>CM057047.1:5917482-10917482 GCA_029948455.1 Solanum rostratum
GTCGAAACAGAAAATTAGTAACACTAACCTTCTCTGACGGCTTGTGCAGAAGCAGCGTCTCTTTGTGATGGAACAGTCAATGCTGCAAGTATGTTAGGGTCAATTAATCCGGCATGTTGTAGTTGTGCAATTACATCGGCAATAACTTCTTGTCTCATGGTCTTCTTCTGTTCCTCCATTTGTTTCTCCATTTTTTGGATCCTTTCTTCCATTTGTTTCACTACACCATTCGTCGCATTTAAAGTTGGTTCAGAATTGCCAACTATTTTCTTCAAAGTAGTCTTTGTAACCCCCGTTCCATATAGTCTTAGACGCCCAGGGTGTTCAGGACCCATGACTGCAGAAAATGAATCAACAGACTGGCCATTTGCACTCGATTGTGCTTCAACTTCCTCCATTTCAGCCTAACAAATTAAAACATATCCAACAATCAAAGTCTTGTATATAATTCTAAATAAAGAATTAATAATGTCATTGTAAATCCATTAATATACACTATACATACAATTTTACTAGCAGTGTTTTCATAGGAGGCCTTGTACACACGGTTAGGTTTTCTCGTTCTTGTGACCACAAAGAGCTCCTTAGATGATACAATTTCCTTCTCTTTTTCCTAGGCACAAGAAAATTGATATAAGAAATTGCTTAAATGATAGATTAATACTAAATACTAAATAAGAAAACACACCAATCTATTACGAATTACAGCAAAACTCTTTTTGCCGGTAGTGTGTGGATTCAACAACTTTTTCCGATTCTTACTATTTGTTTCCGACATCTTCTGCAAATAAATGAATCAATAATGTTAGTTAAGTGATCGACAGTTTGGCAACAATCAACTTTAATGTAAAATAAAGCTGCAACAACAACAATATCATAGAAGAGATCAAGTAAAGAATGCGTTGAAAGTTTTAGATTCTGAACTACAACTTACCAGGAATTTCTCAGACTTCCAATATTTGAGGAGTTCTTTGAACTGACATTCTGGAATATGGCCAGGCTTTTTGGACATTCGAACTGTATCATTGTCATATGGGTCATAATAAGTTCTCTTCAACTCAGCTCTATGACTTCTCCATGCTTCTCGAATTGTTGCCAGAGTCCAAACTTTTGCCGCCTCAGGAATATTGTATTTCTCCTACAATTTAGTGTCAACAAGTTATCAAAGAGTAGTAAAATTGCTTTAATAATAATTAAATATTGAAAAGTCCAAACCTTGGTATAATCCCATAAATCCTTTTTAGTGTCCATGTTCTTCCAATCAAATACATCATATGGACAAAGGGTCGCATTTCTTGCCAATGTGCCTAGGAAGCTACTTAGCTCTGTTACGTCGTCTTCAGTAGGTCCAATCGGTTGATTTAAACCATTCAATATGATCAATTTACGCTCTTGCCGGCTATGTACTTTAGGCATCATCGTTCTACCTCTTGTATTTTTAGTGGGAACTCCTTCAACTACAACAAAATATGACTTAGAAATCATGAATGAAATAAGTAAGTTCCTAAGCTTATATGTTACCTTGTTCTTCAGGTTGTTCATCTGTTGGAGGACTAACAGAACTCCTTTGCACTTGATCCTCAACAGGCTGCTGCTCAAATAAAGGATGCTCATCAAAAGTTTGTGCCTCATCAGATCTTCCATTAACTTCAGACTGTGGAGCTACCGGTTGTTTTTCAATTAATTTCAGCAGTTGTTCTTTCTCTGACTCTATAGCTTCAACTACTTCATTTGTTGTCAACAACCGTCGCTTTTTATTTGCCAAGAATGATAAAGATCCAGGTTTAGCAAATGCCTTGTGTTTTGCTTTTTTATTTCTTTTTGGTGATTCTTGTTGACTCATGACTGTCAAAACCTGCATAAAATTATGAGTGATAATTAAAATATAACAGAAAATGGACAGATATATTATTAACTTGAAAAGAGATAAGATCACATACTGATGACTCTGATCCTCAAGAAAGGTATTAAACATCAGTTTCTCAGTTAGTTTTCAAAGTTTGATGGCATTAACAGACCAAGAATGTTGCATTTTCCACTGATTCAGCTGCAGCTGATGTTAGATCTGGAATAACGCCTACTACTACTACTACCGCTAACAATATCACTATGCTTCCCACCACTTCTGCCTTCAACATGGCTTCTCTTAAATCATGTTACTTTCAGGTTCCAAGGTAGTACTTAACAGTGGCTGTGTTCTTCTCATGCTTGGTTTTATTAGAGCACTTAATGTAAGGTTAATCATTGACCAGGTTTACATCTGGACAAGAAGCCACTGAAACTTAAATGCTCCAGTTGATCATTGTTAGCGAGGGTGGGTTAACATGGTAATCGAATTCTCTTTCACCTCATATCTAAAATATCTTGTAAATTCAATTTACTTTTATCTATCTATAAATGTACTTAACAAGATACTCAATTCTGTTTGTTTATGCAGAAAGGTTGGTAGCATTATATACAAGTAGTAAAAGTCCTCTAGTTGAATATCCAAAACAAAACAGAAGAAAAGATCTGTAAGGAAGATCTCCTCAAGATTATTGCCATCATCAATACCATACTACTTACAACAAAATACATAATGCATAGGTAAAATGACAGATGAACTGATTTATGGAAATGGGTCCTTCTCTGTTTATTTTTGTGTACCCTCTTTGTAGTTTGTGTGCTGGACCACACAGAACAATACCATAACAAAGGCTAGTAGAGAGTAGTAAGTAGAAACCCTTAGATATTGTAGTAGCTAAGGGTTTATACCAAGATGATACTCCCAGCAAGATGATATTCCCAGCAGAAATCTCTATAACAACCATGAAATAGTTCAAACAAAAACATTAAACAAGATATGTGATTAAACTAACTCGATTAGGAGGCAATTCATTCAGTCCAAACAAATTTGGTCGAAAGGTGTTCATTATAAACAGTGATCAACACTCTGCTTTCATTAAAGATCAGCTAACTGTTCTCTTCTTCTTTCTCTTCATTTTTTGGCACCACTTTGGTCCATCACAAAACTAAAATCAGCATTTACAGTCACTGGCCTTTACTAGCCTTTAGTGGTATTTGAAGCAAAGTATTTAGTTGAAGAAGATGAGAGATCAGAACCTGGACCAGCAATATTCCAAAAAGAGATCAGAACCTGTAGTTTTGTTGAAGATTCTCCGGAGAAACTTTGAAGGAAGAACACTGAAAAGGAATAAAAGAGAAAATTAGGCTTAGTAATATATGCAACAATACATAGCACGTGCGTATTATTGAAATGAGACTAATTTAGACAAGTTGAAAAAAATCACATTAATAGCAATGGAAAACAAACATAGAAAATAGAGTCCAATCGACATTCGTAATTGATAAGATACAACTCAATAGGGTATTCATTACTCACTGAAAAAAAATGAAGAAGAGAATGTATTTGAAGTAGGTCGGAAGATCCTTTGTCAATCATCGGCCTCCATCCAATCCCAATCAGTATCATCGAAGTCATCTTCCTCTTCCGATTCTTCCGAAGGTACATCTTGTGAATCGTGTGAGATGGAAGGCACATCAATGATATCAACTGGGAGATCTTCCCTCGCCCATCTAACATCTACATCGACTAATCTTTTTGAAGAAACAAAATCATCATTGCTTTCCCTCCAAAATGTTTCTTCAATATTAGGACAATTCTCTTCCTCCAAATCATACAAATCTACTGGAACTTTATTTCTTGCGTAATAAACATTTTTCTCAATTGGGTCTTCCACATAAAAAACTTGATGTACTTGAGATGCTAGTACAAAAGGATCATCCGTACAACATTTTTTATTGAAGTACACCCGAGTCAAGCCATATTCATCAACTTCATTATGAAACCAATCACATCTGAAAAGTACAACACTAAAACAACTCCAATAATCAATCTCAATGATGTCCTGAATAATTCCATAATAGATAACCATTCCATCGACAGGATTTTGATCCCTAGCACTAGCAAAACTATCTGTTGTGGCTGACAAAGTCACTCCACTATTTTGAGTTTTGCAAGGAGCATCCCGTGTCTTCGTATGGAAACGATATCCATTAATGAAATATCTAGTATATCTTTTAGCCACAAAATTAGGTCCTTTGCCAAGCCATCTTAAATGATTGGACACTTCAATATTTTTAACTTTGTCCCTAAACCAATCACTAAATTCTCTACTATGGATCTGTGCTTTTACCCAGGCACTTCCTCTGTTACGAGTATCAACTAAACTCTTATGTTCCCTGCAAGCATGTATTGCAATTTAATCAATATGTACTTATTAATGAAATTCAAAACACATTAATCATAACATATAAATGAAGTTTCAATACTTACTTGATAAATGCATCAACTTTTTCATCATTGGTATTAAACAGAGTGTATCGATGTGCTGCAGACCACACACCATGCTCCATATTAAAAGTCTTGCCTTTCCTTTTGTTCTTACTTCCAATTGGATGACCTGTCTTAGGAAATAAAGGTGAAACATCATCTCCCGCTATTTGAATGTCCTCATCATCCTCAGTTTGGTACCTACTAAATCTTGTTTTCACCCCATCAGGTAGGTATCTCGAACAAAAGGTCAAACACTCTACACCTTTACAACCCTCTACTATTGATCCTTCGGGATTTTTTCGATTACGAACAAGCCCCTTGTATTCACACATATTTCTTTCAGAAGAATACATCCAACGCAAATGAGTCGGACCCCCAAGCTTAATTTCGTCTACTAGATGAATAGGCAAATGTGACATGATATCAAAATAGGATGGAGGAAAAATCTTTTCAAGCTCGCATTGTATATCAATGATTTCAACCTTCATCTTATCAAGATCGCTTCTTCTTATGACCTTTTTACATATGATTTTAAAAAAGTTTCCCAACCTAATCAAGACTAAAGACACATTCTTGGGTAGCACTTTCCGGACTGCAATCTGGATCAAGTAATGTAGTATGAAATGAGCATCATGACTTTTGTATCCTGATACTTTCAGCTCTTCCATTTGCACACGATTTGATACATTAGAGGCACACCCTTTTGGCAATTTGGCATCTTTTAAAACAGTGCAAAATAGTCGTTTCTCTTCTGGTTTCATAGAGAAACAAGCTTTAGCCAGATGAATGTTTCCAGTATCACAATCTTCCATTGGTTGAAGCTCTCTGCGTATCCCCATATCACGCAAGTCATAGCGCGATTTTATATGATCTTTTGACTTTCCAAATATATCCAATAAAGTCCCAAGCAAACTATCACAAATATTCTTTTCTATGTGCATTACATCAAGATTGTGCCTCAACTTATTGGTTGCCCAGTATGGCAACTCAAAAAATATGGATTTTTTTTTCCATGGACCATCATTCTTTCGCTTTCTTTTTTTTTGGCCCTTCCCAAAAATATTTTTGAAATCACGAACTTCTTCCAGCACTTGTACACCCGATAAGGGCATCGGTGCAGATTTATGCTCCTCTTTACCATCAAATAATTTCTTATCTCTTCTATAAGGATGATCAGGAGGTAAAAATGCACGATGACCCATGTAACACATCTTACGACTGTGTTTGAGATATTGGGAACAAGTATTATGATTGCAAGTGGGACATGCCCATCTCCCCTTGGTGCTCCATCCCGAAAGCATTGCCAATGCTGAAAAATCACTAACTGTCCACAGTAAAGCTGCACGTAACATAAATGTTTGGTTAGCTACAACATCATATGTCTTCACTCCCACTTCCCATAGTTCTTTCAACTCCTCAATCAGTGGTTGTAAGTATACATCAATATCATTTCCGGGTGACGATGGACCTGGAATAATCATTGACAACATTATGTACTCTGACTTCATGCAAATCCATGGTGATAAATTGTAATTCATTAACATAACCGGCCATGTGCTGTGGGAAATGCTCATAGTTCAAAATGGATTGAATCCGTCACTTGAAAGACCCAATCTAATATTACGAGCATCATTAGCAAAGTCAGGGTGAAGGGAATCAAAATCCTTCCAAGCTTCTCCATCAGCGGGATGTCTTAGATTTCCATCTTTGGGTCGCTCGGTATCATGCCATCTCATAGCTATAGATGTTTCAGAACACATGAATATTCTTTGAAGCCTAGGCTTTAAAGGAAAGTACCTCAAAACCTTCACCGGGATTTTAGTGACCTTATTTCTTAAGTCACTCTGAACATTCTTCCATCTAGAAGATCCACACACAGAGCAATTATCTAACTTTGCATTGTCTTTCCAAAATAACATGCAATCATTAGAACATGCATGAATTTTCTCATAATTAAGACCCAAATCTTCTATCACCTTTTTTGCCTTGTAAAAAGACTCAGGTATCTGAGCAAATGGAAATGCCTCTTTTATTAAGTCTAACAAGTCTGAAAAGGCAACATCACTCAATTTGTGAATGCATTTTAACAAGTACAATCGGATGGTGAAACTCAACTTAGAAAAATTTTTACACCCCGGATAAAGCTGTTGTTTTCCATCCTCTACTATTTTAAAAAATTTTTTAGCATCTTCAAATGGTCCCTCTTGAACTCCCTCCAGGTGGTCTTCTACATTTTGAAAAGTATCATGAAGTAGTTTACCAAAATCATCATGCATGTTTGAAGTTTCATCATCATTGGTTGATTCTGGCATATTTCTTGAGGAAAAACCTTCTCCATGAAAAACCCATTTGATGTATCCATGAACAAATCCATGACAAATCAAGTGATCCTCCACTACATTTCGACAATGCCAATTACGATTAAAGCACTTCTTACAAGGACACAATATTTCATTTCCTTGGGAAGCTTGTTCAAATGCCTTATCAAGAAAATCATTAACTCCATGAATATATTCATCGGTGGATCTTCGGAGATTCATCCAACTTTTATCTCCTATATCCATTTAATATCCTACGTACATGATCAAAATAGTATAGGAAACAAATTAATCAAAACATAAATGAGTAAATAATGCACCTAGGATGGTTGATACAATCAACATATGATAGAAGCAAAAAAACCATTTATTCTGAAGCAACAACCAAATAAGCTAAACAAATGAAAGATGGAACTACAGGGGCTTGTCATGGAGCTTGGGTAGTGTGTGAGCATTTTAACACTACTAGATTCCCAACAGAAAGATGGAACTGCACTATTTTATCTAGAGCTATGAAGGACTTCTCTAAAATCATTGAATACCTCGAACCTTGCAAAGAATAAGTGTATAGAAGAGAATTTTGGACATGTGTGATGGTATTTTTATGCCTTTTCCTCATTTTTTTAATAATATTGACTCATTGAATATTGATGATAAAATAAAATTCTAGATCGTGATTCGATTAAAGATAAAGAAAGAGAATTCTTGATTAAGTGTATATAAACTAGAATGTATTAGTAGTAAAATACTTGAGGAAAAGAAAAGAAAAAGATAAATAAAGGCAAGTTGTGGAATCCAAAAGAGAAGTGGCCTTTTCAACAAACCAACTTTTTCTCTGGTTTATAGTGAAAGTGATTCCAAGGACTATTCAAAGCAAAGAGAGAATTTATTGGAGTATTGTAATTGAAATAAATAAATGGAGACCTCAATTGAAAATGATATCTTTAGATTAGGTCCTACAATTTGCTATATAGTTCACACACACATAATGCAACAAAAGATGATCAAGATATCGTAAAGCAAGATCATGTGGATGCTAATATTAATTATATTAATAATGATGTTGCTGGAGGAGGAAGTAAAACCCCAGTTACACCAAACTCTTCAATCTCAAATTCTTCATCTAATGGTGATCATGAAGATTCTAACAAGAAAGATAAGCAAGTCAAGGATGAATCATTAGGAGATGGTGAAGATGCTTCTAAGAAAGAGTAACTACTTCAAGATTTCTTAGTATTTAGCTTCTTGATATGAAAAAAAATCTTTTTTTTACTATCTCTTTTTTTCATTTTATTTATTTTTCTCATTGAAATTATGATGTAATTAGGAGTAAAGTGAAAAAGAAAGGAGAGAAGAAGCAAAGGCCACCAAAATTTGCATTCATGACAAAGAGTGAGGTTGATCATCTTGAAGATGGATATAGATGGAGGAAATATGGACAAAAGGCTGTGAAGGATAGCCCTTATCCAAGGTGATTTTCCTTTTTTTTTCCTTTTTTTGCTCTTTTTTTTTTAAAAAAAAAAGAATTTATAAAACCCTAAAAGAACACACTTCTCTTCCATCAAGAATCCATATAATAAAGGTAGCTAGTTAGTCAAATCTATGGTATTTAACTAGTGATTTAATGGCAAATTTCACTTTTTCTTAGTCCACATTGTCACCTACTAGTATAAAGATGGTGTTCCCACTTTCCTACGTTACGTTCCCATTATCTTGTTCAAGAAATTAAGCTAAGATTCAAAGTTTTAAACTAGTCAAGGTGTAAACATATTCTTTGAAAAATTGAAAGTTCAGACTTCTTTTACATATTACACAATAGTAATACTCTTGTTTGTTTTGGTAATTGTAGAAGCTATTATAGGTGCACAAGTCAAAAATGCCAAGTGAAGAAGCGTGTGGAGAGGTCATTTCAAGAACCATCCGCTGTTATATCAACATATGAAGGTCAACACAACCATCACTTACCAGCTACTCTCCGCGGTAGCATTGCAAGAATGTTGAATCCTTCCATGTTAGCACAACCATCACCATTAATGGCACCTCAAGCAACTTTTCATCAAGAATTCATCATGTCACAAATGCCTCAATTTTATAATCATGGCAATGCTTTTGGAAATTCCCCTATGTATCATCATCAACATCAAAACCTTAATCATCAACAACTGATGCAGCTTCCTACTCATCATCATGACTATGGACTTCTACAAGACATGGTTCCTTCTATGTTTAATCTTAAACAAGAACCATGAGATCATTAATCTTGAGGCTTTAACCTCTAAATAACCCTACTTGAAACTTAATTTATTTATAGCTATTTGATTTTCCTTTTCTCTTTCTTTTCTTTTCGTAGTAATAATTTAGAGATAATATAGATGGACTCTTCCTTAATTATCTCATGTATTATATACTATGTTTCAGTACTTCACCATGATATATACTATCTAGTTTTCTCTTGTTTGAGCTTATATAGATGCATGCCCTTCAAACAGTCAATAACATAAAAACAGAGCACACACAAACACTACAGTCAGTAACTGCAAACAGAGCACACATCATCCGTAGCATAAAAATAAAATATAAGGATGAATCAACAAACACAAAGACTTTCAACCCAAAAAACAAAGTAATACAACACATATATTTATGATTTTTCAAAACCCTATAATGAAATTTCAGCATTTGAAAAAATAAAGTACATGCACAATAAATTACACATTGTGGGGACTTAAAAATCAAGAAATACGCAGAGAATGAAGAGTATTTTTTGAAATCGTACCTCTGTGAAAACAAGCCCTTGAGAACTTGAGACGCGTTTTGGAGATGTTTGAGGTTGTACCTCCGATAAACCCACCGGAGCTCGACCTTTAACCTGGTTCACCTGAGAGACGAAGATTTTGAGCTTTGGGTGTTTGAGACAACGATAATGAAATGCCCAAACGAACCTGAACCTGAGATGAGGTGTGAAATAACTCACCTTTCCTCGGGTCTACTGAACTGGAGACGAAACTAAAGCCCTAAATCTTCTTCATCTTCATCTTCATCTTCTTTGTTTGACAAAATATGACAGAAATTTCAAAAGTAAAGCCCTAAATCTAGATGAGGAATGCCCTAGGTTTGAAGAAGATGACGAAATCGAAGAAGTTTGAAGAAGATGAGGAATGCCCTAGATGAGGAATTTCGAAACTAAAGCTCCTAGAAAAGGTTTTCAGAAAATTAGGCGCTCAACTTTTGGGAGTGGAGCGAAATATATTTTATTTCGCGGGTTAAACTTTTTTTTGGGCCTAGTAACCGTTGCCATAGGTACTCTATTGCAACGCTTAAAAATAACCGTTGCCATACCAAATTTCTAGCTACGGTTGTAACTCTAATGACACGGTTTACATTAATTATATATTGCCACGGTTCAAACCGTAGCTAAAAGACTTATATTACTACGGTTTTAGAACCGTTGCCATATAACCGTGGCCATATATCTAATTTCTAGTAATTTGCTCCTATCACCAAATTCCTAATGATTTTTTTATTAATTAATTCTTTTTTTAATCTGTGCGGAAGTTACTTTGCAGATAGTAATCTCCTATCCCTCCTTCTTTGAAGGTTAAGAGTTTTATACTTGTGTTGTATATTGAGGTAAGGTCAAGTCCCCCTAGTCTATTTATTCTCATGATAAATAACACCCTTGCTATAATTTTTTTAATAATTATTATGTGCTTATTACGTGTGTAATTTGCACAGGAATTTGTTAAAATTAATAAGCATGTTTAGAGAAAAAAAAAAAAAAGAAAGAAGAACGATCTTGCTTTGGAGGTTCGAAGTTTGAGTAGAGCCCCACAAAAAGTCATCACGATTGAGTTCGAGAGTCGTGAACCAAAGAGACACGAAAAAATGAGGAGCCTAAGGGCCCGTTTGTATTGGCTAGATAAAAATGGTTTAAAAAAGTACTTCAAAAAAACATTTTTAAAAATGATGAAATTTATTTTAAAAATAAGTGTAATAACCTATAATTTAATTTAAGAGCACATTGGTCTTTTTATTTGTATTTTTAAAAAAAAGGGAAAAAAGAGTTTATCTATTTATCTATATTATATTAAAAGCATGAAAACTCTTAAAAATGTTGTTTAAACTTTTTGTCCTTCATTAAAAGTTCATGTTTTATTTAACTTTATAAGTAAATAATTTTTCAAAATTATTTTTGTAGTAAATTATTTATCTTTTTATAAATTTATAATTAAAATTAATTTTTCTAGTTTTGATCACGCGCAAAACACGTACAATACTAGTAAAGAGGAAAAGCCCTGTTTCCCGCGTACAAAGGGGTTACCGACCCCTTTTAGTTTTCTTCTTAAAAAAAAAAACTAAAGCTCCCACTTTTTTCTTTTTCGATTAAGAAGTTTTTGCTCTTAACTAAGGAGAGAAGAAGGAGGAGGTAATTTCGAAACTTAATTTATAGATTTTATAGCCATAAAAATTGTGGTGGAAAGTTAAAGAAACATTCATGGGTCAGAAGAATAGAGGAATTTGTTAAATCTCATGAACTGAGAGAGGGAACTTCAAGATTTGGAAGGTAAATTATTATAGTTTAACCTACATTAAGGAAAAATAAAGACTGGAGAGTAAACCTAATTTGGTTGCTTAAAGCATAAATTTAGATAAATTGGGATATGAGAATATCTATGGACTAAAACATATTTTATATTGCGACTGTCAAGTATACATCTAGTTCTCCTGTTAGAGTTGCATGGTGATATTAAAATTAGGTTATTGTTAATCATAGCAATAACAGGAGGAATTTCTTGAGCTAGAGCAAGATGGATATATTTAGAGTTCTTCACTCACTTTTTTTTGCTTAAACTGAAGTACTATTAAGTTAGTGAATAAGATAATTTAATGTATTAAGAGTCCTACCATAAACTCGATGGTTGGGTATTCAAAAACTTCTTTAAGGATTAGCCTCAATAAAGAAATTGACTTGAATTTGATATGAAATGATTTATAGATTGATCGAAGAAAGTCGTTCAAATTGTTTGCACTACAAGAAAAAAAAACTTTTAACTATTATTTTTTTAACAGAGATAAATGAATTCGGTCGTTATAAACACACTTATAATGACCAAATATTTTTCCGGTCGTTATAAATACACTTATAATGATCAAATTTTTTTCTGGTCGTTATAAATATACTTATTCTGATTAAATTTTGTTTACGTCATTATAAATACACTTATAGTGACCAAATCTTTTTCCAGTCGTTATAAATATACTTATAATGACCAAATTCTTTTCCGATCGTTAAAGATTAATTGTAATCCAACATTAACGAGGGGATAAATTTGATTGTCAAACAACATAACATCTCATTGTTAAAACATATTAGTTAGTGTAAAAAATCTTTTAATTAATATGAGTGCAAAGAGATCAAACTAAATCAAGTTATAAGTATAACACGTGACGTTTTGTTAACCATTCCGTCATTCTGATAAGAATCCTCCATCTTTTATAATTTGGTTATTTCATAAAAAAAGTTTAATAAAAAGAAAAAAAAATATTAATGTATCGTTTTCTAATAACTCTATCCATCATTCTTATTTTAGTTAATTATATAAAATATTGAAATATTACAAAAGGAATTAGTTACAATCTTTTTGGCACATTATTTTTAACTTAAATATTTTCTTGATATAGTTTCTATATATGTTTTTATTTTGAGAGACAATTTATTCATCTTTACTCGACCTTTTTAAAGATGCAAGATGAAGTAGGTCAAAACAAAAAATTGTAATGAAAAAAAATTAAAAATAGCATAATAATATTAAATATATAATTATGAGCTTATAAGATTAATTTAAGGTAGAAAAATTACAGAAATTTGGTAGTAAGTAATTTTCTCAAGAGGATAGATGTTTCTCCACTTACAAATTATCTCGATCAATAGACTTAAGAATCAGTATTCAGTAAAAATATTTTTTTTTTCAATTATTGGTTGTGAAACTAACAGGTGTATACAAAGAAAAATCATTCGTTTTGAGTTAGAAAACTATAAAGTGAAATTTTACAAACATAAAATTTTAAAAACTTTACATGACATATAATCAACTACTAATTAATTAAGAAATCATGATTTCTTTTTATTATTTAAAATTTAAGATGATATAATTGATTTGTATCTCATAATACAAAATACAAAACAAAGAATTTTATGTCTAGAACTAGAAAATCCAACTTTCATTTTATTTGGTTGTGAGAACAGAACAAATTTTATATTTTCATTATGGTTAATTTTTGATTTTGTGAAAAAAAAGAGAAGATAATAGTTATTAGGAGTGTATTAATAATCTTGCATGAAGTTTTTATGCTTGTCTTTTGACATATCATTTAGTTTGAAGAATTTATCCTCAAAGAAAGTCTAAAAAAGTATAAGCAACGGAAAATTTTGAAGCACAAGAAATGCATTTCATATTTCAGAAATTATTTAAAGATATTATAGTTTTTCTTTTACTAAAAGTTAAAAAAATATAATATCAAACAATTTGTATGTCTATATTTTTGTAACGTTACACAATATCATTCTTTATAGTTAACTATGAAATTTTATATGAATATAATCAATTTGTATATTTTCATATGTGCATGTATTTGTATGTGTGTGTGTGTATATGCACTTTTGCTGATATGATTTGTGGTTATAATTAAGGTTTTAATAAATAGAACTGAAGGGAGCCTTGGAGTAACTGGTAAAGTTGTTGCCATGTAACTAGAAGGTCATGAGTTCAAACCTTGGTAATATTTTCTGACAGAAATACAAGGCAAGGCTACGTACAACAGATCCATGTGATCGGGCCCTTCCCCGAAAGTGCACCGGGCTTGCCCCTTTTTTTTTTTAAATAACTAGAATATCAATTAGTGAAGGAAAAATCAGGTTGCTGAAAAGAGGTATAACGACCGAAATTTTGTCATCGTTAAAGCTTTTTAACAACCGAATTTAATTCGGTCATTAACTTTTAACAACGAAGCTTTTAACGACCGGTGACAACGAGAACTTTACCGATTGTTATTGACTAATAAAGACTGGATTTATACTGTAGCGACTAAATTTTCTCTCGTTAAAGACCTATTTTCTTATAGTGTTGGTGATGAGTTTAGCTGTTGCAATGTTTCTGTATCCATTTCGTGACTTGGGCTAATGGATATATGCCTTCTGCCTTGCCACATTGCAGCATCTGGTTGGGCCACGTCACTCGTGTACGTCTGACTTTCAGCAACAACTCAAACTTAATTTTGATGTTGTGACCTCATTTAGGGCTGCAAAAAATACAATTTATATATGAAATACGAATGACATTCCCTACTTAAAGGTGTAGGTGAAATTCGCACCGTAGGTCGTTTTATTCCAATGTTAGACCCACTTCCCAATATCGAAATCTACCAAAACCCAGAAGCCTTGAGAATCGATGAAAGGTCCTCCTAGACCAAACTCAACATTTTCGGATCCAACGGTATGGTTGGAATTTTCAAAGGAGCTCGTTACGATAAAATGAGGGTCCCATCTCTTTCTGGCTAATTTAACTAAAAGAAATGATGGGATAAAATGCATCTTGAAGACCCCACCATCCAACAATAGGTCGTGCTAGACTAAATTTGACGTTTCAAAGCTAAGCTCGCTATCAGAATTTCATTCTGAGCACGTTTACCTAGGTTATTATGGAAAATAACTATTTTGCTTATCATTGAACTAATTTTACAATTTCTCAGTTAAACTCATATTGAAATTCCCAAGACTCAGGCCAACCATTCTTCTAGCCTAAGTTGGTCGTCCCGAAGCTAATGGAACCATCAGAATTTCAATCTAAGACCGTTTACTAGTACTTCATAAGAAAACTCATTTTATAGTTATAATCTTTCGTTTAACTCAAAAAACTGTAAATTCTCAAACGATTCATCCAATAATCATATTAACAGTACTAATAAGTCAAAAATGGCCTGATGTCACAATGCAAATACTCAAATTGATAAAATAATCGCAAATATACAGAAATGGCCTAGCGGGGCATTACATACCCGAGGTTATGGAATACATCCTCCCAGGATCAAATGACTCACGATAAACAAATAACGGTACCTCAAATTCATTGTTCAGCGAACCACTCAATGGCTTGTATCGCACTTGAAGTTTTAAAAATATAATTTTTTTTCTTACTATGTAGTTTTTTCTTCTAACATCTCTTTAAAAACTTCTCTCTCAATACTTCTTCTAATATCTGAGAATGATTCAGATATTTATAGCCTATAGGGTAGAACAAAGATTTTATGCATAGCAGATGAAAGATTGCATTAAAATATGAAAGGTTACATGAGTATTCATGAATAAAATAATTTCATTCATAGTTGCATCATTATCATTTTTTTAGTGCACCAATCTTTATTGTATGTACCATTATCCATTCACACATCATACAATGAATCTAATAGTGTTTAGGATTTACTTGTTACGTACCCCGTTGTTTGATATTTACCTTGCTTCTACACTTTTTTGTAGGGTCTGATGCCTAAAAGTCAGCGACTCATCTATTCGGCGGATTCTCAAGGCTCCTTTTATCTTTATGTTCGTTCCATTTGAGAATCGAGACATTGGGACTTGTAATATTTCTTTCCAGTTTTGTTAAAATAGTGGTCTGTACATATGACACCAGTCTTGGATTGATTTTAGATTTTGTGGTTTTCGTATTGTACTACTTATCCTTTAATAGCCTGTTACTTTTGTTTTTTTCTTACGTCTTATTTTGTTATATCCTTGTTTAGGATGACTCGCCTCAATAGATTAAGGTGAGTGCCATGATACTCGATTTTAGTTCGTGACAACTAGTATCCTTCAAAGTAAAGTGGTGATTACTTTGTTTTTACTATTTCTAGACAACTAGTTCGTGACAACTCTTCGAAAAAGTCACTTTTTTTTAAAAGGTCACAACCATTCGAAAATGTCACAACTCTTTAAAAAAGTCACATACAATTGTTTTTTAAAAAGTCACAACTCCTTGAAAAAGTCCCAACCTTTTGAAAAAGTCACAATGGGATTATTATAATAATTTAACATTCAAGTTTGGAAGTTCAAGCACTATTGAAAAATCAATTATCTCGAGAAATAATGTTACAACAACAACAACAACATACCCAGTTGAATCCCACAAGTGGGGTCTGGGGAGGGTAGAAATGTACGCAGACCTTCCCACTACCTCGTAAGAAGTAGAAAGGTTGTTTCCCGTGAACCCTCGACTCAACAACCCATAAGTAGAATAACTAGATATTGCGAAGGGAACAAAAAGGGAAAATAAAACTTAAAAAGATCGAAAAAATCTCGAGAAATAATATTATAATCCAAAAATATAATTGAAGATAACTAAAATTTTAGCATTAATAAAGTTCTTGAGATACATTTATAATGCTAAATTTTCTATATAGAAAGAACTTAGTAGCTTTAGAGTATTTTATTAATTTTAATATTAAAATATATAAACTTAATTAAATTACTTAAAATCTTCATATATCTTTTTCATCTAAATACTGCTCACTTTTTGACTTTATTTTTTTTTTGGTAAATTTTTTAACTATTTAAGGAGTCTTCCTATTCTTTTTGCTAATACTTTATATACTTGTTTTATTAATAAAAAAAATCATATTATAAGTAAAGAGACGAGGTTTTATTTTACTAATCCTAACGGGCAATAAATCAATCTTTAACAATCATACAAAACGATTATATTCTTTTTGGTCGAATAAACACTTTAATTTTGTTTCCAACTTTGCATAATCATAATTATATTAGGGTTGAGTTATCAACAACTAATTCCAATCATCACTTTAATCTATCCTTTTTTTTTTTTTTTGTCTTTTTACATGTCTCAGCTATAAAGTTGTTCTATCCCCTTACTTATCTTTACATCTTGCTTTCCGCTGTAGAATGTCATAGATTTTCACCTTCGACGACGACGACAACAACATACTCAGTGAAATTTCACAAATGGGGTTTGGAAAGAGTAGAATGTACGCAGACCTTACCACTACCTCATAAAGTAGAGAGGCTGTTTCCTGGGAACCCTCGTCTCAGCAACCCGTAAGCAGAATACTAGATATGACGAAACGGAAAGGAAAAGAAATGCATAGGAAGAGTGACTACTAATGAAAAGCACCTGATAATATGTATACACAATAAATTTTAGCATATATGATACAGATAAAGACAACACATGATACACGGGCTCGACAAAACCTACTGCCGTACAATACCCCACGACTAGACATCAGCCTAACCCTGCTAACCTATTAACCTTCTACTCTAATTCGCGACCTCCACTCCTTCCTATCTAAGGTCATATCCTCGATGAGATCAAGTCTCACCATATCTTGTCTAATCACCTCTCCCCAATACTTCTTCGGTCTATCTCTACTTCACCTAGTGACTCCTAAATCCAACCTCTCGCACCTCTTTACAGGAGCATTGGTACCTCTTCTCTGCACATGTCCAAACCATCACAGTCTCACTTCCTTCATCTTGTCAGTCACCGGAGTCATCTCTAGCTTCTCCCGAATGGTCTCATTCCTAATCTTATCTCTTCTTATGTGCCCACACATCCATCTGAGCATCCTCATCTGTGCGACGTGCATCTTCTGAACATGTGCATTTTTTATTGGCCAACACTCCACCCCATATAGCAAAGATGGTCTAACCATCATTCTGTAAAACTTACCTTTGAGTTTAAGTGGTATCTTCTTGTCACACAATATTCCAGATGCAAGCCTCTATTTAGACCATGCTGCCCTAATACGATGTGTGACATTATCGTCGATATTACTACTACTTAGGATGATGGACCCCGAGTACTTAAAGTATTCATTCTTGGGGATAGGTTGAGTGGCTAGCTTCACATCAATGTCTGCTTCATCCCTCGCCACATTGAATTTGCACTCCAAGTACTCTATTTTGGTCCTGCTTAGTTTGAATCCTTCAGACTCCAGGACATGTCTCCACGCCTCCAATATATCATTAACTTTAGTCCGAGTCTCATCAATCAATACTATGTCATCTGCAAATAGCATACATCTGCAAGCAGTTCGGCGCCGTTTGAAATTGGGAGGACCGATGAAGAATTGTATGTGATCGGCAAAAATTTTAGAGAGAGAAGAATTATACCCTAAAAACACACAAGTCAGTACATAATATAATCAGATTTTCACCTTCTATCCATTTGTATTTTCTGAAGTATCACTTGTGTCCTTGGCACTTTTTGGTTCCATATTGCATCATTTCTAGCTCTCCAAATGTGGTATACTAATGCAACCAGTGTCACCCATAGAAGTCCTCTGCTCACTTTCCCTTTTGCTTCCTAATGATTAAATTCTTTCGTGCCTCATTTTATTCTAGTATATTTTCACTTATAAAATTTTCACATAAAATAGGACTATTTATTCATACATAATAATGTATTAATGATGTAATTATATTTAACAAATACACTTAAAACGTACATTGTAATTAAAATAGTAGAACAATTTGCAACAACCTCCAAACAAGTTGTAAAGGATTATTTCTGTTATAAATAAAAAAAAACCCATTGAATTTCTAGAAAATAATTATGAAAAAAATCAAATATAATTGGTGTCATTCAAAGTAAAATCATGCTCATTTTATTTTTACTATTTCTACACAAATAAGACAATTTTCTTCTTTTTGCTTCAATTAAGTTTTGAATCAATTAATTTCTAAAGATTTAATTACATGAGGTTCTAGTTTTTGTTTTGAGGTTTAATTATATGCCCCATATTTTAAAAAAAATCACAAACTAAGGTAAAAAAAAAAAAGAAACAAACTAAGGCACCGTTTAAGTTAAAAATTTTGTTGAGTTCCTAAAATGATTTTAGCTACTTAGTTTTTTTTCTTCTTTGAGGATTTAATTCAATTTTGAGAGATAAGATGGAAATTTACTTAATGCTTTACCAAATATGCTAAATATTTACATTGAACAAAAACTTAGAAAAAATAATTTAGTTTCCTTTTTTCAAGTCAATAACGATTTGATTTATAGTATATGAATTCTTAAAATTTTCATCCATGTTTATTTATATAAAGTCTTCCCATATCTTTTTCATCTAAATACTGCTCACTTTTGAACTTTATTTTATGGTAATTTTGGCTATTCAAGGAATCTTCCTATTTTTCTTCTTTGTGGAGGTTTAATTAACACTTTGCCCCTTATTGTACATATTTATAAAAAAAACACAAACTAAGTAAAAAAAAAAAAAAAACAGTAAGAGATCGTTTAAATTAAAATTTTATTTGAGTTCCTAAAAATGATTTTAGCTACTTAGTTTTTTTTCTTCTTTGATACTTTATTCAATTTTGAGAGATAAAATGGAAATTTACTTAATGCTTTACAAAATATGCTAAAGATTTACAATGAACAAAAAGTTAGAAAAAAATAATTTAGTTTCCTTTTTTTTTCTGGTCAATTATGATTTGATTTATAGTATATATGTTCTTACAATTTTCATTCATATTTATATAGAGTCTTCACATATCTCTTTCATCTAAATACCTCTCACTCTTTGCTTCCATTTCCCCATAAATTTACAAAGTTTAGCCCTTCCTATTCAATCTGCAATTTTATTATATAAAGAGAAGTTGGCCCTTGGTCATCTTCATCCTCTTTATTTTCCTTCTCCTCATTATTTTTCATCCATATATTTATCTGCCTTTTGAACATGATTCCTTTTCTTGTACATTTTTTTTGAAGACTCTTTAATTTTTTGACTATGATGAAAATTGTGTATTTGATATTAAATTACTTTAAATGATATATTTGACTTCTAATGGAGGAAAAAGAAAATTAAAGGGAAATAAGAATGTGAATCCATCTTTTTTTTTTACATTTTTATTGCCCTTTCATTTCTTTTTCCTCAGTTCGAAGTCAAATAAATCTTTTCAAAGTAAATTTAAGTCAGTCACTTTATCATAATCATAATCAAAAATAAAAAAAAGTATTTCAACGATGTGCAAGAAAAAGAAGTTAAATTTTAAAAGTAGACGCTTGGAAGAAGAAAAACGAGAAGATGATGAGGCAGAGGAATATGAAGAAGAAGAAAAGGATGACCTTTGACTTTTAACTTATAAATCACTTAAAAAAATCAATCCAAAACTCCCCTTAATTTCTTTTATGCCTCATTTTATTATAGTATATTTTTACTTTTAAAATTTTCACATAAAATAGGACTATTCTTTCGTACAAAATAATGTGTTAAATGATATGATTGTATTTAAAAAATATATTTAAAACATACATTGTTATTAAAATAATATAACAATTTTCAACAACCCTCCAAGCAAGTTGTAAAGCATCATTTCTCTCAAAAATTCATTGAGTTTCTAAAAAATAATTATGAAACAACCAAATATAATTGGTATCATCCAAAGTAAAATCGTGCTTACTTTATTTTTACAATTTCTACACAAATAACACATTTTCCTTCTTTCTACTTTAATTAAATTTTGAATCAATTAAGTTTCAAAAATTTAATTACATGAGGTTCTAGTTTATTTTTTTTGGAGGTTTAATTAATATTTTACCTGTTATTGTACATATTTAAAGGGAACCACAAACTAAGTTAAAAAAATAAAAAAACTAAGGGATCGTTCAAGTTAAAAATTTATTGAGTTTCTTAAAAAGATTTTAGCTACTTGGATTATTTCTTCTTTGCTGATTAATTTAATTCGATTTTGAGAGATAAAACAGGAGTTTACTTAATGATTTACCAATTATGCTAAAAATATACAATGGACAAAAAAAAGACTGGATGGTGTGCCTACTTTTATTATATTGGATTGTGGTACCTAATTTACTTCTCACTTTTGGAAATCATTTCAAAATGGGGCTTGGCATTAAGGTGAAGTTAAGTACCATTTTTCTTCCTCAATCCGATGGACAAGCCAAAAGGACAATTCAACCTTGGAGGGCATGTTAGGGACTTGTGTGTTAGAATTCAAAGGAAATTGGGGTGATCATCTACCATTTATTGAGTTTGCTTACAACAATAGCTTTCGTGCTAGCATGTGTATAGCACTATTTGAAGCTTTGTATGGGAGAAGGTGTAGGTCTCCAATGGGATGGTTCGAGTTAGATGAGGTTGCATTGATTGGCCCAGATTTAGTGTTGGAGGTTAATCGAAGAGTGAAATTTATTAGGGGAAGGTTGAAGACGGCTCAAAGTCATCAAAATTCCTATTTGGATGTTGGAAAGAGGAATCTTGAGTTTCATATTAGTGATTAGGTGTATGTGAGGGTCTCACCCATGAAGGGTTTAATGCATCTTGGTAAGAAGGGAAAGTTAAGTTCCCGGTATGTAGGTCCTTATGAGATTGTGGAGAGGATTGAGAATGTGGCTCGTAGGTTGGATTTGCCTCCGAATTTGAGTTCTATTCATTTCGTGTCCATATGTTTGTGTTGAGGAAATGGTTCTGTGATCCTAGCACAATTGTGCCTTTGGAAGGTGTTGAGGTTGGGGGAAAAACTTGTTTTATGAGGAAGTCTCGGTTGAGATTTTGGATAGGCAAGTGAAGCGACTTCGCAAGAAGGATGTGACTTCGGTTAAGGTGCTTTGGGAAAATCAACATGTTGAAAATGCTACGTGGCAAGTGGGATCAAGTATGATGTGACAATACCTCTATCCTTCCCAATCTACTCAAGCCTATAGTATTAGGTTCTTCCTATTCTCAATAGTCCTAATTTTTCACTCTGAGTTTCATGACATGACATGCATACATGTGCACAAAAATGATTTAAAGAGGTTTTGATATGAGTTTTAATGACTATGGTTTTCAAATGGTGAAATATGCATTGTACATTGTGTTTTAAAGTTTCATGTCTAAAGTCAAGCCCTGTTGTAGCACATTTGAGGACGAATGTTCCTATGGGGGAGATGATGTAAGGACCCGTACTTTGTACGACCTCAATGGAACTTGAAAATTCAGTTTTGAAAAGTTTTGGACCAAGGTGATACCTCATGAAAGCATTCACGGTCCGTGTGAGGCTATACGGACCGTGTGGAGCTTTCTTGAAGTGGCCCTTGGCCTTGTGTTGGGTATTTAGGCTTTAATGTGGAGTTTGGGACTAAGTCATACTACATATGGATCCCACACGGGCCGTATGAGGCTTCACGGACCGCGTGGTAGCCTTGGCCTTGAAATTTCACAGTTTTAAAGCCAATGAATGTCACATGGACCGTATCACGGACCATATGACCCTTCATGGTCTGTGAGGTCCCCCTTATAGGTACCGAAGTGGGAATTTTCTAAGTATTGAATCACCATCTTGGAACTTTATCGTGTAGAATTTTCTAAGTGAAGAGGTACAGAGGAGTACACGGTTTGTATAGTTTGATACGGTATGTGAGACCAACCATTTAGGTGCTTTCGTCGAATTTTTCTAAGTATGAAATCTTCAAGCTCAAGCTAAGTTCACTTTCAAGCCCTCAATTCAAGCTTATCTATGTGGTCTAGGGTCATCATGGGCCTCCTTCATCAATCCTAGTTCAAAGAAATTCCATTGGCTAAGTTTTTCACAAGAACCAACAGAAGGGTCAACTTTAAATAGTCATATTTATAAGCACAAAATGAACTGGGTGGCCCACGACCTATCAAATTGAAGCTCTTTGAATTAACTTTCCAACGCATCTAGTTTCACCTCATTTGGAGTTCAGAACAAGAAGTTACACCCATTTTCGTAAAGAGTTTCTTGAGAATTAGCTAAGTATGGTCTCACGGGAGGGTTTCACGATCCGTGAAACCTTGTACGGACCATGATACCTTCTCACAGGATCCCTAGCAAGAAATGTTATTTTGCTTTATTATGGTTTTTTTTTTGTTGTAATTATGGCTTCTCCTAAGGGTCTTTCATGACTTCCTATCCTATCCTAAAACCTCCAAATGACCTAAACTCTATTCCTCTCATTCAAATTCATTCTTACACTTAGAAATTATATTCAACTTTCTCTTAAGAACTCCTCTCAAAGCCTTGTGAAGAATTAGCTTGAGATTCAAGGAAGGACTCCAATCTTCATCAAATTCTTCTTACTTCCTCTATGTGACCTTAAGTATGTGAGATTGATTCTTGGTCCCTTTCAACCAAGAAGACGTAGGCTCTTTTACTCTCAATTTTATGGAATTTTAGCTTACTTTAAATTTGGGTTTTCAATATTATTGTTTATTAAATTCAATTGAAGTATAGGCTATGATTATTTGATGATTTTAAGTTGATTTAAGCCCTAATATAATGAATTGCATTGAAGTTATGAAGTTATGAAGGTGCATGTCCCCTTTTAAGTTTGATTTGTGCATGGATAATCTATATAATGATCTAAATGTGAATTTTACTTATGTTTTTACTTGAATTTCATAATGTATTATTGATTTAAGTTTTAATCTTAATTACCCATGCTATTCTCATCTTATTCATAGCATATGCATTCATGAGCATTGAGTTTTATGAAAATTATGAAGTTCGTTAAGCCCAATTATATTTGTGTATATGATTTTAATAAAATTATGGTTATGATAAGAATGTGATAATATGAATGTCCATGATTATGGCTCTTTGAGCATTTTCGGTCTTGCACCATTCCGTACATGTGCATGAGCTATTCCTATGCATGAGAATCATGATTATGAACTATGATATGGATTTTGAGCCCTAGTATGAATGTATAAGAAATATGTTTGGCTTTTAAGCCTACATGTGCATTGAAAGGATTTGAAATGACTATTTCCTCCCTTGAAAGCATGTATATGTATAAATATTCTCGTGAGATGTTTTGACTTAGAACCGATGGATTTGGGGTGTCAGGGCTATCCCCAAGGGCCCTCTCTCTTTCCTAGAACTACGTTCCAGTATAGGTATATGGTAGTCGTTACTGAAAAGACTGGATCATAATGAATAGTTACACATTTGATATGATATGATATGAGAATCCTTCCGAAATTGAGGTTGTAAGGAAGGTATCCATCCACCGAAAAGAATAGGTCATGAGGTATGATGTAGATTACCCTTGGAAAGTAATCTTCTTCTACTGATGGGAGGTATACATCGGACTAATTCATGTTATAGCTCATATGAGTTTGATTTTGTCGGTTATAGTCCATCCCCACTATATATGAGCATTATTGCATTTCATGCATCATGAATTTCATGCATCATGAATTTCATGATATATTGTTATATACTCTTCTTTGATATGAACTTCTTTCTATATTATGTGCCCTTGTCATCTAACATAGAATGCAGGTTTGATAACTCATATGCATTGCATGCCCACATATTTAGTACATTCAAACGTACTAACACATATCTTTCCCTACATGATCTAACTATGTAAGGACCGGAGACTACCTTCATCCACCGTTTGATAGCTAGATCAGATTTGAGAAAGTGTTGTGGTGAGCCCTATCTTCCAAGGACAAGCCACCATCTACCTACCTTATGTTGTTCCCGTTTTGCTATATATTTACTTTGAGGGTGAGCCCGAGATATGTCTTGGCCCCCGCCTTATTCTTTGACTACAAGCATTGTTGAACATCTTGTAGACTCTTATCGGATCTTTATGTTATGTGTTGTATTTGGAGCTTATGATTATGTTTATCTATTGGAAATGGCTATTATGGATTGATTATGGGAAATATGATAAGTACGTATGATTTGATGTGGAAATGTAGAAGATCCTAAGACTTGTATTGCCCCCATAGAGTGAGTCATACTTACCCGCCCCTTAGTTCTTATGTGCTATGTGAATCCATGTTAACCCCTTATCCCTATGGCATCCCCATAGCGTGAGTCCTACTTTCCCGTTCCTTAGAACTACGTGTTTACTATTTATATATACGCTTCCAAACTAATGATGTCAATTTGGATACTTGAGGCTTGTTTGGGGACTCTCGGGTTTCCATTCGCTATATCACTCCTAGACCTTAGGTCCGGGTCATGACAAAGATGGTTCAAAGCACTAGGTTTATAAATGATACTTGTAGTACAACATGCCACGTCAAGTAACTGTCTTGATCCACAAGAACTGACAAGAACCCTTCCACTCAACTCTCGATCCACCAGGCACGGCCAAAGTAACCGTCTTGGCAGAATAATCAAGAATAATATATAGAGAGATAACCAATCCATACTAAAAATAATATCAAAATCAACCATATCAATTATAATCATATCTACCCCAAGTGTCATAACCTGTCAAAGAAACAAGACAAGATTGGTAAACCCGATCCACCACTAAAAGGTTCACCTACTGGGATAGAAACATGTACAGACACAAGTATACAATCACATAATAAGTCATACCTAGTAGAGAAGTATGTGGACACATATGAATAAATAGAACCAGGAGCAAACAACGTTGAGATAGGTCGATGACAAACTAGAACAATACCAGTAATAACTGCATCTGAAGCCTCTACCTTGGGTCTACCTGAAAAGAATAATAATGAGCACCACGACCTCCACTTGACGATTTGTGCCTTTACCACCTGTCTGAACTGCTGCATCACTTGCATCCCTACCAAAAGCATGACCACCTCTACCTGACTGAGCTCTACCACGTCCTCTAACTAGTGGTGCCAGACCTCTAGCTAGAAGTGATGAGTCTCTAACAGGTGCTGCTGAATAGTATGATGTGGCCCAGAATGAGTCTAAAAAAGGCACTATCTAATCATGTGGCTAGGATCTCCACAACCATAACAAGACTTCAGAGTAGGCTAATGATGTGAAAAACTAGGAGAATTGTTATAGCCACCATGACCTGTAGATCTCTGTCCACTAGATGAATTAGAACCACCCTCTATATTTGGCAAGGAAGCATCCGCTGGATCCAAATGCTATGGTGTACTATCACCCCGATGAAATCCTCTACCTTCTAAAGAAGTATCAAAATAAAGTCTAGAAGCTCGATCCCTCTTGGGACCCCAAAACTCTTCTCAGACTATCAACTCTGCCTCCTTAGCAATACTCACAATAGTTTAAAAGGAAGCACCCTCGCGGGCTGATCTAAATACATAGGATCTAATGGAGAAAATCAAACCTCTCAGAAATCTACAAACTCTCTCTACCTTTGTAGGAATCAAGGATATGGTATGGCGTGATGACTAACAAAACCAAGTCTCATACTTTGCAACAGTTATACTACCTTGAATAAAACTCTTAAACCTCGTCCGTCTCTCCTCCCTCTCAAACACTCCAAGGAATGAATCGATTGTCAAATGCCTTTGAGAATACACCTCACTCTAGCAAAGGGGATCCAACTAGTCAAGACCTCATATAAGTCCTCCATGATTCTCTAGTGGTGCCTTTGAGTCGAAGAACGACAACTCTAACACCCGAAGGATCAACTAGGAAAACGACCTCCAATATCTCGTGGCACAAAGTCAAGAAATCGTAAGCATCCTCACCCTTGTCACCTTGAACTAGGTGGTTTCATCTTCTAAAATCGCTTGTAGCTCAACTGATCATCAGCTCTATGTACTGACTCAGGAGTAGTTTGTACCATTGCAGGAACTAGTGATGGTTGGCCCACCTAAGCATGAATAGTGGGACCCTGAAGAGGAGCCTCTCCCTCTTGCCGGGTGTGTGAACCTCCCAATGTACTTTTGGCAGTACTTGTCTATGCCATGCCCTGCAGTACATTCAACACTCTTAGCAAAGTATCCTGTAATAGTGGCGAAGCTGCATACTCTGGAGGGACCTAATCTCCAATCTCAGGCTCAGGCTCTGGGGAGATATCCCTCTCATAGTCTTTGGCCGGTGCTGCTCTTCAATGCCCGCCTCTACCTCGTCCCCCAACTTTGTCCATAGCCCTATCCCTAACTGGAGCCTCCATTAGCATAAGCTGATGCTCTAGTCCTGGCCACCTGTAAAAAGAACAAGCTACACTCAGCACTAACTCAAGACTCCATGCATGATTGAACTGAAAGAAGTAAAAGATGAATTTCCTAACAGTCTACATAGCCTCTCAAAGATGAGCAATGGACGTCTCTGTGCCGATCCTTGAGACTTTATTCAACTGGGCTTGTAGACATGTGAGACCTATAACCTGGGGCTCTAATTCCAAATTGTCACGACCCAATTTCGAGAGTGATAGCACTTGTTTATATCCCACCAAGATAAGTCAACCTAGGAGAATCACAATAACAAAATACAAGATAATGTGGAAGCTTAAACAACATAACATTTAACAATAACAAGCTATAAAACACATCCAACTAAACTATCCCAAAACTAGTTGTCACAAGGAACAAGCCTATATTGCATCAAAATAAGAGGAACTAATATAAGTCTCAATTGTATTTGTCTTTCAAATAGAATAAAACTAGTAATAATATCCGACAGTCTTGAGAGTATGCTGGAGTAATAAGCAACTACCTCTCAGCTGTCAATAACTCAAGCCTCAAGAAGAAGATGAAGAAGAACATAAACAGGATATGGACTCTCTACATACGCATATATGTAGAAAACAAGGGTGAGTACCAAGGTACCCAACAAGCAGGCCTATTCACAGGTAGAGAACTAAGCACTCCTTCCGTCCCAAACACATATCTCCGAACTACAAAACCTTCATGTAGGAAAGACCAACATATGAAATATAAGAAATATAATAGTTACAATCTCATATTACAGTGTCTCAATAGCCCGACTTCACAATACACAAGACTCAAGTTATTCAACATATGTCACAACCTTTTAATATTTCAATCTCAACCATATACAAGATTTAAATCATTCAATACATCCTACTTGGTTCACACTTCAACTTCAAGAAAGGAATGATATGGAATGGAATAAATGCTATGAAATCTAAGCAATGCAATGCAATTTTAAGTAAATAATGATGCATGTCTATCCTACGATACACATCTGGTGATATAACTAGACCGAAACTCATGAGGGTCACACATGGACCATGTATCCGCCATAACTATTTCCTTTTGGTATTTACTTTCATGTCTTAGCTGGAACCAACTTTTCATCATCAATGGAACAGTAAGCAATTCATGGAATCATGACACAATAATCACTTTCACAAATTTAAAGTTACGCAAGATGTCCATATTATATCATTTATGTAAAATCATCAATCATTTTCATTGTTCTATCAACACTTGAGTCTAGTTCATCACTTTACATAATAATCACAATATAACATGGCTCAACTCTTTCAATTACCTTTAGTTATCAAAGTTAGGACAATTCATCCTTTAAGTCCCCATTTCACAAGCATTAAGTTTAACAAGTTCCGACAATATCTCAGCATAAGAATTTCATGCAACATTTCATATCAAGTAATTCTTTTAACAAATCCATGTAACATGATTCAAAGTTTAACATCATGAACACTTTCACATTATCAACAATGGCATCACAAGCCCATTTCACAATATAAACTCACAAGTTTAAGTCAACAACAATAGACATTATTTAATAACTCAAGTCATGAATATCATCATTTCTATCCTCCCATTATCCAAATCATATCTGCGAGGATAGTTCACTAACCACCAAGTTTTACATTAAAAGAAAACACTAAGTTCAATAAACTCAACAAGGGTTAGAGTCCACTTGCCTTAATTTAGCCAATAATCACTCCAATGATAATGCCTTACCCTTTCGAGTCGAATTCAAACCACCACAATCTACTTGGAAATGAATTAACAATAACAATACAAAACTAACAATACCAAAATCAAGCAATTCAGGAAAAAGGGCAAAATCATTCAAAAATTCAACATCGAAAGTCCATGATGAAATTTGAAAATTTTTAGATGAAAATGTTCCTCTCATGATTAGGAAACTAACAGTGAAATCGATTCAAAAATAGAGTTGAAATGAGGTCATAATCATCACTTTCGTAAAAAAACCTCAAAGTTCATAAAAGTCCCCAATTTCCTCAATAGAAGCTTCCAAATTTGATGTTAAAATCAAGAGATAATAAATGTGTAATCTTAAGAGAAGTGAAAAACACCTTTTTCAATCAAAACCTTTTAAGAAATCAATCACAAGTTGTCCTAGCCAAGCTCCCAAGGTTTGAAAATGGAGGAAATGTTCAAAATGGGAGTGCAGGGATCTGAAAACCACCCTCTGATGTTGCTATAGCAACATAAGTGCTACAAAAACGACACCTAAGAAATAATTTGGCCTTTGCTATAATGGCATCACTATTGTGAATACCACTTCGCTGTTGTGGCTTTGCTATCACGAAGGCCACCTTGCTATAGGGAGGTCACAATAGCGGCCATGCCCTTCGCTATAGCGAGGCTTGCACTAGAACACAATAAAAACACTTTCAAGCACTTTAAAGACTCAAAATCAACCCTCGGGATTTGTTCAGAACCCCATACAGATAAACCATATATGTAGCCCACTAAATAAGACATTTCAGATTCAATAGAATCGTCCAAAATTGAATCTGAGACCATCTTGACCTGAAATCTGATTAAGCGTCTTAATTCTAACTTAGGCCACTTGAAAATATCAAAAAGTTATCAGGGCATTCAAAAATTATGGCAAACTATTTTAAGCACTAAAATCACCTTTCGAGACAATTGGAACAATCAAAAAACCGATTTAAGCACCGAAACTTAAAATGCTGACCAAAGTCTCTTGGTTAACATCAAACATGCATTTTTTTTATGTTCATCAAAATTTTACACCTTTAAGTTTTATAGATAATTTAATTAATATATATAATTTTAAAATATAAATAATTTTTTATAATATAAGTTAAGAACATAGGTTTACTACTAATATATTTTCGAAAGATATATATATTAAATACTTAATTTAATATTATCGATAAATATCCTTATTTTTTAATAAAATTTTAATTTTAGATAATTAATCCTTGTTTTTAAAATTTAATATAACCTTATTATTATATTTGTACAACCAAACAACACACTTGTAACTATATTGTGCCAAACAAATAGGTCAAATAATTATTAGATTGTGAAATTACTATCCTAGTAATTATACCAATTCTAATTGCCGGATGGCTTCGAGACAGACTCTAAGAAATTGATTTGGTCTTCAATATGCTTGAGATAAAACCTAATTAGAAATAAATACTCCCCCTGTTTAAAAAGAGAATGACCTAGTTTGCTCTTAGTTTGATTGGACACAAAGTTTAAGAAAATAAAGTTCTCAATCTTGTAGTCCTAAATTAAAATTTATGTTTAATAAACGAAAATATCCTTTAATCTTGTGGCCTTAAACATGTCATGTGGAAAGTTGAAATTAAAGTTCTGCAAAAATTAAAATATATCATTCTTTTTTAAATAGATCGAAAAAGTAGGTTATTCCTTTTTAAATCGATGGAATAATGGTTTTTACACTATTTTTCTATTAATCGTGATTAGATTTTATCATCAATATATCTTGAAGAAATTATACTTTTTGATAATGAAATTCATTGATAATCAATGAGGGTAATCGTTAATGAAATTTATGTTGGAAAATATTACATAGCGGAAGCATTTCCAAGATCTTATAGCTTACATGAATAATAGATAACAATCAGAAATACGTATCACACACAAAGTATACAGAGAATTAATTCAAGAAATACCTCTTGAAGCGTGTGCAGTTGTCTTGAAGCAAGCCAAACTCGAGATCCACAGTCTTCTACAGTGATCCCAAATTAACACCCGAACTCTCTCAATACTTGGGTGGGCAAGTATTATGTAGAACCCTAATTCTTTTCTTTTTCTCTCTCTTGTGTATGTTCCAGGTTAGGAGGAAACCTATTTATAGAGGACCTTTCCAAATCCAAAAGGAACAAGGAAACCTCTTTTTTCTTGAAATACAAGAAACCTTTTTTTTAGAATTAGGATTCTGAGTTCTAGTTAAATATGGGCACTGTAGGGACCACATAATTTATTATTGAGGCTTCCTATTATGGAAATAATTCTTTTTTAATTTGAATTATTCTTACCATAATAAATTACAAATTATTCCACTAAAAATTCGTAATTGCACTCCTCCATTTATATTTCAAAATTCCCCATTAAACACTTATGTAATTCCCCATGTTAAGACTACAGATACTAATCAATAAATTAAATTACTGACGAATTTAATTTAATGATTAATTTCCTTTAGAGCAATACTTAACTTATTTCATGCGCCAGATTCATAAATCTACATGAAAACTTATAAGCTTCTCATAAAAAGGTGTATCATCAATCTCTATATTGAGACATGGATTCCATCAACTAACTAATTATTTCACCAATATATATTATTATCATCCAACTTACCAGACATATTGACCCATCTCAGAATCTCACCTTTTAGTAAATCAAAATGATAAGTAATATATACAACTCATAATCGTTATATCAGGATTAAGAATATAAGTACATTTAATAGTTTAGAGAACATGTTTTTATCAGTCAGTCCAAAACATCTATCTCTACTTGGTCTCGTTCAATACATATAAAATGTACTAACACGAGAAGTTAGAACTATACCATTCTCGTAATCAAGATAAATTACATATAATCTCGTGCTACAATCTACCCGATGGTTTGTCCAAATTTCCATCTAGATTGTGAACTATAATTTCAACTTATAAGAACCGACAATTTGATCTTCTGTGTATAAGCTCAAACTCTATACACCAAATCATCTACTATATAAGTAGAGGACACATATATGACAAATTGATCTATTTAAAGTAACACTTTGTTGAATTGAATAAATAAATAAACAATTGTTTAATAAATAATAATATATCTAAACGCATGGTTAATAGTATATCCTAACAATTTATAAGTCATTTTCTGATGTAATTGAAGACAAAAAGGAAAGATTTTGTGAGATTGTGTTGAATGATATCTTTACTCTTGGAGATTAGCTTTGGTCCACATCTTAAGTTTCAGTACTCAGATTTGATTTTTGATGGTTCCATTGCTTTGGGAAGGTGATTATAGTGCTAAAATAAGTTTCATTGTAATTTTTAGGTGTTTCGGTATCGTTTTGGCTTTTCAAGTGCCTTAAACTAGTTTAGTTGTAACTTATCCGATTTTGTGTCAAAGAGACCTTAGATACGAGTTTTGATAGTTCCATTGAGTCTGGAATATCAATTTTAATAGGGTTACATATATGATTCCTGTGTATCAAATTTAATAGGGTTACATATATGATTCATGTATATCGGATTCCAAATGAATTCTGAGGGTCCACTCCATGATTTTTGGTATTGCTTATAATTGTTGATATCTACTGTCCCCAACCTTCTTCACATTCATGGACCTCAATCCCGCGTTGACGTTCACCTTGTTCATTGCGTTCACGGGCTTAGGGTTGCAATAGCTAAAGGTCAAGCCATTGACCTCCACATTCACAAAGGCCCTGATCATGACCGTAGGAGTAGGCATTTGGTTCTTCGATTTGGTTTTAACAAATTTTGGTTCTGTTCTTCACTTTTCAATTTTGAAAAAGAGTGCATCATACCGAACCAAATTAATGTGGTTCAGTTTTTTCAAGTTAGATTCGGTTTATACGATGTTTTTAAATTAATTTTTCGATGTGAACTAATAAAAAATAAAATGAGGACAAAATCTTGTTGCTTGTGAGGACATTCCTTCCTTGAGCGAATATTCCTTCCTTGAGAGAAATAATAAAATATATAAGAATAATACAGTAATCTCAAATAACAATTCAAGGCGTCTGCAGATCACTTCGCTTGTTGCTTGTGAGAATATTCCTTCCCAGAGAGAATTTCTATTGAATTGAATATGCTTGATTACAAAAACTAAAATGTTTCTTGTGAACATGTTATCTTCATAAAAGAGACTAAAACCCTAGGAGCTATACCATTGGTTGAGGTTTGCTAACCTTTCGTTTTCTGCTCACCAACCACTGCAATTGTTGCAGCTTTATAGTTGCACCTATTGACCTGTTGTGTAGTGAGATCTTTGAGGAGCAACTCTGGTCATTAGGTCCATTTGCGGAGTAGTTTGTTAAATTATCAAACCTCAGAATATGACACTTCTTCCACTTTCATAGTAGTTTAAATATTTCATTCATGATCATATCTATTGGGAATGACATGAGAGGAAACCATAATTAGTTAAAATTTTAAGAGCCAATGTTGTTTTTTATAGTATTCTTATTCGATATTAATCAATTTTTATTCTAGCTAAAGTTTAAATGTACTTTGTTCCTTTTGATTTTATGTGCTGGTAGATAATACTGAAGTTATCATTTTTCATCTTTCGAAACAATTAATTCCGTAGTGCTTGTACGCGATGGAGATAGGGAGTGAACTATCGAAAATACTTAGGGCTTCCCCTAAACCATTGTCCAACTACATTCTCTCTTGATTTGATTAAATTTTCAAGCATCCAATTTGTTATTGTTGACAGGTTACAACTTTCATTGTGCAAAAAGTTCCTTCTAAATGATGTGATCTAGAATATATATGTGTGATATCGAAAAGATTATTCGAAGTAGCCCAAGTTTTAGGGAATATGGTCGATGCACTTGTAGAACAACCTTCATCAATATTGCCAAATCACATATCAGGAGCTATCTTTATTTGTCAGATAATTCAAGATTAGTTTTTCGTATATCACCATTTTGATTTTCCTTTTTGCTTGTTTATATGTACGATATATCAGTACTTTTTGGTCATTCTGTTTCTGTGAGGCTAAAGGCGATGTGGATGGCTTATGGCAGGGCTTGCCATGCACTGAGAATTTGTCTTCCTGAGGTGCTGAGAGATAACCCCTTCAGCAGTTATCTTCGTGTACCTTACATTATCTGACAAATGAAGATAGCAACTGGTTATGTGTTTCAGTAATCTTTATGAAGGTTATTCGGCAAGTGCATCAATCATATCCCCTAAAACTTTGGCTACTTCGAAAAATCTTTTCGCCATGGGCATATGTAATCCAGACCTACATCATCTACTAGGATTTTTTTAATAATGAAAGTTGCAATTTGTCAGCATGAGTAAATGAGATAAATGAAAATCTTATAGAGTCAAGGGTGGATGTAATTGAAAAATGGTTTTGGTGAAGCACCAATTATTTTTGATAGTTCACTCCCATCTGCATCGCGCACAAGCACTTTGGAATTATCTCTGTTGAAAGAATAAAACTGATAACTTCAATGTCATCTACTTGCACAAAGAAAAATAGAAGGAATAAAGTGCATTTCATCTTTAGATTAACAATTGATTAAGATAGGTTAAGAATACCAGAAATAGCATTATTAGCACTTGAAATTTTAACTAATCATAGTTTTCTTCTCATGTCATTCCTAGTAGATATGATCATGAATAAAATCTTTATACTAACAATGAAACAGAAGAAGAGATGTTGGAAATACAGTAGACACAACAACAATGAAAAGTTAAGTGCCCATGGTAAAAGACGTCCAACCTTGAGGGGTGTTGAGATTTTTGTGCCCCTGTCATTATTATGGAAACAAATTTGCATCCACAAGCAACTGCAAATCAACAAAGGCAGCCATATTCAAGCTTTCCCATGAATTACACCTGAAATTACAATAAGAAAAGGCCTTTATTGTATATAAAAAAGGGCGGAGCTTACCATTGACAAACAGATAAGCGATTTGACCTTGACCCACAAAATACCTAAATAACAGAAGCATAGTGGGAATGCAATTACATATTAAAGCACTTAAAACTATGATAATGACAGATATTTGGAAGTGATACGTGGCATACTCCTAGGAAAGAATAAAACTTAAACTACTTCGCTACTAACACTTTCTAGTTTGTTGCATTTACCATCCACCTTTCTTAATGCATATAGCAAAACTCCAAACATCTCCAATTTTCTATACCTCTCTTGACAATAACACATTACTTTAATATCAACAAGAGAAGATCAGATCCACACATACAAAAACCAACCCAAAATATCCCTCAAAAACAGATGTTATCTTCTTAGTATGACACCACAAAAACAAAAAATAATTTGAATAACATACCTAATCAAGGAACCTACACATAAAGATTGAAGGTGTCCAACATACAAACAACTTTAACCTTGCAAGAAAATAGAAAAACTTATCAAACATAACAAAGCAAGTCTTAATTATCTGCAAAATAAGTAATGTAAACTTCTAACTGATATAATTCGTTCACAAAATAAAAACATCCATTTGTCCATTTATATTTACCAGGTCAAAAATCATAGTAACCATTTTCTTCTTTTTCTTATTCTTGAAGAAGAGACATGGGTACGCTAAATGTCCCATGGAATCATTAAACAAATTAAAATTCTACTTGTTTAACCCTTAAGAATTGGCGAAAAAAGATTAGCTCGTTTTTTCATTCAAAATATTGAAAAAATTTTAGTATGTGCAACACTACTTTCTTCTTCTTTTTTTTTTTATCATTGTTCGATGCTCGTACACTTTTTTACTTTGATGCTTCTAATTTTAATAAGAAAAATGGACCACAATAAACAAAAATGAAAGCAGAAGAAACCAACCATGACCTTTGATGAGAGGAATAACACAAACAACTATTTTTGTTGAAAAAAACCAAAATAACAATGATTTTTTTTTTTCCATTTGACACATCCAGATGAAACCTACACACACCCAGATAAAATCTAAACAATCAAAATCAAGACTAAATAGAAAGGACATAACAGATTGCTGAGATTTTCCAAGCACCCAACAAATTTAACATTAACAACAAATCTAAATGGAAAAAAATAATAAAATACCAATATTGAGCAACCGAAAGAAAAGGCCCATCCAAAATACCCAACATTGAATCCATTGGCGATGGAAATACCTGCGAAAACCCCACAAACCTTATTGATAGCTACACGAAATTAAGGGGAGTACAATTTATTTTTAGATTTTTTTGTGAAAAGTTTATTGCTAGATTTACTTGTGGATTTTTCTACTGTATTTGCCTTAAGAATTAAGAAAAGAGAGAAAGAGAACTCAAGGAAGAGACACGTATAGGAGGAAAGAGACACGTATATATTCATAGCTGGAATAATATATTGCAACTAGCAATGTTGGCAGGTGGAATTATATAATCAAGCCAACAACACCTTTGAATATTAAAAAGTCCAATATGCCCTTTACAAGCAGGCATGTAGAAATAAATAGAAGCTTTCTAATATATAGTAAAGGAAGGAAAGAATTATGTACAATGGCTAAAAGGCAAATATGTGTCAGTAATGACTCATCACTAATTCATACATAAAAATTAAAAATATACTTAACTTTGTTTGATATAATTTAAGTATACATGTTGAAACCACCGGCAAAACGGCAAATAAGTGTTATTAGTAATGATTCATCACTAATTCTTGCATAATAATTAAAATACCCCTAACTTTGTTTAAAATAATGTTAAGCATACATCTTGAAACTACCATTTCTATTATATTGTATAGAAATAGAAAAATTGTTGTTGTTTGACATTTTTTGTTTTGAACCATCATTGATAATTTTTATTCCTTTGTTGATTGCCTCTTTCTTTTTCTTTCCAACGCCACGTTTCTTCTTTTCTTATTACTACTTTCAATTTCTTATTCTTACTATTAAGGAGGTGGGTTAGGTAATTTTAACTGGTTACTCATTTTAAATGATCCAAGCTCAATACTTCAAGTCATTATATAACTTGAACTATTCAGATTACAACTTGGTCATAAAAGTGAACCGTTTTTCCTTCCAACTATTAGCAATAAGCATCCGATAGGTACATTTAGCAGTCGATTGTATCATTTTTCTATCTTAATTTTTGATGAATCAAATAACAATTCAATTCCGTGAAGTGACTAAATTTAGGTGTATTTATGCTCTGAAGAGCCAATTTAGCCCATATTTATAGGTAGTTGGGGAACAAATTCGTTAATTTGTTGCATTTTTAGAGTCATTTTGTGTTTTTGAGCTAACCAATATGATTAGGTGCTTTCCAAGTCTTTAAATGGAAAATGGAACCTAAAAAAGGGACTCATCACGGTATTGGATGAAAAGTCAGAGCGGAAAAGGAAGTTTAGAAAATATAGTGCAGAAAATGAACTAAAAAAGAGCACCTCTTCTTCGCGGAGGTGGTTCATGCCAGGTCAATTCTTGTCGAAGATCTACAGATCTCAAAATACAAGGAAATGAACCCGGTCCGCATCACAAACTGGGGTGATGATAGGCCAAATTCCAACGAGCAGCTAAAAATTACAAAAATAAGCATAGATCAAGCAAGTCCGCGTCGCGGACTTAAGTGCCATTTTTAATTTTTGCGGACTTTAAATAGGATACTTATTATTTTATTATTATTCATCCAATTGTTTGTCTTGAACGCATTGGGATAGCAAAGAACGACTAATAGAATTTTGACTTCTTACTTTCTTCCTTAATTCCTACTCATTGACTGTTCTTTAAAAAAATTTGTCTTGTGATGTAAACCATGAGTGACTAAGGTTACCTATTCAGGGGTTGTAGCAACAAGATTATGGCTTAATAATACTTTATTTTAGTTGAAGATGGGTTGTTGTTTTGAATGGCTCTTACATTTCAGCTTTAATATTTTAATGTCTGATCAACACTAGGATAAACTTACTGTCTACCTTGAACTCGAAAGATGGATAGAAGCTAGAACGAGTAATGTAAGAAACATGTTTATTCTAGGGTAACTTAGAATGATTTGTGTATATAATGCCCGTGACACATACCTATGCACCATGTTTGGTTACCAAATAGGATAATAACTTAAAGCATCTTTGTTGGTTCATGTTTATTCCCTCTCAATGATGTAGTAAAGACTGTCAACAAAGGTAGATGTTAGAGGTCAAAAGATCATGATTATGATATCAACGCTATAATACGTAATATGATAACCTATTGGATGCCGAAGTAAAAAATATTAGCTAAACATCTTCTTATGCTGCAACTTTGGAATTCATTTTAATCTAATAAATTGCCAAATAAATCATTGACTTCCTTAAGTAGTAGTTAATTCTAATTTTCTAAACTTAGCAATAACAAAGCACCCAATCTCTAGACAACATACTCAATAATTTAGTTGCATTGAGAAGTAATTAAAAGACTAATTAAAGTCCTATGGTTTCTACAATCCGAATTTGAAAGGAGTCACTATATTATGTGAGACTGCGTACACTTGCTGGTACTTTGGTAGCAATAAGTTTTTGGCACCGTTGCCGAGGACTTTGAATTTGGCGATTACTTCTTTTTTAAGTTTCTTTATTATTTGTGCTAGTTTTGACAACTGGATCTTTGTTATGAGTACTTGTAGATATCCTTAACTAGTAAACTAGAAGGGAAATTGTAGAACTGCTTGTGGAGCTGGAAAGATTCTTGGATCAACAAAGAAGAAGCGTAGCTTTGTAGTACTCTATGCTATAAATCAACCAAGAGTTAAATCAAGAGGCACTAGTAGAGTTACCTGAAGAGGTTTCTGTGAATATGGTAGTAAGAGCGGTATGTAACGTGGAAATTCCTCGAGCTACAAATGTTACCAACAACATTCAGAAACTGCCAGTTGAGGTAGATTTGAACTCAAGCAGAATATGGTGCAGCTCTTTCACACTAATGTGCCACTCATGGGATTGCCACATGAAGATCCTCAAGTTCATCTACAAATGTTTTTGGAGAATCAGTGACACTTATGCACCAAACGAAATGTCATCGGATTATGTCAGATTAACTTTGTTTCCCTTTTCTTTATTGGGGAAAGGTGGATGAAGTCAGAGCCACAAAACTCGATCACATCCTAAGATGATTTTGCTAAAAAGTTTGTAATCAAGTTCTTTCCTTCGAAAAGACAGAAAATGTAATGATCCTGTAGGTTATTTTTGGCATTTCTAATAAATTACCATTTACCCCTCCTAACAGATGCCCTGAGTCATGTTTTATTGGTTTGGAAAGCTGGTTTTTGAAAATTTGTAACAAATTGAGTTTCTACTGAAGAATTATGTTTTGAAAGTTTAAGTTGCCAAATTTTGAATTTTTAAATCATCTGGATATTTGAGTCTCAGAATGAAATTTTATCGATTCAAATAGTTCCGAAATGTGAAAATTGGTTTAAAATAGTTATCGGAGGAATCACATTAAAGTTGTTATGTGGATTTTAAGTTCGAACTTAGAAATTTAGTTAAAGTTTGACTTTGGTCCATATTTTAAGTTTCAGTACTCATACTGGATTTCTGATGGTTCTATTACTTTCGGGAGGTGATTTTAGTGCTAGAATGAGTTTCGTCAGAATTTTTACGTGTTTCGGTAGCGTTTTGACTTTTCAAGTGCCTTAAACTAGTTTGGTTTTAACTTATCAAATTCTATGTCAAGGATACCTTAGATTCGAGTTTCGATGGTTCCATTGAGTCTGAATATCGATTATAATAGGGTTACATATATGATTCCTGTGTATCGAATTTAATAGGGTTACATATATGATTCGTGTGTATAGGGTTCCAAACAAATTCCGAGGGTCCATTCCATTATTTTTGGTATTGCTTACAATTGTTGATATCTAGTGTCCCCAACCCTTTTCACATTCACGGATCTCAATCCCGCATTCACGTTCACCTTGTGTATTGCGTTCGCGGGCTTAGGGTTGCAATAGCAAAGATCAAGCCATTGACCTCCGCATTCACGAAGGCCCTGACTGTAGGGGAGGGCATTCGGTTCTTTGGTTTGGTTTTAGTAAATAGTGGTTCGGTTCTTCGATTTTTATAAAGTGTATACCATATACCGAATCAAACTAATTCGGTTTGATTTTTTCAAGTTCGGTTCGGTTTTATATATAGTGTTTTAAAATTATTTTTTTGGTGTGAACTAACAAAAAATAAAATGAGGACAAAATCTTGTTGCTTGTGAGAATATTCCTTCCTTGAGAGAACTAATAAAAATATATGAGCACACACACTAAACTCAAATAACAATTCAAGGCATCTGCAGATCACTCGATCTAGTCCCTTGTTGTTTGAGAGAATATTCCTTCCTTGAGAGAATTTCTATTTATTTGAATATGCTTGATTGCAAAAATTAAAATGTTTCTTATGAACATGTTATCTTCATAAATGAGACTAAAACCTTACGAGCCATACAATTGGTTGAGGTTTGCTAACCTTTTGGTTCCTCTACTGTAGTGCCCACCAATCACTGCAGTTGTTGCAGCTTTACAGCTGCACCTGTTGACCTGTTGTGTAGTGAGAGCTTTGAGGATCAGATCTGGTCATTATGTCCATTTGCCGAGTAGTTTGTTAAATTATCAAACCTCTGGATAAGACATTTTTTCTACTTTCATAGTAGTTTAAACATTTCATTCATGATCATATCTATTGGGAATGACATGAGAAGCAAACCATAATTAGTTAAAATTTCAATAGCCAATAATGTTATTTATAGTATTATTATGTGATCTTAATAAATTTTTATTTTAAAGTTTAAATGTACTTTGTTCCTTTTGATTTTATGTGTTGGTAGATGACACTGAAGTTATCAGTTTTCATCTTTCGAAATAGATAATTCCGTAGTGTTTGTATGCGATGGAGATAGGGAGTTAACTATCAATTACAGTTAGGGCTTCCACAAAACCATTGTCCAACTATATTCTCCCTTGATTTGATTAAATTTTCAAGCATCTAATTTGTTCTTGTTTATAGGTTGCAACTTTTTCATTGTGCAAAAAGTTCCTTCTAAATGATGTGGATCTAGAATACGTATGTGTCATATCGAAAAGATTATTCGAAGTAGCCCAAGTTTTAGGGAATATGGTCGATGCACTTGTGTAACAACCTTCATCAATATTGCTCAATCACATAAACATGAGCTATCTTTATTTGCCAGATAATTCCTGGTTAGTTTTTCGTATATCACCGTCCCGATTTTCCTTTTTTGCTTGTTTATGTGTGCGATATATCAGTCCTTTTTGGTCATTCTGTTTCTGTGAGGATAAAGGCGATGTGGATGGCTTATGGCAGGGCTTGCCATGCACTGAGAATTTGTCTTCCTGAGGTTAGAAGAGATAACACCTTCAGCAGTAATCTTCGTGTGCCTTAGATTATTTGGCAAATGAAGATAGCACCTGGTTTTGTGTTTCAACAATCTTTATGAAGGTGCATCAACCACATCCCCTAAAACTTGGACTACTTCAAAAAATCTTTTCATATGTAATCTAGACCTACATCGTCTAGAACGAATTTTGTTTTGTAATGGAAGTTGCAAGTTGTCAACATGAGTACATGAGATAAATGAAAATCTAATAGAGTAAAGGGTGGATGTAATTGAAAAATGGTTTTGGTGAAGGACCAATCATTTTTGATAGTTCACTCCCATCTGCATTGCCCACAAGCACTTTCAAATTATCTCGGTTGAATGAAAAAAACTGATAACTTCGATGTCATCCACATGCATAGAGAAAAGTAGAAGGAACAAAGTGCATTTCATCTTTAGAATAACAATTGATTAAGATAGGTTAAGAATACCATAAATAACATTATTAGCACCTAAAACTTTATGGAAATGAATTTGCATCCACAAAGCAATTGCAAATCAAAAAAGGCAGCTACCGTTGTTCACCATTGAACTTAATTCAGCTACTGTACCAAATAATTAATGTAAAGCAGTAAAGCAGACAACCAACTCATAGTGAAAAAACTCCTTGCTCAAGAGAGAAACAACCACTACCTACACTAGTAGGATTTCAACAACTCTTATTACGTTAATAACTCAAGCAATGTCAACTTACAAACTCACACGTCTCACCACACAACTAATGAGAGTCGAATCCGCTTCAAACAACAACTCACTCAAAGAAAAACAAATTCTTACAATGTTTGTTCCTAAAAAAAGATTCCAAGAAGATTGCCAAACAAACTTGAACAATTAAGAAAACCTAACTCTAGATCTTGCTTGAGTATTCTCCCTAAGTGCCCGTGCTCTTGCTTGAATGCTCACGCCATTTTAGATTGCAAAAGCTATGATTGCTAGGGTAAAATATTGTTTATATAGTAAACCCTAGAGTCATTCCATGTAAAACTCCTATCATAAGTAGGGCACACGATTCTTTTCCTTATAGGAGTTCCTTATTCCAGTTTTGCTGCTTTTTCGAGTCTCATTCTGATTTTGTTTCCTTAAATAACAATCCTTCTCCAACCAGGCTTCTGCTTTGTGATTCCTAGTTCATCTTGGCTGGACTTGGTTCTGTTTGTCATTATCAAAACTACATAGTCGCACCTACAAAGATCCTAACAAATTCCCTTTTTTAATAATGACAAACCCGTATGCATGTAATGTGCCTAAAAAGAACTTCCAACCTTTTGACATCTCAAAAAGAAAATAAGCATTAGCACAGAGAAAATGACAAGTAGCAAAAGCATAGATACCAAAAACAAAAACATCACTAGGCACAACACAATAGAATTGATGATAATAGCCATCCTCAAAATAGAAACACCACAAAAGATAAAAGCATAACTAGCATATCAGCAGTCAAAAATCAAGCAAGCACCAATGCCCGCACAAATCATCCTACGCAAAAAAGTTATACAATCCAAAAAGAAAAGATGTTTGTAGTGCAGAAAAGAGAGGATTATATATAGCCAAATGGGGAGCGGGAAGCACTAGTGGGTTAGACAGAAATGGTGGTATCTTCCCCTTCAACACCTTTCGTGGTGTGTTAGTGACCCTTCCACCAGTGAATTTGGAGGTCTAAACACAACCCGCATCCTCCTTCTGCACATACTCAGCCAGCCAGACAAAAGGTATATGAAATATCTCCCCAAACTTGAATTTGTCAAATACAATGTCCACTCCATGTACCCACGATGTTGCCATATTCTTCTCCAACACAGTCAGGTTCTTATAAACTCCACAACCTCCATCTCATGAACTGGTGTCTCCATGTCAAAAAACAGATTAATCCACCCCTAAGTCGTGAGCTTCGCACATAGTTTTTCAATCATGGGATATGTGCGAACCTCTCGATAGATAGTACTCCCTCTTAAGACAGCCTTAGAACTAAAGTAGAGGTGCTTACCAATACAATGAAAGTTCTTAACATGTTCACTCTAGGGGGAGCAAGGGGTGCAGTAGGAGAACCAGGTAAGGGAGTTCCCTCAAGAAGAAGAGGGAATGCATATAGGAGAGGAACAAGAGGCAGAGGACTTACTAGTATGGACCCACTTACGACTAGAAGATGCCCTAGCAGAGTCAAATGTATGCTTCTTACTCCGAGTTATAGGCCCACGAGTGCGAGGAGTGGTAGATTTCAGAGAAGGGGACGACTGGGCTAACCATTGATGATGCCCTAGCGAACCTTAGCCAGTGGCACATCGTCCATGGAGTTTGAATGCTCTGGTGTAGGGTCACTCAAAGAGGGGGTTAGTAAAGTGGTAGAAGAGGGCGAGGGATGGGTGGGTGATGAAGGGTTAGGGTTTGGTGACAGGACACGAACAAGTGAGGTGTCTATGGAGGAAGAGGGGGGGGGGGAGGAATCGTTGAGTAGTTAATGGTGGGTGGGAGAAGGAATAGGTAGTTGCATTTTGGTGTAGTAGGGTTTGGACACAGTGAAAGGGGAACATGGTGATGATTAGGGAAGGTCTAGAAAGGGGGATGGAGAGAGAAGGGGTTAAGATTGACTGGTTAGAGGTGGTGGGTATGGTGGTGGAGACTGGGTATGGGCAGAAGTGAGGAAGCAAGTTCCCCTTATGAAAGTTCCTGCGGTGGTGACGGGGCAGTGGCATTGGAGTTGGTATCGGAGAACAAAACAAGAGATGCCATAATTTCTTTCTTGATTTCTTGGAAGAGGATTTCTTGCAAGTGCATAAAGAAAGAGAGAGACAGTTTAGGCATATGAATAGGGCTTTTAAAAGACTATATTGGGAGTGGGAAAGGGCGTCAGGACGTATCTGACACTTCAACAGGGGTGATGCTTAAGATCTTGAGAGAAGGTGATCATTGGACTTTTTAAGCAAGAAACCTTCCTGCCAAAAGTGTATATGAGGTTGAGGGACTAGGTTTAGAAAAGGAGCTACATATATCTTTACTCAAGGCATGTATACGTATAGCAATGGAGATAGTGAGGCAAGGGCATACCTGATGGTTGACTTCTGAGAACCAGTTTCCCCTGTCTCTTTGTGGTGCTCCATCTTTGGACACTAAGGGTAATATCAGCAGGTCCCAGTAAAGGAGTGCAGGTTCCTGGGTTAATTGCCGGTACAACATTTACAAAGTCAGCAATCCTATACAGTACTTAGAATTCAAATTGAGATTCAGAGAGAGACACTTAGGAACCCCTAATCAACCCTAAATGGAGTCTATTCAACTCAAAGTGCTCTTGATTTAAGGCCTTGGTGAAGATGTCAGCCACCTAGTCCTCAGTTTTTAGAAAATCATTTCAATAAGCCCCCTTTCCATATTGTCCCGCAAGAAGTGATGACGAACATCAATATGCTTGGTGCGCTTGTGATAAACCGGGTTCTTGGTGATATTTACTGCGCTCGTGTTGTCACACATAATGGGAATGCAATTAAACTTTACATCGAAGTCCAAAAACTGTTATTTTATCCAAATGACCAACGCTCAGCAACCCTAATCCTACCGAGCAAGCCTAGACCATTTATCATGCTAAAATTTTGATAGAGTTTTCTCTGTATCGGGAGCAACCCATATATTTCAAAGCTATCATAAACGAAGTCAACCTACTATCATATCAACATAACAAAGTTTAAGAGAGCATCCAATTGAAAGTTGGTGACTCTATCAAACATTATAAGTTCCATGTCACATCTTTTCTAATGGATGCCAAAATCAAATTTACATGACTGACTCAAGGAGCAGGACTCTAAGATTCAAATATGCTAAAATACTCTAGTAGTCTAAATAAAATGATGACCCACACAAAGCAAGTTAAGGGCTTACTGGATCGGATGTCAACTTTGTCTTATCACGATTCCAAAGTCTAGGGTCACCCTCCACAGAATTATCTAAAAGGGAAAAAAAGAAAGGAGGAGTGGTCGGGTCAGTCACACTGATTGAGCAAGTAATAGCATCAGCTATAACGTTTTACCTGAGACAAACATATATATAGGAATACGTGCAATTTATAAATCATCATCCATAGCTTGCTTCAATCAAGTTGGATATCATGTATGAACTTGTATTCAAGTTATAAATAATCACATCCATTACTTTTTTGGAGTATCAGTGTCAGAATCAAATAGACTTTCTGACAGTACGAATGTACCATAGCGGTAGTATAACTACCCTGTCAATTAGGTTCCCTTCTAGAGGGTCTTTAAATAACATTAGTTTTTCGTACAAGGTACATCAAGTCAAACGATCCTGACGTTAGATAACAGTGATACTCACAAAGTTTAATTCATGGACTCTGATAATGCAATGTATATTCATATGCTTCATGTGTCAAATTTGAATCCAACAACATATTCATATGCTTCATGTGTCAAATTTGAATCCAACAGAAGTTAATATTTTTCTCTTCTTGGAATCCTTAGAATCAGTAGCTCCACTCTTTTTCTTGGACTTTTTCTTATCCTTTTTACTCCTTTTTATCCCATACACATTTTAATACATACTAGTCTTTAAATACGCGTTTTGCACGTGTATCCCGCATCATTGAGTATATAAGTTTAAATAATCATACGAACATTGTTAAGTTCCATTGTTGATTCTATTTGATTAAGTCAATGAAGAAAAAGTTTTAGTCCCACGAAAAATTCTTTATTGTAATTTCTGTCTTTGGCTCAATGCCTCTCCTACATATTTCTATTATATAAGTCCACTAAAATTATATTTATTTCGTACAAATATTAAAATGCTTACATGTTTAAGTTATAAACAAACTTTAACAACACAAAAAAAAGAAAAGATCAAAGCTAATAACAAATTCTTTTTTAACTCAGCGGGACTCACATAAAATTTATTTTAATTTTGATAATAATTATAGTATTTTACTGACAAATTCCATAAAAGTAAATGTCAAGAAATGTTCGAGGAAAAAATTCTAATATGTGGTTACAATTTCTAGGAAACCCACTAACATTTTTAAATATACAAGAAATTGAATCAAAGAAAAAAACAACAAAATGAAGACGTTCATATGATCAATATAAGTGAAATAACTTATTATCACTTCGACATCGAAATCTTTATTTTCTCCATCACCCACACTTCTTTTCCCCGTCTTTCTCTTTAGATAATTCAACCAACAGAAGTCACATTACAAAATAGTTTACCTAATTTTTATTCAAAATTTAAGCCTCTTCCCATCTTGATGGCATAAAATATTAGATTACCTCATTGAATTTGCTTAAAATACGACTTTGTAACTGTTGCCTCTATCATATAGTTGCAGTACACTTATAAAAAAAAACACAGCATTATCATTTCAAATGTAACAAACAAAATATCTACTCATACTAATAATGTAACAGAAATGAAATTATGCATAAAATCAATTTGATAAAGATATAACCACAATGAATAAAATATAAATGTATACCTTCCCTGACTCTCATGAACCATTTATATTCCCTACCATGAAGGATATAAGTCTATTTATAGTGATATAACCCTTTAAATTTTATGCATAATTAATTATATTCTTTTTTCATTTTTCTTATCTCCCTTCAAATTTCATAATAAAATGATAGTCTTCTTAATTGACAACAAATATTTGTTTTAATTAATTAAATAATTATGTCTAGCCGTTACTTCTAAAAAATCTATATTACGTTAATTCTAGGGAGAAATGACTTAATTTGTGGTAAAGTTATTTTGCTAATTAAAATATCATTATAGCTACTATTATTTATCATTCAAAGAATTCCAATTTAATGTGTTAACCTAACATCTTGTGCATTAATATGGTTATCATCTTTTGAAGGGTAAAGAAACCATTGGACTCTTCTGCATTAAAATACAATTGTTTAATTGAAAATTTAATTACATTTTTATTCATAAGTTTCTTTCTTTTTTTTTTTTTTTTAGTGAAGGGTAAAATCATCAATCAACTTTTGACTCTTCCCATTTTTAGTATAAAATATGATATGGTGATATATGATATGATTAATATTAGTGTAATAATATGAAATGATTACTATTTAACGTTTAATTGATTAGATGTTTTATAATTTTTATTTAGTACAAGGATAAAACAATATGTTTTATTTTAAAAAATCATATACATAATATTTTGTATTTTAAAGAAAAATCATTTTAGCTAATTTGGAGTTTAACCATTAATAACAGGTAAATATAAACATTACATTATCTATACATATATAATATCACGAATGTGATATAATTTCACTGTTACATATTTCATCAACAACAACAACAATACTCAATAAATACTGTTACGTATTTCAACTCTAAAATATGCAAACTAATTTTTTTTTTAATGAATCATCACTTAACTGACAAAGAACCCTTTCATAATTAATTTAATATTTAATTACTTTGATAATCCTTCTACTTGTACACTTAAAACCAAAAGGGCAAAAAATAGTAATCCTCTTTAAAGAAAAGGGAAAAATCATAAGCATAAGAATGTTTGGGAGGAATAAAAGTGACTGATTTTGAAGGAGAGGGAAAGGTATAAGGAAACTGGGTAATAACTTTGTAGGTGAAGGCTTTGAGACTTTAAAGGATAAAAATAATGAATTAGAAGAACGAACCCACTGTAATAACTAACGTAATGACAATAGTACACAGTAACTAAATGAATACGAAGAAAAAATAATGTATATAAAAGATTTAGGTGTTTTACCTTTTAAACGCACCCGTCAATAATTTTAAAAATTTTGAGCTACATAGCAAAAAACTAATGGAAGTTCTAAATTGAATAGCTACAAGATACCAAAATAAATTCCAAATCATCAAAATTTTGAACAAAACCACATGGACGGACTCAAACTTAACACAAATCACAATACAATAGCTTCTAAACGCTCATGGATCTGTTCAAGTTGCTCTCCAACACCATCGTTCTACAATAAACATGAAACTAATGATATTTTGCAAAGGAAAATCATGTCCAAGAAACATTACTTTTAATATTAACAACATCATCTATACCTGTCCAGCCAAAGCTTCTTTCTCCAGTTGCAATCTCTCATCATCACAATTAATGACGACCTCAAGAGAGATCACGTTAGAGGCTTCAATCTCCCATGAAAGATTAAAAAAAAAAATCTCCATGTGCTCTGGGATGGGAAGTTCCCTGCAAACATATAGTGATAAGAAGAATAGACTTCCCACGGCCATTCAATCCCAACAAACTATAATGTATGAAACCAAACCAAATACAACGAGAGTAGTGGGGTCCTGAGCTAAGCTTTGGCTAAACCTTGGAAATCTTAATGCCATAATGCTTTTCAAATCCTCCTAGCCATTATCCTACTACAGTAATTTTTGCTAAGAAGAATGCCCATGTTGTGGCAATTCCATCCAGAAGGTAATGGGAAGGCTCTCGGCTGAGTAGCAGGAGCAACTTTTAATTTATTATGAGCCCAAATAATGGATACAATAAGTTCTTGCCAATAACCACGCCCGCTGAATAGAAACATTAAACTAAAAGCCCAGACAAAATGAGCACCTAGGAAAAAAAGGCCATATGCAGATAATGAAGAACCATAAGACTGAATTACCTGGAATGCCTGTACCCATAAGAGATCGCGGAAAAAAATAAGATGTCAGAACTTGAACATCAATTAAGCCAAGGTACACAGCAATACAAGAAAATAACAAGTCTTACTGCCATAGTCGAGCACTAATTATTCAGAGTCAGCTATGGGATCATGTCCGCGGAAAGTGACAGATAAAGATTTCGTCTGTATCACAAAGAGTACCAAATCAAAACAATGATCTTCCAAATAAATGGTAGAATCCAAAGGTACTGCATCCTAATGTTTAGCTTCTTTGATGACTTAATATTCTTTATAACAAGTATTATTATAAATATACACTTCTCTTAACAGCAATATGCACCTTTCTTAACAAAACCAGATTGGAACCTAAGAAATATCACAAATTTTGAAGTCACGTATAATGCAAAATTTGAGATGACGAAAAGATAAAAGCCATAATAACGCTTGAATTCCCCTATACATCTGCAAGCCCACACAATTCAATATAAGAAATATAGAGCTAAATATGTTAGATAGTCGAGCGTTGTAGTATAGTTAGTATATGCATAGTATCTTATTTTTCTAATCTTCACTATTAAATGTTGTTTCATTTATTTTATTATCTTGCTATTTTGTAAGTCGTCTTTTTCTTTCTATCATACTTTGATTACATTTGTTATGAGTTGATGATCTGTCATAAATAAATATATATACATTCTATCCTCTCCAAATCTCGCCTTCACGGGAGATTTTTTTCAAAGATTAGAATTTTTGAAATAAATATGATTAGAATTTTTCAAATAAGTCACCTTCACGGGAGGCCACACGGACCGTGTAGTGTCATACGGGCCGTGACACTGCCCATACCTATCTCCTTAGAATAAAAATTCCACAATCAAGTTACAAGACGATGATTCCATACTTAGAAAAATTTCACTTTGGAAGCCTTACGGATGGCCACATGGGTCGTGACACCCCACACGAGCCGTGTGCCTGGCCGTATGACCATACTTGGTCTTAAAATTGTGGGTTTAAAGCCAAGGCTACCACACGGTCCGTGAAGTGTCGCACGAACCGTGAGGGGTAGTCCAAATGTTGTGTGCCTTACTCTTAAACGCCACATTTAAGGGCCAAACATCCTCCATAGGCCAAGGGCCACTCCATGGAGGCTCCACACGAGCCGTGTGACCTCACACGGACCGTAACGGCTCCCATGAAGTGTCACCTTGGTCCAAAACTTTTTCAAAATCGAATTTTCATGCTTCATTGAGGTTGTATGAATTCCGGGTCATTACAAAAGGGTATATGCAAGGCTCAAGCATTGGGATCAAGAGATATATTACACATTCGGTTGGTCATTTAGGCTAAGTGGGACTAATTATAAACAAAGGCCTAAGATCCTTTCCTAACCAACTAACCTACAGTCTAAGTTAGAGCAATAGGGCAAGTTCTGAATTGAAACACAATATAAGAATTTAGCAAAGAAAGCTCACACACATATGGCACTGATTACACGATCAATATAGACTCTCATATCATGCTTTCATCATAATTAACTCACTTATCAGAACAAGCACTGCCAATCAATCAAACATGCTTGGTTGCTATCAAGACTAACTAACAAAGTTTTGATCGGGATCATTTTTCACACCAAACTAATATATGCCATAGACTTTAGTATTACATGCTACTAATGCTACTTACACATCCTAAACATGCCGGTTCAACAAAAAATAAATGTTCTTAGGGAAAAGGAACACAGGTAGGAAAATCCCTTGGATTCAAAATTTGAGATAATTATAGGTCGTAGTTACTCAGACTTACTAAGGCCTATAACTACTCGCATCCTATCAAAAAGAATTTGCATTGTCCTCAATGATCAAAATATCACGAAAATGAAGCACAAGAATCAAAAAACATACCTGGGCACCTAAGCACTAGTCTTTGGCTAAGTTTGACTACCCCTCAACCTACTTGGTGGTCGTCTCCTCAGTAGTGGGAGCATTTTCGGAGGGTCCAACACCCCTCATCCTCTCTAACTATCGTACCCGTTGCTCCTTCTCATCCTGCATGGAGTGAAGCCTAGTAAGCTCGAACTACTGCTCCTCTGTCATCCCTCACTACTAAAAAAACAGTGAATACCGACCTCCAATGGAAGTCGGCATTTTTCGACTCCCAAAAGTCAGTATTGTTAAAACTAATTAAAAAATACAAGAACTTAGGAAAATTGACTTCAGGAAGTCGGTTCTTACCACCTAATCATGAGTTTAGAAGAATGAAATATGCATTCAGAAAAAATAAAATTGAACGAGATGGTCCTCCCCCAGTATTAACAGGTTATGATATTTGGGAGAGGGTTCAAAATTTTCCAAAGGTAACTGAGGAACTACCATACAAAATGGATGGGTATGGTCTTGCACATAATTGGACTAAACACAGTATATTTTGGGAGTTACCTTATTGGAAGGATAATCTTCTCAGACATAATCTTGATGTCATGCACATTGAAAAGAATTATTTTGATAACCTCTTCAACACTATAACTGATGCGACTGGCAAGACAAAAGATAATGTTAAGGCTAGACTTGACTTACAAGAATACTGTAGACGTCCAGAGTTACATTTACAAGAGTCTGTCAATGACAAGTTTCTTAAGCCTAAGGCCAGTTATACATTCACAATGGAATAGAAATGAAAAATTTGTGAGTAGGTGAAGAGCTTGAAGATGCCAGATGGTTATGCCTCGAATTTGGGAAAGAGGGTTGACATGGAGCACGGAATATAACATGGGATGAAAAGTCATGACTGTCATGTTTTCATGGAACAATTACTCCCAATTGCTTTTTGTGGATTGCCTGAAAATATATGGAAACCGATGGCAGAGATTAGTTTGTTCTTTAAAGACTTGTGTTCCAGCACATTGAGAGAAGAAAATCTGGTCCTGATGGCTGAAAATATTATTGTTATCAGCAATAAGTTGGAGAAGATTCTTCCACCTGGGTTCTTTGATGTGATGGAACATCTTCCCATTCACCTTGTTCATGAAGCTCTACTAGGAGGTCCAGTTCATTATAGGTGGATGCATCCTTATGAGCGGTAAGTAATTAACTATAACCCATTTATACTTATTTATTTAATATTTATATATGTACGTAATGTAAACTTTTACGGGACAATTGGCATGTCTAAAAGGAGTATTAAGAATAAAAATAGGGTGGAAGGTTGTATAGTTGAAGCATACCTTGCTAGAGAAGGAAGCCACTTTTATTCTTACTACTTTGATGATCAAGTGTCGTGTTTGAGAAACAGACCTAATCGACATGCTGATTCGGAGATTGATCCCGTAATACAACCAATATCAAACTTCAATCAGACAGGTAAGGGTTCCAAAAAGCGTACATTACGCAAACTTAAAGAATTGGAGAAAAAAATCTGCAGCGCTTCATGTCTTGTTGAATTGCCTAGAAGTCCAACCCTTTTTAAAGTAAGAAAATTAAAATCTTAAAAATATATTTAACTCCAATTTTATCATGGAAACTAACTATATTTTTAATATAATTGTACAGTTATTTTGTGAGCCAGCATGGCTATGATCAAGTGTATTCGTTATTCACAACGTGGTATACTGATTGGGTAAGTGTTGTACTATACACATAATAATAACAAATTACAGTACTCTTCTTTGTACTGACCTTACTTTTTAATGTACTAACTATATATAGGCATATAATTCAGAAAATGCAGCCACATTTGATCAATTTTCCAAGGATATTTCTTGGGGACCGATTACGGTTCACTCAATGTCGCAATATAATGTGAATGGTTTTAAATTTACCACGGAGAAATACTCGAAGAATAGGAAGACTAATAATAGTGGTGTCTGGGTTAAAGGTGGTAATGGAAATCAGGAGAATGTTGATTATTTTGGCGTCCTACAGGAGATTCTAGAGTTGGAGTATTCTGGTTGGCCAATCATAAGAATAGTACTTTTTCGATGCAAGTGGTTTGATCCAACCCTAAATAAAGGTACAAGGGAACTTAAGCAATATAACATCACCGAAGTCAAGCATACTAGGGCATATCAAGCTTATGATCCCTTTATTATTGCACAAAATGCCAAGCAAGTGTACTATGCTCCCTATCCATTGTGCAGGGACAAGTCTGATTGGTGGGTTGTAATCAAAACTAAGCCGATCGGGCGGGTGGAAGTTGAGAATGTGTTAGATGTTGCATATCAAAATGAAATGTCAAGTGTTCATCAACTAGTGGATACCGAGTTAGAAATCAATTTGGAGCATCCCGATCACATTTTTCAGGAAGTTACGAGAGAAGAGTTAGATATGCTAACAAATGTGGAGGAGGATGAGGAGGTTGAATTGATAGATGAGGAGGAAACGTATGAAGAGGACTCTTAACTTGTGCCTTCTTGTGTTGTTTCAAGATTTGAAATGTTTGTTTGGTCATGGTGTAACTTTCACTTTTACTTGTAATAGAGGACTCTTAGCTTGTGTCTTGTTGAGTATTGGCTTTTGTTCTGAATAAATAATCAACATTACTTGGTAATGTCACCCTGGAGTAAATTAACTACTCTTTATATTAATTGATAGTAAGTTTGTTATTTTTTGCATACACTTTAGTGTTAAAATATTAATATTTTGATTGATATAGATGGCAGATAAAGGAAAGGGTAAATCAAAAAAAGTTGTCAGTCCAAAAAAGAAAATAAAGTTTAGTACTACTAGAAGGCCCACTGGGGTTGTGATAGCTGATGAACCCCCGCGAGTTAATATCCCACCAGGAGCCTCACTTTCAGCTACTAGCTCGGCACATCAGGCACAAAATGCCTCTACTTATGTTGCTCCAGCTTCTTATTATAATATATCTGTACCCAATATGGTGCCAAGGTTGGGTTATCAAACTTTGCAGGGATATTCACATCTTGGTTCTGAGTCTACCAATAGTCTCAATACCACTAGCTATAGCGGATCAATTGGACTTTCAGATCTTCATCTTGGATCCAGTGGTTCGGAGCATAATACCCCTACGACCCAGCAATCAGATGCCCATGTTCCACAGCCGGGTGACAGAGATAGTTTTCGAAGACTGATCGTTGAACCTATAGGCTACAGGTATGATCTTCTTAGTTTTTGGCCAATAATCAGATGCCCATATTATAAATTTTTGAAAGTTGATCTTCTAGTTGAGCTTAAGTTTATCGTAGGATAATTCTGGATGAAGGTTTATCACGTGTCATCTTAAAATGCATCGGAACACACTATGATGATTTATATCCGAGTTGGCATAAGATTCCAATGAAAGTGCAAGGACAGATGTTCAATGAATTTAAGGTAAGAATGTTATCAATTAAATTCATATTATATGTATTTAAATTCACTATACACATTTCTAGATGAAAATTAATATGATTCTTTCTCGATTCTAATTAATATCTACTTATTATTTTATTGCAGAAATATTATGTATGGGCTCCCGAGCATGAGGAAAAATTTCAAGCTAACTTCAATTACAAAGTCGGAAAGTTGCTTGCAGGAACATTTTGTGAATGTCGGAGACATAATAGAATTCCAAAATTTATGGTTCCAAATCAGTAGGCCAAGTTGCAGGAATTTTGGAATACTGATGAAAAGTTTAAGAAGAGGAGTAACATTGGGAAAATGGCTCGTGCATTGGAGAAAGGTGGTTCTCTGCACTGGTGGAGCTATTAGTCAACTTACTAGAAAGAAGAGAATGGTATATTTTATTTAATTCAATAAAATAATTTTTTCCCTTTTTTGGTAAGTATTTTTGTACGATTAATGATCACATGCTATATATCATTTTTGCAGGAAAAAGAATTGGATAGGCCGGTATCTCAAGAGGAGTTATTCAAGGTCACTCTTACAAAAAAGACGACCGACCCCACAGAAGGAGAAAAATGGATTGAGCCACGTGCTCAAGAGACATATGTAAGAATTTCAATCAATTTATATATATATATATATATATATATAAATTCTCTCTTACATGGTCATGATTGGTGATATGTGCTTCACTACTTATTATAGATGTCTTTGAATGTTATTAACATAAGTTGAAAATGGGAGTATCTTTTATTATAGGTGTCTCTGAATGTTATCTACTTCACTACTTTTAGTTTCTTGAAACATGTTGTTTGATTTATTAGTCGGGGTGTGAGTGGCTAAATGACTTATATAATTCGAGCTCGTTTTAGCAATTGTTGGTCTATAACAGTAGAAGGATGTGGATTGGTTGTGTTTAAGCATACTCTAAGCATACAAGTTGTTTAAATGACTTATATACTCTAAGAGGGTGTTTAAGCATACAGGTTGCCTAAATGACTTATATACTCTAAGCATATAGGTTGTTTAAGCTTCCTCTGTTATATTCTCTTGGGTTTGGTTGTGTTTTGTTTGGTTATTTTCTTACGAGATCTAATGTATTTTGAGGTTTTGATGTTTAGATACTCGTTTAGTCGTATTCTAGTCATCATATGATAAAGTTAGTGGTGGATTCCAGTTTCACTATTCCAATCTTTCCCTTTAAGATTAGACCTAGTTGTGTGCATATTCCTTTGAATTTATTTTCTTGGCTTTCTATTTGTTTAACTAATATGCACTAATTCATCTTCCTCATTGAGTATTATTATTGACTGTAGTGATTTCCATTACTTTTCTTCCTTGATTTACATCATATGCACGTATACTTACACTTATCACTTCTTTATGCATGAACTGCTTCAATTCCTCATTGAGTATTATTGTTGTTGTTGTTGTATTGTTGTATTTCCTTTTCCATAACTACTTTGCTTGATGTAATATTTTTATTCTAATAGTTTTTCATTTAAATTATAGGAGAGGTTTACACAAAAACTACAGGAGTATCGTAGTACCCTACCTGTGGAAAGTCAAGATGCACCACTGTCACAAGAAATTACCGAGCAGTTGTGGCGAGAGAGTGCAGGTGAATCGGTTAGAGGGGTAGTCTACGGTTACACAAAAAAGGCCTATCATGAGAAAAAGACTTAGTTTTATTGTGCATCCTCTTCAAGCGTTGATGGTGTGGATAAATAGACACTATGTAAAATGGAGGATAAGATATCTTTGCTCACTGCCGAACTTGCTGCAATAGCCGAAAGAGAGAAGAAGAGAGACGAGCAAATTGCAGTAGATAGCCAAAAGTATATGGAGCTTCGGGCCCAACTAAATTCTCTTTTTGATTCAGGAAAAATCATTCCTCCGGCTGGTCGAGCTTTTGGGGATGAGAGTGAAGAGGAAAGTGAAGAGGAGAGTGATGAAGCATAGTGAGGAGGGTTTTTCTTTTCATAGTTCTATTTAGTAAATATTTCACGTTTTGTACTAATACTTTAATGGTATTTTGATTTTATTTGAATGGATTCAACGTTTAATTAATTAATATAAAATTGTGTAATAGAAATATTGAAACTGTTCTATTGGAATTCTATTGAGGTTGGTCAATTATGCATACAGGTGGACAAGAAATTTGCAGCAGTGTGCTGCCAATTCTGTTTCCAGAAAATCGACCTCTGGAAGTCGCAAAGAGGTCGGTTTCGCAGAAAATAAAAATAATAAAAATAAATTAATATCGACCTCTGGAAGTCGCAAAGAGATCAGTTTTGCAGTAAATAAAAATAATAAAAATAAATTAATACCGACTAATAGAGATCGGAATATCAAAAAATAAAATTATATAAATCAATAATACCGACCTTAGTGGGTCAGAAAATCTACAAAAAAATTGAAATAAAATAAATAATATCGACCTATAGAGGTCGAAATATTCAAAACAAAATAGAAAATAAATAAATTGAGGTCGAAATATTAAATAATTATAATAATAAAAATATATAATACCGACTTCTTGTAGTCGGTATCAATAATAATATTTTATTATTTAAACGACCTCAAGAGGTCGAAATATAAAAAATTAGAAAAAAACATATGCACTATAGTGACCTCCAGAAGTCGAAAAATATTTAAAAAATGAAATTACTAATTTTTCGACTTAAAAATATAATCAACTTCGTGAAGTCGGACGAGGTCGGTAAATACCGACCTCCAGAAGTTGGTATGGAAAAGCGATCAAGATTTTTCCGACTTAGGCTCTAAGTCGGCAGTGAGTCGGTAATTACAGTAATACCAACCTCTGAAAGTTGGTATTTTGAGGTCGGTATTCCCTGTTTTTTTTAGTAGTGCCTGCCTCTTGCCTCACGACATCAGGATTATCAATGCGGGGCCACTTCCTGAGGGAAGGAAGTGGTGTCTCATCAGGAGCGAATAAATCTACCACCACATTAGTGGGATCGGCCTATGGGAGCATAATCTGTGCCACTACTGTTGCTTTTATTTCGCATCGAAGTTGTTGGATCTCCATCCGAATGGCCATCCAATCTGCAGGCTATGCTGAGTTGAGGATCTGCTTTACTCAGCTCTCAAATGCATTATTGTGGCTATCGACTTGTGTGAGTCTTTCCTGAATAGCAGCCACAATGTGTATTTGCATGCGCGCCACAGCCTCTAAGATGGCCTAGCGAACCTAAGGCCGAAGCTGTTGTAGTAATTGAGTCAACTAAGACTCAGTGCGAGCCTTCGTCTGTGCCATGGCCTGAGTGGATACCGCTGACACATAAACCATGCCAGTGGGTGTTGTGGGTGCAAGCACGGCCTCTAGTGCAGTAGTGGTAGTATTAGGCCCCCACTCTATATCAGTCTCTACCTGTGGGGGCCCCTTAGCAGTGGTGAAAGAAGATGGAGGCTCAGGTAGTGACACTGCGATGAACATCTCTGGCATCTGCACTAGAGGGTGTGGTGCTCACCGGAGGGCCACCGGTCCAAGCAATATTCTACAGTCCAAACATGCAGTCTGTAAAGCCTAAACTTCTGCAGATATCAAATAAATTCCTAGACTTTTAGGCCTACCTAAGTTAATATTTTAGAGGATGTAACATAAAGAACGGAGAAATACTTATCGTTCTATCAGAACTTTTAATGGTATCTTATATACAAGATTCATTATTTATAAACAATTTAAAAAAAAAATTGAACAAATTGTTAGAAGAATTTAGAGAAAATCAAAGCATTGAGGCGTGATAGATCACTATCTTTCAAGAGTTATTGTTGTATATAGTTTTAGAGATTCACAAGCAACATTCTATATGGATAAAACAAAGCCTAAACATATATACAATTAAATTACTGCAACATAAGGAACTCATCGTATTTATAGAGTTTATTAAGGAGACCTTTAAGAAAAGTTGATCCTTTTCTGAATAGACGCGGACATTCTGTTTAATTAAAGCTTAAATGTTAATTTAAAAATAAATAAATTAGTTAAAACAAATTATGAAAATAAAATCTTTAAATTAATCTAAGATCCGACCCGGCTCGCACGCCCACGCCCCATGTCCAAGTCCAGGTCATTTAGATATTGTCACAACCCTATTTTTCCCTGCATGGGTTTTAAAAAATAGGGTTTTTCCAATTAAAGTGACATTTTAAAAAGGGAGTATGTTATTTATTTAGAGTCGTCACTTGGAATTGAGTTTTGGTGTTCCAAGTCACCTAATTTAAATCCCTAATCAAAAGGAAATGACTCTTTATATTTTTTATCTGCAAAAATAAAGATCGGGTAAGGAATTCTATTGATCGGGGGAAGGTGTTAGGCACCCCTCGAGTCTCGTGGTTCTAGAACGGTCGCTTTATTGACTAGTTTATGGCTTAACTTAATTTTGAACATATTGTATTTATAAGTCTTATAAAAAATATTATTTACCCGCCTTCCTTGATTTATTTGAAATTAATTTAAAATTGTCTATTTTATTAGTGTGGTGTATTGGTAGCATCGCTTTCCAACTGACGCCCGATAAAATTACCAAAATACCCCTTGAGTGAGGATATGCATTTAGATGCTTGTATAGCAAATTCGAGGCCGGATTTGTGATAAGCACGAAAAATTGAGTGGAAAAATGGTCTCAGTCAATTTTTAGAGCGACCCGATTAAAAGATAATTTTTCTTTCCGAAGCGCAAAACACCGTTAGTACGCGACAGGGGCGCGTCGCGCACCCATCGTGGACCAGCACTTATATTCTTTGAAAAGTTTTGACGGGATGGAGAAAACTCGTTCAAAAACTCTTTTCTGAAAATACATTGTTTGCGACCAGTCCGCGTGGTGGACCATGTCTTTTTCGAGTTGAGAATTTTTAACTTATGACGAGGGGCATCCCGATCAATTCTCCATCCCTCCTAAACTCTGTACACGAACTAATAAGGTCGTTTGACGTAAAAGCGGCCTAAAACCCCCATTCTAAGTCTTATTAAAATATTCTATCAAGACTAGGGTTTGAGGAGAAGAGAGAAGAGCTTGAGTTGAGAGATTCGAGAAGAAATCCTTAACATACTTGGTTGATAGTTGCATCTCAGGTATAAAAGGCTAAACTAAAAACATGGGATTGTTCTCTCATGTGCCCCATAGAGGTCATAGATGAGTTGATAGTTGAAGAGTCTACATGCATGAATACTTAAGGGTTTTTTTCTTGAAAAATTGATTTGAAATTACATGTTTTCTATGTTGAGGATCATCATACTATTGTTTTATTGAATTGAACATTTTTCCTGAGAACTTGCATAACTCTACATGACTAATTTGAGAAGCATGCATAATGCACTTGAGAATTGAGTCTAGTGCCTTGAGTTGAGATTGTTGGTTGTGATAATGAGTTGATAGAATTTGATTGTTTTATGAGTCCCTATAAATGAACTCTACTGACGTGTCTATTCAATTGCTTCCTAATGATTATTATAAATCTTGAGTCATTGATGAGAAGATCGATGAGAGGGTCAAGGACCCTATGAGATGATTGATGAAAGGGCTAAAGTACCTATGATATACCGATCGTTGACAGGGTTCGAGTCCCTATGAGATTGGTTGAGATGGAAGTTTTATGAGCATTGAGTCATGGGAGGAGTATCGAGCACCGAAAGAGGGAGAGTTAGTCCGACTTGAACTCGTTAAACTACATCGCTAAACGTAGGTGAGGCATAGCACCATCACATATATTATGGTCCCTTTGAGAGTAACAGTCCCTAAAACAATAGAGGACTTATTTTGACTTCATATTGGGTAAGCTGATATGGTTTTTGAGCGTTCCCTACCTGGAAAGTTTGGAACGTTTGCAGCAACATCAGCGTGATTGTTGTACATTCACTAGCTCATAAGTGAGTGTTGTCGGATAAGAGAAACTCCCATAAACTTCCTACCTTGAGTACTCTAAGTCTTGATGAGATAAGAAGGGGTGAGCCCCTCTGAGATGAAATGAGATGAGAGGAGGTAAGCTCCTTTGAGATGATTTTGAGACAATTGATGAGTTTGAGTGATTGATTTGTCACTTTTCTACTCTTTATTCTTTCATAGATGGACATTTGACAATTTGATGTCTAATTTGAGTTGATGTTGTTTCCATACTATTCTACCGGTTTCTGTTTCATTCAGTTATTTTACATGCCACTACATTCCAAGTACTGATTTCCACTCTGGACTGCATTGTTTTATGATGCAGAAGCAGGTACATGAGACCGTCAACAGGCGCTCCGTTGAAGATTTGAGATTTGCAGCTGATTTAGTGAATCTCCCCTACTTCAGAGGATCCACCATGATTTATTCATCTTGCTTTAGAGTTAAAGATTGACCTATTTCTTTATTTTGATTTTTGGTAGCCCATGGGTCTGTCATTGACACCACATGAGTAGTAATAGAGGCTTCATAGACGATGGTTGAGTGTTGAGATTGTGAGCTAGTTCTTTCTACTAGCCCTTATTATTATCTATTTATTTTGAGGCTTTATATAGATGTGCTCATTTACTTACTTATACTTTCTGTTGTTCATTAGAGTTTATTGATTGTGTGATGTGATGATGCTAAGTGGTAAGTGGTTCGCTTGGGAACTAGCAATAGTCTTTGAGTGTCGGCAACGCCAAGGGTACCTTCCCGGGGCGTGACACCAACCTTGCCACAAATCATTATTTTATATATCGCACCTAAAAATTGCATAATATTCATTAAATCGCAAAATTTTGCTATTATTATTGTCGGTCTAATAATGCTCTTAATGATTCAATTCAAAAAAAGTAAAATTTCGTCTATGAATTTTAATTATTAATCTTCTTATAAAAATTGGAAGGTACTAAATTATTTTACCAAATTTAATTGTTGCAAGTTAGTAAAGGCAAAGTTAATTATAAAGATCAACATAAACCCATTAATTTAATATTTAGAATAAAATTTATTATTCAAAAGAAGCGTAAATATAAAATAAAAATATACAAAAAAAATTTTTTGCTTTATTTTATATTTCTAAAAAAATTAATATTATTAAACACACAAATCTCATTCAAGTATCCATTAATTAAATAGCATAGAAATGACTATTTTTGCATTTTATTCAATAACAAGTTAAATTGGGTGTTTAAGTATGCAAGAAATAACTACATGCTATATCGAATGTTACTTTTAATTTAACAATATAAAACGTTCAAATATACTTCAATATGATAACATCAAAGTAAAACATACCTCGAATATGAACAACTTTGTAATATTAAAACATGTCTTGCATAATTGTGACTTTAAATCATACAATAAAAATTGTTACCTTTTGTGAAAATTAATTCACAAGAAGAGAAGACCACAATGCAGAATCATGATCCCGAAATCTCGAAAGTAAACCTCAAAATTCAATTTTTGTTTTCTCTAATTATGTCTTTTGAGATTTTTTTATTGTGTATGTTTGTAGAGACTTTTTTTTCTAAGTATATGATGTGTGTGTGAAGGATCTAATGTAGTACTTTTTCTAGGTGTGTTTTGGTATGTGGGAGAAAGGAAAAAATATGATGTTGGATTTTTTTCTTGTTTCCTTTTAGTCGTGTGTGTGTTTTGTTCTATGATTTTTTTTTCTTCTTGTGTGTTGATCGAAGTGTGTGTGAAAAAGAAATGTAGTAATCCTTTTTTCTTGACTTTTTGTTGTGTGTAAAAGAAGAAAGTAATAGATGATTTTTGTTTTTGTTTTTTTGTGTGCGTCGTCTTTTTTTTTTTTTTTTTTGACTTTTGGTTGTGTGTGTAGTATATTGTGTAGAATGTTGGTGTGTATGTTGTAGTGGAGTGGAGTTTTTTGTGAGTGTGTGTATGATGGATGTGTGGGTTTATATATATGTCATGTGTGGTGGAGGAAAATGTGAGGGACTAGTGGATTTAGTTGTGGGGCATGTAGTGGGGTAGTTTAGTGTGTAGTGAGTTTTTGGTTAGTTTAGGTTTATTTTTGTTTTGAAAAGAAAAAATAAAAATATTAGAAAACTATTTTAAATTAAAAAATAATTAAAAAGTTAACTAGCTAAAACTAAGATATAATTAAAAAAATACTAACAATACTATATTATTTACCAGAATTGAAATTAAAAGAGAACATATATTTTTAGAAATCTTCTATTCTTTATAACAAAACTTACACTAAAATGTGTCTCTTTTTGTAGTTTTCAAATAAAATTATTTTGAATAAGATAAAAAAAAATCTAAGTCAAATTCTAAAAATAAATATTTAAATACTAGAAATTATTTTACTATTATTTATCCATTTACCCCATTTTCTACTTTCTTATTTTGCAAATGACATCAAAATCACTACTACATACGTGATAATCCATTAGTATATTAATATAATTATATCATATATGATTGTGCTTAATCCTTTATAATACTCATTTAATATATTAGTACCCTTTCAATATCATATATAATCTTTTTTTAATAAATAAATAAAAATAAAAAAATTATTAAAATAACAATCTTATTTATCAAATTTTAAATTCTGACGTAATATTAAACAATAATTGAACAATCTTTTGAGTGAACCATATATTTTTTTAAATAATGGTGGCGTTCGAGAGCAAATTGCACATATATGTTGACTATTACAAAATAGGTGTCAGAAAGCTTTTTCCATTAAGACTTAAAATGATGGGGAGAAATTACCAAATAATTATTGATTTATTTTTGTTTTTTGCTGAAATTTACAACTTGTTCAAATATGATTCACCCACTTTATCAACAGGAAAAACACTTTTTTTGGTGATGTCAAAAAAGGCAGGATGGTGGGACATATATAGCAATGACTTAATTTACTACCCTATAATCTAATATATATACTCACCTTGCAACATCATTTGATGTACAATTCCAAAATATATTGGTCGATGAGGTTTGCATGAAGATGTAGAGAGTGAAGTTGCAGCCAAGGATGACTTGCCGGAGAAAAAATCTTGAGGAATTTTCTAGTTACGGCAAGTTGTTCTTGGCTACGGTTTGCTCTCTTCTTCTCATGTCATCCTCGTTAAGCCTATTTTTTCTAATATTCTTGACATGAAAAATTTCATTTTGAGGGTGTGTTTGGTACCAAAAAAACATTTTTCCAAGGATAAGTGGTTTTTTTTTTTAAGTAAATAAGATCTCTTGCCTTTTTATATTTTAAACAAACGAAAATAACCTTTTAAAATTTTTTATATATAAAATTAAAGATCTCTTACGTGCAAACACTTCAGGAAAGTCTCATAAATGTGTAACTTTTTCTGGGAAAGGAAAAGGAGTAAGCTAATCTATGTTTAATTTAATTAGCTTTACGTTCTACATATAGTTCCATGAAATAAAAAATTTACTTTGATTTTTACTTATTAATTACTATCAAGAAAGAGAACAAAAGTAACATTTTAATGTGTAATAAATATTGAGGTGAGTGAGTGTGACCATATTCTTGTGTAGGAGTTTAATCTATAAAAATCGACACATACATTTTATTTTTTAATGACATTTTTTTTTCATGAATTAAACATGTAAAATTATTTTTTCATAATAAATAACAGTGAAACTTGAATGCCTAAACTTCTGTCTATTATGACATGTTATGTTAAAGTGTGATTATTTTATCTATAAATTTTGTTATTAGATATAACACTATTTTATATTTATTCAAGCTAAAAGTGTTAAAAAAAAAAATTCCTTGAACTATGCTCTATGCAAGGTTGAACAAAAATGCCTCCATTAATACTTAATAATATGGTCGAATAAAAATATTTTATCATCAATAGTTTGGTTCAGAAATGCTTCAATCGCTAATAATTTAATTAAAAAAATATTCATTTTTTTACTAAATGGATAAAAAAAAAAGATATTTTCCTGATAAATATATTATTCATTTTTTAAAATATATTTCTATTCCTAATAAAAGTATTATTTTTAAAGAATCTTATTCTTAATTTAAAAAAAAAATAGATACTTTGAGTAATAAAAAAGGAGAAAGTAATCTTTTGTTTTTTCAATTTCATTTCATCAATTAAATAAAATAACTCCATTTAACTTTTCAATTCATAATCTGGAACAAATAAAATAAGATCGTAGTAACTTCATCACTAATTTTTATTTAGGTAACAACAATATTGAAAATTAATATTTTCTGAATTGAGGTAGATTTAACATTTCCTAATAAAAAAATTATTACCAGGAAAAAAGGTGTTTAAAAAGAAAATAAATAATATATTTATTTATAAAAGGTTTTTTTTACCCATTAAGTAATAATATGAATATTTTTGAATCAAACTATTAACGACAATAACTTTTTTAAATCAAACTATTAATAAAAATACATTTCAAATGGTTAATTTTTTTTATCCTTTTCTATTAATTTAATTACGTCTTCTATAAGAAAAAGAATGAGGGGCAAGAAATATGTTTGTGGCATAATGTGAAAACGAAGTAGCGTTGTATATTCAACTTTAAAGAGATAAGTTTGCGGCGCATATTCATTATTATGAATTAGGAAAAATCACATCCTACAAACATAACTCTATATCATGTTTGCCTTTATCTTAAAATAAAAAGGCTACTCTCTAATAAAGTTTCCACTTGTTCAACACAAGTTGATGTTTGCATTTTTGTTCTATTTATAGGGAGGGACCCACCTCGTCTATACTCCCTAGCTTATCTCAACATTAGAATCTTAAGTCACTCTCATCATCATATCATCGTTATCGTCATCGTCTTTAAAATATTTGAAATCATATTTATGAAAATCATAACTTTGTCATAGCAAAATTAGGATCAAGTGTGAGTTCATGAGCAATTGAGCCAAAATCATTCAATCAGATGAAAATCAGGTAAGAATCATGCAATTGAAATCAATTTGGATCATTAGTAACAAAACCTAATCATCATATATCGGAAATCACTTTAATTCACTTTACTACAAGAAAAAACACTTTTAACGACTATTTCTTAATGAAGGAAAATGAATCCCGTCGTTATAAATACACTTATAGTGACCAAATATTTTTTTGGCCGTTATAAATATACTTATAGTGACCAAATATTTTTCTGATCATTATAAATATACTTATAGTGACCAAATATTTTTTCGATCATTATAAATATACTTATAGTGATCAATCTTTTTGGTCGTTATAAATACACTTATAGTGACCAAATTTTTTTTTTTCGACTGTTACAAATACACTTGTAGCGACCAAATCTTTTTTTGGTCGTTAAAGACAAATTTTAATCCAATATTAACAAGGGGATAAATTTGATCGTCAAAAAACATAACCTCCCATGGTTAAAAAATATAAGTTAGTGTAAAAATATATTTTAATTAATAGGAGTGCAAAGAGATCAAATCAAATTATGTTATAAATAGAATAAAAACATCCTTATATATTTTAAGAGCCTATATAACATGAATGTGTCATAAAATTTATTTACCACCAAATTCAATATCTTTTTAACAAGAGTATACACATGTGAGCAAAGTCCAAAGAAAGATTAAAAGAAATAAAAATTGAAGCATGTGAGCATTAAAGGTCTGCATTTAATGTTGTGTGTGCAGAGTGTAATTAGTGTCAGGGGATTGGCTGCATTTAATGTTGTGTGCAGAGTGTAATTTATAGTCTGCTATGCTGTAATTTTTTGGCTCTAACTTTATTTTGGTATAATTTATAAGTCTATTTGAGCACACATTGTAAACGGTAGGATTTTATCTTAAAAATATATAATTAGTTTTTCTGCGATTTGTTGGTTTTTTCTTTTTTTGTTTAAACTATATTAATATGTTTATTTGTAATAGGTGATTTTTTTTAATGAAATATGCACAACAAAATATTAGACTAATAATTGATTTTATTTGGGTTTATGTCACCTCCTGGGGTTCAACTTCTAAGGAATGATTAAAACCATTTATCTTTCTAAATTTATTCGAAATTTAGAAAGTTTTCCTTTCGATATCATTATTCCAAGAAAATTTGATAGATAAAAATGACTTTTAATCAGCTTAGGAAAAAAGATGAGTCTAATATTAGACTAGTAATTGATTTTATTTTGGTTTATGTTATGTCTTGGGAGGGTACGTTAGATGTGGTCGGCACTCAGAGACTATTGCTAGTCCCCAAGAGAACCACTTGGTCTCAAGACCGTCATTCAATCATCAGAAACAACGAAAAATATTAGAATAAGGAAATTAGGACAGTGGGCATCTCAGTTACTTCTATATCAATGAATAATGGCCATAGGCCAATAAGAATCAATCTTGACATCGATGATATAATAACAATTTTAAGAAACTTGTTTCAAAGAGGAAAGGACCTCAATATCAAAACATCATCTTCTAGTCTATGAAGCCTCTACCTCTACAGTCTAGAATGGTACCATGACAAGCCATGACTACCCAGCTCAAAGAAAATAAAAATAATAGGAAAATAAAAATAAGGCTCCTCCGAACAGTAGGGAGGGCTCACCAAGTTTGGAACTCAAGAAATTTGAACCCAATGGTGCGCCTGCTAAAGTCCTCTATCTCCTGTATTTGCATCATGAAATGATGCAGCGCCGAGTGAGGTCAGTACATGGAATGTACAGTATGTAAAATGGTTGAATGAAAAAGTATAGGCAGAATAATATATTATAACATCAACTCATATGATACTCACTCAGAATGTCATATGTCCATCTAAAGCAAGGGTAAGGAGTGGGTAGTAACTCATCAACATCAATCAAGACTCATACCATCAACTCAACATCAGAGTACTATCAGTGTGGAACCTATCTAGGAGTTTATCTAAAAGACAACCATCACCTATAAGCCGGTGATGATACAACAAAGCGATGTCATTGTCACATCCATATCCAGTACCTTGCCGGGTTAAAGGACATGACATCAGTGGATCCACAAATAAAGAAGATCAAGTCCTCTTTTGGGACTACGAAAACATCCAATTTTATGGTTCAATCCTCCCTTACACTGGCAACGTAGTTAATGAGTGTGAGTGGAACTTACTCTTACTCATTTCGGTACTCAATACTCCCTCTAGGACTCAACATGCTCATAAGACATCAAACATCATGATTTATCTTCATTTAGTCTCATTTGAACATAGTACATCAACTCATCTCATCAACCATCAACTCTTAAATTAAGAACAACTCTTTTAGAATTAATTCATTCTCTTTAGGACTCCATGAACATCAATTTTACTCAATATTGTCATCAACATTCTCAGAATCATGACCACAATCATAAACCACAAGCACATTCATATCATCAAGGCTCTAGACTCATCCTCTAAGTTTATTCTTGCAATCTTTAGTAAAATAACACATAGAGTATTATGAAATAATTCATGAAAACCATTTATGCTGTAAATCAAGTTTGTGATGATCATCAATCTAAGAAAATACATAAAATAGGTACAATTTACAATAGAATACTCAAGAATTTCACATATAGAATTCATTGCATTCAACTATCAACTTAATTCAATCAAGGGGGCACATGGAAGAACAATTACATACTTTGAGTTAGCCTTATATACTTGGGATGAAGAAAACACCAATCTCTACAAGGAATTGCCCTCAATCCTCAAGACCACTAGATTTCCTTCTATTCCTCTCTCAAGAACTCTCACTTAGGGAGCAAAATATGGTTTTGGAAGCCCTATTCTGAAAAAAAGACACTTATACTTGTTTATGGAACTTGGGAGGGGTTAGGAAAGGTCCAAAATGACCCTCACGAAATAAAAAAAATTCACTTTGAAATACCCAGTTCGCGACTTGGACTAGGCGAGGAGTAGTACAATTTCCCTGAAAATTCTCCTAACGAGTCTTTCCAATCTCCGTCGAAAAATTGAAAAAAATATAAGTGTGGGTCCGCGTCCAGGGCGCGACGCGACCCTAATTCGTACCGACACCATTTTCGAATTTTGCATCAAAAAATTATCTTTTGATCCGGTCACTCTAAAAATCTACCGAGATCATTCTTCTACTCAACTTTTCATATTGATAGCAAATCCGATATCGAATTTTCCATCTGAACATGGGAAGATGCATTATGCGCACATCTCTCCTCTAGGGGTATTTTGATAATTTCACCGGGCATTACATTATCTCCCCCTAGGGATCATTTGTCCTCGAATAATGAGTAGAGGTGGTAGTATGGCACGAAAAAACTCAAGACTCATCTCAATACTCACTCAACAACTCAAACTCTCAACTCTTCATCGATCTCGATAAACTCTACTCAAATTTCAAGAATGGACACATTAACTCAAGAATAGAAATATCAATTAGGTCGAGGATAGGAACATTACCTTCAAAATCCTCATTATTAGGCACAAATAGATGCGGGTATTTGGCTCTCATATCTTCCTCAGCTTCCTATGTGGCTTTCTCAACAAATTGATTTCTTCATAGGACTTTGACGGAGGCTATCTCTTTGTTTTTCAGCTTGAGAACCCATCAATCAAGGATTTAGACTAGAATCTCCTCATAGGATAAGCTATCCTTTACTCCAGTACTCTCAACGAGGATCACCAAGGTAGGATCTCTCAAGCACTTCTTCAACATCGAAACATGGAATGCCGGATGGATTTTGTCTAACTCGGAAGGCAATTCTAATTCATAAGCAACCTTCCCAATCCTCCTCATAATTTGATAGGGATCGATATAGCGAGGACTCAACTTTCTATTCTTTCCAAACCTCATGACACCCTTTATTGGTGACACTTTCAAGTACATCCAATCATTTACCTCGAACTCTAAGTCCCTTCTCCTTATCGGTTTAAGACTTTTGACGGCTTTGTGCAATCTTCAACCTCTCTCTAATAAACTTCACCTTCTCTACGGACTGGTGGACAATATTATGTCCAATCCACTCAGCTTCTCCAACCTCAAACTACCCAATAGGTAATCTACATCTCCTCCCATACAAGGCCTCATAGGGGGCCATTTGAATACTTGCATGATAACTATTGTTATATGCAAATTCGATCAGTGGCAAGTGGTCGTCCCAATTTCCTTTGAAGTCGAGGACACAGGCTCTCAATATGTCTTTTAATGTCTGAATGGTACGATTTGTCTGGCCATATGTCTGTGGATGAAAAGTTGTACTCAGGTTTACCTTTGTACCCAATCCTTTCTGAAAATATCTCCAAAATTAGGAGGTGAATTAGGCCTCACTGTCCGAGATGATCGACAAGGGAACCTCACAATCTCACGAATGTACAACTTGACATACTCTTTTGCAGTGTTAGTAGTCTTGACTGCTAAGAAGTGAGCTGATTTGGTCACCCTATCCACAATCACCTAAAATGAATCATGTTGCTTTCGAGACCTAAGTAGACCAGTATTGATGTTCATGTTGATCATCTCCTACTTCCATTCAGGAATTTCAAAGTTTTGAGCCAATCCACATGGCCTTTGATGCTCAACTTTTACTTGCTGGCAGTTCGGGCACTTTGAAATGAACTCAGCAATATCCCTCTTCATTCCACTCCACTAATAGACTTCTCTCAAGTCGTGGTACATCTTGGTAGAGCCAGGATAAATGGAATATCTAGTGCTATGGGCTTCAACCATGATTATGTCTCGAATACTATCAGCAGAGACAACGTGGCCTAGGAAAGCCGCTGATTTAAGCCAGAATTTACACTTCGAGAATTTCGCATATAACTCATGGTCCTTAAGTGTTTAGAGGACACCTCTGAGGTGATTAACATGCTCCTTCTCATTTTTCAAATACACCAAAATGTCGTCGATGAACACAGTCACACATATCAAGATATTGTTTGAATACTCTATTCATCAAGTCCATAAAGATCGCAAGTGCATTCGTCAATCCAAAGGACATGACCAAGAACTCAAAATGGCCATATCTGGTCCTAAAGGTTGTCTTAGGAATATCACATTCTCTCACTTTCAACTGATGGTAGCCAAATCTGATATCTATCTTTGAGAAACAAGAGGCACCCTGAAGTTGGTCAAACAGATCATCTATCCTTGGAAGATGATACTTATTCTTTATGGTGACCTTGTTCAGTTGCCTATAGTCAACACACATTCTGAGGGACCCATCTTTCTTTTGCAAAAATAGGACCGGGGCACCCCAAGGAGAAATACTCAGCCTTATAAATCCCTTCTCTAAAAGATCTTTCAATTGTTTTTTCAACTCTTTCAACTTAGTGAGGTCCATCCTATAAGGTGGAATTGAGATAGGCTCGGAATCAGGAAGAACATCAATCCCAAAGTCAATCTCCCAATTAAGAGGGATTCCGGGAAGATCCTCAGGAAACATTTCAGGAAACTCATTCACAATTAGGACTGACTCAAGAGTAAGAGACTTAATATTATCAGATTTATCTCGCACGAGGTGATAGATACAACCTTTGGAAATCAGCTTTCTGGCTCTAAGGTATGAGATAAACTTTTCCCTAGGTGCAGCAGAATCCCGAACCGTTAAGTTCCAATTTCCAAATAAACCGATTCTTGAGTGGAAGGTATGAGATAAACTTTCCCCTAGGTGCAGCAGAATCACCCTTCCACTCAAGAACTGGTTCATTCGGAAGTTGGAACTTAACAGTTCAGGATCTACGATCGACGGAGGCATAACGGACATGAAGCCAATCCACGCCAAGGATCAAATCAAAATCAACCATTTCCAATTCAACCAAATAAAAAAGAGTATCTCTATGAGGGATGGACACTACACAAGCTCTATAGATTCTCTTAGCTCAAACAGACTCACCCACTGGAGTAGAAACATCAAAGGGTTCAAAAAGACTCTCAGGAGTTTTTATTAAACCTACTCGCCACATAAGGAGTACCAAATGACAATGTGGTACCAGGATCCATCAAAACATAACAATCAAAAGTAAAACTTGAATCATACCCGTCACAACATCAGGGTAGTTCTCCTGATCTTGGAGACTACCCATGACATACAAACAGTTTGTAGCTTCACTTACGCCTGACGTAGCACCCCTCTGGTTCCCTCTCGCTGGCGGGGCTGGTGTAGAAGGTTGAGCCCGATCAGCCCACTTTGGACACTCTCTAGTAGTGACCCACTTGGCCATATTTGTAGCATACATTATCCCCTTCACAATATCTCCCCAAGTACAATTTTCCACTCTTACCACACAGTGGTTTACCCTGTGAACCTTGAGGCATACTAACTTGTGACTGAGATCCTTGGATTCCAACATTCTGAGGCCTCTGATCATTCTTGCCTCTAGGCATAGGTGCACCAGCAAATGATAGTGCTGGAAATAGGTTACCATTCCCTTTCCTTCCAACCTCATGGCTAGATGTCTTAGCCTTCTTATTTCTAAGCTCTTCTCTATCATGTTGCCTCTCCTCATCAGCATGTTGTACAAATGTCATCAATCTCCCAATATCCATATCACTCACGAGCATTGGTCCCCTCCCATCTCTCTTTGGCCTTCTGTTCAGCCTATCCACATACATCCCTATTCTTCCTCTCATATCAGCAACCATGTCCGGAGCATAGAGAGGTAGTTGCATGAACTTCAACTCATACTCTTGCACAGTCTGCATCCTAAGAAGTCTTGGAGCATCATCTCCCCTACCTTTCTTCCATTGGTCAAACCATATTCTGGCCACACCCTTGCGTTGGTAAGCGGCTAGTTCAACCCTGTCAGAATCAGCCACATGCATCACTTGGAACACTTTTTGGAGCTCCTCAACATAGTTCTCAGGATCTTTAGTAGACGCGGACCTTGTGAACTCAGACGAATTCATCCTCAAGAATTCCTGGACTCTACAAGTGTCATGGAATCCTGTCTACCCGCTCCTTGTCTCGCAGCAGGTGCTGTGATAACCTGAGCTAGAGTTTGAATAGCTTGGTATAGCTCAGCATTAGAGACCTCATCTTTGCGGGGCCTTCTCAACATGGAAATCTTGGTCCGTAGGCTCCTCGTGTACTAGACACGACTTCATAGAATGCCTAAGACACTTGAACTCTGTGCTTTGATACCAAGTTTTTCACGTCCCGGGAGGGTACCCAAGACGTGGCCGACACCTAGAGACTATTGCTAGTCCCCAAGCGAACCACTTGGCCTCATCACATCCATTCAATCCAACAACTCTACAGATCAGTGGAAGTAAATGAAAGTAAAATGGGCTCATCTCATCTAATGTCTCAAATAATAATAGATTAATAATAAAGGCTAGTAGGAAGAACTAGCTCACAATCTCAACATCAACGTCCGACTATTATCTATGAAGTCTCTATCACTAATCAAGTGGTGCCAATGACAGACCCATGACTACTGAAATCAAAATACAAGACTAGTCTAGTCTAACTCAAAAGCATGATGAAATAAAGATAGTAAATCCTCCAGAGTAAGGAAGGCTCACCAATAAGATGAATGTCTCAGATCCTCAACGGTGCGCCTGTTGACGATCTCTAATCCATGTATCTACATCATAAAATGATGCAGCGATGGATGGCATCAGTACATGGAATGGTATGCAAAATAGCTGAATGAAACAGAAACAGGTAGAATAATATGGAACAACATCAGCTCAGAAATAGTAAACAATCAACATGTCAAATGTCTATCTAGAGCAAGAATAAAGAGTAGACAAGTGACCCATCAACCTTATCAATCAAATCAGACTTGTCTCAAAGGAACTCATCTCATCTCATCTCGGCTCAGAGTACTCAAGGTAGGAACTTTCTTGGGAGTTTCTCTTACCCGACAATAATCACTTATGAGCCGGTAATTATACAATATCCCGCCGGTATTGCCACATTCGTTCCATACTTGCCAAGTAGGGAATGAATCGAATTCACTAAGGGAAACTACAATCAACTAGTCCTCTATTATTTCAGGGACTCTCTCAAGAGGGAACCACAATGTAATGTGATGGTTCTAATCCTCACCTACGTTTGGCTACGTAGTTTGATGAGTGCAAGTTGGACTAACTCTTACTCTTTCAGTGTTCAATACTCCTCCCATGACTCATTGTTCATAAGACAATTAATCTAATCAAACCAATCAAATCATAGGGACTTTAACAATCTCATCGAGCAGTCTCATAAGGACTTTAACTCTCTCATTTATCAGTTCTCATAGGGACTTTAACCCTCTCATCAATCAACATCTCATGGGGACTTTAGCCCTCTCATCAATCAACATCTCAATCAATAGCTCAAGGCTTAAAACAACTCGTTAGGGAACAATCAAATAGACAACTCATTGGAGTTCATTTATGGAGACTCATAGGATTATCAAATTCTATCAACTCATCATTATTCTCCCATTACAATCACAATCACAATCACAATCGATATTCTCATATTAGGGCTCTAGACTCAATCCTTAAGTTCAATCGTACATGCTTTAAAAAATAATCATGTAGGGTTATACAATATCTCATGAAGAGTATTCAATTCAAGAAAACAAGTTGTGATGATTATCATCATAGGAAAATACATAGAATCAATAGAAGTTTTCAAGAAAAACCATCAAGAATTATACATGTAGACTCATTAGATTTTTAACTCATCTATGACCATCTTTGAGGCACATGAGAGAATAATCTCATGTTTTTAGTTTAGCCACATACCTGAGATGGAGCTCTCAACAATCTCTTCAAGGATTTTCTCTTGAATTCCTCAATCTCAAGCTCTTCTCCTCTCTCCTCAAGCCCTAGTCTTGTTTCTCTCCTCAAGCCCTAGTCTTGTTAGGTCATTAGAAAAGGACTTAGAATGGGGTTTTAGACCCTTTTAACATCAAAACGACCTAATTAGATCGTGCTTAGAGTTTAGAAGGGGTTGGGAATTGATCGGAATGTCCCTCACAAAATTTAAAAAAAATTTAGCTTCAAGCCCAGTCTGGGACGTGGACTGGTCGCGCACAGTGTATTTTCTCCAAAAAGTTTCTGAACGAGTTTTCCGAATATCGTCGAAAAATTTTGGAAAAACATAAGTGTGACTCCGCTACAGGGGCACAATGCGCCTCCGTCACGCACATTCACTGTTTTTCTTTTTGGGTCGAAAAATTATCTTTTGATCCGGTCGCTCTAAAAATCGATCGAGACCATTTTCCCAATTAATTTTTTGTGCTGATCACAAATCCGGCCTCGGATTTGTCATACGAGCATTGGAAGATGCGTTATGCGTATTGTTAGCACCTAATTTTTGACCAAACTTAGGTTATTTACTTTTTAATATTTAAATATTTAGTTTTGAGTCTAAATTAGATATTTTTATCTTATTTAGAATAAGTTGAAAACAACAAAAATAGAGTCATATTTTAATGTTAGTTTTGTTCTAAAAAAGAGAAAATTTATAAAATATATGTTTTTTTTATTCTGATCTAGTAATGTTATTACTTTCTTAATTATATTTTAGTTTTAACTAGTTAAAACTCTCTATATCTTACTAATTTTTTCTCTTTTTCTTTTCTTTCTCTTCTTTCAAAATAAAAACAAGACAAAAGAAAATAAATAATCCTAAAACTACCCATTAATTCTAACTCCTCCCCCACTCACCTAAACTACCCCCACAATACTCCCACAAAAAACTCCTTACTCCCTCATATTTTAGGGAGAAAACACACGACAGACACAAAAAAAAAACACAAAAAACTTTCATCCATTTTTTCTTTCTTCACATTCCACAAAGACAAGACATTCTACACACACTGATAAGAAAAAATCTTACACACATTCTTTTCTTCTTCCCATATACACAAACACAGTAGAAAAAAAAAATTACATTTTCTTTTTCACACACAGTTCATATAGATAAGAAAAAATCTGCACAAAACCAAAAAAAAAAGTTTGCACAAGAAAGATACCAAAAGAAAACCACTAGAGAAAAACAAAAGTTGAGTTCAAGGTTTGCTTTCGTGATTCCGGATTCGTGGCTCATAGTCGTGGTCCTTTTCTTCTCGTGAATTAATATTCACCAAAGGTAATATTTAATTTTTATTGTATGATTTGAAGTCGCAATTGTATAAGACATGTTATAATGCTACAAATTGCTCAAATTTTATGTCTCTTTAATTTTGACATTATATTATTGAAATATGTTTGCATTGTTAAGCTTTGAGTAAAATTGGCATATTATGTGATTATTTCTATTTATGTGTTTATTTCATGTTTAAACAACACATAGTTGGTTTCATGTTTAAGTAAATTCATTATCTAAATTTCTATTTTTATTCATATTCATTTTTTTATGATGATATATGTTTATGGCTAATAAACTGAAATGACAAAAAAAAATAATTCATGACAAGAATTCATTGTGTAAAATATTATCCTCAATTTAGGTGTTCAAAATTCTTAATATGCAAAATATGTAAAACTTATACAAAAAATGTATTTGAGTGTTCTTACTAATATCATACTCACTTTTTCTTAGAAAAAAATATATAAAAAAAAGAAAAGTTTGTAACTTTTTTTTTATCTCATTTTAGTAATGATTTTTTTTATAATACTAATTTAACAATTTCATGTTGATCCATGTAATTAATATTGAATTGTTGAATTATGTTTTTCATAAGTCACAATGACTAGCACTTAACGAAAAAAAGAGAAAATTTAAGGTCTTTTGACTTTAAGAAAATAATTTAAACGTTAAATAATTTTTATAATAGAATTTTTCAAATTGAATAATTAGAAATATGATTAGGCTGGCAATAAAGATAGGCAAATTTTAGGATTTAAAAACATTGAACAAATGTTATAAAAAATAATAATTTGTGGCAAGGTTGGAAAGCGCTGCTACCAATATACCACACTAATAAAATAAGATAGTTTTGAACGAGTTTCAAATAGATTAAAGATGGCGGATAAGCGACCTTTTTGAAAACTTATAAATACAATATATTCAAAATAAGTTAAGCCATAAACTAGTCAATAAAGCGACCGTGCTAGAACCACGGGACTCGAGGGGTGCCTAACACCTTCCTCTCGGTCAACAGAATTCCTTACCCAATCTTTGTTTCGCAGACCAAAAAATAAAGAGTCATTTCCTTTTGATTAGGGATAAAAAATTAGGTGACTTGGAACACCAAAACTCAATTCCAAGTGGCGACTCTGAATAAATAAAATAATCCTTTTTCAAAATGTCACTTTAATTGGAGAGACTCTATTTCCCAAACCACCACGCGCGGGGAAAAATAGGGGTGTGACAGGTGGCGACTCCGCTGGGGACAATCAGAATTCGAGCTTGTCAATGTTGACTTGTATATGGCTTTGTTATTTGAAATATTGTTTTCATTGATTTAATTTGATGTTTGCTCGCTTATTTATGCGTTGATATTATCTAAACTGTGATGTAAACTATCTTCTCTCAAGCACTTATCCGAGTCTTCTGAAAGATACATTTTTCGGAGTTGCGGTATACGCTCCCGAACCTTTCTTTGAGATACCAGAGATGCGATTACGCTCCTGGGAAGGATTTTGGTTACACATGTTTTAGGATGGGAAGGTCCAAATGGTGAGGCCGGAAAGCCCTGCTACCGGTAAGCTGTTCCTTTCCAACTCGAGTTGTCCACTCGTTTTATCGCCAGTCTAGATACCAACTCTATAAGGACTTTGAATTTAGTAGAACAAGCCTTATACAACCAGTATTCCTCTTAGGATACACTTTATCTGCGTAATCTGTGTTTGACTTTATACGGCTAAACACAGGTGTTAGGATCATATAAAATTATAATCCATCTTTTAGACTAGCATGTTCACAACTATGTGTTACTTGTCACATTTTGAATATTGTCGTTGAATATTTTCTTTTTGGGTCAAATCCCAAATAGTTCGGTCCTAACATATTTACAATAAGATATCCTAAAAAAGGAAATTTTTCAAAAAGCCAACATTTTTATGAGAAGTTGGCCGAACTACGCTCACCTGATTCTCATCTCCATGGGATACGTAGGCAACCCTTCTTGGGTTCGGTGATCTTTAATAATAAAATTGTAAAAAAAAAGGAATATATTTCCTATTAAATGTGAAAAAAATATATTTTTTCCTTCTTATTCATAAAAGCAAAAGAAAATATTTATTTCTTATTCCAAAAATAAACACGAGTATTTTTTTGGTCGAACTACGCACACCTGATTCTCATCTCCATAAGATACGTAGGCAACTCTTCTTGGGTTCGGTGATCTTTAATAATAAAATTGTAAAAAAAAAAGAAAGAATATATTTCTTATTAAATGTAAAAAATATATATTTTTTCCTTCTTATTCATAAAAGCAAAAGAAAATATTTATTTCTCATTCAAAAAATAAACACGATTATTTCTTTGATTTTAGAACTACGCTCACTTGATTCTTATTTCGTTAAGATACGTAGGCAGCCCTTCTTGGGTTCGGTGATCTTTATTGATAAAATTGGAAAAAAAGAATATATTTCCTATTAAACGTAAAAAAAAAATCCTTCTTGTTCATAAAAGCAAAAGAAAATATTTATATCTTATAACAATAACTAAACAAGAATATTTGTTTGATTTCAAGAACTACGCACATCTGATTCTCATCTAAATGAGATATGTAGGCAACCATTCTCGGGTTCGGTGATTCTTATTTAAAAAAAAACAATATCAATAATTCTTTGTCCAAGAAAATAATAAAAAAAGATTATACTCTTAAAAAAAAAGGATCCTCATTCAAGAAATTGAAAAAAAAGGAAGATCTTATTTCTTTGTGTAGAAAAGAAAAATATTTTTTTTCTTATTTAAAAAATAAATTAAGTTTTTTTTATCCCTCTTCAAAATAAAAATACTAAAAATAAAAATGTATTTCTTGTCTTGATTGGTACCAACCTACTTAGAAGTGTGCATAAAACAGTACTGACTAAATAGAGTGGACCAACTTTGTTGTGACCCATATAGATTCTTTTGGTACCTCTTAATTATACTTATGTCCCACTTGAAAAATTCTCTTGCTCAAAGTTAAGGGTTAAAAAAAAAAATTCTACCTCATTGTTTCATGTGCATTGTGTGGTGAGTTTTAGATATAAAGTTCAATGGCATGACTTGTTGATCTAGAACTTGACCCGAATGTTTGTTGAGGCGAAATTTTGTGCAACATCTAATTTGAAAAAGGATTGTAGGCCTTCTTTGATCCAAATGTGCCTTGTAAGCCTACCAAATAACACTTGATCCCTAGTGGTTCTCTTTATGAGCCTAAAATATTTTTTCCATAACCATATTTTCGCCCATATCCTTTTGATTGCACAAATGCACCATTTTTTTATTCTCTCATCTCCAAGAATGCACTGACAAAGTGCTAAGTCGGATGGCAAGGTGAAAGTGAAAATATGATAGTAAAAAAAAAAAACTCCAATAAAAAGAGAAAAACTCAAAAAAAAAAAAAAGAGGAGAAAGTCCGGAAAAAAAGAAAGAAAAGCAACAAAAAAAAAAGATCAAATGTGAAAATGAAGAAAATAAATTGAGTGCATAGTCCAATGCTTGGGGAGGAAATAGTCACTTTATCCAAAAAGATTATCTTACCCATTCTTAGCCTACATTTTAAGCTGAATACAAGTCCTACTTGATTTCATTTTCGATGTTCTCACATTAGTGGATACTTACATGAGGGTCAAGCATATGGTATCTCAATCTCGTGCATTGAACATCTTTCTGAGTGTGACTCTCAAAATGTCCCACGATCTCAACTCTTCTATTTTGTGTGAATTAGGACTTTGTTTTGATGAGGCACTTGAAACATGAGGACATGAATAATTTTAACCTCATATTTGATGCAAGATGAATAGATCTTGTTAATACTTAAGTATGCTTGAGGTATCATTTGAAACTATAGAAATTACTTCAAAGTTGGTCTAAAATTTGCCTAGAAGTACCTCAAAGGCGATTTATATGCATAAGTCTAATTGTTGGTACCATCTAAAGCCAAGATATGATCAATCAAAAGTAAATTTCTTTCTATCTAACAATCTTTTCAAAAGATATTATTTTGCAAAAAAAAAAATATTTTGGTTCGTATGAACTACGTTAGACCTGATTCTTGCTACGATGAGATACGTAGGCAGTCCTACAAAAGGGTTCGGTCTCAAACAAAAAGAATTTTTTTTCCTCTCTCATATTTTTGAAAAAAAATCAAACAGAGGCATTTTTCTTTTCTAAATAAAAAATAATAATAAATAAAAAAGAATTCACCAATAAAAAGATTTTAAAAAAAAAAGTTTCAAAATTTCTCAGTTTCAAAACTGGGGCATATTTTATTTTATCTTATTTTTAAATTTTTTAAAAAAAAGTAAAATAAAATAAAAATAATTCATTCGCTTAGGGCGCGAACCCTCATAATATTCGCTTAGGGAGCGAACCCTCATAATATTCACTTAGGGCGCGAACCCTCATAATATTCGCTTAGGGCGCGAACTCTCATAATATTCGCTTAGGGCGCGAACCCTCATAATATTCGCTTAGGGCGCGAACCCTCATAATATTCGCCTAGGGAGCGAACCCTCATAATATTCGTTTAGGGCGCGAACCCTCATAATATTCGCTTAGGGAGCGAACCCTCATAATATTCGCTTAGGGCGCGAACCCTCATAATATTCCCTTAGGGCGCGAACCCTCATAATATTCGCTTAGGGCGCGAACCCTCATAATATTCGCTTAGGGAGCGAACCCTCATAATATTCGCTTAGGGCGCGAACCCTCATAATATTCGCTTAGGGAGCGAACCCTCATAATATTCGCTTAGGGCGCGAACCCTCATAATATTCGTTTAGGGAGCGAACCCTCATAATATTCGTTTAGGGCACGAACCCTCATAATATTCGCCTAGGGCACGAACCCTCATAATATTCGTTCATATCTTCATAGGGCATGATAGCCGCCATTTTTATTTTCCATAAAGCATAAAATCTAATTTCATTCAATAATAGAGTATTTATTTTTTTTTTCCTTGTTTTAATCACTGTATTGTTTTTGTTTTATATTATGTGCAAATCAAGCAAAATAACCCACAAAATTTTTCTTAGCACAAATTGGAGCAGAAAAATTTTGTTTTGTTTTTTTTCTTTGATTGCAGGCAGGTCCCTCTGCGACCACAACTTTGGACATCAATAACAGAGTAACATTTGTCCGATTTGTGAAGTGAAGAATGACATTCAAAGTCAATTCGGACTCATGTAGCAGCTTAACATATCAAGACTCTGCTTCCCAACTTCAATTAAACGCGTCGTTCGCACCTTTTCCGAATCCTAAGTTGAAGTTTGCCTACGTGAATAAGTAAAACTCCCCTTTTACTATATCCCGATCCCACTACATTTATTACAAGTTTCGCAAAAACTAATGCAACATAATAATAGTAGAAATAAATAAATAGATAAATAAAATGAAGAAAAGCTTCACGGCCTATCCTCCTCCTGTCCTGACGACTCTTCACATCCCACATGGGCTAAAAGATCCTGCTAACACAGACAAAACTACAAAGCCATCATGAGGTTTGGACATAACAAATAAAAAGAATGCATATCGATAGGAATTCAAATTTCAAATCACCCTTCACTCTTGATACATCAAGTTCACAAGAATCTCAAGGATTCCGAGCAATGCTTGTATCAAGAGGAACTTGTATCGTATCGAACTAACAGTAGAGAGGCCGAATTCGAAAGTGCAACCTAAAAGAATGCTTAAAAAAATATTCACCAGAGTAGACCTTTTTTTTCTTAAAATGAAAGAGGAGAATAGTTGTAAACCACCAAGTGAAATTTCTGTCAAGAATTGTCCCCCCTAAAATGAATCAAAGGACCTGTTTATATAATGGAAATGGGGAGATCCGTTTGGCAAGAAAAAGGGGTAAGAGAATAATTTTATCCATCTAATTTTACCATAAATAAAAAAAATTAATCATATTCAGCCAAAAACTTACCAAACAAAAGTTATATATAAGGAATAAAATATGCTAAAAAAGGGAGAAATCTGTCATAAATAAAAGGTAATCATCCATCCACATTTAAATCATGCAATCAAGATGTGATAACAATTACCATAATTATAGTGAATTTAACATAAAACATCAGCAAATTACCATAAACATGGGTGAAACCAATTAAGTCAATTATGAGCCAGTGAAGGGGATCAATTATCATGAATAATCCAACCGTTTGTGACCATAATTGACCAAAGATTAGCCAATTCCAACTAACAGAGTCGTGTATCTAAATTTACCAGAGAAAATTGAGTATCAACAAACAAACTTAACATACCTTTAGACAAGCTTGGAGCAATGTTAAAAGAATATCATCTCCAATATTTGCAATAATTAAACACATAACCATACAAGAAGAATGAAATCAAACCGAAATCCAGGTGCTCCAAAATTTGAATCACTTTCCGTTTATGAATCCTTATCGATGTTGTAGAGTTTTCCGGCGGGGTCTGCCGGCAGTGGGGTCGTTCAGTCGCTGGCAGTGAGGGAGAAGGGGCTGCCGGCGACCTGGGGTGGTGTTTCGGGGCTGTGAGGGGAGAGACGAGGGTGGCGCCGGCGTCGGGAGGCTGGCAGCGGCGGCAGGGGCTGCTGGTTTGTGGGTTTTGTGGCGGTTTCGTGGTGGTTTCGGGAGAGAGAGAGAAAGGAGAAGAGAAGAGAGGGGCGAGGGGCGGCTGGTGGAGGAGAGAAGAGGAGGGAGGCGGCAGATGGAGAGAATGAGACCGGAGAGAGGGAGGTGCGCCGGCCAGGGGAGAAAGGGAAAGGAGGCGGGAGAGAGGGGAAGGAGGTGGCGGCTGCCTCTTTGGAGGTGGAGAGGGGAAGATAAAAAAATATTTTTAGGGTTTGGGGCTTTGAAATAAAAAAGGAAAGCGGGTCCGGGTCCGATCCGGGTCAAAAAAATGGGTGACCCGGATTTAAATATTGACCACAAATTGTAAAGATTAGGAATGTAGCCATAAATTGATAATCCGGATTTAAATACTAGCCAAAAATCGTAAGAATTTAAAAATTGAGCCAAAAATTGGTAATTGAGTTTAAATATTAGTCAAAAATCATAGACATTAAAAATTGAGTCACAAATTGGTAAAGTGAATTTAAATACTAGTCAAAAAGTATAAGAGTTTTAAATTAAGTCGTAAATTGACTCAATTTGAGGTTAAAAGTGCAAAATTGTACAAATGAATGGCTAGAATAAAAAATAAATACAAGGGCATTGGTTAACATTGAAAAGAAGTTTCAACGATTTGGTTAAAATTGACAATAAATTTTATTTAGAAATATGATATTTTGAGTCGTGAATTCGCGTACATGATTCACCAAACTCATCGTGAAAATGTATTAAAATATCATTTTTGAATAACACGATTTGAAAGACGTTACTAAAAAATAATACGATACGCGCCTAAAAATTAAAATAACGATTACTTGTTGTTTATTTTTTGTAGACGATAATAAAATATGAAACGATAATATAAAGAGTATATTCTGAAAAACAAAATCGCTTATTTCCCGTAAAATAAATTAAGGGTCGGTCAAAATCGGGTGTCAACAATATTCATGTTCATACAACAATGATAGTAAAAAATTTATTAATGGCCATAATGCTATGTTCCTTGAAAATTATGAATAAATATAAAATATGACCCAAATTCATCATAAAATTTTAAGTTGCAATGAACGTCAAATCTTACATGAATTATCTGTATAGAATAAATGGATGATAAAATGTTGAATAATGATTAGATCGATTAACTTAAAATGTATATTTTAAAGTTAAAGAACTGATTGAGAAGATTTAGCTCAACTTTAATAATTATTGCTGGCGTATTTTTAAAGTGAACGAATAATTAAAAAAAATTGTTAATTTTATTGCTCCCTGAGAAAATCTAACAATAAATAATATAAAGTCATATAGCTGCAAAATTTGAGTAGTGTACAATTATTCTTCTAATAATCTGTACATGTGTATAGTTCCTTCATCACCATCATCATCACTTCACTTTTCATTTCTTTAGTTTAATCAACTTGGGTCTAAATGTTGTACTCTTGTTGTTTCAACTATTTGAAACTCTTTTTCTTTTAGCATGTGTCCAAAGAAATGATATGTTTAAATATTTTAGTAGAAATTAAATATGAAAAATATCAATTTTACAACGATGAGATGATAAAAAATATTGTAATATGACTTATTTTAGATGACAAATTTTAAAGTATTCATATGTTTGTTAAAATACTTATTCATTTGACTATATCATATAATTTGGAACGAAGTGAGTAAAAATTATATGTAAATTATATATTGAAGATAAAAATAAGAAAAAAAGCATTTATAAACAAATTCATTTGTCTTGATTGCACATTCTTCTTCATGATAATAAAGTCTATCTGTCATTTCTACAAATATCATCACTCAAGTTAATAATTAATATATTTCTTTAAAAAAAAAAATTGAACTACAATAAATAGGATATTAATAAGAATCTATTATTGTGTATAAAATAAAAATTACAACATACCAATATTGGAGAACATCAAAGATAGAGGAAGAAGACAAAGACTAGGATGTAGATAATATCATACAACCATAAATCTCTGACCATTCTGTCGCTCTAAACAACGATTATAAATATGAAAGTTGAATAAAGTGTTTATAAAATAAAAAGAAGTAATTCATTGAATTGTGTTTGTAGCAATACATTTTTTTTAGGCCAAATACATAAACAAACACCTAAACTTGTCCTCATTTTTCACTTAGACACCTAAACTAAGACAAGTTCCTAATAGACACCTCAACTGCTCAGATTTGATCCCATTAAACACTTTTATCCTACTTGGCACTTTCCGGTACTATTTTTTTAATTTTTCAGCCAAAAATAAATAGTTGCGGTCCAAAAAAATTTTTTTTTCGTAAAAGTAGATTCTAAAAATTCTCAGTTAACCATGTGCAAAAATTTTTTATTTAAAATTGTAATAATTTTTTTCCGCAGATGGTTAACGGAGAATTTTGAGAACCTACTTTTATGTAAAAAAAAAAATTTTTTTGGATAACTGTGAATTTTGAGAACCTACTTTTATGGAAAAATAGGTCATTCTTTTTTTTATCCTGTAACAAACTAAAAAGAAAAGTAGGTCATTCTTTTTTTTACTAAAGGTGAGAAATAATAGATGGTTGTAATGATGAGTAGCTAATATAAATAAGATATTTAATTTATTTATTTGTTCAGAGATTTCATAAATCAAAAGAAAGAGAAATTCAAAAAGAATGATCTCTTTACTTTTTAGGTAAAATTTTAATTTCAACTTTTCACGTAACATCTTTATAAGACACAAAATTAAATGACGTTTTAATACATTAAACATTAAGATCACTAAAAAGTCTTTTTTTTAATTTTACTAAACTTTGTGTCAAGTCAAATTAAACGAAACATCAGGGAGTAAAAAAAAATTGAACAAGATAAATTTGGAGTTCTCATCACTTTTCAATAAATATATATAGAAGAATTTATCACAAAGTTAAAACACAACTCATACAAAACTCTAATCTTCAAAGGTATGATACTTCTTTTTGTTCGTTCTAAATAGGGCAGATTTCAAAAATGCCATTTTTTGGAGAGGAAATTACAAGCCATTACCAACCTATTTAAAATTACCAAAAGTATACCAACTTTAATTACAAAGTAAGAAAGAGAGTATAATTTTTTATAATAAAGTTAATTAAATTGTGATGTGATAGGTGGTGAAAAGGAAGAATAAATTGTTGATATTTAAAAGTTTTTGGAAGTTGGTGTAAGATATGAATTTCTACTTTTATTAGTTTTTTTGTTTTTTAATAATAATTGACTAAGAAGTAGTATGTTCTTCAAAGTTGGAGAATAAAATTTTTAATTTGTAAAGTAATGTAAAGCGTAAAATGATTGTAGTATGGAGAAAAAATTAGTCTTACGTATAATTGATATTGTCATAATAGCAAAAAATATACAATATGAAAAAATAATTGATAGTGTTATTTTTTTTATTTTAAGATTATAAAAAGGTAATTGTAACCAAATTCGTGGAATTAATTATTTATTAACATGTTCATACATATTTGGCTTGTTCTACACTATAAAAATGTAATGTATAAATTATGGCTTTTTAATAAATAATTAAATAGGTGTTGAATATTTTTTTAAAAGAAGACACATCAAATCAATTTAATTGATTTGATGGGATTATGGGCAGCCTACTATTGCAGCCTACACGCCCCTATAAAGGGAGGCCACATCAACGAGGTACGGCTGCCCCATTTCTCTTCCATTATTTTCATGCACATTTTTTGACCAAAAGATAAAATGGAGGGAATGTTTTTTGTGTATTTAATAAGTTTTTGACCAAGGAATTTTATTTTGGACACAAAAGGCTTGAAAAAGAAAGACTTTTCTTTGAACAAGGAACATGAATAGCGAAAGAGTGGTATCAATTTTGTTGAAATATGATGGAAGATGGGAGATAACAGGTATATTATTATATTATATATATTATATTAAACGTATTTTATGGTTGAAATGATACACCACTTGGTAAATGGCACTGGCAATATTGAACTTGTTTTCACACATAGTTAGTTGGTGGTTTTCTTGGTCAGTGACGTTGATATGTTGATGAAAAAAAATAGTTAACAGGTTGCATTTGCATTATGGTTTTTTGGTATATAAAAAGGTGTTTGTAATTGGTGAAGTGGTATTTTCCTTGTAACACTATATGGTATATTAATTGGATTTCGGTGTCAAAGGTCTTTTTAACATTGTTTCATTGGTGGTAGTCGCATTGGTATGTCATGTGGTACTCTCGGTCAAAATGTAATCTATGTGTCCAGTTTGGTGCTTGTAATGGTATTTATTTAAGGATTGGGACTTTACTGGTAGTGTTGATATTGAATTTGGTGTGAATGCAGGTGATTACACCGATTACAAAATGGAAGGAATATTATATGATACTTCATCAAATTATGATGGTTTACTGCAGGTAATAGCTTCCCAAATAGGGTTAGACTTAAGAAGCGTTGAGTTGGTAGTCCAATATGTCGTAGACGTGAAATTACCACCATTGACAATACACAATGACATGGGGGTAAAGGTATATTTGGATCAAAGAAGGTTGGATCCTAATTTCTTCTCCAAATATCCATTGTGTGTGACATATAATACAAGAGATGTTGATCCGGCAACACAGCTAAGAAATAATGAAATAGTGGTCCACAGAGAAGTAAACCCACCTGTTGACATTTGGGATGAAAGTGATGATGAAAATATGGAATTCCAAGAAGAAAATGAAGATCATGTAGTAATCAAGAACACTTCAACAGATATAGTCATGGAAGGACAAATCTACTTGAACAAGCATATACTCATTGATGTTATGCAAAGATATGTCTTGGTGAGGTAGTTCCAATTTAAAGTTATACGTTCGTGTAAATCAAGGTATTATAATAAAAAGAGATGCATAAAATTCTTAGTGTTGCAATATAGCATTCTTATAGTTAATTTGATTTGTTGTTATTTGTAGCTTTGCATTGAGATGTGCAGATGAGAAATGCTCATGGTTGTTTAAGTCATCATCCGTTGGTGTGACTGGATTATTCAAGGTCCGCGTATTCAACGATGTGCATGTATGCGCAGGGTTGGGGAGGTTGTACGCACGGAATCAATGTTACAGTTCTATACTGGGAACCATGTTACTGCCTAAGTTCAGCGATCCCCGGACAATTTACACCCCCAGCGACATAAGGACAGACATGCGGAGGAAACACGGTATTTCAATGACATACATGCAGGCATGGAGGTGTAGACAAAAAGCAATAAAGATTTTGCGGGGGGATCCAATAGAATCGTACTCAAAATTGCCAATTTATTTGCATATATTGGCCGAAGCATACCCGGGCAGCGTTGTTAATCTTAAAAAAACAAATGAAGACAGGTTTCTATATTCATTCACAGCTCTTGATGCAAGCATACGAGGATTGAAATATTATCGTAATGGATGGTACACACATCCGTTCGACATTTGAAGGGACAATGTTAATAGCTACCACAATGGATCCTGGAGGTTGGTATTCTATCAATAATTCTTTAGTATAAGTTATTCATAATTCATCATCATTGTTAGTTCATAATAGCCCGAAATAAATTTAAATTAACATATAAGACATCTATGTTTTATTCAAGCCTCTAATTTGGATAACCAATTAGGACATATTCTGCCACTGGCATATGGTATCGCTGACTCCGAAAATGACAATTCGTGGAGATGGTTCTTCGAAAATTTCAAGATAGCTTTTAGTGAACGGGATGGTATGTGTTTTGTTTCTGACCGAAATCAGAGCATATGGAATGCTACATCAGCAGTTTATCCAGACATCAAACACTATGCTTGTATCTACCATTTGTGGTCTAATTTGTTAAAGTTCACCCCAAACATATTGATGAGGTGAGAAAAGTCTTCTTCAGTTTGGCAAAGGCATATACAATCGAAGAATTTAACACCCTTATGGATCAAATGGACGACATCAATCCCAAAATTCGTCCCTATCTAGAGAAGGCTAATTTTGAAAAGTGGTCGCGTTGTCATACAAGAGTAAAGAGAACATGGACGTTGACAAGCAACATAGCTGAATCATTCAATTATGCAATCTTGCCTGGGAGAAGATTTCCCGTGATACCAATGTTAGAATATGTAAGGCAAACAATACAGCGTTGGAATGAAAAAAATAATGAAGAAGGCAGAACAACAACAAACGTTTTGACCAAAAAATATAACAAGTTGTTGGTGGAAAATATGCATTTGTCGAATAGTTTGACGGTTAGTATAGTAATATACTTTAAATTTTATAAATATTCATATTGATTTAACCTTTGCATAATAATTATTAATTTTTGAATGAAGGTGCGTGCTTCAACGGAACATCTTCATACCGTCCTCGATGGTGCAAGGAGATTTACCGTTTGTCTTAACACGCACACGTGTAGTTGTGGGCGATTTCAACTTGATGAAATGCCATGTTCCCATGCAATATCTGCAATTGAGTTTAGAAAATTGCGCGTCAATGACTTCTGCTCCGTCTACTACAGTAAGAAGAATTTCATGGATACTTATGCAATACCAATAGAGCCACTACCCTGTGAAAGCACTTGGACAGTTCCGTCGCATGTTATGGATGAGGTAGTACTGCCACCCACCACAAAAAGGAGACCGGGCCGGCCATCAAACAAAGATAGGAAGAAGGGATTATTTGAAAGGAAATCAAAGAGAAGGGTAACTGCACTATGAGTGGGCCGGAAGGTCACGAAAAGAAGCATTGCAACACCAAGAATAAAAAAAGTTGAGTACCGCTACATTGGAGGGATTGCATCAAATTGTGACTGCATGAATTTGTTTTTGTGTGACTGGAATCTGGGGCACTAAGGGTTTTGTTTTTGTGCTGGATTTGTAGAAGGATATTATTTGAGTTAGTAAGAACTGGCAGTGGTTTGGTGTTCAGTTTGGTATGTATTATGAATTTTTTGGGTGGAGCACTTAAGAGGAAGGAACATTAAGATTGTGAAATTTTTTATATTATTAATTTATTTCAGGAAACCAGTTTGATACATTCCATTGCAGGTATTATAATATAAAAATGATAATTTCTTTTCATTGTTCAAGAGAACAATAGCAGTTGTTTGGTTTTCTTTGTGGTATACAACATGGGGTCCATATTGGGTTTTGGGGAGTTTTTAAAAAAAAATGTAATGAATTATTGATGGCACTTGCTTATACAACGAATTATTATTAAGTTATTTCAGGAACCCAGTTTGATACAATCCTTTGCAAGTATTATACTATAACAATGATAATTAATTTCCATTAGTGAATACAACAGTAGCAGTTGTTTGGTGTTGTTTGTGGTATACAACATGAGGTCTATAATGGTTTTGTCAATACATTAGTAAAAATTAATGAGGAGGTTAATTATTCATCGCATTTGACATATACGTGTGTGTTAATTATGCTGGGTGCCTGCATAAACGTCACCCACTATGTGAACCATTGATTTTTTTTTGGGTCAAGATAGTAATAGCAGTTGTTTAGTGTATATTTGTGATATTCCGCCTGGTGTTAACCTTGGTGTCATGGGGATGTTGTGAAAGAAAGAAAAAGGAAATACATGTCAGTATGCATAACTTTAACCACTATGTGATCCATTAACCTGTCACAGTAAAACATGGAAATTTACTCCGAAAAAATCTAGTCACAGAATACAAAAAGAACGAAAATGGAAATTTAATATTACACAAACATGAAAAAATACACCATTGTTCACACAGTTTGTGCGCGGGGGGGGGGGGGGGGATTGTTAGATTATGTCCAACAATACTATTAAAAACTATGATTTCCTCCTCGGAACATACTTGGATGCTGATACTCTTTCACTTTGTCCAACATGCTCAACCTGCCTCCTAGAACCACCAAAGCGGCTGACCACCTTCCCCGTCACCTCACTTTCACTTATGGCACCATTTTCAATTTTTTTTGTGCCATAATCCCATAATAAAGTGCCATAACGTAAACGACAGAAGGCTAGGTCAAAACACTTTGTTCCAATCTGAACATAATCATACCCATTACATACAAGCTCAGCAAACACGCATGTAAATAGACTGCAATCACTGTTTCAAAAAAGTAAAATATAAACCTGGCGTAAATAAAAAATTAAGAGATAAAAAATTTGAGAAGATTATTAAAAAATACTTACTTTGAATCTGCAACTTGCTGGGGGATGTTATCACATGTTATAAAGGTGAGGCTGTCCGAAAATGCATATTCGGCGTAGTCCACTGAGTTTTGCCAATCAATGTCATCCCTTTTGCCGTAAAAACCAGTGCTCACCAAGAAAAGAGGAATTATTTCAGCAATCTTTTTGACTCTCCGAATCACAGACAAATTGTGCGTCGAACCGACTTCACTGAGCGAATCAAATATAAAGAGAAACCTACTTTGAATATAAAAAACAACCAACACCCAGTGACACTTCTCTGGCAATGAAGGGGTATACATACATAGTCAACTTTGTCCCATGGCGTGTTCGCCAGTATCTTGTATCCCCGAATGTACTGTGCAACATCATGATCTTCTGTGATCAGTGTGCTGTCCCTGTTGTTGGCGCTCCATATGTCATGAATTTGTTCCACCCAGTTCATAAGAAAAGTGTCCGTGGTGGTAATTCTACGCTGGGATGCATCACCGTACTTGCATTTCTTACGTAGGTAGTACATAAGTACGTTAACATGCTGTATTAAAAAGAAATAACAACATAAACAATAATTAATGAGAGATGCACAACATGACATAAATGAAGGTGAAAAATGACAAAGAGTACCAAAATTGTAACCAATTAGAAAACTAAAGGTTGCACCAAGGAAACAGATGGACTGACAGAAGAGATACCAAATGTGTAAGCATTGGTACAAAAATAATAAGAACTAAAAAATACCAACAGCTACTATCTACCATGTTTATTACCAAGGTGGATGTGTCAATGCGAATACCCAAACACCATACAAATTAAAAAACCAAAAAAAACTATCCATGCTGCCATACTAACAACCATTACGAATAAACAATGCAATTATCAAAAACAGCATAGTACCAAACATAATGACTACCAATGTGCATACCACGCAACTATAACAGCGACTAAAATCTAAACTACCATCATCAACACCAATTCAAACAACAAAAAGAATATTTCGAAAATTAATAAAAGAGAAAAAATAATTAAAAAAGTTACCGAATCAGTCCAAGCATTCCCCGTTGTAACCATGACATAAAACCAATCCATAATCCAACAGATTCAACCCCAAAGTCGAATGGGGGATTTATCTTGTTTGAATTGATCGTGAAAGCGCTAGCTCTCCTAATTAAACACAAACAAAAGGATGATAAAAAACTGATGCAAAAAAAAGATAAAACATATAACGGAAAATTTTAACCGTACCTGCCACGTTTTTTCGATAATCTATCTTTAATCCACTTGTTAAACAAATCAACCAACTCCGGATTAACCTCCAATTCACCATAGCCAGCAAAAGGGTGCTTCATTGGAAAATATACTGGCGACTCTGTTGACTTGCACGCTGAACTACTTAAATCAGCGTATGGTGACTGCCCAAACCTCCCCGGAGCCTTTGTTCGTTCACGTTGCGTTGGGGTTACATATGGAATTTTATTTTCCAGCGCAACGATCTGCGACTCTCTATATTCAGGTAACTTAAAAACCATCCAAAGTAGGAGTTTTTTGTGCAGACGTTGTTCCTTCGACTGGGAAATGTTATTCAGTAAGAAAGCAAGTTAAACATAGTGCAATTATAATTATTATTCACACCAATCAATTGTTTGCATAGACACTTACCTTCGGGACAGACGGTATATTTGGGCGAGTGACATGTGCCTTGAAAATCTGTGGCAACTTCAGGAATGGGATTTTGAAAATCTCCCACATGTGCATCAACATCAATTGGATTATCACCATCATCAACCTAAAAAAATGAGAAAATCAGTTTCCATAATGACCACAAGAACTACCAAATGAAAAACATTCAGACAACTGATTAGAATACCAAAGATTGCACCAATGGGACATATGGACTCAGGTGGAGGATACCAATTCTGTAACCATTGTTAATACCAAACTTTAAATCCATAATAACAGTAAATCAACCAGTCCTTCCATAATAACAACAAATAGAAAAAAATAATCCAATTACCAAAAAACATACCAAGAAACCTACGAGACTACCATAATACATACCACCCAGGGGGAAGAATCATTGATTTCTAAATTACCCTCAGCAATACCAATTATACAAACCAGCATGCAAACGTACATACCATATAAAATACCAAGTATGGGATTGGCCAGGTGTTTAAAAAGAGAAAAACAAGATAATACCATTGGAAAAAAAAAGTAGCAACACAGCAACCAAAAACATGTGCAACACCACCATCCCTGAATAATATCAACTATGTTACCAGCCATACAAGTGATAGGATACCATGTCGAATACCTTCTTAATAACCAATCCCTCATAGTTAGAAAACTACCGGTCAGAATACCACATACCCAATCACACAATACAAAAAATAAAATACCACTTTTAGTACCAAACACAGATATTAAAACCAGACATCTATTTTAAAAAAAAATGTTTACACATGCTTACTTAATACCACCCATAGACAAAAATCAAAACAAAGATTACATCTTTGCTGCAAAAATTGTTTGAACCCTAAATTTCTACATTAAAAAATAAATGAACAAAGTTCACATTAACAGGTGGTGAATGATCACTTCTATGGTACCTCAACTCATACTCCTTGCTTATTTAAGCCTTCGGTGCGTACCAACTTGATCTCATTGAGTAGATTCTGGAAGCATTCTTCCATGTACGCCTTAAGTTGACCAAACTGCGCTTCAACCTTCAATTCTAGAGCTTTGAAGTCGTTGCACACCTAGAAAAAAAAAGGTGTATAAAAAAAAAGGACAGACGACTTCCAGAAATGAAAAAGAAATAAACTACTTACCAACACAATGTCCGCAATATCTTTTTGATGTTGCGTGAAACAACATCTTCATCCGAATATGCAGAAGCTTGGGGTACATCAGCCGCATCAAAATTTGATTCCTCCAGCTGCTCAATCTCAAAAGCAGCCACCTCTTCCGCATGAAATGCAATTCCTTGAAACTTGTACTTCAGTTATAACGAAAAAATCGAAATATTAGTTTAGAAAAATTATGAATCCACCAAAAAAAAACCAAAAGGAACTACCTGACTACCATAACGATGAAACATTCCTCTCAACAACTTGTCGTAATACAGCCTGTAATCTGGCGTAGTCCAATTGAAAATCCGCGGACTACAATTTTGCAATCTAACAGCAACCATAGGATCCACCTTATTTGAGCACTCGTATAGCCATATTTGCAAGGCCAAAGGGAATCCGCAGAACTTGAAATAATCAGGGTCCCCGGCTAGTTGACGGACCATGCAATCCCTCAAATCAAAAAAAGCCCGGCGACCCCATGGGTATGATTTGTACTGACCAGATTCAACCAACAGGAAATGGTCTAGCGGTATAAAATGTTTCTTGGGTGGAGATGACAAAATATATGTACTGATAAAATAAATAATGGCAATATCTAAAACATCCTCTTTCTCAAATAAACCTTCCTTAAAAGCACTAATTAAATAGTGCTTCTCCAGCCTCTTCTCACACGCCATGGGGAAGTATCGCTCAATAAGTCTCGACCTCCCCGACAAATTAATGGTATATTCATCAGCAGTTCCACACTTCAGGCCAGTGACGACCCGAAACTCTCTTAAACCAAAAGTTAACTCTTTACCATTCAAATTAAATATAAAAAAATCGCCAATGTTATCCTTATTGGTCATATAATGAACCATGGCTCGAATAACCTGTGGTTGAACTGTCAACTGAGTCAGGTCAAGCAAATAACCAAAAGGACCAGATTTAAAACGATCAAGCATACCAAACTTGAACAAAAACTCAGATATTTCCTCAAAAACTTTGACATTCACATAAGAGCACCATCGACAAGCTTTTTTGGTGTCCTGACAAATGTCAAAAAAATGAAAAAAATATGTATTTACAGCGATGGACCCAAAAAAAATAATCAATAAAATATAAATCATGGAGAATAAAGTAAATTTTATAATTATACCTGCGCTTCTTTTTGATCTTTCTTCCTCTCCTTCACTTGTTTACTTTTTTTGCTGTCGGAAGGTGACTTTCCTTTGTTCCGTACAGATTTCTAGTTATAAAAAAAATGCACCATTTAGAATATATATTACATGGAATATCTCTTTATATGTGTATATATAAACAAAATACCAAATTACATACCTTTGCCTTCACATCAGGAGGTAAATTCTGCGCTTTATTCAACTTCACCCTCTTTGAAAGAGGAATTTCGTCCTCAAAGTCGCTGTCGTGGGGCAAATCCACCTCTTCCATTTTACCCTTTCCCTTACTCTCCGAACTTATTTTACCAGGCCTTCTGCTAGAAGAAACATTTACGTCTTCTTCGTTAGACTTTTTTGAAACCGAACCGGATGCCCTTTTAGGTGGTAATGGTGTGTATGCATTCAAATCAAAACTTGGTCTAGATGGCGAATGAGGGGTGCTAGCAAACTGAGGGCTTTTCCTCGTTGGTGTCACTTCCATAGTAATTTAATCCTCTTTTACAATTACAACACTGCACATTAAACCAATAAAACTTATATTAAACACAAAACATAATACCACATAAAAACACCAGAAATCATACTGTTTAAGTTTCAACCACAACAGCATTGCATACCAGAATATATACCAAAAAATTCAATAAAAACTCCAGTAACTGTCACCAATTCCTCTAATACAAAAACAGCATTAGACATGGAAAAATCGACAACCAAATAAAATACATACAATAATATCAAAAAAAAAAAAAGGGGAAAAAACAGCACATACTCAAGTCACATGCCCCCAAATACCATTTGCATACCAAGATAAATACCAGAAACAACAACCTTGAAAAAAGCCCATCCAATTACCAAAATAGCATACCAACATACCTAGGACAATACCATGATGCATACCACCCATGGGGAAGAATCATTGAATTCCCAACTACCAATTATCACCAATCCGGCATCCAAACTTAGATACCATATAAATTACCAATTCTGGAATTGGCAAGGGGGAAAAATGTGAAAACCAAGATAATGCCATTGAAGTATAAAAAAACTAACACAACAACCATCAGCATGCTTACACACAACCATGGAGAATACCAAAAAATATACCAAAAAAAAGGAGGACACAAAAGACATACTAAAGTCAGGTGCCCCCATTACCATTTGCATACCAAAAAAAATACCACAATCCAACCTGGGAAAAAATACATGCTGCATACCAAAACAGCCACCATGGAAAAAACCAATCCAATTACCAAAATAGCATACCAACATATATAGGGCAAATACCATAATGCATACCACCCCTTGGGGAAGAATCATTGAATTCCAAACTACCATCAGCAATATCAATTATGCCCAATCCAGCACATGAAGAATACCAAAAAAATACCAAAAAGTCACCTGCCCCAATTACCATTTGCATACCAATAAAAAACCCACAATTTTAACCTCGAAAATTTTGAATATTGCATACCAAAACAACCAAGATAATGCCATTGCAGTGTGAAAAACCTAATACATCAACCATCATCATGCTTAACACACAACCATGGACAAATGCCAAAATATATACCAAAAATTTCGACACAAACACTATTGATGTCACCAATTACTCTTCTACAAAAACAAACAGTTGCATACCAAAAAGAACTAATTTAAATACAAACAAGGGGAGATACGGCACATGCTAAACACAAAAAACCCCCAATTACCAGATGCAAACCATAAGGAAAAAAAGGGCCATGAACCAGCTAATTCGCAAAAAAAATACCAAATAAGTGAAAGGGAATATCTTGAGAATATTGAAAGCAACCCGTTATAAAGAATACCAATCCGAAAAAATAAAAAGGGGGTAAAAACACCAATAACCCACTGAAAGAACAACAAAAAATTCAAAAAAATGCAAAAATTTCGAAAATAATGAAAAAAGGGAGTTGGGAGGAAGAACAACGACATTGGGTGCAAAAAAAATTCAAAAAAAAGGGTTGAGATAAGCTTTACACAAAATGGGAGATGACCATTACTTGAATGACCCGACTCAAAACGAAAACCAAAAAAGAAAATTCAAGAAATACATACCTGGAATCCGCGAGATGAAGGATTGTTGTGAAGAAGAAGAAGAAAAATTTTTGATAAACAAATAATTATACAAAGAAGAAGATGAAAAATCAATTTTAACATAGTGAATAGATGCGCCGGCTGACGGACCGGCGTGTCAATCAATAGGGTCGCGTCTGTCAGATACATTTATTACCGCATTTATTACACTTCGGTAATAATAAAAAGCGTGTGAGGAATGTAGGCTTCTATTTAATGTATTTTGTCAGAATATCAATTTTTATATAAGGGATAGGAAGGTTTGTTTATTAAAAAAAAAAATTTACATTCAAATGTTGCATTAATGGTTCATTTAATGAGCCGCCTGACCGCATTTAATGCGGGTCACCATCGGGCATGTCAAAAATTAAAAAAAAAAAGGAAAAATCTTTACATTAATGGAAAAGTCAGATTTTATGGCTTGGTAAAAATGTAAATTAATTGGTAGAGAAGTAAATAAATTGGTAAACGTAATTTAAAGGGGCAAAGTTATATATTTCCTTAAAAGTTTTCTTCTAAATAACCATTTTCTGGGTATTTCTTATAACTTTTAGATTTTTTGTAGTTACAATGTATAGAGATAGTAACTTATAATGTTGTTCAATTTATCATCAATGCCTTTGAACTGCTGATTATTTAGGTGCTTTAATTGATGTTTAACAGTTCTCAATTTCAGCCATTTCTCATGTATACTTGATTGAGAACAATGGACCTAAATGCACATATGAAGGGACTCTGTATCTTGAAATCCAAAAAACAGTAGTTATACATGCAGCTATGATTTACGCACATCAATTACATCCATCACAATAACTATGTAACACTCAAAGGAGGCAGACATTTCTTTAAAAATGACAAGAAACTTTTAGACAAGCATTTGCAATCATAGCCAAAAGTTAAATTGTGCTGTTATTGGAAACATTGAAGCAAAAGAAAACGATCAAGTTGTATATTTATACATTAGAAGATCTGCATAATTGAAGTCGTCGAAAACATTACTTAGTTACAGTGAATTTATGTTTCTTTTGCGGTGTTCTCTTCTACCTCAACTACCAATATATAACTTACAATTATACTTAAGAGCAATATCCACTTCTCAAACTATGCAGGAGCTTCAGGTACCCATACACTTCTGGTCTGATGTGCCTGATATTATTTCAAATGGAAACGTCGGATTAGAATCAGAGAAACCACCATGAGAACATAAACTATGTATATAGAGGGAGAACAACAAGGACTCATAATAGGTAATTTTTTCAATATTTGAATTTCTTCGAAGATGTCCATCAATAACCACTAGATAGTCATAATATTGAATTTGGCAGGAGGGACTTGAACCCTAAATCTTGCACTTTGCAAGTAACTATACACACCATTAAGTCATAAGGCTTGGTGGTTCAGTCAATGCTGCAACATAAATGATAAAACTTTGCAAAAACATCCGATTTTACGGTTCAATCCTCCCCTATGCTGGCAACATAGTTAATGAGTGCGTGTGAAACTTACTCTTACTCATTTCGGTGCTCAATACTCCTAGGACTCAACATGCTCATAAGACATCAAACATCAGGATTTTTCTTCGTTTAGTCTTATTTGGACATAGTACATCAACTCGTTTCATCAAGCATCAACTCTTAAATTAAGAACAACCCTTTTAGAATTAATTCATCATCTTTAGGACTCCATGAACATCAATTTTACTCAACATCGTCATCAACATTCTCAGAATCATGACCACAATCATAAACCACAAGCACATTCATACCATCAAAGCTCTAGACCCATCCCCTAATTTCATTCTTGCAATCTTTAGTAAAATAACACATAAGAGTATTGTGAAATAATTCATGAAAACTATTTATGCAGTAAATCAAGTTTGTGATGATCATCAACCTAAGAAAATACATAAAATACGTATAATTTCCAATAGAATACTCAAGAATTTCAGATATAGAATTCATTGCATTCAACTATCAACTTAATTCAATCAAGGGACACATGGAAGAATAATTACATGCTTTGAGTTAGCCTTACATACGTGGGATGAAGAAAACACCAATTTCTTCAAGGAATTGCCCTCAATCCTCAAGACCTCTAGCTTTCCCCCTTTTCTTCTCTCAAGAATTCTCACTTAGGGAGTAATATATGGGTTTTGGAAGCCCTTTCTGAAAAAAATGACTCTTATACTCGTTTATGGAACTTGGGAGGTGTTAGGAAAGGTCCAAATGCCCTTCACGAAATAAAAATATTCCACTTTGAAATACCTAGTTCAAGACGTGGACTGTGCGAGGAGTAGTACAAATTTTCCCAAAAATTCTCCTAACAAGTTTTTCCAATCTCCGTTGAAAAATTGGAAAAAATAGCAAGCCCGCGTCCAGGGCGCGACGCGGCCCTAACGCGAACCGACACCGTTTTCAGGTTTCACATCGAAAAATTATCTTTTGATCTGGTCGCTTGAAAAATCTACCGAGATCATTTTTCTACTCAACGTTTCATGCTGATCGCAAATCTGGTCTCGGATTTTCCATCCGAGCATGGGGAAGACGTATTATGCGCACATCTCTCCTCTAGGGGTATTTTGGTAATTTCATCGGGCATTACATTATCTTCCCCCTTGGAATCATTCTTCCTCAAATAATGAGTAGAAGTGGTATTATGGCACGAAAAATCATCTCTATACTCACTCAACAACTCAAACTCTCAACTCTTCATTGACCTCGATAAACTCTACTCAGATTTCAAGAATGGACACATCAACTCAAGAATAGAAATATCAATTAGGTCGAGGATAGGAACATTACCTTCAACAATCTCATTATTAGTCACAAATAGATGCGGGTATTTGGCTCTCATATCTTCCTCAGCTTCCCATGTAGCTTCCTCAACAAATTGATTTCTCCATAGGACCTTGATGGAGGCTATCTCATTGTTTCTCAGCTTGCGAACCCATCGATCAAGGATTTGGATTGGAATCTCCTCATAGGATAAGTTATCCTTTGCTCCAGTACTCTCAACAGGGATCACTAAGGTAGGATCTCCCAAGCACTTCTTCAACATCGAAACGTGGAATGTCGGATGGATTCCGTCTAACTCGGAAGAGAATTCTAATTCATAAGCAACCTTCCCAATCCTCCTCATAATTTGATAGAGACCGATATAGCGAGGACTCAACTTTTTCATCTTTCCAAACCTCATGACACCCTTCATTGGTGACACTTTCAAGTACACCTAATCATTTAGCTCGAACTCTAAGTCCCTTCTCCTCACATCGGTTTAAGACTTTTGACGGCTTTGTGCAGTCTTCAACCTCTCTCTAACAACCTTTACCATCTCCATGGACTGGTGGACAATATCAGGTCCAATCAACTCAGCTTCTCCAACCTCAAACCACCTAATAGGTAATCTGCATCTCCTCCCATACAAGGCCTCAAAGGGGGCCATTCGAATACTTGCATGATAACTATTGTTATATGCAAATTCGATCAGTGGCAAGTAGTCGTCCTAATTTCCTTTGAAGTCGAGGACACAGGTTGTCAACATGTCTTCTAATGTCTGAATGGTACGCTCTGTCTGGCCATCTGTCTGTGGATGAAAAATTGTACTCAGATTTACCTTTGTACCCAATCCTTTCTGGAAATATCTCCAAAATTAGGAGGTGAATTGGGCTTCACTGTCCGAGATGATAGACAAGGAAACTCCATGCAACCTCACAATCTCACGAATGTATAACTTGGCATACTCTTTTGCAGTGTTAGTAGTCTTGGCTGCTAAAAAGTGAGTTGATTTGGTCAACCTACCCGTAATAACCCATAATGAATCATGCTGCTTTCGAGACCTAAGTAGACCGATAATGATGTCCATGTTGATCATCTCCCACTTCCATTTAGGAATTTCAAAGTTCTGAGCCAATCCACATGGCCTTTGATGCTCAACTTTTACTTGCTAGCAATTCGGGCACTTTGAAACGAATTCAGCAATATCCCTCTTCATTCCACTCCACCAATAGACTTCTCTCACATCGTGGTACACCTTGGTAGAGCTAGGATGAATGAAATATCTAGTGTTATGGGCTTCAACCATGATTATGTCTCGAATACCATCAATGGAGACAACATGGTCCAGGAAAGCCGCTGATTTAAGCCAGAATTTACACTTCGAGAATTTCACATACAACTTATAGTCCTTAAGTGTTTAGAGGACAACTCTGAGGTGATTAGCATGCTCCTCCTCATTTTTTTAATACACCAAAATATCATCGATGAACACAATCACAAACATATCAAGATATTGTATGAATACTCTATCCATCAAGTCCATAAAGGCTGCAGGTGCATTCGTCAACCCAAAGGACATGACCAAGAACTCAAAATGGCCATATCTGGTCCTAAAGACTGTCTTTGGGATATTACATTCTCTCACTTTCAACTGATGGTAGCCAGATCTGAGGTCTATCTTTGAGAAATAAGAGGCACCCTAAAGTTGGTCAAACAGATCATTTATCCTTGGAAGAGGATACTTATTCTTTGTGGTGACCTTGTTCAGTTGCCTATAGTCAATACACATTCTGAGGGACCCATCTTTCTTTCGCACAAATAGGACCGGGGCACCCCAAGGAGAAATACTCAGCCTTATAAAGCCCTTCTCTAATAGATCTTTCAATTGTTCTTTCAACTCTTTCAACTCAGCGAGGATCATCCTATAAGGTGGAATTGAGATAGGCTCGGTATTGGGAAGAACAACAATCCCAAAGTCAATCTCCCTATTAAGACGGACTCCAGGAAGATGCTTAGGAAACTCATTCACAATTGAGACTGACTCAAGAGTAAAAGACTCAACATCATCAGATTTAACTCGCACGAGGTGATAAATACAAGCTTTGGAAATCAGCTTTCTGTCTCTAAGGTATGAGATAAACTTCCCCTTAGGTGCAGAAGAATCCCGTACCGTTAAGTTCCAACTTCCGAAAAAACTGGTTCTTGAGTGGAAGGTATGAGATAAATTTTCCCCTAGGTGCAGTAGAATCACCCTTCTACTCAAGAATCGGTCCATTCGAGAATTGAAACTTAACAGTTCGGGATCTACAATCAACGGAAGCATAACAGGCATGAAGCCAATCCATGCCAAGGATCAAATCAAAATCAACCATCTCCAATTCAACCAAATCAACAAGAGTATCTCTATGAGGGATGGACACTGTACAAGCTCTATAGATTCTCTCAGCTCGAATAGACTCACTCACTGGAGTAGAAATATCAAAGGGTTCAAGAAGACTCTCAGGGGTTCTATCAAATCTATTGGCCACATAAGGAGTTACAAATGACAATGTAGCACTAGGATCCATCAAAACATAACAATCAAAAGTAAAGACTCGAATCATACCCATCACAACATCTGGGGAGTTCTCCTGATCTTGGAGACTACCCATGGCATACAAATGGCTTGTAGCTCCGTTTACGCCCAACGTAGCACCCCTCTGGTTCCCTCTAGCTAGCAAGGCTGGTGTAGAAGGCTGAGCCCGATCAGCTCACTTTGGACACTCTCTCTGGTAGTGACCCGCTTGGCCACATTTGTAACATATATTATCCCCTTCATGATATCTCCCCAAGTGCAATTTGCCACACTTACCACACAGTGGTTTACCCTGTAAACCTTAAGCCACACTAGCTTGTGACTGAGATCCTTGGGTTCCAACATTCTAAGGCCCCTGATCATTGCTGCCTCTAGGCATAGGTGCACTAGCAGATGATGGTGCTGGAAATTGGTTACCATTCCCTTTCCTTCCAACCTCATGGATGGATGTCTTGGCCTTCTTATTTCTAAACTCTTCTCTATTGTGTTGCCTCTCCACATCATCCTATTGCACAAACGTCATCAATCTCCCAATATCCATATCACTCACGAGCATTGCTCCCCTCCTATCTCTCTTTGGCCTTCTCTTCAGCCCATCCACATACATCCCCATTCTTCCCCTCATATCAACAACCATGTCCAGAGCATAGAGAGATAGTTGCGTATACTTCAACCTATACTCTTGCACAGTCTAAGTCCCAAGAAGGCTTCCTCAAACATTTCCCAAGTGAACAATGGAGCGTCATCTCCCCTATCTTTCTTCCATTGGTCGAACCATAGTCTGGATACACCCTTGAGTTTGTAAGCGGCTAGTTCAAGCCTGTCAGCATCAGCCACATGCATCACTTTGAACACTTTTTGAAGCTCTTCAACATAGTTCTCAGGATCTTCAGTGGACGCGGACCCTGTGAACTCAGACAGATTCGTCCTCAAGAATTCCTGGACTCTAGAGGTGTTATGGGAATCCTGTCTACTCGCTCCTTGTCTCGTAGAAGGTGCTGTGATAACCTGGGCTAGAGTTTGAATAGCCTGGCATAGCTCAGCTTTGGAGACCTCATCTTTGCGAGGGCTGCTCAACAGCGAAAGCTTGGTCCGCAAGCTCCTCGTGTACTAGACATAGCTTCAAAGAATGCCTAAGACACTTGAACTTTATGCTCTGATACCAAGTTTGTCATGCCCCGGGAGGGTACCCAAGGCGTGGCCGGCACCTAGAGACTGTTGCTAGTCCCCAAGCGAACCACTTGGCCTTATCACATCCATTCAATCCAACAACTCTACAGATCAGCGGAAGTAAATGAAAGTAAATGGGCTAATCTCATCTAATGTCTCAAATAATAATAGATTAATAATAAAGACTAGTAGGAAGACCTAGCTTACCAATCTCAACATCAGCATCCGACTATTATCTATGAAGCCTTTGTCACTCATCAAGTGGTACTAATGACAGACCCATGGCTACCGAAATCAAAATATAAGACTAGACTAGTCTAACTCAAAAGCATGATGAAATAAAGGTAGTGAACCCTCCGGAATAGGGGAGGCTCACCAATCAGATGAATGTCTCAGATCCTCAATGGTGCACCTGTTGACGATCTCTAATCCATAGATCTGCATCATAAAAATGATGCAGCACTGAGTGGCGTCAGTATGTGGAATGTACGATATGTAAAATAGCTAAATGAAACAGAAACAGGTAGAATAATATGGAACAACATCAACTCAAAAATAGTAAAAAATCATCATGTCAAATGTCTATCTAGGACAAGAATAAATAGTAGACAAGTGACCCATTAACCAATCAACCTCATCAATCAAATCAGACTCATCCCAAAGGAACTCATCTCATCTCATCTCGGCTCAGAGTTTCAAGGTAGGAACTTTCTTGGGAGTTTCTCTTATTCGACAAGAATCACTTATGAGCCAGTGATTGTACAACATCCCACCGGTGTTGCCATGGTAGTTCCATACTTGCCAGGTAAGGAACGAATCGAATTCACTAAGGGAAACTGCAATCAACTAGTCCTCTATTATTTTAGGGACTCTCTCATGAGGGAACCACAATGTAATGTGATGGTTCTAATCCTCACCTACATTTGGCTACATAGTTTGATTAGTGCGAGTTGGACTAACTCTTACTCTTTCAATGCTCAATACTCCTCTCATGACTCAATGCTCATAAGACAATCAATCTGGTCAAACCAATCAAATCATGGGGACTTTAACACTCTCATCGATCAGTCTCATGGGGACTTTAACACTCTCATTTATCAGCTCTCAGAGGGACTTTAACCCTCTCATCAATCAACATCTCATGGGGACTTTAACCCTCTCATCAATCAATAGCTCAAGGCTTAGAACAATCGTTAGGGAACAATCAAATAAACAATCATTGGAGTTCATTTATGGAGACTCATAGGATTATCAAATTCTATCAACTCATCATCATTCTCTCATTACAAGCACAATCATAATTGACATTCTCACATCAGGGCTCTAGACTCAATTCTTAGGTTCAATCATATATGCTTTCAAAAATAATCATGTAGGGTTATACAATATCTCATGAAGAGTATTCAATTCAAGAAAACAAGTTTGTGATGATCATCATCATATGAAAATACATAGAATCAATATAAGTTTTCAAGAAAAACCATCAAGAATTATGCATGTAGACTTATTAGACTTTCAACTCATCTATGACCATCTTTGGGGTACATGAGAGAATAATCTCATTGTTTTAGTTTAGCCTTACATACCTGAGATGGAGCTCTCAACAATCTCTTCAAGGATTTCCTCTTGAATTCCTCAATCTCAAGCTCTTCCCATCTCTCCTCAAGCCCTAGTCTTTTTAGATCATTAGAAAATGACTTAGAATGGGGCTTTAGACCCTTTTAATATCAAAACGATCTAATTAGATCGTGCATAGATTTTAGAAAGGGTTGAGAATTGACCGGAGTGTCCCTCACAAAATTTAAAAAAAATTCAGCTTCAGGATAGCGCAGTCCGTGACGCGGATTGGTCGCGCACAGTGTATTTTCTCCAAAGAGTTTTTGAACGAGTTTTTTGAATCCCGTCGAAAGTTTTTGGAAAAACATAAGTGTGACTCCGCTACAGAGGCGCAACGCGCCTCCATCACGCACCTTTACTGTTTTTCGTTTTTGGGTCGAAAAATTATCTTTTGATCCAGCCGCTCTAAAAATCGACTGAGACCATTTTTCCACTTAATTTTCCGTGCTAATCACAAATCTGGCCTCGGATTTATCACACGAGCATTGAAAGATGTGTTACGCGCATACCTCTCCTCTAAAAGTATTTTAGTAACTTTACCGGGGGTTACAACAAATTTCTCAAATACTCCTTGAAATATTTCTACTTCTCAAATAGTAAATTTGTAATATTCATGTTCATACAACAATGGTAGTAAAAAATTTATTAATGACCATAATGCTATGTTCCTCGAAAATTATGAACAAATATAAAATATGACACAAATTTATCTTAAAATTTTAAGTTGCGACGAACGTCAAATCTTACGTGAATTATTTGTATAGAATAAATGGATACTAAAATGTTGAATAATGATTAGATCGATTAACTAAAAATGTGTATTTTAAGGTTGAAGAACTGAGTGAGAAGATTTAGTTCAACTTTAATAATTATTGCTAGCGTATTTTTAAAGTGAATGAATAATTAAAAAAATTGTTAATTTTATTGCTCTCATAGAAAATCTAACAATAAAAATTGTCAATTACTCTGCTAATAATCTGCACATTTATATAGTTCTTCATCATCACTTCACTTTTCATTTCTTTAGTTTAATCAACTTGGGTCTAAATGTTGTATGCTCGTTGTTTCAACTATTTAAAACACTTTTTCTTTTAGTATGTCCCCAAAGAAATGATATGTTTAAATATTTTAGTAGAAATTAAATATGAAAAATGTCAAATTCACCACGGTGAGATGATATTTTATAGTCACATAAAAAAAATTGCAATGTGATTCATTTTGTATACAAATTTTAAAGTATTCATATGTTTGTTAAAATACTTATTCATTTGACTATATAATATAATTTGGCATGAAGTGAGTTAAATTTATTAAAAAAATTATACGTAAATTATACATTGAAGATAAAAATAAGAAAAAAGCATTTATAAACAACTTCATTTGTCTTGATTGCACATTCTTCTTCATGATAATAAAGTTTGTCTGTCATTTCCACAAATATCATCACTCAAGTTAATAATTAGTATATTTCTGTAAAAAAAAAAAATTAAACTACAATAAATAGGATATTAATAAGAATCTATTATCAACTTATCGCGTATAAAATAAAAATTACAACATACCAATATTGGAGAACATCAAAGATAGAGGAAGAAGACAAAGACTAAGATGTAGATAATATCATACAACCATAAATTTCTGACCATTCTACCACTCTAAACAACGATTATAAATATGAAAGTTGAATAAAGTGTTTATAAAATAAAAAGAAGTAATTCATTGAATTGTGTTTGTAGCAATACATTTTTTTTAATATTAATTTCTCAAGAGATATAGTAACATATTAAATTCGTCTACGATAAAAGTTCTCTTCATCAAAGCATTCAATTGTGACACCCTCTACATGTACTCCTTTGTCTTCCCACTCATGTACGTCTCCCACAATTCCTTCACAATTGCCTAAGCGTCATTTATCGTCATTCCGCCACCTTAATTTATATGTACTTGTATACAATTTTCACTTGCACTGAGAATATACTTTATTCTCCTTAACTGATTTGTTAAGCATGTAATATGATCCAAATTTTGCTTTAATGCTCTTTGCTGTCATAATCTCAAACATAAATCAAACTATAGTCATAGAAAAATGAAGCTTATATACAATTCAGTTTTAACAAATAAAGACCAATCTAAATATGTAAAGAATTGAATAAATCAGAAAAATATCTCATAATTTATCTGGATAAAATGAATCTTGAAATGCCAATGTATTTGGCTTAAAGCTTACTGACAATTAGGAATTCACAAATAGATGAAAATCTCCTCTCAACAGTTGCAAGCAGAGATTCATATCATTATTGAAATTTTAGGGGAAATTTTTATTCTTGAAGTAGTCGATAGGACTTTAAGTTTTTTATAAGTAAAATGTACGTAAGAGATTTATTTAATTAGGATATATTTAAAACTTAAAAGAAACTGATTAGCAGTTATTTGTCCCTAATGTTTGGAAAAATGTAAAATTGAGATAGAATTTATTTCATATTTTTTTATAAATAAATATTTATGAAATTCAATGTTATTACTTTTTAAAATTCTCTGAAAAATATAAACAGTAAAAAATTTTGGTGGTTACTTTTCTAATTTTAATATTAACATAAATTTTACTTAATGATAGTAAATACTGTCTCTGCCTCTCCTATCTATAATTGGTAGATTTATAGTTCGTGCAGAAGTGGTATTGTTCTTTTATTTTATTAATTTTTAAATTAAGAGGAAAAATTGATAGATGGGGTAGAGAAGATGGCAAAAGAATAATAATTTATTTGTTTGTATTTTGAAAAAGTAGTTCTATATATAATGTTTTATTTTAAATTCACGTTAATTTTTATAATTTTGTGTATCGTTTACATACAAATTTACAGTTGTATCACGTCAAGTTTTAAAATTATATCTCGTTTAATTGTTAAAACAGCTTTGGAATTATTTTAAAAGAAATAGAATAGTAATTTATTATTTAAATAAATTACATATATGTAATTAATTTTAATTACTCAAAAAATTGATTTTTGTGGTGCTGACACATGACTCAATGCTCATAAGACAATCAATCTGGTCAAACCAATCAAATCATGGGGACTTTAACACTCTCATCGATCAGTCTCATGGGGACTTTAACGCTCTCATTTATCAGCTCTCAGAGGGACTTTAACCCTCTCATCAATCAACATCTCATGGGGACTTTAACCCTCTCATCAATTAATAGCTCAAGGCTTAGAACAATCGTTAGGGAACAATCAAATAAACAATCATTGGAGTTCATTTATGGAGACTCATAGGATTATCAAGTTCTATCAACTCATCATCATTCTCTCATTACAATCACAATCATAATCGACATTCTCATATCAAGGCTCTAGACTCAATCCTTAGGTTCAATTATACATGCTTTCAAAAATAATCATGTAGGGTTATACAATATCTCATGAAGAGTATTCAATTCAAGAAAACAAGTTTGTGATGATCATCATCGTATGAAAATACATAGAATCAATATAAGTTTTCAAGAAAAACCATCAAGAATTATGCATGTAGACTTATTAGACTTTCAACTCATCTATGACCATCTTTGGGGTACATGAGAGAATAATCTCATTCTTTTAGTTTAGCCTTACATACCTGAAATGGAGCTCTCAACAATCTCTTCAAGGATTTCCTCTTGAATTCCTCAATTTCAAGCTCTTCCCCTCTCTCCTCAAGCCCTAGTTTTGTTAGATCATTAGAAAATGACTTAGAATGGGGCTTTGGACCCTTTTAATATCAAAACGATCTAATTAGATTGTACATAGAGTTTAGAAAGGGTTGAGAATTGACCGGAGTGTCCCTCACAAAATTTAGAAAATTTTCAACTTCAGGATAGCGCAGTCCGCGACACGGACTGGTCGCGCACAGTGTATTTTCTCCAAAGAGTTTCTGAACGAGTTTTTCGATTCCCGTCGAAAGTTTTTTGGAAAAACATAAGTGTGACTCCGCTACAGAGGCGCAACGCGCCTCCATAAGCACCTTCACTGTTTTTCGTTTTTGGGTCGAAAAATTATCTTTTGATCCGGCCGCTCTAAAAATCGACTGAGACCATTTTCCCACTTAATTTTTTGTGCTGATCACAAATTTGGCCTCGAATTTATCACACGAGCATTGAAAGATGTGTTACGCGCATACCTCTCCTCTAGAGGTATTAACTTTACCGGGGGTTACAACAAATTTCTCAAATACTCCTTGAAACATTTTTACTTCTCAAATAGTAAATTTGTAATATTCATGTTCATACAACAATGATAGTAAAAAATTTATTAATGACCATAATGCTATATTCCTCGAAAATTATGAACAAATATAAAATATGACACAAATTTATCATAAAATTTTAAGTTGCAATGAACGTCAAATCTTACGTGAATTATCTGTATATAATAAATGGATGATAAAATGTCGAATAATGATTAGATTGATTAAAATACTTATTCATTTGACTATATCATATAATTTGGAACGAAATGAGTAAAATTATATGTAAATTATATATTGAAGATAAAAATAAGAAAAAAAGCATTTATAAACAAATTCATTTGTCTTGATTGCACATTCTTCTACATGATAATAAAGTCTATCTGTCATTTCCACAAATATTATCACTCAAGTTGATAATTAGTATATTTCTTTAAAAAAAAAAGTTTGAACTACAATAAAATAGGATATTAATAAGAATCTATTATCGTGTATAAAATAAAAATTACAACATACCAATATTGGAGAACATCAAAGATAGAGGAAGAAGACAAAGACTAAGATGTAGATAATATCATACAACCATAAATCTCTGACCATTCTGCCGCTCTAAACAACGATTATAAATATGAAAGTTGAATAAAGTGTTTATAAAATAAAAAGAAGTAATTCATTGAATTGTGTTTGTAGCAATATATTTTTTTTAATATTAATTTCTCAAGAGATATAGTAACATATTAAATTCGTCTATGATAAAAGTTCTCTTCATCAAAGCATTCAATTGTGACACCCTCTACACGTACTCCTTTGTCTTCCCACTCGTGTACGTCTTCCACAATTCCTTCACAATTGCCTAGGCGTCAATTATCGTCATTCTGCCACCTTAATTTATATGTACTTGTATACAATTTTCACTTGCACTGAGAATATACTTTATTCTCCTTAACTGATTTGTTAAGCATGTAATATGATCCAAATTTTGCTTTAATGCTCTTTGCTGTCATAATCTCAAACATAAATCAAACTATAGTCATAGAAAAATGAAGCTTATATACAATTCAGTTTTAACAAATAAAGACCAATCTAAATATGTAAAGAATTGAATAAATCAGAAAAATATCTCATAATTTATCTGGATAAAATGAATCTTGAAATGCCAATGTATTTGGCTTAAAGCTTACTGACAATTAGGAATTCACAAATAGATGAAAATCTCCTCTCAACAGTTGCAAGCAGAGATTCATATCATTATTGAAATTTTAGGGGAAATTTTTATTCTTGAAGTAGTCGATAGGACTTTAAGTTTTTTATAAGTAAAATGTACGTAAGAGATTTATTTAATTAGGATATATTTAAAACTTAAAAGAAACTGATTAGCAGTTATTTGTCCCTAATGTTTAGAAAAATGTAAAATTGAGATAGAATTTATTTCATATTTTTTTATAAATAAATATTTATGAAATTCAATGTTATTACTTTTTAAAATTCTCTGAAAAATATAAACAGTAAAAAATTTTGGTGGTTACTTTTCTAATTTTAATATTAACATAAATTTTACTTAATGATAGTAAATACTGTCTCTGCCTCTCCTATCTATAATTGGTAGATTTATAGTTCGTGCAGAAGTGGTATTGTTCTTTTATTTTATTAATTTTTAAATTAAGAGGAAAAATTGATAGATGGGGTAGAGAAGATGGCAAAAGAATAATAATTTATTTGTTTGTATTTTGAAAAAGTAGTTCTATATATAATGTTTTATTTTAAATTCACGTTAATTTTTATAATTTTGTGTATCGTTTACATACAAATTTACAGTTGTATCACGTCAAGTTTTAAAATTATATCTCGTTTAATTGTTAAAACAGCTTTAGAATTATTTTAAAAGAAATAGAATAGTAATTTATTATTTAAATAAATTACATATATGTAATTAATTTTAATTACTCAAAAAATTGATTTTTGTGGTGCTGACACATGACTCAATGCTCATAAGACAATCAATCTGGTCAAACCAATCAAATCATGGGGACTTTAACACTCTCATCGATCAGTCTCATGGGGACTTTAACGCTCTCATTTATCAGCTCTCAGAGGGACTTTAACCCTCTCATCAATCAACATCTCATGGGGACTTTAACCCTCTCATCAATTAATAGCTCAAGGCTTAGAACAATCGTTAGGGAACAATCAAATAAACAATCATTGGAGTTCATTTATGGAGACTCATAGGATTATCAAGTTCTATCAACTCATCATCATTCTCTCATTACAATCACAATCATAATCGACATTCTCATATCAAGGCTCTAGACTCAATCCTTAGGTTCAATTATACATGCTTTCAAAAATAATCATGTAGGGTTATACAATATCTCATGAAGAGTATTCAATTCAAGAAAACAAGTTTGTGATGATCATCATCGTATGAAAATACATAGAATCAATATAAGTTTTCAAGAAAAACCATCAAGAATTATGCATGTAGACTTATTAGACTTTCAACTCATCTATGACCATCTTTGGGGTACATGAGAGAATAATCTCATTCTTTTAGTTTAGCCTTACATACCTGAAATGGAGCTCTCAACAATCTCTTCAAAGATTTCCTCTTGAATTCCTCAATTTCAAGCTCTTCCCCTCTCTCCTCAAGCCCTAGTTTTGTTAGATCATTAGAAAATGACTTAGAATGGGGCTTTGGACCCTTTTAATATCAAAACGATCTAATTAGATTGTACATAGAGTTTAGAAAGGGTTGAGAATTGACCGGAGTGTCCCTCACAAAATTTAGAAAATTTTCAACTTCAGGATAGCGCAGTCCGCGACACGGACTGGTCGCGCACAGTGTATTTTCTCCAAAGAGTTTCTGAACGAGTTTTTCGATTCCCGTCGAAAGTTTTTTGGAAAAACATAAGTGTGACTCCGCTACAGAGGCGCAACGCGCCTCCATAAGCACCTTCACTGTTTTTCGTTTTTGGGTCGAAAAATTATCTTTTGATCCGGCCGCTCTAAAAATCGACTGAGACCATTTTCCCACTTAATTTTTTGTGCTGATCACAAATTTGGCCTCGAATTTATCACACGAGCATTGAAAGATGTGTTACGCGCATACCTCTCCTCTAGAGGTATTAACTTTACCGGGGGTTACAACAAATTTCTCAAATACTCCTTGAAACATTTTTACTTCTCAAATAGTAAATTTGTAATATTCATGTTCATACAACAATGATAGTAAAAAATTTATTAATGACCATAATGCTATATTCCTCGAAAATTATGAACAAATATAAAATATGACACAAATTTATCATAAAATTTTAAGTTGCAATGAACGTCAAATCTTACGTGAATTATCTGTATATAATAAATGGATGATAAAATGTCGAATAATGATTAGATTGATTAAAATACTTATTCATTTGACTATATCATATAATTTGGAACGAAATGAGTAAAATTATATGTAAATTATATATTGAAGATAAAAATAAGAAAAAAAGCATTTATAAACAAATTCATTTGTCTTGATTGCACATTCTTCTACATGATAATAAAGTCTATCTGTCATTTCCACAAATATTATCACTCAAGTTGATAATTAGTATATTTCTTTAAAAAAAAAAGTTTGAACTACAATAAAATAGGATATTAATAAGAATCTATTATCGTGTATAAAATAAAAATTACAACATACCAATATTGGAGAACATCAAAGATAGAGGAAGAAGACAAAGACTAAGATGTAGATAATATCATACAACCATAAATCTCTGACCATTCTGCCGCTCTAAACAACGATTATAAATATGAAAGTTGAATAAAGTGTTTATAAAATAAAAAGAAGTAATTCATTGAATTGTGTTTGTAGCAATATATTTTTTTTAATATTAATTTCTCAAGAGATATAGTAACATATTAAATTCGTCTATGATAAAAGTTCTCTTCATCAAAGCATTCAATTGTGACACCCTCTACACGTACTCCTTTGTCTTCCCACTCGTGTACGTCTTCCACAATTCCTTCACAATTGCCTAGGCGTCAATTATCGTCATTCTGCCACCTTAATTTATATGTACTTGTATACAATTTTCACTTGCACTGAGAATATACTTTATTCTCCTTAACTGATTTGTTAAGCATGTAATATGATCCAAATTTTGCTTTAATGCTCTTTGCTGTCATAATCTCAAACATAAATCAAACTATAGTCATAGAAAAATGAAGCTTATATACAATTCAGTTTTAACAAATAAAGACCAATCTAAATATGTAAAGAATTGAATAAATCAGAAAAATATCTCATAATTTATCTGGATAAAATGAATCTTGAAATGCCAATGTATTTGGCTTAAAGCTTACTGACAATTAGGAATTCACAAATAGATGAAAATCTCCTCTCAACAGTTGCAAGCAGAGATTCATATCATTATTGAAATTTTAGGGGAAATTTTTATTCTTGAAGTAGTCGATAGGACTTTAAGTTTTTTATAAGTAAAATGTACGTAAGAGATTTATTTAATTAGGATATATTTAAAACTTAAAAGAAACTGATTAGCAGTTATTTGTCCCTAATGTTTAGAAAAATGTAAAATTGAGATAGAATTTATTTCATATTTTTTTATAAATAAATATTTATGAAATTCAATGTTATTACTTTTTAAAATTCTCTGAAAAATATAAACAGTAAAAAATTTTGGTGGTTACTTTTCTAATTTTAATATTAACATAAATTTTACTTAATGATAGTAAATACTGTCTCTGCCTCTCCTATCTATAATTGGTAGATTTATAGTTCGTGCAGAAGTGGTATTGTTCTTTTATTTTATTAATTTTTAAATTAAGAGGAAAAATTGATAGATGGGGTAGAGAAGATGGCAAAAGAATAATAATTTATTTGTTTGTATTTTGAAAAAGTAGTTCTATATATAATGTTTTATTTTAAATTCACGTTAATTTTTATAATTTTGTGTATCGTTTACATACAAATTTACAGTTGTATCACGTCAAGTTTTAAAATTATATCTCGTTTAATTGTTAAAACAGCTTTAGAATTATTTTAAAAGAAATAGAATAGTAATTTATTATTTAAATAAATTACATATATGTAATTAATTTTAATTACTCAAAAAATTGATTTTTGTGGTGCTGACACATGACACTTTTGCTTCTACTATTGTATATGGATAGATTGAATTGATTTTCTCATCTTTGTTTGTACAAAATAGATTAAATTATTGCATCAAATTAATAGTATTTATTTAATTTTATTTATATCGATATTGTATTTATTTTAATGACAAATATTATTTATATATAATTTTTAAATTGACACGACATATACGTGCAAAGCACATACACTAAACTAGTTGTTATTATAAATGTGAACATAATAAATTAAGTTTTCTTGAAATATAATGAAAGATGAACAAAAAAATGAAAGGAATAAAAAGAAAAAGAAAAGACAAGAATTGCAATATCATCATTTTTCCATTACCATTGTAATACCTAAGAGAGAGAGAGAGAGAGAGTGGACAAGGACCGCTATACCATCGTTTTACCGTCACCATGGTAATACCTACGAGAGAGCAAGAGAGAGAGAGAGGGGGGGGGAGGACTAGAAAAGGAAATGGTGTAAAAATTAGGAAGAAATTTGAAATACGGTATAACTAGGATTCAAATTATCTTTAATGTTTTTCTAAACTTATAATTATATTCTTTTGAAAAAGTGTAAATATTACTTGAAAATATTATGATAATTATCTCTAAAGTTACCTGTTAGTGTAGAAAATCATCTTGTACACTGACAATGCATGTAATTTAAACTCTTTTAAAAAAAATTTAAGGAGTGATGCATCTCAATGTATCTCACTCTAAATTTAGACAAAGTTACTAAATTATGGGATATTAGACAACTATTTGGAAGTATACATTAGTACATATGGAATTATGCACATCTAATTAGGTAGTTTTTCATTTTAATTTGACCAAAGACCAATTATTGAATATTTTTCTTAATTTAATTTGACCAAAATCCAATTATAAATACATAGAAGAATTCATCACAAAGTTAAAACACAACTCTTACAAAACTCCAATCTTCAAAGGTGCCTATTTGACACTTCTTTTTGTTCTTTCTAAATAAATCATTTTTTGGGTGTTTCTTACAATATAGATTTTGGTAGAGTCCATTTAGTTACAATGTATGTTCATATAGTGTCATTTATAAAAATGATTAATACTTTCAAGCAGAAACATGACTGTATCTTTGTTTTATTTATGGTTCTTTCATATATTACTTTGTCTTATATACATGTATTCAACAGTTTCCCATAAAAAAATTGTTTGATGAATTCAGATCATGTTTATTCATCAAAGAGATATTCTACAAATTCTGCTGGTATTATATTTTCGTTTGAGTTATGACGGGGTTCAAGGAGAAATTAAGTTATCCAAACTAGATGAACTAGCGTTGGACAAACAACTCAAACTTTTGAACAAACCAGCGGTCAAAACATTCAAGGTATGTATATAGATTATTTATATTTCATGTTCTAGATTGATTATTCTTCGTCATTATTATGTATTCACAAGTAACAAAAATTCGATACGATGATGTTGAGTGGTTAACAAAGATCACTAATAAGTTTATGAAATTTTTTATTTACAGACTGAAGGGGGAGATACATTCGATTGTGTGGATTTCTACAAACAGCCTGCATTTGATCATCCATTATTGAAAAAACACGATTTTCATCCTAAGGCATGTATTTATGTTTTATTTTTGGGTATTTATATGAATGTAGTATTATATTATAGGTATATAAATTGAAACAAATTTTGCATTGATAGATGAAACCCACTTTGCCAAGGATACATCAAATTCAAAGTACCTCAACCATTGATATATTTTCAAAGATAAGGTCAGAGAATAGAAGTTGCCCTTTTGGAACCGTTCCCATCAAACGAGTTACCAAAGAAGATCTTATTAGACAAAGAAACTTGCCACCACCAGAAGATTTCAGGGGTAAAGCTCGATTGGATGACGTAAGATAATATTATACCAATTTACAGTTTTCTTATGTGCAGTTCATCTTTGGCCAACTTAATAGATAATGTTACACTATAATTTATTTCATTTGACATAATATACAAGGCTAAAACTTCCTCAAATCATGAATATGAGAAATACTTCATTATGAATCTGACATATTTATTATTGTTATGCAGAATTTCACAAATCCAGGGCCAGAAGGATTATACGATGTACATATCATTTAACCACTTCTTCTTCATGTTTATTAGAATAATCCATGTATCGAGTAAATAAAGAAAATTTCACTTTTTATATTCAGCGTGTAATAGTTCAAACTGGAGAGGATCCAAACAACAAGTTTGCTGGAGGTGGAATGGTAGCTACTGTATGGGATGTTGATGTTAAAGGTCAACAAAGTAGTGCGTGCAGATTAAAGGTCCAAAAGGGATCGAACAAATTACAAGTTGGTTGGAGAGTATGTCTAACCCCTCAATGTATATTATAATTTAATTATGAATTGTTGATTTTTCACCTCAATGGTTATTATAACTTGTTAGGCGGATCCAACATTATATGGGGACAGTAGGACTCGGCTTTTTATACATATGCAAGTAAGTTTTCGCATATAATTAATTAAACGATTTCTATCGATATCAACATCTAATGATTAATTGATTGTTTGTTTAATGTTTTTAGGTTGGAAATACTCAATGCTTTAACACATTGTGTCCTGGTTTTGTATTAGTAAACTTTTCATATACTGTTGATCAAATATTAGAGCCTGTTTCAAAGAGACGGGAACAACAGTACGCTATTACTGTGTTCATCAGTCGGGTAATAAACTAACTACTTACATTATAAGGTTGAAGCGTTTTTAAAGTACTAACATTGTCCCTCCTGAAAACTAAAGGATCTAATAAACGGAAACTGGTGGCTTATACTTGGAGCCGATCAGGTAGCTGTTGGATTTTGGCCTGCCAGGATTTTCACAGAATTAGCAAATGCCTTTGCTGACAACGTTGAGTGGGGAGGAGTGACATATACTCCACCAGGTGTAACTATGGCTCCAATGGGCACTGGTTTTTGGCCTGGTTTACCAGATCCTGAGGTTGATGCTTATTGCAGGGGACTTACTGTTATAGATGATAAAGGGGACGGGACAAAACCTGATACATCTCAACTTCTCGACAATTCATTTTTGTACCGGATCATTGAGGAATCCAATTCTGTGTATTACGGGGGACCTCTAGATCCAGATGATTATTATGTATAATATAATTATGATATATATTTCAAAAATTTGACTAAGAAAATTTTTATATCCTGTTTTTTTTTTACTAAAGGTGAGAATAATAGATGGTTGTAATGATGAGTAACTTATAATGTTGTTCAATTTATCATCAAGGCCTTTGAACTGCTGATTATTTAGTTGCTTTAATCGATGTTTAACAGTTCTCAATTTCAGCCAATGGACCTAAATGCACATATGAAGGGACTCTTTATCTTGAAATCCAAAAAACACTATTTATACATGCAACTATGATTTACGCACATCAATTACATCCATCACAATAACTATGTAACACTCAAAGGAGGCAGACATTTCTTTAAAAATGACAAGAAACTTTTAGACAAGCATTTGCAATCATAGCCAAGATTTAAATTGTGCTGTTATTGGAAACATTGAAGCAAAAGAAAACGATCAAGTTGTATATTTATACATTAGAAGATCTGCATAATTGAAGTCGTCGAAAACATTACTTAGTTACAGTGAATTTATGTTTCTTTTGCGGTGTTCTCTTCTGCCTCAACTACCAATATATAACTTACAATTATACTTAAGAGCAATATCCACTTCTCAAACTATGCAGGAGCTCCAGGTACCCACACACTTCTGGTCTGATGTGCCTGATATTATTTCAAATGGAAACGTCGTATTAGAATCAGAGAAACCACCATGACAACATAAACTATGTATATAGAGGGAGAACAACAAGAAGGAATCATAATAGGTAATTTTTTCAATATTTGAATTTCTTCGAAGACGTCAGTCAATAACCACTAGATGGTCATAACATTGAATTTGGCAGGAGGGACTTGAACCCTAAACTTGCACTTTGCAAGTAACTATACACACCATTAAGTCATAACACTATCAGAGGTGCAAAAGTCTTGGGCTCTCTCTGCGCCTTACAGCAATGTAACTTTGTGTTTGTTATGAAAAGATCATTACTTTAAACTTCATAACTGAAGTAGCGTTTAATGTGGCAGGACAGGAATGGAAAGAATAAATGGCTCATAAGTTGGATGGAAATATTAAAGTAAATGGTATGATATGCCTACCCATGCCGGAAAAGGAAATCAATAATGACAAGATTGCAGTTTGCTTTGAAGAATGATGTTTTTCGGATGATATTTGCAACTTTTGTGACTGGGAGCAATCGAAAGCTTTCTACCTCCCCATCTGCCACAAAACACAAAAACAGCAGAGATGGACTAAATTCTATGAGCAGCTGAAATAAATTGAAAGAAGCCATTGACCTAGAGTCTAGAACAATGCTTGTTCCACATGAAGACCAAAATCAGAAACGCATCATTTTAAATAGCTTAGCGGAGAAACTAAAACACATGTAAAGCTTTGGTTTAGTACCTGGATACATATAGAAAATTTAGTATGCTTACCCTCATTATGAGGAATGAAGCCATCGGGAAGCTTAAGATCATAACAAAAGAGGACATCTCTCTTCATCCTATATCCTTCTATGTCAACATAGGATACAGCTCCAACTGGCCTAGCTCTGATTATGACAAGAAATAGAGAAATATGAATAATCATTATACCATATAAAACATCAAGCAGATAGTAGAGTGCCTTAAGACTGATGGAATTATTTCAAAATGGAGAATTGATCTTACTTATGGGAAATAGATCTTGGTATTCCTGCTTCTTCTTCACATTCCTTAATAAGATTTTCTCCACAAGAAATATCATGTGGCTGTAGCCAAAACCGCATAAATGAACATTAATCAACCAAGAAATAATCATATTTACACAATATTGACTACTATACTTGAGTATGTTCTGCACGAAAGAACTGCTCCACAAAATGTTGTTTATGAAGTGGCAAAAGAACTTTCAACTGAAGCATGTTTAGATCCAAGGGAGTGACTAAACAAATCCATGATACTAGTAAGTCTACAGGTACATATATATAATGACAAACTGTTATAAACCATTAACCTTGAAGGGTGTTACATACCAATCCCCCAGCGACTAAATGATCAAGCATTCCAGGATAGGTGGCTTTTTGTTCACTTCTCTTTCCTAGCCATAGATATTCCTGCCCATCTTTCTCAAGATAGCCAGACATATGAACTCCATAAGCCTACTATCAACAAGGAGTCATAAAAATTAATAGTCCCCTGGAAAGAAATGTTAGGGCTTAAAATAGAAGGGTCTCAATTATCTCTACTTCTCATAAACAGAGATCAAATGATAGAAAAATGTGGTGCAAGTGTAAATACCAACCTAGACATCAACTCAGGAAGTTCAAGGGATCTCGAGAATTGGAAAATTCTAAGAGATAGTTGATTAATGACCTTATATCATAGCTTTCCAGACAAAATAAATATGAAAACAGCCAGAAAACTCCCTCACTTACCACCATGAACATCTGATAGAAAGAGAGCTAAAGTCGCATGATAAGAATTGTTAACGGGTTGGAGACCACATTAGAAAACAACACAACGTAGTGGGCATGAATATCCATCATACGCTAAGAAAACAAGCCCATAATGACATTCATAGATGTGGTCAATCATAACAAAGATTAAAAATTAATTTGAAAGATTTTAATGATTTATAACCACATATTATTAAGAGATGATGTGATTAGTTTAAGTGAAAAAACTGAATAGCACACCTTTATCCCAAAGTATGGCGCAGCAGCTCGTTCCAATGAAAAAAATATTGGTTCCCCGAAAGCTGATGCAACCGGAAATAACTACTAGTGATCAACGTAGCAAAGATGTTGTCATGAGTAAGCACTCGTCAGTCATAGGACTTTAAGCTAAAAGATTTCAGAAGTAGTAAATTTACAGACAAAAGGTATCAATTGTTTGGAGTACCTCATTTCTTATGCCGGGGATTAGTTCCCCCAAAGACTTAATGACGTCGGCAACAGCTTTAGTTCGATCCTCGGGTGTACTCAGGTTTGGATGTAAAGTGCAATGACATTCAAAATGGCCACCATAGGTATTATCTTGTGGGAAAATGAATACATTGTGAAATGGCTTTAGAAAATCCGCAAACCTAAATAACCAAATACATTTACCTTCTCACCAAACAAAACACAAGATTTTAAATCACTGAGAATAGCTATCTGATGCTAAGATAAAACCAATTTCTATTGGCATAATATATGTACAGATACTCAAATTTGACCGCAACCGATAAGTAAGCACTTCAACCTTGAGAGTGCAAACACCTCAACTCATCTCCAGAGTTCAGCTGAACACTCCAACTAATACACCTCCGAATTTATGTATCACATCAACCTCGGATGTCCACGAGACAAAGTGAGGATGAGTTGGAGTGTTAGCTGATACCAAATTGATGTATCTAGACGTGCAATCCTCAAAGGTAGTGTGCTTACTTTCCAACTGAGGCCAAGTTTGAGTATAAGTTTGTGTTGTGCTATGAGATTTTGAATGGGCAATGTTAAGCATTTGGGTATGAAATTTTTTCACTTTTTTTGAAGATGAACTCTAAAGAATACCTTGGCCACAAAATTCTAGAATTCAGTTTGAAGTTGAATTTCAGAATTTTCAAGAATATGAAAAACAATAAAGAGATACTTTCACTTTTTTCACTCTAACTTAGTAGTAAAAAGTCATAAACAACTCCAATTTATATTATTTCAAAATCATATTTTTCACTTTGAAAAAAAAAGTATTTGAAACATGGCTAAACACCCTGGACTCACCAGTAGTTTTAGTTAAAAGAGAAAACAAAGGTGTATTATGATCAAAACACAAAGGAAAAAAATGAAATTACCCATGGTGAACATAGCCAATTATTTGGTCCTCAATGACGAAAGGCATGAACTCACACTGCTTCTCCTGTTAAAACTTGTTATTACTTTCCATAAAAAGCACAAAGGTTGAGTTAATTTTAGCTCAATGACGAGTAAAAAGAGGGTGAGGAATACCAAATTGCGATTACAAAGCTTGATTTTCTCGGAAAAAGCTGAGAGAACAGAGTCGTCATTTAGAGGGGATTCAGGTACTTGAAAAACGTCCTCCCAGGTGAAGCTATTCACGCCGGCTGAAATGGAAAATGAACGGCATTGTCGCCGGCGCCGGGAAGGGCAAAATGGGGATTTAAGACTACGAATGCTAGGGGCAAGTGGGGTATAAAGAATGAAGTGAGAAACGGAGCGATACAAGTAATTGCAACTCATTTTGCAATAACAATTCACCGCTCCCAATGGTACTACCGCGCCATCTTTTATATTCCGCTTCCAAAATTGTTTGTTCTTAAAAAATTAATTTAATTAATTTTATAATTTGAATTAGTAAAATTAATTATGAGTTAATGTAATTATATTATATAAAAAATATATTAGTCCAAAATGAATAATGAGGATTGATATAATTGGATTAATTATTTAAATTTAATAAAATATGAATATAATTAAAAAATTGTTTGTTCTTAAAAAATTAATTTGATTAATTTTATAATTTGAATTAGTAAAATTAATTATGAGTTGATGTAATTATATTATATGAAAAATATTTAGTCCAAAATGGATAATGAGGATTGATATAATTAGATTAATTATTTAAATTTAATAAAATATGGATATAATTAAAAATTCAAATTCATTTATTTGGGCTACATAAAAGATGACCCACTTTTTTTTTGAAGAAACATAATTTTATTCATAAACAATGTGGGTACAATTTTTTTTCCTCCCTTGATGCTTCTCTCCTACAATTTCGTTGTTATTCGAGCACCATTAGTGGTGTATTTCTCGAATTAGGATGATTTGGAACTGATCTCTATGAAAGGATTTATATGGATCTTCTTGAATTATTTGATTGTCAAGAAGAGCCTGGTATATTTTGATCTCTTTATGAATATCTCAAGAGTTAATGGGATATTTGAGATACATCTTTAAGAGAATATAATATGTTTATATAGTTATAAGCTAGGGTTTATGGTAGAGTAGCCTCTAAGAAACTCTAACTGAAATAGGACCCATTTTTGTAGAATCCTATAAAATTTTGATGCCTATAAATGCCCCGCTTCAAGGCTTGTCGGAGTGTAAACTTGATAAAACTCAAAGACAAGACTTGATACGGAGACTCTGGTTCATGAGCCTGAGGTAGTCGAGTTCTATGAGAACTTGTCAATGCAGGAGGGTAGTGCTGCCACTACTTTTGGGTTCATGGGGTTGAAATTATGTTCGAGAATGTCAAGTTGGGGGAGATACTGAGGATTCCATCTGTAGGTCTGGCGGAGTATGTTTGGAAGGAAGATGCGGGTTGTGTGTTAACTTCCAAATTCACAAATAGGAGGGTTACCTGACAATCCAAGGAAGGTGCTAAAAGGGGAAATGCCTCTGTTTCTTAAGCTACTGTTTGTGGTCGTCCACAAGGGGGTTCTTCTTAGGGGTGAGCGTCGCCATGAGGCGACCTTTCGCGACGTGGGGATAGCGCACACCATCGACTTGTGGGAGCCAGTGGATTGGCCCTCTTTGATCATTTGCCACATGGCGTAGGTGATTGATCATGCACCTGGTGCCCCCAGTTGGCTTTTGGGAACCTGCTGACCTACATCTTCAAAGCTCATTAGGTTCCTCTTGGGGCAAGCAGGGCTTTAACGAAGAAGGACATGATTGATCGCAACACTGCCTTGGAATGTGACTGTCTCCCTTCCGCTACTGCTGCTACGACTGCATCTGCTCCTCCTAAGGCTACTAAGCCTGTGTCCCAAATGTTGGGAGATCTTTAGATGGCCAGGACAGAACAAGCTCGTCTCCAGGCACAAGTGGATGAGCTTAAGGATCAACTGAGTGACTCACAGGCAGAGGTGCTTTGGCTCAAGGATCGGCTCCTTCAACAGCAGGTAGACCATAATGCGCGAGTGGATGTGCTTCTTAAGTTCCTAGGATCTGGCCGCTCCTCCTCATCCCCTAAACCCTAGTGCTCCCCTGTCCAATTTTTTTTGGTGCTATATAATCCTTCATTTGTTTCACACCTACAGACATTGTTTTACTTTGGTTGTATATTTTTGTCTTTGGATGAAATTTGCGGCCTTGGTGCATGCTTGGTTTTTGAATGTTGATTTTCATGTTGTCTCCCTATCTTTTGTGTTACTTATGCTATTGGATGGCTAATATCAGCAGTTCTAACGTGTTATGCCTTGTGAATTGCCTATGTTTTGGTACTTATGCTTCAAATGCTTGCGATTTTTTCTGGGCTCACTTGTTTTCTTTTGAGATGTCAAAAGGGGGAAGTTTGCAGGAATATCACACACACAAGTTTGCCATCATCAAACAGGGGAAATTTGTTAGGATCTGTGCAGGTACAACTTTGTTGTTTTGATGATGATAAACAGAACCAGGTTTAGCTAGATATACCAGGAGTTGTGAAGCAGAATCCCACTTGGATAAGGATTGCCAAATAAGGAAACAAAATCATAAAAGGACTAAGAAAGGTAGTTGCATGGAAATAGGACTCCTACAAGGAAAAGAATGTGTGCGCTACTCAAAGAAGGAGTCTTAGATGGAACAACTCTAGGGTTGACTATATAAACAATCTTCAACCTTAGAAGTTATAGCTTTTGCAAATCAGAAAATTGAGAATTCTTCACGCAAGTTCACGGGCACAAAAGCAGTCGCGCAAGATCTATATTTAGGTTTTTCTTGAATATTAAGTTGTTTGCAATCTTCTTAGAATCATTTTTAGGGACAATTATTGTAAGAGATTATTTTTCTTTGAGAGAATAAGCATTGAGAGTGGGTTTGGCTCTCAATTGTAGTGAGTTGGTAAGAGTAGTTTCAAGAGTTGTGAGTTGAGGGTTTAATAAGTTGACATTGCTCAAGTTTTGAAGTAATAAGAGTTGTTGAAATCCTACGAGTACAAGTAGTAATTGTTTCTCCCTTGAGCAAGGAGTTTTTTCACTATACATTGTGTGTCTGCCTCATTCCATTCATACTTCTTGGCTGGTACTACTACTGAACCAGGTTCACTAGTAGGTTAGGGGTAGTAGTTTTTTCAACAATGGTAATAAGATAGCAATTAAATCAACCAAATTATATAGTAAGACAAGAACAAAATCAATAACACGAGACACCAAATTTATGTGGAAAACTCTCGATGTGAAGAGTAAAAAATCACAGGATCAAAACCGCCACTATAATCACCAAGTGTTACAATATTATTCTCCAAAATTAGTCATCAAACAAGTTCCAAAAAACAAGCAACAAACAACAAGATTGCACCAAATTAGAGAAGAAAAAAGAGCAAAAGAACAAAAAATATAGTTACAGTTCACGTATGAAAAAACAAACTCAACCTGTTTCTAATCAAAGTTCCAGATGAGAGGAACAACATGCGAGAAGAGTACCTCAATTAGACAAGAAACAGAGTGGGAATCATAATTTGATGTTGACTGCTATGATTGAAAATTTAGTGCGAAAATCCACATTTTTCTTTATATTTTGCTGGTGAAAACTCTTCTGGGGATAGTGAAATAAGACCTAAAATTCTATGTATATGCCCTATAGTAATGGGCCGATAGGAAAAAATGGGTTGGTCCAACTTGGGCTTTATTTATCCATATATGAAGGCAAAAAGATCCTGTTAAAATAGATCTAGCATTAGTGAGATCACGTCTCCATTAATGGAGTAGAGAAGAGAGGGGAAGAGTGAAGATCAAGGAATGAGAATTAACTTTCTTAGCCTTCATTGAGTTAAATAACATGTGTATATATACAAGTCCCTAACTAACTCAACTAACCTTCTAACTAACTAACAACTTGACAATTATGTTCAACTAACTAATCTGACCACTTAAAGCACACTAAACACACATTAATCTCTACACTCCCCCTCAAGTTGGGTAATGAAAAATGTCTAATAATCCTAACTTGGACACCATTTCGGTGTGCAACTTATGTCCCAGAGTCTTTGTGAAGATGTCTGCCTATTGGCCTCTACTTGTGACATATGTTGTTGTGTCAACCTTTCTTGTAATCTTTCTTTAATGAAATGGCAGTCTATCTCCATATGTTTAGTTCTCTCATGATACATTGGATTAGAGGCTATTTGCAATGCAGCTTCATAGGTAACTCCACAACAACTCCTAACTCTTCAAACAACCTCTACAACCATACTAACTCAGCCACAGTTGTTGTCATGCTTCAGTACTCAACTTCTGTTGAGCTTCTAGATATTGTACTTTTCTTCTTGGACTTCCAAGATATCAATGAATCTTCATATTTTATCCCAAAACCTGTCACGGACTTCCTAGACAACAAACAACATGCCCAATCTGCAACACAGAATGCACTAATTTTCTCGGAGTTTTTGTTGCTCATAAGTACTCCAAGTGTTGGTTGTTTCTTGATGTATCTTACCACATTTAGTGTTACCTCATAGTGGGACCTCTAGGTGCATGCGTAAATTGGCTAAGATGTTGCACTACATATGATATATCTGGTCTGGTCATTCCCAAGTATAACAACCTTCCTATAAGTCTCTGATACTTGCATCTGTCATTCAGCTCTAGATCATCATCCTTTGTTTCAAAAACCTTATCATATTCTAGGCTAGTCAGTTTTTGGTTTTGTTCAATTAGTGTTGTAGCACACTTTCCTCCCTCTAAACCGCATTCAGATATCAACTCCAATGCATATCTTCTTTAATTAATCATAATACCTTTGTTTGATCTTGCAAACTCTATTCCCAGAAAGTACCTTAGTTCACCTAGGTCCTTCATCTTAAAGTTCTGATTCAAAAACCAGTTGGCTTCCTGTATGAGTCCTTTGTCACTGCCAGTAATCAGATGATCATCAACATAAACCAGTATAATCACAATTCCTCTTTCATTTTTCTTAGTGAAAAGTGAGTAGTCCAACTTGCTTTGTGTGAAACCAGAATGGATGAGTGTTGTGGTTAGCTTTAAATTCCATTGCTTGCTAACTTGTTTCAGACTATATAAGGACTTAAGTAGCCTACATACTTTAAGCTCCCCTTGGCTACTAAGTCCATGAGGTAAGGTCATGTATACCTCCTCCAAAAGATCACCTTGGAGGAAGGCATTATAGACATCCATCTGGTATAAAGGCCAATGAAATTGAGCAGCTATGGCCACAATAGTCCTAACTGTCACTTTCCTTACCACTGGAGAAAAAGTATCATGATAGTCCAACCCCTCTTGTTGTGTAAAACCATTAGCAACCAATCTAGCTTTATATCTAATTTCAATGATCCCATCAGCATTATACTTCACCTTGTATATCTACTTGCAGCCAATAGGTGTTTTACCTACAGGAAGATCCACAATCTCCTAAATGTGATTGTCTATTAGAGCAGTAATCTCTTGGTCCATAGCCTGTATCCAGTTAGGATCTAGAACAACTTGAGAATATGATAATGGTTCAGATATAGAGGAAGAGAAGGTTGAGAGATATGCTTTGTAAGAGGGTGATATGTTGGAGTAGGTGATGTAGTTGGATATAGGATAATGAATAGTAGATTTGGTGACATAGTCTGTATGCCAAATGGGAGGTTTGATAGTTCTGGTGGATTTTCTGGTAGTAGATGGTTGAGTAGTAATAGTGGATGTAGAAGTATCATGTATAGGAAAAGAATCAATGTCTGTAGTTTGTGAGGTATGAGAGGTATCATTCAGGGTTGTGTGGATAAAGGAACATCAAGAGGATGAAGGAATGCTAAAACCGGTGGAAATGCTGGTGTGTTAGAAGTAGAATCAGGAACCAGAAAGGTGGACTTAGGATGCTGAAAAGGGAAGATGTGCTCCTTGAATATAACATCTCTATTAGTAAAGAATGTCCCCGAAGATATGTCATACAACTTGAAACCTTTTTTTGTGTCTGAATAACCCATAAAGACAGAAATTGTGGCCTTGGGTGAGAATTGTCAAAAAAATTAGATTTTATGGCATAACAAAGGCAACCAAAAACTTTAATATGAGCTAGATTAGGTTGGTGACCATAGAATACCTCATAGGGTGACATGTTGGATAAGACTGTAGATGGGAGTCTGTTAATGAGATATGCTGCAGTAAGCACACATTCTCCCCAAAACTTTTATGGTATATGAGCCTGAAATCTAAGAGCTCTAGCTATTTAAAGGAGATGTCTGTGTTTTCTCTCAGCAATGCCATTTTGTTGAGAGGTGTTTACACATGAGCTTTGATCAATGACTCCAAGAGAGTCAAGAAGTGAATTGCATCGAGCATTGAAGAACTCTAATCCATTATCTGATCTAACCAGTTTAATGGAAGCTGAGAACTGATTTTCAATTAGATTAATAAAGAAAGTAATGTGAATAACAACTTCACTTTTCAATTTTAACAAGTAAATCCAGGTTATCCTGCAATAGTCATCAATAATGGTGAGAAAATATCTATAGCCATTGTAAGTACATTGTTTATATGGTCCCCAAACATCCATGTGTAAAAGTTCAAAAGGTACATTAGATCTTGTGTAACTACTAGGAAAAAGAAATCTATTATGTCTAGCAAGAGGACATATAGGATAGAAATTAGACTTCCTATCATGAAATGAGGACTTTATTGATTGAATCTTCTAAAGAATAGCTATTGGTGCATGGCCAAATTTGATATCCCAGAGTGATGAATCATCTTGAAGTGATATAGGATTGTGTTGAGGATCTTGAGTAGAGATGGAGCAGAATGAAGATGGAATAGGGTCCTTGACAGGTGATGACTTCTTGGTGGATGGAAGTATGTATAGGCCTCCCTTTTCCTTACCAATCCCCTTCGCCCTGCCAATGCACAGATCCTGAAAGAGGCAAAAATGAGGATAGAAAGATACACAACAATAAAGTTCCTTGGTAAGTTTAGAGACTGATAACAAGTTGTATTCAAAGAGAGGTATATGAAGCACATTCTTAAGTATGCAGTTGTCAAAAGAGTTTTACTGCAACAATGTGTTGAATTTTAGTTGTTTGACCATTTGGGAGATACACTTTGTCAAAATGTGAGGGTATAGAAGTGAAGTTTAGTAAAGGTTCAAGACTATAAACCATATGATTAGTAACTCCACTGTCAACCACCCATGATGATGTGTTTAAACCTGCAGAAGAACTCCTTGAACTGAGTGAAGTAACAGGTTTTTGAGTCATACCTTCCATGTTTGCCATATTTGCTTGTTGTGATGCATTTTCATTATCCAGTATCTTCATGATATGCTGATATTGGTTGGGTGTAAAAGAGGGTACAAGCATTGATGTGGATGTATTACCTCCCGTCTTAGATTTCTCTCCAAATGCATGTTGTGTTGATAATTCTGTTGTGCTTTACTAGCCCCTTCTTCAAACTCATCCTTAATATATGCATTATAAGCTTGTTTCTTCCTATTTCTAGCATATCTTTGTGATATATCCCCTCCAATTCTATGTATTTCCTCTTCATAGTGTGGTTTCCTATCAGTTTTGTCCATAACAACTTTCTTCCCATACTTGTAATCATTTGGATATCCTATGAGCTTGTAGCAGTTTTTTATGGTATCATGATTTCTCAAATGATAGTGTTCACAATATAATTCACCTAACTTTTTGAACTTGTTGAGTTGAATGGATGCTAGAGTTGTAGAATCATTAACATCTACTTGTTGCAAAGGCAGTATTGAGGCTAAAATCATAATGGACTAAACTCTTTGGCTTTCATCCCGCATTATCATGTTGTAAGCTTGATTCAAACTAGGACTAGGGACTGTCAATAGAATCTGACTTTTGGATTGAGCAAATGTCTCATTTAAACCCATTAAGAATTGTATAAGTTTCTGGTTCTCCATATGATCTGCATATTCTTTATACTTATCACAACTACAAGCTGGTAGTAGCACCAATGATGTATGCTCATCCCATAGATTCCTCAACTTAGAATAATATTCAGACATTGTAAGGGTTTCCTAACTGATGGTACATATTTCTCTATGTAATTGATAGATAGTCAGGTTTCTCTTATCAAAACGTTCCTTCAAATCCTTCCAAACACTATGAGCATTGGTCGAAAACATCAAGCCATTTGCTAACTCTATTAAACAGAATTAGTGATCCAAGACAAAACAAAAGCATTACATCTTTCCCCTTCATGCTCCAAATCTCCTTTATATTGCTCCTTTCTACAAGTTCCATCAATGAATGCTATTTTATTTTTAGCCAATAGTGCAACTCTCATAGAATTGCTCCAACCAGTGTAATTTTCTATCCCAGTTAATTGTTATGAGATGACAATACTACCTGAAGTATCAGATGGATGAAGTTAAAGTGGACTTCTAGGATGAATGTCTGAAAATTTCTCTGGTTGTGCAGGATTTGTCTGTGGTGATGATGATTGTGAACTTTGATCTCCATTGAGTTCCACCTTTCTTCTTCTCTTTGATAAAAAAACAATGCACTTCTCAACTCCTCTTTTGAAATCCTTGATTGCTTCCTACGATCACCAAATCTCTTCAATTGGACTAGCTACATCTCAAGCCGAGCAACCGAGATCTGATACCATGTTAAAACTAGATCTAGCATTAGTGAGATCACATCTCCATTAATGGAGTAGAGAAGAGAGGAGAAGGGTGACGATCAAGGAATGGGAACAAACTGCCTTAGCCTTCATTGAGTTGAATAAAATGTGTATGTATATATACAAGTCCCTAACTAACTCAACTAACCTTCTAACTAACTAATTAACAACTTGACAATCATGTTCAACTAACTAATCTGGCCACTTAAAGCACACTAAACACAACTAATCTCTACAGATCCATAACCCCACAACAAGGGAGACTAGGAATGCTAAAATTTGTTTTTTAGAATTAATTACAATATAAAAAGCACAGAGATATATGGCCAAAGCAAGCTTCAACCTAAACGGATAAAAAGGACCATATAATAACCATCCCCACAAGGCACAAGTACAAATGGTACTAAAGCCATTGTTCTCCATATACTCAAATTCTACAAATGCGGGATTAACACTTATCTTTATCAATAGTCATTTAAACTACTCCTTAGCTGGTGTATTTTGGTGTTATCTACAGGACATGTCCAATATGATTGACAAGTGAAATCAATAAAGATAATTTAATAGCAACAAGGTGAGCAGGATCTAACTGTTTTACCCAGAAAATGTCCAACTTTTGAGGGGTATATATATATATATCAGGTGTATGTCCAAATGACTTGGATAAAGATAATATAAGTGATGCACTTTCAGTTAGAAGATTTACTACACTTTCTTGAACTGCAAGGGACTTGAATTAGTTTGTAAACAAGAACTTTGATTATGCATAGAAATTGAGTATTAATTTCAAACTCAGTTTCTACTGTAAATAGAGACCAACAGAATGCTTTGTGTATACCTTGTCTGTTGCTCTGGGCAGAACCAAACCTACTCAATGCTTCATTCAGGTTGTTCGAATTTAGCTTTGGCCAATGAACTTGCAACTTGACTGCCTTCTCTGTAGCAGTATACTATTTTCCTCCTCCTTTCATGGCACCTTCCATATTGTATTTATATACTGTAGTATTCACTTATTTCAACTACATTAAATACAACAACAACAATAATATGCCTAAAATAAATCCCACAAAGTAAGCTCTAGGGAGGGTAGAGCGTACACAGACCTTACCACTATCTCATGGAGATAGAGAGTCTGTTTCCGAAAGACCCTCGTCTCAAAAGGTATCAGCCCCAAGTACAAATTGGTCAAGACTCTAGTTTATGGCTGCTTCTCTATGGTACCAATTGTTGCTTCACTAACAGGCTTATACTTCAACTTTGATTGTTATGGACTAGTTTAAAATGTGTTTCAATGACCATCACCTTCTGAGCTGTCTGATTCTCATATGCACTACCGTATATTTTGGCGAATGGCTGCTATTTATGCTTTGCTGGATGCTGCTTTCTTATAGTGTTTTAGAGGAGAACATGAGTTGAATTCCTTTTGTCAAAGAACACTCTTTAAAACTCTCACAGTCACACAACAAAACATATAAATCTGATACCAAATGAAGCTTTTTTGTTTTTGCAGATGGAAAACTCAAATATGAATGGAGAGTGAAGAAAAAGGTGCTTCTCAATATGTCCTCTTAAGCCTTAAATCGAAGCTCTTACAGAAGTTTTTACTTCAAGAATAGCTTGATCGCTAGCAAGCGGTTGTGTTTCAACATCAAAGTTCCTATTGGTTATGCCTTTTGCTAATTCAATAGTGTAAGGAATACTGAATCATTCGGAGACTTATATGACATGAGACTCGTTGAGAAAGGGAATCGAAATATTGAAAAACTGCAGTATAGAAGCATATAATATGCACTCAAATTGAGAATTCTAACATAATGATCGTGTTAATAAACTGTCCAGTCATTAATATCTAGCTTGCAAGAAAATTACAAAAATAAAGAACAAATACTAGCAGCATGACACAGGTGAAATTAGGTCCTTTATTTATTGTAAGGAACAGAAAAGAGACTAAATTTGCTGACAAGTTGCAAGTGGCCTCTCCCCTTCCAAGCTAATAAGGGTGATAGATTGCTTCCCACGCGCACCACATTCCTTTAACTTGCATGATCAGCTCCTCTACTGCAAGAAGAAGCATATTAATGATGTCCGAGGCAACACAAGACTATATAATATATCTATAACTATCATCAGTAATTAAATTGTGAATATATCACAAGGCAATGTAAGAGAAGAAACAAGGCGCATAGTTGAATAATGACAAAATATGTCTTCAACTGATTAACAAGCAATTATTTGCGACAATTTTGAGTCTTACCTACAATCATCGATGAGGACACTAAGGCAATCATTTCCCATGCTCTCTTGCTCTTCTTGAATTTCATTCACGGAATTTGCAGCAGATCTTCTGCAATTATACAACTCTATTGACTCCAAGGTATAAATTTCCCCAAAGTCTTCAGGGATTTTCTCCAGGTATATGCATGTTTTCAGAACTAAGCGTTGCAGCATTGGGAAGTTAACGCTGCCAGCTTTCCATTGCTTCAGATCATTCGTCCTGATTAGGAGAAACTTAAGTTGATTGAAGACCTCTCCATCATTTAATTTCCATACATCACCATAAAATCCATAGTTTTTAATTTTAAGTACTTCGAGTTTTGGCAACTTCGCAATATTTGCCATGTCTTCCCAAGGTAAGAAAGTATAGCTTAAAGTCAAGCTCCTTAGAGATGTAGGCAAAGCATACTTATGTGGGATTGGGAACAAGTATAGGTCCTTGCAACTGATCTTCAATTGTTCAAGTCTTTTTAAACAGGCAAGGCTGTTTAGGTGCTCAGACATCTTCTCGCCCTGGCATTCCTTTTGAGTTCCATGAAGTTTTAGCGTCTTAAGATTTGGAATAGCAGAAAACAATTCAAAAGTACAGCTAGACAAGCCTAGACAGGAAAGTCCCTCCAAATTTTGCAACCTATTTGATGGATTATTAGGGAGAGAAATTGTGCGACTCACCTGAAGAATCCTTAAATGTTTCATGTGCCAAATTGTATTATGTATAGTTGGAGAATTATAGCCTAGGCTTTTAACAATGAAGATCTGCAGATTATAAAGCTCTGACAAAGAACCGTTACGATCATCACAAGAGCCTAATTGAAGGTATCTCAGATGTACTAATTTTGTTATCACAAGAGGGAAATCTTGAAACCCATAATGAATGAGTGACAACACTCTTAGCAATTTGAAGCATGCCAAAAGAGGGACTTGTTTGGCACCTAATCCCCGAAAGAAGAGGATGGTACGGGTGAGATCAATTGATGATGACTCCAACCAATCATTCTGATAAACGCTTGAATGGAAACTGTAGCGACGAACATGAAGCATCTTTGCTGAAGGATCTTTAGTAACCTGCAGGAACTTCTCTTTCTCAGCTTCTCTTAAAATTATGTCACGAACAAGATCATGGACACCACATGTCTTCCACTCGCCATTAAATCTCCAGTTTCTAACCATTATCAGATTTCTGCTAACAAGATCCTCCAAAATATCTCTTCCCACTAATTCTTCCGGTAGAAAACCCTCAGACATCCATAAGTTGATCAATCTCTTTATGTCAACATCACTATCTTCTGGAAATACTCCCATATAGAGGAAACATGGTTTAAGATGATTGGGTAAGTAATTGTAACTCATAGCAAGCACTCCTAGACATTTGTCTGATTCATTAGCAACAACTTTACTTACACTTTTGGCAACATCTTGCCAACTTTCTTGTGTTCTTTCAATTTTAGAAAGATGCCCCGCAACCACTAGAAGAGCTAAAGGTAGCCCCTGGCATCTTTCTGCTATTTGCCTCCCTATATCCCCTAGTTCAGGAGGGCAAACATTTGCTACCCCAAACACTGTTTCATGAAGTAACTTCCAACTGTCATCTACATTCAAGAGGCTTACCTCATGAGGCGGGCTGTCAGGGTCAGCATGCATTGCCACTCCTTTGAGTCTACTTGTCAAAATAATTCGACTCCGGTTTTCATCGTCAGGAAAAATCCTTGACATAAGATCCCAAACATCAGTACTCCAAATATCATCCATGATAACAAGATACCTTCGACCCTTTAACTTTTTATATATCATATCCATCAATTCATCATCAGTCACTTGTTTGATCTCATTTGAAATACAAGAAAGAATGCCTAACAACAAATCTCTAGTATGGTATTCTTGAGATACAGTCACCCAAACATGTACGTCAAAACGATCCCTGACTTGAGGATCATGATATGCCATTTTTGCAAGAGTTGTTTTGCCTATTCCCCCCATTCCCAAAATGGGGATAATCTCTCTTGTAGACATCGACCCTTTTAGTCGTCTAATGATTCTCATGAGGTCATCTTCGAGACCCACGATAACACTTTCTGGATTAAGTTTTGCAACAAATCTAGATAAATGACCTGTTTGCAGATCCTCATTTGCAGGATTACCATAACCTTGAACCTGATCATTTGTACCAAAACTACTTCCAATCATGTTCCTCTTCATAGCATCAATCTTTTCTACAAGTAGAGACAGAGTTACACATAATGCCTCTCTTGCCTTTCCTTTTTCCTGTTTGTTAATTTCATATATCTCTAATTCTATTGCATCCTCTGCTTCATTGACTACATCTCTAATCTCTCTCTCCACCACTTCAACCTTTCCACAATCTTCCCTTCTCTTGCTAGTGTTCTCAAGAAAGTCTTTGAAATATTCAAGACTTTCAAGGAGAAAGTCCACCATTTTTCTTGCTTCATCACTTATCCAATGTGGCTTTAGCTGCACGAGTTGCTTCAAAGTTTCTATTAGAGAAATCACAGCAACATAAGCCATCTCTCCTCTCGCCACAAATTGTCGGACGAAAAAGTACTTTCAAACAACATAACCAGTGAAATCCCACGAAGTAGGATCTGATCTTTACCACTACCTCATGAAGGTAGAGAGGTTGTTTCCAAAAAAGTAATTTCAAACAAAAACCGAATTATGAGATGATGAAAAGCAAGAGTTATAAAGAGTTCTTTGCCTAATCAAGATTTAGCAAATTGGCTCTAACAAAGATAAAGCAAGCAAAAATCCAAATCATGTTCTGCAGTTTGTTGTTGAAAAAGAGAAATAATAAGAGATTAGACCCCCCAAATATAGAAGAAATGAAGCTGAAATGTGAAGTATGGATTAAAGGTAGCTAAAAATTGTGTTCTTGAAACCTGAGAAAGAAGCCACATGACCAACCATTCAGACATGTTTGTCTTTTAGTATTAAACAAGTTCAAGTAATACTGTGGTAGTCCAATGAGATTTTTGCACAATAAACAAATACAATCTATGTCCATTAAAACAGTATATTTTAGTAGTAAATTAGGAAAAGGAAGGAAGACAAGAGGAAATATGCAAGTTTGAAAAATGATGATCAAAGTCACTTTCATTTTTTTATAACAAGAAATTCATTAAGTTATTACGAGGAATCTCTTATAAATCATTCAAGCTTTTTAAGGCATCAAACTCACTTTATGTGCTTAGTTGGCATTAAGTCTTATTACACCAAACTATTTATATTCATATTTCTTTAAAATTTATGCCCCTAATTAATTGCAATTAATATTCCTTGTAATCGAATAGAAGTTGATGCTTTATTTCAATAGGTAAACAAGATATAAATACAATACATTAGGTGCTAATTTAGGAAAGAAAATAAAGAGAGATTCCTAAAGATCTGCTAGTAATTACAAGGGATTCCTAAAGATCTGCTAGCTAATTATGACTATGTATATTACTAGGAATGATGTCTATATACATTTTGTAACACTCCCCCTCAAGTTGGAGCATAGATATTGATCATGCCCAACTTGTTGCAAAGGTAATCAACCCGAGTTCCATTCACTGCCTTTGTAAGCAAATCAGCTACCTGCTCTCCTGTCTTCACATAACTAGTAGAAATCAAGTTTTCTTGAATCTTCTCACGAATAAAGTGGCAGTCAACTTCAATATGTTTAGTTCTTTCATGATACACTGGGTTTGAGGCAATATGAATAGCAGTTTGATTATCACACCAAAGTTTTGCCGGCATATGATGCTTCAACCCAATTTCAGTTAAAAGATGATGTATCCACATGATTTCACTCATAGATTGTGACATAGCTCTATAATCAGATTCTGCACTGGATCGAGATACAACACTTTGCTTCTTACTCCTCCATGATACTAAGTTTCCTCCAACAAAGACACAATAGCCTGTAGTAGACCTTCTGTCAATTTTGGAACCAGCCCAATCGGCATCCGCAAAACACTCAATACGAGTATGGTTGTGATTGCTATACAATATGCCAAGTCCAGGAGCTCCTTTCAAGTAACATAGAATCTGTTCCAAAGCTGCCCAATGCTTCACCGTAGGTGTAGACATGAATTGACTAACGACACTTACCGCAAAAGCAATATCTGGACGAGTCACTATGAGGTAGTTTAACTTCCCAACTATCCTCCTATATCTCTCTGGGTTATCAAAAGGCTCGCTATCATCTTTCATAAGATGTACACCGGGAACCATTGGAGTACTACAAGGTTTGGCTGCCGTTTTTCCAGTTTCTGCAAGTAGGTCAAGAATATACTTTCTTTGAGATAGAAGAATTCCCCTCTTGCTTCTATTTACTTCTACTCCCAAAAAGTATTTCAACTGGCCTAAGTCCTTCGTATGGAACCTAGTATGCAAGAAAGACTTAAGGGAAGATATCCCTTCAGAATCACCTCCTGTGATGACAATGTCATCAACATATACAACAAGAAGGATACTGCCAGCTGCAGATAGTCGGTAGAAGACCGAGTGATCACATTTGCTCATTTTCAGCCCAAACTCCTGAACTACCTCACTGAACTTGCCAAACCAAGCCCGTGGACTCTGCTTCAATCCATACAGGGATTTCTTCAAATGACAGACTTTTCTATACTCCCCCTGAGCAATAAAACCGGGTGGTTGCTCCATATATACTTCCTCTTGAAGATCACCATGAAGAAATGCATTCTTGATATCTAGTTGATGTAAAGGCCAATTCTCAGAAGCAGCTAAAGAAATGAACAAGCGCACAGAAGTGAGTTTGGCAACTGGAGAAAAGGTGTCTGAATAGTCCACTCCATAAGTCTGAGCATATCCTTTAGCCACAAGCCTGGCCTTAAGTCTTGCCACCGAACCATCTGGATTAACTTTCACTGTGAACACCCACTTACATCCTACTGGTTTCTTCCCGTCTGGTAAATCCACCAAATCCCATGTGTGATTTTCCTCCAATGCATGTATTTCCTCAAGCATCGCATTTGACCATCCGGGATGATGCAAAGCCTCTTTCACACTTTTGGGCGTAGAAACAGAGTCTAAAGAAGCAATAAAGGATCTAGATGCAGGAGACAAGTGATCATAGGAAACAAAGTTAGCAATAGAATATGTGGATTTGCAAGTCCGTGTACCTTTACGGAGAGCAATAGGAAGGTCAAGATTTTCTGGAGGGTCTGATGGAGGAGGATCAGATAAAGGAGGAATTGGTGCAGGGCATGTAGCATTAGTCTCTTGTCTCCTCGAATAAACTTTAACAATAGGAGGTCTTGCTGGAACATGTGTTGAAGGCGCAGTAGTCGAGTGGTGCTCAATAGAGTAACTAGGAGATGGAATAGTAACATCACTTGATTGTTCAACACGATTAACCTGATAAACTAACCACTCATCTTCCTCCCCCGGACTTGTAGAACTAGGAGGGTTATAAAAGAAAGGTGTACTCTCTGAAAATATCACATCATTTGACACTAGATATTTGCCAAGTTCAGTCGAATAACATCGATACCCTTTTTGAAGACGAGAATAACCCAAGAAAACACACTTCAATGCCTTAGGGTCCAACTTAGTAACAGATGGTCGTACATCTCGAACATAACAAGTACTTCCGAATACTTTTGGGTCCACCGGGAATAATGTCTTGTTTGGAAAAAGAACATTATAAGGTGTATTACCAATAAGCACTGCCGATGGCATGCGATTAATCAGAAAACAAGCGGTAGAGACTGCATCAGCCCAAAATTGTTTAGGAACTTTCATTTGAAACAAAAGTGCTCGGGCTGTCTCAAGTAGATGCCTATTCTTCCTCTCAGCAACTCCATTTTGAGATGGTGTATCAACACATGATGACTGATGGAGAATACCATGTTGTCTCATGTAGGATTGAAACAACTCTGACATGTATTCTTTTGCATTATCACTCCTTAAAATACGCACTGAAGCATTGAATTGAGTTTTGACTTCAGCACTAAAGGCACAAAAGTGAGTAAACACTTCAGAGCGACTTTTCATAAAATAAATCCAAGTCATCCGAGAGAAATCATCCACAAAAGTGACAAAATACTTATATCCATTTTTAGAAACAACAGGACATGGTCCCCAAACATCAGAATGAATTAACTCAAAAGCTGACCCAACTCGCTTATTAACCCTTGGAGCTAATGTGATGCGGTGATGTTTTGCAAATCGGCATGATTCACACTCCAAAGAAGGAACATTTTGAAACTGGGGACAAAGCTTCTTTAATAAAGGTAAAGAAGGATGTCCCAATCGACAATGTGCTTCAAATGGAGAGATGACACTTGAGCAGGCAACAAATCGAGGCTCATATTCATCAAGGATATATAGATCATCAATTACATGTCCTTTACCAATAACCTTATGCGTCGCAAGATCACGAAACAAGCAATGATCAGGAAAGAAGGAAATATAACAGTTAAGATCTCTGGTAAGTTTACTCACAGAAATCAAATTGAAGGCCAACTTCGGTAAATTTAATACAGATGCCAGGGTAATAGATGAGGTTGCTTTGACTGTCCCAGATCCCACAATGTTACATGTTGACCCATTGGCTACTGTTACAGGAGAGGGTGCTTTGTGTGATCGAAAGGTAGAAAATATATTAGGATTACCTATCATATGATCTGTAGCACCTGAATCAATCACCCAGTTGTTCGGAGAGGAGACCAAACATGCTTTCCTTGAATCAACAAGGGTAGTAACTGAAGTGAATTCTTTAATGGATTCCTGATACTGAGAGAATTGTGCGAACTCATCCGCCGAAACCAAAATTTTCTCACTCTTCTGATTTGTAGCCATACTTCCTTCTCAATAAAGAACTTAAGAATAACCAAGCTTCAAAAGGTCCCCAATAATATTAGATTCCAAGAAAAAGTAGAAGCCAATTCACCCAGCAAAATAATTGCAGCCGATGCTCAAAATCAAAAAATCCACAAAACACTAATATTGGACAGAACTTGATAATCGCAGCAGCACCAAATAGAAAACCAGATCTGAATCGCTGAAGCTACAAAGAAAATATGATCCTGGAAGTAGTTTTCAGAAACCTAGGAACTTGGAAGTGATGAAGTGTTCTCGAAACAATGTATCAACACCAAACGAAACTCGAGGTAGTAACTGACTAGATGACACTAGATGTTGAATCCCGAAAGACAGCAAAACAAGATCGAGCTGCCTTTTTTTTTTTTTTTTTTTTCAAACAAAGCCAAAACAGGATCAAGGAGCCTATAGGCTCTGATACCATGTAATCGAATAGAAGTTGATGCTTTATTTCAATAGGTAAACAAGATATAAATACAATACATTAGGTGCTAATTTAGGAAAGAAAATAAAGAGAGATTCCTAAAGATCTGCTAGTAATTACAAGGGATTCCTAAAGATCTGCTAGCTAATTATGACTATGTATATTACTAGGAATGATGTCTATATACATTTTGTAACATTCCTCTAATTTATCTACTATTAAAATTTGCACACGATTGATTAAAATTTGCACAGTGATGCCATGCTGACATTAGCGCCCACTGTATTTGTCATTGACGTGTTCACCTCAGCATTATCATTGATTTGGATCTCTTTCTGTTTGGCTTACATATCTAGCCACAGAAATCATTATATATCCAACTGGTTTGATTTGCTATTGAAAAGTAAAAATGCGCATAAGTGTTTTTCAAGTGCAATTACTATCTTGGAATATAAATATTTCATACTTTACATAATTCATGTCTACTTATATATATATATATATTTTGTATTCATCCAAGGAATAGGAATAGACTTTCCAATTTCAAATAGGTGTTGTACTATTATAAATAAATGTTGTTCTTATTTTCTAAATGTTCTGTAGAAGAAGTGCATCATTTAGCTTTTCTTATAATATGACTAAGTATTTCAAACAAACTTCTTATCTAAGTGTCATTGTTTCCATACTTTTTCTTCACTCCTTACTCATATCTGGAAGCCATGAAAACAACAAAGAGATTTACATTGTACATCTTAAGTCGTCACCTCATGAGTACTCGAATTCTGAAGATTTGCATAAATGGCATCATTCTTTTTTGGACCTAAATGAATCATCACGCATCCTTTACTCTTATCGAAATGTCCTAAACGGCTTTGCTGCTATGCTAACTCCACAAGAAGTTGCAACTTTGCAAGGCAAGCCAGGGATCGTGTCAGTCCGACCAAGAAAACTTTTTCGTCCACAAACCACTCATACTACAAATTTCTTGGGACTACAACAGAGCAAGGGGTCATCAGGCAGCTTGTGGGAAAAATCAAATTATGGGAAAGGTATGATACTTGGAGTTTTAGACACTGGAATTATGCCTGATCATCCATCCTTCCACGACAAAGGAATGCCCCCTCCACCCGCGAGGTGGAAGGGCAAGTGTGAATTCTACTCCCAGTCATCCTGTAACAACAAACTCATTGGAGCTAGATATTTTCATGAATCGGGTAATGGGACACCACTAGATGAACATGGTCATGGTACACATACTTCAAGCATTGCTGCTGGAAATTTTGTACGTGGGGCCAATGTTTTAGGCATGGCAAATGGCACAGCATCAGGTATGGCACCGCTGGCACACGTTGCTATGTATAAAGTCTGCTCTCAAGTATTGGTTGTCCTGAGAGTGATGTATTGGCTGCGATAGATGCTGCAATCGAAGATGGGGTTGATGTTAAGTCTAAAGGATTTTGGTCAGACGTTATCGCAGAAGGTGGATTTACCGCTATGCAAAAGGGTATTCTCATCACCTGCGCAGCTGGCAATGCAGGTCCACAACCAGGCTCTGTGTTTAATGGAGATCCATGGCTTCTCACCGTTGGTGCAAGTACAACAGACAGAAAATTAAGAGCGACGGTACGCCTTGGAGATGGACAAGCGATAGATGGTGAATCAGCATGTCAGCCCAAAGATTTCTCCGAGATGCTGTTACCCCTGATTAGAAATGTCAGTGATGCATTTTGTAGCGCGGAGTCACTGGAGAATGTGGATGTCAAAGGAAATATTGTACAGTGTATATCTGGTGGTAATATTACTAGAATTGGTAAGGGACATTTTGTGAAGGATTCTGGTGGTGCTGGAATGATACTCATGAACAATGAATCTCGAGGGTTCACTATCTTCGCCAAACCACATGTTGTTCCAGCAGCACACGCAAGCTATACAGATGGATGAAAGATCATACCGTACAGGAATTCAACATCTAACCCTCTTGCCACATTTTTATTGAGTGGAACCATATTCAAAGATGATATTGCTCGAGAAGTTGCCAGCTTCTCGGGCAGAGGCCCAAACTTGGTTGGTCCTGGCATCTTGAAACCAGATATTGTTGCTCCAGGTGTTACTATTGTTGCTGCGTGACCGACTAAGAATATGGATAGCAAATCTACCTTCAACATTGCATCTGGAACGTCAATGTCTTGTACTCACGTGTCTGGAATCGCAACATTAGTAAAGAGTGCACACCCTGACTAGTCTCCATCTGCTATCAAATCAGCAATCATGATGACTGCTGATATTGATAAAAGGAGTGACTTCTTCGCCACTGGTGCAGGCCATGTGAATCCCTTAAGAGCAAGTGATCCAGGCTTAAATTCGAGGACTATGTTCATTATTTATGTGGTTTGGAATACCCATACAAACAAGCTTATGTGTTTCTATTGAGAAATGTAAATTGCCCATCACATATTCCTAAAGAAGACCTAAATTATCCTTCTTTTTCAATTGAACTTGGATTAGAAGCTCAAACATATACGAGGACTGTGACTAATGTTGGTGAAGCTATCTCGTCGTATGTTGTGGATATTGTGCCACCCCAAGGAGTTGATGTGAAAGTGATCCCTCCTCTCTTGGATTTCTCCGAGTTGAAACAGAAGAAAACATATCAAGTAACATTTAGACGTTGATCAAGTAGTTCAACCAACAATTCTGTTCAAGGATACTTGAGATGGATTTCATCCAAGCACTTAGTTAGGAGCCTAATCGTAGTTGCCTTCAAGTAGTGATCCATCAATATGTATTTTTCACAATGCACTTTGTTACCCTTTCTAGTAATTAGAATATCAGATTTTCCTTTGAGAATTTGGTTTCAAGTTTTATCTCCTAATCCTTGTATAATTATACTGCATTTCATGTTTATCTATGGTGATGATTAACCACTGATGTTAACGACAAATACTCTCCTTCAAAAGATAGAGTATGAAGGTGTCCCCGGTTTTGTAACAAGTATGAAATCTCAATCTTTTTTAATTCAAACATGAATAATAAACAGTAATGTGCAATGATGATGTTACAAATTATGTGAAATTTCTGATCTCCTAATGGTGTCTAACAGATAAGAAATAGAAAGGAAGAAGAAGAAACGGAGAGGAAGAAGAAGAGAAGAGATGAACTGTATCAGAAACTTTGTAGCTACATTTTTAGCTCCATTGAAGGAGTATCACCTTATTCTTCTTATTCTCTCAATGAGTTCTGTACACCTCTTTTTATAGACTTGACAGATCCCTTCTAACTAATTCTGTCATAACTAACTGAGCCTCACACTACATCCGTGTGACTTATCACACTACATCCATGTGACTTATTCTAACAAACTCCTAACTACCTTCAACTAACTTCCAACTAACTGATCTTCTAACTCAATACTCCCCCTCAAGTTGGTGGTCTGAATACATCTAACACACCAAGCTTGGATAGGAGGATTTCATGTTGTGCTGTCCCAAGTCCTTTTGTCAATATGTCAGTCAACTGCATAGAAGAACACAAGTATTGTGGGTCTATAAATCCGGATTTCACTTTGTCTCTGATGAAGTGACAATCTATTTCAATCTGCTTGGTTCGTTCATGGAAGATTGGATTCAAGGCAATCTGAATTGCTGTTTTGCTGTCTGAGTAGACTTTAATGGGAGTCTTTTTTAAAGCATTCACATCAAGCTCCTTTAATAATCCTGCATTCTAGATCAATTCTGAGACTATTCCAGCCACACTACTATATTCTGCTTCACATGAACTTCGACTTATTGTTTGTTGTTTCTTGGATTTCAATGAAATCAAGGAATCTGATCCTAATTTGATTATATATCTTGTCACTGATTTCCTGGTGTTGGGACATGAAACCCAGTCTGAATCACAATACCCTATCAATTCTGTGATAGTACCACCTTTCCTCAAATAGATTCCAAGTCCAGGTGACTTCTTGATGTACCTTACAATCCTAAGGGTTGCCTCCCAATGTGACTTCTTTGGATGTTGCATAAACTGGCTCAGGATTTGGACTCCAAAACATATATCTGGTCTAGTGATAGTTAGATAAAGTAATCTCCCAATTAACTTTTGATATGTTGTGACATCATCCAATTCTAATTCTGGATCAGAATCATTTCCTACATATTGATCAAAAGCCAAACTAGTAAACTTATGATTGAATTCAACAGGGGTACTGATTGGCTTAGCACCACTAAGACCAGCATCTGCAATAAGTTGTAAGGCATATATACTTCCTTTGGTTTAATAACACGCCTTTCTTTGACTGCATCACCTCTATTCCCAAGAAGTATCTAAGCTTCCCAAGGTCTTTCATTTTGAAGTGCTGATGAAGAGTATACTTGACATCATTTATCATTTCAGGATTTGTCACAGTTATCAATAAATCATCTACATACACCAGGAGAATAACCATGTCATCCCACTTCTTCCTGGTGACACATAGAATGATGATGAGCACTTATGAGCCAGTGAATGTACAACAATCACGTTGATGTTGCCACAACAATTCCAAACTTGCCAGGTAGGGAACGAATCGAAATCATATTTGCTCGCCCAATATGGAATCAGCCGATAATAAGTCAGTTATTGCTTTCAGGGACTTCTAATCAAGAGGGAACCATAATATATGTGATGGTTCTAACCCTCGCCTACATTTGGCGGCATAGTTTGACGAGCTCAAGTCGGACTAACTCTCACTCTTTCGGTGCTCGATACTCCTCCATGACTTAATGCTCATAAAACCATCAATTCAATCAACTCATAGGGACTTTGGCCCTATCATCAATCAGTCTCATAAGGGTTTTACCTCTCATCAATCAACATCTCATAGGGACTTTAGCCCTCTCATCAGTGACTCAAGATATAGAACGATCATTAGGGAACAATCGAATAGACACATCGGTGGAGTTCATTTATAGAAACTCATAGGACTACAAATTCAATCAACTCATCATCATTCTCTCATCACAACCACAATCACAATCGACCATCTCAACTCAAGGCTCTAGACTCAACTCTTAAGTTCATTATACATGCTTTCAAAAATAGTCATGTAGGGTTATGCAATTCTTCATAAAAATGCTCAATCCAAGAAAACAAGTTTATGATGATCATCAACATAGAAAAATATATGAATTTAAAATAGATTTTCACAAAAAACCATCAAAGGATTCATGTATGAAGACTCTCCAAATCATCAACTCGTCTATGACCATCTATGGGGCACACGAGAGAATAATCTCATGTTTTCAGTTCAGCCTTACATACTTGGGATGAAGTTATCAATCAATCACGTCAAGGGTCTCCTCTCGGATTGTTCAACCTCAAGCTCTTCTCCTCTTTCCTCAAGCCCTAGCCTTGTTAGATTGTTGGAATAGGACTTAGAATGGGGGTTTTGACCCTTTTTACGTCAAAACGGCCTAATTAGATCGTATATAGAGTTTAAGAGGGGTTGGGAATAGACCAGAATGCCCCTCATAAATTTAGAAACTTTTCAGTTTGGAAAAGGCCCAGTCCGCGACGCGGACTGGCCGTGTATTGTGTATTTTCAGGACCAGTTTTTGAACGAGTTTTCTCAATCCTATCGAAAATTTTCAAAAAAATATAAGTACAGGTCCGCGATAGAGGCGCGATACGCTCCTGTCGCGTACCAACACTATTTTGCACTTCGGATCAAAAAATTATCTTTTGATCAGGTCGCTCTAAAAATCGATCGAGACCATTTTCCCACTCAATTATTCGTGCTGATCACAAATCTTGCCTCGAATTTGCCATAAGGGCATTGGAAGATACGTTATGCGCATACCCTCTCTCTAGGGGTATTTTGGTAATATTACCGAGTGTTACAACTCAGTTCTTTTTGTGCAAGGAGATATGACCATTTAAAGTTAATCCTTCTACCGATTCATATGAAAAACTTAGCCAATGGAATACGTTTGAACTTGGCTTGATGTGGGAGACCTATGATGACCCTAAGCCAAATAAATAAGTTTTGATTGAAGGCTTAAAAGTGAATTTAGCTTGAGTTTAAAGGTTCCATGGAGATCCTTTGATTAGAGCTTAAAAAGAGAATTCGGGAAACGTTTTGAGCGAACAAATAAGAGCAAAAATATTGTGGAGTGATATGAGGTGACATGAAAAGCTTAGAACTGATTTGGGAGGTCAAAGGACTAGTCCAAATTAAACGTACCTTGGAAAGACCATGTTCAACCTTGTTTCATCCTTATGAAGCCCAAATACTTGCAACATTTCTCTCGGAAATGAAATTTCTAGCCTTTATCCGATCTTGCATCTAACGGGTTATTACATACAATTTTTTACTTTGAGCTCCAAATGACGCAAACTTGGTGACTTTGGAAAAAAGACTCATAAACCCTTAACTTAATAGGTCATAGGTCACCTAATTCATTATAAGCTGAAAGTTATGGCCATTTAAAGTTGATATTAGTTTAAACTTAAGTCCGAAACTAAATCGATATGACACTTTCAACTTAACTTTGTGATAAGGGCATAGTATAACTTTAATTCACAACTAATGGGCTCATATATCAAGGAATTAATCCTAACACAAGTGAGATTCGTATTTTTTTTCACAAATAATTTTAGTAATGAAGGAATAGGTCATTACGTATATATAATGATTAGGAGTTAAGAAGGAAAAGAAAAAGGTAAAGATACAAAACGTGAATCGAAATATTTTGCGGATGAAATTTTTTATTAAATTAAGATTCACAAAAACTTGAATTATATTAAATTTAAAATATATAAGAGTAAATAAGTCTTAATATAAGAGTGAAGTGTACAAATTTCTAGTTTTGATGTTGTCATTTAACTAATTTTCGTTTCATAATTGTTCTTCAAGTTTATCCGTTTTGAGCAAAAAGTCCGACAATCACATTAGAAGCTTAATAACTTCAGAACTTCGCTTATGAAAGTATAGTTGTAAGAATGCTAAACATCATACGTTTTCGCATGATACATAGTTTGACTCACAAAAGTAAAAGTTCAAACATTTTTAATTAAGGTACATGTAAAAATTAATTAAAAATTTTCAGTTATGTATGTATTAATTTTTTCATGTACGTTTGCCCCTTAATCATACATGACTAAACTACATGTAAAAATAGGTAAAATTTCAAACAAAAAATAATAATCTGTTCTTCAAATTTCCACAATTTAACATATGATTTAACACTCAAATATATTCTAAATAAGCTTAAATTTGAAACAAAAATTCCATATATAATTTAAAAATAACTCATTCATCAATTTATCAAAAACATGCATATCTAACAAACTCATTTAATATTTTTTTTTCAAATTTGCACTTTTAGTCATACATACATGACACATATCTGAACTAAATGTAAAGATGGACTTAAATTTCAGTGATGATTCATAAATATTATGACATTCACTGTATTAAAGTCAAATATTATAATAATTACTGCGATTTTTTTTTCTTGGCACAAACTATAGCGGGTACCATCTTCACTTTTGAAAACTTACTCATTGCTTCATATTTTATGTGGCATTATTTGACTTGATACGATTTTTTTTTTTAAAAAAAAGAACTTTTAAAACTTATCGTCTAAAATAATTCTTAGATATTTATGTGACCGTAAATCATTGTGTTAAGGGTAAAAGGAAAATATTAAAATTAAAATATTTTTAATTATAGTAAAGTAATATTATTTTTTAAACGGACTAAATAAAAAAAAATATGTCATATATGTAAAATGGGATAAAGGGAGTAAAAGAGAAAGAAAACAGAGAATCAAATTCTCGGCTTATTAAAATAAATTTGAATTTCTAGTCCCCTTTGCATAGACACCAGAATTCAAGAACAAAAACAAGAACTCTTTAAAATGTGCCAGGTTCGAGACATTTGAGAAGTAGTTTTCTAAAAAAAATAATTTTTTTAAAAAAAATGAGGAAACTGATTTCCCTAAGTTCTATAAATCGTATTTCATAATAATTGTCTCTTTCACACCCTCCAACACATATCTAATCTCACCCATCATAACACCAATCCCGCAATCTCGCACCACATACCTTACTCCCACCCTTAACTCCTTTAATTTTAGATAATATCTTTCCTACTTACCTATAAAATATTAAAAAAAAATTTCATATCATATAACACGCCTTCAAAATTGAAAATTTCTTGTGGAAAAAATAGGTCTAACGAGGATTACATGAGAAGAAGAGAGCAAACTATAGCCAAGAACAACTTGCCAGAATTAGAAAAATCGTGGCCATTTTTTCTCCGGCAAGTCATCCTTGGCTGCAACTTCACTCTCTGCATCTTCATGCAAGCCTCATAGACATCCAAATATTAATTTTTAGACTTGTCTATGAAATGATGTTGGTAAGGTGAGTATATATAGGCTAGGAAATGAAGTGAGTGCTGTATATATGTCCCACCAAACTCCATTTATAACATCAACAAAAATAAGGAGTTTTCCTGAGAATGAGTTAAAAAGAATTTTTTATTATCTGCTAAAGTTTTGATTAGTAAAACAACTAGGGGCATGTGCTTGTACAAGGTAACATACAGCCTACAAGTTTTAGATAATAGCTTCATGTCTCTTGAATTCTTTCTCAAAAAATCATATCATGAATATAAGAAATTATATTAAGGATATAAATTATAAAAAAGTTATTTTGTAAATTTTTATTTCTAAAGTCAAACAATATAAATTTTGATTAACATTTTAAAATATATTATAATATGAAAAAGGTTGCAATTAATAATATTTTTCGTATAGTTTATGAATACCTAATTTTTTTAATATCAAATTAATTTAATATAATTTAATTTTAAAAATTAATTAAATTGACTTTGTAAAAACGCAATATGACAACTGAAAAGAGAGTGGGAGTACTACACAAGTTTACTAAACTTGTTTGTTCAACTATTGTTTGATATTTTCTTTAAATGTTTAGAAAAAATCAATCTTGTACATCTTATCCTAAAAGTTGAAAGAAAAGTAGTACGCTATACAACTGAAACTGTACTCTTAATTAAATATTAATGCTTTTAAAAAAAAAAATTGAGACTTCCACTTGAAATTTGGACACAATAGTCAATACAAAATTAAGAAAATAATATTCCCTCTGTTTCAAAAAGAATGATCTACTTTCCTTTTTGATCAGTTTAAAAAAGAACCATCTACTTTTTTTTAGATAAAACTTTAATTCCAACTTTCTACGTGGTATGATTAAGGCTACAAGACTAAAGGACATTTTGATACATTTAACATAACTTTAATTTAGGATTACAAGATTGAAAAGTCTTTTTTCTTTTCTCAAATTTCATGCTAAATTAAATTAAATTATTCTTTTTTAAACGAGGGAGCAATAGTCAACGAGCAAGGAAGTTTTATGTAAGCAGGGATGAGAAAGTGCAGAAAAATGCTGTGTGTCTGAGGTAAAATATAAACATGCCCAAAAAAGGAAAGTGCATCCAAAACCCTCCAATTAAGTGCTCATAGGAGGCAATTATTGTAATACAAAACCTTCTAATTATGGATTGATTACTTGTGCAAGTTGTGTGTGGAGGGTCCCAATTAGTGATGGAGAAAAGAATGGCCATTACTCAAAAGGAATGTTTGAATTTGATTAAAGTGGAAAAAATAGAATCAAATCTTTGAGCAAAGACTGAGAGGGGAGAGTGGGTTTCTTTTGTCTTTTTCTTTCATTATCTTTTTTAACCAGGGTTGAATGGAAAGAATAAATTTTTTATCCAAGTAAGTAAGTAGTTATTTAAATTAAGGAAAAATTACATAAATACACGACTTATCTTATCATAATTTTTAAAATTTTCTACCATTTGAAAAAATTACAAAATTCTCATTTTTTTACATTTTCTCTCCTCCCATATGATACTTTAGCATTAAGTTTCCCACTCAATTTTTATTAGCCGCTATTTTCAATTTTAGAATCCAATTAGTTGTCAATTGCATTAGTCAATTATATATAATTAATTTCAAATTAAAGCTAATCCATAATTAATTTTAACACAATTATTTCTTTCCTTTTCAAATTTTCGCTTCTTTTCAAAATTATTTTCACACAATTATTTCTTTCATTTTCAAAATTTTCTTTTCATTCTTTGTTCCATTTAAGATTTGAAAAAAAAATGATGATATTTCCAGTTTCTTTGTTGTCTCCACAAAAAAAAAATTAATCAATTATGAATGTCTCAATCTTGATCTGCCATACTGAAAACTTTGTGCTTTCAAAAAAATGATATTTGATACTTGATTTATAATGCTTTGTTATGATTTTATATTTGGTTTATAATACTTTATTATGTGTTGATATTTGGTTTATAAGAACTTTATACGATTCAAAATCAACAAGGTATCATTTGTTTATTTTTTTCTTCTGATACTCGAATAAAATTTTAGACTATTACTCTTTTTATATTTGATACTTGAATTTATGTACTTAATTTAAGGTTTTGATACTTGAATCCGTCTATTTGATTCTTGGACAGCATTTTAGATTATTTGTGTTGTAGATACTTGATACTTGACTTAATGTACGTGAAAAATATATTTGATACTTGACTTATGATTTTTCAGATTTGGAATCCCCCAACTTGCATTTTCACAAATAGCTGGTGTGCTTTCATGTATCAATATGTAAACAACATGAAATTTGTGTATCAATTCACAAAATTCATATAGAAAGACACACACAGCAACAAATAGTATAAATTTGATACTAGAAAAAATGTAAAAGAACCCCCATAAACAAGTAAAGAAAACGGTATCCTACATTATTTCAACAATAAAGAAATTATAAAAACTATGTTGAAGAATCAAACTTTCAGCAACAAAAGGCAAGTGGTAATGAGCTTTTCCTTTTTTCCCTTTTTTACATGTCATTTTGGGACTTTGAATTTTGAGGTTGAAGTTATATTCTTGATGATTTCCATCTCTTCTTGGGAATCCTCTTCAATGGACTCATCTTGATGGTGTTGGCGTTGTCGCTTTGAGAATCCATTGGAAATTTTCGCTGATCAAATGGACAAAATCAGTTTGGGGAAAACTTTGGAACAAAGAATGAAAAGGAAATTTTGAAAAGGAAAGAAATAATTGTGTGAAAATAATTTTGAAAAGGAACGAAAATTTGAAAAGGAAAGAAATAATTATGTTCAAATTAAGGAATCACCTTTCAATTGTCAGATTTTTTTTCCTTATTTAACGTAACAGATTTAAATTCATATTAAGGTATCAATGACATAGAAAAAATTGGGATTTTTGGTAATTTAAAAAGAGTCGGGAAAACTAGAAATTATGAATAAACAGTATGGTATTTATGAAACTTATACTTAAATTAATTCACTAAAATACTATGTGACACCTTTTTCTTTTTGGTCCGTCTCAAAAAGAATGTCACTTTACTGTCATTGAAAATAATTTACCTTTAAAATTCTTTTTCTACCCCTAATGAAATGATTCTCATCCACATAAATATGTAACAATAATTTTAGATCATAAGTTTTAAAAGTTTTTTTTTTGAAATATCGTGTCAAATCAAAAGGTACACATAAAATGAAACGAAGTGAATACTTTTTTTTTGAAAAATTACAAAATTAGAATAAATGTGTTGGATAATAACGTATTAGGTATTTATTTGTTCAAAAAAATCAATGGACAAAAGTAGTAATGGTTAACACCGTTGAATATAAATGTGTTATTGGGAGTACCCTTTGCTGATCTACACCCACATCAAATAGTAGCCCCGGCCCCGACCTTACTCTCTCTATTTTAAATGACCTATTTTGACTTGATACAAAGTTTTTGAAAAATGAATTTTTTAATTTTGTAGTCCTAAATTAAAATTATGTTAAATGTACCAAAATATCCTTTAATCTAGTGGCTTTAAACATAGTACGTGGAAAGATGAAATTAAAATTTTACTAAAAAAAGAAATGGATCATTTTCATTAAACAAACCAAAAAGAAAGGTAGGTGATTATTTGTTAGGCACAATAGATAAATTAGCCCCTTAACTTGGAGTCAAATTATAAGTTGAAACTCCAACTTTCAAAATGCACAAACAGATACTCCAACTTGCCCGTTTTTTAACATTTAAACACAAGAATTCAAGCTGGCACAATGCGTGATGCACACGAAAATGGGGAGCGTTATAGCTCTTTTTTTTGAAGTCCTCGGCGTTAAAAAGGGACTGATTTGTCTATTTTACCCCTAATAATATTCTTTTATATATATATCATTATTTTTCAAACCAAAATACAATTTTTTTTTCTTCTTTCTAATACTAATCTTCAAAAAAAAGAAAATTTTTGGGAGGTAGGAGGGTAAATGTAGGGGGTTAGGGGTGGAGTAAAAAATTAAAATTTTCAAAATTCTTAATTTTTGTAAAAAATAAATTTTTAATTTTTTTATATATGGGAATGGGAGGTGGGACCGAGGGCGGGGGCGGGGGGGGGGGGGGGGGGGGGGTTAGGTGGGAGGATAAGGCCCAAAGTGAAGTAAAAATTTAAAATTTTTAATATTTGATTTTTTTTGTAAATATAAAATTTTAATTTTTTTGTATGAGGGAGGGGTTGGGGCTGGGACGGGGCTGGGGGGATGGGTGAGGATATGGGGAGCCTGAGGTGGAGTAAAAAAATCAAAATTTATAAAATTTGAACTTTTTGTAAATTAAATTTTTAATTCTTTTGTATGGGGGTGGGGGGAGGGGGGCTGGAGGGAGATGAGGGTTCGAGGTGGAGTAAAAAGTTAAAATTTATAAAATTTGAATTTTATATAAAATAATTTTTTAATTTTTTTGGTTTGTATGGGGGTGGGGGCGGAGAGGGGAGGGGGCCTGGGGGCTGGGGGAATGAGGGTTCGAGATAGAATAAAAAAATTAAATTTTTTTGTAAAATAAATTTATTTTGGCCAATCACAAATATTTCTTTTACTTTTCTTTTTTTAACTATAAATAGGTGGAATAATGTTAATGACGTGACATTTTCTTTTTTTAAAAAACTATAAATAGGTGGAATAAGTTTAATGACGTGACATTGCGGGATTGGACATAAAATACACGTCAGCGAGATTGTATCTCACACACTTTGGTTGCTAGACAGTTGCGCCTAACTAATAAAAAAACGATTGAAGTGTCTCTAACTTATGATTTGACTCCAAGTTAAAGGACTAATATATGTAGGGGGGCATCGGGTCCGGTACCGGACCAGGACCAGTAAAGGTTTTTTTTTTTTCGAAACCGGTACCGGTGGTTCCGGGAAAAACCCCTGTTACCTTACCGGTCTGGTACGAACCGGTACAGGACCAGACCGGACCGGGCCGGACCGGTAATTCGGTTATTTTAAAATAATAATAATAATTAATATATTACAAATTTACAATTTGAAGTGTAATTTTTATATGTTACATTAAGATTGATATTTAAAATTCAAATTGAAGTTTAAAATGTTAAAGGTTAAATTAGAATTTTAAAATAGTATTATTATTCATTATATAATTTTTTAAAATTTAAAATGAAGTTTGAATTTAAAGTTGTCATAAAATATAAGTACAAAAGTTTTAAATCTATATTCTAAGTAGTTCTACTTATATATAAAACATTTAAGTGTAAAATCAAATATTTTTAACTTTCTACTATAAAAGTCTAAATTTCTAATTTTTTAAATATAAAATTATAAAGTTTAATTTTTAAGGATTAAATTTTGAATGTTTCTTTTTATATTTAAAACTTTAGAGTTAATAAAGATTTGAGAAATAAGGGGGCAAATATATTAAAAAAGGTCAAAACTTAAATTAAAATTAAGTCAAGATAATAACATTAAATAAAGAAATAAGGCGAATAGCCTATAATTTTATTATGTTATTTTAAAATTTAAATTGTACAATGTAGTGATGTAAGATATTAGAAATCAACCTAATTTACGCAGTCACCTTCTAGGAAGGGCTCTGTTTCAACTAGGTCTTATTTTGTAAATTTGTAATACAATAAAATTTAATCACTAATATCTTAAACCACTTTGAAATTCTTGCCTAAGTGTTTCTAACATTTCAAGTGTTACATTTTCTGGAATCGGCTCTTGAGCTTGTTCCTCCAGAAAGTCCATGTCATCTTCACTTGATTCCGATAAAATATTATCGATATTGGCTTCAAACTGAGAAGGCAATGTCGGACGCCCTAAATTTCTGCGCTCCGCATTTATCCAATCTCGAAATAAGACTGAAACTTCCAAGCTATCAGCTGCTAGTGAATGCCTATGGTCTCCAAATTGGAATCTAGCAGCACTAAAAGCGCCTTCTAAAGCCACTGACGATGCTTGAATTGCGAGGACATCACGAACCACCCGCTGAAGTCTTGGAAACGCTTTTCCATGATTCTTCCACCTCGCCAAAAGCTCCTGCTTCCCCTTTGAATCCTTGATGCTTTCTGGTGCCTGGTTAAGATATTCATCAAAATCATTGTTTTCGTTAGCGGTTAGTCCAAGCTAAATTCTAACATGGCGTCAATATCATACTCATATCTAGGCCTACATGGTTGTGGTTCTTGGTATTATACATTTTCTACTAAATTATACTCTTCTAAATCATACAATTTTCTAGCTTCTGTTCTAATGTTACTTTTAACTACATCTAAATTATGTGATTGATTTTTTTCATCGTTTTCGATTTCTAAGTTTGTACATATACTATCTACCATTCTAGATACCCCGACTTCTTTGTAAGCCGGATTAAATAAACAAGCAGTTAAATAAATTTGAGGGATTGGGAAAAAGTATTTCCTAAATTTTCCTATCATTTTTTAATAGGTTCTTTAAATTTTGGATTATTTCTAAACAAAGCAAATTTAGTACAAATAGCACAAATATTAGGCGAAATAGAACAAATCGTAGGATAATAAAGACCAGATATTTGTTTAGTGGCTAAATAAAAAACTCTTAAAAATTCAATTAAATCCTTAATATCAATCCAGTCATTTTCATTTAGCCGGTAGGTCATATCTGCATTATGTGCATTCCAAACCATTGTAACTGGTCTCCTATATTCGTAAGTTACTTTTAGCATTTCATACAATGAATTCCACCTAGTAGCTACAGTTTTAGACATTTTCCTAACAGGCAAATTACATTCAATGCAACGACTTTCAAATTCTTTACGCCTAGCCTTTACTTGACATTTAAAAATAAAGTGACATGCTATTTCTACTTTATTACAACCATTTTCAAATAATGAAACACCATCTCTAACAATTAAATTGTAAATATGAGCAGTACATTTAATATGGAAACCATCTTCGTGAATTGGACTAAGAACAGGTCTTTTAAATAATCTACAACACGTTTATTACTAGAAGCGTTATCTAAAGTTACACTAACTATTTTACTAGATATACCAAAAAATTGTAAAACATCAAGAATAGTTTGCGCAATATAAGAACATGTTTTGCGCATTTCACAACTTTTATATCCTAAAATTCTTTTCTACATATTCCAATTTTCATCTATCCAGTGGCCGGTAATTGTAAAATAATCATTACCGGTTATACTACGTCCCATATCAGAAGTAATTGCTAGCCTATAAGTATTATAAGCAAATAAATATCTAAGATACTGTACATGTCGTGCCTGATAATCAAAAATAACTTTTTTAATTGTATTTCTAGAAAAATCATTAAAAGACGGGTTATAAACAATTTGAATATAATGGATAAAACCAGGATTTTCGACAAAACTAAAAGACAAACCAGTAACAACAATCATTTTAGCAAGCTCATCTAAGTCACGTTGTCTATTATAAGGCCGATGTGTACTAGAACCGGAAATATTACTAGGATTTAATTGCGATTGCACCATATTTGAACCTCTCATCGATTCTTCGGGAATGGGAGTTCCATAATTTTTTGGCATCCGCAATGGCTTGGGCATGCGAAAATTCTAATTTACAACAATGCATTAAGTGATTTTTCAAATAACCCGTCCCACTCCCCTTTCCCAAAGTTTTATGGTTTAAAACATGCTTACATTTATTACAAATCGCTTTTGTTTTATCTTCATTTTGAGTTAAAAATTGCCAAACAACAGACTTTTAACGCGTTCCGTCTTGGCCCTATTAGATGACGAAGGTTGTACGGGGGGAGCGGGAGTTAGGGGGGAGTAGTAGCAGTATATGTGGGTTGAGTTTCATCGTCATCAAACATATCATCGTCCTCATTTATTTCAAAATCATCTTCTGGTAAATCTTCATTAAAGCCAAATCTATGTTCAAGAAATTCGTGTTCTAATTCTGTATTAGAGTCAATATTAAAACATGTGTCGTCTACGTGTGTAAAATCTTCGGTATTAAATCTAAGTGGTGGTTGTCTTATAGATTTAGACGAACTACCACCAGATTTTTTTACCAGTTATAGCTTTCTTTATTCCACCAAAAAAGTACTTTTTCCCTTTCCTTTTCCACCGGAATCCATGTTAGATTTAATTAAACAAATAAAGATTATATGCAAAAATTCAAGTTATGAAATATGGACTTATAATTTATGAATATAAAAAAATTAATTCAAGTAGACAAGTAATCAAATAACTAATTAGAAGAACAAATAAGTAGGAACGAAGGTACCAAACGTCTGTGTAAAAACAGACGTAGAAGCCGAAATTGATGAAAGTTGAAGCTTGAATATGCTCCAAATTGATCCACCAAAATTTGGTCCAAATTGCAATTAACACACCAAACTAAATAATATTTTTATAATAATTGAGAGAGTAAATAATTAATATATAATAAATTTAAGAGTAGTACATATAATATAATTATAAATTTATAATAGTGGAGAGAATTGAGAAATGAGTGAGTTGAGAATATTGAGAGAATTTTAAGATGATTGAGAGAATTGGATTGAAAAATTATGAAAGATTTAGGGGTATTTATAGTTGAGAAATTATTGAATTTTGGAAAAAAAAAGGGTAAAAAAAGGGGCAAAAAACGGTCCAAAATATTATGTTACCGTTGGTGGGCCCCACCCCAATGGTAACAAAATAAAAAAAATAAAAATTAAACCGGTATTACCGGACCGGAACCGGTACCAGTACTAACCGGTAAAATCCCCCCCTCCCTTCCCAATACTCCTACCGGTATCCCCTAACCAGAATAAACCGGTATAGCACCGGAATTGGACCGGACCGGAATCGATACCTACCGGTTCCATTGCCACTCTTAAATACATGTATTGTGTCTATTTTTTAGCCGTGGAAGTAAATGTTATTTTTTTTGCATTTGTTGGCCAAGATTATATATACATAAGTGGAAGTAATGATTTAATTCAAATTTAACAAAGTCAGTCAAGTTTACGGTACAAGTCTTTAGATTGATCTACAAATACTTAGGGTCGTTTCGTCACAAATGTTCTTTTGGAGAAATTTTGAGAAAAATTCTAGTAATATTTGGCTATAAAACTTGACAAATATATTTGAAAACAACCTAATTTTTCAAATATTAGAAAGAAAAAAAACTAATATCTGGGTGAAGTTCTAGTATTTGGAAAGTTTTTAAGGATTTAAACCTTACCCCAAACTTTTTTATTTTATGAAAAATTACAATCATTTATTTATATCAACTAATATTTATCTACCTCCTCTGAAAAAAATTTGAATCACAAAATTGAGAAAAAAAAAAACTTGCTTTTAATGGATTATTTTTCCAACTGAACTGACAAGTTTGAATATGAGATTAATACATTGATTTTGTTCATATTATTATTTTGTTGTTGTTGATTTTTATCAATTATATATTATAGGGTTATTCTTTTAACGGAACGTGTTTATTATAAAATGATAATACAAACTTATGAGTATCTTTAATAATATCTAGAACTTATAAGTATCAATCATATTTTTCGAAATAGACAATATTCTTGAAAAAATTTGGAGTTGAAAGCTAAATTAATTTGAAGTACACAATTTTTATTTTTATTTTGGTAATTACGAGTTTGTTTTAATTATACATATATGTATTGCTGAAGCAAACTTGCTTTGTCTGAGAATGTTCAGTTCACGAAGAAAACAAAGGATATGAGCAAGGGCATCCAAATACTTGGCCTAAAGTTGAACTTTAAAAAAAAAAGTCCTAATTTTTTTTTAAAATTTTATATATAGATTATTTATAATCTATTTTCCTAACTTTTTGAGAAGTAGAGTGTTGAATAATCATCTTATCATAAATTTCTCCTGATAATTTTTTTAATTAATCATATACTCAATTCACTAAAAAGAAAATACTAATCCACTCAATCTTTCTTGAGCCATCATCGATCTTAAGTAAAAAAATTTAGTTAAAGTAATAAGATTGAATAATTGGAGTCATATTCTTTAATTGAAATATTTAAATTTCAGTAAATAAAAAAGGGACAATATATATTACTTAATAAAAATATGAAGAAAAATAATACTAAGAATTGAATAGATAGAACTCGATTCAATAAAATAAGTTGAAGGAAAAAATAGTATGTATATAAAGGTACAATGTGTTGTGTATATTCATTAAAAAAAAGTATGAATATTGTAAAACTCAAGAAAGAAAATGATATGTCTTCCACAATTTTTATTTGAAAAGGGTAAAAAGAGAATAATAATTACTTTAGGAGTGAACAAAATCGAATCAAAATTGCATCAAATCAAATTGAGAAAAAGAACTCGATTAATAATTTAATTTGATTTGATATTGAAAAAAACTGATTATATTTGAGTTGATTTGATTTTAACCTAAAAAGTCAACCTGTGACCAACCCAACTCAACATTATATTTTTAGTTTTTTTAAATTTATTTTATACATAAAAATATTTACTGTAATATAATTTATAAATATTTCTTCAACTTTTTTTTATAATTTTTATCTTTTTTTTATATATCATTTCAACTCCATATTAACCTTGCTGTTATGTGTTTACAAACAATTATAGTGCTAATAGATTTAAGAACTTCAGTTTGTGACAGGTGAGTAAATAAAAATACATCAACTGAAATAAAGTAATTAATACATAAATCTGTCCTTTAATTTGGCTTCAGTTAACATTTATGCAATCCAACTTTGGATGTATATAAGTAGACATTCAAACCCTATATAAAATTGAACAAGTAGAAACACGCATTTTACATGGCATAATACACGTAGGAAGCCACGTAGAACATAAAATTGTCATATAAAATGCCAAGTAGCACAGATGTGTTTATTTGTTCAATTTTATACAAGTTTAAGTACCTATTTATGTATATCTAAATTTCAAAAACATAAAAATCAATTAAAATTAAATTAAAAGACACGTTTATATATTATATCTTTATGAAAACTAGCCAAAGATATTCTACTATTGAACATAGAATATGTGCCTCAAAAATGAGTCAAATAGAATCTTAAATAAACTTTTCATACTTTCTCAAAAAGAATAAATATGCATGGTTGATTACATAGTTGACTATATATTTCGATTGCTTCTTCAAGGGTTTCTTATCTGTATGTATCATCAATATTTCTTTCTTTTTTAAGGGACTAGATCAAATTAAAATGTGTTCAAGATATTGATGATTTTATCCCGTCCAAATTATGCGAGACTTAAATTCCATCATTTTTTGATAGGAAATATTATGAAAAATATGAAATTGATAGATATTTTTACTGTCGCATGACGAAAAAGTGATAGTATAGATCACAACAGTAGGGTTTGATAAAGATCGTTAGACATTGCGGCGGAGCCTAAAAATTTAAACAAGAGAATGTAAAAAGAAAAAAAAAATCTTCTGCAAAAGGACTTCAACAATTTATTTATATAATAAGCAAAAAAAAAAAAAAAAAAATCATTTGCATTCTTTTTATATAGTAATATAATTTTTCAAGGAAGCTCTCTGCATCAGCTAATTGGGCATCATGCTTAGTAAGAAGAAGATCAGTGGCTGAATTCTTAATAAAATTTCACACCAGTGAAGTTTTTGAGAATGGAGTTGAAGGTTCTATACCTTTTAATGGAAAAAGAATAGAAAAGAAATGCTTGATTACTATCAATTAAGAGTGATAAACAAGCAAGTCAAGTCGAATATGAATTGATAAAAAATAAGTTTGACAAAAATTAATAAAATATTTGACTCGATTCATATTTTAAACGAATGTAAATGAGTTATCCAATAAAATAATACGAATACTTATATTATATAGTAGAAATTCCCTAACCCGGCCCTCAATCCCCTACCATCTACCCTCCCATCCCTAACCCGAAACCCAACCCCTACCAGCCCACCCTCTCCGTCCCCACCCCTAAAAAAAATTTATTTTTAAATTTTTTTTTAAAAAAAAATTAAAATTTATTTTTTACTACCTCCAACCCCGACCACCAAGTGCCCCCACCCAACCCCAACCCCAACCCCAAAAATATTTAAAATTTTAATTTATTTTTAAAAAAAGGATTTTTTATCCCCCTCATCCCCTTACAAGCCCCCTCCCCATCCTGCAACCCCCTATTAAAAAAGAATCAATTTTGTTCTCTAAAAAATTCAATTTATTCCTTATCCCACCCACCCCAACCCCCAACCTCGACTACCTACACTCAAAGCAATATTATCGATACTTTTCTTTTTTTATGAATGAGCCTTTTTCATCCAATTCATTTAAGATGGATTAATTTAAATAGGTATTCATGTAAATTATCCATTCCGCCATCTCCATTCTTAATATATGTATTGTAAAGGCAATTATGTCTGGGAATGAAATGTTATAATTGGGGCTACGACCAGTGTAGCTATTGGTCTCCGTCGTTATAGATAGGTCAAGGAAAAATAAAATTGGGCCAGAAAACTCTCAAGCAGTAGCTTGAAAATTTTGAGTCTACGCCAGACGTGGATAAAATATGAGTCAGGTGAGGCCTGGGGCAATCTGGTAGTGTATTGGAAGTTGATTCATGAGTTTAATCTTTTGAATTGATAACCACGACAATGAGGAGTCTGTATAGCTTTATGGAATTGAATTCATGTGAGTAGAAGTTTCGAGATTGATCATGGCGCGAAGGGGCTGATTTTTGAACGTCATGGTTTGAGAGTGATTTTCAAGTTTATCTGTTTTGAGCAAAAAGTCAGACAATCACATTTGAAGCTTCGTAACTTCAAAAATTTGCACATGAAATTATGGCCTTAAGAACGCTAAACATCGTATGTTTTCGCATGATATTTAGTTTGGTTTACAAAAGTAAAAGTTCAAACAATTTTATTGAGGTGCATGTAAAAATTAATTATAATTTGAAGTAAAAAAAGTAAAAACACTTTTTATTATTTTTCAAATTCTTAATAAGTTTGGAATTCAACTTCAAATTGAATTTCAAAATTTATGACCAAACGTGTTTGTCGACCTCCGGAGGAAAGTGAAATTTTCATTCAGCTCTCTCTCTTTCGTTCAGCATCACTACTCACTACACATAGTTCTCCATTAGATTTAACAATTTCAGTTTGTGACAGGTGAGTAAATAAAAACACATCAACTGAAATGAAGTGATTAATACATAAATTTGTCCTTTAATTTGGTTTCAGTTGACATTTCTGTAATAACTTTGGATTAATATAAGTAGACATTTAAACCCTATATAAAATTGAACAAGTAGATATACACATTTTACATGACATGTGCATATCTAAATTTTGAAAGCATATAAGTCAATTAAAGACACATTTATATATTATACGTTTATGAAAACTAGCCAAAGATATTCTAATATTGAAGAAAGAATATGTGCCTTAAAAATGAGTCAAATGGAATCTTAAATAAACTTTTAATACTTTCTCAAAAGAGAATAAATATGCATGGTTGATTATAGTTGACTATATATATATTTCGATTGCTTCTTGAAGGGTTTCTTATCTGTATATATCATCAATTTTTTTTTAGGACTCGATCAAATTAAAATGTATTAAAGATATTGTTGACTATATTTCGTCCAAATTATGCAAGGCTTAAATTCCATCAATTTTTTGGTAGTAAATGCTATGAAAAACATGAAATTGAGGAACATTATTACTGTCGCAAAAAACGTGATAGTATAGATCACGACAATGGGTCTGACAAAGATCGTTGGATATCGTGGCGGAGCCTAGAAATTTAAACAAGAGAATGCAAAAAGAAAATAAAATTCTTATGCGAAAGGGATTCAACTATTTACTTATATATTAAGCAAGAAAAAAAGTCATTTACATTCTTTTTATATAATAATATAATTTTTCGAGGAAGCACTCTGCATTTGCTCTCGGCTGATTGGGCATCACACCTTTGTGATGTTGATTGGGCATGATGCTCAGTCACAAGAAGATCGGTGGCTGGATTCTTGATAAAATTTCATATCAATGAAGTTTTTGAGAATGGAGTTGAAGGTTCTATACTTTTTAAGGGATAAAGAATAGAAAAAAAATGCTTGAATTACTATCAATTAAGAGTGATAAATAAGAAACAAAAAAGTGATAAATAAGCGGGTCAAGTCTATATGAATTGATTGAAAATGAGTTAAATAAAAATGGATAAAATATCCGACTCGATTCATATTTTAAACGTATGAAAATAAGTTATCCAATGAATAATATGAATACTCTTATTATATAGTAGAAATCCCCTAACCCGGCCCTCAACCTGAAACCAACCCCTACCAGCTCACTCCCCGCGCCCCTTAATGCATTCCTCCCCTACGTTTTTTCGGTCAAGAATAAAAGAGGTCATTTGGTAGAGTGTATAAGAATAATGTCAGAGTATATTAGTAATACTTGTATTAATAATGCTTACATTAATAATACTTGCATTAATTATACATAGACTATTTATTATGTGTTATTTGCTTTGATGTAATAAAAATAACAGACATTACATAAAAATATTTATTTACAAAGATACCATTCACAATTATGATAGAAAAGATGTAAAAAAAAATTTTGAGGGGTAATGTGGTCTTTGACCATGCTAATGCATGCGGTAAAACCTTAGTATTACTAATGCCTAGAAACTATGATATTAGTAACGCACACCTTAATACACAATAGAGTGTATAACTAATATACATAGCATGAAAAAATGTACCAAACAAGAAATTATTAATACAAAGAGTTAATGCATGCATTATTTTTGCCAATGCACTCTACTAAATGACCCCAAAGTGGATTCTGATCGTAATTTAGATAAACATGAAACTCATAATAATTGTACAAAGAGATATATAACAATACGCGAATAGATTTGATAAATCCCCAGTAGAAATATTGTGTTTGTGTCGGATTTCGCCACCTTCTCTTAATGCCTCCACTATGTTTTTGTTAAAAATTATATTCTTTTATAATCCAGTACACGATTCCTTTATTGTCACTGCTACTTCTTTCTTCATCAAAACGAAAAGTTTTCTTGAACCTAATCTCTGATCCTTTCTTATCGAAAATTGATTTACTCTTGTCTCATCCCTTCCATGAGACACCCCTAACAATTGTTCTGTTGAAGTTTTAACCCTCCACAGAGTTGTTCTCCGTAAAGAAATAGTTTACTTGATCAGCACAATGTATGAATAATTCACATGGTTTCTTGTTACCATAGAAGTCTATATGTCGAATATGTAGACATTCAGTAGGCATCCCACTTACGAATTCGAGTATCTTATGAGATCTTCATCGTGAAATTTCACCCCCATTGTAAATAAGGAACACTTTCTTCTTTTGATATATGCATCAATGGATGGACAAGTAAAACTTGAAACGAACTTCTCAAAGGAATATCTGATATACTAACTAGAAAACATAAGGAAAAATCATTATGAAAAATACATATTGATCGATCACTACTTGAAGGTAACTACGATTGGACTTCTAACAAAGTGCTTGGATGATGTCCATCTCAAGTATCCTTGAACAAAATTAGTGGTTGAAGTAGTTGATCTGCGGCTAAATGTTACTTGATATGTTTTCTTCTGGTTCAACTCGGAGAAATTCAAGAGAGGTGGATTCACTGTCACATCAACTCCTTGGGGTGCCACAATCTCTACAACATAAGACGAGACAGCTTCACCAACATTAGTCACTGTCCTCGTATATGTTTGAGCTTCTAATCCAAGTCCAATTGAAAAAGAAGGATAATTTAGTTCTGCTTCAGGAATTCTTGATAAGCAATGCACTTTTCTCAAAACAAACATATAAGCTGCTTTGTTTGGGTATTTTAAACCACATAAGTAACCAACATAATCCTCGGGTTTAATGTCATAGATTAAGCCTGGATCACTTGCTCTTAACGGATTAACATGTCCTGCACCAGTGGCGAAGAAGTCATGACTCCTTTCATCAAGATCAGCAGTTGTCATGATTGCTGATTTGATAGCAGATGGAGACCAGTCAGGATGCGCACTCTTTACTAATGTTGCAATTCCAGATACGTGAGGACAAGACATAGAAGTTCCAGATAAAATGTTAAAAGTAGACTTGGTATCCATTCTCTTAGACGGCCACGCAGCAAGAATATTAACACCTGGAGCAACAATATCTGGTTTCAAGATGCCAGGACTTGCCAAGTTTGGACCTCGGCCTGAAAAGGCAGCAACTTCTCGAGCAAAATCATCTTCAAATATGGTTCCTCTGAATAAAAATGTGGCCACAGGGTTTGATGTCGAATTCATATACGATATGATCTTTAGTCCATCTGCATAGCTTACGTGTGCTGCTGGAACAACATGTGGTTCAGCAGAGATAGTGAACCCTCGAGATTCATCGTTCATGAGTATCATTCCAATACCACCAGCATCCTTCACAAAATGTGCCTTGCCAATTCTGGTAAAAGTACCATCATATATACACAATACGATTTTTCCTTTAACATCCATATTCTCCAGTGACTCTGCACTGCAAAAGGGATCACTGATATTTCTAATCAGGGGTAACAGTGTTTCGGAGAAGTCTTTGGGCTGGAATGCTGATTCACCATCTATTTCTTTTCCATCTCCAAGGCATACCGTCGATCTTAGTTTTCTGTCCGTAGTGCTTGCACCAACAGTGAGAAGCCATGGAGCTCGATTAACCACAGAGCCTGGTCGTGGACCTGCATTGCCAGCTGAGCTGGTCACAAGAATCCCCTTTTGCATCGCGGTAAATCCACCTTCTGCAATAACATCTGATGTCCAAAATTCATTGGACTTTGTGCCAATGGAAATAGATAGTACATCAACCCCATCTTCGATTGCAGCATCTATCCCAGCCAATATATCACTCTCAGGACAGCCATTGCTTGAGCAGACTTTGTACATGGCAACGTGTGCCAACGGTGCCATACCAGATGCTGTTCCATTCGCCATGCCTAAAACATTGACCCCACTCACAAAATTTCCAGCAGCAATGCTTGAAGTATGTGTACCATGACCATGTTCATCTAGTGGTGTCCCATTACCCGACTCATGAAAATATCTTGCTCCAATGAGTTTGTTGTTACAGGACGACTGGGAGTAGAATTCACACTTGCCCTTCCACCTCGCGGGTGGAGGGGGCATTCCTTTGTCGTGGAAGGATGGATGATCAGGCATAATTCCGGTGTCTAAAACTCCAATTATCATACCTTTCCCATAATTTGATTTTTCCCACAAACTGCCTGATGACCCCTTGCTCTGTTGTAGCCCCAAGAAATTTGTAGTATGAGTGGTTTGTGGATGAAAAAGTTTTGGTGGTCGGACTGATAGGATCCCTTGCCTGTCTTTCAAAGCTGCAACTTCTTGTGGAGTTAGCATAGCAGCAAAGCCATTTAGGACATTGCGATAAGAGTAAACGATGCGTGATGATTCATTCAGGTCCAAAAAAGAATGATGCCATTTATGCAAATCTTCAGAATTCGAGTACTCATGAGGTGACGACTTAAGATGTACAATGTAAATCTCTTTGTTGTTTTCATGGCTTCCAGATACGAGTAAGGAGTGAAGAAAAAGTATGGAAACTATCAAACTTAGATAAGAATGGAAACGATACTTAGCCATATGCACGCTAATGATGCACTTCTACCGTATATGTTATGAGTAATTTAGTCATAAACTCAAAAAAGTAGAAGAATGTTTATTTATAATATAGGGCAAAACCTTATTTAACTAGAAGTTGGAAAGTCTATTCCTATTCTATGAATACAAATTATAACTAGAGATGGATTAAACAAATTAAGAAATATCAAACTAAACAATTTTGGTTTTATATCATTTTTGAACGAGTGAATGATAATAGATGTGGAAATTGGGTAAGTTGGGTCCAATTTGGATAGGTCTAAGACAATAAAAGGATTTAGAAAAAACTCTATTCAAATTTGCTTGGGTCAAAAAGGGTTAGATCATAATGGGTCAAGTAATAGGTCATAAACGGGCCAAACTCAATCCAATTTTTAAATTACATATCAACCCATTTTTCAATTGGTTGAGAGAATAAATAAATGGATTATTAACCAGTTCAAACTTAAACTAGTTGGACGGATTAATAGCGTTTTTTGATATATATTGGTAATTGGTAATTTTGCATAATATATTTTTAGTCATTCGGGTAGTTTGGTTTGTATATAAATTATGATGGAATTAGTTATATTAAGATTAATTATTTATTGTTTGTTTGGTTTGACAAATTCAAAATATTATTAATGGTACAATTTCTAAGAGTAAGTTGTTTGTTTACAAAAACACCCTCCACCTTATTTAATTTTTTTTCATTTTCTTTGTAAGCTTTAGTTACTCACTGTTAAAAATAAATTTCCATCTTAGTTAATTTATGTGTATACTATGCATTTCATGATTGTGCTATTTGTTTTTAAATTAAACTTTCATCTTACTTAACTTAAAAATAAAACTTTCATCTTATTTAGCTTTAAATAAAATTTTCATCTTATTTAGCTCAAAAATAAAACTTCCATTTTAAGTTTACTACAAGCCAAAAAAAATATTATTAAAATAATTTACTATTTAATTTTATATAAAAAATATAATTTTTAAGTGAGTAATAAAATATTAAATTTAAAATATATAATTTAGTAGTGGAGTGAACATTTTAAGAGAAATCAAAATATAAATAAATATAAGTATTAGACAAATAAATTCAACTCATAATATATTCACACATAAAAATTGTATTTACAAAATATAATTTTTTTAACAAAAAATATAAAAATAACAATTAATTAAAGTAGTGAATATTATTAAAGAATATGTTAATATACATAAAATGTGCATAAAAGTGAATTTAAGAGGGGTATTTTTATTATTTCACATACCTTATCCGAGAATAAATTATCCTGAGATTATTATTCTACCCACAAGAAGGGATAACTTATCCCAGGACTAATTCCTAATCCTGGGATAAGTTGTCCCACCTTGTGCAACCAAACAAGCAAGGGGTCGTTTGGTGTGATGGATAAAGAAAGATAATCCTGGAATAATTCTTTAGGGGGCCTTTAAGGGCTATTTGGTAGGAAGTATTAGGAAAAATAATCCATGTATTTAAAGTAAGGTATTAGTTACAACTATGTTTGATAGGATTTTTGGACTCATGTATAACTAATACCTCCCATATGGCGGTATTAACTAATACCTTGGTTTTAATACCATGGATTAAATATATAAAGACAAAAATATTCCTCAAATTCTTTTACATTTTTTTTATTTTCTTGATTTTATGTTTTATATTTGTAGTTGTGTACTTGTAAATTTATTTAAATAAATTAGCTTACAAATTTTATTTATTTGTTGGTTCATATTTCATAATATAAAAACAAATAAATTTACCATGTCAAATTTTTAAATTTTATTTATTTGTGGTTTCATATTTACATAGTAGACTAGAAAAATTTTGTCATGTCATTTTTTTATAATTAATTTAGTTGAGTGATTTTATTGATACAAAACAAAGTCCAATGATGTTAGATATTTCTCAAAGTTGAGTGACCTTGTAAGATATAAACATTATATTAAAACTATAACTTTCAAATTTGTATGTGTAGATACAGATTGCTTATTTTACAATTGTTTATCATCTTTTCGATTTTAATAATAAATGGTCTATCTTTATTAAATTAAAAATTGACATTTTATTAGTGATGAATTTATTAAGATGACAATTATTTATTCTCAAATAATTCAAGTGAATAAATAGCAAACATGATGACTAAATTATTATTTTCCTAACTAGTTAGAAGTCACAAAAAATAATCTACTTTAATCTAATTACATGAAATAGAAAATTCCTTAATAATTCAAGGGTATAATTAGAAAGAAGTTTTTTTGTAGAATTTTAAACCAAACACAAGATTAAATAAAAAGCAATGAACTAAACACTTAATAAAAAATAATTCTTGCATTAATAATCCCTGCATTATTAATCCATGCATTATTTATTTTTTATCAAACGATCTCTCAAGAGTTTAACATATGCACTTTGATTTTCAGGTTTGAAGATACACTTCTTAACAACCACAGAAATCAAAATTTTGGAAGGTATCTAATTTATTGTTTATTTTATTAGGAAAAGGCATAAGCATTTTCTTCAATTATGATCAAAATCTCAGAAATACATTTTATTATCCTTTTTAATTTTTTTTCTATATTTCTTTGCACTTTATGTGCTGACATGGAACGTAAACACAATCCAATTGAATCTTAGTTGTAGTGATATATATGTGCTGCCACATGTATATTTTTTATATGAGGGGTGCTCTTGTATAGGCGAGTTGCAACTTGCAATTCGAATTGAGGACGGGTTTTTAGGGGTTAGCTCACCCTTGTGGGATTGCAATCCTTTGTCGCGATCATTATAGCACATGGGTCGTGTAGGCATAAGAAGCATGATAACTTGACGTTATTTTCACCTGGCTCCAACTTATATGTGGTTTTACTTTTGATTTTGTTTTTAATTAATTTTTGAATTGTTTTCTTTTTAAAAATAATCTTCTTATTGTCTATTTAAAATAAGTTAATACGTATAATTTGTTCTAAAACTTTTTTGCCTTGCATTTAGAATTTTCTAAAATACACATAATTTTTTAAATTTTCTGTATTTAAAATTTTCTAAAACACATGTAAGAAAAAAGAAAGAAGTCTTCATTATTTTTTTACTTTCTTTCATCGTTTTTTTTTTTTGGCTATTAATTTTATTTATTCCTTTTTTTCTTTTATCTTTTCTTTGGATTTGATTCCAAATAAGTTAATTTCGTACGGTACCAAAAAATTGAAGAAAAACAAATAAAAAATAAAAATTTAAAACATTGAAAATGAATGATAAATTTTTCAAATTAAATTAAAGCAAAAAAAAAAAAAGTAATGAAAGAGGAAAAAAATTCAAAAGTAAGAAGGAAAATAAATATTTATTTCACAAAGAAAGAATGAAAAATAATTGAATATTTATACGTTTTAATGTGAATAATTATGTGTACTAACTGTAAAAAAGTTAAATTAAAAAATAATGTGTCAAAGTTAAGTACTATACATCAATCAATATTAGAATAGGCGTAGTATTGATAAAGTGTGTTAAAAAAGAAGCATTGTTAATGTCATAATTTACTATGGATTATACAGAGGTTCAAAAAGTAAGGTGCAAGCTCGGTACACTAAAGCTCTCGTGATGCGCAGGGTCTGGGGAAGGGCCCGACCACAAGGGTCTATTGTACGCAGCCGTATCTTGCATTTCTACCAGAGGCTGTTTCCAAGGCTTGAACACGTGACCTCCTGGTTACATGACAACAACTTTACCAATTACTCCAAGGCTCCCCTTCCAGAGGTTGAAAAATTATGAAATAAAAAACTAAAGTTGATACATGTATCTCTGGTACCTCCTTTGCTAAAGGAACTTTCACTCTTTACTTGCAACAAAAGAACATCAAGCAATCTGTCAAGGAGCAGAATTGCAAGATTTGAGAGAGGAGTCTTAGTATGCACTAAGCGTGGCTGAGATTGAATTACATGTTGCTTGATCATTTTGTAAAATTGCTTTGTCCAGATACCATTTCTGGTTCCTCTATGCATTACTTATCATTTGGTTTCAAAGCAGGCACAAAGGGATCCTACATCCACAGGGCAGTCAGAAATATTAGAGAGCTAAGAGTCGCACAACTTGGTAATACTTGAGGTAATCAACACATATGTATTAGACCATATATGAACCTGGCAAATCGGAATTCACATGGAAGTATGCCGATTGCTGAATCCAACAAACTGAACTCGCAATGATCATAAAGGTACTGGGTGATCTTTAACGACAAGCTGCAAAGTTCCATACTGTAGACAATAATAAAATATCTCAAGTTAGTTGGATTTGAGATTAGTAAGAAATTGTATATCACTTGAAAGAAGATATGAGCTCTTTCACCATGTCAAGAGATCTAAAAAGAGTGACCCAAGCTTGAAAATCGAAATTTGTTTAAAGGCTACAACTTTAATAGAAAAGAAACTCTTTTTCACCAAGCCAGTTTATCTCTTGCAACAACCTTTAAATTAAGACACAGAAACCATTAGATATTTTCAATAACTTATCATAAATTAAAAAAGTTTATTCACAGTTTGCAAAATGCTCAATGTTCATTACTATACACCAAGTCATCCTAGAAAATGGAGAAAATAACTATAGTTTTTGCTATTACTGGATGAAACCCAATTAACAAATGCATAACTGCGACACAGACTGACTTCATTTTCATGTGAAAAGTAGCAGGCCAGAGCAACACATTAAAGAGGTGAAGTCCCAAAACCTGAGTTTTCTTCTCACTAACCATGTTGTTGAAATCTTACAGAAATTCTATGAGCCAGGTTTTACTGAGTTCAATGCCTATCTTTTCTCGTAGTTTTTTCTCTTACTACATTAGTTCAGTTCCACCTGATAAACATAGCAAGATATAAAATATCTTCATCCTTACCTTTCTACACAAGATTCACATTTGGAACATAACCTTCTATAGCCATCTCCTCGTACAACAAGTCAAGCGCTTGTTGAATCCCATCTGCAAGTGGATGTGAGGAATCACCAGCACGAAATTCAACAAGTTGAGAATCCATCTCAATCCAGCTACAGCCTGGAATTTTTGTCACACCTTTCTGTCTCATTAATTGTCTCATCCTTGCTGAATCATCCCACCTTTGGAGATTTGCATATATCTTTGATGATATTATATAATTACCCGAATTTGATGGTTCCATCTTAAGGAGTAGCTGCATCACTCGTTCCCCAACATCAATATTTTTTAGCTTTTTACAGGCACCAAGCAACGCACCAAGTAAAATTTCATCTGGTTTTTGGGGCATCTTCTCAATGAAGTCCCATGCCTCATATACACGACCAGCACGAGACAAAAGGTCAACCATGCAAGAGTAATGCTCAACTTTTGGAACCAAACCAAATGATGAATTCATTATATCAAAGATGTGCTTGCCTTCATCAACCAATCCGGCATGTACACAAGCTGACAGTACTCCAACAAACGTGACATCATCTGGGCGGGCATCACTACTCTCGAGTGACATGCGGTTGAATAGGGATAATGCTTCTTGTGCTCTTCCATGAAAAGCTAGAGCAGAAATCATTGCATTCCAAGAGACTTCATTTTTTCTAGGCATGCTTTCAAAAATTTGATAAGCATCTTCCAGTTTGCCGGATTTCGCATACATATCAATTAAAGCCGTAGCTACATATATGTCATGCTTTATACCTCTTCTTGATGCAAAGTCATCTATGCTTTTTCCAACATCCAAGGCTCCTTTTGAAGCACATGCAGAGAGAACACTTACCAGCGTGATATTATTTGGGTTAACTCCTGCCTCCTTCATGGCATTGAACAAAGAGATTGTTTCATCAGACAACCCATTTTGTGCATACCTGTAATAAATAATATTCAGATCCATGGAAGAGACAAAAGAAGAACTATGCATGGTTGTACTGATAAAACAGAAATAAGTGTTTACCCTGTATTAAACAAAACCTACCTTAGTAATTAATGTCAAGGACTTATCCCCCAAAGCAAATAAAATACATTGCAAATAGCCAAGGACATTAAAAAGTTAAAATAAGTGTTTACCCTGAAATCATTGCATTCCAAGTGATGGCATCTTTCTTCCTCATACCATCAAAGATCCTTCTAGCAGAAACCAAATCTCCACACTTTCCATACATGTTAATCAGAGCTGAACCCATAAAAGAATTCATCTCCATTCTCTTCCCCACAACATACTCCTCCACCCACTTTCCCAAATTCACATCCCCCAAATCCCCACATGCCCCAAGAACACTCACAAGAGTCCTCTCATCAGGTTCAAACCCCTCATTCCTCATTTCCATAAACAAACCCACTGCCTCTTTCGAACAACCCGTTTGAGCATACCCGGAAATCATCGAATTCCACGAAACCAAATCTCTCAGTGAAATTTCATCAAACACCTTCCTTGCAAAACCCATCTTCCCAAAACGCGAATACATAGTAATCAAAGAATGACCAACATGAAAATCAACAAACAACCCATTTTTCACCACCTCACAATGAGCTAATCTACCAAGTTTCACAGCTAAAAGATTCCCACAACACATAAACACAAATGGATAAGTGAAATTATCTGTTGTCAAACCCAAAGACTTCATTTTGTAGTAAAGTTCTAAAGAAAGATCAAATTTTTGCCATGTTGTAGTTAGTCCTCGTATCATTATGTTAAATGCATACTCATTGGGACTATGAATATGTGAAAAAAGAAGAGTAGCATAGTCGTAATTTTTTAGGTCTATTATTTTTGAGAGTAAATAATTGGCTTTGTCTATAGAGTAAATTAACATTTGGGTATGGATTTGTTGGACTTGTTTGATTGTAATACATTTTTTCAAGAGGAACAAGAGTTGTTGAGTAATGGGAAAACATTCTTGTTGGTTATTGAAAGCTTGCTTTGTTGCTTCAATGGTGAAAAAGCGGGAGATTTTATATTGTTGGGGCTTAGCTCTAAGAAACATTGCTTGTATAAGGACTATGTGAGAAGCAGATCAATAAGTACACAAAATGGGTCGATATTTGGGCTTTCAAATTTGGAACTTTTACCAAACTACAAAAATCATATTATCAAAAAATCACACCCATTTGAAATACTACAAAAAAATTTTACTTGGTCTCTTTTTTGAACTAAAAATGATGCATGTCTATTTTTCTTTTTCTTTTTCTTTTCATCTGACATAGCAATGATACCCCTATATTTTTGGGAATTGCTCCTATGTATTGCCTATTCTAAGGAAATCATTATTCATTTTGAATTTTGAAATCTTTTTATGAACGCATATCCTTTTTACTTTTGTTGAAATTGCTCCCAATGTTGGACATTGTTCTTCAGTTTGTATTTTGATTTCTTCATATTTTTTGAAATCTTTTAAGATCTTTTAATTTTTTGGGAATTTCTTCAGTTTGTATTTTGATTTCGGATACTCTCAATTCTTTTAAGATTCTGATTTCTTCATATTTTAGCTAGAAATCTTTTGTGGGTAGGAAGAAGATGACGACGAAGAAGAAGAAGCAGAGGTGGAACTGAAAAAGACGAATAAGATGACGAAGAAGAACAAATAGAGGTAGGTTTTATTCGGATACTCTCAAATGTTTTAAGATTCTGATTTCTTCACATTTTTTCAATCTTCTATGGGTCCTCTGTTCAACGCTATTCTTGTAAAGTTGTAACAAATGGTTCAAGGAAAATGTTTCCTTGAACAATTTTGTTGGGAATTTTTTGCCCATTAATATCAAAAGCAAAATCTTGATCATCATCTTTATTTGGGTTACCATTAATATCTTATTTGTACCATGTACCATTATATTGGTAAGTATCGTGTACACCCAATGATCATTGCATTGCTCATACGTTTTGCACAACCCATGTATCATTCTCGACGATTCATTTAACTTAATATCTTATTGTACCATGTATCTCCTTATAAGTAAGTATCTTGTATACCCAATGATCACTACATTGCTCATACATCTTGTCCAACCCATGTATCATTCTCGATGATTCATTTAACTTACTATATGATCACTACATTGCTCATACATTTGTACAACCTATGTATCAAGATTTGCTTCTAATTTTTTATTTTGATTCACCAATGAACCGTCAATTTTCATTCTTTTTCAATTTTAGAAGAACAATTAAATTTTTTTAAGCGAATCAGTTAAGATCAAATTAAAAGAGTTTGAATGATATTTTAATTGCATAAATCATGAGATTGTGTAACTGAATGACCTTATTTTTTATAAAAAATAGCAATGATTGTGTTTTTATTAACAATAACAACAACGAACCACCACTGAGGTAAGGTAGATATATATACGCATAACACAACGAACACTTCCCAGAATCTAGAAGTCACGAGTACAAAGCTACTAAGATAATATATATATATAGCAACACCCCCTAATTCTTTTCACCTAGTTTGAGTAGGTGCACAGAGAAAACTGGGGTAAATGACTGAGAAAAGTTGCTGGAGTAGGAACTATGAAGGCCATCTACGCCCGTAGAGAGATCTACGGCTCGTAGAAGGGGCCTCGTAAATTCCCAGATGACTTGGTGAAAGTTTCTAAGCATGAGGCCCATGTACGAGACAACATACGGCCCATAAAGTATTCCACGGCCCGTTGATTGGTTTCGTGAATTGGTGGTCCAAATATCAACTTTTCAGTATCTTGAGTTACGAGTTATCAGACGGTCCGTGGAACTTTTACGACTCGTAGAAGAGGTTTTGTACCAAATTCCAGTAACTCCGATTTTTGGACCCTCGTTTACGAGAGGTTGTCTACGGCTCGTAGAATAGTCTACGACCTGTAGACGGGGTCTCGTAGACCTAGTCAACATTTTTTAAGAAGGGTATTTTTGTCTATTCCTATTCATTTTAATTAAATCCTTGGATATTTTAGACTTAATTAAAGTCCTAAAATAAAACCCTAAGGGTATTTTCACTATTCATTACGCTTGGAGATTTCTCGAGAGCACTAGAGAAGGGAGAAAATCAAGGGTTCAAACTCAAGGGCAAGGATCGATTGAATTTTGATCATTTCTTCTATTCCTAGGTATGTAAGGCTTACTAAAGTGTGTAACTACATTCGTTCACACGCTCCCTCCATTTGGTAAATCAAAATAGAGAACAAGAGTTGAGTTTTAAAAAATTCTATTACCCTAATACTGAAGTTTTTGCATTTATTATGAATTCTTATGATGATGTATGAGGTACTTGTTGCATTCCATAATTATCGATATGGAATTGAGGTAAACATTGATACTTGAAAGCGTGAACCCTAAATTGCATAATTTTATAAAATTCTATGCATGGATTGGGTTGAGGTTTGAGTTCAATTATATGGTTGAGTAAATCAAGAATAATTGTGCATGAGGAGCATATAGTATCATGATTGCATGTCTATTGATGCATGTTGCTTGCATTCCATGAAGAGTCTAATTAAGTGAGTCCGAATGACCATTTGAGTCAGAGTTGAGTCTGATTGAATTTCTCTTGATTGATTGAGTTGATGAGACATTGAGATGAACTGAGTTGAGATAATCTAATGAGGTTGAGATTTGAGTTGATTGATTGAGTATTATTGAGATTTGAGTTGATTGATTAGTTGAGCATATTTTAGTCTTGGGAGGAGTATCGAGCACCGAACTGGGAGGGAGTAAATAACTACTCTAATCCACATAACTACGTTGCCAGGTAGGATAGTCGTACAACACGTTTTGGCGACTCATGTCTCAAAAGATGGACATTTACTATGGATCCATGAGAGGGTTGATCGTCCTTTACCTTGGCAAGTTTAGGACGGGTGTGGCGATGACGTCTCCTTCGTTGTGCATCACCAAACTGAAAGTGATAGGATTTTTGGATGTCAGTTATAGAAAGTCCTAAGCATACCTTGATTGAGCATAATATTACTAAACTGAGTTTTTTTTCTACTGAGTTTATTTTAAAAACATGATTTATTTTAAACTTGCATATCTATTGAGTTGAGTATGAGTTGTTGAGTTGAGGTGAGTGAGTCAAACTTTACTTTCTTGAGCTATTTTACATACTAGCATATTCCATTTACTGACGTCCATTTGGACCTGCATCATTTCATGATGCAGATACAGGTGATAGAGGATTTCAGCCTACGCATCGTTGAGGTCCAGTTCAGTGCATTTCCAGAGTTGGTGAGCCCTCATTGCCTTCCGGAGGATGCCCTTTTATCTTTCTGATATCGATTGAGTAGTTTCTTTCTTTGATTGGGGTATTTATGGCCTGCCATGGTACCATCTAGATTATTGAGTAGAGGCTTCATAGACATTGAGTAGAGGATTGTTTAGTATTTTGTATTTCCAAAACTTATTCATTGGAAACTATACTTTAGTAGAGTTATATCTACCCTTATAATGTCTTTTATTTTGAGCATTTTTGTCACGCTCCGAGAGGGTACCCTTAGCGTGGCCGGCACTCAGAGACTATTGCTAGTCCCCGAGTGAACCACTTAGCCTCATCACATCATTCAATCAATAAATTCTACTGAACAACGAAAAGTATAATTAAACAAATGGGTACATCTCATCTAAAGTTTCAAATAAATAGATAATATTAAGGGCTAGTAGAAAGAGCTAGCTCACAATCTCAACATCAACGCTCAACCATCGTCTATGAAGCCTTTATTACTAATCATGTGGTGCCAATGACAGACCCATGGCTACCCAAATCAAAATAAAGGAAATAGTCCAATCCAACTCTAAAGCATGATTAAAATAAAAGTAGTGGATCCTCCAGAGTAGGGGAGACTCACCAAATCAGCTTCGAATCACAGATCTTTCACGGAGCGCCTGTTGACGATCTCTACTACCTGCCTCTGCATCATAAAACGATGCAGATCAGAGTGGACATCAGTACTTGAAATGTCCTGGTATGTAAAATTGCTGAGTGAAACAGAAACAGGTAGAATAATATGGAAACGACATCGACTCAAAATAAATATCAAATAGTCAAATGTCTATCTATGCAAGAATAAAAAGTAGACAAGTGACCTATCAATAACTCAAACTCATCAATCATTTCAGACTCATCTCAAAGGAGCTCACCTCCTCTCCTCTCCTCTCATCTCATCTCATCTCAGAGGAGCTCACATCCTCTCATCTCATCTCATCTCATATCATCTCATCTCAGAGGAGCTCACCTCCTCTCATCTCATCTCATCTCATCTCAGAAGAGCTCATCTCCTCTCCTCTCATCTCATCTCATCTTATCTCGACTTAGAGTACTCAAGATAGGAAGTTTATGGGAGTTTCTCTTATCCGACAATACTCACTTATGAGCCAGTGAATGTACAACAATCACACTGATGTTGCCACAGCTATTCCAAACTTGCCAGGTCAGGAACGCTCTGAAATCATATCAGCTCATTCAATATGGAGTCAATACTCAGCAGAGCCGCTATTGCTTTCAGGGATTGTTACTCTCAAGGGAACCATAATATATGTGATGGTTTTATGCCTCACCTACGTTTGGCGACGTAGTTAATTAGTTCGAGTGGGACTCACTCTTACCCATTTTGGTGCTTGATACTCCTCCCGTGACTCAATGCTCATAAAACCTCCATCTCAACCAATCTCATAGGGACTCGAACCCCGTCAACGATCGGTATCTCATAGGGACTCGAACCCATCATCATTCAACTCATAGGGACTTTAACCCTCTCATCAATGACTCAAGATTTAGAAACAATCATTAGGAATCAATTGAATAGACACATCGGTAGAGTTCATATATAGGGACTCCTAAGACAATCAAATTTTGTCAACTCATCATCATTCTCTCATCACAATCAAGAATCTCATCTCAAGGCTCTAGACTCAATTCTTAAGTTCATTATATATGCTTTTCAAGTTACTCATGTAGGGTTATGCAAGTTCTCATGAAAAGTGTTCAATTCAAGAAATCAAATAGTATGATGATCATCAACATAGAAAAACATGCAATTTCAAATAAAATTTTTAAGAAGCACCATCAAGAATTCATGCATGTAGATTCTTGAACCATCAACTCATCTATGAGAGAGAACAATCCTATGCTTTTAGTTTAGCCTTATATACCTGGGATGCAGCTATCAATCAAGCACGTCAAGGATTTCTTCTAAATTCTCTCAAACTCAAGCTCTTCTCTTTTCTCCTCAAGTCCTAGCCTTGATGGGATATTGGAATAGGACTTAGAATGGGGGTTTTAGACCCTTTTTACGTTGAAACCACCTTATTAGATCGTGTATAGAGTTTAGGAGGGGGTGGAGAATTGACCGGAATGCCCCTCGTAATAATTTAGAAATTTTCAATTCAGAGAAGCCCGGTCCACGACGCGGACTTGTCGCGTACTGTGTATTTTCAAAATAAGTTTCTGAACGAGTTTTCTCAATCCCGTCGAAAATTTTAAAAAGAGCATAAGTGTTAGTCTGCGATTAGTGCGCGACGCACTCCTGTCGCGTACTAACACTGTTTTGTGTTTTGAATTGAAAAATTATCTTTTGATCAGGTCACTCTAAATATCAACCGAGACCATTTTACCACTCAATTTTTCGTGTTGATCACAAATCTGGCCTCAGATTTGCCATACGAGCATCGGAAGATGCGTTACGCATATACCCTCCCTCTAGGGGTATGTTGGTAGTTTATATCACAATAACACCAATAATTAGTACTCTGAATATGGAAAGCAGAGAATTCAACCAAAAAAGGGTTAACCAACATTATAACTGCCTACAAATAAACTTCTTAGCATAATTTAAACCATTTAAAAAACAAGAATAGTTAATCAGTTTATTCTGCATATGCAACCAACACTATCACCAATTACAAACAATCTAAATGACATGATTTGGAGAAAAATGAAACCAACAAAGAGTCAAAACCAATTTTCAAATATTTTTTAAAAAATATAACACCAATACTACCACTTTGAATGTTGAAAGTATGCCATTAAAACCATCAAAGAGTTAAACAACAATATCACCAAACTACAAATAAACTTTTGAACATAGCTTAGACAACAAAAAAATAAAACCAAGAAAAATTAAAAAGTTAATTATGCAAATTTAAACAAAAAGTATCACCATAACTACAATATACTTCAAAAGTTACCAATTATAAAATAAGAAATCATCATCAACCAACTACTACACTCAACAAATTAACCAAAAAGAAAAATTAACGAACAAGAAAGTACTTGAATATTAAAGATAATAGAAATTAAACAACTTGACTATTAAATTTGTTCACGCAAATAAGTATAAAATTTTTGCAAACACATAACCAACATAAAAATGAAAAAATAGTGTTTGTGAAGATAAACTAAAATAAAAAAATAAAAAATAAGAAAAGTAGTATTACATACTTTTGAGCTTTTTTTCAAACTTTTTCCCCTGCCCTTCTTAGGCTTTGTGCCTTGGCGATTATCATCTTTAGAAGCAGCAGCACCCGAGACTATGAATTTTTTTTTATACATGCTTCCTTATAAAAGTGAAAATTTATAGTTATATGTCAAAACATGAATTCTAAAAAAAAAATAAAGAAAAGGATACCTTGTATTTAACATTTCCGGAGTTTAATTCCTGATTCAAGCGATATCTTTTCAAAATTGGTATTTCATCCTCGAAATCACTGTCGTTCGGTTCCTTTTCTCTTCAAAGATTTCGAAGGACCCTCATTGGAATCCTTTCTCTTAGAAGACTCAACAACACTGACCTTCGTGATGTCTCCATCTTCTGGCTTTTTCTAAACGGGTGAAGGAGTAAATACATTCATATTAAAGTTAGGCCTTGAACATTGGATAGGTGTACTATATATCACTACTAGAAATTAGGCCTACGGCAACGCAACTAAACCCGTTGCTATAGACCTAATGATCGTTGCCATATCTCTATGGCAACGGTTTCCCAGTCGCTGCATCAGTTCGCGTGGCCACAGAGATATGGTAACGATTTGTGAAACGGTTGTCAAAAATCGTTGGCATAGACCATCCTATGGCGACGACGGAAATGTGTGGCAATGGCAACGCTTTTTATAGCCATTGCCATAGACGGACAATCTATTGCAACACTTTTTTAAGCCGTTGCCATAGACTGTGAGTCTATGGCAACGATTTATGGCCGTTGCCATAGACGTTTGTAGCCGTTGCCATAGCTATTAAACTATAATCTAACAATAATTAGTATTTGTATTATAAACGAAAATAACATTTGTAATGTTGATCCTTTGGTCTTCTAAAGATTAACGAAAACACAAATTTATATATATATCCAACATGTGTACACAACATGCATACTCTTAATTAATTAACATTAACTACTTATATTCACCGGTACATTTTTAATATATATATATATATATATATAGCAAAATATTAAATCCCAAAAGATAAAGTAGTTTTAGATGCTTCAATAAGTATCAAAGTATTTGATAGGCAAAAAATTAGAATTTTCATCAAAAAATGAAAAATCATCTTAAGTAAGATCAAGATCATCATCGTCACTGCCTTCATCCCTTTCTTCATTTTCGATACCTACAAAAGAGAATAAATAATGTCATTCATCATCTCAGAAAATGAAAAAAATCATGAAATAGCTTGATTCATCATCTTTAATCCGATTTCTTGAATTTAAATCACGAGTAAAAAGAAGATCTTATTTTATAATGAGTGATTTCAATTTAATCAAAATTTTAATATGAACATCGAACCTCGACGACCAAATAAAAATTTTAATCAAATCTTGTTTTGCATTTCAACAGTAAGCTTTTCTGTTCTAATCAATGGGTCTCCTGCAGGTTTATTCAGCTCCCAAGGAGGGCTCAGGCAACGTGGCCCACTATCACCTTTCCTGTTCTTAATCACAAAGGAGGGGCTAAACAGTATGATTAAGATAACTAACACAAGAGGATGGTTGAAAGGTTTTGATGTGTCCAGAGATGGAACAGAAAGCATGGAAGTTACACACCTTCAATATGCTGATTATACACTTATCTTCTATGGAGAAGGGAAGATCAACTGAAATATTTGAGGGTGATTCTGTCTTATTTGAAGGAGTATCTGGCTTACACATTAATTATAGGAAAAGCTTCATGTATCCCATTAATGAAGTCAATTATATGAACCATCCAGCCTCAATACTTGGTGCTAAAGTCGGCATTTCGCCAACAACTTACTTGGGCATGCCTTTCGGAGCAAAATTCAAGTTCATTGAAATTCGGAATGGTGTGATAGACAAGTGTGAGGAAAAAATGGCCAGATGGAAAACACTATACCTATCTATGGGATGAGAAAATTCATATGGCAGAATAGCAAAGAGAAGAAAAGATTTCACTTGGTAAAATGGAAATTAGTAGTAAAATGGAAACCAGTGGCAACTGAGAAAAAGAATGGGCGATTGGATATAAAGAATATGAAATTTCAAAATAAAGCACTCAAAATGAAGTGGCTATGGAAGTACACATATGCATGTCATGGTCTGCATGTGCTGACACCTCCAAAAAGAGTGGATTAATATTCCCATTCCTCTGAACTTATCCACACTCAAAGTTTGGAAAACCACGAGAATACAGAGGCTAAAAACCACAGACGCACCTATCTATATATTTTCAGATTCATCAAACTCCTGTGAATTCAATCAACACAAAGCAAATTCAATCTTCACAAACTTGTATTAGAAAAATGAGTTCAAGAAGCAGAGCATGGGTTACAACAGTGAGTTTGGGAGTAGTAGAGGCATTAAAAGATCAAGGATTGTGCAGGTGGCTCTTGTATTGCAGCCAGCTTGTTAACAGTTTGTTGAAATCATTAATAGAAGAAGAAAAAAATGGTTAGCTTTGAAACATTCCTTCCCCCCAATGTTCCTGTTCAAAAAAAGAACAGTGGAATTATGGGCTATGATGTACCTGAAGGAGTTGACATAAGGGGAAGATATGATCCTGAATTTTCCAAGATTTTAACTAGGGATGCTTTGCAATTTGTAGCTGATTTGCAGAGGGAATTCAGGAACCATATTAAGTATGCTATGGAGTGCAGGAGAGAGGCCAAAATGAGGTATAACAATGGAGGTTTGCCGGGTTTTGATCCGGCAACCAAATATATCAGGGAAGGAGAATGGGTGTGCGCTCCTGTGCCAATATGTATGAAAGCTAAACTGACATGAAATTCCACAGGCTGACTTTGAAGATGCACTGTCACCAAGCTGGGAGAATCTAATCAAAGGCCATGTAAATTTGAGGGATGCAGTGAATGGAACAATAACATTCCATGATCAAGCCAGAAACAAAGTGTATAAACTGAATGAATAGACAACTAAGTTATTTGTGCGCCCAAGAGGGTGGCATCTGCCAGAAGCTCGCATCTTCATTGATGGTGAGCCTGCCACTGGTTGCCTAGTCGACTTCGGCCTCTTCTTTTTCCACAATTATGCCAACTTCCGCAAAGCCCAAGGAAAAGGATTAACAAATAGTAAGGCCTCCGAACAAATTAGATTCCACCTTAGAAGCTCAGCTTGATCTCGACAATTCAAAGGAAGAGAAATCGAAGCAAAGTTTTTCAGGTAATGCAACAAAACCAGCAGGTAGCAAGCAATGCAGCATTCTTAGTACCACCTTGTTAGTTTTCCAACAAGTGTAACTATATGAGGCAGAAGCAGCAGAAAGTTGATACATCTTTGCCCCTTGCATCATTTAGCAACAATCACACAAAAGGTATAGCAACAATCACACAAAAGCTATAGACAGCAGCAAACAAACAACAACAAACAGAGTGAAGTTTCAATCACACAAACAACATCCTTTAGACGAGTTTAATTAGCTATAGACTTAGCTTAACAACCTATTCCTATGAATTTAGCTCAGCCACTCCAATCACACAATCCAATTAAATCAGTTATCTTTTAGAATAAGTGAAGGTTCAGATTATCATCTCAAAAGCTAAGTCATCTGTAGATAGCAAAAAATAAAAGTAGAAGAAGAAGAAAGAAGAAAGAAGAAGCAGAAGATGAAGAAGAAGAATAAAAAGGAGATTAGATTAAGTGTGACCTTTATCATTACTGCCAGCAGATGGACGATTGATAAGTTGATTAGTAGCCTCTTCTCTCGATGAATGAACATTGAATCTTAGCATATTCGGATCAATTGTTAATCCTGGGTCAAGATTCTGAAGTTGAGCAATAATGTTCATTGTAATATCTCGTTCCATGTTATCTTTTTGCGCTTCAAACTTTTCTTGCATTTTTTGTTGAATCCTCTCTTCTAGCTCCTCCATTTTTTTCTGCATCCTTTCATCATCAGCAGCACTTGACAAAGTTCCAGAATCTGCTGCTTTGAGTTTCAAAAGAGTCTTGGTAACTCCACGTCCATACAACCTTACTCGACCAGGATGTTCAGGTGACATAACTTTTGAATATGCACCAACTGATTGGCTACCATCTTCAGTACTTTCTTGAGTTTCTATCATTTCCATTTCAGCCTACAAATAAGATTTAAGACCAAAGACAAAGATTTAAAGTATATAAAAACTGATATAATATTTAAGAACAAATAAATGATCAAGAGAAACTTTGAACAAGAAAAGTTCATACTATTATGTTGGTTATATCCTCATATGAGTCCTTGTATACTCGGCCAGGTTTTCTTCTTCTAGTAGCAACAAAAAATTCTTTACTGGAAACACCATCCGGATTTTCCTTCTTTTTATTCTAGTTATACGAAAGTAGACATCAATATCTTCACAAGAAAGTATAAGGTTATAGTTAGATTACGACAAAATATCAAACCTCGCGGATTATGGCAAAACTTGTTTTGCCAACAGTGTGCGGATACCTCAACTTTTTGCGATTGTTTTTGTTAGTGTTTGAGATATTCTGCAAAAAAATAAAGTTCATGTTTGAACCATACTCACAAAACACCTAATAACTGTCACTTAAAGTAATTATATAGAGAATAAAATGTATATGCTGAGAAATATTCACAAGATCAGATATACAAAATTGTCTTACCTTAGCTTCATCAGAATTCCAATATCGAAGGAGATCCTTAAATACAGATTCTGGAACATTTTTAGGTCTATTAGCCATTCGAATTTCGTCATTGTCATAGGGATAAAAGTATTTTTTCTTAATCCTACACTTATACCCTCTCCAAGCAAGTTCAATTTCTTCCAAAGCCCATTCCTTCCCAACATTAGGAATGTCATATTTCTCCTACAAATTGTGCAATTGGGTTAGTGCAAAAAATAAGAAATAATTTCAACTAACATTAAAAATATTGAGAACTTCTAACCTGGACATAGTTCCACATATCATCGTGTGTCTTTAACATATTCCAACTAAGTATATTAAGAGGACAAAATGTCCCATTCCTTTCCAATGTGCCAAGGAAGCTACCCAACTCCTTTACCACTGCTTCAGTAGGACGAATAGGCTGGTGCAACTCATTTAACACGATTAGTTTGCGCTCGCTACGTCCATGTACAGCTGGCATTTGTGTACCACCTCTTTTTCTTTTATTTCTGGAATGACCTACAATAATATGATCAAAATAGAACAGAATAAAGGGAAAAGTAATATTGACCTACAATAATTGACACTTTCTTAAAGACGATACCAAATCAAAATAGGCTAAAAATGTATGATCAAAAATTGGTTTAAACTGGACAAGTGCAAAAACCTTTTTTTTCTACTCCCAAAACTTTGTAACATTTTCCAAGTGAATTGCAAATAGAAATACAACTAACTTCCAAGCACATTTTTCAACTACAGGAATCTTTTTTCCAAAGTTTCAACAACTACTACTTAATAACATGCATGAAATAAACTTGAGTAGAATGGAAGGGATACAACTTGGGGATGAATAGTAGCTATCTAACTTGTTGATGTTCTTCAAAGAGTACATCTCCGTATAGACTCTCACTTTGATAAAATTCCAAGCAAACAAGTAATAACCAATCTAGGCAATCTTTTCATAAGAACTGAATAACATGATCCATGGTTCTCTGGTTCTAAATATAAGGGATATATTGCCAACCAAGTACCACAGTAGTCTGTAAAGGCAAATACTCATTGTACCAAGAAAACTTGAAATATATGATAGTAGGACCAATAGGCTGGTGAATAATAAGAAGTTAATTTCAAATACACTTGTCTTGCTCCTCAGATTGGCCATTTTCATCAAGATTGGTAGAATTCTGTACATGATCTTGTTGTATTTGTTCCTGAATTGCTTGCGATGCAGGAGTGGTGGGATGTACCGACTCTTGTTGCACTTGTTCATGTACTGCTTGTGATGGAGGAGTGGTGCGATGCCGGAGTGGTGGGATGCAGGAGTGGTGGGATGTGCCGACTAAGTTCTGCTTGAGCTTGCCATGGTTTTCATTTAAATTGAGGTTGTGAACATCGAGAACGCTGTTTGAGGTATGCTTTTGCTGGTGACTTGATATCTTTTTGTTTCGCAAAGATACAAGTGATCCAGAAGACAAATACCTTTTGTTGCTAATTCTCATGCTTCTTCTTGAACACTCTTCTTGACTCATAATGATTAACTCACTGTCTGTAGAAATGAAATAAGAATTAAACCTCATATGAAACTATAAACTAAAAAAATAATTAACTCCTAGCAAGTAAACTACCATAGAAAATACAAAGTCAAGCAGAATGGAACTCTGTACCTAGTCAACTTTGATACACCAACACAGTACAAGAACAAGTGCTTATTCACAAATTTTCAAACAGATTTTGAACCTCAAATCCAGCGGTACTTCAATCATTTACAACTTTCCAGTGGCTATAAACTTTCCACTTTCTAGTTGTAAGTTAAGCCTACAAGGCCAAAAGCCTAGTGGCTATCAATCCTTTAAGAGATTTTGGTTGTTTTGATTTAATGCATGCAAATGATAGATCTTAAGACTCGGATTTGCTTTGATATTTCCTAATCCTGTTCTGTTATGCAATTATGAGAACATGACTAACAAAAGGCTGTAGGCATGAACCACCAGTGATGTCATGGGATGTCGAAATACTATGTGAAGAACCAGATGTGCTGACAGTCTGCAAGCCTGCTTCTGTTCCTGTAAGCTAAATAGTTATTCTATCGTTATATCTTTGTTATTTGAGAAAGTAATATGTTAAAATTCTTTGGAATATGTTAAGGATTAAGCATATTTGAAACCTTGAAAAGAATTAATACTTAATGGTGCTCAGTAAATTTGTGTACATTAGGTGAAATTTAGAACAAAACTACTGGACTTGGCCGAACCCATAGCTGACACTGTAGCTCGGCCTCTGTGTGATTGGACTGATAGTATAGTACAACCACTGGACCCATGATGGATTACCACTTCTTTCTAACTTCACTAATGTCAGTTATCTGCAAATTCTACGTGAGAAAATAACGACTTTAATGGATTACCACTTTTGTCAAGTTGAGCATTGAAGGCATTGACATTTTTCAAGTAGAAGTTACTGATTAGTGAAACGAAAAAGAAATCTCATAGCATTGTGACTGAGGGGGAACTGATTCAAGAAAAAAATATTACAATGTTCTTGATCGTACTAATTTTCAAACTGCTTGACATACTGGATCACATGCAGACATGACGTTATTAAATGCATACCAATATCCTAGGAAACCATTCTAATTGTAATGTATGTACATTTTTCTCCACATTAATCAACACATGCTTATTTGTCAGGATGCATGTTTCATCATGTCTATAGATATTAAAGGAAAAATATTAGTTAGCAACTTGAATTAACCAAATGATAAGATATTCTTTACAAAAAAAAAAGGTTTCCTCATGCGATCTACATAATTTGACTTTTCAATTCAATCTTAAAAGACCAAACAATGAGTGAAGTTTAAAAGGAATTGGATTAATTAGGGATACTGTATTATTATTCAGATTTGGAATATGTCACTTTTTTAGTCAAACTTTAGGAGTTTAAGTACTGCCATTATGTGATAGTTCAGATAATCTCCTTTAAGTTAACTTGAATCTACTTAAAGCAGATGTATCATCATACATTTACCTTTATTAGACATCTTTTTTATCAACTCAAATCACTCATTCCTAAAACAACAAGATGGTGTCAAAAATATGAATAAATCAGAAATATGCAGGTTGTCCCAGTTATATATACATTTAACTTTATCACACATAATTGACTAAAATAAGTCATCTTGAACTTGGCAGAGTCAGCACATACGTTACCGCTATTTACATCAGACAAAAAACTCTAGGAAGAAAAGGAGAAAAAGAAAGTACCAGATATTACTAGAAGTGCTACCTAAGATACTCATTCGAGCACACTCTATTCGAATCGGCCAAACACCATGTTAAAATTCGACTAATCTTTTCTCCAACAATCTGAGGACAAGATTCTCAATGCCAGTATATTCAGAGTTTGAGCAATGCTATATGCCTTAATATCAAAGGCATCAAGATACATAACACCAAGAGAACTTGACACTCACAAAAGACAGTTTTAACACTACCTAAAAAACCTCAATCCTATGATATCATGTCAATCCTCAAACTAATAGATATATTTAATTTTAAATGCACGACAAAGGGGCAGAAAGTGATGTTTACAACCTAGTGCCGCCCATCTAAAAGCCACTAACAAGTGAATCCAAAAAGTAGTTTGATTTATTAAATGGTAAATTGCTCAAATGTTCCTCTTTATCTCACTATCTCAGCTAGAAGAAACAAAGTTTTCGACCCAATTGAATCATTACACATACAAATAGATTATCTTAGGATACATACACAAAGCCAGACAGGATGGCAGAAGAGCAGACTCACAAGATCAAAGAAGAAGCAAAAAGAGAAATCATTAGACATGTTGAATTAACTCAGAAATACAATCCAAATCCTTTAAAATATCACTCAGAAGAAAGTCAGAATTTACCTGTGAAGCTGTGATGCTCTTTAATTTAGTGATTCACTGTCTTTCTTCAATTATATTTTAAAAATCCTGCAAAAAAAATGTAGAATTTTAGATTAAAAATACAAATGAAATGATTGCTAAGATATGAACAAGCATGAGTATAAAATATGTGGTAACAGGCTATCCTCACTCACAAAATTGAAACTAAAAAGGACAATGTGCATATATTTAAAAGAACTTCAGAACATCCTTGACTAATCGTCTTCCTCCATCCAATCCCAATCAGTACCATCAAGCGCATCCTCCTCTTCCGATGTTTCTACAAGTATGTGTTCTGAATGTTGTTCATTACATGGAAGATCATCAACATCAATGGCCACATCTTCTCTTGAGCATCTAAAGTCGCCCTCATTAAATCTAGCTGAAGGACCAATGTCATCATTAGACTCCCTCCAAAATGTTTCTCTTATATTAGGACAATTCTCTTCCTCAAGATCATACAAATCAATTGGCACTTTATTCCTTGCACAATAAACATCTTCCTCAATTGGATCCGCGACATAAAAAACTTGATAAACTTGTGATACCAACACAAAAGGATCATCTTTACTACATAACTTTTTGAAGTATACCCGGGTCAACCCATACTCATCAACTTCATTCTGAAACCAATCACATCTAAATAATACAACACTAAAACAACCATAATAATCAATCTCTGTGATATCTTGAATAACTCCATAATAAACAACCTCTCCATCGATGGGATTTTGGTCCCTAACACTCGCAAAACTATCAGTTGTCGCTGATAAAGTCACTCCACAATTTTGAGTCTTAAGTGGAGCATCACGACTTTTTGTATGAAAATGATATCCATTAATAAAGTATGCAGTATATCTCTTGGCTACCACATTAGGCCCTTTAGATAACCATCTTATATGATAAGGTACTTCAACATTTTGAACTTTGTCTTCAAACCAATTGCTGAATTCACGATTGTGGCTCCTTGCTCTTGCCCATGCATTAGATCGAATATGATTACCCACCAAAGTCTTATGTTCCCTACAATGACGCATATGACAAAATTTAATTATTAGACATTTATAAATGAATAATGCTTAATATATATATAATTATTGTATAATTTATCTTACTCAATAAATTTTTCCACTTGGCCATCTCCCCTATTGAAAAGAGCATATCGATGTGCCTCATAACGTAATTGTGAATCCATCAAAAAAGTACAATCCTTTCTCTTCTCACGTCCAATTGGATGACCTATCCTAGGAAATATAGGTGAATGATTATGATCAGATTCCTCATCATTAATTTGATATCTACTAAATCTTGTCTTCGCACCATCATGTAAGTATCTCGAAGAAAAAGTCAACTGCTCTCCACTTACAAAACCTTCTACCATTGATGCTTCTGGACAATACCGATTACGAACAAGCCCCTTCAACTCACATAGCTCTCTCTCAACGGAATACATACCACAAAGATGAGTAGGGCCTCCAAGCCTAATCTCATTCACCAAATGAACACTTAAATGTATCATTACATCAAAAAAAGATGGATGAAAAATCATCTCAAGGTTGGATAATATTTCACCAATTTCAGACTCAAGTTTTACAAGATCTCTTTGCCTTATTACCTTACTACATATGGCTTTAAAGAAATTTCCTAACCTAATTAATGTCAATGCAACATTTTTAGGTAGGACTTTCCTAACAGCAATCTGAAGTAGGTGATGCATCATAAAATGAGCATCATGACTCTTGTACCCACATATCTTCATCTCCTTCACATGCACACGATTTGAAATATTTGAGGCACATCCATTAGGTAATTTGGCCTTTTTGAAGACGCTACAAAATAACTTTTTCTTTTTCGAATTCATAAAGAAAGAAGATTGACCAAAACTTACATTTCCATCATCATCTTCTATTAGATGTAGCTCCGTACGTATTCCCATTTCTTGTAAGTCATATCGAGAAGAAATATGGTCCTTTGACTTTCCATCTATCTCCAATAAAGTTCCAAGCAAACTATCACATATATTCTTCTCTATGTGCATCACATCAAGATTATGCCTCAATTTGTTATGTACCCAGTATGGCAATTCAAAAAAGATTTCCACGGACCATTATTCTCTCGAGGCCTTTTTTTTGCCCCTTTCCAAAAGTATTATTGAATCCACTAAGCTCTTCAAGCACTTCGATACCTGACAAAGTAGTAGGTGCAAGTCTATGTTCCTCTTTACCATCAAATGACTTCTTATCTTTTCGCAATGGATGATCATAAGGCAAAAATCTTCGATGACCCAAGTAACACATTTTACGACTATGTTTGAGATACTGAGAGCATGTGTCATAACTACAACTAGGACATGCCAATTTTCCCTTAGTGCTCCATCCCGAAAGCATTGCTAATGCAGGGAAGTCACTAACAGTCCACATTAAGGCTGCCGCATTTGGAATGTTTTCTTAGTCACAGCATCATATGTTTCTACCCCAGGTTCCCATAATTCCTTCAATTCTTCAATCAGTGGTTGTAGATACACATCTATATCATTTCCCAGAGATGTTGGACCTGGAATAATCATAGACAACATGATATACTCTGGCTTCATGCAAATCCATGGGGATAAATTATAATTTATCAACATGACAGGTCACGTGCTATGAGAAATACTCATGGTTCGAAATGGATTGAAACCGTCACTTGAGAGTCCCAACCGAACATTACGAGGATCGTTAGAGAAGAGTGGGTGCAAATAATCAAAACTCTTCCACGCTTTCCCATCAGCAGGATGCCTTAAATTTCCATCATTGGGTCGTTCATTAGCATGCCATCTCATTGCAACAGCAGTTTCGCGGCACATGAATAATCTCTGAAGCCTAGGCTTTAAAAGGAAGTACCTTAAAACCTTTGCAGGAATTTTAGAGCTTTTATTTGTTAGGGCACCATCAACACTCTTCCATCTAGAACACCCACAAATAGAGCAATTATCAACTTTTTCATTATCCTTCCAGAGTAGCATGCAATCATTAGGGCATGCATGTATTTTTTCATAATGAAGACCCAATTTTTTAATCATATTTCTAGCCTTATTGAAAGACTCTGGTATCTGCGCAAAGGAAAATGCCTCTTTTATCAACACTAACAAGTCTGAAAATGCTACATTGCTCAACCCATGCAAGGATTTAAACAAGTATAACCGAATGGTGAAACTCAATTTACTGAAATTTTCACAACCCAGATATAGTTGTTGTTTTCCTTCCTCCAACAATTTAAAAAAATTCTTTGCATCTTCTGATAGTCCCTCTCTTACTCCTTCTGCATCCCCTAATTCCGCCTCTACATTTATAAATGTATCATGAAATAGTCCATCAATATCATCATGCAAATTAGATTCTTCATCATTATTGATCTGCTGAGGTGTATTTCTCGATAAAGACCCTTCACCGTGAAAAACCCATTTAATGTAACCAGCAACAAATCCATCAGCAACTAAGTGATCCTCGACTACATTTCTATAATGCCAATAGCGATTCATGCAATTTTTGCAAGGGCATAATATCTCATTTCCTTGAGAAGCTCGTTCAAATGCCTTATCGAGGAAATTGTTCACTCCATGAATATACTCATCGGTCCATCTTAGACAGTTCATCCAATTTTTATCCTCGCTGTCCATTAAAATCCTATATATAACAACCACATCATCAAGCAAATTACACATAATAAAAATAAGGTACCATATAAGATAGAGTTATCCTTTTTGAGTCAATTAATTCAAAATTCACAAATAACATATTAAGGTTATCCATAATTCTAAACACTACAGTATTGTTCGATTTAAGACGCAAAAAGTTCACTTTGTCAATAATGAAATGATCTCTAACGGAAATAACAGACAGTGAAGAGCACCTTAAATGTAAGTGCAGCCACATTGCACATAGATATGATTAACCAAACTAGTAGACAATAACATTTTTTCCTGGGCTCAAGCCTCCAAGTTCATAGACTCCTAGTCAAAGAATCATCATCATACTAAATCCAAGACCCTCTTTTTCATTGCCCTATTACGACTACTCATCTCGCTTCCCCGCGTTTAATTTAATAATCCGTTATTATTACAATTCTCCTATCCTAAATAGCTTCAATCAACTCTTTTTTAGAAAATTTTATATGTTTCTCTAATTATTTATTTGTTAGAAGAACCTAATCATTAATAAATAAACCACATTTTATGTATGTACAATTTTATATAAGAAGCTTCTAGTATAGACTTTCTAATAAAGTAGATTCAATAAAAGGCATCAAGAAGATGCAAGGGTTACAAGGATAGAACTTTAAGCTCTCTCACACACACACAAAAAAAGGGAGTAGTATCTTCTTTTAAAAATTTTAGAACTTTTATCTGCTGTCCTACTTCTCCAGTGTAATAATTAAGTTCATTTCTTCCTTAGTATACATCATTTTCAACACATATGTTTATCCAAGAAATCAGAATAAACTATCTTTTTTTTTTCAGAATAAATTATTTTTAGCACACAGGTTTGTGGCTTCATTAACAGAAACACTAGCAGCAAAAAGCCCCAACTTCTTCACCTATAACGATATCACCGAAGAACCATTTATGCAAAAGATTAGGACATTTGAAGAGCATGGTTCTTGACATTTTTCAAGCACACGTCTGTGACCAAAAAGTAGTTTCTTACATTTACAGTTTCATACGAGGGAGCAAAAAAATAGTAATCACAAAAAGATACCAAACACTTTGAGTCATCAAGTGTCAAATGAGAATCAAGAAACCAAAAAGAACTAACTGATCAAGTCTGATTTCACATTCAAAAAGTGCAATGTCTAACATCACAATCATTGGAAACAGATAGCTTCGAGATATCTATATGTAAAGGTTGGCAATCTAGCCAGCCTTTACAGATAGTATCGCTTAAGACTCATAACAATAACAAGAAATTCAAGTATCCATCTTTATCTTCCATCTTGAGGAGATCTTCGAAAGATAAATCTGGATGACATTTCTTTTGTGAAAGCCTCCAAAATAAAGAAATCTAGATAACCAGATATTTGTCCATAAACTCAGTAATTGATCACACTAGTGTTTTTCCCCTTTTCAGAGAAACATGGGAAAACCATGAAAAACATGACCAAGTAACCAAAAACTTACTTAAGTTTTGACAACAGGTTTGTGGCTTCATTAACAACACTAGCAGCAAAAAGCCCCAACTTCTTCACCTATAACGATATCACCAAAGAACCATTTATGCAAAAAATTAGGACATTTAATTTGAAGAGCATGGTTCTTGACATTTTTCAAGCACACGTCTGTGACCAAAAAGTAGTTTTTACATTTACAGTTTCATACGAGGGAGCAACAAAATAGTAAGTACAAAAAGATACCAAACACTTTGAGTCATCAAGTGTCAAATGTGAATCAAGAAACCAAAAAAAACTAACTGATCAAGTTTGATTTCACATTCAAAAAGTGCAATGTCTAACATCACAGTCACTGGAAACAGATAGCTTCGTAAATATCTACAGATTCATAAGGATTAAAATCTAGGATAAAGCACTCCTCTTTCTCAAATTAAATTAACACAAAATCGTAATTCCAAACCCTGTTTAACCCAAAGAAATCGAATAAAAAATTAACACAAAATCGTCATTCCAAACCCAAATCGGGTAAAAGCCAAAACCCATCAAAAAATCTTTACCAGATGAACATCCACTTACCTGATTGAAACAAATCAAAGAAATTTAGGGTTTTTGGGTTTTAAGTGAAGAGAGAAGAGACTGAAAATGAAATTTTACAGGAATTTCGAGAAGGGGTTTGAAGAAGACAACTATTTTGAGTAAGCGGACAGCTACTTTGAAGAAAAAAATGATTTAAGAGTACCTTCTACCAACTTCAGGCAATTTCTTTGAAGAAGAACACGATTTAGCAGTAGCTTCGACCAATTTTGAAGAAGAAACCTCAATGCATGCGCAGTGAAGAACGGAAGTGAGCTTTCGCACTGGAGAAGAAGAAGAAAAGTGAGGGACCTTGAGCACTGGAGCAGCTTCGTCGATCTGGAGCAACTTTCGCACTGGAGTAGTAGCTTCCGCACTGGAGATCGATCTGGAGCAGTAGCAGTAGCTTTCGCGCAAGTGAGGGCGGAAATGAGAAGAGAATCGTGAGGGAGAAGAAGGAATTTGTTTTGTACTGAGTGTTTAATTTGTACTGAGTGTTTAATTTTGTATTGAGTGTTTAATTTGTTTTTTTTTAATTAAAAAAGAAATATAATAAAGGGAGTGTATATTAATTGGTGGAGGGAGTCTAAATTAATTGGCGGAATAATGAAAATTGTGGAGGGAATTAAATAGCCATAGCCATAGAAAGAGAACCGTTGCCATAAACATTTATGGCAATGGTTCTACAAACCCGTTGTAATAAGACCCCTATGGCAACAGTTATCTGAATAATTGCAACGGTTGTTTGGTACAAACCAATATACTTAATGCAACGCCTATAACCGTTGCCATAGGGGTTCTATAGCAACGGTTTTTCAACCGTCGCCATAAATACCGTTACCATAGACCTAATTTCCAGTAGTTATATCCAAAAAAATAGACTCTACATTTAAACGAGGGTTTTTTCTAACAGGGATTTTTTCTCCAAAAATGGACATGGTGAAGAATAGAAAATTGAAATAAAACTCAGGAAGATTAGCGAATGCACAAAGAATGGAAACAAAAAAAACTTTCAAGCATGAGGGACCATGGATAGAAAGGAGAAAATGATGATGGAAGACGGAAAAAAGTTTTAACCAAAAAATTGAAAAAGAAGTACATGATAGCCGACTTGGGGAAAATAAAAAGTAAATGATGCCTTGTCAAATCTCAGTTAATTATTACACTTTTCTTTGGAAAAGAAAATTAGCTTAGGCAACACTATTATTAAGGTAAGTAGTGTATGTTAGTAGATATAATATACGCAAATAAAAAGAATAAGAGACCATAAATAAAACACTTTTCAATGTAGTCTTATCATTATTAGTTTTTTTTTTTTAGAAAGAAAAAACTAAAAAGAGAATATGACATAAATGTAAATAAAAAACTCAAAAGTGTAAATATTTTTGGATGTTGACATGGTTTGTAATTTAGCCTCTTAAACTGTCTAGTCTTGCAATTTTTCCTTTCACATTTTAGAGTAGTAATTATTAAGGGTAGAATTGAAAAAAAAAAGTGGTTATTATTTCTTGATTTTTTAAATTAACAACTAATCTGGAACAATTATTTTTAGTAACCCTGATAACTAAATTGAAACAAATGGAGTATTATTTATGTCTTAGAGTGAGTAGGGTTATTAAGTATCTCCAATGGTGATTAATGGGAGCTAATCATAATTGAATGAATAAAAAAAATACATATATACAAAATGGCCCCTACATCATGATCGATTTGATTTAACTTAGTCAAAATTAATAAAATAAGATATCAATCTGATCGAACACCTAATGGCTAATGCTACATGCTTCTTTAGAGTAGATGTCAAATAATTTAACATGAAAAAGTCATTTTCACCTTTCTTTTTTATCCATTTTCTCAAGTATTGACAACAGTTTTCCTCACCTCCACCTATGTATTTAACTTTGATTGCATCCATCAAATACCTAACTATAGTTTTTGAAAAATTCAAACTTGAAGCAACTTGATCTTTCTTGTTTTTAATTAACTATGAGTTGTCTATAAGATAATTATTGATAAAAATTGCATTAGGTACCTAAATGATAAGCTGTTCAAATTAGCATTAACAAGTTATAATACATTAATAATATCAAAATTCTTTATATTATCATATGTTTAACCCTTTAGTGTATATAGGATCAATTACCCATTGAAGCCTGAATAATTACTAATTGGCATGTTGTCATTGACTAGGTGTAAAACTTGTTGTATATTTCCACAATAAATCAATTATTATTAGGTATAGGACGTAACAAAACATAAATAATTTATTTCAACTTGACATTATTGTCTTTGACAAAAGTATAAACTTGCAATACATTTCTACAAATAATCAATTACTATTACACGTAAGGTGTGTTTGGTAATGATTATTAAATGTTATTATATTTTGATTGATCAGATTTTTTTTACGAGTTACTTAAGAAAATAAACATGACTTTTATATCAAAAAGAATTTTTCTTTTTGATATAAAATAACATTACATGTTGATTGTCTTCTCCCCAACTTTCAACAGCCCACCATCCTTCACCTCGACCTTGAACCCCGACTCACGCCCACTCCCCCACCCTATGCCCTAGCCCACCTCACTACCTCCAAAACTCCACCCATCCCATCTTATATTTTGCCTAAATTATATATATATATATATATATATATATATATATATATATATATATATATATATATATATATATATATATATATATATATATATATATATATATATATATATATATAGTAATTACTTTGGGATAATACTTTCAGCTTATTTATCAAATACAAAAATTTTTTAAAAAAACACTTATTTTTGAGAAATCATTTTTAATGAAATACCAAATATACCTGAAGTGTGTCAAAACCTAAATAATTCATTTCAACTTGTCACGTCTTCTTTGGCAAACATACTTTGTCCGTTTTCTTTTTACAAAAAAACAGAAGTTGGAATTGATAAAGCATTTCTTTAATACTTGTGCAAGGGCTAATAAAACTTTGTGATTGATAAAAGTCTTTGGGTATGAAGAAGATGAAAAATGGTGGAAGTAGAAGGTGATCTTTTATGAACGAAGAAAATGAAGGGGGAAGGGGGGAAATGCCTGTATAGTAAGAGAGAAAATTACACGTTCCGGTTTTTTTTAATATTGTTTAATTTTTAATATTTAATTTTTGATGTGTTAGAAAATATAATATTAATAATTATGATGTGTCATTAAAAAAGACATGAAATGCTATGTGGCAAATGAGTGTGCTACACACACATAAAAATAAGTTTAAAATATTGTGTTTTTATGAGTTTAAAAGTTCGATTGACAAAATTATAAGTACAAGGGTCTAACTTACAGACAAAGTCAAGTACAAGAGTTTTTCGATTCATTCCGACTTTTTAAAATTCAGTAGTAACTTTTTGTTACGTTCATGGTGATGCAAGAAGGATAACCTTTGATTGGTTCAAAACTTTATGTTTTTGACATTTTCTTTGCTTTAAGTGTGCTTAATGTTAATTTAAACTCAAGTATTAATAAAAAATTTATTGTCGTGTCACTATAAATAGACTCTTTAATAAAACTTGATTCCACAAATTAAAGCATCTCAAGAAGATCTAAAGAAATGGCTCAACTTAAAGTTAACATAATAACTCTCTCTGCTGTCCTTCTTTGCTTTCTTCTCATATTTGCTTCTGGTGAGAAATTCTTAAGAATTGTTTTGTTTTATTTTCTGGTTGTTCAACAGGATAAAGTATCGTAAATTTATACAACACCTATATGTTATATTAAGGGTGTGTTATTTTTTAAAAAATGTTTTCTCTAGTTTTTTTCTTTTGTTCGCCGGGAAGGAAAAAATATTATTCTAAAAGTATTTATAATTGTGTATAATTATTAAGACAAATATTATGTGAGATGGGCGTGGGGAATAGGGTGTGGGATGGTGGGAACGACGACTATGGAGATGAAGCGTGTTGGAATATGCGAAGGACACAATCAATATGAAGTGTCACTAATACAACTTTTATTTTCCCTACTTTCGTTAGGAAGATCAGATTTCTCATTTTTAATGAACTTATTTTTCAGAAAAAAAAAACTGTATCAAGTATTTAACTAACCAAACACGAAAATATAAGTAGGTCTCTTACATATTTTCTAGAATTTGATAAATAAGTAAAAAAATATTATCGCAAAATCAGATATGTCATCCAGAAGGAAAACATTTTTCTAGAAATATTTTCTTGAAAAACAATTACATAGTAGATTTCTTACTATTTACTTCATTCTTGATTTCTTATTGGCTAAGAATTTTTACTGCAGAGACTCAAATAACAGAAGCAAAACACTGTGGGAAGCATAGCAAGAGTTGGAATGGGAAGTGTTTCCACAAGAAATGTAACTACTGGTGCATGAAGAAGGAAGATGCTAAATATGGCAGTTGCTCCCATGGAGATTGCTACTGCTATTACCATTGCTGAAAACAATCCAATAAATATACACATATAGCCATTAATTTCACATGGCACTGTCTATCTTATTATGTATAATACATAAATTAAATAAATAATGCTGCTAGCTACTAATTACTACATGGTTATTATTATAGCAGCAGTGGTGCCATTAGCTATACGGTGATCACTTTTTATGTATCTCTTTGTAATTTTGTGTGCAGGTGTGTTATAAATATATGGCTACACTCTGTGTGTGAGTGTATTATTAATCCCTCGCCTTAGTAACAAAAAAATGACATATTTCTATATTTAATAACAATTTAACTTTAAATTGTCATTTTATTCTAAATGAAATGATTTCTGATCACATAAATATCTATGATTTATTTTAGACTACAAGTTTTAAAGTTCTTTTTTAAAGCTCTGTGTCAAATCAAACTAACTCATATAAATTGAGATAAAGGGAATAATATATTTTATTTTCTAATAATGTATTTATAGTCACTTTACTTTAGTACCTAAGGTACAAGCAAATTATTTAAAAAATATAGTATTTCTATGTTAGGGATTTTGATTTAGCTATAAGAAGGGAAATACTTATGTTGACTGGCTTACCAATGGGAAAATCCTAGACAACGTTCAATTATGATCCAAAATTCCTAAGCTGATGGCTTTTATGCTCTCACACGACTTGGTCCCGTAACATAGTAAAGACAGAAAAAACAAAAAATAAAGGCATAAAAATTTTATGTGGAAATCTCTTTGCTCAAGGAAAAAAAAAATTCCTATAAGATTTCAATTCAACTTCATTATCATCAAGGAGTAATAAACAATTACTAGCTCTTGCAATTTAAACTCTTAACTCCTTCCCCCTTGCTAGGATGATTCAGAAATTCAAACTCCTAAGCAACAACTTTATTGCTCACTAAACTTATCACCTTTGATCAATTTAGACTTCAAGAACTCAACATGACTAGCTCTAGCTATGCTTCATAGAAGAAAAATTAAAGATGAAAATATCAGGACTACATTTACAAGATTTGAGCAAATTAAAGAAACAAAACTAAAAATAATACAAAACAACGATGACACTTTTGAGTAATTTTTGCTTCTATTGATTATGAAAAATCCGAATGGCAAAAATGTAGTTGTGTCAATACTGATAACACATTATATGGGATGACCACAACCTGCTGGAGCAATTTTATTGTCTAAAGTGTGTCAGCATTCGAGAACTCACAATATCAGTTTTTTGATAGCATACTTTTTGCAACGGTCACTTTTAATCACATAATATCATCCTATCATAAAATCAGTTCTTATACCAGATCTCAATTTGTCAAATCATCAAAAATACAAATTGACAATTTTCTCCTTTTTGATGATAACAAACTTTAATGCGAAAATTGTATCAGCACTTTACTTCCCTCTTTCACCAGTACTCCCCTCTTTCGACTAGGACATGGTCCCTTACTTCAATAATCATTCAAACTTAAGCTTCAACAATATTAATCTCCCTTTTTCACGATGACAAACTCATATACAATAATTGTATCAGCATTTCACTTCTCCCTTTCGTTTAGGACTTGGTCCCTTCAACACCATTAGATTATCATTCAAACTCAATCTTCAGTTATTTCCCCCTTTTGACATCATAATAGGAAAACACTCAATCAAGTAGAATGAGATGTAGCTTAAGGTAACTCAGAGCCAAGAGCAACATATCATAAATGTAAAAGCATAAAGTAAGGAACAAAAATCAGAAGATACCAAACAACATTCATAAACAAAAATAGTTAACATTCAAAATACTATTAATAAACTACTAATAAGAACCATACTGAACTATAAAAATTTTAACAAAAAGAAGGATTTGGATGGAGCGCAACTAGGAAGGAGTGAGAGGTTTTGAATGGACGAGTGTAAGACGATAGTCAGCCTCACCATGTGTCTTTAGTACTTTGTCCTTAAGCTCTTTCTTAATCTCTTCAACTTGAGTAGTAAGGATGACGTTCTAGGCTTTGAGTGAAAAAGGTTCTACTAAACCTGTTTCCTCATCATAAGCTTTTTGAAACTATACATTTAAACAAGGAATCTTAGCATCCTTCTTTGCTAGTAATAGTGACATCTCTTTAAGTTTGTGTTACAGTTACAACAGTTACAATCAATTGTGCAGTAGCTCAAAAACTTGGGATTTCTCTTTGTTAATTGCCTGTTCACCCTTCTACATACTCATACTTAATGAGACTATTCAATGACATTGCTTTTTTGATGGTACCTTTATTTTTCTTTTGAAGAGAAATTTCATCAAACATAAAAACCTTGCCAAGTAGGTACCCATGTGCCATTGTTGTGCTTGCCATCCTTCGTAGTCACTATTTTTCTAATATGTTCCAACATGATTGTCAGAAGATTGATTTCCCCCATTTTACTCAAGGATTCCATTAAATAGATATCTGAGGTAGAGGCTACAATCCTCGATCTTTTCAAAACCTGGGAAGTAGGATCTTGTTAACAAATTCAATATAAAGTTGAAAAGTACCTTTCATGAATGTTTCAGAGACTCCATCTCTAATAAGCTTAGATACTTTGTCAATTTCCTGAACAAAGCGAGAGGATGGGAATCTCTTAGTAACTAAGCAAATTCCTTGTGTAGAAACTTGCAAAATCACTCCTTGAATCTTTCTATTCAGATGAATTCGATGCCCATTTATCATAGTATCTAAACAGTCATCACCATTCAGTTGTAAATTGTAATAAAAATCATGAACCGCTTTCTCATAAAGCACTAGAACACGCCATTCAAATAGGTAAGTCCAGCTTTGTAGTTCAACATCATCTATATAGACCAGTTCTTTATTTATAAATTCAACATCTCTCTTGTGTTGTGCCGATGTGGGACTTCTCATCTCAAGATGAGTTGTTACATACACCCACTAATGACGTGTTTTAAAACTGTGCGGACCTAGGCCCAAAGCGGACAATATCACTAGTAGGTTGGGTCATTACAGGTGGTATCAGAGCTACTCTTGTATTAGCCTTGTCGATGTGGGTCAGAGTTCAACTGAGTTTAGACGAATCCCAGTGAGGCAGGGCAAACCTCAGTGCTGAGTTTAGGCGAATCCCATGTGGTGGGGAAAACCTGAGTCCATAGAGGAGGTGTATGTAACAACCCATTTTGAGATGAGATCAAGTCCTATATCGGCAAAACACAAGAGATATGCTGGGTTTATAAATAAAGGACTGGTCTATATAGTGTGAGGCGTTGTTTGGTATGAGCCCAAAGGGACAAATCCATGATGGACTAGGTCAAGAGCGGACAATACTTCACAGTGTTGGGCCAGATCGTTACAACCAGGTCCTTCATACTTAGTCAGCTCACAAGACCTTTTGAGTCTTAAAAACTTTTATCCTTTCGTATCTAGTAAGAACCTTCTTTTACTTATTTTGTTTTGTCTTGGGACCAGGTCATTTCTTTGACTCAAATTCTTGATCAACCTAAAGATCATTTGTGACTTGTTCTTTGTCTATTTTCTCTCTTCTTTGATTATCCTTTCTGAACTTCTTTTTTTTTATGAGAGTCTTGACTATCTAGAAATTCATCCAAATTTTGCCTTTTGAACATGCTATAGTCTGGCTTGAACTTGCTTCCTCCGCTTTTCTACTGCAGCAGTTATACCATCTAATTTAGTTTCACTATTATCCTTCATTGTAACGTCCACCACCTGTCTTTCATCAATCACACTTTTGTCCGCCACAACTTTTCACAATTCGAAATATCGAGTCATGAAGGCACTTATCATATTATATCAGCAGGTAAGTCAGCCCATAAGTTGAAACTGCTAGTAATGGATTTCAAGGACAAAAAATTATCTCAGAAACACAAATTACAGAAATATACAACAATAATAAGGAACCAACACTAAGATAGGATAATACACATATATAAACAACAAAAGAATCTCTCTCAAAACTTGGAAATCACAAGTACAGAGCTACTAAGACAAGATACAATCCTAATCAGGCCAAAATAATATATACATAAGCATGACTAGTCTCAAAAAGCATAAGACGAGCCACAAGTTCCGAGGCAGACTGAGGGCCACAATTATTTCCCCGTGTGATCTATTTATTAAAGTTATCTTAGATTTTGGCTACTAACCTATGTTCTGATTTATCCCTTATCTTTGCATATTGCCTTTACTTTTCCTACTCATTCAGTTTATGATGCCTATTGGGTACCTGTTGTCTTGGTATTTATACTACACACTGCATATATTTTCGTAATGCAGGTTTGAGCATCAGTTACCACCACTGATTTATCGAACCTACAATAGTCTTACCCGAAGACGAGGGTGTACACTTGACGTTTTGGACCATTGTCATCTCCTTTACTATTTTGTGGCCCGTCTTTAGTTATTTTTAAACTAGCCTGATGTATTTATATATTGATCCACTTTTGGGGCCTTGTATCAATTTTGTAGTAGCTCTGTACTTGTGAGTTTCAGGTTTTGAGAGGGATCATTTTTAATTATATAGATATTTTAGATTGTTCCACTTATTTACTTTGTTGAACTTTTAACTGTTTGATTCCTATTTAGTTCTGCCCTTAAACCCATTACTAATAGTTCTGAATTATGGGTTGACTTACCTGCCGACGGGTTATGGTAGGTGCCATCATGACTCTACAAATCGGATCGTGACATGTTTACTACAGAAACATTAAAGAAAGTCCTACTTATCCAACTGCAACTAATCATTGCTTATGAATCACATAGTTTTTTCATGTATATGTTATAACAATAGTCATTCCCCATTTATCCGGGGGATTGTTGGGTTTTTGAATGGAAATGAAGTATTCTAACTTTTCTAAAGAGTTACTACTTTTTGAAGGAGTGTGGCTTTTTTTTTTTTTTAAAGTTGTGACTATTTCGAAAGATTGTGACTTTTTCAAAGGATTGTGACCTTTTTGATAAGGCATAATAAAAACCTTTTATACTATCCTTTGTTTTTTTATAAATAAAGGAGTTTTTTTCCTCATTTCTCGGATTGAATCTTCTTCATCTTCTAAGAGAAAATTCTGGAACACCTCCGAGTAGATTGAGAAAATTCAGTAATAACTTTAACAAGCCGAACGCCAACGGAAAAGAATGTTGGGTTTTAATATTGGTGAATGGGAAATGATCTGAATAGTTGCAAACATTCAGAATCAGTACCTCCAAAAGTGGTGACTGATCTGAATGGTTGCAAACATTCAGAATCAATACCTCCAAAAGTGGTGACTGATCTGAATGGTTGCAAACATTCAGAATCAGTACCTCCAACTCTATAAATTCCAGTTTGTTTCCAGAATTCAAAACAAATTTTTCTGCAATCAAACTTCCTCTCAAAATTCTCTCTTTCTTTATTCTGTGTGATATACAATTGTTGAGTGGTTCGCCGCTATCAGAATTTGGAGTACTACTATTCTGGTAAGATAATCATTCTATCCTGGGAGGGGATATTCCATCAACCTCGAGTACTGTGAGGGGAATAATTTCCTTAAGGATACACTTTGAACTAAGTGGGCTCAATTATATTCTGAAAGTTTTCTTCTTGTCAACTTTATATTTTGATTTTCTTTACAGATTTTGTTTTCATTACTAGTTTTAGTTTCTGATTTTGAAAACATGTTATAATCTTTGTGATTATTGTTTTCACAAAGTTTTGTTTACAAAATATTTTTTTTTCCAAAAGTTTTGTTAACTGCAAAAGTTTTGTTCAACAAAAGTTTTCGTTCTAAGTATTATAATAATACATGTTCAGCAACAATCTTAAGGAAATTACATATATATTATTATAATCTGTATTCTGTTTTGGAGACTAAAACCTGTGTGGTTTTCTACTCCGTATGAAATTTTGTATTCTGACTTGAAGATATAAAAACTTCGTTAGAATATTAAAGTTCATACTTGTACAACAGTTTGAAGAACATAAAAACTTCAGTGTTGTTGATTTTTCTTTTTCTGATTATTAAGACAGTTTGTCAATTTTTGACAGTGAAAAGAAATGAAAATTGACTCTGCTACTCCTTCTGCGACTGCAACTCCTTCTGTGAATGTTGCACCAGCGGTTACTCCTACAACCCGTACCGCTGTGCCACCGGCGGAGAAACTTGCTAAGTTTACCGGTACCAACTTTAAGGGATGGCAGCAAAGAATGTTCTTTTGGCTTACTACCCTTGGCATGCAGAAGTTCACCAACGAAGACCCTCCTGTGCCTGCTGCTGATATGCCGACCAATGAAAAGTTTATGGTTGTTGAGGCATGGAAACAGGCTGATTTTTTGTGCAAAGGCTATATTTTGAGTGCCTTAGAAGATGACTTGTACAACGTCTACAGTGCAGTAGAGACCTCCAAAGAACTATGGAGTGCACTTGAAAAGAAGTACAAAACAGAAGATGCTTGCTTGAAGAAGTTTGTGGTTTCCAAATTTCTAGACTACAAAATGGTGGATGGAAAAACTGTTGGAACCCAAGTTCAAGAGCTTCAACTTATCTTCCATGATCTTATTGCTGAAGGTATGGTGGTTAATGAAGCATTCTAAGTGGCTGCAATGATTGAAAAGTTGCCACCCTCATGGAAAGATTTCAAGAATTATCTTAAGCACAAGAGAAAGGAAATGAAGTTGGAAGATCTTGTGATTCGTCTCAAGATCGAGGAAGATAACAAAATCGCTGAGAAGAAGTACCATAAGAGTTCACCGATTGAAGGGGCAAACGTCATTGAACATACTGCTCCGAACATGAACAAGAAAAGGAAGGGGTCTTCTGCAAAGGAGAAGAATCCTAAGAAAAAATTCAAGGGCAACTGTTATAATTGTGGTAAAGCAGGCCATAAAGCTCCCGACTGTCGTGCCCCCAAGAAGAACAAAGAGAAAAACAAGGACCAGGCAAACATTGTGGAAGATGTTGATGACCTGTGTGCAATGTTGTCTGAGTGTAATCTAGTTGGTAACCCAAAGGAGTGGTGGCTTGATTCTGGCACCACTCGACATGTATGTGTCTTAAAGGAAGCATTTACAACCTACACTCCCGCTGGACCCGAAGAGGAGCTATACATGGGAAATACTACAACAGCCAAAGTTGAAGGATATGGAAAAGTTCTGTTAAAGATGACATCCAGAAAAGTGCTGACTCTCAACAACGTCATGCACGTTCCAACAATTAGGAAGAATCTAGTTTCAGCCGCACTACTAGTGAAAAATGGGTTTAAGTGTGTGCTAGTTAGTAATAAATTTGTACTCAGTAAGAATGATATGTTTGTAGGAAAGGGCTACCTCACCGAGGGCCTTTTCAAACTTAATGTAATGGTTGTTGACAGTATTAATGGAAAATCTGCTTCTTCTTACTTATTGGAGTCAAATAATTTGTGGCATGCTCGTTTAGGACATGTCAATTCTAAATGTCAAATATATGTTGAATCAAAGTTTGTTAAGCAATCGTATAAGTCTGTTCAAAAGAATTCGAATCCTTTAGACTTAATCCACACTGACATTTGTGATATGAAGTCAATACCTTCTCGCGGTGGAAAAAAGTATTTCATAACTTTTATTGACGATTGCACTCAATATTGCTATGTTTATTTGCTAAATAGTAAGGATGAATCAATAGAAGCATTTAAGCAATATAAGAATGAAGTCGAAAATCAATTGAATAAAAGGATTAAAATGATCAGAAGTGATAGGGGTGGAGAATATGAATCTCCTTTTGCAGAAATATGTTTAGAATATGGAATCATCCATCAAACCACTGCCCCCTACACACCACAATCCAATGGAGTTGCGGAAAGGAAAAATCGGACATTGAAAGAAATGATGAATGCTTTACTAATCAGTTCCGGTTTACCGCAGAATTCGTAGGGGGAAGCTATCCTTACAGCTAACCGAATACTCAACAAAGTACCCCACAGCAAAACACACTCTATTCCGTATGAAAAATGGAAAGGAAGGAAACCCAACTTGAAATATTTTAAAGTGTGGGGGTGTCTAGCAAAGGTACAAGTTCCTTTACCCAAAAGGGTGAAAATAGGATAAAAAACAGTGGACTATGTCTTCATTGGATATGCAACAAACAGTAAAGCATGTAGATTTTTGGTTTATGATTCTGACAATCCCGAAATTCATAATAATACGGTAATTGAATCTGATAATGCTGAATTCTTTGAAAACATCTATCCCTACAAAATTGAATGCGAGTCGTCGAATGAAAGATTTAAACGACCATGGGAAGAACCAAAGGAGAATGCCCCTAGCGAAGGAGATCCACGGCGTAGCAAACGTCAAAGGACGTCTACTTCCTTCGGTCCTGATTTTGTGACATTCTTGCTTGAAGACGAGCCTCAAACTTTCAAGGCCGCTATGTCATCTCCTGATTCAGCATTTTGGAAAGAAGCAGTCAACAGTGAGATTCAATCAATCTTAGATAACCACACATGGGAAGTGGTTGATCTTCCTTCTGGAAACAAGCCTTTAGGTTCTAAATGGATCTTTAAAAGGAAAATGAAAGCTGATGGCACCGTTGACAAATATAAGGCAAGGCTTGTGGTCAAAGGTTATAGACAAAAGGAAGGTCTTGATTATTTTGACACATACTCGCCTGTAACAAAAATAACGTCTATTCGGGTGTTGGTGGCTCTGACAGCCTTGTATGGTCTTGAAATTTACCAAATGGATGTTAAAACAACTTTCTTAAATGGTGATTTGGAGGAAGAAATTTACATGGAACAACCCGAGGGATTTGTTGTTCCTGGTAAAGAAAAGAAAGTGTGCAAACTTGTAAAGTCACTTTATGGACTTAAACAAGCACCCAAACAATGGCATGCTAAATTTGACCAAACCATGTTAGCAAATGGATTTAAAATCAATGAGTGTGACAAATGTGTTTACATTAAAAACACTCCAGGCCACGAAGTCATTCTTTGTTTATATGTTGATGACATGCTGATAATGAGCAAAGATCTGGCAGATATAAATGCTACAAAGCGCATGCTGGCAAGCAAATTTGACATGAAAGACTTAGGAGTCGCTGATGTAATCTTAGGAATCAGAATTCATAGAACTTCACAAGGTTTAGCATTATCACAGTCTCACTACATTGAGAAAATACTTGACAAGTTCAAGTACTTGGATTTCAAAATTGCCAGAACTCCAATTGATGTGAGTTATGCACTTCAAAAGAATAAAGGTGAAAGTAAATCACAAGGGGACTATGCGACAATGTTGGGAAGTCTGATGTATATCATGAATTGTACACGACCAGATATAGCATGTGCTATTAGCAAACTGAGTCGGTTTACAAGTAATCCCGACCACACGCATTGGATGGCAATGAAACGAGTTTTGGGGTATCTGAAACATACTCAAGACTATGCTTTGCACTATAATAAATATCCCGAAGTCATTGAGGGATATAGTGATGCAAACTGGATCACTGGATCGTCTGAAGTTAAATCCACAAGTGGATATGTTTTCACAATTGGAAGTGGAGCAGTGTCTTGGAAATCATCCAAATAGACTTGCATAGCCTGTTCCACTATGGAATCTGAATTTATAGCTTTAGACAAGGCCGGTGAAGAAGCTGAATGGCTCCGGAATTTCCTAGAAGATATTCCATTCTGGCCCAAACCTCTGGCTCCTATTTGTATACATTGTGACAATCAAGCAGCAATAGGTAGGGCAGGGAGCGTAATGTATAACGGAAAATCTCGTCACATACGACGGAGACACAATACCGTTAGACAACTCCTCTCTAGTGGCGTTATCACGATTGACTATGTAAAGTCAAGAGATAACGTAGTGGATCCACTTACAAAAGGCTTAACTAGAGAAGGAGTTAGTAGATCATCAATGGGAATGGGATTAAGGCCGAGGACAAGTCATCATGGCGGTAACTCTACCTAGTAGACTGGAGATCCCAAGAGCTAGGTTCAAAGAGATCAAACAAAGTTGTGACTGACGGTTCAACATTGTCAAATAAATCAACCTATTCTCGGATGAAGACAATGTTCAGAAATAAGGATAAAACTTTATGGCTCGTTAATGAGTTAACAAAGCATTAAAGTTTTTTAATGATTATCTAAATTTGGCAGTGGATGACCAGATAATGTGGCTAAAGAACCACATGTTTAGAAATCACCTATGTGAGGGTTAAGTGTAAGCCGCTTTTAAGGGGAATGACAGTGAAGGCCCATTCTCTATGCTCTCATGAAACCAGGCGGTGTTCATGGCTGAAACGAACATAACCGTGAGAACTATAAACAATTGATGGTTGATTGTGTGACTTATGTTGTCTAGATATACAACAAAGTTCAACGGTTCAAAGATATCAAATCTACCGATTGATCGAGTATATTCGATATAAGTTCACTACGGAAAGTTCAAAGGGAAACCTACTTATCCAGATGCAGTCAATTTTCGCCAGTATATCACACTCGTTCGCGCATCCATTTATTTTATGGTCATTCCCCATTCATGTGGGGGATTGTTGGGTTTTAATATTGGTGAATGGGAAATGAACTGAATAGTTGCAAACATTCAGAATCAGTACCTCCAAAAGTGGTGACTGATCTGAATGGTTGCAAACATTCAGAATCAATACCTCCAAAAGTGAGGGACTGATCTGAATGGTTGCAAACATTCAGAATCAGTACCTCCAACTCTATAAATTCCAGTTTGTTTCCAGAATTCAATACAATTTTTCTGCAATCAAACTTCCTCTCAAAATTCTCTCGTTCTTTATTCTGTGTGATATACAATTGTTGAGTGGTTCGCCGCTACCAGAATTTGGAGTACTACTATTCTGGTAAGATAATCGTTCTATCCTGGGAGGGGATATTCCATCAACCTCGAGTACTGTGAGGGGAATAATTTCCTTAAGGATACACTTTGAACTAAGTGGGCTCGATTATATTCTGAAAGTTTTCTTCTTGTCAACTTTATATTTTGATTTTCTTTACAGATTTTGTTTTCATTACTAGTTTTAGTTTCTGGTTTTGAAAACATGTTATAATCTTTGTGATTATTGTTTTCACAAAGTTTTGTTTACAAAATATTTTTTTTTCCAAAAGTTTTGTTAACTGCAAATGTTTTGTTCAACAAAAGTTTTCGTTCTAAGTATTATAATAATACATGTTCAGCAACAAAGAACAAGTAAACCAAAAAGAAAGCAAAAAGGAAAAGAAGAGACTCAACTTTTCCTTCCTGCAGTCCTTGTTGGATACTCCTCTGCATAAAGATCTATCATATTAGTCAAGTGACATGCCCATATTTCCATGATTTGGTGTAACAACTCTAGATTGGGATTTGCTAGCGAAGGAAAATAATATCTGAATCTGAAGAAGAAGAATCATCTACCAAAGAGACTTCACAGGGTAGAGAAAGTAAGAAACGGCTTGTTTATGATTCCTACAATTACAAGAAGGTAGATGAATGAGGATTCAAGGTGATTGTTGTAGCTTTTTATGTTTATTTTGAATATAGAATATGTAATAACTATTGACAAGAGAAGGCCTAAGCTAAACAAATATCTTGCATTTTCTAGCACAATGATACAGATTCATAGTTTTGAGTGTAAGCTACTACAGAGGAAAGAGTTGGAAGAAAGAACTAGAAAAGCCAATACGAAAACAAGTCATTCAGAAGTGATGGAGATTCTTCTATTTTGAGGTCAGTTGCTTAGCCATGGAGTGTTTGGTTGCTCGCTCTTCGAATAAATCGTGTTGTTCCCCTTAAGAAGCTTCCAAACCTACTCCGCGGCACTTGCCAGCTGGTCGAATTTGGTACCGATGCTTACTCTGCTGATGACAGAAACTTTTTCAGCCTGCAAGCAACATGAATGCCTCCTCTTTAAACACAATACCCGTCGCATTTCACAAGAGTGGCAAGCTCTCGAGGTATTACAACAACAATTAAGATAAAAGGACTGTCCGGAGCCTTGATATCCGAAACACCTTTTTGTGGCTCAGAAATGTATAAAAGTAATTGTAGGAGAAAGTTTACCGTGACAAAATACTTTGTTTTCAATGTTGTAACGATGCAACAACATGTTGTAACGATGCAACAACACTACTACGTTGAAACTTCATCAAAACGCAACAATAGCATGTTTTCAATGTTACAAACGATATCCGAACTTGAAAATAAGCTTAGGATCGAAGAAAAAAAGGGAAAAATTATAGCATAGGAGCCCTAAACGCTAGATTAATTATTCCACACCTAAATGCTCTCAAGAACTAGAAAAATAAGTTTTTGAAAGAAAAATAATGTTAAAACACGACTTTTACTCGTTTTGTTAACACCCATGACCCTATTTAGCATGAATATTCAGCGATAAAATAGTCATAATTTTTTACTTTGATGTTGTATGTATTGATAAATGATTTGGTGTTACGAAAACTAAACTCAAAAATCTTATATTTGATACGTAATAAGAACTCTCACTCTATATAAATTCGGAGATATGCTCATCCCAAGTGATCAATTCATCAATAAGATTGCATAACAACTTTCCTTTAACAAACCTATGTTAAATAGAATTCTTGTTTCAAAGCTCCTTTTGATCTCTAACTTAAGTAGAAAAATTTCATATTGTAAATTCATTATTTGACAGGTTTTGAAATTAGGGAGTGTTACACTTAGACCCCATCATAAAGTAAAAATTTTAGCTTCAACATTTGAATTAGTCCATAAAATAATGAGTTAAATATTTATATATGTGGTTCTTGAATGAAATCGGTTGTGAAACATACAGAAAATACAACAGCTACAAGTAACTTAGCATCTTTTGAAATGGTCTTCTATATATCATGACATTAGTTTTCAGAATCTTTTAAGAGTCGGCAGGTCTCAAGCTATAAATGGCTTCATAAGATTTCGTAATAATTCAAATATATAGCACGACTCAATGGCTAAGTCTCAAATTTGCTTCATTCTCTTTCTTTTCTGCTCTCTTCTCATTACAAGTGGAACCGCTGGTAACTCTTCTGCTTCCTTTAATTTGTTTTCTTTTAAATAAAGTTTTTTTTTTGAATATATCGATAATTTGCTTTGAATTATGGAAATCATAGTTTTACTTATTTCAAAGGAGAGCCTTGGGGTAACTAGTAAAATTGTTACCATGTGACCAGGAAGCCTTGGAAATAGCTCTTGCAAGGCTGCGTACAATAGATCCTTGTGGTCGGGCTCTTCCCTGGACCCTGCGCATAGCGGGAGCTTTAGTGCACTGGGCTTGCCCATATTATAGTTTTATTTATTTGGTTTTTTTTTTTTTGGTGTAGAGTGGGAACTTAACCTTGATCCACCATCTATAGCATGCATCAATCAGATCAGTACTTCATTAGAAGGAAGTTGTTTTAATTGTGACTCCAACTGCAAAAACAATGAGGATGCTTCTGATGGAATTTGTCAATTTGGAGTTTGTTACTGCAGGATATGTCCTACCGCTATTAATAAACCTTAGTAGGAAAATTCATTTAGTTGATCGTCGACTCCAATTTGTTTGAGATTGAATTAAATGGGATGTTATGATTGTAATGTTAATTCTTAGTAGGGATAATGGATGTTATGTGTATGCATCTCTTATCTTTTCTGGCAATGTTCTCCAATGATAACGTAATGTATTTTCACATCATTAATGCAAATTAATTTGTTATAACAAATTTCAGTTTGAGTCTCTCTATATTAAGATCATTAATAAGTGGCACTTGGGGTGGACGACCAAGGGCACTTCCGTAATTACAATGATTTCCCAGGGCATTAATAGCAGTGGCATTTCGGTAATAACGTACGGTTCGATGGGCATTTATTCTCGCCTTGTTCAAACCGGTGGTATTTCCGTAATATCTTGTTTCTCCGGGGGCATTTGTCTTCCACTCTCTCATATATATGTGCCTGTGTGCGCGTTCCGACCTCAGATGTTCGTATGCGCGCCTGGATTTCCTTCTGCTCATTTGCTGCTGCCACCTTGTTTGGTCCACCTTCGGTTCCCCTTGGGAATTTCACAACTTCCAGGTAATTAGAACTTCTGTAATCCTTAGTCTTCTGAATTTCTTGTTCTTTGTTCCTCCGCTCGGAATTTCTGCATCTCTTCGGACTGTCGTAGCAGTCGGTGATTTCCACTTCCTCTGCATGCTTTACCTTTTTGAGTTCTTGCATTTTGGCCTTGCCCTTTCGACATGCATGTTACCGATATGTAGAGTGCATCTTGAAAACCGTATAGTCTCCAGATTTTTAAAGTGGACTTGCGCATGCAAGTTGTTTGACAATATGCCTATTTAATTTTTCGAATTCTTCCACTGTTATAGCTAAGATTGTTGTTTTCCCCTTCAAAATTTGACTTCCTGGAGTGCCTAGAACTTCCGTATAGTTCCTTACCGCTTCGGGATGCATGTGGGTGATATGTCGTGTGGATGTGGAAGAAGGTGTAGGCGCTCCATATTTAAATTCGAATTGGGCATGCTGGCTGTTTGCTCTCTGGAAAAATGTACAGGCTTCAGATTTTCAAAGTGTGATTGTGCATGCAAGTTGTTTGACAATATGCCTATTTAATTTTTTCAATTTTTCCGACTGTTATAGCTAAGATTCTTGCTAAGATTGTTGCTTGTCCCTTATAATTCTGACTTCCTGGAGTGCTTACAAGTTCCTTACAGTTCAGTACCTTTTCGCCATGCATGTTGGCGATATGTACTGTAGATCTGGGAGAAGGTGTAGGCGTTCCATATTTACACTGGAATTGTGCATGCAGAATGTTTGATACTATGCCTATTTCATTTTCTTAAATTTCACTGCTTTATTGCTAAGGTTGTTGGTTCTTCCGTCAAAATCTGACTGCCTGCCGTGTGTAAAAGTTCCTTCCAATTCATTAAATTTAATTTCTTCTAACCCCTTCCTGCTTTCTGATCTGCACATGTTCGTCTGACTTAATTTTATCTTCAACAAAAAAGGATCCAAAATATTAAGAGATAATTTTAATTATGCTTTGGAAGTCTTTGTCTGGAGTAAACAATCTTGAACTTGAAGGTAAGGAGGTTAATTTTATCTTCAACAAAAAAGGATCCAAAATATTTCTCAAGTAATAATTTTAATGTATGCTTTGGAAGTCTTTGTCTGGAGTAAACAATCATCAACTTGAAGGGAAAGAGGTCAATTTTACCTTCAACAAAAGAGAATTCCAAAAATTAAGAGATAAGTTTTATGCATGCTTTGGAAGTCTTTGTCTGGAATAAACAATCTTTAACTTGAAGGGAAAGAGGTTGGGTTCCTTTGTCTGTTTGGATCAATCTTATTTTTCACTTTCCAAGAAATAAATCTTGCTCTGTGGCTGTTATTATAAGGGTTTCTACTGAATGGTGAGCCTTGCATCTGTAAGGAAAAGGAAATGGTGAATGCTGGCTGCACATTCATAGTCTTTTCTTATTTCTTCCATTTAAGTGAAATGACTTTTGTTGATATGGTACTTGATTCTGTGACAATATCATTTGATGTCTTATTAAGATACCTATAAAGTGTATGAAATTTAAGTCACCTCTGGGTATAGGGGCAATGTGTTAGGGCCGAAGTAATTAGGTGTCATGTGTAAGCTAGCAAAGCAATCTTCAGAAAATCATGAGTAAGAAGATACACGAGAAATATACCAAAAAAGACAAATATTTAATGTGGTTCGGTCAACTAACCTACATCCACATGAGGAGATGAGCAATCCACTATATAAAAGAGAGTGCACAATATCGAGAGAAATAACCTCATACAATTTACTTGGGGTAAAAAGAAGTTCACACAAATGTTAACATAATACTTGTGACTCACCGTTTCTCCCCCTACACAAAACTCTCAAAGCTGTTGGGACTACATTGTGAATGCTATCTTGTTAGAAGGAATGAGCCTCTATTTAGAGTCATTAACTTTTTTTACAAGAGAAAGAACTCGCCAAATATGGGGACTTCGTGTTTTCCTTTTAGGAAAAGAAAACCCAATTATAGTAAGAAACTCAGGGCGAACACCCAACACAGTAAATAGATTACTGCCTTTCTGGAATGCTTGTAATGATCTCAATGCTCATTTTATTTGTTCATCTGATTATTGTGTATGAGAGTTGTTCTATATTAAGAGTCAGTTGATTAGTGCCTAGCTAGAACTATTTATTGGATGTCATCTGATCATTGTATATGATATTTCTTCTATACACAAAAGTAATCAGTACTTAAACTAAAACTATTACTTCATTATTTATACCTACCTCTCTCCATGAGTAGTCCTGTTTTCTTTGCTGTTGAATATTATAAAAAGATGATGTTTATGTTCCAGAAATATGGTCATCATTTTGTCAATAGGTAGAGTTCTTTATCTGTTGAATCTAACAGAGGAATGGTAGTTTATTGTTCTTTAATTTTGCATATTTAACTTAGTAGGATACTTAATCCCACCCAATAACATGTTTAATGAGAGAGTTTTAAAGCTTTCTTTCAATGTTCTTATTTGCTTATCATGGTGCTGATTTTCCCTTTGGTTGTTGCTTCCTGCATAATTTCTTCAATTTCTTTCTGTAAGATATTTAGCCATTCTAGACAGAGTGGTGTTAACAATTCCTGGTTTCGTTTTACTTCATGTCATGGACAGATTTTCTTTTACCTTGTTCAGTTACCGTTGGATGTAGTGCCTACGCTATAAGCCACACTGTCAATGAACACCCAACTGCTGCACTTCGCCCTACCAAGAGAGTCCGGGATGTTGAACCCAAATATAGCCAGTAAAAGCTTCAGATATCCTTGAATAACAACTTTTGTTAGAATGAAGTGGATCAAGCTGGGAGTATTTTGAATCCTATTACTGTATCAACTGGACTTAGACTTTCTTATGAGGAAAAAGAACGCAATTCATCAGTCACTTCTGCTCCCGAAAACATGAAAGCAACCCTTCCTGGTCGTCTACCAATAGACAGTGGTTTTAAACATGAGATTGACAGCCAAAGAGAAGAATTTGATTACTACATGAAAGTGCAGGTAATGTATTCATTAACTTAGTCTGAAGTTTGGCCTATCAAACTTTAGATTGTTCTGTATTAAGTCATACATTGTGTGTGAAAAAGAAACATGGTTTTCTCCTATCCATTTTTGATATCTATGTCTACCTACTGGTAAAGGGATCTGCTTGCATTTAGTCATTATTATGCATCCTTCTATATGCTGGGATTGACTTGTAAAAGATGCTTGTTATACAAGTAAGAGCATTAGTAGAAGCATTTCTATCTGGGCAGTATCACAATGGTCGGGGTCTCCAACCTATATCTGAGAGTTGGGCAAATGTTGATAGTTTAGGGCATTGAAGAGTTTAAGATATGACTTGGAGGGGTGGATATGATACTCACATAGATTTTCTGCATTGAATTTGTGTTATATGAAATTTTAGTCCTTGGACACTTCTGATTATCCTTGGTAACTCAGGAAGATAATATGATGAAGGGCATGAGGGAGTTGGTTCATCGACAGACAGTATCTTCACTAAATTCCTTGCAAAAAGAAGTTAGCAGGAAGTTATATGAAAAAGATCTTGAAATAGACAATTTGAACCGCAAGAACAGACTTTCGTAATTTTTTGGTTTTCCTTGGGCATTACGGACGCGTGGCACTTTCATAATAAATTTGTTTTAGGAGGGCCTGACGGCCGGTGGCAATTCCGTAATAAACATGCCCTCCGAGGGCATTTATGTGCCACCCACGTTCCCGAATGAGCTCCCTTCTTCTCCACTTGCCTCACCCACTTTTCCCACGGGATATTAAAGCTTCTTTCTACATGGCTTTCTCTCTTCTTCCTGCTTTTACTATTTCTTCTTCAAAAGTTGCTCTTACAAACGTTGCTAATTGGGTTCTCCTTGCTCGACAGAGAAGAACCACGGTGGTGACTTACAGGTACATGGCTTTCTCTCTTCTTTCGGCTTTTATGCTTCTTCTTGAAATTGGAAAAAGCTGTTGTCAGACACGTTGCTAATTCGGTTCTTCCTGCTCGACGGAGAAGAGCGAGCTCCATGACTTTCAGGTATCCTCTTACTTATTTGAACTGAGGAACTTCGAAGTTTACGATTCGATTTTCTTCTTACTTATTTCTTCCGAAAATTTGTTAAAAAATCTTTCAGATTCAGTAATTTGTTGTTTAAAATATCCTTCAGATTCAGTATTTTTTAAGTTGTATGTTTTACCTTTCTACTCTGTTGACGTTTGTAATTATGATTTCAGTATGTGTGCGCGTTAAATTTTTATAGCAGACTTGTGCATACAAGCTGTTTGATAATATGTCTCAGCAATTTCTGCATGCATGTTGAATGTGTGTTGCTTAAATTTTTATAAGCGAATTGTGCAGGGAAGTTGTTTGGTGATATGTCTCAATATATATTCTTGTTCTTAATTTTTACATGCATGTTCTGTCAGTGTTTTGTTTTGGTTTTTTCCCGTTCCGCTAATTTTTATAGGTGAATTGTACAGGCAAGTTGTTTCGTAATATGTGTCAATACAATATGATTTGTGTATTTTTGTTCTTAATTTTCACATGCGTGTTTGGTCAGTCTTTCCTCTTGGTGTTTCCAAGTCATTTTGATTCAAAATCTGTGTTGGTACATTTCAGAAATCAGAAGAACTACTTGAGGAGGTCATACTCTCTGGTACTCTTAATAGCTTAAGAGCTCATGAGGGTCATCTCCTGAATTCATGTTCCACCTTTATACAGACCATGGAGTAAGTTTCACATAGTTTATCTTAAAGCAAATTTGCATCTTTTTGGTCCTTGTTCTGAACCTCTGTTAAAGACAAAAGCTGCATTTAGGAACGTTTCAAGGTCCTGTCTGATTTAATTGGCCTGTTTGGTTTAAACTTATGCGTAACCTCAGAATCTGTCATGGGAACTACTATCTCCGCTACCTAATGAGAAACAGTTGTGTAGAACACTTACCAGTCATGTCTTGAAATAGTTGTCCACGTATAACTGTCACCTCTAATGACCAATAAAGTGAGAAATAAAATTGAAGCTTCTCCTGTGTGCTATTATTTGCACTCTCAAATGTGTACTATTTCTTAGAATAGGAAAAGATTAATTGTTGACCACTTATGTACAATTGGTTTCACCCTTCTGCAGCATGAGGGTGTGCCAAGGCCATTATGATGCATCTCTAATCAAAGCGTGGGAAGACTGGGATGGAAAGCATGGTTCAGAAAATGACCATAGCATTTTGACTCTTCCTGTAAATGTAACATTGTTCCTGTACAAGTTGTTAAACAGATTGACGTTCCAAAAGAGCCTTAGTAATGTATTCACATACCATATTGTATTGCATAATTTAGGACCTCTTTGTGCATTTAAGTGTAAGGTCATATATCCCCTCGCCCGTGCCTCGCACGGGCATCGCCCCTCTAGTTTATTTATAAGTGAGGCTATATTGAATATATTGTTGTTGGTGTTGCTGTTGTTAGGGGTGTTCATGGTTTGGATAAAAACCAATCCAAACTGAAGAATCGAACCAAATCAATTTGAAAGATAATAAATAAAAAGGATAATTTGAAAGAACCTCTTTATAGGTTTGATTTTTGTAATATAAGTCTCTTTTGTAGTTCCTCATTTTGATTTTTATTGTAATAATTTATTTTAACCTATTTATCATTTCGGTAAAGAAATTTAAGATTTGATTAATTTATCATTTCTAGTATACTATTTTATTTAGGAATAACTGAAAATATTTCTTAGAATAAATATGTATTATTATATATACATCAAAATTTTATTTATGTAATGCCCCATAGATTTATAATATCAAACTATGGCTAATATGAATTGGGTGACAAAATAATTTCACCCTTTAAATTTTATTTTGAAAATTAAATAGTCCTGTCAATTTTGAATAATCGGCATTCTCTCTTCTTTATTCTATGTAACAATGTCTTTTTTATTTTTGACATTTTTAATTTTCCATCTCTGCAATATCTTTTTATATTATTTTTTTTCTGGATATCTATAGATTTCTATTTAAATTATTAACATTATAAATTAAATAATCTTTTTTCTGAATTAATTAAAACCTAGTGTTAGAAAGATTTCTTGAGAAATTAGGATGACAGCTAATCTAGTGAAGCAAGGATCAAGAAAGTGATATGAAGAAGGCTGGAGCACTACAAAGTCGTTGCTGCGTTTCATTTTTAGATAGTTAATTTAATTAACTTCAAAATTAAATTAAATTTAATTATATTAATTTAATATTTTTAATTAAAGTTAAGAAACTCAAAATCAACATAAAACGTATAATAATATTTTTTATATCAATATAATTAAAATATATATTTTAAAATATTAATCAAAATTTATATTATTTAATACTAAAAAAAATATTACAAGTAAAAGGAACAAAGAAATATAAATTAGAACCTCAGGATATAGTATTTACTTTTATTACATCAATTTCTTTTGTTTAGCAAGGCTTGTTTATAGAAAGGGGTCTTTCTTTCTTTTTTTAATTTTTTTAATAAATGTTGGGAGTGTTTATTTGTCAATTTCCCCATAATAACTGTGAACCAATTTCTTTAAATATTGAAAAGATTTTTATATCCATATCTATCACCACTTTTTCTTAGCTACCAACCAAAAACTTCTTTTTTCAAGGGGAAAAAATAAACTCCCTCCGTTGAGACGAAGATCTTGTTTGTGGTTTATTTTTAATGTTACTTAAATTTATTAGAATTATTAGAAATTGACTAAACATAAATGCTCAAGAATCATCAAGAAAATCATCAAGTTTGGATTAACTTTCAAGATTCATCATCAAAGTGAGTTATTCTTCATAAATATTAAGCTACCCAACCTAAATTTCTTTATTTATTCATGAATCCCTAATAGAATCTTAAATCATAACCTAGGATTTCAATAAAACAAATTCAAGAATCCGAAGAAAGGATTTCTTGATTCTTCTTCACCAATTAGGGTTCTTCATTAAGAACTCTAAAGATTCTAAGTCAAGAATTAAAGAAAGCCCTTCAAACAATGTCTTTCCAAGTTCTTCCACTCTAAAAGAACTACCGAGATCAAAGATTTTCTCCAAGAAAGCTAGTATTCATCAAATTTCGATTGTAATATCAATTTTCCAGGTGTGTAAGACTAACTTAAAGCATGAGATTGTTCTTCCATGTGCCCCTTTTGAGTCAATTGAGTCTATGATTGAAGATGATGAGTTATGTGTGAAAATCCTTGCGTATTTTACTGAGATTCTTCTTAATTCATGTATTTTTCTTAAATTGATGATCATCATAAACTTGATTTACCGCATAAGTGTTTTCATGAATGATTTTACAAAATTCTATGTTTATTTTACTCAAGAATAAAAGAATTAACTTAGGGAAAAGAGTCTAGAGCCTTGATGATGATGATGTTGTGATTGTGGTCTAAATTGTTGAGAGTCTTGATGTTGATGTTGATGAGTTGATGTTGATGATGATGTTGATATTGATGTACTATGTCCCTATGGGACCGATGATGATGATGTTGATGTTGATGTTGATGTACTATGTACCTATGAGACTGATGATGATGATGTTTTATGAGCATGTCGAGTTCTGGGGAGGAGTATTGAGCATCGAAATGGGTGAGAGTGAGTCCCACTCGAACTCATTAACTACGTGGCCCGCGTAGGAGAGAGGATCGAACTGCAATGCGGATGTTTCCTTGTCCCAAAAGAGGACTGGTGTTATTTCTTGTGAATCCACTGATGGTGATGTCCTTTACCCCGGGCAGGGTACTGGATGGATGTGGCAATGGCATCGCTTTGTTGTATCATCACCGGCTCATAGGTGATGGTTGTCAGTTAGAGAAACACCCAGTTAGGTTCCTCGCTGATAGACCTCTGATGTTGATGTGATGGTATGCGTCTTGATGGATGTTGATGATTTATTTTTTCTACTCTTTATCTTGTCCTAGATGGGCATTGGTCCTTCGAGTTGAGTTGAGTTTCCTTAAGGTGAGTCTGATGTATAGATGATGTTGAGATGAGATGTTGATAAGTCATTTGTCTACTTTTTATTCTTGCTTTAGATAGACATTTGACATTCTGATGGAGTACTACCTGTTTCTATTTCATTCAACTATTTACATACCATTACATTCCGCATATTGATGTCCCCTTCTGGGACTGCATCGTTTTATGATGAAGAGGCAGATATTAGAGACCATCGACAGGGGCTTCGTTGAGGATCTATTCGCATTTAGCTTATCGGTGAGACCTCCTTGTTTTCGGAGGATTTCCATATTATTATCATCTAGCTTGAGTTAGTACTTTATTTTCCTTGAGTTGGGTGACCATGGCCTGTCGTGGTACCATCAAGATGTTAGAGGTAGAGGCATCATAGACATTGAATAGAGGATGTTATGTATTGGGTTTTTTCCAACTCTTCTTTATTGGAAATTAACTTTTATATAAAGACTTGATTACTTTAATTACATTATAGTCTTTTCCTTGAGGTTGTTCCTTCTGCTGTTGAGTATGAGGTGACGATGAGGCCAAGTGGTTTCGGTCAGGACTAGCAATAATCTCTGAGTGCCGGCCACACCAAGGGTACCCTCCCGGGACATGACAGTTGTGACCTTTCTGATAAGACATAATAAGAACCTTTTATACTACCCTTCGTTTTTTATAAATAAAGGAGTTTTATTTTCTCATTTCTCGGATTGAATCTTCTTTTTCTAAGAGAAAATTTTGGAACACCTCCGAGTAGATTGAGAAAATTTAGTAGTAACATTAACAAGCCGAATGCCAACGGAAAAGAACAAGTAAATGAAAAAGAAAGCAAAAAAGAAAGAAGAGACTCAACTTTTCCTTCCTGTAGTCCTTGTTGGATACTCCTCTGCATAAACATCTATCATATTAGTCAAATGACATGCCCATATTTCCATTATTTGGTGCAACAACTCTAGATTAGGATTTGTTGGCGAAAGGGAAAGTAATATCTGAATCTGAAGAAGAAGAAGAAGAATCTACCAAAGAGACATCACAGGGTAGAGAAAGTAAGAAACGACTTGTTTATGATTCCTACAATTACAAAAAGGTAGACGAACGAGGATTCAAGGTTATTGTTATAGCTTTTTATGTTTATTTTGAATATAGAATATGTAATAACTATTGACAAGAGAAGACCTAAGCTAAACAAATATCTTGCATTTTCTAGCACAATGATACAGATTCATAGTTTTGACTGTAAACTACAGAGGAAAGAGTTGGAAGAAAGAAGTAGAAAAGCCAATACGAAAACAAGTCATTCAAAAGTGGTGGAGATTCTTCTATTTTGAGGTGAGTAGCTTAGCCATGGAGTGTTTGGTTGCTCGCTCTTGGAATAAATCGTGTTATGCCCCTTAAGAAAAACCTACTCCGCCGCACTTGCCAGCTGGTCAAATTTGGTACCGATGCTTACTCTGCTGATGACAAAAACTTTTTCGGCCTGCAAGCAACATGAATGCCTCCTCTTTAAACACAATACCCGTCGCATTCCACAAGAGTGGCAAGCTCTCGAGGTATTACAACAACAATTATTTCACTCAATGAGATAAAAGGACTGTGCGGAGTCTTGTTATCCGAAACACCTCTTTGTGGCTCAAAAATGTATAAAAATAATTGTAGGAGAAATTTTACCTTGACAAAAAACTTTGAAAGACCGAGCTAAACAAGATGTTGTAACGATACAACTCCACTACTATGTTGGAACTGTTGGAAAATCATATGAGCAGCGGAAGTGTTTACATGAATAATAGATAACATATACGTTTATGTGAGAACACAAATAATCATGCTAGAACACATAAACTTTATGAAATTTAATTAGATAAATACATCTTGAAGCGTGAGCATATACCTTCAAGCGAATCTACTGATTCCAAGTTTACATCCGAACCCTCTCAATACTTGGGTGGACAACCATTGTGTAGAAAACCTAATTTCCTTTCATCCAAATCCCCTTTTTTCTAGATTTGGAAAAACCCTATTTATAGGACCTTTCTAAATCTAAAATGAAGAAGGAAACTCACTTTTCTTGAAAAACAAGAAACTAATATATGTCCCCTGTTTATTAGAAATGGGATTCTGAGTTCTAATAAATATGGACACGGTAGAGACCATTATTACTGAGGCTCCCTATTATAGAATTAATTCAAATAATTAATTTGAAATTATTCTTACCATTATAAATTACAAATCATTCCACTACAAGTCACTCCTCTATTTATATTTCAAAATTTCTCATTAAACACTTATGTAATTCTCCATGTTAAGATTATAGATACTAATCAATAAATTAAATTACTGACAAATTTAATTTAAAGATTAATTTCCTTTAGAGCACTGCTTAACTTATTTCATGTGTCGGATTCATAAATCCGCTTTCAAGGTTTGACACAATGAAAACTTACAAGCTTCTCAAAAGGCATATTATTAATCTCTATATCGAGACACGGATTCCGTCAACTAGCTTATTATTTCACCAATATATATTATTATCATCCAATCTACCAGACATATTGACCCATCTCAGAATCTCACCTTTTAATAGATCAAAATGATAAATAATATATATATACAGATCATAATAGTTATATCAGTATTGAGAATATAAGTACATTTAATAGTTTAGAGAATATATTTTTATTAGTCAGTCTAAAACAACTATCTCTACTCGATCCCTTCAATACATACAATATGCATTAACACAAGAAGTTGGAACTACATCGCTCCCATAATCAAGATAAATTATATATAATCTTGTGCTACAATCATACCGATGGCTTGTCCAATTTCCATCTTAGATTGTAAATGAAAAACTTTATACTGATAAAAACCAATGATTTAATCTTCTGTGTATAAGCTAAAACTCTATACACTAAATCATCTACTATATGACTAACTGGACACATTAACGATTATACGATCTATTAAAACTTTTATTAAAATTGGATGAATGATTATTCTATAATAAATATTATATCTAAACTCATGATTAATAGTATATATTCCATGGTTAATAGTATATATCCCAACATGAACTTCATCAGAACACAACAATAACATGTTTTCAATGTTACAAACGATATCCGACTTGAAAATAAGCTTAGGATCAAAGAAAAAAAGGGAAAATTATAGCATGGGAGCCCTAAACGCTAGATTAATTATTCCACACCTAAATGCTCTCAAGAACTAGAAAAATAAGGTTTTGAAAGAAAAATAATGTTAAAAAATGACTTTTACTCATTTTGTCCCAGCACGAACAGTCAGCGATAAAATAGTCATAATTTTTTACTTTGATATTGTATATATTGATACATGATTTGGTGTTACGAAAACTAAACTCAAAAATCTTATATTTGATACATAATAAGTACTCTCACTATTTATAAATTTGGAGATATGCTCATCCCAAGTGATCAATTCATCAATAAGATTGCATAACAACTTTCCTTTAACAAACCTATGTTAAATAGAATTCTTGTTTCAAAGCTCCTTTTGATCTCTAACTTAAGTCGAAAAATTTCATATTGTAAATTCATTATTTGACAGGTTTTGAAATTAGGGAGTGTTACACTTAGACCCCATCATAAAGTAAAAATTTTAGCTTCAACATTTGAATTAATTATATAAAATAATGAGTTAAATATTTCTATATGTGGTTGTCGAATGAAATCAGTTGTGAATCATACAGAAAATACAACAACTACAAGTAACTTAGCATCTTTTGAAATGGTCTTCTATATATCATGACATTAGTTTTCAGAATCTTTTAAGAGTCGGCAGGTCTCAAGCTAAAAAATATATATATATTCACACATATACCAAATAAAATGTACAAAAAAGAATTTTTAAAATAATATATATTTCTCTATATAAATGGCTTCATAAGATTTCGTAATAATTCAAATATATAGCACGAATCAATGGCTAAGTCTCAAATTCACTTCATTGTCTTTCTTTTCTGCTCTCTTCTCATTACAAGTGGAACCGCTGGTAACTCTTCTGCTTCCTTTAATTTGTTTTCTTTTAAACAAAGTTTTTTTTTGAATATATCGATAATTTGCTTTGAATTATGGAAATCATAGTTTTACTTATTTCAAAGGAGAGCCTTGGGGTAACTAGTAAAGTTGCTGCCATGTGACCAGGAAGCCTTGGAAACAGCCTCTGGCAGAAATGCAAGATAAGGCTGCGTACAATAAACCCTTGTGGTCGGGCCCTTCCTTGGACCCTGCACATAGCAGAAGCTTTAGCGCGCCGGGCTTGCCCATAGTTTTATTTATTTTGATTTTTTTTTTTTGTCGTAGAGGTGGAACTTAACCTTGATCCACCATTTATAGCATGCTTTGATCGGATCAGTACTTCATCAGAAGGAAGTTGTTTTAATTGTGACTTCAACTGCAAAAACAACGAGGGTGCTTCTGATGGAATTTGTCAATTTGGAGTTTGTTACTGCAGGACATGTTAAAAAACTACCACTATTAATAAACCTTGGTAGGAAATTTCGTTTGAGATCGAATAAGTTATGATTGTAATGTTAATTCTTAGTAGGGATAATGGATGTTATGTGTATGCATCTCTTACTTTTCTGGCAATGTTCTCCAATGATAATGTAATGTATTTTCACATCATTAATGCAAATTAATTTGTTATAACAAATTTCAGTGCATTTTGAGTCTTTCTGTATTTATTTATAAGTGAGGCTATATTGAATATGTTGTTGTTGGTGCTGCTGTTGTTAGGGGTATTCATGATTTGGATAAAAATCAATTTAAACTGAATAATCGAACCAAACCAATTAAATGGACCAATTTTATTTGGATTTGGTTTTAGTTTTTCAAAAAACGATAGTATTTGGTTTGGGTTTGTTTAAAAAAATTGAAGAAATAACCAAATCGAACCGATAAATTATATTCATATATTTTATACATAGTACATTATTTGTAAAAATAATTTTTATTATTTAATCTCTTATGAAAGCATAAATGGTACGGTTGAGAACATTTATTTTATTGATTTCATGTATAAAAATATATGTGAGTATTCTTGGTAGGACTAGAATGTCACCATCTTTTCCTTCTAGGCCAAAAGGATGAATGTTAAAACTTTTCTTAAGTAAATTTAATGATTAAAAGTTTCATAATATCAGTTGTTCTAATTATTCATCATTTTGAATGGATTTTTATCAATTTTTTCTCCATTTTAAAGGCATCATGCTTTTATTTTTGTATACTGAATAACCAAACCAAACCAAACTGAAATCGATAAATGTATATTATAATTGGGTTGGGTTGGTTTTGAGAATTTAAAAACCAAATTAAGTTAGTTTAATTTTGGATTTGACCAATAATTGACATGTGAGCACCCCTAGTTGTTGTTATATTTATTTATAAATACAAATAATATGATAATGTGTAAATATATTGTCAAAAATGAAATAGGATGAAGAGATCTAAAATATTATTTATATATGTTGAAAAGATAACAAATAAAAAGGATAATTTGATAGAACCTCTTTTTAGATTTGATTTTGTAGTTTCTCATTTTGATTTTTGTTGTAATAATTTATTTTATCCTATTTATCATTTCGGTAAAGAAATTTATGATTTGATTAATTTATCATTTCTAGTGTACTATTTTATTTAGGAATAACTAAAAATATTTCTTAGAATAAATATGTATTATTATGTATGCATCAAAATTTATCATTATCATCATTTTTGTTATCTAACTATGTCTAATTACTAATAAAAATGTATAGCAAATTCCCCATCCAAATCAAGATAGAACGAATTTTTTTAATGTAATTATAAATCAGTACAATTTTATTTAAAAAATAATAACATAACATAAAAAAAACAAGCACAATTAACTCACATTATGTAATGGAAACTATGAGTCTGTAATGCCCCATAGATTTATAATATCAAACTATGGCTAATATGAATTGGGTGACAAAATAATTTTCACCCTTTAAATTTTATTTTGAAAATTAAATGTCCTGTCAATTTTGAATAATCGGCATTCTCTCTTCTCTATAATGTGTAATAATGTCTTTTTTATTTTTGACATTTTCAATTTTCCATCTCTTCAATATCTTTTTATATTAGTATTTTTTTTTCTAGATATCTATAGATTTTTATTTAAATTTATTAACATTATAAATTAAGTAATCTTTTTTATGAATTAATTAAAACCCTAGTGTTAGAAGATTTCTTGAGAAATTAGGATGACTGCTAATCTAGTAAAGCAAGGATCAAGAAAGTAATATGAAGTTAATTTGCTACGATCCATTTTTCGAGTTTCAAAGGTGCCCCCTTTAGTCGTTGCTACGATCCATTTTTCAATAGTTAATTTGATTAACTTTAAAACTAAATTAAATTATATTAATTTAATATTTTAAATTAAAGTTGAAAAACTCAAAATCAACACAAAATGTATAATAAATTATTTTTTTGTATTAATATAATTAAAATATATATTTTAAAATATTAATCAAGATTTATATTGTTTAATATTAAAAAAAAGTTATTACAAGTAAAGGGGAACCAAGAAGTATAAATTAGAACCTCAGGATATAGTATTTACTTTTATCACATGAATATTTTTGTTTAGCAAAGCTTGTTTGAATTCTGAATTTAGAAAGGGATCTTTCTTTCTTTTTTTAAATATATGTTGGGAGAGTTTATTTGTCAATTTCCCCATAATAACTCTGAACCAATTTCTTTAAATATTAAAAAGATTTGTATATCCATATCTAGTATCACCACTTTTTCTTAACTACCTACCAAAAACTTTCTTTTTTTAAGGGGAAAAAATAAAGGGGAGTTTTCAAAAATACCAAGTTTTTGGATAAAAATTACATGCCCCTACCGAATCATTGAAAAATACCATATAAAATACCAACTTCATTTACAAATTTAGGAGAGAGAGTGTTTTGAGTGTGATTATTGTGGTGTGTGGTATGATATAATAGTGTTGGAAAATGAAAAAGAGTGTGTTTTTTTAGTATTTTGATAAATAAATTTTAAAGTGTAATTTTGGGGGTGAAAGTTGTTATTTGTGTAAAAATTTCAAAAATAAACTCCTTCCGTTGACTAATGAAGAGACGAAGATCTTGTTTGTGGTTTGTTTTTAATGTTAATTTATTAGAATTATTAGAAATTGACTATCATTATTGTTGAGTCATATAAGTAAAAACATATTCTAAACATAGTATGATATTATTGGTTTTAATTTGAACCAAGCTTATATAGTTTTCCCCAAAAGACGTCACACCATTATAAGATCGTACAACTTATATAACTTCTCAAGTTTTTTCTCTATCAATGTGGATTTTCATTCGCACACTCAACAATTATGTAATAAAAAAAAACATTTTATATAATGACTGATTTGGTGTACACGTTGTACCATAAAATTTTCTCAATTTTCCTTCTGTCTTGTATAATAATCATATTGCCCTTATATGTAATAGCCCCTACTTTCCTTTATAAAATGACAAGTTTGTCCTTCATATTATAGATGTATGACAGTAAGTAAAGACAAAAAAATAATACTATTTATACAAATATTATATTCATTAAAAAAACATACAATACAATACGTCAACATATAACAAGGGGTGTTCCAATTTTAGTAAATTGGACGTGGTTATTCAAACAACACACAACACTGTCACACCACATATTTGATTGCACAGTCTTAGTAGAAAGACAAATTTAGCAATTGAAATAGCAGAAGCAAGCAAATCCAATGCCACTTCTGTGACAAGCTCCAAAACGAGCATCCTCTTGATTCTTGCATTGACGGCTGCAATTGCCTGTGTTAATACAAGGCCCTGACCATGTCTTGCTACGCCTTTGGCATACTTTTGCCTCCCCAACTTGCATCTCTGCATAGTTTAACAATAAAGGGCTTCAATCAAAAAATTATATTGTGCAAATCTGACAAAGCAGCTTCTTTTTTGTTTTTTTTGTTATATAGAAATTGTTGAATCTTATCGACTAGACAAAGATAGGTTGTCAAGAACGTAGAGGAGGTAGGATGGGCAGTTGGTCAGATCTAGTATGGATCGTACATGGACGGTAGTTGGAGTCGGCGGCTCTCCCAGGGTTCCCTCATCTGAGATCTCTGGGGAAGAGGATCAAGTTGGCCTTTGCGAAACAACTTGATGCACTATCTCCTTTCAACCCTTTGAGCGAAATGCGGCAAAAGAAAAGGAAGGAAAATCCATGGACCGACCCCATCATCTCCATCCCGTAGGAACTACTAGATCACCCTAAGGACACAACGTGGTATATAGGTCAAGGACATTCAAAATGTTGCTTTACGCTAAAGGTGTGGTAATCTAGTTAATTTGTTCCCCGTGTATAAATTTTCTACAAAACTATACTATAAGATGCAAATTCTTTACCTTATCATAGAGATAGAGTAATGATATACAGGGGCGGAGTTAGTAAGCACCTAGGTGGTTTATCAGATTCCTCTGAGGCAAAAATTATATTATTTATACATAATTAATATTTTTTTTTTTATGTATAGAAGTAGTTATTGAACCCCTTTCAACTTAATTCCTTGTGTTTTTACGTTTTTTTAAATAAGAATTCTTACTTTGTCACTAATAACATGCTATAACTATAATAATATAAAATAGTAGAACATGAGAAGAAATGAAGATGAAGGTAAGGTAGCTCACCATTGGATGCAAGGAGGAGGAAGCAAAACAGGAGGGTGAGAATGACTTTAGTATTCATTATGAATATGGATTTAATTACTAAATTTAAATGCTTCCTTTTGTAGCTATATATGTGTTGTGTATATGAATTATAGTGAAGAGGTATTAGTAGCTATTTATAGTGTAAGATTTCCACCTATTCAAGAATGTATGGGGCTAATTTTGTCCATACAATTGGTTCAAATTTTGACTAATTAATTATGGTACGTAGTCCAATGTACAAATGTCAACCAAGGGATGAAAAGATGTAGTTTTGTTCAAACAAGAAATGTATAATAATATAAAATAATTAATTATATATCCAGAATTTGACGTTTTCATCAATGGATCAAAGATCAGAAGACAAGAAGATTTACTTATTCTTTCTTGGTGTGGAAAAAAAAAAGCTCTAACTTTTGTAAAAAGACAAATCTAAATCCAAGAACTACAGAATGAGCTAGGAGTTAGGCTTCTTTTTGGGAATTTTCATAAATAGTACTATATTATACCCTTAATTAATAATACTATACTATACCCTTTAGTAAATAACAAAATCATGACAATATTATGACTTTTAAAAAATTAGCAATAGTTTTTATACATAACAATGCTTATGCATATACACTAACAGGGGCGGATCTATGTATAAGGAAAGGAAGCCGCAACACCTGATGTCTCGATTGAAATATCTCTCTATGTGTATGTGTATTATAAGATATACAATATATATTAAACTTGTCATTCAGAAGAACCTTAGTATGCCAGCGGCAAATGGCCTGGATATTCCATTCAAGTGAAGTGAGTTTGAAAATAAATGTAGTAAGTTTTTTCAGCGATAATTACAGTAGATAGTCAATCAGTCAAAGTAATTATTAAAAAAAATGATTATTCATTGTATAGGCATGTCTATTGACTATATATGAATATATAGTCAAGTTATATTCAATTTTTTAATGTATCATAATATATATGCAGTGTATAGCTCAAGTATATGTAATCCATATTGTATCATCAGTGTATATTTTTTATGACAATTGGAAAGTTATATCGTATAGTTATTATAATTTTTCTGTGAATTTTGACTATTTTTATGTAAATAAAACATGACTGTATTTATTATAAATTAATTAGAGTAATGTACATACTTGAAATCATGGCCATTTTTTTATCCTCTTTTTGCTTGCTGCAAAAGGGCTTCATTTTTTTTTTTTGTCTTTTTTTTAAATTTTATTCTATACGTTTATTCAAATGGATTCTTTTATACTTTAATTGATTCTCGATTCTTTCACAATCATATATCTGCAGCAACACATAACGACAATGCAATATGAATATATTGAATTAACGGTATTAGACAGTTTATACAAGTTTGAATTTTTTATGTGAATTTTTTTTTCTTTCTCGAAGCTTTAGAGAGTAAGACTTCTTATTTCTAAAAAAGAGAGGAGGAGTATTAATTAAATATGCTGAATCTTAAAATATCAAAAAGAAAAGGGGAGTTTTCAAAAATACCAAGTTTTTGGATAAAAATTACATGCCCCTACCGAATCATTGAAAAATACCATATAAAATACCAACTTTATTTACAAATTTAGGAGAGAGAGTGTTTTGAGTGTGATTATTGTGGTGTGTGGTATGATATAATAGTGTTGGAAAATGAAAAAGAGTGTGTTTTTTTTGGTATTTTGATAAATAAATTTTAAAGTGTAATTTTGGGGGTGAAAGTTGTTATTTGTGTAAAAATTTCAAAAGAAAATGTTACTAAATATGCATATTTGATTTTTATAAGAATAAGAAAAAATATGGGCATGTGGAGGGTAAATTGGTTGAGCAGCCAATTCAGTATGATTGAAAACCAACACTACGTAGAAAAAGTATGGGCATGCGGAGGATGTACGCAGAGGGAAGAAGAAATTACCTAAACGTTGTCAGATGCTTCAACAAAGAGCAAATGGTCACGTGGAGGGTAATGCAAATCAAAAGCAAGACAGAGGAGAAAATCAACAAGCAAGACTGAAGGGAGCAGAGATACAACAGCAAAACAGAACAATGAAAGAGGATAAAGGGGCTAACATCAATAAGGAAGGATGGGTTAAATAGGTTCATGGAATATACTTAAAAGAGGATGGCTCCATATGGCACCACAGAGCTCCTACAGACTGTAGTTGGTATTGGAAGAAACTCAATGCAATTAAGGAACAAATGCAGGACTGGTACAACCAAGGTAGATACACGTTGACACATAATGGGGTGCATTCCATTACTAGAAGTTACTTGGCAATTATAGGCCAAAGACAAAAAATGAGGACTGTTGATCTAGTTTGGACTTCTATGGCCTTACCTAAGCATAGATTCATGGTTTGATTGGCAATACAAGGAAGATTACTCACTCAGGAGAGGAAGATCAGATTGCACATTCCGGTTTACGAGGATGAATGTTGCTTATGTGATACAATGCGAACGGAGACAAATATGCACTTATTTGAGGAACGCAGTTGGATTAAAACTATGTGGAAAGAGATAAATTTGTGGGCAGGCATAACACTTCAAATCGATGGGATCAAATGGACATTGGAGAGAATAAAAACTAAGCACTGGAACCAGTTTCAAAAGGAAACCATTGCAGCTACATATGGTGCAGTGTTATATCACACTTGGAGGGCGCGAAATTGGAAAAGGTTCAAAGGTAAATATGTACATACAAAAGAAGCAGTAGCACTGATCAAAAAGGAGATAGTTGAGAGTACACATACTTAGCAATTCTAAGAAAGCGCAAAAGTATAGTAATTTCATTCAACACTTAATTTGTAACTAGTTTTTTTCCTATTGGTTGGAGGCCTAGTTTTTCTGTTATCAGAAAGAGGTGTTCTATATTTGTAAATGTTCTTGGTGGTTATGGTAATATTTACAGTTGTTACCAAAAAAAAAAAAAATAAGAAAAAAAAGATAAATAACTCAAATGATAGCCCATAATTGAAGAAATTGACTTGTTTATTCTCATTTGAAAATGTGGCACTGAAACCTTCAAATCTTGAATCTGCCTGTTTATAAAAATAGTCTACAATATACATACATGCATACAGTAAAAATTTACTATGAAATGTAAATCTATCTATTATTTTTAAAAATTTTAAAAATATTACTAAAATGAGTAATTAGTGAACTTAAATCATTACGTTACATAATTTTCCTCCTTAATGCTCGATAATATTAGAGTCTTCTGGGGAATTTCAAGATTTATAATAAAGCATATGGTTTTCATATGAGGAATGAACTTCTTGGACATCTTTCGTATGTAATTGTAGTCGGTAAGCAATAAACGGAATAACAGCATCAGCCTCAAATGCTGACTACTTCCGCATTAATATTCTCTTTTTAGTTGATTAAAAAAATGAATGATATATTTTTAAATATATTATTTATTTCATTTAAAAAAGAATAATTTAGTTTGACTTTGATAAGAAATTTAAAATAAAATAAAAAACTTTTCAATCTTGTCATTCTAAATTAGACGTGTGGCTTTAAACATACTACATGGAAACTTAGAATTAAAGTATTGCCGATCATTTGTTTTTAGATAAACCAAAAAGAAAAAAAGATCATTTTTTTTAAAAGAAAAAAATAGTAATTTAATTTTATAAAAGAATATATTAGAAAAACTTGTCAAAACCAACTTGAAAACTCATTTTTTTTTTTAAAAAAAATGTGGTTCATTATTTAGCCACACTATTTTGAGAAAAGATTAATGTCCAGAGGGTTCCTAATAAAATCCCCATACCAATCAATTAATTATGAGTATGACAAGGATGCTTTGTGTAAGTCAATAAAACATATTGGTAGAAGAAAACAAGATAAGTTAATTAAATAGCGTTTACTTGAATTTGGTTGGGTTGGTGTGTCTTTTAATTAATTCCTTTTGGCGTGACAAGCAAATCATGGAAATCTTCTTTTGACTACTACACATTAATTCTTCCGTTTCATTTTATATGATACTCTTTTTTTTTAGTTCATCTCAAAAAAGAATATTACTTTACTCAAATTCATTTTTTACCTTTAATGAAATAATTCTCGGCCACATAAATATCTAAGAATAATTTTAAACCACACATGTCAAAAATCTTTCTTTTTTCCTCAAACACCATGCCATGTCAAAGATTGTTATATAAAATAAGACGAAAATAGTATTTTATTATTTCGCGGGAAAACCAAGTCCTTATTGTGAAATCTGATAAGCTTGATGATGAATGACTAGGAATATGGTACATATAGTCGTAGATTTTGACTATCTTGAATTGTTTATGTCACTTATTTTTAAAAGTGTTGTTTATTGAAGGAAAAGAAAAGGAAAGGACAAGACTAAAGGTAAAATTATTGCAAGATATTCTAAAACAGAAATGAAAAATTAAGTTCAAAAGCCATGCAGGGAAGATTGTAATCATTTAAAATTAATAAAATGATCTGAATTATTTCAAGTTCAAGATATATTAGTCCAAAAATATATGAAAGATTAATATAATAATTTACATAAATCACATCGTGTTAATAATTAATTATATTATTTTCATATTTTTTTTCTAAATTGCAATTTTTTTAAAAAAAGTTTATAGATTTCGGGATATATCACTGGACATCCAGATACATCAGCAAACATTCGAATACATAGGGGGAATGTATCTACAAGGGGAGGGATGTATCAGAGGGGATGAGACATCCAGATACATAGGGCAAGGACATATCTGAGAGGAGATTTATGTATCCGAGAAGCATAGTATTGAGTACGATATGGATAAGAGTAATAATAACTCGACCTTATAAACTATGTAGCTACCGTAGGATAGGATTGTACCAAGAGTATAGTTCCTCAATTGCCTATTTTTGGGATGGATCTACCCCCCTAATACTTTGTCCCTTACCCTGGCAAAGTATGGGATGGCTCTGGTAGCGTGGGCATGATGTTTTATCATCACGAGGCTCATAGTAATGGTTTGTCGGTTAGAGAAACTCCTCAAGTAAAATTTGTTATTTTATACACTGAGTTGTATTATTTCATTATGGTGCATATTTTATTGAGTTGAGCTATTTTCCAAAGCTGAGTATTGCTAAACATAAAAATGGCTTTTTAGGAATAAATTGGTCCGAAACTTAATTATTTAAAAAAAAAATCAATTTTTCAAAGAAAAAGAAAACAGAGTCGCCACTTAATTTTTTTAAAAAAATTAAAAAAACTTAATTGTAAAACTTAACAGAAAAATCTTAAAATCTTCAAAGAAAGGGTAAGGGTCCTATTACCATGTTAGCACTTAAAATAGTCGCCAACCTACGGTTGACCGACGATTAAACTTAATTTACTAACTATTCAAAAACTGGTTTAGAATTAAAATATAAAGTAATTTGATTAAAAGCTTATTTAAATAAATTAAATAATTTATGAAGAAACTAAAATAACCCATTTTGAAAGGAGATCAATAACTTGGACCGTCTTGAAATAAATTAGGATTTTTAAAAATGATTAAATAAAATACGACATACATTCATCAACAAAAGAATTAACATAAAATAGTTCGTCGTTTTTGAAAATTTAATTAAGTTAAATCAAACAACTAAAATATTAGTGTTAGAGTTAAATAACAACAAATATCACAAGTAAAGGTAATAAACATAAAATAAAATGAAGACTGGGCTTGGTAGGCCTAATTTTCCACCTGTCCTATTCTAAAAAGAATTTGGGCTTACCTTGCCCTTTGATACACTACCACTGCTGCTCCTGAAAATTGGGCTTTTAGGCTCTATTTCCTGTGTATACATTAGTGTATATCAGTGTATATTTTAGATATATCAATGCATATATTCCATGATTTGGAACCTGTAAAACTCTTTCTCCAGCTTGTATCTACTTCCCCTCTCCAAAAGGTGACCCAGAAATGAGGTTTGGGCCTTCATGGCCCAATGAGAATGCAAATGTGGAAGAAGAGCCCATTTGGGACTCCCTAAAGATTTCACATACAACAAAAGAAGTAAAATATGTAAAGAACAACTCCAAATGCTTAGTATGAAAGTATATTAATATAGAGATACATGTGTGTGCTACTATTTAGTATTTAAAAGAAGAAAGAAGCGACTGTTAAAACACAAATAGATAAGAGATAGGAAGGATTGATACATAATCTGTAATATACATAAACATGAGCTACAAGGCATGGCTATATGAAAACACATTTCAAAACCACAGAAAACATCAATTAGGCAAAGACTTCATGCAACAAAAAATTGAATCTCACTTAAACTGTGATAAAAAAGGGTTGAAAATATTTGATAATTGTAAATTAGCAAGCTGGAAACTTCATATAGAAATTAAAACAAAACTTATCAAATTTCATGCAAAATTTCCCCAGAAACAGAAGAGTTGATTTTTGCAAAAAGAAACTAGCACTTGAAATTATGGTTCAACGAAGCAACCTAAAGCCAACTTTAACACGCAAATAAATAAGCCAAATGAAGACAAAACAACTATGTAAGTAAACAGGACAACAACATTACAATAAAGTAATGAGTAACACGCAAATAAATAAGCCAAATGAAGACAAAACAACTATGTAAGTAAACAGGACAACAACATTACAATAAAGTAATGAGAGACTGATGGGAGATTTAGAGTATTTTGAGAAAGTTTTTGTTAACAAAATAGAAGAAAAGAACCTGGAAATGCTACAAGTTATGGTTGATCATCTAATCTAGTGAACTGTTTAAGCTATTAAAGCCGACTGAAACACCATATAAATGATATTTTTGGATCAGTAAAGAAACAACCAACAACTAAACTTGATACCACGATTGATAGACAGTTCATTGAAAGCAAATACGACTAGAAGAAGACTAAAACGAAACAATGAACAGCAGCTTCAGACACTGATATGCTTAAAAATAACAATTCAAAGCAGGGATGTGGGAATGGGGATAGGAGTGTACCTCAAAGTCGACCAACTTCAAAACAAAATTAACAAGCGACCGGGTAAACTTTTCCGGAGCAGCGTTTTGGGACAAGGTGAGCCTAGACGAGAGCTTTCAACACCGAAATGGAACCTCACGTATGAGCTTCTTAGTTTCGAAATCTGAAATTCCTAACTCTAGAAACCTTCAAACTGACCGGCGTTCCAGAAGAATCACTTGATTTTAGACAGAAACTTTTGTAAATTCAAAGGTGAGGGGCGGCTTCTTAAACGGAAATTAAATGTGTTCTTTTTGTGAGGAATCCACCCCCTTTAACACTGGAGAAAGAGGGAAACTTATGGGCAGGGATTAGGGTCGATCTGAATTCAAAAATTTGAACGTTGAGGAGTCATTTTCATTTGGACGTTCTGGTCAAAAGGCTGTTGGAAAGTCTGGCTTTGGTGTTGATTGGTCGCTGTCTTTGTAGTTGTTTTCTGGGTGTTGTTTGTCTAAGGGGAAAGACGCGTTAGGCATTTGGAAAAAGTAGGAAAATAGAAGAGGGGAAGGTGGTGTTTCTATGTGTGGAGAGATGCGTATTTGTTTTGCTGAAATTGTTCAGTTAAAAGGGGAATGGGCCGGTTCTTTTCAGGGGGTAGATTGGGCCAATAATGTAACGCTCGGTAAAATTATCAAAATACTCTTAGAGGAGAGAGGTGCGTATAACGCGTTTGTCAATGCTTGGATAGAAAATCCTAAATCGGATTTGTGATCAGCACAAAAGATTGAGTGTAGGAAAGGTCTCAGTCGATTTTTAGAGCGACCGAGTCAAAATATAATTTTTCATTTCGAGACGCAAAACAGCGAGGATCCGTGGCAGAGCCACATCGCGGACCCATCGCGAAGGGTAACTTATGTTTTTCCATAATTTTTCGACGGGATTGAGAAAACTCGTTCAGGAACATTTTTGCCAAAAATGAACTATTCGTGACCAGTCCACGTTGCGGACTAGGTTATTTCGCGGTTGAAAATTTTTTAAAATTCGAGGAGCATTTTGGTCCATTCCGAACACCTTCTAAAACCTATATACGACTAATATATGTCGTTTTCACGAAGAAAGGGTTTTACAATCCCCTCCCTAGCAAATCATTAAGTTAGAGCTTCAGAAGAGTTGAGATTGAAGAGTCAAGAGGAAGTTTCAAGGGATTTGTGTTGCTAGCAATCATCCAGTTATGTAAGGCTAACCTAAAACATTGGATTATTCTTCCATGTGCCCCCTTATATGTGAATATTCTTGAGTATTCTACTGAGATTCTTCTTAATTCATGTATTTTTTTTTAAATTCATGATCATTATAAACTTGATTTACTGCATAAGTTGTTTTCATGAATGATTTTACAAAATTCTATGTCTATTGTACTACAGAATGCAGGAATGAACTTAGGGGATGAGTCTAGAGCCTTGACGATGATGATGTTTGTGATGTTGTGATTGTGGTCCAAATCATTAAGAGTCTTGATGGTGATGTTGATGAGAATGACGTTCATGAGTCTTAAAAACTTGAAACTAAATTCTAAAAGAATGTTTCGAGTCCATGATGTTGATGTTGATGAGATGAGTTGATGTTGATGATATGAGTTGATGTTGATGTACTATGTCCCTATAAGACAGATAGTGAGAAATCTTGATGATGATGTTTTATGATCATGTCGAGCTCTGGGAGGAGTATTGAGCATCAAAATGGGTGAGAGTTAGTCCCACTCGAACTCATTAATTACGTGGCCCGCGTAGGAGACACTACAAGAAAAAAGACTTTTAACGACCATTTCTTAACGACGAGAAATGAATACGGTAGTGTATAGTGACCAAATTTTTTTTCGGTCATTATATATATAGTTATAGTGACCAAATATTTTTCCGGTCGTTATAAATATACTTATAGTGACCAAATTTTTTTTCGGTCGTTATAAATATACTTATAGCGACCAAATTATTTTACGGTCGTTATAAATATACTTATAGCGACCAAATTATTTTACGGTCGTTATAAATACACTTATAGCGACCAAATCTTTTTCGATTGTTATAAATACACTTATAGCGACCAAATCTTTTTCTGGTCATTAAAGATAAATTTTAATCTAATATTAATGAGGGGACAAATTTGATTGTTAAAAAATATCACATCACATCGTTAAAACATATTAGTTAGTGTAAAAATATATTTAACTAATATGAGAGTAAAAAGATCAGACCAAATCATGTTATAAGTATAATACGTGGTGTTTTGTTAATAATTCTGATAAAAATCCTCCATCTTTTATAATTTTGCTTATTTTATTAAAAAATAATAAAAATAAAAAATATTAATGTATTATTTTCTAATAACTCTATCCATCATTTTTATTATAGTCAATTATATAAAATTTTGAAATATTATAAAAGTATTTAGTTACTATCTTTTTGACATAATTTTTTTCAACTTAAATATTTTCTTGATATAGTATCTATATATGTTTTTATTTTGAGAGACAATTTATTCATCTTGACTTGACATTTTTAAAGATGCAAAGTGAAGTAGGTCAAAACAAAAAATTGTAATGAAACAAAAAACTAACAATAAAAGTGATAATATTAAATATATAATTATGAGCTTATGAGATTTATTTAAGGTGGAAAAGTTATATAAATTTGATCGTAAGTAATTTTCTCAAGAGGAAAGATGTTTCTTAACTTGCATATTACTTCGATCAATCGACTTAAGAATCAGTATCCAGTAATAATGTTTCTTCTAATAAAAAAATATATACATTATGCCAATTTTTTTTCATTATTAGTTGTGAACCAACAAGTGTATACAAATAAAAATTATGCGTTTGAGTTAAAAAAGTATAACGTGAAATTTCACAAAAAAAAATAATTTAAAAGCTTTATATAACATATAATCAACAACTAATTAATTAAGAAATCATGATTTTTTTTATTATTTAAAATTTAAGATGATATAATTGATTTGTATCTCATAATAATTTTAATGATATTGAATTATTTATTATTGGTGAATACCATTAGTATAAAAAGTGAAACTAAACGAAGTTAGGGGTTTCATCCATGAAGCAATGTGCAAAAAGTCAATAACTTAAGGTGCAAAATACAAAACAAATAATTTTATGTCTAGAACTAGGACACCCAGCTTTCTTTTTATATGGTTGTGAGAACGGAAATAAATTTTATATTTCATTGTGGTTAATCTTTGATTTTGCGAAAAAGAAAAAGGAAGATAGTAGTTATTAAGAGTATTATTAATAACTTTACATGAAGTTTTTATACTTGTCTTTTGACAGGTCATGCAGTTTGAAGAACTCATCCTTAGAAAAAGTTTAAAGAAGTATAAGCGACAAAATTTTTTGAAGCATAGGAAGAATGCATTTCATATTTCAGAATCTGTTTAAAGATATTCTAGTTTTTATTTTATTAAGAGTTAAAAAAAATATAATATTATATAAATTTGTATGTCTATATTTTTGTAACTTTACGCAATATCATTCTTTGTAGTGAACTATGAAATTTTATATGAATATAATAAATTTGTATGTTTTCATATGTGCATGTATTTGTATGTTTGTATGTGTAAATCCATATGCAGTTTGCACTTTTTCTGATTTGATTTGTGGTTATAATTAAGTTTTAATAAATATAATTGAAAGGAGCCTTGGAGTAACTGGTAATATGTTGTCATGTGACCAGAAGGTCACGAGTTCAAACCTTGGTAACATCATTAACTTTATCTATAACGACCAGATTTTTGTCGTTGTTAAAGCTTTTTTAACGACCAGATTTAATCCGATCGTTAACTTTTAACGACGGAATTTAATTCGGTCATTGACTTTTAACGACAGAGCTACTAACGACCGGCGACAATGAAATTTTTATTGGTCGTTATTGACTAATAATGACCGAATTTATACTTTTAACGATCGAATTTTCCCTCGTTAAAGACCTATTTTCTTATAGTGAGAGGATCGAACCGTAATATGGATGTTTCCTTTGTCCCAAAGAGGACTGATGTTATTTCTTATGGATCCACTGATGGTGATGTCCTTTACCCCGGGCAGGATACTAGATGGAAGTGGCAACAATATCGCTTCGTTGTATCATCACCGACTCATAGGTAATGGTTGTCGGTTAGAGAAACTCCCAGCTAGGTTTCATACTGATAGAACTCTGATGTTGATGGTATGAGTCTTGATGGATTTAATGCTTTATCATCTACCCTTTAACCTTGTCCTAGAAGGGCATGAGTCCTTCGCGTTGAGTTAAGTTGAGTCGAGTTTCCTTGAACAGGAAACGGGCGATTTCAGCACTTTTCTAAGGGTGTTAGCCCACGAATTCTGGTGTTGCATGGGGGTCTGGCGCTTATTTCCCAAAATATTACAAGCCCAAGGATTCTGGCGTTGCATGGGGGTCTGGTGCTTATTTCCCAAAATATTACACGGGTGGCTCCGCAACAAGCTTACAAGAGGCCTAAGAGGCCCGGCGGCCGCGGGGGAGGCCTGGTAGGATTTTATGGGCCAAGGAACAGGAAACATGCGAATTAGGCACTTCTTTGTGGGTGTTAGCTCACGGATTCTGGTGGTACATGGGGGCCCAGCAGTGGCGGAGCAGGCCTGGTAGGATTTTCTGGGAAGGAATAGGTAAGAGGCAATTTTGACACTTTTTTGTAGGTGTTAGCCCACAGATTCTGGCGCTGCATGGGGGTCAGGCACGTAAGTTTACAAAAAGTTCACACGAGCTTGGTAAGAGGTCGAGGGGGCCCAGCGGCGGCGGGGGAAGCCTGGTAGGATTTTATGGGGCCAAGGAACAGGAATCAGGTGATTTTTGCACTTTTCTGTGGGTGTTAGCCCACGCATTCTGGCGCTACATGAGAGTCCGGTGGAAGTTTCCCAAAAAATCATACAAGTGGGTCCGCAATAAGTTCGACAAGAGGCACAGGGGGCTTGGTAGTGGCGGAGGAGGCCTGGTAGGATTTTCTGGGCCAAGGAACAGGAAACAGGATACTTCGACACTTTTCTGTGGATGTTAGCCCACAGATTCTGGTGCTGCACGGGGGTCCGGCGCGCAAATTTCTTAAAAATTCACATGAGTAGGTGCGCAACGAGCTTGGAAAGAGTCCTGGGGGCCCAGCGGCAGCGGGGGAGGCCTGGTAGGATTTTATGGGCCAAGGAAAAGGAAACAAGCGATTTTGGAACTTTTTCTGTGGGTGTTAGCCCATGGATTTTGGTTGTTACGCAAACCTTATCAGTACCTCATAGAGATAGAGAGGTTGTTTCTGGAAGACCCTCGTCTCAAAAATATCAAGCCCGAAAAGAAGATACTAGATATGAGAATAAAAACGACTAAAGTGGAAAACAAATGATAATATACAAATACAATAGAAGTAACAAATATAAGATGGACAATAACAACACAAGATATAAAGACACGACTAATCCTACTAACCTTCTATATCACAAGGCCAGACATCATCCTATCCCTACTAGCCTATTAACCTTCTACCATAATACACGACTTTCATTCCTTTCTATCTAAGGTCACGTCTTCGGTGAGATGAAATTTCTCTATATCCTGTCTAATTACCTCCCCCAATTTTCAATAAACTTGCGTCGGACACCCATTCAACAACAAAATTCGTGGGCTAAAACCCATAGAAAAGTGTTGAAATCGTCTGTTTCCTGTTACTTGGCCCATAAAATCCTACCAGACCTCCCTCGCTGCCACCGGGCCCCCTAGGCTTCTTTTCGGGCTCGTTGCGGACCCACTCGTATGAGTTTTCCAAAAACTTGCGCCGGACCCCCATGCAACGCCAAAATTCGTGGGCTAACACACACAAAAAAGCACCGAAATGTCCTATTACCTTTTCCTTGGCCCATAAAATCCTATTATGCCTCCTCCGCCGTTGCCGGGCTTATTGCGGACCCACTCGTATGATATTTTGAGAAACTTGAGTCGGACCCCATGCAGCACCCGAATCCGTGGGCTAACACCCACAAAAAGTGCCGAAATCGCCTGTTTTCTGTTCCTTGGCCTATAAAATTCTACCAGGTCTTCCCCGCTGCCGCCGGGCACCCTGGGCCTCTTACCGGGCTCGTTGCGGTCCCATGCGTATGCGTTTATGGGAAATTTTGGAAGGAACCCCATGCAGTGCCAGAATTCATGGGCTAACACCAACAGAAAAGTGATGAAATCGCCTGTTTCCTAATCCTTGGCCCATAAAATCCTACCAGGCCTCCCCCGCCACCGTCGGGCCCTCTGGGCCTCTTGCTGGGCTCGTTGCGGACCCACTCGTATTATTTTTCAGGAAACTTTCTTCGGACCCCATGCAACACCAAAATCCGTGGGCTAACACCCATAGAAAAGTGTCGAAATCGCCTATTTCTTGATCCTTGGCCCATAAAATTCTACCAGGCCTCCCCCGCTGCCGCTGGGCCCCCTAGGCCTTCTGCTGGGCTTATTTCGGACCCACTCGTATAATATTTTGGAAAATTTGCATCGGACCCCCATGCAGCGCCAGAATCCATGGGCTATCACCCTTAGAAAAGTGTTGAAATCGCGTGTTTCCTGTTCCTTGGCCTATAAAATCCTAAAAGGCCTTCCCCCTCCCCCTTTCCTGTTCCTTGGCCTATAAAATCTTAAAAGGCCTCCCCCGCTGCCGTCGGGCCACTCGGCCCTCATGCTGGGCTCGTTGCAGACCCACGCATATGATTTTTCTAGATACTTGCACCAGACCCCCTGCAGCGCCAGAATCCGTGGGCTAACACCCATAGAAAAGTGCCAAAATCGCCTTTTTCCTGTTCCTTGGCCCATAAAATCCTACGAGGCCTCCCCCGCCGCCGCTAGGCCCCTTAGGCCGCTTGCCGGGCTCGTTGCAGACCCACTTGTATGATATTTTGGGAAACTTGCATCGGACCCCCGAGCACCGCCAAATTCGTGGGCTAACACCCACAAAAAAGTGCAAAATCGCTTGTTTTCTTTTCCTTGGCTCATAAAATCCTACCAACCCTCCCCTGCTGCCCCCGGACCACCGAGCCTCTTTCCGGGCTCGTTGTGGACCTACTCGTGTGAACTTTTAGGAAACTTGCACGCTGGACCCGTATGCAGCACCAGAATCCGTGGGTTAACATCCATGAAAAAGTGTCGAAATATTCTCTTTCCTGTTTCTTGGCTTAGAAAATCCTACCGGGCCTCCTCCGCCGCTGCCGTGCCCCTGTGTATCTTGTCGAGCTCGTTGCGGACCCCCTTGTATGATTTTTCTGGAAACTTCCGCCGGACCCTCATGTAGCACCAGAATCCGTGAGCTAACACCCATAGAAATATACCTAAATTGCTATTTTCCTGTTCCTTGGCCCGTAAAATCCTACCAGGCCTTCCACGCCGCTGCCGGGCCCCCAACACCTTTTGTCAGGCTCGTTGAAGACCCACTCGTATGAGTTTATAGAAAACGTGCGCCGGACCCCATGCAGCGCCAGAATCCATGGGCTAACACCCACAGAAAAGTGCCGAAATCATCTGTTTCCTGTTCCTTGGCCCATAAAATCCTACCAGGCCTCCCCCGCCGCTATCGGGCCCCCTGGGCCTATTGCCGAACTCGTTGTGAACCCACTTGTATGATTTTTTGGGAAACTTGCGTCGGACCCCCATGTAGCGCCAGAAGCCGTAAGCTAACACCTACAGAAAGGTGCCGAAATCGCATGTTTCATGTTCCTTGGCCTATAAAATCCTCCTAGCCCTCCCCCGCCACCACCGGGCCTCTTGCTGGGATCGTTGCGGACCCAGAATCTATAGGCTAACACCCATAAAAAAATATCAAAATCGCATATTTCCTGTTCCTTGGCCCATAAAATCCTACCAGGCCTCTCCCGTCGCTGTGGGGCCCCCTGGGCCTCTTGCTGGGCTATTTGCAGACCCACTCGTATGATTTTTCAAGAAACTTGCGCCTGACCCCCATGCAGCGCCAGAATCCGTGGGCTAACACCCATAAAAAAGTGCCAAAATCACTTGTTTCCTGTTCCTTGTCCCATAAAATCCTACCAGGCCTCCCCCGCTGCCGCCGGGTCCGCTCGGCCTCTTGCCAGGCTCGTTACAGACCCTTCGTATGATTTTTCGTGAAACTTGCATCGGAATCCCATGCAGCGCCAGAATCCGTGGGCTAACACCCACAGAAAAGTGTAAAATCACCTGTTTCTTGCTCTTTGGCCCATAAAATCCGACAAGGCCTCCCCCACCGCAATCGAGCCCCCTGGGACTCTTGTCATTCTCATTGCGGACCCACTCATATGCATTGCTTACATTTTTTTGAGATACTGGCCAACTCTTCTTGATTGCCATTCCTAATAAACATTTGATTGTGGTCATCTTGACTATAAGAGAGAATGTTTCATTATAATCAATCTATTCCCTTTGAATATCCCCCTCACCACCAATCTTGCCTTAAGTCTTTCAACACTACCATCTGAGGTTAATTTTTTTCACACTTTTTTCGGACATGTAAAAATTAAAATTTAAAAAATGAATTCAGTAAAAAAATCAGCGAAAGTAACCACAAAAGTTGTATTTTCTAAATAATAAGGAATACAATAAGTTGGATATCTGATCTATTCTCTGATTTACTTAATAATAAAAAGAAAATAATTTATTTTCTAATAATCACATATGTGATATTTGAAAAGCTTTTTTAACAAGTGAAATCATACGTGATAGATGCATACAGACAGGTGATTTATACATAGAAACAAGTGATACATCCATAATGTTTTTACTTAAATGTCTTTTGTAGTACCAAAAGTTTCACTTATTATATAGCAGAAATATGATTTATGACTTTAGGAGAAGAGAAAATAAAAAGTATAAAACAAAACAAATTTAGTAAGAAATCCAATTGAAAGTGACTAGATAAATTGTATTTCTTAAAAAGGAAGACTAAATTAAGTAGAATAGATATTTACCTAATAATGAGAAGAAAATAAATTGCATTGACCATATTTCTTTAATTTAAATTTCTTTTAATAAAAAATAATCTATGATTATAGAAGAAAAGAAAAGAAAAATTATAGAATAAAATAATTTTTGTAAGAAACTCAATTCAAATTGACCATATTTTTTGCATTTTCTAAACAATAAGGATAAATAAAGTAAAATATGTGTATATATTTAAAAATGGAAAAAAAATTAATTGCATTGACCAAATTTCTTTAATTCACATGATGCTTCACTATAAATAGGACCTTTTAAGTAAATCACTTAAACCAAATGCCTGAATAGGTTCTTTCAACTCCTTCCCCCACTAGTAACTCTGTATGATGACTGACGCCGCCGACTCATCCATCTCACCAGTAACTGTTACTGGCAGCAATCTTCTTAATGACTCTTTACCATCAGATTCATTGTTTCAATCTGAAAAAACAACAAATAAGGGAAACATACCCAATCCAACTCCAACATCGATGGAGAGTACTTTGGAGATGCAGATGGTGGCACCAATGACTGAGACGGTTACGCATGTGAATCAGGTGAATAGATCAACGGAGGTGAATGTAGAGCAGCCGAGCTGGTTGCCGGAGAATTGGAAGATCGAAACAAAACTTCACACCTCGGGCGTCACTGCAGGAATGGTTGATAAATATTATTATGAACCAGTTTCTGGAGCTAAATTTCGATCAAAGAATGAGGTGCTTTATTTCTTGGAAAGGGGTACCAAGCGAAAGGACAAAATTGAGAGTAGCGGTGATGCTACACCATCTGAGACCCCCAAAAGAAAAAATAAGAGGAGCAACTCAAAAACAAAGAAAGATAGTACTCCTTTTTTCTTTGATTCTGCAAACCCACCTGAGAGCGTGTGTTGGATTCAGACAGACAGCTTTGAAGATACTTGGGCACCTTCTATTGATGGCAACATGATTTCTGAAATTGAAAAACAAGAATGGGATATTGTATTCTCAAGTGTATCGAAGCTTAAGCTAAGCAACACACAAGAAGAGAAATAGGCCTTACTAGTCAACGAACCTTTCTCTTTAGCTATCTTGACTAGATAATATGTCTAATCTCGTTTTAATTGGCCTTACTTTTTGTATCATTGCACCATTATCAATAAAAGTCAAATAGACTAACATAAGAAATGTTTGTGGATTATGTTAGATATGTTGCTATTTGAAGATATATTGTCAATTTTTGTTTGTGCTCATTAAGTGATTCTTGTACATAAATCGACTAACTGGAGATAAAAAAATTATTATATACATTATAAGAAGATAATAACAGACAAATTATCTAAATTCTAAATTCTAAAATCATGTTTGCTTATAATAAAATCTTACTTTTATATTAAAAGGTTCATAGTTGATTGAAAGGAAAAAAATATGTTCAAATCAATGGTAGGAATATTAATTTAATAATTTATTAATACTCTTGTGCTAATTAATCAAGCGTCTTAAATTTTTTTTGACCAAGGAAAAATGAATTTGATTAGTTCACAAAAAGATTATCATATTTGCTACATTTAGTAAGTGACTAAAATTGATGGACTTTGACCAAATGATTTCAAGGTTCTCACAAAATTAATCAAATTTTACATTCAATTTGAAAAATCAAATTGTCTAGAAAATTTAAGTAGAATCAATTTGACTAAAAATCAATTTGCTGGACATTGCCTGTTTCCTGTTCCTTGGCCAATAAAATCCTACCAGGCCTCCCCGCCGCTGCCGAGCCCCCTGCGCCTCTTGCCAGGCTCGTTACGGACCCACTCGTATGATTTTTCGAGGAACTTGCACTGGACACCCATGCAGTGCCAGAATCCGTGGGCTAACACCCACATAAAAGTGTCGAAATCGCCAGTTTCCCATTCCTTGGCCCATAAAATCCTACCAGGACTCCCCCGCCGACGCCGTGCTCCCTAGGCCTCTTGATGGGCTCATTGCCGACCCACTCGTATGATTTTTTGGGAAACTTGCACCGGACCACCATACAGTGCCAGAATCCGTGGGCTAACACCCATAGAAAAGTGCAAAAAACACTTGTTCCCTGTTCCTTGGCCCGAAAAATCCTATCAGGCCTCCCCCGTCACTGCCGGGCTGCCTGGGACTCTTACAAGGCTCCTTGTGGATCCATAGATATGATTTTTTGAGAAAGGTGCATCGAACTCCATGCAGCGCTAGAATCTATGGGTTAAAACCCACAAAAAAGTGTCGAAATCGCCTTTTTACTGTTCCTTAGCCCATAAAATCCTACCATGCCTCCCTCGCCACCGCCGGGATGCCTAGGCTTCTTGCGAGGCTTGTTACAAACCCACTCGTATGATTTTTAGAAATATTTGTGCTAGAAACCCATGCAGCGCCATCCGTGAACTAACACCCACAGAAAAGTGCCGAAATCGCTTGTTTCCTGTTTCTTGGTCCATAAAATCCTACCAGGTCTCCACCGTCCCCGCCAGGCTGCCAAGGACTCTTTTCGAAAACAATGCGGACCCACTCGTATGATTTTTTAGGAAACTTGCTCCGCACCCCTATCTAGTGCCAGAATCCGTGGGCTAACACCCATAGAAAAGTGCCGAAATCGTCTGTTTCCTGCTCCTTGGCCCATAAAATCCTACTAGGCCTCCCCCGCCACTGCCGGACTGCCTAGGCCTCTTACAAGGCTCGTTGCGGACCCACTCGTATGATTTTTTACAAAAGTTGTGCTAGACCCCTAGCAGCGCTAGAATCCGTGGGTTATCACCCACAGAAAAGTGCAAAAATCTCCTGTTTTCTATTCCTTGGCCCATAAAATCCTACCAGGCCTCCCCTGTACCCGTCAGGACGCTTGGGCCTCTTGCCTGGCTTATTGCAGACCCACTTGTTTTATTTTTTGGGAAACTTGCGTTGGAAACCCATGCAGCGCCAAAATCCATGGGCTAACACCCACAAACTAGTGCCAAAATCGCTTGTTTTGCTATTCCTTGGCCCATAAAATCCTATTAGGCATCTCCCACCGCCACCGGCCCCCTGGGTCTCTTGCTGGGCTCGTTGCAGACCCACTCGTATGATTTTTTGGGAAACTTGCACCGGGCCAGGCTCTATGTACACCCCCTCGTATGGGTTTTTGGGAAACCTGCGGAAGACCCCACTACAGCGCTAGAATCCATGGGCTAACACCCATAGAAAAGTGCTGAAATCGCCTGTTTCTGTTCCTTGGCCCATAAAATCCTACCAGGCCTCCCCCACTGTCGGTGGGCCCCCTACACCTCTTGCCGGGCTTGTTGCGTAACCAATTGTATGATTTTTTGGGAAACTTGCGCCAGACCCCATGCAACGCCAGAATCCGTGGGCTAACACCCACAGAAAAGTGCCTAAATCGCCTGTTTCTTGTTCCTTGGCCTGTAAATTCCTACCAGGCCTTCCCCGCCGTCGCCAGGCCCCCTAAACCTCTTGCGGGGTTCATTCTGGACCCACGCGTATGATATTTTGGGAAAACTTGCACTGGACCCTATACAGCACCAAAATCTGTGGGCTAACAACCATAGAAAAGTTTCGAAATCACATGTTTCCTATTACTTGGCCCATAAAATCCTACCAGGCCTCCCCTGCCGCCGCCGCGCCCCTAGGTCTCTTATCGGGCTTGTTGCGACTCATATGATATTTTGGGGAAATTTGCGCCGGACTCCATACAGCGCCACAATCTGTGGGCTAACACCCACAGAAAAGTGCCGAAATATCCCGTTTCCTGTTCTTTGGCCCATAAAATCCTACCAGGCCTCCCCCGTCGCCGCCGGGATCCCTAGGCCTCTTGCCGGGATCGTTGCGGCCCTACTCGTATGATTTTTCGAGAAACCTTTACCGGGCCCCATGCAACATCAGAATCCGTGGGCTAAAACCCACTAAAATGTGCCACAATCGTTGGTTTCCTACTTCTTGGCTCGTAAAATCCTACCAGGGATCCCCCGCTGTCGCCGAGCCCCCAAGACTCTTGCCGACCTTGTTGCGGACCTACTTGTATGAATTTTTGGGAAACTTGCGCCCGATCCCCATGCTGCGCTAGAATTCGTGCGCAAACACGAATAGAAAAGTGTCGAAATCCCCTGTTTCCTGCTCCTTGGCGCATAAAATCTTACCAGGCATCCCCTGTCACCACCGGGCCCCTTAAGTCTTTTGCTGGGCTCTTTGCAGACTCACTCGTATGATTTTTCGAGAAACTTGCGCCTGACCCCCATGCAGCGCCAGAATCCGTGGGCTAACACCCATAAAAAAGTGCCAAAATCACTTGTTTCCTGTTCCTTGTCCCATAAAATCCTACCAGGCCTCCCCCGCTGCCGCCGGGTCCGCTCGGCCTCTTACCAGGCTCGTTACAGACCCTTCGTCTGATTTTTCGTGAAACTTGCATCGGAATCCCATGCAGCGCCAGAATCCGTGGGCTAACACCCACAGAAAAGTGTAAAATCACCTGTTTCTTGCTCTTTGGCCCATAAAATCCTACAAGGCCTCCCCCGCCACAATCGAGCCCCCTGGCCTCTTGTCATTCTCATTGCGGACCCACTCATATGCATTGCTTACATTTTTTTGAGATACTGGCCAACTCTTCTTGATTGCCATTCCTAATAAACATTTGATTGTGGTCATCTTGACTATAAGAGAGAATGTTTCATTATAATCAATCTATTCCCTTTGAATATCCCCCTCACCACCAATCTTGCCTTAAGTCTTTCAACACTACCATCTGAGGTTAATTTTTTTCACACTTTTTTCGGACATGTAAAAATTAAAATTTAAAAAATGAATTCAGTAAAAAAATCAGCGAAAGTAACCACAAAAGTTGTATTTTCTAAATAATAAGGAATACAATAAGTTGGATATCTGATCTATTCTCTGATTTACTTAATAATAAAAAGAAAATAATTTATTTTCTAATAATCACATATGTGATATTTGAAAAGCTTTTTTAACAAGTGAAATCATACGTGATAGATGCATACAGACAAGTGATTTATACATAGAAACAAGTGATACATCCATAATGTTTTTACTTAAATGTCTTTTGTAGTACCAAAAGTTTCACTTATTATATAGCAGAAATATGATTTATGACTTTAGGAGAAGAGAAAATAAAAAGTATAAAATAAAACAAATTTAGTAAGAAATCCAATTGAAAGTGACTAGATAAATTGTATTTCTTAAAAAGGAAGACTAAATTAAGTAGAATAGATATTTACCTAATAATGAGAAGAAAATAAATTGCATTGACCATATTTCTTTAATTTAAATTTCTTTTAATAAAAAATAATCTATGATTATAGAAGAAAAGAAAAGAAAAATTATAGAATAAAATAATTTTTGTAAGAAACTCAATTCAAATTGACCATATTTTTTGCATTTTCTAAACAATAAGGATAAATAAAGTAAAATATGTGTATATATTTAAAAATGGAAAAAAAATTAATTGCATTGACCAAATTTCTTTAATTCACATGATGCTTCACTATAAATAGGACCTTTTAAGTAAATCACTTAAACCAAATGCCTGAATAGGTTCTTTCAACTCCTTCCCCCACTAGTAACTCTGTATGATGACTGACGCCGCCGACTCATCCATCTCACCAGTAACTGTTACTGGCAGCAATCTTCTTAATGACTCTTTACCATCAGATTCATTGTTTCAATCTGAAAAAACAACAAATAAGGGAAACATACCCAATCCAACTCCAACATCGATGGAGAGTACTTTGGAGATGCAGATGGTGGCACCAATGACTGAGACGGTTACGCATGTGAATCAGGTGAATAGATCAACGGAGGTGAATGTAGAGCAGCCGAGCTGGTTGCCGGAGAATTGGAAGATCGAAACAAAACTTCACACCTCGGGCGTCACTGCAGGAATGGTTGATAAATATTATTATGAACCAGTTTCTGGAGCTAAATTTCGATCAAAGAATGAGGTGCTTTATTTCTTGGAAAGGGGTACCAAGCGAAAGGACAAAATTGAGAGTAGCGGTGATGCTACACCATCTGAGACCCCCAAAAGAAAAAATAAGAGGAGCAACTCAAAAACAAAGAAAGATAGTACTCCTTTTTTCTTTGATTCTGCAAACCCACCTGAGAGCGTGTGTTGGATTCAGACAGACAGCTTTGAAGATACTTGGGCACCTTCTATTGATGGCAACATGATTTCTGAAATTGAAAAACAAGAATGGGATATTGTATTCTCAAGTGTATCGAAGCTTAAGCTAAGCAACACACAAGAAGAGAAATAGGCCTTACTAGTCAACGAACCTTTCTCTTTAGCTATCTTGACTAGATAATATGTCTAATCTCGTTTTAATTGGCCTTACTTTTTGTATCATTGCACCATTATCAATAAAAGTCAAATAGACTAACATAAGAAATGTTTGTGGATTATGTTAGATATGTTGCTATTTGAAGATATATTGTCAATTTTTGTTTGTGCTCATTAAGTGATTCTTGTACATAAATCGACTAACTGGAGATAAAAAAATTATTATATACATTATAAGAAGATAATAACAGACAAATTATCTAAATTCTAAATTCTAAAATCATGTTTGCTTATAATAAAATCTTACTTTTATATTAAAAGGTTCATAGTTGATTGAAAGGAAAAAAATATGTTCAAATCAATGGTAGGAATATTAATTTAATAATTTATTAATACTCTTGTGCTAATTAATCAAGCGTCTTAAATTTTTTTTGACCAAGGAAAAATGAATTTGATTAGTTCACAAAAAGATTATCATATTTGCTACATTTAGTAAGTGACTAAAATTGATGGACTTTGACCAAATGATTTCAAGGTTCTCACAAAATTAATCAAATTTTACATTCAATTTGAAAAATCAAATTGTCTAGAAAATTTAAGTAGAATCAATTTGACTAAAAATCAATTTGCTGGACATTGCCTGTTTCCTGTTCCTTGGCCAATAAAATCCTACCAGGCCTCCCCGCCGCTGCCGAGCCCCCTGCGCCTCTTGCCAGGCTCGTTACGGACCCACTCGTATGATTTTTCGAGGAACTTGCACTGGACACCCATGCAGTGCCAGAATCCGTGGGCTAACACCCACATAAAAGTGTCGAAATCGCCAGTTTCCCATTCCTTGGCCCATAAAATCCTACCAGGACTCCCCCGCCGACGCCGTGCTCCCTAGGCCTCTTGATGGGCTCATTGCCGACCCACTCGTATGATTTTTTGGGAAACTTGCACCGGACCACCATACAGTGCCAGAATCCGTGGGCTAACACCCATAGAAAAGTGCAAAAAACACTTGTTCCCTGTTCCTTGGCCCGAAAAATCCTATCAGGCCTCCCCCGTCACTGCCGGGCTGCCTGGGACTCTTACAAGGCTCCTTGTGGATCCATAGATATGATTTTTTGAGAAAGGTGCATCGAACTCCATGCAGCGCTAGAATCTATGGGTTAAAACCCTTAAAAAAGTGTCGAAATCGCCTTTTTACTGTTCCTTAGCCCATAAAATCCTACCATGCCTCCCTCGCCACCGCCGGGATGCCTAGGCTTCTTGCGAGGCTTGTTACAAACCCACTCGTATGATTTTTAGAAAAATTTGCGCTAGAAACCCATGCAGCGCCATCCGTGAACTAACACCCACAGAAAAGTGCCGAAATCGCTTGTTTCCTGTTTCTTGGTCCATAAAATCCTACCAGGTCTCCACCGTCCCCACCAGGCTGCCAAGGACTCTTTTCGAGAACAATGCGGACCCACTCGTATGATTTTTTAGGAAACTTGCTCCGCACCCCTATCTAGTGCCAGAATCCGTGGGCTAACACCCATAGAAAAGTGCCGAAATCGTCTGTTTCCTGCTCCTTGGCCCATAAAATCCTACTAGGCCTCCCCCGCCACTGCCGGACTGCCTAGGCCTCTTACAAGGCTCGTTGCGGACCCACTCGTATCATTTTTTACAAAAGTTGTGCTAGACCCCTAGCAGCGCTAGAATCCGTGGGTTATCACCCACAGAAAAGTGCAAAAATCTCCTGTTTCCTATTCCTTGGCCCATAAAATCCTACCAGGCCTCCCCTGCACCCGTCAGGACGCTTGGGCCTCTTGCCTGGCTTATTGCAGACCAACTTGTTTTATTTTTTGGGAAACTTGCGTTGGAAACCCATGCAGCGCCAAAATCCATGGGCTAACACCCACAAACTAGTGCCAAAATCGCTTGTTTTGCTATTCCTTGGCCCATAAAATCCTACTAGGCATCTCCCACCGCCACCGGCCCCCTGGGTCTCTTGCTGGGCTCGTTGCAGACCCACTCGTATGATTTTTTGGGAAACTTGCACCGAGCCAGGCTCGATGTACACCCCCTCGTATGGGTTTTTGGGAAACCTGCGCAAGACCCCACTACAGCGCTAGAATCCATGGGCTAACACCCATAGAAAAGTGCTGAAATCGGCTGTTTCTGTTCCTTGGCCCATAAAATCCTACCAGGCCTCCCCCACTGTCGGTGGGCCCTCTACACCTCTTGCCGGGCTTGTTGCGTAACCAATTGTATGATTCTTTGGGAAACTTGCGCCAGACCCCCATGCAACGCCAGAATCCGTGGGCTAACACCCACAGAAAAGTGCCTAAATCGCTTGTTTCTTGTTCCTTGGCCTGTAAATTCCTACCAGGCCTTCCCCGCCGCCGCCAGGCCCCCTAAACCTCTTGCGGGGTTCATTGTGGACCCACGCGTATGATATTTTGGGAAAACTTGCACTGGACCCTATGCAGCACCAAAATCTGTGGGCTAACAACCATAGAAAAGTTTCGAAATCACATGTTTCCTATTACTTGGCCCATAAAATCCTACCAGGCCTCCCCTGCCGCCGCCGCACCCCTAGGTCTCTTATCGGGCTTGTTGCGGACCAACTCATATGATATTTTGGGGAAATTTGCGCCAAACTCCATACAGCGCCACAATCTGTGGGCTAACACCCATAGAAAAGTGCCAAAATATCCCGTTTCCTGTTCTTTGGCCCATAAAATCCTACCAGGCCTCCCCCGTCGCCGCCGGGATCCCTAGGCCTCTTGCCGGGATCGTAGCGGCCCTACTCGTATGATTTTTCGAGAAACTTTTACCGGGCCCCATGCAACATCAGAATCCGTGGGCTAAAACCCACAAAAATGTGCCACAATCGTTGGTTTCCTACTTCTTGGCTCATAAAATCCTACCAGGGATCCCCCGCTGCCGCCGAGCCCCCAAGACTCTTGCTGACCTTGTTGCGGACCTACTTGTATGAATTTTTGGGAAACTTGCGCCCGATCCCCATGCTGCGCTAGAATTCGTGCGCAAACACCAATAGAAAAGTGTCGAAATCCCCTGTTTCCTGCTCCTTGGCGCATAAAATCTTACCAGGCATCCCCTGTCACCACCGGGCCCCTTAAGTCTTTTGCTGGGCTCATTGTGGACTCACTCGTATGAATTTTCGAGAAACTTGAGCCGGACCCCCATGCAGTGCCAGAATCTGTGGGCTAACACCCTTAGAAAAGTGCCAAAAATGCATGTTTCTTGTTCCTTGGCCCATAAAATCCTACCAGGCCTCCCCTGTCGTGATCGGGCCCCCTGGGCTACCTTCCAGGCTCGTTATGGAACCACTTGTATGATTTTTCAAGGAACTTGCGCTAAACCTCCATGCAGCGCCAGAATTCATGCGCTAACACCCAGAAAAAAGTGTCGAAATCACCTGTTTTCTATTCCTTGGCCCATAAAATTCTACCAGCTCTCCCCCATCGTCGTCGGGCTCCCTGGGCCTCTTATCGCGCTTGCTGCGGACCCACTTATATAATATTTTGTGAAACTTACACCGAACTCCCATGCAGTGTCAGAATCTGTGGGCTAACACCAACAGAAAAGTGCCGAAATAGCCTGCTTCCTGTTCCTTGTCCTATAAAATCTTACCAGGCCTCCCCCGTGCCGCATATTACCTTGGGCCTCTTGCCAGGCTCGTTGCGGACCCACTCCTATGATTTTTCTTGAAACTTATGCCGGACACCCATGCATCGCCAGAATCCGTGGGCTAACACCCACCAAAAAGTGTCGTATTCGCCCGTTTTCTTTTCCTTGGCCCCTAAAATTCTACCAGGCCTCCCTCGCCACCGCCGGGCCCCTCGGGCCTTTTCCTGGGATCATTGAGGACCACCAGTGTGAGTTTACGAGAAACTTGTTTCGAGTCCCTATGCATCGCCAGAATCTGTGGGCTAACACACACAGAAAACTGTCGAGATCACCTGTTTCATGTTCCTTTGCCCATAAAATCCTACAAGGCCTCCCCCATTGCTAATGGGCCTCTTGCCAGGCTTATTGCGGACCCACTCGTATATTTTTTGGGAAACTTGCGCTGGACCCCCATGCAGCGCCAAAATCCGTGGGCTAAGACCCATAGAAAAGTGTCGATATCGCCGGTTTCCTGTTTCTTAGCCCATAAAATCCTACCAAGCCTCCCTCGCTGCCGCTGAACCCCTTGGGCCTCATGCTGGGCTCGTTGTGGAACCGCTCGTATGAGTTTTCGGAAAAATTGCGCCGGACCCCCACACAGCGCCGAAATCCGTGGGCTAATACACATAGAAAAGTGTCAAAATTGCATGTTTCCTGTTCCTTGGCCCATAAAATCCCACAACGCCTCCCCTGCTGCCGCCGGGCTCCCTGGGTCTCTTGCCAGGCTCGTTCTGACCACATTCGTATGATGTTTTGATAAATTTGCGCCAGACCCCCATGCAGAGCTAGAATCCATAGGCTAACACCTATAGAAAAGTGTCGAAATCACCTGTTTCCTGTTCCTTGGCCCATAAAATCCTACTAGGCATCCTTCGCTGCCGCTGGGCCCCCTAGGCCTCTTTCCGGGCTTGTCACGGACCCACTAGAAGGAATATTTGGGAAACATGCGCCGGACCCCCGTGCTGCACTAGAATCCATGCGCAAACACCCATAGAAAAGTGCTGAAATTTCCTATTTCCTGTTCCTTGACCCATAAAATCCTACCAGGCCTCCCCTGTCGCTGTCAGGCCCCGTAGGCCTTTTTTGGGGCTCGTTGTAGACCCACGCATATGATTTTTTGGAAAACTTGCACCGGACGCCCACGTAGCGCCAGAATCCGTGAGCTAACACCCATAAAAAAGTGCCAAAATCGCCTATTTCTTGTTCCTTGGCCCAGAAAATCCAACCAGGCCTCCCTCGTTGCTTGCGGGCAACCTGGGCCTCTTTTTGGGCTCGTTGCGAACCCACTCGTATGATTATTGGTGAACTTGCGCTGGACCCCATGCAGTGCCAGAATATGAGGGCTAAAACCCATAGAAAAGTGCTAAAATCCTCTGTTTCCTGTTCCTTAGCCCATAAAATCGAACCAGGCCTCCCCCGCCACCGCCGGGCCTCCTGGGCCTTTTTCGAGCTCGTTGTAGACCCATGCATATGATTTTTCAGGAAACTTGGGCCGGACCCTCATCCAGCACCAGAATCCGTGGGATAACACCCTTAGAGGAGTGCCGAAATTGCCTGTTTTCTGTTCCTTGGCTCATAAAATCCTACCAGGCCTCCCCTGCCGATGCCAGACCCCCTAGGCCTCTTGCCTGGCTCGTTGAAGACCCACTCGTATGATATTTTAGGAAACTTGTGCCGGACCCCATGTAGCGCCATAATCTGTGGGCTAACACCACAGAAAAGTGTCGAAATCGCTTGTTTCCAGTTCTTTGGCCCATAAAATCCTACCAGGCCTCCCTCACAATTACCGGGCCCCTTAAACCTCTTGCCAGGATCGTTACGAATCCTTTCATGTGATCATTCGTGAAACTTACATCGGACCCCATGCATCATCGGAATCCGTGGGCTAATACCCATAGAAAAGTGTCGAAATCGCCTGTTTCTTGTTCTTTGACCCATAAATTCCTATCAGACATCCCTTGCCACCGTCGGGCCACCTGGGCCTCTTACCAGGCTCATTGCAGACCTACTCGTTTGAGTTTCTAGAAAACTTGCGCTAGACCCCCATGCAGCGCCAGAATCCGTGGGCTAACACCCACAGAAAAGTGCCGAAATCGTATGTTTCTTGTTCCTTGGCCCATAAAATCCTACTAGGCCTCCCCCGCCGTCGTCGGGCCCCATGGGCCTGTTGCCGGGCTCGTTGCAGACCCAGTTATATGATTATTCGAGAAACTTGCACCGGTCCCCTATGCAGCGCCCGAATTCGTGAGATAACACCCGAAGAAAAATGTCGAAATAGCAAGTTTCTTGGTCTTTGGCCCATAAATTCCTACTAGGCCTCCCTTACCATCGTCGGGCCTCCTGGGCCTCTTGTCGGGCTCGTTGTGGACCCACTCGTATGATTTTTTGGGACAATTTCACCAGACCCCATGTAGCGCCAGAATCAGTGGGCTATCATCCACAGAAAAGTGTTGAAATTGCCTGTTTCCTGATCCTTGGCCCATAAAATCCTATCGGGCCTCCCTCGCCGCCGGGGAGTCCCAAGGCCACTTGTCAGGTTCGTAGCGGACCCACTGGTATGATCTTTCGAGAAACTTGTGCCGGACCCCATGCAATGCCAAAATCTATGGGCTAATACCCACATAAAAGTATCGTAATTGCCTATTTCCTATTCGTTGGCCCATAAAATACGACCTGGCCTCTCTTGCAGCCGCCGGGCCCCTTAGGCCGCTTGACGGAATCGTTGCTGACCCATTAATATGATATTTCAGTATACTTTTGTCGTACCCATATGCAGCGCCTGAATCCTTGGGCTAACGCACACAGACAAGTGTTAAAATCGCCTATTTCCTATTCCTTGGACCATAAATTCCTACCAGGCCTCCTCCACTACTGTTAGCCCCCTTGTGCCTCTTGTCGGGCTCGTTGCAGACCCTCTCATATGACTTTTTGGGAAACTTGCGCCGGACCCGCATGCAGCGCGAGAATCCGTGGGCTAACACCCATAGAAAAGTGCCTAAATCGCCTATTTCTTGTTCCTTGGCCCATAAACTCCGACTAGGCCTCCCCCGCTGCCATTGTGCCCCCTAGGCCTCTTGTCAGGCTTGTTGCGGAAACACTAGTATATTTTTTTAGGAAACTTGTACCAGACCCCATGCAGCCCAGAATCCGTGGGCTAACAGCCATAAAAAAGTGTCGAAATCGCTTGTTTCCTGTTCCTTGGCCGATAAAATCCTACTAGGGCCCCCCCGCCGCCGCCGGGCCCCCTAGGCCTTTTGCCGGGCTCGTTGCGGACCCACTTGTACGATTTTTCAGGAAACATGCACCAAAGCCCCATGCAGCGTCAGAATCCATGGGCTAACTCCCACAGAAAAGTGCCGAAATTGCCTATTTCCTGTTCCTTGGCCCACAAAATCCTACAAGGCCTCCCTTGCCGCCATCACCGGCCTTCCTTGGCTCTTGCCGGGATCATTGCGGACCCACTAGTATGATTTTTTGGGAAAATTGCGCAAGACCCCTATGCAGCTCTAGAGTCCATTGACTGACACCCACAAAAAAGTGCTAAAATCGCATGTTTCCCCTTCCTTGGCCCATAAAACCCTACCAGGCCTCTCCTTCCCCTGCTGCCGCCGGGCCTGCTGGGCCTCTTGCCAGGCTCGTTACGGACCCACTCGTATGAGTTTTTGACAAAATTGCGCCAGACCCCATGCAGCGCCAGAATCGTGGGCCAACACCCATAGAAAAGGGCTAAAATCGCCTATTTTTTATCCTTGGCCCATTAAATCCTACCAGTCTTCTCCCGCCGCAGCCGAGCCCCCTGGGCCTCTTGCTGGGCTCGTTGCGGACCCACTCATATGATATTTCGGGAAACTTGCACCGGACCCCCATGCAGCACCAGAATCCGTAGGCTAACACCCACAGAAGAGTATCGAAAACACTTGTTTCCTGTTCCTTGGCTCATAACATCTTACCAGGCTTCCCCCGCCATCACCGAGCCCCTTGGGCCTCTTATCCGGTTTGTTGCGGACCAGCTCGTATGATATTTAAGAAACTTGCGTCGGACCCCATGCAGGCCCAGAATCCGTGGGCTAACAACTACAGAAAAATGCCGAAATCGCATGTTTACTATTCCTTGGCCCATAAAATCCGACCGGGCCTCCCCCGCCGCCACTGAGAACCCTGATCCTCCTGCTGGGCTCGTTGTGACCCACTCATAACATATTTTGGGAAACTTGCACTAGACCCCCATGCAGTGCCAGAATCTGTGGGCTAACACCCATAGAAAAGTGTTGAATCGCATGTTTCCTGTTCCTTGGCCAATAAAATCCTACCAGGACTCCCCCGCAGCCACCGAGCCCCCTAGGCCTCTTATCGGGATCGTTGCGAACCCACTCGTATAATCTTTCAAGAAACTTGCGTTGGACCCCATGCAGCGCAAGAATCCGTGGGTTAACACCCACAGAAAAGTGATCGCCTGTTTCCTGTTCCTTGGCCCGTAAAATCCTACAAGGCCTTCCCCGCCACAATTGGGTGCCCTCGGCCTCTTACCGGGCCCGTTTCAGACCCACTCGTATAATTTTTCGTGAAACTTGTATCGGACCCCCATGCAGCGCCGTAATCCGTGGGCTAACACCCACAGAAAAGTGTCGAAATCGTCTATTTCTTGTTCCTTGACCAATAAAATCCTACCAGGCCTCCCCGTCGTCGTCGGGCCCCCTGGGCCTCTTGCCGAGATCTTTACGAACCCACTTGTATGACTTTTCGAGAAACTTGCGCCAGACCCCATACAAAGCCAGAATCTATGGGCTAATACCCACAGAAAAGTGTCGAAATCGCTTGTTTCTTGTTCCTTGGCCCATAAAATCCTAGTAGGCCACCCCGCCCGCTACCAGGCCCCATTGGCCTCTTGCCGGGCCCATTGTGGACCCATCGAATGATTTTTAAAGAATCTTGCGCCGAACCCCATGCAGCGCCAGAACTCGTGGGCTAACACACACAGAAAAGTGTCGAAATCACCTGTTTCATGTTCTTTGGCTCATAAAATCCTACTAGGCCTCCCACGCCGCCCCCCGGCCTCTTGCCGGACTCGTTGTGGACCCACTCGTATGACCACTCGTATGATTTTATGGGAAAGTTGCATCGGACCCCATGCAGCACCAGAATCCATGGGCTAACACCCATAGAAAAGTTTTGAAATCGTGTGTTCATCATTCCTTGGCCCATAAAATCCTACCAGCCCTCTCCCGCTGCCACCGGGCCCCCCGGGCCTCTTTTTGGGCTCATTGCCGACCCACTCGTATTAGTTTTTGGGAAATTTGCGCCGAACCCCCATGAAGCGCCAAAATCCGTGGGCTAACACCCACAGAAAAATGGCGAAATCATTTGTTTCCTATTCTTTGGCCCATAAAATCCTACCAAGCCTCCCCCGCTGCCGCTGGGCCCCAAGGCCGCATGCCGGACTCGTTGCAGACCTACTCATATTATTTCTTCATAATTTTGTATCGTACCCTCATGCAGCGCCAGAATTCGGGGCTAACACCCATAGAAAAGTATAGAAATCGTTTGTTTCCTGTTCCTAGGCCCATAAAATTCTACTAGGCCTCCCTCGCCGCCACCGGGCTCCCTAGGACTCTTGTCGGACTCATTGCGGACCCACTCGTATGATTGTTTGGGAAACTTGTGTCGGACCCCATGCAACGCCAGAATTCGTGGATGAACACCCACAGAAAAGTGTCAAAATCGTCTGTTTCATGTTCCTTGGCCCATAAAATCCTACCAAGCCTCCCCCGAGCCACCTGGGCCTCTTGTTGGGCTCATTGTGAACCCACTCGTATGAATTTTTGGAAAACATGCGCTGGACCCCCATGCAACAACAGAATCCGTGGGCTAACACACATTGGGAAAAGTGTCGAAATCGCCTGTTTCCTATTTCTTGCCCCATAAAATCATACATGGCCTCCTCCGCTGCCGCCGGGCCCCCTGGGCCTCTTGCCGGGCTCGTTGCGGACCGACTTGTATGATTTTTCCAAAAACATGTGTCGGACTCCCATGCAGCGTCAGAATTCATGGGTGTTACACACAGAAAAGCACCGAAATGTTCTGTTACCTGTTCTTTGGCCCATAAAATCCTATTAAACCTCCCCTGTCACTGCCGAGCCCCCTGGGTCTCTTGTCGAGCTCGTTGTCGACCCACTCATATAGTATTTTGTGAAACTTGAGCCGGATCCCCATGCAGCACCAGAATTCGTGGGCTAACACCCACAAAAAAGTGCCGAAATATTAATTGATTGAAGGAAAAAAATGTTTTCAAGTCTATGGTAGGAATATTAATTTAATAATTTATTAATATTCTTATGCTAATTAATCAAGCGTCTTAAATTATTTTTGACTAAGGCAAAATAAATTTGATTAGTTCACAAAAATATTATCATACTTGTTGCATTTAGTAAGTGACCACAATTGCTGGACTTTGACCAAATAAACTCAAAGGTTCTCACAAAATTAATCAAATTTTTCATTCAATTTGAAAAATCAAATTGACTAGAATATTTAAGTAGAATATTATGTCATGCTTGAGTTAGTATTTTTCTTGCAATACATCCTAAATTTAAATTTTTTATTTTCTGTTTTTCTATATGGAAGAATCCACCTACTCTCTCTAAAAGGTTGTCTCGATGTAGAAACTAATTAATGTGTGATACACTTGAATGAATATATGTATAAGAACTCATATTAACCTAAACAAGAGATTAAAAGAAAAAAGATGCAACACTAATTTAAATATAAATAGAAGAAGCACAGCTATATATATTTGTCAAAGTGAAAGAGAAGCCCACAAATAATATATGCACAAAAACACATGTAGTACATAGAAATACGTATACTAAGAAAATCCATACATAAACATGCATACAAACAAGTATTTTATACATGGAAACAGGTGATACATTCATGTTATTTTTATTGGAATGTCTTTCGTAGTACCAAAAATATTTTATTGAACTGTTCGAGTAGGTTCTTTCAACTCCTTCCACCACTAGTAACTCTATCTTATGACTGACACCGCCGATTCATCCATTTCACCGATCTCACCGGTAATTGTTAATAGCAATGATCCTCTCAATGACTCCTTACCATCAGATTCATTTTTTCAATCCGAAATAACAACAAATGAAGGAAACAAACAATCTAACTCCAACACTGATGGAGAGTACGTTGGAGATGCAGATGGTGGCACCGATGGCTGAGATGGTTATGCCTGTGAATCAGAACAATAGATCAGCTGAGGTGAAAATAGATTGGTTGAGTTGGTTGACGAAGAATTGGAAGATCGAAACAAAAGTTCGCACCTTAGGCGTCACTGCCGAAATAGTTGATAAATACTATTATGAACCAATCCCTCGAGCTAAATTTCAATCAAAGGATGAGGTCCTTTATTTCTTGGAAATTGGTATCAAGTGCAAGAAGGGAAATATCGAGAATAGCAGTGATGCTACACCATCTAAGACCACCCAAAAGCAAAAATCGGAGCGACTCAAAAATAAAATAAGATAGTATTCCTTTTTACTTTGAATCTGCAAATCCACCTGAGAGCGTGTGTTGGATTCAAAAAGATAGTTCTGAAGATACTTGAATACCTTCTACCGATCGCCAATTGTAAAAGCAAGAATGGGATATTGTATTCTGAAGTGTATCGAAACTTTAGTTAGGCAAAGCACAAGAAGAGAAATTAGCATCTATAATGTGCATTAACTAGTCAATGAACCTTTTTAGCTATTTTGTCTAGATAATCAAATCTCATCTATATTGGCCTCACTTTTTGTATCATTGCATCATGAACAATAAGAAATGAGATATATAATCTTATTTCATTTGTGGATTACAGCAAATATGTTGTTTGAAGTTATATTGTGAATTTTTGTTTATGCTCATTAACTGATTCATGTACATAAATAGATCTACATTTGTACTTGCGTGATTTTATAGATGCTAGACTTTTAGAATTGATTATGAACTAAATACCTCACCATCAACAAAATATAAGTTTGAAGTGCCTTTGATGTTGATTATTCTAACATGACGTTGTTTCAAATAATGCATGTCCTTGCACTTATAAGGAGCATTAATTTGGTAAAATAATCTCTTCGAAAGTTAAAAAAAATTAACAATCAAAACTATTTTCACTGAATGTTGAGGTAAACACAATAATAAACAAAAGAGAGTTGCATCATCTTATTAACTATTTTTATTTACAATTTGTTGGACAAAAATTTTGTTCAACAAATATTTGTTTTGTGTGATTTTCTAATACAGAACTTCAACACAGAATTGGGTTAAGATGGACTAACTGCGACTTTAAAGTGATTTGCAATGTATATTTCAAGAGAAAGCAGGTATAGGAACGTCCCAACATATGGAACTACTTTTGAATAATTTTTCAAAGTAATTCGTTAGTATCCGATCTATAAAAGTGAGTACACTTTCTAAACTCAATTATGATGGAATGTATACTTGAATACTCCAAACTAACAACCTATTCTAGCGTTAAGATACCCATTTTTATTGATTTATAATAGTAATTATTGTGCCTCATCTGTGATAAAATTATTCATCATAATATTTGCATTTGTCGATAGTTTGATATAGTTTACAAGAATAATATTAAATAGAATGTATTAATGTCATATAATTATTTATAACCCAATTACCTTAATAATGAAAAGAAAATAAATTCTTTCTAGTAATTTGGTGCCTAATCATTTAATCTCTCTAAGTATTTTTTTTAAGGTTAATTTTTTTTACACTATTCTAGGACAAGTAAAAATTACAATCTAAAAAATGAATTTAGTAAAACATTCAGCGAAAGTAACTACAAAAGTTGTATTTTCTAAATAATAAGGAATAAAATAAGTTGGATATCTGATCTATTCCTTGATTTACTTAATAATAAAAAGAAAATAATTTATTTTCTAATAATAACGTATGTGATATTTGAAAAGCTTTTTTTAACAAGTGAAATCATACATGATAAATGCATATAGACAGGTGATTTGTACATAGAAACAAGTGATACATCCATATTGTTATAGTAGAAATATAATTTATGATTTTAGGAGAAGAGAAAATAAAAAGAAAGAATAAAACAAATTTAGTAAGAAATCCAATTGAAAGTGACTAGGTATTTCTAAAAAAGGAAGACCAAATTAAGTGGAATAGGTATTTACCTAATAATGAAAAGAAAATAACTTGCATTGACCATATTTCTTTAATGTATAATTTTTAGGGATCCCATTCTGGTTTTCAAAAATCCCCAAAAGTCCCGACTCTTTCCCTAATTACTAAAAACGCCGGCTTTTTCTATTATTTTGATACCTGCAGATACCACCTTGATACTTACGAAATTGTAACCGAAATTACTACCGTTACGCTTAATACGGAAAAAAATTTAGTGCCAACTGTGTAGATCCCTTGATTGGCGGCTTAAGTGTTACAAATTATGCAATTATCCCATAAAAAAGGTTAAAGGCAGTGTATTTTGAATTTCAAACAAAACGGATGTTTCAACAAACAAGAAAACAAATCAGAGCCTCCATTGAAGGTGCTCTGCGTAGAAAAAAAACTAGGTCGTCGAAGCATGAATATTTCGATTTTGATACGTCACAGTGAAACATGGGAATCTGATGTATTGTACAGTGGTTATAAAAGTGATGGAATTGTTGTAGGTGAGAATACAAGTATAACCAATCAAGTATCAATATCCAAAAAGGGAATCAGTCAGATACACACAACTATAGAGTATCAAACATTAAATCAATAGAAAAAATAAGTATCACCCGTTAGATCCATAACCCGTATTAGGTATCAGAAATTACTCTAACAAATAGACATCAACACTTAGTTCCATAAGTCACTTTTACTTAACTTTCAACAGTACATTATTCGTTAGGTATCAACAAACAATACCATAGCCCCAAAAAGAAGGCAGTGGTTCCATTGTTGATTGACAAAAAAGGAGACACTTTCAAACTCGTCTTGTGTAAGGCCCAGACTAAAAGAAGGGAGGAGTTCCATTGTTGATTAAAAGACAATGAAAGGAAGTTTCTGATAATGGAGGTCGGGATGGAGAGGGACTGAGAAACGGTTCTTAGAAAGAGAGAAAAGGAAGTTCTAATCTGAAAAAAAAAATTTAATGTTAAACATGGTAACTGTAAGAGAGAGAAAATACTAAAAAATAAATAAATTAAGAAGCGGCTTTAAAAATGGAAAAAGTTATAATTTAAATAGTGATTGACATTAATTAGACTTCTACACCAAATATAGATTCTTTAAGTATCAAAAATAAATGGATAATGATAAAAAGTTGAGATTTTTGTAATTTATAAAAAAGATAGGGAATATTAAAGATTTGAATAAATAAAGTTGTGTAATTTTATAAATATTTTAATTTAGATTTCTTTTAATAAAAAATAATCTATGATTATAGAAGAAAAGAAAAGAAAAATTACAGAATAAAATAATTTTTGTTAGAAACTCAATTCAAATTGACCAATTTTTTTGTATTTTCTAAACAATAAGAATAAATAAAGTAAAATATGTTTATATACTCTATCATAGGAAAAAAAATTAATTCCATTGACATAATTTCTTTAATTCACATGATGCTAAACTATAAATATGACCTTTTAAGTAAATCACTTAACCAAATGCCTGAATAGGTTCTTTCAACTCCTTCCCCCACTAGTAACTCTATATGATGACTGATGCCACCGACTCATCCATCTCACCAGTCCCACCAGTAATTGTTACTGGTAGCGTTCTTGTGAATGACTCTTTACCATCAGATTCATTGTTTCACTCTGAAACAACAACAAATGAAGGAAACATACCCAATCTAACTCCAAATCCGATGGAGAGTACTTTGGAGATGCAGATGGTGGCACCAACGGCTGAGACAGTTGCACATGTGAATCAGGTGAATAGATCAATGGAGGTGAACGTAGAGCGGCCAAGCTGATTTCCGGAGAATTAGAAGATCGAAAAAAAACTTCACACCTCGGGCATCACCGCAGGAATGGTTGATAAATATTATTATGAACCAGTTTCTGGAGCTAAATTTCGATCAAAGAATGAGGTGCTTTATTTCTTGGAAACTGGTACCAAACGCAAGAAAAAAAAATTGAAAGTAGCAATGATGCTACACAATCTGAGACCCCCAAAAGAACAAATAAGAGGAGCAACTCAAAAACAAAGAGATACAGTGCTCATTTTTTCTTTGATTCTACAAACCCTCCTGAGAGCGTGTGTTGGATTCAGACAGACAGCTTTGAAGATACTTGGGCACTTTCTATTGATGGCAACATGATTTCTAAAATTGAAAAACAAGAATGGGATATGGTATTCTCAAGTGTATCGAAGCTTAAGCTAAGCGACACACAAGAAGAGAAATAGGCCTCTATAATGTGCACTTACTATTCAACGAACCTTTCTCTTTAGCTATCTTGACTAGGTTATATGTCTAATCTCATTTTAATAGGCCTCACTTTTTGTATCATTGCACCATTATCATAAAAGTCAAATAGACTTACCTAAGAAATGTTTATGGATTATGATAGATATGTTGCTATTTGAAGATATATTGTCAATTTTTGTTTATGCTCATTAAGTAATTCTTGTACATAAATCGACTAACTGGGGATAAGAAATTTATTATATACATTATAAGAAGATCATAACAGACAAGTTATCTAGATTCTAAATTCTAAAATCATGTTGGCTCAAAATAAAATCTTACTTCTAATATTAAAAGGTTCAAAGCTGATTGAAAGGGGAAAAAATGTTTTCAAGTCTATGGTAGGAATATTAATTTAATAATTTATTAATATTCTTATGCTAATTAATCAAGCATCTTAAATTATTTTTGACTAAGGCAAAATAAATTTGATTAGTTCACAAAAAGATTATCATACTTGCTGCATTTAGTAAGTGACTACAGTTGTTGGACTTTGACCAAATGAATTCAAAGGTTCTCACAAAATTAATCAAATTGACTAGAAAATTTAAGTAGAACATTATGTCGAGCTTGAGTTAGTATTTTTCTTGCAATACATCCTAAATTTAAAAAAAATTTATTTTGTATTTTCCTATATGGAAGAATCCACCTACTCTCTCTAAAAAGTTGTCTCGATGTAGAAACTAATTAATGTGTGATACACTTGAATGAATATATGTATAAGAACTCATATTAACCTAACCAAGAGATTAAAAGAAAAAAATGCAACATTAATTTAAATATAATTAGAAGAAGCACAGCTATATATATTTGTCAATGTGAAAGAGAAAGCCACGGAAAATATATGCACAGAAACACATGCAGTACATAGAAACACTTATACTAAGAAAATCCATAAATGAACATGCATACAAACAAGTGTTTTATACATAGAAACAAGTGATACATTCATATTGTTTTTATTGAAATGCTTATTAATTTTTTTTTCCTATTATAGAGTATATAAACATATTTTACTTTATTTATTCTTATTGTTAAGAAAATACAAAAAATCTCGCCAATTTGAATTGAGTTTCTTACAAAAATTATTTTATTCTCTAATTTTTCTTTTCTTTTCTTCTATAATCATAGATTATTTTTTTATAAAAAGAAATCTAAATTAAAGAAATATGGTCAATGCAAGTTATTTTCTTTTCATTATTAGGTAAATACCTATTCCACTTAATTTAGTCTTCCTTTTTTAGAAATACAATTACTCTAGTTACTTTCAATTGGATTTCTTACTAAATTTGTTTTATTCTTTCTTTTTATTTTCTCTTCTCCTAAAATCATAAATTACATTTCTACTATATAATAGTGAAACCTTTGGTACTACAAAAGGCATTTAAGTAAAAACAATATGGATATATCACTTGTTTCTATGTATAAATCACCTGTCTGTATGCATCTATCATGTATGATTTCACTTGTTAAAAAAAGCTTTTCAAATATCACATACGTTATTATTAGAAAATAAATTTTTTTTTATTATTAAGTAAATCAAGGAATAGATCAGATATCCAACTTATTTTCTTCCTTATTATTTAGAAAATACAACTTTTGTTGTTACTTTCGCTGAATGTTTTACTAAATTCATTTTTTAGATTGTAATTTTTACTTGTCCTAGAATAGTGTAAAAAAATATTAACCTTAAAAAAATACTTTGAGAGATTAAATGATTAAGCACCAAATTACTAGAAAGAATTTATTTTCTTTTCATTATCAAGGTAATTGGGTTATAAATAATTATATGACATTAATACATTCTATTTAATATTATTCTTGTAAACTATATCAAACTATTGACAAATGCAAATATTATGATGAATAATTTTATCACAGATGAGGCACAACAATTACTATTATAAATCAATAAAAAAGGGTATCTTAACGCTAGAATAGGTTGTTAGTTTGGAGCATTCAAGTATACATTCCATCATAATTGAGTTTAGAAAGTGTACTCACTTTTATAGATCGGATACTACTGAATTACTTTGAAAAATTATTCAAAAGTAATTTCATATGTTGAGACGTTCCTATACCTACTTTCTCTTGAAATATACATTGCAAATCACTTTAAAGCCGCAGTTAGCCCATCTTAACAATTGAATACGTCTAGGATCTCCTCTCGAATTTCCCACACAAGCTCTTCTCCCTTCTCCTCAAGCCCTAGCCTTGTTAGTTTTAGGGAATAGGACTAGAATGAGGATTTTAGACCCTTTTCACGTAGAAACGTCGTTATTAGTCGTGTATTAGAGTTTAGGAGGGGTGGGGGATTGACCGGAATGCCCCTCGTAATTATTTAGAAATTTCCAGTCCGAAAAATACTTTGAAAAATTATTCAAAAGTAATTTCATATGTTGAGACGTTCCTATACCTACTTTCTCTTGAAATATACATTGCAAATCACTTTAAAGCCGCAGTTAGCCCATCTTAACAATTGAATACGTCTAGGATCTCCTCTCGAATTTCCCACACAAGCTCTTCTCCCTTCTCCTCAAGCCCTAGCCTTGTTAGTTTTAGGGAATAGGACTAGAATGAGGATTTTAGACCCTTTTCACGTAGAAACGTCGTTATTAGTCGTGTATTAGAGTTTAGGAGGGGTGGGGGATTGACCGGAATGCCCCTCGTAATTATTTAGAAATTTCCAGTCCGAAAAATACTTTGAAAAATTATTCAAAAGTAATTTCATATGTTGAGACGTTCCTATACCTACTTTCTCTTGAAATATACATTGCAAATCACTTTAAAGCCGCAGTTAGCCCATCTTAACAATTGAATACGTCTAGGATCTCCTCTCGAATTTCCCACACAAGCTCTTCTCCCTTCTCCTCAAGCCCGAGCCTTGTTAGTTTTAGGGAATAGGACTAGAATGAGGATTTTAGACCCTTTTCACGTAGAAACGTCGTTATTAGTCGTGTATTAGAGTTTAGGAGGGGTGGGGGATTGACCGGAATGCCCCTCGTAATTATTTAGAAATTTCCAGTCCGAAAAATACATGGTCCGCGACGCGGACCTATCGCGAACAGGTTATTTTTTTTTTTGAAAAACGTTTTTTTGAATGAGTTTTCTCCATCCCGTCGAAAATTTTGAAAATCGCACAAGTGCTTCCGCGATAGGTCCGCGACGCGCCTCTGTCGCGGACTGTCACTGTTTTCTGATTTGGATCGAAAATTTATCTTTCGATCGGGTCGCTCTAAAAATCGATCGAGACCACTTCCCCACTCAATTTTCCATGCTGATTCCTAATCCGGTCTCGGATTTGCCATACGAGCTTCGGAAGATGCGTTACGCGCATACCCTCACTCTAGGGGTATTTTGGTAATTTCTTTTTCCGGGCGTTACAAATTCTGTGTTGAAGTTCTATATTAGAAAATCACTTAAAATAAATATTTGTTGAACAAAATTTTTGTACAACAAATTTTGAATAAAAATAGTTAATAAGATGATGCAACTCTCTCTCGTTTATTATTGTGTTTACCCCAACATTCAATGAAAATAGTTTTGATTTTTAATTTTTTTTAACTTTTGAAGAGATTATTTACCAAATTAATGCTTCTTATAAGTGCAAGGACATGCATTATTCGAACCAACGTCATGTTAGAATAATCAACACCAAAGGCACTTAAAGCTTATATTTTGTTGAAGGTGAGGTATTTAGTTCATAATCAATTCTAAAAGTCTAGCATATATAAAATCACGCAAGTACAAATGTAGATCGATTTATGTACGTGAATTAGTTAATGAGCATAATTAAAAATTGACAATATGACTTCAAACAACATATCTGTTGTAATCCACAAATAAAATAAGATTATATATCTCATTCCTTATTGTTCATGATGCAATGATACAAAAAATGAGGCTAATTTAGATGAGATTTGATTATCTAGACAAAATAGCAAAAGAGAAAGGTTCATTGACTAGTTAATGCACATTATAGAGGCTAATTTTTTATTCTTGTGCGTTGCCTAACTAAAGTTTCGATACACTTGAGAATACAATATCCCATTCTTGTTTTACAATTGGCCATCGATAGAAGGTATTCAAGTATCTTAGGAACTATATTTTTGAATCCAACACACGCTATCAGGTGGATTTGCAGATTCAAAGTAAAAAGGAATACTATCTTTTTTTATTTTCGAGTCGCTCCAATTTTTGCTTTTGGGGGGTCTCAAATGGTGTAGCATCACTGCTATTCCCGATTTTTCCCTTCTTGCACTTGATACCAGTTTCCAAGAAATAAAGGACCTCATTCTTTGATAGAAATTTAGCTCAAGAGATTGGTTCATAATAGTGTTTATCAACCATTCCGGCAGTGAAACCTGAGGTGCGAACTTTTGTTTCAATCTTCCAATTCTTCGCCAACCAGCTTGACCACTCTATTTTCACCTCAGGTGATCAATTGATCTGATTCACAGGTATAACCATCTCAGCCATCGGTGCCACCATCCACAGATAAAATAAGATTATATATCTCATTTCTTATTGTTCATGATGCAATGATACAAAAAGTGAGGCCAATTTAGATGAAATTTGATTATCTAGACAAAAACAGCAAAAGAGAAAGGTTCATTGACTAGTTAATGCGCATTATAGAGGCTAATTTCTTTTCTTATGCATTGCCTAACTAAAGTTTCGATACACTTGAGAATACAATATCCCGTTCTTGTTTTACAGTTGGCCATCGGTAGAAGGTATTCAAGTATCTTCAAAACTATTTTTTTGAATCCAACACACGCTCTGAGGTGGATTTGCAGATTCAAAGTAAAAAGGAATACTATCTTTTTTTATTTTCGAGTCGCTTCGAGTTTTGCTTTTGGGGAGTCTCAGATGGTGTAGCATCACTGCTATTCTCGATTTTTCCCTTCTTGCATTTGATACCAGTTTCCAAGAAATAAAGGACCTCATTCTTTGATCGAAATTTAGCTTAAGAGATTGGTTCATAATAGTATTTATCAACCATTCCGGCGTTGACGCCTGAGGTGCGAACTTTTGTTTCATCCTTCCAATTCTTTGCCAACCAGCTCGACCACTCTATTTTCACCTCAGGTGATCTATTGATCTGATTCATAGGCATAACCATCTCAGCCATCGGTGCCACGGTATTATCTGCATCTCCAAAGTACTCTCCATCAGTGTTGGAGTTAGATTGTAGGTTTCCTTCATTTGTTGTTATTTCGGATTGAAACAATGAATCTGATGGTAAGGAGTCATTGAGAGAATCATTGCTATTAACAATTACCAGTGAAATGGATGAATCGGCGGTGTCAGTCATAAGATAGAGTTACTAGTGGTGGAAGGAGTTGAAAGAACCTATTTGAACAGTTCAATAAAACATTTTTGGTACTACGAAAGGCATTTCAATAAAAACAACATAAATGTATCACCTGTTTCTATATATAAAACACTTGTTTGTATGCCAGTTCATGTATGGATTTTCTTAGTGTACGTGTTTCTATGTACTACATGTGTTTCTTTGCATATATTATCCGTGGGATTCTCTTTCACTTTGACAAATATATATAGCTGTGCTTCTTCTAATTATATCTAAATTAATGTTGCATTTTTTTTCTTTTAATCTCTTGTTTAGGTTAATATGAGTTCTTATACATATATTCATTCAAGTGTATCACACATTAATTAGTTTCTACATCGAGACAACCTTTTAGAGAGAGTAGGTGGATTCTTCCATATAGAAAAATAGAAAATAAAAAATTTTAAAATTAGGATGTATTGCAAGAAAAATACTAACTCAAGCACGACATAATATTCTACTTAAATTTTCTAGTCAACTTGATTTTTCAAATTGAATGAAAAATTTGATTAATTTTGTGAGAACCTTTGAATTCATTTGGTCAAAGTCCAACAATTATAGTCACTTACTAAATGCAACAAGTATGATAATCTTTCTGTGAACTAATCAAATTTATTTTGCCTTCGTCAAAAATAATTTAAGACGCTTGATTAATTAGCATAAGAATATTAATAAATTATTAAATTAATATTTCTACCATAGATTTGAAAATATTTCTTTTCCTTTCAATCAACTATGAACCTTTTAATATTAAAAGTAAGGTTTTATTTTGAGCCAACGTGATTTTAGAATTTAGAATCTAGATAATTTGTCTGTTACGATCTTCTTATAATGTATATAATAAATTTCTTATCTCCAGTTAGTCGATTTATTTACAAGAATTACTTAATGTGCATAAACAAAAGTTGACAATATATCTTCAAATAGCAACATATCTATCATAATCCACAAACATTTCTTAGGTAATGAAAGAATATTTTGAAAGAATATTTTCCTTGCTTCTCATTACTCCCAAATCACCAATATATACAAAGATATCAAAGATAAATTAGGCATAAAATAAACTAACTTAGGAAATAAAGATAATTATCAAAAATACAAAAGATACTAAAAGATATATACAATAATAGAAGATATATACAATAATAGATTATTTGACATAATCTATCACACCCCCGCAGTCGAAACGGTAGGTCGACGAACATTGAGACTGTCCCGGAAATCATCAAATAAAACTCTAGGCAGACCCTTGGTGAAAATATCTGCAATCTGATATCGGGAAGGCACATGAAGAACACGAACTTCGCCTCGTTGGACCTTTTCACGAACGAAATGAATGTCCATTTCAATATGTTTAGTGCGTTGATGCTGAACTGGATTACTCGATAAGTAGATAGCACTAACATTATCACAATAAACTAATGTTGCCTTAGAAATAGGACATTGAAGTTCAAGTAGAAAATTTCGAACCCAACATGACTCGGAGACAACATTAGCAACCCCTCGGTACTCAGCTTCGGCACTAGACTTAGACAAAGTAGGTTGCCGTTTAGAGGACCAAGAAATCAAATTATCACCAAGGAAAACACAATAACCTGAGGTTGAACAGCGAGTATCTGGACAACCACCCCAATCTGCATCTGTGTAAGATAGAAGAGAAGATACAGATGACTTAAACAAATGTAGACCAAAATCAGATGTTCCTTGAATGTACCGTATAATACGTTTCTAAGCTGACATATGCTCAACCAATGGAGCATGCATAAACAAGCAAACTTGTTGTACAGCATACGATATATCCGGGTGGGAAAAAGTTAAGTACTGCAAGGCACCACATAACTTTCGGTAAAAAGTGGGATCATCATACAGAATGCCAGATTGAGAGCTCATTTTTCCTTTTGAGTCTACAGGGGTAGCAGATGACTTGCAGTTTGACATCCCTGCTTTTTCTATAATTTCTTGAGCATATTTCTTTTGAGAAAGAAACAAACCTGTTTTAGTACGGGAGACAGCAATGCCCAAGAAATAACTGAGTTCACCCAAATCAGTCATAGAAAATTCGGAAACTAAGTCTGGAAATAATCTGTTGTCGAAGAGACTCGGAGGAAGAAGTAAGAACAATATCCTCAACATACAATAGAATGTAAGCTGTAGCATTACCATGGTGATAAATGAATAAAGAGTTATCCGATTTGCTATGAACGAAACCGATGGATCCCACAAAATCAGCAAACCGTTGATACCAAGCCCGGGGAGCCTGTTTCAAACCATAAAGAGACTTTCGAAGCATGCATACATGATCGGGTCTAGTAGGATCTTTGAACCCCAATGGTTTATACATGTAAACAGTTTCATTCAAATGACCATGTAAAAAAGCATTTTTAACATCCAACTGATGAATTGACCATGACTTAGATAATGCATTACTAAGAACCATTCTGATGGTAGCCGGCTTGACAACTGGACTGAAAGTTTCATCACAATCTATCCCCTCTCTTTGAGTCTTACCATCACCAACTAAACGAGCCTTATGTCTCTCAAAAGATCCATCTGACTTCGTTTTATGCCGAAAAATCCACAATGAACGAATAATATTGACATTATCCGGGCGAGGGACTAACTCCCAAGTACCATTTTTAATTAGAGCATCATCATCCTGCATAGCAACTTTCCAATTTGGGTCATGAAGAGCATGGACCGGGTTCTTTGGAACGGGAGATATGGAGGTAGAGGTATGAAGAGCGTGGTATTTAGGATTAGGCTTAACAATTCCATGTTTGCTACGAGTAGCCATGGAATGAGAAATGGTAGAGGAAGGAAGAGCAGGGATAGGAGGTGAAGGGGGAGGTGGCAGCGTGCTCCGCAGCACGGCCGCGGTGGAAGCTGGCGCACCGCAGGTACCCCGCGGTGTGGGCTGCCGTGAGCTGGGGAGGGTGACACTCTCGGGTATGGCTATGTGAGGAGTAATAACATGGCGAAGAGAAGGATTGTCTAAGGCGGTATTAAACTCACCTAGGAAATCATAAGTATGAGTCTTAGGAGTATGAACTTTAGAGAAAGGGAAGACCGACTCATCAAACCAAACATGCTTAGCTATTATAATCTTCCGACTCGATATAGCATAACATTTGTAACCCCGATGATTTGAAGGATACCCGAGGAAAACACACGGGGTAGAGCGAGATTGAAGTTTGTGGATTTTAGATGATGGAAAAAGGGGAAAGCACAAACAACCAAAAACTCGTAAGTGGGAAAAATCGGGATCACGTTGATATAAAATTTGAGTGGGAGATTTATAGCTAAGAATTTTAGTAGGTAAAATATTGTGAAGGTAAGTAGCCATTTCTAAAGCATGTTGCCAAAAAGAGGGAGGCGTAGAGGCATGACAAAGGAGAGTCTGAACAATGTTATTGATGGTTTTAATTTTTCGTTCGGCTTTGCCATTTTGAGGAGAAGTATATGGACAAGAAAGCCGGAGAGACATTCCATATTGGTGACAGAAATTCGTGAATGGGGAATTAGCAAATTCACGACCATTATCACATTGGAAGGATTTTACTTCCCGTTCAAATTGAGTTCGAATATATGATCTAAGTTGGAGAAACAAATTAAACACTTGCGACTTTGTAGAGATAGGAAAAGTCCACAAAATATTTGTGTAATTGTCAAGAAAAAGAACATAATATTTATGACCATGAGAACTCAAAATAGGAGATGTCCATAAATCACTATGAATGATGTCAAAAGGCATAGTAGTATAAGATAGAGAATCATAAAAAGGAGTTTTAATTAATTTGCCGAGAGGGCAAGAATGACAAACATCTGGAGTAGCCTTATTACATTTAATCAAACTACTACTACGTAAAGAACCAAGAACAACATTGCCCGGATGACCTAAACGGGAATGCCACACACTAGGAGAAACAACTGTAAAAGCTGATGGAAGATAGGATGAAAGAACTTGACGATTTGTGAAGAAAGGATAGAGATCGCCATTGCTATTACACCTCACTATCTTGCTCCCTGTTTGCAAGTCCTTCACAGAAAAACCAAAAGGATCAAACTCAATGGATACATGATTATCAGTGGTAAATTTTCGAACGGAAATGAGATTTTTAATCAATTTTGGGACATGTAGGACATTTTTGAGTTGAAGTGTGTTTTGGTTAAGAGATTGGTGACCGTAACCCTTACTTGGAATTTTGCTACCATTACCAACAACAATTGCATTATCAATATGATTGCTCAAATTAATATATGGAGATAAATTACCTTGAGAGTTTGTCATGTGTGAGGTAGCCCCGGTGTCCATATAATAGTTGGGATCATTCAACGACATAGTGTGCATTGCTTGTTCAATGTTGGTAGGCATAAATCCCGAGGTCTGAGAGTTGTCCATGAAGTAAGCCTACTGTGGACGAGGCCCAAGGAGACCAGGATTAGGATTTTGTCCTGGCCTAGGAGCAGCCCATGGATAAGGGGTTTGACCCTGAGTTGGGTATGGGCACGGTGGAGTTGGCCAGGGGCCTTGAGGCCAATAACCCCACGGTGGAGGATACCCCCAACCCGTGTTAGCAGGCTGCTGCTGCGAACCACCAAAAGAACGCTGCTGGGGTTGCTGTTGCTGATTGTTCCGGTTTGACCCACCGATGCCTTTACCCTTGCTGCCACCGCCTTTATTTTTCGGCCACCCCTACGGGAATTACCTCCACGAGAAGAAGAAGAATGCTGGGAGGATTCAAATGATGGGGTCGAAGCCGTTGGAGGAGTTTTAGCAACGTGCGCCTCCTCATGGGCTTCAGTAACAAGATCAGATGCATTACCTTGTTCCTCAAGTTCAAGCATGGAACGTAATGTATCAAACGAAGGCAAGGGAGTCAGATGACGAACCGAAGTACGGAAAGGCTTGTACTTCTCAGAGAGCCCTCTTAATAATTGAAGCGCCATCCGATTATCGGACACCTTATCACCCACGTTCTTCAGACTATCAGCAAGGGTCTTAAGACGGGTGCAGTAGGATTTAACACCATCAAAATGCTCAAGCTTGGTGTTGGTAAATTGCGCATCAAGATTCAGTGCTCTGGCAGACTTGTTGTTATGGAAGAAATTTTCAAGACGTTGCCATGTATCCATGGCCTTGTCATCGGGATCAGTAATGGAGTTCAGAAGGTCATTAGAGATCGTACCATAAATCCACTGTCGAACAATGTCATCAAGTGGTTGCCATAAAGCAATGTCAGAAGGAGTTGGAGCCGGAGACTTTTCATTAACTGGAACTGGAGTAATATGATCCATGACCATATAAGCGCGGCAATGAAGTTTAAGAGGGTAGACCAGTTATTGAATTGAGAGCCATCATAATCAAGAACAATAGGAACGTGTTGCTTGATATTAGTGACCAAGGTTGCCGGATGAATTTTCTGATCAGCCATGGTGATCGGCCGAATAGGGAAGAGGAAGAGAAAGAAAGGTGCGGAAGAGAGGTAGGAGATAACCTAGACTCGTGATACCATGAAAGAATATTTTGAAAGAATATTTTTCTTGCTTCTCATTACTCCCAAATCACCAATATATACAAAGATATCAAAGATAAATTAGGCATAAAATAAACTAACTTAGGAAACAAAGATAATTATCAAAAATACAAAAGATACTAAAAGATATATACAATAATAGAAGATATATACAATAATAGATTATTTGACATAATCTATCAGGTAAGTCTATTTGACTTTTATTGATAATGGTGCAATGATACAAAAAGTGAGGCCTATTAAAATGAGATTAGACATATTATCTAGTCAAGATAGCTAAAGAGAAAGGTTCATTGACTAGTAAGTGCTCATTATAGAGGCCTATTTCTCTTCTTGTGTGTCGCTTAGCTTAAGCTTCGATACACTTGAGAATACCATATCCCATTCTTGTTTTTCAATTTCAGAAATCATGTTGCCATCAATAGAAGGTGCCCAAGTATCTTCAAAGCTGTCTGTCTGAATCCAACGCACGCTCTCAGGTGGGTTTGCAAAATCAAAGAAAAAAGGAGCACTATCTTTCTTTGTTTTTGAGTTGCTCCTCTTATTTTTTCTTTTGGGGGTCTCAGATGGTGTAGCATCACTGCTACTTTCAAATTTTTCCTTCTTGCGTTTGTGTAACACCCCAATTTTTTTCTAAGCTAAGACCGAGTCATCCTTCATATGATATAGGATTTAATTGATGATTCTTAATTGAGCATAGATGTTAAAGTTACTTTCCTAGAGTGAGAATAAAATTGGAGTTGATAAATGATCTTTTACATCAAGTCGAGTCCAAAGAATTTCTACCGACTAAGTTTTTGTGTGAGTTGATAGAAGGGTCAACTTCAAATGACCATATCTCTTAAGGTATAATGAGTTAGGTGACCCATATTATACCAAATTAAAGATCTTTGAATTAGCTTTCCAACGCATCTTATTTCGCCTTAATCAGAGTTTGGAGTAGAGAGTTATGACCGTTTTACCGAAGACCTGGAGAGCTGTCTGAGATCCGCGACCGCTCCGCGTCGCGGATATATCGCGGACCCTCTCTGGATAAGCTAAACGAGGTCCTTTTATTTTATTTTGAGGGTAATTTTATCCTAAACCCTTTGAGGGTCTATTTAAGGTCTAAAAACGCATAAAACGTCAGTTTTCATAATTAAAACCCTCTCCTTCACTCCTAAACGTAATTGCTCAAGAATCATCAAGAAAATCATCAAGTTGAGGATAGCTTCCAAGATTCATCATCTAGGTAAGCTACTATTCATGAATTTCAATCTATCCAATCCAAATTTCTTCATCTATTCATGAATCCCTAATAGAATCTCAAATCATAACCTAGGGTTTCAAGAAAACGAATTCAAGAATCCTAAGAGAGGATTCATTGATTCTTCTTTTTCAAGAATTAGGGTTCTTCATCAAGAACTCTAAAGATTCTAAGTCAAGAATCCAAGAATCAAAGATGATCCCTTCAAGCAATGTCTTTCCAAGCTCTTCCACTCTAAAAGAACTACCAAGATCGAGGATTTTCTCCAAGAAACGAGTATTCATAAAGTTTTGATTTGTAATATCAAATTTCCAGGTATGTAAGGCTAAACTAAAACATGGGATTGTTCTCTCATGTGCCCCATAGAGGTCATAGATGAATTGATGATTGAAAAATCTACATGCATGAATTCTTTGATGGATTTTCTTGAAAATTATATTTGAAACTACATGTTTTCTATGTTGATGATCATCATACTATTTGTTTTCTTAAATTGAATACTTTCATGGAATTTGCATAACCCTTCATGACTAATTTGCAAAGCATGTACATTGGACTTGAGACTTGAGTCTAGAGCCTTGAGCTGAGATTGTTGATTGTGATGATGAGTTGATGAAATTTTGATTGTTTTATGAGTCTCCATAAATGAACTCTACCGATGTGTATATTCACTTGTTTCCTAATGATTGTTATACAATCCTGAGTCATTGATGAGATGTTGATGGTAGGGTTAAAGTCCCTATGAGATGTTGATGATAGGGTTAAAATCCCTATGAGATGTTTGATGATTGGGTGAAAGTCCCTGTGAGATAATTGATGAAAGGGCCAAGGTCCCGGTGAAATATCAGTCGTGGACGGGGAGTGGGTCCCTATGAGACTGGCAGTCGTTGACGGGGAGTGAATCCCTATGAGACTGGTTGAGGTTGATTTTATGAGCATTGAGTCGGGAGGAGTATTGAGCACCGAAATGAGCAGGAGTAAGTCCCACTCGAACTCATTAACTACGTCGCCAAACGTAGGAGAGGCTTAAACCATCACATACATACATATGGTTTCCCTCGAGGTTTAACAGTCCCTGAAAGCAATAGAGGATCTGTTCAGTTTGATTCCATGTCGGGCATATTGATATGGGATCCCGTGTTCCTTATCTAGCAAGTTTGGGACCACTGTGGCAACATCAGGGTGATTGTTGTACATTCACTGGCTCATAAGTGAGTGTTGTTGGTTAAGAGAAACTCCCGGGAAAATTCAGACCGTACTCCGAGTCTAGATGAGATGAGAGGGGGTGAGCTCCTCTGGGTTGAGTCTTGAGATGAGATGAGAGGGGGTGAGCTCCTCTGAGATGATCCATGAGATGAGTTGAGACTAATGATGAGTCTGAGTTAATGATGTGTCACTTGTCTACTCTTTATTCTTTCATAGATAGACAATTGACTGTTTTGATGTGATTATGGTATTTATTTTGAGTTGTTGTTGTTTTCCATATTATTCTACCTGTTTCGGTTTCATTCAGCTATTTTACATACCAGTACATTCCAAGTACTGACGTCCACTCTGGACTGCATCGTTTTATGATGTAGAGGCAGGTACTAGAGATCATCGACATGCGCTCCATTGAAGATCTGAGATTCGAAGCTGATTTGGGGAGCCTCCCCTACTCCGGAGGACCCACTACTTTTATTTCATCACGCTTTAGAGTGAGATTGGATTGTTACTTTTATTTTTATTTGGGTAGCCATGGATTTGTCATTGGCACCACATGATTAGTGATAGAGGCTCCATAGACGATGGTCGAGTGTTGATGTTGAGATTGTGAGCTAGTTCTTTCTACTAGCCTTCGTTGTATTATATATATTCTTTTGAGACTTTAGATGAGATATGTCCATTACATACTTATATTTTCCGCTGTTCAGTAGAGTTTATTTGATTGAATGATGTGTTGAGGCTAAGTGGTTCGCTTGGGGACTAGCAATAGTCTCTGAGTGCCGGCCACGCCAAGGGTACCCTCCCGGGGCGTGACAAACTTGGTATTAGAGCACAGAGTTCAAGTGTCCTAGGGAGTCTATGATGCCGTGTCTAGTAGAGTCTTGTTTATGGGTGTGTTGTGCACCACACTACATAAGCAGGAGGCTATAGGACATTTAGAAAAAGTTTCCCTTCTTTCAGATTCTGAATCGTGCGATAGAGCTATTTCCTAAGAAATCTGCGATGATTCGTGCTTTGCTCTAAACGTTTTGACTATTCCTTGTCCACGAGGAGATAGAGACGGTAATGTTCAAACTCATACAGAACGAGATCCTATGAGATGAAGTAATCAGAATGGTAGAGATACTGTACCAGGCTTGAGAGAAGCCGACTAGTGTGCGAAGTTGGTTGACGAGAAAGAGTGCCCTATTACTCATATAAATCGTGCATTTGAGTTAGCTCTAGATGTACCCAGACCATCTTTTTCCAAAATTTGCTTCTGACGTGACCCATGAGAGAGGAAACTTATGTCTCTAAAGAGTTAGTTGTTACCACCTAAGAGTGAGATGTGAGGTCTTCTAAACCCTGAGTAGAATCGAATCATCCCAGAGTTAGAAGGATGATGATGGAGAGAAAGGAACGAGATAGCAAGAGAGATGGCTGAGTTGAGGCTTGTAGTTAGAGTTACGTATTTATTAGATAAGTAATGAGGTGGTGAGTCTATTGCCATAGTTTGATGAAAGAGTCGTGAGTACCTTATGATTTTCGTGATAAGGTGTAGAGGAAAAGTTGTTGTTAGAAGTGGTAGAGAGTGCTCAAACTAGAAAGAAGTTATGTTGATGTGTTGTAGTATTCATACTATTGAGGGTGAAGTGTAGATGTTGACTAAGGGAAAAGAGTGCTTTCATTGCGGTAGATCTAAATTAGGCTTATGATATTTAATTGAGAGCTCATGAGACTCATCGAGTTATGAGCTTAGTCGGATAAGAAGATATGATTGAATAGGTGAGTGGTACTGAGTGGTGAGGAAGGAATGTGTGATTGAATGCTTGCTATGAGATCTTACTGGGCTTATGTTCTCTAAATATTAACCTAGAAGTTGTAAGCTGGTATTAGAGAGGTGACATATTAGTACAAGACCCTAAGCTTGAATTTTGATGGGGTAGTGTTAAAGAAGAGATAGTATCATGAGGGTGATAGTCTTAATTGGAGATTTTCTCTAAGAGGCTTGCCATAGTGTATGTTCGAAGATAAAGTGATTTGTGAGAAAGTGAGGCTATGGGCAGGGTACAAGAGCCCCTTAGGTAAAACGAGTGAGACGAGGATAGCTCACTAGATAAGAAGAGGCTTGAGATATGTATCTATGATTGTGTAAAGATGTGTGACGCTCTAAGTTATGACTGCTATAAGAATCTAGAGTATAGTTGAGTTGTCGATGTGGAGTAGGCTGATGTAGGCATTCTTTATCATTCCTAGTAACTAAGTTGATTGGGGCTTATGGATAGATGATGATGAGTTTTTCATGATAGACTAATCCTTATGCAATTAAATTTATGAAAACACTTCTAGCAGGCAAAAGATGAGGTTAGATTGCAAGAGTTGTGGGAAGTGGTTATGTACGTTATAAGAATAGCAAATATATAGAGATTTCCATAGAGACTAGAAGGAGCTAACGGTGATAACATTGAAAAGAGTCTGTGTGGCTAGTTATATGTATGCGACCATAGCATAACAGAAGAGTTTAAGATATTCTTGTGGATAGTGATTCCTTGACCGTGTGGAGGTATATGCTTATAGCCTAGTAGAGGAAATTGATTTAAAAATTTAGAGAGAGGACCTTGAGAGCTAAGGGGGAGATGATGTAACGCCCAGTAAAATTACCAAAACACCCCTAGAGGGAGGGTATGCGCGTAATGCATCTTCCAAGGCTCGTATGGCAAATCTGAGGCCGGATTTGTGATCGGCAGAATAAATTGAGTGGGAAAATGGTCTCGGTCGATTTTTAGAGCGATCGGATCAAAAGATAATTTTTCTATCCAAACGAAAAACAGTGGCGGTGCGAGACAGAGGCGCGTCGCGCACCTGTCGCGGAGAGACACTTAACGTTTTTTTCAAAACTTTTCGACGGGATTGGGAAAAAAAACTCGTTCAGAAATTTTTGCAGAAAATGTGTTGTCCGCGTCGCAGACTGAGTCACTTCGAGGCTAGAAATTTCTAAAAAAAAAATAAAAAAAAAATTTGGGGCACCTTGATCCATTCCTAACACCTCCTAAACTCAATACACGACCAATACAAGTTGTTTGAACGTAAAAAGGGTCTAAGACTCCATTCTAAGTTCTTTTCCAATGATTGAATAAGAGTTATGAGCTTGAATTGATCGAATAGAGTGCCATGAAAAGGAGCACAATTGAGGTGGAGACTTGAGCATGAGAGTATCCTCTGAGTCTTGTTTATTATACGATAATCCTATTCTCGATTAAGTTAACGACTTCTTTCCTGAGTTCCAAAAGCCTGATTGTCGAGGTGTTCAAATGATTGAAATTGATTGAGTTCCGACGTTCCATTCGTGCCTGGTGGTGAGAATGTCTAAGATAATATCTTTACTCTTGATCTGAACCAATTTGTCTATTTGAGTTGATGTGTCCATTCCTGAGTCTGAATGGAGATGGTTAAAGATTGATGAGGAGTCAATAGTTTGATTGATTGACTAAGTTTTGAGAAGAGTTCTGATTATTATTCGTGCCTTGATATCTAACCTTGCTCATCATTCGAGGACGAATGATCCCAAGGGGGGATAATGTAACACCCCAATTTTTTTCTAAGCTAAGACCGAGTCATCCTTCATATGATATAGGATTTAATTGATGATTCTTAATTGAGCATAGATGTTAAATTTAATTTCCTAGAGTGAGAATAAAATTGGAGTTGATAAATGATCTTTTACATCAAGTCGAGTCCAAAGAATTTCTACCGACTAAGTTTTTGTGTGAGTTGATAGAAGGGTCAACTTCAAATGACCATATCTCTTAAGGTATAATGAGTTAGGTGACCCATATTATACCAAATTAAAGATCTTTGAATTAGCTTTCCAGCGCATCTTATTTCGCCTTAATCAGAGTTCGGAGTAGAGAGTTATGACCGTTTTACTGAAGACCTGCAGAGCTGTAGCCATGGATTTGTCATTGGCACCACATGATTAGTGATAGAGGCTCCATAGACGATGGTCGAGTGTTGATGTTGAGATTGTGAGCTAGTTCTTTCTACTAGCCTTCGTTGTATTATATATATTCTTTTGAGACTTTAGATGAGATGTGTCCATTACATACTTATATTTTCCGCTGTTCAGTAGAGTTTATTTGATTGAATGATGTGTTGAGGCTAAGTGGTTCGCTTGGGGACTAGCAATAGTCTCTGAGTGCCGGCCACGCCAAGGGTACCCTCCCGGGGCGTGACAGTTTGGTACCAGTTTCCAAGAAATAAAGCACCTCATTCTTTGACCGAAATTTAGCTCCAGAAACTGGTTCATAATAATATTTACCAACCATTCCCGCAGTGATGCCCGAGGTGCGAAGTTTTGTTTCGATCTTCCAATTCTCCGGCAACCAACTCGGCCGCTCTACATTCACCTCCATTGATCTATTCACTTGATTCACATGCGTAACCGTCTCAGCCGTTGGTGCCACCATCTGCATCTCCAAAGTACTCTCCATCGGTGTTGGAGTTAAATTGGGTATGTTTCCTTCATTTGTTGTTTTTTCAGAGTGAAACAATAAATCTGCTGGTAAATAGTCATTCATAAGATCGCTACCAGTAACAAGTTTTGGTGGGACTGGTGAGATGGATGAGTCGGTGGCGTCAGTCATCATATAGAGTTACTACGGGGGAAGGAGTTGAAAGAACCTATTCAGGCATTTGGTTTAAGTGATTTACTTAAAATGCCCTATTTATAGTGAAGCATCATGTGAATTAAAGAAATTTTGTCAATGTAATTAATTTTTTTTTCCATTATAGAGTATATAAACATATTTTACTTTATTTATCCTTATTGTTTAGAAAATACAATAAATCTGGTCAATTTGAATTGAGTTCTTTTAAAAATTATTTTATTCTGTAATTTTTCTTTTCTTTTCTTCTATAATCATAGATTTTTTTTATGAAAAGAAATCTAAATTAAAGAAATATGGTCAATGCAAGTTATTTTCTTTTCATTATTAGGTAAATACCTACTCTACTTAATTTAGTCATCCTTTTTTAGAAATACAATTAATCTACTCACTTTCAATTGGATTTTTTACTAAATTTGTTTTGTTCTTTCTTTTTATTTTCTCTTTTCCTAAAATCATAAATTATATTTCTACTATATAATAAGCGAAACCTTTGGTACTACAAAAGGCATTTAAGTAAAAACAATATGGATGTATCACTTGTTTCTATGTATAAATCATGCATCTATCATGTATGATTTCACTTGTGAAAAAAAGCTTTTCCAATATAGCAGACGTTATTATTAGAAAATAAATTCTTTTCTTTTTAATATTAGGTAAATACCTACTCTACTTAATTTAGTCATCCTTTTTTAGAAATACAATTAATCTAGTCACTTTCTGGATTTCTTACTAAATTTGTTTTATTCTACCTTTTTATTTTGTCTTTTCCTAAAATCATAAATTATATTTCTACTATATAATAAGCAAAACCTTTGGTACTACAAAAGGTATTTAAGTAAAAACAATCTGGATGTATCACTTGTTTCTATGTATAAATCACCTGTCTGTATGCATCTATCATGTATGATTTCACTTGTGAAAAAAAGCTTTTCAAATATAACATACGTTATTATTAGAAAATAAATTATTTTCTTTTTATTACTAAGTAAATCAGGGAATAGATCAGATATCCAACTTATTTTATTCCTTATTATTTTGAAAATACAACTTTTGTAGTTACTTTTGCTGAATTTTAACTAAATTCATTTTTTATATTGTAATTTTTACTTGTCCTAGAATAGTGTGAAAAAAAAATTAACCTTAAAAAAATACTTTGAGAGATTAAATGATTAAGCACCAAATTACTAGAAAGAATTTATTTTCTTTTCATTATTAAGGTAATTGGGTTATAAATAATTATATGACAATAATACATTCTATTTAATATTATTCTTGTAAACTATATCAAACTATCGACAAATGCAAATATTATGATGAATAATTTTATCACAGATGAGGCACAAAAATTACTATTATAAATCAATAATAAAAGGTATCTTAATGCTAGAATAGGTTGTTAGTTTGGAGCATTCAAGTATACATTCCATCATAATTGAGTTTAGAAAGTGTACTCACTTTTATAGATCAGATACTGAGGAATTACTTTGAAAAATTATTCAAAAGTAATTCCATATGTTGGGACGTTCCTATACCTGCTTTCTCTTGAAATATACAAGTGCAAATCACTTTAAAGTCGCAGTTAGTCCATCTTAACCCAATTCTGTGTTGAAGTTCTGTATTAGAAAATCACTTAGAACAAATATTTGTTGAACAAAATATTTGCACAACAAATTTTGAATAAAAATAGTTAATAAGATGATGCAACTCTCTCTTGTTTATTATTGCATTTTCCCCAACATTCAATGAAAATAGTTTTGATTGTTAATTTTTTTTTAAATTTTGACGAGATTATTTTACCAAATTAATGCTTCTTATAAGTGCAAGGACATGAACCGACGTCATGTTAGAATAATCAACATCAAAGGCACTTAAAGCTTATATTTTGTTGAAGGTTATGTATTTAGTTCATAATCAATTATAAAAGTCTAGAATATATAATATCACGCAAGTTTAAATGTAGATTGATTTATGTACATGAATTAGTTAATGAGCATAAAAAAATTGACAATATGACTTCAAACAACATATCTGCTGTAATCCACAAATAAAATAAGATTATATATCTCATTTCTTATTGTTTATGATGCAATGATACAAAAAGTGAGATGAGATTTGATTATCTAGACAAAATAACAAAAGATAAAGGTTCATTGATTAGTTAATGCACATTATAGAGGCTAATTTCTATTCTTGTGCATTGCCTAACTAAAGTTTCGATACACTTGAGAATACAATATCCCATTCTCGTTTTACAGTTGGCCATCGGTAGAAGGTATTCAAGTATCTTCACAATTATTTTTTTGAATCCAACACACACTCTCAGGTGGATTTGCAGATTCAAAGTAAAAAGAAATAGTATTCCTTTTTTATTTTCGAGGTGCTCCAATTTTTGCTTTTGGGGGGGTCTCAGATGGTGTAGCATCACTGCTATTCTTGATTTTTCCCTTCTCGCACTTGATACCAGTTTCCAAGAAATAAAGGACCTCATTCTTTGATCGAAATTTAGCTCAAGAGATTGGTTCATAATAGTATTTATCAACCATTCCGGCAGTGACGCCTGAGGTGCGAACTTTTGTTTTGTTTTTCCATTTCTTTGCCAACCAGCTCGACCACGCTATTTTCACCTCAAGTGATATATTGATTTGATTCACTGGCATAACCATCTCAGCCATCGGTGCCACCATCTGCATCTCCAAAGTACTCTCCATCAGTGTTGGAGTTAGATTGTATGTTTTCTTCATTTGTTGTTGTTACGGATTGAAACAATGAATCTGATGGTAAGGAATCATTGAGAGGATCGTTGCTAATAAAAATTACTGGTGAGACCGGTGAAATGGATGGATCGGCGGTGTCAGTCCTAAGATAGAGTTACTAGTGGTGGAAGGAGTTGAAAGAACCTATTCGAATAGTTCAATAAAACATTTTTGGTACTACGAAAGACATTTCAATAAAAACAACATGAATGTATCACCTGTTTCTATATATAAAACACTTGTTTGTATGGATGTTCATGTATGGATTTTCTTAGTATACGTGTTTCTAGGTACTACATGTGTTTCTATGCAAATATTATCCGTGGGCTTCTCTTTTACTTTGACAAATATATATAGCTGTGCTTCTTCTGATTATATCTAAACTAATGTTGCATTTTTTTTCTTTTAATATCTTGTTTAGGTTAATATGAGTTCTTATACATATATTCGTTCAAGTGTATCACACATTAATTAGTTTCTACATCGAGACAACTTTTTAGAGAGAGTAGGTGGATTCTTCCATATAGAAAAATAGAAAATAAAAAATTTTAAATTTAGGATGTAAAGCAAGAAAATACTAACTCAAGCACGACATAATATTCTACTTAAATTTTCTAGTCAATTTGATTTTTCAAATTGAATGAAAAATTTGATTAATTTTGTGAGAACCTTTGAATTCATTTGGTCAAAGTCCAACAACTGTAGTCACTTACTAAATGCAACAAGTATGATAATCTTTTTGTGAACTAATCAAATTTATTTTGCCTTAGTAAAAAATAATTTAAGACGCTTGATTAATTAGCATAAGAATATTAATAAATTATTAAATTAATATTCCTACCATAGACTTGAAAACATTTTTTTCCCTTTCAATCAGCTATGAACCTTTTAATATTAAAAGTAAGATTTTATTTTGAGCCAACGTGATTTTAGAATTTAGAATATAGATAATTTGTCTGTTACGATCTTCTTATAATGTATATAATAAATTTCTTATCTCCAGTTAGTCGATTTATGTACAAGAATTACTTAATGAACATAAACAAAAATTGACAATATATCTTCAAATAGCAACATATGTATCATAATCCACAAACATTTCTTAGGTAAGTTTATTTGATTTTTATTGATAATGGTTCAATGATACAAAAAGTGAGGCCTATTAAAATGAGATTAGACATATTATCTAGTCAAGATAGGTAAAGAGAAAGGTTCGTTGACTAGTAAGTGCACATTATAGAGGCCTATTTCTCTTCTTGTGTGTCGCTTAGCTTAAGCTTCGATACACTTGAGAATACCATATCCCATTCTTGTTTTTCAATTTCAGAAATCATGTTGCCATCAATAGAAGGTGCCCAAGTATCTTCCAAACTGTCTGTCTGAATCCAACACACACTCTCAGGTGGGTTTGCAGAATCAAAGAAAAAAGGAGCACTATCTTTCTTTGTTTTTGAGTTGCTCCTCTTATTTTTTCTTTTGGGGGTCTCCGATGGTGTAGCATCACTGCTACTTTCAATATTTTCCTTCTTTCGTCTGGTACCAGTTTCCAAGAAATAAAGCACCTCATTCTTTGATCGAAATTTAGCTCCAGAAACTGGTTCATAATAATATTTATCAACCATTCCCGCAGTGATGCCCGAGGTGCGAAGTTTTTTTTCGATCTTCCAGTTCTCCGGCAACCAGCTTGGCCGCTCTACATTCACCTCCGTTGATCTACTCACCTGATCCACATGCGCAACTGTCTCAGCCGTTGGTGCCACCATCTGCATCTCCAAAGTACTCTCCATCGGTGTTGGAGTTAGATTGGGTATGTTTTCTTCATTTGTTGTTTTTTCAGAGTGAAACAATGAGTCTGATGGTAAAGAGTCATTCACAAGATCGCTACCAGTAACAATTACTGGTGGGACTGGTGAGATGGATGAGTCGGTGGCGTCAGTCATCATATAGAGTTACTAGTGGGGGAAGGAGTTGAAGGAAGCTATTCAGGCATTTGGTTTAAGTGATTTACATAAAAGGTCCTATTTATAGTGAAGCATCATGTGAATTAAAGAAATTTGGTCAATGCAATTAATTTTTTTTCCTATTATAGAGTATATAAACATATTTTACTTTATTTATTCTTATTGTTAAGAAAATACAAAAAACCTCGTCAATTTGAATTGAGTTTCTTACAAAAATTATTTTATTCTGTAATTTTTCTTTTCTTTTCTTCTATAATCATAGATTATTTTTTATAAAAAGAAATCTAAATTAAAGAAATATGGTCAATGCAAGTTATTTTCTTTTCATTATTAGATAAATACCTATTCCACTTAATTTAGTCTTCCTTTTTTAGAAATACAATTACTCTAGTCACTTTCAATTGGATTTCTTAATAAATTTATTTTATTCTTTCTTTTTATTTTCTCTTCTTCTAAAATCATAAATTACGTTTCTACTATATAATAGTGAAACCTTTGGTACTACAAAAGGCATTTAAGTAAAAACAATATGGATGTATCACTTGTTTCTATGTATAAATCACCTGTCTGTATGCATCTGTCATGTATGATTTCACTTGTTAAAAAAAGCTTTTCAAATATCACATACGTTATTATTAGAAAATAAATTATTTTCTTTTTATTATTAAGTAAATCAAGGAATAGATCAGATATCCAACTTATTTTCTTCCTTATTATTTAGAAAATACAACTTTTGTTGTTACTTTCGCTGAATATTTTACTAAATTCATTTTTTAGATTGTAATTTTTACTTGTCCTAGAATAGTGTAAAAAAAATTAACCTTAAAAAAATATTTTGAGAGAATAAATGATTAGGCACCAAATTGCTAGAAGGAATTTATTTTCTTTTCATTATTAAGGTAATTGAGTTATAAATAATTATATGACATTAATACATTCTATTTAATATTTTTCTTGTAAACTATATCAACCTATCGACAAATGCAAATATTATGATGAATAATTTTATCACAGATGAGGCACAACAATTACTATTATAAATCAATAAAAAAAGGGTATCTTAGCGCTAGAATAGGTTGTTAGTTTGGAGCATTCAAGTATACCTTCCATCATAATTGAGTTTAGAAAGTCTACTCACTTTTATAGATCGGATACTAATGAATTACTTTGAAAAATTATTCAAAAGTAATTCCATATGTTGGGATGTTCCTACACCTGCTTTCTCTTGAAATATATATTGCAAATCACTTTAAAGTCACAGTGTAACGCCCGGTAAAATTATCAAAATACCCCTAGAGTGAGGGTATGCACGTAACGCACTTTCCGATGCTCGTATGGCGAATCCGAGACCGGATTTGTGATCAGCATGGAAAATAGAGTGGGAAAATGGTCTCGGTCGAATTTTAGAGCAACCCGATCAGAAGATAAATTTTTGGATCAAGTCACAAACCAGTGGCTGTCCGCGACAGAGGCGCGTTGCGGACCTGGCGCGGAGTACCACTTGTGTGTTTCCTAAAATTTTCGATGGGATGGAGAAAACTCGTACGAAAACACTTTTTCCTAAATTACACAGTACGAGATAGGTCCGCGTCGCGGACCGTGTGTTTTCCGAACTGCAAATTCCTAATTTAATTCAAGGGGCATTCTAGTCAATCCCCAATCCTTCCTAAACACTGATACACGGCTAATTAAGTCGTTTTCAACCAGAAAAAGGTCTAAAGACTCATTCTAAGTCCTATTCCTTAAACACTAACAAGGCTAGGGCTTGAGGAGAAGAGAGACGAGCTTGTGAGAGGAATTCGAGCGGAGACCACGAAAGTACTCGATTATTAACGACATCACAGGTATGTAAGGACATGAGATTGTTCTCTCATGTGTCCCATAGAGGTCATAGATGAGTTGTTGATTGAAGAGTCTACATGCATGATTTCTTTGATGGATTTTCTTGAAAATTATATTTGAAACTACATGTTTTCTTTGTTGATAATCATCATACTATTGGTTTTCTTAAGTTGGATATTTTCATGAGAATTTGCATAACCCTACATGATTAATTTGAACAGCATGCATAATGAACATGGGGATTGAGTCTAAAGCCTTGAATTGTGATTGTGATTGTGATGAGAGCATGATGAGTCTAGAGCCTTGAGTTAAGATTGTGATTGTTGATTGTGATTGTGATTGTGATGAGAGAATGATGATAAGTTGATAGAGTTTGATTGTCTAATGAGTCTCTATAAATGAACTCTACCGATGTGTTATTCACTTGACTCCTAATGATTGATCTAAACCTTGAGTCATTGATGAGATTGATTGATGATAGGGTTAAAAGTCCCTATGAGATACCGATCGTTGACGGGGTTAAAGTCCCTACGAGATTGGTTTGATTGGATTGATGGTTTTATGAGCATTGAGTCGGGAGGAGTATCGAGCACCGAAATGGGTAAGAGTGAGTCCCACTCGAACCCATTAAACTATGTCGCCAATCATAGAAGAGGTTTTCCTCTTGAGTTGATGTCCCTCAAATCAATAGCGGACTTTGTTGATTGTTCTGTCTCCATCTTGGATTTTATCCATTATGGTTTCGATTCGTCTCTACCTGGCAAGTACGGGACGACCGTGGCAACACCGACGGGATTGTTGTACAATCACTGGCTCATAAGTGATTGTTGTCGGTTAAGAGAAACTCCCATAAACTTCTTACCCTATTCTGAGTCTGAAAGAGATGAGAGGAGGTGAGCTCCTCTGAGATGAGATGAGATGAAATGAAATGTGATGAGATAAGAGGAGGTGAGCTCCTTTGAGATGATTCTGAGATGATTGATGAGGTTTGAGTTGATGATAGGTCACTTGTCTACTCTTTATTCTTGCATAGATAGACATTTGACTAATGATGTGATTTGATGTGTATTTTGAGTTGTTATTGTTCCCATATTGTTTCTATCGATTTCTGTTTCACTCAGCTATTTTACATACCAGCACATTCCAAGTACTGATGTCCACTCTGGACTGCATCGTTTTATGATGCAGAGGCAGGTACTAGAGATCGTCAACAGGCATTTCGTTGAGAATTAGAGATTTCAGCTGATTGGTGAGCCTCCCCCACTCCGGAGGGTTCTCTCTTTTATTTTATCATGCTTAGAGTTAGATTAGACTATTTCTTTTTATTTTGGGTAGCCATGGATTTATCATTGGCACCATATGATAGTGATAGAGGCTTCATAGACGATGGTCGAGTATTAATGTTGAGCCTGGTGAGCTAGTTCTTCCTACTAGCCCTTATTGTTTTATGAAATCTTTTGAGACTTCAGATGATGATGTGTCCATTACTACTTATATTTTTCCGCCATTCATTAGATTTTATTTTATTGGATGATTTGATGAGGCTAAGTGGTTCGCTTGGGGACTAGCAATAGTCTCTGAGTGCCAGCCACGCCTAGGGTACCCTCCCGGGGCGTGACACACAGTTAGTCCATCTTAATCCAATTCTGTGTTGAAGTTCTGTATTAGAAAATCACATAGAACAAATATTTGTTGAACCAAATTTTTGTACAACAAATTGTGAATAAAAATAGTTAATAAGATGATGCAACTCTCTCTTTTTTATTATTGCGTTTACCTCAACATTCAATGAAAATAGTTTTGATTGTCAACTTTTTTTTTAACTTTTGAAGAGATTATTTTACCTAATTAATGCTTCTTATAAGTGCAAGGATGCACATGCATTATTCAAAGCAACGTCATGTTAGAATAATCAACATCAAAGGCACTTAAAGCTTATATTTTGTTGAAGGTGAAGTATTTAGTTCATAACCAATTCTAAAAGTTTAGCATCTACAAAATCACGCAAGTACAAATGTAGATCGATTTATGTACATGAATTAGTTAATGAACATAAATAAAAATTGACAATATAACTTCAAACAACATATTTGTTGTAATCCACAAATGAAATAAGATTATATATCTCATTTCTTATTGTTCATGATGCAATGATACAAAAAGTGAGGCTAATTCAGATGAGATTTGATTATCTAGATAAAATAGCAAAAGAGAAAGGTTCATTGACTAGTTAATGCACATTATAGAGGCTAATTTCTATTCTTGTGCGTCGCCTATCTAAAGTTTCTATACACTTGAGAATACAATATCCCTTTCTTGTTTTACAATTGGCCATCGGTAGAAGGTATTCAAGTATCTTCAGAAATATTTTTTGGAATCCAACACACGCTCTCAGGTGGATTTGCAGATTCAAAGTAAAAAGGAATACTATCTTTTTTTTTTTTGAGTCGCTCCGATTTTTGCTTTTGGGGGGTCTCAAATGGTGTAGCATCACTTTTATTCTCGATTTTTCCCTTCTTGCAGTTGATACTAGTTTCCAAGAAATAAAGGACCTCATTCTTTGATCGAAATTTAGCTTAAGAGATTGGTTCAAAATAGTATTTATCAACCATTCCGGCAGTGACGCCTGAGGTCCGAACTTTTGTTTCGATCTTCCAATTCTTCGCCAACCAGTTCGACCACTCTATTTTCACCTCAGGTGATCTATTAATCTGATTCACAAGCATAACCATCTCAGCCATCGGTGCCACCATCTGCATCTCCAAAGTACTCTCCATAAGTGTTGGAGTTAGATTGTATGATTCCTTCATTTGTTGTTGTTTCGGATTGAAACAATGAATCTAATGGTAAGGAGTCATTGAGAGGATCATTCCTATTAATAATTACTGGTGAGACCGGTGAAATGGATGAATCGGCGGTGTCAGTCATAAGATAGAGTTATTAGTGGTAGAAGGAGTTGAAAGAACCTATTCGAACAGTTCAATAAAACATTTTTGGTACTACGATCAAAGAATGAGGTGCTTTATTTCTTGGAAACTGGTACCAGACGAAAGAAGGAAAAAATTGAAAGTAGCGGTGATGCTACACCATCGGAGACCCCCAAAAGAAAAAATAAGAGGAGCTACTCAAAAACAAAGAAAGATAGTGCTCCTTTTTTCTTTGATTCTGCAAACCCACCTGAGAGTGTGTGTTGGATTTAGACAGACAGCTTGGAAGATACTTGGGCACCTTCTATTGATGGCAACATGATTTCTGAAATTGAAAAACAAGAATGGGATATGGTATTCTCAAGTGTATCGAAGCTTAAGCTAAGCGACACACAAGAAGAGAAATAGGCCTCTTTAATGTGCACGTACTAGTCAACGAACCTTTCTCTTCAGTTATCTTGACTAGATGATATGTCTAATCTCATTTTAATAGGCCTCACTTTTTGTATCATTGCACCATTATCAATAAAAGTCAAATAGACTTACCTAAGAAATGTTTGTGGATTATGATAGATATGTTGCTATTTGAAGATATATTGTCAATTTTTGTTTATGCTCATTAAGTAATTCTTGTACATAAATCGACTAATTGGAGATAAAAAATTTATTATTTACATTATAAGAAGATCATAACAGACAAATTATCTAAATTCTAAATTCTAAAATCACGTTGGCTCAAAATAAAATCTTACTTTTAATATTAAAAGGTTCATAGTTGATCGAAAGGGAAAAAAATGTTTTCAAGTCTATGGTAGGAATATTAATTTAATAATTTATTAATATTCTTATGCTAATTAATCAAGCGTCTTAAATTATTTTTGACTAAGGCAAAATAAATTTGATTAATTCACAAAAAGATTATCATACTTGTTGCATTTAGTAAGTGACTACAATTGTTGGACTTTGACCAAATGAATTCAAAGGTTCTCACAAAATTAATCAAATTTTTCATTTAATTTGAAAAATCAAATTGACTAGAAAATTGAAGTAGAATATTATGTTGTGCTTGAGTTAGTATTTTTCTTGCAGTACATCCTAAATTTAAAATTTTTTATTTTCTATTTTTCTATATGGAAGAATCCACCTACTCTCTCTAAAAATTTGTCTCGATGTAAAAACTAATTAATATGTGATACACTTGAATGAATATATGCATAAGAACTTATATTAACCTAAACAAGAGATTAAAAGGAAAAAATGCTACATTAATTTAAATATAGTTAGAAGAAGCACAGCTATACATATTTGTCAAAGTGAAAGAGAATCCCACGGATAATATATGCACAGAAACACATGTAGTACATAAAAACACGTATACTAAGAAAATTCATACATGAACATGCACACAAACAAGTGTTTTATACATAGAATTAGGTGATACATTCAAGTTGTTTTTATTGAAATGCCTTTCAAAGTACCAAAAATGTTTTATTGAATTGTTTGAATAGTTTCTTTCAACTCCTTCCACCACTAGTAAACCTATATTATCACTGACATCGCTGATTCATCCATTTCACTAGTCTCACCGGTAATTGTTAATAGCAACAATCTTCTCAATGACTCTTTACCATCAGATTCATTGTTTCAATCTGAAACAACAACAAATGAAGGAAACATATAATCTAACTTCAACACTGAAGGAGAGTACTTTGGAGATGCAGACGGGTGGCACCGATGGCTGAGATGGTTACACTTGTGAATCATATCAATAGGTCAGCGGAGGTGAAAATAGAGTGGTCGAGCTGGTTGCTGAAGAACTGGAAGATCGAAACAAAAGTTCGCACCTCAGGCGTCACTGCCGGAATGGTTGATAAATATTATTATGAACGAATCTCTCGAGCTAAATTTTGATCAAAGAATGAGGTCCATTATTTCTTGGAATCTGGTATCAAGTGCAGGAAGGGAAAAATCGAGCATAGCAGTGATGCTACACCGTCTGAGACCCCCCAAAAGCAAAAATCAGAGCGACTCGAAAATAAAAAAAGATAGTATTCCTTTTTACTTTGAATCTGCAAATCCACCTGAGAGCGTGTCTTGGATTCCGAAAAATAGTTCTGAAGATGCTTGGATACCTTCTACCGATGGCCAATTGTAAAAAAAAAGAATGAGATATTGTATTCTCAAGTGTATCGAAACTTAAGTTAGGAAACACACAAGAAGAGAAATAGGCCTCTATAATGTGCATTAACTAGTCAATGAACCTTTCTCTTTTGCTATTTTGTCTAGATAATCAAATCTCATCTGAATTGGCCTCACTTTTTGTATCATTGCATCATGAACAATAAGAAATGAGATATATAATCTTATTTTATTTGTGGATTACAACAGATATGTTGTTTAAAGTTATATTGTCAATTTTTATTTGTGCTCATTAACTAACTCATGTACATAAATCGATCTACATTTGTACTTGTGTGATTTTATATATGCTGGACTTTTAGTTGATTATGAACTAGATACCTCACCTTCAACAAAATATAAGCTTTAAGTGCCTTTGATGTTGATTATGCTAACATGACGTTGGTTCGAATAATGCAAGCCTTTGCACTTATAAGAAGCATTAATGTGATAAAATAATCTCTTCAACAGTTAAAAAAAATTAACAATCAAAACTATTTTTATTGAACGTTGAGGTAAACGCAATAATAAACAAGAGAGAGTTGCATCATCTTATTAACTATTTTTATTCACAATTTGTAGTATAAATATTTTGTTCAACAAATATTTGTTCTAAGTGATTTTTTAATACAGAACTTCAACACAGAATTGGGTTAAGATGGACTAACTGCGACTTTAAAGTGATTTGCAATGTATATTTCAAGAGAAAGCAGGTATAGGAACGTCCCAACATATGGAATTACTTTTGAATAATTTTTCAAAGTAATTCATTAGTATCCTATCTATTAAAGCGAGTACACTTTTTAAACTCAATTATGATGGAATGTATACTTGAATGCCCCAAACTAACAACCTATTCTAGCATTGAGATACCCTTTTTTATTGATTTATAATAGTAATAGTTGTGCCTCATCTGTGATAAAATTAGTCATCATAATATTTGCATTTCTCGATAGTTTTATATAGTGTACAAGAATAATATTAAATAGAATGTATTAATGTCATATAATTATTTATAACCCAATTAACTTAATAATGAAAAGAAAATAAATTCTTTCTAGTATTTTGGTACTTAATCATTTCATCGCTCAAAGTATTTTTTTAAGGTTTATTTTTTTTACACTATTCTAGGACAAGTAAAAATTAAAATCTAAAAAATGGATTTAGTAAAACTTTCAGCGAAAGTAACTACAAAAAGTTGTATTTCCTAAATAATAAGGAATAAAATAAGTTGGATATCTGATCTATTCCCTGATTTACTTAATAATTAAAAAAAATTATTTTCTAATAATCACGTATGTGATATTTGAAAAGCCTTTTTAATCAGTGAAATTATATATGATAGATGCATACAGATAGGTGATTAATACATAGAAACATGTGATACATCCATATTATTTTTACTTAAATGTCTTTTGTAGTACCAAAGGTTTCACTTATTATATAGCAGAAAAATAATTTATGATTTTAGGAAAATAAAAAGTATAAAATAAAATAAATTTAGTAAGAAATCCAACTGAAAGTGACTAGGTTAATTGTATTTCTAAAATAGGAAGACTAAATTAAGTAGAATAGATATTTACCTAATAATGAAAAGAAAATAACTTGCATTGACCATATTTCTTTAATTTAGATTTCTTTTAATAAAAAATAATCTATGATTATAGAAGAAAAGAAAAGAAAAATTACAGAATAAAATAATTTTTGTAAGAAATTCAATTCAAATTGACCAGCTTTATTGTATTTTCTAAACAATAAGGATAAATAAAGTAAAATGTGTTTATATACTTAATAATGGAAAAAAAATTAATTGCATTGACCAAATTTCTTTAATTCACATGATGCTTCACTATAATAGAACCTTTTAAGTAAATCATTTAAACCAAATGCCTGAATAGGTTCTTTCAACTCCTTCCCTCACTAGTAATTCTATATGATGACTGACGCCGCCGACTCATCCATCTCACCATTAATTGTTACTAACAGCGATCTTCTGAATGACTTTTTACCATCAGATTCATTATTTCACTCTGAAAAAATAACAAATGAAGGAAACTTACCCAATCTAACTCCAACACCGATGGAGAGTACTTTGGAGATGGAGATGGTGGCACCAACGGCTAAGACAGTTACGCATGTGAATCAGGTGAATAGATCAACAGAGGTGAATGTAGAGCGGCCGAGCTGGTTGCCGGAGAATTGGAAGATCGAAACAAAACTCCGCACCTCGGGCGTCACTGCGGGAATGATTGATAAATATTATTATGAACCAGTTTCTGGAGCTAAATTTCGATCAAAGAATGAGGCGCTTTATTTTTTGGAAACTGGTACCAAGCGCAAGAAGGAAAAAATTGAAAGAAGCAGTGATGCTACACCATCTGAGGCCCCCAAAAGAAAAAATAAGTGGAGCAACTCAAAAACAAAGAAAAATAATACTCCTTTTTTCTTTGATTCTGCAAACCCACCTGAGAGCGTGTGTTGGATTCAGACAGACAGCTTTGAAGATACTTGGGCACCTTCTATTGATGGCAACATGATTTCTGAAATTGAAGAACAAGAATGGGATATGTATTCTCAAGTGTATCGAAGCTTAAGCTAACCAACACACAAGAAGAGAAATAGGCCTTTATAATGTGCATTTACTAGTCAACGAACCTTTCTCTTTAGCTATTTTGACTTGATAATATGACTGATCTCATTTGAATAGGCCTCACTTTTTATATCATTGCACCATTATCAATAAAAATCAAATAGACTTACATAAGAAATGTTTGTGGCTTATGATAGATATGTTGCTATTTGAAGATATATTGTCAATTTTTGTTTGTGCTCATTAAGTAATTCTTGTACAGAAATCGATTAACTGGAGATAAAAAATTTATTATATACATTATAAGAAGATCATAACAAAGGAATTATTTAAATTCTAAATTCTAAAATCACGTTTCAACATCAGTGCTCGACCATCGTCTATGAAACCTCTATTACTACTCATGTGGTGCCAATGACAGACCCATGACTACCCACAATCAAAATAAGGAAATAGTCCAATCTCTAACTCTAAAGCAAGATGAATAAATCATGGTGGATCCTCCGAAGTAGGGGAGACTCACCAAATCAGCTGCAAATCTTAGATTTTCAACAGAGTGCCTGTTGACGATCTCTAGTACCTGCCTCTATATCATAAAATGATGCAGTCTAGAGTGGACATCAGTACTTGAAACATACTAGTACGTAAAATAGCTGAATGAAACAGAAACCGTTAGAATAGTATGGAAACAACATCAACCCAAAATAAACATCAAATCATATCAAATTGTCAATTACCCATCTATGAAAGAATGAAGAGTAGACAAGTGACACATCAACAACTCAAACTCATCAATCATTTCAGACTCATCTCAAAGGAGCTCACATCCTCTCATCTCATCTCAGAGGAGTTCACCTCCTCTCATCTCATCTCATCTCATCTCAGAGGGGCTCACCCCCCTCTCATCTCATCTAGACTAAGAGTACTCAAGGTAGGAAATTTATTGGAGTTTCTCTTATCCAACAATAATCACTTATGAGCCAATGAATGTATAACAGTCAAGCTGATGTTGCCACAACCATTCCAAACTTGCCAGGTAGGGAACAAATCGAAACCATATCAGCTCACCCAATATGGAATCAGTCGTCAATAAGTCCTCTGTTGTTTCAGGGACTATAAGGTGAGGACCTGTCCGACTTTAACAGACTTAATCCATAGAATGAGAACATATCTGACTCTAACGGACTTAGCCCTCTAGTGAGAACTTGTCTGACTTTAACAGACTTAACCCTCAAGATAGGGGCTTGTCTGACTCTAACGAACTTAGTTCACTCCAACGTTTGGCAACGTAGTTAATGAGTTCAAGTGGGACTCGCTCTTGCCCATTTCGGTGCTCGATACTTCTCCCATGACTCAATGCTCATAAAACCATCAATCCAGTCAAACCAATCAACTCATAGAGACATTGGCCCTATCATCAACAACGTCTCATAGGAGTTTTAGCCCTCTCATCAATCAACATCTCATAGGGTTTTAGCCCTCTCATCAATCAACATCTCATAGGGACTTTAGCCCTATTATCAATCAACCTCAATCAAAGACTCAAGATTTAGAACAATCATTAGAAAACAATCGAATAGACACATTGGTGGAGTACATTTATAGAGACTCATAAGCACTCAATTTCTATCAACTCATCATCATCCACTCATCACAATCAACAATCTCAATTCAAGGCTCTAGACTCAATCCTCAAGTTCATTATACATGTTTTTCAAATTAGTCATGCAGGGTTATGCAAGTTCTCATGAAAAATGTTCAATTCAAGAAAAAAATTAGTATGATAATTATCAACATAGAAAACATGTAATTTCAAATCAATTTTTCAAGAAAAACTCTCAAGTATTCAACCATGTAAACTCTTCAACCATCAAGTTATCTATGACCATCTATGGGGCACATGAGAGAACAATCTCATGCTTTTAGTTTAGCCTTACATACTGGGATGCAACTATCAACCAAGCACGTCAAGGATCTCTTCTTGAATCTCTCAACTCAAGCTCTTCTCTTCTCTCCTTAAGCCCTGGCCTTGTTAGATTATGGAATAGGACTTAGAATGTGGGTTTTAGACCCCTTTTACGTCAAAATGACCTTATTAGATCGTTTAGAAAGTTTAGGAAGGATGGAAAATTGACCGAAATGCCCCTCGTAATAAAGTAGAAATTTTTAACTCGGAAAAGACACAGTCCGCAATGTGGACTGGTTGCGAACAATGTGTTTTCAGAAAAGAGTTTTTGAATGAATTTTCTCCATCCCGTCGAATTGTTTTTTTAAAAAGGATATAAGTGCTGGTCCGCGATGGGTGCACAACGCGCCCCTGTCGCATACTAACATTGTTTTGAGCTTCGTATCGAAAATTTATCTTTTGATTGGGTTGCTGTAAAAATTGATCGAGACCATTTTCCCACTCAATATTTCGTGCTGATCACAAATCCGACCTCAGATTTGCCAATACGAGCATCGAAAGATGCATTACGCGCATACCCTCACTCTAAGGGTATTTTGATAATCTTACCAAGCGTTACAGATTCTGCAGAAGGATGGGTCATATTGAGAAAAATTGTAAGGTCAAGCAGAGTCAACCACAAAAATGTCATGTGCAACAGGCAAAATTTGTTGAGAAGTTGGAAAAGGAAGAAGAGAGCTTGTTTATGGCTTCTCATGAAGAAGACACAACCAACAAATCCACCTGGTTCATAGACAGTGGATGTACGAGCCACATGTCACACAATGAGCTCTTGGCTCACACACTTGACAAGTCATTCAAAGCTAAAGTTAGGATGGGAAATGGTGAAACTGTAGATGCACATGGAAAGGGTTTAGTTTCCTTTCAAACTACACAAGGTACACAATTTATACATGATGTATTTTATGTCCCTTCTTTAGCATGTAACTTGTTAAGTGTTGCTTAAATGATGTCTAAAGGCTATTCCTTACTTTTTAAGGGCAAACATTGTCAGGTATTTGACTCTGAAGATAACTTGATTGTTAAAGTAGAAATAATGGTGGATAAAGCTTTTCCTTTAGATGGGAAATTTGATAGTTCAAATTTTGCAAGTACGGATGAGCCATGGTTGTGGCACATAAGATATGGTCATTTTAACTATGCTACCTTAAAGTATATGTATGAAAAAGGGGTTAACTAAGATTTTACTATCTAAAGAAGTTTGAGAATCATGTCAGATGGGTAAGGTACACAGCAAAACATTTCCCAAAAATGCTTCCTGGAGGGCAACAGAAAACCTTGAGCTAGTTCACACTGATGTGTGTGGACCTATGCAGACATCATCTTTAGGACACAATAAATATTTTGTGCTCTTTATTGATGACCTAACGAGGATGACACGAGTGTATTTTCTGAAGAACAAGTCTCAAGTATTTTCAGTTTTCAAGAAATTTAAAGCTTTTGTGGAAAGGCCATCGGTTGTAAGCTAAAGGCCTTGAGGTCAAACAATGGTGGTGAATACATTTCAAATGAGTTCAATAAGTATTGTGAAGATAGGGGGATCGATCACAAGTTGACAGTAAGTTATTTACCCAAATAAAATGGAGTCTCGAAGAGGAAGAACAGAACAATTGTTGAAATGGCTAGATGTTTGTTGCTTGAAAAGAAACTACCAAAATGCTTTTGGGCTGAAACTGTGTCTACTTCAGTGTATCTGTTAAATTGGCTGCCACCTAAAGCTTGGATGAAAGGATATAATAAGGCTTCTATTTTCTTTGGCAGCTCAATCAAATTAGAAGTTGTATCATCTGGATGTGAAATCAACATTCTTAAATGGACAATTGCAGGAAGAGATTTATGTCAATCAACCAAAAGGCTTTCAAGTTGAAGGTGTTAGAATAGGAATAAGTAAATACAATCCTAGTTAGAATAGGAATAAGAATTACAATAGTATATAGAATCCTATTTGGAAAAGGATTGTATTATAGTATCCTAGTTGGAAAAGGAGTTTAATATAGTATCTATAAATAGGGTCTCAATGTAATAATGTAGAAAGAATTCAATAATATTCTTCTCCCATATTTCTCACATGGTATCAAAGCTTCTACGGTCCTGGTAGAAAATCAAAAAGCTTCTATTGCCGGCGGGCGGCTATGACCCATATATGCTACCCGTCTGGCCAATAGTTATATTAAAAAAAAGTAGGGTTAGTGATATATATACGATTCTCATATTCAAGGGAAGAAAACTCAGTCAAACAGGTCGTCAATTTTCGGTGACTTTCTAGGGTTGTTTTGTGTCAACCCGACATCTTTCAGTGTTTGTGCAGCACTGTGCCATCATTCCGGTGACTACTTTTTTTTATATCTAATTTGTGTAGCACCGTATTATCTTTTCGGTGACTGTTTTTTCATATTTATCATGTGTAGTACCGTGCCATCTTTCTACTTTCTCATATTCAATTTGTGCAACACCGTGCATCTTTCCGGACTACTCATATTCAATTTGTGTAGCATCGTGAATTTTTTGAACTACTTTCTCATATCTGAGTTGCACAACATGTGTGTTTTTTGGTGACTCAGATTTGATTTGCATAGTTCCATTTGTCTTTTTGGTGACTCATCAAATCTAGTTTGCATAGGGTCGTGCCATCATGCCGACCCTATCCATACAATGTTTCTTTTGCAGTAGGGTCATGTCGTCAATATGATCTTACCTATATAATTTCTATTTTTCAGTAGGGTCATGCAATCATTCCGACCCTACCCATATAATTCTCTTCTCAGTAGGGTCGTGTCATCATTCCGACCCTACCCATATAGTTTTATTTCTGAATTTGTGACCATTTTCAGCCATCAAATCTAATAGTTTGGCGCATAAGCAGGTCTCGAGAAGTTTTAAAGTGACTTTCTTAGAGTAATTTCGAGATGATCCATATTGTCATTCTCCATTGACCTTTTAATAAGTTGAACATTAAGAATACTTTTCTCTATGATGATCTCGAGGAAGAAATCTATATGGAGCATCCACCTTACTTTGTTGCTTAGGGGGAGTCTAATAACCTTGTATGTCGATTGTGTAACTCATTCTATGGTCTAAAACAATCTTCTCAAGCTTGGTTTGGGAAGTTTAACAATAATCCTTGGTTTGAGAAGTTTAGCAATGCAATCCTGGAATTGCACGAGAAGACTAAGACATTGAGGTTTACTGTTAATTTTGTGAAGCCGGAAGATCAACTTGTTGATATCTCAACATGCTTGTCATCGATCCTCGTATCAATTACATTTGTAACAAGCTAGGTACATATGACGTGTATGCACTAGCTTGAGGGGGAGTGTTAGAATAGGAATAAGTAAATACAATCCTACTTAGAAAAGGAATAGGAATTACAATAGTATATAGAATCCTATTTGGAAAAGGATTGTATTATAGTATCCTAGTTGGAAAAGGAGTTTAGTATAGTATCTATAAATAGGGTCTCAATGTAATAATGTAGAAACAATTCAATAATATTCTTCTCCTATATTTCTCACAGAAGGAATGGTGGATGAAGTCTACAGACTTCGCAAGGCATTGTATGGGTTTAAACAGGCTCCTCGAGCGTGGTACTGTAAGATTGATGATCATCTCATTCATTGTGGCTTCAAGAGAAATGAAAATGAAGCCACTTTATTTGTGAAGAAGGCTAAAGGAGGAAATGCGCTTGTGTTGTCACTCTATGTTGATGATCTTTTGTTAACAGGAAGCAATGAAGCTATGATGAATCAGTTTAAGCAAGAAATGCAGACCAAGTTTGAAATGTCAAATTTGGGTAAAATGAATTACTTTCTGGGAATGGAGATCCATCAAGCTACTGATGGAATCTTCATTTCATAGAGAAAATATACATGGGATATTCTTAAAAGGTTCAAGATGGAGAGGTGCAAGCCTGTATCGACCCCATTATCTCACAATGAAAAGATTTCTAAGTTTGAAAGAGGTGATAGGGTTGATCCCTGCAATTTATAGAAGTCTAATAGGTAGTTTGTTGTATTTGACAGCAACAAGACCTGATCTCACGTTCGTGGCAAGTCTTTTGTCGAGGTTTATGCATGCTCTAAGTCAAGTTCATCTTGGTGTTGCTAAGTGAACATTGAGATATATCAAAGGAACTACTGATTATGGCATTTGGTTTAGAAAGGAAGAGCAAGGGAAACTCATGCGTTATTCAGACAGCGATTGGTCAGGAAGCCCTGATGACATGAAAAACACTTCTGGATATGCTTTTACACTTGGTTCAGGCATGTTTTCATGGAATTCAAAGAAGCAAGAGGTGGTAGCTCAATCTTCTGCAAAAGCAGAATACATGGCCACTGCTGGTGCAACTAATCAGGCTCTATGGTTGTTGAGGAGGTTATTAAGTACAAGTTAGTTATAACTAATCTAGTTGTTAAGTGTTAGTTACAAGTTAGTTAAGTAAGAATTAGTAGTTAGTTAGTTTGTTATAATTCCCTATATAAGAGATTACTTGTACTCATTCTAAAAATATACACTACAGCTTCTTCTCTCTATTCTCTCTCTATATTCTCTGTATTTTCTGATTCTTCTCCATTCTGTCTAAGAAGGAAGCTTCCCTCATGAAGCTCACATGGTATCAGAATAATGGTTCTGAGTGTATCTAAGTAGTTGAATCAGTAAATCGGAGAAAGGTATGTAGGAAAGTTGAAATTCGAAGGAAGATTAGCTTTGAGAAGCTAAGATTTGTTTGAAGAAAAGGTACTCAGATAGTTCAGAGAAATTGAGAAATTGAGACTCGAATTAGCCTTTGAGAAGCTAAGATTTGAAGAGAAGGAGATCAGATTGTTCAGAGAAATTGAGATTCGAGCTTAGAGAAGCTGAATCTCGACTGAATTTCTCACTCCAAGTCGTAACTGGAAGCTAGAAAAGGATGACAACTGCAGAAAACACACATGCAACTTCAAATCCAACAACTTCAAGGAGCTCAGAACGAGTTGAAATAGATCACAATCATCCTTTGTATCTCTACCCCTCAGATACACCAGGTAGCTCACTGATTTCAATTCAATTGATCAGATCTGAAAACTATGCATTGTGGAGTCGGTCTATGACCATAGGTCTCTTAGGAAAAAGTAAATTAGGGCTTGTAGATGGAAGGCATACAAAGGATAAGTTTGATGTTGTCTTGCATGAGCAATGGGAAAAGGTGAATGCTGTAGTTTTGTCATGGATAATGAATTCTGTGGGAAAAGAACTACTTAGCAGCAGCATCTATGCATCAAATGCACACAAGGTGTGGCTGGACCTGAAGGAAAGATTTGATACAGTTAATGGATGAAGGATTTTCTGGTTACACAGAGAAATTGCTACACTTACACAAGGTACTATGTCAGTAGCTGAATATTTTTCAAAATTGAGGAATTTATGGGATGAGTTTGATGCACTAATGCCATGTCCTGGATGTAATTGTCCTGAGTCCCAAAGCTATGCTCAACATCATGGTTATCAACGGTTGCTACAATTTCTAATGGGGTTAAATGATACCTATACTTAGTGTAGAAGCCATATTCTTATGATGGCACCTGTTCCTACCTTAAACAAGGCATACTCAATGGTGATAGATCATGAAAGTCAGAGATCTATAGTCAATGTAGTGTTCTTGTAAATGAGTCTTTGGAAGGTGCTGCTTTCTTTAGTCAGAAAGGGTCCAGCTCAAGTTATAAAGGGAAGGGGATCACTACTGGTTCTCAAGGAAGCAACAATGCTGGAAACAGTTTCAATTCTCAAGGAAATTACAGCAACAAATTTCAGAAGAAGATACCTGTAGTATGTGAACATTGTGGATACAATGGTCACTCAAAAGAGAACTGTTACAAGATCATTGGATACCCTCAGAACTGTCCTAGAAGTAAGAAGAAAGGAGGAGTACAATATGCAAATCTAGCAGAAAACAACAAAGATAGTTCAAGTTCTAATAATTCTCAGCAAAGCCAGTTACCCTCTTATTTCACTCAAGAGCAATATCAACAAATAATTCACTTGCTGAATAAAGGAAATGAAGATAGCAGTCATACTCCTTCAGCAAATGCAAGTACTACAACTTATCTAAATACTAATTCAAATCATCCTAAATGGATAGTTGATTTAGGAGCAACTAATCATATGACATCCAGACTTGAACTAATACATGATCATGAAAAGGTTCAGAAACATGGCAACAATTATGTTCATTTGCCCACAGGAGGTGAAGCACAGGTTACACAAATTGGCAAGTCACATATATTGAAAGATGAACTAGTGTCTAATGTGTTGTTTCTTCCTGAGTTTAAGTGTAATCTGCTGTCAGTATCTAAACTAACCAGGGAATTACAGTGCTCAGTGAATTTTTTTCCTGACTTCTGTGTGTTCCAGGATCTTTGCACTGGCTTGGTGAAGGGGATTGGTAGGGAAGAGCAGGGCCTGTATATCCTCAAAGGAACTACTCCTAATCATACTCATCCTTCATGTTGCAATAATTCAACCACTCTGTGGCATAGAAGACTTGGACATGCTCCTCTAGATATCCTTAGAAGACATCTCACTCTTCAACAACTTACTCCTGAAGAACACAAGTGTACTGTTTGCCCTCTAGCAAAACATACCAAATTACCTTTTCCTACAAGTGTTTCTAGTTCTACTTCTATGTTTGATTTGCTACATTGTGACATATGGGGTCCTTATAGAATACCTACCTACAATAATAAGAGATTCTTTGTCACAATTGTAGATGATTACACTAGGTTTACTTGGCTGTTTCTAATTGCTTCTAAGTCTGAAGTACTTGTTGTTCTTAAACCATTTCTTACCAGAATAAAGAATTCTTTTTCCACTTCTGTTAAAGTTCTCAGAACAGATAATGGTAGTGAATTTCTTAGTTCTGATTTTCAATCACTTATGTCTACTCTTGGCATTTACCATCAAACTTCTTGTGTATACACCCCCCAACAAAATGGGGTTGTAGAAAGAAAACATAGAACTATTCTACAAGTTGCCAGAGCTCTTAGATTTCAGGCTGATATTCCTTTGAAATTTTGGGGAGAATGTGTTAATGTTGCTGTCTATCTCATTAATAGAACACCATCCAGAATTTTAAAATTCATGTCTCCATATGAGCTTCTTTTCAAGCATCCTCCTTCACTCAATCATCTAAGGGTGTTTGGGAGCCTTGCTTATGCCTCAAGCACTAAAGTGTCAGATAAATTCTCTCCTAGAGCAATTCCAAGTGTGTTCATGGGCTACTCCTTAACTCAAAAAGGTTATCTGCTCTATGATATACACTCACATCTATTCTTTGTTAGCAGACATGTTGCTTTTATAGAAACCATATTTCCATTTCTACATGTTAAGTCTTCTGGAACCCCTATATTTCCAGTTCTTGACCTTTCCACATCAGATGCTTCTCCTCTTCATTTTTCAACTTCCTCTCCTACTGTTGATCAGTCCATCTCCTCTCCAACTTATCCCAGTTCTCCTCCCAGTCAATCTCTTTCAGTAACTACTCCACCAGCAGCTATTCCTAGGAAATCATCTAGAGTAAGGCATCCTCCATTATGGATGCAGGATTTTATTACTCCTACCACCAACTCATGTTCATATCCAATGTCCTCCTATATCACTTACTCAAACTTCCATCCTTCCTATCAACAGGCTCTGAATGCTTACTCTTCCATATTAGAACCATCTTCCTTCAAACAAGCCTCTCAAGATCCTCTTTAGGTTCAAGCAATGCAGTCTGAGATCACTGCTCTGGAAGATAATAATACTTGGACCATAGTTGATCTTCCAGCAGGTAAGCTACCAATTGGATGTAGATGGGTATATAAAGTCAAGTATAAAGCCTCAGGAGAAATTGAAAGATATAAAGCCAGGTTAGTAGCTAAGGGATATAACCAAAAGGCTGGCTTGGATTATTCTGAAACTTTTTCTCCAGTGGAAAAAATGGTTTCTGTTAGAACCTTATTAGCACTTGCTGCTTCCTGTCAGTGGTTTATTTTTCATATGGATGTATATAATGCCTTTCTTAATGGTGACTTGCTTGAAGATGTGTACATGACCATTCCTGAAGGGTTTGCTAGATAGGGGGAGAATTATAAGGTCTGCAAACTTAACAAGTCACTATATGGCCTGAAACAGGCTCCTAGACAGTGGAATAAAAAGTTGACAGATGCTCTAATTCAGGTGGGATTTACTCAGAGTCACTATGATTACTCACTTTTCACAAAATCAGCTGATAAAGAGGTGGTTATTGTGCTAGTATATGTAGATGATTTACTAGTAACTGGTAGTAGTTCAACATTGATAAATCAGACCAGAAAAGACCTACAACAAAAGTTTAAAATGAAGGACCTTGGGGAACTTAAATTCTTCTTGGGGATTGAAGTAGCAAGATCACAGACTGGAATTCTAATGTGCCAGAGGAAGTATGCTCTAGAATTGATCTCTGAGACTGGATTAGGTGGAGCAAAGCCTGCTACAACACCAATAGAAGTAAATCAGAAACTAACTTCAGTGGTGGAGTATGATGAACAGGTTCCAAATGAAGGTGTTGAAGATGAAATAATCAAAGATCCTTCAATCTATCAGAGACTAGTGGGAAGACTATTGTACTTGACTATGACTAGACCAGATATATCTTTTGCAGTCCAGATGCTCAGTCAATACATGCACAGACCCAAGAAGTCACATATGGATGCAGCATTAAGAGTGGTAAAATATATAAAAGGTACACCAGGCATTGGAATATTCATGCCAGCCAACAGTGAGAATAAGCTACAAGCCTACTGTGACTCAGACTGGGGAACATGTATGGAAACCAGAAGATCAGTAACTTGATACATTGTGAAGTTTGGTGAAGCATTAGTATCTTGGAAGTCAAAAAAACAAGATACTATTTCCAGAAGCTCAGCTGAAGCTGAGTTTAGAAGCATGGCTGCTTGCACTGCTGAAATTGTTTAGCTTACTGGATTACTAAAAGAAATGGAAGTGAAGATTCAACAACCAGTGGAGTTAATGTGTGATAGTAAAGCTGCAATTCAAATTGCAGCTAATCCTATCTTCCATGAAAGAACCAAACACATTGATATAGATTGCCATTTTGTAAGGGAGAAGATCATTCAAGGATTAATCAAAACCAATCATGTATCAACCAAGAATCAATTGGCTGACATACTCAATAAAGGTCTGGGAAGAACAACACATGACTATCTACTCAGCAAACTTGGACTTAAGAACCTCTTCAAGCCATCAGCTTGAGGGGGAGTGTTGAGGAGGTTATTAAGTACAAGTTAGTTATGACTAATCTAGTTGTTAAGTGTTAGTTACAAGTTAGTTAAGTAAGAATTAGTAGTTAGTTAGTTTGTTATAATTCCCTATATAAGGGATTACTTGTACTCATTCTAAAAATATACACTACAACTTCTTCTCTCTATTCTCTCTCTATACTCTCTGTATTTTCTGATTCTTCTCCATTCTGTCTAAGAAGGAAGCTTCCCTCATGAAGCTCACAATGGTTAAGAAAGATGCTACGCGATTTGGAGCAAAATGACATTGAAGCTACTGTCATTAAGGTTGACAACAAGTCAGCAATATCTATGGCCAAAAATGCAGTGCAACATGGTCGTAGTAAGCATATAAATGTGAAGTTTCACGCTATCAGGCAAGCGGAGAAGGATGGCAAAGTCAAGGTTGTTCATTGCAGCTCAGATCAGCAAATTGCCGACATCATGACCGAGGCTCTTCCTAAAGGGAAATTTGAAGTTCTAAGGGCTAGGCTGGGAGTATCCAAGAAAAATCTCAAGGAGGAGTGTTAGAATGAGATTTTTCTAGATAGTCTTTAGTTTAATAGTTTTCTTGTTGAATATTTTGTTTAGTTTGAAAGGAATGGTAGTCCTTATTTTATGGAATACGTTTTGTAAGAAAGTACAATAGTAGTTGGATAGGTATGGTCCTTTTCTTACTCTTTGAAAAGCTTATATAGCTATATGTGTGTATGCCTTTTGGGACATGAAAAATGAATGAAAGTTTCTGCTGAACCTTCTTTTTTACTCTCAAAATCTTTCTAAAGTCCAACATTTTCAGGTAGTCCCTTTATCTTCAGCGATTTTCTAGGCCCTAGTAACGTGGTTTTTAGGATTAAAGTTATATGCAGTGACTGTGTAATGGAAAGTGATAACTATTTTTACCGGGTTACTGATTGATGCTTATCACAGAGATTTACGTGGAAGCTATGTTGCTAGAAGTCATAAAAGTTTTAATTTACCTAAGGAGCTGTCATAGCAGCAAGGAAAAACTGGAGTGACATTATTGCCTGAAGGGGATCCTGTAATTTGAAATATTTAAGAAATCTCTTCTGTAATTCTATATGTTCTATAAAACGATAGGTGCCTCAGAGTAAATGAAAAACAACGATAGGATGAGGTACACAACAAAGATTACAGTTATCCAAACCCGTAATCTGTCAAATTGAGTAAGGTAAGATGGTGAATCTGCATTGGACTACTCACGTTGGCACTTCTAGAACCTGCAACTTGTGCACCAACTCCCTGTTCATAATTTTCTGTTTCACTCTTTGGTTTCAGTGGCTAGTCAAGACAAGGGAATTATGGACTTGGGTTCATCAATCCCATTGATTGTTTCAAAAACTCACTGAAACTTTATGCAGTTTGGTATTTGACTGGTTATTGGGAGAGTAGACCACATCGGACATGAAAATAGTGGTGGCTGCAGGCTTCCAAAACCTTAGGCCTCCAAAACGTTTGTACGTATGATGCTTGCAAAATCTTGCTACTCATGCTGAAGAGGTATGGAAATCTTATGCTCCATTCAGTATGTTATGTTTATCCTTTAAAATCTATGTTATATCAATACATTTTTTATGTTTTAATTCTTTTATTTTACTCACAAAAATAATAAAAACACCAATGAATATCATATTTAATTGTTCTCCTCTCTTATTTTGTTCGAATGATCGGTACTGAGCATGATCAATTGATGTTCTATGACTATGAATGCAAATCAATTTAGTAATTTGAGTTATCTATGGTTCTTATTTATCAAAATGAGAAGGGAATAAGGAGCATTTATCTCAGTTCTTTCTAAAGTAAATTGTTCATTACTGATATTGCATCTACTCCTCTTCCATGTTGGTCATATGACTTCCAAGTGTTTAGCAAATGATAAACTACTTTGGTAGCACTATCAAATGCTTATTACAACCAAAAGAAAGACATATTTTTCTAAGAAAGCTCAATCTTATTCATATGTACTGATCATACAAGCATATTGAGGAGAGAGATTCACCTATAAGTCTAACAAGGATTTTTGTTCACATCAATTTTTCTTTTTTTTTTTGGTAATGTAATATTCAATTTTTACTGAAGAAATACATAAGCAGACATTTATTATGTAACTTATGTTATTTTATCAGTCAATTATATTAATTTTAGAGGTAGAGTCAATTGTAAATTGAAAGTAATATATGATTGATATTGATAATTTATGTACATTTGTAAAGTAGGATCGATGATGCATTAATGATCTTTAATTTACTATTACTCTATATTCCCTATTATGGAATCTGCCGCACATCTACTCGCATCAATATACGTCAAGACTCATTTATTCTTTATCCACTTTTAAGATTGAGATAAGTGTTCAAAACACACTCGATTTTTTTTGAGTTTCATACCTAAATCATTAGGAGTGTGAGTTTCACACTTAAACTATCACTTATTAGTTTGAGAGACACACTTTTCTCTTTTATTTCACTCTCAACAAGGTGTGTGTACTACATTTTCTCTTTTATTGTATTAAAAATGTCATATCACACTCCACATTGACAAAACATTTTACCTTGACAAAAAAAATAAATTAATTATAGTATTAGTTAAACTTAAATATTAAAGTATTGTTATTTTTAAAAAAATATAAAATATTTTTCTTACCCCACTCCATCATTTCCACTCCCGTACCCCCCACCCCGAACCAACCAATGTTTTATTATTTTTTAAAAAATTATAAATTTTTTCAAAGAAAATCTTACTTCATTCCCCCCACCCCCACCCCACCTCCCTTCCCCCCTTAAAATAATATAGTTATTATTTTTTATTTTTTTCAGAAAAATATTTTTATCATACCCACCTAATCCTCCTTTTTTAAAATTTTTAGAAAATTACTTGTCACGAGATTTTTTTAAAGAAAAATTGTATTTCTGTTATATTCGATGCACAACAAGTAGAAAAAAATATTTTTCTAAAAATATGCATACATATCTATAAAAAAAAATAATATAAAAAAAATAAAAATAAATTAGTAGCGGATGGTTAGATGGGGGAGGAATATAACTTTCTTTATTTTGAAAAACAAAAATTATAACAATTACTTTAGGAAGGAGTGGAGGAGGGGGGGGGGGGGGGAGGGGTAAAGTTTGAATTTTTTAAAAATATATAAAAGAGATTTTAAAAAATAAAAGGACCGGGATTGCTAGGGGGTACACGAGGGAGTATGGGTAGGTAAGAAGATATTTAAAATTTTATTTTTTTTAAAATAATATTTTTTGGGAGAATATTAATATTTTAACTTTTAATGATATCACTAGTTTATTTAATTTTTGTCAAGATAAAATATTTTATCCATCTAGCATGCCATGTGGTAAGGTTTTTCCCAATAAAAGAGAGAGTATATTACACACACCACTAAGGTATGTTTCTCAAACTAATAAGTGATAGCTTAGATATAAAACTCAAACTTTCAATAGTTTAGATTTGAAACTCAAAAAAATGAGATAATTTAGATATGTTAACTCTAAATAAAATGAATGATGGAGTTTAAGAGGATTAAATAGGTTGGGTTCTAGGCCATTTTGATGGGCCACAATTGAATCAATTTAGACATTGAAAATGAGTATGAATTTTGGATAAAATTGACATAATTTGACTATTTTTAAGAGGATATTTCAAAAAGACCAAACACTTGAAACATAATGAGGCAAAAATAATTAAAGTTTGCTAAAATTACGATTTGTAGCTACATGCAGGGAGGAGAGAAGTAAGCTAGACTAAGAGAGGGAGGAGAGAGGAGAGAGGAGAGAGGAGAGAGGAGAGAGGAGAGAGGAGAGAGAGGAAATAGAGAGAGAAGAGATGTGAATCGAATTCGTATATCTGCTGGATAACTGTATATATGTAAAATATGTATATTTATCAATGAAAACAATGGTAATAACAAACACAAAGATTTGTATCTAAATACAATCTGTATCAATGAATAAATTGAATCAACAAATACAATTTATATCCAAATACAATTTGTATCAATGAAAACAATTTGTATCCAACTACATATTATTGAAGAAGATTCATCTAACTGAATCAACAAATACAATTTGTATCCAAATACAATTTGTATCAATGAATATAATTTGTATCCAAATACATATGTCTTCGCATTTTGTATCACTGAAGAGGATTTATATAATTAATATTTATCATTTGTATTTCTATAAACGGCTGTTAACATTTCTATTTGTATAATAAATTATTATAATTTGTATATGTGTCAAGAGAGAGGGGGGTAGAAAAAGGCGCGCATGCAAGAGAGAGAGAGAATAAGCAGGGGGAGCAGAGAGGCAAGGGAGAGATGACAAGGTGAGAGGCGCGCGAGATTATAGAGACAGAGGCGAGAGAGAGGAAGAAAGGAGAGAGAAGTTGACAAAAAAATTCTAACTATAGTTATAAATTATATTTTTTTCAAACTATAGTGATATATTGTAAATGCATATCACATGTTTGCCTAGTTACATAATTTATCTTTTTATCTAAAGGGATTGATAATTGTATTCAGGATTATTAGTTAAATAAAGAAAAAAAATGTTAGGCCATGGCTTCAAATTTTGTAGATATTCGAAGACAGTCTAAAATTTTACCAGTTCTCGAAACTAGTTGTCATGACCCAAAAATGGATGTTATGGCACTCGTCTCGTCCCACCAAGACAAGTCAGCCTAAAACCCAATTATAACAATAAAAAGCGGGAGGATAATACAAAGTAAAATTTTTAACTGCGGATAATAAGTCAACTTAATTAAAATCTCCCAAAACCTGGTTGTCAAGTGCACGAGCCTCTAATATGTTACAATAGATTTGAAAAAAAGATACAAGTCTCAATTGATGTTGTCTCTAAAGTAGCACAAGATCATAAATAGGAGGATGAGGATCACTGAGATGGCAAATAGCTACCTCACTAATCTCCACAAAAAGCCTCAAATAACAAGAGAAGAGAGAGTATCACAAAGATCTGAGCGCATAACCTACAAAAATGTAGAAGCAAGGGGTGAGTATCAACTATACGGTACCGAGCAAGTCAACTAACAAAATAAAATAAGTCCAATAGAATACACAACTCTTTTCATCCCAACCGACCTCCACAACTATAACTTGGATGGAAAATCAGCCTAGCCCAACAACACATAATACACAATAAGATAGTTTTCACAATATCACAATTCAAAATCATAAGTCACAATTCATAAGTGATAACACAGTCAATCACAAGAATAACATCATGCCATACAAGGATATGCAAGGATGCGATGCAATGCTTATGCAATAATTTCCGACAATGACCTTAGCATCACAATTTCACTAGCAAAGATCTCAGTATCACAATATCGCCAACAATAACCTCGGCATCACAATATCACTAGAAAGGATCTCAGTACCACAATATTACCGGCAATGTCCTCGGCATCACAATATCACTAAAAAATCTCAGTATCACAATATTGCCAACGATGACCTCGGCATCACAACTCGACCGGTAAATACCTCGGCCTCAATTTCCACTATCTCACTCATATCGATATCCAGAACAAATGCAAGTATGTGTGACATAGAATGAATAAGGATGAGATGAAGTCCACAATAAATCCACACATAATCACCAATCACAACCACATATCTGAATATAAAATTCACATTACTTAACCACATTTTCAATTCAGGAGTTACAACACCATACCAATTCACATATACATTTACTCACCTTATGTTTATTATTTATTTCATGAATAACACGTAGAAAAAAGGAAAATTTGGCGATTCTACGAGAATTACAAAGTCTTGAAAGTCCACTTGCCTTCGTCGAATCACGATAGATCAAGCACTTGAGCCTTTCCTTTCGAATATAATCTGTAGCACCACGATCTAGTCAAATAAATTATCACAATAAGATTTCAATACTAACAATACCCATATTAGGGTTAACTCTTAATTTCTCCAAGAAACAACCTAATGGTATTTTTTATAATACATTACAGCTATACTTTAATTATCTATCTCAATATATCAAAACTTAACTTATAATTTGATAACATAATTATAACACCTGGTAAAACTACCAAAATACCCCTAGAGAGAGGGTATACGCGATGTTCGTATGGCAAATCTAAGGCCGGATTTGTGATCAACACAAAAAATTGAGTAGAAAAACGGTCTCGATCGATTTTTAGAGCGACCCAACCCAAAGTAGTTTTTTGATCCGAAACACAAAACAGTGTTAGTATGCGACATGAGCTCGTTGCGCACCCATCGTGGACCAGCATTTGTATTCTTTTTAAAATTTTTGACGGGATTGAGAAAACTCGTTCAAAGACTTTTTCTGAAAATACACTGTACACGACCAATCCACGTCGCGAACTGGGTCTTTTTCGAGTTGAAAATTTTTAAATTATTAAGAGGGGAAATCCAGTCATTTCCTCACCCCTCCTAAACTCTCTCCACAATCTAATAAGGTCATTTCGACGTAAAAAGGGTCTAAAACCCCCATTCTTAGTCCTATTTTAATATTCTATTGAGGCTAGGGCTTGAGGAAAGAAGAGAAGAGCTTGAGTTTGAGAGAATCGAGAAAAAATTCTTGACATGCTTGATTGATAGCTGCATCCCTGGTATGTAAGGCTAAACTAAAAACATAGGATTGTTCTCTCATGTGCCCCATAGAGGAGGTCATAGATTAGTTGATGGTTCAAGAGTCTACATGTATGAATTTTTGATGGTGTTTCATGAAAAAACTGATTTAAATTACATGTTTCCCTATGTTGATGATCATCATACTAATTTTTTCTTAAATTGAACATTTTCATGAAGAATTTGCATAAAACTACATGACTAATTTGAAAAGCATGCATAATGAACTTGAGAATTGAGTCTAGAGCCTTGAGTTGAGATTATTGAGCATGACGAGAGAATGATGATGAGTTGATAGCCTTTGATTGTCTTATGAGTCTCTATAAACGAACTCTACCGATGTGTCTGTTAAATTGCTTCCTAATGATTGTTTTAAATCTTGAGCATTGATGAGAGGGGTAAAGCCCCTATGAGATATCAGTCGTTGATGAGGAGTGAGTCCCTATGAGATTGGTTGAGGTAGAGACTTTATAAGTATTAAATCATGGGAGGAGTATCGATCACCGAAAGAGTGGGAGTTAGTCCGACTCGAACTCATTGAACTACGTTGCCAAACGCAGGAGAGACATAGAACCATCACACATATTATGGTTCCCTCAAGAGTAACGGTCCCTAAAAGCAATAGAGGACCTATTGAGTTGACTCCATATTGGGTAAGCTGATATGGTTTTTGAATGTTCTCTACTTGGCAAATTTGGAACCATTGTGACAACATTAGGGTGATTCTTGTACATTCACTAGCTTATAAGTGAGTGTTGTCGGATAAGAGAAACTCCCATAAGTTTCCTACCTTGAGAACTCCGAGTTGAGATGAGAGGAGGTGAGCTCCTCTGAGATGAGATGAGATGAGACGAGATGAGAGGAGGTGAGCTCTTTTGAGATGAGTTTGAGACTATTGATGAGTTTGAGTTATTGATGTGTCACTTGTCTACTCTTTATTCTTGCATAGATAGACATTTGATGATTTGATGTTATTTTGATGATTACTTTGAGTTGATGTTGTTTCTATACTATTCTACCGGTTTCCGTTTCATTCAGCTATTTTACATACCAGTACATTCTAAGTACTGATGTCCACTCTGGGCTACATTATTTTATGATGCAGAGGCAAGTACTAGTGATCGTCAACAGGCGCTCCGCTGAAGATCTGAGACTCGCAGCTGATTTGGTGAGCCTCCCCTACTCCGGAGGATCCATTATGATTATTTCATCATGCTTTAGAGTTAGATTGGACTATTTCCTTTATTTTAATTTGGGTATCCATGGGTCTGTCATTGGCACCACATGATTAGTAATAGAGGCTTCATAGACGATGGTTGAGTGTTGATGTTGAGACTTGTGAGCTAGTTCTTTCTACTAGCCTTTATTTTTATATATATTTTTTGAGAATTTAGATGAGATGTGCCCATTTGCGTACTTATATTTTTCGCTGTTCAGTAGAGTTTATTGATTGAGTGATGTGATGAGGCTAAGTGGTTTGCTTGGGAACTAGCAATAATCTCTAATTAAGTGCCGGCCACGCCAAGGGTACCCTCCTGAGGCGTGACAATAATAACAGTCAAAATTGCCGTCACTTGCCACGAAACCCATTAAAGCAACAGCGAGACAAAGATTACCCCTTTGGAATCTATAATCCAATGTAATATGCGTTAAGAATCATACTTCCTAATGATTACTACATAACTGGGTCATTATTACTTATATAAAAATCCATGTCATTATTCCATTAAGGTTTGCCCATTATCCTTTTCTTAATCCCTCAAACAGCAACACAATTGTACTATCCAAATACATAGATATATAAGATATCCAGCAAATCAGTACCAAAGTAGAATGAGTGAAAATTTCCAAAAAGGAGACTTACTCGAAGCAGGCTCTATTTTGCAGTTTGCGCGTAATCGACGTAAGAATTCTAAACCCTTCTCTTCTTCTTTTTATTTTTGTATCAAAAGTGATGAATTTCATTTATCTATTTTTAACAAACATGGTATAAATAGTATATGATGTTAACTAAATTAACATTTAGTTATCTAAAGTTACCCATAAATAATCTTAGTTATCGAATAGTCCAAAATACTCATTGAAAATTTACGAGAAGGATATTTTAGGAAATCAAGAGGACTAATTCTCAAAATGACCTGACGGTTCATTACACTAGTATAGCGAGCTGTGTTAATTAAGTTTTCCGTGTTCATTTGTTGTACTGGTAGGCCTCCCTTGTGCCGTTCTTTTGTAAGAATATCCCATTTTACCACCTGCATTTTTTCGTATTTTTTGTATTTGATCGACTTTTTAAGATATTTCCAAGGATAATTGGCTTCAATCCGAAAGAAGACGAATCAAGAGCTTTATAATTTGTTTTGATATCTTTTCCAAATTTTCCGCCAAAGCTTTTTGCAAAATAATGCTTATTGTCCTAAGCTGCTGGTAAGCCAATAACAGTTGATAAAGCCACTCAAGAGAAGTCGAGACCTAGCATGGCTAGAGTTAAAGTCTATCCTGCCACAACAAATGAGAATTCAATATGTCGATGAGAAAACTAAAAAAATTTGTCAAGCGATTTCGGAAAATTGTGTATGATAATCTGCTATTTTATTGCAACTTTTGTAAGCACTAAGGTCATAATAAAAGTGAATGCCGACTATTATTGGGAAATAAAAAATCAAGAGAAGCACAGAAAGTTGTCTCTGAGATTAAATAATATCAAGATGATGCTCGGGAGATATTAGATGCAAAGAAGGCTAGAAATAAATCCCTTAGAGCTGATAAAAGTAGCGTCCACAATCAGGTACATAGTTGAGACACGAGATTCGGTGCACCAAACAAAAAAAATTCTGAACAGCTCTTAGGCAAAACAGTTATTGGCTGGGATTAAAGTTTAATCTTAATTCCTCAAATTAATGTGGCATTGCAACAGAAAAATGCATGTTACACATTCTCCCAGTATTCAAATTAATAGTTCAGTTGATCATGTTGGATGAAGTGGAAAATATTGTCGTGATGGTGTTGGAAACTAAAGTGTCACTAGTGTGAGACTTGAGGCTAAAGATACTGGAGAAATTAGCGTTGACAACAAGGGTGGAAAAAAATAATTTTTTGTAGCTTGATTCTAAGGTTGTTGGTGATAAACCTGAAATTTTAATTTGGAGAAAATTTGAATGAAAATCAATGTTCTGGAGAGGATTTCTATACATAAAACAACTATAAGATAAAATACATTCACATTTATTTCCCTTGCGATGAATCATAAATAAAAGCAAGTTTGAGTAGATAACAGAACATATTTACAAGTCCGCTATTTTTTGTTTGTAGTCTGCCCAACTTGTCTCTACTTCAATAGCTAGAGAATCAGCCCGATCTTTCATTGTCTCGAGAAATTCAGCTCCCAGTTCTTCCAATGCAGCTTCCAAGGAAGAAATTTTCATTTTCATTTTCATTTCTTGTTCTCCTATTGCTCCCTTATTCATCTCTACCTTTTTTAATGTCTCCTTCAAATTTGAGATGGAAGCCTCGATTGCAACAAGTTGTTCTTTGAGTTCGTTGTGATGCTCTTGGTTTGCAGTAAGCTTATTGACCAAGTTTACCTTCTGCGCAGCCTTTTTGTTATACTCGTCCTGTTGTTTCTTTGCCTCCTGAAAATTTACAAGTAGAGATGGAAGATTTTTTCTGAGATCCTCCAAATCACGTGCTTTTTCAATTGAGAGATCAGGTGATATAGAATATATGGTAAGGGCAGCCACCAAAGTTGAATAATTTTTCGGAAGAAAAAGTTCTTGTAAAGGCATCTTTAGTAGCTCTTGAACTTCCGCTTTCGCTTTTTTATGTACTTCTCCTGAGTATTGTGACGATAAAGGTGCAGCATCCTAGCAAAAGATTTAAAACAAAACGTCATTATTATGAATAAAGAAATCTACTACAATTGAATACAATTATAAGAGAAGTTTGTAAAAAATTCAGGCTTGGCAATAGATATTGTGTTTTCATAAGAGTGTGTACTTACAACCACTTTAGCGACAAATTTTTCATGACGATTGACAGACAAGTGACTTGAGCTAGGAACACCAGGAGAATGGTTGATATCCTGAAACAAGAAAGAGATGAGATTAATATTAACCACAGAAATTGCATTTCTAAATGAACAATTTGTCTTCAAGGATTTAGCTTACAGCCAGGACCAGTTCCCTCCTTGCATTTTTAGAAGACCTTTCATATTCTTCTTGCCCTTCAAACTTCTGTTGTCGTGAAATAGAGTCTTCAAAAAAGAAAAAAAGAAATCAATTTTATTCATTATAACAATCTTTGACTGTATTATATATGAAGAAAAAAGTTTCATAGAATACCTTTCTTCCTCCTTTTCTTGATTGCTTCTCCAGCAATAATCCTATCTAGGATCTCCTCAGCTGATTCAGTCCGAGTATTACGCATATAGGTCGACCACCAGGACTCAAAGGATGACGTACATTTTGGATTAGCATGAAATTGGACAACTGAAAAATATCTCTTCAATTGAGCAAACTTTGAATCCACTTCATGAATACAATTTGATGAATCGAAGACAATTGTATTGAGTGGTGGAGCATTGACGGATTGATAAGGAGGAAGAGGCACTATTTGTGTCAAGCCAAACTGACGTGCAAATTGATTTGGAGAATAATACTCAACTCCAGCTTTGCCGACACTTGAATTGCCCAATGCAAGGCCATACTGAAGGTCACGGGCAATAAGGAAACTTGACCAGATATCGTTTAACTCTTGGTCGTTACTAGATGAATGATGAAATGGAAATCTTAGCCATTCAGGAGAATATGGAGTGAACTGGCTAGGAGTTATGGAGATGCACGAGTAAAAGAATTTGAAGGATTCCCGGAAGCTGTTAGGTTTTAACTTGCCCTGAGCAAGGGCAATCCCAAAAGTTGGGCAATTCGTTGAATCGTAAGGGAAAGGTCTGTATTCTGGAAAATAAGATTGCAACCAGAGCTGTAGGATCAAGAAGGGACCCCCTGCATTACCAAAACCTCTAGTTACTAAGTTTCTACAGCCTCGATATAGATGTGACAGTACAAAAGGAGCTAAGGCAATCATCCTGCCGGAAGCAATAGCAATGGCTAATTTGCTATACTCTATTGTTACTCTTAATGAACCATTGCAAAAGAGGAACTTACAAAGCCACATAGTACGGAATGCAACATGCTCATCCTCCGTTACATCCTCTCTTTCTGTGTTGACCTTGATAAACTCCTCATAAGATAGTTTTTTGGTTTTCTCACTCTTTGGCAAAGTAAGGGTTGAGTTTGGGATGTCAAGGATGGTACTAATATCCTCACCGTGAGGTCTAATCCCTATTAAAGCAGAAATGTCCAATACAGTTGGACCCATCATACCAAAATTGAAATGGAAGGAATTACATGAGATGGACCAAAAACATAATGAAGCATATAAAAGATTGTGGTCACAGGGTATGTCGATTTTGGAAAACTGAATGGCATCATATATACCAACAGTTCTCCATGTCTCCCCTTTCACCTTCTCCAGTCGATCAACCCAATTGATCCACCCTTCAGTAACAGTTGGCCATGACCTCCATGTGTTGCTTTTGTGCCAACCAGGCTGCAGTGTGTGCAAAAGGAGCTTCTCCCCTTATGCTAGTGGATAAAACGCCTCGAGCTCCGGAGGAAATCCATCCCTGAAGCATGGCCCTAAGATAAATTCTGATGAACTTGAAGGAGTAGGAACAAATACCTCAGAAACAATAATGCCACTATCCAACGCCTTTATTTTTTGCTCCATGGTGGTGGTAAGTGATTGAACTTCAAAATTCAACCGAGAGTGGCGAGATGCAAAGGTGGAAACCTGCATATAGTTAATCAAATTTTTACATCTCGCAATGCCTCAAAATTTAAAATAAAAATTAATCCAAAAGAAAAAGAAAGAACAGAGAAGAGGTCTAATGAGAAGCCCGTTAATAAGCCAACATTCGCGAACGCTACAAATGAAGAAAGTTTGAAATAAAAGCAAGTGTAGATAGACGAATACAGCAGTTGTTACTGCTTTAGATTTAACATATTTCTAGATCTTGGATAAGCATCGTAAAAAATTAAGTTATTCTTTGTGGACAAAGATTCAGGCAAAGTACAAAACATAATCAAGAGTTCGTTTATGATGATCTCTCAAGGTATTGTACTCATTGTAAACGAAAAGGGCGTGGTGAAAATAGATGTAGTTTGTTTCTCAGCAAGGTTGGTGTTTAAAGTCAGCATGATGCAGTGGATAAAGGTACAGTTGTGGAGCAATATTAAGGTGATGCAAGGGAGATTATAAATGCTAAATTGGTCCCTAAAGGATTGATGATTCCGGTGAAGGAAGAGATGCTCGAAGTAAGTTGGGAGCTATCAGGGGTGGTACCTACGACTTCTAACTCTACTAACAAAGAGAGGTTGGATGAGGTTGAAATACACCTATGGTTGTGATTGCTATACAGTATGCCAAGTCCAGGAGCTCCTTTCAAGTAACATAGGATCTGTTCCAAAGCTGCCCAATGCTTCACCGTAGGTGTAGACATGAATTGACTAACGACACTTACCGCAAAAGCAATATCTGGACGAGTCACTGTGAGGTAGTTTAACTTTCCAACTATCCTCCTATATCTCTCTGGGTTATCAAAAAGCTCGCTATCATCTTTCATAAGATGTACACTGGGAACCATTGGAGTACTGCAAGGTTTGGCTGCCAATTTTCCAGTTTCTGCAAGTAGGTCAAGAATATACTTTCTTTGAGATAGAAGAATTCCCCTCTTGCTTCTATTTACTTCTACTCCCAAAAAGTATTTCAACTGGCCTAAGTCCTTTGTATGGAACCTAGTATGCAAGAAAGACTTAAGGGAAGATATCCCCTCAGAATCACCTCCTGTAATGACAATGTCATCAACATATACATCAAGAAGGATACTGCCGGCTGCAAATAGTCGGTAGAAGACCGAGTGATCACATTTGCTCATTTTCAGCCCAAAACTCCTGAACTACCTCACTAAACTTACCAAACCAAGCCCGTGGACTCTGCTTCAATCCATACAAGGATTTCTTCAAATGACAGACTTTTCTATAACCCCCCAAGCAATAAAACCGGGTGGTTGCTCCATATATACTTCCTCTTGAAGATCACCATGAAGAAATGCATTCTTGATATCTAGTTGATGTAAAGACCAATTCTCAGAAGCAGCTAAAGAAATGAACAAGCGCACAGAAGTGAGTTTGGCAACAAGAGAAAAGGTGTCTGAATAGTCCACTCCATAAGTCTGAGCATATCCTTTAGCCACAAGCCTGGCCTTAAGTCTTGCCACGGAACCATCTGGATTAACTTTCACTGTGAACATCCACTTACATCCTACTGGTTTCTTCCCGTCTGGTAAATCCACCAAATCCCATGTGTGATTTTCCTTTAATGCATGTATTTCCTCAAGCATCGCATTTGACCATCCAGGATGATGCAAAGCCTCTTTCACACTTTTGGGCGTAGAAACAGAGTCTAAAGAAGCAATCAAGGATCTAAATGCAGGAGACAAGCGATCATAGGAAACAAAGTTAGCAATAGAATATGTGGATTCGCAAGTCCGTGTACCTTTACGGAGAGCAATAGGAAGGTCAAGATTTTCTGGAGGGTCTGAAGGAGGAGGATCAAATAAAGGAGGAATTGGTGCAGGGCATGTAGCATTAGTCTCTTGTCTCCTCGAATAAATTTGAACAATAGGTGGTCTTGCTGGAACATGTGTTGAAGGCGCAGTAGTCGAGTGGTGCTCATTAGAGTAACTAGGAGATGGAAGAGTAGCATCACTTGATTGCTCAACACGAGTAACCTGATAAACTAACCACTCATCTTCCTCCCCCTGACTTGTAGAATTAGGAGGGTTATAAAAAAAAGGTGTACTCTCTGAAAATATCACATCATTTGACACTAGATATTTGCCAAGTTCAGTAGAATAACATCGATACCACTTTTGAAGACGAGAATAACCCAAGAAAACACACTTCCATGCCTTAGGGTCCAACTTAGTAACAGATGGCCGTACATCTCGAACATAACAAGTGCTTCCAAATACTTTTGGTTCCACCGGGAATAATGTCTTGTTTGGAAAAAGAACATTATAAGGTGTATTACTAATAAGCACTGCCGATGGCATGCGATTAATCAGAAAACAAGCGGTAGAGACTGCATCGTCCCAAAATTGTTTAGGAACTTTCATTTGGAACAAAAGTGCTCGGGCTGTCTCGAGTAGATGCCTATTCTTCCTCTCAGCAACTCCATTTTGAGATGGTGTATCAACACATGATGACTGATGAAGAATACCATGTTGTCTCATGTAGGATTGAAACAACTCTGACATGTATTCTTTTGCATTATCACTCCTTAAAATACGCACTGAAGCATTGAATTGAGTTTTGATTTCAGCACGAAAGGCACAAAAGTGAGTAAACACTTCAGAGCGACTTTTCATAAAATAAATCCAAGTCATCCGAGAGAAATCATCCACAAAAGTGACAAAATACTTATATCCATTTTTAGAAACAACAGGACATGGTCCCCAAACATCAGAATGAATTAACTCAAAAGCTGACCCAACTCGCTTATTAACCCTTGGAGCTAATGTGATGCGGTGATGTTTTGCAAATCGGCATGATTCACACTCCAAAGAATGAACATTTTGAAATTGGGGACAAAGCTTCTTTAACAAAGGTAAAGAAGGATGTCCCAATCGACAATGTGCTTCAAATGGAGAGATGACACTTGAGCAGGCAACAAATCAAGGCTCATATTCATCAAGGATATATAGATCATCAATTACATGTACTTTACCAATAACCTTATGCGTCGCAAGATCACGAAACAAGCAATGATCAGGATAAAAGGAAATATAACAGTTAAGATCTCTGGTAAGTTTACTCACAGAAATCAAATTGAAGGCCAACTTTGGTAAATTTAATATAGATGACAGGGTAATGGAGGAGGTTGCTTTGACTGTCCCAGATCCCACAATGTTACATGTTGACCCATTGGCTACTGTGACAGGAGAGGGTGCTTTGTGTGATCGAAAGGTAGAAAATATATTAGGATTACCTGTCATATGATCTGTAACACCTGAATCAATCACCCAGTTGTTCGGAGAGGAGACCAAAGATGCTTTTCTTGAATCAACAAGGGTAGTAATTGAAATGAATTCTTTAATGGAATTCTGATATTGAGAGAATTGTGCGAACTCATCCGCCGAAACCAAAATTTTCTCACCCTTCTGATTTGTAGCCATACTTCCTTCTCAATGAAGAACTTAAGAATAACCAAGCTTCAAAAGGTCCCCAATAATATTAGATTCCAAGAAAAAGTAGAAGCCAATTCACCCAGCAAAATAATTGTAGCCGATGCTCAAAATCAAGAACATCCACAAAACACTAATATTGGTCAGAACTTGATAATCACAGCAGCACCAAACAGAAAACTAGATCTGAATCGTTGAAGCTACAAAGAAAAATATGATCCTGGAAGTAGTTTTCAGAAACCTAGGAACCTGGAAAGTGATGAAGTGTTCTCCAAACAATGTATCAAACCAAATGAAACTCGGGGTAGTAACTGACTAGATGACACTAGATGTTGAATCCCGAAAGACAGCAAAACAAGATCGAGCTGCCTTTTTTTTTCAAATAAAGCCAAAACAGGATCAAGGAGCCTATAGGCTCGGATACCATGTAATCGAATAGAAGTTGATTCTTTATTTTAATAGGTAAGAAAGATATATATACAATACATTAGGTGCTAATTTAGGAAAGAAAATAAAGAGAGATTCCTAAAGATCAACTAGTAATTACAAAGGATTCCTAAAGATCGTCTAGCTAATTATGACTATGTATATTACTAAGAATGATGTCTATATACATTTTATATTAAATAGTATATAAACTCAATTTTGTGAACAACATCAGGCTTACATTTATTTTGAATTCTAACACTATTACTTATATAAGAAAACTAGTAGTCGTACAAATATATTAACTAAGCACTTAGTCTCAACAACAATTTTCAGATTGAAAATACTTGAGCACTCGTTATTTAGAAATCCAGAACCCTAGCTAGCTACGTGTACAATCTTTTGTAGTATGCATCTAATGGTCTACATATAGGAATTCAAGATGAGGTATCATGGAGTATGTTGTTAGCAGATGACACAAGTTCTAGTTGATGCGGCTTGCGGATGAATTAAAACTAAGTTGGAGGCGCAAAGACATACTTTGAATTTTAAATAGTTAGATGAATAGAACCAAAATAGAATACTTTTTTGTTAGATAGCACATGGGGCTAGTATGGAAGTAAGACTTGTCATGGATGCACTCCCAAAGAATGAGAGAGAGATTCAAGTGTACATCTTAGATCTATTATTCAAGCAGATAGAAATATTGACAACGATGTTACACATCGAATTGGTGTTGGTTGGATGAGATGGGGGCTTGATTCCGCAGACTTGTGTACATGGTGGTTAAATATACTATGATGTATGAGGCCGAATATTGGTCAGTCAAGAAATCACTCATTTTGAATATGAAAGTTACTGAGATGAGAATGTTGAATTGAATGCAATGAAGATATTAAGGATGAGGTGAGACTGACCTCAATGGCAGAGATGCAGAAAGTAAGGTTGAGATGGTTGGGTACTAAAGAGTAGACACATGAATTCTCCAGTGAGGAGATGTGAGAAGTTGGCGATGGATGATTTTAGGAGTAGAGGTAGGCCAAAAAAATATTATGGGGAGACAATTAGACATGAGATGATATAGTTTCAGCTTATTGAGGACATAGATTACACAGAAAGTTGTGAATGATACAGATTAAGGTGGAAAGTCAGTAGGTAGTAGAACATTGTCTCACTTATCTTTTCCGTACTAGTAGTTGTAGTATGACTTAGAGAGTGTCTTGTTCTTCGATGCTTGTTACTTTATTACACTTTAATTATTGTATTATTTTGTTATAGTTTAGTTTATTTTCAGTATGCTTTGTCATTCTCTCTATAGTATTTTGCCATGATCACACTTTGTTTCTTGTTTTCTTCTTTTTCCTATTTGAACTAAGGGTCTATTAAAACAACCTCTCTAGCTTCCGGATAATAATAAGATCCTTGTATAGCCTATTCTCATGATACCCCACTAATAAAATTGCACTAAATATATTATTATTGTATCTAATTAATAATCTATAGATAAAAGACTTAACCTTTACGAGCTATAGCATCTTTTTGCAAAAACATCGAGTGAGACTAATAAATCTCACAATAAAGTAATTAAGTAGACATTTTGACCTAAGAAAATGTGATACACAATACTCATACATTCCAATTTAGGCATCTTGTTTTTCGGTTTGTTCAACATTGCCTTTTTTATATTTAGTAAGTTTTTCAATTCTATTCTATATCACAAATCCTAGACCACAAAATGTATATCACTACACATATCATTAATTCGATACCACAAAATTCAAAACCAACTTTCTGAAATAAAATAAAATTGAATGTTGAAGCTATGGTTAGATGTATCTTTTACATTTGAAAATAAAATCTAAGAGTTCTGTGAGTGAAAACTTGTCAACTTTTTTCCTTTTTGGAGATTCTAGGAAAAGAAAGATTAAAGATTGATTGCTAAAGTATAACCATATGTACTCATGAATGACTAGTTAAATAATTAATGTAAAATTTTTGGGGTCTTTAACTCTTGGGAACTTAAAGTAGAATATGTTTTGGTGACCTTATTCCTAAGTTACAAGCAATAAGATATTTTTTTCCATTTCAATGTCCTCATATTTCATCCCTAAATTCTAATTTTACTTCTGTAATTTAGACTAATAAGTAAAGCTACTTATTTGTCTAGTTAATTTGATGCTACAGTTTTCCACTAATGTTCCATCTTTTTATATCTTGACCACATACCTTAAATATTTCTTTTACTACACTCTAATTTAGAAAACCTTAAATATTCCTCTCTAATAAACAAGATAATCAAGTCCTTATTCATAATCGTCTTAAACCAATTTTCTTAATTGTGACGATATAAACTTTGAAAGGGGATTATTATCCGAGTATACATAAGGGTATCTCACTAACACAATCTCATTAATTTTGAATTCAAACACTACTACTTATATAGAAAAGCTAGTAATTCATACAAATATATTAACTATGCACTTAGTCTCAATACAGCTATGAGCACAATCTTATAGTATGCATCTAATGATCTATATATAGGAATTGAAGGTGACATGAAGCATGTTGTTTGCTGATGACATGACGGGACTTGTGAATAAATTAATACGAAGATGAAGGTGCAGAGATACACCGTGGATTTTAAATTGTTAGTAGGACAAAACCAAAACAGAATGCTTAGAGTGCAAGTTTAAAGAGATAGCACATGAGCTAGTGTGGAAGTAAAACTTGATCCACATGCAATCCCAAACAGAGAGAGTTTCAAGTATATATCTTGGATCTATTTTCAAAGGAAATAGGCAGATTGACAATAATGTTACACATTGTATTAGGTCTACTTAGATGAGACGGAGGCTTGCATCCGCAGTCTTGTGTGATAAGGAGGTTTCATCTAAACTTAATTAAAAGGAAAGTTTTATATAGTGGTGGTTAAACCTACTATATGTATGGCATGGAGTATTGGTCAATTTCTCACATTCAAAAGATGAAAGTAGCAAAAATAAAAATGTTGTGTTGAATGCATGTGTGTCCATGAAGAAGTAACAAGATTAAAAATGAAGATATCCAGACAAGGTGAGATTAGCCTTGATGGATGAAATTGGGGAAGAAAGACTAATATGGTTGGATATATAAAAAGGAGATGCACGACTTCTCCAACGAAGAGGTGTGAGAAGTTGGCAATAGATGGTTTCAAAAAAAAGTAGAGATAACAAATTACTACGGAGAGATGAATAGATATGAGATGGTGTAGTTTCAACTTACCAAGGACATCACTTTACATAGGAGGTTGTGGATGCCACAGATTAACATAGAAGAAGAGTAGGTAGTAGATGTTGTCTCACTTATTTTTCCATACAGTAGTCATAGTATTACTTGGGGAGTTTCTTAATCTTCGATGCTTGTTTTTTTATTGTACTTTGACTATCATATTATTTTATTATTGTTATATTTATTTTCAATATACTTTGTCATTCTCTTTATAGTATTTTGCTATGACTTCTTCAGACTTTTTGTTTGTTTTCTTCTTCTTCTTCTTTGAGCTAAGGTCTATTAAAAACAATTTCTCTAGCTTCAGAATAAGAGTAAAATCTTTATATACAATATCCTCATCATACCCCCTTATAAAATTATACTAAATATATTTTTCTTGTATCTAATAGTCCATAGATAGAAGACTGAATCTTTACAAGCTATAGCATCCTTTGCAAGAAACTTTGTGTGAGACAAATAAATCAAACAAGAAAGTAATTTAGTAGGCATTTGACCTAAGAAAATATTATACACAATACTATATTCATCCCAATTTAGGTGTCTTCATTTTTTTTTGGGTCTGTTCAAGAGTATCTCTTTGTATATGTAGTAAAATTTTCAATTTCAATATTCTACATCGCAAATCTAAGACCACAAAATTTAAATCACTATACACATCTTTAATTTGATACCACAAAATTCAAAATCGATTAACCTCAAAAAGAAAAACACTGAATGTTGAAGCTATGTAAGATGTATCTTCTACACTTAAAAAGGAAATCTAAAAGTTCTTGTGAGTGAAAAAATGTTCCAAAACCATTCAAACTTGACAAATTTTTTTCCTTTTGGAGATTTAACAAGGAAAAAAAAAATTAAAGATACAAGATAGGCTAATTGACTAACCTAGGATGGCACAACAAAGAGGATTAGAGAAATTGAGAGATAATGAGAGATGCCGTCAGAATCGATGTACTACAAAGCCGCACAAAGTCACCGACAAAAAGAAGTGCTAAGTATCATATACTCCCCTGTTTAAAAAAGAATGATTTGGTTTGAATTAGAATGAAGTTTAAGAAAATAAAAAAAAAAGATGGAAAATTGTGGCCTTAAATATGCCACATGGAAAATTGAAATTAAAATTTTTCCAAAAAAGAAAAGAGGTCATTGTTTTTTAAGCAAACTAAAAAGGAAATAAAGTCATTCTTTTTTTAAATAAAAGAGGATATATATAGGTACACACGTGTTATATAAACTAGTTTTGATGCACGTGCATTGCACGTCGATGTGAAACCTTATAATACACTATTTTTAAGATAATGCCAATATTATCAAACCATAAATTTAAATAAAGGATCATATCATATCTATATTACCTTAAAAGCATGAACTCAACAATTTTCAATGTCAAATTACTATTTTACCCTCCTAAATTTTAATTAGCTCAGTGTCATTTTACTAAATTGCCCTCTCACTCATTTGGCCGCTTATCTTTCAAATAGCGCTTTCCACTTTTTAACCCTACCATATATCACGCTTCTTCGCCTCCTTCCCCAATCGGCATGCCTTCACAGTCCTCCACTCCAACGGCTAACGCTTTCCAAATGTTGCACCTCAAAATTCTTCAAAACGAATGGGTGCAACACCACTCCATATAACAGTGAACTCCGCTCTTCTCTTAATAATTCCTTAGGTCATTTAGAGAATTAGTCCTCTTGCTTTTCTAAAATATCCTTTTCATGAATTTCAAATAGGTACTTTGAAATATTCAATATATGATTATAATAGTTTCAGGTAAATTTAGATAACTAGTTTAATTGATGGACTAAATTGTAACTTATTACATATCCTATACCAATCAGAATATATGTTAAAATCAGTTTAATTATAACTTGAAAAAAAAAAGAGAATTGTTCAGGTAAACATCAAATTGTTGCTCTTGTAATTGAAATTCTTTTCAAAGTGTAAGTTAATTTATATTTTAGTACTACCTATAATGATTAGGTAATGAGTGCTAGGAAATTTAATATATATAAAAGTAAGGGTGCATGAATTTTTTCTACTTCGCCTTTCCGTTTTGCCATATTGATGTGCTCTAATCACATCAATATGGCAAAACGGAAAGGCCTAGTGGTGATACATAATTTAATTTTTCTATTCTTGACATTCTTTTAAGCTAGTAGGTAAAAATTGATTATAAATTACAAGTGATTGCTGAGAACTCTTCACGGGATGACGAAACAATATGCCTTGCATTTTAACTTAATAGAATGGAAGGTTGAACAGTGGTTGTAATGATAAATTTATGAATAATATATTTTAGGTAATGTTATTTGGAGGAATTAAGACTTAACCCGAGGCTTGAACTTTAGGAATTTGGTTATTGAATTAGATGAAATTTTGAGATGAGGCTAGATATATAGTAATATAGGTGTCATTGGACTCCTTGTGATGTGCATGTTCCATTCTTGACACAGAATTGTCATTTCAGGAGTTGAATTCAAGATTTGTCCATTTTGTAGAAGTGTTCGAGTGCAGTTCCGGCATTAAGGTAGGTTTGGCTATCCTTCTTTGAGATTGGAATTGATTTATGTTGTAATCTAAGGGATGCGATCGCACCATATGTTGGGTTGAAATTTCTTATTATTATGCTCGTGTGAGGGCTTTTATTGTCTATGTATTTACTTTGAAAGCATGTGAATCCGAAATTGAGAGTATTGTCAATATAACATGTGGAGAAAGGGAGATAACTGTGACATAATATGGAGGATCATGGCTTACTTAAGAAATGAAAGTTACTAAAATGTGGTGAAGTATTTTAAAAGAAACTTGTATCCCGATATGTATAAAAGAGGGTGAATATTATAATTGCTAAACTTTGAGAACTTTGACATTTGTTGTACTTATTGAGAGAAATATTGCTTATATAATTATGTCTTAATTGTGTGCATCCTCATACTAGATGTGATGATATATTGAGAAATTGTGAATTGTGAAACTACTTTTTAAAACCCTTGACCACGAGTTAGGTGACAGAATAGTTGATATATTGAGATTCTTATCATGAGTCTTTGACCACGATTGAGGTGGAAAGGTAGTTGATATATTGAGATTCTTATCATGATTCCTTGGCCACGAGTTAGGTGGCAAGGTAGTTGATATATATTGTTATTGAGGTATATGACCTGCGAGGTTCCCATGTGTCCCCTTGTCTATGGAGCCTTAGCTCGGCGGGGTGTATACGACAGAATGTGCGACAATCTTGATACCACCTTGCACTGCGTTGCAAACCATCTCATTATACTAATTGTGGTTTTTTTGATTGGCTTATTTGAGATTATATGTTTACATTATTAGTGCCGTTCTATATATATTGGCGGCACCGATGCTGGACTAGTTTTCCTATTACAGGTGGAAGCGTTTCTAGATTATTTCATAGTTTATTCAAATTCTTATTCCAAGTCAGTTTAACCTATTGGGTACATAATTTATGTACTCACCCCTACTTCTTTCTTCCCCGCAGATTTTCGTCAAGATTATCCAAGTGGTAGTTGATTTGCTTGTGAACTTAGTTCATACCAGATCTAGTAGTGAGACTCAGGGCTTTGAGTTTCCATTGGATTCTATATTAATTTTTTAGTCTTTATTTCTATTCAAAGATGCACTTATTTCACTAGTTTATGTATTAAATGCTCTTTATACTCTGACACCATGTTTTGGGATATCATTTTTATGTGGCGACTTTTTATTTATTGGGTTTTCTTCTTTTAGTGTACTTTATTTCTGGGTTTGGAATTTATGGTGACTATTTAGTCATGACCTTGTTTTGGGTCGTGACATGTTTGGTATCAGAGCTCTAAATTCATCGATCTCACGAGTTAAAGAGCAGGGTGTCTAGTAGAGTCTCACAGATCAGTGTGTAGACGTTTGTATCTTTCTTCGAGAGGCTATAAGATGCTTGTTAGGAGAAATCCTCTTTTCATTGATTCCTTTCGTGCGATTTTTTCATATTTAAGTTTTGTATGCCTCTAATCTATTCTTTTTGCACAGATGGCGAGGACTAGAGCTAGAAGTATCGATGATGAGTCAGTACCTGCTGTCTAAGCCCCCGCTAGAGGGCGAGATAGAGGTCGTGGCAGAGCTAGAGGTCGAGGTCGGCTTAGAGGAGCAGCACCAACCCGAGGTAAGACTAGAGGGGCTTCACCTGAGCCTATCGTTGACCTAGTTTATGAGCACGAAGAGTAGGCTGAGGACCCAATTCAGCCTCCTGCAAGCTCAGAGAGTACACTGGTATTACCGGAGCTATTGATTCGATTGGTGGCGAGGTTGGAGGATACCCTTTCTACTAGTGATCTTCTAGGTACCTCATCTCTTGTTATACCTGCTGGTCCTTCACAGCAGCTCAGGGACCTAGTATCGGATTTCAGACCCCGAGTCCATTTTCTATGCCTTCTATTGCACCTACGAGGTTTTTAACCCCGCCAGTTTCCACCAGTGCTGCTATGTCCTTGTCTGAGTAGAAGATCATTGAGAGATTCGTGAGATTGGCTCCTCCCAAATTTGATGGTACGGCCGGAGATGGGGCATATGACTTCCTGATACAGTGCCAAGATCGATTGTTTAATGTGGGTGTTTTAGAGGCCCATGGAGTAGCTTACACATCTTATAAATTCATAGGCATAGCCAGAAAATGGTGGAGGTCGGTTATGGCCTGAAGACTAGTTGATGCTCTTGCTATGTGTTGGGGACAGTTTACTGAGATCTTTCTTGAGATTTTTGTACCTTATATAGCCTTCATTAAAGATGTCGTGATGAGTTCAATAGATTGGAGCAGGGTTCTATGACTGTGACCGAGTATGAGGCACAATTTCATGAGCTATCCTGGTTTGCCGCGGCTAGTATTCCCACAGAGTTTGAGCGGATTCATCGGTTTGTGAAGGGGTTTGCAAGTAATCTTTAGCAGGACACAACCTCTCTTATGTTATCCGGTGGTTCCTTTCAGAGCATTGTTGACCATGCTAGAATGACAGAGGGCATCAGACAGGCACGATAGCATGGTGGTAAGAGGTCCCGCTATCATGGTCAGTTTGGCAGTTATGCACCCAGAGATAGAGATTCTCAGAGGCATGGCACTCAGGTTATCAGGGGAGACTAGTTCATGTAGCCATTCCTGGTGCGGGTAGTACAGGCAGGCCCAGATTTAGCCAAACTAGTTATGATGGTTCCTCTGCTTCAGGGATGCGCAGTGGTTCTTCAGGTTATCTTTCACAGAGTTCTGGCCTAGAGGTTGTTATGTATGCGATGAGTTTGGCCACAAGGCCAAGGATTACCCCAGGCATACTCCTGCTTCTTTTCCATCGGGGACACAGACAACCCAGTCTATACCAGCCCCAGTAGCTAGAGGTGCTTCACAGAGTGCGAGGAGTAGTACTAGAGGTGCTCCTAGCTCTTATCCTAAGGGGGTGATTTCTTATGTTCATGCTACGCATATGATGGAGCATGGGTGTTTATTTTATTTGGCTCATGTACATGATATTTCTAAGAAGTCATCTTCTTTAGAGACCTCGAGGATGGTGAGAGAGTTCATGGATGTGTTTCCTATAGACTTACCAGGTGTTCCTCCATATCGTGATATTGATTTTTCCATCGACTTGGAGCCGGCACTAAGCTCATATCCGTTTCTCCTTATCGAATTGCTCCTGCAGAGTTAAAGGAATTAAGGGAGCAATTAGAAGGTTTGTTGAAGAAGGAGTTTATCTCGCCTAATGCGTGGTCTTGGGGTGCACCAGTGTTATTTGTGAAGAAGAAGGATGGTATTATAAGAATGTGCATTGACTATCGTCAGTTGAATAAAGTGACCATCAAGAAAAAGTATCCCTTACCTTGTGATTTATTTGATCGGCTTCAGGGTGCTTTAGTGTTCTCCAAAATTAATTTGAGGTTGGGGTATCTCCAGTTGAGGGTTTGGGAGTCAAACATCCCGAAGACTGCTTTCAGGACCCAATATGGCACTACGAGTTTGTGGTTATGTCATTTGGGCTAACTAATGCCCTTGCTGCTTTTATGTAGTTGATGAATTGAGTGTTCAGACCTTACATGGATTCTTCAGTGATAATATTCATTGACGAAATCTTGATGTATTCTAAGAATGAGGCAGACCATGTTCTGTGCTCCAGAGATTGCGTGAGGAAAAAAATATATGCTAAGTTCTCCAAACGCGAGCTTTGGCTCGAGTCTGTAACTTTCTTGGGTCATGTGATGACTAACGATGGTATTATAGTTGATTCGGCCAAGGGTGCATTAGTTTGTGATTAGGTGAGACCCACTTCAATGATTGCAATTCGGAGTTTTATTGGGATGGCATATTATCATCGATTTGTTCAGGAATTCTCCTGTATCGCAGCTCCTTTGACTAGATTAACTCAGAAGGAAGTTGCATTTCTATGGATCGATGAATGTGAGGTGAGCTTCCAAAGGCTCAAGGAGTTATTGACTTCAGCACCTATTCTAGCATTGCCTGAGGAAGGTGTACCCTTTGTTGTTTATTGTGATGCTTCTAGTGTCTGTTTGGGTGGAGTATTGATGCAGAAGGGAAGATTCATAGCGTATGCTTGCATATCTTTTCATTCAATTTTCATTCAACTTAATAGAATGGAAGGTTGAACAGTGGTTCCAACGATAAATTTATGAATAATAAAATTTAGGTTATGTTATTTGGAGGAATTAAGACTTAACCCGAGGCTTGAAATTTAGGAATTTGGTTGTTGAATTAGATGAAATTTTGATGTTAGGCTAGATATATAGTAATACTAGTGTCATTGGAATCCTTGTGACGTGCATGTTCCTTTCTTGATAGTGAATTGTTATTTCGGGAGTTGAATTCAAAATTTGTCCATTCAGTAGAAGTGTTGAAGTGCGGTTCTGGCATTGAGGTAGGTTTGGCTATCCTTCTTTGAGATTGGGATTGAGTTATTGAATATCCTTATGTTGTAATCGATGGGATGGGATCATATCATTGATTGGGTTGTAAATTCTTATTGTGATGCTAGCGTGAGAGGTTTAGTTGTCTTTGTGTTTGCTTTGAGAGCATGTGAATCCTAAATTGAGAGTATTGTGAATATGACATGTGGAGAACGGGAGTTAATTGTGATATAATATGGAGGATCATGGCTTACTTGTGAAGTGAAAATTACTAAAATGTGGTGAAGTATTTTAAAAGAGAATTGTATCCCAATATGTATAAAAGAGGGTGAATATTATTATTGCTAAACTTTGAGAACTTTGACATTTATTGTACTTATTGAGAGAAATATTAATATTGCTTCCATAATTGTGTCTTGATTGTATGCGTCCTCATACTACATGTCATGATATATTGAGAAATTGTGAAACTACTTTTTAAAACCCTTGACCATGAGTTAGGTGGCAGGATAGTTGATATATTGAAATGCTTATCATGAGTCCTTAACCACGATTTAGGTGGCAAGATAGTTGATATATTGAGATTCTTATCACGAGTCCTTGACCACGAGTTAGGTGGCAAGGTAGTTGATATATATTGTGATTGAGGTATATGGCCTTCGAGGTCTCTAGGGTCCCTTTAGTGTATGGAGCCTTGCTCGACGGGGGTGTATATGACAGGTTGTACGACGGTCTTGATACCACCTTGCATTGATTAATTTCATACCATCTCATTATACTACTTGTGGTTGTTTGGATTGACTTATTTGAGATTATATGTTTACTTTATTCGCACCATTCTATATAAATTGTGGCACCGATGCCGGATTAGTTTTTCTATTGCAGGTAGGACTGTTCCTAAATTATTTCATAGCTTATTGAATTTTTGAATCCAAGTCGATTAAACCTATTGGGTACAGATTTTGTGTACTCACCCTTCTTTCTCCCCAGCAGATTCTCACCAGGATTATCCAAGTGGTAGTTGATTTGCTCGTGCACTTGGTTCATACAAGATCTAGTGGTGAGACTCAGTGCTTCGAGTTTCCATTGGATTCTATCTTAGTTGTTTAGTATTTATTTCTATTCGAAGACTAAGATGTGCTTATTTCACTAGTTTATGTATTAGATGCTCTTTATACTCATGACATGAGGTTTTGGGATATCATTTTTATGTGGCGACTATTTATCTATTGGGTTTTCTTCTTTTAGTGTACTTTATTTCTGGGTTTGGAATTTATGGTTACTATTTAGCGATGACCCCGTTTTGGTTCGTGAAACTTCTTTCCCATGAAACATCTACCCTCCGCGCTCTGTACACAAGGTATTCACACTTTCTTCTCCTTTTCCCACGCCTTTATATTCAATCACACTTACTCTTTGACGCGCCCCTCCCATTCACACGGCATTGCCCTTCATCATCTTAGCATTCTCTCCTATGTATGCAGATTGCACTTTGGCTTACTTGCTTAACACTTTGAATAGCTTCTACATCCATCAGCGCCTTGTAATTCAAAATCATTGCCCACTTTTCCTGTACACTGCAACAACTCTTGTATCAGTGCACGAGTAAAACATGGACTTATATCTTTTGCTACATCACAAATGCAATTATTTTATATTCAAATTCGCTCTGCTAAATTGTTTCAAGAAAACTTTTTGATGTATCAACCACGTAGATGACTGGATCGTGCGTACTTCTAAGTGAAGAGCCGCACCTTGCCTGCATACTTCTACATGACGAGTTACTTTCAACAGATGCAACTTTTGGCTTTTCTCTCTTTAAAACAGATGCAACTTGTCACTGTTCTTTGCTTCAAAACAATCAACGGTGGGATGCAATTTCACTGTTGTGACACTTTTCTGAAAGGAATAAAGTTATTACCACTTTACACTTGATTAGTATGGAATTTTTATGACATTATAAGAAGGCATTGCAAATGTTAATAGCCAATTCGCTCTCGCGTTATTACCAGATAACTAGAGATATTGCAATGCAATAGCTACCTGACTTGGAGTGGTACTTCACAACTATGAAAAACACTCAGTCATATCTCCTAACATCCCTGTTCATATGTGCTTACATTACAACGTCTTCAAACACAAACTCCAGATGAAAATTCACAATCTCCATCTTCTCTGGAAACGTTCTTAATACTCCTTCGCAAGACATCATCTTCTAATTCCACACTTACACACACTTGTGCATTAGATATATATATATATATATATATATATATATATATATATATATATATATATATCTTAGTGGTTGCCATTTGGGCATGACCAATCATATCATGCTAATATCGTGTTTATTCAAGTTTCTCCTTGTATATTTGTTAGCTTCTTCCTATGTTATTCTAAATATGATTCTTGACTGTGTATATTCATCTATTTGCTGATTAAATTGTTTTATTTCCAGTGACAGTGATTTCTTCTTCCAATCTAGATTTCCATGTTGCTCACCGCTCCCGGAAACTTGAAAAATGTAAAATATGTGGGGATCTGGTTCCAAAAAAACATGCAGAAGAACATTTCTTGAGCACTCATGCTCCAGTAAGTGAAACATTTTGTTTAATCTCTTCATTTTCGTCCACCCTCCCTACTGTTGCTAATAATTCTTGAACAACTTGAAAACTGAAAAGGTGGATTTCCTACTTTCTTTTCAGTGCTAACTTCTGTTATTGTCTTTTTGAAGTGAGTTTAGCTTTCACTTGCCAACTTTTGTCTTTCGGAAACAACCTTTACGCCTCCACGAGACAAGGGTAAAGTTTGCAGACACTCTACCCTCCGCAGACTCCATTTGTGGGATTACATTAGGTATTGTTGAACTTGGGATTTAAGCCTCTAACACTGTTTTTTGTTAATGTACCTTGAGACTTTGCTCATTTTGCATGACATTTTATTCTTAATTGAACAATGTTTTCAGAGTGAAGTCCAGTCAAAGCTTAGTAGTTGTTCACTGCACACCCAGGGAAGCAGCAGACGCAATATTTGGTCCTTTGCAGCATTATCCTGGAGCTAAGTTAATGTGGTTCTGATATATGCGCAACTGTTGCCAACACATTGGATGCACACAGACCTCTTCAGCTGAGGATTCAACATCTGACTACAGGAGGAAACAATAGAGAATTCAGATAGGTAGAACAATTGTGCTGTATATCAACTGTACAATGATTGAATGCTACGTAATACCATATATGCTAATTGGCAAACAATCTCGGCCTCCGAAACAGTGCGTCCTCCCTTTTAACCCACCTTAACATCTGTTTTATGGTTTAGTTAAATTATTTAAAATTCATTTTTTAATTGTTTTAAACAAACTAAATGCTTATAGAAAATAATCAAATAGATAGTCGTGTTCAAATTTACAACGTAATTTATGTGATGTAAATTTTAATTTTGGGAATAGATACCACATGTACAAAGTTTCCTCATCTTGCCTTACGTCAAAAAGACAGGCCACGTAAAACAAGAGTTTCTGAATTTTTAAATATATCACCAAAATGTGTACCCGTGTGTTTTAGTTTTGGATCTGGAACACCTGAGATATAAGCCAAGTTCAGGCTAGAGTATTACTGCTTGTGTTTAATTTGGAGATATGCAGGTATGAGTCCTAGAACACTTGAGATCAAGCAGATCGTAGTGTCAAATTCAATTTACTAAGAAGTAAGACGTGATATTAAAGAGTGGAAATTGAATGCAATTATGATGTGAATGTCTTCCATATGGTATGAGGCAAAGATGCATCTTAAACTTACAAAATGCTAAGGAACATCACTTATCAGAATATTTGGGAAAATCTTTTATTATTTTCACACTGTAAGAGGTAATTATCAATGGATAGAGATTCAAGAAGAATTTTCAACTGTCTATAAATTTCATACAAATAGGCTTAGTCTTGATATATTCCATTAGATTGACATGTTTATTCTTGAAATAAGATGGTGATTTCAGAATAATTATTTTTTTTACTTTACAAATTAGACCTCTTTTCATGAAATACTACATGTATAAACAGAGGCTTTGTCTTTGTATGTTGAAGGGAATTTCTTGTAATTTTTTTAGTCTATCCTAGTTAATATCTTTTTAAGAAAATTCAAAATTTTCATGAATTCAATTCATTTCTTCGTCAATTTGTTTTCTTATTTTCTCTATCAATGCCCAAATTAAAAGATATCAAAAGACCTAATAACTATCCTTATGGACAAAATTTTTACGTAACACACATTATCTTTGTACGCGTGTTTCTACTATTTGCTGCTTTTAAACTAAGACATAAACAATTAATAGACTCTTTTAAAGAACTAAAAGGAGAATGTTGATGAGAATTTCCTTCCATGTTTCTCCTCTTGAAATGTTTATTAAAAATGTGTCTTTCAAAAAAACACCAATTAATCATTTGGAGTCAAGGTAAGATGCCAAAAGATAAACTCCAGATTTTATTTTATTTAGAATTTACAATAAAAGAATTGTATTGTGTATCCAACTACGCCTAACAACATAAACAGATAAATATCAAATACACAAGAAGATGTAGATCTATTTGTTGTTAATAGATAAGCAATGTTATTGTTATGATACATTATATTTTTACAGAGTTTAATAATATCTGAGTTGACTTATTTAACCCATCTATTTGAATGATTGGTAACTTAGGAGAAAGAACTGGCTCAACCTTTAGGAACTTCGCTAACAGCAGGGATGTTGTAACGCCCGTGAAATTACCAAAATACCCCTAAAGGAGAGGTGTGCGAGAAAAGTGTCTTCCGATGCTCGGATCTAAAATTCGAGAGCGGATTCATGATCAACACTGAAAATTGAGTGGGGGAAAGGTCTCGGTCGATTTTTAGAGCAACCGAGTCGAAAAATAATTTTTCGTCCCAAAAACGAAAAACAGTGAGCCTCTGCGGTGGAACCGCGATGCGGACCTGTCGCGGAGACACACTTATGTTTTTCTGAAAAATTTTGACGGAGTTGAATTTCCGGAAACACACTGTCCGCGACCAGTCCGCGTCGCGGACTGTGTTATTTCAGGTCGGGATTTAATTTCTTGAAATTTCTAAGGGCATTATGGTCCATTCCTACCTATCCCAAACGTGCCCCTATGATTAATATAGGTTGGTTTACACGTAAAAGGGTTCAAAAACCCCCCCATTGAAGTGTTCTCCTAAGGATTTCTAAGGCTAGGGCTTGAAGAAGGTTGAGGTGATCAAGAAGGGATTGTAGTGCTTCGTGTAACTACTCTTTCCAGGTATGTAAGGCTACTCTAAAAACATGGGAATGCCCTCCCATGTGCCCCTATGATGTAGGTATGGATGTCCTAATGTGATGATGATAGGGTAACAAATTGAAGTATGAATTAGTAAATACGATGTAGAGAGTAATTAATTGGCATTGTTGTATGCATATACATATATATTTCATGCATTGATGATGATCGTCATAAAAACCCTCATGTGTTTTTTTAAACTATTTTCATGAAAAACATTTAGTTGAAAACCTTACATCTATTGTATTCTAGAAAAGCATGCATGATGAACATGGGTGCGTGTGTAGAGTCTAGAGTAATGATAAAATAATGAATGATAATGATGATGCCAAGGTTATGAATGAGAGGATGTTGATGTTAATGTTAGTAAGGTGAGATGATGGCTGATGTTGATGTCTCTAAGTTGAGAGTCAAAGTTTCTAATCTAGTATTCCTAAAGTCTATGATGTTGAAGTAACTGCTAATGAGGTGATGATGATGCTGCTAATGTTAATGCATTGAGATGACAATGATATCAATGTAAATGAGATGCTAATGGTGATGTAATGTGTCCCTATGGGGACTAATGATGATGTAATGTGTCCCTATGGGGACTAATGATAATGTAATGTGTCCCTATGGGACTAATGATGTTAATGTTTTATGAGCATGTCGAGTTCTGGAAGGAGTATTGAGCACCGAAATGGATAAAAGTGAGTACCACTTGAGTCCATTAACTACGTGGCCCGCGTAGGAAGAGAGGATTGAACCACAATGCGGATGGCTCCTATCTTGTCCCAAATGAGGACTAATGTTATGTTTTGTGGATCCACTAATGTTATGTCCCTTACCTTGGGCAGGGTAATGGATGGATGTGGCAACGACATCGCTTCGTTGTATCATCACTGGCTCATAAGTGATGCTTGTCGGTTAAAGAAACTCCCAGTTAGGCCTCTCAAAAGGTTTCCCTAATAGTACTCTAATGTAAATGTTAATGTAAAGGTCAATGTTAATGTAAAGGTCGATGTTAATGTTTTCCTGATATAAATGTTAAAGTCTCATGATGAAGTATGTTATGTTTGGATGATTCTAATGATGTGATTCAGCTATTTTACATGCCAGTACATTCCACGTACTGACGCCATTTGGCGCTGCATCGTTTTATGATGCAGATATAGAAGCTAGAGGACTTCAGCTGCCGCCCCGTTGAAGCCAAGTGTTTGCAAGTTCTGACCGTGGTGAGCCTCCCTGTTTTCGGAGGAAACATTTATTTGATGCTATCCTATTATTTCATTGAGTCGGGTAACCATGGCATGTCATGGTCCTCTTCTTAGACGGTTTACATAATGTTAGAGGCTTCGTAGACATAATGATGTAGTCAAGGTGAATGTTTTGATAACTGAGCAATATTTCTTTGTTTGGTTTTGATGATCAGCTTGAGGTTTGGCCATTGGCCCACTACTTTAAAATTATTGTTTACTTATTTCCTTCCTCTATGTTTAAGCTGAACGATGTGATGAGGCTAAGTGGTTCGCTTGGGGGCTAGCCATAGTCTCTAAGTGCCGGGCATGCCTAGGGTACCCTCCCAGGGCGTGACAAACTTGGTATCAGAGCACAGAGTTCAAGAGTCCTAGGGAGTCTACGAAGCCGTGTCTAGTAGAGTCTCGTTTATGCGTGTGTTGTGCACCACACTTCATAAACAGGATGCTACAAGGCATTAGGAAATGGTTCCACTTCTTTGATGTTCTGAGTCGTGCGTTAGAGTTTAACTTTAAGTAAACCCTTTTAATTCGTGCGTTACGCGTTTGCAGATAATGTCTCAACGCACTGCTGCCCAAAGAGATGGTCCCGTCCCAAGTACTGAGAATCCCTTGCTAGAACGTGAGGCAAGAAGACGGGGACGACCTGTTAGAGCTGCTGAGGCTCCACCAGCACCTCCAGCTCAGTCAGCCCCCACTTCAGAGGCAGACTTCAGGGGAGCCATTGCCATGCTCACCCAGTTGGTGGCCTCACAAAGTAGCAGTCGCGGTCCCTAGGCCCCAAGCTCCAGTTCCTAAGAGCAAACTGCTGCGTCCAGGCTGAGGGATTTCTTGAGGATGAACCCGCCAGTCTATACGGGTTCTAAGGTTGAGGAGGATCCGCAGAACTTTATTGATGAGATGCGCAAGATCCTAAGGGCGATGCATGCAAGTGAGGTTGAAGGAGTTGAGCTGGTCTCATATCAGCTTAAGGATGTTGCCAACATTTGGTACAACCAATGGAAGGATGGCAGAGGTGAGAGTGCTGAACCAGCTGAGTGGGAAGAGTTCGAGAGTGCTTTTCTCGATCATTTCTTTCCCTAGGAGTTAAGGGAATCCAAGGTTAAGGAGTTTGTAAACTTAAAATAGGAGGGTATGACTGCCAAGGAGTATAGCCTAAAGTTCACCCAACTATCAAGATATGCTCCGGAGATGGTCCTTGATATGAGGGCCAGGATGAGAAAATTTGTGTCTGGGCTGGGCAGACATGTGAAGAGAGAGTGCAAGGCAGCACTGCTGATTCCGGACATGGATATTTCCAGGCTGATGGTCTATGCCCAACAGACCGAAGAGGACAAGAAGAGGGACAGGGAGGAGCAGCAGAGCAAGAAAGCCAAAGCTGCGGGCCATGAGCAAAACAAGCAGAAGCAGGACAAGGGTAACAGGAACTTCTTTCAGAGGAAGCCTCCTCGCCATGCAACACCGATGGCGAATGCACCTGTTCAGCAGCACAGGCATGATCAGAAGACCCAAGGTCACCAGGACTTCAGAGCACAGGGATCTCAGTCCCAGGCTAGTGTCGCCAGGGTCCAAGGGGAAGAGTAACTTGTGGCAGATGTGGCAAACAACATATTGGTGCATGTTGGGAAGGGCACCAATCTATGCTATTCTTGTGGACAACCTGGCCATTTCCAGGGCGAGTGTCCTATGAGGAGCCAGAGGGTAATGACAGAGGAAATCGAGCCAAATCATCTACAGCGCCCCTTGCGGGCAGTTAACAAAGGGCTACTGCTGCGAATGTCGGGGGCGGAGCGAACCGCCTGTATGCTATGGGAAATCGGCAGGATCAAGAGGCTGCCCCAGATGTCGTCACGGGTATGCTTCGAGTTTTTTCTCATAACTGTTATGTATTACTTGATCCAGGTGCCACCTTGTCTTTTGTGACGCCCTATGTGGCTAATAAGTTTGAGGTCATCCCAGAACGTCTTATGAACCTTACTCTGTTTCGGCTCCTACTGGAGAGTCGATTGTGGCAAAGAGGGTCTATAGGAACTGTGTGGTATCCATTTATCATAGGGATACGTTGGCTGATTTGGTAGAATTAGAGATGGTGGATTTCGATGTGATCCTTGGGATGGATTGGCTTCACGCTTGCCATGCATCCATAGATTGTAGAACCCGAGTGGTTAAGTTTCAATTCCCAAATGAACCGGTCTTAGAATGGAAGGGAGGTTATGTTGCACCCAAAGGTATAATTATTTCTTACCTAAGGGCAAGGAGGTTGATCTCTAAGGGGTGTATCTATCACATAGTAGGAGTTAAAGCTGATAATGTCGAGACCCCTACTCTTGAGTCGGTCTCAGTTGTTAATGAGTTTCCTGAGGTGTTCCCTGAGGATTTACCTGGAGTCCCTCTTGATAGGGAGATTGACTTCGGAATTGATGTACTCCCCGATACGCAGCCTATTTCAATTCCACCATATAGGATGGCCCCCGCTGAATTGAAAGAGTTGAAAGAACAGTTGAAAGACATGTTAGAGAAAGGTTTTATTAGACCCAGTGTTTCTCCGTGGGGTGCTCCAGTTTTGTTTGTGCGAAAGAAGGATGGGTCGCTTCGAATGTGTATAGATTATAGGCAACTGAACAAGGTCACAGTCAAGAACAAATATCCTCTTCCTAGGATAGACGACTTGTTTGACCAACTTCAGGGTGCCTCATGTTTTTCAAAGATAGACCTCAGATCGGGTTACCACCAGTTAAAGGTGAGGGAGTGTGATATCCCAAAGACAGCTTTCAGGACAAGATATGGTCACTTTGAATTTTTAGTGATGTCCTTTGGGTTGACAAATGCACCAACAGCCTTTATGAACTTGATGAATAGGGTGTTCAGACCCTACTTGGATATGTTTGTAATCGTCTTCATTGATGATATTTTGGTATATTCGAGGAATGAGGAAGAGCATGCTAAGCATCTCAGAGTTGTCCTTCAAACTCTTAAAGACCATGAGTTGTATGCAAAGTTCTCCAAATGTGAGTTTTGGCTTAAGTCAGTGGCTTTCCTAGGCCATGTGGTTTAGGGTGATGGTATTCGAGTTGATAGCCAGAAGATTAAGGCGGTGGCAAGCTGGCCAAGGCCAACCTCTCCGACTGACATAAGAAGCTTCTTGGGGTTGGCAGGCTACTACCGAAGGTTTGTGGAGGGATTTTCTTCCCTATCTGCACCATTGACCAAACTGACCCAGAAAAGGGCTAAGTTCCAGTGGTCTGACGACTGTGAGAAAAACTTCCAGGAAAGACCAGGTTGACCACTGCACCTGTCTTGACCTTTCCTGACGGGACGGACGACTTCGTGATATACTATGACGCATCTAGAGTTGGGTTGGGATGCGTGTTAATGCAAAGAGGAAAGGTGATAGCCTATGCTTCCAGACAGCTTAAGGTTCATGAAAGGAACTATTCGACCCATGATCTTGAGTTGGCAGCCGTTGTGTTCGCACTTAAAATCTGGCGCCACTACTTATGTGGAGTGCATGTAGATGTGTTCACAGACCACAAGAGCTTGCAGTATGTATTCAGCCAAAGGGAGCTCAATCTGCGACAGAGAAGATGGTTAGAGTTGCTCAAGGACTATGACATGAGCGTCATGTACCACCCAGGTAAGGCTAACGTTGTTGCTGATGCTCTTAGCAGGTTGTCTATGGGTAGCACGGCCCATGTTGAGGAAGAAAAGAGAGAACTAATGAAAGTTGTGCACAGGTTGGCCCGATTGGGGGTCCAACTTGAAGAGAATGACGAAGGAGGAGTTAGTGTTCAAAATGGGTCTTCATCATCCCTAGTGACTGAAGTTAAAGAGAAGCAGGATCGAGATCCCATTATACTCCAACTAAAAGAGGATGTTCAGAAGCAAAAAGTGATGGTCTTCTCCAAAGGGGGAGATGGGGTACTGAGGTACCAGAACAGACTATGTGTCCCTGATGTTGATGGTTTCCGAGAAAGGATTTTAGCTGAGGGCCATAATGCTAAATACTCCATCCATCCGGGTTCCAGCAAGATGTATCATGACTTGAGAGAGGTCTATTGGTGGAGTGGAATGAAGAGGTATATCGTAGAATTTGTTTCCAGATGCCCCAACTGCCAGCAAGTCAAGGTTGAGCACCAAAGGCCAAGTGGTCTGGCCCAGAATTTTGAAATTCCTGAATGGAAGTGGGAGATGGAGAATATGGACTTCGTCACAGGCTTATCGAAATCTCAGAGACAACATGATTCCATATGGGTGATTGTAGATAGAATGACAAAATCACCGCATTTCTTAGCAGTTAAGACGACTAACACTACCGAGGATTATGCCAAAATGTATATTCAGGAGATTGTGAGGTTGCACGGAGTTCCCTTGTCCATCATTTCAGACAGAGGAGCCCAATTTACCTCTCACTTCTGGAAGTCTTTCCAAAAAGGGCTGGGTACTAAGGTGAACCTGAGCACAGCATTCCATCCACAAACGGATGGTCAGGCAGAGCGCACTATTCAGACGTTAGAAGACATGTTGAGAGCATGCGTTCTTGATTTCAAAGGAATCTGGGACGACCATTTACCCCTGATTGAATTCGCATACAACAACAGTTATCATGCGAGTATTCAGATGGCCCCTTATGAGGCCTTGTATGGGAGAAGATGTAGATCGCCCATTGGGTGGTTTGAGGTTGGAGAGGCCGAGCTGATTGGGCCGGACCTTGTCCACCAGTCTATGGAAAAGGTGAAGACTATACGAGAGAGATTAAAGACTGCCCAGAGCCGCCAGAAGTCGTACACAGATGTAAGGAGAAGGGATTTAGAGTTTGAGGTGAATGACTGGGTTTATCTGAAGGTATCACCTATGAAAGGTGTCATGAGGTTTGGGAAGAAGGGGAAGTTGAGTCCTCGCTATATTGGTCCCTACCAAATTTTGCGAAGGATTGGAAAGGTTGCTTATGAGCTAGAGTTACCTTCTGAGTTAGATGGAATTCATCCGGTGTTCCACGTCTCAATGTTGAAGAAATGTTTGGGGGATCCTGCCTTGGTGGTGCCTGTGGAGAGCACAGGAATCAAGGACAGCCTGTCCTATGAGGAAACCCCAGTCCAAATCCTTGATCAACGGGTTCGCAGACTAAGGAACAGGGAGATAACTTCTGTCAAGGTTCTGTGGAGAAATCAATTCGTTGAGGAAGCCACATGGGAAGCTGAGGAAGAGATGAAAACAAAGTACCCGCACCAGTTCATGCCCGAGGTTGATGAAAGCATCGAAGGTAACGTTCTTACTTAATGTAAATTAATGTATACTCCATGAACTCCATGTGAAATTGTTGATGTCTGAATAAATGAGTTTAAAGGCAAATGAAAGGTGAAGGTAGTAAGTTATCGAAGTAATGTCGAGGTGAGTCGTGAGCCTATTCGTGCTAAAATACTTTCCTACTCATCATTCGAGGACGAATGATCCCAAGGGGGAGATAATGTAACGCTCGCAAAATTACCAAAATACCCCTAAAGGAGAGGTGTGCGAGAAACGTGTCTTCCGATGCTCGGATCTAAAATTCGAGAGCGGATTCATGATCAGCACTGAAAATTGAATGGGGGAAAGGTCTCCGTCGATTTTTAGAGCAACTGAGTCAAAAAATAATTTTTCGTTCCAAAACGAAAAACAGTGAGCCTCTGCGATGGAACCGCGACGCGGACCTGTCGCGGAGACACACTTTTGTTTTTCTGAAAAATTTCGACGGAGTTGAATTTTCGAAAACACACTGTCCGCGACCATGCGGACTGTGTTATTTCAGGTCGGGATTTAATTTCTTAAAATTTCTAAGGGCATTATGGTCCATTCCCACCTATTCCAAACGTGCCCCTATGATTAATATAGGTTAGTTTACACAAAAAATGGTTTAAAAACCCCCATTGAAGTGTTCTCCTAAGGATTTCTAAGGCTAGGGCTTGAAGAAGGTTGAGGTGATCAAGAAGAGATTGTAGTGCTTCGTGTGACTACTCTTTCCAGGTATGTAAGGCTACTATAAAAACATGGGAATGTCCTCCCATGTGCCCCTATGATGTAGGTATGGATGTCCTAATGTGATGATGATAGGGTAACAAATTGAAGTATGAATTAGTAAATACGATGTAGAGAGTAATTGGCATTGTTGTATGCATATACATATATATTTCATGCATTGATGATGATCGTCATAAAAACCCTCATGTGTTTTTTTAAACTATTTTCATGAAAAACATTTAGTTGAAAACCTTACATCTATTGTATTCTAAAAAAGCATGGATGATGAACATGGGTGCGTGTGTAGAGTCTAGAGTAATGATAAAATAATGAATGATAATGATGATGCCAAGGTTATGAATGAGAGGATGTTGATGTTAATGTTAGTAAGGTGAGATGATGGCTGATGTTGATGTCTCTAAGTTGAGAGCCAAAGTTTCTAATCTAGTATTCCTAAAGTCTATGATGTTGAAGTAACTGCTAATGAGGTGACGATGATGATGCTAATGTTAATGCATTGAGATGACAATGATATCAATGTAAATGAGATGCTAATGATGATGTAATGTGTTCCTATGGGGACTAATGATGATGTAATGTGTCCCTATGAGGACTAATGATAATGTAATGTGTCCCTATGGGACTAATGATGTTAATGTTTTATGAGCATGTCGAGTTTTGGGAGGAGTATTAAGCACCGAAATGGATGGATAAAAGTGAGTCCCACTTGAGTCCATTAATTACGTGGCCCGCGTAGGAAGAGAGGATTGAACCACAATGCGGATGGCTCCTATCTTGTCCCAAATGAGGACTAATGTTATGTTTTGTGGATCCACTAATGTTATGCCCCTTACCCTGGGCAGGGTAATGGATGGATGTGGCAACGACATCGCTTCATTGTATCATCACTGGCTCATAAGTGATGGTTGTCAGTTAAAGAAACTCCCAGTTAGGCCTCTTAGAAAAGGTTTCCCTAATAGTAAATGGTAATGTAAAGGTCAATGTTAATGTAAAGGTCGATGTTAATGTTTTCCTGATATAAATGTTAAAGTCTCATGATGAAGTATGTTATGTTCGGATGATTCTAATGATGTGATTCAGCTATTTTACATGCCAGTACATTCCACGTACTGACGTCATTTGGCGCTGCATCGTTTTATGATGCAGATACAGGAGCTAGAGGACTTCAGCTGCCGCCCCGTTGAAGCCAAGTGTTTGCAAGTTCTGACCGTCGTGAGCCTCCCTATTTTTGGAGGAAACCATTATTTGATGCTATCCTATTATTTCATTGAGTCGGGTAACCATGGCATGTCATGGTCCCCTTCTTAGACGGTTTAGATAATGTTAGAGGCTTCGTAGACATAATGATGTAGTCAAGGTAAATGTTTTGATAACTGAACAATATTTCTTTGTTTGGTTTTGATGATCAGCTTGAGGTTTGACCATTGGCCCACTACTTTAAAAGTGTTGTTTACTAATTTTCTTCTGCTATGTTTAAGATGAACGATGTGATGAGGCTAAGTGGTTCGCTTGGGGGCTAGCCATAGTCTCTGAGTGCCGGCCACGCCTAGAGTACCCTCCTGGGGCGTGACAGATGAGATATTAAAAATGAATAAATAATAACAGATGGAGAAACATACCTTACTCATCCGTTTTCAAAAGCCCTTTTTTTTTTACAAGTATCAATGAAAGTTCACAAAATTATTGTTGAATTAATAGTTTAAAATATAAATCAAAAGAAATATTTGAAAGAAAAAACAAACTGCTCATTGAAATAAATATTGTATTTTATACGATGCAGAAATAAAATTTCAATCTTTCCCGAATAATAAAAACAACGAAAGAACTTTTAACTTTTTGTTAAAAAGTAAATGAAGAAGAAGAAGGTATCAGAAAAATAAAATAAAAATATTTTAATGCCCATTTGCATATCATGCTTCAATTTAATTTCACATCTTTTGCTTCTCAATGGGAAACTCTTTTTGGGTGGGATACACTAAGTTATATGTTTAATTTGTACCTTATGTCAAAGCGAATCTAATTAGAAATATATATTCGATTATGGATCACAAACATACATCAAATATCTTATGTAGTTATTCAAAATATATAATAACTCAAAAAAGTACACGTGCAACGCATCGCCGACTCACCTAATTACTATATCTACGCAATCCTAATAACATTACATGGCTTCAATTTAAGGATTACAAGACACCGACTCACCTATGCAAACATAATAGACGCAACGCCGATCCACACTACTCTTCAAATGGAGATTCAAGTTTATGCACTTAAAACTTGTACACACTATTGTTTCAATAAATAAAATCATTACTGTTCTACTCTTCTCTTGAGGAATCAACAATGGTTCTTCAAATGCTGGCCACACAAAGGGTACCCTCCAGAGGCGTGACAAACTATATGTAACAATCCATCTTGAGATGTGAAGTCCCACATTGGCAATACACAAGAGAGATTCTGGGTATATAAGTAAAGGATTGATCTATATACTGTGAGGTGAGGTGCCTTTTTGGGTGAGCCCAAAGGGACAAATCTGTGATGGGCTAGGCCCAAGAGTAGACAATACTTCACAGTATTGGCTAGGTCGTTACATGTGGTATCAGAGTCACTCTTGTGTTAGCCTTGTCGATGTGGGTCAGAGTTCAACTAAGTTTAGGCGAATCCCGGTGAGGCGGGGCAAACCTCAGTGTTGAGCTCAGGAGAATCCCCATGCGGTGGGGTAAACCTCAGCGAGGACGCTGAGTCCATAGAGGGGGTATATGTAACAACCCATCTTGAGATGAGAAGTCCCATATCGTCTAAACACAAGAGAGATACTGGGTATATAAGTAAAGGACTGCTCTATATACTGTGAGGCGCCTTTTGGGTGAGCCCAAAGGGACAAATTTGTGATGGGCTAGGCCCAAGTGCGGACAATACTTCACAGTGTTAGGCCGGGTTGTTACACCTTTCTACAGTATTATATATTGAATTAGGTACGACTGAAAATCAGCATATAAGCAGACATCAGAATCTATTTATTTATTTTGATTTGCTATAAATATTTTTTTTTGTAGTTCATATTTAATAACTTATTCAATTGCTACTCTTAATATCTATAACTCTCATGCTTTTCATTTGCCACTATGCCATTACTTGTTTCCCCTTATGCCATTACTTATTAAATATTAATTTTAATTAGTAATAATAACTAGGTTTGGCTATGCCAGTTTGCTGCTTTTGTTCCATATTATGTATGCCTCTTCTCTTTCTCCTCTGCACGTTTTCTTCCTCTCCTGCGCATGTGGTGTTCCTCTTAATTCTTTCTTAATTAATATCACCTATTAATCCTCCAACAGTTAGTATGAATTTATTCCCTGCGGTATTCCTTGATTTATTTATATAAATTATCTTTTTATTTTATGAGATCCCAACCAAAGGTTATCGTTTTTCATTCTATAATTAAATAGTGAAGAGCATATATATTATTCTACTATTTCACTCATGCTCTAGCTTAGCTTGAATTGGTGAAGAGGACTCTTGAATTTTGATTGGTTATGGGAGAAGGTGTCAACAAGAGCTCAAAAAATTATATACTGATTTTGCATTTTTTCTGTCTATATTGTTATGATTAAAGTCTTACAAAGTAAGTGCATGTTGTATTTTTTCTTATGATTACTAACTGTGTGCATAATGAAAGTTTGTGAACGATTAGACATGAGATGATATAGTTTCAGCTTATTAAGGACATGGATTACATAGAAGGTTGTGAGTGATACAGATTAAGGTGGAAAGCTAGTAGGTAGTAGAACGTTGTCTCACTTATTTTTCTGTACTAGTAGTTGTAGTATGACTTAGAGAGTGTCTTGTTCTTCAATGCTTGTTACTTTATTGCACTTCGATTATTATATTATTTTGTTGTAGTTATGTTTATTTTCAGTATGCTTTGTCATATACATTTAATCACCCCATATTTATAACATTAAAAATATTTCAGAATCCAACGTAGAAGAAAGAACAATTTGGAATTCTACAAGAATTACAAAGTTTTGAAAGTCCACTTGCCTTCATCGAATCACGATAGATCAAACACTTGAGTCTTTCCCTTTTGAATAGAATTCGTAGCACCACGATCTAATCAAATAAATTATCACAATATGAGTTCAATACTAACAATACCCATATTACTATACGTACGTCTAGTTCCTAATCTTGAGCCGAGGGTTAACTCTTCATTTCTCTAAGTGACAACCTAATGGTATTTTATATAATACATTACAATTATACTTTAATTATCTATATCAATATATCAAAACTTAACTTATAATTTGATAACATAGTAATAGTCAAAATTGTCGTCACTGGATACGAAACCCATGAAAGCAACAACGAGACAAAGATTACCCCATTGGAATCTATAATCCAATGTATTATGGCTATAAGAATCATACTTCCTTATAATTACTACATAACTGGGTCATTATCACTTGTATAGAAAGCCATTTCATTATTCCATTAAGGTTTCCCCATTATCATTTTCTTAATCCCTCAAACAGCAACACAATTAATGTACTATCCAACTACATAGATATATAAGATATCCAGCAAATCAATACCAAAGTAGAATGGGTGAGAATTTCCATAGGAGATTTACTCGAATTGCGCATAACCGACGTAAGAATTCTAAACCCTTCTCTTCTTCTTTTTTTTTTTTTTTATCAAAAGTGATGAATTTCATTTATCTATTTTTAACAAACATGGTATAAATAGTATAGGCTGTTAACTAAATCAACATTAACGTTACCCATAACTTAAATAATCTGAGTTATCGAATAGTTCGAAATACTCATTTATAATTTATGAGAAGGATATTTTAGGAAATCAAGAGGACTAATTCTTAAAATGAGCTAATGGGTCGTTACACTAGTTTAGCGAGTTGTGTTAAGTTTTCAGTGTTCGTTTGTTGTACTGGTAGGCCTCCCTTGTGCCGTTCTTTTGTAAGAATATCCCATTTTACCACCTGCATTTTTTTCATATTTTTTTGCATTTGATCGACTTTTTCAAATATTTCCAAGGATATTTAATAATATTAAAATAACGTAATAATATATTTATAGTAATTTTTTACATGTTGAGATTAATTATATTTATATTTTTTATTTATCCGAAAGAAGACACATCAAGAGCTTTATAATTTGTTTGGATATCTTTTCCAAATTTTCCACCAGAGCTTTTTGAAAAATAATGTTTATTGTCCCTAGCTGCTGGTAAGCCAATAACATCTGATAAAGCCACTCAAGAGAAGTCCAGACCTAGCACGGCTAGAGTTAAAGTCTAACTTGCCACAACAAATGAGAATTCAATATGTCGATGAGAAAACTGGAAAAAAACTATGAAGCGATTTGAGAAAATTGTGTATGATAATCTGCTATTTTATTGCAACTTTTGTAAGCACCAGGGTCATAATGAAAGTGAATGCCGACTATTATTGGGAAATAAGAAACCAAGAGAAGCACAGAAAGTTGTCTCTGAGATTAAATAATATCAAGATGATGCTTGGGAGATATTAGATGCAAAGAAGGCTAGAAATAAATCCCTTAGAGCTGATAAAAGTGGCGTCCACAATCAGGTACATAGTTGAGACACGAGATTTGGTGCACCAGACCAAAAAAAATTCTGAACAGTTCTTAGGCAAAACAGTTATTGGCTGGGATTAAATTTTAAGAATACACAAATATACAACTTTGGGCATAAAATTACACGCCCTACCAATTTTTTTGGAAATACCAATAAAAGTACACTCATTCATTTTTTTTTCCATTTCCCAACACTATTATATCACATCACACACCACAATAATCACACTCAAAATACCAAAAATCCTAAATTTATAAAGAAAGTTGGTATTTTACATGGTATTTTTCAAAGAGTTCGGTAGGGCATGTAATTATGTCCCCAAAGTTGTATATTTGTGAAAAATCCCCAATTTTAACCTTAATTCCTCAAATTAATGAGGAATTACAGCAGAAAAATGCATGTTACACCTTCTCCCAGTATTTAAATTAATAATTCAGTTAATCCTATTGGAGATGAAGTGGAAAATAGTGTTGTGACGGTGTTGGAAACTAAAGTGTCACTGGTGCGAGACTTGATGCTAAAGATACTGGAGAAATTAGCGTTGACAACAAGGGTGGAAAAAATGATTTTTGGCAAGTTGATTCTAAGGTTGTTGGTGATAAAGCTGAAATTTTGGTGAATAATTTGAATGAAAATCAATGTTCTGGAGAGGATTTCCATACATAAAACAACTACAAGATAAAATACATTCACATTTGAATATTTCCCTTGCGATGAATCATAAATAAAAGTAAGTTTGAGTAGATAACAGAACATATTTACAAGTCTGCTATTTTTTGTTTGTAGTCCGCCCAACTTGTCTCTACTTCAATAGCTAGAGAATCAGCCTGATCTTTCATTGTCTCGAGAAATTCAGCTCCTAGTTCTTCCAATGCAGTTTCCAAGGAAGAAATTTTCGTTTTCATTCTCATTTCTTGTTCTTCTATCACTCCCTTATTCATCTCTGCCTTTTTTAATGTCTCCTTCAAATTTGAGATGGAAGCCTCAATTGCAACAAGTTGTCCTTTGAGTTCGTTGTGAAGCTCTTGGTCTACAGTAAGCTTATTGACCAAGTTTACCTTCTGCGCAGCCTTTTTATTATACTCATCCCGTTGTTTCTTTGCCTCCTGAAAATTTGCAAGTAGAGATGGAAGAGTTTTTCTGAGATCCTCCAAATCACGTGCTTTTTCAGCTGAGAGATCAGGTGATATGGCATATATGGTAAGGGCAGCCACTAAAGTTGAATAATTTTTCGGAAGAAAAAGTTCTTGTAAAGGCATCTTTAGTAGCTCCTGAACTTCCGTTTTTGCTTTGTTATGTACTTCTACTAAGTATGCAGACGATAAAGGTGCAGCATCCTAGCAAAAGATTTAAAACAAAACATCATTAATATGAATAAAGAAATCTACTACAACTAAATACAATTATAAGAGAAGTTTGTATAAAATTCAAGCTTGGCAATAGAAATTGTGTTTTCATAAGAATGAGTACTTACAACCACTTCCGCAACAAATTTTTCATGAGGATTGACGGACAAGTGACTTGAGCTAGGAACACCAGGAGAATGGTTGATATCCTGAAACAAGAAAGAGAGGAGATTATTATTAACCACAGAAATTGCATTTCTAAATGAACAATTTGGCTTCAAGGATTTAACTTACAGCAAGGACCAGTTCCCTCCTTGCATTTTTAGAAGACCTTTCATATTCTTCTTTCCCTTCAAACTTCTGTTGTCGTGAAATAGAGTCTTCAAAAAAGAAAAGAGAAGTCAATTTTATTCATTATAACAATCTTTGACTGTATTATATATGAAGACAAAAGTTTCATACAATACCTTTCTTCCTCCTTTTCTTAATTGCTTCTCCAGCAATAATCCTATCTAGGATCTCCTCAGCAGATTCAGTCCGAGTATTACGCATATAGGTCGACCACCAGGACTCAAAGGATGACGTACATTTTGGATTAGCATGAAATTTGACAACTGAAAAATTTCTCTTCAATCGAGCAAATTTTGAATCCACTTCATGAATACAATTTGATGAATCAAAGACAATTGTATTGAGTGATGGAGCATTGACGGATTGATAAGGAGGAAGAGGCACTGTTTGTGTCAATCCAAACTGACGTGCAAATTGGTTTGGAGAATAATACTCGACTCCAGCTTTCCCGATACTTAAATTTCCCAATGCAAGGCCGTACTGAAGGTCTCGGGCAATAAGGAAACTTGACCAGATATCGTTTAAAACTTGGTTGTTACTAGAGGAATGATGTAATGGAAATCTTAGCCATTCAGGAGAATATGGAGTGAACTGGCTAGGAGTTATGGAGAAGCACGAGTAAAAGAATTTGAAGGACTCCCGGAAGCTGGTAGGTTTTAACTTGCCCTGAGCCAGGGCAATCCCAAAAGTTGGGCAATTCGTTGAATCGTAAGGGAAAGGTCTGTATTCTGGAAAGTAAGACTGCAGCCAGAGCTGTAGGATCCAGAAGGGACCCCCTGCAGTACCAAACCCTCTGGTTACTAAGTTTCTACAACCTCGATATAGATGAGATAGTACAAAGGGAGCCAAGGCAATCATCCTACCCGAAGCAATAGCAATGGCTAATTTTCTATATTCCATTGTGACTCTTAATGAGCCATTGCAAAAGAGGAACTTACAAAGCCACATAGTAAGGAATGCAACATGTTCCTCCTCCGTTACATCCTCTCTTTCTGTGTTGACCTTGATAAACTCCTCATAAGATAGTTTTTTGGTTTTCTCACTCTTTGGCAAAGTAAGGGTTGAGTTTGGGATGTCAAGGATGACACTAATATCCTCACCGTGAGGTCTTATCCCTATCAAAGCAGAAATGTCCAATACAGTTGGACCCATCATACCAAAATTGAAATGGAAGGAATTACCTGAGATGGACCAAAAGCATAATGCAGCATACAAAAGATTGTGGTCACAGGGTATGTTGATTTTGGATAACTGAATGGCATCATATATACCAACAGTTCTCCATGTCTCCCCTTTCACCTTCTCCAGTCGATCAACCCAATTGATCCACCCTTCAGTGACAGTTGGCCATGACCTCCATGTGTTGCTTTTGTGCCAACCAGGCTGCAATGTGTGCAAAAGGAGCTTCTCCCCTTCTGCTAGTGGATAAAAAGGTTCGAGCTCCGGAGGAAATTCATCCTTGAAGCATGGCCCTAACATAAACTCTGATGAACTTGAAGGAGTAGGAACAAATACCTCAGAAACAATAATGCCACTATCCAACGCCTTTATTTTTTGCTCCATGGTGGTGGTAAGTGATTGAACTTCAAAATTCAACCGAGAGTGGCGAGATGCAAAGGTGGAAACCTGCATATAGTTAATCAAATTTTTACATCTCGCAATGCCTTAAAATTTAAAACAAAAATTAATCCAAAAGAAAAAGAAAGAAAAGAGAAGAGGTCTTATTAGAAGCCTGTTAATAAGCCAACATTCGCGAACACTACAAATGAAGAAAATTTGAAATAAAAGTAACTGTAGAAAGATGAATACAGCAGTTGTTACTGCTTTAGATTCAACATATTTCTAGATCTACTGGATAAGCATCCAAAAAAATTAAGTTATTCTTTGTGGACAAAGCTTCAGGCAAAGTACAGAACATTATCAAGAGTTCGTTTATGATGATCTCCCAAGGTATTGTACTCATTGTAAACGAAAAGGGCGTGGTGAAAATAGCTGTAGTTTGTTTCTCGACAAGGCTGGTGTTAAAAGTCAGCATGATGCAGTGGACAAAGGTACAGTTGTGGAGAAATATTAAGGCGATGCAAGGGAGATTATAAATGTTAAATTGGTCCCCAAAGGATTGATGATTCTGGTGAAGGAAGAGATGCTCGAAGTAAGTTGGGAGCTGTCAGGGATGCTACCTATGACTTCTAACTCTACTAACAAAGAGAGGTTGGATGAGGTTGAAATACACCTATCATGTTTGGTTTGAATTCAGAGAAGGCTAAAAACGATTTCAATGTTTCTAAAGAAAAACAAGGGGAAATGAGTGTTTCTAAATAGGAAGATTTACTCGAGACTTGAATAAGCATAGTGATCACAAGAAAAACATTTCACCTCCTAGGTAGGAGTAAGTTAATCTCTCAACACCTGAATTTGTGCCTACAAGTAAGGCAAATTCATCTATAGCAAAAATAGGTACTTCTTCGATATTGACTTGGAAAATGAGATGTCTGATGAGGATGATATGCTGGAGATATGTTTCGATAAGATGGACAAGGAGGGGGATGTCTCACTTAGGCAACAAAAAAGTGGAAGCAATAATAAAATTAAAAAGAAGACATAATGAAACACATAGTTGGGATAATGGCAAGGTGACTTGAGGAAGTTGTTCTAAGGCACCTACTCATTAATTCGACTAGCAAAGCAAACTCATATATGATAGGTCTATTTGTCCTTGCTTGTAATCTGCTCATGGAGGTTTCTATTTTCCAATTCGTGTTATATTTTCTTTTATAAAATTCACTATTTTCACCTTATATGCAAAGCTATAAGTTATCCTTTTAAGAATTAATTTGTTTCAATTATTTCTTTTTAGGGAAAATTATTCGTTTTCAAAAATTTGAGTTTGAATAGTATATAAACTCAATTTTGTGAACAACATCAAGCTTACTTTAATTTTGAATTCTGACACTATTACTTATATGGAAAACTAGTTTTCATACAAACATATTAACTAAGCACTTAGTCTCAATAGCAATTTTCAGATTGAAAATACTTGAGCACTCATTATTTAGAAATCCAGAACCCCTAGCTAGCGATGAGTACAATCTTTTGTAGTATGCATCTAATAGTCTACATATAGGAATTCAAGATGAGGTATCATGGAGTATGTTGTTAGCAGATGACACATGGTTCTAGTTGATGCGGCTTGCAGATGAATTAACACTAAGGTGGAGGTGCAAAGACATACTTTGAATTTTAAATGGTTAGCTGAATAGAACCAAAACAGAATACTTTTACTGAATGTTTTGTAAAATAGCACATGGGGCTAGTATGGAAGTAAGACTTGACACGGATGCACTCCCAAAGAATGAGAGAGTTTCAAGTATACATCTTAGATCTATTATTCAAGCAGATAGAAATATTGGCAATGATGTTACGCGTCGAATTGGTGTTGGATGGATGAGATGGAGGCTTGATTCTGCCGTCTTGTGTATATTGTGGTTAAATATACTCTGGTGTATGAGACAAATATTGGTCAGTCAAGAAATCACTCATTTAAAATATGAAAGTTACGGAGATGAAGATGTTGAGTTTAATGCATATGTATCCATTGTAGGAGTAATAGGATTAGAAATGAAGATATTCAGGATAGGGTGAGACTGGCCTCAATGGAGGAGATGCAGAAAGTAAGACTGAGATGGTTGGGTACTAAAGAGGAGACGCACGAATTCTCCAGTGAGGAGATGTGAGAAGTTAGCGATAGATGATTTTAGGAGTAGAGGTAGGCGAAAAAATTATTACGGGAGATGATTAGACGAGATGATATAGTTTCAGCTTATTGAGGATATGAATTACATAGAAGGTTGTGAATGATATAGATTAAGGTGGAAAGTCAGTAGGTTGTAGAACGTTGTCTCACTTATTTTTCCGTACTAGTAGTTGTAGTATGACTTAGAGAGTGTCTTGTTCTTTGATGCCTGTTACTTTATTGCACTTCAATTAGTGTATTATTTTGTTGTAGTTATATTTATTTTCAGTATGCTTTGTCATTCTCTCTATAGTACTTTGCCATGATCACACTTTGTTTCTTATTTTCTTCTTTTTCTTCTTTGAACTAAGGGTCTTTTAAAACAACCTCTCTAGCTTCATGATTAATGTATGATCCTTGTATATCCTATTCTCATGATACCTCACTAATAAAATTGCACTAAATATATTATTATTGTATCTAATTAATGGTCTATAGATAAAAGACTTAACCTTTATGAGCTATAGCATCTTTTTGCAAAACCTTTGCGTGAAACAAATAAATCTCACAATAAAGTAATTCAGTAGACATTTTGACCTAAGAAACTGTGATACACAATACTCATTCATTCCAATTTAGGCATCTTGTTTTTCGGTTTGTTCAACATTGCCTCTTTTCATATTTAGTACTACACCACAAAATTTATATCACTACACATATCTTTAATTTGATACCACAAAATTCAAAACCAAATATCTTAAACAAAATAAAAATAAATGTTGAAGCTACGATTAGATATATTTTTTACATTTGGAAAGAAAATCTAAGAGTTCTGTGAATGAAAAAAAAAATGTTGAACCATTTAAACTTGCCAACTTTTTTCCTTTTGGAGATTCTAGGAAAAGAAAGATTAAAGATAGATTGATTGCTAACTGTAACCATATGTACTCATGAATGACTAGTTAAATACTTAATTAAAATTTTTGGGGGTCTTTAACTCTTGGAAACTTAAAGTAGAATATGTTTTAGTGACTTTTACTCCTAAGTTAAAAGCAATAAGATATTTTTTCCATTTCAACATCCTCATATTCCATCCCTAAATTCTAATTTTACTTCTATAATTTAGACTAATAAGTAAAGCTACTTATTTTTCTAGTTAATTTGATGCTACAGTTTTTCCACTAATGTTCCATCTTTTTATATCTTGACAAGATACCTTAAAATTTCTTTTGCTACACTCTAATTTAGAAAACCTTAAATATTCCTCTTTAATAAACAAGATGATCATGTCCTCATTCATGATCATCGTAAACCAATTTTCTTAATTGTGATGATATGAACTTTGAGAGGGGATTATTATCCGAGTATACATAAGGGTATCTCACTAACACAATCTCATTAATTTTGAATTCAAACACTACTACTTATATAGAAAAGCTAGTAATTCCTACAAATGTATTAACTAAGCACTCAGTCTCAATACAGCTATGAGTACAATCTTATAGTATGCATCTAATGATCTATATATAGGAATGCAAGGTGTCATGAAGTATGTTGTTTGCTGATGACATGACGTGACTTGTGAATAAATTAATACGAAGACGACGGTGCAGAGATACATTGTGGATTTTAAATGGTTAGTAGGACAAAACCAAAACAGTATACTTAGAGTGCAAGTAGATAGCACATGAGCTAGTGTGGAAGTAAAACTTGATCCACATGCAATCCAAACAGAGAGTGTTTCAAGTATATATCTTGGATCTGTTATCAAAGGAAATAGGCAGATTGACAATAATGTTACACACTGTATTAGGGCTACTTAGATGAGACGGAGGCTTGCTTCCGCAGTCTTGTGTGATAAGGAGGTGTCATCTAAACTTAATTAAAAGACAAGTTCTATATAGTGGTGGTTAAACCTACTATATGTATGGCATGGAGTATTGGTCGATTTCTCACAGTCAGAAGATGAAAGTCGCAAAAATAAAACTGTTGTGTTGAATGCATGGGTGTCCATATAGAATTAATAAGATTAGAAATGAAGATATCCAGACAAGGTGAGGTTAGCCTTGATGGAGGAAAGGGTGGAAGAAGGACTAAGATGGTTGGATATATAACAAAGAGATGCACGACTTCTCCTGCGAGGAGGTGTGAGAAGTTGGCAATAGCTGGTTTCAAAAAACGTAGAGATAGGCCAAGAAATTATTATGGAGAGATGATTAAATATGAGATTGTGTAGTTTTAACTTACCAAGGACATCACTTTATATAGGTGGTTGTGGATGACACGGATTAACATAGAAGAAGAGTAGGTAGTAGATGTTGTCTCACTTATTTTTCCGTACCAGTAGTCATAGTATTACTTGGGGAGTTTCTTGTTCTTCGATGCTTGTTATTTTATTATACTTCGATTATCATATTATATTATTATAGTTATATTTATTTTCAGTATACTTTGTCATTCTCTTTATAGTACTTTGCTATGACTTCACACTTTTTGTTTGTTTTCTTCTTCTTCTTCTTTGAGCTAAGGTCTATTAAAAACAATTTCTCTAGCTTTAGAATAAGAGTAAAATCTTTATATACAATATCCTCATCATACACCCTTAAAAAATTATACTAAATATATTTTTCATGTATCTAATAGTCTATAGATAGAAGACTGGTACAAGCTATAGCATCCTTTGCAAGAAACTTTGTGTGAGACAAATAAATCAAACAAGAAAGTAATTCAGTAGGCATTTGACCTAAGAAAATATTATACACAATACTATATTCATCCCAATTTAGGTGTCTTACTTCATTTTTTTTTTTGTGTCTGTTCAAGAGTATCTCTTTGTATATGTAGTAAATTTTTCAATTTCAATATTCTACATCGCAAATCTAAGACCACAAAATTTAAATCACTATACACATCTGTAATTTGATACCACAAAATTCAAAATCGATTAACCTCAAAAAGAAAAATACTGAATGTTGAAGCTATGTAAGATGTATCTTCTGCACTTAAAAAGAAATCTAAAAGTTCCTGTGAGTGAAAAAATGTTCCAAAACCATTCAAACTTGACAATTTTTTTTCCTTTTGGAGATTTAACAAGAAAAAAAAAATTAAAGATACAAGATAGGCTGATTGACTAACCTAGGATGGCCCAACAAAGAGGATTAGAGAAATTGAGAGATAATGAGAGATGCCGTCAGAATCGATGTACTACAAAGCCGCACAAAATCACCGACAAAAAGAAGTCCTAAGTATCATATACTCTCCCTGTTTAAAAAAGAATGATTTGGTTTGACTTAGCATGAACTTTAAGAAAATAAAAAAAAAAAAGATCAATCTTGAGGTCCCAAATAAAGTAATGTACAAAAATATCATTTAATCTTGTGGCCTTAAATATGCCACATGGAAAATTGAAATTATAATTTTGCCAAAAAAGAAAAGAGGTCATTGTTTTTTAAGCAGACTAAAAATGGAAATAAAGTCATTCTTTTTTAAATGAAAGAGAATATATATAGGTACACACGTGTTATATAAACTAGTTTTGATGCACGTGCATTGCACATCAATGTGAAACCATATAATACGCTATTTTTAAGATAATGTCGATTATCAAACCATAAATTTTAAAAAAAATGATCATATCATATCTATATTACCTTAAAAACATGAACTCAACAATTTTCAATGTCAAATTACTATTTTACCCGCCTAAATTTTAATTAGCTCAGTGTCATTTTACTAAATTGCCCTCTCACTCATTTGGCCGCTAATCTTTCAAATAGAGCCTTCCACTTTTTAACCCTACCATATATCACGCTTCTTTGCCTCCTTCCCCAATCGGCATGCCTTCACAGTCCTCCACTCCAACGGCTAACACTTTCCAAACGTTGCACCTCAAAATTCTTCAAAATGAACGGGTGCAACACCATTCCATATAAAAGTGAACTCCGCTCTTCTTGTAATGATCTATTAGGTCATTTAGAGAATTAGTCCTCTTACTTTCCTAAAATATCCTTTTCATGAATTTCAAATTAGTATTTCCAAATATTCAATAGCTATGATTATTTTAGTTTCAGGTAAATTTAGATAACTAGTTTAATTGAGGGGCTAAATTGTAACTTATTAAATATCCTATACCAATCAGCATATATGGTAAAATCAGTTAGTAGGGGTGTATATGACAGAATTTGTGACAGTATTGATACCAACTTGCACTGCATTGCAAACCATCTCATTATACTAATTGTGGTTGTTTGGATTGGCTTATTTGAGATTATATGTTTACATTATTTGCGTCGCTCTATATAAATTGGCGGCACCAATGTCGGATTGGTTTTCCTATTACAGGTGTAAGCGTTCCTAGATTATTTCATAGTTTATTCCATATATGATTCCAAGTCGGTTAAACCTACTGAGTACATATTTTGTGTACTCACCCCTACTTCTTCCTCCCCCGCATATTTTCATCAGGATTATCCAAGTGGTAGTTGATTTGCTCGTGCACTTAGTTCATACAAGATCTAGTGGTGAGACTCAGGGCTTCGAGTTTCTATTGGATGCTATCTTAGTTGTTTAGTCTTTATTTCTATCCGAAGACTGAGATGCACTTATTTCACTAGTTTATGTATTAGATGCTCTTTATACTCGTGACACCATATTTTGGGATATCATTTTTATCTGACGACTTTTTATTTATTGGGATTTCTTCTTTTAGTGTACTTTATTTCTAGGTTTGGAATTTATGGTGACTATTTAGTAATGACCCTATTTTGGGTCGTGACAAGTTTGGTATTAGAGGTCTAGATTCACCAATCTCACTAGTTAAAGAGCAGGGTGTCTAGTAGAGTCTCACGGATCGGTATGTAGATGTTTGTATCTATCTTCGAGAGGCTATAGGATGCTAGTTAGGAGAAATCCTCTTTTCATTGATTCCCTTCGTGCAAATTTTTCATATTTAAGTTTTGTATGCCTCGAATCTATTATTTCGGTGCAGATGGCGAGGAATAGAGCTAGAAATACCGAGGATGAGTCAGTGCTGCTGCCCAAGCCCCCGCTAGAGGGAGAGACAAAGGTTGTGGCAGAGCTAAAGGTTGAGGCCGAGTTAGAGGAGCAGCACCAGTCCTAGGTAAGACAAGAGAGGCTTCACCTGAGCCTATCACTGACCCAGTTTATGAGCACGAGGAGTAGGCTGAGGACCCATTTCATCCTCCCACAACCTCAGAGAGTACACTGGTACCAATTGATTTGATTGTTGGCGAGGTTGGAGGGTACCTTGTTACTAGTGATCTTCTAGGTACCTCAGCTTTTATTATACCTACTTGTCCTTCACAGCAGCTTTGGAACCTAGTATCGGATTTCAGACCCCGAGTCCATTTTCTATGCCTTCTATTGCACCTATGAGGTTTTTAGCCCCGCCAATTTCTGTCAGTGCTGCTATGTCCTTGTCTGAGTATAAGAGCTTTGAGAGATTCGTGAGATTGGCTCCTCCCAAATTTGATGGTATGACTGGAGATGGGGCATATGACTTCGTGATAGGGTGCCTAGATCGATTGTTTAATTTGGGTGTTTTTGAGGCCTATGGAGTAGCTTACACATCTTATCAGTTCACAGGCATAGCCAGAGAGTGGTAGAGGTTGGTTATAGCTCAGAGGCCGGCTATCTCGATATGCCATGGCTAGTATTCCCACAGAGTTTGAGCGGATTCACTGATTTGTGAAGGGATTCGCAAGTTATCTTTAGGAGCACACAACCTCTCTTGTGTTATACGGTAGTTCCTTTTAGAGCATTATTGACCATGCTAGAATGACAGAGGGCATCAGACAGGCACGATAGCATGGTGATAAGAGGTCTCGCTATCATCGTTAGTTTGGCAGTTATGCACCTAGAGATAGAGATTCTCAAAGGCATGGCACTCAAGTTATCAAGGGAGGCCAGTTCATGTAGCCATTCCTAGTGCGGATAGTACAGGCAGGCCAGATCTAGCCAGACTAGTTTTGATGGTTCCTCTAGTTCAGGGATGCGCAGTGGTTCTTCAGGTTATCCTCCATAGAGTTCTGGCCCATAGGTTGTTACGTATGCGATGGGTTTGGCCACAAGGCCAAGGATTACCCCAGGCATACTCCTACTTCTTTTTCATCAAGGACACAGACAACCTATTCCACACCAGCTCGAGTAGCTAGAGGTGCTTCACAGAGTGCGAGGGGTAGTACTAGAGGTGCTAGGGGTAGAGCTCGAGGTGGTGCTCATGGTGGATCGTAGGTTAGTGGTGAGCATAGGGTATGTTATGCCGTTCTAGGTCGTATAGAGGCAGAGGCATCTAATGCTGTGATTATAGGTATTATTCCAGTTTGCCATCATTCAGCTTCAGTATCATTTGACCTTGGTCCACCTATTTGTATGTATCCACTTATTTTGCTAATGACATTAATAGTGTTGTGAGCCTCTTGATGTGCCTAATTCTATTTCTATACCCGTGGGTGAATCCTTAGTGGTGGATCGGGTATATCAGGGTTGTATTGTGGTATTCTCAGGTAGGGAGACCCAGGCTGATTTGATCCTTCTAGACATGCTTGACTTATATGTAATTTTGGGTGTGGATTGATTGTCTCCTTATCATGCGATCCTTGATTGTTATTCTAAGACTGTCACCATAGCATATCCGGGTTTACCTCATTTAGTATTGATAAGTGCTCCTAGCTCTTATCCTATGGGGGGTGATTTCTTATGTTCATGCTCGACATAGGATGGAGCATGGGTGTTTATTTTATTTGGCTCATGTTCGCAATATTTCTAAGGAGTCATCTTCTTTAGAGACCACGAGGATGGTGAGAGAGTTCATGGATGTGTTTCCTACAGACTTACGAGATGTTCCTCCAGATCGTGATATTGATTTTTCCATTGACTTGGAGCCAGGGACTAAGCTCATATCAATTTCTCCTTATCAAACAGCTCCTACAAAGTTAAAGGAATTGAAGGAGCAATGAAAGGTTTGTTGAAGAAGGGGTTTATCTCGCCTAGTGTGTTGTCTTGGGGTGCACCGGTGTTGTTTGTGAAGAAGAAGGATGGTACTATGAGAATGTGCATTGACTATCATCAGTTGAATAAAGTGACCATCAAGAAAAAGTATCCCTTACGTTGTGATTTATTTTATCGGCTTCAGGGTGCTTTAATGTTCTCCGAAATTGATTTGAATTCGGGGTATCACTAGTTGAGGGGTCGGGAATCAGACATCCCGAAGACTACTTTCAGGACCCGATATGGGCACTACAAGTTTGTGGTTATGTCATTTGGGCTAACTAATGCCCCTGTTGCTTTTATGTAGTTGATGAATCGAGTGTTCAGACTGTACCTGGATTCTTCTGTGATTATATTCATTGACGACATCTTGGTATATTCCAAGAGTGAGGCGGACCATGTTCGTCACTTGAGGACTGTTCTCTAGAGATTGCGTGAGGACAAAACTGTATGCTAAGTTCTCCAAATGCGAGCTTTGGCTCGAGTCTGTGACTTTCTTTGGTCATGTGATGACTAAGGATGGTATTATAATTGATTCGACCAAGGTCGAAGTAGTTCGTGATTGGGTGAGACCCACTTCAATGACTGCAATTCGGAGTTTCATTGGGCTGGCAGGTTATTATCATCAATTTGTTCAGGGATTCTCCTGTATCATGACTCCTTTGACAAGATTAACTCGAAGGAAGTTGCATTTCTATGGATCGATGAATGTGAGGCGAGCTTCTAGGGGCTCAAGGAGTTATTGACTTCAGCACCTATTCTAGCATTGCCTGAGAAAGGTGTACCCTTTGTTGTTTATTGTGATGCTTCTGGTGTTGGTTTGGGTGGAGTATTGATGCAAAAGGGAAGAGACATAGTGTATTCTTGCGTATCTGTTCGTTCCATTTTTATTCAACTTAATAGAATGGAAGGTTGAAATGGTTCAAATGATAAATTTATGAATAATAAATTTTAGGTTATGTTTTTGGAGGAATTAAGACTTAACCCAAGGCTTGAAATTTAGGAATTTGGTTATTGAATTAGATGAAATTTTGAGGTTAGGCTAGATATATAGTAATAAAGGTGTCATTGGACTCCTTGTGACGTGCATGTTCCTTCCTTGATAGTGAATTGTCATTTGGGGAGTTGAATTCAAAAATTTTCCATTCAGTAGAAGTGTTGGAGTGCGGTTGCGGCATTGAGGTAGGTTTGGTTATCCTTCTTTGAGATTGGGATTGAGTTATTGAATATCCTTATGTTGTAATCGATGGGATAGGATCGCATCATGTGTTGGGTTGTAAATTCTTATTGTGATGCTAGTGTGAGGGCTTTAAATGTCTTTGTGTTTGCTTTGAGAGCATGTGAATCCTAAATTGAGACTATTGTGAATATGGCATGTGGAGAACGGGAGATAATTGTGATATAATATGGAGGATCATGGCTTACTTGAGAAATGAAAGTTACTAAAATGTGGTGAAGTATTTTAAAAGAGAATTGTATCCCAATATGTATAAAAGAGGATAAATATTATTATTACTTAACTTTGAGAACTTTGACATTTATTGTACTTATTGAGAGAAATATTGCTTCCATAATTGTGTCTTGATTCATGCATCCTCATACAACATGTCATGATATATTGAGAAATTGTGAATTGTGAAACTACTTTTTAAAACCCTTGACCACTAGTTAGGTGGCAGGACAATTGATATATTGAGATTCTTATCATGAGACCTTGACCACGAGTTAGGTGGCAGGACAGTTGATGTATTGAGATTCTTATCATTAGTCCTTAACCACGAGTTAGGTGGCAAGGTAGTTGATATATATTGTGATTGAGGTATATGGCCTTCGAGGTCTCTATGGGTCTCCTTAGTCTATAGAGCCTTAGCTCAACGGGGGTGTGTACGACATGTTGTGCGACGGTCTTGATACCGCCTTGTATTGCATTTCATACCATTTCATAATACTACTTGTGGTTGTTTGGATTGACTTATTTGAGATTACACGTTTACTTTATTTGTGCCATTCTATATAAATTTGCGGCACTGATGCCGGACTAGTTTTCCTATTGCAGGTGGAACCATTCCTAAATTATTTCATAGTTTATTCAAATTCTGATTCCAAGTCGGTTAAACCTACTGGGTACATGTTTTGTGTACTCACCCTTCTTTCTCCCCCGCAGATTCTCGTCAAGATTATCCAAGTGGTAATTAATTTGCTCGTGCACTACTTGGTTCATACTAGATCTAGTGGTGAGAGTAAGGGCTTCGAGTTTCCATTGGATTTTATCTTAGTTGTTTAGTCTTTATTTCTATTCAAAGACTAAGATGCACTTATTTCTCTAGTTTATGTATTAGATGTTCTTTATACTCGTGACACGAGGTTTTGGGATATCATTTTATGTGGCGACAATTTATCTATTGGGTTTTCTTCATTTAGTGTACTTTAATTCTGGGTTTGGAATTTATGGTGACTATTAGTCATGACCCCGTTTTGGTTCGTGACACTTCTTTACCATGAAACATCTACCCTCCGCATTCTGTACACAAGGTATTCACACTTTCTTCTCCTTTCCCCACACCTTTATATTCAATCACACTTACTCTTTGACGCGCCCCTCCCATTCACACGGCATTGCCCTTCATCATCTTTGCATTCTCTCCTATGTATGCAGATTGCACTTTGGCTTACTTGCTTACGACTTTGAATACCTTCTACATCCGTCAGGGCTTATAAGTCAAAATCATTGCCCACTTTTCCCGTAAAACTGCATGCATATACATGTTCTTGTATCAATGCACGAATAAACATGGACTTATATGTTTTGCTACATCACAAATGCAATTATTTTATATTCAAATTCGCTCTGCTAAATTGTTTCAAGAAAACTTTTTGATGTATCAACCACGTAGATGACTGCGATTGTGCGTACTTCTAAGCGAAGAGCCGCACCTTGCCTAAATACTTCTACGCGGCGAGTTACTTTCAACAGATGCAACTTTTGGCTTTTCTCTCTTTAAAACAGATGCAACGCAAACAAAGCATAGTTACATCCACATATCCAAACGTACTTCTTCGTGGGTTATTCGCCCTTCTTCTATATTGCGCAATTGTTTTCCCGTTAGGTGCAAATTTTTTCCGTTAATAGTGCTTCTTCTCTGTTTTCTCTGTTTCCCTTTAGGTGCAAGTTTTTTCCGTTAAGAGTGTTTCTTCTCTGCTTTCTGTTGTGACACTTTTTTGAAAGGAATAAAGTTATTACCACTTTACACATGATTAGTATGGAATTTTTATGACATTATAAGAAGGCATTGCAAATGCTAATAGCCAATTCCCTATCACGTTACCAGATAACTAGAGATATTGCAATGCAATAGCTACCTGACTTGGAGTGGTACTTCACAACTATGAGAAACACTCAGTCATATCTCCTAATTAACATCCCTCTTCATATGTGCTTACATTACAACCTCTTCAAACACAAAACTCCAGATGAAAATTCACAATCTCCATCTTCTCTGGAAACGTCAAGGTTTAAATTTAGTTCTTAATACTCCTTTGCAAGACATCATCTTCTAATTCCACACTTACACACACTTGTGCATTAGATATATATATATATCTTAGTGGTTGCCATTTGGGCATGACCAATCATATCATGCTAATATCGTGTTTATTCAAGTTTCTCCTTGTATATTTGTTAGCTTCTTCCTATGTTATTCTAAATATGATTCTTGACTGTGTATATTCATCTATTTGCTGATTAAATTGTTTTATTTCCAGTGACAGTGATTTCTTCTTCCAATCTAGATTTGCATGTTGCTCACCGCTCCCGGAAACTTGAAAAATGTAAAATATGTGGGGATCTGGTTCCAAAAAAACGTGCAGAAGAACATTTCTTGAGCACTCATGCTCCAGTAAGTGAAACATTTTGTTTAATCTCTTCATTTTCGTCCACCCTCCCTACTGTTGCTAATAATTCTTGAACAACTTGAAAACTGAAAAGGTGGATTTCCTACTTTCTTTTCGGTGCTAACTTCTGTTGTTGTCTTTTTGAAGTGAGTTTAGCTTTCACTTGCCAACTTTTGTCTTTCGGAAACAACCTTTACGCCTCCACGAGACAAGGGTAAAGTTTGCAGACACTCTACCCTCCGCAGACTCCATTTGTGGGATTACATTAGGTATTGTTGAACTTGGGATTTAAGCCTCTAACACTGTTTTTTGTTAATGTACCTTGAGACTTTGCTCATTTTGCATGACATTTTATTCTTAATTGAACAATGTTTTCAGAGTGAAGTCCAGTCAAAGCTTAGTAGTTGTTCACTGCACACCCAGGGAAGCAGCAGACGCAATATTTGGTCCTTTGCAGCATTATCCTGGAGCTAAGTTAATGTGGTTCTGATATATGCGCAACTGTTGCCAACACATTGGATGCACACAGACCTCTTCAGCTGAGGATTCAACATCTGACTACAGGAGGAAACAATAGAGAATTCAGATAGGTAGAACAATTGTGCTGTATATCAACTGTACAATGATTGAATGCTACGTAATACCATATATGCTAATTGGCAAACAATCTGGGCCTCCGAAACAGTGCGTCCTCCCTTTTAACCCACCTTAACATCTGTTTTATGGTTTAGTTAAATTATTTAAAATTCATTTTTTTAATGGTTTTAAACAAACTAAATGCTTATAGAAAATAATCAAATAGATAGTCGCGTCCCTAAACATATGTCTAATACAAATCAACGGGTCCCTTCACTCACAGCTGCAACTTTTTATTCGTAAACCTTACCATCATTACCCTTCTGTGCATATAAATTTGGTAATCAACCACAGAAGGAGGAACATCAATTCTTTCTAAGTCTACTCCCTGGCCCTTCTCTGGTTAAGGTACACGTTAATGTTTCGCTTGTTGACTATTGCAAAGATGGTAGAAAGAAATAAAGATTCATGATTTATTACTTGAGTCAATAGGAGAGGTCTTGTAAGTAATATTTTCACAATTTGAAGATGCTCCCTTCAGGGTATATATCCCACTTTGATGGGGTGCAAAACTTCAGGAAAAGTATAAATTGGTATGCACTGTCCAATAGAATAGTTCCAATTGGTTGTGCGCTAGGAGGCGAATACTGCGCGTGATTCAAATTTACAACGTAATTTATGTGATGTAAATTTTAATTTTGGGAATAGGTACCACATGTACAAAGTTTCCTCATCTTGCCTTGCATCAAAAAGACAGGCCACGTAAAACAAGAGCTTCTGAATTTTTAAAGATATCACCAAAATGTGTATGCGTGTGTTTTAGTTTTGGATCTGGAACACCTGAGATATAAGCCAAGTTCAGGCTAGAGTATTACTGCTTGTGTTTAATTTTGAGATATGCAGGTATGAGTCCTAGAACACTTGAGATCAAACAGATCGTAGTGTCATTCAATTTACTATTTTGAACTATATGTTGTAAACCGAATTTGGTTGATGGTACATTTATAAGCAGTAAGACGTGATATTAAAGAGTGGAAATTGAATGCAATTGATGTGAACTTCTTACATATGGTATGAGGCAAAGATGCATCTTAAACTTACAAAATGCTAAGGAACATCACTTATCGGAATATTTGGGAAATTTTTTTATTGTTTTCACACTGTAAGAGGTAATTATCAATGGATAGAGATTCAAGAAGAATTTTCAACTGTCTATAAATTTCATAAAATAGGCTTAGTCTTGATATATTCCATTAGATTGACATGTTTATTCTTGAAATAAGATGGTGATTTCAGAATAGTTACTTTTCTTACTTTTCAAATTAGACCTCTTTTCGTGAAATACTATATGTATAAACAGAGGCTTTGCCTTTGTACGTTGAAGGGAATTTATTGTAATTTTTTTAGTCTATCCTAATTAATATCTTTTTAAGAAAATTCAAAATTTTCATGAACTCAATTCATTTCTTCATCAATTTGTTTTCTTGTTTTCTCTATCAATACCCAAATTAAAAGATATCAAAAGACCTAACAACTATCCTTATGGGCAAAGTTTTTACGTAACACACATTATCTTTGTACGCGTGTTTCTACTATTTCCTGCTTTTAAACTAAGACATAAACAATTGATAGACTCTTTTAAAGAGCTAAAAGGAGAATGTTGATGAGAATTTCCTTCCATGTTTCTCCTCTTGGAATGTTTATTAAAAATGTGTCTTTCAAAACAACACCAATTAACCATTTGGAGTCAAGGTAAGATGCCAAAAGATAAACTTCAGATTTTATTTTATTTAGAATTTACAATAAAAGAATTGTATTGTGTATCTAACTACGCATAACGACATAAACATATGAATATCAAATACACAAGAAGATGTAGATCTATTTGTTGTTAATAGATAAGTAATGTTATTGTTATGATACATAATATTTTTACAGAGTTCAATAATATTTGAGTTGACTAATTTAACCCATCTATTTGAATGATTGGTAACTTAGGAGAAAGAACTGACTCAACCTTTAGGAACTTTGCTAACAACAGGGATGTGATATTAAAAATGAATAAATAATAACAGATGGAGAAACATACCTTACTCATCCGTTTTCAAAAGCCCCCCCCCCCCCCCCCCCTTTTTTTTTTTTTTACAAATATCAATGAAAGTTCACAAAATTATTGTTGAATTAATAGTTTAAAATATAAATCAAAAGAAATATTTGAAAGAAAAAACAAACTGCTCATTGAAATAAATATTGTATTTTATACGATATAGAAATAAAATTTCAATCTTTCCCGAATAATAAAAACAACGAAAGAACTTTTAACTTTTTGTTAAAAAGTAAATGAAGAAGAAGAAGGTATCAGAAAAATAAAATAATAATATTTTTATGCCCATTTGCATATCATGCTTCAATTTATTTTCACATCTTTTGCTTCTCAATGGGCAACTCTTTTTTGGGTGGGATACACTAAGTTATATGTTTAATTTTGTACCTTATATCAAAGCGAATCTAATTAGAAATATATATTCGATTATGGATCACAAACATATATCAAATATCTTATGTAGTTATTCAAAATATATAATAACTCAAAATACACGTGCAACGCATCGCCGACTCACCTAATTACTATATCTACGCAATCCTAATAACATTACATGGCTTCAATTTAAGGATTACAAGACACTGACTCACCTATGCAAACATAATAGACGCAACGGCGATCCACACTACTCTTCAAATGGAGATTCAAGTTTATGCACTTAAAACTTGTACACACTATTGTTTCAATAAATAAAATCATTACTGTTCTACTCTTCTCTTGAGGAATCAACAATGGCTCTTCAAATGCCGGCCACACAAAGGGTACCCTCCAAAGGCGTGACAAACTATATGTAACAATCCATCTTGAGATGTGAAGTCCCACATCGGCAATACACAAGAGAGATTCTGGGTATATAAGTAAAGGACTGGTCTATATACTGTGAGGCGCCTTTTGGGGTGAGCCCAAAGGTTATCGTTTTTCATTCTATAATTAAATAGTGAAGAGCATATATATTATTCTACTATTTCACTCATGCTCTAGCTTAGCTTGAATTGGTGAAGAGGACTCTTGAATTTTGATTGGTTATGGGAGAAGGTGTCAACAAGAGGTCAAAAAATTATATACTGATTTTGCATTTTTTCTGTCTATATTGTTATGATTAAAGTCTTACAAAGTAAGTGCATGTTGTATTTTTTCCTTCTTTATTTATGTTTATTTGTTCTCTCTAGTAGACATCCTTGATTTAATTTTCTATGCATTTCTAATTGTTGTAAGCCTATATTTTAATTGTGTTCAAATTGGCCATTTGTGACTTTATTAGAAGTTTGGAAACTACTAACCAAAGTTTAAAAATATACGGTAGATTAATTAAAAAGAATTAATTTTAAACATTAAAACACGTCCCTCGTTTGTTGTTTCTTATCATACTTTTAAAGATTAATTTATAATTGTTGTATTTTATTACTCATTCCACACATAACTCCATAGAAGTTTAATCGTCCTAAATCTATAAAGCAACATGGAATACATGTGCAACGCATGTGTCCAAACACTAGTTATTAATAAAATAATAAAGTATAATGTCAATATTATTAAATCGTAACTTTAAATAAATGATTATCAATAAAATAGTAAAGTATAAGTTTCCAATGATTAGTAGATTTATTTTTCTTATGATTACTAACTGTGTGCATAATGAAAGTTTGTGAACGATTAGACATGAGATGATATAGTTTCAGCTTATTAAGGACATGGATTACATAGAAGGTTGTGAGTGATACAGATTAAGGTGGAAAGCTAGTAGGTAGTAGAACGTTGTCTCACTTATTTTTCTGTACTAGTAGTTGTAGTATGACTTAGAGAGTGTCTTGTTCTTCAATGCTTGTTACTTTATTGCACTTCGATTATTATATTATTTTGTTGTAGTTATGTTTATTTTCAGTATGCTTTGTCATATACATTTAATCACCCCATATTTATAACATTAAAAATATTTCAAGAATCCAACGTAGAAGAAAGAACAATTTGGAATTCTACGAGAATTACAAAGTTTTGAAAGTCCACTTGCCTTCATCGAATCACGATAGATCAAACACTTGAGCCTTTCCCTTTTGAATAGAATTTGTAGCACCACGATCTAATCAAATAAATTATCACAATAAGAGTTTAATACTAACAATACCCATATTACTATATGTCTAGTTCCTAATCTTGAGCCTAGGGTTAACTCTTCATTTCTCTAAGTGACAACCTAATGGTATTTTATATAATACATTACAATTATACTTTAATTATCTATCTCAATATATCAAAACTTAACTTATAATTTGATAACATAATAATAGTCAAAATTGTCGTCACTGGATACGAAACCCATGAAAGCAACAACGAGACAAAGATTACCCCTTTGGAATCTATAATCCAATGTATTATGGCTATAAGAATCATACTTCCTAATGATTACTACATAACTGGGTCATTATCACTTGTATAGATCAGAAAGCCATTTCATTATTCCATTAAGGTTTCCCCATTATCATTTTCTTAATCCCTCAAACAGCAACACAATTAATGTACTATCCAACTACATAGATATATAAGATATCCAGCAAATCAATACCAAAGTAGAATGGGTGAGAATTTCCATAGGAGATTTACTCGAATTAGGCTCTATTTTGCAGTTTGCGCGTAACCGACGTAAGAATTCTAAACCTTTCTCTTCTATTTTGCAGTTTGCGCGTAGCCGACTATTATTGGGAAATAAGAAACCAAGAGAAGCACAGAAAGTTGTCTCTGAGATTAAATAATATCAAGATGATGCTTGGGAGATATCAGATGCAAAGAAGGCTAGAAATAAATCCCTTAGAGCTGATAAAAGTGGCGTCCACAATCAGGTACATAGTTGAGACACGAGATTTGGTGCACCAGACCAAAAACAATTCTGAACAGTTCTTAGGCAAAACAGTTATTGGCTGGGATAAAATTTTAAGAATACACAAATATACAACTTTGGGCACAAAATTACACGCCCTACCGATTTTTTTGAAAATACCAATAAAAGTACACTCATTCATTTTTTTTTCCATTTCCCAACACTATTATATCACATCACACACCACAATAATCACACTCAAAATACCAAAAATCCTAAATTTATAAAGAAAGTTGGTATTTTACATGGTATTTTTCAAAGAGTTCGGTAGGGCATGTAATTTTGTCCCCAAAGTTGTATATTTGTGAAAAATCCCCAATTTTAACCTTAATTCCTCAAATTAATGAGGAATTGCAGCAGAAAAATGCATGTTACACCTTCTCCCAGTATTTAAATTAATAATTCAGTTAATCCTGTTGGAGATGAAGTGGAAAATAGTGTTGTGACGGTGTTGGAAACTAAAGTGTCACTGGTGCGACACTTGATGCTAAAGATACTGGAGAAATTAGCGTTGACAACAAGGGTGGAAAAAATGATTTTTGGCAAGTTGATTCTAAGGTTGTTGGTGATAAAGCTGAAATTTTGGTGAATAATTTGAATGAAAATCAATGTTCTGGAGAGGATTTCCATACATAAAACAACTACAAGATAAAATACATTCACATTTGAATATTTCCCCTGCGATGAATCATAAATAAAAGTAAGTTTGAGTAGATAACAGAACATATTTACAAGTCTGCTATTTTTTGTTTGTAGTCCGCCCAACTTGTCTCTACTTCAATAGCTAGAGAATAGCCTGATCTTTCATTGTCTCGAGAAATTCAGCTCCTAGTTCTTCCAATGCAGTTTCCAAGGAAGAAATTTTCGTTTTCATTCTCATTTCTTGTTCTTCTATCACTCCCTTATTCATCTCTGCCTTTTTTAATGTCTCCTTCAAATTTGAGATGGAAGCCTCAATTGCAACAAGTTGTCCTTTGAGTTCGTTGTGAAGCTCTTGGTCTACAGTAAGCTTATTGACCAAGTTTACCTTCTGCGCAGCCTTTTTATTATACTCATCCCGTTGTTTCTTTGACTCCTGAAAATTTGCAAGTAGAGATGGAAGAGTTTTTCTGAGATCCTCCAAATCACGTGCTTTTTCAGCTGAGAGATCAGGTGATATGGCATATATGGTAAGGGCAGCCACTAAAGTTGAATAATTTTTCGGAAGAAAAAGTTCTTGTAAAGGCATCTTTAGTAGCTCCTGAACTTCCGTTTTTGCTTTGTTATGTACTTCTACTAAGTATGCAGACGATAAAGGTGCAGCATCCTAGCAAAAGATTTAAAACAAAACATCATTAATATGAATAAAGAAATCTACTACAACAAAATACAATTATAAGAGAAGTTTGTATAAAATTCAAGCTTGGCAATAGAAATTGTGTTTTCATAAGAATGAGTACTTACAACCACTTCCGCAACAAATTTTTCATGAGGATTGACGGACAAGTGACTTGAGCTAGGAACACCAGGAGAATGGTTGATATCCTGAAACAAGAAAGAGAGGAGATTAATATTAACCACAGAAATTGCATTTCTAAATGAACAATTTGGCTTCAAGGATTTAACTTACAGCAAGGACCAGTTCCCTCCTTGCATTTTTAGAAGACCTTTCATATTCTTCTTTCCCTTCAAACTTCTGTTGTCGTGAAATAGAGTCTTCAAAAAAGAAAAGAGAAGTCAATTTTATTCATTATAACAATCTTTGACTGTATTATATATGAAGACAAAAGTTTCATACAATACCTTTCTTCCTCCTTTTCTTAATTGCTTCTCCAGCAATAATCCTATCTAGGATCTCCTCAGCAGATTCAGTCCGAGTATTACGCATATAGGTTGACCACCAGGACTCAAAGGATGACGTACATTTTTGATTAGCATGAAATTTGACAACTGAAAAATTTCTCTTCAATCGAGCAAATTTTGAATCCACTTCATGAATACAATTTGATGAATCAAAGACAATTGTATTGAGTGATGGAGCATTGACGGATTGATAAGGAGGAAGAGGCACTGTTTGTGTCAAGCCAAACTGACGTGCAAATTGGTTTGGAGAATAATACTCGACTCCAGCTTTCCCGATACTTAAATTTCCCAATGCAAGGCCGTACTGAAGGTCTCGGGCAATAAGGAAACTTGACCAGATATCGTTTAAAACTTGGCCGTTACTAGAGGAATGATGTAATGGAAATCTTAGCCATTCAGGAGAATATGGAGTGAACTGGCTAGGAGTTATGGAGAAGCACGAGTAAAAGAATTTGAAGGACTCCCGGAAGCTGGTAGGTTTTAACTTGCCCTGAGCCAGGGCAATCCCAAAAGTTGGGCAATTCGTTGAATCGTAAGGGAAAGGTCTGTACTCTGGAAAGTAAGACTGCAGCCAGAGCTGTAGGATCCAGAAGGGACCCCCTGCAGTACCAAACCCTCTGGTTACTAAGTTTCTACAACCTCGATATAGATGAGATAGTACAAAGGGAGCCAAGGCAATCATCCTGCCCGAAGCAATAGCAATGGCTAATTTTCTATATTCCATTGTGACTCTTAATGAGCCATTGCAAAAGAGGAACTTACAAAGCCACATAGTAAGGAATGCAACATGTTCCTCCTCCGTTACATCCTCTCTTTCTGTGTTGACCTTGATAAACTCCTCATAAGATATTTTTTTGGTTTTCTCACTCTTTGGCAAAGTAAGGGTTGAGTTTGGGATGTCAAGGATGACACTAATATCCTCACCGTGAGGTCTTATCCCTATCAAAGCAGAAATGTCCAATACAGTTGGACCCATCATACCAAAATTGAAATGGAAGGAATTACCTGAGATGGACCAAAAGCATAATGCAGCATACAAAAGATTGTGGTCACAGGGTATGTTGATTTTGGATAACTGAATGGCATCATATATACCAACAGTTCTCCATGTCTCCCCTTTAACCTTCTCAAGTCGATCAACCCAATTGATCCACCCTTCAGTGACAGTTGGCCATGACCTCCATGTATTGCTTTTGTGCCAACCAGGCTGCAATGTGTGCAAAAGGAGCTTCTCCCCTTCTGCTAGTGGATAAAAAGGTTCGAGCTCCAGAGGAAATTCATCCCTGAAGCATGGCCCTAACATAAACTCTGATGAACTTGAAGGAGTAGGAACAAATACCTCAGAAACAATAATGCCACTATCCAACGCCTTTATTTTTTGCTCCATGGTGGTGGTAAGTGATTGAACTTCAAAATTCAACCGAGAGTGGCGAGATGCAAAGGTGGAAACCTGCATATAGTTAATCAAATTTTTACATCTCGCAATGCCTTAAAATTTAAAACAAAAATTAATCCAAAAGAAAAAGAAAGAAAAGAGAAGAGGTCTTATTAGAAGCCTGTTAATAAGCCAACATTCGCGAACACTACAAATGAAGAAAATTTGAAATAAAAGTAACTGTAGAAAGATGAATACAGCAGTTGTTACTGCTTTAGATTCAACATATTTCTAGATCTACTGGATAAGCATCCAAAAAAATTAAGTTATTCTTTGTGGACAAAGCTTCAGGCAAAGTACAGAACATTATCAAGAGTTCGTTTATGATGATCTCCCAAGGTATTGTACTCATTGTAAACGAAAAGGGCGTGGTGAAAATAGCTGTAGTTTGTTTCTCGACAAGGCTGGTGGTAAAAGTCAGCATGATGCAGTGGACAAAGGTACAGTTGTGGAGAAATATTAAGGCGATGCAAGGGAGATTATAAATGTTAAATTGGTCCCCAAAGGATTGATGATTCTGGTGAAGGAAGAGATGCTCGAAGTAAGTTGGGAGCTGTCAGGGATGCTACCTATGACTTCTAACTCTACTAACAAAGAGAGGTTGGATGAGGTTGAAATACACCTATCATGTTTGGTTTGAATTCAGAGAAGGCTAAAAACGATTTCAATGTTTCTAAAGAAAAACAAGGGGAAATGAGTGTTTCTAAATAGGAAGATTTACTCGAGACTTGAATAAGCATAGTGATCACAAGAAAAACATTTCACCTCCTAGGTAGGAGTAAGTTAATCTCTCAACACCTGAATTTGTGCCTACAAGTAAGGCAAATTCATCTATAGCAAAAATAGGCACTTCTTCGATATTGACTTGGAAAATGAGATGTCTGATGAGGATGATATGCTGGAGATATGTTTCAATAAGATGGACAAGGAGGGGGATGTCTCACTTAGGCAACAACAAAGTGGAAGCAATAATAAAATTAAAAAGAAGACATAATGAAACACATAGTTGGGATAATGGCAAGGTGACTTGAGGAAGTTGTTCTAAGGCACCTACTCATTAATTCGACTAGCAAAGCAAACTCATATATGATAGGTCTATTTGTCCTTGCTTGTAATCTGCTCAATGAGGTTTCTATTTTCCAATTCGTTTATATTTTCTTTTATAAAATTCACTATTTTCACCTTATATGCAAATCTATAAGTTATCCTTTTAAGAATTAATTTGTTTCAATTATTTCTTTTTAGGGAAAATTATTCGTTTTCAAAAATTTGAGTTTGAATAGTATATAAACTCAATTTTGTGAACAACATCAAGCTTACTTTAATTTTGAATTCTGACACTATTACTTATATGGAAAACTAGTTTTCATACAAACATATTAACTAAGCACTTAGTCTCAATAGCAATTTTCAGATTGAAAATACTTGAGCACTCATTATTTAGAAAACCAGAACCCCTAGCTAGCGATGAGTACAATCTTTTGTAGTATGCATCTAATAGTCTACATATAGGAATTCAAGATGAGGTATCATGGAGTATGTTGTTAGCAGATGACACATGGTTCTAGTTGATGCGGCTTGCAGATGAATTAACACTAAGGTGGAGGTGCGAAGACATACTTTGAATTTTAAATGGTTAGCTGAATAGAACCAAAACAGAATACTTTTACTGAATGTTTTGTAAAATAGCACATGGGGCTAGTATGGAAGTAAGACTTGACACGGATGCACTCCCAAAGAATGAGAGAGTTTCAAGTATACATCTTAGATCTATTATTCAAGCAGATAGAAATATTGGCAATGATGTTACGCGTCGAATTGATGTTGGATGGATAAGATGGAGGCTTGATTCTGCCGTCTTGTGTATATTGTGGTTAAATATACTCTGGTGTATGAGACAAATATCGGTCAATCAAGAAATCACTCATTTAAAATATGAAAGTTAGGGAGATGAAGATGTTGAGTTTAATGCATATGTATCCATTGTAGGAGTAATAGGATTAGAAATGAAGATATTCAGGATAGGATGAGACTGGCCTCAATGGAGGAGATGCAGAAAGTAAGACTGAGATGGTTGGGTACTAAAGAGGAGACGCACGAATTCTCCAGTGAGGAGATGTGAGAAGTTAGCGATAGATGATTTTAGGAGTAGAGGTAGGCGAAAAAATTATTACGGGAGATGATTAGACAAGATGATATAGTTTCAGCTTATTGAGGATATGAATTACATAGAAGGTTGTGAATGATATAGATTAAGGTGGAAAGTCAGTAGGTTGTAGAACGTTGTCTCACTTATTTTTCCGTACTAGTAGTTGTAGTATGACTTAGAGAGTGTCTTGTTCTTTGATGCCTGTTACTTTATTGCACTTCAATTAGTGTATTATTTTGTTGTAGTTATATTTATTTTCAGTATGCTTTGTCATGCTCTCTATAGTATTTTGCCATGATCACACTTTGTTTCTTGTTTTCTTCTTTTTCTTCTTTGAACTAATTAAGGTATCTTTTAAAACAACCTCTCTAGCTTCATGATTAATGTAAGATCCTTGTATATCCTATTCTCATGATACCTCACTAATAAAATTGCACTAAATATATTATTATTGTATCTAATTAATGGTCTATAGATAAAAGACTTAACCTTTATGAGCTATAGCATCTTTTTGCAAAACCTTTGCGTGAAACAAATAAATCTCACAATAAAGTAATTCAGTAGACATTTTGACCTAAGAAACTGTGATACACAATACTCATTCATTCCAATTTAGGCATCTTGTTTTTCGGTTTGTTCAACATTGCCTCTTTTCATATTTAGTAAGTTTTTCGATTCACTAGACCACAAAATTTATATCACTACACATATCTTTAATTTGATACCACAAAATTCAAAACCAAATTTCTTAAACAAAATAAAAATAAATGTTGAAGCTACGATTAGATATATTTTTTACATTTGGAAAGAAAATCTAAGAGTTCTGTGAATGAAAAAAAAAATGTTGAACCATTCAAACTTGCCAACTTTTTTCCTTTTGGAGATTCTAGGAAAAGAAAGATTAAAGATAGATTGATTGCTAACTGTAACCATATGTACTCATGAATGACTAGTTAAATAATTAATTAAAATTTTTGGGGGTCTTTAACTCTTGGAAACTTAAAGTAGAATATGTTTTAGTGACTTTTACTCCTAAGTTCAAAGCAATAAGATATTTTTTCCATTTCAACATCCTCATATTCCATCCCTAAATTCTAATTTTACTTCTATAATTTAGACTAATAAGTAAAGCTACTTATTTTTCTAGTTAATTTGATGCTACAGTTTTTCCACTAATGTTCCATCTTTTTATATCTTGACAAGATACCTTAAATATTTCTTTTGCTACACTCTAATTTAGAAAACCTTAAATATTCCTCTCTAATAAACAAGATGATCATGTCCTCATTCATGATCATCGTAAACCAATTTTCTTAATTGTGACGATATGAACTTTGAAAGGGGATTATTATCCGAGTATACATAAGGGTATCTCACTAACACAATCTCATTAATTTTGAATTCAAACACTACTACTTATATAGAAAAGCTAGTAATTCCTACAAATGTATTAACTAAGCATTCAGTCTCAATACAGCTATGAGTACAATCTTATAGTATGCATCTAATGATCTATATATAGGAATGCAAGGTGTCATGAAGTATGTTGTTTGCTGATGACATGACGTGACTTGTGAATAAATTAATATGAAGATGAAGGTGCAGAGATACATTATGGATTTTAAATGGTTAGTAGGACAAAACCAAAACAGAATACTTAGAGTGCAAGTAGATAGCACATGAGCTAGTGTGGAAGTAAAACTTGATCCACATGCAATCCCAAACAGAGAGTGTTTCAAGTATATATCTTGGATCTGTTATCAAAGGAAATAAGCAGATTGACAATAATGTTACACATTGTATTAGGGCTACTTAGATGAGACGGAGGCTTGCTTCCGCAGTCTTGTGTGATAAGGAGGTGTCATCTAAACTTAATTAAAAGAGAAGTTCTATATAGTAGTGGTTAAACCTACTATATGTATGGCATGGAGTATTGGTCAATTTTTCACAATCAGAAGATGAAAGTCGCAAAAATAAAAATGTTGTGCTGAATGCATGGGTGTCCATATAGAATTAATAAGATTAGAAATGAAGATATCCAGACAAGGTGAGGTTAGCCTTGATGGAGGACAGGGTGGAAGAAGGACTAACATGGTTGGATATATAACAAAGAGATGCACGACTTCTCCTGCGAGGAGGTGTGAGAAGTTGGCAATAGCTGGTTTCAAAAAACGTAGAGATAGGCCAAGAAATTATTGAGAGATGATTATATATGAGATGGTGTAGTTTTAACTTACCAAGGACATCACTTTATATAGGTGGTTGTGGATGACACGGATTAACATAGAAGAAGAGTAGGTAGTAGATGTTGTCTCACTTATTTTTCCGTACCAGTAGTCATAGTATTACTTGGGGAGTTTCTTGTTCTTCTATGCTTGTTATTTTATTATACTTCAATTATCATATTATATTATTATAGTTATATTTATTTTCAGTATAATTTGTCATTCTCTTTATAGTACTTTGCTATGACTTCACACTTTTTGTTTGTTTTCTTCTTCTTCTTCTTTGAGATAAGGTCTATTAAAAACAATTTCTCTAGCTTTAGAATAAGAGTAAAATCTTTATATACAATATCCTCATCATACACCCTTATAAAATTATACTAAATATATTTTTCTTGTATCTAATAGTCTATAGATAGAAGACTGGTACAAGTTATAGCATCCTTTGCAAGAAACTTTGTGTGAGACAAATAAATCAAACAAGAGAGTATAATTCAGTAGGCATTCGACCTAAGAAAATATTATACACAATACTATATTCATCCCAATTTAGGTGTCTTACTTCATTTTTTTTTGGGTCTGTTCAAGAGTATCTCTTTGTATATGTAGTAAATTTTTCAATTTCAATATTCTACATCGCAAATCTAAGACCACAAATTTAAATCACTATACACATCTTTAATTTGATACCACAAAATTCAAAATCGATTAACCTCAAAAAGAAAAACACTGAATGTTGAAGCTATGTAAGATGTATCTTCTATACTTAAAAAGAAAATCTAAAAGTTCTTGTGAGTGAAAAAATGTCCCAAAACCATTCAAACTTGACAATTTTTTTTCCTTTTGGAGATTTAACAAGAAAAAAAAAATTAAAGATACAAGATAGGCCGATTGACTAACCTAGGATGGCCTAACAAAGAGGATTAGAGAAATTGAGAGATAATGAGAGATGCCGTCAAAATCGATGTACTACAAAGCCGCACAAAATCACCGACAAAAAGAAGTGCTAAGTATCATATGCTCCCCCTGTTTAAAAAAGAATGATTTGGTTTGACTTAGCATGAACTTTAAGAAAATAAAAAAAAAAGATCAATCTTGAGGTCCTAAATAAAGTAATGTACAAAAATATCATTTAATCTTGTGGCCTTAAATATGCCACATGGAATATTGAAATTAAAATTTTGCCAAAAAAGAAAAGAGGTCATTGTTTTTTAAGCAGACTAAAAATGGAAATAAAGTCATTCTTTTTTAAATGAAAGAGGATATATATAGGTACACACGTGTTATATAAACTAGTTTTGATGCACGTGCATTGCACATCAATGTGAAACCATATAATACACTATTTTTAAGATGATGTCGATTATCAAACCATAAATTTTAAAAAATGATCATATCATATCTATATTACCTTAAAAGCATGAACTCAACAATTTTCAATGTCAAATTACTATTTTACCCTCCTATATTTTAATTAGCTCAGTGTCATTTTACTAAATTGCCCTCTCACTCATTTGGCCGCTAATCTTTCAAATAGAGCCTTCCACTTTTTAACCCTACCATATATCACGCTTCTTCACCTCCTTCCCCAATCGACATGCCTTCACAGTCCTCCACTCCAACGGCTAACGCTTTCCAAATGTTGCACCTCAAAATTCTTCAAAATGAACGGGTGCAACACCACTCCATATAACAGTGAACTCTGCTCTTCTTTTAATGATCCGTTAGGTCATTTAGAGAATTAGTCCTCTTACTTTCCTAAAATATCCTTTTCATGAATTTCAAATTGGTACTTCAAAATATTCAATAGCTATGATTATTTTAGTTTCAGGTAAATTTAGATAATTAGTTTAATTGAGGGACTAAATTGTAACTTATTAAATATCCTATACCAATCAGCATATATGTTAAAATCCGTTAGTAGGGGTGTATATGACAGAATTTGTGACAGTATTGATACCAACTTGCACTGCATTGCAAACCATCTCATTATACTAATTGTGGTTGTTTGGATTGGCTTATTTGAGATTATATGTTTACATTATTTGCGTCGCTCTATATAAATTGGCGGCACCAATGTCGGATTGGTTTTCCTATTACAGGTGTAAGCGTTCCTAAGTTATTTCATAGTTTATTCCATTTATGATTCCAAGTCGGTTAAACCTATTGAGTACATATTTTGTGTACTCACCCCTACTTCTTCCTCCCCCGCATATTTTCGTCAGGATTATCCAAGTGGTAGTTGATTTGCTCGTGCACTTAGTTCATACCAGATCTAGTGGTGAGACTCGGGGCTTCGAGTTTCTATTGGATTCTATCTTAGTTGTTTAGTCTTTATTTCTATCCGAAGACTGAGATACACTTATTTCACTAGTTTATGTATTAGATGCTCTTTATTCTCGTGACACCATATTTTGGGATATCATTTTTATCTGACAACTTTTTATTTATTGGGTTTTCTTCTTTTAGTGTACTTTATTTCTAGGTTTGGAATTTATAGTGACTATTTAGTAATGACCCTATTTTGGGTCGTGACAAGTTTGGTATTAGAGGTCTAGATTCACCAATCTCACTAGTTAAAGAGCAAGGTGTCTAGTAGAGTCTCACGGATCGGTATGTAGATGTTTGTATCTATCTTCGAGAGGCTATAGGATGCTAGTTAGGAGAAATCCTCTTTTCATTAATTCCCTTCGTGCGAATTTTTCATATTTAAGTTTTGTATGCCTCGAATCTATTATTTCGGTGCAGATGGCGAGGACTAGAGCTAGAAATACCGAGGATGAGTCAGTTGCTGCTGCCTAAGCCCCCGCTAGAGGGAGAGACAAAGGTTGTGGCAGAGCTAAAGGTTGAGGCCGAGTTAGAGGAGCAGCACCAGTCCTAGGTAAGACAAGAGAGGCTTCACCTGAGCCTATCATTGACCTAGTTTATGAGCACGAGGAGTAGGCTGAGGACCCATTTCATCCTCCTACAACCTCAGAGAGTACACTGGTATTACAGGAGCTATTGATTTGATTGTTGGTGAGGTTGGAGGGTACCTTGTTACAAGTGATCTTCTAGGTACCTCAGCTCTTGTTATACCTACTTGTCCTTCACAGCAGCTTTGGAACCTAGTATCGGATTTCAGACCCTAGTCCATTTTCTATGCCTTCTATTGCACCTACGAGGTTTTTAGCCCCGCCAGTTTCTGTCAGTGATGCTATGTCCTTGTCTGAGTATAAGAGCTTTGAAAGATTCGTGAGATTGGCTCCTCCCAAATTTGATGGTACGACTGGAGATGGGGCATATGACTTCGTGATAGGGTGCCTAGATCGATTGTTTAATTTTGGTGTTTTTGAGGCCTATGGAGTAGCTTACACATCTTATCAGTTCACAGGCATAGCCAGAGAGTGGTAGAGGTTGGTTATAGCTCGGAGGCCGGCTATCCCGATATGCCATGGCTAGTATTCCCACATAGTTTGAGCGGATTCACCGATTTGTGAAGGGATTTGCAAGTTATCTTTAGGAGCACACAACCTCTCTTGTGTTATACGGTAGTTCCTTTTAGAGCATTATTGACCATGATAGAATGACAGAGGCCATCAGACAGGTGTCGCGCCCCATTTTTCCTCACGGAGAAACGGGAACGTGGACGACGTCGTGGCAATGACTCGTTTGGAATTTTTGAATAATGTAGAGTCGCCACCTAATGAATTAAGGTGCATTAGGACACCATTCTAAGTCTAGGTGTAAGCCTAAGGTCAAGTTACCAGAGAGAGGGTAAGGGCTCAAATTACCTCGAAGGGAAGGTGTTAAGCACCCTTCGAGGTCCGCAAAGGCGGGTCCCGACCGTGTCTCGTATTTTATGTGGGGGTCTCAAACAATAAGGTCTCTATTTTATTAATTCTAAATTACTCTAGGTGACAAAATTAAATAAACGAATTAATTAAAAACAATAAATGAAACGAGATGAGAATTGAATAAATTATTTACTCGGATTAGTTACTCGGCTTATTTCCGGATTTAGCTTCACATGGCTTATTTAAGCCTAAGGACAAAACCAAGGTTTGTCCCTTTTAAGCACGAGTTATATTTCATCATTTCCGAGGGTCCTATTTACCCCTACCCCTCCTAAGTTGATTTTATTATTTAACTTAGAGGCGTACTAAAAGAAAAGTAAAAGCCTAACGTTTCCTAAAATGACTAGTGTCCCTCCTAATGTCCAAGAGGCATTGGACTTCTATTTTAGGGTGGTTCTAGACTTAAAAGGAATATAGGCTTCCTATAGGACCCCGCGTCAAACAAAACAGACAAGACGATCATTTAGCATGGAAATCTCAAGTAAGCCTCAAAAACACAAGTAAATCATGCGAAATGTGTGGCATGCTAATAGTAAGTCTCAAATCAACATTAGATGGAATACTTCAAAGATTAGTTAATTAAATAAAGATTTTAATTCTTTTGAAAAAATGTTAATATTTTAAAACAAGTTATACGATTTAAACAAAATTTCTAAAGATCATTAAAGGATTTATTAAAGACAATTATGTTATATACGTTAAAATTAAATTGAGTCCTATAGGCACGATTTCTAAAATAATATTTAAACATATTTAAAACAAAATTCTGTAGGCATGATCTCTATCACAACAAATAACCTAAGGACAAAATCTTTATGTGAGAATAAAATAATGAAAGATGCAATTTTCCATTGATAACCTAAAACACGACTAAACAAATAACTTAAGCATAAAAAAAACAAACACATGCAAAGAACAAATACTTAAAAATCACGAATTCTACTAAAATACCCCTAAAAAAGCAATATGAATGGACAATTTCTAAATTAGTAAACAAATCCTAAAATATGGTATCTAAACATACTATTATCAAACAAATTAGAGCACGATACCCACAATTATATCCCCCCCTTTTTTTTAGTTGAGACAAATAGAGAAAATGTTGTTAAACATGCTAATCACATGACTCCCTTTTATTTATTTTTCAGATCCTAGGTTGAGATTGCCTAGGTGAGTTACGCGGATAAGTAAAAACGTAGCACGTAATTCCCTTCCCCCTTTAACTAATCCCCAATTCCACTATATTTTATTACAAGCTTTGCAAAAATTAAAATACAACATAAAAAAAAACTCCTCAGCCCATCCTCCTGAGGTTCTCGACAACTATTCGTGTCTTTGGATTGTAAAAGAAACTTAAAATGAACCTGCAACACTTATCAAAACTAACAGTAGCAATGTATAGAAGTAATAATTCCAATCAACAAGTGAGTCAAAATATATGCATATAATAAATAAAAAAAAGAAAAAAGTAAACACTGACCAATTAAATCCAACAATTGCTTGAAAACTAGAAATTTTAATCTTGCACTTGGGAGAGATGCAAACCAAAGTAGAACAATGTTGTAAGAGAATTATGTTGGGATGTGGAGCCTGATTAATATGTAGATGTACTATTTTTATTATTCTCCGTGTATTTTGTAACAGTGTTATTCTATTAATATAAATACTGCATCACCGTGGAGGTTACCTTCACTGGTGTTACCACGAAATTATTTCTCTCTCTCTCTTAGGTTTACCAAAAACTGTCTTGATTCTTGAATTATTCTTCGAAATTCCCAAGTGTTGTTGTAATCGATCCTAACAACTGGTATCAGAGCACAGGCGATTCAACACGATCACTGAAGATGGATAGTTCGAAGCTTGGAATTGAGAAGTTTGATGGATCTGATTTCAGTTTCTGGAAGATGCAGATCGAAGATTATCTCTATCAGAAGGATCTTCACGCACCCTTGACTGGGGAGAAGCCTGAAGCCATGGCAGACGACGTATGGAAACTCAAGGATCGGCAGGCGTTAGGGCTGATTCGGTTGACGTTGTCTAGGAACGTAGCGTTCAACATCGCAAAGGAGAAGACCACAGCAGATCTGTTGAAGGCGCTATCAAATATGTATGAAAAACCATCCGCGATGAATAAGGTATATTTGATGCGTAGGTTATTCAATTTGCAAATGTCTGAGACTGGATCTGTAGCGGATCACATAAACGAGTTCAATATGATTGTGAGTCAACTGTGTTCTGTGGAGATTAACTTCGAGGATGAGATTAAGGCGTTGATTTTGATGTCATCTCTGCCCGAGTCTTGGGATACTATTGTTTCTGCGATTAGTAGTTCCCGTGGGTCTGAGAAACTGAAGTTTGATGAAATCCGTGATGTTGTTCTCAGCGAAAGTATTCGCAAACGAGAAGTGGGAGATTCATCGGGCAGTGCTCTCAGCGTTGACGGAAGGGGGAGAAGCAAATCGAAAGGCCAGCATCAACATGGTCGATCGAAATCAAAGAATCGTGGGAAGTCTCCGAACAGACCCAACGTGGTTTGTTGGAATTGTGGAGAGAGAGGGCACTACCGGTCGAGTTGTACGAAACCAAAGAAGAAGCAGAATAAGAAATCTGCAGATGATACTGATTCTGTAAATTCCGCGGAAGACGTTGCGGATGCTCTGATTCTGAGCGTGGACAGCCCGGTTGAATCCTGGATTCTGGATTCTGGTGCATCCTTTCATTCTTGTCCGAGCAAGGAACTGTTCCAAAATTTCAAATCCGCTTATTTTGGAAAAGTGTATCTTGCAGACAACAAGCCCTTAAAGGTTGAAGGAAAAGGGGATATTTGCATTAAGACCCCATCCGGAAACCAATGGACATTGAAAGATGTCAGATATGTTCCCGAACTTAAGAAAAATTTACTCTCTATTGGTCAGTTGGATAGCACGGGCTACACAATACAGTTCGGGAATGGTTCATGGAAGATTGTGAAGGGGGCTATGGTTGTTGCTCGTGGCACAAAAATTGGAACCTTGTATACCACTGCAGGGTGCATGAATATGGTCGCTGTTGCTGAGGGTGGTTCTGGTTCGTGTTTGTGGCACAATAGACTTGGACACATGAGTGCTAAGGGAATGAAGATGCTGGTTGCAAAAGGAGCATTGGAAGGTTTGAAATCAGTTGATGTGGGTCTTTGTGAGAGCTGCGTTATGGGCAAACAAAAACGAGTTAGCTTTACAAAGACTCCGAGACAACCAAAGAAGGTGCGGTTAGAGATGGTTCATACAGATGTTTGGGGGCCAGCTCCAGTTTCATCAGTAGGAGGATCCAGATTCTATGTAACCTTCATTGATGACTTTAGCAGGAAAGTTTGGGTCTACTTCTTGAAGCATAAGTCAGATGTGTTTGCAACTTTCAAGGAGTGGAAGGCTGAAGTTGAGAATCAGACTGGTTTGAAGATCAAATGCTTGAGATCTGACAATGGTGGAGAGTACGATAGGTCAGAGTTCAAAGCATTTTGTGGTGCTGAGGGTATCAGATTGATGAGGACAGTTCCGGGGAAGGCAAGACAGAATGGAGTTGCTGAAAGGATGAACAGAACATTGAACGAACGTGCAAGAAGCATGAGGATACACTGTGGGCTGCCTAAGATGTTTTGGGCAGATGCTGTCAACACAGCTGCTTACTTGATAAACAGGGGACCATCAGTTCCCTTGGAGTTCAAGATTCCAGAGGAGGTGTGGACCGGGAAAGAAGTCAAGTACTCACACTTGAGAACCTTTGGCTGCACATCTTATGTTCATGTTGATCCAGAGAAGAGGGACAAGCTTGATGCTAAGGCCGTGAAGTGTTATTTCATAGGCTATGGTACTGACATGTTTGGCTACAGGTTTTGGGATGATGAAAATCGAAAAATCCTAAGGCACTGTGATGTCATGTTTGATGAGTCTGTCCTATACAAACACAGAGAGCAGAAAGATTCAGAAGCTACAAAGCGAGTGGGAGTTGACATTGAGTTACCCAAAGATGTTGCTGCAGAAACTCAACCAACTCCTGACACTGTTGCTGAAGAGTCTGAGGGTGAGCAATTGACACCTGAGCAGGGGTTGAGGAGATCATCCAGAACCATCAGAGCACCTGACAGGTATTCACCTTCATTACACTATCTGTTGCTGACTGATGAAGGGGAACCTGAGTCCTATGATGAGGCTGTACAAGTGGAGAATTCAACCAAGTGGGAGCAAGCCATGGATGATGAGATGAGTTCACTTGAGAAGAACAATACGTGGATACTGACAGAGTTACCTACGGGGAAGAAGGCTTTGTCAAACAGGTGGGTGTTCAGAATCAAGGTTGAACCAGATGGCAAAAGAAGATTCAAGGCGAGGTTAGTAGTTAAGGGATACTCACAAAGGAAAGGTATTGATTATGCTGAAATATTCTCTCCTGTTGTGAAGTTAAGTACTATCCGAATTTTACTAAGTATTGTTGCTTCTGAGAATTTGCATCTTGAGCAAATGGATGTAAAAACTGCTTTCTTACACGGAGATATAGACAAGGAGATTTATATGCAGCAGCCAGAAGGTTTTGTTGTTCCGGGCAAGGAACACATGGTATGCAAGCTCAACAGGAGCTTGTATGGACTGAAGCAAGCACCAAGACAGTGGTACAAAAAGTTTGATTCCTTCATGATCAAGAGTGGATTTAGCAGGACTGAAACGGATCAGTGTTGTTACTTCAAGAAATACACTGAGTCCATTGTTTTCTTACTCTTGTATGTGGATGATATCTTGATTGCAGGATCCAGCATGCAGGAAATAAATAGTCTGAAGGCAAGTTTATCTTCAGCATTTGATATGAAAGATTTGGGTGCAGCAAAGCAGATTCTGGGGATGAAGATTTCTCGGGATAAATCTGCTGGCACTTTAAATCTATCCCAGGAGCAGTATATCGAGAAAGTGTTGGCCAGATTCAGGATGACTGATGCTAAGCCCAGAACTACTCCTTTGGCAAATCACAAAAAGTTGTCAAAGGAGCAGTCACCCAAGACAGCTGAGGAGCGAGAACATATGGCACTTGTTCCATATGCTTCAGTAGTTGGGAGTTTGATGTATGCTATGGTTTGCACCAGACCAGATATAGCACATGCAGTGGGAGTTGTTAGCAGGTATATGGCAAACCCAGGAAAAGAGCATTGGGAAGCTGTGAAGTGGCTTCTAAGATATTTGAAAGGTACCTCAAATACTTCACTTTGTTTTGGCAAGAATAAAGTGGTTTTGAAGGGTTTTGTGGATGCTGATCTTGGTGGTGATGTGGACTCAAGCAAGAGCACATCTGGATACATCTACACCATAGGTGGTACAGCTGTAAGTTGGATGTCTAGGCTTCAGAAGTGTGTTGCTCTTTCATCTACTGAGGCTGAGTATGTGGCAATGGCTGAAGCTGGGAAGGAGATGGTGTGGTTGGCTGATTATCTGGAAGAATTGGGCAAGAAGCAAAGCGAGAAGATTCTTCATTCAGACAGTCAGAGTGCCATACAGTTAGTGAAGAACCCAGTCTATCATTCGAAGACAAAGCATATCAGAAGAAGATACCATTTCACTCGCAGGGCAGTGGAGGATGGTGATATGTGTGTGGAGAAGATAGAGGGTGCAAAGAATCCTGCAGACATGTTGACCAAATGTGTTGATGTGGGGAAACTGGGGTTGTGCAAGACCTCAGTTGGACTTTTGTAGATGTGAGTTCTACAATGTTGTGATGCAGTAGGAAATATTGATGCTATGATTACACTGTTTGAGAGAATACTGTCTTGGTTACCTGATCAGTCTCCAAGTGGGAGAATTGTTGGGATGTGGAGCCTGATTAATATGTAGATGTACTGTTTATATATTAACGATCTCGCCGTTCAACCTCGGCTGTACTATTTTTATTATTCTCCGTGTATTTTGTAACAGTGTTATTCTATTAATATAAATACTGCATCACCGTGGAGGTTACCTTCACTGGTGTTACCACGAAATTATTTCTCTCTCTCTCTTAGGTTTACCAAAAACTGTCTTGATTCTTGAATTATTCTTCGAAATTCCCAAGTGTTGTTGTAATCGATCCTAACAAATTATAAGATGGAGAATTGTAGAATATTGAGTCTCTAAACTTCCTTATTAAAGAATTGTTTGTGGATTAATTTTTGGGTAGTGTGTCTTGTGTGTAGAGAAGTGTCTTTTTTGAGAGATTATGAGGCTCTACTTATATAGTAGAGGAAACCAAGTACTATATGGAAATAAAATCAATCAACTTAATTTAAACTTACCCAAAAAAAGAATAAAATCAAGCATAAATCAAGTACAAACTAATTGAGATTTTTACCAAAAAAAATAATTCTAGATTAAATGAAGAAAACTAATTAAGGGAAGTCAATATTATTACAAATCACAATAATATCAAAAGAAACAAAAAAAAATTGTTCTTCCATTTTCAATAATCACTTTACCATAACAAGAGTTGTAAAAATTCAGAAATATCACAATTATAATTTCGTATACAAGTGCCAGTCATATAATTCATGAAAATATCAGTTATGCCAATATATATATATATATATATATATACATATACATATATTTAAATTAAGAGTCGACAAAATAAAGCATTATACTAAATCATGCCGCTAAAATAATACTAAGTAACATAATAAAAAATAATCAAATAGTATGACAAAATAATTTACGAACAATTTTTGAAAATCTAGAATAAAATTAAAAAAAGCACAATTATTTGAATAAGATTGAAAATAGGCGCGTTTATTTACAAAGTTTCGAATCTACCTATTTTAATAAAGTGACAATCTAAAAGGGTATAGGTCGGTCAAAATTGGGTGTCAACAGCTGCCCCTTCTTTGCTCGGGAATAAAGGATGAATTGTCGAGCAAAGAAAGTTGATGGAGTAGCCGATTTTGTCCGACCGATGAAATATTATCGGAGGGACCAAATAGAGCAAAAAGGGGTTGAGAAAAAATATTACGGCCAAGACTTCGGTTTTCAAGTCGCCTACATATCTCTGGTTCTACGAGAATCAGGCCGTGTGTAGTTTCGAATTAGGAACGATTGAAATTCCTAAAAATGAAAATAACCGTGCGGGACTCAAAGTGGGAATGATAGTAGCTTGAGTTTGGAAGGATTAGAGCATGAGGTGGCACGAATGATGTGGCAACACAAAGTATGAAAATAACTTGTGTCACAACAATTATGTAGGATTAAAGAATCACATTTAAGAAATGAGAAGCCTTCTATCCTTGCAGCTTCTGATATAACTAAATGAAATGGTTAGTTCATAAATATAATAATTATGAACAAATGCGATTAATACTATAAAGAAAATGACAAAAGTAGATGAGAAATTGTATTAGTTTTTGAGAAAATAACCCTTAGCCTCGATAAACATTTGGCTTTTCTTGAGAGGATACTGATCCAGCTGACTTTCGAAAGACAAAGCTTGACCTTGAATCGATTCGTTAGCAGGCAGAAATATGATAATGTGAAAGAAAATATTAACAACTAAATTGACAACTGAAATATCCTATTGTAAGGCGGACAAACCTGAATGTCCTATTGTAAGGTGGACGAACCTAAATGTCCTATTGTAAAGCGGACAAGCCTAAACGTCCTATTACAGGCGAACAAGCCTAAATGTCTTATTGTAGGGCGAACAAGCCTGAATGTCCTATTGTAAGGCGAACAAGCCTAAAAGTCCTATTGTAAGGCGGACAAGCCTGAATGTCCTATTGTAACGCGGACGGGCCTAAGTGTCCTATTATAAGGCGGACGAGCCTAAGTGTCCTATTATAACGCGGACGAGCCTTAATGCAATAACATGATTGATAGTAGGCCCAAATGATAACATAATTTGACTAATTAAAATGATTACTTATTTATAGTAGGCCCAAATAACAATTTGATCCAGATAGTAACTCTTTCAGTCAAATCTAACAGCAGGCCCAGGTATTGTCGATTCCTGCATTTAAAGAAAAATTTGAGTTTTGAAAGACAAGGTGGGATCATACCTTTGTTGTCTTTGATTTTATGGAGCCCAAAGTCGCACTTCACCGTAATGAAATTTTTGAGGATCCTCAAAAATTTCTGCCCCAGTTTAAAATATTTTCGCTCGTGTGTTGATATGTTGTGTACTCATGAATTTTGAGGGATCCGAAAAATTCTGCCCCAGTTTGACATGTAGGATTTTTATGTTCCTGAATCACTCAAAGAAGCTTGTCAATAAAAAAGAAAGTGATTGTCTTGCATTTGAACGTTAAGGCTTGATATTGAATTTGCATGTTATTAATGTCTAGAAGTTGGATCGATTAGCTCTGGATTCGATTTGAAGGATTTGATTGAATTGAGGAATGAAAGGAATATTTTATTGATTGAGACCGGACCTAATAATGGGCTGCCTACGTATCCAATAAGGAAATCAGGTCAAACGTAGTTCAGGAATACAAGAAAAAGAAACGGGATGAATGGAAACTCTTGGTAGAAAGTAAAGGCATTTTGCTCATGATAGTCTTCTCCTCATCAATTTCTTTGGTGTGATTTGCGCTTCTTTGATACATGACTAGAAGGATCACCTTGAACAATAACATCATTGATCATAGATGAGTTGTGATTATTGTTTAGTAGCCCTTGTCGCACTATCACCTTTCCTTTTTCAATCAAATTTTGAATCTTGTTCCTCAATGCTTGACATTCCTCAATATCATGACCTTGAATATTTGAGTGATACAAACATTTCTTAGATAAATCAAGAGTTGAAGAGGAGTGTGTAGGAATCCATCCTTTCCTTGGTTTTAAAAGCCCTTGAGCCCATAGTCTTTGAAAAATACTCATCAATGTCTCGCTTAAGGGAGTAAAAGTACGAGGCTTTCTTATCTTATGCTGACAAGACTCAGATTGTGTTTGATGAACTTTTGAGAAACTTTTGTAAGAGTTAAAATGTGCAGGATTGACTTGTAGGTGGAGAGGCTTGGGGTGCATATCAAAAATAGCATGAACCTGTTCGGTATTTCGATTGCATTGTTTTTTAGGTGCGGTTGTTGAAGCATTTTTGTTCTTATCATTCGATGCTTGAGCATGAATTTGTTCGTCAGTGATTCTTCCCGTCTGTATGCCATACTCTAGTTTTTTCCAATTCGAACTAGACTGTCAAAATTTTGAATGCTTGTGAAGTATATGGTTTTGTAGTATATGTCATCAAGTGATCTGATGAAAGTTTGGACTAACTCTTCTTCATGAGGTAAATGACGTATCTTAGAAGCCTCGAATCTCCATCGTGTAATATATTCCTCAAAAGATTCATGGGACATTCTTCTGACTTCGAGCAAATCCAATATTGTAGGATCATTTTTTATGTTGAATTTGTATTGCTCTACAAAATCTTGGGCCATATCTTCCCACCCAAACCACTTGCCAAAATCTTGTTTGACATACCAAGCAAAAGCTACCCCAGATAAACACTGAATGAATAATCTCATCAAAAGAGCTTCATTATTTTCAATACCCACTAATCTACTACAATAATCCTTAAGATGTGCAATTGGATCTCCATGTCCGTCGAACATATTGAATTTTGGGACTTTGAACCCTAATGGTAATTCAACTTTTGGATGCAAGCATAGCTTCTCGTACCTCAAGTCATGAACATTTTAATTCAACGGTAACTTTCTCTCTGTAAAAATTAGCTCTCAAAGAAACGTTCACTGCCAGCCCATCGGAATGGCGCGTGAGCCGCCGGCGGAGGGCAAAAGACCGCCGGACAAGGAACACCAGGAGCGCCTGGATGAGGGGCTTCTTCTACAACAAGAGACGCACTCAGATTCATCCCACAGCTCTGGGAAAATGCAAAGCAGTCCGGCGATTATTGTGGCTATATCCGAAGAAGAATTGTCTAGGGCTCGCGAAATTATGTCCTTACTTAATATGGGTCAAATTCAAGTAATTCCAAAGAGTGGAGATGAATCTACACATTCCGATCCACCTGTGGTCCAAAAATTAGATCATTCTATCGCGCCAATTGGGAGAACTGATCCGGAGATTATGGCGCGAATCACCTCAAAATCGCATGTGAGTCTTGATATTCGACCAACTTCTGAGGAAATTCAAGATAGGGATGCTACTGGAGAAGCCCCCCCACGAACTCAACTACAATCTGAACAATATTTGGTCAATTCCACCGCTGGAATCGACGGCGGGGACTTAACAGTCGACGACGACGGAGCTCCGGCGAGAATTGAGGGTCGTAAAATATGTCACAATGTTCCTGGGGGACTGGAGAGGCTCCCAGACCAAAAAACCCCAAATCTTAATGTCACAATTGACTCGAATTTGGAAACTAGGATTTTGAGGACTCAAGAAAATTTCGACTATGGCATTGATTGTCCAAACACTAATGCTACTATGAGTAAAATGCAGAATTCTGAACAAATTAGGGGTAATCTAGAAGCTAAAGATGATAATAGAGACCCCCTAGTACTGAATTCTGATCAAATTAGAAGTGACCAAGTTCATCAGGAGATAACTAAGGATTCAGCATCCTTAGGAGGTAAGTTGTTGGAGCTAACTAATATTTCTGGTAGTTGTACTAATGATGTTAGGTCGGAAGCTGTGTTGAATTAAGAAAGAGGACAATGTGACCATTCTAAGGCAAAGCATGTTGACACTAATAATCAAAATATCAACCAGATTAATTCTGATTTGATTAATGGTGATAAGGGTGCTGGCAAGGGTAAAGATCTCAGAGTTAATAAGGAAAGTGGGAAAAGCAACAACCACCATGATTCTCAAACTCATATCTTCCACCCTCCCAAACCTCATGATCTAACCAAGCTTACATCTAATTTCCAGAAGCAAAATCCTCCTCATTTTCATCCTAATCTGAGTACTAACTCTGATCAGCTCATTAAGAGTACCACTACCCCTCTTATAACCAGCAAATTCCCTAAAATCAATCAGGTCCCTGAGCCGGCTCCTTTTACTATTGTTCACTCCTATGCTACCAAGCTAAGGACCAACCAAGCCAAAGTTGAAGTTCCAGTGGATATAAGCCCCCCCATTTTCACTACCAGACAAGGCCTGCCAGCTGTTATCTTCAAGAAGCAGGATTACATGGTTAAACTGGCTGAGAAGTGTAAATATACATTGATTGGGAAATTCTCTAACACCATGCCTAAGATTGACCTTATCAGGAAGAGTTTCATACAACAAACTCAACTTATAGGTGGTGTGAAAATTGCCCATTTCAATGCTAAGCATATTTATATTGATCTTGATAATGCAGAAGACCATGTTACTATATGGAACAAACAAAGGATGTTTATTGAAGGTCAGCCTATGAGGTTACAAATCTGGACACCTTCTTTCACTCCAGACAAAGAGACCCCTATTGTTCCTGTGTGGGTAACTCTACCAGAGTTACCATGGCATTGCTATGATAAGGAATTCATTTCGGCTTTATTAGCCCCTATTGGAAAAACTTTGCATTTAGATGTTGCTTCTATTCAAAAAACAAGGGGGAGTGTTGCTAAAGTTAGGGTCCAGATGGATCTTACTAAAGAAAGGCCACCTCATGTTTGGATGGGTACTGATGAAGATGAGCATACCATAGGAAGGTGGCAAGCTATTCAATATGAAGGGCTTCCTGACTACTGTATGTATTGTAAGCATCAAGGGCATAGAGAACAGGTGTGCACTGTCAAAAAGAAAGATGAAGCTGAAAAGAAGAGAAGAGAACCAGAGAAGGATGTCTACAAAACAGATCAGGTTCACTCCTTACCTAATTCTTCCTTTACTTTTAACACTAATGTTTGCTTAAGTGATGCAGGTGTAGCAGGAGGTCACCAGAATGGAAAAGAGCATCAGAAGGAAATAAATAATGAGGAATGGCAGGTCCAAAAAAGAAAACAGAATCAGAAAAATAAACAAACCAATGTGCAATGGAAACCAACTGGTAATATTATCAGTGGCATTAATGATCAAGACAATGAGAAACAAACAAGGAATCACAACTCTGGACCAAGTGAAATGGGGAAGAGTTGTGAGGCAAATGTAAAAGGACAGGAGGATGCACCTAGAGGCTCAGGTATTGACTTATCTCCCCATGGGAGTATTGATCTTGCTCATCAAGATCAGACCCCCATCCCCCATAATATTGCTGAGCATGTTGATGCTGTTACATCCCCACTCCCAATCCCCTCTGGGTTAGCTGATATTGTAGTCTGTGGTGGTGAGGAAGGATTGAAGGAGACACCTACTAACCTGCAGGATGGGGAACCAATGGGTGGGTATTACAAATCTCCTGCTACCCCTATTGACCAAAGTCAGATGCTGCAGCAAAATGTTAGTAGTCTTAATCAGTCCAGGGAAGGTCTTCCAGGTCAGAGTAACAATATGGGTTCTATGGCTAAGGATTTGGGCTCATTTGCTAGCACTAGTACTATGGGGACCAAAGGTAAGAAGAACAAGCTGAACAAGAAAAGAAGGGATGCCCTTAAAAGGAAAATTGGTAACCAGACTGAGCAAGTTGAAGGCAATCAGTTCCAATCTCCTACAAGAAGTGATAGAGTGAATGGCAGAAAATTCATTATTACTGATGGTCAGAATGAGGTTTCTATTTCACCCCTTCAGGTTGACTATAACCATGCTCATACAGACATGGTGGCAGAGGTGACTACTGCAGACTGTGCTTTCAATACTGATCCGGCTTTACCTAGAGGAGATACAGATGAGTATGAAGTCATTAACTCTGAAGATGAGCTTGATAAGGATAATTTTTCCAATGAGGAGGAGGAAGATGGTGGAACCAGTCAGACAAGAGTCTATAAACCAAGCTTTAAGCAAGAAGAGTGGATCCAAGAGGAGATACAACAAGTGTCTGACCAACAAGGCCTATCTCCCAGGGTCTGCATCAGAACAACTTCAAGGCCAAAAATTTCAAAGATACAGTTCCTACCACTATTGGTAGACCTAACACCAGACTTTATGCATCCAAATCTTCTCAATGATCAGCACCTTCATTTGGAATGCTAGGGGCATTAATACTAAGGGTGCCCTAGAAAGAATTAAGAATCTCAAGCAGCTCCATCATCTGTCCATGATCTCTGTTTTGGAACCTTTTTCTGATAACTCTCATTTGACTCAGTTCAGAATTCATCTAGGTATGGATAAGGCTACCTGCAATAATAATGGTAAGATTTGGATTTTTTGGAATGAAGAGATTGATTGCTCAATCTTAGATTCTGATGACCAGCAGATTACTTGTGAGGTGAAACATGTTCAGCATCTTCATTCCTTCATTATTACAGTTGTCTATGCCAAGTGTAGGGACCATCTCAGACATCCTTTGTGGGAGAAAATGATTCACACTGCCAATACCAAATCTGATGTGCCTTGGTGTGCTGTGGGAGATTTTAATGTCATTACTTCCACTGAGGAGAAGCTTGGGGGGGGGGGTTCCCTATAACATCAAAAAGAGTTTTGAGTTTATTAGTGTGATTGAGGCTTGTGGGCTTATTGACTTGGGATTTACTGGCCAAAATTATACATGGTGCAATAACAGAGATGTCAATTCCAGGATTTGGAAGAGACTTGATAGAGCCATGGTTAATGACAAATGGTTGGAGTGCATGCCCACCACTACCATTACTCATCTGCCTTCTGTAGGATCTGATCATTGCCCTCTCTTGATGGATATGTCTCTAAGTCAAGATAAAGGTGTCAAGTACTTTAAATTTTTGAACTGGTGGACTGATCAGCCCACATTTATGGATACTGTGAAGGACAGTTGGTCTAGAAAGGTGTCTGGAGACCCCATGTGGATATTTCATCAAAAGCTGAAGGTTCTTTCTTCTTCTCTCAGTAGTTGGTCTAGGAGTCATTTTGGTGATGTCTTTGCTAAGGTCAAGGAGTTTGAGGAGAAAGTCAAACTTGCAGAAGAAGACCTCATCAATGATACCACTGAGGATAAAAAGAGTCAATTACATGGGGTAAATGCTGAATATATAAAATTCTTGAAAATGGAAGAGTCTATGCTCAAGCAGAAATCCCAGCTGCATTGGTTTAAAGATGGTGATGCCAATACCTCCTACTTTCATGCACTTATAAGAGGTAGAAGGAGGAGGTTATATATGCATAGAGTTCAAGATGATAATGGGGAGTGGATCCAAGGGGATGAACAGATTGCAGGGGCTGCCTGTGATTACTTCCAGAGCACCTTTTCAGGGGATGATAAGTACATTGATGAAGAGGTGATTAATTGTATACCTAATATGCTGAATCAAGATCATAATGCCAATCTCCAAGCCATGCCTACCATGGAAGAATTGCATCAGGTTGTAATGTCCCTTAATCCACACTCAGCTGCAGGACCAGATGGTTATAATGGCAAATTCTATCAAGTTGGCTGGGATATCATCAAGTATGATCTTCTAAAGACTGTTCAGGCTTTCTTTTGTGGGCAAAGTATCCCTAAATACTTCTCTCACACTTGCCTTGTGCTTCTCCCTAAGTCCAAGAATCCTAATCAGTTTACTGAGTACAGGCCTATTAGTTTGAGCAATTGTATCAACAAGATCTTCTCCAAGCTTTTGAGTATGAGACTGGCTCCTATTCTGCCTCTGCTGATCTCCAAGAATCAGTCTGGTTTTGTTAAAGGGAGAAATATTTCTGAGAACATCATGCTTGCCCAAGAAATCATCCACCAAATTAAAAAACCTGTGGAAGGGGATAATATTGTTATCAAGCTGGACATGGCCAAGGCTTATGATAGAGTGTCATGGGCTTTCATTTGTGTTGTCTTGAGAAAGATGGGTTTTGGTGAGTTGTTTATTGACATGGTTTGGAGATTAATGTCTAATAATTGGTATTCTATCATTGTGAATGGTACCAGACATGGCTTCTTCCACTCCTCTAGGGGCCTTAAACAAAGTGACCCCCTGTCTCCGGCCTTGTTTATCCTGGGTGCTGAGGTGTTATCTAGACTTCTTAACAGGTTACATCAGTCGTCTGGGATCCAAGGCTTCTATATGCAACAAAGAGGGCCTCAAATCAATCATCTCAGTTTTGCAGATGATGTGATCATCTTCTCATCTGGTACCAGAAAGTCTTTAGAGCTTATCATGCAGACTTTAGCTACCTATGAAAGTGTGTCTGGTCAAAAAGTTAATAGAAACAAAAGCCACTTCTTGGTATCTCCTACAGCCCCCCAGAGTACCTGTGAAAGGGTCTATAGGATTACTGGTTTTACTCATAAACCAGATCCTATAACTTACCTTGGGTGCCCTTTGTATATTGGAAGACAAAAGGTAATTTATTTTTCAGATATGGTTTCAAAAATTGCTGCAAGGATATCAGGTTGGCATTCTAAGATCCTCAGCTGTGGTGGTAGAGCTACACTTATCAAACATGTTCTTCAGTCCATTCCTATTCATATTTTGTCAGCGGTATCTCCTCCATCCACTACCCTCAAACAAATACAAAGTCTTACTGCAGACTTTTTCTGGAGTTGGTGGGAAGGTAAAAAGAAGTACCATTGGTCTTCCTGGAAGAATTTGAGCTACCCATATGAAGAGGGGGGTATTGGTGTCAGATTGGTTAAAGATGTGTGTAGATCTTTCCAATTCAAACATTGGTGGACCTTCAGAACCAAAAATACCTTGTGGGGTGAGTTCCTTAAAGCTAAATACTGTCAAAGGTCAAATCCAGTAAGTAAAAAAAGGAGCACTTGTGACTCTTTGGCCTGGAAGCATATGATGATGAATAAACAAGAGATGGAACCTCACATGCAATGGAAGATCAACTCGGGGAACTGTTACTTCTGGTGGGATGATTGGCTAGGTGTTGGCCCCTTGGCACACCTCAGGGAAACCAGTAGCAGGTTCAACAACTCCAAGGTCTCAGATTTTATTCATAATGGGCAGTGGAATCAAGATCTGATCAATACCATTGCCCCTCCTCAGGTTGTTGATAAAATTTTAAACACTCAGCTACGTATTTTGAATGGAATGCATGACAGGGCCATCTGGAGCCTCAACTCTAATGGAGAGTTCACCATCTCATCTGCATGGAATTTGATAAGGGACAAGAGAGTGAAGACCAAGCTCAACACTTGTATTTGGCACAAGAATATACCCTTTAAGTGTTCCTTTTTACTTTGGAGGGCATTAAAAGGGAAGCTTCCTACTAATGAGAGTTTGATCAGATTTGGGTATGAGCCTAGTAAATGTTGCTGTTGTTATAATCAGGGGTGGGATACCATTGATCACATTTTCATCACTGGCCACTTTGCTCAAAATGTGTGGAATTTTTTTGGTAACTCTTGTGGTGTTACTACTGATTGCAGTCCATTGAAGAATACTATGATGAGATGGTGGACTATGAAATATAAGAGTGATGTACAGAAGCTCATTTTTCAAGCAGTGCCTATCTTTATTTGCTGGAACTTATGGAAAAAGAGATGTGCTAGTAAGTATGCTACTAGCAAGTCCAACCATGTAAGGGTGAAATACCTTGTGGCTAAAGAAGTCTCTTATATGCTGAAAATAGCATATCCATATGTGGATTGGCCCAGTAGCTGGATGGATATTATGAGCATTACAACTAATTGGGTGCATGATATCAAAGTCACCCCTGTCAAGTGGAATAAACCACCTGATCAGTGGGTGAAACTAAATTCGGATGGTAGTGCTCTTTCTAATCCAGGTAGGCTAGGTGGTGGTGGGATCATCAGGAATACTGCAGGCCTATTCTTATTTGCTTATGCTACCCCTACGGGGGTAGGGACCAACAACAAGGCTGAATTGGAAGCAGCCATCTTCGGCATTAGCTGGTGCCTTCCGATGGGTTTCAGAAGAGTCATATTAGAGGTTGATTCGGAATTGCTACAAAAATGGTTAACTGGTCAGCAAGCCAACCATCCTACCATTGACATAGCTTATGGCCTAGACAAGTGTCATCAGTATATATCTCAGTTGGAGGATTTTAGATGTTACCATACTCTCCGAGAAGCTAATTTCGTGGCTGACTCACTTGCTAAATATAGTCACCAATTCAGCAGCCCTCAGTTATACTTTAATGTTCAACAAATGCCGAAGGAAGCCAAAGCCTATTTCTATCTAGACAAAGATGACATGGTCACGTTCAGAAGAAAGAAATTGAAGAGAATCAAGAAACCGCCTTGAGTTAGTATACTTTGGGTTACCAGGAGCCCTCCTGAGCCTTCTTCTAATCCCTGGTTTGTTTTTTGGTTTCTTTAGGATTAGCAGTAGGTTTATTTTCCTTTTACTTATGTAAAGGGAGAGTCTCCCTCGTTTATTGCTTTCTTAGATGATATGTAAGGAGAGTAGTACTCTCTTAGGCATTGCCTAGGCTTGCTTTTCAATTTTAGAAATGGGGACTAATTGGCCGACCTTAGTAGGTTAGCCGATTGGTGAACCATCTTAAGCCGGAGGTAAGGTTTATGCCCCCCTCCTTTGTATTTGTCTGTTTTTATATTTATGTTAAGGCTTGGGGGGTGTGCGGCTCAACCCCTGACCGCCACGAGGGGTGAAATCCTTGGGTAAGGTCTGTTAATTAAAAAAAAAAAAAAGGTCATGAACATTTTTGGAGAGTAATTTCTTATTCACCTCCTTCTCTAAGTAATGAAATTTCTGTCATAGATTATTCAAGTCAGATCTTTCTGTTCTATCGTGTACTTCTACATTGTGCAAGGCATCAAAATGAATGTCTATTGGAGGCATTGAACGAGGAAGTGTGCGAGCAAGAATGGAGTGAGGAGAGAGAGTTGAAAAGGTGCTTTGAATTGGACGGGAAGAAGGACGAGTGGCATTTTTACGGATATTGAGCATGTTTGACATGTTGCAGTTTCTCAATCAAGCCGACGTTCAAATATTAGACAACCTTTAACAAAAGGACATAAATTACATACAAAAGTTAGTATATGACATGAATAAATAAAACATCAATAACAACTGTAAAATTACGTTTGAGAAAAAAATTATTAACGCTAAGATAATGAATCTGAGCCTATGTAAATAAATGGAAATGATAACAAATTTAATGAAAAGATATGATGCGAATAAATCAAGAAGAGTAAAAATAAATATTCATAATTAAATAAACAAATAAGTGTCCTAAATGCATATGGCCACGTCAAGCCAGAGGTAAGCCTAAGACGACAAAAAGCAACCACAATAATAAATCCAAGCTGTATTGATATTATTTGGAGTTTAGAGTTAGAAAAAAATAACAAATAGTTTAAAGACTCATTTTATTAATAATGATTATAACCGTTACAATTTTGAATGACATAAATGGGACGTAAAAGGGGATTGGGATAATTATAGTTTTGAATTTCCTCGAGAGCATTGATTGAACTCCATAAACTTGCAAAACAAAGATAACAAAGGATTTTCTAAACTCTAAATAATATAACTTGGCTTGGATTAAATTATCGTGGTCACGTAGATATGCAATATTTCGTCTAGAGGGTGATTGGACTCTTTAGACTTAAAAAGTGGCTACTACTATGTTGATTGACCCCATGGGGCCAAACTATCTAAGGTTTATGCATGCATGACTTAAATTTTGGGGTGGATAGCTCTATCCTAAGTTTCTAAAGAGTGGGTTTAGACACGGACTTGGTATTCTTATGCGAGAAGCACGTGGTCCAACGGTAGTAAGACTATCCGCCATTCACCACGCAAGCGCTTACTCTCTAAAATTTGGGTTTGAAAGAAGTCGGGAGAAGTGCAAAGGCACGACATCACCTTAAAAGAAAATAAAGGAGGGTCCCAAGTGGGGGAACATATGAACGGTATGCCAGTTAATTAAAACGATAAATAATTAGCACTTAAGACAATAATATAAGTTATTTAAAACAATAAACAAGTAGGGGGGATAAAAGGGGGTTAGATTAGTGGGAATAAGAAAGAGGGTGTTAGAGAGATAAGGGAAGGGGAGTTAGAGGGGATAAGGGAAGGGAGATTAAGGGGAAAAAAAAAGAAAACAAATTAGTAAGCAAAATAAAGCAAGTGAAATAGAAAGCTTATAACCCACATAAACAAAAGACAGGTAATGGTAAGAACCTAGTCCCCAGCAGAGTCGCCATTCTGTCGCGCCCCATTTTTCCTCGCGGAGAAACGGGAACGTGGACGACGTCGTGGCAATGACTCGTTTGGAATTTTTGAATAATGTAGAGTCGCCACCTAATGAATTAAGGTGCATTAGGACACCATTCTAAGTCTAGGTCTAAGCCTAAGGTCAAGTTACCAGAAAGAGGGTAAGGGCTCAAATTACCTCGAAGGGAAGGTGTTAAGCACCCTTCGAGGTCCGCAAAGGCGGGTCCCGACCGTGTCTCGTATTTTATGTGGGGGTCTCTAACAAATAAGGTCTCTATTTTATAAATTCTAAATTACTCTAGGTGACAAAATTAAATAAACGAATTAATTAAAAACAATAAATGAAACGAGATGAGGATTGAATAAATTATTTACTCGGATCAGTTACTCGGCTTATTTTCGGATTTAGCTTCACATGGCTTATTTAAGCCTAAGGACAAAACCAAGGTTTGTCCCTTTTTAAGCACGAGTTATATTTCATCATTTCCGAGGGTCCTATTTACCTCTACCCCTCCTAAGTTGATTTTATTATTTAACTTAGAGGCGTACTAAAAGAAAAGTAAAAGCCTAATGTTTCCTAAAATGACTAGCGTCCCTCCTAATGTCCAAGAGGCATTGGACTTCTATTTTAGGGTGGTTCTAGACTTAAAAGGAATATAGGCTTCCTATAGGACCCTGCGTCAAACAAAACAGACAAGACGATCATTTAGCATGGAAATCTCAAGCAAGCCTCAAAAACACAAGTAAATCATGCGAAATGTGTGGCATTCTAATAGTAAGTCTCAAATCAACATTAGGTGGAATACTTCAAAGATTAGTTAATTAAATAAAGATTTTAATTCTTTTGAAAAAATGTTAATATTTTAAAACAAGTTATACGATTTAAACAAAATTTCTAAAGATCATTAAAGGATTTATTAAAGACAATTATGTTATATATGTTAAAATTAAATTGAGTCCTATAGGCATGATTTCTAAAAATAATATTTAAACATATTTAAAACAAAATTCTATAGGCGTGATCTCTATCACAACAAATAACCTAAGGACAAAATCTTTATGTGAGAATAAAATAATGAAAGATGCAATTTTCCATTGATAACCTAAAACACGACTAAACAAATAACTTAAGCATAAAAAAAACAAACATATGCAAAGAACAAATACTTAAAAATCACGAATTCTACTAAAATACCCCTAAAAAAAGCAATATGAATGGACAATTTCTAAATTAGTAAACAAATCCTAAAATATGGTATCTAAACATACTATTATCAAACAAATTAGAGCACGATACCCACAATTATATTCCCCCTTTTTTTTAGTTGAGACAAATAGAGAAAATGTTGTTAAACATGCTAATCACATGACTCCCTTTTATTTATTTTTCAGATCCTAGGTTGAGATTGCCTAGGTGAGTTACGCGGATAAGTAAAAACGTAGCACGTAATTCCCCTCCCCCTTTAACTAATCCCCAATTCCACTATATTTTATTACAAGCTTTGCAAAAATTAAAATACAACATAAAAAAAAACTCCTCAGCCCATCCTCCTGAGGTTCTCGACAACTCTTCGTGTCTTTGGATTGTAAAAGAAACTTAAAATGAACCTGCAACACTTATCAAAACTAACAGTAGCAATGTATAGAAGTAATAATTCCAATCAACAAGTGAGTCAAAATATATGCATATAATAAATAAATAAAAAAGAAAAAAGTAAACACTGACCAATTAAATCCAACAATTGCTTGAAAACTAGAAATTTTAATCTTGCACTTGGGAGAGATGCAAACCAAAGTAGAACAATGTTGTAAGAGAATTATAAGATGGAGAATTGTAGAATATTGAGTCTCTAAACTTCCTTATGAAAGAATTGTTTGTGGATTAATTTTTGGGTAGTGTGTCTTGTGTGTAGAGAAGTGTCTTTTTTGAGAGATTATGAGGCTCTACTTATATAGTAGAGGAAACCAAGTACTATATGGAAATAAAATCAATCAACTTAATTTAAACTTACCCAAAAAAAGAATAAAATCAAGCATAAATCAAGTACAAACTAATTGAGATTTTTACCAAAAAAATAATTCTAGATTAAATGAAGAAAACTAATTAAGGAAAGTCAATATTATTACAAATCACAATAATATCAAAAGAAACAAAAAAAATTGTTCTTCCATTTTCAATAATCACTTTACCATAACAAGAGTTGTAAAAATCCGGGAATATCACAATTATAATTTCGTATACAAGTGTCAGTCATATAATTCATGAAAATATCAGTTATGCCAATATATATATATATATATATATATATATATATATATATATATATATATATATATATATATATATATATATATATATATATATATATATATATATATATATATTTAAATTAAGAGTCGACAAAATAAAGCATTATACTAAATCATGCCGCAAAAATAATACTAAGTAACATAATAAAAAATAATCAAATAGTATTACTACTATTACCACTAAAATATTTTTTTTCGAGAATAATAATAATAATAATAATAATAATAATAATAATAATAATAATAATAATAATAATAATAATAATAATAATAATAATAATAATAATAATAATAATAATAATAATAAAGGTAGTTAAAAAAAATGACAAAATAATTTACGAACAATTTTTGAAAATCTAGAATAAAATAAAAAAAAGCACAATTATTTGAATAAGATTGAAAATAGACGCGTTTATTTACAAAGTTTCGAATCTACCTATTTTAATAAAGTGACAATCTAAAAGGGTATAGGTCGGTCAAAATTGGGTGTCAACAACAGGCACGATAGCATGGTGATAAGAGGTCTCGCTATCATCGTCAGTTTGGCAGTTATGCACCCAGAGATAGAGATTCTCAGAGGCATGGCACTCAAGTTATCAAGGGAGGCCAGTTCATGTAGCCATTCCTAGTGCGGATAGTACAGGCAGGCCCAGATCTAGCCAGACTAGTTATGATGGTTCCTCTAGTTCAGGGATGCGCAATGGTTCTTCAGGTTATCCTCCATAGAGTTCTGGCCCAGAGGTTGTTACGTATGCGATGGGTTCGGCCATAAGGCCAAGGATTACCCCAGGCATACTCCTACTTCTTTTCCATCAAGGACACAAACAACCTGTTCTACACCAGCCCGAGTAGCTAGAGGTGCTTCACAAAGTGCGAGGGGTAGTACTAGAGGTGCTAGGAGTGGAGCTCGAGGTGGTGCTCATGGTGGATCGTAGGTTAGTGGTGAGCATAGGGTATGTTATGCCGTTCTAGGTCGTGCAGAGGCAGAGGCATCTAATGTTGTTATTATAGGTATTATTCCAGTTTGCCATCATTCAGCTTCAGTATCATTTGACCTGGGTCCACGTATTTGTATGTATCCACTTATTTTGCTAATGACATTAATAGTGTTGTGAGCCTCTTGATGTGCCTAATTCTATTTCTATACCCGTGTGTGAATCCTTAGTGATGGATCGGGTATATCAGGGTTGTATTGTGGTATTCTCAGGTAGGGAGACCCAGGCTGATTTGATCCTTCTAGACATGCTTGACTTATATGTAATTTTGGGTATGGATTGATTGTCTCCTTATCATGCGATCCTTGATTGTTATGCTAAGACTGTCACCATAGCATATCCGGGTTTACCTTATTTAGTATAGATAAGTGCTCCTAGCTCTTATCCTATGGGGGTGATTTTTTATGTTCATGCTCGACGTAGGATGGAGCATGGGTGTTTATTTTATTTGGCTCATGTTCGCAATATTTCTAAGGAGTCATCTTCTTTAGAGACCACGAGGATGGAGAGAGAGTTCATGGATGTGTTTTCTACAGACTTACGAGATGTTCCTCCAGATCGTGATATTGATTTTTCCATTGACTTGGAGCCGGGGACTAAGCTCATATCCGTTTCTCCTTATCGAACAGCTCCTACAAAGTTAAAGGAATTGAAGGAGCAATGAAAGGTTTGTTGAAGAAGGGGTTTATCTCGCCTAGTGTGTTGTCTTGGGGTGCACCGGTGTTGTTTGTGAAGAAGGATGGTACTATAAGAATGTGCATTGACTATCATCAGTTGAATAAAGTCACCATCAAGAAAAAGTATCCCTTGTGATTTATTTTATCGGCTTCAGGGTGCTTTAATGTTCTCCAAAATTGATTTGAATTCGGGGTATCACCAATTGAGGGGTCGGGAATGAGACATCCCGAAGACTACTTTCAGGACCCGATATGGGCACTACAAGTTTGTGGTTATGTCATTTGGGCTAACTAATGCCCCTGCTGCTTTTATGTAGTTGATGAATCGAGTGTTCAGACTGTACCTGGATTCTTCTGTGATTATATTCATTGACGGCATCTTGGTATATTCCAAGAGTGAGGCGGACCATGTTCGTCACTTGAGGACTTTTCTTTAGAGATTGCGTGAGGAGAAACTGTATGCTAAGTTCTCCTTATGCGAGCTTTGGCTCGAGTCTGTGACTTTCTTTGGTCATGTGATGACTAAGGATAGTATTATAGTTGATTTGACCAAGGTCGAAGTAGTTCGTGATTGGGTGAGGCCCACTTCAATGACTGCAATTCGGAGTTTTATTGGGCTGGCAGGTTATTATCATCAATTTGTTCAGGGATTCTCCTGTATCGTGACTCCTTTGACAAGATTAACTCGAAGGAAGTTGCATTTCTATGGATCGATGAATGTGAGGCGAGCTTCTAGGGGCTCAAGGAGTTATTGACTTCAGCACCTATTCTAGAATTTCCTGAGAAAGGTGTACCCTTTGTTGTTTATTGTGATGCTTCTGGTGTTGGTTTGGGTGGAGTATTGATGCAAAAGGGAAGAGACATAGTGTATGCTTGCGTATCTGTTCGTTCCATTTTTATTCAACTTAATAGAATGGAAGGTTGAAATGGTTCAAATGATAAATTTATGAATAATAAATTTTAGGTTATGTTTTTGGAGGAATTAAGACTTAACCCAAGGCTTGAAATTTAGGAATTTGGTTATTGAATTAGATGAAATTTTGAGGTTAGGCTAGATATATAGTAATAAGGGTATCATTGGACTCCTTGTGACGTGCATGTTCCTTCCTTGATAGTGAATTGTCATTTGGGGAGTTGAATTCAAAATTTGTCCATTCAGTAGAAGTGTTGGAGTGCGGTTGCGGTATTGAGGTAGGTTTGGTTATCCTTCTTTGAGATTGGGATTGAATTATTGAATATCCTTATGTTGTAATCGATGGGATAGGATCGTATCATGCGTTGGGTTGTAAATTCTTATTGTGATGCTAGTGTGAGGGCTTTAAATGTCTTTGTGTTTGCTTTGAGAGCATGTGAATCCTAAATTGAGAGTATTGTGAATATGGCATATGGAGAACGGGAGATAATTGTGATATAATATGGAGGATCATGGCTTACTTGAGAAATGAAAGTTACTAAAATATGGTGAAGTATTTTAAAAGAGAATTGTATCCCAATATGTATAAAAGAGGATAAATATTATTATTACTTAACTTTGAGAACTTTGACATTTATTGTACTTATTGAGAGAAATATTGCTTCCATAATTGTGTCTTGATTGCATGCATCCTCATAAAACATGTCATGATATATTGAGAAATTGTGAATTGTGAAACTACTTTTTAAAACCCTTGACCACTAGTTAGGTGGCAGGACAATTGATATATTGAGATTCTTATCATGAGACCTTGACCACGAGTTAGGTGGCAGGACAGTTGATGTATTGAGATTCTTATCATTAATCCTTGACCACGAGTTAGGTGGCAAGGTAGTTGATATATATTGTGATTGAGGTATATGGCCTTGGAGGTCTCTATGGGTCTCCTTAGTCTATGGAGCCTTAGCTCAAGGGGGGTGTATACGACAGGTTGTGCGACGGTCTTGATACCGCCTTGCATTGCATTTCATACCATTTCATAATACTACTTGTGGTTGTGTGGATTGACTTATTTGAGATTACACGTTTACTTTATTTGTGTCATTCTATATAAATTTGCGGCACCGATGCCGGACTAGTTTTCCTATTGCAGGTGGAACCATTCCTAAATTATTTCATAGTTTATTCAAATTTGGATTCCAAGTCGGTTAAACCTACTGGGTACATATTTTGTGTACTCACCCTTCTTTCTCCCCCGCAGATTCTCGTCAAGATTATCCAAGTGGTAATTAATTTGCTCGTGCACTTGGTTCATACTAGATCTAGTGGTGAGACTCAGGGCTTCGAGTTTCCATTGGATTTTATCTTAGTTGTTTAGTCTTTATTTCTATTCAAAGACTAAGATGCACTTATTTCTCTAGTTTATGTATTAGATTCTCTTTATACTCGTGACACGAGGTTTTGGGATACCATTTTTATGTGGCGACAATTTAAGATTCAGCTCTTGACTCATAGAGACTCTATCATGCATCATTCCAACTCATAGCACTCGGGAAACTAATAGTAGAGTTAAAGCATTTAGGGATTACATAGGCTTTATCCTCTTTTAAGTGAAATATGCAAAAATAACAAGAATTCATGCTAGGGTTCATGTAGAACAACAAAATCATCTAATTCAAGTATTTAATTTATAAAAATTGTAATTCATGCAAAATTATATAGAAATACATCAGGATTTAAGAAAATCCTATAAGAAACATTCATGGGAGACTCAATTTACTTACAACTCTATCAATTCGGGTTATGGGGCACATTGAAGAACATAATCTATTTTTTGGTTAGCCTTACATACCTGGAAGTTTTGAACCTTGAAATAGCTTGGAAGAATTCTCAAGTTTTTACTTCAATCCCTAGTCTTATTCTCCATTAAACTCTTGCCCAAAGTTTGTATCATGACCCGGACCTAGGGCCTAGATGTGACACAGCGAATGGAAACCCGAGAGTCCCCAAATAAGCCTCATAGCGATCAAAACCACATCATCAGTAAGGAAACACATTCAAGAAATAAACACGTACTTCTACGGGGCAGGAAAGTAGGACTCACGTTATGCGGTATCATAAAGGAAAGGGGCCTTTCACGCCGAATGTATAAACATACATAATCTCCATAGTCAACCAAGGTAGTCATAGTCAAAAGATAGTCGTAATCATAAACTCCGAACATAACATCTCATAAATATAAGTACATAAAAGTCTACAAGGTGTCCAACAATGCCTCTAGTCAAGATGGGACGGGGGGCCAGGACATGTCCCGGGCTCACCCTCAATTACTTAAATAATCATAAAGTAACATGGATAGAAGAAAGCGGCTCGTCCTTCAAAGCTAGGACTCATCACAAAGTTAACTTTCTGGATTCGAGCTATTCGTCAAAATGTGGATGGTCAGGGCGCTCGGTCCCTACATGGTAAAATCATGTAGGCATAACGTATGTGTTAGTATGTTTGAATGTACTAAGTATGCGAGCATGTTATGCACATGACTTATCAAACCTACATTTTAATGTTAGATGACAAGAGCACATAAAATAGAAGAATTCATATATTCCAGGGAAAATAGTATATAACATGCCATAAAATTCATGATGCACGAAGTGTTATAATGCTCATACATAGTAGGGATGGATTATAACCGACAAATAAAACCCATGCAAGCTATTACATTAGTTAATCCGATAGAGACCTCCCATCAGTAGGGAGAAGATTACTTGCCAAAGGTAAACTACATCACACCTTATGGGACCCCTATTTCGGTGGATGGTCACCTTCCTTACGGGACACACCATTTTTGAAGGATTTTCCAAAATCATATCATATCAAAGCAAAACGAATAACCATTCCTTACGACCCCGACATTTCGGTAATGACTTCCATTCCTATGTTGGCACATAGTTCGATGAAAGGGAGAGGACTTTTGGGGATAGCCCTGATGCCCCCAATCCATCACTGCTAAGTCAAAACATCCCACAAGAATATTTATACATATACGTGCTTTCAAGAGATACAATGTTCATTTTTCAAATCTGTTCGATGCACAATTGGGCTCAAATGTCAAACCATAAATCAAAATCATGATACTCATGCAAGGAATAACTCATTCACATATACAAGATGGTGCAAGCACCCAAGATGCTCAAAGAGCCAAAATCATAAGACATGTATGTGATCAAGTTTTTGTCATAACCCATAATTGTTTTAAAATAATTACATAAGATATAATTGGGCTTAATCCATTCAAAATTCTTCATAAAGTCCCATGTACATGAATGCAATACTATGAGTTGGACGAAAATTACATGGGCAATGTAGAATCAACGTTGGGTTAATAATACATTTCGAAATTCAGCTGGAAATACATGTAAAATCAATACTTAAGTCATAGTATGTATGAACTATGTGCAATTCAAGTCTTTAAGGGGGCATGCACTTTCATGAATTCGTTATCTCAATGCAAACCATTGTAGAGGAGCTTAAAATAGCTTTAAATCATTAAATAAATACATCCCACACTTCAATTGAATTGCACAATCAATAATCGTCGACACCCATTTGTAAAGTAAGCAAAACCTTATGAAAACTAATTGAATAAGTTTGGGACTCCTTTGTTGAAAGGGGTCAAGAATCAATCTCACATACCTTAGTGCTAGAGGATGATATTGAGAGGAAATTAGCTTGAAGAAGAGCCCCAATCAATCCCTAGCTTGAGTCTTTAGAAGAAAGCTTGGAGAGGAGGTTTAGGAATTTATTTCTTAGGAGGTGAGTGTTCTAAAGAGAATGAATAAGGATGGACTTGCCTCAGCTGATTCAGGGATTTAAGCTGGGCGGAAATGCCTTACACACACTTAATGTGATTCAAATGTACGTAAAAGCCATTAATGAAATGGGTAGGAAAAATGAACCATTAGGACTATACGGGCGCCTACACGGTTCGTGAGCCGTCACACGGACCGTGCATAGTGCCCCTGAGATGGCACTTAGACGGATTTTGCGGTGCCAACACTTAGAATTTCTCCGAGGTTAAGGGGTTCTATACGGGCGACCACACGGTCCGTGTAACGCCACATGGGTCGTGCCACAAGCCGTAAAACATCACTTAGAAAAATTCCGCACGAAAATGTTACAAGATGGTAATTTCATACTTAGATAAATTTTCAAGTCGCGAGCCCCACGTGGGCCACACAGCCCATGGGGGTGGCCGTGTGCCCACACTTGGCGTAAAATTCCCCGTCAAGTCCACGCCATCGAAAACTTGGCCAAGTACCCCTCCAGTAGAGGCTACATGGTCCGTGAACTATTCATGCCAAATGATGAGTGTATTGAAGGTAAATTTCTTACCCTTCACTAAATTGATATACCTATTCTTGATGTGACTTTCTATTTAAGTCTGAGTAGTATTGATTGAGGGCGAGGAAGAGTCGAGTGATGAGATGAGTCTTGAGTCTATTCTTGCATTGATATCCACCTTTACTCATCATTCGAAGACGAATGATCCCAAGGGGGGATAATGTAACGACTGGTAAAATTACCAAAATATCCCAAGAGAGAGGGTATGCACGTAACGCATCTTCTAATACTCATATGGCAAATTCGAGGCCTGATTTGTGATCAGCAAAGAAAAATTGAGTGGGAAAATAGTCTCGGTCAATTTTTAGAGCGACTCGATCAAAAGATAATTTTTCGATCTGAATCACTCCCCTCATGACATTTCCCCAAGTATAATTTACCACACTTGGCTTACCCAGTAAACCTTGAGCCACACTAGCTTGTGGCTGAGATCCATGGGCTCCAACATTAAGGGACCTCTGATCATTCCTAATTCTGGGTGCAGGTGCACTAGTAGATGAATGTGTTGGCCCCGTCTGAAATCTATTTCCATTTCCCTTCTTTCCAACCTCATGGCTGGATGTCTTAGCCTTCTTACTTCTAAAAACCTCTTTATCATGTTGCCTCTCCTCATCAGCTTGCTACATGAAGGTCATCAATCTGAAAATGTCCATATCACTTAGAAGCATTGCTCGCCTCTTATCTCTCTTCGGCCCTCTATTCAGCTCATGCACATATATTCCCATTCTTCCCCTCATATCAGCAACCATGTTTGGACATATCGAGATAGTTGAGTAAACTTCAGCCCATACTCTTGCACTATCATAAAGCCCTATTTCAGATTCAAGAACTCTCTTACCTTGGCCTTCCTTCATTCTCTTAGAAAGAAGTGCCCCAAGAAAGCTTCCTCGAACACTGCTCAAGTCAGCAATAAGGCATCCTCTCCTCTACTCTTCTTCCATAGGTCGAACGATAGTCCAGCCACACCCTTGAGTTGTTAAGAAGCCAATCCCACTCTGTCAGCATCAGCCACATGCATCACTTGGAACACTTTCTGAAGATCCTCCTCATAATTCTCAGGATCCTAAATGGATAAAGACCCTGTTAACTCAAGTGAATTCACCCTCAAGAATTCTCGGACCCTAGATGTGTCCTGCACATCTTTTCGACCTGCTCCTTATCTTCCAGCAGGTACTATGACAACCTAGACTAGAGTTTGAATAGCCTGGTGGAGCTCAGCATTGGAGACCTCATCTTGTAAGGGTTGCTCAACAGGGACAGCTGGCTCCTCGAGCACCTCATGTCCTTGAGGCTCAGGTGGGTTAACTTTCTGTCTGGCGGGATGTCCTCTACCTCTAACGGCTCCTATGGGAGGCGTGATCACAACTCTGCAACATGCAAAGTACGAATTAAAAGAGAACCTTTCATAGAGCATAACTCTATCGCATGACTTAGATCATGAAAGAAGTAAAACAATTCCTAAATGTCTTATAGCCTCAAAAATATGAATATGGAGCTCTTAGCACCAATAATAAGGACTCTACTAGACACGGCTTCATAGACTCCCTAGAACTCTTGAATTCGGGCTCTGATACTAAGTTTGTCACGCTGCGGGAGGGTACCCTAGACGTGACCGGCACCTATAGACTATTGCTAGTCCCCAAGCGAACCACTTGGCCTTATCACAACTATTCAATCAAATATAATCTACTGATAAGCGGAAGACAAAAGAAAATTAAATGGAAACATCTTATCTAGTTCTCAAAATAATATAATAATAAAAGGCTAGTAGAAAGAACTAGCTTACAATCTTAACAATCAATATCCAACTCTAGTCTATAAAGCCTCTATCACTATCAAGTGGTGCCAATGACAAACCCATGGCTACCTCAATCAAAGTAAAGCTAATCAAGTCTGACTCTAAAGCAAGGTGGAATAAGTAAAATAAATCCTCTGAAGTAGGGGAGGCTCATCAATCAACTAAACATCTCAGATCCTCAACGGTGTGCCTGTTGATGATCTCTAATCCCTGTATTTGCATCATAAAATGATGCAGCGCCGAATGACATCAGTACGTGGAATGTACGATATGTATAATAGCTGAATAAAATAGAAACAGGTAGAATAATATGGAACAACATCAACTCAAAACAATCATCAAATCAGAATATCAAATGTCTATCTAAAGCAAGAATAAAAAGTAGACAAGTGACTTATCAACCAGTCAAACCTCATCAAATAAATAAGGCTCAACTCAATGGAACTCAACTCAACCCATCTCATCTCATCTCAACTTAGAGTGCTCAATGTGGGAACTTTTTGGGAGTTTCTCTTATCCGATAATAATCACTTATGAGCCAATGATTGTACAACATTTCGCCGGTGTTGCCACGATCATTCTATACTTGCTAGGTAGACTGCCATGTAATGTAATGGTTCTAGTCCTCACCAACACTTGAAAACGTAGTTACTGGGTGAGAGTTGGTATTATTCTTACCCATTTCGGTGCTCGATACTCCTCCCAGGACTCAATGCTCATAAAACCATCTATCCTAATCAATCTATCTCAATAAAATCATTCGATCGGCCTCGTAGAGACACTATCATTCAATCAGTCTCATAGAGACTCTAATCATCTCATAAAATCAACATCTCAATTAATACCTTAAGGCTTAGAACAATCATTAGGGAAAACTCGAATAGACAAATCATTGGAGTTTATTTATGGAGACTCACAGGGCTATCAAGTTCTACCAACTCATCATCATTCTCACACCATAATAACAATCAACATTCTCAAATCAAGGCTCTAGATTCAATCCCTAAGTTCATTCATGCATGATTTGAAAAATAATCATGTAGGTTTATACAATATCTCATGATAAGTATTCGATTTAGGAAAACAAGTTTATGATGATCATCAACATAGGAAAATACTTGTAACTAATATAATTTTCAAGGAAACCCTTCAAGAATCTAGTTTATACATTAATTAGGCTTTCAACTCTTTTATAACCATCTGTGGGGCACATGAGAGAATAATCTCATGCTTTTTGTTTAGCCTTACATACCTGGTGTGAAGCTTTAATGATCAATCTTCAAAAGTTCACCCTTGAATTCTCCAATCTATTCTTCTCTCGCCTCTTTTCTCAAGCCCTAAACTTTTTCCAAGATTTAGAATGGACTTAGAATGGGGTTTAAGACCCTTTTTATGCTCCAACGACCTAGTGTGATCGTGTTTTGAGTTTAGGAGGGGTTGAGAATTATCCGGAATGCCCCTGACAAAAATTAAAAAAATTTCAAATTTAGAGTACTCAGTCCGTGACACGGACTGGGCGCACTACAATATATTTTTTCCCAGAAATTTTCCGAATGAATTTTTCCAATCCCATTGAAAAAAATTAAGTCTGGGTCTGCTATAGAGGCACGACATGCCTTTATCGCACGCAGACACCATTTTCCATTTTTGGACCAAAAAATTATCTTTTGATTTGGTCGCTCTCAATATCAACCGAGACTATTTTCCACTCAATTTTTCATGATGATCGCATATCTGATCTTGTATTTTTCATCTGAGCATGGGAAGACGTGTTACGCTCTCATCTCTCCTCTAGGGATATTTTGATAATTTTATCGAGTGTTATAGTGATGAGATTTAGAAAGAAAGAGACACTGAGTCTGAGGTACATTGGCCCGTACCAAATCATAAAGAGAGTGGATAATGTCGCTTATGAGTCAGAACTCATCGGCGTTAGCGCCCATCCACCTGGTCTTTCATGTTTTTATGCTCAAAAAGTGATTGGGAGATCCGCAGTTGGTTGTGCCTATTAAGAATATTGGAGTCAAAGACAGTCAGAGTTATGAGGAGTTTTTGTCCAAATCCTTGATTATTAGGTTCGCAAGTTAAGAACCAAAGAGGTTGCATCTGTCAAAGTATTGTGGAAGAACCCATTTGTAGAAGAAGCTAATTTGGAGGTAGAGGAGGATATGAAGGAAAAATACCCCTATTTATTTTGGCCTACTGATGGTGAGAAAGTTGATGGTAATAATTTTTCTCTAGACTTTCGAATTCCTATTCCTTGAGTTCTCCTTTCATACTTAGTATGATAGACGATAGAGCTCTAGAGTCCGAGTGAGGATTGATTTGATGTATTGACTGATTGATTGTTGTACTTGCTGAATTTCTTGATTAACTTATTGCATGGGCGAGATGAGAGCTACTTGATCGTTAGAGTCCATAGAGAGATTCGTGCCTTGACCTAAATCCCTAGGTTTCTCTTCATTCGAGGAAAAATAATCCCAAGGGGATGATAATGTAACAACCACTAATTCTTTCTACCTGATCTGGAGTAGGATGCACAAAGAAGGTTCACAAGGACCATTTACGACTCGTAGACAGGTCTACAACTCGTAAAGTGGATCTCGTAAAACCCTAGATGACTTGGTGGAAGTGTTTTAAGTATGAGGCCTATATACGAGATAGTATATGACCCGTAAAGTATTTCACGGCTCGTAGATGGGTTTGGTGAATTGATGATCCAAATATCAACTTTGCACTATCTTGAGTTACGAATTAGTAGATGACTCTTATAACGGTTTACGACTCGTCGAGAAGGTTTGATGATAAATTCCAGTAACTCAACTTTCAAGACTCTATTTTACGAGAGGTAGTTTACGACCCGTAGAATGGTCTACGGCCCATAAACGGGATCTTATAGACTCAGACGACAGTTTTTAAGAGGGGTATTTTCATCCTTTTCAATCCCTGTTTAATTAATCCTTGTCCCTTTTAGGCTTGAATAAAGCCTTAAAATAGAACCCTATGTATATTTCTCACAATTGTTCACACCCAAGGGTTTCTTGAGAACACTAGAAGAGGGGAAAAAGCAAGAGTTCTTGATTTTAGCACGAGGATTGACTAGAGTTGGATTGCTTCTTCTATCCCCAGGTATGTAAGTCTTACTAAAGTGTGGAACTACATCAGTTCATATGCCCCTTTCATCTACTTGAATCAAGATTTGGAAAAAGTTGAGATTTGAGAAATTCTATTACCATGATACGGAAATTCTTACATTTATTATGAGTTCTCCAGATAATGTATGAAGTACTTGCTGCATTTCATAATTTCTAATATGAAATTGAGGTAAAGTTTCATACTTAATAGAATGAACCCTAAATTGCATAATTCTATGAAATTCCACGCATGGATTGAGTTGAGTTCTGAGTTTGATGTTGAATTGATGAGTTGAGAAATTTGAGTTTCTTGGAGCATGAAAATCCTATTAAACATAATCACTTATACTACCATGAAACTTACTTGCATTGCATGATGAGTCAATTTGAGTAAGTCTAAGTGACAGTCTGAGTCTGAGTCGAGTTTGATTGTCTGCATTGATTGACTAAGTTGATGAGTAACTAAGACGAGTTGAGATGAGATAATCCAAATGAGGTTGCAATTTGAGTTGAATGACGGAGCATTGAGGATTGAGTTGAATGATGAGTTGAGCATGTTTTAGTCTTGGGAGGAGTATTGAGCATCGAGCTAGGAGCGAGTAAACATCCACTTTAACCCATAGAACTATGTTGCTAGCATAGGATAGTCGTGTAGCTTGTTTTGGCGACACTTGTCTAAAAAGTGCACATTTACTATGAATCCAAGAGAGAGGTTGATCATCCTTTACTGTGGCAAGTTTAGGATAGGCGTGGTAACGACATCGCCTTCGTTGTGCATCACCAAACTAAAGGTGATAGGATTGGATATTAATTAAGAGAAACTCCTAAGCAACATTGATTAAGCATAACGTTTTAAACTTAGTCTAATGTTTACTGAGCATACTTTCAAAAGAGCATGAATTACTTTAAACTTGCATGTACTGAGTTGAGCATGAGTGGTTGAGTCATGATGAGAGAGTTAATCCGTAACTTCTTGAGCTATTTAATATACCAGTATATTCTATGTACTGACATCCATTTGGACCTGCATCATTTTATGATGCAAATACAGGTGATAGAGGAGTTTAGCCCGTGCACCATTAAAGTGTAGACCAGTGCATTCCAAAGTTGATGAGCCCTCTTTGCATTCCAGAGGAGCCCTTTTATCTTCTTGCTTTCATTGAGTACTTTATTTTCTTGATATAAGGTATCCATGCCTGTCATGGCACAATCTTGACTGTTGAGTAGAGGCTTCATGGATAATGAGTAGAGGATTTGTACATCATTTTGTATTTCCAAGCTTGTTCTTTTGAAGCTATGAGATAGTAGAGCTATGTCTATCATTGGCGATGTCTTAATATCTGAGTTCTTCTTTCGCTGTCGAATTGATGTGATGATGAGGCCAGGTGGTTCTCTTGAGGAATTAGTAATGGTTCTTCAAGTGTCGGCCACGCTAAGGGTACCCTCCAGAGGCGTGACAAACTATATGTAACAACCTATATTTAGATGTGAAGTCCCACTGTGGCAAAACACAAGAGAGATTCTGGTTATATAAGTAAAGGATTTGTCTATATACCCTGATGCACCTTTTGGGGTGAGCCCAAAAGGATAAATATGTGATGAGTTAGGCCCAAGAGCGGAGAATACTTCACAGTATTGGATCAGGTCATTACATGTGGTATCAGAGATACTCTTGTGTCAGCCTTGTCGATATGTGTTAGAATTCAACTGAGTTTAGGTGAATCCCGGTGAGGCAGAACAAACCTCCATGCTGAGTCTAGGCTAATCCCATGCGGTGAGGCAAACCTCAGCGAGGACGCTGAATCCATAGAGGGGTGTATGTAATAACTCATCTTGAGATGAGAAGTCCCATATGGTCAAAATACATGATAAATATTGGGTATATAAGTAAAGGACCGGTTTATACACTGTGAGGCGCCTTTTAGGGTGAGCCTCAAGGAACAAATCCGTAATGGGCGAGGCCCAAGTGCAGACAATACTTCACAGTGTTGGGCCAGGTTGTTACACTTTTCTACTATTTTATTTATTAAATAAGGTACGACTGAAAATCAACACATAAACAGACACCGAAATCTATTTATTTATTTTGATTTGCTATAAATATTTTTTATAGATTATATTTAATTATTAATTGCTACTCTTAATATCTATAACTCTCATGTTTTTCATTTGCCCCTATGCCATTATTTGTTTCCCCTTATGCTATTACTTATTAAATATTAATTTTAATTAGTAATAATAACTAGGTTTAGCTACGCCAGTTTGCTGGTCTTGTTCCTCTCCTGGGCATGTGGTGTTCCTCTTAATTCTTTCTTAATTAATATCACCTATTAATCCTCCAAGACTTAGTGTAAATTCATTCCCTGAAGTATTCCTTGATTTATTTATATAAATTTATCTTTTTATTCCATGAGACCCCAATCCAAGGTTATCCTTTTTCATTCTATAATTAAATAGTGAAGAGCTTATATATTATTCTACTATTTCACTCATTCTCTAGCTTAGCTTGAATTGGTGAAGAAGACTCTTGAATTTTGATTGGTTATCGAAGAAGGCGTCAACAAGAGCTCTAAAAATTATATACTGATTTTGCATTTTTTTTCCATCTATATTGTTATGATTAAAGTCTTACAAAGTATGTGTATGTTGTATTTTTCCTTCTTTATTTATTTTTATTTGTTCTCTCTATTAGACATCTTTGATTTAATTTTCTATGAATTTCTAATTGTTGTAAATCTATATTTTTATGGTATTCAAATTGGCCATTTGTGACTTTATTGGAAGTTTGGCAACTACTAACCAAAGTTCAAAATATACAGTAGATTGATTAAAAAGAATTAATTTTAAACATCAAAATATGCCCCGTATTTGTTGTTTCTTATCACACTTTTAAAGATTAATTTGTAATTGTTGTGTTTTATTACTCATTCCACACATAATTCCATAGAAGTTTAATCGTCCTAAATCTATAAAGCAACATGGAACACGTGTGCAATGCACGTGCTTGAACACTAGTTATTAATAAAATAATAAAGTATGATGTCAATATTATTAAATTGTAATTTAAATAAATGATTATCAATGAAATACTAAAGTATAAGTTTCTAATGAATAGGAGATTTATTTTTCTTATGATTACTAACTGTGTGCATGGTGAAAGTTGTGAACGATTATACATGAGAAAATATAGTTTCAGCTTATTGATGACATGAAGGTTGCGCATGATACAGATTAAGGTGGAACGTTAGTAGGTAGTAGAACGTTGTCTCACTTATTTTTCTATACTAGTAGTTGTAGTATGACTAAGAGAGTGTCTTGTTCTTCGATGCTTGTTACTTTATTGCACTTCGATTGTTGTATTTTTTTTGTTGTAGTTATGTTTATCTTCAGTATGCTTTGTCATTCTCTCTATAGTATTTTTCCATGACTTTTTCACACTTTGTTTCTCTTTTTCTTCTTTGAACTAAGGGTCTTATTAAAATAACCTCTCTAGCTTCAGGATAATAGTAAGATCCTTGTGTACCATATTCTCATGATACCCCACTAATAAAATTGCACTAAATATATTATTATTGTATCTAATTAATGGTCTATAGATAAAAGAGTTAACCTTTACGAGCTATAGCATCTTTTTGCAAAAACTTTGAGTGAGACAAATAAATCTCACAATAAAGTAATTCAGTAGATATTTTGACCTAAGAAAATGTAATACACAATACTCTGTTTATATTTAGTAAGTTTTTCAATTCTATTCTATATCACAAATCCTAGACCATAAAATTTATATCGCTACACATATCTCTAATTTGATACCACAAAATTCAAAACCAACTTTCTTAAATAAAACAAAATTGAATTTTGAAGCTATGGTTTGATGTATCTTTTACATTTGAAAAGAAAATCTAAGAGTTCTATGAGTGAAAAAAAGATGTTTAAAAACCATTCAAACTGTGTGCATAATGAAAGTTTGTGAACGATTAGACATGAGATGATATAGTTTTAGCTTATTGAGAACATGGATTACATAGAAGGTTGTGTGTGATACAGATTAAGGTGAAAAGTCAGTGTTGTCTCGCTTATTTTTCTGTACTAGTAGTTGTAGTATGACTTAGAGAGTGTCTTATTCTTTGATGCTTGTTACTTTATTGCAATTCGATTATTGTATTATTTTGTTGTAGTTATGCTTATTTTCAATATGTTTTGTCATATACATTTAATCATGCCACGTTTATAACATTAAAAATATTTCATGAATCACACGTAGAAGAAAGGAAAATTTGAAAATTCTACAAGAATTACAAAGTTTGAAAGTCCACTTGCCTTCGTCGAATAACGATAGATCAAACACTTGAGCCATTTCCTTTCGAATAGAATCTGTAGCACTACGATCTAGTCAAATAAATTATCACAGTAAGATTTCAATACTAACAATACCCATATTACTATACGTCTAGTTCCTAATCTTGAGCCTAGGGCTTAACTCTTAATTTCTCCAAGTAACAACCTAATGGTATTTTATATAATACATTACAATTATACTTTAATTATCTATCTCAATAAGTCAAAACTTAACTTGTAATTTGATAACATAATAATGGTCAAAATTGTTGTCACTGGCCACGAAACCCAAGAAAGCAACAACGAGACAATGATTACCCCTTTGGAATCTATAATCCAATGTATTATGGCTATAAGAATCATACTTCCTAATTATTACTACATAACTGGGTCATTATTACTTATATAAAAAGCCATTTCATTATTCCATTAAGGTTTGCCCATTAATCCCTCAAACAGCAACACAATTGTATTATCCAAATACATAGATATATAAGATATCCAGCAAATCAGTACAAAAGTAGGCCTTCTCAAAGCAGGCTCTATTTTGCAGTTGGTGCGTAACCGACGTAAGAATTCTAAACCCTTCTCTTCTTCTTTTTATTTTTGAATCAAAAGTGATGAATTTCATTTATCTATTTTTAACAAACATGGAATAAATAGTATAGGATGTTAACTAAATTAACATTTAGTCCCCTAATTAAATTAGTTATTTAAAGTTACCCATAACTTAAATAATCTTAGTTATCGAATAGTCCAAAATAGTCATTTAAAATTTACGAGAAGGATATTTTAGGAAATCAAGAGGACTAATTCTCAAAATGACCTAACGGGCCGGGTTGTTACACTAGTTTAGCGAGCTGTGTTAAGTTTTCAGTGTTCGTTTGTTGTACTGGTAGGCCTCGTGCCGTTCTTTTGTAAGAATATCCCATTTTACCACCTCCATTTTTTTCGTATTTTTTTGTATTTGATCGACTTTTTCAGATATTTCCAAGGATAATTGGCTTCAATCCAAAAGAAGACACATCAAAAGCTTTATAATTTGTTTGGATATCTTTTCCAAATTTTCCGCCAGAGCTTTTTGAAAAATGATGCTTATTGTCCCTAGCTGTTGGTAAGCCAATAACAGTTGATAAAGCCACTCAAGAGAAGTCAAGACGTAGCATGGCTAGAGTTAAAGTCTAACTTTCCACAACAAATGAGAATTCAATATGTCGATGAGAAAACTGGAAAAAATAGTGAAGCGATTTCAGAAAATTCTGCATGATAATCTGCTATTTTATTACAATTTTCGTAAGCACCAAGGTCATAATGAAAGTGAATGCCAACTATTATTGGGAAATAAGAAACCAAGAGAAGCACAGAAAGTTGTCTCTGAGATTAAATAATATCAAGATGATGCTCGGGAGATATTAGAACAAAGAAGGCTACAAACAAATCCCTTAGAGCTGATAAAAGTGGCATCCACAATCAGGTACATAGTTGAGACACGAGATTTGGTGCACCAAACTAAAAAAGATTCTGAACAGCTCTTAGGCAAAACAGTTATTGGCTGGGATTAAATTTTAATCTTAATTCCTCAAATCAATGAGGCATTGCAGCAGAAAAATGTATGTTACACCTTCTTCCAGTATTTCAATTAATAATTCAGTTAATCCTGTTGGAGGTGAAGTGGAAAATAGTGTCGTGATGGTGTTAGAAACTAAAGTGTCACTGGTGCGAGACTTGATGCTAAAGATACCAGAGAAATTAGCGTTGATAACAAGGGTGGAAAAAAATGATTTTTTGTAGGTTGATTCTAAGGTTGTTGGTGATAAAGCTGAAAATTTTGAATGAAAATCAATGTTCTGGAGAGGATTTCGATACATAAAACAACTATAAGATAAAATACATTCACATTTGAATATTTCCCTTGCGATGAATCATAAATAAAAGCAAGTTTGAGTAGATAAAGAACATATTTACAAGTCTGCTATTTTTTCTATGTAGTCTGCCCATCTTGTCTCTACTTCAATAGCTAGAGAATCTGCCCGATCTTTCATTGTCTCGAGAAATTCAGCTCCCAGTTCTTCCAATGTAGCTTCCAAGGAAGAAATTTTCGTTTTCATTTTCAGTTCTTGTTTTTCTATCGCTCGCTTATTCATCTCTGCCTTTTTTAATGTCTCCTTCAAATTTGAGATGGAAGCCTCGATTGCAACAAGTTGTTCTTTGAGTTCGTTGTGAAGCTCTTGGTCTACAGTAAGCTTATTGACCAAGTTTACCTTCTGCGCAGCCTTTTTGTTATACTCGTCCTGTTGTTTCTTTGCCTCCTGAAAATTTGCAAGTAGAGATGGAAGATTTTTTCTGAGATCCTCCAAATCACGTGCTTTTTGAACTGAGAGACCAGGTGATATAGCATATATGGTAAGGGCGGCCACTAAAGCTGAATAATTTTTCGGAAGAAAAAGTTCTTGTAAAGGCATCTTTAGTAGCTCCTGAACTTCCGCTTTCGCTTTGTTATGTACTTCTCCTGAGTATTTAGACGATAAAGGTGCAGCATCCTAGCAAAAGATTTAAAACAAAATGTCATTAATACGAATAAAGAAATCTACTACAACTGAAGACAATTATAAGGGAAATTTGTATAAAATTCAAGCTTGGCAATAGAAATTGTATTTTCATAAGAATGTGTACTTACAACCACTTCAGTGACAAACTTTTCATGACGATTCAGGGAGAAGTGACTTGAGCTAGGAACACCAGGAGAATGGTTGATATCCTGAAACAAGAAAGAGAGGAGATTAATATTAACCACATAAATTGCATTTCTAAAAGAACAATTTGGCTTCAAGGATTTAACTTACAGCCAGGACCAGTTCCCTCCTTGCATTTTTAGAAGACCTTTCATATTCTTCTTTCTGTTCAAACTTCTGTTGTCGTGAAATAGAGTCTTCAAAAAAGAAAAAGGAAGTCAATTTTATTCATTATAACAATCTTTGACTGTATTATATATGAAGACAAAAGTTTCATACAATACCTCTGTATTATATATGAAGACAAAAGTTTCATACAATACCTTTCTTCCTCCTTTTCTTGATTGCTTCTCCAGCAATAATCCTATCTAGGATCTCCTCAGCTGATTCAGTCCGAGTATTACGCATATAGGTCGACCACCAGGACTCAAAGGATGGCGTACATTTTGGCTTAACATGAAATTTGACAACTGAAAAATTTCTCTTCAATCGAGCAAACTTTGAATCCACTTCATGAATACAATTTGATGAATCGAAGACAATTGTATTGAGTGGTGGAGAATTGACGGATTGATAAGGAGGAAGAGGCACTGTTTGTGTCAAGCCAAACTGACGCGCAAATTGATTTGGAGAATAATACTCGACTCCAGCTTTGCCGACACTTGAATTGCCCAATGCAAGGCCATACTGAAGGTCTCGGGCAATAAGGAAACTTGACCAAATATCGTTTAACACTTGGCTGTTACCAGATGAATGATGCAATGGAAATCTTAGCCATTCAGGAGAATATGGAGTGAACTGGCTAGGATTTATGGAGAAGCACGAGTAAAAGAATTTGAAGGATTCCCGAAAGCTGGTAGGTTTTAACTTGCCCTGAGCCAGGGCAATCCCAAAAGTTGGGCAATTTGTTGAATCGTAAGGGAAAGGTCTGTATTCTGGAAAATAAGACTGCAGCCAGAGCTGTAGGATCCAGAAGGGACCCCCTGCAGTACCAAACCCTCTAGTTACTAAGTTTCTACAACCACGATATAGATGAGACAGTACAAAGGGAGCCAAGGCAATCATCCTGCCCGAAGCAATAGCAATGGCTAATTTGCAATACTCCATTGTTACTCTTAATGAACCGTTGCAAAAGAGGAATTTACAAAGCCACATAGTAAGGAATGCAACATGTTCATCCTCAGTTACATCCTCTCTTTCTGTGTTGACCTTGATAAATTCCTCATAAGATAGTTTTTTGGATTTCTCACTCTTTGGCAAAGTAAGGGTTGAGTTTGGGATGTCAAGGATGGCACTAATCTCCTCACCGTGAGGTCTAATCCCTATCAAAGCAGAAATGTCCAATACAGTTGGACCCATCATACCAAAATTGAAATGGAAGGAATTACCTGAGATGGACCAAAAGCATAATGCAGCATATAAAAGATTATGGTCACAGGGTATGTCGATTTTGGATAACTGAATGGCATCATATATACCAACAGTTCTCCATGTCTCCCCTTTCACCTTCTCCAGTCGATCAACCCAATTGATCCACTCCTCAGTGACAGTTGGCCATGACCTCCATGTGTTGCTTTTGTGCCAACCAGGCTGCAGTGTGTGCAAAAGGAGCTTCTCCCCTTCTTCTAGTGGATAAAACGGTTCGAGCTCCGGAGGAAATCCATCCCTGAAGCATGGCCCTAACATAAATTCTGATGAACTTGAAGGAGTAGGAACAAGTACCTCGGAAACAATAATGCCACTATCCAACGCCTTTATTTTTTGCTCCATGGTGGTGGTAAGTGATTGAACTTCCAAATTCAACCGAGAGTGGCGAGAAACAAAGGTGGAAACCTGCATATAGTTAATCAAATTTTTACATCTTGCAATGCCTAAAAATTTAAAACAAAAATTAATCCAAAAGAAAAAGAAAGAACAAAGAAGAGTCTGATTAGAAGCCCGTTAATAAGCCAACATTCGCAAACACTACAAATGAAGAAAGTTTGAAATAAAAGCAAGTGTAGAAAGACGAATACAGCACTACGTATTAAGTTATTTTTTGTGGACAAAGATTCAGGCAAAGTACAGAACATTATCAAGAGTTCATTTACGAGGATCTCCCAAGGTATTGTACTCATTGTAAACGAAAAAGGCATGGTGAAAATAGCTGTAGTTTGTTTCTCGGCAAGGTTGGTGTTAAAAGTCAGCATGATGCAGTGGATAAAGGTACAGATGTGGAGCAATATTAAGGTGATGCAAGGGAGGTTATAAATGTTAAATTGGTCCCTAAAGGATTGATGATTCTGGTGAAGGAAGAGATGCTCGAAGTAAGTTAGGAGCTGCCAGGGATGCTACCTACGACTTCTAACTCTACTAACAAAGAGAGGTTGGATGAGGTTGAAATACACTTATCATGTTTGGTTTGAATCCAGAGAAGGCTAAAAACAATTTCAACGTTTCTAAAGAAAAACAAGGGGAAATGAGTGTTTCTAAATAGGAAGATTTACTCGAGACTTGAATAAGCATAGTGATCACGAGAAGAACATTTCACCTCCCAGCTAGGAGTAAGTTAAGCCCTCAACACCCGAATTTGTGCCTACAAGTAAGGCAAATTCATCTATAGCAATGATAGGTACTTCTTCGATATTGCCTTGGAATATGAGATGTCTGATGAGGATGATATGCTGGAGATATGTTTCGATAAGATGGACAAGGAGGGGGATGTCTCGCTTAGGAAACAAAGAAGTGGAAGCAAAAATAAAATTAAAAAGAAGACACATGGAAACACATAGTTGGGATAATGGCAAGGTGACTTGAGGAACTTGTTCTAAGGCACCTACTAATTAATTCGACTAGCAAAGCAAACTCATATATGATAGGTCTATTTGTCCTTGCGTGCACACTTCTAATTGAGGCTTCTATTTTCCAATTCATGTAGATTTTCTTTTATAAAATTCACTATTTTTCATCTTTTTATATGCAGAGCTATGAGTTATCCTTTTAAGAATCAATTCGTTTCAATTATTTCTTTTTAGGGAAAATAATTCGTTTTCAAAAAATTGAGTTTGAATAGTATATAAACTCAATTTTGTGAACAGCATCAGGCTTACATTAATTTTGAATTCTAACACTACTACTAATATAGAAAACTAGTATTCATAGAAATATATTAACTAAGCACTTAGTCTCAAGAGCATTTTCAGATTGAAAATACTTGAGCACTCATTATTTAGAAATCCAGAAAATCCAGAACCCCTAGCAAGCTATGAGTACAATCTTTTGTAGTATGCATCTAATAGTCTACATATAGGAATTTAAGATGATGTATCATGGAGTATGTTGTTAGAAGATGACACATGGTTCTAGTTGATGCGGCTTGCGGATGAATTAACACTAAGCTGAAGGTGTGAAGACATACTTTGAATTTTAAATGGTTAGTTGAAAAGAACCAAAACAGAATACTTGTACTGCACGTTTTGTTAGATAGCACATGGGGCTAGTATGGAAGTAAGACTTGACATGGATGCACTCACAAAGAATGAGAGAGAGTTTCAAGTATACATCTTAGATCTATTATTCAAGCAGATAGAAATATTGACAACGATGTTGCACATCGAATTGGCGGTTGTTGGATGAGATAGGGGCTTGATTCCACAGTCTTGTGTACATGGTGGTTAAATATACTATGATGTATGAGACCGAATTTTGGTCAGTCAAGAAATCACTCATTTGGAATATGAAAGTTACGGAGATGTGGATGTTGAGTTGAATACATGTGTATCCATTATTGTAGGAGTAATAAGATTAGAAATGAAGATATTCAGGATGAGGTGAGACTGACTTCAATGGAGGAGATGCAGAAAGTAAGACTGTGATGGTTGGGTACTAAAGTGGAGACGCACGAATTCTCCAGTGAGGAGATGTGAGAAGTTGGCGATAGATGATTTTAGGAGTGGAGGTAGGCCAAAAAATTATTATGGGGAGACGATTAGACATGGGATGATATAGTTTCAGCTTATTGCGGACATGGATTACATAGAAGGTTGTGAATGATACAGATTAAGGTGAAAATTCAGTAGGTAGTAGAACATTGTCTCACTTATTTTCCGTACTAGTATTTGTACTATAACTTAGAGAGTGTCTTGTTCTTCGATGCCTGTTACTTTATTACACCTCAATTATTGATTTCTTCAGTATGCTTTGTCATTCTCTCCTAGTATTTTTCCATGATCACACTTTGTTTCTTGTTTTTTTCTTTTTCTTCTTTGAACTAAGGATCTATTAAAACAACCTCTCTAGCTTCAAGATAATAATAAGATCCTTGTATAGCCTATTCTCATGATACCTCACTAATAAAATTGCACTAAATATATTATTATTGCATCTAATTAATGGTCTATAGATAAAAGACTTAACCTTTAGGAGCTATAGCATCTTTTTGCAAAAACCTTAAGTGAGACAAATAAATGTCACAATAAAGTAATTCCGTAGACATTTTGACCTAAAAAAATGTGATACACAATACTCATTCATTCCAATTAAGGCATCTTGTTTTTCGGTTTGTTCAACATTGCCTCTTTTTATATTTAGTAAGTTTTACAATTCTATTCTATATTACAAATCCTAGACCACAAAATTTATATCACTAAACATATCTTTAATTTGATACCACAAAATTCAAAATCAAATTCCTTAAATAAAATAAAATTAAATGTTGAAGCTATGGTTAGATGTATCTTTTACATTTGGAAAGAAAATCGAAGAGCTCTGTGAATGAAAAAGAATGTTTAAAAACCATTCAAACTTGCCAACTTTTTTCCTTTTGGAGATTCTAGGAAAAGAAAGATTAAAAGTAGATTGATTGCTAACTATAACCATATGTACTCATGAATGACTAGTTAAATAATTAATGTAAAATTTTTGGGGGTCTTTAACTCTTGGGAACTTAAAGTAGAAGATATTTTAGTGACCTTATTCCTAAGTTACAAGCAATAAGATATTTTTTTCCATTTCAACGTCCTCATATTTCATCCCTAAATTCAAATTTTACTTCTATAATTTAGACTGATAAGGAAAGCTACTTATATTTCTAGTTAATTTGATGCTACAGTTTTTCCACTAATGTTCCATCTTTTTATATCTTGACAAGATACATTAAATATTTCTTTTACTACACTCTAATTTAGAAAACCTTAAATATTCCTCTCTAATAAACAAGATAATCAAGTCCTCATTCATGATCATCGTAAACCAATTTTCTTAATTGTGACGATATGAACTTTGAAAGGGGTTTATTATCCGAGTATACATAAGGGTGTCTCACTAACACAATCTCATTAATTTTGAATTCAAACACTACTACTTATATAGAAAAGCTAGTAATTCATACAAATGTATTAACTAAGCACTTAGTCTCAATATAGCTATGAGTACAATCTTATAGTATGCATCTAATGAGCTATATATAAGAATTCAAGGTGTCATGAAGTATGTTGTTTGCTGATGATATGACGTGACTCGTGAATAAATTAATACGAAGATGGAGATATACACCATGGATTTTAAATGGTTAGTAGGACAAAACGCAAATAGAATATTTAGAGTGCAAGTGTAGAGAGTTAGCACATGAGCTAGTGTGGAAGTAAAACTTGATCCACATGCAATCCCAAACAGAGAGAGTTTCAAGTATATATCTGGATCTATTATCAAAGGAAATAGGCAGATTGACAATAATGTTACACATTGTTAGGGCTACTTAGATGAGACAGAGGCTTGCATCCGTAGTCTTGTATGATAAGGAGGTGTCATATAAACTTAATTAAAAAGCAAGTTCTATATAGTGGTGGTTAAACCTACTATATGTATGGCATGGAGTATTGGTCAATTATAGAAATCTCACGTTTAGAAAATGAAAGTCGCAAAAATAAAAATGTTGTGTTGAATGCGTGTGTGTCCATGCAGGAGTAATAAGATTAAAAATGCATATATCCCGACAAGGTGAGATTAGCCTCGATGGAGGAAATGGAGGGAGAAAGACTAAGATGGTTGGATATATAAAAAGGAGATGCACGACTTCTCCAACGAGGAGGTGTGAGAAGTTGGCAATAGATGGCTTCAAAAAAAGTAGAGATAGGCCGAGAAATTATTATGGAGAGATGATTAGATATGAGATGGTGCAGTTTCAAGGACATTGCGTTATTAAATAGAAGGTTGTGGATGACACAGATTAACATAGAAAAAGAGTAGAATGTTTTCTCACTAAATTTTCCATACCAGTAGTCATAGTACGTATTACTTGGGGATTTTCTTGTTCTTCGAAGCTTGTTATTTTATTGTACTTCGATTATGATATTATTTTATTATAGTTATATTTATTTTCAGTATACTTTGTCATTCTCTTAATAGTATTTTGCTATGACTTCTTCTTCTTCTTCTTTGAGCTAAGATCTATTAAAAATAATTTCTCTAGCTTCAAAATAAGAGTAAAATCTCTATATACTCTATCCTCGTCATACCCCCTTATAAATTATACTAAATATACTTTTCTTGTATCTAATAATCTATAGATAGAAGACTTAATATTTACAAGCATAGCATCCTTTGCAACAAACTGTGTGAGACAAATAAATCAAACACGAAAGTAATTCAATAGGCATTTGACCTAAGATAATGCTATACGCAATACTCTATTCAACCCAATTTAGGCGTCTCACTTATTTTTTGGGGGGGTCTGTTCAAGAATATCTCTTTGTATGTGTAGTAAAATTTTAATTTCAATATCCTACATCGCAAATCTAAGACCACAAAAATTTAAATCACTATACACATCTTTAATTTAATACCACAAAATTCAAAATCGATTAACTTCAAAAAAAAAAGATTGAATGTTGAAGCTATGTTTAGATGTATCTTCTATACTTAAAAAGAAAATCTAAAAGTTTTTTTGAGTGAAAAATGTTCCAAAACCATTCAAACTTGACAATTTTTTTCCTTTTGGAGATTTAACAAGAAAAAAAATCAAAGATACAAGATAGGTTGATTGACTAACCTAGGATGGCACAACAAAGAGGATTAGAGCAATTGAGAGAGAATGAGAAATGCCGTCAGAATCAATGAGAACAAAGCCGCACAAAATCAGGGACAAAAAGAAGTGTTTAGTATCATATACTTCACCCCATTTAAAAAAGAATGATTTGGTTTGACTTAACATGAAATTTAAGAAAACAAAAAAGATGAATCTTGTGGTCCTAAATAAAGTAATGTACAAAAATATCATTTAATCTTGTGGCTTTAAATATGCCACTGGAAAATTAAAATTAAATTTTTTCCAAAAAAGAAAACGGGTCATTTATTTTAAATAGACTAAAAGGGAAATAAAGCCATTCTTTTTTAAAAACGAAAAAGGATATATATATATATATATATATATATATATATATATATATATATTGCACGTCGATGTGAAACCATATAATATACTATTTTTAAGATAATGCCAATATTATCAAACCATAAATTTAAATAAATGGTTATCAATAAATTAATAAAGTATAATGTCAATATCATAAAACCATAAATTTAAATAAATGATTATCAATGAAATAGTAAAGTATAAGTTTCTAATGAATAGTAGATTTAGTTTTCTTATGATTACTAATTGTGTACAAATTGAAAGCAGTGAACTCAATATCTGAAAAAATATATATATATATATTTATTTATCATATAAAGCTAAATATAGATAAGGTGATATGTCAATTTCTCTAGGGCCTGTAATTAGATTAAGCTTTTTTCTCCTTTTTATTTTCTTTTGTTTTTTTTCCATTTTTAAAATTACTTGGCATTTGAGGCATATCATTTCATAGTTGTGCATTGCATCTCATTTTATCTTTTATTCTTATTTGACTTGTATTCATTTCTTGTTGTACATTACGTGATAATTAGTTGTCCCAATGTGATGGAATTTGACTGCTAGGTATTTATAGACTTGTAAAAAGAATCCCATTTTACCACCTGCATTTTTTTTCGTGCTAAGTAAATTTTTTTTTTATTTGATCGATTTTGTGTTTGGTTGATTTTGTCAGATACTTCCATGGACAATTCACTTTAATCAGGAAGAAGAGACATCAAGAGCTTATTAATTTGTTTGGATATCTTTTTCCAATTAGCCGCCAGCGTTTTTTGCAAAATAATCCTTATTGTCTTCAGCTGCGGGTAAGCCAATAACAGTTGATAAAGCCACTCAATAGAAGTGGAGACCTACCATGGCTAGATTTAAAGTCGAATTTGCCACATTGAATGAGAATTCAATGTGTCAATGAGAAAACAGGAAAAAACTGGGGAGCTATTTCAGAAGATTGTATATGATAATCTGTTGTTTTATTGCAACTTTTGGAAGCACCAAGGTCGTAACGAAAGTGAATGGCAACTATTATTGGGAAATAAATGTCACGCCCTAGAAGGTACCCTTGGCGTACTCAAAGACTATTACTAGTCTCCAAGCGAACTATCCAACCTCATTATATCCATTAAATCATATTCTAGTAGCGGAAAACATTAACAAATAAGAATACTTAAATGAAAAGTAATAATAAATAATAAATAAAAGCCAAAGGTCAAACAATCTATCCTAAGACTAGTATGAAAGAAACTAGCCAAGAGTAATATCCAATCACAACTCAACAGTCTAGTCTTTTGACTTAGTGGTGCCAATGACATACCCATGGCTACCTCAAAATAAAATAAAAAGGCTAAGACTCAAAGCTAGAAGGAAAAACATGATATCCTCCAAAAGTAGGGGAAGACTCACCGATCAGTTGAATGCAAATAGGTCCTCAACCGGGTACCTGTTAATGATCGCTAGTATCTATCTCTGTATCATAAAAAGATTCAGGCCCAAATGAACATCGGTACGTGGAATGTACGAGTATGTAAAATGGTAGAAAGTAACATGTAAAGGAAGAATAGCAACTACTCAAATAGCTCAACTTAAGAAATAGGAAACTCAATCTTCATGTCAAGAGTCTAAAATAAGAATGCAGTTTAGACAATGACTACTCATCTATCATCTATGTCTTATCCACTCGAAGTACTATCAAGGCCTATTTGAAAGTTTTTCTAACCAACAACCATTACCTATGAGCCAGTGATGATACAACAAAGCGATGTCCTTGACACATCCATCCAATACCTTGCTAGGGTATAGGACATCCCATCAATGGATGCAAAATTAGTAACATCAAGTCCTCATTTTTGGACAATAGGTTACATATGGTTTTACGGTTCAATCCTCTACTACCTAGCTATGTAGTTATTGAGTTCAAGTTAGACTTACTCATACTCAATTTGGTGTTTAATACTCCTCCCAAGACTCAATATTGTCATAAGACATCAACGCTATGGTTAACTCAGTCATCTAGTCTCATTGGACATTTGTCAACTCAATTCATCACATCAACCATCAATTCTTTGGTTACACTATTTTAAGATTCAGCTCTTGACTCATAGAGACTCTATCATGCATCATTCCAACTCATAGCACTCGGGAAAATAATAGTAGATTTAAAGCATTTAGGGACTACGTAGACTCTTTAGGCTCAAATTATCCTCTTTTAAGTGAAATATGCAAAAATAACAAGAATTCATGCTAGGGTTCATGTAGAACAAAAAAAATCATCTAATTCAAGTATTAAATTTATATAAACTGTAATTCATTCAAAATTATATAGAAATACATCAGGATTTAAGACAACCCTTTAAGAAACATTCATGGGAGACTCAATTTACTTACAACTCTATCAATTCGGGTTATGAGGTATATGGAAGAACATAATCCATTTTTTGATTAGCCTTACATACCTGGAAGTTTTGTACCTTGAAATAGCTTGGAAGAATTCTCAAGTTTTTACTTCAATCCCTAGCCTTTTTCTCCATTGAACTCTTACCCTAAGTTTGTGTCACGACCCGGACCTAGGGCCTAGAAGTGACACAGCGAATGGAAACCCAAGAGTCCCCAAACAAGCCTCATAACGATCAAAACCACATCATCAGTAAGGAAACACATTCAAGAAATAAACACATACTTTTACGGGGCAGGAAAGTAGGACTCACGCTATGCGGTATCGTAAGGGAAAGGGGCCAAACGTATAAACATACTTAATCTCCATAGTCAACCAAGGTAGTCATAGTCAAAAGATAGTCGTAATCATACACTCTGAACATAACATCTCATAAATATAAGTACACAAAAGTCTACAAGGTGTCCAATAATACCTCTAGTCAAGATGGGCCGGGGGGCCGGGACATGTCCCGGGCTCACCCTCAATTACTTAAATAATCATAAAGTAACATGGATAGAAGAAAGCGGCTCATCCTTCAAAGGTAGGACTCACCATAAAGTTAACTTTCTGGATTCGAGCTATTCGTTAAAAGGTGGATGGTCGGGGCGCTCGGTCCCTATATGGTAAAATCATGCAGGCATAAAGTATGCGTTAGTACGTTTGAATGTACTATGTATGCGGGCATGTTATGCACATGACTTATCAAGACTGCATTTTAATGTTAGATGACAAGAGCACATAATATAGAAGAATTCATATATTCAAGGGAAAATAGTATATGATATGCCATAAAATTCATGATGCATGAAGTGCAATAATGCTCATACATAGTGGGGATGGACTATAACCGACAAATAAAACCCATGCGAGATATTACATTAGTTAGTCCGATAGAGACCTCCCATCAGTAGGGAGAAGATTACTTGCCAAAGGTAATCCACATCACACCTTACGGGACCTCTATTTCGGTGGATGGTCACTTTCCTTACGGGATACACCATTTCAGAAGGATTTTCCAAAATCATATCATATCAAAGCAAAATGATAACCATTCCTTACGACCCCCTCATTTCGGTAATGGCTTCCATTCCTATGTTGGCACATAGTTCGAGAAAAGGGAGAGGACTCTTGGGAATAGCCCTGACGCCTCCAATCCATCGCTGCTAAGTCAAAACATCCCACAAGAATACTTATACATATACGTGCTTTCAAGAGATACAATGTTCATTTCAAATCCGTTCGATGCACAATTGGGTTCAAATTCCAAACCATAAATCAAAATCATAATACTCATGCAAGGAATAACTCATTTACATATACAAGATGGTGCAAGCACCCAAGATGCTCAAAGAGCCAAAATTATAAGACATGTATGTGATCAAGTTTTTGTCATAACCCATACTTGTTTTAAAATCATTCCATAAGACATAATTGGGCTTAATCCATTCAAAATTCTTCATAAAGTCCCATACACATGAATGCAATGCTATGAGTTGGACAATAATTACATGGGCAATGTGGAATCAACGTTGGATTAATAATACATTTCGAAATTCAGCTGGAAATATATGTAAAATCAATATTTAAATCATAGTATGAATTACCCATGCGCAATTCAAGTCTTGAAGGGGACATGCACTTTAATGAATTCGTTATCTCAATGCAAACCATTGTAGAGGAGCTTAAAATAGCTTTAAATCATTAAATAAATACATCCCACACTTCAATTAAATTGCACAATCAATAATCGTCGACACCCATTTGTAAAGTAAGCAAAACCATATGAAAACTAATTGAATAAGTTTGGGACTCCTTTGTTGAAAGGGGCCAAGAATCAATCTCACATACCTTAGTACTAGAGGATGATATTGAGAGGAAATTAGCTTGAAGAAGAGCCCCAATCAATCTCTAGCTTGAGTCTTTAGAAGAAAGCTAGGAGAGGAGGTTTAGGAATTTATTTCTTAGGAGGTGAGTGTTCTAAAGAGAATGAATAAGGATGGACTTGCCTCAGCTGATTCAAGGATTTAAGCTCGGCGGAAATGCCTTACACACACTTAATGTGATTCAAATGTACGTAAAAGCCATTAATGAAACGGGTAGAAAAAATGAACTGTTAGGACTACACGGGTGCCTACACGGTTCGTGAGCCGTCACACAGACCGTGCTTAGTGCCCGTGAGATGGCACTTAGACAGATTTTGCGGTGCCAACACTTAGAATTTCTCCGAGATTAAGGGGTTCTATGCGGGCGACCACACGGCTCGTGTAACGCCACATGGGTCGTGCCAAAAGCCATAAAACATCACTTAGGAAAATTTCGCGTGAAAACGTTATGAGATGGTGATTTCATACTTAGATAAATTTTCAAGTCGCGAGCCCCACGTGGGCCACATGGCCCGTGACACGCCACACGGCCGTGGGGGCGGCCGTGTGCCCACACTTGGCCTAAAATTCCCCGTCGAGTCCATTCCATCGAAAACTTGGCCAAGTACCCCTCCACTAGAGGCCACACGGTCCGTGAACTATTTGTGCCAAATGATGAGAGTGTTGAAGGTAAATTTCTTATCCTTCACTAAATTGATATACATATTCTTGATATGACTTTTTATTTAAGTCTGAGTAGTATTGATTGAGGGCGAGGAAGAGTCGAGTGATGAGATGAGTCTTGAGTCTATTCTTGCATTGATATCCACCTTTACTCATCATTCGAGGACAAATGATCCCAAGGGGGGATAATGTAACGACTGGTAAAATTATCAAAATACCCCAAGAGAGAGGGTATACGCGTAACGCATCTTCTAATACTCATATGGCAAATTTGAGGTCTTATTTGTGATCAACAAAGAAAAGTTGAGTGGAAAAATAGTCTCGGTCGATTTTTAGAGCAACTCGATCAAAAGATAATTTTTCGATCGGGATCGCCCCCCTCACGACATTTTCCCAAGTATAATTTACCACACTTGGCTTACCCAGTGAACCTTGAGCCACACTAGCTTGTGGCTGAGATCCATGGGCTTCAACATTAAGGGACCTCTGATCATTCCTTATTCTGGGTGCAGGTGCACTAGTAGATGAATGTGTTGGCCCCATCTGAAATCTATTTCCATTCCCCTCACTACTAGAAATAAACTGTTTTTCGACTGCAAAAGTACTCGGAATGTAGTCGGAAAATGGAGTTTTCCGATGACTTTCCGACCATTTTCGAGTAGTCGGTATTTTGTACGTCGGAAAATACTTACCGACGACTATAGTCGGCATTTGCCGACTGATGTGGTCAGAAAATGTGAAACTAGACTTGATCATTTGTCTACCGATTGGCCGACTACTGTAGTCGGAACATTATTAAAATAATAATTTATTAATTTAAACATTTCCGACTACAGTAGTCGTAATATTTAAGTAATTAAATAATTAATATATATTTATTTCGATTACTGTGGTCGGGACAATTATTAACTATTTAGGTGAGCTTCCGATTATTGTAGTCGGCATTTTGAATTTTCTAACATAAAAATCATACCATTATGGTCCAATAAACTAATTTTTAATGCATAAAAATATTATTTATTTGGTATACCACTTGCTAAATTATATTGCCATCCATCCATAAAAATTCACAATAAAACCAAACACTAAATACTTTCCTAAACATTTAAATTCCATTCAATAAAATTGAGTTTAAAAGTTAAGCATCATCAAAATCAATTCTAATAAGTAGTTGGGATTCAAAACGAAAGTAAATAGTTTAACACAAGTCTAAATCTCTTAGAAAATATCTAAACAACCAGAATATGATCTATTCTTCATCAGAGTCGGTCTCTTCTTCACTACTATCATATTCAGCCATATATTTCTCCATAAACGTCTGCACTTTAGCAAAGTTAGCTTCAGATGTTTGAAGTCGTTCTGTCAACTCTGAAATCTGTTTTCTCATTGCTTCAATTTCTTCTGAAGATTGAGAAGAAGAAGTACCAGACAACAATGGTGATGGATGACACGAGGAAGGTTGTACTCCAAGCCCATAAACTCTGCCTTTCTTCACACCTCCTGCCGCATTTATCCATATAGAAGTAATATCATCAGATTATAGTTGAGTTGTGGAACCAACCTCAGTAGTAGGTTGTGACTGACATCGTTCGTCCAAGCTTCTTTGAAATTGAACCTGAAATAAATGTATGAATGAACTCCATCAGAAAGATAATAAAAGGAGCAATTACGACAGGAAATGAGAGCATTAAGCAACATATTATTGAATGTCGATTCCAATCTTGACATGGTAAAGCCTATATTATATTAAAATTCAGATTACAAAATGGTAAAAAGTAAGGCCTTTCCAGAGCAATTTGCTACATGAGTTGTTTTTTTATGTCAAACTAAAACTTGCACAAAAAGTCCATGGATCATTTTTCAATTATTCAAGAACCAAGGTTATAAGCACTACAATACTATTTTTCAACCATGGACTTCTATGCCTGCACAAGACTATTCAACATCAGTATAAGCCCCTTCACCATCCATATAACCATTCTTGAACTTGCCTTCATAGGTTGCACCAGAAGGCCAGCTGAACTTTCCCTTCCCCATTGTCTTCCCTTTAACCCAATCACCAACATACATACAACCATCTGACCATACCCCAAGAAGGGTCTAGGAGGCAAATGTGTACGCATACCATACCCCTACCATAAAAGGAAGAGGGAGGTTGATTCCGATAGACCCTTGGCACAAAACAAGAAATTCAAAATCCAAAGCACTAATCAAGTTTCTACTAACATATTTAAGAAAATATTTCCAGTCACGACCAAAATAAGCATACATATAGGCCTATCATATCATTACTGGGGAAACATGTATTCTCCAACAATTGCTCTCAAGTAAGATCATTAGCTACCATGAACTAAAGCATGTAGCTTTTCCACAGTATGCTCAACCAGTTACATTCCCACAATGCAGCAATGTACCAGAAACCACCATCATACAAGTTCCAACTTGATGCTATTCACAAATTAAATTACAGTACAATAGTTCATTTGCAATTAGGAATACTATCTTCACAACCCAGACTATTATCCTTTTGTTTAACAACTTTGCCACTAAACTCAACTCGATTCTAGAAAAACCCATGTTAATAATTCTTCCTCTATAATTGAAAGTAACCTATTTTAGCAAATTAACTATCAAATAGCAGCAACTGGCAAGCATATTCCTATTTAACAAACCAACACAATCAATGTATAACATAACATAATACAAGCCTATAACTTAATGCATAAGTGGAAATGTAACGCCACAATTATGTTACCATCCACAATTATGTTACCATCCACAATTCATAACTTACAAATGTCTCTTCTGCACGTGGCTCTATCCATTCTCCCCTTGTACCATCCATCTTTTTTCTCTTATGCGTCTCTTCAAACACCTCACCAATAGACACCTCTTCACCTTTTAATTTTGTCTAAAAAAAGTACGAGTTAGATAAAGTTCAATCGCATTTAGTTAAAAGTAAGGAAAGAATAAGAATAAGACAGCAACAACTCTTATAAGAATAAGACAGCAGCATGGTTAATTGGATGGCCCATACATTGCACCAGAGCATTCTATTATACTGTCTGTTGGCAAAAATTTATATTTTACTTACTACTTAATTTTGTGTCCCACAAGTTCAGTAAGAATAAAACCCATGAGCCCAAAATCTGTTTGAATTTCTATACAAATCCATACAAACACTAGTACCAAAGACAATCAGTTAACTTCACTTCCCATGCCTTGAGAACATGTAGTACCAGGAACACCTCGTTGCAAATTTTCCTTCTTTCCAACCTCGTGGCTGGATGTCTTAGCCTTCTTACTTTTGAACACCTCTTTATCATATTGCCTCTCCTCATCAGCTTGCTACATGAAGGTCATCAATCTGAAAATTTTCATATCACTTAGAAGCATTGCTCGCCTCCCATCTCTCTTCGGCCCTCTATTCAGCTCATGCACATATATTCCCATTCATCCCCTCATGAAGTATGTTTTTTGGTGATGACATGACGTGACTCGTGAATAAATTAATATGAAGATAGAGGTGCAGAGATACACCATGGATTTTAAATGGTTAGTAGGAAAAAACCAAAACAGAATACTTAGAGTGCAAGTTTAAAGAGATAGCACATGAGCTAGTGTGGAAGTAAAACTTGATCCACATGCAATCCCAAATAGAGAGAGTTTCAAGTATATATCTTGGATCTATTATCAAAGGAAATAGGCAGACTGACAATAATGTTACACATTGTTAGGGCTACTTAGATGAGATGGAGGCTTGCATCCGCAGTCTTGTGTTATAAGGAGGTGTCATCTAAACTTAATTAAAAAGCAAGTTCTATATAGCGGTGGTTAAACCTACTATATGTATGGCATGGAGTATTGGTCAATTAAAGAAATCTCACGTTTGAAGATGAAAGTCGCAAAAATAAAAATGTTGTGTTGAATGCATGTGTGTCCATGTAGGAGTAATAAGATTAAAAATGCATATATCCCGACAAGGTGAGATTAGCCTTGATGGAGGAAATGGAGGGAGAAAGACTAAGATGGTTGGATATATAAAAAGGAGATACAAGACTTCTCCAATGAAGAGGTGTGAGAAGTTGGCAATAGATGGCTTCAAAAAAGGGAGAGATAGGCCGAGAAATTATTATGGAGAGATTATTAGATATGAGATGGTGCAGTTTCAAGGACATTACGTCATTAAATAGAAGGTTGTGGATGATACAGATTAACATAGAAAAAGAGTAGAATGTTTTCTCACTAAATTTTCCATACCAGTAGTCATAGTATTACTTGGGGATTTTCTTGTTCTTAGATGCTTGTTATTTTATTGTACTTCGATTATGATATTAATTCATTATAGTTATATATATTTTCAGTATACTTTGTCATTCTCTTTATAGTATTTTGTTATGACTTCTTCTTCTTCTTGTTTGAGCTAAGATCTATTAAAAACAATTTCTCTAGCTTCAAAATAAGAGTAAAATCTCTATATACTCTATCCTCATCATACCCCCTTGTAAATTATACTAAATATACTTTTGTTGTATCTAATAATCTATAGATAGAAGACTTAATCTTTACAAGCTATATCATCCTTTGCAAGAAACTGTATGAGACGAATAAATCAAACACGAAAGTAATTCAGCAGGCATTTGACCTAAGATAATTTTATACGCAATACTCTATTCAGCCTAATTTAGGTGTCTCACTTATTTTTTTCGGGGGGGGGGGGGGGGGGGGGGGTTTCTGTTCAAGAATGTCTCTTTGTATGTGTAGTAAAATTTTCAATTCCAATATTCTACATCGCAAATCTAAGACCACAAAAATTTAAATCACTATACACATCTTTAATTTAATACCACAAAATTCAAAATCGATTAACTTAAAAAAAAAAGATTGAATGTTGAAGCTATGTTTAGATGTATCTTCTATACTTAACAAGAATCTAAAAGTTTTTTTGAGTGAAAAAATGTTCCAAAACCATTCAAACTTGACAATTATTTTTCCTTTTGGAGATTTAACAAGGAAAACAAATTAAAGATACAAGATAGGTTGATTGACTAAACTAGGATGGCACAACAAAGAGGATTAGAGCAATTGAGAGAGAATGAGAAATGCTGTCAGAATCGATGTACTACAAAGCCGCACAAAATCAGGGGCAAAAAGAAGTGTTTAGTATCATGTACTTCCCCCCATTAAACAAAGAATGATTTGGTTTGACTTAGCATGAAATTTAAAAAAACAAAAAAGATCAATCTTGTGGTCCTAAATAAAGAAATGTACAAAAATATCATTTAATCTTGTGGCCTTAAATATGCCACGTGGAAAATTGAAATTAAAATTTTTCCAAAAAAGAAAAGGGGTCATTGTTTTTTAAATAGACTAAAAAGGAAATAAAGTCATTCTTTTTTAAAAAATGAAAAAGGATATATATATATATACCCGTTTTGTATAAACTTGTTTTGATGCACGTGCATTGCACGTCGATGTGAAACCATATAATATACTATTTTTAAGATAATGTCAATATTATCAAACCATAAATTTAAATAAATGGTTATCAATAAAATAATAAAGTATAATGTCAATATCATTAAACCATAAATTTAAATAAATGATTATCAATGAAATAGTAAAGTATAAGTTTCTAATGAATAGTAGATTTAGTTTTCTTATGATTACTAATTGTGTACAAATTGAAAGTAGTGAACTCAATATCTGAAAATATATATATTTATTTATCATATAAAGATAAATATAGATAAGGTGATATGCCAATTTCGAAACAAAGAGGATTAGAGCAATTGAGAGAGAATGAGAAATGTCGTCAGAATCGCTGTACTACAAAGCCGCACAAAATCAGGGACAAAAAGAAGTGTTAAGTATCATATACTTCCTCCCATTTAAAAAATAATGATTTGGTTTGGCTTAGCATGAAATTTAAATAAACAAAAAAGATCATTCTTGTGGTCCGAAATAAATTAATGTACAAAAATATCATTTAATCTTGTGGCCTTAGATATGCCATGTGGAAAATTGAAATTAAAATTTTTCCAAAAAGGAAAAGGGGTCATTGTTTTTTTAAATAGACCAAAAACGAAATAAAGTCATTTTTTTAAACGAAAGAGGATATATATATATATGTACACACGTGTTATATAAACTTGTTTTGATGCACGTGCGTTGCACGTCGATGTGAAATCATATAATATAATATTATTAAGATAATGCCAATATTATCAAATTATAAATTTAAATAAATGGTTATCAATAAAATAATAAAGTATAATGTCAATATCATTAAACCATAAATTTAAATAAATGATTATCAATGAAATAGTAAAGTATAAGTTTCTAATGAATAGTAGATTTAGTTTTCTTATGATTACTAATTGTGTACAAATTGAAAGTAGTGAACTCAATATCTGAAAATATATATATTTATTTATCATATAAAGATAAATATAGATAAGGTGATATGCCAATTTCGAAACAAAGAGGATTAGAGCAATTGAGAGAGAATGAGAAATGTCGTCAGAATCGCTGTACTACAAAGCCGCACAAAATCAGGGACAAAAAGAAGTGTTAAGTATCATATACTTCCTCCCATTTAAAAAATAATGATTTGGTTTGGCTTAGCATGAAATTTAAATAAACAAAAAAGATCATTCTTGTGGTCCGAAATAAATTAATGTACAAAAATATCATTTAATCTTGTGGCCTTAGATATGCCATGTGGAAAATTGAAATTAAAATTTTTCCAAAAAGGAAAAGGGGTCATTGTTTTTTTAAATAGACCAAAAACGAAATAAAGTCATTTTTTTAAACGAAAGAGGATATATATATATATGTACACACGTGTTATATAAACTTGTTTTGATGCACGTGCGTTGCACGTCGATGTGAAATCATATAATATAATATTATTAAGATAATGCCAATATTATCAAATTATAAATTTAAATAAATGGTTATCAATAAAATAATAAAGTATAATGTCAATATCATTAAACCATAAATTTAAATAAATGATTATCAATGAAATAGTAAAGTATAAGTTTCTAATGAATAGTAGATTTTGTTTTCTTATGATTACTAATTGTGTACAAATTGAAAGTAGTGAACTCAATATCTGAAAATATATACATTTATTTATCATATAAAGCTAAATATAGATAAGGTGATATGCCAATTTCGCAAACATAATCGATGTACTACGAAGCCGCACAAAATGAGGGACAAAAAGAAGTGTTAAGTATCATATACTTTCCCCCCATTCAAAAAAATAATGATTTGGTTTGACTTAGCATGAAATTGAAGTAAACAAAAAAGATCATTCTTGTGGTCCTAAATAAAGTAATGTACAAAAATATCATTTAATCTTGTGGCCTTAGATATGCCACGTGGAAAAGTGAAATTAAAATTTTTTCAAAAAAAAAAAGGGGTCATTGTTTTTTTAAATAGACCAAAAAGGAAATAAAGTCATTTTTTAAAACGAAAGAGGATATATATATATATATATATATATATATATATATATATATATATATATATATATATATATATATATATATATATATATATACGTACACACGTGTTATATAAATTTGTTTTGATGCACGTGCGTTGCACGTCGATGTGAACCCATATAATATAATATTTTTAAGATAATGCCAATATTATCAAACCATAAATTTAAATAAATGATTATCAATAAAATAATAAAGTATAATGTCAATATCATTAAACCATAAACTTAAATAAATGATTATCAATGAAATAGTAAAGTATAAGTTTCTAATGAATAGTAGATTTATTTTTCTTATTATTACTAACTGTGTACAAAATGAAAGTAATGATCTCAATATCTGAAAATATATATATTTATGTATATTTATCATATAAAGCTAAATATAGATAAGATGATATGCCGATTTCTCTAGAGCCTGTAATTAGATTTAGCTTTCATCTCCTTTTTTTTCTTTTGATTTTTTCCATTTTAAAAATTACTTGGCATTTGAGGCATATCATTTTATAGTTTGGGCAGTTGCTGAAAATTAAAAGACGGCGCTGACGTGTCCCAACTAGGAGGTCTCGCGTGGTAGAGGCGGTGAACAGTGTATATACATCTAGAATTCGCACAAATAAGAAGCAAACTTTGAAACATGTTATTTCCTTCGTTTTTTATCCGATTTCGATGATTCAAAAGGCTAACGTGTATTGTTTTGAGAGGAATGTCGTGGGAACTTGAAAATTTAATTTTGGAATTTTGTTTGAGGTAAAATTTGACATTTTCTCATGCTATAATGTTGAGTATGTAATGCCCGGTAAAATTATCAAAATACCCCTAGAGGAGAGGTGTGCGCAAAACGCGTCTTCCAATGCTCGAATCGGAAATCCGAGAACGGATTCGTGATCAGCACAAAATATTGAGTGGGAAAAGGAGCTCGTATTCATTGATGATATCTTGGTGTTTTCGAGAAATGAAGAAGAGCATGTTAAACATCTTAGAGTTGTCCTTCAAACTCTTAAGGACCATGAATTGTATGTGAAGTTCTCTAAATATGAGTTTTGGCTTAAGTCAGTAGCTTTCCTAGGTCATGTTGTTTCGGGTGATGGAATTCGAGTAGATGGCCAGAAGATTGAAGCGGTTACGAACTGGCCAAGACCGACCTCTCCAACTGACATAAGAAGTTTTTTGGGGTTGGCAAGCTACTACTGCAGATTTGTTAAGGGACTTTGTTCCCTATCCGCACCATTGACCAAACTGACTTAGAAAAATGGTCTGAGGAATGTGAGAAAAATTTCCAATAGTTGAAGACTAGATTAACCACCGCACCTGTCTTGACATTGCCCGACGAGACGGAAGATTTTGTAATATATTGTGATGCATCAAGAGTTGGGTTGGGATGCGTATTGATGCAGAGAGGGAAGGTGATAGCCTATGCCTCCAGGTAGCTTAAAGTTTATGAGAGGAACTATCTAACCTATGATCTTGAGTTGGCGGTGGTAGAGTTTGCACTGAAAATCTGGCGCCACTACTTGTATGAAGTGCATGTGGACGTGTTCATTGACCACAAGAGCTTACTGTATGTCTTCAGTCAGAGAGAGCTCAACCTACGACAGAGGAGATGGTTGGAATTGCTCAAAAATTATGACATGAGCATCATGTACCACCCAGGTAAAGCTAACATTGTTGCTGATGCTCTTAGCAAGTTGTCTATAGGTAGCACAGCCCATGTTGAGGTAGGAAAGAAAGAGCTAGTGAAGGAAGTGCATAGGTTGGCTCGATTGCGAGTCTAACTTGAGGAGAATGACGAGGGCGGAATTAATGTTCAGAGTAGGTCTTCATCGTCCCTAGTGATTGAGGTAAAAGAGAAGCAGGATCGAGATCCTATTATACTCCAATTGAAGGAGGCTGTCCATAAATAAATTAAAAAGTGATGGTCTTCTTCAAAGGGGGAGATGGGATATTGAGATACCAGAATAGGCTATGTGTTCCTAATGTTGATGGTATTCGAGAGAGGATTATGGCTGAGGCCCACAACACTAGATAATCTATTCATCCGAGCTCCACCAAGATGTGTCACGACTTGAGAGAAGTCTATTGGTGGAGTGGAATGAAGATGGACATCGCTGAGTTTCTTTCAAAGTGCCCAAATTGCCAGCAAGTGAATGTTGAGCATCAAAGGCCAAGTGGCTTGGCTCAAAACTTTGAGATTCTAGAATGGAAGTGGAAGATGGTTAACATGGATTTCATCACTGGCCTATCGAGATTCCTGAGGTAGCATGATTCCATATGGGTGATTGTAGACAGGATGACTAAGTCAGTGCACTTCTTGGCAGTCAAGATGACTAATACTGTGGAGGAGTATGGCAAGATGTATATCCAAGAGATTGTGAGGTTGCATGGAGTTCCCTTGTCCATCATCTCGGATGAGGAGCCCAATTTACCTCTCACTTTTGGAAGTCTTTCCAGAAAGGGTTGGGCACCAAAGTGAACTTGAGCATGGCCTTTCATCCACAAACGGATGGTCAGGTAGAGTGCACTATTCAAATGGTAGAAGGTACATTGAGAGCATGCATCCTTGACTTTAAAGGAAATTGGGATGACCATTTACCATTGATTGAATTTGCATATAACAATAGTTATAACGCAAGCATTCAAATGGCCCCATACGAGGCCTTGTATGGGAGGAGGTGTAGATCACCCATTGGGTGGTTTGAAGTTGGAGAAGCTGAGTTAATTGGGCCTGACCTTGTTCAGCAGTCCATGGAGAAGGTAAAGATTATTAGAGAAAGATTGAAGACAGCCCAAAGCCGTCAGAAATCTTACACAGATGTGAGGAGAAGAGACCTAGAGTTCGAGGTGAGCGATTGGGTATACCTGAAGGTATCACCCATGAAAGGTGTCATGAGGTTTGGGAAGAAAGGGAATTTAAGTCCTCGCTATATTGGCCCTTATCAGATTGTTCGAAGAATTGGGAAGGTTGCTTATAAGCTAGGGTTACCTTCTGAGTTAGACGGAATCCATCCGATGTTCCACATTTCGATGTTGAAGATGTGTTTGGGAGATCCTGCCTTGGTAATATTTTATTGAGAGCACACGAGTTAGAGAAAGTTTGTCCTATGAGGAAATTCCAGTCCAAATCCTTGATCGACAGGTTTGCAGATTGAGAAACAAAGAGATAGCCTCCGTCAAAGTTTTGTGGAGGAACCAATTTGTTGAGGAAGACACATGGGAAGTTGAGGAGGAGATGAGAACAAAATACCCACACCTGTTCGTGCCTGATGTTGATGAGAGTATCGGAGGTAATATTCCTACCTTTTAATGTAAATTGATGTTCCTACCATGAGTTGATGTGTACATTCTTGATGTTTGAGTAGATGTTATTGAGGACGATGAAGAGTTGAGGAGTTGAGTTGTTGAGTGAGTATCGAGGTGAGTCTTGAGTCTATTTGTGCCATAAACCGTTCCTACCTATCATTCGAGGATGAATCATCCCAAGGGGGAGATGATGTAATGCCCGGTAAAATTACCAAAATACCTCTAGAGGAGAGGTGTATGCAAAACACGTCTTCCGATGCTCGGATTGAAAATCTGAGTACGAATTCATGATCAGCACAAAGAATTGAGTGGGGGAAGGGTCTCGATCGATTTTTAGAGCGATCGAGTCAAAAGATAATTTTTCGTTCTAAAACGAAAAACTTTGGGAGTCTGCGATAGAGCCACGTGACGGACCTATCGTAGAGACACACTTATGTTTTCCTATGATTTTTTGATGAAGTTGAATTTTTCTGAAATGTGTTGTCCGCGACAGGTCTGCGTCACAGACTGTATTATTTCAAGTCTGGAAATTTTTCTTTAAAATTTCGAGGGGCATTCTAGTCCATTCCTAATACTTTCTAAACCTCCTATATGACGAATATATGTCGTTTTCTCAGAGAAAAGGTTCCAAAACCCATCCAAAAACCTTCATCCTAGCAAAATCACTAAGTCAGGGCTTGAGGAGAGTTGAGATTGAGGAATTCAAGAGAACATTGTTCAAAGAATTGTTGTTAGCAATCATCCCAGGTATGTAAGGCTAACTTAAAGATGGGATTTTTCTCCCATGTGCCCTTTTTAATAAATTGAGTCATTCATTGAAGATAATGAGTTTGATGTGAAGATTGTTGAGTATTATACTGAGTTTTAATGAATTCATATATTTTACATGAATTGATGATCATCCTGAAGTTGATTTATTGCATAATTCATTTTCATGAGTGTTTTTCACAAAACCCTATGATTATTTTATTAAAGAGTGCAAGAATGAACTTAGGGAATGAGTCTAGAGCCTTAATGAGGACGATGTTTGTGATGTTATGATTGTGTTTTACATTTGATGAGAATGGTGTTCATGAGTCTTAAAACTTGAAACTAAATTCTAAAAAGAGTGTTTCGAGTCCTTGATGTTGATGAGACGAGACGAGTTGACGTTGAGGTACTATGTTCCTATGGGACTGATGATGATGTATTATGTCCCTATGGGACCGATAATGAGGTATTATGTCCCTATGGGACTGATGATGATGATGTATTATGAGCATGTCGAGTTTTGGAGGAGTATTGAGCACCGAAATGGGGGAGAGTGACTCCCGCTCGAACCCATTAACTACGTGGCCCCCGTAAGAAGAGGGTATTGAACCGCAATGCGGATGGCTCCTTTCTTGTCCCAATAGAGGACTGAGGTTTTTCTTGTGGATCTACTGAGGTTGATGTCCTTTACCCCGAGCAGGGTACTGGATGGATGTGGCAACGACATCACTTCGTTGTATTATCACTGGCTCATAAGTGATGGTTGTCGATTAAAGAAACTCCTAATGAGGTCTTACTTTGATAGTACTATGATGTTGATGTTGATATGATGGTATGAGTCGAGTTTCCTTGAGTTTCCTTAAGTCGAGTTTCCTTGAGTTGAGTTGAGTCAAGGTTCCTTGAGGTGAGTCCGATGCATTGATGATGTAGAGATGAGATGTTGATGAGCCATTTGTCAACTCTAACTTCATTCCTTAAATAGACATTTGATATTCTGATGGAGTATGATGTTGAGTTGATGTTATCCCTATATTGTTGTACTTGTTTTGTGATATTCAGCTATTTTACATACCAGTACATTCCATGTACTGACGTCACTCGGCGCTGCATCGTTCCATGATGTAGATACAGGAGTTAGAGGACTTCAGCAGACGCATCGTTGAGGTCAGAGATTCCGAGTTCAGTCATTGGTGAGCCTCCTTGCCATACGGAGGAGACCCTTTTATTGTTCGCTTTCGTTATTTATTGAGTTGGGTAGCCATGGCCTGTCATGGTACCATCTTAGACAATTGAGCCAAGTTCGAGGCTTCATAGACATGAGTCGAGGTTTGATGTTTAGGTTTTTCCCTTATGAGTTGAGTTAACAATTGCATTTGCTTATCTTGATGTTGAGACTGATGTTGGCCATTGGCCCTTCTTATTGAGGTAGCTTACTACATTACTTTTACTATTCTGCTATACAGATGTTGAGTGACTATCCTGAGAACGAGTGGTTGGCTTGGGGACTAACAATAGTCTCTGGGTGCCGGCCACGCCTAGGGTACCCTCCCGAGGCGTGATAGAGTATGTTTCGAAAACTTTGATATGCAATTTTTTATCCATTTTAAGTAATATTTTTATAAAATTAGGATCTATTTTGTGTATTTTTGTGAGGCTTACCCTGTGGTAATGACAGAATTATTTGATAGAGCCCCGTTTGATGTGAAAATGCGATTGTAACTTCTGGTTATGTTGTGATATTTTTGAAAAATTCAGAATGTGATATCTCGGTTGTTTCTTTTCAAAATTAAGTGAAATTTGGGTCTAAATTGTACAACTTTTCGAGGCCTACATCGTGGTTTATTCAGATTCAGTAAATTTGATTGTATTTTTAAGGAATTTTTCCGGGAAGCTTCTGTACATATATGCAAATTCCTCATGAAAATATTCAATTCAAGAAAACAATTAGTATGATAATCATCAACATAGGAGAACATGTAAATTCAATCAATTTTTCAAGAAATACCATCAAGTATTCATGCATGCAGACTCTCGAACCATCAACTCGTCTATAACCATCTAGGGGATATATGAGAGAACAATCTCATGTTTTTAGTTTAGCCTTATATACCTGGGATGCAGCTATCAATCAAGCACGTCAAGGTTTCTTCTCAAATCTCACAACTCAAGCTCTTCCCTTCTCTCCTCAAGCCCTAACCTTGTTGGAATATTGAAATAGGACTTAGAATAGAGGGTTTAGATCCTTTTTACATCAAAATGACCTTATTAGACCGTGTATAGGGTTAAGGAGAGGTGGGGAATCGACTGGAATGCCCCTCGTAATATTTAGAAATTTTCAACTCGGAAAAAACCTTGTCTGCGATGCGGAATGGTCGCGCACTGTGTATTTTTTAAAAAAGTTTCTGAACAAGTTTTCTCAATCCCGTCAAAAATTTTCTGAAAAATATAGGTGCTGGTTCGCGATGGAGGCGTGGCGGGCTTCTGTCGTGCACCAACACTGTTTTGCGATCCGGATCGAAAAATTATTTTTTGATCCAGTCGCTCTAAAAATCGATCAAGATCATTTTTCACTCTATTTTTGTGCTGATCACAAAACTGCCATACGAGCATTGGAAGATGCGTTATGCGCATACCTTCTCTCTAGGGGCATTTTGATAATTTTATTGGGCATTACAATTTCATCAAAATCGACTATCAAGAATTGAACTTTTGTATTACATGTTGATAGATTTATAGATCAGTAGTGATTTTCAATCCACACGCTAACCCATGAACACGATCTAAATAACTCATTAGACCATAATGCAATAATTTGGACAAATCTTATCTCATATAACCACAATACAATTTCAAATCAATAATGACCATTAAAAAAATGAACCTAAACAAACCATCCCACACGCTTAATTCACAAACCATCATGGATCATGTTAAGATTTCATTCTCACAATCAAATCTTCCTGCGAGCTTAAGTTATAAAATGTGGTCTTTATATTTCAACTATCCTAAACAATACTAAATCTGTCATAACTGAAATAATCAAGTCTACACAAGCATGCTATTTTCCTAAGAAAAAATGTCACAACCCAAAAATGGACCTGATGGCACTCGTCTTATCCCACCAAGTTAAGTCAGTCTAAAATCCAGTTATAACCATAAAATATGGAAGGACAATACAAAGTGAAAATTTTAACTGCCGATAATAAGTCAACTTAATTAAAATCCCCCAAGACCTGGTTGTCACGTGCACAAGCCTCTAATGTGTTACAATGGATTTGGAAAAAAATACAAATCTCAAATGATGTTGTCTCTAAAGTAGAACAAGATCATAAATAGGAGGATGAGGCTCGCTGAGATGACAAATAGCTACCTCACTAATCTCTAAGGAAAGCCTCGGATTAAAAAAAGGAAGAGAGAGTATCGCAAAGTTCCGAGCGCATAACCTACAAAAATGTAAAAGCAAGGGGTTGAGTACCAACCACACGGTACCTAGCAAGCCAACTAACAAAACAAAGCAAGTCCAACAAAATACACAAACTCCTTTCATCCCAACGGACCTCCACAACTATAACCTGCACAAATCAGTTCAGCCCAACAACACATAATACATAATAAAGATAGTTTTCATAATGTAACAATTCAACATCGGCAGCCACAACTTACAAGTGATAACATAGTCAAACACAGGAATAACATCATGCCACACAAGTATATGCAAAAATGTGATGCAATGCTTATGCAATAATCGTCGGTAATGACCTTGGCATCATAATATCACTGAAAAATACCTCAACATCACAACATCGCCGGTAAAGACCTAGGCATAATATCATCGCCGGCAAAGACCTCGGCATCACATTATTACTAGTAAAGATCTCAACATCACAATCTCGCCGGCAAAGACCTCGGCATCACAATATTACTAGTAAAGATCTCAACATCACAATCTCGCCGGCAAAGACCTCGGCATAATATATCGACCGATAAAGACCTCAGCCCCAACTTTTACCATCTCACTCATATTAATGTTCAGATCCAATGCAAATATGTGACATAGAATGAATGAGCATAAGATGAAATCCAAAAACAAATCTACTCACAATCACCAACCACAACCATATATCTCTATATAGATATCACACCACTTAACCACATTTTCAATTCAGGTGTTACCGCATCCCACCAATTCATATTTACATTTAATCACCCCATATTTATAACATTAAAAACATTTCTTGAATCACACATAGGAGAAAGAAAAATTTGAGAATTCTACGAGAATTACAAAGTTTTGGAAGTCCACTTGCCTCAATTAATAGAATAATACTCCAAATCTTGAGTCTTTCATAACGCTTTCATATGATCAAAATCTGTTCACATACATAATCTACATAAGAATACGAATCTGATGACACCCATATTGTTATATTCATTTTTTTTCCTCAAAAATTGAGTCAAAAAGTCATCTCAAGCCCTCAAATTCGAATCCGAAAATTTCATTCAGATTATGTTTACCCATAATAAACTCCAAATCAAAAATGTATTCTAAGAATCCTAGGGCTATATTTTCTTAATTTAACATAAATTATATATATTTCTACCCTAAAATTTTATTCATAATCTCATGAAAACTTAATAGAAAGGACGAGAATAATTACCTTAACACTTTGGGATCAAAGCCCCAATTTTTCTCCTCTCTTTTTTCCTTTTTTTTCTCCTCTTCTTTTCTTTTTCTCGTGCAGTTTTTTTTCGTTCTTTCTGCTTTGTTTTGGGGACTTTGGGCATCAGCCCTTTGCCCCCCCCCCCCCCCTCTTTTTTTTTAAAAAAATTTATTTTATTTTTCTTTTTTTTGAATAGTTATTTATTTTAGTTCCTTTTTTTAGTACTATGCAATAGTGGTATAGAATATTAAATAAATTATCAATTTAATCCATTAATAAAATTAATTATCTAAATTACCTGTCAACTAAATAAACGTAATTATCGATTAGTTCAAAATTCTCAATTTAAATTTACAAAAAGGATAATTTAGGAAAACAATAGGGCTAAGCATCAAAATGACCCAACGGGTCATTACAGAAAATTACAAGATCGATTCACCCGATCCACCCGTCTACAAAAATGAAGACACGAACGGGAATAGGCAGGGAGTAATACTCTATAACATGCCCATAATAAAGTAGGTAGTCATATAAGAATGTACAGAATCTAGGTTGAATGATACAAGATACTACTTTCATAGTGCCCCTGTCAAACTTTTTCATTCATCTGACTCCATCTTTTTTTGAATTATCTTTTTTTACAGCTACTCACAATCAAACCTGTTTGATCCCCAATACCATCATATATATACTTAATTTATCAAACTCCATATATTCCTCATAGTAATGCATCAAAGACAACACCCTTAATACTAACAGAACGTCATAGCCATACTAATCATTTACCATTCCCTCAAATTGTTACTAGTATCAAAGTCTTCTTAGCAACACATTATCACCTTCAAATATTTCAAACTATGGCTTCCTTTCTTTTCATTTAAGCATTTCTTATAGATATGAGTCACATCCAAAATTGATAGTATTGATTTCAAATTTGATAATATTTTTCTCATCGAGGTAAATTACTTAATTATACCTAAAGTCAGATTTATGCAATCTTTCACATACCAAATTTCAACTACCATTCAAATCATCATATACCTCATGTCAAAACTTAGAGAGATTCTTGGTCACGTTAATAACTTTACATATCATAACCACACAACCTATAGTTATCATCACGTGTCTATATAACACATCATAATTGTCACGCCCCGGGAGGGTACCCTTGGCGTGGCTGGCGCTCGGAGACTATTGCTAGTCCCCAAGCGAACCACTTAGCCTCATCATATCATTCGATCACATACTTCTAATGAACAACAGAAATTATATGCAAGTAATGGACACATCTCATCTAAAGTTCTCAAGGAATATAAATAAAATAATGAAGGCTAGTAGAAAGAACTAGCTCAAAATCTCAACATCAATACTTGACACCTGTCTATGAAGCCTCTATCACTAAATCATGTGGTGAAAATGACAGACCCATGGCTGCCCAAAGCAAAATAAGAAAGTAGTCCAATCCTAACTCTAAAGCATGATGAAATAAAATAATGGTTCCTCTTGAGTAGAGGAGGCTCACCAAATCAGCTTCAAATTTCTGACCTTCAACGAAGCGCCTGTTAATGATCTCTAGTACCTGCCTCTGCATCATAAAATGATGCATTCCAAAGTGGAAGTCAGTACTTGGAATGTACTGGTATGTTAAATGGCTGAATGAAACAGAAACCGGTAGAAAGTATGGAAAGTAACATCAAGTCAAAATAAACATCATAATCACATTAACCGCCAGCTTGCCCATCTATGAAAGAGTAGAGAGTGGACAAGTGACACACTAGTATCTCAGACTCATCAAAAGTCTCAACTCATCACATGAATCATCTCAGAGGAGTTTACCCCCCCTCCCCATCACATTTCATCTAGACTCAGAGTAAGGTACGAATTTCCCCGGAAGTTTCTCTTAACCAACAACATTCACCTATGAGCCAGTGAATGTACAACAATCATCCTGATGTTGCCACAGTGGTCCCATACTTGCTAGGTAAGGAACACTGGATCCCATATCAATATACCCGACATGGAATCAAACCGAATAGATCCTTATTACTTTCAGGGTCTGTTAAAGCTCGAGGGAAACCATATGCATATATGTGATGGTTTAAGCCTCTCCTACGTTTGGCGACGTAGTTAATGAGTTCGAGTGGGACTCACTCCTGCGCATTTCGGTGCTCGATACTCCTTCCGACTTAGTGCTCATAAAATCAACCTCAACCAGTCTCATAGGGATCCACTCCCCGTCAACGACTGCTAGTCTCATAGGGACTCACTCCCCGTCCACGACTGATATTTCACCGGGACCTTGGCCCTTTCTTCAATTATATCATAGGGACTTCCACCCTATCATCACATCTAATAGGGATTTTAACCCTATCATCAGCACCTCCTTAATGACTCAAGATTATATAGCCGTCATTAGAAAACAAGAGAATAACATATCGGTAGAGTTAATTTATAGAGACTCATAAAACAATCAAGATTTCATCAACTCATCATCACAGTCAGCAATCCCAATACAAGACTCTAGACTCAAATCTCAAGTGCATCATGCATGCTTTTCAAATTAGTCAGGTAGGGCTATGCAATTTCCATGAAGGTATTCCATTTAAGAAAACAATTAGTATGATGATCATCAACATAGAAAACATGTATTTCAAATAAAATTTATCAAGAAAATCCATTAAGAATCATGCATGTAGACTCTTCAACCATCAATTCATCTATGACCTCTATGGGACACATGGGAGAACAATCCCATGTTTTAGTTTAGCCTTACATACCTGTGATGCAACTGTTCAACCGGGTGATGTCGAGGATCTCTTCTCGTATTTTTCACCCCAAGCCTTTCTCTCCTCTCCTTAATCCCTAGCCTTGTTAGATTTTGGAATAGGTTTTGTTAGGCTCTTTTTCTTGCAGAAACGACCTTACTAGCTGTGTATTAGTGTTTAGGAGGGGTTAGGGGTTGACCGGAATGCCCCTCCAAAAAAATTATAAATTTCCAGTTCGAAATATACACGGTCCGCGACGCGGACCTATCGTGAACTGGGCATTTTTGGAAAAGTATTTTTAAACGAGTTTTCTGCATCTCGTCGAAAATCTGGAAAAACATTAAGTGTCCCTCCGCGGCAGGTGCACGTCGCGCCAATGTTGCGGACAGTCACTGTTTTGTGACTTGGATCGAAAATTTATCTTTCGATCGGGTCGTCCTGAAATTTGACTCGGACCATTTTCCCACTCTATTTTTCATGCTGATCACGAATTCGGTCTCGGATTTGCCATATGAGCCCCGGAAGATGCGTTACGCGCATACCCTCACTCTAGGGCATTTTGGTAAATTTACCAGGCGTCACATCATCTCCCCCTTGGGATCATTCGTCCCCGAATAAGGAGTAGAGATGGGGATTAAAGCACGAATAGACTCAAGACTCATTCCCACACTCAATTCAATAAATCAACCCTCGACTCAATGATAGCAAGTCAGATAAAAGAATAGAGCACTTAGCTTAGTGAAGAGTAAGGATTTTTACCTTCAGTACTTTCACTATCAGTTGGCACGAATAGGTGTGGATACTTTGCCTTCATCTCCTCCTCAGCTTCCCATGTGGCTTCTTCAACGAATTGATTCCTCCATAGGACTTTGACTGAGGCTATTTCTTTGTTCCTTAATTTACGAATCTGACAATCAAGAATTTGAACCGGAACCTCTTCGTAAGATAGGTTATCCTTCACCCCAATGCTGTCAACCGGGATCACCAAGGCCGGATTTCTCAAGCATTTCTTTAGCATTGACACATGGAACACCGGGTGCACCCCATCTAACTCGGAAGGAAACTCTAACTAAGTAAGCCACCTTCCCAATTCTCCTTACGATTTGATAGGGTCCAACATAACGTGGACTCAACTTTCCCTTCTTCCCAAACCTTAGGACACCCTTCATAGGTGACACTTTCAAGTACACCCAATCGTCCACTTCGAACTCTAAGTCTCTCCTTCTCACGTCGGTGTAAGATTTTTGGCGACTTTAGGCAGTTTTTAACCTCTCTCTAATGACCTTGACCTTCTCCATCGACTGGTGAACGAGATCAAGTCCAATGAGCTCCGCTTCTCCAACCTCAAACCACCCAATAGTCGATCTACACCTCCTTCCATACAAGGCTTCATAAGGAGCCATTTGAATGCTTGCATGATAACTATTGTTATATGCAAATTCAGCCAGTGGCAAATGATCATCCCAATTCCCTTTGAAGTCAAGGACACAAGCTCTCAACATATCCTCCAGTGTTTGAATTGTACGCTCCGCCTGACCATCCGTCTGTGGATGGAAAGCGTACTCAGGTTCACCTTCGTACCCAAACTTTTCTAAAATGATCTCCAGACGGAGGTAAATTGAGCTCCTCTGTCCGAGATGATGGACAAGGGGACTCCATGCAACTTCACAATCTCCTGGATGTACAACTTGGCATACTCTTCCGCAGTGTTCGTTGTCTTGACTGCCAGGAAGTGAGCTGACTTAGTCATTCTGTCCACGATCACCCATATCGAATCATGTTGCTTCCGAGACCTTGGCAGACCAGTGATAAATTCCATATTAATCATCTCCCATTTCCACTCTGGAATTTCAAAGTTTTGAGCCAATCTACATGGCCTTTGATGCTCAACCTTCACTTGTTAGCAATTTGGGCATTTCGAAACGAACTCCGCGATGTCCCTCTTCATTCCGTTCCACCAATAAACCTCCCTTAAGTCATGGTACATTTTGGTGGAGCCAGGATGAATGGAGTACCTAGTGTTATGAGCTTCTGCCATGATTCTGTCTCGTATGCCATCAACATCTGGGACACACAATCGACTTTGATATCTTAACACTCCATCTCCCCCTTTGGAGAAGACCATCACCCTCTGATTTTGGACATCCTCCTTCAATTGGAGTATGACCGGGTCTTGGTCTTGCTTTTCCTTCACCTCCACCACTAACGAGGAAGCAGACCCGTCCTGGACATTAACTCCTCCTTCATGGTTCTCCTCAAGTCGGACTCCCAATCGAGCCAATCGGTGCACGTCCTTGGCTAACTCCCTCTTTCCTTCCTCCACATGGGCTGTGCTACCCATTGATAACCTGCTAAGGGTGTCAGCAACAACGTTAGCTTTACCTGGGTGATAGTGAATGCTCATGTCATAATCCTTGAGCAATTCTAACCATCTCCTCTGTCACAAATTGAGCTTTTTCTGGCTAAAAACATACTGCAAACTCTTGTGGTCAGTGAACACATCCACATGCACTCCATACAAGTAGTGCTGCCAAATTTTAAGTGCAAACACCACTGCTGCCAACCCGAGGTCATGGGTTGGGTAGTTCCTCTCATGAACCTTGAGTTGCCTGGAAGAATAAGCTATCACTTTCCCCCTCTGCATTAATACGCATCCCAATCCAACTATCGAGGCACCACAATAAATTACAAAGTCTTCGGTCCCGTCGGGTAAGGTTAGGATTGGTGCAGTAGTTAACCTTGTTTTCAATTCCTGGAAACTCTTTTCACATTTTTCGGACCACTGGAACTTGACTTTCTTCTGAGTCAATTTGGTCAATGGCGCGGATAGGGAAGAAAATCCCTCCACAAACCTGCGGTAGTAGCCTGCCAGCCCCAAGAAACTTCTGATATCAGTTGGAGTGGTCGGTCGGAGCCAGTTCTTAACCGCTTCAATATTTTGGGCATCCACTCGAATACCATCACCGGAAACAACGTGGCCTAGGAAGGCCGCCGACTCACGCCAGAATTCACATTTGGAGAACTTGGCATACAACTCATGGTCCTTAAGAGTTTGGAGGACCACTCTGAGGTGGTTAGCATGCTCCTCCTCACTCCTTGAATACACCAGGATGTCGTCGATGAACACAATCACAAACAAATCAAGATATGGCTTGAACACTCTATTCATCAAATCCATAAAGGCGGCAGGTGCATTCGTTAGTCCAAAGGACATGACCAAGAACTCAAAATGGCCATATCTAGTCTTGAAGGTTGTCTTTGGAACATCACACTCCCTCACCTTCAAGTGATGGTAGCCAGATCTAAGGTCTATCTTAGAGAAGCAAGAGGCGCCCTGAAGTTGGTCAAACAAATTATCTATCCTTGGGAGGGGATATTTGTTCTTTATCGTGACCTTGTTCAGTTGCCTATAATCGATACACATTCTGAGGGACCCATCTTTCTTCCACACGAATAAAATAGGGGCACCCCATGGTGAAACACTTAGCCTAATGAAGCCCTTTCCTAGCAAATCTTTCAGTTGCTCTTTCAATTCTTTAAACTCAGCGGGGGCCATCCTGTAAGGTGGGATCGAAATAGGCTGGGTATCTGGAAGAACATCAATCCCAAAGTCAATCTCCCTATCGGGAGGGACTCCGGGCAGATCATCAGGATAGACTTCTGGAAACTCGTTGACAATCGGAACTGACTCAAGAGTTGGGGACTCCACATCATAAGACTTCACTCTCACCAAGTGATAAATACAGCCTTTGGAAATTAACTTCCGGGCGTTAAGATATGAGATAAACCTCCCCTTAGGTGTCACTAAGTCACCCTTCCACTCTAGAACTGATTCATTTGGAAACTGGAACTTAACCGTTCGGGATCTACAATCCACAGAGGCATAATAGGCGTGAAGCCAATCTATGCCGAGGATCAAATGAAAGTCAACCATCTTTAACTCGATCAAATCAATAATGGTGTCCCTATGATGGATGGACACTACACAAGATCTATAGACTCTTTCAGCTCGAATAGACTCACCCACCGGAGTAGAAACATCAAAGGGTTCAAGAAGACTCTCGGGGGTTTTATCAAATTTACTGGCCACATGGGGAGTTACAAACGACAATGTGGCACCAGGGTCCATCAAAACATAACAATCAAAAGTAAAGACTCGGATCATACCCGTCACAACGTCTGGAGAGTTTTTCTGATCTTGGAGACTCCCCATAGCATATAGGCGGTTTGTGGCCCCGCCTGTACCTGACGTAGTGGCCCTCGAGTTCCCTCTAACCGGTGGGGCCGATGCAGCAGACTGGGCCTGGCCAGCCCGTTTTGAACAATCCTTTTTGTAGTGGCCTACTTGGCCACACCCGAAACATGCATCATTCCTGTCACGGCATCTCCCTCAGTGCGTCTTTCCACAATTATCACACGGTGGCCTACTCTGAGAACCTTGAGCCACGCTAGCTTAGGACTGGGGTCCGTGGGTCCCTATATTCCAGAACCTTTGATCATACGTGCCTTTAGGCATGGGTACGCTAGCAGCTGAGGGTGCTGGAAATCGATTCCCATTACCTCTCCTTCCACCCTCGTGGCTAGATATCTTAGCCCTCTTGCGCTTGAACTCTTCCTTAACCTGTTGTCTTTCTTCGTCAGCTTGCTGCACGAATGTCATCAGTCGCCCGATGTCCATGTCAATCACAAGCATAGCTCCTCTCCCATCTCTCTTGGGTCCTCTGTTCAACCCATCTACATACATTCCCATCCTTCCCCTCATGTTAGCAACCATGTCTGGAGCATAGCGGGATAGTTGCGTGAATTTCAACCCATACTCTTGCACGGTCATGGAGCCCTGCTTCAGATTCAGGAACTCCCACACCTTAGCCTCTCTTTTCTCCCTTGGGGAAAAGCGTCCCAAGAAAGCCTCCTCAAACACCGCCCAAGTCACATATGAGGCATTATCCCCTCGGCCCTTCTTCCATTGGTCGAACCACAGCCTGGCCACCCCTTTGAGTTGGTAGGCAGCCAATTCAACCCTATCAGCATCAGCCACGTGCATCACCTGGAACACCTTCTCAAGTTCCTCTATATAGTTCTTGGGGTCTTCAGTAGATGCCGACCCCGTGAACTCAGGCGGATTCATCCTCAGAAATTCTCGGACTCTAGAGGTGCCATGAGAGTCTATCCCACCTGCACATTGCCTCACAACAGGTGCTGCGACAGCCTGGGCCAATGTTTGAATGGCTTGGCGTAGCTCAGTATTCGAGACCTCATCTTGAGGGGGTTGCTCGACAGGGACAGCTGGATCCACGGGCCCCTCGGGTACTTGAGGCTCAGGTGGGTTAACAGCTCGCCTAGCAGGACGTCCCCTTCCTCTGAAAGCTCTTCTGGGAGGCATGTTATCGATTCTGCACGTGTAGCGCACGAAATAGAAGATAGTTTTTATAGAGTTCATCTCTATCGCACGATTTGGAATAAGAAAGAAGTGTAACCATTCCTAATGTCCCATAGCCTCCTGCTTATGAAGTGTGGTCGAAAACACACCCATAAACAAGACTCTACTAGACACGGCTTAATAGACTCCCTAGGACACTTGAACTCTGTGCTCTGATACCAAGTTTGTCACGCCCCGGGAGAGTACCCTTGGCGTGGCCGGCACTCGGAGACTATTGCTAGTCCCCAAGCGAACCACTTAGACTCATCACATCATTCGATCACATACTTCTAATGAACAGCAGAAATTATATGCAAGTAATAGACACATCTCATCTAAAGTTCTCAAGGAATATAAATAAAATAATGAAGGTTAGTAGAAAGAACTAGCTCAAAATCTCAACATTAATACTTGACACCTGTCTATGAAGCCTCTATCACTAAATCATGTGGTGCCAATGACAGACCCATGGCTACCCAAAGCAAAATAAGAAAGTAGTCCAATCCTAACTCTAAAGCATGATGTAATAAAATAATGGTTCCGCCGGAGTAGGGGAGGCTCACCAAATCAGCTTCGAATTTCTGACCTTCAATGAAGCGCCTGTTGATGATCTCTAGTACCTGCCTCTGCATCATAAAATGATGCATTCCAAAGTGGACGTCAGTACTTGGAATGTACTGGTATGTAAAATGGCTGAATGAAACAGAAATCGGTAGAAAATATGGAAAGTAACATCAAGTCAAAATAAACATCATAATCACATTAACCACCAGCTTGCCCATCTACGAAAGAGTACAGAGTGGACAAGTGACACACCAGTATCTCAGACTCATCAAAAGTCTCAACTCATCACATGAATCATCTCAGAGGAGTTCACCCCCCCCCCCCCCCATCACATCTCATCTAGACTCAGAGTAAGGTACGAATTTCCCCAGGAGTTTCTCTTAACCGACAACATTCACCTATGAGCCAGTGAATGTACAACAATCACCCTGATGTTGCCACAGTGGTCCCAAACTTGCCAGGTAAGGAACACTGGATCCCATATCAATATACCCGACATGGAATCAAACCGAACAGATCCTTTATTACTTTCAGGGACTATTAAACCTCGAGGGAAACCATATGTATATATGTGATGGTTTAAGCCTCTCCTACGTTTGGCGACGTAGTTAATGAGTTCGAATGAGACTCACTCCTGTTCATTTCAGTGCTCGATACTCCTCCCGACTTAGTGCTCATAAAATAAACCTCAACCAGTCTCATAGGGATCCACTCCCCGTCAACGACTGCTAGTCTCATAGGGACTCACTCCCCGTCCACGACTGATATTTCACCGGGACCTTGGCCCTTTCATCAATTATATCATAGGGACTTCCACCCTATCATCACATCTCATAAGGATTTTAACCCTATCATCAGCACCTCCTCAATGACTCAAGATTATATAGCCGTCATTAGGAAACAAGCGAATAACACATCGGTAGAGTTCAATTATAGAGAATCATAAAACAATCAAGATTTCATCAACTCATCATCACAGTCAACAATCCCAATGCAAGACTCTAGACTCAAATGTGAAGTGCATCATGCATGCTTTTCAAATTAGTCAGGTAGGGCTATGCAATTTCTATGAAGGTATTCCATTTAAGAAAACAATTAGTATGATGATCATCAACATAGAAAACATGTACTTTCAAATTAAATTTATCAAGAAAATCCATTAAGAAATCATACATGTAGACTCTTCAACCATCAATTCATCTATGACCTCTATGGGGTACATGGGAGAACAATCCCATGTTTTAGTTTAGCCTTACATACCTGTGATGCAACTGTTCAACCGGGTGATGTCGAGGATCTCTTCTCGTATTTTTCACCCCAAGCCTTTATCTCCTCTCCTTAAGCCCTAGCCTTGTTAGATTTTGAAATAGGACTTAGAATAGGTTTTGTTAGGCTCTTTTCATGCAGAAACGAACTTACTAGCCGTGTATTAGTGTTTAGGAGGGGTTAGGGATTGACCGGAATGCCCCTCAAAATAAATTAGAAATTTCCAGTTCGAAATATACACGGTCCGCGACGCGGATCTATTGCGAACTGGGTATTTATGGAAAAGTATTTTTAAACGAGTTTTCTCCATCCCGTCAAAAATCTGGAAAAACATAAAGTGTCCCTTCGCGGCAGGCGCGCGTCGCGCCTCTGTCGCGGACAGTCACTGTTTTGTGACTTGGATCGAAAATTTATCTTTCGATCGGGTCGTCCTGAAATTCGACCCGGACCATTTTCCCACTCCATTTTTCATGCTGATCACGAATCCGGTCTTGGATTTGCAATACGAACCCCGGAAGATGCGTTACGCGCATACCCTCACTCTAGGGGCATTTTGATAAATTTACCGAGCGTCACAACAATAATCTATGTAGTCCCAATAACAGAGAAATTTCAACACCCTCAAAATCCTCAATAATTATGTAGAGTTGTACGTCTATATCGTAGTGCCTCCATAAGTTATCTATCATAATTGAAAACTCTAGACCAATATAAAAATGTAGCATATTTCAAACATCATTATTTGTCACTCGAATCAAAACTCAGTCTTCATAAAAGTCACTAATAAAATCCTAGTAAATCTGTGTTGAACAAGTACACATTGCATGGTCAAATTTGAGCTCAAAGGAGAAAATTAGTAAGACCTTTAATTCTGAACCAAGGGTCTATACGAGAGGTCTTATTCCTTCACCTTTCTTAGATTCTTCCTATGATACAAATTTTAGATAACCTGAACTCTTCAATATATCAAATTCTCATTCCTTCACTACCTCGCTTATCAACTTTATTCTTTGACCAACAACATATGATATTTTTTCTCATGCTATAAGTCAAAACTTTAAGTTGAATACTTCTTTAAGTCCTTCAACAATCAAAAATAGCGAAATTTATGGCTCACACCACATGCAAGTTCTTCCAAATGATGAATACTAATTGCTATCCATTATTTCTTAGCTTATCAATTCATATCTTGACAAATATACTACCAAAAATGTAGACTAACAATGAAAAATTTAAATAATTATTTTAACTTGTATCTCAATTCCTTTATCTATTAGTATTATTTCATAAGTTGTGATATTTTATCACGACCCGAAAATGAACATGATGACACTCACCTAACCCACCAAGGTGAGTCAGCCCAACACTTACTAATCGAAACATAACAATAATAGCGGAAGAGAAAATAGTCTAATATGACAAATAATCATAGGAAGACCAAACTACAACCATCCCAGAACTGGTGTCACGTGTACAAGCCTCTAAATACATAGTACTAGAATAAAGTAAATTTCTCAAATGTCTAGTCCTCAAATAGAATGTAACATAATAATAGATTCCTTCAAGGTCCACCGGTAACATAAGCAGCTACCTTAAGGATAATCTGGAAGATCGGTCATGCAATGAGAAAATTCTAACTAGAGGGACCGGGCTCGCAACCTACAAAAATGTAGCAAGAAGGTGAGTACCAAAACAACGTGGTACTCAGCAAATGGAATTAAACTAGAGTAAAACAATGAAGAACCAAGTACTCCTTCACACCCAACTACATACCGCCGAACTACAAACCTGCACTCAGAAAAGTCCCAACCCAGCAACAAATAATACACAATGAAGATAGTTTTTCAGTATATCACAATTATCAAATCACAAGCCATAGCTCACAAGTGATAACATAATCAATCACATGAATAACATCATGCCACATAATAATATGCAAGGATGAGATGCAATATCGTGCAATGCAAGGTGGTATCAAGACTTTCGCACAGCCTTTCGTATACACCCCCGTCGAGCTAAGGCTCCAAGACTTAGGGGACCCATGGAGACCTCGAAGGCCATATACATCAATCACAATATATCAACTACCTTGCCACCTAAGTGCTAGTGGTCAAGGACTCATGATAAGAATCTCGATGTATCAACTACCTTGCCACCCAAGTGCTCGTGATCAAGGACTCATGATAAGAATCTCGATTTATCAACTACCTCGCCACCCAAGTGCTCGTGGTCAAGGACTCATGATAAGAATTGTGATGTATCAACTACCTTGCCACCCAGGTGCTCGTGGTCAAGGACTCATGATAAGAATCTCGATGTATCAACTACCTTGCCACCCAGGTGCTCGTGGTCAAGGACTCATGATACGAATCACCATTCATAACTTTCCACAATGTCATGACATGTAGTATGAGGATGCATACAATCAAGGCACAATTATGGAAACAATATTCCTCTCAATAAGCACAATAGATATCAAAGTTCTCGAGTTTAGCAATTATAATATTCATCCTCTTTTATACAGTTGGATACAATTCTCTTTTAAAATATTTCACCCTATTTTAGTAACTTTATTTTCTCAAACCAACCATGATCCTCAATACACATCTCAACTATCTCCTTTACCCAACATGTCATGTTCACACTATTCTCAATTTGGGATTCGCATGCTCTCGAAGCAACACATACACAATTAAATCCCTCACACTAGCATCACAATAAGAATTATCAACCCAACACATGATACGATCTCATCCAATAGATTATAGCATAAGAAAGCATATGAGGTTCAACATATTTAACAAAAGTTTAGAAAACCACTTGCCTTAATTAATAGAATCACACTCCGAATCTTGAGTATTTTGTAACGCTTTCAGATGATCAAAATCTATCCACGTACATAATCTATATAAGAATACGAATCTAATGACACCCATATTGCTATATTTCTTTTTGGCTCAAAAATCGGGTCAAAAAGTCACCTCGAGCCCTTAAATTCAAATCTGAAATTTTCTTTCAAATTATGTTTACCCATCATAAAATAAACTCATATGTTAAGTTTCAGCTAAAACGGATCGTTATTCGACCCCCTAATCAAAATTTTATTCTAAGAACCCTAGGACTATATTTTCTTAATTTAACATAAATTATACACGTTTCTACCTTAAAAATTTATTCATAATCTCATGAAAACTTAATAGAAAGGATGAGAATAATTACCTTGATGTTTTGGGATGAAAATCATAAGTTTTCTTCTCTTCTTTTTCTTTCTTTTCCTCCCCACACCTTTTTTTTTTGGTTCTGCGTTTCTGCTTTCTGTTTTTGGGTTTCAAAGAGCTGCGCAGCAGCCCTTCTCATCTTTAACTCTTTCCTTTTATTTTATTTTATTTTATTTTATTTCTTCTTTTTTTATTTATTTATTCATTTCTTTTAATATACTAAAAGTGATAAATTCATGAGATAAGTAGTATAAGATATTAATTAAAAATATTATTTTAATCCACCAACTAAATTAATTATCTAAAATTATCCGTCAATTGAATGACCGTAATTATCGAATAGTCCAAATTTTCAATTTAAATTTACGAAAAGAATCTTTTATGAAAGAGAGAGTATTTATTTTTAAAATAACCTAATGGGTCATTACATTATCCACCACTAAAAATCATGTTCGTCCTCGAACATAAGAAGGAGAAGGAAGAATAATCGATATTACTAAAATCCTAAGTTATGATCTTCCAAAGTCAGTATTTCATCTCTCCAAGTAAGCGACCCCTTTAAGACCATTCCATCAAAATCCTCTAATGCACAAACCCTCATAGATTTTGTGAAGAATTACATTCTCACAATCAAATCTTCCCATGATCTTAAGTTATAAAATGCGATCTTTAGACATTGAACACTCATCATAGAGAATCAAATTCTTTTCTGACCCAACGAAGGAAAGGATCAAGTAATAACTTAGCGAATGATTCATTCAAACATACAAAATCTCTAACAACACTATCAGAAATACTATATCAATAGCAGTGATTATAAACAACCCTTAAGAGTTGTAGAGCTAGACCCAATACGCCTCACATTCATTCATGCATAGCCAGAACATAACCTCAATGACAAGATGAGCCTTAAAAATGTTGGACAACTATAAATATTTATGGTAGCTCTTTTATAAATTCACATAAACAAAGTTGTATGTAGAACCACTTGTATACCTCAACTGTCCCAAATAATACTAAATATGTCAACATTGAAATAATCAAGTTTGCATAAACATCCCATCTTACTAAGAGAAAATTGCAGGATCGGTTCACCCGATCCACCACTAGGGATCCGTCTACAAAAGTGAAGACACGAGTGAAAATAGACAGGTATTCCCATAATAAAGTAGGTAGCCACACCAAAATACACGGAGTCAAGGTCGAATAATTTTCATAGTGTCCCTATCAAACATTTTCATTCATCTGACCCTATTTTTTTTTTTTTTTTGAATTTCATTTTTTTTAGCAACACATAATCAACCTGTCTAGTCCCAATAGAATCATACACATACTTAATTTTTCAAACTTCATACACTCTTCACAGTACTGAATCAAAGACAACGCTCTTAATGCTAACAGAATATCATAGCCACACTTGTCATTTACCCTTCTCTCAAATTTTTACTAGTATTAAAGTCTTCTTAGTTACACATTAAAACCTTCAAATATTTCACACTACTGTTTCCTCTGTTTTTATTTAAGTGTTTTTTTATAGACATAAATCACACACAAAGCTGACAACGTAAATTTTAAATTTGATAGTACTTTTCTCATCGAGGTAAGGTTATTTAATTATACCTAAAGTCAATTTCATGCAATCTTCCACATACCGAATTTCAACTACCATTCAAATCATCATATACCTCATGCCAAAACTTAGAGAAATTCAATCACCTTAATAATTTTGCATACCATAAGCATATGACCTCTAGTCATCATCAAGTGTCTATGTAATGCATCACGATAATCTATATAGTCCCATTAACAAAGTAGTTTCAACCCCCTCAAAATCCTCAAAAATCATGTAGAACTATAGATCCATACTGTAGCGCCCCCATCTACCATAATTCGAACAATCTAAACCAACATAAAAATGTAGAATCTTTCACACATCATTGTTTGTCACTCGAATCAAAACTCAGTCTTCATAAAAGCCATGAGCAGATCCTAGGAATACTGTGCTAAACAAGTAGGCATTACATTATCATGTTTGAGCTCAAAGGTAAAATAAGTAAAACCTTTAATTCCGAACCAAGGGTCCATACAAGAGGTCTTATTCCTTCACTTTCTTAAATTCCTCCTATGACACAAACGTCAGATACCCTGAATTCTTCAATATATTAAATTCTCGTTCTTTCACTAACTCACTTATCAACTTTATTCTCTGACCAACAAGACGTGACATTTTACCTCATGCTCTAAGCTAAAACTTTAAGTGGAGCACTTCTTTAGGTCCTTTAAAAACAAACAAACTAACTAAATTTATGACCCAAATCACATGCAGGTTCTTCCAAATGTTGAATACCCATTACTATCCATTATTTCTTATCTTATCAATAAATATCTTGGCAAAAATCTATATACTACCAAAGATATACACTTACAATGATAAACTCGAATCTTTATTTTTAACTTGTACCCCAATTTCTTTATCTATTGGCATTAGCTCATACTTGAGATCTTTATGAATTCTATATATTAACTTACGATTGATCCCCTCTTTATCGACCCTACAATATCCTTTATAAAATGTTTAATGTACTAATTACCATACTCAAAATTACAAGGAGAGATTATCATCATATTCAAGCCTAACATTGTAGATTTTTTTTCTCAAATATTATCCAACAGTTTTCTAGCCAAGACCAATGATACTTAATATTATCACCATAACCAAAGCAAAATAAATAAAATCGGGTCGCTTTAAATTCAATTCTCTACTCTCTCGAAAGATATATCTTTGATCTATACCATCAGAGTAAATATCCCTACATCTCACTAATTTATTCACTTATGACTCTAGCTCATTTCAATTCTATCGAAGCAGTATTTCAACACATTTTACATCTTTCTTATGATCACGTTACTCATCACACAGTAGCAAACATAGCTTTTGATACCCGCAGATTGTATTTACCATACTGAATTCACTCAATCAAAAATACTCATCATATGATTGCGTCTTGATCATAATCCATCACAAACTTTTATTACTATTATGCTCTATAGCCATTGCCATCATCTCAAGGTTACCCTCATCATTGGTGACACCAAAACTATATCGGTCAAATATAATGAACTAACTCCCTTGAATCTTATTATGGAGTAATAGTCCTCATTTAGAATCCCCCGAATACACCTCATAACTTAAATACATTAATTGTACCAAAGATCAACCACTAAATTTTTCCTTATAAATAATACTTAACCCAAGCATCTAGAGTAGAAAACTAGTTGATTTCTCAAATATGAATACAACATTAAATATTATTAAATGAGCCCATGATACACTAAAATTTTCTAAAATAGTTTATATTCACCCTTGACAATGGACATATCTAATTTCATATGCCACTAGTACTATATTGTGAAAGTCTATTAGATCCACCACTAGAACACATCATACCTATCAAGAAAGTAGCACCAAACTAGCCCGCATGCTTCAACCTATCAATGGTTGCAAAACATCATCCAATCCATCATGACTCTATCCTAAGTAATAAACATTCTTTTCATAAATTCAATCACTAGCAAAAGTAACATACTCCATAACTCTAATCAAGTATGCATTGGTGTCGTGGTGATAGTCGTATCATGACCTTCCTTACTATTCACTCGATCTATGAAATCATAATAAAGGTTCTGACCTTAATTGGCACAAGGTCATTCTTATCATGATTTAAGCAATTCATACATATTATGAAAACTTTAGTAGTATCAGTTTATAGAACAAGGTTTGTAATCCACCTATCCTTTTAACATCCCACCTTAAATTGTTGAACTATCTTCGATATCATATATACCCATTAATATTGTTTATGTTGCTGGATAACCAACCCCAAAAAGGATAACACATTCATAAAATCCCTCAATCCACTTTTTGATCTTATCACTCCAACATCCTCAAAGTGTATCGTCAAGTCATCACCTTACTCAGCCTGTTTTAATCATTGAATCTTTTAAATATAACCACACATCATTTTTACAAGTATGTCACTTACACTTTAGTACTAGATCTAACATTCAAGTCATATATAACCCACTAACTACTCATTTAAAGAACCCAGCACGAATCATCCCTATAAATGAGAAAGAATGAATAAAATGATGAGAATCACAATGAATCAGGGATGCACGATGGAAAAAGAATAAACAAAAGGAAGTTTCCTAACAGTCTTCATAGCCTCTCGAAGATAAGTATAGACGTCTCCATACCGATCCTCGAGACTCTACTATCGGCTTGTACACACACGAGACCTATGAACCTGGGGCTCCGATACCAACTGTCATGACCCGAAAATGGACGTGATAACACTCACCTAACCCACCAAGGCGAGTCAGCCCAACACCTACTGATCCAAATATAACAATAATAGCGGAAGAGAAAATAGTCTAATATGACAAATAATCATAGGAAGACCAAACTACAACCATCCCAAAACTGGTGTCACGTGTACAAGCCTCTAAATACATAGGACTCGAATAAAATAAATATCTCAAATGTCTAGTCCTCAAATAGAATATAACATAATAATGGATTCCTTCAAGGTCCACCGGTGACATAAGCAACTTCCTTAAGGATAATCTGGAAGCTTGGTCTTGTAATGAGAAAATTCTAACTAGAGGGACCGGGTTCGCAACCTACAAAAATGTAGCAAGGGAGTGAGTACCAAAACAACGCGGTACTCAGCAAATGGAACTAAACTAGAGTAAAACAATGAAGAACCAAGTACTCCTTCACACCCAACTACATACTGCCGAACTACAAACCTGCACTCAGAAAAGTCCCAGCCCAGCAACAAATAATACATAATAAAGATAGTTTTTCAGTATATCACAATACCAAATCACAAGCTATAGCTCACAAGTGATAACATAATCAATCACATGAATAACATCATGCCACATAATAATATGCAAGGATGAGATGCAATGTCGTGCAATGCAAGGTATTATTAAGACTGTCGCATAGCCTTTCGTATATACTCCCATCGAGCTAAGTCTCCAAGACTTAGGGGACCCATGGGGACCTCGCAGGCCATATACCTCAATCACAATATATCAACTACCTTGCTACACAAGTGCTCGTGGTCAAGGACTCATGATAAGAATCTCGATGTATCAACTACCTTGCCACCCAAGTGCTATTGGTCAAGGACTCATGATAAGAATCTCAATTTACCAACTACCTTTCCACCCAAGTGCTCGTGGTCAAGGACTCATGATAAGAATCACGATGTATCAACTACTTTTCCACCCAGGTGCTCGTGGTCAAGGACTTATGATAAGAATCTCGATGTATCAACTACCTTGCCACCCAGGTGCTCGTGGTCAAGGACTCATGATACGAATCACCATTCATAACTTCCCACAATGTCATGACATGTAGTATGAGGATGCATACAATCAAGGCACAATTATGGAAACAATACTCCTCTCAATAAGCACAATAGATATCAAAGTTCTCGAGTTTAGCAATTATAATATTCATCCTCTTTTATACAGTTGGATACAATCATCTTTTAAAATATTTCACCCTGTTTTAGTAACTTTATTTTCTCAAACCAACCATGATCCTCGATACATATCTCGATTATCTCCCTTTCCCAACTTGTTATGTTCACACTATTCTCAATTTGGGATTCGCATGCTCTCGAAGCAACACATACACAATTAAAGCCCTCACGCTAGCATCACAATAAAAATTATCAACCCAACACATGATACGATCTCATCCCATAGATTATAGCATAAGAAAGCATACGAGGTTCAACATATTTAACAAAAGTTTAGAAATCCACTTGCCTCAATTAATAGAATCACACTCCGAATCCTGAGTCTTTCGTAACGCTTTCAGATGATCAAAATCTATCCACATACATAATCTAAATAAGAATACAAATCTAATGACACCCATATTGCTATATTTATTTTTGGCTCAAAAATCGGGTCAAAAAGTCACCCCGAGCCTTTAAATTCAAATCTAAAATTTTCTTTCAAGTTATGTTTACCCATCATAAAATAAACTCATATGTTAAGTTTCAGCTAAAATGGATCGTTATTTGACCCCCAAATCAAAATTTTATTCTAAGAACCCTAGGGCTATATTTTCTTAATTTAACATAAATGATACACGTTTCTACCTTACAAATTTATTCATAATCTCATGAAAACTTAATAAAAAGGATGAAAATAATTACCTTGATGTTTTGAGATGAAAATGATAATTTTTCTTCTCTTCTTTTTCTTTCTTTTCCTCCCCACACCTTTTTTTTTTGGTTCTGCGTTTCTGCTTTCTGTTTTTGGGTTTCAAAGGGCTGCGCAGCAGCCCTTCTCATCTTTAACTCTTTCCTTTTATTTTATTTTATTTCTTCTTTTTTTTAATTTATTTATTCATTTCTTTTAATATACTACAAACAACAACAACATACCAAGTGAAATCCCACAAGTGGGGTCTGGGAGGGTAGAATGTACACAGACCTTGCCACTACCTCATAGAGAGGTAGAGAGGCTTTTAATATACTAAAAGTGAGAAATTCATGAGATAAGTAGTATAGGATATTAATTAAAAATATTATTTTAATCCACTAACTAAATTAATTATCTAAAATTATCCGTCAACTGAATGACCGTAATTATCGAATAGTCAAAATTTTTAATTTAAATTTACGAAAAGAATCTCTTATGAAAGAGAGAGTATTTATTTTTAAAATGACGTAACGGGTCATTACATCTTTAGTTCATGTATTTTAACTTTTTATTGATCACATCTTTATCAACCTTACCATATCTCTTATAAAAAATTCAATATACTAATTATCATACTCAAAATCACAAAAAGAGCTTATAATCATATTCAAGATGCACGTATCTAGAATTTTTTCAAATATTATCCAACAATTTTCTAACCCAGATCAATGGTATGTAACAGTATCATCATAACCAAAGAAATACATGGCTTTAAATTCAATTCCCTACTCTCTCGAAAGATATATTTTTGACCTACCATCAGAGTGAATATTCCTATATCTCACTAATTTATTCATTTATGACTCTAGCTCCTTTCAATTCTATTGTAGCAGTATCTCAACACAGTCTACTTCTTTTCTTACGATCACGTTACTCATCAAATAGTAGCAAACTTAACTTTTGATACCTGCAGATTGTGTTTACCATACTGAATTTACTCAATCAAAAGTCCTTATCATATGATTGCATCTTGATCATAACACATCACGAACTCTTATTACCGTCATGTTCTATAGTTGTTGCCATATTTTTGTTTCGTAGCTTTCGTAGCAAGATGTAGCGTGGCTAATAGTTAGCTATGGACTTTACATGATCCATGGCTAGGGATTTATACTTATAGCTACAAAATAAAAATTAATTGTAGCTTCAATGAAAATAAGTTTTTGCCATGAAAAATATATTTGTAGCAAATTATTTTATCCTTATGCCGCGATTAAAAAAAATTGTTGCTATCTTTACTCTAGTAACCACGAGGTGTAGTATTGTAGCAAAAGATTAAATTTATTTGCCACGAAAATTTTGACTTGGTGGCTAATTTTATAATTAATCTCGTGGCAATAATACTCATATTTAGTTATGAATTATAAATATTCATAGCTATAACTTAATGTATTTTCCATAAATATTCTCATATTGTAGCTAAAAATCCCTATCTTTTAACAATGAAATATATATCATTGTAGCTTTAAAAAAATTGCTACTAAAAATTAAATTTTTTAGCGATGTCACTTGTACGTGGCAATTGTAGGAATTTATTTATAGCTACAAATTTAAAATTTCATAACTAAAATGTGACGCCCGGTAAATTTACCAAAATGCCCCTAGAGTGAGGGTATGCGCGTAACGCATCTTCCGGGGCTCGTATGGCAAATCCGAAACCAAATTCGTGATCAGCATGAAAAATAGAGTGGGAAAATGGTCCGGGTCGAATTTTAGGATGACCCGATCGAAAGATAAATTTTCGATCCAAGTCACAAAACAGTGACTGTCCGCGACAGAGGCGCGATGCGACCTGCCGCGAAGGGACACTTATATGTTTTACCAGATTTTCGACGGGATGGAGAAAAATCGTAAAAAAAAAATACTTCTCCAAAAATGTCCAGTTCGCGATAGGTCCGCGTCGCGGACCGTGTATTTTCCGAAGTGGAAATTTCTAATTTATTTCGAGGGGCATTCCAGTCAATCCCTAACCCCTTCTAAACACTAATACATGGCTAGTAAGGTCGTTTCTACACAAAAAGAGCCTAACAAAACCTATTCTAAGTCCTATTCCAAAATCTAACAAGGCTAGGGCTTAAGGAGAGGAGAGAAAGGCTTGGGGTGAGAAATACGAGAAGAGATCCTCGACATCACCCGGTTGCACAATTGCATCACAGGTATGTAAGGTTAAACTAAAATATGGGATTGTTCTCTCATGTGCCCCATAGAGGTCGTAGTTGAATTGATGATTGAAAAGTCGACATGCATGATTTCTTTGATAGATTTTCCTGAAAATTATATTTGAAATTACATGTTTCTATGTTGATGATCATCATACTAATTGTTTTCTTAAATCGAATACCTTCATGGAATTTGCATAACCCTACATGACTAATTTGAAAAGCATGCATGATGCACTTGAGATTTGAGTCTAGAGCCTTGCATTGGGATTGTTGACTGTGATGATGGGTTGATGAAATTTTGATTGTTTTATGAGTCTCTATAAATGAACTCTACCGATGTGTTATTCGCTTGTTTCCTAATGAGGTTATATAATCTTGGGTCATTGAGGAGGTGTTGACGATAGGGTTAATATCCTTATGAGATGTGATGATAGGGTGGAAGTCCCTATGAGATAATTGATGAAAGGGCCAAGGTCCCGGTGTAATATCAGTCGTGGACCTTATGAGACTGGCAGTCGTTGACGGGTAGTGGATCCCTATGAGACTGGTTGAGGTTGATTTCATGAGCACTAAGTTTGGATAACTGAGAATTTTGAGAACCTACTTTTATGAAAAAAAAAAAATTTTTTGGACCGCAACTATTTATTTTTTGTTGAAAAATTAAAAAAAAGTACCGGAGAGTGCCAAGTGGGATAAAAGTGTTTAATGGGATCAAATCTGAGCAGTTGAGGTGTCTATTAGGAACTTGTCTTAGTTTAGGTGTCTAAGTGAAAAATGAGGACAAGTTTAGGTGTCTCTTTATGAGTTAAGCCTTTTTTAAATAAGAAAATGAGTGTAGTATACACACATCAAGAGAGTGTAATAAAAAAGAGAAGTCTATTTCTCAAATTAATGAGTGATAATTTAGGTATGAAACTCACATTTTTACTAATTATGAAATTTAAATAAAAAAAATAATTTGGATGTATTTTTTACATTTTACTTTTTGTTAAAGTATTTAATCATAACATATTAAATTAGTTTGGTGTCTATACCCAATGCAAGTATTTACTTAGATCCATCTCCTCTATATTTATTTTTTCTCTCTCTATTTTTTAAGTTTCCATTTAAATTGGTGACACATGGCATATATTTAATTTAATAACTAATATTTAATTAATTAAAATAAAATTCTAATCATCATCAAAATAATTAATTACTTTCATATATTTCCTTTCTATTACATTTTTTAAATATACATTAAAAAGTTATTTCTTGCCTTGAGTAAATTTCCTAAGTATATGAATATAAATAGTTATATATCTAATCTCTTTGCCTTTATTTATCATCATGTATTCGAATTAATTTAATTAGAAAGTATCAAATATATAGAACGACCAAAATTATTTTTTGTACTATAAAAAATGTAATTACCTTTAAGGCAGATTTTTTCTTAAAAGTTGAATTGCTGTTCTTTCAGAAGTATCATATAAAAGTATATAGATAAATTTATATTCATAGAAATAGTAAAGTTGCATAAAATAATCTATTGATAACAAAAAATCGTTCTAGACCAAACTCAATATTTGGGAGCTAATATTCAAGCATAATTTTTAAGAATATTTGGGACATTTGGGAGCTAATTCACTGACAAAAGTTTTAATCAAAGCATAACTTTTAAGAATTGCTTTCTAGCATAAAATGATTCTTTTAAGAGCTGATGAAACTATCAGAATTACATTTAATGTCATTTATCTTAACTTTTGATCGGAGTCAACTATTCAAGTTCGAGAAGCTCCAAAAGAGAAAAACTGCATAAAATCCAGACGAACGATTAGACAATCAAATTGTTACTGTTAGTAAGTCATAAATGACATGAAGTCACTACTGAGAAGCTCTAAATGCTGATAATTCCAGATAACAAAGAAAATGATCCAAATAATCATTACATTATTTTTACTATGATTATTGTTTTAAGGGGTAATCTAGTATTTAAAAAGTAAAAGCACGTACTAAACCTGGATGTAATTAATGCGCCCCTATTGTTTACTATGGAGAAGAGTGGATTAACTCTAAGCTTCGAATATTTGATAAAGTTTATAGGTTTTTTATGCAATCATAAATTAATATTTTATTTATTTTAATTTGATTGCCCTTTTTTAATGTAATATGAAATTTCAAAAAAATAAAGTTAAATTTTAATTATATGATCTTAAATTAATAATATGTAGAATATATCAAAATGTCATTTAATAATTTTATGGTCTTAAATGGAAATAACTTGTAGAATTCACCGAAATGGCATTTGATCTTGTGATATCAAATATGTCACATGAAAAGTGAGGATAAAGAAAAGTAAAGAAAAACAAATGAAAAAAGTGGGAGTATATAATAATAATAATAATAATAATAATAATAATAATAATAATAATAATAATAATAATAATAATAATAATAATAAAGTTCATGGTTAAATATTAACAGATATAGAACACAATGAAAAATGAGATAAATAAATTTAAAATGCTTGATTATATAATAATAATTGAGTTCACGGTTAAATATTACTCCTTCTGTCCTGCGCTTTTCTTTTTAAGTAATCCCAATAAATGATTTTGTCACACAAATATTTAATGATTATTTTAGCTCACAAGTTTCAAAAGTTTTTTTTTTTTAAATTATCATTCCAAGTCAAACAGTACCACATAAAATAAGATGAAGGGAGTAACAAATATTAAACACAATGAAAATGTGACGCCCCGTAAAATTACCAAAATGCCCCTAGAGTGAGTATGCGCGTAACGCATCTTCCGGGGCTCGTATGGTCAATCCGAGACCGGATTCGTGATCAGCATGAAAAATGGAGTGGGAAAATGGTCCAGGTCGAATTTTAGGACGACCCGATCGAAAGATAAATTTTCGATCCAAGTCACAAAACAGTGACTGTCCGCGACAGAGGTGTGACGCGCACCTGTCGCAGAGGGACACTTGTATGTTTTCCCAGATTTTCGACGGGATGGAGAAAACTCATTCAAAAATACTTTTCCAAAAATGCACAGTTCGCGATAGGTCCGCGTCGCGGACCGTGTATTTTCCGAACTGGAAATTTCTAATTTATTTCGAGGGGCATTCCGGTCAATCCCTAACCCCTTCTAAACACTAATACACGGCTAGTAAGGTCGTTTCAATACGAAAAAAACCTAAAAACCCCTATTCTAAGTCCTATTCCAAAAATCTAACAAGGCTAGGGCTTGAGAAGAGGAGAGAAGGGCTTAGGGTGCGACATTCGAGAAGAGATCCTCAACATCACCCGGTTGAACAGCTGCATCACAGGTATGTAAGGCTAAACTAAAACATGAGATTGTTCTCTCATGTGCCCCATAGAGGTCATAGATGAGTTGATGATTGAAGAGTCTACATGCATGATTTCTTTGATGGATTTTTCTTGAAAATTATATTTGAAATTACATGTTTTCTATGTTGATGATCATCATACTAATTGTTTTCTTAAATTGAATACTTTCATGGAATTTGCATAACCCTACATGATTAATTTGAAAAGCATGCATAATGCACTTGAGACTTGAGTCTAGAGCCTTGAGTTCAGATTGTTGGTTGTGATGATGAGTTGATGAAACTTTGATTGTTTTATGAGTCTCTATAAATGAACTCTACCGATGTGTTTATTCACTTGTTTCCTAATGACGGTTATACAATCTTGAGTCATTGATGAGATGTTGAGGATAGGGTTAAAATCCCTATGAGATGTCTGTGAAATATCAGTCGTGGACGGGGAGTGAATCCCTATGAGACTATCAGTCGTTGACGGGAAGTGAGTCCCTATGAGACTGGTTGAGGTTGATTTTATGAGCATTGAGTCTGGAGGAGTATCGAGCACCGAAATGAGTAGGAGAGAGTCTCACTCGAACTCATTAACTACGTCGCCAAATGTAGGAGAGGCTTAAACCATCACATATACATAGTTTCCCTCGAGGTTTAACAGTCTCTGAAAGCAATAGAGGACCTGTTCAGTTTGATTCCATATCGGGTATATTGATATGGTATCCAGTGTTCCTTAACTGGCAAGTTTGGGACCACTGTGGGTGATTGTTGTACATTCACTGGCTCATAAGTGAGTGTTGTCGGATAAGAGAAACTCCCGGGAAAACTCGTAGCTTACTCCGAGTCTAGATGAGATGAGATGGGATGGGATGGGGGTGGACACCCCTGAGATGATCCATGTGATGAGTTGAGACTATTGATGAGTCTAAGGTAATGGTGTGTCACTTGTCCACTCTGTACTCTTTCGTAGATGGACGAGCTGGCGCTTGATGTGATTATGATGTTTATTTTGACTTGATGTTACTTTTCGTATTTTCTACCGGTTTCTGTTTCATTCAGCTATTTTACATACCAGTACATTCTAAGTACTGACGTCCACTCTGGACTGAATCATTTCATGATGCAGAGGCAGGTACTAGAGATCATCAACAGGCGCTCCGTTGAAGATCAGGAATTCGAAGCTGATTTGGTGAGCCTCCCCTACTCCGGAGGAACCATTATTTTATTTTATCATGCTTTAGCGTTAGGATTGGACTATTTCCTTATTTTGCTTTGGGTAGCCATGGGTCTGTCATTGGCACCACATGATTAGTGATAGAGGCTTCATAGACAAGGGTTGAGCATTGATTTTGAGATTGTGAGCTAGTTCTTTCTACTAGCCTTCAATATTTTATCTATATTTCTTTGAGACTTTAGATGAGATATATCCTTTATTTACATGTATTTTTCGTTGTTCATTACAATTACGTGATTGAGTGATGTGATGAGGCTAAGTGGTTCGCTTGGGGACTAGCAATAGTCTCTGAGTGCCGGCCACGCCAAGGGTACCCTCCCGGGGCGTGACAGAAAATGACCTACGAACAATTTATTTAAATTATTTAGACTACATCACTTGACATGAAAAAAAAAACTATAGAACTTAACCCAAGAAGAAAACGTACAATATCTATCATATTAAAGAGTACAATTTGCTGACAATAACTACAATTCTAATGAATTAGTAGTTTTCTTATTCTTTCACACACAAGACAACACACAATTAATTTTTATTTATGATAATTCATACATAAGAAATGAGATTTCTTATGCTTGTTTCTTAACAGTTGCGCCAGCAGTAGCAATAACGAGTAATGAGGCCTTTCCTGATGCACTGACCCTTTATTGACCTGGAATCCTCTTTTCTGCAGTTTCTGAAACAAGTCTCACTAGACAAGCAAAATCTCGTACGGTACTCCTTGCTCCTCCATCGGCATGTTTTCCCCTCAGCACCTTGCATCTCTACCATCACACAACAAATTCATCATAAGTTATAGGGATTGTAAATCACACTAGGCAAGACCTATGTGACAGGCTCGACTCAAAAGTCATTGAAGGAGGATCAACTCAGTGTTGATGACCACCCTTCAAACCAACTGAGCTATCCTGAAGGACATTATTAGTAGCAATATCATTGCATGTTACATGTATAGTGAGTAAATTTATGGGCGGAGCTAGTAAAGGGCCTAGGGTCCATCCAAAATACCTTCGATAGAAAAATTGTACTACTTATACATGATTAAAATCATATTTTGTGTATAAATAGTAGATGTTGAATCCTGTTTGACTAATTCGTGTGTTCATTTTTTTTTTCAATATATCAAACCCTTTTACTGAAAATTCTGGAACAGTCTATATGAGTAATATTTATAGAGATCTGCTGCTAGTTAATAATTATAATAGCTTGGAATTGAAGGGTAAATATTGTTATTATTGTCAAATATATATATAGAATTACAATAATTTAAACGTAGTATTCAGTGTAATCATGAATGAAATGACAAACAACTAAAGAATTAAATACAAACCATTAGATGAAATGAGGAGGAAGCATAAGAAGAGAGCAAGAAAGGTTGTGTAGCTCACTAGTGATTTTGCCATATTTTGGATGTAATTTATGATCTTTCTATTTTCTTTGAAGTGATTTTTGTGAGAAAACTATTAAGGGAAGACATGTATTTATAGCAACGCCTGGCGATTTATTCAATGGTTTAGTCAAATTATTCTATAAAAATTTAAGAAATTTGTTGAGTACTATTTCATAGAAGAAAGGCCAAGTTTAAGGACTCAAGCAAAAGATAAACGAGAAGTTTATCGGTTTTAATTTGTTTGACTTTTTTTTAACCTGTTTAATTTTTTTGTTTAGCAACTTTTTAGTTTTAACCTTGCAAATGACATATTTAAGACCACAAAATTAAATAATATTTTGACACATTTGACATATCTTTAATTTTAGATCATATGATCCAAATATCTTCTTTACTTTCATACATTCAATATCAAAATAACATAAGCTAATTAAATCAAAACAGAGTTTACACTCTCATATACTCCATCTGTTCACTTTGTTTTACGAGGTTTTGCTTCACAAGAGTTACTTTGATTAATTTCAAATTTTCAATAAATTAAATTAATTTTATATTTAAAATTTTGATATTTGAATTTATACGAATAATTCAATTATAAGTTGCAATTCTTTCATAATAATATGATGAAAACTACATCTAATAAGATATTGATCAAAGTCCATGTAACTATATTTGACTCTCATAAAACATGACAAGTAATAAATAAATAAAGTGTCTAGAACAACGATTTAATTTGTGATTGCCTTGTTAATTCAATTAAATTGTTAACGTTAGTCTAAAATATATTATTATAAATTACGATTAGCTTGTTATTGTGGTTAAATCGAATACTTATATCACAAGAGAGAGAAATAAAAAATCATTTTGGTTACAAAAGTGAACCTAATATTTCAATTCATTAGGGATTTGATGACACATGTTTCTAATTGCGTTAGTTAAGGTAAGATTTGAGATATTTGATTTCAAACTCCATAATTTGTCAAGATTATTTAATTCTTTATTCCAAAAGAATGATAACACTATCCCTCTGATCAACTTGATGAAATTATTGGTGAATTTATCCCATAAGAAACCGTGTCATATATGTCATTTGTTTTGATTGTTTACGTTATCTTAGTGTGTGTTCTAGCGAGGAAAAATATTTTTCAAAGAAAATAAGTGATCTTTTTAATTAATTTTTTATATTTGATATGTAAATAAAAAATTATTTTAAAAATGTTATATAATTTAGATAAATATCAAATAAGGTGGGGGCAACGATTTGGGGGGAGGGGGAGGGTTGAATATGGGATGGGGATAGGGGAGGTGAGGGTTAAAATTGACGAGAAGAGAATATAATCAATGTGAAATGAAATTTATTCTACTTTTACGAGAAAAGTAATTTACTTTTCTTATTTTTAAAAAATTTATTTTCATGAAAAAAAATATTTCCTAAAAAAGTTGATCAGTTAAATATTAAAACAAACTTAAAATATTGTCACTCAACTTCTTGATACCCTCTTCATTCAAAGAAGAACCAATTAAATATGTTAATTTGATAGCGTTTCACATGGCGTTGACTTAGTAATTCATGTTCATTGGCCCAAATACTAATTTATTATTATTATTATTATTATTATTATCTGAGAATTTGGGATATTGTCATTTATATTTGGAAAAACTATGTAATTAGTCAAAATTTTCAACTTATTTATTAAAATGGCTACACTTTAAAAATACTATTAAATACAACTATATTATCATATAATGGCAAATTAATAGTATTTTAATCTAATTCCTTTATTTTCTCAATTGATTGACATGTTTTTTTAAAATAAATAAATAAATAAATAAATAAATAAAATGAATAAGAAATTTGTACATATTTTTTTTATTATTTCATGTTCTCTCTATTTTCAACTTCCTACTTCTCTCTCATCCTTAGCCTTTACAGTTTTTTTTTCCTTCAAAATTCGAATTTTCAATCTTAAAGGAACATTGATTCAGGTAACAAAATCTTCATCATATATTTTTTTGTTGGAATATTATTTATTTTGGGCATATTTTATTATTCTATTTACATATATGTGCTTGTTTATCAATTTTTTGATTCATTGTCTCGGCCTGAAAATGATCGTGATGGCACTTTCCTAATTCACCAAGACAGGTAAGCCAAAACCTGCTCAATTCAACAATAAAACAAAAGTGGAAGAGATAAAATCTAAATAAGGACAAGCACTAGGATATCAAGTCTATATAAAATCATCTCAAGACGAGTGTCACAGGTACAAGCCTCAAATACTGAGTACAAAAAAAATAAATATAAGTTTGAATCTCAATACTCAAGTAGAACATAAGAAATATAAGAAGGACCCCGAGAGTATGCTACATAGACAAGCTGCTATCTCTCGAATACCCAAGAAGCTCGATCCAAATAGATAGAAGTTGACTCAAGTGGAACCGGGCTCATAACTTACATACATGTGTAGAAGCGAGGGTGAGTACCATTAACAACAGGCACTCAAAAAGAGGATCTAACAATAAGTAAACAATGAAGAACACAAGTACTCATTATACCCAGCCACATACCGCCGAACTACATACCCACACTCAGAAAAGTCCCAGCACAATACAATATATAAAAATAATAAAATAGATATACCCATCACATAGCATCGTATCTCAATTTATATATATCCAATCGTTACTCAAGTTAAGTAATACATCAAATAACCAGCCTTATAAATGGTGCGATGTAATGTCAAATAGTAGTGATGTATGTCTGACTCATATTACACATCTGCTTATATATATATATATATATATATATATATATATATATATATATATATATATATATATATATATATATATATATATATATATAACTTGATTCAAAAAGATATACTTGGGAACAGACAAATGAGATCGCTGGAGATCTGTTTTGAAGAATATAGTTTCACCTTTATAGTTACTTTTCATAGCACCGGTATTAAATGATAAACTCATAACTTTATATTAAACTCTATAAATGATTGCTATGGGGAGAGACCCGATTTTGGTTTTGTAATTGGAAGTCTTGACGTTCAGAGTCAAAGAATCTAAGATGTCCATATCTTTGAGAGATATAGTGAAATTTGAGAAACAACCAAAATAGATTGGACCACTACAAAGACTGGTTTCTACCATTCCTAGGAGAGAGTCATTGGAATCTTAAAATCTTGAGTCCCTAAGACAGAGAAGAAGAGAGGTATCTAAACCTTCTCTAGAAAGAGGCTTAGCAGCAATCTGGACTAGCACAAATAGAGATAATTGTATTTTCGTCTATATTTTTCTATAGATTTAGGGTATAGAAGCTTGATATCCTTATGATTTGACTCAATAAGGATTATTTATTCAATGGTGGAAATATGATAGTCACTTGTTAGTGGCCATGTAGAAGATTTATAGATGGTAGATTGGGATGTTTTAGGATCTTCCAGTCATCAATGGACTGGCTCAAATCAGAGAACCTAATCTTTTCCTTGAGCTTGGAATTGGGTGAAATGGAGGAAGACGGGGCTGAGGTAGAGGAAGAAGAAAAGAAACTAAAGAAAGACATGATGAGATGTCCAAAAACGAATTAGTTAGGCAAATAATAATAATGACTTTAATGCTTCCTGTCCTTAGATCAAGAGACCATTAGGTTCCATAAAGAAAATTATTCAAGTTCTTAACTCAATATTATATGGAAGATCCAGATCTGATAGTTAAATTAATGGACTTAATTTTATACATAAAGGCTAGATCTTTTTCATATTACGAAGTTCCATAATTAGATGATCCAAAGGTTATAGATAACCATCTGTAAGTCCACTAAGTCTTTTATGGCAATTCTGCCGATTTTAGGGATACTTCCTACAGTGTAGATATGGGTAGATCACAGTATCATTTGTATAAAGATTTTCTTATAATAAAGTGGATCCTACCAATTTGTATAAGTTAATTCATCTTTAAAGAATATATCTGGCAATACCGTATAGTAGCAAGTTAAAAAACAAGAATAATAATTCTTACTTCCTCCCATGGCTCTGATACCAACTACTCGAAAGCAAACCCCCTAAAATAATCGAGGTAGAGTATGGAGAAGAAGGATAGGAAGCAAAAGAGATAATGTTGAATTTGTATGATAAGGAAAGTATAAATGCAATGTAATGAGTTAGATGATAGACCGAACCATTAATGCAATCTAATTGATTAATTAAAGGTAGGTGGCAGTGTCAACCATAAATGTCAAAATCTAAATAAGAAAGATAAGTACTAATAATAGTAAAGTAAAGACAAAACTTTAAAAATTAAAATTTGATATTATAATCAAATAAACTTTGAAATTACAAAAGAGGGAGCTAACTCTAACCAAGTATTCTTGAGAGAGAGCTCTTGAAAGTGAAAGAACAAGGTACTATTCTTTTGAAGATTCTGCGTCATCATTTTCAATTTGGTTGAAGGTTTTCTCAAGTTCATCTCCCACATCTTTCGAATAATCATTTTCGTCTAATAGTAGGTGTTTGATTTACTTAAGAATGGAATCGTCATGATTAAGAGTCTTAATCTTCTTTGAAAGCTTGCAGTTTTTGCCAATATGGCCAGGATTGTTACACCTATAACATTTGCCATTGTTAGGAGTAGAGGGAGTAAGCTTTATGGTGGTATTTTTATTTTGGAGGGAAAGATTTTGTCTTTCTAGAAACATGAGGTTTGAAGGTAAGAGCTTCTTTTTTAGAAGCAGGTCTTCTATGGGTCTTCTTTCTGCAAAAGGGCAGGCCAAACTGTTCATAGAAGGTTCCTAAATCTCGAAGGGTTTAAGCCATATCTTTAGCTAATTGCCTTAAAATTTTATCTTAGCGACAAATTTTAAGGGCTACTTGTTGTATCAAGCTGGTAAGCTGACCGTAGGTGATCTAGTCATAAGGGATGATATCATCAGAATATTGATTTTGGAGTTCTTCTTTGACTAAATCTCTGAGGGATTTAGGCAGTCCATCTAGAAATTTTTCCTTTCAATATGAAAGATTTTCGTCAGGCTTTTCATAAATCCTTTTGAGGAAGGAATCTGTATACCATCTAAAATCAGACAGAGCTTTGCATTTAAGACTGTTCAATATCTCAGAGGAACGTTCTCTAAAGATACCTAGACTTCCTATAAAGGTTTTGGTGATGGTATAAATCAATATATTTGTTGAGTCAGGCATGATCTGCCCGTCTCTAAAGATTGGATTTCCTAATGAGTCTACCCGGGCACTTTGGAAAATATTCTGCTTATCCTCATCACTAATATGGGTATCCTACCACCCTTTAAGCTTGTGTGTGAACCCTGCAACAAGGACATGGGTGGTAAGTTGATCTGTACAGTTATGGGATGTTCTGTAAGCAGTGGCTACCATAGTCATTTGGTGAAGTTTGGACAAAATGTTTTATTCATAGTAGTTATCTATGTTCCGTTCATAGATACTGTTGGCATTGTAGTTATTTTGTATGACTTCAGGTTTCTCTTCTAAGGCAATATCCGGATAGGTAGCCCTAGGATAGTACATTTTTTGTGGTCTTCTCCAATTGAAATACTCAGATCTAACAGAGGCTATTTCAAGAGGGACCTCTTCTCTAGAGTTTTGATTAGAAACAACTTATTGTAAATTGACCGAGAGGACATTTCTTTGCATGGGGTATTTGGAGCTAAGGACTTTTCTATTTCTAAAATTCGATGTTGAAGATCAAAAAGAGGAGGAAAATCATTAGATGCTTTGTGAAATTGGAATTCCTTAACAATAGTTCTAGGGATCTTGTAGGGCTTGAAAAGAGGGACTGAGGAGGTAGAAGCCTCTAAGGCTTGAAAGAAGTAGTTAGTGCAGACAAGGATGGCTTGACATTAGAAATTCTCTAAGAGCATGCGAATACCTATTAGTATAATTATTTTGTTCAAGAATATTTTTTATATCTTTTCCACTAATGGGTTCAGTTTCAACCCTCTTTTTAAAAGGTGTTGCTACTACAAAGCTATCAGCAAAAGACATTGCAAATACTTGTGATGGAGGAAGCTTAGAAGTTATATCTCCTCCATTAAGGGTTTTCCACACTTTTGAAATATTTATTGATTTTGAAAAAGGGTAATTTAAATGGTGGTAATATGCATAAGCTTCAAACTATTCAAAGAAATAAATTTATTTCTGGACAAAGTTTAAAAAGTCATAATAAATTTCTTGAAGATCTTTCCATTCGTTATTTTGAAAAATAATTGAAAAACCAAGTTCTCTATAAAAAATTTTTGGATGAGTAAAATTCTTGTCTAAGTCTCTTTTTCAATTTGAAAATCTTATGTCAAAACATCTACTTCCACACCTAAAGATCAATAGGTAGGGGATTTCGATGGGTCATCACTATCATTGATCACAGGGGTTTCCACAGAGTAGTTGGTCTGAGAGATCTTAAAATCAAAATCAACGATTTCAATCTTTGTAGGAATGAAGAAACAGTTTCGAGCTGTTTCATAAGGGATAGACGAGGATGTGGAGACTCTTTGGCTAAGAGATATCTGAAAATAAATTGAGACAGTCCCACTAGAAAACTGTTAGATCTGTGAGACAATAGTATTAGCTCGCTTCTCAGCCTGGGTTGCATCCTATAACAACCACATTTGAGGTAAGGAAACTTGATTCCAAGAGATAGGCTTGGGCACTAACAGATGAGATCGTTGGAGATCCGTTTTGAAGAGTATAATTTCATCTTTATAGCTACTTCTCCTAGCACCAGTATTAAAGGCTGAACTCATAGATTTATATTGAATCCTATAAATGATTGGTACGGCGAGATACGCAGCTTTGGTGTTGTAATTGAAAGTCTTGATGTTCAAAGTCAAAGAACCTAATATGTTCATATCTTTGAGAGATACAGTGAAATTTGAGAAACAATCAAAATAGATTGGACCAGTATAGAGAGTGGTTTCCGTTTTTCCAAGGGTAAAGTCATTGAAATCTAAAAATCATGAGTCCCTAAGATAGAGAAGAAGAGAGGTATCTAGACCTTCTATAGAAAGAGGCTTAGCGGCAATCTAAACTAGCCCAAAGTGGAGATAATTGTATTTTTATCTATATTTTTCTATAGACTTGGGGTTTAGAAGGTTAATATCCTCATAATCTGACTCAAGGGGGATGGTTTGTTCAATGGTGAAAATATAGTAGTCACTTGTTAGTGGCCATCTAGAAGATTTATAGATGGTAGACTAGGATGTTCTGGGATCTTTTAGTCATCAATAGATTGCTGCAACTCAGAGAAGCTAATCTCTTCATTGAGCTTGGAATTAGGTGAAATAGAGGAAGATAAGGCTGAGGTAGAGGGAGTTTTAAAGGAGGAAGAAAAGAAACTAAAGAAAAACATGATGAGATCTGCAAAAAAGAATTAGTTAGGCAAACAACAATAATGACTTTAATGCTTCCTGTCCTTGGATCAAGAGACCATTAGGTTCCATAAAGAAAATTATTCAAGTTCTTAACTCAATATTATACGAAAGAGCCAGATCTGATAGTTAAATTAATAGACTTAATTGAAGGTTAAATGTTTTTCATATTAAAAAGTTCCATAATTAGACGATCCAAAGGTTATAGATAACCATCTGTAAGTCCAGTAAATCTTTGATGGCAATCCAGCTGGTTCTTAGAGATATTTCCTACAGTGTAGAAAGGTAGATCACTGTATAATCTGCATAAAGATCTTCTTATAATAAAATGGATCCTACCAATTTGTGTAAGTTAATTAATCTTTAAAGAACAAATCTGATAGTACTGTATAGTAACAAGTTAAAAACAAGAAAAATAATCCTTACTTCCCCCATCATAGATTTTTTTAAAAAAACCCATATATATACATACACATGGACACACTCACACATGCACATATGTCGAAGTGAATCCATGGGGTTTTCTCATAGATCTCATATTCGCGAACATTGTTGGAACTCATCTTGGTCGATGCTCACCCAAAAATATCATCTATCGTGAACATTGCCAGAACTCACCTCGGCCATGCTCACCCGTCCGAAAATTTCCTCAGACCCAGTAGTATCTACCGTGAACATTGCAAGAACTCAACTCTGCCCATGTTTACATATTACCTTACTCATCTCTCGGCCATAGCCATCACGAGTATAAATGCACATTTAATAATGAATGCAATGTGCATGGACTCAAATGTATCACAAGGTCAACATCATAATGATTCAATAATATCATAGTATTAATATCATCAATGCCTTAAAGTCATTAATATCTTAATACCATCAGTGCCTCATTATTATATCAATTGTATTTCAATAAAAATGCCATCTTAATATAAATGTCATATGATTCACAAACTCACATATATTACAAACCTACAATAAAGTTTATGTGTCAAGATATCACATACAAACAGGCGCTCAATCCAAGCCTCATGATCAAAACCTATGATGATACAATTTCTACCCCAAAGTAATCAATTCTATGCAAATAGGAACATACCAGGTTCAATCATACTTAACAAGAATTTAGAAGTCCATTTGCCTCAACTAGTAGCCGAACCAAGTCGTAATCAGAGCTTTTCCTCTCAAATTCGCACTTGAAACATCACAATCTATTCAAATATAACATCACAATCACATAACTAATCTATTGGTACTAAAATCGGTCAATAGGGGGGGAAAAGCAAAATGGTTAAAAATCTTATGCTGAAAAAAGTGGCTAGAATTTAAAATTAATATATGAAAATGTTTTCCTTGTGATATGGATTCTAACGGTGAAAACCAATTAAAAAATGGAGCTATGATGAGGGAGGAATCATCAATTAAAGTTTGAAAATTAAAGTCCGAAAAATCCCCTAATTGCACTATTAAAATCCCAAGATGTTAAGTTAAAAATTTAAAAATACTACTTAATCAATGTAAGTCAATAAAATAGATTAGAAAATAGTTATTCAATCGATTTGCCTAGAAAAACCTTGAAATTCCTCTTGAAAACGAAGCTTGGAATGTTGAAATTGATGAAAAAGGGTCTAATTATGACTTTAAAAATGAGACACTATTTAGGGACTTATTACACTCCGAGAAAGCGAAGGACCTTCCGCGAACACGGAGGTCCGTGTCAACTAACCCCCCGCGAATGCGGATACCCAATCCGCGAATGCTGAGGTCACAAGTTCGACGCTCCGCGAAAGCAAAGGATCTTTCGCAAATACAGAGTCTTGATGCTCCACTGCTCCATGAATGAGGTGATCAACCCGCGAATGCAGTATACAAGTTCACTTGCACCAGATCAATTATGCACCTGTAGTCGCACAACATAGAAAAATTAGGAACCGGACTTCGGAAATTCGTTCATACTCCAAATTTCACAAACTAAATATGTAGCCATACCAGAAATGGCGATCCGGATTCAATGGAATAATTAGAATTTGATTTCGAGGCCTCTATGACACAGTTATCAGTGCAACTCAAATAAACTAGTTTGAAACTTGAATACCAAAACTGCCCTCAAAAACTCCAAAAATCCTAACAAGACCATTTCTAGTGTTAGTTTGGTCATCAGGTACTATTGGAATTGTCAGAATTTCAATCCGAGCTTTCGAACTCCAAATGTTGACCAAGATCAAACTTTAGCTTTGGAAATAATTAAAAACACAACTTTGAGGCCAAAAATCTCATTTCAACACCAAATTCAGTTTTGTCAGTTCTCATAGACAAGTTTTGTTCCAAAGCTAATGGAATCAACTAAATCGAATTTCGACAGTCAAAACTCAAAATGACTTCAAAACGTTTTCAAACTTACACCTTTAAAAACTCTTTCTTTTGCAAAACTCCAACTCTTTACAAGATTTATGAAATTCAACTTTTCAACTCAACTAGAAATGACCTGAAGCAACTTCCAGAAGAGACAAAATAGTAATTTAGCTAAAATTTCTAAAAGTAACTTTTTGGGTCATTACATCATCCACCATTAAAAATAAGGCTCGTCCTCGAACATAAAGCAAGGAAACATACCTGAAGTCTCAAAAAGATGAGGATATTGGGCCCGTATATTATATTCCATATCCCAAGTAGCCTCACTCATGGACTGATGGCGCCACTGAATCTTCACTGAAGCTATCTCTTTGGTCCTGAACTTTCTAACTTGTTTATCCAAAATAGCCACAGGCTCTTCCTCATAGGTCAAATCTGAACCCAATTCCACTGAATCAAGGGATAACACATGAGAATCATCAGGAACATAGCGCCTCAACATTGATATATGAAATATAGGATGAACCAAGGACAAACTAGGTGGCAAGGCAAGTCAATAAGCCATCTCTCCCACTCGCTCGAGGCTCTCAAAAGGGCCAATATACTTAGGGCCAAGCTTGCCCTTATTCCCAAATTGCATAATGCCCTTCATGGGTGAAATCCTTAACCAAACCCGATCTCCCTCCATGAACTCCAATAGTCGAACCCGCCTATCAACATAACTCTTTTGTTGAGTTTGGGCTATCAATAGACTACTCTAAACTAACCATACTTGCTCCATGGAATCTCTAAGTAGAACAGTGTCAAGGTTATCAACCGCAACAGAATCAAACCAACCTATGGGTGATCTATGCCTCCGCCCATACAATGTCTCAAAAGGGGCCATCTGAATGCTGGAATAATAACTGTTGTTGTAAGCAAACTCTGCCAAAGGCAAATGCTGATCCCACTGGGTACCAAAATCAACAACAGAAGCTCTGAACATATCTTGAGCAACTGGATCGTCCTTTTCGACTGACCATCTATATAGGGATGAAAAGTTGTACTCGAATCTAGTCTGGTATCCATGCCATGCTGTAAGGCCTTCTAGAAATGAGATGTAAACAACGAGCCATGATCTGATACAATGGACACTAGGACATCATGAAGTCTAATTATCTGACTGAAGTAAATCTATGCCAACTTCTTAGCTGCGAACGTCACCTTAATATGAATGAAGTGAGTAGACTTGGTCAATCAATCCACATCTACCAAATAGAATCGAACCCTCCAACTGTGAGAGGTAAGCTAACTACAAAGTGCATGGTGATGAATTCTTATTTCCCCTCGGGAATAGGGATCCTTTGAAGATCTCCACCTGGCCTCAAGTGCTCACACTTGACCTGCTGACATGTCAAGCACCTGGCCACAAACTCTGAAATGTCTTTTTTCATACCGCACCACTAGTAATACTGGCTCAAATCGTGGTACATATTAGTTGTCCCCGAATGAATGGAATATCTAGCACAATGGGCCTCCACAAGATAAATCTTATCGAGTCACCTACCTTAGGCACACAAATCCTACCCCTAATCCTCAATACACCCTCAGAATCAATCTTGGCTTCCTTGGCCTCCCCTCTAACCATCTTATCACGAATCTGACATAGCCTCTCATCCTCAAATTGGTGACTCTTAATCTGATCCATCAAGGAATCATGATACACAACACAAGCAAGAAATGTTACTAACCCATTAACTAACCTCTGCATTAGCCAAGTGATATAATTTAGTCAAGTCATAGTCTTTTAGGAGCTCAATCCATCTTCTTTGCCTCAAATTCAGATCCTTTTGGCTGAAAATTTGTTGTAAGATGTGATGGTCGGTGAATATATCACAATGAACACCGTAAAGATAATTCCTCCACAGCTTCAGCAAAAATACAATAGCCGCCAACTTAAAGTCATCGATGGGATAATTCTTCTCATGAGTCTTTAACTGTCTAGAAGTGTAAGTGATCACCTTCCCTCTCTGTATCAAGACTCTACCCAAACCATCCTCGAATGCACAACAGTACACCGTAAAGCTAACACCCTCCTCCATTTAGGTTAAAATAGAAGTTGTAGTCAATAATGTCTTGAGCTTTTGAAGCTCTCTTCACACTCATCTGACCAATGGAAAAGAACATTCTTCTGTGTGAACCTAGTCAATGGAGCTGCTATAGAAGAGAAAGCCTGCACAAACCTCCTATCATAACCAGCCAAGCCCACAAAACTCCGAAGCTCAATAGCCGAAGTAGGTCTAGTCCAACCCTGAACTGCCTTAATTTTCACTAGATCGGCCTGAATACCCTCTCTAGACACAATATGACCCAGGAAGGCCACCGAACTCAGCCAAAACTCGCACTTGGAGAACTTAGCATATAACCCCTTCTCTCTAAGTCGTTGAAGCACAATCCTCAAAATGTTGCTCATGATCTACCTTGGTCTTGAAGTAGACCAATATATCATCAAATAAAACAACAACAAACGAGTCCAAATATGGTTTGAGTACACCATTCATAAGCTCCATCGTAAAGACTCGACCTAGGGGCCTAGTCATCTCACAGCGAACGAGATTCTCGGGTGCACCTCATCCAAGCCATCTAAGCATCTCAAGCATTCATAGGTAATAAATAGAAACATAATGCGCAAAATCATAAGGGAAAAGGGGCTGTGAGTTTTTGAACAGTGAAGCAACATTAAAAATAGTAGAAATAACTACATTTATTATTGTGTCCATAATCATACCAACAACATCATAAATCGATGGGACCGGTAACAGATAGTCTCCATTAATAGAAAGAAATATAGATAGCACAATACGTAAAGTAAATGCCTTAGAAGGGATATAAAATATCGTCACAAAAATAAAGTAAATACAAGCTAAAAAGAAAGAGTGAAGGAGTCCCGATCCAAGGGCTCACCACAAACAGTAAAGCTAATCTTAGATGTCAAATACTAGCCATGAGCCGACAGAGGAGTAATTGTCCCTACATGGATAAATCAGGCAGGAAAATATGCGCTAGTACATTTGAATGTACTAAGTATGCGAGATGCAATGCACGGATGAAATTGTAATGCCATTATAATTATACATAACATAAGTATACATAAGATTAATGCAATAAGCTTAAACATGCACAAGGAATACGGCTCAGACCAATATAAGACAATGCATATTTAACACACGAATTCACGACATATCATGGAATCATATAAACTTGTGGGAATAGATCATAACCTACAGTAAGACCATGTGAGCTACTACATAGAATCTAATGAACTCCTTCCATTGGGAAAAGGGGAATCTACTGGCCAAGTTAAATATCCGAAACTTAGTAACTTTGCAATTGCATCTTTCATAAATTTGGAACCTACATTGATCCACTAGCCTAGCCTAGCCTAGCCTATAAGGATCCTATGGTGGCATATAGTTAGGGATATTGAGATTTAACTTCAAGGAATCTTGCCTCAACTAGCGGGATAAGTCTCAATCTCTAGTCCTCTTGGTTCTAAGTCATCTTATGTAAATCTTTCAAAAACATACTCTTAGAATCATATGTAGCAATAATGGAGTAGCTTGAAGACTTTCTTAATCATCTTTTAGGGTAGTAATCATTACACATATGTCTTTAGTAAACTTAACTTTGAAGCTCTTCATAAATACCCTATTCATAGTCATAATTCATAAAAACTTCCATTGAAAAATAAGGTGGGCTTATTTGATGCATGGAACAATCATAAATCACATAAGTCTTAAGAAATCTCTTAAAAAGGAACATCAAAATCATCCAATTTTAACCATATTAAAACCCATCTTAGAATCAACATCGCACTTCAAAACATATGTACATTTACTTAACAAAATAGTCATTGAACTTTAGGAACACCATATAGTAGCATAGGGACCATAAAATTATCATAAGCATACATTAGAATTTAGGAACTTAAAAAAAAAAGGTAAAATGCATAATAGGGAACTTTATGGGTGAAAGGATACCTATAAGTCAACTCACTTACCTGAGAAACTAGAGGTAATCGGGATTGAAGTCTTGAGGAAGGAACTTGGGAAACCCTAGTCTTGTTCTTGCCTATCCTTGAGAGCTCCTTTGCCTTAGAAGAATTTAAGAGTGTGGAATGAAAACAATTAGGGCTTTTAGGCTAATATAGGTCCCTTTCTCATCTCTAAAATGACATGGTTTTGAAATAGATTTGATGGAAGTGACTAAATTGCCCCTCATTTAAGACTCCAGAAAATCATCTATGAGACCCCTATTAGGGGTTGTAGACTTTTTCTTCTAATGGCTTACCTGAGAATCCTAAAATATGGCCTTTGCTGAATTGGGAACTACGACAAACAGGGAAAAGGAGCACTGCAATACTATAGTTCTTGTCCTGCCTTCCCAACAGGACCGAGCGATAGTAATTTCTAAGAGCCGTGGTTGGACTCGTAGAGTCCTTCCACACTTAGCCAAATTTTCACCTTGTATTTGGCCTTTTTATACGAGACTTTATATGGGTCGTATAACATTCTATGGATCATCTTATAAGTCATGTATTACCTTCCTGAAAACTCCAAATTTCCTTCATGACTCACGAACCAATATACGAGCCGTAGAACAATCCACGGGTCGTAGACTATCTCGTGAACCAAGTTCCCAGTCATTTTTTAGGCCAACTTCTCTGCACTCAGGGCTCCCAAACTGGGAGTCATTACATCCATAAATAACACGGCTGGGGCATTAGTTAGCCCAAAAAACATCACTGGAAATTCATAGTGTTCATATCTCGTCCAGAAAGTTGTCTTAGGAATGTCAGAAGCCCTGATCCTCCGCTGATGATATCCGGATCTCAAATCAATCTTAGAAAATATGGTTGCACCCTGAAGCTGGTCAAATAGGTCATCAATCCTAGGCAGAGGATACTTGTTCTTCACTATAACTTTGTTCAATTATCTATAAGCAATACACATTCTCATAGAGTCATCCTTCTTCTTTATAAATAGGATAGGGGAAACCCAAGGCGATACACTAGGACGTATGAACCTTTTACTAAACAGATCTTGAAGCTGCTCCTTTAGATCTTTTAACTCAACTAAAGCCATACAGTAGGGAGGAATAGAAATGTGCTTAGTGCTCGGCTCAGGATCAATAGCAAAATCAATGTCTCTATCAAGAGGGACTCTAGGAAGATTAGTAGGGAACACATCAGCAAACTCCCGAATGAAAGGAATAGACTTCATCAGTGGTGGCTCAACATCGATATCACATATAAAGACCGATCCACTAACTTTCATGCCCGAATATAAGAGATAACTTTGCTAGGATAGGAAACCCTTGAACCCTGCTATATAATACTCGATTTACCCAGCATAGCTAGTGTCACAGTCTTAGCATAACAACAAAGAATAGCTTGGTGAGGAGAAATTCAATCCATCCCCAAAATGACACCAAAATTAACAATATCAAGTACTCCTAAGTATCATAGCCATCTAAAAAGACACGACAGGATCAGTACACCCGGTCCACCACTAAGTGATCACCTACCGGGGTAGACACATGCATGAGCACAGGCATACGCTCACATAATAGATCAAACTTAGTAGAGAAATATGCAGATACATAAGAATAAGTGGATCCAGGATCAAATAACACCGAAGCTGGCCTGTGACAAACTAGAATAATACCTATAACAACTGTATTTGATGCCTCAGCCTTGGGCTTCACAGGAAAAGCATATAAATGACCACCTCTACCCCCAACTAGCTGAAAAAGACCTCTACCACCCTGCTGCCCCACTGCATCACTTGTACCCCTACCTGGAGTACGTCCATCTCTGCCTAGCTGACCTCTATAACGACCCTTGATCTGAGGGGTTGAATCTCTGATTGGAGGTACCTGATCTCTAACTGGTGCCGTTGAATAAGAGCGGTGTGTCCCAATATGAGTCTGGTTTGGGAAAAATCTTATTTATGATTTGGAGCACCACTCTCATAGCAGAATCTCCGGGAAGGAGAAGACTGAAATGGTGGAAAGGGGACACTATAGCCACCCCATCCCACGGGCCTCTATTGGGAGCTAGACGATTCCTGACTATATCCAAGAGAACCATGGGGACCCTGACTACCCTCTGATGTAGGCAAAGATACATGGACTGTCCCTCTATGAGGAGGAGTACCACCTCCCCTATGGATGCCCCTACCTCCGGACGAAGAGCTGATGAAATGACCTGAAGACTGGATCCTCTTGGGGTCTCCAAACTCCTCTCCCAATAATAACTCCACCTCCTTGACAATGCCAACTATAATCTAAAAGGAAGCACCCTCTCGTGAGGATCTGAACACATAAGAATGGATGGAGAATGACAAACCCTTCATGAACCTGTGAACCCTCTTTGCCTTAGTAGGAATCAATGATAATGCATGTCAAGACAGCTAATAAAACCTGGCCTCATACTCAGATGTAGTTATGCCACCCTGGGTCAAAGTCTCAAATCTTGTTTGATTCTCCTCTCCAACACTCCAGGAATGAACCTCTCCTGAAAGGCCTTAGAAAATACTTCCTACTCCACTAAAGGGGAACATATAGGCCTCGAATGTAGATAGGATTGCCACCACTCCCGAGTTGTCCCTCGCAACTGCAATGCAACTAACCTGACTCCCCATGAATCTACCAGGCCCACTGCCTCTAACATCTCATAACTCAAAGTGAGAAACTCATAGGCATCCTCCCCTTTACCACCGTGGAACTGGGATGGTTTCATCTTCTTAAACCTCTCGTACCTATGTTGATCATCATCTACCAATATAGGCTCATGGGCCTTTTGAGCTAGAGTATCAACAGACACCTGCTGAGGCACATAAAGTGGCTGGCCCATCGAGGCTAAATGGTATGCCACATAATCATCAAAGTCGTGAGGCTACTCTAGCACCTGGGAAGGGGGAACGACACCCTACTGGTGTTAGTGGTATACCTCGGGCAATGGTCTCCAACATGCCCATCATGCTGTGAAGTGTGCCCTTGAGAGTAATTGGATCCTCGGCCTCTGGAGGAGCCTAGTGCTACCTAGGCTCGAATGGAGGCTTAGGTGAAAGGCCTCTATCATAGTTTTTCATAGGAGCTGTACCTCGGTAACATCCTCGACCCCTACCTCGACCTCTGGCCCTACCTCTACCTTTGCCTCGAGCTGGAGTTAACTGTAGTCTCAAAGGATGGCTCTTCAGTTCTACCCAAGGATAAAGATCTGATCCTGGCCATTTGCCAAAAGAAATATACAACACTCAGCAACCTCTCTAAAACCACGCACGACGGGAATAGAAAGAAAAAAAAGAAAATTTCCAATATTCGTAGCCGCTCAAGGATAAGTAACGGACGTCTCCGCACGATCCTTAAGACGCTACTTGACTAAGGTCTATGAACCTAGGGCTTTGATACCAAATTATCATGAACCAAAAATGGTTGTGATGGCATTTGCCTAATCCACCAAGACAAATAAGCCAAAACCTGCACAATTCAACAATAAAACTAAAGCGAAAGAGATGAAATCTAAATAAGGACAAGCACTAGGATATTAAATCTATATAAAACCATCCCAAGACTGGTGTCACATGTACAAACCTCTAATACTGAGTACAGAGAAAATAAATACAAATATGAACCTAAAATAAATACAAATATGAATCTAAGTCCTTAAATAGAATATAAATAATATAAGAATGACCTCGAGAGTATGCCACATAGACAAGTTGCTACTTCTTGGATATCCAGGAAGCTCGGTCCAAATTTATAGAAGCTGACTCAAGTAGAATCGGGCTCACAACCTACACATATGTGTAGAAACAAGGGTGAGTACCATAAACAATAGGCACTCAGCAAGAGGATCTAGCAATAAGTAAAGCAATGGAAAACACAAGTATTCTTTATACCCTAACCACATATCGCCAAATTACACACCTGCACTCAGAAAATTCAGAGCACAATAAAATATATAATAATAATAAAATAGATATACCCATCACATAACATCGTATCTCAATTTATATATATCCAATCGTTACTCAAGTTAAGTAATACATCAAATAAACAACCTTATATAAATAATTCATGCAATAGTATCAGGTAAGAATGATAAGAGATGATTTGAATGCCATGAGAGATAGATAGTGTCATGCAATGTGATATAGTAGTGATGCATGTCTAACTCATGTTACACATCTGTTGATCAATATATATATATATAGTCAGAGTGAATCCCTAGGGTTTTCTCATAGATCTCATATATGTGAACATTGTCGAAACTTACCTCGGCCCATGCTAAGCCATCTGGAATGTCCTCGGACCCAATGTCCTCTACCGTGATCATTGTTAGAACTCACCGCGGCCCATGTCCACATGTTATCTTACTCATCTCTCGGTCATAGCCATCACAACTATAAATGCATATTTAATAGTGAATGCAATGTGCATGGTCTCAAATATATCCAGATTCAACATCATAATGATTCAATGATAACATAGTATCAATATCATCAATGCCTTAAAGTCATCAATATCTTAATACCATCGGTGCCTCATTATCATATCAATTTTAATATCAATTGTCTTTCAATAAAAATGCCATCTTAATATAAATATCATATGATTCACAAACTCACATATATTACGAACCCACAATAAAGTTTACGCATCAAGATATCACATACAAACAACCGCTCAATCCAAACCTCTTGATCAAAGCCTATGATGATACAATTTCTACCCCCCAAAACAAACAATTCTATGCAACTAGGCACATACCAGGTTCAATCATACTTAACAAGAAGCTAAAAGTCCACTTGCCTCAACTAGTAGCCGAATCAGGTAGTAACTAGAGCTTTCCCCTCAAATTCGCACATGAAACGTCACAATCTATTCAAATATAACATCACAATCACATAATGAGTCTATTGACACTAAAATTGACCAATTTGAGTGAAAAGGGTAAAATGGTTCAGAAATCTCATGCTAGAAAAAGTAGCTGGAATATGACAAGTTATACATGAAAACATTCTCTTTTTGTAATAAGGATTCGAAAACAGAGCTAATACGAGGAAGAAATTATCAATTAAAGTTTAGAAATCAAAGTCCGGAAAGTTCCCAAATTCCGCCATTAAAATCCCAAAATTTTAAGTTAAAAATACTAATTAATCAATGTAAATCATTGAAATAGATTAGAAAAAATAGTTGCCCGATCGATTTGCCTTGAAAAATCTTAAAATCTCTTTTAAAAATGAAGCTTGATATGTTGAAAATGGTGGAAAAGGTCTACGACTTTAAAAATAAGACACTATTCAGGGACTTATTACACTCTTCAAGGTCTGGGTCGACTAACCCTCCGCGAATGCGGAGGTCACACGTTCGACCCTTGGGGAGGCCTTGATCAACTCCGCGAAAGCGGAGTACAAGGTCACTTGTACCAGCAGTCATAAAATATAGAAAAATTAGGAATCAACTCCTCGAAAATTCATTTAATCTCCAAATTTCACAAACTGAATATGTAAATATACCAGAAACGACGATCTAGACTCAATGAAATAATCAGAATTTGTTTTTGATGCTCTTCGATACAGTTACCAATGCAACTCAAATATACTAGTTTGAAACTTGAAATACCAAAATTGCCCTCGAAAACACAAAAAAAATTTAACTGGACCATTTCTAGCGTTAGTTTAGCCACCGGAACTACTAGAATTATCAGAATGTCAATCTGAGCTTCCGAACTCCGAATGTTGATCAGGGACAAACTTTGGCTTCAAAAACAATTAAAAACACATCTTTGGATCCAAAAAACCTCATTTCAACTCCGAATTCAGTTCCACAAGTTCTCATAGACTAGTTTTGGCATTTCGAAGCTAATAAAATTGAACAAATCGAATTCCGACACTCGAAACTCAAAATGGCTCCAAAACTCAAAATTTCAAACTTAAGCCTTTAAAAGCTCTTTCTTTTGCAAAACTCCAACTTTTTATAAGATTTTTGAAATTTGACTTTTCAACTCAACCAGAAATGACCTAAAGCAACTTCCAGAAGGGGCAAAATGGTAATTTAGCTAAAATTTTCAAAAATGACCTTTTGGGTCATTACATCTATATATACATATTTTTGTTTATCAAGATTTATAAAAAAAGATATGAATGTAATTTGTATTTTATTTTTTTAAAAAAAAAATATAATTTTTTTTGTATAAATTATAACTCAGCTACAACTCTCAGGATCACATCATTGTTTCTTCTGAAATATATTTGTATTCATTCGATAAGTATATTTATTACTATATTTCATTTCAGATTTGTATTCTCATTTTTCTTTTTAAATATTTCTGTATTCAATCAAATCTATATTTCTATTTTTTTTCTCATGTATATGAATATATATATATATATATATATATATATATATATATATTTGTTTATCAAAATATAAATATTATTTGTATTTCATATTTTAAAAAATCATATTTTTTTATACAAATCATAACTCAACTACATTTTTCATGTTCTTATCATTTTTTCTTCCTAAATATATTTGTATTCATTTAATATGTATATGTATTCCCATGTTCCATTCCAGATTTGTATTCCCATTTTTCTTTATAAATAGTTTTTTATTCAATCAAATTTGTATTCATAATTTTCATTTTTAGATATGCATTCTAATATTTTTCCTTAAGTATATTTGTATTCATCACTTTTCATATTTACAAATCATAATCCAACTATATTTTCAATTTTGCATCATTTTCCTTTTTAAATATATTTGTATCCGATTAATATGTATATATGTATTCCCATATTTCATTTCAAATTTGTATTTTCATTTCTTCTTAAGTATATTTATATTCGATCGTGTCTATATTCTCATTTTTCATTCGAAATATGTATTCTCATATTCTTTCTTAAGTATATTTGTATTCAATCATATGTGTATCTATCACTTTTTATAGTACATTTTGTAGCTTTTCATAGTATTACACTCTTTCTCAAATTGTATTCATCCTCAATATGTATGCTATTTGTATTTATATTCATTTCTTTTTTTTAGTGTGTATTCAATATTCATTCCAAAGGTAAGCCAACTAGGCCTGTATTTTATTTCTAAGAATGTTTGCAATATGTATTTCCTTGTTCCTTTTTCATCCTCACTTTTGCATCATATCCTATTGTTTTTGTATTCAATCTTTATGTGTATTAATCCTTGAAAAATAATGACATACAAAACACATAAAACGTTTAAAATCATAAGTATCACATATAAAAAGAAAGTCTTAAGAGGGATCAAGCATAACTATACTTTCCAAGGAAAACTATATTTGGATACATTTCAACAAACTCATCATTAAAGATTTCATATAAGGAACTAAAAATAAGAGTTTTCAAAATATTCAATATTATTTTTACAGAATTACAAATATTGTATATGAAATAAATTGACATCCACATTATTTTTCACATCCCTCCTTCCCTCTCTTCATTTTCACCTTCCCGCTTCTCTCTTCATCCATTTTTTTCAAAAACTCCCACATTTTTCTTAAAAGAATCATTTAGGTTACGTAGTTATTCATCATATATCATGTGCGATTTTATTGAATTTTTAGCTATTTAATTTGCATTGTTTGTGATTTTTCTCTTGGAATTTTGCTTAGGAAAAGTCTCAAATTTTCACGATAATCTCTCAGTCAAAGAGGATATTTGTAATGTAAATTAATTGATAATTTTTTGAAAAGAATTATTTTATTTGAAAGATTCTCTCCCATGTTTCTATCTAGTTTATTATTTACTAATTATTTTTAAAAAATTAACATATTTGAAAGATTCCCTCCCATTATTCTCTCAAATTTGTTATTTATTAATTTTATTATATTAATTATTTTAAAAAAATATATATATAAATCAAGCTAATAGCAACTCAAAATATTGCTAGTTTTAATAAATATTAAAAATATAGCTAAGGAGACCTATAAAATGCTAAAATGTAGTTGTTTTGAAAATTTTCTCTATATATTTATTAATAGGAGTGGCAAAATTAAACCCAACCCGTCTCAACTCAACTCATCTCAACCCATTTAAAATTGGGTTGATAAACAACTAGAATTGACTCGAGAGAGATCTTGTCAAAATATTTATAAAACACTTTTTTTAATTTGATATGTTTTATATAGCCATAATAAAAAAAATATAATTTAATTAAGTACTAAAAAATTGGAAAAGAACAAATAAAATAAGTAAACTTAGTAAAAGTTGTGTTGGGTTGGGTCTTGACCTGTTTATTATCTTGACCCACTATAACCCACTCAAATTTGACCCAACCAACCCAATTGTTCGTCAAGTTTTATGGCCAAACTTTACTTCCCAAGTTGTTCCAAATTTTTTCTAGGAATGCTTGCGACCAAATGGTAATACCTTAATCTTATAGTTTTAAATTAAAGATATATAGAATGTATCAAAATGTCGTTTAATTTTGTGATCTTAAATATATCACATGGAAAGTAAGTTAAAGAGTTGCCACACGAGATACATTTTTCTAAATGGACTATAAATAAAAGTACGATAAACAAATTGAAAATGTGGAAGTATATAACAATAATTGAGTTCATAGTTAAATATCAAACACAATGAAAATGACAATTAAAGTGCTTAACCCAAGAAGAAAACGTACAATATCATATTAAAAAGTACAATTTAGTGACAATCACTACAATTCTAATGAATTAGTAGTGTCTTTATTCTTTCACACACAAGACAACACACAACTAATTTTTATTTATGATAATTCATTCATAAGAAATGAGATTTCTTATGCTTGTTTCTTAGCAGTTGCGCCAGCAGTAGCAATAACGAGATAAGAGGCCTTTTCTGATGCACTGACCCTTTGTGGACTTGGAATACTCTTTTTTGCATCTATCGAAACAAGTATCACTAGACAAGCAAAATCTCGTTCGATACTCCTTGCTCCTCCATCGGCATGTTTTCCCCTCAGCACCTTGCATCTCTACCATCACACAACAAATTCACCATAAGTTATAGGGATTGTAAATCGCATTAGGCAAGACCTATGTGACAGGCTCGACTCAAAAGGCATTGAAGGAGGATCAATGTCAGTGTGGATGACCACCCTTCAAACCAACTGAGCTATCCTGAAGGACGTTATTAATTAGTAACGATATCATTGCATGTTACATGTATAGTGATGAGTAAATTTATGGGCGGAGCAAGTATAAGTGCCTAGGGCTCCATCCAAAATACCTTTGATAGAAAAATTGTACTACTTAACCATGATTAAAATCATATTTTGTATATATATGGTAGATGTTGAATCCTCTTTGACTTCTTCGTGTGTTATTTTTTTTTTCAATATATCAAACCCTTTTAACGAAAATTCTAGAACAGTCTATATGAGTAATATTTATAGAGATGGGCTGCTAATAGCTTGGAATTGAGGAGTAAATATTGATATTATTATAAAAAAAAAAAAAATTTAAACATAGTATTCACTGTAGTCATAAATGAAATGACAAACAACTAAAGAATTAAACACATACCATTTGATGAAATGAGGAGGAAGCAGAAGAGGAGAGCAAGAAAGGTTGTGTAGCTCACTAGTGACTTTGCCATATTTTGGATGTAATTTATGATCTTTCTATTTTTCTTTGAAGTGATTGTGTGGGGAAACAATTAAGGGAAGACAGGTATTTATAGCAAGGCCTGGCAATTTATTTAATGGTTTAGTCAAGTTTCCTTATAAAAATGTAAGAAATTTGTTGACTATTTCTTCATAGAAGAACCGAGAATTTTAAGGAATGAAGCAAAATATATTACAATATTATATTCACCGGTTTCATGATTGGCTTTTTCTTTTAAAAAGTTTGTTTAAAAAAAGTTGATCCTTTTTTATAATTCTTTACGTTTAATTTTTCACATGATATGTTTAAGATCATAAAATTAAACTACATTTTAATACATTTGACATATCTTTAATTTTAGATCACATGATCAAAGTGTCTTCTTTACTTTCTTGAACCCGATATCAAAATAATATAAGCTAAATAAATTAAAACAGAGGGAGTATATAAGTTAAATACTCCCTCTATCTCATATTAACTTAATTTCGAGTGCTTTTTTCATTATTGAAAATAGTTGAAGTGTTCAAAGTTTAGATGAATGTTTGAAACTTTAACCATATTTTTCTTTCATCTATATTGAAGTTTTATACTTTTGAGGAGATAAATTATACTACTTGCAAAGCTACTTTTAGAAGTTCACAAAGAGTAATATTTTTGAAAGTATGATTTAAACTATGTCCTTAAATATTTTTCTCAATATGTGTGTATTATTTCACAAATTAAATTAATATAAGACAGAGAAAATATGTGATAAACATTTTTTTAGCATTTTATAAAATGGATATTTAGGTAAGAGAAGAACGTAGAGTTTGGTATTGGTAGTATATGTCCTTATTGGTAGTATATGTCCTCATTGCCCAAAAGAACTGTGTTTAGCACTTTTGTTTATCAAGTTTCCCTTCACAGGAATTACTTTGATTATTCTTCAAATTTGCATTGAATTAGATTAATTCAATATTTTAAATTTTAAAGTTTGATATTTAAAATTATGCCAATAATTTTGATGACACATGCACACTCTACCCCTCCGTATGAAATTATTGGAGAATGAATCCCACAAGAAACTGCACCATATGTCACTTGTTTTGATTCTTTACGCTATCTTAGTGTGTGTGAAAATATTTTCCAAAAAAATATGTGAATATTTTAATTGATTTCTTAATGTTTAGTATGTAAATAAAAAGTAGTTTTAAAATTTTTATATAATCTAAATAAATATGAAATGAGGTGAGGGTAATGATAGGGAGGTGTGAATATGGATTGGGGGATAGGTGGAGGTGAGGGCTAAAATTGATGAGATGTGTTGGGAGACAAGAGAATACAATTAATGTCAGACATAGTACTAAATATTTATGGAATTTATTTTTTTTATGATGTATATTAGAGTGATAAAGAATATGTGTAACGGAGCTAAAATTTGGGCCGGGTAAGAACGATGGGAAGAGATTCAGAGTATTTTCCTGTTGAGATGAAACTTCATCAAGTATCTATATTGAGCCCTTTTCTTTTTGCCTTAGTAATGGATGAAATGACACAATCTATTCAGAAGGTGGTTTCATGGTGTATACTATTTGTGGATGACATATGTAACCCCCACAAATTTCTTTCTACCTAATCTGTTGTGAATGGGGAGAGGTTGCTGAGAAAAGTTGCAAAGGTTCACGAGAACCATTTACGACTCGTAGACAAGCTAAGTTTACGACTCGTAGCATGGGTCTCGTGAAACCCCAGATGGCTTGGTGAAATTTTCTAAGTCTAACGCCTAAATATGAAATGGTATACGACTCGTTTAGGAGGTTTCGTGACAAATTTGTTGTCATTATCCGTCTCATATTTGTTATTTTTATTATATTTACATACTATCATTTGTTTTTCATTTTAGTCATTTTTTTCCATATCTGGTATCTTCTACTTATGAGTTTGATATTTTTGAGACAATGGTTTTCCGGAACAGCCTCTTTATCTCTATGAAGCAGTAGTAAAATTTACCCTCCCCAGACCCCACTTGTAGGATTCAGCCGGGTATATTGTTATTATTGTTGTTTTTTCTATTTTCACTAGAAAATTGATTACTTTTCTTATTTTAAGAACTTTATTTCCTAGACAAGGTATTCTCTAAAAAATTTGACCAATTAAATATTTTAAAAAAATTAAAATATTTTCTCAGTCAACTTCTTGATGCCCCTATTCATTCAAAGAAGAACCAATTAAATATGTTAATTTGGTAGCTTGTCAGATGGCGTTGACTTAGTAATTCATGTAAATTGGAATGCCATACACTTGACACCTCTTCATTCAAAGGAGGACAAAATCATCCTCTATTATTTGTACATTATTTCTTTACTCTATTGACAAGGTAAAGTCAATGTCAAGTACCACGAAAGTTGCAAGTTGTACAGCATAAAAATAATGAAGGGATATGGCTCAATGTACAGCTGGACAAGACATGGAATTGTAGTATATACTGGCACATAAAAAATAACCAAGGCAATAATGTTACACTAAACGCCAATAATACAATCTACACACTGTGGAACATACAGGATCAAGGTTAAGATACTCCAAGGAGAAGTCAACGAGCTCACACTAATTGTTTTATTGGTTACTCCCTCCGCTCATTTTTACTTATCATTATTTCACTTATTAAGATCAAGCTATATGAATCAATTTTTAAGATGTATTTTATTATCATATTAATCTGAGAAATATTGCCGCTTATAATATTTTTTCGTATAGTTCTCAACCATCTAAATTTTATATTTTAAATATTAAATTAGCTTTGAATTTAATCAAGTTGACGTTAAAAAACGAAAAAGTGACAAATAAAGGTGAATAGAAGGAGTATGTAATTGATCCATGAATAATGTCGGGCCGTTACTTTTTTTTTTCTTAATTAAGGTCATTTAATTAATCATTTATCATGAATTATCGAGAAGTTAATGCCTAGCTATCAACTTCTAAGAAGCTATTCCAAAAATATTTTTAATTAATTATTAAATAAACACAGCAACGCCATTCATCGCTTTTGATAAATAGTAATTACTTTTAATTTTAATTAAGTGACAGATTTCATCGCTTATTTAAATTTCAATTTATAATTATTTAAATTTTTTTTTTAATCATAGATTACCTTCTTTTTTTAATTTTTTAAAAGAAAATGACGAACTATGTCGCTTAGTCCACCGCTTTTCTGGTCAAAATTTGATCAAATATCTTTAAAGAAAATGATGGACTTCGGGACGCTATCCGTCGTTTCCAATCAAATATGTCACGACCCAAAAATAGATGTGATGACACTTGCCTAACCCACCAAGGCAAGTAAGCCTAAACCTGCTCAATTAAAGTCATAATACTAAAAGCGAAAAAAATATAGTCTAAAAAGATAGGACTAGCACTAGAATATCAAGTCTAATAACCAACCCAAGACTGGTGTCACATGTACAACCCTCTAATTAGCAATACTCAAAGAAAGTACAAATCTCAAATGTCTAGTCCTCAAATAGAACATAACAAAGTAACGAATCCTCGAGGGTCTACCAAAGAAACAAGCAGTGACATCTCAAGTAATCCCAAAGCTCAATCCTGACGCAGAAAGATCTAATAAGATGGACCGGGCTCACAACATACAGAACATGTAGCAAGGATGACCACCAAACAACAGGTACTCAGCAAGAAGATCTAAACACAAGTAAAGCATATGAAATAAAATACTCCTTCCACTCCAACTGCATACCGCTGAACTACACACCTGCACTCAGGAAAGTCCAACCACCACAACAACATATATGTATACACAAACCACACCACAATTAGTCTCAATATTTGTCACAAGGTGATATATAGATAAAATATACACAATAGACAGCTTGGTTATATAACAGATATCTCATAATAGTTTCAGATATTCCACAGACACTGTCCATGCATAATTATCTCATAATCCAATCTCAATATATAACTGAATCAAGTTACAAGCATAAGGTATAATAATGTGAAATGATATGGAATGATATAAAATGAATCAATGCAATGTCAAGTAATAGTTATGCATGTCTGTCCTATGATACACATTCGCTGATATCGCCAATTTGGAACCCATAAATGACATAACTGTCTATGTACCTGCCCCGGCTCGTGAGACCCATTCTCGGTATTTCAATGTCTCGTATCTGTGTCACATGCCACGACCATGTGGCCCGTTCCCTATTTCTTTTCAATGTTTCGCGCCATGGACATGTGGTGCGTTTCCTATTTCTTTTTCAATATTTCCCACCACGGACGTGTAGCTCGGTCCCTATTTTTCATCAGTTTTATCAGTGGAACTCAGTCAAGAATGCATATCAAGAAGATAAACATAGGATGCAATAATGAGAAGTGCATGCAAGAGCCCACAATACATCATACACATCCATTCAAATCAATATCATAATATACAAAGAAGATGAGTCTGATTCCAAGCATATAGTCAATTCTCTAACCCACAGGTGAAATCGAATAACAATTTCTCCAATATATTCCAAGAATAGGCACAACATAATCCATAATTTCATATTCGTATATCACAAGGGATTCTCAATTTCAAATCACAAGACAATACATATCAATCTTTAACATTTGCTTTCTCATCATAGGGGAAATTCACAATTACATCAAATTCTCACAATTGATCAATTTTAACTTATTCAACAACAATTACCCTATCATTTTAAGTCACAAGTAAAGGAAATATAGTGTTCAAGTAAGCCTAACAAGGTTTACGAATCTACTTGCCTCAATCAAAAGTCAAATCAAGCAAATACTGGAGCTTTCCCTCTTGAATTCGCACCCGAAACGTCACAATTTAGTCAAATACGGATTCACAATCTTAATACAAAGTCAGTGATACTAAAATCAAGCAATTTGGGTGAAAAAGGCAAAATAGTCTAAAAATTCCATACCAAAAAATGGTTCCAAGAATCTGAAAATTAATACAATACAAACGTTTCCCAAGTAATAAGGAATTCAATGGTGAAAAACGTGCCGAATATGGAGTTGAAATGAACTCATAATCATCATTTTCAATCAAAATTAATATTCAAAAAGATCCCAATTTCTCCTATTAAAATCCCCCAATTTCATGTTAAAATTACAATTAATTAATAGGAATTGAAGAATTCAGTTTAAAACACATTACTCAATGATCTTGGCTTGAAAATCTTTGAAGAGTCCCTCTAAAATCGAGCTTGAAGTATTAAAAATGAAAGAAAATGGTGAAACATGTCATTTTAAAAATTTAAAACTATTTCATATAAATAATACTCTACGAACGCGAAGCACAATCTAAGTCAAGCCTCCACAAACGCGGAAAATTATTCTACAAACGTGGAGTGTACAAAGGAAAGCCTTCGCGAATGTCAATGGGGGCTCCACGAGCGCGGAGGTCACAAAAGCTAGACATCCGCAAATACGGGCCCCAATCCCACAAACGCAGAGTACAAAATGGGTTGCACTAGATATGAAAATCCAGCTGTCAAATATTTTCTAAACGAACCCCCGGGATTCATTTGGAACTCGATACACACAAACCATGTAATCCGATTGAAAACAACGTTCCAGACTCAATGGAACTATCAGAATTCGATTTTGAGGTCTTCTTGACTCGAAATCCAATAAAGCTCATTAAAACAACTAAAAACTCAAATATCCAAAATAATTTCAGAAACTCCAAAAATTATAAAGAGACCGTTTCTAGCGTTAGTTTCACCATCTAGAACCACTGGAACTATCAAAATTTTAATTAAAGCTTCTGAACTCCGAATGTTCATCAAAGTCAAATGATACTCCGAATTCAACTAAAAATCACAACTGTGGGGCCAACATCTTTGTTTTAACTCTAAATTATGCATTCCGTAGCTGATGGAATCGACAAAATTCTATTCCGACATCCTAAACTCAAGATGACCTCAAAATCCAAAATTTCACACTTTAAGCCTTTAAAAACTTTTTCTTTAGAAAAATTCAACTTTTCACAAAGTTTTCAAAATTTGACCTTTCAACTCATCCAAACATGATTCAAAGCAACTTTCAAAAAGGAAAAAACGATAATTTAAATAAAAATATCAAAAATGACCTTGCAGGTCATTACAAATTATCAGATTTCATTCTTATTTTTTCCTCCCACTTTTTTCTCCCTTTAATTTTTTTCTACTCTCTCTAACTGTCACGCCTCGATATTTCGAGTCATGATAGCTCTTACCATATCTCATCGACAGGTAAGTTAGCTCGTAATTCAAAACTATTAATAATGAGTGTGAGGCCAGAAAACTAACTAGAGATCATAAATTAAGGAAACTAACAACAAATACAAAGGAGCCATCAATAAAAGATGATATATAAAATAAAAGATCTCTCCCCGAACCTGAAAATCACGTGTATAGTTATTAGAATAATATCATCCCCTAACTGGGCTAAAAATAAGATATATATACATATACTAATACAAATAGCAGGCTAGTCTCAAAAGTAAAAAAACGAGCTACAAGTGTAGATGGAGGCCGAAATGATCTACGAATGCCCGATGCTCACCCAAGTGTCTAAGAAAGGCTGCTACTAGCTGGATAGATTAACGCCGCGAGCTTGTGCTGGGACCCATATCACGGAGAAGATGCAGAGTGTAGTATGAGTACCAGATCAAAGGTACCCAGTAGGCATCATAGGCCAACTGAGTATGAAATGTAAACATAAATTAAGAAGCTAGAATACGGTATAATAAAAGCCAAACATGAGCAATAGTGGTACGTATATGGTGTAAAATATAAATAAAACCTAGGATCTATACGCCAACTAGCCCCTATATGCCCAGAAGGTACTCCTATACATAATGCTAAAGTAAATGGGACATGCAAAAACACTATTGTTGAATTCTGACGGAGGGTAATGCGGAACTCGGTCCTCTATTGAACCAATGCACATTTCACATCAATCATATAATTAGAAAATACAAGGTTCAACACACTTAACCATGTGCTAGAAAATACACTAATCTTAGCCAATAAAGCCATGATCAATCTAAAGCCAGAGCTTTCTCCTTCCGGTTATACTCCAAAGCACCGCAGTTTAATTAGAAATGAATTGCTCATAATCACAATTCGAAGCTAAAGACACCAAAATCATGCAATTTGGAAAAAAAGATATAAAATAGTACAAAAATTTCATCCCAAAAAAGATACAAAAATTTAAAAAGACATACATACAAATATTCCTTCAGGTTCTAAGAACCTAGTAGCGAAAATCATTTTGACTATGGAGTCAAAATGAGCTCACTATCACCATTTCTTTTTTGAAAATTCAAGTTCATGAAATCCCTCGATTCCTAGTTGAAACCCTCAATTTTGATGTTAAAATCACAACTTAATCAATGAAAATTAAAGAGAAAGGTTGAAAATAGCTTAGCCAATAGTTTTCCCATGAAGAATCACATCAAAATCACCTACCCCAAGCTTAAAAAAAGTTGAAAATGGTGAAATTGGCAAAATCCCATTGTTTAGAAATTAAATATTGTTCAGGCATCAAGTGTGCATTTGATTGTGGCACATATCCTTGCGATCACGAAGCATAATAGGCTCCTTCATCGTGATCACAAAGAGCAATTTAATTGCACTGCGAGAATACAAGCTCGATGGTCCTAAACACAAAGAAGAATACTTGCACCATATATCAGCAATTGCACATAACACAAGAATCATGAAATGAACCCATGAAATTTGTTCGGAACCCCGTACATGTAAACTACACATGCAACCCTATTAAATTTAACATTTTGGACTCATAGAATCATCAAAACTTGAATATGAGATCTCTTTGACCCAAAATTTGATAAGTCATAACTAGACTAACTTATGCACTTGAAATATTAAAATGCTATCGGAACACTAAAAAATTATGATAAAACTCATTCTAGTACTAAAATCTCCTTGCGAGATCAACAGAACCATCATAAATCCAATTTGAGCACTAGAACTCAAAATATTGATCAAAGTCAAACCCAAGTTAAACTTTAACCAACTTCACACCTAAGATCCCCATAACAACTCCAAATCTGATTCTGACAAGTCTCCTAGACCAATTTTCATATTCCAAAACTGATGAAACCAACAAAACTCCATTCAGAAACTTGAATCTCCAGTAGTCTTAAAAATTCAAAAGTTGATAACTTAAGTCTTCAAAACTCATTTATTTAACAAAAACTCCACTTTTCACAAGATTTTCTAAGACCAACTTTCGAAACCAATCAAACATGACTCGAGACAACTGCCAAGAGGGGTAAAATGATAAATTTATCAGAAATATCAAAAATAACCTTGGAGGTTATTACAAAACTGAAATAATTTGAGATAAACACCAAATTCTTTTATAGATTAAGACTTGATGGACATAAAATAAACAAATAAATAAACAAAAATAGCAAAATAAACAACAATAACAACATATCCACTAGAGTCCCACAAGTGGGGTTTGGAGAGGGTAGAATGTACGCAGACCTTACCACTACCTCATAGAAGTAGAGAGGTTATTTCCTGCGAACCCTCGTCTCGAAAACCCATAAGAAGAATAATCTAGATATGACAAAAAGAAAAGGAAAGGGAACAGAAAGAGCGATTATTAATGAAAAGCACATGTCAATATGTAACGCACATACGACAGATAATAACAAAACATGATATAAAACACACCTACTCTTGCTACCTTATTATACCTCAAGGACAGACATCCACCTAACCCTACCAACCAATTAGCCTACTACTCTAATTCGCAACCTTCACTCCTTTCTATCTAAGGTAATATTCTCGGTGAGATTCAGTTTCACTATATCTTCTTTGATCACCTCCCCCAATACTTCTTTGCTCTATCTCTACCCCTCGATGTAACTCCCAAAAGTAACCTCTCGCACCTCCTAACAGAAGCATCGGTACTCCATCTCTGCACATGTCCAAACCATAGCAGTCTCGTGTTTCTTATCTTATCAGCCACTGGAGCCACCTCTAGCTTCTCCTGAATGGTCTCATTCCTAATCTTATCCCTCTTTGTGTGATCACACATCCATCTCAACATCCTCATCTTTGCGACATGCATCTTCTAAAGATGTGCAGTATTTATTGGCCAACACTCCACCACATACAACAAAGATGGTCTAACCACTATTCTGTAAAACTTACCTTTGAGTTTAGTTGGTATATTCTTGTCACACAATACTCCAGAGGCAAGCCTCTATTTAGTCCATGTTGCCCCAATACGATGTGTGACATCATCGTTGATATTGCCACTATTCTAGATGATGAACCCTAGATACTTAAAGTTTTCCTTCTTGGGGATAGGTTGAGTGACAAGCCTCACATCAATGTCTATTTCATCCCTCGCAACATTGAATTTACACTCCAAGTATTTTATTTTGGTCTTGCTCAGTTTGAATCCTTTGGACTTCAAGGCGTGTCTCCAAGCCTCCAACTTATCATTAACTTTAGTCCGAGTGTCATTAATCAGTACTATGTCATTTGCAAAGAGCGTACACCATGGAACCTTCTCCTGGATAGATCGAGTTAGCTCATCCATCACTAAGGCAAACAAAAAAGGGCTCAACACTGGTCCTTGATGGAGTCTCATCTCAACAGGAAAATACTATGAGTCTCCTCCCACCATTCTTACCCGAGTTTTGGCTCCATCGTACATGTCCTTAATCACTCTGATATATGCCATTGAGACACCTTTCACTTCTAGACACCTTTATGGGACATCCCTTGGAACTTTGTCATAGGCCTTCTCAAGATCAATGAATACCATATGAAGGTCCTTCTTTCTTTCTCTATATTTTTCCACTAACCTCCGAACAAGATGAATTGCTTTAGTAGTTGACCGCCCCAGCATGAATCCAAACTGATATTCTAAAATAGACACTACTCTTCGCACCCTCATCTCCACCACTCTCTCCCAGACCTTCATAGTGTGATTTAACAACTTGATACCCCTGTAATTGTTACGGTTTTGAATATCCCTTTTGTTCTTATACAATGGAACCATTGTACTCCTCCTCCATTCATCAAGCATCTTGGCAGTCTTTATAATGGCATTGAATAGTCTAGTCAACCACTCTATGTCATCCTTGATCATATTCTTCCAAAAATATACCGGAATCTCATCGGGTCCGACCGCCCTCCCTCTGTTCATCCTACTAATAGCCCTTCTAACCTCCTCAACTCTGAACCGCCTGTAATAACCAAAATCACAATGACTTTTGGAGTATGCCAACTCATCCAACTCAATATTTCTATTTCCTTTTCTATTTGAGAGTTTATGAAAGTAAGCTTGCCACTTTAGTTTAATGGAAGTGTCATCCACCAACACCTCACCCTCCTCATCCTTGATGCACTTCACCTGGTCCAAGTCGCGAGCTCTCTTTTCTCTCTCTTTAGCGAGCCTATACAATCTTTTGTCCCCGTCTTTATCACTTAGCTCCTCATATAGGCACTCAAACGTTATTGTCTTAGAACTTTTCACCGCCATCTTTGCTTCTGACTTAGCCGTCTTATATGTCTCCTTACACATTCGCTTTTCATCTTCATCCCTACACTCCAACCACTTCGTCTAAGCAACCTCCTTATTTTTCACTTTGGCCTGAATTTCCTCATTCCACCAGCAATCGCCCTGACGTCCACCAAAGGTCCCTCTAAAAAAATAGAAAAATAAAATGATTAAAAAAACCTCAAGCACCAATGTTGTTCTTCAGTTGATATTTTGTTAAGTATATTTGGAGCCTTTTTGAGCCCTTTTGGGTTGTGAAAGGGATGATGTGCAAAGGGTTATTTTTTCAATATTGATAGGACATGATATAAAATAACCACCTTTGTTTGGAGTAATTTTATTAGCCACGAGGCCTACCACATTGCAAACTTCGAGCACTCACAAAAGTAGTTGCTGGTTGTGTACTATTTTCAGCTGTCACTTTCAGTTACACGTAACCAGTTCTAACATGGGATCAAGTTTCATCGCAGAGTATGTCAAATAATCAAAACCACACTTTAGCAATTACTTTCTCCATTATAAAAAGAAAGATCTCCTTTCCTTTTTAGTTTGCTTAAAAAAGAATGACTCATTTTCTGGCAATATTTTAGTTTCAACCTTTCACGTGACATGTTTAAAGCCACAAGATTAAAGAGTATTTTGGTATATTTGACATAATTTTAATCTAACCACAAAATTGAAAAGCATTTTTTATATTTTTAAACTTCGTACCAAGTCAAATTAAATAATTCTTTTTTAAAACGGGGGAATAGTATAAATTTGAATGTATTTTCTTCTTATTGGGAGGAAAGAGAGAGAAAGAGACCGAGAGAGGACAAGAGAGAGGAGAGGGCAAAAAAGTAGATTAGAGTATATTTAATTTACTATTTAAGTATAATATAGCTATTTTTAATAATATTTCTAAAATGTATTTATTTTCAATAAATAAATTGAAAATTTTGACTAGTTCCATATTTTTCTCTTTTTTCACTTATTGGACTAGGAAAATCAAAAAATAATTCTTAACATTGTAAATGTTGTTCGCTTCGAGATAAATCTATTGACTAAATTTGAACTCCCAATATTGTAATATTTGTAAAATACAATAGTACTATACCACAAATATTCTTTGCTTCGACTAATCCAAATCAAGCTTGAAATTAACTTTTAAGTTTATAACTTTTGAATTACCTCAAAGAAAGTTAGAGAAAAAAAGTTGGAGGTGGAAACCCTTAGAAACAAACAGAACATTTACCAAATTAGATTACTATTTAGAGACTTTAATTACGTAATGCAAAAAGATATTGGAGTTTTTGGATGAATGAATTGAAAATGATGCCTCCTTGAAGATAAGCTCGTACAACAAAATATAATTTTTACTATTGTACATTTTGAAAAATTCATAGTCAATTCATGAATTGTTCATTTAATACAGGGCTTTATTCTGAAATAAAGTCTTAATTGAATATAAAACCCGGTAGTCAAATGTATGTAGAATCAATTGCTGACTTTCAAAGGATTGATATGGGAAAATATTTTATTATTGGAGTGAATGAAATTAAATGTCAACAACTCCTTGAGATAAGGACATCATCAAAAATATTGTATCATACAAATTCCTTGCTTTAATCAAGAAGATTAAAAAAATATAGTCATCTTTGAAAGAGAGGATTATGGCATTAGAATATGAACATGATCACTTGCTTAATCTACAGCAGACAACAAAATCAATTTCTGAATTTGAACACGATCAATGCAGTTTTAGAGATAACATTTAGTAGTAATCCAAGTCAAATTATGTCCGCAGAATGTGGATCTAGTTATTTTTTTAAAAGTTTTCTTCATGTCTGTGTGGAAAAAACACTAAAATTATATAAACAATTTGTTATCAAAATTTTCTCTACTCACATAATTATTTGATTTTGTATCCGTTTGATATTCTCCTTCAAACCACTTTTTTCAGTTGATGATCCAAGAAATCGTAATAATGGATATTTTGGGAATTTTTGTCCGAAATATAAATCATTATTTAAATCAATTCATGATCAAAATAATACTTTTTTTGTCAAAATTTACAAAATTAATATGAACGTATTTCTAATAATATTTTAGCTTATATTTTATTCAAATAAACTTAGCTGTGTGCTGATGGAGTTGACTTAAGAAACATTACTTTGAGTAATGTTTTTAGCATAATATATTACTCATAGAAACTCTTATGATACGTTACTTTGAGACACGTTTTACACCTAAAATGTTACTCATAGTAATGCTTCTTAAAATTCTAATCACGCACCATTAAATCTTGCAAATATAGAATCAGTGTAATAGTTGTAGCTGGACAAAATCAATGTGATTGTGGTGTTCTGTATGTATTTCTCAATGTAGAAAGATTATAGCATGCTAGGGTTGTAAGGGTCAATTACAATTAGTAATGTTTATTACTAGCCATAATATTTTCAAGTTAAAATATTGTTATTTTTCTAAAGGTTATTGTCAATTAGGTTTTTACGTTAAAACGTTATTGTCAAAAGTTCTTTTAAGTTAGAACATCACTGCCATGTGATGATCCTCTGAGTCATTTTCCTGTTACTGCCTTCTTTACATTAATTAGAGCTTTTCAATAGCGAACCCGAATCTTTTATGACTTGCTGGAATTGATGGTTTAGTCGCCTGATTATTCGTTTAGATTTTATATAATTTTTCGTGCTTTGAGACATTTATAACTTGAAAAGTTGACTTTGATAAAAAAAAAATTACAAGTAAACAACCTCAAAATGGAATCCTGACAATTCCATCAGCCCCAAAATGACCATTTTAGGTTAGAAGTATGGCCGGCTAGAATTTTGAGACTTTTGATGCGAGTTTAAACCACTATTTTAGTATCTCAAAATTAGCCCAAGTTTGACTTTAATTAACTTTCATGAAAAATGTATCCAAATGAAAATTTTAACTGCGCGTTTAGCTAACCTAGCCAACTGCTCTACACTATAGGTAGTCTTCACTTGTAAGAAGTTGTTACTCTCTCCCACTTCCACTTAGGAATGGGCATCCTTTGCATCGATCCACCAGACTTTTGATGCTCATACTTCACCTGTTGGCAATTCAAAAACTTGGTCACAAACGCAGTTATGTCCCTCCTCATGCCAAACCACCAATAATGTTGTTTGAGATCATGATGCATCTTAGCTACACCTGGATGGATGGACTATCTAGCATAATGGGCCTCCTCTAGTATCAATCTCACCCAATCTCCCACCTTGGGTACACAAACTCTACCATTAACTTTCAAAACACCGTTAATCAATAATAGCCACCTTGGCTTCGCCTCTCAACACCTTGTCACGAATCATGCATAATTTGGGGTCTTGACTGATGAGCACATATTTGATCAAAGAAGGAAGATCTAGCCTTAACAAAGGACAAAACATTCTGAGGAGGAGAAATATCCAAACGAACCATCTGTCTAGAAACCGACTGAACCTCCAAGACTAAGGGCCTCTCCTCAGCCCTCAAGAATGCCAAACTCCCCATACTAGTAGCCTTTTGACTCAAAGCATCTGCCACCACATTGGCTTTTTCAGGGTGATATAGAATAGAGATATCATGGTTCTTAAGCAACTCCAACCATCTACGTTGTCTCATGTTCAGATTAGGCTGAGAAAAGACGTATGTGAGACTCCAGTGATTGGTAAAGTTCTCACAATGTACCCCATAAAGATAATGTCACCATAACTTCAACACAAATACAATCGCTACCAACTCCAAGTCATGGGTAGGATAGTTTTTCTCATGCATGCACCTTCAATTGTCTAGAAGCATAGGCTATCACCTTCCCCCTTTGCATAAATACCCCACCCAGACCCACACCAGAAGCATAACAAATATACAACAATAGAACTCCCTCTTTGGATAAGGCAAGAAAAGGTGCTGAAGTCAACAAACTCTTGAGCTTTTGGAAGCTTATCTCACAATCATCTGACCACTAAAATGCTACAACATTCTCAATCAATCTAGTCAGCGGGGTTGCTATAGATGAGAAACCCAGAATAAAATGCCGATAGTACCCCATTAAACCAACGAAAATTCGAATTTCAGTCATAGAAGTAGGTCTAGCCCACTGATGAACAGTTGCTACCTTGGCTGGATCGACCTTAATACCCTCTTTTGACATAACATGGACGAGAAATGCAATAGACTCAAGCCAAAACTCTCACTTTGAGAACTTTGCATACAACTTATCTTCCCCCAAACTCAAGAGTACGGTCTTCAAGTGATGAACATGATCTGCCTCACTCTTGAAATAAACCAAGATATCATCTATGCACATAATCTCAAATATGTCCAAATAGGGCTTGAACACTTGGTTCATCAACTCCATGAAGGCAGCCAGGCATTAGTCAACCCGAATAACATAACCACGAACTCATAATGCCCATAATAGGTCCTGAAAGTTGTCTTCATGATATCAGACTCCCGAAGTCTCAACTGATGATAACCAGACCTCAAGTCAATTTTGGAGAATACCGAGGCATCCTGCAACTAGTCAAAAAGATCATCAATATGAGGCTAAGGATATTTGTTCTTGATGGTCACTTTGATAAGCTGGCGATAGTCAATACACATATGCATAGTTCCATCCTTCTTCTTCACAAATAATACATGAGCACCCCAGAGAGATACACTTGGATGAATAAATCCTTTCTTCAACAAATTTTTCAATTGTTCCTTCAACTCCTTCAATTCAGTCGGGGCCATCTGATAAGGAGCAATAGATATGGGCTTAATGCCCTGCTCTACATCAATAGCAAAGTCAATATCACGATCCAGAGAAACATTAGGTAAATCAGTCTTGAATACATCCATAAACCTTCTAGCAACCCTGGTAGTCTCCAATGATGGAGTCCCTTGAGAAACAGCCCAAACATGAGCTAAATATGTCAAACACCCCTTCCTCACTAGCTGACAATCATGCATATAAGAAATAACGTCTTTAGGATAAGAGTTAGATGCTCCAAAACACATAAACTGAGGCAAGTTGGGGCAAGATAGGGTCACGATCTTCCCATGACAGTTAAGAATAGCATGATAAGGCAAGAACTAATCCATGTCCAATATCACATCCAAATCATCCATATCCAACAATATCAAATCAACAACAATATCTCTCTCCATAAAAGTCATAACACAACCCGATACACCCAATTCACCACTAAAGATTTACCTACCAAGGTGGAAACACAAATAAGCTCAGCAAATGACTTACACATAACATTAATATTAGTAGCAAAATAGGCCGACACACATAAATAACTAGAGCCTAGATCAAATAAAACTGAAGCTGAATGGTGTCACACTGGGACCATACCTGTGGTAACTGCATCAGAGGCCTCTGCCTCGGCTCTATCTAGAATAACATAGCAAACTCTACTCCCACCACTAACCTGTGGACCACCACGAGCACCACCTCTCACTATAACATGACCTCCTTTGGCACCGCCTCTCATAGCCTGTAGTGTGCCCCTGGGTACCAGTGCTGGAGCTTGACGGGTTGGCTGAGAACATGAAGCCTAAACAGGAGGTACACATTGAGGACAACGATGAGTCAAGTGCCCAATCTCATCACAATGATAACAAGCCTTAGTCTCTTGCCTCTAAAATGGCTACCCTAAAAAGCCACCATGCCTGGGTGCACTACCGACCTGAGTAGATCTATATTTATCAACATTATCAGGAAGAGCTGGTTGAACTGCCCGGCCTGATGGCCTTGTCTCTAAATATCTCGGTCCCGTGGTGGGTGCCTACTAAACTGTCTATGTCGACAAAACTTCTTCTCGCCACCATGTCTATCCTGCCTGATGCTCTCTATCATATGAGCATGATCTACAACACTCTAAAAAGCACCTCCAGCCAACACCCAAGAAACTGTAGCCTCCTGAAGATACCCTGCCAAGCCCTTGGTAAACCGTCGAATCCTCTCAAATTCAGTAGGAATATTGGACAAGGCATATTTAGACAATGTATGAAATCTAGCCTTGCAGTCTGAAACAGACATAGAACCCTGTTGTAGCTTATCAAACTCATCCGGGTGGCTGTCTCAGAGGCTGTACAGCATGGACCTCTCAAAAAGTATCTTGGTGAAATGTCCTCGGTCATAACTGGAGACCCAAATGGTCTACCAGCTGCAACTAACCTCTACGACTCCTTGGCAAGGCCGGTGAACTGACCTCCACCACTCCTTAGCTGAAGTGTAGGCAACTCAATGCGAATCAAGAATAACAAGGTTACACAACTGAACCTGGCACTCTAACAAATAATCATAGGCTCTACGCTAGGGGTGCCATCAAATCGCGAGGGATCCAACCACACAAACCTTTGAAAGCTCTTTGTCATAGACATGGTTGGGCTGGCAGAAGATGTTGGCACCATAAACAAGGGAGGTGCAATAGATGGAGAAATAATCAAACTCTGAAACTGAGAAGCTGAACTTGGCTTAGATGTCTGAGGCGGAACCATAGTAGTCACAGGAGAACTTGCGGGAATTGTAGAAGGACCAACATGAATCATAACTGGATCAAATGGGTATATAGAAGGACCAATCGGTGCAGTAGAAATCGGTACATCAACAACAGTTGGGGCGGGAGGTTCTCCCTCCAATCTAGCCAATACCCTTAAGAGTAACTCTTGAACGATGGTGTAGTGTCGGTGGAATAGGATCTGCAGGCCCCCATCAGCTCATAAGTAGGCTCTAGAGAAGCCAATACAGTCTTCCCTCGAGGTGGATCTGCCCCTGTAATATGTCCTCTGCCCCTGGTCCTATCTTGAGCTCTACCTCAACCTCGAGTGGGAGCCACATCAGCTATTTCGGCCTCACCCACTAATCAATGGGATCTAGCAATCGGCATCAGCATAGAAGGAGTAGATTAGACACTTTCAAAATAGGTAATTCAAAGAAACACACTAATAGAGGCAAGATGTGAAAAATCCTTTCTAACAAGTATCCCATAGCCTCCTGAAGATGGACGTTGATGTCTACACACCGATCCATGAGACTCTACTAGATACATTGCTCGACTCACGAGCCCAATGAATCTAGAGCTCTGATACCAAACTTGTCACGACCCAAAATGGATCGCAACTAAATAAAGAGGAAATAAAGCTGAAACCATCTTAACATAACATAACAATCCCAAAATCTGGAGTCATGAGTACAAGAGCATATAAAACAATATAGAAGTGAAATTACACATGCCTCAAATGAATTATAATGTTGTTTCATCGAATCTGATACAGGTCTGAAAAGAAAAGTAAAGAAAATCCCAAGGATCTATGGTGACTCAACGTCTGAGCCTCACCGGTAAGATCAGGATGGATGGAGAAAAATTCAAAAGAGTGAATCAGCTACCCTGTGTGAATCCATGTGCTTGATTTGCAGGGATGAAATAGAGTAGGGTGAGTACGTTGAAATGTACCCAGTAGGTTCACTCGACTAGGTAAGAGAAATCTAACAAGTATGTAATAACAAAGGAATCCTACCACCTGCATCAAAAGGGTCAGGACACAATACAATATAATCTTAAATATTAACAAACACATACAGTGAACCAATTCAATAATGCAATGCAATGCTTTGCATGAATGCAATGTCGCGTGGGCCATGTATGAGGTGAAATCACGGGGCCGATGTACACATCTATCGAGTCGAAGCTACAAGTTAGAATCCGAGGGCGTCGTAGGCCATGTACTTAAGTATATAATAAGGCGTGCAGGCCAAAATTTGAAGTGTCTCAAGGTGTTGCGGGTGTCATAATGGGTTGACTCAAGGCGTCGTAGGCCACGACCACTTGTCCCAATATATATATCGTAATATCTTAATTGATGCAGAAATAAGATGTGGGCATAATAATGCAACCCCTCAGGTATATATATGTGTGTGTTTTTGTGTGTGTGTGTGTGTGCGCGCGCGCGCATATCAATGCAACCCAATCAGGAATAAGATCTGTGCATACTAATGCACCCAGTCCAGTATAAGATGTGTACATACCAATGCACCCAGTCTAGTATATGATATGTGCATATCAATGCAACTAATCAAGTAAGAGACATGTGCATACCAATGTAAATAATCAGATAAGAGACATGTGCATACTAATGCATCTAATCCATGTAAGATAGAATATGTAGAATAACCATCATATTAAACGGGCTATACCATGTATAACAACTAGTACCACAAGGCCAACATTATCCTATCTCAGCAATAACTCACTAATAACTAAGATGTCCATGAAACAAGCTCTACAAGTACCCTAAATCGGCTCATAACTCTCAAACTTATCACACTCATCATCAGTTAGCCACAATATTAACCTAAAACTATTTCAAGTCTTATATTATCATAATGATATTCCAATTATCTCAAATCACATGATTTCATCTCAATTAATCAATAGGATCGTCATTTCCTCAATATTCGCATAACCAACATCATATTCCCATCAAATTCAATCATATCATGTTATCGGCTCATAATTTAATCTACATCTCATAATTATCACATAAGCATGCTCAATAACTCAAATTCAGTCCCAAAAAGATTAGTCAAACCTACCTCGATGCCAAAACTGCACTCGAACAAGCTTTCTTCAACTTAGATTTTAAACGACCCTTGGATCGATCAACCGCTATCAAAAGTAGATACTACCATTAAGAGGTGCATTTCAATACCCATATTAGCTTGAATTACGCTTAGAGGCAAAATGGTCAAAATTAGGGCTAAAATTCGAAGTTCTCGAATTTGAAAATTGACTTCAAAATTAAGTTCTACATGAAAATTTCGTCAATGAAAATCCCACTAAAATCAGACTTAACTAGAGTGAGAAATCAACCTTTAAAGTTTAGAATTCATGGTCTAAAAATTCTCAATTTTGTACATTTAAATCATGCAATTCAAGACAAAAATCAAGGTAAAACTCATGGAAATTAATTAATATAGTGTTGGAAACACTTACCCAGCAAAACCTTTCAAAGTCTTTTCTCAAAATTGCCCAAAAAGCTTTGAAAATTTGAAAATGGAGTAAAAATGGTGTTTTCCAATTTTTAATTTGTTCATGTATCGAAAACACTCCAGATCGCAGTTGGGGTCCCGCAAACACGAAGGAGTATAGCAAAAATGATCTCCGCGATTGCGGAGTCCAACCAGCGAACGCGGAGAGTAACAGGGGTGAGGGGTCACACCAGCTAATGCTCACCGAACCCGGAGAGTGAAATCTCCAAACCATCTGCCAATGTGGAGGCTTATCCATGAAGGTGGAGAAGAAACATGACTTGCACCAGAACTATGCACCAGCAAAACTTAGCCATTAACGAAGACTTGGAATAGACATTCAGAACTCATCCGAAATCAGCATTTCACAAACCAAATATGTATTCATACTAGAAACAACGATCCAAACTCAACGGAATAATCAGAATTAGATTTTGAAGTTTCCACGACACATTTACCAACACAAGTTAAATAAACTAGCTTAAAACTCAAAATACCAAAATTGTCCTCAGCAACTCCAAAAATTCTGAAGAGATCATTTCTAGTGTTAGTTTTACCATCCGAAATTACGGAAACTGACAGAATTCCGATCCGAGCTTCTGAACTCTGAATGTTGATCAAAGTCAAACTTTGGTTCCGGAAACAACTAAAATCACAATTTTGGGCCTAAAAACCTTATTTAAACTCCAAATTCGGTTCTACAACCTCCTATAGTTCAGGTTTGATGTTTTGGGGCTAATGGAATCGACAGATGTCCGATTTGACACTCAAAACTCAAAATGATATAAAAACTCATTTTTCAACAATTTAAGTTTCCAAAAAGACCAAAACTCATATTTTCAATTTTTAAAACTCAGGATTTCAGTTTCAACCATTCAAATAGTTCCAAAATAGGCCCAAAGCAACTTACAAAGGGGTAAAACGGTAATTTTCATAGATAAAACCAAAAATAACTGACCAGGTCATTACATATTTAAGTGGTTGAAAACTAATGGTGTTTCTTGTTCTTTGAGTTCTTCTTGTGTGCTATTCTTGTTTCTCATTATTTATCTTTTAGGTGAGCTATTATACTGTACATGTTGTGGTTTTGTAGGGTTGGTTGGAGTGTTGGGTATATTTATTTCGGTATGCTTTATTTAAAATTAGTTGTTGCTTGTTGAGTATTGTGTTGTTTGGTACTTACCCCTTGCTTCTACACTTGCGTAGGTTATGGACACGAGTCTTTGTAATTACTTTTTTCTTATCTACGTTAGAGTCTCACTTTGGAGTTCGTGAGATATCTTCTTGTCACATCTGTCGACATAACCTCCTCTTTGTAAGAAATAGAAGTTTGATTATCTTTGAGTCTGATGTAATACTTAGAGGCTTGTACATGTGACATTAGGTTTTGAAGGTGCTTATAAGTTATATTATTTTATCTGTAATATTTATAAAACATTATCCTTCTATTATGCTTTATTTCTATTTTTTCTTAAATTTTGGATTTTAGGCTGACCTATTTGGGTGGAATAAGATACGTGCCATTACATTCATTTTTGAATAGTGACAAGGGGTCCAGTAAAATCCACTTCAATAGAAAATGATTGTCTGGAAATGGTTAAAATTATTTTCTTCATGTATATATATTAGATGTTAAATTCTATTTGATTTCTTCGTATATTTACTTTTCATATTTTGAACTTCTCAGTGAAAAATCTGATTTCAGTATTAGACCCCACACTTAGTTTCTTGTTTTTCCTCGAGAAAGCACCACTTTCAACAAATCATGTTTATTTACCATCACTTTGGTTGATTCTAAGAATTACGCCCTATAGTAACTCAAACAGTAAAGTTTATACATCGTAATCATTATTGAAGATGTATAAGAACAAACACCAAACTTCTAACGTCTATCAATAACACATCAAATTTTATCTCACACACATATTTAGTTAAAGAAAGCTAATAGCATCACCTATCTTTTATGAAACATATATCTTCAGAATACTCAAATCAATAAATTGAAGGTAAATAAGAGATTAACATCAAAGAATAATTTGTCAAATTGCAAAAAATAAATTTAAAAAAAAATTACATACATGCTCAAAGACAACCGATTTGCAGATTATGTACATCTCTATCAGAGGTGTGTACGAATAAAATCCAATAGTGCTCAAATATATGACAAATACATTGAATTGTTGAATACCTACATACATATTTATATAAAGTTTTAATTAAAGCTATTGATTATATGTAAACCCATTAGTTACGTGATTGAACCAATCCCTAATTGAGAGGTCACTTATGTTAGTAGAAATACGGATCCGATTCTCTTCACTCCTCTTTTCTCCACTCTTCCCGAGTTCCTATTTGAATTAATTTGATGAATTGAAACCAATATTTTGGCCAAAGTACAAGATGAAACATCGATGGTAGATTCTAACTTCTAGTTAAAACATCGATGGGCCTAAAAACTTCATTGTAACTCTGAATTCAGTTATGCAACCTCTTATAGTTCAGTTTTGATGTTCAGGAGCTAATGGAATCGACGAATCTCCGATTTGACACTCAAAAACATTGGTGTTGAATTTTCCTTTTACGCACATTAATTTTTGCAAATTGTTATATTGTCTTTAGTCGACTATTACTTAAACTAGCTGACTATCTGCTCAAACAGTTTTAAATTAAATGAAGGAAGAAAATTCAATTCACTCCCTCCTCGCACTTTCACTTACTTCAATCAACTTTTTAATGCTTAATGAAATTAAAATTAAATGACCACAAACAATCATAAAAACAATGACGTGCGATATAATTATCATAAAACAAATATAATACGGAACTATTTTCTCACAATGACTACAATTCTAATGAATTGGTAGTGCTTTTATCTTTCCACGTGACACAAGAGAACACATCAGTAATTTTATTTATCATAATTCATACATAAGAAACTAGATTTGTCTCAGCAGTTGATGCTTAATTATTTGCAGTTGCGCCAGCAGTAGCAATGACGGTTATAGCCTTTTCTAATGCACTGACCCTTAATTGCCTTGGAATACTCTTGTTTGCATTTTTTGAAACAATCCCCACTGAACAAACAAAAGCTTGAATAGAGTATTTGGTTCCTCCATCGACAAACTTTCCCCTCAACTCCATGCATCTCTGAATCGAATATACCAATTATCATAACTTCTTTCTTTTCTTAAAATCATTTATTAGAATTGAAATATATGAATAAACAAACAGATGTGGATACATGTACAAATGCATTTCAAATTCTCTATTGTGCTATTAGTAATAAAGGTTTTTTCTGCTATTAATTAGTGAGAAATTCGTACTATAGATCATGATTTTTTTTCACTCATTTTTCATTGAACCAACTCACTAGGAAAAATGAATAATGAAAAACGAATTCTCATCGAAATAGTGAAAAACTTTCTAATTTTTTATATAAAAATATTTTTTTCTCACCAATCAAAATATTTATGGAGCACTTAACATTTTCTAATGGAAAATAAGTAATTTTTTAGTACGGCATATCCAAGTCACAGCAAGCTAAGGGGCTAAGTACCTATACAATAATACCATGAAAGGATTGTAGTAGGTTAACAATCCTCACAATTCAATTTAATATTCAATTATAAATTTGGGTCCAAATAAAATGGTACTGGTAATTAATATTTGTAGAATTTGAGCAGAAAAAGCTTAGGATTGAGGCGTAAGTATCATTATTGAATTAAAAATCTTATTTTTGGATATAAAATATATGCAAACGTAGTATATGTTCAGAATATTCACAAAATAACAAAGAAATTAAGAATTAAGTACAAACCATTGGATGAAATGAGGAGGAAGCATAAGAGGAGAGCAAGGAAGGTTGTGTAGCTAACTAATGGCTTTGCCATATCTCTCTTACTTTGGTATGGAAACTATGAAGTGATTTGTGTGTGTGGAAACTAATAAGTGAAGACAAGTATTTATAGCAAGGTCTTGCAATTTATTTATTGGTTTAGTCAAATATTCCAATGAGTAAGTTGTGTATTCAAAGAAGAAACACGTAGTTTAACTTAAAAGTTTAGGTGATGTCATGTATTAAAGTGAAGAAACGGATATTATATATATGACTTAAATAATGGTGAAATGACATGACCCTTATACTTGTACTAGATGGTGGTGCCCGTGCGACGCACGGGCGGAGTGGTGATGGGGTGACTGTGTAACGAAGCTTTGGGGGGGGGGGGGGGGGCAATAAACTGCACAAGTGAATAATAGATAAACTTATATTAGGAAGGCTTCATTGTTATATTTCAGTACTGTATCGTATTGAGTTAATGTACATATGGGGTGTGGGGGTAGTGTAGGTAGGGGACTTGTTCTTGGGATGAGGCTTCTTGTGTCTGTGAGTATTCCTGCATCCTGGGTGTATGCATTGCTTGGACTTGCAACATCCATTTTGATCCTATGCTTGCGTACCTTGCACCTGCGCGCGGGCATGATAGTGAAGAGGTTAGAACTTTTTACCACAACCATAAACAGGAGGTCTGAAGGGCAATACCCGGATGCGTTTTCAGTGTAAACTTTGGAATAATAAACTGTTATACTTTTGAGCGTGGTTGGCCCGAAAAATTTGTATTGGAAAACTGGCAAACATCAGGAAGAGTAGAAATTTTCAGTGTAATTGAGTAACAGAGTACGTACCTGCGATATGATCTTCCTTTCGTTAGTAACAAGACAAGGTTGAACTTTGTGAGCATGACCTGTCGCGCATCAAGGGGTTCTCTTTGCATGTTCGACACCTCTGCTTATATAAGCTAACAATATACCTGTATCAGATAGCACATTTACATCTTCTAGGGTGCGAATAGGTGTGAAGTGTTGAATATTATGGAAATGGAAGAATCTGGAGTGATTAATAAAGAAAATATTGCAGAATCAAAAGTGGCCCATATTCCTGTAACTTACCAGTCAGTCCAACGTTCTGTCCACATTTTGGGGTTGAAGCAAGTGAGGAAAATGTGGGTTCACAATAGAGATGTGTTGGAGCTAGAGAATATCAGCTATGCTTGCGTGGGAGAAAATTAACATGAAATTCAGCAGGCAAGGTAGCTCAAAGCAAAACGCATTTGAAAGCTGGTAAACTAAGAAAGGAGAAGCACCTAAGATGCAAAATACGCAACAACGAACTCAGCCTCTAATGATGTGAGTATCAAGCGTATATACCTGTTGGCTCCATCGCTTTGCCTTTGCTGCCCGAATGATTTGCTTGTTGGCATGAGGTGCAAGGTTGTACAGGAAATCCAAAAGGGGGTGGGGTGGGGGGAAGTGGGGAAAGAGAAGTTGTACTGGGCGTTGTCTGTCTGTAGGAAAGCCTGTTTAGAGTAGGGGAAATGTTAGTACTTTGTGGTGGAATGAAGTGGTAGATCCAGACCTGTTGTTTAGCACGACGGTCTGGAAATGGGTTGGGGGGTGTTGGTTAGAAGACTTTACCTTACATTTATAGAGAGCAAAAGACATGACCAAAAAAGAGCCGCAAAACCTGCATATGGATGGAGCAGTAAGAAGGCATTTGTTTAGTGCGGGCGAATGGGGAATTAGTCAGTGCAAGGCGATGCTGGGTTCTGTGCTAACCTCTACTGTTTTTTGCTTAGTGTTGGTGGTTCCATTGCTGCCTGCTGCGTGAGGATGTTTTTGGTTTCCTTTGGAGCTGGTGTTTCGGTTTTGACGGGGCTGATATCTTGCTTTGGCTTTTTGTTTTTGGCTTGGGTGGTTGCCTTGATGCTTGAAGTAGGTGGGCAGCCTGCTTTTTCGCCTTTGTTAATGGCGAGAATGAGCACTCTGGGTGTGGCAGGTTGTGGACCACGTGGGAATGCCTTTTTCACCTGAATCCGGAAGTAGGTGTCTGGTATCCTAGGTTGTTCATCGTCCGGACAGTCTGAGTAAACCTGCACGGGTGTATATGTTAGTGTTTTCTGGTGGACCGAAGGAGAGCTAATAATTATGTTCTAATGTAATGCTTGTAGATTTAGCTGTTGCCTTGTTGTATATCTGTTCTACATTGAGGGATAGTAGTTATGTTCCTTGCTCATGTGTAACTGTTCCTTTAGTCGAGGCCGATGCATCGGTGAGAGTTACCTCAAAGCGACACCTGCAGTTACATATTTTACCTTTGAATAAAAATTTTTCTACAAATCACATTGGTAGGAAAGTATAACTCTGAAATAGGGCCTTCAAAGAAACAGTAAAGAGGGTAAAAGTAGAAGCAGTATGAAACAGAAGGGAAAGAGTAAGTACAAATTCAAGCATTCTACAATTTGATAGTCTAAGATGTTGGCTACAACTTGTAGAATACTGTTAGGAGGCATGTCAGAATTTCCCCAAAGGCTTATATGCCACATGTAATCCATAAGGTAGTGGTGGTATAACTCGAAGTATGTTTCGCTCGTATTCCTATCTTTGGCCTCTAGTCTACCTATTTGGTGCTTCCCCCTTTTTTCTTTCCCCCTCTTTTTTTAATGAACTTTTTATTAACAATGGTGGTGCTTGTATTAGTAAATGTATGAATTCTGGCCGTTTTATTATGTAAGATTGTGTAATTTCTTGTCTTCAGTAGAATAATATACTTACAACAACTAACTGCAAGAGATATACAAAAGATTACCCAAGTTGATGCTGCGTATGCACTATAAAGAAAAACCAAATTTCACTCTTCCTACCACTTGGCAACTTCTGTCCATATCTTTGTATTCTGTTAATGCACCATCTATTTTACAATATGGCATTATTTCTAAGACTTGCTGACTTTCTAAGGGGGGAAGAGTTTTAGAGTCTCCAGATAATAATCTATCAGGTGTGGACTTGAGGAAGGAAAGAGAAGCATGCGGTCGGTGCTTTGTGGGCAAAGACATAGGGCCTTAACGATCATTTTGTCATGCACCACAAAAGTTTGTGACGAAGCTACGGAACCTCCTGCTGAATCTCTTAGGTCCTGATGCTTACACAAAGGGGAGCAAGAAGGAAATTAACTTGGATAGTAATTCCCCAAAGGAGTTATGTGAGACATATGGAACAACTGGACGTGGAGGTGGAAAAGGGTGAATGGAGCCTAGACTATAGCGGTTTACATGTGCTTATCGTCACCCGATCTTGAAGCAACATTTTATATATAGCATTTGGAAACTTCACCTATTCCAAATATATATTGTTAGTTACTTGTTTGTTGTACGTGTTATTTTGATCAAATAACGATGCTTTGAACGTTTTACATTCAGTATCAGTCTAAAAGTACACCTAAGGTTGAAGTACCAAATTGGGAATATGAAAGAAAGGAAGCATAATATTTGAAAATATGGAAGAAAGTAAAAATCATGCATCGAAAGTAGGGTACGTATGAAATAATATGAATGAGCTCAGCCATTAAATTTGAAAAAGTTTAAGAGATTCACGAAAAAGCATAGGCCCCAAAAATACTGAACATAAATTGATAATTTAGAGTTGCAAACCTAGGAATGAGCATATTCTCCTCCTTGCAACTTGGGCAGTGGAATTTCCATTTTCTGAGGTTCCTTACTTCCTGTCTGCAATTTGGACAGGCCAAGACGTAGCAGCTGCTGAAATTCTCCAGGGGAGTAATTCGCGCTTCAATGGTGAATGTCTGCCCCTGTAGAGGAAGGTTGTGCCATTTGAGTTGGCTGTGGGTTAGAATGTAAATAAAGGACGATATGCGGGAGCTGGAAGAGAGCTTACATCTTGCTGTGAGTGGATGGCAGCAATTGGTATTATTTGCTCTTCTACGGGAGCGGAGAGCAGTGATCTTGTTTGTGATGTGCTGCGTGTTGAGAAAGACCGGATTATTGTTGTATTTGTTGTTACCCTGTTTGTTGGATGGAGGGTGGATTGTGAGCAAATAATATTGTGCTGGGGCAGGGAGATTAAGAGAACTGATCAAAAATCTTACCATGATTGCAGCGCGCTGCATTCAGCACACGGGGGGGATATCTGTATGGTTGTGTTGAATCTGGTTGTTAGTGATGTACCTGCATAAGTAACCAGTAGTATTATGTAAGATATAAGGATGTGTACCGCCTATGTAGCCCGATGGTAAACCGAGGTAAGTATAAAAGGGTTGGTGCAGTGGTTTACCATTGTACTTCGACACCCCCACGCGACGGGCAAATATGATGGGATGGGTGACAAATTCTGTGAGGAGTCTGACGCCTTCATCCTCAATAATAGTCTCCTCCCATATTGTGAAGGTCAATGCATGTTTCCTGCAATGTAAGAAGTGGAAAAAAAATGGAGTATGCAATCTACATATGTAACAGCAAACTAAAGTGAGTAATTCAGTGCATTGTGTAATCAATTATGTTGTAATAAATAGTTAACAGAGTGTTGGACGACTTACCTTGCATCAATTACGATGAGCTCCTGTAGCCTTTTTTGCATGCTGGGTACGAACCGGGGAGGGTAGCAGCTGACCACTATTGCCAGCACATCTAATAAAAGGGTAGGTGTAGAAGTTAGAAGTGAGTAAGAAGTGCACTTTGATATGGAGGCTAAGTATTTGTTGCTTACTAAATTCAGTATTTCGGAGCTGTTCCTTTGTGTTGCGCAAAGCCTCCTCGCTAATTTCCTAGAAAGATGCCATTCTGGTGATAGTCGGTGGTGGGAGAGTGTCTTCCTGCACATTGTCTGCGTCACATGGAGAGTTTGTATCCGTTTGTGGAATGGCTTCATCAAGTGAGTCGACAATGGTCTTTTTATCGATGATCCACTCGTATGTATGCAAAGGTTTCTCATATCTCAAAGTTGGTTGTTGTACGCGGGCACTCGTAATCAAGTATGTATAGAATAGTGTGAAGCGTCCCTGGTAAAGAGTGATATCATCCCCGTAAACAATGGCCTTAACTTCAGCTTTCTGCAGATGGGTTACCGTGAGAGGAGCATTGATTATGTATGTAGTGAAATGTGGGGTGTAGGCAGAGGGAGTAAGAACGTACCTGTTTATCTTGGAAGATCATATTTACGTACTTTATTTTGCGCTCTCTACCTTCACCCGGCTTTCCTATATCCACGAGTCTGACCTTGCATGTCCAGTCTGATAGCGAGGGGGTGATCTCGTGTATGGAGAGATGTTCTTCCATTGTGGATAGTCTGTAGGAGCAGTGGAAGAAGTTACAGTTAGAAAGGTTATACGGCAATCACATACTTTACGTAGCAAGATAAAAGTGTTTAGGATACTTGATCGATTGCTAGCACCTTTAACTTGGATAGGAGGTTGGAATATTCAGGGGTTCGAGGAAAGCATTTTTTGGATAATTTCAGTGTACACCACATTCTGTGTGGAGTAGCCATCATGGCTATCTGTTGTTGGGGGCCGTATGACCAATCTTACACATCGTGAATTTTTAGCACGTGATAAAGCCACGTAAATCTGTCCATGAGAGAACACAGGTTCACGAAGGTAAATTCCTACGAAATCAAGTGTTTGGCCCTGAGCCTTATTAATAGTCATGGCAAAACATAGTCGAATAGGGAATTGTGTTCGCTTGAACGGAATGGGGAGCTTCTCGTCGTTTGGAGACAATAGTGGGATGCGTGGAATGAAGACGTGCTTCCCTTTGAAATCGTCTGTGGCAATTGTTGCACTGTCAACATGAGTTTTGATATCGGAGCAAATTAGGCGAGTGCCGTTGCATAAGCCTTCAGAAGGGTTTAAATTGCGCAGTAGCATAATAGGGCAATTTCTTTTGAGAACTAACTTCTACGGGGGCAGGGAAGGCGGATTCAATGTATGAAGGAAATCTTAGAATTGGGATTGGTCTTTCAGCTCAATCGTTTCATCAACACCAGTGAAAGATAGACCGATGCCAGGAAAATGCTCGATAAACATCGCGTTTATTTCGTCGACGAAATCATTTTTAGTAGTTAGAATGACATGGGATGTAACGGTGGAGGTGCTGGGCTGGTGCATTTCTACGTTGGGGTAAGTATGGCGGAAAAGGGTATGTAGAGACTCTTTCTCGCACGTGAAAGGGATGCGAAGTGCAGTAGGTATTTCAATTTTGTTGTACTCATTGGTGGGTTCTTGTCCATCACCAATTCTTAGTAAGTAATCGCAGAACATAGGATTATGTTGCGCACGCATATTCTGCAGAAGGCGGATTTTTTCAAGCGCATTCCAGATGTCTGAGTTTAGCAGAGATTCATTGATAAAATCATCTCTACTTCCGCCTTTGACAACAGGTAGTGTTTGGCGGAAATCACCACCAAAAACTACAACTTTCCCACCGAAGAGGGCATTCACACCCGTAAGATCTTGTAAGAGTAAATCAAAAGCTTGTATAAGATTTTTCTTCGTCATAGACACTTCGTCCCATACTATAAGTTGTGCATCGCGAATTAAAGAAGCAAGCGAGCTTTGCTTACTTATGCAGCAGCTGTAACTTCCTCCTGCATCTATGGGAAGCTTAAAGCGTGAATGGGCAGTGCGGCCTCCAGGGAGTACAGAGGCTGCTATGCCGGAAGTTGCAGTCGCTAAGGCAACAAGTCCCTTGGATCGAATAGTTGCTAGCAATGCACGGTATAAGAAGGTTTTTCCAGTTCCGCCCGGCCCGTCTATAAAGAATGCTCCACCTTTGTGGGACATTATTCTGTCCAAGACTCTATTGAAGGCGTATTTTTGTTCAGTATTTAGTTTAGTGTGTCACAGTAAGTCATCTGCGGATACAGTGATATTTCGTTCGAGGAAAACATCCCTTGCCTCTTGAAGAATTCTTCTCGAGGAAAGAGCGTTACTGTAATTTTTCGGACGTAAGTTTAAAGTCGTCTATGTTCCGTCCCATAGAATTTAGTACGCTATTTATGTGATTTAGCACAAGGGTCCGAATATCAGGATGTCCTAGGCTTTCTGTATGTGCAAAGTCCTCTGACATTGGCTGCTCGAAACAGCGCCATAAATCATGGGGTTCAGCAGGGTTGCAGCACACTATTAAGGTTGCGAATAAACGTCGCAAGCTACATGGCATTTGGTATGTGCTAGCTAAGCATTCAATGAAGTTATTATCAGAGGTTAGCAAGCCCTTTCGTTCCGCAGATTCTCTGAATGTGGTGCATGTTTTTCCGTTTGCAGTAAGAAGATCATTGTAGGAAATCGGTGAAGGCACATTCATTAGTAAGAGTCTAAGGTAATATCTTTCGCCCTCTATTGGGTGACAGCTAACAATGCGGCCTATGGCCATACTTTGCTTTCTGCGGGACCACCGTTTGTTAGCAACGGACCATACAAAATGTTGCGGGAAGTCTTTGTATAGCAAGTTTAGCGCCCTGACATCCGCATTAAGTAGATTCATGTCAAAGAATTCAGTTAGCATTGTTCTTTTATTTCTGGCGTCGTGTATTAGTGAGGTCAAAGTTGTTGTTGTTCTGAAGGAAACCAGTTGTTGGTTTGGAAGATGTAGCTGTAGGTGATAGACTGCAGGATTTATTTCACTTATTGGGAAGGCGAATAGTCACCATGTGGCCTCTGGGGGTGATACCCACCTAGCAGACTGGTATTCCTTTATTTCATCAACATCTGAGGTGGCATCAACACTTTGAATGGAGAAGCTTATTTTGTCATGGCCTTTACATATGTATTTGTAAATGTACTTGACAACCTTTATGTCGGCACATACCTCAACATTTATGTGGCAGTTATACTTGCTTAGTAAGTATGGGTTATATGGCACGACCCAGGCGTTATCAAGATCCTGGTTTCTAATTTTTACGTATCTGCCATTATTGCGTCTTTGGTAAATGGGGTATGAATTTTCTCCCCTGGATGTTTGGGGGGCATATTTTTTGGGGTATTTAAACTTACAATGTCCCTTCTTCTGCATACAGGTGTTTTTGGGATTTAATTTTCCACAAGGGTCGTGCATCATATGTTTAGTTACCAAAGAATGCAAATATTCATTACTATCGCAGTCTGGTATTTCAGCACGCACAATTCTATCGTATGAATCTTGTGTCAGTAGTTTGTAGTCAGGGGAAAGCACGATAAGAAAATGAGCATGGGATAAACCTCGTTTTTGGAACTCTATAGTGTACATGTATGCAGAAACTTTCCCCAACAATCTTTTCTTAAAGAGATCAGACTTCAATTCTTCTACCTTTACCCTGAATACTCGGCTAATTAAATCAGGACGATTTTGGGTTTCATCAGTAGAGAGTAGTAGATCTGTTATTTCAGGCCAGGAAGGATTGCAGTTCATTGTTAGGAAGATGTCAGGTTTTCCAAAATGTTGCACCAAGGCAATAGCGTCCATGTAACGACGCCGCATATCTCGGGGCCCGCCGGTGAAGCTTGCTGGTAGGAAAGTTTTCCTCCCAATGTTGGAGGCTTCCCTTTCTCCCATTGTTTGCAGGTCCATAAGGCCCGTGTATACTTCAGTTCGAAATAGATCTTGGTTAAAGAGTAGGAAATCGAGTCGTTGTGTTTCAAGTTTTATGTATTGGTCTACCATGTACTGCTGGAATAATCGGCCCACGTGTAAGGATGCATTTTCTGCAGTACTGCGTAGTTGAAGTTTATAACAGTAATATTCACGGCAGGACACCATGTTCTTTTTTAGCCTCCCCGTCCGGAGAACGTTCTCTTCTATGGTAAGGAAACCATCAATCGATGACATGTTCTGGATGTTTTGAAGAGGATCACAGGAGGAAGAAGTAACATTCCAGGAAGGGAAGTTCTGCCTAACGTTTTCTGGATACCACAATGCCAGCCATGTTCACCGTGTGGGAATAATAGAGGATATTGGAGTGGATCGTAACAACCGTAGTAGTAATGCACCGCCTGGCTGTTACTGCTGTGGGGGTATATCCGAATATGTGGCGTGGATGCAACGCTGGCCGAGTCATCATTAGTCCACAAGCCAGAAACCTCGGAAACATTTGGTAAGTTATGTGTGTGTTGGTCCAAAGAGGAGTCACATCTAAGTGCAACGTAAAAGGTAGATAAATCCGGAAGTTCTCGGAGGGATTTAAGAAACGTGGAGTACGGATTAGCTTTTAAAACATGTAGCAGCTGTGTAATAAGCACTTTGTCAAGATTCTCTGCGAAAGCTATTTGGTTGACTGTTTCAACCTCATTATCGTAGAAATAGAGTTGCATATTCTTTACTTTATTATCTGTCGTTGTTAGGCTGGGTAGGAAATGGTGCATCTGTCCTTGAACTTTGAAAGTGTAAATACCCTTAGTCCTACTCGCTAAGTCCTTGTCATACTTTACTCCTAGAGAGGTAAATGCGAACATATTATTGTATGTTCTGATGTAAGTCCGGAAGTGAGTTGCTGAGGCGTTCCTCCCGAAATAAAGCTCATTTAGTTCAGAAGGTAGCTCGTGCGATGCTAACTTTATAGTACCGCTGCTACAGCAGAAGCTTGGAGGCTCATACTACAATCGTATGGCAGCTCAGAATTCACAAGTAGGTACTTGCTTAAGAATGGCGGGAGTGGAAGGTAACTGTTCTGCACTCCGGTACGTTGGCTGCGCCAGTCTTGGCCCTGCATGGAATGGGACCTCAAATTGTGTCCAAGACAACCTCACCAGAGTGGCCTATTGAAGTAAGTAATGCACAAACCATTTACAGCGGAAGCAGGCTCTGGGAGAATGCGTACAGCAGTTCCAGCACTAAACATAGACAAGGCCAGAGGAGGAGTAGCAGATTCAGTCATGTATGTATCTGTGAGTCTGTTAGGGGTGGGGTGCTTCCTAGCAGCGTAGTTTGCTCGGCGTCGTTCGAGAAGAGCTGCCTTTTGTTCAGGCAGCATTTCCCTGTAAGCGGTACGACGCAGGAGATTTCGTTCGTGCTGGAGGTTGGACTGACCTCGTCTCTGTGACGACATCTGGATCCACCTTTCTGAGGAGAGTAACACATTGTAGATGTAGTTTGTTAGTGTGCAGGCATGGGGAGTAGCATGCTCGATAGGCGGACTAATAACAAACTGGAAGATGGGGTCCCCAGACAAGGCACATATGTGGTAGTAGCATTCTACGCGGTTCAGATGAGGTACATTTGGAAATGCGCCGACGGAATCTTTGCGGAGAAAAGAATCCCGCCACGTCGCGACTTAGTAGGTTTGTACAAGGGAGTAGTAAAAAAGGGCAGCACGCCCGCTGGTTTTACAGTAGGGAAATTAGTAACCACTTGCGTAGTAATGCAAGCATTCATGGTACCACTAAATGCTCCCTTTACAGAGTCTCTTTGGAAATACACAGCCTGTCCAAAAGCAAGCAGAGCAAATACAGATGGTTGTTCACACCTTGGAGGGCATTTTTCTAGGTGGACGAATGTCTCGAAGGAGTTTTAAAGTTTTTTCTTTGCAGAACTACTTTCAATGGAAGAACAACCTACAGCCTAATGTACGACGGGTAGTTCCTTGGAGTATTTAAATGTATAAGCTTCGCTGGATTACGATCTTTCATAAAAGAGACGATTTTCCAACAGAATATGGATGTATGTTACGCGGTAGCATGACTGAAACATGTTTCCTGGTATCCGACTGGGGCTGTACCTATCATATCCCAAGATTTTCAATACGGACGATCCAAGTTTGTTATGTTTGTAGTCGGAATGCATGGAATTAAATGATGCAGTGTATGTAGGCATCTCAAAGTTGCAACCACTCAGTTGTGGCGCGATGGTAAAGTGGGAAGTCCAAGGCGGAAGCTGTTAAGCAAGCACAATAATTGAAGCTACAAAGGCAACAAAGTAAGGACGTACCTGATGATGTAAGACGTGAGCTAGCGACCGTGCTTGCTGCGAAAGAGAAAACAGCAACTCCTTCTACGGCTGCGTATAGACCAGCGTAACTCACATTACACAGAATACGCAAAAGCAGTTAAAAAGAAACACAAGAGATTATTTATTAGTAAGATGACAGGAAAACTTTAGAAGCAGCCAAGAAATAAAGCCATAAATAGCTGGTTTCCACGATTGCTTTGTCCTCAAGAACATGTTTTATCGAGTATCTAACAATGCTAAAACAACTTTGAATGATATCATGTACTTTCCTACCCGGAATACCTATGGTCTCTCAACTGTTGATGTAAACATGGAAAAGCGGGCTGCTTTCCAGAATGACTTTGGGAATGTGAAGACGAAAATGTATGATAATACTAAGAGAGCAACAAAACTTGAGCAAAAGATCAAAGTTCTTACTAATGGATATCAGGTATAATTTAATGGTTCATTTGTTTAATCTGGATTAGTGGTCACTTCCTGTACATTCCTTCGTGTACCTCACTTGTCACAGGTTTTATTGTAGCCGCGAACACCAAAGGGTGCGTTTCATTGAACATTTCACATAAATATCAAAGGAATACAACGAAGATTTCATGCATACTTTGTTTAACTATACACTTGGCAGTGAACACCAAATGCTGCACGTCGCTGAACAATTCACCTACGTAACAAAGACATGCATCAACGACTTCGTTTATACTCTGTTTAATTATACAGTTGAGCTATATCCCAACCAAAGTGCATAACCTACCATTACAGTCTGATAATATTTGCCCTCGACTCACCCTTAAAAACGAAAGGATATTGATATAAGGAAAGCAGAAAATAGTGTACGCAATAAATAATATATGAACAAATTATATGCCCAGATACAAGTGTAGCGAAGACTTTTTCCCATATTCTCCACATATGTTATGGTTAAAAAAGAAAGAGAAGTTGTGGGAAGACTATGTATATGCCTAGGGGTCCGAAGAGGAAATTCCAAGGAAGTTGACATTGCAAGCTGAAAGAAGATTAGAGGACATAACATAAAGAGATAAAAAGGAGGAACAAATAACAAGAGCATGAGATTCTTGGATTATTTGATCTTGTGTTCATTAATGGTGGCCATCAGTGATACCCCAATGTATTCTCAGTGGCATTTGGATTTCTTTGTTCTTCTCTTTTTTCATAATGTAAGTAAAGTTGATTGAAGCAATTGACAAGGAGACATTATGAGCAGTCATCTCAGTAGGAAATTACAAAATTACAAAAGTTTCCAGGAGACATTGTGAACATTCACCTCAATGAATGTACAAAAGGCATTTCGGTTAAATACTTGAGACGTAAAAGCTAACAAGTTTTTTTTTTTTGGCTTTTGAAAAAGAACAGTTTGCAACAAAACTGAAACAGGAAAACAAATATTTATTTCTCGGGCATAAGTTATACATTGAGGATCAGCAGCAAGAAGATTTTGTCACATGATTTGTGTAATGAGCCTACAAAGTTAGTCTTGGCATCTATTTTTATATATAAACAAAAAGGCAAAAAGTGAGATATACACATCTGTCTAAACACCTACTCACCCGTAGAACCGCAAGAATAGTTATATAACGAAAACATAAAACAGTGTACCTTAGAACTAATCTATGAACAAAGTAACACTGACAGTCAGGTATACAGTCTCTAAAGGGAAATCGAACCTACGGACCAGCTAACAACATAAGTTCCAAGAACGAACATGCATGCCCTTTTTTTACCTAGGATAAAGGAATTAACACCTATTAATGCATTTGGAAAACCTAAACTACACAATAAGAAATGAAAATGCAACGGAGGCAGGAGCAAAGTTGATATGAGTTACAATGGAAAGACCCAGGATAGAACTGCGCACATGCATGTCAAAATTGCTTCCCCACAGGAAACACCCAGCAGGAATTAATGCTTTCCCAAAACCCCACACATAGAATTCTGTAGCAGAAAACCCAAAGCAGAGGGTAGGACCAAAATCAAAAACACTGCGGAATTATGGACATGCATGCAAACATCTAAGCCCAAAGTGAAATAACTACCACCTATTCATGCTTTCCAATTCGGAAAAACTCATACTCAGAATTCCCATGAAAGAAGCATCAGTCGGAGAACCAATTACCTCCAAGAGGTGCCAATTACATAACCAAGCAACAAATTCCGAGAGCAAAGAAAGATGTACTTAACTGGAAGAATTCCAAGATAGGAAGGCTGACAGAGTGCGCGTGAATTCTCAGGCTGAAAAACGACGATGCGGAAAGAAGAAAATCAGAGCAGCTGGTCCCTTTTAAAGCGTGGAAATGGAGGCAAACTTAATGGGCAGGAATTACGCCGAATTTACGGAGATGCCCCTGGAAGTCCCCTTTTAGAAAGGCCCAGGGCGGAAGCAGTATTTAGCAAAGTGCCACTAGTCGGACGACCAAAGTGGCACTTATTATAGCCTTGAATGAGTTTGTATTTTAAATCCTTTTACTCGATTTTTTATTAATTGAATATTTAAACTCGATTAAATTGAGACTTTTAAACCACTTCTACCATGTGTTAGCTCACTCTTCCTTACTTAAATAATGCCACGTCATAATACCTTCATAATTCATTTTCAATTATTAATAAAAAATATTAAATAAATGATAAAATAATAAATTTTTTATTTTAAAAAAATAAAATAAAATTGATATTGTTTCTCTCACCTTTTCTCTTCCTCCACCTCTCCCAACCTACAATCACCATCTCCGTTCCCCTTATTCTTTTCTTGTAATTTTTCTTCACATAAACTAAAGGGTTATATTAAAATTTATAAATATGGATTAAGTTTTCTGAAATAATATTTTATTAGAAGAAATTAGATAAAAATTATATAAATTTGGGGGGAGGTGATTAGATATGATATGGTAAAACTTGATCTCACCAAGGACATGACCTTAGACAGGAAGGAGTGGAGGTCGAGAATTAGAGTAGCAGACTAATAGGGTAGACAGGAAGGAGTGGAGGTCGAGAATTAGAGTAGCATGCTAATAGGGTAGATAGGAAGGAGTGGTAATTGTCTGCCTTTATATGTTATTTATCTGCCTTTATATGTTTACTATCCTGTATCTACGTATTATCATGTGTTCTTCTCTTTCTTGCCTATTTATCATATCTAGCTTAGTCTGCAGATGGGTTTTTGTGATGAGGGTTTCCAAGAAACAGCCTCTCTACCTGTGTGGTAGTGGTAAGGTCTGCGTACATCTTACCCTCCCCAGACCCCACTTGTGGGATTTCACTGGGTATGTTGTTGTTGTTGTTTTCATCATTCATAACTTTCAATCATATTTCTTATCACTTCGTCCATCAATTAAAATACCATAAACCTCTTTTCTTCATTAATGCCAACAAGTCACCAGGAAAATACGTACCTCAATATATTCTAATATTTTTTATTTCACAAAGACATCTAACAATTACTTTTTATCTACCAAAATGATTAGATCTATCACTTTATAAATTTTAGCACAATTTTATTTGTAATTAGGGAGACAGAGAAAGTGAAAGAAAAAAGAGAACGAAGAAAATGGAAAGCAGTGGGAAGGGGAGAAAGAGAAAGAAATGGGGGGTTTCAGTGGGGACGAAATGGGAGGGCTGGGGAAAAGAAGAAAGGGGTTAAATTTAATTTTTAATATATTTTTTGTCTTTTTATTTTATTTTTTAAAAAAATATTTTGGGCCAAACATGGTATGTCACGCTCTCTCTGTGTGTGAAATTACGCATCTTTAACAAGTCAACAATTAAGTTGCCACATAAGCTTGGTCATTGGTCAAAGAGGTTTAATATGTTGAGTGCCATCACATGATCAAGTAAAAGGGTTCAGAATTCAAACTCATATAAGTACAAAGGTCCATTAAGTCATTTCGCCTTAAATAATTGATTGAATTGTTGGAGAAAGCCGGTGAAGGAAATTGGATTGGGTCACCCATGTGGGTCAACCCATATCCATATTAATATTTAAATAATATATTTATTATATTTATTTTATTATTAAGAAAAGAGAAGAGACACAACTAATTGAAAAGTTGTGTCCCTTTAGAATTATAAAGGAATTTTTAGAAGAAAAGTAACTAACTTTCCTGATTTCTTCTACTCAAGAAGTTCCTGCTGTGAAAAGTTCTTGCTGTGAAGATTCTTTGAAGGTTTCTTCTCCAAAAATATTTGAACAAAATCTGTAAGAAGATACAATTTTAGACTGTGTCTATTTCTGTATAGTTTGTGTTCTTGTACATGTAATTACACTAATTGACTAGTGAAATAATATTCAATAATCCTGCAAACTATGTATTTATCATTTAAATCCTTCATTAGTATCAGAGTCCGATTATTTGTTTCCGAGTTATTTTTTTAAAATTGCCGAAATTCTTAATGGCACAGTTTTGTGATTAAAGTTTTTTTGGATTTGTGTTCTGCGACTTTTGTGTGTCGGCTTCCAATTTTTGGTTCTGTGTAATGCCTTGATTGTGTTCCTCTTAAAAGGTTGTTGTCTATTTATTTGAAATCATAATTTAATATTTTTTAATTGTTGAGAATTGAGATTTGTTGTTTTTTCAATTCTCCCAACTTGGTTTTATTATCTTGAAAATTGCTTGTAGCAAAACGTCTTTTCTTTTACATTAATTGGACAATGCTTATTATGGAAGCTTAAAGGCGTGATTACATTCTAACATTGAATGCTAATCTACATTTTGCCCTGACATTTTGTTCCAACGTGTGAAACATATTTCATTACTACCAACACTTTGCACCATCTTTTTTGTTGTCAACTTTTCTAATACATTATCGAAAGTTATTGTTCTTGGATAAAATGAAAGTTCTTTTGTTTAATTACTATGAAAAAATTTGAGAAAGATATTCTTTTAAATGAAAAAGTTTTTTACTCAATTGTTGTCACCATAGGGATTGTGTGTGTGACAGATGGCCTTTTTTAAAAAAAAAATTAATGTTAATTTTTTGGGTCATCTACTATTATGATAATACTTACATTCTCACAGTTAAGATAATTTTACTTAGATTAACCCAAATGGTATTTGTAGTTTGATAGTGATTTTATCTCTAGGTTTCTCCTTTGGTAGAGTCGATTTTTTCTTTTTGTCCTTTAGAAATATATTTTTTTTCAATAGGATTAAAAAAAGGAAGGAGATTTGGAGTAGTACTCTCCACTATTTTTGGTTGGTAAATTTCTTTTAGGCATCCAATTTTATAAATTTTGAGAGCAATTCCTAATTGATTTTTTTCGTTGAATCTCATACAAAGCTTTTAATACAAATTGTTGTCTAATTGTTTCATATGTGGTTTAGTCCTAATCAATTTCTATACAAGGACACGCAGACGAGTTTTCACAAAGCAACAGAAGGATAGGGTGAAAATCATGATTGACAATTTGGTTAATCTCTCGTCAAAATCAGATGTTGAAGATGATGATCTTACAAAATTTGTGAAGCACATAATGAGAATTAACAAGTTAATTCAAGAAGTTGTGTGGGCTGGAGGTTTATTGACCACGGAATATATGACTTTACGATCTGCACTGTCGGAGGATTTTCAAAAGAAATTACTGGACAAATCTTGGGATAAGTTGCATCTCGAAAAATCGAGATCTTACAAGTCATTGGTCCAACATTTTATGGATAAATATATTGACTTGAAAGTTAAAAAGACTATATATAATTCTCATTGGGTGACTATAAGATATAAATTGCCTTTGGACTTGCGTATAGATTTTATTCGATCTATTCCTATTCACAAAGAGATATTATAGTGATCATATGTGCTATATTTGTATAATGATTGTTTATATGTGACATGATTTATATGAATTTATATATTAATTATTATTATGTGTTTCTATATATGTTGTAGAATTTATGCATATTTAATCTTAAATTTATGTGATTTAAGATAAGTGGTTCTTAGATGATTGATTGTGTTAAATTTATGAAATACTAGAATTCAGATGATGATTGAGAACTTAGTGAACTTTCGAATCTAGACCTACTGTAAAATGAATATTGACATAGTTAATTATTTTAAGAATTATTATGTATATGAATTTAGGCTAAATAATGTGCATAGTTATCTCATTTTATTTTATTTTATGCTTGTTTAAACTAGGATGTCAACTATTGCAAAGAACATTATTGTCAAGCTTAACAAAAGGGGTAAGCTTAACGATGATAACTGTAAAACCAAGTATGTCCTAGAAGAGCAAGAAACTCTTACAGCTCTAAATGTGTCGGTGGCACTTCCTGAAAATGGTTATACCCTCCAACATATGAAAGTTTTAAAGAAACCTAAGATTAGTCAACAAGAAGAGAAAAATATTTCTGGCTCAGATAAAAATGTTCATGTGGCTAGGCTTAACCTTATGAACAATTTATACAGTGATGTAAATGTTTCTTGTTCTGCTTTTTCAACCGGATCACTTCCTATGTGGATTGTAAATTCAGGAGCCACTGAACATATAGCAACAGAAAGAGATTCTTTTATAGATCATCGACGAATCCCACGAGGATCTAAATGGGTATATGTAGGAAACAACTCCAAAGAGGAGGTCAAAGTGATTGGTACCTGCAAACTTGAAATGCAAGGTGGCTAAACTTTGCTCCTACATCATATATTATTTGCCCCATCGATTCGTCGTAATCTAGTCTTTGTCTGAATGTTGATTAAAATAGGTTTTAATTTTTTCTTCCATGAACATGGTTTTGATATGTATTTAGGTAAGACAAAATATGGAACTAGTTATTTTTATGATCGATTTTTTTACCGGATGTTTGTCAAAGTCCAAATAATGACAATATCAGTTTTTCCTTATTTACGTCTTCTAATTATGAGAACGATGTAAATACATGGCATACGAGGCTTGCCATATTGGTCAGCAAAGAATGAATCGCTTAGTCAAAGAAGGTTTTCTTGGCATAATAGATAAAGTAGAATTGTCTACTTGTGAATCTTGCCTAGCTGAAAAAACTGCAAGAAAACTATTTGGGAAAGGCACAAAAGCTGATACTCCATTGCAATCAATTCATTCTGACATTTGTAACCAATAATGGATACAAGTCTTACTTTGCGTTAACATCCACTACTAAGGATGATTCCAATCCATTTTGCACATAAATGTCACCCCCATTAGAATCACTTAATCTCACCTCCAAATGGGCCACATAGTGTACATATCTCACCAATTCTTTCCTTCCATCTCCAACATAAGCCACACTACCCATAGATACCCTACTAAGTACATCGGCTACAATATTTGTTTTGCCCGAATGATACAATATACTCATGTCATAGTATTTTAGTAGTTCAAGTCTTCTTCTTTGTCTTAGATTCAAGTCTCTTTGTATGAACACATATTATAGTCTCTTATGGTCGGTAAGTACGTCAACAAGCACCTCATAGAGATAATGATATCAAATCTTCGAAGCAAACACCATTGTCGTTAATTCAAGATCAAGAGTTGGATAGTTTCGTTCATGCACCTTCAATTTTCACAAAGCATATGTTATGAACTTACCATTTTGCATCAAGATACAATCCAAACCAACACATGAAGCATCACAGTAGACAAGAAACCGTCAAAACCTTTCGGCAACGTCAAAATAGGAGTTGAAGTAAGATCATTTTTTTGGAAGCTCTTTTCACATTCATCTAATGATTGGAACTTTACTTTCTTTTGGGTCAACTTAGTCAAAGGTGATGAAATAATACAAGCTCAAAAAGTTCTTAATATCCAAAGGAGACAATAGTGTAGGCCAATTTTTTACCATCCCCATCTTCTTTGGATCAACGATAATATCATCACCAGATACCACATGACCAAGAAACATAACCTCTGTCAACCAAAATTCGTACTTGCTAAATTTGGCATACAATTGCCTATTCCACAAAGTTTGTAGTACAACCCTCCAATGATCCATGTACTCTTCCTTACTCCCGAAGTAGATCAAGATATCATCTATGAAGACCACCACAAACATGTCAAGGTAAGGCTTTAACACTTTATTCATTAGATCCATGAACATTGTTGGAGCATTTGTCAATCCAAATGACATCATAGAAATTCAAAATGGCCATACCTTGTTTGAGATACCATTTTTGAAATATCACACTCTCTTACCCTTAGTTGATGGTAGATGGACTGGAGATCAGCTTTGGAGAAGTAACTTGACCCTTGCAGTTGATCAAATAAATCATTTATTCTTGAAATTGGATACTTGTTCTTTATGGTCACCTTGTTCAATTGTCGATAGTCTATACACATTTGAAATGACTCATCCTTCTTCCTTACAAATAATATGGGGCACCCCATGGTGACATGCTTGGCTAATAAAACCCTTCTCTAACAAGTCCTTCAATTTCTCCCTCAACTCCTTTAGTTCCACCTGGGCCATCAAGTAAGAGGGAATGGAGATAGGTTGAGTACCAAGAAGAAGATCTATGTCGAAGTCTATTATCCTTTCATAAGGAATACCGGGTAAGGAATTTGAGTGACTTGAGTATTTGGGAGAGAATGAGTGATATGGAGGTGGTTGGGGACGAGTATAGGCTATTTTAAGCTTAAAACGGTGTAGTTTAGGACTTAGGGTAGGAAAATGAACAAAAAGCCCTTCACTAAGGTTGTCAGGAGGATCTACGAAAGGGGGTCTACTAATTGTAGGTCAATCCACGATCTGTAGATAAGGGGTTTCGTACAATAGTTATGTTTCCAACGTTTCAAGATCTCAAAACATAAAAGGAAATCATGGCCATAGTTCCATTTACGGCTCGTCCTGGATGTTCGTAGAAATGTTTCAAAAACTATAAATTTTGGGTCAGAAACCACGAACTCGATCTACGAGCCATCGTTCTTTATATGGGTTGTAAAATACCCCTCGTAAACCCCATCAACACTTAGTCACTTTCACTATCACTAATCCAAACCACGAGACTCTTTACGACCCGTCAATAGAACCACTAATCCAGTTCTGCATTTTTCTCCCATATTTTGACTTTCTAGCATATGGTTATAACACTTTTCTCTTCGTAGTGGGTTGCAAGGAGACAGAAACTCGTAACTCACATCCAAAGTCCTCATTTTACAACACATCCTCAAATCATGATGTTTAAAAATATACTTTTTGCGCCAAGTTCAACTTTAGGAGTTCTACTCACTCGAATTCAGTTCATAAAGCTTAACAAGCTCCTTATTGTCTTGGATATCAACTCAAAAGATTAAACTTATAAATTTGCCCTCAATTTTCTTACTGGATTTCCCTAGACCTCATATAACTCAATTCTCTTCTTTGTCTAGTGTAGGCTGAAAATTTTCAAGTTACTACTCAAAAGTTTTCTGGCCTATTTCCTTCCCCACTAACCTACCCATAATGACGAGGTTAGGTTGTTACATATAATTATGTATCAAATTTACAAATCAATAGTAGCTCTCTTCTCATTCTCCTAGATCTCCCTTGCCTCTCTCCCAATCTCGCTCGTTTCTTTCCTCCTTCTAACATGTGGCTATGAATCATAATTAAGCAAGCTATAGCTTAAAAAATGTGAACTATAGCTAAGGAGACTGATTAGTTTTTAGTCTTTGTTGTTTTTGATAGTTTACTAAGTTATCCATGCGTTGAGATGTTCTTTTTTTTGTTGGGGAGGGGGGGTGGAATTGGCACTATTGAGAAGAAATAATTCTTTAATGTAAAGATATAGTAAAAAATAATTATTATTTTTGCCATAATTGCTCAAGCATACTTTTGTTACAATTTGAAATTTTTCTAAACAAAAGTAATTTCTAAAATGGCTACTTCAACTGCATTTGTCGTGAAGAATGAGGAACTTTCACAAAACACTGGATCATACAAAAACCATCTTTGAGAACCCTCCTTAGCTAGAGTGCATGTTTGCTACTCTATTTTGTTCTCGAAAAATTGGAGCCTAATTTCTGCGTTAAGCATCATGTTTAATCAGTCCATGTTTATTTTCAATGGTTGGAGATTCCTATTTTGCTACCAATAAGAAGCTCATTCAATATCTTCAAAATGAAATAACACCTACACATTGATACAGATTACCAGTACACCCAATTCAACACTTTCTATTAAATTTATTGTATTTAAATTTGACTAGATTCTTTTCTCTAATTTAGAGAGATTACTATACTCTCTATGAGATAGTGGTAAGATTTGCGTACATTTTTCCCTCCTCAGACTCCACTTGTGGGATCTTCACTAGGTATATTGTTGTTGTATTACTATACTCCCAACTCAATTAGGGTCTATTTAGAAAGTTGCTTGGTAATTGAAATTAGCATAATTATTAGGATAATAATTATCAACTTAGTAATTACATAATTTTGTAATTAAGATATTTTATTTATTTGTCACAATGTAATAGTAAGTGTCTTGCTCGTTGCACAAGTGCAATCATAAGGCTATATTAATTTTTTAAAATAAAAGTTAATCATCTAAAATTAAAATTTTATATTAGACAAACAAAGGCCTTTATAAATGATATTATTAAATTAAATATTAGAGATATATATTATCTTTTGAAAATATATTAGTCAATAAACATGTGAACTGATATTATGAAAAAATGATTGATATATTTTTTAAATTGGTATATTTTAATTAAATTGATTAAAAACACTAAAAGTACGTGATTTCTATGAACGACTTGAAATGCATGTTTGATAAAAACATTAATATTTTAAACATAATGTCATAAAATTATTAGAACATTTGACAAAAGGATATATATACTATCAAGTCTAACTAAAAATAAATGACTGCAATATGAAAATATCAAGTCAATACTACTGAAACAAAAATATAACATAAGTTCTAAGTTCAAACAAAAATTTAACGTAATATTATTATGTCAAATTTCAACATAGCATATATAAATATAAATATGATTTAAAAAAAAAAAAACATAAGTCTATAACCTTATTCAATAATGAATTTTACTTTAATTTAAAAATTATAATACTAACAAAGTTATGCGAATGAAAAAATAAACATAGAATAAACTTTAAAAAAATAGAAAATATGAAAAGATGCATAAAATCACATACAATAAAGGTTAAAAATTATAAGGAACAACAAAAACATATCCAGTGAAATCCTATAAGTGGAGTTTGAGGAAGGAGTAGAGTGTATGCAGACCTTACTACTCTTCATGGAGATAGAGATGTTATTTTCAGAAGACTCTCAGCTCAAATGTACAAGCCCCAAGTACAAGAAGAAAAAAAATAAATAGAGCATCTCGGCCAAAATGAAGAGTAATGTAAATTCCACAAGAAAAATAATCACAGTAGCAAAATAATGTTATAATCGAAAGCTATAACATCAAAACTATAATGGCACGAGTAGTCCTACGAGAAACCTTAAACCGTTCTCAAGGTAAAACAGCACTCTACCCCTGCTAACCTTCTACTTAATACCCGACCTCCACCGTTTTTTAAGGTCATATCCTCGATAATATAAAGTTACGTTATATCATGTCTAATCACCTCTTTCTAATACTTTTTTGGTCTAACCTCTAATTCAACCTTTCGCACATTTTAACTAGAGTGTCGACACACTTTTTCTGCACATGACCAAATTATCTCAATCGTTTCTCTCATCTTATCTGCCACAAAAGTCACTCCTACCTTCTCCTGAATAACTTTATTCCTAATCTTGTCGCTCTTGGTATACCCATACATTCATCTAAACATCTTCATTTCCTCAACATGTAAGTTCTTGACTAGCCAGCGCTCCGCCCCATATTATAAGGACAATCTAATCATCACTCTGTAACTTAAATTTAAGTTTAGATTGTACCTTCATATCACATAGTATTTCAAATGCAAGCCTCCATTTAATTTATGCTACTCCAATGTGATGTGTTATATCATCATCGATGTCTGCACTACTCTGAAAAATGAAATATAAATAATATAGAATAAACAATACTCCCTCTTTTTTATTTTATGTGGTACCCTTTGACATGGGCGGTATTTAAAAAAAGGATTTTTAGAACTTATGGTCTAAAATCATTCTTAAATATTTGTGGCTGAGAATCATTTCATTAAGGGTAAAAGGAGAATTTTAAAATTAAATTATTTCCAATTAGAGTAAGGTGACATTCTTTTAGGTCCAGACTAAAAAAAAAAAGTGCAACATAAAATGAAATAGGGGAGTATATTTTGAAAAAAAAATAAAAAATACCTAATCCCGAAGATGCTCCAGAATTTTTTCGATTGCTTGTTCGAGAACTATGATCTTTAGCTCTGGAACTGAATTATTTCCTTGTATCTGAGAAGAACTTCCAGATTAATAGGAAGGAAGCTTAATCAGAATGAATAATATTTTTTCTTCTATAATTGATCGATATAAACATCAACAGCTTTGATCGATATAAACATCAACAGCTCTGAATTGGATCGGTTTCTCTTCAACAAATAAGTGCTTGACCCTGAAAGAGAAAATACCAGTTTATTCATCTGCACCGGAAAAGAGCTAAGCCCGAAGTCACGGAGCTCTCCTCTCTTTCAATTGCAGCAGCTAGTTTAAGTTCAAAGTCAACCGAATTTCTAAGCATTAGTCTTTCCTTCTCACCTGCTAACTCATAGAAAGAAATAGAGTCAACCCATGCGGCATAATAAAAATTAATTAAATTAAATTAAATTAAAACGAAAAAAAAATAACTATTGATGAAAACATAAGAGATACAATAACCACAAGATATATTGTTCGAACCCACCAATATCAGTTTAACCACAAGATATATTGTTCGAACCCACCAATATCAGTTCAACTCGTCCCATTCAGCTTAGATAACGCAAATTAATTTTACAAGTACTCCCTTCATCCAATTTTATATATGGTATTTTTTGATTTAGCAATATATTTTTTTAAAAAAAAAAAAGAACTTTCAGAACTTGTGATTCAAAACAATCTTTAAATATTTATAGTTGTAAATAATTTCATTAAGGAGTAAAAGAGAATATTAATGTTAAATTATTTTTAATTATAATAAGATGACATTAACAAACTAAAAAGAAAAAAAGTGTCATAGCAATCTAGCAGCTATGCAAAATGTCAAACCCAAGCCCCTATTATTATATGTATGTTCCAATATTTTTTAATTGCTATACCAAAATATTGTCATAAACAATACATCCATTGTACTTCAACATTACATAAAGAACATATATTATAACATAACATGAAAGATTAGATTCCAAAGAGAACATGATGGATACTATGAAATGTATTCTAAAGAAGATTGTAATAGAAAAGTCTATGATCAAAATGACAAACAGAGAACGCCTCCAAAGCATGAATGCTTCTACCATGTTCCAACATCCATCAAAACTTATGTTGAAACACAAAAATTTATAGCAAATGATAAAAGTAAGAGAAACTGCGATTTTCATCTCGTATTTGTCTGTCGCCCCATTTTTCTTAAGAGGGCAACTCAAACTACGATTTATGAAGAAAAACAATTATTCTCCAGTGGTACCATAATTCATGGCAGCAATTTGTACACCGGGAACAATTCAAAACTTTCCAGATTATACAGAGGGAAATTACTTGACGTGCATCAAGAGTCGTAAGTCTAAACTCTACTCCCACCAAGAGGACTCAAAAGTGAAGATCAAGGTGCCCACGCCCACTGCTCAATCATAATCTACACCATCATCATCTTCATCAAGCTCCACTTCAGCAGCATCAGATCCTCCAAGGAGAGAGAGGAAAACTAAAACTGCAACTAGTTGAGTGACCAGAAAATATTTAGCCCTTCTACGAAACTTTTTCTCTTCCTCAGTTTTTTCCCTCTTAGGCTTGCTTTTGGGTTTTGAACCTGACGGAATAAATTCAACAAAACTATCAGATAGTAGCAAAAACGAAAAATAGTAAAAGGACAATAACTACAACAAAATAATATAATAATAAAAGTTCAAGAAACAACAGAAAGTAGAAATCAAAGGAAGAAAACTACAGAAGCAATACTATAACTATTAATATGGACAAATAACAGGATAGTTCACTGCTACTTGCCAACATTTTGCCCTAATTCGTGTCCTCCACACTCTCTTGTCTAAAGTCATGTCCTTGAATAAAACTAAAACTGCAGCATGTCATGTCTAAATCACTTTCTCCAAATACTTCTTCGTCTACCTCTACCTCTCTAGAAACCATCCATAGCCAACTTCTCACACGTCCGCACTTGAGTATCAGTGCCTCAACTCTGCACATGTCCGAACCATCTCAACTTACTTCCCACATCTTGTCCTCCACCAAAACTACTCACACCTTATAACGAATATCCTCATTTTTAATCTTATCTCTCCAAGTATGCCACACATCCATTGCAACATCCTCATTTTCGTAACTTTCATCTTCTGAACGTAAGAGTTCTTAACTGGCCAACACTCAATCTCATATAGTAAAGTTGGTCTAACTACCATCCTTTTGAACTTTCCTTCAAGCTTTGGTGGCACTCTTTTATCACATTAACTTTGGATGTGTGCCTTCATTTCATCCCCTCTCCACCAATACGACGAGTGACATCCTTTTCAATCTCCCCATTTTCTTGGATATAGATTCAAGATAATTGAAACTTCCTCTTTTTTGGATGACTAGAGTATCAAGGTTCACTTTCCACATCCGCCTCATGTTTTATGTCAGTGAGCTTGCACTCTAAGTACTCTATCTAAGCCCTTGCTCAACCCCAATCCTTTAAACTCCAAGTTCCGTCTCCAAACCTCCAACTTAGCATCCACGGCGCCATGAGTCTTGTCAGCCAAAATACTATGTCATCTACAAATAACATATATCATGGCACCTCACCTTCAATTTGTCTCGTTCATATATCCATGACTGAAGGCAAATAAAAATGGGCTAAAGGTTGATCCTTAGTTCAACTCCATCAAATTGGGAAGTGCTCCAAGTCTCCTCCCACAGTATCCTTAATTGATAGTCAATACAAAAAACCACCTAATATGTGAAGCTTAAATGCATGACGTAGCAAAAAACAAATGCATGTAAGGCATAATCCAATACAAAGAAGAGAAGTAAAGACATGTAGCTATTTAATTCTTTTCCTCGTTCTTCTCTTTCTTCTAAGCCTTCTCTTTGTCGTCGAACTCCCCCAATGACTTTAAGTCTCAACCAACAGTCTTAACTCCCTTATCTTGAGATCAATGGCTCAGATTTGCAAATGAATTGCTACAACTTTTCTTCTTCCTCTGTAGCAAACTCAGCATAGGTGAGCCACTTCACCGGTCCTTATTCTCTCAACATCCTTCAGCAATAATCCACGCACTACCTCATCTCTTAATGTCGAGAAGAACCCTAGCTTTCTCTTCCAAAAATCAGAACTCAAATATTTTGTTACACGCCTCTTTCTTTTTCTTTTCTTTTTTTTTTTTTTTTTTTTTTGTGGAGGGTGGTATTGTCAGGAGAGAAATTGGAAGCTGAGTCAATGAGGAGGTAAAGAAGAAACAACAACTTTCAGTTTATGGGTCTCTAGTCATTTTATTGGCTAAATCTCAGATGAGAAATGCACAGTCCACCATGTTTAGAACTTAATAGAAAAATCTGACAGGTCAAAGTGTTCAATATGTCACAAATAAAGATTAGTTATCTAAAGGAAATATCAAGCAACGTTTGGGCGTCTATGACTATATCCAGACTAAGCTAAACTATTAGTGGTACACTTTCGAGCTAGCATTGGCTTATTTCATAAAAAAATGTGAGCGGAGTACTCCCAAATTTCACTCTTTTTTCATATTTACATTACTTATACAGAAATTATAATAATAAACAAAGAATTTATACCAGAAATTAAGTGTTGCATAAATGTTACCAGTTCCTTTTAAAAAAAAAAAAAAAAAGTGTTGCATAAGTAAAACCGAGTATTGGGGATTAAGAGCACGTTTGGCTTGGCTTAGGTGGTGATAAGCTAAAATAGTTTTTCAAGTACTTTGAAAATGTTCAGGTAAAGCTAAAAAGTGCTTTTAAGCACTTGTTTTTAAGTCAAGATAACAAAAATAAGCCAAAACTCATAAGTCAAAAATCCCAACTTATGACTTTTGGCTTATAAGCCAAAAGTAATACTCCTTCCGTCCCATTTTATGTGACATTGTTTGACTTGGCACAGTGTTTAAGAAAAAAAGACTTTTGAAACTTGTAGTCTAAAATAAGCCTTAGATATTTGTGTGGTAGTAAATTATTTCATTAAGGGTAAAAAGAGGAATTTTAAAGTTAAATTGTTTCTAATTATAGTAAGGTAACATTCTTTGGGGAAGGACTAGAAAGGAAAGAGTGTCACATAAAATAGGGCAGAGGAAGTAAGTCAACCCAAACAGGCTCTAATGTGCCTATCCCTCAAACAAATAACAGCCCTAAATTAAAAAGACCAGAGTCTTAGCAGGCAAGGTAAGGAGTTCGACACAATAAAAATCAGATCATAGTCCTTCAAGATCTGAATTTTTTAATATTAACAGAAAAATAGAAAGGAAAATATATAATTATGATCAACTAACAGACTATCACCCAAGAATTCATAAAAATGGAGGAGAAAACAACCAAAATCTATATAAAGCAGAATAATATGGTACTATCAGAAAGTTACTCACTCCATTGTGAAGGACGCCTTGGCACAGATGAAGAAGGATCACTCTGGGATTGTGTATCGGAAGATGATGATCCACTAGAATCTACCAGTTCACTTTTATACTTCTCAGTGTATCTTACAAGATTATCATGTTCCAAGAGCTTGCCTCGGAGCACTGAAGTTTCCTATAAGCAGACACAGACAATTTAAAGGTAATTAGTGAAAGTGCCAGAGTGACAATCACGTTTACTTTGCACTGCTCTATAAATAAGAGGGTGGTGTAAAATAAAAACAATTCAACTGCCTGTTGTGCTTTCCAAAGAGATGACAAAAAGAGACATGTTTGCTGCCAATCTCAGATTATAGAAGCCAAGTTCTGACACATTCCAAATATTTTTAAACATTTTAAACTACAAATTTTTGCACAGGCATCTAATTGTGCACATTTCATGTTTGTTTCAAACAAAGCCACTCTCAACCAAAACGAACTTTAAAACAACCAAAGAACACCAGTTTCTAAATAAAGCAGTTTTAGTGCTCAAATTATTCCAACACGAACATAATTCTAGTGTCAGTTGACCAGGGCTCCTTCCTCATCTCAATAACTTGTTCCCTTCTTACACAATCATGTAGACACAGGCACAATGATTGTTTAACTTGTTTCACATGAAAGAGAACTGATTGCAATCTCTACCTAGTAGCTGTAAGTTGTACTCCCTCCTTCGCATTTTATATGGCACCATTTGACTTGGAACGGCATTTTAAGAAAAAATGGAAGACTTTTGAAACTTGTGATCTAAAACAATTCTTAGATATTTGTGTGGCTGAGAATCATTTCGTTAAGGGTAAAAAGGAAATTTTAAAGTTAAATTATTTTCAATTAGGTAAGGTGACATTCTTTTTGGGACGAACCAAAAAGAAAAGGATGCCACATAAAATGCGACAAAGGGAGTAACTATTATTAATAAACAGTTACTTCCATATTTACCATATATAACGATACAAGTCATGAACAAAAGCTAAGCACATAAAATTGGTTAAATACAGCCACAACGTACTCACAGGCAATGCATACAGTGTAAAAAGTGCATGTCCGAGGAAAACTGCATCCAAACTTGTTGGCCTGTTAGATAACTTTAGTGATTAGTACATAATGATGCAAAGGAAATGAAACACTTGCTTAGTCAGCTGAATTGTTGTTGAATGAGGTAACCTGTTGTCGAAGAAATAGGCCTGCTCCCCTAATCTAGTTGATAAAGCACTGAAGGCATCATTGGCATTCCTGTAAATCTATCCAGCAAAATTTTTTAATTAATCCCCCATAATGATCAATATCTGAAATTAAAGCTGCAAGAAAGATCACGAATGAAGCAGAAAGGGAAACTCATTCAACTGTCTGCACTCTCTTCCCACAGCAACCCAGAGACTGCATAGTTTCTACAGCACTTCAACCTCAAACTGGTTTCAGTGGCTATATGATTTCTAACGCTCCATTTCAGTTTGATTGTCCAGTTTTTACTTGGTACGGAGCTTAAGAAAGTAAAGAAGACTTCTGAATCTTGTTGTTTTAAACTAAAGATACATGGAAAGTACCAAAAAATCCTTTAATCTTATGGTCTTAAACATGTCAGGTGGAAAGTTGAAACTAAAGAGTCGCCAAAAAAGGAAAGAGGTATTCTTTTTTAAACAGAGTAAAAACGAAAGTCGAACAAACAAATTGAATGGAGGATGTATTCATTAAGCTCCATAGTTCATTTAGGCCTATTTCATTCCAATATCAAAAAATGTTTCTTTACAACTATTTTAGGATTTCTATGAGACAAATAGTTTCCTACTGTAAAAAATCCATAAATTCAATTACTCTCTTCAAAGATTAGCCAACAGTTAATTTAATTACCCTCTTCGAGGATAAAAATGTACCTAACAGTCAATTTATAGCTAAGGTGTAAGGTTGAATGTGCACTAGACCCTTTCCTTTCCCTTCTCTTGCACCTTAGAAGAGACACACAAATACAGATATATACAAAATCCATACTGGGCAGAAAAGTAGAGAGAACAGATATCAATAGAACTATATTACCTCTTCCTCTCTTCTTTCAGCGTTATCTTTCGTAATACCAAGAATTTGTTTCACAACATGAACTTGCTTTAAGTACAAGATTTTTCCAAGTGGCCACGGGAGATCTGAGTAATAAATCTTGTGTGCAGAAGTTCCGTCAGAACCCACCCAAAGTTCATAAATAATGGCATCTGCAAGCCATGAATCAACCATAGCCTTTGCTGATATCCATTCAGGTATACCACGGACTTGAGAGTCCAAATCAATGAATCCATTGTCACTTAAACTGCGGATAACTCCACCCTTCTCATTGTTGTAGGCTACGTATGTACCAGATTCGACATAAGGTATTTGATCTGGCAAAAACACAATAAATATTGGGAATCAACCTATAGGATGACTCAATGTGCTGAAAGAAAGGATATGACATATTTGATTCAAAATATTGCAAAACCCCATTCACAGATAAAATGAATAAACCAAATGGAGAAAACCATAAAGGCACTACAAAAAATGTTCCCATTTGAAATTACTAGCCTGATGAGAGAAAATTTAAGAACTCCCACTTTGAAAACATACTATACATAACTGAAATATTTTGGTGATAGAGCTTTACTGGACAAATTTACCAATGAGCTTTACCATACTTAAAAGGAAAAATTCAAGGACTCAGTTCCATCCATTCTCTGCTCCCTATTTCAAGTATTGGTAAATATATCTTAACTTCATAACAAGCACAAATGGATTTCTCTAGCTCAAGATTCTCTTCACATGGTATGTACAGATTCTTCTAATATCAGATAGTTGTTGGATCATTAAACTCATGAAATCTCCCCATTCCAAGCTAGAATAAACTCAAATGAAGAGTTGAGCAGCTAGACCACAGATGCAGTATGTTTTTGGAAGGCATATGGGGACAAGGGTCTGCCTCACTGAGGCGAGAGGCACGACATTCTCCTTTTTGAAGTGAGGCGTCAAATCAATGCCCCCTTGCCTCACCTTGTTCCCTCGCGCCTTGTCGTTCCCTTTTGGATATAGACTCGTCTCACCAGACAGAGGTGACAAGGGATCGCCTTGCCTCTCGCCTAAGGCGCAAAGACGAATGCCTTTAACAACGCTGAACACACCCAAGGCAGAACTGAACATTAGTAGCTGTAACTAAGACCAATGTCGACCTTACTGCCATATTTATCCATGTAAATGTGTAACTAAGACCTATGCTTAACCCATCCAATCGGAAGATAGAAGGAATACAAACCACTTTCCTTCCTACAGAAGAAATAGGACTGTGGCACTTGTTTATCTACCAGTTGATCAACAACAATTCAATCTCAGTTGGGTACAATCCTCTAAGGGGTCGTTTGATGCAAAGATGAATAATGTTGGATTTTTTTTATCAAGTGTTTGGTTCATTGCTTCCCACCTAATCTCGTGTTTGGTTTATAACTCTACGAGAAGCTTCTTTTCAATTATACCCTTGAATTATTACGGGATTTTCTATTTCAAGTAATTGGGTCAACATAGATAATTGCCAAACAATATTTATTATTTTGTGACCTTGTAACTAACTAGGAGAAGAACAATTTTGTCATCATGTTGACTATTTTCTCATTTGAATTACTTGAGGGCAAATAATTATCATCTTAATAAACTAATCTCTCAAAATGTCAATTTTCAATTTAAAAAAGATAGATCATCTACTTTTTATACTGAAAAGACGGTAAACAATAGAAAAATCGAATAAACTATGTGTTTACACATAAAAATTGCAAGTTGTTTTAATATGGAGTTAATATCCTAAAAGGTCACTCAACTTTGAGAATTTATCTAGCAAAGGCATTGAACTTTGTTTTATATCAATAAATCACTGAATTAGGCCTTTTCATCAACAAAGTCACTCAACTAAATTAATTATCAGAACAAAACAATTGACATTGCAAAATATTTTTTTATATTATGTAAATATAAACCTACAAATAAATAAAATTTGTAACAAAAATTTACTAGTACAAAACTACAAATGTAAAACATTAAATCAATAATATTAAAAAAGTGATTAAAAAGATTTTAGTTTTTTTAAAATGAAAAGATTTGAGAGGTATTTTTTTCTTTACATATTTAATCTCATGGTACTAAATCATATGTATCACTAATACAACCAAGTTGAAGATATTAGTTATACACAGGCCCAAAGTTCCTGCCAAACATAGTTCTAAATAATACCATAGATGGACTGTTTCTCCTAATACACCCGACCAATCGACCCATAACATTCTACTTATATGGGATACATTTCATTCTAATACTAAATAATTTGACTTTTAAGTATATTAGGAATTCTTTAACCATCCATCTTGTGCAAAGGTTGGTAGAGAAATATAGGGAAAGAAAGAGGAACCTGGATATGACATTCATTTACCTTGAAAAACCTACGACAAAGACTTGAAGGATGTCCTATTGAGGCGTTTGGAGGCTAAAGATGTCCCCATGGGAGGAGACTCGGAACACTTCCAAGTTGAGATGGGGCTACATCAGGGTTAGCCCTTTCCTATTTGCCTTGGTAATGGATGTGTTTATGCAATCTATTCTGAATGAGGCTCCATGGTGTATGTTATTTGCGGACAACATAGTATTGACTGATGAAACATGAGACTGAGTTAATGCAAAGTTGAACGTTTGGAGACAAACTCTAGAATCTACACGTTTCAAGTTGAGTAGGACTAAAACAAAATACTTGAAGTGCAAATTCATTGTTGCATTGGATAAAGTGAACATGAAAGCAACGAACAATCCCCAAGAAAGAAAGTTTTTAAGTAATTTGGTTCTGTAATCTAGGATAGTGGAGACATTGATGATGATGTCACACATCGCATTGAGACAACAAGGATGAAATGAAGGCTTACCTCTAGAGTCTTGTGTGATAATAAGATTCCATTTAAACTTAAAGGTAAGTTCTATAGAGTGGTGGTTAGACCGTTCTTGTTATATTGGGTAGAGAATTGGCCAGTTAAGAACTTACATAAAAATACATGTTGCAGAGATGAGGATGTTGAGATGAATGAGTGGGCATACTAGGAACAACAAGATCAAGAATGAAGTTATTCAGGAGAAGATGAGAGTGGCCTCCGTGGCAGACAAGATAAGGGAAGCGAGACTCAAATGGTTTGGACATGTGAAGAGAAGATGCACTAACGCACCAATGAGGAGGTGTGAGAGGTTGGTTGTAGGAAGACACGGAGAGATAGAGGTAGAGATAGAGGTAGAGGTAGAGGTGGAAAGAAAACATAGTATTCTCCAGAGCTCGCATTCCACTGGGTATGTTACTGTTAATGGAGGAATTCTTTAACCAAAGACTCTCCAAAGCCCGCATTTATCCATATATAGACATATAAGTATCTAACAAAAATAAAAACCCTTTTACAACCACCGAGTCTGACATTATGTAAAAACAACAAGAAGACTTAGTCACAACTTCCTAAAATGACCCTTCATGTTCATAACTAATGCAGATTAATGTAGAGAAATTGAGTCATTTAAGAAAGTACATCTCTATTGTTTCCTTACAACTGAACCAAAATTCTGGTGGTATAACTAGGCGGCTTTAGGATTTCTAAAACATTGGCGCACTACAAAAGAAAGGGGGAAAATGCATTAAGCAGGAATTATCATTATTCCTCTAGATAAATAACTCAGCTTTCAATCAAGTGCATCATTAAGCAATGTTGTAGAATGGGGTCAGCAAGTAAAATTAGATCAATTTTAAAATATGTAAAAATCCTTTTTTTGGGGGAAAAATCATGGATTCACGTGCACCATAAATTGCATGGTAAATTCGCTCATGCCTATAACAATCCAATACATTATAACAATAGTATAACTTTGCATATGACTATTAAGTATCTAACTCGACTGGGAGGCAAGTAGGTGTAAAGGAGTTGCGTTCTATGGTTTGATTAGACAGGTAATCATAGAAGTTAAAGAGGAAGCAAAAGATAATGAACAATATAATGATGGTTCTGATAAAGATTTCATCAATTTTGAGCAGGAAGTATACTACGATCAAATTGTGATATTTTAAAGCTTGGCAGGACTTGTGAAATGTGAAAGTCAAATAAATGTTCTTTGATATACCTATTATGAGTCTCATGTTTTCAGTGGCATGTGTATTTGGCATTTATTTATCAAAAATACTAGTGACTGTAAGATTGTTTTGTCTTTCTTTAAATGCATGATGTTTATTTTTATAATATTCACACTCCAACCAAGTATCTGTGTAACTTTTTTGCACTTTATATGTTGGAAACACAGGTAATCTGTGTTGAGCACACCAGGTTCAAGAGAAAAAGACTGCTCCATAAAAATCTACAATCGAAAGACTCCTAATTGTTGTAAATTTGTAATATTATTCAAGCTCATAAATTTGGAGAGTTTGCTTCTACACTGACATGGACTCACCTTCAAGAAGAACACAAGACTAGAAAATTTTCTTTATCCATCAAGAAAAATAACTTCCATGGTTTTTAAAAAAAACTGAGTCAGGCATACTCAAGAATCCCACTTCAACCAAAACTTTTCTTTTGTGATAATTGTGGTGTTCGGGCCAACTTGCGCACACCTCAACTAATTCTACGAGGTATCTACTACTTCTTACCAACACAAGTATCGGGTAACCCTATCAACCAATGGTTGGACAAATGAGAAGAAATTACATAGTTCTTTTTGCCTCCTCTAGGGATGAGGTTTCCAAACCAATTCATTAACCACTAGGTTGTACCCTTAGATGCTAAACTTTTGATGCATCTAAAACACCAAAAGTAATCAATAGTTGAACATTGCTAGAAGAAAAGCATATGAACTACCAGTTACTGCATCCTAATAATAAGTATGTGTAAGACATATCAGAAGAACTGGCATTAGAGTTTTAACAATTTGCATTGTTTCCCTATTTCACAGAAAACATTCCACCACTTCATTAGTAAGCAATTGTGTAACAGAACGCTGTCGAACCTACATTGTTCGTTAGGTTTCACATATCTAGGATAAATATGTCCAACATTTGGAATTAAATCGTACGTAACCTATCTCATTATTCAAAAATCCAACTTAAACAATCAGAAACTTACAGAAGGCACTAAAAAATATTTTTCTCGTGTGAAAAGGAGAGCATAAAAATCTACATCTTCGACGATAGTCATCTGGAACAAGAAAATGAAAGTAAAACTATGACAATTTAACACTTTTGCATCCCCTTCACAGCACAGAAGCTTCCAGACAGACCAAAAATCCTAAGCATACAATAATTATTACCAAAAACTCAGAAAATAACTCAAACAAAATTTTGATAATAAGGAAAGAAGTACCAGAATCAGGGTTAGTGAGATTGAAATCGAAATCAAATGGAGTTCCGGAGAATTTTAGGTAAACATAAACGGGTAAACAGTTAGGGCAAGAAGTAGGTAGTCCGAAACAGGATTTTCGGGTCACAAGTGTCAGTTTATCTCTCTCCTTTGCTTCTTCCATTAGAGATGGAGCAATCGAAACTGAAATTGGTGGAAATAAAACCCAGAGGGTAGGGTTTTAACTTCTGATGAAGATCTGGACTGGCGCTCTGTGAATTATTAGGGAATAAGTAAGGACTGATAATGGTTATTTCTGGAATAGAAAGCCTCTCGCTTTTAATTAATTATTATTATTATAATTAATAAAAACTAGTGAGGAAAACAATGGAGTGTATGGCCTCAATATTTATCTATAATTTCTTAAAACAATTTTAATTAAATAAGCTATATAGATTTATATAGCAGTAAATCATCTTAATAAAAGTAAAATAAATATTTGATATATCAAGAGCTGCAAATTATAGAATGTAGCTGCTGTTGGGAAGCTTTCATGTCAGTTGGCACACAAGAAGGATGTCTTATGGGTTAAATGGGTACATGAGGTCTATATGAAGGATACACACAATATTTGGGACCACAACACCCCAAAATTGTAGTTGGTAATGAAAGAAATTGAATGCTTTAAAAATAGAGATGAAATGGTACCAAAGGGGTCATTATGATTTGACATCGAATGGAACATATTCTATGACCAGCAGTTATCAAGCCATGTTGCGGTTGCACAGAGGGTCAGAGGCAGAATTGATTTGGAGCTCTATTATGTTGCCTAGACAGAGATTTCTCCTATGACTTGCATATCAAGGAAGATCGTTCACTAACTATAGGATATTCTTATGTAGAAAATGAAGCTTGTTGCTTGTGTGAGGAAGATTTTACTAAAACTCACTAAAATTTGTTTATTGATTGTCATGGGGGGAGGGGGGGGGGGGTAAAAATGGGGGAGGGCCTAGCAAATTGGGCTTGAGTGATATTGTCAAGAGGCACAACTAAACAAAGTTTGGTATGGATAAAGAGGACATACCGGAAGCAACTAAAGAAGGAACTAGTGGTTGCGACATGAGGAGCAACAATATACTACACCTGACAGGCGAGAAATTAAAAGTAGTTTAGACAGATATCGGTAGATACAAATTTTATCAAAGATACAAAAGGAATTACACAAGATAATAGAACTAATACAAGGTCTAGGTAGGCAAGGAATTGTCAAGAGTCGATAGATAGGATGTGTCTATGAATATAGATTATAATTAGTTTAGTTGTTGTAGCTTTGCTTTTGAGGTCCAGTTTAAGAGCCTAGATGCTCCTTAAGTTTGTAACACTTTGTTTGGTATAGTAATATTCACAGTTTATTGTTAAAATAAATAAATAAGTATATGATAGTATTATCAATATTGATCAATTTAAAATGACATTGATTAAATGATTTTAATTTTCTCTAAAATAAATTATTTATATTTGTATGGTCATAAATTATCTATCTCTCTTTTACTCAAAAATCTAATATAAAAAGGTTGTCCATAATCAAAATAGTTTCTTTATCGATCATGATTTATTTAAAGTTTTTTAATTTGGTGAGTTTTTAATGAAAAAATCACACCACGAAAAATATTTAAGACTCTATATTATAAATCATAAATATATTTTTTTATTATTTATCAAATACAATTTTACATTATTAAACACAATAGGTGTAAAATTTTAAATGTCCCGGATATTTTGACTTAAAATTAAAAATATATTATGTGTTTAATTCTCATCGGTTACTTATCTAATTCCACCCGTTTCAACAATAACAATAGATTTTAGTAAGTAGGATCTTAGGAGGGTAGAGTGTAATAGACTTTGCCGCTATTTCATGGATGCAGAAAAGCTACTTTCAAAAGACTTTCAGCTCAAGTATATTAAATCCAAGTAAAAGAAGAAGGAAACAATGAGGGAAGCATAATAATTAATAGAAAAGCAGTGTAATAGTCTATAAGAAAATACATTAACAACAACAAAATAGTTTGTTGAAATGTAATGAACAACACATGGTCATAACTACATACGTACGACTAGTAGTACGACAAGCACTAACAAGCTTAAGTCTTCGTAAGGCAAAACACTACTCTACTAATCTTTTACTCTAATGTGCAACCTCTATCCCTTCCCATCTAGAGTCATATCTTTGATAATATGAAGTTGCATCATGTCTTGTCTAATCACCACTCTCCAATATTTTTTAACCTATCCCTACCCTTTCATGTACTATCTACAATCAATCTATCGTACTGTCTCTCTGAGATATCTATACACCTTCTCTTCATATGTCTCAATCATGTCAGTCTTGCTTCTCTCGTCAGATATCTATACACCTTCTCTTCATATGTCTCAATCATGTCAGTCTTGCTTCTCTCGTCTTGTCTGCCACAATAGATATCTGTAATTTCTTCTAGATAATCTCATTTCTAATCTTATTGTTCCGAGTATACCCATACATCTATCTCAATATTAGTAATATGTATCTTTTAAACATGTGAGTTCTTAATTGTCCAGCATTTCATTCCCTACAATGAAGACAGTCTAATCACCACTTTGTAGAGTTTACCTTAAGTTTAGGTGATACCTTTTTATCATATAAGTCACTAGCGATAAGCCTTCATTTTATCCACGTCATCATATTTACTATTCTAAATTAGACCCAAGATACTAAAGACTTTTTTCTTAAGAATAGTATATGAGGCAAGCCTCACTTTCACATCTTCTTTATCCAATGCAACACTGAATTTGCAATTCATATATTTCATTTTAGTCCTGCTCAACCTAAACCCTCTAGACTCTAGAGTTTGTTTCCGAACCTCCAATCTAGCATTTACTGTAACACCCTAATTTTTTTAAACTAAGATCAAGCCATTCTTCATATGTGTATAAGATTTTACGAAATGATTCTTAATTGAGCATAGGTTTCAAAGTTAATTATTTAGTGTGAAAATAGACTTGGAGATGAATTAAGCCCATAAGAACCCTCTAGTACAAAGTTGAGTTAAGAGCCTCTTTATTGATTGAGTTTCAATATAAGATTTTACAAAAATTAGGTGATCCAATGACTCATGATTATATATATTATGTTAGGATCAATTCGTAAGTATTTAAAGTGTATTTGATGTGATTTAGGGTCATAAAGGATCATTTACATCAAGTCAAGTCCAAAGAATTTCTATCGTCTAAATTTTCGTATAAGTTCATAAAATGGTCAACTTCAAACGATCATATCTTCTAGAATATAAAAATTTAGGTAGGACACAACTATCAAATTAAAGGTCTCTGAATCCTCTTTCCAATGCCACCAAAATTTCCTCATTTGATGTTCAGAGTAAAAAGTTATGATTGTTTTAGTGAAGATTGTCAAACTAGTGTTCTCAGGGTCAGAATTACGACCCCTGAACTACTGGCCGTAGTTCAAACCACGAGCCCTCACTCCCAGCTTATGAAATTTTTTTCCAAGCTACCTTTTTGTGAGGACCCGGAAATTCGTTTAACGACCTCAAAGGAATTCCCTTGGCTAAACTCTTCTCAAGTACCAATGAGAGGGTCAACTTTGAGTGAGCATATCTCTTAGCTCAAATTGAACTGGGTGGCCTATGACATACCAAATTAAAGCTCTTTGAATTAGCTTTCCAACGCACCTGGTTTCACCTAATTCCGAGCTCGGACCAAGGAGTTACGCTTGTTTTCGTTCAGACTGTTCGTGCAGGAAATCCACACGGCCAGCCACACGGACCGTGTGGCATCAGACGGTCCGTGAGGCTACTTTGACCCACGAATTTCTTGCCAAAACCTTGTTCTAAGTATGTGTACTTCCGTGGTACCTTCATACGGACCATTGCACGGTCCGTGTGACCTTAAACGGTCCGTTAAACGGACCGTTTGGTGACACTTGGTCCAAGGGAAAAATTTTCTGAAAAATTCTAAGTCTGGTGAGATGGTCCATTCACACGGTCCGTGTGGAGTGAGATGGTCCGTTTACTGGACAGTGTGGAATGACTTAGTCAAAAAAATATTGCCTCCGAAAATTCTAAGTCCGGTGCCACGGACCCGTAGACGGTCCGTGTGAGCCCAGACGGTCCGTTTAGCGGACCGTATGCCCCAGACGGGCCAATTCTTGATCCGTTTCATTAATGGCAATTTCGTAATTTTGGTTTATTCCGGTGCAAATATGGTCTTTTCCACCCTTTCTTGAGCTTCCTATATATTCCATACTTCACCATTTTGAAGCATTTCTACACTTCAACTCTCTCTCTAAAAGTTCTTTCTCAAGACTCTCCTACATCTCTCTAGGATTCTTCAAGCTAAGGTTCACATTTGAGATCACTTCCTCCTCAAGTTGTCTTCTACCGGGTATGTGGGGTTTGATTCTTGGTTCCTTTCAATCAAGAAGACCCAAGTTCTTCTCAAATTATTTCATACACTTGTCTACTTAAAATGTTAGTATTACTACTTGTTCTTGGTACCTTGAACCATGCATGTGTTAGTTTAGGCTCCCTACCATGATTTATGTTAGTTTTATGGAAATGAACTATTTGGATTATGGAATTATGAACTTGCATGTCCCTCTAATTATGTTTTATGTATGGGTGATGTTACTACCATTTTTACTAATTTTATTATGGATTTTCTAATTTTTACCTCTTGTTGCTACATTTGAATATACTCTACATCACCCATGCCATTCCTACATTTTTACATTTGCATCATACTCACGGCATTGGTATATGAAAAGTTTGGAAATGTGGATTAAGCCCGAAATTTGTCCGGAAAGGGAACTATAATGTGAATTTTGGTAAGACATGGGATATGACAATAAGGTGATCACCGGTATGTCTATAATCTTGGCTCTTTGAGCATCTTGGGTGCTTGCACCATCTTGTATTTGTAGATGAGCTATTCCTTGCATTGGCATCTTGAATGTGATCTTGTAAATGGGTGTTAAGCTCAATTATGTCTTGAACGTTATGAACTTGCACTTGACTCTCTTGATAAGCATATGTGCATATATTTATAAGTATTCTTGTGGGATGTGTACTTAGCACCGATGGATTTGGAGTGTTGGGATAGCCCCAAGGTCCCTCTCCCTTTCCTTGAACTATGTGCCAGCATAGGAGCCATTACCGAAAGTAGGGGTTGCCCGTAAGGAATGGCTAGATGTTATGAAAATCCTTCTGAAAGTAGGGGTTGCCCGTAAGGAAGGTGGCCATCCACTGAAAGTAGGGGTTGCCCGTAAGGTGTGATGTAGATTACCTTTGGCAAGTAATCTTCTCCCCGCCGATGGGAGGTCCCAATTCGGTCCGGTTCATGTAATAGCTCGCATGGACTTGGGTGTGTCGGTTATAGTCCATCCCCGTTATATAGGAGCACTATCGCATTGCACGCATCACGTGTTTCATGGCATCTTGTATATATAATTTCTATTGTATATGTATTCCTTGTATATTATGTGCCCTTGCCACTTAACATGGTTACGCAGGTTTGGTAAATCACGTGCATTGCATACCCTCATACTTAGTACATTCAACGTACTAACGCATACTCTATGCCTGCATGATTTTACCATGCAGGGACCGAGCAGTTTGAGCAGTATCAGCCGGACGCGTAGCTTATCCCTTTCTAGATATTTTGTGGTGAGCCCCGTCTTTCGAGGGCATGCTTTTGATTTCTTTTGTACACCCCATCTATGTATGTATTTGACTGAGGGTGAGCCCGGAACCTGTCCCGGCCCCCGTTCCTTGATTAGAGGCACTTATTGGACAATTGTATAAACTTCTCATTTTGTTATCTATGGAATATGTCCTCCCTTTTGGTTTTAAGAATGTTCTCTTTAATCTTGCCTTTAACTTTCTGCGAATTTGAGGCTTGTTTGGGGGCTTTCGGGTCCCCATTCGCCGTGTCACATCTAGACCCCGACCCCGGGTCGTGACAAATGGTGGTATCAGAGCCTTGGGTTTTCAATGGTCCTCGGAGTCCAACGTGCCGCGTTGAGTAAAGTCCTATTCATGGGTGTGAAGTGCACCATACCTATGAATGGGAGGCTGCGAAGACGTTTTAGGAAATTCTCCCTTCTTTGTGTCTTATATCGTGCTATAGCTAGCTTATGAATTTCCTTGCTTATTGGTGTCGTTAATCTTTTTTCAGAAATGCCTCGAGGAAGACCTCCACTCCTTAGGCCGGCTCCTGCTGCCGAGGATCAGGCCCCTCCCGAGCCTATGGAGGAGCCTATATCAAATGGCGAATTTCGTGCTGCTTTCGCCATGCTTGCACAGGCCGTGACAGCTCAGGCAAGGCAAGCCAACTTGCCACGGGACCCTGCACCCGCTTCTATCGTGAGGGATTTTATCCGGATGAATCCCCCGGAGTTCTACGGGTCTCGGGCTGATGAAGATGCTCAAGAGTTCATTGATGAGCTCTCAAAAATATTGAATATTATGGGCGTCTCTTCTGAGGAGAAAGCTGGGTTGGCTGCCTACCAGTTAAAAGACGTGGCCCAGGTATGGTATACACAGTGGGCTATGGAGCGGGGTGATGTTGGTGATGTGACATGGGGAGAATTCAAAGTTGCCTTCCTTGACCGCTTTTTCCCACTTGAGCTGAGGGAGGCCAAAATGACCGAGTTTATTAACCTCAAGCAGGGGAGCATGAGTGTGAGGGATTACGCCCTCAAATTCACCAAGCTGTCTAAATATGCTCCATCCCTGGTGGCCGATCCCCGTGCCAGAATGCACAAATTTATTTCAGGTATTTCTGACTTGCTAGTGAAAGAATGCAGGACTGCTATGCTGATTGGGGACATGGATATTGCCCGACTCATGGTGTATGCTGAGCAGATTGAGGGGGAGAAACTCAGGGAGAAGAGGTCACACGATCCCAAGAGAGCCCGGGTTGATGGTAGGTTCTCCGGAGCGAAGAGTGCGGGTTTTGGTCGCTTCCAGCCGGGCCAAGGCTCGGGAGCACGGGTAGCTAATGCTCGGGCACCCCCTCCCGCGGTACAGACGGGCGCCAACTGTAACCAGTGTGGGAAGCCCCACACGGGTGCCTGCTGGAGGTATAGGGGACGTTGCTTTGGGTGTGGGAGTACGGACCACAAGGTTGTTGATTGCCCCAGGAATGTGCCCGGGGATCGAGGTCAAGCAGCTCAAGGCGGGCAGGCTCAGAAAAAGGGTCCCCAAGGTGTTGCCCCCAGGAACAACAGGTTTTATGCTCTCCATGCTCGCCAGGATGTCGAGGAGGCTCCAGATGTTGTGACGGGTATGTTAAAAGTTTTTGACTTTGATGCTTACGTTTTGCTTGACCCAGGTGCGAACTTGTCTTTTGTGACTCCGTTATTGGCTGTTAAGTTCGGTTTGAAACCCCAGATTCTAAGAGAACCTTTCTCGGTCTACACCCCCGTGGGTGAATCTATTGTTGCTCATAGGGTTTATTATGGGTGTCCTGTTGCTGTGTTGCATAAAATCTTTCCATGTGATCTAGTGGAACTTGAAATGTTTGATTTTGATGTGATTCTCGGAATGGATTGGCTGCATGCATCTTATGCTTCCATAGATTGTAGAACCCGGAAAGTCCAGTTCCAACCTCCCGGTGAGCCAGTTCTTGAATGGAAGGGTAGTGATTCTTCTATTAAAGGTAGGTTTATTTCCTACCTCAAGGCGCAGAAAATGATTTCTAAGGGGTGTATCTACCATATGGTAAGGGTCCGAGATGCAGATTCTGAGGTGCCTACTCTCGAGTCCGTCCCTGTGGTGAATGAATTTTCAGATGTGTTCCCCGAGGACTTACCGGGCATTCCTCCGGATAGAGAGATAGATTTCGGCATAGATCTACTTCCGGATACTCAGCCTATTTCTATCCCTCCATATCGGATGGCCCCGGCGGAATTGAAAGAGTTAAAGGAGCAGTTGAAGGACTTATTAGAGAAGGGCTTCATTCGGCCTAGTACATCACCGTGGGGTGCTCCCGTGTTATTCGTGAGAAAGAAGGATGGGTCTCTCCGTATGTGTATTGATTACAGGCAGTTGAATAAGATGACGGTTAAGAACAAGTACCCGTTACCGAGGATTGATGATTTGTTTGATCAGCTACAAGGTGCCACTCACTTCTCAAAAATTGACCTCCGTTCCGGATACCATCAGTTGAAGGTTAGAGAGTGTGATATCCCCAAAACAGCTTTTCGAACAAGGTACGGGCACTTTGAATTTGTGGTGATGTCATTTGGTCTAACTAATGCTCCGGCCGCATTTATGGATTTAATGAACAGGGTATTTAGGCCGTTCTTGGACAGCTTTGTGGTGGTATTTATTGATGATATCCTCATTTACTCCCGAAGTAAGCAAGAGCACGGGAATCATTTAAGGATGGCCCTCCAAACTCTGAGAGAGAAGAAATTATATGCCAAATTCAGCAAGTGCGAGTTTTGGTTGGGCGAAGTGGCTTTCCTCGGGCATGTGGTATCCGGGGATGGTATCAAGGTAGATCCAAGGAAGACGGAGGCTGTGAAAAATTGGCCTAGACCGTTGACTCCTACGGATATCCGCAGTTTTCTTGGGTTGGCCGGGTACTATAGAAGGTTTGTAGAAGGTTTCTCCTCTATTGCATCTCCGTTGACCAAGTTGACTCAGAAGCAGGCTAAGTTTGTATGGTCGGATGAATGTGAGAGGAGTTTCCAAACTTTGAAGGATCGGCTTACATCAGCTCCTGTTTTGACCTTGCCAAGTGGTTCAGAAGGGTTCGTGGTGTATTGTGATGCCTCGAGGGTCGGATTGGGTTGTGTGCTTATGCAGAATGGTAAGGTGATAGCGTATGCATCAAGACAGTTGAAAGTGCATGAACGAAACTATCCCACTCACGACCTTGAATTAGCAGCGGTGGTGTTTGCTTTGAAAATTTGGAGGCACTATTTGTACGGGGTCCATGTTGATGTATTTACCGATCACAAAAGTTTGCAGTATGTGTTCACTCAGAGGGATCTTAATCTCAGGCAAAGGAGGTGGTTGGAATTTCTGAAAGATTACGACATGAGTGTGTTGTATCATCCGGGCAAGGCCAATGTCGTAGCCGACGCCCTTAGCAGGTTGTCGATGGGAAGTGTGGCACATGTTGAAAATGAGAAAAAAGAGTTGGCAAGGGATATTCATCGGTTAGCTAGGTTGGGTGTCCGGTTGACTGATTCTAGCACAGGTGGTATTCGGGTTCAGAACGGGTCAGAATCTTCTGTGGTGAATGAAGTGAAAGCTAAACAAGATCTAGATCCGTCGTTGTGTGAGTTGAAGAAGTTGGTTGCTGCAAAAGAGATCGAGGCTTTCTCCCAAGGGGGAGATGGGGTACTCCGGTACCAAAACCGGCTTTGTGTTCCCGACGTGGATGACCTTAGGAAGGTGATTATGAGTGAGGCTCACAACTCTCACTACTCTATTCACCCGGGGTCTACCAAGATGTACCGGGACCTGAGAGAGATTTATTGGTGGCATGGTATGAAGAGGGATGTTGCCAAGTTTGTGTCGGAATGTCCAAGTTGTCAACAGGTGAAAGTTGAGCACCAGAGGCCCGGTGGTTTGGCCCAAGACATCGAAATTCCCACCTGGAAGTGAGAGGATGTGAATATGGACTTTGTGGTTGGATTGCCTCGGACCCGAAGGCAATTTGACTCCATTTGGGTTATTGTGGATCGGATGACGAAATCAGCCCACTTTTTACCGGTCAAAGCTACTTTCAATGCCGAGGATTATGCGAGGTTGTATATCCAAGAGATGGTGAGGTTACATGGTGTGCCTAGGTCCATCATATCGGACCGTGGTACTCAATTCACTTCCCACTTTTGGAAATCTTTCATGAAGGGCCTTGGGACCAAAATTAAGTTGAGTTCCGCTTTTCATCCTCAAACCGATGGCCAAGCGGAACGGACTATTCAAACTTTGGAGGACATGTTGAGGGCATGCGTATTGGAGTTTAAGGGGAATTGGGATGATCATCTTCCACTCATAGAGTTTGCCTATAATAATAGCTTCCATGCTAGTATTGGCATGGCTCCGTTTGAAGCCTTGTATGGGAGACGGTGTAGATCCCCGGTGGGATGGTTTGAAGTGGGGGAAATGGCCTTGGTTGGCCCGGATTTGGTGATGGACGCTATGGAGAAGGTAAAGGTGATTAGGGAGAGATTGAAAGTGGCCCAAAGTCGCCAAAAGTCCTATGCGGATAGTAGGAGAAGGGACCTCAAATTTCATGTAGGGGATTGGGTTTATGTGAAAGTCTCTCCTATGAAGGGCGTTATGCGTTTTGGCAAAAAGGGCAAGTTGAGCCCCCGGTATGTTGGCCCTTATGAAGTGGTGGAGCGGATTGGAGATGTGGCTTATAAGTTAGAGTTACCTCCGAGTTTGGGTTCCATACATCCGGTCTTTCATGTATCTATGTTGAGAAAGTTTGTTGGCGATCCTAACTCCATTGTGCCTTTGGAAGGGATTGAGGTTGAGGAAAATTTGACTTATGAGGAGGTGCCGGTGGCAATTTTGGATAGGCAAGTTAAGCGACTTCGCAACAAGGATGTGGCTTCGGTAAAGGTACTTTGGAGGAATCAACTAGTAGAGAGTGCTACTTGGGAGGCGGAGTTGGACATGATGAAGCGATACCCCCCATCTTTTCCAATCTACTCAAGCCTAAGGTACTAGGAATCTTTCCCTATCAATTGTGTCATTTTCTTGCCCTCTTGAGTCTCATAGCATGACATGCATATGTGTACAATAAAGGTTTTTACTTCTTTGGCAAATAAGTTGGATACAATTTTGACATGAATTGGTTTTGAGCTATAATTTGATTTATGATAAAAAGCTTTTGTGTACAATCTTGCATTTTGAGTTAAGTTGTGCATTGTTTCTTGAATCGGATATATCTTGCCTTAACAATGTCTTTTCTAGCCTTGTTCTTGCACATTCGAGGACGAATGTTCCCAAGGGGGAGATGGTGTGAGGACCCGGAAATTCGTTTAACGACCTCAAAGGAATTCCCTTGGCTAAACTCTTCTCAAGTACCAATGAGAGGGTCAACTTTGAGTGAGCATATCTCTTAGCTCAAATTGAACTGGGTGGCCTATGACATACCAAATTAAAGCTCTTTGAATTAGCTTTCCAACGCACCTGGTTTCACCTAATTCCGAGCTCGGACCAAGGAGTTACGCTTGTTTTCGTTCAGACTGTTCGTGCAGGAAATCCACACGGCCAGCCACACGGACCGTGTGGCATCAGACGGTCCGTGAGGCTACTTTGACCCACGAATTTCTTGCCAAAACCTTGTTCTAAGTATGTGTACTTCCGTGGTACCTTCATACGGACCATTGCACGGTCCGTGTGACCTTAAACGGTCCGTTAAACGGACCGTTTGGTGACACTTGGTCCAAGGGAAAAATTTTCTGAAAAATTCTAAGTCTGGTGAGATGGTCCATTCACACGGTCCGTGTGGAGTGAGATGGTCCGTTTACTGGACAGTGTGGAATGACTTAGTCAAAAAAATATTGCCTCCGAAAATTCTAAGTCCGGTGCCACGGACCCGTAGACGGTCCGTGTGAGCCCAGACGGTCCGTTTAGCGGACCGTATGCCCCAGACGGGCCAATTCTTGATCCGTTTCATTAATGGCAATTTCGTAATTTTGGTTTATTCCGGTGCAAATATGGTCTTTTCCACCCTTTCTTGAGCTTCCTATATATTCCATACTTCACCATTTTGAAGCATTTCTACACTTCAACTCTCTCTCTAAAAGTTCTTTCTCAAGACTCTCCTACATCTCTCTAGGATTCTTCAAGCTAAGGTTCACATTTGAGATCACTTCCTCCTCAAGTTGTCTTCTACCGGGTATGTGGGGTTTGATTCTTGGTTCCTTTCAATCAAGAAGACCCAAGTTCTTCTCAAATTATTTCATACACTTGTCTACTTAAAATGTTAGTATTACTACTTGTTCTTGGTACCTTGAACCATGCATGTGTTAGTTTAGGCTCCCTACCATGATTTATGTTAGTTTTATGGAAATGAACTATTTGGATTATGGAATTATGAACTTGCATGTCCCTCTAATTATGTTTTATGTATGGGTGATGTTACTACCATTTTTACTAATTTTATTATGGATTTTCTAATTTTTACCTCTTGTTGCTACATTTGAATATACTCTACATCACCCATGCCATTCCTACATTTTTACATTTGCATCATACTCACGGCATTGGTATATGAAAAGTTTGGAAATGTGGATTAAGCCCGAAATTTGTCCGGAAAGGGAACTATAATATGAATTTTGGTAAGACATGGGATATGACAATAAGGTGATCACCGGTATGTCTATAATCTTGGCTCTTTGAGCATCTTGGGTGCTTGCACCATCTTGTATTTGTAGATGAGCTATTCCTTGCATTGGCATCTTGAATGTGATCTTGTAAATGGGTGTTAAGCTCAATTATGTCTTGAACGTTATGAACTTGCACTTGACTCTCTTGATAAGCATATGTGCATATATTTATAAGTATTCTTGTGGGATGTGTACTTAGCACCGATGGATTTGGAGTGTTGGGATAGCCCCAAGGTCCCTCTCCCTTTCCTTGAACTATGTGCCAGCATAGGAGCCATTACCGAAAGTAGGGGTTGCCCGTAAGGAATGGCTAGATGTTATGAAAATCCTTCTGAAAGTAGGGGTTGCCCGTAAGGAAGGTGGCCATCCACTGAAAGTAGGGGTTGCCCGTAAGGTGTGATGTAGATTACCTTTGGCAAGTAATCTTCTCCCCGCCGATGGGAGGTCCCAATTCGGTCCGGTTCATGTAATAGCTCGCATGGACTTGGGTGTGTCGGTTATAGTCCATCCCCGTTATATAGGAGCACTATCGCATTGCACGCATCACGTGTTTCATGGCATCTTGTATATATAATTTCTATTGTATATGTATTCCTTGTATATTATGTGCCCTTGCCACTTAACATGGTTACGCAGCATACCCTCATACTTAGTACATTCAACGTACTAACGCATACTCTATGCCTGCATGATTTTACCATGCAGGGACCGAGCAGTTTGAGCAGTATCAGCCGGACGCGTAGCTTATCCCTTTCTAGATATTTTGTGGTGAGCCCCGTCTTTCGAGGGCATGCTTTTGATTTCTTTTGTACACCCCATCTATGTATGTATTTGACTGAGGGTGAGCCCGGAACCTGTCCCGGCCCCCGTTCCTTGATTAGAGGCACTTATTGGACAATTGTATAAACTTCTCATTTTGTTATCTATGGAATATGTCCTCCCTTTTGGTTTTAAGAATGTTCTCTTTAATCTTGCCTTTAACTTTCTGCGAATTTGAGGCTTGTTTGGGGGCTTTCGGGTCCCCATTCGCCGTGTCACATCTAGACCCCGACCCCGGGTCGTGACACTTTTGAGTCCAAATCCCTACGGACCCAACTATGGGTCGTAGGAGACCCTATGGGCCATAGTTTGGACCCATTAAAGGTACTTTAGGACCCCAAATTTCATACCTATTACTATGAATTGACTTCTACGGGACATAGAAGCTTCTATGGGACATAGAAGCTTCTGTGAACTATAGATGGCCTCGTAATTCGCCTTGGTGTCTAAATCAATGGATTTTACGAGACGATCTATATGACCCGTCTTTTCATCTATGAGACATAAGTCATCATTCATAGTTCAAGGTTCAAAATTCAAGTCTCTAAATCCCAACCAATTCGACATAACGAAAACCCTATATGATCCATCAATAGGTCTATGATCCGTAGATTGGCTAGTCATAGACCCAGCCTAGATTTCCAATGGCACAGCGAGACCTCCCGTCTATGAGCCGTAGACTGATTTACAATTGGTAGATGAGGTTTTGCAAGTTAGTCTATCCATTTAAATGATGGGCAATTCCATATTTTCTGATCATTTTCTAATTAATTCCCTAACAATTTAGGATTAAAATAAGACCTTTATAAATATCCAATAAGTCTTTTTCTCTCATTAACACTTAGAAATCTTTGAGAGCAAAATTTAGAAAGAAAAAAGCCGGGGTTCCAAGAGTATTCATCAAGTTTTTCAAGAATCTAATTCTTCCAGGTGTGTAAGGCCCTCCAAAAGTTATTCTACATTTGTTTTAGTATCTTTTCGTTATTTTCATCCAAGATTAAATTAATGAGTTGAGATCAAATATTTCTCATTTTGAGTAAACTTTATTGAAATATTTGTTTATGTTAATTTTCTTGAAGAAAATCATAGTCGTCATTGATGTCACTGCTGAGTTTATTTCTTAAGTCAAGTTGTATACATTTATTGTTGCATTTGTAAAAACCCTAGATATTTCATGAAAAGCTATCAAGTCTAAAGCACTGAGTTGAGTTCAAGAAGTATTTAACGCATTTATATTTACAAGTTAGTTGAGCAGTAAACATATGTTTTTTAGACTCATTGTATTGATGCATTCTTCAGTTAAAGAGGATAAAAGTTTGAGAATGTTGAGAAAAGCTAAAGCCGGGCTAAGTCTCAAAAAGTTAAAAAAGTATTTTTGAGTAATAATACTATTAAAGCTATGAGCATATAAATAACATTTTGGGAGTAGTATTGAGTACCAATATGGGTAAGAGTAATAATAACTCGAACCTATAAACTACATAGCTAGTGTAGAATAGGATTATACTAGATTGTACAACTCCTCATATGCCACTGAAATGGCCAAGTTTAGATGGATTCATGAGTTCATCTTTGTCCTTTACCCTAGCAAAGTATTGGATGACTTTGGCAATATGAGCAAGATATTGTGTCATCATGATGCTTATAGTGATGGTTGTCATTTAGAGAAACTCTCCAAGCTAAAATATATATTATTTTCAGATATAGTCTGAGTTGAATTTATTTATGCATTAAACCAGATGTTTTACTTATATTGCATTGATTATGTTATTGAATTATTTTCTGATTTAAGTCTTTGAGTTGAGTGAACATCCTATCCTGAGTTTCTATTTTGGCCACTTTACATACCATACATTCCATGTACTGATGCCCTTTGGCACTGCATAATTTTATGATATAGATTCAGGTACCCATGATAGCAGAAATTCAGTAAGACAGCTTCCCAGAAACATTTGGTGAGACCTTTTTTCTTTCATAGGGCCCTAGTTAGTTAGTCCAATTCATTATTTTATAGCCAGGTAGCCGTGAGTCTTATTGCAGCACCTATCTTCAGTATAGTAGAGGCTTCATGGACAAAGCTGGTGAGTCGGTTCAGTCTATTCATTCAGATATTTTAAGCATTATTACGATATATATCAAGATATATTTTTAAATTTTGTATAAAGTATAATTGAGATTCTCTGAGTTTTGTAAAATATTTTAAAGGTTCACCTTATAAATCTTCTGCATGCATGTTAAAGTTTTCAGTTGAGTGAGTCAAGTAGGACAAAGGTTCGCTTGTGGACCAATAATAGTTTTCGAGTGCTGGCCACATCTAGGGTGTAGGCTCGGGGCATGACATTTACATTGACCTATGTCTCATCAATCAATACAATATCGTCTATAAATAACATACACCGAGAAACCTCCTGAATAGACCATGTCAACTTTTGCAAATCAAGGCGAATATAAAAGGGCTAAGAACGGATCCCTAGATAAGCCCCATCTCTACTAGAATGTTCTCTAAGATTTTTTTTTACCATTCTAATTCGAGTCTTAGCTCCATCATACATGTCATTTATCATCCTAATATAATGTAATAGTCCAACCCACTGGTGATATTGTTCGCTTTAGGTTTAGGCCAATATGGCTTTAAAAGGTGTCTTTATTAGGTAAGACTTGCTTACTTATATACACATAATCTCTTATGTATTTTATCGGTGTGGGACTTCTATCATAAGATGGATTATTACATACACCCCTCTGTAGGCTCAATATCCTCGAAGTTTGTCTCACCATATGGAATTCCGGCTAAATTTAGTTAAACTCTGGCCCATAATGACAAAATTGACATAAGAGTGGCTCTAATACAATTTGTAACGGTCCAACCCCCTAGTGATTTTGTCTTCTTTGGGCCTAGGCCCGTACAACTTTAAAATACATCACAAATGTTTAAGACATACTTACTTATATATCCACCATCTCTCCTGTGTTTTGTCGATGTGGGAATTCTATCATAAGATGGGTTATTACATATAAAATACTTGGACACTTCTTGCCTCCAAGTATCTCCAGAAGACATCCATCGGAACATCTTCATAGGTCTTTTCAAGCTCAATAAACAACATGCATACTCTTTCCTTTTTTTATATTTCTCTGCCAATCTCTGCACAATATGGATGACTTCAGTTATCGATCATCCTGACATGAATTCAAGTTAATTTTCATAAATGAAATTCCTCTCCTTACCGTCATCTCCACTCACTCTCTTCCAAATTTTTATAGTGTAACTTAGTAGCTTGATAATCTTGTAATTTTATTTTCAATATTTTAAAATCTCTTTCATACAAATCAACCAAAATACCCCTTTTCTCTCGCTTTCATACAAACCCAAGAAAAAAATTCATGTAGCAATTCTCTCTCCTAAAAATCAATCAAAATCATTGCGAAAGTAAAGATTTTTCCTTGTCTACCCACAATTTTCTATTTTGAAATGAAGGGGGTTGAAACTTACAAGATCAATATTTTTTAGAAGAGCATTAAAATATACGAGGTCTACTTCTTCAAGATATTCAAGAAAATTCACCCAAATATTGGAGTTTTTAGCAAGATCATGGAGATTGTAGTAATTCTAATTTTTAAAAATTGACTTAGCAATCTTCTGAATAAAAAAAATAATGGATCATGTGATAAAGAATGTTACGAAAAATTAAATAGTTCTGAATCAATTTACTGCTTTTTATTAGTAGTAAAAGCTTTTCACTGTATATTATTAAATTTTATTACGTATTACATGGATAGGATATATAATATGCTATGCTTACCTTATTATATAATTTTTATATATGTATATATATTTGTGGAATGGGTCTAGAAATTTATTTTACTTCAGTTTTTGAGTAAAGTATCAAAAACACGGTTAGGCTTTCTCATTTTTTCTAAGTTTCATATATAAACTATTGAGAATGGGAGTTTCATACCTAAACTATCACTCGTTAGTTTTATAAACACACTTCATACTACACTCTCTGCTTTATTTTAAAAAATTATCACATGACACTTTACATGAAAAAACATTCTATTTTGACAAAAATAAATGCATTATTAGTATTAGTTAAAAGTTAAAGATTAAAATATCACTACCCCAGAAGAGATTGATTTTTTTAAAAATAAAATTTGAAATATCTTTTTACCATACTCCAACCACCTCCTACGCTCTAAAGCCCCTCTCACCCCACCCCCACCCCACCTTTTTGAATTTTTTTAATAAAATTTTTTAAAAAAATTGCTTCATCCCTTCACTTTAAAAAAAATGGATACTATATAAATTTTTTTTGAAATAATGATATTTATTAATCTTTTATTTTTTGACAAACACTAGTAGTTTATTTAATTTCTGTCAATGTAAAATGCTTTATGCATGTGATAAGATTTTTTTAAAATAAAAGAGACAGCGTATTAAAAGATAACTATTCACTTCGGAAAGATAATACCTTGGACATACTTAAAACCTTTTATCTTGACTCATTTGTTTTTGGTCTTAATCCTCCTCCACAAACCATTATTGTCACCCCAACTTAGATCACTACTGCTATACATTCCTCTATCAATCAAGGGTAATCATAAATCACTTCTAACCCTGTCTATGAGGAATGGTGATGTAATGATCTTCTTATTATGATTTTGTAACGCCCGGTAAAATTACCAAAATACCCCTGGAGTGAGGGTATGCGCGTAACGCATCTTTCGATGCTCGTATGGCGAATCCGAGACCGGATTTGTGATCAGCATGGAAGATGGAGTGGGAAAATGGTCTCGGTCGAATTTTAGAGCGACCCGATCGAAAGATAAATTTTCGAATCAAGTCACAAAACAGTGGCTGTCCGCGACAGAGGCGCGTCGCGGACCTGACGCGGAGTCGCACTTGTGTGTTTTCCAAATTTTCGACGGGATGGAGAGAACTCGTACAAAAGCACTTTTTCCAAAATTACGCAGTACGCGATAGGTCCGCGTCGCGGACCGTGTATTTTTCCGAACTGCAAATTCCTAATTTAATTCTAGGGGCATTCTAGTCAATCCCTAGTCCCTCCTAAACACTGGTACACGACTAATTAAGTCGTTTTCAACCAAAAAGGGGTCTAAAACCTCATTCTAAGTCCTATCCTTTAGAAACTAACAAGGCTAGGGCTTGAGGAGAAGAGAGAAGAGCTTGTGGGAGGAATTCGAGCGGAGACCCCGAAAGTACTCGATTGTTGACGGTATCACAGGTATGTAAGGCTAAACCAAAACATGAGATTGTCCTCTCATGTGCCCCATAGAGGTCATAGATGAGTTGATGATTGAAGAGTCTACATGCATGAGTTCTTTGATGGCTTTTCTCGAAAAATCATATTTGAAATTACGCGTTTTTCTATGTTGATGATCATCACACTAATTGTTTTCTTAAATTGAATATTTTCCATGAGAATTTGCATAACCCTACATGACTATTTGAAAGGCATGCATAATGAACTTGAGGATTGAGTCTAGAGCCTTGAGTTAAGATTGTGATTGTTGATTGTGATTGTGATTGTGATAAGAGAATGATGATAAGTTGATAGAGTTTGATGGTCTAATGAGTCTCTATAAATGAACTCTACCGATGTGTCTATTCATTTAATTCTTAATGATTGTTCTAATCTTGAGTCATTGATGAGATTGATTGATGAGAGGGTTAAAGTCCCTATGAGTTTGATTGATGATAGGGTTAGAGTCCCTATGAGATACCGATCGTTGACGGGGTTAAAGTCCCTACGAGATTGGTTTGATTGGATTGATGGTTTTATGAGCATTGAGTCGGGAGGAGTATCGAGCACCGAAATGGGTAAGAGTGAGTCCCACTCGGACTCATTAAACTATGTCGCCAAGCATAGAAGAGGTTTTCCTCTTGAGTTGATGTCCCTGAAATCAATAGCGGACTTTGTTGATTGTTCTGTCTCCATCTTGGATTTATCCATTATGGTTTCGATTCGTCTCTACCTGGCAAGTACGGGACGGCCGTGGCAACACCGGCGGGATTGTTGTACAATCACTGGCTCATAAGTGATTGTTGTCGGTTAAGAGAAACTCCCATAAATTTCGTACCTTACTCCGAGTCTAGAAGAGATGAGAGGAGGTGAGCTCCACTGAGATGAGATGAGATGAAATGAAATGTGATGAGATAAGAGGAGGTGAACTCCTTTGAGATGAGTCTGAAATGATTGATGAGGTTTGAGTTGTTGATAGGTCACTTGTCTACTCTTTATTCTTGCATAGATGGACATTTGACTAATGATGTGATTTGATATGTATTTTGAGTTGCTATTGTTTCCATATTATTCTACCGGTTTCTGTTTCATTCAGCTATTTTACATACCAGTACATTCCAAGTACTGACGTCCACTCTGGACTGCATCATTTTATGATGTAGAGGCAGGTACTAGAGATCATCGACAGGCGCTCCGTTGAAGATCTGAGATTCGAAGTTGATTTGGTGAGCCTCCCCTACTCCGGAGGATCCACTACTTTTATTTCATCATGCTTTAGAGTTAGATTGGACTATTTTTTTATTTTGATTTGGGTAGCCATGGATTTGTCATTGGCACCACATGATTAGTGATAGAGGCTTCATAGACGATGGTCGAGTGTTGATGTTGAGATTGTGAGCTAGTTCTTTCTACTAGCCTTTATTATTTTATATATATTCTTTTGAGACTTTAGATGAGATGTATCCATTACTTAATTATATTTTCCACTGTTCAGTAGAGTTTATTCGATTGAATGATGTGATGAGGCTAAGTGGTTCGCTTGGGGACTAGCAATAGTCTCTGAGTGCCGGCCACGCCAAGGGTACCCTCCCGGGGCGTGACAAACTTGGTATCAGAGCACAGAGTTCAAGTGTCCTAGGGAGTCTATGAGGCCGTGTCTAGTAGAGTCTTGTTTATGGGTGTGTTGTCGACCACACTTCATAAGCAGGAGGCTATGGGACATTAGGAATGGTTACACTTCTTTCTTACTCTAAATCGTGCGATGGAATTGAACTTTATGAAAACTATCCTCTAATTCGTGCGTTACACGTGCAGAATCGATAAACATGCCTCCCAGAAGAGCTGTCAGAGGAAGGGGACGTCCTGCCAGGCAAGCTGTTAACCCACCTGAACCCCAAGTACCCGAGGGGCCCGTGGATCCAGCGGTTCCTGTCGAACAGCCCCCTCAGGACGAGGTCTCCAATGCCGAGTTACGCCAAGCTATTCGGGCTCTAGCCCAGGCTGTTGCGGCACCTCCTGTGAGACAGGGAGCGGGCAGACTGGACACTCATGACACCTCCAGAGTCCGGGAATTTCTGAGGATGAACCCGCCTGAGTTCACGGGATCGGCAGCTACTGAAGACCCCGAGAGCTATATTGAGGAGCTTGAGAAGGTGTTCCAAGTGATGCACGTGGCGGATGTGGATAGAGTTGAATTGGCCGCCTACCAACTCAAAGGGGTGGCCAGGCTGTGGTTCGACCAATGGAAGAGGGGCCGAGTGGATGATGATTCAGGTGTGACCTGGGCAGTGTTTGAGGATGCCTTCTTGGGACGCTTCTTCCCAAGGGAGAAAAGAGAGGCGAAGGTGAGGGAGTTTCTGAATCTAAAACAGGGCTCCATGACCGTGCAGGAGTATGGCCTGAAGTTCACACAGCTATCTCGCTATGCTCCAAATATGATTGCCGACAAGAGGGGGAGAATGGGAATGTATGTCGATGGGTTGAATAGAGGGCCCAAAAGGGATGGCAGAGGGGCAATGCTGGTGAGTGATATGGACATTGGGCGATTGATGACATTTGTACAACAGGCTGATGAGGAGAGACAGCATGACAAGGAGGAATTCAGGCGCAAGAAAGCCAAAACGTCTAGCTATGAGACGGGAAGGAGAGGCAATGGTCATCGCTTTCCAACACCATCATCTGCTAGTACGCCCACGCCCAGGATCAGGGATGATCAAAGGTCCCAGAATACTAGAGCCCCTGGGTCCCAGTCACAAGCTAGTGTGGCTCAAGGATCGCGGGGTCAACCGCCGTGTAAAAAGTGTGGCAAGTTGCACTTGGGGAGCTGTCGTGAGGGAAAGGATGGGTGCTACAAATGTGGCCAAGTGGGTCACTATCAGAGAGACTGTCCTCGATGGGCTAGCCGAGCTCAATCCACTGCATCGGCCCCACCAGTAGGAGGGAACCAGAGGGCCACTATGTCAGGAACAGGCGGAGCGACAAACCGCTTGTACGCCATGGGTAGTCGCCAAGATCAGGAGAACTCCCCAGATGTGGTGACAGGTATGATTCGTGTCTTTACTTTTGATTGTTATGTCTTGATGGACCCTGGTGCCACACTGTCGTTTGTATCTCCTTATGTGGCCAGTAAATTTGATATGACCCCTGAGAGTCTCCTTGAACCTTTTGATGTTTCTACTCCAGTGGGTGAGTCTATTCGAGCTGAGAGAGTTTATAGGACTTGCGTAGTGTCCATCTATCATAGGGACACTCTTGTTGATTTGATTGAGCTGGAGATGATTGATTTCGACTTGATCCTTGGCATGGATTGGCTCCACGCCTGTTATGCCTCTGTTGATTGTAGATCCCGAACTGTTAAGTTCCAAATTCCAAATGAACCAGTTCTAGAGTGGAAGGGTGACTCAGTGACACCGAGGGGGAGGTTTATCTCATATCTTAAAGCCCGGAAGTTAATTTCCAAAGGTTGTATCTATCACCTAGTACGAGTGAAATCAGACGAGGTTGAGTCCCCAACTCTTGAGTCAGTTCCGATTGTTAGTGAGTATCCGGAAGTATTTCCTGATGATCTGCCCGGAGTCCCTCCTGATAGGGAGATTGACTTCGGGATTGACATTCTTCCTGATACCCAACCCATTTCGATTCCACCTTACAGGATGGCCCCCGCTGAGCTGAAAGAATTGAAAGAACAACTAAAAGATTTGCTAGAAAAGGGCTTCATTAGGCCAAGCGTTTCACCATGGGGTGCTCCTGTCCTATTCGTGCGAAAGAAAGATGGGTCTCTCAGAATGTGTGTTGATTATAGGCAACTGAACAAGGTCACCGTGAAGAACAAATATCCTCTCCCAAGGATAGATGATTTGTTTGACCAACTTCAGGGCGCCTCTTGTTTCTCTAAGATAGACCTCAGATCTGGCTACCATCAGCTGAAGGTGAGAGAGTGCGACATTCCAAAGACAGCCTTTAGGACTAGATATGGCCATTTTGAATTCCTGGTCATGTCCTTTGGGTTGACGAATGCACCTGCCGCCTTTATGGACTTGATGAACAGGGTGTTCAAACCGTATCTTGACTTGTTTGTGATTGTATTCATCGATGATATTCTGATATATTCAAGGAGTGAAGAGGAGCATGCCAATCACCTCAGAGTTGTCCTCCAAACTCTTAGGGACCATGAGTTGTGTGCAAAATTTTCAAAGTGTGAGTTCTGGCTTAAGTCAGCAGCCTTCCTGGGCCACGTTGTTTCCGGTGATGGTATTCAGGTGGATGCCCAGAAGATTGAAGCGGTTAAGAACTGGCCACGACCGACCACTCCGACTGACATTAGAAGTTTCTTGGGGTTGGCGGGCTACTACCGCAGGTTTGTAGAAGGATTTTCTTCCTTATCCGCACCATTGACCAAGTTGACCCAGAAAAAGGTCAAGTTTCAGTGGTCCGAGGAATGTGAGAAGAGTTTCCAGGAATTGAAAACGAGATTGACTACTGCACCAGTCTTAACTTTACCCGAGGGAAATGAGGGCTTTGTGATTTATTGTGATGCCTCAAGGGTCGGACTGGGATGTGTACTAATGCAAAGGGGGAAGGTGATAGCCTATGCCTCCAGGCAACTCAAGGTCCATGAAAGGAATTACCCAACCCATGACCTCGAGTTGGCGGCGGTAGTGTTCGCACTTAAGATCTGGCGTCACTACTTGTATGGGGTACACGTGGATGTGTTCACAGACCACAAGAGCTTGCAGTATGTTTTCAGTCAGAAGGAGCTTAACTTGCGACAGAGGAGATGGTTGGAGTTGCTCAAGGATTACGGCATGAGCATTCACTATCATCCAGGTAAAGCTAACGTTGTTGCTGATGCTCTTAGCAGGTTATCAATGGGTAGCACAGCCCATGTGGAGGAAGGAAAGAGGGAATTAGCCAAGGACGTACACCGGTTGGCTCGATTAGGGGTCCGACTTGAGGAGAACAACAAAGGAGGAGTTAATGTGGAGAACGGGTCTGCTTCCTCGCTAGTGATAGAAGTGAAAGAAAAGCAAGACCAAGACCCAGTTATACTCCAATTGAAGGAGGATGTCCACAATCAGAAGGTGACGGTCTTCGCCAAAGGGGGAGATGATGTACTGAGATATCAAGGTCGATTGTGTGTTCCAAATGTTGATGGCATACGGGACAGAATCATGGCAGAAGCTCATAACACTAAATATTCCATTCACCCTGGCTCCACCAAAATGTACCACGACTTAAGGGAGGTCTATTGGTGGAATGGGATGAAGAGGGATGTTGCAGAGTTTGTCTCGAAATGCCCAAATTGCCAACAAGTGAAGGTTGAACATCAAAGGCCATGTGGATTGGCTCAGAACTTTGAAATTCCGGAGTGGAAATGGGAGATGATCAACATGGACTTTATCACTGGCCTGCCGAAATCTCAAAAGCAACATGATTCGATATGGGTGATCGTGGATAGGATGACAAAGTCGGCTCACTTCTTGGCAGTAAAGACAACAAACACTGCGGAAGAGTATGCCAGATTGTACGTCCAGGAGATCGTGAGGTTGCATGGGGTTCCTTTGTCTATCATCTCGGACAGAGGGGCTCAATTTACCTCCCAGTTCTGGAGATCGTTTCAGAAAGGTTTGGGTACCAAGGTGAATCTGAGTACAGCTTTTCACCCGCAGACGGATGGTCAGGCAGAGCGTACGATTCAAACACTCGAGGATATGTTGAGAGCTTGTGTACTTGACTTCAAAGGAAATTGGGATGACCATCTACCCTTGATCGAATTCGCATATAACAATAGTTATCATGCAAGCATTCGGATGGCTCCTTATGAGGCCCTGTACGGGAGAAGATGTAGGTCGCCGATTGGGTGGTTTGAGGTTGGAGAAGCAGGGCTGATTAGGCCTGATCTTGTTCACCAGTCGATGGAAAAAGTCAAGATCATTAGAGAGAGGCTAAAGACTGCCCAGAGTCGCCAAAAATCCTACACCGACGTAAGGAGAAGAGACTTAGAGTTTGAGATAGATGATTGGGTGTATTTGAAAGTATCACCTATGAAAGGTGTCCTAAGGTTTGGAAAGAAGGGAAAGTTAAGCCCACGATATGTTGGGCCATATCAGATCGTAAAAAGGATTGGGAAGGTTGCTTACGAGTTGGAGTTACCTTCCGAGTTAGAGGGAGTTCATCCGGTATTCCATGTGTCGATGCTAAAGAAATGCTTGGGAGATCCCGCCGTGGTGATTCCTATCGATGGCCTTGGAGTGAAAGATAGCCTATCCTATGAAGAGGTCCCGGTTCAGATCCTTGATCGTCAGGTTCGCAGGTTGAGGAACAAAGAGATAGCCTCAGTCAAAGTCCTGTGGAGGAATCAATTCGTTGAAGAAGCCACATGGGAAGCTGAGGAGGAGATGAGGGCCAAATACCCGCACCTATTCGTGACAACGGATGATGGAAACAATTAAGGTAAAAATCCTTGCTCTTCACTAAACTGGTTGTTTTATTTTGATGAGACTTACTATTGCCTGGTCGAGGATGGATTGCTTGAACTGAGTGGAAGATGAGTCTCGAGTCTATTGTGCTTTAGTCCCCACCTCTACTCATCATTCGAGGACGAATGATCCCAAGGGGGAGATGATGTAACGCCCGGTAAAATTACCAAAATACCCCTGGAGTGAGGGTATGCGCGTAACGCATCTTCCGATGCTCGTATGGCGAATCCGAGACCGGATTTGTGATCAGCATGGAAGATGGAGTGGGAAAATGGTCTCGGTCGAATTTTAGAGCGACCCGATCGAAAGATAAATTTTCGAATCAAGTCACAAAACAGTGGCTGTCCGCGACAGAGGCGCGTCGCGGACCTGACGCGGAGTCGCACTTGTGTGTTTTCCAAATTTTCGACGGGATGGAGAGAACTCGTACAAAAGCACTTTTTCCAAAATTACGCAGTACACGATAGGTCCGCGTCGCGGACCGTGTATTTTTCCGAACTGCAAATTCCTAATTTAATTCTAGGGGCATTCTAGTCAATCCCTAGTCCCTCCTAAACACTGGTACACGACTAATTAAGTCGTTTTCAACCAAAAAGGGGTCTAAAACCTCATTCTAAGTCCTATCCTTTAGAAACTAACAAGGCTAGGGCTTGAGGAGAAGAGAGAAGAGCTTGTGGGAGGAATTCGAGCGGAGACCCCGAAAGTACTCGATTGTTGACGGTATCACAGGTATGTAAGGCTAAACCAAAACATGAGATTGTCCTCTCATGTGCCCCATAGAGGTCATAGATGAGTTGATGATTGAAGAGTCTACATGCATGAGTTCTTTGATGGCTTTTCTCGAAAAATCATATTTGAAATTACGCGTTTTTCTATGTTGATGATCATCACACTAATTGTTTTCTTAAATTGAATATTTTCCATGAGAATTTGCATAACCCTACATGACTATTTGAAAGGCATGCATAATGAACTTGAGGATTGAGTCTAGAGCCTTGAGTTAAGATTGTGATTGTTGATTGTGATTGTGATTGTGATAAGAGAATGATGATAAGTTGATAGAGTTTGATGGTCTAATGAGTCTCTATAAATGAACTCTACCGATGTGTCTATTCATTTAATTCTTAATGATTGTTCTAATCTTGAGTCATTGATGAGATTGATTGATGAGAGGGTTAAAGTCCCTATGAGTTTGATTGATGATAGGGTTAGAGTCCCTATGAGATACCGATCGTTGACGGGGTTAAAGTCCCTACGAGATTGGTTTGATTGGATTGATGGTTTTATGAGCATTGAGTCGGGAGGAGTATCGAGCACCGAAATGGGTAAGAGTGAGTCCCACTCGGACTCATTAAACTATGTCGCCAAGCATAGAAGAGGTTTTCCTCTTGAGTTGATGTCCCTGAAATCAATAGCGGACTTTGTTGATTGTTCTGTCTCCATCTTGGATTTATCCATTATGGTTTCGATTCGTCTCTACCTGGCAAGTACGGGACGGCCGTGGCAACACCGGCGGGATTATTGTACAATCACTGGCTCATAAGTGATTGTTGTCGGTTAAGAGAAACTCCCATAAATTTCGTACCTTACTCCGAGTCTAGAAGAGATGAGAGGAGGTGAGCTCCACTGAGATGAGATGAGATGAAATGAAATGTGATGAGATAAGAGGAGGTGAACTCCTTTGAGATGAGTCTGAAATGATTGATGAGGTTTGAGTTGTTGATAGGTCACTTGTCTACTCTTTATTCTTGCATAGATGGACATTTGACTAATGATGTGATTTGATATGTATTTTGAGTTGCTATTGTTTCCATATTATTCTACCGGTTTCTGTTTCATTCAGCTATTTTACATACCAGTACATTCCAAGTACTGACGTCCACTCTGGACTGCATCATTTTATGATGTAGAGGCAGGTACTAGAGATCATCGACAGGCGCTCCGTTGAAGATCTGAGATTCGAAGTTGATTTGGTGAGCCTCCCCTACTCCGGAGGATCCACTACTTTTATTTCATCATGCTTTAGAGTTAGATTGGACTATTTTTTTATTTTGATTTGGGTAGCCATGGATTTGTCATTGGCACCACATGATTAGTGATAGAGGCTTCATAGACGATGGTCGAGTGTTGATGTTGAGATTGTGAGCTAGTTCTTTCTACTAGCCTTTATTATTTTATATATATTCTTTTGAGACTTTAGATGAGATGTATCCATTACTTAATTATATTTTCCACTGTTCAGTAGAGTTTATTCGATTGAATGATGTGATGAGGCTAAGTGGTTCGCTTGGGGACTAGCAATAGTCTCTGAGTGCCGGCCACGCCAAGGGTACCCTCCCGGGGCGTGACAGATTTGGCTTCGTCAAATATTTCTGATCCTCTTCTTAATCACTTAACTCGATCCACCTCTTCCAATGATGCTTTTAAAAGTGAGCTTATGTTTTAGTCTCATATGCATGCTCAAGTCATGCAATTAAAATCTTAATTTCAAAACCTTTCTAAAGGCAATCTTTCCATCCTAGAGTACTTTGTGAAAAAATGTGCAATTGCCAATTCTCAAGTAGAAAGTTTGTACTTTGTACAAGATGATGACTTCATCTCATTTGTTCTTAATCGCCTTGATTTTTCATTTGGAATTTTCAAGGCTGCATTTAATATGCGTTCTGATCATATCACTCTTGAAGAACTATTTGAACTTATTCTTTAAGAAGAAGAATGCCAAAGAACTTCACTCTACTATCATTAACACCCAATTTGGCTCTACTCCTTCTCATGCTATATTAACCCACAGTTCATCTTTTCTTCAACCTTCTTCACCCCTTAACACAAATCAATCTTCTAGCCTATAATTCTAATAATCCTGCTCAATCTATGGTACCTCAACAATCTTGACATTCCACTCGATTCAGGAACCATCCATCCAAATGTCGTTTGACATGTCAAATATGTGATAAACATGATCATGAAGCTTGTAATTGCTATAAGAACTTTAATGAAAAGGATTTGACCAACAAGGCAACCACCACCATGGTCAAGTCTCAAACAAGCACATCTTGCTTCTTCTTTACCTATTCTTGATCCTACTTGGTACTTTGATTCAAGTGTTATACATCGTGACCTTTGACATGGCTAACCTCTCCTCATAAACTTACACGTCCAATGATGGTTTATTAGTTGATAATGATATGAAAATTCCTATTTTGCATATTGGTTTCTCAAAATTATGTCTACACCTACTTGTACTATTCAATGATGGTACAAATGAAGCTCTTTTTCGACGGCTTGTGTCTAACTTTATGCTACCAACTTCTAATTCTAATTTTCCTAATGTTTGTGAATCTTGTCAACTGGGCAAGAGTCAACGTTTGCCCTTTTCCCATTCTCATATTTCTAGCAATAATCCTTTTCAATTAATTTATTATGATATTTGGGGACCTTCCCCTGTTCCTTCTATTAATGGATCTTCTTACATTGTTTTATTTATTGATGATTGCACCAAATTTATTTGAATATATCTTATGTCTCATAAATCACAATTCTTTCAATTTTTCATTCAATTTAAGTCCTTAATTAAAACTAATTAGTTTGGAACTAAAATAAAATCAATTCAAATTGATTGGGGAGGCGAGTACTAAAAAATATCATCCTTTTGATAAAATGATGGCATTCATCATCATATCTTTTATTTTTATACACCTCAGTAAAATGATGCATCAAAATATCAAAATCAAATTAATTAAAAAAGCACTTACTTTTCTTTCCCATGCTTCTCTCCTATTTCAATTTTGGTAACATGCATTTCACACTGCTACATACTTATCAAATATTACTATATCTTCTTTCCTGTCTTCCGAATCACCATTGTAATGCCTCATAAGTTGAAAAATTAGAACACGGAGAAAAATATAAAAAATGAAACTAGTGCAGGTTTCACGAGCCATGTCTACGACTCATAGATAATTTTATGGGTTGTAGACAGGTGCTCGTAGATGGAACCTAGAGTTGAAATTTTTTCAAAATATTTTGAAAAAAAACACGAGCTAGAATTATGGGTCGTAAAAGAAATTACGATCCATGGAAGTTGATCGTGGATTGAATTAAGAAAGCTAAAAAACATTGGGTCTGGTCTCAGAATTTTATTTAGGAACAAACTAAGTAGGACAACTTGTGATTTTATTTACGAGTCATAGAAATAGTTCGTAAAAGAACCTTGACACTTAGAATTATTTTAGAAATTTTTGAAAATGTACAAGAAGAGGATCCTACGACTCATAGAAATTTGTATGAACTGTAAATAGGTTCGTAGATGAGTCATGGATAGTGAAAATTTGGTTAAATATGGAGGGAGTTCGCGAAGGATATCTATGGATCGTCAAAGGGATTACGGGGCGTGATTTTGGTTCGTGGTTTTTGGTTCAATTTTTATGATTGAATTATTTTTTCTATGGACCAACAAGATTGTAAGGACCCGGAATTCGTACGACCTCAATGAAGCATGAAAATTTGGTTTCGAAAAAGTTTTGGACCAAGGTGACGCTTCATGGGAGCCCTCATGGTCCGTGTGAGGTCACACGACCCGTGTGGGGCCTCCATGGAGTGCCTCTTGGCCTTTGGAGGATGTTTGGCCCTTAAACGTGGTATTTTAAACTAAGGCACACCACACTTGGACCCCTTCACGGATTGTGTGGTGGGCCGTGTGATGGCCTTGGCTTGAAATCCCACAGTTTTGGGACCAAGTATGGTTACACAACCAAGTATACGGCCCGTGTGGGGTGTCACGGCCCGTGTGGCCATCCGTAAGGCTTTCAGAGTGAAATTTTTCTAAGTATGGAATCACTGTCTCGTAACTTGATCGTGGAATTTTTTTAAGTATAGAATCCACAGGTTGGCATCATATTTGCCAACCTGTGACCATCGTTACCATATACATACATACATACATATATATATATATATATATATATATATATATATATATATATATATATATATATATATATATATATATATATATATATATATATATATATATATATATAATTATTTGGGAAATAGGCCCCATACTTCCGATTATAGCTCGAAGTCCATGCATAACGTGCAATGTATGATATGAATATTAAATGCACATAGTAGGCCATAGCATAAATTTAGCCAATCTTGGCTCATTGGTACATTTATTCTCATAGCATCATAATCATTGTCGTAGCATATACACCGGATTTGCAAAATCTCACATCTCTTTTGAATAAGTTTGACAACTTAACTCAACATTTAGAATGAAGCCTTAACTTTGAAAGTGCTCATAAAGGTGCTTTACAAAATGCTTATACTTGGTCCCACGTCAATTAGTAAAAGAAAGTATTTAAACAGGATCAAGTGCCTTAGTCGTTTAAATAGGGTATTACGTTAGACATTATTGGAAATCAATGTGTTACTTGTTATGTGCTTCAATTATAGTTTTGTATGGAAGAAGGACTGATTATGAATATTACATTCCCTTCGCATTCTACATTTATTTTAATGGCACTACACCAAGAAGAGAAACACTTCGAACATATGAATAGGTAGCCGGGAAAATCGAAAAAATGATATATAGATATTGCATGTCCAGTTTAAGCGAACGAATGAAATTTCAACCTAATTCCATCTTGAAAATAAATTAGCTGCAATTCCAATGCCTTTCACAGAAGGACTTTCTAGCAACAGAATAATAAGATATCACATTTGACGTATTGGAAAACTTCCCAGATTTCATGCTAAAAGTAGGGACGGTATTTAGCTTTAATATACCTTCCCAACGGACGTCTTATTGCCCAAAGTTTCTTCACGAGAGTTGTTTCTTATGTCCTAAGATTCGCAACAACTATTGTAAGGACCCGAAATTTGTACGACCTCAAGGAAGCATGAAAATTGGTTTCGGAAAAGTTTTGGACCAAGATGGCACTTCATGGGAGCCATCACGGTCCGTGTGAGGTGGCACCGCCCGTGAGGTCATCCGTAAAGCTTCCGGAGTGAAATATTTCTAAGTATGAGATCCTCATGCTCAAGATAAGTTCACTTTCAATCCTTCAATTCAAGCTTATCTTTGTTGTTTAAGATCATCATGGGTCCCCTACATCAAGCCAAGTTCAAAGGAATTCCCTTGGCTAAATTCTTCTCAAGTACCAATAAGAGGGTCAATTTTGAGTGGGCATATCTCTTAGCTCAAACTGAACTGGGTGGACCACGACATACCAAATCGAAGCTCTTTGAATTAGATTTCCAAAGCACCTAGTTTCACCTAATTCCGAGCTTGGACCAAGGAGTTATGTATATTTTCGTTCAGCCTGTCCGTGTAGGCAAGCCATACGGCCAGCTACACGGACCGTGTGGCAGCAAACGGTCCGTGAGGCTGGGATGGCCTATGATTTTGTTTGCCAAATTGTGTTCTAAGTGTGTCTCTTGCCTTGGTACCTTCATACGGACTATTGTGCGGTCCGTGTGACCCCAGACGGTCTGTTTACCGGACCGTGTGGTGATACTTGGTCCGAAAAATCTCGCCTCCGAAATATTAAAGTCCGGGACCACGGTACAGTAAACGGTCCGTGTGACTCTACACGGACCGTGTACCGGCCCGTATGCCCCAGACGAACAAATTTTTTGTCCGTTTCATTAATGGCATTTTCGAAATATTGTTTATTTCCAATGAAAATTTGGTCACTTCCCATCCCTCCTAAGCTCCCTATATAAACCATTCACCCTCATATTTCAGCATTTTTCTCTCATTTTCATTTCTCTCTCTCTCTCTCTCTAAGAGTTCACTCCACCAAGACTTGCCAACATCTCTCTAGGACTTGTCAAGCTTAGGCTCTCAATTTGAAGTCCATCCTTCTTAGTGTTGTCTTCAACCAGGTATGTGGAGTTTGATTCTTGGTTCCTTTCAACCAAGAAGACCCAAGTCTCTTTTAAAATTATTTTATACACTTGTCTACTTAAAAATGTGAAGATTCTACTACTTGATCTTGATATCTTGAACCATGCATATGCTATTTAGTGTTCCGAATTTTGAGTTATCTTAAGTTTTACTATGATGAACTACTTGGATTATGGAACTATGAACATTCATGTCCCTTTGAAGATGTTATTTTGCATGGGTGATATCTACTACATTTTCATATGAACTTTATTATGGATTTCTTAGTCTTTACATTATATTACTAATTTAGATATACTCTACATTACCCATGCCATTCCTACACCATGCATTGCATTACATTCATGACATTGATACATGAAAATTTTGAAAATGTGGGGTTAAACCCAATTTTGTCCTAAAAAGGAATTATAATGTGATTTTTGGTAAGACATGGGATATGACAAGAAGGTGATCACCGATATGTCTATGATTATGGCTCTTGGAGCATCTTGGGTGTTTACATCATCTTGTATCTTGGCTCTTTGAGCATCTTGGGTGTTTACACCATCTTGTACGTGGCTCTTGGAGCATCTTGGGTGTTTACACCATCTTGTATCTTGGCTCTTTGAGCATCTTGGATGTTTACACCATCTTGTACTTGGCTCTTGGAGCATCTTGGGTGCTTACACCATTTTGGTATATGTGTAGATGAGTTATTCCTTGCATGAGTATTATGATCATAATTTTGTGATTTGGCATTTGAGCCTACTTGTACATTTTTGAAAAGGATATTTGACTCTCTCAAAAGCATATGTATATACATAAGTATTCTTGTGGGATGTGTACTTAGCACCGATGGATAGGGGGCGTTAGGGATATCCCCAAGGTCCCTCTCCTTTTCCTTGAACTATGTGCCAGCATAGGGACGTTGCTATTACCGAAAGTAGGGGTCATCCGTAAGGAATGGTTATTCGTATTTATGTTATGATTTGGTTATGAAAAATCCTTCCGAAAGTAGGGGTTTCCCGTAAGAGAGGTGGCCATCAACCGAAAGTAGAGGTTGCCCGTAAGGTGTGATGTAGATTACCCTTGGCAAGTAATCTTCTCCCTGCCGATGGAAGGTCCAAATCGGTTTGGTTCATGTAATAGCTCACATGGATTGGGTTTGTCGGTTATAGTCCATCCCTGCTATATATATATATATTGGAGCATTATCGCATTGCACGCATCACGCATTCCATGGCATCTTGTATATTAAAATGCTATTGCTTATATGTTCTTGTATATTATGTGCCCTTGTCATCTAACATGATTATGCAGGTCCAGTAAGCCATATACATTGCATACCCGCATACTTAGTACATTCAAACGTACTAACGCATACTCTATGCCTACATGATTTTACCATGTAGGGACCGTGTGTTATGATCATCCACCACTTGATGGGTAGCTCGAATTCGAAGAGTTGATATTGTGGTGAGTCCTATCTTCCAAGGACAAGCCACCTTCCTTCAACCTATGTCGTTATCTATTTATCTTCTTAGTTGAGGGTGAGCCCGGGACATGTCTTGGCCCCCGTCCCATCTTATGACTAGAGACAAATGTTGGGCACTTGTAAAACTTTCTCATTTTGTTTAACTATAAATGAATGGATTCTTAAGATTTGATCTCCGTCATTTAGTTATATGTGCTTAAATGATATTTTGAACCAATGATGTGGAAATTTGATACTTTGAGGCTTGTTTGGGGACTCTCGGGTCCCCATTCGCCGTGTCACATCTAGGCCCCGAACTCGGGTCATGACAACTATATATACGTAGCTTAAAGACACCTATAAATGGTTCAAGATTTTGCATTAATGACCAGATTCGGCAAAGAGTATTTAATTACGTGAGGAAATGTTTGTAAAATTTCGTAAAAATGACCATAAAGGAGCCCCAAGGTTATTACCTGAACACATCAGCTGCAAACCAAGAATAACCAGCAGGAACACCACCTTTTCTACAGTCCAAAAATAGCCCCAAACACAACTAATAGGAGGGGAAAACAATTGCAAAGCGTAAGGCACATATTTCTAGGCACGGGGACGAATTTTAGTGATAAAAACGCAAAAAACTTACCTAAATCACTTAGAGAACTTGTGGGAGTTTTCTCTTCGGTTTCTTACTATTTTGGGATGAAAATGGTTCATTTTTTAGCTTTAAAATGTCAAAATAACCGACTTATAGTTGGGCTTGACCCGACCCGACACATGACCCGGTATCCTGCTCGGGCAGTCCCAGTATAACTGTCATAACTTTTTATTCTGAGGTCAATTTGATGCGCGGTTTCATGCGTTGCAAACTAGACTCATAGATATTCAATTTGATAGGTCATGTACCTTCTCACTCCTTGTATTTTGGGAGATATGGCCCGATACATTTGACCCAAATTTAAGAAGGATTTCTTAAAGAAACTTATGGTAACCTTGGCCAACCTTTATCTTGCAACTTTCTTGATTCCAAAACTTAATGTTTGACCTTTGTGCTATTAAAATAACTTTTAAAAATCCATTATTAGCAAATTATATACTTTTAGTTCCATTCGAAATGTGAAACCTAATTTAAACCTTCCGAAAAGGACGAGGTGCCACTCGGGTCATTTCTTTAATCTCGAATGTGTATTTAGGGTATTCCTTTGGCTTAAAACTTTAGGTCCTTGACATTACCACTTATTGGCAGCCTTACTATCCTTAGGTTATATCCAAAATCATATATGCCTTATGTTACATGCCACCTTATATAGATATGGAAGACGAGAAACACGAGGTCTCACACCAAGCACATGGTGTTTGTGTGATACTATATAACACCTTGTTCAATTTTCATATAAAATGTGGCTGATGAGGATCAACGAATCCTTTTGGTTGCTTCAAGCACACTTGTTGAGAGAGATTACCGTTTAAGAATACAATGTTAATGTCATGTTGTAGAATGTGTCACTCATTTATCACAGCTAAAAACATGATAAACTGAATGGCTTTGGTCTTAATAGCGGGATAAAGGTATCAAAGTAATCAACACCTTCCGCTTGGTGAAAACCTTTAGCTACAAGGTTAGCTTGTTGAAGTTTAATTGATCCATCGACGTTCCTCTTAATCTTGTAAACTCATTTGCAACCAATAATGTTAGAATTAGACAGTGGTGGAACTAATCTTCAAGTCTTATTTCGCATAAGAACTAAAAAATTATGTCTGCATAGCATGGTGCCATTTAGAAAATTAGGAGGCTTGATGTTAGGTTGTAGGTTCTGGAATGTGAGAAGGACCAGGAGGAAGAGAATAACAAGATGTTATAAGAGCTTTTGGTTTGAGGGAATTGATTTTGCATCGAACAACCATGAGATGACAGGAAGTGTCTAAGGGTCAAAAATATGAAGGGGTTGTGGTTGGGTAAGAGGAACCAGTAGATGGTAAATGCTCTGGTGGGTCAATAGATGATGTATGCTCTATTTGTGGACGAGCAGAAGAGGGTATAGTAAAGGTAAGTTTGTATTATTAGTGTACTCAGATGAGATAAATAGATGATAACTAGGGTAGGTAACGATAACAAAATGCAAAGGAAATCATGGAAATGTCTAGAAATCATGACATCACCATGAAGTAGTAAAGACGACATAAACTCTTGTACCTTAATTGTTTAAAAAGCCTCTGATCATAAGAGAGTTACCTAGCTATTGAAAGTCTAAAATGAACTAGAAAGAAGAACAACTCATAGAGAAGAAAGTCATATGCATGTACTCATATCATGAGGACTCACCAACTTCAAAGCTTCAATGGAATCTGGATACTCGCCTTAAGAAGTAGGATGTGATCGTCAACTCCTACATTAAGAAAAGTATACGGTAATACTCTGAATATAGTAAGTACGTGAGTAATGCAATGTAATAAATAATAAGTCATGGTATGCAATTGACTAATGTTATTAGCATAATAGAGAGTGAAGTTAAGACATAGGAAAACATGAGTATAACCAATCAAAAATCATAGTAGAAATCATAAGAGGATATGAGTCATAATTAACTAAAACATAAGTCATAAGCTAAAGGTTTTTCTCCTCGGCATTGCTTTTGCTCTCGTTTATCTGACTCTTCTCTTCGTGTGCAGCAAGCTTCCAAGCACAAAACATATGTTCTTGTTGATATAGATTGCATTGTTATAACTAGCAGTGACAGTGATTTCATCACTACATTTAATCACTCTCTTGATCAATAGTTCTCTCTCAAAGATCTTGGTTCATTACATCAAAATCTCAAGGCAAGTACATTGGTGACTTACTTCGTTGAACTAATATGGTTGATGCTAAGCCTATTTCTAGTTCGGATGAAGTGGGTCGAGACTTATTCTCTTTGGTAATCCTTTGCCTGATGCTCGTTTATACCATATTGTTCAATATGTTACTCACCAGGCCAGCAATATCCTACTTTGTCAATCGAGTATATCAGTTTATGCAATCATTGGTCAAGTGTTAGATGCATACTTCGATATATGAAAGGATTTATTGATAATGGCCTCTTCCTACGACCCATGTCTGATTCTAGTCTAATGTCCTTTTCGGATAGTAGTTGAATCTCTGACCTTGATGATAGTCCCTCTCAGTATCGTTCTGCACTATTTTATAGAGGTAACTACACCTCCCATAGTCCTATGTCATAAACTCAGTATACAATTTTTATCTCGGGATCCTGTCATCCATCAATGCTCAAAGCATACTCGTATGTCTTGACTATCACTTTGTTCGAGAGATGGTTGAAGATCAATCTTTAGTGGTTCTCTATGTTTCATCTCAAAATCATATTACAGATTTCTTTTCACTACAGCTATTGGCACAACTCGATTCCTCAACCTTCGATCCAGAACATGATCTTGCAGGAGCTATTAGAGTCCATCAATCTGAGTTCAAATATTATAATTTATCTCGACTTCAATTGTTATTACTTATCATTTGTAACAAAAGATTACTCGAAAAGGTATTTAGATGAAAGACTCTTATATTTATCAAAATTTATAAATATAAAATAAAAATAGCGGGTCAATGAATTGCTCTTCTTTTCTCAAATTCTTCTAGTTCTTAATCTTTATAGGATATAAAGCAAATGGTGAAATTGAATAAGAATTTTAATTAATGACAAAACGGAAGGGGATAGAGGGAGAGGGGATTCCGACGAAGGTGAGGTAGGATGGGATGGATGAAAATCGAGCATGGAAGGTGATGAATATTTAGCTTCAAATATTATTATTTTTGTTCAAATTTTGAAAAGACTTTGTGCGCGTGTTCACAAGTCCTAATAAAATAGTTATGTTAACCACATAAAATATGTCATCTTATTTAATTATATACATCCATCTCAATAAAAATATGCTTGATCTTTACAGCTTTTTGATATGAGACCAATGCATATAGTCTAAAGGATGTGACATATTTTTTATCCAACACATGTTTATTATTTAATTCAATATTTATATTTGAAACAATGTTAAAATGAATATTTGATTGCGTACCCTTTTAATGTTAGTTGTGACAACTTAAATAAGTTATAAAATATTTTCTTGCAAAGTGTACTACTCATCATCACTTTTCATGGTGTTTACCGAAAAATATTAAAAATTAGTTTATTATTTAAAAATATGATTGAGCACGTACAAATAAAACTTAAGCTTGTGATATTGGGCCCGTTAACGAGCCTTTCATATCTAGTATATATATGTATATATATAAATACAAATATATTTAAAAAGAAAAAGATGATGGGAATATGAGAATTGTTGTTGGGTTATGATTTGTATAAAAAAAATGTAGTTATTTTTTAAATAAAATATAACTTACATTCATATTTTTTTATTTTGATAACAAAAATATGTATATAGAATCAAAAAATATACCCAAAATAAATAAAAACTCAAAAAAAAATATAATGAAGATTTTGTTACTTGGATCAATGAAACTTTTTTTAAGGATTGAAAATTCAAATTTTTGAGGGGAGGGGGGGAGGGGGGGTGTAACGAAGGAGGAGAGAAAAGCAAGAACTTAAAAATGGAGAGAGAACATGGAACAATGAAAAGAAACATGTACAAATTTCTTAATTTTTTATATTTTTTTTAAAAAAAAAGTCATTCAATTGAGAAAATTAAAAAAAAATAGATTAGAATACTATTGATTTATCATTATATAATAATATAGTTGTATTTAATAATATTTTTAAAGTGTAGCTATTTTTAATAAATAAGCTAAAAAATTTAACTAGTTACATGATTTTTCTTTAAATATATTGGCATAAATGAGCCTATTTTGAAACGGCAATGGCAGAAATAACCAAACTTAGGTGAGCTATTTCTAATAGTTTGATGGAATACTTAAATCTTTTTTCTATTATTGATAATACATAAATTCACTAAAAGTAAAAGGAGAATATCATTAATTAGAAATACCCTCTTGTGTATATGATACACATGAAATATAATTAATTATTAGTATAATTATACTTATTATAGCTAATTAATTTTTATTTAGTATAAGTTTATTAAATAAAATTACTTATAATTATATTTAAATAACTTGCTTACGTTGTAATAGGAAAGTGACAAGAAAAATTCAAAATATAATTAATTATAGTAATCTGATCTTAATTTCATGAAATCAAGTTTTACTAGAAACATAATTATAGAGCCATATACCTTCCAAGTTTAATACCAAAACATCCCTATAAAACCCTGCCCATTTTTCTCAACATTGTAATAATTCATCAAAACATTTCTCTACAATTATTAGTCCTCCGTCCCAGATCTATCGCCATGCCCAATTATGAAGATGGTCATAACCCAGCCCCTATCATAGACCTGCAAAATCTATAGAAGATTAAGAAGATTGTCACACATTTTGAGCAAGTTGCCAAGATACTGGTGTTGCCATTGACAGATACTTTTGAACATGTTTTTTTTGTCACAGGATGAAAGGCATGGTAAAATTTGTGGAGAATGGGGAGGGGAAAAAACAACATGTTCAATTGTGGGATGTTACCGAAGAGAACAATCACAAAAATGATAAAAGCGTCTATGTTCAGATGATGATGCCAAGTGAGGACTATGTACTTGCTTGCGTGGATTTGTTCACAAATTGTGGATTGAGCGTTGATGATAAAATTGGACTCTATCGGGATTCTAGTTCGCATAATTTTAAATTATAGTTAATTAAAAATGTCTTGTTTTGTGAAAATTTATTATTTTGTTATAAGGATGCTGAAATTTATTATAATTATATTTAAAAGTGTCATGCTTGATGAAATCTTGTGTTGATTTTTGTAAGGAGATTGAAAGGTTATTATAAATATATCTGAAAGAAATCAATAGTATTAAGTGTTTACTATTTTCTTTTCCTATTTCTTAGAATATTATGTGACTCTGTTGTTTTATTTTATGTATTTTAATTTACGCATAATACACGCATGTCCGTTAACTTACCCTTAGTTGGTATCTGAACCTTCTATTTTTGGATGTGTACTAGTAAATACTTAAACTTATACAAAATTAAACAAGTAGACCACATATCCTATATGATGTAGTACACATAGGACGCCACAGAGGGCATTATTTGAATAGAAAGAGAACATTTCTTGACACATATGTTTACTATGCATGAAAGTTATGCAAAAATATGGTAGTGCTATCTATCTCATGCCAAGTTATATACACCCACTTCTATTCCCGACCAGGAAGTAGTATGCGACTCTTTGGAATCTGCATGGGGAGATCAAGAATGCTCTTATATACTTGCTTGATCCTGATCCAGGACTTATCATCAATGTCTGTATTTCGATCTGTAGGACCCACTTTGTTGTATGGCCGAAGATAATAAATCAAATCAATATATAGAAAGGGTCGGGGACTCCTTAACTAAATCAAAATACAATAAGCGTATCCCAGATGCCTCAGCCCCAAACTAATAATGAATGCTTCCTGGATACCTCCAGTCCAAATCTCAAGTAGTAAATGTAGTACGATCCCTATTTAAAAATTAGTATAAACAACTTGGGTATGATCTAGCTTTCTCAAAATAAAGCCAAGAATGCACTGGGGTCAATTATAGGCATGAACAAACAAAAAGCCAATGCAATGCATGTCAGCACCAGCATCTAACCACTTCGCACAATCACATACAAGTATTGCTATAAATGCCTAGGCTCCAGAGCACAGAAATGACCTAAAAACACCACAAATCTATGATCAAGGCCTAAGACTCAAATATGACTCATAAGTCAATGGTAATTTCCAACGAAAATCTCAACTCTAACTGGATATCAAGAGGGATAATATAGAGAACAAGTGTTCAATAGGGAAATTTCTAACCTCCAACACCAATTGAGAACATAATCCCAATGATACAAACACAACATATCTCCGCGCAGTGGCTATGGAGATATCATGAAAGAATCTAACACTTAGTCCTAAATTAGGAACAATATTTACTTACAATCCCAAACATGAGAAAATCACCATACCAAGTCCATAACACAGGATTTCGCACTAATAAAGGATACTAAGTCTCTAAAATTCCTGTCATGATAGGTAAATAATTTTCAGCTCAGCTCAACTCAACTCAAAGGTGCAATTTTACCTAGCACTATAAACATCACACAATTTCCCTAACATAGGTCAAAAAGGCTTAACTAAGGCATAATCAATGATGCATTCACTAAACTAAGAGTCTTATAGAGGCAACCTACTTTAAGGCTCATATTGGGACAAGGAAGCAGGAAATAAGGATCTAAACCTAACTCACCACATACCATCTCAACTATAAGCAATGTATACTACACAATAACTTATAAAGTCCAAATCAAAAGAAGTGAGACCGTAGCCTACCTCAAAGCCGAACACGCACACTCCAACTCCACTTTGCGACATCATTCCACGTCGAAATCAACTCTAAATGCTTTCACGTTATCAAAATATTGATCACCTTATCAATGCAAATGTTTTGACACTAAATTCATGAATTTTGAAGATGGAACCAAAATTGGATAAAAAATAAGATTATGAGACCCGCAATGTAAATTTCAAAATTGACTCCGTAAAAAGGCTCTAAATGCATTATAGAACTTGTAACCCGAAATGGGGCACAAATTGACGCTCAAAATGAAAAAAAAAATCCATAGAAAAAATTAAACACCATAAAAGCTTAAAAGAGAAGCTAGGGAAACCCCATTTGGGGAAGAATTTACCTCAAACGAAGACTCAAAATTGGATTCCGACGTCATCAACGTGTTCTCAAAAAATCACACAAAATAGCTTTGGAATCATTGTATTTGGAGCTCAAATGCTCCCAAACTTATCCATGAAAGTTGGGAAAAATAAGTCCCGAAATAGATTTAAGAAGGGAATACAGGTGTGGCTTAAGCAACCCCGCAGGTTGGTAAAGTGACCAGCCTCAAGAGGCAGACTTCATTTTTGCGAAGCCTTGGACGCAAAAGCGAGATCGCTTTAGGAAGCCAGGTGTCACTAAATCGATGCCTCCTTTTTGGGATGGCTATCACTAAAGCGACACTGTGGCCTGTAAAGAGAGCTCGTTTAAGCTATGTTAGGTTGGCTAAAGCGACAACACCAAACTTGGCTGCAACAACATGCTTGGCCAAGTTCAAAATTTCGACGGGGTGCTTAGGATTTGTTCACACCCCCGTGTGTGTTAACTATGCTATCTCACCAAATTTGATGTTTTAGACTCAATAGCACAGTCGAAAGTTTAATAGGGGGTCATTATGACTGAACTAAATCCTACTCCTACGGTTATTTTTAGCCAAATTCCACCGAGGCATTCGAAGTGAGTTCAGAAGTCTCGGGAGTCAAATAAAAGGTCATTCTAGACCAGACTCAATATTTCAGAGCTAACTCCATCGTCAAAATTCTCATTCGAGTGCAATTTTCAAGAATGTTAACTAAAGTTTACTTGGGCCAAATTCTAATAGCCAAAATGCTAAATGGCCTAAACTCACACCGAAAGCCTCGGTACTCAAGCCAACCATGCTTGTAGCCTAATTTGACCATTCTGGAGTTGATGGAATCGTCAGAATTCCGTTTAGAAATCATTTACCTGTATTTTAACTGCAGTCAACTTTTCAGAATTTTGAAAAGTTGTACAGAACCCAAACGAACGATCAAACAACCAAACTGTTAGTGTCAGCAAGTAATAAGTGACCTAGAGTCGCTACAGAAATGCTCTAAAAGCTAGAATTTTCTGAGTAATATGAAAATGACCGGGAGGGTTATTACATCAGATACCTGATTATCTCTAACGGATTGTCTATCTCAGATTTTTGGTGGTAAAATCTTGTTCTTCGGATCATCACTATTTCTATCTTTTATTATAGCGTGTATTTCTATTCAGAGACTGTGTCGTACTTGCTATTCAAGAGTTGTATTAGATGTTTTTCATACTTATAACATTGATTTTTGGGATAATTTATTGTTGTATTGTACTTCTCTTCATTTGTGGCCTGACTTTCCTCCTGGGAGTCTCGTATGTGGTTTTTTTTTTCAGCTTACACATTCAAAAGGGTTTTGTGATGTGCTCTATCACAACCTCGATTTTTGAATAATGGAAATAGGACTTATCTATTTAATGTGGATCCACTAACTGGGCCTCAAAAGACCAAAGAAGTTGAGCAACAAAGCGGCACACTCAAATTTACGTTAACACATAGTTATGAAACTTAGGTTTTCTAAACCTACATTCTTTTGGGCTAAATAATCCTCCCCAATGAGTTTATAGATGATCATAAATAGATAAATTGTCAGGCTTTCTGAATAAAGTGTGATATGCTCAAATCTACTTGATAAAGCTCAAAGCTTTCTTTCTAAAACCATATGCTAAAATCTCTTTCTAAAATATATTTTTCAAATCTTGAGAAGAATTTTCTAGAACATGCATGATTTGGAGGTTCTAAAAATAAATTTTATCATAACATAAAGATTAGAATCATGCTTTGAAATACAAACTTCAAGAATTATAAACAAAATCATGAAAAGACTAATAAAAATGACAATGAAAAACTGTGCTAAGCATAACGAGAAATTACCACTCAACTTAATTGTTGAAGGAGCTTTCAACTCAATTTTGTGTCAGAGAATTCTTATAACCTTAATTTATACCCAAAATTTTTCCTACACTAAAAATTGACCTTAACATCTATGCACAATTCAGAATTACTAGGTTTGAACCTATATGCATATAATGAATGATTCGAGTCTTAGTTTAAAAATTTTTGGGGTGTTATAATATTACATTTTAAAAGAAAAATATTGTTATAATATATCTATATATAATAGAAGAAGCAAAAAATACTACATATCAGCACCACATATTCTCACAAATTCAAAATTCAACAAATTAATTTCATAAATTCAAAATTTGAATAAGAAAAAAGACACATGTCATAATATTATAAACTTGAATTTGAATAGACGCATGTCAATACAAACTCCTTTTTAAAAATGACAGCATAAAAAACTACAGATTTTTAATATTTTAAAATTTTTAAAATGTGACTTCACCACAAAATTCAATTTATAAAATATTGAAAATGATTTTTTTAAAATTCACATAAATTCAAGGATTTATAATTCTTCTTTTTGCAATATAACTCTTTGGAAAAATTAATTAAGACGTTAAAAGCTTTTAAACAATCAAAAATCATTTACGTTATTACGAATCTAAAATCAGTGATAAAATGCATCTATCAATGCACGTAATCTATACAAATTATGTGACCTCTCGTATATCATTTGCATCATTTTTTAAAAATTTAACAATAAGATCTTAAATAAAAGATTTAAAAGATCATTTCAGACATATTAAAAAATTTATATTTAAAAATAATAAAATCAAAAAATTCATAACTCCCTAGAAACCATTCGAAAAAAAAAGAATTGATTAGTTGTTTAAAAATAATTAAAAATATAAATAAAACATAACATTTTAATATTTTTTATAATAAACTAGCATATGTGTTGACACCCAATTTTGACCCTCCACAGTATAAACTAATCATCGAGCTTTTAATTTTAACAAATTGAAATAATTAGCTTTCAAAAATGTCAAAAATGTTTTAAATTGATTTTTAGGTGTAAATCTTTTAATTTCAGTTATGTTGCATATCATATATATTTATTTCAAGTATCAATAGTTAAGTGTTATATTCCCGTTAATTTTTCAAAAATTTCTCAAATGGATTTTATCTTTAAACACTTTACTTTAATTATTTTTAGGATTAATTAACTTATAGTAAATCTAATTATTTTTAAATTGTTAATATTAAAACCTTTTTAATTAATTTATGTTAATCCATCTCGTGGTCAAATTAATTAATTGATTTAAATTGATCACATTTTAATTGGTCATATTTGTAATTAAAGTGGCTAATTTTTTAATTTTTCTCCTAAATTTCCAACCCAACTCTTTTGTTTAAAGAAAAAAAATTCCAATCCAATTCCTTTTTTAAATGGGAAAATTTCACGAATAGGAAAACTTTAAATATAAAATTACATAATTTAACCACAGTTTAAAAAAATTACATAAACAACCAGCCTTTTTTAAAAAAGGTGGCTATAAATCCGTGGGCCCAGCAGCAATTGTATAAAACCAAAACACCACTCCAACGTTATTATTCTCTCTCATATTTAAAAAATTTCAAAGATTTTCTTTCCATCTTTCCTCCTCAAATCACTCTGCGACAGTTACAGGTAATTTTTTCAAATTTTTTTTCCTTAATTTTCTCTGCATACTCTTCTAGATTTCGTTAGTTTAAGCTTTTAATTCCATTGTTCTGGCGGTTCGCAATTTTTTTAAAAAAAAATTCACTTCCCCCCATTTTTGGGTGTAAAACCGCCCTAAATCTTTGTTTCAACAGCCGGATAAAGCACAATATTCACTACAATGGCCGACGAATCATCATCTAAGAGGATAACTAGAGGTATTTTTTGCATGATAAGTTTGGTATGAATGATTTGCCTTCTTTTTCGTTGGGTATAACTCAAGAGGATGAGCCCTTGCAGGAAGCATTGCAAGAGATAGGGCTCGTGTAGAAAATAGATCTAAGAAGCCTAATGATAATGTTCATCAGCCAAGTAATTCAAAAAGGAAGAGGAAAGTTGTGGATCTCGATTCTGGCAGTGTTGAAGAAAATAAAAACGGGGATGGCTCTGATTCAGACGGAATCGAAGAGGACAACCAGGTTTTTTTTAAAAAAAAAAAACATAGTCAGAAAAAAAAGTTATTTGTTTTGAATTATGAAATTAATTGATTTTCGAGTATGAAAAATGTTCTGGAATATGAAATAGTGTATGAGATATGAAATTTATTTTTGTGTGTATTAGAAAAAAATTCTGTTTTACATATAAAATCTGTTAATTTCATTTTTTCTTCAAAAAATATAGTGATGTGAAAGGGCTGTAAATGATATTTGTTAGTATAAAATTTATGTATAAGTCATATTATTATAAATTATTTTAATACAAAGCACACTCTATTAATAAATATACATTTACATCTGTGTTTTGCCAACAAATTATACATATTCATAAGCACATATACAGTTCAAATATTTTTATATACATCACAAGTATATATATATACATACCTGGACCCTGTTAAGAAAATTTGATATATTACAAGTATGTTTTGAGTATTTATACATTACAAGAAAATATGTTATATGAGTATTTATACAAATATAAGTATATACACAAAATGTAAGTACATGCACATATATGTTTTGAGATTTTTTTTTATATATTGCAAAGTATACATGCACACTTGTCTGATTAATTATACGATTACAACATAGTTGCTTCCAACTCATTATACAATTGCTTTAAAAATTATACAATTCCAACAATTTTTATACATTGCAGTATATATGCACCCTTGTTGTATTTTGATGTATGTCTTTTTTTTTAGATTCTTGATTTTGAATAAATATTGAGTAGATGGATCAATATCTTGAATAAATTTTGATGTCTTTTTATTTTAAATGGTGCATTTGGATTTAAAATGGGAGGTTTGGTTGTCTTGTAGAAGCTGTATTTTCCACAACACTAAGTCATTTTTTTGCTATATGAACCCTTGTTGTCTGAGCAATCATATCTACAGTATAATTTATACTCCTGAGTATATTATTTGATATACAGTGTAAAATCTTCCTTGATATTTTGTTACACCCTGCAAAAAAGTATGCATATTTTTAAGTATCTGTATTATTGCTTATGTTTCACAACAGGTAGTCAAATATATTATGGAAGGGAACCCTACTGTCATTCAGCATATGCAGTGTTATACAAACACAAACGTGATGGATGATTTGACAAATATGCTGACTGCCAGGCAATTGAGGAGGTTTCGGGAAACTACGTGTTTCTCACACCTTTTGCATATGAATCAATGCACTGTCCAGGCTCAAATATTCAGGGCTTTTATGATGTTTGAGGTGCAGGGCAGTTCATGCGATGCATTCATCATCCATGTGAATGGTTCAACACTACGATTCACTCGTAGGGATTTTGCCATCATATGTGGACTAAAATGTGGCGACGAGTCATCAAATTTTGTGTTCAATACCGACGAGCCAAACCGACTAATACGGCAATACTTTGGAGATACAAATAGATCGATTACCAAGCAACAACTGGTTGCCGGTTGCATGAACAGGGTATGGGGTGCCAACGACGAGGATGCTCTGAAGTTTGCCATGTTGTATTTTATACACAATTTCATTATGTCCGAAGAGCCATCCTCCACAATAGTGCCAAGGAAACACTTCGATCTCGTCGAATCTGGCAGACATGTAGAATATCCATGGGGCAACGAGGCATTCGGAGAGCTCCTAAAAAATCTGCACGCCAAGATTACATTGACTGGAAAGTACTACAGGATTCACGGGTTTCCGCTAGCCATGCAGGTTTGGATATACGAGTGTTGCTCACATGTGAATCTGAAGATTGTTGTTAAAGTTTCTGATCACATTCCTAGGATACGCAACTGGGTAACCACAACTTACAAGCCCCGATGTGATTCTTAATCAACTCACTATTCCGAGGCACTCGTAAAAAGGTATAACATTCCAATATCGATGTCTTAAAGTTTATAATAATTGATATTACACCTACCTGAATTTTTTTTAGGTTGTCCTAAAAAACATAACAGCAACAGAACGGGAGCTTTCAAGCATTGAACTTCCATCGGAGTATGTGGTATCAGATATTGTACAACCCCGCCATCAAGGTATCTAATCTGATGATGATTTTCAGGAGCCTCCCATTACAAGACAGAGCAAAGGAAAAGAAAAAATCATACCTCGTGCATCACCCGCAAGGAAAAAACTGAGAACTTCTGCAACAAAAAATTCTCAAAAGTCATCGGAAAAGAGACAACAGGATGCAAATGCTGGAAAAAGGACACAGACAAGAAAATCATTGGAATGTAAAAGAAATAAGGACACAGTTTTGAAGCCTTCAAGCAGCAGGACAAATGAACAAACGATTTCGCGTGATGAATTTGAATCGTTCAAACAATTTGTATGTATAGAACTCAAAACAAACACTTACTGTTTTTCGTTTTTATTACTAACACATGTTTTCTAATTATAAATAATCTGTAGGTAAGGGAAGAGTTTAAAGAATTGAAGAATATGGTTCAACAGAACTTCAAGGAGATTTTGAAAGAAGTGAGAAACAACAAAAACGATCACAAGGAGGATATGGAAAATTCGCCAGTGCATGACACAGAACAAGCCCCCAATGAAGTCACAAGTACTCACACCAGCCAAGAGGTACAACATTTCATCTTCATACATTCAAGTATATGATATTAATTATGCTGATGTCCATTTCTATTCTTTTTGTATAAATTTTATACCTGACTAACACATAACAAAATGCACATATTTTTTTTTTTTGTACACACACATTTATACATTTATCTCACATATATACACACAACATTATACACTGTTTTATACATACCTGTTTATACACTGTAAGTACATATGCATACCTGTCAGATTTATACATATATTGGACAGTGTGTTTTGTATAAACTGGTGTCACATATTCAGTTACGCTGTTTTATACACTGTAAGTACATATGCATACCTGTCAGATTTATACATACATTGGACAGTGTGTTTGTATAAACTGGTGTCACATATACAGTTAAGCTGTTTTATACAATGTAAGTACATATGCATACCTGTCAGATTTATACATATATTGGACTGTGTGTTTGTATAAACTGGTGTCACATTCCAGGTTGAGGGCGGAGGACCCGAAAAATCTGTTTTTCTGTTTAGCGATACATCTCGAATCCAACAATGCATTTATGTTGATTCAGGAGGGACAGAGGTATCATTTCCAGCTACCCTGCATAGATTGAACACATTTATATCTTTAATTTATTAAATTTGTTGTTTTTATACTTATACAAAACACACACGTTGCACACAAAATTTCTAAATGAAAATGCAGAAGCAATTTGTTGAAAGCTGTGTGGACTCGCCCGTAATTGACAAAGATCAATCGACTGGACAAGCGGAGACTGTTTGCAAAGAATCTGCCGACAAAGAGGTATATGCATGCTTATACCATCTAATTGAAATAATATATAACAAAATAAAACTTCATTGCAGTTTCATGGCGACGAGGCTCAAGCGAAAAACAGTGCAATGGATGCCACTTTAGAGCAAACCGTCAAAGATAGTTGTCATGCACAAGGTTCCGACAATCGCGAGGTACAATCAGAACTAGTTGGGTTGTAAAGTATCACATGGTAACGCATATGAATATCTGACATTTTTACATTTTTTTCCAGGAGGTATCTGTAAATACAAAAGCAGCCGACTCCAATTTCGGGGAGGAGCATGAACCTTCAAAGGGAGACCCAAATCAGACTCAAGAATTTTCCGAATCTCAATTTGAACTCCCTGACGAGCTTCTCCCAAGCCTTAATCCAGAGACATTTAATATCGAAAGGAGTATTGTGGTACATTCATTGGCCTACATCAACATGCCTCCGCTTGAAATAGTCGGGACACTTGTACCAGCCAGGAGGCCCAGACGCCCAGGTCCATATAATGTTTCACCATACATGGCATCATTCGGATCTGAAACAGGTAAAATCAATCTAAAAAATAAATCATAAACATTATTTTTACTATATATTTGTGTTCACAGACAATGACAAAAAACTGAACAAATTTCTATAGGTGCTAGTTCATCACATAGGCCCAAAATTTTTCATCAAAAGCACCCATTCAACTCAATTCACGACACACATGATTCTTCTCTGTATAAGAATTTATGGGACTAGTTGTCAGTTGGACTCCTAGCCAGACATCAAAATAAGTAAGTGTTTTCATTACCGTTCACGCCTGTATATTTATATTGAAATACTAATGTTCAACTAATACCAAACAATAGGAAACACAGTGAAGACCACTATAGGAAACACAAGGCTGCATTGCATCTACCGTTTGACTTTGGTGTAGCAACAATTTCAGACAAAAACTGGTTTTACAATCTAGCAACAGTGGGCCAGGTCATCGACAACTCGGTATGTATCTTTTATACATATTTTTTCCACACAAAAAAAATGACCTTTTTTAAAAAATGTTTGTATATAAAAAAACTTTTTTTTTTGTATTTGTGTGTATATATATATATATATATATATATATATAGATGAGTACACAAATCAGTTTCGTATATTTACTATTATCTGTTTTACACATTTTTCTTCCAGCACATAGATGTGTTCATGTATTATCTTAGAAAAAAGTCAAAGTATTCTATGATAAATACATATCGATTCACCATTATGGACGGCAACTTTAGTGCACTGATGCACGGCATATGGGCTTCGTATGCTGATCATGAAAATGGTGCGTGTAATGCTAACTCGGAACGGACAGTACGCGCATATATAAATGGGTTCAGGTTGCAAGCCGTCGTGCCATGTCACACAGTTGACAACATTTTTATTCCAGTCAACATGGAGGATAAATTCCATTGGGTTCTAATTGTCGTATGCTTCACCAAACGCACCATATACATTTATGACTCAATCAGATCTGTTGTCCATGAAGTATTCGTAACTAAAGAGGTGAACAAGTACGCGGAACTTATACCCACATACCTGGCGACTGAGGACTTTTACGAGAAGAAGGGGTTGGACGTTCATGAGCATCCAAGCTATAAGTTGCATTCTGAGTACGATCCATTTGACATAGTCCATGTGAACAACATACCCATACAGCCTGAAGGCAGCCTATAAGTTACTTAAAGACATCATACAGCTTTTTTTTTATACACTTACACAATTATATATACGGCTTTTCCTTTACTTTTTTCTTGGTTTTCTTTTTAGGGAATGTGGACTGTATTTGGCAGCTTTTGCAGAATTTTTGAGCGATGGAAACGGCATCCCAGTAACCAGCATTGATTCAGAACAAATGCGCACTCGCTATGCAGCTCTTTTGTGGGACTACGGTACAAGGAAGATACAACAAGATGCCATCAGCGATAAGAAGGCTCCGCCGAAGCAAAATAGGACGTCTGTTGGCACTGATGGCGAACGAATCGAAGTATAGCTAATACTCAGTTTCAGGCAACACATCTTTTTGGAACATAGAATAACTTACCAGATATTTATATTCTATGTAGCTTAAACAACATTTTTTAATTTTGATTTTTCATGGCTTTGTCTTACACTGGATATTGCATTTTTTTGAGCCATAATATTTTTTTGCTAAGTATTTTATGATCTCACTTTTTTTTGGGGCGATGTTATAGTTTTTCGTCAATGATGTGAGTTATCCATGCAACTAGTTGATATACAATTATATACTATGTATAAATTGCTGAATGTATAAAATTTGTTATGCAATTTTATACTATATATACACTGCTGAATGTATAAATTCTGCTATGCAATTATAAATCATGCATACACTGCTGAATGTATTAATTTTTGTTATGCATATATATACTATGCATATATATACTATGTATAAATTGCTGAATGTATAAAATTTGTTATGCAAATTTATACTATGTATACACTGCTGAATGTATAAATTCTGCTATGCAATTATAAACCATGCATACACTGCTGAATGTATTAATTTTTGTTATGCATATATATACTATGTATAAACTGCTGAATGTATAAAATTTGTTTATGCAATTATAATCTATGTATAAACTGTTGAATGCATAAATTTTGTTATGCATTTATATACTTGCATATATATGCATAGTATAAAAAGTGTTTGAAACTGCATAATGAAAGTGCTTGCAATTGCTGAATGAATAAAAAAAAATCGCTTGATTCTGTATATGTGGTTATAGTGTTGTATAATGTTTGGCAAAAAAAACAGCTTGTAAAGGTATAATTATCAGGCAATGTGATTGTGTATAAAAATTAATTATTAGTGTAATTTATACATAAATGATATACTCAAACTTTTCCATAATAATACAATTTACATACCTTTTTACATAAATGGTATGCACAAGTATACAACGTGTGCCTTTTATGTGAATTATACATTTTTCACACAAAACAACTTTTTTTTATTTCAAACATGAAAAATTTATACAGTTGAACTTATTCACAAAGTGTATAACCATCTGCACAAAGTGTATAACCATCATTTTTTTTATTTTCAAACATGCTGAAATTATTTATTCAAATAACAAGAACCCAAACACACATAATACAAATACATGCAGGCCATAAAACTAATCCCATAAATCATAAAATTTGTTCCACGTTAAGCACTACGGGGCCTATTCCTACACGAACGCTTGTTGTGACCTGCATTTCCACATATACTACATGTATTTTTACTCTTGCTTGCCAGCAGCTCAGAGAATGACTTATCTCGAGTCTTCTTCTTTGGCCTTCCTGGAGGTCTTTTATATACAGGCGGTAGAACAACATCAGCCAATATATGGTCTGGTATGACCCAATCCTTTCGATCTGGTAGAGGATAGATTGGTATCTCGTAAGTTTTCAACACTATTTTTGGTTTATACAGATCTGAGCAATAATCATCTGGTTCGACATGTTTATACTTTAACACAGCCCAAGCATGTGCACATGGTATTTCATCAATCTGAAATCGACCGCAACTACATGTATTTTTTTCAAGACAGACTATATATGTTCTCCCTTCATCATTAACGTTGTGCACGTGGACACTTGACGATACAACCTATTAAAAAATACAAAAAAGGTTAATAATAATATACACAATAAGAATACAACAAACAAATGAATTATTCATAGTTATACAACTAAAACTTATTATCGTCATCCTCGTACTCTTGATTTCGTTCTTCACTAGAATATCCTGGAATTTACCCATAAGGGGGGGTAAAGATATAAGTTGCTTGCTTTTGATTTTCGCAGTTCCATCTGCCAAACATCAGTCGGACTTCTTCCAGAAAGTCTAAAATCGGCAACTCGCGAGCCGACACCAAAGCAGAATTTATACTTTTTGCAATGTTTGAAGTCATACGCCACCCCCGATATGCAGTTGCATAAATCCTAGCCCATTTATCATACCCAGCCAGTTGCAAGTACTCCTTAACTCTTATATCAACCTTTTCAACTGTTTTCATCAACTTATCAAACTCAACATGTGTATAAGCCTTTGCCATCGTATAAAATACCTCGTTCAACTTTGCATGCGACTTACAGTACCTCGATTGAACATTATTCCATAAGTGTCATATACAAGCATAATGAGGTAATCCATCATATACGTTCATAACAGCTTTTATGATGCTCTCATTTCTATCAGAGATTGTAGTAATTCTAATTTTTAAAAATTGACTTAGCAATCTTCTGAATAAAAAAAATAATGGATCATGTGATAAAGAATGTTACGAAAAATTAAATAGTTCTGAATCAATTTACTGCTTTTTATTAGTAGTAAAAGCTTTTCACTGTATATTATTAAATTTTATTTCAATACGTATTACATGGATAGGATATATAATATGCTATGCTTACCTTATTATATAATTTTTATATATGTATATATATTTGTGGAATGGGTCTAGAAATTTATTTTACTTCAGTTTTTGAGTAAAGTATCAAAAACACACTTAGACTTTCTCATTTTTTTAAGTTTCATATGTAAACTATTGAGAACGTGAGTTTCATACTTAAACTATCACTCATTAGTTTTACAAACACACTTCTCTTTTTTATTTCACTCTCTTGATAGTGTGTGTACTATACTCTCTCTTTTATTTCACTCTCTTGATAGTGTGTGTACTATACTCTCTCTTTTATTTTAAAAAATTATCACATGACACTTTACATGAAAAACATTCTATATTGACAAAAGTTAAATACATTATTATAAGTATTAGTAAAAAGTTAAAGACTAAAGTATCACTATCTCAGGAAAAAAAATGATTTTTTAAAAAATAAAAATTTAAAATATCTTTTTGCCATACTCCAACCACCTCCTTTTATTGTACGCTCCAAAGCCCCTCTCACCCCACCCCACCCCATCCCGCCCCAATTTTTTATGGTTTTCAATTTTTTTTTAATAAAAATCTTAAAAAAATTTGCCTCATCCCTTCACTTTGAAAAAAAATGGATACTATATATATATATATATATATTTTTTTTTTTTTTGAATAGTGATATTTAATCTTTTATTTTTTAACAAATATTAATAGTTTATTTAATTTCTATCAATGTGAAATGTTTTATTCATATGGAATGTCATGTGACAAAAAAATTTTAAAATAAAAGAGACAGCGTATTTATTACACACGACTAACTAAAAAGACAACTATATAATCGGGAAAGATAATACCTTGGACATACTTAAAGCCTTTTATCTTGACTCATTTTGTTTTTGGTCTTAATCCTCCTCCACAAACCATTACTGTCACCCCAACTTCGAGCACTACTGCTACAGATTCCTCTATCAATCAAGGGCAATCATAAATCACTTCTAACCCTGTCTATAAGGAATGGTGACGTAACGATCTTCTTATTCTGCTTTGGCTTCGTCAAATATTTCTGATCCTCTTCTTAATCACTTAACTCGATCCACCTCTTTCGATGATGCTTTTAAAAGTGAGCTTATGTTTTAGTCTCATATGCATGCTCAAGTCATGCAATTAAAATCTTAATTTCAAAACCTTTCTAAAGGCAATCTTTCCATCCTAGAGTACTTTGTGAAAAAATGTGCAATTGCCAATTCTCAAGTAGAAAGTTTGTACTTTGTACAAGATGATGACTTCATCTCATTTGTTCTTAATCGCCTTGATTTTTCATTTGGAATTTTCAAGGCTGCATTTAATATGCGTTCTGATCATATCACTCTTGAAGAACTATTTGAACTTATTCTTTAAGAAGAAGAATGCCAAAGAACTTCACTCTACTATCATTAACACCCAATTTGGCTCTACTCCTTCTCATGCTATATTAACCCACAGTTCATCTTTTCTTCAACCTTCTTCACCCCTTAACACAAATCAATCTTCTAGCCTATAATTCTAATAATCCTGCTCAATCTATGGTACCTCAACAATCTTGACATTCCACTCGATTCAGGAACCATCCATCCAAATGTCGTTTGACATGTCAAATATGTGATAAACATGATCATGAAGCTTGTAATTGCTATAAAAACTTTAATGAAAAGGATTTGACCAACAAGGCAACCACCACCATGGTCAAGTCTCAAACAAGCACATCTTGCTTCTTCTTTACCTATTCTTGATCCTACTTGGTACTTTGATTCAAGTGTTATACATCGTGACCTTTGACATGGCTAACCTCTCCTCATAAACTTACACGTCCAATGATGGTTTATTAGTTGATAATGATATGAAAATTCCTATTTTGCATATTGGTTTCTCAAAATTATGTCTACACCTACTTGTACTATTCAATGATGGTACAAATGAAGCTCTTTTTCGACGTCTTGTGTCTAACTTTATGCTACCAACTTCTAATTCTAATTTTCCTAATGTTTGTGAATCTTGTCAACTGGGCAAGAGTCAACGTTTGCCCTTTTCCCATTCTCATATTTCTAGCAATAATCCTTTTCAATTAATTTATTATGATATTTGGGGACCTTCCCCTGTTCCTTCTATTAATGGATCTTCTTACATTGTTTTATTTATTGATGATTGCACCAAATTTATTTGAATATATCTTATGTCTCATAAATCACAATTCTTTCAATTTTTCATTCAATTTAAGTCCTTAATTAAAACTAATTAGTTTGGAACTAAAATAAAATCAATTCAAATTGATTGGGGAGGCGAGTACTAAAAAATATCATCCTTTTGATAAAATGATGGCATTCATCATCATATCTTTTATTTTTATACACCTCAGTAAAATGATGCATCAAAATATCAAAATCAAATTAATTAAAAAAGCACTTACTTTTCTTTCCCATGCTTCTCTCCTATTTCAATTTTGGTAACATGCATTTCACACTGCTACATACTTATCAAATATTACTATATCTTCTTTCCTGTCTTCCGAATCACCATTGTAATGCCTCATAAGTTGAAAAATTAGAACACGGAGAAAAATATAAAAAATGAAACTAGTGCAGGTTTCACGAGCCATGTCTACGACTCATAGATAATTTTATGGGTTGTAGACAGGTGCTCGTAGATGGAACCTAGAGTTGAAATTTTTTCAAAATATTTTGAAAAAAAACACGAGCTAGAATTATGGGTCGTAAAAGAAATTACGATCCATGGAAGTTGATCGTGGATTGAATTAAGAAAGCTAAAAAACATTGGGTCTGGTCTCAGAATTTTATTTAGGAACAAACTAAGTAGGACAACTTGTGATTTTATTTACGAGTCATAGAAATAGTTCGTAAAAGAACCTTGACACTTAGAATTATTTTAGAAATTTTTGAAAATGTACAAGAAGAGGATCCTACGACTCATAGAAATTTGTATGAACTGTAAATAGGTTCGTAGATGAGTCATGGATAGTGAAAATTTGGTTAAATATGGAGGGAGTTCGCGAAGGATATCTATGGATCGTCAAAGGGATTACGGGGCGTGATTTTGGTTCGTGGTTTTTGGTTCAATTTTTATGATTGAATTATTTTTTCTATGGACCAACAAGATTGTAAGGACCCGGAATTCGTACGACCTCAATGAAGCATGAAAATTTGGTTTCGAAAAAGTTTTGGACCAAGGTGACGCTTCATGGGAGCCCTCATGGTCCGTGTGAGGTCACACGACCCGTGTGGGGCCTCCATGGAGTGCCTCTTGGCCTTTGGAGGATGTTTGGCCCTTAAACGTGGTATTTTAAACTAAGGCACACCACACTTGGACCCCTTCACGGATTGTGTGGTGGGCCGTGTGATGGCCTTGGCTTGAAATCCCACAGTTTTGGGACCAAGTATGGTTACACAACCAAGTATACGGCCCGTGTGGGGTGTCACGGCCCGTGTGGCCATCCGTAAGGCTTTCAGAGTGAAATTTTTCTAAGTATGGAATCACTGTCTCGTAACTTGATCGTGGAATTTTTTTAAGTATAGAATCCACAGGTTGGCATCATATTTGCCAACCTGTGACCATCGTTACCATATACATACATACATACATACATATATATATATATATATATATATATATATATATATATATATATATATATATATATATATATATATATATATATATATATATATATATATATATATATAATTATTTGGGAAATAGGCCCCATACTTCCGATTATAGCTCGAAGTCCATGCATAACGTGCAATGTATGATATGAATATTAAATGCACATAGTAGGCCATAGCATAAATTTAGCCAATCTTGGCTCATTGGTACATTTATTCTCATAGCATCATAATCATTGTCGTAGCATATACACCGGATTTGCAAAATCTCACATCTCTTTTGAATAAGTTTGACAACTTAACTCAACATTTAGAATGAAGCCTTAACTTTGAAAGTGCTCATAAAGGTGCTTTACAAAATGCTTATACTTGGTCCCACGTCAATTAGTAAAAGAAAGTATTTAAACAGGATCAAGTGCCTTAGTCGTTTAAATAGGGTATTACGTTAGACATTATTGGAAATCAATGTATTACTTGTTATGTGCTTCAATTATAGTTTTGTATGGAAGAAGGACTGATTATGAATATTACATTCCCTTCGCATTCTACATTTATTTTAATGGCACTACACCAAGAAGAGAAACACTTCGAGCATATGAATAGGTAGCCGGGAAAATCGAAAAAATGATATATAGATATTGCATGTCCAGTTTAAGCGAACGAATGAAATTTCAACCTAATTCCATCTTGAAAATAAATTAGCTGCAATTCCAATGCCTTTCACAGAAGGACTTTCTAGCAACAGAATAATAAGATATCACATTTGACGTATTGGAAAACTTCCCAGATTTCATGCTAAAAGTAGGGACGGTATTTAGCTTTAATATACCTTCCCAACGGACGTCTTATTGCCCAAAGTTTCTTCACGAGAGTTGTTTCTTATGTCCTAAGATTCGCAACAACTATTGTAAGGACCCGAAATTTGTACGACCTCAAGGAAGCATGAAAATTGGTTTCGGAAAAGTTTTGGACCAAGATGGCACTTCATGGGAGCCATCACGGTCCGTGTGAGGTGGCACCGCCCGTGAGGTCATCCGTAAAGCTTCCGGAGTGAAATATTTCTAAGTATGAGATCCTCATGCTCAAGATAAGTTCACTTTCAATCCTTCAATTCAAGCTTATCTTTGTTGTTTAAGATCATCATGGGTCCCCTACATCAAGCCAAGTTCAAAGGAATTCCCTTGGCTAAATTCTTCTCAAGTACCAATAAGAGGGTCAATTTTGAGTGGGCATATCTCTTAGCTCAAACTGAACTGGGTGGACCACGACATACCAAATTGAAGCTCTTTGAATTAGCTTTCCAAAGCACCTAGTTTCACCTAATTCCGAGCTTGGACCAAGGAGTTATGTATATTTTCGTTCAGCCTGTCCGTGTAGGCAAGCCATACGGCCAGCTACACGGACCGTGTGGCAGCAAACGGTCCGTGAGGCTGGGATGGCCTATGATTTTGTTTGCCAAATTGTGTTCTAAGTGTGTCTCTTGCCTTGGTACCTTCATACGGACTATTGTGCGGTCCGTGTGACCCCAGACGGTCCGTTTACCGGACCGTGTGGTGATACTTGGTCCGAAAAATCTCGCCTCCGAAATATTAAAGTCCGGGACCACGGTACAGTAAACGGTCCGTGTGACTCTACACAGACCGTGTACCGGCCCGTATGCCCCAGACGAACAAATTTTTTGTCCGTTTCATTAATGGCATTTTCGAAATATTGTTTATTTCCAATGAAAATTTGGTCACTTCCCATCCCTCCTAAGCTCCCTATATAAACCATTCACCCTCATATTTCAGCATTTTTCTCTCATTTTCATTTCTCTCTCTCTCTCTAAGAGTTCACTCCACCAAGACTTGCCAACATCTCTCTAGGACTTGTCAAGCTTAGGCTCTCAATTTGAAGTCCATCCTTCTTAGTGTTGTCTTCAACCAGGTATGTGGAGTTTGATTCTTGGTTCCTTTCAACCAAGAAGACCCAAGTCTCTTTTAAAATTATTTTATACACTTGTCTACTTAAAAATGTGAAGATTCTACTACTTGATCTTGATATCTTGAACCATGCATATGCTATTTAGTGTTCCGAATTTTGAGTTATCTTAAGTTTTACTATGATGAACTACTTGGATTATGGAACTATGAACATTCATGTCCCTTTGAAGATGTTATTTTGCATGGGTGATATCTACTACATTTTCATATGAACTTTATTATGGATTTCTTAGTCTTTACATTATATTACTAATTTAGATATACTCTACATTACCCATGCCATTCCTACACCATGCATTGCATTACATTCATGACATTGATACATGAAAATTTTGAAAATGTGGGGTTAAACCCAATTTTGTCCTAAAAAGGAATTATAATGTGATTTTTGGTAAGACATGGGATATGACAAGAAGGTGATCACCGATATGTCTATGATTATGGCTCTTGGAGCATCTTGGGTGTTTACATCATCTTGTATCTTGGCTCTTTGAGCATCTTGGGTGTTTACACCATCTTGTACGTGGCTCTTGGAGCATCTTGGGTGTTTACACCATCTTGTATCTTGGCTCTTTGAGCATCTTGGATGTTTACACCATCTTGTACTTGGCTCTTGGAGCATCTTGGGTGCTTACACCATTTTGGTATATGTGTAGATGAGTTATTCCTTACATGAGTATTATGATCATAATTTTGTGATTTGGCATTTGAGCCTACTTGTACATTTTTGAAAAGGATATTTGACTCTCTCAAAAGCATATGTATATACATAAGTATTCTTGTGGGATGTGTACTTAGCACCGATGGATAGGGGGCGTTAGGGATATCCCCAAGGTCCCTCTCCTTTTCCTTGAACTATGTGCCAGCATAGGGACGTTGCTATTACCGAAAGTAGGGGTCATCCGTAAGGAATGATTATTCATATTTATGTTATGATTTGGTTATGAAAAATCCTTCCGAAAGTAGGGGTTTCCCGTAAGAGAGGTGGCCATCAACCGAAAGTAGAGGTTGCCCGTAAGGTGTGATGTAGATTACCCTTGGCAAGTAATCTTCTCCCTGCCGATGGAAGGTCCAAATCGGTTCGGTTCATGTAATAGCTCACATGGATTGGGTTTGTCGGTTATAGTCCATCCCTGCTATATATATATATATTGGAGCATTATCGCATTGCACGCATCACGCATTCCATGGCATCTTGTATATTAAAATCCTATTGCTTATATGTTCTTGTATATTATGTGCCCTTGTCATCTAACATGATTATGCAGGTCCAGTAAGCCATATACATTGCATACCCGCATACTTAGTACATTCAAACGTACTAACGCATACTCTATGCCTACATGATTTTACCATGTAGGGACCGTGTGTTATGATCATCCACCACTTGATGGGTAGCTCGAATTCGGAGAGTTGATATTGTGGTGAGTCCTATCTACCAAGGACAAGCCACCTTCCTTCAACCTATGTCGTTATCTATTTATCTTCTTAGTTGAGGGTGAGCCCGGGACATGTCTTGGCCCCCGTCCCATCTTATGACTAGAGACAAATGTTGGGCACTTGTAAAACTTTCTCATTTTGTTTAACTATAAATGAATGGATTCTTAAGATTTGATCTCCGTCATTTAGTTATATGTGCTTAAATGATATTTTGAACCAATGATGTGGAAATTTGATACTTTGAGGCTTGTTTGGGGACTCTCGGGTCCCCATTCGCCGTGTCACATCTAGGCCCCGAACTCGGGTCATGACAACTATATATACGTAGCTTAAAGACACCTATAAATGGTTCAAGATTTTGCATTAATGACCAGATTCGGCAAAGAGTATTTAATTACGTGAGGAAATGTTTGTAAAATTTCGTAAAAATGACCATAAAGGAGCCCCAAGGTTATTACCTGAACACATCAGCTGCAAACCAAGAATAACCAGCAGGAACACCACCTTTTCTACAGTCCAAAAATAGCCCCAAACACAACTAATAGGAGGGGAAAACAATTGCAAAGCGTAAGGCACATATTTCTAGGCACGGGGACGAATTTTAGTGATAAAAACGCAAAAAACTTACCTAAATCACTTAGAGAACTTGTGGGAGTTTTCTCTTCGATTTCTTACTATTTTGGGATGAAAATGGTTCATTTTTTAGCTTTAAAATGTCAAAATAACCGACTTATAGTTGGGCTTGACCCGACCCGACACATGACCCGGTATCCTGCTCGGGCAGTCCCAGTATAACTGTCATAACTTTTTATTCTGAGGTCAATTTGATGCGCGGTTTCATGCGTTGCAAACTAGACTCATAGATCTTCAATTTGATAGGTCATGTACCTTCTCACTCCTTGTATTTTGGGAGATATGGCCCGATACATTTGACCCAAATTTAAGAAGGATTTCTTAAAGAAACTTATGGTAACCTTGGCCAACCTTTATCTTGCAACTTTCTTGATTCCAAAACTTAATGTTTGACCTTTGTGCTATTAAAATAACTTTTAAAAATCCATTATTAGCAAATTATATACTTTTAGTTCCATTCGAAATGTGAAACCTAATTTAAACCTTCCGAAAAGGACGAGGTGCCACTCGGGTCATTTCTTTAATCTCGAATGTGTATTTAGGGTATTCCTTTGGCTTAAAACTTTAGGTCCTTGACATTACCACTTATTGGCAGCCTTACTATCCTTAGGTTATATCCAAAATCATATATGCCTTATGTTACATGCCACCTTATATAGATATGGAAGACGAGAAACACGAGGTCTCACACCAAGCACATGGTGTTTGTGTGATACTATATAACACCTTGTTCAATTTTCATATAAAATGTGGCTGATGAGGATCAACGAATCCTTTTGGTTGCTTCAAGCACACTTGTTGAGAGAGATTACCGTTTAAGAATACAATGTTAATGTCATGTTGTAGAATGTGTCACTCATTTATCACAGCTAAAAACATGATAAACTGAATGGCTTTGGTCTTAATAGCGGGATAAAGGTATCAAAGTAATCAACACCTTCCGCTTGGTGAAAACCTTTAGCTACAAGGTTAGCTTGTTGAAGTTTAATTGATCCATCGACGTTCCTCTTAATCTTGTAAACTCATTTGCAACCAATAATGTTAGAATTAGACAGTGGTGGAACTAATCTTCAAGTCTTATTTCGCATAAGAACTAAAAAATTATGTCTGCATAGCATGGTGCCATTTAGAAAATTAGGAGGCTTGATGTTAGGTTGTAGGTTCTGGAATGTGAGAAGGACCAGGAGGAAGAGAATAACAAGATGTTATAAGAGCTTTTGGTTTGAGGGAATTGATTTTGCATCGAACAACCATGAGATGACAGGAAGTGTCTAAGGGTCAAAAATATGAAGGGGTTGTGGTTGGGTAAGAGGAACCAGTAGATGGTAAATGCTCTGGTGGGTCAATAGATGATGTATGCTCTATTTGTGGACGAGCAGAAGAGGGTATAGTAAAGGTAAGTTTGTATTATTAGTGTACTCAGATGAGATAAATAGATGATAACTAGGGTAGGTAACGATAACAAAATGCAAAGGAAATCATGGAAATGTCTAGAAATCATGACATCACCATGAAGTAGTAAAGACGACATAAACTCTTGTACCTTAATTGTTTAAAAAGCCTCTGATCATAAGAGAGTTACCTAGCTATTGAAAGTCTAAAATGAACTAGAAAGAAGAACAACTCATAGAGAAGAAAGTCATATGCATGTACTCATATCATGAGGACTCACCAACTTCAAAGCTTCAATGGAATCTGGATACTCGCCTTAAGAAGTAGGATGTGATCGTCAACTCCTACATTAAGAAAAGTATACGGTAATACTCTGAATATAGTAAGTACGTGAGTAATGCAATGTAATAAATAATAAGTCATGGTATGCAATTGACTAATGTTATTAGCATAATAGAGAGTGAAGTTAAGACATAGGAAAACATGAGTATAACCAATCAAAAATCATAGTAGAAATCATAAGAGGATATGAGTCATAATTAACTAAAACATAAGTCATAAGCTAAAGGTTTTTCTCCTCGGCATTGCTTTTGCTCTCGTTTATCTGACTCTTCTCTTCGTGTGCAGCAAGCTTCCAAGCACAAAACATATGTTCTTGTTGATATAGATTGCATTGTTATAACTAGCAGTGACAGTGATTTCATCACTACATTTAATCACTCTCTTGATCAATAGTTCTCTCTCAAAGATCTTGGTTCATTACATCAAAATCTCAAGGCAAGTACATTGGTGACTTACTTCGTTGAACTAATATGGTTGATGCTAAGCCTATTTCTAGTTCGGATGAAGTGGGTCGAGACTTATTCTCTTTGGTAATCCTTTGCCTGATGCTCGTTTATACCATATTGTTCAATATGTTACTCACCAGGCCAGCAATATCCTACTTTGTCAATCGAGTATATCAGTTTATGCAATCATTGGTCAAGTGTTAGATGCATACTTCGATATATGAAAGGATTTATTGATAATGGCCTCTTCCTACGACCCATGTCTGATTCTAGTCTAATGTCCTTTTCGGATAGTAGTTGAATCTCTGACCTTGATGATAGTCCCTCTCAGTATCGTTCTGCACTATTTTATAGAGGTAACTACACCTCCCATAGTCCTATGTCATAAACTCAGTATACAATTTTTATCTCGGGATCCTGTCATCCATCAATGCTCAAAGCATACTCGTATGTCTTGACTATCACTTTGTTCGAGAGATGGTTGAAGATCAATCTTTAGTGGTTCTCTATGTTTCATCTCAAAATCATATTACAGATTTCTTTTCACTACAGCTATTGGCACAACTCGATTCCTCAACCTTCGATCCAGAACATGATCTTGCAGGAGCTATTAGAGTCCATCAATCTGAGTTCAAATATTATAATTTATCTCGACTTCAATTGTTATTACTTATCATTTGTAACAAAAGATTACTCGAAAAGGTATTTAGATGAAAGACTCTTATATTTATCAAAATTTATAAATATAAAATAAAAATAGCGGGTCAATGAATTGCTCTTCTTTTCTCAAATTCTTCTAGTTCTTAATCTTTATAGGATATAAAGCAAATGGTGAAATTGAATAAGAATTTTAATTAATGACAAAACGGAAGGGGATAGAGGGAGAGGGGATTCCGACGAAGGTGAGGTAGGATGGGATGGATGAAAATCGAGCATGGAAGGTGATGAAAATTTTTAAAAAATGAAGAAGCAGCGGGTGGTAGGGTAGGGGTGGGGGAGATGGGAAAATTTTGATTTATTTTTTACTTTAATTTTTATCAAATGCCCTTCTTTTTATAATTTTTTTAAATTTTTTGCCACGCCAACTTTGGGGGTTAATAAATTAATTTTTGAGTATATAATAAATTGTCAGATAGTTTAAGCGTATCACTTACTTTTGTGTAGAGGCTATTCGTCTTACGTAGATTTAACCTATCCTGTTTGCAAATCCTTTTTCGTGCGCTCCATACTATTCAGGAAAAGGTTTAATTGTGGCAATGGAGACTACAATTGTTGACACCCAATTATTGACTATTTTTAAGTAACTCAACTTTTACAATGAAGTGTAGTGTGGCAAATATCCGCAGGACAGTCATCTGTTTAATTGTTGATCCTTCGAGAGAGATTCAGCCATTCTTTAGTAAAAACTCAACAGAAGAGCAAAAGTAAGTCAGAGAACCATAAAACACAATGTCATTAGACACCTAAACAGCAACGGGTAATCCAATGTTTATCAAAACTTTAGAACCAACAAGATGAAGCTAACAAAAGATGCAGCAACAGGAAAAATTGTACTACTATATAGTAATGGCAATCTAGTCAAATAGTGAGAATCCCATGTCATCGTCACTCTCTTCTTTCTCTTCCTTCTTCTCCTCAGCTGGAGCTGCTTCTGCAGCTGCAGCACCACCAGAAGGAGCTGCTGCTGCTGCTCCACCACCAATGAAACCACCGCCGCCGCCGCCACCAATGATCACCTACACAATGTGCAAACAATGAGGATTAATCATTTTCATGGCATGCAACATATCATCAAAAAACACCAATAGTAGAACGAATCAATCAACATCTGTTGGCCCGAACAGTCGATTCAAGCCCCCAAGTAATCAAGAAACGACATTCAAATGGAAAAATCAAAGAGGGTGAGGTGATGCAAAATTTATAGAAATCGATGCAGTTGGGGGATCTCAGACATCCAAGGAAGGATAAAAGCAGCATTATCTCTCAAGCCTGGCGAAGGCGAAAGATCTTAGGCGGCCACTGCGAATGTTTAGAGAAACAAGCCTTCAATTGTATCATCACAGAAACCCCAACAAAAACACTCAACAACAAGCTATATAGACCACTGATTCCATCAACCAAAGTAAAGCTAGTTATGACTTAAATGGTATCAATTGACTAATCTTAGGCAATATACAGCATTGATTCTATCAATCAAAGTGCCAACAATTAGTTATGCCACAAATGTCATCAATGGACATACTTTATGCACTATAAAGCAAAGATTCTATCAACAAACTTCTGCGACCAATGAATTAAACTAACTCACAGATCATCAAATAGCAATGCAGTTCCTTCTGCTCAAGGGTTAAGAAATTTTCACAACCACCACATTTGCAGAAACAAAAAATCATCTCCAGTAGAAGGATACAACCAAATAGTCGTTCAGCTTTCTCTTTTCGTCTCATACAAGATATTTTTTCAACAAAGCAAAAAATCCAACACTGTATACCAGTACATATAAACCACAAAGACAATTCCACACGATTCACAGGGGTTAAATCAGAATCCCCAAATAAAAACACTCAACAAGCAATATAAACCTCTGATTCTATCAACCAAAGTCCCAAGCAATTTTTACTAGCCACGCAACGAACAACATCAGTCAACAAACTTTTGGGACCAACACCTCACAGATCATCAAATTCCAGTGTAGTTACTTTTCTGCTCAAGGGTTTAATAGCAAAAATTCCCACAACGACCACATTTCCAGTAGAAGAAAACAGTCAAATAGCCATTGAGATTTCTTTTCTTCTCATGCAAGATATTTTTTTAACAAAGCAAAGAGTTCAACACTGCATACAATAAATAAAACCACAAAGACAAAATCCATACATCATTTAACTCTCGGAATTGAATCAAACAGATAAACGAAAATATTTCCATAATAATTCAATGTTCACTCACTACACACAGATACAACTGAAACTAAAAATGCCCAGATCCAAAAGATTGGTATAAAGAAAAAACAAAAGGGGCCCATCAAGTTTTTTTACCTGGAAGACAGCAGAGGAAGGGGTAACATAGGAGAAAGATGACTGAACACCACCAGAAGAGTCAGAAGCAAGAACAGCTTGAACAAGCTTGCGTTGAAGATCATAGGTACAAGAAGCAGATGCTTCTAGATCACCCTTGTATTGCTTAGCACTCCATTCATCTCCTGACCCTTTGCAAACGAAGGTGAAAACTCCCATTTTTGCTGCGGCTCTGCTCTCTCTCTAAGATTATATCAGAGGCGTTACAAAGTTGTGTGTAAATGGGGTTTTTGTAGGAGGAGAAACCCTAGGGTTGTTTACTAGTATTTGGAAAGACTAATATGTCCTTCTGGGATAGATACATTTACTATTTTGTCCTCCTTAGTTTTCATCCAATGTTTTCTTGTAGCGTGTGTTTTGATGGTGTTTTGTCATGGTTTTATAATATATATCATACTATATAGTATGGTGTCGTATAATATTGTATCATACAATATTTGGATAGATTGTATCAATTGATATTATTTAATGATAATTTATTGTTTGATTTGACTGTATGGTATTGTATCATAACTAATAAATTTACAAAAATGTCCTTAATTATTAGAAATATTAAATTTATCAATATTTGTTTAGTAATTTTTTTTAAAAAAAAATATGAAATCAAGTAGGGAAACATACACGCTAATATATCTCTACTCCATACAAGCAACACAAGAAAATTTAAAAAAATAAGAACTTTTAAGAAAATAGACTAAAACTTGAAATATATCACCAATCTATATAAACAACACAAGAAAATAAAAAAGTAAGAACTTTAAAAAAAACGAACCTAAAAAGATAGACTAAAACTTGAAAGAAAAGACGGAAGACAGAAGAGAAGTTTCAAAGTTGATGCAGAGGGAAATAAGTAATACAAAAGCAGCACATATTGTTTCGTCCCGAGAGGATATCCTAGACGTGGCCGGCACTCAGAGACTATTGCAAGCCTCCAAGCGAACTACTTGACCTCATCACATTCATTCAATCAAAATTCAACAAATGAGCGGAAGACTAAATCAATGAAAGGTGGACAATCTCAACTAAAGGTAAACAAAACAAATCAACATAACTAGTATGAAAGAACTAGTCAGACAATATCCAAATCATCAATCCCAAATCTAGCCTATGAAGCCTCTATCTAAACTATCTAAGATGGTACCATGACAGGCCATGGCTATCCAATCAAAGAAAATAAAGTACTAACTCAAGATAGATGAAAATATAAATGATTGTCCTCCAGAAGTAGGGGAGAACTCACCAAATCGGCTAAATGCAATCGATCCTCAACGGTGCGCTTGTTGATGACCTCTACTACCTGTCTCTGCATCATTAAACAATGCAGTTCAAATGGGCGTCAGTACGTGGAATGTACGAGTGTATAAAATGGTTGAATGAAACATGCATCAAGGTAGAATACTATCAACTTAGATAGCTCAAATTAAGAGATATGGAACTCAATCAGGATGCCAAATGTCTATCTAAAGCAAGAATAGAGAGAAGACAATGACCAATCAATACAAATCCAATCCAATCATCAAGAGTACTATCAGTATAGAACCTATCTGGAAGTTTTTCTTATCCGACAACAATCACTTATGAGCCAGTGGTTGTACAACAATCCTGTTGATATTTCCACAACCGTTCAGTACTTGCCAAGGTAAAGAACGAATTCAATCCATGATGGATTCGGTCAATCGAGTCCTCTATTGTTTTCAGGGACCTATCAAGAGGGAAACATTCAATTTAACGGTTTCAATCCTCTCCTACGTTTGGCGACGTAGTTAATAAGTTCGAGTTGGGCTTACTCTTACTCAATTCGGTGCTCGATACTCTTTCCAAGACTCAATGCTCATAGGATAATCAATCCAATCAATGAGTCATGTAAGGACTCTTATCAATTCATTAACTCTATCACAAGCGAGCCTTTCGGGCTATCAACCATCTAATCAATTCTCAATCGCATCTCTCAAGAGGGTTTAGACAATCATTAAGAGGACTATCTATTTAGACCAATCATTAAAAGGCTATCAGTTTGGACCAATCATTTAAGTTCATATTTGAAGACTCTCAAGTTCTATCATCCTATCATCATGCTCAATCACAATCACAATCACAATTACAATCATGTTGTCAAGGCTCTAGACTCTATTCCTAGGTTTACTTGCATTTTTTTACGAAGTAATATATAGGGTTTGTGAAAATAACTCATGTAAAAGCATTTAGTAAAGCAAGTTTATGATGATCATCAACATGTGAAAATACGTAGGATATGTATAATTTTGCAAGAAACATTCATAAAGACTCAATACATTTATCTATCAATCTATCTCAATCAATGGGCACATGGAAGATCAATTCCATGCTTTAGGTTAGCCTTACATCTTGGGATGGAGGAAGACACTCAACCTTGCAAGAAATTTGTCCTTAATCTCTTGAACCCTCGTTTTTCTTCTCTTCTCCTTAGCCCTAGTCTTTGTTAGAACGCTCAAAAAGGCTTAGGAATAGGTTTAAAAACTTTTTTAAACTTAAAACGATCTATATTAGTCGTGTTTTAAATTTAGGAGGGGTGGGGAAAGGTCTTGAATGCCCCTCGAAGGAAGTTGAAAATTTGTCCTTTGAAACACTAAGTCAGCGTCGTGGACTTGGGCGTTTTATAGGTATTTTCATCAAAGTATTTTTGATCGAGTTTTTAATCCCGTAGAAAATATTGAGATCGCCATTAAGTGCAAATCTGCAACAAGTCTGCGATGCGTACATGTCGTGCACTTTTTTGAAATTGCATTTTCGCTTCAAAAAGTATCTTATGATCTGATTGCTCTAAAGATCAACCAGGACCATTTTTCCACATGATTTTTTGTGCCGATCGCATTTCCAACCTCATATTTGTCAAAAGAGTTTGGGAAGACGCTTTATGCGAGTGTCTCTCATGTAAGGGTATTTTAATAATTTTACCGAGTGTAACAAATATATTAGGGTGTCACGCCCCGGGAGGGTACCCTAGGCGTGGCCGACACCCAGAGACTATTGCTATTCCCCAAGTGAACCACTCGTTCTCAGGACAGTCACTCAACATCAATATAGCAGAATAGTAGAAGTAGTGCGGTGAGCTACCTCAATAAAAAGGGCCAATGGCCAATATCAATCTCAACATCAGAATAAGCCAGTGTAAGTGCTACTCAATTTATAAGGAAAAACCTCAACATCAAACCTCGACTCATGTCTATGAAGCCTCTAACTTGATTCAACTGTCTAAGATGGTACCATGATAGGCCATGGCTACCCAACTCAATAAATAACGAAAACAAACAAATAAAGGGTCTCCTCCGAATAGCAAAGAGGCTCACCAATGACTGAACTCGGAATCTCTGACCCCAATGGTGCGTCTGCGGAAGTCCTCTACCTCTTGTGTCTGCATCATGAAATGATGCAGCGCCGGGTGGCGTCAGCACGAGGAATGTACTGGTATGTAAAATAGGTGAATATCATGGTACAAGTACAACAATATAGGGATAACATCAACTCAACATCATACACCATCAGAACATCAAATATCTATCTAAGGCAAGAAGTTAGAGTAGACAAACAGCTCATCAACATCTCATCTCTACATCATCAATACATCGGACTCACCTCAAGGAACCTCGACTCAACTCAACTCAAGAAACTCGACTCAAAACATCACATCAATACCAACATCAGAGTACTATCGAAGTAAGACCTCACTGGGAAACCTAACTGGGAGTTTCTTTAACCGACAACCATCACCTATGAGCCAGTGATGATACAACGAAGCGATGTCGTTGCCACATCCATCCAGTATCCTGCCCGGGGTAAAGGACATCAACCTCAGTGGATCCACAAGAAAAAAACCAGTCCTCTATTGGGACAAGAAAGGAGTTATCCGCATTGCGGTTCAATCCTCTCTTCTTACGCAGGCCAAGTAATTAATGGGTTTGAGTGGGACTCACTCTCACCCATTTCAGTGCTCAATACTCCTCCAGAACTCGACATGCTCATAAAACATCAACCTATCAGTCCCATAGGGACATAATACATCATCATCAGGCCCATAGGGACATAATACCTCAATATCAGTCCCATAAGGACATAATACCTCAATATCAATATCAACATCAATATCAACTCGTCTCATCAACATCAACATCAAGGACTCGAAACACCCTTTTCAGAATTTAGTTTCAAGTTTTAAGACTCATGACCATCATTCTCATCAACGTCATCATCAAGACTCTCATCAACTGTGAAACACAATTACAACATCATCATCGTCAAGACTCTAGACTCATCCCCTAAGTTTATTCCTGCACTCTTTAATAAAATAATCATAGGGTTTCGAAAAAAACACTCATGAAAATGAATTATGCAATAAATCCAGTTTATGATGATCATCTATTCATGTAAATATATGAATGAAGTAAAACTCAGTATAATGCTCAACAATCTTCACATCAAACTCATTATATTTAATACATGACTCAATTTACTAAAAGGGCACATGGGAGAACAATCACATGCTTTAAGTTAGCCTTACATACCTGAGATGATTGCTAACAACAACTCCTTGAATAATCTCCTCTTGTATTCCTCAATCTCAACTCCCCTCAAGCTCTGGCTTAGTGATTTTGCTAGGAATGATGTTTTTGGATGGGTCTTTGGAACTCTTTCTCAGTGAAAATGACCTATATTCGTCGTATGGGAAGTTTAGAAAGTATTAGGAATGGAATAGAATGTCCCTCGAAATTTTAAAGAAAATTTTCCGACATGAAATAACACAGTCTGCGACGTGGACCTGTCGCGGACATCTCCATCGAAAAATCACAGAAAAGTATAAGTGTGTCTCTGTGATAGGCCCACGACGCGGCTCTGTCGCGGACTCACACTGTTTTTCATTTTGGATCGAAAAATTATCTTTTGACTCGGTCGCTCTAAATTCGACCGAGACCCTTCTTGTACTCAATTTTTCGTGCTGATCACGAATTCATTCTCAGATTTTTAATCCGAGCATCGGAAGATGCGTTTTGCGCACACCTCTCCTCTAGGGGTATTTTGGTAATTTTACTGGGTGTTACATAGGGTAAAGTTTAATAAAGCATAAAGGATAAATTAGAAATATTTAAATTTAAATAACGGTATATTGAGAAAAAAAATAAGAGAACTATGGGATACCACCAAATTGGTGGTTTCAAACAATGAGGATTCACATGATAACATAACCATGAGACCAGACCAAACCAAATCATACCGTATAATTAATGAAACAATCAAAACAAACGTGATTTTCTAACTAATCATACCATACCATACCACCAAAAATCACCATCCAAACAAATTGTCAGTTTCATTTGGTTTGAATACAATGGGATAAGTCATGATGATGGGATTAGTCATGAATTATGGGGAACAGAAAGGGAAGGAGGGAGAGGGAGGGGGAGGGGAGAACATTTTATTGAGAAATAGTAGAATAATTGGAGTAATGTGATTTAATACGTTTGAATGATATAGAGCAATACAAAATAATATTTAATATTAATTGTCGATCGTGCGAGTACACATGCTAGTTTATTATAAAAATTATTAAAATATTATGTTTTATTTATATTTTTAATTATTTTTAAACAATTAATCAATTCTTTTTTTTTCGAATGGTTTCTAGGGAGTTATGAATGTTTTTTCTTTTTTTCTTTTTATATATAATATTTTTAATTGTCTGTAAATGGTCTTTTAAATCTTTTATTTAAGATCTTATTGTTAAATAAAAAAAAAAATCCAGATCTTTTAAATCTTTTATTTAAGATCTTATTGTTAAATTTTAAAAAAATAATGCAAATGATATACGAGAGGTCACATTCATAAACTCTTAAATGAAAAAGGAGATAGTAACATTGAGCTGGGCAAGTTGGCACATTCCGAAAGTCACCGAGACTTTGGTTATTGCAGGCGGTTCAGAGTTGAGGAGGTTAGAAGGGCTATTAGTAGGATGAAGAGAGGGAGGGCACTCGGACCGGATGAGATTCCGATAGATTTTTGGAAGAGTATGGTTAAGGATGGCATAGAGTGGCTGACTAAACTGTTTAATACTATCATGAAGACGGCCAAGATGCCGGATGAATGGAGGAGGAGCACAATGGTCCCACTGTATAAGAACAAAGGTGATATTCAAAACTGTAATAATTACAGGGGTATCAAGTTGTTGAGTCATACTATGAAGGCATGGGAGAGAGTGGTGGAGATGAGGGTGAGAAAAGTAGTTTCTATCTCAGAAAACTAGTTTGGATTCATGCCAGGACGGTCGACTACTGAAGCGATCCACCTTGTTCGGAGATTAGTGGAGAAATACAGAGAAAGTAAGAAGGACCTTCATATGGTGTTCATTGATCTTGAGAAGGCCTATGAGAAAGTCCCAAGGGATGTCCTATGGAGGTGTTTGGAGATGAAAGGCGTTCCAATGGCATATATTAGAGTGATAAAGGACATGTAAGACGGGGCCATAACTCGGGTAAGAACGGTGGGAGGAGACTCTGAATATTTTTCAGTTCAGATGGGACTTCATCAAGGGTCTGTGTTGAGCCCTTTTTTATTTGCCTTGGTGATGGATGAGCTGACGCGATCTATTCAGGAGGAAGTCCCGTGGTGTATGTTGTTTGCAGATGACATAGTACTGATTTATGAGACCCGGACCAAAGTTAATGATAGGTTGGAGGTTTGGAGACACGCTTTGGAGACCAAAGGATTCAAACTGAGCAGGACCAAAACAGAATACTTGGAGTGCAAATTCAGTGTTGCGAGGGATGAAGCAGACATTGATCTGAGACTGGCGGCTCACCTTATCCCCAAGAAGGAAAGCTTTAAGTATCTTGGGTCTATCATCCAGAGCAGTGGGGATATTGACGATGATGTCACTCATCGTATTGGGGCGGCTTGGGCAAAGTGGAGGTTGGCCTCTGGAGTATTGTGTGATAAGAAGATACCACCTAAACTCAAAGGTAAGTTCTACAGAATGGTGGTTAGACCATCTTTGTTGTATGTGGTGGAGTGTTGACCAATAAAAAATGTACATGTTCAGAAGATGCAGGTCGCAGAAATGAGGATGTTAAGATGGATGTGTGGTCACACCAGGAGTGATAAGATTAGGAACGAGGTCATTCGGGAGAAGCTAGAGGTGGCCCCTGTAGCTGACAAGATGAGGGAAGCGAGACTGCAATGGTTTGGACATGTACAGAGAAGGAGTACTGATGCCCCTGTTAGAAGGTGTGAGAGGCTAGATTTGGGAGCTACTAGGAGGGGTAGAGGTAGACCAAAGAAGTATTGGGGGGAGGTGATTAGATATGATATGGTGAAACTTGATCTCACCAAGGACATGACCTTAGACAGGAAGGAGTGGAGGTCGAGAATTAGAGTAGCAGGATAATAGGGTAGATAGGAAGGAGTGGTAATTGTCTGCCTTTATATGTTATTTATCTGTCTTTATATGTTACTATCCTGTATCTACGTATTATCATGTGTTCTTCTCTTTCTTGTCTGTTTATCATATCTAGCTTATTCTGCTGATGGGTTTTTGTGATGAGGGTTTCCAGGAAACAACCTCTCTACCTGTGTGGTAGTGGTAAGGTCTGCGTACATCTTACCCTCCCCAGACCCCACTTGTGGGATTTCACTGGGTATGTCGTTGTTGTTGTTGTTCTTACGTGCATTGAAAATGCATTTTATCACTGATTTTAGATTCATGATAACGTAAATGGTTTTTGATTGTTTAAAAGCTTTTATCGTCTTAATTAATTTTTCCAAAGAGTTATATTGAAAAAAGAAAAATTATAAATCCTTGAATTTATGTGAATTTAAAAAATCATTTTCAATATTTTATAAATTGAATTTTGTGGTGAAGTCACATTTTAAAAATTTTAAAATATTAAATTTGTAGTTTTTGTATGCTGTCATTTATAAAAAGGAGTTTGTATTGGCATGCGTCTCTTCAAATTTCAAGTTTATAATATTATGACATGTGTCTTTTTTCTTATTCAAATTTTGAATTTATGAAATTAATTTGTTGAATTTTGAATTTGTGAGAATATGTGGTGCTGATAGGTAGCATTTTTTGCTTCTTCTATTATATATAGATATATTATAATAATATTTTTCTTTAAAATGTTATTATAATACTTTAACAATTTCTAAACTAAGACTCGAATCATTCATTATATGTATATAGGTTCGAACCTAGTAATTTCGAATTGTGCATAGATGTTAAGGTCACTTTTTAGTGTAGGAAAAGATTTGGATATGATTAAGATCATAAAAATTCTCAGACACAAAATTGAATTGAAAGTTCCTTCAACAATTAAGTTGAGTTATAATTCTCGTTATGTTAGCACAGTTTTTCATTGTCATTTTTATTAGTTCTTTTCATGATTTTGTTTATAATTCTTGAAGTTTATATTTCAAAGCATGATTCTAGTCTTTTATGTTATGATAAAGCTTATTTTTAGAACCTCCAAATCATGCATGTTCTAGAAAATTCTTCTCAAGATTTGAAAAATATATTTTAGAAAGAGATTTTAGCATATGGTTTTAGAAAGAAAGCTTTGAGCTTTATCAAGTAGATTTGAGCATATCACACTTTATTCAGAAAGCAAGACAATTTATCTATTTATGATCATCTATAAACTCATTGGGGAGGATTATTTAGCCCAAAAGAATTTAGGTTTAGAAAATCTAAGTTCCATAACTATGTGTTAACGTAAATTTGAGTGTGTCACTTTGTTACTCAACTTCTTTGGTCCTTTGAGGCCCAGTTAGTGGATCCACATTAAATAGATAATTCCTATTTCCATGATTCAAAAATCGAGGTTGTGATAGAGCACATCACAAAACCCATTTGAATGTGTAAGCTGAAAAAGAAACACATACGAGACTCCCAGGAGGAAAGTCAGGCCACAAATGAAGAGAAGTACAAATACAACAATAAATTATCCCAAAAATCAATGTTATAAGTATAAAAAAATCTAATACAACTCTTGAATAGCAAGTACACCATAGTCTCCGAATAGAAATAAAGACTATAATAAAAGATAGAAATAATGATGATCCGAAGAACAAGATTTTACCATCAAAAATCTGAGATAGACAATCCGTTAGAGATAATCAGCTATCGTGATATAATAACCCTCCCGATCATTTTCATATTATTCAGAAAATTCTAGCTCTTAGAGCATTTCTGTAGCGACTCTAGGTCACTTATTACTTGCTAACACTAACAGTTTGGTTGTTTGATTGTTCGTTTGGGTTCTGTGCAACTTTTCAAAATTTGAAAAGTTGACTGCAGTTAAAATGCAGGTAAACGATTTCCAAACGGAATTCTAACGATTCCATCAACTCCAGAATGATCAAATTAGGCTAGAAGCATGGTTGGCTTGAGTACCGAAGCTTTCGGTGTGAGTTTAGGCCATTTAGCATTTTGGCTATTAGAATTTGGCCCAAGTAAACTTTAGTTAACATTCTTGAAAATTGCACTCGAATGAGAATTTTGACGATGGAGTTAGCTTTGGAATATTGAGTCTGGTCTAGAATGACCTTTTATTTGACTCCCGAGACTTCTGAACTCACTTCGAATGCCTCGGTGGAATTTGGCAAAAAATAACCGTAGGAGTAGGATTTAGTTCAGTCATAATGACCCTGTATTAAAATTTCAACTGCGCCATTGAGTCTAAAATATCAAATTTGGTGGGATAGCATAGTTTACACACATGGGGGTGTGAACAAATCCTAAGCACCCCATCAAAATTTTGAACTTGGCCAAGCATGTTGTTGCAACAAAGTTTGGTGTTATCGCTTTAGCCAACCTAATATAGCTTAAACGAGCTCTCTTTATAGGCCACAATGTCGCATTATTGATAGCCATCCCAAAAAGGAGGCATCGATTTAGTGACACCTGGCTTGCTAAAGTGATCTCGCTTTTGCGTCCAAGGCTTCGCAAAAATGAAATCTGCCTCTTGAGGCTAGTCGCTTTACCAACCTGCGGGGTCACTTAAGCCACACTTGTATTCCCTTCTTAAGTCCATTTCGGGACTTATTTTTCCCAACTTTCATGGATGAGTTTGGGAGCATTTAAACTCCAAATATAATGATTCCAAAGGCTATTTTGTGTGATTTTCTCAGAACACGTTGATGACGTTGGAATCTAATTTTGAGTTTTCGTTTGAGGTAAATTCTTCCCAAAGGGGTTGCCCTAGCTTCTCTTTTAAGCTTTTATGGTGTTCAAATTTTTCTCTGATTTTTTTTTCATTTTGAGCGTCAATTTGTGTCCCATTTTGGGTTACAAGTTCTATAATGCATCTAGAGCCTTTTTACGGAGTCAATTTTGAAATTTACATTGTGGGTCTCATAATCTCATTTTTTATGCAATTTTGGGTCCATCTTCAAAATTCATGAATTTAGTGTCAAAACATTCGTATTGATAAGGTGATCAATATTTTGATAACGTGAAAGTATTTAGAGTTGATTTCGACATGGAATGATGTCGTGAAGTGGAGTTGGAGCATGTCTGTTCGGCTTTGAGGTAGGCTATGGTCTCACTTCTTTTGATTTGGACTTTATAAGTTATTGTGTAGTATACATTGCTTGTAGTTGAGATGGTATGTGGTGAGTTAGGTTTAGATCCTTATTTCCTGCTTCCTTCTCCCAATATGAGCCTTAAAATAGGTTGCCTCTATAAGACTCTTAGTTTAGTGAATGCATCATTGATTATGCCTTAGTTAAGACTTTTTGACCTATGATAGGGAAATTGTGTGATGTTTATAGTGCTAGGTAAAATTGCACCTTAGAGTTGAGTTGAGTGAAAAATTATTTACCTATCATGATAGGAATTTTAGAGACTTAGTGTCCTTTATTAGTGCGAAATCATGTGTTATGGTCTTGGTATGGTGATTTTCTCATGTTTGGGCTTGTAAGTAAATATTGTCCCTAATTTAGGACTAAGTGTTAGATTCTTTCATGATATCTCCATAGCCACTGCGCGGAGATTTGTTGTGTTTGTATCATTGGGATTATGTTCTCAATTGGTGTTGGAGGTTAGAGATTTCCTTATTGAACACTTGTTCTCTATATTATCTCTCTTGATATCCAGTTAGAATTGAGATTTTCGTTGGAAATTACCATTGACTTATGAGTTATATTTGAGTCTTAGGCCTTGATCATAGATTTGTGGTGTTTTTAGGTCATTTCTGTGCTCTGGGGCCTAGGCATTTATAGTAATACTTGTATGTGATTGTGCGTAGTGGTTAGATGCTGGTGCTGACATGCATTGCATTGGCTCTTTGTTTGTTCATGCCTGTAATCGACCCCAGTGCATTCTTGGCTTTATTTTGAGAAAGCTGGATCATACCCAAGTTGTTTATACTGATTTTTTAAATAGGGATCGTACTACATTTACTACTTGAGATTTGGACCGGAGGTATCCAGGATGCATTCATTATTAGTTTGGGGCTGAGGCATCTGGGATACGCTTATTGTATTTTGATTTAGTTAAGGAGTCCCCGACCCTTTCTATATATTGATTTGATTTATTATCTTCCGCCATATAGCAGAGCGGGTCCTACAGATCAAAATACAGATATTGATGATAAGTCCTAGATCGGGATCGGGCAAGTATATAAGAGCATTCTTGATCTCCCCATGGAGATTCCAAAGAGTCGCATACTACTTCCTGGTCGGGAATAGAAGTGGGTGTATATAACTTGGCATGAGATAGATAGCACTACCATTTTTTTGCATAACTTTCATGCATAGTAAACATATGCGTCAAGAAATGTTCTCTTTCTATTCAAAAAATGCCCTCTGTGGCGTCCAATGTGTACTACGTCATATAGGATATGTCATCTACTTGTTTAATTTTGTATAAGTGTAAGTATTTACTAGTACACATCCAAAAATAGAAGGTTCAGATACCAACTAAGGGTAAGTTAACAGACATGCGTGTATTATGCGTAAATTGAAATACATAAAATAAAACAATAGAGTTACATAATATTCTAAGAAATAGGAAAAGAAAATAGTAAACACTTAATACTATTGCTTTCTTTCAAATATATTTATAATAACCTTTCAATCTCCTTACAAAAATCAACACAAGATTTCATCAAGCATGACACTTTTAAATATAATTATAATAAATTTCAGCATCCTTATAAAAAAATCACAAATTTTCACAAAACAAGACATTTTTAATTAACTTTAATTTAAAATTATGCGAACTAGAATCCCGATAGAGTCCAATTTTATCATCAACGCTCAATCCACAATCTGTGAACAAATCCCCGCAAGCAAGTACATAGTCCTCACTTGGCATCATCATCTGAACATAGACACTTTTATCATTTTTGTGTTCTCTTCGGTAACATCCCACAATTGAACATGTTGTTTTTTCCCCTCCCCATTCTCCACAAACTTTACCATGCTTTTCATCCTGTAACAAAAAAAACATGTTCAAAAGTATCTGTCAATGGCAACACCAGTATCTTGGCAACTTGCTCAAAATGTGTGACAATCTTCTTAATCTTCCATAGATTTTGCAGGTCTATGATAGGGGCTGGGTGTATGATCATCTTAATAATTGGGCATGGCGATGGATCTGGGACGGAGGACTAATAATTGTAGAGAAATGTTTTGATGAATTATTACCATGTTGAGAAAAATGGGCAGGGATTTATAGGGATGTTTTGGTATTAAACTTGGAAGGTATATGGCTCTATAATTATGTTTCTAGTAAAACTTGATTTCATGAAATTAAGATCAGATTACTATAATTAATTATATTTTGAATTTTTCTTGTCACTTTCCTATTACAACTTAAGCAAGTTATTTAAATATAATTTTAAGTAATTTTATTTAATAAACTTATACTAAATAAAAATTAATTAGCTATAATAAATATAATTATACTAATGATTAATTATATTTGATGTGTATCACATAGACAAGAGGGTAATTCTAATTAATGATATTCTCCTTTTACTTTTAGTGAACTTATGTATTATCAATAATAGAAAAAAGATTTAAGTATTCCATCAAATTATTAGAAATAGCTCACCTAAGTTTAGTTATTTCTACCATTGCCATTACAAAATAGGCTCATTTATGCCAATATATTTAAAGAAAAATCATGTAACTAGTTAAATTTTTTAGCTTATTTATTAAAAATAGCTATACTCTTTAAATATTATTAAATACAACTATATTATTATATAATGATAAATCAATAGTATTCTAATCTATTTTTTTTTAATTTTCTAAATTGAATGACTTTTTTAAAAAAATATATATATAAAAAATTTAAAAATATGTACATGTTTCTTTTCATTGTTCCATGTTCTCTCTCTCCATTTTTAAGTTCTTGCTTTTCTCTCCTCCTTCGTTACCCCCCCCCCCCCCCTCAAAAATTTGAATTTTCAATCCTTAAAAAAAATTTCATTGATCCAAGTAACAAAAATCATATTTTATTTTTGAGTTTTTATTTATTTTGGGTATATTTTTTGATTCTATATACATATTTTTGTTATCAAAATAAAAAAATATGAATGTAATTTATATTTTTATTTTTTTAAAAAAAACTATACATTTTTTTAATACAAATCATAACCCAACAACAATTCTCATATTCCCATCATCTTTTTCTTTTTAAATATATTTGTATATATATATACATATATATACTAGATATGAAAAGGCTCGTTAACGGGCCCAATATCACAAGCTTAAGTTTTATTTGTACGTGCTCAATCATATTTTTAAATAATAAACTAATTTCTAATATTTTTCGGTAAACACCATGAAAAGTGATGATGAGTAGTATACTTTGCAAGAAAATATTTTATAACTTATTTAAGCTGTCACAACTAACATTAAAAGAGTACGCAATTAAATATTCATTTTAACATTGTTTCAAATATAAATATTGAATTAAATAATAAATATGTGTTGGATAAAAAATATGTCACATCCTTTAGACTATATACATTGGTCTCATATCAAAAAGCTGTAAAGATCAAGCATATTATTATTGAGATGGATGTATATAATTAAATAAGATGACATATTTTATGTGGTTAATATAACTATTTTATAAGGATTTGTGAACACGCGCACAAAGTCTTTTCAAAATTTGAACAAAAATAATAATATTTGAAGCTAAATATTTATATAAGTTGACAAATTTGTCCTCAATCATCTACTTTTTCACTTTTCTACCTAATAGAAATTTAAATATTATATTACAAAAAAAAAGAGTTTGGATTGACATTTTATTCTTAAATATTTTTTATTTTATTTTTTCTATTTTTATAAATTATTGAATAATCATCTGATAAAGTTATCATGATACAAATAGAAACTCAGTGTGGTGATTAAAATTTCAAAATTTGTATAAAATGATATCAATTGCAAATAATATAATAAACATTTGATTATTAATTTACATAAATTATTAGTATAATCAATTTTGTTTTAAGAAAACAAGAACAATCTTCTTCATCTAATATAGTTTATAAACAATGCAAATGAAATAATGTCTCTCAAAAAGTTTTAGAACTCCATTTCAATTTATTTTACTGATTTTGATTTGACATAGAATTTTAAAAAATAATAATTTTTTTGAATCTTGTGTTTGTCACCCCCCGAGAGGGTACCCAGACATGGCCGACACTTAAAGACTATTGCTAGTCCCCAAGCGAACCACTTGGCCTCATCACACTCACTCCCTCAATTATAATTAACATATCAACGAAAGACTATGAAAATAAAAGGTGGACAATCAGAGTCTTATATTATCATATCAAATAAACAGACTAGTATGAAAGAAATAGGCTCAATCAACAACTCAACTCTAGTCTATGAAGCCTCTATCACTATCAATTGGTACCAATGACAGACCTATGACTACCTCAACTTAAAATAAATCTAGTCTAAAGTCTGACTCTAATAGCTAGATGAAATAAAATGAGGATCCTCCGGAGTAAGGGAGGCTCACCAACTCAACATTTGGTACACATAATCTACTCTGGTATCTCAACACACTATCTCCCCCTTTGGAGAAGACCATCATCTTCTGTTTGTGGACCGTTTCTTTCAACTAAAGTAGGACAGGATCTTGGTCTTGCTTTTCTTTCACCTCTACCACTAAAGATGAAGCAGAACCGTTCTAAATATTGACTCCTCCCTCATCATTCTCTTCGAGCTGCACTCCTAGTCAGGCCAATCTATGCACTTCCTTAGCCAACTCCTGCTTTCCTTTCTCAATGGGCCGTACTACCCATTGACAACCTGCTAGGAGCGTCAATAACAATGTTAGCTTTACTAGGGCGGTAGAAAATGCTCATGTCATAATCCTTGAGCAACTCCAACCATCTCCTCTGCCGCAGGTTGAGCTCTCTGTGACTAAAGACATACTACAGGCTCTTGTAGTTAGTAAACACATCCACATGCACTTTATATAAGTAGTGGCGGCGAATCTTAAGTGTAAACACCACCATTGCCAACTCAAGATCATGGGTTGGATAGTTCCACTTATTAACCTTAAGTTGTCTGGAAGCATAGGCTATCACTTCTCCTCTCTACATCAACATATAACAAAATCCAACTCTTGACACATCATAATATATCACAAAGTCTTCTGTCCCATCAGGCAAGGTCAAAACTGGTGTAGTAGTCAGACTTTCCAACTCTTGGAAGCTCTTCTCACATTCATCAGACTATTGAAACTTGACCTTCTTTTGTGTCAACTTAGTTAATGGCAAAGATAAGGAAAAAAATCCCTCAATAAATCTGTCGTAATAGCCTGCCAACCCCAAGAAACTTCTTATGTTAATTGGAGAGGTCGATCTGGGCCAGCTCTTAACCGCTTCAATCTTTTGGGCATCTACTCGAATACCATTACCCGAAACAATATAGCCTAGGAAAGCCACTGACTTGAGCCAAAACTCACACTTCGAAAACTTTGTATACAGCTTATGGTCTTTGAGAGTTTAGAGGACAATTCTGAGGTGATTGGCATGCTCCTCTTCATCATGAATACACCAAAATATCCTCGATAAACACGATCACAAACATATCAAGGTACTGTCTAAACACTATGTTCATCAAATCTATGAAGGCTGCAGGTGTATTAGTCAACCCAAAGGACATGACCAGGAATTCAAAATGGCCATATATAGTCCTAAAGGCTATCTTTGGGATATTACATTCCCTTACCTTCAACTGATGGTAACCAGATCTAAGGTCTATCTTTGAGAAGCAAAAGTCACCCTGAAGTTGGTCAAACAGATCATCTATCCTGGGGAGAAGATATATATACTTTATTGTGACCTTGTTCAGTTGCCTATAATGAATGCACATTCTGAGATATCCATCTTTCTTTCGTACGAATAGGACAGGATCACCCCTAGGAGAAACACCCCGGCCTTATAAAACCCTTCTCTAACAAATCTCTCAATTGCTCTTTCAATTTTTTCAACTCAGTGGGGTCATCCTATAAGGTAGAATTGAGATAGGTTGGGTATCTGGGAGAACATCAATCCCAAAGTCAATCTCCCTATCAGGAGGGACTCCTGGCAGATCCTCAGGAAACACTTCAGGAAACTCATTCACAATCGGAACCAACTCAAGAATAGGAGGCTCAACATCATCAGACTTAAATCATATGAGGTGATAGATACAACCTTTAGAGATTAGCTTTCTGGCTCTAAGGTAGTAAATAAACTTACCCTTAGGTGCAACAGAATCACCCTTCCACTCTAGGACCGATATATTTGGGAATTGGAATTTAATTGTTCAGGTCCTACAATCAATGGAGGCATAAACAGGCATGAAGCCAATCCATGCCAAGGATCACATCAAAATCAATCATCTCTAACTCAATCAAATCAACAAGAGTATCCTTATGATGGACGGACACTACACAATCTCTATAGATTCTCTCAGCTAGAATAGATTTACCAACTGGAGTAGAAACATCAAAGGGTTCAGGAAGACTCTCAGGAATTCTATCTAATCTACTAGCCCCATAAGGATACACAAATGACAATGTGGTACCATGGGCATCAAACATAGTTATCAAGAGTAAAGACTCAAATCATGCCCATCACAACATCTGGGGAGTTCTCTTGATCTTGGCGACTACCCATGGCATACAAATGGTTTTTAGCTCCGCTTGCACCTGACATAACACCTTTTTGAGTTCCTCTAGCTGGTGGGGTTAATGTAGAAGATTGAGCCCGGTCACCCACTTTGGACAATCTCTCTAAAAGTGACCCACTTGAAACATGCATCACTCTCCCCACGACACCTCCACAAGTGTAATCTTCCACACTTACCACATAGGGGCTTACCCTGCGAACCTTGAGCTACACTAGCCCATGACTGGGCTCTAAAATTCTGATACCTCTGATCATTCATGTTTCTGGGCACAAGTGCACAAGCATATGATGGTGTTGGCCCTGACTGAAACCTGCTACCATTCCTATTCCCTCTCTTCCCAACCTCATGGCTAGATGTCTTGGCCCTCTTGTTTCTGTACTCTTCCCTGGCTTGTTGTCTCTTCTCATCATCATGTTGTACATAAGTCATCAACCTCTCAATGTCCATATCACTCACAAGCATAGCTCCCCTCTCATATTTCTTTGACCCTTTATTCAGCCCATTAACATATAACCCCATTCTCCCTCTCATATCAATAACCATATCCGGAGCGTAGCGAGATAGCTGGGTGAACTTAAGTCCATACTCTTGCAAAGTCATAGAGCCCTATTTCAGATTCAAAAACTCTCTTACCTTTGCCTCCTTCCATTCTCTAAAAAAGAAACGCACCAAGAAAGCTTACTCGAACACTGCCCAAGTCAACAATGAGGCTTCTTCTCCTATGCCCTTCTTCCACTGATCAAAGCATAGTCTGGTAACACCTATGAGCTGGTAGGCAGCTAACTCAACTCTATCAACATCAGCCACATGCATCACTTGGAACACTTTCTGAAGCTCATCAACGTAGTTTTTAGGATCCTCATTAGGTGTAGACCCTGTAAACTCAGGCGGGTTCATCCTCAAGAACTTGTGGACTCTAAATGTGTCCTGTGCATCCTGTCTGCCCGCTCTTTTTCTAGAAATAGGTGCTGTAACAGCCTGGGCTAAAGTCTGGATGACCTGATCGAGATGTCAGCTTGTGGTGGCTGCTCAGCAGGGATAGCTGGACCTATGGGTTCATCATGTCTTTAGGGCTCAGGTTGGTTAACCTTTTGTCTGGCAGGATACCCTCTTCCTCTAACAGCTATTCTTAGACGCATGATCACAATTATGCAAACGCATAACGCACGAATTAGAAGAGAGTTTCATGGAGTCTTAACTTTATCGCACGATTCAGATCATGAAAAAAGTGTAACCATTCCTAATGTCTTGTAGCCTTCTACTTATAAATTTGGTGTACAATACACCCATAAATAAGACTCTACTAGACACGGCTTCATAGATTCCTTAGGACTCTTGAACTCTGTGCTCTGATACTAAGTTTATCATGCCCCGGGAGGGTACCCTAGATGTAGCTGGCACTCAGAGACTATTGCTAGTCCCCAAGAGAACCACTTGGCCTCATCACACTCACTCACTCAATTATAATTAACATATCAACGGAAGATTTTGAAAATAAAAGGTGGAAAATCTGAGTTTTATATAATTATATCAAATAAACAGGCTAGTATGAAAAAACTAGCTCAACATAGTCTCCAATCAACAACTCAACTTTAGTCTATGAAGCCTCTATCACTAGTAATTGGTGCCAATGACAGACCCATGACTACCTTAACTCAAAATAAAGCTACCCTAAAGTCTGACCCTAATAGGTAGATGAAAATAAAATGAGGATCCTCTTGTGTAAGAGAGGCTCACCAACTCAACTGACTGTAATAGATCCTCAATAGCGTGCCTATTGACGATCTCTAGTACCTGTCTCTGCATCATGAAACGAAGCAGTCCAAATTGATGTCAGTACGTGAAATTTATGAATATATAAAGTTGTTGAATGAAACAGATATAGGCAGAATAATACAGAACAACATCAACTCCGAATGTCAAATGTCTATCTAAAATAAGAACAAAGAGTAGACAATGACCAATATATACCAATCCAACCTCATCCAACCAAATCAACTCAGAGTACTATCAGTGTGGGAACTATCTGGGAGTTTCTCTTTTTCATATTGTTTTCAGCTTTCCTACTCTATCGACCTATGATGCCTACTGAGTACCTATTGTCTTGGTACTTATACTATACTCTACACCTATTGTTGTGATGTAGGTTCGAGCACCAGTCTCCAGCATTAATTGATCGAGCTTGTAGTAGCTCGCATCAGAGACCAGGGTGAGCATTTGGCCATTTCGGAGCTGATGGAACTGTCAGAATTCCGTTACGAGGCTGTCTACCCACATTCACACAAAAATCAATTTTTCAAGGTATAAAGCCTTCTAAAACACGAAAACATGCTCAACTCCCTAACGAATGATCAAGAGATCGAGTTACCAATGCCAACAGGTTATAAGAATCTAAACGGTAGAAATAACGCAATATAGACATAATGACCTAGATGGTCATTACAATAAAATCATAATGAAATTATTATAACTTTAAAGTACTAAATCATGCTAAAATAAGTATAATATATACTTATTAATTACATGAGAAAACATTAAAGAAAAACTAAAATTAGGTTATATATTTTAATTGTCTAAACTAATGTAAAATTAAATAACAAATATTCATTATTATTGTCATTCTTAGTATTTGATTTATTATTTTTTTTGCTAATATTAACATAGACTTTATTTTTTAGAGCTTGAGAGTTACTAATAAGAAAAACTTACCTTATGAATATACTATATTTAAAAAATATTTACTATTTATAGCTTTATAAATTGTTTTAATACATGTATAATTTAGTATATTCCATGCAAATTTATTTTTATACATAGTATAATACATTTATACTATAACCATGATTCATTTTTAATACACAATGCAGTTTTCTTTTACAATATATATATATATATATATATATATACCTAGATAATAAATTAAAAAATATATTTAAAAATAATAAATATTTTATAAAAGAAACTCAAAAAGGTAATTATCCTTACTAATATTTATGGACTATATCCTTTGTTCGACCATTCAAAATTTTAAATCAAACTTGAAATAATATGTTAAAATATAAAAAAAAACATGACGTATATATAATGATGTCGGGTTGGTTTGATCTGAAGTTGACTTTTTAAAGTTAAAACCAAATCAACCTAAATATTGTCTGATTGTTTTTTCAATACCAAACCAAACCACTGCTCGAATTTTTTTCTCGATTTATGATTTGGTTTGATTTTGTTCACCCTATTTTTATCTATCTATATTCTTCATGCGTTCTTGTTTTGCAGTGAAGAAAAAGAAAATAGAGAGCAATTCATTTTTCTTTTTTGTTTTTATTTTGCTTGATTTGTTTTATTCAAATTTTATTGTTTCTGCATTAATTTATGCCATTAGAGCTTGTTGAAATATACAGGCCTCAAGCTTTTGATCATATTCTATTGTTTTCATGATTATACAACAATTTAACTTGAAATGTGAGCAAATTTGTCCAAACACAATACGATATCAATCTGAGATGTGAGCAAACTAATCAAAATTAAACACCACTATTATGAAAACACTAAAGAAGAATACCATCAACACAAAAAGAAAAAGATATCATCACCAAACTTGCTTCTATTGTGTTTGTTTGTTGGGTGTTCCATTTGAGGAGATGTCTTCCTTTTTGGTGTTCAATTGATCAAGTTTGAAATTGAGCCAATTGATGATTTCAAAGACGAAAAAGACGAAAGAAAGAGAAGCAATAACAGCAATGTAGGCAGGTTTCCATGTTTCTTCTTCTTGCAATATTTTGATGCCTTTAAATATGTTGACACAAATCACAATCAGCAATGCATAGCCAAGAGAAAGATGATACATACTCCAGTACTTGTGAAATTCATCATTCTTTTTGGGCTTTAATCTCAGTGCCAACGTCTGTATATATACATCGGTCAATTAGAAGGAATAATGTAGAATGCATATTTCTAGGAGAAAAAAAAGAGAAAAACTTTTGGAACTTATGCATTGAAGGAATTATATTAAATTTGAGTCACCCATGTGGGGCAACCAAATTAATTTAAATAATAAATAAATATATATTTAATTTATATTTATTATTAAAAGAGAAGTTTCTGAATAGTTGCATCTTTTTATGATTATAAAAGGACTCCTCCTTCCAAACAGAAGAGTACGTCAAAAAGAAAAAAAAAAGATTTTTGTTTTCTTCTCTTCTTCTTTCTATGATTCTTTAAAGGTTCCATTGAAGATTCTTGTGAAGAATTCTTCTCCAAAAGATATAAACTTCTGTAACATGTAGGCGATCATAGATTGTCACTTTTTGGTGTAGTTCGTGTTTCGTAAACATGTGATTACACTTTCTGACTAGTAAAAACAATATTCAATGATCCTGCAAACTAAGTGTTTGATGAGATTCTTCAGGTGTAAAACAAAAATCATACAAATTTATGCGATTATAAATGAGGTTTTCAAGGAAGAAGAGGTGCCACTTAAATTGGAACAATAGGAGTAACTATGATTAACAATAAAAGCGCATATCATGAAAGGTACATATAATGTATTCTTTAAAAATATTTTGGTATAACAATATGAATGTAGAAAATGAAGAAGTTGGTAGATAGTAGAGAGTTTTACTTGTAGGGTGGCAAATGTGAAGATGCAGATGCCATAAGCTCCATGTTTGGGAAAAGAGTAATATTTGGAAGAAAATCCAAGCCAGAGGCCAACTGCCCAACCAGATGCACCAAAAATATATCCACATGCTTGGCATGTCTTGTGAGCATGTTTCCATTGATCATGTGCATTCCAATATATTGGTCCTTTTCTGAAATACCTAGCTATTATCACCCCAATAGGCAGTATTACACCCCAACCAATAATGCTAAGACTTCCATGAGCCTGCAAATACAAAAATTAATCCAAATAATCCTCCATTTAATCGCTTAAACTAACAATAGTTGGAGGAAATATATATATAATAAACTTTTCATATGCAAGAGTGACCTCTACCACATGCATATTCAAATACATTGCATAACAAGTGAAATTAGTTACTAACCTCTACCACATGCATGTTCAAATACAATGACTAGTGCATGTAACATTATTTTATACTGTTATGTGTATATAAGTTAAATTCGAAAAATAAAAATATAGACATGACTTACAATTCTTGCTTGACGACGTCTAGCAGATCTAATACTTAAAGGTACGCCAGTGTGCAAATCAAGGATCTCTGTGCTATCATAGTTTCTGAGTGTTTTTTCATGAATCTTGGGTTCCATTCCACTTGCAACTTTTCCAACTTGCCAAACATGATTAACTCTTGAAATATTTACTGTTTGAGGAAGATGTATGGTGGCTTCTATAATGTGATATTGAATATATTCAAGAGAACTAAATGTCAAATTGCTTACATTCAAATCAACTCGAGAAGGTAAGAGTTTACACCCTATTTTGATATATTGTGTGACATTGTATGTGTCACCAAGAAATGAACCATTTGTTTGTTTGATGCCAATAAGTGCTTGAGTCCCTACCATTCTTGGTTCTGGTCCTAAGTTCAAACCCCAAGCTAGCCATCCTGTTTCACTTTCTAATCTTCCTCCCACAATTACCTGTTGAAGCAGAGGCGAATTTAGAATTTACAGTCATAGATATAATGGGAGAATCAAGACATTCTATCTGATGATTGAAAGGAATGCAAACATCACACTTGAGATTTGAATATGCAACCTCACCCAACTTTTTAACCATTTTCACTATTATACTATTAATTCACCTAATATGACGTTATTTTCTATCAACGGGGGTTTGATCGATTCATAAGGTATTAAAAAGAAAATTCCTATAAATAATAAAGAAACAAATAGTAAAAGACATATTTGACAAATATGAATTTTGAAAGAAATAAGAAAACAGAGAATTCAAGAGGCCATAAATATCAAAATTAAGAGAAAGACGATTCCACCAACTTGATATATCGGTAGCTACAATGAAGAGCCTCCGGATTTTTCAGAGAAGATGGGATCAAAACTTAATCACGAAATGATTTGTAACTTCAAAACTCATTGAAAAGGGCAAAACAATAACAATCATACAAAATTGATCGAACAACAAAAAAGGCTATGATTGAAGTAGTTAAATAGGATCCCTTAGTATATTATACAAAAAACAAGCATACAGTATTTTATCCATGTATTTATGAATCGAGGCGAAAGCAATAAATTCAGTTGAACTCATAAAACCAGCTGTGACCTGGAGAGTTCGAGTCGTGTTGTCGATTTTCCATCCAAATTCAACTCCATTCCTATGTTTGTATCTCTTGCATGATGTCAGATTTCTGCTGAGTGTTTCAGACAAAAAATTCTGAGTGCAAGGATGGGCATGAATTGTCAATGAAAATAAACATAAAAGGATAATTGAGTTTGAGACTAAAAATATTAAAAAAGATGGAGACATCTTCAGTTTCTTTTTTGTCTGTTATTTTATTGTTTCTATCTCAACATAGGCACATATAAGAGATAAGTGTAAAAGGGGGAAAAGAAACTTGTTTTTAACTTGAGCATGCATCCATGAGTTTTTTCCATGGAGTGAGAAAATTGGAGTTTAGAAGAAGTAATGTATATGTTCTCTTTTCTTTATTCATTTTTTTTCTCACTTTTGTTGGATAAGGTCAGGTTCTTTTATTGGGAACAAAGTGTAGAGTGTACCATGAAGCAGTAATCCACCGTTCTTTATGAGAGATTTTGAGTTTGACGTGATTATTGGGAGCATTGATTGGTGAAAGAAAAATTATATGAAATACACAGATCATACGTGTATATTAAATCTTGAACTATTTTGACGAAATTTTTAACTTCATCATTAGTACAGGATCGCCTTCAATATTATTGTAAAACTTTTTTAATTGAATCTCGATAAGAGAACGGAACAATAAATGAAAAATGTGTGAGGTTAAAAGCAGTGTTTCAATTACTCTTCCAAGGTTTTTTCACTTTACTTGTGTTTCTTTTGTTGCTTTAGGAAAGTGAGATGCGCGGCTTCACCCTTTTACTTTGTATACATTTATTATAGAGAACCAAATGTAGCAATGTGTTTCACGTGTCTTTAGTGTATAGGAACGAATTACACTCAAATTTCCGTTTGGATATTTTCTATTTTATACGATAACTAATTAGAAATTATTAATCGATTCATCAACTTCAATATTTTGGCTTTTTTTTTTTCCAAACTAGTTAGCCTCTTAAAAAAAATTGGATTTTTAAAATTTCTTTATACTTCCAAAGACATATTAATTAACTTTATTTTTAAATTATTATTTTACACCCAAATGTCAATTATTTTCTTTTAATTAGTCATATGTCATGTCATTCTCGAGTGTATTATATACACTTTGTAATAGAGTATCTAATTGAAAAGTAGTGTGAACATTGTCGATGAATTCCACCTTACATATATTTTAGATAATCATTTTAGGTGGAAAATATATTCCTTCTTACCAAACACATGTTTGGCCATAAAAATTATATATTATATAAAATTAAATTTCTTAAAGTTTTGCTTGAAATTATATTTTATCATATTTTTTACAATAAATATATAAAATCAGAATGTATTTTTTTAAAATATGAAATATAATTTAAATGGGATTATTTTATAAAAATAAAAAATTTAGAATAAATTTGAATTACTTTTGTTTAATTAAAGTGAAAACAGGCCGTGTTTTTCATGTAGTATTCAAAATTGTGTGGCGAAATGTTTGATTTTCAAATAAAGTGAAAAGAAAATTTTTAGAAAAAAGTGTAGAATTTTTCATGACCAAAAAGGTCATGCAAATTATTTTCTAGAAAATATTTTCTTGGAAAAGAAGTAGATTTTTTACTTATATTTTAGTACGTATTTGCTATGAAAAAAATATTATTCAAGAGTATTTATATATTATCTAGCAAAACATTAATGCAAATGGGAGGGGAGGAGGAATAGGGTTCAGAGGTGGCAGGGGATGGTAGGGTTGGGGGATTTGATGGGCGGGGAAGAGACAATACACTTAAAATGTTACTTGTGCAACTTGTTTTTCCTACTTCCGCTAGAGAAGTCATTTTCCTCATTTTCAAGAAATTTATTTTCCTAAAAAAATATTTTTAAAACATTTTGACGATTCAAACATAGGGAGATTGGAAAATGTTTTCCAAAAAATTAGGTTTGTTTGATATGAAGAAGAATATTTTCTATGGAAAATAAATTGAAATTTCTTACATATTTTTTAGTGTTTGTTAAGTAAGCAAAAAAAATATTATCTCAAAAATATTTTATGTATCTAGCAGATATGGGCGGAGGGTCAAAGGGTACATAGGGATGGCTATGTTAGGTGGGTGCCGTTAAGATTGACTTGTTTTAAGTACTTTTAAGCCAATATAATTTTTAAATACTTTTTTAGCATTTGGATAAATTAAAAAAATATTTATAAGCGTTTGAATTTAATCCAAAATGATAAATAAGTTAAAGTTAGGATTTCTAATTATGACAATCGGCTTATAAATGCCAATCCAATAAGTTCTTTACCATGTCACTTATAAAATTTGTTTTTTCATATTTTCATTAAAAGTCATTTTCTCATTTAAAAAAAAGATATTTTCTCAGAGAAAATATTTGTCCAAAAAAAATTTCCACCCAAGAAAATTCGAATCAAAGTATAGAACACACTGTTATTTACTTTTGGCACTTCACTTTTGACTTTATATCCTCCTAGTATTATCTTGATTGTTAATTTAACAGTTTGTGTGTGCAAAAAGTTTATTTAGAATTAGTTGAATAACATAACATTTTTGTAGATAACGTTTTGATTATCTAACTAATAATGAAATTGAGAACTTCCTTTTGACTTTTTTTTTATAGAGATTCAACCAAACTTAATTCCATTTATATGTTCATATCCTCACCATGGATATCAGCGGCGGAGCCAGCATTTTCGTCAACTATGTTTATATTTTTAGAACATGAGTAGGTGATTTTTGTATCAAGAGTGTTCAACAATTGAATATATACTAAAGTCTATACTTAAGCTATATATTCAGAAAAGTTTTCCGACAAAGGGTGTTCATGTGACCAATATGGATGAATATAGTTCCGCCGCTGATGGATATTCCAACGATGTATTCTATGCAGGAAAGGAAATGATCATTGTCCTCTCTTTATCAAAAATTATTCTTAAAACTTTCAAGTTTTAACTTATATAAAACAGCCTCTTCATTGATGATATAAATATTGTAAAGAAGCAACTTATGATGCATTTTCTTTTTCTTTGGTCAAGCTAGACAAGAAAAGAAGTCAAATTTTGTATTTATGATTATTCAGCTTAATATTCAGTTAATATAAAATACAAGAGGAAAGTTTTTTATTTTCCTCTTCCCTCAATATTATGTTGTTATTTTTATTTTCATATTTCATTATTAATCCTTTCTTCTTCTTTTTCTTTTTTAAATAATCTCCCTATATAATCTTCATGTAATATAAAATTTTATATTTTTTATTTAATATAAAATTATATTTTGTTCTAAGGTAACATAAATTGCAAGCAAATATTATATATAGTAATAAGATTTAGTGACAAATTTAAATGCTATTAGTGATTCCATGGTTCGCAAATATATGAGACAAACATAAATATGCCTAGTCAAAATAAAAATCAACGATCGTCCCAGCTACAATGACAGCCACAACAATTCTCCGACCCATACATTAATTTTTTCAGATGTTGGTTCATCTGAAAACAACCTACCTCATTACTAAATTATTATTGTAATTTTTAAATTTTGTATTATGTATTGTATTTTTAAATTAACAATTGTCATGCTTATTAAAAAGTGTAGTTTAATAATTTATCCACCATAACATAAAAGTGAATGGTTTAAATTATCATTAAAATATGTATATTCTTGACATAGTGAGAAATAATTGTAATTTTAAATTACATATTTAAAATGATGAATATATTAAAAAAATTATTTATTCAAAATGGAAGTACTATTTTTAGATGTTATATTACACTAGAATACAATTACAAATATTAAAGACTTAATTAATGATCTTATATAATATAAATAATAATTAAATAATTTTAAATTACAGAGACAAAAAATTAAAATAAAATAAAGTAGAAAAATTATTAATTCAAGATGAAAGTAATATACTTATTAATAATATGTTTTTAGATGTTATATTACTTGAAAAATAATTCATTATCTTATATAATAAAAATAATATTAAAATATTCAAAGATAAGTAATAGTCCTCCAAAAGTGGAAAATAACTGTTGAATTCTCTATATTTGGAGAATAGAGAGTAATTTAGTGGGTGATTAGCTAGTCTATTCTCAATTTTACTCTCCAAAAATAAAATATAGAGAATAGAGAATAGAGAATAGAGAATAAAATAGAAAAGAATTCAAAATGATCTAAACCACTAGCTAGTCATAATTTACTCATTCTGAACAATGCTCTAAAGTTCCATGTCTTTATTGATCAACCTATAAATGATTAAATGTGTCATGTTCTTGTGATGCACTAGATAGCCTTTAACATCATGTGCTCTTGCGAACAATTCCTTGAGCCATCTATCACAAATAACATCGCTAGGGTGAGTGCAGAGCGGGTTGAACTCAATTTGCAAATTTTTTAAATCGTCCTGCCCCGCCTCATCTGATGACTTTTTTTCGTTTTCAATCCACCCCGCTTAATTTTTAAAATTCTTTTATTTTTTAATTGAATTTAATTTTTTCGCTAATTAACGTCTCAACAACTAATTAACTATTTTTAATTCATTATTTTAACAATCTATATCTATATATTATTAAAAGGAAAAGACAAAGCCACCAAATTAAGCCAAATGGCAGCCTATAAAAATGCCAAGTGGCATCTTAAAAAAAAATTAGTTAGGTTAGTTATTAGTTAATTTAATAAATAAATTCAATTATAAAAACCACACACACACATATATATATATATAATATTTTCTACAATTACATTAAATTCAATTATATAAACAAAATATATAAATATAAAATATTTTCTACAATTAAATTAAAATAATCTTACAAATCTATATTTAATGAACTTTAAATAACTATTAAATCAATATATTAACTAACTTTAAATAAGTATTTCATCAATAACCAAAATCATAAAAAGAGCAAATCAATTTCTTAAAATTTATGTGAATAAACTGCGCTTTTGAGTTAGTACTAAATAATATATAATACCCACATGCTAATTAGTAAACATTTTGAAAATAAAGAAATATTATTATTACATATTTAAAATTTCATATTTCATAAAACCTTAGTACAGTTTTTAGTTATAAGTCAATTTAATAAATTTAATCTAAATCAAAACATAAAACAATATTATGAATATTTTTACTTTCTATAACTATATATTATATCTATCTATATATAATAGGAGAAGCTAAAAGTACCACATGTCAGCACTACAAAAAAAATAGATTTTTTTAAATAAACATGCATACTAGGATTATATTTTGTTCATTTTTAAAAAAAGTTTTTAAAGTATGTTATCAAAACTAGCATTAGTGTTGCATTTCCTAGTATCAGTCTTGATGGTATATGGCTGAACTTCTGTGATGCGATTGATAAAATCAGATGAATACTTAGATGTACGCCTGTGTGCTGGACCAAGCCTAATATAGGATTGGTGGAAAAGTACTAACCAGGCGAAGACCCTTGCAGCTGAATATGGTGCAACCAAAATGGCATTGACAAAGTTCATATGGAACTGAATCGTGAGATCATTGATTAGACGAGACGCTGATAATCTGAAAATCAAACAGATTATCCACAAGATCATCACTCTTCTCAATGGAGTTTCAGTGCATCTCTCTCGTTGTTTCAGAGAGACTACTAAGGTGGCAATTTATTTTTATTTTTTTTGCAAAGATGGCTTCTACAGGTCGGAGGAGGACCTTATGTCTTTCTTAATTGGATTTACCAAAGGACTAATTCAACTTGAAAGCAGCAGTTACCTTCCTTAAGAAGGAGGTTTGAAAAATGTAACTTGTTTGTTAGTTAATAATCAGTTCTTATAAGAAGGAATCTCTTATGGCTACTTCCTTCCCTCTTAAGATTGCTTTGTCAATCTTTTTTGTAGACTAGAGGTAAGTTCCCATGCGCCCCTCTAGTCAATGTTAATTCATCTATATAACGTGGTAGGGGTCAAGCCAAACCCCACACCTCAGGCTCCCAGCCTAATGGTGATGGCTTATTTTAAAAAAAAAATCAACAAGCAACATTCTTGTCTGACAAGTCTACGAGATCACAAATTCAGCCCCAGGAATAAAATACAGTACTATCCTTGGAAGCATACCTAGTTTTTCCCTAAAACTACAGACTTGTAAGAGTAGAAAAATCATAATTCCATCAAGTAATTTAGAAGGTATACTTCCAACTTCAAGATAACTTCCATAGCGCAGTGCTGTTAGTGTTGAAGATTGATTGTCTTAGACATTCATTTCATATTCAGCTACCAGATATAAAAGAAATTAGAATCCTTTGCCAGAGAGAGGTGATACCACTCCTAGCTTTATCATACCAGTTTTTCATTCCTCTTGTGAGAAATATTGCAGAAGAATATTATTGAATTGTTGTCTACATAATTACATTGAGACCCTATTTATAGATAGTATATTAGACTCCTTTTCCAACTAGGATACGATAATACAATCCTTTTCCAAGTAGGATTATATATACTATTGTTATTCTTATTCCTATTCTAAGTAGGATTGTATTTACCTATTCCTATTCTAACACCTCTTTTTTAGGATGAGCCGTTTATCCCACTTCGTTCTCAAACATACAACAACAACATACTCAATGGAATCCCACAAGTGGGGTTTCATTCTCAAACATGTAAAATAAAAAACAAGTAGATTAATTACAATAAATCTAAGAAATGTTCTTAGTATAATCCCCCATGTGTTCCTCACAGTATACTAGTTTGTGAGTGAAAATCGCCTTGAGCATGCTCCTCTAAGCTCATTCAAGGAAAACTTTCATGAAACAGATCGATCAGCTGAAAGAAACCAGTTCCAATTGCCAGAAAGCATATCAAACACTAGTATTATTTTATCCCATTTAACAGAGATTTGGAGGTTGTTCATGTCAAGACTGAAGGAGCCAGGAATAACTGTAAAACGAATTTTATAAGCTGATAAAAAAATTTCCCAGATACAGTGCCTTGGACCATCTACAAATTTCTCTACAGAATCAGATATACAATGTATAGAATAAAAGTGTACAACATTGTACAAGAGAAAAGCAAGAGGCCAGAGCATTCTTATAAGCAGGAAAAAGAGTAGAAAAACAAGGAAGCATGAATAGCATTCAAGAGAGAGAACCTTGTATCGGTGATAGAAGTGAGCTCTTTCAGTGTAAAGCATGATTTTCTTCTTTCCATCGAAAAAACCACACTCGCGCACGAGATATGTTGCTCTGCTCAGTGTACCTAGAAACAATGGCAAACAACTACATCTTAAACCAGAACAGCGTACTTATATAACAAGTGGACCACTTAGATCACAAATTATGATTTTATACACAGAAATGCAAAGCAATCTGAACACAAGATGTTACTCACTCTCCCAATAGACAAAAAGATGCCTCTTCTGACTTCAAAAAGTTCCTTATTCGGATAAACTCAAAGTAAGAGCTAATAAATAGCATTATACCACCCTGCAGAACACAAAAAAGAGTCAAGGAAAGACAATCTCTCATACAGCTGAATGCTTAGGAAGAAGAATTTGTTTCCCGAGCTCAGACAAACATACCTGAGTGGAATCTTTTATCTTGGGGAACACCTGGAATAACAAACTTGATCAGAGTGGAATTGACATACAACAATAGTACAGCACAATTGTTAGACCAACTGATTTGATGATGATATTAACTTTACAAAATCATGTTACACATGTAGAAGGGTGTGGTTATAAGATTTTTTTTTTTTTTAAAAAAAAGAAAGAAATGTACAATTTCATAACTAATGAGTAAATGACAAATACTGAAGAAAGATGACTTTGTCTCTCTTTACATCGAATAAAATAGCACAAATGCAGGTCCCGAATAGTTCAGGAAACTCAAAAAGGAAACGAGAGGTGAGATTGTATTGGATAAAATCTTAGTTTATATGCACCATCAGATTTGGAATTATAAACAAAGATTAGGGGCAGTGCCTTAAACAAACTTTTAATACAGATATGGAAATGATTGAGTATCTGGTTGTCAAGTAATTATTATAGACAGACATGCCCATCTGGGGCACAGAAAATTAAGTTGCTATCCACTTATCTCTAAGTTTCATCATTTAAAAGAAAAAAGAGTTGCATTTATGATAAGCTAACATGATAAAGATCTAAGAAAATTAGAGCCTAAATGATGAATCATTTGGCGGCTCTATAATAGTAGGAATGATGGAGGGTGAGATGGATCAGAAAATGAGAAACTATTTCCTATGTTAACTGGAAAAAACGTGATCATACAATGTAGTGTTGTTTGAACCACAGTCACTTCCATTAGAGTACTTTTTATCTTCACTTTCATTATTATTTTCCTTTTTCCTTGGGTTTGGGAGGGTGGGGTGTACAACAGCCATACAATGATTGCTTAAGTAAAGATTTGATTAAAGAATGTGAAGCAGGCATAGAAGCGGGGGTTTATCCTATGCGTTTGGGAGGGTGGGGTGTACAACAGCCATACAATGAATGATTGGTTAGGATTTGATTTAAGAATGTGAAGCAGGCACAGACGCGGGGGGTTACCCTATGCGCACCCAAAGGGTAACGGCTGTGGTTCCCCTTGTTATCAAAAGAAAATGTGAAGCAGGCATTCTGACCCTGGAGCCTAGTAAAGAGGACACCATTTTAACAAATTTCTATTGAAAAGGTAAAGATAGCTCATTTTCTTAACAATTTTTATGGTCTGGAAAATACATTCCATCTTTTAAAGGCGTAGTAGGAGCAAGCTCTGAACCTCTGGAAAGATTTGACCACAATTACTGAGTCAGGTCATCATGAAGAGAAATGATCAATAACACAGAAGAATAACAAACTTTTTTTGTGAAATATGCGAACCGGGCATCATCAGCATCTTCTGCAGTATTCGCATCAAATTGCTCATAAGTCTGTGAGTTTGAGAAATAGCAAGAACTCATAAGAGGAGAAAGGAATCTATGGAACTTCCACAGGAACATGATTAATCAAATTCATGTCAGCAATTAAAAAATAGAACAGAAGCCAGACAAGTTACAAAGTTAATAATACATGTAGCATACAAAAGTATGTCCACGTGCTTGGCTAAGAAAAAGAATTAGATTGCAGGGAAGAGGAAGTATTTAAGACATAAAAGAAATATAAGTGTCCCATCTCTCTTAAAAAATGTTTTAGATGAGGTGATCATAATATGAACATAACCAGAAAGAGATACAACTAGAGGGAACTCGATGTATTCCTTTACGATAAACTGAAATTCATAGACTGAAAATCCGTTGGATTCATGCTAAATTATCAAATATAACTATAAGACCACAGTAATAATCCTCACCTGCCGTGTTTGAAGTAATACCTTTGGTAAAACACCTTTATACTCATTTGCCAATTTAACCTGAAAATACAGCACTAGCTAAGCAAAATATCTCTCATTTCTAAGTATTCACAGAATGTAAATATGCTGGAATTTCATATTGATCATTTAGGCCAGTACAGAGGATATTTCTAGCAAATTTTCTTACTTAATGTTGAATTTTCGAAGAGCAGGAGCACTAAGAATTTCAAGGTAATGGGCAGGACTATGCATCAATTTTTTATACCGATCCAATTCCTTTTCCCTAATGTATGCAACCCTTCAAAACTCAAATGAAGTACGAACAACATATTGAACTCACATTAAAATTTCCATCTCCCACTATTAAAAAATATTGTATAATGGAAACTAATTCATCATGTTGCATAAGTTTAGGCACATATATCTTCTTCACTAGAAGAATGTTTTTTAAGTGAAGGCCTTCATTAGAAGAATATAAGTGGAAGGAGTCAAGTGGAGAATATTTTTTATGTTTAATTAAATAAAGGAAAAACACTTATTAAAATTACAGCTTCAAAGTGCCCCAGGCTTTGGTCTACTTATAACGTGGTGTGGTTTAGAAATACTTCACTGGTTCGAACCCTGTTATAGACCAGCCCAGTATTTAAGAGTAAAGAATGGAGGAGTAGGGTTCATTCTTCATCGAGTTCTGAGTTGTGCATCATTGGTCCTCGAAATTCAAACAAAAATTACCTCGATTATCCAAAAAAAAATATTGGAAGTATAGCTTCAAATCATCAGTCCATGGACAATTGATTAGTTCTGACACTTCAAATTAACATGATGATAGGAAGGCTATCAACGTCTTAACATTTTGGATGTAACAAATTCCATCAAACTGGTCCAGTAATTTTTGTTAACAAGCAGACCAATAATTTGTACCCGTTTTTCATTTTTAGATCAAAGTTAATTTGTCCCTTCTGAAAAGCATATACCGCTTTTATGCACTAGATGCTCAAACTATGCCCAAAATACTTATTCCCCCCAGCCACCCACTTACACACCAAGCACAAGGAGGTTAACAGAGGGAAAGGGGATGACCAAAAGAACAGTCAAAAGTAACGACATAGCACTCTGAGTCAGGAAGTAAGCTCAAGATAGAAACACAACACAATCATATTAAGGGCCATTATTATTCAACAGTTTCCCATCACTGTCACCAGATAAAACAGGACCATTATTTCTATGCAATACCAAATGGACAGACCATTCCTTCATGGTTGAGGCAATGATGGTTAAATAATCCATTGATGTCTGCATAGGACAGAAAAAAACTATAAATTTTAGACAGTAACTATGACGACGGTTATCAAGAATGACATCAGATTTTAAAATTTCTGTCATTACCATCTATCTTTACAGCCTGCATACTTACCTGGATTTATATGAAAAGATAATATTATTGATTGCCGATAGAATGGTGCTTGACCGTCTAAATACCTACAAATGACATTCACAAAACCAAATGATCAGCAAAAAGCATCAGTCATTTCAAGGGAGTGACATGTTCTAAGTTTAGCGCTCATATTTATCCTATATTTGTGTGGTCGCACAATGTTTTATGCGAATCCACGTTTAGCGCACACAGAGCAACCCACTTCTTTTTTCCACAAGTGGGGAGGATAACTGAAGCTAGCAATAAGGCAAATAAATGAGCAGTGTGCAAGCTTACAACTGCCTAATGCTCATAATATCTGTTCCATGCTGCTCAGAAGGTACCCGATTTAATTGTTCAACTATTGTATTCACGTGTGACCAATTCTGCGAGTACAAAATATATGAGCAGAAGATAGTAATGTGTAGACATGCACCAAATCAATCAAAAGGGGCACAGATAAACTATCAAAGTACCTGCATCAATATGACATCTGCGTGGTCAACAATTAGAACCTGCTCAAATGGTAATTATACCATTAGATAATAAAAAGGTGATGAGCTCTTCTAAAAAAAATATTAAAGTAGGCAGTGTCTTGTGTGCTAGTGGCAAAGCCCCAGGCCAATGTTTCTACCAGAGCTTCTGGGAAATCATCAAGGTAGCATCATGAATACAATGCAACAGTTTCATAATCAATATGTTTTTGAAAACAGTCCGAATGCAACCTATGTAGCTCTAATCCCTAAGAAAGTGAGAGCTGTTGAATTAATAGACTTCAGACCTATAAGTTTGATAAGTGGAATCTACAAATGATTGCAAACTTTTAGCAGAAAGACTAAAAAGGGTGATAAGCAAGCTAATAAACATCAAATGGCCTTCATCAAAGGGAGACAGAGCATTGATACAGATTAGATAGCAAGTGGATGTGTAGACTCGAGAATTCAATGGGAAGATCCAAGTATTATGTGTAAACTGGACATAGAGAAGGTATATAACCATGTAAACTGGGAATTCCTGCTCAAAATTCTACAGCAGGTGGGTTTTGGGGGAAATGAATTGGTTTCTGAATAAAAACCGTATGGTTCTCCATTCTGGTAAATGGAGAACCTGCTGGGGTTTTTCATCACAAAACTCAGGCAGGGAGATGCTGTCTCTCTTCCTGTTCATTTTGGCCATGGAGGGTTTCAACAGCATGATGAGAGTAGCTATTCAAAACCACTGGATAAGAGGATTCATGATTGGGAAATCTTTCAGCGGAGGAGATACAGATATGTCATCTGCTATATGCAGATGAAACAATCATATTTTGTGAAGCAAAGGCAAGTCAGACTACATTCATAAGGATGACTTTGATGATTTTCGAGGCAGTTTCTGGGCTATCAACCAACTGGAGGAAGAACTGCATATTTCCCATTAAGGAGGTTCCTCAACAACAAAGTTTGGCAAAACTTTTGTCGTCTAGAGTGGAGCAGCATCCAAAAATCTATTTAGGCATGCCTTGGGACACAAACAAAAGGAATTAGAAATATGGGATAGCATCAGTGAGAAGACAGAAAAGAAATACGCTAACTGGAAAGCCCAATACATCTCACTGGGAGGGAGAGTTACTTTGATAAACTCTGTTTTGGACTCATTGGCTACTTACGTAATGTCACTGTTTCCAATCCCTGCTTAGATGGATGAAAAACTTGACAAGCTAAGGAGAGATTTTCTGTGTTTCGGAAACAAAGAAGGAAAGGGTCTAACGTTTAGTTAAATGGCAGGTTTTACAGCTTCACAAGCAGCAGGTGGACTTGGTATCAGAAATCTGAGACTACAAAATACATGCCTCCTCTCAAAGTGGCTATCGAGGTTCACCAATGATACACAGGCTTTGTGGAAAGAGGTGATATTATACAAATATGGAATGGATGGGAATTGGTGCTCTAACCTAGTGAACAAGTCTATGGAGTTGTAGTGTGGAGAACCAACAGGAGTTTGTGGCCCAATCTAAATAGAAACATAGACTACAAAGTGGTAACTGGAACCAAAACTTCATTCCGGAAAGAGAACTGAATCGGAAATGAGTCACTGATGGTTTTGTTTCCAGACCTCTTTCCCCTGAGTACTAATCCAGAAGAGGCGGTGGCTAATGTTTGATCCCAACAGGGACGGCCATTGTGTTTAGAAGATTCCTTGGTGACTGGGAGATTGGGAGAGTCACTACTTTATAACAAATATTGGATGGGTTTACAGAGACAACAATAGAGGAAGACTCTATCTGATGGAGACACAGCAGAGATAGGGTACTATCAGTTAACAAATTGTATAGCAAGGAAGTTAAAGAGTTATAAGGTTGCAAGAATGGCCCCTGGAACCAGACATGGAGGACCAAGATACCAACCAAGGTTTAGTGTTTCTCCTGGCTGGTATCAAGGAAAGGTTGATCCACTCATGCAAGATTAAAGAAGATACACTTGCACGTTGCTTCTTGGTGCTCTCTTTGTAATGGAGCAGAGGAAACTAACAGCCACTTGTTCCTACACTACAGAGTGACAACATTACTATGCAACTTATATTAGGGCCTAACACAAACAGAATGGACCATGCCAGAACACAGAGCAGACATACTCAGTTGATCAGAAAGGGGGGAAGTAACACTCAGAAATGGTGGAGTATAATATCATCATGTATACAGTGGTCCATATGGAAGGAGAGAACAGTAGGTGCTTCGAAAACAAGGCTAATCCTTTTGAGAAGGTCAAATGGTTGTGTATGACAATCTTTTATTTTTGGTGTAAATAAGAGAACAAAATGCACAAATTATAGATTACAGGACACATGTATCTAGTAGATGTTCTTTTGTAGTTTGAAAAGCAGTAACTCAATTTTTGGGAGGTCTCCAACATGTCCTTAACACTAATAAATAAAACTTTATCCTTATCAAAAAAAAAAAAAATGAGAGAGAGTGAAATGTCAAAAACACACCTAAACTATCACTTTTTTTGGAGTTTCATACCTAAATTATTTGGAATGTGATTGTTATACTAAACTATTACTCATTAATTTGAGAAACACACCACTCTTTTTATTACACTCTCTTCATGGTGTGTACACTACACTCTTTCTTTTATACATGACATTCCATATGGACAAATATTCCAGCCTTGACAAAAACTAAATAAATTATTAAAATATTAGTTAAAAGTTAAAAAAAAAAGTATCACTATCTAGAGAAAGTAAATTAAAATAATAAAATTTAAAATACTTTTTTTATCCCATTCCATCACCTCCTCCCACCGTAACCCACCCACCCCTTCCCCCAATATTTTTGAATTATTTTTACTAAAAAAATTCTTATTTCATTTGCAACCCCCCACCCCCCCCCCCCCCCCCCCCTTCAAATATTTTTAGATATTATTTTTATTTTATAGGAAAAAAACGTATCCCCCACATAATTAACCCCCCATTCCCAATTTTTTTTTTCATTTTTCTTGTTTTGTATTATATATATATGTGTCTGTGTGTGCGTGTGTGTTTTAGGAAAGTGTTTTCTACTTGCTGTACAAAAAATTCAAAATAAAATTTTCATTTCAGTTATTATTAGCAAGGAAATAGAAAACAAATATTTTTCTAAATATATATGTATTTATATCTAAGATAAGACAAGAAAAATATATTGAAAAAAAGGTGAGCAAAGGGTTAGCATTTCTTTTTACAAAAATAAAAATAATATTAAATTTTCTTGGGAAAGAGTGGGTGGAGCGGGATGGGGCAAACGAGGGTGGGCAGGTGAAGTACGAATATTTTAAAAAATTATAAGAGAATTTTTTTTTAAAAAAAATTATAAAAGAATTGTTTTTTTAAAAAAGCTATAAAAGACTTTTTTTAAAAAAATTATAAAAGAATTTATGTAAACAAAAATTTGGGGGGATGTGGAGGTAAGTAGAGAAGGTAGCAGAGTGAGGTAGGAAAAATATTTTAAACTTTACTTTTAAAGAAAAATGGGGGATAGTGATACTTTAGCGTTTAATTTTTAATTAATATTAATAGTTTATTTAATTTTTGCCAAATTGGAATCTTTTATCCGTGTGGAATGCCATGTGATATTTTTTAAAATAAAAGAGATGTGGAGTGTGACAAGTTTTTTCCTCAAATAAAAGAGAGTGTATTACACACACCATTGAGGTGTGTTTTTCCAACTAATGAGTGATAATTTAGGTATGAAACTTACACTCCCAACAGTTTAGGTATGAAACTAAAAAAAATAGGTATTTTAGGTGTGTTTTTGACATTTAACTCCAAAAAAGGATAAAAGCATAACACACAACTTTCCAAGCTAATATAAAATTCCAATAACAATTACCTCTATAGAAGACAGATAATCAACATTTTTATCCTTGTATGAGTCTGCCTCCCCGATTTTCTGAAGGAAGCATAAAAAGTTAGTAACAGCTTAACTCATAACGATTTTTGTACATCACATTACAGCTACATAGAGTTACAATTAAGAGAATAAGCTTTGAGCAAATCTGTTGACATACTGAAACAGGGTATAGAAATGAGAAGAGTTCTGAGGTTAAAGAACGATGCATGAGGCTTTTGATTTATTTATTTTTTAATTTTGAAAAGAAAACAGGCTTTGAAGTAACAAGACTATTAAAAAAAAGTAATAAGACTATTCAAATCACAATATTCATAGAGAAAGAATTGTGGCTATGTCCTAGCCCTGTATGGCATATTACAGATACAAGTCCTCTCAACAGAAAAGTATCTGTCAAGTGGTGACAATTTACAAGTTCCCTTCATTACTTTAACTTGTAACTTTCAATTTTAGCACTTCTTTTCATTTCTGTATTCTGGAAGAAGTTCCAGTATATGTATGTCAAACATAAGAGAGAATCAAGGATTTCATGAAAGATCTAAAAACCATAAAATGACAAAGAACAAGAGGATCAAACAATTGCATGTATTAGCAAACTTACAGTGATTAACTCAAGAGGGGAAGCAACAATCATGTCTGACGAGTAGAAGTCACTGTACAATCTTATCCTCCTCCTAAAATAAGGGCATGCATATGATTTGCCTTTGAGATAAAATGACAATAAAAATTTTGACATTATACAGAGGAGTTACTCATATCCATGCACACAGTTTCATTAACTCATGATTGTTGCTAGCATGTTGTACTACCTACTCTGTAAGAAAAGAAATAGCGTCTCCATTTGTCCATCTTCATGTATTGTATATATTTCATGTTGAACTACATGCCACATCCATCAATTTGTAGTAAAAGCTTACTTAGATTAAAACCAACTTAAAGCATCATCAGTCAAAGTAGAAGCATACACAACCACAAGACGTCCCATGAACACCCGTGACATTTTTGAAAATCGTGGGTTTCATTTAATCACTTTGTTGTTCTTTCTATAAATCGTGATTTTATTCAGCAAGATGTGTATCAAGGGCTACTATCACATGCAACATATTATACTGTATCGTTAAAAAAAAAAGATAAACTAGGACGATATGAATGCAAGGTGAGAGACGATTTAACTATTCTCATAGGACCTGCTTGCATAACACAGGTACTTCAGCAAGTTGTTCATGAGTGAATAAGAGCAAACCATGTGTCCGTTGAATAATGCTTACCAGCAATACATAGAGCATCAAAATTGAAAAGTACTTGGACAAAGAAATGCAGCTTTCATGGTGCAGTAAATGCTTGGGTAATTTCACCGGAGTCGAGAAACATACCTAGTGAATTTAATTCTAATCATGAAATGATCATTGTTATTTCCCCCAAATAATGTTTCAAAATCAGATGGTTTTGAGCTCCTTTTTGATTCAGAGATTTCTGCAGCATCTTCATCCTCCTTGTCTTCGCTTACTCCAGTTCCAAATTCTCTATAGAAACGTTCATGCTCCTCTACATTAGACTGAAGGAATCAACACCACATTAATAAAGTATGAGTTAGCACTATGATCCTGGTCAAGTGGCGGCTAACTGAATAACATCTTCACCTCCTCCTTGTCTTCGCTTACTCCAGTTCCAAATTCTCTATAGAAACGTTCATGCTCCTCTACATTAGACTAAAGGAATCAACACCACATTAATAAAGTATGAGTTAGCACTATGATCCTGGTCAAGTGGCGGCTAACTGAATAACATCTTTACCTCAACTATGGGCTCCACTTACCGATCTCTCTCTAGGTCTAAGTATTTCACATTTAACAACGCCAAAAACGTTTTCCTACAAATCTAAACATTCACCTCACTCCCAAAAATGAAGGCATAATAGGTCATTATACATTCTAGTCTTCTAGATGGGGCTACATTTTGCAAATCAAACATGTAATCCTTTCATCAATTATTTTATACCATTACCGATTTTTAAAAACATCCTACTCACTAGCATATCACTGCTAAACTAATTAAGAAAAGCTTTCATATTAATGCAAAATAAATAGTACAGTCGATATATGTTATCTTACGTAAGGTGTCTGAAGCAACTAGCAAGGTGCTTGGTTCCCAACACTACTCAATATATCTTACTAGACAAAGTTCGGTATACTTTGCAGTAACCAACTACAGTTTCCAGGTGAAGCAGCAAAGCATGAATGACAACACTCTTGCTTAGTTCCCAGTTCCGACAAGGTTTAAATACATTACATGAAACCTGCTGCAGAAATCCTGGAAAGACACTGTTTAGTTTATTTTGCATGAGAATTCAGAAAATGAAAAAGCTACCTCGTATTTAGGAGGTGTCAAATCAATCAGCCGCTTGACTACCCGAAATGCAACACTTGCTAGAGAAAGAAGGATCAAAACCTGGACCAATCACAAGAAAATGATCAATATTATTACAAGTTGACCAAACCACAAAAAAATGATCAACACTAAATGTTTCAAAGTGCTTATTGAAAGATGAGTGTACAAGATCAGACACCAAGAAATGCAAGATCATATTACAAAAGTTGATATAGAACAAACACAGATGTAACCACAGAAGTACAATCATCAAAAAAATTAACCCAAACCATCCAGGAATTTATTTGAAAAAGTTGATGGTTCCTTACCGCCCATTCACCTTGTGCTTGACGGATCAATAAATCTGAATCCCCAATCACCAAAATCTCTTGGACATCCAAATCAATTGCTAGTCGTATTCAGCCATGTTGTTGGAGCAATGAAACCTGAGTTTTGCTGATGCCGGGTAGTGTTGGCCTGTTGGTGAGATCAAAACAGCTCCAATGCCTGATCCGTTAAAGTTCTTGGCTCCGTCGAAGAACATCCTCCAACCATTGTATTCTTCGAAGATATCCTTTCCTACGATGGCCACTTCTTCATCAAGAAAATAAGTCTTCAAAGGCATGTACTCTTCATCCACTAGGTTTTCTGCAAGATGATCGGCCAGTGCTTGTGCCTTTACTGCTTTTTGCGTGGCATAGACTACGTCAAATTCACTCAGCAATATCTGCCATTTAGCCAACTTACCCGTGGCACGGGTTTCTGAAAGATATACTTCAGAGGATCCATCTGCGAGATCAGATATGTCGTGTGTGCTGAGAGATAATGTCGCAACTTCTGGGCCACCCAAGTCAAAGCACAACAAGTGCGCTCAAGCAAGGAATACCGAGCTTCATATAGCGTGAACTTCTTACTCATGTAGTAGATTGCCTGCTCTTTCCTTCCCGTTTCATTATGTTGCCCTAAAACACACCCGAATGCATGATCCATGACCGACAAATATAGTAGCAGAGGTCGACCCGACTCAGGAGGAACCAGCACTGGAGGGTTGGATAAATAGTCCTTGATCTTATCAAATGCCTCTTGACATTCTGGAGTCCATTTGATGGCGGCGTCCTTCTTTAGTAGCTTGAGAATTGGTTCACAAATGACGGTAGACTGGGCTATGAAACGACTGATGTAGTTGAGTCTGCCCAAGAAGCTCATCACTTCTTTCTTGCTCTTCGGAGGAGGGAGATCACGAATAGCCTTGATTTTTGTTGGATCCAGCTCTATACCCCGGTGACTGACAATAAAACCCAATAATTTCCCGGCAAGGACCCCAAAACCACACTTTGCAGGATTTAACTTCAAGTTGTACCTTCGTAGCCTGTCAAAGAATTTCTGAAGATCAACCAGATGGTCACACCCTTTCCTCGACTTGATGATGACATCGTCCATGTAGACCTCAATTTCTTTGTGGATCATGTCATGGAACAAAGTGGTCATGGCTCTCATGTAGGTAGCCTCGGCATTCTTTAGTCCGAACGGCAGCACCTTGTAGTTGTAAACACCCCAAGGCGTGATGAAGGCCGTTTTCTCATCGTCATCCTCATGCATTTTGATTTGATGGTACCCAGCAAAGCAATCCACAAATGATTGTGTTTCATGCTTAGCAAAGTTAGTTTAAAAAATAATTGATTGGTTTTTTGAGTCTTGTAATTTACATTTTGGACTTAGAGTAGATAAGAATTTATAATAAATTCTATAACAAATACATAACAATTCAGATCCTGTTGCATAATTATATCCATGCGTTTTAACATTTAATGTCAAAACATCACAAATATTGATGTCTGATAAAGATAATGTAAGATTAGGTTGTGTGTTAAAATATACTGGACCATAGGCTACTGTAGATTCAATGGAACCCATTAAAGATTGTCTAAAATCTAGATTTCTAGCATCCCTTAGAGCTGCTAAAAAAAGTTTTTGATAACCCAGTCAGGGTTAAGGGTTTAAATGCAATTTGCACCATGCCAATATGCATATAATTATACTTATGTTTAAAAATGTCAATATCTCGACGATTTAATAATCTAATTGTTTGTTCTGAAGAGTTCAAAGTGAGAGATTGCTCAGTAGTTTTCATAATTTGTTTGGAAGATAATCTATCAAACCAACCATAATCATAAATGGTATTTATAGGAATTTTAGGGATTGTCCACTTATTAAGCAGATCCAGATCTTGAGGTAAATCAACCTCTTCAAGCCTAGTATTTTTAATACTAGTTTCAGCAGATTCCATACCGAATTAACTCAAATCTATGTTAAATATCTCACTTCTTCTACCATATAACAATTCCACGACCAGGCTCTGATACAATCAGAGGTTCTTAATAAGAACTGATGCTCAGGCAGTAAAGTATATGTTTAATAAAGATTTTAAACATGATGCCTCGAAAACAATATTTGCCAGGTGGCAGGCTCAATTAGCCCCATTTGATTTCGATATCGAATACAAAAAGGAAATTGATAATTTTCTTCCTGATTTTTTAACTCGATAATATTTGCAGGATGGGCTCGAAGAATGAGTGGCATTCCTCTAATAGAGGAAGAAGAAGCAATAGAGGGAGAGGAAGGGGAAATTCCCCGGTTGGAAGTTCTACTTCCTTTAATATGCAAAATACATTAAGGATTAATAGTCCAAGACCAGTACTCCAAATTGGGGGAAAAACTCTGGTAAATGAAAAAATCAGAGAAGAATCATATTCTTCTATCAAATTGGAAGATATTCCTAAAGACAGTCCACTATATGAACAGCTGAGATCATATCTCGAGCATGAAAAAGAAAGAAAGGGAACTTCCTATGCCACAGTGGCAAGCGAAGATTTTGATAATATCAAAATCTATAAGAAAAAACAAAGGACAGAAATCATATTTCTGGTCGAAAATGAAGATATTCTTCAACAAAATGACCCATGGAATATACTCCGTAAATATTCAGTAAACAATGTTTACTTCCCAGGAACATCCTTCAAAACACTTCAATATTATGAAGAAATTTTGGTTACAACTGGCAGTGTTGAAATTCAACACTTTCCTGCTAATAGCAGTGAAGAGCACAGTTTTTCAAAACTTATAATCAAACAGGTTATACTTGCAGAACGGTGGGGTTTATCGACCTTCACAGAAAAACCAGTCATACTGGGAAATGTAAAAAGTAGATTTACCTACTGGGATTATATCCTAGCCTTTAAAAGAGTTTTATATTATAATAACAACAAGCATAAGCATACTTGGTTTATAAAGGTATGCGAAAAGGTATTTGCCCAATCAAAGATACCAAATTGGTTTATTGATTGGTGGACTTATCATGGACCTTCGGTAGATATTCTACCATCACCGCATGGAAGAAAATTTCGCCAGTCCTGAACAAATTATATAGTGAAGAACATGTGTGCTAGGAAGAAAAAATCGGACAAATATATTTCTTCCTAGAATTTTCGATCCCATGGATACATAAATGGGAACCTGAATTTGGTTATACCGAAGAAAATATCCCTTGTATCAAAAGGGTTTATTATAATAAATTTTGGGACAAACTTATGAAAAGTGATCCTAAAACACAAACCTTATACGGACAAGAACTAATTGATAATATGATCAAGACAATTCAGACATATAAAGCTGAAATTAAAGACAGCATTGTCAAGGATAACACCTCAAGGCATATTGCCCGAAAAATCACCTTCCAAGAAGGAGACAAAGACGAAGCGGTCCAGAAATACCTAGAAGAAGTTAAGAACAACTTATTAAAAACCATGGAACAAATGAATGATAAGTCTGATGTATCCATGAGAAGTTGTTCATGAGATGATGATAAATCAAGCTTCAATGAAGCACAGACAGACGAAGACTTAGATCCAGAAAATATTTTGGAGGACGCAGAAGATTTTCTTGCTGAATTGAAAAGAAGAGAAAAGGGCAAAAACGTGAAAGAATAAAGGACCTGTCAAATCAAGACAAAAGGAATAATATTCCATAACTCACCATGTGAGTCACTGTACATGTAGGCCACAATTGTCGGCCATTATACTATTTAAATTTTTGTAGTTTTGTAGTACCTTTTTATAAATATAGCAGGCCTCTCATTAGAAGGGGCATCGATCAGAAAAAAAGATCTAAGTTTTTCTTTCTTAATTTTCTATATTGAAAGTTATCTCTTTTCAATTTTGTAAAGTCTTTCTTATTTTATAAATAAAGAAGTTGGAGCAGCAGCTCAACATCTAAGCTCAAATCCCAGGTATTTCGTTTTTATTTTTTGTATAGTTTCCATGGCCCGAGTTATACTCGGCTAAGTTCATTTCTATGTTAAATATCCTACTTCGCTTTCATATAATAAGGCTATGCCCAGACTCGCTTGATAAAAGCTTAGAGATAGAATGTAACTTATGAGCGTTTGAAGTTTGGTTAAACTTGGTTCCAAGAAGGTGGTACAGTCGTTAGCACTGTCAATCGTTAGATTGTTGGTGTCTGGTTGGCCTGGATGTCTTTAGCCCATTATTATTGTTATATGTTTAGGGCATTTTGTTTCCCAGGCTAAAGATCAGACTTCTATGCATAACCGACAGGCCCCTTGCTTGGGTAAAACGTTACCATACAACTTGTAAAAATTCCATGCAGCTTCAAGCTCTTAAGTTAAATTTATCTTCATGGCCTTTATTAAAGTAAAAGATCCCGTCTCGTATGCTATTCCTTTGTTCATCTGTGAGAAAATTATCCCACCATCCTCTTAACTGACCAGTAAATCCAGCAACAATCATTTTACAAATAATTCTGTCAGTACTTTTATTAGAGGTAGCTCTACAAATGGTAGAATACATTAGCATGCGATGAATCATTATGCTAATCTGCCTATCCGTCAGACCATCCAGATTCCATTCATAAATCTGGTCACCGCTATAGCTAGTGTTGGTCATATTCCAATCTCTTTCTTCTATTAGAACATCTTGAGGAGTTGGTCTATGATAATAATAGGTTTTCATATCTGGTTTCATAGCATATTTGCTACTCTGTTTTTGAGGAAAACTTCTTAGCTTATTGAGCTCAGAATCAATGAGTTCTTTATAATTTTGAGAAGAATTAAATGCATCGGCAAATTCCGATTCTAACTGGACTGGTTTAATATCTAAACTAGCCAATTTTTCATTAATTAATTCTTCTAAATCATTCTTAGATTTAAGAACAAATTCTCCTACATCTAGGGGCCTTTGAATAGATGCTGCTACCGCTAAAGGCGTTTTGCTAGATGATGCTGCAGCTGTTAGAGAACTTTTAACAAGTCCTTTGACTAATTTTGTCAATTCTTCTAATTTAGTATCAAGAGAGGTTAAATGTTCCCCTAGAACTTTTAAATATAAGCTCATATAATTATTTTGGGAAATTATGGCATTGACTTCTTTAACGCTAATTTTAGCAGTATCGTTTTCAATAAATTTTTGAAAAGCTTCAAAAGTTATTGAAGTGTTATTTGGTAAAATAAATTGAGCTTGAGGAGGATAAATGGACTTAACTATTTGTCCATTTGAATCTTTATAACTTCGTTGCTCTAATACCTTTATATATAAAGGCAAATATGTGGTTATAAACCAAGGAACAAAGAATATAATCTTGTTATGTAATGCACAAGTTTCATAGAATTCTTGTGAAATGCTGAATTTCTCAGTTTCACTATAAGTGTTAGAAAACCAATTTCGGAAATTTTTCCATTTTTCTTGCCTATATTCATTTTGAATATATTTTCTGGCTTGAGAGCCAGTACTAAAATCGATTTGGTGTGGAATCATTAAAATTCATTTGGATTAAAATCCATTTCGGATTTTGAGGGGATATCCTCATCTATTCCTGAAATAATATTATTTTCATCAATTTTAATAAACTCAGATCTATCAGAATTTACAGTATGTAAAGAGGCAGGTTTATTCCTAGCCGGACCATATGATGGTTTTACTGGAGAAATAAATGACTGTTTAGCAGTAGGTAGACATCGTCTACTACCAGAATAGGAATGCCTATATGGGGTAAATGATTTGTTATCTTCAAATTGAATACAGATTTGTCCTTCTGAAGACTGAGAAATGTGAGAATATTCTTTATTAGAAATATTTTCAGAAATATTCTTTTGATCTATTACGGAGTTCAAAATCCAAGTTGTTGGAAAGTTAATTTCTTCCCACTTAATAGGTCTACGAGTTGTTATTTTAGACCCAGCAAAGTTAGTTTCAAAAACAATTGATTGGTTTTTTGAGTCTTGTAATTTACATTTTGGACTTAGAGTAGATAAGAATTTATAATAAATTCTATAACAAATACATAACAATTCAGATCCTGTTGCATAATTATATCCATGCGTTTTAACATTTAATGTCAAAGCATCACAAATATTGATGTCTGATAAAGATAATGTAAGATTGGGTTGTGTGTTAAAATATACTGGACCATAGGCTACTGTAGATTCAATAGAACCCATTAAAGATTGTCTAAAATCTAGATTTCTAGCATCCCTTAGAGCTGCTAAAAAAGTTTCTGATAACCCAGTCAGGGTTGAGGGTTTAAATGCAATTTGCACCATGCCAATATGCATATAATTATACTTATGTTTAAAAATGTCAATATCTCGACGATTTAATAATCTAATTGTTTGTTCTGAAGAGTTCAAAGTGAGAGATTGCTCAGTAGTTTTCATAATTTGTTTGGAAGATAATCTATCAAACCAACCATAATCATAAATGGTATTTATAGGAATTTTAGGGATTGTCCATTTATTAAGCAGATCCAGATCTTGAGGTAAATCAACCTCTTCAAGCCTAGTATTTTTAATACTAGTTTCAGCAGATTCCATACCGAATTAACTCAAATCTATGTTAAATATCTCACTTCTTCTACCATATAACAATTCCACGACCAGGCTCTGATACCATACGACCACGGCCATGTATAGTTTCCATGGCCCGAGTTATACTCGGCTAAGTTCATTTCTATGTTAAATATCCTACTTCGCTTTCATATAATAAGGTTATGCCCAGACTCGCTTGATAAATGCTTAGAGATAGAATGTAACTTATGAGCGTTTGAAGTTTGGTTAAGCTTGGTTCCAAGAAGGTGGTACAGTCATTAGCACTGTCAATCGTTAGATTGTTGGTGTCTGGTAGGCCTGGATGTCTTTAGCCCATTATTATTGTTATATGTTTAGGGCATTTTGTTTCCCAGGCTAAAGATCAGACTTCTGTGCATAACCGACGGGCCCCTTGCTTGGGTAAAACGTTATCATACGCTCATAAGTTACATTCTATCTCTTAAGCTTTTATCAAGCGAATCTGGGCATAGCCTTGTTATATGAAAGCGAAGTAGGATATTTAACATAGAAATGAACTTAGCCGAGTATAACTCGGGCCATGGAAACTATACAAAAAAAAATTAAAAAAACGAAATACCTGGGATTTGGGCTTATATGTTGAGCTGCTGCTCCAACTTCTTTATTTATAAAATAAGAAAGACTTTACAAAATTGATAAGAGAAAACTTTCAATCAATATAGCAAAGAAAGAAAAACTTAGATCTTTTATTTTTCTGATCGATGCCCCTTCTAATGAGAGACCTGCTATATTTATAGAAAGCTACTATAAAACTACAAAAATTTAAATAGTATAATGGCCGACAGTTGTGGCCTACATGTACAGTGACACACATGGTGAGTTATGGAATATTATTCCTTTTGTCTTGATTTGACGGGTCCTTTATTCTTTCACGTTTTTGCCCTTTTCTCTTCTTTTCAATTCAGCAAGAAAATCTTCTGCGTCCTCCAAAATATTTTCTGGATCTAAGTCTTCGTCTGTCTGTGCTTCATTGAAGCTTGATTTATCATCATCTCCTGAACAACTTCTCATGGACACATCAGACTTATCATTCATTTGTTCCATGGTTTTTAATAAGTTGTTCTTAACTTCTTCTAGGTATTTCTGGACCGCTTCGTCTTTGTCTCCTTCTTGGAAGGTGATTTTTCGGGCAATATGCCTTAAGGTGTTATCCTTGACAATGCTGTCTTTAATTTCAGATTTATATGTCTGAATTGTCTTGATCATATTATCAATTAGTTCTTGTCCGTATAAGGTTTGTGTTTTAGGATCACTTTTCATAAGTTTGTCCCAAAATTTATTATAATATACCCTTTTGATACAAGGGATATTTTCTTCGGTATAACCAAATTCAGGTTCCCATTTATGTATCCATGGGATCGAAAATTCTAGGAAGAAATATATTTGTCCGATTTTTTCTTCCCAGCACACATGTTCTTCACTATATAATTTGTTCAGAATTGGCGAAATTTTCTTCCATGCTGTGTATTGTTCCAGAAATGGTGATGGTAGAATATCTACCGAAGGCCCATGATAAGTCCACCAATCAATAAACCAATTTGGTATCTTTGATTGGGCAAATACCTTTTCGCATACCTTTATAAACCAAGTATGCTTATGCTTGTTGTTACTATAATATAAAACTCTTTTAAAGGCTAGGATATAATCCCAGTAGGTAAATCTACTTTTTACATTTCCCAGTATGACTGGTTTTTCTGTGAAGGTCGATAAACCCCACCGTTCTGCAGGTATAACCTGTTTGATTATAAGTTTTAAAAAACTGTGCTCTTCACTGCTATTAGCAGGAAAGTGTTGAATTTCAACACTGCCAGTTGTAAACAAAATTTCTTCATAATATTGAAGTGTTTTGAAGGATGTTCCTGGGAAGTAAACATTGTTTACCGAATATTTACGGAGTATATTCCATGGGTCATTTTGTTGAAGAATATCTTCAATTTTCGACCAGAAATATGATTTCTGTCCTTTGTTTTTTCTCATAGATTTTGATATTATCAAAATCTTCGCTTGCCACTGTGGCATAGGAATTTCCCTTTCTTTCTTTTTCATGCTCGAGATATGATCTCAACTGTTCATATAGTGGACTGTCTTTAGGAATATCTTCCTTGATAGAAGAATATGATTCTTCTCTGATTTTTTTCATTTACCAGAGTTTTTCCCCCAATTTGGAGTACTGGTCTTGGACTATTAATCCTTAATGTATTTTGCATATTAAAGAAAGTAGAACTTCCAACTGGGGAATTTCCCCTTCCTCTCCCCCTATTGCTTCTTCTTCCTCTATTAGAGGAATGCCACTCATTGTTTGAGCCCATCCTGCAAATATTCTCGAGTTAAAAAATCAGGAAGAGAATTATCAATTCCCTTTTTGTATTCGATATCGAAATCAAATGGGGCTAATTGAGCCTGCCACCTGGCAAATATTGTTTTCGAGGCATCATGTTTAAAATCTTTATTAAACATATAATTTACTGCCTGAGCATCAGTTCTTATTAAAAACCTCTGATTGTATAAATCATCCTGAAATTTTAAAACACACTTAACAATTGTTAACATTTCTTGAGCGATTGTAGCATATTTGCTCTGTGCATCATTCCATTTTCCAGAATAATATCTTATGAGATATTCTATATTATCATGAGGATTGATTTGCTTTAATATTCCTCCAAATCCTATGTTAGACGCATCGGTCTCAACAATCTTTTTCCAATTCGGATTCGAAAGGATAAGGCAAGGTAGACCTTTAACCTTATTTTTAATCAAATTCACTATTTTTCAATGTTTATCAGTCCATCTAAATGGAACATTCTTCTTTAATAACTCATATAGAGGTGCAGCAGTAACCAATAAATCCTTTAAAAAAGGAGAAACATAATTTACACTACCTAAAAATGTTTGTAGTTGATTTTTATCAGATAATTTATCTGGAAATTTATTACCAAATTCAATAGCTCGTTGTATGGGAACAATTTTTCCCTGAGAAATATTATGACCTAAAAATCTTATTTCATTTTGAAATAAACTCATCTTTGGTTTAGATATAACTAAACCATTTTGGATAATAATTTTCTTGAAAATTTCAAGATGTTTAAAATGTAATTCTAATGTTTTAGAATATACAAGAATATCATCAATATAAACAATTATAAAATCCATATAAGGATTAAAAATATCGTTCATTATTTTTTGAAATTCTGAAAGGTGCGTTTTTTAAGTCAAATGGCATTACTGTCCATTCATATTGGCCAAAGGGAACATTAAAAGCTGTCCTATATGTATGTTCATGGAATAGTTGAATCTGCCAATATCCAGATTTTAAATCAAATTTTGAAAATATATTGGCATCATATACTCTATTGAGCAGATCCTTTTTATTGGGTATGGGATATCTACTCCATTTCAACACCTTATTAAGGGGTTTATAATTTATTACTAATCTTGGTTTCCCACGCTCCTTTTCTGCAGCGTTATTAACATAAAACGCAGTGCAAGACCATGGTGATTTTGAAGGTTTAATAAGACCTTTATTTAATAATTCATCTATTTCCTTTTTGCAGAAATCTATTAGTTCTGAATTCATTTGGCAGGGCCTAGATTTTGTAGGGATGTTACTCTCTGAAAAAGATTCTTCATAAGGAAGAGTTACTATATGCTTCTTCCTATTCCAGAATGCATTAGGATGCTCAGCACATATAGATGCAGCAAATTGTTCAGAAATTAATTTAATTTTTTCTTGTATTTTAGGACTTTGCAAAATATCTTTTACAGAAAGGCTACAAATTTCGGATTGTAAACTTTTTAAATGATTTTGTTTCATGTCAATTAGACTCTGAATATCACGAGTTATTGGTTCAGTTATAAACTGAAAAGATATTTATTTTCCATTGTAAGTACCTTGAAAACCTTTTTCATCAATATGTTTTAAAGGATAAATTGCCTTTAAAAATGGAGTTCCCAATATAATTGGAGGATTTAAAAAATCTTTTGTCAAAATGAACATATGAGGTATGCAAATTTTTTGATGACAAATATATGCATTAGGTAATTTGTATTGAACATTCATATTATTACCTGATGCGGATTTAATCATGTGAGAAGTTTTATGAAAATATTTTGAAGGTATTAATCCTTCAAGAATGCATGAAATGTCTGCACCACTATCTACTAAAGCAGTTGTAGTAATTGAAAAATCTTTATTTGATTAAAAGATTTACTTTAATATGCCATTTATGGGAAGTAATTAATTGCATCATTCCCAGAAAAATATCATCCTCTTCGTTTCTTTTAAAAGAAACGATTTGATTCGAAAAATCAGAAATATCTTGTGAATCATTATCCAGTACTTGTTTTTGCTTTTGATCAATATTGTTTTTATCATCAGAATTCTCGATTTGAGAAACTCTGTGGTCCAAAATCATTTGATTTTGTTTTAAAGATTTAATTTCAGCTTTGAGCTTTGCAACCTCAATTTTTAAATCATTCATCGAGGTGTCCCTAGATTCCATAATAAATGGTTTATTCAAAAGTCTTTTTTGAACTTCAGTAAAAGAATAAGTTGCCGAATTTGACAAAGTGTTTTTATTCGAGGAATTCTCTAATTTAGAAGATGATGAAGAAGCCATATTAATAATTTTTTCTCGTAAATTATTACCATTAACTTCTTTTAGAAGTTCAAGGATATTATCCGAAGTAATAGGCTTAATTTCAAAAGCATCATTAAATTGAGATTGCAAATTATAAAAATCATTTTCATTATTATCGCAAGAACACTGATTTTTCTGACATACCTGATTGTCCGATTCGGAACTGGATGAGCTTTGATCAAAAAGCTCTATTTCTGAGGAGTCACTGCTTACTTGTGATTCAGAAGTATCATCAAAAATCTGCATGAATTCCTGCCTTTTATCTTCATCTAATTCTTAAATTAATGCTTTTAGCTTTTCTTTTTTACAGTTCGGAGCGATGTGTCCAAATTTACCACAATTATAACATTTTATTTTATTTAGATTTCTGCCGAATCTATTTTTGACAAATCTTGTCTCTTTTCGGAATTTCTTACGAAATTCTCGTTCTTGTTTAGACCTTCGTCTAGGATTTTTACCTTTGCGAATATATCCGCCTTTATGGGGTTTTGGCTTGTGAGCTAAATGCATGTCACTAACCCCAAATTGTTGACAAAAATCACCTAATTGTGATCTATGAGTCATTTTCTCTTTTTTAAGTTGATTACTTAATTTGAGTTCATTACATAAGTTTAATCCTTCTTGTGTACATATTCCTATTAATTTACCATAGGTATAATATACATAATCTATACTTGGGGAATTTCCACGAAGAATTTTTCTAATTCTTTCTGCGAATAATGGAGGCAGTCCATCATCATTATCATTATCATTATCATTATCATTATCATCATCATCATCATCATCATCATCATTATTATTATTATTATTATTATTATTATTATTATTATTAGTATTATTATTATTATTATTATTATTATTCTTCAGCAAGAATGCAAAACCGTAGTAGTAATATTTGTTATTTCAACATTATTATATTATTGTTTAATTTTATTATCTACATACTAATTATTTTTATATCTTGAAATGCACAATATTTTACTTTATCCATTTTTTTACAAACTTAATACGTTCAAATATTTTTTACGGGATAACTTAGCTTTTTCGCTAAATAAATATTATTTCAAAATATTTTGCATTTTTATTTGTGTGTGCATTATAATAATAATTAGATGACAATTTTATCCCTATTTGTTCAATTCATGGCCTTTTAAATAAAACTCATTTCAATCTTAATCAAATCCTTGCAATTCATTTTAATTTTAGTCAATTTCCTTGAAATTTATTTCAATTCTAGCTAAATTTTTACAATCTCTCATTCCTAGCCTAAAGTGAGTTAATTTGTGGCTCAATTATAAATTTCTACAATTTTAGGCTAATTTTTAAATTCAGGTTACCCATCTTTAACCCGGATCCGACCCGACCCAAGATGGATTAATCTCAGTCGTTCATCGATCTTAATCCGACGGCCTCGATTTAACTCTTTTTTTCTTTCCATTTTTAGACCCCCAAAAGACCCAAACCCTAATCTCATTTCCCATTTTTCCCCTCTCACACCCTAGCCGCCGCCCCTTCTCTCCTTGCCGGCAGTCACCGGCGATCTCTTCTCACCCTAGCCGCCGCCCCCCTCCCTCTCTTCTCTCCTCTCCAGCCTCTCCATCTCCCTCCGCCTCGTCAACCCCCTCGCCGGCGAGCCCCTTTTCCTCCCTCACATAACTCCTTCCCCTTTCTCCCTCCTCACTGTCGCCGGCCGCCGCCACCCCAAACGACCCTCTCCCTTCTCTTCTCGTCCTCTCCTCCGCCGATCGACAAACCCAAGCTACCAAACCCCCCCCCCAAACCACCATGCGGCAGTCTCCTCCACCCCGCGCCACCTCCCTCTCCCTCTCTCCTCTCCATGGTCCCTTTCCCGTTTCCCGCCGCCGGCGCAAAACCAAAACGACCCCTGCCGGCATTCGCCTCCCCTCTCCCATCTCTCCCTTTCTCCCCATCACTCCCTCCCCCTCACTGCCGAAAAACACCGCTCGACCCCTCTCCTCTTTCCTTAGATCCAGCAGCCCCTTGCCGGAGAAACGACTACCCCCTGTGTTGTTACGGATGTATGAGAGATAACAAACAATAAAGAAACGACAAAGAAAACACACACACAGATTTAACGTGGTTCACCAACAATGTGTTGGCTACGTCCACCTAACAGAAGAGAGGAGAGCTTTTATTGATTTAGGAGATAGATTACAGAGGGATATACTAGATGATAACTTCTTGCTACCATAAAAAAAAATGCCTTACAAATGTACCTATTTATAGGAAAGATAGCAGCCAACTTGGCTGCCCTAATCAAGTGGATAATGGGCTGTCAATAGCTCAAAACCGTGTTGTTATGCAGCTGTCCATCTCACCAACTAGCCACCCACTTGCCCATTTGTCAAGGCCACTTGCCATCCACCTTCTAGCTAATGTGCAGCCATTGTTGACCAGTCAAAATGAGCTGGAAATGGGCTGTTAACAGCTGAAAATGAGCTGGAATTCAACTCATTCTAACAAATCTCCACCTTGACTTGAATTCTCTCACACATTACCAGATGCACCTCCCTGGTGCCAGATGTATCCACTCTCCTCTACCTTTGATCGCCCTTCCGGGCATTTAACAGCTTGTGATATTTAGCAAGTCCAAACAGTGTTGGAACTTGCTCTGTGGAACTGGCTTGGTGAACATGTCGGCAGGATTGTCAGCCGTGCCCACTTTCTTCACCCTGATTCTTTTCTCACTTCTCAGAAAATGATACCTGATATCAATGTGCTTAGTCCTCTCATGATGAACTTGATCCTTGGCTAAGCATATTGCACTCAAGCTGTCACAACACACTGTAGCCTGATCTTGATGTACTCCTAGATCATTGATTAGCCCTTTTAACCAAATTCCCTCCTTGGCCGCTTCTGTCAACGCCATGTACTCTGCCTCCGTAGTAGACAAAGTCACTAAAGGTTGTAGAGTTGCCTTCCAACTCACCGCAGAATCACCAAGAGTGAAAACATAACCAGTCATGGATCTCTTACTGTCCACATCCCCGGCATAATTAGAATCTGAGTAGCCGGTTACCAAGCACTGTGTATTACTCCCATAAATGAGACCAACATTTGACGTACCTCTAAGATGCCGAAAAATCCTTTTCACTGCCTGCCAATGCTCCTTCCCTGGTTTAGCCATAAATCGACTAACAACACTAACAGCATATGCCAAATCTGGTCGGGTGCAAACCATAGCATACATCAGACTTCCTACTGCGCTTGTATAAGGAACTCGAGACATGTACTCCTTTTCTTCCTCGGATTGAGGCGCGTACATTACCAGCTTGTTGTTAGTAGCCGTTGGAGTGTCTATAGGTTTAGCTGATGACATGCCAAACCTGGACAATATCTTCTTAATGTACCCTTCTTGTGACAAGAAAAGTTTCTTCTGATTTCTATCCCTATAGATTTCCATTCCCAAAATTTTCTTAGCAGCACCCAGATCTTTCATTTCGAATTCTGCACTTAGACAGTCCTTCAGTTTTTGAATATCAGACTTGTCCCGAGCAGCAATCAACATATCATTTACATATAAGACCAGATAGATGTGAGAACCATCTTTCAACTTGTTGTAGTACACACAACTCTCAAAGGGACTCCTATTGTAGTTGAGTTGCATCATATAGCCGTCAAATCTCTTATACCACTGCCTTGGAGACTGCTTAAGCCCATATAAGGACTTCCTCAATTTACACACATGATTCGCCTTTCCCGGAACCTGGAAACCATCTGGCTGAGTCATGTATATCTCCTCTTCCAACTCTCCGTGTAGAAAAGCAGCCTTCACGTCTAGTTGCTCAAGTTCCAAATCCTGATGTGCAACTATTGCTAGTAGCACCCTGATAGAAGTACGTCTGAACACCGGCGAGAAAATCTCGTTGTAGTCTAATCCCTCTATCTGATGAAACCCTCTTGCAACTACTCGTGCCTTATACTTAATACCCTTAGTCGGTGATGTTCCTTCCTTCTTCTTGAAAACCCATTTGCAAGTGATTACCTTTTTCTTCGTCGGCAATTTTACCAGTTCCCAAGTCTGATTTTTGTGAAGAGACTCCATCTCGTCTCCCATTGCAGCCAACCACTGTGCTGACTCAGTTCCTGAGACGGCTTCCTTGTAGGTGGACGACTCATGAAGCTCCACTTCCTCGGCAACTTGCAGTGCATAGCCTACCATATCATCAAACCCATACCTTTTTGGAGGTCCAACACCAACCCTTCTTGGTCGGTCAAATGCGATGCTATGCTGAAAATCTTCAGATGTTTGATTTTCTGGTGGTGTTGATTCTGGCTGATTGGTTTCTGGTTGTGGTAGTTCGTCACTGACCAACTTCTGTACCTCGCTCTCCCCTTGAGTGACTTGCACCTCCACCTGTTCATCAACAGCTCCATTCTCTGCTACAATAATGGACTTCTCCATAGGCTTTAACATAGAACTTTCATCAAAAATTACACTTCTACTAAGTATAACCTTATTCTCAGACGGAGACCAGATTCTATATCCCTTCACCCCTTCTTCATAGCCCATGAATACTCCCTTTTTAGCCCTTGGCTCTAGCTTACCCTCATTGACATGATAGTAAGCTGTGCAGCCAAAAACTCTTAGATTTGAGTAATCAGCAAGCTTCCCTGTCCATACCTTATAAGGTGTCTTACAGTTGATGCTTGTGTGTGGTCCCCGATTTGTTATGTAGCATGCCGTTGTAACCGCTTCTGCCCAGAAACGCCTAGTTAGACCAGCGTTAGAGAGCATGCACCTCGCTCTCTCCAGAAGTGTCTGATTCATGCGTTCAGCTACACCATTTTGCTGTGGTGTATCTCTGACTGTGCGATGTCGAGCAATCCCCTCATTCTTGCAAAACACATCAAACTCAGACGAACAGAATTCCAGACCATTATCAGTTCGTAGCCTCTTGATCTTCTTCCCAGTTTGATTCTCCACTAGCGTCTTCCACTGCCTGAAGTTCTTGAACGCTTCACTTTTATGCTTCATCATGATTACCCAAGTCATCCTTGAGTAATCATCGATTACCGACATAAAAAATCTGTGACCGCCCAAAGACTAAACGCGAGACGGACCCCAACAGTCTGAGTGGATGTAATCCAGAGTGCCCTTTGTTCGGTGAACCGCCTTTGGGAACTTGCTGCGATGTAGCTTCCCAAAGACACAATGCTCACAAAACTCAAGGCTCTTGATCTTGTGACCACCAAGAAGATCTTCTTTTGACAGAATCTGCAGTCCTCTCTCACCCATGTGACCAAGTCTCATATGCCATAACCTGGTCAAATCATCTCGGTGAACCTCAGATGACGCAACAGCTGCAGAACCAGTAACTGTTGAACCTTGCAAAAAGTACAAAGTTCCCCGTTTGACGCCCTTTAGAATCATATTAGAGCCCCTGCAGACATGTATGGCTCCACCTTCACCCTTGAAGTTGAACCCCTTACTGTCCAACAAGCTCAGGGATATCAGATTCTTCGTCATTAGTGGAACATGTCTGACGTTGTGCAATGTGCAAAATTTACCATCATGCGTCCGAATCTTGATCGAGCCTATTCCAACCGCCTTGCAGACCGAGCTATTTGCCATAGACACATTTCCCCCGTCTATCTCCTCATAGGTTGAAAACCACTCTCTCTTTGGACATATATGGTAGGATGCCCCAGAGTCAAAAACCCACACATCAGCATGATGCGCGTGTTCGTCTGCAACCAAAGCAATGTCTTCCTCGAAATTGGTGCCATCTACCGCTACTGCAGCAGATCTAGATCCAGATTTCTGCTCTTGTTGTTGCTTCCTCTTCTTCGGGCATTCATTCTTCCAATGCCCTTTCTCCTTGCAGTAGTTACAAACATCATCTGCTTTCCGACCCTTGGAACCCCGCTTCTTGAATTTCTTCTTGCCCGGTTGCCCATGTCCCTTGCTTCCAGTGGCTACCAATCCAGCAGCCTGATTGTTTGTTCCTGCACCAGTCGCCTTATGGCGCAGCTCTCTGGTATGGAGAGACGACCTGACTTCTTCTAGAGACACAGTATCTTTCCCAACGATGAAAGATTGTACAAAATTCTCGTACGACAAAGGTAGTGAAACCAACAAAATCAAAGCAGCATCCTCATCCTCTACTTTAACATCAATATTACGCAACTCTAAAAGAATTGTATTTAATTGATCCAGATGGTCTCTAAGAGATGTACCTTCTTGCATTCGCAGACCAAACAGACGTTGCTTCAGAAGCAACTTGTTGGTTAAAGACTTTGTCATGTATAGACTTTCCAGCTTCAACCACAGACCAGCGGCATTTTCTTCATCTGCGACCTCAGTGATGACATCATCTACAAGACACAGCATGATAGTCGAATGTGCCTTTTCCTCCAAGGAAGCCAACTCAGCGTCGTCAGACTTGGCTTCCTTTGATAACGGTGTCCATAAGCCTTGTTGTTTCAACAAAGCTCGCATCTTGATCTGCCATAGACTAAAGTTGTTCCTCCCCGTGAATTTGTCGATCTTTATGTTTAAACCAGACATCTTTCTCACCGGATTACAAACCTCGATTACAAGGCTCTGATACCAGTTTGTTGTTACGGATGTATGAGAGATAACAAACAATAAAGAAACGACAAAGAAAACACACACACAGATTTAACGTGGTTCACCAACAATGTGTTGGCTACGTCCACCTAACAGAAGAGAGGAGAGCTTTTACTGATTTAGGAGATAGATTACAGAGGGATATACTAGATGATAACTTCTTGCTACCATAAAAAAATGCCTTACAAATGTACCTATTTATAGGAAAGATAGCAGCCAACTTAGCTGCCCTAATCAAGTGGATAATGGCTGTCAATAGCTCAAAATGAGCTGGAATTCAAGTCATTCTAACACCCTGCCGCCAGAAAACCCCAACCAAACGACACCATGCAGCCGCAAGTTGCGGCGAAATCTCGCCGGAAACAGCCCAACAAACACACCAAAAACAAGCATGCCTCCCTATTTGTCTCAAGTCTTTACACTTTGTTTTGTACTATGTTTTCCTCAACCTATGTTAATTCATTGATCTTGTTTGACTACGAAGTGGCTATTCTTAATGTTGCTTCATCAAACAGCAAATGTGAAGTGCACTGTGAGAGGAATTTTTTTTACAGATTCATCGATAGTCAGGTCCGTTCCTTTGAAATTGTTTGAGATGAAAATAATTTACTGATCAATTTAATTGTGACTGCATATGCTTAAGAATAGAACTTACGTTTATGGTAAAATTTGATATGATTTGTCAATATTGTTTTGATCTGGTAAATCTGATTTAGTCACTTTGTTTAAGGAAAACCCATTTTCCTTTAGTTGACCGTCCTTAACCTTTTACGTAGTTGAAGTGCTGAATTTCCAGAAAGTTGCTCCTATTTAATTAGATGGATTATGGCATATTTTTGTACATGGATCGTGAAGAGTCGCGGGGACAGGCGGAGAATGGGCCGTGAAGTTTTTTATTTTGTTGTATTTCATTTTCGCAAAAGCTTGTAATGAAAACAGTGAAACGGGGAAATAGTAAACGGGGGGAGGAGAACTACGTGCTAATCGCGACTTTTCACGTAGGCAATCTCAACTTAGGATCCAAAATATATATATATAAAAAATAAAAAGAATCACGTGATCAGCATGTTTAACAATTTTTCCTCTACTCATCTCAACTAAAAATAAAGGATATATGATTGTGGATATTGTGCTTTAATCTGTTTGATAATATTATGTTTAGATACCATGTTTTAGGATTTGTTTATTAACCTAGAAATCGTCCATTCATGTTTAGGAGCCTTTTAGTCCGAATTCTTGATTTTTTAAGTATCCGTTCTTTCCATGTTTTTTTTTATGCTTAAGTTATGAGTTTAGTCGCGTTCTAAGTTATTAATAGAAAATTGCGTCTTTTCATTGTTTTACTCTCACGTAAAGATTATGTCCGTAGGTAGTTCGTTGCGTTAGAAATCATGTTTATAGGATTTTATATTTTATAGATTATGGGATTTTGTTTTAAGAACTTGTGTAAGTATTTATTCTATGTTATAGAAACCATGCCTATAGGAGCCTATTTTAGAATATTCTCAAATATTTTATTTTTCCATAGAGATCATGTTCATAGAATTTATTTCCAAACGCCTCATAGACCATAGGAAGGGACGGTAAGCACTCTAGGACTCGTTAGAATTCTACATTTTGTTTTAGTCCGCTTTTAAGTTAATTAATAAAACCAACTTGGGAGGGGTAGGGGTAAATAGGACCCTCGGAAAGGATGAAATAACTCGCGCTTTATAGGACAAACCTTGATTTTGTCCTTAGGCTTAAGTAAGCCATGTGAAGCTAAATCCGGAAATAAAAGCCGAGTAACTGATCCGAGTAAATAATTCGCTTAGTTAATTTCTTCTCTTTTGTTTACTTTTGGGTAGATTAATTAATTATCGCTTTGATTATCTTGTTATCACTTAGGCATATTTACTAGGATAATAAAAAAAAGACCTTATTTGTCAAAAAAACCCAAATAAAATACGAGACATGGTCGGGACCCGCATTTGCGGACCTTGAAGGGTGCTTAACACCTTCCCTTCGAGGTAACTTAAGCCCTTACCCTATCTCTGTAAATCTTGATCCTTAGTCTTCCTTAGGTTAGAATGGTGTCCTAATGCACCCAATCATTAGGTGGCGGCTCTTCATTAACTTATAAAATCCCAAAAGAGTCGTTGCCACCACGTCGTCCAGGTTCCCGTCTTTTCACGGCTTGAAGCTCAAAAGAGTTTAGGGATGGCGCTTCACCTTGTTTAAATTGAGCTTAGGTGGGGCAATCTACTAAGGCGTGTGCTTTATTGCGACACGGACTTTGATTTGTCCCAAGAGGAAGAGACATGTGCTTTATATCAAGAACATTATCCAACACAACAATGAAACATAAACAAGTGAACTACCACAAATATTAGAACATGAAAGCAAAATAAAACAAAAGGAAACAAACTCAATTAAAACTAGTCAGACCTCGTGCTTGCACAAGCCCCTCTTGTAGGTTGACCATTTACTCGCAACTCTTGTTCTCCATCTGAACCAGAAGCCTCTGAATCATCATCATCAGTTTCAGTACCTCCAATCCGTTCCACAGGGTTTTTCGAGAACACCTCCATGTAGACTAGCACCAGGTTCACTAAGGCTAGAATTCTCACTATCACTGCCTATTTCCAAACAAAATGTTACGGAGGAAAATGCACAAACTAATCAAGAGATGCTACTGCCACAAACAGATATATGCAGCAGTCCAAAACAAAGGTCCACCTCAAAGGAAAGAAATACTCACGAATTCACATATAATAAATAACGAGATAATGAGATATAGCTCCATGTTCTGATATCTTATGGTCTCCCTTTTTTAAGCTAGGAAAAGTCTGAAGGCAAAGAGACAAAAGGATTTGAGGGGGAAGAGGGGTTTTTTTATTCTACTGTCCACATTAATGATGCACATAGCACTTCATAAGGTAAAGTTTATCTTCCTATGACCTTAGGTCCACAGAATAGAGACATGAGATCTCCAGAGCAAGATTCTAGTATTCATTGTTGGAAGATTTTCTTGGACTCCACCAATGTGATGTGAACATTATGAACGTTTGCAAGGAAATAAATTTATTTTAAAAAGTAGTATTTCTCTTTCTTAAAGCGTCTTTTGAAAAAGATTTTTGTAGAGTTAGTGTTTAGTTAATCAATTTAAAAGTACTTTTGTCAGTATTGATGAGAATGGTTTAAGACATTAGTAGGACTCTATTTACAAATGAAGTGTAATTTATTCTCTGCTGCTTAGTTTAACTTAGTGCAGCCGAGTATCATGAAGTTCATAACTCCTACAATTTGTCCCCTTTTCATCAGTAGATAAATAATTAACCAAGTTTAAAGGAATACTTTCTGAAGACAAAAACAAAGAATAAGAAAAGAGAAATTCATTTCTCCACCATGCATGTTTAGGGTCTGTTAGGATATATATACATTCATTATTTGCACAATACTCCCGTAGATAGTATTTGAACCTCAAGTGGAATACTGGAAATACTGGTCTGATGATTTGAAGGTGAAGTGACATTCATAGCCAAACATAACTTCAACTTACAAACACCTTTTTTCCAATTCCAACTTCAAATAATCTTTGGTTTCAACTTAAATTGAAATATTGTCTAAACAGTTACTAGTACTCGTAACACACTTATTGTCTCACCGGGTAAAACAATTATTAAGAGAAGAAAACCACTCCAAATCTTACTTATCCCATTAGATCATCCATGCAAATACCAGCTATGTACACAAAATTTAACATGTATCAGTAACCCATAAACCCAACTGATACCAAAGTGACAAAATCCAGAGCAGCAAGGCGTTTTTGACTAGAAAATTAAATACTAAACAGCAAAACATGATATCACTATGATCGAGTTGGGTGCCCCGACTCTTGTGTTGCATTGACGGGGAAAGAATCTTAAAGGCATTGATCTAGCAGCAAGACATTTAACATACATGGGGAAAAAGCAGTTTTGATCCCTAAATTATAATCCTATTCCGATTTTGATCCTTGTGGTATTCTGCTAAGCACATTAAGCCTTTAATTAATTCAAAAATGTGTAACTTCGGTGCTTGAGCTAACAGATGTTAAATAAATAACACAATTAGTGTAATGTGGGGGAAGAATCTATGCTAGCAACCTGGTGAGTGACATCATGAAAGTATTGTAAAGGAGTTCATGTCATACTTAACTCCTTCCAAATTTCATCACTTAAGAAGCCTCAATCATGTTGTTAACATTTAACGTAAATATAAATAGTTTTACAGTTTGAAAATACTCCCACCGTTCCATAATGTGGCACCCTTTGACATGGCATGGTGTTTAAGGAAAAAAGGAAGACTTTTGAAACTTGTGGTCTAAAACAATTTTTAGATATTTGTGTGGTTGAGAATCATTTCATTAAGGGTAAAAAGAGAATTTTAAAGTTAAATTGTTTCAATTAGAGTAAGGTGACATTCTTTTTGAGATGGAATAAAAAGGAAAGAGTGTCACATAAAATGGGACAGAGCGAGTATAAAGTTATTGGAAGAACAAAAATCATTAGAAAAATAGGCGATTGGAAGAATCACATAAAATAAGGTTTCTTCAAGTCAGATCAATGCTCAAAAGGAAGATAAAGGGAATGGAGTGTGATAATTCAGCCAAGTGCGAACAAAATAATGCGCCCACACGTCACTTCTTGTCTTTTGATAGACACGATCCCAACTATGAAGGAGATTTCTCTTTCCAGCACTGAGGCTGAGCTAGCTGTATACAGAAAAGTCAAGGGAAACAGAGATGGTGCCAGGAAATCAATTGATACCCCTGGAAGAGCCAACCCCCATACAATTCAACTCCAGTGAATGTAACAACGCTAGAATTTCCTCATGGGTTAAAAACAACATCATCAGATTAAGGAGTCCAGCACTTTGTTTGACGGCTTAGAAGAAGATGCAGAATCTGTCTCTGAAAAACTAGATCAAAGGAGGGGGAAGCAAGGAACTATCAACCAACAATCAATTGATTCCAAAGGAGGTCAAAACCTTATTTTCGAGGTTAAATATAAAGATGGATAGTCAAGGCGTGAGCTGAGAAAAGGGAGGAGAGCACCAATCAGTGATCAATGAAGATATATATCCTTTCTTGGAATGTTAGGAGGCTCAATGGAGCAGATAAGAGAAAATTGGTGAAACAACTAATTCACCAGTGGGGGGCTAACATTCAAGTTCTATTTGAAGCGGATACAGTTGAGGTGTACATCTATTGTTTTCTTCTTTCCTAGGAGCGGATACACTTGAGCCGAGGGTCTTTCGGAAACAGCCTCTCCATCTCCGTGAGGTAGTGGTAAGAGCTGCGTACGCTCTATCCTCCCTAGATCCTACTTTGTAGGATTCACTGGGTATGTTGTTGTTGCATTTAAAACCAAGGTTGAGGGGGAAGGAAACAATCTGATAAGAGAGTTATGGGCTAACAGATGGATGGGAGAAGTACATCTTGAGGCTAGGGGCAGCAGAGGTGTTCTCCTTATTATATGGGACAAGAGGGAGTGGCTGGGGGAATTAGTTGTGACTGGCAACCAAATGATCAGTTGCAAATTCACAAGTATCAACTAGGATCTGACTTGGCACCTCACCGCAGTCTATGCAGACTGCAATAGAATCATTGGAAGGGAGCTTTGGAGAGAAATGATTGAATGCAGATCAAACTTCGAGCCACCCTGGGTGATTTGTAGTGACTTCAATGTCACAAGATTTACCTCAGAAAGGGCAAACAGCAACAGACTCACTGGGGCAATGACTGAATCCAATGATTGCAGAAATGAATTAGAACTAGTTGACCCTCCTTTATTTGGAGGGTCATACACTTGGAGAAAGGAAGAAAACATGACCACTGCATCCAGAATTGATAGGCTCCTACACTCAGCAGAATGGATGGTCTCTTTTTCCCAGGTTAAACAGACTCTACTGCCAAGACTGGGGTCAGACGACAACCCAATCCTACTTACTTGTGGGGATTGGTTTTTCGGGAATCACATTTTAAATTTCAGAAATGGTGGCTAGAAGTGCAGGGGTTCAAAGACAAGGTGAAGGCATGGTGGACGTCTTTCCCTAACACAGGAAAACCCTCATACATTCTCGCAAACAAACTCAAGCTCCTCAAACAGAAACTAAGCAATTGGAACAAAAGAACTAAGGTGAATTGGAAGCAAAAGAAGGAAGATATCCTAGTGCAAATCAGTGCTTGGGAATCTCTTCAAGAACAAAGAACTCTCACGGATGACAAGCTTGTTTAGAAAACTCAACTAGCCATGGAGTTTGAAGAATAGCCAAAAGGGAAGAGATAGCATGAAAGCAAAGGTCAAGAGTCAATTGGCTGAACCATGGTCACAAAAACACCAAATTCTTCCCCAGAATGGTCAATGCTCACAAGCGGTTCAATTCTATTAATACTCTGAATATAGGAGGCTATACCACCTCTGATCTAGAAGCTATCAAGGGAGCTGTCCAGAACTTCTATCAAAGACTTATATAAGGAAACTGAAGTATCAAGACCTGGTTTCAATATCCAAGATACAATAGTCATCTCCCAAGAAGACCAGATATGGCTCCAGAGAAATTTTGAAGAAAAAGAAACATTGGAATCAATCAAATCCTGTGCTAGTGACAAGGCTCTCGGACCTGATGGTTTTCCAATTTTCTTTTACCTGATCTTCTGGGATCTGATTAGGCGAGATAGTATGGAGACTATCCGTTACTTTCATGAACATCGGGTCTTTGAGAAAAGCTTAAATGCTACTTATGTGACCCTCATTCCTAATAAGGTAGGTGCATCCCAACTGAGAGACTTCAGGTCTTCAGCCTGTATCAGGGATGGACAAAATTATGGCCAAAACTCTGGCAGAAAGAAAAAAGAGGGTGACAAATAACTTGGTAAACAGGGATAAAATGGCATTCATCAAAGGGAGACAGATAATGGCTGCAGCCCTTATAAGCAAGTGAATGTGTTGGCACAAGAATCAAAGGTGAGGCGGCTGGACTAATCTGCAAGTCAGACATTGAAAAGCATTTGACCATGTCGACTGGGAGTCTGGGAGTATCTTCTTAGTATCCTCACTCAGTTGGGAAATGATGATAAATGGATAAATTCTTGTACAAAAACTGTCATGTTCTCTACTCTTATTAATGGAGAACCTAATGGGTTTTTTTCCTTCTCAAAGGGGTCTAAGACAAGGGGATCCCCTATCCTCTTTCCTCTTTATCATTGCCATGGAAGGTCTAAGCAGTATGATAAGAATTGCATTACAAAATAACTGGTTAAGGGGTTTCAAGATCAACGATGAAGGATTGGAAATATGCCACCTTTTTATGCAGATGACACCCTGATCTTTTGCGAAGCAGAAGAAGATCAGGTCAAATTTATCAGGGTAATGCTAGTTGTATTTGAAGCCGTCTCTGGTCTAAAAGTAACTTGGAGGAAGAGCAACCTCTTCCTTACCAAAAAGGTGGCTAACATCCAGACCTTAGCTGACATCCTTAGGTGTGGCATAGAAACCTTTCCACGGTGTATCTAGGCATGCCCTAAGGCAACAAACACAAAGAGGCAGAGATCTAGGATTGCATTACAGAGAAGCAATTAAGAGACTTTCACAATGGAAAGCCCAATATCTATCTATAGGGAGAAGAGTGACTCTTATCAACTCTGTTTCAGACTCACTCCCTACCTATGTGATGTCTCTGTTTCTCATCCCATCTAGTGTGACCACAAAATTAAACAAACATAGAAGAGACTTTCTATGGCAAGGGAACAAGGAAAGGGGTGCCTACAACCTAGTGAAATGTGAAGGGGCTCAGGTGAGTAAGATACATGGTGCCTTGGGCCTCGGAAACCTAAAGCTTCATAACACCTGTCTTATGATGAAGTGGCTATAGAGGTTCAGTGAGGAGGAAACAACCCTCTGGAAGGAGGTCATCTCGCACAAATATGGCCAAGAGAGCCCCTGGGTCTCTAATGAGGTGAACAGTACATATGGGGTTGGTGTTTGGAGATCAATCAAGTCCTTATGGACCAAACTACATGTCAACACCAGGATTCAAGTAGGGAATGGACTCAGAACCTCATTGTGAGGAGACATCTGGATAGGCCATTCCTCTCTTCAGAAGGCTTTCCTGATCTGGCATCTTTAAGCAATAATTCTACAACCACTGTGGATGATTGCTGGTGTTCCCAGGGATGGAACATAACCTTTAGAAGACATCTTAATGACTGGGAAGTCCAAAGGGTAGCAAGTTTACTAAGCTTGTTGGAGACTTTCAATGGCATAGTCACTGATTCTGATTCCCTGAAATGGAAACACTCAGAGGATGGCATCCTATCAGCGAACAGATGTTACAAAAAGCAGAACAACTCAGCAATGGAAGAAACTCCAAAGCTCTGGAAACACCTTTGGAATAGCCAAGTCCCTCGCAAAATTAAGTGTTTCACTTAGTTGGTGGCTAAAAAAGCATGCCTCACTCAAGAAGTCCTCCAAAAGAAAGGAAGAACTTTAGTGCCTAGATGTTTTTATGCAATAAAAACTAAGGAAACTAACTATCACCATTCTTGCACTGCAAATTCACAACCCAACTCTGGCAATTGTTCTTCACTCTTACAAAGATTAAGTGCACAACGCCTGAGCACACAGGTGATCTGCTAAGCTGATGAATCAAAAGGAGGGGAAGCAGGAGCCAGAACAAGTGGTGGAAGATAATACCTTCGTGCATTTGGTTGGCTAAATACAGAGAAAGAAATGGGAGATGCTTTGAAGATAAATCAAAGTCTATTCATGGTGTAAAATGGAACTGCCAAGTCTCCCTATTTTTTTGGTATAAAGAGAACTGCATAGAGGAAGTAGATCACTTTATAGATTTCTTAGGAGCTTTGTAAATCGAGATTCTATTCCTCTGTTTCTGTAACATTTTTTGGAAGTGGCCAGCATTCTTTAATGCTAAGGAATACTACAGTACCTTACGTCCAGAAAAAATAATGCGCCCACTCGATCTAGCTATTTTTTTCCTTTTTTCTTTTTTTTTAAAGTATATTTTTTACTTTCAAAATATATTTTTTAACACAGATTCTGTTAAATATTTGATATCCATCAATTAAAAGGACCAAAATCACACATTTTAATTAATTGAAGGTTTATGTGCTTAGCCAAATAATACAAGAATCAAAAGTGGAATAATGTAATAACACAGGGATCAAAAATGCTATTTACCCTACTCCAGCTCTTCAAGAACATAAGAACCCCAGCCGACGTAAAGATATCTCTCTCTGTACAGAAAGTCCCTCTGGAATCAATATTTGGGCACCTACTTAATAAGTCTCAACTTTAAAGCTTATGCTGGAAAAAAAAACTAAGATGAATTGACAATAAAGGATAGAAGGTTGTGCTGGCGCCAGCAAACTAAGTTCTTTGTGAATACAAATGGCACGCTGAAGATGCAGAAACTGTTATGGTACACTTCTCAGTCAAAAATTGCAAGCTAAGACTCTCTTAATTGGGTTCACTGTTCTGTCATGCCTAATCTACTGAGGATGATAAACTTGACTAAGAAGAAGCAAAAGATCCAATCTAATTTGAGATCAGTTATAGAGTAAAGAGTTGATGTTCCAGATTAAATTAAGATCAGCTACGACATTTCTGAAAACCATTTAGTTTCCAACCTCACTTACATGTATTAAAAGTCCCATGCTCGCCTAAATTAAACAGAATCAGCAATAACCATCTAAAGGAACTCAAAGACTATGGAGCATAAGAACAAATCAAGAACATGAAACATCCAGCAATAACTTTCTATAACTAAAACATCAAGCAATAACTTCCACAACAATTAAGAGTAAAATGCCAGATTCTCATTAGACCTTAAGGTCCTACCTTCATTGTCATCATCGGAGGCACCATGAGCTTGCTCAACATCATCTCCACTTTTTTCTGAATCCGTGTTATATTCTTCTTGTTTTGTCCTATAGTCACACACAATTCACAAACCATTATCATGATATAATATAAGAAGCTTCAAGGTTTCAAAATGCATGAGAAGAGGAGATGACCAAACACATACTAAAACCATTAGAATCCCTTGCTTCAAAGAAGGTTTCAATAATCCAATAAAATTTCTGTGAGAAATATTGGAGAAGAATATTATTAAATTATTGTCTATAGTATTACATTGAGACTCTATTTATAGATACTATATTAGACTCCTTTTCCGACTAGGATACTATAATACAATCCTTTTCCAAGTAGGATTCTATATACTATTGTTATTCCTATTCCTATTCTAAGTAGGATTATATTTACCTATTTTATTTTAACACTCCCCCTCAAGCTAGTGCATACACATCATATTTACCTAGCTTGTTAAAAATGTAATTAATACGAGGATCGATGACGGGCGTGTTGAGATAACACCAAGTTGATCTTCCGGCTTCACAAAATTAACAAATCAACTTCAATGTCTTAGTCTTCTAATGAAATTCCGGAATTGCATTGTTAAACTTCCCAAACCAAGCTTGAGAAGATTGTTTTAGACCATAGAGTGATTTATACAATCGACATACAAAGTTACCGGACTCTCCTTGAGCAACAAAATCAGGTGGTTGCTCCATATAGATTTCTTCCTCGAGATCATCATGGAGAAAAACATTCTAAATGTTCAACTGATTAAAAGGTCAATGGAGAATGACAATATGGATCATCTCGAAATAACTCTAAGAAAGTCACTTTAAAACTGGTCAAAACTTGCATATGCACCGAATTATTAGATTTGACGGCTGACAGTGGTCAAAGTGAGAAATAAAATTATATGGGTAGGGTCGGAATGATAACACGACCCTACTGAGAAAGAGAATAATATGGGTAGGACCGGAATGATGGCACGACCCTACTGGAAAATAGAAATTATGTAGATAGGATCATATTGATGGCATGACCCTACTGCAAAAGAGAAATTGTATGGATGGGGTCAGAATGATGGCACGATCCTACGCAAATCAGATTTGATGAGTCACTGAAAAGCTGAATGGAACTGCGCAAATCAAATCTAAATCACCAAAAAGACACAGTGCTATGCAACTCAGATATGAGAAAGTAGTTCGAAAAATTCACAGTACTACACAAATTGAATATGAGTAGTCCGGAGAGATGCACGGTGCTAGACAAATCGAACATGAGAAAGTAGTCACTGAAAAGATGGCACGGTGCTACACATGATAAATATGAAAAAGTAGTCACCAAAAAGATGACACGGTGCTACACAAATTAGATTTAAAAAAAGTAGTCACCCGGAATGATGGCACGGTGTTATACAAATACTGACAGTTGTGAGGTTGACACAAAACAACCCTAGAAAGTCACCGAAAATTGACGCACAATGACCTGTTTGACTGAGTTTTCTTCCCGTGAATATGAGAATCATACATATATCATTGACCCTACTTTATTTTTTTGACAATGGTAACATCATTGACCCTACTTTTATTAACATAACCATTGGCCAAACGGGCAGCATATATGGGTCATAGCCGCTCGCCGGCAGCGGAAGCTCTTTGATTTTCTACCAGGACCATAGAAGCTTTGATACCATGTGAGAAATATTGGAAAAGATTATTATTGAATTGTTGTCTATATTATTACATTGAGACTCTATTTGTAGATACTATATTAGACTCCTTTTCCAACTAGGATACTATAATACAATCATTTTCCAAGTAGGATTCTATATACTATTGTTATTCCTATTCCTATTCTAAGTAGGATTGTATTTACCTATTCTATTCTAACAATTTCAACAATAACAAAGAACCTAAGTAGATGGAGTAGAATCAATATTGTGAATTTATATAGCTGGTCCCAAAAGTTGGGATTAAGCATAATTATTGTTGATGCACATAAACCATAACCAATTATTTGCAAAACTATTATCCTTTTGCAGGTACTAGGTACTGACTTGATGCATAAAGTGGATATGTAAACAACACGAGGTCCTCGCGAATCATGATGTGCAACAAGCCAAATCATTTCAAGTTGAACACACACCTCGAAGCAGCAAGGAGTCCTAGTGTCTTACTTTATTGGCTTATTTAGGCAGCAGTTGTATTGAGAATGAAAATATAAAAGCCATTTCACATCAGAAAATCCTTCCTTTCCTAAAATACCTTATGTGATGGATTATGTTTCCTTATTCTGTTTCCATATCAAAGATGTCAACTTGGCTCTGATTTAAAATTATAGAGAACAATAGTTCACCATGAAAAATAAAACCAAAGACGAAAAGTTTAAAGTATTCCAAAATTTTCATTTTCTTCAACAAAACAAAGCAGCAGTTGACACTTCAAGAAATCATCACAAGTATATGATAAGATATAAGCAAGGGAAAGAATACTTCTACAAAGTAATAATTTTTTTACCTCAATGACTCCAACAAACTATCATACATAGTTGGCTCCTTATAATCCATAACTTCTTCTTCTTCTTTCTTTTGTTCTTCCATTTCTTCCTCTAAAGCTATCTCCAAATTATCTTCTGCTGAATCATCTATCAAGTATCATCCCATCCAAAAAAAAATTAAATACTTAAACTTCCAACAAATAACATACCACAAAGTTAGGAAAAATTGGTCCTTTTTATTACTCTCGTTTTCTCATTCCGTATATCAATATTACTATTATTTCTAGGAATGGCAATAGGGCGGGTTAGGGTCGGTGGGGTGGCTAAAGCCTTGTGCTACCATAGATTTGACATGCCCTACCCTGCCCTGTTTAATATTTCTTTGTTTTCCAACCTGCCTCACCCCATAAAGCTGCACTATATTTTTGCAAGTTTACCACAGTAATTTAGAAAATTTTAAAACAATCAAAATATAATCAACGAAGTGTTGTTTCTCCTGAGATAAGAAGTATCTTGTTTTCTTTTAATATACAAGCAAAAATGTCAACAGTTTTAGATTATGGACTGAACTTATTATCCTAATAGTGTTTGTTTTTTTAAGTAAACAGCATATGGATAAAAAGCTATATAAAGATGAAATTTTTAAAGTTAAAAATGCTTGGTTTTCAATTTTCATGGGTGGGATAAACAATTAATCACAAGCAATGCTTGGCCATTACCTATTACTGGAAGAAATTCATTAACATGTTCCAAATAACTAGAGTATAATATCACATACGTATATTTTTTAGCCCCGCCTGCTCCGCCCCTTTTAGAACTTCAATTGTAGTTTATCCGCCCCAACCTTATGCTTCCTTTTGCAATTCCTAATTTGGTCAAACAGTTTCTTCACTATATTTTCTCAAACTTCTTTTAAAATATTTCAAAAGTTTGACAAATGAAGTGTTTATAGTTTGAATGAGTTACCTGGAGATGGGGTTCTATTGAGCTTTTCTTGTCTGCTATGGCGCCGATTCTTCTTCAAATTCTGTTTGTTTCTAGAAAGATTTTGTTCTAGTCTTCTCTTCATGCCTTTACACAAAAAAGAGAAAGAAACAGATAATTACAAACTATTCACAATAGAAAAAAGAAAAAGCAGTACAGATAAAAACCTTGTTTTCTTCCAAATGTCTGCTTCCCCATTTAGCGAAGGACTTACCTCCTGATTGAGATATTAGCTGATTCTCGTGCAAGGGACGCCGGTCGTAGGACGAGGACAATGGCGTCAGGTTGCTGGGTTCTTAGGCCTGTCGGCGAAGAAGAGTGGCGGGTGAGGTGTTGGTGTATAAGTTTTGTTTCTTGCGTAACACCGTTCTTGAAAAAATAAAGCGAGGTATGTAAATCGGCAAATAGCAGCTTCGATGTAATAGTGAGACTCTAATTAAAGATGTTTATACTCAACGAATACTCATTATGAACACAAGTTCAAACTATAGAAAACAGAAAAATAGTACTAACAAAACTCAGTTTTAACAGAAACGTTGTAGGTGTTCTTCCTTTAGAACACAAGCTCATATGGTTTCATGTCTGACTTCAATGAGAACCTTGCAGACAAATACGCTGCTCATCTTTCTTTTCTTGTGGAAGCACATTCTTCATGGATGTAAATCATTTCATATCAAACAATTCTATAATGTCTTCTCTTGCATCAAATTAGATCACACAAAGCTGAAAAATTTCAACAATGTATGTTAAACAAAGTGTCTACTCACTGTTACAAGGGAATAGAAAGTGCATCAGTTCTCACCAATATATATTTTTTATACTAATTTGGAACTTCTTTCAAAAAGTAAAATCCAAAAACCATCTCTGACCAAGATCACAACACCAAAATTCCATTTTTGTCTAAATTGTGTAGAACATAGGTTTCTAAATGTGGTACAAATTTCACTAATTACTTTTCCAGGTTCTTTGAGTACGTCAATAGAACAATAATATCTTCATACACCAAACGCTCATTAATATCTACTGTACATTCTTCCACAAAGCTAGTATTCACAAACATACACTGAGTCAATTCTAAATTTCTGATAAATGTATATTTATACCAAACATCTGCCGCTAATAAGTACTGCATCTTCTGAATTGCAACAAACTCATTGCACATAATCTACTACGGTAAATACATTCTTCCCCAAAGCAATATAACCACACACACTCTACAATTATTGTTCCACACTACTTTGCTCTGTACTATCCGTATTATTATAGTTCTTACTTTTGATATCTCGTATTGTCAGTCGTTTATTGATGTTCTGATTATCTGACTATTTTGTTTTTTATAGCGTTAGTTGCTATATTTTCTACAGAATTTTCTTCTTCTTTGTATTTTGATTTGCTAACATGGTAAGGTATTTTTTAGAGCTATTTTGATTATTTCCTCAACACTACGAAATCGATCAAAATTTTCCATGTCTATATTTCATATTTGATCTTTTTTATTCATACTATCTTATGTGACTGCCAGCAAATCTGTATTGAACATAAATTAATCAGAGCTGCATTAATTATTCATGTCTCCATTAACTATAATTATTTTTAATATAGATACATTCTTTATACTATCAAGTGCATTTCAATTCACTTATTTATGAACAACTACTCCTATTGAACTACCAGATAGCATTTTGGTTTATGGAAAATTAAAGCTGATTATGAAGTCCTTTCCCTCAAAGGCTTTGATAATCAAAATCAACTTAGTTTTCTTGGTTTGTTTCTTAGTTGCTTATGCTGCCCTTCTTCACTGGCAGCCAACATTTCCTAATCATATAACATTCTAACAAGGTTTGTTCAATGGTTTCTATAGCACTATGACAGAGAGGAGAGGAAGGATCAGTGATTATCCCCATAGTAAAAACTTAATCCTATAAAGCGTATCAAGGGACCGAATCCATTGGAAGGTAAGATATGCCGGAACATTATTAGGTTCGAGAAGGCAGCACACTGATTTGGTAGAGAACATGTTAATAACATCGTCAGGAATGATCAAAGAGAGACCTTTCCAATTTCATAATTGGAAGTCTGGGTTTCCTTTTATTCAACAATGAACAGAAGCAAAAGCAAAAAATATAAATACAACAAGGCAGAAGCAGTCAAATTTCATCAAATCAGTGAGGCCCAATTTTAGATCACGGTTACAAAGCTCAAATATATCATATACATAAAGATTGTCTTTTTATACTATACTAAGTGATAATGATTCAATTTTTATATTGTCTGGTGTTGGAAAAGCCTATGTGTGACCTTGCTTGGACCTTCCTAATGCGGGATGCTTTGTGCATTGGACCCTTTTTATCTCTACAAGTAATAAGTTGCTTCTGATTTTCAGGTTGAGGCAAAGAAGGCTGTTCCTAGGGATGATCAACAAATAATAAATAGAAACAATAGCAACATTCAAGGATCTCCAGTCTTGGACGCACAAAAAAGATATTTGTAGGAAGCTTAGCATCTACTGTCACGGAGAGTGATTTTAAGACATGCTTTGATCAGTTTGGTACAATACAGATGTTGTAGTGATGTATGACCATAATACTCAGAGGCCAAGATTGTTTGGATAACTTATGATTCGGAGAATGCAGTTGACAGGACATTGTTTAAGACGTCTCATGAACTAACAGTAAAATGGTTGAAGTAAAGTGTGCTGTGCTGAAGGAGCTATCTCCTGCGTGTAGCCGCAACCCTCTCATGGGATACAACTATGGACTCAATAGAGCCAACAACTTCCTCAACAACTATGCTGCTCAGGGTTATAATATAACGTCGCTTGGAGGATACGGGGTCAGGACGGATGGCAGGTTTAGTCCAGCTGGTTTCTCTCAGTTTGGTTCTCCTGCTTATGGAATGGGTGTCAATTTGGACCAGGCGCTGAGCCCCACCCTTGCAGGAGCTTCCAACTTTAGCAATAATCTTGGTTATGTCGATGGAGAATCAGCACCCTTCGGCTCGTTTATCCATGAATTTGAGTGCCTCTTCTTTACATGATGAATTAGACCTCGAGATGAATAGACAAGTAGTCATAACCTGTCCACCTGATATTAATTTGCAACAATTGGTTTTGTAGTCTTGGCAGAACTCTCACTTAGACAATTCCAAGATTATTAGAGCACTCCAAATTTCTGCTAGCCCAATTCTATCCACTTTCGTACAACTGACAGGCAGAACTTCACAGGCATGTGATCGAACTCCTTGGGCTCAGCAGTTTTTGTAGCTTAAAATCAAAACCGAAAACAACATTCAAGTAATATGTCTTCCACAGACAACCATAGAATCCATAAACAAAGGTTCAACTTCAGAAAATAATCTATCTTGCACAAACAATTCGATGTCAGCACAGCTAATATTACCACGGGAACCCAAAAGGCATAACAAACCCAGCAGAGAGGACAACACAGAAAGAAGAACTCACCAGAAAGTGAAGAAAGAGGAAAGATGGAGGGAGAAAGGCAAAGTTGTTCTGAAGCTGGTTGTCCAAGCCGACGGGGGGAAGCAACAATTGTAACAGTGAGCCGAAGTGAAGCAAGATCAAATACGGGTTAAACCACGTAAAGTACGTTAATAGGTAGTACAGAGGTAAAATTACAGGAGTAATCTTGACGGTACTCACACTTATATGAGGCTAAATTAAGCAATTGAGTAAATATTTAATAATAAATAAAGATTTTGCCAGATTATAAATTTATTCATCTTCAAATATTATCCTTTCTTTATAAAAAAAATCGATTTTCTTTCCATAAACATCTCTACTTTATCTTCAACAATTCCTCTAGATTACTAACTCCAAATTCTTTTTCAAACTCCCTCTATTTCAGGTTTAATTTTTTATTTTTTTCTTAATAATTTTAATTGTTGCCTAATTACAAGAGTATATTATCACATATGTAATTGATTAGCCCCGCCCACTCCATCCCATTTAGAATTAGGCAAAAAACATAACTACACATTTTTAAAATCTAAAATTACATGACCCTACCGACTTTTTTATATTTACTTTAGAATATCGAATTTTTATTATTTATTTTTTTTTGCAAAAGATGTAAAATTAATTAGCATGAGTTTAGCTAAGGGGCTTGCACAATTAATGGAATAAAATCCCAACAAAAGGGGCATATTGATCAACATGCCATTATTAAGGATTTTAAAGTCCAATACCAAAAATAAGTATGAAGGGTTCCTTCAATAAGTCAACACAACTAATTAATGGGTAATGCAATGAACTTGCTGATTTATTTTATTTTATTTTTGTTCTTTAGTCTTATAATTTATATGAACATATTATTATGTTGTAACTTAAACTGGCTTATAGTGTTGCAGATGGTATTTATTTTGGTTTGGTATTGAATTAATTATGTGTTATTATCCAATTGTGTGGATTATTGGAAAATTGGTGTATTTATTGTTAATATTTAAATGAAGTATCAATGTACGATTTTGAATCTTGGTCTAATGTTTGTGGTATTTATGATTTTTTTTAAAGTTAATACAACTAAATGATATTTGTCTACCAAGGGGTATATATTTTTGTATAGTCTAATTATTCATACAAAAGCGTGTAATATTTTTCAAAAGTTGCAGATTTGTGTTGTATGAATATTGGTCCTTAACTACCATAATAATTGATAATGTAAGACAATAGATGATAATTTGTTTAGTATAATAATTGGTTCTGGTGGCCATAAATTTTTTTAATCTTAAAAGTCTAACATTTGATATGAAAATTGGTATAGTATTGGTGTTTAAATGATTTACGAAATGTGTAATAAGAAAACAAGTTACCATATAGATTTAGATAATTTTGGTATAATAGTTGGTATAATTTTGGGTATTATAATTTTTTTAAAAAAATATAAGACAGATGTTTTATGGTGCATGACTAAAAATTTGGTTTGAAAAATTGGTATAGTATTGGTGTTTTAGTAGTTTACAAGATGTGTAGTAGGAAACCTAGTTGGTATATGGATTGACATAAATCAATTTTTTTTTAAAAAATGCAACTTTAACTAAAAAAAAATTAGAATAGAATAGAATAAAAATTAACAAGAGCATGAATACATTGATAAAAATATTACAAAAAACTTCATAACTTAGCTATCCAAACACATCCAAAAATCAAAAAACACATCAAACGAACACCCAAAAGTAGTAAGCAATTTAACCACCACAATATCAAGTCTATGACTTCATCCTTGGGAAATCCATACTCAAGTCTCAATACTGCTTCCATTGGTTCAAAGTATGGAAAATCTATTAAAAAAGGAATGCTTTCCTTCTCGTCCATTGATGAGAGCAGATCTATCCAGGTTGATGAATTCAAGTTTGTACCATTCTTTTTCTCCAAAATATTCTTGGGGCTTGTTCCAGTGGCGAACAAAACTTTAGCGCAAAAAGTATGGTAGAGATATTGGAATTGCTTAGCAAAAAATTGGAAAAAAAAAAAGAGAATGGAGTCGAAACATCTAAAACAATAATAGTATTCAAACAAATAATTTTTTGTTTGAAAATTAACAAAAAACTGAAAATTAAAAAAAAAAAAAAAAAAGATGAAGTCATTCATGTAACACCCAACTTTTTCTTTTACTAAGATTGAGTCATCCTTCATACGATAGGATCAATTCCTAAGTATTTAAAGTATATTAGATGTGATTTAGAGTTGTAAAGGATATTTTACATGAAGTCAAGTCCAAAGAATTTCTACCGATGAAGTGTTCGTATGAGTTGATAGAAGGGTCAACTTCAAATGACCATATCTCCTAAAGTATAATGAGTTAGGTGACCCATAATATATCAAATTAAAGATCTTTGAGTTAGCTTTTCAATGCATCTTATTTCGCATTAAACAGAGTTCGGAATAGAAAGTTATGACCTTTTTACTGGAGACCTGCAGAGTTGTCTGAAGGTCCGCGACGGCTCCGCGACGCGGACCTATCGCGAACCCTTTCATGATAAGCTAAGCGATGTCCCTTTATTTTATTTTGAGGGTACTTTTATCCTAAAGCCTTTGGGGGTCTATTTAAGGTCCCAAAACGCATAAAACGTCATTTTTATGAGTCAAAACTCTCTCCTTCACTCCTAAACATAAAACAGTCAAGAATCATCAAGAAAGTCATCAAGTTAGGATTAACTTTCAAGATTCTTTATCAAGGTGAGTTATTCTTCATAAGCTTTAAGCTAATTTATCTATCTATTCATGACATCCCTATTAGAATCTTAAATTATAACCTAGGGTTTCAAGAAAGGATTTCTTAATTATTCTTTTCATGAATTAGGGTTCTTCATCAAGAACTCTAAAGATTCTAAGTCAAGAATTCAAGAATCAAAGAGAAGCTCTTCAAACAATATCTTTACAAGTTCTTCCACTCTAAAAGAACTATCGAGGTCGAGAATTTTCTCCAAAGAAACGAGTATTCATCAAATTTTGATTGTAATATCAACTTTTCAAGTATGGCTAAACTAAAAGCATGAGATTGTTCTCTCATGTGCCCCATAGAGGTCAAAGATGAGTTGATGGTTGAAGAGTATATGTGCATGAATACTTGAGAGTTTTTCATTGAAAAAAGTTCATTTGAAATTACATGTTTTCTATGTTGATACCAATTGTTTTCTTGAAGTTAACATTTTTCATGAGATTTTGCATAACCTTACATGATTATTTGAAAAGCATGCATAGTGAACTTTGGGGATGAGTCTAGAGCCTTGACGATGATGATGTTTGTGATGTTGTGATTGTGTTTCACATTTGATGAGAGTCTTGATGATGATGTTGATGAGAATGATGTTTTATGATGTCTTAAAATTAGAAGTTTAATTTCTAAAAGAGTATCTTGAGTCTATGATGTCGATGTTGATGTTGATGAGGTGAGGTAATGTTGATGTTGAGGTACTATGTCCCTACGGGACTGATGTTGATATTGAGGTATTATATTATGTCCCTACGGGACTGATGTTGATGTTGAGGTATTATGTTATGTCCCTATGGGACTAATGATGAGGTATTATGTCCCTATGAGACTAATGAGGTTGATGAGCATGTCGAGTTCTGGGAGAAGTATTGAGCACCGAAATGGGTAAGAGTGAGTCTCACTCGAAACCATTAACTACGTGGCCCGCGTAGGAAGAGGGGATTGAACAGCAATGCGGATGGCTCCTTTCTTGTCCCAAATAAGGACTGAGGTTTTTCTTGTGGATCCATTGAGGTTGATGTCCTTTACCCCGAGCAGGGTATTTAATGGATGTGGCAACGACATCGCTTCGTTGTATCATCACTGGCTCATAGGTGATGGTTGTCGGTTAGAGAAACTCCCAATTAGGTTCCATTTTGATAGAACTCTGATGTTGATGTGATGGTATGAGTCTTGATAGATGTTGATGTTTTATTGTCTACTCTTTATCCTTGTCCTAAACAGGCATGAGTCCTTCGAGTTAAGTTGAGTTTCCTTGAGTTGAGTTGAGTCGAGTCGAGTCGCGTTGAGTTGAGTTGAGTTGAGTTGAGTTGAATTTCCTTGAGTCGAGTTTCCTTGAGTTGAGTTGAGTTGAGTTGAGTTGAGGTGAGTCTGATGTATTGATGATGCATTGATGAGAGGTTGATGGGTCATTTGTCTACTCTTTATTCTTTCTTTAGATAGACATTTGACATTCTGATGGAGTATGATGTTGAGTTGATGTTATTCCTATATTATTCTACTTGTTTCTGTTTCACTCAGCTATTTTACATACCAGTACATTTCACATACTGATGTCCCCTTCTGGGACTGCATCGTTTTATGATGCAGAGGCAGGTATTTGAGATCATTGACAGGCGCTTCGTTGATGATCTATTGGCATTTAGCTGATCGATGAAACCTCCTTGTTTTCGGAGGATTTCCATATTATTATCATCTAGCTTGAGTAGTACTTTATTTTCCCTGAGTTGGATAACCATGGCCTATCATGGTACCATCAAGATGTTTGAGTTAGAGGCTTCATAGATATGTAACATTTTTTTTTCAACTATTCTTTGTTGGAAATTAACATTTTTATATAAAGACTTGACTACTTTAATTAAATTAAAGTCTTTTCCTTGAGGATGTTTCATCCGCTGTTGAGTATGAGGTGACGATGAGGCTAAGTGGTTCGCTCGGAGACTAGCAATAGCCTCTGAGTGCCGGCCACGCCAAGGGTACTCTCCCGGGGCGTGACAGTTCACCTGGAGTCGGTTTGTTTAAACCTGGGGCTCTTCCTAACAGTTGTTCCTACCATTGTGAAATTTACACTACGTTGAGACGGAAAAGAACATTTAAAAAAAATAAAAACTTTGCACGGGCGGAGAAACATCTAAAACTCCCAATAACATCATTTAAACAAACAATTTTTTGTTTAAAAATCAGCAAAAAAACTTTTTAAAAAAAGGTTTGATTATGTTGAAATGGGAAAAAAATTTCAAAAAAATAAAAACTTTTCACGGGGCGCAGAAACATATAAAAATCACAATAACATCATTCAAATAATTAATTTTTTATTTGAAGATCAGTAAAAAAACTAAAAAAAAAGCTTGATCACATTTATCTAGAATCTGAACGGTTCCCTTCAGAGAATCGAAGAAAGAATGGTGCTTTTGATGTCTAAAGGAGTTGTAGAAGCAACAATAATGATTTTTACATTGATAAATATAAAAAGTCTGATGATTAAAGTTTTTTTCCACAAATTTAGAGCTATTCAAAGCAATCAAATCAAAGAAATTGATTTGATTAACATTGAGAAAGAAAAAACGTCTGTTAATATATTTTAAAAACTAATTTTTACCATAAATGCAGCACTCTTAATAAATGTAATGCACAAATTCTTACATGTACTCAGCATATTTAATCAATGGTATAATTTAGTAATTTAAGTGTTATTTTGGTAAATAAATTTTTTTTATCATTAAGAGTTTTAAAGTGCATAGATTTGTAATTTTTCCTTTTAGAATTTTAATTATAGTTTACCCACCCACTCTTATGCTGTCCTGTTGTAATTTCTAATTAGGTCAAACAGTTTCTTCACCAATTTTTTAAAAATATTTTCAAAGTTTGACAATTAAGCAAAAGCGGTTATTTGATACGATTCTAGTCAAATTTAAATGAATCAAAACATATATAGTACTAAAAGTTTACTATTAATAAATAGAATATTAGATTTGAATTCATAATTTAAAAATAAAATAATGTAAAAATTTATCAAAATTCATCTTTTCGATAAAAATACTTAAATATTTGACAAGTGTGAAATTAGGTTCCTCAAAAATATAGATGAGAAAATGTCACACCAATAAAACATTTCGATTAATTGATAAATTGCAAGTTGCATCACAGGAAAAGCAAATAATCATCTATAATGTCCATACGATGGATTCTGATCGTCAATTAATTTGGATGATATTGCAGTTAAAGTCCATTTATTTATTTATTTTTGGAGCGATTTGATATTTAATTGAAATTCAATATAAAAATAAAATAAAAAAAATTAAAAAGAGATAATTATTAAAAATATTTCTGAATTTGGCATGGATTATTAGTTTCATTTCTAAATTATTGATAGTGTTAAAAAATTTTCTGTATTTGATTAATTGAACTTAAGTACGCTCCTAAATTCTTGTCAAGTTAAGAGGTATTTTTAACAGTTGTGACAAATAGGGGATGTATTTTAGTTAAACTACTCATGTTGTATGCGCTTTGCGTAATCAAAGCGTGTACCTCATTTGATACCGAACATTACAGAGAAAAAATAAATTTAATTATGAACTTATTAAAAGATAAATAAGTCACTAATTTTGATAAATTATATATAACGTTATATATATAGAGATTCTATCACTAATTAGAATTCATGATAAATTAGAATTTTCCTTAGCACTGCAGCATATTTTCTTGATTCAAATAAGGAAAAGTAGAAGTCTATCAAATAAGGAAGATTTAAGAGTCTTTCCATGGTTGGAAGTGCTTATTTTATTACTTCTTTCCATATATTTTAAAAGTCAATATTATAAATATATAAATATAATTAAATACTAATTTAAACAAAAATGGTGAAAAGACGATTTTATCTAAAACAGAGTCTTTTAATGAAGGACAAAAAGTTCAAACGTTTCTAAGAGTCTTCACACTTTTAATACAGTATGATAGATAGATAGATAGATTAGTCAAGTAGAGAGATATTTTAAGATTGTCAATAGTTCAAAAATGAAACTTATAACTTGTGTCAAGTTTAATAAGATGTTTTCAATACTTTTCTCTTAAAAAAAGTTAAGTCAATTTTCCAATAATTAATGTATGTTAAATGTGACAATTCACTTTAAAGTCTGTCCAGATAAAATGATAAGTGTAGTAAAATCGCTTTAAATTATTAGCTAGATGAACAACGCCCTTGTTGTGCAAGGACTCAACAATTTGAATGAATCATGTGATTTTTTTGAGTTTTTTGTGGGCGTACTATTTATTGTTATTTCAATTTATGTGTATTAAATTTTGATATAATTTTTAGATATTTTAAATTGATAATTATTATTTTTATATATTTTTAATATAATTTTTAAAAAATATACGTTACTTTCCTTGTCTAATAAAATTTTAAATTTTTTTATATAACTAATTATTAATTATTGTGATTTATAATATTTTATTTACGTAATTTTGAATTCATATATATAATTTTGTCTCAATATATGTTGTATAGATAGACTTTCAAGAGTTAATCAAATGTTGTTAGTTATTGAGATTTATAATACTTTCATTTATTAGGGGTAATATTGTAAAATCAACCAGCTGAAGTAGGCACGTCAATCGATAGCTGCCTTGAAAAATTTAAATAATTAATAAAAATGATATAATAAAATCAACCAGACAAAACAGACACATCAAAGGCAAGCAAGTAACTGAAGCAGGTATGTCGATACCGATTTGGGGTAATATTGTAAATTCATAGCTAAAGCGGTAGAAGAAATAATTAATAGAACGACGTAGCAAAATTAAGCAGTTGAAGCAGACACGTTAATGTAAGGACCCGAAAATTTGTTTAACGACCTCAAAGGAATTCCCTTGGCTAAACTCTTCTCAAGTACCAATGAGAGGGTCAACTTTGAGTGAGCATATCTCTTAGCTCAAATTGAACTGGGTAGCCTATGACATACCAAATTAAAGCTCTTTGAATTAGCTTTCCAACGCACCTGGTTTCACCTAATTCCGAGCTCGGACCAAGGAGTTACGCTTGTTTTCGTTCAGACTGTTCGTGCAGGAAATCCACACGGCCAGCCACACGGACCGTGTGGCATCAGGCGGTCCGTGAGGCTACTTTGACCCACGAATTTCTTGCCAAAACTTTGTTCTAAGCGTGTGTACCTTCTTGGTACCTTCATACGGACCGTTGCACGGTCCGTGTGACCTTAAACGGTCCGTTTAACGGATCGTTTGGTGACACTTAGTCCGAAGGAAAAATTTTCTGAAAAATTTTAAGTCTGGTGAGATGGTCCATCACACGGTCCGTGTGGAGTGAGATGGTCCGTTTACTGGACAGTGTGGAATGACTTAGTCAAAAAAAATATTACCTCCGAAAAATTCGAAAATTCTAAGTCCGGTGCCACGGACCAGTAGACGGTCCGTGTGAGCCCATACGGTCCGTTTAGCGGACCGTATGCCCCAGACGGGCCAATTCTTGATCCGTTTCATTAATGGCAATTTCGTAATTTTGGTTTATTTCGGTGCAAATATGGTCTTTTCCACCCTTTCTTGAGCTTCCTATATATTCCATACTTCACCATTTTGAAGCATTTCTACACTTCAACTCTCTCTCTAAAAGTTCTTTCTCAAGACTCTCCTACATCTCTCTAGGATTCTTCAAGCTAAGGTTCACATTTGAGATCACTTCCTCCTCAAGTTTGTCTTCTACCGGGTATGTGGAGTTTGATTCTTGGTTTCCTTTCAACCAAGAAGACCCAAATCCTTACTAAAATTATTTTGTAACTTGTATACTTAAAATGTGAAATTTTAGTACTTGTTCTTAGTATTTGGAACCATGCATGTGTTAGTTTAGGATCCTTATCATGATCTATGTTAGTTTTATGGAAATGAACTATTTGGACTATGGAATTTTGAACTTGCATGTCCCTTTAAATATGTTATTTTGCATGGGTGATATGTACTACCATTTCCTTGAATTTTTATTTGAATTTCTAGTCTTATATTGTATCTTGTTTGGTACACTCTACATTACCCATGCTATTCCTACACTATGTATTGCATTACATACATGACATTTTACATGGAAATTTCCGGAATTGTGGAATTAAACCCAATTTTGCCCCAAAGGGGAACTATAATGTGAATTTTGGTAAGACATGGGATATGACAATAAGGTGATCACTGGTATGTCTATAATCTTGGCTCTTTGACCATCTTGGGTGCTTGCACCATCTTGTACTTGTAGATGAGCTATTCCTTGCATTGACATCTTGAATATGATCTTGTAAATCGGCGTTGAGCCCAATTATGTCTTGAACGTTATGAACTTGCACTTGACTCTCTTGAAAGCATAAGTATATATATATAAGTATTCTTGTGGGATGTGTAAGACTTAGCACCGATGGAATTGGGGGTCTTCCCCCTTTTCCTCGAACTATGTGCCTACATAGGGACGGATGTAATTCGTCTATTTGTACATGACTATGATTTGTCTTGATCTTGTAAATCCTTCCGAAAAGTGGGTCGTAAGGAAGGTGTCCATCCACCGAAAAGCGGGTCGTAAGGTGTGATGTAGATTACCCTTGGCAAGAAATCTTCTCCCTACCGATGGGAGGTCCCAATCGGTCCAATTTGTGTAATAGCTCGCATGGATTTGGTTTGTCGGTTATAGTCCATCCCCGTTATATAGGAGCACTATCGCATTGCACACATCACGTGTTTCATGGCATCTTGTATATATAATTTCTATTGTATATGTATTCCTTGTATATTATGTGCCCTTGCCACTTAACATGGTTACGCAGGTTTGGTAAATCACGTGCATTGCATACCCTCATACTTAGTACATTCAACGTACTAACGCATACTCTATGCCTGCATGATTTTACCATGCAGGGACCGAGCAGTTTGAGCAATATCAGCCGGACGCGTAGCTTATCCCTTCCTAGATATTTTGTGGTGAGCCCCGTCTTTCGAGGGCATGCTTTTGATTTCTTTTGTACACCTCCTCTATGTATGTATTTTGACTGAGGGTGAGCCCGGAACCTGTCCCGACCCCCGTTCCTTGATTAGAGGCACTTATTGGACAATTGTATAAACTTCTCATTTTGTTATCTATGGAATATGTCCTCCCTTTTGGTTTTAAGAATGTTCTCTTTAATCATGTCTTTAAACTTCTGCAAATTTGAGGCTTGTTTGGGGGCTTTCGGGTCCCCATTCGCCGTGTCACATCTAGACCCCGACCCCGGGTCGTGACAGTTAATCAACAGCTGCCTTTTAAAAAAATAATTAATTAGGAGCAATATCATAAATTTATAGCTACATCAGTTGAAGAAATAATTAAAAAAAATGACATAATAAAATCAAATAGTTGAAGCAGGTATGTCAATGGATAGTTGCCCTCTTAAGCAAGCAGCTGAAGCGGGCACGTCAATAGACAACTGTCTGCTTAAGCAAGCAGCTGAACACATATATGTCACGCCCCGGAGGGTAACCTTGGCGAGGCCGGCACTTAGAGACTATTGCTAGTTCCCGAGCAAACCACTTGACCTCATCATCACATCATACTCAACAACGGAAGAAAAATGCTCAAAGAAAAGACTGTAAAATAGTTAAATAATCTAGTCTTTATAAAAAAGAAATTTTCAATAAAACAAAAGTTGAAAAAGGAACAATACTCAACTTCCTCTACTCAAAGTCTATGAAGCCTCTACCTCTAACATCTAGATGGTACCATGACAGGCCATGACTTCCCAACTTAAGGAAAAATAAAATACTCAATGAAAGAAGAAAAGGCTCCTCCGAAGGTAAGAAGGGCTCACCATCTCTGGAATCGCGAATTTGAACTTCAACGGCGAGTCTGTTGAAGTCCTCTAATACCTGCCTCTGCATCATGAAACGATGCAGACCCAAATGGGCATTAGTACATGGAATATACTGAATAGCTCAAGTAAATACACAAGGCTCAACTCAATTCAGTAAACTCGACTCGTAACTCAACTCATTTAACTCATGACTCGACTCAGTGAATATGCAAGTTTAAGGTTTTGAGATCGTGCTTTAAAATTAGACTCAATGTTTTTATGCAACTCATTTTGAGAATCATACTGTGTTAACTCAAATGTTTCTCGGGAGTTTCTCTAACCGACATAACTCTCCACCCCACCATGAGCTTTGGTGATGTACAACGAAAAGACGTCCTTGCCACGCCCGCCCTAAACTTGCCATGGTAAAGGACGTCAACCTCTCCTCTCTCGGATCCAAAGAGAATGTCCATCTATTGGGATGTGAGCCGCCAGAGTTAACTGCACGACTATCTTACGTTGGCAACATAGTTCTAGGGTGCTCCTCAATACCCAACTCCGTGCTCAATACTCCTTCCAAGGTTAAAACGTGCTCATAGAAATTAACTCAAACTCATCTCTTTGACTCATCTCAATCAAGTCAACGCAGTTATCAATAACTCAACTCAATTACTCAATAACTCAATAATTCAGGACCATCATTCATGCAATGCAACTCTAGACTCAAACTAACTCCCTGTAAAACTCCAACTCATACGATCAATTAAGTCACATAGAACTCATACTTAGCACATATAACATAGTACATCCTCGTCTTATACATATACGAGAACATGTATTCCTCATCTACAACTTACTCAAGCTCATCAAAACACACATTATCTCATCAGTGCTCTCTTCTCAAAACAACGTTTCACTCAATACCCATACTACTTTAAAATCAATGTTCATGCTCTTTAAAGACTTTTTAGAATATATATATATATATATATATATATATATATATATATATATATTACTAGTTCAAATCACTTTGTTCATCAATGCACAAAAATCATCATCTCCACTAAAAAAACATACATAACCTTGATTTAAATCAAATACTTTATTTAATGCACGAAAATCATGAATCTCAATATTAAATAATGCATGGGGAAGCCATGATCATTAACTCAGCTAGGGCTCATGGGAAAGTAATCACGACCAACAATTTCAACAATAAAATAATAATAACTTCAATACATTTAATTATATAAAACTCAATAGAAGAAGAATTGACTCAATTGGAATTCGAAAACTAGGATTTTACCCGATTCATTACTCATTAAAATAGAAACTTGGACGCGTGGATGAACGTAATCCAACGCTTTAGGTAGTGTTACATACCTTGGAGAAAAAAGGAACAATCAAACTCCAGTAGATCCTTGCGCTTGAATTAGAACCCACGCTCTTCTTTCTCCTCTAGTGCTCTCAAGAAACCCTTGAATGTGAACAATGGTGAATTATACACCTAGTGTCACAACCTGAGACTAGGATCGAGTTGTGACACGACGAATGGGAACCCGAAAGGCCCCAAACAAGACTCGAAGTATCCAAATCCACATCATCGGTTCGAAAGCGCAATCAAATAATAATCACATAGTACTAAGGAATGGGTAAGTAGGACTCACGCTATGGGGACATCGAGGTGAAAGGGGTTCACATGGATTCACATAGCACATAGCATACAATAACTAAGGGGCGGGTAAGTAGGACTTACGCTATGGGGCAAACGGGGCTTAGGATCTTCCACATCAACATACATACATATCATAAATTCCCATAATCAATCCATGATATCCATTCCCAATAGATAACTAAAATTATAAGCTTCAACTACATCATATAATCTACGAGAGTCTACAAGATGTCCAACAATACCTCTAGTCATAAGATGGAACGGGGGACAAGACATGTCCCAGGCTCACCCTCAAATAAAAAAGTCGGAGTAGGATAATATAGATAGAGAAAGGTGGTTTGTCCTTAGGAGATGAGACTCACCACAAGTTCAACCTTCGGAATTTGAGCTACTCGTCAAACGGTGGATAATCGTAGCGCTCAGCCCCTACATGGTAAAATCATGTAGGTATAGAGTATGCGCTAGTACGTTTGAATGTACTAAGTATTCGGGCATGCAATGCATATGACTTATCAACCTGCATTTCAATGTTAGATGACAAGAGCACATAATATAGAAAGAATCATATAATCAAGGGAGAAATATACAAGATGCCATGAAATTCATGATATATGAATGAAATGATGCTTATATATAACGTGGATGTGACCTCAACTGACATGAGTAAGACCAAGCGAGCTAGAACTTGGAATCTCGAAGAAATCCCCTCACCGATACAAAGGTGGTCTACTTGCCAAAGGTAAATCATATTTCATCTTACGGGAACATATCCCATTTCATATGAAGCAACCCCCTTACAGGAATATATCCCATTTTGGAAAGGATTTTCATATCATATCATAATACTTCACCTTACAGGAACATATCCCATTTCGTATGAAGCAACCTTCCTTACGGGAACATATCCCATTTCAGATAGGATTCTCATAGCATATGCTAGGCACATAGTTCGAGGAGAAGGAGAGGCCCTTGGGGATAGCCCTGGCATCCCCAATCCATCGGTGCTAAGTTGGCATCCCACGAGAATACTTATACATATATGTGCTTTTAAGAGATGCAATATTCATTTCCAAAACCGTTCAATGCACATTTAGGCTCAAATGCCAAATCATAAATCATAATCATGATGCTCATGTAAGGGATAGCTCATCTACCTATACAAGATGGTGCACCCGAGATGCTCAAAGAGTCATAATCATATGACATATATGTGATCACATTCTTGTCATAACTAATATCTTATCAAAATCATTTTATAAAACATAATTGGGCTTAACCCACTTCATAATTTCCATAAAGATCAATGTGCATGAATGCAAGTCAATGCATGATGTGAGAATAGCATGAGTAACATAGATTCAAGTAAAAATCAACATCATAATATGAAATTGAGTAAATTCATAATTAAATCAACATTTAAATCATAATATAAATCATCCATGCATAAATCAACTTTAAAGGGGACATGCATGTTCATAACTTCATAACTTCAATGTAAATCATCTGATAGGGATTTAAAGTAATTTAAAATCATAGATAAAGTGCAGCCCATACATCAAATGGATTAATAAGATCAAATAATGAAAACCCACATTTAAAGTGAACAAAAATTCATGAAATCAATTGAAAAGATTTTTGAGTCTTCTTGGTTGAAAGGGACCAAGAATCAATCCCACATACCTTGATTAGGAAGATGAATTTGAGAAGAATTTAGCTTGACTTTGAAACCCCAATTGAATCCTAGCTTGAAACATTGAAGATGAGACTTAGGGAGTATTTAGGAATTGATTTTAGGGTGAGAGTGTTTCTAATGGGAATGAATTAGAATAGAAGGGTATCAATTGATTTAGGAGGTTTAGGGTAGGCAAAATGTCATAAAAAATAATTAAAATGAATCGTAATTACCTAAATGCCATTAATGAAATAGATGGAAAGTGGGCCGTCAAGGCCACCCGGGCACCTACACAGTTCGTGAGCCGTCACACGGAGCGTGAATAGTGCCTATGAGGAGGCACTTAGACAGATTTTTGCGGTGCCAACACTTAGAATTCTTTCGAAGCAAAGGGGTGCCATACGGACGGCTACACGGCCTGTGTGACGCTACACAGGTCGTGTCAAGAGCCATGTGACGGCACTTAGAAAATTCTTGCACAAAAAAGTTACGAGACGGTAATTTCATACTTAGAAAAATTTCACATTGAGATCCATACGGTGGGCCACACGGCCTGTGACACACCACACGGGTCGTGTGGGCCTCCCATAGAGCGCCACTTGGTCAAATTTTCCCCAGGGCCAACCTTATGAGATTCGATAAAGTCGGTCGTCCGAAAACCCAAGTCCTTGCACCTAGGGTTCTGTTTTAAGGCTTTATTGAAGCCTAAAACGACCAAGGATTTAATTAAATAGGGATTGGAATGGATAAAAATACCCTTCTTAAAAACTGTCGTCTGAGTCACGAGACCCCGTCTACGGGTTGTAGAGTATTCTATGGGCCGTAGACAGCCTCTCTGAATGAGGGGTCTGAAAATCTGAGTTACTGAAAACTGGCATGAGACCTCTTCACAAGCCGTAAAATGTTTTACGGGCCATAAACTAACTCTCATAAATAAGGGGTTCTGAATTTTGAGTTACTGAAATTTATCACAAAACCTCCTCTACGAGCCGTAAAATACTTTATGGGTTGTATACCGTCTCGTACATAGACCTCAGACTTAGAAAATTTTACCAAGTCATCTGGGGGGTTTTACGAGACCCATTCTACGAGTCGTAGACCTGTCTACGAGTTGTAAGTTTCCCTCGTGAACCTTCTCCTGCAGTTTTCCTCAGTCTTTTCTCAACATCCTCTCTGCATCCGCTCCAGGTTAGGTAGAAGGAATTAGGGGGTGTTACAAGATATGTCGATACCGAGCTGCTTGCTACTCGCTCTTCTATATAGTCAAAAAAATCTTTGAGATAATATTTAGTTTCGGTCCCGACTTGGATCAATAAAAAATTATCGATTTTGATAAAATAATAAGATAATATATTTTTAGAAGATCCTTACATAAATATATGGTCCCATTAATGTTATAAATTAATATTTTTTAAAATATATATATAAAAATATTTAAGACAATTTAGTGAAATATAATTTTAATTTTTCATTAAATTTAAATCTAGGTGAAGCTCATTTCAAACTTTTCTTATTGTATCCAAAAGTTCTAATATTGTCTTTACAAACTGCACCAAAAAATTAATGGAGGTACTATATTGTTTCAACTTTGTCATCAACCTTGTTTTCTGTAGTGGTATTCACAATTTCTTCTAAATTCCGGACCTCTGAACATGTATTATTTTCACCTCGACTAATCTAACATGATATTAACAATAATTTTTATTGCAGTTGTTGATATTATTAATCATGAACTCAAATTCATGAATGTCATTTTCACTAGAAGATTTATTTGAATTCCTTGAAGCTTCATTCCCCCGACGATGCAATAAAAAGTTAATTTTTATTGAATCTTGAAAATATTCTTTAAATTAGTATATACTTTATTAATTAAATAATAGTATTTTATAAGATAATATAATATTTTATAATCCCAATAATATTAATTTAAAGAGATTTTACTATATACACTTCATTATTATTATTATCTAAATACTCATTTCTAGTCTAATGTATTCAAAAATTAATTTTTATTGAATCTCAAAATTAATAAATACTTTATTAATTTATTAATTAAATAATATTTTTATAAAATAATAAAAGTAACTCTAATCATCCTATCACAACACACCATTATGGATGATTATTGAATCCTTTGAGGATTTACAACCACAAAATATACTGAAAGAGATTGCTAATGCTTTTTTCTATGATATTTTTTAGGCTTTTAATTAGCTATAATGACTTCATTGTCTTTGGTCTTCTAAGTCCATATATAACCATTATTTGATTGGATATCTAAACAAACTAATTAGCTAAACACCATTTAAAGAGTGGTTCCCTCACAAATTAACATTGGATGGCATGAAAATTGACTAGTGATTTTGACAATTTATTAGAAATGTATGAGTTCTCTTTTTTTTGGATTCACTAAACTTCTCCATAGAGCTAGTCCAATCGTTTCATTTCTTAATTGGACATTTATTTTGATTTTAATTGACCTTTGTAATCACTAGTCGTTTGTCAACTTCCAAGTGATTATCCGGATAGATTTACTATTTTTTTTAAATTTTTTCATATTTGATATTCACATTAAAATTCGATAAATTTAAATTTTTCGCATATGATCTATTTGGAAATAGTACTTTCCATCAAAGATTTTTCATACCCAGACTCAGAAACATGACCTGCGGTTAAAGGAGGACCAACCTCCTTGGCTGCATCACTCTCTGATTAAAATTCATCGTGCGGCAAATGTGAATCGTTTTGAGCGAATAATATAACAAAGGACTCGGAATATCGGAAGGATTTTATATCTAGAATTTTGAGAATGTTTAGAGGAGATTTGAGTTGGTTAGAATTAGAAAATGATTCAGTCTGCAATTCTAAGCAAACTTCAATAAAAGCTTTTCCATTGGCCTTCAAATCAAGTGTGGCTTCATTTTTTTGTAAACTAAACAAAAAACACATATCACACTCATAAAACGCGCTTGAGAATTTGCAATAACTCCATGTTTTGCACATTAAAAATATCATCAGTGGACCCTACTTTGCCTTTGTAGAAATCAGAATAAATTTTCATAGTGTCTAATTCTCATCCACAAACCCCATTCTACAACTCGTACGGTTTTCTATGGCCCTGAATTCATTTAGTAGAAATCAGACTCCAAAACAACAGTCTCTGAATTTTTTTCTCTCAATTGGTCTTTTACGGCTCATAGACCAATTTAGTGGTCCTATTACTGGATTGTAGAAGTTAGGCTTTTCATCACATCTTCTATATCTTATCTATGATTTCCATCTACAGCTCGTGGATCAAACCATGGACTGTAGATAGGCTCGTAGATCTTGCAATCAACCTTGCATTTATGCATTTTCATAGCTTCGTGTCTGAATCCTATTTTTCTGTAAATAAGCAAAACAAACATCAAAGCCACAAAATTGTGCTAGAGAATATACAAAAATTCTAAGTTTTAAGTATGAAAAGTGTCGCATATTAGTGACACATCTACTTTTAGCCACGTCAGCGGACCTTCATAATTTCTTTTATGTTCTTGTTTTGTTAGAGATACAAAAACATCGTGACTTATATTTTCTTTCGATTTCTTGTATACATTAGAGTCTTGTACTTGTGACAATAGATTTTGGGGTATTTTATAATTATGGCTTCATAATCGCTTAAATAGTTTAGTTCAAATTACTTCTTCCACTTAATTTTGCTTCACTTTCACTTTTATTCGTTTTATTATTATATTAAGTTGACTTGTCTTGACGGATTAAGACAAATGTCATCACAATTGATTTTGGATCATAACAGTTGGGATCAAAATAACTAGAGCATCATGCGGAAGTTAATAATTTAAAATTGTAGCAATTATAAAGAAAAATTGCAACACAATATTATTTATGATTTAGCCAATTGGCCTACGTATGAAAAACTGATATAAAAGAACATATTAAAACAACAAAACTTTTTAATGACTATATTGTGGATGAAATTATGTTATGGTACGAGAAGAAGGACAATTTATAGAGATCCAAACCTTTTCTCCAAGAAAGGATAAGTTAAACATGGAAGATATGTTTTCCAACAAGGAAACCTTTTTCACACTAAGAATGACAATTTTAATTATGATAGAAAATGAAGGGCAAACCCTAACAATACGATGATATATCATATCGTAATAATTCACTTAATAATAATAAAAAATAAAATTTTAATTTATGTTCTTAAATATATTTTTATTAAGAGATAATATCATATAGTAATATTCACTTAATATACACCATAGGTGTATATGTTAAGCATAGGGAATCTTCCAAAAGAGAATTATATATTTCCAAAAGTATTGTAGGCATCAGACAGCTGTATCAAGTTGATGTTTCTGTAACACACTCATCCATCATATCAATTGTTGTGCAATGCAATTTGCTAACTTTCACGTCATAATATTAGCTGTCAAATGGCCCCTAATTAATTAATTCTTCAAAGCCAAGTCAACATTAAAACATAGATAGCCACCTTCCTAGTTTGCAAGCATGCCTTTTTCCCTAACCACTTCAACGCTCACCAATTAATAAAAAAAATAAACAAAGTGTACACTTTGATGAAGTAATTGTATGTATGCGTAAATATAAATGCGTACAAGCATGTGCACACCTACGTAAACACAAACATAGAGAGAGAAATTTGATGATGACAGTAGACATTGAAATTTTGTAGGACTCTACAAGATGAGTTTTATTTCAATCAGGGTTTCATTTCAAATATTTCCAAAATTCTGGGGTATTCTCAAAGAGATCAAAATATGGCTCATGGAAGTCAAAATCAAAATCATCCTACATTCGAGAAATACGCCACTAACAACTCTCGAATCATGGAGAAATCTAATGAGAGAAGAATCACAGGAGTAACAAATTTTTACCCACATGCTTATAGATAAAATTCTATTTATTTATTATTTTGTTTGTTATTACAATTTATTTTTTATGACTTTAAAAATGTTGCATGGCATGATCTCGATTTAAATATCACAACGATGGCATGATTTAGACTACTAAAATTTATCATCTAGTGATATCATTGATAGTCTTTTGACATGATATATGTGAGATCAACACGCAATATGTGTATATATCCTTCTAGCATTTTTCATGATCCCATGTGTACGAACAAATTTAAAAAGAATTTGTGTAGCTCTATCTATTTAAAACTTAATTTATTGATTTGAATATAATCATGTAGTGCTTATCTGTTTAAAAGTTTAATCTATTGATATCAATATAATCATTTATATTAGTCATCCATGTTGGTATATATATCGTGATGATAACATGAAATTAAACACTGCTCTATCAAGATCTTTCTTCTCCTTTCTATTTTTAATTAATCCAATGAATGTCTATTGAAATGCATATATTAAAATTCTCTATAGTAATAACATTTGTCTCAAAGTTTTGGTTGTTATAATGAGTTGATATTATATAGGCGTAATATATAAATATATTCTTTAATTTGATTTTAGTTGGCATCTATACTCTTTTATTTTGGGAGTTTAGAATTAAACACTTAATAAATTTGTATAAAATTAAATAGATAAACATATTCATCCTAGCATTCTACGTGAAAATTGTATGTACTATGTGCCTACGTGAATTATGGAACATACGACGCATATGTTTATTTGCTCAACCTTAACATGTTTAGTGCTTACTTGTGCTCACCCAAAGTTGTAGTGCATGAATGTCAGCTAAAGCCAAGTTAAAGAATATATTTATGTATTATATATATATGTATGTGTACGTGTATATATATATATTAGAGAGGTAACTTTATAAAAAGTGTATAAAAGAAGTTCATAATGAACCTTGTAGCGGATTAGCTTAGCCCATGCATTAGGGGATTAATTATATATGTTTAGTGTTGTCAATACGGGTTGGCTCATCCCATCTGGGCTAGTTCTTATAGGCTTTGGAATTCGATAGGCCAGGTTGGGCTGACCCTTTTTTTATGGGCTAGAAAACAGTTAGCTCAGCTCATTAGTATGTGGGCTGCGGGCCTTATCGGGCCAGCCCACATATTATTCATATATATTTTTTATAAAATTTTAAATTAAATTATAATTTAAAAATATTAAAATAAGTAACAACAAGATAATATTACATAGTATTAGTGTTACTATTACTCCCTCCGTTCATCTTTACTTGTCCACTATACTATTTTAAGATGTCTAACAATACTTGTTCACTTTATGAAATCAAAAAATAATTTCACACTAAATTTCTAGTTTACCCTTATCATTAATTATAGTTATTTTCTTGTTATATTTTTCAAAACATAGTATTTATTGTATTCAAAAGGTGATTTAGTAAAATTACCCTTATTATTTACTGTTTTTAATCCCTGTGTCAAGTCAATAATGGACAAGTAAAGATGGACGGATGGAGTACATATTATAAAAATATAATTTGTATTAAGTTTTACTATTTAAAATTTTTAAATGAACTTTGAGTTCGGACTCTTATTATTTTTGATACTCTTTTTAATTTTTATTTTTAATTCGGCCCACGGGCTGGCCCAACCCATATTGCAAAGGAATTATTACCTAATTAAGCAAACTTAAGACTAATAATATCATTTATTATCTACATTTCAATTTTATTACATTAATAGTATACCCCTTATTTTTTTTTGCTATAAAAGATGTGGTCCCCACCAGCCCAATGTATAAAATCTAATTCCTTTTCCCTCCTTCATTAGACTCCATTATACACATGATTCCATTCCACCTTCCATAACCGCCTCCCCAATTTACGCCATTTTCACACCCTTAAATCTCTCAAAATCTTAACAAATCAAGTCAAGATCAGTTTAACTAAGGTAATATTTCAGTTTATTTTCAAAATGCATACTTGAAATTTCAAGTTTTATTTTTTTTGGCGTTTTTTTATTTTTGCTCACCCTGTTCAAATTTTCCCCAAATTTTTTATTTTTTAGCCGGAATTTTCAACTCATCTTCCATACAATATGGTGAAGGAGTCTTCATCAAAAAGGATTACGAGAGGTATGCATTGTGCATGTTAAAAAAATGGAAGCATACAGTTTCTATATTTCCAAACATTTTCATTTTTGTTATATATGCATGTAATGTTCATTTTTCCCAAGTTGTAGATTTCACAATATCTATGTCTTGTTTTCATATTTTTATACAAAAAAAATATATATTGACAGATCTGATAATGTATTTATATAAACATGGGTGTGTAAGGGTAGATTTATACAAAAATAAAGATTTTTTAGCATTTATACAGTTATGGAATGTATGCCAATTGCAACTGTGTATATATAAATACAGTACATTGAAAATTGTGGGTAATGTTTATACAACCACGAAATCCCCCATCATTTCCATGGAATCCATCATTTAGCCTTCCTTATACATTATATAAATTATTACGGAGGAAAACTTATACAAACCTGGTCCATGCAACTTTAAAAAAAACATAAATGTTCAAGTATATAAATTTATTAAGTGAAAATTTTATACACTTAATGACATACATGCATAAATTGATCTGTATAACTTAAAAAAAAACCACAAATGTTCAAGTGTATAAATTTATTACAAGTAAGCACACATGTATAAGTTCATGAAAATTTTATACACTTAATGACATACATGTATAAATTGATCTGTATATTTATGTGTAATTATACATTGAGCAACATTGTATAAATTATACTAGTTTTTATATAAATTGAAAACTCACCAGTAACTTCCTTCCAAAAAACCCAGGAAAAAAAAAATTACGTTGGCAATTTTTTCTGATAGAAAGGAAATCTTTTTTTTTTATTTATAGTAGAAATATCATCTTATTTTAAGAAGAAGTGTTCAATTAGGAAAAAAGATTTTAATTTGTTATTATACTTCCTTAATTAAGTTGGCAATTTTTTCTGATAGAAAGGAATTTTTTTTTATTTAGAGTAGAAATATCATCTTATTTTAAGAAGAAGTGTTCAATTAGGAAAAGAATTTTAATTTGTTATTATACTTCCTTTATATCCTATAATAAGTACCTAAAAAACGCCTAATTAATTAACAAAAATTTGACACTTCCGATTTATACATTACCCTGAAATCCGATTTATACATTAAATTTGCTATAGCCATAGTTATAAAAAGTAATTTCATAAACATGGCTATTTTAAGATTTTTAAGATTTTTAAGTTTGCCATTTATGAAAAATCCCCTATTGCAAAAGCCCCACAAATCAACAGGCTTATTCAGGCCGGACTAAAATGCCCAGTTTTTAAATGGGCTCCAAAAATCGTAGCTCAGCGGTACTAAATCACGAGTTAGGCCAGGCCGGCCCAACAGGCCTAGCCCATATTGACGGCTCTATATATGTTGTTAATATATTTCTATTTATATTATTAATTAGTAAAACTTATTATAGTATGCCAATTTTAATTTTTATCATGTTACAAATTATTTTTATCATAGATATTATTTGTAATTACCTTATAAGTTTTATGTTTTTGTCGGTGCATAGAGCTTTAAAATGTCTGAGAAAATAGATTCTCTTCTTTGGGAGCCAAGAAAATCAATGAAAAGGAAATCCAACCCCCCACCCCACCAATAATGTGTTTCTCCCAATACCCTCTACACAGTCACCCCCAACACTACTATATATAATGCCTCTAATTTAACCAAGTCCATGCACTTCAAACACAAAATATTTATAATTTCTAAAATCCAACCAAACACCATGATCAAAACTTCCAGTAGTATATTTTCTTTCTTGCTTCTGATATGTTTCTTGGTGGTGGCGGCTTTGGGAGGAACTTTCGACCAGGAATTCGATGTTACGTGGGGTTATGGGAGGGTGAAAATACTCGAAAACGGGCAACTTCTCACTCTTTCCCTTGACAGAAGTTCAGGCTCTGGATTTAAGTCTAAAAGACAATACATGTTTGGAAAGATTGACATGAAGATCAAACTTGTCCCTGGCAATTCTGCTGGCACTGCTACTACATACTACGTAAGTTAATCATGCTCATATTTTTAATCTGTCGTAGCAGCTAACATGTCATACTTCATACTTTCCATGGATCATAACATGATTTGATACCTTGAATTCGAAATACAGTTATCTTCAGTGGGCTCGGCTCATGATGAAATTGACTTTGAGTTTCTTGGAAATGTAAGTGGAGAGCCATATATAGTTCATACAAATGTGTATGCACAAGGCAAGGGAGATAGGGAGCAACAATTTTATCTTTGGTTTGATCCTACTAAGGATTTCCACACCTACTCTATTCTTTGGAATCCTCGAAGTATCATGTAAGCATACCTTTTCTTTTAATTAATTATATATTCTCTGTTAAGATACAAATATTTAATTAAATAGAAAATATTATCAACTTATTAATCGTTTGTGTGAACTAATTATTATATACTCTCTCCCTCTCTAGTGTTGTTTGTTTTTCCTATATATGAAAACTTGTTGAGATGATTCATACGTTTAAAAGTTTCATGTTATGTTCTTTTCAGAATTACTTCCTTTGTTTTTTTTAGTTGTCATAGTCTTCTTTTGAGACTTAAATGAAATATAATTTGAATAACACTTTAAAATACAACATTGAAATTTTTACACAAATAACAACTTTCACTCCCAAAATTACACTTTAAAATTTATTTATCAAAATACCAAAAAAAAAACACAGTCTTTTTCATTTTCCAACACTATTATATCATACCACACACCACAATAATCACACTCAAAACACTCTCTCTCCTAAATTTGTAAATAAAGTTGGTATTTTATATGGTATTTTTCAATGATTCGGTAGGGGCATGTAATTTTTATCCAAAAACTTGGTATTTTTGAAAACTCGCCAATACATTTTTCATCATATTGATATGAAAAATGTATCTAATTTATAATACTTTTCATATAATTTTGAATATCTAAATTTTTTATTTTAAAATATCAAATGAATGTAATTTTGAAAATTAGTAAAACTGATACACTGCTCTAAAAGTCAAAGTTGAAGACTTCACTCCGTATCGTGGGGCTTTCATAAGCCAAAAATTGGAATTTCGGGTCTGGAACAGCGAAATCGAGAACCTTTGTTCAATCTTCTCTCACATCTGCCACCTATATTCTACTTGGATTCTTCCCAAGATATGCTATCCAATAAATTTTCTTTTATCGAAGATTACATCTGAGACTTTGTATCTAAAAAAGAAAGTCCTCTCGCGATGAAGGGCGTTTTCCCTCTTCTTCGGGCTCCAAAAGTGTATAATGAAAGCCAAAGAGGAATAAAGGGAGTAGATCTATTTATCAGTAGTCAGAAGTCATAGTGAATTCAGAAAACCACGTAGTTATTAAAAAAAACCTTTTGGATTAAATGATTAAATAGTAGTATTACTTAAATTAAATGTTTTTCGATAAATTGTTAAAGTAGGGGCGGTGGGGGCTGGGGTATAAAGTTAAGCAACCACATGAAAATGACCAAATTAAAACTCATTATTATGATAAGGATGTAACTTTTATTCATCGATAGCATTATGAATTTTCTAGTTTAATAATTTTTCTATTCTTAATTATATGATTTTTCTTTAGTCAATTTAAAAAAAAGACATATTTTCATATTTAGCAACAATTTAACTAAAATGTTTTTAAGTTTCAAAAGTATTTCTTTCTTTTATAAATTTCATGTTGAGTCAAAGTAATCGCATAAATTAGGATAGAGGAGTAATACATTTTTTCTTGAGAAGGCGGACCTTGGAGCGCAGCAATAGTACAAGTATCTTCCTTTGAACACAGGTTTGAGCAATGGAAATAACCACTAATGCTTGCATTAAGATAGATTGTCTATGTCACATTTTTTGAGAGCGTTTGGTGCATTAGACTGTTCTTTAAACAATTTTTCCTAATAAAACACATGATGTGCAAATAACTCATTTTCTTCTTCTAATTCATTATATCAGATTTTCAGTAGATGGGACACCAATAAGGCAATACAAGAATCTTGAAGCAACACATGGAATACCTTATCCAAAGAACCAACCAATGTGGTTATATTCAAGTCTATGGAATGCTGAGGAATGGGCAACAAGGGGAGGACTTGTGAGGACTGATTGGAGTAAAGCCCCTTTTATTGCTTCTTATAGAAACTTCAATGCCCAAACTTGTGTTACCTCATCTTGCTCCAAGAATCCAACAGCTAATTCTTGGTTAACTGAATCATTGGATAGTTCTGGCCTAGCAAGGATGAAGTGGGTGCAAAAGAACTATATGATTTATAACTATTGCACTGATGCTAAACGTTTCCCTCAAGGATTCCCACATGAGTGCTCTCTAAATTGATCTAAGAAAATTAACAAAAAAAAAAGTGATTGTGTTAATAGTTCCCTTTTCTTTAATTTCATGATAAATTGGAGTGGAACACTAAGAATTGTCATTGTGTGATAAAGAGAGGATTATAGATTTCAGTGTTTGAAACAGTTTCTCGCAGAAATGCACATAATAAAGTGTATATCATAAGTTTATAGTGTATTAAATTGTCTATTTAAAAAAAAGTTATTGTCTTTATTTTTTATTTGATACTATAAAAAAATGTATAGTAGCCCACCTGAGAGTGATATTATTTGATTGTACTTATGTAATAAGATGGACATATTGATTTTGACTTGTTCTTTTTATATATCTCAAAAGCATCCCCCACCCCTCCCTCCCTTACAGAACACTAGGGAAAGAAGTTATGCTTATCTCTTATATATGGTTCTTGTTTCATTTGATTTGTTTTACTTATCATATTTTGTTTGTACCTTTCTAAGAAGAAGAAAATAACTAGATTCTCTTCTGCACCACATTAATATCTCTCCACATGTTTATAATTAATCAATAAAGATGAAAACAAATAATTAATTATATCTTCTTGTAAAACATAAGTAATATAGAATAAGAAATATGGAGAGTAGAAGTGTAGAGATCATCTTATGCAAATGTTTTCTAGTTTCACTTACAATGATGAATGATAATCTTATTTATACATTGACAAATCACTCCAAAAGACACCATACTAAATGTCATACTTAACCGATACATTATTATCCAAAATAATTCATAGAACCTAGGGAACATGTATACATGAATGTAAGTAGGTCATGTATTAACTAAATGGACAATCCACTCATTTAATGTATTTATAATACTTCCCCTTGGATGTCCATAGATAATGGGCCTTGTTAAAAACTTACTAGGAAAAACCCAGTGTGAAAAGACGTAGTGAAGGAAAAAGATCACATATCTTGTAAAACGCCTTGAGTGCTGCCTCATTAAAAACCTAACTAGGAAAACCCAATGGGAAAAAAACCTTGGTTAAGGAAAAAAGAGTACAATGCGTATTATACTCCCATTTGATAAAAGCTTTACTGGATATCTCGGAGATGACATATTCCAATTTTATACCTCAACTTCTCAAATTTTGATGTTAGCAATGTCATAGTTAATAAATCGGCAAGATTATCACTTGAATGGATTTGTTGAACTTCTCTTTCACCATTGTGTTAAAAATCATGTGTGAAAAAGAATACGCTTCATTTGGTCTCCTATCTGTCACGACCCGGGGTCGGGGCCTAGATGTGACATGGCGATTGGGGACCCGAGAGTCCCCAAACAAGCCTCAAAGTATCAAATTTCCACATCATTGGTTCAAAATATCATTTAAGCACATATAACTGAATGACGGAGATCAAATCTCAAGAATCCATTCATTTATAGTTAAGCAAAATGAGAAAGTTTTACAATTACATGTGCCCAACATTTGCCTCTAGTCATAAGATGGGACGGGGGCCAAGACATGTCCCGGGCTCACCCTCAACTAAGAAGATAGATAGATAACGACATAGGTAGAAGGAAGGTGGCTTGTCCTTGGAAGATAGGACTCACCACAATATCAACTCTCCGAATTCGAGCTACCCGTCAGGTGGTGGATGATCATAACACACGGTTCCTACATGGTAAAATCATGTAGGCATAGACTATGCGTTAGTACGTTTGAATGTACTAAGTATGCGGGCATGCAACATGAAAGAAAAATGATGTTAACCTGCACAAAATGCCATATAATAGAGTAGCCATAACCCACATATGCTAGAACTCAAAAAATCACTCCTTACTTGAAATGTGTAAAGGGAGGGTTGTACCCATCCTCATCAATACACATGTAGCTCATGACATAACCATATGCATAAGGAAGGTTGTGTTAGCACCCAATTTTTGACCAAACTTAGGTTATTTACTTTTTAATATTTAAATATTTAGTTTTGAGTCTAAATTAGATATTTTTATCTTATTTAGAATAATTTGAAAACAACAAAAACATAGTTATATTTTAATGTAAGTTTTGCTTAATAAAGAGAAAATTTATAAAAAAATATATGTTTTTTCTAGTTAACTTCTATATTTATTTTTAAATTGGAAAGAGTTTTCTAACATATTTATTTTTTCTTTCTTTCTTTTTTTTCTTTTCAAGACAAAATAAAATAAATAAACTTAAAAAAAAAAACTACCCATTATTTCCAACTCCTCCCCCACTACTCCCTCATTTTCCACATCTTCACATCCCTCACTCTTTCATAAAAGGAGACACACGACACACAAAAAAGAAAAAATTTCATCCATCTTCTTTTCTTTCTTCACATCTACAAAGCAAAAAAAATAAGACAACAAAGACTGATAAAAAAAATCATCATACACCAGATTCTTTCCTTTTTCCCACATACACAAACACAGTAGAAAAAATACTGCATTTTTTCTTCACACATCTTATCACATTTAGGAAAAACCCAACAAAAAATTTGCACAAGAAACATACAGAAAAAAAAACCCTAAAAAAAAATAATTAGAGAAAAACAAAAGTTGAGTTCAAGATTTGCTTTCGAGATTTCGGATTCGTGGTCCTAGATGTGGTCTTTTCTTCTTGTGAATTAATTTTCACAAAAGGTATCCCCTGAATTTCATCATATGACTTTATTTCATGATTATATAATACTTGATTCAAATATTACGAAGTTATTCAAATTCTATGCATGTTTAACTTTTATGTTATGATATTGAAATATGTTTAAACTTTTTATACTGTTACATTTAAAATAACATTTGGTATAACATGTGGTTATATGTTACATGCTTAAACATTTAATTTTTTTTAAAACTTATTCTTGATTAAAATCCAAAAATATCCATGTTCTAAGAGATATAATTAATTGACATTTAAATGAAGTTTAATTATAATGAATTAAATTTATTTTTTTTCTAGAAAATAAAAATGAAACCAGAAATAAAATATTAAATAAATAATTTTTTTTTGGATCTTGTATTTAGGAGTATGATTAGGTGGATAAAAAATGATAGGCAAATATTAGGAGTCAAACTTTATTAAATAAACTTTCTTTTGAAAACTATAAAGTGATAAAATAATAATTCGTGGCAAGGTTGGAAAGCGCTGCTACCAACACACCACACTAATAAAATAAGACAATTTCAGACGAGTTCAAAATAAATTAAAGATGGCGGATAAACGACCTTTTTGAAAACATATAAATACAATATATTCAAAATAAACTAAGCCATAAACTAGTCAATAAAGCGAACGTGCTAGAACCACGGGACTCGAGGGGTGCCTAACACCTTCCTCTCGGTCAACAGAATTCCTTACCCGATCTTTGTTTCGCAGACCAAAAAATAAAGAGTCATTTCCTTTTGATTAGGGATAAAAAATTAGGTGACTTGGAACACCAAAACTCAATTCCAAGTGGCGACTCTGAATAAATAAAATAATCCCTTTTCAAAATGTCACTTTAATTGAAAAAACTCTATTGTTCAAAACCCACGCGGGGAAAAATAGGGGTGTGACAGGTGGCGACTCTGCTGGGGAAAACCAGAATTCGAGCTTGTCAATGTTGACTTGTATATGGCTTTGCTATTTGAAATATTGTATTCATTGATTTATATTATGTTTGCCCGCTTATTTACGCATTGATATTGTCTATACTTTGATATAAACTATCTTCTCTCAAGCACTTATCTGAGTCTTCTGAAAGATACATTTTTCGGAGATGCGGTATACGCTCCCGAACATTTCTTTGAGATACCAGAGATGCGATTACGCTCCTGGGAAGGATTTTAGTAACACATATTTTAGGATAGGAAGGTCCAAACAGTGAGGCCGGAAAGCCCTGCTACCGGTAAGCTGTTCCTTCCCAACTCGAGTTGTCCACTCGTTTTATCGTCGGTCTAGACACCAACTCTATAAGGACTTCAAATTTAGTAGAACAAGCCTTATACGACCAGTATTCCTCTTAGGATACACTTTATCTGGGTAATCTGTGTTTGACTTTATATGGCTAAACACAGGTGTTAGGATCATATAAAACAAGATCAGCATGTTCATGACTATGTGTTACTTGTCACATTTTGAATGTTGTCGTTGAATATTTTCTTTTTGGGTCAAAACCCAAATAGTTCGGTCCTAGCATATTTACAATAAGATATCCTAAAAAAGGAAATTTTTCAAAAATCAACATTCTTATGAGAAGTTGGTCGAACTACGCTCACCTGATTCTTATCTCGATAAGATACGTAGGCAGCCCTCCTTGGGTTCGGTGATTTTTATTGATAAAATTGAAAAAATAATATATTTCCTATTAAATATGAAAAAAAAAATATTTTTTTCCTTCTTATTCATTAAAGAAAAAGGAAATATTTATTTCTTATTCCAAAAATGAACACAAATATTTTTTTTTGGCCGAACTACGCTCACCTGATTCTCATCTCCATGAGATACGTAGGCAACCCTTCTTGGGTTCGGTGATCTTTATTGATAAAATTATAAAATATATATATATATATATTTCTTATTAAATGTAAAAAAACACATTTTTTCTTCTTATTCATAAAAGCAAAAGAAAATATTTATTTCTTATTCCAAAAATAAATGCGAATATTGTTTTTGAGAACTACGCACACCTGATTCTCTTCTCCATGAGATACGTAGGAAACCTTTCTTGGGTTCGGTGATCTTTATTGATAAAATTGTAAAAAAAAGAATATTTCTTATTAAAAGTAAAAAAAAAAATCCTTCGTATTCATAAAAATAAAAGCAAATATTTATTTCTTATTCCAAAAATAAATGCGAATATTGTTTTTGAGAACTACGCACACCTGATTCTCTTCTCCATGAGATACGTAGGCAACCCTTCTTGGGTTCGGTGATCTTTATTGATAAAATTGTAAAAAAAAGAATATTTCTTATTAAAAGTAAAAAAAAAAATCCTTCGTATTCATAAAAATAAAAGCAAATATTTATTTCTTATTCCAAAAATAAATACGAATATTGTTTTTGAGAACTACGCTCACCTGATTCTCATCTAAATGAGATACGTAGGCAACCCTCCTCGGGTTCGGTGATTCTTCTTCAAAAAAATAAAATAAAAGAATAAAAAAGAAATTCGTATTAAAAAATTAATAATCTTTATTGAAAAAGAAACATTTTGTTTCTCTATTCATAAAAGCTGAAGAAAAAAAATTTATTTATTCAGAAGGAAAAAAAATTATATTTTTATATATATATTTTCCAGAACTACGCACACCTGATTCTCACCTTAATGAGATACGTAGGCAACCCTCCTCGGGTTCGGTGATTCTTATTCAAAAAAATAAAATAAAAGATAAAAAAGGGAATCTTTTTAAATAAATTATTAATCTTTATTTACAAAATCAAATGTAAAAAGAAAATTTTGTTTGTTCAAAAGGAAAAATAATTTTTTTTTTTTATTTTCAAGAACTACGCACACCTGATTCTCACCTTAATGAGATACGTAGGCAACCCTCCTCGGGTTCGGTGATTCTTTATCAAAAAAAATAATAATAAAAAAAAGATTTTATATATATATATATATATATATATATATATATATATATATATATATATATATATATATATATATATATATATATATATATATTTTTTCATTCTTATTCAAAAAAATAAATTAAATATTTTTTTATCTCTCTTCAAAATAAGAATACTAAAAATAAAATGTACTTCTTGTCTTGATTGGTACCAACATACTTAGAAGTGTGCATAAAAAGTGTTAACTATTTGGCATAATAGAGTGAACCAACTTTGTTGTGACCTATATAGATTCTTTTGATTCCCTGTTGATTATACTTATGTCACACTTGGAAAATTCTCTTGCTCAAGTTAAGGGTAAAAAAAAAATAATTTGACCTCATTATTTCATGTGCATTGTGTGGTGAGCTTTAGATATAAAGTTCAATGGCATGACTTATTGATCTAGAACTTGACCCCAATGTTTGTTGAGGCGAAATTTTGAGCAACATCTAATTTGAAAAAGGATTGTAGGCTTTCTTTGATCCAATTGTGCCTTGTAAGCCTACCAAAATAACACTTGATCCCTAGTGGTTCTCTTTTTGAGCCTAAAATTTTTTTTTTTGATAACCATATTTTTGCCCATATCCTTTTGACTGCACAAATGCATCATTCTATTTTTCTCTCATCTCCAAGAATGCACTGACAAAGTCCTAAGTCGGATGACAAGGTGAAAATGAAAATGTGACATTTAAAAAGAAACTCCAACAAAAGGAGAGAAAACTCAAAAAAAAAAAAAAGAGGAGAAAGTCCGAAAAAAGAAAAGAAAAGAAACCAAGCAGATAAAAATCAGATGTGAAAATGAAAAATATAATTGAGTGCATAGTGCAATGTTGGGAGAAAATAGTCACTTTATACAAAGATTACCTTACCCATTCCAAGCCTACATTTTTAACCGAATACAAGTCCTACTTGATTTCATTTTCGATATTCTCACATTAGTGGATACTTACATGAGGGTCAAGCATATGGTATCTCAATCTCATGCATTGAACATCTTTCTGAGTGTGAGTGACTCTCAAAATGTCCCACGATCCCAACTCTTCTATTTTGTGTGAATTAGGACTTTTTTTTTTTTCGGTAAGGCACTTGAAACATAAGGACATGAATAATTTTAACCTCATATTTGATGCAAGATGAATAGATCTTGTTAATACTTAAGTATGCTTCAGGTGTCATTTGAAACTATAGAAATTACTTCAAAGTTGGTCTCAAATTTACCTAGAAGTACTCAAAGGTGATTTATATGCATAAGTCTAATTGTTGGTACCATCTAAAGCCAAGATATGATCAATCAAAAGTAAATTTCTTTCTATCTAACAATCTTTTCAAAAGATATTATTTTGCAAAAAAAAAATAAAATCTTGGTTCGTATGAATTACGTTAGACCTGATTCTTGCTATGGTGAGATACGTAGGCAGTCCTACAAAAGGGCTCGGTCTCAAATAAAAAAAAAATATATATATATATATATATATATATATATATATATTTTCTCTCTCTCATATTTTTGAAAAAAATCAAATTGGCGCATTTTGTTTTCTACAAAAAACAGATAATAAAATAAAACATAAATTCACCAATAAAAAGATTAAAAAAAAAAGTTTCAAAATTTTTCAGTTTTAAAACTGGGGCATATTTTATTTTATCTTATTTTTAAAAATTAAAAAAAAAAGTAAAATAAAATAAAAACAATTCATTCGTTTAGGGCGCGAACCCTTATAATATTCGCTTAGGGAGCGAACCCTCATAATATTCGCTTAGGGCGCGAACCCTCATAATATTCGCTTAGGGAGCGAACCCTCATAATATTCGCTTAGGGTGCGAACCCTCATAATATTCGCTTAGGGAGCGAACCCTCATAATATTCGCTTAGGGCGCGAACCCTCATAATATTCGCTTAGGGCGCGAACCCTCATAATATTCGCTTAGGGAGCGAACCCTCATAATATTCGCTTAGGGCGCGAACCCTCATAATATTCGCTTAGGGAGCGAACCCTCATAATATTCGCTTAGGGCGCGAACCCTCATAATATTCGCTTAGGGAGCGAACCCTCATAATATTCGCTTAGGGAGCGAACCCTCATAATATTCGCTTAGGGTGCGAACCCTCATAATATTCGCTTAGGGAGCGAACCCTCATAATATTCGCTTAGGGCGCGAACCCTCATAATATTCGCTTAGGGCGCGAACCCTCATAATATTCGCTTAGGGAGCGAACCCTCATAATATTCGCTTAGGGTGCGAACCCTCATAATATTCGCTTAGGGAGCGAACCCTCATAATATTCGCTTAGGGCGCGAACCCTCATAATATTCGCTTAGGGCGCGAACCCTCATAATATTCGCTTAGGGCGCGAACCCTCATAATATTCGCTTATATCTTCATAGGGCATGATAGCCGCCATTTTTGTTTTCCATAAAGCATAAAATCTAATTTCATTCAATAATAGAGTATTTATTTTTTTTCCTTGTTTTAATTACTGTATTATTTTTGTTTAATATTATGTGTAAATCAAGCAAAATAACCCACAAAATTTTTCTTAGCACAAATTGGAGCAGAAAAATTTTGTTTTGTTTTTTTTCTTTGATTGCAGGCAGGTCCCTCTGCGACCACAAGTTTGGACATCAATAACAGAGTAACATTTGTTCGATTTGTGAAGTGAAGAATGACATTAAAAGTTGATTCGGACCCATGTAGCAGCTCAACATATCAAGATTCTGCTTCCCAACTTCAATTCAGAAAACAAGTGTACACGAATAGTGTACTAACTTTCTTCTGGAGAGCCATCGGTAACTCAATTGAGATTTCAAGTTCAAGCCTCAAACTCAAACTTCAAGATTAGATTTTGATATCAAGGTACCCGCCTGAAAAAGGCAAGGTGATAACTGAAGATGCAAAAGAAGACTTGAAAGAAAAGAGGGTCGAGACAAGTAGAATTGAATAGATCTTGTATCGTTTCCTTTCAGTTTTATTATCTTCAATGTAACAATAGGAGCCACGGACCAGGATCTCGACAGGACAAGACTCAACTCTCTAATCCATCCATCCATCCATCGTTGCACCTATTTGAACTACACGTGACCTGATTCTCTTATGACCCGAGATATGTAGGCTGCCCAAAGCCAGGGTTCGGTCACTCTTGCTTACTCTTTTTTTTCCCCCTTCTTTTTCCTTACCTTTTAATAATGGTTAGGCCAAAAATTAGGCACGTTAACTTCTTTGCTTGAAAACTCTTCATGTTCTCAAGCAAAGAGGGGCATCCTGTTAGCACCCAATTTTTGACCAAACTTAGGTTATTTACTTTTTAATATTTAAATATTTAGTTTTGAGTCTAAATTAGATATTTTTATCTTATTTAGAATAATTTGAAAACAACAAAAACATAGTTATATTTTAATGTAAGTTTTGCTTAATAAAGAGAAAATTTATAAAAAAATATATGTTTTTTCTAGTTAACTTCTATATTTATTTTTAAATTGGAAAGAGTTTTCTAACATATTTATTTTTTCTTTCTTTCTTTTTTTTCTTTTCAAGACAAAATAAAATAAATAAACTTAAAAAAAAAAAACTACCCATTATTTCCAACTCCTCCCCCACTACTCCCTCATTTTCCACATCTTCACATCCCTCACTCTTTCATAAAAGGAGACACACGACACACAAAAAAGAAAAAATTTCATCCATCTTCTTTTCTTTCTTCACATCTACAAAGCAAAAAAAATAAGACAACAAAGACTGATAAAAAAAATCATCATACACCAGATTCTTTCCTTTTTCCCACATACACAAACACAGTAGAAAAAATACTGCATTTTTTCTTCACACATCTTATCACATTTAGGAAAAACCCAGCAAAAAATTTGCACAAGAAACATACAGAAAAAAAAAACCCTAAAAAAAAATAATTAGAGAAAAACAAAAGTTGAGTTCAAGATTTGCTTTCGAGATTTCGGATTCGTGGTCCTAGATGTGGTCTTTTCTTCTTGTGAATTAATTTTCACAAAAGGTATCCCCTGAATTTCATCATATGACTTTATTTCATGATTATATAATACTTGATTCAAATATTACGAAGTTATTCAAATTCTATGCATGTTTAACTTTTATGTTATGATATTGAAATATGTTTAAACTTTTTATACTGTTACATTTAAAATAACATTTGGTATAACATGTGGTTATATGTTACATGCTTAAACATTTAATTTTTTTTAAAACTTATTCTTGATTAAAATCAAAAAATATCCATGTTCTAAGAGATATAATTAATTGACATTTAAATGAAGTTTAATTATAATGAATTAAATTTATTTTTTTTCTAGAAAATAAAAATGAAACCAGAAATAAAATATTAAATAAATAATTTTTTTTTGGATCTTGTATTTAGGAGTATGATTAGGTGGATAAAAAATGATAGGCAAATATTAGGACTCAAACTTTATTAAATAAACTTTCTTTTGAAAACTATAAAGTGATAAAATAATAATTCGTGGCAAGGTTGGAAAGCGCTGCTACCAACACACCACACTAATAAAAATAAGACAATTTCAGACGAGTTCAAAATAAATTAAAGATGGCGGATAAACGACCTTTTTGAAAACATATAAATACAATATATTCAAAATAAACTAAGCCATAAACTAGTCAATAAAGCGACCGTGCTAGAACCACGGGACTCGAGGGGTGCCTAACACCTTCCTCTCGGTCAACAGAATTCCTTACCCGATCTTTGTTTCGCAGACCAAAAAATAAAGAGTCATTTCCTTTTGATTAGGGATAAAAAATTAGGTGACTTGGAACACCAAAACTCAATTCCAAGTGGCGACTCTGAATAAATAAAATAATCCCTTTTCAAAATGTCACTTTAATTGAAAAAAACTCTATTGTTCAAAACCCACGCGGGGAAAAATAGGGGTGTGACAGGTTGTACCTATCCTCATCTATGCCTTGTGTAAAGGGAGGATTGTGCCCGTCCTCATCAATACACACTTAGCTCATACATACATGTGCATAGGGAAGGTTGTACCTATCCTCATCTATGCATTGTGTGAAGGGAGGGTTGTGCCCATCCTCATCAATACACACTTAACTCACATAACCATATGCATAGGGACGGTTGTACCTATCCTCATCTATGCCTTGTGTAAAGGGAGGGTTGTGCCCGTCCTCATCAATATACACTTAGCTCATACATACATGTGCATAGGGAAGGTTGTACCTATCCTCATCTATGCATTGTGTAAAGGGAGGGTTGTGCCCGTCCTCATCAATACACACTTAGCTCATACATACATATGCATAGGGAAGATTGTACCTATCCTCATCTATGCATTGTGTAAAGGGAGGGTTGTGCCTATCCTCATCAATACACACTTAACATTTACATACTCATGCAAGATGTCACATCATATACATACCCGTATAATTCGTATTCATGTAGAAGTCAAGTTCTTAGTACTATCAATTCATGTCATAGTGGTGTTTAACTTGTATCATGCTTGTGTTCATATATTCTCACTCAATTCTTGTTCATAACCATAATTTTTATCCAAAACATATGCATACACATGTTGGGTTCTAACCCACTTCATAATTTTCATACAAACCATCGTCCATGAATGCATATGCGTGAGTGATGTGAGAATGGCATGGGTAATATAGAGTAAAACTAAAATTAGCAATACAATATGAAGTCTAGGAAATTCACAATAAAATTTATATGAAAATAATAGTATAAATCACCCATGCATTATATCATGTTTAAAGGGACATGCATGTTCATAGTTTCATAATTCAAGATGGTTCATCATAAAGGAACTTAACAAAACTTAAAAATTCGAAATAATGTATAACACATACATTGTTCAAAGTCACCAAGATCAAGAAGTAAAAATTCACATTTTTAAGTAGACAATTTCATAAAGTAGTTTGAAAGGAACTTTGGGCCTTCTTGGTTGAAAGAGACCAAGAATCAAGACTCACATACCTGGTTGAAGACAACACTAAGAAGGATGGACTTCAAATTGAGAGCCTAAGCTTGACAAGTCCTAGAGAGATGTTGGCAAGTCTTAAGGAATGAATTTAGAGAGAGTGAGAGAAATGAAGTAGAAATGGCTGAAGTGTGAGGGTGAGAGGCTTATATAGGAGGCTTAGGAGGGGGTGGGAAAATACCAAATTTTCATTTAAAATAGTCAAAATTACCGAAATGTCATTAATGAGACGGATCCCAAAATTGGTCCATCTGGGCCACACGGTTCAGTAAACGGTCTGTATAGCTTCACACGGGCCGTTTACAGGGCCGTGGTGATGGACTTGGAATTTTCAGCCACTATTTCAAACCAAAGGGCTTCCAACGGAAGGTCGTACGGACCGTGTGATGCTTAACGGGCCGTACAAGGGTCGTATGAAGGTACCAAGGAAAGAGACACACTTTATACACAATTTGGCAAGAAAATCGTGACTAACTTCAGCCTCAGGACCATTTGCTGCCACACGGTCCGTGTGGCTGGCCGTATGGCTTGCCTGCACGGACAGGCTGAACGAAAAATAGGCATAACTCCTTGGTCCGAGTTCGGAATTAGGTGAAACCAGGTGCGTTGGAAAGCTAATTCAAAGAGCTTTAATTTGATATGTTGTAAAAAAACCTAGTTCATTTTGTGCTAAGAGATATGACCATTTAAAATTGACCTTTCTACCGAATCATATGAAAAACCTTTAGGTTTAGTGTCGGAGAAGTTTAGGAATGTAAAAAGGGTTTTAAAGGTCATAAAAAGCCTTGGGGATGAACCAAAATATCAAAAACACCTTAATGAAATGGATCCTTAAATTTCATAAGGGCCTTGACACGGTTGGCTTCACGGTCTGTGAAGCTCTTCACGGCCCGTGAAGGCTCCCGTCTAGCCCAGGCAGGTTTTACAAAAAACGGGCGTAACTTCTTGCTCCGAACTCGGAATGAGGTGAGTCGAATACGTTGGAAAATAATTCAAAGAGCTTCGATTTGATATGTCGTGGGCCACCCAGTTCAGTTTGAGCTAAGAGATATTCCTATTTAAAGTTGGCCCTTCTATCCGCACTTGAGAATAATTTAGCCAAGAGAATTCCTTTGAACTTGACTTGATGTGGGAGACCCATGATGATCTTAAACAACATAGATAAGCTAGAATTGAAGGCTTGAGAGTGAACTTAGCTTGAGCATGAAGGTCCTGTACTTAGAAATATTTCACTCCGGAAGCTTTACGGATGACCTCACGACCATGATGGCTCCCATGAAGTGCCACCTTAGTCCAAAACTTTTCCGAAATCAATTTTCATGCTTCCTTGAGGTCGTACAAAATTTCGGGTCCTTACAATATCCCCCCTTCAATTGAGTTATACATGCAACATTATTTTGTATATGGTGGTTGGAAAACTATACATTTTCTGTCTTCATGGGTGTCTATTATTTCTACATGATTTGAAGAACTGGCTACTAGTGTTTGATTCATTGGATGCCAAGATATTGATATGTCTTCACATGTAAACAAATAGTCCATTTGAGATCGAGCTTTATGTAGATCGAATAATACCTGATATATGCATAATTCATAATTTCTAACTCAAAGATTAATCATTCCAATTTTGTTGAAGCTCGTCTCTTCTGATCAAGAAAATCGCACATGTTCTACCTATTGACTCACTTGCATAACTTGATTAATAATATGACAATCTCATCTCATAACTTTTGTATGCAATAATCTTCTAGCATTTACATTATCAGTAGGGAAAGATCTACCTTGATGTAAGGGGTGTCATGTGGATAGAGGTGTGGGTGGAGACTTCAACGTCTGGTGATCAATGCCCCCTACAATGTTCCTTATTCCCCTCTTCTTGACCCTCTACTGATGACCTGGACGTCTTGAGTTCGATCCCCTCTTACAACACTTTCTTTTTTCCCCTTTCCTTGACCTTTTTTCCTCTTCTTAATCCCGCATGTTCACTTATTTTATTCAAAATCAATCTACTGCTTTTTTATCTTAGAAATAGGATTGAGACAAAACTTAAAATCTTTGAGTCTTTTATCAATTATATAGTTAGATAAATAATAATATCGTTAGACTCCTTATATTTATATATTTGCGACTTGTGAGTTTCTTCACAAAAAAATATTAGTTCTTGTTCATCAATCACCGTCTTTCAGTATCTCGAGTCTTCCATATCATGTTAGTATTTTTGTTTTATTCTATTTCTTTATTATGTTCTTGAAGTTTTTTATTTTTATTTGTTCATAATAATAATTTTATTCTTTTATATTTACTTGTTACAATGAAATAATTTAGGATTCATTAAATTGATATTTAAATTTATATATATGTATTTTATCTTTGGATTTGCATATGACTGATTGACTACGGATTATTTATTCAAACGTACAAAGTCAAGTTTAACAACTCAAGCTTCAACTTCAACTGACTTGGATGAACGAGGTAATGAGTCAAAAAATATTGACAAAATGAAGGAATTGATCTAAATTCCTTACCAGTTGATCCTGGAGGAAGATTACCCATACAAAAGTATCATCCAAATGATGATGATAAAATAAGAAGGCCATATCGTCAAAAAGGTCCCTTCCAACCTCAAAATCATGAGTTTCCTAAGGGATTTATGTATAGTAAATTTCGTCGCTTTAATTCTGAATGATTTAAGGAGTATCTTGAAAAATGTTGTATAAAATTTTGTTTACTAATATAAAGATGTGAGAAAAATTTAATTTAATAATATCATGTAATATAAAGAGTAGACAAATTTTATCTAAATTTTATATTATTCAAACAATTCTTTTTCATAAAGTTCACTAGTAAGGGGCCTCATTTTTTTGAGGCCTAAAGCAAAAACTTCATTAATTTTTCTCTTGAACTATCTTTGTCCTTTAAATAGTGACACTACTTAGAAAAGATTCTGTGTATGCCACTGGTAATCAGCAATCTAAAAGTGTGCCAATTACATTGATACATGATATTTTTTCAATTATTTTTATGAGATCTGAATTGATCGTTATTTGTGCTAAGCAATCTCACAACTATTGGGATACTCAATAGAATCACTTTAAAATCTTTTAAATCCTTTGATAGATTTTCATATAACCTTCATCATCTAACCAGACATGACAATCATTCATTGCACATATTCAAGTATTTCATTTAGTGTCGTACTGAAACAAGTTGCATTGCATCTACCACTGGAGAATATACCTCCATTCAATAATGTCAGGATCTTTGCGGAGACTCTTTTTTCCCCAAAGCATAAATCATACTCCCTCCGTCCCATTTTATATGACACTCTTTGACTTGTTACGATGTTTGAGGAAAAAAGAAAAACTTTTGAAATTTGTGGTCTAAAATCATTTTGAGATATTTGTGTGGCTAAGAATCATTTCATTAAGGGTAAAAGGGTTTTATTTTAAGGTTAAATTATTTCTAATTAGAGTAAAGTGACATTCTTTTTGGGATGGACCAAAAAGAAAAGAGTGCCACATAAAATGGGATAAAGGGAGTACTTTATATTTTATGATTATACTTTTGCATAATGATTTATTTGTACCCCACTGACATTATATCTTCATTTATGGACTATTAGTTCAAAACATCACTTTTTAAGTGAAATAAAATATACATGAATAACGCATTTTATTTGGCCAATCATTTATTTGTCCACACTATATGACAAATTTGCATTCAAGATCCTCGTCACCATTTATAGCATTAAGCGCTACTTCGTATCAAATGTACTGTTGATGGACATTTGATTTGATTCCAATACGACATAATTTATTGAGATCTCTTCAATTTTTATCATTTCAGGTACTTAACCTTTGCCAAGGTTTTATGAAGTGTTATGTCAGTGTGCTCTTTTAAAATACTTGCCTCCTTATCATGACCATATTGATCATTTGCTTCTCTCCTTTCTTAAGGTTTTTTAAATTTGGAATCGATTGGTCTATCACACTTCAAGCGTATCATAGACTTTGTCCTTCAAGGAACTTCTCATTGGAGCATTTGTAGGTGAATTATAATATTGGGTCAGCAAATTTATCTGGTTATCAATTTGCAACATTATGCAAATGAATTATCTCTTGAACTTCAAGTTCACCTTTTCTTTAATGAGGATCTAGATAATTCATCCCGCTCGTAAATTTCAGCTGCCAATCATCTCTCCCCCTAATGTTAGAAAATCTAACATTCATCACAATCTTATTTGGGGATCCATCTTTTGTGCGTGATGGAGCAATTAAATTAGATATTGCATATTCAAAGTTTAGATGAAAATTATTTGGTTCCTGATCCTGAATCAATTATGATGAGGAAACCTTATTGGCTAGATGTATACATGTATTCCTACATGCGAAATAAACTAATCTCATATAAAATCTCATTTGAAAGTTTTGTTCTCATAACCAACGGTTTAGCTATAATACGAGGGATATAATTTCTGCTAAATCAACTAGCATTATCAACATGATTTCATAATTTGGAACTATGCTCTTAATTTAATAATTCGAGCAAACAACTTTACAAAAACCAATTTGTAAGTTGATAATAAAGCATATGTGATCATCTTATAGATGCAACAATCATATAGTTGCAAATGGTCCACTTAGCAGGTGAAGGAGCTCATATTCACCTTTGTATATATTCCAAAATTGTGGGGAATTTGATCCCTACCTTAGCTAGTGCAATAATCATTTCATCAGAAAACAAGCAACATAAGAGAATTCTTGAAGAATTTTTTATTTTTTCAATATATAACCACGTGAATTCTCAATTACTTTTGCATTATATTTGAACTGAGATGACTAGCCGGTCATACCAAGTGATCTTTATTTCAATAAATTTTTAGTTTACTTTTGCTTGTGATATCGTCATCATGCCCATGTTTACATACAACAAATAGAAGAAAAGCGGGTAACCTTTTACATACAAAATTTATAACCCGCTTTGGTTGTAGTAATTTAAAGATATTAAATATTCTCATAATTTATAGTCTCAATATAATAATTATTTTTTCAATTTCTCTGAAACTTAAAAAATTTCTTTGAGACTTACTACAACCCCAATATTATTCCTTCGATAGTAATAGAATAACTGTTTTGTAGCTGACAATTAATTTTATGTACTATCACATGATACCATCCTATGGTGAACTCGCCTTTAAGGAGAAAATTTGTCCAAATAATTTTTTAGGTAAGGCGTGTTTCTTGCTTTACTTTTGTCGTACCATAGATACACAACCAGTGACCATGTATGCCAAAATAAAATTTCTTTATTTTTCTCAAACCTCCCAAAGAGGTGAGTGGTGGCATATATATATACCAACCCATAATCATTTTAACATCTTAACTCATTCACTTTCAGAATGGTCCAACATTCATAATTCTTAGCATAAGTCACATTCTTTTCGAAGAATGATTAATCATTTGTATATGCTTCATAAATTTATATTATAAGCACATTGTCATGCTTTTGAAATTTATCATTTTTTCATGACACACCTCACATCACCTTAAAAGGTCAAGTGTACCATCACTTTATCTTCATTTACTTTGATGAAGGATTTATAAACTTATCAAATTATCAGGTCGCACAACGGCCACAGGTCCAATGACCTTTCATGCTATTTTGATGATGAAAATTACCTTCACATTTTGAAGGACTGTTTGGAGAACTTGTTCTTCCTTTCATAATTATCACAATGATGACTATTATAAAATTCTATCCCTCCACGCCCTTATTTATACATTTAATGACTTGTCATCTTTCAGACTTATTATTTATTGCTACCACATTCATATGATAAAATGGAGCAAATCAATTAGGATTATATATCAACTGTATTTATTGATAATGTGCACAAACATATGACCTTCTAATTTAAATAAGTTTGAACAAAATTTAAAGATTATAGATACCTAACAACAACTGATATATGTGTCACGCCCCGGGAGGGTACCCTTGGCATGGCCAGCACTCAGAGACTATTGCTAGTCCCCAAGCGAACCACTTAGCCTCATTACATCATTCAATCAATAAACTCTAATGAAAAACGCAAAGTATAAGTAAGTAAAATAGGCACATCTCATCTAAAGTCTCAAAATAAATATATAAAAATAAAGGCTAGTAGAAAGAACTAGCTCACAAGTCTCAACATCAACGCTCAACCATCATCTATGAAGCCTCTATTACTACTCATGTGGTGCCAATGACAGACCCATGACTACCCAAAATCAAAATAAAGAAATAGTCCAATCTAACTCTAAAGCATGATGAAATAAATCGTGGTGGATCCTCCGAAGTAGGGGAGGCTCACCAAATCAGCTGCAAATCTCAGATCTTCAACGGAGCGCCTGTTGACGATCTCTAGTACCTGCCTCTGCATCATAAAACAATGCAGCCGAGAGTGGACATTAGTACTTGGAATGTGCTAGCATGTAAAATAGATGAATGAAACAGAAACTGGTAGAATAATATGAAAACATCATCAACTCAAAATAAACATCAAATCATCAAATGTCCATCTATGACAGAATAAATAGTAGACAATTGACACATCAATAACTCAAACTCATCAATAGTCTCAAACTCATCTCAAAGGAGCTCACCTCCTGTCATCTCATCTCATCTCAGAGTACTCAAGATAGGAAATTTTATGGGAGTTTCTCTTATCTGACAATAATCACTTATGAGCTAGTGATTGTACAATATTCCGTCGATGTTGCCATGACCGTTCTATACTTGCCAGGTAGAGAACGAATCGAAACGATAATGGATAATCCAAAATGGAGACAGAAAACTCAACAAGTCCTTTATTGTTTCATGGACATAAACTCAAGAGGAAAACCTCTTCTACGCTTGGCGACGTAGTTTTGGGGTGCTCCTCAATCACTCAACTCGGTGCTCAATACTCCTCCCATGACTCAATGCTCATAAGACTCCTCATCTCAACCAATCTAATAGGGACTTTAACCCCATCAACGACCGGTATCTCATAGGGACTCTAACCCTATCACCAATCAACTCATAGGGACTTTAACCCTCTCATCAATCAATCTCATCAATGACTCAACATTTATAACAATCATTAAGAAGTAAGTGAATAGACATATTGGTAGAGTTCATTTATAGAGACTCAAAAGACAATCAATTTCTATCAACTCATCATCATTCCCTCATCACAATCAACAATCTCAACTCAAGGCTCTAGACTCAATTCTCAAGTGCATTATGCATGCTTTTCAAATTAGTCATGTAGGGTTATGCAAATTCTCATGAAAAATGTTCAATTCAAGAAAACAATTAGTATGATGATCATCAACATAAGAAAACATGTAATTTAAATCAGTTTTTTTCAAGAAACACCATCAAGAATTTATGCATGTAGACTTTTGAACCATCAACTCATCTATGACTTCTATGGGGCACATGAGAGAATAATCTCATGCTTTTAGTTTAGCCTTACATACCTGGGATGCAGCTATCAACCAAGAACTTCAAGGATTTCTTCTCGAATCTCTCAACTCAAGCTCTTCTCTCCTCTCCTCAAGCCCTAGCCTTGATAGAATATTGGAATAGGACTTAGAATGTGGGTTTTAGACCCTTTTTACGTCAAAACGACCTTATTAGATTGTGTATAGAGTGTAGGAGGGGTAGAGAATTGACTGGAATGCCCCTCGATATAATTTAGAAATTCTCAACTCGAAAAAGATACAGTCTGCGACGCGCACTGGTCGCGAACAATTTATTTTCAGAAAAGAGCTTTTGAACGAGTTTTCTTCATCCTGTCGAAAATTTTCAAAAGAGTACAAGTGTTGGCCCCGATGGGTGCGCGACGCGACCCTGTCGCGTACTAACACTGTTTTGCGTTTCAGATCGAAAAATTATCTTTTGATCAAGTCGCTCTAAAAATTGACCGAGACCATTTTCCCACTCAATTTTTCATGCTGATCATAAATCTAGCCTCGGATTTGTCATATGAGTATCGAAAGATGGTTTACGCGCATACCCTCGCTCTAGGGGTATTTTTGATAATTTTACCGGACGTCACAACATGGTAGATTATACAATTTGTAATAATTATATATCATATAAATAATTAAAGTCATGAAATACACAAATTTAAATATGAAAAATAGACCATAACTCATATGTATAAGGAAAAAATTAACAACAAAATATCAAAAAATATAAAATCAACCAAATGCTCCATCAATATTGTGTCATATACATAACTATGAATATAATAAAAATATTAATGTTTATGTATCAATAATAATATTTGATAATCCTTTAGATACTAACCTTCTAGTTCAATATTTGGGAGTATGTATTTGGTGGTAAAAGATAATGAAATTTGTAAAGTAATGTATCAAATACATAATTATAAGCTCGACACATACTATTTTGTATTTTAGTAAATAAAGGTTATGTATCAAAACTAATATTTGAATACATTGTGCATGACAAAAATATAACATATCATAATATTAAAATGAAGGCATTATACATTAATTTAAAAAATAAAAATAACTAAATACATTAAAAATCGGAACCTTTATGTATCACAAAAAGATGAACAATAAAAAATTGAAAAAACAACCAACAATTTGATATGATGAAAGCAAAAAAATAATGATGAAACAAATCCTTCCATACTTTCTCCTTTACTCTGTATCAACTTCCTTGGTTTTTTTTTTCTCAGTTTTAACGATGGCTTTCCCCTCTTTTTGGGCCTTTTCTTCACAATTGATTTTGAAGTCGAAGATTTATCATCAATCACAATACTAAAAGATAGAACATCATCCATCTGTATAAGAAATTTATAGATGAAAAAGCTAAAATAATTTTTAAAAATTGATAACTGATGAATTGGAAAGAAACGAATGGATGAAAAGAAGAAAATTTGGTAGGATTCGAGATAGATTGGGGAGAAGAAAATTTGAAACTGAATTGTTTGAATTTTTAGAATTTTGGGAAAGATTGATATCTATTTGTTTTGCCTGATTTTTGGTACTGACATTTAATTTGATATCTTTTTCGCTTTTAGCTCATTGTTAAGGTAATGTATCCATGAGCTACGTATCAGGTTATGTATCCGAAATCCATCAATTTTAAAGGATTTTTGTAATTTGAAAAAAAGGTGGGATATGATGTAATTAGCTCTTAACACTATGAGATTAATGAAATGTATACTAATAATGAGTAGATTATGGACTCGCCAAAAATTGCTTGGGCTAGAACGATTTGAGCTAAAATGGGCTAAATAGAGAGCCATAATCTAGGGTGAAAAAACATAACTATACAATTTTATATATCAAATTATATGGTCCTACCAACTTTTTTTATTTACATAAACATATCAATCTTTTATTACAAAAAAGGCAAAAGGTGTTTGTTGATATTAATTAATGTTGATTTGATTGGTATTGGGAAATACAAAAGTAAAATAAAGATGGTGTAGTTTGGTAAAAAAATTTTGTTATTTGGTAAATAAAAAATTCCTTGTAATTCTCACTCTTAAAGTGCTCATTCTTTAAAATTTTCCCATAATCTAATACATCGAATTTGTACTAAGTTTTAATTTCTTTATTTGTTCTTTTATGATTTAATTTTTAGTAGCTAATAAATTGTTATTATTACGTAATAATAGGAGTATTTTCTTTTGGGCCAAACTATTAATAATAAATGTATTTTTGGATCAGACTATCAACAATAAAAATATTATTGAATCAAATTATAACTGAAGAATATTTTTATTCAATTTTAGACCATTTAAATATATTTCTAATCTTTTGTCATTTATATTTCGAATTCCTTTATTTAAAATTCTAGTTCTTCCACACTCATCAGTATTTGTCTCTTGGCTACATGACTTCAAGGCTAAAACTATGTATGCTATGTAAACTTTTACTCTATCTAATATATACTAATCTTTAGCATTTTCATTCATTTTGGATACTCACTTCAGCTGTTTTTACTTCTCTATGTTTGAATTGACTCATTTTCTAGGAAGTACACCCTCTGTTTTATTTTATTTAGCCAATAACCAAAATAAATATTTTAGTTTACTTATTTATTTTAACAAATCAAAAGAGTATTACTATTTTTTCCTCATAGTATTCTTAGTCTTAAATAATAATTGTCAAGTTTAGAGTTCTAAAGCATCATTTATAAAACTAATTTAATAAATACACCTCTAAAAGGTCTTCTTAAGAGATGTATCAAGTCAATGCGATCCAAAAAATATGAAAAAGGGAACGTAAATAATAAAATAATAATTTTATTGTATTACCCTATGAATAAAATAAATTTATATTTGTGAAACACATTAAAAAAATATTTATAGTTGATAATAAATATTTGGAAACTAAATAATAACTTATCTCTTAATTTTTAAAATCAAATAAGAAAAAAATAAACATCTAGTTTAATAAGAATGCGCGGAATGACTAGAAAATTTCCTTTAGATGTTATATAATATTTCTCTCTTTTAGGATACCATGGCTCACTAGCGTCTGCCCCTAGAATGGACCAACAGATTTGCATATAAAGTATGTGATGGAGTCACATTTAATTTTTTTTTAGATTTTTAGTTCAAGTTTTTTTTTTCTTTTTTTATAAAATCACTTTTGTTAAGGAACTTTTTACCTATTAATATGAATTTTTCTCACACAAATCTGATTAGTCAAGTTCCAGTATGATATCGAATACCAGATAAAAAAATATAAAAAGTTATAAAATTGAGTAGTTTTTAATTATTACAAGTCATTTAAAATTCGAAAATAAATATTGTTCTCTTCATTCCTTTTTGTTTATTTACTACACTAGATATAAATATTTATTTTTGTTAGTTCAGTTTATAAAATGAAAGATAATTTATCACCTAATTCCTAATTTAGTCTTATTATTAATTACATTTATTTTTCGAAACATTGAATTATTATATTCAAAAGGTAATATAGTAAAATGTCATTCTATATTGATTCTTGATCTGATAGGCGTATCAAATCAATTCTAGACAAATAAAAATGAAGGGAGATAATACTTAATAATAAGGGTAGCATAAGTATAAAATGACATATTATCTCTTAATCTTTTTTAAATTGAACAAGTAAAAATACACATTTACAGTGAATAAGTAAATTTGAACAGAGTGAGGGAGTACTCCTCCACTTTTTGTTTTTATTTGGTCTCCACAATAAAATTCTTTTCTTACTTGTCCATTTTAGCAAATAAAAAAATTATATTATTTTTTCGTACTATATTTAGTATTAAATAACTATAAAGTAGTAACAATAATAGTCAAATTTAGAGTCATAAAATATCGTTAATAAAGTTAATTTAGTAAATTATATTCCTGCTAAAGAATTTCTTAAGAACGGTGCAATGTAACATGACCCAAGTAAAATACTTTTTCTATTCCATATTAATATTTTTGAGGCAATTAATACATATTAAAAAACATTCAAGGACATAATTTGAATCATAAATGAGATGATAAATATAACTTTTTAAACAGTGTATTTTATCTCTTAGAAAATATAAAATTTCAATAAATAAAAATATAAATATAAAAAATAAATAAATTCAAACATCCATCTTGAACTTTGACTAATTCAAATAATGAAAAGACTTAAAAAAATTGAGTGAATATGAAATAGAATAAAATAGAGGGATTACATTCTTATTGGAGGTGAAAGCAGAGTCATTAAATTAATAATCCTAGATAACCTCAATTTATCATTCTTTTAGTTGCTGATTTATCTAGGAACACTCAAATTATGAACATTTAATATTTGGCCACACTAATCGATGATCTTTAATTTACTTTTCTAGTTGTCCTTTGGAAGGACACTTCCAAGTTGCTCATCAACACAACAACTCTTGGTGTTACATAGAGATCAAATCAATTTAACTAATCAAAGTTTATATTCTTGTGTCTTTTTAAAGTCTCTTTTTTTTTTAAAAAAAATTTAAATAAAAAAAAAAGAATATAGGTTTGTTTATGGAAGATTAGTTTAGCTTCATAAAAATGTCCATTTCTAGAAATTTAAAAAGACAGGGAAAAGGATCAAATTTGCTTATGAAGGAGCCAATTGGAACAAACTTGCCTTATCAATAATATAAAAAATTTAATTGAATGGCGAGGTATTGCTTTAATTAAATGGCGAGTTATATATACATACTCATAGTTTGGGGTATTCGTGGTTTGATTTTAGATCAAATTGATCATTAGTTAAGATCATAATCAAATCAATTTAGTCGATTTTTTAAATTTCTAAAATCATACCAAACCCAATGAAAAAAAAAACATCGGTTTGGTTATTGTCAATTTGGTTTGATTTTATTTTTTTTTGGTTGAAAGTAATAACTTTATTGAGGGAATACACATCTCAATAGACACATACACCTAGTATATAAACAATCCATAGAAAGCTACTGTAGATTCAATTAAGCATTAGTACTAGAGTTATTATGTGATTTCGTTAAGAAATACTAAAATTATATACATGAACATAGTGATTTAGTTAAGCAATACTAAAGTTATAATACACCAAAGATCAAATTTTTATAGAAAAAAAAAAACAAAGTTCAATAATCAAATAACTATCCGAGGAGCGGTTACAAGAAAACTACATATCAAAACACTAACAAGAGAATTTTCAAATATAAATGGCAAAGTTAAATATTTAAGTTAATTAACGTCAAACAAAAATATTTATATATTATTTATAAATACTATATAAATAAATACAAAATTTATATATATAATTTTTCGGTTCGGTTTGGTTATATTTGCGATTTTTCTTTAGTAAAATCAAAACCAAATCAAATGTTATCGATTTTCGAAATTTAAAAACTAAACCTAATCAAATCAAATCAAATATCAAATTTTTTAATTGGTTTGATTCAGATTTTTTAACCATAACTATAAACAATACTACTGATAGTATTACAATAATATAAGTTTAACTGAGTGGCGAGTTATAGATATACATTGATAGAGATGATGATGGTGTAAAATACTTTTACAATAATATAAAATTTAACTTAATGGCAAGTTATTGTTTTATTTTCTAGGTTATCATTTTAAACTAATTACCACAAATATAATCTATTGTAATAGGTTAATTTAACCTGAAGTAGCAAAAACATAGAGGGGGAAGAGCAATTGGCGAGAGTATCCGTAGCCACTAAACTATGAACTTTTCTCTCAAAAAGTTATTTAATTTTAATTTTTCACTCAAAAAATATTTAACTATGCACTATTTTCACAAAAACCAATCTATTTAATTGATATTTTCCTTAAAATTTGATGATGTAAATTTTTTATTTAAAATCAAATTTGTAAGAAATAAAAATATATGTATTTAAACTATTTTAATGATCAGACCCGCTAAAAATATATTTTTATAAATGAGAAGGGTACATAAAAACTGTATTACAAATTTTAAAAATGAGAAATATATATATATATATATATATATATATATATTAAAGGCAGACCAGATTGAAGAACAGCAAACCCGAAAGACAAAAAATTGACCCATCAAAAAGCACTTCAAACTAATTTTGTGAGGAAAAACTGATTTTCACTTTAACTTCTCATGTGTTTAAATTTCATTGCAAAATTAGAAAACATTTATAATGATCCTTGGAGAATTTATACAATTTCTATGTAAAGTTTCATCTATAAAAATATATTTTGAGTGAGTTGGGTTATTAAAGTAGTTTAAATAGATGTCTTTTCATTTCTTAAAATTTTAATTTTAAATAAAAAATTCATATTAACAAAATTTAAGTAAAAAATAATCATGAAATAGATTGAGTGACTTTGTAAGTAAAACTTTCATAGTCGAGTGGCTTTTGAACGAAAAAGCAACGTTGAGTGACTTTTTGAGAGAAAAATTCATAGTTTAATGACTTTTGAATTAAAAATCAAAGTCAAGTAACTTTTTAAAAGAAAAGTTCGTAGTTGATCGACCACGTGTGATATTAACTCGATTGGCGAGGGCACATAGCTTTTTCAATTCCTTTTAAAAACAAAATGTTCGTTTATGAAAGATTAGTTTAGTCTCATAAAAATGTGCGTTTCTAGAAAATTAAGAAGATAGGGAAAAGGGTTAAATTTTCTTATGAATGAGCAAAATGCAACAAATTTATGCTTTTTTATTTAGTTGGGGTCCATTATATTCTCGTCATTATGAGGTCAAATTTATTTGTGAATGATGAAAAAATATATTTAAATGATTTTAAATGGCCAATAAATTTTGACCCTTGTTCCTAGTTTTGATTTTTCAAATTTTTTATTCCTTGTTTCTCTCTTCTCGCCACTACCTCTACAATGAGTCATGCTTTCTTCAAGTGTAGTTGTGGTCTCTTCTCACCATTACCTCTACCTGATCTCTCGCCACAAGAGATCATGGAAGGTTTTGGCAAAAAAGATACAGTGAGGGAGCAAGAAGCGCATATAGGTGGTGATGAAAAAAATGTCATGTCTCGAGAGGATATTTTAGGCATGATCGACACTTATAAATTATTGTTGGTCTCCAAAAGAACCATTTAGTTTCATTACTCATTCATTCATCAGCCGAAGACTTAAACGCAAGCAGAAAAGTAATCATGTGGACTCTTAACATCGATATCAACAGAAAAGATAATTTTCAGAATTTAACTTGACGTAAAGTTCAATCATAGTTCCATAAAAAGAAAAATATTTTCAAGGAAGAAATGTCATGTCCTGGAAGGGTACCCTAGATGTGGCCGGTACTCGAAAACCATTGTTGAATCCCAAGAAAACCACTTGGCCTGATCACATATTTAATCAATAGCAGAAGACTCAGTTTATAGCATATAAACCCTAGCTTTCTCTTTTATCCTTAGCCCTATTTCTCAAAGTCTTAATGTGTATATGATAGGAAATCACATATGAATGCTTAATGCATGATAAAAGGCTTGGGTGAGATGCCTTCGGGTCCCTCATTCACCGTATTACAATTAGGCTCTAGGCTTGTGTTGTGATAACTTTAATAAAGTTAAACTCTATCGCACATACTTAGTGTATAAAAGAAGTTAGATGTGGCTAACACTTAAAAATCATTGATGTTTCTCAAGTGAATCACTTGACCTGATCACACATTCATTCAATAGAAGAAGAGTCAGTTTATAACATAAGAACATAATAGTCGGCTAATCAATCATTTACTCAAGGAATAATCGTCTAAATATCGAAAATCAAACTCCATGAAATCTACTATTATAAGAATGGTTTAAAAAAAACTAGCCAAAGAAATAAAGACATCAAATTAACCCATCACTGTTTATTTTGTGAAGCCTCTATCTCTACTGTCTAGATAGTGCCAATGATAGGTTCATGACTATCTCAAAGAAATAAAATACTAATACTCTAAGTGAAAACATTGATGGATTCTCTGGGAGTAAGGAGGTCTCACCATAATCTCTGGAATGGAATAAATCATCAATGGACCACTTGTTGAGGAACACGAGCACTATATCTGTATCTTAAAATGATGTTGTACCAAATGACATCAGTACATGAAATGTATAGTATGTAAAATAGCTGAAAAATAACAAGCTCAAAATATACTTAACTCAAAGTAACTTAGCAAAGTAACCCAAGTTTATAGATGAACTTAAGCTTTAGCAAAGACTAAAACGTATACAATCAGACCAATCATATCGAGTATTATTATGAACTATTTGGGAGTTTCTCTAATCGACAACCATCACCGATGAGCCGATGATTATATAACAAAGTGATGTTATTGTTACATCCATCTAATACTTTTCTAAGTTAAAGGATGAGTCACAATCTTTGGATCCACAATTAATTAAATCAAATAATCTTTTGGGACAAAAGAGAAACATCTAATTTTATGGTTCAATCCTCCCCTATGCTGGCTAAATAGTTTATTGAGTTTGAGTTGTTATTTACTCTCACCATATTCGATACTCGTTAGTTCTCAAAGACGCAATATGTTCGTAAAACTCCAATCAATTCATTTGATTAAGTCATTCAACTAGTGTCATTAGACTCTCATCAATTCAACTATACTCTAACAATCAATCCCTTCAACTAATCATGAGTTCACTTCATACACATATATTAGAAAATAAACTCTACTTTTAAGATAATGATTTACACTTTAGATGTTCAAGTTCAACACAATGAGGAACTTCAATGACTATTCAACTTTCATTCACAATTTGATTCATTTCAATTCGAGACATTCACAATTTATGCTTTTAAGTTCAATCAACACATAGGAGTGGTAAGTTATATCTAGAGGCGGCAAATGGTTGGATCAGGTAGAATTTGGATGGATTGGATATTGAATTGAGCTAAAATGGATGGATCATAATCCATCCATATAAAATATGGGTAAATATGAATTTGGTCAAATGTGATTTGGGTAAAATGGTTCTAACCCACTTTAATCTCATAAAGCCAAAAATATTATCAAAGCTAAATTGTTAATGCTTAGCCCCTATGGTTCCAACCCACTTTAATCTCTTAAAGCCAAAAACATTATCAAAGCTAGATTGTTAATGTTTAACCCCTATCACCCCAGCCCCACTCCCAAATAATTCTTTTTAAAAAAGATATTTTTCATAAACAAAATTTAATTTTTGTTTACTTTCATACCCTATCCCCCACTCACTCCCACCCTACCCCATCCCTAACCCTCACCCCCACCTCACCCCACCTTTATCATCCTCAATTTTTAAATTTCAAAATATCAATAAAAATTCATCCACTCTATCCGTCCTTCACTCGTCCTACCTCCCAGCCAACCACTATTTTAAAAAACATAAAGTTTTCACCCCAAGGCTCACCAAACAACCCCCCCCCCCCCCCCCCCAAAAAAAAAAAAAAAAAATCAAAAAATATAGTTTTACCACTATACTCTCATTTCCCCCTATCCCCACCCCACCTGACCCCCTACTTTTTTTTAAAGAAAGATAAAAGAAATTTAAAAATAAAAGTTAAATTTTTTCAATCCCTCCCTCCCACTTCCATCCTACCCCCGGACCCCCTATCTCCACCCCCTACTCTCAAATGTTTTCTACAGAAAAATTTTAAAAATTCAAATATTTTTTAAATTTTTTTAACCCCCAAACGCCAAACCCTCCATTCACACCGTACCCCCAATTTTTGTAATAAAAAAATTTAAGAAAATAATTTTTTTCTCCCCCTCCTCTACTTGCAACCGAACACCTAACCCCCAATTTTTTTTTAAAAAAATTCACCCTAAACCCCTCCCTACCACCGCCCTCAATTTTTTTTAACGAAAAATTTAAAACAGTTAATTTTTTTCGCCACCTAACCCCCCCCCCCCCCATCCACCCTATTCCCACTCCTATCCTTAAATTATTTTTAAAAAATACACATACACAATTTTTTTTAATTATGAGTAAGGGATGTATGAGTATATATGGATCCCCATATTATACTCATTTTGACCATATTTGTATGAGCTCTTAAAATATATTAACCCTATATTTATCCATTTAGAATATATGCGAGATTCATTAAAATAAATATGGGTTAGATGGACTTCTTTCACCTTATATGAGCTGAAATTGCCACCCCTAGTTATATGCAACATTTAAATAGGGACCATATGAAATAATGTATAACCATTACTTCAAGTTCTTATCACTTTATTAAAGCTACAAAGGTCATATGAACAGACAATACTTTACAATTCAAAATTTAAATCTTTGACGAACAATCAGATCCTCTCCTCCTCTATGGTCACCAACTGAGTGTCATATCTAGAAATGCATAGAACTTAGCCTCAAAAGCGTTACCATCATGATACTTCACTCGAGAGGAAAGAACTCATCCTTCTTGCGATCTCTTAAAGTCTGGGGTACATACTTCTCCAAAAGCAAGGCATGGAACTAGACTCAAGTAAGTAGTGGTAACACTAGTAATCAACATTCCATAAAGGCTCCCAACTACTGCTTAGCTTTCCCTTGAAGCTTTCTCATAGAAATTCAGAATGAGCTCATAGGCGTCCTCACTCTCCAAACCTTGGAACGCTAGATGCTTTAACTTTAAGAACTTAATCAACATCTCATGCTCAATGACAGTCCTAAGTATGCCTAGAAGGAGATGAAAGAAGGCTCTATGTCCAATGCTCCATCATCATAGGATCTATAGCTGAGGCAAGTTGAGTGGCTGGAGACCAAGCAATGAGTGTCGTGCGAATGACTCCAGAGCCAGCCAACCCGTCTGAAAAGTCAACATTGGCTGAGCAATTGTTTGGTCTAAAGGGGAAAGTCTTGCAGTCCCAGCCTGCGATTCTCCTCTACTTCTATATTCTCTTCAACCTTAATCTTTACATTCTCTTCTATCTAAACTTGGGATGTAGGAGGGGCCTCTTTCATCGGTAGATTCGAAGCTTAGTCTTCACCCATGGAAAGTGCTACTTTTCTTTGGATTCTGCCCCTATTTCCCCCCATCCCTACATCAACCACATTCTCTTGAAGTTGTTCCTTCTACTGACTCATTAGTGGGAGTTTTTAGCTTTACACTATTGTATCGCGTGTTGACCATTTATGGATAAAGAGCGAAAGTAGTTAGAACTAGTTTGGATCATCATAGACCAATTGGAAATAAGTTATAATATGAAAGGAGAAGAAGACTGAGAGATATTTCCTAAAGTCCTATAGCCTCTCAAAGAAAAGAACAAACATCTTTGCACCTTTCCACAAGCTCTACTAGAATCATTTTGGTACAATAAGATCAACTAACTCCGAACTTTGAACCATCTTTTGTTATGACCCAACCTGCCATGATTGGTACCCACACTAACCCTCCGAAGAGAGAACCATTACTACAACTTTAACTAAGTATACTCACAAAAGACAAGTATTTAATGATGTGGATCAAGAGTTGAGTTCCCAAAAACTCAACAAATTACTTTAAAATAATGCAGATATTAACCCTTATAACTTGAAAGTCTTTATACCAAAACTTTACCAATCATCTAGAGGAAAGGGGTGCAACTACGAAAATAAAGTAATGTCTAAAGCTATCTAAGTCTAGAGGAAGTGGGCTAAGATTATAGATGAATCCACCGATAGCATGCAAGAGCTGGCTCACCCTTGAACTGCCATAATCTTTAAGTTGAGTTCTGTCAGTATCCACCAAAAGATATCCTATGCTCAATAAAGAAATAGCGAGTGCAGTATTAATACATACAACAACAGTTTACTAGTAGGATCACATGACTATTTCAGTAAATGTAATATATACAAGCAACCCCAATATTGTAAAACAACACACATATAGTGATACATTATCAAGTTGCCAATTTATGATCAGCATATGGTTTCACAATATCAATCTTAATGTAACAGTCAAAAATAACACTTTCATGGAACCAATTACTGTTAGTGTATCGACGTGACATCCATTCGAATAGTTAGTTTATGGTGCGACATCCAATCTAATTTGTACCAGTTTGGTACTTGATCTAATATGCACCAACATGGTACCCGATCTAATAATCATAATCATAGTGCATGCTTACACACTTACAAAGTCAAGTAACAGATTTATGCAAGCAACTAGATCACAAATAATCATTTCATTAGGTTCATTCAATCTTTTTCTCTTTAACTGTTAAAAAGCACATATAACAAATGGGAAAAATAAATTATTACTTGCCTTAAAACAAGCCTTGAAAACTCTAAAGAACTAGAGTTTTTCTTTTGTTAAAAACCTTGGCTTGTTCTTGGTCTAAAAATAAACAAAAATTACAAGAAATCAACAAACAATAACCTATAATACCAGATCATATCAAATTCCTAACCCATGGCCACTTTAATGATTATCTCGCCCAACTAAGGCTTTTTTTAACGTTAATTTTAGGACAAAACTTTTCTTTGATAGAGTTCCCATAGATTCTAAGGTATAGAAATCAAATTATAAGTTAGATGAATGATTAACGTACATTTGTCGAAGAAGTGGGTGGAAAACTGAAAAGAATGAGCCTTAGGCCATTTCTAGTTGCTCAAGAATGAAATAGCAAAAAATTAAATGGTTCCGAAACTTTTCTGACTTAAATCCGTGACTACCCGCCATGGCGACACCTACCCTTCCATGACAAGATTAATCCCATCATAGTAGATTATATAGAGATAAAAATTCATAACTAACATTCCAAACTCTCATTTCACGACACACCCTCAAATTTCGATGTTCCAAAATTAACTTTTCACGCAATAATCAACTTTGGGAGTTCTACTAATCTGAATACAATTTTGTTAGATTTCCACACCCTATGGATTTACCTAATCGAAGGAACATGTTTGCAGAGGTGTTTCAGTAAAGCAGAAATAAACGAGAACACAATGTTTTTACGTGGAAACACTCGACTCACAAAAGGTGAAAAATCACGGCCTGTACCTCTACAAGATTTTCTCCCAACTTCACTAAATCAATATGAGCCTCCACAAAAGATTACATAATCCTAATATATCTAAGACTCAACAAAAACTTCAAGAACTTCGTAACTGCACATAAACCTCCCTAGGCTTATGTTCCCCACGTCTTCGAGTTGCCCTCAACTTGAAGACTAGACTTTCTCTCAGTTTATAGACTACTGAGATATGAACAACATTCAGACTCAACAACAAAAAAACAATTTCTTAAATGAGGACTCAATAAAGAACCAAACCAACTAATAATTTCTTAACTCTAGACTTTACTGACTTATTTTTCTCACTTTTCGTCAGGTTGATCTTCTGAGTCTTTTGAACTTCTTTTTATTGTTGTCTTCCAGAGTTCTACTTGCAGTTAGACTCTTTAGATATCACTTTGCAGAAGACTCATTTTTCAGTTCGAACTCTTCTTTTTCAGCTTCTTGCTTTATTAGAATTCTACACTTTTTTGAACTCCTTCTTCACACCAACTCTTCATTCACTTGTGATTGCTGAACCATCTTTCTATTTTTGTGCCCTTATCTTCAGAAGCTTTATCTATTCCGCTTCTTGTGGTAATGTATCTTTTTCTCTCTGAGTCAGTGCACTGAAGAACCTGGTAAGTCAACATGTTTCATTGTCCTTTGTCCATCATCAAAACTCTGTTTAACCCAATATATTCCCCTTTTTTTATGACGAAAAATTTTCTGAGTATCAGATCTATCCATATTTTTTGTAGCTATTAAGAAGGAACCTTGAGAATGGAACAGGTTAAACTAGGGTTATAAACATTGCATAATTCAAATATATGACTTCCCCCTTTTGTAGGGCATATAGTAGACACGCCTAGAATACGGACTTCCCCCTTTTGTAGGGCATATAGTAGACACGCCTAGAATAAGTAAACATAATACAATACCACAAGGCCACCACCAAGAACAAAGAATAGAATAAGAACATTCGTATGCATTAAAGATATCAAGATTACATTGAGATCAACATACAAAGGCATTCTAGAAATGAAAAGTAAGCTGACAAATAAAGTTAAGCATCTTAACCAAGTGCCTGATAACATGAGCATGTAAAAAAAACAAGGAAACAGGTTAGGTAGAGGGGCCGGTGGATAGAATCAACAAGGAGAGTTTATGAACAATCTCAGTATGGGCAACACGCTCCTTGTACAGTGTATCCTCTAGGTCAGATATCCTAGTAAGCAAGGCATTTCTTTCTTGGTCAAACTCCTGATGTGCAACAACTAATTCTTTATTCTGACATCCAAGGCAAGTTGAAGTCTATGAAGAGGGGTGCCAACCCGCCGCATAGAAACAGGTAGAGTAGAGTGATTCACCTGACCAAGCACATCCTTAGTGGTTTGCATGGTCCAGACTTGAACAGGAACAGGTCCAGACCAAAAACCATAAGAGAGGACATGTCCATTTTTATCCTGAATATGGACACGCTGCATCTGCTTGAGGATCAGGGCAGGCAGATTTATAGGAACATCTGTATCTAACAGTTCCATTAAAGTCAGATCAAAGAGACTAGCCTTAGACTTTCTTTCCTTCCTAGGGATAAGGACTTTGTGCACGACATCAAAATATAGCTTATGAAGAGATGGCATTTCTTTGTGCAGTAACGCCTATGTTGAGTCAAGTTAGGACGACCTGGGAATTTATGGATAATTTAAGAGCAGAAGGCAAGTTATCAAGGGAAGACCATTTATGGCGGACATAATGATCCCAACCCTCATTAGGGATCCCCAAGATTCTCCCAATATCTGGAGCACCAAGATTAATAGATTTTCCTTGCACAGTAGTGATAAAAACAGAGTCAAGCACCCTTCTCTTTCCATAGAACTCATACATCTCAGGCTTAGCAAATTTCCTTTGAGTGTCACCTAAGAGAAACAAGTCAGACCAGCTGTGAAATGTTAATTTTGATAGAAGAATATCCATGTATGACCCCCCAAACCCTTTAATGAATCGACCCTAGATGAGGGAGCATTTTTGGAAATGAACGAGAGAGAGAAAGTGTGGGTCAGTGCTGTCAATAGGAGGATGCTCACGATCACTCTCATTGTCAAAATCGTCTGAGGGACCATGTTGAGGGACATGTTTCTCTTTGCTTGAAGATGCCTTAGACTTGGGTGGCTGTTTCACATATACCTCTTTCTTCAAGTAACCAATCCTCATCTTGCAGTGCTTCTCTTACCTTTTTGGTTCCATCATGGATAGAAAGGCTTAGAATGCACACAAATTCTTCATCCCTGATTTAGCAGTGATTTTAGAATTCAAATAAGTGAGAACATTTTCTAAGGGGTGTGAGTCCTGATACTTGTAGCTTTTGACCACAAACCCTTGAGATTGCTCATCTTGTACAAAGTCAAATTGAGTAGATCCCGAGTCAACAGGTTGAGTTCCAGTTTCTATAGTTCCTCCTGATTGTGTGCCCTCTGATTGTTCAGTAGATGGACCAGGTATCCTGGCTTGTTCTTCTGATCTGTACTCCCGCTCATAGTCATCCTACATATCATTCTCAAAAACACCACTATTTACATAAAAAACAACATAAATGCTTTCTTCAACACAGTTGGTTCTTTTATTTAGTACTCTGTAAGCTTTGCTATTTGAAGAACTAAGAAAATTCTCTCGTCACTTCTGACATCAAATTTTTTCAAATTATCTTTACCATTATTATGAACATAGCATTTATATCCAAATGTTCTGAAATGGGAGATATTTGGTTTTCTTCCTTTAAGTAATTCATAGGGAGTTTTGTTTAATATAGGCCTTAACATGCATCTGTTGAGAATGTAAGCAGTAGTATTTATGGCTTCAGCCCAAAGATTTTTTGCCAAGTTATTAGCAATCATCATTAATCTAGCCATATCTTCTAAAGTCCTATTTTTCCGCTCTACTACTCCATTTTGTGGAGGGGTTCTTGGAACAGAGAAGTTTTGATCTATACCATTTGTTGAATAGAGTTCTAAAAATTTTGCATTTTCGAATTCAGTTCCATGGTCAGATCTTATGGAAATTGAGGAAGTCTCCAACTTCTTTTCTAGTTTCTTGATGAAAATAGAGAAGACATAGTAAGACTCATCTTTAAAAGCTAAAAAGAGTGTCCATGTAAATCTTGAATAATCATCAACAATAACAAACATGTACTTTTTACCTCCTCTGCTTTTTACTCTCATGGGTCCACATAGATCAATGTGAACTAGTTCTAAGAACTTGGTAGTACTTACCTAGTTCTTCGGCTTAAAGGATGATCTTATTTGGTTCTCCCTTACACATGCACTGTTTACTTTGTTGTCTTTCAATTTAGTTTTAGATAACCCTACAACCATGTCCTTTAACGCTAGAGTATTTAATTGCTATAAACTTGCATGCCCAAGTATTTTGTGCCAAAGTAATGGATCATTAGCAATAGTACTCATGCATTTCAAATGTGTTCCTAGTATTATATATATATATATATATATATATATATATGATGTCAGCTTTGTACACATTTTTATGCCTTTTTGCTGTTAAAACTATCTCCTTTGTGTCCAGCCTTTTGACCTTACAACCTGCAAAAGTGAAGGTTACTTTATTACCTTTATCACACAGTTGAGAGATGCTCAACAAATTGTGCTTCAATCCATTCACATGATAAACTTCTTCGAAGACCCTTGATTCACTTCGTCCAATCTTTCCAACTCTAACAATAGTGCCCATATTTCCATCTCCGAAGGAAACCTTTCCTCCTTTAAAAGGTGCAAGTGAAAGGAATTTGTATCTATCTCCTGTCATATGCCTTGAGAAAATACTATCATGTACCAATTCTTGCTTCCTTTCACTGCAGCATGCAAGACAAATCAAGGGTTAGTTTTAGGACCCCAGACTAGCTTGGGTCCTTTCCTGTTGTAAAACGGATGAATGAGATCCCTTCTTGCCCAAGTAGGCAACACGTTCCTTGACCTGTTTCTTTTATTATTTTCATGCCTCCTTTTGTACACATGACTGGTGTATCTATTCCTAACATTTTTTGCAATTGGACATTCATTAGTTGGATGTCCAATTTTCCCACGGAAGTAGCATAAGTCAGTAGTAATAACATTCTCCTAAAAGAACCCTATTCCAGCTTTCTCATTATGACTCCTGCTTCCTAGATGGTTCACCATTCTTGATGACTGAGTCCATCTATTTGCCCTTTCTATATCCAATTTTAAGGTAGAAATTTCCTGAGTCAATTTTCTAACCTTTTCTTTCTCACAAAAGAGCTCAATTTTACATTCCTTCAATTCTGTTTCAACCTTTTGATGTTTTTCACTTATCTTGCTTTTACCTTTTTTAGCAACAATTAGTTTTAGAATCTCAGATTTTAAGTTTAACATAAGTGTATCAAGTTGTTCAACCCGTTTCTTCAACTTGTGATTCTCTTCATTAGCTTCATTTAGGCAGTTTTTGACCTCAAGACTTTCAAATTTTTTATCTGAAAAGTCCTTAATTAGTTGATCCTTTTCATTAGCTATCTCTTGAATATCATCTATCAACCCATTCATTAGCAAGATTAACTTTCTTTTTGAAAAGAGAAGCAATTTTTCTTTTAGTTCAGGAATACTTACCTCAGATTTATCATCATCCTCTAGATCTGAATCCTCAGCTGCCATGAAAGCAGTTTCATCTACATTTTTAGTGTCTGAATCCTCCATTCTTAACCCCCAAGCAACCATCATAGCATAGTCTTCCTTCCCTTTTTGTTTAGCATCTTTTTCTTTTATCTCTTTCTCAGCTTTTTCCTTTTTCCACTCAATTTCCCATAGTGGACACTGTTTGATGCGATGATCCATTTTTCCACACTTATAACACCCTGATTGATTCTTGTCATCAAACCATTTCCTACTTCCTGTGTCATCAGACCACTTCCTGCTACCTATTTCTTTCCTGTCTTTCCTTTTCCTTCTTTTGAAGATTTTTTTTGAAATTATTTGCTAGAAAGGCTATCAAATTCTCATCTAGAGCCGATTCCTTATCATCTGAAGCTACCTTTAAAGCTAGTGATTTTTTATCCATAGTTGCTTCTTTCTTTTGATCTTCCATGTTCATCTCATAAGCTCTGAGATTTCCAACCAACTCATTCAATATCATGGTTTCAATGTCTTTAGCTTCCCTGATGACAGTGATTTTCACATCCCACTTGGCTTTGGATAAGATTCTTAGAACCTTGCCCACTTGTTCCTCAGTAGTGAGGACCTTCCCCAGAGATGCAAGTTCATTGATAAGAAGTGTAAGTCTTGCCATCATGTCTTGTAGAGACTTATTTTCCTTCATCTTAAAGGTTTCATATTTAGCGAACAACATAGCCACCCTGAACTTTCTGACCTGAGTAGTTCCTTTATGTGCAATAGTCAGGGCATCCCAGATTTGGTTAGCCGTAGTGCAGTTCGAGATCCTGTTATATTCATCTGGTCCCAGACCACAAACCAAAATATTTTTGGCTTTAGTATTTTTCCTTAATGCTACGAGATCATCATCATTGAACTCACTTCTCTCTTTTGGTACTTGTTGACCTTCTACACTTTTCATAGGAATGGTAGGTCCCATAATGATCCTCTCCTAGAGTTCATAATCTTCTCCTTGCATGAAACCTTCCATCCTAGCCTTCCACCAACCGAAATGCGTTCCATTGAAGAGTGCTGGCCTCACAGATGATTATCCTTCTCCATGCCCAAGAGATGGTGCAGTGTACATCTTGATCAATTCTTAGGTACTAGCCTTTAATAAGAAACCAGCTCTGATACCATTTGTTAGATTTACACACCCTATGAATTTTCCTAATCGAAGGAACAAGTTTGTAGACGTGTTCTAGTAAAGCATAAATAAATGAGAACACAGTGTTTTTACGTGGAAATACCAGACTCACAAAAGGTAAAAAATCACGACTTGTACCTCTACAAGAATTTCTCCCAACTTCATTAAATCAACATGAGCCTCCACAAAAGATTATAAAATCCTAATAATCTAAGGCTCAACAAAAACTTCAAGAACTTCGTAACTGCACATAAACCTCCCTAGGCTTATGTTCCCCACGTCTTCGAGTTGCCCCCAACTTGAAGACTAGACTTCCTCTCAGTTTATAGACTACTGAGATATGAACAACATTCAGACTCAACACCATAAAAAAAATTTCTTAAATGAGGACTCAATAAAGAACCAAACCAACTAATTGTTTCTTAACTCTAGATTTTACTTACTTACTTTTCTCACTTTTCGTCGGTTGATCTTCTGAGTCTTTTGAACTTCTTTTTATTGTTCTCTTCAAGAGTTCTACTTGCAGTTAGACTCTTTAGATATCACTTTGCAGAAGACTCTTTTTTCAGTTCGAACTCCTCTTTTCTGCTTCTTGCTTTATTAGAGTTCTACACCTTTTTGAAATTCTTCTTCATACCAACTCTTCATTCACCTGTGATTGCTGTACCAAGACTTCCACCAATTGTCAATAAAAGAAGAAAAAATATTTTCTTTAAAAAAGAACAATACTATTTTGAATTTCTACACGCGCTCAAGGAGAGTGCAATACCCATATTTTGCTAAATCAACATTTTGTGCTTAATAGGTACACATTTTGAATAATTTAGGTGTTCAATAGGAACTAGTCTTAGTTGAGGTGTTTAAGTGAAAAATGGGGACATGTTTAGGTATCTATCGATGACTTAAGCCTAGATACTAATACTGTAGAAATTAGCTACGAAAAAATTTATGTAATATTTTATACAAATATTTATTTATTCATGTGTTACTTGTTCAACTTCCGTATAAAATAATATATCAATATTTTCATAACTTTGTAAATTGCAAACCAAATATCATATAATTTGATACATGAATAACTTACATTCTGACTATCCACCAAACATAATATTGCTTATTCATAATTTTATACTTGCATAATTCACCTTTAAATCAGCTACAAAATGATTCCTCCGAACCAAAGGATTAAAAAAGACAACCAAAGGGAAAAGAAAAAAAAATATAACTAATTAATGATTTAAGTATTTCAACTTTTTTGAAATTTGAGGGACACCTGTCCAAATGCAAAGCCGACACGATCATGACAGTGAAACTTGGAGGTTTAACATAATTAAGAATATAAATAGAACCAAATAAAGATTAAAAAGGCAAAGCACCAACTAATCAGTGGACAGGCAGCATTAAATCTTGGAATAAAATACAAATAAAGAGTCCTTATCCAATGGGGACTTCCACTTTCTAGGGTTGCGTCCATACCACTTTCTCTGCGCATGGTTGTAAATTAAAATTAATTAATTTGGATTATTATAATCAATTTATGTATGGAAATTAGAAAACCAAAAAAGGAAAGATTTAGCAAGAATGAAGGAAACTACCTACCTCTAAGAATAAGGTAATAACCTTTTTAATTGTACACTTTGTTTGGACGGTTGTTATATATGGTATTGTGTTATAATGTAATGTAATGTATTGTATAGTATTGTTTCAATAAATATAATGTTTGAATAGCATTGTTTTTCATTATTACATAATGTCATACATCGATAATTTGAATGATAAACGGACAAGAAATTATTGGGTATATGGTAGGTACCATGAAAAGATAGGATAAATGATAAACTAGAATTACTAAATAATAAATAAAGTAAAAAATGAGAAGATATTATTAAAGTTACGATGCAACCACACCAAATTGGTCGTTACATTCGTTACCTAATAATGAATTTTAAACGATACAATACGATACAATGAAATCTAAATAACAATCAAAATAAACATCGTATTTAAACTAACAATACATTACAATACAACGGCTAACAATCATCCAAAAAAGGAGGTAGCATTTGTATGTAGTACAAGTATCAAAACATGTACATCAAATAATCTAACTCAAGGGAATTTACTAAGTAGAAAACAAATATAAAAGTGGCTTCAATAGAGAATTTACTCTAATTTGATGATCATTTAAGTTATTTACTCAATATATGAATTTATTATCTTTAATTAATTTAGATTGGTATTAGACATATCCACTAAAGGAAATAAAGACGCAAATCTGCCAGAGAACAATGTGCATATAATACTTTAAATTTTTAGAATTTACTCTTTCTTATATCGTATTTTCAAAATAATCGTCAAATTAAGAATTCATTTGCATTGACTTTTGACTTTTGGATCGTCAAACACTTTGAAACTACTTAAAAATTATATTGGCTTAAAAATATCTAAAATAAGCCAATCCAAACGATCACTAATACTCTTTTAGTTTTAATTTATGTTATATTCTTCATTATTAGTTTGTTAAGAAAAAAGTCACATCTCTATATTTTGTTATAATTTAATTTTAAATTTTAACTTTGCACAAATATTAATAACTTATTTTATAGTATAAATTTTAAAAATCTTTTTCATCTTTAAATTATGTGATCTACCAAATACCTTCACATAAATTAGGACACATTGAATGATTATTATAAAAGGAACAAAAATTTATTTAATGAGTATTGATCCATTTTTTAAGTTTTTTCACACTGGTAGTAGATTGTGATGCAATTATAACCACTACCACTTTGATAAATGGTTCATGCCATAATCTAATTGGTGGATTCTAGCCAATTGCTAACTTTATTTCCACTTTGAATTGTTAAATCTTATTTTTATAATAATATATAATATAGTACTCTACAACTGCCATAAGAGTTTAGTACTATGGTTTAATATAATAAGTTTCCATTAGCATATAAAATAGTATGGTAAGTGGTGAAGTCCTCCACTTGCCATCAACTTGTCTCCAACACCATTAAAGAGAAAAATTAAACAGCAGAGCAAGAAGAGGGAGAAAGAAAAGCTGGAACTCAACAAGGTGAATGATTCCCACATAAAGGAAGAAAAATTGTTTGGAGTTTCTAATTAATTAAAAGGTGAATTGATTTTAGGTACTTTTACACTTTATTTTGGAGTAAATATAATGTGTATGTTATTTCCTTCTCTTTATTTTTTGTGGATTTATGGTTCTTGAGTTTTTTCCGATTCAGTGACGATTTGTTGAAATCTGATATACAACAACAACATAGCCAGTGGAATCTCACAAGTGGGGTCTGGATAGGGTAAAATGTTACCACTGCCTCACAGAGATAGACAGGCCTGGGGTGAAATCTGATATAGCTTTTCATATATGAATTTGTATATGGAAATTACTTTTGATTTTGACTTTTATGTTATAACCATTCTAGGTGGAAAAGTTATTTAAAAAATATTATATGTAACTTGAATCCTTTGATTTTTGTGGTTTGAGGTGTTTATGTTTGTTATTAGGTTTATGTGTTATCAATTACTACAATTACCTAAATGAGAGAAGTTATGTCTTATGTATTACTCTCAACATCACCTCGTTGTCTGGCAAGATACATCTAGTTCCATTAGGAAAATGGAACTTTCTTGACCTTCCAAAAGATATAAAAAGGGTCTATACTTTGCTTTCTTTTAAAGTTTTACACAAAATCGAAATCAAGATTTAAAATTTATAAGTTTTGTATTCTAATCTTTTACGTTGCTGCGTTCTAAATTTGAAAATATGTATATATTCGAAAGATTTTGAAGACAAATACATGGTTTAAACTAAAATTACTGAATTAAGATCAAACCCTTAACAAATATTCTTGCTCCGCCCCTGGACTTTTTGATTAGCAATGCCCAAATACCGAAGTTGTCTTGTTGCTCCATTTTTTTGGTCACACTTGTGAGATAGTTTTCTCAAAAAATGAATGAAAAGGAAGAGATGCTATATTCATCTTTTAAGTTCAATTCTTGAGGCTATATCTTGAATTCACTTTTTTTTTTAAAAAAAAATTGGGGTATAGAATGTGGGGATTCGAATTCTTACCGTACAGGTGAAAGTTTAGGTAGACAACTAACTCTTTAGTAAGATTCTCCTTTATCTTGAATCCACATGATTTGCTATATTTTGTTTTTCCTTTTAAGGGAAAAGGATATCTTCTTATCAATCTGTGATCTATGTTGTCTGTCTATTTTAGCTTTAGGTTATCACTTGCTTTCCTTTTTCAGGCTAATTGCAAATGGTTTGAGGCTCTGAAGGTCTAAGAGGATGTTGGACTTAAACAAAATAGAACCTGAAGAAGGAAAGTTAGAGTTGGATCATTGTCGTGGAAATTATCTTAGATACGGTGATTGGGTCACTTTCAAGAGTCATTCATCTAAAAATATTAGAATCTCTCGACCTAAATCTTCGATAGGTGAAAATTCTGATAGACAACCTCAGGATGCAGATTATCCCTCACTTAGCTATGAGCTCGAGAGCGAGATTCTAGCCAGGATTCCTAGGTGGGAGTATTGGAAACTTTGTCTCATAAACAAGAGATGTTCAGCGCTTCTAAAGAGCGGAGAGATATTTGAGATTCGTAAAGAGAATGGACTTAAAGAACCTTCAGTATATATGTTAGCAAGTGGGGAGAGTAACTGGTGGGCGTTTGATAGAGAGTTCAAGTCTCGGAGGAAAATACCTGATTTACCATCAGATCTGTGCTTCACGTATGGCGATAAGGAATCGCTTTGTGCAGGCACACATTTACTCGTTTCCGGTAGGGAAATCGATGGTCTCGTTATTTGGAGGTTCGAATTAGCAACAAATTGTTGGTATAAAGGTCCCTCTATGGTTAATCCAAGGTGTTTATTTGCATCAGCTACTTGTGGCACCTCTGCTTTTGTTGCTGGTGGTATTGGTATTATGGCGAATAGTGAGGTCTACGACACCGCTGAGAAATACAACCCCTATAGCAGATCGTGGGACCCACTACCGAGGATGAAGAGGAAGAGGAAGCTTTGTTCAGGATGTTACATGGACAACAAATTCTATGTCATCGGAGGGAGGAATGAGAACGGAGAACTAACGTGTGGAGAATTCTTCGACGAGGCTAAGAACAAGTGGAAGCTGATTCCAGACATGTTGAAGGACGATCCAGTCCTAACATGCCACTCACCGCCCCTCATTGCTGTCGTTAACAACGAGCTGTACTCACTCGAGGCATCTTCGAACCAGCTGAAGCTTTACCTGAAAAAAACCAACACTTGGAAAATGTTAGGACAAGTGCCAGTGAGAGCTGATTCAAATAGGGGATGGGGCATTGCTTTCAAGTCATTGGGAAATGAACTTCTTGTGATAGGAGCTGCTTTGTCATCAGCATCTCATTCGGGTAATTCCATGGCTATATATACTTGCTGTCCGGATCCTGATGCCACTGAGTTGCAGTGGAAACCTCTTGACAGTGGTCGAAATCGACTTAGCAGTTTTATCTTGAACTGTTCTGTTATGGTAGCTTGAATAATGACCTTTATCTAGCAAACAACTCTTGTATTATGATCAAAATATAAAAGTGGCATATGACCACTGCTTTCTGATATTTTCTTGTATTATGATCAAAATATGAATATGTTTGATGTAATTTGCATTTTATGGTTGCATTATTATGATTTATATTGAAGGTGCTATTCTAATATTGTAACACAACCCACCAAATGTTTTATCTGATATTTCTTGCATATATCATACGTGTGGCCATAGTTTTTGAAAGAATATTTGACTTCTTAAAGAAATATGATTTATACCTATAAGTTCTAAAAACTATTAAAAGTACATATAAGTATGCATTATCATTTTTTAGTAAGAATAAGTTCTAAAAACTATTAAAAGTACATATAAGTATGCATTATCATTTTTTAGTAAGAATGTTCGGGGAAAAGTTGTGACAATGAACACAACTAATATAAGTCTGAAAAAAGAGGAACAAAATAAAAGGAAAATTCATTCGTTCATGTACGAAAAACTATTATTATTTGTAATTGGAAGTGACTTCGCAGATCAAACTCGGAAGAAATTGTATAAAATATATATATCAATACGAATTTTGTATAACAAATTAGGATTGGAATTCAATCTAAAACTATAAATGAAGAGTAATTTATAACTTATGAAAATTTGGAATAAATTTTTGATATTTTTAAAAGTTCTCAAATAACAGAATTTGATCCAAGTACTAATTTTTGTTTTTGGGAGTGTTTGAGAACCCAAATTGTTTGTCAAATAATGATCAGTTGTATAGCCCAACAGTATTTGCCAAAATTTTTCCCAAAACCTTTATGAAACAAATAGAAACCTTAGACAATTATTCTGAGTAGAATAAAACATGGCTCGGCAAGTGAAAACCATTTAAGAATTGATTCAAAAATGAAGATCAACTTGTTGCAATATAGAAAGTAAATTGTTTTTTGAATGAATGAATAACTAGATAATTTGGAGCAATCAACGTTTGTAGAAGTAAGAATAATCAGCATACATTTGCAATTAAAAAAATATAAACTTGTTTGACTACATTCATGGGCTCCAGAGAAGAAAATTCTCCTTCCATCAACACTTGCACAGCTACTCTTCTTGTTTTCTCTTATTCTTTGGTCATCATCATCTCCGGCACCAGGATTGTTCTCCATGGAAGTAGATCCAAGGCATGCCCAACTTATTATAAAATGGAATAGGACTACACAGTATTGGGCAAGCGGTTCATGGGATGCCCGAATGTTCAGCTCAGTACCTGGGACGAGGTTAAACTACGTATTTAATTACAGCTATATCCACAATGAGAACGAGTCATATTTTACATATTCCCTTTATAATAGTGAAATCCCATCAAAATTTGTCATGGATATCTCAGGACAAATTAAGCAATTCTTATGGCCGACTAGTTCGGATGATTGGAATCTATTCTGGGCTCAACCAACAGAACAATGTGATGTTTACGCCAATTGTGGGGCGTTTGGAGTTTGCAACAATGCTAATTTATCCTGCAATTGTTTGAGCGGTTTCAAAGCAAGATCAGATATAGAATGGAATTCAAATAATTATTCCAGTGGCTGTGTAAGAGAAGAAAAGGTGCAGTGTGATGCAATTACCAAAGACAAAGATAGTTTATGGATAAATTCAATTATGAGATTACCTGCTTCTCAACATACTAATATCACAGTTGCGGAAGCCTCACAGTGTAGATCTGCATGTTTCAACAATTGCTCTTGCACTGCTTATGCCTATGATGGTTTTGGTACATGTTCAATTTGGACCGGGGATCTGTTCAATCTGCAACAACTCAGGAAAAGCGAAACAGAAATGACTATCTTTGTCAAAAGTGGCTTACATGAAGGTTAGAATAGCATAGTATAAAAAGCACCATGTTTTTGAGTTCAACTGAGAATTTGCATTAAGTTTTTCGAGATGGATGTTATACATATCTGACTTGTTTTGGCTCTCTACTTTCAGACCAAACTAAGGCTAAGAAATCGATGAAGTTGATAGTCGTCCTTTCATCCATAACAGCTTTTATGGTTCTATTTATAGGCAGTTTTAGCTATATTTACTATAGAAGAAAAAGAAGAATGGCAAAAGGAGCAGGTATTTACTGATTGAATCTCACTCTGGAAATATTTCTTTCGTACTTTTTGACTTAATATGAATGGGCTTTCTCAATCTAATTGAAGTAATGAGGTCACTCTGTTTATCTAATTCTTTTTCCATAACTATTTCAGATAGAATTGACTTGGGAAAGCTTGGAAGAGGAGAAATCATTGATGTTCCGTACTTTCGTTTGGAGACAATTTTGGTAGCTACAGATAACTTTTCGAATGCAAATAAGCTCGGACAAGGAGGATTCGGTCCTGTTTACAAGGTTAAATTTTAATTCTTACTTCTTTGTGGACTGGTGTGGCTGCATTGACCTATAATTATTACATGAAAAACTTTTGGCAGGGTATCTTTCCAGGCGAAAAAGAAATTGCAGTAAAAAGGTTATCCAGCCATTCAGGACAAGGCATAGATGAATTTAAGAATGAAGTGACTCTAATTGCAAAGCTTCAACATCGAAATCTTGTGAGACTATTGGGCTATTGCATCAATGGAAAGGAACAAATTTTATTGTACGAATATATGCCAAATAAAAGTTTAGATACATTCATATTTGGTAAGTTTGCCAAGATTTATTATTCTCAAGCTCCTATAATGTTGACAAGATTTAATCTTTGTCAATTGATATTGTCATGATATTTATGCAAGATGGAATACTTTGCAAATTATTGGGTTGGAAGAAGCGCTATGACATCATATTGGGAATTGCACGAGGTCTTGCTTATCTTCACCACGATTCAAGACTAAGGATCATTCATAGAGATTTAAAAACCAGTAACGTTTTACTAGATGAGGAAATGAATCCCAAGATTTCAGACTTTGGCTTGGCAAGGATTGTTGAAGGTAAAAGAACTGAAGCCAATACAAAGAAAGTAGTGGGGACCTAGTAAGTCTAACATCCCTTAATCATTTTTTCTTGCAATTGATCCAAATTAGTATGGATATTTTGTTCTTGTAAGATACTCTACCTAACACTTTTTCCTCATGGTGTAATCAAGTGGCTATATGTCTCCTGAATATGCATCAGATGGACTGTTTTCCATCAAGTCAGATGTATTCAGTTTCGGAGTAGTCATACTTGAGATAATCAGTGGAAGAAAGAACACGGGATTTTACCAATCAGAAGAAGCGTTGAACTTGTTAGGTTATGTAAGTGAAGAAACTCATACCTACATCATTTTGTCCTTTTTGCAAGTTTTGATATATAATTGGAAGTTTTCACAGGCATGGAGATTATGGATAGAAGAAAGGGCAATGCAGTTAACAGAGAAGTCATTACTTGAATCATGCAATAGAAGTGAAGTGATAAGGTGTATCAATGTCGCACTCTTGTGTGTGCAAGAAAATTCAAATGATCGTCCTAAAATGTCAGATGTCATTTTAATGTTGGTAGGAGAAGGTATGAGTCTTTGGAGACCTAATCGGCCAGCTTTTGTAATGAGAACACACACGTCTAGCACATTGTCTTCTCCTTCAAAAGTATCTAACAATCAAGTGACAATTACAGAAGAAGGAGGACGATAACAATGGTGTGAGATCAACTTAATCGAACATTTATATATGATACAGTTGTAAGGTTTTCCTGTAGATTTCCAAAGCACTAGAAGAAAAATAATATATATTGTTGTTAGTATCTTGAAGAGGGAGTTCTGTAGCCATTACTTTGTTATCCTTACACATATGTTACATGCACTTCTAACTAGCTCTCGACATGTACGTTGCATGTGGCATGTAATATAAATCATAATTAAACTGGAGTGTATTATGAAACAAATAATATGATGAAAAAATTAGTACAACCAAGATGGAGAAGAAGACTAAGGTCTGAGTCTAAGCATCTCTTAATAGTAAAATAGTTTACCTATACATGTAGCAGTAATAGTTATTGCTAATTTGAGAGATTTATGATATTCTAGAAGCCTTATCAACAAATTTAATAAGCTAACAGATGATAAATGTAACTTTTATTCAAACAAAATTGATAGAAATTTCATTTGTCGAAAAATGTTTATCAACTATATCTACAAGCTTATTACACAACATGAAATTAATACTCTCTTTAACTCTTGTTAAAGCTACGATACAACTATTGTCACAACCCAGACTTCAAGGTCATGATGACACACATCCCAAATCACCCATCCTGATGTCTAAGCCAAAAAGCTAACCCACACGAGACTCCCAAGAGAGAAGTCAAGCCACAAATACAAGTAAATGAAACTTAATAAATCACAATCCCAAAAGATGGTGTCACAAGTATAAAGTACATCTAATACAATGACCAGAATAACACTAATTACACAGTCTTTGAAATAAAATAAAGACTACAAAGTAATAACAGAATCTAGTAGTAGACCAGAATCACTGGGTCGCACTACCAACTCCGGTATAGGATCTCTGTTAGAATAATTAGCTACTGCGAGAGTAACCATATCTAAAATCTGCATTCAAAAGGAGATGTAGAAGTAGGGGTGAGTACAAGTAACATGTACTCAGTAGGTTTAACCGATTTGATATTAAGGATTGAATAAACCAAGAAATACACTAGGAATGCTTCTCCATACAATAGGAAAATGCAGTTTGACATTGGTGCCACCAATTTATATGGAATGACATGAATAAAAGTAAGCACATAACCTCAGGTAAAGCGAGTCGATCAATATCAAGTAGCGCAATGATCATAGTGTGTGATGCAATGCAATGAATGTAGGGTGGAATCGAGACTATCACACAACCTTTGGTATACATCCTCATCAAGTAACGGCTCCATAGACTTAAAAGGACCAAAGGAGTCTCACAGACCATATACCTCACATTTTATTTCCAAAAAAGTGTTTCACCATTTCAAGTCTCTATTGTACCATGCATGAGAATGAATGTCAATATTGCAAATTAAGGAAGCAACAACCAAATACAAGTCTCCAAGTGATAAAATTCTCTAAAGATCCAATTTTTATGTTATACACCCTCTTCCTCGATGGAAGGAGACTCTTTTAAAACAAGCAATGATCTTTAAAAAAACAATAATTTAAATTATTAAAATATGCCACAATGCCACAATTCTACTTAGGTGATCCATTACTCAATCATCTCATGCCTAGACGCATTCCACTTCACAATGTTGCCATATTTTTCAATGTTATCTCATTTCACAAAACATTTTTCCAATATCACATTTCTCAAATTATTTCACAAAAACAACACATTATACGAATTATTACTCGAAGTATTTTATTTCATAATCATTTCTCAAAATATTTTATTTGCAAATTACTTTTTAAATTATCTCATTTCATAAATCATAGGTATCAAATCACTAATATTACACAATTTCATGAATAAGCATAATAATCAATAATGTTTCGAAGATGGGCATCACAATACAACATCAATTTAGTCATGATACCATCCCATCTCATATTCTAGAACATTAAGATACTCAATTGCCTAACTCCAGATCCAAGAAGTATTAGCCAAATCTACCTCAATGCCGAATCGTACACGGACACTTCACCCGGACGAACAACTTACGAAATCAACTCCCAAAATGATAACCCACTACCAAGAATAAAAATTAAACATCACAAGAAGTCCAACTACACCCATGTTACCATAATTAGGAATCCGGGTCAAAATCGTCGAAAAATCAATTAGTTTCGAGAAAGGTCAATTTTGAAAATTGAGTTCAAAATCAGGTTCTACTAGTTATTAGAGAATCATAATTGAAAACCCCACAAAAATGGAGTAGAAATTGAATTAAAAACCACCACTTTACTCCAAGTGATGGTTCATGAAAAAACCAAGAAATTAGAAGTTAACACCTAAAAATTTGAAGATGAAACCATACCATAATTGACAAAAATTTAAAGGTTTTAGGTTAGAAAATACTTACCTAACTTTTCATTGAAAATTCCCTTTGAAAATTTCCCCTTAAAGCTCCAAAATGTGAATGATGGGGTGTTTTTTAAAATCAGTTCCAAAAAGCCACTCTCGAATGTGCTAAAGCGACCAAGGGGACACTTAAAGTGACACCCAACCAAAAAGTGGGTTTTTTCTTCAATAGAACCTGGTCCGCTTAAGCGACCCCTCTCCTTTGCTTTGGTGGAACCTGGTCCACTTAAGTGAACCTTGTCCAAAAAGGAGTTGTCACTTTAGCGAGACTTGGTCCGATTAAGCGAGACTACAATGCACCAAGTTCAGCAAAAATTCCACAAATGTCTGAAACTCAAAATCCACCCTCGAGATTGGTCTAGAACCCTGCATACACAAAACATACATGCTACCCTACTATTCGATGTTCCGGACTCAATGGAACTAGTGAAAATCGAATTTGAAGTCTCATAACTTGAAATTTGATGAAGCACAACTGAAACTAATAAAAAATTCAAAAGACCAAATGCTCTCGAGACTTCCAAAAAAATGATGATGTCTCTTTGAAGCCTAAAATGTAACGCCCGATAAAATTACCAAAATACCCATAGAGGAGAAATGTGCGCATAACACGTCTTCTAATTCTCAGATGGAAAATCTGAGACCGAATTCGTGATCAACACAAAAAATTGAGTGGGAGTAGGTTCCGAGTCAAAAAATAATTTTTCGTTTCAAAATGAAAAGCAGTGAGAGTTCGCGACAGAGCAGCGTCGCGGACCATCGTGGAGGCGCACTTATGTTTTTTCTTAATTTTTCGATGGGATTGAGGAAACTCGTTCAGGAAAATTTTTGCCGAAAATGAATTGTCCGCGACCAGTCCGCGTCGCGGACTATGTTATATTACGGCTGAAAAATTTCTAAAATTTCGAAGGGCATTCTAGTACATTCCTAGCATCTTTTAAAACTCATATATGACCAATATAAGTCGTTTTCACGATGAAAGGGTCTAAATCCTCTTCTTAGCAAAATTCACCAAGTTAGGACTTGAGGAGAGTTGAGGTTGAAGAGTCAAGAGGAGATTCTACGAGGAATTGTTGTTAGCAATCATCCCAGTTATGTTAGGATAACCGAAAGCATGAGATTATTCTTCCATGTGCCCCCTTTGAGTAAATTGAGTCTATGATTGAAGATGGTGAGTTATATGTGAAAATCCTTGAGTATTCTATTGAGATTCTTCTTAATTTATGTATTTTTCTTAAATTGACGATCATCATAAACTTGATTTACTGCATAAGTATTTTCATGAATGATTTTACAAAATTCTATGTCTATATTACGAAAGAATAAAAGAATGAACTTAGGGGATGAGTCTAGAGCCTTGACGATGATGATGTTTATGATGTTATGTTTGTGGCCCAAATTGTTGAGAGTCTTGATGATGATGTTGATGAAAGTGATGTTTATGAGTCTTAAAACTTGAAACTAAATTCTAAAAGAATGTTTCGAGTCCACGATGTTGATGTTGATGTTGACATTAATGAGTTGATGTTGATGATGATGTTGATGTACTATGTTTCTATGGGACCGATGATGATGATGTTGATGTTAATGTACTATGTCCGTATGGGACTGATGATGATGATGTTTTATGAGTATATCAAGCTCTGGAAGGAGTATTGAGCACCGAATAGGTGAGAGTGAGTCTCACTCGAACTCATTAACTACGTGGCCCGCGTAGGAGAGAGGACCGAACCGCAATGCGGATGTTTTTTTGTCCCAAAAGAGGACTGATATTATTAATGATGGTGATGTCCTTTACCCCGGGCAGGTTATTGGATGGATGCAGCAACAACATCTCTTTGTTGTATCATCACCGATTCATAGGTGATGGCCGTCGGTTAGAGAAACTCCCAGCTAGGTTCCATTTTGATAGAACTCCGATGTTGATGTGATGGTATGATGTTGATGGATGTTGATGTTTCACTACCTACTTCTATATCCTTGTCCTACATAGGCATGAGTCCTTTGATTTGAGTCGAGTTTTCCTTGAGACGAGTCTGGTGTATTGATGATGTTGAGATGAGATGTTGATGAATCAACAGTATACTCTCTATTCTTGCTTTAGATAGACATTTGACATTCTGATGGAGCATGATGTTGAGTTGATGTTATCCCTATACTGTTCTATTATATTGTTATATTCAGCCATCTTACAAACCGTACATTCCACGTACTAACGCCACTCGGTGCTGCATCATTTTATGATGCAGATACAGGAGGTAGAGGACTTTAGCAGACGCATCGTTCAGGTTCGGAGATTCTGATTTCAGCCATTGGTGAGCCCTCCTTGCTATTCGGAGGAGCCCTTCTTTATCAGTTATTTTGTTTTATTGAGTTGGGTAGCCATTACCTGTCATGGTACCTTCTTAGACTATCTAATTTAGTTGAGTTAGAGGCTTCATAGACATGAGTTGAGGTTTGATGTTGAGGTTTTTTCCCTCTTTGAGTTGAGTTAGTAACACTGTTTACTTATCATTGATGTTGAGACTGAGTTTATGGGTCGTTGGCCCTCCTTATTGATGGAGAATGACTGATGTAGCTCACTACTTTATCCTAATTCTACTATGCTTGATGTTAAGTGACTGTCCTGAGATCGAATGGTTTTCTCGGGGACTAGCAACAGTCTCTGGGTGCCGGCCACACCTAGGGTACCCTCCCGGAGCGTGACATAGAATCACCTCCTAAAACTAACATAACGATCATAAATCCAATCTGAGCAAAACTGATGGAACTAACGGAATTCTATTGCGAGACTCGGAACTCCAAACGGTACCAAAACTTGCTTTTAGAACACTTAAGCCTTCATACTCAAAAACTACCATATCTTTCTAATTTTAAATGAAATGTCAAAACCAATCACACCAATTGGTTAAATAAGACTCTGGACCACCAACAAGAGAAATAAAAGATAATTTTGTAAAAATTTCAAAAAATGACCGTTAAGGTCATTACATCATCCACTACTAAAAATCATGTTCGTCCTCGAAATAAGAGAAAATCGATAGTCTTACTCAACGCTACCAAGGGTCTGAGATACCAATGTCAAAGTCAGTATATGTTCTTCCAAGGGGAACCTACTTCCAAAAACTTTGCCATCATATCACATAACCTGGAGTCGAACTTTTGAACCAAGATAAAGGAGCATTCACAATCTAAGAGTGAGTCCTAAGTCACAAGCTAACCATGAACAAACCCGAATCATAATCTTTAGGAAAACAATGTCGTCACCAAATGAACTCCCTTCTAACATAATCACAAAGCGATTTTGAACTATCAACCACAAAAGTCGGGAGTAAACTTGAACCAGCTACCAAATCTCAAATTATACCAAGTACTGCAACCCTTAACTATACTTCTTTCTCTTACCATAGTCCTATCATGAACTTAAGCAGCGCCGATTCGACCTTTTAGATAACACATATTAAGTAGGAAGGATCCAATTTATCCAGGCTCGAAGAAGAGATAGTCACACTACTATTCAGTGAATGACACACCCGAGCATACCAAATCTCGGGATAACAGTGCCAGGATGCTAGTTCGGATGCTTGTAAACACCTAATTTTTGACCAAATCTAAAATTTTTCACCTTTAGTGTTTTTAAATGTTTATTTTGGTTTAAATTATATATCTTCATTTTTCTCTTATCTTAGTAAGTTTATTTAAAATAATTTGAAAAAATACGTAAGAATAGAGTCACATTTTAGTGTAAATTTTGTTTTAAAGAAGAGAAAATTTATAAAAATATATGTTTGCTTTTAATTTTGATTTTTATAAATAATCTAGTATTCTCAATTATTTCTTAATTATATTTTAGCTTTAGCTGGTTAACTTTTCTATAATTTATTAATTTGAAATAATTTCCTAATATTTTTATATTTTTATTTGTCCTCTCAAAATAAAAAAATGAAATAAAAATGATAATTAACCTAAACTACCCACTCACCTAAACTAACCACACTATATTACACTAAACCCACGACACAAACAGACACTACAAGAAAATATGTCTTTAACGAGGGGAAATTCGGTTGTTAAAAGTATAAATCCGGTCGTTATTAGTCAATAACGACTGATAAACATCTCGTCGTCACCGGTCGTTAGTAGCTCCGACGTTAAAAGTTAATGACCGGATTAAATTTCGTCGTTAAAAGTTAACGACCAAATTAAATTTGGTCGTTAAAAATAATTTAACGACGACAAAAATTCGGTCATTATACCTTTTTCCTAGCAACCAAATTTTTCCTTCACTAATTGATTTTCTAGTTATTAAAAAAAAAAAAAAGGCAAGCTCGGTGCACTTCCTAGGAGGGGTCTAACCACAAGAATCTATTGTAGAGTAGTCTTACCTTACAATTCTGGACAACATCTTTACCAGTTACTCCAAGGCTCTCTTCAGTTCTAGTTATTAAAACTTTAATTATAACCACAAATCAAATCAGCAAAAGTGCAAACTACGTATGGATTTACACACAGAAACATACAAAAACATGCACATATGAAAACATACAAATTTATTATATTCATATAAAATTTCATAGTTCACTACAAAGAATGATATTGCGTAAAGTTACAAAAATATAGACATACAAATTTATATAATATTATATTTTTTAACTCTTAATAAAATAAAAACTAGAATATTTTAAAACAATTTTTAAAATATGAAATGCATTTTTCCTGTGCTTCAAAATTTTCTGTTGCTTATACTTCTTTACACTTTTTTTGAGGATGAGTTCTTCAAACTGTATGACCTTTCAAAAAACAAGTATAAAAACTTCATGTAAAGTTATTAATAATACTCCTAATAACTATTATCTTCCTTTTTCTTTTTCGCAAAATCAAAGATTAACCACAATGAAATATAAATTTTTTTTCACAACCATATAAAAAGAAAGTTGGACTTCCTAGTTCTAGACTTAAAATTGTTTGTTTTGTATACACCTGTTGGTTTCACAACCAATAATGGAAAAAAAATCAGTACAATATATATTTTTTTATTAGAAGAAATAGTATTACTGGATACTGATTCTTAAGTCTATTGATCGAGGTAATTTGCAAGTGGAGAAACATCTTTCCTCTTGAGAAAATTACTTACGACCAAATTTATTTAACTTTTCTATCTTAAATCAATCTCATAAGCTCATAATTATATATTTAATATTATTACTTTTATTGTTAATTTTTTGTTTCATTTACAATTTTTTTTGACCTACTTCATCTTGCATCTTTAAAAATGTCAAGTAAAGATGAATAAATTGTCTCTCAAAATAAAAACATATATAAAAACTATATCAAGAAAATATTTAAGTTAAAAAAATTATGTCAAAAAGATTGTAACTAAATGTTTTTTATAATATTTCAAAATGCTATATAATTGAATATAATACAAATGATGGATAGAGTTATTAGAAAATAATAAATTAATATTTTTTTCTTTTTATTAAACTTTTCATGGAATAAGCAAAATTATAAAAGATGGAGGATTTTTATCAGAATGATTAACAAAACCTCAGTTGTTATACTTATAACATGATTTGGTCTGATCTCTTTATTCTCATATTAGTTAAACATATTTTTACACTAACTAATATGTTTTAACAATGGCATGTTATGCTTTCTAAAAATCAAATGTGTTCCCTCGTTAATGTTAGATTAAAATTTATTTTTAATGACCAGAAAAAGATTTGGTCGCTATAAGTGTATTTATAATAATCGGAAAAAAATTGGTCACTATAAGTGTATTTGTAACGACCGTAAAATAATTTGGTCGCTATAAGTATATTTATAACGACCGGAAAAAAAATTTGGTCACTATAGGTATATTTGGTCATTATAAGTATATTTATAACGACCGGAAAAGAATTTGGTCACTATAAGTGTATTTATAACGACCGGATTCATTTCTCGTCATTAAGAAATGGTCGTTAAAAGTCTTTCTTGTAGTGAGATTCCCCCATAACCATTAACACAGATCGCCACATACACTTCCTTATATTCTACCTGGGGAACTAAAAAAAGAGAATCATAACATTAAACAAGTTCTACACACACACACGGCAGAAACTAACAAGAATCCTACACTATTTGTTTTTAAAAAAAATATTTTTCCACATATACAAACACACCTGGAATAAAGTACTACATTTTAACCTTCACACACATCTCATACACTTCAAAAAAAAAAAAAAACTGCACAAAATATGCACACACAAAGAAAAATCTTTCGAAAAATACAACTAGAAAAGAGAGAGTTTGAGGTTTGCTTTCGCAGTTTCGAGTTCGTGGTTCCTATCATGGCCTATTCTTTGTAAATTAATTCTCACAAGAGGTTACATTTAATCTTTCTTGTGTAGTTTAATGTGATTGAAATATATTGAAGTTGTCCATTTTCTTTCGTGTTTTACCCGTTAATATTCTTTGATGTTGTAATATGAAATATATATGCTAAAATCCTTCATGTTAACTTCATGATTATATCTTTTATTAATAAATATAGTGTCAAATTATTATAATAATATGTAATTTGTTTCATGTTTAAACACCACATAATTTGTTTCATGTTTAAGTAAATTTATGATCCAAGTTCATATTTTTATTTTCATAGTTTAATTTTTCTGATGACATGTGTATTGATGGCTTAATAAACTGAAATAATGACAATAATTAATGACAAGAATTCATTATGTAAAATGTTAATTTTAGGTGTTCATAATTCCTAACATGAAAAATGTGTAAAACTTATATAAAAATGTATTGGGGTGTTCTTACTAATTTCGTACTCACTTTTTCTTAGAAAAAAACATAAAACAAAAGATAAAATTAAAAAGTTTGTAACTTTTTTAATATCTCATTTGAGTAATGATTTTTTTTAGAATACTATTAACAATTTTTTTTGATCCATGTTATTAATATTGGATTGTTAAATTATGCTTTTTGGAAGTCATAATGACTAAAAAAAATAAAGTTTTTGGAATTTGTAAAAAAATCTGAATTTTAAATGATTTTTGCAATTAAATTTCTTTAAATTGAATTTAGGAGTATGATTAGGGTGATAAGCAATGATAGACAAACATTAGGATTTAAATAACATTAAATAAATATTATTGAAAAGTATGAATAAATAAACAATTTGTGGCAAGGTTGGAAAACGCTACTACCAATACACCACACTAATAAAATAAGATAGTTTTAAACTAGTTTCAAATAAATTAAAGAAGGTGGATAAATAATATTTTTATAAAACACATAAGTATAATATATTCAAAATTATGTTAAGCTATAAATAAGTCAATAAAGCGACAATGTGAAAACCACGAGACTCGAGGGGTGCCTAACACCTTCAATTCCCCTCAGTCAACAGAATTCCTTACCCGAATTTCTAGTCCATAGACCAAAAAATCAAGAGTCAACTTTCTTTTGATTAGGGAAAAGAAAAAGGTGACTTGGAACACCAAAACTTAATTTCAAGTGGCGACTCTGAATAAATAAAATAATCACTTTTCAAAATGTCACTTTAGTTGGAAAAACTCTATTTTTCAAAACTACACGTGGAAAAAAATAGGGGCGTGACAGATGGCGACTCCGTTGGGAATAACCAAAATTCGAGCTTGTATGTATTGACTTGTGTATGGCTTTATTATTTTGAATATTGTATTTGTTGTCCTAATATGCCATTTGCCCGCTTATTTACTGCTTTGACTTTATTTGAACTGTAATGTAATATAAATTGTCTTCTCTCGCACACCCGGCTGAGTCTTCTGAAAATCTATTTTATTGGGGATGCGGTCTACGCTCTTGAGCCTTTCTTTGAGATACCAGAGATGCGATTACACTCCTCGGAAGGATTTTAGTGTCACACATGTTTTAGGATGGGAAGATCCAAATAGTGAGGACGGAAAGCCCTGCTACTGATAAATTGTTCCTTCCTGACTTGAGTTGCCTACTCGTTTTATAGCTGGTCTAGACACCACCTCCATAAGAACTTCAAACTTAGTAGAACAATCCTCAAACAACGATTATCCTCTTAGGATACACTTATATGCATCATTTGTATCTGATTTTTTATGTCTAGACACAGGTGTTGGGTTCATATGAGACACGAACTATCATTTAGACCAACATATTCATGATTATGCATTATTTATTACATTATTCAAAAAATTATTTGAATGTCCTCATCAAATATTTTCTTTTCTGGGTTAAATTTTAAATAGTTTGGTCCAAGCATATTTATAATAAGATGTCCTAAATAAAAAAGTTCTTCAATAAGTCAAACATATTTATGAAAATGATCGAATTACGCACACCTCATTCTCACCTTGATGAGATACATAGGCAACCCTCCTCAGGTTCGATGATTCTTATTTAAAATAATAATAATAATAATAATAATAATAATAATAATAATAATAATAATAATAATAATAATAATAATAATAATAATAATAATAATAATAATAATTCTTTATTAAAAAAAAAGATTTTACTGTTATTAAAAAAAGATCTTTATTCAAGAAATTCAAGAAAGAAGATCTTATTTCTTTGTGTAGAAAGAAATTTTTTTTTGCATTCTTATTCAGAAAATAAAAATAAAAAAATCTATCACTCTTCAAAATAAAAATACTAAAAATAAAAAAGGTACTTCTTGTCTTGATTGGTACCAATATACTTAGAAGTGTGCATGGAAAAATATTAACCATTTGGCATAATAGAGTGGACCAACTTTGTTGTGACTCATATAAATTCTTTTGGCACCTCTTTATTATACTTATGCCACACTTGAAAATTTTCTTGCTCAAAGTTAAGGATAATGATTTCGAGTTGGCAGAAGTGGTATTTACACTTAAAAATCTAGCGCCACTACTTGTATGGAGTGCATGTGGATGTGTTCACTGACCACAAGAGCTTGCAGTATGTTTCGGTCAAAAAGAGCTCAACCTGCGACAGAGGAGATGGTTGGAGTTGTTAAAGGATTATGATATGAGTATTCTCTACCACCCAGGTAAGGCTAATATTGTCGCCGACACTCTTGGCAGCTTATCAATGGGTAGCACAACGCATGTAGAGGAAGGAAAGAAGGAGTTATCCAAGAAAGTGCATCGATTGGCTCGATTGGGAGTTCAACTTGAGGAAAATGATGAAGGGGGAGTTAATGTTCAGAATGGGTCTGCTTCATCCTTAGTGGCAGAGGTGAGTGAAAAGCATGACCAAGATCCCGTCATACTCTAATTGAAGGAGGTTGTCCACAAACAAAAAGTGAGATATTCAAAAAAGGAGGAGATGGAGTGTTGATGTGCCAAATTAGATCGTGTGTCCCAGATGTTGATGACATTTGAGACGGAATCATGGCAGAAGTCTATAACACTAGATTTTCCATTCATCCTGGCCTTACCAAGATGTACCACGACTTGAGAGAGGTCTATTGGTGGAGCGGAATGAAATGGGATATTGCTGAGTTCGTTGCTAAATGCCCGAATTGTCAACAAGTGAAGGTTGAGCATCAAAGGCCATGTGGATTGGCTCAAAACTTTGAGATTCCGGAATGGAAGTGGGAGATGATTAATATGGACTTTATTATTGGTCTACCAAAGGTCTCGAAAGTAACATGATTCGGTGTGGGTGATTGTGGATAGGATGACTAAATTGGCTCACTTCTTGGTAGTTAAGACAACAAACATTGCGGAGGAGTACGCCCAGTTATACATCCAGAAGATTGTGCGGTTACATGGGGTTCCCATGTCCATCATCTCAGACAGAGGAACTCAATTTACCTCCCAATTTTGGAGATCATTCCAAAAAGGATTGGGTACTAAGGTGAACCTGAGCACAACCTTTCATCCAGAGACAAATGGTCAGGCAGAGCTTACAATTCAAACATTAGAGGATATGTTGAGAGCTTGTGTTCTTGATTTCAAGGGGAATTAGGATGATCACGAATTAGGATGATCACCTACTATTGATTGAATTTGCATATAACAATAGTTATCATGCAAGCATCCAAATGGCTCCCTACGAAGCCTTGTATGGGAGGAGATGTAGATCACCAATTGGGTGGTCTGAGGTCGGAAACACAGAGTTGATTGGGCCTGATTTTGTCTACCAAACAATGGAGAAGGTCAAGGTCATTAGAGGGAGGTTAAAGACTGCCCAGAGTTGCCAAAAATCTTATACCGACGTGAGGAAAAGAGACTTGGAGTTCGAGGTAGATAATTGGGTGTATTTGAAAGTGTCACCTATGAAGGGCGTCCTAAGATTTTTGAAAAAGGGGAAGTTGAGTCCACGCTATGTTGGACCATATCAAATTGTAAAGAGGATTAGAAAGGTTGCTTATGAGTTAGAGTTGCCTTCCGAGTTAGATGGAGTCTATCCGGTATTCCATATGTCGATCGATGTTGAAGAAATGCTTGGGAGATCCTACCTTGGTGATCCCTGTTGATAGCATCAGAGTGAAAGATAACCTATCTTACGAAGAAGTTCCGGTTCAAATCCTTGATCACCAGATTCATAAGTTGAGGAACAAAGAGATTGCCTCAGTCAAAATCTTATGGAGAAATCAATTCGTTGAGGAACCCACATGGGAAGCTGAGGAAGAGATGAAGGCAAAATATCCGCACCTATTAGTGCTAAATGATGGGAGTGTTGAAGGTAAATTTCTTACCCTTCACTAAATTGATGTATCTATTCTTGATGTGACTTTCCATTCGTAAGCCTAAGTAGTATTGATTGAGGTCGAGGAAAAGTCGAGAGTTTGATAGATTGGGTTGAGCGTTGAGATGAGTTTTGTGTTTATTCGTTCCTTGATATCCACCTATGCTCATCATTCGAGGACGAATGATCCCAAAGGGGAGATGATGTAACGCCCGATAAAATTAGCAAAATACCCCTAGAGGGAGGGTATGCGTGTGACACATCTTCCAATGCTCGTATGGCAAATCCAAGGTCGAATTTGTGATCAACATAAAAAATTGAGTAAAAAAATTGTCTCGATCGATTTTTAGAGCGACCCAATCAAAAGAAATATTTTTGGTCCAAATCACAAACAATGTTGGTGCACGACAGGAGCGCGCCGTGCCTCCATCGCGGACCAGCACTTATATGTTTTTGAAAATTTTTGACGGGATTAAGAAAAATTATTCAGAATTTTTTCTAAAAATACACTTTGCGCGACCAGTCCGCGACGCGGACTGGGTCTTTTCCGAGTTGAAAATTTCTAAATTATTATGAGAGGCATTCCAATCAATTTCCCACCCCTCCTAAACTCTATACATGATCTAATAAGGTTGTTTTGACGTAAAAAGGGTCCAAAACCCCATTCTAAGTCCTATTCCATAATCTAACAAGGCTATGGCTTGAGGAAAGAGGAGAACAACTTGAGTTTGAGAGATTCAAGAAGAAATCATTGACGTGCTTGATTGATAGCTTCATCCTAGGTATTTAAAGCTAAATTAAAAGCATGGGATTGTTCTCTCATGTGCCCCATAGATATTCATAGATGAGTTGATGGTTCAAGAGTCTCCATGCATAAATCGTTGATGGTTTTCTTAAAATTCCATTTGAATTCACATGTTTTTCTATGTTGATGATTATCATAAACTTGTTTTTCTTGAATTAAACATTTTCATGATAATTTGCATAACACTACATGACTATTTGAAAAGCATGCATAATGAACTTGAGAATTGAGTCTAGCCTTGAGTTGAGATTGTTGATTGTGATGAGAGAACGATAATGAGTTGATAGAATTTGATTGTCTTATGAGTCTTTATAAATGAACTCTACCGATGTGTCTATTCGATTAATTCCTAATGATTCTTCAAATCTTGAATCATTGTTGAGATTGATTGATGAAAGGGTTAAAGCCCCTATGAGATCGATTGACGAAAGGGTTAGAGTCCCTATGAGTTGAATGATGACAGGGTTCGAGTCCCTATCAAATACCGATTGTTGATGGGGGTTCAAGTCCCTATGAGATTGGTTAAGATGGAAGTTTTATGAGCATTGAGTCATGGGATGAGCATTGAGCACCGAAAGAGGGAGAGTTAGTCCAACTTGAATTCGTCAACCTACGTCGCCAAACATAGGTGAGGCTTAGGACCATCACATATATTATGGTTCCCTCGAGAGTAACAGTCCTTGAAATAGTAGCGGACTTATTGACGATTGACTCCATATTGGGTGAGATGATATGGTTTCGGAGCGTTCCCTACTGGCAAGTTTGGAATGGTTGTTGCAACATCAGTGAGATTATTGTACATTCACTGGCTTATAAGTGATTGTTGTCGGATAAGAGAAACTCCCGTAAATTTCCTACTTTGAGTACTCTGAGTTGAGATGAGCTGAGATGAGATAAGAGAAGGTGAGCTCCTCTGAGATGAGATGAGATGAGCTTCTTTGAGATGAGTCCGAGATGATTGATGAGTTTGAGTTGTTGACAAGTCACTTATCTACTCTTTGTTCTTGCATAGATAGACATTTGAAGATTTGATGTTGTTTGATAATTATTTTGAGTTGATGTTGTTTCCATATTATTCTGCTTCACTTATTTATTTTACATACCAGTACATTCTAAGTACTGATGCCCCTTTTAGACCGCATCATTTTATGATGTAGAGGCAAGTACTAGAGATCGTTAACAAGCGCTTCCTTGAAGATCTGAGATTCACAGCTGATTTGGTGAGCCCCCCTACTCCGAAGGACCCACTATGACTATTTCATCTTGCTGTAGAGTTAGACTTTGGACTATTCTTTTATTTTGATTTGGGTAGCCATTGGTCTGTCATTGGCACCACATGATTAGTGATAGAGGATTCGTCGATGATAGTTGAACGTTGTTGTTGAGATTGTGAACTAGTTCTTTCTATTAGCCTTCATTATTTTATATATTCTTTTGAGACTTTAGATGAGATATCTCCACTACTTACATACATTTTCTGTTGTTCAGTAGAGTTTTATTTGATTGAACGATGTGATGAATCTAAGTGGTTCGCTTGGGGACTAGCAATAGTCTCTAGGTGCCGACTACGCCAAGGGTACCCTTCTGGGGCATGACATGAGGTCATAAAAAATGGTGGAAAAAGCTGGATTTGATAATGCAATATGTGACCAAGGTGCAACAACTTGAGGTTGTGCCAGCTACAAGAATCTTGCCCTATGAACATGAGCCGAGTGAGAATGATCGTGTGAAAGAGGTGTACTTTACTAGGAATCAAGTATTGGGTTCTCAGTTGACTTTTCAGTGGTCACCCAAGAATCAAGGTCGAAACTTTAGTGTTGGTTGGACAGATAGTCAAGGAATGAGCAAATCTTTGCAATATCATGATGAGAGATAAGAGAGATTCAATTCATCTCAACAGTGGGTCAAGCCGGACAAATCATAGGTCAATTTAATGCTTGCTCTCATCTTGAACAAAGTGGAAGCTTCAGACAAAGTGCTAGGTGAGATGAAGTCAGGACTCTCTCAATTAAGCCACACAATGTTGTCTCACGTAGGCTCAATTAAAAGTTTGGAAGCTCGTTTATTAGCTCTCTCAGCACAGACGCGCAACCCAATAAGAGGCGATGACAAAATATGCATCACTATCACCACCAGAAGTAGCAGTCATTGTGAATCTAGCATGGGATCTGATACACCTTTATTTGGGGAAATTGAGGAATGCGGAAGAAGCAACAAAAGAGAGGTAAATGAAAGTAACATCATTCTTGATGAGTTGAAGAGTATATGTGATGTTGAAGATGGAGATAGATTTATAGGAGCTGAAGTCAAAAATGATTGAAAGGGGATTCACTCCTCCAAAGTTGTCCATATATGTTGCAATGTTCACTCAATATCAGGGGAGGGGAGGTGACAAAGCTAAGTTTCAAAAATTCTATCCATCTTTACTTTTTTGGCGATTAATATCCCGTTGGTTGAGGCTCTTAATAAGATGCTAGGCCCTTTTTACTAGACAAGTGGCAACAAAAAAAATGATCCAAGTGCGTTCACAATACCATGCACTATCGGAGCATGTAATTTTGGAAGAGCCCTATGTGATTTAGGGTCTAGTGTTAAATTTGATGCCTCTGATGGCGTTTGAACAACTTGGTGTGAATACTTTAGTCGTGACAGCCATGAAGCTACATATGGCTGATTGGTTAATCAAAAGGTTGGTCGGGATGTGGTACCATTGTTGATGTGGTAGATGAGGCTGTGCAAGACCTAAAGGAGTTAGTTTATTTAGGAGATGACTCAATGGCTGAAATTATGTTGAATTATGCGGGGAAGATGAGAATGATTTTTATGAAGTAGTGGCTGCAATGATAGGGGTTGGAGGTCATTCAAGAAACCCAGCTAAGCTTGATATAGATTGGGAAAATTGGGAAACATAGACAAAAAATCATCTATTGAAGAGCCACAAAAATCGAGTTAAAGGAGCTACCAAATCACTTGCTATACACCTTCTTGGCAGACAAAAAAACCTTTTCGGTAATTGTCGCAGCTGGTTTACATGAAAAACAAATTAAGGCTTTTGTTAGGGTGCTCAAGAAACATGTCAAGGCCATTGGCTGGACAATAGGCAACATCATGGGCATTTCTTCGGGGATTTGCATCCATAAGATCAAATTAGTTAAGGGATGTAAGCCCACTGTTGAGGACCAACACAACCTCAATCTCCCCATACATGAGGTAGTGAAAAAGGAGATCATTAAGTGGTTAGACGCTGGAGGGATATACCCAATTGTAGACAGTAATTGGGTAAGTCCAGTCTAGTGTGTGTCCGAGAAAATAGGCATGACTGTGGTTCTAAAGAAGAAGGGCCAATTAATATCAACACGACCAATCACCAGGTGGAGAATCTGTATTGATTACCAAAAGTTAAATGCATCAACAGAGAAAGATCATTTTCCACTACCATTCATGGACCAAATGCTAGATAGACTTGTCGGAAGGGGATGGTACCATTTTCTCGATTGATATTATGGGTATAATCAAATATATATTGCACCCAAAGATCAAGATAAGACCACCTTTACTTGTCCTTATGTTACATTCGTTTTCAAGAGAATGCCATTTGGGTTATGTAATGACCTTGCCACATACCAAAGATGTATGTTGTCCATTTTTGCTGACATAGTTGAAGATTCAATATAGGTATTTATGGATGATTTCTCAGTAGTGGGTGACGCTTTTGATCAATGTTTAAGTCATTTAGAGAAGGTGCTATAGAGGTGTGTTGAAACAAACTTAGTGCTAAATTGGGAAAATGGCCACTTCATGGTCAAAGAGGGACTAGTGTTAGGCCACAAGATTTCGGGGTAGGGGATATAGGTTGACCAAGCCAAAGTTGAAGTAATTGTAAAGATCCCTACTCCTATTTCGGTCAAGGGAATGAGAAGTTTCTTAGGGCACAGTGGATTCTACAGAAGGTTCATAACAGACTTTGTGAAAATCGCGAGTCCCATGTGCAAGCTATTGGAAAAAGAATCACAATTTGTTTCCGAAAGTACATGCTTGCAATCATTTGAAACTCTCAAATAGAAATTGGCCGAAGCTCCAGTGATAATTTCTCCGGATTGGTCTAAATTGTTCGAGGTGATGTGTGATGCAAGTAGTGTGGCTCTTGGGGCAGTGCTAGGTCAACGAGTTGAGAAACTCTTTAACCCAATTTGTTATGCTAGCAAGACGTTGAATACAACCTAGAAATATTATACAGTGACAGAGTAGGAGCTGTTAGCTATAGTGTATGCATTTGAGGCGTATCTCCTCGGTACAAGAGTTATTCTCCACACTGATCATGTTGCACTTCGCTATCTTATAGCGATGAAGGATGCTAAAGCAAGGCTTATCCAGTGGGTATTGTTACTGCAGGAATTTGATTTTGAGATGAGGAATAGAAAGGGCTACGAAAATCAAGTGGCTGACCATGTGTCCAGACTTGAATCACCAATCTCTCAAGTTTAAGAGGAAGAAATTTCTGATAATTTTCTAGATGAAGCAATATAAAATTAGCTTGGTGGCTACATGTTGGTATGCTGATTTTGCAAATTATTTGGTTAGTGGAATCATAGGAGAAAGTTCTTGCATGATGTGAAGAAATACTATTGGGATGAGCCTTAACTCTTTGAAGAGTGCCCTGATAACATGATATAAATATGTGTTCTTGAGTCAGCAATGTAGGCTATTTTAGAAGAATGTCATTCATCATCAGTAGGAGGCCATAATGGAGGAATTCAGAATGCATATGAGGTATTGCAGAGTGGCTATTATTGTCCAACCTTGCATAAAAATGCTCACGAATTTGCCAAGGCATGCCCAAGTGCCAATTACAAGGAAATATCTCAAGAAGGCATGGATTTCTATTGACCCCAATCTTAGAGCTGGAAGTATTTGATGTGGGAGGGGGGGTGGATTTTATGGGTCCATTCACAAGCTCTTTTGGTAACAAATATATCCACCTGGCTATTGATTATATATCAAAGTGGGTTGAAGTTGTGGCATTACCAACAAATGATGGCAAGGGAGTAGTGCAGTTCTTAATCTCACTAGCTTTGGTACTCCTAGAGCCATCTTTACAGGTGGAGAATCTCATTTTTGCAATAGAATATTTAGAGTGTTGTTGAGTAAGTATGGGATGAAGTACCTGGTAAAAACCCATATCATCCCAAAGCAAATGGGCAGGTGCAGGTGTCGAACAGTGAGATCAAGATGATTCTTGCAAAAATTGTGAATGGGAGTAGGAGCGATTGGGCGGCCGAACTTGACGACACCTTATGGGCATACCGTACCGCTTATAAAGCTCCTATTGGGATGTCCCCTTATCAACTTATATTCGGAAAAGCATGCCACTTGCATGTTGAGTTAGAGCATCGAGCTTTATGGGCTCTAAAGCTAACGAGGCCCTAGAAGCAAGATTAACTCAACTCCATTTGCTAGATGAGTTTAGCGTGATAGCTTATGAAAGCTCAGGCCTTTACATGGAGAGGATAAAAGGCACAATTAGGAAATTTTGAAGAGGGAGTTTGTTGAAGGGAATCTTGTGATGTTATACAACTCTAGAATGTATTTATTTCTTGGGAAACTTAGATCAAGATGGCCAGGCCCTTTTGAGGTAACAAAAGTACTTGCCAATGGAGTGGTAGAAGTTGAAAACCACAAGGGTGAGAGATTCAAGACAAATGGATAGAGGCTTAGTAAATATTATGGTAAACCACCGGATGTTCGGGTAGTTCATGCCATGAACATCAGTGATGCTTAATTGTACCAGACATCGTTGTGGCACGACGTTAACTCAGGCGCTTCTTGGGAGGCAACCCAAGTGAATAGTGAAATTAAAATAATATGTGTGTTGATGGTTGCAGGTTTGTGTTGAGAGAGGAAATATGGGAAGAAAGGAAAAGATGCATGCACAAGGGGCATACCGTCGAATGATAGCGGTGACCTCGACCTAGATCGCTTGTTGGGCTGAAAATTAACTCTGGAGTTGCTACTTATTTTGGTGATCTAAGGACCTAAACAGTGCATTGACGAATAAAAAGGGCGACAATCGATTAACCCACCTTTCGACTCTGCATCAGGCTCATCGGGTGATGTTAAATTTGACGATCTCTTGGAAAATTTAGAGTATTGCCGAATCGGAGGGGCGATCCCAAAGTTGACCACACTTTGGCACCTTTGAAGAGCCCAAGAGTGCTGGAATATTTGGCAAACTTGGTGCAATCTTAGTGTATCGCCGAATGACTAAAGCGATGATACTTTTGATCGTTCTTTAGGATCGAGTTGTGGAGTAGGTCTCTACAGTATTTGGCGAAGGCATAACTAACTTGGCGTATTGATGAAAACACTCAGCGACACTTGGTTATCCCACTTTTCAGTAGACGGGGTCAGCTTTAATAAAAGGTAAAAAGGTGGTCAAGTGTGCAAATGACAGACTGTCGAATACTCCTTACAATAATAAATAGTGACACGAAAGACGAAGAGTCTCATCCTCTTTTCCATAAATGGCCATTAATGTTTTCGTACTTTATCTTCCACACTCTCCCTTTTCCTGCATACTCACTCACTGCACTCAGTCTCCACACTCACCAATTGCACTCTATTTGTTTTCTTCTTCTCTTTATTGGGATCGATGTACTCAACTTTCACCATCATCTTGTGCTTCGCCATTGTTAGCATGCGAAAATTTAGGTACATGCTTTTTCTTACTAAACTCAGTGTTGTTGTAAAAATAGACTTGAGGGATTTGAGAATCTATACCATTCGAGTTGAGATTTATGCAGAATTGATGTTTTTAACACATTTTGGTAAGACCCGATCTTATGTATCTTTGGGGTGAAGTCTGAGTAGCCTTAGTAAGGGGGTTTGAGCGATTTGAACATGCCCTATGATAGATTGGGTGATGTCATACTTAAGGGCAAGTCATCGTTTCACCATTATTAAGCCTAGAAACAATTGTTGGATTGGGTGTTGGGCTATATGAAGAATCGTCTGGTTCACACTTGAGAGAGGTGAGGTTTTGGTTACCACTTTAGGTTAAAGTTGTCAATTTTACCGGTGAAGACCACTCGGTAGTACACCGATTACACCTACACATCTCCCTTGAGCCAACCCTATTGAAAGCTGGTCTTTGTGATATTTGGCGATGGGCATTGAATCGTCGACCTCTCTAAAGCATCGCCCAATTCACCAGCCCCTCCTCTGTTGATCTCTATTACTTCTGTCGAAGGGAATTTTAGGCCGCCTATCCAGCATGGCGATTCACCAAGTTATATGTGCAGGCTAAATGACCTCGATTACCTTAATGTATTTTTTGAAGTTGTTTCTTGTTATCTATCCTTATGAGTTTGCTAGTTTTGTTTCACAGGTCAATTGCAGCTGAAATCTCCAATAACGAAGGGTGTGATGCAATTTAGTAAGAAAATGGACATGTCATTCCCATAAATCCTTGGGCCTTTGGGGCCCCTTGAATATAGAAAGGAAATATTCATCCCTAGAGGATCACCAAGGAGCATAACCTCCAAGTCTAACACAAGACAAACCATTAGCCCTAACAAACCTATAAAGGGTTGGTTAAGGGTAGTGTTTTCAAAAACAAGCGTGAGGCTTTGGAGGGCCCTCCAACAACAGTAGTTGAGAATGCTAGAGAGATGACTTTGGCGAACTATTTGAGACTAGGAGGGCAAAGAACAAAGCAAGCAGGGAAAAAAGTTCTCCAACATGTAAGAAAACATCCTTGCAGCAATCCCAGCAGAGTTAGGGTAACCCTGCATAGTTAAGCTTCCTTCAGTCCCAACCTTAGCGCACCACGACATACATCGGGGGGATTCTTTAACTTAAGCACCCATGTTTCATTTTTTATTTTTGTTGGCTTATATTGAGGGACAATGTTTCTTTTGTGTATGTGGGGGGGGGGGGGGGGGTGGTTGAGTTGATTTGTGTTTCAATTTGATTCGATTCGTGTTTCAATTTGATTCGTGTTGCCTATAAAGTTGGGAGTTGGTATTTCTAACGGTTGAGGTGTAATTAATTGTAAATAAATTTAAATTTGTAATAGAGTAGTGTTTAATTTTGCTATATTTAGCTATTTTTACTTTTTCTTCTTTTTATGTTGAATGGATGAATGCTTGCAAATGATGTCCTTGAATATTTTTGCAAACCCGTGCATATATGATAAATCATTCGAATGTTAATATCATGTCTCTAGTCCTTAGCGATTCGGGCATCGATGTTCTATATCTTTGATTCTAATGGTGCTACGGACGAGGAGCATGTACTCACTTATTAGTCTTTTCTTGATAAATCGATCCATGAATGGATTTGAGGAATCTTGAGTTGACTATGTAAGCAATAGAGCTTGGATATGCAATGATCGAAAAAAATTGCAAGTGTGTTGCCATTGTTTAAATGCGAAGCTAATTTTCCCATGTGGGATTAGTTATTTTGTTGAAATACTTGCTTTGCAACATCTAGAACTTGCCTGGTTTGTTTTGAAGAGTAACTTGGTTAATTTCGGGTTAAGAGAGGACCTTAGGCCTTCTTTGGTTCCATTAATCTATTTGACCTTAGTGACATCCCTTGAAAATGAAATGAATCCTTAGTGAAGCCCTTTTGAGCCTTGATCCCTTCTTTGGCAACCTTGTAACTTTGACTCAGGTTTGTGAAAGAAAATTCCTTTTTGTTTCCTATCGATTCGTCCTTGAGCTTGAAATATTGAGCAGTGCCAAAAGCTAAGTTGGGGTGTTAGTAGAAAGAAGGGGGTGTCCCCCATGAAAGAGTGAGAAAAAGAGGGTTAAGAATGAAATAAAGACATTGAGGAGTCCTAGAAATGAATGAAAACAAAAAGTGAAAAATAATGCTTGAAAAATTGAGGATCCTCCAAAGAAAATTATTGTGAAATAAAAGTGCAAAAGGGAGACACTAAGGATAATAAATCAAAAGTAAAAGAGATGTCAAAAAGGAGATGAATGAAAAAGGGACAAAAATACCTTTGAGCCTGAAAAGAACATTTAGAATTTAAGGAGGGATGAGCCACTATTGACCATATGCTATCCTACCTAACTTTTACCCCACGTTACAGTCCTACCAAAGTCCTTTCAGATCTTAGTCCAAAAGAAAGTCAAGTGAACTTCGATTGAGAATAAAGGCAAGACTATGGGTTGAAGCTTACATGCTATTTTCCATTTGGAAGAGTGAGAGTCGAAGAGATTCTTTGGAAGCAATGTCATAATCTTGAGTGTTTAGGATCTTCTTTGGCGTGAGGGCAAATACTGATACTTTCAGGTAGTGATTAGCAGCTATATGAGCAATTGTGAGTATAGCCATGTTTTGATTACTCTTTGGTTATCTCTCGAGGCTTCAAAGTCACGTAAGTGGTTTGTGGATGTTCGAAAGGGGATGATAAAGGTGAAGTTCTATGTGTTGCTCCCTGTGGCCCTGTTTGCACGCTCTGAATTAGATAGATTGATATTTGATTTGCTTGAGGGAAAGCAAAGGCTTAAGTTGGGGTTGTTGAAACATTGCCCTTAGTGTTCTATTATTTCCAACTTCAGAACAAATATTCATGTGCTATGATAGGAAAAAGGGATTAAAAGTGAACAAATAGACAATACTTGGTGAAACCTTGGAAAGGGAGCAAAAGTGCAAAAAGGGGGAGAAAAGCAGTATTACTAACATACTTGGTGATCCGTCGAACACTCAGGGAGATCGCCTATCATTGCAGAAACTAAGGTTCTAGATCAAGTCAAGAAGGAGGTCAAATTTGACATAGCAAAGCATGTTTGGCGCACTGCCGAATCGCACAAGTGATCGCCTAAAGTTGTAGCACTCAAAGCCCCAAAACACTGACAGGAAGGTGATATGATGAATATTTTGGCGCATCATCGAATTAGATCAGCGAAATGAAGTGTCATCACCTAATGTTGCAGAAGAGAAAGCCTTTTTAAGATGCAAAGGAAAATGGTCAAGTGCACAATCGGCGGATCGCTGGAGTGCTCGGCGATGGTCAGCCTTGACCGCCAAATGGCATTTCACAGCACAAACTTTCACACATTTGCACGTAGTATATAAGCAATTTTAGAAAGGACATTGTACATATCCGTTCATATCAGATCATAATAATTAGTTTTTTGTAGTAGTACATAGAACTTTCCTCTCAGAATACAAAGGGGAGCTAGGGTTTTGAAGCTTTTGGGGAGCAAATTAGAGACAATTGGCTGGTAATAATCAACTAATTTGTATTTAAATTGTTACCCGTGACTGTTGTTGCTATGTTTGGTATCAAATCTTTAATTTCTAGCATATGTGGCTAAAACCCCCCATGTTGGGGGTGTCTTGTTGATATGGATCTTTGATTTATTTATTGTGTTTTTGATATTTTGACTTATCTGTAGTTGATTTGAGAGAATTTATATCCATTCTTATGTTTAATATATAATTTCAAGGTTGCAAACTTGGGGATTTACTTTAGATCTTCGATTGTTTCTTTAGTCAGAATGATTAGAGTGTGGAATGGATATAATGGCTGGAAACCTCTTGGGGTTTAAGTTGAAGTCCACAACCATGGATTCAATGGCCAAGGTATAAGGGGTTTTGCTGAGACTTATTATGCCAAGCGTGTCCTCGACGGTCCGTGTATAATTTCTTAGTTGATTCATGCAAAACACTCTTGTGTCATAGCTATTATGGGTTACCAACAACCTAGCCTATTCACTCAATATCAACCTAATAAGAAAAATATTTAGATCCAGCTGGTAGATCGATTCCCATATTTGCACATCCCCAACATCTTCCCTTAATAGCTGTTCAAATCATTAAATAAAACTTGTTTATATCAATCATTACTTTGATTATTGCAACCTCCTAGATCCTAAAATTACTTAGCTCAACAATTCACTTCTACCTTGAATAATGATTCCCTGTGGGATCGACCCCAACCTCTAAAGTTGGGTTATTATGCCGATGACGACCACCCTTACTTCCTTTTATAGTCGGGTTGAGCGACATCATAGTAACCGGCCAAACCAATAGAACTCCCAAACTCCATAATAGATGTAGGTCAGACCCAACCATGAATAGCTTCAATATTTTTTGGATCCACCAAAATACCCTCCTTGGACACTACGTGCCCTACAAACGTCACAGACTCCAACCAAACTCACACTTAGGGAACTTGGCATATAGTCGGTGATCTCTCAAGGTATGGAGCATGACCTTCAAATTCTGAGTATGCTGATCTCGGCTCCATGAGTATACCATGATGTCATTAATAAACACATTCACAAAAGAGTCAAGATAAGGCTTGAATACTCAAGTTATCAGATCCATAAAGGTTGCAGGGGCATTAGTCAGTCTAAAAGACTAACCAAGATCTCATAGTGGCCTTACTAGGCCTGAAAGGTAGTCTTAGGGATATCTACTACCCTAATCCTCAAGTGATGGTAGCTGAACCACAAATCGATCTTAGTAAACACCATAACTCTGTGTAGCTAATCAAACAGGTCATCAATATGAGGCAGGGGGTAACGGTTCTTCACCATCACCTTGTTCAACTGGCTGTAGTTAATACACATCTAAAGGGTCTCGACCTTCTTCTTAATAAATAGAACAAGGGAAACCCACTAGAAAACACTTATCCATTTAAAACCCTGATCCATAAGACCCCAAAGCTGCACGCGGATCTCCTTACGCTCGACAGGGGCCATTCGATAAGGAACGATAAATGTGGGCTTAGCGCCGAACTCTAAATTTATGGAAAAATTAATGTCCCTCTCTAGTGGTTGGCTATGTAAGTCTGTAGGAAACACATTCGAGAACTCATGAACCATAAGAAGAATCAACAAAAGGGGCCTCGCCCGATATATCAAGCACATAAGCGAAGTAGGATAGCCACCCAATAGTTACCGACCTCCAGACTTGGACATAAGAAATAATACCAACCAGGGTGCAGCTAGTCAATCCCTGCCATACCACTAGGGAAGCAATAGGCATGGCTAAGGTGACGGTTTTGGCATAGCAATCCTAAACCGTATAGTGAGAAACCAACCAATCCATGCCTAAAATAGTATCAAAATCAAGCATATCTAGTAATATCAAGTTTGCTTGGGTATCCTACCCCTGAATAGTAATCACACATGATTTGCATACTCAATCCACTACTAAGGAATCCCCTACGAGAGTCGAAACACAAAGTGCAACTGAAATAGGGTTAGGGTTCACCCCCCATGTGAGGAGCAAAGTATACAGACACATAGGAATATGTAGACCCTTGCACCTCGCGATAGAGTTTCTTAATAGTATGTGCATGGTCAACAATATTCAGAAAAAAATGACCCGCTGCAACCAATGATTGAGTCTCAATCTGTAGCTGCATCCTTAGTCCCTTGACAAAACGCCTAATTCTCTCCTCTTCAATAGGCTATATCACAGTGGCATGCTAAGAGAGCTCGTGAAATTGGTCCTTATATTCAGATGGTGCCCAGCTCTAATCTCAAAAAATGATCATGGAGCCTATCCTTTAGACTCTTAGGAACATATATTGCCAGAATGTCTCCAAGAACTCTGTCCATGATACCAGTGGTGATCCAACTGGTCTAGTGTCCATATAAGCATGCCACCACTATCTAGTTGGCCCGTCAAGCAGATATGCAATAAAATCTTCCCTCGGGACTCCTACAACCTTAAGATGTGTATTCTCTCACTAAAAGATGTAAAAAAAACTCATATTAATGCTCTCCAATCGTCCTTGAGAACTTGGGTGGAGGCAACCTAGGGAATTATCCCAACACCCTCTGGTCCTAGAATGGCATGGCACCCTCTACAATATGTGGCCGGGCAAAGGGAGCCACGAAGGTGGGTGCCCTTCTAGAATCGGAGCTGGGGGCTGCTCTTGCTGGACTGGTGGTGTTGGAGGGTGTTACTTCTCTAGCAATAGAGTGGCAGGCTGACCCCACTATGTTGGTCGAGCAGGGGCTAAAGCCTATTGCGCACCCCCAAGGGCTATAAGTAGTTGTGCAATAGCCACGTAAAGTACTGGAGTAGTAACAAATATGGCTGAGGCGTTGTGCCAATTCGGGTCCCTCCGGTTGTGGGGGAATACGGATATTCATATGCTCCTTTACGGGATCTAGAGCTATATCTCTGTCTGGAGCTGGTCTTACTCCTACCTTTATCCCAAGGTCGATCTTTGTAGGCTATAATCTACGAAAGAGAGTAAAACTAATGAGACTTCATGAAATCGACAAGACATACACTGCACAAGGTGATACAACCATAAGGTATATTCCTAAAGACATTTTATAGCCTCTCGAAGATGGGTTGCAGATATCTCCACACCTACCTGTAGGACTCTACTTAATGTTTACTTCGCATAAGTGAGACCCACGAACTTGAGGCTCTAATACCAACTTATCGTAACCTAAAATCTCAATTCATGATGGTACTAACCATATCCCATTAGCAAGTAAGCTAGCCCATAACCGGAAACTGCTAGTAATGGGTCTAAGGGCAGAAAACTATCTAAAAGTTCCAATTTTAAAATAAACAACAATAGCAAGAACCAATACTAAGATAAGGTAATATACATACACACACACATATAACACAACGAATCCCTACCAGAACCTAGAAGCCATGAGAGCAGAGCTACTAAGATAATAAATACAACCTCGAATTGGTCCAAAGTAAAATATATACATATACAAAACATGGCTAGTATCATAAAGCAAAAAATAGGCCTCAAGTGCTTAAGAAAACTGAAATGATCCATAAATGCCAGATGCTCACCCAAGTCTCCGAAAAGTTTGCTACTACTGGCTGGAATTAATGTTGTCGACTCATGTCAAGACCTACATCACGAAGTAAATGTAGAGAGTAGTATGAGTGCCAAAAGAAGGTAACAGTACGCATCATAGGCTGATTGACTAAGAAAAGTAAATAAAGTAGGAATAACTTGAATAGAACACCATAACAAAAGAATAGAGTAGAATGCAGCAAAATAGAATAAAACAAAAAATCAAGGTAGGTATGTAGGTATAGGAAACTAATAATCCTAAATCTATCATCGAGCCCCCATTAGCCTAGCAGGTCCACTCACACACTAGGTAGCTGATTATGCATTTATTGAATCCCGAATGACCAAGTACACGGAACCAATAATCCAAATTCTGAAGGTAGGAGATGAGTATAAAGCTCAACACTCTAACCGTAGATGTGGGCCTTATTAAGCACAAGGCCGATCATGCCGATTGCCAAAGAAGAGGGAGCATAGATCCCAGATCTGATACTGCAGTTTTGTGCCTCGTTATGTACAATGCCTGAGAATGAAAAGCGTAGAGCCTGAACCTTTTAGCATGAATATGGGCCCTATGAAGTACAATACAACCCATAGGTGGTCTTTGATAGTCGATTCCATCATTGAGAAATTGAGTAGTAAATAGAAGGGGATACGGAGCCCAGACCTCTAACAGCGGATGAATTATCCCAAAGATCCAACATGTTTGTTGGGCAAACATAAATCATCTCTAAAGCCTAGTGAAACCCAATGAGCAATTGAAATACATTTTAATAGAGTAAAGTAGGGATATAGAAGATAACAAGGACACATGTCAAGTCACGGCCTAGCTAAGGATCAAATCTATCAAAATCAAGTCTACTATATCAATCTAGAAGGACTAACGCCTTTCGAGTCACACCGGGTATAAATTAATCAATCAATCGGTCTTGAATGACAAGGGTCTATGGCATCACTAGTCTAATCTTAGACTAAAGCCAACATACTTCCGAACATTTACATATATATCACACTAGTTCACCTCACCCCCCAAAATCATGCAAATCCATATACATTTACATATTCAAACTCAATCTAAAAGAAGAAAAGCCATAAACTAATTGATGGTTGATCACGCGTGTGCCAAATAACTTCTCAAAATATTTTCCCTTTCAAACAGTCTCAAAAAGCTTCCATGCTATCAGCAATAGAATCACAACATCATTATGGTTAATTTGACACTAAAAGCGTAAAATTCAAAGATGGACCAATTTTAAAGTCCAAAATAAGACTGTGAGACCCGTGCTGAATATTTTAAAATTAACTCTATAAAAAGATCCTAAATAGTTTTCTAAACTTGAGTCCCAAAATGAAACACATCGAGGCTCGGAATGAGTCCAAAACAAGTAATGCAAGAAATTTTTATAATTTTAGGCAACAAAAATAACCATGGAAGCAAATAAATCTCCAAAAATACCTCAAACAAAGCCTTTTCAGTAATTCCTTATCACACACCCACACAACTTAAAGATTTTGGACGTTTAGGACTTGGAAATCAATTTTTAATTTGAAACGAGTTAGATCTGGAGGTTTAAAGTTGAAAATATATAATTGAAAATAGGTCTAGTCTTTTAATTAAAACCAGGGTAAACAAATTTATGCGGTTGTGGAGTTCTAGGTCCACGATAGCGGATCATAGAGAAAATGACCTTTGTGAACATAGAAGGGTCTTCGAGATCATGGAGGGTAAATAGGTCAGACCCTCACATACACGCAAGACACCCCATGATTACAGAAGCCAGAACGGGACACCTTCACGAACATGGACAAAGGGACCATGAATGCGAAGGTCAGGTTGGGCCTCCAATATCATCTGTTGCACCAATTGATCACTCCAACATCATGATTTTTGATAGGGTGTTCAGAATTCTTTTTGGAAACCCATGCGAGAAAAAGGATTATGCTACCTAATAAATTTGATGTTCCGATCTTTATGAAATGATGTCATCCAAGCTACACCTTCTTTTTGAAGGTTATAGTGGTCATTGGCATGTCAAATAATCTAAGAGGTTAGGTTTGATCCCACAGGGAATATGGTAGACTCAAAGTAATTTTAAGCAATTCAAGTTAATTATCCTACTTATCTCCTGAAAGAGGGGGTCTGTAATTTGCAGAAAGAAATCCTAAACTAAAACAAGTATGTGAAACCAGTAAGAAGAGTAACTAGGGTATTGTGTTCTCCATGATTCTCTAACTTGGTATTACCAGATAATCGCATTATTTTCTTATGTGTTGCATACAGAACAGTAAGATAAGTTTACCAAACTGTTTGATCCAGGAAAGAGGTAAATTTTGCTGTGTGATTTGATCTATCTCTGCATTGTGACATTACTAACCCTTACCCATTGTCTCAGTACAACCTCCCCTTAATCTAGTTCGGTTGATTAGATGAGAAAACATCAATCGAATCCAGTTAATTAATCTCTTTTCCCATTCATTACTACCTTGATCTAGTCAGTAACAACTAGGTGAGTTCTAACGTTGGTCACCATTAAAAAGCAATCAAAACAAAGAGAATTAATTAGTACATGCATGCACACTTTTCAAGAATTATGAATTATCTGATTTTACCTTGTTAGTTCTTCATAGTTCTCACAACCCTAGTTGTGGATTTAGCTATACATAGTAATTGTAGATGCAAGAATCATGATGTAGAATAACATAATTGAGCACTTAAAATAATGAAATTAAGAACAAGAAATCCAAGCTCTTCAAAGGAAATCACATAGTAGGAATTAAAATCACAAAATAATGTTTCAAGTGTTTTCCTCAATGTTCCTCTCTCCTCTTACACATCCTCTACTAAAAATAACCTAAAAAACCTATTTATAGTGTTTAAAATACAAATTCAAAACAAAATATAAGAAATGGATTTGATATACAGTACAAGCAACTCTACGGTCCGTACTAAGTTCTACGACTCATATCGGGCTTCGTGGACTTCATTTTTCAATTTTAGGTTCAGCTTCTACGAGACCTTTCTATGGGCCATATTTCGTGTTACAACCCATATAGGGTTTCATCTGATGACTTTTCAGAAACTCCAAACCTTCTGATCCTTAGGGTATGGAACCTCATCTACGACTTGTATAAATTTCCTCGACTCGTCTTCTAGTTCATAGATGCAACTTTAGAAAATCACCCCTTCGCTAGATTTTACTACGAACCCCACTCTACGGCTCGTGAAAAGGGTGTCGTAGAACAACAAAAATAGCAGCAACTACATACTTAGACCCAAAATCGTGCCAAATCCTTTAATCATGAAAAACAAACATAAAAACCCATCAAACCCGCTAACATCGCTTTGAGAGCACACAAAATTCCAAGTTTTAAGAATAAAAAGTGTTGTATTTTGATAGCACGTCAACACTTTCAACTTAAAATTGTTGCTTGTCCTCAAGCAACAGACTCAATCTACATAAGCAGTATAGTAACACACATACATTAATCTAATGGCATACATCATTCAAACAGACATTTATCTAATGACACACATCATTCCAAAATAAAGCACAGATACCCACACCACTCATAAATGCATATCAGATAGCTATTAGAAAAGGCAATACAAATCAATAAATGTAATAGTGCAACTATGACAAGTAAGGTAACCACAGATAAGCAACAATCACTAGATTAGTCTAGAATAAATAGTGAAATCAAGTTCCCTTACACAAAGAAGTCTCATATCTCACTCATGTTAATATTTTCAGATTCAATGCTTAGGACTAAACATAATCACTCACTCTCACAAAAGATATTCACATACCACACTCAATATCATATCTTTTCCCCTATACTCACAACTATAACCTTCGACTACTTGGACAAGGATCACTATAGGAATTTCTTGGCTTGTAATGTAGGCTCAAGGGGCTTTGGTATGATATTTTGGGAACATAGTGACTAAAGGCCCTCCTTGACGCTGCGTTATCATACACTTTACCTTACCAACATTGTCATTTTTCAACTCATTCTCCCTTTCTCCTGTTCCAAGCTTTTTTGGGTGCCTTACTCTCATTTTTAGCTTATTGCCTTTTATTTTCACATCATTTTTCTTTTTAGCTTATTATTTAGGCACCAATTCATTTTTCTTGCACCCATAGCACACTTTTATCCCTTTTTCCTTGTATCACTAGCTTCCACCCCATTTTATGTGATTTTCTTTACACCAACCATCCTCAACTTAGGCATTTGGCTTGAGTCGAGGTGCACAATATCCAACCTTTGAACCAGGACCACTTTTGGTAGCCACCCTCAACTTAAGCTCTTTGCCTCAGTCAAGGTGCATAATATTCAAGGAAGGACCAGGGCCAATTTTAGGATTTTACCCTCAATATGGCTAGGTCGATTAGGTTTCTACGAAGAAAAGGGTACATGCAAGACTCAAACATTCAAGGGATACATTACACACTTGGTTGGTCATTTAAGCCAAGTGGACTAATATGAACAAGGCTTAAGATCCTTTCCTATCCAACTAACTTACAGTCTAAGTTAGAGTAATAGGGCAAAGTCTGAATTGAAACACAACATAAGAATTTAGCAAAGAAAGCTCACACACATGACACTGATTAACTATTAACAAAGACTCTCAGATCATGGTTTTCATCATAATTCAACCTCACTTATCAGAACAAACCCTGTTAAACAATAAAACATGCATGGTTGCTATCAAGACTAACTAACTAAATTTCTGATGGGCATCATATTTTCACAAAAAACTAATATACGCCATAGACTTTAGTACTACATGCTACTAATACTACCTACACATCCTAAATATACCGGTTCAACAGAAAGTAAATATCCTTGGGGAAAAAGAACACAGGCAAGAAAACCCCTCGGATTCAAAATTTGGGATAGTTAGAGGCCAAGGTTACTCATACTTCACTGACACCTATAACTACCCACACCCCATCGAGAAAACTTTGCATTGTCCTCAATGCACAAAATATAATAATAAAGCACAAGAGTAAAAGAACATACCTGGATGCCTAAGTACCAGTCCCTACCTTGTGTTACCTCCCAAGCAGTGCCTGATTTACTGTCGCGGGACGACTTAGATAACTTAGGTACTCAGACTTCACCAAGTGTCCATGCTTCCATTGTCTTTACTTCCTCAACATTGCCAAGATACAGGTTGACTATTTGACCATTCACTTTGAATTTTGCACCATTTCTCTTTTCTAACTTAATAGCCCCATGGTCGAGAACACGTGAAATTCTGAAAGCCCCCACCATCTGGACTTGAGTTTCCCCGGGAACAACTTCAGTTTGGAATTATATAGCAACACTAAGTCCCCTAGTGGAAATTGGCGATTCTCAATATGTCAATCATGTTGTAGCTTCATTCTTTGCTTATACAAGGCTAAGCTCTCATATGCCTTCAAGTAGAACTCGACAAGCTCGTTGAACCTTGAGTTTGCTGCACTATTCTAGTCCAAATTTAGCTTTTTGAGTGCCCACATCGACTTGTGCTCAAGCTCCACCAGTAAGTGGCAAGCTTTACCAAAGACAAGTAGGTAAGGAGACATGCCAATAGGGGTCTTGAATACATTCTAGTATGCCCATAATGCATCATCAAGCTTTCATGACCAATCATTTCGATTTGCATTCACAGTCTTAGATAAAATTTGATTGACCTCCCTATTGGGAACCTCAACTTGGCCACTTATCTGTGGGTGGTAGGGTGTTTCCACCCGATGCCTTACTCCATATTTCTCAAGTAGAGCCACGAACAACCTATTGTAGAAGTGGGAACCTCCATCGTTAATGATCGTCTGTGGGGTACCAACTCTTGAGAAGATATTCCTTTTTAGGAATGTTGTGACACTTTTAACTTCATTATTGGGAAGCACCACTGCCTCCACCTATTTTGGTACGTAGTCCACAACCACTAAAATGTACTTATTCCCATGCGAGCTAACAAACGGGACCATGAAATCATACCCCCACACATCGAATACTTCAAATCGTCATAATGGGGTTTAGAGAGAGTTCATGCTTGCGGGAAACACCACTTTCTCTTTGGAATCTATCACACGCTTTAGCATAGTCGTGGGCATCTTGGTGGATGGTTGGCTAATAATAGCCATATTGCAAGATCTTATATGTGATCTGAATTTTACTATGATGCCCACCTACTAGGGACGAGTGACATGCCTCTAAAATATTCATAATTTTGACTTTAGGAACACAGGGATGAATAATTCCATCTGCACTTACATGAAACAAGTATGGATCATCCCAGAAAAACTTCCTCACATTTGACATAAACTTATGGCGTTGGTGAGTAGTTAAGTTCGGTGGCACAATATCAGTAACCAAATAATTCGCATAATCTGCAAACTATGGTATCAAGTTATGGGATGCTGCTAGTACTCTCTCATCAGGGAATGAATCATCAATATCCACCCCATCATCGAACTTTGCCATAGCTCCATCTTCTAATATAGAGAGGTGGTCTACAATCTGATTTTCAGTCCCTTTTCTTTCAATAACATCAAAGTCAAAACTCTTGAAGAAGAAGTACCTATCAAATTAGTCTTGGTTTTGCATTTTTCTTCGCCATCAAGTACCGCAATGTTGAATGGTCAATATGGACAATGACTTTGGTTCCTAAAAGATAAGACCTAAATTTTTTGAATGCAAAGACCACCACAAGAAGCTCATGTTCTGTGACAGTGTAGTTCTCTTATGCTGCATTTAGTGCTTTGCTGGTATATTATATGGGATGTAGTATCTTCTCTCGGCGTTGTCCCAACACTACACCAAGTGCAACCCCATTTGCATCACATATTATCTCAAAGGGCTTTGACCAGTTTGGAGCATTGATGATGGGAGCCAAAATCACCTTCTGCTTCAGTCTTTTGAAGGCTTTTTGACATGCATCATCAAACACGAAATTAGCATCCTTCTTAAGTAGTTTGCACAAAGGATGTGTAATCTCTAAGAAGTCCTTTTTAAAGCGCCTATAGGATCCTACATGGCTTAGAAAACTTCTCACAACCTTGACAGAGATGGATGAGGGAACTTTCTCAATCACCTCCATTTTAGCTCTATCCACCTCGATGCCCTTGATAGAGATTTAGTGCCCCAGCACAATTCCTTCCTTTACTATGAAGTGACTTTTTCCAATTCTAAACTAGATGGCATTTTTCATATCTACTAATTACCGCATGCAAATGCTTCAAGCAATCTTTGAAAGAGTCGCCGATCACACTAAAGTTATTCATGAATACCTCGATAGTGTCCTCCACTATGTCTGAAAAAATGGACATTATTCATCTTTGGAATATTGCTGGCACATTCCATAACCCGAATGACATCCTCTTGAATGCAAAGATGCTTTAGGGATATGTGAATGTCATTTCCTCCTTGTCTTCTAGAGCAATAGAAATCTGACTTTAGCCCGAGTAACAATTGAAAAAGCAATATTAGCCCTTTTATGCCAAGCAGTCTAGCATCTAATCCATGAACAACATAGGGAAATAGTCTTTTTCAGTTGATGCGTTGAGCTTTCTATAGTCCATGCACAACCTCCACCTAATGACAAGTCGCATGGGAATAAACTCGTTGCTAGCATTTGGGACCACGGTGATAATGCACTAGACCAGACTCAGCCATTTACTGTTAGTGATTGGATATATCATCCCTATGTCCAACCACTTGATGATTTCTATGCGCATGACCTTTTGCAATGGTGGGTTAAGATGCCTTTGGTGCTCAATACTCAGCTTGTAGTCCCTGACCAGTTGAAATTTTTGAGTAGATACCCCAGGTGGGATACCAATGATGTCTGCAATTATCCACCCGATAGCCTTTTTGAACTATTTAAGCATAACGACCAATGCATTCACATGTTCATCATTAAAATCCACAACAATGATGACTGGAAAGGTATTGTTAGCACCTAAAAATGCATATCTCAGATGGGATGGAAGAGCCTTCAATTCTAACACCGGTGACTCCTCAACATATGGTGTAGTAGGTGGTGATTCTCAATTTTTTAGGTTCAATTCCAGCTTAGCTTGGCATCTAGGGGCATAAGATACCCAAGATCATCTACTGTCTCCTCATAGTCTGGGATTCCATCACCTTCAAAATTCGTAAACACTACTTCCAGAGTGTCGACACCTAGTCTTTCTTTAAGTGGTACCTCTAGTTCAGCCTCATCAACATTTTCAATGACAAAGACTACCTTCAGATCTTCATACCTCTTTGTATATTGTTAGATGTTGAATATGAACTTGTCCTTACCCAATATAAACCTGAGTTGGCCCCTCTTCATGTCCACCAATGCTCGCTTAGAGGCTAAGAAGGGCTTGCCAAGATGATTGGGACTTCAAATTCAACCTCTTAGTCTAGGATCACAACATCTACGGGGAATATGAATTATCCATTCGGACAAGGACATCACACAGTATCCCCATAAGCTTTTTCGCCGTTCTGTCCCCCATCAACAATCGCATGCTCGTAGGAGTAGGGGCTCCCAATCCTAGCTTCTTAAAGACTACAAGGGGCATCAGATTTATGATGACACATAGATCACATAATGTCTTTGCGAACTCAACATCTCCAATGGTGTTGGGTATGGTGAATGCTCCGGGCTCTTCTTGTTTCTGTACCAAGGACCTTGTAGCAATTGCACTACTATGTTGAAGCTCTTGGGAGAGCTCCTGGCTCAAAGTATGCTTTTTCGTGACTAAGTTCTTCATGAACTTTGCATACCCGGGCATCATCTCCAATGCTTCAGTAAGAGGGATGTTGATGGAGAGTTGTTTCAGCATGGAGAAGAAGTGCTTAAATTTACCTTCCTCCTCCTTCTTTTTGATTCTATGAGGGAAAGGAGGAGGCCTAAGAATGGGATTGAAATTTTGTAGCATCTCTGTAGCATCACTCACCCCATCCTTGGCACGAACATCTCCGGTCTCTGCATTATTACTCTCAATGATCTCCTTATGAACATATTCATCATCAACCAACATCGGAGGGTCAATGGTCTGTTTGCCACCACGGGTAATTACTGCTATACATTGGCCCTCATTCATTGGATTCTGAACCGTATTGCTGGAAAATGTACCTTTTTGGCTCTGATTCAGTTGAGTTGATATTCGACCGAACTGTTGCTCCAGCTGTTTGATAGCAGCAAAATGAGACTCAATTTTTTAAATTAATGTTTGAGATGATAGACTTTATCCCTTTCAATGTCTCATCCTAAGCATCGACCTTCTTCAACAGGCGATAAAACATCACCTCAACTCTAGAGCTACCAATACCTGAATCTCAATTATGTGGTGGCACATACGAACCATTTTTGTAACCATCTCTGCATCCCCAATCAACATTTCTATCCTGGCCCCTATTTCTGTCATATTAGCCTCCTCGATTGTTGTCTCTGGAGGCGCCATCCCTATTAAAGTTTCAACCTTGGTGTCCATGACCTTGGTGCCAATAGTCTAGATTGAACCTTGGGCGTTGGTCCGAAAACCCGCCATCTGATCAGTGATGAAGCAAGTGTCCTCCTCATAGGAAGGCTCCTCGTACATGGGTGTTTCTGAAGGCTGATGAGCTACTACATCCACACATTCTTAGTTCTGCTTCATCAACAACTCCACATTGGTACTAATCTAAGCAAGCTCCTGCACTATATCCTCATTTATTTTGGTTGCACCAAATTAGTATTGACTGCTAATGAGCTTTTCATTGCCAACTTATCTCTCGTTCCCTATGCGCAATTTGTCTTGACCATCTTTTCTAACCTGTTAGCAATCATCGAAAATGGGTGATCTAGAAATGAGCCTCCCATGATGGTATCAGCAACAACTCAGCTATTCTCGTCTAAGGCTCGATAAAAGATCTTCACTAAGGCATCATCCATGATCTTGTGGTCAGGGACACTCCTCAAACACTTTCTGAACCTCTCCCACGTGCTACTGATCGAATCACTAGAAAGTTTCTTGAAGTTGTTGATTTGGTCTTTCAACTTCAGCTTCTTCGACCTCGGGAAAAACCTCTCCAAAAAGGCCTTCTGCAGGGTAGCCCAGCTGGTGATTGAACTCCATGGGAGCTCGGATAACCATAGCATTGCATCACCTGTTAGAGACAATGGGAAGACACAGAGCTCAACAGCATGCATAGACAGATCCTGGCTCTCCATCATACTCTTACAAATGAAGACAACATTGTGTAAATGGTTATGCGGATCCTCTAATAGTTGGCCCGCGAACAACCCACGATTTTGTAGCATTTGAAGTATCCCACTCGAAATAATGAACTTTGTGTCATCCAGTAGTGGCGGTAACATAATAGCTCCTAGTGACATCCATCGCCATAGGATCAAGCCGATATTGGTTTCACATATGAGCTGTGGGATGAAGATCTTATTGCGGTGGGTCAATATCCTCAAGCGGAGGTGGGTTATTATTGTTCTCATTCTGGTTTTGGTTCTGGTTCAGTACTACATTCATTGCATTATTTTCAGCATTGTTCGTGTTGTCCTGGGCTATTTTTCTCAACATCCTTTGGATTTTAGGTTCAAATGGAGTCAAGGGAATGCCTCGACTTCGAGTGTTGTGCATACACTACACCTGCATGCTGAAACAAAATAAAAATAACAAAAATGTAACATAAGAGAAATAAGGATTAATTCCCGAGTTACTCAAATTAAACAAGTCTAGTCATATTCCCCAGCAACGGCGCCAAAATCTTGTTGTCGCCCAAGCTACACCTCCTTTTTGAAGGTTAAAGCAGTTGTTGTCAAGTTATAACCTAATTGAGTTTAGGGTTGATCCCATAGGAAATATGGTAAACTCGGAGTAATTTCAAGCAATTTGAGTTAATTAACATACTTATCCCCCAAAAGGGTGGTTGGGGGAGGGGGTTTGTAATTTGCAGAAAGAAATCCTAAACTAAAACAAGTGTGTGAAACTAGTAAGAAGAGTAACTAGGGTATTGTGTTCCCCATGATTTCCTACCTTGGTATTATCAGATAATCACATTCTTTTCCAGTGTGTTGCATGCAGAACGACAAGTTAAGTTTTCCAAACCCTTTGATCCAGGCGAAAGGTAAATTTCACTACGTGATTTGATCCATCCCCATAGTGTGACATTACTAACCCTTACCTATTGTCCCAATACAACCTTCCCTTGATCTAGTTTGGTTGATTAGATGAGAAAACATCAATCCAATACTATTAATTAATCTATTTTCCCATTCATTACTACCTTGATCCAGTCAGTAACAGCTAGGCGAGTTCTAATGTTGGCCACCATTAAAAAGCATTTAAAACAAAGAGAATTAATTAATATACGCATGCACATTTTCCAATAACTATGTATTATTCGATTTTACCTCGTTAGTTCTTCATGGTTCTCACAACCCTAGTTGTGGATTTAGCTACACATATTTATTTTAGATGCAAGAATCATGATGTAGAATAACATAATTAAGCACTTACAAAAATAAAATTAAAAACAAGAAATCTAAACTCTTCAATGGAAATCACAAAGTAGGAATTAAAATTACAAAATAATGTTCCAAGTGTTTTACTCAATGTTCCTATCTCCTCTTACATGTCCTCTATTGAAAATAACCTAAAAACCTATTTATAGTGTGTAAAATACAAATCCAAAACAAAATAGGAGAACTGGATTCGGTAGGCAGTACGAGCAAGTCTACAGGTCGTACTAAGTTCAACGGCCCGTATCGGGGCTTCGTGGACTTCACTCTTCAATTCTAGGTTCAACTTCTACATGACCTTTCTACAGGCCTATTTGATAACTTTTCAGAAACTCCCAATCTTCTGATCCTCAGGGTACAGAACCTTATCTATGACTCGTACAAATTTCCATGACTCGTCTGCTAGTTCATAGATGCAACTTCAGATAATCACCCCTTAACTGGATTTTACTACAAACCCCACTCTACGACTCGTGGAAACTTCCACGGCCTGTAAAGGGTGTCATAGAACAAATGTAACACCTGGTAAAATTACTAAAATACTCCTAGAGAAGAGATGTGTGCATAATGTGTCTTTCCATGCTCAGATGGCAAATTTGAGACCGGATATGTGATCAACATGATAAATTGAGTGGAAAATGGTCTTGATTGATCTTTAGAGTAACTAGATCAAAAGACTATTTTTCTGTCCGAAAACATAAAAATAGTGTTCGTGTGCGACAGAGGCGCGTCACGCCTCAATAACGACCAAGACTTGATTTTTTTTCAATTTTTATCGACGGAATTGGAAAAACTCATTCGAAAAACTTTTGGGAGAAAATACATTGTAGCATGCCAAATGCACGTCGCGGACTGGGTATTTCGAAGTTGAGATTTTTCTAATTTTTGTGAAGGGCATTCCAAACAATTTCCAACGCCTTCTAAACTCAAAATACGTCATTTTGAGCATAAAAAGGGCTTAAAACCCATTCTAAGTCCTTTCTAAGTTCTTGAAAAAGACTAGGGCTTGAAAAAAAAAGAGGAGGAGCTTAAGATTGAAGAGTTCAAGGGAGAATTCTTGGAAATTGGTTGTTGAAAGCTTCACACCAGGTATGTAAGGCTAAACTAAAAGCATGAGATTGTTCTCTCATGTGCCCCATAGATGGTCATAGAAGAGTTGAAAGTCTAAAGAGTCTACATACATGATTCTTGATGGTTTTTCTTGAAAATTATATTACTTTAATGTATTTTCTGATGTTGATGATCATCATAAACTTATTTTCTTGAATTGAATACTTTTCATGAGATATTGTATAACCCTAGATGATTATTTTTGAAAGCATGCATGAATGAGCTTAGGGATTGAGTCTAGAGCTTTGATTTGAGTATGTCGATTGTGATTGTGATGTGAGAATGATGTTGAATTGATAGAACTTGATAGTCCTATGAGTCTCCATAAATGAACTCCCATGAATTATCTATTCTATTGTTCCCAAATAATTTTTCTAAGCCTTGAGCTATTGATTGAGATGTTGATTGATGAGATAATTAGAGTCTCTATCAGACTGATTGAATGATGAATGCATCCACGAGGTTGATTGACATGATTTGATTGAGATGGATTATATTATGACCATTGAGTCTTAGGAGGAGGATCGAGCATCGAAATGGGTAAGAGTAATTCCAACTCGCACTCATTAACTATGTAGCCAAGCGTATGTGAGGATTAGAACCACTACATTATATTGAGGCTCCCTCTGAAATAGAAGTCGTTGAAACAATAGAGGACTTGTAGATTGTCGTCTCTATTTTGGATTATCCATTATGGTTTCTATTTGTTCTCTACCTGGAAAATATAGAACGACCGTGGTAACATCGGCGGTATGTTGTACAATCACTGGCTTATAAGTCATTGCTGTCAGATAAAAGAAACTCCCAAAAAGTTCCCACCTTGAGTACTTTGAGTCAAGATGAGATGTGATGTGATGTGATGAGATGAGTTGAGTTGAGTTCAGTTCCTATGAGATGAGTCTAATTGATTGATTTAAGGACCCAGACTTTGTACAGCCTCAATGGATCTTGGAATTTTGGTTTCGAAAAACTTTTGGACCAAAGTGATGCTCCGTGGGAGCCCTTACAGTCCGTGTGAGGTAACACGGCCCGTGTAGGGCCTTCTTGGAGTGACTTTAGACTTAAGAGGAGTGTTAGGCTCTTAAACGTAGAATTTTAACAAAGGCACACCACACATGGACCCCTCACCGCCCGTGTGATTCTTCACGAACCGTGTTGTGGGTCGTGCGATGGCCTTGGTCTTAAAATCCTACCATTTGGGACCAAGGCATTTTGTACAACCCCCCTTCTCACGGATTATGTGGTGCCTCACGGCCCGTGAGGCCCTTCTATGTGGCCTCTGGAGTGCAATTTTTCTAAGTTTTGGATCACTGTTCCGGAACTTTGTCATGAAGAATTATCTAAGTGAAGTGGGACGGAGGAGTACACGGGTCGTTTGCCTTGGTACAACCCGTGAAGTCAATCGTATAGGTGTTGGCGTCAAATATGGTATCTTCAAGATCAAGTGAAGTTCACTTTTAAGCCTTCAATTCAAGCTTATTTATGTTGTTTAAGGCCATCATGGGTCTCCTACATCAAGCCAAGTTCAAAGGAATTCCATTGGTTAAGTTTTTCACAACTACCGATAGAAGGGTCAACTTTAAATGGTAATATATCTTAGCAGAAAATGAACTGAGTGTCCTACGGCCTATAAAATTGAAGCTCTGTGAATTATCTTTCCAACGCATCCAGTTTCATCTCATTTCGAGTTTCGATCAAGGAGTTATGCCCATTTTCGTAAAGTTTGTCTGTATGGGGGTCTATGCGGGATTTTAATTGCGTGTCATTAATAGCCCTTATGTGATTTTGGGTTATTCGAAGGGTGTTTTATGACCTTTCACTTATCCTAGACCCCTAAATCAGCTGATATTCTTTCATTCCAATCCATCCCCATTAGAAAAACATTCATACTTTAAAAGTCAATTCCTAAAATTCTCTCCAAGGCTCATCTTCAAGATTCAAGCTAGGATTCAATAAGGGAATCAACTTCAAGATAAATTCTTCTCAAATTCATCTTTCTAAGCAAGGTATTTGGGTTTCATCTTTGGTTCCTTTCAACCAGACACCCAAATCTTTTCAAGTAATTTTTCATTGAATTTAAGCTCACTTTAAATATTGGTTTTCATTTGTATGATTTATTAAGTTCAATTGATGTGTGGGTTGTACTTTATTTATGATTTTAAATTACTTTAAGCCCTTACATGATGAATTACATTGAAGTTATGAAGTTATGAAGATGCATGTCCCCCTTTAAAGCTTGATTTGTGCATAGGTAAATTATATTATGATTTTAAAAGTAGATTTAATTATGTCTTACTTGAATTCCATATTATATTGTTGATTTTAGATTGAATCTCAATTATCCAATCTATTCTCATATCATTAATTCATGGCATATGCATTCACGAACATTGGATTTTATGGAAATTATGAAGTGAGTTAAGCCCAATTATGTTCTATGATAGGATTTTGATAAGATATTGGTTATGAAAAGAATGTGATCACATAAATATCTATGATTATGACTCTTTGAGCATTTTGGGTGTTTGCACCATTCCGTATATGTAAATGAGTTATTCCTATGCATGAGTATTATGACTATGAGCTATGATTTGGCATTTGAGCCTAAATACGATTTATTATGAATGATGTTTGGCTTTTAAGCCTAAGAATGCATTGAAATGGTTTTGGGAATGACTATCGTCTCTTTTGAAAGCATGTATATATATACGTATATGTATTCTTATGGGATGACGACTTAGCATCGATGGATTGAGGGCTTCCTCTCTTTCCTAAAATTATGTACCTAACATAGGTTATGAAAACCCTATCTGAAATGGGTGTAGTTCCCATAAGGAAGGTTGCTTCATTCGAAATGGGTGTTGTTCCCGTAAGGTGAAGTATAATGTAATGTGATATTATGTGAAAATCCTATCTAAAATGGGTGTAGTTCCCGTAGGGAGGGTTGGTCCATACAAAATGGGTGTTGTCCCCGTAAGGTGAAGTATGATTTACCTTTGGCAAGTAGACCACCTTTTTACCAGTGAGGGAATTTTATCGGGATTCCAAGTAATAGCTCGCTGGGTATTACTCATGTCACTTGAGGTCATATCCCTACTATAGATGAGCATTATTGCATTTCATACATCACGGGCTTCATGGAATATTGTATACTACTCTTCATTGGATATATGATTCTTTCTATATTATGTGCCCTTGTCATCTAACATTGCATGCAGGTTTGATAAGTTGCATGCATTGCATGCCCATATACTTAGTATATTCAAATGTACTAATTTATACTTTTGCCTACATGATCAAGCCATGTAGGGACCGGAGACTACTTTCATCCACCGTTGGATGACTAGATTTGATTTGAGATACTTGTTGTGATAAATCCTATCTTCCAAGGACAAGCCACCATTCCTCTACGTTATTTTGCTTTTGCTTATGTTATCTTTACTTTAAGGGTGAGTCCGGGACATGTCTTGGCCCCTGTCTCATCTTATGACTAGAGGCTTTGTTGGACATCTTGTAGACTCTTGTACGAATATGTGTTATGTGTTGTATTTAGAGCTTATGACCATGGTTATCTATTGGATATGGTTATTATGGAATGATTATGAGAATTATGATAAGTATGTAAGTTTGATGTGGAAATTTGGAAGATCTCAAGTCCCGTATTTCTCCCATAGAGTGAGTCATACTTACCCACCCCTTAGTTCTTATGTGCTATGTGTTATGTGATTTCATGTTAATCCCTATCCCTGTGATATCCCCATAACGTGAGTCCTACTTTCCCATCCTTTAGAACTATGTGTTTACTTTCTTTAATACGCTTCTGAACCGATGATGTGAATATGGATACTTTGAGGCTTGTTTGGGGACTCTCGGGTTCCCATTCGCCATGTCACACCTAAACCCTAGGTTCGGGTCATGACAATTGATGAAGTTGATTTGTTGATGGGTCGCTTATCTACTCTTTGTTCTTGCTTTGGATAGACATTTGACATGTTAATTGTTTATTATCCTGAGTTGATATTGTTCCATATTATTCTACCTGTTTCCGTTTCATTCAACTATTTTACATACCGTACATTGAACGTACTACCGCCATTCGGCACTGTATCATTTTATAATGCAGATAAAGGGACTAGAGATCATCAACAGACGTATCGTTGAGGATCTGAGACATTCATCTGATTGGTGAGTCTCCTCTACTTCAGAGGATTCATTATCTTTATTTCATCTTACTTTAGAGTTAGACTTGATTGGCTTTATTTTTTATTGAGGTAGCCATGGGTCTGTCATTGACATAGACTTGATTAGCTTTATTTTTATTGAGGTAGTCATGGGTCTGTCATTGGAACTGCTTGATAGTGATAGAGGCTTCATCGACTAGAGTCGGATGTTGATTGTTAAGATTGCAAGTTAGTTCTTTCTACTAGCCTTTTATTATTATATTATTTTAAAAATTAGATGAGATATGCCCGTTTACTTTCCTTAGTCTTCCGCTGATTGTCTTGAGTTATTTGATTGAATGGATGTGATGAGGCCAAGTGGTTCGCTTGTACCGACCACGTCTAGCGTACCCTCCCGGGGCGTGACAACAACAAAAATAGTAGCAACTGCACACTTAGCCCAAAATTGTGCCAAATCCTGTAATCTTGAAAAACAAATATAAAAACACATCAAACCCACTAACATCACTTTGAGAACACTCAAAATTCCAAGTTTTAAACATCAAAAGTGTTGTATTTTGACAGCCCATCACGACGCAATTAAAATTTCTATATGAGGTTATTTCGATAAAAAGTGGATCCCACTCTCACGGGTCTTTTTAGCCAAATCTACCAAGCGCTCAAAATTAGTCCGGAGCCTGGAAAACCAAATGAAAGTTTGTTCTAGATCAAACTCGATGTTACAAAGCTAATCGTATTTTCAAAATTTTCATTCAGACATGTTTTTCAAGAAAATTGATCAAAGTCAAACTTTGGCAAATTTTGAAAGACTAACACTAAATGACTTAAACTCGTAAGAAAGCCTCAGAACTCAAGCCGATCATGTGCCTAGCCTAAAATGTCCATTTTAGAGCCAATCGAATCATTAAAATTTCATTCCGACACCATTTACTGATTCTTTTTACCAAAGTTTATTTTTCAAGTTATAAAGACCTTAAAATATGAAAAATTATATAAAATCCAAAAAATGACTAAGCAACTGAACTATCAGTGCCAACAAGTCATAAGTGACTTGGGGTCTCTATGGAAAAACTCTAACCTATGTAGAAGACGGTAGCATAAAAATGACCTAAAGGGGCATAACAAATACTTTATAAAAGTATATACACACTGAAAGAGAAATAAAAGTAAAAGAGTTTTGGCTTCATGAATTTGGCCAAAGAAAAAAAAATCAATTTGGCCCAACAGAGGCCCAACTCGGTCAAAAAAAAAGAGCTAAGATTAAGAAAGTTCTTGAACCCTTCTGCTCCACTCTCATCTATTTTGATGACGGTGACTTGAAGGGTAGAGAGATGAGGCGCCTTCTTCTTCAAGATGAAGGCTTCGGCAGTCTAATGAGGTTTACATGATTCTTTGATCTTTACTTTGATGCTACCATATAGGGACATATATGAGAATTTGAATCAATTAATACGAGACATCTGATAAGATGTTCTATGGCATGAAATCAGTTCCTTTAAAGACTTCTACAATTTAGAGATTACGAAATCTCTATGTACTATAACTATAAAGGTATAAGCTACTCTTCACCTCTTTTAATTTAGTCCTTACATGAGTTCATCATATAGATAGAACTTTCTTTTTCTTGCAAAATTGGTAATTTTATATTATACTGTTATAACTATCCATTCCTTTTTTATTTAATCAAATTAAGTTTTTGATATATGTCTAAGTTTATACCATAGCTCATCATTAATTACTTTTTCTTGTTCTTATAATACTCCATCAAATTTGATCAGCTGACTTAGTTTTGTTTTCTTTCTCTCTTTTACATAAATCAATTAAATATTTATTTCTCTATTCATATATCTTAGAGGTTTTACAATTACTTACATTTAAAAATAAGTTTATGGGAAATCATATAAAGTAAACCTCACCTTCATTTATAAAATTTGAGTTTTCCTTTGAAAAATTATATAAAAATTCAAGTTTACTTCTTCGCCTTTTCAGGTATTCGGTATTTGAAATTCAGTTGCAAGATAATACATTTTCAAGTTGAGTAAGTCCACTAATGAGGATAAAATATTTTTACCACGAAATTCTTCATTCTCATGGTTCGTACTCGAGACCTTTGATTAATGAAAGAGATTTCAATGATTATTCTATACCCATTGTTGATAAGTTTTAATGTCTTAATTCATTTATGTTCCATTGATTTAGTACAAATCTTTTTAATTTTTCTAAGTATTTGTTTTTACAGCTTTTTAATGTTACTTTATCATTTGCAAGTTAATTGAAAATCAATAAAGTTGATGCACATGTTTTTACAAATTATGCAAAAAAAAAATTATTTATATCTTTTGCTAAATCTATATTTACTTATGACTAGAATTTGAAACCTCTCAGAAAGGCCTATGTTAATATTGGGCCAATTCTATTTTAATTATAGAAGGAATTGGACTAAAAAGAATATGCATGCAACCCTTTGTTCCACCCCAATCCAATTATCAAATTTATTTTTGAAGAAAAAATTTATAATCAAAATTTTCTCTTATCAAATGAAATCTCGCTATCAAATACCTTTGATAACGAAGATTGGATAATTATAATCTTGATTTTTAATAAATTTTGACTTTGATCTTTGTGGTATTTCAATAAGGATCTAAATCTTAAATTAAATAAAATGTGTGTTTATGGTTCCTTTAAGTAGAAAATATGTTGTATTTAAATATTTAAATTATTATAATAATTATATTATCCTTAGATGAAAAATAACAGTAAAAACATTAACATGGAACATGAATAACTAAATTATTTAATTAATAATTTGAGATGAGTAACTAGTTGAAAGATCAAAAGCACATCTCATTTTAAAAGTTATATGTACTGATACAGATATTGCAAGAATCCAAATTATTTCAAATATCTCCGGGGACTAAAAATAAATTTTCTCTCTATCTATAGATAATTAGGCAAACTATAACTATTATATCATTAGTATGGTCAAAAGTGTAGCTATTTATGAGAATTCCTCTATTGGAACCTCTTATAAAGGCCTTATAGAGTTGTAAATATGGGCTGGCCGATCCTATATGGGCTAGTGCATACAGGATTTGAAATTTGACGGGCCAGGCTAGGCTGACCCTTTTCTTTTATGGGCTAGAAAACAGCTAGCCCAGCCCATCAGTATATGGGCTACGAGCCTTGCCGGATCGGCTCACATTTTTAGAAGTATATTTTTTATAATTTTTAAATTTAATTATAATTTAAAAATATTAAAATAAATAGCAACATGACAATACTATATGATATTAGTGTTACTATTACATATTATAAAAATATAATTTGTATCTAAATTTTAATATTTTAAATGTTTAAATGAACTTTGAGTTTAGACTCTTATTATTTTTAATATTCTATTTTATTTTTGTTTTTAATAATTTTCTAATTCAGCCCACTGGCCAGCCCAACCCACATTGCAAAAGCCTCATAAATCAGCCGACTTATTTAGGCAGGGCTAAAAAGCCTTTTTTTAAATGGGCTCCAAAATCTTAGCCCACCCTTGCTAAATCATGGATTTGGCCAGGCCGATCCAATGGGCCTAGCCAATATTGACGGCTCTAAGGCGTTATAAGCTTTGGGCAAATGCTTTTTAAACCATAGAAGGAATTGGACCCAATCTAGTTTAAGTTTACTTTTGAGCAAAAAAAATTATAAGGATCTATTATAAACTTATAACCAAACCTTACTCTTATCGAATGAAATTTTACTATCAATTTCTTTCAAAAACTATTATTGAGTAACTATAATTTTGATTCTTTGATAAATATTGATTCTGATCCTTGTCATATTTCACTGAAAATTATAACCTTATATATATATATATATATATTGATGTCTCCTTATATAGAAAATATATTATATTTAAATTAGTAGTAGTAGTATAATAATTATGTTTCCTCAAATAAAGAATGACAATATGAACATCAACCTAGCACATAGATAATTAAACTATTTAATTAATAATTTGTTAAATTTTAAAGATTAGAAACTAGTTGAAGGATAAAAAATGTACATTTAAATTGATTGAAAATCATATTTATGGATCCAGACATTGAAAGGTTATTTTTTTCTTTATTCTAATCCCAATTCCACTAAACATGAAATGTTACTAACTGTTAACTAAGTTATTAATAGTACACATATTCTTTTAAGAAACTAAGAAACTCTTTATTGTTTGCATTTCCCTTTTTTTGGGAGGTAGGTGGGGGGTTACTAATTATATAAAAGAAACAAATGGCAAATGTAGTTGTTGGGTTGCCTTTTGGAGTTTAGTTTCTTCTTTTTCAAAATGTGACATTATTTATTGTCATTTTACAACCTAAGTACTTATCTCATTTAAGATATTTTGGTGACTTTTCTTTCGTATAATCCCAAATTTAACCGATAAAACTTATCGGTTTAAAGTCCATATAAGAAAGAAGTATTTTTTTTCTCTTTTTTTTTAATATAATATAAATACTTGGTGTTTTGTATGTAGGTAATGGTTCTTATTTTTATTTCTTTTTTATTTTTTGATATAATATAAATACGTGTTTTGTACATAGGTGATGGTTCAGGGTCCACATGAAGAAATAATTTTTTCTCTCTTCTTTTTCATTATTTTGTGATACAATACAAATACTTGGCGTTTTGTAGGTAGGTAATGGTTCAGGATCCACATAAGAAAGAAGTAATTTTTTCTCTCTTTTTTTGTGATTTAATATAAATACTTGGAATTTTGTATGTAGGTAATGGTTCAGGGCCAACATAAAGAAAACAATTTTTTCTCTCTTATTTTTCATTCTTCTTTTTTGGTATAATACAAATACTTGGCATTTTTTCATGTAGGTAATGGTTCAATGTCCACATAAAAAATAAGTGATTGAATATACTCAATTTTTAACTATTACCTACCTCCTAATTATCAGTATGAAATGTGTGCACTACTAAAAAAGGAGACATTATAATGGATTTTTTCGTAAATTACTTTGTCAAAAATATTTTTGATGGATTTTATTAAATATTAGCTTGTCCTTAACATTTTTTTGATGAACTCTTTACCAAAAATTTCTTAAAGATGAACCAATTTGAGTAGGAAAGTCCATTGGAAATTGACATTTTCTAAAATATTCCATAGTTAAAAAGTATATATTAAGAAAATAAAATTAAATTATTTTCAAATATAAATAAGTGATATTCTCTCTGAAACAGACAATTCAAAAAGAAAGTGTGCCACATAAATTCGAATGAACTAAATATTAGTAAACATACATTACAATATTTTTGGAGTAAATAACACTTGATTTTTCAAGCTATAAATAACCTCATTATTGATGCACAAATTCCACAGTCACAGTCACAGTCCCAACTCCGAAAGAAACTCTTTCCTTCTATTTTAGAAAAGTATCTAAAGTTCCTATATCAGCTTTATTAAGGAGTCTTTCTTCTTCTCGTTCTGGCAATAGATTTTTTGTTTGTAAAAGAGCATACATTCATAAATACATTTTTCTTTATTTGCACTTTCATTCTACATTTCTTCAATTGTATCATCTCTAATAAATGGATTTCAGATATTATTCATCATCTTTCCCATTTCATAAACAATTTGCAGGGCAAGAGGCAAATCACGACGATTTGCACGGATTCATCGATAAAAATTTATTTGAGTCAGATGATTTTTGTATGTATGCTTACAAAGTACAAAAATGTTCAAAACATTACAGTCACGATTGGCCCTCTTGCCCATTTGTACATCAAGGGGAAAAAGCACGGCGACGTGACCCAAGAAAATATAACTATTTGCCAATCCCTTGCCCTAGTTACAAATTTGCATCTTGTATGAAGGGAGATCATTGTGAATTGTCTCATGGAGTTTTTGAGTATTGGTTACATCCTGCGAAGTATAGGACCATTCCGTGCCAAGCTGGCACGGCATGTGACAGACCAGTTTGTTTCTTTGCACATACATTGAATGAGCTTCGTCTTGAAACGAAATACAATTGGTGCTATGTGTATCAGTACCCTTTAGACATCCAACCATATCCAGATATTTTAATTGAAAATGAACCGAATGGTAATTGGATGCTTATTCCTTGTAACCCTCAACTACCACCTCTACCACCACCACTACATGATCACTGTTATGGTACTACTGAACAAGGAACTTCTTCGAGTTCTCAACAAATTTCTCAGAAAAATACATCAACTTATGAATTGTTTGTCCCCACTCCTCCTTCATCTTCTCAATATCATTCCAAATTCGATCAAAAGGTTCAAAATGAGAGTGAGTTTTCACTTTTTTCATCTAACCATGCAAAGTTGATTGAGGAGATGAAGAATCTTGATCTTGGGAATACTTCTCATGCTAAAATTAGTAAAATGTATGATGTTAAGGGGAAACGATCTGTGGAGTGTGAGTTAAGGGATAAAATATTTACATCCACCAATTGAATTTCAGACTTGTTGGTGATTGTATTTGTGCATACAAGTTTGTAAATATTTTATACATAAGATATAATAGTAATTCATAATATATGTATAAATAGATCAGAAATTCAAGAATGTTTTAAGAGCATAGTCATAATAACAACTTCTAACTCTTTTTTGCATTTATCATTTATATCTTTATATGTATTTGACGTTGATCTAGGTATTTCAAGTGTGGTTAATTGGTTATTTATGTCTTTAGTTTATATGTTTTAGAAAGTTATACTAGAATATATGAATCATCCAAAATGTCCTTCCTTTTTTTATGATCATATGGTATCCAGATCTATTAGTTTGGTCAATTTGGATTCGCGTTACAGGCTCAGAAATAAAATTATCTTTTAGTGTTTTTCATTTTCAAGGCTCAAATCAAATAATTAAGTGATATCCAACCCCTCACGCTCCTTATTGATGGTCATTCAAAAATAATAAATTACTTTAGAAATATTCAAGATTTAATATATATTATATAAAAAAAAGTAATTATTAATCTATATATTTATTATTTATATTGTTTTAAAGAAGGTCTCCATGAAACAATATTAAATTGATCACATCTCATATACGTGTCTAAACCTATGATTTTACCCTTTGAATTTCACAAATTTTAGTCTTTTGTTCTTTCTTCTTCACTTTTTCATCTTAGAGATAAATCATATGAAATTTTTATAAACTATGAAAGTAAACCGTTATATAAATATTGATAGTGTTGAAAATTTACTACTAAGATAATTTAATTGGTCATAACTAACTATATTCCAAGTTATTAAATCAACTTCCTTACACATTTACCTATAGTATTAAATCAACTTAACATATATACTAATAACAGCTACGACGTCGTCTTTGATTAGAAAGGTTTTACTCAAATACAACTCAATATAATTTGTGGTATAAAGCAAAATTCAAGCTTTGATTTTTTTTTTCTCAAGATTTTTTTTTTTAATTACAGCTCAATATAATTTGTGGCCTAAAGCAAAATTTAAGCTTGATTGTTTTCTCCTAGTAAAAAAAAGATTCTAAATATGATTTTATTTAAAATTTATTTGTATGACTTTTAGGGATGGAAGTTAAAAATAATAAATTAATAATCCATTTCTCTAATAATTTCTTTTCAATTAATAATATATTTAATTCATTCAATTTCTCTTGAAATGTTGTTCATCTTAAATAAAATTTTATCAATTTTAATTTTAGAAAACTTTTTCAACTAAGCCAATTATTTTAGGAACTATATAAGCAATTCATGCATTTGAAAAATAATAAAACATTTTATCTAATTACCTTTCTACTTCCTTTGTTCGCCCCATTCTTTAAGCTAAACACATGTTATAGTTTATTAAGTTATTCCTATTTATTAGTTATTTTTTTAGATTGAGCATAATTAAAAGTAAAACTTCTTTACGAATTTCTAGCATGAATTCTAATTTTGTCGGACCTCATTTAAATATTGAATACTATATGAAAATAATAAAATAAAATTTAATATGATAACTTAAAAGAATTATACACTAAAAACACACAGAATTATATCTCCAAAATAAAAGTTTCACATACATGTATTCGATATGTCTCCAAAATTAAACACACAGAATTAGTTTTAACTTGTGTAAAATTTATATTATATTTTTGTATAATTAAAATATTACCTTTTTACTCTTCTCATTTATTACATTATAAAAGGACAATAATGTAACGACCCTCGAGGTCATTTTTGTGTTCCCGTGAATATTGGATTAGTTGAGTATGTGCATAGTGACCTTGGGCCATTTTTGACTTGTTGGTATAGTTAGTGTATGTGTTGGATGAATCGGTTGAGATTATACAGTTTTTCGAGTTGAACGGAAGGTAATAACTTTAAAATAATTTTTCAGGTAAAATCCTAGTAAAAAGCCTCAGAGCGGAATTCTGACGGTTCCATCAACTCTAGAACAACCAAATTAGGTTAGGAGCATATATGGTGCAGTTATATCATGTTTTGCAAATTTAGCCTCCGGAATAGGTCTATAGTTGACTTTAGTCAACACACTCAGGAAGTATGCCCAAATGAGAATTTTGATAGCATGGTCAGCTCCGAAATGTCTAGTTTGGTCTAGAACGTTCTTTCCTTTGATACCGGGGACTTCTGGATGCAACTTAACCCACCCACCCCACCTTGACTTTTCGTTAAAAACTACATATAAAAAAGTGGGACCCACATTGAATCATAACGACCTCCGGTGGGAATTTCATCTGCACCATTGCATATGGAACATCAAACTTATTACGATTACATAGTTCATTTGTGAAAATTGAAGTCTGAACAAGATCAAAATATCAAAAAAAAGATTAGAAGGTTGCTGAAAAGAAAAGGGTGACATGGCAAAATTTGGTGCTGCCACGTGGCTAGATCTTGTGATGCCACATAGCAGCAAGGTGGCAGGTGGTCAGCAAGTGTATATAACTATTTCACACCACATTTTTTACGTCATTTTTCATCCAACTTGAGTGATTAAAAAAGCTAGTATTTTTCCGTGAGGAACATCATGGAAGTATCATAAATTGCTTTTGTCACACTGTTCGAGGTAAAATTTACTATTTCGCTGCATATAATATTGAAAAATGCTGGACACTTCAAACTGAGATATCTCGGTCGTTCCTTATCGAAATTAAGTGAAATTCGGGTCTAAACTGTACTACTTTTTGAGCTTTACGTCATGGTATGCTCAGATTCTGTAGATTTTCTCATATTTTTGAGAAATTTAATCGAGAAGCTGCTGTACATACTATTATGTTTTTCCGACAAGAAATGTCACTCTGTTTTTGGGTTGATTCTTATTGTTCTGGGCCTCGTTTTGAGCTTAATTTCTGACTATATACTCAAGGTGACGTAATGGTCATTTTATGGGGGTTGGTTTGGTACCTTGGGCGCGAGCCCTATTTTTCTCCATTTTATTTGCAATTGACATATTTTCCCCGTTTCTTGAGATATTATACTCAAAACAGCTGTATTTATGCTGTGATTCATGTTTTGATAGCTGAGCAACATTTGGAAGCAGTTAGAAACAGTAAAGCTCATGTGGACTGATTCAGAACACATGGATTCGCCTTCCAGGTAAGGTAGACTTTCCTCACCTCTAGACTGAGCTGAAATATATATTATTGGGAGCCTGGTTGTTGTTGGAAGTTCTGAGTAAGATGGGTACATATGTGGTTGAGGCTAGGATTATCATTTGAGATATTACTGAGCTGTAATATGTTAGCTGATGTTTAAATGTTATATGGGCTGTGAATACTTTTGATAAATATTATAAAGGCGAGATAGGTTGTGAGTAAGGTATGTTAAGTGTTGATGCTACATGTATACATGTATTTGGTTGTTTAACTATTGGTTTGACTTGTTGGATTTCCTGATATTGATGAATATGCTATACTCGTCTGTTTTTGGTTACTTGTCACTTATGTTATGATTATATCCTGTTAGAGGCTAAATGTAAGCCTATACCTTGTGATTGATACATGTGTTCAATTCGATATTTGATTACTCATGTGGGTAGTCTAGTACTGGTTTTATTTAGTATTTGAGAGGCTAGTTGTTAGTTATACACTTGGCTACACCTTGTGACTCTGTGGTTATAACTCTGCTATTGTAATTCTGTTGATGTACTATTTTTCTAATTCTCTGGTGATTGAATTGTGATCCTAATTGTGAGATAAATTCTATATCCAAGAGGTTTTAGATGGGTTGTTAATTGTTAGTTAGGATACTTGTTGCATTTATTAGCTGGGCTACCTTCTATTCTGTCTTGGTAACTTGTTACAACTGTTAGCTGGCTTATATATTGTTGCCCGGATTCCTAGCTATATTTATCAGTTGAACTATTGATCGTTGTTCTAGGTTACCTGGTATTTAGGTTATGGCTCTACCTGGAAGATACATGCTATACCCCAGGAGGCCAGTTAGGTTGTTTATTGTTATTCATCATGTTAATTACACTTATAAGTAGGGTTGTCTATGGTTATTCTAGATACATGTAATGTCTTAAGTTGGGATGAACACATTGACAACTAGCCTCAATTTTATATTACTATCGTTGATATATACATCTATTTTGTTGCTTGTGTGCCTGTGGGCTTGTCGAATTCTGGGAAACATGCAGTGTTCGTGAATTGATTTCGTGTTTTACTCCTGACTATATGCTGAGGGTATTGCCTGCAGCTCAGTCCAGGCATTGTCTGCCGCCATCCCCTGTTGTCTAGTCTAGGGTATTGCCTGAGTTAACCATGTCGTGTTATTTAGTCTAGGGTACTTGATCTTAGGCGTATTTATGCGCCTAACTAGCCAAATATACCCATAAATCGAGCTAAGTTAGAGGGTGAACTTACTAAGGGCAGTTGCTTTTAGTAGGATTTTGGTTATTTTGCTAATCTGGGGGTCAAGTACGGGTTGTATCTTGTAGATTTTGATCGAATGATGTCACTCTGAAGCCATGCCCGGAGTGGGAGGATGAACACAACCCAAAGTTAAGGAGGAAAAGAAGCATAAAGCAGCAAAAGTGCTCATGTGCACGTCGCGGACCTAGGGGAAAACAAGCAAACTGGAAAGGAGAAGAAAAAGGCGCGAAGAAGAGAAATACTGCAAAGTCCGCATCGCGGACTAGGGTGAGATAAAGGGTAAATTGGTCTAGTCAGCAAATAAGTGTATCTTGGTCAAAGTATGCTAGTCCGCGTCGCGAACCGTCAAGACACGAAAAGAAAAAGCGAGTGACAGGATTCTTTAGAATCCCTATTAATTATTTTGAAAGGGGGTCTTTTATTATTATTCGGTTTTTGAACGACACAGAAAGGGAAAAAGGTAGAGAACTTTTCCTAGGGAAAGTTTGGTTAGTTTTCATCCTTGTACTCTTGAATGTTGGTAATTATTAGTTTAATTTTGATGTGGGAACCAACTATGAGTGGCTAGTTCTCCCATATTCTGAGATTGTAGCCATAGACAATGTTAACTTTTGATTTTCTATGTGTATGATTGGGTTTGTTACTTACTCCTGTGAAGCTTTTATCTATACGTCTTAGCCTGATCAACTAGGGGGTAAATGAGTTATTCATTCTGAATTCGAGAGATGTTAGAAAGAATAGAACACAGTGGAATAGGGGGCTTGTCCAACAAGGTAACTATATTAGTTCATGTAAGAGAGACCTGTGACAACTATCCTTACACCTCGCTTTGTTCATAATACATGAAGATAAAATTAAAGCACTTTTGGTAGTCTGTCTATCCCCGCTCAACGATGTAGTTAGTCAGTCAGTAAAAGTAGGCCGACAGAGATGTGCAACCCTGTTTAGGTAAATTAAACCCTGTGAACTAGTAGTTACAAACCCAAACGTATGAATGATGATTGAGAGACAACGAAGTCACCAAGGCTACAATCCCGGTATTACTTTTCACTTGATATTTACAATTTAACAAGATCGAGTAGTGCATTAAGTCATAGGTTCAATACTTTTTTTTATAAATTCCATCTCTATTTCTCGTTGATACCAACTACGCATAATAACTTAGATAAGTACCATCACTCTTTAAATCCTTTGGGTTCGATATCCCGGCCTCTTTCTCAGGGCCACTATATTACTTGGGTTGACCACGTACACTTGCGTGTGCTAGGGAAGCAACAATACTGAACGCCCTATTATCTAGTCCAAGGTATTGACTGAGTCTAGTCCAAGCATGTTAAGGGCCTAGTCCAGATCAGGGTACCTTTCTTGGTCACATCCACGATTTGAGATTCAGATTCTGTATTCCTCTCATATTATCAGAGTTGGTTTACTGGTTCAAATTCGGTTGGGTGGTTGAGATTTTTGCTATCAGTTCCTGATTCTCGTATCTATACACCTATACACACCGTGGTTGTGAGTGGGTGTGCCTTCTGGGCTTATGGGGGCCCAGACGATGTACAAGCCTAGACACTAGGGCCTTACACCCATGTACAATAATATACCTCAATCTTGTGAAAGTCGTGATATGTTTCTGCTCGGGTTTCGGCAGTTGGTTTCATTGTACACTATTGGTCCTGCTTAGTGATCTCCTTTTTTTCTACTTGGTTGGTTCTTCTAGTTCTGCTCAGTTGGGTCTTTGGATGCCACAAACATAGTTGACTCTTGGTCTTCGAGTTTTGTCAATCGATATCATTGCATATTGCTTGGGTTCATTCAGTTGGGGTTCTATGATTTTCCTGATATGTTTATCTCTTGACCTAGGTTTTGATAGTTGGCACTGTAGTATTTTATTACATTGTTCTTACCATACTTACTATATTTCACTCAGTCAAGTGATGATGTCTACTGGTGTCTTTCACTAGTACTCACCCCTACTTTTCTGCATCTACTTGTGGTGCAAGTCCAGGTATCAGCCATGGTCAATGATTTAGGGGTTTATAGATGCTCTTGGAGACTTTGGATGAGCACTAGCAACTTCAGGATATTCTATAGTCTCTTTCTGTATAGTTAGCCGTCTTTTGTATTTAGACACTTGCCTTTATTATATAAATTAGATATGTGTATGTAGGATGATATTCTGGTTGTGTATGTGTGTTTATGTATATATATGTGTGTGTGCGTGTTTGTGTGTGTGTATATATATATGTGTATGTATGTATTTATATTTTATATTTAGTGTATAGTATCTCTGTACATGTGACTTCCAGGTTATGGGGTAGGTTGCATCTTTGGCTTTTATTAATTTTTATTAGCTATCATTATGCTTAGCTGGTAGGACTAGTACTAGGTTGGGCTGGCTTGCCTGTAGGTGGGATCTAACAAGGCCATCCTGACCTGAAAGCTCAGGTCATGCCAAGATGGCATCAGAGCTTTAGATTCACTAGTCTTATATGTATAGAGCTACCATCTAGTATAGTCTTGTGGATGGGTGTGGAGACATCCTTGACTTATCTTAGGGAGGCTACGAGATTCTTAGGAAACTCCCCCTTGTTGTTAACTCTGTACGTATGGTATCATCAATGGTCTATTGATCCAGGAAGCTGATTATTCTGTTCTTTCAAAGATATGTCACGCAGAGATTAGACTCTGGGTAGAGGTAGGGCTGTGTTGTCATTCCCCAAAAGAGAGTAACCCCCATAACCCATCGAGCACAGACAGGATGCCCCAGCTCCCCCATAACTGGAGGCACTAGTTCCCCCGTAGCCTGCAATCGCTTTTGTGATTACACCGGAGGTACAAATGGTTCTTGGATAGTTGATAGTTGCACTTAGGGCATTCAGCTAGGACCAATTCTTTCAGCACATGTCCAGTAGTTTATGCCCATTCAAGGGAGTAGTTCAATCGTAAGGCCAAAGGGGGCAGCGACAGGTGAGTGCGGCGGAAGAGAGGTTTTAGTGGATGCTGATCTAGATTCAGGGGACCGAGGGGCAGACTACCATTGAGGGTTCAGGTAAGTCCATCTTTTTCTTGGGTCAGAGTTCTAGAGTTTTTTGGTCGGGATAACATAGTTGGGCTAGCAGAGCTCGAGCTTCTAGGGGTTGTTTGTATTGTAGAGCATTAGATCACTGGCTTAGAGATTTTCTTGAGTGTAGGGCAGTGTGACAGCCTCACGGGCTACCAAATTAGCTCCTCCACCGAACATTAGGTCTAGAGGACCGAAGTTAGGTCATAGAGACAACACTAGAAATGGAGGCCGATAGGGCCATTCTTACACAACCCCAGCTCAGACAGAGGCCGAGGCTTCAGATGAGTCCACCCCAGGTATTAATATTTTGTGTCAGTCATCATCTTCATATTTATTTGATTAAGGTTCTACCTTCTTATATTAATTTGTTCATTTTTCCACTTGCTTGAGTATGAGCTTCGGGTCTCTTTTATCCTGGATTCATGTATTTCCTTTAATGGCAAATTCCTTAGTGGAGATTAGATATACAAGTCAGGTGTAGTGACTCTTCAAAGCTGTGTATTCTGGCAGGCTTGATATTGTCAAATGGGCTTGATTTTGATATTCTCCTAGGTATGGATTGTTAGCTCTGCATCGTGTTACGGTAGATGATTACATCGGGACTGCTACCTTAGCTATACCTGATATGTCTCCAGTATTAGGCAGAGGTCTGTTAGTCGTACATCGACTGGCATTATGATCTATATTTAGGCTCATAGATTGTCCCGACCGATTGTTTGGCATACTTGGGCCATGCTTGTGATGTGATAGTTGCGACTTTGGGTGAGCACTAGCAGCTTTGGGATATTCTATAGTCTTTTTCTATATAGTGGGCAGTCTTTTGTATTCAAGCACTGGCCTTGTATATGTAGTTTGGATTTGTGTATACAGGCTACTATTCTAGTTTTTTTTTTTTTTGTGTGTGTGTATATATATATATGTATGTGTATTATATTTTGAACCTATAGTAGCTCTGTATAAGTTACTTCCAGGTTCTAGGGTAGGTTGCATCTTTGGCATTTATTCATCGTTGTTAGCTATTAGGACCAATACCTCAGACTAGGTTGGCTTACCTGTAGGTGGGATCTAACAAGTGTCATCATGACATTAAAGGTTGGGTCGTGACAAATAACTTATATACTTAACTAGTTAAACTGCCGGTGCTTCGCGCAGTAATACATTTATATATTATGAAGTGGTTTTTTTCTTTTTTCAAATAGGTATTAAAGAATTAAAAATAGGGATCTTTACATGAATACTCAAATAGATTTACTATTTACTTTTTCTAGTCTCTATACATTGATGATAATAAGCACACATTTTATATATGAATATACATATATTTTACATTTGCCATTATTTTTAATTTAATCAATTAGGTGGACAACTATATAGATTAATTCTCCATAAAAATGTTGTTAAACACCAGAAAAATATAATGTAAAACATAAAAAACAATAAAACAGAAAATATTTAAAATAGAATAACTACTATTCTTGACATTATTTGTTAGAAATTATAGTTACACAATTTTAGAATTTTAATTAAGAAATTTATTTTATTGTCAACACTTATTTTATCTCTCTAATATTTTATCATGTAAGGATTTTAATCATAATAAAATATTTCATTTTTCTATAATTCAAATAGGTAAAATTATATTTTTCTCCTTAAACTTGTAAAGACTTTATTGGTATGCATTAACCAATATAGGTTAATGACAAATATGGTAATTATGTTGTAACTGTTAAGAAAATAACATAATAAATATTTTAAAATACTGTGCAAAAGAATTTTAAATTTAACATGTGTAACATGGAACTTTTTAAAATTTTAAAATAATTTAAAATATTGTGCAAAAGATAAGTTGTAAGGGAGTGGAAAAAGATGAAAAAAAATGATAAGGATAGTAATCCTCCACTAGCAAACATTCAAGAATTAGGAATAATGGTCGTGCTTCAGCAATGAGAAGATGTTGTTGTAGTTTAATATAAACATTCAGTTAATTTTTAAAAGGGCGTGTCTTTTGACAGACGGTGTTTCTTTCGACCTTTTTAAAAAATAAATAGAGATTTTAGAAATTATAAAATGTCAAAAATAAAAATAAATAAATACAAATCATGGCTTATGGTGACGCCACATCACCGGACTTAGAATTCTTTTTTATATTATATATATAAGATAAGATATAAGATTCTTAGCCACAATCTCAACATGTATCATAACTCAGCCATAGGTAAGATACCAACAAGCAAAGAAGATAAACCAATACAAATCAAGTACCCGTTATCCCTAAAAACAGCTAAATAGAACTTTACAGTACACGTAGCAAGTTCACCTAACTCCCCAACCAGTATTCATGCAATTACAACCATATTTATGTATTCCAACTCAGTCTAAAAGAGTGAAAACCTAGTCTACCTTTAAGTCAAACACGTGCACTCCTACCTACTTCACCAGTGCTTTTCCTTTTTAAATAGCCTCAAAACGCTGCTATGCAGCCAAAAAGAAATTCACAATGTTATAAAGTGTAACACCCCACAACTCTATTCATGGGATCCGAAATTTTTCATCGTAAGTATATAAGATTGAACCTAATGATGCCTTATTTATCCCTATATTTTAGGACTCATTCCTACATATATGAAGTGTAATCCAAGTTCAAATAAACCTCCCCACCGGTTTAGTTATTCACTTTGGATTATACAAGGGTCAAATTTAAATGATCATAATTCTTAACGCACAAAGAATTATATGGACAATGACCTACCAAATGAAAGCCCTTTGAATTAGCTTTCAAATACAACTAATTTCACCTTATTTGGAGTTCGGAGTCAAAAGTTATGGTTGTTTATTGGAGACTGCCAAATGTAGAGTGGATCTATGAAACCCCTTTACGGGCCATAGATTAAAGCATGACCCGTATTGCTAACTCGTGGAAAAGGTCCTAAAACTTCAATTTTCGGTTCCAGACTTTACGAACCCATCTATGGGTCGTAGAACCTTCTAAGGGCCATAGAATGGGCTCGTAAAAGTGAATCAGAGACCCCGAAATTGGGCTAAAAGTTTATGGAAGGGTCCCCACGGGTCGTAGAGGGTCTCGTAGATGTCTAGATCAGCGATATTAAAGAGGAGTATTTTCGTCTTTCCTCACCCTATAAGCCTAAACTTGTCAATTTTTAACCTAAATAAATCCCTAAATGTGATTCCTTGATTTCTTTACTCTTAAAATACTCTCCAATCCTAGAACCTAGTTTTCAAGAGAAGAAAAACTAAGGTTTCAAGAGAAGCTAGTGAATTCTTCAAAGTTCTTCAATAAATCTAGTTTTCCCAAGTATGTAAGCCCTTTCAAAAGCTATTCTACTATTATTTTAGTATCTTTAACTTCCAGTCTCTACCTAAGATCATGTTTATGAGTTGAGATAAAGATTTTCTTCATTACTAGTTAATTTCATCAAAATACTTGTTCATGTATTTTGATTGATAAAAATTATGGTCTTTACTGATTTCACTACTAAATTAAGTTATTAAGTCAAGGTTTCATGGTTAAGGTTGCAATTGTAAGAACCCAAGATATTTTATGAAAAGCTATTATGTCCACAGTTTTGTGTTGAGTTTAAGCCGTACTTAAAGCTTCTGTATTTACAAGTATCTGAGTAAGAAAATTATATTTTTGAGACACTTCGCATTAATGCAACTTTCAACCAAAGAAAAGAGACCAGTTGAGAGAAGTTGAGAAAAGCTAAAGTTGGCTAAGTCCCAAAAGAAAAGAGACCGGGAGGGTACCCTTGCATGGCCGGTACTCAAAGACTATTTCTAGTCCCCGAGTGAACCACTTGGCCTCAACGTCACCTCATACTCAACAACGAAAAAAATACTCAAAGAAAAGACTATAAGGTAAGTAAACCAAGTCTTTAATAAAAAGGGAATTTTTAATAAACGAGAGTTGGAAAAATGATACTCAACATCCTCTACTCAATCTCTATGAAGCCTCTACCTCTAACATCTAGATGGTACCATGACATGCCATGGCTACCCAACTCAAAGACAATAAAATAACTACTTAGTGAAAGTAAAAAGGCTCCTCTGAAGGTAATTAGGAGGGTTCACCATCTTTGTAATCACGAATCTAAACTTCAACGGTGTGTTTGCGAAAGTCCTCTAATACCTGCCTCTGTATCATAAAACGATGCAGTCCAAAGGGGACGTCTGTACATGGAATATACTGGTATGTAAAATAGCTGAAAGGGAAAGGACATAATTAAATGTGGTAACTCAACTCAAAATGAACTCATCTCAACCCAGTAAAACATGCAAGTGTAAGAATTGAGTCATGCTTTAAAAATAACTTAATAGTATGCAACTCGATAAAATATGCTATGCTGATTAGAAAGTTTCTCTAACCGAAAGACATCCACCACCCTCTTTGATGGTGCAAAACGAACACGACGTCATTGCTCACCCGTCCATTACTTGCCAAGGTAAGGACATCAACCTCTACATCATGAATCATGATCCATCAGCTCCATCCATCTTTTTTGAACAGGAGTTGCCAGAACGTGGTACAAAACTATCCTACGTAGGCAACATAGTTATGGGGTTTTGAGTTATTTGTACTCAACCCAACTCGGTGCTCAATACTACTCCCCAAAATATTTTCTTTAAAACATCTCAAACATCATCATCATCATCATCATCATCATCATCTTCCATCAATAAATATATTTTAAAATTTATTTACGTCATCATTAAATATTTACTCAAAACATCATTTAAATCAATGCACAATTTCATAAAAACTCATCAAACACCAAGTGCTTTCTTTTGAAAACCTATGCTTCAAAAATCTTTACATATCATCAAGACTCTTTCTCAAATCCGTATTTATGCTCAAAACTCGTTTTCATGCAGACTCAGTAAAATATGCTCAAAATCATCCTTGCTCAATATATGAAACAACCATCAATCTCAATTCGAAAAAAATGCAAAAAAAAAATAATTTAAATGAAATCATCCATTAAGGTTTAGTTCATATGAAGGAAGACATGAACATGTATCCAATCAAATACTCAACTAAACATCATCATCAATACATTCTTATGTAATAGAATAATAAATAATTGAAGAATTCAATTATGAAACTCAAGAAAACTCAAACATAACTCAACTCAAATCAAAGTATGTGAAGAGGCACGTGGACGAACTCAATCCAACATCGTGTTAGCCTTACATACGTGGGATGAAGGTAGACGATCAACTTGGCGCGAATCCAGCTTGAATTCCTCAAATCCTCGCTTTTCTTTAGCCCTAGGTCTCTTTGTTAAAGGTTTTTAAAGGACTTAGAATAGGGTTTAAAACCCCTTTTATACATAAAATGACCTATTTTGATCATATATTAAGTCCAGGAGAGGTTTGGAAAGGTCTAGAATGCTCCTTACGAAATTCGAAAATAGTCTGTCTCGGGACATGGGTTTCGTGACACGGACTGGGTTTATTTTTGATATTTTTCACCAAAAATTCTCCGAATGAGGTTTCTAATCTCGTAGAAAAATTTTAGAATAAAACCAAGTGTTGGTCCGCGATGGTGGCGCGTTGCGGCCCTGTCGCACACCTACACTAGTTCGCGTTTTCGCATCGAAAAATCATCTTTTGATCCGGTTGCTCTAAAAATCTACCGAGACCACTTTGTCGCTCAATTTTTTATGCTGATTGCAAATCCATCTGAGCATGGGAAGAAACGTTATGCGCACATCTCTCTTCTAGGGGTATTTTGGTAATTTTGCCGGGTGTTACACATTAATCTCATTCTAATTCATTATGATGTTAATATCTTCCGCTGAGTAAGTTAGCCAGGCCAAGTTGTTCTCTTGGGATCGAAAATGGTCTCTGAGTGCCATGTAGATTCCTGTAAGAAAGGAGTAGTACTCTTGGGATAAAATTAAAGGTATAGAGCATAAATCTTGTTGTTAACATTCGTATGACCATTTTATGTGTAATACCCTGCGACTTAGAATTGGGCTTGAACAAAGTAAGAGTATGTAAATAGACTTAGACCTTGATAGAGTAGTCATATATATCCTTATGAGAGCTATATATGAGTCACAACTAATGAAGTGTTCTATGTATGAAGAGGAGTGTAACCGAGAAGTGTTACTAGGATTAAAAGCTATTAATCATATCATTCAAAGTACCATACTCCTAGTCCTATTTCATTCCTAAGGCGCCAATGTTCTATGTTGAATATCTTCAGATAGAGTGTGACGTATGTTTAACCTCGCATCATTCTTATCTTATGTGCCATGAACATTTTTCAAACTCTTAGGATGAATTAGTCCTATCTGTATCGGTAGAAAAGTTCATAAGAAAGAAAGTAGTAAGGGTAAATCCATTCTCTTCCAGCTTATTCTCACCTTCATTTGAGGATAAATGATCCCAAGGGGGAGATATTGTAACACCTCACAACCCCATTCATAGGATCCAAAAATTTTCATCTTAAGTATATAAGATTGAACCATTATGCCTTACTTATTACTATATTTTAAGGATCATTCCTATATGTGTGAAGTGTATTAGAAGGGGATTAGGTTCGTAAGAGACCTCTAATACTTAGTCAAGTTCAAAACTTCCCTAACAGTTAAGTTTTTCACTTTGGATTATGCAAGAGTCAACTTTAAATGATCATAACTCTTAGCACACAAAGTATTAGATGGCTGATGACCTACCAAATGAAAGCCGTTTGAATTATCCTTCCAATGCAACTGATTTCACCTTATTTGGAGTTTGGAATAAAAGGTTATGGCCATTTTACTAGAGACTGCCAGATGTAGAGTGCATCTACAAAACCCCTTTACGGACCTTAGATTAAAGTACGACCCATACTGCTAACTCGTGGAAAAAGTCTTGAAACTTCAAGTTTTGGTTCAAAACATTACGAACCCATCTACGGGTCGTAGAACCTTCTACGGGCCATAGAATGGGCTCGCAAAAGTGAACCAGAGACCCCGAAATTGAGAAAAAAGTTTACGGAAGGGTCCTTACGGGTCGTAGAGGGTCATGTAGACGACCAGATCAGCGATTTTTAAAAGGGGTATCTTCGTCTTTCCTTAACCTATAAGCCTAAACTTGTTAGTTTTTATCCTAAATAAATCCCTAAACGTGATTCCTTGATTTCTTTACGCTCAAAATACTCTCCAAACCTAGAATCTAGTTTTCAAGAGAAGAAAAGCTAGGGTTTCAAGAGAAGCTAGTGAATCTTCAAAGTTCTTCAGGAAATCTAGTTTTCCCAGGCATGTAAGGCCTTCCAAAAGTTATTCTACTATTATTTTAGTATCTTTAACTACCAATCTCTATCCAAGATCATGTTTATGAGTTGAGATCAAGATTTTCTTCATTACTAGTTAATTTCATCAAAATATTTGTTCATATATTTTTCTTGGTTAAAGTTATAGGTTTTACTGATTTCACTACTAAATTAAGTTATTAAGTCAAGTTTTCATGGTTAAGGTTGCAATTGTAAGAACCCTAGATATTTTATGAAAAGCTATTATGTCCACAATTTTGAGTTGAGTTTAAGCCTTATTTAAAGCTTCTATATTTACAAGTATCTGAGTAAGAAAATTATGTTTTTGAGACACTTTGCATTAATGCAACTTTCAGTCATAGAAAAGAGACCAGTTGAGAAAAGTTGAAGTTGGGCTAAGTCCCAAAAGACGAAAGAGGCTTTTTGAGAGCTTCTACTCTTTAAGTTATGAGCATTATAAAAGTTTCTTTTGGAAGTAATATTGAGCAGAGATATGAGTGAGAGTAATAATAACTTGAACTAATAAACTACGTAGCCGGCGTAGGATAAGATTGTATTAGAAGACAATTCCTCACTTGCCACTGAGATGGCCCAATTTTGGGATGGATTCACTCCCCTAGTTTTCGTCCCTTACCTTGACAAAGTATTGGACAACTCTAGCAGCGTGGGCAAGACGTTGTATCATCACGAAGCTCATAGTGATGGTTGATAGTTAGAGAAACTCCCCAAGAAGTAAAGTTTATTATTTTATACACTGAGATTTATTATTTCTTTATGAAAGTACTTCCTTTTATTATGTTGCATATTTAGTTGGGTTGAGCTAATTGCAGATCTAAGCATTTGAGTATTTTATTTTTATATATTTAGTTGTGCTCGTTAATGCATTAAAGTGAGTATTTCTTTTATATGGAGTTGCGCTTTTAAATGCATTTTAAACATATGTTTTATTTGCGTGACATATTTTTCTCAATTGACTATCTCAAGGTAAAGTTGAGTATCATGTTCTTAGTAATTTTTGGCCATCTACATACCGTATATTCCTCGTACTGACGCCTTTGGCGCTGCATTATTTTATGATGCATATTCAGGTACCCGTGTTAGCAGATGTTCAGTAAGACAGTTCCCATCAGTAGTCGGTGAGGCCTCTTTGCATCCAGAGGAGCTCGAGAGTCTTTATTTTCTTGTATTTATTTTAGTTGAGGTAATCGTGAGCCTACTCCGATGCCTAGTTCAGAGTCAATACCTTAGAGGCTTCATAGATTAGAAAGATATTATTCGAGTAATATCCTTGAAGTTGTTTGAAAGCTTTTGAGTCAAGTTGTCTATTTTATTATTATATGTCTGAGTTCATGAACATTAATCCCATTCTAATTCATTATATGTTAATATAATATCTTCCGCTGAGCAAGTTAGCCAGGCCAAGTGGTTCGCTTGGGACCAGAAATGATTTTCGAGTTCTGGCCACATCCAGGGTGTAGGCTCGGGGCATGACATAACGATCACAATGACATAATAATTTCAAGAAACGAAATGTAGTGACCTCAAAGGTCATTTTTGGAATTCTTGACTAAATTATCATTTTGCCCTTTTATGAAAGTTGTCTTGGATCATTTTTTGTCGAGTCTAAAACTTAAATTTTGAAAATCTTTTAAAAAGTTGGAGTTTTGTTAAAAAAAGAGTTTTTAAAAGGCTTAAAGTTGAAAATTTTGAGTTTTCTGGTCATCTTGAGTTTCAAGTGTCAAAATTTGATTCTGTCTATTTCATCAACTCTAGAATGCTAAATCTGGTCTAGGAGAATTTGCATAACTAAATTCGGAGCTAAAACGAAGATTTTGGACCCAAAGTTGCAATGTCAGCTGGTTTTTGTTTCATGATTTGACTTTGGTCAACATTCGGAGTTTGGAAGCATGAATCAAAATTTGGCCAGTTCCAGTGGTTTCGCATGGTGAGACTAATGCTAGAAATGACCCCGTTGTAATTTTTAAAGCTTCTGAGATTATTTTGAGTTTTTGAGTCCTAAACTAGTTTAAATAACTTTTCTTGGGTTCTGGCCAAGGAGGCCCCAAATTAAAATTCTAACGATTCCATTGAGTCCGGAACGTTGTTTCTGGTAGAGTTCCATGTTTGGTTTATATTCACGGGGTTCCGAATGAATCTCGAGGATCAAATTCTTCAATTGTATGATATGTTTGCTACTGATATCTGGTGCCACCCACTTTGAACTCCGCGTTCGCGGGAGTGGGCCCACGTTCATGGAGGTCTAGCCTAAATGACCTTCTCATTAGCGGAGCATTCCGATGGTGCCCTCCGCGTTCGCGAATTGAGTCCTCGCGTTCGCGGAGACTTGTGAAGGAGTGTGTTCCTACATGGTCATTACCTTATCTCCTACTTTGACGAAAGACTTGAGAAGTGACATCACATCTTGATGTTTAACCTACGGTTAGCATATTTTTATATCTTTATTTGAAGTCAATGAAGGCTATTTTCACAAATCAAAAATAGTTGTACAAAATAATAAGCAAAGCAAAGCTGTCTCTCTCTGGCAGCTAATAAATAAATTATCCAAAGTCTCATCTTCATTATGATATAATAATCTGTGCTGGAGATATAGAAGATGAAATTAACAACTTAGATCTTCTTTCTTTCGCCCGTCTAGCCACGAATTAAGCAGTTGAAGAATGGAATTGAGCTCCAACATCATGGCTCTGCCATGTGAAATCTTGGTGGATATACTCTCAAGGCTTTCACTCAAACATGTCCACCAACTTCAAACTGTTTCAAATTTATGGTTCAAGACCATCTCTAGTTCACATTTCAGAAGACTCTACAAGATGAAATCCATGACTCGTCCTCGAGCACGTGTAGTTCAAGTACCTGACTCCAAGTATTCACCGAACTGGGAAATGATTAGTTGAACCATTATAATATCGACTATGGAGCGAAATCCAGGAAGAGTTCAGTTTCAAGGATATTATTGCCCCTCAACACTCCTTCATCATATCATCCAATCTCATCATTTTCAATAACAAGGTATGCAACAACAAAAGAGATCATAGACATACCTATTTCAAATTCTCAATCAGTTAGTTTTGATGTTGCATATATTCCATCCAACAGTACATACAAGATTGTCCATCTATATTGTACCAAAATTGGTCACGATTTTAACTTCAACTATGGCGGTAGCCCTGTAGAGTTCTGATTTGAGACTCTTACACTAAGAGACGACGGACCAATTCCTAGTTCTTGGAAAGCCCTGTCACACCAAGAATGGTTTTGTTGTAAGATAGAATCAACATGTGTATCTCACATGGAAAGGCGTATTATTTAAATGGAAATTGAAAGTGAGGAATTCTTGAGTTCCATTGGTTGCCCCAGTAATCCATACATTGGAGAGATATCAATATTTGAGAATGTTGAGTTAGCTGATTTGAACCATGAATGGGTAAAGGAACACACTTTCAATTTATCAGACATGGGGTGTTTGTTCAAAATAGCGGGGTATGTACAATTACAAGGTAACAATGGAGACATTGTTATTGATGGTCATCAATATTCTCCGCAACATTGAAGAGAATAGGTCTAGAAGTCTACCAAGACCTAAAATGAAGATTCATATTGGCTTGTACTTTGATAGATGTTTCAAGTTAGAAAGCAGAAAACTTTCTATGCAACAAAGTGTAGATTTGCTATCTAATTATTAGATCTTCGTATTGTTCTAAATTTTCTAAATGGATTGGAATCTTCTGCCTCGTGAAATTTTAGCTATGGAGTTCATTGAAAAGGGATGCACAATTGCAAAGGGTGGTTTGGTTAAAGTTTTAGAAGATAAAGACTCTCTTCATTCATACGTTGGCTTTTTGCAATGGGGTCTAGAATTACAAGTGCTTAACAAACCGTATTGCATTCTACGCAACTCCAGGACCTGCCAGACAGCAGGTGATGCTGACTTCCATTTCATCCCTTTATATTGCTATTACATGTGTTGTATTTGCTTTCCCATATATTTGTCAAGCAGATATGAGTGTGGGCAAAGCATTTATGGATTTAGTCAAATTGTTGTGTAAATTGTAATTCTTACTATGCGAGTCGCAAGAAGGATATGTACCTACCTGCATATGGTTGTGTATTTGCAAAGAGAAATAGAAGATGTTTTGAGGGACAAGAGATTTGCAAAGAGAAATAGAAGATGTTTTGAGGGACAAGAGAACTCTATTTTTGAACTTAATCTCACCATTGATTGATTCCAATTCATATTGTATTGTGAAGTCGGACAGAAGGTATGTCACAATTGGGGTTTTGAATAAAACCATCTTTTGATTTTTCATTTTTTTTTTCGTTTTCATATTGAAAAAGTAATAAGAATGAGAGGTGTTAAGCTTTTTATCATCCTGGCGTCGAGCTATTTTTTCGCAGGACCTCCCCTACAGTATCGTCAGTGCAGTAGAGTTTAACCACCAAGTTCGAGATGGATTGATGTGGTTCCTCTACGCCTAGGACACCAGAATATCGAACCATGGACGAAGAAAGGCATGAGAGAAAGGAAAAAAGAAAAAGCCCACCTGATATAAAATATCTATGCAACTTGCATAAAATCAGATTTCTTATCCCTATAAATTCCTCAAGTTCTCAATGAGATAGAAACAATTACAATATTTAGCAACATATGTAGCAAAATGGATTGCAAGATTTCTTCAATAAAGTTGGCTTGTATTGTTTCTTATTTACTTTTGGCAACCTGTAAGTAATTCCTCTCCTAGTAAATTTTTTTTTTGAATTTTATGAGTTTAAACTATATAAATATGTGCAGTATATTAAAATATATATTCTTTTATATAGCGCTTTTTAAAATGTAATGTGAAAGGTTCGAACTATATCAACGAAAAGGGACATTCTATATCAAACGAAAGGAAAGTAAGATAAATTGAAATTGATGAATCATTTTTTTTTATTAGCCCACTTGAAAAATGATATACATACAAATTCATGATTTTTTTCTTTTTCCTCGCAATTTTGTATCTAACCAAACTATGTATCATAAATTGAAACACTTGTCTTGCTCTCCAATATACAGTTTTCCAACTTCTTATGGCGAACGAGGAGGTCAAGTTAAATGACGAGTTAAGAGTCATACAACTTCCATTGTCTCAAGAGGAAAACTCAAAAACACTTGATGGTGTGTTTCAAGTGTTTGTAACTCGATATGATATTTCATTTTTACTTGTATCTATTATATTATTCTAGAATGTTCAATATTAGATTTTCATTTTATAAAATCATTTATTATTTTATGTCTATATTACTCTTGTTACACTACTAAAAATTGTCAAAAAATGACGCAAAAAAGCAATGGACTGCGTCACTTTTTTGGTGAAAAGCAACGCAGTCAATTTCGTTGCTTTTTTGCTCCTCACGTTTCTAAAAGTGACGGACAACGTCATTAAAAAGTGACGGAAGGCATCACAATTGTTTTTTAAAAAAAAAGCGATGAACAACATCGCATTATTTAATTTTTTTAGTTATTTAATATTTGTCACGAACAACATCGCGATAATTTAAAAATATTTTTTTAAAAAAAATAAAAATAAAAAAAGCGCCGGACTACGTGACCCTATCCGTCGTTTTTTTGGATTTTTTTTTTAAAAAATTCCAGAAAAGCAACAAATATTTAAAAAAAATTGCTAAAAAGTGACGGACAAATGGACCCCGTCCGTCGCTTTTTCTGCAACTTTTTTTACAGCAGAAACCAGTTTCTACTGCCCACCAGCTTTAAAATTTAAATTCAATACATATCAATACAACCCAATACAAGACAATCAACAACAACTAAAACATACAAAATACATAATAATAAGCAGAATTAAACATTAAAAACAAAGAAATTCATAATTTACAGAGTTTTAAATTGTTTAAAAATTTATCAAAAATTCTAAATTGTCCAAAACTTAAATGAAGGGAACAAGGGACTATTTTCTACGAAATCATTAGTACTCTCGATTCATCGGAGAAGGGTGTAGGTTGTTGGCTTAGGTTGAAAACTTGTTCCATGAGTTGCTCATATTGCTGAGTCATTCTGTTTTCTAGTTGTGCTCTTCGTGCTTCAAAATCTGCCAATGCACATGTAAGTTGCACAATTTGTTTAGACATGACAGCCATCTAAATCTCGTCAATAGTCTCAGTTTGACATGATGATCCAATACCTTGTAAATCGAATTGGATTCATTGTATGTTATTCTGGGAGCCCATTCGATACACTCGGCCTCTATGGCTCTCTCCTGCAACCTTCTTCATCCAAATTTGATAGAACAACTCATGGGTTAGCTCAACCGAGTCTCTAAGCTCATGTATTTGTCGCTCATGCTGCATATTAAAAATAATAGTTAGACTTAATATGTATATTAAAAGTAAAAGTTAGAATCAAAATAAATTATACTATAACCATATATGTATGTATGTATGTATATATATATATATATATATATATATATATATATATTAAAGTTACGTTAAATAACTTTCATAGGCTTGTTCGGCCCTTTCCTCCACCCACTGATCCGGATCCAACTCATTCTTCTTTTCCTCATATAATACCTCCTAAAAACTTCATCACGTAAAGGAAGTAGCCTCAATTCTTTTTCCTATAAATTAAAATATAATTAATAAAAATATACTTCATATAAATTAAATACTTCATTTAAGAGTAATGTTAGTTTAAAGCTAAAATGTAACACCCAATTTTTTTTTACTAAAATTAAGCCATCTTCATATGATATACGATTTTAGTTGATAATTCTTAATTGAGCATTGATGTTAAAATTAATTTCTTAGTGTGAGAATAGAATTGGAGATGATAAAAGGTCGCAGTTCTAATGTAAGATTTTATAAAAGTTAGATGTACCAATGACTTTTAGGTTGTATATACATGCTAGGATCAATTCCTAAGTATTTAAAGTATATTAGATGTGATTTAGAGTTATAAAGGATCTTTTATCAAGTCAAGTTCAAAGAATTTCTACCGACTAAGTTTTCGTATGAGTTGATAGAAGGGTCAACTTTAAATGACCATATCTCCTAAAGTATAATGATGTGACCCATAATATATCAAATTAAATATATTTGAATTAGCTTTTCAACACAGCTTATTTCGCGTTAATCAGAGTTCGGAGTAGAAAACTATAATCATTATATTGAAGACCTGCAGAGCTGTCTGAACAACCGCGACAGCTCCGCGTTGCGGACCTATCGCGAACCCTTTCTGGATAAGATAAACACCTATTTGGAGGGTAATTTTATCCTTAAACCTTTGGGGGTCTATTTAAGGTCTCAAAATGCATAAAACATCAGTTTTCATAATTAAAACCCTCTCATTCACTCCTAAACATAAACGCTCAAGAATCATCAAGAAAATCATCAAGTTAGGATTAAATTTCAAGATTCATCATCAAGGTAAGTTATTCTTCATAAATTTTAAGCTACCCAACCTAAATTTCTTTATCTATTCATGAATCCCTAATAGAATCTTAAATCATAACCTAGGGTTTCAAGAAAACGAATTCAACAATCCTGAGAAAGGATTTCTTGATTCTTCTTTTCGTGAATTAGGGTTCTTTATCAAGAACTCTAAAGATTCTAAGTCAAAAATTCAAGAATCAAATAGAAGCCCTTCAACAATGTCTTTCCAAGTTCTTCCACTCTAAAAGAACTACCAAAATCGAAGGTTTTGTCCAAGAAAGCTAGTATTCATCAAATTTTGATTGTAATATCAATTTTCCAGGTATGTAAGGCTAACCTAAAGAATGGGATTGTTCTTTCATGTGCCCCCTTTGAGTAAATTGAGTCTATGATTGAAGCTGATGAGTTATATATGAAAATCCCTGAGTATTTTACTAAGATTCTTCTTAGTGCATGTATTTTCTTAAATTGATGATCATCACGAATTTGATTTACTGCATACATGGTTTTCATCAATGATTTCACAAAACTCTATGTTTAATTTACTAAAGAATCCAAGAATGAACTTAGGGGATGAGTCTAGAGCCTTGACCATGATGATGTGCTTGATGTTGTGATTGTGGTCTGATTGTTGAGAGTGTTGATGATGATGTTGATGAGGGTGATGTTCATGAGTCTTAAAACTTGAAACTAAATTCTAAAAGAATGTTTTGAGTCCACGATGTTGATGTTGATATTGATGAGTTGATGTTGATGACAATGTTGATGTTGATGTACTATGTACCTATGGGACCGATGATGATGAGGTTGATAATGATGTACTATGTCCCTATAGGTCCGATGATGATGATGTTTTATGAGCATGTCGAATTCTGGGAGGAGTATCGAGCACCGAAAATGGGTAAGAGTGAGTCCCACTCGAACTCATTAACTACGTAGCCAGCGTTAGAAAGGATTGAACCGCAAGACGGATGTTTCCTTTGTCCCAAAAGAGGACTTGAGGTTATTATTTTGGATCCACTAATGCCACATCCTTTACCCTGGCAAGGTACTGGATGGACGCCGCAATGACATTGGTTCGTTATATCATCACTGACTCATAGGTGATGGTTGTAGGTCAGAGAAACTCCCAGTTAGGTTCCACCCCAATAGTACTCTGATTTTGAGTTGATGGTATGAGTCTTGATTGATGTTGATGACTTATTGTCTACTCCTTATCCTTGCCTTAGATGGGCATTAGTCTTTCTGAGTTGAGTTAAGTTCCCTTGAGATGAGTCTGTTTTGATTGATGAGGTTGAGGTGTTGATGGGTCACTTGTCTACTCTTTATTCTTGCTTTAGATAGACATTTGACATTCTAATTGAGTATTATGTTGAGTTGATATTATTCCCATATTATTCTACCTATTTCTTTCCTATTAAGTTACTTTACATACCAGTACATTCCACATACTGATGTCCCCTCTAGACTGCATCATTTTATGATGTAGAGGCAGGTATTAGAGACCATCGACAGGCGCTTTGTTGAGGATCTATTCGCATTCAGCTGATCAGTGAGACCTCCTTGTTTTCAGAGAATTTTTATACTATTATCATCTAGCTTGAGTTAGTACTTTATTTTCCTTGAGTTGGGTAACCATGGTCGGTCGTGGTACCATCAAGATGTTCGAGGTAGAGGCTTCATAGACATTGAGCAGAGGATGTTGAGTATTGCTTCTTTTCCAACTCTTCTTTATTGGAAATTAACTTTTTATATAAAGACTTGATTACATTAATTACATTTACAGTCTTTTCCTTGAGAATGTTCCTTCTGCTGTTGAGTATGAGGTGACAATGAGGCCAAGTGGTTCGCTCGGGGACTAGCAATAGTCTCTGAGTGCCAGCCACGCCAAGGGTACCCTCCTAGGGCATGACATAAAATTTTAAATATCTTACCAACTCCCTCGTAATGGTACCAACACTCTTTGCACCTTTGGTATGCAATGAGCCACCCTTTAATCTTTCTCTAGATTTTTTAGCTTGATCGAACATAGGTTTGAATTTATCGGTATACCAATACCAGACCAAATCATGATACATATTCGGAGGCATCCAAGTACTAGCTTTTCCATCATCCCTTTCTTTCTTTAGCTAGTTAGATAGTCGGGAGCTTGCCTTTTTCTCAAATGTGATCGCAATGACCATGTAGTACTTCGGCTGCCAAGTACATAAAGTTTTGAAAAAGGCAAACAATGTTAAAAAATAAGTTTTAAATAATACTCAAAATATTATATAATATTTTATATAGCTTGAATTCATTAAACATCGCTTGACGAATATTATTTGGAATCTCCCCCCAAGAGTCGTACGCCTCTGTGTATAACCTCCTAACACTCTCCTTTAGAGCATTCGCAGTCTGTTTCAAAGGATGCCACATGCAAGACACATAATAAACATGCTACTAGTTCATCTATAATTTGTTAAGATAGCAAAAATAAATTAATAAAAATACAAACTTACAATGTTCCATCAGGCTCTATCATGACTCTCCCACATCTATCCCTCTATCCAGGAGCTAAGTTAGGCATATCCTGTACAGCCTCATGTAGTGCAGTAGAAGAAGGTGAAGCTAATGATGGAAGATGTATGTAATGTTGAGTCCATGGTGGAGGGGCAGTATTAGTACTAGAAGAATCCCTAAGTCTCAGATTAGATAGGTGGGGAGACTGAGAAGTAGGAGATGGAGAAGCATCTTATTTCTTCATTTAAAGCTTCATTAAAAAATTGTTCGGGTTCCATCCCCTCTTGAACTCCGAAAGCATCATTAATAATTACATGAACTCTATCATGTTCAAACGTGTCATGTTGAATACTATCATTTTCAAAATTAATTTAACCATGTGGTACAGGCATATTATAGTCATCCACGGGCATCGAAATATGAAATACACCATCCATCTATTTCTCCATGACTACCCATACAAAATATCTAGGCGTAAATCCATCACGATATAAATGTACCATTACTTCATCCGGACTAAAAAGTTTTAGGCACTTACATGCACTGCATGGACACCTAACCCATTGATTTTTCTTAAAAAGATCAAGTGTCATTGCATGATCAATGAAACTTATAACACCGTAACAAAAAGTAGATTTCAACTCATCACCATTTTCATAATACATGTCATACATCCACAAACGGTGACCCATCTACAAAAAAATCACAACCTTAATTAATTAGTTCAAGTATGTTCTTAAAGTATCAACAATTTCTAAATACTTAAAAATAATCCTAAAGTTAAAGTTTCGAATTTCAAGTATAATTAATGTTGAAGTATTTAAAAGTTAAGAATTTATACAAATTTAGTTGATTTATAAGAATCTAATTTAAAAATTCTAAAGTTCAAGTTAATTCTAACAACTAAACGAAATCAAAGTTAAAGTGCAAATTAATTTCAACAACTAAACTGTAACGCCCAGTAAATTATCAAAATACCCTTAAAGAGAGGGTATGCGCATAAAGCATCTTTCGATGCTCGTAGGGTAAATCCGAGGCCGGATTTTTGATCAGCATGAAAAATTGAGTGGGAAAATGGTCTCGGTCGATTTTTAGAGTGACGCGATCATAAGATAATTTTTTGATCCAAAACACAAAATAGTGTTGGTACACGACAGGAGTGCGTCGCGCACCCATCGCAGACCAGCACTTGTGTCCTTTTAAAATTTTTTGATAGAATTGAGAAAACTCATTCAAAAACTTTTTCTGAAAATACACAGTACGCGACTAGTCCGCATCGCGGGCTGGGTCTTTTCCGAGTTGAAATTTTCTAAACTATTATGAGGGGCATTCTGGTCGATTCCCCGCCACTCCTACACTGTATACATGATCTAATAAGGTCGTTTTAATGTAAAAAGGGTCTAAAAACCACATCCTAGGGCTTGAAGAAAGAGGAGAAGAGCTTGAGTTGAGAGATTCGAGAAAAGATCCTTGACGTGATTGGTTGATAGTTGTATCCCGAGTATGTAAGGCTAAATTAAAAACATGGGATAGTTCTCTCATGTGCCCCATAGAGGGCATAGATGAGTTGATGGTTCAAGAGTCTGCATGCATGAATTCTTGATGGTATTTCTTGAAAAACTGATTTAAATCACATGTTTTCCTATGTTGATGATCATCATACTATTTGTTTTCTTGAATTGAACGTTTTCATGAAGAACTTGCATAACCCTACATGAATAATTTTAAAAGTATGCATAATGAACTTGAGAATTGAGTCTAGAGCCTTGAGTTGAGATTGTTGAGTATGACGAGAGAATGATGATGAGTGGATAGCATTTGATTGTCTTATGAGTCTCTACAAACGAACTCTACCGATGTGTCTATTCAATTGCTTCCTAATGATTGTTTTAAATGTTGAATTATTGATGAGATTGATTGATCAGAGGATTAAAGCCCCTATGAGATACCGGTCATTGATGGGGAGTGAGTCCCCACCAGATTGGTTGAGGTAGACGTTTTATGAGCGTTGAGTCATGAGAGGAGTATCGAACACCAAAAGAGTGAGAGTTAGTCCGGCTCGAACTCTTCAAACTTCGTCGCCAAACGTAGGAGAGACATAAAACCATCACATATATTATGGTTCCCTCGAGAGTAACAGTCCTTGAAAGAAATGGAGGACCTATTGAGTTGACTCTATATTGGGTGAGTTGATATGGTTTTTGAGCGTTTCTTACCTGGCAAGTTTGGAACCACTGTGGCAACATCAGGGTGATTGTTGTACATTCACTGGCTCATAAGTGAGTATTGTTGGATAAGAGAAACTCCCATAAGTTTCCTACCTTGAGTACTCCGAATTGAGATGAAATAAGAGGAGGTGAGCTCCTCTGAGATGAGATGAGATGAGATGAGATGAGATGAGCTCCTTTGAGATGAGTTTGAGACTATTGAAGAGATTGAGTTATTGGTGTGTCACTTGTCTACTCTTTATTCTTGCATAGATAGACATTTGATGATTTGGCGTAATTTTGATGATTACTTTGAGTTGATGTTGTTTCCATACTATTCTACCAGTTTCTGTTTCATTCAGCTATTTTACATACCAGTACATTCCAAGTACTGATGTCGACTCTGGACTGCATCATTTTATGATGCAGAGGCAGGTACTAGAGATCGTCAACAGACGCTTCGTTGAAGGTTTCACACTCGCAGCTGATTTGGTGAGCCTCCCGTACTCCGGAGGATCCACTATGATTATTTCATCATGCTTTAGAGTTAGACTGAACTATTTCATTTATTTTGATTTGGGTAGCCATGGGTCTGTCATTGGCACCACATGAGTAGTAATAGAGGCTTCATACACGATGGTTGAACGTTGATGTTGATACTTGTATGCTAGTTCTTTCTACTAGCCTTTATTTTTATATATTTATTTTGAGGCTTTAGATGAGATAGGCCAATTTACGTACTTATACTTTTCGCTGTTCAGTAGAGTTTATTGATTGAATGATATGATGAAGCTAAGTGGTTTGCTTGGGGACTAGCAATAGTCTTTGAGTGCTGGTCACGCCAAGGGTACCTTCCCGGGGCATGAAATAAACTAAATCAAATTAAAGCTAAAGTACAAATTAATTCCAACAACAAACACATTATAATTTATATATATATATATATATATATATATATATATATATATATATATATATATATATATATATATATATATATATATATATAAGTGTCAACATTAGATGTACATAAATCGATTTTGCAAGAAAATCAATTGTCATCAATAGGATCAACTAGTGTTGTCACTAGTGTCAAACAAACACATTATGACCAAAAACAAAAAGAAGATAAGTGTCAACACTAGATGGACCCAAAACGATTTTTCAAGAAAATCAATTTTTTCATCAACAGGATCAACTAATGTTTTCACCTATGCTAAAAAACAAACGCATTATTATTAAAAAAAAAATATACAAGTGCCAACACTAGAAGGACACAAATTGATTTTGCAAGAAAATTAATTTTGTCATCAATAGGATCAACTAGTGTTGTCACCTATGCTAAACAAACTCATTATCACTATAACATACTCTAAAAATTTATTCAAACATGTATACATACACAATAATTAAAATTTTTATCAAAAAAATACCTCGACTTTTTACTTATGCTCGGAGATGGAGGGGTATGTGGTACTTCGATTGGTGCCGGCGAATATTGAACACCTAAAATTTCAAGTACAATTGAAGTACATTATAAACAAGTTCAAAGTCCACAAAGAAAGTTCAAGTTCTAAAATCGTAAATTCAAGTTCTAATGAAATTAAATCTAAGTTCTACTTAAATAAAAAAATCCTAAAGTTCATACTTAAGAAATCCTAATTAAAGTTCAAATTTTATATTACATTCAGCTTCAAAGTTCACAACTTAAAATATTCAAGTTCCAAATTAAATCTAAGTTCAAGTTAAACACTTCTAAAGTTCAACTTAAGTACACATCCTATAGTTCAAGTTTTAAATTATATCTAATCAAAATTCACAACTTGAAGTTCAAGCTAAGTTCTAAAATCCCAAAGTTCAAGTTCAAAATTAAATCTAAGTTCTACTTAACAAATGCTAAAGAATAAAGTTTTACACTATATTCAAGTTCAAAGTTCACCTTAGAGTTCAACTTCAATATTATACTTACATGCCAACTCAAAAAAACTAGCTCAATACACAATCTAATTCAAAAAACCCAATCCAAATTAAAGACCTAAAATCTTCACTAATTCACTATTAAATATACAAATTAACTATGTAAACAACATTTTAACTTCAACAACAATTCAATTCCAACAAAAAAATACCCAATTTACAATCTCATTCAAAAAATCCCAAATTCAAACTAAAACCTTAAAATATTTATTCATTAATTCACACAACATATACAAATTAACTATGCCAATACCATTGTAACTTCATTACAATAGTATTCCAACACAAAAGTACCCAATTCATAATCTAATTTCAAAAACTAAAATTTAAAGTATACCCATAAAAGCAAAATAATAATTTCATTCACAAATTCACAATGAAATACACAAAATAAGTATTGTAATATCATAATATCAACAAGAAAAGTGAAATACACTAGCTAATAAGTTATAAAATTCAAAAAAAAAAATTAAAAAAATATAGCTACAAACACTAAAATGGAGCAAAAAGAAGAAAAAAATAGCACCTTAGGGTGATGGGGAATGGAGCGATGGACCTGGCGGCGGCGGCGGTCGATGGTGATGGGGGGCGAGGTGACGAAAATCGAGTGGAGGGTTAGAGTTTTTAGAGAGAGAAATGATTTTAGGAAAGGGGGAAAATGAGGTGAATTTTTTTCATATAAGGTGGGGGCGACGAACGGCGTCTTTTTGTCCGTCGCCCGTCATTAAAATTTTTTTGACTGTTTGACCAAAATTGCGACGGACTGGGTGATGCTGTCCGTCGCAATTTTTTAAAATTAAAATTAATAAATTTAATTAAAAAAATGACGAATGGTATCTTTTTTTCGTCGCAATTTTTAAAATTAAAAAAATAACAAAAAAAAATTATTGCAACGGGCAACATCGTTTTACTATTAAATAATTATATAATTAATTAAAAAATTAGTGGAAAATTCTAACAAAAAAAGTGACAAACATGTGGACACAACCTGTCATATTTAATTATTAAATTATAAAAAAATAAAATGAAAAAATCGGCGGATTGCGTCCTTTACAAACAACACTGGGGCACTCCATGGGACCTACTAGGTGTAATAAATTCCTTCTCTAGAAAATCCTTCAATTGCTCCTTTAGTTTCTTAAACTCTGCCGAGGCCATTCTATAAGGAGGGATTGATATAGGTTGGATGTCGGGCAAGAGATCTATCCCAAAATCTATCTCTCTTTCGGGAGGGACATTAGGCAACTCTTCGGGAAACTCGTTGACTATGGGAACCGACTCAAGAGATGAACTTTCAGATGTGACATTCCTAACTTTTACCAAATGATAGATACACCCCTTAGAAATTATTTAGCGGGCTTTGAGATAGGAAATGAACCGACCCTTACATGAAGGACTATCACCCTTCCACTCAAGAGTAGGCTCATTATGAAATTGGAACTTGACACTACGAGTTCGAGAATCTATGGAGGCATAAGAAGCATGTAACAAATCCATTCCAGGTATAACATCAAAATCAATCATGGAAAGCTCTACCAAATCACAAGGAACACCTTTATGAATTACGGACACGAAATAACTCTATAGACGTCTTGTACAACAATGGACTCACCAACAAGAGTGCTAACTTTAAAAGTCTCAGCAAGTGTTTCGGTACATGCATGAAATCTATTACAAAGAAATGGTGTGACAAAATATAAGTTTTCCCCTAATCTAAAAGTGCATAAGCATCAAAATAAAAACTTTTAACATACCGGTTGCTACATCTGTGGCTTCCTCCACTTCCTAATGACCATGAAGAGCATAGAATCTATTTGCTTTTGGGGCTCCTTGTGCTTGTCCATCTTTTCCTTGGGGCCTTGCATTCCTACTCCTATAATCCTTTACATGATAGTCGGGCTTACCACATTTGTAGCAATCATCTAAGCCGACTAGATATTCACCCTTATGGAGCCTTCCGCACTTTGCACATTTTGGAGAAGCTTATGCACATATACCTCCTTGGGACTTTAGGTTAGACCTCTTATCTTTGTTGAACTTGGGAGGAGGAGTATTGGATGACACTTGATTCACTTGCTTATGACCACCTTGGAATTTACGATAGCCACCACACCTTTTGTAACACCCGACAAAATTACCAAAATACCCTTAGAAGAGAGATGGGCACATGACGTGTCTTTTCACGCTCTGATGAAAAATCAAGGTCGGATCTACAATGAGCATGAAAAATTGAGTGGAAAAGTGGTCTCGGTTGATTTTTAGAATTACCGGATCAAAAGATACCTTTTCGATGCAAAACCGTGAACCAGTGTAGGTGTGCGACAAGGCGGCGACACGCCACCATCGCGGACCAACACTAGGTGTTATTCTAAAAATTTTCTACGAAATGAGAAACCTTCGTTTGGAGAATTTTTGGCGAAAAATACCAAAAATAAATCCAGTCCACGTCGCGGACCCCATGTCTCAAGACAAACATTTTCAAATTTCGTGAGGGGCATTCTAGACCTTTCCAAACCCCTCCTGGTCTTAATATATGATCAAAACAGGTCGTTTTAAGTATAAAAAGCGTTTTAAACGCTATTCTAAGTCCTTTTAAAATCTCTAACAAAAAGACCTAGGGCTAAAGAGAAGACAGAAGAGCGAGGATTGGAGGAATTCAAACCTGATTCGTCCTAAGTTGATCATCTACCTTCATCCCAGGTATGTAATGCTAGCACAACGTTGAATTGAGTTTGTCCATGTGCCCCTTCACATACTTTGATTTGAGTTAAGTTGAGTTTGAGTTTTCTTGAGTTATCGAATTGAATCCTTGAGTTAATTATCATTCTGTTTCATAAGAATATATTGATGATGATGTTAAGTTGAGTACTTGGTTTGATACATCTTCATGTCTTCGTTCACATGAACTGAACCCTAATTGATAATTTCTGTCATGACCCGGGGTCGGGGCCTAGATGTGACACAGCAAATGGAGACCCGAGAGTCCCCAAACAAGCCTCAAAACTTCAGAATCTACGAAGCTTGGTTCAAGAGCTTTTAAAGACAAGTAATTAATATAACAGAAATCCAATCCCAAAAAAAAAACATTTCCTTATGAATTCAGCAAAAAGACAAGGTTTTTACAAAACACCCAACGTATGCCTCTAGTTAAGGAACGGGGGCCAGGACAAGTTCCAGGCTCACCCTCAACAAAATATATACATAAGTAACATAAGAAACAAAAGCTCGCCTGCGGAAGATAGGGCTCACCGCAAAAATATCTTCAAAGAAGGACTATTCGTCCTGCGGCTGGTACTCAAACTGCTCGGTCCCTACATGGTAAAATCATGTACGCATAGAGTACGTATGCGTTAGTATGTTTGAATGTACTAAGTATGCGGGCATACAATGCATATGACTTACCAAACCTGCATATTAATGTTAGATGACAAGGGCACATAATATACAAGGATCATATAAGCAAGGGATTTAATATACAAGATGCCATGGAACTTATGATGTGTGCAATGCGATAATGCTCCTATATAACGGGGATGGACTATAACCGACAAACCAAATCCATGTGAGCCATTACATGAACTGGACCGATTGGGACCTCCCACCAGTAGGGAGAAGATTACTTGCCAAAGGTAATCTACACCATACCTTACGACCACGCTTTTCGGTTGGTGGTCACCTTCCTTACAACTACGCTTTTCGGAAGGATTTGCAGAATCAAAGCAAGACATGTCATAACATAAACAGATAGACGAATAACATCCGTCCCTATGTTGGCACATAGTTCAAGGAAAGGGAGAGGGACCTTGGGGATATCCCTAACGCCCCCAATCCATCGGTGCTAAGTCTTACACATCCCACAAGAATACTTATATATATATACATATGCTTTCCAAGAGAGAGTCAAATATCCATTTCAAAACGTTAAATGCACAAGTAGGCTCAAATGCCAAATCACAAGACCAAAATCACATGGCTCATACAAGGAATAGCTCATCTACATATACAAGATGGTGCAAGCACCCAAGATGCTCAAAGAGCCAAGATACAAGATGATGCAAGCACCCAAGATGCTCAAAAAGAGCCATAATCATAGACATACTGGTGATCACCTTCTTGTCATATCCCATGTCTTACCAAAATCATCTCATAATCCCTTTTTTAAAAACAAAATTGGGCTTAATCCCACATTTCCAAATTTTCATGTACCAATGTCATGAATGTGATACAATGCATGATGTAGGGATGACGTAGGTAATGTAAAGTATATCTTAAATTAGCAATATAATGTAAAGTCTAGGAAATCCACAATGAAAATTCATATGAAAATGTAGTATAGATCACCCATGCATGGTATCATCTTTAAAGGACTTGCATGTTCATATTTGTATAACTCAAAGTAATTCATCATACTAGAGGTTAACACAACTTAAAATCCAGAATAATATATAGCACATGCATTGTTCAAAGTAACCAAGATCAAGTAGTCAAAATTCACATTTTAAGTAGACAATTTCATACAATAGTTTGAAAGGAACTTTTGGTCTTCTTGGTTGAAAGGGACCAAGAATCAAAACCCACATACCTGATTGAAGACAACACTTGAGGAGAGATGGACTTCAAATTGTGAGTCTTGCCTTGATAAATCATATTGAAAGGTTGGAGAGCTTGAGGGAGAAAATTCTTAGAGAAAGGAGCGAAATGAGAGAAATGGCTGAAGTGAGAGTGATCAACTTATGTAGGTAGCTTAGGAGGGGTGGGAAATGACAAAATTCTCGTTTGGAACACCCAATATTTCAAAAATGTCATTAATGAAACAGGCCTGAAATTGGTCCGTCTGGGGCATACGGTATGGTACACGGTCCGTGTAGTGTCACACGGACCATTTACTGTGTCATGGCCCTAGACTTCAAATTCTCAGAGGCAAGATTTTCCGAACTAAGTATCACAATACGGACAAGTAAATGGACCACCTGGGGTCACACAGACCATGACCCCATCCATATACAGGTGACTCTCCACACCAAAACTACACGGAGGGCCACACGGATCGTCTAAAGTCACATGGGCCGTGACTTGGTCCGTGTGAAGGCGACTCTACGCAGCACACCATACGGAAGGCCACACGGACCGTGTCGCTTTACACGGGCCATGTGGAGGCCCGTTTACCCTAACTTTCCTAGGCGTCACTCCACGGGAGGCCACACGGACCGTGTGACTCCACACGGGCCGTGTAGGCCCTTTCGTGAGGTGATGCCTGGCAGATTTCTGGGCAAGTTTTTGGACCTCAAAATGACATCAATGATCCGGGGCCTTTCATCATCTCCCCCTTGGGAATATTCATCCCCGAATGTGCAAGAACAAGGCTTGAAAAGTTAGACCTAAGGCAAGATACTTACGACACAAGATATAATGCACAATTCAACTCAAAATGAAAGGTTTGTGCCAAAAGCTATTTATGCCACAAATCAAATTATTGTTCAAGACCAAAACTCATATCAAGATTGCATTCAACTCATTTGTTAAGAAAGGAAAATCTTTTAGTGTACATATGTGCATGTCATGTCATGAGACTCAAAAGGGCAAGAAAATGACACAATTGATAAGGAAGATCCCTAGTACCTTAGGCTTGAGTAGATTGGAAGAGATAGGGGTATCGTTTCATCATGTCCAGCTCCGCCTCCCAAGTAGCACTCTTCACTAGTTGATTTTTCCAAAGTACCTTTACCGAAGCCACATCCTTGTTGTGAAGCCGTTTTACTTGCCTATCCAAGATTGCAACCGGCATCTCCTCATAAGTCAAGTTCTCTTCGACCTCAATTCCCTCCAAAGGCACAATGGTGCTAGGATCACCAACTAATTTTTTCAACATGGATACATGGAATACCGGATTAATGGAACCCAAATCCGAAGGTAACTCCAACCTGTAAGCCACACCTCCAATCCGCTCAACAACTTCGTAAGGACCAACATACCGGGGGCTTAACTTGCCCTTTTTGCCGAAACGCATTATGCGCTTCATAGGAGAGACTTTCACATAAACCCAATCCCCGACATGAAATTTGAGGTCCCTTCTCCTACTATCCGCATAGGACTTTTGATGACTTTGGGTCGCCTTCAATCTCTCCCTAATTACCTTTACCTTTCCCATCGGATCCAACACCAAATCCGGGCTAACTAAAGCCATCTCACCCAATTCAAACCACCCCACCGGGGATCTACACCTCCTCCCATATAGGGCTTCGAACGGCGCCATGCCAATGCTAGCATGGAAGCTATTATTATAAGCAAACTCAATAAGTGGAAGATGGTCATCCCAATTCCCCTTAAACTCTAACACACACGCCCTCAACATATCCTCCAAGGTTTGAATAGTCCTCTTCGCTTGGCCATCGATTTGAGGATGAAAAGTGGAGCTCAACTTAATTTTGGTCCCAAGGCCCTTCATAAAAGATTTCCAAAAGTGGGAAGTGAATTGAGCACCACGATCCGATATGATGGATCTAGGTACACCATGTAACCTCACCAACTCCTGGAGATACAACGCAGCGTAGTCCTCGGCACTAAAGGTAGTCCTGACTGGTAGAAAGGGAGCCTATTTCGTCATCCGATCCACAATAACCCAAATGGAGTCGAATTGCCTTCGGGTCCGAGGCAATCCAACCACAAAGTCCATGTTCAGATCCTCCCATTTCCATATGGGAATTTCAATGTCTTGGGCCAAACCACCAAACCTTTGGTGTTCTACCTTCACCTGCTGACAACTCGGGCATTCAGACACGAACTTGGAAATATCCCTCTGCATACCATGCCATCAATATACCTTTCTCAGATCCCGGTACATCTTGGTAGACCCTGGGTGAATAGAGTAGCGAGAGTTGTGAGCCTCACTCATAATCACCTTTCTAAGGTCATCCATATCGGGAACACAAAGCCGGTCTTGATATCGAAGTATACCATCTTCCCCTTGGGAGAATGCCTCGATCTCCTTTGCAGCAACTAACTTCTTTAACTCAAATAACGATGGGTCTAGATCTTGCTTAGCCTTCACCTCATTCACCATAGAAGATTCTGCCCCATTCTGAACCCGAATACCACCCTCGCTGGAACAGTCAACCTGACACCTAACTTAGCCAACCAGTGAACATCCCTTACCAACTCCCTCTTCCCATTTTCAACATGTGCCACACTTCCCATAGACAACCTGCTGAGAGCGTCAGCTACAACATTGGCCTTGCCCGGATGATACAACACACTCATGTCGTAATCTTTCAGAAACTCCAACAACCATCTTTGCCTGAGGTTAAGATCCCTCTGGGTGAAAATATATTGCAAACTCTTGTGATCGGTGAATACATCAACATGGACCCCGTACAAATAATGCCTCCAAATTTTCAGAGCAAAAACCACCACTGCCAGTTCAAGGTCATGTGTGGGATAGTTTTGTTCATGCACCTTCAACTTCTTGATGCTTACGCTATCACCTTACCATTCTGCATAAGCACAAAACCCAATCCGATCCGCGAGGCATCACAATACACTACGAACCCTTTTGAGCCATTTGGCAAGGTCAAGATGGGAGCAGACATAAGTTGATCCTTCAAGGTTTGGAAACGTCTCTCGCACTCATCTGACCATATAAACTTAGCCTGCTTCTGGGTCAACTTGGTCAATGGAGATGTAATAGATGAGAAACTTTCCACGAACCTTCTATAGTACCCGGCCAACCCGAGAAAACTGCGAATATCCGAAGGATTCAATGGTCTAGGCCAATTTTTCACAGCCTCTACTTTCCTCGGATCCACCTTGATACCGTCTCTGGACACCACATGACCGAGGAAAGCCACTTCGCCCAACCAGATCTCACACTTGCTGAACTTGGCATACAATTTCTTTTCCCTAAGAGTTTGGAGGGCCATCCTCAAATGATTCCCGTGCTCCTGTTCACTTCGGGAGTAAATGAGAATATTATCAACAAAGACCACCACGAAGCTGTCCAGGAAAGGTTTAAACACTCTGTTCATCAAGTCCATAAATACAGCTGGAGCATTAGTTAGGCCAAATGACATCACCATAAATTTGAAATGCCCATACCTCATTCGAAAAGCTGTTTTGGGGATATCACATTCCCTAACCTTCAACTGGTGATACCCAGAACGGAGGTCAATCTTCGAAAAGTGAGTGGCACCTTGAAGCTGGTCAAACAAATCATCAATCCTTGGAAACGGGTACTTGTTCTTAACGGTCACCTTATTCAGCTGCCTGTAATAAATACACATACGGAGAGAACCGTCCTTCTTCCTTACAAACAACACAGAAGCACCCCTCGGTGATGTACTAGGCCGAATAAAATCCTTCTCTTATAGGTCCTTTAGCTGCTCCTTTAACTCTTTCAATTCTGGCGGGGCCATCTGATACGGAGGGATAGAAATAGGCTAATTATCTGGAAGAAGATATATGCCAAAGTCTATCTCTCTATCCGAAGGAATACCCGGTAAGTCCTCGGGAAACACATCTGAAAATTCATTTACCACAGGGACCGACTCGAGAGTAGGCACCTAGGAATCCGTATCCCTGACCCTCACCATATGGTAGATGCACCCCTTGGAAATCATTTTCCGCCTTAAGGTAGGAAATAAACCTACCTTTAATAGAGGAATCACCACCTTTCCATTCAAGAACTGGCTCACCGGGAGGTTGGAACTGGACTTTCCGGGTTCTACAATCTATGGAAGCATAAGACGCATGCAGCCAATCCATTCCAAGAATTATATCAAAATCAAACATCTCAAGTTCCACAAGATCACATGGAAACACCCGTGATAGACTCTATGAGCAACAATAGATTTACCTACGGGGGTATAGAGCGAGAAAGGCTCCCTTAGAGTCTGGGATTTCAAACCGAACTTGACAGCCAACAGCGGAGTCACAAAAGACGAGTTTGCACCTGGGTCAAGCAAAACATAAGCATCAAAATCAAAGACTTTTAACATACCAATCATGACATCTGGAGCTTCCTCGACATCCTAGCGATCATGGAGTGCATAAAACCTATTGTTACTTAGGGAAACACTTTGGGGACCCTTTTGCTGACTCCGCCCGCCTTGGGCTACCTATCCTCGGCCTCCGCGTGCACTCCTAGGGCAATCAACAACTTTATGGTCCTTACTTCCACATCGAAGCAAAGTCCCAAATCTCTCCAATATGGACCTGTGTGGGGCCTCCCACACTTGTCACACATAAGATATCCTGGTCCGCCACCCACTGGTACCTTGGGAGGGGGTGCCCGAGCATTAGCCACCCGAGCCCCCGAACCTTGGCCCTGCTGGAAGCGACCAAAACCAACATTCCTAGCACCGAAGAATCTACCACAAAGCGGGCTCTCTTGGGATCGTGTGCCCTTTTCTCTTTGAGTTTCTCCCCTTCAATCTACTCGGCATATACCAGGAGTCTAGAAATATCCATATCCCCAATCAGCATAGCAGTCCGACACTCTTTCACAAACAAGTCGGAAATACCCGAAACAAATTTTGGTATCCTTGCACGGGGATCGGCCACCAGGGATGGAGCATATTTGGAAAGCTTAGTAAACTTGAGGTCATAGTCCCTCACACTCATACTCCCCTGCTTAAGGTTGAAAAACTCAGTCATTCTGGCCTCCCTCAGCTCAAGTGGAAAGAAGCGATCGAGGAAGGCAGATTTGAACTCTCCCCACTTAACATTACCATCACAGACCCTCTCCATGGCCCATTGTGAATACCACACCTGAGCTACATCCTTCAGCTGGTAAGCAGCCAATCTAGTTTTTTCCTCAGAAGAGATGCCCATAATATTTAGTATTTTTGAGAGCTCATCAATGAATTCCTGAGCATCCTCATCAGCCCTCGACCCATAGAACTCCGAAGGATTCATCCGGGTGAAATCCCTCACAATAGATGCGGGTGTAGGGTCCCGTGGAAAATTAGCTTGCCTTGCCTAAGCAGTCACCGCCTGTGCAAGCATGGCGAAAGCGCTACAGAATTTACCATTAGAGATAAGCTCCTCCATAGGCTCGTGAGGGGCCTGATCTTCAACAGCCGGAGCCGGCCTAGGTAGTGGAGGTCGTCCTCGAGGCATTTACTGAAAAGAGATTAACGACCCTAGTAAGTAAGGAAATTTCATAAACCGGCCACAGCACGATACAAGACATGAAGAAGGGAGGAATTTCCTAATAAGTCTTCGTAGCCTCCCACTCATAGGTATGGTGCACTTCACACCTATGAACAGGACTCAACTCAACGCGGCATGTTGGGCTCCGAGGACCATTATAAATCTAGGACTCTAATACCACCTTTTATCACGACCCAGGGCCAGGGCCAAGATGTGACATGGCGAATGGGGACCCGAGAGTCCCCAAAAAAGCCTCAAAACTTCAGAATCTACGAAGCTTGGTTCAAAAGCTTTTAAAGACAAGTAATTAATATAACAAAAATTCAAATTCAAAAAACATATTTCCTTATGAATTCAACAAAAAGACAAGGTTTTTACAAAACAACCAACTTATGCCTCTAGTTAAGGAACGGGGGCCAGGACAAGTTCCGGGCTCATCCTCAAAAAAATATACATTAAGGAACACAAGAAACAAAAGCTCGCCCTCGGAAAATGGGGCTCACCGCAAAAATATCTTTAAAGAAGGACTATTCATCCTGCGGCTGGTACTCAAACTGCTCGGCCCCTACATGGTAAAATCATGTAGGCATAGAGTATGCGTTAGTATGTTTGAATGTACTAAGTATGTGGGCATGCAATGCATATGACTTATCGAACCTTCATATTACTGTTAGATGACAAGGGCACATAATATACAAGGATCATATAAGCAAGGGATTTAATATACAATATGCCATGAAACTTATGATGCGTGCAATGCGATAATGCTCCTATTTAATGGGGATGGATTATAACCGACAAACCAAATCAATGTGAGCTATTACATGAACTGGACCGATTGAGACCTTCCGCCGGTAGGGAGAAGATTACTAACCAAGGGTAATCTACACCACACCTTATGACCATGCTCTTCGGTGGGTGGTCACCTTCCTTATGACCACGCTTTTCGGAAGGATTTGCATAATCAAAGCAAGACATGTCATAACATAAACAGATAGACAAATAACATTTGTCCCTATGTTGGCACATAGTTCAAGAAAAGGGAGAGAGACCTTGGGGATATCCCTTACACCCCCAGTCCATCGGTGCTAAGTCTTACACATCCCACAAGAATACTTATATATATACATATGCTTTCCAAGAGAGAGTCAAATATCCATTTCAAAACGTTAAATGCACAAGTAGGCTCAAATGCCAAATCACAAGATCAAAATCACATGGTTCATGCAAGGAATATCTCATCTACATATACAAGATGGCGCAAGCACCCAAGATGCTCAAAGAGCCAAGATACAAGATGGTGTAAGCACCCAAGATGCTCAAAGAGCTATAATCATAGACATACCGATGATCTTCTTCTTGTCATATGCATTTTTTGAATTGAGATTGTTGGTTGTTTCGTATATTGATCAAGAAAGAATTTTTATCATATTTTACTATGTCTGCATGAAAATGAGTTTTGAGCATAAATACTGATTTTTGAGAAAGAGTCTTGATGATGCGTAAAGATTTTTGAAGCATAGGTTTTCAAAAGAAAGCACTTGGTGCTTAATGAGTTTTTATGAAATTGAGCATTGATTTAAATGATATTTTGAGTAAATATTTGATGATGACATAAATAAATCTTCAAAATATATTTATTGATGGAAGATGATGATGATGATGATGTTTGAGATGAGTTTTAAAAAAAATGTTTTGGGGGGTAGTATTGAGCATCGAGTTGGGTTGAGTACAAATAACTCAAAACCCCATAACTATGTTGCCCGCATAGGATAGTTATGCGGCACATTCTGGAAACTCATGTTCCAAAAAATGGACGGGTTTGATGGATCATGATTCATGATGTAAAGGTTGATGTCTTTACCTTGGCAAGTAATGGATGTGCGAGCAACAACATCGTGTTTGTTGTGCATCATAAAAGAGGATGGCGAGATGTCTGTCGGTTAGAGAAACTTCCCAATATGCATAACATATTTGATCGAGTTGCATACTATTGAGTTATTCTTAAAGAATGACTCAATTCTTACACTTGCATGTTTTACTAGGTTGAGATAAGTTCATTTTGAGTTGAGTTTTTTATTTAATTATGTCCTTTCCCTTCCAGCTATTTTACATACCAGTATATTCCTTGTACTAACGTCCCCTTTGGTTCTTATGATGCAGAGGTAGGTATTAGAGGACTTTAGCAGATGCACCGTTGAAGTTTAAATTCGTGATTACAGAGATGGTGAATCCTCCTTACCTTCAGAGGAGTCCCTTTTACTTTCACTAAGTATTTTTATTTTATTTTCTTTTGAGTCGGGTGGCCATGGCCTGTCATGGTAACATCTAGATGTTAGAGGTAAAGGCTTCATAGACATTGAGTAGAGGATGTTGAGCATTATTTTCCAACTCTCGCTTATTGGAAATTCCCTTTTTTATTAAATACTTGGTTTACTTACTTTACAATCTTTTCTTCGAATATTTTCTTTCACTGTTGAGTATGAGGTGACAATAAGGCCAAGTGGTTCACTTGGGGACTAGCAATAGTTTCTGAGTGCCAGCTACGTGAAGGGTACCTCCCGGGGCGTGACAAACTTGGTATTAGAGCACAAAGTTCAAGTGTCCTAGGGAGTCTTTGAAGTCGTGTCTAATAGAGTCTTTATTGTAGGTATAAAGCACGCCACATCCATAATAGAGAGGCTATAGGAAATTAGGAATTATTACCCTTCTTTCTTATTTTTATTCATGCTACAGAGTTAAGCTCTAGAAAATCTATCTTCTGAATCGTGCATTACACGTTTGCAAACTATGCCTTCCAAATGATTCGTGAACCCAAGGAATGTCTCTAGCACTGAGGGGTTTGAGCTTACTACTCAGCTTATTGCACATGCTCGACAGGTAGAAGAGGAAAAGAGAATGAGATCAAAGAACCTTGGAGCGAAAAGGCTGAGTCAATAGGACATGATCATAGTAAGCGTAAGCAAAGGAATGGAAATAGGTCCCTCTTTCTGCAGAGACCCTAGAATTATGCGCCACCACCAGTGAACGCACCCACATTTAATAGTAGATATAACCTAAGGCTGAGGAGAAACCATCCTTTCAGGATCTGTAATTATCCTTCCCGAGAAAGTGTGACTCGAGGCCATAAAGGAAAGCCACCATGTGGAAAGTGTGGGAAACTTCATTTGGTAAATTGTCGAAACAGTACTGAGGAATGCTATAAGTGTGGCCAAGTGGGTTTTCAAAATGATTGTCCAAAGTGGGCCAACCAATACCAACCCACTACATCTACACCACCAGTTAGAGGAAATCAGAGAAATGCTACTTCTAGCACGAGCAAGGCCATAGACCAGTTGTGTGCGCGGTAGTCACCCAGATCAGAAAAAAATCAAGGATGTTGTGATTGGTATGAATCGAGTCCTTACTTTTGATGTTTTTTGCCGGTATATCCTAGTGTTATTCCATCAGTTGTGTCCCTTTATTTGGCTAATACTTTGATTGAACTCCCTAGTGTCTTCTTGAACCTTACAGTACATCTACTCGAAGTGGTGATACTATTCCAGCTGAGTGGGTCTATATAGATTGTTCTGTGCCAACCCACCGCAATATATCATGGCTAACTTAGTTGAGCTAATCGAGATGCACCCTAGTCCCTCTTACCCAAAGTTTGCCTTTGATGTTATCCATAAGAGAGAGAAACTTATGTCTCTAGAAGTGTAATGTTACCACCTAAGTGTGTGATTTGAGGTCTCGTAAACCATAAGTAGAGTTGTTATCCTTGAGCTAGAAGGATGATGAAGGAGAGGAGGAGACCAAATAGTGAGAGTGGTGATTTATTGGAGCCTGTAACTAGAGTCATGTGCCCATCAGGTAAGTAATGTAGTAATGATTTTATCCCCCCTAAGTTTTCATAAGAGAGTAGTCAGTACCATTTGATGTTCATGATGAGGTATAAAGAAAGAGTTATTGTTAGGATGAGTTGGATTATGCTCAAACTAGGAAAAGGTTTATGACAGAGGGGGAAACATTGATATTGAATAGGGAAACAGAGTGCTTTCTATGTGATAGATCTAAACTAAGCTTATGATTCCAAGGTGAGAGCCTTATGAGATTCATAGAGTTATAAGCTTAGCTAGATAAGAAGGTGTAGTGAATGGGTAGATGGTACTTGAGTTGTGAAGAGGGGGTGTGTTGATCAAGTATTCGCTATGAGACTTTGTGGGCCTGTGTTCCTAAATTGTTACCTAGTAGTTATAGGTTGGTATGATATGAGGAAAGTGTGTGATGAACATATTAGCACTAATCCCTAAACTTGAATTTTGGGGAGTGATGTGAAGAGGGAGGCAGTATGATGATAGTGATAGTCTTCGTTAGGGATTTGCTCTAAGATTCTTGCGGTAGTGTGTGTTCGATGTTAAGATGTTGACTGGCAAAGAGCGTGATGCTACAGGTATAGTAGAGGTACCCCTTAGATAGACATAGTAAATTGGGGAGGAAACACTAGATAAGAACATGCTTAAGATGTGTACATATTCGTGATAGTGTAAAGCTATGCGAAGCTTTCAGTCATGACTTGCTATGAGAACCTAGCTAGTATATTAGAGTTGTTGATGAGGAATAAGTGGGTATAATGCGTTCTTTGTCACCCTTAGTGATTAGGTCGATAGGGATTTATGTATGAATGACGATGAGTTTTACCTTGTAATCCAAGACTTCTGTAATCCATTATATGGGAGCTTAGAAATTGAATGTTAGCATACTAAACAAAAAGGTTAGATGATAAGAGTTGTAGGAAGTGATTATGCATACCAATAGGTGTAGAAAGTATAGAAGGAATTCCATAGAGCTAAAAAGAAGCTAAGAATTGTATCCTAGGAGAAAGTCCTAATAGCAACCTTGTATCTTTCAGCATAGTATAATAGGAGAGCTTAAGATGTTCTTATGGATAGTATTGCCCCAATCGTGTACATGTAGCTTAGTAAAGAGGATTGGTTCGCAGACTTAAGGAGTTGACCTTTGAGCTAAGGGGGAGATGAGGAGTTAATAAACTAAAGTAAGTCTTGAGTTTTCAATGGTGATAAGTTGATTAGGATGAGACATTGATGCTTTTCGTTCTCTTATACTCCTTACATCTCAGTTAAGGTAATATTTTATTCCTGTCTTGCATATGAGCACCGTGCCCATGACCTAGACCCATGCACTCGATGTAGATGCACGTTCATGTTGAGTTTTGAGGATGAGGAGTGACAGTTGTAATTTTATCTTGTGAAATCTCAGAGTTCCCAACTTTATGTCGTACGAGATGTGCATTGAGTTTCACAGCATGCTCGATTCCATAAACTCATGATAGGTCCTAAAAAGCTAATATGATTGTATCACATTATGAATGCTCTCATATCGAATTCCTCGAATGTATTGTGCTTATGATCCTTTTTCTCTAAACCTTTCCAATGATCCTTCTTTCCAGTCTTGATAGCGATGTTGATAATAGTAGACGAGTCATTAATGATGAGTAATGGTGAATGTTCTTTGATGTGACGATTATGATGTCCTTCTTTTATTAAGGGTATGGATGTGGAGGAAGAGAGAGATGAGACCTTATGATGTGCAATAGATAGGTAAGAGTGAGTTAGAGTGTCTCTAGGCAAGAAGTGTGTTGGGTGTCTTTGAGTGAGAGTTTATTCAATAATGGAGGTAGAATTGCTGAGTAGGCTTGATAATTCTCATATATAGTTAAATTGGTTAGAATGATAGGCTTAAATGTGTGGATGTCATTGTATGTGTGATTGGAGAAGGTTATTAATGACTTTTGAGTGAGTGTTTGAGGTAGATTCACTAGAGTAGTAAGAGAGAGTAGTATTCGCTAAATGAAAATCCCTGAGGAGGTATAGAGCCTGAGTTGAGGGGTAGCTTTGTAGGAATATGATCATCTTAGGAGTAGCACTTTGAGGCTTAGGATTAGGCTTGAATGGAATAAGAGGATGTGGTTAAGGTTAGGTAGAGATTTGAATAGGAGTTATAAGCTTTAAATTGATGAGGTATAGAGCCATGAAGAGGAGCATAGTTAAGATGAGGTGCGAAGTTTGAGAGATTACCTATGGAGTCTTATGCACCTTGATGGTGCCATTCTCGATTAGAGTTGATGACTTCCTTCTTGAGCCCTAACAATTGACTGACGAGGTGTTAAATTGATTCGAATTGCTTAAGTTTTGATATTCCATTTGTGCCTGCTGGTTAGGATGTATAAGGTATAAAAGGAGAACCTTATGGGATAAGTTGTAGGATTGTGACTAACTTACGAGTTAGCACGAGGTGACTTTGACTTAGGCTTGACTTTGGTAAGATTAAGCAGCGAGACTTACGCCTTGATGAGAGTTATGAGCTGCAGATGATGATGCCCTCTAATGAGTTGAGTTTTCTACTCTTGAGTTGATGTCCACCCATGAGTTAGAATATTTGAGTAATTAAGTTCTTGATGTGTATATTCCTGAGTCTGAATAGAGACTGCTAAGGTTGATGAGGAGTCGAGAGTTTGATTGATTGAGTGAGTATTGAGAGAAGCTTTTAATGGTTATTCATGCCTTGATGTCCATCTCCATTCATCATTCGAGGACGAATGATTCCAAGGGGTAGATAATGTAACACCCAAAAAAATTACCAAAATACCCCTAGAAGAGAGATGGGCGCATAATATGTCTTCCATGCTCTGATGGCAAATCCGAGGCCGGATCTGCGATCATCATGAAAAGTTGAGTGGAAAAGTGGTCTCAATTGATTTTTAGAACAACTGGATCAAAAAATGATTTTTTTGTGCGAAAATGCGAACTAGTGTAGGTGTGCGACAGGGCCACGACGCGCCACCATTGCGGACCAACACTTGGTTTTATTCTAAAAAATATCTACAGGATTGGAAACCTTGCTCGTAGAATTTTTGGCGAAAAATACCTAAAATAAACTCAGTCCGCGTTGCGGATCCCATGTCCCGAGACAGACTTTTTTTCGAATTTCGTGAGGGGCATTCTAGACCTTTTCAAACCCCTCCTGGACTTAATATATGATCAAAACAGGTCATTTTAAGTATAAAAAGGGTTTTAAACCCTATTCTAAGTCCTTTTAAAACCTCTAACAAAAATACCTAGGGCTAAAGAGAAGTCAGAAGAGCGAGGATTCGAGGAATTCATGCTGGATTCATGCCAAGTTGGTCATCTACCTTCAATCCAGGTATATAAGGCTAACACAACGTTGGATTGAGTTTGCCCACGTTTCTCTTCACATACTTTGATTCGAGTTAAGTTAAGTTTGAGTTTTCTTGAGTTCCCGAATTGAATCCTTGAGTTAATTATCGTTCTATTACATAAGAATATATTGATGAAGATGTTGAGTTGAGTATTTGGTTGGATACATGTTCATATCTTCGTTCACATGAACCGAACCCTAATTGATGATTTCATTCAACATTTTTAAAGCATTTTTTGAATTGAAATTGTTGGTTGTTTCGTATATTGAGCAAGAAAGATTTTTGAGCATATTTTACTGAGTCTGCATGAAAACGAGTTTTGAGCATAAATACTGATTTGAGAAAGAGTCTTGATGATATGTAAATATTTTTTAAGCATGGTTAAAGTACTTGGTGTTTGATGAGTTTTTATAAAATTGAACATTGATTTAAATGACGTTTTGAGTAAATATTTGATGATGACATAAATAAATTTTCAAAATATATTTATTGATGGATGATGATGATGTTTGAGATGAGTTTTAAGGAAAATGTTTTAGGGAGTAGTATTGAGCACCGACTAGGGTTGAGTACAAATGGCTCAAAACCCCATAACTACGTTGCCTGTGTAGGATAGTTGCACAGCACTTTCAGGCAACTCTTGTTCCAAAAAGATGGACGGGGCTGATGGATCATGATTCATGATGTAGAGGTTGATGTCCTTACCTTGGCAAGTAATGGACGGGCGAGCAACGATGTCGTGTTCTTTGTGCACCATCAAAGAGGGTGGTGGGATGTCTGTCGGTTAGAGAAACTTCCCAATCTACATAGCATATTTGACTGAGTTGCATACTATTGAGTTATTTTCAAAGCATGACTGTATTCTTACACGTGCATGTTTTACTGGGTTGAAATGAGTTCATTTTGAGTTGAGTTACTTGATTTAATTATGTCATTTCCCTTCCAGCTATTTTACATACCAATATATTCCATGTACTGACGACCCCTTTGGACTGCATTGTTTTATGGTGTAGACGCAGGTACTAGAGGAGTTCAGTAGACACACCGTTGATGTTTAGATTTGTGATTACAAAGATAGTGATCCCTCCTTACCCTCATAGGAACCCCTTTTACTTTCACTAAGTATTTTTATTTTATTTTATTTTGAGTCGGGTAGTCATGGCCTGTCATGGTACCATCTAGATGTTAGAGGTAGAGGCTTCATAGACATTGAGTAGGGGATGTTGAGTGTTGTTTTTCCAACTCTCTTTTATTGGAAATTTCCTTTTTATTAAAGATTTGGTTTAGTTACTTTACAATCTTTTATTTGAGTATTTTCTTTCATTGTTGAGTATGAGGTGACGATGAGGCCAAGTGATTTGCTCGGGGACTAGCAATAGTTTCTAAGTACCGGCCACACCAAGGGTACCCTCCCAGGGCGTGACACCTTTGGTGGGAGAATCCGCCACTATCCATCCTAACTCTCTTATTCTCCCTTGACTTCTCCCTCAATTTCTTGTCCTCAATTTGTTCCACATAGATCATTAAGCGGGAGATATGCATTTCTTTGATGAGCATAGCCATTTTGCATTCTTTGGACACCATTTCCGAGACACTAGATATGAATTTACTCATCCTAGCCTTTGGATCCGACACCATGAATGTCGCATACTTTGAGAATTTGGTGAATTTGAGAGAATACTCCCTCATGCATGTTCCCTTGCTTGAGGTTTTTGAACTCTTTCACTTTGGCCTCCTTTAACTCCAAAGGAAAGAACCTATCCAAAAACGTCGCCTTGAACTCTTCCCATCCAACTCGGCCCACTTCAACACCTCTTTCTTCAACCCATTGGTCATACCAAACCTTTTCCATAAGCTCAGCCTTCATGACGGCTAAAATTCTATAGCCTCATCATGAAACTCAATTAGGTTCTCATCAAATTTTGATCCGTGAAACTTCGGTAGGTTCATTCTAATAATGAACTTTTGTTGTTGGTGTAGGTGCTTGGGGAGGAATGAAAACCAATCTATTAGCTTAGTTGGCCAAAGCTTAGGCCAACATAGTTAAGGCGGTCGTAAACTCCACATGAGTAACATTCTCCTCTTGTTGCACAGAAAAGGCTTGCTCTTCCGCCTCATCCCTTAGAAAAGATGCTCTTCTTGGTGGCATCTTCTAGAAATAGAAAAGAGGGCATCGCTAGTTAGAGGAATAACCTTAGATACTTCTAATGGAACGAAATGAATCATAAAGAAGTGAAACATTTCCTAAAATGATTCATAGCCTCCTATTCATAGTTGTGGTGCACTTTACAACCATGAACAAGACTCTGCTCGACGTACTATGTTGGATTTCTGGGGACCATTTACAAGCCTGGTGCTCTGATACCAAGCTTTTCACGACCTGAGTTTAGGGCCTAGGTGAGACACGGTGAATGAAAACCCAAAAGGTAACCCAAACAAGCCTCTTAGCATATCTTATGCACATCCGTGGTTGCAGAATATAAAACAAGCATCAACAAATAATTCTAAGGGAATCGGGGCTCATGAGTCACGTTATAGGGATAGATTAGGGAAACTGATTTGCATGATCACATAACAAGCAAGACTAAGGGGAGGGTAACTATGACTCAAGCTATGGGAAAGTAGGGCCTTAGGACTTTCATCACATGCCATCATCAAGAAGGTCAACAAGATCATTTAAAGGGATAAGGACTAAAGGGTAAATCTCCATAAAATCCCAATATCTCATGATAGGTACATGGCATATGTTTCTAACAACACCTCTAAAACATAGGTAGTATGGGGACCAAGGCATGTCCCAGGCTCACCCTCAAAATAGAAAGTAAAGTGATAGTGTCTCAACATAAGTAAGATAAGAAATCGGATTAGTATGGATAGGAGTGTTGGTCCCTACATGGTTAGATCATGTAGGCAAAAAGTATGTGTTAGTACTTTGAATGTACTAGTATGTGGGATGCAATACAACAATAGATAAAAAGCTTCATAAACAAGATGCATAATCACGTACAATAGAATATGAGCTCAATATGATATGCATGAGTATGCTTCAATGAAAACTTGCATGAAAGGTAAAGCATAAATTCTTGTTAACATACTTATGCGGAAGAAGAGTATAAATGACATCTAAGACCAAGTGAGCTACTACTTGGAAACCAATGAACTCCTTTCATCGGGAAAATTGAAATCTACTTGCCAAGGTAGAGCTCCACAAACTTTGCTTATGCATCTTTAATAAATAATATGGCTTATTTGGATCCATTAGCCTAGCCTACAAGAGCTCCTATGGTGGCACATAGTTAATGAAACAAAGGGTTACTACTAGGATTCCCTTACTAAAATCCCACCTCAATTCCCCATTTGGTGTTAATTCATTCCCACAAAATACATTTAAAACATATACATAAATGGAATCATCCATAAGCTTAACATGTAACAACCCTTCTTGAGATAAGATGTCCCACATCGGCAAAACACAGGAGGGATGCTAGGTATATAAGTAAAGGACTGGTCTATATATTTTGAGGCACTTTTTGGGGTGAACCCAAAGGGGTAAATCCTTGATGGACTAGACCCAAGAGCAGACAATACTTCACAGTGTTAGGCCAGGTTGTTACAGATGGTATCAAAAGCCACTCATGTGTCAGCCTTGTCGATGTGGGGCTAGAATTTAACTGAGTTTAGGTGAATCCTGGTGAACGGGGGGAAACCTCAGTACTGAGCCTAGGAAAATCCCATGCGGTAGGGCCAACCTCAGCGAGGATGTTGAGTCCCTAAAGGGGGTGTCTGTAACAACCCATCTTGAGATGAGATGTCCCACATCAACAAAACACAAGAGAGATGATGGGTATATAAGTAAAGGATTGGTCTATATACTATGAGGCACCTTTTGGGGTGAGACCAAAGGGAAAAATCCATGATGGGCTAGGCCCAAGAGCGAACAATACTTCACAGTGTTAGGCCAAGTCATTACATAAAATCTTAGCTTCATCATCATATATAAAAAATAGCTCATCTTAACTTGAGATCCAATATGTGGGACTTGTCCTTATCACAAGGGATCTATCTTTTTGTGAGAATTGTCCTTTCATCATCTTTACCTTTCATAAGAGAGATTCATAACTTTAACTTTCATAAACTTGTAATTAAACCTTCATCTTTGGAGATCATACTCCCTTCGAAAAACTCGATGTGATAATTGGGCGGCTAATGCATGAAAGCTTTAAATCATGTAAACCAAGAGGACTATGCATTATTCCAATGAAAATCATGAATTAATAACATTCTTAAACAACCCACCATAATCATGCATATCATCTTTTAAACTTGGATGTAGAAACATGAAATTCATCTCAGAAAATCATCAATTTCGTAATAACACATGGTATAACAACTTTCATAGCTTTGAATATCATAGAATAGGCCATAATTGAAAAACTGTTGAACTCAATTCATGCAATCTAATTCATGAGACAACAATCCTCAACTTAATTCATGTTGAATAGGAGTAATAAGAAGAAGCTACACAAAATCAACATTTAAACTTGAAGGAATTTGTAAATTGGATTTTGGGACTCCATGGGTGAAAGAATTCATGGATAAAGAAACCCACATATCTTTAAACCTTGAAACTTTAATGAAGGAGACTTGAAGAAGCTTGAGAAACCCTTTGAAAGCTTTGTCTTTGATGGAGGAGACTTGATCCCCAAGAAATTAGAAGAACTTGGTAAAGGATTTTTAAGAGAATTTTAAGAGGATTTAAGAATGTCTAGAGAGAGACTTAGGTCTAATAGCAGTAATTTATTTGAGTGTTTACATATATAAAGGTGTTGGAACAAGTCCCATTTGACTTCACTCATAAGAGAGAAAGTTTGAAAAACTTTACACACAGAGGGAATAGAGGTGTGACGCCCCTCGGTTCCCGCACTATTTTATTTTGTGTAAAGTTGAATTTTTTTTCTGTTTTGGCATAGGAATGAGTTTAGGCCACTTTTGTACTATGAGGGAACAAGTGGGCGACGCGGACTTGTCACGCACTCTATTTCATTCAAAAAATTATTTTTCGATATGGTTGACCTAAAAATTGAAGGCGACTCTTTTCTTACATAATTTTTCCTTCTGAAAAAGAATACAAAGTCTGATTTGCAAAATAATACATGTATCTTAATATATTCAAGAAATATATCCTAATGACTTTTTAAGTCGCGTGAGAGGTGTTACATTACCATTTTGTCCTTCTCAAAAGTTGTTCTAAGTCGTTTTTTGATGAACTGAAAAGTAGAATATTAAAAACTTTGTAAAAAAATTGGAATTTTTCTAATAAAGAGTTTTGAAAGGCTTAAAGTTTGAAATTTTGAGTTTCAGTTGTTGGAATGCAATTCTGTTGATTCCATTAGCTCCGAAATGCGAAATTTGGTCTAGAAAAATAATGGAACTGAATTTGAAGTTAAAATAGAGATTTTGGACTAAAAGTTGCATTTTTAGTTCAATTCAGATCATAGTTTGACTTTGGTCAACATTCAGAGTTCGGAAGCTCGAATCAAAATTCTGACAGTTTCAGTGGCTCCAAATAGTGAAACTAATACTAGAAATGGTCTCGTTGTAATTTTTAGAGTTTTTGAGGTCATTTTGAATATTTTAGTTTTGATTAGTTTTTAATGAGCTTTAATTTATCAGGTTGCATGTCAAGAAGACCTCAAAATCAAATCTGATAGTTCCACTAAGTCCTGAACATCAATTCTAATAGGTTTATATATCTATTTTGTGTTCACGGGGTTCTGGATGAATTTTGAGGACCCATTCTTTTATTTTTGTGTTGTGCAATTACTGATATCTAGTGCAGGAGACATGTTCTCTGCCTTCACAGATTGGCCTTTGCATTTGTCGAGGCTTATCTCCTCTACCCTCTGCATTCATGGATCCCTCTCAGCGTTCGCGGAGGTGTGGCAGCCTTGACCTCCATGTTCGCGGAGTACAAAATAGCCTGAAACAATGAATTAATTTAAAATGTCAGATTTCACCATTTTGAACATTTCCAAGCTCTATTTTGAAGAGACTTTCAAGGAATTTCAAGACAAATCTTTTGGGCAACATATTTCTAAATTATCTCCAAGTTTCATCGATTAATTCATGATTTTAACACCAAAATATGGATTTTAAATTGGATAATTTGAGGTTTTCTTGGACATTAATTTTTGGTAGAAAAATGATGATTGAGGTCTCATTTCAATTCATTTTTTAAATGGATTTCACTATTAGATTCCTTATTACTTGGAGAACATTTCCATGTAAAAAAAAATAGATTTTGAGAACCTTTTTTGGGGTGAGATTTTTGGACCATTTTGCTTTTTTCACCCGTGTTACTTGATTTTAGTGCCATTAGCTTTGTATTGAGATTGTGAATCCGTATTTGACTAGATTATGACGCTTCGAGTGCAAAATCAAGGGGTAAAACTTTGGCTTTTGATTGATTTGGCTATTGATTGAGGCAAGTGGACTCTTAATCCTTATTAAACTTTCTTGAGTACTATATTCCTTTATTTGTGAATTAAAAATAATTGGGTAATTGTTGTTGGTTGAATTGAACCTGGTAGATTATGAGAATGAGGCTATATTGTAAAATTTCCTTATAATGTGAAAGTGAATGTTGGAAATTGATATGTATGAACTTTTGATTTGGTGTTGTGAATCTCTTGTGATATAAGAATGTGGATTTTGGATCATGTTGTTCTTATGCATGGTAAATATTAGAGATATTATTGTTGAATATCACGTGTGGGTTAGAGAATTGACTATGAACTTGGAATGGATAGACCATTGTACCTTGTATATTGTGAGATTTGACTTGAATTGATGCACTTGCTATAATGTGGACTCATTATGTACTTCTTATTACTCTATATGTATATGTTCTTGTGCGGATTCTTGATTGAGTTCCAATGATATGATATACATATTGGAAATGGGTCACACGAGTCATGGCATGTAACATTGATTATATTAGGGATAGGACACACGAGTCGTGGAATGTGACATTAATTTATCAGGGGACGGGGCACACTAGCCGTGGCATGTGATATTGATTCATTGTGGGAACAGACCACACGAGCCGTGGCATGTGGCATTGATTATACAGGGCACGTGCCTTATGAGCCAGAGAAGGTACATGGACAGATTGTCCCCCATGGGTTTCGGCTTGATTTATATCAGTAGATATGTATCGTTGGACAGACATGCATTATGATTATTTGATATTGTATCGCATTGATTACATATTCATAACATTCATTCAATTTCATATTATTCCTTTCTTGAAGTTGTTATATATACCATATGTGATGTGTTGAATGCTTTGAACTTTGTGTATTGTCAAGATTGAGCTATTGAAATATTGTGATATATATATATATATATATATATATATATATATATATATACACATACACATATGTGTGTGTGTGTAACTTGAGTCCTGTACAAAGTGAAGATTGGACAATTGGGATTCTGTGATAAGAGACTGTAACTGATTAGATTATTGATAGATTATTGTACTACTTGACTCTGGGGTTTAGCTTGCTATAATGTGATAGTTTCCTATAATGTGTGTATGTGTGTGTGTGTATATATATATATATTGTGTGGAAGGAGTATTTGGTTTAGTATTCTCTACTTGAGTTTAGATCTTCTTGCTCAGTGCCTATTATTTTTAGTACTCATCCTTGCTTTTACACATGGGTGTAGGTTATGAGCTCAGATCCAGCTAACGTTTCCACTCTTGCTTTGGATCGTGTTGTGATAGTTGGGAGGTAGATGATTTGTTGTGGACCACTCTCAGACTATTGTTATTACTTTAGTATTTTCTATTTGAGAAACAAAGACTATTAGACTTGTATTTCCTTGTTGGGTTCCTTTATATTAGGGGTTTGTATATGTGACACCAGTTGTGAGATGGTTTGTGGACATGATTATATTGTGCTCATCCTAACTTGTTAGACTTTATCTCTTCCCTTTTTAGTATTTTGTGTGAACTAAGCAAGTTTAGGCTGACTTGTCTTGGTGGGTTAGGTAAGTGTAATCACACCTCATTTTTGGGTCGTGAATAGGGGATGTACTTGCTATTATGTTGTTTCATGAATATGTGTTATTTTAATCGAATTGTGACATATTTTGAGAAATAATATATTTGGAAGGATGAAAGACTTTGAGAGATGAAATGTTTTGTAGGATAAAATATTTTGAGATGAATTGTGGTATTTGACATATTTTGAGAAACAAAGAGGCTTTTCAAAAGAGAGTTGTTTATTTCAAAAAAACTTCTGCCTATTGTTTTTTAAATAAGGGTGTTTTTAATGAAATTTAGAGATTTTGAGAACTTTGATACTTTAAAATTTGTGTTGAGATGACTATAATTCTCTATTTGTGTTTGGCATGCATTCATTCTCATACACCACATCATGAAACATGAAAAGTTGACATTTACGGAAAGATCTTTTGTTAAAAAAATGTGACACCTTTAAAATTCTTGACCATGAGCTAGGTGGCAAGGAGAATGACATATTATGATGAGATATATGGTCTGCGAGACTTCTATGGGTCCTTCTGGTAGTTCAGCTTGGCATGTGTATACGACAGAATGTAAGACCATCTTGATCCCACCATATCACCCATGCATTGGATCTATTCCACCTCATTGCATTGCACATTATTGTTCTTTGAATGTTGACTTGTTTGATGGTTCTTGTTTATTCTTGAATTTGTGTCTTTACTTTATCGACTCGGTTCTACATGTAAACGGGTGGCATCCATGTCAGACTAGCTTTCTTATGTGCAAGTGGAAGTGTTCCTAGTTTATTGCATAGTTTAATCAATTCCCAATATCCAATAAGTCAAACCTATTGAGTACATGTGAATTGTACTCACTCCTACTTCTGTCTCCCCTTTTGGATGTAGGCTCTAGTTAGGATCATCCATGTGGTGATTGATTGCTCCAGCAGTGATCATATCCAGATTTAGTGGTGAGATACAGGGTCCTGGACCACTACCAACTCTATCCTTATTTTGTAATCTTAATTTATTTTAGTGACTTAGTTGTTTGTACTATTCCAGACATTGTATTAGATGTTCTTTACACTTATTGATACTAGGTTATATTGGGCTAATTCTTTATTTCCTTTCTTTCATTTATGGCCTGACTTCTCTTGGGAGTCCCTTATGTGTTTTACTTTGCAGCTTACACATCAAGTTGGGTTTTAGAATTATGTGCCATCTTGACTTGTATTTTAGATCATGACAAAATATTTTTGTTATCATTTATTTATAAGAATGTAAGCCTATATCTTTGTACACAAGCATTGTATAGGAATACTATTTCACTTGAAGGGTAAGAAAGTCCATTAGTAATTTAACTTTTTACTTGGATTCTTCTCATTTATAAAGTAAAAATATGATGATGATAGGTGGATACTTTTTTACTTTAACACCTCACCACTTTTAGTATTTAGTATATATAATAAGATGATTACTTGTGATATGTAATTAATTAGATATTTTAATTTCTATAGAATAAAATGATAATCCAACTTTGAAGTTAGAATCTTCTCAATTTTAGTATTATATGATATGATGTGGTCCATATATATATATATATACATATATATATATACATACATACATACATACATATATACACACACATATATATATATATGTGTGTGTGTATATATATATATATGTATGTATGTATGTATGTATGTATGTATGTATATAACCCCCACTCGATATAAATGTCGCTCAAAGCTTTAGCGATTCTAGATGTGTTGGCATTAACTCAATTGTCGCTAAAAGAAAAATTTGTTGCTACTAGTGTCTCTTTGTTGCAGAGATGTAGTAAGCCAACAAAAATTATAAAACACTTCTTAACAAAAGTTGTGTATTTTTTTATGCTACTAGAATAGTTAAGATGTGTGCAAATTGATCCGAACATCATTGTTATAAAAACAATGAAAAGCTTCAGCCCTGTCCCTTGGAATTGTTTAATTCACATTCACATTCAAATTATTGTTGGCCTACACTAATGTTGAACCATTCTTTTTCTTTTCATAATTAATAGTTTAGTGTACGTATTTTGCATGTATGTTTCTTGTTAATAAAAAAAATTATATATCAATCGTACTTGCCATTAAAATAAATATAATATTCATATAAACAAAATTAAATAAACGTTATTAATTTGATACAATAGTTTAATTTATTATGAATGGCAAAGATGCGAAAATCAATTCAATTACTTATAATATAAAGATATGTTAACAGTTTATGAATACATAAAGTAATAATTTGGAGTTTAATGGTTAGAAATTAAATAATTAATTGATCAGAATTTAATTTTTAAAAAGACTCCTAAATATAAAAGGAATGATTTAATATTTTAACATAATTTTAGTTACTCTTCTTATTTTTAAATTTGCTATATTACATACTTTTATTAACAAACTATTTGATAATCAAAATTTTAGTTAATTTCAAAGTCTTAAATATTAAAATAATAATAATTTTTTTCCTTCATAGCCTAGACAACTATTTATATTGATAGTCCTAGCCCAAAAGTGAATTCAACATATAAAGAAATTATAATTCAAAAGTGAATCTTGAAACTAAATAAATAAAAGATAAAAAGAATAGTCCTAAATCAAGAGTGAATTTTAACTATAAAGAAACTCTAATTCAAAAGTGAATCCTGAAACTAAATAAATAAAAGATAAAATAATAAATTAAGAAAAATAGTGAAAAAATGATTTTGTCTAAAACATAGTATTTTAATAAATGATAAAAAGTTCAAACAACATTTCTAAGGGCTTCATGCTTTTAATATAATACAAAAGATATAGATATAGATTTAGATTTAGATATATAAATATAGATAAATATAGATTTATTTTGGTATAAACGTCAAGTTGTCCATTTTTTTTTGACTCTAGGTACTTGTTTATGCTACTAGTCAAAGTAGAAGAAAATTAGATGTTATGAATCTTCCGTGTGTTTTTTTCCTTATCAAAAAGTAGGGTTGCTTGACTATGAAGTCAAACTTAAGTTGGTTGCATAATTAGAAAACATAAACAATCTTTTTGATTTATTCCTATTGAGTTTTTGTCTAATATTCCGAAATAATCTCTCTACCTTCACAAAAGGTTTTGTACACATGACACATCACCTTTCTAGGCCCCATTGGCATATATAATAGGTCTGTTGTTTTTGAGTCTTTGTCTAATATTTTGGTTAGGTTTGAGAAGAATTTAAATTCACGGATAGTCAACATTTCAATTTCCTAATTATATAAATGCAAGTACAAAGAAATGGCATTGAACGTTGTCTAGGAAAAGGCATACATACTTACAAGTTCAGTACATGAAACTGAACATGACAAACAAAGTTATGAACGAACACATCAAAATGTTCTGGCAAGAAACATTTTGTTGTAGCTCAAATTCAGTGAAAATAGGTCGAGTATTCAATAGCCATAGACGTAGTTTTAAGTGTCTAAATGAAAATACTGGACAAGTCTATGTATTCGTCCCCAAAAGATAAGTCTTGCATAAAGTACAGAATGAGTGGACTTGACTTTTAAAATCCATATAGCAAGTAGTGATCACTCCTTTTTCCTCTTCACATTTAAATCCTCCTTCACAACAACAAAACAAAAAATGGATACCAAAGAACACTACAAACCAATTCATTTGCTTCTGATCTGCCTATCAATACTGATCATGCATCAAACCTTTGCTTTTGGATCAACGTTAAGAGGGGATCACACGAAAATTTTGTGCATAAAAAAGGAGAGGGAAGCTCTTCTCGAATTCAAACAAGGTCTGATAGATGAATATAATCTGCTTTCTTCATGGGGAAATAAAGAAGATAATGAGGAATGTTGTTCTTGGAGGGGTGTGGAATGCAGTAATACAACTGGCCATATACTCGTCCTTAATCTTCGAATAGGTACAACTGAATCCACTCCTGATGGTCCTGATAAGAATCTCATATTGACAGGTAACATCAGTTCTTCATTGGTTAAGTTGCAGTATTTGAAGTACTTGGACCTTAGTTCCAATAATTTTGGTGGCGACCGACCAATACCAAAATTTATAGGATATTTCAAAAGACTAGAGTACTTAAATCTCACATCTACGTACCAAATTTTTACTGGTCTAATTCCTACCCCGCTACAAAATCTTACCTCCTTAAGGACTCTTGATCTTCGTGGTAATTATTTAAATGTTGATAGTCTTGAGTGGATTTCTCATCTAGTGCATTTGGAGTACTTAGATCTAAGTTTATCCAATGTGCAAGCTAAAAACTGGTTGCAAGAGATAAGTAAGCTCCCAAATTTGAGGGAATTGCATTTGTGGGGTTGTCAACTCCCCAAAATCATTCCTTCATCACTTATCCTAGCTAATATTTCCTCCTCTCATCTTTCCATTCTTGACATCTCCTCTAATAGATATTCGTCCCCTGCAATAAACAGTTGGTTATTCAACTTCACTAGTCTTACTAGCCTAGATCTTTCGGGCAACGATTTGGGCAAAATTGCTAGTGGCTTTGGGTACTTGATATCTTTGGAACATCTTAATCTATTTGGTAGTGGTATTCAAGGAGAGATACCAAGGTCTTTGGAGAATTTAAGCCGTCTACGCTCTCTTGATGCAAGTTTCAATGACTTATTAAGTCAACCATTTCCTGAATTGCTTGATATCTTATCAGGGAGCAATAGATCGCTTGAATTTTTGTCTTTTGGGGGAAATGCACTCACTGGTTCATTGATTAATCTTACTAGATTTTCATCCTTGAGGGAATTGAGGCTACGAGAAAATTCACTGGACGGTGATTTCCATGAAAGCTTTAGACAAATCTCCAGCCTTGAATATCTTGATTTGTCTAATAACCAAATGACAGGGTCATTACCAGACTTGGCATTTTTTCCATCATTGAGAGAGTTGCATCTAAGTTCTAATCACTTTCATGGCATGATACCACAAGGTTTAGGGAAACTTTCCAAGCTTAAAATCTTGGATGTCTCTTTCAATAGACTGCAAGGATTACCGGAAAGTTTAGGGCAACTTTCCGAGCTGAAAGTATTGGATGTCTCTTTCAATAGACTGAAACACTTACCACAAAGTCTGGGGCAACTTTTCGACCTTGAAAGTTTTGATGCTCCTAATAATTTGTTAGAAGGTGCAATCTCTGAATCCCATCTTTCTAACCTTTGCAACTTGAAAAGTTTAAACTTTTCTTCGAACTCCTTGACTTGGAATGTTAGCGTTAGTTGGATTCCATGTTTTCAACTACAAGTTATCAGCCTTTCATCTTGTAATCTTGGGCCTCTTTTTCCGAAATGGCTTCAAACTCAAAATAACTACTCAATTCTTGATATCTCTCTTGCTAGCATCTCAGACACAATACCTAGTTGGTTTCCAAAGTTGCCTCCCATGTCATATTTTTTGAATCTCTCTTACAACCAAATCAGTGGAAAGTTACATGATTTATCAGCTAATAGTGCTCTTACGGTCATAGATTTCAGTCATAACAATTTTTCAGGGCCCTTACCAACATTTCCTAAATTGGTTAGTACATTGCGGGTTGACAACAATCAGTTTTCTGGATCACTTAACTCCATGTGTAAACTTCATTCAGCCGAAACCCTTGACTTGTCATATAATCATCTGTCTGGAGCGATTCCTGATTGTTGGAATCCCATGGCTGTTCCAATTGTCCTTAACGTTGCCAATAACCGTATATCTGGAAGCATTCCATACTCTTTGTGTTCTTCAACATCCTTGAGCTCTCTATACGTGCGTAACAACAATTTAAGTGGACAGTTTCCGTCCTCCTTGAAGAATTGCCAAGGTTTGAAAGTCTTGGATTTGGGAAGAAATACATTGAGTGGAAAATCCCAGAATGGATAGGGACTCAGTTGGCTGGTTTGGGCATTCTGAGCCTTCGATTCAACAAATTTTCTGGTAGCATTCCTCCAAGTATATGTCAGATTCAATCTATTCAGATACTGGACCTTTCTGGCAACCATTTATCAGGAAGAATTCCAAAATGCTTTAGCAATTTCACCTCGCTGCAACTTTTGCAGGATGGTTCAAGTGTGAGCTATGACTTCAATCCGCTTGTGGGTAGAGGAATTTCAGTGTACAAAGGCAATGCATTTGTTCAATGGAAAAAAAAGGAGTCAGAGTATCGTAACATCTTGTGGCTTCTTAAAACAATCGATCTTTCTAGCAACAAACTAGTCGGTGATATCCCTAAAGATTTTAGCAGAATGAATGCACTGCTGTCATTGAACCTATCAAGAAACAATTTGACAGGAAATATCATTGAAGGAATTGGTTTAATGAAGATGTTGGAGGCTGTTGACTTGTCCGGAAATCATCTCTCGGGGAAGATCCCAATAGGGCTCGCTAACTTGACATTTCTTAGCGTGTTGGATTTGTCAAACAATAACTTGTCAGGGAGAATACCACCAAGCACTCAATTGCAAAGCTTTGATCCCTCAACCTATGGTGGGAATATTCAGCTATGTGGCCCTCCCCTTACAGAATGTCCTTCATTTGCTCCTCCAACTCCTCATGTTAATTGGTTATGACACTACTTGTCAAGAAAATGATGATGAGTTCCTATCTAAAGAGTTCTATATATCGATGGCGTTAGGTTTCATTGTCGCATTTTGGGGAATTTTGGGATCTTTGTTCTTCAACGATTCATGGAGGAATGCCTACTTCAAGTGGATAAATCGATGTCAGAATTGGGCAGCACTCTGCTTTGCAAGGTTGAAGGCAAAACAGAGGGTCTAATTACTGAATTTATATTCTAGTCACTCTCAGTTGCTCTATTTTCTAATTCATTTGTCCATCAGTAATGTATTCATGGATTAATAAAATGTATCTGTCTAACGAGGTAACATAATGCTTAAAGTGTCTAGATTTGCCACTTCAAAGTTAGAAGGTTTAGTTGTCAAGTCGGAATCAAGTTAAGATGTCGCATTTTGGGGAATTTTGGGATCTTTGTTCTTCAACGATTCATGGAGGAATGCCTACTTCAAGTGGATAAATCGATGTCAGAATTGGGCAGCACTCTGCATTGCAAGGTTAAAGGCAAAATTGAGGGTCTAATTACTGAATTTATATTCTAGTCACTCTCAGTTGCTCTATTTTCTAAGTCATTTGTCCATCAGTAATGTATTCATGGATTAATAAAATGTATCTGTCTAACGAGGTAACATAATGCTTAAAGTGTCTAGATTTGCCACTTCAAAGTTAGAAGGTTTAGTTGTCAAGTCGGAATCAAGTTAAGATGTCGCATTTTGGGGAATTTTGGGATCTTTGTTCTTCAACGATTCATGGAGGAATGCCTACTTCAAGTGGATAAATCGATGTCAGAATTGGGCAGCACTCTGCTTTGCAAGGTTGAAGGCAAAACTGAGGGTCTAATTACTGAATTTATATTCTAGTCACTCTCAGTTGCTCTATTTTCTAAGTCATTTGTCCATCAGTAATGTATTCATGGATTAATAAAATGTATCTGTCTAACGAGGTAACATAATGCTTAAAGTGTCTAGATTTGCCACTTCAAAGTTAGAAGGTTTAGTTGTCAAGTCGGAATCAAGTTAAGATGTCGCATTTTGGGGAATTTTGGGATCTTTGTTCTTCAACGATTCATGGAGGAATGCCTACTTCAAGTGGATAAATCGATGTCAGAATTGGGCAGCACTCTGCTTTGCAAGGTTGAAGGCAAAACAGAGGGTCTAATTACTGAATTTATATTCTAGTCACTCTCAGTTGCTCTATGTTCTAAGTCATTTGTCCATCAGTAATGTATTCATGGATTAATAAAATGTATCTGTCTAACGAGGTAATATAATGCTTAAAGTGTCTAGATTTGCCACTTCAAAGTTAGAAGGTTTAGTTGTCAAGTCGGAATCAAGTTAAGATGTCTACCTATATGTCACAACACAAAATTTGGATGGATGGGTGCAAAATACTTCAATAAAGGATTTGCCCTTCTTTCTAAAACAATTATGGTCTTCATATTTTTACACTTGCATGCATATCAAGAAGTCGTTGGGGAATGAGAATATTGTTTTGTAAAAGTCATATAAAATTTCAATCAACATATGCCTTCTATAGGATAGCTAGTATATCATTCTCAACTCTGTGGTGGACATCTACACAAAATTATTAATGTTTTCGATAGACATAGTAATAATTGAAATATTTAATTGATGTATATAAATCAATATAGTTATACACATATGTACCATTTTTTTCCTTGTGATTCAAAGTTTTTAGTCATCTAAAACTTTAATAAAAAGTAATATTACATGAATTATATAAATATAATTATATCACATAGAATATTTATATTAAATTGGTAAAGGTGAAATTTTAACTATACAGATAATAATACTAGCACGTAGTGTTTTCTGGTAATTGTAAAAAAAATTACAAAGAAATGCCTAACCTAATAACCACAAAGAATTACAAAAAAAAATTAGTTGCTAAATATATTTATTTCTTCACACACCATAATATATATATATATATATATATATATATATATATATATATATATATATATATATATATATATATATATATATATATATATATATATATATGTATGTATATATATATAGTTTTGAATATTCATGTTTTTGCCTTTTCAAATTCATAATGCACATTGATCAAATTATATGAATGAACTAATTTCATAATAAAAGTTGCAATAAGTACACAATAATAGTCACTTTTGCGACATATAAATGCAATTTCGGTTAGTAAAGCCATGTTTTGCTATCCATGATTAATATCATTAACATAACATTAATGGAGAAACAACAAAACAAACATGCAATTACAAAGAAAAATGAAATATTAAATGAAATCTTAACTCTTACATTTAGATGTACTGGTTAAAATATTATTTTATTTATTGTTATTAAAATTACTATTTAATATTTAATTTGTTAGATATTATATATTAGTATAAAGGCAGAATCGTAATTTAACTTTGAAGATAGGAGTTTCTTACTTTTAATATGACTAGTCTCTAGACACATGTATTGCACATGTGTCTCATGTTAATCATCACATATTTTTAAATGATATACTTGGATGATAATAAAACTTGTAAGTAATGTGTTATATTGAAGTTTTGATGATTTGACAAACTTATAGAACGAGACCAGATCTCATTCTATACATGAGCAAATTTTTGTGGTCCACAACTGAAAATGAGATCTAGCATATTATAGTACATTGCCAGTAATGAAATTCTGTTGAGTGCTTGAGTGCAGCAGTACACTAGATTAACTTGCCAATAGAATGATTACACATATGGATGGTCCAAGTGTGTGATTGCAAAGGGTGAATATATGTCATATGCATGATATATTAAACCTTCTTCTTCAACACTTATACTAATAATTCTAAAAAATACGACTTGAATATAACTAAGAATTTTGGAGTTTCAATGGTCTTGTTTAGCTGTTTTTAAGAGTATTTTCTTTCTGCTTGAATATAAACCAGGTCCTAATTTATAAAAGAACCTGGTATTTTGAGTTCGATTATTCTTGATTAGTTTATCTGATTCATTGCTAGAGTTAGCAAGGATGGGAGAGTGAATTCTAAGCTTATCTGTGCAAGATAGGTTTGGTGGATAGCTTGGGTGCTACTTAGTTTTGAGAAGATTTCATTATTTTTGTTAGGGGAAAGGGGATTAAGAGTTTAATCAATAGATTGCAAGAGGTTGTAATCATTCCACTCTTTGAAGATAGTGGAATCCTTCAAAAATCTTGGAAATCGGGTCATGTTTGTTCCTCCATTCAACAAGGAGGTTTTCCACATAAAAATTTTTGAGTTGTTTATTTTCTATCTTTCATTACTTTGTACGAAGAGACCTAGTCCCTTATAGTAATAGATGTGTGCAACCAATCAATTGGTATCAGAGCAAGGATTTTCTAAAAGATTAATACCTAAAGAAGACCCTGTAGAAAAATGGTTGCTCCTACGAATCTGGAAGAAGGACAAGTCCCTGGCACTCAAAGCTACTCCCAGTGATGTCATGAACCAAGCCTAGGGCCTAGGAGTGACATGGCGAATGGGAACCCGAGAGTCCCCAAACAAGCCTTGTAGCATCCATATACACATCATCGGTTCGGAAGTGCATAACTAAATAATAAGCACATAGTTCTAAGGGACGGGTAAGTATGACTCACGCTATGGAGATGTCATAGGGATAGGGATTTGCATGGATTCACATAGCACATAGCACATAAGAACTAAGAGGCAGGTAAATATGACTCACGCTATGGGGATAGGATCGGCTTAGAACTTTCCATATTTCCACATCTCATCTTAAACATATCATCATAGACATAACCACAGTCTCCATAAGCAAATAACATAGCACATACAAATCTCATAAATAGAGTTTACATAATGTACAACAATGTCTTTAAGTCATAGATTAGGACAGGTGCCAAGACATGTCCCGGACTCACCGTCAAAGTAAATATATAAAGCATTATAATATAAGAGGTAGATAGAAGGTATTTTGTCCTTGGATGATCGGACTCACCACAAGCAACTCTCAAAATCCAAGCTAAACGTCAAGAGGTGGATAAAGATAGTATATGGTCCCTACATGGTTAGATCATATAGGCAATAGAGTATGTGTTAGTACGTTTGAATGTACTAAGTATACAGGCATGCAAATGCTTATGATCATATTAACCCGCAATCAATGTTAGATGACAAGGACACATATATAGAAAGAAGTATATATTAAAGAATATAATATCAATATGCCATGAAATCTATGATGCATGAATGCCAAAATACTTTGTACATAGGGGTGTTGTGACCTCAACCAACATAAGACCAAGTGAGCTATAACTTGAAACTCCGTTGTCTACCCCACAACGGATAGAGAGATAACCTACTTGCCAAAGGTAGATCCTTAACATAATCATCCCTAAAAAGGGGCATAAACATGCACCTATGCTAGGCACATAGTTATGAGAAAGGAGACTTTATATAAGGACCCCTTAGGTCGAGCCCCCATCTCCAATCCCATTCGGTGCTAATTCAACAGCCCATAAAAATACATTTACATATACATGCTTGAAAAAGAGGCATAAGTCTTTCAAACATTTTCATGTATACTTAGGCTTAAACGCCAAACATACTTCATAATCATGCATACTTGGGCTAAAAAGTTAAATCATACTCCATGCCATACTTTCATGGATAGGAATAACTCCTTCATACTTGTACATAGTGGTGTAAATAGCCATAATTTCTCAAAGAGCCATATTATATACATAATGTGATCACATCCTTGTCATAGCCATACTTTCTTGAAAACATACTCATAAACATAATTGGGTCTTAGGCCACATCATAAATTTCATGAAAATCATAGTTCATGCATGCATATGCCATGAATGATGAAGAAATAGCATGGGCAATTAGAGTTCATTATTAAAACATCATAATAGGAAGAAATCATATGAAATCCATAAATAAATCAACAATTGAAGCTTATTTGATATTATCCATGAATAGATTCAAAGATTAAAGGGACATGCATATTTAAACCTTCATAATATCAATGCAATTCAACAAAATAGGGCTTAAATAAGTTTGAAAACATCAATTAAATATATCCCATATCCTATATCTCAATTTAATCAAATCAACACTAATTTAAAAGACTCATATTCAAAGTCAGCTTGAGATTCATAAACTAAGGAGTAAGAAGTGTTTGAGGTCTTCATGGTTGAAAGGGATCATGAACAATCTCACATACCTTAGATAACTAAGAAGAAATAAGAAGAATTTAACTTGAGTAGAATACCCTCCTTGAATTTCCAAGTTGAATCTTCAATGTCACACTTGAAGGGAGTTCTTAGAAGAGAGAAATTTCGAGAGTTATAAGTGTAATGAATGAAATTGAATAAGGATGAAGGATTATAGGTATTTTCAGGGATTTAGGATAGGTTAGAAAGTCACAAATGGCCCTTAAAAGTAACCAAAATTATGAGAAAGCCATTAATGAAGCGAGCACTTAAAAGTTCTCAGGGGTCTCGTGATAGGGCATCACAGACCATACAAGGGTCCATGATAGGGTTACTATGACAGTTAGAAAAATTTCAAACGAAGGACATTTTCACCGAAGGCTTCACGATCCATAAAAAGGTGCACTGATTATACAACGATCCATACAAATTACCCATGTTCCAAGATAGTAATTTTATACTTAGAGCCATATTTTGGGGAGAGGGCTTCACGAGATACCCCGCCACGGCTTGTGTTAGGTTTCACGAGACCCCATTAATGTGTTGCCAAAATATCGCACTCTTTTATGCTTAAAACTTGAAATTTTGTATTTTCTCAATGCGATGTTAGTTGGTTTTTATGTGGTTTTGTGTTTATATTTGCAGAATTACAGGTTGGCCTTGATTTTGAAAAAAAATGCAGAAGTTGTCGATTTTTGTTGTTATATGAGACCCTTTACGGGCCGTAGATCATTCTACGGGCCATAGGGTGGTTTTGTGAACAATTCCAGTGAGGGGTTGTTCTCTAAAGTTTATTCTCTGTATATGCAGATGAGCCATACAAGGTTTTATGAGTCGTAGAAGATGGTTCGCGCCCTGAAGATCAGAGATTAGGACTTTTTGAAGTTCATCCGACCAAACCCTCTTTACGGGTCATAAACAGACTTACGAGTCGTAGAGGGGTATCGTAGAGTTGAAGTCCAAATTTCCAGTAGCGGAGTACGAGACCCCGATTACGGGTCATGGAATGCAATACGACCCGTAAACCCCTTTCGTATGGCATGCCAACCAGTTTTTCTATTTTGTTTAGGACTTGTATTTTACTTATTATAAATAGTTTTTTAGGTTATTTTTTGGAAGTTTTGAGAAGTTTGGAGAAGTTTTCGTCTAGTACTCAGAGAACTCAGTAATTAGAGAGAGAAAATTGTGAGATCATATAGGAGAGCCTTTGAGAACATTTGTGTTTGAATTTCATCTTTTAGCTTGTGATTCTTATTGAAGTTGGATTTGAATTTCATCTTCAAATTTCTTCAAGAATCTTCTTCATTGGCTAAGGTATGTGGTATTGATTCTTGGTCCCTTTCAACCAAGAAGACACAAACTCTTTTACTTAAATCTCATGAATTTTAGCTTACTTTAAATATGAGTTTTGAATATTATTGTTTAGTAAATTCAATTGAAGTATGAGCTATGCTTATTTGATGATTTTAAAATAACTTAAGCCCTAATATGTTGACATACATGATTATTATGAAGAATTGGTTATGAATTGTCCCTTTAAAGTTTGAACTAAGCATGTATGATCTATATTATGATTTAAATGTGGATTTAATCATGGATTTACTTTAATTTCATATTGTATTGTTGTGAAGAAATTGCTGCTAAAAAAAGTTAAAAGAAAAAGCATAACTTCCTTTTAATTTTACCTCAAAGAAGTTAACATAGTTTTTACATTTTTTTCCTACAACAACTGTAATTTTTAAAATAGTTTTTAATAAGAATAAAAAAAAAAAGGCAAATGAAAAAACATCACTTCCTTTAATTTTACCTCAAAGAAGTTTAAGATAGTTTTTACATTTTTTTCCTACAAGAACTGTAGTTTTTTTAAAAAAAAAAAATTAAAAATAGTTTTTTACAAGAATAAAAAAAGGTAAAAGCAAAAACATAACTTCCTTTTAATAAGCTTAAGATAGTTTTTACATTTTTTCCTACAAAAACTGTAATTTAAAAAAAATTAAAAAAATAGTTTTTTATAAGAATGTGTTTGATTTTTTTCAAGAAATTATCATATTTTATGTGAAACATTTTAACTATAGTACTCCTTCTTATTTATAAAAAATAACAATATTCGTTATTCCTAAACATATAGATTTTACAATTTTCAAATCTTGTTATATATCTTATATTATTTAATTTGAGAGGTTAAAGTCTCTGTTAAGCTAAGTAGCACCTAAAGAATAATCCACTTATTATTTTAGGACAAAAGAATATTTAATACGCAGTTGTTACACTATTTTATATACAGTTATTTCAAAAATAATAATGTAAAAGTTGATCGTCAAAAAATAAAAAGCTATAATTTTATCTTATTAAATACTAATTCTTCATAAGGAAAATCTATTTCTATGTTTATAGTTATATATAATGGGAGTTGTAAAAAAAATCACGTGTCAACACCACAAAAAAGAATATATTTATTACTAACATTGAAAACAATATAAATATATACGTTGTTTTAAAATATAAAATTTGACAAAAAAATATACCAAATAAAACTGTCAAGTATCACAATGGCTAAATAAATTAATTTAAAATCTAAAATTTGAATTTAAAAAAGATAAGTAACTTATCTTATCCCTATACAGTACCTCACCCATAACCCATGCATCTGAAAAATTTCAATTATCTTCAATTCATCACTCCCATCTTCTTGAAAAATTAAGACCTATTTACTATTTTCAACATCCAATAAATTATGTTAATTACACTCCATTATTATCCCTAAAATTCCTCACCAACGTACCTTAATATCATAATCTCTCAAAACTCTATTATATATTTTAATTTTCTACGTATATAATTGAAAATGCAAAAGTGTCATATCAACATCGCAAAAAAATAAAAATAAATCTAAATATTTCAAATATATATTTTGTAAAAATAAAAATAAAATGTCATCAATGGAAATATTTTTAACTATATATATTATTAATTAATTATTAATTAAAAAGACAAGATAAAGCCACCACATTCAGCCAATTGGCAACCGATGAATATGTCATATTTCATTTTAGGACAATTAATTAGTGAAATTATTTATTAGTTATTATTTAAAAATTAATTATATCTTATATATATATATATATATGTTTAGATTCAAACAATTTTAAGCCACGATTATATTTTCACTTCTTCTTTACAATGAATAAAATTACAGATTATTTACATTAACTTTTAAAATTTAAAACTAAATTGTAATTAATATGTTTATGACTTTTTTTTTAGGGATGTTATCAATTTATTTGAAAAAAAATATTAACACATTTAGAACTTTTTTTTAGGGAAGTTAACAATTTTTTTAAAAAAATATTTAAAATTACTTTTCACAACTACTCCTTCTTTACAGATAAATAATTTTAATTGTTAAACATAAATTTTTCATCATGTTTAGAATTTTTTTTCCAATTATTATTACCTATAGAATATTTACGCTAACTTCCACATTTATTCATTGTCTATAGCAAAAATAATGTTGATTGTTACAAATAAATTTAATTAGCACATTTAGGATTTTTTTTTTTTTTGGTAAATTATCAATTTTTATATTCTAAATATTTAATTAAAAGAAAGACAATGTCAATCCAATGAATAGTCATAAAGAGTAATAGAATTTAAGAAAATAGATATCAATATTATCACAGTCAAATAATATTGTCAAGAACATAAAATTAATAAAAGAAGACTAAAAAATTATCACTACTACCATTTTTCACATTTTTCTTCGTACGGATAATTAAATTCATGCTCATAAAATCTTTTATCTCACCAAAATTTTGATGTTGGAAGTGAAGATAGCAATAAAAATTACTTAAATTATAAAATAACATGAAAAGTATATAAATAAAATAAAAACATTAATAAAGAAATAGTTAAAAATACATAGGTTAAATTGAAAAAAAAATTGATACGAAAAAAAAAATAATTAACCTAAATATTCTTTGTAGTTCTGAATTGCAACTATTAAAATTAGTTTACAATTTGCTCAAACTTAGACAATAATATTAGTGTTAAGTTTTTAAATTTTGAATTTGAATTTGAATTGGAAGTTACATAGTGTCTCCTAAAATTGAATTAAAAATAACTCTATACAAAATAAAATTGAATTTTAACCCTTTTTTAGGGAGGTTATATATATGCTTAATATTATTTATTTCAAATATGCTAATTAATAAATTATAAAAATATATAGTAGCAATTTAATAATTTTAAATAAGGATCAATGCAATGAAAAAAATATAAAAAGATAAAAAATTTATTCAATAATTACATGATTGTTTGTCACTATTCATATAGATTTGATTATTGAAGATGGGGATGAATATGTTTCCTAATATGATAATTGATTTTTCTTTTTAAAGATAACATTATTTAATATACTTGAAAAAAGCATCAATTTATAACAATAAAAAAATACTTCCATATTATTCGTGCATCCCACGGGCACGTATACTAGTTAATAATAACAATAATCGTCTGTATTCATGACCAAAGACATTGAATGAAGCAGTGCTTTTCATAGTTGTTTCTTTGCGTTCAACAATAATTCACTCTTGAAAGAGTAAATTGTTCCCTTTTCTGGAAAAAAACAAATATTAATAATAACAATTCCGTATTCATGACCAAACACATTGAATGAAGCAGTGCTTTTCATAGTTGTTTCTTTGCGTTCAACTATAATTCACCATTGAAAGAGTAAATTGTTTCCTTTTCCGGAAAAAAAACAAATATTAATAATAACATAATTGTCCGTATTCATGACCAAACACAATGAATGAAGCAGTGTTTTTCATAGTTGTTTCTTTGCCTTCAACTATAATTCACCCTTGAAAGAGTAAATTGTTCCCTTTTCTGAAAAAAATAAATATTAATAATAACAATAATCGTCCGTATTCATGACCAAACACATTGAATGAAGCAGTGCTTTTCATAGTTGTTTCTTTGCGTTCAACTATAATTCACCCTTGAAAGAGTAAATTGTTCCCTTTTCTGAAAAAATAAATATTAATAATAACAATAATCGTCCATATTCATGACCAAACACATTAAATGAAGCAGTGCTTTTCATAGTTATTTCTTTGCGTTCAACTATAATTCGCCCTTGAAAGAGTAAATTGTTCCCTTTTTTGAAAAAAACAAATATTAATAATAACAATAATCGTCTGTATTCATGACCAAACACATTGAATGAAGCAGTGCTTTTCATAGTTGTTTCTTTGCGTTCAACTATAATTCATCCTTGAAAGAGTAAATTATTCCCTTTTCTGAAAAAAAAATAAATATTAATAATAACAATAATCGTCCGTATTCATGACCAAACACATTGAATGAAGCAGTGCTTTTCATAGTTGTTTCTTTGCGTTCAACTATAATTCACCCTTGAAAGAGTAAATTGTTCCCTTTTCTGAAAAAAACAAATATTAATAATAACAATAATCGTCCGTATTCTTGACCAAACACATTGAATGAAGCAGTGCTTTTCATAGTTGTTTCTTTGCGTTCAACTATAATTCACCCTTGAAAGAGTAAATTGTTCCCTTTTCTGAAAAAAAATAATATTAATAATAATAATAATTGTCCGTATTCATGTCCTAACACATTGAATGAAACAGTGCTTTTCATAGTTGTTTCTTTGCGTTCAACTATAATTCACCCTTGAAAGAGTAAATTGTTCTCTTTTCTGAAAAAAAAATAAATATTAATAATAACAATAATCGTCCGTATTCATGACCAAACACATTGAATGAAGCAGTGCTTTTCAAAGTTGTTTCTTTGTGTTCAACTATAATTCACCCTTGAAAGAGTAAATTGTTCCCTTTTCATAAAAAATAAATATTAATAATAACAATAACTGTTCGTATTCATGACCAAACACATTGAATGAAGCAATAATCGTCCGTATTCATGACCAAACACATTGAATGAAGCAGTGTTTTTCATAGTTGTTACTTTGCGTTCAACTATAATTCACCCTTGAAAGAGTAAATTATTCCCTTTTCTGAAAAAAACAAATATTAATAATAACAATTCTGTATTCATGATCAAACACATTGAATGAAGCAGTGCTTTTCATAGTTGTTTCTTTGCGTTGAACTATAATTCACCCTTGAAAGAGTACATTGTTCCCTTTTCTGAAAAAAACAAATATTAATAATAACAATAATCGTCCTTATTCATGACCAAACACATTGAATGAACCAGTTCTTTTCATAGTTGTTTCTTTGCGTTCAACTATAATTCATCCTTGAAAGAGTAAATTGTTTCTTTTTCTGAAAAAAAAACAAATATTAATAATAACAATAATCGTGCGTATTAATGGCCAAACACATTAAATGAAGCAGTGCTTTTCATAGTTGTTTCTTTGCGTTCAACTATAATTCACCCTTGAAAGAGTAAATTGTTCCCTTATCTTAAAAAAACAAATATTAATAATAACAATAATCGTCCGTATTCATGACCAAACACATTGAATGAAGCAGTGCTTTTCATAGTTGTTTCTTTGCGTTCCACTATAATTCACCCTTGATAGAGTAAATTGTTCCCTTTTCTGAAAAAATAAATATTAATAATAACAATAATTGTCCGTATTCATGACCTAACACATTGAATGAAGCAGTGCTTTTCATAGTTGTTTCTTTGCGTTCAACTATAATTCACCCTTGAAAGAGTAAATTGTTCCCTTTTCTGAAAAAAAAATAAATATTAATAATAACAATAATCGTCCGTATTCATGACCAAACACATTGAATGAAGTAGTGCTTTTCATAGTTGTTTCTTTGCGTTCAACTATAATTCACCCTTGAAAGAGTAAATTGTTCCCTTTTCTGAAAAAATAAATATTAATAATAACAATAATCGTTCATATTCATGACCAAACACATTGAATGAAGCAGTGTTTTTCATAGTTGTTTCTTTGCGTTCAACTATAATTCACCCTTGAAAGAGTAAATTGTTCTCTTTTCTGAAAAAAACAAATATTAATAATAACAATAATCGTCCGTATTCATGACCAAACACATTGAATGAAGCAGTGCTTTTCATAGTTGTTTCTTTGTGTACAACTATAATTCGCCCTTGAAAGAATAAATTGTTTCTTTTTCTGAAAAAAACAAATATTAATAATAACAATAATCGTCCATATTCATGACCAAACACATTGAATGAAGCAGTACTTTTCATAGTTGTTTCTTTGCGTTCAACTATAATTCACCCTTGAAAGAGTAAATTGTTCCCTTTTCTGAAAAAAAACAAATATTAATAATAACAATAATCATCCGTATTCATGATCAAACACATTGAATGAAGCAGTGCTTTTCATAGTTGTTTCTTTGCGTTCAACTATAATTCACCCTTGAAAAGAGTAAATTGTTTCCTTTTCTGAAAAAAAACAAATATTAATAATAACAATAATCGTCCGTATTCATGACCAAACACATTGAATGAAGCAGTGCTTTTCATAGTTGTTTCTTTGCGTTCAACTATATACTTTAAATGAAGCAGTGCTTTTCACTGCACGTACTAATATTAATATTTTAGTGAAGAGTAATGGAATCTCTGTCGCTGGAATATGACCAACTTATCGCCTCGGACGGTGACTACCGACCTATTTCTGGCATTAATTTGAACGAATTATGGGTTGTATTCTGGATTGAGACTGTAAAGCCATGGGAGATTGGAGGACCAATTGCTTTGAATATCATGCGTCAATATGGATTTTACGCTATCACTGTTGCTTTCTATGGTCATCTTGGACCGACACACCTCGCTGTTGTTACCCTTGCTCAAACTGTCATTGCTACTTTCTCTTACGGCCTCATGGTGATTATGTCCCCTGTTTCTTTATTAATGTACATTCTCATTTGATAAGTTTGTTATGATCAATCTGTAGATGGGCAAGGGGAGTGCTTTGGAGACGCTCTGTGGCCAGGCATTTAGTGCTGGGAAAGTACACTTGCTTGGAATTTACACAGAGTTCTCAATCATAATTCTACTGCTCAGCACCTTCTTTCTCTTGCCTGTATACATTTTTTCGACTCCTATACTGAAAGTTCCGAGGCCAAGATCATGATATTGTTGTTCTTGCTGGAAAGTTCACCACGTTAATTATACCTGAATTATGTTCCCTATCTATCAATATTCCCACTTCAAAATTTCTTCAAGCTCAGAGTAAAGTTGGCGTGCTGACATGGATTGGTTTTGTGGCTCTCCTATTCCATGCTCTTCTCCTTTGGCTATTCATTTATGTATTTAATTGGGGTTTAACTGGGGCAGCTATATCCCTTAATCTTGTATGTTGGAGCAACGCGTTAGCTTAATTTGCTTATGTTGTGTTTAGTTGCAAGGATGGGTGGAAAGGTTGGTCTTGGGCTGCATTCCATGATATGTGGCCCTTTGTTAAATTGTCAATTCAGTCCGCTGTTATGCTATCCCTAGATAATTGGTTTCCCATGAGTATTGTTCTCATCGCTGGATATCTCAAAGATCCATTTACTGCCATTGGTTCCCTCTCTATTAGGTGAGTCTTGGATCTAATTTTTTCTGCAATGCTTAAACTACAACCGAACATTAAAACAGGACAGGCAAGTTGAGCTTAAACTTTGTATTTGATTGACTTGAACAACTGATCAAACATATCAATTTTTGTCATCTTTCAGCTCAACTCTTAGTGAATGGCAAGAAATGTTTTTTATCGGAATCAATGCTGCCATAAGGTAATGAAATTCTAACTTGGACATTTGGTTGAGTTTGTGTTAATGTATTGTTGTTTTCCCTGTGTTTGGTTCGCAAATGAGCTTGGGTTAGGACATGCCAGGAGGACCAAATATAGTGTCTATGTCACACTGTTTCAGTCACTTCTCATTGGGATTCTCTACATGATTGTAGTGTTGGCAGTAAGAAATCATCTTGCCATTCTTTTCACCGACAATGAGGTTTTGATCAAATTTGTTTCTGAGCTTGCTCAGTTCCTTGGAGTAACAATGCTTCTCAACAGTATTCATCCTGTGATATCAGGTATTGCTCTTTAATTACATTGTTCTGTTTCTATAGTTAAGGGAGTTTTACTCCTCCATAGTCTAATAATGATCTTTTGAGGGGTGACTAAATCTTTGAGTTACAGGTATTGCTGTTGGATGTGGGTGGCAAGGTCTAGTGGCGTACATCAATTTGGGTTCTTTCTATGCTTTTGCTATTCCTCTCGGATATGTTCTTGGTTTTGTGGCTAATTTGGGAGTCATGGTAATTAAGTTAATTATCCATCTAACTTAATCTCTACTTGCTTTTGTTGGTTTTTTCTTCAACAACAACATACCCAATGAAATCCCACAAGTGGGGTCTGGGGAGGGTAAGATGTACGCAGACCTTACCACTACCACATAGGTAGAGAGGTTGTTTCCTGGAAACCCTCGTCACGAAAACCCATCAGCAGAATAAGCTAGATATGATAAGCAGGCAAGAAAGAGAAGAACACAGGATAATACGTAATATAGGATAATAAACATATAAAGACAGATAATAACATATAAAGACAAATAACTACCACTCCTTCCTATCTACCCTATTAGCCAACTTCTCTAATTTTCGACCTTCACTCCTTCCTGTCTAAGGTCATGTCCTTGGTTTTTTCTTCAGTTATTGAAAACTACTTGTGATGAATAAGAAACAGTACTATAATTTTTGTAATAGTCTCTCTTACATTTAATATTGTTCTGGTGTTGTATTTTATCTTGCAGGGACTATGGGGAGGAATGATAGCTGGACTTTCTTTAAGAAGGGAACTAGTATGTGTGCTCGCGCGTTGCGCAGTTAATATAAATAATATTATTTATGATAATTTATTGTATTATTTATTTGAATAAATTAATTTTAATTATTTGAATTTAATTATAATTGTAATATTGCATCTCTAAAACGTACTTTAGAACTAAATAAATGGAAATCAAAGACGAAAAACTTTTCTATACTGACACTTATACCAACGTAATAAATATATGTATTATGATTTTGGATATAATTTTGTCATCACTTAATTTTATCTTAATTTAGGACAAAATTATTATAATTTGCATGATTTAATATTAATTATTAAGTATGGATATTACATGCTCCTTAAATGTGAAGGAATCTTAATTACCCATACTAATCTCACATCTTTCATGCATATGCATTCATGAGCACTGGACTTTCTGAAAATTATGAAGTGAGTTAATACCCAAATATGTTTATGTATATGATTTTGATAAAAATATGGTTATGAATTGAGTATGAATCTATGAACATGAGCATGATATAAGTTGAAGACCGTTATGATATGAATTGATAGTAATATGGACTTAACTTCTACATGAATACGAATTATATGTTTATGCATATGATATGATATCTTGCATAAGTATGTAATCACATGGGTGTATTGATGAGGACAGGTACAACCCTCCCTTTACACAATGCATATTTGAGGATAGATACAACCTTCCCTATGCACATGTATGTATGAGCTAAGTGTGTATTGATTAGGACGGACACAACCCCTCCCCCCTTTACACAATGTATAGATGAGGATAGGTACAACCTTCCCTACGCACATATATGTATGAGCTAAGTGTATATTGATAAGGACGGGCACAACCCTCCCTTTATACAATACATAGATGAGAATAGATACAACCTTCCCTATGCACATGTATGTATAAGCTAAGTGTGTAATGATAAGGACGGGCACAACCTTCCCTTTGCACAAGGCATAGATGAGGATATGTACTACTTTCCCTATGCACATGTTTATATGAGCTAAGTGTGTATTGATAAGGATGGGTAACACCCTTAGTTTAGGATCCTTGAATGCAAAAAAGTTGGCCTGAAAAATTACCTGAAGTCTAGTTCATGAGGGCAACTTATGACCTGTAGGTTTCGTTCTTAAACATAGAACTTTAGGAAGGAGAAAAGTTTCCATGTATGGGGTAACCCACAGACCAAGTAAGCTCTTAGGATGGATCACGGTCCGTAGGAAGGCTCGTGAGTGAGACTGTCAAACATACAGAAAATTTGGGGTTTGCTGAAAGGTGACATACGTGTTATCAAACGGCCCGTGGACCAGGATACGACTTGTAGGGTATTTTATGGAATGAGGCCAAGAAAAAGGAGAAAAATGGCTAAGTGTGGAAGGACTCTACGAGTCCAACCATGACCCGCAGATGGATACACGGCACGTAACAAGTTTTAGTGGTTTTGGGTCCAGCAAAGTCAATTTTCAGGAATTTCAGATGTGTTATCGGACGAGAGGGACCTAGGGTCAGTGGATTGACATATGACCCATAAGTGGGGATTTGTAGGTCGAATTCGACAGTTTTAATAAGGGGTAGTTTTGTCATTTTCATCAATCCTAATCCTAAACTATGTCATTTTGGAAATGAAAAAGGGACCTAAATCTACCTTAAAGACTTAAGACCCTACTCTTTCCTTCATTCTTTAAATTTTTAAAATCTTCTAAGACAAAAGCTCTCAAGGACAAGCTAGAGAAAAGGCTAGGATTCCAAGGTTTCTTCTTCAAAGCATCAAGTTACCCCCCCCCCCCCAAGTTTTCCCAAGGTATGTGAATTGATTTATGGGTATCATTTCACCCATAAAGCTCCTCTTTAAGTGTTTTACCTTTTCTTTAAGTTCCTTAAGTTAATGTGCATGCTTATGATGATTCCATGATATTAATGTTATTGCATGCTATTTATGATATCCTACAACTATTTTACTAAGTATATATGCATGATTGAACTATTGATGATGACTCTATGATGGGCCTCGGTGTCGATAAAGGTTGGGCATTTTTTATGGTCCTTAAAAAGAGAAATTTCTTTATGTCTTATGTGATTTATGTTAGTTCCATGATAAAAGCTTAGCCCACCTAGTTTTCAAGTACAACTTTACATGATTTATGAATATGACAAGGGCATCAAAGAAGAGCTTTAAAGTTAAGTTTGTCAAAGTTATAAGTATGATGACAATTGCCCTAAAAATGTTAAGATAGGTTTCTAAGATGAACGGACAATCCTCACTTCGTGGTTCCTAAGTTCGAGCTACTCATAATTGCTACTTATGATTCCAAGTTATGTTTTAAAAATTTCATGGGATGACTTCCCACCGAGAGGACTTGAACTTGGGACTCATTCCGTTAGTTGAGGCATGACCCCCTTAAAGCTAAATCTCAATGTCCCTAATTATGTGCCACCATAGGAGCCCTTGCAGGCTAGGCTAGTGGATCCACATAAGCTCATATGTTATGAAAGATACAATTGCAAGTTATTAAGTTTTGGAAGGAGTGTATTGGCATTTTCCTAATGGAAGGAGTTCATTGGATTCCATGTAGTAGCTCACATGGTCTTATTGTAGGTTATGGTCTATTCCCACAAGTTTTATAATCCTATGATATATTTTCATTGCATGTGTTTTCTTATGCATTGCTCCTTATTCATATTGTGTCATATTCCTTGTGCATGCTTAAGCTCACTTTATGTATTTTTTTTATCTCATGTATACTCATATGTTATATTTAATAATGATCGCATTACAATTTCATACATGTGTAGAATTTCACATACAATTAGTACATTCAAATGTACTAACGCATATTTTGCCTGCATGATTTAACTATTTAGAGACGGGCACTTCCCCACCGGCTCGTGGCTAGTACTCAGTGTTCAAGACTAGCACTTTTATTTGTGGTGAGCCCTTAGTTCGGGACTCTACCTATTTTCCACTCTATCTTGCATTTACTTTTGAGATAATGTATTTGTATCCCTTTTGAGGCTTTTACTTTCTATTTTCTCTTGTTATGGATTCCTTTCTATTTGATGAAAATTGACCGTACCGATTCAGTTTGTTATGTATTAGTGGTATGCTTATGGACAATTGATGTTAATAATTTCACTGCTTTTTAATATTGCTTCATTAATTAAATGGTCAATAGTCCCTTTTCTCTTGTTTTTCTACACACTGTTTCTATTAAAATGCCTCTAAATGCTTAAGATGCATGAGATGGCTTGGGTGAGGTGCCTTTGGGTATCTCATTCGTCATGTGACGTGACGACTAGGCCCTAGGTCGGATCATTACATTTATGCTACTCAAAAATGTCATACATATCACAATTTTCTTATAGATTACACCATAATTTGTGAAAATATTTTATTTTAAAAAAAAGAGTTGTGGACATCATATCTATTATGTAAGTCAGAAGAGAAAAGTTCATGGTAAAATTTGAAGCAGAGAAAAATAAATAAGAACTAATAGTTAGCAAACGCAAATCAATAAAAGCAAATATGTTAAAGCAAAGCAAATACTAAAAAGAGAACTACATAAAGTGTCATGACTCTAAAAAGGGGGTCAAGACTGAAGGACCACAATCCTCAAAATAAACATAATAGCAAATATATAGATAGATAAGGAAATATGCTTCTAAACCAACATCCAAGACCTGGTATAACAAGTACAAAAGAGCATCTAAAATAATATTGAATAGAAGTAAATACAACATAGTATTGAAATACAATAAAGACTATTAAAATGAAAAATAAAATCTATAGGAACTCGAGATCCCGAGTCTCACCACTAGATATGGGTAGAATTAACTGCACAATCTGAAATTAACTGATGCATGAAAGTCCTTGGCTAGAAACTGCAGGGGAGAAGAAGTAGGGGTGAGTACACATAATACATACCTATTATGTCTAATTGACTGGGAATAGAGAATTAAATAAACTACGAAATAAACTAGAAACACCTTCACCTCCACTAGGAAAATCATTCCGGAAAAATGCAGCCAATTTATATCAAATGGTATAGGTAAAGTGAATATAGATCAAGATACAATATTTCACCTAGATCAAGTAATGCAATGATGATGAACCAAAATTAGAAATTGAACTTAGAATCGGGTTCTTCACGAAAAATGGAGCTTGTGGGTGAAAATTCCATAAAATTTGAGTATAAAATGAGTGAAAAATCATCATTCAAAGTTTGAAAAACAACTCATCAAAATCCCCCAAATTTGGTTCCAAAAATTAAGAAATTTGAGTTGGAATCATGAAATATTAGATGAAAATTACAAGCGTTGGGTAGAAAATGACTTACCAAACGTTACTCCTTGAAAACCCTCGCTGAAAATCATCCCAAAAAGCTTCAAGTTTGAAAAATGAAGTAAAAATGGTGAATTCACAATTTAATTATGTTCAGGTATTTAATGAAATCTGTGAACGCAGACCCCATCCATGAAAACGGAGCACTTGCTCCCACAACTCTCCCTGAATATAGAGCGTAAGGCATGGACCCTCTGCCAATACGAAGATAGGTTATGCAAGCGCGGGGGTGAGCCAGCTCACTACTCCGCGAACAGGGACGTTAGTACATGACCTCCGTGAATGCGAAGAGCTCCGCCACCAATGTGGAGAAGGGGACTGATCATACCAGATATTAACAATTGCTTCAAACACAAAATCATGGAAAGGACCCTCGAAATTTGTTTGAAACTCGATATCTACAAACAATATATCAAACCTCACTAAATTGAACGTTCTGAATTCAATGGAATTGTCAAAACTACCAAAATCTGGGGTCTCCTTGACCCGAAATCCAATAGAACATAATTGAACTAGTTTAGGAAACAAAAGACCAAACTGCCCTCAGGAATTTTGAAAAATAAGACGATGCCTCTCCTATGACTAAAATAACCCCCCAAAACTGATGAAATAATCAGAAATCCAATCCGAGCACCATAACAAAATGTTGTCCAAAGTCAAATTTAGCTCATTCCTTACTAATTTTTCCGACTTAAGACCTCGTTTTGACATACAGACTCCAAATCTGATTCCAACACTTCTCTTGAATCAATTCCTACATTTTGGGATTGATGGAATCAACGAAACTCCATTTCGGGACCCAAAACTCCAAATAGTTTGTCACGCCTTGGGAGGGTACCCTTGGCGTGGCCAGCACTCAGAAACTATTGCTAGTCCCCAAACGAACCACTTAGCCTCATCACATCATTCAATCATTGAACTTACTGAGCAGCGAAAGTATAAGTAAGTAAATGGGCGCATCTCATCTAAAGTATCAAGATAAATAAAAAATAAATAACGGCTAGAAGAAAGAACTAGCTCACAATCTAAACATCAACGCTCGACCATCGTCTATGAAGCCTCTATCACTACTCATGTGGTGCCAATGACAGACCCATGGCTACCCAAACCAAAATAAAGAAAATATTTCAATCTAACTCCAAAGAATGATGAAACAAATGTAGGGAATCCTCCGAAGTAGGGGAGGCTCACCAATCAGCTACAAATCTAAGATCTTCAACGGAGCTCTTGTTGATGATCTCTAGTACCTGCCTCTGCATCATAAAATGATGCAGTCCAGAGGGGACATCAGTACTTGGAATGTACTGGTATGTAAAATAGCCGAGTGAAACAGAATCAAGTAGAATAATATGGAAGCAATATCAACTCAAAATAGACATCAAATCATATCAAATCGTCAAAAGTCCATCTATGAAAGAATAAAGAGTAGACAAGTGACCCATCAATAACTCAAACTCATCAATTATCTCAAACTGATCTCAAAGGAGCTCACCTCCTCTAATCTCATCTCATCTCAGAGGAGCTCACCTCCTCTTATCTCATCTCGAAGGAGCTCACCTCCTCTCATCTCATCTCATCTCAACTTAGAGTACTCAAGATAGGAAATTTATTGGAGTTTCTCTTATCCGACAACCCTCACTTATGAGCCAGTGAATGTACAACAATCTCACTGATGTTGCCACAACCGTTCCAAACTTGCCAGGTCGGGAACGCTCCGAAACCATAGCAGCTCACCCAATATGGAGTCAATACTCAACAGGTCCGCTATTGCTTTCACGGGCTGTTACTCTCAAGGGAACCATAATATATGTGATAGTTTTATGCCTCACCTACGTTTGGCGACGTAGTTAATGAGTTCGAGTGGGACTCACTCTTACCCATTTCGGTGCTCGATTCTCCTCCCATGAATCAATGCTCATAAAACCTCCATCTCAACCAATCTCATAGGGACTCAAACCCCGTCAACGATTGATACCTCATAAGGACTCGAACCCTATCATCATTTAACTCATAGGGACTTTAACCATTTTCATCAATCAACCTCATCAATGACTCAAGATTTAGAACAATCATTAGGAATCAATTGAATAGACACATCGGTAGAGTTCATTTATAAGGACTCATAAGACAATCAAATTATGTCAACTCATCATCATTCTCATCACAATCAACAATCTCAATTCAAGGCTCTAGACTCAATTCTCAAGTTCATTATGCATGTTTTTCAAATTACTCATGTAGGGTTATGCAAATTCTTCATGAAAATATTCCATTCAAGAAAATAAATAGTATGATGATCATCAACATAGATAACATGTAATTTAAATCAGTTTTTCAAAAAACACCATCAAAACTTCATGCATATAGACTCTTGTACCATCAACTCATCTATGACCTCTACGGGACACATGAGAGAACAATTCCATGTTTTTAGTTTAGCCTTACATACCTGGGATGCAGCTATCAACCAAGCACGTCAATAATTTCTTCTCGAATCTCTCAACTCAAGCTCTTCTCTCCTCTCCTTAAGCCCTAGCCTTGATAGAATATTGGAATAGGACTTAGAATGGGGGTTTTAGAAATTTTTTTTATGTCAAAATGACCTTATTAGATTGTGTATAGAGTTTAGGAGGGGTGGAGAATCGATCGGAAAGTCCCTCGTAATAATTTAGAAATTCTCAACTCGGAAAAGACACACGCGGACTAGTCGCGAACAATATGTTTTTAGAAAAGAGTTTTTGAACGAGTTTTCTCTATCCCGTCAAAAATTTTCAAAAGAATATAAGTGCTGGTCTGCGATGGGTGCGCAACGCGCCCACATCGCGTACTAACACAGTTTTGCGCTTCGGATCGAAAAATTATCTTTTGATTGGATCGCTCTAAAAATCGACTGAGACCATTTTCCTGCTCAAATTTTTGTGTTGATCACAAATTCGGCCTCACATTTGCCATACAAACATCGAAAGATGCATTACGTGCATACCCTCTCTCTAGGGGTATTTTGATAATTGTATTGGGTGTTACATCATCTCCCATTTGTGATCATAAACGAAAGGAACAAATAGACTTAAGACTCATCGCAAAATTCAATTCAATCAATCGAACTCTCGACTCTTTCTCGACCTCAATCAATACCACTCAGATTTACGAATAGAAAGTTACGTCAAGAATAAATATATCAATTTAATGAAGGGTAAGGAATTTACCTTCAACACTCTCATCATTTAGCACGAATAGCTATGGATATTTTGTCTTCATCTCTTCCTCAGCTTCCTATGTGATTTCCTCAACGAATTGATTCCTCCACAGGACTTTGACTGAGGCTATCTCTTTGTTTCTCAACCTAAGAATCTGAAGATCAAGGATTTGAATCGGAACCTCTTCGTAAGATAGGCTATCTTTCACTTCAATGCTATCAACAGGGATTACCCACGCAGGATCTCCCAAGCATTTCTTCAGCATCGACACATGGAATACCGGAGAGACTCTATCTAACTTAGAAGGCAACTCTAACTCATAGGCAACCTTTCCAATCCTCTTTATAATCTGATATGGTCCAACATAACGTGGACTCAACTTTCCTTTCTTTCCAAATCTTAGAACGCCTTTCATAGGTGACACTTTCAAATACACCCAATCATCTACCTCGAACGCTAAGTCTCTTCTCCTCACGTCGGTATAAGATTTTTGCCTACTCTGGGCAGTCTTTAACCTCTCTCTAATGACCTTGACCTTCTCCATCGATTGGTGAATGAGATCGGGCCCAATCAATTCCGCTTCTCCAACCTCAAACCACCCAACTGGGGATCTACATCTCCTCCCATACAAGGCTTTGTAAGAAGCCATTTGAATGCTTGCATGATAACTATTGTTATATGCAAATCCAATCAATGGTAGGTGATCATCCCAATTTCCCTTGAAGTCAAGAACATAAGCTCTCCATATGTCCTCAAGTGTTTGAATTATACGCTCTGCCTGACCATCTGTGTGTGAATGAAAGGTTGTGCTCAGGTTCACCTTAGTACCCAATCCCTTTTAGAACGATCTCCGAAACTGGAAGGTAAATTGAGCTCCTCTATCTGAGATGATGGACAAGGGAACCCCATGCAACCTCACTATCACCCGGATGTACAACTTAGCATTCTTCTCCGCAGTGTTTGTTGTCTTCACTGCGAAGAAGTGAGCTGATTTAGTCATTCTATCCATGATTACCCATATCGAATCATGTTGCTTTTGAGACTTTGGCAGACCAGTAATAAAGTCTATATTAATCATCTCCACTTCCATTCCGGAATCACAAAGTTCCAAGACAATCCACATAGCCTTTGATGATCAACTTTCACTTGCTGGCAATTTGGGCATTTCGAAACAAACTCAGCAACATCCCTCTTCATCCCGCTCCACCAATAGACTTCTCTCAAGTCATGGTACATCTTGGTAGAGCCCGGATGAATGGAATATCTAGAGTCATGGGCTTTCGCCATGATTCTGTCTCCAACGCCATCAACATCGGGAACACACAATCTACTTTGAAATCTCAACACTCCATCTCCCCCTTTGGAGAAGACCATCACTTTCTGTTTGTGGACAGCCTCCTTCAGTTGGAGTATGACAAGATCTTGGTCTTGCTTTTCTTTTACCTCTGCAACTAAGGATGAAGCAGACCCATCCTGCACATTAACTCCCCCTTCATCATTCTCCTTAAGTTGAACTCTCAATCGAGCCAACCGATGCACTTCCTTGGCTAGCTCCTTCCTTCTCTCCTCCATATGGGTTATACTACCCATTGATAACCTGCTGAGAGCGTCAACAACAACATTAGCTTTACCTGGGTGGTAGTGGATGCTCATGTCATAATCCTTGAGCAACTCCAACCATATCCTTTATCGCAGGTTGAGCTCTTTCTTAAGTGAAAACATATTGCAAGCTCTTGTGATCAATGAACAAATCCACATGCACTCCATACAAGTAGTGGCGCCAGATTTTTAGTGCAAACACCATTGCTGCCAACTCGAGGTCATGGGTTGGATAGTTCCTTTCATGAACCTTGAGTTGTCTAGAAGCATAGGCTATCATCTTCCCTCTGCATCAGCACACATCCCAATCCAACCCTCAAAGCATCACAGTAACACAAAGTCCTTTGTCCCCTTGGGCAAGGTAAAGACTGGTGCAGTGGTCAACCTCGTTTTTAATTCTTGGAAACTCTCCTCACATTCCTCATACCACTGAAACTTTACCTTTTTCTGAGTCAATTTAGTCAATGGCATGGATAGGGAAGAAAATTCCTCAACAATCTGCGCTAGTAGCCTGCCAACCCCAATAAACTTCTAATGTCAGTTAGAGTGGTCAGTCGGGGCCAGTTCTTAACCACTTCAATCTTTTGGGCATCCACTCGAATACCATCACTGGAAGCAACATGGCCTAGAAAGGCCACTGACTTAAGCCAGAACTCACACTTTGAGAATTTCACATATAACTCATGGTCCTTAAGAGTTTGAAGGAAAACTCTGAGGTGGTTAGCATGTTCCTCCTCACTTCTCGAATATATCAAAATGTCATCGATGAAAACAATCACAAACACATCAAGATATTGTCTGAATACTCTATTCATCAAGTCCATAAAGGCGGCAGGTGCATTCGTCAAGCCAAAGGACATAACCAAGAACTCAAAATGGTCATATCTAGTCCTAAAGGCTGTCTTTGGAATGTCACATTCCCTCACCGTCAACTGGTGATAGCCAGATCTAAGGTCTATCTTGGTGAAACAAGAGGCGCCCTGAAGTTGGTCAAACAAATCGTCTATTCTTAGGAGAGGATATTTGTTCTTCATCATGACCTTGTTCAGTTGCCTATAATCGATACACATTCTGAAAAACCCATCTTTTTTTGTTTGAATAGGACAGGGGAACCCCAAGGTGATTCACTTGGCCTAATGAAGCCCTTCTCTAGAAAATCTTTCAGTTGCTCTTTCAATTCTTTCAACTCAGTGGGATCCATCCTATAAGGTGGAATCGAAATAGGCTGGGTGTCAGGAAGAACCTCAATCCAAAAGTCTTCAGGCAGATCATCAAGAAATATTTCCTTAAACTCATTAACAATCAGAACTGACTCAAGAGTTGGGGACTCAACATCATCAGATTTAACTCGCACGAGGTGATAGATACAACCTTTGGAAATCAACTTTCTGGATATAAGATATGAGATAAACTTCCCTCTAGGTGTAACAGAATCACCATTCTACTCTAGAACCAGTTCATTAGGAAATTAATACTTAATGGTACGAGATCTACAATCAACAGACGCATAACAGTCATGAAGCCAATCCATTCTAAGAGTCAAATCGAAATCAACCATCTCCAACTCAATCAAATCAACAAGAGTATCCCTATGATGGATGGACACTACACAAGTTCTATAGATTCTCTCAGCTCGAATAGAGTCGCCCACTGGAGTAGAAACATCAAAAGGTTCAAGAAGACTCTCAAGGGTCCTATCAAATTTACTGGCCACATAAGGGGATACAAACAACAGTGTGGCACCTGGATCCATCAAAACATAACAATTTAAAGTAAAGACTCGAATCATACCTGTCACAACATCTGGGGAGTTCTCCTGATCTTGGCGACTACCCATGGCATACAAACGGTTTGTTGCTCCGCCTATTCCTGGCGTAGTAGCCCTCTGGTTTCCTCTAACTGGTGGGGCCGGTGTGTAGACTGGGCCTGGTCAGCCCACTTTAGACAATCCCTCTTGTAGTGACCGACTTGGCCACATCTATAGCACACATCATTTCCGTCATGACATTTCCCCAAGTGCAGCTTGCCACACCTATCACACGACAGCTTACCCTGCGAACCTTAAGCCAGACTAGCTTGTGACTGGTATCCATGGGTTCCAACATTCTGAAATCTTTGATCACACTTGCCTCTAGGCACAGGTGCACTAGCAGATGATGGTGCTAGAAATCGATTATCATTGCCTTTCCTCCCAACCTCATGGCCGGATGTCTTAGCTCTTTTACGCTTGAACTCTTCCTTGTCATGATGTCTCTCCTCATCAACTTGTTGCACAAATGTCATCAATCGCCCGATGTCCATATCACCCACAAGCATGGCTCCTCTCCCATCTCTCTTGGGTCGTCTATTCAACCCATGAACATACATACCCATCCTTCCCCGCATGTCAACAACCATGTCCGGTGCATAGCGAGATAGTTGCGTGAACTTCAAATCATACTCTTGCACGGTCATAGAGCCCTATTTTAGATTCAGGAATTCTCTCACCTTAGCTTCACTTTCCTCTCTTGGGAAGAAACGTCCCAAGAAGGCCTCCTCAAACACTGCCCAAGTCAAACATGGAGCATCATCCCTTCTACTTTTCTTCCATTGGTCGAACCACAGTCTGGCCACACCCTTGAGTTGGTACGCAGCCAGTTCAACCCTATCAACATCAGCTACATATATCACTTGGAACACCTTCTCAAGCTCCTTCATGTAGTTCTCAGGATCTTCAGTAGATGCAGACCCCGTGAACTCGGGTGGATTCATCCTCAGAAATTTCCAAACTCTAGAGGTGTCATGAGTGTCATGTCTGCCCGCTCCTTGTCTCATAGCAGGTGCTGCAACAGCCTGGGCTAGAGCTTGAATAGCCCGGCGTGACTCATGTGGATTAACAGCTTTCCTGGCAGGACATCCCCTTCCTCTGACAGCTCTACTGGGAGGCATGTTATCAATTCTGCACGCGTAGAGCACGAATTAGAAGAGAGTTCTCATAGAGTGTAACTCTATCGCACGAATTGGAGTAAAAAAAAGGTGTAATAATTCCTAATGTCCTATAGCCTCCTACTTATGAGATGTAGTTGACAACAAACCCATAAACAAGACTCTACTAGACATGGCTTCATAGACTACCTAAGGAACTTGAACGTTGTGCTTTGATACAAAGTTTGTCACGCCCCGGGAGGGTACACTTGGCGTTGCCGGCACTCAGAGACTATTGCTAGTCCCTAAGCGAACCACTTAGCCTCATCACATCATTCAATCATTGAACTCTACTGAACAGTAGAAAGTATAAGTAAGTAAATGGGTGCATCTCATCTAAAATCTCAAGATAAATATATAATAATAACGACTAGTAGAAAGAACTAGCTCACAATCTCAATATCAACGCTCGACCATCGTCTATGAAGTCTCAATCACTACTCATGTGGTGCCAATGACATACCCATGGCTACCCAAATCAAAATAAAGATAATAGTTCAATCTATCTCCAAAGCATGATGAAACAAATGTAGGGGATCCTCCGGAGTATGGGAGGCTCACCAAGCAACTGCAAATCTCAGATCTTCAATGGAGCGCTTGTTGACGATCTCTAGTACCTACCTCTGCATCATAAAATGATGCAGTCCAGAGGGGACATCAGTAGTTGGAATGTACGGGTATGTAAAATAGCTGAGTGAAACAGAAACAGGTAGAATAATATGGAAGCAATATCAACTCAAAATAAATATCAAATCACATCAAATCATCAAATGTCCATCTATGAAAGAATAAAGAGTAGACAAGTGACCCATCAATAACTCAAACTCATCAATCATCTCAAACTCATCTCAAAGGAGCTCACCTCCTCTAATCTCATCTCATCTCAGAGGAGCTCATCTCCTCTTATCTCATCTTATCTCGGAGGAGCTCACCTCATCTCATCTCATCTCAGAGGAGCTCACCTCCTCTCATCTCATCTCAACTCAGAGTACTCAAGATAGGAAATTTATGGGTGTTTCTCTTATCCGATAACACTCACTTATGAGCCAGTAAATGTACAACAATCTCACTGATGTTGCCACAACCGTTCCAAACTTTCCAGGTCGGGAATGCTCCGAAATTATATCAACTCACCTAATATGGAGTCAATACTCAACAGGTCCGCTATTGCTTTCAGGGACTTTTACTCTTGAGGGAACCATAATATATGTGATGGTTTTATGCCTCACCTACGTTTGGCGACGTAGTTAATGAGTTCGAGTGGGACTCACTCTTACCCATTTCGGTGCTCGATACTCCTCACATGACTCAATGCTCATAAAACCTCCATCTCAACCAATCTCATACGGACTAGAACCCTGTCAACGATCGGTACCTCATAGGGACTCGAATCCTATCATCATTTAACTCATAGGGACTTTAACCCTTTTCATCAATCAACCTCATCAAGGACTCAAGATTTAGAACAATCATTAGGAATCAATTGAATAAAGACATCAGTAGAGTTCATTTATAGGGACTCATAAGACAATCAAATTATGTCAACTCATCATCATTCTCATCACAATCAACAATCTCAACTCAAGGCTCTAAACTCAATTCTCAAGTTCATTATGCATGTTTTTCAAATTACTCATGTAGGATTATGCAAATTCTTCATAAAAATATACAATTCAAGAAAACAAATAGTATGATGATCATCAACATAGAAAACATGTAATTTAAATCAGTTTTTCAAGAAACACCATCAAAAATTCATGCATGTAGACTCTTGAACCATCAACTCATCTATGACCTCTATGGGGCACATGAGAGAACAATCTCATGTTTTTAGTTTAGCCTTACATACCTGGGATGTAGCTATCAACCAAGCACGTCAAGGATTTCTTCTCGAATCTCTCAACTCAAGCTCTTCTCTCCTCTCCTCAAGCCCTAGCCTTGATAGAATGGGGGTTTTAGATCCTTTTAACGTCAAAACGACCTTATTAGATTGTGTATAGAGTTTAGGAGGGGTGGGGAATTGATCGGAAAGCCCCTCATAATAATTTAGAAATTCTCAACTTGGAAAAGACATAGTCCGTGATGCGGACTGGTCGCGAACAATGTATCTTTAGAAAAGAATTTTTGAACGAGTTTTTTCCATCCCGTCGAAAATTTTCAAAAGAATATAAGTGCTGGTCCGCATGGGTGCGCAATGCGCCCCCGTCGTGTACTAACACTATTTTGCGCTTCGGATCGAAAAATTATCTTTTGATTGGGTCGCTCTAAAAATCGATCGAGACCATTTTCTCCCTCAATTTTTCGTGTTGATCACAAATTCGGCCTCGGATTTGCCATACGGGCATCGGAAGATGTATTGCGCGCATACCCTCTAGGGGTATTTTGATCATTTTACCGGGTGTTACATAGCCACAAAACTCACTTTTATAGTAACTTAAGCCTTAAAACTCAAAAACTTGTAAAATTCACAACTTTAAGGCTTACACTCAAAACCAACCCCGGAAACTGATTAAACAATACCAGAGGAAGCTAACAAAAGGGGTAAAACAATCATTTTTGCAGGATTTTCAAAATAGTCCTTAAGGTCATTAAATCTCTTATGATATATTCAAAGTCTTAATTATGTCAATATTTGTTTGAATAAGATTTTATTGAACTATTTTTTTAGCTTAAAATAATGGTACTAAGTCAGCTTATATACCTGCATATTTCTACCAAAATCGAAAAATATGTCTCGCCGATTAATGTCATAGATACCTTCTTGATTACACTATAACTTTTATACATGATCTAAATTCTACTTCTAATAAAATTAGTCACAAGAGTCTGTGTCATCACGGGTCCAACATATATTTTTTTTAATTTCGATTTATATGATATTGACAAATTTTTTATACATATATGTTAAATTTTTAAGTTGTTAATTATTGCTAGCACATTTTATGTTTTTTTTAAATAATATATGTTACTTATTTTGTTTCAAATTATGTTGCACATATAAAATTTTGAGAGTCAATTGCAATTTGTAGTTATTTTTAAATTGTTAATATGTGAAGCAGCTGGAAAAATAATTTGTTAGGGGTAAAATCAAGTAGCTGAAGCAGGCACGTCAATCGACAATCGTCTTTAAGAAAAATGATTTATTAGGGGTAATATCGTAAATTCATAGTTGAAGTAGCTGAAGAAGCTAAAGAAATAATTAGTAGAAACAACGTAGTAAACTCAAGCAGCTGAAGCATGCATACACGTTAATCGACAATTGCATTTAAAAAAAACTACTTAATTAGGGGCAATATTATATTCATAGCTGCAGCAGCCGAAGAAATAATCAATAGAAATGGTATAGTGAAATCAAATAGTAGAAGCAAACACGTCAAGCGTCAATTGTTTGCTTAAGTAGACATGTCGGCATTTTGATTTATTTTTTAAAATAATTTAAATTATTAATAGCTAAAGCAACTGAAAAAATTATTTATTATGGGTAATATTATAAATCAAGCAGCTGAAGCATGCACGTTAATCGGTAGCTGCCTTTAAAGAAAATGATTTTTGAGAGGTAATATTGTAAATTCATAGTTAAAGCAGATGAAGAATAATTAGCAAAAACGACATAGTAAAATCAAACAGCATAAGCAGACACATTAATCGATTGATGCCTTTAAGAAAAAATAATTAATAAGGGTCAATATCGTAAATTCATAGCTACAACAGTCGAAGAAATATTTAATAAAAATAACATAATAAAATTAAACAATTAAAGCAGGACTGTTAATTGATAGACAGTTAAAGCAGGCATATCGATCATGATGTCCCGCTTTAAGACTTTTCTGTAGAGTAATAAAGTAAAATAATATTTATACCTAAAAAAGAATTTACAATAATATCAATTATATATTTATAGTTACATATATAAAGCACGGACTCGTTCACTAGTGTCTTCTATAAAGGGTGAAAATGGCTGGTCTTTAAATAAAATTATACTTTTTGGGACACGTGTAATTTCCTGGTATAGAACATTCCTCGTGTTATCTTCGTGCACCTTTCGGACTATTCAAATAAGTTGAATGGGAAAAGTAAGATTTTTCGTTCAAATGAGTTACTTTCCCTCACCAAATTAGGGATAGTAATGGAGCTGGCTGAGACAGGCACGAGATAAGTGTAGAGTTATGTGAGGATGAAATAAGCTTAAAGTTATGTGAGTAGAGTAAATGTGGGGTGGATTGAAATAATTATTTTAAATTTAATACAAAATGAGGTGGGTTGGGGTTTTAAATAAGCAAATTAGAATTCGAAAAAAATTAAATCTTTGTAATTAGTAAAAATAGAAGATATAAATTTTTTATATTAAATATTGACTTTAATTTTAATTCTTTTCAAAAATTTAAACTAGACATATCCTATAAATTGTTAGTTATTGAAATGTTAATTAGAAAATTTTAATTAATAATTAAAAATAATTGTTAAAATATCAACTAAAAATAGTTAATTAATTATTAAAATATTAATTAATAAAAATAAAAAAATGATAAATTTTTATTTTTCGTATTAAATTCAATTAAAAAAATCTAAAAATTAAAATTTATATGGAGCAAATTTATGCAGATTTATATGGAATGGATTAAAAATGAAAAACATATATTGTAATGCAAGGTGGGCGTCACACCCACTTTTTTTTCCCGCGTGGTGTTTTGGAATTGAGTTTTGGTGTTCCAAGTTACCCTTTTTTGTCCCTAATCAAAAGGAAATGACTCTTTATTTTTGTCTGCAAAACAAAGATCGGGTTAGGAATTCTGTTGACCGAGAGGAAGGTGTTAGCCATCCCTCTTGTCCCGTGGTTCTAGCACGGTCATTTTATTAACTAGTTTATGACTTAATTTTGAGCATATTGTATTTATAAGTTTTCAAAAATGTCATTTACCTGCTTCTTTAATCTATTTGAAACTCGTTCAAAACTATCTTATTTTGTTAGTATGGTATATTGGTAGCAGCAGTTTCCAACCTTGCCACAAATTATTTATTTATTCGTATTTTCCAATAACATTTGTTCAATGTTATTTAAATCCTAATGTTTGCCTATCTTTATTGCCGACCTAATAATGCTCTTAACGATTTTATTTAAAAAAGTAAAATTTCGACTATGAATTTTAATCACTATTTTTCTTATAAAATTGGAAGGTACGAAATTATTTTTACCAAATTTAATTGTTGCAAGTCAGTAAGGGCAAAGTTAATTATATTGATCAACATAAACCCATTAATTTAATATTCAGAATAAAATTCATTATTCAAAAGAAGCATAAATATAAAATAAAAATATACACAATTTATTTTTTGCTTTATTTTATATTTCTAAAAAATTAATATTATTAAACATACAAATCTTATTCAAGTATCCATTAATTAAATAGCGTAAAAAACGATATTTTTTGCATTTTATTCAATAACAAGTTAAATTGGGTGTTTAAGTATGCAAAAAATAACTACATGTTATACTGAATGTTACTTTTAATTTAACAATATAAAACGTTCAAACATACTTCAATATGATAACATCAAAGTTAAACATATATAGAATTTGAACAACCTTATAACATTAAAACATGTCTTGCATAATTGTGACTTTAAATCATACAATAAAAATCGTTACCTTTTGTGAAAATTGATTCACAAGAAGAGAAGACCACAATGCAGAATCACGATCCCGAAATCTCGAAAGCAAACCTCAAAACTCCACTTTTATTTTCTCTAATTGTGTTTTTTGAGATTTTTTTGTGTGTTTGTGCAGATTGTTTTTCTCTTATTTTTGAAGTGTGTGTATGTATGTTGTATATTGTGTAGAATGTTGGTGTGTATGAAGTATGTGTGAAAAAAAATATAGTATTTTTGTTCTACTGTTTTGTGTATGTGGGAAAAAAAAGAATGTGGTGTATGATTTTTTCGTGTGTGTAGAATGTCTTGTATTTTTGTGTTTTGTACAATGTGGAGAAAGAAAAAAAAGTGAAAATCTTGTGTGTGTCGTGTATTTGGAGAAAAATGTGAGGGAGTAGTGGGTTTTGTGTGAGGGCATTGCGGGGTAGTTTAGGTGAGTGGGGGAGGAGTTGGAATTAATGGATAGTTTTTTTAAATTTTATTTATTTTATTTTGTTTTGTTTTTATTTTGAAAAAAAATATATAAAAATATTGAAAAAACTATTTAAATTAATAAGATATAAAAAGTTAACTAGTTACAACTAAAATGTAATTAAGAAATTAATAAAAATACTGAATTATTTATTAGAACAAAAAATTAAAAAAAAACATATCTTTTTTTTAATAAGTTTTCTCTTCTTTAGAACAAAATTTACATTAAAATGTGACTCTATTTTTGTTGCTTTTAAATTATTCTAAATATGATCAAAATATCTAATTTATATTCAAAATAAATATTTAAATACTAAAAAATAAATAACTTAAATTTGATAAAAAAAAAATTACCATTGAACTCAACTCGACCCACCCATTGTCATCCCTACACCAAATAGTCCCGAAAATTTATGTTGATTGCATACTCTCTATATTTCCAGTTGCTCCAATTGCAATTTTTGGAATGTTAGGAGGGTCTCAAATCCGAATTCAAGGCGTCATTTTGTAGATTGATCAATTTTGTAGGTATACCCTATAACTAGTAGTATTGAAAATGAACTCTTCAAAACGATTGGTCGGATCGGCCTGATTTCAGCTTCTTCAAATGTAAGTGCTCCAGCTCTTCTTGTTTGGGATTGAAGCGCAGTAGTAGTTGTTATTGTTGTGTAGAGTTTATTGAAATGGTCTGTACTGGATATGATTCTCTGAGCAACTGGTTGAATGCTTGAGTACAAGCCTATTTAGATTTCATTACTTACCACAAACTGAACATTATCTTATTGCATTCAGATGTAATAAGGAAGAACTGTTTTTACTTAATTTTACTTTTAACAAAAGAGGTTAAGAGACAATTACACAAAAACATATGTATTTTTAAATGTAAGACTTGTTTACTATTCTCTCCGTCCATCTTTACTTGTCCTTGTACTATATTGGGATGTCCAACAATACTTGTGCAATTTATGAAATCAAGAGATAATTTTATACTTAGTTCCTAATTTACCCTTATCATTAATTATAGTCATTTCTCTATTGCATTTTTCAATACATTGTATTTATTATCATTTACTATTTTTTAATCTGTGTGTCAAGTCAATAGGGACAAGTAAAGATGAATTAAAGGAGTATTGTTTATGCTCATTTCGTAGGTCTTTAATTAAACTAAGATCCTATTTCATGAACTAATCCAAAAATTATTTTAGTGCTTAAATTTCATTGCATGTAATAGAAAGAAAATTAATTTATATCTGTTGCACATACTAAGAAAACAGGACTGCAGAAAAGGATACCTAGTAAAACTTTCTTCCATGTCTCTTTTCTTTATCTGAAGTAGAGAAGTTTCAAAGCTGCCTGTCCTCAACAAACAGACAACAGGTAGGAGTAAGAAACTTTACACACACATATCAACACGGTGTAGGTTGAAGTGTTGTGTCATCTTTGGACAAGTTCCAGGGAAAGGCATGCATGGCTTTGTCTAATCAAACTGGAAAGAAACACTTGAAACTTGAGTTAGTGATAAAAGTTCCAACAAAGTGGTTTTAAACAAACACGGTTTGTTAAAGAGCATATGCAATACTGAATCAACCATGTCTACCCCCTTTTTTTGTGCATTTTGTTGATAAATACTTCAGACTCTTGTTTTGCAGTTTTGTTCTTTAATTGCAACTCCTTTCTTTGTTTCTTTCCTCAATGTTTTTTCCTGCATATTTTGCATGATTTTTCTCTCTTTTGGGGGAGGTGGTTGGGCCAATAACATTAATAAGAAAGAAAAATTACATTGCTAATAAGAAAAACTTTACTCTTGTACTTGATTGCTAAGGCCTACTGCATTCTAAAGCAAAAATAAATATGTATTGAGTACAGACACTTGAAAGTTTTCCCAACATTTCCACCTTTTGTCCTTGCTATATAGAGAAGAGGACATTGACCAAGCACCAACGCAGAATTATCACTAGGCTCTTTTAGGACCAATATGGCTCATCTGAAAGTCCTAGTGTCACAATGTCGATTTCCATGGCAATTAAATGGCTTCACCATTCCTGCTAGCGTCCTTCTTCAACGGTAATTGTCACCTGATTGTTGGATACGATGTAGTTCTTATTGGAGGAAGAAGATGATGTGCTAGAAGCGTGCGTCCTTATTACAAAAGCTGGTCTATTAGGTGTTGGGAGGTTAATACCTTCCCCTCCCAGCATTACAATGACATCTGACATACTAGGACGATGATTTGGATCTTCCTGTACACACAGGAGTGCAATATTTATGCACTTCATTGCTTCACTTCTATTGCATGATTCAAGTAATGACTTCTCTATTAATTGTATCTCAGCTTCTTCTGTCCACCATTTCCATGCCTGTGATTATTTTTTTGTCAGAGAAAGAAAGCTAAGAAGAAGATATAATATTAAGTCATGGGAAGTTTCTTCACTTACATAGCCCAACAAGTTTAAGGCTTCTTCTGACTGATAAAATCCTGTATTCCTTCTTCCACTGATTATCTCAAGTACGACTACTCCGAAACTGAATACATCTGATTTAATGGAAAACAATCCATCCAGTGCATATTCAGGAGACATATAGCCACTAGATTTCACCAGGTCAACAAAAAATTGAGTATAAGATTTTATCCCAAGCTCCTTTTGTAAGAAATTAATGACAGGAAGGGATATTATACTTACTAGGTCCCCACTATTTTCTTTGTATTTGCTTCTGTTACTTTTCCTTCTACTATCCTTGCCAAGCCAAAATCTGAAATTTTCGGGTTCATCTCCTTATCTAATAAAATGTTGCTGGTTTTTAAATCTCTATGAATGATCCTCAGTCGTGAATCATGGTGAAGATAAGATAGACCCCGTGCAATGCCAAATATGATGTCGTAACGTTTCTTCCAATCCAATAATTTACTAAGTGTTCCATCTTGCATCGTTACCATGACAAAGTTTGGTATGTCAATTAAATACATCATTATAAGAAACATATGACATTGACATTTGAGAATAAAAAATCTAATAAGGCTAACTCACCAAATATGAATGTATCTAAACTTTTATTCGGCATATATTCATAAAGTAATATTTGTTCGGTTGCATTGATGCAATAGCCCAATAGCCTCACCAGATTTCGATGTTGCAGCTTTGCAATTAGAGTCACTTCATTCTTAAATTCATCTATGCCTTGTCCTGAATGACTAGATAACGTTTTTACTGCAATTTCTTTTTCTCCCTGTAAGATACCCTGAAATGTTTTTTCATCTCATTACTATAGGTCAATACGGCAATGGCAGTCCACATAAATGTAAGAATGAAGTTTTAACCTTGTAAACAGGTCCAAATCCTCCTTGTCCAAGCTTATTAGCATCTGAGAAGTTGTCTGTAGCAGCCAAAATGGTCTCCAAGTGGAAGTATGGAACATCAATAGCTTCATCATTGTTTTCATTCATCAATACTTTTGCTTCTCCTTCAGCTTTGTACCAGTGAGATATATGTGCCCCTTGAGTACCTTTACTTTGATCTGATTGAGAATGACTTTTGAAATTAAGTCCAAAACCGTATAAGAGATAATATCTTCTAGAGTAGGATTCATTCAGCAAATACCTGCTCTCTTTGCTATTCTTCTTCGACAGTAAATATAGCTAATGCTGCCTATGAGTAGAAACATCAAAGCTGCTGTGGATGAAAGGATTGCTTTTAGCTTCATCGATTTCTTAGCTTTAGTTTGAGCTGAAAGGAGAATCATTGTTGTTAAATGCTAACGTTAATAAGGAATTCTATCCATAGCATAGTACTATTATGAAATAACGAATCAAACTATGTGATACTTTGCTATTCTAACCTTCAGGTGAGCCACGTTTAACAAATATAATCCTTTCAGTTTCATTTGTGCTGAGTATTTGCAGATTGAGCAGATCCCCTGTCCAGATAGAACAGGTACCGGAACCATCATAAGTATAAGCAGTGCAAGAGCAATCATTGAAACATGCAGATCTACACTGTGAGGCTTCCCCAACTGTGATATTAGCATGTTGAGAAGCAGGTAGTCTCATAATTGAACTTATCCATAAACTATCTTTGTCTTCAGTAATTGCATTGCACTGCACCTTTTGGTTTCTTACACAGCCACCAGAGTAATCATAAGAATTCCATTCTGTATCTGATCTTTGCTTGAAACCACTCAAACAATTGCAGGTTGCATTAGCTTCATCACAAACTCCAAATGCCCCACATTTAGCATAAACCTGACAAAATTCTCTCGGTTGAGCCCAGAATAGATTCCAATCAATGTTACCATCCAACCATGACAGTTGCTTAATTTGTCCCGAGACATCCATGATCAATCTTGATGTGATTGTGCTATTGTAAAGGGAATATGTAAAATATGACTCATTCTCATTGTCGATATAGCTGTAATTATATATATAGTTTAATCTCATCTCAGGCACTTCAGTGAATGTTTGGCCATTCCATGAACCGCTTGCCCAATACTCTTTAGTCCTATTCCATTTTATAACATATTGAGCATGCTCTGGGTCCATTTCCAGAGAATATAGTCCTGGTGCTGGATCACTCAAATTCTTCCATGAAACCAAAACCTGTTTTCTTTGTGTACGTTTATCATATCCAATCTTAGCACCAGGCAAAAAAGTGTGTGTTGGGTGATCAAAACTTTGCCAAAGTAGTAAGGGTGTTGATGCCTTTGACACATCCCTCAAAATCAAATTGCCATCATCATGAAGAACTGCAGTAACTGAAATATTTGGATTGATGTTCCCAGTAAGTGCAGACCAAATTGAATTTTGACGTGTATCAAGAAGCACCAGGTTGCCTTGACTAATTATGAAGTTACCATCAGCACTACCAAGTGGTTTTTCCCTATTTGCTACCCAAACTACTTCTTGCGGGTATAATCGCTTGTACCATATGCCTATGTAGTAGGAGGTAGAGTCACCTGGTCTGAAGAAACCAAGCTCAAAGTTCCCACCTAAAGAAATAATTGTTTGGCCTGAGGAAACAGATTCATTCACAGAAATGGTGTCCCCTCCTAGACAGAAATTAATATTGAGGCTAAAGCATAAATATTGCACTACAAGTATGAGGATTGAATAGATGTTCTTCATTTCTATGGCTGAACAATCTGTTGGTGAAATGAGTGTTTTGTCAAAAGAAAAGATGAGAGGAAATGGAAAGGAGACTTTTCTGCTTGGAGTCGAAAAAATATCAATCTTTCGTTATTCCATCTGTTTGTATCAATCATCTATTATGACATGAATAACTTGACTACTCCTCGGTGGAAGGAATACAATTCTAGGTTCAATTTTAAAATTGATTTGTTCTAATTTTTTTAATTATTTATTTGGTTCTTTCTTAGACTGTTCTGCTCCCCCCGGCCCCCAACACACACGCTCAAAAAAAAAAATCCCCTATACAATCAGGGATGATCATTTCTGTCCATACAAAAGGAGTTCATTTGATTTATATTTATTTTAATAAATTATTTATATTTTTTAAATGAATAAATATAGGTTGATTTATTTTAAAAGTTCATATAAAGATGATCAAAATGAGTAAAATATGAGTATCCATATAGACTTATACATCTTCTACTTATAATTAAAAAAATCCTGAATTGCACTGAAAATATTTACTTTTTTGTGAAATTACTTTATTTTATTTTTAAAAAAAAAATTGGGGATGGGGTGAGGGGTCCGGTGGGTAAGGGGATGGGGGTAGGGTGGAAGGGGGAGGTGGTGAAAAAGATTTAACTTTTTTTAAAAAAAAATTTGTTGAAAAAGATTTTGGTGTAGGGGTAGGGATGGGGGTAGCGTGAAAGTCGGGAGTGTTGGTGAAAAATTTTACATTCTTTTGAATTTTTCTAGTTTTTCTTTAAAGAAATTTGGGGTAGGGCGTTGGGGCAAGGTTGGGGGGGTTTAGGGGTGAAATATTTAACTTTTTTAATTTTTCTTTAGAATTTTTTTTTTGGGGGGGGGGGGGGGGGGGGGAGGGGGGAGGGGGGAGGGGATAGGGGTAGGGTGGAAGTGGGAGGTGGGATGGTGAAAATTTTAACTTTTTAAAATTTTTTATAAATAATTTGGGGGTGCGGATAGGGGTCCGGGTGGGGATGGAGTGGAGGGCAGGGTGGTGAAAAATTTTAACTTTCTTTTTTGATTTTTTTTTACTTCTCTTTAAAAAAATTGGGTGTAGGGGGTCAGTGGGGCTTGAGGGAAATTGGTGGTAGGGGATGGGTGAGGGACGGATAGGGTAGACAAAATGTAACACCCCGAAAGTTTGGAAGTGGAATAGGACCTTAGACCTGGTTCTATGAGAGGCATTTTACGGATCATAGTTTGGATGACGAGTCGTCATTTGTGATAGTAGTTTAAGGTAGAAATAATGGGTCTCTAATTATGAGCAGGACGAGAGTGATTATGACTCGTGGTTTGGCTTATGACTCGTGGACCATGTCGCAAGAGTTGTTCCAGAGTTGAAAGTTTGGCTAAGTATAGAAGGGGTTCATGAGCTAGGACCACGACTTGTGACCTATTCCACGGACCGTAAATGGAGGCCATAGAATGAGATCCAGAAACCCAGAATTTTGGTCCACTTTCCACGAGAGAGGACTACGACCCGTGACCTATTCCACTAACTGTAAATGGGATTTCATGGTCCACTTTCGATTTTCTTAAAGGGTAATTCTGCCTTTTCCCTTTTTTTTTATTAAATCCACAACATTTTGAGAGTTATAAAGTGTCTTTATCAGTACCCTAAGGATATTTTCCTCTCATTCAACACTTAAACTTTCTAAGAGCTAAGATTAGAGGAGAAAAGCTAGAGTTTTCAAGTATTTGACTGTGGTCCTTTGAATTCTGATTGTTCTTCGATTCCCAAGTATGTAAGACTTCTTGAAGCGTTGGATTAAGTTCATCCACACGCCTTTCTCATCTACATTAGTCAAATTGGAGGGTAGGAATTGAGTAGTAAAGTTTCATAATCCTGATCTTCGGGCTGCTTACATTTATATTGAGTTTTCATGTGTATTTATGAACAAATTGATAAGTTGCATGCTAGTTACATGAGATTGGAGTATTGATTTATGTTTAACATGATGAACCCTAAATTGCACCATCTTATATGATGCTTGTTGCATTGACTAAATTGAGATTATGGTTGTAAATGTCTGAATTGAGTAATTGAGCATGACTAGAGCATGATGATCGCACATTACATATCCTTATACAACAAATATCTTACATGTCCTTATGTGATGAATATGATTGATTTGAGTCTAAATGGTTGTTTAAGTTAGAGTCTTGAATGATTTGATGAGTCTTGATAGCATGTATGATTGATAGTCTTGATTGTCGATGGTTGAGTGATTGAATGGAATTGATTGGAGTTAAAATGAAGAGTTGATTGGGTTGAGCATATTGAGTCTTGGGAGGAGTATTAAATACCAATATGGGCATGATTAAATAATAACTCCAACCCATAAACTATGTTGCTAGCATATGATAGGGGTAATGCCTTTTATGTCCCAAAAAGATGGACATTGATTTTGGATCCAAATTGGTTTGATCGTCCCTTACCTTGGCAAGTATTGGACGGTTGTGGAAATGATGGTGCAAACATTGTATCATCATCAGCTCATATGTGATGGTTGTTGGTTAGAGAAACTCCCTGATTGTGCATAATTGATTTGACTAAGTTGTATGTTAGAGTTTCTTTTAGGAGGATTGTTTACTTTACAAACTTTGCATACTTTACTGAGTCGGGATATGGATAGTTGAGTTTATTTGATTGATTTGCACTCGAGATGACTTATTCCCTTAGCCATTTTACATATTAGTATGTTCAATGTAGTGACGTCCATTTGAGTCAGCATCATTTAATGATGCGGATACAGGTGATAGAGTTCTTCGGCAAGCGTATCGTTGAAGTCCAGTTCCTTGATTCTAAAATCAGTGGCCCTCCTTGCTATATCGGAGGAGCCTTTCTCTTTCTTCTATTTAATAGTATTATTATTTCTATTGAGGTAGCCCAGAGAGGCTTCATAGACATTGAGTACAAATAGTCAATTATTATTTATTTTCCAATTTTGTTCATTGAAAACTATTATTGAAGAGACTTATTTATTTAATTGATAGCTTTTCTTGTGTATCCTTCTACTTTTGAGTGTGATGTGACGATGAGGCTAGATAGTTCTCTTGGGGAATCAACAATAATTTTTCAAGTGTCGGCCACGTCAAGGGTACCTCCCCTCCCTGGGGTGTGACAAACATGGTATCAAAGCACAAAGTTCAAGTGTCCTAGAGGGATTATGAAGCCGTGTCTAGTAGAGTCGTGTTTATGGGTGTGTTGTGCACCACACTTTATAAGAAGGAGGCTATGGGACATTAAGGATAGTTACACTTCTTTTGTATTCTGAGTTTCGTGCGATAGAGTTTAACTCTGCTAAAGTATCTATTTGATTCATGTCTTACGTGTTTGTAGATCATGCCTCTTAAGCGTACCGCCAGCCAAAGGGATACCTCAGCTTCCAACATTAAGAATCCCCTGATAGAAGTGTCTACCAAACAAGAACACGAGGACGGGGTTGACCTGCTAGAGCTATTGAAGTTCCTTAGATGCCTACTACTCCGCCAGCTCCCACTTCAGAGGCTGAGTTTATGGGAGCCATTACTATGCTCACCCACCTTGTGGCTTCCTAGAGTGATAACCGAACTGTGACGCCCGGTAAAATTACCAAAATACCCCTGGAGTGAGGGTATGCGCGTAACGCACCTTCCGATGCTCGTATGGCGAATCCGAGACCGGATTCGTGATCAGCATGGAAAATGGAGTGAGAAAATGGTCTCGGTCGAATTTTAGAGCGACCCGATCGAAAGATAAATTTTCGGATCAAGTCACAAAACAGTGGCTGTCCGCGACGGAGGCGCGTCGCGGACCTGACGCGGAGTGGCACTTGGATGTTTTCCAAAATTTTCGACGGGATGGAGAGAACTCGTACAAAAGCACTTTTGCCAAAATTACGCAGTACGCGATAGGTCCGCGTCGCGGACCGTGTGTTTTCCGAACTGGAAATTTCTAATTTATTTCGAGGGGCATTCCGGTCAATCCCTAATCCCTCCTAAACACTAATACACGGCTAGTGAGGTCGTTCCTATACGAAAAGAGCCTAACAAAACCTATTCTAAGTCCTATTCTAAATTCTAACAAGGCTAGGGCTTGAGGAGAGGAGAGAAAGGCTTGGGGTGAGGAATACGAGAAGAGAATCCTCGACATCACCCGGTTGAACAGTGCATCACAGGTATGTAAGGCTAAACTAAAACATGGGATTGTTCTCTCATGTGCCCCATAGAGGTCATAGTTGAATGGATGATTGAAGGGTCTACATGCATGATTTCTTTGATGGATTTTCTTGAAAATTATATTTGAAACTACATGTTTTCTATGTTGATGATCATCATACTATTTTTTTCTCTTAAATTGAACACTTTCACGGAATTTGCATAACCTTACATGACTATTTTGAAGAGCATGCATAATGAACTTGAGACTTGAACCTAGAGCCTTGCATTGGGATTGTTGACTGTGATGATGAGTTGATGGAATCTTGATTGTTGTATGAGTCTCTATAAATGAACTCTACCGGTGTGTTTATTCACTTGCTTCCTAATGACTGTTATATAATTTTGGGTCATTGAGAAGGTGTTAATGATAGGGTTAAGGTCCCTATGAGATATTGATGATAGGGTGAAAGTCCCTATGAGATAATTGATGAAAGGGGCTAAGGTCCCGGTGAATTATCAGTCGTGGACGGGGAGTGGGTCCCTATGAGACTGGCAGTCGTTGACGGGGAGTGAATCCCTATGAGACTGGTTGAGGTTGATTTTATGAGCATTGAGTCGGGAGGAGTATCGAGCACCGAAATAAGCAGGAGTGAGTCCCACTCGAACTCATTAACTACGTCGCCAAACGTAGGAGAGGCTTAAACCATCACATGCATATATATGGTTTCCCTCGAGGTTTAACAGTCCCTGAAAGCAATAGAGGATCTGTTCAGTTTGATTCCATGTCGGGTATATTGACATGGGATCCAGTGTTCCTTACCTGGCAAGTTTGGGACCACTGTGGCAACATCAGGGTGATTGTTGTACATTCACTGGCTCATAAGTGGGTGTTGTCGGTTAAGAGAAACTCCCGGGAAAATTCGTACTTTACTCTGAGTCTAGATGAGATGTGATGAGAGGGGGGGTGAACTCCTCTGAGATGATCCCTGAGATGAGTGGAGACTAATGATGAGTCTGAGATATTGATGTGTCACTTGTCTACGCTTTACTCTTTCATAGATAGACAAGCTGACGGTTTGATGTGATTATGATGTTTATCTTGACTTGATGTTTTTTTTTCCATATTTTTCTACCGATTTCTGTTTCATTCAGCTATTTTACATACCAGTACATTCCAAGTACTGACGTCCACTCTGGACTGCATCGTTTTATGATGTAGAGGCAGGTACTAGAGATCATCAACAGGCGCTCCGTTGAAGATCAGAGATCCGAAGTTGATTTGGTGAGCCTCCCGTACTCCGGAGGAACCATTATATTATTTCATCATGCTTTAGAGTTAGGATTGGAGTATTATCTTATTTTGTTTTTGGGTAGCCATGGGTCTGTCATTGGCACCACATGATTTAGTGATAGAGGCTTCATAGATCGGTGTCGAGCATTGATATTGATATTGTGAGCTAGTTCTTTCTACTAGCCTTCGTTATTTTACTTTAGATGAACCGCGTCCACTGCTTGCTTATACTTTCCGCTGATCCGTAGAGTTTATTTGATTGAATGATGTGATGAGGCTAAGTGGTTCGCTTGGGGACTAGCAATAGTCCCTGAGTGCCGGCCACGCCAAGGGTACCCTCCCGGGGCGTGACAAACTTGGTATCAGAGCACAGAGTTCAAGTGTCCTAGGGAGTCTATGAAGCTGTGTCTAGTAGAGTCTTGTTTATGGGTGTGTTGTCGACCACACTTCATAAACAGGAGGCTATGGGACATTAGGAATGGTTACACTTCTTTCTTACTCTAAATCGTGCGATGGAGTTGAACTCTATGAAAACTATCCTCTAACTCGTGCGTTACACGTGCAGAATCGATAACATGCCTCCCAGAAGAGCTGTCAGAGGAAGGGGACGTCCTGCCAGGCGAGCTGTTAACCCACCTGAGCCTCAAGTACCCGAGGGGCCCGTGGATCCAGCTGTCCCTGTTGGGCAACCTCCTCAAGCTGAGATCTCGAATGCTGAGCTACGCCAAGCCATTCAAACTTTGGCCCAGGCTGTCGCAGCACCTGCTGTGAGGCGAGGTGCGGGTGGGACAGACTCTCATGGCACCTCTAGAGTCCGAGAATTTCTGAGGATGAACCCGCCCGAGTTCACGGGGTCGACATCTACTGAAGACCCCGAGAACTATATAGAGGAACTTGAGAAGGTGTTCCAAGTGATGCACGTGGCTGATGTTGATAAAGTTGAGTTGGCTGCCTATCAACTCAAAGGGGTGGCCAGGCTGTGGTTCGACCAATGGAAGAGGGGCCGAGTGGATGATGATTCATGTGTGACCTGGGCAGTGTTTAAGGATGCCTTCTTGGGACGCTTCTTCCCAAGGGAGAAAAGAGAGGCTAAGGTGAGGGAGTTTCTGAATCTAAAACAGGGCTCCATGACCGTGCAGGCGTATAGCCTGAAGTTCACACAGCTATCTCGCTATGCTCCAGATATGATTGCCGACATGAGGGGGAGAATGGGAATGTATGTCGATGGGTTGAATAGAGGGCCCAAAAGGGATGGCAGAGGGGCAATGCTGGTGAGTGATATGGACATTGGGCGATTGATGACATTTGTGCAGCAAGCTGACGAAGAAAGACAACAGGACAGGGAAGAGTTCAAGCGCAAGAGAGCTAAGACATCTAGCCACGAAGGTGGAAGGAGGGGTAATGGGAATCGATTTCCAGCACCCTCAGCTGCTAGCGCACCTGTGCCTAAAGGCACGTATGATCAGAGGTTCCGGAATACAGGGAACCATGGACCTCAGTCCCAAGCTAGTGTGGCTCAAGGTTCCCAGAGTAGACCACAGTGTGATAACTGTGGGAAAGCGCATTGGGGGAGATGTCATGATAAGAATGACGCATGCTTCGGGTGTGGCCAAGTAGGCCACTACAAAAAGGATTGTCCAAAACGGGCTAGCCAGGCTCAGTCTGTGGCGTCGGCCCCACCGGTTAGAGGAAACCCAAGGGCCACTACGTCAGGTGCAGGCGGGGCCACAAACCGCTTGTATAATATGGGGAGTCGCCAAGATCAGGATAATTCTCCAGATGTCGTGACGGGTATGATCCGAGTCTTTACTCTTGATTGTTATGTTTTGATGGATCCTGGTGCCACACTGTCATTTGTAACTCCTTATGTGGCCAGTAAATTTGATAAAACCCCCGAGAGTCTTCTCGAACCCTTTGATGTTTCTACCCCAGTGGGTGAGTCGATTCGAGCTGAAAGAGTCTATAGAGCTTGTGTAGTGTCTATCCATCATAGGGACACCATTATTGATTTGATCGAGTTAAAAATGGTTGACTTTGATTTGATCCTCGGCATGGATTGGCTTCACGCCTGTTATGCCTCTGTGGATTGTAGATCCCGAACGGTTCAGTTCCAATTTCCAAATGAACCAGTTCTAGAGTGGAAGGGTGACTCAGTGACACCTAGGGGGAGGTTTATCTCATATCTTAAAGCTCGGAAGTTAATTTCCAAAGGCTGTATCTATCACTTGGTGAGAGTGAAATCTGATGATGTTGAGTCCCCAACTCTTGAGTCAGTTCCGATTGTCAACGAGTTTCCAGAAGTCTTTCCTGATGATCTGCCCGGAGTCCCTCCTGATAGGGAGATTGACTTCGGGATTGACATTCTTCCTGATACCCAACCCATTTCGATTCCACCTTACAGGATGACCCCCGCTGAGTTGAAAGAATTGAAAGAGCAACTAAAAGATTTGCTAGAGAAGGGCTTCATTAGGCCAAGTGTTTCACCATGGGGTGCTCCTGTCCTATTCGTGCGAAAGAAAGATGGGTCTCTCAGAATGTGTGTTGATTATAGGCAACTGAACAAGGTCACGGTGAAGAACAAATATCCTCTCCCAAGGATAGATGATTTGTTTGACCAACTTCAGGGCGCCTCTTGTTTCTCTAAGATAGACCTAAGATCTGGCTACCATCAGCTGAAGGTGAGAGAGTGCGACATTCCAAAGACCGCCTTTAGGACTAGATATGGCCATTTTGAATTCCTGGTCATGTCCTTTGGGTTGACGAATGCACCTGCCGCCTTTATGGACTTGATGAACAGGGTGTTCAAACCGTATCTTGACTTGTTTGTGATTGTATTCATCGATGATATTCTGATATATTCAAGGAGTGAGGAGGAGCATGCTGATCACCTCAGAGTTGTCCTCCAAACTCTTAGGGACCATGAGTTGTATGCAAAATTTTCAAAGTGTGAGTTCTGGCTTAAGTCAGCAGCCTTTCTGGGCCATGTTGTTTCCGGTGATGGTATTCAGGTGGACGCCCAGAAGATTGAAGCGGTTAAGAACTGGCCACGACCGACCACTCCGACCGATATTAGAAGTTTCTTGGGGTTGGCGGGCTACTACCGCAGGTTTGTAGAAGGATTTTCTTCCTTATCCGCACCATTGACCAAGTTGACCCAGAAAAAGGTCAAGTTTCAGTGGTCCGAGGAATGTGAGAAGAGTTTCCAGGATTTGAAAACGAGATTGACTACTGCACCAGTCTTAACTTTACCCGAGGGAAATGAGGACTTTGTGATTTATTGTGATGCCTCAAGGGTCGGACTGGGATGTGTACTAATGCAAAGGGGGAAGGTGATAGCCTATGCCTCCAGGCAACTCAAGGTCCATGAAAGGAATTACCCAACCCATGACCTCGAGTTGGCAGCGGTAGTGTTCGCACTTAAGATCTGGCGTCACTACTTGTATGGGGTACACGTGGATGTATTCACAGACCACAAGAGCTTGCAGTATGTTTTCAGTCAGAAGGAGCTTAACTTGCGACAGAGGAGATGGTTGGAATTGCTCAAGGATTACGACATGAGCATTCACTATCATCCAGGTAAAGCTAACGTTGTTGCTGATGCTCTTAGCAGGTTATCAATGGGTAGCACAGCCCATGTGGAGGAAGGAAAGAGGGAATTAGCCAAGGACGTACACCGGTTGGCTCGATTAGGGATCCGACTTGGAGAGAACAATGAAGGAGGAGTTAATGTGGAGAACGGGTCTGCTTCCTCGCTAGTGATAGAAGTGAAAGAAAAGCAAGACCAAGACCCAGTTATACTCCAATTGAAGGAGGACGTCCACAATCAGAAGGTGACGGTCTTCTCCAAAGGGGGAGATGGTGTACTGAGATATCAAAGTCGATTGTGTGTTCCAAATGTTGATGGCATACGGGACAGAATTATGGCAGAAGCTCATAACACTAAATATTCCATTCACCCTGGCTCCACCAAAATGTACCACGACTTAAGGGAAATCTATTGGTGGAATGGGATGAAGAGGGATGTTGTAGAGTTTGTCTCGAAATGCCCAAATTGCCAACAAGTGAAGGTTGAGCATCAAAGGCCATGTAGATTGGCTCAGAACTTTGAAATTCCGGAGTGGAAATGGGAGATGATCAACATGGACTTTATCACTGGCCTGCCGAAATCTCGAAAGCAACATGATTCGATATGGGTGATCGTGGATAGGATGACAAAGTCGGCTCACTTCTTGGCAGTAAAGACAACAAATACTGCGGAAGAGTATGCCAGATTGTACGTCCAGGAGATTGTGAGGTTGCATGGGGTTCCTTTGGCTATTATCTCAGACAGAGGGGCTCAATTTACCTCCCAGTTCTGGAGATCGTTTCAGAAAGGTTTGGGTACTAAGGTGAATCTGAGTACAGCTTTTCACCCGCAGACGGATGGTCAGGCAGAGCGTACGATTCAAACACTCGAGGATATGTTGAGAGCTTGTGTACTTGACTTCAAAGGAAATTGGGATGATCATCTACCCTTGATCGAATTCGCATATAACAATAGTTATCATGCGAGCATTCAGATGGCTCCTTATGAGGCCCTGTACGGGAGAAGATGTAGATCGCCGATTGGGTGGTTTGAGGTTGGAGAAGCAGGGCTGATTGGACCTGACCTTGTTCACCAGTCGATGGAAAACGTCAAGATCATTAGAGAGAGGCTAAAGACTGCCCAGAGTCGCCAAAAATCCTACACCGACGTAAGGAGAAGGGACTTAGAGTTTGAGATAGATGATTGGGTGTATTTGAAGGTATCACCTATGAAGGGTGTCCTAAGGTTTGGGAAGAAGGGAAAGTTGAGTCCACGTTATGTTGGACCCTATCAAATCGTAAGGAGAATTGGGAAGGTGGCCTACGAGCTAGAGTTGCCTTCCGAGCTAGATGGGGTACACCCGGTGTTCCATGTGTCTATGCTAAAGAAATGCTTGGGAAACCCGGCCTGGGTGATCCCTGTTGATAGAATTGGGGTGAAGGATAACCTATCTTACGAAGAGGTTCCGGTTCAAATTCTTGATCGTCAGATTCGTAAACTAAGGAACAAAGAAATAGCCTCAGTCAAAGTCCTGTGGAGGAATCAATTCGTTGAAGAAGCCACATGGGAAGCTGAGGAGGAGATGAAGGCAAAGTATCCGCACCTGTTCGTGCCAATTGATGGTGAAAGCACTGAAGGTAAATCCTTGCTCTTCACTAAGCTAAGTGTCCTATTCTTGTATCTGACTTGCTATTATTGAATTGAGTGTGGGAATGAGTCGTAAGTCTATTCGTGCCTTAATGCCCACCTCCACTCCTCATTCGGGGACGAATGATCCCAAGGGGGAGATGATGTGACGCCCGGTAAAATTACCAAAATACCCCTGGAGTGAGGGTATGCGCGTAACGCACCTTCCGATGCTCGTATGGCGAATCCGAGACCGGATTCGTGATCAGCATGGAAAATGGAGTGAGAAAATGGTCTCGGTCGAATTTTAGAGCGACCCGATCGAAAGATAAATTTTCGGATCAAGTCACAAAACAGTGGCTGTCCGCGACGGAGGCGCGTCGCGGACCTGACGCGGAGTGGCACTTGGATGTTTTCCAAAATTTTCGACGGGATGGAGAGAACTCGTACAAAAGCACTTTTTCCAAAATTACGCAGTACGCGATAGGTCCGCGTCGCGGACCGTGTGTTTTCCGAACTGGAAATTTCTAATTTATTTCGAGGGGCATTCCGGTCAATCCCTAATCCCTCCTAAACACTAATACACGGCTAGTGAGGTCGTTCCTATACGAAAAGAGCCTAACAAAACCTATTCTAAGTCCTATTCTAAATTCTAACAAGGCTAGGGCTTGAGGAGAGGAGAGAAAGGCTTGGGGTGAGGAATACGAGAAGAGAATCCTCGACATCACCCGGCTGAACAGTGCATCACAGGTATGTAAGGCTAAACTAAAACATGGGATTGTTCTCTCATGTGCCCCATAGAGGTCATAGTTGAATGGATGATTGAAGGGTCTACATGCATGATTTCTTTGATGGATTTTCTTGAAAATTATATTTGAAACTACATGTTTTCTATGTTGATGATCATCATACTATTTTTTTCTCTTAAATTGAACACTTTCACGGAATTTGCATAACCTTACATGACTATTTTGAAGAGCATGCATAATGAACTTGAGACTTGAACCTAGAGCCTTGCATTGGGATTGTTGACTGTGATGATGAGTTGATGGAATCTTGATTGTTGTATGAGTCTCTATAAATGAACTCTACCGGTGTGTTTATTCACTTGCTTCCTAATGACTGTTATATAATTTTGGGTCATTGAGAAGGTGTTAATGATAGGGTTAAGGTCCCTATGAGATATTGATGATAGGGTGAAAGTCCCTATGAGATAATTGATGAAAGGGGCCAAGGTCCCGGTGAATTATCAGTCGTGGACGGGGAGTGGGTCCCTATGAGACTGGCAGTCGTTGACGGGGAGTGAATCCCTATGAGACTGGTTGAGGTTGATTTTATGAGCATTGAGTCGGGAGGAGTATCGAGCACCGAAATGAGCAGGAGTGAGTCCCACTCGAACTCATTAACTACGTCGCCAAACGTAGGAGAGGCTTAAACCATCACATGCATATATATGGTTTCCCTCGAGGTTTAACAGTCCCTGAAAGCAATAGAGGATCTGTTCAGTTTGATTCCATGTCGGGTATATTGACATGGGATCCAGTGTTCCTTACCTGGCAAGTTTGGGACCACTGTGGCAACATCAGGGTGATTGTTGTACATTCACTGGCTCATAAGTGGGTGTTGTCGGTTAAGAGAAACTCCCGGGAAAATTCGTACTTTACTCTGAGTCTAGATGAGATGTGATGAGAGGGGGGGTGAACTCCTCTGAGATGGTCCCTGAGATGAGTGGAGACTAATGATGAGTCTGAGATATTGATGTGTCACTTGTCTACGCTTTACTCTTTCATAGATAGACAAGCTGACGGTTTGATGTGATTATGATGTTTATCTTGACTTGATGTTTTTTTTTCATATTTTTCTACCGGTTTCTGTTTCATTCAGCTATTTTACATACCAGTACATTCCAAGTACTGACGTCCACTCTGGACTGCATCGTTTTATGATGTAGAGGCAGGTACTAGAGATCATCAACAGGCGCTCCGTTGAAGATCAGAGATCCGAAGTTGATTTGGTGAGCCTCCCGTACTCCGGAGGAACCATTATATTATTTCATCATGCTTTAGAGTTAGGATTGGAGTATTATCTTATTTTGTTTTTGGGTAGCCATGGGTCTGTCATTGGCACCACATGATTTAGTGATAGAGGCTTCATAGATCGGTGTCGAGCATTGATATTGATATTGTGAGCTAGTTCTTTCTACTAGCCTTCGTTATTTTACTTTAGATGAACCGCGTCCACTGCTTGCTTATACTTTCCGCTGATCCGTAGAGTTTATTTGATTGAATGATGTGATGAGGCTAAGTGATTCGCTTGGGGACTAGCAATAGTCCCTGAGTGCCGGCCACGCCAAGGGTACCCTCCCGGGGCGTGACACGAACTTCACAGGCTCCTAATTCTAGCTCCCAAGAGCCAACTGTTGTAATCGGACTTAGAAATTTTCTGAGGATGAACCCACCAGTTTTCACAGGATCTAAGTTGAGGAAGACCCCCATAACTTCATTGATGAGATATGGAAAGTCCTGAAAGCCATGCATGTGACTGAGATTGAGGGAGTTGAACTTACCTCCTACTAACTTAAGGATGTGGTGAACGTCTGGTACAACCAATGAGAACAAGGTCAAGATGAGGATGTTAAGCCTGCTAAGTGGAGTGAATTTGAAAATGTCTTTCTTGATCACTTCTTTCCCTAAGAGTTGAAGGAGGAGAAGATTGAAGAGTTCATGAACTTGAATTAGAAGGGATTAACGGTCAAAGAATACAACTTCAAGTTCATCTGGCTATCCAGGTATGCCCAGAGAAGGTCTAGGACATTAGCGCAAGAATGAGGAAGTTCGTATCTGGACCGGGCAAGCATGTGAAGAAAGAGTGCAAGGCGACATTGCTGATCCCTAGCAGGGACATCTCTAGACTTATGGTATATCCACAACAACTAGAGGAGGATAAGAAAAGGGATAGGGAGGAGCATCTCAGCAAGAAAGTTAAGTCAGCAAGGCCCGAGCCTAGCCAGCCTAGTAGAGTAAGGGAGATAGTTTCTACTTTCAGAAAAGATTTAATAGTTATGCACCATACTCAGCAAGTGCTCTAGCTCCAAATAATAGGTATGATCAGAAGTCCCAAGGTCAGTTGAACCTTAGGACACAAGGTCCTCAGTCACAGGCTAGTGTAACCCTTGGTTCGAGAGGGAAGCCACCTTGTGGAAAATGTGGTAGAATGAATTTAAGAGAGTGTAGAGAGGGAGGGAATGGTTGTTATAAGTGTGGTCAGATGGGTCACTTCAAGAAGGAGTGTACGCTTTGGAGCAATAAGGCCCAGTCTTCTACTACTGCACCACCAGCGAGGAAAAATCACAAAGGTGCCACTAATAATACGGGCAAGGGTACAAACCATCTATATGCAATGGGCAACCGACAAGACTAAGAGGATGCACCCGATGTCATGACAGGTATGCTTTGAGTCTTTAATTTTGAATGTTATACATTGCTTGATCTGGGTGCAACTTTGTCATTTGTGATGTCATATGTGGTTAGTAGATTTGAGATTCTCCTTGAGTGTCTTCTTGATTCATTTTTTCTGTTTCCACTCCTGTTGGTGAGTCCATTCTAACTGAAAGGGTCTATAAAGATTGTGTAGTTCCATCTATCGTAGGGATACCCTTGCTAATTTGATAGAGTTAAAGATGATCAACTTCAACATGATTCTTGGCCTGGATTAACTTCATGCCACCATTGATTGTAGGACCCGACTGTTAAATTTCAATTCGCAAATAAACTAGTCCTGGAGTGGAAGGGTAGTTTTGTTGCACCAAAAGGTAGGTTTATTTCTTACCTTAAGCTAAAAAGCTAATCTCTAAGGGATGTATCTATCACCTTGTGCGAGGTAAGGCTGATGATGTAGAGTTGCCACCCTTTGAGTCAGTTTTGATTGTCAATGAGTTTCCTAAAATCTTCCCTGACAATTTGTCCGGAGTCCCTCCTGATAGGGATTATGTATTGGGCTTATCTAATGTATTGAGTCTTCCAAGAAAGGTTTTTGATGAAGCTAATTGAGGTTGCTCCTTTTCTTACTGTAAAGACCCAGATTTTTCCTAATGGCATTGCCTAGAGGCCCTGAGGTTTTCCCCCAGGAAAACTGACAGGCATCGCTCCACGGAGGAGCCTAAACGGCCCATGTAAAGCAACACGGTCCGTGTGGCCTCCCGTGGAGTGGCACTTGACCAGTTCATGGTTGGGGCAAACTTGGGGCAAGGAAAAACTGCCAAGCGAAGGCACATGGGCCTTCACACGGTCCGTGTGACGCCACAAGGCCCGTGTGGCCTTCCGTGTGGCTTACTATATGAAATTTTCTAAGTACAAATTACCGTCTCATAACCTTGCCGTGCACAATTTATTTCAAGTACTTTACACGGACGATGTCACGGCCTATGTGGAATCAGATGATCCGTGAACCCATCCATGTGGTACTACTTAGTTCCGAGAAATTTTCCCTTCACCAGATTCTAAGTCCTGGGCCACGGCGCTGTTCACGGTCTGTGTGTTTATACACGGATCGTGTGATCCAGACAGACCAAATTCAAGTCCGTTGCATTAATGGCATTTATGAAATTCCAGTTTGTTTTAAACGTGAATTATGACTTTTTAACCTATCCTAAACCCTTAATTCACATGAAATCCCCTCCCCTCTTCACTCCTTCACCTAGATCACTTTCCTATTCCTCCCAACTTCTCTTGCACTTTCCTATTCCTCCCAAATTCTCTTGCAAAGATTCAAGCTAGAGTTCCAATTGGGGTCGATTCAAATCTGGTTTCTACTCCTCAAATCAGGTATGTGGGATTGATTCTTGGTCCCTTTCAACCAAGAAGACCCAAAATTTCTTTCAAGTTATTTTCATGAATTTTAGTCTACTTTAAATGTGGGTTTTCATTATTTGTTTCTATTAAATTCAATTGGTGTATGGGCTGTTCATTATTCATGATTTTAAATTATTTTAAGTCCTATTATGATGATTTACATTGAGTTATGAAATTATAATCATGCATATTCCCTTTAAGACTGATTTATGCATGGGTGACTATTACTATGATTTGGATGTTGATTTAATTATGGATTTCCTTGATTTCATTTTTATATGGCTGATTTTAACTTGAATCTATGTTACCCATGCTATCCTCACATCATACATTGCATTACATTCATGAGCATTGATATGTGTAAATTATGAAGTGGGTTAAACCCAATTATGTTTTATGAAATGATTTTGGTAGGACATTGGTTATGACAAAAAGGTGATCACCGGTATATCTATGATTCTGGCTCAATGAGCATTATGGGTGCTTGCACCATTCTGTTATGTGAATGAGCTATTCCCTGCATGAGCATTATGATTATGATTTATGATTTGGCATTTGAGCCTGAATGTATATTGAGTGGTTTGGTACGAACGATGCATTTTCTGAAAACATGCATATATATAAGTATTCAAGTGGGATGTTTTGACTTAGCACCGATGGATTGGGGGTGTTAGGGCTATCCCAAGGGCCCTCTTCCTTTCCTTGAACTATGTGCCAATATAGGAACGTCATGTACGTATCTGAATTCTGAAAATCCTTCTGAAAAAGTTATTTCCATAAGGAAGGTGACTATCCACTGAAATGGTGAGCTCCGTAAGGTCTGATGTAGATTACCTTTGGCAAGTAATCTTCTCCCTACCGGTGGGAGGTCCTAACCGGTCTAATTCATGTAATAGCTCACATGAGTTTGATATGTCGGTTATAGTCCATCCGTAGTAAATATGAGCATTATTGCATTTCATGCATCATAATTTCATGGCATCTTGTATATGAATTTCCATTGAATATACAATTCTTCTATATTATGTGCCTTTGTCATCTAACATTGAAATACAGGTTTGGTAAGTCATATGCATTGCATACTCGCATACTTAGTATATACAAAGGTACTAACGCATACTCTATGCATACATGATTTTACCATGTAGGGACCGAGCACTTTGGGTACCAACCATTTGAAGAATAGTTCACTCTTGGATCCTTATGGTGAGTCCCATCTTTCGAGGGTGAGCCGACTATCTTCCTTTATTGGTTATTTTCGAATGTCTTTCCTTATTTGAGGGTGAGCCCGAGATTTGTCCTGGCCCCCGACCCTTTGACTAGAGGCACTGTTGGGCACTGTGTACTTTGACTATTGTATTCGTTACCGCATTTTCTATACGATTCTCGAGTTATGTTTTGGCTACTATCATGTGTTTGAGTGCTAAATCTTGAACCGATGATGTGGTTATGGTTATCTGAGGCTTGTTTGGGGGCTCTTGGGTCTCCAATCTCCGTGTCACGCGTAGGCCCCTACCCCGGGTCGTGACACTTACAATCAAGTATCGTTTACTCCTTCTACTCTAAATTACTGTGTGCCTATTTCATGCTTTTCACAGTCAACATCAAAGGATGTTTTGGTGGCAGGACAGATGCAACCAATGGAGGGGGTCGATTTGAAGGAGGTAATTTATGGATGTGATCAACCTATTGTAGAGATTAATATTGTAATGACTCTGAAGGTCATTATTGGTATTTCTAATAAAATTACTATTTTATCCTTCCTGCCAATTGCTTCGGGTCATGTTTGATTGTTTTGAAAGCTAACTTTTGAAAATCTCGTAAAAAATTGAGTCTTTTCTAAAGAAGTGAGTTTGAGGGCATAAGTTATCAAATTTTGAATCTTTTAAGTCATCTGGATATTTGATCATGCCCAAATTACACCTCCCAATCAAGGTATAAGCGGTTGCTATTCAAATATAGAACCTAACGATGGTTAGGATAGACCCCACAAAGAATATGGTCTAGACTTAGAGTAATTAAAGCAATTTGGATGAATTAATCGACTTACTTCCAGAAAGGGGGTTTTCGTGTAAAAAGCAATTAAAATTAATCGACTTACTTCCATAAAGAAGGATCCTTAGGAATGATTTTAGAGTGAGAATGTTTTCAATGAGAATGAATTAGAATGGAAGGGTATCAGCTGATTTAGGGGTCTAGGATAGGGAAAAAGGTCATAAAACACAATTAAAATAAGTCGTAATTACGTAAAAGCCATTAATGAAATGGAAGGAAAACGGGTCGTCACGGCTTCACTAGAATCTACACGGTCCGTGAGGCACTTCACGACCCCTGAACAGTGCCCGTGAGGTGACACTTAAACAAGTTTTCACAATGCTCAACACTTTAAATTTTCCGAAGCAAATGGGTGTCATACGGATGGCTACATGGCCCGTTGGACGCTACACCGGTCGTATCAAGAGCCGTATGACTACACTTAGAAAAATCTTACAAGAAAAAGTTACGAGACAGTAATTTCGTACTTAGAAAAATTTCACGTCGTGAGCTATACAGTGGGCCACACGGCCCGTGACACACCACATGGATTGTGTGGGGCGGCCGTGTGCCCTCACTTAGCCTGAAATTCTTTGTCGAATCCCCGTAATCGAATTTATGGCCAAGTACCCCTGCATTGGAGGCCACACGGTCTGTGTGGCTTCACACTGGCCGTGTGAGCCTCCCATGGAGCGACACTTGGTCAAATTTCCTCTCGGGACAACATTAAGAGATCCGATAAAGTCGTTCAAAAAATCTGGGTCCTTACAGATCCCAAGGGGGAGATAATGTTACACCCTATAAAATTATCAAAATACCCCTACACGAGAGAACACTTGTGTAACGTATCTTCCTAAACTTTTTTGGTAAATCTAAGGCTGGGATTGTGATCAGCAAAAACAATTGTGTGACAAAATGGTGTTGGTTGAATTTTAGAGCAACCGGATTAAAGAATAATTTTTTTAGGCAAAGATGCAATTCTAGAAAGGTGTGCGATAGATCCGTGTCGCGGATGTGCACTTAACTGGGGTTCTAATATTTTCTACGGGATAGAAAAAAATTGATCAAATTTTTTTTGATGAAAATGTATTGTGCGGGACCATGTCCGCGACGCGAACTTGTTCCCCAACAGTGCAAATTTTTTATTTTTGTGAGGGGTATTTCAAACTTTTTCCTATCCCTCCCAAACTTAACCCACGACTTATACAAGTCATTTTTTACTTAAAAAGGATTTTTAAACCCATTCCTAAATTTTCTATGCAATTCTAACAAAGAGCTAAGGCTAAAGAGAGGAGGAGAAGAGTTAGGGATTCGAGCAATTGGAGCACAAATCCTTACCAATTAATCATCAAACTTCATTCCAGGTATGTAAGGCTACCTAAAGTGTTGGATTGAGTTCCTCCACGCGCCCTTTTATCCATATGATCGAATTGGGATATTGAAATTTGAGTAATGAAACCCCATAATCTTAATTTTTGAGTTATCCTCACTAGTTGTCGAGTTTTTCATGCATAATTATGAACAAATTGATGAGTTGCATGCTGATTTCATGAAATTAGAGCATTGAACTATGTTTGAAAGTTATGAACCCTAAATTGCATCATTCCATAAAACTTTGTGCATTGAATGAAACTGAGATCGTGATTGTGAATGTCTGAGCTAAGTAACTTGAACATGATTCCTTGTCTATATGTATATGTATATGTATTGAGCATCTTACGTATCTTATGTCCGAGTTTTACTTGTTTCTTTAGTCATTTTACATACCAATATATTCTATGTACTGACGTCCATTTGGACCTACATCCTTAATGATGCAGATACAGGTGATAGAGGTCTTCAATAAACACTTTATTGAAGTCCAGGTCTTACTTCCAGACTTGGTGAGCCTTCCTTGTTATTCGGAGAAGTCTTTCTTTTCTTTCTTTAATTGAGTATTAGTATTATTTCTGTTGAGGCAGCTCTGGGCTTATCTTGGCACCTTTTAGATTGGATTAAAGGCTTCATAGACATTGAGTAGAGGATGTAGATTGTTATTTATTTTCCAACTCTTGTTCATTGGAAATTATTATTGAGAGAGGCATACTATTTGTTTAAATTGATAGTCTTTTCTTGAGTATTATTCCCCTGTTGAGTAGGACGTGACGATGAGGCCAGGTGGTTCTCTTGGGGAATCAACAATGGTTCCTTAAGTGCCGGTCACGCCAAGGGTACCCTTCCGGGACATGACATAATGGTAATTGATGTGCGCTATAATGTGTACTTTCCAAACATTTGTTATACTGTAGGTCTGATTAGCAGGTATTAATCTAATTCGAAAAGAGATCATTGAAAGGCAGTGAAGAGAATATTTTGATATGCTTTCTTCCTTAGTGGTGTTCTTTCATAAAAAAAAAGTAAAAAACAAACTTGCACAATTCTTTCAAACATTGAACTCAAATTCGCAGCTTGTGCATCTACAATACAAGAAATTGGTTGGTTAAAGAGATTCTTTGAGCATTTGGATATCTTTACAATAAGTTTGACATTAAAAAATTGGAGGTCAATTAAATTTTTTATATAATTTTTAAATATATTAATTATCATAATTTATAATATTTTTTATGTAATTTTCAAATAATATATGTTGTGTCTTATATTTTAATTTATGTGGCATCAATATTATTTTAAAAGTCGATTAAATTATATATACTTTTTAAATATATTGTGATTTATAATACTTTTTGTGAAATTTTCAAATATATAACAAACTAAAAATAATAAGACAAATAATTTAAAATAATAAAAATATCGAATAATTCACCCTTCATTAGTCACAAATATATCAACGAACATGTATTTGCTTTTAGCTAGGGGTGTTAATGTGACGGTTCAGTCGGTTATTTTTTAAAAAATCACTACAAAAAAAAAAGCAAATAGCGACGAATATTTGGCGACAACCACATTTTCGTTGCAAAATAACGATGGATTAGCAATGAATAATATGTATGTTGCTAAATAAATGAAAATATTAAAAATATTCATATTAACAACGAATTAGCGACAAGAAATAATTATTCGTTGCTATATTTTGGCGCTAAATTTTGGCGCCTTATGAAAAATATTTTATTAAGATGTAGCGACAAATTTAGTGACGACATATTTATTGCTAAAGATTAGTGACAGATTTAAAGACGACAACTATGTCGCTAAAGCATATTATTTTAAAAAGTATATTTGCAAAGTCACAGCAACAAAATAATTCGTAGTTACTTTTTTTTTTTTATATAAAAATAGATACATATAGCAACACACCAATAATCCGTCGCTAAATCCGTTGCTATTAAAATTAAATAATAGGGTTTGTCAAATAAAAACATTCACTGGAAAGAGAGGCAGAAGCTCTCATCTTTCTCTCGCTAGTTTCTTCAAAAACAAAAACGCTGCGGCTTCATCTTTTCTCCTCGTTTCTCTTCGTTTCTCTTCATTTCTCTTCGTTTCTCTTGTTGAGACAAAGGTTCTTGCAGTTTGGGGTTCAAATAACTCAAGAAATTTGGGGCTTCAAACAAGCACAAGTGGTGGAGTTGCTATCTTCTAGACTAGAGACAACCACAGGTCATAGAGTTGTTTTCTTCTCATATTTTGAGGTATGAATTTATTTTCAAGTAGTGCATGCTTCAAAACATGATTTTTCTTATTTTAGTTTCTGATTTGCTTGAATTAATCTCGAGCTTGTGGTGTATTTTTACTTTTTTGATGATGTTAGAAAAGAAAATATTCAATATTTTGGAGATTTAGAGATGGGTTTAAAATCTTTACATAAAAAAACTAATAATTTATCACTTGCCTAGAAGGTGTTTGATGAAATTCCTGTGCTTTGTAGGATGTGTGATGCACAGTGGATTCTAAAATTCGAAGTTAGGGGTGTGTATTTATAGGTTCAGTTTTGAACATTTGTTATAAAAAATTGTAGGGGACTGAAAATAAGTTCTACATATTTATACTATAAATCACATGCGTGAGTAGGTAAATAAGACATCTTATAATTAAGGGGCAGAACATTTTCATGTTTGATACGTTAACTATTAAACCGATAACCAATCGCATTTTTTTGGTTTGGACTGTCAGTGTACTGAAAATATGAAATAGACGCAGCTGGTTTCTGAACTGATAAAAGACCTGGTTGGTTCATGTTCTATTGATAAAACAATGCCAGTTTTAGATGAGATTGAGAAAGTACATTAGTACGAGAAAAAAGATTAAAGAGCTGTGGTTGTAAGTAAAGATCATATCAAAGTGGGTTTGTGTTTTGTCTGCTAGGTTCTGCTGCTGCTTGTGTTAAATCCAACTTATTGCTGAAAGATACTGGGGATTATGTAGGAGTGAATTTGAGTTTTTTGTGCTTTTCCCCCCAGTTCTGTAAGTTTTTAGACCGAGGCAATCTAGTATTTTGTTGATTTATATCATTGCCATGTTTGTAATAGCTTATGAAGTTGTTCGTGAATGCACTTTTTGGCTTATATTAGATCCATGACGCTTAAGCAAAGGGGTTAGATAGTAGGAGCTGAATGAGGGAGATGGCTTTCTTTATAAACAGGGTTTTTCACCCTTATGAGCTGCTTGTTTTCAAAATAGCCAACTTTTTTGGTTTCAAGTTTGAAAAAGTTATATTGGCTAGTATGTCAAGTGGGTTTTTTTTCCCTAAGTTCAGTTTTAATGATATGCTGGATCATGTCTTATTATAAAAAGTGATATAAATTATATTGGTATAGGCTGTTGAAAAAGGTCGAGATCCAACACCAAGTGAGTTACATTTGCATGTTCATACACATGATCATGATGGAAAGTCTTTTATTGCGGAGCGCTCCCGAATTATCCATGTAAGTTCCAAATATTGTAACTTTATTGTCTTTATGTTTTAAAATCTTAAAGGTTTAACTGCTAGGATTTCCTTATGTAAGTTCATGGATTTCTCAAGGAGTCTATATTAATTCATTTGCTTATATTAATATATATTAATTTTACTATTTATTACAGGAAAAATTTGAAGAAATAGTAAGAGAAAAAACACAATCTCAGACAGATATTGATCAATGTGAAGCATATTATGAAGCTGCGGGAGGAGAAAAGAGGAAAAAAATATATGGTCTTGGATCTGAAGGAAAAAGTTACTATGCGTCAAAATTTTCCGCCTCTTCGGAATCTAATACTTCATCATCAACATCACCTTCAATTTCTCAATCAACACCGCTAGCAAATATGTCTGAGTTTATGAATCAATTGATTCCTGTACTTACTGATCACTTTCTTCCTATAGTTCTTCAGCGGGTACATGAAGTGATTTCTTCATCATCACCTTCTAATGATCCATCAGTTGTGACACCAATAGTGCCTCCTGCTACTACTAATGCTGAGGAAGTTGCTCCTTTAGTTTCAGATGATGATCATAGCCCTTGATGGATTTTGCATTATAATTTTGTGATATTGTTCATTTTGAAAAGTATTAATTGTGTATCCACAATACTTGATAGATGTGGATTCTTTGATTTAAGAATTATTGGTAGATTTTTGTGTTATTGATGTTTTTGATATAATTATGTTATATGGATTTTGCTATCTATATATTTTGAATGTTCTATGATTATCATTTTATACAATTCGTGATTATTGTAAGATTGTTTTATGATTTGCATTTAATATTTTTCAATAATTTTTATTGAAAATATATTTAAAATAAAATTTAGAAGAAAATTGTAAGCGACGATTTAAATTGTAGTTATAGAGAACTTTTGCGACGAGTTGAGGAAAAGGATATTTGGTAGCCATGAAAAAGTGGCATGGACGACAAAATGCATTACAACAGATTAGCGACATATCTCTTGTCGCAAAATTATTCAAACGACGAAATAAAATTGTAAAAATAGCAACAACAGTATAAAATATAGCAACGAATTATTCGTCGCTACGAGAATAGAATAGCAACAAATATATTTTGTTGTTGGGACGTTGTTAAACTAGCAACGAAAGTTATTTTTGTGTCGCTAAGTGATTAGCAACGCGCATAATAGTAACAGAAGATAATCCGTCGCTACTCCGTTGCTAAAACTGTTTAGCAACGAATATATGCAGATTAGCGATGAATTTTGTACGTCGTTAAACACAGATTTTTTAGTAGTGAATATACCACCTCAACTTTTCGGGTATTTTATAATGTATAATCAAAATTAATTTTTTTACCATCCAAATCATCTCGATTTTTCTTTGGTATCAGTAATGTTCAGCTAATTTTCGATTTCTTTATTTTTTAAAGCATTACTTCATAATACACTATTACTAAAATATCTTTTTGCAAATATGTTTTTGAAGAAATACTTTAATCCACCAAAAAGTAAAGATTGTAAAATCTTCTTGCCATATTGTTTGATCTCAAACTTTATATAGAAATGTTTGCACAGATTCTATTATATTGTTTGATGGGGTGTCTATTATATTGTCTTTTAATTTGAAATATACTTAATTAAAGCTAATTAAAAGGTAATGACCCAAAATCGTCCAATCACTAGAGGCCTTGACCCTAGGTTATATTTATATTTTTAAAATTTTATAAAATATATTTCTATATTGAATTTAACATGTTAATATATAAAATATATTTACATACATATAAAGCTACTCGGTTTGGTTAAGAGATTTTTCTATTTTTTATAAACTAAAAAGATCATCCCAATTATTCGGTATGGTTATAAACTTAAACAAAAAATCCACATTTTTATTAAGAAAATGATAAAAATCAAGTTGGATGGATTCGATCAGTTCGATTGATTTTTTATAATTTTTTTTTACATCCCTTCTTTTAGCCACTTGTGATTAACGATTCTCTCAACTCATGAGCGATACTCTTTAACACTATTTGCTTAAATATTTTTTTTTCTTCTAATTACTTTTAAAAATTTGTTTTAAAAATAAAAATGGACTGAAATGTAAATTTATCAAACAAAATGACAATAATATTTGCAATAAAATGTAAGCAAAAAAGAAAAGAAAGAAAAAGCAATAGAACAATTTTATTGGGAAAATAATAAACAAGTCATAGTAGGTGGCTAAATGAAGATTGAAGTGTCAAACAACGTTTATTTTTCCAACCTCAACGATTTATACAAGTCATTTTCTATTGCTCGTGTTCTCATGGTTGCTTAGTGGTGGAAGATTCATTTTATATAGCAAAGATTCATTTTCTTTTTTTTTGATAATTTTCATAAATTAAGAAGAATTTTTATAATATGGATCCACAATATCAATTTATGCTCTTTCTTTAATTTAGTTTGTAATATTATTTAATCTCAATTTTAGATATTTCATTCATGATTTCAAAATAATAATATAAAATATTTTACATGACGAAAAGTCTTGGAGTAATTGATAAAATTACAAGGTAATGCTGTATCAAATACATTTTTGTGATTTGGCCTTTCCCCAAACCGTGCGACATAGGAGCTTTTATATACCCAGTTTGTCCTTTTAACATAAAATATTTTATATATTAACTTTAAAATTTTTATCATTACCTCATAAAATATAAGAAAGTAACCTAATAAATCACGATAATTAACAACATAAAGATTAAAAAAACACATAAAAGATTATGGCTAACTATGGAAATTCTATTAGTGTTACATAATTGGAATAGAGGAAGTAGCACATTCTATTTGACAACGTAAAAATAATATCAATTACAATAATTAACAACTTCAAATACATTAAATGATATAAAAAATTTAATTGATTTTTCAATTTTTATGTATGTTGTATAAATCGAAATAGAAGAGTAATATATTTTAATATGAAAATAATTATATAAAAAAGATTTCAGATTCTATCTATATCGTTTAATTATAATTAAATATATATATATATATATATATATTAGATCCATATTGATACGGACATCAATAACTAGTCAGATATTCTCTTATATCATAAGCGAGAGTTGGGCAGTGAAGCAGGCAACTCTTCATCGATGTGTCTGCTGAGCTGCCTGCTTCTTCTATCATATTACAAGTGGGAGTTGGGCAGCCAGGCCGGCAGCTCTCGTCGACGTGTCTGCTTGAGCTGCTTGCTACTTCTTATACATCATGCGGGGTCCATAAAATATTTCGTGTATTTTTTTATTTAATCTTTTCAAAACAGCTGTTAACTTCAACTATGATTTTACAAGATTACCCCTAATAAATAATTTCCCCAGTGACTACAACTATTCTTTCGCTATATTATCCCGATCAATTATTTTAAGTTAGGTAAATACTAAAATTAGGATAAAATAAATTTCTCTTTAAATTGGGCAAATAAAATTAAAATAACTATTATAATATCTTTCTGTAATTATATTTGTGTCTATAAAGGAAATACTACAACTATACATATAAAAATATAAAATCACTTAATCATTACATTTAAAATTTAATCAATATTAATAATATTTATTGAATATTAATTTATCTTATTATGTAAGGGGCAGTTAGACGACAAGCAGGCAACTCTCCGTTGACGTGTCTGCTTGAGCTGCCTGCTTCCTCTTATACATTATAAGGAGCACATAAAAATATTCCATGGACTTTTTTATTTAATTTTTGTAAGACGGTTGCTTTATTATATAAGGGGCAGTTAGACGACAAGCAGGCAACTCTCCGTTGACGTGTCTCCTTGAGCTGCCTGCTTCCTCTTATACATTATAAGGAGCACATAAAAATATTCCATGGACTTTTTTATTTAATTTTTGTAAGACGGTTGCTTGCTTCAACTACAATTTTGCAATATTACTGTTAATAAATAATTTTCCTAGTTGCTTCAACTATGATTTCACTATATCACTCCGATCAGTTATTTTAAGTTAGATAAATACGAAAATTAGGATAAATAAATTTTTCTTTAAACTAGACAAATAAAATTAAAAAACTATTTTAATATCTTTTCATGATTATACTTGTTTCCAAAAGAAAGTACTACAAATATATATAAAAATTTAAAATCACCTAATCATTAAATTTAAAATTTAATAATATTAATAATATTTACTGGATATTAGTTTTACACTTAATGAGAAAATTTAATAGTATTTAATTATATCATTAAAAAATAAACTTATGAATAACTATTGGATCCGTGCATTGTACGGGTAACTAGTGTATATATAAGTTGAAGTAGCTAAGCTTAGTGAAAAATGAAGATTAAAGTAGCAAATATTAGTTTTTTTTTTTCGCCGGTAATGATATATGGAAGGATTCACTTTCCTATTTAATCAACAATTTTAATAATTTATTTTTCTCCATATAAATATTTTTAAGAATTATTTGGTATGAAATATATGATATGATATAATAATTTTAAAGTAAATTATAAAATTATTTTATATAGCATTTAATTAATGATATTAGATAACTCATAAATTATTTATTTCATCATTATATTTTAATAATAAAATAAATTAGTTCATACATGTAATAAAATAATTTATTCAAAACAAGTTATTTCGAATGAAGATCCTTGACTATAAGTTCAAAGTCTTACTAACTCCTCTTTATATTCACTTTTACTTATTATTATTTGACTTATCAAAGTTAAACTATATAAATTTTAATTAATATTTTAAAATATATTTTTTTATTATATTAATATGAAAAAAATTATAATTATATATATATTTTTTTATAATTTTCAATTATCTAAATTTCAAATATTAAATTTAAAGAAGTTAATTTTCAAAAGCAAAACAGTTAAGGGCGAGTGGTAGTATATGTTTGTTATTGGTTGTCCATTTGGATCCTTGAACAAACCATGGAATCAGGAAGATTATGGATCCACTCTTTGTTGTTTCTCAGCTTCACTATTGCTTCTTTGTATGTTCTAGATACACTTATTATCTCCAGTAGACTAACCATTGATTACCAAAATATCCAGCTCAAGAAGCAGCCTCACCTGCCTCTGCGTTTCCGCTATGATGGAACCTTCAAAATCCTCCAGGTTCTAATACAAATATTAGCTTCTGTTTTGCTTTACTAGGAAATAAAATGTTTAAGTAAAACAGAAAACTTGATCTGTTTAGAGTTGGAGATGAATAGAAGATTTTCCTTCTGGGTTTGTATGAGAAAAATGTTGAAGGAAGTTGAGTAATATCTGCTCACCTTCCAGCTAAGTGATACTATTTATAGGATTAATTTCTTTTTTCTTGTGGCGGAGTGGTTGTAATTTTGTTCCAGTTTGATGTGTTTTTAGGTTGCAGATATGCACTATGGGAATGGGATAGTGACTCGGTGTAGAGATGTGTTGGAGAGTGAGTTCAATTACTGTTCTGACCTCAACACTACTCACTTCTTGAGGAAAATGATTCACATTGAAAAGCCAGACTTGATTGTATTTACTGGTAACAACTTTGACTTCCTCTTTCTGTTATTGGAAACTATAACCAATATGTATGTATTGCCGATCTAGGATTTTCACTATGAAGGGTATGAAAAATAAAAACATGTTGTGCATGAAGTTTGAACTTGGAATTTCAAGGTGAAATTTTAACCTACTAAACCACTGAGCTAAGCTTTAGTCTTGTGTTTACAGGATTAAAAACCTATATATATCCATAAAAAAGTAAAAAAAAATTACTGTAATTTTTCGATGAATGAGTTCGGTGAACATCATGGCAATCTCCTGGATTCGCCCCTGATTTGCCATGACATATGTGAAGTAAGAAACACACTTACCTTTTCTGGGTGAGAGTTGAAACCTCTTCCTTTCTGGATTTTCAGAGCAGAAGTTCTAAATCAAGATTCAATAGCTGCTTTCTGCCTTTTCAAAAATGGTATAACAGAGAATCAGAATATGCTAAATCTAAATAATTTGCGGTCCATTTATTATATCTCAAGATTTGTTAGCGTATGTTGTCTAATGATCTGTAAGAAGCCTATCCCTATTGAATTGTGCAATCTTTTCTGCTTCCATGAGCTCACTGCTGAGGCAATATGTAGACATTTGGCAGGAAAATGTTAAAATTTATCTGAAGTTACTCATTCAAGAGATATGAGGCGTTTCACTAAGTACAATTTGTGTTTTGTTTCCCAAGTACAGTTTATCGATGGATATATAATTCTATTAGGACTGCACATACCGATACCCTGACTCTATATTAGTATGATATTGCCCACTTTGGGCCAAACCCTCACGGATTTGTTTTTGGGCACATCCCAAAAGGCCTCATACTAATGGAGTTGGGTGAGCACTTATATATTGGTACATTTCTTCTTCTCCGTCCGATGTGGGATGGGTTTGTCATACCTAACAATCCTCCCCTCAAACTAAGACCATACAATTCGTAAACTCCCCTTCAGGGATAATACATTTGATCTGCTAACCATCTTGCACCGCCACTATCAACCAGTGGGACACGCTGCTTGACCACCACTTTGCCAAGAAGACGTCCGACATAAGACATCCTTGCAGATCTCATGTCCGGTTATCACACTTGGAACTTCTCATAAGACACAGTTCACTAGTCCGATATACCCGAACCTAGGCTCTGATACCACTTGTTTGGATCGACAGGAATCTAGTGACATGCGGAAGCTATCAAAGCAAACCTCAAAAGCCCATGAGTATGAAGATAAATGAGAAACACCAAAAGAGACACAAATAATTAACGTGGTTCGCTCAACCGACCTACATCCACAAGAGGAGATGGACAATCCACTATATAAAAGAGAGTATTGAACATGGAGAGAAATAACCTCACCAATCACTCAGAATACAAAAAGGTTCATACACCCTTGTGTTTCACAATTTCTCTCCCTACACACAACTCTCAAGCCCTTATGACTACATTGTGAATGCTACTAAGTTAGACAGAATGGGCCTCTATTTGTAGAGTCATAAACCTTTTCCTACTTGAAAAAAGATTCGCCAAATGTGGAGAAATTTTGTTTTCTTTTTTCGCAAAAGGAAAACCCAATTATGATAAGAAACTCAGGAAAAATACCCAACAAATGTTCCCCTTGGCCTAAATTTCTGGCAGAATAAATTTGCTCCACCTTCTTCACACAATCTTCATCAGGTTGAATCTCTTCGGTAAATTTCATGTCTCGTCACAGAGAACCTCGTTGGAAAAAGTATCTTCACACAATCTTCATCAGGTTGAATCTCCTCTGCAAAATCTCCTCTGTAAATTCCATGTCTTGTCACAGAGAACCTCGCTGGAAAAAGTTTCTCCAACAAAATCTTCATTATTGTCAAATATGTTGCATCTAAAACTGAACCCGCCAAGGTGAACACTTGTTCTTAGCCTCGTTTTGATTCCACTTGTTCTTAGACCGCATGTACCGCTACCCTGACTCTATATTAGTATGATATTGTCCGCTTTGGGCCAAGCCCTTACGGATTTGTTTTTGGGCACATCCCAAAAGACCTCATACTAATGGAGTTGGGTAAACACATATATATTGGTACATTTCTTCTTCTCCATACGATGTAGGATGGGTTTGTCCGCTTTGAGCCAAGCCCTCACGGATTTGTTTTTGGGCACATCCCAAAAGGCCTCATATTAATGGAGTTGGGTAAACACATATATATTGGTACATTTCTTCTTCTCCATCCGATGTGGGATGGGTTTGTCATACCCAACAAGTTCACTCAGAAAAATCAAAATATTTTACAGGGTGACTAAAGTTCAATTGGTACAAGGTATGTAGTTGCGAATCTGATTATTCACCCCTTATTTTCTGTCCAAATGCCTTCCGTTGATTAAGATTTGGCGAAACAGGCAATCACATTAAATAGCTAACTCGTGACTAATATTGGAAACTAACTAAAGTACTACTTAAGCTAATATTAAATACTAAAAACTATGATCACAGATAAAGAAGCAAGAAATAACTAGTCCTTGGCTAAATTACTAGCAGCTTGTTTAGATCTTGTATGCACCTTTTCCTCCTAATATTAACTCCTTCACCAGGCTTGGCATCATCCATGATATGCCAAAATGTTTAAGCATTTCCCATCATGAACTTGAGGTAAAACAACGATGTAGAAGGAGATGATCGACATCTTCAGTAGCCTCCTTTCACATGGAACTCTAACACAAACTAACTGTTGTTTCCTGATATTCTCTGTTGCTAGAATCACCTGTGTAGATGCTAACCAACTGATGAAACATACCTTCCTTGGTATCTTTGAGATCCAAATCGAGTTATGTGGAAATGAAACCGCGTCCCTACCCAAAATAATTTTCATAAAAAGACTTAACAAAGAAAGTTCTATTATTCTCCAACACCCACCTCCAACCTTCACGGTTCATGGCTATCAAGTGACTACATTGCTTTTGATGCAAATCTAGCAATCTTTGGAACTCAATCACCTCCAAATTATGGAAATTCCTCTTGAACGTCAAGCCCCAGAAAACCTCTCTACCTTGTACGTTCTGCATTTGTTGGATTGACAACTCCTTTTGGCATGAGACTTTTGTGTGTGTTCGGGAAATCATCTTTCAAATTGTTAACCCCACACCACTTGTGATGCCAAAACATAATTCTTTTCCCGTCTCTTACGGTGAATGAAACACTGCCACTAAATTCTACCCAACTGTTCATAATATTCCTTAATCAACCACAACCGTGGAGCATATTGACATCTTTTGTTTTCCACCTCTCTTCGAAAGCTTGTTCCTTCTCTCTAAATCTCCATAGCCATTTCCGCAACAATGCCTTATTGAAGATCCTTATATCTTTAACGCCAAGCCTCCTGAACACTTGGGAGACATCAAAATATCCCAACAGATTAGGTAAAACTTGGGCATGAGATATGTATGAATGCTCGAAAATGTGCGTGCTTAATAAGTACTTCCATCTCACTTTTGGACAAGTGCCTTTTCTTACTACCTAATGAATCAGGTTCTAATCTGCTGTTGACTACATTTTTGTGGCATAATCCTACAGTTTCTTGATTGTTTTATAAACACTAGAAGAAGTTACCCCTATGTTGGTACGCAGTACAATGTGCTTGCTGAAACATGTGAGATCATTGGCTGTAACGATGTTTGCCTAGGATATGTTAATTTGTTTGGTTGATTAAACTTTTGTATGTTTGCTTTTTAAGCATTGACAGTATTGTACTTTTAGCAGTAAAAGTATGAGTTATTGCTTTACAAGAGAACACACGATTCAGTCTTCACATTCCTAAACTTCTGTTTGATTGATGGGCAACTGTTAGCTTTTACATTGGATCCATTATCTGTTATAACTAAAGAACCTGTAACGTCTAACTTCAGGGCATCGGCAATGTCAAAGGCTAGAAAGAAATGTATAACTTAAAACTTATGTAGTACTTGGTGAACACCTATGGGAAACCTTCTTATAATTTCACTTGTCATAAGAAAACAGAAAACAGGTGTTAGACTTCGCTTCCCTATCATGTTTCTTGTTGATAATTGAGTTGGAGTATCCTGGTGAGCATGGGCACTTCCAGACTATTGAATCAAATTTGGATCAGTTTAACTTTTCAGGGCATCAGTCTATGATCTTTGCTATTAAACTCAGTCTTCATTCAGTTGTTTAAATGGGAAGTTTGTCAAAGGTTTTTAGCAACATGGTCCTTCTTCTGTAATGAATTGTTCCAATGTGGGATTTCTTGAATATGTCATTTCTTTTTAGTTTGAAGTGTTCTAACAAGTCAATATTGTACGGCACTCTCATATCTGTCTTATGGTGGCTGTGATTTTAGAATTGTAATTTGCAAATATGTCATGGTTAATTCCAGATGATATATTGTAAATAAGAGCTGGTGCTATATTTTGTCTCTTGGTTACTTTTCTCTTGTTTTAATTTCCTGTTTCCTCACAAACAATTATACTCTAGAATTATGTAAAATTAACATCTTGATGATGTAGTTATGATGAGATTTCGCTTGGCAGTTCCAAAGCATCTTTGTCAGTTCCGCTTAACTTTCCTCGTTCATTTTGCTCCTGTCGCCATCTTCCCCTTCTCGTTTCCTGAAACTCTTCCTTCTTTCTGTTCTCCTCTGTCTCCTCCTTAATCCCTAGTTCATCCTAAATTGTAGTATTTGTAGAAAATAATATCTATCTATGCTGATGTTCCCGGAATGATGAATTGAGTCTTATTTGGCATACTTCAAGGTAAACCTAGGCTACTAACATCAGTCTTATTAACTTCAGCTTGATGAGTTGGATTTCATCTCGTCATCTTGCTTTTCATTACTTATTTTACACTTGTTTATGTACTTCCCTGAACTTTGTTTCTTGTATCTCCACCTCCAATTTCATTGTCCTTGTTCTTCCACACGTGTTGCTTGTACAGGATACAAATGTTGCTGTTGCTAATTGGTAGTGATTGCATATCATTTGCTTTATCGTTCTCTGTTCTTCTGTACTCTCTGTGAAACTCAGTTGACTTTGTTATGTAGGAGATAACATATTTGGAACAAGTGCTACTGATGCTGCAGAATCTTTGTTTGAAGTTTTTGCTCCTGCTATGGAATCTGGAATTCCATGGGCAGCAGTTTTGGGGAACCATGATCAAGAATCTACTATGAATCGTGAAGAACTTATGTCTTTCATCTCCCTGATGGATTATTCAGTTTCACAAACATTTCCATCAACCAAAGTTACCTCGAATCCAATGGACCAGCAACCAATGACAAATATTGATGGATTTGGCAACTATAATCTTGAAGTTTGGGGTGCACCTGGCTCATACTTAAGTAACAACAGCATTCTTAACCTATATTTTCTAGATAGTGGAGATAGAGCTATTGTCAATGGAGTCAGGACTTACAACTGGATCAGAGAATCTCAACTAAGTTGGCTTCGTGGTGTTTCTAAAAGATTTCAGGTATTGTAATGACAGACAATAGCAGGAATCATATGAACTCTCTCCCTCCCCCCCCTCTCTCTCTCTCTCTCTCACACACACACACACACACACACACTCTTTCCTTCCTGTGCACGTGACTTGGTCATTACCTGTTCAGCATTCTTCTACAATTCTGCCATTTATTAGAACTATCTGTTCTGTGTTTCCATGAATTGTTTCTTCTCCGACGAGGGGGTTTAGCCTTTTCAGAATTTATTAACATTTTGCAGGTCAATATAATCACAGGGACAATGGAAGTTTACTGATCAATCAGTGGAGACTCCTCCGCTCCCAGTGATGCATCCTGCACTTGCATTTTTCCATATCCCAATTCCAGAAATCCGTCAAGGTCCTATTAAAGATATCGTTGGCACATACCGGGAATATGTGGCATGTTCATTAGTGAACTCCGGAGTCTTAAAGACCTTTATCTCTATGGGGGATGTTAAGGCTGTTTTTATAGGTCATGATCATACTAATGATTATTGTGGGAATCTAGAAGGTATATGGTTTTGCTATGGTGGAGGCTTTGGATATCATGGTTATGGTGTAGCTGGTTGGCCTAGAAGAGCAAGGGTAATACAGGCAGAACTTGCGAAGGGAAAGGAAGCCTGGATGGGTGTGGAGAAGATCAGGACGTGGAAACGACTTGATGATGGCGTACTGACCAAGTTTGATGAGCAAGTCTTGTGGGACATTCATTCATTAAGATGAAAGTATCAGGTACACACTGTTCATTCTATATGATTATATCCCTATTTCATAACATTTCATCTTAATTGCCTTGTCTATAACTTATTTGGTCAAACTTCTAAAATCAGCTTATTTTAAAAAGTGTTTTGTCGCAGTGTTTTTACTGGGAAACAATTTGTATTTGACTTAAGAACTTAAAAACACATTTGAGTAGCAATTAGTGTTTGATCAAGCTTTCCAAAAGTGCTTGTAAGTGTATCTTCTGAAAAGTCTTTTCAAGGGAGAAGCTACTTCTTTCACCCTCTCAAAGACTACTTCCATTTTCTCTCAAAAACACTTCTCTTCACCTAAAATTTGGCCAAACACCTCAACTTTGAAAGAAGAAACATTTTTTTCTTAAAAGAAAAAACATATTCGGCCTCGGAGAAGTTTGGTCAAATAGGCTATTACTTTGTTCTAAAGCAACATAAATATTTTTTTGAGCCTTGCTATCCAAGAGCTAGTATTAGTCGTCTTTGACTATTTGATCTTTACTAGAAATAGTAACATCGCTTTTGATCGTTCTCTTTTTTCTTAATGACAAAATAAACTGGATCAATGCTTCTAAGAGGCATACATTTCAATGAAGGATATCATTTGTCTAGGGGAAGTATTGGAGGGTGAAGTTGGCAAGGCGAGCAAGAGGAGATTACTCTGAGGGATGACAATAGGGCGGGCGGGTTTAGAGCTATGCGGGTGTGGGCGGGTTGAAGTAGCTATTTTTAAAACTAATGGGGGGCGAAGCGGGTTGCGGGTTTAAAAAATCAAATAGGAATTCAAAAAAAATTAAATTTTTGTAATTTGTAAAATTCAAAGATATAAACTTTTTATATAAAATATTGACTTTAATTTTATTTTTTTCTAAAACTTAAACTAGACATGTCCGGTAAATTGTTAGTTGTTAAAATAGTAATTAGAAACTTTTAAGTAATGATTAAGAAACAATTGTTAAAATATCAACTAAAAACTAAAAATAGTTAATTAGTTATTGAGACATTAATTAGCGAAAAAAACTCAACCCGCCCCATTGCCATCCCTATTTGGCAGGGGGATATCGCTTATATATTATGGGTTGAACTTAGGGGGTGATAAAATAGCCTATGATAACATGGATTGCCCAACCGGTTTAAGTTTGGGTCGTCCATTATTAATATAGTTCATTTTGACATGACCAATTTAATCCATTTAAAATCTGGCTGATTTGTGAATCTCATTGACTCTTGAGAAACCTTTTTAAAATATTTGTAGAAATAATTTTTTATATTTAATATGTTATAGATTCATAATAAAGAAAGAATTTTTTATTAAGTACATGTTGGATTATGTCAACTTATTTCCAAATTACTTGCCCATTTAATAACACAATCCATTTTGATCCCCTCGAATTCGTTCAAACCCCCCATTTGACACCCCTAGTTAATCTTAACTCAGTGTTCTCCACATGGAACATATATATATATAACGAAAAAACACAAAATTTAACACATTAAATTCTTAACATATAAGTTTAAACTTCGATAAGTTCAGTGCTAAAAATTTCAAAGGTTGGAACTATTAAAGTTAAATCCTAGACTTGACTCTAGTTCTGGTGATAGGCAAAGTTGTCTAATAGAAAAACCAAGAGTCATCCACATTTAAAGTAGGGAAAAGTCTCAAATATGTGAACTATTAGAAATTTACCTTTGTTATTTGGTAAAAATTTGACTTATTTATACCATCTCATTATAAAAAGGCTCATTTGTGCATTTTTTTTTTAAGTAAGAGTGGTTTTGTGAAACAAGCTTTGCCACATGACCTCTTGGAGGTCCACATCACCAAATCAGACCCACTAAAAATCTGATCCATTAAAAACCTAACCCACCCACACACTACCCATTTTCCTAACCCAAAATTAAAGAAAAAAATTTAAATAAATATACAACTTATCTTATCATAATTTTTAAAATTTCCTACCGTTTGAAAAAATTATAAAATTTCAATTTTTTTACATTTTCTCTCCTCCCCTATGATACTTTAGCATTAACTTTCCCCACTCAATTTTTGCTAGCCTATTATTATGGTTATTTTCAATTTTAGAATCCAATTAGTTGTCAATTGCATTAGTCAATTATCCATTATTAATTTCAAATTAAAGCTAATTCATAATTAATTTTAACACAATTATTTCTTTCCTTTTCAAATTTTCGCTCCTTTCCAAAATTATTTTCACACAATTATTTCGTTCCTTTTCAAAATTTCCTTTTCATTCATTATTTCAAAGTCTTCCCCAAACTGATTTTGTCCATTTGATCAGCGAAAATTTCCAATGGATTCTCAAACAACAGGCGACAATGCAACACCATCAAGATGAGTCCATTGAAGATGATTCCAAGAAGAGATGAAGGTCATCAAGAATATAACTTCAACTTCAAAACCCAAAGTCCCAAAATGACATATTAAAAATGGGAAAAAGGAAAAACTCATTGCCACTTGCCTTTTGTTGCCGAAAGTTTGATTCTTCAACATTGTTTTTACAATATCTTCATTGTTGAAATAATGTAGGATACTATTTTCTTTACTTGTTTGTGGGGTTTTTTTTTTTACATTTTTTTCAGGTATCAAGTTTATACTATTTGGTGTTGTGTGTGTCTTTTTATATGAATTTTGTGAATTGATACACATATTTCATGTTGTTTACATATTGATACATGAAAGCACACCAAGTATTTGTGAAAATGCAGTTGGGGGATTCCAAATCTGAAAAATCACAATTCAAGTATCAAATATACTTTTCACGTACATTAAGTCAAATATCAAGTATCTACAACACAAATAATCTAAAATGTTATCCAAGAATCAAATAGACGGATTCAAGTATCAAAACTTTAAATTAAGTGCATAAATTCAAGTATCAAATATAAAAAGAGTAATACTCTAAAATTTTATTCGAGTATCAGAAGAAAAAAAATAAACAAATGATACCTTGTTGATTTTGAATCATATAAAGTTCTTATAAACCAAATATCAACACATAATAAAGCATTATAAACCAAATATAAAATCATAATAAAGCATTATAAATCAAGTATCAAATATCATTCTTTTTGAAGCACAAAGTTTTCAGTGACAGATCAAGATTGAGACATTCATAATTGCTTAATTTTTTTTTGTGGAGACAACAAAGAAATTGGAAATATCATCCTTTTTTTTCAAATCTTAAACTTAATAGGTTGTTTACGAATTTATTGGGATTGATTTAACCAACTAGAATTTTTTAGCGTTAATGAAGGAATCACCTTTTAATTGTCAGATTTTTTCCTTATTTAACGTAATACATTTAAATTCATATTAAGGTATCAATCGTTAATTCAAGGTATCAGTCGACACTATAAAAAATTCAAAATTTTTGGTAATTTTTAAAAGAGTCAGAAAAATTGGAAATTATTAATAAACAATATTATATTTATGAAACTTATACAAAATTAAAAACCCAAAGTCATTAACATAAAACCCGACCCAGCTACCCATTTTTGACCCAACACACCCTTCCCCTTCCCTTTTTATTCACTCCGTAGAACCTTAGATTTATCAGATAACCAAAAAAAAAAAAAAAAAACCCAAGTCTATTTTAGTCTGTGATCTTTCCCAATCAATTTCAAAAAACCAAGGAAACTCTCGAACTCATTTTTGAAGGTAAAAGGTTAGTTTGCTATTTCAAAACTTGAAATTAACTATCAATTTGATTGGTGGGGTTTAATGTGGTGGGTCAAGAATCTGTTTAATGTGGGGTTCATGGACATGTGGGTTTCACATTTTTATCTGTGTAAATTGGTGTAAAAAGTAAACTTTAATATATAAATTCTCAGCCTTTTTATGATTTTGGTTCCTCTTTATGGTGGTCTCAAAATGTGTTAGGTATTTTCTTTTTCATGTTTTTATCTTTGTAAAAGTGTTGTGTAATTTGTAATCTTAGTTTCTTTAATGATTTTTTCCCTCTCTTTTGTTCCCCGTAAATGTTTTTGTCAATTTAGGATATTTTATTCATTGTTGCTGCTTTGTCTATATTGCTTATGTGGAGCCCTCATTTTTTCCTTTGTCATTTTCTTTGCATATGAACTTTATTGAAGAATGATTGACAAAATGGAAGTGTTATTCAGCTATAGGGTGAATGGGTCTTTTCCCCTCAATTACTTTATAAAAAAAAAGGCATATTTTTGTCATGGATTTGACCCGAACTGTGGTCCTATAAAGACTTGTGTGAAGAGTTTGAAAAGAGGGGTCTTGTAAGAGTTCAATAACTCTTAGTTAATGGATCATTGGTTAGATACTAAATTATTGATGGAGATGATGACATAAGGGCTTTGCAATGCCTTATTTGTCACGAGTTTAAAAGAATTAACTTGTTTTCTCTAGTTGATACCGACTTGACAGTTCATACTCATAGCGTTCTTCGTTATCTGGAAACATATCATGTAGATGTTGAGATACCATCTGATAATGAATCTAGTGGCAGTAGTTTTGATGCTGATCTTTCATTTGATGTTGAGTATGATGAACAAGGTCTTGAGATTATTAATAACCAAAGGAGGATAGTATGAAGTGATGAGTAGGAAAATTATAACGAATTGAAAAATAAATGACATTTTCTAATATTGAAGAAGCTAGAAGAATAATGAATTATCATTCTAGAAAGAAAAAAGCATGAGTAAAATACCCAACATATTTCAGGACAACCAAAAGAGGAAACCAAGATCATAAAAAGATTGAAACTTTAAATGTTAAAGTTTACTTTTACACAAACAAAAATGTGAAACCCACATGACCATGAATCCCAAATAGACAAAGTCTCTACCCACCACATTAAACCCCACCAACCAAATTGAATAGTTAGTTTCTAACTTTGAAATAGAGAACTAATCTTTTACCTTCAAAAACGAGTTCAAGAGTTGTTTTTTTCTTCTTGAAATCAAACGTTGGCTTGAAAAAGATCTCACACTAAAATGGAGTTGTTTTTTTTTGGTTATTTAATGGATCTAAGGTTCTATTGAGATAATAAAAGGGTCAGGAAATAGGTAGTTGGGTTAGATCTTATCTTAATGGGTTTGAGTTTTAGTTTTGGGTTAGTAAAATGGATAGAGTGTGGGTGGGTTATTTTAATGGGTCAGATTTTTTAACAAAACCATTGTTAAAGAAAGAGGGGCATGATGAGCCTTTCTTATGATGTCGATGACATAAATGAGCTAAACTTTTAACAGATGACACATATGCGTCATTTCTAATAGTTCGATGATGTATTTGAGTTGTTTTCCATAATTAATTGAGCTGATTTAATTTGGTGATGTAGACCTCTAATGGAGGCATAAATGGTTTTGGAAAGCCGAATATGGTTTGTATTAATAAAAATTAAGCCTTTTTTATAACGACAGTATATATAATTCCAACTTTTAACGGATGACATTGATGAGGGTTTTTTTTAAAGTTTGATGGCATATTTAAGCCTTTTTCCTCTAAACTATAACTTCCTGTGTTTCAAGATACTTACAATTTTCTTTTTGAAAGTTGAATGATATGTTTGACCAACATTTAAGCTATATTTTTTTTACCAACATTTTAAGATTATTGTTTCATCATATTAACATAAGAGTAATAGCAATTTATAGTACTTTCCCTATAGTTTTTAATATCTTAAATTTTTAATTTTAAAATATCAAATTAATCAAATCTAATTTTACTTTGAAAATTAATCAAATTGACTCAAGCAAACTGTGACAACTATTTTGAAGCAAAGAGAGTATTATTATTATTATTGTTGTTGTGTTGTTGTTGTTGTCGTCGTTGTTTTTGTTGTTGTTGCATTCCACTTTGTGCACAAGCCTGTTGAGACAGCCTATATCTACCTATCTTGATTCATATGATGATCACCCAGCAGACTGTTATCACCGATGAGTCGAATCAAGTCATTATTTGTTGGCTTGTTGTATGACTGAACTCACTAGCAACCTTAGCTAGAGTTGCTTTCTTATTTATTTTCTTCTGTTTAGAACGTACGCAAAAGATATTATCCTAAAACCATTTATATATAATCTGGAAAAATACCATGCAAGCTGCGGTAAAGGTTGGGGTGGAGGCTCATCCTCGTCCGCTAGTAGGCACTGCTGCTTATAAATCCCCTTTCCTAGAAGAAATTTTTATGCTAGGTTCGCCCTCTTTCTGCATGAGAGAATAGACCGACTACTTGGAGAGAGACACCTAGTTAACGGAGTTCACAAGGAAGCAACTTTTGTTAGTGAAGCGAGGCCTCATACATCAAACCACAGGGGTGCAAGTAAAGATGAGGTGCTACGTGTGGAAGGACACAATCAATGGGGACTACCACTTGTGAAACTTGTTTTCCTTACAAGTCATTTTTTCGTTTTAAAACTTTTTTAGAGAAAATATTTTTCTCCTTTGCTAAACTCATGTGATAGTCTGTTATATTGCATAAAGCGAGTATAGTTTCAGACAAATTGACATTCAGATGCTAAAGAATAGTTAGAATGTCTGGTTTAGGATCAGCACAAGGTTTACTCTCTCCATCTCCTACGTAATTCAGTTTGCTCTTCGTTCCCCTGAAATCATGTGCATCTCTGCTTCATTTCGAAAACCACTATGGTTTCAATCCTTATTTTTTCTTGAGAAACTAATGTGATTCGAAGTTTTTGGCACCATATTGCATCATTCTTGATATATTCTAGATTAATGAGTATGTTGTGGTTGTTTCTTTTCATGGCTATATCGAGATTAATCAAGCAGTTCAGATTTTTTCGTGATACTTCGTCTTTTCCTCCATTGCTGGAAGGGATCTACGAAGCACTTACCTCCCTCTATTGTTTTCATTTGCAGGATCCACTCGATATGTTTGATATGGTTGATGTACGACACTGTTTGCAATTTTATGAGCTGGCTCATGATTTGGTTGACGTTTCCATGTAAAACCTATTGCAGGTTCGAGGGAGATTTTTTCATTTCTGTAAAGAGAGTGTGTTGTAATGTCCAAGGCTTGCAAGAGTTGGCTAGAAATTTGTAAAAAACGTAGTAGTTGTTAACAAATAATTTGCACCAGGCACGTACCACACTTTACTGTAAGTAGTTAATTTCTTGGCACAAACGCACGCGGGTCACACAGTACATAAGGGTATCTTACTGAAAGGTACTGTGCAACAAAAAGATTTTCAGCTAAATGGTCGGACGTATTATTTAAGAGTTAATTTAATTATTTTTCAGAACTAAATTAGGTTACATTAATGTGATACTTAAAATAAAAAATTTAGATATTAAAAACTATTACAAATTGCAATTTTTTTCTACATCAATATGATTAAAAATTACATCTTAAAATGTTTGTTAAAGTGAAAGAAAATTATGACAACTAAAAAAGAATGAAATATGTCTATGTTTTATAAGTAGTGTAATTTGTGTATTTATAAAAGATGTACATATATATATACACACACATTGTTATATAATATTTATAGTATGGCGACTGTCACTTATCTAGAATCATACCACAACCCAGCTGATATAAAGGATACCCACCAAGGCAAGTATGTGCCGGTCCATTGGCAATGTGGCAATCTCCAGAACAAGATAGTAGTCCCAAGGACTAACTCATATGGACAGTATCTCAATCACCGGTAACCCAATGAGTCCCGTAGGATATGGCATGTAGTGCCTCAGTCAGAAGAATGGGATGCTCCTTGGGAGAACATTTACTCATGTCTTAAAATATCAAATGGAACAAAATGATAAAATAACATAACATCTCATGCAAAGAAAATGTTGTAAATCAAACATTCAAAATTGATTGTTGTGTGACAAGAACATTACAAAACACGACAAGATTGCAATTTCCATTAAGCAGTATCAGAACTACAACCCATAATAGAATACATCACACTAAATTTGAAGCAGGGACCTGGTTCTTTTATCAGAAATCTCTACTATAAGCAGTCCAAGAACCAGGTCCTTCCTCATCATAATCATCAACGTTTTCAGTACCAACGACTCAGTCAGTTATCATTTTATCTTCCTCCTTTTGGCATCATCGAAGAGCAAAAGTGTTTAATCAAGTGAGGAATATCACAGTAATATGAATCCCCTAAAAAATGGATCTAATTGTACTTCATGCTCCAAATTTTTGATGGTTCAATTTATCTGATTCATCAAGTTTGAACACAGATCTTAGCTTTCCCTTCTTTTAGCTTTTCTCAAGAGCTTCATCAATTATACTCTTGCCTTTGTTTTTAGTTCTCTTAGCCACAGATACAGTAGGTGTTGTTTGAATACTCTTCTTGGCTTTATCTTTTTCTCTGCCCTTTTTGCGGTTTCCCTTGTGATCATGGCTATTTTATGCTAGCAAGAGCAACCTGCAAGAGTTGAAAGCAAATTAGATATATAAGAAATCAAATGAATGGTGATTTGCTAGTAGAAAGGTAGTTCTAGTATGCTTCTATTCCTTTTTCGAGTATTTTCTAGCATTTGGATTTTGAAGGGGAGCCTTGGAGTTACTAGTAAAGTTGTTGTCATGTGGTCAGAAGTCATGGGTTCAAGTCTTGAAAACAGCCTCTGGCGGGAATGTAAGGTAAGACTACGTACAATAGACCCTTGTGGTCGGGCTTTTTCCTGGATCCTGCGCATAATGGAAGCTTTAGTGCACCGAATTTACCTCTTTATTGACCACTAAGAATTCACAAGTTTGCAAACACATTTATCCCTACACATATCATTCTACTCATTCCTTGAAGGCTATTTTGATCTTACTTCAAGAACATGCCAAACTCCAATTGTAAGGCAGAAGTGCTCTAGGAAAAATATTACATATAAAACACACCATTGACAAGAGTAGGAAAAATTCAATCGACACCATTGACATTCAGGAAATTAACAAAAGAAGTATAAATCAAATGTGAAAGGAACAAGTTAGAAGAAGGTTAGAACAGGTACTAATTACCAAAGAAGCTGAAGATTCTAAACAACTTATAGATCAGATACACTTTATCTTGCTTTGATACAAGACTGGACATGGATCTCACAAGGAGGAGGAAAGTGAAGTGTATCTAGGTGAGAAGATTTTTTTTTCTCTCTCTCTCTTTTGTTTTCCTCTGATAAAGTAGGTTAGACCAGCTATATTGTATGGAGCAGAGTGTGGACTAGTCAAAAAGTCAAATTCTCACATATAAAAGATGAAATAAAGTTATGGAGATGAGAGGTTGAGATAGATGTGTGGGCATACTAAAAGAGATAAGATTTAGGAGGAAAGATCTTTCGGACAAGCTAGGAATGGCCTCAATATACAAAATATGAGAAACGAGACTCATGATTTAGGCATGTGCAAAGGAGATGAATGAATGCCTCAGTGAGAAGATGTGAGAGGTAGACTATACATGATTTTAGGAGAGGTAAAAGTGGGCCGAAGAAGTATTGGGGAGAAGTGATTGGACAAAACAAAATTCAGCTTCAGCTTATCGAGAACATGATCTTATATAGGAGGTTATGGAGGAAACAAATTAAGGTAGGAGGTTAGTTAGATATTGAGCATTTCTCACCTATTCGTTTATACTATTAAGCGTACTATTAGTCATACTTTTATTCTTGTAGTTGCTTGTCCTTTGAATTCGGTCATTATTATTTTTTGATAAGATTTGAGTTTGGTTATTAACTGCGCTTTCTTTTGTTCTTCGATTTTTGTTTTATCTGTAATGACAACAATTTAGAATGATTTGTCAAGTTGTCTATAGTATTTTGTCATAACTTGGCACGAGCTGACGACAACCATGCACCATCTGTGTCCGCGTTCCCGAAGGCAGTTGCTTTACTTATAGCTTCCTTGTTCGTAGACAAAGCAAATTCGGGATTGTTAGTTATTTCATTTTCTATATTGCTTTTGGACTATTTTTTCTTGAGATGACAATCTATTGAAAACAATCTCTCTATCTTTAAGATAATATTAAGGTCCACATACAATCTATCCTTTTACTTTGTGGGGTTTCACTGGACGCATTATCATTGTTCTTTTGATAAGGTAGGTATATAGTACCTCCTAAATCATGCTTTCTAAACTTTGCAGGCTCTCTAGTACCGTGTGAATAAAATTAGAAAAAATTGTGTAACTAGACAAACATATTATATGCATTTACATTATACAACTATAGTTTGAAAAAATTACAATTATACTATGGTTAGGGTTGCCTCTCTCCTCTCTCTGTGTAATTTCTTGCCACATATACAATTACATATATATATACTAGCTGCATATATACAATTATTTTGACAGATAATCATAGTCAATTCGACGGACATATATATACAATTCGCCTCACTCCACTCTCTTTCCTCTCTCCTCCCTCTCTCGATCTCGCTCGCCAGATATACAAATACATATGGATATTAGTTTCACATATACAATTATTTGACAGATATACACATACAATTTGACAAATATACCTATACAATTTGCCTATTTCCTCCCTCTCTCGATCTCGCTTGCCTCTCTCCTCTTCTCCAGGTCACACAGTCGAGGTTATGCCGTGTAATTATATAAAATATAGCTATTTGACTATATTAAGTTTCAAGCTTAGGCTATTTATGAAAATTCTCCACAAAATTATTACCTACAAAGCTAAATATAAGCAACAGACCTAACCACACCACTTGAATCAACATACTAACAGAGATATGATCCATCAAATTAAATCAAGCAGTATATGGCACAAGGGGCAAAGCTAGAAGCTTAAATAGTATGCTTTTGCTCTAACAGTATATAGGTTAAAAAATTCATTAAATATGTGTCCGTAGTAAATATAGAACTCAGTTATTAGCAATTCATAAGAATTCAGTAAGTTAAAATCCAGACTCCCCTGTCGTACTCACAACATTGAACCAAGCCAAAGTTTGAACAAATATGCAAACGGACCTAACCAACCCCTTGAATTAACAGAGACACCATCTGTCAAATTAAATCAAGCAGTATAGGGCACCAGGGGCGAAACAACATGCTCATATAGTAGCCTTCTGCTCTAACAGTGTATTTAGTTAGAAAAATGCATTACATATGAATGCCTATTAAATTTAAAATCCCATTATTAGCAATTGAAATCTATTATTTTAAAATTCATCACAATCCATAAACATAAAATTCTAAATTCGCCATCTCTGTGTACATGGTCACAACATTTTTACCAAGCCAGAATTTGAACAAATATGCAAACAGACCTAGTTGAGTTGAAGAAATTACCGTCAATAGGCATAAAGCAAACGAAAAATAGACAACCTCATTGGTGGCACAAATTGAAGGTGGTTGTGCGCTAAAGGCTTCCAACAAATCAACACCCCTTTTCACTGGTGTCGTAGCTTGCCCAGAAAGATCGCTGCAGGATTCAAAAAGAGAGGTTCAACATTGATTAATGCACTAACCTTTTTATTACTCCTTCCATTCGCATATATTGTCAAATTTTGCTTACTTAGCTATTAAGAAAATAATGATTAATATATTATCCTATTAATTGATGAGATTTCAAATATATTTGTTCAGTATATTTTTTCGATACTAAGGGCTTATTTGAAAAGCCACTTTGTTAGTTGAATTTGGTGTAATTTAAATGTTTGCCTGTTCGATCAACCATGTAATTATTTGATCAGTAATCTTATTTTGTTTTATCTTATCTTATATATATATAGGCAACTCCAATCCGCATCATAAATATATCAGTCATAAACATGTTTCGTATGTCACAATAATTCAGTACCCTTCCTGTAAACAACCACAAAAGGCCCACAGGCTATCCAATGGCGGACTATGGCTAACAAGCTCACATTTACACACAGGGCCCAAACTCCTTTTCCTTGTTGTCCAATCCACCTAGCATTGCCACCAAACATTCGCCAATGCAGCAACTACCCAACAGGCCACCTACTCAAATGACTCTCAGTACCTTACTTCGTACCTAGACATCCATATATCACTTCTCAAACATGGTCCTCAATAGGTAATACCATTCAGCCCAAAGTCCTGCTACATAGCACGACGACACAATCAACCACTTACAAAGGCCATAAAAAAAATTCCAGTACAACATGCAAAATGTAGACCACCAAAACCTCCCTCAACAATATCCGACCATCATGTAATTCAATGAAACACATTGGAGTACAAGTAGCTCATCCTGTTTACACCGGCACACTGTCGATACGTAGAAAACAGGATGCATCGTAGAACAAGCTAGAAGTAGGCTAACTCAGATGCAACCGTTCCAACCTGCCTCAAAACCTCAAGGGCTAGTATGTCGGGGCTAAGCTTACCCACGCCTTCCAACCCATACGACTCCTCTCAGGGTTGACACCCTCAGAACCGCTCTGTCTCAAATCTCAAATTGTACAAACTGACGTTCATGGTCGGCATAACCCCAAGTGCCGACTCAGACCTACCCTCAATCTATCTATAATACCCTGGTCCCTGGCTAAAGCATCCTATAACAAGTCTATACCGTATGGGCCCAGCTCAGTAGGCTCAACCCAACTAACTGAAGTACGACATCGGCAGCGACATAATAGAAACAAGTCAATCCGACCCCAGGGCAATATCAATAGCAAAGTTATCCAACCATATCGTTCGATCTGTATATCACATTCCTAGAAAATCATCGATCCCCCACTAATAAAAGGGGCCTTCCACTACCTCGATACCTGACCCAGGATAAAAGAAGCTTGGAATTCCTACTCAAGTAGGTGATAAGTTAAGCAATGCAGCTAACAGTCTAAAATTATAGCCCAATAGCAGGCAATACAACAAAATGATCAACATTCCCACTGGAAAGCATAGCTAGGGATCCAGACAACACAATCCCAGCTAGCTAATAATCATAACTAGTCCCTAGGGCAGAATGGCCGGCACCTCAGCTGATAACGCAACAATATCCCATCCAAGAATAAGCAATCCAACTAAACCACCCGAGCATAGCATTCATCTCACAATCCAGTCACCGAAGAATCAGGAGAACTGTATATCAAAAAAATCATCACAACAGAATCATAACCATGGAGACACCAGGTGTAGCCAAGGGTATAATCGACAACCAGCCTCTCAAATACGATGCACACCAGTATCAAACTACCCAATCCAGTAGCCATGTATCAAAATGATCATATGTATACACCATAGGGGCACGGTTCCCGTGGGCGTCGACTAAGTCAACTATTCTTCGGTTCCAACAGCTAAATTTGCAAACCTTGATATTATTGCACCGGATATGCTCTTAGCCCAATTCGATCATTCCGGAGCTAATGGAATGGTCAGAGTTCTGCTCCAAGGCTGTTTACTAAGACTTTACCCGAAAACTCATTTTACAAGTATAACTTTCCTGTTAACTCAAAAAACTACGTAACTCACAAATAATCCAACCAATAGCCGTCCCAACAGTATCAACAAATCATTAATGGTTCGAGATCATTATATACAGGCTCAAATCAACACAAAAACTGCAAAACCATAGAAATGACTCGGAGGGTCATTACGACACTCTCACATTTCAATACTATTATTCATCTTTTTTTTTAATTTACGTTTCTATCATATTTCGTTTTCCTTTAAAAGATGACGATTGGGGCAGAAAATAGAATTGCGTCTAATAAAAAGAGAATTGAAAAGTTACGCCTTCTAATTACTCTCTGTCTCTCCCTCTTCTTTATGACAGCCAAAATTAACTTTTGCCCTTCCACTTGCACAGAGAGGGAGTTTCTCGCCTTTTGCTGATCCACAAAATCCGATGGAAACAATTTCTTTTCTAGAATACATTTTTGATCCACAATGATGCCTTCCAAGACACTTTCAGAAAGTCGAGGTTATTCATCTCACCCTGCTGCCATGAGGTATGTCAAAAACATCTGCATCCTTTTTTTCTAAAACTAATACACTGCATTCTGCTTACATTTATTTGGATTTTCTTAGATACTACATTTAGGTAATTTACTTGCATGAATAGAAATCTGAATAGATGATTATGTTTTTGGTGTTTCTCTTTCTTCTTTTTGTAGTTAATACGGTGTTTTCCTAACAATGGTTATTTCACTGATATTTTAACCCTCGGGCAAAAAGGATAGTTCGGTATACTAAAACTCCCGCTATGCCCAAGTCTGACCACAAGAGTATGCAATCTTACTATTTTGGCTGAACTCATGACCTCCTGATCACATGTGTTGGAGCAGTAAAGTTTTGATGGCTGACAAAAGATAATGAAACAGGTTGGACTACCCGGTTCTTTCAGCGTACTGTTTTCATGGCAAAACTGCACACGCATCGCACAATAAAAATTGAATAATTGGTGCTGGAAATAAGGAGGATAACAAGGAATATTATTCCAAGTTGAACTCCTAGAAGAAGAAGGTTCCAAAGAAGGAAATATTATTTCAAGAAGCATGAAAAAAGGGAAGACTGATTAGGAAAAGGAATTCGAAAAGAAGTTGGAGAACGACTTGTCTGCAGCTATAAAACTAGAGAGAATTCACAGAAGAAAGAAAGGCGCAGAAAAAAAGAAAGAAGGGCGCAGAAAAAAGAGAGATTCAGAGAGAAAAAAAGAGATTCGCAGATGAAGAAAAAAAGGAAAAAAACAGAGGTGCTATAGAAATTACAACAAGAAGAATCGTTAGAGCTAACAAGTTTCTTTCTGCAGCATAGTTTTTTTCTTTCGTTCTTGATAGTTGAACACTGTAATCTCTCAGTACTTATAAACTGGGAACATAATCCTTGGGAGGTTTATGTGTAGCAAATAGGCTAGGGAAGTTGAGTTGAAGTTTGAATTGTTGGATCTTAGGGCTAACTAGCTAAAGATCTAACTGAGGTTGTAATTGTTGTTGAAGGCTCTTTTGAAGTAGTGAAGTTGAAGTTAAATCCTGTAGAGTACAAGTCGTGGTTTTTCACCCTTCTTGAGCCGGGGGTTTTCCACGTAAAACTGCTGCATCCAGTTTATTTCTGCATCATTGAAATACGTCGGTTAACCTGTTCCAACGATTAGGCAAATCCGTAGGGGGTGCAAAACCTAACAAGTGGTATCAGAGCAGGTTTTCTTATTAAAGGCTAGTACCTAAGAATTGATCCAGATGAATACTGCACCACCTTTTGGACATGGAGAAGGACAGGATGACTATGAGCTGGATTAGAGGAACAAGTCAGGTTACCTGGTCCATATACTGGACAGGCAGAGGGCACACAGTCAGGGGGAACTATGGAAAGTTGGATCAGAGGAACAAGTCAGACTACCTGGTCTATCCACTGGACAAGTAGAGGGCACAAGTCAGGGGGAACTATGGAAAGCTGAAAATAAATCAGAAAAGATGGATAGGCCTGACACTCAGAAAGTTTGTCATCATCAAAAAGGGGGAATTTGTTGGAGCAGTAAAGTTTTGATGGCTGACAAAAGATAATGAAACAGGTTGGACTACCCGGTTCTTTCAGCGTACTGTTTTCGTGGCAAAACTGCACACGCATCACACAATAAAAATGGAATAATTGGTGCTGGAAATAAGGAGGATAACAAGGAATATTATTCCAAGTTGAACTCCTAGAAGAAGAAGGTTCCAAAGAAGGAAATATTATTTCAAGAAGCATGAAAAAAGGGAAGACTGATTAGGAAAAGGAATTCGAAAAGAAGTTGGAGAACGACTTGTCTGCAGCTATAAAACTAGAGAGAATTCACAGAAGAAAGAAAGGCGCAGAAAAAAAGAAAGAAGGGCGCAGAAAAAAGAGAGATTCAGAGTGAAAAAAAGAGATTCGCAGATGAAGAAAAAAAGGAAAAAAACAGAAGTGCTATAGAAATTACAACAAGAAGAATCGTTAGAGCTAACAAGTTTCTTTCTGCAGCATAGTTTTTTTCTTTCGTTCTTGATAGTTGAACACTGTAATCTCTCAGTACTTATAAACTGGGAACATAATCCTTGGGAGGTTTATGTGTAGCAAATAGGCTAGGGAAGTTGAGTTGAAGTTTGAATTGTTGGATCTTAGGGCTAACTAGCTAAAGATCTAACTGAGGTTGTAATTGTTGTTGAAGGCTCTTTTGAAGTAGTGAAGTTGAAGTTAAATCCTGTAGAGTACAAGTCGTGGTTTTTCACCCTTCTTGAGCCGGGGGTTTTCCACGTAAAACTGCTGCATCCAGTTTATTTCTGCATCATTGAAATACGTCGGTTAACCTGTTCCAACGATTAGGCAAATCCGTAGGGGGTGCAAAACCTAACAAGTGGTATCAGAGCAGGTTTTCTTATTAAAGGCTAGTACCTAAGAATTGATCCAGATGAATACTGCACCACCTTTTGGACATGGAGAAGGACAGGATGACTATGAGCTGGATTAGAGGAACAAGTCAGGTTACCTGGTCCATATACTGGACAGGCAGAGGGCACACAGTCAGGGGGAACTATGGAAAGTTGGATCAGAGGAACAAGTCAGACTACCTGGTCTATCCACTGGACAAGTAGAGGGCACAAGTCAGGGGGAACTATGGAAAGCTGAAAATAAATCAGAAAAGATGGATAGGCCTGACACTCAGAAAGTTTGTCATCATCAAAAAGGGGGAATTTGTTGGAGCAGTAAAGTTTTGATGGCTGACAAAAGATAATGAAACAGGTTGGACTACCCGGTTCTTTCAGCGTACTGTTTTCGTGGCAAAACTGCACACGCATCACACAATAAAAATGGAATAATTGGTGCTGGAAATAAGGAGGATAACAAGGAATATTATTCCAAGTTGAACTCCTAGAAGAAGAAGGTTCCAAAGAAGGAAATATTATTTCAAGAAGCATGAAAAAAGGGAAGACTGATTAGGAAAAGGAATTCGAAAAGAAGTTGGAGAACGACTTGTCTGCAGCTATAAAACTAGAGAGAATTCACAGAAGAAAGAAAGGCGCAGAAAAAAAGAAAGAAGGGCGCAGAAAAAAGAGAGATTCAGAGAGAAAAAAAGAGATTCGCAGATGAAGAAAAAAAGGAAAAAAACAGAGGTGCTATAGAAATTACAACAAGAAGAATCGTTAGAGCTAACAAGTTTCTTTCTGCAGCATAGTTTTTTTCTTTCGTTCTTGATAGTTGAACACTGTAATCTCTCAGTACTTATAAACTGGGAACATAATCCTTGGGAGGTTTATGTGTAGCAAATAGGCTAGGGAAGTTGAGTTGAAGTTTGAATTGTTGGATCTTAGGGCTAACTAGCTAAAGATCTAACTGAGGTTGTAATTGTTGTTGAAGGCTCTTTTGAAGTAGTGAAGTTGAAGTTAAATCCTGTAGAGTACAGGTCGTGGTTTTTCACCCTTCTTGAGCCGGGGGTTTTCCACGTAAAACTGCTGCATCCAGTTTATTTCTGCATCATTGAAACACGTCGGTTAACCTGTTCCAACGATTAGGCAAATCCGTAGGGGGTGCAAAACCTAACAACATGACAACCATTTAATCAGTTACTCCAAGACCACTGTAAATTTAAAAGGATTAAATATGAATCTCTACTAAAGACATCAAAGACCACTGTAAATTTAAACCGCTGCTCATGAGTAAGCAGAGCGTTACTCTTAGCAATTTGTATATATGATCAGACATGCAAAATAGGCAAAACAGATGGGGTGAACCACTTCTTTCTTAGCAAAGAAATAGCTCCGGACTGTAAAGACAGAATGTGTACTGGAAACCAATGAAGTAAGACAATTATTAAATAGAGCTACAAAAAAAAGACTCCTAAACAGACTGCACTAAGGTAATCTAAAATAGACAATGAGTGCTGAAATAAAGTACCGTAAATAAACTGGGACTGCGACTGCTAGAACATTAATACGACTAAACTACAATGTAATAATTGTAATAACTATCAACTGAAATAACTCATGATGTTCCAATATGGACATCACTAAGAACATGAGATATGTTGATAGCTTTGGTAAATGCATTTTGGGACAAAATACTGGTGAGCATAGTTGAAACTGTTAAAAGCACTGACCTAGCTCTCATGGAAGCTGTGGTGTTGTGAAAATGGAAGAATGGAAAGGGAGAGGACTGAGATTGAAGTGGGAGCTGAAGCAATGAACTGCCTTGCTTTCATTCAATGCCATTTGCTACATATATATACATAATTAGATGACTAATCAGTTTGGTTGTTATAACTAACTAACAATTAGTATAACTGATTTTCTAACTAATCCAAGTACTATCTAGCTAAGCATTTTATGTACAACCATATACAACTATACTACTTTCTACAGAAATCATAGCCTTGCATTACCTATAAATTAAAATGCCCTTCCCCGGATAAGTAGAAGTGCTATAACCACAAAGCATTCTATCCAATGTTGAAATGCCATGTTCGACCTACGCGACCCTCCTTAACCTCACTGCCCAAAACTCTCCAATAGCTCATTGTATAAACCACTTCTCTTTGAAGCCATTTGTCTACAAACACCGCAAACCTACTATTTGATGGAGACTATGGATGAAGTTGAACTAATGATTGTTAAAGAAAATCTCCAATATACAATTATAGGGAAGTTTTCTTATAGTTTGCCTAATTAGTTACCTGAAGTATGCAAGATTATTCCGAATCAATGTGAGATAAAGGGAGAATGTCAAGTCGATTTTTTGTGTAATGGACATCTCCTAATTCGTTTAACATCGTTAGATGACTCAGTCCATTTGTTATCCAAACCAAATCATTTCGTGAAGGAATCCCTTTTTCTGTAGAGAAGCATCTCCATGTCGATTTGTCCACTCAATATAAAACACCCCCGAGTTGTATGTGCATGAAAGTGCAAGTTGATTTATTAGTTGATCACCCCTAAAATGTTCACCTTGATTGTTTTTGGCAAAAACAAAGAAAACACAAGAGAAATAAAAGAATGATTGTCTCAATCTTTTGACTTAAATAGAAGAGGTATAATCATGTTTATCTCAATAATATGATTTTTGACCCCCAAAAATAACATACACAAATAGTTGGATGCACTTTTCATGATATTAGTTCTCGGAACGTGCGTCGCACGTTGTCCCTTATCATATTATAAATACCTCTATATATTTAAAAAGTTGAGCTATAATTAAACAAAAAATGTTTAAATTAACAATTTTAATTTTACCATTTATATTTTCAAATAAATGAAATCAATACAAATGGGATGGAGCATTTGCCATCAAATAAGAGATTTGTGAATCTAATTAATTAGATAATACCCTCTAATGATTAGGAATATGTTGATAAGTTGTTGATTGAAATATTAATAAATGCATATAAATGCCTTTAAGAAAATTAGCCTGCAAATACATCACAACAAATGGATATTTATAATCTAAGCACTAATCATTCAAAAATAGGACGACTTGCTTAAATTAAAAAAAAAAATGAAAATAAAATTACAATGAAATTCAACTTGTACTCATAAACTAATATTCTCCATTATCCAGTAGTTTATATTCTTTGATACAAAGAATGTTTCTCAAAGTTCTACGTATCCTTGATATACGTGAACATGATTAAGAATAAATTTTGGTTTTAAAGAAACGAAAAAGAGGAAAAAATAGTAAAGTGAAACTATGGGGATTTAGTGCTAATTTGCTTAATCATTGACACTTATATTTCATAAAGTTGACCTTTTTTCTCTATTCATATCAACTAGGAATTATAATAAAACTAATAAATAAAGGACACAATATACAAAGAATAAATAAAAAATAATAAAGACATAATGTCATGACTATAACATTGTTCAACTATATTTTCTCTATTATAACCATTGCTGTTGTTCAATTCTTCCGTTTTTTTTGCTTTTTACAAAAACATTTCTGTCATAGCATGTTTGATCATCCTACAATAAAAATAGCCTATTTTTCTCAATTTTTGAAAAGATGGGAGAGGAAAAAAGTAAACTCCTCTCGTCAGAATTTTTGATCTCCAATTAGCACTAAGCAATGTGTCGACAGATTGGCTTGACTCTATGTGAAAGGAAATGGACTAAAGGAGAGAAGACGGGATAGGAGATCAATTGTTAATTGATTCAATTAAAACTGTACAGTACAAACTTTCAGCTATATATATGCACAATTACATCAACTAACTGTTATTCTAACTAGCTTCTAACTGATTTGTAACTAACTAAAATTAGTTGTAACTACTTTTCCAGGCAGGCATTAAGGCCTACATTTTGTTTATCTTTCTGTTCTTGACACTTCCCCTCAAGTTGAGGGTTGAAAACATCTAATAACCTCAACTTGTTCAATAAGTAGTGATGTTGTTGGTTTCCCAATGCTTTGGTCAAAATATCAGCTTCTTGATCAGTCCCTAGGACATGCGTGGCCTTAATTAGTCCCTTTTGTATCTTCTCTCTCACAAAGTGACAATCTATTATATTAAGATGATGTCCTGACTATTTAGTACACATATGATTGCTAAGTTGGTTGTGATTGACTGATTGAACATCAAGGAAAAGGGAATAAAGCCCCTATGTGTGAATGTGATTATATTAGCTATTGTTTATAGTGGTTTTTGGTTAGCATGTGAGCCATCTGTGGTTGAACTGTTGCAATTGTTTGTATAACAAAACAAGGAATGGAGGTCGTGCATGTCGAGTACGGCTAAAATTTTGGATAATTGTGACTATGCAGATATTTGTAGGTGTGTCGAGGGCAGGTATACCTAGCTTGTTGATTTCCTATTACATGTTAGCTGATCGAGCAGATGGGGTGAGTGCATGATAGTTGAGGATCCCTTAGAGATTGCTATATTGTTTCTCTATACAAATGGCTTGTGGTATTTCTAGTTAGTTGAGATTATCGAAACTGTTATTTGACACCGAGCATGCTTATGACTATTTGATTCACACCGAGCATGCTTATGACTATTTGATTCACTCTCTATTGTGAGTTTAGGGATGGGATCCCTATGTGGCTTGGATTAGCGTCTTCAGGTACGCCTTTATTCTTACTTTCACAGACGAAAGTTCTATAGTGGTGGATGTTGTAATGACCCTTCAGGTCATTTCTCTGGTTGATTAAATATTTTATCAATTTGAGTATTTGCATAGTGACCTCGTGCTATTTGTAACTTATTGATACTGATTATTTGGTCACTGGATGAATCATTTGACATTTTTGCAATTTTTTTGAGTTACGCAGAAAATTATAATTGTAAACTGAATATTCAGGTAAAGTCCTAGTAAATGGCCTCAGAGCAGAATTTTAATGGTTCCATGAACTTCAAAATGGTCAAATTAGGTTAAAAGCATGTTCAGTGCAACTATATCGAGTTTTGAAAATTTAGCCTTCGAAATGGGTCAATCGTTGACTTTAGTCAACATCATTGGTAAACGTGTCCAAATGAAAATTTTGACCACACCGTTGGATCCAGAAACATCAAGTTTGATCTAGTAGGACCTTCTGTTTGATTCTCGAGGCTTCCGAGTGTATTTTCTCCTTTGATAGATATCGATATTAGGGAATAGGACCCACATCGGGACAAAGCAACATTCGGTGAAAATTTTGACTACACAATTGACTCCAAAATATTGTTTCTAATCATATTTTATATATAAATTATATTTTTTCGACTTTGAATGAGGTCAGAACATCAAAATTAAGTTTGAGTGGTTGCTGAAGGTTAAAAGCAGTGGGGTGACGTGGCCCAACTATATGCTGCCACATGGCAGAGTGCCAACATGCACCTATAACACCAGTTTCGCGAATTGAAGAGCAAAATTTTAATCTGGCCATAACTCTGTAAATTTTTATCCAATTTTAGCGATGCAAAAGGCTAAATTGTACGAAATTTCATGAGAAATATCATGGGAACCTTGGATTTCAGATTAAGTATGCGTTTTGAGGTAAAAATCATTGTTTTTCTGTACATAATATTGTATATTGCCGAGAACTTCAAGTTGTGATATCTTGGTTGTTTCTTGTCGTAATTAAGTGAAATTTGGGTCTAAACTGTACTACCTTTCGAGACCTATGCTGTGGTATATTCAGATTTTGTTAATTTGATCAAATTTTTGAGTAATCTAGTCAAGAAGCATCTATAATAAATATTTTACGATAAGAAATGTCATGTGATTTTTAGGTTGTTTCTCGTTGTTCTGAGCCTCATTTTAAGCTCAATTTATGGCTATAGAGTTGTGGGGACGTAGAGATCAATTTATGAGGGTTGTTTGTGTATTTCGGGTGGGCGCTTCCAGTTTTCCAATTTTAGTCGCAATTGACCTATTTTCCCCTATTCCTTGAGATATTACATCCAAAACAATCGTAATTGCATTGTGATTCATATTTTGATAGCTGAGCGGCATTTGGAGGCAACCAGGAGAGGTAAAGCTCATGTGGACTGAATTGGAGCACATGGATTTTCCTTCCAAGTAGGCTAGACTTTCTTTCTCTCCCAGACTGAGCTAAATTATGTGGTATATGGTTATGTATAGTGGGGATTTCCTGAGTACATGCGGATATGATGAAGTGAGCTAGTGATTACTGTAGTAAGTATTGTACTAGCTGTAACTATTATACCAACTTGGTTGTTGTCTTGTTAGTGAGAGCTTGTTGTTATTAAAAGTTCTAAGTAAGATATGTATATATGTTGTTGAGGCTGGAAGTTATCAACTGGATTCTGTATTACTTGTATCTATTATATTAGCTGGCATTAATGTTGTATGAGTTGTAAACGCTTCTATAGAGGGTTGTAAAGGTGAGATAGATCGCGACTGAGGTAAGTTATGCATTGACGCTATCTGTGTACATATTTTGTCTATTTAAGAGCTGATTTGACCGGTTCAGCTTAACCTATCTGTGTACATATTTTGTCTACTTAAGAGCTGATTTGACCGGTTCGACTTACTAATATTGATACTTAAGTTCTACTGGATATCTTTCTGGTTGTTAGCTACTTATGCAATAATTATGACTTGTTTAAGGTTGTCCCTCCCTCAAACTGAGTTGAAATGTGTGATGTATGTATGAATGGTATTGGGGGTTACTCAGTATGGGCTATACCGAATGCGATGGACTATAGAGCACTGTAATGAGTGTGATATTGGATGTAGCTATGATATTAGTTGAGTTCTAACATTGTTAAACTACGAATAGACTCGGTAAAGGTCGGAGATGGGTCGATTCCATGTGAAAGCTATGTATACTTGGTTTGACCCTTGTCTGGATGTGTGTGTAGCCTGATGCTCCTGATACATGTTATCTTGTGAGACTAGTTGTACTTGTGTATATATACATATATATATATATATATATATGTATATATATATATATGATTTTGATAGCCCTGTTTGCTCTGGATACTTGTGATATAGCTGTGACTATGTGATACGCCCAAATTACACTCCAAATAGAAGAGTAAAGTGGTCCTTGGTCGGAGTTGAGGTCGATCCTACAGGGAACACGTAAGAATTATTCTATTAGTATCGGCTTTCAGTTGTAAATGCTATTCCCAAGATAAACATACATAAAGTAAATGGGGGGTTGCGTTATTTAATTTAAAAGCTTGGGAAAAGTAATTAACAAAAATGTTATTCCGATTTTTAGACAGATAGAGAGATGCTAGGGTCGTGTTCCCCATGACTTCCAATTGCGACAACTAAGCTGGATTGGTAAACACGCTCTTATTGATGCATGCAAAATCCAACAACTTAACTGATATCTAGGTCACCTTTCGGTCCTTCCTAGTTATATTTCACTCATCTCCTTTCGGTCTCAGAGTGTATGCAATTCTAACCGTTGTTTTTGATCTCAGAATACCTTCACCTTTCGGTCTCAGGCACTTAGACTAGGTTCATGACCCCGAATTTCTGTTGTTAACCTCTTTTCCCAATCACTACATCCCTCTCGGGCATGTAGCAAATACAGGCTTACCCTAACGCGTCGACTCATTAAGGAGAAGTTAAAACGAAGAATTTAACAATACATGCAATGTTTATTTGAACGAATTACCCCAGTTTGCGTTAACTTATTGAGTCGTCATGGTTCCCACAACCCTAGTTGTGGGTTTAGCCTAGCATAGTATTGATAACTGGCCCACAACAATTAGAAGAAGACATAAAGATTGACTTACAATTGAAGAACAAGAATCCATGTTACAAGCTTCGAATAATGATCACAAACACGATTCTCACAAATTACAAAATCAAACTAATGTTTTCTGCTTGTTCTCTCTTGTTTCTGCCGTAAAAAATGAAGTATCTAATAAAATAAAATAATGTACTATTTATACTAAGTAAAACTAAGTCGATACAATTTAGGAAAAATAGACTCGGCACGGGACACGGTCCGTTACACGGCTCGTGTGGCGTGAGACGGGCCGTCTGATCCTCCGTGTGACTTCACTTGCACAAATTCTGATATTTTCGACGAAGGCCCTTTTGAGTTACGTCACACGGTACACGACACGGCCTGTCTGGTGTTAGACGGTCCGTGTGATGGTCCGTATGGATCTCCTTGCACGATTTCCTTAATTTTCGACGAGTTGCCTCCCGAGCTACGTCAGTTACACGGCTCGTGACATGGTCCGTCTGGCGTCAGACGGGCCATGTGGACTGGCCGTGTGACACGACTTGCGCGAGTTGCACCAAGTGTCATGCCACGGTCGGTCACACGGACCGTGTGGCGTGAGACGGCCCGTGTGGGCCTTCCGTGGTCCAACACTTGGCCTCGTTTTTCACTCGTTCCTTGTGCTTTCCTCAATTTTCCATGCCTTTGCTATTTTCCTGCACAATATCAAAACATACCTATTAAACCAACAACAACGCACAATAATTCTATGTCGTAAGCGTCGTAAAAGTCGTATTTTTATGACTCATTAACACCCTCAACTTAGAACCATTGCTTGTCCTCAAGCGATGACCAAAAACACATACGACACACAAAGACAAGTGCTTAACAAGAAGTAAATAGAGACCCCTTTATCATCAAATTCATGTTCAAAAAAAAAAAAAAATACACTTGCGAATGCTCATACCCCAATGGACTTCTTGTTGGATCAACCTAAGCACTATACTATATCCCGTTGGCCCTACTTAAGTCCGAGAATAAAGATGAGCTGGTTAGTATAGCCACCAATTAGTACAGTGATAGTGCCCCTCACTACAAAGAAATCTCACACACAATGTAACAATGTAGCACAGAGACTGGAATGTAGACACCCACACTCAGAAAGAATTTTCAACCGACACACAAGTATAGACCATATGCTTGCCTTTATTTTTACCACCTTGACTCTTGAATGACCTTTTTAGGATCACTTTAGGACTTTTAAGGCTTGTAACGTAGGCTCGGGCTTGGGTGAGATATATTTAGGATCAAAGTGACTAGCTTTTCGTTCCAAGACACTGCTTTGACTCAGCCTTTCGGCTCCCCAAAATCTTTGTTTTCCCTATATTACCACTTTGCTTTGCAGATGGGCGTGGTTACCTTCTTCGTTCATTCTTTCACACGCCCCAGATTTCTTTTATCATTATTTTTTTTTCAGTCCAACTTTTCTTCTCATCACTCGACTCCTTTCCATCCATATTCTTCTGCTTCTCTTATAATAGCCACCCACAACTTAGGATTTTAGCCTGAGTTGAGGTTCACAATGTCTTTTCAAGGACCAGGGCCAATATAAGCCACCCTCAACTTAGGCCTTTGGCCTGGGTTGAGGTTCACAATGTCCTTAAAGGGACCAGGGCCTGAGTACGGTCTGCAGATAGATTGAAAACATGAATTGGGTAATAAGAAAGAAAAGGCCTGTTAAGGCTCAATTATTTGGTTCAAAGGGATAAACTTCATTTGGTTAATTCATTTTAGGCTTAGTGACTTCTCAACAAAAATAGCCTAAGATCCTATCCTAATCCACTCATTCAATCGTTTTAGGGGGACCAACCAGACAAGTTCTAGTTTACAAGTGTGTCAATTGAATTTAAGCAAGTCCACTCCCACATATATGACGCATATCCCCCACTATTCAGCACTACACAACACAGTCAAGCTTTCATTATTCAAGATGCCAACTAGACAATGTACAACGTGCTTTAGGAGGATCACAACATCAGTCAGTATGGGATGCATGCTTACACAAGTTTCGTGGATTTTCATTTTTTTAAATTGTTGGGGTTACTATAAACTCTTCTGAACACTTGTCTTTACACATACAAAACAAACAAAATAAACCTAAACATGCCAGTTCTACTAGATACTATACCTTCAGAGAAAAGAAACATGGCAAGAAAAACTCGTCAGGGTAGGATGCCCCACCCCCAACAAAAGACAGTGCAATGTCCCCATTGCACCAGAATGCATATTAAAGCAAAAATAGGAGTGGGACATACCTGGGACGCCCTAGGCGTCAGGCGGGTCATCATGGCCCAAACCAACTGGTGGGTCCGGGCAGGCAACATCATCTTCTGGTCCCACGACACTTCCGGAAGCACCTGTCCGGGCAGCCTCATATGCTAGGCGCGCCTGCTCCTCCTGGGCAGCTGCCTCTCGTCGCTGGGCCCTTAACGCTTTGCGCAGCCTCCTTGCTTCCTCACGCTGCGGGTCTTCCGGGGGGCTCGTGCGCTGGCTGCGGCTCTTACCTTTGTCCTTATGACCGGAAGCCGTTGGAGCAGGTACTTGGGCAGTAGGAGGTACGACCGGTACACCCCAGCCCTCGATCAAGCTCGGCTCCACCGGGGCACTGAGCAATGAGATCAACGAATCTGGCAGCGAAACCGGGGCTGGCGCCGTGGTGTGATACCGGGCGTACAACTCTGTAATTTTCTCTCTCATATCCTGCATCATCTGTACCAAGTGCGCCCTCTCGTCATCAGACAAACATCCAAACATACGATGAATGTAGCCCTCAACGTGTTGACCTGCTCCTGTAGACTCTGTATTTGGCCCACTAGTTCTGCATGGAGACGGTCCTCAGCCAGCTGCACATGAGCCTGCACCACCTGAGGTACCCTGACCACCATTTGGTCAACAAGTGCCCGTGTCTGTCGCTGTTCGGTTACCATGCGGGCGAGAAGGTCATAAAGGACATAAGTGTATCCCGGATGCGCCTGAGGTGCTGTGCCACTGCCCCCCGGCTGCTCAGAATCTGCACCGGTCTGGGGGGCCGTGGGGGGCTCCTCAAATGACAAGGGATGCTGTGGAGGAGCCCGAGGAAGCTGTGTCGAAATCCCAAGCCGGCGGGATCTACTGTGATATAACGGGTTGTCGATATCCTTAATCATGGCAATGTTGACCACACCCGTCGGAGCTAACTTCCTGTCCAAGTAATGGGTGGTGGGGACACGGGCTTGCCTGCAAAGTGCCCGAATCAGACATGAAAATGACATACCTGCGCGTTCCGAGAGGGCACGGTCCTTGATCTCCATGGCAATAACGCTACCCACATTAATACCAAGTCGGGCCACCAAACACGCTACCAATGCAGCATGAGAGAGTTGGAGCGTGTTGTCGTTCACCGTGGGTCGAAGTTGGGCCCGCACCACCGACCACCAGAACTTTGCGACAAATGTGAGGGAGGCCTTTGTAGTAGGAATCTTGGGGTTAGTCACCCAAGGTGCCTCCGCTCCTTGGAGTGCAATCTGCTCCGCAATCCACTGCAACTCCTTGGCCTGGATAGAGGGGTCTGAGATGCGGACCTCATCAGTAACATTCACATACCGGGCAATGAATAACCCATCCGGTGGGGCACGGTAGTCTGGGCCAAATAAAAATCTGTTGATCGTCTCTGCCGAGATATCTACCTGAGTCTCCCGGATGGTGACATAGTCCCGGTGGGACAATTTGGCAGCAAGCCGCTTCTTCGATCGTCTGGGCAGGTTGCCTTCTATGGAGGCAAGTAGACTGGCAGCATAGCTAGAATAGAACTCTGCGATCATGTCCGGGCCATAATATCCAGGAGGGCTGGCCATCCATCCAAACTGGTACGCTGCAAAGGCGTTTCGTATCTCCGGGATGGAATCCAATTTGTCCACGAGGACTCGCATCTCCGGGATAATCGACCTCCCCTAATAGCCCCCGGTGCCTTTGGTAATGCCATTAACATAAATCTCCTTTGCACCGGGGACTGACCATTGCCTGCGTAAGAAGACCAGAAGCCACTTGGCGATTTCCGGGTCAGAAGTCCGGGCAACCGCCTGTTGCGTGGCCTCATCATCACTATCGCGGAGGAGCAGAATGTCCTCCTCACCCCCAACATCGTGCTCTGCGGTGACTGGAGTGCCAGCCTCGTCCTCCTGCTCTGGGTCTGCAGCTTCCCCCTCCACCGCCACCTCTGGAGCTTCCTCCTCAGAATCTGAAGCTATGTAGCGTCTCACTGGACCGGAACGGGTAGTGCGAGGGGGGTGTGGGGAGACATTGCCGGCGATCTGCATAGCTGACCCGTCGTCGGAGTCATTACCTGAGTCACTCCCCTGATGTTGACTGGAGGATTCTGTGATCGAATCTCGGAGATGTGACTCATGCTCGTCCCTACGTTGGCGAGGTCTTAGACGTGGGGCCATAGTAACCTGCAACCATCACAAGGAAAAGAAATTAGTTATGCCGGGATGCTTGGGACGACACACTAACGGGTACTCAAACTTACCCTGTGTAAATGTAGTGACAAAAACCCTTAAGAGTGGCGTCACCCAGTCTATCATAGGGAATTTCGCACTAAAAATGCATATGAGAATCAATGAAAGTAAATACAGTGAAGTCTATAGAAAGTGGAGTGTCATGGCACGGTGGCCCCACACGGACCGTGTGAGGGTACACGGGCCGTGCAGAGGCCCGTGTGAGGGCCTGGAAGGGGGCAGGCTGCTAAGTATCCTGGGAAGGGCAGCCACACGGCCCGTGTAGGGTCAGACGGTCCGTGCAAACGGACCGTGTGGCGTGCCTTAAGCGCGACTAACGAACTCGAGCCGGACGGTCCAAGACACGGCCCGTGTGATGCCACACGGATTGTGTAACGTACCGTGTCACGGCCTTCGTCCCCAATCATCCCAATATCATAAAATCGAAGCTGACACGTAAAACAATGCATCAAAAACTCAAGATCGGTCATTTAAACTACACATACCACCCTTCCTACAACACGAATCCTATTTTACACCCTTAAAATCGCAAATACCCTATATTTCAAGAGTTCAAGAAAGCAACAATGGTGGTTAAGACTAACCCATTACCAAATCCTTAAGGAATCGTGCCCTAGAGAGTTATAGACTTCAAAATCAACAGGGATATGCATAAACTCATACAAAGGAACAAAACTAAAAGCAAAATTTCAAGAAACATATTAAAGAACAACTAACCCAAAATAAAAACTTACTTGAAAGAGAAAAGTAGACTTGGAACTCGGAAATTTGCCTAAGGAAAGTGTGACGGATCGTGAATGGAGTGCACAAACCGTGTGAGAAGAGATGAAGATTTGGTGGTGTGAGGAAGAGAGTAATGGCGTGTGGGGTGAGTTAGAGAGAGAGAATGAATGTGAGGCAAATAAAATTTGGAAAGAGGGTATAAATACCCAAAAATCCGTATCCCAAGACGCTCAGGAAAACGGGCCGTGCCACGTAGCACGTTCTGTGTCGCGTGCCATGGGCAGCAGATGCATGTTCCCGAGGCGCACGCCCAAACGGTCCGTTAGACGGACCGTTACACGTGGAACGCGTCGTTTGGCGTACCGTGCAGCGTGCGACTTACCCAAGGCGCGGTTCAAACGGTCTGTTACGCGGACCGTTCGAGCTCACACAGACCGTGTAAACGGATCGTGTGTCTTGACTTAGTGATGGAAAATACTTACCTGGCGCGCCCACCAGACGGACCGTTACACGAACCGTCTGAGTGTACACGGGCCGTGTACATGCCCGTGTGGCTCTCCTTTGTCAATTTCTCCCCTTCGCATGCCTGATTCGGCTCTCTTTCACCATGTGCATCCTTCCCTGAGACAAAATATAAACCATAAAGCATAAGTCAGTGTGTTTCTCTTTTTTTTTTTTGATGGGTTGCCTCCCATTAAGCGCTTGGTTTAACGTCACGGCTCGACGTGGTGGTCTTGACTACTCAGGCTTCATTAAGGTGGAGAACCTCTATCACAGAGGTTTCATCTGCAGCTCCCAAGTACTTTTTTACGCGCTGCCTATTAACCTTGAAGCGGTGCCCGTCATTCGTTTCTAACTCAACTGCTCCATTAGTAAATACTGTGTGATCTTGTACGGGCCAGACCACCTTGATTTCAACTTCCCTGGAAATAGCCTCAATCTGGAGTTGTAGAGCAACACTCTGTCACCAACCTCAAAGCTTCTTGGTGCAATCAGCTTGTCATGATAAGCCTTCATCTTATCCTTGTACAGAGCAGCACTCTCGTAGGCCTGTAGACGAAATTCATCCAGCTCATTCAACTGGTCCATCCTCATGTTGGCTGCCTCCTTCCAATTCATATTCAGGGCCTTAAGAGCCCATAGTGCCTTGTGCTCCAACTGAATTGGCAGATGACAGGCCTTACCAAACACCAACTGATATGGGGACATACCAATGGATGTCTTGTAAGCTGTCCTATAGGCCCACAGTGCATCATCTAATTTCCTCGCCCAGTCCGTTCTTGTGGCATTCACAGACTTGGTCAGGATCTCCTTGATTTCCCTGTTGGATACCTCAACCTGCCCACTTGTTTGCGGATGATAGGGCGTGGCAACCTTGTGTTAGCATACCCCGTATTTAGCTAGTACAGCCCGAAAGGACTTGTTGCAGAAGTGGGAGCCCCCATCACTAATGATAGTTCTGGGTGTCCCAAATCTAGCAAAGATGTTCCGCCTCAGGAACTGTACCACACTCTTGCTCTCATTGTTAGGCAGCGCTGTTGCCTCCACCCATTTAGAGACGTAGTCCACAGCCACCAGGATATACTTCATCCCATAAGAGCTCACGAACGGGCCCATGAAGTCAATGCCCCATACATCAAACAACTCAATCTCCAAAATGGGGGTCATAGGTAACTCTTGATACCTTGAAATGTTCCCTTGGCGCTGGCACTGGTCGCACCCCTGCACCAAGTCATGGGCATCTTTATAGATGGTGGGCCAGTAGTACCCACACTGCAGGATCCTTTTGGCAGTTCTGGCACCACCATGATGTCCCCCCACTGGAGAGGAGTGGCAGGCTTCCAGGATGCACAACATCTCTGCCTCTAGGACACATCTTCGGATGACCCCATCTGCGCATGTTCTGAATAAATATGGATCATCCCAAAAGTACCTGCGCACATCATGAAAAAACTTTTTTCTCTGGTGAGGGTTAAGGCCTTCCGGCATAATATCGCTCACCAGGAAGTTAGCAAAATCAGCATACCAAAGGACTAAGTCCGCAGAAGCGGCTAATACCTGCTTATCGGGAAATGAATCATCGATGTTTAACCACTCATTGGCGCGGGCTGCATCCTCTAACCTGGATAGATGGTCTGCCACTTGGTTCTCCGTGCCTTTACGATCCTGGACCTCGAAGTCGAACTCTTGTAGCAAGAGTACCCATCTGATTAAACGAGGCTTAGCATCCTTCTTGGACATGAGGTACCAGAGTGCGGCGTGGTCAGTGTGTACGGTCACTCTCGTGCCCAGTAGATATGCTCGAAACCTGCCGAAAGCATACACCACAGCTAGCAACTCCTGCTCTGTGACAGTGTAATTCCTTTGAGCCTCGTTCAGTGTTTTGCTGGCGTAGTAGATAGGATGGAAGATTTTGTTGCGCTTCTGCCCCAACACCACACCCACGACAACTCCACTTGCATCACACATTACCTCAAACGGAGCGCCCCAATCTGGTGCAACCACGACAGGCGCCGAGATCAGCTTCCGCTTTAAGGTCTCAAAGGCTTGCCGGCATGCATCATCAAAGTGAAACTTGACATCCTTCTCCAACAGTTTGCACAATGGGTGTGCAATCTTGGAGAAGTCCTTGATGAATCTGCGATAGAATCCAGCATGCCCCAGGAAACTCCGGACCTCTTTAACTGAGATAGGAGGTGGCAACCTCTCAATCACCTCAATCTTTGCCTTGTCCACCTCAATCCCCTTATCTGACACCTTATGGCCAAGGACTATGCCCTCCTTAACCATGAAATGACACTTTTTCCAATTCAGGACCAACTGGGCCTCTTCACAGCACTGCAGTGCCTTGCTTAGATTCTGCAGACAATCATCAAAAGAATCACCCACTACCGAAAAATCATCCATAAATACCTCAAGGGTGTCTTCAACCATGTCTGAAAAGATGGACATCATGCAGCGCTGGAAAGTGGCTGGGGCATTGCAAAGTCCAAATGACATCCTTCTGAAAGCAAAAGTCCTATAGAGGCATGTGAAGGTGGTCTTCTCCTGATCTTCTGGGGCTATTGATATCTGGTTGTAGCCCGAGTATCCATCGAGGAAGCAATACCATCCTCGCCCTACTAGACTGTCTAGCATCTGATCCATGAACGGCATGGGGAAGTGGTCCTTTAGAGTCCATTTATTCAATTTCCGGTAGTCCATGCACATTCGCCATTCGGTGACAGGTCTCAGCGGGACAAGCTCGTTCTTATCATTGGCTACCATCGTCATGCCCCCCTTTTTTGGGACGCACTGCACTGGGCTTACCCACTTGCTATCCGAGATTAGATACACCACCCAAACATCCAGCCACTTAATGATCTCCTTTTTCACCACCTCCTACATGGGTGGGTTAAGCCTTCTCTGATGCTCAATGCTGGGCACACAGTCATCCTTCAGTTTGATTTTATGAGTGCAGATGCCTGGAGGAATGCCAATTATGTCAGCAATGGTCCATCCAATAGCTCGCTTGAACTTTTGGAGGACCCCCAATAACGCCTCCACCTGGTGTTCCTGAAGGTCTGCAGCCACAATCACAGGAAGAGTGTTGTTAGTACCTAAAAATGCGTACCTGAGGTGTTGTGGCAACTCCTTGAGCTCCAGAACGGGTGGTTCCTCGATAGAGGGTTTCGCCGGTGGTGTTGGCCTATTTTACAAATCCAAGTCCAACTTCCTAGGCACGAATGGTCTGGTCCCCATGCCCTGCAAGGCATAGATGGCGTCGTTGTACCCCTCAACACCATCTTTTGGGAAGTTCATCAGAACTGCCGCCAGTGTGTCGACAGTCATCTTTTCCTCCAACGAGGCCTCAGAAATGTTGTCGTCATCAATATCCATGACGGACATCACAACTAACTCCTTAGGCCTTTTCATGGCAGTACACACACTGAATTTCGCCTCTTCGGTGTTTAACCGGAATGTGAGTTCACCTCGCTCTACGTCCACCAGTGCCCTGCCGGTTGCTAAAAACGGCCTTCCGAGGATGATTGGTACCTCGAAGTCCACTTTACAGTCGAGGATGACAAAATCGGCAGGGAAGATGAACCTGCCAACCCGAACTAGAACATCATACAGGATTCCCACGGGCCTCTTTACTGATCTATCTGCCATCAATAGCCGCATGGTCGTGGGTGTGGGGGCTCCCAAGCCGAACTGCTGGTATACTGCCAACGACATCAAGTTAATGCTGGCACCAAGGTCACAAGGAGCCCGTGAAAATTCATATGCACCGATGGTGCACGGGATGGTGAAAGCCCCTGGATCTCCCTTCTTTTCTACCAAAGACCTCGTAGCGATGGCGCTACAGTGGTGTAAATTATCGACTGGCTCAATCGTGGCTGTCCTCTTCTTAGTAACTAAGTCCTTCATGAACTTAGCGTAGCCAGGCATTTGTTCAAGTGCTTCCACCAGAGGTATGTTCACAGACAACTCCTTTAACATGGACAGGAACTTCTGGAATTTGCCATCCTCCGCCTTCTTTTTTAGCCTTTGAGGGAATGGCGGTCGCGGTTTCGGGATGGCTGGCAGATTTGGGTAATTGGAGGTGTCTGTCTCTACTGCCTGCTTGGTCGACTCTGGCTCTGCTGTCGCAGCCTCAGGTCCATCACTCCCAATGTCAACCTGACCCTCCATGGGGCTATGCATCTTGTCATCTGCTTTCACCTGACCTGCGTCATTAGCAACAACTGGGTTAGAAAGTACCTTACCACTTCTCGTGGTGATCGCCATGCAGTGGCCATCATTCTTTGGGTTTTGCACTATATCACTCGGGAGTGACCCGGCTTTCCTCTGTTAAATGCCGCTGAAAGCTGCCCCATCTGCTGCTCTAACTGCTTGATTGAGGTGGAGTGCGAGTCTACCAACTGCCTGACATTAGATATTTCGCTCTTTACATCCCGCACCCCTGCCTTAGTGGCCTCCACTTTGCTTAGGACTTTTGTCATCATGTCCTCTAGCTTAGAGTTGCGGCCACCTTCGTTTTGGCAGTCACGGTTTCTGTAGCCATCCCTATTCTGCCAGTTCCCTTGGTAATTATCCCGATTGTAGTTCCGACCTTGGTTACCGGAGTTGAAACCCCGGTAACCCCCCTGACTACCAAGAAACTGAGCTTCCTCATCGTAGCCGCTGCCTTGATCATCATACCTGGGTAGTGCTTCCATTGCTTTGACTTTCTCAGTGCCCCCACCAAGGAACCTCTTCGATAACAAATCAATTTGTGTCCGCATATGGGCCATGTCCTGGTCCCGTTCTTCCTCCTTCTTGCGCTGCTCCTCACTCATCTCAAATACCATCCCTGAACAGTCTGCCTCTCTAGTATACCATGCCCTGTTGTTCTTTGCCACTTGATCTAAGATGACCACTATGTCCGGGAAAGTCCTGGACATATACGACCCTCCACAAGCTGCATCAATGATGGGCTTAGTAATGAAGTTGCAGGACCTGTAGAAGACTGCCTTCAAGTGTTCGTCAGTGAGATGATGGTTTGGGCACTATTTGAGCTTTTGTCTGAATCTCTCCCAAGACTGATACAACGCTTCATTCGGCATTTGTTTATGAGATCCGATCTCATCTTTGAGCTTCAGTTGCCGTGAAGCAGGGAAGAATCGTTCCAGAAAGGCCTCCTTTAGTTCTCCCCATGTGCGGATAGAATCATGGGGGAGCTCGTTCAGCCACCTTATTGCCTCCCCAGACAGAGACAGTGGAAATAACCTCAACCTCAGCGCTTGCTGACTAACTCCTGGAATTTCGGACGATTGGCAGGTAGCTAAGAAATTCAGCAAGTGTTGATTTGCATCCTCTGTGGCAGCTCCAGTGAACAACCCCTTCAACTGCAACATCTGCAGCATGGTGCTGGTGATCGTGAATTTGATCCCAACAGGCAAAGGTGGTAGTACTATTGCCTCAGTAGTCCCAGCACCATCATCATCATCATGCGCTGCTGGTGGGTACTGAGGGCCTTGAGGTCTCACCGGGGGTTGGTGTTGTTGTGGTGGTACGAGTGGTACCTGGCGAAGTGGTGCCATTGGTGGTACCACATTACCAGCAAGATCATCCATACCCAACCCATCCTGACCTCTATCCGCAGGATTCACTACCAACTCCCTCTGCCTTGCTGCTTCACGGTCCTGGGCGTTCATTCTGCGAATTGATTTAGTAAGCTCTGGATCGTAGGGAATAAGTGTTGCACCCTTGCTTCGGGTGCTTGGCATGCAATGCTGAACTTCTACGAGGACAAAAACAAGAAACAAAGTAAAATCAGGGACTAGACTTACAAGCTGAAAGTAGCAACTAATAGACTAGTTCTTTGCCGCGTTCCCCGGCAACGGCACCAAAATTTGATACGCCCAAATTACACTCCAAATAGAAGAGTAAAGCGGTCGTTGGTCAAATATAGAACTCAACCGGAGTTGAGGTCGATCCCACAGGGAACACGTAAGAATTATTCTATTAGTATCGGCTTTCAGTTGTAAATGCTGTTCCCAAGATAAACATACATAAAGTAAATGGGGGGTTGCGTTATTTAATTTAAAAGCTTGTGTAAAGTAATTAACAAAACCGTTGTTCCGATTTTTAGACAGATAGAGAGATGCTAGGGTCGTGTTCCCCATGACTTCCAATTGCGACAACTAAGCTGGATTGGTAAACTCGCTCTTATTGATGCATGCAAAATCCAACAACTTAACTGATATCTAGGTCACCTTTCGGTCCTTCCTAGTTATATTTCACTCATCTTTTTTCGGTCTCAGAGTGTATGTAATTCTAACCGTTGTTTTTGATCTCAGAATACCTTCACCTTTCGGTCTCAGGCACTTAGACTAGGTTCATGACCCCGAATTTCTGTTGTTAACCTCTTTTCCCAATCACTACATCCCTCTCGGGAATGTAGCAAATACAGGCTTACCCTAACGCGTCGACTCATTAAGGAGAAGTTAAAACGAAGAATTTAACAATACATGCAATGTTTATTTGAACGAATTACCCTAGTTTGCGTTATCTTATTGAGTCGTCATGGTTCCCACAACCCTAGTTGTGGGTTTAGCCTGGCATAGTATTGATAACTGGCTCACAACAATTAGAAGAAGACATAAAGATTGACTTACAATTGAAGAACAAGAATCCGTGTTACAAGCTTCGAACAATGATCACAAACACGATTCTCACAAATTACAAAATCAAACTAATGTTTTCTGCTTGTTCTCTCTTGTTTCTGCCGTAAAAAATGAAGTATCTAATAAAATAAAATAATGTACTATTTATACTAAGTAAAACTAAGTCGATACAATTTAGGAAAAATAGACTCGGCACGGGACACGGTCCGTTACACGGCCCGTGTGGCGTGAGACGGGCCGTCTGATCCTCCGTGTGACTTCACTTGCACAAATTCTGATATTTTCGACGAAGGCCCTTTTGAGTTACGTCACTTACACGGTACACGACACAGCCTGTCTGGTGTTAGACGGTTCGTGTGATGGTCCGTATGAATCTCCTTGCATAATTTCCTTAATTTTCGACGAGTTGCCTCCCGAGCTACGTCAGTTACACGGCCCGTGACACGGTCCGTCTGGCGTCAGACGGGCCGTGTGGACTGGCCGTGTGACACGACTTGCGCGAGTTGCACCAAGTGTCGTGCCACGGTCGGTCACACGGACCGTGTGGCGTGAGACGGCCCGTGTGGACCTTCCGTGGTCCAACACTTGGCCTCGTTTTTCACTCGTTCCTTGTGCTATCCTCAATTTCCCATGCCTTTGCTATTTTCCTGCACAATATCAAAACATACCTATTAAACAAACAACAACGCTCAAGAGCGCACAATAATTCTATATCGTAAGCGTCGTATTTTCATGACTCATCACTATGTCATGACCCAAAATGGGGTCATGACTAAAAGACCACTTAATTCCAATACCAACAATAAATAAATAGTCACCACATAAAAATGATATCCCAAAACCTGGTGTCACGAGTATAAAGAGCATCTTAATTAGTGAAATAAGTGCATCTCAATTTTCGAATAGAAATAAAGACTAAACAACTAAGATAGAATCCAATGGAAACTCGAAGCCCTGAGTCTCACCACTAGATCTGGTATGAACCAAGTGCACGAGCAGTTCAACTACCACGTGGAATAGCATGACGAGAATCTGCGGGGAGAAAGGAGTAGGAGTGAGTACACATAACATGTACCCAGTAGGTTTAATCGACTGAGAATTAGAAATTGAATAAACCATGAAATAATCTAGGAACACTTCCACCTGCAACTGAAAACCAGTCCGGCATCGGTGCCGCCAATTTATATAAGATCGCGCAAGCAAAGTAAACATATAATTCTCACATAAGCCAACCCAAAACAACCACAAGTAGTATAATGAAATGGAATGCAATGGAATACAATGTGGTATCAAAACCGTCGCACAGCCTGTCGTATACACCCCCGTCGAGCTAAGACTCCCAGACTAAGGGGACCAATGGGGACCTCACAGGTCATATACCTTAATCACAATATATCAACTACCTTGCCACCCAAGTGCTCGTGGTCAAGAATTCATGATAAGAATCTCGATGTATCAACTACCTTAACACCCAGGTGCTCGTGGTCAAGGACTCATGATAAGAATCTCCATTCAAGACTTCCCAAATGCATGCAACCAAGGCACAATTATGGAAGCAATATTTTTCTCAATAAGCACAATAATTATCAAAGTTCTCAAGTTTATCAATTATAATATTCCCCCATATTTGGATAAAATTCTCCTTTTAAATATTTTACCACATTTTAGTAACCTTATTTCCTCAAGTAACCCATGGTCCCCAATATCATATTGCAAATATCACCCTTTTTCAACATGTCATATTCACGGTATTCTCAATTTAGGATTCACATGCTCCCAAAGCAACACATAGAAAAATTCACACAGTCACACTAGCTTCTCAATAAGAATTAGCAACCCAACACATGATACAATCTCATCCCATAGATTATAGCATAAGAATATTCAATAACTAAATCCCAATTTCAAAGAAGGATAGCCAAACCTAACTCGATGTCGAAACTATTTCGAACACTTCTACCGAATGGACCAAATCTTGAATTCAATTCCCACATTAAAAATTCTCTATCAAGAAAAAAACATACATGTCACAAGGAGTCCAATGACACCCATATTACTATATGTCTAACCCAGACCCGAAACTCGTTCAATTCTATATTTAATTCCCCAAGATTTCAAGCTTAGGGTTAAATCTTAAATCCTCCAAATAATATAATTCTAATGGTTACTCATATAATACAAACCCCCAATATTAGTACAAAATATATACATATATATACACATCCAAAACCCACAACGTAATTATTATATTTGCCTAAACGAAGAGCCAAAAGCACTGAGCAGAAGTGTGCCGATGAAGGACCCATTTTTTTATCTTATAAATAAGAACAAGTTCCATTATTATATGCTAAAAATGCATATTGTTTGGACCCATCTGCAATTGTCACATCAATTATTCATAATAATTCCTATTGCTACAGTGATTCCATAGAAAGATTACTAAATGCATAACTTTCGTTGCATTTTCTACATTCTGCACGCCGACATACTTTCTGCCTCACTTAGAATAGGTTCTTTTGGACTATTACACATAATATATTATAATTATACACCTGCTAATATGATCAATTCGAAAAATTGAGGGATAAGCCGGTGACTTACAACGTTATTCTTCGACGTCCGCTGTCTCCCCAAACCCTTGCTCTCCTTCTCCTTATTTTAATTATGTGATAAAAGTGGTAGAATTTATTAAGTTATTCCTGATAAATAAGATATAAAGTACTACATAAATTTTCACTTTAGTCCACTACTTACACTAGTTATCTGAAATTACCCCTCCATTAAATAACCCTCTTATGTAATAGTCCAAAATACCCACTTAAAATTTACGAGAGGACATTTTTATGAAATCAAGAGGACCAATTTTTAAAACAATCTAACGGGTCATTACATCGTCCACCACTAAAAATCATGTTCGTCCTCGAACATTAGGTAGAAGAAGGTACCTGAAGCTTAAAAAAGCTGGGGATATCGAACACGCATATCTGACTCTGTCTCCCAAGTAGCCTCCTCAATAGGTCGATGTCGCCATTGAACCTTAACTGAAGCGATCTTCTTAGCCCTGAGCCTACGAACCCGTCTATCCAGAATGGCTACTGGCTCCTCCTCATAAGTCAAATACGGACCCAACTCTATGGTATCGTAAGAAATAATGTGAGACTCATCTGGTATGTATTTTTGGAGCATAGAGACATGGAATACTGGATGAACAGCTGACCATCTAGGTGGAAAAGCCAACTCATGAGCCACCTCACCTACTCTATAAGAATCTCGAACGGGCCAATAAACCTCGAGCTAAGCTTGCCCTTCTTCCCGAACCTCATCACACCCTTCACTGGTGATATCTTCAACCACACATGCTCGCCAACCATAAACTCCAAGGGACGAACTCTCCTATCAGCGTAGCTCTTCTGCCGACTCTGGGCTGTCAATAGTCAACTCTGGATCAGGCGCACCCGCTCCATAACATCTCTGAGCAAATCAGTGTCTAATGCCTCGATGGTGACTGAGTTGAACTACCCAATAGGTGATCGACATCTATGCCCATACAACGCCTTAAATGGTGCCATCAGAATACTGGAGTGATAACTGTTATTATAAGCAAACTCCGCTAAGGCCAAGTGTTGGTCCCATCGAGCACCAAAATCAATCACACATGCCCTTAGCATGTCCTCCAGCACCTGAATGGTTCGCTCAGATTGATCGTCTGTCTGAGGATGAAATGCCGAACTCATGTCTAATCGTGTACCCAACCCATGCTGCAATGCCTTGTAGAATCGGGAGGTGAACACCGAACCTCGATCTGACACAATAGAGATAGGAACCCTATGCAATCTAACAATCTCACGTATATAGATCCTAGCTAGTTGCTCTGCACTGTGGCTAGTCCTTATTGGGATGAAGTGAGCTGATTTGGTCAACCTGTCTACAATCACCCAAATAGAGTCAAACTTGCCCAACGTCACGGGTAATCCAGTCACAAAATCCATGGTAATACGCTCCCACTTCCACTCGGGAATGGGCATCCGCTGCATCGGACCTCCTGGCTTTTGATGCTCATACTTAACCCTGACAATTCAAACACTTCGCCACAAACTCCACAATGTCCCTCTTCATCCCACACCACCAATAATGTTGCTTCAAATCATGAAACATTTTTGCCACACTAGGATGAATGGAATACTTAGCACAATGAGCCTCCTCCAATATCAAGCGAACCCAATCACCTACCTTAGGCACACAAATGCGCCCATTAATTCTCAAAACTCCCTCAGAATAAAGAAAAGCTGACTTAGCTTCACCCCTCAACACTTTGTCTCGAATCGCACATACTTTATCATCATCAACTGGTGAGCACGAATCTGATCCATCAAAGTAGATCTAGCCTCGATGAAGGCCAACACATTGTGAGATGGGGAGATGTCAAGTCTGATCAACTGTCTGGCCAAAGACTGAACCTCCAAAGCTAAGGGCCTCTCTTCCGCTCTAAGATATGCCAAACTACCCATACTAGAAGGATTCCGCTCAAGGCATCCGCTACCACATTAGCCTTGCCAAGGTGATAGAGAATAGAGATATCGTAATCTTTCAGCAACTCCAACCACCTGCGCTGCCTCATGTTCAAATTAGGCTGAGAGAAAATATACTTGAGGCTATGATGGTCTGTAAAGATCTCGCAATGCACCCCATAGAGATAATGCCTCCACAACTTCAAAACAAATACCACTGCGGCTAACTCCAAATCATGAGTAGGGTAGTTCCGCTCATGGACCTTCAATTGTCGCGGAGCATAAGATATAACTCTTCACTTCTGCATTAACGCTCCACCTAAACCGACACCAGAAGCATCACAATAAACAACAAAGGCTACAGCTTCCTCGGGCAATGCTAAAATAGGTGCTGAAGTCAATCACTTCTTGAGCCTCTGGAAGCTCGCCTCACATTCATCGGTCCATAGAAATGCAACTTTCTTCTGAGTCAGCCTAGTCAAAGGAGCTGCAATAGAGGAGAATCCTTGAACAAATCGACGATAATAACCTGCCAGCCCAATAAAACTCCGGATTTCAGTCATTGAAGTGGGTCTCACCGAATCACGAACTGCTGCAACCTTGGCTGGATCAACCATAATACCATCCTTAGTCACCACATGACCCAAGAAAGTCACAGACTCGAGCCAAAACTCGCATTTGGAGAATTTAGCATACAGTTTCTCCTCACGCAATCTCTAGAGTACGGTCCCCAGGTGATGAACATGGTCCGCCTCACTCTTGGAATACACCAATATGTCATCAATAAGTACAATCACAAAGGAATCCAGGTAAGGTCTGAACACTCGGTTCATCAACTCCATAAAAGCGGCAGGGGCATTAGTCAGCCCAAACGACATAACCACAAACTCATAGTGCCCATATCGGGTCCTGAAAGCATTCTTCGGGATGTCTGACTCCCGGACCTTCAACTGATGATACCTTGACCTCAAATCAATTTTAGAGAACACTGAGGCACCCTGAAGTTGATCAAATAAATCATCACTACGAGGCAAGGGATACTTGTTCTTGATGGTCACTTTGTTCAATTGACGATAGTCAATGCACATTCGCATAGTACCATCCTTTTTCTTTACGAACAACACCGGTGCGCCCCAAGGCGACACACTAGGCTGGATAAACCCCTTCTTTAACAAATCTTCTAATTGCTCCTTCAATTCCTTTAACTCTGCAGGAGCCATTCGATAAGGAGAAATGAATATGGGCTTAGTGCCCGGCTCCAAATCAATAGCAAAGTCAATGTCACGATCTGGAGGAACACCTGGTAAATTTGTAAGAAACACATCCATGAACTCTCTCACCACCCTCATAGTCTCTAAAGAAGATGACTCCTTAGAAATATCACGTACATGAGCCAAATAAGACAAACACCCATGCTCTATCATATGCCGAGCGCGAACATAAGAAATAACTCCCTTAGGGTAAGTGTTGGGAGCACTTGCCCACATTAACTGGGGTAAACTCGAATACGCTAAGGTCACAGTCTTAGCATAACAATCAAGGATCGCATGATAAGGGGACAACTAATCCATACCCAAGATAACATCAAAGTCAATCATGTCTAGAAGGATCAAATCAGCCTGGGTCTCCCTACCTGAGAATACCACAATACAACCCCGATAGACGCGATCCACCACTAAGGATTCACCCACGGGTGTAGAAACAAAAATAGGCACATCAAGAGGCTCACACACGCCATCAATATCATTAGCAAAATAAGTGGATACATAGGAATAGGTGGACCCAGGGTCAAATAATACTGAAGCTGAACAATGACAAACTGGAATAATACCTGTAATTACAGCATCAGATACCTCTGCCTCTGTACGGCCTGGAATGGCATAACACACCCAGCGCTCTCCACTAACCTGCGATCCACCATGAGCACCACCTCGAGCTCCACCCCTAGCACCTCTAGTGCTGCCCCTCGCACTCTGTGAAGCGCCTCTAGCTGCTGGAGCTGGTGTAGATCGGGCCGTCTGTGTCCCCGATGGAAAAGAAGCGGGAGCATGCTTAGGACAATCCTTGGCATGGTGTCCGAACTCATCACACACATAACAACCTCTAGGTCCGGACCTGCCTGTACTACCTGCACTAGGAATGGCAGCATGAACTGGTCTCCCCTGGTAACCCTGAGCGCCCTGCCTCTAAGAATCTCTGTCTCTAGGTGCATAACTGCCAAACTGACCGTGATAGCGGGACCTTTTACCCCCACCTTGTCGGGCCTGTCTGATGCCCTCTATCATTCTAGCATGGTCAACAATGCTCTGAAAGGAACCACCAGATAACACAAGAGAGGTTGTGGCCTCCTGAAGATAACTTGTGAACCCCTTCACAAATCAACGAATCCGCTCGAACTCTGTGGGAATACTAGACATGGCATAACGGGATAACTCATGGAATCGTGTCTCATACTCGGTCACAGTCATGGAACCCTGCTCCAATCTATCGAACTCATCACGACGTCTATCACGAAGGCTGTATGGTACAAACCTCTCAAGAAAGATCTTAGTAAATTGCCCCTAATCCAGCGCTGGAGCATCAACTGGCCGCCGGGCCATAACCGACCTCCACTACTCTCTAGCCATGCCTGTGAACTGATAAGAGGTGTAAGCTACTCTGTGAGCCTCCAGAACGCCCAAATTAAACAATCGATCCTGGCACTCTGTCAGGAAATCATATGCCCCATCCCCGGCGGTACCATCAAATTTGGGAGGAGTCAATCTCACAAATCTCTCAAAACTCTTCTTCTCAGACAAGGACATAGCAGCACTAGCAGAAACTGGCGGGGCTGAAAACCTCAGAGGTGCAATAGAAGGCATGGAAAATAGACTCGGGGCCTGAAATCCCATACTAGGTCCCTGAGCTGGCTGTGAAGGACCAACATGTATAGCAGGAACTGAGGTACCTGGAACATCACTAGTAGCAGGGGTACCCTCCAACCTTGCCAACAATCGAATCAATAACTCCTGTAATACTAGTGTACTCTCTAAGGGTGCAAGAGGCTGAACTGGGTCCTCAGTCTGCCCCTCGTGCTCATAAACTGGGTCAGCAATAGGCTCAGGTGAAGCCCCTCTAGCTTGACCTCGGGCTGGTGCTTCTCCCCTAGCTCAGCCTAGACCCCTCGCTCTGCCACGACCTCTGCCTCGCCCTCTAGCGGGGGCTTGAACCACAAGTACTGACTCATCTTCGGTATTTCTAGCTCTAGTTCGCGCCATCTGTGCAGGAAGAATAGATTAGAAGTGTACAAAACTTGAATATGAACTAATCGCACAAAATGAATCAATGAGAAGAGGATTCCTCCTAACAAGCATCCTGTAGCCTCTCGAAGATAGATACAGGCGTCTATGTACCGATCCGCGAGACTCTACTAGACACCCTGCTCTTTAACTCATGAGACCGGTGAACCTAGAGCTCTGATACCCAAACTTGTCATGACCCAAAATGGGGTCATGACTAAAAGACCACTTAATTCCAATCCCAACAATAAATAAATAGTCACCACATAAAAATAATATCCCAAAACCTGGTGTCACGAGTATAAAGAGCATCTAATACTTAATTAGTGAAACAAGTGCATCTCAGTCTTCGAAAAGAAATAAAGACTAAACAACTAAGATAGAATCCAATGGAAACTCGAAGCTCTGAGTCTCACCACTAGATCTGGTATGAACCAAGTGCACGAGCAATTCAACTACCACGTGGAATAGCCTGACGAGAATCTGCGGGGGAGAAATGAGTAGGAGTGAGTACACATAACATGTACCCAGTAGGTTTAACCGACTAAGAATTAGAAATGAATAACCCATGAAATAATCTAGGAACACTTCCACCTGCAACAGAAAACCAGTCTGGCATCGGTGCCGCCAATTTATATAAGATCGCGCAAGCAAAATAAACATATAATTCTCACATAAGCCAACCCAAAACAACCACAAGTAGTATAATGAAATAGAATGCAATGTCATGCAATGCAATGCAATACAATGTGGTATCAAGACCGTCGCACAACCTATTGTATACACCCCCGTCGAGCTAAGGCTCCTGGACTAACGGGACCCATGGGGACCTCACAGGTCATATACCTTAATCACAATATATCAACTACCTTGCCACCCAAGTGCTCGTGGTCAAGGACTCATGATAAGAATCTCGGTGTTTCAACTACCTTACCACCCAGGTGCTCGTGGTCAAGGACTCATGATAAGAATCTCCATTCAAGACTTCCCAAATGCATGCAACCATTATGGAAGCAATATTCTTCTCAATAAGCACAATAATTATCAAAGTTCTCAAGTTTATCAATTATAATATTCCCCCATATTTGGATAGAATTCTCCTTTTAAATATTTTACCACATTTTAGTAACCTTATTTCCTCAAGTAACCATGGTCCCCAATATCATATTGCAAATATCACCCTTTTTCAACATGTCATATTCACGGTATTCTCAATTTAGGATTCACATGCTCCCAAAGCAACACATAGAAAAATTCACACAGTCACACTAGCTTCACAATAAGAATTAGCACCCCAACACATGATACAATCTCATCCCATAGATTATAGCATAAGAATATTCAATAACTAAATCCCAATTTCAAAGAAGGATAGCCAAACCTACCTCGATGTCGAAACCGCACTCGAACACTTCTACCGAATGGACCAAATCTTGAATTCAACTCCCACAATAAAAATTCTCTACCAAGAACAAAACGTACACGTCACAAGGAGTCCAATGACACCCATATTACTATATGTCTAACCCAGACCCGAAACTCGTTCAATTCTATAATTAATTCCCCAAGATTTCAAGCTTAGGGTTAAATCTTAAATCCTCCAAATAATATAATTCTAATGGTTACTCATATAATACAAACCCCCAATATTAGTATAAAATATATACATATGTATACACATCCAAAACCCACAACATAATTAGTATATTTGCCAAAATGAAGAGCCAAAAGCACTGAGCAGAAGTGTGCCGATGAAGGACCCATTTTCTTATCTTATAAATAAGAACAAGTTCCATTATTATATGCTGAAAATGCATATTGTTTGGACCCATCTGCAATTGTCACATCAATTATTTATAATAATGCCTATTGCAACAGTGATTCCGTAGAAAGATTACTAAATGCATAACTTTCGTTGCATTTTCTACATTCTGCACGCCGACATACTTTCTGCCTCACATAGAATAGGTTCTTTTGGACTATTACACATAATATATTATAAATACACCTGCTAATATGATCAATTCAAAAAATTGAGGGATAAGTCGGTGACTTACAACGTTGTTCTTCGGCGTCCGCTGTCTCCCCAAACCCTTGCTCTCCTTCTCCTTATTTTAATTATGTGATAAAAGTGGTAGAATTTACTAAGTTATTCCTGATAAATAAGATATAAAGTACTACATAAATTTTTCACTTTAGTCCACTACTTACACTAGTTATCTGAAATTACCCCTCCATTAAATAATCCTCTTATGGAATAGTCCAAAATACCCACTTAAAATTTACGAGAGGACATTTTTATGAAATCAAGAGGACTAATTTTTAAAACAATTTAACGGGTCATTACAAACTATCTATGTTTGTTCTAAGTAATTGGAGCTGGCTAGGTTGCGGTATATTTATCTCTGGTAGACATGATTTCGTACTTTCCCTATGACATATGTGCTTATATATACAACTAGTAATCATTGTACATTTTCTAGACTTACTTAATAACTTGGAGAACATGTTATGTTTTGAGAAATGTTGTAATTGGGCTTTTGATTTGGTATTGTGACTCTTGATATAAGATACTATACTACTGAATCTCCGGTGGGCTAGAAATTGGGAGGTGATCCTGTTTAAGAGATGTATGCCATATCTTGTGGGATTCATTGGGTTATCTGAGGTGGATATACTATCTATATGAGTCAGTCCATGAGACTGCTATCTTGTCCTTGAGATTGACACATTACCAGTAGGCCGCCGCATCGTTGCCTTGGTGGGTACTATTTGTATCATCTGGGTTGTGGTATGTTTTGAATAGGTGACCTCTCTCTGATTATTTGTTCTCTTTGAGCCTTAGGTTATGCTTAAGTCGATGCTACCCTAGAGGTATTAAGCATCAAGCCACATAGTTACATATACACGGAGGGTCTTGGGAGGTCTACAGGGTCGAGTGTCATGCCCTGACACGATATACATTATAGAGTCCGGTGTGACGACCTGACATGATATATACTAGGGATCGGGTGTCACATCTTGACACAATATACAATACTAGATCGGGTGTCACATACCGACATGATATTATTTTTGGATCGGGTGTCATGCACTGACATGATATATATTTCTAGATTGGGAGACTCATTCCATCATGATGAGGGGGATTCATTTTCCCCTGGAGGGATTTATCCCACCATTATATATGTACGTACTAGAATTGAGTATCACATTTCGACACAGGATTGGATGTCACGTTCTGACACAAGATCGAGTGTTATATTTTGACACAAGATCAGGGTTCGGATGCCACGAGCTGGAAATAGTTGCATTATTTAATACGAGTTATGCTAGGTATACGTATAGCCTGATACCTTGACCGTGTGATATTAGTGGTAGGGTTTCAGCTGGGGTTCTGTTAATGGGGTTTGTATACACTGTCTGGTTTTACTTTTGGGATACTAGGATATCACAGACATGCTCACTAATGACCTGAGGTCAGATTGCTAGCTTTACTATAGTTCCTACCATTGGTCTTTCTATGCTAACTATATTTTGCTAAGTCGACCGATAATGCCTACTGGGTACCTTTTACTGGGACTCAACCCTATATTTCTGCATTAACTCATGTTGCATGCCCAGGTACAAGCCACGAACATTGGGCTAGGCGCTTTGTAGCAGCTACAGGAGACATTTGATGAGCACTAGTAGTTTTGGGATATCTTATAGTCTCCTATTTATTGGGCCGTCTTTTGTATTCAAACACTCACCTTGTATATTATAGTTGGCTTGTATATATAGGAGCTCATTCTAGATTATATTTATCGCTATGAATATATTTACTTACTCTCGTTTTAAGTGTATAGTAGCCCTGTACAGGTGGTTTCCAGGTCCTGGGTATATTGTGTTTGGCATATTCATATGTTGCTAGTATCTTTATGATTAGTGATTCAGGACAGGTACCGTGGGTATTGAGTTGACTTTCCTGTAGGCGGAATATAATAGGCACCATCATGGGCTTGGCTTTTCAATCAATCTCCGACCGCTCAGTGGCGTTATTGGTTGTCGTGACATTATATGTAATTTCTATTCAGAAAAAATATATGAAATCTATTATCAAATATTTATATTATGAAATTATATGGTTTGAACCTTATATCTTAAAACTTGCTTCATATAAAATGGAGTAATTTGAGTGTAAATGTATATACAGTTTTCAAGTACCTATGAAACAATAGCAAATCCAATTCAAGTTTCACAAATCATTGGTGTAAGCATCTTTTCCCTCTTATTGTTAATAATAAAAGATGACTTACTAACTATGCAGACAATATAACTTTCATCCAGTTGAATGTGGCACAAGTAATAACAGCTATCATAAACAAAAAGCAGTTAATTTATTTTGAGAATGGATTGACTAATTTCTTATCAACCATAATAAAAAAAATAAAAATGAACTTCTGAAAAAGTACATAGTTATTTTTTCTTCTTAGAAAAGGGGAGATCCTCATCTTCCTCCTCTATAATTGTCATCATCACTATCATCACTATCATAATCGCTATCCTCCTCTCCTTCATTGTCTTCAGCATTCCTTTCATTAGGAGGCATATAATAATCACCTGAATCTGATCCATCATCCTCATCGCCATACTCATCCTCATTGTCTTCATTTTTTCTTTCCTTAGGAGGGACATAATAATCCCCTGAATCTGATCTGTCATCCTCATCCCCACACTCATCCTCACTGCCTTCGTAATTTTCTTTGTTAGGAGGCAAAAAATCATTTTCAAAATGTCCATTACCCTTCTCATCGACTCTACCATTCCATTCGTCAGAAAGCACATAATCATCCCTAGAATCTTCATCCTCATCATCATCTTCATAATCATTTTCATCATTTTCTTTGTTAAAAGATACAAAATCTTTCCCAGAATATCCATCTACCTCGACGCCTCCATCATTCCGTTCGTTATAAGACAAAAAATCATTTTCAGAGTCTCCACTATTGTCATCACTTTCTTCATTATCTTCATTGTTACCTTCATTAGGAGGCATATAATCATTTTCAGAATATGTATTATAACCATAATCATCTTTATCAGAAGGCAAATATTTATCCCCAAATTCTCCATTATCATCCACTTCCCCCTTATTATTGTCTCCATCATTTCTTTTGTTATGAGGAAAATAGTAATTTTCATCATCTCCATCATTTTCTTTATTAAAAGGCATATTATCATATTCAAAGTGTCCATCATCGTCATCCTTCTCCTCATCGACTCCATTATTTCCTTTCTTATGAGACACATAGTTATCCTCAAAATCTCCATCATCACTGTTCTCTTCTTCATCATCCCCATTATCCCATGCATTAGGAGTCACATGATCATCCCCAAAATCTTTATCATCATCATCGCCACTATCCTCCTCATCATCTTTATCCTCCTCGTCTTCATCCTCCTCCTCCTCATCGTCTTCTTCATCATCATTACTAGAAGGAACATAATCATCTCCAGAGTCTTCATCATTGTCATCCTCCTCCTCATTGTTTCCATCATCTTCGTTGTTAGAAGGTACAAAATCATCCCCTGAATCATCATAATCTCCATCACTCCCTTCATTAGGAGGCATAAAATCATCCTCGGAATATTTATCATCCTCATCCGGTGACCATTCTTCACCAGATGAATTGTCATCACTACTAAAATTGTCGTTTTCCTTGTACAAATGAACATTATACTTATCATCAGCCACATCTATATCAGTATCCAAAATCATTTGATAAAAAACAATACGTTTTGTTGAATTTGGTGTTATCTCCATAAAGCTAACTAATACTATATCAGAACTAAGACCACTTACTTTAATTCGTAATTCCAAAGAAGAAGAATCATAACTCAAAACAGATACAAGATCTAGAGTATAAAAAAAACATTGCATCTTTAGTAAAGCAAAAATAAAGACTGATACCATTGGAACTGAGAATTTTTGTTCACGCTATGCTAGTTAATTACACATTGGACTTATATAGTAGTGGTCATGTTAGGATTTATAAAATAAATCTAGTGATAGATTTGGTAAATCTATTACTTCTTGTATTTCATATTACTTAACTCCTATATTAAAAATAGATGTTTTATTTTACATGTTTAATTTTTAGAAAATTAAGAGAGCTTTTGAATTATATTTTACCTTTTCAACCTTTTGTGTTAAATAACAATATAAAATAGTAGTAGTAGTCAAATTAAATATAAGGTTAGTTTTGTAAAATATACTTTTTTTAAAAAAATTTTAAGAATTGATCAAGTCAACATGTTTCAAATAACATGAAATTGAGGAAATACTATAAGAATCTGGTGGTAACTAATAGTGCATTTAATATGCGCCCAAAAAATAAAGTGAAGTAATTTGTTATAACTTATTAAATATAATTAATAAACAAGATGGCCACAAATTAATTGTTCGTTTTGACTCATCAATTTTTACATTTTCTTTTACAAGAATTTTAAGAAATCATAAATAAGAAGTATTTTTTTTATTAATCTATCTATAACTTTTTTTTAAAATGGTCAATATTATTTACTCTTGGAAACAAGTAATTTTAAGATCTAAATTAAAAAAAAGTTAATTAATTGTCACGCCACGGAAAGGGTACCTTAGCATGGCCAGTTGATGAATCCATATCTTAAACTTATTTTGAGCTTAGAATATGAAGAAATGTTGTCCTCGGGTGCTATTATGCTTCAATTGCTAACTAATATGCATGTGTTGTGACAAGAATGAATCTAAAAGTGTACAAGTGAACTATACTCAATAAATCTTGAAAAAGGAGTAAAAATGTCAAAAAGATGGTCAAAAGCGGCATCACCAACATACTCAATGAATCACCGAAGTCCCAAAGAGACCATCTAATGTCGTAGCAACCAAGATCCCAAGTCCATGACAGAAAGGCGATGCATGAGGAGATTCAGCGGAGCGTCGAATATGATCAGCAATGAACAAAACCGTTGCCCAATATTGCGGAGATGCAAGCCTTCAAAAGGTGCAGAAAAAGGCGGTCAAGTGCACATTTGATGCATCATCGGAGTGCTGGGCGATGGTCGACCTTGACCACTGAATGACAACTCGGTCCACAAATTTCTATTTATTTTGCATGGACTATTTAAGCTTTTGGCAAGGACATTGTACATAGCATTTCATATCAGGTTTTACAGATAGAGAGAAACAAAGGAGAATAGAGTACATAAAAGCTTCTTGCTCAAGTAGTACAAGGGTTTGGTGGTTTCAAGCTTTAGAAAGAAGAAATTGTAGAGATTAGCTAGTGTAGTTCAACTTTTCTCTTGCTATTCATCTTGTCCATGTATTCAGCTTTTGATTTTGGTATTGATTCTTTACTTTTGAGCATGAGGGATTAAAACTCCTATGTTGTGGATGTGTAAATCATATGGGTCTTTGATTTCTATGTTGGGTGTATGATAGTTTGATTATATTATTGTTAATCTGACTGAGTTTACATCGATTGCTAAGTTTCATCTATAATCTTAAGGTCGCAAACTTGGGGTTTACTTTAGATCTCTAATTATTGCTTTAATTTGAGTAATTAAAGTGTGCAATAGATGTATTAGCTAGAAATCTTTCGGGGTTTGATTGAATGCCAAAACCTTGGATTCAATGGCTAAAGTATGAGGTGGTTTGCTATAATTTCTCAGGCCAGGTGTGTCCTTAAAGGATTTGCACGTGATGTCATAAATGATTCATGCGAAACACCTACATTTTCATAATTCAAGGGTTGGTTACCAACAACCTAGCTTACTCACTCATCTTTTAACTCGATTAATCAAGTGCTTAGACCGAACTTATTTCCATATTTTCACACCCCCAATATCTGTTTTAATCTATTGTTAATTTGCAATTTAGAAATTATTTTTGGCGGATTCTTGATTTTTATTTACTTATAACCCTAATTAGACCCTACAATTGCCTAGTTTAATGCATCACTTCACCTCTTGAAGTAACATTCCCTGTGGGACTCAACCTCAACTTTTTTATTGGGTTAATATGCTGATAATGATCATCCCTACTTTCATTTAAGTTGTAGCTTTGAACGTTATAAAAAATGGTGTCGTTGTTGGGGAATGGTCCTAGCTCTTGATTGAAGTTTTTGTTGAACTTAGTTTTTGTAATTAGAGTTGTTTTATTGTCGTTTTTGCTAATGTTTATCACTTGTTAAGATGGAGGATACTGGAAGTGTTCATAGTGACAATGTGAGAGATGAGAATGTCTTCCAAGATGTCAACTGGGCTCAAGTAGGAAGTATGGGAGTAATCCAATTACCCCCATTGGCTGGAGGTGTTGTATTTCATGTTACTAGCACAATGTTATAGTTGCTTCAGCTAAAAGGACTATTCGAAGGGTAAGCCTATAAGGATCCCCATGAGCATCTTCAGAATTTTTTAGATGTCTATTTGCCATTCAACTTTCAGGGAGTCACCCAAGAAGCCATCAGATTGAAACTCTTCCCATTCTTCATAACTGGAAAACCGATGAAGTGGTTAGCTGAACTTCCTCGAGATTCAATCACTTCTAGGGAGGAACTACATGGTGCATTCCTTGAAAGGTTGTTTCCTCTCTCGAAGATGGTTAAGTTGTAAAGGAGCAGCGAGAATTGATGGTGATCCATTACATGAAACATGGCTATGGTTCCAGAAACCTTTGCTCCAAAGCCCCAACCTTGGAGTTCCAGACCACCTGCGGTTGCAATACTTTTACATGAGCCTAGATGCAGTCAACAAAGGTGTGGCTGACCAATTAGTTCGAGGAGGAATCATAAAGCATACATTTGTTACTGCATGTGAGCTTTCGGATGACATGACCAAGACAAACAGGGCTTGGTATACAAGGGATGACCTTGTATCTTCTATGCACAAGGGTCCATCTAAAGAACAACTAGCCAAAGATCAAGAGGGGGATGAAAACATGGCTAAAATACGCAGTTGAATCTCTTGACTAAGCATATAATGGGTAGAAACCAAAAGAATGTTATTGTTATAGATGCTGTTGGTGATGTGGTTTATGATAATGTACCATATGAAGGAGGTTATAGTGAAGAGGTATATTATATGGATAACCAGGTTATGGGTTCTCGGCCAACTCTTCCAAGGCCACCCGGGAATTAAGGTTGGAACAATGATGTTGTATAGCGAGATAGTGCTTGGCCAGATCAACCTTAACTAGGAGGTTGGAGAGATTATGATGGTGCAAGAGATAGATACATTCCACCTTGTGATAGGGTGAAAGCTACTGATCTAATTGTGAATCCAGAAAATGTTAGGTCCGAAGAAATATTGACTCGAATCTTGAGCAAAGTTAAGCCTCCAATAAGGTTTTGAAGGAAATGAAATTTGATTTCTCATAGATGAGGCAAATAGTGACTTCACACTTAGCTTCTATAAAGCATTTGTAGATCCAACTTGGTAACATCTCGGCTCATCTCAACCAAAGGCCAAAAAGAGGTTTACCTAGAAATACAACTGCTAACCCGAAGAATGCTGACCAGCAATGTTAGGCTATCATGACTCATAGTGGAAAAGTTATGGAAGGTGTTGTGCTTACACCTGTTGTTGAGAAAAACGAAAATGAAGTAGAAGAGGATGAAGGTGTAGAGAATGTTAATAATAACGATGTGGTGGTTGTGAATGAGCGTAGTGAGACTCTTGGCAATATTGAGAGTAGTGAAAAAGAGAAAGTTGAGGGTGATGCAAAAAATGCTAAAAGAGAATCCCCCAAGAATGCAAACTCAGTTGTGAAAATAAAGGCTCCACTGGTCAAAATCGATCCTCCATTCCCTCAAAGGTTGAAGAAGAAAGAGGAGGATACTAAATTTTAGAAATTCCTTTTTGTATTCAATTTTCTATCCATCAATGTCCCATTAGTTGAGGCAATGACTAAATTTCCAGGGTATGCAAAAGTTTATGAAGGAGTAGGTGATCAAGAAAAGAATATTAGAGTGCAAGACAATTGAAGTGTCTCATAATTGCAACGCAATCTTGATAAAACACTTGGTTGCTAAAAAGGATGACCCTGGTGCATTCACAATTCCTTGCACTATTAGAGCTTACAAGTTTAGCAGGGTGCTATGTGATTTAGGTGCACGCACAAGTCTCGTGCCCTTGGATACCTTTGAAGAATTCAGGTTGGACACCCTATTCACCAACGGTGATGCATTTGCTCATGGATGATTGGTCCATCAAAAGGTCAATTGGAGTTTTACATGATGCCTTGGTGAAGTAGAAAAGTTTATACTACCAGTTGACTTCGTGATTTTGGATTGTGAGATGGATGTTGATGTGTCCATTATCTTAGGTAGGCCTTTCTTGTTTACCAGAAGGGACTTGGTGGATATTGAAAGGGGAGACTTGAGATTTAGGGTGAACGAAGAGGAGGTAGTATTCAATATTTGCAAGACCATGAAGCCTAAAAATGACCTCCGAGTGGTATCGGTGATTGATCAATCATGGGTGACTTGAAGAGTGAAAGAACTATGTCGTGCCAAGACGTTAACTACGATGCTGCTTGGGAGGCAAACAAAGATGTTTAGTAAGTTTTCCTTTTAGATAATGGGTGTTACTTATACAGGTGCATAAAAAGGGAGATATCGAAGTGAAAGCTAAAGTGTGACATGATGGATCAGATCGGTATTGCCAATTTGACTGCCTTTTAAGTCATTTGATAACTCTTGAGGTGTTGTAAAATTAGGCGGTCAAAGTTGCAAATTGGCGGATCGCCAAATTGGATGAGCGATGGTCAATTTCACCGCCTTTTGAGGCTGAAGAAAGGTATGGTTGCTGTTAAAAAAAGGCGCTCACTAACACATTCAACATACCATCGAATGTGTTTGGCAGAGTGAATTAGCATCGCCAAATCCTTCTGCTTGAATGACTTATTAAAAGCTTTTCAAATGCCTTGACCTTTCACTCTTCGTATTCCCTCCTTTTCACTTCCATTGGAAGCCAACCTTGCCTATACGTTTTCCCAGCATTTCATTTGGATTAAGTGCATTCCATCAACAAAACCATCTTTTGGAACTTCTCATTTGTGGTGCATTATCATTAAGGTATATTTTTGGCCCTTTGTTATACTTTTTGTGAATGCAATAATGATAAGGGCATGTGTCACTTTTCAGAGCTTATAATCAAAATTTGAGATTGAAATCTTGTTGGAAATCATGTGGGTGATGTGTTATACTGATTCTAGAATCGTATGCTCTATTGGTACTTGGTTTATTTGGGTTTTTTATTCTCTTGATGAATAGTGAAATTGAGTGTGCATGTGTTGTGAGCTAGGGCTATGCTTCATGAAAATATTATCCGATCATTGAATGATATGATGTATTGTCCCAATTTTGGTCTTTATGTTTTGAAAAATAGCATATTGTCGGGAAATTGCCCTACACATATGAATGCTTTGATTTAATATGCATGTTTGTTGTACTGCTTGCTTTTGTGGGCTGTGGGTAAAGTCTGAGTAACCTTGAATTTTTTTGAGTGACTTGAACTTATCCGATGATAGATTAGGTGACGTCATTCTTAAGAGTAAGTCGTCACTTGAATGAATTTGTAACCATGGTAACAATGTGAGGGTAGCAATAGAATTTTGAGCATGTATTGATGTTTTGATAGCTGGGTAGTTTGTGACTTCTCCCTCGTTTTTATGAAAATTGATCAAATTTTGAATGAGAGGGTGTTGACCTTGCTAGTCAACTTCGACGACAATCATTTTTACTATCGAAATAGACTCGGTAATGCATTGAAGTGTCACACAAATCACTTTTTATGTCTGTTGCTTTGTGCTGAATTCTGCAACTTCCAGCGATGGTATTTTCCATCGTCGAAGTAATTCGGTGAGTCGCCAATGAGTCCATATTTCTGACTCATTTTGGGCTTAAATTGCAAATAAATATTGCCCTTAGTATGCCAATAATTCCAATTGCTAACAAATATGTATGTGCTATGACAGGAAATAAAGCTAAAGTGCACGAAAGGGCAAGACTTGGTGGAATCTTGGAAAATAAGAAAAAGTGCCAAAAAGTGGTGAAAAGCAGCGTCGCCAACTTCTTCAGTGATCCTCTGAATACTCATGGAGATCGCCTAACTGTTCAACAACCAAGGATCCAAGTCAAGTCCAGAGTGCGGTCAGGATTAATGTGGCAAAGCATACTCGACGATACACCAAAGCGTACAAGTGATTGCCTAATGTTGTAGCACCCAAAGTCCCAAAACACTGACATAAGGCAATATGAGGGATATTTCGATGCATTGTCGAGTTGGAAAGGTGGAGCAAAGAGTCACCGCCTAATGTTGCAGGTGGAGAAGCCTCATGAACATGCACAGAAAAGTGGTCAAGTGCATATTTGGCGCATCGCCGAAGTGCTCGTCGATGGTCGACCTTGAACACCAAATGGCATTTTGCAGCACAAACTTTCACACTTCTTACACAGAGTATATAAGAAATTTTATAAAGGACATTGGAGATCATCTGTTCATTCTATATTAGAACAATACACCGTAGTAGTACATAGAACCTTCCTCTTAGAATACAAGGGAGGCTAGGGTTTTGGAAGCTTTTGGGCATCAAATTGGAGAGGATTAGCTAGTGATAGCCACTGATTTGTATTCAAACTTCTTGCCCATGACTTCTGCTACTATATATTGTGATCTTCTTTAATTTCTAGCATGTGTGGCTGAAACCCCCATGTTGGGGGTGTGCTTTTGATATGGGTCTTTAATTTACTTGGTGGGTTTATGATGTTTTGACTTATCTGTAGTTGATTTGGGTGAATTTGTATCTGTTCCTAAGTTTAATGTATGAATCTCAAGGTTGAAAACATGGGGTTTTGTTTCTAGATCTTTGATTGTTCCATAGTCGGGATTATTAGAGAGTGGAATGGATATAATGGCCAGAAACCTTATGGGGTTTTAGTTGATAACCACATCTATGGATTCAATGCCCAAGGTAGTAGGTGTTTTGCTTGACTTCTTAGGTCAAGCGTGTCCTCGGTAGTCCGCGCATGATATCTTAGCGGATTCATGCGAAACACCCATATATCATAAGTGATTTGAGTTACAAGCAACCCAACCTATTCACTCAACATCAACTCCTGTAGTCAAGCATCTAGACCCATTTGTGAAATTATTGTCCATATTTGCACATCCTCAACATCTTCCCTTGATAGTTGTTTAATTTGTTAATTAGGACTTGTTAATTGAAGTTTAATCTTAATTATTGAAAACCCTCCGGATCTTACAATTACTTGGTCTAATGAGTCACTTCCTCATTAAACAACAATTCCTTATGGGATCGACTCCAACCTCTAAAGTAGGGTTATTATGCTGATGACGACCGCCCTTTCTGCCTTTGAGTAGTCGGGTTGAGCGACCTCAAAAATGGCAGCGTTGTCGGGGAATTGGCGTGTTCATATTGGAAGTATTTGTTGAGCTTTGTTCTTGTAGTTAGAATTCTTTTTGCTATTTTCTTGTTGTTTTGGTTGTTGAACTATATGTCTGAATATGGATGATGAGTGGAGTATTAAGGAGGAAATCGTGGGAGACATAAATCACCTCCGAAATATCAAATAGGACCAAGTGAGTAGTGCTGGGACAATTTTGTTTCCCTTAATAGTTGCAAATGCCAAATTCAAAATCTCATATACAATGCTGCAACTACTTCGGCTAAGGGGATTATTTGGAGGACAAGAGTGTGAAGATCCCAATGAAAAAGTCTGGAATTTCATCGATGTCTGTTTATTTTTCAAGTATTATGGAGTCACGCAAGAGGCTATTAGACTGAGACTCTTCCCTGTTTCCCATAACGGGAGAAGCCGTTGAGTAGTTATCTAAACTTCCCCGTGGATCAATTGCATCATGGGAAGAATTGCAAAATGAGTTCCTTGAGCAATTTTCCCACCTCGAAAGATGATCGAGCTAAGGAGGAATATAGAGAATTTTCAAAAGGTAGATGATGAACCCTTACATGAGGCTTGGAAGCAGTTTCAGAAGCTTCTTCTCCAATGTCCAACCATGGTATTCCTGGTAATTTGCTACTGTAATATTTTTGTTTTAGCCTAAGTATTGTCAACAAAAGTATGGAAGATCGCCTAGTTCGAGGTGGGCTCATGAAGTAAAAATTCACAGCAGCTGCAGAATTACTAAATGAAGTGACAAAGATAAGTAAAGCATGGTACACTCATGAGGACTATGCTTCAATTTTAAGGGGTCAAATATCCAAAGAACAACTGGCTAAAGAGAAAGAGCGCAATGAATTCATGTCACAGATAGTGGGGAAATAAGATGTTATAGCACAATATGTGACCTAAGCGCATCGGCCAAATATTGCTCGAGCTGTAGATGTATTGTCGCATGAGCATGACCCAAGTGGGAGAGATCAAATGGAGGAAGTGTACCTTATTAGGAATCAAGTATTGGGTTCTCGATTGCCATTTCAGCGGATACCCAAGAATCAAGGTCGGAACTTTGAAGATAGATGGAATTATGGTCGAGGAGCGAGTAAAGTGATGTAATATCATTATAAGAGGCAAGGAGCATGTAATTTGCCTCAAAAGCAGGAAGATCCACACCAATCGCAAGTCAATGAGATGCTTGCCCTCATTTTGACCAAAGTGGAAGCTTCAGATGAATTGCTAGATGAAATAAAGTCAAGGTTTTCTTAGTTGATCCTTACTGTGTTGACTCATGCGGTGTTGATTAATAATTTGGAGGCTCATTTGTCAGCTCTCTTAATGCAAGTAAGTAGTTCGACAAGAGAAAATGGCCAAAGTAGCTTCGACATCACCACTAAAGCTATCACCCCGTGTGAAACTGACACAACGATCGAGACCTCTTTATTTGGGGCACATGAAGAATGGGAACAAAATTGTGATAAAGCCAAAGCAGAATTGAATGAAAAGGGGGTTACTCCCAAAGAGATACGCATGGAAGCTACAAGGTCTACTTCACATCATGGAAATGAAGGTGATAAGGCTAGGTTATTTTTGTCCACATTCACTTCGTTGGCAATAAATATTCCCTTAGTTGAGGCCCTTAACAAGATGCCAACATATGCACAATTGATAAAGGAATTGGTAACAAAAAAGAGAGCCTTGGATTGTAAGGCAATTGAAATTCCACACAATTATAGTGCTCTCCTTACTAGACAAATAGTGGCGAAAAGAAATGATCCGGTTACATTTACAATATCGTGCACAATCGGGGCATGCAACTTTGGAAGATCCCTATGTGATTTGGGGGATAGTGTAAATCTAATTCCCCTATTGGTATTTGAGGAACTTGGTGTGAATAGTTTAGCCCTTACAACCATGAAGCTGATTATGGTTGACCAGTCAATCAAACGATCAGCCGGAATTTTGAATGATATGTTGGTTAGAGTAAATAAATTTATATTCCCAGCTAATTTTATAGTGTTGGATTGTGAACTGGACATTGACATACCTATCATTTTGGGATGACGATTTTTTGCCACAGATAGAGCATTAGTAGATGTGGAAAGTGGGAGAGTGAAGTTCAGAGTGGATGGTGAAGAAGTGAGTTTCAATGTTGATAAAGCTTTGCAAGGGCCTGTTGATTTCCAAGTAAACACCATTGTTGATACAGTTGATGAGGTTGTACAAGACCTCAGGGAACTAGCCTATTTAGGGGCTGATTCGATGGTTGATGTTATGCTTAATTATGGTGAGGAGGATGAGAGTATTGTGATGTAATGGTGGCTGCTATGATAGGGATTGGAAGTCATCCAAGAAACTCGGTTAAACTTGATATTGATTTGAAAAATTGGGAGACTCTACCAAGAAACCATCTATTGAAGATCCACCTCAAGTTGAGCTACAGGAGCTATCGAGTCACTTGCAATATGCTTTTTTGGGGAACAACAAAACCTTGGTGGTAATTGTTGTAGCTGATCTACAGGAGAAACAAATTAAATCTCTTATCGAGATACTCAAGAAACATGTCAAATCAATTGACTAGACAATAGCTGGTTGAAGGTTGTAAGCCCACTGTGGAGCACCCACGCAGATTAAATCCATCTATACAAGAGGTAGTGAAAAAGAAAATCATTAAGCGGTTGGACACCGACGTGATTTACCCAATTGTAAATAGTAATTGGGTGAATCCCTCCCAGTGTGTGCCAAAAGAAGGGGGCATGATTGTGGTTCCGAATGAAACAGGCCAACTAATATTAACACGGCCAATCACCAGATGGAGAGAATGCATGGACTATCGAAAGTTAAATACATCCATGGGAAGGATCACTTTTCATTACCGTTCATGGGCCAAATGCTAGATAGGCTTACCAGAAAAAGGCGGTATTGCTTTCTCGACGGGTACTCCTAATACAATCAAATATCCATTGAACCCGAGGATCAAGATAAAGGTACCTTTACATTCCCTTATGGTACCTTTGCTTTCAAGAGAATGCCATTTGGGCTATGTAATGCCCCTGCCACATTCCAAAGATGTATGTTGTCCATTTTAACCGACATGGTGGAGGACTCAATGGAGGTATTTATGGATGATTTTTTGGTAGTGGGTGACACCTTTGATCAATGTCTAAACCATTTGGAGAAATATTTGTAGAGGTGTATGGAAACTAACTTTGTTCTCAATTGGGAAAAATGCCACTTCATGGTCAAGGAAGGAATAGTGTTGGGTCATAAGATCTCGGGAAAAGGGCTACAAGTTGACCAAACCAAGGTTGACGTGATTGCAAAGTTACCTCCTCCTATTTCAGTCAAGGGAGTGAGAAGTTTCTTAGGGCATGCTGGATTCTACTGAAGATTCATTAAAGAATTTGCGAAAATAACAAGCCCCCTTTGCAAGCTATTAATCGTAATTCGTCTTTGATGGTGCTTCTTTGCAGTCATTTGAAACTCTCAAGCAGAAATTAGTTTAAGCTCCAGTGACAATTTCTCCAGATTGGTCTAAACCATTTGAGGTGATGTGTGATGCCAGTGGTGTGGCTCTTGGGGCAGTGTTAGGTCAGCGAGTTAGGAAGCTTTTTCATCTAATTTACTATGCCAGCAAGATATTGAATACGACCCAAAAACATTGTACAGTTGCAAAACAGGAGCTACTAGCTGTAGTATATGTATTTGAAAAATTTCGAGCGTATCTTCTTGGCACAAGGGTAGTTGTTCACACTAATCATGTTGCACTTCGCTGCCTAATAGCAAAGAAAAGTGCAGAGCCAAGGCTTATACGGTGGGTGTTGCTACTGTGGGAATTTGATTTTGAGGTGTAAAATAGGAGAGGTTGTGAAAATCAGGTGGTTGATCATCTATCTCGCTTGAGTCACCTAATTCTCAGGTTGAAGATGAGGAAATTTCTGATAATTTTCCAGACAAAGCAGTGATGAAGTTTGATATGGTTGAAACACCTTGGTATGCTAATTTTGCAAATTACTTGGTCAGTGGTATCATCTAGATTTTGCAAATCCTCACCAGAGGAGGCTAAAGTTCTTCCGTGATGTAAAGAAGTACTATTGAGATGAGCCTTATCTTTTTAAAGAGTGTGTGGACAACATAATCAGAAGATACATATCGATTCGGCTATGTAGACTATTTTAGAAGAATGTCATTCATCTATAGTAGAAGGCCATCATGGAGGAATCCGTACTGCATCTAAGGTATTGCAAAGTAGTTATTATTGGCCAATATTGCATAAGGATGCTTATGAGTTTGTTAAAGCCTGCCCGAAATGCCAATTGCAAGGAAACATCTCAAGAAGGCATGAGTTCCCTCTAACTCCCATTCTAGAGTTGGAATGGTTTGATGTGTGGGGGATAGATTTTATGGGACCTTTCACGATCTCCTTTGGTAATAGGTACATTCTCCTTGTCGTTGATTATGATCAAAATTGGTTGAAGCTTTAACGTTGCCAATGAGTGATGGTAAAGGAGTAGTTCAATTCCTAAAGAAAAACATACTCACCCATTTTGGCACTCCGAGGGCCATTATCATAGATGGTGGGTCTCACTTCTGCAATAGTATTTTTGGAGCACTCCTGATAAAAATGGAGTCAAGCAAGGGGTAGGTGAAGCAGTCAAATAGGGCGGCTAAGTTTGATGATGCATTGTGGGCATATTATAAGACATACAAGGTCCTCATTGGGATGTCTCTTTAACAGCTGGGGTTTGGAAAAGCATGTCACCTACCTATCGAGTTTAGCATCGAGCCTTATAGGCTCTTAAGAAGCTGAATTTCAACATCGATGAACCTCTAGAGGCCAGATTGACTGAACTCCACTTGTTGGATGAAGTTAGATTGAAAGCTTATGAGAACTCTACACTCAACAAGGAGAGAATGAAAAAATGGCATAATCGAAAGATCTTGAATAGAGAGTTTGTTAAAGGAGATCATGTGATGTTGTACGACTCTAGGATGTATTTGTTTCCTGGAAAAATCAAATCAAAATGGTCAGGTCCCTTCAAAGTGGCTAAGGTGCTTGGTAACGGAGTGGTAGAATTTGAGAATCATAAGGGTGAACGATTTAAGACAAATGGGCAAAGGCTAAAAAAATACTGTGGCAAACCACCACATGTTCGGGTGGTTGACGCCATCAAAATCAGTGATGCTTAGTTGTATTGGACATCGTTGTGCCGCGGCGTTAACTCAGGTGCTTCTAGGGAGGCAACCCAAGTGAATAGTAAGAATACAGTAATGCATTTGTTGATGGTTGTAGGTTTGAGTTGAGAAAGGTGAAGTATGAAGAAAGGCAAGGCTACGTGCATGAAGGGTGCATCGCCTCTTGACATCGGTGAAGATGAATTAGACCGCCTATTGGACCACAATTTGTCCAGGAAGTGCTGCTAATTCGGGAATTCTAAGGCCCAGTTGGCGAATCACTGAACACAGAAGGTGATGGTCCATTAGCCACCTTTTGAGCCCAAATGTGATCATCTGGGTGTTGTCTAATTAGGCGATCGGCTGCACAATTGGGCGAATCGCCAAGTGGAAACGGTGATCTCGAAGTAGATTGCATTCTGGGAGCATCAAGAGAGCCAACATCGCTACAATTTTGGGCAGGCTCGGTGCAGACTTGGCGTACCACTGAACTTGTAAGGCATGCTTCATCTAACCGCCTTTTTTAGATCAGTTGAAGAGCTGAACACTGCTAAATTAGGCAATGGGAATGCTAACAGGGTGTATCGTGGAGAACATTCAGCGACATTAAGCCAAACCGCCTTTCCAAAGCAGAGTCATTCTTGATGCCAGGTAGAAAAGCGGTCTTGCATCCAAACGATGGACCGCCGAATACACTCTACAGTAGTGAATACTGACACGAAAGACAAAACGTCTTTCCCTATTTTTCTTAAATGAGCATTAATGCTCATCTTCACCTTCTGCCCTCTCTCTCTTCTTCATTTGCACTCACTCTTCTCATCCTACACTTGCATGTCATATCATTTAGTGCATATAGAGCTCTACATAACTTCTTCGCCTTTCTATTTTTGGTGTTGGTTGTGAAGTGGCATGTATAACCTGTGCTCATGTGTTGGTTGAGTTGAAATTGTTGAGGGATTGTTGATTTCTTGTTGAATTTTTGTTGGGTCTTACATATTTGGGGGATAAACATGTAGCAACCATGCTAGAGGGTTTAGGTTTGCATAACTACCACTTACCCTATGATAGATTAAGTGACGCCATTCTTAAGGGAAAGTCGTCGTTGGGATATTTTAAACATTGTCATGCTTATCTAAATGATTGATTAGATATAGTTTGGTATCGTTGTTGTTTCGATAATGGAGTCGATCATGTTGTTTTTGTAGGGTGAAAGTGCTCAGTTTGACCGCTAAAAACTACAGGGGGATGTGATGTCACCCAAGTTATACCTCCTTTTTAGAGTATAAAGCGGTCGCTGTCAAGACATGAATCCTAAGCAAGGTTAGGGTCGAACCCACAGGAAATACGTAGACTCAAGCCAAATTCACCAACAAGCAATCCGAGTAATTAATCAACTCAAATAAAGGGGGTTTCAAAAATCAATGAGAAAAATAAACTATCACAAGAGAAAGATCAATAAAGGAGAGAGAGCAACTAAGGTATTGTGTTCCCAATGATTCCCCAACTCAGTATCACTGGATAACCTAATTCTTGTCTAGTGTATATCATGCAATATGGTAATGTAAGTTCACCAAGCTCTTTGGTCAAAGGTAAGAGGCGAATTTCACTATGTGACTTGGTCCATCTCTATATTGTGCATTACTAACTATTACCTATAAGTCCCAGTACAACCTCCCCTTGCCATAGTTTGGTTGATTAGACGAGAATATATCAATCGAATGATGTTAATTAAGCTTTTTTCCTATTCACTACTACCTTGGTCCAGTCAGTAACACTAGGGGGGTTCTAATGTTGGCCACCATCAGAAAACATGCAAAACGAAGAGAGTTAATCAGTACATACATATACACCTTCCAAGAATCATGAATTATCCGCTATTACATTGTTAGTTCTTCATGGTTCCCATAACCTTCATTGTGGATTTAGCTACTCATGCTTTGTGAAGATGAAGAAATTATGAATTTAGAAGACATAATTAAACAATTACTCAACTGAATAAAGAACAATCAAATTCAATGTCAATGAAAAGCACAAGCTTGAAGATTGAATTAAACCACAAGTGTTTTCAAAGACTCTCTCACAATTTTCTCTCTAAGAATATTGAGTTCTCTGAGCACTAAGTTAAACTTACGTGAACTGGTGGGGGCTTCTGAAAAATAACCTAAAAGACATATTTATAATAATTAAAAACAAGTCCTAAATAAATTAGGAAAACTGGTCGGCACACTCTATGACAACACTTTATGGTCCGTATAGAAGTTCACAACCCGTAATCGAGGTCTCATACATTGTTGCTGAAAAACTGGCTTCTCTTTTACGACACCACTTTATGACTCATAAAATGGTTTATGACCAATAAAAGGGGTTTTGTTTGATTAATTTCAGAAAGTCTTCATTCTTTGACCCTCGGGGCACGAAACCTCTTCTATGACTCATGCATTAGTTTACGGCTTGTCTGCATGTTTGTTGAAGTAACTTCAGAAACTTGGCCCCTTACTAGAATTCCTCACGAAACCACCTTGTGGATCGTAGAAAAGTCTACGGCCCGTAAGGTGTCTCATATAACAGCAAATCTACAATAACTTTGTAACTTTCCCCAAATTCATTGGCTAACCTGTAATCCTACAAGCATAGATACAAAAACATATAAAAACAACTAAAGTCGCATAGAGAACATGCAAAATCCTAAGTTTTAAGCATAAAAAATGTTGTATTTTGGCAGCACATCAACACCCTCCACTTAAAATTGCTACTTTTCCTCAAGCAACAGACTCAATCTATATAGACAATACAGTTACACACAGACCTCAACTCAATGGAATACATCATATACATCTCTGACTCAGATTCCCACACCAACTCTTCAAAATGGGATTAGATAGCTATTTAGCATACCAATACAAATTGGTGCATGTGACAACACAACTATGGCATGCAAGGTACTATCAACTATCCACAATCACTAAACAAATCTAATGCTTATAATGCAATGCAAGTGCCCTCACCGAAAAAAGTCTCATATCTGACACTCACTAATATTTCCATGTTTTAGCATTGGGGCTGTGCAAACTCACTCACTCTCAAAACAGATATTCATGCATAATGAATAATACCATAAGCTTTCCCCTATACTCATGACTCAGACCTTCAACTAATTGGACTAGGATTGCTCTAGGATTTTCTAGGCTTGTAACTAGGCTCAGGGGCTTTGGTATGATATTTTGGAAAAATAGAGACTAAAGGCCCTCCTTGAAACTTTGTTTTTCTACACTTTCACCCTACCAACTCTGTTATTTTCACCTTATTCTCCCTTTCTCTTCTTTCAAGCTTTTTTGGGTGCTTTCTTTTCATCTTTCAGCTTTTTGCCTTGTTTTTACACTTCATTTTGCTTTTTAATCTCAATTAAGGAATCTTTCATTTTCCTTGCACCCAACACATGATTTTTCTCCTTATTTGTTGTATTCCTAAGTCACCTCCCTTATTTTTGTGCTTTATCCTAAATATGAATTGAGATAATCTTTCCCGAGAGAGGTCGCCTTCTCTCAGGCTAGCAGGCTCATCTTGCATACAAATTCTGGGGCTCCCAAATCCTGCACACAATTCCTCTAGTCATGCCTTTCCCTCTTTGCTTTCTATATTGCAAAAAGGTGATACCCATTAGTATCAGATTCAAGGGATTAGTGCACCCTTCCGGTCATCATCACATCAGTCATGATTCTATTCCTCTGACTGTGAAATATGCCTTCCACCCAAAAAGCGAAAGTCAGGGAAATGGGTGTGGAAGCTGCAACAATCGCTTTGTAGAAGGAAGTGCAGCTTGATTGTCGAGGGGACCAAGAGCGTATTCATTCAAAGAGCTGGCACACTAGTCACCCTCAACTTAGGCTTTTTCCCTCAGTCAAGGTACACAATGTTCAAGGAAGGACCAGGGCCAAATTCAGCATTTTTCACTAGATAAGACTGGGTTAATAAGGTGTTTTGAAAGAATAGGTACATGTTAGGCTCAAACATTAGGAACAAGGGATATATCATTGATTTGATTAGTTAATTTTAGGCTAAAGTGGACTATTTAAGAACAATGGCCAAGATCCTTTCATAATCCAACTAATCTACAATCTAACTTAGAGTAACCAGGAAAATTTTGAATTAGCACAAAACACATAAATTTACCAAATAAAGCTCACATTCACACGCACATGGCACTGCATACATTATCAACAAAAGACTCTCAGATCATGCTTCTTATCTCAATTTATCCTTACTTATCAGAATAGATATTGTCAAACGCCTAAACATGCATGGTTACTACCAAACTACTGATCAAAATTTTTGGTGGGTACCATTTTTTCAAACAAAGCGCTACAAGTATTGGTACTATATGTTACAAATATTATCTAAATATTCTAAACATTTCAGTTCAATAGAAATTAAATATCCACAGGGAAAAAGAACACAAGCAAGAAAACCCTGGGATAAAAAATTGGGGTAGTTATGGACCATAAGCTACTCAGACTTCACTGAGGCCCATAACTACCCACACCCATTGAAAAAGATGTGCATTGTCCTCAATGCACACAATCAAGACAAAATAGATCATAAGGGGTCAAAAAAACATACCTGGGCGCCTAAGCGCCAGTGTTCCCTTGGGTTGCCTCCCAAGTTTCAAATTTGGGTACTCAGACTTCCCCTAAATCTTCCAAAATAAAATTGACAAAAAACAAAAATCAAAAGGACTATAAAAAATAGAAAATAATAAGTTGCACTACTAGGTGGAGGCCTTCCACTTCTTCCACCTTGAACTTATGAATTGTACCTCTAATTGTTTTTAAAAATAAGGAAAACAAACAATAAAGATTGCATGATGTACTTCTTGGCCTTTAAATGAGGAATGTAATTTTTGATTTGTGCCCAATATATTTAAGAATATTACAATATTTTTCCTCCTCCTTACATTCGTCTGTATGCTCAGATGATTGGATTAATACCTCATCATCTAAAGATAATGTAGAAAAATGATTGGAATGAGATCCAATGCATCCTAATTCATGAATTATATTATTATTTACATCATCATGTTTACATATACTAGAGTTCTTAAAGATTATTCTCTACTTCTTCACATAACTTTCGTGTAATTTTCTCAACGGTGACAACATCAATAATAGTATGATCAAGAAGTTGACCCTCTAGTTTTACATTTTTTTTCCTTCACACAATTCATAATTAGCTTGTTGAGCATCAAACATATCAACTTTTATGCTCAACTCACTACTTAAAATGTGTACATCAAAGCCAAATTGATGAACATCTGGCAAAAACACATAGTTGTCTAAGTCGAGATTTACTAATATTTTCAAGTACACATTGTGATTTAAAAAAATTATGTACAACCCCTCTTATCCCAATACTATAATTATCCAATATTTCTTCAATAGAGGGTGTCATATTAATAAGAAAAAAAATAAAAAAAACATAAAATGTGGGAAATAAGGATTAACACTCAAATTGCTAATGAATTCACTAAGTCTAGTCATGTTCCCCGGCAATGGCGCCAAAATCTATATGTCGCCCAAGTTACACCTCTTTTTTAAAGGATCAAGCGGTCACTGTCAAGAAATAGAACCTAACCAAGGTTAGGGTTGAACCCACAGGGAATACGTAGACTCAAGACAAATTCACCAACAAGCAATCCAAGTAGTTAATCAACTCAATCCCCCAAAGAGGGATTTTGCAAAAATCAATGAGAAAAATAAACTAACTATCACGAGAGAAAGATCAATAAAGGAGAGCAACTAGGATATTGTGCTCCCCATGATTCCCCAACTCAATATCATCAGATAACCAAATTCTTTTCTAGTGTATAGCATGTAGCACGGTAATTTAAGTTCACTAAGCCCTTTGGCCAAAGGTACGAGGTGAATTTCACTATGCAACTTGGCCCATCTCCATAGTGTGCATTACTAACCATTATCTACAAGTCCCAGTACAACCTCCCCTTGGCCCAGTTTGGTTGATTAGACGAGCACACATCAATGAAATCCTGTTAATTAATCTTTTTTCCTATTCATTACTACCTTGGTCCAGTCAGTAACACTAGGCGGGTTCTAATGTTGGCCATCATCAGAAAACATGCAAAATGAGGAAAGTCAATTAATACATGCATATACACCTTCCAAGAATCATAAATTATCCGTTTTTGCTTTGTTAGTTCTTCATGGTTCCCACAATCCTAGTTGTGGATTTAGCTACTCATGCTTTGTGTAGATGAAAAGATTATGAATTTAGAAGACATAATTAAAAACTTACACAACTAAATTAAAAACAAGCAAATCCAATGTCAATGAAAATCACAAGCTTGAAGATTGAATTAAACCACAAGTGTTTTCAAAGACTCTTACAATTTTTACTCTAAGTATATTGAGTTCTTTCAGCACTAACCTAAATCTAAGCTAAACTTAGGTGAACTAGTGGGGGCTTCTGAAAAATAATCTAAAAGATCTATTTATAATAATTAAAAACAAGTCTAAAAAAATTTAGCAAAATAGGTCGGCGCACTCTACGACAGCAGTTTACGACTCGTAATGAAGTTCACAGCCCGTAATCGGGGTCTCGCACATTGTTACTGGAAAACTGTACTTCTCCTTTATGACACCACTTTACGACTCATAAAATGATTTATGAACCGTAAAGGGGGTTTTATCAGATGAACTTTAGAAAGTCTTAATTATCTGACCCTCAGGGCACGAAACCTCTTCTGCAACTCGTACACTAATTTACGGCTCGTCTGCATGTTCATAGAAGTGACTTAAAAATCGTGGCCCCTCACTGGAATTCCTCACGAAATCACCTTATGGCTCGTAGAATGGTCTACGGCCCGTAAAGTATCTCGTATAACACCAACTTTACAGTAACTTTGTAACATTTCTCAAAATCATTGGTCAACCTGTAATCCTGCAAACATAAACACAAAACATATAAAAACAAATGATTTCGCATTGAGAACACGCAAAATCTTATGTTTTAAGCATCAAAAGTGTTGTATTTTTGCAGCACATCACGATGTGCCAAACATCCTTCCTCATCACCATTGTAGCATGATTCCTTGTTGGTGGTCTCTGTGATACTAGGCGATGAGAATTGCGATCACCGAAGCAATTCGACGATTCATCTATCCATCTGAAGCATCACCCAGTTTGTTAGTACCTTCTCTTATTAGATTTTGTCACTTTTGACGAAGGCCAATTCGACCTCTTTTTCAACTCAGCGATGTGCCGAGACTGATAGACGGTCTAACAAACTCTGAAAACTCAATATTTTGTTTGAAATTGTTACCAGTTGCCTGTCCTTACAAGTTGCAAGTATAGCTTTATAGGTCTATTTCAAGCAAAGCCTCCACTAAGAAAGGGTGTGATGCTATATGGGAAGAAAATGGGCATGTTGTGCCCACAAACATTTGGGCCTTTAGAACCCCTAGGATACAAGAGAAACAGAACTACTGTTAGAGGATGAATAAGAAATGTAACCTCTAAGGCTAATTCAAAGCCAATGTTCTCAAAAGCAGGTGCAAGGTCATGGAGGACCCTCTTGCACCAACAACTGAGAAGGCTAGAGAGAAGACTTTGACCAACCAATTTGAAGCTAGGAGGGAAAAGAACAAAGCTAGCAAGGAAAGAAAGTTTGCCAGGACACAAGCCTACATCCCTGCAGGAATACTAGCACATCTGGGGAAACCTGGCCTAGATGAGCTTCCATCAGTCCCAACTCTAATGCATCACAACACACATTAAGGGGATTCTTTCACTCATTCACCCTCGCGTCAAGTTTTGTATTTTGTTTATTCACGTTGAGGACAATGTTTATTTTGTAGGGGAAGTTGACAATGTTTGAGTTGGTTATTTTTGAGTTGTGTTATTGTGTTGCCATTAAAGTTGGGAGTTGGTAGTTTTGATGGTTGAGGTGTAATTTAATTATGAATAAAATTTTAAATTGGGTTGTAATAGAGTAGTGTTTACTTTGGTTATTTCTTGTGTTTTCTTCTTTTGTTTTTCTTGTTGAATGAATGAATGGTTGCAAATTTTTGGAAAACCCCGTGCATAGATGACAAGTGTGCGAATATGATATCATGTCTCTAGTTCATAGCAATCCAAGCATTGATGATCCATATTTTTTATTTGGATGGTTCCATGGACGAGGAACATGTACTCACTAATTAGTGCCTTCTTGATAAATTAATCCTCAAAAGGGATTTGAGGAATCCTGAGTTGACTATGTGAGCAATTGAGCTTGGATATGCGATGATTGGAAATTCGCAAATGTGTTGCCATTGTTTGAATGAAAAGCCATCTTGCCAATGTATGGTTAGTGATCTTGTTGAAATGTTTGTATTGCATCATCTAGAACTTGCCCAGTTAATCTTGAGAAGTGAATTGGTTAATTCCGGATTAGGAGAGAATCTTAGGCCTTCTTTGGTTTCATTAGACTAATTTGACATCCCTTAGTAATGAATTGAATCCTTAGTGAACTCTTTTTAAGCCTTAATCCCTTCTTTGGCAACCTTTTAACCTTGACTCACGTTTCTGAAAGACAAGTCTTTTTTGTTCCTCACTTATCCCTCCTTGAACTTGAAGATAAAGCAGTGGCCAAAGTCTAAGTTGGGGGTGGTTAATAGGAAGAAGGAAGTGTTTCCCATGAAAGATTTCGAAAAAGAAGGGAAAGAATGAAAGAAAGACATCGAGAAGTCTTAGAAGAAGAAGAAGAAAGAGTGAAAAACAAAGAGTTGCAAATTAAGTACCCTCCAAAAAACAGAAAGAAAATCTTTCTATGAAAGAAAAGACGAAAAGGAGACACTTAAGGTGAATGAATCAAAAGCAAAAGAGGTGTCAAGAATGGGATGAATGAAAAGGGAACCAAAAAAACCTTTTTGCTTGAAAAGAACATATAGAGTTTAAATAGGGATGAGCCACTATTGACCATATGTTATCATACCCAACCTTCACCCTATATTACAGTCCTAGCAAGTCCTTTGGGATCCTAGTCCGGAAGAAAGTTAGGCAAACTCCGATTGAGAATAAGGGCAAGCCTATGGGTTGAAGCATACATGTTATTTCTCATTTGGGAGAGCAAGAGTTAAAGAGATCCTAATTAAATCAATGGCATGATCTTGAGTGTTCAAGATCTTCTTTGGCGTGAGGGAAAATGATGCTTTTGGGTAGTGATTGGCAGCTACATGAGCTATTGTGAGCATAGCCATGTTTTGATTACTCCTTAGTCATCTTTCGAGGCTTCAAAGTCATGTAAGTGGTTTATGGAAGTTTGAGAAATGATGATAAAGGTGAAAATATATATATGTTGATCCCTGTGGCCCTATTTGCAAGCTCTAACTTAGATAGATTGACATTTGATTTTCTTGAGGGAAAGCAAAGGTTTAAGTTGGGGGTGTTGATGAGTCCATATTTTGGATTCATTTTAGGGTTAAATTGCAAAGAAATATTGTCCTTAATGTGCTAATAATTCCAATCGCTAACAAATATGCATGTGCTATGACAGGAAATGGAGTTAATAGTGTGCGAAAGGGCAAGACTTAGTAGAATCCTAGAAAATAAGCAAAAGTGCTAAAAGGCGGTGAAAAGCAGTGTCGCCGACTTTCTCGGCAATCCACCGAATACTCATGCGTATCACCTAATTGTGTAGTAACCAAGGATGCAGGTCTAGTCTAGAGTGTGGTAAGGATCGATGTCGCAAAGCATACTCAGCTATACGCCAAAGTGCACAAGTGATCGCCTAAAGTTGCAGCACCCAAAGCCCCAAAACACTGATATAAGGGTGATATGAGGGATATCTTGGCACAACATTGAGTTGTAAAGGCGGAGAAAAGAGTCATCGCGTAATGTTGCAGTGGGAGAAGCCTCATGAAAATGCACAGAAAAGCGGTCAAGTGCACATTCGGCGCATTGCCGGAGTGCTCGGCGATGGTTGGCCTTGACCACCAAACGACATTTCGCAACACAAACTTTCACACTTTTTACATGGAGTATATATGCAATTTTAGAAAGAACATTGTAGATCATCTGTTCATTCCATATTAGAACAATACACTATAGTAGTAGTAGTACATAGAACCTTTTTCTTAAATTATAAGGAGGCTAGGGTTGTCGAAGCTCTTGGGCACCAAATTGGAGAGGATTAGCTAGTGATAGCCACTGATTTGTATTCAATCTTGTTACCCATGACTTCTTCTACTATGTATGGTAATCGATCTTTAACTTCTACCATGTGTGGCAAAAATTCCCATGTTGGGGGTGTGCTTTTGATATGGATCTTTAATTTACTTGCTGGGTTTGTGATGTTTTGACTTATCCATAGTTGATTTGGGTGAATTAATATCAATTCCTAAGTTTGATTTTTGAATCTTAAGGTTAAAAACTTGGGGTTTTGTTTCTAGATCTCTGATTGATCCATAGTTAGGATTATTAGAGCGTGGAATGGATATAATGGCCAGAAACCTTATGGGGTTTCAGTTGATATCCATATCTATGATTCAATGGCCAATGTAGTAGGTGTTTTGCTCAACCTCTTAGGCCAAGCATGTCCTTAGCGGTCCGCGTGTGATATCTTAGAGGATTCATGCGAAACACCCATATATCATAGACGATTTAGGTTACGAGCAACCTAGCCTATTCACACAACATCAACTAATGTAGTCAAGCATCTAGACACATTTGTTAAATTATAGTCCATATTTGCACATCCCCAACATCTTACCTTGATAGTTGTTTAATTCATTAACTAGAACTTGTTAGTTGAAGTTTAATATTAATTATTGCAACCCCCAGATCCTATAATTACTTGGTCCAACAAGTCACTTCCGCCTTGAACAACGATTCCCTTTGGGATTGACCCCAAACTCTAAAGTTGGGTTATTATGCTGATGATGATCGCCCCTTCTGCCTTTGAGTAGTATGGTTGAGCAACATCAGTCACCGCATTTGCACCTCATCACCAAAAATAGCAGTGTTTGAAAGCCTAAAATTTGTGCGAAAAATTGTTGGTCTATTTGTCTGCCAAACCAGTTTAGCAGATCGCCGAACATGTTTGGTGGGAAAATAGATTTGTCCACCCAACATGTTTTTCTTATACATAATTATGTGTCCTTCTCTCCTATGATTGATTTTCACACTTGTGTTCGAGTGCACTTTGCAGGGATGACCAAATGAAAGCACACTGCGACCAAGTCTCAAGGCCTATGGCTTTACCTTCACAGACAAGCCCTAAATAGCAACGAAGTGAGGCTAGGTCCAAATCCCTAAATGATACTCTCCTCCAGACATCCTAGAGGATCCAAGAAACCATAGCCCTGAGGCACTTGAACAGGCTTAAAATAGAGGGGCTAAGGACAATCTTGGAGGAGAGAAGATTGTCAACTGATGGGGTCATTGATCGGTACCTGAGGTGTGGGACACTTTAAAATTCCAAAGATTTCTAGAAATTCACCACACCTCGAGATATGTATGTTCCAAGTTTGGTGAGAGAATTTATGAGGCCTATGGCAAGGCCATTCCTAAAGCAGAAGTCAGGTGAAGATCATTCTCAAGCCTTTTGATGCAGTGGAGGTTCAAGTTGTACAAGTTCCATGCAGTGAGACCATAATAAATGAGATTATGGGATGCGCATATCAATACCAAGATGATCTTTAAGACTTGATGCAGCTTACGACATTTGATGACATCACAGCTTGGTTGGCCCTTATGATTAGGAACCCAGCTCCTTCGTGGTTAGAGGAGGGATCCATCATTGAGAAAAAGGAGATGAACATTCTGGAAAGGTTCTGGTTCGAATTCATTAGCGGTAACCTGATGCCATATAAAACAAGTTGATACTTCGACATTCCGAGGTGGAATTAGGTAGGTGTATTATGGACCATCTAAAATAAAATGTTAGTGCTATCATCGCCCCAGAGATCCTCACTAAGGAAAAGCAAGTGCAGACCTCACTCCCATTCCCCACCCTCATCATAGCCATGTACAAGCAAGACGGAATGTTATTCAACAAAAAGAATGATGTAGTGATCATTCCATATGTATCTACTTATATTTGGAAAATCGAGGCTGAGTTCTAAAGGGACAAAAAGGATCGTGCTAGGAAGAAGTCGATACACAAAACACCGGTGGTTGATGTTGAAGCCCTCGAGTCTGGTGCTGCAGAGTTGGCTCCCGAGGAAGGTATATGTTCTTTCTCTCCCTAATTACCTTCTTCTTCTACTATACTCCCTTTACTGAGGTACAGGCTGAGCCTTGGGCTAAGGATGACCAACCCCTGATCACTAAAGCTACTATTTAGAGCATTGGATGGTTAGCAAAAGCGGTTGATGTTCGTGCGAATCGAGGTGAGTCTTCCTTGTCTAAGTTGATTAAGACAACCATAGCCAATGCACTCCGCACATGTTGAGGCTAAAAAGAAGTAAAAGGAGTTAATTGAAGCTCAAAAGCTGATGATGGATAGGCTTGAGGTGATGCTTGAGGATCATGGGAAAGAATTACCAAGTATGAAGGAAAGGGTGACTGCTGTGGAGATGAGCGATGGTGGTAGTGATAGCTCGTCAGCTATAAATGCCGACATTGAATATTTGACAAAGGAGGTGGAACCCTTGAAGTCCACGGACATAAGGATTGGAGGTGCCACCTAGAGTTGACATAAATATGGCTCCCAAATATTTGATAGGTATTGATGCGCCGGGTGAGAGTGGTGAAGAAGTTAATATAGTAGGTACCCCAGAGACTGATGAAGAAGACTTGGGAGTTGAGCCCAACCAGGTGAAGCATTAAGAGTTGAAGTGGTTAGAAGGAGAGATTATGGACATGGTAACAAAGGAATCTCTCAAAGACACATACATGATTGGCACTTCAGATGTACATGCGCCCAAGCTTGAGAGGCAGTTGATTGATCTGTAGAGTGCACCATAGGGCATGGGAATTGATGCCGCCATGACCACTTCTTCAACTCCATTATCACAACTACAACAAGGATTGACCATGCTCAGGGGGATTCTAATACTCATTCCTTCCTATTTATGCTTTCTTGATGTTATCCTTGCACATTAAGGACAATGTTCCCTTTTTAGAAGGGAGTAAGAACTTGGAAGTCCCCAATATTTCTTTATGATGGTTACTTACTATTTTTGTCATGGTTTAATTGAGACAACGCTATTTTAGTTTTTGTTGATGGAATTTGAGACAATTTTTAAATTTTGGTTTGTAAATATTATTTTATTTTGGGTTGTAACAGATTAGTAGTTATTTTAATTTTCTTCTTTTTGAGTTGAACAGATGAATGATTGTGAACCCCGTGCATATGTGAAAAGTCATTCAAATGCGAATATTGTATCTCTAGTCCTAAAAAATCTAAGTATCAATAGTCTATAACTTTGATTCAGATGGTTCCGTGGACGAGGAGCATGTACTAACTCACTAATTAGTCATTCTCTTGAAAATCAATCCATGAATGGAATTGGTGCATCTTGAGTTGACTATGTGAGTATTGAGCTTGAATATGCGATGATCATAGGTTGTGAGTGTGTTCTGGCACTATTTGAATGCGAATCCATTTTCTCAATATGAGTTAGGAATTTTATTAAAAGGTATGTTTGCAACATCTAGAACTTGCCGGTTTGTTTTTAGGAGTGATTTGGTTGATTCCAGATTAGGAAAGGACCTTAGGCCTTCTTTGGTTCCTTTTGAGTCCACCTTGACCATATTATCCTCCAATGACATTGAATTGATTCCTTAGTGAAACCCTTTTGAGCCTTGATCCTTTCTTTGACAGCCATGTAGCCTTGACAGAGCTAACATAGTAGCCTCCACGAACAATGCGAAGGCACAACTCAAAAACAAAATCCACGAGAATGAACTTGCCAGCCACAAGTCTCACCTTCTGCAGCAGTATCTGCATCGACATGCAAGTGAGGAGTGAGATAAGTATAAATATAACCCAGTACCTCGAATCGCTACTTTAATACACCTGGAACAAGAGTTATAAAATAGATATGCACAATAGATATATATATAAATAATATACATGAAAATATACTTCATGATATATGACTCAATAAGTTCAAACAAATGTTCACAAAGGTCAATACATGTCTCAATTTAATCCACACTCAAAACTTGTCGGAAATGGCAGTGAAAGAGATCAACCTATCACCGCGATAAGTCCATGGTAGCATGTATAGTGCTCTAAAAGTATACTATGGTAGTGTATACAAAGCTCCTAACACATTAAGGTAGCATATGTGTCCTAACATATTATGACAGCTATGCATGCTCCTAATAACCATCACAATAATAAAGAAGGATATCGAGCATCACACCACGTAACTCATAAAAATATTCAATATTTTTCTCAAAAATAGAATATATAGGGTTGATTAAAGAACACCAACTCTGTCGATCACATGCTTGTCCCAACACATACACCAGTGAGAGAAAAATATATTTTCCAAAGCATGTTTAAAAAGCAAGCACTAAAACATAAAGTCTCACTTATCTTATTAATGACAAGTTCCACAACCTTGCACGCATAGAATACCTACCAAAACAGCCCCCACTTGCTTCAATCTATGAAAAATATTGGTTATCGATATCAAGTATGTTGGTAAAACTCCATATCCCTAGCCTTCAAGTTTAGAGGTAAAACTTAATACCCAATACGTTAGAATGTAAATTACAAGTAAGGGTATTCTTAATCTCATTGTTAAAACTTAATTGGTGAAAATTCTAGTAAATATATTTTCAACTAACAAGAACACACAACAACAAGAAAATACCTGCACTTTATCACCCAAAATAATGGTACAAAGATCACGTTGATTCTATTTATGAATTTCCCCGAATCACCTTGATGCAATGTGTTTTCTTCCCAAAGAAAAGAACGAAAGAAGTTGCCCCAATTGTTTTCTCTATTGCGTGCGGCAGACTAGAAAAAAATTAAGGGTTTGGCTATTTTTTTAATAAAACTTATTGGTTAAAATTACCTATTAACTCTTCATTAAAAAAATAAGGGTTATTACATTCTCCCCAACTTAAAATAGCGTTTGTCCTTGAACGAGTATAAAACAATACTTGGAATGTCAAATAAGTAAGGATATCTATCTTGCATATCCACCTCGAATTTCTAGGTAGCCTCTTCAGTTGGATGATTGTGCCATAAAATGTTCACTAAAACAATCTTCTTCAACCTCAATTGTCGCACTTGCCTATCCAGAATATATATTGAACCTTTCTCATATGCAAAAATTCTCATCAAGATCCACATCTTCTAGATTAATCTTATGGCTATCATTATGAACATACCGTCGAAACATGGACACGTGAAATACAGGATGTACAGAGGACAATCTCAGAGTTAAAGCAAGTCGGTACACCACCAATCTAATCTGATCTAAAATCTCATAAGGACCAATATATCTAAACTCATCTTACCTTTCCGACCAAATCTCATATCTCCTTTCATAGGAGAAACTTTCAAAAAGACCGGTTTGCCCTCTATGAACTCCATATCATGGACTTTCCTATCTGCATAAGATTCTATATACTTTGTGTTGTCCGAAGCCGTTCTCGTATCACTGCAACTTTCTCTAAGTCCTACTAAACCAAATCTGGACCTAGAAATTGTGATTCACCAGGTTCAAACCATCAAATAGGTGATCGACACTTATGACTATATAAAGCCTCATACGGTGCCATCTGTATACTTGATTGGTAGTTATTATTATAAGAAAACTCTACAAAAGGCAACTGATCATCCTAATGTCCACCAAAATCAATAGTACAAGCTCTAAGAATGTCCTCCAAGGTCTGAATAACCCGCTCAGACTGTCCATCAATTTAGGGATGAAAAGTTGTACTCAACTCAACTTCTGTTTCCAACAACCTCCAAAAAGACTTCCAAAACTCAGCAATGAACTGTGCACCTCAATCTAATATTATCGAAATAGGCACTCCATGAAGCCTAACTATCTCTTGAAAGTAAATATCTTCTAACTACTTTGCAATATAAGTAACCCGAACTGGTATGAAATGGGATGATTTTGTTAGTTTGTCCACAATCACCCAAATTGACTTATGCTTCTTGAAAGTATTCGGCAACCTAATGACAAAGCCCATAGTAATCTTTTCCCACTTCCATATTTGCATTACTCTATCGGGTTTCTAATGATTATATTTGACATGTTGGCAATTCAAGCAAATAGTTATATGCTTCGAAACAACATCCTTCATACCTTTCCACCAGTACAAACCACGTAAGTCATGATACATCTTCGAAGCACTTGAATGGATAAAGTATCACAAGATATGAGCCTCTTCAAGTATTAGACACTTTACATCACCCACCATAGGTATACACAATCTAATATATCGACGCAAAACGCCCTCACCATCAATTGAGAACGACTTCATGCCTCCACTATGCACCCGATCTCGCAATTTAGCAAGTTGGAGATCGTCATATTGGCAAGCCTTCGCTTATCAAACTAAGGATAATTGCACCACCATACCTGTAAGAAACCTCAGAGGTAACGTATGATTAATTCTAACTCCCTGATTGGCTAAAGACCAAATATCCCTAGCCATAGGTGGCTTTTTAACAGCAATTCAGGCCAAGCTTCCCATAGACTTCCTACTCAAGGCATCTGCCACCATATTCGCCTTTCCAGGATGATACAAGATAGTAAGATCATAATCTTTAAGTAGCTCCAACTATAGTCGTTGCCCTAGATTCAGATCCCTTTGCTTGAAGATGTATTGTAAACTCTTGTGATCAGTATAAACTTCACACAGCTCACCATAAATGTAGTGACACCATATCTTGAGTGCAAATATGATTGCAGCCAATTCTAAATCATGCGTTAGATAATTCTTCTCATGAATCTTTAGTTGTCGAGAAGCATAAGACACTGCTTTACAATTTTGCATTAAGACACATCCCAATCTAACTTTAGACATATCACAATAAATGGTGAAACCACCCTTTATCATGGGTAAGGTCAAAATAGGAGTTGTAGTTAATGCAGTCTTTAATTTTTGGAAACTCTCTTCACATTAATTTGACCACTGAAAAATCACACCTTTTTGAGTTAAACGTGCCAATGGAGCGGTTATCCTCAAGAAACCCTCCATAAGCCATCTGTAATACCCAGCTAGTCCCAAGGAACTATGCATCTCCATAGGAATATTCGATCGACACCAACCCCAAACAACTTCTACCTTTCTTTGATCGACTTAAATTGCATCTCGTGACACCATGTGTTCAGATAGAGAAATTGTTCCCAACCAAAACTTACATTTTGAAAACTTAGCATAAAACTTTTGTTCCCAAAACATCTGCAATACAACTCTCAAATGATATTCATGCTCAGCCTCATCTTGAGAGTAGACCAAATATCATCAACGAAAACAATCACAAACTAGTCTAAGTATTGCTTGAATACCCTATTCATGAGGTCCATAAATACTGTAGGTGCATTAGTCAATCCGAAAGACATCACCAATAATTCCAAGTGTTCATACCTGCTCTGAAAGGCTATCTTTGAGGTATCTCTGGTCTTTACTCTCAACTGATGATAGCCTTATCTCAAATCAATTTTGGAAAAGTGAGTAGTGGCCTATAAAATAGATCATCACTACATGACAATGGGTAATTATTATTGATTGTTGCCTTATTCAGCTGCCTGTAGTTGATGCACATTCTCATCGTGCTATCTTTCTTTTTCACATTTAACACTTGAGCACCCTAAGGCTTTACGCTAGTGAACCCCTTATCCAGTAGCTCTTGGTGTTGGACCTTTAATTCTCTCAACTCAGTTGGAGCCATATGATACGAAGGAATATAGATAGGTTGAGTGCCCAACACTAAAGCAATGTTGAACTCAATTTCTCTCATCAGAGGTAGCCATGGTAAGTCATCTGGAAACATATCAACAAATTCTCGCACAACTGGAATGTTATTGGTAGTAACATCCTCCCCTCTAGTATCATGGACAGTAGCAATAAAACCAAAGCACCCATGATTAATCGTTCGGCATGCCTTTATGTAAGATATTACCTTTCCCTATGTCATAGGAGTCATGCATTCCATACTAAAGAAGGTTCTCCGGGGAAATTAAAATGTACTAGCTTAGCATAATAATCAACCAAAGCATAACATGATGCTAACCAATCCATGCCCATAATTATATCAAAGACAACTAGTGACAACCCTAATAGAACAACTATTATATCCTTTTCCTACACAGATATAACACAATATCTATACACTCTATCCATTGATAAAGTCTCCCCTAGTAGAGTCATAACCATATATGGCACATTAAGAGTCTCAACTCATTGTTTGAAAGATATAGCAAAAGACGGGGATACATATAAATACATAGAACAAGGGTCAATAAGAGTATATGCCTCATGAGAATTGACAATGATAATAGTTGTGACTTAATGTCCATGAAATTCTTAAGATCTTCGGATTTTCCCTGAAGTTGCAACTAGATGACTATCTTGTTGAGGGGCCAAATGCGGTGTCTGAGTCACATTAATATTCAACTGAACATGTTCTTGCGTTTATACAGTAGTCTAAGGAGATGGGAGTCCACCCTTATTAGGCACTAATACCTCTAACACATTCAACAATCTCACCACTATATTTGTAGGTAAAGCGACAGTAGGTGCAACAGTTGGCACTTTTTGTAGAGCATCCTGAACAACCTGTTCCTGTACTTGCTCTGGGGCAATAGCTTGGGTCTGTCCCTCGTTTTTAACTCCTGATTGAGGAGTAGTAGGTGCCCTAGTCCAAGCTCTAGTAGGATGAGACTTACCCTGATTGCCACTGGAGCTAGTACCATGTGCCCCACCACGTCCAACAACTGCATTAAATCAAACAATAGGGGAAGAGCCTCGCTTCTTAGCCATCTTAAAAATATTCAAATATTAAACTTGATTCAACTCAATGCACGCATAAAGAATGAAAAAGAAAATACATCCTAAATATTTAATAGCCTCAAGGTCATAAGTGTGGGCACCTACAAACTCATGATCTAGATTCCACCAAACACTACTCTATGACCTGGAACCTAAAGCCTAGGCTCTGAGACCAACTTTGTCACATCCCAAAATATCCCTAGATGTGACTGGCACCAACCCACACCATCTGTCGGGAGAACCAAACTTCCATACATGCATCTAAATTATCAAAGTATAGAGCTACAATATGTGCAACACCAAACCTCATTACTAATAAAAATGGGATAACTATGAAACCAAAATCGTACATCAAGTTATGAAAGAAAAAGATTACTTAACAAAATATCTCTAGTTCAAATACCACAATAAGATCATGGAGCATTTAATAGAGTGACATGAGTTCATCTGTCGAACATGCGAACCCCAAGGAAACAAATAAGCTATAATAGATAGAGCCAAAATAGTAGCTTTCACGAATAATGTGAAGGTTCATCTCAGCAACAGAATCCACGAGAACGAACTTATTGGCCATAAGTCTCATTAACATACTAATAAAGAGTGAGATATATATAAATAATATATGCAAGAATATACTTCATGATATATGGCTCAATAAGTTCAAACAAATATTCATAAAGGTCACTACATGTCTCAATTCAACCCACACTCAAAACTTTTCATAAACGACAGTGAAGTAGATCAATCCATCACACTAACAAGTCCATGGCAATATGTATAATGCTCTAAAAGTATACTACGACAGTGTGTACAAAGCTTCCAACACATTACATTAGCATGGGTATGCCCCTAACATATTACCACAACTATGTAAGCCCTTAGTAACCATATGACAATAATGAAAAAGGATATCCAGCATCACACCACATATAACTCATAAAAATATTCAATATTCTTCCCAAAAATGGCATATCTAGGATTGATTAAAGAACACAAACTCTGTCGAGCACATGATTGTCCTAACACATGCACCGGATAGAGAAAAATATATTTTTCAAAACATGTTTGAGAAGCAGGAACTAAAGCTTAAAGTCTCACTTACCTTATTAATGACAAATTCCACAACCTTGCACGCATAGAACATCCACTTAAACAACCCCCACTTGCCTAAATCTATGAAAGTTATTAATTATCAATATCAATTATGTTAGTCAAACTCCATATCCCAAACATTTAAGTTTAGAGGAAAACCTTAATACCCAATACCTTACGCTACAAATTAAAAGTAAAGGTAGTCTTAATCTCATTGTTAAAACTTAATTGATGAAGAGGACACAGCAACAAGAAAATACCTACACTTTATCACCTAAAACAGTAGTCCAAAGATCAAGTTGATTTTATGTATGAATTTTCACGAATCACCTTGATGAAACGTGATTTCTTTCCAAAGAAAAGAATGAAAGAAGTTGCCCTAATTTTTCCCTGTTGCGTGCGACAAACTAGAAAAAAATTAAGGGTTTGGGTATTTTTTTTCTTTAATAAAAATTATTGGTTAAAATTACTCATCAGCCCTTCATTAAAAAAATAAGGGTCATTACAAACTCGCCCCACAAACGTTTATTTATTTTGCGGAGACTATATAAGCTTTTTGGCAAGGACATTGTACATAACATTTCATATCAGATTTTATAGATAGAGAGAAAAATGAAGAATAGAGTACATAGAAGTTCCTTGCTCAAGTAATATAAGTGTTTGGTGGTTTCAAGCTTTAGGAAGAACAAATTGTAGAGATTAACTGGTGTAATTCAACTTTTCTCTTGCTATTCATATTGCCTATATACCCAGCTGCTATTTTTGGTATTGATTCTTCACTTTTGAGCATAAGTGGGTAAAACCCCTATGTTGGGGGTGTGTAAATAATATGGGTCTTTGATTTCCATGATGGATCTATAATATTTTGATTATATTGTTTTTAATTTGAGTGAGTTTACATCTATTGCTAAGTTTCATCAATAATCTTAAGGTTGCAAACTTGGGCTTTCCTTAGATCTCTGATTATTATTTTTATTTGAGTAATTAGAGTGTGTAATAAATGTATTAGCTGGAAATCTTCCGGGGTTTTAGCTGAATGCCACAACCTTAATTAATGATATCAATTATGTTAGTCAAACTCTATATCCCAAACATTTAAGTTTAGAGGTAAACCTTAATACCCAATATCTTACGTTATAAATTAAAAGTAAAGGTAGTCTTAATCTCATTGTTAAAACTTTATTGGTGAAGAGAACACAACAACAAGAAAATACCTACACTTTATCACCTAAAATAGTAGTCCAAAGATCAAGTTGATTCTATGTACGAATTTTCATGAATCACCTTGATGCAACGTGGTTTCTTTCCAAAGTAAAGAACGAAAGAAGCTGCCCTAATTTTTCTCTGTTGCGTGCGACAAACTAGAAAAAAATTAAGGGTTTGGGTATTTTTTTTCTTTAATAAAAATTATTGGTTAAAATTACTCATCATCCCTTCATTAAAAAAATAAGGATTATTACAAACTCGGCCCACAAACGTTTATTTATTTTGCGGAGACTATATAAGCTTTTTGACAAGGACATTGTACATAGCATTCCATATCAGGTTTTACAGATAGAGAGAAAAATGAAGAATAGAGTACATAGAAGTTTCTTGCTCAAGTAATATAAGGGTTTGGTGGTTTCAAGCTTTAGGAAGAACAAATTGTAGAGAATAACTGGTGTAATTCAACTTTTCTCTTGCTATTCATCTTGCCTATGTACTCAGTTGCTATTTCGGGTATTGATTCTTTACTTTTGAGCATGAGTGGTTAAAACCCTATGTTGGGGGTGTGTAAATAATATGGGTCTTTGATTTCCATGCTGGGTCTATAATATTTTGATTATATTGTTGTTAATCTGAGTGAGTTTACATCTATTGCTAAGTTTCATCAATAATCTTAAGGTTGTAAACTTGGGGTTTACTTTAGATCTCTGATTATTGTTTTAATTTAAGTAATTAGAGTGTGTAATAGATGTATTAGCTGGAAATCTTTCGGGGTTTTAACTGAATGCCACAACCTTGGATTTAATGGATAAATTATTAGGTGGTTTGCTACAATTATTAAGGACAGGCGTGTCCTTGAGTGATTTGTGTGTGATCCCGTAAATGAATTATGTGAAACGCCTTCATTGTCATAATTGAAGTGTTGGTTACCAGCAACCTAGCTTATTCACTCATCTAAACTCGATTAATCAAGTGCTTAGACCCAACTTAGTAGATCTATTTCTATATATGCACACCTCCAAAATCTCTCTTAATGTTGTTAATTTGCAATTTAGAAATCATTTTTTTCTGAATCTTGATATTTATTTATTCGTAACCCCTAATTAGACCCTATAGTTGCCTAGTTCAATGCATCACTTTACCTCTTGAACCACTATTCCCTGTGAGTTATGAATAAGTTGATCATGCAAGAAGCCCATAACTCTTCAAATTCCACTCATCCCGATACTACCAAGATGTATAGTGACTTGGGGGAAATTTATTGGTGGAATGGGATGAAGAGGGACATGCCTAATTTGTGTCCAAATGTGCCAATTGCCAGCAGGACAAAGTTGAACATCAAAGGTTAGGAGGCCTAGCCCACGACATTGATATTCCTACTTAGAAGTGGGAAGAGGTCAATATGGACTGTGTAGTTAGGTTGTCAAAGACCAAAATGCGCTTTGACTCCATATGGATGATAGTTGACCGCATGACGAAGTCAACTCATTTCTTGTTGGTCAAAACTAAATTCAGTGCTGAGGACTATGCCCACTTGTATATCCGATAGTTGGTGAGGTTGCATAGAATTTCATCAGCCATCATATCGGAATGTGGAGTTTATTTCACTTCTCATTTTTGGAAGTTCTTCCAAAGAGGACTTGGCACTAGCATGAAGTTGAGTACGTTTTTCATCCACAAACCGACGGGCAAGCTGAAAGGACTATTCAAATGTTGGAAGACATGTTGAGGGATTGCATATTGGAATTCAAGGGAAGCTAGGATGAACATTTGCCACTTATCGAGTTTGCCAACAATAAAAGCTTTCATGCGAGTATTGGGATGGCACCATTCGAGGCGTTGTATGGTAGGCGGTGTAGACCACCTATCGGATGGTTCGAAATCGGTAAGGTGGCATTAATAGGACCAGACTTGGTGAAGATTGCTATGGGGAAAATTAAAATCATAAGAGAGAAATTGAAAATAGCCCAAAGCCGGCAAAAGTCCTACTCGGATGTAAGAAGAAGGGAGCTTGAGTTCCAAGTTAGTGATTGGGTCTATTTGAAGGTATCACCAATGAAAGGTGTTCTTAGATTTGGTAAAAAGGGTAAATTGGGTCCTAGATATATGGGAACTTATAAGGTAGTGAGGAGAGTGGAAAACGTGCCATATGAGTTGGATTTACCCGACAAGTTGCACTTGATTCATCTGGTCTTCCATGTATCGATGTTGAGGAAATTCATGGGTGACCCAAATTCTGTAGTTCCTTTGCATAATGTGAACATTGAAGAGAATTTGAGTTACGAAGAGGTACCAGTTGAAATCCTAGATAAACAGGTGAAGATGCCAAGGAACAAAGAAGTTGCATCTGTCAAGGTACTTTGGAGAAATTAACAAGTTGAGGATGCAACATGGGAAGAGGAAGCAGATATGATGAAGTGGTATCCACATCTATTCTACTCTACTCAAGCTTAAGGTACCAAGGAATTTTTCCAAAACCTTAAGTTCCATGCATTTTATCTTCTCATGATGTATGCATTTATTTGATATTTTATGAATTGTTTTGAGACATGTTTTAAAGTGTGAAATCAAAACTTTTTGAGAAATGATGCTTGACATGCATTTTGCATGCATACTCGGTTATTAGCTGCTAGTCTACTCCTTAGAGCCTGCCTTTAAGTACATTTGGGGACGAATGTTCCTAAGGAGGAGATATTGTAACGACCCCCAGTTGAGGAGCCCTGAATACAAAAAGGTGGGCATGAAAAATGACTGGGAACCTAGTTTACGAAACCACTTACGACCCATAAGTTGTTTTACGGCTCATAGGATTGGATCTTAAACATAAAACTTCAGGAAGGGAAAAGGTTTCTATGTTTGGGGTAACCCACGGACCAAGTTACGGCCCATGAGATTCCTTACGCCTCGTGGAATTGTTCGTGAGTGGGATCCCAGACAAGAAGGAAATTTGAAGTTTTTAGAAAGTTGACTTATGAGTTATCAGATGGACTACGGAATATAATACGGCCTTGTTTCATGAAATGAGGTTAGGAATAAGGTGAAAATTTAGCAAAGTGTGGAAGGACCCTATGAGTCTAACCGCGGCCCATAAGCAATTGTATGACTCATTCTGTTTGTCGTGGTTTTCAACTTAGAAAAAGTCCAATTTCAGGATTCTCAGGTGTGCCATCAGACGAATGGACTTATGGGCCGTAAGTCAATCTACGGTCCATAATTTAGGTCTTGTAGATTGACTTCATTATTTTATACTGAGGGACAATTTGGTCATTCCCATAAATCTATTCCTATACTACATTGTTTGGGGGATGAAAAGGAGGACCTGTATTGGTCTTCAAGCCCTAATTTCCACCATTTTACAATCTCAAATTCTCTAAGGCAAAATAGCTCTCAAGAATAGGCAAGAACAAGGATAGGGTTTCCAAGATTCCTCCTCAATTCCTACAAGTTTGTTTCTCTCAAGCTTCCCCAAGGTATGTGAGTTCATTTATGAGTATCCTTTGACCCATAAAGTCACTTAATAAGTATTATACCTTTTTCTCTAAGTTTATTAATTCTAAATGCATGCTTATAATAATTTTATGATCCTTATGTTATTATATGATACTCATAAAGTTTAATGAATACTTTTCTAAGTAAAAAAAGTATATGTTCGAGTATGATATTGTTTCGATGATGGGCTGTGATATGATTAATGTTGGGTGATTTCCATGTTCCTTTTAAAGACGTTTCTTAAGACTTATGTGATTTATAATTGTTTGATGCATCAATTAAGCCCACCTTATTTTCAACGAAAGTTTACTATGAATTGTGACTATGATTAGGTTATTTATGAAGAGCTTCAAAGTTTAAGTTTACCAAAGATATATGTATGATGATTATTTCCCTAAAATATGTTTAAGAAAGCTTCTTAAGTTTGAGCTACTCCTATAGTTGCTACTTATGATTCTAAGAGTATGTTTTAAAGGATTTCATGGGATGACTTAGCACCGAGAGGACTAGAGATTGGGACTCATCCCGTTAGTTGAGGCATGATCCCTTGAAGCTAAATCTCAATGTTCCAAACTATGTGCCATCGTAGGAGCCTTATAGTCTAGTCTAGTGGATCCACATAGGCCCAAGTTATGAAAGATGTGATTGCAAAGTTACTAAATTTAAGATATCCACCTTAGCTAGTAGATTCTTCCTTTCCCAATGGAAGGAGTGTATTGGCCTTTTCCCAATAGAAGGATTTTATTGGATTCCATGTGGTAACTCACATGGTCTTACTGTCTGTTATGGTCTATTCTCACAAGCTTATGATCTCACGTTATGATTAATCCTATGTGTTTTTTATGCATTACATCACATTGATCTTGACCATATTCCTTGTGCATATTTAAGTTTATCTCAAGACTCCTTTACTTTATGTAAACTCATATATAATATGTTTGATAATGATGGAATTACAATTTTATCCATGCATTGTATCTTACATATATAGTACATTCAAACGTACTAATGCATATTTGCATACATGATTAACCATGTAGGGACAAGTACTCTTCCACTGGGTCGTGGCTAGTATTCGGCGTCCAAGACTAGCTCTACTCTTTGTGGTGAGCTCTTATTTCGGGACTTTTCCGCTCTTTCTTTCTAGCTCATGTTTAGTTTACTTTGAGACTATGTTTTGTAGCCCTTCTGAGGCATTTATTTCTTGTTAATATTGTTTGGATTTCTTTTCATTGATGGAGATTGTCCGTTACCGGTCCCATCGGCTGATGATGTAAATGCCTATGGACAAACTAATGGATATAATTATTTCTACTATTTTACTGTTGTTTCATTGTCTAAAGAGCCCATAGTCCCTTTCCCTTCATGTTTTCTGCAATAAGCTTTTATTTAATTCCTATGAATGCTTAGGATGCTTAGATGGCTAGGGTGAGGTGCCTCTGGGTACTCATTCGTCATGTGACGACTAGGCCCCTAAATCGGGTCGTTACATCAACAGAGCACCTACTGAGGGAATCTATACCTGCGTCTACATCATAAAATGATGCAAGTCCAAAGGACGTCAGTATATAAATGTACGAGCATGTATAATAGCCAAAATAGGGAACTCAAGATAAGGCTCTATATTCAGAAGTAGCTAAAAACATGTCTCAAAATATGATAGTATAAATAATAAATAAAATGTATATTGAAAGTGATATCATATGTTGAAATTATGTATGCAAGAATTAGTATACTTTAGCTTGGGGAGTTTTTCTAGCTAACAACCATCACTATGAGCCATGTGATGATACAATGTCTTGTCCATGCTGGCAGAGCCATCCTATACTTTTCCAGGGTAAGGGATGAAGTACTAAAGAAGTGGATCCATCCCAAAATTAGGCCATCTCAGTGGCAAATGGGGAGCTATACTCGTGGTATAGTCCTATCCTATACTAGGTATGCAGTATATGAATTCGAGCTATTATTACTCTTACTCGTATCGATGCTAAATACTACTCAAAAAAGTATTAATTACAGTCCATACTTAAAAATAATGTATTTTCTCAAAGTGTCACTTTTCTTCTCTTTGGGACTGAGCCCAACTTAGTATTCTTGTACTTTTCTCAAAATTGACTAAAATCATATGTTTCATGCTTCACTATTCATGAAATATTTATTCTACCACTTTTCTTGAGTTTAAAGCAAGACTTGCAAATTCATAGATTTTCATAGTAACTTTAGGGTTTAACTAGTTTAGCAATTAGAAGTAGTACCTCGACTTATGACCTCAATATAGTAGAAATTTTAGTAATTTTCAAGTTTTTCTTCAAAAATAACATAAACAATAATATTTACTCATAATGAAATAATATTGTTCTCAATTAATAACTTGATACTTGAAGAAACTAGTAGTTACATGATGGTAAGATAATGTAGTAGGATTGTTGTAGGCCTTACATACCTAGAAGAATTAGATTCTTGAAGAATTTTGAAAAAAATGCTTGAAAGCCCTAGTTTTTCTCCTCTTGAAACTACATTCTAAGTTAGAAGAATGTTTTGAGCGTAAGAAAGTTGAAGAATCACATTTAGGGATTTAATTAGGTGAAACTGAATAGTTTAGGATTAAAGGGTGAGAAAAGACAAAAATAATCCTTTTAAAATGCTGCCCAGGTCATCCACGTGTAAATCTACGTACCGTAGAAGCTTTGATGACCCGTAGAAACCCATTCATAAAAGTTTGGACAAATTTCGAGGTCACAGGATCCATTCGACGAGCTCAAGCCATGACCTATAGAAGCATCTACGACATGTAGTTGGGTCTGTCAAGTTTGGAACTCAAAAATAGACTTTCATAAGTCATTCTACGAGTTAACAAGATGGGTTATCATTCAAACCGCAGCCCATAAGTCAGGTTCATAGTTTCACTTTGCTCTGGAAATCTATAGTAAAATGGTCATAATATTTTGCTCCAAACTCTAAATGAAGCAAAATTGGTGAAGTTGGAAACCTAATTCGTAGATCTTTTCTTTGGTAGGTCATAAGCCACCTTGTTTTTTTTACGCTAAAAGTTATGATTATATAAAGTTGACTCTTGCATAATCCAATGCGAAAACTTAATCACTAGGAAAGTTTGAACTCAACTAAGTACTTAAGGTCTCTTATGATCCTAATCCACTTCCAATAAACTTTCCACATATATTAATGAGCCTTAAAACATATGTTCAACTAAGGCATCACTAGGTTCAAGATATGTATTTCTGATAAAAAAATTATGCTAAGACTAGAATCATGAGGTGTTACAGTATTTCCCTCTTGGGATCCTTCATCCTCGAATGAAGATGGAACTGAGGAATATTAAGCATGATTCCTAGTTATACACTATTTCTCAATAGGAAGCTACCCAGATAACTTATTACTCATATTTAAAGATGTATCTCAATTCAATGATAGAGATAAGTAATATTACCTTCAGGCTTGATATTTGAAGGCACGAATAAGGGAGGATATATAGCTTTCATGTCTGCCCCAACTTCCCAAGTGTCTTCTTCAATGAACTGGTTTGTCCATAATACTTTAACTGAAGCAATTTCCTTGGTCCGCAATTTGCAAACTTGACGATTTAGAATCTAAATTGAGATCTTCTTATGTGACAAGTTGTCTTTGACTCCAATACTCTCTATAGGAAAAACCAGTGCAAGGTCTCCCAAACACTTCTTAAGCATAGAAATGTAGAATATTAGATGGATAGAAACTAACTCTGGTGGCAATTCTAATTCATATACCACATTAACAATCCTCCAAATAATCTAGTACGGGCTAATATATCGAGGACTGAGCTTTCCCTTTTTCTCAAATCTCATAACTTTTTTATTTGGTGAAACCTTCAGGTACACCCAATCACCTACCTCAAATTCTAAGCCTCTTCTTCTAACATTTGTATAGGATTTTCGTCGGCTTTAGGTTAGTCTCCCTTGAATAACCTTTACCTTTTTCATAGTTTGATGGAACAAATCAGGTCCTATCAACCCATCCTCGCCAACTTTAGACCACCCAGTAGGCGACCTACACCTCTTCCTATAAAGAGCTTCATATGGTGCTATTTGTATACTAATTGGAAACTATTATTATAAGAAAATTCAATTAAGGGTAAACGATCATCCCAGTTATCTTTGATGTCTATAACACATGCCTTCAACATATCCTGAAGAGTCTATATGGTTTGGTTTGCCTGCCCGTCTATCTGAGGATGGAAGTTTGTACTAGGATTCACCTTTCACCTAGCCTTTTTCTAGAAGGACTTCCAAATATGTGTTGTGAACTGGGCCCCTCTGCCTGAAATAATAGAAAGGGGAACCCTGATGATTTCCTTAATATAAAGTCTGGCATAGTCCTCAGCTGTATCAATCATCTTGACAAGTAGAAATTGAGCTAACTTGGTCATTCTATCTACCATTATCCATATTGAATCATATTGTTTACGAGATCAGGGCAAGCCTGTTATGAAGTCCATGTTAATCATCTCCTACCTTCACTCTAGAATTTCAATATTTTGGGCCACACCACAAGGCCTTCGGTGCTCCATCTTAACTTGCTAGCAATTCAGGCATCTGGATATAAACTCTGTAATGTCCTTCATGCCACCCCACCAATACAATAAGCCTCTCACAAGTCTCTATACATTTATATTTCACCTGGATGAATAGAGTATCTAGTGCTATGAGCCTTAGCCAGAATCCTGTCTCTAAGATCATCAACACTCAGTACACATAGTCTACCTTGGTATCTCAAAGCTCCATCTCCCACTTTTGCAAACACTAATACTTTCTATTTCTAAACATATTCTTTCAATTGGAGAAGGATAAGATCTTGGTCTTGCTTCTCTTTCACCTCCACCACTAAGGACGACTGTGGACCATTTTTGACAATCACACCACCTTTATTAGAATCCTTAATCTACACTCCCAAGTATGCCAGTCTGTTCACTTCCTTAGCTAGTTCTTTCTTTCCATCCTCAATGTGTGCAATGCTCCCCATGGTCAACCTGCTAAGAGCATCAGCAACTACATTAGCATTACCTGGGTGATAGAGGATGTTCATGTCATAGTCCTTCAACAGCTCCAACCATCTCCTCTGCCTAAAGTTCAACTCCTTCTGACTGAATACATATTGTAAGCTCTTGTGGTCAGTGAACACGTCCACATGTCTACCACAAAGATAGTGTCTCTAAATTTTGAGAGTGAGCACCACAGTAGCAAGCTCAACATCATGAGTTGAGTAGTTCCTCTCATGAATCTTAAGTTTTCTGAAGGTATATGCTATCACCTCGCCTCTTTGTATCAATACACATTCCAACTCTGGAAGTATCACAATACACAACAAAGCCATTTGTTCCCTCGGGTAGGGACAAAACAAGAGTTGTACTCAGCCTAGTTTTCAACTCTTGAAAACTCTTCTCACAAGCTTCAGACGATAGAAACTTAACCTTTTTCTAAGTTAGCTTAGTCAAGAGAGCTGAGATGGAAGAAAACCCCCTTAAAAAACGCTGGCAGTGACCTACCAAACCCAAGAAACTTGTTATCTCTATTGGCGTTGTGGGCTTTGGTCAGTTCTTTACAGTATCAATCTTTCGAGAATCAACTTAAATGTCCGCACATGAAACAATATGACCCTGAAACGCCACAGACACTAACAAAAACTCACACTAGAAAATTTGGCATACAATTGTTGGTCCTTAAGGGTCTGAAGGATAATTGTAAGATGGTTGGCATGCTCCTCCTCATTACGAGATAGATCATATGTCTTCTATGAACACAATGATGAACATATCTAGGTATTGCCTCAGCACTCTATTCATAAAATCCATGAAAGTTGTTCGTGCATTAGTAAGTCCAAATGACATAACTAAAACTCGTAATGACCACAGCGAGTTCTTAAGGATGTCTTAGGGATGTCACTTTTTCTGACTTTGAGCTGATGGTACCCAAATCTAAGGTCTATTTTGGAAAAACAAGTAGCACCATAGAGTTTGTCAAATAGGTCATCAATTCTGGGAAGAGGATACTTATTCTTTATGGTGACCTTGTTTAACTGGTGGTTATCCATGTACTTTCTAAAAAAACCATCTTTTTTATGCATGAAGGGAACAAGAGCACCCCAAGGTGAAATGTTTGGTCTAATGAAACCTAATCTATGAGGTTTTTTTGCTGCTATTTCAACTTTTTTAACTCTGGAGGAGCCATCCGATATGGAGGAATACATAGGGGTTGAGTATCTAGGAGGATGTCTATCCCAAAGTCTATCTCCCTATTAGGAGGGACTCCAAGTAGATCATCAGAAAAGACTTCTAGGAACTCATTCACGACTTGGATAGACTAGAGAGATGGCGTCTTGACACTAGAATCTTTGACTCTAACTAGGTGGTATATACACCCCTTGGAAATTAACTTTCAAGCTTTGAGATATTACATGAATAGACTCTTAGGTTAAGCTAAGCAACCCCTCCACTCTAAGATGGCTTATTAGGAAGGTCAAACTTAACCACCCTAGTTTTGCATTCTATGGAGGCATAACAAGCATGAAGCCTATCCATGCCTCGAATGATGAAAAAATCTACCATGTATAACTCAACTAGATTAGCTAAGGTATATTTATGGTAGACTGACACTGGATAACCCCTATAGACTCTTCAAGCTAGGATAGATTCTCCAACAGGAGTAAAAACACTAAAAGGCTCAAAAAGACATTCTAGACTGATATCAAATTTTATGGTTACATATGGAGTCATAAATGATAATGTAGCACCTAGGTCTAACAATGAATATACATTATAAGTAAAAACTTTGAGCATATAGTAACCACATCTGGTAAGTTCTCCTGCTCCTATATGATGGCCATGGCATACAAACGATTTGTGCCCCTGTCTGTTCCTGATGTAGCACCCCTCTGAATTGGCTTATCCTATGGTGCAGAAGACACTAACAGAGATTTATTATACCTAATGTTCTGCCTCCCCATAGGACACTTCTTAAAAAGGTCTCCCACCTAACCACATCTAAAATAACAACTTGTGCCCAAAAGGCACTCTCCTAAATGGGACCTACTGTACTTATCATAAATCGAATAACGAGGCAATCCCTGAGCTACACTCCCTTGTGACTGGCTATCCTGAACTCTATGACTCTGTGATCCCTGCTCATTCTTGGTCCTCGGTGTAGGTGCACTAGCAAATGAAGGTGATAGTCTAGATTTCTTTGGTTGAAAGGATAAATAACTAGCACTTCTAGCCTACTTCTTACATGTCTCCTGGACTAATGTCTTGGCCCTCTTGTCCCTGAACTCCTCTCTATCCTAAATCTTCTCCTTTTCCACATGTTGCACATAAGTCATCAAGCAAGCTATGTGCATATCCCCAATTAGCATAAAATTTCTTCCTTCTGTCTTAGTCGCTCGAGAGAGCCCAAATACAAACAAATCCATCCTGGTATTCATGTCTGCCACCATAGTCGGATCATAAGGGGACAGTTGAGTGAATTTGAGGTTGTAATCCTGCACACTCGTAGTTGCCTGCTTTAGATTCAGGAACTCCCTCACCTTATCCTGCCTCAATTCTAGAAAAGTATTGTCCCAAAAAGGCCTTCTCGAACACTGCCCAACTCAAAGTTGGTGCCCCTTTTGCTCTGCCTCCCGTCCACTGGTCAAACCACCAAAGTCTAGCTACTCCTTTGAGCTAGTAGGCAGCTAACTCAACTCGCTCGGTATCACTTGTGTGCATAACTTGAAATACTTTCTGGAACTCTTCAATGAAGTTCTTAGGATCCTCCTTCACATCTGACCCCGTGAACTCATGTGGGTTCATCCTAAAAAAATCATGAACTCTGGTGGTGTCCAAACCATCATGTCTACACACTCCTCGTCGACCCCCCTATATGGTGATTGTTTGTGCCAATGTCTAGATAGCTTGGCGGAGCTCAGTATTAGAGATATTCGCATATGGTGGCTACTCAATAGGCATAGCATGACCTTTAGGTCCCTTAGGAATTTGTGGATCAGGCTAGTTTACATTTTGCCTAGCTAGGTGTCCTCTACCTCTAGTTGGTCTGGTGGCTCTACGTGGAGGCATGATCTGAAAAACAACGCGTGAATGTACGAGTTAGAATAGACTAAATAGAGTAAACTTTGAAGCATGAAATAGAATAACAATTGATAGTGACACTTCCTAATGCCTTGTAGCCTCCCTATTATGGATGTAGCGCACTTCGCACCAACAATACGGACTATACTAGACACAGTTCCATAGAAACCTTAGGACACTTGAACTCTGTGCTCTGATATCAGGTTTGTCACGCCCCGAGTTTACATCCTGGACGTGGCAAACAACCAGAACCATTTCTAGCCCCAAGCGAACCACTTGGCCTGGCTACTTTACTCAACAGAAGACTTAAATAATAAATGATAGGCTTAGATATAATGAACTAAAGAGAATGCAATAATCTAAACAAACTAATTAGAGGAAATATCTCAATAATAACAAAAAGTAAGAACTAAAACTCATATTCTAGTTTATGGAACATCTCACCAAGATAATCTGGAATAACTATCGTTATAGGCCCACGGTAATGATAATTAAAAATAAGTATTAAAATAGAAATAAAGACTCTAGAGCCTTTAACTGGTAGGAGGCCTTACCAATTGCTAAATGAAATGCTAGTCCTCAATGGAGTGTTTGCCGAAGGACTCTGTCACCTGCGTCTGCATAATAAATTATTCAGGTCCAAAAGATGTCAATACATGAAATGTACGAGCATATAAAGTAGCTAAAGCAGGTAACTCAGGATAAGGCACTATAAACATGTCTCAAAATATGGTAATAAAAATAAAAAATAAAGTTTATGTTGGAAGTAATATAATATGCTAAAACTCTCTATGCAAGAATTAGTTTACTTTAGCTTAGAGAGTTTCTCTAATCGACAACCATCACTATGAGCTTCATGATGATACAACGTCTTGGCCACACTGCGAAATTCATCCCATACTTTGCCAGGGTAAGGGACAAAGTACTAGGGGAGCGGATCCATCCCAAAACTAGGCTCAATGGCAAATGAGGAGTTATACACTTGGTATAGTCCTATCTTATGTTGGCTACGTAGTTCATGAGTTTGAGATATTATTAGACTTACACGTATTGGTGCTCAATACTAATCCCAAAAGTATTAATTATATGTTCATACTTAAAAGAATATATATGCTCAAAGTGCTACTTTTTTGCTCTTTGGAACTTTTCCCAACTTAGTATTCTCTTACTTTTCTCAAAACTGATGAAATTCATAGGTTTCATGCTTCACTGTTCCTGAAATATTTATGCTACTACATTTCTTGAGTTTAAAGCAAGACTTGAAAATTCATAGTAACTTTAGGGGTTTAACTAGTTTAGCAATTAGAAGTAGTATCTCGACTTAGGACAACAATATAGTAGAAAAATAGTAATTTTTATTCTTTTCTTCAAAAATAACATAAACAAGAACATTTAGTCATAATAAAGAAATCTTGTTCTCAACTAATAACTTGATACTTGAAGGAACTAGTAGTTACATGATGATAAGATAATGTAGTAGGATTTTTGTAGGCGTTATATACAAAAAATTAAATTCTTGAAGAATTTTGAAGAAGGTGCTTGAAAACCCAAGCTTTTCTCCTCTTGAAACAAAGTTCTAAGTTAGATGAATGTTTTGAGCATAATAAAGTTGAAGAATCAAGTTTAGGGATATAATTAGGTGAAAACTGACAAGTTTAGACTTAAAGGGTGAGAAAAGGCCAAAAAAACCCTTTTTAAAATGTTTCCCAAGTCGTCCACGGGTCAATCTATGACCCGTAGAAGCTTCTACGGGCCGTTGAAACCCATTCGTAAAAGTTTGGGTGAATTTTGGGGTCTCTAGATCATTCCACGAGCCAAAACCATGACCCGTAGAAGCATCTACGACACGGAGTTGGGGCCTTCAAGTTTCAGACTCAAAAATGGACTTATAAAAGTCATTCCACGAGTTAATAGGATGGGTCGTTGTTCAAACCACGGCCCGTAACTCAGGTTCGTAGTTTCACTCTGCTCTAGCAGTCTGTAGTCAAATAGTTATAACTTTTTGCTTTGAACTCCAAATAAGGAAAAATTGGTGGCGTTGGAAAGCTAATTCAATGATCTTTATTTGGTAGGTCATGGATCACTCAATTCTTTGTGTGCTAATATTTATGATCATATAAAGTTGACTCTTGCATAATCTAATGCAAAAACTTGATCGGTAGGAACGTTGAACTCAACTAAGTACTAGAGGTCTCTTGTGACCCTAATCCTCTTACAATACACTTTCTACATATATTAATGAGCCTTAAATCGTAGGTTTAAGTAACACATCACTAGGTTCAATCTTATGTATTTGAGACAAAAAGTTTGAATCTTAAGAATAGAACCATGAGGTGCTACAGTAGGTTAAGTGAAGGAGGGGTTTCAAAATGTCCCTCATTTAAAAGTTTCATCGGAATATAGTGGTGGAGCAAGTTCGCGATGTGGACTTATTTTATTTTAGTTCTTGTTCTTTTGAAACATATAAAATGCATTCATCACATGCTTTTTATGAAGAAAAACATAAATAGCATTCTTTGGATGAATTTTATGAACAAAAGTGGCACCCCACATGTTGAAAGTCCGAAAAATAGAGAAGTTGTAGAATTTTGAATTGATCTTATTGTATAAACTAATCTACGGCTCGTAGATTTTGGACCACATGTCATAGAAGGGTCTCGTGGTTAAGTTTCTGAAGTTGGTAAAATAGTTTGTCACTGGAATTTACTCCATGAGGAGCAGTATAAGTTGTACTCCTTTTTATGGCTCGTAGTTTGAGTCCTTGATGAGACCCTAAGAGAAAAACTTTTCTAAGTCTATAAGCATTCTACAAAAAGGTTCTATGGTTCGTAAATGGAACTACAGACCGTACATGAGGTTTCATGGTTTCAAGATGCAAATTTCAGTAGCTTAATTTTTCAGACCATGCCATGCATGAGGCAAAGCATGACCCATGTAATGGATTATAGTCTATAAAAAAGGTTTCAAGACGGGTCTGGAAATTTTTAAATGAAGGAATCTTTGGTCAATTCCTATTCGTTTAATTCCTAAAATATGTCATTTTGACCCTTCTAAATAACTTAATTGATGTAATCTCTATAAAACCCATTCCTAATTCATTATATCTCATTCATACTCATAACCCTCTCCAAAGTTCTCAAAGATTCTCTATCTAAGGATTCTATTTATTGAAGGTAGGGTTTGAAAGTATGGCTAAGGAATTTCTAGAATTTTCTTCTTTAGATTTAGGAATTATCATTTGAGGTGTGTAGGGCTTCATTTATGGACTAAATTCATCCTTGAAGCCCAACTCAATTCTCCCTTTTTCTCAAAGTTTGAGCATGGATTTCTATGGATTTTTATAATAACATTCTCAATGGTTGGATTATGATTATTACATGATTATTATACCTATTTATGCAAGAATTATGAAGACTTAAATGATTCTATGATTTCCAAGTGAATCAAAGTAATTCAAGTATATGATGATTAGGGTTTGTTGAATTGATGTGGGTTTCTTTAGTAATGATCCAAATTGATTTCAATTGCATTATTTTTATCCAATTGCATAACTTTAGCTCAATTGCTCATGAACTCACACATGGTCGTAGTTTCTTATGACAAAGCTATGATTTTCATGGATTATACTCTAAGTATGAAAAGTATATTTTAGTGATGATGTTATGACGATGATGATGTTATGATAATGTTGATAATATGATGATGAGAGTGACTTAAGACCCTAATGATGATGATAAGATGGGGAATATACCCACACTATATGAAAAGTTATGTAGATGGACTATTCCTATGATATGTGATATTTTCATGAAGTTATAATGACTATTTTACAAGCTATGAAAGTATGGTTTTGATAAAGTATAAATTATGTTAAAAGCCATGTATTTGCATGATTATGTATTCCATGGAATATGACTTAGCACCGAATGAGCTTATGTGAGGGGTGCTATCTCCAAGGGCCCTTATATAAATCTTCAAGTCTCATAACTACGTGCCATCGTAGATTGATGATTGTGTGCCTATAAGACCAGCTATTGGATCCATTTAGCATTATGTTCATGTGATACTCACCGTGCTAGAGGTACACCTAAAGGGTAGGATCTTTTATGTTTATGTGATACTCACCGTGCTAGGGTTAAGCCTAAATGGTGGGGTCGAGTCTACTTTGGCAAAGTAGACTCCTCTTTCGCTTGGTGTTAGAGGAAACATTAGAATTCCATGTAATAGTTCACATGGTCTTATTGTTGGTTATGGTATTATTCCCACATATGCATGCTAGGATCATGAAAGATTTTGATGATGCTTCTATACATGATTTTAAACATGCATTGCTCATACATATTGTGTCTTTATAGTATTGATTATGATTATGCATATTGATATTGTGTTATGATGTTTCTTGATGCATAGTATACCTACATACTTAGTACATTCCATGTACTAACACATATTTCTTTGTCTATATGATCTAACTATGTAGGGACGAGCGACAATGAGACTATTCATCCATTTCATGGCTAGTTTTGGACTTGAGCTTTGAAGACTTGTTAATGAGTATACATGCTTCAGGAACAAGCCTTTTCACATGATGTTTTCCATATGTTGAGGCTTTATGTTTTCGTTTGTTATTCTATTTTGAGGGTGAACTAGTAGCATGTTCTAGTGTATACCAAGATCCTATGATGTAGAGGTATGTTTCGAACTAAAGATGTTGTAATTCCCTTGAGAAAAACTATAACTTTGATATTGATACATTTTGCTTGCTTACTCTCTTATGTTATGCTTAATTTACCTTATGTATGCTTATGATATGATCAAGAAGCTTGGATAGGGTGCCTTTGGGTGTCACCTTCGCCGTATCACAGCTAGGCCTAGGTTCGGGTCATATTAAACTGTACATTGAACTATCTTAGGGTAGGTTCATGATGCGGACCTATCGCATACTCTTCTAGTCAAGTGATTTTGCCGCAAAAGTTTATATTTTGATTAGGTTGACCTAAAATTATAACCAAAACCACTTTTCCATGTAATTCTTCATCCTGACTGATATTCTAATCTTAGGTTTACAAAAATAGTTAGGGATGATGCATTGTGCGAGCGTTCTATCATCTAGGGCTATTTTGGTAATTTTTTAGGGCGTAATATTATTTTCCCCTTGGAATCATTCATCCTCGAATATGAGTAACTAGAGATGGACTCGATGCACAAATAAAACTCAAGACTCAATCAATCAACTAATCTAACTCTCTAGATAATCAACTATTCAAACTCAAGGATAGACAAATAAATTCAAGTCAAGAGTAAGGACATTACCTTCAACATTCTCATTATTAGGCACGAATAGATGTGGATATTTTACTTTTATATGTTTCTATGCTTCCCATGTGACTTTCTCAATAAATTGATTTCTCCACAGGACTTTGATTAAGGCTATCTCTTTGGTCCGCAATTTGCGAACCTAACGATCAAGAATCTATATTGGAATCTCCTCATAAGACAGACTACCTTTAACTCCAATACTATTAATCAGAAATACTAATGAAGGATCTCCCAAGTACTTCTTTAACATCGAGACATGAAATACCGAATGAATAATGACTAACTCAAAAGGCAATCCCAACTCATATGCAACAAAATCCATGGAAGGTGGCTCAGCAAAAGTATCATGAATAAATGTCAAATAAGTCAAAGACCCTCTATCAATCAACTTTTGGGCCAGAATATATGAAATAACTTTACTAGGATAAGAACCTCTCAAACCGATCCACTCTATCTTTGGTCTACCCGGCATGACTAAGGTCATGGTCTTAGCATAAAATTAAGAATAACATGATACAAAGATAGTAATTCATACCCAAAATAACATCAAAATCTATTATATCTAAGATAATCATGTCCATCCAAGTCTCATAACCTGCCAAAGTCACAAGATTGGATCGATACACCCGATCCACAACTAAAGGTTCACCTACTTGGGTTGAAACATAAACAGGAACAGACATACTATCACATGGCAATCAAACCCCGATAAGAAATATGCAGGCACATATAAATAAGTGGAGCTAGGATCAAATAACACAGCTGTAAGATGATGGCAAACCAAAACAAAACTTGTGATAACAGCATCAGAGGCCTCTGTCAGCATAACCCCTGCCCCAACCCCTAGTCTGTGGGGTTGTACCTCGAGCTGATGGTGTCAGATCACTAATTAGTGTTATGGTTTATGAGTTGTGGGGCCCAGTATTAGTCTGAATGGGACACTATTGAATCAGATGATTTAGAGATCTACAACCAAAACATAATCTAAGGGTGGACGGCTACTATGAAGGAACTGGAGGAATACTGTAACAACCCTGGCCCGCAGGCCTCTGCTATAAATTGGAGGAAATATGGCCCAAATTATAAGAATCATGAGGACCTCATCCTCCCTCAAATGCTAGCAGTGCTGCATGAACCCAGTAGCGCTGGAATGATCTACCTCCCCTAGTCACACCTCTGCCTCGAGATGAGGTACCCGAGAACTGTCCAGATGTATAGACCCTTTTGGGGTCTCTAAACTCCTCTCTCTCCATGAGCTCCGCCTCCTAGGAGGCGCTAACACTGACTAAAATAAGGACCCATTCACAGACACCCAAACCACTGATTGCTTGATTGAATAAGTCATCCCCCTCATAAATTAGCGAACTCTCTTCGCCTCAGTAGGAAGGATAGTTGTAACATGCCGAGCTTACTGGCAGAAAGGGATCTCATACTCAGAAACTGTCATATTGCCCTGCCTCAAACTCTTAGACCTCAGACGACTCTCCTCCCTAACACTTCAAGGGACAAATCTATCATAGAAAGCACTAGAGAATGTCTCCCAAGTCATCAAAGGAGAGCCAACTGTAAGAGATCCCGAATAAATCCTACACCACTACATGGTTGGTCCACGGAGCTGGAGAGTAACATACCGAACACCGTGAGTATATACTAACCCCACAGCCTCAAGTAACTCCATACAAGTAGTCAAGAGCTCATGTGCATCCTCAGTCTTCCTACTCTGAAACTGAGGTGGGTCTATTTTTTCGAATCTCTTATATCTGCATTGCTCATCATCAATCAAGATAGTTAATGGGGGAACATCAACAATAGGTGTTTCTGGTGGCAACTCCACCTATACTTGGGCCTCAGGGGTCTGCTACTGATCTGGAAGCTGAGTCCTCATTCGGGTCTGAGATGAACCTGATGTGTTAGCTGGGCTACCTACTTGCCCCATAGTCTCAAGCATACACAAAATCCTCAGAAGTGTGTTCGGTAATAATGGTGTTGCAGCATGATTAGGAGGAACATGTTTCCCCTCTAGGCTCTATAGTTATCTCAAGGGAGATACCTCATTCATAATTTCTAGCCGATGCTGCTCCTTGACCTCGGCCTCTGGCTCGAACTATACCCCTAGCTGGGGTCTCACTAGCGATCTCGAGGGCTACCTCCCCTCGCCCAATAGCTGTTGTAGATTTAGTCCCCACCATCTGTCAAAAGGACACATGACCACTAGCACTTAAACAAGAACCCACACACGATTGGATTAGAAAGAAGTAAAAGAGAATTTCCTAACAAGTTTCATAGCCTCTCAAGGATAAGTAACGGACGTCCCTGCATCGATCCTTAAGACTCTACTAGACTGGGCCCGTATACATATGAGACCTATGAACCTGGGCTCTGATACCAAATTGTCATGACCTGAAATCCTTGTGTGGTGGCATTCACCTAACCCACCAAGGTGCTTCAGCCCAAATCTAAACAATGTAATATAATAATAATAGCGGAAGATAGCACAACCTAAAAATAGTAAATAAGAATAAGGAAATCTAACTAAAATCATCCCAAAATTGGTGTCACATATACAAGCCTCTAAATAGTAATTCTCAAAATATAATGCAAGTCTCAACGTATAGTTCTCAAATAGAACATAACATAATAAAGAATCCTTGAGGGCCTGCCAAAGAGACATACAACAACCTGTTAAGGGATATGTCCAGAAGACCGATTCTACAACTAGGAAGTCTAACAAGAGGGACAGGCTCACAACCTACAAAAATGTAGCAAGCAGTGAGCACCAAACGATATGGTACTCAACAAATGGAAACTAAACCTGAAGTAAAGCAATGAAGAACACAAGTACTCCTATCCATCCAATCACATACCGCGGAACTACACGCCTGCACTCAGAATAGTCTCAGCACAACACTATATATATACACACACACACACTTAAACACATTATATAATAATATCTAAGAATATTTGACTAATTCCCAAAGTCAAGTAGTATAATGGTTCTTCAGTCATATAAGCAGTTTCAGTTTCAAGACATAGTCTCCACAGTCCTGTATTCACAATATATAAGGTTCAGGTTATCAACTTATATCACGATTTTTCAATGGTACAATCTCTGGAATATACAAGGTTCAAAGCATTCAACACATCACACATAGTACATATAGCAGCCTCGGGAAAAGAATGATGTGAAATGGAGTGAATGCTACGAAATGTGAATAACGTAATGCAATGTCAAGTAATCATGATGCATGTTTGTCCTAGTATATACATCTGCTGATAACCTCAGATCGAAACCCATGGGTCCTCACATGGACCATGTATCTATGAACATTGCCAACAGAAATCTCGCCCGATGCTCACCCAACAGGCAGAAACCTTGGCCATGTTATCTGCCGGAATATTACCTCACCACACAGGCAGAAACCTCGACTAATCATCGTCCAATAGAGACCTCAGCCACCAATCCACATGTTACCTTGCACATCTTTCGATTGTCACCATCACAAGTATCAATGCACAAGTAACTGTGAATGTAATGTACACAATCTCAAGATCATCACAATTTCAATATCAACACGATCTCAACGTCATCACGATCTCACTATAATCACGATCTCAATATTATCACAAGTACAATGTCATCACGATTTCAATATCATCACAAATATATAGTCTCAATATCTCAATATCAGTAAAATCTCAACATCATACCAGATAATACACAAGTTCACAAGTATCATGAACTCAAAAATATTTTACAAGTCAAGAATTCACAATATTTACAATTATCCAATTTGAAATTCCATGAACAAAATAATATAACTCTAACCCATTTCATACCACAAATCACCCGAGCTCACACACATAGGAGAATACTAGGCTGGATCATACTTAACAAAAGGTTAGAAGTCCACTTGCCTTAATAGAAATCCCAATCAAGTCAAATCCATGTCTTTTCCCCTTCCACAATAATCCAAATCACCACAATCTAGTCAAATATAGCATCACAATCACATTACAAAACTAATGACACTAAAATCAAGCAATTCGGGTGAAAAGGGCAAAGTGGTTCTAAAGTCTCATATTGGAAAAGGTTTAAAAAATTTAGAAATTTTACATGAAAATATTTCCCGAGTAATAAGAAATCTAATGACGAAAACCATTTTGAAAAAGGAGTTAAAATAAGTTCATAATCATCACTTTCCTTTCAAAAATTAATGTCCGAGAAAGCCCCAATTTTTTCAATTAAAATCTCCAATTTTCATGTTAAAATCACAATTTAATCAATGAGAATTAGAAACATAGGTTAGAAATAAGTTACACAATAGTCTTATCTTGAAAATCCTTGAAGAAACACTCTAAAATCGAGCTTGGAATATTAAAAATGATGAAAAATGGTGAAACCTAACATTTTAATTTAAAGTTACTGTTTAGGTCACAATTATACTCTGTGAATGCAAAAGGACATCTACGAACGTGGGGCCTACATCTGCAGAGCCAAGGGAGCTAACACTCCAGAACATGGAGTTCAAGTGACTGTACTAGATTTTAGTCCAAATTCAGTCATTTCACACACAAAATGGACCTTTGTGTTTCGTTCGGAGTCCGATAAACATAAACAAGACATGCCTACCAAAAATGATGTTCCAGACTCAATGGAATCATCAGAACTCAAGTTTAAGGCCTCCTCGACTCAAAACCCGATAAAACTCAAAGAAACTAATTAAAATTCAAAATACTCAAACTACCCTTGGAAATTCTAAAATTTACAAACGAGGCCATTTCTAGCGTTAGTTTCACCATTCGGAACCACTAGAAATTTTAAAATTTCGATTTGAGCTTCCTAACTCTAAATATTGACCAAAGTTAAGTTGTGCTCCAAATTTAATTGAAAATGCAACTTTAGGTCTAAAATCTTCGTTTTAACTCTAAAATTCAGTCCTGTCAGTTCTCCTAGACCAAATTCTGTATCTCGGAGCTAATGGAATTGACAAAATTCATTTTTACACTTGAAACTTAAGATGACTATAAAACTCAAAATTTTCAACTTTAACCCTTTAAAAACTCTTTCTTTGGCAAAAATCTAACTTTTTACAAGGTTTTCATAATTTGACTTTTAGACTCAACCAAAAGTGAGTCAAGACAACTTTCAGAAAGGACAAAATGATAATTTTGTTGAGAATGCCAAAAATGATCTTTGAGGTCATTACAATAGCCAACATAAGTCATTTTGTTAAATTGTTGACCTTAGTCAATACTTACAAAGAAAGAACAAATTAAATGTCGAAGTCACAAATGCATTATAAGTACCTTGGAACCCAAACCAAAGATTACTCTAGACTAAACTCAGAGTTTCGAAGCTAACCGCATTAATGAAACTTTACTCTAAGCATATTTACCAAGAATGTTGACCAAAGTCAAACTTTTGGCCAAAACTGTAACGTTAGAGTGTCTAACTGAACAAGCTCAAGATGAAGGCTCCAAAACTCGAACCAACCTTCCTCCTAGACTAAAGAGAACCTTTTGAAGCTGATGGAGTAGGGACAATTTTCATATGAAATCAAAATCCCTGAGTGTTGATTAAAGTCTATTCTTTTCACTTTAAACCAAGAGTAAAACACGTACCAAACTCACCCAACAACCTTATGGAGCATGCCATCTATCCCAACACCACATAAGAACTATAAAAACTATGGAGAGGGACAAAGTAGTAAAAATATATAAAAAGTATAAAAATAACTTCAAAGGTCATTACATCATCACATACTCATGCATTATATGTATATGGCTATTTGTATTGGTTCTGAAAATTGATTGAGATCTATAATTACTTAAAGCCAAAGAAAAATGGTTCTGGATAGACATAAATTATATCGAAGGAAAATAATTTCGATGAGATACAATGAAGTCCAAGAGAAATGGTTTCAACGAGACAAATTATGTCAAAGAAAAATGATTCTGACAGATACATGGACCATCTGTGTCCCCCATGAGTTCTAATTTGAGTTTTAGCAGATGTGTATCATAGGACATACATGTATCATCTTAACTAACATTGCACTTGCATCATTCTACACTTCATTCTATTATTGTGATTGTGAATATCTACTTTTGTGATTCTACTTAATTAATGAATTTAGTCCCCCGCGATAAGTGGTGCTAGTAACTTATTGGGCTATGTGTGACCCTATATTACGAACTATTTAGGTTGAGCTGACTTACTTGCAGGATGTAGTTTTTGGAGGTTCGATTGGTATGGTAGATGTACTTGTGTTCTTCATTTCTTCATTTTGTGTTTAGTAGTTTACTTGTTGAGTACCATATTGTTAGGTACTCACTTCCTGCTTCTATACCCATGCAGATGGTGAGCTCGGATTTTCTTGATTACTTTTCTCCCGTACCTGGTCTGAGCTTCAGAATTTATTTGAGAGATAGCAGCTTGTCTCTTCAGCGTACTTTCAGAATTTCCTATTATGTTTTTGTTCGGTTTGAGATACAAAGATATTAGACTTATATTTTCTTTCATTTATTTATACGTATCAGAGAACTATACATGTGAGATTAGGTTTTTGGGAGGTTTTATAGTTGAGGCTTTTAGGACCTTTATGTAGTTTATTTGAGTTCGTGCTTCTGTTTAATTTTGCGCTATTTTCAATTTTATTAATTTTCTCGTCATCCTACGGTAATTTATCTTGGTGGGTTAAGGAAAATTTCATCACATTCAAATCCAAATCGTGAAAATATAACATGTAAATACCTCGTAGAACCTCATATAATTTCAAAATAAAATTGAACACTTACCTCGGCTTTATAAAGATAACATGAATGTTCATACAAACCTAAAGGCGCTTCAATTAGTTTCTATATATATTTTCTTAATAGTTTGTAACAGAAAGTAATTTGAAAATCATGTCCTTTAGTAGTTTAGACATACAAGTTATATTTGAGAATTTTTAAAATTGAGGTATTATTATAAAGTTGTTCAAAATATACTTTAACGATGAAGGAGGACTAGTTGAAATTTAGAGCGTAGAAGTCTAAAGTAAAGTGAGGAAGACAAATCTTTATTTTGAGATTTATTTTAAATAACACTGTCCTAAAATAGACTTATAAAGTGTTTTTGCCCTTACTTGGTTCACTAATTCGGATCTGCCTAGAGAGTCCATGATAAAATACTCATAACTAGATATTCGATGAATATACCATTTTATACATTAGAAACTAGACTTAAGTTTCTTGTATACCTTTAATTTAATAGGTTGTAGTAGGTCTATCATATGACTTACTATAAATATTTCTTGACAAAATTACTTATTTCCAACTTTACTCTCGTGATATATACAACTAGAACTCAAAAAAATTAATTATTTAATTTCATAAACAAGCTGAAAAAAAGTAGAACTCATCAATAGCTAGTAATAACATTTGCATTAGGACTTGTTTGACTAAGATTTCTAAATTTATTTTTAAAAAATATTTTTTCCTAAACAAAAAAATATCATAAAAAGTAGTGTTGTATACTGCATGGTGACAATTTATTTTAATTGATCATTTTGTAGTATTTATTCCATAACTATTGTATATGTCAAATATGCATCTATTTTCAAAATCAAATATATCATGATGGACAAATAATGTATTATGCATATATAATGTATCTATACACTATATGATAAATATGAAAAACTAAATAAAGAGCACTTCAACAACTGGGGAAAAATAGATAAACTTTGCAGAATATATAAATACATCAGCTAGTTACTTTCAGAAAATTACCATAATCGTATTGTTATAGTATAAAGACTCTTTTGATTGTGGGTATGCCTAAAAATTGATAAATATAAATAATTTAACTAAGAATACAGGCACACCACTATTTTTTCGAAAGGAAAATTCTGAGAAAACAGAATAGCTGTATAACCAATTGTGTATAACAAAAAAAGGGGACAAAATAAATAATTTTTAACATGAATATCAAGAGCACATGCACAACACCATTTTCTTTCAGAAGGAATTTCTAGGAAAAGAGCAAAATATAATAAGAGAAACCAACTTTGCAACAAATGCAAATTCCTTACCACATAATAACTTAGATCATATAACTATATCATCAATCGGGTAAAGCATAATGAAATCAGGATTTGATCATAAAAGTAGCAATGTTATGAATATATCATATGATGTCTACGTTTCTTTAAATTTAGGTGTCGTCCAGCTTTCCTTTTATGTTAGACATCTGATTTCGAAGTTCTTTCCTTGAATTATTTTTGCTAGTAGTTAGTATTTAATTTATCCTAAAACACAAATATTTGTAAAGTATAAAATACGAAGTAGAAGTAATTTGCACTATTTAACTAAAAACATAGCATCATGGAGTCGAAATTATCACTTATAGTCATAATATTAATCTTTTTTTCAGCACGTAAAGCAAATATCATTTTCAGAAGCTTGCAAAATTAAAATTGTTCTGCTGTTATATTTTTAATCTAAATTGATAATGAGCAACCATTATATCTCATTTATATGGTAAAAAATAGATAAGCTAATGGTTTATCTCCTGCCTCGAATATAGATGCACTAAGCAACTTAGTTTATGTATCAAGAATAAAATTGATTATATTTTACATTATGAAATAATTCTATTAACTATTAAGTTTTATAAGTTAGATGAGGCAATAAACAATTCAAGCATACAACAATTATGTCTTCCACATAAATAAGCAACTATAGAAGCTTAATTAGTAGTTTTTGCTGATTTGGTGAAGGTAGAACTTGAATAAGTAAATATTGGAATACATTAAAAATCTTTCTTTCTTTTTCAGTCACATCTTACATTCCAACTGTCAAACTTGTTCTTTGGACAACCATTCTCTAAGTTTACAATAGGCAAAGAAAGAGTGAACTAAAGTGCTACCTAATTCAAGTTAAAATTTAAATTGATCTCCTAGTCTAACAAAACTTGCAAACTTCTATCATCGAATCTTTTTGCATCCATGGCTGAATGATTAAAATGCTCAGTTCATAATTGATCAATTCGTGGGTTTAATTTATACTAAATGCACGCTCAATAAGTCTGTTGAAATTGGTAAAGCAGCAAGTATTTTTCAAGCTTGCGGAGAATAACTATAAAAACAAAAAAGATAGCTCTATTTTTCTTTTCTAAGACTACATGGAATGAAAAAAGTAGGAGTTTTTTCAAAGAAATGAGAAAAGCTTAAGGAATATAAAGAGTTTCTTTGGTTTCAGATATATATATATGGCACACAGAGAGAATATAAACATATATGGTAAATCAGATAACTTACATAATAGAGTATATCATGTGCTAGAGTCATATGGCACAAAAATAAAAGACTTCAAATATCTTCTCTAATCATGCTAGTATATGTTATGTGCACTTTTTTCTAATCAAATTTTCAGGGAAAGCTCTGTAAACAAAAATAAAAAGAAGTAATCACCCTTTGTAGATTCAAAATCTTTTCGTCAACAACACAATGAATATAGATTTGTCTAAAATACTCCTTTATAACCATAAGTAAAAGACTAAAATATATTTATTCCTGAAACAGCAAGGGCAAATAAGGGAGAGGAGATTGTAACAGCTAAATTTATAATTTGTATCTCTACACAAACCACAAGTAAAAGGAACAAAGTTTAGAACAATTGCATATTTTTAGCTCCACAAAGATGTTACGTATCCAACTTTTAGCCATGAAACTGAAAATGGCACAACATACAACTCTAAGAAGCAAAAGAGACAAATTAATGAACCATGCAAATACTCATAAATTGAAATGAAGAAAGAAGTGAACTTACCGGGAAGAGATACATTGTTAAATGAAAGAGAGGGAAAACTGAAAATTCAACTAAAGTAAAAGAGTTGGGGAAAATCTAAATCTAAACCCACGTGGTGCTCTATAAATTGGACACCTACAGCAGAAAGCGCCATTGTAGCAGTCAAAGTAACAAGGATATTGTCCCTTAATAAATGCATTTAATACCAAAAGCACCCTTTTTCGTTGGCTGTGTTGCCAAAATACGACACTTTTGATACTTTAGACTTAAAATTTTGTGTGTTCTCAAAGTGATTGTAAGTGAATTTGATGTGTTTTTGTGTTAATTTTCTAGAATTTCAGGAGTCGGAAAGTTTTTGGACTAAATTGGACAAATTGCAGCTTTTTGGATTTTTACGAGACCTTCTACGGTCCGTGGTTTATTCCACGTGTCGTAGATGGATTTCGTAGGATCGATCCAGTAAAGGTCCACTTTTCAGAAGTTGAAACCACGTTTTACCAGGACGGTCATAGACCATTTGACGGCCCGTACATTAGTTCGTGCCTTGAGGATCGGAGATTTTGTATAGTTGCTGAAGAGTTACCCGACGGAACCTCTTATGGGTTATAAGTCAGAAGACAGTCCGTAGGAATGGGTTCGTACATTGAAGAAAGTTTCTAAAGAATGCAGTCTACGAAGTCATTTACGGGCCCTGAATGCATATACGTCCCGTAACTCCAGTTGCAAAAAGTACCAATTCCAGTTTTCCTATTTCGTTTAGGATTTGGTTTTCTTTTATTATAAATAGGTTTTTAGGTTTTCCTAGAAAGAGAAAACAGACAGAATGTATAGAACTTGAGATTGGAGATTATTACTTTGTTTAAACTTATTCTTGGGATTACTTTTGACTTTATCTTCGAGTTATAAAATCATGATTTTCATGAAGATTTCGGATTTTGCGTTCTTCAATTCTTCATTGTAAGTGTTTAATTATGCAAATTCATAACATGATTCTTTCATCTACGACGAACATGAGTAGCTAAATCCACAAATAGGGGTGTGGGAACCACAAGAACTAACAAAGTAAAATCGAATAATTTGTAATCCTTAAAAATTGTGCATGCATGTATTATTTTTCTCTTCATTTTGAATGCTTTTTAATGGTTGCAAACATTAGAACTCGTCTTATTCTTATTTACTGGATTAAGGGGGTAGTGGATAGAAAAAGAGATGAAATAACTGAATTCGATGTGAGTACACTCATCTAATCAATCTGAACGGATCAAGGAATGGTTGTACCAGGACAAGGTTAGGATTAGTAATGCGACACTAGTAAATTGATCAAGTCACGTGGCGAAATTTTCCTAGTTGTCAGATCAAGGGATTAGGTGAACGTAACTTACCAATTATGCATGCTACACACTAGAAAATGTTACAATTATGAGGTTATATTGCATTAGGAGTTCATGGGGAATACAATACCCGAGTTACTTCTCTCATTGAATTCACAACATTTGTGTTGATTGTTTGATCGAGTTTAGGTTTAATTGTTGTTTTACATCAAAACCTCCCCCTTTGGGAAGTAAGTTGGTTATGTCATCTCAATTACTTTAATTACTACAAGTTTAGATCATATTTCTCGTGGGATTAATCCTAACGATAGTTAAGTTTTATATTTGAACAGGGACCGCTTATACCTTAATTCAGAGGTGTAATTTGAACATGATCAGTCGTCAACAAGAGTTTCACTTATTAATTAGTAGAAATATTAGATGGTATGTATGTGCTACACACGGGTATCCAATTCCATTTTTAATTTCTCTATTAACTCAATTATGATTTTGAACAATCTTCTACTTTATAAGTTTGTATATAAGACCAACTTTGTGTTGGATATATAATAAGAAAGGGCAAATAAAAGTATTTAAGTTTTCCACTTAAAAAAAGACACTAAGTAATTAAATTTTGAAATGCATTAGTAACCAACTCTATCACATAGACACTTCAACCATTCACATTACATTATGTAGTTAATTTTCGACCTCATTAAGTATCACAAATTGGGCAGCAAAATGACCAAAAGATGAAAACTTTATTGTTACAACAAACTTAAATCAAGCAAAAATCAGAAAATAAGATCTGAATATGGGATAAAGATATTAACTTTAGTGAAAAAATATTTGACTCACGGGGCAAAGAAAAATTACAATATAAATGATCTTAACAATACTTATATGAGATAAAAAAATTTCAACCTACTATGAGACCTACATCCTTCGTTTACTTTGGACTTTGCATGCCCCTTAAAAAATAATAATTGAAATAATTATTTGCTATAATATTCATATTAATTGATGTTGACTATGAAGTTTTGAGAAATAAGTAATAGTGCTACGGATAAAATATAAAAAAATAATTAATTTTTCTTAATATGTTAAAAGTGAAAAATAAAAATAAAAATCCACTTTTAAAGTAGAGATACGTAAAACCGAAGTAATAGTTTATAAAAGTTATTATGGTTATATTTATAGCAAAATTTTAACAGAACAAAACAAATCCACAATAAATTTTCTCAATAAATACTTTATTTCTTTCATTTTACTTGATCCTATACAAAAAATATTCTATTTTTTTTAATAAACTAGTTCGTACGTGTCTTGCACGTGTGTATCACGTCAATTAATAAAAAATTATAAAAAATTATTATGTGTATAACTTATTTCATTGAGTACATAATTATAAATAATTATGTAAATATTACTATTCCATGTCATTAAATTTATAAATACATTATTTTCCTATTCCTATCGTTATCATAGGATGCAAATCAATTTCATTCTATTTGACAATAATAATAAACAAAATAATTGCAACTTCTAATTCTATAGTGTTATTGTCTAATTGAAATTAGTATTTGATTGTAGAACTTTATTTTTTACGTGTTAGTTTGTTTCAATCCTAATATTAGGTAAATTGTTAGTAAAAAAAATTGACCTTTTTTTTCATATTTTTTACCTATTTTTTTTGGACAGTTTTTTTTGTTTTTGTTTTAGAATTTTTATTATTATTATTTTAAAAGTTTTTTTTACTATTTTCTTTTTGGATCAATTTTATTATTTCCAAGTTTTTGCCTTTTTTTAAAAACGATTTTTAAACCTTTCTTTTGGACTTTTTTGGGGAGTTTTTTGGACCTTTTTTGTAATTTTTTTTTAAATTATTATTTGAAAGTTTTTTTTTGAACTATTTCCCTTTTTGGATCAAGTCTATTTTAGTTGGAAATGATTTTCTTTATAGGAATGTAATCATAATAAGAAAATCTTTTCCATTTGATTTTTATTATGTTTATTATATTTAATATATTTAGACTGATAATATAATAAGGAAAAAAAATGATGAAAAGACAATTTTGTCTAAAGGGAAGTCTTTTATGAAGGATAAAAATTCAAATAATATTTCTAAGAACCTTCACGCTTTTACTCTAGTATATATATAGATAGATTAAGTGAATTTTCATTACTTTCTCTTTTATACTATTTTTAATATTAAATAAAAATATAAATAATTATTAAATTTAAAATTTTAAAGTATTATTGATAATATAATAAAATATATTTCTACAATTTTTTTAGAAATATTTTATGTTTTCATTTAATGTTCGATATCGATATAATATTTAACTAATTTATATTATATTCACATAAAATACTTGTCAATAAAAAAAATTTCATACTCAAAATTCAAACTCGAGTGGGGAACTACCCATCCACTACACATCCTTGTTAGATTTATGTCGACTGATTTTGTAGGAAGTAATGTGCAGTGGAGGGTTAACAAAATAATTTGAAATTCCAAAACTACATTTCTTTGAATATTTAGAAATTCAATTTTGGAACAGTACATAATGTTGTACTTTTACTGAACTTAAAATAAATGTTGTTATATATAAATGCAAAAAAGAAAAGCTAACATATTATGATATTTGTGGCATTTTCTTAACGATTAAGAAAGAAACAAGAAAAGGGTAAAAGGAGGAAGAAAGGTTAAGATTCGATCTGCCAATTTCTTTCTCTTTTTTTTTTTTGGGATTCTGATTCGGATGTGGGCGTTAATTTCAATGTAAAATACTGCAACAAATCATACCCCCCTTTTCATTGTTTAGTTTTCTCGAAATTCTGAATCAACCCATCTTTGTCACTCCCCTTCAGGTTCATCATTTGTATTTTTTGAATTTTTTTTGCATACCCAATTTTTAGATAAATGGTTTGTTTTTTGCATTCTGTTGGAATTGGAGTTTTGATGAATGAATCTTTATCCCGTATTCAGATCTTATTTTTGCTGATTTTAAGTTTGTTGTAACAATAAAGTTGGCATCTTTTGGTCATTTTGTTGCCTAATTTGTGATGCTTCATGAAAATTTTCATATGATTTGTTTTGCAGAGGTAATGGGGTTAGGATTATGCTTTTCTCAGATCAAATCAAAATGAAAATATTGTTAAATATTATTTGGAGAATACCCAGCTCCTGTGATTCACTTTCTTTGGTTGTGCTATATTATTGAATTTATGCTTGATTTTAGTTTTTTCTGGTTCGTGCATTAAAGGGAGAAATGTTTGGGTTTTTTTCTATATTTTAAATGATTAGATTTGTTTAATTATGTATGTGTTGGAAGGGGATTGTTGAATCTTGTTTGGATAAAAAATTGATCTCCATTATTCGCTATTTTCCTTTTGGCTTCTTTGTTGCTTTTAATTGCAGGGCCTCTCTTCCTCTTTTGTATCATACAAGAGGCCCTCAAGGAGTGTGAGAAGGGTAGGAGGAAAGGAGGAGGTCAATGGATTTCGAAAGCAACAATTGGGTTTGGGAAGGGATGTATTACTACCCGCGTCTTTTTGGTGGAATCATGCTGACTGCAGCCTTGCTTGGATTATCCACGAGCTATTTTGGGGGGATCAGTGTTCCTACTCTACTTTATCCTTTTCCTTATCTAAGTATCTTTCATAAAAAGAAGCATGAGAAGAAGCGTGTTCGTGTTTATATGGATGGTTGTTTTGACCTGATGCACTATGGCCATGCAAATGCTTTGAGACAAGCAAAAGCCTTGGGAGATGAACTGGTAGTTGGGGTTGTTAGTGATGAAGAAATCATAGCCACGAAAGGTCCTCCAGTTTTATGCATGGAAGAAAGGTACGAGTAAATGCCATCGGTTTCTATTCCTGTAATATCTTGCTTAAGGATAAAGGGTAAGAGTATTGATATGCTCTGAGCTCTACTTTTTAGTCTTACTATAGGAATGTCGTTATGTTATCCTATATAGTTCATGAGGGTTCCAGTCCTAATGGTATGGACATTTTTAAATCCAGCGATATTAGCGAGGGATGTTGCTGGGAATCGTCGACATGTCTATTGACTAGGGTTATTGTGTTCTTCCAGCCCCATCTCTGGGCTTGAGAGTTGTAACTGGAAAAACCTAATAGGGCAGTCTGTTGGCAGGTTCGAGTCTGTTGATGGTTTCTTGGAATTGCTTTTGATTTTGTAAAATGATGAGTCGAACAAAATGAGATGCTAAGATCGTTTGAGGCATAAAGTGGACTATTGTGGAGAATTATTTAAACTTAAGTATCTTCCATGCAGTTTTTGCTTCTGCTTACCTGTTTGCTGATTTATCTGTTATATATTTTCCATATGTTAGTTTATCGTCATGCTGTGTTTAGCAGTTAAAACTTAAGTACTTGTATTATAAAAGATTAACTGCAGTTACATGATCAAATATGTAGTTCTGCTTTTTTCATTCATTTTCTTATGGGGAAACACTTTGGTGTGATTTAACGCTTTCAGTTAACAAGAACGTTTGTATGTCACTAATTTGAGGTCCTCTGCAGACTTGCTCTTGTTAGTGGCTTGAAGTGGGTGGATGAAGTGATTTCTAGTGCTCCTTATGCAATTACAGAAGACTTCATGAACCGTCTATTCAATGAGTATAAGATTGACTACATTATACATGGTGATGATCCCTGTCTACTTCCAGATGGAACTGATGCTTATGCCCTAGCCAAAAGAGCTGGTCGGTACAAGCAAATTAAACGAACGGAAGGTGTCTCCAGCACAGACATTGTAGGTACTGCATCTCTCCTTCTCTCCATGAGTTCTGAAAGTTTTGATCTGTTGCAAAGCATCTTCACCAAATGACTCGTACAAAATAACAGAATTTTTTTTTTGCCACAAGTGCTATATTTATATATGTATCTACATGTATGTATATAACATAGAAACTTACAGAGACAATTGATTTGCCATTTCCTCTGCTCTTCACCTGCCTTCAATGTTTTGATTGTCGGCAAAGCATGCTCCTCGTTGCCACCTGAACATCTATTTTTTTGCAGCTCGAATTCTCCTCTTATGGTTTGCAGTAGCATTACTTATTTTCCTACAAGTAACAAAACCAATTGCTCCTAAATTGAGTTGCCAAAAACTATTTAATGAATAGATGATACATACCTTTTTCTTAAATCTCCCAAAACTTAAATAATTGTTGTTTCCATGAATCAGAAACTGGCTAAGAGCAATGAGGTTGCTATTTGGTTTTGGTGATGCTTATTCTGACTCACATTTTTGTAGGGAGGATTCTTTCTGCTTCTAAAAGTGGAAATACTCCACAAGATTGCTCCAATTCAGCTCCTGTTGGCGAAACTGATGACATAAAAAATAAATTTGGTGCTGAAAAAAGGGCTAAGGATGGTCAGATATCGCAGTTTTTGCCCACTTCAAGACGAATCGTGCAATTTTCAAATGGGAAGGTACCATAAGTTGTACTATTTGTTTATTCCTTGTGAAGTTTCATGTTAGACTTGAGTATGTTTACTTTTTCTTGTTGAATTCAATGTGAACTTTTTGAGTATTACTTTGAAGAATAAATCAACTGTACGACAAGATTTCCTTGGAGGATTTACTTCTGAATGAATACTTTATGGCAATTTAAATAGTGTAATCTGAAGAGACAATTGCCCTTTCTTTTGCCACGGTTGGAAGTTTTTCAAAGTATCTTCTCCAGATGACGCTTGAAATGGAGAATCTTATAGTGATGATTTTAATTTTAACTTAAATATAAGCCTTGCTTTTGGGCTGGTTGAGTCAGATAATCTCTTCCAATAATTTAAGCAAGCTAGATGGTTTTTAGAAACACTTCTTGAACGCTCGCACAATAACTTCCCATATTACCTTCCCATATTACCCGTACAACCTCCTTGAGGAGAAGGAAAAATAAAGTGTTACGGAAGAGTCTTGAATGAGTGCGTCTTATGCTAAATCTCCTTTAAGTTTTCTGAACAACCCATTAGCCACAACAGCTATGCCTCAAAGATAAGCTAGTTGCTGTCAGTTATATGAATACTTAGAATTCATTTCACTCTGCTTTGGCCCATTTCATCATTAATATAATCTTTTTTTATTTCCAATACCAACTATTACTTTTGTCACTTTTTATGAAATTCAATTTTTGCAAGCATTCAAGTTTATACATGGTTATCTAGTGAATCAATTTAGGTATAAGAGTGGCTATTAGGAGATTATAGATGATTAAAGAACATTGAGCTACACTTGTTAACTTAAGAAAAACTATGATACTTTTCTATAAACCTGATTCATATTTTTGGGAGAATGCAATTTCTTATGGGTCTAAAAACGCTTTTGGTAAAGTAAAATGCCTCCTTCTGAAGTTGAAACAATGAACAGAACTGGTAGAATTTTTACTTCAATACGGAACGATGATCATGATGGCTGTCAAAGCAACTAATTCTTGTTCACCACTATTTTGATAATTTCAGTGTACATTCTCTTTTACTGGAGGCAAACATAAATGATTGTGTACTATTCAATTGTAGGGGCCTGCACCTAATTCTCGAGTGGTATATATTGATGGTGCGTTTGACCTTTTCCATGCTGGACATGTTGAGGTAAGGACACAAAGGTTTATTTATGTTGTCATTTCATGGCAATAGTTTTTGGTGATCCTGCATCTATATAACCTTACCGTAAGTTACCTTATCCCCTTCTCAGATTCTCAGATGTGCAAGACAGCTTGGAGATTTTCTATTAGTTGGTATTTATCCCGACCAGACAGTCAGGTACATGGTATTATTGTTTTGATCTGTCTTGTTAGATCACACATTAATTAGGCTTGCTTTATCATATAATCCCTATTTTTGTCTTCTAAATATCTGTATTTTGAATAATAGATTCGATTTGATGAAAATTATTTTCAATTTCTTGTAGTGAACTTCGTGGACATCAGTATCCACTGATGAATCTGTATGAGCGCAGTCTTGGTGTACTTGCATGCCGTTATGTTGATGAGGTCATCATTGGTGCCCCTTGGGAAGTAACTCAGGATATGGTAATGCTTAATTTCAGCTAGATCTGCATGTCTTTCTTAGTTTGCTCTTAGTAGTGTTATAAATGTAGGACCACTTATCCAGGAAAGAGCACCTGCATGTCTGCATGTCTTTCTTAGTTTGCTCTTAGTAGTCTTATAAATGTAGGACCACTTATCCAGGAAAGAGCACCACAGTTTTTTTAGAGGTGTTTCAGGTGTGTTCATTTGTTAATGCGAGAAGGAAAAAGAGAAGCATTTGTCTTTGTTTGGATATGTGTCCTTGAACCCTTGCTCTCAAAAGTTTAGTGTCCTAGAGTTAAAAAGTTAATTGGGAAAGCAAAACAGCTTTCCCCAGAAGGGTATGAACTGTAATATCATTGGGGCTTTATCCCAATTGTTAGGAAAAGAAAAGGCCCCGTGTCTATATAAATGTATTTGTCTATATAAATGGATCTATTGGATAGTGGCTTCTCTATTTGTTGTGTACTTTTGTGTCTAATGTCATATTTAATTGCTGGACCGCATAATGAGTTCAGACTTATACCTGCCCTTTAATTGATGATTATATTGTTAATCCTTCACGGCTTCACCAAGATCTTTTAACTGGTTTGATGCTTGATCTTGGACCATACCACGGCTAACATGGTACATTGGCACGACACTTTTCCATTTTGCAATGATTGGAAGTGTGATGCTCTGCCATTTATAGCTCATTAATAGTGTTGTAGACAACACTTCTGAAAGATGTTGCATGATACATAAGGATTAAATAGAAACAGATGTAAATGTGTTTGTCACTTCTTTCACACACAGTTTTGTTTTAACTGGTTACTTCGGTGTTGTCCCTAGATTTCTATGTTTCAACTAGATGGAAATAGAAAAAGAAAATTAATGTCTTTCTGGTCGCTGATTCATTCTCTCCTTCTGTTTGGCATGGGTTAGATAACAACTTTCAACATTTCTGTGGTTGTACATGGAACAGTTTCTGAGAGCAACACTTCCATGGAAGTAAGTCTATATACTATTTGGTTGTTCCACACTACAACTTTATGTTTTCCACTAATCACAAGAAAATAGTTAGTTTGGTGTTTCCTGGACTGATGAACAATATAATATGGAGAAGCATGTTATAAATGGAATATTTTCTCTGGTACAGGGGAGACCGGATCCGTATGCAGTTCCCAAAAGCATGGGAATCTTCCAAGTAATTGAGAGCCCAAAAGATATTACAACTTCCTCAGTTGCTCAAAGAATCATTGCTAACCATGAGATTTATGTGGTATGTTGTGTCAAGCATCCTCTAGCTTCTTAGTTTTTTCTGGATTTCTCTACATCTGTTTAGCTTTGTGAACAGATAATTACAATTTTGGATTTTGACACTGTGGTGCTTCTGTTCACATTCTCTGATGTACACTCCCACATAATTGACAATCATGTAATATATTTGGTGCGTCAGTAATGACTCTTTAAGTTCTTATCTCTGACGAGATTTCTCTTCATCCGTTAAGCTTTCTGATTCAAAGTGACATAGTTTGGATTTTGAATCTCTAAGCTTGTGTGTACCCCCAAATAAAGAGGTGGTTTTGGGTGGGTGAGGGGTGGTGCTTAGGGAAAGAGGTGTTTCCGTTGTAATGGCATAGGTTTTACATGAATTGTTTTATGAACTATGTTTTTAGTCCTTCCTCTTTGAGGCGAGGCATAGGAAATCTTACCTGTATATCATTACCTCTGGAATCATCTCACTTTTGGCTACATTGGCACCCTTCCAAAATGTAATTTTTTTTACATGAAGTAGATACATTTATGGATAAAGTTATGCATTTAGGTCGCTGCCTTAGTTACCTGGTTCATGTAGTCCTGAATGTTGGTCAACTGTGATGGTTGATAATATTGGAGGTCAGCAATACTATAGGAGCTTACCATGAAATTTCATAAGTTCCTCCCATGTATTTTGGGAGAAACTTATCCACAAAAAAACTGTGAATGGTTGGTGGACCGAGATGGCTATAATTATTTTTAGTTTCTTCAACTAGATTAACTCAAAATTGATTGATCGATTGATCCAACTTATACAAAAGAAGAACTGATCATGTTAGATACCCAATCTCTTCTTATTTAGCATCTCTAAGCTCTTTTAGGGACTTTCATGGATGATGGCTTGTTGACTTGTGCAGAAAAGAAATACCAAGAAAGCAGCAAGCGAGAAAAAATACTATGCGGAAAGGAAGTATGTGTCTGGTGATTAAGTTTTACTTTCATTGTTCTGGCCCTCATGTAGCTGACTTGTACTAGGCAAAGCTGCTCCCTTTCTGAGGTAGTTCTTCCTGTACTTTTGTATTTGAAAGATGTATGAACAGAGTAAGGAACAAGATATAAGAAGAAAGCACCCTACCCTAGACAGAAGAGCTAGAATTTTTTGGTTCTATTTTTCATTTATTTTTGGCTGTAACCTTCCTCCTAGCGATGCCAAAGATGGTTAAGCTAATTTCCTACAGATTGATTGTTGTATTAATAGTTCAGAAGCTATTGTTTCTAATAGCTAATTTAAGTTCCATTTTTAAAATTTCAAGCAGTTTGGCTGCCTCTGTACATAAACTAGGTCTTGATTCTGTTATTCTTTTTGTCATAAAATTTTGATGATTATGACTTTATAAAGGGATTCCTTTTGGAATGTGATTGGATCTAAATGATTTTGCTCATTTATTTTGTTAAGTTGATAGTATTTGCAGCCATAGATAATTTCCCATTATTGTACGAGTTAATGATTAATTAGTGTTGACATATTATGTGTGTATGTATGTATATGTATGTTTGTATGTATTGGATAGGAGTTAAGCTCTTCCACTCTGCTAATCTGGGCTGCAAGTAAAGCTGGCAACGGAATCGGGAGGTGTCGTTCCGGTCCGGTTCCATCCCGGTTCCGGTACTTTTACCGGTATTGTGCCGGTACATGCCGGTTAAAGGGGGTAACGGGATGGTAAGGGTATTTTTTCCCAGTAAATACTGGTTTTGGTCCGGTACCGGACCGGTATTACTTGTATCATTTAATTTAACATGGATTTTGGTGGAAAAGGAAAAGAAAACGTACTTTTTTCGGTGGAATTACTAAAGCTTTAACCGGTAAAAAATTCGGTGGTAGTTCGTCTAAATCTACAAGACAACCATCATTTAGATTTAATACGGAAGATTTTACACATGTTGATGAAACTTGTTTTAATATTGATTTTAATACCGAATTAGATCACGAATTTCTTGAATGAAGATTTACAAGAATATGATAATGAAATTAATAAGGACGATGATATTTTTGATGACGATGAAGCGCAACCCCCATATACTGCTACTACTCCCCCCACTCCCGCTCCCGCTCCCGCTCCCCCTCCCCCTCCCCCCTCCCCCTCCCCTTGTACAATTATCGTCATTTAATAGGCCTAAGACGGAACGTGTAAAAAAATCACTTGTTTGCTAATTTTTAACACAAAATGAAGATAAAACAAAATCAATTTGTAATAAATACAAACATGTTTTAAACCATAAAACTTCGGGAAAAGGGGGTGGGATAGGTCATTTGAAAAATTATTTAATGCATTGTTGTAAATTAAAATTTTTGCATGCTCAAGCCATTGCGGATACTTAAAAATATGGAACTCTCCTTCCCGAAGAATCTGCCGATGCCGGAGGTTCAAATATGGTGCAGTCACAGTTAAACCCTTCTAATGTTTCTGGTCTAGTACACGTCGCCCTTATAATAGACAACGAAACTTAAACGAACTTGCAAAAATGATGATTGTTACTGGTTTGCCTTTTAGTTTTGCTGAAAATTCTGGTTTTATTCACTATATTCAAATTGTTTATAACCCATCTTTTAATGGTTTTACAAGAAATACAATAAGAACTGTTTTTGATTATCAAGCACGACATGTACAATATCTTTGTTATTTATTGGCTAATAATACTTGTACATTAGCAATTACTTCTGATATGGGTCGTAGTATAACCGGTAATATGATTATTTTCAATTACTGGGCATTGAATTGATGAAAATTGGAGTATGCAAAAAACAATTTTGGGATATAAAAGTTGGAAGTGTATAAAATCGTTCTTATATTGCACAAACTATTTTTTATGTTTTACAATTTTTTGGCATTTTTAGTAAAATAATTAGTGTAATTTAGATAACGCTTCTAGTAATAAACGTGTTGTTGATTATTTAAGACCTGTTATTAGTCCTATTTACGAAGATGATTTTTGTATTAAATGTCTTGCTCATATTTATAATTTAATTGTTAGATATGATGTTTCATTATTTGAAAATGATTGTAATAAAGTAGAAATTGCATGTCATTTTATTTTTAAATGTCAAGTAAAGGCTAGGCGTAAAGAATTTGAAAGTCGGTGTATTGAATGCAATTTGCCTGTTAGGAAAATTCCCAAAACAGTAGCTAGTAGGTGGAATTCGTTGTATGAAATATTTAAAGTAGCTTATGAATATTGGAGACCCGTTACAATGGTTTGGAATACCCATAATGCAGATATGACTTACCGACTTGATGAAAATGATTGGAATGATATTAGAGATTTAATTAAATTTTTAAGAGTTTTTTATTTAGCTACTAAACAAATTTCTGGTCTTTATTATCCTACTATTTGTACAAAATTTGTCCTATTTAAAAATAATCCAAAATTTAGAGATTAGGTTAAAAAATGATTGAAAAATTTAGAAAATACTTTTTTCAATCCCCAAATTTATTTAAGTGCTTGTTTATTTAACCCGACTTACAAAGTAGTCGGTGTATCTCAAATGATAGATATTATATATGTAAATTTAGAAATTGAATACGATGAAGATAATCAATCACATAATTTAGATGTAGTTAAAAGTAGCATTAGAACAGAAGCTAGGAAATTGTATGATTTAGAAAAATATAATTTAGTAGAAAATGTACAATATCAAGAACCACAACCATCTAGGCCTAGATACGAGGACGACATGTTAGAATTTCATCTTGGACTTACTAATAACGAAAACAATAATTTTGATGAATATATTAACCAAGCTACAGAAAACATTAAGGATACAAAGGGGAAGCAACAACTTTTGGCATGGTGGAAGAATTGATGTAAAGCTTTTCCAAGACTTCAACGGGTGGTTCATGATATTCTAGCTATTCATGCATCATCGGTGACTTCGGAAGACGCTTTTAGTGCTGCAAGATTCCAATTTAAAGACCATAGACATTCACTAGCAACAGATAATTTGGAAGTTTCAGTTTTATTCAGAGATTGGATAAATGCGGAGTGGAGGAATTTAGCGCGTCCAACTTTGTCGTCTCAATTTGAAGCCGATATAAATAATATTTTATTGGAATCAAGTAAAGACGATATAGATTTTTTAGAGGAACAATCTCAAGAGCCGATTCCAGAAAATGTAACATTAGAAATGTTAAAAATACTTAGGCAAGAATTTCAAAGAGGTTTAAGATATTAGTGTATTATAATAAATAAAACCTAGTTGAAACAGAACTCTTCCTAGAAGGTGGCTGGGTAAATTAGGTTCTTTTATAATATCTGTACAATTTAAATTTTAAAGTAACATAATAGAATTATAGGCTATTCGCCCTTTTATTGTTAAAAAAAAAGTTATTATCCTGAATTTACTTTTAATTTAAGTTTTGAGTTTTTTAAGGTATATTTGCCCCCTTAGTTCTCAAATCTTTATCAACTTTAAAATATAAATGAAACATTCAAAATTTAAATTTTATATTTAAAAAATTTGAAATTTAAACTTTTAAAGTGAAAAGTTGTAAATTTTATATTTATATTTAAAAAGTTAAAAAATTTTAATTTTAAATTTTTAAAATTTAAACTCAAAACATTAAATTTTATATAAGTATAACTAGTTATAAGTTATAACTTATTATTTATAACTACTTTAAAACTTATAAGTTTTTAAACCTTGAAAAATTAACTTCAATTAAAATTTAAAAAAATTTATATAATGATAATTTATTTACTTTTTAACCTTTAAAATTTTAAACTTCAATTTTAACCTTTAAATATTAAACTTAATTTAGTCTTTATAAATTAAATTTCAAAGTTTAATAATTTAATTAAATTAAGCAATTACTTTTTTAAAAAACAATTAGGATATACCAGTCCGGTCCCATTCTGGTTTGCACCGGACCAGTAAGGTAAGGGAAAAAATTTCGGGCATTGCCGTTACCGATCCGGTGCCGAAAAATCCCCTTCCCCCATTACCAGTACCAGTTTGGGTTCCGATAATTACCGATTCGGTGGTGCTGGTACTGGTCCCTATGCCATCTTTAGCTGCAAGCTTGTCCTGTACACACAATTTTGAACAATTAATCTCAGGACAACTTTGCCGCTCCTTTGTTTTGCTTGAGAAACTCTCTGGTTACATTCCATCTAGATTGAATAAATGCAGCAGGTTAGCATATGCCAAACATATTTTCGCTATAGAAACTTCATTCCACTTGATGCATTTAGTGAGACCTAACCCTCCTTCCCTTTTGGGTCTATAAACTAAATCCCATGCCACTAGAGTGGACCTAGTGGTAACAACCTCCCCATTCCATAACGAGTTCCTACATATTGCTATGATCCCCTTGAGCACATGTCTAGGCATTAGAAACATGAAAGATTAGTAACTATGAATGTGTAGCAACACTGAATTTATCAATAACACCTGCCTACGTAGGATAGGTTCTTTTTATCCTAGCTTTTAATTCTTGTCGTTAGTTTATCGAGCAACACTTCACACTCCACTTTTGACAACTTTTTTGAGAAATAGGTATCCCAGATGTCCTGCTAGCTCATAGATATTCCATATACACTGTACGAAGAATATGTTTGATTTGGATGCGTTTATTGTTAGTCCTATAGCACTAGGAAAGCTTCTGAGGCCCCTCACCATAAGTACAACTGATTAGGAATCTCCTTAGCAAAACATAAGAACATCATCCGCATAACATAAATGGGTTGGTTTTAGTGATTCACATTGTGTGTGGAATCCCAAAACCCTTTATAGTAGCCACCTTCCTCAGATTTCTTGACAGGTATCCATGCATATGAGAAGCAATAAGAGGGTGGCCACCTTCCTTAATTCTTGACAGGTAAGGTTCTCTCTGCCTCAATCCTTTTTTCTTTGTTTTCCCAATACAAGCCTCCATTATTTTCCAGGGTATGTTGTGTTGTGATTCATTCATAGTCCCTTTTATGAACTGTGGTGAGAATTCAGAGCATGTAACAACCCCTTACAAATCCCCATCCAACTGGATCATATGTGTTCCCCAAGTCTATCTTAATTTGGCAATTCTTTGTAGTCTGCTTGCTATTAGATAACATTTTGTTATATAACAAAAGCACTTGGACTTTCTAAGATGATGTTTGAAAGCACTTGTTTGAGCCTATTGCATAGCAGTTTAGAGGCTTTCTTATAAATTGTGTCGCTATGGACAATTGGTCTATGATGCTCTGTAATCTCCCATGTCCTCAGCATGATCAGTTTTAGGTAATAACGGATAATATCAGATACTCTTTCAGATTGAGTAGTTCCATCCCTTTAGGACTCTGTTGTAACTTATTCCTTGTATTTAGGTTATAGATAAGCCTTACTTTTCTTAGTTTATATCTTTGAAGTAGAGTTGTATAGAATCTATATATACTAGTCTACAATCAATACAAATCACCATTCATTTTTTATTCTACTACAGTCCTATACTTTACATGGTATCAAATACAAATCATCGTTCATTTTTTATTCTACTATAGTCCTATACTTTACATGGTATCAAGAGCCAATTAGCTCTCAACGAGTACAATTCTATCAAACAACCCTCCCACCCTTCCCATCAAAATGGTTACAAACATCACTGTAACCAATTCTGATTCCACTACACTAATTGTTCAATTTAATCTTGTCACCCACTTGCCAATCAAATTAACCGACAGCCATAATTTTTCTCTCTAGAAAGCAAAAGTGTCTATGCTTATCCGTGGACGCAACCTTTTTGGCCATCTCGACGGTTCTTGCGCTGCCCCTGCTCGTACAGTGGCTCAAAACAATCAGGATGTCGCCAATCCTGAATTTGCTTCATGGTATTGTCAAGATCAGCTAATTCAAAATGCTATCTTGGCCTTAGTTGATACTATGCTTGCTGCTACAGTTGCCGCTGCATCCTTTTCTAAGGCTTCTTGGGATGCTTTGCACACTGCCTATGCCAACAAATCACAAACAAGAATCTTTAGTTTGCATGATTGTCTAGTTCGTCTCTCAAAAGAAACTCTCCCTGTCGCTGATTATCTACACCAAGTTCGATCTCTTTGTGATGAACTTGCCACTGCTGGAGCTCCTGTGTCTAATGAGGAACCTATTGTCAAAATCCTCTCTGGATTTGGACCTGAATTTCGTGAAATATCTATTGCTATTCGTGCAAGAGATTCTACTATCTCTTATCCAGAACTTTATGAAAAATTGCTTCACCATGAACTTTTCACAAAACATGAAGAAGTAAAGAAGCCTCTATCAACTCCAATTACTGCTGCCATTGCATAGAAAACGAACATGCATCCTCGCCAAGGGAACAACTTTAATAAGCGCCCAAGTGCAAATTCCCCCAACACCATGGCGCACTGGGAAAAATAACCAACAGTAGCGTTATGACAACACTTTGTTGTGCCAGTTGTGTGATCGTCCTGGTCATTCTGCTAAAGTCTGCAGATCACAATCACACAATCACCTCCAGGCCCGGGCAAACTATGCTGCTTGCTCTCCAACTCAACAGGTTCCTTGGATTATTGATACTGGTGTCACCCATCATATGGCCTCAACTGCGCAAGATTTTACTAATATGCAAGCCTACCATGGTCCAGAGGAGATAGAAATGGGTGATGGTAACACCATTCCAATATCTCATATCGGTAACACTAACATTTCAATTTAAGCTTCTCAATACCTTATGTTCTCATGCTAACCATAATCTTCTATCTATTTCAAAATTTTACCGTGATAACCATACGTCCATTGAATTTTTCCCTTTTCTTATTTTGTGAAGGATCTGAATACGGGGGCGCCTCTGCTTCGCGGGTAGAATAAAGATGGGCTATATGAGTGGCCTTCGGGCAGTGCACATCATTCCCGTCAATGCAATGTTGATGTTCCTCTTCACCTGTGGCATCGATGTTTAGGCCATTCTAATCATCGTATTTTAAACACGATTTTACATCAGTTTTCTCTTCCAGTTTCACATTCTAAAACTGCTCCAATTTGTAATTCGTGTTATTCTAATAAAATGCACAGGTTGCCTTTTTCTGAAAATTCATTACAAAGTCAATGACCATTGCAAATTATTTATAGTGATTTATAGGGGCCTTCTCCTATTTTATCAATTGATAGCAACAAATATTATGCCTTATTTGTTGACCAGTTTTCAAAATACTTGTGGTTGTTCACCACAAAATAAAAAAAATAAGTTCTTGATATCTTTAAAGCTTTAATCCCTTACTTGAACGTCGGTTTCAAACCAAAATTTTGTCTCTGTGCACTGACGGTGGTGAGTTTCAAGGTTTATCCTCATATCTTCAAATCTATAGTATTGAACACTTAGTGACACCTCCATACATGCCCCAAAGAGTGGCATTGGTTGAACGTAGACATAGGCATGTTATTGAGACCACCAAAACCTTGTTGCATCAAGCCTCATTGCCCCCAACTTTTTGGAGTTTTGCCTGTCACCAAGCAGTCTACCTTGTCATCCGTCTAGCCACTCCAAATTTACAAAAGAAATGTCCCTATGAACTTCTTTTCAAGAGGCTCCAAAGTATGAATCCCTTAGAGCTTTTGGTTGTTTATGTTACCCGTGGCTTAAACCATATAACAAAAATAAATTAGAGCCAAAATCTAGTCCTTGTGTATATTTAGGATTTTCTAATAAGTATTATTGCCACCAATGTTATGATCCAGTCAAAAATAAATTGTACTTATCTAGTGTCACGACCCGAGGTAGGGGCCTAGACGTAACACGGCGATTGGGGACCCAAAGGCCCCCAAACAAGCCTTAGCCGAGTCCAAGTTCAAGAGTCATGTATATATTGAGAATGCGCAATCGATACATAGTCAGATATTCAAAGTGCTCGGTCCCTACATGGTAAAATCATGTAGGCATAGAGTATGCGTTAGTACATTTGAATGTACTAAGTATGCGGGCATGCAATGCATGACTTAACAACCGACATTTCAATGTTAGATGACAAGGGCACATAATATAGAAAGAATCATATATATCCAAGGAAGAGTAGTATACAAGATGCCATGAAATTCATGATGCATGCAATGCGATAATGCTCCTACATAGCGGGGATGGACTATAACCGACAAACCAAATCCATGCGAGCTATTACATGAATTGGACCGATTGGGACTTCCCACCGGTAGGCAGAAGATTACTTGCCAAGGTAATCTACATCACACCTTACAACCACACTTTTCAATGGATGGTCACCTTCCTTACGACCACGCTTTTCAAAAGGATTTACAAAATTATATCAAGACATATCATAACACAAATATAATAGACGAATATCCATTACTTACGACCCAGTATTTTCGGTAATGGAGATCGTTCCTATGTTGGCACATAGTTCAAGGAAAGGGAGAGGGACCTTGGGGATATCCCTAACGCCCCCAATCCATCGGTGCTAAGTCAACAACATCCCACATGAATACTTATGTATATATATATACATGCTTTCAAGAGTGTTTATATCCATTCAAAACGTTCAATCACATTTAGGCTCAAATGCCAAATCATAAGATCATAACCATAATACTCATGCAAGGAATAACTTATCTACATATACAAAATGGTGCAAGCACCCAAAATGCTCAAAGAGCCATAACCATAGACATACAGGTGATCACCTTTATGTCATAACCAATGCCTTACCAAAATCATATCATAATCATTTCATAAAACATAATTGGGCTTAACCCACTTCATAATTTCCATATATCAATGCTCATGAATGTAATGCAATGCATGATGTGAGGATAGCATGGGTAATATAGATTCAAGGTAAAATCAACATTATAATATGAAATTGACAAAATTTAAATCAATATCTAAATCATAGTAATAGTCATCTATCATAAATCAATTTTAAAGGGGACATGCATGTTCATGATTTTCATAACTCAATGTAAATCATCATAATGATAGTCAAAATGAATTGAAATAATAGGTAAAATACAACCCATACGCTAATTAGATTTAATAACATCAATTCATGAAATTTCATATTTAAAGTGACTAAAATTTATGAAATAGCTTGAAAGGAATTTTGGGTCTTCTTGGTTGAAAGGGACCAAGAATCAATCCCACATACCTGACTCGAGGAGCAGAATCAGACTTGAATTGACCCCAATTGGAACTCTAGCTTGAATCCTTGAGAGAGAGAAGTTGGGAGGAATGGGGAAGTGATCTTAAGATGGGTAGAGTGATTTAGGTGAAAGAGTGAAGAGGGGAGGGGTTTTCAGGTAGATTAAGGGTTTAGGATAGGTAAAAAGTCATAATTCATGCTTAAAACAAACCAAAATTTCGTAAATGCCCTTAATGAAACGGACCTGAATTTGGTCCATTTGGGTCATACAGTTCGATACACGGTCTATGTAGCATCACACAGACCGTGAAAGTGCCGTGGCCCAGGACTTAGAATTTGCAGAAGGAAGATTTCACGGAATTAAGTGGTACCACACGGGCGGCTTCACGGACAATCTGATGTCACACGGTCCGTGACATCGTCCGCATAAAGGTACTTGAAATGAATTTTGCACGGCAAAGTTACGAGATGGTAATTTTGTACTTAGAAAGTTTTCCTTATCGCAAGCCACACGGAAGGCCACACGGGCCGTGTGGTGTCGCATGGACCGTGTGAATGCCCGTGTGCCTTTCCTTGGCCAAAAGTTCTCCTTATCCCAAAGTTTGCCCCAATCGTGAACTAACCAAAGTGTCACTCCACTGGAGGCCACACGGTCCGTGTGCCTTCACACGGGTTGTGCAGGCTCCTCTGTGGAGTGATGCCTGATAGTTTCCCTGGGGAAAATCTCAGGACATCTAGGCCATGCCATCAGGAAAAAAATCTAGGTCTTTACATCCAGGGATGTTTTGTTCTTGGAAGACACCTATCTGTTTCAGAGTATTTTCTTCACTCTAAAAATTAAACACAACAACAATATCACTTGGGAAATTTGTTCTGCTTAATCTACTTGCGACTACTACATTGTGAAGTTCAGATTCTTGTTATCTGCTACCAAATGCTCTGCCCGTGCACTCTCAGCTACCCAACTCAACATCTGCCAGATCAGAAGGTGTCTCTGTTGCTTCAGGTAATTCTCAAAATTTATCCTCTCCTTCATTGCCACCTACCACTACTCTACCAACTGATAATACTCAACCCCCACCATCATCCAAGCCACTAATCACATATCAACGCAGAAATCGCTAACAACCAAGTACCTCCATGTTACCACAACCTTCACACTCACCTAAAAATAATCTTTCCCAACCCACACTTTCTTTGACTTCATCTGGTCCTTCACCCATGGTGATCACTTCAACTCATCTAATGGTCACTTTCTCCAAAACAAATAACCTCAAACCCAAACAGTTTAATGTCAGTGTTTAACTCTCTTCATCCTTTGTTCCTCGTACCTATAAACAAGCGTGTCCTCACCCAGACACCCTCACTGGAGAGAAGCCATGCAAGATGAATTTGATGCACTTGTTAGGAATCAGACTTAGGAATTGGTCCCAGTTGCTCCTCCAATGAACATAGTTGAGTGTAAGGGGTTGTTTCATATAAAACATAAATCTGATGGTTCCATCGACAGGTATAAAGCTCAGCTTGTTGCAAATTGATTTACCCAGCGTCCAGGCTTAGACTACCATTCCACTTTCAGCCTAGTAGTGGAACCAGGGACTGTTTGGTTGGTACTCAACATTGCGACGCAGTACAACTGGCCAATTCATGAGATTGATGTCAATAATGCATTCTTACAAGGACGTCTTGAGGAAAAGGTTTATGTGAGGCAGCCACCAATCTTTGAAGACCGAAGTCTCTCCACCCATGTCTGCAAATTGAACAAAGCAATTTATGGCTTGAAACATGCCCCCGAGCTTGGTACAATGAGCTCAAAAACTACTTGCTAACTGTTGGGTTTGTCAAGTCTCAATATGATTCTTCTTTATTTATTTTCCATAAGTTTGGCTTCATTGTTTATGTTATTATCTATGTGGATGATATAATCACCACTGGAAATCAGATTCATGGGGTTCGACATATCATAGATGGTCTTTCCACTCGTTTCTCCTTGAAAGACCTTGGACATCTCAGTTATTTTTTGGGTGTTGAGGTTATCACTTCTCCTGATGGTCTTGTTTTGTCCTAGCACAAGTATATTATGGATCTTTTAGACGATGTTGGCATGCTAAGTAGTAAAGGAGCTCCTACGCCTATTACCTCGACTATCATTTTGACTGCTACAATGGATGATCCTCCGACGGATGGTACTCTTTATCGACGGGTAATTGAAAAGTTGCACTACTTATCTTTACAAGTTGGATATTGCCTTCAGTTAACAAGCTTTCTCAATTTATGCACAACCCACGCCAATCTCACTGGAAAGCAGTCAAACGATTACTTTGTTATCTTTGCCACACCTTCCAATATGGAATACAGATTTCCAAAGCTCCATATTCTCGTCTGGTTGTTTATTCAGATTCAGATTGGGCTGGTGATTCGAATGATCGCACTTCTACCTATGGCTATATTACTTTCCTGGGCAGCACACAAATATCCTGGTCATCAAAAAAACAACGGTCTGTATCTCAATCGTCTACGGAAGCTGAGTATAGAGTTGTGGCTGCTACTGTTGCAGAAACCAACTGGCTCACAAATCTTCTTTGTGAACTTCGCGTGTCACTTAAGGGAGTTCCACAAGTTTTCTGTGACAACATCAGCACCACTTACATTTGTTCAAATCCAGTTTTCCATAGTAGAATGAAGCATGTTGCCATTGATTTTCACTTTGTTCGTAAACAAGTTTAGAACAAGGACATTGAAGTTAACCACCTTCATTCAGCTGACTAAGTAGCTGACATACTCACAAAATCAGTTCCCAAAGCTATTTTTGTCCAACAATTTTCCAAGTTGGGTGTTGTTGACACCACCAACTTGCGGGGGCGTAATAACAGATAATATTAGATACTCTTTCATATTGAGTAGTTCCGTCCCTTTAGGATTTTGTTGTAACTTATTCCTTGTATTTAGGTTATATATAAGTCTTACTTTTTTTAGTTTATCTCTTTGAAGTAGAGTTGTATAGAATCTATATATACTAGTCTACAATCAATACAAATCATCGTTCATTTTTTATTCTACTGTAATTCTATACTTTACATTAGGAACCAAAGTAATCATTATCTTATTCCGGTACATCAGGGTAAAATCTTATGAAAGTAGTAGTGATGCTTGTCATAACAGTACGTGTTTTCCCTGTTATATCTTTAATAGTAAAGGTCATATTTGCACACATTATTGACCTTTTAGCATGTTGTGGAAGAGCTTTATGTTCAAATCTCCTTGTGCTAGCCATTGAATCTTGCACCTCTGTCTTAGAAATTTTTTCCTGGACTATTTCCATTTCCTACATTCCCTTGAATGTAAATGTTGTATCACATCCCAAAATACACTTTAGATGTGACTCGCACCCGTTGACACCATCTGTCGGGAGAAACAACCATTCATACACGTATTCAAATTATCTAAGCACTGAAATACAATATGTGCAACTCTAAAACTCATTAATACTCATAAAAAAGAGTAACTATCAAACCAAAATCGTGTATCAATTTATGAAAGGAAAATGTCACTTAACAAAATATCTCTAGCCCAAATCCTATAACAAGCTCATGGAGCATCTAATAGAGTTACATGAGTTCAACTGTCGGGCACGCAAACCCTAAGGATGAAAACATAAGCTATAATAGATAGAGTTGAAATAGTAGCCTCCACGAACAATGTGAAGGCTCACCTCAGCAATAGAAGCTCTGGGAATAAACTCCTCAACCACTAGTCTCACCCTATGAAACAGTATCTGCATAGACATGCAAGTAAGGGGTAAACTATATATAAATATAACCCAGTAAGATCCTCGACTCGCTACTTTAATATCCATGGAATAAGAGTTATAAAATACATTTGCACAACGAATATATATAAATAACATGCACAAGAATATACTTCATAATAAAAAGCTCAATAAGTTCAAACAAATGTTCAAAAAGATTACTACTAGGGGTGGGCATAAAAATCGAAAAAATCAAACTGAATAAAACTAATTTGGTCTTCTAGTGTTTCAGTTCAGTATCGATTTTTTTTTTGGGGGGGGGGGGCTTCAGTTCTTCGGTTTGGTGTAAGGATCCAGAAATCACAGTGCACCAAAAAATCGAAGTTCTACTAAATAAATTTAAAATAATATTTTAAATTATGTTACTTAATATTTAATATACTTATGAATTTTGAGTTTTTGACCCAGATGATTGGCTCGATTTTTAACCCAAGGCCCAACCCAATTACCCAAATATTTTGGAGCCCTAAATAAATCCTAATTAAGTGATTTGATCCCTAAACTCATTTCAGAATTCAATTCACAGTTTCACTCTTTCGAGTTTCGACTTTTGGTTGTCACTCGCCACTCAACAGTTTGGGTGGGCATTCGGTTCTTCAGTTCGATTTTTCGGTGTTCGATTTATAAAAAGTGAGCACCATACTCGAGCCAACTAGATCGATGCGATTTTTTTAACTTTGATTCGGTTTATTTTGGTATTTTTAAAACGATTCTTCGGTGCAAATTAAAAATAAAATAAAATGATTAAACAAAAAAGAGAATTATTTCTCATTAGTTACTAGTCACTGAAAGACTGGAACTGAAAGTTTGGAACTGCGGAAGTACTAGAACTATATGTAGAACATATCAATGTAATACCGCATGGGACATACCATTTGCCATTAATTATGCCTTTCTAATAATACCTGCTGGCTGCTCCGATGCTCCTTGCCCACTGCCCAGTGCCTCCCTGTGTGATTGTGTCCATATGTCATTATGCCTTTCAACCTTTCTAAGTTTCTATAAATATACAAGCATTCATGAAATAGTTGTAAGTAGTAATAAAAAATTATTAGTAAGTGTGGGCTAGGCTATTCTTCCCACTTCCCATATATGGGACATTCACCATGGATAATAGCAAGTTAATAATACCATTTATGTCATAATATTATAGCTTCTTTTCAAATGTCTCCAAATCTTTTCAAAATCCATTGAAATATCTCCAAATATTTCAAGACACAAGTCACCAAATTTAAAACACCACAAAATATTAGACACGATCAAAACACCCTTCTTCATTGTCTTGAAGTCTTGAACACCACAAAATATTTCCAATTAAATGAATCAGACGTGGTTGAATACTTGAATTTGAAGTCTTAAATGAACCTAATTAAAAAGATTAAACCAAAAGGCAGAAACTTAGAATTTAGAACATAATTTTCAAGAACAAAAAGATATCTCATATCAAAGAAATAATGTATTGTAACTCACCATTACTAGGCATTAGAACATTAGTAGCAAAATAGCATATTGCTTTCATACATCACTAATGCAAGAATTCCTTCCATTGTTTGTCATTTCTAAAGATTATTTAAAAAAATGTCAAGCAACATAAGTAGATTACTAAAAGACACAAAAAATATGAAAACTTATCAAGTTCAAGTTTCTCAAGATACTCCAAACTTTCTTCCACACAAATAGAATTTGTTTCTTTTCTAAGCCAAAGTTGAGCACAAATAAGAGATTGCACACATTTAGAAGTTAGAGAACTTCTAAATCTATAAAGATACGGCCACCAGTACTAAATGCACATTCCAGTGCCACACTCGAAATGGGAATAACCAACACATCACGTGCTAACTCTGAAAGAACTGGAAATTTTGGAGCATTAACTTTCCACCAACTTACAACATCAAAATCATCATGTTCAGGCTCCTAATCTTCTTGAAGATATCTCTTTAACTCTGACTTAGCACCCCCACTTCCACAATCCTCCATTTGTTCCTTCAAGTGAAGCTTAGTTCTCAAAGCTTTTGTTCTCATGCTTTGAGACCCTAGAACTATCTGCTTTTTTTTTTATATTTCCTCCCCAAATAGTTTTTCAAGTCCAAAGATAATATACACAAACTTATTATGAAGATCTAACACAGAAGCAATATAAATCATTAGATTCATCTTATCAGGAGTGCTCCAATATCTCTTGAACTTTTTTATCATCCCCTTGGCCACAGTTTTCAAATTAAGATCTTCACTTGTCAAATATGTTTCCGAATATATATCAAGCTCATATATATCTTCAAAATGAACATTAGATGTAATATAATGTGAACCTGAAACCTTTATTGTCAGCTCATAATTTATTTTAAGAAACATTACTACATTTCTCACATTTGGCCAATCATCACATGCAAGTGTACCTACAATACTTCCATCATCACAAACATGAGTAGATATATAGGTTTTAAAATTCTCATAAAAAAGATCAAATCTATAAAGGCCTTCTCAAAATGTTATGCAGTTTCCAACTCCAAGTAGGTGGAATTCCACCTAGTAGGCACATCTAGCGATAACGTTTTGTCACATTCTATCTTTTGGACTTCAAAATATTTTACAAAGTTTCTTGTTCTTGCCGGAGATGATCTAACATACCTCACCATTTGCCTAACCCATTTGACAGAAATATCAATTTCCTTTAAATCTTCTTGCATAATTAGTTTAAGTATATGAGCCATACATCTCACATGAAGATGTTTACTACCACCCATCATATTAGGTCCCCACATCTAACTGCTTAGGCAATTGTGTAATCGTAACTCTATTTGAAGAAGCATTGTCAATCGTAACATAAAACACATTGTCCAAGTTCCATTCAAGCAAGCAATTACCAATTTCCTCTGCCATTTGCTCCCTTTATGACTAGATATAGGGCAAAAATTTAGTATTCTCTTATGCAACAACTAATTTTTGTCAATAAAGTGAGCCATCAAACACATATAATTAGTTCTTTGCATTGACGTCCATGTGTCGGTGCTGAGGAAAATATTGGTTGTACTTCTCTAAAAGATTTCTTTAGATCACATCTTAGTTCACTACAAAGATCATAACAATCCTTGTTATTGTCCTACGGGAAGAAATTCGAAATAGAGGTTGAGTTTGATTCATAAGCTTTTTAAAACCTTCCTTCTCCACAAAGCTAAAAGATAATTCATCCATAATTATCATCTCAACTAAGTCCTCCTAACTACTTTTTGATCAAATTTTCGCCCAAGTGTGCCTGCCTAGAATGTGAAAAATTTAACTTATGTTGAGAATCACTTTCAATCATAAGCTTATAAACTTGCTAAATGTTGGTTCAATCCAGTTGTACCATTAGCCGAAGTATAAGCCAAAAATTGACGACAATACCTGCACTTCACTTTACTATATTGTCAACACACTTATCAAAATGATCCCAAGCTTTGGATCTTGGTGCTATTTCTTTTCTTTTCTTTGTAGGTTAGTTGCCAAATGAGCCAATGCTATCATTTGTATTAGCAGGTAAGTTATCACTTGAATCGAGAACACTAACTCTATTTTTATCCGCTATCTACAATAAATAATATTAAATAGTAATTAGCGAACAATACAAATATATAATGATTAACGATTAACGACTACAAGTCGAAGCTGCGAGCAACATAAATATAAGTACTATTAACTGCTAGTTTGCTACAAGCCTACAACTAATAGCTCCAACAATCAACAATTTAACATGGCAACAACAAAGCAGATCCTTTCTGCCATTTCTGTAGGCTTATTGTCTAATCACTAGAAATTATGAAAATATATATCATGAAATTTTTTGTCTAATCACTAGAAATTTCCATTTATTTGCCTATCCTTTCGGCAGGCTTATTGTCTAATCCTTTCTGCCATTTCTGCGAGAACATAAAAGTTTTATCTGAATGACTTGTTTCAACAAATATATTAGAACTGCGCACCCTAGGAATTTGTCTACTTCTTGGAACAGGTTAGTTGACCTGTTTCAAGAACGCAAAATTCAAAACTTGAACACAATGATTTTACGTGGAAACACCTAGCTCACAATATGTGTAAAAACCACGACCTGTACCTCCACAGGAATTTCTCCCAAATATATTAAAATCAACGCGAGCCTTCAAGAGTTAATTACAACTTGTAATAATACTTCACCTCTACGTTCTCACCTACGTTCTGCTCACAAACCTCCCAAGGCTTGTGTTCCCAAAGTCTTCTAGTTACCCCCAACTTGAAGACTAGTAACTAATCTCAGTTATAGAATCTGAGATATTACACAATTGCTTATGAATTCAAAGAGAAAACAAAACTCCAAACCCTACGTTCAAGTGTCGATTTTCTCTTGTGCTTCGTCTCTCTCTATTTTGTGCCAAACTTCTTCTGTGAATTCGTTTCTGGTTTTATAGCTGCAGCCTCAGAGATAACTCGTGTTCTCCCACTTCTTTTCAGATTTCTTTTCCTAATCATTCTTCTCTTTTTTTCACGCCTCTTGTTATAGTTGAAATAGTATTTCTTTCTTTAGATCCTTCTTCTTCTTCTTGGAGTTTAACTTGGAGTAGTATTCCTTGTTATACGCCTGATTTTCAGCACCTGGTATTTTACTTTTATGGTATGTAGTATGTTGCATTTTTCCGTGGCTATTGTGGCTATTACTCTTGCTGAATGAACTTGATGAATCAACCTGTTTCATTATCTTTGTCAATCATCAAAAACCCTTGTTCCAACAAATTCCCCCTTTTTGATGATGACAAACTTCCTGAGTTGATACTATCGTATTGCAGCTATAGTAAGAAAAACAACTTCAAGAATGAACCAGGTTAAGCAAGGGTTATAAATATTGCACAACTCATCTTCCCCCTTTTGACATCATCGAAAAACTGATAAGTATGTAAGAGAATCAAGATAAAATAACACGTATAACCAGAGCCAGTAGGAAAAACAGAATATAGTATTTATAACAACAAGATTACAGATCAGATAAGCAAAAACAAGAGAAAGCAGAACTACCAACAGTCATAACAACTAGCCATGCAACTTAAAAAGAAACAAAAAATTGAACAAGGCACTAAAAAAAACGGATAGGTTTGGGTAGAGAGGATGTTGGATCATGGAATGAGCTTGGTAAGGGTGTGAACGATGTCAGTATGTTTAGCTCGTTCCATCATGAGTGTCTCCTCTAGTTCAACAATCCTGAGATTTAGGGCGCGCCTCTCATGCTCAAATCTCTCTCTTTCCTGAAGCAGCTCCGCGTTCTTGGCATTTAGTGCCATCTGTAGGCGGTGAAGAGGAGTTCCTGGACGTTGCATTGAACCAGGTAGTGCTTGATGGTCCACCTGACCAAGAACATCTTTTGTAGTCTGCATGGTCCAGACCGGCACAGGGACGGAGTAGGCCTCAAAGATTGTGGCCAACCAAAACCTATAAGGGAGAGCATGTCCCTTCTTGTCCTGGATGAGAATTCTCTGAATATGTTTCAGCATAAGGGCTGGAAGGTTTATTGGAACACCTTCATCGAGCAGTTCCATCAGGGTAAGATCTAGATAGCTCGCCTCAGACCTACGTTCCTGGCGAGGAATCAAAATCTTGTGGACCACATCAAAGTAGAGCTTATGAAGAGGAGACATCTCCCTCCTTTGGACGTGTCTGTGCTGAGTCAAAGTAGGCTTCCCAGCAAACTTTCTGGTGATCTCCAGAGCAGAGGGCAAGTTATCGAGGGGAGGCCACTCATGACGAACGTAGTGTGCCCAACCATCAGCAGGAATTTGGAGAATGCGACCAATGTCTGAGGAAGAGAGGCGAAGAGAAACCCCTCTAACAGTGGTAGAGAAAGTAGAGTCACACACACTCCCTTATGCGTAGAATTCGAACATTTCAGTTTTGGCCAGTTTACGTTGGCCAGTGGTCTGAAGAAAAAGTGGAGACCAGCCTTGAACCTCAAGCTTGGTGAGGAGAGTAGCCATTTGAGGACCCCCGACCCCACTAATGACACGACCTCGAAGGAGAGAGCGCCGTTGAAAGTGAGAAATGGCAGGAGAACTGGGTTCAGAAGGTGCGACAGGGGTGGGCTCATACTCACTCTCAGAAGAGGAGACAGGAGATGGAACAGGTGAAGGCACCCGTTTCTTCCGAGTGGTGGTGCGGGGTTTGGAAGTGGTGGGTTTGGAGGTAGTGGGTTTGGAAACTGCTGGCGGCGTGCATTGTGGAGGAGGAGTGGACGGGGATGAAGAAGAGGCGGGAGAGTCTGGAGGAGTGACTGAAGGATTTGGTGGTAGGCGAGCCCTAGGAGGTTTAGGGAAAATGTGCTTGCGTCTGTTCCGGCGAACCTGACGCAGTAAGAGATCCCTAGGGGGGGAAGAGGTGGAGGCACCCTTGCGTTTCTTGCTTTGGTGTAGAGCTTGCTAAAGGGCTTCTTCGGCTTGGCGTTTTTGGTTTCGTGAGTAAGGAGGCCGGATGGAGTCTGAGGAGGTGACCTTTTCCGGTGAAGGATCATCCTCAGAGACTGGAATAGTTTCTGGAAAGGCCTTTCGCAGGCGAAGCGGGGTTGTGTAGGGTTTTGAGGAGGTTCTGGAGGGTTGGAAGGAGTGGTGGAAGGAGGTGGGTGAACTGGTTCCCTTGATGGTGGGAATGCAGATGAAGAGGAGGGAGGATTGGAAAAATTTGCAAAGTTTTTGTCATAGCCCGCCCATCGGAGGAAGTCGGAAAAGTCAATTCAGAGAGGAGGAGGTATATTTGCAGTAGGATGGACAATCAGTGCCATGGAAGAAGGATCTTGGGTTTCTTGTGTGGAGCTGTTCTGAGATTCGTGAGAGGAAGCCATTTTTGGGTGAGGAATGATGAGGGAGATCAGAGAAAGTGTTTCAAAGATGAAGGAGGCATAGAGTGAGAGATGAAATGATGAAGGTTGGGAGAGGCGGTTCAAATAAGGTGAGAGAGAGATGTGAAAAGATGGATGTGTCAATGCGTTGGGAAGGGAAAGGTTGGGTGAAGTGAAGGCAGCCGTCGTTTCGTTAGAGATGGGAGCGAAAAGACGTTTTGGCGGTAAAGGTGGGAACTGTGCTGACAGGGTAATAATGAGTGGAACAGGTTTAGTGTGCCCGGTTTAATTATTTCAATCTAAAAAAGAAATGCACAGCAAATGTTACCTGGTTGATTGTCCTGTTCCAATTGTTGATGAATTATGGGAAAGTAATCCTGCATACAAAACTACATTCTCATGTTAATTCTACAAGATGGAAGGATATACGTGAGATGAAATATTGTCTAGATCACCTCTTATATTTTTAGAGTAACATATCAGAACTTTTAGTCAGTCATTGAGGGGAGTTTATGCAATCTTAATCATCCCCAAGTCTAACCTAATTTGTTCAAATCGTTCTCTGCTCAATGCCTTAGTAAAAATGTCAGCGATTTGGTTCTCCGTAGGACAAAACATGATAGATACGAGCCCCTTGTCCACACAATCACGAAGAAAGTGATGCCTTATGTCTATATGCTTAGTCTGTTTGTGCTGAACTGGATTTTTTGCAATGTTAATGGCACTCGTATTGTCACACAAGATTGGAACACTCCCAACATCTATCCCAAATTCCAACAACTGTTGTTTGATCCAGAGCAATTGAGCACAACATGATCCAGCAGCTACATATTCAGCTTCAGCAGTGGACAGTGCTACGGAGTTCTGCTTCTTGGTGGACCATGAAATTAGACATGTTCCAATGAAATGAGCCATACCTGAAGTACTTTTTTGATCTACTAGGTGCCCTACATAATCAACATCAGTGTATCCTATGAGGTTGAAATTACTACCTTTTGAGTACCATAGGCCCAGGTCAGAAGTGCCTTTTAGATATCGAAAAATTCTCTTCACAGCCTTGAGATGTGACTCCTTTGGATTGGCTTGAAAGCGAGCACAAAGTCCCACACTGAAAACAATGTCAGGTCTATTAGCAGTAAGATACAACAAGGATCCGATCCTACCTCGATAGAGCTTTTGTTCTACAGACGAGCCTTTCTCATCCAATTCCAGTTTTGTGGCAGTGGCAATTGGTGTATCAGTTTCTTTGGCGTCTTCCATTTTGAAACGTTTGAGGAGCTCCTTCACATATTTGCCTTGGTGAATCAGGTTCCAGAGGGAGTTTGTTTGAATTGAAGACCCAAGAAGAAATTTAGTTCTCCCATCATGCTCATTTCAAACTCTCCATTCATTAATTTGACAAACTCCTGTGTCATGACCTCATTCGTGGAGCCAAAAATGATGTCATCCACATAAACTTGTACAATAAGCAGATCGGTGCCTTGAGTTTTTAGGAACAAGGTGTTGTCAATTTTTCCTCTTGTGTGACCATGGTGTAGGAGAAATTTTGATAGTCTTTCATACCATGCTCGTGGAGCCTGCTTTAGTCCATACAGAGCTTTATCAAGCTTAAACACATAGTCAGGATACTCAGCACTTTCGAACCCTGGTGGTTGTTTCATATAGACTTCCTCCTTTAAATAGCCATTAAAAATGCACTTTTTACATCCATTTGATATAGGGTAATCTCCTTGAAGACAGCGAAGGCTACAAGCAGTCTGATAGATTCAAGCCTTGCCACAGGTGCAAACGTCTCATCGTAGTCTATGCTTTCTTCCTGATTGTATCCTTGGACCACTAGTCTGGCCTTGTTCCTTGTGACTGTTCCATGTTCATCCAGTTTGTTACGAAATACCCACTTAGCGCCAATGATAGTTCTTCCTTCTGGTTTAGGTACTAAGTGCCTTACTTTGCATCTTTCAAACTGACTCAGTTCTTCCTGCATGGCAAGAATCCACTCCTCATCTTGTAGTGCTTCCCCTATTCGTTTTGGCTCCATTAGTGACTCAAATGCCTGGAAGGCACATAGGTTCCTCATCCCTGATGTGGTAGTGATTCCAGAGGTCAGGTCTGTGAGAATGTTGTCAAGAGGATGTGAGTCCTGATATTTGTAATTCTTTATCACCAGCCCTTGGGTTTGTTCGTTTTGTGATTGGACAGTTTGATCAGAGCCTGAATCTGCCTGTTGACCTTCAGATTCTACTGTTGTTCCCCCTGTCTGTATGCTCTCATCTTTTCCAGTAAGTGAAATAGGTGAGTTGGCCTGTTCCATTGATCTGAATTCGAGTTCATTGACATCCTGCATATTATTCTCAGGGACACTGACATTTTCATCAAAAATAACATGAATACTTTCTTCAACACAGTTGGTACGTTTATTTAGTATTCTATAGGCTTTACTGTGTAGAGAATACCCTAAGAAAATTCCCTCATCACTTCTAGCATTAAATTTTTCCAAATTATCTTTACCATTATTGTGGACATAGCATTTGCATCCAAATGTGCTAAAATGGGAGATATTTGGTTTTCTGCCTTTGAGTAATTCATAGGGGGTTTTATTTAGTAAGGGTCTAAGCATGCATCTATTAAGTATGTAGGCAGCAGTGTTCACAGCTTCAGCCCAGAGATTTCTAGCCACATTGCTGGCTATCATCATTGTTCTAGCCATGTCTTCTAAAGTCCTATTCTTCCTTTCTACCACTCCATTTTGTTGAGGAGTTCTGGGAGCAAAAAAGTTGTGATCAATACCATTTTTCGAACATAATTCTAGGAATTTTACATTCTCAAATTCAGTTCCATGATCTGATCTTATGGAGATTCGGGAAGTCACCAACTTCTTCTCCATTTTCTTAATGAAAATTGAGAAGACGTCAAAGGACTCATCTTTAGAAGCCAAGAAAAAGGTCCAGGTATATCTAGAATAATCATCAACAATAACAAACATGTACCTTTTACCACCTCTGCTTTTTACCCTCATTGGTCCACACAGGTCCATGTGAACCAGTTCCAAGCACTTGGTGGTACTTACCTGGTTCTTTGACTTGAATGATGCTCTAACCTGCTTTCCTTTTGCACATGCACTGCACACCTTGTCGTCTTTGAACCTGGTTTTGGGTAACCCTACAACCATGTTCTTGGATGATAGTGTATTTAGTTGTTTCAAACTAGCATGTCCAATTCGCTTGTGCCACAGTAATAGATCTTCCGTTATTGAACTTAGACATTTTAAATGTTCTCCAGCCATACCCATGATATCGGCCTTATATACATTCTTATATCTATTTGCCATTAGAATCACTTCTTTTGTCTTCAGATTCTTGACCTTGCCACCTGCAGAAGTGAAAGTGACCTTGTTGCCTCTGTCGCATAATTGAGAGATGCTCAAGAGATTGTGCTTTAATCCATCTACATGATAGACTTCATCTACAGCCTTCGAATCTTCTCGTCCAACTTTTCCAACACCCACGACAGTCCCCTTCTTGCCATCCCCGAAGGAGACCTTTCCACCGTCAAGTGGTGCTAGTGAAAGGAACTTGTGTTTGTCACCAGTCATGTGTCTTGAGCAAGCACTATCCAGATACCAATGCTTGCTTCCTTTCACTGTAACCTGTAAGACAATTTAAAGGTTAGTTTTAGGAACCCAGACTAGCTTGGGTCCTTTCCTGTTATAAAAAGGGTGAATAAGATCTCTTTTTGCCCATTGAGGCAACACATTTCTTGACCTGTTTCTTTTATTGTTCTCAGCCCTTTTCGTATACATATGAACGGTGTTTCTGTTCCTAGCTTTACTCGCAATTGGACATTCAATGGTTGGGTGTCCAATTTTGCCACATAGATAGCACAGATCAGTGGAAGTGGTTTCTTTCTGAAAGAACCCTATTCCAGCTTTCTCATTATGGTTTTTGTTACCTAAGTGGTTGACTATCCTAGAAGATTTGGTCCAACGGTTTGCCTTTTCTAGGTCTAGTTTTATGGTTGATATTTCTTGATTTAGTCTTTTCACTTTCTCTTTTTCCCATATTAACTCGACATTGCTCCTTTTAAGCTCAGTTTCTACTTTCTTAAGTTCAAGATTAGTCTCACTTGTTATTTTGTCAGCAATGGTTAGTTTTAGAACTTCTGATTTTAAGTTTAGTACAAGTGAATCAAGTTGTTTGACCTGTTTCTTCAATTGGTCATTTATTTTATTTGCTTCATCCAGACAGTTCTTAATTTCAAGGTTTTCAAATTTTTGGTCTGAAAAATCTTTTATTAAGTGATCTTTTTCGTTTTCTATTTCTTGAAAATCATCTATTAGTCCTTTCATGAGAATAATTAGCTTCTCTTTTGAGAAAATGTGCAGTTTTTCTTTTAATTCAGAGCAACTTACCTCAGATCGATTTTCTTCTTCCAGATCTGAGTCTTCAGCAGCCATGAGAGCGGTCTCATCAACGTCTGCCGTGTCAGATTCTTCCATTCCTGATCCCCATGCAGCCATCATTGCATAGTTTTCCCGTTCCTTTTGTTTAGCAGCCTTTTCTTTAAGTTCTCTCTCAGCTCTTTCTTTCTTCCACTCAATTTCCCATAGAGGGCATTGTTTGATGTGGTGGTCAGTCTTTCCACATTTGTAGCATCCGGAGTTATTCCTGTCACCGGACCACTTCTTGTTTCTAGTATCATCGGACCACTTTCTGTTACCTATTTCTTTCCTGTCCTTCCCCTTTTTGTTCCTTAGGAATTTTTTTGAAGTTTTTTGCAAGGAAGGCAATTTGATCTTCCTCTAAGTCCGACCCTTCATCATCAGAAGCTGCCTTGAGAGCTAGTGACCTTTCATCCATGTTTGTTTGTTTCTTTGGCTCTTCCATATTCATCTCATAGGTTCTAAGGTTTCCAACCAGTTCATTTAGAGTCATGGTTTCAATATCTTTTGCTTCCCTGATCGCAGTGACCTTGACATCCCACTTGGCTTTTGGAAGGATCCTCAGAACCTTGTCTACCTGTTCTTCAGATGCGAGAACCTTTCCCAGGGATGCTAGCTCGTTTATGAGCAAGGTTAGTCTGGCCATTATCTCGTGCAGAGTTTCATTCTCTTTCATCTTAAAGGTTTCGTATTCAGTGAATAGCATAGCGATCCTGAATGTCCTAACCTGAGCAGTTCCCTCATGAGCGATTGTGAGCGCATCCCAGATCTCTTTGGCTGATGTACAGTTCGATATTCTGTTGTACTCTTCAGGACCTAGACCACAGACCAAAAGGTTTTTGGCTTTGGCATTTTTCCTCATGGCTGTCAGATCGTCGACATTGAACTCTCTTCTTTCTTTTGGAACTTGTCTGCCCTCTACAGTTCGCATAGGAATAGTTGGTCCCATGATGATTCGATCCCAGAGTTCGTAATCTTCTCCTTGAATAAAGTCTTCCATCCTGGCCTTCCACCATGCGAAGTGTGTTCCATTGAAAAGAGGAGGTTTGACGGTAGACTGTCCTTCTCCGTGCCCAAGCGGTGGTGCAGTGTTCATGATGATAGTTTCTTAGGTACTAGCCTTTAACAAGAAAACCCGCTCTGATACCACTTATTAGAACTGCGTACCCTAGGAATTTGCCTACTTCTTGGAACAGGTTAGTTGACCTGTTTCAAGAACGCAGAATTCAAAACTTGAACACAGTGATTTTATGTGGAAACACCTAGCTCACAAAGGTGTAAAAACCACGACCTGTACCTCTACAGGAATTTCTCCCAAATTTATTAAAATCAACGTGAGCCTTCAAGAGTTAATTACAACTTGTAATAATATTTCACCTCTACGTTCTCACATACGTTCCTCTCACAAACCTCCCAAGGCTTGTGTTCCCAAAGTCTTCTAGTTACCCCTAACTTGAAGACTAGTAACTAATCTCAGTTATAGAATCTGAGATATTACACAATTGCTTACGAATTCAAAGAGAAAACAAAACTCCAAACCCTACGTTCAAGTGTCGATTTTCTCTTGTGCTTCGTCTCTCTCTATTTTGCGCCAAACTTCTTCTGTGAATTCGTTTCTGGTTTTATAGCTGCAACCTTAGAGATAACTCGTGTTTCCCCACTTCTTTTTGAATTTCTTTTCCTAATCAGACTTCTCCTTTTTTCACGCCTCTTGTTATAGTTGAAATAGTATTTCCTTCTTTAGATCCTTCTTCTTCTTGGAGTTTAACTTGGAGTAGTATTCCTTGTTATACGCCTTATTTTCAGCACCTGGTATTTTACTTTTATGGTATGTAGTATGTTGCATTTTTCCATGGCTATTGTGGCTATTACTCTTGCTGAATGAACCTGATGAATTAACTTGTTTCATTATCTTTGTCAATCATCAAAAGCCCTTGTTCCAACAAAATATTTTGAAAAATTCTCTGATAAACAAACAACTTTTGCAGTAAACTTTATACTGCACAGTGCATAATGCTAAAAAGGGCCGAGGTGAGACAGGAAGTAAGAAGATCAAGAAGAGTAGAAGACACAAGTGATAAGACATAGACGATACATACCTTGTGACTTGTGCTGCTGGTTGCTGTTACTGCACCGCAACACCGTCGGCTTGTGCTGCTGGCTGCTGCTGTGTCCCTGAGTGAGAGAGCGAAAGGTACGACTTGAGAAAGTGAAAGTTTCGACTTTCGTCGGGCGTCGACCGTCGTTGACTGGCGACTGGTGACTGCTGAGTGGGGAGTGACGAGTGATGACTGAAAGTCGAAACTCGAAACTCGAAAGAGTGAAACTGTGAATTGACTTCTAAAATGATTTAGGAATCAAATCACTGAATTAGGATTTATTTAGGCTCTAAAATATTTAAGTAGTTGGATTGGGCCTTGGGTTAAAAATCTGGCCAACCATCTGGGTCAAAAACAAAATTCATAAGAGTAATATAATTTAGAATATTAAAAAACAAAATTCATAAGTATATTAAATATTAAGTAATATACTTTAGAATACTATTTTAGACGTGTTTAATAGAACTTCAATTTTTTTGTGCACCGGAATTTCGGGACCCTTACCCTGAATACTGAATTGAAGAGCCAATGTTTCCGGAAAAAAATCGACATCAAACTGAAATACCAAAAAATCGACACTGAAAAATCTAATTAGTTTGGTTCAATTCGAGTTTTTGATTTTTATGTCCACCCCTACTTAGCAGTCACCAGTCGCCAGTCAGAAAAGGTCGACACTCGGTGGAACTCACAACCTTCACTCTCTCAAGTCGCAACTTTCACTCTCTCACTCGGTGACATAGCAGCAGCCAACTGGCATAGCAACAACCAGCAGCACAAGCCGATGCTGTGGCATAGTAGCAGCAGCCGGCACCACAAGCCACAAGGTATGTATTGTCTCTGTCTTGCCACTACTCTTCTTACTTTTTGTCGCCCCTCGGCCCTCTCTAACATTGTGCACTGTGCAGTATAATGTTTCCAAGTCATTCAGATAAAATCTTTATGTTGCTCACAGAAATGGCAGAAAGGATTAGACAATAAGCCTGCAAAAAGGATAGACAAATAAATGGCAGTTTCTAGTGATTAGACAATAAATTTCCATGATATATAGTTTCATAACTTCTAGTGGTTAGACAATAAGCCTGCAGAAAATGGAAGAAAGGATCTACTTTGTTGTTGCCATGTTGAATTGTTGGAGCTATTAGTTGTAGGCTTGTAGTAGACTAGCAGTTAATAGTACTTATATTTATGTTGCTCGCAACCTCTCCTTATAGTTGTTACTCGTTATATATTTGTGTTGTTCACTAATTACTACTTAATATTATTTTTTTGTAGATGGTGGATAAAAATAAAGTTAGTGTTGTTGATTCAAGTGATAGCTTACCTGCTAATACAAGTGATACCATTGGCTCATTTGGCAACCAACCTACAAAGAAAAGAAAACAAATAACACCAAAATCCAAAGCTTAGAATCATTTTGATAAGTGTGTTGAAAATGACATTATTATTGTCACCAACTTTTAGCTTATACTTCCGCTAATGGTACAACGGGATTGGTCAGAACATGTCACTTGTACATGTGACACATTATTATTGGCTTTTGATTGAGATGAGAATACCATGTTATTTTCACACATGACATGATACTATGAGCTTATTTGTTTGACTTTTAGCATATCATGTCATTAGACACATGACACCAAATGAGCCTCTAGAATGAGATGATATTGGGCTTAGTAAAGTAGGCTCATCTTTTGTAATCCAAAAAAATGAATTTGGACTCTTAATTAAATCCATATTTATTAGATTTGAATAATTAATTCAATTATAAATTCACAATATTTATTTGTACTAATATATTTTAAATTTAATATAATTTGAATACAAATGACACTACTTTGAATCTTGTCAAAATATTTTATCTTTTGAAAACTAGACTTGTAGTATTCATTTAATATTTTAATTGAGATCAATAATAACTTGCATACATAATTCTTGTATGCCAACATTGGTAAATGGTGACAAAATATTTTATCATGAAGCAAGGGAATAAACCGAAAAAAGATTTTCTATAGCAAATATTAATGCAACTACAGTTAACATGTAAAGTGACCAAATAATTTGCTATATAATAATGATCCATATAATATGTGCATCATCCCACGCCGTTGATGATTTTTCATTCCACCGCCTGCTCAAAACTTTTCCCCTTCATACTGCTCATCTATAAATACATCCTACACTTCAATCTATGAGCATCAATTAAGAGGATTTGTAGTTCCTCAAAGACGTCTTCACGCCAAAGAAATTCGTGATCATTAGTTAAATTTTTTGTCTTGTTCCTCTTCCTTTCTTTTCTCCCTTTTTTTTTGTAGTGCCATGGATTCAACATCTATTTTGAGAATATCATGCAATGGTGGAATTTATCACATCATAAGAATATAGTCTTGAGGTGTGAAGAGATGGATATGTATCCCCACCTTAAGGAAGATAATTTTGTGGTATTCTTATGACGCAAAGGAATGGATACCCATTCCAGCCCTAAAAAGGGTAATTTGGAGATATTCTTATATGAAAAGGAATGAATAAGAAAGACAATTTGAAGATATTCTTTATGATGAAAAGGAATGGATACACATTCCCACCTTAAGAAAGATGATTTGAAGATTTGAAGATTTTGTTATGGTGAAGAGGAATGGATACACATTTCCACCATAAGAGAGATGATTGAAGATGTTCTTATGGTGAAAAGGAATGGAATATGCATTCCCACCTTAAGAAAGGCAATTTGCAGATGTTCTTATAGTGAAAAAGAATGGATAGCATTCCCATCCTAGGAAAGATAGTTTGAAGGCATTCTTACGGTGAAAAGGAATGGAAACACATTTCCATCTCAAGAAAGATAATTTAAAGGCATTCTTATGGTGAAAAGGAATTGATATGCATTTGCGCTCTAAGAATGACAAAGAGATCCCTTCACAAGATTGTATTTATATATTTTTTTTCTTGTCATTTTATGCCTAAGTTTGTCCCTAATAACTTCTTCTATTCCTTGTAATTTGAAAAGATGATGATTTTCAAATAATACATTTCTCCATCCACCTAACTTAAGCATCTTGTAGTTAAATTGAAGAAGGGGCAGAGCAAACTAGATTCTTGACTCAGACTCCACCATGGCCGATATGCAAGCCCATGACCTTCTTTTGAAAATTCATTTGTATGGCGAGTCAAATTTCGATGCAAACCCATTGTTCCAATAAGCTACTCAAGTTGCGGTTCCTCCAAGCACTAGATCATCATCATGCTAATATTACAACTCCCCTTCCAAGATTTGGTTATCGCATAATTCAAGGTGAGATTCATTGTGGAGACGCCATGACAGTTGAGGGAGAGTATTATCATATCTCACGATATTGAGAGTGGACTGAAGATATTCTTGGAGTCAAGAAGTCTTAGATATGGGACAAATTTATGACACTATTCATGAATCCCTTTTCACTTATGACCATAATTGAGATATTTTACAAGAATTTTGTGAAGCTTGGTATCCAAAAACAAACACACTTCTCACATTCCTTGGAGAATTATTTATTTATTTATGGGATTTACATATTCTTGGAAGCTTGTTGATTTTGGGTTCTCTTTATGAAGAAATGATGCCTGAGGTTAAGGAACTTATGAAGTTTGATAAAAAGAAGATAAAGTGCATTCCTCAAATTTGTGAATATTTATTTGTTACCTTTCATCATCTTCGGAGTGCTAATCAAAAGGATCTTACAGCAAGTAGATAGAATTCTAGTGTAAGAAACCTCTAAGGTATGAGCTAAGGATGGCAATGGGGAAGAGCGGGGCGGGTGCGGCGTGGATTAAGCTCAACCCGCAAATTTTTCAAACCGCCCCGCCTCACCCTGCATAGACCCGCCCCGCATAATTGTCATGACCCAAAATAGATCGTAACTAAAGAAAGATAAATAAAGCGGAAACAAACTCATATGATATAAGAAATCTCCCAAAACCAGGAGTCATGAGTACAAGAGTATCTAAAACGACACTGAAGGATAAATACAACTGTCTCAAAAGTAAATACAATGCTATCTCATAAAATCCGATACAATTCTGAAAGGAAGGTGAAGGAAATCCCAAGAATCCACGACTCCTCGAAGTCTGAGCCTCACCGATCAGATCAGGATGGATGTAGAAATTTCCAAAAGAGTGAATCAACTACCCTGTGTAGGTCCTTGTGCTCGATCCGCATAGATGAAATAGAGTGGGGGCGAGTACACCAAAATGTACCCAGTAGGTTCAACCGACTAGGTAAGAGAAATCGAATCAACCATGTGATAATGAAGAACCCTATCCCCGCATCCAAAAAGGTTGGGACAAGATAAAATATATACAATAATAATGAACTAAAATATTCTCAAGAATCCATGATTCCATATAACCGCAGTGAGAATATAATGCAAAAATCATCAATCCAAATACCAAGGGTGCTACAGCCTTGCCACCTCCCAATGGTCAAGTAATATCAGAATGCCACAACCCTGCCACCTGGCCGTGGTCAAGAAATAATATGATGCCAAGTCATTGTCACCTGCCCGTGGTCAAGGTATGTGAAGTATGAATCACACTCTTGAATGTTGTCCGGGTCAAGGGGGTGGTACCAATGTAAATCATAATGCCCTTGCCTCCTACCCGATTCAAGGATATTATGAGTCACACACAATAGATGTAAATAACAGTGCAACCCAAATATGCATATAAACATGAAGAATAACATTACAACAGAAAAATCAATGCATGAAACTCGCAATAATCATGTGTACTTAAGGAGTAATATCAAGTGTCACAGCTAATTTCCAAACCATCATCACATTTGAGATCATTATAATTATATCAGTAATCAAGAGTATCAATAATATCGGACCTTACTCGTCCCAAGTATGTAAGAATATCAATATCACCAGATCTAACTCATCCCAATAATACAAGTATATCAATAATATGTGACCTCACTCGTTCCAATTGGTCTCATAAGTCTCATTTTGGCCACATTCTATTTCAAGTCCTCATTATTTCATCATAATTCACCTCGAAACATAAATAGAATCAAAATTATACCACGATTTGGCTCAACGGGGATCACTTTTCCATCATCATTTCAACACATCCACTCAATTACACAATTACCCTCCTAAATCTCACAATTATCACATGCAAAAAGAATCAATAACTCATATCCAGTCCCAAAAGGTTAGCTGAACCTATCTCGATGCCAAAACCACACTCGGACAAGCTTTCAATAAACTCAAACCTCCAAACAACCCTCAACCCGACCAACCACTATCAAAATCAGATACTACGCATTAAGAGGTGCATTCTGATTCCTATATTGGCATAATTTAGGCTAAGGGGCAAATGGTCAAAATTAGGGTTAAAATTTAAAAGTCTCAAATCTAGAAATTGATTTCAAAATCAAGTTCTACTAAAAAAATAGAGTTCATGGACGAAAATTCCATAAAAATCAAGCTTAAATTGAACGAGAAATCAATAGTTAAAGTTTGAAAAACATAGTCTAAAAATACCCATTTTTGGGTGTTTAATTTCATGAAATCAAAGATAAAATTAAGATAAATCTCATAGAAAATGATTAGTTTAGTATTAGAAGCACTTACCCAACAAAAATCTTTGAAAACCTTTCTTCAAAATCGACCCAAAAAGTTTAGAAGTTCGAAAATAGATTAAAAATGGTGTTTCTCGAGTTTAAAACTGTTAAGTTATGAAAAGTGCTCTGCGAACGCAGAGCCTATCCCGCAAACGTGGAGTGCAAAGCCTCCAATTTTTCCGCAAATGCGGAGAAGAAAATACACCTGCACCAGAAACTGTGCACTAGCAAAATCAGAGATTTATCCAAACTCAGAATAGGCACTCGGTACTCATCCAAACTCACAAACTTTATATGTATCCATACCAGAAACAACGATCTGGATTCAACAGAATCATCAAAAATCAATTTTAAGGCCTCCTCACCACATTTACTGACTCAAATCAATAAAACTAGTTTAAAGCATCAAAATACCAAAACTACCGTCGACAACCCTAAAAATTATTCTGAGACAATTTTTAGCGTTAGTTTCACCATACGGAACTATTGAAACTGTCGGAATTCTGATCTGAGCTTCCAACTAAGAATGTCACCAAAGTCAAATTTTGGTTTCGAAAACTACTAAAATCACAACTTTGGGCCTAAAAACCTCATTTTAACTCCAAATTTAGTTCTGCAACTTTCTATAGTTCAGTTTCGACGTTCTGGAGCAAATGAAATCGACGGATCCCTGATTTGACCTTCGAAACTCAGAATAACATAAAAAATCACTTGTTATATAACTTAAGCCTCCAAAAATGTCAAAATTCATATTTTTAACTTTTAAAACTCAAGATTCCAATTCCAACCATTCAAATAGTTCAAAATAGGTCCAAAACAACTTACAAAGGGGTAAATAGTAAATTTCACACACAATGCCAAAAATTACCAACCAGGTCATTATATCATTCACCACTAAAAAAAATATTCGTTCTTAAACATAAGGAAATGACGAGTACCTAAAGCCTCAAAAAGGATGGAATATTTGGCCTGCATATCAGACTTCAACTCCCAAGTAGCCTCATCAACAAATCGGTACTGCCATTGGACCTTCATAGAAGGTATATATTTGGATCTCAATCTCCAGACGTGCCTGTCCAATATAGCTATAAGTTCCTCTTCAAAGGACAAATGTGGACCCAACTCAATAGAGTCATAAGAAATGACATGGGATTTATCTGCAATGTACCGGCGGAGCATAGAAACATAAAACCAACTGATAGGCTACCTTACCAACTCTCCTCAAAATCTCAAAAGGGCCAATGAATTTGGGACTAAGCTTGCCCTCTTCTTGAATCTCATCACACCCTTCATGGGTGAAACGTTTAGCCAAACACTGTTACCTATAGAGAACTCAAGAGGCCTAACCCTCTTATCATCATAACTCCTCTAGCGACTATGGGCGATCAAAAGTCTACTCTGAATTAGTCGGACCCGGTCCATGGCATCCTGAAGCAAATCAACACCCAACACCGCAGTCGAACCTGAGTCAAACCATCCAATGGGTGATCACACCTCTAGCCATACAAAGCCTTAAACGGTGCCATCTTGATGCTGGAATGGTAATTGTTGTTATATGCAAACTTTGCCAATGGTAGGTGCTGGTCCTATCGGACCCCAAAATCAATAACACATGCCCTAAGCATGTTCTTTAACACCTGAATGGTGTGCTCTGACTGACCATCGGTCTAAGAGTGAAAAGCTTAACTCAAATACACTCTAATACCCAAATCACACCGTAGAGCCCACCAAAAGTGAGAAGTAACCATAGACCCTCTGACTGATACTATAAATACTGGCACACCATGAAATCTGACAATGTCCTGGATATACAACCTAGCCAACTACTCCACACTATAGCTAGTCTTCACCGGTAAGAAGTGTGCCGACTTGGTCAATCAATCAACAACCACCCAAACTGAATCAAACTTGCCCAAGGTCATGGGCAAACCTGTAACAAAATCCATAGTTACTCTCTCCTACTTCCACTCAGGAATGGGCATCCTTTGCATCGATCCACCAGGCTTTTGATGTTCATACTTCACTAGTTGACAATTCAAACACTTCGCCACGAACTCGGCTATGTCTCTCCTTATACCAAACCACCAATAATGTTGTTTAAGATCATGATACACCTTAGCCACACCTGGATGAATGGAATATCTAGTACAATGGGCCTCGTCTAATATCAATCTCACCTAATTCCCAACTTTAGGCATAAAAAATCTACCATTAACCCTTAAAACACCATCAGAATCAATAATAGCTACCTTGGCTTTACGTCTTAGTACTTTTTCACGAATCATGCATAATTTGGGGTCTTCAAACTGATGAGCACATATTTGATCAAACAAGGAAGATCTAGCCTCAACAAAGGCCAAAATACTCTAAGGGGGAGAAATGTCCAAACAGACCATCTTCCTAGCAAGTGACTGAACCTCTAGAGCTAAGGGCCTCTCCTCAGCTCTCAAGAACGCCAAACTCCCCATATTTGTAGCCTTCCAGCTCAAAGCATCTGCCACTATACTGGCCTTCTCAGGATGATATAGAATAGAGATAGCATAATCTTTAAGCAACTCCAACCACCTACGTTGTCTCATGTTCAGATTAGGCTGAGAAAAGATGTATTTGAGACTCCGGTGATCGGTAAAGATTTCACTATGCATGCCATAAAGATAATGTCACCACAACTTCAACACCAAAACAACCGCAACTAACTCCAAGTCATGGGTAGGGTAGTTCTTCTCATGCACCTTCAACTGTCTAGAAGCATAGGCTATCGCCTCCCCCTTTTCATCGATACACAACCCAAACCCACACCTGAAGCATCACAATAAACCACAAATGGAACTCCCTCCTTGGGTAAAGCAAGAATAGGTGCTGAATTTAACAAATCCTTGAGCTTTTGGAAGCTCACCTTATAATCATTCGACAATTGAAATGCCACAACCCTTTGAGTCAATCTAGTCAATGGGGTTGGATAGATGAGAAACCTTGAACAAAATGCTGATAATACCCCGCTAAACCAAGGAAACTCCAAATCTCGATCATAGAATTAGGCCTAGCATACGCACGAACATCTTCTACCGTGGCTAGATTGATCATAATACCCTCTTTTGACACAACATAGCCAAGAAAAGCAACAGACGCAAGCAAAAATTCGCACTTTGAGAACTTAGAATACAATTTCTCTTCCCTTGATCTCTGGAGTACAATCCTCAAGTGTTGAACATGATCTGCCTCACTCTTGGAATAAACCAAGATATCTTCTATGAACACAATCACAAAGATGTCTAAACACTCGATTTATCAACTCCATAAAAGCATCCAGGGCATTAGTCAACCCAAATGACATAACCACGAACTCATAATGCCTATAACGGGTCCTGAAAGTTGTCTTAAGAATATAAGATTTTTGAACTCTCAACTGATGATATCCGGACCTCAAGTCAATCTTGGAGAGTACCGAGGCACCCTGCAACTGGTCAAAAAGATCAACTATGCGAGGCAAGGGACATTTGTTCTTGATGGTCACTTTGTTAAGTTGACGATAGTCAATACATATACGCATAATACTATCTTTCTTCTTCACAAATAATACAAGAGTACCCCAGAGAGGCACGCTCGGATGAATAAAGCCTTTCTTTAACAAATATTCCAATTGTTCCTTCAACTCCTTCAATTCAGTCGGAGTTATCCGATAAGGAGCAATAGAAATAGGGTTGTACCCAGCTCCATATCAATAGCAAAGTCAATATCACGATATGGAGGAACACTAGGTAAATCAGTTGAAATAAAATCCATAAACTCTCTAGCAACCTTGATAGTCTCCAATGATGGAGGCTCTTGAGAAACATCCCGAACATGAGCTAAATATGCTAAAGACCCCTTTCCCATCAATCGACAAGCATGCATATAAGAGGGTAGGAACTAGGTGCTCTTGTCCACATCAACTAAGGCAAGTCAGGGCAAGATAAGGTCATGGTCTTCGTGGGACAGTCAAGAATAGTATGATAAGGTGACAATTAGTCTATACCCAATATCACATCGAAATCAACCATATCTAAAAGTATCATGTCAGCAAGAGTATCTCTCCCTATAAAAGTCACAACATAACCCTGATATACCCAATTTACCACTAAAGATTCACCTACCAGGGTAGAAATGCAAATAGGCTTGGCAAGCAGCTCACTCATAATATCAGTCTTATAAGCAAAATAGGCCGTCATATATGAAAAATTAGGGCTTGGATCAAATAAACGTGAAGCTAAACGGTGGTATACTGGAACCGTACCTGTGATAACTGCATCAGAAGACTCTGCCTCGGCTCTATCAGGAACATCATAACAAACTCTATGACCTCCACCGGCACCACCTCTCCCTGTGCCACTACATCGTCTAGCACCGCCCCTCATGCCCTGAGAGGTGTCTCTGGCTGCTGTCTGAGGGCTTGAAGCCTAAGTAGGAAGCAATCGATATGGAAAACGGTTGGCAAAATGCCCAACCTCATTACAAAGATAATAAGCCTTGGGGTCTGCCCTAAAGATGACTGCGATGAAGAACCACAACGTCTGGCTGGACCAATGGAACTAGCATGGCCTATCTGTGTAGGCCTAGATCTGTCAGCACTGTCGATTGCTAGAAGAGCTACCTGAAATTCCTAGACATGATAGCCCTGCCTCTAAATCTCTCGGCCCCATAGTGGGTGTCTAATAAACTATCCATGTCGACGAAACCTCTTTTTGCTACCCTATCTATCCTGCCTAATGCGCTCTATCATAGGAGCATGATCCACCACACTCTGAAAAGTGCCCTCAGCTAACACCAAGGAAGTTGTAGCCTCCTGAAGATACCCTGCCAAGCCCTTGGCAAACCGTGGAATCCTTTCAAACTCAGTAGGAATACTGGATAGAGCATATCTAGATAAGGCATAAAATCTGGTCTCGTAGTCTAAAACAGACATAGAATCCTATTGTAGCCTATCAAACTCATCCCTATGACCATCTCAAAGGTTGTATGGCACGAATCTCTCCAAAAGTATCTTGGTGAACTGTCCCCAAGTCAAAGCCAGAGATCCAACAGGTCGACGAGCTATCACTAACCTCCAACACTCCTTGGCAAGGCTAGCGAACTAGTGTGAAGTGTAGACAACCCCATGCCACTCAAGAATAGCCAGGTTACATAACCAGTCTTGACACTCTAACAAAAAATCATAGGCTCTATCGCTAGGAGCCATCGAATTGCGACAGAGCCAGCCACACAAACCTCTTAAAACTCTTCTGCTTTGTTTTAGACAAGGCTGGGCTAGCAGAAAATGGTGGCACCATAAACAAAGGAGGTGCAATAGTTGGAGAAATAGCCAAACTCTGAAATTGAGTACCCGAACTCGGTCTAGATACTTGGAGTGGAGTAATAACAATCACAGAAGGGTCTGTTGGAGCTGAAGAAGGACCCACATGAATCATAGCCGGCTTGGGTGGAGCACTAGAAGGACCAACTAGTGTGGTAGAAACCAGTATCTTAATAGTAGCTGGGGCTAGAGGAGCTCCCTCCAATCTAGCCAATAACCGTATAAGTAGCTCCTAAAACTGACGGTGTAGGGGATGGAGCTGAAGGAGGTGGGATAGAATCAGTAGGCCCCTCTGGCACCATAGTAAGCTTTAGAGAAGCCTATTGGGTCCATTCTGTAGGTGGTATTGCCCCTCTAGCAATGCCTCGGCCCCTAGCCCTATCACGAGCTCTGGCTCGATCTCAATCTCGAATGGGAGCCATACCAACTACCTCAGGCTCTCCCACTGAGTGACAAGATCGAGTAACCGACATTTGCATAGAAGGAGTATATTAGACACTTTCAAAATGGGTAAGACAAAAGAATGTATGAATAAAAGAAAGATGTGAAAGTCTTTCCTATCAAGTATCCTGCAGCCTCCCGAAGATGGGTGTGGACATCTACGCACCGATCCGCGAGACTTTACTAGGCACTCTACTCTTGACTAAAGTGCCCAATAAGCCTAGAGCTCTGATACCAAACTTGTCATGACCTAAAACAAATTGCAACTAAAAAAGACAAATAAAGCGGAAACAAACTCATATGATATGAGAAATCTCCCAAAACCTAGACTTATGAGTACAAGAGCATCTAAATCAGCACGGAATGAGAAATACAACTGTCTCAAAAGTAAATACAATGTTGTCTCATAAAATCTGATACAAGTCTGAAAGGAAAGTAAAGGAAATCCCAAGAATTCGCGACAACTCTAAGTCTGAGCCTCATCGGTAAGACCAAAGTGGATGTAGAAAGGTCTAAAAGAGTGAATTAGCTACCTTGTACGGGTCCCTGTGCTCGATCTACAGGGATGAAACAGGGTAGGGGTTTACACCAAAATGTACCCAGAAGATTCAACCGACTTGGTAAGAGAAATCGAATCAAGCATGTAATAATGAAGAACCCTATCCTTGCATCCAAAAAGGTTAGCACAAGATAAAATATATACAATAATAATGAACTAAAATATCCTTAAGAATCCATGATGCCATATAACCGCAGTGAGAATATAATGCACAAATCATCAATCCAACTACCAAGGGTGCTACAGCCTTGCCACTTGCCCGTGGTCAAGTAATATAAGAATGCCAAAACCTTGTCATCTACCCATGGTCAAGTAATAATATGATGCCAAGTCCTTACCTCCTACCCGGGTCAAGGGATGTTACAAGCCATTCACAATAGATGTAAATCAATAGTGCAACCCAAATATGCATATAAATATGTAGAATAACATTACAACAGAAATATCAACGCATGAAACTCACAATAATCATGTGTACTTAAGGAGTAATATCAAGTGTCACAACTAATTTTCAAACCATCATGATGTTTTAGATCATTATAATTATATTGGTAATCAAGAGTGTCAATATTATCAGATCTTACTCATCCCAAGTATGTAAGAATATCAATATTATCGGACTCAACTCATCCCAACAATAAAAGTATATTAATAATGCCAGATCTCACTCATCCCAATTGGTCTCACAAGTCTCATATAGCCACATTCTATCTCAAGTCCTCATCAGTTCATCATAATTCACCTCAGAACATCAATAGAATCAAAATAATACCACAATTCGGCTCTACCGGGATCACTTTTCCATCATCATTTCAACACATCAACTCAATTGCACAATTATTCACCTAAATCTCACAATTATCACATGAACAAGAATCAATAACTCAAATCCAGTCCCAAAAGGTTAGCCGAATCTACCTCGATGCCGAAACCGCACTCGGGCAAGCTTTCAATCAACTCAAACAACCAACTATCCTCAACTCGACCAATCATTATCAAAATCAGACACTACGTATCAAGAGGTGCATTTTAATACCCATATTGGCACAATTTAGGCTTAAGGGCAAATGATTAAAATTAGGATTAAAATTCAAAAGTCTCAAAAATGAAAATTGATTTCGAAATCAAGTTCTACTAGAAAAATAGAGTTCATGGACGAAAATCCCATAAAAATCAAGCTTAAATTGAATGAGAAATCAATAGTTAAAGTATGGAAAACATAGTCAATAAATTCCCGATTTGGGTTGTTTAATTTCAGGAAATCAAAGAAAATATCAAGATAAAACTCATAAAAAATGATTAGTTTCGTGTTAGAAACACTTACCCAAAACAAATCTTTAAAAACCTTTCTTCAAAATCGTTCCAAAAAGCTTAGAATTTCGAAAATGGATAAAAAATGGTTTTTCCTAAGTTTAAAACTGTTATGTCATAAAAAGTGCTCCGAGAACATGGAGCCTATCCTGAGAACGTGAAGTTCAAAGCCTCCACTACCTCCGCGAACGAGGAGGCTTCTCCACGAACGTGGAGAAGAAAATACACATGCACCAGAAACTGTGCACCAGCAAAATCACAGATTTAATCAAACTCGGAATAGGCACTTAGAACTCATCCGGATTGAAAATTTCACGAAGTTTATATGTATCCATACCCGAAACAGCGGTCCGGACTCAACGGAATCGTCAAAAATTAGTTTTAAGGCCTCCTCGCCACATTTACTTATTCAAGTCAATATGACTAGTCTAAAGCATCAAAATACCAAAACTACCTCAAAAATTATTTTGAGACCATTTCCAGCATTAGTTTCACCATCTAGAACTACTTGAACAGCCGAAACTCCGTTCCAAGCTTCCAAACTATGAATATTGACGAAAGTCAAACTTTGGTTCTGAAAATGACTAAAATCATAACTTTAAACCTAAAAACCTCATTTTAACTCCAAATTTAGTTCTGCAACTTCCTATAGTTCAGTTCCGACGTTCCGGAGCGAATATAATTGATGGATCCCCGATCCGACCTCTGAAACTCAGAATGACATAAAAATTCACTTTTTCGATAACTTAAACCTCAAAAAATGCCAAAATGCATTTTTTCAACTTTTAAAACTTAGGATTTCAATTCCAATCATTCAAATAGTTCAAAATAGGTTTAAAACAACTTGCAAAAGGGTAAAACAGTAAATTTCATGGATAATACCAAAAATGACCAACCAGGTCATTACAATAAATACGCTCCGCTTAAACGTTTAAGTTCTTTTATTTTTTAATTGACTTTAATATGAAAAATAAAAATACGTAATTTTTTTTAATTTTTCACTAATTAACATCTCAACAACTAATTAACTATTTTTAATTGACATTTCAACAATGTTTCTTAATTGTTAATTAAAAGTTTCTAATTAACGTTTCAACAATTTACTAGACATGTCTAGTTTCCATTTTAGAAAAAAATAAAATTGAAACCAATGTTTAATATAAAAAGTGTACATCTTTGATTTTTACTAATTATAAAGATTTAGTTTCCTTTGAATTTCTATTTGATTTTTTAACCCCCTCCCTCCCCCCTCCCCCTCTCCCCCCTCCCCGCAGTAGTTTTAAAAATAGTTACTTCAACCCGCCCCAAACTCGCCTCGTTGCACATAACTTTAAACCTACCCCACCCCACAAGCTCTAAATCCGCCTTGCACTTGCCCCGCCCCGCCCCGCCCCATTGCCATCCCTATTCGCACTAGAATTTTTAAGAGAAAAAAAGGCATTCATATATATTAGTTATCAGAGCCTGTGTTAACATGGGCCCAATATATGTTATTTTATCTCAATATGTGATATCAATAGATTTATTAAATATATTTTATAAATTTTGAAATTGTAAATTATTATGACTACTGCATTTTATGTTATTTTTAAAAAATATATATTACTTTGTTTCAATTTATGTTGCACATATAGTGAGTCAATCAAAATTTTATTAGTTAAAGATATTTTAAATTATTGATGTGTTGTAATTTTTAACACGTTTTATATAAATTTTAAATAGTGTGTGTTATCTTTCTACCCCAATTTAAATTTTAAATTGATAACTATGTGACCTATAGCACTTCTTACATCATTTCAAGTAATATACATGAACTTGTTTTGTTTATTTATATTATTGTTTAAAAAAACTTCTTTTTTGACACATATAATCGTCAGAAGATATTGGAGCGGTTATTTAATTTTACTAGTCCAGTTTAATAAAGAAAGATCTAATTTATAATTTTGTGTTTGTTTTATCCTAATTCTAATATTTGTATTACTTAAAATAATCGATTAGGGTGATATGGTAAAATCATAGTTGAAGCAGCTGGAAAAATGATTTATTAGGGCTAATATTGTAAAATCACAGTTGAAGCAACCGATGAAATAATTAATAGAAACGATAAAATAAAAATAAGTAATTGAATCATGAACGTCAATTGGTAGTTGTGTGCATAAGCAGACACGTCAATCGACAACTATCAGGCTATTAAAACAGGTATATCGACTGAAATGTACCCACTTGTCCACACTTATATAGGTGTGTTGGAATGAGACCTTTTTTTCTAAAAATGTTGGATTAATAAAAAAACAAATTGAACTTTTTTTTGTCTTCTTTAAGGGTGGCATTCAATAGCTTATGTGTGCTTGGTCTATTTTTATTTGTTGTTGACAAAAATAGTGGTGAGTCACACAATAATTAGCGGGTTCGATGAAAAATTATACTATTTATTTATGGTAAAAATAATTTTTAGGTATATATAATAGATGTCGAACTCCCTTCAAATAGCTCATGTGTCTAATTCTTAAAATTTTGAACCCCTTCAAAGAAAAATCTGACTCTGCCACCAGATAGAGATATCCTTTAATTCTAAACAAGAGTTAACACAGTAGTCGTAGGAGCAGTTAAAGTCCTAATTATGAGATTGATATTATTGAAAACAGTTAATTAGTTAATAGTTGTACATATTGCAGTTATTGTAACTAATAAGTAAAGCGGTTAGTTAGTTGATAGGATTAGTTGGTCTGTTAAGAATTAGTTAATCACATATTAGTTAGTTAACTACATGTGTATAAATACACATGTCACTTATGCTCAAAATTACTTTTGCATGTACAAGATATTTTCCCCAAATCCTCTCTCCAATTTCCTCTCTTCTACTCTCCAATTTCTTCTCTACAGCTAGCTTTCATTCTCAATTTCTTCATGGTATCAGAGCGGTAAGGTCAAGGAATTGATCCTGTGATTAGAATCGATCCTGTGACGAGAAAATCAGAGTTGATTCTCGGCCATGGTGAATTGTGGAGGTAGACCGATTACGGAAAATGTTGTTAAAAATGTAACCAATAACGCAGCGGAAACTCTTGACCAGATAGAGAAGAAGAGAAATCATCCTCTGTACCTTCACAATTCGGACACTCCTGAAAGTGTTCTTACTGCCGTGCAACTCACCAGAACAGAGAACTACTCTCTCTGGAGTAGATCTATGCTAATTAACCTTCAAGCAAAAGGAAAACTTGGATTTGTGTTGGGGATTTGCAAGAGAAGTGATTATGAAGGAGAGATGGAGGAACAGTGAGAAAAGTGTAATGCATTTGTGTTGGCATAGATTATGAATACTGTCTCAAAGAAATTACTTAGTAGAATTGTTTATGCTACAGATGCAGCCATGGTATGGTCAAATCTAAAGGAGAGATTTGACAAGGTCGATGGATCAAGAGGCTATCAATTGCATATGGAGATTTGCACAATTAGTCAAGGTAATTTAAATGTCTCTGCCTATTTCTCGAAGTTGAGATTGTTGTGGGATGAGTTTGATGCTCTTGTGCCCCCTCCTTCATGTAATTGTGAAAAGTCCAAGACATATGTAGATCATTTAGCATTTTTGCTATTGTTTGCATTTCTGATGGGATTAAATGAGATATACAGTCATGCGCGTAGTCAAATCCTAATGATGAGTCCACTACCTAGTGTTGGAAAAGCATATGCAATGATAATGGCTGATGAGGGGACAAAGAATGACTACAAGTGTACATGTAGAAGTAAATGTGCTGGAACCAGCTGCACTATATGCAGGAAGAGGCAATTTTCAGCAAAGAAAGCCACAATTTAAGAAGAAAAACTGAGATCAAATATATGATTTTTGTAGGATACAACGCCATATTAAGGAAGATTGCTACAAGATGAATGGTTACTCTCTGGACTGGAAGTTCAAGAAAAAGTCTGGCCCAACATCCTATCAAGCTAATCAAGTGCAACATAATAAGCAGGCAATGGTCAATCATGTTAACATTAGTAAAAGTGAGGTAAACTCATTTGATGAATTTACACCTCAGATGACTAAGGGAAAGAACATTGAGTCTGATGCATCACTGGTCACACAACCAACATTCACACCAAGGCAATACAACAAGATTATCTAGATGTTGAACAAAGCAGAAGCTGGTTCAAGCTCAGGGAGTGGACTGAATGAAGTGGCTAACATGGCAGTACGTTCACTAATCCTGCCACCCTATCTGTAGCAAATAGGATAACAACAAAGAATGAGAGATGGATTGTAGATTCAGGAGCTACCTGTCACATGACATCTAGATTAGATAGGTTGATAAGGGTATCTAATTGCATTGGAAGAAAGATGCACTTACCTAATGGTGAAGCTGCCTCAGTTACACATGTTGGTCAGTGTAGTATAGGTTGTGATGGTGTGTTAGACAATGTACTAGTTGTTCCAGCCTTCAAATATGACTTTCTTTCAGTATCTAAGCTAACCAGACAATTGAAATGCTCAGTTAACTTCTTCTCTGAGTTCTTTGTACTTCAGGACCTCTTCAATGGGAAGGTAAAGGGGATTGGTAAGGAGATTAATGGACTCTACTACTTTCCAGCTCATAATACATGTACAGGTGAACAAAATAATGAGGCAACATGCATGACACAACACTCAGATACACACAGACTACTATGGCATAATAGACTGGGACACCCATCCTCAAAGGTGCTGCAACAACTACTCTTGAAAAAAGAACATATTGATGTAAATGAGTGTAATAAATGTTCAGTGTGTCCTCTTACAAAGCAGACCACGTTACCTTTTAAATCCAGCATATCTAGGACAAGTGCTATCTTTGATCTGATTCATATAGATGTATAAGGACCATATAAAATTGCTACTCATAATCGATGCAGATTTTTCTTAACCATTGTTGATGACAACTCTAGAATGACTTGGTTGTATTTGTTTAAAATGAAGACCGATGTGCTTTCAGTGTTGAAACTATTTATGGCCCTAGTTAAGAATCAATTCAACATGTAGATTAAAAGGGTGGGATCTGACAATGGCACTGAATTTTTTAATACTGAATGTGGAAATCTATTTAGATCACTTGGAATCATTCATGAAAGTAGTTGTCCACACACTCCATAACAAAATGGAGTGGTGGAGAGAAAATACAGGCATATACTTGAAGTAGCTAGAGCACTTAGATTTCAAGGGAGTATTCCTATCAGATTTTGGGGAGAATATGTATTAACTGTTATCTATCGGATAAATAGATTACCTACTATTGTATTAAAGGGACAAATGCCTTATGAAAAGTTCCATGGACAAAAGCCAAGTATTGATCACCTTAGAACCATAGGATGTTTATGTTACGCCACCAATGTGAAGAAACCTGATAAGTTTTCACCAAGAGCAGAGGCATGTGTGCTAATGGGATATTCAATGACTCAAAAGGGATATCTACTGTATAGCTTATCCAAAAGGAAATTCTTGGTCAACAGGGATGTTGTATTCAAGGAGGATGTATGTCCATTTCAACATTCAACTGGAATTTACAGGCCTCTATTTCAAGCTGAAGGTGATAGATTCCAAGATGATTATGATATGCATGAAGACAACATCAACCTTCCTGTACCTGCTGTTTTAGAAGAAGACAACACAGATCAAGCAAGGGATACATATGAAGATGACACATTTGCAAACATAGAGACATCATCTACAACCACTGGAAATAATAGTCAAGCAACAGAGTCAAGGAGATCCACTAGGATACCACATCCTCCCATTTGGATGAAGGACTATGCTACTACCAGAACTTATCCCCATTCCCAAAGTAATTATGTCTCTTGTGACAAAGTGACCCCTAAATACAAAGCATATTTGACAAAATTTTCTGCAGATGATGAGCCTAGAAAATATGAGGAGGCAGTAAGGGACAAAAGATGGGTGCTAGACATGCAAGAAGAGATTCAAGCACTGGAAGAAAATGGTACTTGGAAGATACTGCACTTACCAAAGGATAAGAAAGCTATGGGATGCAAGTGGGTGTTTTAAATCAAATACAAAGCTGATGGGCAAATAGACAGATTCAAGGCCAGGTTAGTAGCCAAAGGGTATAATCAAACAGAAGGGATTAATTACCAAGAAACCTTTTCACCTGTGGTAAAAATGGTTACAGCAAGATCTGTTATAGCTTTAGCTGCTGCAAAGGGATGTTTTCAATGCATTCTTGCAAGGAGATTTATTTGAAGAAGTTTACATGGAACTACCCAAGGGATTCTGCAGTCCAGGGAAAAACAAAAATCTTGTCTGTAAGCTCACTAAGTCACTTTATGGGCTTAAGCAAGCTTCCAAACAATGGAATGCAAAGCTGACTGAGGCATTATTAAATTCTGAATATGTGCAAAGTCATCTAGACTATTCCTTGTTTACAAAGAAAGAGGCTTCAAATCTAGTAGTGATTCTGGTATATGTTGATAAATTACTTGTTGATTATAGGAAATGATTCAAAACTTATAGAAGATACTAAACAAGTTTTGCATAGCCATTCCAAGATCAAAGATCTTGGAGAACTTAAATATTTTTTGGGAATTGAATTCTTGAGTTCCAACAAGGGTTTCATGATGAACCAAAGAAAATATGCACTCGAATTGATTGCTAAAGCAGGGTTAGGAAATGCCAGGCCAAATATGACACCACTGGAATGCAATGTGAAGCTGACAAGCACTGAATTTGATCAAGGTATTAAATTAATTGATGCTTTATATGAAGATGTGCCCAGATATCAGAGATTGGTTGGTAAGCTGCTTTATGTAACAATCACAAGGCCAGATATTACATTTGCAGTTCAGACTTTGAGCCAATTCATGCAACAGCCCAAGGTATCTCACTGGAATGCAGCTCTGAGAGTCATCAAATATGTTAAGTTGGAACCAGGAAAAGGATTGTTGATGAGTTATAATCATAAGCCTTATCTAACAGGCTATTGTGATGCAGACTGGGTTGCATGCCCAAACACCAGGAGATCTATCACTGGGTTCCCGCTAAAGTGTAGGGACTCACTTATTTCTTGGAAATCAAAGAAACAAAATACAATATCCAGAAGTTCAGCAGAGGCAGAATATAGAAGCTTAGCCACCTTAACAGCTGAGATAGTGTGGGTCACAAGCTTATTCTAGGAGCTGGGACTGAAGTTAATTGAACCAGCCTCCATCCATTGTGATTGCAAAGCAGCTATACAAATTGCTGCAAATCGAGTGTTTCATGAACGCACCAAACACATAGAAATTGATTGCTATTTCATTAGAGAAAGAATTCAAAAGGGTCTTATCAAGACGAACTACATCAACACTAAGGATCAACAAGCTGATATTCTCACCAAAGCTCTTGGCAGGACACAAGATGAGTTCTTATTAAGCAAACTTGGAGTACTAAACGTCTTCAGTACATCCAGTTTGAGGGGGAGTATTGGAAACAATTAATTAGTTAATAGTTGTACATATTGCAGTTATTGTAACTAATTAGTAAAGTAGTTAGTTAGTTGACAAGGTTAGTTAGTCTGTTACGAATTAGTTAATCACATATTAGTTAGTTAAATGGTGGTTAACTACATGTGTATAAATACACATGTCACTTGTACTCAGAATTACTTTTGCATGTACAAGATATTTTTCCCAAATCCTCTCTCCAATTTCCTCTCTTCTATTCTCCAATTTCTTCTCTGCAGCTAGTTTTTATTCTCAATTTCTTCGGATATACTTGGTCATAACTCAATATTTTATGTTAAGAAATTAATTTAATATGTATCAATATTTGTTCATTTATACCTGATTTCGTCAAATAACGGAAGAATTATATTCAAATATTATTTGAAATATCTTTAACAAAAAGCACTAGCGGTCTTGTACTAGAATAGTACCCTGCTAGGGCTGAGACTCGGGTTCGGTTCCTGACTGGTGCATTAGACAGAGCAATCACATTACGAATTGCACTAATTGTGTACAATGGATCATCACACTCATATGATATTTCGGACGTTTAAATTGTGCATCTGAGCTCTCTTCCTATTTTTTTGAGGGGTCCTTAATTAAGTCTCGTATAGTGTGTCATCGATAGTACAAGAGCAAATTTCTTTTGACATTTTAATTAGGTGCATTTGGATTTATTCCCCATGGTTTAGGTTCCTAATTCACCAATTCATTCCCATGACCCTTCTTGGTGAATCAAAGGTTATTCAATATGCCATCACTTACATAGCCAACTCCTAGTAAGTGCATAATCCAACAAGGCATGAACACAAAAACAGTTGGAGAAGTAAATAACAAGATGAAACAAGTTGAAGAAACCATCTATATATTGAAGTCACATGGTAAGGTTTCAAGATTGGTTAACTTGAAAAAATGTTTTGTTCACCAGTGACATGACTGATCACATCATAATTGAGGTACAAATTTTCGAAGGATTTGCAAGTAGTTATTTTAATCTCTTCTAGTAGCTTCTAGCAATTTCTTGCAATGTTAAGATTTTCAAGATTAGGTGTTGCAACATCAACCATTTTAATATCATGAAGAAAAATCAACCGAATTTTGTTCAATTTGGATAAAATTACAGAATTTGTAAATTGCCTAGCCCTGATATTAATATATACGAAAAATGGGTTATCTCAAAAAGTTAGTATTTTCATGTTATTTGTTTTTTGGATTATAAAGAATAATTAAATAATTTATGAAATCAAGTAATAATTATGCGACCATTTTTGGAATTTATCTAAATTTGGCTAACATAACGAAGGAAATAAAGAAGAATATATATTTATTTGTTCATTTATCAAACGATTTGTTTCACCTGATAACTCAGAGCTATTCAGAGATATGCATAAAACACATTAAATAGTTCCAACACATAGCACCAGTGGTCTAGTGGTAGAATAGTACCCTGCCACGGTACAGACCCGGGTTTGATTCCCGGCTGGTGCATTTGAGGGAGCAAAGATGATATTACAAATTGCACAAATTGTGAATAATTGGTCTTCACAATCATATGATAAATAAAAGATGAAATCTTGTGCATTTGAGCTCTCTTTTACTTGGAAGTTTTACTTGTGCGTTTGAGCTCTCTTTTTTATTTTTTCCTAACTCGGAAGTTTTACTTGTTGTGCAATTTGAGCTCTCTTTTTTATTTTTTCCTAACTCGGAAGTTTTAAATGTCGTCACACTCATATGATATAAGAAAAGATGAAATCTTGTGCATTTGAGCTCTCTTTTTTATTTTTTCCTAGCTCGAAAGTTTTACTTGTGCATTTGAGCTCTCTTTTTTATTTTATCCAAGCTCGAAAGTTTTACTTGTTGTGCATTTGAGCTCTCTTTTTTATTTTTCACTAGCTCAAAAGTTTTATATAAGTGGAATAGTTCAAAAGTTTTAAATGTTGTGCATTTGAGCTCTCATTTTGATTTTTCATTAGCTCAAAAGTTTTATACAAGTGGAATAGTCAAAGCGCATGCAATTTGATCCACACATCATTGCCTATTGATTAATAAACATGAATACTAAGTAAATACTTATCTGCATAGAGTGCTTATATAAAATTTAGCAATATAACATAAAAAATGTGACTGAATATAAAGTTTTTAGAACGATAGATTGGGGTGAGTACATACTAATGATATATTTTGTATTGTGATGGTTATTCATGAATTATCAGCCTACTGCAATTAAATTTCCTCTCGTATTCAAGCTTAGAAAATGCAACATGAGCAATTCCATAGCATGTAAAAAAAATGTTGGGAAAATAAGATCTTCAAATAACACCAGCATCAATGATGACACATGCACAAGAAGAAAAGTTATTGGGTTCTTCTTCCACTAGAGATGGCAATGAGGAGGGGTGGGGCAGGTGCAGGGTGGACTGAGTTCAACCCGTAAATTTTTTAAACTACCCCGCGCCACATGATGATGTTTTTCATTTTCAACCTCTACCCCGCATAGACTCCCCCCGCTTAAATTTTTTAAGTTCAATTATTTTTTAATTGAATTTAATATGAAAAATTAAAATTCATATTTTTTTTAATTTTTCACTACTTTATATCTTAACAACTAATTAACTATTTTCAATTGGCATTTCAGCAATTATTAATTAATAGTTTGTAAATATTTCAATAACTAACAATTTACCGGACATGTCTAGCCTAAATTTTAGAAAAAAATAAAATTAAAGTCAATGTTTGACATAAAAAGTTTATATCTTTGATTTTTACTAATTACAAAGATTCAATTTTCTTTGAATTCCTACTTGGTTGGTTAAACCCGCAACCCGCCCCACGCCGCATGAGTTTTAATAATAGTTACTTCAACATACCCCACATAACTTTAGACCTACCCTGCCCCACATAGCTCTAAATCTTCCCCATACCCGCCCCGCCCCACCCTGTTGCCATTCCTAGTATGGGCTTGCTTCGTCGTTAGGAAAAGATTTTTGCACACCTTGAATTGACGCATAATTCTAGTGGAGGCTTACCTGATACGAAAAAAGGGTCTCATGCCAAAGAAAAGGTATTTTCTAAGCTTGGGTTGAAACTTAACGAAAGAGATGACACATATTTAGCAACCTTCTTATCTTGTTGGTTGTGCACTTTCGTTCTTCCTAACAAGGAAGGTGACTTCATTTGTCCTAGAATTTTCAAGATGGAAAGTTTGATAGCAGGTGGAAGAAAGGTTAGTATCACAATTCTGGTGTCAGTCAATATCCACAAAGGTATGAATAAGATCTCAACTACATCACAACTTGATCAAATTACGACATGCTTTCTCATCCATTATGTTTATGGCTAAATTGCTGATTATTTCAAGACTTATTTTGTATTTGCTAATGGACCATTTGTTCCCAGCGTGGTGGCATACTCTGGGGGGGGTGTAATACCCCAATTTCTTTTTAACTAAGATTGAGTCATTCTCCTTATGACATATGATTTTAATTGATAATTCTTAATTGAGCATAGATGTTAAAGTTAATTTCCTAGAGTGGGAATAAAATTGGAGTTGATAAATGATCTTTTACATCAAGTCGAGTCCAAAGAATTTCTACCCACTAAGTTTTGTGTGAGTTCATAGAAGGGTCAAGTTCAAACGATCGTATATCCTAAAGTATAATGATTTAGGTGACCCATAATATATCAAATTAAAGATCTTTGAATTAGCTTTCCAACGCATTTTATTTCGCCTTAATCATAGTTTGGCGTAGAGAGTTATGACCATTTTACTGAAGACCTGCAGAGCTGTCTAAAGATCCGCGATAGCTCCGCGTCGCGGACACATCGCAGACCCTCTATGGATAAGCTAAACGATGTCCTTTTATTTTATTTTGAGGGTACTTTTATTCTAAACCCTTTAGGGGTCTATTTAAGGTCCCAAAACGCATAAAACGTCAGTTTTCATAATTAAAAACCCTCTCCTTCACTCCTAAACAAAATTTCTCAAGAATCATCAAGAAAATCATCAAGTTAAGGATAGCTTCAAAGATTCATCATCAAGGTAAGCTATTCCTCATGAATTTCAATCTACCTAATCGGAATTTCTTCATCTATGTATGAATCCCTAGTAGAATCTTATATCATAACCTAGGGTTTCAAAAAAATGAATTCAAGAATTCTAAGAGAATATTCCTTGATTCTCCTTTTTCAAGAATTAGGGTTCTTCATCAACAACTCTAAAGATTCTAAGTCAAGAATTCAAGAATCAAAGATAAGTCATTCAAGCAATGTATTTCCAAGTTCTTCCATTCTAAAAGAACTACCGAGATCGAGGATTTTCTCCAAGAAGGCTAGTAATTCATCAAATTTTGATTGTAATATCAACTTTCCAGGTATGTAAGGCTAAAATAAAAAACATGAGATTGTTCTCTCATGTGCCCCATAGAGGTCATAACTGAGTTGATGATTGAAGAGTCTACATGGATGATTTCTTTGATGTTTTTTCTTAAAATTATATTTGAAATTACATGTTTACTGTGTTGATGATAATCATACTATTTGTTTTCTTAAGTTGAATATTTTCATAAGAATTTGCATAACCCTACATGATTAATTTGAAAAGCATGCATAATGAACTTGAGGATGAGTCTAGAGCCTTGAATTGTGATTGTGATTATGATGAGAGAGTGATGAGTCTAAGCCTTGAATTAAGATTGTGATTGCTGATTGTGATTGTGATGAGAGAATGATGAGTCTAGAGCCTTGAGTTAAGATTGTGATTGTTGATTGTGATTTTGGTTGTGATGAGAGAATGATGATGAGTTGATAGAATTTGATTGTCTTATGAGTCTCTATAAATGAACTCTACCGATGTGTCTATTCACTGGATTCCTAATGATTGTTCTAAATCTTGAGTCATTGATGAGATTGATTGATGAGAGGGTTAAAGCCCCTATGAGGTTGATTGATGAGAGAGTTAAAGTCCCTATGAGATTGATTGATGAGAGGGTTAAAGTCCCTCTGAGATTAATTGATGATAGGGTTAAAGTCCCTACGAGATTGGTCTGATTGGATTGATGGTTTTATGAGCATTGAGTCATGGGAGGAGTATCGAGCACCTAAGTGAGTAAAAGTGAGTCCCACTCAAACTCATTAACTATGTCTCCATACGTAGATGAGGCTTGGAACCATCACATATATTGTGGTTCCCTCTTGATTAGAAGTCTGAAATAATAGAGGACTTATTGACAACTGACTCCATATTGGGTGAGCTGATATGGTTTCGATTCGTTCCCTACCTGGCAAGTTTGGAACGGCTGTGGCAACATCAGCGTGGCTGTTGTACATTCACTGTCTCATAAGTGATTGTTGTTGGATAAGAGAAACTCCCATAAATTTCTTACCTTGCTCCGAGTCTAGATGAAATTAGAGGGGGTGAGCTCCTCTGAGTTGAGTCTTGAGATGAGATGAGAGGGGGGTGAGATCCTTTGACTTGAGTTTGAAATGAGTTGATACTATTGATGAGTCTTAGTTAATGATGTGTCACTTGTCTACTCCCTATTCTTTCATAGATAGACAATTGACTGTTTTGATGTGATTATGATGTTTATTTTGAGTTGATGTTGTTTTCCATATTTTTCTACCGGTTTCTGTTTCATTCAGCTATTTTACATACCAGTACATTCCAAGTACTGACGTCCACTCTGGACTACATCATTTTATGATGTAGAGGCAGGTACTAGATATCATCGACAGGCGCTCCGTTGAAGATCTGAATTCGAAGCTGATTTGGTGAGCCTCCCCTACTTCGGAGGATCAACTACTTTTATTTCATCATGCTTTAGATTTAGATTGGACTATTTCCTTTATTTTGACTTGGGTAGCCATGGATTTGTCATTGGCACCACATGATTAGTGATAGAGGCTTCATAGGCGATGGTCGAGTATTGATGTTGAGATTGTGAGCTAGTTCTTTCTACTAGCCTTCATTATTTTATATATTCTTTTGAGACTTTAGATAAGATGTGTCCATTACTTATATTTTCAGCTGTTCAGTAGAGTTTATTTGATTGAATGATGTGATGAGGCTAAGTGGTTCGCTTGAGGACTAGTAATAGTCTCTAAGTGCCGAGTCTCTAGGTGCCGGCCACGCCGAGGGTACCCTCTCGGGGCGTGACAAACGTGGTATCAGAACACAGAGTTCAAGTGTCTTAAGAAGTCTATGAAGCCGTGTCTAGTAGAGTCCTTGTTATTGGTGTGAAGAGCTCCACATCCATAACTTGGAGGCTATAGGACATTTAGGAAAAGTTTCCCTTCTTTCATATTCTGAATCGTACGATAGAGCTATTTCCTAAGAAATCTGCGATGATTCGTGCACTGTTCTAAACCTTTCGACTATGGCTCATCTACGAGGCAACCAGATGGTAATGTTCAAACTCTTAAAGAACGAGATCCTCTACAATAAAGTAATCATAAAGGTAGAGAGACTGCACCAGGCTTGAGAGAAGCCGACTAGTGTGCGAAGATTGATTGACGAGAAAGAGTGCACAATTACCTATATGAATCATGCATTTGAGTTAGCTCTGGATGTACCCAGACCATTTTTTTCCAAAACTTGCTTCCAACGTGACCCATGAGAGAGAAACTTATTTCTCTAAAGAGTTAATTGTTACCACCTAAGAGTGAGATTGGAGGTCTTTAAACCCTGAGTAGAATTGAATCATCCCAAAGTTAGAAGGATGATGATGGAAAGAAAGGGGCGAGATAGCAAGAGTGATGGCTGATTTAGGCTTGTAGTTAGAGTTATGTACCTATTAGGTAAGTAATGAGGTGATGATTCAATTGCCATAAGTTTGATGAAAGAATCGTAAGTACCCTATGATTTTCATGAGGAGGTATAAAGGGAGAGTTATTTTTAGAATGTGGTAGAGCGTGCTCAAACTAGAAGGAAATTATATTGATGTGTTGTAGTATTCACACTATTGAGGGTGAAGTGTAGATGTTGAATAGGGGAAAATAGTGCTTTCGATGTGATAAGTCTAAATTAGGCTTATGATTTTAATTGAGAGTTCATGAGTCAGATAAGAAGATATGATTGAATAGATGAATGGTACTGATTTGTGAGGAAGGGATGTGTGATTGAATACTCACTATGAGATCTTGGTGGGCTTATGTTCCCTAAAGTTTTACCTAGTAGTTGTAAGATAGTATTAGAGAGGTATGTGATAGATTCACATATTAGTACTAGACCCTAAGCTTGAATTTGAGGAGTAGTGTTTAAGAGGAGACAACATCGTGAGAGTGATAGTCTTGGTTAGAGATTTGCTCTAAGAGGCTTTCCATAGTGTATGTTCTAAGATGAAGACACTAATTTGTGAGGAAGTGATGCTATGGGAAGTGTACAATTGTCCATTAGGTAAGACGAGTAAGACGAGGATAGCTCAATAGATAAGAAGAGGCTTGAGATATGTATCAATGATTGTGTAAAGATGTGTGAAGCTCTAAGTTATGACTGCTATAAGAATCTAGATAGTATATTTGAGTTGTCGATGTGGAGTAGGCTGATGTAAGCATTTTTTATCATCTCTAGTAATTACGTTTATCGAGGCTTATGGATAGATGATGATGAGTTTTCCATGATAATATAATCCTTATGCAATTAAATTTATGGGAGCACTTCTAGCAGGCAAAAGAAGAGGTTAGATTATAAGAATTGTGGGAAGTGGTTATGTACGCTATAAGAATAGAAAATATAGAGAGATTTCCATAGAGACTGGAAGGAGGTAAGAGTGACAACGTTCAAAAGAGTTTGAGTGGCTAGTTATATGTATGCGACTATAGCATAACAGAAGAGTTTAAGATATTCTTGTGGATAGTTATTTCTTGACCATGTAGAGGTATATGATTATAGCCTAGTAGAGGAAATTGATTTACAAATTTAGAGCGAGGACCTTGAGAGCTAAGGAGGAAATGATGTAATGCCCGATGAAATTATCAAAATAACCCTAGAGGGAGGGTATGCGCGTAACACGTCTTCCAATGCTTGTATGGAAACCTCGAGACTGGATTTGTGATTAGCACAAAGAATTGAGTGGGAAAATGGTCTGAATCGATTTTTAGAGCGACTAGATCAAAAGATAATTTTTGATCCAAAACGAAAACAGTGGCGGTGCGCGACAGTGGCGCGTCGTGCACCTATAGCGGAGTGACACTTATGTTTTTTTCCAAAACTTTTCAACGAGATTGAGAGAACTAGTTCAGAAACGTTTTTTGAAAATACGCAGTGCGCGACCAGTCCGCATCGCGGACTGAGCCTTTTCCAAGCTGAAAATTTCTAAATTTTATGAGGGGTATTTCGGTCAATTACCAACCTCTCCTAAACTCTATACACAATCTAATAAGGTTATTTTGATGTGAAAAGGGTCTAAAATTCCCATCCTAAGTCCTTTTCTAACAATCGAACAAGACTAGGGCTTGAGAGAAGAGGAGAAGAGTTGAGATTTGAGAATTCAAGAGAGAATGAGATTTCTTGATTCTGATGATGATGTCAATTCCTTTTTTTTGGTGATACTGATAGGGAGGAGGAAAGATATGAGATCGAACAAGACTAGGGCTTGAGAGAAGAGGAGAAGAGTTGAGATTTAAGAATTCAAGAGAGAATGAGAGTGTCAATTCCTTTTTTTTGTTGATACGGATAGGGAGGAGGAAAGAGATGAGATCATATGATGCGCAATAGATAGGTAAGAGTGTGTTGGTGTGACTTTGAGTGAGAGCTTATTGAATAGTGGAGGTAGAAGTGACAAGTAAGCTTGAAAAATTCAAAAAACATATTTAAAGTGGTTAAGGTGATAGGCTTGAATGTGTGGTTGTTATTGTGTAAGTATGGATGATAGACTAATAAAGACTTTATAATAAGAGATATGAGCTTGCATTGATGGAATAGAATGCCATGAAAAGGAGCACAATTGAGGTGGAGACTTGAGCATGAGAGTATCCTCTAAGTCTTGTTTATACGATAGTCCTATTCTCGATTAGAGTTGATGCCTTCCTTCCTAAGTTCGAAAGACTGATTGTCGAGGTGTTCAAATAATTCAAATTGATTTAGTTCCGATGTTCCATTCGTGCTTGATGGTGAGAATGTCTAAGATAATAACTTTACTCTTGATCTGAACCAATTTGTCTATTTGAGTTGATGTATCCATTCTTGAGATTGATGAGGAGTCGAGAGTTTGATTAATTGAGTGAGTTTTGAGAAGAGTTCTGATTCTTATTCGTGCCTTGATGTCTACCTTTACTCATCATTCGAGGACGAATGATCCCAAGGGGGAGATAATGTAACACCGCAATTTTTTTTTACTAAAATTGAGTCATCCTCCTTATGACATACGATTTTAATTGATAATTATTAATTGAGCATATATGTTAAAGTTAATTTCCTAGAGTGGGAATAAAATTGGAGTTGATAAATGATCTTTTACATCAAATCGAGTCCAAAGAATTTCTATCGACTAACTTTTGTGTGAGTTCATAGAAGATTCAACTTCAAACGATCATATCTCCTAAAGTATAATGAGTTAGGTGACCTATAATATATCAAATTAAAGATCTTTGAATTAGATTTTCAACGCATCTTATTTCGCCTTAATCAGAGTTCGGAGTAGAGAGTTATGACCATTTTACTGAAGATCTGCAGAGCTGTCTAAAGATCCGCGATGGCTTCGTGTCGCGGACATATCGCGGACCCTCTCTGGATAAGCTAAACGATGTCCTTTTATTTTATTTTGGGGGGTACTTTTTTCCTAAACCCTTTGGGGGTCTATTTAAGGTCCCAAAACGCATAAAACGTCAGTTTTCATAATTAAAAACCCTCTCCTTCACTCTTAAACAAAATTTCTCAAGAATCATCAAGAAAATCACCAAGTTAAGGATAGCTTCAAATATTCATCATCAAGGTAAGCTATTCCTCATGAATTTCAATCTACCTAATCGGAATTTCTTTATCTATTCATGAATCCCTAATAGAATCTTAAATCATAACCTAGGGTTTCAAGAAAACGAACTCAAGAATTCTAAGAGAGGATTCCTTGATTCTCCTTTTTCAAGAATTAGGGTTCTTCATCAACAACTCTAAAGATTCTAAGTCAAGAATTCAAGAATCAAAGATAAGTCATTCAAGCAATGTATTTCCAAGTTCTTCCATTCTAAAAGAACTACCGAGATCGAGGATTTTCTCCAAGAAGGCTAGTAATTCATCAAATTTTGATTGTAATATCAACTTTCTAGGTATGTAAGGCTAAACTAAAAACATGAGATTGTTCTCTCATGTGCCCCATAGAGGTCATAACTGAATTGATGATTGAAGAGTCTACATGCATGATTTCTTTGATATTTTTTCTTAAAATTATATTTGAAATTACATGTTTACTATGCTGATGATCATCATACTATTTGTTTTCTTAAGTTGAATATTTTCATAAGAATTTGCATAACACTACATGATTAATTTGTAAAGCATGCATAATGAACTTGAGGATGAGTCTAGAGCCTTGAATTGTAATTGTGATTGTGATGAAAGAATGATGAGTCTAAGCCTTGAATTAAGATTGTGATTGCTGATTGTGATTGTGATTATGATTGTGATGAGAGAATGATGAGTCTAGAGCCTTGAGTTAAGATTGTGATTGTTGATTGTGATTGTGATGAGAGAATGATGATGAGTTGATAAAATTTGATTGTCTTATGAGTCTCTATAAATGAACTCTACCGATGTGTCTATTCACTGGATTCCTAATGATTGTTCTAAATCTTGAGTCATTGATGAGATTGATTGATGAGAGGGTTAAAGTCCCTATGAGGTTGATTGATGAGAAGGTTAAAGTCCCTATGAAATTGATTGATGAGAGGGTTAAAGTCCCTATGAGATTGATTGATGAGAGGGTTAAAGTCCCCCTGAGATTGATTGATGATAGGGTTAAAGTCCCTACGAGATTGGTCTGATTGGATTGATGGTTTTATGAGCATTGAGTCACAGGAGGAGTATCGAGCACCGAAAAGTAAAAGTGAGTCCCACTCGAACTCATTAACTATGGCTCCATACGTAGATAAGGCTTGGAACCATCACATATATTGTGGTTCCCTCTTGATTAGAAGTCCCTGAAATAATAGAGGACTTATTGACGACTGACTCCATATTGGGTGAGCTGATATGGTTTCGATTCGTTCCCTACCTGGCTATTTTGGAACGACTGTGGCAACATCAGCGTGACTGTTGTACATTCACAGGCTCATAAGTGATTGTTGTCGGATAAGAGAAACTCCCATGAATTTCTTACCTTACTCCGAGTCTAGATGAGATGAGAGGGGGTGAGCTCCTCTGAGTTGAGTCTTGAGATGAGATGAGAGGGGGTGAGCTCCTCTGAGTTGAGTTTGGGATGAGTTGAAATTATTGATGAGTCTAAGTTAATGATGTGTCACTTGTCTACTCTTTATTCTTTCATAGATAGACAATTTGATGTGATTATGATGTTTATTTTGAGTTGATGTTGTTTTCCATACTTTTCTACCGGTTTCTATTTCATTCAGCTATTTTACATACCAGTACATTCTAAGTACTGACGTCCACTCTAAACTGCATCATTTTATGATGTAGAGGCAGATACTACAGATCATCGACAGGCGCTCCTTTGAAGATCTGAGATTCGAAGCTGATTTGGTGAACCTCCCCTACTTCGGAGGATCCACTACTTTTATTTCATCATGCTTTAGATTTAGATTGGACTATTTCTTTTATTTTGACTTGGGTAGCCATGGATTTGTCATTGGCACCACATGATTAGTGATAAAGGCTTCATAGACGATGGTCGAGTGTTGATGTTGAGATTTTGAGCTAGTTCTTTCTACTAGCCTTCATTATTTTATATATTCTTTTGAGACTTTAGATGAGATGTGTCCATTACTTACTTATATTTTCAGCTGTTCAGTAGAGTTTATTTGATTGAATGATGTGATGAGGCTAAGTCGTTTTCTTGGGGACTAGCAATAGTCTCTGAGTGCCGGCCACGCCAAGGGTACCCTCCCGGGGCGTGACAGGGGGAGGGGGAGTTGCAAGGTATTTTGACAAAAGTGATGTGAGATAACGCATCCATATTAGGGGGAATATGACTTGGACATCTACCATGTTGGATAAGAGCTATCCTCACTTTTATGTGGATAATGATAATGCGCCTGAGTCAGAGTTGAGTTATTTCATGAGTACTCACTTTAGCTTTCTTCCCCTTAGATGTGAAAATTCATTTATCATCGAGCCATATATATAGTCCACATTGATTCAGTCATCAATTTGGAATCTAACAAAACATCCATGGTATCATGAAGCATGCCATTCGTAGTTTTTCTTTAGAAAAGGGACTCATGTTTTGATGGATTTGCAGTATGAGTCAATTTACATCCAGAGTGACTTTTCCCTCAACCATACCTAAATACAAGAAATTCTTTGACTATCAGGCTTGATGGAAGAAAACTCATGAAAATTTTCTTAGTGACCATTTATAGAGTTTAGTGAATGATGCTGGGCCAATTCTTATCGTAAACTTGGAGGGTTCTAACGAAGTACATATAACTGAAGTCCCCAATGCTAGTGTACCTTCTCCTTTTGATGCCAAGTTGTCCCAGCGACATAAAAAGGAAAATCTCAACTCCCTTCAATGACATCGAAAGAAAAGACATCTGCTTAAGCTGCTCAAGTCCGTAAAATGTTGCTTCAATATGAGAGTGAGAGCAGTATAGAGATTGTTGTTGGAAGATAATGAGATTGTGCCCAGATGATTTTGGAGATGGTATTACACTAGTGGTTGAACTTAATGACAAGACAAACAACCCTTCGAGGACCATAACAGTCCCTATCAGAGAAGTATGATTAAGATTTCACTCTGTCAAGTATATTTTAACTCTCTTTATTGTTTTTACTATTTATCCTTTTCTTTTTAATGCAAGCAAATAAAAGGCCAACTTCTATCTCTAGTGACGAGATTAAAGACTAAATTCAAATATCCGCAATCATCCAACAATTGTCATGTCAGTATTTGATGAAAAAAGAGTCATCCTAGATATTAAAAAAAATTATTTCTTCTCTTTGGGCTATTATTCGAGAAAAACTCCCTGGATGTGATATCTTCCTCTCTTGAAGATGAAATTCAATTAATTATCAAGGAGATAGAATGCAAAGATGTGGACATCTCACCTTTGAGAAAGTTATTAGACTCTTTATTTAGGTTCACTACCTCCTATGACTAAGCATGATCAACTTTTCATGATATGGATGTGGAAGCTGCAAGAAAATAATTGTTCCTAGCATCGAGAGAACGCCTTCCAAATGCTATTCTTAAGGAGTATGAGAAAGTTAGAGTAATGTCCTCCCTTCATCAGTCATTGGGTAATATAAAGAAGAAGATAAAAAAGTTATACAAAAAAGCACAAGCTTTAGAAGACCTTTTAGCAGCTGACAAGGATGAAGTCGAAGAGGTCAAGCAAGCTACCTTACTTGAAGTCAAGGAATGCAATGCATGCTTTGACGCGGACTTGTCAAACGGTCTGGAACAAAAGAAGGAATATCTAGAGGCTAAGCGTCAATAATTGATTTAACTACAAATTATGCCTAGATTAGTTCTTTTTTCTTTTCTCTCTTTTGTTTATTTTATTTTATTTGAAGTTAGATCTATATATTAGATGATTTATGATAATAAAGTTACCTTTTTTTTTAATCTCGTCTTACATCACACATCTGTATGGCTCTTTTTGTTGCATTTCCCCACTTGAATTCGCTTTGATTGCAAGCTTTAATAATCCAAACTCATCCCACAATTTATAGGCTAATAAGTGGGGAGATATGAATTTTTGATACTCATGCAACTAAACTTAGAAAATAATTCTAAGTGCCTATGTACCTTAGTGAAGAGGATCAAGTCACACTGTAGTTCTAAAAGAGTGAATGTTTACTTTTTGGGTTAGCATACACAGTTTGTACTTACAAACCAAGAGTAACATGTAGTTTATGCTCGTACATTATGGATCATCATCTTAGTTCAAGGGTAGTACCTATTAAGGAATTTTTCATTTATGGGACCAATCCTTATGCCATTTGTATCAACAAGTTTGTAAGTGCCATTTGAATATGTTTCTTGTACTCCATATGGTCCTTCCACTTCGAGATGAATTTTTCCCCAGACTTATGTGAAGTGATAATGGGTCTTCCTACTACAAGGACTTGGTCTTCGACTTTAAATCACCTCAAAAGAATCTTCTTATTAAAAGCACGGGTTAGATAGGCTTGGTAACATTCAATGTTTTATTAAGCTTCAAGCCTCTTTTCATTAAGCTCTTCTAACTTGACAAGATATAGTCGGACATTTTCTTCTTCAATAAGTCTCTCTTGAATAGCAAGTCTCAAGGAAGGTATTTGACGCTCAAGTGGCAGGATTGCTTCAAATCTAAAGCAAGTGAATATGAAGTTGCTTGAGTTGAAGTGTGATATGTTATTCTATATGACCACCGTAATGCCCTAGAAGTTTAGAAGTTGAGATCAAATGTAAAAGTTGAAAATTTTCTTTTCGAACTAAAACCACGAGCCCTATTTACGAGTCGTAGTTGAGAGTATGGCTCGTAGATGGGGATTCAAAGAAGGAAAAATTTGGCTTGACATGATGAGACCCTTTACGGGTCATAGTTTGGTTGACGGATCGTAGAATGTGTTTGTAGTTTTAGTTCTAGGAGGTGGAATTTTTCTTAGTAGGGGATGGGTCTACGAGGGGTATATATGATCCGTAGATGGAATTACAGAACATAATCGTGGGCCCATAGATTAAAGGTCATGTTTAAGGCTTCTGAAGTTTTCTGGGTGTAACCATGCGAAACCCCATCTACGAGTCGTAGATTGGTCTACAACCCATAGACCATGGTCGTGGTTTCCCCCGGTAGTTTGAAATGACAAGTATATTGGACTTCAACCCAGGCTAGCACTTGGCCTTCAACCTAGGCTATGACCAGGCCCTCACAAGGATAAGGTCAGACGCAGCCAGTGGTCTACCTTGGCCATTAGGATTCGGACTAGTCCAATATGATATCGCCTTTAACGGTATAGCCTTGATGTATGCCCAATCATGGGAAATGCTTGGGCCTTTAACTATGTGAGACCTTACTCTGAGTTCCATTGTGACATCATCGGTCACCTTTATATCCGAGAAGAGTTTGATGTATCATAGGAATGTTCAATGATTTCCAACCAATTGAATGTATAATTAGGTTCCCATATCTTTATGGTCTAGCCAGCTCTCTACTCTATAGACTCATGTCTGCTAGTCCAATTTACAAGGATCTATGCTTCTAAAGTCACACCGGATAATATATAACAATCTATCGATCCGGAGTAATGCAGGTCTAGGTAGGATAAGCCTAGATAAGGCCCACCAAGCACCATATAATAATGAATATAGTAGACAATCAAAGCATAACATCAGTACAACAAATAACCAGTATAAACATCACCAGTAGTCTCAATATGTCAAACAAATACTCTATCACTTCCATATATCAGCTAATACAGTAAGTCCATCATGTCTGATCTCAGAAAAACTCCCTGCCATAAGCACTTCTGCTACCCCAAATAGGATTTACATATGTAACTCAGTTTAGAAGAAAAGAGACCATAGCCTACTTGAATGCCGATCACATGTGCTCCAAATCACTCTGTAGGCGCTTTACTCTTCTGTATGGCTTTTGAATGCCACCAAGCTGTCAAAATGGAGTTACAACATCAATATGGTCTTTCCAATATGAAGATCATAAGATGACATTTCTTTCCAGATAAACATACAAATAAACAACAGCTTCAGTCGCTATTTCATCTTGAACACAACTCAGTTAAAAGATTCCAATAATACCATAGCATGCACCTAAAAAAAAGTATACAAATAGATCTAAAATTCACAGAAATTCGATTCAAAACGACTAAGAAATCAATTTCCAAATTTTCCAAAATTGAAACCAATTTACAACAGCAAAAACATCAATAATTACCTCAAATGACCTGTCAACATCAATTTTTGACACTTCTACGATGTTCTCCTCGAAATTCCAAGAAGTTTAGCCTTTTGAATAACTTGAATCGACCTCAAAATGACTGAAATATTGCTCTCAGTTTTTGTTCTTTTTCTTGGTCGAATCTGGAAACTAACTGATGTACACCACCTCCACGGGTATCGCTAAAGCGATTTCATGTTTACTTAAGCAAACCACCCCTAAGGGGGGGCTTCTCTATAGTGAGCCAAGGGACCGCTTAAGCGAACCTTCACTATAGTGAACCTTCGTTATAGCGATGGCCCTCATATAGGCATCTACCGCTAAACCGAAGCCCTGGATGCTTTAGGAAGTCAGGATTGCTAAAAAGATAGCACCAAGTACAGATGAACTCTAATTTTTCCAAACTTCAATTTTTCCTGATGGTATGTTCGAAACTCGTTCGGAATCTTGTACACACAAATGAACTATAAAACCCTGCCAAAATAAATATTTTGAATCCAATGGCACAACCAGAATTACCATACGAGGATGTTACGATCAAATATGGATCCCACTTCCCAAGTCTATAATTAGTCATTTTCCACTGAGTGTCCAAAATGAATCCAAAAGCCTCGAAACCAAACGAAAGGTAATACATTCTATATCAATCTTGATGTTCTGGAGACAACCACACTGTTAGAATTTCCATTCAAACACATTTCCAAGAATATCGATAAAAATCAACTATTGGCCTATTTTGAAGGCTAAAATGCAAAACTCAATATAAAATTGCACCGAAAACCTCGGTACTCAAACCGACTATGATTCTAGCCTAATTTTGCTATTCTGGAGCTGATAAAACTGACAAAATTCCATTCTAAGTCCATTTACCTATTTTTTACTTCAAAACTTATTTTCCAACTTTAACGGGCCTTCCAGCATGGAAAAGTGCATAACTTCCAACTAAACAACCAAGAGACTGAACTATTAGTGCCAGCAAGTCATAAATAACTTGGGGTCACTATAGGAATGTTCGACCTAATGCAAATGATGTAGAACATAGAAATGACTAGGACTATCATTGTAACATCCATTACTCCAAAAACTTTCATCCGCGAAAGTAAGGATATGGGTTGAAAACTCAAATAGACTAGGGTACTACTCCCATATGTCTCACTCGGTCTCCTAGATGGCCTCCTCAATCGGATGATGCTTCCGCTGGACCTTAACAATGGGTATAACTCTTGAGCAAAGCTATCTAACATATCTAGTTAAAATGGCTACCAACTCCTCAATGAATTCCAAACGATCATCTAACTCAACTGAATCTTATTGTAGCACATGAGACTCATCTGGCATATACTGGCGTTGCAAACTGGATGGATAGCTAAATATGCCAGAGGTCAATCTAGCTCATAAGGAATTAAACCAATCTTTCTCAAAATCTCAAATAGCCCGATATACTGGGGGCTAAGCTTACCCCGCCTACAAAATCTAATCACCTTCTTTATGAGAGATACTTGTAAGAACACTCGGTCACCAACCTAAAAAAATAAAGGACAACATCTATGATCAGTATAACTCTGATGTCGAATCTAAGGACATAGCATAACTCTGATGCTGACTCTAGGCTATCCTCAACCTATCCTAAATGACATGAACAAAGGATAAAGCTTCCTAAAGAAAATATGTGTCTAAGAGTCTAGGCTCTGTGGACTCTAACCAACCAATAGGGGTATGGCAATGCCTCCATATTAAGCCTTGAATGGTGCCATCTAAATACAAGAATGGTAGTTATTATTATATGCAAACTTTGCTAGGGGAAAGAACTGAAGCCACTACTAGCCAAACTCTAATACACAGGCCCATAACATGTCGTCAAGGACCTAGATAGTACACTCTAACTGAACATCAGTCTTGGGGTGAAATGTTGTGCTAAGGTCAACTCGGGTGCCCAACTTTCACTGAAAAGCTATCTAGAAACTGGACGTAAATTATGAACCCCAATCTGATATAATGGACATTGATACCCCATGAAGATGGACTATCTCTTGAATATTGATATGGGCTAACTATTCCACACTGTAGAAAGACTGGATTGGAAGAAAATTTGCCAATTTGGTCAAGCAGTCAATGATGACCAAGATATAATTAATACCCTTGGAAGTCCGGGAAACTCCATCACAAAGTCCATCTGTTCCCACTTCCACTTGGAAATGGGTAATCCCTTAAGCTCTTCACCAGGTCTCTAATGCTCAGCCTTTACCTATAGATAGTTAAAGCACCAGGACACATAATCAGCTATATCTCTTCGCATACTATCCCACCAGTAATAATGCCTCAAATCTTGACACATCTTTGTTGTGCCTAGGTGCATAGAATATCTAGAGTTATGTGCCTCATGTAGAATCAATTATATCAAACCCCTATTTCTAGGAACACATAATTGACCATTAAATCTGAGGACCTTATCTGAGCCTATATAGCCTGGCCATCACCATCCTGCAAAACTCGATCTCTGAGGGTTGTTAATGCCTCATCCTCGTATTGTCTCGCTTGAATATAATAAAAAAAGAACGACTGAGCCCCAATGTAAGCTAACACCGACTTGGAGTCTAAAGTATCAAGCCTCACCATCCTATTAGCCAAGGAATGAATATCTAAAGCCAAAGGCCGCTCCGTAGTGGACAAATAAGCTAAGATACCCATATTGATCGTCTTTCGGCTCAAGGCATCTATAACAATATTAGCCTTGCCTGGTTGGTAGAGGGTAAAAAGGTCATAATCTGGTAACAACTTAATTCAATGTAATTGCCTACAATTCAGATCCCTCTTACACATTATATACTGTAGGCTGCGATGATCTATATAAATCTCATAATGTACCTAGTATAAATAGTGGCACCATATCTTGAGTGTAAAAACTAATGTTGTCAACTCTAAAACATGAGTCGGCATAGTTTCGCTCGTGAGCTCACAACTATCTAGAGGCATAGGTAATAACTCAACCTCGCTACATCCGAAGACATCCTTGGTCAATCTTAGAGGCATTTCAATATACTGTAAACCCCTTTTTCAACTAGAAGAGTCAAAATAGAAGAGGTAGTTAGTAACTCCATAAGCCTCAGAAAAGTTAGACTTACACTCTTCATACCACACAAAAGGAATACCTTAGTAAGTTAAATGAGTCAACATTGCAACAATAGTAGAGAATCCCTCAACAAACCATTTCTATTACCTAGCTAAACTAACAAAACTCCTAACCTCAGTAATTGATGTGGGCATACCCTAACCACAAATAGCCTCAATCTTACCCAGATCTACCATAATGCTATCCTTGGTCACCATGTTCCCAAGAAATTCCACGAACTCTAACCAGAACATACACTTAAAAAGTGTAGCATAAAACCGATGATCCCTCAATGTCTGAAGCACAATCTGTAGGTGTTGAGCATGTTGTTCCCCGCTCTGGGAGTACATTAGAATATCATCAATGAAAACTATAAAAGAAAGAATCTTGGTAAGGCATGAACACATTAGTCATCAGATCCATAAAGGCTCAAGAGCATTAGTTAGACCAAATGACATAGCCAGGAACTTATGATGGCCATAACAGGTATAGAAGGTAGTCTTTGGAATATTTGTTCCCTTGATCCACAAATGATGATAACTCGACCTCAAATTGATCTTTGAAAACACGGTGGCTCCTTGTATCTAATCAAATAAGTCATCAATTCGAGGCAAGGCATAATAGTTTTTCACCCTCACCTTATTCAGCTGCCTATAATTAATACATATACGTAGAGTTCAATTCTTCTTTTTAACATACAGAATAGGAGCACCCTAGGGAGAAACACTTGATTGTATGAAACCCTAATCAAAAAAGCCCTATAGCTAAACATGAAGCTCTTTAAGCTCAATAGGGGTCATCCGATATGCAGGAACAGAAATAGGTTTAGTGCCCGTCAGTAAATCTGTGGTAGAATCAATATCCCTCTCTGGGGTAACCCAGACAAATCAGCAAGAAACACATCTAGATATTCACAAAGTACTGGAATTGAATCAAGAGAAGAGGCCCCGGCTAAAACATCATGAACATAGGAGAAGTATATGAAACAAACAATAGCTACCAACCTATAAGTCTGAACATACGAAATAACATCGATTGGTGTGCGACAAATATATCTTTGCCATACTACTAGAGGTATATTGAGCATGGCCAAGTAACAGTCTTGGCATAATAATATAGAATGGCATGACAAGAGAAACCCAATCCATGTCCAAAATAGCATCAATTCAAGCATATCAAGCAATATCAAGTTTGCCCAAGTGTCTTGCCCTTGAATAGGAACTGTACATGATCCACATACCTGATCCACTACTACAAAATCCCCTGTAGGAGTTGAGACACGAAGTAGTATTGAAAGAGGCTTAGGTCTCACCCCTAAATAGAAAGCAAAATAAATGGATACATATGAATGTGTAGATCCGGGATAAAATAAAGTTGATGTTGATTGTTGGCATAAGATAATCATACCTTTAATAATGTCATTTGATGCCTCAACCTTTCAATGTGCTGGCACTACATAAAAATGACCCTAACGGCCTCTCCCTCTAGTAAAACCTCTACTACCAAGTATTTCTCCTCCTTAACAATGATGATTATCTTGGGACCTGTGCTATCCATCTCTGAGACCTTCCTGGTCTCCTCTGTGGCCCTGATCCTGATCACTGCCTCTAACTATCATTGGTGGGGCTAACGGGCCTGCTTGAGAAGACAAGTACATCTCTCTCCATACAAGATAATCTCGGGACTAGTTATCTAGTGCCTTATAATCAGAACAATCCAAAGAAGCTCAGTCGCCATGGCATCGACCACTGTAACTTGTAGTACTTGTCTCAGAAGCTTTGGATCCCTGACTAGATGACTGGGCAGATTTGGCCTTCCTGATACCATTATACCTCTATCTCTCAGCCTTTACTTGGTGGGATAGGAAGGACCGCCCTACCTGGAAGTATCCTGGTACTAGCATCTATCCTCAAAATACATTAATAAAGCTCGACGGGATAACTGGACTGGCCCTACTACAACCTCAGTTGGAACCTATCAAATTGCCTCTGAATCTGAACGTGTTCCACTATAGCTACCCTCAATGAGAGCTCACTTATCACTGCTCTTGTGGGCCTCACGAGTAGCTGCTTAATGGTATAGCATGATCAATAATATCTAGGAAGGATTGGCCCACTGTGACTAGTGATTGGGTCTCAATCTTAAGCTAGGTCCTCAATCCCCTGACAAAACATCTAATCCAATCCTCCTCAATAGGAAATATGGTAGTGGCATATTAGGATAACTCATGGACTCTAGCCTTGTACTCTGATACTATCATAAATCTCTACTCCCATCTAGAGAATTGATCATGGAGCCTATCTTTGGGACTCCTGGGACAAATTTGGCCAAGAATACATCTGAGAACTTTGTACATGATGCTAGTGATGACCCAGCTTTGTAAGGCAGCTCTGTCAAGCTAATAAGCTGTAATATTTGCTCCTCTGGACTGCAAAATCCTCACGGTTTGTAATCTCTCCTGATAGGTCATCGAAAACTCATGGGCGTCCTCTCCAATTGCTTCCTAAAAATCTCGAAGGGCTCACTCTAAGAAAGTAACCAAGCATCTATTGATCGTCAAAAGGCCTAATGCCCTCTGCAACATCTCGCTGAATCATAGGGGATGCATGTGCTACTGGAGTGGGAGTTGGAGGCTACACTGGCGACACTAGAATTGGGACCCACTGTACACCCCAAAGGGTTGTAAGTAACTACGTAATAGTCGCTTGTACTACTGGAGTCATAATCTACGCGGCTGGAAGCAGTACCACTATTGGTCCCTTAAGCTATTGGGGAATAGGGACATCCGAAGTTGGAATGGTCCTTTGTGAATTTCTCTCTACACTACTTCAAAAATGTCCTTCCAAGATTATTAACCTAATTATGTCTTGTATCACTATGAGCAGAATATTAAGTTTGGCAAATGTAAATAGAACCGATCACTTTGAACCAAATTGGAATTTGATAGGGAGATCCTATATCACCATACTTATTTATTTTGTTCATGGAGATCCTTTCGATATGTATTGATAATGATGTTTTCAAAAATATTTGAAAACCAATACGAATTGCAGGAAAAGGACCTAAATTGTTACACCTCTATTTTGTGGATGATTTAGTGCTGATAGGGAAGGATGAGATGACTACCTGTCAGACTATCAATAGCACTCTTACAAATTTTTGTGACATAAGTGGCCAAAACATAAACTTCCAAAAATAAAAAGTCTTGTTCTCTAAATGGAAAAGGGTCTAAAATGCTCTCGAGCTATTGAACTTTCATCCATCTTTTTAGCTCACTTATACCCTTGAAACTAACCACTCTCTCTTTTTTCTTTTCTTTTTTAATTATTTATTATGTTTCATTTTCTTATGGAATAAAATAAATCTCCATCTCTATTAAATTTCTTTCCATAATTAATCTAAACCGAAATAATGTATCTCTTTAAGGATCAAAGTGATTCTTTTAAAAAGTGATCAAAGTAATTCTTTTAAAAAGTGATCAAAGTGATTTATTAAAATAATTAATCGATTTAGCTTTCTAAAAAAGAAATCTTTTTAAAAATATATGAAGTTAACAAAAAAGTAAGTTTTTAATTTATTCAAAGAGTAAGCTTTTATTTATTTTTTTAAATCGATTTTAATAAATCGCTTTGATCCTTAAAAGGTTAATTATTTTGTATACATAAAATACAATTATGCATAGATTTTTTAAAATTTTCAAAATATGTATTGTTGTAATTTTAGATTTCTTAAGAGCCTTTTTAAGGATTTTTTTTCCATAATTTATTAAATCCAAAAAGTTATACCTTCTTCATAGCCATAAAAGTTTTTTTAAAAAAACACTGCAGTATAACTACTAATTTATTAATTTTAATCACATTTTTCACATATTTTGTCCAAATCAAAACAATATCTTTCTTTATAACTCAAAACAAACTTTAAAAAAATTATAAGAATTTTTTTGTTAAAATAGAATTGAGGATGGGGGTTGTCACGACTCGGGGCTAGGGCTTAGAAGTGACACGGCAAATGGGAACCCGAGAGTTCCCAAACAAGCCTCAAAGTATCCAAATCCACATCTTCGGTTCAAAAGCGCATTTAGAAAGTAAACACATTATTCTAAGGGATGGAAAAATAGAACTCACGTTATGGGGATATCGAAGGGAAAGGGGTTTACATGGATTCACATAGCACATAACATATAAGAACTAAGGGGCAGGTAAGTATGACTCACTCTATGGGGCAACACGGGAATTAGGATCTTCCACATTTCCACATCAAACATACATACATATCATAATTTTCATGATCAATCCATAATAGCCATATCAAATAGATAACCGAAATCATAAGCTACAAATACAACACATAGCATATAGAGATTACGAGAATCTACAAGTTTGTCATGACCCAAGGTTGGGGCCTAGATGTGATACGGCGATTTGAAACCCAAGAGCCCCCAATCAAGCCTCAAGTATTCAGAACCACATCATTGGTTCAAGATTAGCATACAAACACACACATGATTATAGCCAAGTCCAAATTCAGGAGTCATATAGAGTATACAAGATCAATACATTAGTCATAATAGTGCCCAACAATGCCTCTAATCAAAGGAACGGGGGCCAGGACAAGTTTCGAGCTTACCCTCAATAAAGAGAACATCTTAAAATAGCAATAGAAAGAAAATAGCCGGCTCGACCTCGAAAGACAGGACTCACCACAAAGATACCAAGAGTGAACTATTCGTCAAATGGTTGATACTCAAAGTGCTCGGCCCCTACATGGTAAAATCATGTAGGCATAGAGTATGCGTTAGTACGTTTGAATATACTAAGTACGCGGGCATGCAATGTATATGACTTACTAAACCTGCATTTCGATGTTAGATGACAAGGGCATATAATATAGAAAGAATCATATATCCAACAGAAAAGTATAAAAGATTCCATGAAATTCATGATGCATGCAATGCGATAATGCTCCTATATAGCGAGGATGGACTATAACTGACAAATCAAACTCATGCGAGCTATTACATGAATTAGGCCGATTGGGACCTCCCACCGGTAGGGAGAAGATTACTTGCCAAAGCTAATCTACATCACACCTTAGGGAACACACCATTTTGGGGATGGTCACCTTCCTTACGGGAATCACTTTTTCGGAAGGGTTTTTCATAATCTGTCATAAACATAATAAAACAAATAGCTATTCCTTACGACCCGGTCATTTCGCTAATGAAAAACGTTCCAATGTTGGCACATAGTTCAAGGAAAGAGAGAGGGACCTTGGGGATATCCCTGACGCCCCTAATCCATCGGTGCTAAGTCAACAACTTCCCACATGAATACTTATACATATACGTGCTTCCAAGAGAGTTAATATCCATTTCAAAACATTTAATTCACATTTAGGCTCAAATGCCAAATCATAAGATCATAATCATAATGCTCATACAAGAAATATCTCATCTACACATATACAAAATAGTGCAAGCACCCTTAATGCTCAAAGAGCCATAAACATAATTGGGCTTAACCCACTTCAAAATTTCCATGAAAACCAATGCTCATGAATGCAATACAATGCGTGATGTGAGGATGGCATGGGTAATGTAGAGTAAATCTAAATATAATATGAAGTCTTGAAAATCCACAATAAAATCCATATGAAAACCATAGTATAGATCACCCATGCATAAAACAATTTTTAAGGGAACATGCACGTTCATAATTTCATAACTCAATGTAATTTATCATAATAGAGCTTAAAATAACTTAAAATCATGAATAATGTACAACCCATACATCAATTGAATTTAATAAATTCAAACAATGAAATTTCATATTTAAAGTGACTAAAAATTCATGAAATAGATCGAAAGGAAATTTTGGGTCTTCTTGGTCGAAAGGGATCAAGAATCAATCCCACATACCTTGATTGGATAAGCAGAAATCAGGCTTGAATTGATCCTACTTGGAACCCTAGCTTGAATCCTTAGGAGAGGAGAATTGCGAAAGATAGAGAGGTGATCTTGAGAGGGGTAGAGTGATTTAGGTAAATGAAGGGAGAGGGGAGGGGTTTTCAGCTGAATTAGGGGTTTAGGATAGGTAAAAAGTCATAATTCACGTTTGAAACAAACCAAAATTTCATAAATGCCATTAATGAAACGGACCTGAATTTGGTCCGTCTGGGTCACACGGTTCAATACACGGTCCGTGTAGCATCACACGGACCATGAACAGTGTCGTGGCCCAGGACTTGGAATTCACAGAAGGAAAATTTCACGAAACTAAGTGGCACCACATGGACGACTTCACGGACCATCTAATGCCAAACGGGCCGTGACATCGTCCGTGTAAAGGTACTTGAAATAATTCTTGCACTGCAAAGTTATGAGACAGTAATTTATTACTTAGTAAAATTCTCCACATAGTAGGCCACACGGAAGGCCACATAGACTGTGTGGTGTCACACTGACTGTGTGAATGCCCGTGTGCCTTCACTTGGCCAATTTTCTCCTTGTCCCAAAGTTTGCCCCAACCGTGAGTTGACCAAAGTGTCACTCCACGGGAGGTCACATGGACTGTGTGGCTTCGCATGGGTCGACTCCTCCGTGGAGTGATGCCTGGCAGTTTCCTGGGGAAAATCTCAGGACATCTAGGCATGCCATTAGGAAAAATCTGGGTCCTTACAAAGATGTCCAATAATGCCTCTAGTCATAAGATGGAACGGGGGCCAAGACATGTCCGGGTCTCACCCTCAAGTGACAAAGTAAACATAGGATAACATAGGTAGAAGGAAGGTAGCTTGTCCTTGGAAGATAGGACTCATAACAAGTTCAACTTTCGGATTCGAGCCACTCGTCAAACGGTGGATAGTCATAGCGCTTGGCCCCTACATGGTAAAATCATGTAGGCATAAAGTATGAGTTAGTGCATTTGAATGTACTAAGTATGCAGGCATGCAATGCATATGACTTATTAAACCTGCATTTGTACGTTAGATGACAAGGGCACATAACATAGAAAGAATAATATATCCAAAGGATAATAGTATACAATATGCCATGAAAATCGTGATGCATTAAATGCAATAATGCTCATATTTAGTGGGGATGTGACCTCAACCGACAAGAGTAAGACTAAGCGAGCTATTACTTGGAATCCCGATGAAATCCCCTCACCTGTACAGAGGTGGTTTACTTGCCAAAGGTAAACCATACTTCACCTTATGGGAACATCACCCATTTCATACCTTACGGGAACATCGCCCATTTTGGAAAGGATTTTCATATCATATAGAATAGTACTTTACCTTAACATCACCCATTTCGTATGAAGAAATCTTCCTTACGGGAACAACACCCATTTTGGATAGGGTTCTCATAACATATGTTAGGCACGTAGTTCGAGGAAAGGGAGAGAACCCTTAGGGATAGCCCTAACGCCCCCAATCCATCGGTGCTAAGTCGGCATCCCACAAGAATACTTATACATATACGTGCTTTCAAGAGACACAATATTCATTTTAAAACCGTTCAATGCACATTTTGGCCCCAATGCTAAACCGTAAATCATGCTCATAATACTCATGCAAGGGATAGCTCATTTACATATACGATATGGTACAAGCACCCAAAATGCTCAAAAAGCCATAATCATAAGACATGTATGTGATCACATTCTTGTCATAACCATAATCTTATCAAAATTCATGAAACATAATTGGTTTGACCCACTTCATAATTTCCATAAATTTCAATGTTCATGAATGCATATGCCATGAATGATGTGGGGATAGCATGGGTAATTAGGATTCAATCTAAAATCAACACTATAATATGAAATTGAAGTAAATCCATAATTAAATCCACATTTAAATCATAATATAAATCACCCATGCATAAATCAAGCTTTAAAGGGGACATGCATGATCATAACTTCATAACTTCAATGTAAATCATCATAATAGGGATTAAAGTAACTTAAAATTGTAGATAAAGTACAACTCATATATCAATTGAATTTAATAAATCATATAATGAAAAACCCACATTTAAAGTAAGCTACAGTTCATGAAAATCCATTGAAAAGAGTTTTGGTCTTCTTGGTTGAAAGAGACCAAGAATCAATCCCACATACCTTGATTGAGAAGCTGAAATTGAGAAGAATTTAGCTTGAAGTTGAAACCCCAATCGAACCCTAGCTTGAGTCTTGAGGGAAGAACTTAGAGAGGACTTTTAGGAATGATTTTAGAATGAGAGCGTTTCCAATGAGAAAGAATTAAAATGAAAGGATATCAGCTGATTTAGGGGTCTAGGATAGGTAAAAAGGTCATAAAATATATTTAAAATAAATCATATTTACGTAAAATCCATTAATGAAACAGATAAAAATTGGGTCGTCGTGGCTTCACTTGCACTAACACGGGCCGTGAACAGTGCCCGTGAGACGATACTTAGGTAATTGATTTTGCAATGTTCGATACTTAGAAAATTCCAATGCGAAGGGCTTCACACGGTGGCCACACGGCCCATGTGACACTATACGGTCGTGTCAAGGGCCATGAAACGATACTTAGAAAAATCTTGCACGAAAGATTTATGGGATGGTGATTTTGTACTTAGAAACATTTTACGTCGAGAGTCACACGAGGGGTCACACGACCCATAACACACCACACGGACCGTGTGGGGTTCCGGTGTGGCGTGCCTTAGCTCGAAACTCTCTGTCAAGTTCTCGTAATCAAAATTATGGCTAAGTAACCTTTCCCTGGAGGCCACACGGTCCGTGTGACCTCACACTGGTCGTGTGGCTTCCCATGAAGTGACACTTGGTCAAATCTTCTCTCGGGACGACATTATGAGGTCTGATAAAGTCGTTCAAAAATCCAGGTCCTTACAGGGGTCTACTTTATTCCATATGAATATGAAACATAATAAAACAAATTTTACAAAAGAGAGGATTGTTAGTTTCAAGGGTATAAGTGAACTAAAAAGGTGAATGAAGAGTATTTTTGAACCCAAAGATAGATCACATGACTATTTTAGGTCCAATAGGTGGATGAAGAATATTCTTATACCATTTCCAATAGTTCAAGGGAATTTCAGGTCCTTCTCTATTCTCTAAAAACAGTAAGCCAACACTTGTAGAAAAATAATCAATCTCATGGATAATCCCATGAGCAACTTTTGAAAAATACCTTGGCTTTCCTATTCTTCATCACAGACCCTGTAATCAATATTTCAATTCTTTATTGATAATAAGATATCCAAATTAGCCAACTGAAAAACTAAATGCCTTATGGTTGCCGGAAGAAGCACCTTATCTAGATCCTCGGGTAGAGGTAATGCAAATCTATAAACTACCCAATACTATTATAAACACAGTAGATCAAATCCAGAGGAATTTTATCTGGAGAACCTCTGATATTAAAAAAAGTTGCATCTTTGTTAGATGGGATTCACTCACCAAGGCAAGGAAGGAGAGCTAGGAGTCCAATGGTGTTCTACCAAAACCCATCTAATCTATGGGCACAAATAGTCCTAGATCTATACTCGGGCAATTATGGAATTAGAGATAAATCGAACCATAAATAATGTTTTGTGGTAAACACTTTAGGAAATGGTATGTAGGTTAAACTCTGGTGTGACAATTGGATACCCAATTCCACACCTGATGGCACACTTCATTAGACCCTCTCACTAAAAATGAGATGAACATAACTGTGGATAGTATCAAAGTACAAGACTCATGGAATTTGGAAACCCTTAACCATCTCTTGAACAAAAGATATTCTCCAGGATATTAAGAGAATTTATATTTCTGCACCCATCAATAAGCCAACTTGGGTCTTAACCTGGATAGTAAATTCACTATAGTTCTTGCTTATCAAGACATCAAAAAAACTAATCTATCCAATACAATAAACTATCAAAGTAATTTTAATTGGATATGGAATTTCAAATGCCTAAATAAGTTAAAATACTTCCTATCGATTTGTAACAATGGTAAATTACCTACTTGCCAATACTTACATTCAATTGGTATGAGTATTAGCCTGTTTTGCATCATTTATGGACAAAGGGATACTTATAAGCACATATTCATGGAATGCACTAAGGCATCCTTTTCTGGAGTAGACTAGGCATGGATCACTACTTAAAATTTATACAGTAACCCAGGTTGGCTTAGGGCCATTAAAAAAAAATCTAAAATCTAATGATACTAAGCAAGATGGAATGCAAATTCGTCATTGCATTTACATCTGGAATATATGGTTTGAACATGAACCATAACTTCCATAATAAAACAGATAATATTTCCCTCTCATTTCAAGGATAGAGCCCTAAAATACTTTTATACAGGCCTCCAAGGTTCCCAACTGTCACGGCCCGAGAGGGTACCCTTGGCGTGGCCGGCACTCGGAGACTATTGCTAGTCCCCAAGTGAACCACTTAGCCTCATCCCATCATTCAATCAATAAACTCTACTGAACAGCGAAAAGTGTAAGTAAATGGGCACATCTCATCTAAAGTCTCAGATAATTAGATAATAATGACGGCTAGTAGAAAGAACTAGCTCACTATCTCAACATCAACGGTGGACCATCGTCTATGAAGCCTCTATCACTAATAATGTGGTGCCAATGACAGACCCATGGCTACCCAAATCAAAATAAAAGAAATAGTCTAAAATCTACCTATAAAGAAAGATGAAATAATCATAGTGGATCCTCCGGGGTAGGGGAGGCTCGCCAACTCAGCTGCGAGTCTCGGATCTTTAACGGAGCGCCTATTGACGATCTCTAGTACCTGCCTCTACATCATAAAATGATGCAGTTCAGAGTGGATATCAGTACTTGGAATGTACTGGTATATAAAATAGCTAAGTGAAATAGAAACAGGTAGAATAATATGGAAACAACATTGACTCAAAATAAACATTGAATAACATGAAATCATCAAATGTCTATCTATGCAAGAATAAAGAGTAGCCAAGTGATACATCAACAACTAAAACTCATCAGTCATCTTAGACTCATCTCAAAGGAGCTCACCTCCTTTGATCTCATCTCAGAGGAGCTCACCTCCTCTTATCTCATCTCCACTTAGAGTACTCAAGATTGAAAATTTATGAAAATTTCTCTTATCCGACAACACTCACTTTTGACCCAGTGAATGTACAACAATCACACTGATGTTGCCACAACCGTTCCAAACTTGCCAGGTAGGGAACGTTCCGAAACCATATTATCTCACCAAATATGGAGTCAATTCTCAACAAATTTACTATTGCTTTCAAGGACTTTTACTCTCGAGGGAACCATAATATATGTGATGGTTTTATGCCTCACCTACGTTTGGCGACATAGTTAATGAGTTCGAGTGGGACTCACTCTTACCCATTTCGGTGCTTGATACTCCTCCCGTGACTCAATGCCCATAAAACCTCCATTTACCAATCTTATAGGGACTCGAACTCCATTAACAATCAGTATCTTATAGGGACTCGAACCCCATCAACAATCGGTATCTCATAGGGACTCGAACCCCATCATCATTCAACTCATAGGGACTTTAAGCCTCTCATCAATCAATCTCATCAATGACTCAAGATTTAGAACAATCACAAGGAATCAATTGAATAAACACATTGGTAGAGTTTATTTATAGAGACTCATAAGACAATCAATTTCTATCAACTCATTATCATCCTCTCATCACCATCAAGAATCTCAATTCAAGGTTCTAGACTCAATTCTCAAGTTCATTATGCATGCTTTTCAAATTAGACATGTAAGCTTATGCAAGTTCTCATGAAAAATGTTCAATTCAAGAAAACAATTAGTATGATGATCATCAACATAGGAAAACATGTAATTTCAAATAAAAATTTTAAGAAAAACCATCAAAGATCATGCATGTACACTCTCCAAATCATCAACTCATCTATGACCACCTATGGGGCACATGAGAAACCAAACCCATGCTTTTAGTTTAGCCGTACATACTTGGGCTGCAGCTATCAATCAAGCACGTCGAGGATTTCTTCTCAATTCTCTCAAACTCAAGCTCTTCTCTTCTCTCTTCAAGCCCTAGCCTTAGTAGAATATTAGAATAGGACTTAGAAGGGGGGTTTTGGACCCTTTTTTCGTCAAAATGACCTTATCAGATTATGCATATAGTTTAGAAGGGGTGGAGAATTGACCGGAATGCCCCTCATACAAATTTAGATTTTTTTTACTCGAAAAAGGCCCAGCACGCGATGCGGACTGGTCGCGCACTGTGTATTTTTAGAAAAGGTTTCTGAATGAGTTTTCTCAATCCCGTCAAAAATTTTAAGAAGAATATAAGTGTTGGTCCGTGATGGGTGCGCGACGCGCTCTTGTCGCGTACTAACATTGTTTTGTGCTTCAGATCGAAAAATTATCTTTTGATCGGGTCGCTCTAAAAATCGGCCGAGACCATTTTCCCACTCAGTTTTTCATGTTGGTCACAAATCCGGCCTCAAAATTTTCATACGAGCATTGATGCGTATATCCTCCCTCTAAGGGTATTTTGATAATTTTATTGAGCATCACAACAACAAACCAAATCGGATTCAAAAAGGGACTGGAAACCCCCCGACACAAACATCATGTTAAATATAGACGGATCCTATAACTACAAAACTAGGACAAGATGAGCAGGGGGGAAATCATGGATACTAAGGATAACTGAGTTATATGTTTCTTTGCGAACTACGCTCTAGCTTCAAAACTGCATGCTATAGTAGCTGGCTTGAGGATGAAAGTAGTCTAAACAATACTGTTACCCAAATCATTTTCGACTCTACTTAGGTCATACATCTTCTACTTAAAGGTCATGATATTTATACTCATGTAGTAACTGAATGCAAAGAGTTGCTCCAACAGATAGGGAGCCCTCAGATCAGCCATAGCAGGAGGAAGCAGAACCAATTGGCAGATATATTAGATAAAGAAGGAGCGAAAATGCAGCAGGATATAGATTTTGTAATGTGGACAGTCTCACCCGTGTTTGTGTTGGAAATTTTCAAAGTAGACAAGGATGGAACTAGTTTTGATAGGCATGTTATCCCAAATGCAGCTATGGATAGTTCGAACGTAGGTAAATACAGTGATGCTATTAAGATTTCTATTGGCCACTGGTCTTGTACGGATGCATATTAAGTATTAGTGAAATATCTTTAAAGGGACCCCTCTTCATGTAGAAACTGCAAACATTAGAGAGAGTAAGTCCCTAGTAGTTGTCCCAACTTTTGGAGCCGCTCTATGTTCCATATTTAAGGATGAGGCGTTGTTAGAACTGCGCACCCTAGGAATTTGCCTACTTGTTGGAACAGGTTAGTTGACCTGTTTCACGAGAGCAGAATCCAAACCTTGAACACAGTGATTTTACGTGGAAACACCTAGCTCACAATAGGTGTAAAAACCACGACCTGTACCTCTACAGGAATTTCTCCAAAATTTATTAGAATCAACGTGAGCCTTCAAAAGTTAATTACAACGTGTAATAACCCTTTACTTCTACGACCTCACCTACAATCTCCTCACAACCCTCCCAAGGATTGTATCCCAACTATCTTCTCGTTATCCCTAACTCGAAGACCAAAAAGCTATTCTCAGTTACAGATTCTGAGAATTACACAGTTCCTACGAAACAAAAGAAAAACCCTACGCTCAATTTATAATTCTTTCTTATGCTTTGTTTCTCTCTGTTTTTGCGCCCCTCTTTTGTGAATTTCTTTCTGGTTTTATAGCTGCAGATAAGTCTTTCTCCAACTTCTTTTCGAATTCCTTTTCTAATCAGCGTCTCCCCTTTTTTCATGCTTCTTGAAAAATATTTCCTTCTTTGGAACCTTCTTCTTCTAGGAGTTCAACTTGGAATAATATTCCTTGTTATCCTCCTTATTTCCGGCACCAATTATTTTATGTTTATGATGTATAATGTGTTGCACTTTTCGTGGCCATCGCGTTTTTCCTCCTGTGGAATGAACCTGATAAATTGACATGTTTCATTTACTTTGTGAATCATCAAAAGCCCTTGTCCCAACAAATTCCCCCTTTTTGATGATGACAAACTTCCTGAGTTGATACTACCATATTGCAGCAAGGAACAGATTCAAGAATGAAACAGGTTAAACAAGGAGCATAATAAATAGTGCACTTCAACTCATCTTCCCCCTTTTGACATCATCGAAAAAGAAACTGATAAGTATAAATGAGGAGTAAAAAAAACACGTATAGCAACCCAGTAGAAAAAACCAGAGAATATTATTTATAAGCAAGATTACAAGGAACTAAGCAACAACATAAGAAACCAGATTTACCACCAGACAGACCAACTTGCCATGCAAATGAAAAAAGAGACAAAAGATAAAACAAGGCACAAAAACACATAGGTTGGGAAGAGAGGACGGAATCAGGGAATGAGCTTGGTGAAAGTGTGAACAATAATGTCAGTGTGTTTTGCTCTTTCCATCATAAGGGTCTCCTCTAGTTCCGCAATCTTGAGAGTTAGGGCGCGCTTCTCCTGCTTAAATCGCTCCCGTTCCTGAAGCAGTTCAATATTCTTAGCATTGAGGGCCAACTGAAGACGGTGAAGAGGAGTGCCTGGTCGTTGCATTGAAGCCGGTAGTGCCTGATGGTCCACCTGTCCCAGAACATCCTTGGTGGTCTGCATGGTCCAGACCTATACTGGAACTGAATGTGCCTCAAAAATTGTGGCCAACCAAAAGCCATAGGGGAGAGGATGTCCCTTTTTGTCCTGGATGAGCACTCTCTGAATGTGTTTCAGCATAAGAGCTGGCAGGTTTATTGGAACACTTTCATCGAGGAGTTCCATCAGAGTAAGATCCAGATAGCTTGCCTCAGAGCGACGCTCCTGTCGTGGAATCATAATCTTATGCACCACATCAAAGTAGAGCTTGTGAAGAGGTGACATCTCCCTTCGTTGAACACGTCTGTGCTGGGTTAAAGATGGCTTCCTAGCGAATTTCCTTGTGATTTCCAAAGCAGAAGGCAAGTGATCTAGAGGGGGCCACTCATGACGGACATAATGTGCCCAGCCAACAGCAGGAACTTGGAGAATGCGTCCAAGGTCAGAGGAGGAGAGGCTGAGAGAAACCCCTCGAACAGTGGTGGAAAAAATAGAATCACGCACACTTCCTTGTGCGTAAAATTCAACCATTTCAGTTTTGGCCAGTTTTCTTTGGCCAGAGGTCTGGAGAAATAGCGCAGACCATCCTTGAGTTTCAATTTTGGTGAGTAGGGTCGACATTTCAGGGCCACCTACCCCAATGATGACACGGCCTCGAAGAAGAGAGAGCCGCTGAAAGTGAGAGATGGCAGGGGAACTAGGATCGGAGGGGGCGATGGGTGTAGGTGCCGACTCACTGTCAGAAGAGGAGACAGGATATGGAACTGGGGGAGGAACCCGTTTCTTTTTCGTGGTTGTTCGGGGTTTGGTGATAGTGGGTTTAGGAACTGGTGGGGGCGTGCTTTGTGGAGGAGGAGGAGATGGAGACGAAGAAGAAGAGATGGGAGAGTCCGGAGGAGTGACTGAGGGAGAAGGGGGTAATGGAGCCCTAGGAGCCTTGGGGAAGATGTGCTTACGCCTGTTCCTTCGAACATGACAAAGTAAAAGATCCCTAGGGGCGGAGGAGGTGGAGGTACCCTTCTGTTTCTTGCTCTTGCGGAGAGCTTGCTGAAGAGCCTCTTCGGCTTGACGCTTTTGGGTGCGTGTGTGAGGAGTACGAAGGGGTGCAGAAGAAGTGACCTTTTCTGGGGAGGGGTCATCCTCAGAAATGGAAATTGGTTCAGGAAGGGCTTTGCGGAGGCGACGGCGGGGTTGGGTAGGGTTTTGTGGAGATACTGGAGGGGAAGACGGAGTGGTGGGAGAAGTGGGTTGATCAGGTTCTGTGGATGGTGGGACTGTGGGTTTTGTGGAAGGTGAGAATGTAGAAGGTGGTTGAACAGGGTCTGAAGAGGATGAAGGATTGAAGAATTTGGCAAGGTTCTCGTCATAGCCCGACCAGCGGAGAAAGTCAGAAAAATCTAGTCGGAGAGGAGGAGGTATATTGGCAGTAGGATGCACAATCAGAGCCATACAAGTAGATTTTTGAGTTTCTGGTGTGGGGGTGTTGGGTGATTTCTGAGAGGACGCCATTGTTGGGTATGGAAAGATGAGGAAGATCAGAGAGGTGTTGCAAGGAAGAAGGATGAAGTATGGGATGATGAAGGTAGAGGAAGGCGGTTCAAATATAGGATGAGAGAGAGATGTGAAAATATGGGGGTGGTAATGGCATTGGGAAGGGAAAGGGCCGTTGTTTCATCAGAGATGTAGACGAAGAGACGTTTTGGCGGCAAAGAGGGGAACTGTGCTGACAGGGCAATGATGAAGGGAACAGGTTTAATGTGCCTGGTTTAATTAATTGAATCAATTATAAGTAAAAATTTGCACAGCAAGTGTTACCTGGTGGATTAACCTGTTCCAATTGTTGATGCATGTTTAGACAAGAATCCTGCATATAAAATCACATCCTCATGTTAATTCTACAAGATGGAAGGATATACATGAGATAAATTATTATCTAGAGCACTCCAAAAATGTAAAACATATCAGGATATTTTGAGTCAGTCAAGGGGGAGAGTTTATGCAAGTGTGATCATCCCCAAGTCTAACCTAATTTGTTTAAATCGTTCTCTGCTTAAAGCCTTAGTAAAAATATCAGCAATTTGATTTTCAGTAGGACAAAACATGATAGATACCAGCCCCTTGTCTACACAATCACGAAGAAAATGATGCCCTATGTCCATATGCTTAGTCCGTTTGTGTTGAACTGGATTTTTGGCAATGTTAATGGCGCTTGTATTGTCACACAAGATTGGAGCACTTCCAACATCTATCCCAAAATCCAGCAACTGTTGTTTGATCCAGAGTAATTGAGCACAACAAGATCCAGCAGCTACGTATTCAGCTTCAGCAGTGGACAATGCTACGGAGTTCTGCTTCTTGGTGGACCATGAAATTAAACATGTTCCAATGAAGTGAGCCATACCAGATGTACTTTTGTGATCAACAAGGTGCCCTGCATAATCAACATCAGTGTATCCTATGAGGTTGAAATTACTACCTTTTGAGTACCATAGCCCCAGGTCAGAAGTGCCTTTGAGATACCGAAAGATTCTCTTCACAGCCTTGAGATGTGACTCCTTTGGATTGGCTTGAAAACGAGCACAAAGTCCCACACTGAAAACAATGTCAAGTCTATGAGCAGTAAGATACAACAAGGAGCCGATCATACCTCGATAGAGCTTTTGTTCAACAGTCGAACCTTTCTCGTCCAGCTCCAATTTTGTGGCAGTGGCAATTGGTGTATCAGTTTACTTGGCATCTTCCATTTTGAACCGTTTGAGGAGTTCCTTCACATATTTACCTTGGTGAATCAGGGTTCCCGAGGGAGTTTGCTTGAATTGAAGATCCAAGAAGAAATTTAGTTCTCCCATCATGCTCATCTCATATTCTCCATTCATTAATTTGACAAACTCTTGCGTCATGACCTCATTTGTAGAGCCAACAATGATTTCATCCACATAGACTTGTACAATAAGAAGATCTGGGCCTTGAGTTTTTAGGAATAGGGTGTTGTCAATTTTTCCTCTAGTGTGACCATGGTGTAGGAGAAATTTTGATAGTCTCTCATATCATGCTCGTGGAGCCTGCTTTAGTCCATACAAGGCTTTATCAAGCTTAAATACGTAGTCAGGATGCTCCGCACTTTCGAACCCTGGTGGTTGTTTCACATAGACTTCCTCCTTTAAATAGCCATTTAAAAATGCACTTTTTACATCCATTTGATATAGGGTAATCTCCTTGAAGACAGCGAAGGCAACAAGCAGTCTGATGGCTTCAAGTCTTTCCACAGGCGCAAACGTCTCATCGTAGTCTATTCCTTCTTCCTGATTGTATCCTTGGACCACTAGTCTGGCCTTGTTCCTTGTAACTGTTCCATGTTCATCCAGTTTGTTGCGAAAGACCCACTTAGTGCCAATGATAGTTCTTCCTTCTGGTTTAGGTACCAAGTGCCATACTTTGCATCTTTCAAACTGACTTAGTTCTTCTTGCATGGCAAGAATCCACTCCTCATCTTGTAGAGCTTCCCCTATCCGTTTTGGTTCCATTAGTGACACAAAATCCTGAAAGGCACATAGGTTCCTCATTCCTGATCTTGTAGTGATTCCAAAAGTCAAGTCCGTGAGAAGGTTATCAAGAGGATGTGAGTCCTGATATTTGTAATTTTTTACCACTAACCCCTGGGTTTGTTCGTTTTGTGATTGGTCTGGTTGATCAGTGCTTGAATCTGCCTGCTGACCTTCAGATTCTACTGTTGTTCCCCCTGTCTGTAAGCTCTCATCTTTTTCAGTGAGTGAAACAGGTAAAGCAACCTGTTCTTTTGACCGGAGTTCACTTTCATTGTCATCCTGCAAATTATTCTCAAGGACACAGACAGATTCATCAAATATAACATGAATACTTTCCTCAACACAGTTGGTGCGTTTATTCAGAATTCTATAGGCTTTACTGTGTAGAGAATATCCTAAGAAAATTCCCTCATCACTTCTAGCATCAAATTTTTCCAAATTATCTTTACCATTGTTATGGACATAGCATTTGCATCCAAATGTCCTGAGGTGGGAGATATTTGGTTTTCTGGCTTTGAGTAATTCATAGGGAGTTTTATTTAGTAAGGGTCTAAGCATGCATCTATTAAGTATGTAGACAGCAGTGTTTAGTGCTTCGGCCCAGAGATTTCTAGCCACTTTATTAGCTATCATCATTGTTCTAGCCATGTCTTCTATAGTTCTATTCTTCCTTTCTACCACTCCATTTTGTTGAGGGGTTCTTGGGGCAGAAAAGTTGTGATCAATACCATTTTTTGAACAGAATTCTAGGAATTTTACATTTTTAAATTCTGTTCCATGGTCTGATCTTATGGATATTAAGGAAGTCACCAACTTCTTCTCCATTTTCTTGATAAAAATTGAGAAGACATCAAAGGATTCATCTTTAGATGTTAAGAAAAAGGTCCAGGTAAATCTAGAATAATCATCAACAATAACAAACATGTACCTTTTACCTCCTCTACTTTTTACCCTCATAGGTCCACATATGTCTATGTGAACCAGTTCCAAGCACTTAGTGGTACTTACCTGGTTCTTTAACTTGAAGGATGTTCTGACCTGCTTCCCTTTAGCACAAGCATTGCACACTTTATCTCCCTTGAATCTGGTTTTGGGTAACCCTACGACCATGTTCTTAGATGAGAGTGTATTTAGTTGTTTCAAACTAGCATGTCCAAGTCGTTTGTGCCACAGTAATGGATCTTCCGTTATTGCACTGAGGCATTTCAAGTGTACTCCAGCCATACCCATGATGTCGGCCTTATATACATTTCTTATATCTATTTGCTATTAGAACCACTTCTTTCGTTTTTAGATTTTTGACCTTGCATCCCTCAGAAGTGAAAGTGGCCTTATTGCCTTTGTCGCATAATTGAGAGATGCTCAAGAGATTGTGTTTTAATCCATCTATATGATAGACTTCTTCTACAGCTTTAGATTCTTCTCGTCCAATTTTTCCAACGCCCACCACCGTCCCCTTCTTGCATCTCCGAAGGAGACCTTTCCACCATTAAGCGGTGCTAGTGAAAGAAATTTGTGTCTGTCTCCGTCATGTGTCTTGAGCAAGCACTATCCATATACCAATGCTTGCTTCCTTTCACTGCAACCTGTAAAACAATTTAAGGGTTAGTTTTAGGAACCCAGACTAGCTTGGGTCCTTTCCTATTATAGAAGGGATGAATAAGATCTCTTTTTGCCCATTGAGGCAACGCATTTCTTGACCTGTTTCTTTTATTGATCTCAGCCTTATTCTTATACATATGAGCGATGTTTCTGTTCCTAGCTTTGCTTGCAATAGGACATTCAGTGGTTGGGTGCCCAGTTTTGCCACATAGATAGCACAGATCAGTGGAGGTGGTTTCTTCCTGAAAGAACCCTATTCCAGCTCTCTCATTGTGATTTTTGTTACCTAGGTGATTAACTATCCTAGAAGATTTGGTCCAACGGTTTGCCTTTTCTAGGTCTAGTTTCATGGTTGATATTTCGAGATTTAGTCTTTTTACTTTCTCTTTTTCCTGTATCAACTCGGCGTCACAGTTTTTAAGCTCAGTTTGTACTTTCTTAAGTTCGACATTTGTCTCACTTGTTTTTCTGTCAGCAATGGTAAGTTTTAGAACTTCTGATTTTAGGCTTAGTACAAGTGAATCAAGTTGTTTGACCTGTTTCTTTAGCTGGTCATTTATTTTATTTGCTTCATCCAGACAATTCTTAATTTCAAGGTTTTCAAATTTTTGGTCTGAAAAGTCTTTTATTAAGTGATCTTTTTCGTTTTCGTTTTCTTGAAAATCGTCTATTAGTCCTTTCATGAGAATAATTAGCTTATCTTTTGAGAAGAGATGTAGTTTTTCTTTTAGTTCAGAACAACTTACCTCAGATTGAGTTTCTTCTTCCAGATCTGAGTCCTCTGCAGCCATGAGAGCAGTCTCATCAGTGTCTTCCGTGTCAAATTCTTCCATTTCTGATCCCCACGCAGCCATCATTGCATAGTTTTCTCGTTCCTTTTGTTTAGAAGCCTTTTCTTTAAGTTCTCTCTCAGCTCTTTCTTTCTTCCACTCAATTTCCCATAAAGGGCATTGTTTGATGTGGTGATCAGTCTTTCCACACTTGTAACATCCGGAATTGTTCCTGTCATCGGACCACTTCTTGCTTCCTGTGTCATCGGACCACTTTCTACTACCTGTTTCTTTTCTATCTTTCCCTTTTTTGTTTCTTAAGAATTTTTTGAAGTTTTTAGCGAGGAAAGCAATTTGATCTTCTTCTAAGTCTGATCCTTCATCATCAGAAGCAACCTTGAGAGCCAGTGACCTTTCATCCACGTTCGTTTGTTTCTTTGAATCTTCCATATTCATCTCATAGGTTCTGAGGTTTCCAACCAATTCATTTAAGGTCATGGTTTCAATATCCTTTGCTTCCCTGATCGCAGTGACCTTGACATCCCACTTGGCTTTTGGAAGAATCCTCAGAATCTTGTCTACCTGTTCTTCAGATGTGAGAACCTTTCCCAGAGATGCTAGCTCATTTATGAGCAGGGTTAGTCTGGCCATCATCTCATACAGAGTTTCATTCTCTTTCATCTTAAAGGTTTCGTATTCAGTGAATAGCATAGAGACTCTGAATTTTCTGACCTGAGCAGTTCCCTCATGAGCGATTGTGAGTGCATCCCAGATCTCTTTGGCAGTTGTACAGTTCGATATTCTGTTGTATTCTTCAGGTCCTAGGCCACAGACCAATAGGTTTTTGGCTTTGGCATTCTTCCTCATGGCTGTCAGATCATCGGCATTGAATTCTCTCCTTTCTTTTGGTACTTGTCTGCCTTCTACAATTCGTATAGGTATAGTTGGTCCCATGATGATTCTATCCCAGAGTTCGTACTCTTCTCCTTGAATAAAATCTTCCATCCTGGCCTTCCACCATGCGAAGTGTGTTCCATTAAAGAGAGGGGGTCTAACGGCTGACTGCCCTTCTTCGTGTCCAAGCGGTGGTGCGGTGTTCATGATGATCGTTTCTTAGGTATTAGCCTTTAACAAGAAAATCTTGCTCTGATACCACTTGTTAGAACTGCGTACCCTAGGAATTTGCCTACTTGTTGGAACAGGTTAGTTGACCTGTTTCACGAGAGCAGAATTCAAACCTTGAACACAGTGATTTTACGTGGAAGCACCTAGCTCACAATAGGTGTAAAAACCACGACCTGTACCTCTACAGGAATTTCTCCAAAATTTATTAAAATCAACGTGAGCCTTCAAAAGTTAATTACAACGTGTAATAACCCTTTACTTCTACGACCTCACTTACAATCTCCTCACAACCCTTCCAAGGATTGTATCCCAACTATCTTCTCGTTATCCCTAACTCGAAGACTAAAAAGCTATTCTCAGTTACAGATTCTGAGAATTACACAGTTCCTACGAAACAAAAGAAAAACCCTACGCTCAATTTATAATTCTTTCTTATGCTTTGTTTCTCTCTGTTTTTGCGCCCCTCTTTTGTGAATTTCTTTCTGGTTTTATAGCTGCAGATAAGTCTTTCTCCAACTTCTTTTCGAATTCCTTTTCTAATCAGCGTCTCCCCTTTTTTCATGCTTCTTGAAAAATATTTCCTTCTTTGGAACCTTCTTCTTCTAGGAGTTCAACTTGGAATAATATTCCTTGTTATCCTCCTTATTTCCAGCACCAATTATTTTATGTTTATGATGTATAGTGTGTTGCACTTTTCGTGGCCATCGCGTTTTTTCTCCTGTGGAATGAACCTGATAAATCGACCTGTTTCATTTACTTTGTCAATAATCAAAAGCCCTTGTCCCAACAGGCGTGGCACACAATGAGTGGACAAGGCTAAGGTTACTATCTTCTTGAGGTATATATTGAGGCACCACTTTTATTCTTTGTTTGGATCCTACAAGTCTTCATTTGTTTGTTATCTTAACTTGAATGTTATACTTTCTCTGTCTCATTTTATGTGGCACCATTTCTTTTTTGGTCCGTATAAAAAAAAATCACCTTACTCAAATTGAAAATAAATTACCTTTAAAATTACTTGCTTACCCTTAATGAAATGATTCTCAGTCACACAAATATCTAATTTTAAACCACAAGATTTAAAAGTCTTTCTTTTTTTTTCTAAAACATGGTGCCAAATCAAAAGATGTCACATTATAAAATGAGACGGAGAAAGTATTTTTTATATGACCACGTCCGCCTGCATGTGTGTTTAACAACGAAAATTCGTTTAAGCTAGAATTATTCACTTTACACTTTAAAAACATGAAATCCCTAAATTGTATAAATGAGGTACATTTGGGCTTTATTTCAAAAAATGGAACAAGTTTAAACAATTTCTGAAATTTAACGAACTCAATTTTTGAAAATTGTTATCAATTTCATTCCAATTCTTGCCTCAAGTTAGACTTATTGATCTATATTTAACGTAAACATGAATTATAAGCGAGAAAAGTATCAGTTTTAGGAAAATATTTTAGTATTGAAACCAATATACTAGACAAGATCCAAACTAAAAGGAGGGAATGTTAACAAAAGTCACATAAATAATATAATGTACTTTAACACTCTAATGATAATACTTGAAAATATTATTTGTATTCATAAATATAATACTCCCTCTGTCTCATTTTATGTGACATTCTTTTCTTTTTAATCCATCCCAAAAGGAATATCATCATACTCTAATTGGAAACAATTTAACTTTAATATCTCCTTTTTACCCTTACTAATGAAATGATTTTCAGACAAATAAATATTTAAGAATAATTAGATCGCAAATAACTGAAACAAGTATTTTCAAAATTGTCATAAATCAAGACAAAATTAGTGGTTGCTTGATTCAAAGGGGTAATTCATATTACTAGGCTAGGTAAAACACAAGAATCTTGTTAATTAAATGCTTTTTTTCTTTGAAGGATAGTGAATTTCTTATCTCTAGTGCGTTAACATTATGATAAACACACTAAAGTAGAATATATAGATTGGAAGATTTGACTTGATTTCCATTAAATGAAGAAGTCATTACCCCATCATATCTTATAACTTATATTCAAACTGATAACATAGTTATTTAGCCAAGATTATCTATTCTCCTCTACATCACCTGATAATCTATACTTCCATTTATTGATTTAAATATATAACAAATTTAAAAGAAAAATAAGACATACAAACTAAGATAGATAGTACAAGAATTTTAAAAATGCCCTTGGTTAGAAGTATACATATCAACGTACAATTGTCTGCTTTTAGCCTCCTCTATATAACTTCCTTCGTCTCTTTTTATGTGATACCATTTGATTTGACATGATATTTAGAAAAAAAAGATTTTTAAATATTATAGTCTAAAATAATTATTAGATCTTTATGTAATATATAAATCATTTCATCAAGGATAAAGATAAATTATTATGTTAATTGATTTCTAACTATAAAAAGATGATGTTTTAAAGATGGACTTAAAAAAAATGTCAAATAAAATAAAATAGAAAAAGTAATAATATTTTAAAGTGTTCCACAGCCATGCGGTGGCTCTGGGAATATAAGCCACCTACACTTAGCAATCATTTATACATTAGTCTATAAATTAAATGGGTATTGAGAAATTGTAACTATATGATCCTGTCATTATGGGTAGGTCAATGGGAGAAAATTGGGCCAAAAAATTTTCATATAGTAAGTTAAAATTTTGAGCCTAGGCTAGTCATAAACGAAATCTAAGTTATGTGATCTCTAGGAAAATTCAGTAATGGATTGAATTATAAGTTTGATCATTAGACTTGATAGCCAAGACATTAAAGAATATGTACGGCTTCACAAAATTAAATTTGGACGAGTAAAACTTTTAAAATTGATCTTACCAAGGATAAATTATTGAACGTCATGATTTGAGAGTGCGTTGTAAAAAGGGATTTGCAGAGCGAGTTATGAAATTTTTGTCTTCGTGCAACTTACCGCAGCAGGATGAATCTCGCTATGATGGTAATGCCATGGCGCGATAAGTGGTTAAAATATCCTATATATATAGGTGGTAACAGAGAAAGTAGTGCGATTAAAAGAAGAGCGTCGTTTTCACCGGGACAAATAATCCATTTATGATCAGGGTCCCCCTTGTTCTTTTTACCTATGCCATGATGCTCATGGACATCTTATCTCTAATTGAATTTTCTTATCTTTTTACAAGTTAAACCTTGGGGAGAGTGGATAGAGTAGGGTGGTCGATGACATTCATAATCAAGACGAAAGGTCGGAGTACTTGTTCCGGTTAGGTCTTCTTTTAGTCATTCTTCTCTCTAAAAATTCGAATATTGCTCAAAGAAGGTGACTCATAGTCCCTTTTCGAGTATTATCTTCATTGATGATGGGTTTTCATATTTGCAAGATTTATTTTTTGAGAAAAGATCCCCTCCTTCAATATCATGATTGGGTCAACTGGGCCAGGTCATGAGTGAATTGAAAAAAATGTACATAGTTGTTCTAGCTAAAATACTTGGCAGAATGGAATATCGTATGTAGTGTTTAATCCAAATTGATGCTCTTTCGAACAAGCGAGGAATGAATGACCAAAAGCTCTACTTAGGCACTCGACATACAATTATTAAAACATGTTCATCATGTGGTCTAGCGAAGCAAACCCCTATGACCTGCCTAGTCCACCTTAGTGTATAGTACGACAGGTTGTGCAACAGTCTTGATTTCATCCTGCATTGCATACATTGAATCATCATTGATATCATTTTTTTATTATATTTGAGTGAGATATTGTACTGTGACCAGTGTTTACTCATTTCTGTACTATTTGATAATTGTTAAATTATATTGGTGGCACTTTGTCGTACTGGTTTTCCTGGTGCAGGTGGAAGAGTTCCTAGTTTATTTCATAGTTATCTAATTCTTTATTCCCAATCAGTTAAACCAAACCTACTGGATACATTTTTGTGTACTCACCCCTACTATATTACCCCCTGCATCCCGTAGTTAGGGTCCCGTACGTGGTGGTTGATCATTTCTAGGAGCTTTTATCTTAGTTTCAGTGGTGAGGCCCAGCTTCTAGGATCACTACTGTTACTATTTAGATTTGTAGTTTTTTGCTATTTTATGTTGAGACTTAATTAATCGTGATCAAATTTTGAGTCATGACAATACTTGAAGTTAACGATCTCCCTTCATTCCCCTTGATCTAAAAATTTAACGCACTTTGAGACACCTTAACATTGTTATAGACATTGAGGCAAATCACACGGTTACAACTAAGGCTTAGCATTTTGCAACAAATGTCGCTATTGTACAAACGTTTTGGACATTTTTATGATATTTGACATTCAATGCCAGTGTTTTATGATTCTCATTCATAAACATCCAAAAATTCTTTATTTCTCTACCTTTATTTTAAATGTCATTATATCCTCATTTTCTTGTAGTGTATAACTCAAAATTGGCTACAGACTATCTCTGTCATTAACTATTCAAAGGGGTAATTCAAATTACTAGTCTAGGTAAAACACAAGAACCTTCTTATAGTTTGTAAAGATTTGACTTGATTTCCTAGTAAAATGCAATTAGGTTTGGAGTAAATTTTCTACAATAATTTTGTGAATTTTTTTGCTCATGATAACATAATCGCCTGCCAAGAAGGGAAAATTGTGTCAGAAGGAATTTCAATCTGATAACATTGTCACTCACCTAAAATTCTTCATTCTCCACTACAACTTTACACCTACTCCCATTATCAATTAAATGGAATATTATATTGGTATTTTACAATAATTATGAATTAATTAAATTGATATTCTAGTAACAATGCCATGATTTTAGTAAATACTAGTCTTGTTGTACGCGTTGTGCGTGTAAAAAATTAAATTTAGTTGTGGACTTATAAAAAAATAAATAATTTACTACAAAAATAATTTTTATGATTATTTATTTATAAAGGTCCTAATTTTATCATTAATTAGAACTCATGGTAAATTAGAATTTTCCTTAGCGACTCTACTAGGGCATTTTCTTTATTCAAATAAGGAAGAAGTAGAAGTCTATCAAATAAGACAAATTTAGGAATCTTTCCATGGCTAGAAGTCTTTATTTTATCACTTCTTTCTATATATTTTTAAAGTTAATATTATAAATATAATTAAATAATAAATTTAAAGAAAAATAGTGAAAAGACGATTTTATTTAAAGCGTAGTTTTTTATTGAAGGGCAAAAAATTTAAACAACATTTCTAAGGGCTTCACACTTTTAATATAGTATAGGTATAGATTTAGCATGTAACCTTTTTTTTTAACTATATCTTTTTTTCACCCCCTTTGTTCCTTAATTCAACGTACTTTTATTTGGAAAATAATTTATTTATCTAGTAAATATTATTAACACCAGAGAGTTGATTTTCCGGCTAAAATAAATTCCATAGAAGTTTTTGCTAACTTTATTGTGGATGACTATTCAAATAATTAACTCGAACTATATGTGAATTCAAGTCATCCACCCACGATTAATATTTTCTTCGGTCCCTTTTATATGTTGTTAAATAGATGGTCTTTAATATATGTCATTTCACAAAATCAATACATAAATGATATTTATTTTCCTATTTTACCTTTGATAATTAATCAGTTTTGACTATTAAAATCTAGCATATTTAGTATCATTAATGGAAAATATGACTATAAGAAAAATATTAAATAAGAGCAAAATAGTAAAGTCACTTTTTTTAATGCAAGTGTAATGACAAAAGGTGACATATAAATTAAAGGGACAGGGAGTAGTAGTAAACTTAAAAGCTTATGACTGGTGGGCATTATCACACCCTATATATAAGAGTGAATCTGCTTCCATTTCAATATCATCTATAAGCAATAGAGAGAAAAAAAAAATAAAGTAAGAAGCCAAAGGATGAAATTTTCTTGTGCTCTTGTGTTTGTGATTTTAGCCTTGTTGCTAACAACAAGTTATGCAGAACAATGTGGTCGACAAAACGGTAAGCGTAAGTGTCCCAACAAGCTGTGTTGCAGCAAGTTTGGGTGGTGCGGCACTAGTTGTGACTACTGTGGATCTGGCTGCCAGAGCCACTGTCACAAAGGTTGCGCCACCACCATGTTCGCCAATGAAACCGTCAACAACAGTGGCCAACACTTGGATGATGGTAGCTTCAACTGATCAATGAACACTCTCATATTATTAAAAGCTTATAGTATGACACATTAGACGTTGTGTCCTATGGTGTAACTTATGAAAAGAAAAAACTACATGTTGAAGTATGTAGCTTGAATAAAAGTGATGATTCACTGCATGAATGTGTTGTGTAAGAGTAGCCTAGCTACTCATGATATACTAATGTTATGTTAAATAATTGCATGGAGTACCATGGTTTAGTTCTGACGTTATGTATGTTAAGGCATGTGGTTTGTTAGATATCTTTTTATGAAATTGTTTGGGATGATTTTTCGAATTTTCTCTAGTATTTTGCCATGACTACATTTCCATTATTTCTTTGTGTATACTACCTTGAACTATTTTTTTTTTCTTAAGTCGAGGGTCTGTCAAAAGGATTTTCAAGACATTATAAACTACTGTGATCTCATTAACATGGGCTGCAAAGGTAATCATTATAAGTGGCTAAACAAGCATTTCCAAACTCCAAAATCCCCCATCTTTGAACACCTAGATTGTTTCTTAGCTAACTGTTGAGAAGATTAATGACCAAGCTGATTGTAATTAGCTAAGTGAGTAAGAAGTTAGTTAGGAAGTAGTTAATAAGTGGTTAGGTGGTTAATAAGTAGTTAATCACTTTGTATATAAATAGACTTGTACTCATTTCCAAAGTATGAATGTATGAGAAACTGCTTAAGAGCAGAACTCTCTCTGCACAGATCATCTTTATCCTTCTTCTTCTTCTTCTTCTTCTTCTTTATTCTTCTCTATATCTGCTAGAATTCTACATGGTATCAGAGCACTGATCCGAAAGTGCTAGACTATCAACTTGAGAAGCTGATTTTCAGCTAGAACCCAGAAGAAACTACAGGAAGAATGGCGGTGTAGGGATTCAAGCTATTCAGACCTGGAAGAGCAAAAATGGCGGCTGAAAACCTCCATGCAGCAACAAGCTCATCGGGAACTAGAAGCTCAGGTCATGTGGAGATTGACCACAATCATCCCCTATATCTCTACCCTGCAGATACTCCAGGTAGTTCCTTAGTTTCGATTCAATTAACTGGATCTGAAAATTATGCCCTATGGAGTAGATCCATGACTATAGGTCTATTAGGGAAGAGCAAATTGGGGTTTATAGATGGTAGACATACTAAGGACAAGTTTGATTCATCTTTGCATGACCAATGGGAGAAAGTAAATGCGGTTGTGTTATCTTGGATTATGAATTCTGTCAGAAAGGATCTGTTGAGCAGCATCATATATGCCTCAAATGCCCACAAGGTATGGCTTGATTTGAATTTGAAGGAAAGATTTGATACAGTTAATGGTTCGAGAATTTTTTACTTGCACAGAGAGATTGTGACTCTAAGACAAGGAACTATGTCTGTGGCTGAATATTTCTTTAAATTGAGGAACCTTTGGGATGAATTTGATGCACTGATGCCTTGTCCTGGATGTAATTGCACTGAATCGAAGAATTATGCTCAACACCATGGGTATCAAAGGCTGTTACATTTTCTCATGGGGCTAAATGAGACCTATGGCCAGTGTAGGAGCCAGATCCTAATGATGACACCCATACCTACCCTAAACAAAGCCTATTCCATGGTAGTTGATCATGAGAGTCAGAAAACCATTGCTAATGTGGCAACTGTTGTAAGTGATAAACTGGAAGGGGCTGTTTTCTTTAGTCAAAAGGCAGGGACACAAGGAAGAAGTGGAACTGGAGGTACTCAAGTTCTTTCAACCAAAGGAAGCTTGTTGGTAGGTAACACTCATTCAGGAGAAGGATCGAATGCAAGTAGTAACTGGAACAACAAGGCAACCTATAATCCTAATCACAAAGCTCAGAAGAGAATGCCAGTAATATGTGAACATTGTGGATATAATGGACACACTAAGGATAGATGTTACAAGCTTATTGGATATCCACTTGAATGGCCCAGGAATAAGAAGAAGACAGGAATTCAATATGCAAATCTAGCAGAGAGTGGTCAGGATAACAGTCCACAAGTTATCAACCAACTACCTCCTTACTTCACTCAAGAACAATATCAAAAAATCATTCAGTTGCTGAACAAAGGTACAGAGGAAAATAATCAAACCCCCACAGCAAATGCAGGTACTATGTCCTATCTACATCTTAACAGAACTCACCCTAAGTGGATAGTGGATTCAGGAGCCACTAACCATATGACTTCAAGTTTTGAATTACTGCATGACTATAAAAGAGTTCCAGAATATGCACATAGCTATGTACATTTTCCAACAGGTGATGAAGTTCAAATTACTCACACCGGAAAGTCTCATGTACTGGAAGACAAATCAGTGTCAAATGTTTTATTTCTTCCAAACTTTAAGTGCAACCTGTTGTCAGTGTCTAAAATAACCAAGGAATTACAGTGTCAGTGAATTTCTTTCCTGACTTTTGTATATTCCAGGATCTTTACACTGGCTTGGTGAAAGGGATTGGTAAAGAAGAACAAGGGCTATACATTCTCAGAGGAAACACAACCAATGCACAGGCATCTCACTGTACAATAAACAAAGCTGACATACCAACTCGTAAAATGGATTCATCCACCAGTCTTTGGCATAAAAGACTGGGACATGCTCCACTTGACATCATGAGAAGATACAAATCTCTCCAACATATTGCTACTGAAGACCACAAGTGCACAGTTTGTCCTCTTGCTAAGCATACTAAACTTGTTTTTCCTTTGAGTAGTTTTAGTACTAAGTCAGTTTTTGATTTACTACATTGTGATATCTGGGGTCCTTATAGAGTCCCTACCTACAATAACAAGAGATTCTTTGTGACTATAGTTGATGATTACACCAGATTCACTTGGCTATTTCTTATTCAGTCCAAGACTAAAGTATATGTAGTGGTTAAGGACTTCCTTACAAGAATAAAGAATTTTTTTTCTACTACTGTAAAGATACTCAGAACAGACAATGGCTGTGAGTTTCTGAGCACTGATTTTAAATCTCTTTTATCCACTCTTGGTATTATGCATCAAACTTCTTGTGTCTATACTCCTCAGCAAAATGGAGTGGTAGAAAGAAAACATAGGTCCATTCTTCAAGTTGCTAGAGCCCTTAGGTTTCAAGCTGCAATACCCTTAAAATTTTGGGGTGAATGTGTTCTGACTGCAGTGTATCTGATCAATAGAACTCCATCTAGAATACTCAATTTTATATCTTCCTTTGAACTTCTCTTTAAACACCCACCATCACTGAATCATCTAAAAGTTTTTGGTTGTCTAGCCTATGCATCAAATGCAAAAGTCTTAAATAAATTCTCCCCAAGAGCCATTCCTAGTGTATTCAAAAGGGCTACATCCTTTTTGACATTCACTCAAACTCCTTCTTTGTGAATAGAAGTGTGGTGTTTGTAGAATCAGTATTCCCTTTTTTACATCTCAAATCCTCTGGGGCCCCACTGTTTCCAGTTCTAGATTTGTCAGTCAATGACTCTCCTCCTCCTAACCTGCATATTCCTTCTTCCAATCCAACTCAAGGGGAGAATACTTCTTCTATCTCTATTCCCGACCCTTCTCCCACTCTCACACCTGCAGACCTTAATCAAGCCCCATCTCCTCTCCTCAGAAAGTCTTCTAGAGTCAAGCATCCCCCTATATGGATGCATGACTTTGTTACTCCTTCAACTGTATCTTGTACCTACCCTGTCTCATCCTATATCACTTATTCTCATCTCACTCCTTCTTATCAAAAGGCTTTTGTAGCCTTCTCTTCTATTATAGAACCAACAACTTTCTATCAAGCTTCTCAGGATCCACTTTGGATTCAAGCAATGGAAGCTGAAATAACTGCTCTAGAAGAAAACAACACCCGGTCTTTAGTTGACCTCCCTGCTGGTAAGACAGCTATTGGTTGCAAATGGGTATGCAAAGTCAAATATCAAGCCTCATGGGCTGTTGAGAGATATAAGGCAAGACTGGTAGCAAAAGGGTATAGCCAAAAGGCTGGCCTAGACTATTCAGAAACCTTTTCACCTGTGGCCAAGATAGTTACTGTAAGAACATTATAGCACTTACTGCATCTTGTAACTGGTCCATTTATCAAATGGATGTTCATAATGCCTTCCTAAATGGTGATTTACTTGAAGATGTTTATATGACTATTCCTGAAGGGTTTGCTAGACAGGGGGAGACTCAGAAGGTCTGCAAACTCAACAAATCATTGTATGGTCTAAAGCAGGCCCCTAGGCAATGGAACAGGAAGCTAACAGATGCACTTGTACAGATGGGATTCATTCAGAGCCATTATGATTACTCACTCTTCACAAGGACAGTTGGTGAAGAAAGGGTGATCATTCTGGTATATGTTGATGATCTTCTTATTACTGGAAGCAGTCAAGGACTCATAGAACAGACAAGGAAGGATTGGAAACTGAAATTCAAAATGAAGGACCTTGGGGAGTTAAAATTCTTTCTGGGAATTGAGGTGGCCAGATCACAAGAAGGTATAATAATGTGTCAAAGAAAGTATGCACTAGAGTTGGTATCTGAGGCTGGACTAAGTGGAGCCAAACCTGCTGCAACACCTATTGAAGGAAACCAGAAACTCACTTCAGTTGAGTATGATAAGCATTTTCCAAGGGAAGAAGTCAGTGAAGATGAAGAGCTTAATGATCCTTCAATATATCAGAGGTTAGTGGGCAGATTACTATATTTAACCATGACAAGACCAGACATTGCTTTTGTGGTACAGATGCTAAGTCAGTACATGCACAACCCAAAAAAATCACATATGGATGCTGCACTAAGAGTTGTAAGGTATATAAAAGAGGCACCTGGTTTAGGAGTGTTCATGCCTTCCAACAGTACTAATCAACTGGAAGCCTATTGTGACTCTGACTGGGGAACATGTATGGAGACTAGAAGATCTATAACTGGATATGCTGTAAAGTTTGGTGGTGCCTTGATATCTTGGAAGTCAAAGAAACAAGAAACTGTCTCCAGAAGCTCAGCTGAGGCAGAATTCAGGAGTATGGCATCTTGTACAGCAGAAATTATCTGGCTTACAGTTTTATTAAAGGAGCTAGGAGTACAAGTCCAATAGCCTGTTGAGTTGATGTGTGATAGCAAGGCTGCAATTCAGATTGCAGCAAATCCTATATTCAATGAAAGAACCAAACATATTGATATAGATTGCCACTTTGTAAGAAGGATCAGTCAAGGATTGATTAGAACCAATCATGTATCTACCAAAGAGCAACCAGCTGATTTACTCACTAGGCACTGGGAAGATATGCACATGAGTATTTGGTGAATAAACTTGGATTAAAGGATATCTTCAAGCCATCAGCTTGAGGGGGAGTGTTGAAAAGATTAATGACCAAGCTGATTATAATTAGTTAAGTGAGTAAGAAGTTAGTTAGGAAGTAGTTAATAAGTGGTTAGGTGGTTAATAAGTAGTTAATCACTTTGTATATAAATAGACTTGTACTCATTTCCAAAGTATGAATGTATGAGAAACTGCTTAAGAGCAGAACTCTCTCTGCACAAGATCATCTTTATCCTTCTTCTTCTTCTTCATTCTTCTCTATATCTGCTAGAATTCTACACTAACAATGAATGGCTACTTAGCTACCTGGTTGCCTAGGTCCAACACCCACCCCATACTCGCTCGGATCACTGTCCCCTCTTAATATCTCTTACTAGGAATATAAGAGTCTTCGGAAATAAACCCTTTTTAAGCTAGAAACAATGTGGACATCTCATTCGAAAAGCTCTGGCAACACAAGAAAAACCTTCTAGAGACCTTAATGAATCTAGAAGCACATGTCAAAAAATGGAAAAACTTAACCTTTGATGACATCTTCAAAATATAGAAAAAGCTTTTAAATCGGCTGGCTGGGATTCAAGCGTCCCCTAATTTTTCTTACAATAGTTTTATTGTCGACTTAGAAAAGAAGCTTATCACTGAGTATAATGACATCCTTAAGAATGAGGAGGGCTACTGGAAGCTAAGATCAAGAATCAACTTATTTATTCAACGAGATGCTAACATTATATTCTTTCATACTACCACGCTAAACCATAGAAGGAGAAATCGAATCCATTCCTTACAAATGGAGAATAGTAATTGGTTGTACAACAAAAAGGTAATTATAAAGTAAATCTATTCTTACTTCAATAACCTCAACCAGTCTCCCAAAGAAACTTCTTCGTTTGATAACACTTTACCCAAGGAGGAGATAGAATCGTTAAATGATAGGCTAATAGAGGGGAAATATCCAATGTTGTATTCTCCTTCCATCCATAGAAAGCACTTGAATTGGATGACATCCATCCCTTCTACTATCAAAGATATTGGAACGTTGCAGGATTTACAATAATCAATTTCTGCAATAGAAGTGTGGGAGTATGAAAGTATAGATCCCAAAAAAACACCACCAACATATGCTAATTCCAAAATGCAAAATTGCATGCTATGGTAGCTGGCTTGAGGATGAAAGTAGTCTAAACAATACCGTTACCCAAATCATAACCGACTCTACTTAGGTCATACATCTTCTACTTAAAGGTCATGATATTTATACTCATCTAGTAACTGAATGCAGAGAGTTGCTCAACCAGATAGGGAGCCCTCAGATCAGCCATAGCATAAGGAAGAAGAACCAATTGCCAGGTATATTACATAAAGAAAGAGCGAAAATGCAGCAGGATATAGATTTTGCAATGTGGACAATTTCACCCGTGTTTGTGTTGGAACTTTTCATAGTAGACGAGGATGGAACTAGTTTTGATAGGCATGTTATCCCAAATGTAGCTATGGATAGTTCGGAACGTAGGAAAATACCGTGATGCTATTAAGATTTTTTTGTCACTGGTCTTTATCTATCAAAAAAAAAATCAAAATTAAATTTCACAATCGACCATACAAGTCTTCATATGTTTGGTATCTTAACTTGAATCTTATACTCCCTCTGTCCTATTTTATGTGGTACCATTTCCTTTTTGATCCGTCCAAAAAGAATTCATCTTATTCAAATTGGAAATAATGTACCTTTAAAATTACATTTTTACCCTTAATGAAATGATTCTCAGACAAATATCTGAGAATGGAACAAGCTTAAACAATTTCTGAAATTTAACCAACTCAATTTTTGAAAATTGTTGTCAATTTCATTCCAAGTCTTGCCTCAAAACTAGACTTAGAACTTAAACATGAATTTTCAGCAAGAAAAGTATCAGTTTTAGGAAAATATTTTAGTATTGAAACCAATATAATAGACAAGATCCAAACTAAAAGGAGGGAATGGTAACAAAAGTCACATAAATAATATATGTAAAAATTACAGAACTACACAACATATTTTATCATATTTTTTAATAATCCTAACCATTCTAAAAAATTATAGAAATCTCGTATTTCCACTCTCTCTCTTCAACTTGTAGATACCTAGACAATTATTTCTTTCTCTTTCTTAATCTTAATTTATCCTAAATTATCTCCTAATTTTAAGTATTCTAATCAATATCTACATAACCTTCCTATTTTTTTTAGTTGTGTAATCAATCTTTTCATGATTACTTGTCTGTTTTCCACAGCGATACTCGCACGTTACACTTTCTGCAACAAATTCATCCAGTTAAATTCTCCAACTGGTAAGCTACATTCTTCAGCTTCACCAACCAGTTTTCAACATGTTGATCCGTTTCATGTCGCTTCTGCGCATCATCAAGAAAAGCTCTAGCAGTTGGTAGTGAATTCTGCGGTTTTTCTATGTTTTCCCTCAAATGGTAGAGATCATGGAACTTCTGCACATATGGAGTGGTTAACTTTTCAAGAATCGCCTGTAAAACAGGATAAAGTGCCAAGTCTACCATTCTTAAAGGGGGATGGGAAAGTGGTTGAAGGGCAATAGGTATGAACAGTAGTCAGAGAAAACCTAGTGACTTAGAAGAGCAAACAAAGCTATACCCAAACATAAATAAAGAGAACTTCCTGCTAAATTGCATCTCCCATTTTCTTGTTACATAAATAAAGCTAGTGATTATTATTTTTGTCTACTTCCTAATTTATCCTAAATTATCTCCTAATTTTAAGTATTTTAATCAATATCTACATAATCTTCCTATTTTTAGTTGTGTAATCAATCTTTTCATGATTAATTTCAATTTTTAAATTTTTTATCATTATTTTCAAACTAAATAAAAGGGAAGAAATTGAAAAGTATTCAATTCCTCCGCCAAAATCCAGTGTCTTCCATTTTTCATCTGCTTCTTCATAGCAGTCTCAATTCCGATTTCAACGATGAGTATCATTCTAAAAAACAGGAAATCTTTAAACAAGTATCAACTACCCAGATCAAGCACCTAATTTTAAATATCAAGTATCTACTAGAAAAAAAGAAAACATAAAACTTATGTCAGGTATCAATTATCAGTAGTTTGATAAGTACAAGTGTTTCTTCTTAAAGTATCAAGTACATAAAGCTCTGATTCCAATGATGTGTATCATTCTAAAAAACACGAAAATCCTTAATCAAGTATCTACTACCCAAATCAAGTACCTAATTTTAAGTATCAAGTATCTATTACACAAAAAAACATAAAATTTATGCCAGGTATCAATTATCAGTAGTTTGATAAGCACAAGAGTTCCTTCTTAAAGTATCAAGTACCTAAAGCTCCTATTCCAACGATGAGTATTATTCTAAAAAACATGAAAATCCTTAATCAAGTATCAACTAGCTAGATCATGCACTTAATTTTAAGTATCAAGAAAAGGAATTTTAAGTATCGCATGGGATCTGGTTAGTTTGGACTAGATATTTGGTGTGAGGTGTCTTTGCTCCAAGGTAGCCACCAATCAAGGTTAGGGGACAGAGATACAAAATCAAAAGTAAAATGAGAACGACAAACAAGAAAAGGGAATGACACCTGTGTTGTGACTACCCCATAACAAGAAATTCAAGATGGTGAGGATAATGAAAGTAATCCCAGGGAAGAAACAAGCAGCCTTCCAAGCGACTCCAACTCATCCCTTGTGATCACAACAGAAGATTATCCTCCAAAGGCGAACAGAAACATAGCCAGTTGCAATGCCAAGAATCAAAATTATCTATGCAGTTTTGTGTTTTCTTGTAAGGATTTCCTAGAGTTTTTTGAATTTTTGAAATTATTTTTGTTGTGCATATACAGCAATTGAAATTACTTTATACCCTAATTAATGGGTGATTGAATTTAATTTTTCAGTTCAACCCCTTTTTTTAGCGTAACGGATTGACTTATTTTTTTTTCGACATGCATCAAACAAATTTTGAGGTATCAAAACGCCTAATAAATATGGGGTTTTTAGTAATTTAAGAAATAGTTGGTATAAAAAGGAATTAACCTTATACAGTATGGGATTTGTAAAATTTATACTAATTACTTTAAGACTCTAATTGATAACACTTGAGAAAATTATTTGTATTTATAAATATAATACTCCCTCTATCCCATTTTATCTGGCACTCTTACCTTTTTAATCTGTCCCAAAAAAATGACACCCTACTGTAATTAGAAACAATTTAACTTTAATATCTCCTTTTTACCCTTACTAATGAAATGATTTTCAGATAAATAAATATTTGAGAATAATTAAATCGCAAATAACTGAGACAAGTATTTAAAAATTCTCATAAATCAAGACAAAATTAGCAGTTCCTTAATTCAAAGGTGTAATTCATATTACTAGGCTAGGTAAAACACAAGAACCTTGTTAAATAAATGCTTTTTTCTTTGAAGGATAGTGAATTTCTTATGTGTAGTGCGTTAACATTATGATAAACACACAAAAATAGAATATATATATTGGAAGATTTGACTTGATTTCCATTAAATGAAGAAGTCATCACCCCATCATGTCTTATAACTTATATTCAAACTGATAACATACTCATTTAGCCAAAATTCTCTATTATCCACTACATCATAAATTATTATAATTTATAATATCTTTCACCTAATTTTAAATAATACTTACTCCTTTTTTTAACTTATGTTGCACTAATAGAATTTTAATAATCATTTATATTCTTTTAAATTTTAAATTGTTATTATCATGATTTACAGTATTTTTATGTCTCTCTTTGTCATAATTTATGTGGCACTAATAAAATTTTGAGAATCAATCAAATTTATATAATTTTAAAAAATATTTTGAGTCGCTAATTATTGTGATTTATAATAATTTTTACGTAAATTTTAAATATTTAATAAATTTAAAGGAGACATACAAACTAAGATAGTACAAGAATTTTAAAAAAGCCCTTGTTTAGAAGTATGCATATCAACGTATAATTGCCTGCTTTAAGCCTCCTCTATATTACTTCCTCCGTCTTTTTTTATTTTGATATCATTTGATTTGACATGATGTTTAGGAAAAAGGACTTTTAAAAATTGTAGTCTAAAATAATCATTAGATCTTTATGTAATATATACATCATTTTATCAAGGGTAAAGAGAAATTACTATGTTAATGTATTCTTAATCAAACAAAGAGATGATGTTTTAAAGATGAACTTAAAAAAGATGTCATATAAAATAAAATAGAGAATGTAATAATATTTTAAAGGGATGAGAATTTTTCCATAGCCCTGCGGTGGCTCTTGGAATATAAGCCACCTATACTTAGCAATCATTTATACATTAGTCTATAAATTAAAGGGGTATTGAAAAATTGTAACGAACTGATCCCGTCGTTATGGATAGGTCAATGGGGAGAAAATTGGGCCGAAAAATTTTCATATAGTAAGTTAAAAATTTTGAGCCTAGGCTAGTCTTAAGTGAAATCTAAGTTATGTGAGCTCTAGGAAAATTCAGTAATGGATGGAATTATATGTTTGATCATCAGAGTTGATAGCCAAGACGTTAAGGAACATGTACGACTTTACAGAACTAAATTTTGACGAGTAGAACTTTCAAAATTGATCTTGGCACCAAAGATAAATTATTGAACGTCCTGATTTAAGAGTGTATTGTAAAAAAGGGGATTTGCAGAGCAAGTTATGAAATTTTGTCTTCGTGCAACTTACCGCAGCAGGATGAATCCCGCTATGATGGTAATGCCATGGCGGGATAAGTGGTTGCTATGGCGGGGCAATGGCATGAGTTCAAGTCAGAAGTTAAAATATCCTATATATATAAGTGGTAACAGAGAAAGCAGTGCGATTAAAAGAAGAGCATCGTTTTTAACGAGACAAATAATCCATTTATGATCAGGGTCCCCCTTGTTCCCTTTTACATATGCCATGATGATTATGGACAGCTTATCTCTAATTGGATTTTATTATCTTTCTTCTTCAAATTACAAGTTAAAATTTGGAGAGAGTAGATAGACTAGGGTAGTGGATGACATTCATAATCAAGACGAAAGGTCGGAGTACTTGTTCTGATTAGGTCTACTTTTAGTCATTCTTCTCTCTATAAATTCGAATATTGCTCAAAGAAGGTGACTCATAGTCCCTTTCGAGTATTTTCTTCACTGTGGATGGGTTTTCATAGTTGCAAGATTTATTTTTTGAGAAAAGATCCCCTCTTTCAATATCATGATTGGGTCAACTGGGCCAGGTCATGAGTGAATAGAAAAAAATATATGTAGCTATTATATTCCAGCTGAAATACTTGGCGGAATAGAATATCGCATGTAGTGTTTAATCCAAACTGATGCTCTTTCGAACAAGCGAGGAATGAGGGACCAAAAAATCTACTTAAGCACTCGACATGCAGTTATTAAAACATGTTCATCATGTGGTCTAGCGAAGCGAACCTCTTTGACCTGCGAGGTCCACCTTAGTTTATGTAGCCTTATGTCACGGTCTTATAACTCCCGCTTAGACTCTCGTGCGGTACTAGTCGAATTGCTAACGACTCTTTCACGATCTTTCAAATACTAGTAAGCCTTTGAACTAAGATCGCTAAGGGAATGCTAGATAAAAAGACTATAAGAGAGAGAGCGCTTTTAAAAAGAAGATTTGTATTGCTTGGAAGAATGTTTTACACTTGATTTCTAGATTTTTGGATGGTTTCCAAATGCAAATGACCCCCTCTATTTATACTACTCCCAAGGGGCCTAAGTGCAAATAATATTTACATGACAAGTCCTCCTATATTTACACAATAGTCCTTTCTCTAGAATATTCCACACGGTTCTATACGATTCTAGAGAAAACTACATACTGCTGGGATAATCTACACGGATCTAGTCTTCCGTTAACTGTCCGAAGTTCCTAATTCTTCTTCTCCGTGCAAAAATAGTGGCAGATCCTGACACTCTCCCCCACCTTATGTGGCAACGACCGCGGCACACTGCTGCTGCGCAAGAACTCCCGCACCTTGTCCTTGAACTGCCATAAGTCTTCATATCTCTCCCATGTGGCTTCCTCCGGTTCCTGACCCTTCCGGTGTATAAGGAACATGGTGGTAGCAGGCTGGCCCCATTTTTGCTTTCCCTAGTAATCCACGATAGCTTCTATGTGTCAATCATTCGGGGGTGACTGTTATAGGCGCCCGGTTTGACTGTCCTCGGCTTGTCTCATCCTTGTCCTCATGGTATGGCTTGAGGACGCTGGCATGGATGACAGGATGCACTTTGAATGATAGTAGAAGCTCCAATATGTATGAGCTCTTGCCGGTTTGGCAACAATCCTGAACAGTGCCTCGTACTTCTGCACCAAGTTTTGATGCACGCCTCGTAGAGCTTTGAATTGTCTCAAATTGAATTTCACCAAGACCAAATCTCTAACTTTGTCGTCTGTGGGGCGACGCTTCTGGTCGGTGAATTTCTTCATCTTCTTCGCCGCTTTGTCTAAGTAAGGCTTAGCGATGTCCAACTTCTCGTCAAAACCTTTGGCCAAATGATATGCCCCTAAACTTTTACCCTCGAATGCGGCCATTAGTGAAGGTGGAGTTTGAGGCTGTTGGCCTGTGGCTAACTCGAATGTTGTCCTACCAGTGGCTTTGCTTCTCTGCAAGTTGTATGAGAATTGGTCCATGTCAAGAAACTTTGCCTAATCCCTTTGGTGAGAGCTCCTGAAATGCCTAAGATAACACTCCAATAAGACATTGACCCTCTCCATCTGGCCATCTGTCTATGGGTGGAAACTTGTGGAGAAGTGCAGCTCCATGCCAAGAATCTCAAATAACTCTCTCCAAAAGTTCCCAATGAAGCACGGGTCTCAGTCATTTATTATATGCCTCGGCAGCCCCCAATACTTTACTACGTCCTTGAAAGACAGTTGGGCAGCCTCCTTGCAGTATATCCAGCTGTGGCGGACATGAAGCTGACATAATTGGAAAATTAGTCCACCACAACCATAATCGTCCCGTACCCATCAGACCTTGGGAGGCAAGAAATGAAGTCCATAGTGACGCTTTCCCATGGACGTTCAGCTACTGGTAACGGCTCCAAAAGTCCTCCAGGCTGACGTTGCTCCATCTTGTCATGTTGGCACTCAAGACAAGTTTGCACGTAGCACTCTATGTCATCCCGTAGTACATTGCCTCGATAATAGCTCTTGTATGGCGCTGTCCGGGGTGTCCGACCCATAATGTGTCGTGACTCTCCTTCATGATCTGCCGCCTGATGTTCCCATACTTTGGCATATAGACCTTCCATTTGGCGGTGAGCAGGAGACCGTCCTCTATCCAGAAGCGTCGTGTCTCACCTTGGGACACCAACTCCATGAGTCTTCTCATTTTTGGTTCGTGCTGTAATCCCTCCTTGATAGCCTCCAGTATGTCACATTGGGCTGTAGTGATGGCGGCCAGTTCAATTTTCCGACTCAAAGCATCTGCCACGACGTTGCCCTTACCCGACTTATATTCTAGCTCGTAGTCAAATCAAGCTAGAAAGTCTTGCCGTCTAGCCTGCTTAGGAGTGAGCTTCTTCTGGGACTGGAAGTAGCTAATACCAACATTATCGGTCTTGACTACGAACTTGGACCCCAATAAGTAATGCCTCCAGGTGCGTAGGCAATGTACTATGGCGGTCATCTCCTTCTCATGCACGGTGTATCGTCATTCGGTCTCGTTCAACTTGCGGCTTTCGAAGGCGATGGGGTGTCTCTCCTGCATCAGCACACCCCCTATAACACAATCCGAGGCATCAGTATGTACCTCAAAAGTTTTGGAAAAGTCAAGTAGTGCAAGGATCGGCTCCTCTGATATGGCAGCTTTCAGACCTTCCAACGCCTCTTGGCATTCCTTGCTCCAAACCCACAACTTATTTTTCTTTAGCAGCTCAGCGAGTGGAGCGGCCTTGCAGAGTAGCCACTGATAAACCATCGGTAATAATTAGAAAGCCCAAGGGACGATCTCTGCTCTGTTACCTTTGTAGGAGTCTCTCATTGTTTGATGGCTTGTACCTTGGCTTCATCCATTTGTAGCTGGCCCTAGCTTATAATGTGACCTAATAAGTGCACCTCGTGCTGGGCAAACTCGCACTTCTCCTGCTTTATGTAAAGTTCATTTTCCCGCAGGACTTAGAATACCTTCTTAAGATGCAACACATGCTCCTCCAACGTACTGCTATAGATGACGATGTCATCTAGGTACACCACCATAAATTCATCAAAGTAAGGGTGAAAGATCTTGTTCATTAGTGTGCAGAAGGTAGCTGATGCGTTGGTTAAACTGAAAGGCATCACCAACACTAGTAGGAGTCGTACCTCGTCAAGCAAGTCGTCTTTGGTTCATCCCCTACCGCAATTTGTACCTGGTAATATCCGTTCCGGAGATCCACCTTGGTGAAGTATTTGGATTGTCCAAGTCTGTTGAACAAGTCTGCGATGAGCGGGATGGGATACTTGTTCTTTATGGTTAGCTTGTTCAGTGCCCGGTAGTCTATGCAAAGGCGCAACGATCTATCCTTCTTTTTCTAGAACAACACTAGTGCGCAATACGATGCTTTGGAGGGTCGGATGTGACCAACTTCGAGGAGCTCTTTCAGCTGCTTCCTCAACTCCACTAACTCTATGGTTCCATGCGGTAAGGCGGGTAGGCAGGTGGTCTAATCCCTGCCTCTAGCTCTATCTTATGATCGACCTCCCGCCTAGGAGGCAAGTGTTTCGGCAGCTCGTCTGGCATCATGTCCTTGTTCTTTTCTAGCACTTCCTCGATGCAAGGTGGCAAGGCTTCCTGAGCACCATCTTCCTCGCCTGTACTCATGATGGTAGCTAGGTATGTCGGTTCCCCCTTCTTCAGCCCCTTCACTATCTGCATGGTTGACAAATGCGCAATGCCTTCTGTCTTTGGCAACTCGATCAAGGGCACCATGCAAGACCCTTCCCTCTCTCCATAACAAGCATGCGCTGGAGGTAGGGGTCAATCATGGTGTGGCACTACCTGAAGAAATCTTTCCCAATTATGATATCGAAGATGTCCAAGGGGGCAATGACGAAGTTAGTCTTACCTTGCCACTTCCCAAGGGTGATGTCCACTCCGTGTGCTACTCCACATATAGGAGTTGGTGGGGAATTAACCGTCTTGAGGCATGTGTTGTTTGGACTGTAGCTTAACCCCAACCTTGTTACCGTTGTCTTTGTCATAATGTTGGCCTCCGCTCCCGTGTCTACCATGGCACGCACGGGTTTCCCGTTCAGGGTTATGTCCATGTATTGCGTCGGGTAAGCTTCCTGCTTACCGGCTGGCTTGGCGATGGTGGCATATAACCCGATCATGCCCACTTGGATGGTGCCCGAACTCTGGCCTTGGTCCTGTGACTCTTTCTCTTTATGCTCCCGTAGGATGGCTCCAAGGTTCTTCATCTGGTCCCCAGCATAATCATGTGGGCCTCCAAAAATATAACAGCCGCTTTCCTTGGACGACTGCTCCTTCTTCTCAGTGTATCCTTGACATCCTCGGTGGGTGTTTCTCTTTACCCTTGCCGCGATCTCTCCCATCTTTGGCGTGGCTACCCTTAGACTACTTAGTCTTGCTTTTTTCATGCTTGAAGTTCGTCAGGGCCTCGGATTGAGTGATGGATTCATCTATGGTGGATACTTGTCACCGTTCCAGATCTGTTCTTTCCCAGTTTTGCAAGCCATCCATAAAGTGGAACATCATATCCTCCTCTACAAGGTTGGGAATCGGAAGGGTGAGGGTTGTGAACTCCTTTATGTAAGCTCGTATGTTGTCGGTCTGCTTTAGTTCCCTAAACTTCCGCTTAGCCTCATAGACGACATTGTTCGGTAAGAAGACCTTCTTGAACTCAGCCTAGAACTGCTCCCACGTGTGTATCGTACATAGCCCCTTTGCTATTTCGGCCTCCTTGCGCTTCCATCGTAACATCCGTCAAGTATAGCATGGTCGTGTTGATCTTCGTTTCATCGCTCTTCACCTTGTTGCACTTGAAGTAATTCTCCAAGTGCCACAAGAAGTTTTCCACCTCCTACGCATCCCGGACGCCCTTAAAGACAGGTGGCTTGGGAGCCAAAATCCTGGCCTCTCTTTCAATGGCAAGTGTAGCATACTTCCCTTCCTCAATGACCTCCGCGAGCGCATTTACCCTAGGTTCATGGCCACCAGCATGTCCATGAACCTGCCCTCCAAGGTGGAGACCCCACACTCCAAGGAAGTGAATGCTTCTTTCGCCTCGATCTCAACTACCTTATGCCCGTCCAAGTCCTTACAGATGTTGTTATTTTTGTCAAGGGTGAACTTCTCCAAGGTCTTGAACTTGCTGTTGAACTCATTCAAGTGCTTGCCAAGGAATTCCACCGCTTGACGGACAACCTCTACCCTTGTGACCCACTCCATGCTAGGTGTGACGTTCACATGCTCCTCGCCACGCTCATCATCACTCACCTCTGTGGCCGAGAGTGAGTGGGTGGTAATGACGTCGCTTGGTGTTGGCTCGAGCAGCATCTCATCCTTCTTGGAGTTCTTCTTCTTTTTTCGAGACTTCTTGCCAACATCTGTCTTGACGTTGACGACATTGACGGCGTCAAAGTCTCCCCTACTTGCCATAATCCCCTTAGTGTAAACCGCTATGATACCACGTTGTCACAGCCTTAGAACTCTCGCTAAGACTCCTATGCGGCACTAGTCGATTTGCTCACGACTCGTTCACGATCTTGTAAATACTAGTAAGCCTTTCAACTAAGATCGCTAAGGGAACGCTAGATAAGAAGACTATAAGAGAGAGAGAGAGCGTTTTTAGAAAGAAGATTCGTATTACTTGGAAGAATGCTTTACACTTGATTTTTGGATGGTTTCCAAATGCAAATGACCCTCTCTATTTATACTACTCCCAAGGGGCCTAAGTGCAAATAATATTTACATGACAAGTCCTCCTATATTTACACAATAGTCCCTTCTCTAGAATATTCCCCATGGTTCTATACAAGTCTAGAGAAGACTACATACTACTGGAATAATCTACACGGATCTAGAGTCTTCTGTAAACTGTCCAAAGTTCCGGATTCTTCTTCTCCGTGCAAAAATAGTGGCGGGTCCTAACACTTAGCTCGATAGGGGGTATATACGACAGGCTGTGCAACAGTCTTGATTCCACCTTGAATTGCATACATTGCATCATCATTGATATCATTGTTTTATTATATTTGAGTGAGATATTGTAGTGTGACCGGTGTTTCCTCATTTCTTTACTATTTGATGATTTTTATATTATATTGGCGGCACTTTGCCGTACTGGTTTTCCTGCGGCAGGTGGAAGAATTCCTAATTTATTTCATAGGTATCCAATTCCTTATTCCAAGTGGGTTAAACCTACTGGAAACATTTTTGTGTACTCACCCCTATTATATTACCCCCTGCATATCGTAGCTAGGGTCCCGTATGTGGTGGTTGATCATTTCTAGGAGCTTTTATCTTAGTTTCAGTGGTGAGGCTTAGCTTCTAAGATACTACTGTTACTATTTAGATTTGTAGTTTTTTTCGATTTTATGTTTAGATAATATTGTATTAATATTTCACTCTCGTGCTATAATAGGTGCTTTTTGCATTTATGACACCTGATTTTGGGATTTGACTAAGTATTTTTGTGGTCTATTTTAACTTTCATTCTGATATTGGGTATTGTATTTGAGTTGGGACTTAATTAATCGTGATTCAATTTTGAGTCGTGACAATACTCGAAGTTAAGGATCTCCCTTCATTCCCATCGATCTACAAATTTAACGCACTTGGAGACACCTTAACATTGTTATAGACATTGAGGCAGATCACACAGTTACAACTAAGGCTTAGCATTTTGCAACAAATGTCGCTATTGTACATACGTTTTGGACATTTTTACGACATTTGACATTAAATACCAATGTTTTACTATTCTCATTCATAAATATCCAAAAATCTTTTTTTCTCTACCTTTATTTTAAATGTCATTATATCCCCATTTTCTTGTAGTGTGTAACTCAAAATTGACTACAGACTATCTCTGTCATTAACTATTCAAAGGGGTAATTCAAATCACTAGTCTAGGTAAAACACAAGAACCTTCTTATAGTTTGCAAAGATTTGACTTGATTTCCTAGTAAAATTCAATTAGATTTGGAGTAAATTTTCTACAATAATTTTGTGAATTTTTTTGCTCACGATAACATAATCGCCTGCCAAGAATGGAAAATTGTCTCAGAAGTAATTTCCATCTGATAACAGTCACTCACCTAAATTTCTTCATTCTCCACTACAACTCTACACCTACTCCCATTATCAATTAAATGGAATATTATATTGGTATTTTACAATAATTTTAATTAAATTGATATTCTAGTAACAATGCCATGATTTTAGTAAATACTAGTCTTTGTTGTACGCGTTGTGCGTGTGATCAAAGCAAAAAAAAATTAAATTTAGTTGTGGACTTATAAAAAAATAAATAATTTACTACAAAAATAATTTTTATGATTATTTATTTATAAAGTTCCTAATTTTATCATTAATTAGAACTCATGGTAAATTAAAATTTTCCTTAGCGACTCTACTAGGGCATTTTCTTTATTCAAATAAGGAAGAAGTAGAAGTCTATCAAATAAGACAAATTTAAGAATCTTTCCATGGCTAGAAGTCTTTATTTTATCACTTCTTTCTATATATTTTTAAAGTTAATATTATAAATATAATTAAATAATAAATTTAAAGGAAAATAGTGAAAAGACGATTTTATTTAAAGCGGAGTTTTTTATTGAAGGGCAAAAAATTTAAACAACATTTCTAAGGGCTTCACACTTTTAATATAGTATAGATATAGATTTAGCATGTAACCTTTTTTTTTAACTATATCTTTTTTTCACCCCCTTTGTTACTTAATTCAACGTACTTTTATTTGGAAAACAATTTATTCATCTAGTAAATATTATTAGCACCAGAGAGTTGATTTTCCGGCTAAAATAAATTCCATAGAAGTTTTTGCTAACTTTATTGTGGATGACTATTCAAATAATTAACTCGAACCATATGAGAATTCAAGTATCATTAATGGAAAATATGACTATAAGAAAAATATTAAATAAGAGCAAAATAGTAAAGTCACTTTTTTTAATGCAAGTGTAATGACAAAAGGTGACATATAAATTAAAGGGACAGGGAGTAGTAGTAAACTTAAAAGCTTATGACTGGTGGGCATTATCACACCCTATATATAAGAGTGAATCTGCTTCCATTTCAATATCATCTATAAGCAATAGAGAGAAAAAAAAAATAAAGTAAGAAGCCAAAGGATGAAATTTTCTTGTGCTCTTGTGTTTGTGATTTTAGCCTTGTTGCTAACAACAAGTTATGCAGAACAATGTGGTCGACAAAACGGTAAGCGTAAGTGTCCCAACAAGCTGTGTTGCAGCAAGTTTGGGTGGTGCGGCACTAGTTGTGACTACTGTGGATCTGGCTGCCAGAGCCACTGTCACAAAGGTTGCGCCACCACCATGTTCGCCAATGAAACCGTCAACAACAGTGGCCAACACTTGGATGATGGTAGCTTCAACTGATCAATGAACACTCTCATATTATTAAAAGCTTATAGTATGACACATTAGACGTTGTGTCCTATGGTGTAACTTATGAAAAGAAAAAACTACATGTTGAAGTATGTAGCTTGAATAAAAGTGATGATTCACTGCATGAATGTGTTGTGTAAGAGTAGCCTAGCTACTCATGATATACTAATGTTATGTTAAATAATTGCATGGAGTACCATGGTTTAGTTAAGGAATGTTTGGGATGATTTTTCGAATTTTCTCTAGTATTTTGCCATGACTACATTTCCATTATTTCTTTCTGTATACTACCTCAAACTATTTTTTTTTCTTAAGTCGAGGGTCTGTCAAAAGCAGTCTTTCTACCTCTCAGGTATTGGTAAGGTCTATACACTCAATCTTCCCAAGAGTCTATTGTGGGATTACATTAGGTATGTTGTTGTTTTCATATGAAAAAATTAGGAAGTTTCTCTCTATTTCAGCGAGAATCTAATTCCCACCATGTGTTTTCCAAATGAGCTGATTCATTAGGAAATAAATGAAAAAAATCATACCCTATAGCACAAATATTCCACTTATTCGCGATCAAGAATACCTTTGTTTATAGTAGTGGAAGGACTAATAGGATTCCTGGACAACCAACTTTTGAAGAAGGAATACATATTATATCTTAAGTGAATCTCGCAGTGCAGCGGGAAATAAAAGTAAAAATTGTCATAAAGAATAACACGAGCTTTCAATTCCATAATGAAGTACTCCATCACTCGACCATAAGGCCTGTTAGGCCAAATCAAAATATGTGTCATGGGCTTGGGACCTATACACAGTCAAGTCACTTAAAAGAAGTATAATTTATGAAATTACACAATCTTTTTTATTCAAATATTAAATATTTTCAACTTTTTATAAAAATTACTAAAATCCCAATTTTTCAAAAAATTCCATTTATTTTTTATACCTGATTATTCTATTTTTTATTAAAGAATATAATTATTACAATTTTATAAATTTAGAAGTCTATTTAATGTCAATCACTTTTTAAATTTTAATTTTTCTTTTTTAAATCCATTTTTTTAAATTGTATGTTTTTTGGTATTTATCTATATTACAGTTACCATATAACATTTTAAATATTCCTTTTTCAGTTTTTCAAATTTATTTCTCTCTTGGCGGAACCGTTTCTCTGTTCTTACTCCCCAAACTCCATCTCCATATCCATCTCCATCTCCATCTCCATCTCCATCTCATTATTCTTTGTTACAATCAACAATGGAACCCATTCCGTCATTTAGTCTTGGCCTTACTCAAGATGTTGTTGAAAGTGGTGAAGAAGTAATGTCGACCACCACAACAGTTATGTTACTTAATTTTTGAGTTTTTTTTTGAAATTTGATGTGGATACCTAACAAATTAAGTATGATTGCTACTTAAGTATTTGATACCTATTCTGTAAGGGGTCTGAAAGTTGATGTGGATACTTAACAAATAAAGTAAGCTTGACATTTAAGAAAAAAATCTGTAACTGTGCGTCTAACTGGTGATACCTATATTTTTAGAGATGATGCAAAGTTTGATACTCCATACATTATGTGATACCTGGTTTATGTTTTGATCCTATGATTCACATGGAAGTAAGCTTGGTTCATATCTCTTTATGATGATCCTATGGTTTACAAAGTCTCATATTTTGAAATTCAAATATTTTTTAGTAATTCATGATCTCATAAAGGCATATGTGTTAGGAACACTGTTATTTGATTCTAATTCATGCTTACTGATATTTGTGTTTCATGATATAATACCTGACTTATTTTTTAATCCTATGATTCACTGTTATTTGTGCTTACTGATATTCATGTTCCAATGTGACGTATCAAAATCGAAATATTCATAGTTTGCCAAGCCGCCTCTTTTTTTTCCCCTTCACAGATGAGATCACATCTAGTCATTTTTTAAAAAAAAATTCAATTAAAACGCCAAAAAAGTTTTTTTAGGGACTAATTGCATAATTTGTAACTTACAACCTTAATTCAAGGGATACTGCTAGTTGGCAGTAATTTCTTTTCTTTATTTAACGTTTCAGCATTAATTTTCAGTTACAATTAGGTAAGTATCAAGCGGCCTAAGAAGATTGTTAGTTTCAAGGGTATAAGTGAGCTAAAAAGGTGAATGAAGAGTATTTTTGGACCCAAAGATAGATCACATGACTATTTTAGGTCCAATAGGTGGATGAAGAATATTCTTATACCATTTCCAATAGTTCAAGGGAATTTCAGGTCCTTCTCCATCTCTAAAAACAGTAAGCCAACACTTGTAGAAAAATAATCAATCTCATGGATAATCCCATGAGCAACTTTTGAAAAATACCTTGGCTTTCCTATTCTTCATCACAGACCCTGTAATCAATATTTCAATTCTTTATTGATAATAAGATATCCAAATTAGCCAGCTGAAAAACTAAATGCCTTACGGTTGCCGGAAGAACCACCTTATCTAGATCCTCGGGTAGAGGTAATGCAAATCTATAAACTACCCAATACTATTATAAACACAGTAGATCAAATCCAGAGGAATTTTATCTGGAGAACCTCTGATATTAAGAAAAGTTGCATCTTTGTTAGATGGGATTCACTCACCAAGGCAAGGAAGGAGAGCTAGGAGTCCAATGGTGTTCTACCAAAACCCATCTAATCTATGGGCACAAATAGTCCTAGATCTATACTCGGGCAATTCTGGAATTAGAGATAAATCGAACCATAAATAATGTTTTGTGGTAAACACTTTAGGAAATGGTATGTAAGTTAAACTCTGGTGTGACAATTGGATACCCAATTCCACACCTGATGGCACACTTCATTAGACCCTCTCACTGAAAATGAGATCAACATAACTGTGGATAGTATCAAAGTACAAGACTCATGGAATTTGGAAACCCTTAACCATCTCTTGAATAAAAGATATTCTCCAGGATATTAAGAGAATTTATATTTCTGCACCCATCAATAAGCCAACTTGGGTCTTAACCTGGATAGTAAATTCACTATGGTTCTTGCTTATCAAGACATCAAAAAAACTAATCTATCCAATACAATAAACTATCAAAGTAATTTTAAGTAGATATGGAATTTCAAATGCCTAAATAAGTTAAATTACTTCCTATCGATTTGTAACAATGGTAAATTACCTACTTGCCAATACTTACATTCAATTGGTATGAGTATTAGCCTGTTTTGCATCATTTATGGACAAAGGGATACTTATAAGCACATATTCATGGAATGCACTAAGGCATCCTTTTCTAGAGTAGACTAGGCATGGATCACTACATAAAATTTATACAGTAACCCAGGTTGGCTTAGGGCCATTAAAAAAAAATCTAAAATCTAATGATACTAAGCAAGATGGAATGCAAATTCGTCATTGCATTTACATCTGGAATATATGGTTTGAACATGAACCATAACTTCCATAATAAAACTGATAATATTTCCCTCTCATTTCAAAAGATAGAGCCCTAAAATACTTTTATACAAGCCTCCAAGGTTCCCAACTGTCACGCCCCGAGAGGGTACCCTTAGCATGGCCGGCACTCGGAGACTATTGCTAGTCCCCAAGTGAACCACTTAGCCTCATCCCATCATTCAATCAATAAACTCTACTGAACAGCGAAAAGTGTAAGTAAATGGGCACATCTCATCTAAAGTCTCAAGATAATTAGATAATAATGACGGCTAGTAGAAAGAACTAGCTCACAATCTCAACATCAACGGTCAACCATCGTCTATGAAGCCTCTATCACTAATAATGTGGTGCCAATGACAGACCCATGGCTACCCAAATCAAAATAAAAGAAATAGTCTAAAATCTACCTATAAAGAAAGATGAAATAATCATAATGGATCCTCCTGGGTAGGGGAGGCTCGCCAACTCAGCTGCGAGTCTCGGATCTTTAACGGAGCGCCTATTGACGATCTCTGGTACCTGCCTCTGCATCATAAAATGATGCAGTTCGGAGTGGATATCAGTACTTGGAATGTACTGGTATATAAAATAGCTGAGTGAAATAGAAACAGGTAGAATAATATGGAAACAACATTGACTCAAAATAAACATTGAATAACATGAAATCATCAAATGTCTATCTATGCAAGAATAAAGAGTAGCCAAGTGATACATCAACAACTAAAACTCATTAGTCATCTTAGACTCATCTCAAAGGAGCTCACCTCCTTTGATCTCATCTCAGAGGAGCTCACCTCCTCTTATCTCATCTCCACTTAGAGTACTCAAGATTGAAAATTTATGAAAATTTCTCTTATCCGACAACACTCACTTTTGACCCAGTGAATGTACAACAATCACACTGATGTTGCCACAACCGTTCCAAACTTGCCAGGTAGGGAACGTTCCGAAACCATATTATCTCACCAAATATGGAGTCAATTCTCAACAAATTTGCTATTGCTTTCAAGGACTTTTACTCTCGAGGGAACCATAATATATGTGATGGTTTTATGCCTCACCTACGTTTGGCGACATAGTTAATGAGTTCGAGTGGGACTCACTCTTACCCATTTCGGTACTTGATACTCCTCCCATGACTCAATGCCCATAAAACCTCCATTTACCAATCTTATAGGGACTCGAACTCCATTAACAATCAGTATCTTATAGGGACTCAAACCCCATCAACAATCGGTATCTCATAGGGACTCGAACCCCATCATCATTCAACTCATAGGGACTTTAAGCCTCTCATCAATCAATCTCATCAATGACTCAAGATTTAGAACAATCACTAGGAATCAATTGAATAGACACATCGGTAGAGTTTATTTATAGAGACTCATAAGACAATCAATTTCTATCAACTCATCATCATCCTCTCATCACCATCAAGAATCTCAATTCAAGGTTTTAGACTCATTTCTCAAGTTCATTATGCATGCTTTTCAAATTAGTCATGTAAGGTTATGCAAGTTCTCATGAAAAATGTTCAATTCAAGAAAACAATTAGTATGATGATCATCTACATAGGAAAACATGTAATTTCAAATAAAAATTTTAAGAAAAACCATCAAAGATCATGCATGTACACTCTCCAAATCATCAACTCATCTATGACCACCTATGGGGCACATGAGAAAACAAACCCATGCTTTTAGTTTAGCCTTACATACTTGGGCTGCAGCTATCAATCAAGCACGTCGAGGATTTCTTCTCAATTCTCTCAAACTCAAGCTCTTCTCTTCTCTCCTCAAGCCCTAGCCTTAGTAGAATATTAGAATAGGACTTAGAAGGGGGGTTTTGGACCCTTTTTTCGTCAAAATGACCTTATCAGATTATGCATATAGTTTAGAAGGGGTGGAGAATTGACTGGAATGCCCCTCACACAAATTTAGATTTTTTTTATTCGAAAAAGGCCCAGCCCGCGATGCGGACTGGTCGCGCACTGTGTATTTTTAAAAAAGATTTCTGAATGAGTTTTCTCAATCCCGTCGAAAATTTTAAGAAGAATATAAGTGTTGGTCCGCGATGGGTGCGCGACGCGCTCTTGTCGCATACTAACACTGTTTTGCGCTTCAGATCGAAAAATTATCTTTTGATCGGTCGCTCTAAAAATCGGCCGAGACCATTTTCCCACTCAGTTTTTCATGTTGGTCACATATCCGGCCTCAAAATTTTCATACGAGCATTGATGCGTATATCCTCCCTCTAAGGGTATTTTGATAATTTTACTGAGCATCACAACAACGAACCAAATCGGATTCAAAAAGGGACTGGAAACCCCCCGACACAAACATCATGTTAAATATAGACGGATCCTATAACTACAAAACTAGGACAAGATGAGCAGCGGGGAAATCATGGATACTAAGGATAACTGAGTTATACGTTTCTTTGCGAACTACGCTCTAGCTTCAAAACTGCATGCTATAGTAGCTGGCTTGAGGATGAAAGTAGTCTAAACAATACTGTTACCCAAATCATTTTCGACTCTACTTAGGTCATACATCTTCTACTTAAAGGTCATGATATTTATACTCATGTAGTAACTGAATGCAGAGAGTTGCTCCAACAGATAGGGAGCCCTCAGATCAGCCATAGCAGGAGGAAGCAGAACCAATTGGCAGATATATTAGATAAAGAAGGAGCGAAAATGCAGCAGGATATAGATTTTGTAATGTGGACAGTCTCAGCCGTGTTTGTGTTGGAAATTTTCAAAGTAGACAAGGATGGAACTAGTTTTGATAGGCATGTTATCCCAAATGCAGCTATGGATAGTTCGAACGTAGGTAAATACAGTGATGCTATTAAGATTTCTATTGGCCACTGGTCTTGTACGGATGCATATTAAGTATTAGTGAAATATCTTTAAAGGGACCCCTCTTCATGTAGAAACTGCAAACGTTAGAGAGAGTAAGTCCCTAGTAGTTGTCCCAACTTTTAGAGCCGCTCTATGTTCCATATTTAAGGATGAGGCGTGGCACACAATGAGTGGACAAGGCTAAGGTTACTATCTTCTTGAGGTATATATTGAGGCACCACTTTTATTCTTTGTTTGGATCCTACGTACAAGTCTTCATATGTTTGGTATCTTAACTTGAATATTATACTTTCTCTGTCTCATTTTATGTGGCACCATTTCTTTTTTGGTCCGTATAAAAAAAATTCACCTTACTCAAATTGAAAATAATTTACCTTTAAAATTACTTGCTTACCCTTAATGAAATGATTCTCAGTCACACAAATATCTAATTTTAAACCACAAGATTTAAAAGTCTTTCTTTTTTTTCCTAAAACATGGTGCCAAATCAAAAGATGTCACATTATAAAATGAGACGGAGAAAGTATTATTTATATGACCACGTCCGCCTGCATGTGTGTTTAACAACGAAAATTCGTTTAAGCTAGAATTATTCACTTTACACTTTAAAAACATGAAATCCCTAAATTGTATAGTACATTTGGGCTTTATTTCAAAAAATGGAACAAGTTTAAACAATTTCTGAAATTTAACGAACTCAATTTTTGAAAATTGTTATCAATTTCATTCCAATTCTTGCCTCAAGTTAGACTTATTGATCTATATTTAACGTAAACATGAATTATAAGCGAGAAAAGTATCAGTTTTAGGAAAATATTTTAGTATTGAAACCAATATACTAGACAAGATCCAAACTAAAAGGAGGGAATGTTAACAAAAGTCACATAAATAATATAATGTACTTTAACACTCTAATGATAATACTTGAAAATATTATTTGTATTCATAAATATAATACTCCCTCTGTCTCATTTATGTGACATTCTTTTCTTTTTAATCCATCCCAAAAGGAATATCATCATACTCTAATTGGAAACAATTTAACTTTAATATCTCCTTTTTACCCTTACTAATGAAATGATTTTCAGACAAATAAATATTTAAGAATAATTAGATCGCAAATAACTGAAACAAGTATTTTCAAAATTGTCATAAATCAAGACAAAATTAGTGGTTGCTTGATTCAAAGGGGTAATTCATATTACTAGGCTAGGTAAAACACAAGAATCTTGTTAATTAAATGCTTTTTTTCTTTGAAGGATAGTGAATTTCTTATCTCTAGTGCGTTAACATTATGATAAAAACACTAAAGTAGAATATATAGATTGGAAGATTTGACTTGATTTCCATTAAATGAAGAAGTCATTACCCCATCATATCTTATAACTTATATTCAAACTGATAACATAGTTATTTAGCCAAGATTATCTATTCTCCTCTACATCACCTGATAATCTATACTTCCATTTATTGATTTAAATATATAACAAATTTAAAAGAAAAATAAGACATACAAACTAAGATAGATAGTACAAGAATTTTAAAAATGCTCTTGGTTAGAAGTATACATATCAACGTACAATTGTCTGCTTTTAGCCTCCTCTATATAACTTCCTTCGTCTCTTTTTATGTGATACCATTTGATTTGACATGATATTTAGGAAAAAAAGACTTTTAAATATTGTAGTCTAAAATAATTATTAGATTTTTATGTAATATATAAATCATTTCATCAAGGATAAAGATAAATTATTATGTTAATTGATTTCTAACTATAAAAAGATGATGTTTTAAAGATGGACTTAAAAAAGATGTCACATAGAATAAAATAGAAAAAGTAATAATATTTTAAAGTGTTCCACAGCCATGCGGTGGCTCTGGGAATATAAGCCACCTACACTTAGCAATCATTTATACATTAGTCTATAAATTAAATGGGTATTGAGAAATTGTAACTATATGATCCTGTCATTATGGGTAGGTCAATGGGGAGAAAATTGGGCCAAAAAATTTTCATATAGTAAGTTAAAATTTTGAGCCTAGGCTAGTCATAAACGAAATCTAAGTTATGTGATCTCTAGGAAAATTCAGTAATGGATTGAATTATAAGTTTGATCATTAGACTTGATAGCCAAGACATTAAGGAATATGTACAGCTTCACAAAATTAAATTTGGACGAGTAAAGCTTTTAAAATTGATCTTACCAAGGATAAATTATTGAACGTCATGATTTGAGAGTGCGTTGTAAAAAGGGATTTGCAGATGAATCCCGCTATGATGGTAATTCCATGGCGCGATAAGTGGTTGCTATGGCGGGGCAGTCGCACAAGTTCAAGTCAGAAGTTAAAATATCCTATATATATAGGTGGTAACAGAGAAAGCAGTGCGATCAAAAGAAGAGCGTCGCTTTCACCGGGACAAATAATCCATTTATGATCAGGGTCCCCCTTGTTCTTTTTACCTATGCCATGATGCTCATTGACATCTTATCTCTAATTGAATTTTCTTATCTTTTTACAAGTTAAACCTTGGGGAGAGTGGATAGAGTAGGGTGGTCGATGACATTCATAATCAAGACGAAAGGTCGGAGTACTTGTTCCGGTTAGGTCTTCTTTTAGTCATTCTTCTCTCTAAAAATTCGAATATTGCTCAAAGAAGGTGACTCATAGTCCCTTTTCGAGTATTATCTTCATTGATGATGGGTTTTCATATTTGCAAGATTTATTTTTTGAGAAAAGATCCCCTCCTTCAATATCATGATTGGGTCAACTGGGCCAGGTCATGAGTGAATTGAAAAAAATGTACATAGTTGTTCTAGCTAAAATACTTGGCGGAATGGAATATCGTATGTAGTGTTTAATCCAAATTGATGCTCTTTCGAACAAGCGAGGAATGAATGACCAAAAGATCTACTTAAGCACTCGACATACAATTATTAAAACATGTTCATCATGTGGTCTAGCGAAGCAAACCCCTATGACCTGCCTAGTCCACCTTAGTGTATATACGACAGGTTGTGCAATAGTCTTGATTTCATCCTGCATTGCATACATTGAATCATCATTGATATCATTTTTTATTATATTTGAGTGAGATATTGTACTGTGACCAGTGTTTACTCATTTCTGTACTATTTGATAATTGTTAAATTATATTGGTGGCACTTTGTCGTACTGGTTTTCCTGGTGCAGGTGGAAGAGTTCCTAGTTTATTTCATAGTTATCTAATTCTTTATTCCCAATCAGTTAAACCAAACCTAATGGATACATTTTTGTGTACTCACCCCTACTATATTACCCCCTGCATCCCGTAGTTAGGGTCCCGTACGTGGTGGTTGATCATTTCTAGGAGCTTTTATCTTAGTTTCAGTGGTGAGGCCCAGCTTCTAGGATCACTACTGTTACTATTTAGATTTGTAGTTTTTTGCTATTTTATGTTGAGACTTAATTAATCGTGATCAAATTTTGAGTCATGACAATACTTGAAGTTAACGATCTCCCTTCATTCCCCTTGATCTAAAAATTTAACGCACTTTGAGACACCTTAACATTGTTATAGACATTGAGGCAAATCACACGGTTACAACTAAGGCTTAGCATTTTGCAACAAATGTCGCTATTGTACAAACGTTTTGGACATTTTTATGATATTTGACATTCAATGCCAGTGTTTTATGATTCTCATTCATAAACATCCAAAAATTCTTTATTTCTCTACCTTTATTTTAAATGTCATTATATCCTCATTTTCTTGTAGTGTATAACTCAAAATTGGCTACAGACTATCTCTGTCATTAACTATTCAAAGGGGTAATTCAAATTACTAGTCTAGGTAAAACACAAGAACCTTCTTATAGTTTGTAAAGATTTGACTTGATTTCCTAGTAAAATGCAATTAGGTTTGGAGTAAATTTTCTACAATAATTTTGTGAATTTTTTTGCTCATGATAACATAATCGCCTGCCAAGAAGGGAAAATTGTGTCAGAAGGAATTTCAATCTGATAACATAGTCACTCACCTAAAATTCTTCATTCTCCACTACAACTTTACACCTACTCCCATTATCAATTAAATGGAATATTATATTGGTATTTTACAATAATTATGAATTAATTAAATTGATATTCTAGTAACAATGCCATGATTTTAGTAAATACTAGTCTTGTTGTACGCGTTGTGCGTGTAAAAAATTAAATTTAGTTGTGGACTTATAAAAAAATAAATAATTTACTACAAAAATAATTTTTATGATTATTTATTTATAAAGGTCCTAATTTTATCATTAATTAGAACTCATGGTAAATTAGAATTTTCCTTAGCGACTCTACTAGGGCATTTTCTTTATTCAAATAAGGAAGAAGTAGAAGTCTATCAAATAAGACAAATTTAGGAATCTTTCCATGGCTAGAAGTCTTTATTTTATCACTTCTTTCTATATATTTTTAAAGTTAATATTATAAATATAATTAAATAATAAATTTAAAGAAAAATAGTGAAAAGACGATTTTATTTAAAGCGTAGTTTTTTATTGAAGGGCAAAAAATTTAAACAACATTTCTAAGGGCTTCACACTTTTAATATAGTATAGGTATAGATTTAGCATGTAACCTTTTTTTTTAACTATATCTTTTTTTCACCCCCTTTGTTCCTTAATTCAACGTACTTTTATTTGGAAAATAATTTATTTATCTAGTAAATATTATTAACACCAGAGAGTTGATTTTCCGGCTAAAATAAATTCCATAGAAGTTTTTGCTAACTTTATTGTGGATGACTATTCAAATAATTAACTCGAACTATATGTGAATTCAAGTCATCCACCCACGATTAATATTTTCTTCGGTCCCTTTTATATGTTGTTAAATAGATGGTCTTTAATATATGTCATTTCACAAAATCAATACATAAATGATATTTATTTTCCTATTTTACCTTTGATAATTAATCAGTTTTGACTATTAAAATCTAGCATATTTAGTATCATTAATGGAAAATATGACTATAAGAAAAATATTAAATAAGAGCAAAATAGTAAAGTCACTTTTTTTAATGCAAGTGTAATGACAAAAGGTGACATATAAATTAAAGGGACAGGGAGTAGTAGTAAACTTAAAAGCTTATGACTGGTGGGCATTATCACACCCTATATATAAGAGTGAATCTGCTTCCATTTCAATATCATCTATAAGCAATAGAGAGAAAAAAAAAATAAAGTAAGAAGCCAAAGGATGAAATTTTCTTGTGCTCTTGTGTTTGTGATTTTAGCCTTGTTGCTAACAACAAGTTATGCAGAACAATGTGGTCGACAAAACGGTAAGCGTAAGTGTCCCAACAAGCTGTGTTGCAGCAAGTTTGGGTGGTGCGGCACTAGTTGTGACTACTGTGGATCTGGCTGCCAGAGCCACTGTCACAAAGGTTGCGCCACCACCATGTTCGCCAATGAAACCGTCAACAACAGTGGCCAACACTTGGATGATGGTAGCTTCAACTGATCAATGAACACTCTCATATTATTAAAAGCTTATAGTATGACACATTAGACGTTGTGTCCTATGGTGTAACTTATGAAAAGAAAAAACTACATGTTGAAGTATGTAGCTTGAATAAAAGTGATGATTCACTGCATGAATGTGTTGTGTAAGAGTAGCCTAGCTACTCATGATATACTAATGTTATGTTAAATAATTGCATGGAGTACCATGGTTTAGTTCTGACGTTATCTATATTAAGGCATGTGGTTTGTTAGATATCTTTTTATGAAATTGTTTGGGATGATTTTTCGAATTTTCTCTAGTATTTTGCCATGACTACATTTCCATTATTTCTTTGTGTATACTACCTTGAACTATTTTTTTTTTCTTAAGTCGAGGGTCTGTCAAAAGGATTTTCAAGACATTATAAACTACTGTGATCTCATTAACATGGGCTGCAAAGGTAATCATTATAAGTGGCTAAACAAGCATTTCCAAACTCCAAAATCCCCCATCTTTGAACACCTAGATTGTTTCTTAGCTAACTGTTGAGAAGATTAATGACCAAGCTGATTGTAATTAGCTAAGTGAGTAAGAAGTTAGTTAGGAAGTAGTTAATAAGTGGTTAGGTGGTTAATAAGTAGTTAATCACTTTGTATATAAATAGACTTGTACTCATTTCCAAAGTATGAATGTATGAGAAACTGCTTAAGAGCAGAACTCTCTCTGCACAAGATCATCTTTATCCTTCTTCTTCTTCTTCTTCATTCTTCTCTATATCTGCTAGAATTCTACATGGTATCAGAGCACTGATCCGAAAGTGCTAGACTATCAACTTGAGAAGCTGATTTTCAGCTAGAACCCAGAAGAAACTACAGGAAGAATGGCGGTGTAGGGATTCAAGCTATTCAGACCTGGAAGAGCAAAAATGGCGGCTGAAAACCTCCATGCAGCAACAAGCTCATCGGGAACTAGAAGCTCAGGTCATGTGGAGATTGACCACAATCATCCCCTATATCTCTACCCTGCAGATACTCCAGGTAGTTCCTTAGTTTCGATTCAATTAACTGGATCTGAAAATTATGCCCTATGGAGTAGATCCATGACTATAGGTCTATTAGGGAAGAGCAAATTGGGGTTTATAGATGGTAGACATACTAAGGACAAGTTTGATTCATCTTTGCATGACCAATGGGAGAAAGTAAATGCGGTTGTGTTATCTTGGATTATGAATTCTGTCAGAAAGGATCTGTTGAGCAGCATCATATATGCCTCAAATGCCCACAAGGTATGGCTTGATTTGAATTTGAAGGAAAGATTTGATACAGTTAATGGTTCGAGAATTTTTTACTTGCACAGAGAGATTGTGACTCTAAGACAAGGAACTATGTCTGTGGCTGAATATTTCTTTAAATTGAGGAACCTTTGGGATGAATTTGATGCACTGATGCCTTGTCCTGGATGTAATTGCACTGAATCGAAGAATTATGCTCAACACCATGGGTATCAAAGGCTGTTACAATTTCTCATGGGGCTAAATGAGACCTATGGCCAGTGTAGGAGCCAGATCCTAATGATGACACCCATACCTACCCTAAACAAAGCCTATTCCATGGTAGTTGATCATGTGAGTCAGAAAACCATTGCTAATGTGGCAACTGTTGTAAGTGATAAACTGGAAGGGGCTGTTTTCTTTAGTCAAAAGGCAGGGACACAAGGAAGAAGTGGAACTGGAGGTACTCAAGTTCTTTCAACCAAAGGAAGCTGCTTGGTAGGTAACACTCATTCAGGAGAAGGATCGAATGCAAGTAGTAACTGGAACAACAAGGCAACCTATAATCCTAATCACAAAGCTCAGAAGAGAATGCCAGTAATATGTGAACATTGTGGATATAATGGACACACTAAGGATAGATGTTACAAGCTTATTGGATATCCACTTGAATGGCCCAGGAATAAGAAGAAGACAGGAATTCAATATGCAAATCTAGCAGAGAGTGGTCAGGATAACAGTCCACAAGTTATCAACCAACTACCTCCTTACTTCACTCAAGAACAATATCAAAAAATCATTCAGTTGCTGAACAAAGGTACAGAGGAAAATAATCAAACCCCCACAGCAAATGCAGGTACTATGTCCTATCTACATCTTAACAGAACTCACCCTAAGTGGATAGTGGATTCAGGAGCCACTAACCATATGACTTCAAGTTTTGAATTACTGCATGACTATAAAAGAGTTCCAGAATATGCACATAGCTATGTACATTTTCCAACAGGTGATGAAGTTCAAATTACTCACACCGGAAAGTCTCATGTACTGGAAGACAAATCAGTGTCAAATGTTTTATTTCTTCCAAACTTTAAGTGCAACCTGTTGTCAGTGTCTAAAATAATCAAGGAATTACAGTGTCAGTGAATTTCTTTCCTGACTTTTGTATATTCCAGGATCTTTACACTGGCTTGGTGAAAGGGATTGGTAAAGAAGAACAAGGGCTATACATTCTCAGAGGAAACACAACCAATGCACAGGCATCTCACTGTACAATAAACAAAGCTGACATACCAACTCCTAAAATGGATTCATCCACCAGTCTTTGGCATAAAAGACTGGGACATGCTCCACTTGACATCATGAGAAGATACAAATCTCTCCAACATATTGCTACTGAAGACCACAAGTGCACAGTTTGTCCTCTTGCTAAGCATACTAAACTTGTTTTTCCTTTGAGTAGTTTTAGTACTAAGTCAGTTTTTGATTTACTACATTGTGATATCTGGGGTCCTTATAGAGTCCCTACCTACAATAACAAGAGATTCTTTGTGACTATAGTTGATGATTACACCAGATTCACTTGGCTATTTCTTATTCAGTCCAAGACTAAAGTATATGTAGTGGTTAAGGACTTCCTTACAAGAATAAAGAATTTTTTTTCTACTACTGTAAAGATACTCAGAACAGACAATGGCTGTGAGTTTCTGAGCACTGATTTTAAATCTCTTTTATCCACTCTTGGTATTATGCATCAAACTTCTTGTGTCTATACTCCTCAGCAAAATGGAGTGGTAGAAAGAAAACATAGGTCCATTCTTCAAGTTGCTAGAGCCCTTAGGTTTCAAGCTGCAATACCCTTAAAATTTTGGGGTGAATGTGTTCTGACTGCAGTGTATCTGATCAATAGAACTCCATCTAGAATACTCAATTTTATATCTTCCTTTGAACTTCTCTTTAAACACCCACCATCACTGAATCATCTAAAAGTTTTTGGTTGTCTAGCCTATGCATCAAATGCAAAAGTCTTAAATAAATTCTCCCCAAGAGCCATTCCTAGTGTATTCATGGGGTATTCTTTAACACAAAAGGGCTACATCCTTTTTGACATTCACTCAAACTCCTTCTTTGTGAATAGAAATGTGGTGTTTGTAGAATCAGTATTCCCTTTTTTACATCTCAAATCCTCTGGGGCCCCACTGTTTCCAGTTCTAGATTTGTCAGTCAATGACTCTCCTCCTCCTAACCTGCATATTCCTTCTTCCAATCCAACTCAAGGGGAGAATACTTCTTCTATCTCTATTCCCGACCCTTCTCCCACTCTCACACCTGCAGACCTTAATCAAGCCCCATCTCCTCTCCTCAGAAAGTCTTCTAGAGTCAAGCATCCCCCTATATGGATGCATGACTTTGTTACTCCTTCAACTGTATCTTGTACCTACCCTGTCTCATCCTATATCACTTATTCTCATCTCACTCCTTCTTATCAAAAGGCTTTTGTAGCCTTCTCTTCTATTATGGAACCAACAACTTTCTATCAAGCTTCTCAGGATCCACTTTGGATTCAAGCAATGGAAGCTGAAATAACTGCTCTAGAAGAAAACAACACCCGGTCTTTAGTTGACCTCCCTGCTGGTAAGACAGCTATTGGTTGCAAATGGGTATGCAAAGTCAAATATCAAGCCTCATGGGCTGTTGAGAGATATAAGGCAAGACTGGTAGCAAAAGGGTATAGCCAAAAGGCTGGCCTAGACTATTCAGAAACCTTTTCACCTGTGGCCAAGATAGTTACTGTAAGAACCATTATAGCACTTACTGCATCTTGTAACTGGTCCATTTATCAAATGGATGTTCATAATGCCTTCCTAAATGGTGATTTACTTGAAGATGTTTATATGACTATTCCTGAAGGGTTTGCTAGACAGGGGGAGACTCAGAAGGTCTGCAAACTCAACAAATCATTGTATGGTCTAAAGCAGGCCCCTAGGCAATGGAACAGGAAGCTAATAGATGCACTTGTACAGATGGGATTCATTCAGAGCCATTATGATTACTCACTCTTCACAAGGACAGTTGGTGAAGAAAGGGTGATCATTCTGGTATATGTTGATGATCTTCTTATTACTGGAAGCAGTCAAGGACTCATAGAACAGACAAGGAAGGATTGGAAACTGAAATTCAAAATGAAGGACCTTGGGGAGTTAAAATTCTTTCTGGGAATTGAGGTGGCCAGATCACAAGAAGGTATAATAATGTGTCAAAGAAAGTATGCACTAGAGTTGGTATCTGAGGTGGACTAAGTGGAGCCAAACCTGCTGCAACACCTATTGAAGGAAACCAGAAACTCACTTCAGTTGAGTATGATAAGCATTTTCCAAGGGAAGAAGTCAGTGAAGATGAAGAGCTTAATGATCCTTCAATATATCAGAGGTTAGTGGGCAGATTACTATATTTAACCATGACAAGACCAGACATTGCTTTTGTGGTACAGATGCTAAGTCAGTACATGCACAACCCAAAAAAATCACATATGGATGCTGCACTAAGAGTTGTAAGGTATATAAAAGAGGCACCTGGTTTAGGAGTGTTCATGCCTTCCAACAGTACTAATCAACTGGAAGCCTATTGTGACTCTGACTGGGGAACATGTATGGAGACTAGAAGATCTATAACTGGATATGCTGTAAAGTTTGGTGGTGCCTTGATATCTTGGAAGTCAAAGAAACAAGAAACTGTCTCCAGAAGCTCAGCTGAGGCAGAATTCAGGAGTATGGCATCTTGTACAGCAGAAATTATCTGGCTTACAGTTTTATTAAAGGAGCTAGGAGTACAAGTCCAATAGCCTGTTGAGTTGATGTGTGATAGCAAGGCTGCAATTCAGATTGCAGCAAATCCTATATTCAATGAAAGAACCAAACATATTGATATAGATTGCCACTTTGTAAGAAGGATCAGTCAAGGATTGATTAGAACCAATCATGTATCTACCAAAGAGCAACCAGCTGATTTACTCACTAGGCACTGGGAAGATCTGCACATGAGTATTTGGTGAATAAACTTGGATTAAAGGATATCTTCAAGCCATCAGCTTGAGGGGGAGTGTTGAAAAGATTAATGACCAAGCTGATTATAATTAGTTAAGTGAGTAAGAAGTTAGTTAGGAAGTAGTTAATAAGTGGTTAGGTGGTTAATAAGTAGTTAATCACTTTGTATATAAATAGACTTGTACTCATTTCCAAAGTATGAATGTATGAGAAACTGCTTAAGAGCAGAACTCTCTCTGCACAAGATCATCTTTATCCTTCTTCTTCTTCTTCATTCTTCTCTATATCTGCTAGAATTCTACACTAACAATGAATGGCTACTTAGCTACCTGGTTGCCTAGGTCCAACACCCACCCCATACTCGCTCGGATCACTGTCCCCTCTTAATATCTCTTACTAGGAATATAAGAGTCTTCGGAAATAAACCCTTTTTAAGCTAGAAACAATGTGGACATCTCATTCGAAAAGCTCTGGCAACACAAGAAAAACCTTCTAGAGACCTTAATGAATCTAGAAGCACATGTCAAAAAATGGAAAAACTTAACCTTTGATGACATCTTCAAAATATAGAAAAAGCTTTTAAATCGGCTGGCTGGGATTCAAGCGTCCCCTAATTTTTCTTACAATAGTTTTATTGTCGACTTAGAAAAGAAGCTTATCACTGAGTATAATGACATCCTTAAGAATGAGGAGGGCTACTGGAAGCTAAGATCAAGAATCAACTTATTTATTCAACGAGATGCTAACATTATATTCTTTCATACTACCACGCTAAACCATAGAAGGAGAAATCGAATCCATTCCTTACAAATGGAGAATAGTAATTGGTTGTACAACAAAAAGGTAATTATAAAGTAAATCTATTCTTACTTCAATAACCTCAACCAGTCTCCCAAAGAAACTTCTTCGTTTGATAACACTTTACCCAAGGAGGAGATAGAATCGTTAAATGATAGGCTAATAGAGGGGAAATATCCAATGTTGTATTCTCCTTCCATCCATAGAAAGCACTTGAATTGGATGACATCCATCCCTTCTACTATCAAAGATATTGGAACGTTGCAGGATTTACAATAATCAATTTCTGCAATAGAAGTGTGGGAGTATGAAAGTATAGATCCCAAAAAAACACCACCAACATATGCTAATTCCAAAATGCAAAATTGCATGCTATGGTAGCTGGCTTGAGGATGAAAGTAGTCTAAACAATACCGTTACCCAAATCATAACCGACTCTACTTAGGTCATACATCTTCTACTTAAAGGTCATGATATTTATACTCATCTAGTAACTGAATGCAGAGAGTTGCTCAAACAGATAGGGAGCCCTCAGATCAGCCATAGCATAAGGAAGAAGAACCAATTGCCAGGTATATTACATAAAGAAAGAGCGAAAATGCAGCAGGATATAGATTTTGCAATGTGGACAATTTCACCCGTGTTTGTGTTGGAACTTTTCATAGTAGACGAGGATGGAACTAGTTTTGATAGGCATGTTATCCCAAATGTAGCTATGGATAGTTCGGAACGTAGGAAAATACCGTGATGCTATTAAGATTTTTTTGTCACTGGTCTTTATCTATCAAAAAAAAAATCAAAATTAAATTTCACAATCGACCATACAAGTCTTCATATGTTTGGTATCTTAACTTGAATCTTATACTCCCTCTGTCCTATTTTATGTGGTACCATTTCCTTTTTGATCCGTCCAAAAAGAATTCATCTTATTCAAATTGGAAATAATGTACCTTTAAAATTACATTTTTACCCTTAATGAAATGATTCTCAGACAAATATCTGAGAATGGAACAAGCTTAAACAATTTCTGAAATTTAACCAACTCAATTTTTGAAAATTGTTGTCAATTTCATTCCAAGTCTTGCCTCAAAACTAGACTTAGAACTTAAACATGAATTTTCAGCAAGAAAAGTATCAGTTTTAGGAAAATATTTTAGTATTGAAACCAATATAATAGACAAGATCCAAACTAAAAGGAGGGAATGGTAACAAAAGTCACATAAATAATATATGTAAAAATTACAGAACTACACAACATATTTTATCATATTTTTTAATAATCCTAACCATTCTATAAAATTATAGAAATCTCGTATTTCCACTCTCTCTCTTCAACTTGTAGATACCTAGACAATTATTTTTTTCTCTTTCTTAATCTTAATTTATCCTAAATTATCTCCTAATTTTAAGTATTCTAATCAATATCTACATAACCTTCCTATTTTTTTTAGTTGTGTAATCAATCTTTTCATGATTACTTGTCTGTTTTCCACAGCGATACTCGCACGTTACACTTTCTGCAACAAATTCATCCAGTTAAATTCTCCAACTGGTAAGCTACATTCTTCAGCTTCACCAACCAGTTTTCAACATGTTGATCCGTTTCATGTCGCTTCTGCGCATCATCAAGAAAAGCTCTAGTAGTTGGTAGTGAATTCTGCGGTTTTTCTATGTTTTCCCTCAAATGGTAGAGATCATGGAACTTCTGCACATATGGAGTGGTTAACTTTTCAAGAATCGCCTGTAAAACAGGATAAAGTGCCAAGTCTACCATTCTTAAAGGGGGATGGGAAAGTGGTTGAAGGGCAATAGGTATGAACAGTAGTCAGAGAAAACCTAGTGACTTAGAAGAGCAAACAAAGCTATACCCAAACATAAATAAAGAGAACTTCCTGCTAAATTGCATCTCCCATTTTCTTGTTACATAAATAAAGCTAGTGATTATTATTTTTGTCTACTTCTTAATTTATCCTAAATTATCTCCTAATTTTAAGTATTTTAATCAATATCTACATAATCTTCCTATTTTTAGTTGTGTAATCAATCTTTTCATGATTAATTTCAATTTTTAAATTTTTTATCATTATTTTCAAACTAAATAAAAGGGAAGAAATTGAAAAGTATCCAATTCCTCCGCCAAAATCCAGTGTCTTCCATTTTTCATCTGCTTCTTCATAGCAGTCTCAATTCCGATTTCATCAAGGATAAAGATAAATTATTATGTTAATTGATTTCTAACTATAAAAAGATGATGTTTTAAAGATGGACTTAAAAAAAATGTCAAATAAAATAAAATAGAAAAAGTAATAATATTTTAAAGTGTTCCACAGCCATGCGGTGGCTCTGGGAATATAAGCCACCTACACTTAGCAATCATTTATACATTAGTCTATAAATTAAATGGGTATTGAGAAATTGTAACTATATGATCCTGTCATTATGGTAGGTCAATGGGAGAAAATTGGGCCAAAAAATTTTCATATAGTAAGTTAAAATTTTGAGCCTAGGCTAGTCATAAACGAAATCTAAGTTATGTAATCTCTAGGAAAATTCAGTAATGGATTGAATTATAAGTTTGATCACTAGACTTGATAGCCAAGACATTAAGGAATATGTACGGCTTCACAAAATTAAATTTGGACGAGTAAAACTTTTAAAATTGATCTTACCAAGGATAAATTATTGAACGTCATGATTTGAGAGTGCGTTGTAAAAAGGGATTTGCAGAGCGAGTTATGAAATTTTTGTCTTCGTGCAACTTACCGCAGCAGGATGAATCTCGCTATGATGGTAATGCCATGGCGCGATAAGTGGTTAAAATATCCTATATATATAGGTGGTAACAGAGAAAGTAGTGCGATTAAAAGAAGAGCGTCGTTTTCACCGGGACAAATAATCCATTTATGATCAGGGTCCCCCTTGTTCTTTTTACCTATGCCATGATGCTCATGGACATCTTATCTCTAATTGAATTTTCTTATCTTTTTACAAGTTAAACCTTGGGGAGAGTAGATAGAGTAGTGTGGTCGATGACATTCATAATCAAGACGAAAGGTCGGAGTACTTGTTCCGGTTAGGTCTGCTTTTAGTCATTCTTCTCTCTAAAAATTCGAATATTGCTCAAAAAAGATGACTCATAGTTCCTTTTCGAGTATTATCTTCACTGATGATGGATTTTCATATTTGCAAGATTTATTTTTTGAGAAAAGATCCCCTCCTTCAATATCATGATTGGGTCAACTGGGCCAGGTCATGAGTGAATTGAAAAAAATGTACATAGTTGTTCTAGCTAAAATACTTGGCAGAATGGAATATCGTATGTAGTGTTTAATCCAAATTGATGCTCTTTCGAACAAGCGAGGAATGAATGACCAAAAGCTCTACTTAAGCACTCGACATACAATTATTAAAACATGTTCATCATGTGGTCTAGCGAAGCAAACCCCTATGACCTGCCTAGTCCACCTTAGTGTATATACGATAGGTTGTGCAACAGTCTTGATTTCATCCTGCATTGCATACATTGAATCATCATTGATATCATTTTTTTATTATATTTGAGTGAGATATTGTACTGTGACCAGTGTTTACTCATTTCTGTACTATTTGATAATTGTTAAATTATATTGGTGGCACTTTGTCGTACTGGTTTTCCTGGTGCAGGTGAAAGAGTTCCTAGTTTATTTCATAGTTATCTAATTCTTTATTCCCAATCGGTTAAACCTACTGGATACATTTTTGTGTACTCATCCCTACTATATTACCCCCTGCATGCCATAGTTAGGGTCCCGTACGTGGTGGTTGATCATTTCTAGGAGCTTTTATCTTAATTTCAGTGGTGAGGCCCAGCTTCTAGGATCACTACTGTTATTACTTAGATTTGTAGTTTTTTGCTATTTTATGTTGAGATAACGTTGTATTTCACTCTCGTACTATAATAGGTGCTTTTTGCACTTATGACACCAGATTTTTGGATTTGACTAAGTATTTTGGCGGTCTATTTTGACTTTCGTTCTGATATTGGGTATTGTATTTGAGTTGGGACTTAATTAATCGTGATTCAATTTTGAGTCGTGACAATACTCGAACTTAAGGATGTCCCTTCATTCCCATCGATCTACAAATTTGACGCACTTTGAGACACCTTAACATTGTTATAGACATTGCAACAAATGTCGCTATTGTACATACGTTTTGGACATTTTTACGATATTTGACATTAAATACCAGTGTTTTACTATTCTCATTCATAAATATCCAAAAATCTTTATTTCTCTACCTTTATTTTAAATGTCATTATATCCTCATTTTCTTGTAGTGTATAACTCAAAATTGACTACAGACTATCTCTGTCATTAACTATTCAAAGGGGTAATTCAAATCACTAGTCTAGGTAAAACACAGGAACCTTCTTATAGTTTGCAAAGATTTGACTTGATTTCCTAGTAAAATTCAATTAGATTTGGAGTAAATTTTCTACAATAATTTTGTGAATTTTTTTGCTCATGATAACATAATCGCCTGCCAAGAAGGGAAAATTGTGTCAGAAGGAATTTCAATCTGATAACATAGTCACTCACCTAAAATTCTTCATTCTCCATTACAACTCTACACCTACTCCCATTATGGAATATTATATTGGTAAAAATAATTATGAATTAATTAAATTGATATTCTAGTAACAATGCCATGATTTTAGTAAATACTAGTCTTGTTGTACGCGTTGTGCGTGTGATCAAAGCAAAAAAAATTAAATTTAGTTGTGGACTTATAAAAAAATAAATAATTTACTACAAAAATAATTTTTATGATTATTTATTTATAAAGATCCTAATTTTATCATTAATTAGAACTCATGGTAAATTAGAATTTTCCTTAGCGACTCTACTAGGGCATTTTCTTTATTCAAATAAGGAAGAAGTAGAAGTCTATCAAATAAGACAAATTTAGGAATCTTTCCATGGATAGAAGTCTTTATTTTATCACTTCTTTCTATATATTTTTAAAGTTAATATTATAAATATAATTAAATAATAAATTTAAAGAAAAATAGTGAAAAGACGATTTTATTTAAAGCGGAGTTTTTTTATTGAAGGGCAAAAAATTTAAACAACATTTCTAAGGGCTTCACACTTTTAATATAGTATAGATATAGATTTAGCATGTAACCTTTTTTTTTAACTGTATCTTTTTTTTCACCCCCTTTGTTCATTAATTCAACGTACTTTTATTTGGAAAACAATTTATTTATCTAGTAAATATTATTAGCACCAGAGAGTTGATTTTCCGGCTAAAATAAATTCCATAGAAGTTTTTGCTAACTTTATTGTGGATGACTATTCAAATAATTAACTCGAACCATATGCGAATTCAAGTCATCCACCCACGATTAATATTTCCTTCGGTCCCTTTTATATGTTGTTAAATAGATGGTCTTTAATATATGTCATTTCACAAAATCAATACATAAATGATACTTATTTTCCTATTTTACTCTTGCTAGTGAATGAGTTTTGACTATTAAAATCTTACATATTTAATATCATTAATGAAAAATATGACTATAAGAAAAATATTAAATAAGAGAAAAATAGTAAATTAAAGGTGACATATAAATTAAAGGTACAGGGAGTAGTAGTAAACTTAAAAGCTTATGACTGGTGGGCATTATCACACCCTATATATAAGAGTGAATCTGCTTCCATTTCAATATCATCAATAAGCAATAAAGAGAAAAAAAAATTAAAGAAGCTAAAGGATGAAATTTTCTTGTGCTCTTGTGTTTGTGATTTTAGCCTTGTTGCTAACAACAACTTACGCAGAACAATGTGGTCGACAAAACGGTAAGCGTAAGTGTCCCAACAAGCTGTGTTGCAGCAAGTTTGGGTGGTGTGGCACTAGTTGTGACTACTGTGGATCTGGCTGCCAGAGCCACTGTCACAAAGGTTGCGCCGCCACCATGTTCGCCAATGAAACCGTCAACAACAGTGGCCAACACTTGGATGATGGTAGCTTCAACTGATCAATGAACACTCTCATATTATTAAAAGCTTATAGTATGACACATTAGACGTTGTGTCCTATGGTGTAACTTACGAAAAGAAAAAACTACATGTTGAAGTATGTAGCTTGAATAAAAGTGATGATTCACTGCATGAATGTGTTGTGTAAGAGTAGCCTAGCTACTCATGATATACTAATGTTATGTTAAATAATTGCATGGAGTACCATGGTTTAGTTCTGACGTTATGTATGTTAAGGAATGTTTGGGATGATTTTTCGAATTTTCTCTAGTATTTTGCCATGACAACATTTCCATTATTTCTTTCTGTATACTACCTCGAACTATTTTTTTTTCTTAAGTCGAGGGTCTGTCAAAAACAGCCTTTCTACCTCTAAGGTATTGGTAAGGTCTATACACTCAATCTTCCCAAGAGTCTATTGTGGGATTACATTAGGTATGTTGTTGTTTTCATATGAAAAAAATTAGGAAGTTTCTCTCTATTTCAGCGAGAATCTAATTTCCACCATGTGTTTTCCAAATGAGCTGATTCATTAGGAAATAAATGAAAAAAATCATACCCTATAGCACAAATATTCCACTTATTCGCGATCAAGAATACCTTTGTTTATAGTAGTGGAAGGACTAATAGGATTCCTGGACAACCAACTTTTGAAGAAGGAATACATATTATATTTTAAGTGAATCTCGCAGTGAAGCGGGAAATAAAAGTAAAAATTGTCATAAAGAATAACACGAGCTTTCAATTCCATAATGAAGTACTCCATCACTCGACCATAAGGCCTGTTAGGCCAAATCAAAATATGTGTCATGGGCTTGGGACCTATACACAGTCAAGTCACTAAAAGAAGTATAATTTATGAAATTACACAATCTTTTTTATCCAAATATTAAATATTTTCAATTTTTTTATAAAAATTATTAAAATTCCAACTTTTCTAAAAATTCATTTATTTTTGATACTTGATTATTCTATTTTTTATTAAAGAATATAATTAGTACAATTTTATAAATTTAGAAGTCTATTTAATGTCAATCACTTTTTAAATTTTAATTTTCCTTTTTTAAATCCATTTTTTTAAATTTTATGTTTTTTGGTATTTATCTATATTACAGTTACCATATAACATTTTAAATATTCCTTTTTCAGTTTTTCAAATTTATTTCTCTCTTGGCGGAACCGTTTCTCTGTTCTTACTCCCCAAACTCCATCTCCATATCCATCTCCATCTCCATCTCCATCTCATTATTCTTTGTTACAATCAACAATGGAACTCATTCCGTCATTTAGTCTTGGCCTCACTCAAAATGTTGTTGAAAGTGGTGAAGAAGTAATGTCGACCACCACAACAGTTATGTTACTTAATTTTTGAGTTTTTTTTTTTGAAATTTGATGTGGATACCTAACAAATTAAGTATGATTGCTACTTAAGTATTTGATACCTATTCTGTAAGGGGTCTGAAAGTTGATGTGGATACTTAACAAATAAAGTAAGCTTGATACTTAAGAAAAAAAATCTGTAACTATGCATCTAACTGGTGATACCTTTTTTTAAGAGATGATGCAAAGTTTGATACTCCATACATTATGTGATACCTGATTTATTTTTTGATCCTATGATTCACATGGAAGTAAGCTTGATTCATATCTCTTTATGATGATCCTATGTTTCACAAAGTCTCATATTTTGAAATTCAAATATTTTTTAGTAATTCATGATCTCATAAAGTCATATGTGTTAGGAACACTGTTATTTGATTCTGATTCATGCTTACTGATATTTGTGTTTCATGATATAATACCTGGCTTATTTTTTGATCCTATGATTCACTGTTGTTTGTGCTTACTGATATTCATGTTCCACTGTGACTATCAAAATCAAAATATTCATAGTTTGCCAAGCCGCCTCTTTTTTTTTCCCCTTCACCGATCAGATCACATCTAGTCATTTTTTAAAAAAAAAATTCAATTACAACGCCAAAAAAGTTTTTTTAGGGATTAATTGCATAATTTGTAACTTACAGCCTTAATTCAAGGGATACTGCTAGTTGGCAGTAATTTCTTTTCCTTATTTAACATTTCAGCATTAATTTTCAGTTACAATTAGGTAAGTATCAAGCGGCCTCAGAAGGTATCAAATAAATGTCAAAAGTCGGGATTTTTTGTAATTAGGTAAAGATTCGAGATTTTTAGAGATTTTTTAAAATCAGTATGGGATTCCTAAAAATTAAACAAGCACAAGTAACTCTATATAATACACATTGCTCAATAAGTTGGGACACTTATATAGTGTGTGTATATATATATATATGTAGTCACTCAAAAATATCTTAATTATGCTCTATAGCTATAGTTTAGGTAATTAAATTTCGCAATTATAGCTATAGCAGTATTTGTACATTTCGATTTACAATTCTCATATCATTTGTATAATTCGTTATACAGTTCACAGTTTTTGTATATCACTATATAATTCGCCCCTGTTTTGGTATAGCGTTTGTATATTTCGTTATACAATTCATGCACATTGTTTATATAATTCGCTATACAAATCGTAATGTTTTTATATTTCTCTATACAATTCACAATTTTTGTAACTGTTTGTATAATTCGCTATACAATTCGTATACATTGTTTGTATAATTTGCTAATGTTTGTATAATTCGCTATACAATTCATGTAGCGTTTGTATAATTCGCTATACAATTTGCAGTATTTGTAGATTTGATACAATTCGCTATACAAACTCAAATTGTAACTATACCAAATATGTTAATCATGAGCCGTAATTATTTCAAACTAGAGCTATCTTAGCTAATTAACTAGTATATGTTTGTTTATCCGCGTAATTTTCCTCATATATAACTGGAGAAAAGTTGTGTAAAAATTCTTTTTACTTCAAATTAGTTTATTGCATATGCTTTCCCTTTAACAACAACAATTAACTAAAAAGAGGGAAATGTGCATACTTGTCTTTGAAACTGATTTTTGAGACTTGAGATACTTAATTAGTGCCAACTGGCAAATGTAACTTAAGCTGAACAAATTATATTAAGGTATTTGTTGCAGTAGTTATAATTAGAGAATAAAATAGCATTGAATTATAGTTTTATTTAATTAGAGCGGCAAAACATTGATAATTGATTAAATAAAACAAAAATGAAAAAAAAAATCATTTCTTGGCAACCCCTAGACATATTTAAACACTGCATTAAGCATGCCCCATGTATAGTAAAAATGTTTTAAAAAATTCCTTGGGAAAGAAAATATTATTTATTTTCTTGCCAAAGAAGGCATGAATTTGAAAAAAATATAGTAGTGAAAGAAGAAGGGAGTATCTTATTATTTAATTTGTGTGATCACATCATCTCTAAGTTTTATTAGAAAAGTAATACGTATTTTACTTATATTATATATATTAATAACTAACCAAATTATTAATATAATAGAAAGGTGTAGAGATCGTGTATTAGGATAACAGGTTAATAGGCTAGTAGGGGTAGATTGATGTCTGACCTGGTGTTTCAGTAGGATAGTAGGACTAGTCATGTTTTTTTATCTTGTTGTTTTTTTCCTGACTTATATTTGTTACTTCTATTGTATTTTTATATTATCATTTGTTTTCCATTTTAGTCGATTTTTTTTCTACTTTTACTTTTCTTTATGTTTCATACGTAGTTTCTTCTGCTTTTGGGTCTTGATATATTTTTGACGAAGGTCTTTTGGAAATAGTCTCTCTATCTCTATGAGATAGTGATAAGGTGTGCGTACATTTTACCTTCCCAGATCTCGAGTATGTTATTGTTGTTGTTTATATTAATAACAATCCAAATTAAATATACAAGGTTGAAACTGATAAAACCAATTAGTAATGTTATTAAATTCTCTCAACATTTAGTGTTATTTATATGTTGCAATTTATGGATTTTGGCCGTTTCAAATAAAACGTGCAACTTCCAACTTTGTATACAGCCATAGCGCCTTTACTCTCTGAATTTTGGTATACATAATTAAAGTGCATGATGTTAGATTCCAAGTCAAGGTATGAGACAACCTTAACTAGTTATGATAAAAAGATCAATTTCACCTTTTTCTGGTCTTGTTTATTGAATATTTGAGTTTGTTTGATCATATTTAAGATTCAATGTTTGATGTTTTTGGAGGATTTGCAGAGCAGGGTCAGTTAAAGATGTTGGAAAGTGGAGAAATCCTTCAATTATTTCGAAAACAATTTCTGCATCCAAGCTTTGTAGATGTGATGCTTTGGAGTCACAAATTGAAACCAATGCCCTTGTTTCTCTTGAAAGGAAGCCCTCTGTTAAGCAATCATCTAAGGTATCATATGAATTGTAATTTACTTATTAATGAAAAATGGATACTTAGAATTGATATAGTCGGCTCCAACTAGTTTGGGATTGAGGCGTAATCATTTTTGTGTCGATTCTTAATTTTTTTTTTTCTGTGTGTGTAGAACCGGAGCAATAGACTAGTTGTCATGCAAGAACAGATGGAAAAACTTGAGGAGGATTTGAGAGAGACAATAGAGCAATTAGATTTTGTTGAAGGAGAAAAGAAGAAAGCCATTAATGAACTAAGTGAGATAAAACAAGTAGTCCATGAGGCCAGTATGAAGGCAAATGATGGAATAACTCCAAGGAGATCAAGTGAACTCTATGCAGAAGTTAGGACTTTGAAGGAATTGCTTACTAATAAACAAGAAGAATTAAAGATAAAAGATAAGAATATCAAGTCTTTGAAGTTGGAGCTCGAAAAGGCGAAAAGATGTGATCTCAAGATATCAGAAAAAGATGCTAGTTTGGGAAAAGTGAAAGAGGGATTTAGTCCTGTAAAAGCATTCAAGATTCGCGTAACGGATTGGTTATACGATTTTAAGAGAAGGGTACAAGAATTAGAAGATGAATTGGAGAACAAAAAGTTGTCAGAGTCCAAAATATTTGATGCTTGGTTAGCAAAGACAAGGCAGTTTGAAGAAATCAAGATTGAACTTGAAGAATCCACGCTCGAAATAGCTTCTCTTCATGAAAAGATTGAATCTTTAGACACTTCTCACAATGGGGAGATTAAAAATTCAACCAAGAAGGAATCAAAAGACATCATGTCTGAATTCGACTTGGCAAAAGAGGATGAGAAAATTGCATCATCAAAGGCCATGGCTTTGAATGATGAGATGAGTTTGCTGAAAAAAGAAATGAAATTGGCAAATGAAGCAGAAGAAAAGAGCAGAAAGGCATTAGACGATTTAGCATTAGCATTGAAGGAAGTTTCTTTGGAAGCATCTGAGGCGAAAGAAAAACTTTGTGCTACACAAGTAGAATTAGGATTAGTGAAAAAGGAGGCTGGAAATCTGAAGGAAATTATCAAAAGCACAAAGGCCAGATATAAAATGTATTTGGATGAAGCCAAAAAGGAAGCAGAATTATATAGGAACACAGCAGAGAGACTGAAATTAGAAGCGGATGAGTCACTTACGTCTTGGAATGGGAAAGAAATGAGCTTCATCGCGTGTATAAAAGAAGTTCAAGAAGAACGAGATCTTGCTCTACACGAGGTTACTAAGCTCAGCGAGTCTCTTAAAGAAGCTGAGCAAAGAAGTAAAGCTGCAAGAGAAGAAAACTACAAATTGAGAGACATCTTAAAGCAGGCTATCAATGAAGCAAATGCTGCAAGTGCTGCTGCTGACATTGCTAGACGGGAAAGTTCTCCACTCAAAGATTGTCTGGCTAAAACAGGATGAATCGATAATATGAATGCATTGTAAATGATGAACGTGCCTCGCGACAATTTCAACGAGTAAAAACAGTTGAGTTTTTCAGCATCGACAGAACATAGAATTGCAGAGGGGAGCAAAAGAAGATGAAGTCATGAAAGGCGAGGATCACACAAGCCAAGAAAACTTTCAGCTTCAATCACCGTGAGGTAAAGCTTCCAGAAGCTTAATTAGGAGAAGAAAAACATTAGTTCTGAACTTGGAAGAGTTGCTAACCTCATAACAAGGTATTGTTTTCATAAGAATGGACTATTGCCAAGGCTACATAGATACCATTTGAAATGATATACAGTTTTTATCATGTACTCGTAGCCACAACTGTGATTAATTGCTTTCAATTCAGTAAATTCAATTCCATATAAATGCAACATATTGATCAGTGGTATAGATTAATACAAAGTCTAAATGGAGTAACATGGATAGTGATAATTTTTATTATAGACCACAACTCGTTTGGAACTGAAGTGTACTCATTGTTATTGTACAGAAGGGGAGATATACCATCTGTCTTGCTATGATCTATTAAAATATCCGAGCGCATAATGTTTAAACAATAATGTGTCTAGGGAAGTGGACAGATTCTTTTTTTCTTTTGCTGCTTATTTTCCTCCTCTGTGTTAATCTGTTTTCACATTTTGGAAATTATAGTGTATCCTTTTCAACATTTTATTTATTTTGATTCTGTATGAATGGAGTAACTTTGATCTTTGGCAATACCAGATAGGCCCACACACAAATCCAGTATCTAAATTCTATTGAAATATTCTATTTCCAGTGCATAGTTATTGCATGGAGAAGCACATTTTGATCATTCCAGTTCAATTTTCAATACTGTTTGCTTCCTCAAATGAGGTTGACAAAGAAGCTCTACTAGCATTCAAAAATCTTGTTACAAGACTTAGTCATATTTTGGCTAATAACTGGACCAAGAATACTTCTTTTTGTTCTTGATTTGGTGTCAGTTGTTGAAAAAAGGCAAAGGGCTGCACTCTCTTGCAAGTGATGATATTCAAAATAACCAACTCCAAGGAAGAATTCCAACAAGTCTATTTAAGTAATTCATTGGCTTTCAATAAACTTGGTGGTGAAATGTGGAAAATGCCATGGTATCATGTACCAGAAGTTCGAGTTTTAAGTCTCAGAACCAATAGCCTTACTGGTACAATCCCTCCTTCTGTTGGAAATGCCACAAAGTTGCTGAACTTCAGTTTGTCCTGGAAGAGAATCACGGAGAAAATTCCGAAAATGAAAGCCAACTTGATTTGTCCTTCACTCATAATCACTTAACAAATTCTATTCTTGCATTACTGTTAAACATCGCCTCACTTCTTGCCGTATCTCTGACATTCAATAGCCTTTTGGGTCCTCCCTTGCTTGATGAAATCTGAAAAAGCTAAGAAACAAATTTCTGGGGGTCTTCATTTTCAAAACCTTAAAGAACTTCTTTAGCAAGACCATCAGATCGAATGGGAAAATCCTCAGTACATCACAAATGATTCCAAGCTTGAGATATGTACGGGAACTTTCTCATGGGCACTATTCCTACTGATTTAGAAATACTTCATGAGCTGGAAAATTTGTCCCTATATGCTAATCAGCTTACCAATGAACCAACTGAACATAAGTTGCGATTCCACAATTCCTTGACGGACCATAGGATGCTGAAAACCAAGATGTGGGTTCCAATCTGTTGAACGCGGAAGTAAGTTGCCCTGAAGGCCATTTTTGGCATTTTCAATCAAATTACCATTTGTCCGATCATTTTTGGATGAGTCAAAAAGTTGAATTTTAAAGATCTTGTAAAAAAGTTGGAGTTTTGCAAAATGAAGAGTTTTCAATCGCTTAAAGTTGAAAATTTTGAGTTTCGAGTGTCGGAATCCGATTTCGTCGATTCCATCAGTTTCAGAATGCCGAATCTAGTCTAAGAGAACTTGCAGAACTTAATTCGAAGTTAAAACGAATTTTTTAGGCCCAAAGTTGCATTTCTAGTTCATTTTGGATCATAGGTTTGACTTTGGTCAACATTCAGAGTTCGGGGCTCATATCGAATTTTTGTCAGTTCCAATGGTCCCGAGGGAGGAAACCAATGCTAGAAATGGCTTTATTGTATTTTTTTTTACAGCTTTTGAGAATATTTTGAGTTTTTGAGTCCTAAACTAGTTTAAACGATCTTTCTCGGGTTTCTGGGCCAAGGCGGTTCCAAATTTGAATTCTGACGATTCCAATGAGTCCAGATCATCGTTTCTCCTAGGCTTCCAGGTTTGATTTGCGTTCACGGGGATCCGAACGAATTTCGAAAGTCCAGTTAGTGATTTAATTGTGTTGTGTGCTTCTGGTGCAGCTGTATTTGGTACATGCCCCATTACTCTTTGCGTTTGCGGGCTTGAGACCGCGTTCGCGGAGGTGTGGGTGCATTACCCTCTGCGTTCGCGGGCCTCACTGCCACATTCGCGGAGTGCTCTACAGTGAACCTCCGTGTTCCCGGATAAGGCTCCGCATTCGCAGAGGGTTAATCTTGTCACACCCCGAAGAGAGGGGAGGCGTAACTGGCACCCGATACCGCTATTGGTCGGGTAAGCCACTAAACATGCTAGTTAACTAAATTAGGAACCAAAAGAAAATCGGGCAGCATGACGTCTGAAAGACTAACCTGGACATTTTAGGTCATGACCTGGTCAACAGTAAATCATGTACATCAAGATAGATAAACAAAAACGATAGAGTACTAGTTAGCTGAGAAGGCTGCAACAATAAAGGTACAGGCACACACTATATATATATGTCAATCTGATGACCGGAGACCGAAAGGCACAAAAGAACCAATCCACAATAACATGTCCACAATAGCCTCTAAGAGAATCACTAACACTGCTGGGACAGGGCCCCGACTATACCTTACTGTACAAAAAAAGTAAGTATCCTGTGAAAGCTCCAGGAAAAGGTGGAGCTTACCAACTCATAGCTGAATGAGGCTCCTAGTGGAGGGGTAAATCAGAACCCCTACCTGAACCTGCACGCACAAAATAAAATGCAGTGTCCCCAGGCAAAGACACGTCAGTACGAATAAACATGTATTTGTATGTAAGGCAGAAAGTAAAATTATAGATAACCATAGTATAAAGGTTAATAGAAATACCACCTGTAACCAAAACTCAAGTAGCCTTAATGGCCAATAAGCAACCTCCTAGTGAGCAAATATGCATGGTATATATATATATATACAATCATTTGGGCAAATAGGCCCCATACTTTCGATTATAGCTCGAAGTCTATGCATAACGTGCAATGTATGATATGAATATCAAATGCACATAGTAGGCCATAGCAAGAACTTAGCCAATCTTTGCTCATTTGTACACTTATTCTCATAACATCATTAATCTTGGCTCATTGATACACTTATTCTCATAACATCATAATCGTTGTCATAGCATATACGCATGACTCGAGGGATCTTATATGTTTTTTTAACAAGTTTGGGAAGTTAACCCAACATTTAGAGTGAAGCCTTAACTTTGAAAATGTTCATAAGGGTGTTTTATATAATGCTTATACTTGGTCCCATGTCAATTAGTAAAAGAAAGTATTTAAACAGGATCAAGTGCCTTAGTCGTTTAAATAGGAGCACTTCACCAGAGAATATTGGAAACTAACGTGTTACTTGTTAAATGCTTCAATTATATTTTTGTATGGAAGAAGGACTGATTATGAATACTACATTCTCTTCACATTCTACATTTATTTTAATGGCACTACACTAAGAAGAGAAAACCAACAAAATGATATATAGATATTGAATGTCCAATTTAAGCGAACGAATGGAATTTCAACCTAATACCATCATGAAAATAACTCAACTGTAATCCCAGTGCCTTTCACAGAAGGTCTTTGTAGCAATAAAATAGTAAGATATCACATTTGACGTTTTGGGAAACTTCCCAGATTTCGTGCTAAAAAAGGAGGGGCGGAGCTTAGCCTTAACATACCTCTCCAACATCACCCAATTGCTCAAGGTTCCTTCACGAAAGTTGTTCCTTACGTCCTAAGCTTTGCAACCACTATATATACATAACTTATAACCACCTATAAACAGTCTATAAATTAACATTAATTGGCAGATTTGCCATATAGCATTTACGCGAGTAGACGTTCATAAAACTTCATAAAAATGATCGTAAAAGAGCCCCAGGATTATTACCTGAACACACCAGCTGAAACCTAGAATAACCAACAAGAACACCATTTTTTTCATCCCAAAAACAGCTCCAAACACAACTAATAGGAGGGGAACACAATTGCAAAGCATAAGGCACACATTTCGAGGCACATGGACAAATTTTAACGGTAAAAATGCGAAAAACTTACTCAAATTCCTTTGGTACCTTGAGGGAACTTTTTCTTCAATTTATACGCTGTTTGGGCATGAAATGGTACTGATCTGAGCTTTAAAAAGCTCAAATTAGCCGACATTAAAGCGGGTCAACCCGACCCATGACCCGATTTCCTCCTCAGGCAATCATAGAAAAACTTCATAAATTTTTATTCTGAGGTCGGTTTGATGCGCGGTTTGGTGCGTTGCAATCTAGACTCATAGCTCTTCAATTTGATAGGTCATGGACCTTCTAACTCCTTATGTTTTGGGAGGTATGGCGTAATACATTTGACCCAAATTTAAGAAGGATTTCTTAAAGAAACTTACGGTAACTTTTTCCAACTTTTATCTTGCAACTTTCTTGATTCCAAAACTTAATGTATGACCTTTGTGCTATTAAAATAACTCTTACAAAATCCATTATTAGCAAATTATAAACTTTTAGTCCCATCTGAAAAGTGAAACCTAATTTAAACCTTCCAAAAAGGGCGAGGTGCCACTTGGGCCATTTCTTACCCCGAATGTGTATTTAGGGGAATCCTTTGACTTGAAACATTAAGTCCTTGATATTATCTCTTATTGTCAGCCTTATTATCCCTAGGTGCTAGCAAAAATTACCTATGTCTTATATAACACCACACTATTTGTATAATGGAAGACAAGAAACACGGGGTCTCATAAATCTTTCCTTGGCCGCCATGTTCGCGGATAAAACTCCCCGTTTGCAAAATACGTAATTATACCCGTTTTCACCATTTTCAACCCTCCAAGTTTCATTTTCAAGAGAGATTTTGAGATTTTTCAAGGCAAAATGATTGGCTAACTATTTTCTAACCTATTTCATTGATATACATTGATTAATTTATAATTTTAGCTTCTTATTTTGGGATCTTAATGGTGTAAATTGGGATTTCTCTGATTTTGATTTCCAAACTTTAATCTATGATTTCTCTCTCGTTTCAACGCCGTTTCTGAAATCGTTTTTACTGTTGAACTCCTTGTCACCTTGAAAATATTTTTGTACTTTAATTTTCAAATTTCGGCTGCATTTTTCTGCATGGGATTTTTGACCACTTTACCCCTTTTATCTGAATTAATTGATTTTAGTGTCATTAGATACATCACGTGATTGTAATGTTATATTTGAACATGTTTTGGTGAGTTGAAATACCGTAGAAGGGGGAAAGCAGAAATTTCGACTTGATTCGAGACTTTATTTGAGGCAAGTGTACTTCTAACCTTTTGTTAAGTGTGATTGAACCTTGTATGCTCCTATATGTATGTAATAGAGGTTTTTGGGGTAGAATTGTATTATCTTAGGCTTTGATCATGAGATTTCAATTTGAGTGTTGACTTAAATAATAATTTTCTGATTTATGGGTTAATTGTGAATTGAAATCTATATGTGAACTTGTGAATTATTTGATATTGAGATGGAGATAGAACTTATATTGCAATACAGTTGAGATGGTAACATGATTAATATATTGAGACTGTAGTGACATTGAGACACTGATGGTATTGAACTATTGATGATATTGAGATCGTTATGATGTTGATATAATTGTGATCATGCACTTTGCATCTTCTATTATTTGTGCATTTGATATTTGTGATGGCTATGGCTGAGAGATGTGCAAGATAACATGTGGGTTGGTGGTCGAGTTCTCTACTGGTCGAGCCGATGCTATATGTCGGCGGGTCCGAGGTCATTTCCACACAGGTGAACATGATATGAGGTCATTGCCAGCCATGTTCACAAATACACGGTACAAGTGAGATCCTCATGAGTTCTGACTAAGACAGTCATTTGGTCAGCGGATGTGTATTCTAGGGCAAACATCATCATGATTAATTGACATTGCATCACATTATTTACATCTCATGATATTCACTCCATCTCATATCATACTTGTTTCTATATTACAACTGTATTGTGTTTGGGGATTAAATACTTATTGTACATTGACTTGAGTAATTGAATGTTGTATCTATTTATAAATGGTGTTGAAACATTATGATAGGAAATGAGTATAACTATATTACTGTGATCTGTATATTACATTGTGTTGGGACTTTTTTGAGTGTAGGGCTGTAGTTTAGTGGTTTGTGGTTGGGATTTAAGGAGTTATTTGTGTTTTTCATTGCTTTACCTTAGGTTAGTTCCATTTCATTGAGTACCCCGTAATTTGGTACTCACCCGTTGCTACATTTTTGTAGGTTGTGAGCCCGATCTACCCTGCTAGACTTCTCTTTATACGATCAAGCTACTGGTTTACTAGTACGATAGCTGCTTATGTCTTCAGCAGGCCTTTGAAGATTCTATTCTATATTTTGTTCCATTTGAGGACTAGACATTATAACTTATATTACTTTAGTTATTCTGTATTTAGAGGTTTTTACCTGTGACACCAGTTATTGGGATGGTTGTATTTTGTTTTCTTCTGCATATGTATTATATTAGATTAATATCTTCCATTTTTATTATTTCATTAAGTTGTTTGGGTTTTGGGCTGACTCACCTTAGCGGGTTAGGTGAGTGTCATCACACACCGGATTTCAGGTCGTGATAATTTGGTATTAGAGCCCCAGGTTCATATGTCTCATATGTGTATAAGCCTAGTCGAATAGAGTCTCAAGGATCGGTATGGAGATGTCGGTCACTTATCCTTGAGAGGCTACAGAGACTGTTAGGATATTCTCTGTTGCTTCTTTCTAATCAATTCGTGCATGGGTCCCTGTTTAACTGCTAAGCCATAGTGGGCCTTTTGATAGATAGCAAGGACTAGAGCTACTACGACTACAGGACCAGGGAAGATCGCCCCTGATATTGCTATTAAGACCCCAACTAGGGGAAAGGGTAGTGTCAAAGGACGAGCTAGAGATTGGGGCCGAAGAACCGCACCAATGAGGGATTATGATTGGGGTGTCTCTCCGGGGCTAGCTATGGAACCTAGTGAGGAGCAAGTTCCAGAAGAGTTTGCTACAACACCACTACTTCAGGATACACTTTTGAGAGTTTTAGGTTTGCTTGAGACTTTTGGGAAGGTAAGCAGGCAGCCTAGTTGATACACCAAGTATTTCTCAAACACGAGTTCGAGTTTAGCCTCCGAGTTAGTAGCAGGCCCCTGCGGCCCAGGTACAGGTGGAGCAGCCACCAGCAGTACCCATTGTTGAGGTTCCTCATGCAGTTGCCTTGACCGATAATGAACAGCGTAGGTACGAGGGGTTTAGGAAGATGGACCCACCTCAATTCCAAGGTAGGAAGGCTAACGATGCACATGAGTTCTTGGTTAGGGAGCTACTTGAAACCGTTGGACTGGCCGAGACCCACGGTGTCTGATATGTTACCTTCTAGCCTCGTGGGACGGCCATGGATTTGTGGAGGACTTATTTGGGATCCTTTCTAGTTGATTCTCCTCTATTGACTTGGGAGACATTCGCCAATGCTTTCTATGATAGATTCGTTCCTTGGAGTGTTAAGGAAGGGAGTCGTCCGAGGTTTGAGAGTTTGCTTGTACGGATGTAATTAGGAATGTTAGTAAGAAAGTGCATGCAGATAATTGGTTAAGTCACTACATTTGGCTGGTATGACTTAGGGTTAGATTGCCACATCAACTATAAGTTCAGTTTCGTAGTAGGGCGTGGCCGTTTTTACATCGTTCGGCATATGACAATATGATCACAGTTATATAAATGGGGTTAAGAGACTATTGGGTGGGATATGAGAGAGAAGTCTACAGAAGTTGGTTCTAGTATGAGAATGGGTTTCTTTATTGGGTTGCTAATGATAGGCACGATAAGATATATGAGAATGCGATTAATGGTAAACTAGGGTATGCAATTTCTAACAATCTTTAAGGTATGCATTAATCATGATTGGTAAGGGAATGGATTGCAAAGTATGAGTCGGGATCCAGGATTTCATGGTAAGTTGCAATCATGACAGTTGATTTTGTCAAGGTAAGGATTAGTTAGGAAATGAGATGATTGGTTACGTTGGTTATTGAACATTTTGAAGGGGTTTGAGCATGGTGTCAATTACCGACTCTGCTACTTTTAATGGTGAAAGAACTTAATGAGGCTGCATCTGAATAGTTGTGTGAAGTAAAAGGCAATTTGTTGTGAAATTTTTCTAAGAAATGATGACAATAAATGGGTTAGCAGTGAGTACATGAGCCTTGGGCACAAGGAGTTTGAGCATTTAGGATCGGGCCATGAGTATGGGTTATGTATCCAAACAACCTTGTAGCTTTGATGAAGATGCAAGTTAAGAAAAGTGAAGGAGATAAGACATCATATATAGATCCATGGTTCAGAGTTGTAAATTATATGAAATTTTCACTTCGAGTTGGTGTGATAATGTGAGGTGTGCTGACTCACCACTAGGCAGTGAAAGATTTTCAACTACTTTTCAGAAGGCTTGATTTGGGTTGAACGATAAATAGTGATACGTGAGGAATTTTATGTTTCATGCTCGGTCGAATCATCCAATTATAATAGGAAACTCATGGGGGCATTACAGAAAGGACTTACGATTTTATGAGTGTCATTGATGATGTGGGATTGGATATGGGTACTACTTCATTGATGGAAGTTAACGTGAACTATCATGATGGGTTATGTTGTACCTAGTGTTGAATGAAGGTTATGTGCTAATGGTATATAGAATTCACGGGATGACCAAGAATTTTTTAAGTTTGGTATGAAGGAACAAGTGTTTGAGAGGAGGTTGACATATTTTCTCCTCGAGAGGGGTTACACATGGTTGAGGTTGATTTCTAATGAGATAATTCCAACTCGTGAAAAAGGACACCATACTTGATTCAGCTATTGTTCCAACATTCGGGCAATCTTACTGGAGGTTTTATAGGCTTGGAAGTACCATTCATTAGTTGTCTTTCCTGTTCGCTACCTTTCTTTGGGGTCATATTTAATTGGATTCTCTCTTACAAATGTGTTTTGTTGAAGTGTTGGAATCCCACAGCTTAAGTTCGAGGAGGATTATGTTAAGAGGATGGAACTTGGATAGGATTTGTGATGATGTGTATATTGCAATTGGTTGTGATTAGTTCAGATTCATTCTTGGCCTTCACCAGAAATAGATTTGGGTTGCCTTGTGTTCTCGCGGGTGAAAGTTTGTCCTAATACACTATGGTATGAGGAAGTTGGTTCAAGTTTGGTTCGTCGCCTGGTCTCTGACTTGGTAGTTACACTTGGAGGGCAGAGTTTCACGTTGGCTCATAAGTCTTGTCCTTAATGGTACATTTTGATATCATAGCCCTCGGAAATGGGGTTATTGAAGCAATTAATAACTTTGAGAACAATATTTCAGTCTCTTGGATTACTTCTGGTGAGGCTCCTCCCTTTGCCTTATATTCAAGAATGAATATGGTTTTTAGTGGTGAATGATGTAATGACTCTGAAGGTTATTTTTGGCATTTTCGACCAACTTACCATTTTGCCCATTCCTAAAGTTGCCTTGATCATTTTTGGATGAGTCAAAAAGTTGAATTCTGAAATTCTTGTAAAAAGTTGGAGTTTTGCAAAAGAAAGAATTTTCAAAGGCACAAAGTTAGAAACTTTGAGTTTTGAGTATCAAAATTTGATTTCGTCGATTTCATCAGTTCTGGAATACCGAACCTGATTTATGAGAACTTGCAGAATTGAATTCGGAGTTAAAACAGAAATTTTAGACCCAAAGTTGCATTTCTAGTTCTTTTGGATCATAGGTTTGACTTTGGACAATATACGAAGTTCAGGGGATCATATCAAAATTCTATCAGTTCTAGTGTTTCCGGGGGATGAAACTAACGTTAGAAATGACTTCGTTGTAATTTTAGTGCTTTCAAGAATATTCTGAGTTTTTGAGTCTAAAACTAGTTTAAACGATCATTCTCGGGTTCTAGGCCAAGGAGGTTCTGAATTTAAATTTTGATGGTTCCATGGAGTCCAAATCATCTTTTCTGGTAGATTCCATATTTGATTTGTGCTCATAGGGTTCCGAATGAATTTCTAAAGCTCAGTTCATGATTTAATTGTGCTATGTGCTTCTGGTGCATGCCCCATTTACTCTCCGTGTTCGCTAGCTTAAGACCACGTTCGTGGAGTTTTGGGTGCATCACCCTCCACGTTCGCGGGCCTCACTGTCGTGTTTGCGGATTAGGCTCCGGGTTCACGGAGGGTTAGTCTTTCCTTGGCTTCCGCATTCGTGGAGTATTTGCTCGAAAAATTTCTGTACTCTCAATGTGCTCGAAAAGGTGTTATTTTATTGTACGTTTTTGCGTCATGCATCTTGGTATTATTTCAATAAAAATAATTGTCCTCTTGATCCATTTTTATAATTTCATTCCCCCCCCCCCCCCCCCCATCTGTTTATTTTTATGCTTTATAAGTGGCGTAAATAATATTGATATGGAAATCAGTCATCTCATGAATCTTACACCTCTTTTAATATAAGTTATCGTGGTGCATGAAATTGAATGACCAAGGATGCAGCCATATTTTTAACACATTATGAATACTTAGAAGGCCATTTTTAACTATCAAAAATATCAAAAAAACCACAAAGATAGATGGATATAATACCAAATGGATATTTAATTAAGTGGGTTTTGACCAACATTGAAATAGAGAAAAAAGAAAGCAGTAGATAGTAGTGTCCATGAGCTGACACTATTCTTGTTCATGTGGAACTCACAATACATACATGTTCTCACTTTATTCTACAAGTACAAATTTAAACACACAAGCACATACATATTACCTTCTTCTTATCATAGGACATACATTTTATTAGTTGCCACCAACATGATCATTGTTAACATTTGCAGCTCTGCATTGACTCTGGCATCCAGGTCCACAGTAAGCTCTGGTTGAACCACAGTAACCATATTGACTGCAGCATAACCCGCCGGCACATAAAGCTCCACGAGCTTGACTTCCACATTGTTGTGCATCTGTTGCACTTAGCAACAATGCTAATGTAATCACAATAAGCACAGGCAACTTCATCATTTTCATTTTTCTTATTTCTTCAGATATTCAGTGATATTAGTTATGGATGGAATTTAAGTAGAATGATGCATGTCATATTTATAGGGAGTCATGGACTATTTACATTCCAGAATTGCTATACCTCAGGTTTTACTTCATGTGCTAGGGAGATAAAAGACTTTTAGTATAACCATCTGACCCGTCGTTATGGGTAAATCAATTGGGACAAAAAAATTCGGAGTAATAATTCAAAAATTTTGAGCCTGACAAAAATTGAGTCATGATAGGTCCTAGGCAATTAGGTATGGCTTTACGAAATTGAATTAGGGCGAGTAGAACTATCAAAATTGATCTTGGCACAAAGGGTATATATTTTTAAACGTCACGATTTGAGGGTGTGTTGTGAAAAAGAGGGTTGAGATGCGAGTTACGAAGTTTCTATCTCCATGTAACCTACCATGGTGGGACAGTCGTAGGCTAAAGTAAAAAAGAAGAATTAAATTCATTTTTATTTCCTCCTACTTCGTCCTTGAGAGATCAGAAGCGACGTAGAACTTATTTTCTTCAATTTTCCATCCATTTCATAAAAAAAAGCTAAATCGATAACTCAACTTACAAGTAAATTTGATTTCTAAATTAAACCTTTGAATCTAGGGGAATTGTTATAAGAGAAGATTGTGACCTTCACTTAATGGTGAGAAAAAGTCGCCTAGTTGGGGGAGATGATCATTAAAGTAGCAACGGATTAGTTTTTTAATATCATTCAAGTAATTTAGGTAATTGTTTGTTGATTTTATATTTCTTAATTGTTTATAGACTAAGAACAAGCCGAAAAAGGACAAAGGGAAAGGTCATATTCTTTAAGAGGGTCTAACGCTTGTTTTTGAGATCGGTGATCGTTTGATATTTTCATTTGTGTGATATATATTCGTGGTATTTTCTACATGTATATAAATAGGGAATAATGACATGAACATAACTTAATATGTAATTTCTCATAATCAAATTGTATGCAATGAACCTATCACCGGAATTGTGTAAGTTGTTCATTATTCATTGTTCGTGTAATTGTGATTGTGATTATTGGACCAAGCATCACCGTCTGACATATTATTGGATTCGGTGTCATATTTAACATATTATTGGATCTGGTGTCACATTCAGACACATTATTGGATCAGATATTACGTTCCAACACAATTTGTTTGAGGGTGAGTCCCATGAGAGGACCATTGTTGAATTTGTGGTAATAATGATAATTATGAAAGTGTTATGTTAAGCATAAATTGTAAATTGTTCTTTTTTCGTATGTGTTGATTTACTAAGTTGCAGTTACATGTTATATATTTTGTTTATTGAAATAGTCACGCGATCTCGCCAGTACATTATTGTTATGTATACTAGTACTACACTTGCTCTTTTCTTGTTGAGTATAGAGCATCTTTAGGTAGATGTTGCCTGACCTCAAAATAGGAGATTGCTGATTCGAAATTCAAGGGTAAGCCAGCTCATCCAGGCACCATGGATTCCTCTATTTTTTCTCTTAGTCCAATTATTTTCGAACTCAAACAGTTAGACTTTATTTTTGTTATGAATTCTTGGAGTTGCATCCCCTTATATTGAACAGTTAAATAGCGTTTTAGTACAATGACTTTCAGATTTTAGAAGGTTATTTTCTACTTTTACTAGACTAATTCTGTTAAGTTTATGGAAATTCATTTTTATTTAATTTAAACCTTCTTCCGCATCTCTAAGTGTTATAATTTCATGTTAGATTGTTAGTTGGGTTGTAGTATTGCTTTTTCCACCAGAGGATTAGTGTAGATGTCACTCACGACAAATTCAAGTTTATGACATTTAGTAACGTGTAAGAAGGAGATTTTTATTTATTTTATTTTTTCACATGGAAAATCTTATAACACCCTTTTTATTTTAACGCAAGATAAAAAAACAAAATTTATCCATTTTCTAAAATTGATTGACAAGCATAATTTTCCACAACATTATTAGAAAGGACAAAGTGAAAATTTAGAAAACAATAATAGGGAGATGGCTCTTACTATAATAGGGAGAATGAGAAGACAAAGTTAAATCACAACACTACCATATTTGTTCAGGCGGCTGTGCCAGAAATTTTCTTTAATAGGGATAGTAAATTGATTGTATTATGATATTTCCTCTCATGTAAATAGGGAAAAAATGAAGAATAGGTCCATTATTTTTGTAATATGATAGGTTTAAAATAGTCTTTAAATATATTTTCGAATAGTGATGACTTCTGATCTTATAAATTTGTCAAAATTAATTTCTTAAATGTTTAAAAATCAAATTAATTTCCTCCCCAACTTTGACCAATCATCACCCCCACCCCCACCTCAATCATATGCAGTGTCCATTTTACCCTTATTATTTCACATATATGTAATACCTTTTTATATTGTATAAAATAAAATAAATTTACTTGGACATTTATAATATTTTATTTAAGTTAACTAACATTATAAGAAGAATAATACTTTTATGGATTTGTTACAAAATTTAATATTATTTTTGTGATCATTATTTCGATATAATATGCATTAGATGTGTTCATATGTATCTGAGCACATATTTTATTTCTTTCTCCACTCTCTTACTCTATGTGTTTCATAATACTTAGCTTTTCTAGATGACATTCTTAAAGAATTTAATTAGAAGTATATATTACTAAACTGGCATTATTAATAATGCTTCAAAACTTTAAATTTGAATACTACTATTGTCACGATCTGGGTGTGAAAGCACTCGGCTTAACCCACCAAGACAAGTCAGCCTAAACAAGAATATGAAAAAATAAAGTGGAAGAAACGATCTATAAAGGGATAAATAGTACAATAGGGGAACCACAAATCTAAAACCAATCCAAGAGTGGGTCACATGTACAAGCCGCCAATATACTAAACAGAACTGAAAAGAAATAGAAGAAGTCTCAATGTCTTGGTTCTCAAATAGAACAAACATAAGATAAAGGAGTCTTGAGAGTTCCTTGAATAGACAAGCCGCTACCTCTCATGAAATCCAGAAGCTCAGTCTGAAGTATGAAAAGAACGTCAGATGGAATCAGAATCACAACCTACACACAAGTGTAGAAGTAAGGGTAAGTACCAAACAATGTGGTACTCAACCTACATCATCAATTAATGTTTTTCAATAATCAAATCAATATCAATAAACATGTTTCTCAATAATCAAATCAACATCAATGATCATATTTGGTAGGATTGCATAGTTAATTTATGTGTATCAGATTCCGAACGAATTTCGAAGGTCATTCTTGTGTTTTTGAGTTTTTGTTCATAGCTGATATGTGGTGGCTCTAATCTCTTCTCCATGATTGCGGCTCCGCCTTCTGCGTTCGCGAAGGTTTAGCATGTTGGCTTCCACATATATGCTTAGTCATCTGCATTCGTGGAGGGTAAACCTCCCTGGCCTTCGCGTTCGCAGGAACCCCTCCGTGTTTGCGAAGGTCTAACCATCATTTACCACTGCGTTCACTAGGGGTGTCAATGGGATGGTTCGGTCAGTCATTTTTTTAAAATTATACCATCCCAACTTTTCGAATATTTTATAATGTATAACCAAAATTAAAATTTTTAAAACCATCCCAATCATATTGGTTTCTCTTCGATATTGTGACGCCTGGTAAAATTACCAAAATACCCCTATAGTGAGGATATGCGCGTAACGCATCTTTCGATGCTCGTATGGCAAATCCGAGACCGAAGTCATGATCAACATGAAAAATGGAGTGGGAAAATGGTCCGGGTCGAATTTTAGAACGACCCGATCAAAAGATAAATTTTTTATCCAAGCCACAAAATAGTGACGGTCCGCGACAGAGGCGCGACGCGCACCTGTCGCAGAGGGCACTTGTCTGTTTTTCAAAATTTTTGACGGGATGAAGAAAACTCGTTCAAAAATACTTTTCCAAAAATACATTATTCGTGATCGGTCCCGAACTGGGAATTTCTAATTGATTATAAGGGAATTCCGGTCAATCCCTAACCCCTCCTAAACACTAATACACAGCTAGTAAGGTTGTTTCAACATGAAAAGAGTCTAAAACCCCTATTCTAAGTCCTATTCCAAAATCTAACAAGGCTAGGGCTTGAGAAGAGAAGAGAAGAGAAGGGCTTGGAGTGAGACATTCGAGAAGAGATCCTCGACGTTACCCGGTTGAATAGCGACATCACAGGTATGTAAGGCTAAACTAAAAGTATGAGATTGTTCTCTCATGTGCCCCATAGAGGTCAAAGATGAGTTGATGGTTGAAGAGTATGTGTGCATGAATACTTGAGAGTTTTTCATTGAAAAATTGATTTGAAATTACATGCTTTCTATGTTGATGATCATCATACTAATTGTTTTCTTAATTTAAATATTTTCATGAGAATTTGCATAACCCTACATGACAATTTTGAAGAGCATGCATAATGAATTTGAGAATCGAGTCTAGAGCCTTGAGTTGAGATTGTTGACTGTGATGATGAGTTGATGAAATTTGATTGTTTTATGAGTCTCTGTAAATGCACTCTACCGATGTGATTGTTCATTTGTTTCCTGATAATTGTTATACAATCTTGAGTTACTGATGAGGTGTTGATGGTGAGGTTAAAGCCCTTATGAGATAATTGATGAAAGGGCCAAAGCCCTTGTGAAATATCAGTCGTGGACGGGGGGGTGAGTCACTATGAGACTGGCAGTTGTTGACGGGGAGTGAATCCCTACGAGACTGGTTAAGGTTGGTTTTATGAGCATTGAGGCGGGAGGAGTATCGAGTAACGAAATGAGTAAGAGTGAGTACCACTCGAACTCATTAACTATGTCGCCAAACGTAGGAGAGGCTTAAACCATCACATATATATATGGTTTCCCTTGAGGATTAACAGTCCCTGAAAGCAATAGAGGATCTGTTCAGTTTGATTTCATATCGGGTGCATTTATATGGTATCCAGTGTTCCTTACTTGGAAAGTTTGGGACCACTGTGGCAACATCAGGGTGATTATTATACATTCACTAGCTCATAAGTGAGTGTTGTCGGATAAGAGAAACTCCCAGGAAAATTCTCACCGTACTCCGAGTCTAGATGAGATGAGATGAGATGAGATGAGCGGGGATGAACTCTCCTGAGATTCTCTATGTGATGAGTTGAGACTATTAATGAGTCTGAGATAATGTTGTGTCACTTGTCCACTCTGTACTCTTTCATAGATAGACAAGCAGACGGTTGGATGTGATATTTATATTTATTTTGACTTGATGTTGTTTTCCATATTTTCTACCGGTTTCTGTTTCGTTCAGCTATTTTACATACTAGTACATTCCAAGTACTGATATCCACTCTGAACTGCATCGTTTTATGATACAGAGGCAGGTACTAGAGATCATCAACAGGCGCTTCGTTGAAGATCAGAGATCCAAAGCTGATTTGATGAGCCTCCCCTACTCCGGAGGAACCACTACTTTTATTTTATCATACTTTAGAGTTAGGATTGGACTATTTCCTTATTTTGATTTGGGTAGCCATGAATTTGTCATTGGCACCACATGATTAGTGATAGAGGCTTCATAGATAAGGGTCGAGCATTGATGTTGAGATTGTGAGCTAGTTCTTTCTACTAGCCTTCATTATTTTATATATATTCCTTTGAGACTTTGGATGAGATGTGTCCATTACTTACATATATTTTCCGCTGTTCATTAGAAGTATGTGATCGAATTAGGCGATGAGGCTAAGTGGTTCGCTTGGGGACTAGCAATAGTCTCTGAGTGTCAGCCACACCAAGGGTACCCTCCTGGAGCGTGACAAACTTGGTATCAGAGCACAAAGTTCAAGTGTCCTAGGGAGTCTATGAAGCCGTGTCTAGTAGAATCTTGCTTATGGGTGTGTTGTCGACCACATTTCATGAGCAGGAGGCTATGGGACATTAGGAATGGTTACACTTCTTTCTTATTCCAATTTGTGCGATAGAGTTGAGCTCTATGAAAACTATCTTCTAATTCGTGCGCTACACGTGTAGAATCGATAATATGCCTCCCAGAAGAGCTGTCAGAGGAAGAGGACGTCCTGCCAGGTGGACTGCTAACGTGGATCCAGCCGTCCCGGTTGAGCAACCCCCTTAAGATGAGGTCTCGAATGCTGAGCTGCACCAAGCTATTCAAATTTTGGCCCAGGCTGTCGCAGCACCTGCTGTGAGGCAAGGTGCAGGTGGGAAAGACTCTCATGGCATCTCTAGAGTTCGAGAATTTCTGAGGATGAATCCACCTGAGTTCACGGGGTCTGCATCCACGGAAGATCCTGAGGACTATGTGGAGGAACTTGAGAAGGTGTTCCAAGTAATGCATTTAGCTGATGCTGATAGGGTGGAACTGGCTGCTTACCCATTGAAGGGGGTGGCGAAACTATGGTTCGACCAGTGGAAGAAAGGCAGAAGGGATGATGCCCCCTGTTTGACTTGGGCAATGTTTGAAGAGGCCTTCTTGGGACACTTCTTCCCAAGAGAGAAAAGAGAAGCCAAGGTGAGAGAGTTCCTGAACCTAAAGCAAGGCTCCATGACTGTGCAGGAGTATGGGTTGAAATTCACGCAATTATATCGCTATGCTCCAGACATGGTTGCTGATATGAGGGGAAGGATGGGAATGTATGTAGATGGGTTGAACAGAGGACCCAAGAGAGATGGGAGAGGAGCCATGCCTGTGGGTGACATGGACATCGGGCGACTGATGACATTTATACAGCAAGCTGACGAAGAGAGACAACATGGTAGGGAAGAATTCAAGCAAGAAGGCTAAGACATCCAGCCATGAGGTTGGAAGGAGAGGTAATGGGAATCGATTTCTAGCACCCTCAGCTGTCAGCGCACCTGTGCCTAGAGGCACGTATGATCAAAGATTCCAGAATACCGGAACCCATGGACCCCAATCACAAGCTAGTGTGGCTCAAGGTTCATAGAGTAGGCCACTGTGTGATAACTGTGGGAGAACGCACTGGGGGAGATGTCGCGACAGAAATGAGGCGCGTTACAGGTATGGAAAAGTAAGCCACTATAAGAAGGATTGTCCAAAGCGGGCTGGCCAGGCTCAGTCTGCTGCATCAGCCCCACCAGTTAGAGGGAACCAGAGGGCCACTACGTCAGGTATAGGCGGAGCAACAAACCGCTTATATGCCATGGGGAGTCGCCAAGATCAGGAAAATTCCCCAGACGTTATGATGGGTATGATCCGAGTCTTTACTTTTGATTGTTATGTTTTGATGGATCTTGGTGCCACATTGTCGTTTGTAACTCTTTAAGTGGCCAGTAGATTTGATAAAACCCCCGAGAGTCTTCTTGAACCCTTTGATGTTTCTACTCTAGTGGGTGAGTCTATTCGAGCTAAAAGAGTCTATAGAGCTTGTGTAGTGTCCATCCATCATAGGGACACCCTTGTTGATTTGATTGAGTTAAAGATTGTTGACTTTGATTTGATCCTCGGCATAGATTGGCTTCACACCTATTATGCCTCTGTTGATTGTAGATCCCGAACTGTTAAGTTCCAATTTCCAAATGAACCAGTTCTAGAGTGGAAGGGTGACTCAGTTACACCTAGAGGGAGGTTTATCTCATATCTTAGAGCCCGGAAGTTAATTTCCAAAGGTTGTATTTATCACCTGGTGAAATCTGATGATGTTGAGTCCCCAACTTTTGAGTCAGTTCCGATTGTCAATGAGTTTCCATAAGTCTTTCCTGATGACTTGCCCGGAGTCCCTCCTGATAGGGAGATTGACTTTGGGATTGATGTTCTTCCAAATATCCAGCCTATTTAGATCCCACCTTATAGGATGGTCCCCGCTGAGTTGAAAGAATTGAAAGAGCAACTAAAAGATTTGCTAGAAAAGGGCTTCATTAGGCCAAGTCTTTCACCATGGGGTGCCCCTGTTCTATTCGTGCGGAAGAAAGATGGGTCCCTCTGAATGTGTATTGATTATAGACAGCTGAACAAGGTCACGATAAAGAACAAATATCCTCTCCCAAGGATAGACGATCTGTTTGACCAACTTCAGGGCGCCTCTTGCTTCTCTAAGATAGACCTTAGATCTGGCTACCATCAGCTGAAGGTGAGGGAGTATGACGTTCCAAAGACAGCCTTCAGGACTAGATATGGCCACTTTGACTTCTTGGTCATGTCCTTTGGGCTGACGAATGCGCCTGTCGCCTTTATGGACTTGATGAATAGAGTGTTCAATCCATATCTTGATTTGTTTGTGATTTTGTTCATCGACGACATCCTGGTGTATTCAAGGAGTGAGGAGGAGCATGCTAACCACCTCAGAGTGGTCCTCCAAACTCTTAAGGACCATGAGTTGTATGCAAAGTTCTCCAAATGCGAATTCTGGCTTAAGTTAGCGGCCTTCCTAGGCCATGTTGTTTCCGGTGATGGCATTCGAGTGGATGCCCAAAAGATTGAAGCAGTAAAGAATTGGCCCCGACCGACCACTCCGACTGACATTAGGAGCTTCTTGCGGTTGGCGGGCTACTACCGCAGGTTTGTTGAGGGATTTTCTTCCCTATCCGTGCCATTGACTAAATTGACTCAGAAAAAGGTCAAGTTCCAGTGGTCCGAAAAATGTGAAAATTTTTTCCAGGAATTGAAAACGAGGTTAACTACTGCACCAGTCCTAACCTTACATGACGGGACCGAGGACTTTGTAATTTATTGTGATGCCTCAGTGGTTGGATTAGGATGCGTACTAATGCAGAGGGGGAAGGTGATAGCCTATGCTTCCAGGCAACTCAAGGTTCATGAAAAGAACTACCCAACCCACGACCTCGAGTTGGCAGCAGTAGTGTTTGCACTTAAAATTTGGCGTCACTTCTTGTACAGAGTGCATGTGGATGTGTTCACTGACCACAAGAGCCTGCAATATGTTTTTAGTCAAAAAGAGCTCAACTTGCGACAACGGAGGTGGTTGGAATTGCTCAAGGATTATGACATGAGCATTCACTACCACCCAGGTAAAGCTAACGTTGTTGCCGACGCTCTTAGCAGGTTATCAATGGGTAGCACAACTCATGTGGAGGAAGGAAAAAGGGAGTTAGCCAAAGACGTGCACCGGTTGGCTCGATTAGGGGTCCGGCTTGAGGAGAACAATGAAGGAGGAATTAATGTTCAGAACGGGTCAGCTTCCTCGTTAGTGGTGGAGGTAAAGGAAAAGCAAGACCAAGACCCAGTCATACTCCAATTAAAGGAGGATGTCCACAATCAGAGAGTGATGGTATTCTCCAAAGGGGGAGATCGAGTGTTGAGATATCAAAGTCGATTGTGTGTCCCAGATGTTGATGGCATACGAGACAGAATCATGGCAGAAGCTCATAACACTAGATATTCTATTCATCCTGGCTCCACCAAAATGTACCATGACTTAAGGAAGTCTATTGGTGGAATGGGATGAAGAGGGACATTGCAAAATTCGTTTCAAGATGCCCAAATTGCCAACAAGTGAAGGTTGAGCATCAAAGGCCCTGTGAATTGGCCCAGAACTTTGAAATTCCGGAATGGAAATGGGAGATGATTAACATGGACTTTATCACTGGCCTGCCGAAATCTCAAAAGCAACATGCTTCGATATGGGTGATTGTGGATAGAATGACTAAGTCAACCCACTTCTTGGCAGTGAAGACAACGAATACTGCAGAGGAGTACGCCAGATTGTACATCCAGGAGATCGTGAGGTTGCATGGGGTTCCCTTGTCTATCATCTCGGACAGAGGAGCTCAATTTACCTCCCAGTTCTGGAGATCGTTTCAGAAAAGTTTGGGTACTAAGGTGAACCTGAGTACAGCCTTCCATACACAAACGGATGGTCAGGCGGAGCGTACAATTCAAACACTGGAGGACATATTAAGAGCTTGTGTCCTTGACTTCAAAGAGAATTGGGATGATCATTTACCATTGGCTGAATTTGCATATAACAATAGTTATCATGCAAGCATTCAAATGGCTCCTTATGAAGCCTTGTACGGAAGGAGATGTAGATCGCCTATTAGGTGGTTTGAGGTTGGAGAAGCAGAGCTGATTGGACCTGATCTTGTTCACTAGTCGATGGAGAAGGTCAAGGTCATTAGAGAAAGGTTAAGGACTGCCCAAAGTCGCCAAAAATCTTACACCGACGTGAGAAGGAGAGACTTGGAGTTCGAAGTGGACGATTGGGTTTACTTGAAGATGTCACCTATGAAGGGTGTCTTAAGGTTTGGGAAGAAGGGAAAGCTGAGTCCACGTTATGTTGGACCATATCAAATCGTAAGGAGAATTGGGAAGGTGGCTTACGAGTTAGAGTTGCCTTCCGAGTTAGATGGAGTGCACCTGGTGTTCCACGTGTCAATGCTAAAGAAATGCTTGGGAAATCCTGCCTTGGTGATCCCTGTTGATAGCATTGGGGGTGAAGAATAACCTATCTTACGAAGAGGTCACGGTTCAAATTCTTGATCGTCAGATTCGTAAGCTGAGGAACAAAGAAATAGCCTCAGTCAAAGTCCTGTGGAGGAATTAATTCGTTGAAGAAGCCACATGGGAAGCTGAGAAGGTGATGAAGGCAAAATATCCTCACCTATTCGTGCCAACTGATGATTAAGATATTGAAGGTAAAAATCCTTACTCTTCACTAAGCTAAATGTTCTATTTTTATGTGACTTTCCATTATTAAGTCGAGAACTGATTAATTGAATTGAGTGTGAAAATGAGTCTTGAGTCTATTCGTGCCTTAATCCCCACCTCTACTCATCATTCGAGGATGAATGACCCCAAGGGGGAGATGATGTGATGCACGGTAAAATTACCAAAATACTCCTATAGCGAGGGTATGCGCATAACGCATCTTCCGATGCTCGTATGGCAAATCCGAGACCAGATTTGTGATCAGCATGAAAAATGGAGTGGGAAAATGGTCCGGGTCGAATTTTAGAACGCCCCGATCGAAAAATAAACTTTCAATCCAAGCCAAAAAACAGTGAAGGTCCGCGATAGAGGCGCGACGCGCACCTGTCGCAGAGAGGCACTTGTCTGTTTTTCAAAATTTTCGACGGGATGGAGAAAACTTGTTCAAAAACACTTTTTCAAAAATACACTATTCGTGATCGGTCCGCGTCGCGAACCGTATAGTTTCCGAACTGGGAATTTCTAATTAATTATGAGGGGCATTCCGGTCAATCCCTAACCCCTCCTAAACACTAATACATAGCTAGTAAGGTCGTTTTAACATGAAAAGAGCCTAAAATCCCTATTCTAAGTCCTATTTCAAAATCTAACAAAGCTAGGGCCTGAGAAGAGGAGAGAAGGGCTTGGGGTGAGACATTCGAGAAGAGATCCTCGACATTACCCGGTTGAATAGCGGCATCACAGGTATGTAAGGCTAAACTAAAAGTATGAGATTGTTCTCTCATGTGCCCCATAGAGGTCAAAGATAAGTTGATGGTTGAAGAGTATGTGTGCATGAATACTTGAGAGTTTTTCTTTGAAAAATTGATTTGAAATTACATGCTTTCTATGTTGATGATCATCATACTAATTGTTTTCTTAATTTAAATATTTTCATGAGAATTTGCATAACCCTACATGATAATTTTGAAGAGCATGCATAATGAATTTGAGAATCGGGTCTAGAGCCTTGAGTTGAGATTGTTGACTGTGATGATGAGTTGATGAAATTTGATTGTTTTATGAGTCTCTGTAAATGCACTCTACCGATGTGATTGTTCATTTGTTTCCGGATGATTGTTATACAATCTTGAGTTATTGATGAGGTGTTGATGGTGAGGTTAAAACCCTTATGAGATAATTGATGAAAGGGCCAAAGCCCTTGTGAAATATCAGTCGTGGACGGGGGGAAGAGTCCCTATGAGACTGGCAGTTGTTGACGGGGAGTGAATCCCTACAAGACTGGTTGAGGTTGGTTTTATGAGCATTGAGTCGGGAGGAGTATCGAGCACTGAAATGAGTAAGAGTGAGTCCCACTCGAACTCATTAACTACGTCGCCAAACGTAGGAGAGGCTTAAACCATCACATATATATATGGTTTCCCTCGAGGTTTAACAGTCCCTGAAAGAAATAGCGGATCTGTTCGGTTTGATTTCATATCGGGTGCATTGATATGGTATCCAGTGTTCCTTACTTGGTAAGTTTGGGATTCACTGGCTCATAAGTGAGTGTTATCGGATAAGAGAAACTCCCGAGAAAATTCTCACTGTACTCCGAGTCTTGATGAGATGAGATGAGATGAGCGGGGGTGAACTCCCCTGAGATGATCCATGTGATGAGTTGAGACTATTGATGAGTCTGAGATAATGGTGTGTCACTTGTCCACTCTGTACTCTTTCATATATAGACAAGTTGACGGTTTGATGTGATATTTATATTTATTTTGACTTGATATTGTTTTCCATATTTTCTACCGGTTTCTGTTTCGTTCAGCTATTTTACATACCAGTACATTCCAAGTACTGATGTCCACTCTGGACTGCATCGTTTTATGATGCAGAGGCAGGTACTAGAGATCATCAACAAGCACTCCATTGAAGATCAAAGATCCAAAGCTGATTTTGTGAGCCTCCCCTACTCCGGAGGAACCACTACTTTTATTTTATCATGCTTTAGAGTTAGGATTGGATTATTTCCTTATTTCGATTTGGGTAGCCATGGGTCTGTCATTGGCACCACATGATTAGTGATAGAGGCTTCATAGACAAGGGTCGAGCATTGATGTTGAGATTTTGAGCTAGTTCTTTCTACTAGCCTTCATTATTTTATATATATTCCTTTGAGACTTTGGATGAGATGTGTCCATTACTAACATATATTTTCCGTTATTCATTAGAATATGTGATCGAATGAGGCGATGAGGCTAAGTGGTTTGATTGGGGACTAGCAATAGTCTCTTAGTGCCGGCCACGCCAAGGGTACCCTCCCGGGGCGTGACAAATATAGGTACGGTTTGGTTAATTTTTGAATTTTTTTTATTTTTAAAGTATCACTTCAAAATATATCATTATTAAAATATATTTTTTTGAAAATATATTTTTGAAAAACACTTTAATTCACCAAAAAGTCAAGAATTTAAAATCTTCTTGCCATATTATTTGATCTAAAACTTTAATATAAGAATATATGCATAGATTTTGTCATACTTGTTTGATGGAGTTTCTATTATAGCATCTTTTAATTTGAAACCTACTTAATTAAAGGCTAATTAAAGAACTAACGCCCAAAATCGTCCAATCACTAGAGGTCTAGGAAATAGGTTATATTTATATTTGAAAATTTTATAAAATATATTTGTATATTAAATTTAACATGTTAATACACAAAATATATTTATATACTTGTAAAGTCATTCGGTTTGGTTCGAGAATTTTTTGAGTTTTTTTTAAACTAAAAAGACCATCCCAATTATTTGGAACAGTTATAAACTTAAATAAAAGTCCACGGTTTTATTGAGAAAGTGATAAAAACTGGTTCGATATGGTTCGATTCGGTTGGTTCAGTCAGTTTTTCACATTATCTTGACACCCCTAGCGTTCACGGCCCCAGGCCTCAATCATGGAGAGCTAAAATTCCCTGGATGTGTCACTTTTTAAACATTGGATTTTTGTTATTTTCCTCCATTTTCAATATTTTGAGCTCAAATTTTCATGTTCAAGGAATTTTCGTGGGAAATCAATTGGTAAGTCCTTTTCAATTATCTTTCAATTCCCATTGATTAATTCTTGATTTCAACATCAAATTAGAAAATTTTTAATTGGGGAACATTAGGGATTTCATGGACTTGGGTTTCAAAATTAAAATGGTGACTGTAGATTCATTTCAACTCCTTTTCCAAAATAGTTTTCTCTATTAGATTTCTAGACTCTCAAAGGTCATTTTTATGTAAAAAATTTCAAACTTCAGACTCATTTTTCGATATTGAAATTTTAGACCATTTTACTCTTTTCCCCGAATTGCTTGATTTTAGTGTCATTAGTCTCGAACTATGATTGCGAATCCATTTTTGATTAGATTGTGGTGCTTTGAAGTGTATTCAAAAGAGGAAGAGTCCGATTTTCGATTGATCTTCACTTTGTTGGTTAAGACAAGTATATTTCTAACCTATGTTAAGTGTGTTGCATCTTGTATTTTCTAATTGCTTGTTTGAAATGAAATGTAAGTTGATTAAAAGGTGCAATTACATGAAAAATATTATGAAATAATATGAAACATTGATAGTGAAGTATTACTTAATGTATTGAGTTGGTAATTTATACTTGGAACATGATATACATGTCGTGAGCTGATTATTGATGAATGATGATGTCTTGTTGAGTTTTATTGGATGTCACCTTGTTGAGATATATATACTGTGAAATCATAGGAATGAGATGAGAAATATATATATATATATGTATATATATATATGTATGTATACATATACATACATATATATATATATACATACATATATATATACGTATACATATATATACGTATATATATATATATAAATATATATACATACATATATATATATATAAATATATATACATACATACATATATATATATATATATATATATATATATATATATATATATATATATATATATATATATATATATATGGGCTTATGGGACCAAAGTCATTACCGATCAAGGTTAATAAAAGAGACATTGATATTTGGGGTTGAGGTTTCTACCAGTCATGCCGAGGTAATAAGCCGACGCGTGATATAGCAAGCTCATTTCCGGCAGCCGAGGTAATATTCCGGCTTGGTTATTTTGCCGAGGTCATTTCTGGCGAATACATGATCTAAGTGAGACCTTCATGGGTTTCGACCTGAGTTGATCAGCGGATGTATATTGTAGGATAGACATGCATCACGATTGACTAAAATTGCATTTGCATCATATTGCACCTCACTCATTGTGATATTATACCTGGATTAATTGAGTTCTTGTTGATGCTTATATATTATTGTTGGGAGCAATAAAATTTTGATGACTAACAAAAGACAATGAAACATGTTGATCTACCAGGTTCTTTAGCATACTGTCTCCCCGGCAAGCTGCACAAGCATCACAAGACTTGAAATGGATAAAAGGCTCTGGAGATAAGGTTTACACGCGTATAAATAGGAAGATGGTTAGCAGTCATAAAGGAATGCAGAGTTGGTGAGAAGGACTCTAAGTAAACAAGATGCAAAAATAAAGGAGTTAGATAAGGGAAAGGAGTCTACTGGGTGAATATCACCAGAGAATTAAAGAGCAAATAAAACTCTAACTGACAAGTATAAGAACGAGCTCATCACACCAGCAAGGCAAAGATTCAGAATAGCTAAAAAGAAGTACTGCAAACACGCAACAAGGAAATCTGTGAAGCTGTTTAGGTCTAAAAAGTCTCTCTGCAAAAGAAGTTTGTTTCTCTTTCTTGACATTCGTATAATCTGTAATCTCTCAGTACTAATAAACTGAGAACTGATTTTAGTCTTCAAGTTGAGGGCAACTCGAAGACATTGGGAATATAAGCCTTGGGAGGTTTATGTGTAGCTAGTAGACTAGGAAAGTTGAGTTGAAGTTTAGATTACTAGAAGTTGTAATCGTTTGTTGAAGGCTCATTTTGAATTAGTGAAGTTGGGAGTAAATCTTGTAGAGGTACAGGTTGTGGTTTTTCACCTTTTGTGAGCCGGGTGTTTCCACGTAAAATTGTTGTGTTCCAGTTTATTTCTGCTTCACTGAAACACGTCTACTAACCTGTTCCTACGATTAGGCAAATCCATAGGGTGTGCAAATCTATCAATTATGGATAAATGCTCCTTGTTGATCCTGTTTCGTTGAGGTTATGATTCTATCTGAACTCTATAATTGTGAAGAGACATGTCTAGTATTGTATATTCTATGTATATTGTGTATGTTAGATCTTCCTGAGTGCTATGTTAGATTTTTCTGAGTGCAGGTTTGTAGTTTTGAGGTATGTGGTTTGGATGGAAGGAATACTTGTGTTCATTGCTTTACTAGGTTTAGAATTTATTTGCTGGATACCATGTTGTTAGGTACTCACTATTGTTTTTACACTTTTGTAGGTGTTGAGCCTAACACCTCTTCATCTTTCATTCCTCATTGGATCGAGCTTCGAGATAGTTTGAAAGGTAGCAACCAATTCTCTTCGGTGTACCTTCAGACTTCAGTTATCTATGGTATTTTGTTCTACTTGAGAAGCAAAGACTTGAGACTTGTACTTATTTTCTTTAAATTCTATATAGTAGAGGCTTGTACACCTGACACCAAGTTCTGCCATGGATTTAGATTCAGGTATTCATGCCTTATGCTTATTATTCCCTTTCTATATTGTTTTATCTTTTTAGCTTCCACATTATCTTTAATATTCTTGTTTAAGATAATTTATTTCGGTGGGTTAAAGGCATATTTCATCACACTAGGTTTTGGGTCGTGACATTTTCATTGATAATTATCTAATTTATCACCTCTTAATCACATATGGTTCTTAGTTCTCCATGTAAATACGAAATATGTTTAAACGGGATAGATTTTTTGGTGGGTGTTTGTGGTTTTGTGCAAAATAGCATAAGAAAGCTTAGGGATTATGAGATCTGAGCCACCCCACCCCCACCCCACCACACACTCCTGCATTGCAAGAGTGGCGGCGGTGGCCATTGTCACTAGCAAACTTAGGCAAATTAGGGTATGTCAGCGCTAGAATTTTGTTTAGAGAGCATTTCTTTAAAATCATGTGTCAACATAGATAAAATTTAAGCTATGTTTCACTTATTTATATATCAGAGAAGGGCCCAAACCTTGAATTGACACGAAACTATCCTTCATTCATCTTTTGATCGCAAAATACCCCTGACATCAAGTTTTTTTACTAAAAAATATCGATGATGCTCCCGGCCCCGGCCCTCAGCTAACCGATCTGTTGTCTTAACTTTAGAAAGATCATTTTTGTTCAACATACACCTTTTGGCTAAAAAATACCATTATTTTTAACAATCCACGTCATAAGGTGGATGAAGGACAACAATGTATCAAATTTCATAGTTTAAGGGTATTTTACGCCTTTTTTCTTAAAACAATTTGAAATAGGTTATTATATAGTCTGATATGATTGGCATGATTTTGGGTTCTATAATAAATTAATTTTTTTTTAAAAAAAAAGTGATTAGTCTTCTACTTTCTATACTCACCAACCTTTTTTTTCTTAGATCTTGTCCATCATTTTAAATCTTTTTCAACTTAAACAAGAAAAAGGAGAAAAATAATGATTAAATTCATATAGAAATAATTAGTGAAGATGATTTAATTAAGCAAATAATTAGTGAAGATGATTTAATTAAGCAACTATATACATTAATATTTTTATTTTGAGTGTATCCAAAATTTAAAACAAAACAAAAAGGAAAACAACAGTTTCTCATATTCTCATCCCCACCCTATTATGATAAAAATACAGACTAAAGGAATATAAATAAGAAAGTTTTCTTCACGTTTCAGATATCATAACTAAAAATAAGAGATTAAAAAAATAAAAAAAAAAGGAATGAACAAGATAATTGGATAATTAATAGAAAATTTTATGTTAATAAAAAATAATATTCTTTTTATGATGAGCAGGGCAACTACATATTTTATATGAATCCCCAATTATAAGTCAGATTAATAAATGGAGGGTTGATTTAATATAGGCTAGAAGGGATCTATTATGAAATTAATAAATTTTTGAATATTATTTTTAAGCGTATTAGGTTAAAATATGAATGATATATGATTTTATCATTTATTTGAAAAGAGTTTAAATTTGAACCAATCAAATTAGGCAATATAATATAACAATAACATACGCATAGTGAAATCCCACAAGTAGGGTCTGGGGAGGGTAGAGTGTATGCAGACCTTACCACTACCTCATAGAGATAGAGAGACTGTTTGTGGAAGACTCTCAGCTCAAATATAATGAATAAATAATTTAATGATTTTACTTTAATGGAATTGCTAAAATAAGGACAAATATAAGCCAATAGGTTAATATATGTCACGACCCAAAAATGGATGTGACGACACTTGCCTAACCCATCAAGACAAGTAAAAGTAAAATTCAATACATAAACTAAAGTGGAAGCAATAAAGTCTAAAGATAGGACAATCACTAGAATATCTAGTCTATAAACGTTCCCAAGATTGATGTCACATGTACAAGCTTCTAATATAGAATACAATAGAAAAGAAAATACAAGCCTGGATCTTAGTTCTCAAATAGAACACAGGATATGCTGAAGAGACTTTGAGAGTCTACCAAAATAGACAAGCCGCTACCTCTCGAATATCCAGAAGCTCGGTCCGTTAAGAAGGTAGCTAACTCAAGTAAAATTGGGCTCACAACCTATACACATGTGTAGAAGCAAGGGTGAGTACCAAAACTACAAGCACTTAACAATGGGATCCAAACACAAGTAAAGAATACATAACAACATACTCCTTCCACACCAACCACATGTCGCGGAACTACACACCAACACTTAGGGGTGTTCAAAATCGAACTGTAACCGATAAGCCAACTGCAAAATTGGCTTATTCGCTTATTGGTATTGGTTTATCGAATAAAAGATTGGGGAACAAATTAAAATATTATAATTAGTGGCTTATTGGTGTGGGGGGCAGATTATTCAATTTCCTTATCGGATAAACTGTTAACCCGTTAAAAACTACCATACTTACATTTTTATTTTAAGTAAATTAGCCTCATTTGATATTTACCATAATATATGAGAATAATTATATATTTTCATTGTTAGTCCTAACACTGCTAAATGGAAAGCTCATTTATTTTTCTATAATTATATATATTTTGCCTTGTCTATTTGATGTAAGGCAAGTGTTAAAGTATTTTTATAATATTATTTTTTTCTTTCACTATTCACTGACTTAATGCATTAAAATAATAAAAAGAAGACTTTTTTTTTTTTAGTAAGGTGTGATTTTATGTTTATAAAAAAAAACTACCATAGAGATTGGATCTTAGCCGATACATGAAAGCAACTCCCCTCCAATATACATTTAGTCCAGTTTGTCTAATACATTCTTAATCTAATTACACCTGTTAAGTTTAATATCTGAGGGTCATCATTTGTTTGATCAGAATACCTCCTAATCCATGGTTAAACTAATTAAGAGTATACGGATCAATAACAATTTAGTTTGTGTTTTATTTTCCTCATTTGCAGCATATATGTAAGCAAACTTTTGATGATCAATTTGTTTTTTCCTTTTTTTGTTTAAATGCAACCAATTGTCTTTTTCTTTTTAAATTTTTATTTTTTTCAATGGCTTTTTTCTTTAATTAAATTCATTATTTAAGTTGGTAAACCCCCATTCCAAATCTCATGTTCTTTCAAATTATATAATTTCTTCGCTTTAAAATACTAATCAACACTTGTCAAGTATCATTTTTCGAGTGTCAAACAATATAAATTTTAACTATTGTTTTAAGATATAATTTTCTTTCATAATGAGATGAAAAAAAATACAATTTATAGTATTTTTTGTATAATTTTGAATATATAAACTTTGATCTTAAAATATTTAACTCTGAAGATTAGTCACTTGACTTTTAAAAAGCGAAATATGATAAGTATTTTGGAAGGGACATTATTTTTATAAATTGTTGTAGCAACCCATCCCAACAATTAGATTTTTCAACATTGTTTGCCAGCAATTCATTGTTCCTTTTCCTGCTAAAGGAATTGGGATGAGAAAAAAGAACTTAGAACTTATAGTACTTTTTGTATAGTTTTGATTATATAAAGGAAATTTCTAGCAATACGCAAAGTTTTTCCAACCGGAAATAAATTCCACAGCTATATATAGTTTTGGACGCTTCTATCTGCCATACTGATTTGATCCCTATAGTCTTTAATTAGTTTAACCATGATTTAGGAGGTATTTTGATCAAACAAATAATGACCCTTAGATATTAAACTTAACAGGTGTAATTAGATTAAGAATGCACCGGACAAATTGGACCAAATGTATACTGGAGGGGAGCGGCTTCCGTGATATACTGCTCAATAATTATCTGATAATTGTTAATTCCTTACCAAACCAACCAATATCTTATAGGTTGGCTAGCGAATTAGTAAATTTAAAAATCGATGTCCGATAAGCCAAACCGTTAAATGAAATTATCCGCCCGATAAGTAGTCCTACCTACACCCAGAAATGTCCCAGCACAATACAACAACATATACATACATACATACATACATACATATGTACATACATACATATACATAAAAATGAGCAACAAAACAAGTATTCCCAATAACTGTCACAAAGTATAGATCGGATACACAATAATGTCTCAGTATACAGCTCAGTTATACAACAATACCTCAAAATAGTTTCAGATATTCGACAGATACAATCCAGGCTTAATTATCTCATAATCCAATCTCAGTAATCGAATCAAGTTACAAGCACAAGGTCTTTGTCCTAAATGATATGAAATGAAATGATGCGATGTCAAGTAATTGTGATGCATGTCTGTCTTAAAATACACATCTGCTGATATCGTCAGTCTAGAACCCATGGGGGGCATATATGTCCATGTACCTACCCAGCTCGTGAGACCCGTTCCCGGTGTTTCAGTGTTTCCCGCCACGAATGTGTGGCCCGTTCCTTATTTCTTTCCAATGTTTCTCGCCATGGACGTGTGTCCCATTCCCCATTTCTCATCAGTGTTTTATTAGTGGAACTCAGTCAAAAATGCATATCAAGAACATAATCATATGATGCAATAATGAAAAATGCATGCAAGAGCCCGTTATACATTACATATGTCAATTCAAGTCAACATCACAATATCCAATGAATGAAGATGGGTCCGATTCCGAGCTTATAGTCAATTCTTTAACCCACAAGTGAAACTTTACAACAATATTTCCCATATTTTTCCACAAATAGGCACAACATTATCCACAATTTCACATTCGTATATCACAAGGGATTCTCAATATCAAATAATAAGTCACACATATCAATCTTAAACATTCACCTCCGTATCATAGGGAAAAATTCACAGTTTCATCAAATTCTCACAATTAACCATGTTCAACTTATTCAACAATAATTACCCAATCATTTTAAGTCATGATTAGTAAAAAAAAAAATTATAATGTTCAAGTAAGCGTAGCAAGGTTTAGGAGTCCACTTACTTCAAACAATAGCCAAATCAAGTAACAACCAGAATTTTTCCCCTCAAATTCACACTCAAAATACTACAATCTAGTCCAATATAGATTCACAATCTCAATACAAAGCCAATGACACCAAAATCAATCAATTTGGGTGAACAAGGGAAAATGATCCAAAAATCTCATACCAAAAAAAGTTTCCCAAAATCTGAAAATTAATACATGAAAATGTCCCCCAAGTAATAAGGATGCTAATGGCAAAATCTCTTTAAAAATGGAGTTAAAATGAACTCATAATTACCTTTTTTCAATCAAAATTCAATATCCGGAAAATTCCCAATTTATCCAATTAAAAATTCTCAATTTCAAATTAAATCTACAACTTGATTGATGGGAATTGAAAAATTACGCTAGAAACATGTTACCCAATGATCTTGTCTTGAAAATCTTTGAAGAATCCCTTTAAAATCGAGCTTGAAATATTAAAAATGGAGGAAAATGGTGAAAGCCGTCACTTTAAAACTTAAAACTATTTCAAGGATTTGCACTCCGCGAACGCGGACAGAGATCTGCAAACATGGAGCCCACATTTACATAGACCTCTGTGAATGTGTAGGGGTTATCTATGAATGCGGAGTAGGAAGGGAATAAACCTCCATAAATGCGGGGACCAATCCCGTGATCGTGGAGGGTAAATTTGGCTGCACCAGATTTCAAAAAACCAACTCTATTTCAAAACTCGAAATGGATCCCTGGGGTTCATTCGGAACTCAGTACACACAAACTAAATATGTAACTCTACTAAATACGACGTTCCGGCCTCAATGGAACTATCAGAATTCAATTTCGAGGTCTCCTCCACCATGAACCCGATAAAACTCATTAGAACTAGCCAAAAACTCAAATACCCAAAATAACCTCGGAAACACTAAAAATTACAATGAGACCATTTCTAGCGTTTGTTTCACTATTCAAAATCACCGAAATTCTCGAAATTTTGATTTGAGCTTCTGAACTCCAAATGTTGACCAAAGTCAAACTATGATCCAAATTCAACTTAAATCACAACTTTGAGTTCAAAATCTTCGTTTCGACTTCCAATTCAGTTCAGCATGTTCTCCTAGATCAGATTCTGCATTTCAGAGCAAATGGAATCGATAGAATTTCATTTCTACATCCCAAAATCAAGATGAACTCAACTCAAAACTTCACGCTTTAAGCTTTAAGAAACTCTTTCTTTAGCAAAACTCCAACTTTTCACATGATTTTTGAAATTCAACCTTTTAATTCATCCAAAAATGACTTGAAACAACTTTCAGAAAGGACAATATGGTAATTTAATTAAAAATACCAAAAATGACCTTCCAAATCTTACATCATCCGCCACTAAAATCAATGTTCATCCTCGAATATAAGATAAGGGAACATACTTGAAACCTCAATGAGATGAGGATACCAGGCCTGCATATCAGACTCCGTCTCCCAAGTAGCCCGCCACTCACAGGCCGATGGTGCTATGAACCTTCACAGAAGCTATCTAATTTGTTCTCAACTTCCTGGCTTCTCTGTCCAAAATAGCCACGGGCTCCTCCTCATAGGTCAAATTCAGATTCAACTCTACCGAATCAAGGGATAATAAATGAGAATCATCAGGAACGTAGCGCCACAACATAGATACATAAAACACAGAATGAACTGAGGACAAACTGGGTGGCAAGGAAACCCTATAGGCCACCTCTCCTACTCACTCAAGGATCTCAAAAGGGCGAATCTTAGGGTTTGAGCTTTCCCTTCTTCCAAACCGCATAACACCCTTCATGGGTAAATTCTCAACCAAACCCGATCACCCTCCATGAACTCCAAAGGCCGAACCTGCCATCAACATAATTCTTTTGATGAATCTGAGTTGTCAACAACCTACTCTAAATCAAACACACCCATTTCATGGCATCTCTAAGCAAATCAGTGTCAAGGCTAATAACTGCAACATAATTAAACCAACCTATGGGTGATATACATCTCCGCCCATATAATACCTCAAAAGGGGCCATCAGGATGCTAGAATGATAACGGTTGTTATAAGAAAACTCTGTCAAGGGAAAATGTTGATCCCTTCTAGCTCTGAGATCAACATCACAAGCTCTAAGCATATCCTCAAGTATCTGAATAGTCCTTTCAGAGTGACTATCTGTCTGAGGGTGGAAGATTGTACTCAAATCTAGTCTGGTACCCAGGCCATGCTACAATGCCTTCTAGAATCTGATGTAAACAATGAGCCATGGTCTGATTTAATGGAAATTAAAACCCCATGAAGTCTTACGGTCTGACTGTGTAGAGCTGAGCTAACTTCTCGGTTGTGAACTTCACCTTAACGGGAATGAAGTGTGTAGACTTAGTCAATCGATCCACAACCACCCATATAGAATCATAGCCACCAATTGTAGGTGGTAAACCAACCATGAAGTTTATGGTAATGTATTTCCACTTTCACTTGGGAATGGGCATCCTCTATAACTCTCCACTCGGTCTTAAATGTTTATATTTAACATATTGACATGTTAAGCACCTAGCCACAAACTCTGATATATCCTTCTTCATGCCACACTACCAGTAATGCTGGCTCAAATTATGATACATTTTTGTTGTCCTTGGATGAATAGAATATCTAGCATAATGGGCCAACTTTGATATATCCTTCTTCATGCCACACCACCAGTAATGCTGGCTTAAATCATGATACATTTTTGTTTTCCCTGGATAAATAGAATATCTAGTATAATGGGCCACCTCTAGGGTCAATTTGATCAAATCACCTATCTTAGACATATAAATCCTACCCCCAATCCTCAATACACCCTTTGAATCAAGCTTGGTCTCCTTAGCCTCTCCTCTAAGCACCTTGTCCCGAATCTGACATAGTTTCTCATCCTCAAACTGACGACTCCTAGTCTGATCCATCAAGGAAGAACGAGCCTTTACACAAGCAAGAACACCACCATCCTCAAAAATCTGCAATCTCACCAACCCATTAGCTAATCTCTGAACATCTGTATCCAAGGGTCACTCCTCAATCTGAATGGTTGCAAGACTCCCCATGTTAGAAGCCTTTCTACTCGAAGCATTAGCCACCACATTGGCTTTACTTGAGTGATACAAAATAGTCAAATCATAGTCCTTCATGAGCTCAATCCACCCCATCTGTCTCAACTTCAAGTCCTTTTGGTTGAAAATATACTGTAAACTATGATATTTGCTGAAGATATCATAATGAATACCATAAAAAATAATGCCTCCACAGCTTTAACACAAATGCAATAGCGAACAACTCTCAGTGATAGGTAGGATAGTTCTTCTCATGATTCTTCAACTGCCTAGAAGCATAGGCAATCACCTTCCATTTCTGCATCAAGATTCCACCCAAGCCAACCCCGAACACATCACAATATACCGTAAAGGTAATACCCACCTCCAATAAGGTCAGCACAGGAGCTGTGGTCAATAGTACCTTGAGCTTTTGGAAGCTCTCCTCACACTCATCCTACCAATGGAATAAAACATTCTTCTGAGTGAGCCTGGTCAATAGAGCTTCGCTAGAAGCAAGGCCCTGAACGAACCATCATTATAACTAGCTAGCCCCACAAAACTATGAATCTCGAAAGTTGAAGTAGGTCTAGTCTAACCTTGAACCGTCTTAATCTTTGCTGGATTAACTCGAATACCCTTTCTAGAAATAATATAACCTAGAAATGCCACCGAAATCAGACAGAATTCACACTTAGAGAACTTAGCATACAATTTCTCCTCTCTAAGCCATTGAAGCACAATCCTCAATCATTGCTCATGGTCCGCTTGGTCTTGGAGTAGACCAATATATCATTGATGAAGGCAATAAGAATAGAATCCAAATATGGTTGGAATACGCTATTCATCAACTCCATAAATGGTGCTGCGACATTAATCAACCCGAAAGACATAATAAGGAACTCATAGTGCCCATACCTTATTCGGAAAGCTATCTTAGGAATGTCAGTAGCCTTGATCCTCAGATGATGATATTCATATCTCAAATCAATCTTAGAGAATACGACTACACCCTGAAGCTGGTCAAATAGGTCATTAATCCTAGGAAAAGGATACTTGCTCTTGATCATCACTTTGTTTAGTTGCCGATAATTAATACACATTCTCATCAAACCATCCTTCTTCTTCTCAAACAAGGCAGACACGACCCATGATAAAACACTGGGGTGAATAAATTTCTTGGTCAACAAATCTTGGAGCTGCTCTTTGAGCTCCCTCAACTCAGCTAGGGCCATACAATATGGAGAAATAGAAATAGGCTTAGTGCCCAGCTCAAGATCAATGGAAAAGTCAATATCCCTGTTAGGAGAAACTCTAGAAAGGTCTATAGGAAACACATCAACAAACTTCGAACAATAGGAATAGACTCCATCCATGGTGGCTCAACACTGGTATCACGAATGAATGGTAAATGAGCAAGACAATCCTGATCCACTAGTTTTCGTGCTTGAATATAAGAAATGACATAGTTAGGATACTCGAACCTCGCTATACAATACTCAATTTACCTGGAATAGCAAATGTCACAGTCTAAGCATAATAATAAAGAATAGCCCAGTGAGGAGAAAACCAATCCATCCCCAATATAACATAAAAATCAACCATATCCAAAATAATCATGTCAACCCAGGTATCATAATTATCCAAAGAGACTAGACAGGATCGATAAATCTAATCCACTACTAAAAGGATCACCTATCGGGGTATACACATACATGGGTACAGGTATACACTCACATAATAAATCAAATTCAACAGAGAAATATGCAGATACATAAGAATCTTTGGATCCGGGATCAAATAATACCAATGAAGGCTTGTGATAGACTGGTACAACACCTATAATAACTGCATCTGATGCCTCAATCTCAAGCCTATCGGGAAAGGCATAAAATGTCTGCCTTGACCACCAGCTGCCAGAATAGGACCTCTACCTCCCTACTATGCCACTGCATCACCCACACCCTTACCCAGAGTACGCCCACCTCTACCTAGTTGTCGCCTACCATGACCCCTAGTCTGAGGGGCTGTATCTATGGCTGGAGGAGCCTGGTCCCTGACTGGTGCTGTTGACTAGGAGTGGTGTGGCCTCGCATGATTCTGATGAGGGAAATGTCTAAGCATATAATTTGGAGAGCCACACCCATAGCATGACTTTGTGTAAGAAGAGTGCTGAGAAGGTGGAGGGGGAATACTGTGACTCATCGGATCGTAGGCCTCTGCTGGGAGCCGGATGATCTCTGTCCCTGATTATAAGAACCACGAGGGCCTGACCATCCTCCGAAGCCAGCAATGAAGCATGGACTGGACGTCTATGCTAGGGAGTACTTGTGAAGTGATCGGAAGATCGGACCTTTTGGGGTCCCCAAATTCCTCTCTCAGTTGTAAATTTACCTCCTTGGCGGTACCCACTATAATCTAGAAAGATGCACCCTCTCGTGAAGACCTGAACACATAGGAGCGAATGGAAAATGTCAATCCCTTCATGAACCTGCAAATTTCATCTACCTCTGTAGGTATAAGTGACGCCTCCAATATCTCATAACTCAAGGTAAGAAACTCATAGGCATCCTCTCCCTTACCACCCTAAAAGTAGGGTGGTTTCATCTTCTTAAACCGCTCATATCTCTGCTGATCATTTGTTGTCAGTATCGACTTATTAACAACTTGAGTGGGGGGAACCATCTGAGCTAGCATATCAACTGACATATGTTGAGGCATATAAGGTGGCTGGCCCATTGAAGCTGAATAATCTACTACATACTTATCAAAATCCTGGGGCTTCTTTGGCACTTGAGGAGGGGGAACCTTATCCCCTAGTCGGTACCTATGGTACACCTCAAGCAATGGTCTCTAGCACGCCCATCATTCTCTGAAGTATGCCCTGAAGAGTAATAGGATCCTCTGCCTCTGGAAGAGCCCGGTGCTGCCTAGGCTCGATTGAAGGCTTAGGTGAGACATCTCTATCATAAACTCTCATACGAGCTACACCACGAGCATGTCCTCGGCCCCTACCTCATCCTCTGGCTCTAACTCTACCTTTGCCCCGAGTTAGGGCCTTAATAGTAGCCTCACGAACTGGCTCCTCAGCTCTACCCGTAGATAGGGATTGGTCTTGGCTATCTGCCAGAAGAATACACAATACTCAACAACTCTATAATAATCACGCATGATAGAAATTGAAAGACTGAAAAGGAAATTTCCTAACAGTCTCCGTATCCTCTCAAGGATAAGTAACGGATGACTCCACACCAATTCTTAAGACTCTACTCAACTTGTCTTATACACATGTCAGACCTATTTGGGGCTCTGATACCAAATTGTCATGACTCAAAAATGGGTGTGATAACATTTTCCTAACCTACCAAGACAAGTAAGTCTAATCCTTCTCAATTCAATACATAAATTAAAGTGGAAGAAATAAAGTCTAAAGATAGGACAAGCACTAGAATATCTAGTCTATAAACCATCTCAAGACTGGTGTTACATGTACAAGCCTCTAATATAAAATATAGTAGAAAAGAAAATACAAGTCAGAGTCTTAGTTCTCAAATTGAACATAAGATATGCTGAAGAGACTTCGATAGTCCCCAAAATAAATAAGTTGCTACCTCTCGAATATCCAAAAGCTCGGTCCGTCAAGGAGGAAGCTAACTCAAGTAAAATCGAGCTCACAACCTACACATATATGTAGAAGCAAGGATGAGTACCAAAACCACAAGTACTCAGCAAGGGGATCCAAACACAAGTAAAGAATATAGAACAAAATACTCCTTTTACACAAATCACATATTGCCGAACTACACACCTGCACTCAGAAAAGCCCTAGAACAATAAAAATAGTAAGTATATGTATATGTACATGTATATGTGTGTGTGTGCATATATATATATATATATATACACACACAACAAACATTCCCAACAATTGTCATAAAGTATAGATCAGTTTCACAGTATTGTCTCAGTATACAACTCGGTTATACAATAATACCTCAAAATAGTTTTAGATATTCGATAGATACAATCGAGGCATAACCATCTCATAATCCAATCTTAGAAACCAAATCAAGTTACAGGCACAAGGTATAATGATATGAAATAATATGGAATGATATATAATGAAATGAAACGAATCGATCCAATGTCAAGTAATCATAATGCATGCCTATCCTATGATACACATCTGTTGATATCGTGTGTCTGTAACCCATGGGAGACATATCTGTCTATGTACTTTCTCCGACTCGTGAGGCCCGTTCTTGGTGTTTCAATGTTTCCCTCCATGGATGTGTGGCCCGTTTCCTCTTTCTTTTTAATGTTTCTAGCCATGGATGTGTGACCCATTCTCTATTTTTTTTCAATGTTTCTCGCCACAGATGTGTGGATCATTCCTTGTTTCTGATCAGTGTTTCATCAGTAGAACTCAGTCAAGAATGCACATCAAGAACATAATCATCTGATGCAATAATGAGAAGTATATGCAATAGCCCGCGATACATTATATATGTCAATTCAAGTCAATATCACAATATACAAGGAATGAAGATAGGTCTGATTCCAACCTTATAGTCAATTCTCTAACCCACAAGTGAAACTTCGCAACAATATCTCCCATATTTTTCCATAAATAGGCACAACATAATCCATAATTTCACATTCGTATACCACAAGGGATTCTTAATATCAATTCACAAGTCACACATATCAATCTTTAACATTCACCTTCATATCATAGGGGAAAATTCACAATTTCATCAAATTCGTACAATTAACCAAGTTCAACTTATTTACCAAATACCCAATCATTTTAAGTCATAAATAAAGAAAATATAATTTTTAAATAAGCTTAGCAAAGTTTAGGAGTCCACTTGCCTCAAATAATATCCAAATCAAGCAATAACAGGAGCTTTTTCACTCGAAGTCACACCCAAAATATCACAATCTAATCAAATATGGATCACAATCTCAATATGAAGCCAATGACACCAAAATCAAGCATTTTGGTTGAACATAGGAAAATGGTCCAAAAATCTTATACTGAAAAAGGATTTTCTGAATCTTAAAATTAATACATGAAAATGTCCACCAAGTGATAAGGATGTTAATGGTAAAAATCATTTAAAAGTGGAGTTAAATGGATTCATAATTATCATTTTTCAATCAAAACTCAATATTCAGAAAACCCCAATTTATCCAATTAAAAAATCTTCAATTTAAAGATAAATCCATAAATTAATTGATGGAAATTGAAGAATTAGGCTAGAAACACGTTATCCAATGATTTTGCCTTGAGAAACCTTAAAGAATCCCTCTAAAATCGAGCTTAGAATATTAAAAATGGAGGAAAATAGTGAAACCCGGCACTTTAAAACTTAAAACAGTTTCAGAAATTTTGTACTCCGCAAATGCAGACAAAGATCAGCTAACGTGGAACCCATATTTACACAGACCTTTGCAAACGCAGAGGTGTTATCCGCGAACATGGATTAGGAAGAAATAGACCTCCGTGAACGTAGGGCCCAATCTCACGAACGCGGAGGATAAATTTGGTTGCACCAGATTTCAGAAAATTAGCTCTATTTCAAAACTCGGAACGGATCCCCCAAGTTTGGTCGGAACCCAATACACACAAACCAAATATATAACTCTATCATAAATGATTTTCAGGTCTCAATGGAACTATCAGAATTTGATTCCGAGGTTTCCTCGACTCAAATCCTGATAAATCTCATTAAAAACTAGCTAAAAACTCAAATACCCAAAAATAATCTCGGAAATTCTAAAAATTATAACGAGACCATTTCTAGCGTTAGTTTCACTTAAAATCACAACTTTGGGTCCAAAATCTTCGTTTTAACTCCAAATTCAGTTCTGCAAGTTCTCCTAGACCAGATTCTGTATTTCAGAGCTGATGGAATCGAATAATTGTATTCTGAGATTCAAAACTCAAGATGACTCAAAACTCAAAATTTCACACTTTAAGCTTTCAAAAACTTTTACTTTAGCAAAAATCCCAACTTTTCACAAGGTTCTCGAGATCTGACTTTTAAGTCATCCAAAAATGACTTAAAACAACTTTCAGAAAGGGGAATACAGTAATTTAACTGAACCAAAAATCACTTTCCGGGTCATTACAATAACGAGGGTATTTTTTAGCCAAAAAATTGACGTCAGGGGTATTTGAGAACTGAAAGGTGGATAAAGAATAATTTTGTACCAATTCAAATAGTTGATTACGCCATTTTTCATTTATTTATTAGTTCAGCCCTTTTACTTGTTGATCGCTTTAGCCTTCATTATTTCTGTGTGTGTTGTCTTATATACACAACAAACATATGAGTTGTTTGGAGCCTTTAATATTTACAAGATCCATGCGCTTATCAAGAAATCCATCGGGGACACTTAACTGGCTTACCTCTCAAAATTATCTTCTTCAATATCAGTATTTTACAAATATAAACATCGCGAAAACTTTATATTTGGAACTTTGGGAAGGGGATCATTTCATTTCCCCTTCCATATATTTACTTGTTTATTTGATTTAAGGAAAAATTACATGAATCAGCAAACATATAACCCTAAGTAACAAAACTCAACTACATTTTTATATTATTACTTTTATGACAAACACTTATATTTTTTTGGCTATAAAATTTGTGGACCCCACACGCCTACATGTATAAACACTGCAAACTTTCCTCCCAGCTTCTCTCTCCCATATACACACGATATCCGCCCCATTTTCCTTAACTGGTCCCCCATTTTTCTCCATTGTTCACTCCCTAAATTCTCTCAAAGGATTCTAAAAATCAGTTAACAAAGGTAAATTTTTTTTGGAAATCCATACAAGAAATCACAAGTTTTAATTTTTTTTGTGGGGTTTAATTTTTACAGATAGAGTTCAAATTTTTTCTCCATTTTGTACAAAACCCGTTGCTGAGTTGAAGTCGTCTGCAATACATTATGGTGGAGGACTCTTCATCCAAAAGGATAATATTGTTGATGAACCAATTTCCAAGTTAAGGAGTCAACATGAATGAAACTGTGTATTTTGGGTAAAGTATATACATGCATGGAACTCTGTATTATTATTGCAAACAGATAAGTGTATATTTATACAAAGAATTTTGTTCTTGAGCAGATATAAGAGATTGTATAAAGTTTGCTGGAACTTATACATATAATTTGTATGCACACAGAAACTGTATGGCACTGTGTATAATTATACACTTCATGTACAAGTCTAAATTAAGTCCATTTGTATAAGCCCCAAATGCATAAGTTCCTGCACATTTTATACAATTTCTGATATGCATATATAAATCATCTGAAACATTGAAAATTTTGGGAAAAATATATATACATTAATGGAATTGTGTATTTTTATTTTGCAAAACAGATAAGTGTATACTTATAAAAACATTTTTATATATTCTTGGTCAGAATCAGAAATTTTATATAATTTGCTGGGACTTATATATATAATCTGTACGCACACAGAAAACTATATGCACTGTGTTGGCTACAAAATTTATGGACCACACACGCCTACATGTATAAACTCTGCAAAACACATAAAATAGTAATGTTTTCCGTTTCGCAATTAATCTGCAACAAACTACGATGGAATATTTTTCTTTTTTTGGACAAAAGAGTCATATTAGGAAAGAACATCTATTTTTTATTGACAATGAAACTACCTTCTTATTTTGGGAACGAAGACTTCAATTAGGAAAAGGAATTCTAATTGTTATTGACTTCCTTTATTTATGGAATAGTTTTCATAATTAATAGCTGAAAAGTCTCCTAATTTAATGAACAAAGTGTTGAATTTTTTATTTTATACATTATGAAAAAATGGATTTATACATTTCCTTTGCCATGACCAAAGCTAGAAAATGTAAATAAATTTTAGAAACATTAGCTATTTTAGCCCATTATGTTTCACAAGTTTGCTGTTTATGAAAATTCCTCTTGATTTAATCACTCTAGTAAGTAATCTGGGCTTTTTAATGGTTTTGCTAATTAAGTCTTCTAAAATTTAATGGTTAAGTGCTCATTTGGATTAACTTATTTTAGCTATTTTTAAACTAAGATAGTTTTTAAGTAATTTTAATATGTTTGGATAAAGTTAAAATAAGTTCTTATAAACACTTATTTTTAAGATAAAATAACAAAAGTAAGCGATATATCATAAGTTAGAAATCCTAATTTATTGTTTTTGGCTTATAAGTTATAAGCAAAAGCTGATCCAAATGGACTCTAAGTCTATAAGTAATTTTGGCTAATATTAGTTTCATTTCACTCAAAATCAAATATTATTTTCCAAAGTATAGATTCTCGTTACCAATGATTTTAAAATATCCTAATCTTGTTTTAAGCTTACATTCAACTGTTATAACTATTTTTACATTTCGCTCTTTTTAATTTTTGCCTAAATACATTCAATCATTTTACTTCATTGAACCTAAAATCCCTTTTAACATTTTATTTTCTATTAAAATGTATCTATTTTGCATAAGATATTAAAATGAAACAAGCCTAAAGAGTTAAAGAAGCCTATGTTTACTATTTCCAATAGCTTGATAGTCTTAAGAGAGGAGTTTCTATTATTTGTTCTCTTTACTTGTTAAATAAAAGTATTTATTTATTTATTTTGTTTTGACACCTTTATAGTTTGACACTTCGACCATAATCTTCTCTTTAAGTCTAATACCCTTCCTAATATTTCGTCCATGCCTCCTATACATAATTAAGATTAGGAATAAATTTGGACAGGTAAGAATTGTTTTTTGTTCTAATTTTAACTGATGACTAATTAATAAAAAAAAGTATAAAAAAGAAAACAAATAAATCATGAGACTGCTCATTCCTTACAAACGAAAGTAAATCATCAAGAACTTTGAATAGGGGTGGGCATAATTCGGTTCAAATCGAAAAAACCGACCGAACTAATTTTTTTTTAATTTCGGTTTTTCGGTTAATTCGGTCGGTTTCAGTTTGAAATTTTAAAAAATTAAAAATTTGGTTCGGTTTTCGGTTTTTTAAAAAAAAAATTCGGTTAACCGAAAAACCGAATTAATTTATACCATTATAAATTTATAATATAAATTATCAAATCCAAATATCAACCCAAAATTAAATATCCAACCCAAATTTAAAATCAAATTATTAATCCCAAATTCCCAATTTTATTTTTATTTGAATTCTTGACTTATTTGAGATTTTTACTTTTTTATTATCATTATTCATTAACCATTCTAATTTCTAGTAAAGAAAAACACCATTACACTTTACACAACTCCACCTCTCCTCTCTCCAAGTTCCAACTAGCAGCTAGGGTTTCTTTGCCGCCGACGCCTGCTGCCGCTGCCGCTGCCGCGCCGCTGCTGCTGCTAGGGTCACCTGCTGGCTGCTGCTGTCACCTCTTGCTGCTGCTGCTGCTGTCACTGCTGCGTCGCTGGCTCGCTGCTGCTGTCGCTGCTGCGTCGCTGCTGCTGCTGCTGTCGCTGCCGCGCCGCTGCTGCTGTTGCTGCCGCGCCGCTGCTGCTGTTGCTGTCACGCCGCTGCTGTGTTGCGCTGCTGCCGCCTGCTGCTGCCGCCGCTGCTGCCGCGCTCGATTCACCGGAATTAATTGGTAAGTTTTTATTTTTTACTCTTTCGGTCTTTTGTATGTTTTTGTATTGATAATTAAAGAATTAGAAAGATTTGAATATGGAGAATTGGAAATTATAATTTTTTAATTATAAATTTATTTTCAATTTCACAAATTAGAAGCTTGAATTGTTGATTCTTAATGAGCACTTCAGCAAGATATAAGCAATATAAATAAATGAAACTTATTGCTTTTTATTAATGAGCACTTCATTAATGTACTCTCTAAATGCCAGATTTTTTGTCAAAACTAGAAGCTTGAATTGTTGATTCTTAGGACTATTACTTTTTATTCTAACTGTCGATGCTTGTTCTTATTTTGTATTGTTGGATGTTGGTTTTTGTTTTGAATTGTTGTTGTCTGCTATGAGAATGTGGATTTAAGCCTTGTTTTGGCTAACATCAAATGTTGGTGCTTGCTCAAAAATTTAATTGGTTGGGCTAACATCAAAAGTTAAGACTTGAGGTTCACATTTTTATATGATGGTCTCATTAATTGGTTACCAATATAGAGTGATTTATTTTTATAGAGTTGTAGTAGTATTTTCTTGTATGTAATCAATTAATTTTCAGCGAAAAAAAAAAGGTCAGAAATAATATTCAAACCGAAAAATTAAACCGAAATAAACCGAACCGAAATTACAAAAACCGAACTAAACCGAATTTATTTCAGTTCAGTTTCGGTTTATATTTTTCTAAAACCGAAAACTGAAAAACCAAACCGAATTAACCAAACCGAACCGAACCGACCGAACGCCCACCCCTAACTTTGAATGATGGAAGGAAATAAATGTCAAGCACACTGATAGATGGCTAGGAAAAAAAGAAATCAATCAAGTCTTAATTGAAGATCATTAAATCAATCAACAATCTATCAACAAAGGAAACATCATCTTGATAACGCAAGATCTCTCACTTTCCTTAAAGCTTACCCTTATTCTTGGAAATAAGAATCATCATTGTCTAATTTCACTAATCAAATTCCTTGGAATGTCATCTCTTCTACTTAAAAGGGTCCGCAAGATATCTCTGAAAATTCTACAAGCCTACTGCATTCAAATCATTTTTCGTACTCTTCATCTTTGAAAAAATACTGTACTTCTTATAGTTTTACTCTAAAAAAATAAAAGAGAGAGAAAGGAAAAAAATTGAAGAAAGGTATGTATCAAAAGAGAAAACAAAGAAAACAAGAAAAACATTGATGTAGTTTTAAGTTTTGTAATTCTCTGTATTCTATTTCAGTAAGACTTGAAGAGATATTCTGTCACACCCGGGGAGGGTACCCTTGGCGTGACCGGCACTCGGAGACTATCGCTAGTCCCCAAGCGAACCACTTCGCCTCATCATATCATTCAATCAATAAATCTACTGAACTGCGAAAAGTATAAGTAAGTGAATGGGCACATCTCATCTATAGTTCTCAAATAATTATATGTAAATAAAGTCTAGTAGAAAGAACTAGCTCACAGTCTCAACATCAACGCTCGACCATCGTCTATGAAGCCTCTATTAATACTCATGTGGTGCCAATGACAGACCCATGGCTACCCAAATCAAATTAAAGGAAATAGAGCAATCTAACTTAAAGCATGATGAAATAAATGTAGTGAACCCTCTGGAGTATGGGAGGCTCACCAAATTAGGTTCAAATCTCAAATCTTCAACGGAGCGCCTATTGACGATCTCTAGTACCTACCCCTGCATCATAAAACGATGCAGTCCAGAGTGGAATCAGTACTTGGAATGTACTGGTATGTAAAATAGCTGAGTGAAACAGAAACAGGCAGAATAATACGGAAACAACATCAACTCAAAATAAACATCAAATATCATCAAACCGCCAAATATCTATCTATGCAAGAATAAAGAGTAGACAAGTGACACATCAACATCTCAAACTCATCAATCATCTCAGACTCATATCAAAGGAGCTCACCTCCTGTCCTCTCATCTCATCTCATCTCATCTCATAGGAGCTCACTTTCTCTCCTCTCATCACATCTCATCTCATCTCATCTCAGAAAAGCTCACTCCTCTCATCTCATCTCATCTCATCTCATCTCATCTCAACTCATCTCATCTCATCTCGACTCAGAGTACTCAAGATAAGAAATTTGTGGTAGTTTCTCTTATCCAACAACACTCATTTATGAGCCAGTAAACGTACAACAATCTCACTAATGTTGCCACAGCCGTTCCAAACATACCATGTCGGGAACGCTCCAAAACCGTATCAGCTCACCTAATATGGAGTCAATACTCAACAGGTCTGCTATTGCTTTAAGGGACTGTTACTCTCGAGGGAACCATATATATCTAATGGTTTTATGCCTCACCTACATTTGGTGACGTAGTTAATGAGTTCAAGTGGGACTCACTCTTACCCATTTTGGTGCTCGATATTTCTCCTGACTCAATGCTCATAAAACCCCTGTATGTCTCAACCAACCTCATAGGGACTCGAACCCCGTCAACGATCGGTTTTTCATAGGGACTCGAACCCCATCATCTCATAGGGACTTTATCCCTTTCATCAAACATCTCATAGGGACTTTGACCCTATCATCAAACATCTCATCAATGATTCAAGATTTAGAACAAACCAATAGGGATCAATTGAATACACACATCAGTAGAGTTCTGTTATAAAGACTCATAAGACAATCAAATACTATCAACTCATCATCATTCTCTTGCCATGCTCAACAATCTCAACTCAAGGCTCTAGACTCAATTCTCAAGTTCATTATACATGCTTCTCAGTAATCATGTAGAGTTATGCAAATCTCATGAAAAATATTCAATTCAAGAAGGCAAATAGTATGATGATCATCAACATAGAAAAACATGTAATTTCAAATATAATTTTAAGAAAAATCATCAAGTATTCATGCATGTAGACTCTTCAACCATCAACTCATCTATGACCTCTATGGGGCACATGAGAGAACAATCCCATATTTTAGTTTAGCCTTACATACCTGGCATGTAGCTATCAACCAAGCACGTCAAGGATTCTCTTCTCGAATTTCTCAACTCAAGGTCATCTCTTTTCTCCTCAAGTCCTAGCCTTAGCAAAGAATTGGAATAATACTTAGAACGGGTGTTTTAAACCCTTTTCACGTCAAAATGACCTTATTGGATTCGTGTTTAGAGTTTAGGAGGGAGGAGAAATTGACCGGTATGCCCCTTATAATGATTTAAAAATTTTTTACTCGGAAAAGACACAGACCGCGATGCGGACTGGTCGCGAACGATGTATATTCAGAAAAGAGTTTCTGAATGAGTTTTTTCCATCCCGTCAAAAATTTTTAAAAGACTGTTGGTCTGTAATGGGTGCGCGACGTGCCCTTGTCGCGTACTAACACTGTTTTGTGCTTCTTATAAAAAATTTATCTTTTGATCGGATCACTCTAAAAATCGTCCGAGACCATTTTTTCACTTAAATTTTTGTGTTGATCACAAATCCGGCTTCGAATTTGCCATACACGCATCAGAAGATGTGTTACGTGCATACCCTCACTTTAGGGGTATTTTGGTAATTTCACTAGGCATTACGTCATCTCTCCTTTGGGATCATTCATCCTCGAATGGTGAGTGAAGGTGGATATCAAGGCACGAATAGACTCAAAACTCATCTCATCCCTCGACTTTTCCTCGGCCTCAATTAATACTACTCGGATTTACGAATAGAAAGTCACATAAAAAATAGATATGTCAACACTCAACACTCTCATCATTTGGCATGAATAAATGTGGGTAATTGGCTTTTGTCTCTTCCTCAGCTTCTTATGTGGCTCCCTCAACAAAATGATTTCTCCATAGGACTTTGACTGAGGCTATCTCTTTGTTCCTCAACTTACGAATCTGACGATCAAGGATTTGAACCGGAATCTCTTCATAAGATAGGCTATCTTTCACTCCAAGGCTATCAACAGGGATCACCAAGGTAGGATCTCCCAAGCATTTCTTCAGTATAGACACATGGAATACCATATGCACTCCATCCAACTCGAAAGGAAACTCTAACTCATAGGCAACCTTCCCATTCCTCTTTACGATCTAATATAGTCCAACATAATGTGGACTTAACTTTCCCTTCCTTCCAAACCTTAGGATACCCTTCATGGGTGACACTTTCAAATACACCCAATCTTCTACCTTAAACTCTAAGTCTCTTCTCCTCACGTCGGTATAAGATTTTTGGAAACTCTGAGCAGTCTTTAACCTCTCTCTAATGACCTTGACCTTCTCCATCGATTGGTGAACAAGATCAGGCCCAATCAGCTCCATTTCTCCAACCTCAAACCACCCAATTGGCGATCTACATCTTCTCCCATACAAAGCTTCATAGGAAGCCATTTGAATGCTTGCATGATAACTATTGTTATATGAAAATTCAATCAATGGTAGGTGATCATCCCAATTTCCCTTGAAGTTAAGAACATAAGCTCTTAACATGTCCGCGAGTGTTTGAATTGTACGCTCCACCTAACATTCTGTTTGTGGATGAAAGACTGTGCTCAACTTCACCTTAGTACCCAATCCTTTCTGGAACGATCTCCAAAATTGGGAGGTAAACTGGACTCCCCATGAAACCTCACAATCTCCTGGATGTACAACTTGGCGTACTCCTCTACAATGTTTGTTGTCTTAACTGCCAGGAAGTGAGCCGATTTAGTCATTTTATCGACAATCACCCATATCAAATTATGTTGCTTTTGAGACTTTGGTAAACTGGTAATAAAGTCCATATTAATCCTCTCCCACTTCCATTCTGGAATCTCAAAGTTCGGAGCCAACCCACATGACCTTTGATGTTCAACCTTCACTTATTGGCAATCTAGGCATTTTGAAACAAACCCTCTTGATTCCGCTCCACCAATAGACTTCTCTCAAGTCATGGTATATCTTGGTAAAGCCTGGATGAATGGAATACCTATTGTTGTGGGCTTCCGCCACGATTCTTCCTTGAATGCCATCAACATCTGGAACACACAACCTACTTGGGTACCTCAACACTCTTTCTCCCGCTATGGAGAAGACCATCACTTTCTGTTTGTGGACAACCTCCTTCAATTGGAGTATAGCAGGATCCTTTCCTTGATTCTCCTTTACCTCTGCCACTAAGGATGAAGCAGACCCATTCTGAACATTGACTCCTCCTTCATCATTCTCCTCAAGCTGAACTCCCAAACGAGCCAACCGATGCACTTCCTTATCTTAGCTCTTTCCTTCTTTTCTCCACATTGGTTGTACTACCCATTGACAACCTGCTAAGAGCGTCCGCAACAACGTTAGCCTTACCTGGGTGGTAGTGATGCTCATGTCGTAATCCTTGAGCAACTCTAACCATCTCCTCTGTCGGAGGTTGAGCTCTTTCTGACTAAAATCATACTGCAAGCTCTTGTGGTCAATGAACACGTCCACATGCACTCCATACAAGTAGTGGCGCCAGATTTTAAGTGCAAACACCACAGCTGCCAACTCGAGATCATTGGTCGGATAGTTCCTTTCATTAACCTTAAGTTGTCTGGAAGCATAGGCTATCACCTTCCCTTTTTGCATCAATACACACCCCAATCTGACCCTCGAAGCATCATAATAAATCACAAAATCTTATATCCCATTGGGCAAGGTAAGGACCGGCGCAATAGTCATTAGTGTCTTCAATTCTTTGAAACTCTTCTCACATTCCTTGGACCACTGAAACTGGACCTTTTTCTGAGTCAGTTTAGTCAATGGAGCAGATAGGGAAGAAAATCCCTCAACAAATCTGTGGTAATAGCCTTCCAACCCCAAGAACCTTTTTATGTCAATCGGAGTGGTCGGCCTGGGCCAGTTCTTAATCGCTTCAATCTTCTGGTCATCCACTCGGATGCCATCACCGGAAATAACATGGCCTAGAAAGGCCGCTGACTTAAGCCAGAACTCACACTTTGAGAATTTTGCATACAACTCATGGTCCTTAAGTGTTTGGAGGACAACTCTAAGGTGGTTAGCATGCTCCTCCTCACTTCTCGAATACACCAAAATATCATCAATGAACACAATCACAAACATATCAAGATATTGTGTGAATACTATATTCATCAAGTTCATAAAGGCGGTAGGTGCGTTCGTCAACCCAAAGGACATGACCAAGAATTCAAAATGGCTATATCTAGTCCTAAAGGTTGTCTTTGGAATTTCACATTCCTTCACCTTCAACTAGTGGTAGCCAGATCTAAGGTCTATCTTGGAGAAACAACAGGTACGCTGTTGGTCAAACAAATCATCTATCCTTGGGAGAGGATATTTATACTTTATCGTGACCTTGTTCAGTTGCCTATAGTCAATACACATTCTGAGGGACCCATCTTTCTTTCGCAAGAATAAGAAAGGAGCACCCTCAGGTGAAACACTTGGCCTAATAAAGCCCTTCTCAAACAAGTCTTTCAGTTGCTCTTTCAACTCTCGGGGCCCATCCTATTAGGTGGAATCGAAATAGGCTAGGTATCAGGAAGGACATCAATCCCAAAGTCAATCTCCCTATTAGGAGGGACTCCAGGTAGATCATCAGGAAATACTTTCGGAAACTCATTAACAATCCGGACTGACTCAAGAGTTGGGGACTCAACATCATCAGATTTCACTTGCACGAGGTGATAGATACAACCTTTGGAAATTAACTTTCTGGCTCTAAGATATGAGATAAATTTCCCTCTAGGTGCAACAGAATCACCTTTCCACTCTAGAACCGATTCATTCGAAAATTGGAACTTAATGGTTCGGGATCTACAATCAACAGAGGCATAACAGGTGTGAAGCCAATCCATGCCAAGAATCACATCAAAATCAATCGTCTCCAACTCAATCAAATCAACAAAAGTATCGCTATGATTTATAGACACTACATAAGCTCTACAGATTCTCTCAGCTCGAATATACTCACCTGCTGGAGTAGAAAACATCAAAGGGTTCAAGAAGACTCTCAGGGGTGCTCTCAAATCTACTAGCCACATAAGGAGATACAAACAAAAATGTGGCACCCGGATCCATCAAAACATAACAATTAAAAGTAAAGACTCGAATCATACCCGTCACAACATCTGGGGAGTTCTCCTGATCTTGGCGACTACTCATGGCATACTAGTTGTTTGTTGTCCCGCTTGTACCTGATGTAGTGGCCCTCTGGTTTCCTCTAACTGGTGGGGCCAGTGTAGTAAACTGGGCCTGGTCAACCCACTTTGGACAATCCCTCTTGTAGTGATCCGCTTTGCCATTTCTATAACACACATCATTCTCGTCATGATTATCTCCCCAAGTGCAGCTTTCCACACCTATCACACTGTGGCCTACCCTGCAAACCTTGAGCAACACTAGCTTGCGACTGGGATCCATGGGTTCCAGCATTCTGAAATCTTTGATCGTACCTTCATCCAGGCACAGGTGCACTAGCAGATGATGGTGCTGGAAATCAATTTCCTTTGCCTTTCCTTCCAACCTCATAGTTGGATGTCTTAGCTCTCTTACGCTTGAACTCTTCCTTGTCATGCTACCTCTCCTCATCAGCTTGCTACACAAATGTCATCAGTCGCCCGATGTCTATGTCACTCACAAGCATGGCTCCTCTCCCATCCCGCTTGGGTGCTCTATTCAACCCATCGACATACATCCCCATCCTCCCCCTCATGTCAGCAACTATGTCCGGAGCATAGTGAGATAGTTGCGTGAACTTCAAACCCCTCTTGCACAGTCATAGATCCCTATTTTAGATTCAAGAATTCTCTCACCTTGGCTTCTCTTTTCTCTCTTGGGAAGAAGCGTCCCAAGGTCTCCTTAAACACTGCCTAGGTCAAACACGGAGCATCATCCCTTCTACCTTTCTTCCATTAGTCGAACCATAGTCTGGCCACACCTTTGAGTTGGTAAGCAGCCAGTTCAACCCTATCAGCATCGTTCAAATGCATCACCTGGAACACCTTCTCAAGTTCCTCTACATAGTTCTCGGGATCGTCATTGGATGCAGACCCCGTGAACTCAAGCGGATTCATCCTAAAATATTCTTGGACTCTAGAGGTGTTATGAGCGTCCTACCTTCCTACTCCTTGTCTCATAACAGGCACTGTGACAACCTGGGCTAGAACTTGAATAGCCCAACGTAGCTCAGCATTAGAGACCTCCTCTTGAGGGGGTTGCTCAACAGGGACAGCTTGATCCACGGGCTCTTTGGATACTTGAGGCTTAGATGGATTAACAACTTTCCTGGCAGGACGTCCCCTTCCTCAGACATTTCTTCTGGGGGAGGCATGTTATCAGTTCTGCACGCGTAGAGCATGAATTAGAAGAGAGTTTTCATAGAGTTTAACTCTATCGCACAAATTGGAGTAAGAAAGAAGTGTAACCATTCCTAATGTACCATAGCCTCCTGCTTATCAAATGTGGTCGACAACACACCCATAAAAAAGACTCTACTAGAAACGGCTTCATAGACTCCCTAAGACACTTGAAATCTGTGCTCTGATACCAAGATTGTCACGCCCCGGGAGGGTACCCTTGGCGTGGCCGGCATTCGGAGACTATCGCTAGTCCCCAAGCAAACCATTTAGCCTCCTCACATCATTCAATCAATAAACTCTACTGAACAGTCGAAAGTACAAGTAAGTGAATGGGCACATCTCATTTATAGTTCTCAAATAAATATATGTAAATAAAGGCTAGTAGAAAAAACTAGCTTACAATCTCAATATCAACACTCGATCATCGTCTATGAAGCCTCTATTACCACTCATGTAGTGCCAATGACAGACCCATGGCTACCCAAATCAAATTAAGAAAATAGTGCAATCTAACTCTAAAGCATGATGAAATGAATGTAGTGAACCCTCCGGAGTAGAGGAGGCTCACCAAATTAGCTTCAAATCTCAGATCTTCAACGAAGCGCCTATTGACGATCCCTAGTACCTGCCTCTGCATATAAAATGATGCAGTCCAGAGTGGACATCAGTACTTGGAATGTACTGGTATATAAAATAGCTGAGTGAAACAAAAACAGGTAGAATGATACAGAAACAACATCAACTCAAAATAAATATCAGATATCAACAAGCCGCCAAATGTCGATCTATGCAATAATAAAAAGTAGACAAGTGACCCATCAACATCTCAAACTCATCAATCATCTCAGACTCATCTCAAAGGAGCTCACCTCCTCTCATCTCATCTCATCTCATCTCAAAGGAGCTCATCTCCTGTCCTCTCATCTCATCTCATCTCAGAGGAGCTCACCTCCTCTCAGCTCATCTCATCTCATTTCATCTCATCTCGACTCAGAGTACTCAAGATAGGAAATTTGTGGGAATTTCTCTTATCCGACAACACTCACTTATGAGCCAGTTAATGTACAACAATCTCACTGATGTTGCCATAGCGGTTCCAAACTTCCCAGGTCGGGCACGCTCCGAAATCATATCAGCTCACCCAATATGGAGTCAATACTAAACAGGTCCACTATTGCTTTCAAGGACTGTTACTCTCGAGGGAACCATATATATGTGATGGTTTAATGCCTCACCTATGTTTGGCGACGTAGTTAATGAGTTCGAGTGGGACTCACTCTTATCCATTTCGGTGCTCGATACTCCTCATGACTTAATGCTCATAAAACCTCTGTCTCAACCAACCTCATAGGGACTTGAACCCCGTCAACGATTAGTATCTCATAGGGACTCGAACCGCATCATCTCATAGGGACTTTAGCCCTTCCACCAAACATCTCATAGGGACTTTGACCCTATCATCAAACATCTCATCAATAACTCAAGATTTGGAACAAATCAGGGGTCAATTGAATAGACAAATCGGTAGAGTTCATTTATAAAGACTCATAAGGCAATCAAATGCTATCAACTCATCATCATTCTCTCGTCATGCTCAACAATTTCAACTCAAGGCTTTGGACTCAATTCTCAATTTCATTATGCACGCTTTTCAGTAATCATGTAGAGTTATGCAAATCTCGTGAAAAATATTCAATTCAAGAAGGCAAATAGTATGATGATCATCAACATAGAAAAACATGTAATTTCAAATATAATTTTAAGAAAAACCATCAAGTATTCATGCATGTAAACTCTTCAACCATCAACTCATCTATGACCTCTATGGGGCACATGAGAGAACAATCTCATGTTTTAGTTTAGCCTTACATATCTGGGATGTAGCTATCAACCAAGCACGTCAAGGATTCTCTTCTCGAATTTCTCAACTCAAGCTCTTCTCTTTTCTCCTCTCCTCAAGCCCTGGCCTTAGCAAAATATTGGAATAGGACTTAGAATGGGGGTTTTAGACCCTTTTCATGTCAAAACGACCTTATTGAATTCGTGTTTAGAGTTTAGGAGGGGCGAAAAATTGACCGGAATGCCCCTCATAATGATTTAGAAATTTTCAACTCAGAAAAGACACAATCCGCGACGCGGTCTGGTCGCGAACAATGTATTTTCAGAAAAGGGTTTCTGTACAAGTTTTCTCCATCCCGTTGAAAATTTTTAAAAGAATATAAGTGCTGGTCCGTTGTGGGTGTGCGACGCGCTCCTGTCGCGTACTAACACTGTTTTACATTTCGTAGAAAAAATTTATCTTTTGATCGGGTCGCTCTAAAAATCGATCGAGACCATTTTCTCACTCAATGTTTCGTGTTGATCACAAATCCAGCCTCGGATTTGCCCTATGAGCATCGGAAGATGTGTTAAGCGCATACCCTCACTCTAGGGGTATTTTGATAATTTCACCGGGCGTTACATATTCCTTGCAATCCAAGGGGACTGGATTAGGATTCACTTTGGATCTGATCCAATATAAAAACATCAGTTGATGAATGTCTTTTACACACTTTACTTTCTGCATTTTATCGTTTGATATACAAGTGGATTGATATACAAGTTAGTCGACTATCCAATATCAAATTAAAAAACGAAATTCGATTGAAACAACCCCCTCTTCCTTCACTTTCAAGACGGACATGATGGAAATCAACCTCGAGGAGAATATGACAATAATCTTGAAATTGTATTTGACAAATAAGTCGGACGTTAATAGGAATAGGTTAAAATTGATAGAGTCTGTCGTCATCTTATTTGCAATAGTTTGAACTTCGGTATGTTTGCATTTATTGTTGTTTACTTTAAAAGTTTTACCTGTTTCATTAAACTTATATTACTCTCAATTATCTTTATATACTTAATAATTTGTGTATCTTGTCTTATTTTATTCACCCATTATCCACATGATAAATAAATCTGGTAGGAACTATAGTTGTAGGCTTCGAAAGGTGTTTAACTAAGAGTCATTTGTAAATTAGTTTAGAATGGTGTCATAACATACTTTCATTTGTTAGGTAACGACCTTTTAATCACATAAATGAGTTCTCACATCAATAACCCGTCTGTTGCGGAAAAAAATGAGGCGCGAAAAAGATATTTTTATCATTTTTCGTAGTTAGATTGAGAACCATAATTTAACACAATAGGTTCATAGAAATTTCTTCTTTTCCATAACATTATTAGAAAGGACAAACCAAAACATAGAAAATAATAATATTGTAAAGAGTTCCAATCCTGAAAGGTGTCCTTTACTATAATTGGGAGAAAGAAGAGACAAATTTGAAACACAACACTTCTATATTTGTAACTTTTGAAATTTCTTCACATAAATAATGTTCAGGCGGCTTCAAGAGAGCCTAAATTAAATGGATTGTGATAGTAATTTGTCTCACCTAAATAAAGAAAAATGACAAATAGGTCAATTATATTTTGATAGATCTAAAATAATCCTTTATATTTTTTAGTGATGACTTTTGGTCCCAATAAATTTGTCAAATTATTTTTGTTAAACTAAATTATCACAAGCCGGGCCCAATAAGAAACATGACTTAGTAATGAAATTAGGGGAATTTTCATAAATAGCTTACTGTTGAAATTTAATAGGTCAAAATAACTATAATTTAGCTAATTACATTTCATAAATATGACCATGACTCACTATTTGTATATTTCGGATAAATGAAATCATTTTATGCAAATTTCATATAGAAACAACTAATGAAAGACTATAAATTCGATTTTGTTTAAATGGAAACAATTCCTTAATTTATGGTTGTTGTATTTTATTAGAACTTCTTGACTTTCTCAAAACCCTTAATATATGCCTAAAATCCTTAATTTATGGTTCTTAATTTATAGTTATTGTAATTTATAGTTTATCAAAAATCACCTAAAAGAATTAGTTTTAGTTCCTGCAAAAGTACATAAAAAATGTGTAAGAAATTTAATTAATTTTATTTTTGTTGTTACATATTAACTTGGTTGAATTGTATATTGTCAAAATAATGTTGTGAATTCATATATTTAATTTTGTTTTGTATATATTGATTTGAATGTTGAGTTCATGTACAATCTAATTATAGGTTGTATAATTGTGTTTGTATTTATGAATAATTGTATCTTTTTCAACAATGAGTTTATGTGTTTAGCATCCATCATATTAAATTTACATATCACTGCATATTGGGGGTATTCTTTAAGGATAATTCAGCTCTATCTATATATATAGCTGTCAATAAAACAATTTAACAAACTTGTATAACTAAAAATATACAAAATTTGAGAAATCATTAATATGTATAAAAACAATTATAGATACAAAATGTTGAGTATAGATAATTAAGAAGAGATTAGTTAGTTAGTTAAAGAGATTAGTTAGTTAGTTAAGAATAGTTATAAAGTTGTTAGTAGAAGTTAGTGGAAGTACAACTGTCATTATTTTTGTATAAATACATGTACAGATACTACACAATGAATAAGACTTAATTCTTCCTTCAACAGTTTCTCAATTCCTCTTCTTCTTCTTCCTAGCTCCCATTAATGGAGCTCCTTTAACATGGTATCAGAGCCATGCACATCCTGAGCTTATACAATTGCATTCTACTTTCATCGTGAAGGATCTATTCCTCCTCTACTATGGCTGCCTCAGAGGAAACTGCTGCAACTGGTGGAATACCATCTCGGACTCCAAATTCAGGTCAGATCCAGCAAATCGATCACAATCATCCTCTGTTCATACATCCATCCGATACTCAAGGTGCTGTTCTCAGCTCAATTCAACTCCTAGGTTCTGAAAATTACTCTCTATGGAGTAAATCTCTAAAACTTGTTCTACTGGGTAAGAACAAGTTAGGTTTTCTGTTAGGAACTTTTAAAAAGGAAATGTATCCTCGAATTTGCATGATTTGTGGGAGAGATGCAACGGTATAGTTCTAGGGTGGATCATGAATACTGTATCTAAGGATCTAGTTAGCACAGTCATATATGGTTCAGATGCACACACAGTCTGGGAAGATCTTCGAGAGAAGTTTGACAAAGTTAATGCCTCAAGAGCTTTTTATCTTCACAAAGAGATAGTCACCCTATTTCAAGGGACTTCATCTGTCTCATCCTATTTCTGTAGACTGAGAGAGCTTTGGGATGAATTTGAAACCTTAATGCCTCCTCCTGCATATAGTTGTCCTGAATCAAAACAATATGTTGAACACTTTCAATTTCAGAAACTTTGGCAGTTCCTGATGGGGTTAAATGAGTCATATGCTCATGCTAGGAGCTAGATTCTGATGACAGTGCCTGTTCCAAATGTCAATCAGGCCTATGCTATGATTATTAATGTTGAGAGTCAAAGGATAAGTGGTACCAATTCATGTCCTATAGAAGCTCATTCAGAAACTGCACTAATGAGTAATAGGATGGCTCGTGGCCATCAAACTGGCAATGGATTGCATCAATCAAACAATTACAATGCAGGAAACAACAATACCAACTCAGGAGCTGGAAATGGCAACAATAGTGGATACAAACAGAGGAGTTCAAATGATGGAAGACATACCTATGCCACTAACAAATCTCATCTATACTGTGAGTTCTGTCACTACAAAGGACACACCAAAGAGACCTGTTTCAAGCTACATGGATATCCTAAAAGAAGAGGAGGTGGAACAGGCTCTCATGCTAATAATGCTACAACTGGAGTAAATCAGCCCAATACCAACCAAGCTTCTGACTCATCTGCAACATTCAACACTACAGGATTTCAAGGAATGCCATTGTTTACACCTGAGCAATACAATTAGATCCTTCAGCTTTTAAGTAAGGGCAAGGAAGGGGATGCTATGGCAAATGTGGCTACATCTAGTACAACAGGTATAGTCACAGCTCTAATGTCTGATGTAGTTAAATCCAATTGGATAGTTAACACTGGTGCATCTAATCATATGGTACACAGTCTAAGACTAATTGGCCAATGTAAAGTACTAGATGGCAAGGGAGACATAAAAGTTAATCTACCCACTGGTGGACAGGTTCCTATAAGCCATGTTGGAGAATCATTAGTTTTGAAAGACAAAGTAGTGAAGAATGTGTTGCTTATACCTGACTTTAAGTATAATCTTCTCTCTGTGTCACAACTGACAAAGCAATTGAAATGTGTTGTGCTATTCTTTCCTGATTTTTGCATCTTTCAGGACCTCTTCAATGGGAAGGTCCTGGGGATTGGTAAGGAAGATTAAGGTCTGTATCTACTGGAGACTGAGCAAAATCAAGGTCTGAAGAATGAAGATCTCAATACAAATAATAATGTTTCTCATAATTCTCTTAGTCTGCACTCATCTGTTTCAAATAAGGCCAGTTCAATGTCTGATCTTTGGCATATGAGGCTTGGCCATGCTCCTCTTAGAGTTCTAAATAAAATAGAAAGTCTTATGCACTTGAAGGAACACAGTTGCACTGTATGCCCTATTGCTAAACAAACCAGACTACCATTTCCTATCAGTGATTCTACTTTTGTTTCTATTTTTGACATTGTGCATTGTGATGTATGGGGATCTTACAGAATTCCTAGTCATGATCGCAAAAGGTTCTTTCTCACCTTGGTAGATGATATGTCAAGGTATACCTAGATCTTCTTGTTAACTACTAAGTCTGATTCAATTACTGTACTAAGAGACTATGATTAAAACTCAGTTTGGAAAAGGAGTTAAATGTCTTAGAACAGATAATAGCACTGAATTTTTTAATTCCCAAGTTGGAACTCTACTGAAAGAACATGGTATTCTGCATCAGAGTTCTTGTTATATTCTCCTCAGCAGAATGAGGTGGTTGAAAGAAAACACAGGTGAATCCTTGATATGGCCAGAGCTTTAAGATTTTAGGCTTATGTCCCTCTGAAATACTGGAGTTTTTGTGTTTCTACTGCTGTATATACTCTTAACAGGTTGCCTTCTATACTTCTTAAAGGGAAATCTCCTTTTGAGAAACTATTTGATAAAACTCCTTCATTACAACATCTCAGAATATTTGGATCCTTGTGTTATGCTACTGATCCAAAGAAATCTGACAAATTTGCTCCTAGAGCTATTCCATCTGTCCATCTTGGATATTCCTCTACCAAGAAAGGCTATGTACTATTTGATCTAACATCCCACTCTTTCTTTGTTAGTAGAGACACTGTCTTTAAAGAAGACATATTTCCTTTCAAACACTTAAAAGAGTCCCCTAGTCCTTTATTTCCTGTACTTACTCTTCCTGATGACTTCTCTTCATCTTCTTCATCTACTGCTATTCCTATTAATTCTTCATCTTCTCCAACTGATTCCACACCTGTCACTTCTTCACCTTCTATTCCTGTGTCCCTCAGAATATCTACTAGATCCTCAAAACCTCCTATATGGCTAAATGACTATGTCACTCCTAGTGCCAAGTCTGCTTGCTTATATCCTGTATCCAAATATGTATCCTATTCTGGTTTGTCTCCCTCATATAGAACATCTCTTGCTGCTTACTCTGCCATCATTGAACCCTCTACTTACTCAGAGGCCTGTCAGGATCCTCTATGGATAAATGTTATGAAGGATGAAATCACTGCCCTTGAAGACAATTGCACCTGGTCCATTGTTCCTTTGCCTCCAAATAAGCATCCAATTGGATGCAAATGGGTATTCAAGGTGAAATACAACTCCTCAGGTAGTGTTGAAAGATACAAAGCTAGACTTGTTGCCAAGGGATATAATCAGCAAGAAGGTTTGGATTACACTGAAACTTTTTCTCCAGTAGCCAAGATGGTCACTGTGAGATCAGTTGTTGCTTTGGCTGCTTCTTGTGGCTGGTTCTTGTTTCAAATGGATGTTCATAATGCTTTTCTTCAAGGTGATCTCCTGGAAGAAGTCTATATGCAAATCCCTGAAGGTTTTGCAAACCAGGGGGAGAAATCCATGGTTTGCAAACTTCATAAATCTCTATATGGGCTTAAGCAAGCACCAAGACATTGGAACCTAAAACTAACCAAGGCACTGGTTGATATGGGCTTTAAACAGTCTCACTATGACTATTCACTATTTACAAAGAAGATGGGTGCTGATATTCTTATTATTCTGATATATGTTGATGACCTCTTGATCACTGGAAGCAATCTACAACTTATACAACAGGTTAGAGAAAGCTTACAACAAAGGTTCAAAATGAAGGATCTTGGGGATTTAAAATACTTCCTTGGAATTGAATTTTCTAGATCTGCAGATGGTATCTTAATGAATCAAAGAAAGTATGCATTAGGACTGGTATCTGAATTGGGACTAGCAGGGTGCAAACCTATATCTAAACCTCTGGAGTTTAATCACAAGCTGACTTCTTCAGTGTTTGATGAGTGCACAGGGAAAGGCTTCAATACTGAAGACAAACTATTGACTGATCATAGAAGTTATCAAAGATTGATAGGAAGATTATTGTACTTAACTATGACTAGGCCTGACATTGCCTTTGTAGTTCAAGTACTCAACCAATATATGCATTCACCAAAACAGTCTCACATGGATGCTGCACTCAGAGTAGTTAAATATATCAAAGGAACAGCAGGGCTTGGGTTGTTTATGTCAAGCAAGAAATGCTCAAAACTGACTGCCTACTGTGATTCTGACTGGGGAGCTTGTGTGGAGTCTAGAAGGTCAGTAACTGGTTACCTAATGAAGTTTGGTGATGCAATAATATCCTGAAATCCAAGAAACAAAACACAGTATCCAGAAGCTCTGCAGAATCAGAATTCAGGAGTATGGCCACTACAGTGGCTAAGATAGTTTGGCTCAAAGGTTTATTCACAGAGCTGGGACTGGAAGTGAAATTACCCATAAGATTGTTCTGTGACAGCAAGGCAGCCATCCAGATAGCTTCACATCCAATCTTTCATGAGAGAACAAAACACTTCGACATAGACTGTCACTTTGTAAGGGAAAAGATCATGAAAGGGCTTATACAAACACAACATATTGGAACAAAAGAACAGTTAGCAGATCTACTCACCAAAGGACTATGTAAACCTCAACATAAAGCACTGATTGACAAGCTGGGAATGAAAAACATTTTTTCCAATTCTCAGCTTGAGGGGGAGTGTTGAGTATAGATAATTAAGAAGAGATTAGTTAGTTAGTTAAAGAGATTAGTTAGTTAGTTAGTTAAGAGTAGTTATAAAGTTGTTAGTAGAAGTTAGTGGAAGTACAGATGTCATTATTTTTGTATAAATACATGTACAGATACTACACAATGAATAAGACTTAATTCTTCCTTCAACAATTTCTCAATTCCTCTTCTTCTTCTTCCTAGCTCCCATTAATGGAGCTCCTTTAACACAAAAGTTATAGATAATTTTGTATTCATTTATACCAAGTACATAAAAACTATTAATTAGAGGACACAATTACTCAAATTATACAAAAATAATTAAATGTATACAACTAATGAAATTAGTAAAAAAAAAAAAACATAAATTGTATATAATTTTCTTATTTATGAATAATTGCATATGTATTGGTCTAATTATAGGTTGTATAATTATGTTTGTATTTATATTTTTGAATATTTGTATCGTTTGCAACAATTAATTTGTGTATATAGCATACATTATACTAACATTTGTAAATCACTGCATGTGAGGGGCATTTTTTGAGGACAAATTCAACTCCTTATATATACAAAGTTGTCAACAAAACAACTTAGCGAACTTGTATAACCTAGCATATACGAAATTTGAGAAATCATTAATATGTACAAAAATAATTATAAAAACAACCATTACAGATAAATTTGTATTCATTTATACAAAGTATAAAAAAAATATAAAGTATAGTTTACAATTACCCAAACTATACATAAATAATTAAATGTATACAACTAAAGAAGTTATATTAAAAATAAATATAAATTGTATTTTTTTTAGTACAAACAAAGTGTCATGTACATATACACTGATACAAACTAATTGATATACAAGCGAATCTACTAATATGATATACAATTTCAAATAAGTAGAGAATTTACAATAAAAATCGAATTATACAAAGCACCTCCTTTTTTTTTTATTCTTTTGAATTTGATTTTGCGTGATTTGTTGCAATCTAATGGGGCTAGTGCAGAATTTCGATCGAATTTCTTCACTTAACTAATTTTTCGCAACGGCTTGAGATTTCACAACAAAATTTGTACTTTCTCCAAAATCTTGAATTAAACCCATGGAAAAAGATGGAGGAAGATAAGTTTTTGTTGCATGCAAATGTATATCGCTAGTAACCCTTTTTGATGGAGATGGTTCATCCATAGTTGTGATTACACTGAAATAGTCAAAGATTGTGACTGAAAAATATGAAATAACGGGAACAAATTGAAAGAAAAAAATACAAATACATAAAGAAACTTACGAAAGATACAAAAAAAATAAACTAATAGAGGTTACCTTGATTTGGGTATAAAGGATTAGGAAAGAAAATAAAAAAATTTCAAAATTTGAATGTTGATTTTGTTGAGAGATTTAAGGGAATCTGAAAGATTTTTAGGGATTAGATTATGAGTAGGATGAGAGAGAATAGTTTTGATTTGTATAAAAGAAGAAAGAAACGATTTGCAGGTTTGTATACCAATAAAATACGTGAACCCAATTAATAGCTTTTTCATTTTAAACTATAACCATTATTTGTAATTAAATTAAATATTAATTATATATCATAATTAACTACTGGATGTTAGCTATGTTATGTAATTTTTCCATGAAATTACTTATAATTTAATTCATTCAAATGACATTTGTTAAATTATAATTCAACTGATTGAAATGTGTTTTGTTATAGTTTTATAGTTTGAGCATGGACTAACGAGTTGAGCATTAGCTTAATTAATTTGAGTTCTCGATCTTCCACAGATGAAATGAAGGGTGTTCAAAGTGTTAGAGTGTAAATCCTACGCACAAGGGAAGCATAATTCTAGAATCACAACTTACATAGTATTTTGATAATGTAAATAATATAATAAACAACAAAATCTAGAAAACGTATCTCTTGAAGTTTCTTGACAATTTGTTCTCAGCGAAGGAATTCAGGACCACAATCTTCTATTGCTTTGTGGTTATTTACTTAATTTCAACCTGTGTGGGCAATGTACAGACATGAGAAAGAAGATGAAGAAAAAAAAACGATTTTGGTCAATTATGGCCAATTTATGACTATTGATTTGGCTTATTTCAACGGTCATAAATCTCAATAACAGCCAAAATATTTTTACCCCTATTTAAAAATCAATATTCCGTTTTTAATAAATAGTATTTTTACCATTAAAATGAAATATATGGAAGGTCAGTTTTTAAACTCCTTCAGAATACTCTTTGTATTCTCCAGAATTGATTAATAAACCAGACGGAGTAGAGACCGTGGACTTATTAATAGAGGCTTCCTATTATGATAATAATTCTTAAATGAAAGAATTATCATGTCATAATAAATTACAAAATATTCCACTAAAAATTTTATAATTGAACTCCTCGATTTAATTTCAAAATCCATCATCATATCTTATTTCAACTCCTCGTGTTAGGATTACCGATACAAATTAATAAATCAAATTCTTTGAAAAAAATTAATTTATTGACTAAATTAATTCTTTACCATTTCCTTAACTTATTTCACATGATGGATATTAAAATCCACTTGCAGAGTTTTCACGTGAAAACTTATAAGTAACCATAAGGGGGTGTCTTCAACTCGGGATCAAGACACGGTTCTATCAACAAATTATTATTTCATTAATGCAATTTGCCATCATTATCTAATCTACTAGGATTTTATCGTCTCATTGAAAAAGTTTCACCTTTTAATAGATTAAAATAATAAATCAAATCACATAGATCATAACAATTATATCAAGATTAAGAGTACAAATACATGTAATGAACTAGAGAATTTATTTATAAAAATTAAGAACATAAATAAAATTCTCTAATTGGATTGTTCAATACATTCAAAATGTACTAGTACAAGAAGTTGGAGTTTAACCACCCCCATAATCAAGACCAAATTATATCTAATCTTGTGCAACGATCAACAAGATGTTTGTCTGGCTTCATCTTTGATCGTAACATTAATTTATAACTTATATGCACCGACAATTTTAATCTTCCATATATGAGTTAAAACACTCCATACACAAAATCATCTACAATATAAGTAATGGACACATACTCGTAGGTGATGATTGTCGGTTAGAGAAACTCCCAAATAGGTCATGACAGTACCTTAATGTAATGATTGAGTTTCTTATCTTTCGAGTTAAGTTGATGTTTGAGAAGAATTGATGTTTGAGTTGAGTATCTATGATTGTGATCTTTCCTTCCAGCTATTTTACATACTCGTACATCCGACGTATTGACGTCAATTTGGGCCTGCATCTTTTCATGATGCAGACACAGGTACTCGAGATCATCACAAGCGTTTTGTTGAAGGTCTTATCTTCCTACAGCTGATTGGTGAGTCCGCCCTTGCATTTGGGGGATACCACTTATATCCCTTTTTTTTAGTTGATTTTATTTTAATTTGTGGTAGTCATGGACCTGTCATTGGCACCATCTATTCAAGTAGAGATAGAGGCTTCATAGACTTGACAATGATGAGTTAATGTTGAGGTCCTTTTTTTATTGAGTTTCTTTAAATCTACTCTTATGTCACAAATGCTGAGTTTGATTTTGTTGGCCTATGACCTTTATTCATTGAGTTAGAAGATTGACTGAGTTGACCCTCATTATGTCACTTTAATTTTATGTCTTCCACTGATTTGAATGATTGAACGACTGTCATGAGGTCAGGTGGTTCGCTTGGGGACTAGCAATAGTCTGTAAGTGCCGGCCATGCCAAGGGTAACCTCCCGGGGTGTGACAACTATTCCACTCAATTTTTCGCAGTGATTATCATTTTGACCTCGAATTTTTCAAAAAAAAATTAGAATGATACATTATACAAAAAAAGGACTCGCATCCAAGGGCACTTTGAAAATTTTCAGGGTGTAACAAAGCAAAAACTCCCACATGGATAAAACGAAAATAATAAACTCCCATATGGACAAAATAAATATACTCAACAGTTCTAATGTGGCCATTTGATACGACGATTCCGTCCCATAGTCTAGTTCATAAGCATGATTAATTACCAACTTAGTGAGAAAGAAAGATAAGATAAACCTACCTAGAGGACCAAATCTTTACTTGAAATCACTCAAATGATATTTTTTATCCACAGAAACATATTAATTCTCAACTATGAAGAATGGAAAGTACTCATCATAAGAATTGTAACGATATCCATATTGTTGAGATTCAAAATCAAATCCAAAATCATTTAAAAAATCTCATCAAAGTTGAAATAGGTCAAAATATTAATTTGATTTGAAAATTATAACCGTCAAATGAAGAGGAGTTTGTGGGTGAAAATCCAATCAAAACTGAGTAAGAATTGGCTCTCAAATTAAAGAAATACTAAATTTTAATTTGGTGAAAAATCTCAAAACCCACTTCTAAAATCCTGCCTTTTTAAAGAATTTAGAAGAAAAAGTTGATAAGAAATGATTTAGAATTGAATTAGAGACTTATCTACATGGATTTTTGCAAGTAATTCCTCCCAAAATCTTCCTCCTAAGCTCTCAAGGTAATGGAAATGAAGAAGAAATCCCAAAATAAGGGTTGTTTCAACAAAAAGAAAAAAAAACAGAAGAGAGTGGCTTGTTGACCGCTGTGACGTTCGGTAAAATTACCAAAATACTCCTAGAGTGAGGGTATGTGCGTAACACATCTTCCGATGCTCGTATGAAAAATCTGAGGTTGGATTTGTGATCCGGTACGAAAAATTGAGTGAGAAAATTGTGTCGGTCGATTTTTAGAGTGACCCGGTCAAAAGATAATTTTTTGATCTGAAACACAAAAACAGTGTTAGTATGCGACAGGAGCGCGTTGCGCACCCATTGCGGAAAACTCATTCAGACAACTTTTTCTGAAAATACACAGTAGGTGATCAGTCCGCATCACAGACTGGGTCTTTTTCGAGTTAAAAATTTCTAAATTATTATGAGGGGCATTCCAGTCAATTCCCCACCCCTCCTAAACTCTATACACGATCTAGTAAGGTTGTCTTGACGTAAAGATGGTCTAAACCCCCATCTAAGTCATATTGCAATATTCTACTAAGGCTAGGGCTTGAGGAAAGAGAAGAAGAGCTTGAGTTGAGAGATTCGATAAGAGTTCCTCGACGTGCTTGGTTGATAGCTACATCCCAGGTATGTAAGGCTAAACTAAAAGCATGAGACTGTTCTCTCATATGCCCCATAGATGGTCATAAATGAGTTGATGGTTCAAGAGTTTACATACATGAATCCTTGATGGTGTTTCTTAAAATTTCATTTGAAAATACATGTTTTCTATGTTGATGATCATCATACTGATTGTTATCTTGAATTGAACATTTTTCATGAGAACTTGCATAACCCTAAATGACTAATTTGAAAAGCATGCACAATGAACCTGAGAATTGAGCCTAAAGCCTTGAGTTGAGATTGTTGATTGTGATGAGAGAATGATGATGAGTTGACAGAATTTGATTGTCTTATAAGTCCCTACGAATGAACTCTACCGATATATCTATTCAATTGATTCCTAATGATTGTTCTAAATCTTGAGTCTTCGATTGAGATTGATTGATGAGAGGGATAAAGTCCCTATGAGATGTTGATTGATGAGAGGGCTAAAGTCCCTATGAGATGTTGATTGATGAGAGGGTTAAAACCCCTATGAGACGTTGATTGATGATAGGGCCAATGTCCCTATGAGTTGATTGGTTTGATTGGATTGATGGTTTTATGAGCATTGAGTCATGGGAAGAGTATCGAGCACCAAAATAATGAAAGTTAGTCCGACTTGAACTCATCAAACTATGTCGCCAAACATAGGTGAGGCTTAGAACCATCACATATATTATGGTTCCCTCTTGATTAGAAGTCCCTGAAATAATAGCATACTTATTGACTACTGACTCCATATTGGGTGAGCTGATATGGTTTTGATTCCTTCCAGTACCTAGAAAGTTTGGAACGGCTGTGGCACCATCAACGTGATTGTAGTACATTCACTAGCTCATAAGTGATTGTTGTCGGATAAGAGAAACTCTCATAAATTTTCAACCTTAAGTACTCCAAGTCGAGATGAGATGAGATGAGATAAGAGGGGGTGAGCTCCTCTGAGATGAGATGAGTCTTAGATGATTGATGAGTTTGAGTTGTTGATGTGTCACTTGTCTACTCTTTATTTTTGCATATATGGACATTTGACGATTTGATATTATTTGATGATTTCTTTTGAGTTGATAGTGTTTCCATATTATTCTACCTATTTTTGTTTCACTTAGCTATTTTACATACTAGTACATTTCAAGTACTGATGTCCTATCTAGACTGCATCGTTCTATGATACAGAGGCAGGTACTAGAGATCGTCAACAGACGCTCTCTTGAAGATCTAAGATTCACAGCTGATTTAGTGAGCCTTCCCTACTCCGGATGATCCTCTACATTTATTTCATCATGCTTTAGAGTTAGATTAAATTATTTCTTTTACTTTTGATTTGGGTAGCCATGGGATCGTCATTGGTACCACATGAGTAGTAATAAAGGCTTCATAGACGATGGTTGAGCATTGATATTGAGATTGTGAGCTAGTTCTTTCTTTTAGCCTTTATTATTATCTATTTACTTTGAGACTTTAGATGAGATGTGCCCATTTACTTACTTATACTTTCCACTGTTCGGTAGAATTTATTGATTGAATGATGTGATGAGGCTAAGTGGTTTGCTTGGAGACTAGCAATAGTTTCTGAGTGCCGGCCACGCCACGGGTACCCTCCTAGGGCGTCACAACCACATTAACCACGATGAACTTGCACCAGTACCCTTTAAAATATCTTTTTAACCTTTAGAACTCATTTGGAACCCTTCAAATATGAATCAATAGCATAAATTGATCATAAAATAGATTTCATAGTCAATAGAATCAGTGAAATTCTGAACAAAATAACCCTCCAGGGCCTCTTTTGGGCCAAAACTCAATTTTCACCTTAAAATCCAACTCATAATCTTAAGTCTCGAGACTCTAACCAATTAGTCCACTAGATCAAACTCAATCTTTCAGATGTAATAAACTTGACAGAATACAGTTTGATGCTAGAATCATGAAATGTTGATCGAAGTCAATCATTTGAATATCACTCGACCCAAAATGTTCAAACTCTCTAAAATTTAGTTCGATCACATCAAAGACCATGTCAACCATCCCCCCAACATATAATAAGCACGATAACACTAAGAAAAAGGGAAAAATGATCATTTAGCATATAAAAATAATTTCTCATGAATGAGATATTACATAAGGTGTTAAAACAAAATAAGTAGTGTCCCTTTAGGGACATCTGATAAGAAAAATAGTAACAAGTAAAGAGAAGAACGGATAAAAACTCCTACCTCAAGACTATCAGGTTATTGGAAACAGTAACAATGTAACATAGCTTCCTTTAATTCTTTAGCATGTTTCATTTAATATCTCATATGCAAAGTAGGTACATCTTAATAGCAAAGAAATATTTAGCCATAAAAATGTCAAAAGGGTTTTAGGTTTAATGTAGTAAAATAGTTGAATGAATTTAGGAAAAAAATAAAAATGGTGAAATGTAAAAGTAGTAAAATGGTTAGACGAAACAAAAATGGTTAAAATAAGAGTGACTTAAGTTTTCTAATAGTATAACAATTGAATATAAGTTTGAAACAAGACCAGAATATTTTAAAAACATTGGTATTTTATTCTTGTCACGCCCCGGGAGGGTACCCAAGACGTGGCCGGCACCTAGAACTATTTCTAGTCCCCAAGTGAATCACTTGGCCTCATCACATCCATTAAATCCAATAACTCTATAGATCAGCGGAAGTAATGAAAGTAAATGGGCTTATCTCATCTAATGTCTCATATAATAATAGATTAATAATGAAGGCTAGTAGGAAGAACTAGCTCACAATCTCAACATCAACATCTGAGTATCATCTATGAAGCCTCTATCACTAATAAAGTGGTGCCAATGACAGACATATGGCTATCGAAATCAAAATATAAGACTAATCTAGTCTAACTCAAAAGCATGATGAAATAAAGGTAGTGAACCCTCCAGAGTAGGGGAGGCTCACCAATCAATTGAATGCCTCGGATCCTCAACAATGCGCCTGTTGACGATCTCTAGTTCCTGTATTTGCATCATAAAATGATGCAGCACCGAGTGGCGTCAGTACATGGAATATACGGTATGTAAAATAATTGAATAAAATAGAAATGGGTAGAATAATATGGAACAACATCAACTCAGAAATAGTAAACAATCAACATGTCAAATGTCAATCTAAAGCAAGAATATAGAGAGTAGACAAGTGACCCATCAACCAATCAACATCATCAATCAAATCAGACACGTCTCAAAGGAACTCATCTCATCACATCTCATCTCATCTCGACTAAGAGTACTCAAGGTTGGAACTTTTTGGGAGTTTCTTTTATCTGACAATAATCACTTATGAGCAATGATTGTACAACATCCCGCCGGTGTTACCATGGCCCTTCCATACTTGCTAGGTAGGGAACGAACCGAATCCACTAAGGAAAACTGCAATCAATTAGTCTTCTATTGTTTCAGGAACTCTCTCAAGAGGGAACCACCATGTACTGTGATAGTTCTAATCCCCACCTACGTTTGACTACATAGTTTGATGATGTGAGTTGGACTAACTCTTAATCTTTCGGTGGTCGATACTCCTCCCATGACTCAATGCTCATAAGACAATCAATCCAATCAAACCAATCAAATCATGGGGACTTTAACTCTCTCATCAATCAACATCTCATAGAGACTTTAAACCTCTCATCAATCAACATCTCAATCAATAGCTCAAGGCTTGGAACAATCGTTAGGGAACAATCGAATAGACCATCATTAGAGTTCATTTATGGAGACTCATAGGACTATCAATCTCTATCAACTCATCATCATTCTTTTATCACAATCACAATCAACACTCTCATGTCAAGGCTCTAGACTCAACTCCTAGACTCATTCACGTATGCTTTCAAACTTCAACATGTAGGGTTATGCAATTTCTCATGAAATCCAATTCAAGAAAATAAGTGTATGATGATCATCAAAATACAGAAGTACATGAAAATATACATAATTTATAAGAAGATATTCAAGAATTAATTTAAGAACATGTGTGGGGACTCATGAACACTCAACTCCTCTATGACCATCTATGGGGAATATGAGTGGACAATCTCATGCTTCTAGTTTAGCCTTACATACTTGGGATAGAGCTCTCAACAGTCTCTTCAAGGATTTCCTCTGAAATTCCTCAATCTCAAGCTCTTCTCCTCTCTCCTCAAGCCCTAGTCTTGTTAGATCATTAGAAAAGGACTTAGAATGGGGGTTTAGACCCTTTTTATATCAAAACGACCTAATTAGATCGTGCATTGAGTTTAGGAGGGATTGGAAATTGACTGGGATGCCCTTCACAAAATTTAGAAAATTTTCAGGTTTGGAATAGCCTAGTCTGCGATGCAAACTTGTCGTGTATAGTGTATTTTTCTCCAAAACGTTTCTGAACGAGTTTTCTAATATCGTCAAAACATTTCGAAAAAAATATAAATGTGGTCCCACTAAAGAGGTGCAATGCGCCTCTATCGCGCACTGATTTTTTATGCTAATCACAAATTCGGTCTCGAATTTGCCATAGGAGCATTGAAAGATACGTTACGCGCATACTCCTCCTCTAGGGGTATATTGGTAATTTTATTGGGCGTTACATTATCTCCCCCTTGGGATCATTCGACCTTAAATGATGAGTAAGAATGCATATTAAGGCACGAATAGAGTCAAGACTGATCTCAAAACTCACCTCAACCAATCAAACTCTCGACTCCTCCTCAACCTCAACCAACTCTACTCAGACTCAAGAATAGACAATCAACTCAAGAAAAGATCAATCAATTTAGTCAAGAGTAAGAAATTTACCTTCGATGTTCTCATCATTTGGGACAAATAGGTGCGGATATTTGGCCTTCATCTCTTCCTCAGCTTTCCATGTGGCTTCCTCAGTGAATTGATTTCTCCACAGGACTTTGATTGAGGCTATCTCTTTGTTTCTCAACTTACGAATCCGACGATCAAGGATTTAGACCAGAACCTCTTCATAGGACAAGCTATCCTTCACTCCAATGCTATCAACAGGGATAACCAAGGTAGGATCTCCCAAGCACTTCTTCAACATCGACACATGGAATATTAGATGAACTCCATCTAACTCGGAAGGCAACTCTAACTCATAAGCAACCTTCCCAATCCTCTTCACAATCTGGGATGGTCCCACATAGCATGGACTCAACTTTCCCTTCTTCCCAAATCTTATGACACCCTTCATAGGTAACACTTTCAAGTACACCCAATCATTCACCTCAAACTTTGTGTCTCTTCTCCTCATGTCAGTATCAGATTTCTAGTGACTTTGGGCAGTCTTCAATCTCTCTCTAATGACCTTAACCTTCTCCATCGATTAGTGGACAAGATTAGGCCCAATCAATTCCGCTTCCCTAACCTCAAACCACCCAATTGGTGATTTACATCTCATTCCATACAAGGCTTCATAGGGAGCCATTTGAATGCTTGCATGATAACTATTGTTATATGCAAATTCAATCAATGGTAGGTGATCATCCCAATTTCCCTTGAAATCAAGAACACAGGCTCTCAACATATCCTCTAATGTTTGAATTGTGCGCGCTGCCTGACCATCAGTCTGTGGATGAAAGATTGTACTCACGTTCACTTTAGTACCCAATCCTTTTTGGAACGATCTCTTAAATTGGGAGGTGAATTGAGCTCCTTTTTACGAGATGATGGACAAGGGAACTCCATGCAACCTCACAATCTCATGGATGTACAACTTGGCATACTCCTCCATAGTGTTGTTTGTCTTGACTACTGAGAAGTGAGCCGATTTAGTCATCTTATCTACAATCACCCATATCGAATCATGTTGCTTTTGAGACCTTGGCAGACCAGTAATAAAATCCATATTAATCATCCTCCGCTTCCATTCAGACATCTTAAAGTTTTGAGCCAATCCACATGGCCTTTGATGCGCAACTTTCACTTGCTGGCAATTCGGGCACTTCAAAACGAACTCAACAATATCCCTCTTCATTCCACTCCACCAATAGACTTCTCTTAAGTCATGGTACATCTTGGTGGAGTCAGGATGGATGGAATATCTAGTGCTATGGACTTCCGCCATGATTCTATCTCGAATGCCATCCACATCCGGAACACACAATCTACTTTAGTATCACAACACTCCATCTCCCCCTTTGGAGAAAACTATCACTTTTTGTTTGTGGACAACCTCCTTCAATTGGAGTATGACAGGATCTTGGTCTTGCTTTTCTTTCACCTTAGCCACTAAGGATGAAGTAGACCCATTCTAAACATTAACTCCTCCGTCATATTCTCCTCAAGTTGAACTCCCAATCAATGCATTCTTTAGCCAACTCCTTCTTTCCTTTCTCAACATGGGCTTTGCTACCCATTAACAACCTGCTAAGAGCGTCAGCAACAACGTTAGCTTTACCTGGGTGGTAGAGAATTCTCATATCATAATCCTTGAGAAACTCCAACTATCTCCTCTGTCGCAGGTTGAGCTCTTTCTGATTGAAGACATACTACAAGCTCTTGTGGTCAGTGAACACATCCACATGCACTTTATACAAGTAGTGGTGCCAGATTTTAAGTGCAAACACCACTGCTGCCAACTCGAGATCATGGGTTGGATATTTCCTCTCATGAACCTTGAGCTGCTTGGAAGCATAGGCTCTCACTTTCCCCCTCTGCATCAGTACACATCCCAATTCGACCCTCGAAGTATCACAATAGATTACAAAGTCCTCTGTCCCATCGGGTAAGGTTAGGACCGGTGCAGTAGTCAGTCTCGTCTTCAACTCTTGAAAACTCTTCTCACATTCGCCGGACAAAAGACCCCTTAGCTCCTAGAAAATAGACTTCCTATCGTTCTCCGTATTATACTTGTTCCTAGTATGAAACATCATTGTCTTATACTCGTCAAGAGTCCTTTAAAAGGTCAATCATTGTTCTATCTATCTAGTTATCCTCTTAGTAGATATTCTATCTGGTTCTGGTTCAGAGAATAGATATGTTCAGCGCTTGGTATCGGAAATAGCGGAAGTTCACGCTTAGCAGAGGCTAGGTAATTGGACTCCTTAATTTATAGGGATCAATGCCCTAGCTGGTGTTGAAGGAATAAGCCCTACTAGAATGAGAATAACTAATACAGGTAGCTCTAAAGGAGAGGTTCTTACCGTAGTGCCTCAATCACCTTCTTCTTTAAGGAGAGAAAAGCAGCATACATTTTTTTAATAGAAAGTGGCCTATCGCTCCGGTGGTTATCCGCTTTTTAAAGGTAACTAGGAAGCGATGCAGAACTCTATTTCTTACCACTAAAACTTGACTTTCTTGTGAGTCAATTTAGTCAATGGTGCGGATAGGGAAGAAAATCCATCAACAAATCTGCGGTAGTAGCCTGCTAACCCCAAGAAACTTCTTATGTCAGTGGGAGAGGTCGGTTTGGGCTAGTTCTTAACCGCTTCAATATTTTGGGAATCCACTCGAATACCATCACCAGAGACAACGTGGCCTAGAAAAGCCGCTGATTTAAGCTAGAATTCACACTTTGAGAATGTTGCATACAATTCATGGTCCTTAAGTGTTTAGAGGACAACTCTAAGGTGATTAGCATGCTCCTCCTCATTTTTCGAATACACCAAAATGTCGTCGATGAACAAAATCACAAACATATCAAGATATTATCTGAATACTCTATTCATCAAGTACATAAAGGTTGCAGGCGCATTCGTCAACCCAAAGGACATGACCAAGAATTCAAAATGGACATATCTGGTCCTAAAGGTTGTCTTTGGAATATCACATTCTCTCACTTTCAACTGATCGTAGCCAAATCTGAGGTCTATCTTTGAAAAACAAGAGGCACCCTGAAGTTGGTCGAATAGATCATCTATTCTTGGAAGAGGATACTTATTCTTTATGGTGACCTTATTCAGTTACCTGTAGTCAATACACATTCTGAGGGACCCATCTTTCTTTCGTATGAATAGGACAGGTGCACCCCAAGGAGAAACACTCAGCATAATGAAGTCCTTCTCTAACAAATCTTTTAATTGTTCTTTCAACTCTGTCAACTTGATGGGGGCCATTCTGTAAGGTGGAATTGCGATAGGCTGGGTATTGGGAAGAACATCAATCCCAAAGTTAATCTCTCTATCAGGAGGGACTCTAGGCAGATCCTTAGGAAACACTTCAGGAAACTCATTCACAATTAGGACTGACTCAAGAGTAAGAGACTCAACATCACCAAGTTTAACTCGCACAAGGTGATAGATACAACCTTTGGGAATTAGCTTTCTAGCTCTAAAGTATGAGATAAACTTTCCCCTAGGTGCAACAGAATCACCCTTCCACTCAAGAATCGGTTCATTCAGAAATTAGAACTTAACTGTTCGGGATCTACAATTAACGGAGGCATAACAGGCGTGAAGCCAATCCATGATAAGGATCACATCAGAATCAATTATCTCTAACTCAACCAAATCAACAAGAGTATCCCTATGATGAATGGACACTACACAAGCTCTATAGATAATCTTTGCTCGAATAGGCTCACCCACTGAAGTAGAAACATTAGAGCGTTCAAGAAGACACTCAAGGGTTCTACCGAATCTACTGGCCACATAAGGAGTTACAAATGACAATGTGGCACCAGGATCTATCAAAACATAACAATCAAACGTAAAGACCCGAATCATACCCGTCATAATATTTGGGGAGTTCTCTTTATCTTGGTGACTACCCATGGGATACAAACGGTTAGTAGCTCCGTTTGGGCCTGACGTAGCACCCATCTGGTTCCCTATAGCTGGTGGGGCTGGTGTAGAAGATTGAGCCCCATCAGCCCACTTTGGACAGTCTCATGGGTAATGACCTGCTTGGCGACATTTGTAGCAGATATTATCCCCTTCACGACATCTCCCCAAGTGCAATTTGCCACACTTACCACACGGTGGTTTACCATGCGAACCTTGAGCCATACTAGCTTGCGACTGAGGCCCGTGATTTCCCACATTCTGAGTCCCCTAATCATTCCTGCCTCTAGGCACAGGTGCACTAGCAGATGATGGTGCTGGAAATCGGTTACCATTCCCTTTCCTTCCAACCTCATGGCTGGATGTCTTAGACTTCTTATTTCTGAGCTCTTCTCCATCATGTTGCCTCTCCTCATCATCTGGTTGCACAAACGTCATCAATCTCCCAATATCCATATCACTCATGAGCATTGCTCCCATCCCATCTCTCTTTGGCCCTGTGTTCAGCCCATCCTCATATATTCCCATTCTCCCTCTCATGTCAGCAACCATATCCGGAGCATAGCGAGATAGTTGCATGAACTTCAACCCATACTCCTGCATAGTCATAGAGCCCTGGTTTAGATTAAAGAACTCTCTCACCTTAGCCTCTCTTCATTCTCTTGGGAAGAAGCGTCCCAAGAAGGCTTCCTCGAACATTGCCCAAGTCAACAATGGAGCATCATCTCCTCTACCTTTCTTCCATTGGTCGAACCATAGTCTGGACACACCCTTGAGTCGGTAAGCAGTCAGTTCAACCCTGTTAGCATCAGCCACATGCATCACTTGCAACACTTTTGGAGCTCCTCGACATAGTTCTCAGGATCTTCAGTGGACGCAGACCCTGTAAACTCATACGGATTCATCTTCAAGAATTCCCGGACTCTAAAGGTGTCATGGAAATCCTGTCTACTGCTCCTTGTCTCGCAGTAGATGTTGTGACAGCCTGGACTAGAGCTTGAATGGCCTGGCGTAGCTCAACATTGGAGACCTCATTTTGCGGGGGCTGCTCAATAAGGAAAGCTTGGTCCGCAGGCTCATCGTGTCGTTGAGGCTCAGGTGGGTTAATATTTTTCCTAGCGGGACGTCCCCTATCTCTAACAACTCTTCTGGGAGGCATGATCACAACTCTGTAACACATAGAGCACAATTAGAAGAGAACCTTTCATAAAGCATAACTCTATCGCACGACTTAGAACATGAAAGAAGTGAAACGGTTCCTAAATGTCCTATAGACTCCAAATTATGGATGTGGAGCTCTTCACACCAATAATAAGGGCTCTATTAGACATGGCTTCATAGGCTTCGAACTCTGTGCTCTGATAACAAGTTTGTCATGCCCCGGGAGGGTAACCAAGATGTGGCCGACACCTAGAGACTATTGCTAGTTCCCAAGCGAACCACTTGGCCTCATCACATCGATTCAATCCAACAACTCTATAGATCCGCGGAAGTAAAATGAAAGTAAATGGGCTCATTTCATCTAATGTCTCAAATAATAATAGATTAATAATAAAGGCTAATAGGAAGAACCAGCTCACAATCTCAACATCAATGTCCGACTATCATCTATGAAGCCTCCATAACTAATCAAGTGGTGCCAATGATAGACCCATGGCTACCGAAATCAAAATATAAGACTAGTCTAGTCTAACACAAAAGCATGATGAATTAAAGGTAGTGAACCCTCCGGAGTAAGGGAGGCTCACCAATCAGCTGAATGTCTCGGATCCTTAACGGTGCGCCTGTTGACGATCTCTAATCTATGTATCTGTATCATAAACTAATCCAGCACGAGTGGTGTCAGTACATGGAATGTACGGTATGTAAAATAGCTGAATGAAACAGAAACAAGTAGAACAATATGGAACAACGTCAACTCAGAAATAGTAAACAATCAACATGCCAAATGTCTATATAAAGCAAGAATAGAGAGTAGACAAGTGACCCATCAACCAATCAACCTCATCAATCAATTCAAACTCGTCTCAAAGGAACTCATCTCATCTCATCTCGACTCAGAGTACTCAAGGTAGGAACTTTCTGGGAGTTTCTCTTATCCGACAACAATTACTTATGAGCCAATGATTATACAACATCTCGTCAGTATTGCCACGGCCGTTCCATACTTGCCAAGTAGGGAACGAATCGAATCCACTAAGGAAAACTGCAATCAACTAGTCCTCTATTATTTCAGGGACCCTTTCAAGAGGGAACCACCATGTAGTGTGATGGTTCTAATCCCCACCTACGTTTGGCTACGTAGTTTGACGAGTGCGAGTTGGACTAATATTTACTCTTTCGGTGGTTGATACTCCTCCCATGACTCAATGATCATAAGACAATCAAACCAATCAAATCATGGGGACTTTAACCCTCTCATCAATCAACATTTCATAGGGACTTTAGCCCTCTCATCAATTAACATCTCAATCAATAGCTCAAGGCTTGGAACAATCGTTAGGGAACAATCGAATAGACCATCATTCGAGTTCATTTATCGAGACTCATGTAACTATCAAACTCTATCAACTCATCATCATTCTTTCACCACAATCACAATCACAATTAACACTCTCACATCAAGACTCTAGACTCAACCCCTAGACTCATTCATGTATGCTTTCAAATATCAACATGTAGGGTTAAGCAATTTCTCATTAAAATATCCACTTCAAGAAAATAAGTTTGTGATGATCATCAACATACAGAAGTACATGAAAATAGACATAATTTATAAGAGGATATCAAGAATCAATTTAAGAACATGTGTGGGGACTCATCAACACTCAACTCCTCTATGACCATCTATGGGTGCACATGAGAAGACAATCCCATGCTTCTAATTTAGCCTTACATGCCTGGGGTGGAGCTCTCAATAATCTCTTCAAGGATTTCCTCTTAAATTCCTCAATCTCAAGCTCTTCTCCTCTCTCTCCAAGTCTTAGTTTTGTTAGATCATTAGAAAAGCACTTCGAATGGAGTTTTAGACCCTTTTTATGCTAAAACTACATTACTAGATCGTGTATTGAGTTTATGAGGGGTTGGGAATGGACTGGGATGCCCCTCACAAAATTTTAAAAATTTTCAGCTTCGGAATAACCTAGTCCACGACGCGAACTGGTCGCGTACAATGTATTTTTCTCCGAAAGTTTCTGAACGAGTTTTCCCAATACCGTCAAAAAATTTTGAAAAAAATATAAGTATGGGTCCGCTACAGAGGCGTGATGCACCTTCGTCATGCACCGACACTGTTTTAGTTTTCGAGTCAAAAAATTATCTTTTGATCCAGTCACTCTAAAAATCGACCGAGATCATTTTCCCACTCAATTGTTCGTGCTTATCACAAATTCGGTCTCGGATTTGCCATACGTGCATTGGAAGATACGTTACGCGCATACCCCTCCTCTAGGGGTATTTTGATAATTTTACCGGGCATTACAATACTTTGGAAAATTATATTTAGGTTTGAAAAGATGAAATTAATATTAGCCAAAAATATTTATAGACTTTACCATTAAATAGTAGAAGGCTTAGCAAACCTTTGAAAAGTCCATATTAGTAAGAGTGGTTAAATCATCGAAAAAATTAAATTCATACCCTTCTGACGTCAGTGCCCACTCTATATGATATCGATAAGATATTAATATACCGACAGAGTATCACATATTATTAAATTCAATCCCTTATGACCATTATGGTATCAATATACCAATGAAGTATGAAGCTAATTTAAAATTTAAGAAATCAAATTGTGACTTCAAAATTTTTCTCTTAATTGTTTTTTGTTTATTTCTTAAAGAAAAGCTCAAAACTATATGATATTGATAAGGTTTCAATATGATGGAGTATCATAGAGAATTAAGTTCAGTCATATACGATACCAATATTGGTATCAATATGCCAACATAGTATCACAAAAAAAATATTCTCTACTAATTTAGAGTTTAATAAATAAGATTATGACTTTAATAATTTATTTTCTCTTAATTTTTTTTAAAATTTATTTCTTAAAAACAAAGCTCAATCCTATATGATACCAATATGGTATTAATATACCGATGGAGTATCACAGAGGGTTGAAGTCAATTCTATATGATATCGATATGGTATCAACATACCAATGAGGTATCACAGATGATTAATTTATTGATCTCATGTTGGGGTCTTGGGCGAAATAAAGACAAAAAAATGGTGTTAGAGAGTAAATAGTTTTGGCCATGGATCTATTAAAAATAAATAATTGAGGAAATTAAATATATATATATATATATATATATATATATATATATATATATATATATACAAAAAAGTAAAAAGTTTACAAAAAAAGTAGCTCATGTTTTATTTACATAAAAAATAGCCCAAAATCACCGAAGCTATACATGACTATACAATATAGTTTGTCAAAGTTGTAGAAAGTATACAATACTATACAATGTATATTACTTATACATGAGCTATACACTAAATATACATTATGGTACATAAATATACATTGACTACACATGCCTATACAACTAGGGCTGAATGCCCAAAATTGTAACAAATATCCAAAGGTCAGCCGAATGGCTACTTTTCATAATTAAGAAAAAGTGAGTTACTTTTTTTGTAAATATTTTTTCTCAGTGCCTTGTAGATACAATTATCCATAAATAATTTCGATCAAATCCAATTTAAGAAAATAATTTTACACTTATATTTATTTTATGTCGTTTTCCCTAAATCAAATAAACAAGTAAATAAACGGAAGGGAAAATTGAAATGATCTCTCCCCAACGTTCAAAATGTAAAGTTTGCACTATTCAAAAGTCATCAGTTTTCAAAAATATATTTAGAGACTATCTTAAACCTATCAAAATATAATGAACTACTTGTCTTTTTTCCTTATTTACATGAGACGAAAAGTGTGTTTGGCAGGAATGAAAATATTTTTTGAAAAATATTTTTAAAATTTTTTCATATTTGGTTATTTTTAAATATGTTAGAAAATATTTTTTAAATTAAATTATTTTTTCAACTTTGAAGAAAAGGACTTCCTTTTAAATAAATAGGAAAATATTTTACAAAATTCCCCTCCAAATATAAAATTATAAATTTCAAATTTCAAATTTTTTTATTTTTCTACCTCATCCCTACCCCAACCCCCACCCTCACCTCCACCCACCAACAAAAAAATTAAAAATTTTGGTTTTAAATTTTTTAAAATTCAATTTTTAGACCACCCCGCCCACCCACAATTTTTTTTAAAAGAGTGGTTTTTCAAAAATATTTTAAATTTAGACAATTCAATTTTTTATCCCATTCTTATCCCTCCCTAATACATCATAATACAATCAATTTACTATCCCTATTATAGAAAATTTCTGGCAGAGCCGCCTGAACAAATATGGTAGTGTTGTGATTTAACTTTGTCTTCTCATTCTCCCTATTATAGTAAGAGCCATCTCCCTATTATTGTTTTCTAAATTTTCACTTTGTCCTTACTAATAATGTTGTGGAAAATTATGCTTGTCAATCAATTTTGGAAAATGGATAAATTTTGTTTTTTTATCTTGCGTTAAAATAAAAAAGGTGTTATAAGATTTTCCATGTGAGAAAATAAAACAAATAAAAATCTCCTTCTTACACGTTACTAAATGCCATAACTTTGAATCTGTCATGAGTGACATCTACACTAATCCTCTGGTGAAAAAGCAATACTACAACCCAACTAACAATCTGACAGAAAATAACACCTAAAGATACGAAAGAAGATTTAAATTAAGTAAAAATGAATTTCCATAAACTCATCAGAATTAGTCTAGTAAAAGTAGAAAATAACCTCCTAAAATCTGAAAGTCATTGCACTAAAACGCTATCTAACTGTTCAATATAAGGGGATGCAACTCCATGAATTCATAACAAAAATAAAGTCTAACTGCCTGAGTTCGAAAATAATTGGACTAAGAGAAAAAAATAGAGGAATCCATGGTGCCTGGATGAGTTGGCTCACCCTTGAATTCTGAATCAGCATTCTCCTATTTTGAGGTCGGGCAATATCGCATCCTAAAGATGCTCTATACTCAACAAGAAAAGAGCAAGTGTAGTACTAGTACACATAATAATAATGTACTGGCGGGATCGCATGACTATTTCAATAAACAAAATATATAACATGTAACTGTAACTTAGTAAATCAACACATACCAAAAAAATAACAATTCACAATTTATGCTTTAACATACCACTTTCATAATTATCATTATTACCACAAATTCAACAATGACCCTCTCATGGGACTCACCCTAAAACAAATTGTGTTGGAACGTAATATCTGATTCAATAATGTGTCAGAATGTGACACCAGATCCAATAATATGTTAAATATGACACCCAATCCAATAATATGTTAGACGGTGATGCTTGGTCCAATAATCACAATTGCAATTACACGAACAATGAATAATCAACAATTTACACAATTCCGGTGATACGTTCATTGCATATAATTTAATCATGAGAAATTACATATTAAGTTTTGTTATTGTCATTATTCCTTATTCATATACATGTAGGAAGTACCACGAATATATATCACACAAATGGAAATATCAAACCATCACCGGTCTCAAAAACAAGCCTTAGACCCTCTTAAAGAATATGAGCTTTCCCTTTGTCTCTTTTTCGGCTTGTTCTTAGTCTATAAACAATCAAGAAATATAAAATCAATAAAAATTTACCTAAACTACTTGAATGATATTAAAATACTAATCCTTGGCCACTTTAATGACCATCTCCCTAACTAGGCGGCTTTTCTTACCAGTAAGTGAAGGTCACAATCTTCTCTTATAACAATTCCCCTAGATTCAAAGGTTTCGAAATCAAATTTACGAGTTTGAGTTATCGACTTAGCTTTTTTTTATGAAATGGATGGAAAATTGAAGAAAATAAGTTCTACGTCGCTTATGATCTCTTAAGGACGAAGTAGGAGGAAATAAAAATGAATTTAGTTCTTCTTTTTACTTTAGCCTGCGACTGTGCCGCCATGGTAGGTTACATGGAGATAGAAATTTCGTAACTCGCATCTCAACCCTCTTTTTCACAACACACCCTCAAATCGTGACGTTTAAAAATATATACCCTTTGTGCCAAGATCAATTTTGATAGTTCTACTCGCCCTAATTCAATTTCATAAAGCTGTACCTAATTGTCTAGGACCTATCATGACTCAAAATTTTTGAATTACTACTCCGAATATTTTTGGCCCAATTGATTTACCCATAACGACGGGTCAGATGGTTATACTAAAAGTCTTTTATCTCCCTAGCACATGAAGTAAAACCTGAGGTATAGCAATTCTGGAATGTAAATAGTCCATGACTCCCTATAAATATGACATGCATCATTCTACTTAAATTCCATCCATAACTAATATCACTGAATATCTGAAGAAGTAAGAAAAATGAAAATGATGAAGTTGCCTGTGCTTATTGTGATTACATTAGCATTGTTGCTAAGTGCAACAGATGCACAACAATGTGGAAGTCAAGCTCGTGGAGCTTTATGTGCCGGCGGGTTATGCTGCAGTCAGTATGGTTACTGTGGTTCAACCAGAGCTTACTGTGGACCTGGATGCCAGAGTCAATGCAGAGCTGCAAATGTTAACAATGATCATGTTGGTGGCAACTAATAAAATGTATGTCCTATGATAAGAAGAAGGTAATATGTATGTGCTTGTGTGTTTAAATTTGTACTTGTAGAATAAAGTGAGAACATGTATGTATTGTGAGTTCCACATGAACAAGAATAGTGTCAGCTCATGGACACTACTATCTACTGCTTTCTTTTTTCTCTATTTCAATGTTGGTCAAAACCCACTTAATTAAATATCCATTTGGTATTACATCCATCTCTCTTTGTGGTTTTTTTGATAGTTAAAAATGGCCTTCTAAGTATTCCTAATGTGTTAAAAATATGGATGCATCCCTGGTCGTTCATGCACTACGATGTCTTAAATCCACGTTAAAGTATGTATGCTTGATGAAAATATTCAAAATGCAAAATAATATATCATAGATTTGTCATATTATGACATTAACAAATTGTATAATAGAAATATGCGTTGTTGCTATGTGTTGGACTACACCAAAATACATCTAAGTGTTCATGCTCCACAAACAATTTACTTTTCTTTTGATAAGAGTGGCTTGTTAGTGCTCTATATTCATAGTCGTTCAATTACCTTATCTCTAGAAATAGTGTGGTGGATTCAAACATCTAATCAAACACTACGCTAACTGAATCAAGTATTTCAGAAACTATAACAACCAAATATTTCACCAAGTTGAGACACTATACAAAAACTAAAGTACACAAACAATAAAATGAAATAACTTTCAACTTAATACACCACACAACTAAACTCAAGAATTGGTGTCAAAATTCATGAGCTAGTAGGAATGAAATATTGACTGAGTGTTCCTAACATCTTGGTCTTTGATTTGAACAGTGGGATCAGGGGTGGACCTAGGGAGGAGGAAGGGGGTTCATCCGACCCTCCTCGGCAAGTAATTACACTGTATATATAATGTAAATTTTCTATAGTTTTGGATATATAAATAACTTGAACTCCTTAAATAATAAGCAAAGTCTAGCATGATAGGTTCCGTTTAAAATGAACCCTAAAACTCAGGGTTCAAATCTCACTTAAAGCATTATTTCTAAGTTTCTCTTAATATTCCTTTTCATTCAATTTTGGCTTTGGGGAACCCAACCAATAGTTCACTTTTTTTTTAAAAAAAAAATAATGAAATAATATTAGACTATGTATTACTATTTCCTTTGGAAATTGTATTTTGTTGGTTTATTCGCACATTTATATTTTTATATTTCGAACCCCCTAAGTTGAAATCCTAGATCCGTCACTGGGTGGGGATCGGATTCAAAAGTCAGCAACATCCAATTTTTGGTCCCGAATAATATCTCTAATTTGGGTTTTATTCTCCCTACTTCTTTTTGTTGGTGTAGCTATTGCCTCTCCTTGCTTGATAATTATTGTGTAGCTATTTAAGATAATATTTGTAACCTTCTTATTGTTATAGTGGAGCAATTTGGATCTCGGCGAACCCGTGATTGTTACCTTTGATTTGAAGGATTTTTCCATGTTAAATTTAGTGTTCTTCATTTTCTCTACTTTTGGGTTTGTGTCCTTCAGTCGTAACAAGTGGTATCAAAGCTTGATTATCTATTACGAATTTTACAATGGAGGTAAATATGAGCAAGATAGTGTGTTGTTATATTGAAGTTTTGATGATTTGACAAACTTATAGAATGAGACCTGGTGCCATTCTATACATGAGCAAGTGTTCGTGGTCCACAACTGAAAATGACATCTTGCACAGTACATTACACTACCAGTATCAAAATTTTCTTGTGTACTCGAGTGCAGCACCATAACAAGTTAATTGACCAATAGAACGATTCCACGTATAGGTGTTAAAGTGTGTGATCGCAAGGGGTGAATATATGTTACACGTATGACATATTGAACCATCTTCTTCAACACTTATACTGATAATTCTGAAAAATACAACTTAAATACAACCATGGGTTTTGGAGTTTTAACGATCTCATTCAACTGCTTTTAGGAGCATTTTCTTTGAGCTTAAATGTAAATCAAGTCCTGACTTATAAAGGAACCTGATATCTTGAGTTGATTCATTCTTAATTAGTTTACCTGATCCATTGGTAGAGTTAGCAAGGATGGAACAATGAAGTCTAAGCTTATTTGTGCAAGATGGGTTTAGTGGGTAGCTTAGTTGCTGGTTAGTTTTGAGAAAATTCTATTGTTCTTGTTAGGGGGAAGGGGATTAAGAGATTAACCCATAGATTTCAAGAGGTTGTAATCTTTTCACTCTTTGAAGAATGTCCCAAACATCTTGGTCTTTGATTGAACGGTGGAGATCGAATTTGGAGGTCAACAACATCCAATTTTTGGTCCCGAATAGCAAATCTTATTTGGGTGTTTTTCTTCTTACTTCTTTTTGTTGGTGCAGCTATTGATTCTCCTTGTTTGGTAATTTTTGTGTAGCCATTTAGGAGAATATTTATAACCTTCTTATTATTATAGTGAAGCAATTTGAATCTCAGCAATCATACTATGGTTGTTACCTTCGATTTAAAGGATTTACCACATTAAATTTGGTGTTCTTTATTTTCTCTATTTTTGAATTTGCATCCTTCCATTGTAACAATGACTTGAGACTTATCAATCATATTGTTGTTGAGTTGTATGTGGAAGTATGGCCTATAACCACGAGTTTGAGGGAATAATTATATGAGGCTTGTAGCCATTGTTTTGCATTGAGAAAGGTTTTTTTTATATACTTGTTGTATTCAAAACTTATTTTACTGTTGTGAGAATACATACTTGTTCATTATCATGGATCACAAGAACTATACTATAAAAATTATATTTTTGAAAAAAAAAAGGTGCTCTTTTTATATGTTCGAAGGAAATAATTTTGGAGAGTTGGTTATTGTAGTGAAACCCAAAGAAATATTATGTAATGCTCGGTAAAATTATCAAAATACCCCTAGAGAGAAGGTATGCGCGTAACGCATCTTCCAATGCTCGTATGGCAAATTTGTGACCAGATTTGTGATCGGCACGAAAAATTGAGTGAAAAATGGTCTCGGTCTATTTTTAGAGCGACTCGATCAAAAGATAATTTTTCGATTCGAAGCGCAAAATAGTGTTGGTGCACGACAGGAGCGCGTCCCAGATCCATTGCGGACCACCACTTATATTTTTCTGAAAATTTTTGACGGAATTGAGAAAACTCGTTCAAAAATATTTTCTAAAAATACACTGTGCGCGATCAGTCCGCGTCGCGGACTAGGTCTTCGCCAAGTCAAAATTTTCTAAATTAGTACGAGGAGCATTCGAGTCAATTCTCAACCCCTCCTAAACTCCATACACGATCTAATAAGGTTGTTTTGATGTAAAAATGGTCTAAAACCTCCATTTTAAGTCTAATTTCATAATTTAACAAGGCTAGGGCTTGAGGAAAGAGGAGAAGAGCTTGAGTTGAGAGATTACATGCATGATCTTTGATGGTTTTTCTTAAAATTTTTCTTGAAATTACATATTTTCTATGTTGATGATCATCATACTATTTGTTTTCTTGAATTGAATATTTTTCATGAGATTTGCATAACCCTACATGATGAATTTGAAAAGTATGCATAATGAAATTGAGAATTGAGTCTAGAGCCTTGAGCCTTGAGTTGAGATTGTTGATGGTGATGAGAGAATGATGGTGAGTTGATAGAATTTGATTGTCATATGAGTCTCTAAAATGAACTCTACTGATGTGTCTATTCAATTGCTTCCTAATGATTATTCTAAGTCTTGAGTAATTGATGAGATTGATTGATGAGAGGGTTAAAGTCCCTATGAGTTGAATGATGATGGGGTTCGAGTTCCTATGAGATACTGATCATTGACGAGGTTCGAGTCCTTGTGAGATTGGTTGAGATGGAGGTTTTATGAGCATTGAGTCACAAGAGGAGTATCGAGCACCGAAATGGGTAAGAGTGAGTCTCACTCGAACTCATTAACTATGTCGCCAAATGTAGGTGAAGTGTAGAACCATCACATATATTATGGTTCCCTCAAGAGTAATAGTCCCTGAAAGCAATAGCGGACCTGTTGAGTATTGACTCCATATTGGGTGAGCTGATATGGTTTTGGAGCATTCTCTACCTGGCAAGTTTGGAACGGCTATGGAACATCAGTGAGATTATTGTACATTCACAGGCTCATAAGTGATTATTGCCTGATAAGGGAAACTCTCATAAATTTCCTACCTTAAGTACTCTGAGTCGAGATGAGATGAGATGAGAAGAGGTGAGCTCCTCTGAGATGAGATGAGATGCGAGGAGGTGAGCTCCTTTGAGATAAGTCTGAGATGATTGATGAGTTTGAGTTATTGATGGGTCACTTGTCTACTCTTTATTCTTGCATAGATAGACATTTAACGATTTGATGTTATTTGATGATTACTTTGAGTTGATGTTGTTTTCATATTATTCTACCTATTTCTGATTTACTCAGCTATTTTACATACCAGTACATTCCAAGTATTGATGTCCCTTTTGGACTGCATCATTTTATGATGTAGGGGCATGTACTAGAGATCGTCAATAGGCACTCCATTGAAGATTTGAGACTCGCAGCTGATTTAGTGAGCCTCCCTATTCCGGAGGATCCACTGCTTTTATTTCATCATGCTTTAGAGTTAGATCGGACTACTTCCTTTACTTTGATTTGGGTAGCCATGGATTTGTCATTGGCACCACATGAGTAGTAATAGAGGCTCCATAGACGATAGTTGAGCGTGATGTTGTGATTGTGAGCTAGTTTTTTCTACAAGCCTTTACTTTTTGATATATTCTTTTGAGACTTAAGATGAGATGTGTCCACTACGTACTTACATTTTCTGCTGTTCAGTAGAGTTTATTTGATTGAATGATGTGATAAGGCTAAGTGGTTCGCTTGGGGACTAGCAATAGTCTCCAAGTGCCAGCCACGCCAAGGGTACCCTCCCAGGGCGTGACAAACTTGGTATGAGAGCACAGAGTTCAAGTGTCTTCGGGAGTTTATGAAGCCGTATCTAGTAGAGTCTTGTTTATGGGTGCATTGTCGATATTTTATAAGCAAGAGGCTATAGGATATTAGGAATTGTTACATTTTTCTTCTTATCCCAATTCGTGCGATAGAGTTAAACTCTATATAAAAGTCTTTTCTAATTCATGCTCTACATATGTAGAATTGATATCATGCCTCCCTAAAGAAGTTGTAAGAGGAAGGGGATGTCCTGCCAAGCAAAATGCTAATCCACCTAAGCCTCAAGTACACGAGGAGTCTATGGGCCAAGTTGTCCCTGTGGAGCAACCCCCTCAAGATAAGGTCTCTAATGCTGAGCTACGCTAGGCTATTCAAGCTCTAGCCCAGGCTGTCGCAGCACCTGCTTTGAGAGAAGTAGCGGGTAGACCAGATTTGCATGACACCTCTAGGGTCCAGGAACCTTTTTTGGGTGAATCCGCCTGAGTTCACGGGGTCTGCATCTACTGAAGATCCTGAGAACTACGTGGAGGAACTTGAGAAGGTGTTCCAAGTGATGCATGTGGCTGATGCTGACATGGTTGAACTGGATGCTTACCAACTTAAGGGTGTAGCCAAATTGTGGTTCGATCAGTGGAAGAAGAGTAGGAGGGATGATGCTCCATTTTTGACTTGGGCAGTGTTCGGGGAAGCTTTCTTGGGACGCTTCTTCCCAAGAGAGAAAAGATAAGCTAAGGTGAGAGAGCTCCTAAATCTGAAATAGGGCTCTATGACCGTGCAAGAGTATGATTTGAAGTTCACGCAACTATCTCGCTATGCTCCGGACATGGTTGCTGACATGAGGGAAAGGATGGGGATGTATGTTGATGGGTTGAACAGAGGACCCAAGAGAGATGGGAGAGGAGCCATGCTTGTGAGTGATATGGACATCGGGTGACTGATGACATTTGTGCAATAAGCTGATGAGGAGAGACAGCATGACAAAGAAGAGTTCAAGCGTAAGTAAGCTAAGATATCCAGCCATGAGGTTGGGAGGAAAGGCAATAGCAACGGATTTCCAGCGCTATCGTCTGCCAGTGCACCTGTTCCTAGAGGAGGTATGATCAAAGGTTTCAGAATATTGGAACCCATGGATCCCAGTCACAAGCTAGTGTGGCTCAAGGTTCGCAGGGTAAGCCAGCGTGTGATAAGTGTGGCAAATTACACTTGGGGAGATGTCATGATGGGAATGATGTATGCTATAGATGTGGCCAAGCAGGTCACTACAAGATGGATTGTCCAAAGCAGGCTGACCAGGCTCAGTCTACTACACCAGCCCCACCAGTTAGAGGAAACCAGAGGGCCACTACTTCAGGCGCAGTTGGAGCAGCAAACCGCTTGTATGCCATGGGTAGTCGCCAAGATCAAGAGAACTCCCCAGATGTTGTGATGGGAATGATTCGAGTCTTTATTTTTTATTGTTATGTTTTGATGGATTTGGTAGCCACATTGTCGTTTGTATCTCCTTATGTGGCCAGTAGGTTTAATAGAACCCCTGAGAGTCTTCTTGAACCCTTTGATGTTTCTACACTAGTGGGTGAGTCTATTCGAGCTAAGAGAATATGTAGATCTTGTGAAGTGTCCATCCTTCATAGGGATACTCTTGTTGATTTGGTTGAGTAGGAGATGGTTGATTTTGATGTGATTCTTGGCATGGATTGGCTCAATGCTTATTAGGCCTCTATTGATTCTAGATGCCGAACTGTTAAATTTTGATTTCCGAATGAACCAATTCTTAAGTGGAAAGGTGATTCTATTGCACCTAGAGGAAAGTTTATCCCATATCTTAGAACCAGAAATTTAATTTCCAAAGGTTGTATCTATCACCTCGTGCGAGTAAAATTCGATGATGTTAAGTCCCCAACTCTTAAGTCAGTCTCGATTGTTAATGAGTATCCGGAAGTATTTCTTGATGATCTGCCTGGAGTTCCTTTTGATAGGGAGATTGACTTTGGGATGGATGTTCTTCCCTATACCCAGCCTATTTCGATTCCACCTTATAAGATGGCCCCTGTTGAGTTGAAAGAGTTGAAATAACAACTGAAAGATTTGCTAGAGAAGGGCTTCATTAGGCTTAGTGTTTCATCTTGGGGTGCTCTTGTCCTATTCGTGCGAAAGAAAGATGGGCCGCTCAGAATGTGTGTTAACTATAGACAACTGAACAAGGTCATGATAAAGAATAAATACCCTCTCCCAAGGATATATAACTTGTTTGACCAACTTCAGGGCGCCTTTTGTTTCTCCAAGATAGACCTTAGATCTGGCTACAACCAGTTGAAGGTGAGGGAATGTGATATTCCAAAGACAACCTTTAGGACTAGATATGACCATTTTGAGTTCTTGGTTATGTCCTTTGGGTTGACGAACACACCTGCAACCTTTATGGACTTGATGAATAGAGTATTCAGACAATATCTTGATATGTTTGTGATTATTTTATCGATGACATTTTGGTATATTCGAGAAGTGAGGAGGAGCATGCTAATCATCTCAGAGTTGTCGTCCAAACTCTTAAAGACCATGAGTAGTATGCAAAATTTTCAAAATGTGAGTTCTGGCTCAAGTCAGCGGCTTTTCTATGCGATGTTGTTTTCGGTGATGGTATTCGGGTGGATGCCCAAACGATTGAAGTGGTTATGAACTGGCCCGACCGACCACTCCGACTGACATCAAAAGTTTCTTGGGGTTGGCGGGCTACTACCGTAGATTTATGGAGGGATTTTCTTCCCTATCCGTGCCATTGACTAAATTGACTCAGAAAAAGGTTAAGTTTCAGTGGTCCAAGGAATGTGAGAAGAATTTCCAAGAGTTGAAAACGAGGTTGACTACTGCACCAGTCCTAACCTTAACCGATAGGACAGAGGACTTTATGATTTACTGTGATGCTTTAAGGGTTGGATTGGGATGTGTACTGATTCAAAGAGGGAAGGTGATAGCCTATGCTTCCAGGGAACTTAGGAACTATCCAACTCATTATCTCGAGGTGGCACTAGTGGTGTTTGCACTTAAAATCTGGCGCCATTACTTGTATGGAGTGCATGTGGATGTGTTCACTGACCACAAGAGCCTGCAATACATCTTCAGTTAGAAAGAGCTCAACCTGCGACAGAGGAGATGGTTGGAGTTGCTCAAGAATTATGACATGAGCATTCACTACCACCCAGCTAAAGCTAACATTGTTGCTGGCGCTCTTAGCAGGTTGTCAATGGGTAGCATAACCCATGTGAAGGAAGGAAAGAAGGAATTAGACAAGGAAGTGTATTGATTGGCTCGATTGGAAGTTCAACTTGAGGAGAATGATGAAGGAGGAGTTAATGTTCATAATGGGTCTGCTTCATCCTTAGTGGTAAAGGTGAAAGAAAAACAAGACCAAGTTCCTGTCATACTCCAATTGAAGGAGGTTGTCCACAAACAAAAAGTAATGGTCTTCTCCAAAGGGGGAGATGGGGTGTTGAGATACCAAAGTAGGTTGTGCGTTCCAGATGTTGATGGCATTCGTGACAGAATCATGGTGGAAGCCCATAGCACTAGATATTCCATTCATCCTGGCTCTACCAAGATGCAACACGACTTGAGAGAAGTTTATTGGTGGAGTGGAATGAAGAGGGATATTGTTGAGTTCGTTTCAAAATGCCCAAATTGCCAACAAGTGAAGGTTGAGTGCCAATGGCCATATGGATTGGCTCAAAACTTTGAGATTCTGGAATGGAAGTGGGAGATAATATGGACTTTATTATACATTTACCAAGGTCTCAAAAGCAACATGATTCAATATAGGTAATTAAGGATAGGATGACTAAATCGGCTCACTCTTTGGTAGTTAAGACAACAAACACTGCGAAGGAGTATGCCAAGTTGTACATCCAAGAGATTGTGAGGTTGCATAGGGTTCCCTTGTACATCATCTCAAACAGGAGCTCAATTTAAATCACAATTTTGAAGATCGTTTCGAAAAGGATTGGGTACTAAAATAAACTTGAGCACAACCTTTCATCCATAGACAGATGGTCAGGTAGAGCGTACAATTCAAACATTAGAGGATATGTTGAGAGCTTGTGTTCTTGATTTCAAGGAGAACTGGGATGATCACCTACCATTGATTGAATTCTCATATAACAATAGTTATCATGCAAGCATTCAAATGGCTCCCTATGAAGCTTTGTATGGGAGGAGATGTAGATTACCAATGGGATGGTTTGAGGTTGGAAGAGCGAAGTTGATTGAACCTGATCTTGTCCACCAATCGATGGAGAAGGTCAAGGTTATTACAGAGAGGTTAAGGACTGCCCAGAGTCATAAAAAATCTTATACCGACGTGAGGAGAAGAGACATGTAGTTCGAGGTAGATGACTGGGTATATTTGAAAGTGTCACCTATGAAGGGTGTCCTAAGATATGGGAAGAAAGGGAAGTTGAGCCAACAGTATGTTGGACCATATCAGATTGTAAAGAGGATTGGGAAGGTTGCTTATTAGTTAGAGTTGCCTTTCGAGTTAGATAAAGTCCATCCGGTATTCCTTGTGTCAATGTTGAAGAAATGCTTGGGAGATCCTGCCTTGGTGGTCCTTGTTAATAGCATTGGAGAGAGTGATAGCCTATCTTATGAAGAGGTTTCGAATCAAATCCTTGATCGTCAGATTTGTAAGTTGAGGGACAAAGAGATAGCCTCAGTCAAAGTCCTGTGAAGAAGTCAATTCATTGAGGAAGCCACATGAGAAGCTGAGGAAGAGATGAAGGACAATATCCGCACCTATTCGTGCCAAATTATGAGAGTGTGAAGGTAAATTTCTTACCCTTCACTAAATTGATGTATCTCTTCTTGATGTGACTTTCTATTCTTGAGTCGAGAGTTTGATCGATTGAGTTGAGTGTTGACATGAGTTTTGAGTCTATTCGTGCCTTGATATCCACCTATACTCGTCATTCGAGGACGAATGATCCCACGGGGGAGATGATATAACACCCGATAAAATTACCAAAGTACCCCTAGAGGGAGGGTATGCGCGTAACACATTTTCCAATGCTCGTATGGAAAATTCTAGGCCAAATTTGTGATCAACACGAAAAATTGAGTGGGAAAATGATCTCAATCTATTTTTAGAGTTACCCGATCAAAAGATAATTTTTCGATCCGAAGGGCAACACAGTGTTGGATGATGCGCAGCAGGAGCGTGTTGTGCCTCCATCACGGACTAGCACTTATATTTTTCTGAAAGTTTTCGACAGGATTGAGAAGACTCGTTTAGAAACTTTTTCTAAAACACACCTTTTTCTTATAATTAATACCTTTTTTCCTGTGTTCCGTTTTTCTCTTTTTTTGGGGGTGGGGGGTGGGGGGCTTTTCCCATGTATAGTTTTGTTAAAAAATGTTGATATTTGGTTGTAAATAAAGTTTGTTGACATATTCATGTGATTTAGGGTCTTAAATTATATAGAGTTGTTTTTTCCCTATTATTTAATCTCAACAAAAAGAAGATGCATATCAGTAATGACCTCTAAGGCCATTCCCGTTCATTCAGTGAATTTACCCTTTTGCCCCTCCCTATAGATCCGATATAGTTATTAAGTAGTGTTGGGATCGGTGGAACGCTTCCCGGAGTTGTTAAATGAATTTTGTGCAAGTTTTCTCCTTTTTAGAGCTTTAAGTTGAAAAGAGTTGACTTTGGTCAGCATCCGGAGATTCGTGCGTGAAGGAAAATTCTGATAGTTTCATCAGGTTCAGAAGGTCCATTTTGGTTTGGGGGAAGACTAGTTGGGATTTTGGGATTTTTGTTTTGAGTTTGTGCAAAAAGTCGCTTTAGAAGTAAAGTTTTGGCCAAAGTTTGACTTTAGTTAACTTTTTGGAAAAAAGAGCTCGGATGGAAATTCCATCAGCGCAGTCAGCTCTAAAGCACCATGTTTGGTCTAGAACAACCTTTGGTTCAGGTCTTGAGGTGTTCGGAGTAAGTTTTTGACCTTAAGCACTTTATAATTCAATCCTAGAAAATGGTCAACTTCGGTTAACATTTCAGGCAAATGCACTTGGATGCAATTTCATCAGTGCGGTTGGTTTCAAAATGTTGAGTTTGCTCTAGAACGACCCTTGGTTTGGTTCCCAAGGTTTACAAAACGATTTTATGGCCATTTTTATATTTTTGGAGTTGAATGCTTGAAATTATTGACTTTGGTCGACACTTCTTCAAAACAACCTCCGTTCGCAAATTCATCGATTCCATTGAGTCCGAAATGCTATTTTGGTTGGATAACACAAGTTGTTTGTGTTGACGGGGTCTCAAACGAATTCTGAAACTCCATGGATAAATTTCCCAAGCTTCATTCTTGCTGAAGTTGAAAATGTTGGAACAGCTGCATGTTACACTTCACGTTCGCCAGCAAGGGGCTGCGATTACAAAGGTCTGAATTTTCTGACTGTCATGATCGTAGGCCTCCAGCTGCATTTGCAAAGGCATAGGGGGCCAAACCATCGCAATCGCGATACACAAATCTGCTTGGACTCCGCGATCTTGAGCTGACCTAAGTGATTGCGGATAACAAAATTGCCACATTGAAATTATATCAGCCCATTCTAAGCAGCCAAATCTTGTTTCGAGACTTTGTATTTTCTAATTTATTAGGGCATTTCTTATTTAAATTTCGTGATTCTTGTTTTGGTGACTTTGTATTTTTCGTGGGGACGTTTCGGCAACCTTCAATCTCCTTAAAATCGTGTAAGATTTCTGAAATTATCGCCCAAAGATTTGTTCCTTAGCTAGTTGGGGCTTGATAATTGGTAGGTCATTTGTGACCCTTTCGGTGCTCGAAATTTACCCATTTTGGAGTACAAGTTCCTTGAGTCTATTGGGACCTAGTAACAGAGTTGATTTCTCGATTTCATGCATGAATTCCATTGTCGAATTTTTGTTCAAATTCCAATCCGAATTTAATTGTGGCAATATAGATATCATTGATTTTGTTTTGACTTATTTATCGACAATTTGATAGAGTGGCATCGCTTGGAGGCTATTCAGAAAGGGAAGGCGCTGGGGTAGCGGGTTATTGTATTTTTGGCCTTGAGATTTGATATGGCTTCACTTTTTAGGCATGGCTTGAATTCATTATATATAATGTGAATATTATTGTATGAATAAGATGTAAATTAGTGAAATTTTAGTAAAATGGAACATTGAGGATTGAAATTTATGGAGATCTTGAAATTTGTGACCGAAAACCTTAGTCTAGGAAATTCTTTGTGTTGTGGGGTAAATAATCCTTAGAAATGGCTTGTCAGGGATTTAAATTAAATTAAAATGTCGAGTTGACATACTATGTGATTTATTATATTTATGGTTTGTGATTGTCCATGGTTTGTAAATTCTAAAAATTCTTGAAATTTAAAAAATGACTAATGTGGATGAATTTAATTGGTTGTTGATTGTCTTTGATGATGTTGACCTAGTGTAAGCCCAAAATGAGTAATTTGATGAAAAGTGAGTAACATTGGGAAGTTTATGGGATTTTATCAAAAGTGTGATAAGTTGATTGAAATATGGCACCTTGTTCCCTTCATAAAAATGCACAAAGAAATTAATTCATATACTGATAGCTCAATGATATTCTGGGTGGTCCGTAAATATTTTGGATTGCATATTTATATTGGTAGCTCGATGATATTTCGAACAACCCATAGACTTCTGGGTTACATAGTACATATATTGATAGCTCGATGATATACCAGGCGACCCATAGATATTTTGGGTTATGAATATTGGTATGGAAGCTCAAAGCTATTTCGGGGGTTCCACGACTAATTTCTGATTTACTTTTGCTAATATTAGACAAGGAAAATAATTGTGGCTGTGTATAAAGGAAAGGAAAAGTAGTTGGCATAAATTATGAATTTTGGTAGATTGATATATGCTACTTCCCTTATTCCGATTACCCCGTCTTTATTTGCTATTATGTTTTATCTTCTAGTTTATCATCGTGCTATTTATTTTGTACATTATCTATCTGCGCTCGATCGGCTTATGATGCCTTATAGGTACCCCGTGTTTGGTACTCATGCTGCACTACTGCATCTGTTTTTATGCAGACCCTAGTTTGAGCCTCCCTCAGTACATGTCCACGGTCATTCGTAGTTGTTGTCGATACGAATAGTGTTGAGCTCCTAGCATCCAGAGACTTGCCGCATTCCCTCTTCAGTATCTAATTATATTTTATTTTTTAGACATTTAGACTTTTATTGTACTTATTGTATTTATCAACTTTTGGTACTTAGTAACTCCTGTATATGGTGACACTAGGTTCTAGGGTTCGATTCTAGTGTTAGTTTGTCTTTCGGTTACTTCGGGCACTTATCATATTTTGTATAGTATTGCATATCTACACTTTTGCCTGTAACTCTTGGTTATTTTATTCTATCTCCTACTTTCTATTATTATGTATAATATTATGTATAAATGGGTTTAAACTAAATTCAAAATCTTGGGTTAGCTTGCCACTCGGGAGTTATAATAGCACCATCATAATTTGAATTTGGATCATGAAAATATCTTAAATCCTCATTAAAGTATGCATGCTTGCAAAAGTATTCAAAAATGCAAAATATATCAATCATATTATGATATTAACAAATTACATAATAGAAATATGCGTTGTTTCTATGTCTTGTACTACACCAAAATACATGTCCTCTTAAGTGTTCATGCTCCACAAACAATTTAACTTCTTTTGATAGGAGTGGATCTATACTCATAGTGGTTCAACTTTTTTTAATTCAATTTTCCACTTCCGCCATTTGTTTGTAACACTCGGTAAAATTACTAAAATATCCCTAGAGGAAAGATATGGGCGAAATGCCGTCCCATGCTCCAATGGAAAATCCATGGCCGGATATGCGATCAACATGAAAAATTGAGCGGGAAAATGGTTTCAGAGCAACCGTATCAAAAGATAATTTTTCCATGCGAAGACGATTTCCAGTGAGGGTGCACGACAGGTGTGCGACGCGCACCTGCCGTAGACTTAAACTTAGATTTGGTCCAAATATTTTCTACGGAGTTAGAAAACTCGTTCGGAGAATTTTCAGTGAAAAATACTGAAAATGAACCATGTCTATATTGCGGACCCGCATGCACGAGGTGAACTTTTTTTCAGTTGTGAGGGGCATTCCAGACCTTTTTCAACCTTTCCAAACCCAAAATACGATTAAAATAGGTCGTCTTTGGCCAAAAAGGGGTTTCTAAACCCATTCTAAGTCCTTTTACGTTAAACGTAAGTTAGAGTTCTTGAGAGAAGAAGAGAAAGAAGTTAGGGTTCTAGAGGTTGGAGTCAAATCTTTGAGAAGATTGGTGTCGTTCTTCATTATAGGTATGTAAGGCTAACCTAAAGCATGGAATTGTTCTTCCATGTGCCCCTTGATTGAGGTAGATTGATAGATGAACGTACTAAATCTTTATGCATGTATTTTCTTGAATATTTTCTTGTAAATTATATCTATCATATGTATTTTTCCATATTGATGATTATCATAAACTTGATTTACTGATTAAATGCTTTCACATGAGTTATTTCATAAAACCCTATATGCTATTTTACTAAAGATTGCAAGAATGAACTAAGGGGATGAGTCTAGAGCCTTATCAATTTAAATGTGCATGTAACTATGATTGTGATCCTGAGATGAGAGTGTTAATGATGATATTGACGAAATTGATGTTCCTAGAGTCTTAACGAGCATAAAACTAATCCTAGAATGATGATCCTAATCCCAGAGTTGATGGTTGATGTAATGAATTGAGTTATCAATATCCAATGAGACAGGTTAAAAGAGTAATCCTGATGATTGATGTCTTATGAGCATATCGAGTCTTGGGAGGAGTATTGAGCATTGAATTGAGCAAGAGTAGATAACAACTCAAACTCAATAACTATGTGGCCAGCGTAGGAGAGGATTGAACCATAAAGCCAGATATTTCCTTAGTCCCAAAAGAGGACTTAATGTTCTTTAGTTGGATCCACCGATGTGATGTCCTTTACCCCAGTAAGGTACTGGATGGATGTAGCAATGACATCGCTTCGTTGTATCATCACCGGCTCATAGGTGATGGTTATCGGTTAGAAAAACTCCCAGATAGGTCCACACTGATAATACTCTGAGTTGAGTTAATTGTATGAGTTTAAATTGATGTTGATGAGTCATTTGTCTACTCTTTATTCTTGCTTTAGATAGACACTTGACATTTTGATTGAGTATCTTATGAGTTGATGTTATTCCATATTATTGTGCATGTATTGGTTTCATTCAACCATCTTATATGCTCGTACATTCCACGTACTGACGTCCATTTGGGTCTGCATCTTTTTTCATGATGCAGAGACAGGTACTCAAGATCCTCAACAGGCGCTCCGTTGAAGGTCTATTCTCTCTACTGCTGATTGGTGAGTCCCCCCTGCATTCGGAGGATATCATTTTATATTTCTATACTTTGAGTTAATTTCGTATTTAGTTTGTGGTAGCCATGACCTGTCATGGTACCATTTTAGATTATAGAGGTAGAGGCTTTATAGACTAGAAGATGATGACTTGATGTTGAGATCTTTCCCTCTTCCTTGAATTGAGTTTCCTTTAAAATTGCTACCATGTCTTAGATGTTAAGTTTAACCTTGTTGTCCTATGACCCTTATTCATTGAGTTAGAAAAAATGCTTGAAAAAAATTATAACTAATTATAAAAAGGAAGATTTCTTCAAGAAGAGAGTATAATTAGTTACAACTTAAAAAGAGTTGGATAATGACGATTTCCTGAAAGGAGAAATGGAGTGTTTTATGTGATTTATTCAGCTCATATTCATTTTAATGGCCTTGATTTTTTTATGAATGAAAAGGGGAGCTGTTGAAATTTTGCTTAGTGGGAGATAATAAATAGGTGTAGTGTAGTGTGTCGTATTTTTTTACAATCAAAGAGTGAAAGAAGCACATTGAGGAAGAAGGATTTGCCATGAGTTTATATTACGAGACCCACAATTAAATTTAACAGTTCTTTATTTTTTATTTTTTTTAGTTAGTTTTTAAAGTTAAAGAACAAAATGGTCCTTTTTTTTTAGGCTAAAGTCATTCATTACCATCACTCAAAGTTAGTCTGCATTTTTATATTTGAATACCTCAATTAAGAGTTATACCTATTAAACATCTTATTTGTTCAAGAATCATTTCTATTAAACACAAAATGTTGACATGGCAAAAAAAAGGTATTTCACCTTCTTGAGGCGCGTAAAACAATTAGAAAAATTTCTCTTCTAAAATTTTCAACTTATCCACCTAATTTTTTTTAAAAAATGAAAAAAAGGGACGAATCGTCTTCTTCCCCAACTCAATTTTTCCCACATTGCAACTAGGGGTGGGTTCGATTTTTGCGGTTTGGTTTTTCCCTAAAACCAAAGACAAAACGGAAGGTAATTTGGCGGTTTGGTTCGGTTCGATTTTGCCAAAAAAAAAAAAAGTAAACCATTGGTTTTTCAATTCGGTTTTTGTTCGATTTTTCGGTTTTTAAAAATAATTTTTTAAAGTAAAATAATATGTTGGGTAGAGACATATCATTGTATAGATATGTTAAACAATTGGTAAAGAGTAAAGTTTGAATTAGGACAATTATCACAATATAAGAACTACAATTATCACCAAGAAAATTGCAAACATATGTTCTAGAAAAACAAATATCACATACTCCTTGGAAGGTTCAAGTCAATTGTGTGTAGCCAAAAGAAATTATCAAACAATTATCAAATACTCCTTGAAGTATCAATTAGTTGCAGGTGACAGTCGCCAAAAGACTTCTCCTTGGAAGCTTCAAATCTATGTCTCTTTCGTGCAACAAGAAAGACTTTCCTTCTTAGCCATGTAGCGTATAAAGTATAAACGACATAGTATAGCAAAATTGGTTTTTGACGGTTCGGTTCCGGTTTTAGAAGACCAAAACTGAAACCGAAACCGCACAAAATCAGTTCGGTTCGATTTTTTGTGTTCGTTTCGATTTCTTACGGTGCGTTTTTTTTTTTGGTATTTTTCAATTGGTTTCGATTCGATTTTCGATTTTTGATTTACGGACCCAACCCTAATTGCACCCAGTTCAACATTCCTTTACACACACACACCGCTGCACCTCCCCCCCCCCCCCTTTCTCTTCTCCCACCCATTTCAGTTCTTCTACTATTTCTTTTTACTTCTTTCAATTTTTCAAATATTCTGGCAAAACTCATTTTTTCAACAAAAAGTTTAAATTGATTTTTTTCCAGCAAAATTTCGTTATTATTTTTTTATAATTGTGATAAATGATTATTAGTGGGAAAAAAATAAATGCTAAGGGTAAGAGATTTTGATGCTATCGGAATAAAAGAAGGATGGATTCTTAGCTTTGGTGCACAACAATGGTGTTTTAGCTTGGATGCACAACAATGGCATACTCTTGCACCAACAAAAAGATAAGGTCTAAAGAAGAAGAATAAAGAGGTGGAGGCGATGATTAATCGACAATGGTGGAGACATTGCTGTCACTGGTGAAAGATGTTTGATGAAGAAGAAGGGGTTGAGGTGGGTTAATCCAAAATAATTTTTTATTTTTTTGAAATTCTTTTTGAATTATTTAAATAGTGTTTAAAAATCTGTTGTGGAGGTCAAACCCACGTGGAGCTTACTGGTCGTGTTGAATGGATGACTTATCCATGCCATCTGCGTTTAATGATACATGTGGATGACATTTTGCCAGGTAGAAAAAAATGTTTAAGGAGTTCAAATATTGGCTACTTGAGGTGTTTAATAGGAACTAGTCTCAGTTAATGTATCTAAGTGAAAAATATGAACAAGTTCAAGTGTTTGTCGATGACTTTAGCTTTTTTTTTTTTAAATACATTAAGAATTATTTTGATAAGATATATTATATATAAGAAGAGTGGATAAGCAGGCAGCTCTCTGTCAACGTGCCTACTCGAGCTGTCTGCTTCTACTCCTTTATAATATAGGGTCCATCAAAATATTTTATGTGTAACACCCCAACTTTTTTTTCCACTAAGATTGAGCCATCCTTAATATTATAGGATCAATTCATAAGTATTTCAAGTATATTAGATGTGATTTAGAGTTATAAATGATCTTTTACATCTAGTCAAATCCAAAGAATTTCTAGTGACTAAGTTTTCATATGAGTTAATGGAAGGGTCAACTTCAAATGCCCATATCTCCTAAATTATAATGATTTAGGTGACCCATAATATATCCAATTAAAGATCTTTGAATTATCTTTCCAACGCATCTTATTTCGCGTTAAACAGAGTTCGGAGTAGAGAGTTATGACCATTTTATTGGAGACCTGCAGAGCTGTCTGAAGGTCCGCGACGGCTACGCGACGCGGACCTATCGCGAACCCTTTCTGGATAAGCTAAGCGACGTTTCTTTATTTTATTTTGACGGTACTTTTACCCTAAAGCCTTTGGGGGTCTATTTAAGGTCCCAAAACGCATAATACGTCAGTTTCATAAGTCAAAACCCTCTCTTTCACTCCTAAACATAAAACGCTCAAGAATCATCAAGAAAGTCATCAAGTTATGATTAACTTTCAAGATTCTTCATCAAGGTGAGTTATTCTTCATAAGCTTTAAGCTAATTTCTCTATCTATTCATGAAATCCCTAATAGAATCTTAAATCCTAACCTAGGGTTTCAAGAAAGCGAATTCAAGAATCCCAACAAAGGATTCCTTGATTCTTCTTTCCATGAATTAGGGTTCTTCATCAAGAAACTCTAAAGATTCTGAGTTAAGAAGTCAAGAATCAAAAAGAAGCTCTTCAAACGATGTCTTTCCAAGTTCTTTCATTCTAAAAGAACAACGAGATTGAGGATTTTCTCCAAGAAACGAGTATTCATCAAATTTTGATTGAAATATCAAATTTCCAGGTATGTAAGGCTAAACTAAAAGCATGAGATTGTTCTCTCATGTGCCCCATAGAGGTCAAAGATGAGTTGATGGTTGAAGAGTATGTGTGCATGAATACTTGAGAGTTTTTCATTGAAAAATTGATTTGAAATTACATGTTTTCCAAGTTGATGATCATCATACTATTTGTTTTCTTAAAGTTAATATTTTTCATGAGATTTTGCATAACCTTACATGATTATTTGAAAAGCATGCATAATGAACTTAGGGGATGAGTCTAGAGCCTTGACGATGATGATGTTGTGATGTTGTGATTGTGTTTCACATTTGATGAGGGTCTTGGTGATGATGTTGATGAGAATGATGTTTTATGATGTCTTAAAATGGGAAGTTAATTTCTAAAAGAGTATCTTGAGCCTATGATGTTGATATTGATGTTATGATGACTGATGTTGATGTCACTAAGTTGAGAGTCAAAGTTCCTAAACTAGTATTCCTAAAGTCTACGATGTTGAAGTAACTGCTAATGAGGTGATGATGATGATGTTAATGTTAATGCAATGAGATGACAATGATATTAATGTAAATGAGATGCTAATGATGATGTAATGTGTCCCTATGGGGACTAATGATGATGTAATGTGTCCCTATGGGACTAATGATGTTAATGTTTTATGAGCATGTCGAGTTCTGGGAGGAGTATTGAGCACCGAAATAGATAAAAGTGAGTCCCACTTGAGTCCATTAACTACGTGGCCCGCGTAGGAAGAGAGGATTGAACCGCAATGCGGATGGCTCCTATCTTGTCCCAAGTGAGGACTAATGTTATGTTTTGTGGATCCACTAATGTTATGTCCTTTACCCTGGGCAGGGTAATAGATGGATGTGGCAACGGTATCGCTTCTTTGTATCATCACTGGCTCATAAGTGATGGTTGTCGGTTAAAGAAACTCCCAGTTAGGCCTCTCAGAAAAGGTTTCCCTAATAGTACTCTAATGTAAATGTTAATATAAAGGTCAATGTTAATGTAAAGGTCAATGTTAATGTTTCCCTGATATAAATGTTAAAGTCTCGTGATGATGTACGTTATGTTCGGATGATTCTAATGATGTGATTCAGCTATTTTACATGCCAGTACATTCCACGTACTGACGCCATTTGGCGCTGCATCGTTTTATGATGCAGATACAGGAGCTAGAGGACTTCAGCAGCCGTCCCGTTGAAGCCAAGTGTTTGCAAGTTCTGACTGTGGTATGCCTCCCTATTTTCGGAGGAAACCTTTATTTGATGCTATCCTATTATTTCATTGAGTCGGGTAGCCATGGCATGTCATGGTCCCCTTCTTAGACGATTCAGATAATGTTAGAGGCTTCGTAGACATAATGATGTAGTCAAGGTGAATGTTTTGATAACTGAGCAATATTTCTTTGTTTGGTTTTGATGATCAGATTGAGGTTTGGCCATTGGCCCACTACTTTAAAAAGTGTTGTTTACTAATTTCCTTCCGCTATGTTTAAGATGAACGATGTGATGAGGCTAAGTGGTTCGCTTGGGGGCTAGCAATAGTCTCTGAGTGCCGGCCACGCCTAGGGTACCCTCCCAGGGCGTGACAAACTTGGTATCAGAGCGCAGAGTTCAAGTGTCCTAGGGAGTCTATGAAGTCGTGTCTAGTAGAGTCCTTATTATTGGTGTGAAGCGCGCCACATCCATAATGGGGAGGCTATAGGACATTAGGAGAAGTTTCCCTTATTTCAGATTCTGATCGTGCGATAGAGCTCTTTCCTAAGAAATCTGCGATGATTCGTGCATTGCTCTAAACCTTTCGATGATGCCTCGTCCACGAGGTGATAGCGACAGTAATTTTCTGACTCTTACAGATGAGATCCTTTGAGATAAAGTAATCGGAATGGTCGAAAGACTGTCTAGGCTTAAGAGAAGCCGACTGAGATGTGAAGTTGATTGACTAAGAAGAGTGCACTATTAATCATATGAATCGTGCATTTGAGTTATCTCTAGATGTACCTAGACCCATTTGTTTTTCAAAACTTGCTTCCGATGTGACCCATGAAAAGAGAACATATGTCTCTAAAGAGTTTGATGTTACCACCTAAGAGTGAGATATGAGGTCTTATAAATCCTGAGTAGAATCGAATCATCCCAGAGTTAGAAGGATGATGATGGAAAGAAAGGGACGAGATGACAAGAGTGATGGCTGGGTGAGGCTTGTAGTTAGAGTTAAGTATTCATTAGGTAAGTAATGATGTGCTGAGTTGATTTCCATAAGTTTGATGAAAGAGTCATAAGTACTATAGTGATTTTCATGATGAGGTATAGAGGAAGAGTTGTTGTTAGAATGTGACAGGGCGTGCTCAGACTAGTAGGAAGTTATGTTGATAAGTTGTAGTATTCATACTATTGATGGTGAAGTGTAGATGTTGAATAGAGGAAAAAGAGTGCTTTCAATGTGATAGATTTAAATTAGGCTTATGATTTTTAAGTGTGAGTTCATGAGACTCACCGAGTTATGAGGTTAGACAGATAAGAAGAGGCTTAAGATATGTATCCATGATTGTGTAAAGATGTGTGAAGCTCTAAGTTATGACTGCTATAAGAATCTAGATAGTGTATTTGAGTTATCGATGTAAAGTAGGCTGATGTCAGTAATCTTAATCATCATGAGTAACTAAGTTGATTTGGGGCTTATCAATAGATGATGACGAGTTTCCATGATAGACTAATTCTCATGCAATTAAATTTATGGGAGCACAGAAGTTGGCGCCAGCAGGCAAAAGAAGAGGTTAGATTGTGAGAGTTGTGGGAAGTGGTTATGTACGCCATAAGAATAGCAAACATAGAGAGATTTCCATAGAAACTGGAAGGAGCTAAGAGTAATAGCGTTGAAAAGAGTCTGAGTGGCTAGCTATATGTATGCGACTATAGCATAACAGAAGAGTTTAAGATATTCTTGTGGATAGTGATTCCTTGACCATGTGGAGGTATATGCTTATAGCCTAGTAGAGGAAATCGATTTATAAACTTAGAGAGAGGACCTTGAGAGCTAAGGAAGAGTTAATGTAAGGCCCGGTAAAATTACCAAAGTACCCCTTGAGGAGAGATGTGCGCATAACACGTCTTCTGATGCTCGGGTGGCGAATCCGAGGCCAGATTTGTGATCAGCACAAAAGGTTGAGTGGGGGAAGGGCCTCGGTCGACTTTTAGAGCGACCGAGTGAAAAGATAATTTTTTGTTTCGAAATGAAAAACAGTGAAGGTTCGCGACAAAGCCATGTCACGGACCTATCGCTGAGAGGGACTTGCATTTTTTTCAAAACTTTTCGACGGGATTGGAAAAACTCGTTCAGAAAAGTTTTGCAGAAAATGTACTGTTCGCGACCAGTCCGTGTTGCGGACTGAGTCACTTCGAGGTTGGAAATTTCTAAAACTATTGAGGGGCATTCTGGTCCATTCCTAACACCTTATAAATTCCCTATACGACTAATATAAGTTGTTTCGACATGAAAAGGGTCTAAAATCCCATTCTAAGTCCTTTTCTAACAATTAAATATGACTAGGGCTTGAGAGAAGAGGAGGAGAGGTTGAGATGGAAGAATTCAAGAGTGAATAAGAGTTCTTAATTCTGATGATGATGTGATGCCATTTCCTTTTAAGGTTATAGATGAGGAGGAGCAGTTAGAGAAATCGTGAGGAGTCTAACAGATAGGTAAAATCATATTAGTATCTCCCGAGGTAAGAGTTCATATAATCGAGGGTGTAAGCTGCTATGGTAGGCTTAAATGTATGGATGCTATTATGCGAGTGTATTAGAGTGATGAGGACGAGCAGTATTCTCTGAGTACAGATTACTACGGAGTGAGAGTTCTTGATTCTGATGTTATCTTACGTGTGCACTGACCTTCGGCTTGTTATGCCACTGTTGATGGTATGATATAGAGTATCAAGTCTTAGAGGTATAATCATGCTTATTTTGCATGGAAAGGTAGTAGTTTGGGGTTTCGTCAAAGGGGGAGATGATAAGTTCCTCCACGTCCAAATAGTGATGTTGATAATAGTAGACTGAGAGTGAGGTGGATGAGAAGGAGTGAATATATCCTCATTGTGATATCGGTGTTAAACTTGTGTCATGTAAGGATAGAGATAAGAAGGAGGAAAGAGATGAGATTGTATGATGCACAATAGATACGTAAGAGTATGCTGATGTGACTTTGAGTGAGAGTTCATTGAATGGTGGAGGTAGAAGTGACAAGTAGGCTTGAAAAATTCTGAGACATAGTTAAAGAGGTTGTTATTGTGCGAGTATGAATGATAGACTATTGAAGACTTCATAATAAATATTTCGAGTATAGAGCTGAGTATTGAGGATTAGCTTTGTATGAATATGATCACCTTAAGAATGACACCTTGGGGCTTAGAACTAGGCCTGAATGGAAGAAGAAGAAATAGTTAGGTGGAGGTTTGAATAAGAGCTATGAGTTTGTATTGATGGAGTAAAGTGCCATGAAAAAAAGAGAGCACAATTGAGGTGGGGACTTGAGCATGAGAGTGTCCTCAGAGTCTTTGTTTATACGATGTTCCTATTCTCGATTTGAGTAGATGGCTTCCTTCCTGAGTTCAAAAGACTGATTGACGAGGTGTCTAAATGATTCAAATTGATTAATGTTTCGATGTTCCATTCGTGCTTGATGAAGAGAATGTAAGATGTAATTTCTTTACTATTGATTTAAATTGAGTTTTCTATTTCCGAGTTGATGTGTTCATTCCTGAGTCTGAATGGAGATAGTTTGAGATTGATGACAAGTTAGAGTTTGATTGATTGAGTGAGTTTTGAGAAGAGTTCTTATTCTTATTCGTGCCTTGATGTCTACCTTTACTCATCATTCGAAGACGAATGATCCCAAGGGGGAGATAATGTAACACCCCAACTTTTTTTTCCACTAAGATTGAGCCATCCTTAATATTATAGGATCAATTCATAAGTATTTCAAGTATATTAGATGTGATTTAGAATTATAAATGATCTTTTACATCTAGTCAAGTCCAAAGAATTTCTAGTGACTAAGTTTTCATATGAGTTAATGGAAGGGTCAATTTCAAATGAACATATCTCCTAACTCATAATGAGTTAGGTGACCCATAATATATCCAATTAAAGATCTTTGAATTATCTTTCCAACGCATCTTATTTCGCGTTAAACAGAGTTTGGAGTAGAGAGTTATGACCATTTTACTGGAGACCTGCAGAGCTGTCTGAAGGTCCGCGACGGCTACGGGACGCGGACCTATCGCAAACCCTTTCTGGATAAGCTAAGCGACGTTTCTTTATTTTATTTTGAGGGTACTTTTACCGTAAAGCCTTTGGGGGTCTATTTAAGGTTCCAAAACGCATAATACGTCAGTTTCATAAGTCAAAACCCTCTCTTTCACTCCTAAACATAAAACGCTCAAGAATCATCAAGAAAGTCATCAAGTTAGGATTAACTTTCAAGATTCTTCATCAAGGTGAGTTATTCTTCATAAGCTTTAAGTTAATTTCTCTATCTATTCATGAAATCCCTAATAGAATCTTAAATCCTAACCTAGGGTTTCAAGAAAGCGAATTCAAGAATCCCAACAAAGGATTCCTTGATTCTTCTTTCCATGAATTAGAGTTCTTCATCAAGAAACTCTAAAGATTCTGAGTCAAGAAGTCAAGAATCAAAAAGAAGCTCTTCAAACGATGTCTTTCCAAGTTCTTTCATTCTAAAAGAACAACGAGATTGAGGATTTTCTCCAAGAAACGAGTATTCATCAAATTTTGATTGAAATATCAAATTTTCAGGTATGTAAGGCTAAACTAAAAGCATGAGATTGTTCTCTCATGTGCCCCATAGAGGTCAAAGATGAGTTGATGGTTGAAGAGTATGTGTGCATGAATACTTGAGAGTTTTTCATCGAAAAATTGATTTGAAATTACATGTTTTCTAAGTTGATGATCATCATACTATTTGTTTTCTTGAAGTTAATATTTTTCATGAGATTTTGCATAACCTTACATGATTATTTGAAAAGCATGCATAATGAACTTAGGGGATGAGTCTAGAGCCTTGACGATGATGATGTTGTGACGTTGTGATTGTGTTTCACATTTGATGAGAGTCTTGGTGATGATGTTGATGAGAATGATGTTTTATGATGTCTTAAAATGGGAAGTTAATTTCTAAAAGAGTATCTTGAGCCTATGATGTTGATATTGATGTAATGATGACTGATGTTGATGTCTCTAAGTTGAGAGTCAAAGTTCCTAAACTAGTATTCCTAAAGTCTACGATGTTGAAGTAACTGCTAATGAGGTGATGATGATGATGTTAATGTTAATGCAATGAGATGACAATGATATTAATGTAAATGAGATGCTAATGATGATGTAATGTGTCCCTATAGGGACTAATGATGATGTAATGTGTCCCTATGGGACTAATGATGTTAATGTTTTATGAGCATGTCGAGTTCTGGAAGGAGTATTGAGCTCCGAAATGGATAAAAGTGAGTCCCACTTGAGTCCATTAACTACGTGGCCCGCGTAGGAAGAGAGGATTGAACCGCAATGCGGATGGCTCCTATCTTGTCCCAAGTGAGGACTAATGTTATGTTTTGTGGATCCACTAATGTTATGTCCTTTACCCTGGGCAGGGTAATGGATGGATGTGGCAACGACATCACTTCGTTGTATCATCACTGGCTCATAAGTGATGGTTGTCGGTTAAAGAAACTCCCAGTTAGGCCTCTCAGAAAAGGTTTTCCTAATAGTACTCTAATGTAAAGGTCAATGTTAATGTAAAGGTCAATGTTAATGTTTCCCTGATATAAATGTTAAAATCTCGTGATGATGTACGTTATGTTCGGATGATTCTAATGATGTGATTCAACTATTTTACATGCCAGTACATTCCACGTACTGACGCCATTTGGCGCTGCATCGTTTTATGATGCAGATACAGGAGCTAGAGGACTTCAGCAGCCGTCCCGTTGAAGCCAAGTGTTTGCAAGTTCTGACTGTGGTGAGCCTCCCTATTTTCGGAGGAAACCTTTATTTGATGCTATCCTATTATTTCATTGAGTCGGGTAGCCATGGCATGTCACGGTCCCCTTCTTAGACGGTTCAGATAATGTTAGAGGCTTCGTAGACATAATGATGTAGTCAAGGTGAATGTTTTGATAACTAAGCAATATTTCTTTGTTTGGTTTTGATGATCAGATTGAGGTTTGGCCATTGGCCCACTACTTTAAAAAGTGTTGTTTACTAATTTCCTTCCGCTATGTTTAAGATGAACGATGTGATGAGGCTAAGTGGTTCACTTAGGGCCTAGCAATAGTCTCTGAGTGCCGGCCACACCTAGGGTACCCTCCCGGGGCGTGACATTATGGACTTCTAAATTTAACCATTTTTAAGGCAACTCTTGTTGACGTGCCCGCTTCTACCACTTAATTATATTCCTTCAGCTGTTTCAACTAGATTTTACGATAGTATCCCTTATAAATTATTTCTTCAGCTGCTTCAGTTGTGATTTTACTGTATCACCTTATCAATTATTTTAAGTTATATAAATACTAGAACTAAAATAAAAAAACACAAAATCATAAATAAGTCTTCTTTTAACTGGTCAAATCAAATTAAATAATTATTTAATATCTTTCAATTATTATATTTGCATAAAAAAATAAGTATTTTTCAAAAAAAGAGGGAATAAGCAGGCAACTTTTCGTCAACGTGCCTGCTTGAGCTGTCTACTTGTACTCCTTTATTATATGGGGTCCATGAAAATATTTCGTGGACTTTTAAATTTAATCATTTTTAAGGAAGCTATTTTTGACGTGTCTGCTTTAGCTACTTAATTATATTCATTCAGCTGCTTCAACTTGATTTTACGATAGTGCCCCTAATAAATTTTTTCTTCGGCTGCTTCAATTGTGATTTCACTCTATTACCCTAATCAATTATTTTAAGTTATATAAATACTAGAATTAGGATAAAACAAACACAAAATCATAAATAAGTCTTTTTTTAATTGGTCAAATAAAATTAAATAATTATTTTAATATCTTTCAATGGTTATATTTGCGCAAAAAAAAGCACTTTTTGAGAAAATATAATATAAATTAACAAAAAAGTTTATGTATATTATTTCAAGTGATGTAAAAAGTATTATAGGTCACAATAATTGTCAATTTAAAATTTTGATTCTTGAAATTTTATCCGTGCCACATAAATTGAGATAGAAAAAGTAACATATATTATTTAAAATTTATGTAAAATATACTATAAATTATAAAAATAATAATTAAAAATATTTAAATAAATAAGTAAAGTTTTGATTGATTCTCAATTTAAAATTAACATATAATGTAGTATAAATTGCAATAATTAACAATTTCAAATTTGAAAAATATATAAAAGAATTCTGTCAACTTCATATAAATCAAGATCAGAAAATAATAATTATTGGACTCATACTTTCTAGTATATATATATATATATATATGATCAGAATAATTCAAGGGGATCATTTTCTGTACTATTTTACAGGAGTAAAAAGTAAAATTAAGTAATGAAAAAAATTTACATCACATAAAAAGTTAATGGATATAAATTGGTAGTATGTGGATAAATCAAATTTCAAATATAGCTGCCTCCCTATATGACAAAAGTTTAAAATGCTATGGTTTTTCATCATCTAATGTCAGCATGGAACCACTTTGTCTTGTATTTTCAAGAAAATAATGTGGTTTGTTATTCATGTCCCAAAGGATATATTATTCTGTTTTTTTTAATGGTTTGGTTCATTACGGATGGGATTAAAAAACAAAGGAGAAGTTGTGAAATAATATGCATTCTCCACTTAAATTTTGATAACATTTAATTTAAATTCAGGTCACATTTTATTTCATTAATTTGAGTACTTTGCAATTTTATTTACTGTTAGAATTTTCATAGGTTTTATGCCTTCCAAATTTGGTGGAATGGAAAAAATTTATGTAACTAAGCAAACATACGATATATATTTACATTATATCACTATAGTTTGAAAAAATTACAATATATAACTATAGTTAGGATTTTGTTGCTATTTTCTCTCTCTTCTCTCTCTCTCTCTACAATTTCTTGTCAGATATACAATTATATATGTATATCAGCTGCATATATACAATTATTTTGACAAATATACATTAGACAGATATACATTTACAATTCGCCTCTCTCCACTCTCTGTCCTCTCTCGCTCGCCTCTCTCTTCCCCTGCAGGTCACAAAGCCAAAGTTATGTTGTCTAGTTATGTAAAGTATAGTTATAAATTTGACCATATTAAGTTTCAAGCCTAGACTATTTATGAAAATTCTCGTATATTGTGTTTATGTTACACAATCAAATACTGAGATAATTCAATGGGTTTTCAAGTGAATAGAATTACTTAATAATATAGAGAAAATCACTTAGCCGTATATATCCTTAAATGTAGAAACAGAACTAATTTATCATAAGTAATAGAGATCACCATCCTAACTTATAGTGATTGAACTTTATGTCTAGCAAAACATTCTATAAATAGAAGTCATGCAAGTGATATGTTTAACTTAGTTAACAGATAAAAATTGGTGATGCGTTGTTTATATAAGTTGAGAGATAAGGATAAAGAAGGCATCATAAGTTTGTAGGAGGAGAAAACATTTTATAATGGAAAAAGAATAAAAGAAAAAGTTAGATAAATTTAGAGATAAGGATTAATTAACATTGGCTTTATGAACATTATAACATACCATCCTCTTCAAACTAATTTACATGTAAGAAGTTGTTACTTAAATTTTAATTAATAGAGTGAAAACATTTTTGATAGAATATATGATTTATTATTCTTTTAAAATTTGGTCTTCCCTATGTAATTGAGATGATTCAATTATTTTTTTAAAAAGATGATTTTTTTTCAGTTTTTCACCTACTTATTTGGTAATGATAACTTAACCATTTCTTTAACTTATAATTTAATTCCTTGCGGCTTAGAACCCATGAAAATTCTCTTAGGAGAAGATTTTGGCCTGAAATTAATGGTGGAGGAAAGATCTAGTGAGTGAGATAATTCTGGAAGTGGCCAAAGGTTAGGATTTTGATATAATTCTAGTATTATAGGTCATTTTTTGTTGGTTCCTTTTTTCTTGTTTGTGAATCAATCAAGCATGAGATAAGGTTTTGAAAAAAGGAAAATCTCCAGTTCTATAGAGTTTTCAAGGCTTGTTTTGAGGTAGATGGTTTATTTTTCAGTCTATGTTATGTACTTGTTAACTGCATTGTTAGTATTACTTGAATGTAATTGAAGAGGAAAATTTTGAATAAACCTAATGAAATGATTATTTGAAAACAAAGTACTTACCTGAACCCATTACCTGATTTTTGCAAGTGTGTGAGCATACATTGTGACTGTACTTGTGATTATAATTATGATTGTGGGATGAGGGTACCATGCTGGTGACGTTGAATTGGGTACCATGTCAATACATATAAAATCAAATATCACAATTTGTACATATTTGATACCACGCTAGTACATACTAGATCGGATATTACGCTGGTACATATTAAATCGGGTGTCACACTGAGACACTAACTATTAGATCAAGTGACATACCAGCACACTAAAAGTTTGATATAGATTACATGAGAGGACCATTTTTTGTTGTTGCTCTGAGATTGATGTAATGAAACAATATGCTGATCATGAACAGGTAATATGATAATGTGTCTCTGTATGTGTGTGGTTTTACTATATTGGAGTTATTGTATATATTGCATTTGCTGGAATAGCTGCATGATCTTACTAATACACTATGATTATGTGTACTGATACTGTGCTTGCTCTTAGTTATTAAGTATAAGGTATGTTCAGGAGACTGTTGACAAATTTTCAGCTAAGAAATTATTGATTTGTGGAATTCAAGGGTAAGCCAGCTTTTTCAGGCTGCCATGGATACATCTATCATCTTAGTCCACTTTGTCTTAGCTTAGATAGGTATAGACATTAAGTATTTTATATTTTTTCGGGGGTTGTATTCTCTTATTTTCGATCATTGATAGAATTCTCGTACAATTACTTTTAGGTGCTAGGGGGATTGAATTCCACTTTTCATAGGGACTCAATGTTGACTGTTATTTAAAGTTGTTTTTACATCTTTAAATATTTGTCTCTTGTTAGTATGCCTAGTTGGGTTATAGTAATGATTTTGCCATAGAAGAATTAGTATGAATGACAATCACGAGAGGAACTAGGATCATAACAATTCTTGAGATAGACTGTGATTTATTTTTTACTTGGTTGAATTTTTTTTTTAAATATTTGACCATGTAGATAAGATTATTAAAAATTACATAGCCAGAGGGGGATATGGCAACCTAACCTCCAGGCACAAACATAGAGAATACAGTGGAGTTAATACTCCTAAGAGAACTTGTCTAAGACTTAGAATTCTGGAAAATTAAAGTGCTATAAGACCTAAATGACCTAGAAGTCATCCACATATAGCTAGGTATTGCCTAGGCATACTAGAATCTACAAAAAAAGGAGGAATCATGGGGGCTCGTAGCACCAAAAAGGGTGTTTTTTTGCTCGTCTTCGAAAGGATGGAAGCAGCATCTTATCCATTCTACGTACGTAGTCCAATAACCTCCTTAGGAAGATCTTATTTATGCAAGAAGATTTTATCTTCTTAAGGGGTGGTGGCGTGCTTCGCAAGAGCATCTTCGACTCCATTACTTTCTCCGTAGCAATGACTAATTATGACATTCTTCAAATACATTTTGTGTTGAATATCTTCGATCGTATTCTGCAGTCCCCAAGAAGGTCTTGTCACCCCTTTGATCATGTTGGTAGTGATCATTGAGTCTGATTCCATTTCAATATTGTTGATATTCTTATCACAACAACATGAAATTCCTACTAATGTAGCATAAGCTTCGCTGAAGTTGTTAGTATGGAATTGAGCTGGATACACAAAGGCCATAACTAAATCCCCATTTTTATTCCTAACAATTTTGCCAGCTCCTGCCTTATTTTGGTCTTTCATGAAACTCCAATCAGTGTTCAACTTCCAAGTGTCGTCACAAGGTTTGTGCCAGCAAACCATCAAGCTGTTGATGGTGATTTTGTAGTTTTCAACCATATGACACACTTGCTTCCATTTTCAATGTTGGTTTATCATATCAAATTTTTTTCTTCATCGATTCTTTGACCTGAAAGAGAACTTGGTGGGAAATGCCATTTGTGCTGACCTTCTTTTGCTCAAACCTTGTAGTACACCTTGCTTTCTAGATTTCCTAACATACGATGATGGGAGTAATAAGAAGTAAATACCTATGTACAACATTTTTAGGTGCAAAGTTCTACCATTGATCAAACATGTTCTCTTTGTTTTGATGGTCTATTGCAATCCAATGGGAGAAGTGATTTGATGCCAAATCCCTTTTGCTAGATCACTAGCTATAAAAAGATGGTTAATGGTCTCTTTCTTGGCTATCCTGCAACATGAGAAATTAAATTCCAAGTTAGTCAGAAATCTAAGAGTTGAGGCATCAACAGGAATTAGCTTTTTAAGAACTTTCAACATAAAAAAAGAAATTTTAAAAGAAATTTTCTTTTATCAAAATTATAGAGTAATAAGTGTTAGAAGTGCTTCTCTTTCTGAGGTTATTGAGTGTCGTGGAGGATGTGAAATGGCCATTGGAAGTCAACCTCCAAATAGCTTTGTCATCTTGTTCTCTATTTCCAGTGCGGATATTTTTCACAATATTCTTAGGAATAATTGAGTTGAGGGTGTCCAAGTCCCAATCCTGCCCATATAAGAAATTGTTTACTTTCAAGTTACCAGGCTTGTGGGGTGGGTTCACTAAAGAATATAGCGATCTTTGAAAAGTCCAATCATGCCATCATAAGTAGCATTCGCCTGAATTGACTAGCAAATATATTTTTCAACCTTGTCCCTCATGGAAAGGAGCTCCCTCCAACTACTAGAGTCTTTAGGAGTGGCGACCTTAGACATAGGATTGCTTCATTTGGCAATATTTGGCTTTCAAAAAATCAGCCCAAAGAGATTTCTCTATTCTGAGTCTCCACCATCTTTTAGTAGAAAAAGCAAGACAAATATCATGTAAGCTCTTGAAACAAGGCCCCCTTCCTTTTTTGGATAACACATATTCTCCTAGGAGGACCAGTGGTATTTGTTTTTTTTTTCGTCCTTTTGCCCTCAGAAGAAATTTGAGAAGTGCGTCTCAATCTCCTTAATCACAGTAACATGAGGCACTAGAGCAACAAAAAATGTGAAGCGGTTGAGACTGGAGGACATGTTTTATAAGGATGGCTTTTCCATCGGGGGATAGTAACCTCCCTTGCCAACTTGCTATCTTATTCATGATCTTTCTAGCAATATCAGCAAAGTAGTAGATCCTTTTTTTCCCTAAATAGATGGGGCAACCAAAGTATGTGAAAGGAAATATAGCTTGTTTATACCCTGTCCATCTTTTAATTCTTCTATTGGTAAATTTGTTAGTCTTGTCATAAGTAAGAAAGAAGCTTTTATCATTATTGATTTCCTGACTAGAAGTCCTTTGATAGTTTCTCAATTGCTTCATAATCAAGTTGATAGATCTTTTGTTTCCAGAGCTAAAGAAAATCAAATCATCTGCATAGCTCAAGTGATTGATTTGTGGACCTCTTTGTACATTAAGAACCCAATGAAGTCCTCTCTTTAGTGTAGAGAGTTAAGCGCCTTGATGAGGACTTCTGCTGCTAAAATAAATAGAGCGAGAGAGAAGGGATTGCCTTGCTTGAGACTTCTGGTTGATTTGAAAATCAGACCTAGTTGATATTTTATTTTTATATCTAATGAAGTGTTGAGAAAAGAAGTGGCAGGATATTAGTTGATCTGCAACATTGAATTTTGGTTATTGAAGTGAATTGCTAGAGTCTAAGTTGAGTTGTCTAACTGATCTGCAACATTGAATTTTTGTTGATCTATCTTTTATTTATTGCCTCTTTTAATTATTCAAGACAGGCTATGTATGATTATCGGACTTATATATTTTTAATCTTAAATGCTCTTGTAATTATGTCAGCAATCTTTTATGTTATTTTCATTTTTACACATGTATTAACTTTAAATTTCATATCTCAGATTGAATGATACTTTACTTGAATTTTGCTTATTTTTTTAAATTTTACTCGTCTTAAATAGTTAATAATAAATAAGGTTGGTACAGTAAAAGTATAAGTACCCTTACGGCTTAATACGACAGTTCGTGATTATCTGTCCAATTCCATATTATTGGCAATATTTAGTGGGACTGTGAATTTTGTTCTACTTTATGTCTGAAATTTTTATTGATCTAATTGATGTTTAAATGCGGAAGTGACATTTCTTGCAAAGGAAGGGGCAAAGAGAACGGACTATGGCAAGACTAATATTTTTATAGTTCCTTTGATGTTTGCTATGGGACAAGTAGAAGCAGACATTCTAGGAACTAGTTATGTGTGTAGAATAAACTTGACTATTTTGATTTTCCCAAGTTGGGATGTGGCTCACCTAAATACTACTGTGGCACGCACTAGCGGCCAACACAACTATCTTGATGTTTAATATTATCTAATGGCATGTCTTACTTAACCCAAAAAAAAAAAAAAACATTTGCAAGGCCAGCTCTTGCCATCACTTCAGTTTAAGGTCTAGCGAGTATTTTACCAAGCGCATGTGTTTTTCATACTCAAATCTATATTTGCTGCAATTTGTGTATGCCATTTTATCTCGTATTATTGAGGATTTCTTTGGAGTCATCGAGGTGAGTTGTTATGGTGATCCATGGTACTGGTTTCTGCTGAGAAATATCGCAGAAGAAAAGTATAATCGGTAGACATTTTGCCAGCCCAAGATCGTTAAATAAGATCGAAAGATTCAACTAAAGAAGGGGAAGCTTGAAAGGAAAACTTGGTTATGAAAGAAGAGTACTTGAATTGGATTCAATTTTTGGTTTTGGTTCAATTTTTTTTGGGTTGAGTACAAATGAGTATGGTCATCTCTATTTATACTTGTTGCTTATTGAAATAATCATATATACATCTACAGAAAATATCTAGATATTATCTTCTAAATACCTAACAAAAATCTAGATTATTCCATAATTTTCTACAAATGTCTTCTTAAAATATCCAATACTCTAGACTTTCTAGATTTTTCCTAAATACAAATATCCAAGATATTACAATACAAAATTTTAGAAAGGTTTACTAAGATATTTGTACCTCCAAAAAATCATCTTTTGAACTATCCTTATTCGCGATGACACCGCTTAGAAATATTTTTGCGTATGCAACTGATTAGGCTATATGACTTCATGTTACAAGAAAGTTTCTAATAAAGCTTCTCCCATAAACACCTAAAATTTGCTAAAAATTTCTATTTTATGCCCATAAAGTTCTATAATGTCCTTTAGGTGGCTAATGCATACATAGTTGACGTATGTCATATATATATGTGATAATATCAACAAGACAAGCATGATTTCTTACTTTTCTCCAAAAAAATCGTCAATAATCCTAGTATATGAAATCATGAGGAAAGGGGGGGGGGGGGGGGAGGGGGGGAGAAAAGAGGATAGAAATACATTAATTAGGCTTGCTTTATCATATCAACTTTAAAGTAGTAGCTCTAATATTCCCTTTAATATAACGAGGGTTAATTTGATTAACGAGTTAAAATTTCAATATAAAAATTAATATTCCACTTGACAGGTTTAAAAATACAAGATTGCAATTTTTTTGGTATATTTGATATAACTTTAATTTAGATCTTTTTTATTTTATTAAACTTTATACCAAGTCAAACAAAGTTATTCTTTTTGCAATGAAAGGAGTATAAATTTTAATTTTTTCATATCAATATAATGAATAATTGCATATTAAAATATTAGTGAAAGTTCATACTCTCGAAAAATAACCTGGTAAATTAAAAAGATAACTGTTACACATATAAAGTGTTCAAGACATGCATGACACTATTCTCATCCCAGCGAAAGTCATATAACATGCTCTCACTTTATTCTAAAATTACAACTTATTTTATACACAAACACATGATATTATACCTTATTTTCTACAGCATCTATCTACAAGTAATATATAGAAGCATGATACGTTCATTAGTTTGGACCACCGTTAACATTCTTGTGTTCATCATCGTTAAGATTTTCACCTTTGCCAGTTTCATAACGGCGACAATTACTCTGGCAACCAAATCCACAGTAAGACCTAGTCGTGCCGCAGAACCCGAATTGGCTGCAGCACAACCTATTGGCACAGGCACGTCCATGAGCTTGTCTTCCACATTGTTGTGCACTTGTTGTGGTTAGCAACAAACCCAAAATCATCAAAATGACAACTTGATATTTCATTGCTTTTTTCTTTTGATGAGTAATTTGCTTATGGTTTGAAATGAAATAGAAGCATGCATGGTGGTATATATAGTGAGTGATGTACTAACGATGACAAAATTTGCATTCAATAATTGATAGCTATATGACTTCATGTAGATAAATTTAATTTCATGCATAGCTGCCTATATGACTTGTTATTTATGGACAAAGTTTCATATGTCAAGGTTTTAATCATCTTGTACATGTCAGCAAGAAACAACTTTGTCTAGCATTTTCAAGAAGAATATAGTTTCTTATAATTGTTGTCATCTATATCTAATGATACAAAACAAAGTCAAAAGACTTCCTTACATGATTCCTCATTTATTGAGAGATCTACTCTTTTCTACACATCATAATAATATGATATTGTTGTTATTTACAGTCTCATGCGCCAAACATCATTTGAAATCACTTGGATTATTAAAAAGTCAGTGTACATGGGATAATTAATTTAGACTTGTTTGAGGGCTAGGAATTAGAAAAAAAAAATCAACTTAACCAAGCATAGTTTAGAGGGAATTTGAATAAAATGTATCAACTTTAAAGAGTTGGGGATCGGATGTTAGATATTTTGCCAAAATAAATGATACTTTACTTTTTGATCAAGCACTTTGAAACATTGAAGAAAATGATGAAGCACTTTAGAAGAAAGGGAAAAGACATTTCTCAAAAAATTCACAAATTGATACTAGGGAAACTTATTCTTTTGGGGTATTGCGCTCTGAGAAACATTATATTGTCCGACTTCTAATGAATATGAACTGTCATAATCCAAAATCAGATAGCGACTAAAGGGAAATAATAGAAAAACAAAACAAACAAAACATGTAATTTTAAATTTCAAAACCTGGAGTTATGAGTACAAGAGCTTCTAAGCAATACGATTAAGTAAATACAAAATTGTCTGATAATGTAAGATACAAGGTCTGATATGATAATAATAAAAGGAGTCTCACTAGATCAACAACGACTCGAAGTCGAAATCTAGGATATTAAGGAAGAACTCTGATGGAATAGGATCAACTACCTTATGTGGGTCACTATGCTCGATCTGTAGGGAGAAAACAAAGTAGTATGAGTATATCGATTGTGCCCAGTAGGTTCAACCAACTGGGTAGGAGAAATCGAATAAGCATGTAATAACTAAGAGTCCATATCACTTGCAATAAAGGGGTTATAGTACACAATATAAATAAATATACGCAAGTATAAAAACCATTAAAGACAACAAGTGCAATCAATGATGTAACACAGATGGGATATATGAATGTAATGGCGTCACAGGCCATGTATGAGATGGAATCACCACCATGGCTGAGTCGATGTATACATCTATCGAGCTAAAGCTCCCAAATAGAACTCAGGGTCATCGTAAGTCATGTTAAAAAGTCTCTCAAGTGTCATAATATCGTCATATCTCCACCTTGCCGCCGCAGTGGTCAAGGAGTTTCAAAAGTGATACAATCTCTCCCTTGTCGCCACATTGGTCAAGGGGTTTTAAAAAGGTGATACCATATCTCAACATCTCCACCTTGCCACCGTAGTGGTCAAGAGGTGGTAAAAATGCAATATGTGATGAATGCATGCGAACGCCACAAATCACATTGCATAACAACAATATAATAAGATAACCGATAAATAATAGACATAGAATTAGAAAGATAATGCTAAGTGTCTCAACTAGTACCACAATGCCACCAACATGTCTCAAATTATCATACTCTCATCAATAGGCAAAATAACAATGGAATCGCTTCCGCAAGTCCCAAAATATGCACATGATTTTTGAAAGTATCACCATTACTATCAATTTATCACAAAACTTTTCAATTGATATCACAAGTCTCATATTATCTCAATAATATCCGAAATGTCCCAAATCTCAAGAATACATCTCATTTTATCAACAAAGTCAATATTCACACCAATTTCAATATAACCGATATCACATTTTATCAAAATGTTATCATATCAATCCAATTACTCATTATATAATCCAAATCTTACAATTATCATATAAACAAGTCCAATAACTCAAATCCAATCCCAAGAAGGTTAGTCGAACTTACCTTGATGCCGAAACTATACTCAAACTAACCAAGCTTTCGATCAAACCAAGCTGCAAGTCGATCACCAAATGTCATGACGCGGGGTTAGGGCCTAGAAGTGACACGGCAAATGGGAACCCGAGAGTTCCCAAACAAGCCTCAAGGTAATCAAATTTACATCATCGGTTCGGAAGTGCATTCAAAAGTAAACACATAATTCTAAGGCATGGGAAAAGTAGGACTCACGCTATCGAGGGAAAGGGATTTACATGGATTTACATAGCACATAAGGACTAAGGGGCGGGTAAGTATGACTCACTCTATGGGGGAAATACGGGGTTTAGGATCTTCCAGATTTCCACATCAAACATACATGCGTATCATAATTCCCATAATCGATCCATAATAGCCATATCCAATAGATAACTGAAATCATAAGCTCCAATTACAACCCACAGCATATAGAGTCTATGAAAGTCTACAAGATGTCCAACAATACCTCTAGTCATAAGATGAAACGAGGGCCAAGACATATCCCGGGCTTACCCTCAAGTAATAAAGTAAAAATAGGATAACATAGGTAGAAAGAAGGTTGTTTGTCCTTGGAAGATGGGACTCACCACAAGTTCAACTTTTGGATTTGAGCTACTCATCAAACGGTGGATAGTCATAGCGCTTGAACCCTACATGGTAAAATCATGTAGGCATAAAGTATGTGTTAGTACGTTTGAATGTACTAAGTATGTGGGCATGCAATGCATATGACTCATTAAACCTGCATTAGAATGTTAGATGACAAGGGAACATAATATAGAAAGAATTATATAGCCAAAGGAGAATAGTATACAATATGCCATGAAAGTCGTGATGTATGAAATGCAATGATGCTCATATATAGCGGTTATGTACCTCAATCGACAAGAGTAAGACCAAGCGAGCTATTACTTGAAATTTCGATAAAATCCTCTCACCGGTAAAGCGGTGGGTCTACTTACCAAAGATAAATCATACTTCACCTTACGGGAACATCACCCATTTCATATGAAGTAACTCCCTTACGGGAACATCACCCATTTCGGATAAGACTTTCATATAGCATGTAATACTTCACCTTACGAGAACATCACCGATTTCAGGATTCTCATAACATATGTTAGGCACATAGTTCGAGGAAAGAGAGAGGACCCTTGGGGATAGCCCTGACGCCCCCAATCCATCGGTATTAAGTCGGCATCCCACAAGAATACTTATACATATACATGCTTTCAAGAGATACATCATTTTAAAATCGTTCAATGTACATTTAGGCTCAAATATCAAACCACAAATCATAATCATGATACTCATGCAAGGAATAATTCGTCTACATATACGGAATGGTGCAAGCACCCAAAATGCTCAAAGAGACATAATCATAAGACATGTATGTGATCACATTCTTGTTATAACCCATAATCTTATCAAAATTATATCATAAAAGATAATTGGGCTTAACCCACTTCATATTTTCCATAAAAATTATTGTTCATGAATGCAAATGCAATGAATGCTGTGAGAATAACATAAGTAATATAGATTCTACCTAAAATCAACAATATAATATGAAATTAAAGTAAATCCATAGTTAAATTCACATTTGAATCATAATATAGATCATTTATGCATAAATCAAGCTTTAAAAGGGACGTGCATGTTTATAACTTCATAACTTCTACATCATCATAATAGGATTAAAGTAACTTAAAATATATATATAAAGTACAACCCATGCATCCATTGAATTTAATAAATCATATAATGAAAAACCCACATTTAAAGTAAGCTTAATTTCATGAAAATCAATTGAAAAGAGTTTGACTCTTCTTGGTTAAAAGGGACCAAGAATTAATCCCACATACCTTGATTGAGAAGCTGAAACTAAGAAGAATTTAGCTTGAAGTTGAATCCTCAATTGAACCCTAGCTTGAGTCTTAAGAGAAGAACTTAGAGAGGACTTTTAGGAATTGATTTTAGAATATGAGCGTTTCTAATAAGAATTAATAAAAATGGATTAGTATCAGCTGATTTAGGGGTCTAGGATAGGTAGAGAGGTCATAAAACACATTTAAAATAAATCCTATTTACGTAAAAGCCATTAATGAAACAGATGAAAATTGGACCGTCATGGCTTCTCTGGCACTGACACGGTCTGTGTGGCACTTCACGGGCCGTGCACAGTGCCTGTGAGACGACACTTAGACGAATTTTCGCGATGATCAACACTTAAAATTTTTTAAGAGAAGGGGTGCCATACGGACGACCACACGGCCTGTGTCACACTACACGGATCGTGTCATCATTATTGCATTATATATATGTGTGTGTATGTGTGTGTACTTGATGTGCATTTATGATTGAGTACCACTGATGAGAAATAGGAGACGGGCCACACAAGTTGTGGCATATAAACAAATGAGAAAATAAGGACGGGCCACACGAGCCACGACATGTAACACAAATGAGAAATAGGAGACGAGTCATACGAGTCGTGGCATGTATCACTGATTATACTAGGAACTGGCCACACGAGCCGTGGCATGTATCACTAGTTATACTGGGGATGGCCTCACTCTCCGGAGTAGGTACATGGACAAATATGTCCCCCATATATCAACTGATATGTATAGTAGGACAGACATGCATCACAATTACTTGATATTATATTACATCATTTCATTTCATATCATTTCACTAGATATCATATCATTCTACCCTGTGGCCATGACTTGATTCTGTTATTGAGAATGAATTACGAGATGATTATGCCTAGATTGTAACTGTTGAGTACTTGAAACTATCTGAAGATATCTATTGTATGACCGAGTTGTATATTGAAACATTGTTGTATATCTGATCTATATCCTTTAACAACCATTGAGAGTAATTGATATATAGTTATATATGTATATTGTTGTTGTACTGAGATGTTTCAGAGCGCAGGTGCAGTAGTTCGGCAGTATGTGGTTGGTGTGGAAGTAGTATTTTGTTCTGTATGCTTTACTTGTATTTAGATCTTCTTGTTGAGTACCTGTTGTGGTGCTCACCCCTTGCTACATGTTTTGTAGCTTGTGAGCCCGGTACATCTTGTTAGACTTCTTCCGGTGTTTGAATCGAGCTTCAAGATTTTGTTGAGAGGTAGCTGCTTGTCTCTTCGGTAGACTCTCAAGGACTTATTACCTTGTTATGTTTTATTTGAGTACTAAACATTTGAGACTTGTATTTACTTTTAGTATTGCGATTTAGGGGCTTGTACATGTGACACCAGTCTTAGGATGGTTTATAGACTTGATATTCTAGTGCTTGTCTTATCTTTACACTATTTCTTCCACTTTAATTTATGTATGGAATTGAGCAGAGTTAGACTTACTTGTCTTGATGGGTTAGGCAATTGCCATCACACCCATTTTCGGATCGTGACACACTATGACTCATAATTAGGTCCGTAGAAATTTGGGAGTTTTAGGACTATAATCTACGAGTCAATAGTATGGCCAATAAATATATCCACGATTGTTAACTTGACCCGTAAAACTCAGACAAACTTTTTTTGTCTCTGAAGTTGAATCATAAACTCCATCTACAATCTGTAAAGGCATCTGCAGATCGTTAAGGTGTGTAAAAATCAGACTTCTGCAGACTCAAACTTTCTCAGCCTCTAATGACTTGATTTGGACTCAAGAATTCCTAAGACGTTACAGATAGGTGTCACCACGATAACAAATTTGGAATCCTAACACAGACACGCACAAAACAAAACAAGAAGAGTAGCAGTAGCCCATCAAAAAGCGCATTAAGGAAAGTACGTGATGTATACAAGAGACAAATTACACTAACATGATGGAAGGAAATAACAGAATAATTCCAATTTAAAACCAAAATAGAAGGTACAAGGAGAAGCAGGGGTGGAGCTATATTCATTTAAGGGTAGTCAGATGAATATCTTTTGTCTGAAATCTTTCTTGAATATATAGGTTAAATATATATATATTAATTTTTTAACACCTTTGATAAAAAAATCACCCATTCATGTTCTAAAAGTATGAACACCCTTGACGAAAATTTTAGCTCCACCACTGAGGAGAAGAACATATTGCAGACAACATACCCAATAGTTATTCTTTGGATATTGACGTTAGTTTCCCTCCTCTTCTGATCACTGTTATCTGCACTCCAATAAAAATTTGATTGCCACAAACCGTTAACATATTCCTGCTGAAAAATTATGAAGACAAAGGGTGTGTATGGTGGAAAATATTTTTTGGAAAATGTTTCTAATTTTCTCATGTTTGGTTGGGTTATGTGTTTTGAAAAATATTTTTTAAATCAACTAATATTCCTCCAATTTAAGGAAAATGACTTCCTTTCAAATATTAAGAAAAACATTTTCCAAAACTCTTATCTAATTTCACATTGATTTTTTTATCCCATTCGTACCACGATCCTCCTCCTCCAAAATGAATATTATTTTTTAAAATAAAATAAAATTAAAAATTTCACATTTTGAAAATTTTATTTTTCTCCTCCATTCCTATGACTTATTCTCCCCAGACTCCATTCGTACGATTGCTAAGTGTTACCATACTAGAAATTAGATCTATTGCCACGGTTTGGAAACCGTGGCTATAGGCCAGATAACCGTAGGCATAAGTTTTAGCCACGGTTTAGAGAGGCGCCACAACTGCTTGCGTGGCAATAGATCTATTGCCACGGTTGTTTCCGACGATTGCTATAACCGTCGTAAAAGAGTATTTGTGGGGACGGTTTCTGTTAGAATTAATTGGCTACGATTTTTCCTATATTAGTACGGTTGCAAACCGTCGCAAAACGTTTATACCTACGGTTTGGAAACTGTAGCAATAGATATCCTATTGCTACGGTTGTAAACCGTCGCAAAACATTTACCTATTGCTACGGTTCGCCAACTGTAGCAATAGATCGCAATTGCTACGGCTTTATATCTATTGCTACGGTTGTTGCTTTATATCTATTGCTACAGTCATAAATGTCGCCATAGATCCTAATAGTGCTACGATTATTAACCGTGGCAAGAAGCTTCGCCATAAGTTTCTTATATTGCCACAAGTGGCAGATCTATAATCTCAATTTGACTAATTGTAGCCAATTGTGACTAATGCTGTTAATATAATAGAAAATGTAGAAATTGATCTTGAGAAGAAACTTTACATTACTAAAATTATAATTCAACAAAATCAATCCATAATGTTGCTAATAGCGATAAAAGCAAAACATTTGTACATACATACATATAAGTATGTTTTAACTATTACAAAAAGGTAAAAATACATGCACCACATTGTTTTCGATCTTCAAAAATAAAGGATATTTGGAACATAGGTAATTAAAGTGAACAACCCAGCCAATTCATGCAATTCCTAGCTAGCAAAGCACATTGTCCATCGGAGAAGTCATGAGCACCCGTCACTTTAATTCATCCCTCCCCTTCTTCAATTTCATCACGCAGCACTTTCATCCCCTCCTTCAATTCCATCACCTACGTACAAAAAATAGTTGCACACCAGCAATTTATTTCTATCCCAACAGAAAGATAGAGAAGGATAGAATGCAATTACTCTTTTAAAGGGAAAAAGAACCAAGTGAATCTAATAGAAAAAAACACACAAACACAAACAATCAGAATAACAGTAAAATGATTATTTGGTTTGCCAAATTTAAACTTGAATGTTGTCTTTCTAACATAAGCTTACTCAGTTTATGTTGTATCCAGCTCTTACTCAGTTGAATACAATTGACCTGCTTAGCAGAAATCCTTTCCAACAAACAATAATTTGAACCCTTCTTTACTTCGAATTTCAGTTGTCCAGTTATCTTTAGAAAGATGTTCAAATGACACTCATCTTCAAGAAATATTCTTAATTAGAAATTTATGCAATATTTTGACTCATTATTTGAGTGACATAGTTCTTAACATGAATTGACTTTTTATTATTCATTTGTGAAAGAAACTTTTTGTAGCAAATGAAAAGCATTTCTTCTCTCAACCCAAAATCCTTGACACCAGTTGACAAAAAGAGCCTGAAATCTAGACATACAAAAGGGCAACAAAAATATAGTACCCAAAACTGCAACAGTAAAAGCAAAGAACCATGATTGAAAATATTCTAGCAACCACCATCATTTCATCCACAAACAAAAAGGTTTCCCTTCTCTCTTTCACAATGAATACTAATTCAACATAACTAACGCACCAAAACTGCAGAATTTAGAAATTTCTTCTCAACGCACATGACTAAACATGTTTTACATGAACAAGTTGGGCATAGTAGCCTTGTATGTTAGCCACACTTCTAACATAAGCTTACTATGATTCTGGAGAAACATCTTTAGAAGATGGATAGTTGAAATGCATAATCCTCTATTATGAACTAGTATAAAGAAAAAAGATGACTTAATCGAGATCCCTGTGAGGCTGTGATAGTTGTTTCCTAGAAGAACATTATCAGGCTCACCATAGGTACTGTCATTTTCAAATGACATGTTGAAACTAGACTTAAGGTATTTCAGAACAAGCAGTGACAAAATTGAGAAGTGACAAGATAACACAGCAATTTCAGTACCAGAATATTTATTGAAAAACAGGAGAAGGAATTTCTTTTAACAGAACTATAACATTAGAGAGATTGAATTAGAGGGGAGATTGTCTTAGATCCCACAGAGACAGAAATAGGGAGATTGTTTTGACAGATTCAAGTGTTTTGACAGATTCCTGTACAACATTATTCAACATTAGCATCCTAACACAGAGCTAATGTACAAGAAAATTAGCTCTTCTTACTCCAAGTACCCAACACCAAGTTATTCAAAATTCTATCTTACATGTCATAGTAAAGTCCATGTTAATCACCAATATTTATGAACCTCGGATATGCTTGTTATCATATTAAGTTACAGCTATAACACAACAAACTTTGATAACACCGGGCTTTTATGGTCCATCTGTTTCACCATAATAGAGGATTATGCATTTCAACTATGCATTTCAAGATTCACTTTTTTTTTAAAAAAAAACATTCAGTACATATACTCAGCAAAACCAGCCCATATGCATCACATTCAGTACACTACCATGACACAACTAGATATATGTTACATATACTCAGTAAAACCAGCCCATAGAAAAGCAAAATCAGATTCAAAACAACCAGAGAGGTCATTTTCTGGACACAACCAACTAGATATGTTACATATACTCAGCAAAACCAGCCCATATGCATCACATTCAGTACACTACCATGACACAACCAGAGAGGTCATTTTCTGGACAAAATAATCAGAGAGGACAAAATTCTAGACAACCAGAGAGCAGAAGAAGAAGAAGAAGAAGAAAAAGAAGAAGAAGAAATAGTCAAAACAGAAAATTAGTAACACTAACCTTGTCCGGTGGCTTGTGCAGAAGCAGCGTCTCTTTGTGATGGAACGGTCAATGCCGCAAGTATGTTAGGGTCAATTAATCCGGCATGCTGTAGTTGTGCAATTACATCGGCAATAACTTCTTGTCTCATAGTTCTTTTTTGTTCCTCCATTTGTTTCTCCATTTTTTGGATCCTTTCTTCCATTTGTTTCACTACACCATTTGTTGCATTTAAACTTGGTTTAGAATTGCCAACTATTTTCTTCAAAGTAGTCTTTGTAACCCCCGTTCCATATAGTCTTAGACGCCCAGGGTGTTCAGGACCCATGACTGTGGAAAATGAATCAACAGACTGGCCATTTGCACTCGATTGTGCTTCAAGTTCCTCCATTACAGCCTAACAAAGCATATCCAACAATCACAGTCTTGTATATAATTCTAAATAAAGAATTAATGTCATTGTAAATCTATTAATATACAGTATACATACAATTTTACTAGCAGTGTTTTCATAGGAGGCCTTGTACACACGGTTAAAATCCTTCTTCTTGTGACCACAAAGAGCTCCTTAGATGATACAATTTCCTTCTCTTTTTCCTAGTCACAAGAAAATTGATATAAGAAATTGCTTAAATAATAGATTAATACTACACACTAAATAAGAAAACACACCAATCTATTACGGATTACAGCAAAACTCTTTTTGCCGGTAGTGTGTGGATTCAACAACTTTTTCCGATTCTTAGTATTTGTTTCCGACATCTTCTGCAAATAAATGAATCAATAATGTTAGTTAAGTGATCGACAGTTTGGCAACAATCAACTTTAATGTACAATAAATCCGCATCAACAACAATATCATAGAAGAGATCATAAAAAGAATGAGTTGAAAGTTTTAGATTCCGAACTACAATTTACCAGGAATTTCTCAGACTTCCAATATTTGAGGAGTTCTTTGAACTGACATTCTGGAATATGGCCAGACTTATTGGACATTCGAACTGTATCATTGTCATATGGGTCATAATAATTTCTCTTCAACTCAGCTCTATGACTTCTCCATGCCTCTCGAATTGTTGCCAGAGTCCAAGCTTTTGCCGCATCAGGAATATTGTATTTCTCCTACAATTTGGTGTCAACATGTAATCAAAGAGAAGAAAAATTGCTTTAAGAATAATTAAATATTGAAAAGTCCAAACCTTGGTATAATCCCATAAATCCTTTTTAGTGTCCATGTTCTTCCAATCAAATACATCATATGGGCAAAGGGTTGCATTTCTTGCCAATGTGCCTAGGAAGCTACTTAGCTCTGTTACGTCGTCTTTAGTAGGTCCAATCAGTTGATCTAAACTATTCAATAGGATCAATTTATGCTCTTGCCGGCTATGTACTTTAGGCATCATCGTTCTACCTCTTGTGTTTTTAGTGGGAATGCCTTCAACTACAACAAAATATGACTTAGAAATCATGGATGAAATAAGAAAGTTCCTAAGCTTATATGTTACCTTGTTCTTCAGGTTGTTCATCTGTTGGAGGACTAACAGAACTCCTTTGCTCTTGATCCTCAACAGGCTGCTGCTCAAAAGGATGATCATCAAAAGTTTGTGGCTCGGCAGATCGTCCATTAACTTCAGACTGTGGAGCTACCTGTTGTTTTTCAATTAATTTCAGTAGTTGTTCTTTCTCTGACTGTATAGCTTCAACTACTTCATTTGTTGTCAACCCCCGTCGCTTTTTATTTGCCAAGAATGATAATGATCCAGGTTTAGCATATGCCTTATGTTTGGTTTTTTTATTTCTTTTTGGTGATTCTTGTTGACTCATGACTATCAAAACCTGCATAAAATTAAGAGTGATAGTTAAAATATAACAGAAAATAATTTGAAAGACAACTCTAAACACTGTTAAACTAGTGCCTATGACAAAGAGTTTCCTCCAGTTAACTCTGAAGAACAGAACAACAACTATCCGCCGCAAGAATTTCCTCATCTCCTATACTACAAGAATCCAACTTTGGTAATAAAATGATATGTACATTGACGATGCACATCAGATTTCAATTCATTTGGCAGCCTAAAACAGCCACCCCATACCTCCAACATATTCTTCAGCTCAAAGTGGAAGATCTAACTTAACAGGAGGATAAAGAAACCAATAAGTTTATTCTAACAGGTTGGAATCTGACACAAAAAAATTTAACCAACTCAAATCCATCAATTGCATTTGAACAGAGATAAGGAATCCACCAGACAATGCCTTAATATGGGGAATGAAAACAAAAAAAAACAAAAAGTAAATCAAGATTAGAAGTAAGAAGATCGAACAATTCTCAATAATGTGATCATTTTAGGTTAGCTTGTTCTCACCTCGACTATTCCACAAGGTATGATATTACCTCTCATCAACACAAATACCGAGTAACTCACCAACAAAAATTGCATTTCACAGCAATACAGATTGTCTCGAAACATTTAATAAAGAATACCAAATTGATGGCAAAATTTCAGTGAAGTGACGCAGCTTCTGGCACTAAACTAAGGAAATAAGAGTTTCAACATTTAGTTACAGTGGCTTGTCCACTTACTGAAAATGAAGGGTAAGAGTACAGCTCTTGACATTTATTACAATTAATAATTTCCTTGGAACCATAAAAAACAGAATAGAAAGGTGTGGAACCAAAAACACAGAGAAGAACTCACAGTACAAGGAATCCCACTTGCAAGCAGTGCCTCTTCTGCTTTCCTTTTCCAAATGAGAACTCCCTAAAACAAACTTTCATACCAGAAAAAAATGGAGAGTCAATGAACTAAAGAAAGCATTTTCATATTTAAAGCCAAATTATGTCTTCCAGGGACTCTCATCATGTGAACCAGAAGACTCTCATCAGCAGATAAACCCATGTTGTCAAGGACAACAGCTACAACATTACCACCATTATTGCGCATTATACCATTCCATGACCAGAGTACATAACCAAAACAAAGTTCTTTAATGCACTCAACTGGTGGTCCACTATTTAGTTGAAGAAAATGAAATGGATCGGCAAAGTATTTAGTTAAAGAAGATGAGAGATCAGAACCTGGAGTTTTGTTGGTCCCCTATTAAGTTGAAGATCCTCCAGAGAAACTTTAAAGGTAGAACACTGACAAGGAATAAGAGAGAAAATTAGGCTTAGTAATATATGCAACAATATACATAACACGTGCGTATTATTGAAATGAGACTAATTTAGAGACAACTTGAAAAAAACCACATTAATAGAAATGGAAAACAAACATAGAAAATAGAGTCCAATCGAAATTCGTAATTGATAAGATGCAACTCAATAGTGTATTCATTACTCACTGAAAAAAATGAAGAAGAGAATGTATTTGAAGTAGGTCGGAAGATCCTTTGTCAATCATCGGCCTCCATCCAATCCCAATCAGTATCATCGAAGTCATCTTCCTCTTCCGATTCTTCCGAAGGTACATCTTGTGAATCGTGTGAGATGGAAGGCGCATCAATGATATCAACTGGGAGATCTTCCCTCGACCATCTAACATCTACATCGACTAATCTTTCTGAAGAAACAATATCATCATTGGTTTCCCTCCAAAATGTTTCTTCAATATTAGGACAATTCTCTTCCTCCAAATCATACAAATCTACTGGAACCTTATTTCTTGCATAAAAAACATTTTTCTCAATTGGGTCTTCCACATAAAAAAATTGATGTACTTGAGATGCTAGTACAAAAGGATCATCCGTACAACATTTTTTATTGAAGTATACCCGAGTCAAGCCATATTCATCAACTTCATTATGAAACCAATCACATCTGAAAAGTACAACACTAAAACAACTCCAATAATCAATCTCAATGATGAATAATTCCATAATAGATAACCATTCCATCGACAGGATTTTGATCCCTAGCACTAGCAAAACTATCTGTTGTGGCTGACAAAGTCACTCCACTATTTTGAGTTTTGCAAGGAGCATCCTGTGTCTTCATATGGAAACGATATCCATTAATGAAATATCCAGTATATCTTTTAGCCACAAAATTAGGCCCTTTGCCAAGCCATCTTAAATGATTGGACACTTCAACATTTTTAACTTTGTCCCTAAACCAATCACTAAATTCTCTACTATGGATCTGTGCTTTTACCCAGGCACTTCCTCTGTTACGAGTATCAACTAAACTCTTATGTTCCCTGCAAGCATGTATTGCAATTTAATCAATATGTAGTTATTAATGAAATTCAAAACACATTAATCATAACATATAAATGAAGTTTCAATGCTTACTTGATAAATGCATCAACTTTTTCATCACTAGTATTAAACAAAGTGTATCGATGTGCTGCAGACCACACACCATGCTCCAAATTAAAAGTCTTGCCTTTCCTTTTGTTCTTACTTCCAATTGGATGACCTGTCTTGGGAAATAAAGGTGAAACACCATCTCCCGCTATTTGAATGTCATCATCATCCTCAGTTTGGTACCTACTAAATCTTGTTTTCACCCCATCAGGTAGATATCTCGAACAAAAGGTCAAACACTCTACACCTTTACAACCCTCTACTATTGATCCTTCAGGATTTTTTCGATTACGAACAAGCCCCTTGTATTCACACATATTTCTTTCAGAAGAATACATCCAACGCAAATGAGTCGGACCCCCATGCTTAATTTCATCTACTAGATGAATAGGCAAATGTGACATGATATCAAAATAGGATGGAGGAAATATCTTTTCAAGCTCGCATTGTACATCAATGATTTCAGCCTTCATCTTATCAAGATCGCTTCTTCTTATGACTTTTTTACATATGCTTTTAAAAAAGTTTCCCAACCTAATCAAGACTAAAGACACATTCTTGGGTAGCACTTTCCGGACTGCAATCTGGATCAAGTAATGTAGTATGAAATGAGCATCATGACTTTTGTATCCTGATACTTTCAGCTCTTCCATTTGCACACGATTTGATACATTAGAGGCACACCCTTTTGGCAATTTGGCATCTTTTAAAACAGTGCAAAATAGTCGTTTCTCTTCTGGTTTCATAGAGAAACAAGCTTTAGCCAGATGAATGTTTCCAGTATCACAATCTTCCATTGGTTGAAGCTCTCTGCGTATCCCCATATCACGCAAGTCATAGCGCGAATTTATATGATCTTTTGACTTTCCAAATATATCCAATAAAGTCCCAAGCAAACTATCACAAATATTCTTTTCTATGTGCATTACATCAAGATTATGCCTCAACTTATTGGTTGCCCAGTATGGCAATTCAAAAAATATGGATTTTTTTTCCATGGACCATCATTCTTTCATTTTCTTTTTTTTTGGCCCTTTCCAAAAATATTTTTGAAATCACGAAGTTCTTCCAGCACTTGTACACCCGATAAGGGCATCGGTGCAGATTTATGCTCCTCTTTACCATCAAATAATTTCTTATCTCTTCTAAAAGGATGATCAGGAGGCAAAAATGCACGATGACCCATGTAACACATCTTACGACTGTGTTTGAAATATTGGGAACAAGTATTATGATTGCAAGTGGGACATGCCCATCTCCCCTTGGTGCTCCATCCCGAAAGCATTGCCAATGCTGGAAAATCACTAATTGTCCACAATAAAGCTGCACGCAACATAAATGTTTGGTTAGCTACAACATCATATGTCTTCACTCCCACTTCCCATAGTTCTTTCAACTCCTCAATCAGTGGTTGTAAGTATACATCAATATCATTTCCGGGTGACGATGGACCTGGAATAATCATTGACAACATTATGTACTCTGACTTCATGCAAATCCATGGTGATAAATTGTAATTCATTAACATAACCGGCCATGTGCTGTGGGAAATGCTCATAGTTCGAAATGGATTGAATCCGTCACTTGAAAGACCCAATCTAATATTACGAACATCATTAGCAAAGTCAGGGTGAAGGAAATCAAAATCCTTCCAAGATTCTCCATCAGCAGGATGTCTTAGATTTCCATCTTTGGGTCGCTCGGTATCATGCCATCTCATAGCTATAGATGTTTCAGAACACATGAATATTCTCTGAAGCCTAGGCTTTAAAGGAAAGTACCTCAAAACCTTCACCGGGATTTTAGTGACCTTACTTGTTAAGTCATTCCGAACATTCTTCCATCTAGAAGATCCACACACAGAGCAATTATCTAACTTTGCATTGTCTTTCCAAAATAACATGCAATCATTAGCACATGCATAAATTTTCTGATAATTCAGACCCAAATCTTCTATCACCTTTTTTGCCTTGTAAAAAGACTCAGGTATCTGAGCAAGTGGAAATGCCTCTTTTATCAAGTCTAACAAGTCTGAAAAGGCAACATCACTCAATTTGTGAATGCATTTTAACAAGTACAATCGGATGGTGAAACTCAACTTAGAAAAATTTTTACACCCCGGATAAAGCTGTTGTTTACCATCCTCTATTATTTTAAAGAATTTATTAGCATCTTCAAATGGTCCCTCTTGAACTCCCTCATGTCTTAGGTGATCTTCTACATTTTGAAAAGTATCATGAAGTAGTTTACCAAAATCATCATGCATGTTTGAAGTTTCATCATCATTGGTTGGTTGTGGCATATTTCTTGAGGAAAAACCTTCTCCATGGAAAACCCATTTGATGTATCCATGAACAAATCCATGACAAATCAAATGATCCTCCACTACATTTCGACAATGCCAATTACGATTAAAGCACTTCTTACAAGGACACAATATTTCATTTCCTTGGGAAGCTTGTTCAAATGCCTTATCAAGAAAATCATTAACTCCATGAATATATTCATCGGTAGATCTTCGGAGATCCATCCAACTTTTATCTCCTATATCCATTTAATATCCTACGTACATGACCAAAATAGTATAGGCAATAAATTAATCAAAACATAAATAAGTAAGTAATGCACAAATTAGGATGATTGATACAATCAACACATGATAGAAGCAAAAAAACCAGTTATTCTGAAGCAACAGCCAAATAAGCTAAAAAAAATGAAATATGGATATTAAGACTTCTCCCAGTTGCAAGGATTCAATGCCAAAAGAGTTTATACACAAAATATCAAATAAGAATCCTCCATCCAGAAACAAATACACGAAATATCAAACTTAACATTTGTACATCTCTAGCACATGAGGCAATAAAGTACCTTTATTGGCTTGGGCAGATAATATCAAACTCCAGTGACTTCCTTAACGATCTTATTGTTCTTCAGAATCTTGAATGTCGGAACAACCTTAATGCCTAGTTCCTTCGCTAATGGCTGCCAAAAGTTATCACATTGATCAATTCTAGTGTGTGTTGTGTTGTTTAGTTAGTAAGGGAGGTGGTTTAAAGAATACATACCCTGTTTTCCTGGTTACTGTCCAGCTTCAGAAAGACCACATCGTTATATTTCTTCGATAGCTCTTGAAACTTTGGAGCGATCACTTTACAAGGACCACACCTGCAGGTGGATTGGAATCAGAAATTACAAGACAAAAAACCAAGGCAAAGAGGGAGAAGACACTTCCAATACTGACGATAAAAGTAAGGTCCACAAAGTTCAAAATTCAAAGACACATTCAATCTAGTAACCATATATCAGACAGGCGACAATGTATGGAAATGACAAGAGGGCATGAATAACCCCCTTGAAAGCATTAAAACATGTCTTAATCAATTGATCATTCATTAGTCTGCAACAACTGTCCATGCCATATTTTATCTTCCGCTTTCTTAAAGATGAATACATGAATATCATTAGATCAATAATGAAGAATCTGTTGCACTAATAATATACCATCCAGTATGTTTTGTATAGATTGACAAGGCAAGCAGCAGATTTTAAATTAAAATAGTAAATGACTCCAAACAGTGTATGACTACAGCTCAGACAATATTAACATTAGCCTTGAAGATCCAATTGAGAAAAACAGGCTGCGATGACACAATCAGATCCAAAGGGCATAGAAATTTGTTGAGGTTTGTTGCGAACAACATTGACTTGGAAGATAATTAATGTGCTAAACAAAGAGAGGGAAGTTGATGTTGTATCTTTGTTCTGTAAAAGCATTCAAAAAGATTGAGATGCACTATTGAATTGGACACGTGGTATTGTAGCATAATCTAATTAAAAAGCATAATGAATTCCAGAGAACAACTGACATGAAGGTGGGTAATGATCTTGATGATAATTCGGGGATACAACATGTCAAGAACAGTAGCAAGAACAACAGGAGAGAAGACAACACCAAGATTGATTCTCAACTTCCTAAACCACATGATTTAACCAAATACATGAAACTTATTATGATCCCTCATCAATGCTCAAAACAGGCATGGAAGCTTTACAAAGAAGATAGGTCCTTGGAACTAATCAATGAGCAACTAGCTGATTCTTGCCATATTTCTCAAGTTTTAAGGTCAATCCAAGTCGGTCTATTATGCGTGCAACAATGTCCAGAAGATAGGCCAAACATGTCTTCTGTCATTATGATGTTGGGTAACAGCCATGGGAGTCTACTGCCAGAAGCTAAAGAACCCGGATTTTTCCCAGAAAGAGAGGTACTTAATAAGTTTCTCTAACCCCCAAAACGACTGATCGACCAGCATATACTAACCTAGCTACATTCAGAGACACCCATTACCTCAAAGTAGTTAAAACCAAACAAGTTTACTCCCAAAACTTCAATCAAAAGCTCAAATAACACAATAATGCAAAACCCCCAAAAAGGAAAACTGAAAAATTACCTGTAAGAGAACAAGAACAGCGCTTTGAATCTGTTTCTCTAAATTCGACTCTGTTTCTCAAAGAAGAAACCTTGATTCTTCTTCTTCAACTATTGCATGTGTCGATTTCTTCTTCAATTGCTGAATCATCGCCGTCGATTTCGTCTGTTTCTCAAAGAAGGAGTCGCGTATACGTACTGAAGGAGTCGTGTGTATACTGAAGGAGTCGCGTGAAATAATTTAATTTAAGTGGAGGGAAATGTTAAAATAATTTTAGTGGAGGAGGAAAATATTTTTATTTCCCGGAATGTTTAATTTTTTTGCTAAAATTAACCGTGGCCATAGTTACTCTATTGCCACGGTTTAGAAAAACTGTGGCATAAAGAAATCTATAGCCACGGTTAACGTACTAATAACACGGTTTCTTTTAATAATTTTATTGCTACGATCAAAATTATATTGCCACGGTTTTAACCGTGGCAATAATTTATCTATTGCCACGGTTGTTTAACCGTTGCCAAAAACCGTGGTAATATACCGAATTTCTAGTAGTGCCAAGACGTCTCTGCCCAAAAAGGTCAATTGATTATAACCCTGAAACCAAAACTCTATATGCCACAAAGAGTTTTATACTGACAAAATGATATAGTAAGAGAATTCATGATATTACTAATTAAGCAGTATCCTTGTACAGTAGCAATATAAGGTGCATTTACATTTGAGAATACTTGTAGAGTTAGTAACTAATAGTTGTTGTTGTGCCACTAAGCATCCGGAACTGCAACAAGATTCAATAGAAAAAGTTATTATAAATAATTAATAATTGAACTATATGAATGAGATTAATTCATTAATGTTTTGTATCCCCAAAAAATTAATAATTGAACTATTTGAATGAGAACTAGTGCAAGGGATAAAGTTGTTTACAATGATAAATTCAGCATCAAAGAATTTATACAGGTAGTTTAAGATTGTTAGAACTGCGCACCCTAGGAATTTGTCTACTCGTTGGAACAGGTTAGTTGACCTGTTTCAATAATGCAGAATTCAAACTTGAACACAGTGATTTTACGTGGAAACACCTAGCTCACAATAGGTGAAAAAAATCACGACCTGTACCTCTACAGGAATTTCTTCCAATTTTACTAAAATCAACGTGAGCCTTCAATAGTTCAATACAACTTGCAACTATTCTTCACACCTACATTCTTCCCTACCTTCTATTCGCAAACCTCCCAAGGCTCGCGTTCCCTACGCCTTCAAGTAGATTCCCACTTGAAGATTAGAACACTAATCTCAGTTATAGATCCTGAGATATTACACAATAGCTTACGAATTCAAAGAGAAAATAAAAACTCCTAAACCCTACGTTAAGTGCCGATTTTCTCTTATGCTTCGTCTCTCTCTGTTTTGCCCCATCTTCTTCTGTGAATTCTTTTCTGGTTTTATAGTTGCACCTTCAGGGATAACTAGCATTATTCTTTCTCTTTTCGAACTTCTTCTCCTAGTCAAACTTCTCCTTCTTTTTCGCCTCGAGTTGGAATAGTATTAGTATTCCTTTTTTAAATCCTTCTTCTTCTTGGAGTATTTGCTAGCTTTGGAGTAATATTCCTTGTTATACGCCTTTTTTCCAGCACCTGATATTTTACTTTTATGTTATATAGTATGTGCATTTTTCGTGGCTATCGTGGCTACCACCCCTGCTGAATGAACCTGATGAATCAACCTGTTTCATTATCTTTGTCAATCATCAAAAGCTCTTGTTCCAACAAATTCCCCCTTTTTGATGATGACAAACTTCCTGAGTTGATACTTCCGTATTGCAGCTATAGTAAGAAAAAACAGCTTCAAGAATGAACCAGGTTAAGCAAGGGTTATAAATATTGCATAACTCAGTATCTTCCCCCTTTTGACATCATCGAATAACTGATAAGTGCTTAAGAAGCGACGAATAATCAAAATAAAATAACACGTATAACCAGAGACAGTAGGAAAAATAGAGAATTGTATTTATAACAGCAAAATTACAGACCAGATAATCAACAACCAAAAGCAGAACTACCAACCGGCAGCACAAAAGCAATGCAACTTAAGAAGAAACAAAAAATTGAACAAGGCACCAAAAAAATGGATAGGTTTGGGTAGAGAGGGTGTTGGATCACGGAATGAGCTTGGTAAGGGTGTGAACAATGTCAGTATGTTTAGCCCGTTCCATCATGAGTGTATCCTCTAGTTCAGCAATCCTGAGATTTAGGGCGCACCTCTCCTGCTCAAATCTCTCCCGTTCCTGAAGCAGCTCCGCGTTCTTGGCATTCAGTGCCATCTGTAGGCGGTGAAGGTGAGTGCCTAGATGTTGCATTGAACCAGGTAGGGTTTGATGGTCCACCTGACCAAGAACATCTTTTGTAGTCTGCATGGTCCAGACCTGCACAGGTACTGAATAGGCCTCAAAGATTGGGGCCAACCAGAACCCGTAAGGGAGAGCATGTCCCTTCTTATCCTGGATGAGAAATCTCTGAATATTTTTCAGCATAAGGGCTGGAAGGTTTATTGGAACACCTTCATCGATCAGTTCCATCAGGGTGAGATCAAGATAGCTCGCCTCAGACCTACGTTCCTGGCGAGGAATCAGGATCTTGTGGACCACATCAAAGTAGAGCTTATGCAGAGGAGACATTTCCCTCCTTTGGACGCATCTGTGCTGAGTCAAAGTAGGCTTCCCAGCAAACGTTTTGGTGATCTCCAGAGCAGAGGGCAAGTTATCGAGGGGAGGCACTCATGACAAACGTAGTGTGCCCAACCATCAGCAGGAATTTGGAGAATGCGACCAATGTCGGAGGAAGAGAGGCGAAGAGAAACCCCTCGAACAGTGAGAAAGCAGAGTCACGCACACTCCCTTGTGCATGGAATTCGTACATTTCAGGTTTGGCCAGTTTACGTTGGCCTGTGGTCTGGAGAAAAAGCGCAGACCATCCTTGAACCTCAAGCTTGGTGAGGAGAGTATCCATTTCAGGGCCCCCCAACCCAGTAATGATACGACCTCGGAGGAGAGAGCGCCATTGAAAGTGAGAAAAGGCAGGAGAACTGGGTTCAAAAGGTGCGACAGGGGTGGGCTCAGACTCACTGTCAGAAGAGGAGACAAGAGATGGAATAGGTGGAGGCACCCATTTCTTTCGATTAGTGGTGCGGTGTTTGGAGGTAGTGGGTTTGAAAACTGTTAGGGGTGTGCGTTATGGAGAAGGAGTGGACGGTGATGAAGAAGAGGCTGGAGAGTCTGGAGGAGTGACGGAGGGAGATGGTGGTAGGCGAGACCTAGGAGGTTTGGGGAAAATGTGCTTGCGTCTGTTCCTGCGGACCTGACGCAATAGGAGATCCCTAGGGGGGAAGAGGTGGTGGTACCCTTGCGTTTCTTGCTCTGGTGTAGAGCTTGCTGAAGGGCCTCTTCCGCCTGGCGATTTTGGTTTCGAGTGTGAGGAGGCCGGATGGAGTCAGAGGAGGTGACCTTTTCCGGTGAGGGATCATCCTCATATACTGGAATAGTTTCTGGGAAGGCCTTTCTCAGGCGACGGCGGGGTTGTGTAGGGTTTTGAGGAGATTCTGGAGGGTTGGCAGGAGTAGTGGAAGGAGTTGGGTGAACTGGCTCCCTTGTAGGTGGGAATGCAGATGAAGATGATGGAGGATTGAAGAAATTGGAAAAGTTTTGGTCATATCCCGCCCATTTGAGGAAGTCGGAAAAGTCGATTTTGAGAGGAGGAGGTATATTTGCAGTGGGATGTATGATCATGGCCATGGAAGAAGAATCTTGGGTTTCTTGTGTGGGGGTGTTCTGAGATTCTTGAGAGGAAGCCATTTTTGGGTGAGGAATGATGAGGGAGATCAGAGAAAGTGGTTCAAAGACGGAGGAGGGAGAGATTGAGATATGAGATGATGCAGGTTGGGAGAAGCGGTTCAAATATAGGATGTGAGAGAGATGTGAAAAGATGGAGGTGTTAATGACGTTGGGAAGGGAAAGGTTGGGTGAAGTGAAGGCAGCCGTCATTTCGTTAGAGATAGAAGCGAAAAGACGTTTTGGCAGTAAAGGTGTGAACTGCGCTGACAGGGTAATAATGAGGGGAACAGGTTTAGGGTGCCCGGTTTAATTATTTGAATCTAAAAAAGAAATGCACAGCAAATGTTACTTGGTTGATTGTCCTGTTCCAATTGTTGATGAATTTTGGGAAAGTAATCCTGCACACAAAACCACATTCTCATGTTAATTCTACAAGTTGGAAGGAGAAACGTGAGATGAAATATTGACTAGATCACCTCTTATATTTTTAGAGTAACATATCAGAATTTCTAGTCAGTCATTGAGGGGAGTTTATGCAATCTTAATCATCCCCAAGTCTAACCTAATTTGTTCAAATTGTTCTTTGCTTAATGCCTTAGTAAAAATGTCAGCAATTTGGTTCTCCGTAGGATAAAACATGATAGATACGAGCCCCTTGTCCACACAGTCACGAAGAAAGTGATGCCTTATGTCTATATGCTTAGTCCGTTTGTGCGGAACTGGATTTTTTGCAATGTTAGTGGCACTCGTATTGTCACATAAGATTGGAACACTCCCAACATCTATCCCAAAATCCAGCAACTGTTGTTTGATCTAGAGCAATTGAGCACAACAGGATCCAGCTGCTACATATTCAGCTTCAGCAGTGGACAGTGCTATGGAGTTCTGCTTCTTGGTGGACCATGAAATTAGACATGTTCCAATGAAATGAGCCATACCAGAAGTACTTTTTTGATCTACTAGGTGCCCTGCATAATCAGCATCAGTGTATCCTATTAGGTTGAAATTACTACCTTTGGAGTACCATAGGCCCAGGTCAGAAGTGCCTTTTAGATATCGAAAAATTCTCTTCACAGCCTTGAGATGTGACTCCTTTGGATTGGCTTGAAAGCGAGCACAAAGTCCCACACTGAAAACAATGTCAGGTCTACTAGCAGTAAGATACAATAAGGACCCGATCATACCTCGATAGAGCTTTTTTTCTACAGACGAGCCTTTCTCATCCAATTCCAGTTTTGTGGCAGTGGCAATTTGTGTATTTGTTTCTTTGGCGTCTTCCATTTTGAAACATTTGCGGAGCTCCTTCACATATTTGCCTTGGTGGATCAAGGTTCCAGAGGGAGTTTGTTTGAATTGAAGACCCAAGAAGAAATTTAGTTCTTCCATCATGCTCATTTCAAACTCTCCATTCATTAATTTGACAAACTCCTGTGTCATGACCTCATTTGTGGAGCCAAAAATGATGTCATCTACGTATACTTGTACAATCAGCAGATCAGTGCCTTGAGTTTTTAGGAACAAGCTAGGTGTTGTCAATTTTTCCTCTTGTGTGGCCATGGTGTAGGAGAAATTTTGATAGTCTTTCATACCATGCTTGTGGAGCCTGCTTTAGTCCATACAGAGCTTTATCGAGTTTAAACACATAGTCAGGATACTCAGCACTTTCGAACCCTGGTGGTTGTTTCACATAGACTTCCTCTTTTGAATAGCCATTCAAAAATGCACTTTTCACATCCATCTGATATAGGGTAATCTCCTTGAAGACAGCGAAGGCGACAAGCAGTCTAATAGCTTCAAGTCTTGCCACAGGTGCAAACGTCTCATCGTAGTCTATGCCTTCTTCCTGATTGTATCCTTGGACCACTAGTCTGGCCTTGTTCCTGGTGACTGTTCCATGTTCATCCAGTTTGTTACGAAATACCCACTTAGTGCCAATGATAGTTCTTCCTTCTGGTTTGGGTACTAAGTGCCATACTTTGCATCTTTCAAACTGACTCAGTTCTTCCTGCATGGCAAGAATCCATTCCTCATCTTGTATTGCTTTCCCTATCCGTTTTGGCTCCATTAATGAGACAAATGCCTGAAAGGAACATAGGTTCCTCATCCCTGATCTGGTAGTGATTCCAGAGGTCAGGTCTGTGAGAATATTGTCAAGAGGATGTGAGTCCTGATACTTGTAATTCTTTATCACCAGCACTTGTGTTTGCTCATTTTGTGATTGGACTGTTTGATCAGAGCCTGGATGTGCCTGTTGACCTTTAGATTCTACAGTTGTTCCCCCTGTCTGTGTGCTCTCGTCCTTTTCAGCGAGTGAAACAGGTGAGCTGGTCTGTTCCTTTGATCTGAATTCTGGTTCATTGACATCCTGCATATTTTTCTCAGGGACACTGAAATTTTCATCAAATATAACATGAATGCTTTCTTCAATACAGTTGGTACGTTTATTTAGTATTCTATAAGCTTTACTGTGTAGAGAATACCCTAGAAAATTCCCTCATCACTTCTAGCATCAAATTTTTCCAAATTATCTTTACCATTATTGTGGACATAGCATTTGCATCCAAATGTCCTACAATGGGAGATATTTAGTTTTCTGCCCTTGAGTAATTCATAGGGGTTTTATTTAGCAAGGGTCTTAGCATGCATCTATTAAGTATATAGGCAGCAGTGTTTACGGCTTCAGCCCAGAGATTTCTGGCCACATTACTAGCTATCATCATTGTTCTAGCCATATCTTCTAGAGTCCTATTCTTCCTTTCTACCACTCCATTTTGTTGAGGGGTTCTTGGAGCAGAGAAGTTGTGATCAATACCATTTTTAGAACAGAATTCTAAAAATTTTGCATTCTCGAATTCAGTTCCATGATCTGATCTTAAGGAGATTAAGGGAGTTACCAATTTCTTCTCTATTTTCTTAATGAAAATTGAGAAAACGTCGAAGGACTCATCCTTAGAAGCCAAGAAAAAGGTCTAGGTAAATCTAGAATAATCATCAACAATAACAAACATGTACCTTTTACCACCTCTGCTCTTTACTCTCATTGGTCCACACAGGTCCATGTGAACCAGTTCCAAGCACTTGGTGGTACTTACCTGGTTCTTTGACTTAAATGATGCTCTGACCTGCTTCCCTTTTGCGCAAGCGCTGCACACCTTGTTGTCTTCGAACTTGGTTTTGGGTAAACCTACAACCATGTTCTTGGATGACAGTATGTTTAGTTGTTTCAAACTAGCATGCCTAAGTCGCTTGTGCCATAGTAATGGATCTTCCGTTATTGCACTTAGACATTTTAAATGTGCTCCAGCCATACCCATGATATCGGCCTTGTATACATTTTTATATCTGTTTGCCATTAAAATTACCTCTTTAGTCTTCAGATTCTTAACCTTGCCACCTGCAGATGTGAAAGTGACCTTGTTTCCCCTGTCACATAATTGAGAGATGCTTAAGAGATTGTGCTTCAATCCATCTACATGATAGACTTCATCTACAGCTTTCGAATCTTCTCGTCCAACTTTTCCAACTCCCATGACAGTCCCCTTCTTGCCATCCCCGAAGGAGACCTTTCCCCCATCAAGTGGTGCTAGTGAAAGGAATTTGTGTTTGTCACCAGTCATGTGTCTCGAACAAGCACTATCCAGATACCAATGCTTGCTTCCTTTCACTGCAACCTGCAAGACAATTTAGGGGTTAGTTTTAGGAACCCAGACTTGCTTGGGTCCTTTCTTGTTATAAAAGGGATGAATAAGATCTCTCCTTGCCCACAGAGGCAACACATTCTTTGACCTGTTTCTTTTATTGTTCTCAACCCTTTTCTTATACACATGATTGGTGCTTCTGTTTCTAGCACTGTTCGCAATTGGACATTCAGTGGTTGGGTGTCCAATTTTGCCACATAGATAGCACAGATCAGTAGAGGTGGTTTCTTTATGAAAGAACCCTATTCCAGCTTTCTCATTATGGTTTTTGTTACCCAAGTGGTTGACTATCCTAGAGGATTTGGTCCAACGGTTTGCCTTTTCTAGATCTAGGTTTAAGGTTGATATTTCTTGATTCAGGTTTTTCACCTTTTCTTTTTCCCGTATCAGTTCGATATTGCTTCTTTTTAGCTCAGTTTCTACTTTCTTAAGTTCAAAATTAGTCTCACTTGTCCTTTTGTCCGCGATGGTCAATTTTAGAACTTCTGATTTTAGGTTTAGTACGAGTGAATCAAGTGTTTTGACCTGTTTCTTCAGCTGGTCATTTATCTTATTTGCTTCTGCCAAACAGTTCTTAATTTCAAGGTTTTCAAATTTTTGGTCTGAAAAATCCTTTATTAGGTGATCCTTTTCGTTTTCTATTTCTTGAAAGTCATCTATTAGTCCTTTCATGAGAATAATTAGCTTCTCTTTTGAGAAAAGGTGCAATTTTTCTATTAATTCAGAGCAACTTACCTCCTATCGATTATCTTCTTCAAGATCTGAGTCCTCAGCAGCCATGAGAGCAGTCTCATCAGTGTCTTCCATGTCAGATTCTTCCATTCCTGATCTCCATGCAGCTATCATTGCATAGTTTTCCCTTTCCTTCTGTTTGGCAGCCTTTTCTTTAAGTTCTCTCTCAGCTCTTTCTTTTCCACTCAATTTCTCATAAAGGGCATTGTTTGATGTGATGATCAGTCTTTCCGCATTTGTAACATCCAGAGTTATTCCTGTCATCGGACCACTTCTTGCTACCAGTGTCATCGGATCACTTTCTGTTACCTGTTTCTTTCCTGTCCTTCCCCTTTTTGTTTCTTAGGAATTTTTTGAAGTTTTTTGCAAGGAGGGCAATTTGATCTTCTTCCAAGTCCGATCCTTCATCATCAGAAGTTGCTTTGAGGGCAAGTGACTTTTCAGTCGTGCTTGTTTGTTTGTTCTGATCTTCCATATTCATCTCATAGGTTCTAAGGTTTCCAACCAATTCATTTAGAGTCATGGTTTCAATATCCTTTGCTTCCCTGATTGCAGTGACCTTGAATCCCACTTGGCCTTTATGGAAGGATCCTCAGAACCTTGTCTACCTGTTCTTCAGATGTGAGAACCTTTCCCAGGGATGCTAGCTCGTTTATGAGCAAGGTTAGTCTGGCCATCATCTCATGCAAAGTTTCATTCTCTTTCATCTTGAAGGTTTCGTATTCAGTAAACAACATAGCGAACCTGAATTTCCTGACCTGAGCAGTTCCTTCGTGAGCGATTGTGAGTGCATCCTAGATCTCCTTGGCTGATGTACAATTTGATATTCTGTTGTACTCTTCCGGGCCTAGACCATAGACCAAAAGGTTTTTGGCTTTGGCATTTTTCCTCATGGCTGTCAGATCATCAGCATTAAACTCTCTTCTTTCTTTTGGAACTAGTTGGCCCTCTACAGTTCGCATGGGGATAGTTGGTCCCATGATGATTCGATCCCAGAGTTCGTAATCTTCTCCTTGAATAAAGTCCTCCATCCTGGCCTTCCACCATGCGAAGTGGGTTCCATTGAAAAGAGGAGGTCTGACGGCAGACTGTCCTTCTCCGTGTCCAAGTGGTGGTGCAGTGTTCATGATGATTATTTCTTAGGTACTAGCCTTTAACAAGAAAACCTGCTCTGATACCACTTGTTAGAACTGCGCACCCTAGGAATTTGCCTACTTGTTGGAACAGGTTAGTTAACCTGTTTCAATAATGCAGAATTCAAACTTGAACATAGTGATTTTACGTAGAAATACCTAGCTCACAATAGGTGAAAAAAACCACGACCTGTACCTCTACAGGAATTTCTTCCAATTTTACTAAAATCAACGTGAGCCTTCAATAGTTCAATATAACTTGCAACTATTCTTCATACCTACGTTCTTCCCTACCTTCTATTCGCAAACCTCCCAAGGCTCGCGTTCCCAACGCCTTCAAGTAGCTTCCCACTTGAAGATTAGAACACTAATCTTAGTTATAGATCCTGAGATATTACACAATAGCTTACGAATTCAAAGAGAAAATAAAAACTCCTAAACCCTACGTTAAGTGCCGATTTTCTCTTATGTTTCGTCTCTCTCTATTTTGCCCCATCTTCTTCTGTGAATTCTTTTCTGGTTTTATAGTTGCACCTTCAGGGATAACTAGCGTTATTCTTTCTCTTTTCGAACTTCTTCTCCTAGTCAAACCTCTCCTTCTTTTTCGCCTCGAGTTGGAATAGTATTAGTATTCCTTTTTTAAATCCTTCTTCTTCTTGGAGTAGTTGTTAGCTTTGGAGTAATATTCCTTGTTATACGCCTTTTTTCCAGCACCTAATATTTTACTTTTATGTTATATAGTATGTGCATTTTTCGTGGCTATCGTGGCTACCACCCCTGCTGAATGAACCTGATGAATCAACCTGTTTCATTATCTTTGTCAATCATCAAAAGCTCTTGTTCCAACAAAGATTGCGCTAATTATATACAAAAATGCAAACATATAAAAAGAACAAAAAAATCCAGTTTCTCAACTTAATGAATAGTTTGTCTATGGAAGTTATATAAAAATTAATGGAATGGAATACAAATTAATTGGAGCTAACAAAGGAAATAAGAAAGTTACCTTTGATTCAAGATTCAAGATTATCTTTTCCATTTTCACTAGCATATAATGGAATATAACTTGTTGCGGAGCCTTCATTAGTAGCGTCGAAAACTACGTTGATTTGCAAACATAAGTGAATTGACTAATCATCTAAAGAAAATAACATTTTCCTTAGTTTGCTTAGATAACACCATGCAATTCCATAAAACAAAAGCAGCTAATGCTACATTCATTTAAAAATGTTTTTTATGCGATATCAAGGTCGCCATAAATAAAAACATATTATGCTACATTCAATGAAGTGTTCACGTTAGCGTGGAAAAGAACATAAGAAGGAAAGGCAAAACTAGTAGGTATGCGCTTCAAAAATGAAATCAAAGAATAGTTAAATGTATTAAAAACTGAAAAGATTACAAGTTTAATTTGTAGAATATTTATCGTTCAATGTGAGTAGTTAGAGAGGAAGTACAATTTGAATGTAAGAAAATGGTCTTTTCAGATCTTTTATAGGGAAAAATAAAGATATGCTATGTGTAAAAATAAATTAAAACTCTCTTATTAAAAAGTAATAAAATAAAAACATTCCATAAAAGATCATTTCTTTTGTATTTGGATCGCTCTGTCTTCATATGTTTTTCGTTGTTTTTTTTAATATGACATGATCCTTTAGTCAATAGCTTGAAGTGGGTTAATGATATATTTGTATTAGAATAATTATTTAAAAAATGTTTCTATTTTCCTTACAAATTTTATATTACATCCAACGTACATTTGATTTGTGTTCTACTAATAATAATTAACTTTTGATTTCTTCATCAAACAATTTGTAATATACTAATATTTTTACGAAAAAAAATTATTTTGATATATTAATTAATATACCTGCAAAGAGTAAGATGTTAAATTTTCTTTTATTTCATTGTGGACATGCACTAAATTATATGTTAGTAGCTCATAAGTTAAATTTATGATGTGACTAACTACATATATAATTGGATATCTTTTCATGTTCAAACTTGATTTTAAATTGACCTACTGATCATATATTCATTATTTTCAAGAATTTGTGCTTTGATCTTTACATTTTATTTTGTAAAAGGGATCTGTTTTCATGAATTTCAAGTAATATCAGTAAGTTTGACATGGCCATGTTTATTTTTATCTTTTACAGTTGGGGAGTGAGGGTACTAGAGGTTAAAACCTTACCATGGTTGATTTTTAACCATAGTTACATTATTCAACTTTTTATACTTTGGAGTATATAAAGTTAAAAAAATATAATTTTGAGGTATATACATTAATAGCAATTTTCCTAGCTAATTTTTCATTATATCTTTTTATGTCTATAAATTTCCTTCTAAAAAAAGTTTAAATTTTTGACTAATTACGATTCTTTGAATATTTAAAGCTTATCAGTTTACTAAGTAATGCTTCTCTATCATCACAAAATAGGGATTTGTTGCATGTCCGTTTAAAGTTTTGCACGCCTTATAGATTTGTCTAATTAGCGAGCCAAGTTTACAGACTTGTTTCAAATATGAAAGTGCAAATCGAGACACAGTATTTAACGTGAAAAACACCCAACTTATAAAGGTGAAAAAACCGCGACTTGTATCACTATAGGATTTAGCTCAAACTTCACTAAAACAAATGAGCTTCAACAAAATGATTACAAGCCTAAGTAATCTAGGAAATCAAGCTTCCTAAACTAATGACTTCTCATAAACCTCCCTAGGTTTATTTTCCCAAGTCTTCAAGTTGCCCCCAACTTGAAGACTACACCTTACTTCAATTTATAGATCATTGAACTAATCGATAGATCAAAGTTCAAGAAATTCAAGACTTCCTAAATCTAAGACTCAATGACTAACAGATCTTCCAAAAATATTTCCTCACTAATGCAAAACTTCACTTGCTGAACTGCTCTTTGTTTGCTTATAGAGTTGCATCTTACATGATCAGAACTTGCTAATTTAAGCATCTTGCTTGGGTTGAGTTTTACTCCACTTAGAATTCTCCTTAGTTCTGAGTCTGTAGCCTTTGAATTCTTCTTTGATTAGAACTCTTTTTAACTGTCAACTCTTGTCTCACACAAGTGTTCTGATTGCATTGCCCTTCTTCATTGGTTATCATGAGGATATACTTAAAAGCTTATCCAATCCGCAACTTTACTTTCTTGCCCCAACATCACTTCTATGCTATACCTCTTTGAGACTCTGCCTTTAAGAACCATTCATCTTACACGTTTCATTGTCCTTTGTCTATCATCAAAACTGCAACAACTCAACAAATTCCCCCTTTTGATGATGACAAATGATGTGTTGCCAAAATATAGCACTTTTGATGCTTAAAACTTGAAATTCTGTATATTCTCAAAGCGATGTTAGTAGGTTTGATGCGTTTTTATATTCATTTTGCAGGATTATAGGATTTGGCATGATTTTGGGCAAAAATCTGCAGAAATTAAGTTTCTGAGGACTTATGAGACACTTTACGGGCCGTTGATACTTCCACGAGCCATAGGAGGTTTCGTGGGTGAGATCTAGTGAAGGGCCTAGTTTTAGAAGTTACTTCCACGAACTTTCAGATAAGCCGTAGAAGTTTTCACCAGTCATGGATTGGTTTCATGCCTCAAGGATTAGAGTTTAAAGTGTTTCTGAAGAGTTGTCAGATGAAACCCTATATGGTCCATACGACCCGTAGAAAGGTCTTGTAGATTGAAGGCCACTTTTTGAAGAAAGCAGAGTACGAATCTCAGGTACGGGCCGTGGATCTTTGTAGGCCCGTAACCCATTCCGTAGAAGCTGTCACATCCAATTTTTCTATTTCATTTTGGATTTATATTTTAATTATTATAAATAGGATTTTTAGGTCTTTTAGACAGGGAGACGCATGAGAGAACTAAGAAACACTTTTGTGACTTCAATATTTTGTGATTTTTACATTGAAAAATATTACATTGTGATTTCTTGTGGAGAATTTTGGATTTCTTATTTTGAATTTCATTATCGTAAGTGTTCAATTATGCTATTTTATATCACGATTCTCTCATTTACAATAATTATACATAGTTAAATCTACAACTAGGGTTGTGGGAACCGTTAAGAACTAACCAGACAAAACTAGATAATTCGTAATTCTTAAAAAGTATGCATGCATGTATTAATTAATTCTCTTCATTTTGATTACTTTTTAATGGTAGCCAATGTTAGAACCCACCTAATTCTCACTGACTTGATCAACGTAGTAATGAATAGAAAAAGAGATTAATTAACAGGATTCGATGTAATCTCTCTCATCTCATCAACCGAACTAGATCGAGGGGGTTGTACTGGAACAAAAGGTAAGGGTTAGTAATGTGCACACCGTGGGATGAATCAAATCATTTAGTGAAATTTACCTCTCGCTTGGATCAAAGAGTTTGGTAAACTTACTGTTCTGCATGCTACACATTAGAAAGGATTACAATTATCTGGTGATACTAAGTTAGAAATTCATGGGAACACAATACCCTAGTTATTTCTTTCACTGGTTTCACAACACTTTCTTGTAGTTTAGGTGTATTTCTTTCAATTACAAACTCCCCCTATCAGGAGATAAGCAGGTTAATTCATTTGACTTGCTTGCAGTTAATTCACGTCTAGACCATATTCCTAGTGGGTTTGGCCCTAACCTTGGTTAGGTTATATGTTTTGACAACGACCGCTTAAACCTTCAAAAAAGAGGTGTAGCTTGGGCGATATCAACAAACCTCCTGGCTTTATGCTTGCTAACATTCTCCCTGTAGCTACCAAAGGTAAAGAAAACTAGAATGAAATAGGTTAATCAACATGGGTTAAAAATATTGCATAACTCAGAATGACTTCCCCCTTTTGGCATCATCAAAAAGAGGTACCTGTGATAGACATAACCAAAAGATGATAAACATAATTCAAGGCTGCAAGGGCTATCACCAAGAAAACGAAGCAAGACTAAGCTAAACACTAACATATATTAAGGATAGTAGACAACCGTTAAATACAACATGCAAGATCAACCAAAAAAATATGAAAGAACCAGAGAATAACAGGTGAGTGTCTAAAGCACTAACAACAAAAAATAGGAACCCACAAAAGAATGTCCAAAGAACAGGCTAGGTGGAAGGAGTAGTAGAGGGTATCAGAAGAGAAAGCTTGTGCACGATTTCAGCATGGGCAACACATTCCTTATGTAGAGTGTCATCTAGCTCAAAGATCCTAGAAAGCAAAGCACTATGTTCTTGTGCAAACTCCTGATGAGCAGATGTTAACTTAGCAGTCTTACATCTAGGGCAGTTTGGACTCTATGAGAAGATGTATCAGTACAGTGCATTGAACCAGGTAAGGCAACATAGTTCACTTTTCCCAAAACATCCTTTGTAGTTTGCATGGTCCAAACTTGAACTAGAATAGAGTAAGCCTCAAAGATCCGAGAGAGACAAAAGCCATAAGGTAATCCATGCACATTCTTATATATGAGTAATAACACGCTGCATATGCTTTAATATCAGGCTTGGTGGGTTGATAGGAACGTCAGAGTCTAATAGTTCCATCAGTGTCAGATCAAAATAACTAGCCTCAGATCTCTGCTCCTTCCTTGGAATGAGCACCTTATACACCACATCAAAATAAAGTTTGCGAAGTGAAAACATCTCTCGTTAAAGAACCCTTTTGTGCTAAGATAAAGTAGGACAACCCAAAAACTTCCTAGAGATCTCAAGGGCAGAGGCAAGATTATCCAAAGGTGGCCACTCATGCTGGACATAGTGATTCCAAACTAGTGTTAGGTATGACAAAAATGTGGGAAATGTCCATAACCTCTAGGTGAATGGACTATCCTCTAACAGTAGCGATAAATACAGAATCTCAAGCCAACCCTCGACCATAAAACCCATACATCTCAGGTTTGGCGAACTTTCGCTAAATATCTCCTTGTAAGAACAACTCAGTCCGACCCTGAAAATCCAGTTTTGATAAGAAAGTTTCCATTTCAGATCCCCCAAACCCAGTAATAACACGGCCCCGAATGAGGGAGCGTTTTTGGAAGTGAATAAGAGAAAGAAAGATTGGGTTAGAGGTGTCAACATTAGTTTGATCAAATTCACTTTCAATTTCAGATTCATCTGAAGGACTAGATAGAGGAACTAGTTTCTTTATGTTTGATGAAGCCCTAGTACTAGGAGATGACTTGGCAGTAGAAGAAGATATAGGTTTCTTGAGTGGAGTGACAAGTATTGTACGAGAAGGGCTGGGAATAATGTTCTTACGCACTACATCCTTATGTAACCTTCTTAAAAAAAATCTTCTTGGGATGATTTTGGATTAGGAGGATAACCAGCAGTACATTTGTGTTTCTTGCTCTTTTGAAGGGCCTGTTGAAGAGCAAAATATTCCTGCCTTTTGCAATTTTTGGTTTGAGGCACCCATGAAGATCCAAATATTGGAACTCATTCAGGAGAAGAGAGTTCATTAGGAACTTCAATAGGTTCACCAGTGACTCTCCTCAATTGACGTATAATGATCCAGACATTGTAGGACCTCGTCGGAGCTTGAAAAATTCATTTCGAACCAACTTTGGACCAAGGTCAGACTTCAAGGGAGACCGCAAGGTCTGTATGAGGTCACACGACCCGTATAGGGGTCCCGTGAAGTGTCCCTTGGCCTAGGAAAGGTTGTGTGGCCCTTGTCCTGGAGTTACAAGCTAAGGCACACCCCACTTGGACCCCACACGGGCCGTGTGGTGGCCTTGAGCTTGGAACCCCACCATTTGGACCAAGTTAGGTGACACAGCCTCTCACACGGCTCGTGTAGCATGACACGGGTGGTGAGACCCTCCCGTATGGCTTTCGAAATGAAAATCTTTTCTAAGTCTTTAATCACCATCTCGAAACTTGTTGTAGAAACATTTTATTTCTCCAAGTATAGTATCACGCGCAGTCACACGAACCGTGAAGTCCCTCATATAGATTATTTTTGTCAAACTTTTCTAATTATGGGTTTACCATTCCGAACCTTCGTCAAGTGAAAATTTTGTTAAGTGTCGGTTCACGGGCAAGTACAGGGTTTGTGTAGTGCAACACGACCCATATAGTCTCCCTTGAAGTGGTGACGTTCAATTTTTCAACTTGTTTCATTAATGGCATTTTCGTAAATTTGGTTTATCCTAATGGTCTTGTGTAACTTCCTATGCTATCTAAAGACTTCCTAATGACCTAAACGCTATTCCTAACATTCAAAAATTCATTCCTCACCTTTGGAAAACTCTCTCAAGACTTTCTCAAATAAATCTTGTGGGTGGTGAACTTGGGAATCAAGGGAAACTCATTCTTCTTCAAATTTCTCTTGAAACTTCTTCATTTATCAAGGTATGTGAGTTTTGATCCTTGGTTCCTTTCAACCAAGGAGACCCAAACTCCTTTTCAAGTAATTTCATGAAATCTAGCTTACTTTAAATTTGAGATTTTACATTTTCATTTATTAAATTCAATTGATTTATGGGTTATGTTTATTTACTTATTTTAAGTTGATTTAAGCTACAATATGATAAATTACATTGCATTATGAAGTTATGAAAGTGCATGTCCCCTTTTGAAGCTTGATTTGTGCATGATAACGTATGTTATGATTTAAATGTGAATTTTATTTATGTTTTTACTTAAATTTCATATTGTATTATTAATTTAAGTTTAAATCTCTATTACCCATGCCATTCCCCATCTCATTCATAGCATATGCATACGTGGACATTGGATTTATGAAATTATGAAGTGGGTTAAACCCAATTATGTTTTATGATATGATTTCTATAAGATATCGGTATGACAAGAATATGATCACATAAATGTTTATTGTTATGGCTCTTTGAACATTTTTGGGTGCTTGCACCATCTTGTATATTTGAATGAGTTATTTCTATGCATAAGTATTATGACTACAAGCTATGATTTGGTATTTGAGCCTAAGTATGAATTATTATGAATGATGTTTGGCTTCTAATCCTAAGATTGCATTGAAATGATTTGGAAATGACCATTGCCTTTTCTAAAAGCATGTATATATATACATATATATATTTTTGTAGGATGACAACTTAGCACCGATGGATTGAGGGTTCTCTCTCTTTCCTTGAACTATGTGCCTAACATAGGTTATGTGAAAATCCTATTCGAAATGGGGATATCCGTAAGGAAGGTTGCTTCATATGAAATGGGGTTGCCCTTAAGGTGAAGTATGATATGATATGTTATATGTGAAAATCCTATCCGAAATGGGGACGCCCGTAAGGAAGGTTGCTTCATACAAAATGGGGATACCTGTAAAGTATAGTATGGTTTACCTTTGGCAAGTAGACTACCTCTTTACTGATGAAGGAATTTCATCGGGATTCTAAGTAATATCTCGCTTGGTCTTACTTTGTCGGTTGAAGTCACACCCCCACTATATATGAGCATTTGTGCATGTCATGTATCACTGGGATCATGGCATATTGTAAATTACTCTTCTTTGATATATAATCCTTTCTAGCCCTTATCATCTAACATTGAAATGCATGTTTGGTAGGATATATGCATTGCATCCCACATACTTATTACATTCAAACGTACTAACACATACTTTTGCTTACATGATCTCACCATATAGGGGCCGAGGACTACATACATCCATCGTGCGACATCTAGCTTGGATCTTAATTTTTGCTTGTTGTGGTGAGTCCTATCTTCCAAGGATAACAACCATCCCTCTACCTATGGTGTTTTACTTATTTTATTCCCTTTGAGGGTGAGCCCGGGGTATGTCTTGGCCCCCGACCTATCTTATGATTAGAGGCATTATTAGACATCTTGTAAACTCCTTTACGTTTATATACTAAGTGTCATTATTGGAGATTATGTTATGGGTTGGTTACACATTGGATATCGTTATGTGATTTGGTTATGAGCTTTATGACATGACTACATGAAATGATGTGAAAAATCCTATGTCCCGGATTGCTCCCATAGTGTGAGACATGCTTACCCACCCCTTAGTCTTTATGTGCTATGTGAATTCATGTTACATCATCTTCCCTATGACATCCCCATAGCGTGAGTTCTACTTTCCCGTCCCTTAGAATTATGTGTTTACTATTTAAATACGCTTCCGAACTGATGATGTGAATTTGGATACTTTAAGGCTTGTTTGGGAACTCTTAGGTTTTCATTCGCCAAGTCACTCCTAGACCCTAGGTCCGGGTCATGACATGACACCTCACCCATTTAGGGATAAAATTAGTAGGAGGAAAGTCATCTACATGAATGAATTAAATAGGAATAATGTCGAATCCCTCAGAAGAAGGAACCCACGAAGATGAAGGGCTGGCAGAAAATTGAGAGAAACAATTTTGAAATGATCCCTATGTAGAAAAATCAGAAAGATGAATAGGCAAAGGGGTTTGCAGATTTGCAGTTGCATAGACTACTAATGCTTGAGAATCGGATTGATCTGATTCATACGGACTTTGGGTAAGAGGATTTTGAGGAAATGCCATTTTTTTAGAAAGATGGGTTTAAATAGTGGGGGAGATGTTTCATAAATAGGAGATGTGGTAGTGGAAAAGATGGAAGATGGAAGTATACTTATAGCAGCAGAGGGAGAGTTTAAGTGAGAAAAGACTTGGACAACTGATTGGACTACTCTTCATATTTTGGCGGTGAAAAGAATAGGCTTAGAAAGAAGAAAAAATTAAGAGAAACAAGTTTTGGTACCTGATTCATGAACCAGTAATTGACAAAGACACAAAATTATTATTACCTGATTATTTTATTTGCTGGCCGGTCAGCCTTTGCACCTGAATTATGTAGCCTACACAAGTTAATACACATTACTGTGAGAACAATTATTTTTTCTGAATTTTAGGATACACATTTTTATGTGAAAGACTGAATTGAGTAATACTTTGATTAGTCAATATTAGGATGAAATTTTCTAACCAATCATCGAGAGTAATTTATGCAATCTTAATCATCCCCAAGTCTAACATGATTCTTTCAAAGTGCTCTCTACCTAGTGCCTTAGTAAAAATGTCAGCAATTTGCTTTTGAGTTGAACAAAACATTATTGAAATAAGACCTTTCTCCACATCTCGAAGAAAGTGGTGTCGAATATCAATATGTTTGGTTAGTTTATACTGCATAGGATTTTTAGCAATATTAATAGCACTAGTATTGTCATAAAAGATTGGAACACATCCTACATCCATACCCAAATCCATTAATTATTATTTCCAAAGCAATTGAGCACAACATGATCCAGCTGCTATATATTCAGCCTCAACAATTGACAAGGCCACAGAATGTTGTTTCTTAGTGGACCATGAAATCAAACATGTTCCAAGGAAATGAGCCATGTCTGAAGTACTTTTCCTATCCACTTAGTAACCAGCATCAGCATACCCTACAAGATTAAAATTTCTACCTTTAGGATATCAAAGTCCCAAGTCTGAAGTTCCCTTGAGATACCTAAAATCCTTTTAATAGTTTTATGGTGTGACTCCTTGGGATTTGCTTGAAACCTGGCCCGGAGTCCCACACTAAAGGTGATATCAGGTCTACTGGTAGTGAGACATAAGAGAGACCCAATTATATACCCTTATAAAACTTTTGTTCTTCTGGTGAACCTTTCTTATCTAAATTCAACTTAGTGGTGGTAGCAATAAGAGTATCAATGTCCTTAGCATCCTCCATCTTGAACCTCTTGAGAAACCCCTTCACATATTTTTGTTGATGAATTAGGGTTCCATGGAGGATTCCTTAATTTTTAGCCCCAAGAAGAAGTTTAGTTCTCCATCACACTCATCTCAAATTCTCCATTTGTCAAATTGGCAAACACTTGAGTCATGAGTGCATTTGTTAATCCAAAGATGATATCATCCACGTATAACTGTACAATTAAGAAGCCCTTCCCTTTGGTTTTTAAAAATAGAGTATTGTTAATCTTACCTATTATGTGTCCATGATCTAACAAGAGCTTTGACAACCTTTCATACCAGGCTCGAGAAGCTTACTTCAACCCATATAAGGCTTTGTCTAACTTATAAACATGACCAGGAAACTTAGAATTCTCAAACCCAGGTGGTTGCTTTACATATACTTCCTCCTTCAAGTAACCATTTATGAAGGAACTCTTAACATCCATTTAATATAGAGTGAATTCCTTGTAGGCTGCAAATGCTATGAGCAATCTAATGGCTTCAAGCCTAGCCACCGGAGCAAACGTCTCATCATAGTTTATTCCTTCTTCCTTGTTGTACCCTTGGACCACTAGTCTAGCCTTGTTTCTTGTAATTTTTTCATGATCATCAAGCTTGTTCCTGAACACCCATTTTGTGCTAATGACAATTCTCTCTTCTAGTTTAGGCACAAGATTCCACACTTTGCATCTTTCAAGTTGATTTAGTTCTTCCTGCATAGTAAGCATCCAATCTTCATCTTGCAGTGCTTCTCCCACCTTTTTTGGTTCTACCATTGACAAAAAGGCCTTGAATGCACACAAGTTCTTCAGTCCTAATCTAGTAGTTATTCCATAGGTCAGATCTGTGAGAACAATTTCAATCGTATGTGAATCTTGATATTTGTAGTTTTTTACTTTGAGTTAGTCCATCAGTTGTAGATTCTGAGTGAATTGGGACTAGATGAGTGACTGGATTCGCAGTTCCCCCTGATCCCCTGTGAACCCTAGTTCTGTTGTAGATAAACCAGGTTACACTTTGTGTTGGTCAGTACGGTGCTCCAGCTCACTGTCACCCACATGTTAGTCTCAAATACAAAACTATTATCATAAAAAACAACATGAATGCTTTCTTCAACACAATTTATTCTTTTGTTCAGCACTCTACAGGCTTTGCTATGTGAAGAGTAACCTAAGAAAATTGCCTCATCACTCCTAGCATCAAATATTTTCAAATTATCTTTTCCATTATTATAAATAAAGCATTTACATCTAAAAGTCCTAAAATAAGGGATATTTGGTATTCTTCCTTTGAGTAATTAATACAGAGTTTTGTTTAAATTAGGTCTTAACATGCATCTGTTCAAAATATAAGTAGCAACTAAAGATTCTTAGCAAGATTATTTTCAATCATCATTGTTCTAGACATATCTTCCAAAGTCCTATTTTTTCATTCTACAACTCCATTTTTAAGGGGTTCTAGTAGTAGAGAAGTTATGATCTATTCCATTTGTTGAACAGAATTCCAAGAGTTTTGCATTTTCGAATTCAATTCCATGGTCAAATCTTATGAAAATCAAGGAAGTCTCCAATTTCTTTTTCATTTTCCTAATGAAAATAGAGAAGACATCAAAGGAATCTTCTTTAGAAGCTAAAAAGAATGTCCAGGTAAATCTTGAATAATCATCAATAATAACAAAGATATACCTTTTACCTCCTCTGCTTCTTACCCCTCATAGGTCCACATAGATCGATGTGAACCAATTCCAGACACCTGGTAGTACTTACCAGATTCTTTGACTTGAAGGATGATCTTACTTGCTTCCTCCTTACGTATGCACCACAAACTTTGAACTTAGTTTTAGACAACCCTATAACCATGTCCTTTGATGCCATTATTTAATTTCTTTAGAATCGCATGTCCAACTCTTCTGTGCCATAGTAAGGGATCACTAGCAATAACACTCAAACATTTCAAATCTGTACCGGGCATACCCATGATATCAGCTTCGTACATATTTTTATGCTCTTGACAATTAAAACTATCTCCTTTGTGTCTAGCTTCTTGACCCTGCAACCTTCAGAGGTAAATGTTACTTTATTACCTTTGTCACACAATTGAGATATGCTCAACAAATTGTGCTTCAATCCATCCACATGATAAGCTTCTTCCAAGGCTCTTGATTCAGCTCTTCCAATCTTTCCAATTCCAACAACAATCCCCCTTTTTCCATCTTCAAAGGAGACATTTCCCCCTTTGAAAGCTGTAAGTGGAAGGAATTTGTGTCTATCTCTAGTCATACGCCTTGAGCAAGCATTATACATATACTAATGCTTGCTTCCTTTCACCACTACCTGCTGAACAATTCAACGGTTAGTTTAATTAGGAACCCAGACTAGCTTGGGTCCTTTCTTATTGTAAAAAGGATGAATGAGATCTCTTTTAGCCCGGCTTAGCAACACATTCCTTGACCTGTTTCTTCCATCATTTTTAGACCACTTTTTATGTACAAAATTAGTGTTCCTATTTCTAATGCCATTAGCAATTAGACACTCAGTAGTTGGATGTCTAATCTTTCCACAAAGATAACATAGGTCAGTAGCAGTGACATTTTCTTGAATAAAACCTATGTCATCCTTCTCACTATGAGTTCTACTACACAACTGGTTTACAATTCTTGAAGATTGAATCCACCTATTTGCCCTTTCCAGATCCATTTTTAGTCTAGAAACCTCTTGAGTTAGTTTTCTAACTTTTTCTCTTTCACAGAAAAACTCAATTTTACACTCTTTCAACTTAGTTTCAGCCTTTTATTGTTCCTACTCATTTCTCCCTTCCCCTTTTCACTGGTTGACATTTTCAAATTTTCATATTTTAGATTTAGCACAAGTGAATCAAGCTTTTCAACCTGTTTCTTCAATCTGGAATTCTCTTCATTACTTTCATTCAAACAATTCTTAACCTCTAGACATTCAAATTTTTTATCTGAAAAATCCTTGAATAGTTGATCCTTTTCACCAGACAATTCTTGAAAATCATCAACCAACGCATTCATCAACAAAATTAATTTTCTTTTTGAAAGAAGGGGTTTATCTTTCAATTCAAGTATACTTACCTCAGACATTTCTTCATCCTCAAGATCTGAGTCTCCAGCAGCCATGAATGTAGTTTCATCCCCTCTTCAGTATCAACTTCTTCAATTCCTCAACCCCAAGCAGCCATCATAGCATATTCCTCTTTCTCCTTTTGCTTGGCAACTTTATCTCTCAACTTTTTCTCATCTCTTTCCTTTCTCTACTCATTGGAGACATTGTTTGACATGATGATCGATTTTTCTGCACTTGTAGCATCCAAACTAATTTTTGTCATCTGACCATTTTCTGCTACTTGAGTCATCAAACCACTTTCTTCTACTTGTTTCTTTCTTGTCTCTTCCTTTCCCTTACCTGAGAAATTTCTTGAAGTTCTTTGCTAGAAAAGCTATCTGTTCCTCATCTAGATCTGATCCCTCATCATCAGAAGCCTTCAATGCTAGTGATTTCTCAAGCATTGCTTCTTCTTTCTTCTGATCTTCCATGTTCATCTCATAAGTTCTGAGATTTCCTACCAATTTATCCAGAGCCATGGTAGCAATGTCCTTTGCTTCTCTAATGACAGTAACTTTCACATCCCACTTTGCCTTAGGAAGAATACTTAAGACCTTTTCTACTTGCTCCTGAACAGTAAGAATCTTCCCCAAAGATGCCAGTTCATTAATAAGTGTTATGAGTCTAGTAATCATATCTTGTAGTGACTCATTATCCTTCATCTTGAAAAGTTTCATATTCAGTAAAGAGCATAGAAACTCTAAATCTTCTGACTTGACTCATTACTTCATGCTCATTTGTCAACGCATCCCAAATTTTCTTAGCAGTAGAACAATTTGAGATCCTGTTATATTTATCTGGCCCTAGTCCACAAACCAAAATATTCTTGGCTTTAGCATTTTTCCCGAGAGTCGTCAGATCATCAACAATAAATTCATTTCGCTTCTTTGGAACTTGTTGACCTTCCACATTTTTGGTTTGAATGGTAGGTCCCATAGTAATCCTATCCCACAACTTGTAATCTTCAGCTTCAATGAAGTCCTCCATTCGTGCTTTCCACCAGCCAAAGTGAGTTCTAGTTCCATTGAAGAATGGAGGCCTTACAGTTGATTTTCCTTCTCCGTGTCCAAGAGGAGTTCCAGTGTTCATCATGATCGGTTCTTAGGTGTTAGCATTTAACAAAAAAACTTGCTCTGATACCAATTGAAAGTTTTGTACAATCTATAGATTTGCCTAATCAAAGAACCAAGTTTTCAGATTTGTTTCAGAAATGAAAGTGCAAATCGAGACACAATATTTAACCTTGAAAATACCTGGCTCACAAAGGTGTAAAAAAATAACGACTTGTGCCACTACAAGATTTAACCCAAACTTCACTAAAACAAATAACCTCAACAGAATGATTACAAGCCTAAGTAACCTAGGAAATCAAGCTTCCTAAATTAATGACTTTTCATAAATCTCCCTAGGTTTATTTTCCTAAGTCTTCAAGTTTTCGCCAACTTGAAGATTACACCTTACTTCGTTTTATAGATCACTAAACTAATCAATACATCAAAGTTCAAGAAATTTAAGACTTCCTAAATCTAAGACTTAATGACTAACAGATCTTCCAAAAATATTTCCTCACTAACACAAAACTTCACTTGCTGAACTGCTCTTTGTTTGCTTGAAGAGTTGCATCCTGCACAATCTCAACTTGCTTATTTAAGCATCCTGCTTGGGTTGAGTTTTACTCAACTTAGAACTCCTTAGTTCTGAGTCTTTAGCCTTTGAATTCTTCTTTGATTAGAACTCCTTTTGACTGTCAACTCTTGTCTCACACAAGTGTTCTGATTGCACTGCACTTCTTCATTTGTTATCACGAGGATATACTTAAAAGCTTATCCAATCCGCAACTTTACTTTCTTGCCCAAACATCACTTCTATGCTATACCTCTTTGAGACTCTGCCCGTAAGAACCATATCATCTTATATGTTTCATCGTCCTTTGTCTATCATCAAAACTGCAACAACTCAACACACATTATTTTTAAAAAAGTTATGTGGAATTACACTGGGTAAGAAGTGTTGTTGTTGTATGCATTTCAAATTTTTAGTAAATTTTGACTTTTGTACTAAAAGAAAGAAAGCAAAAATGGAAAAAAATTCTGTGGGGAAGATTTTTCTTTTTTCTCTTTTGATGAAGATGAAAATATAAATATTCAGATCACCATAGACTTGCTTCTTTATTTTTTATTTTTTCAATGTCAAATTGAAATGGTTTAAAAGCTCTTTCACCGAAAAATATGTTGGAAAAAATGATTCTAATATCTCAAAACGAATTATTTTAATTATTTCTATTATATTGAGAATATTATTTTACTATGTCCTAAATTATTCACTCCATAATGAGTCATTGATTAGCCATTATATGGGTCTTAATATCTTTTTAATTTCAACATTTAGTTGGTCAAATATCATTATTTCTTCATTATTGACAACAACTATTTTCTTTAAGGTGGTTGCCTTAATGCCATTTGCCTTTCTGCAATTTCATATTCATTGGTGTTGGCATATGGTATTGCTATATATATGTTACTTAATTCTAGTGTGAGTGTAAGTAAAGAACATATATCTCTAAGAAATAATCTTTTTTTTATTAGCGTGCTGAGTTTCTTCTTTAAAATATTTGTTAGATTTTGACTACTAGTTTCGTACTGGAAGAGCTTGTTGAATCTCGGGGATACACCCATACCGGGTAAAATATCCTTAAGGACAGTGTCTTTTGACATGCCTCCAGCTACATGAGTTTCTTACAAGTATTTGTGATGAAATGTTCGTGTTCATGATGATGTTCATGATGAAATGTTCATGTTCGTGATGATGTTCGTGTTCTTGATGATAGAGTATTTTCCGTAAGATTTCCAACAAAATATACAATCACATTCACTAATTGATTATGGGATCTAAAGTAGGTAAAAAAGTAAAAAGAAAAGAAAAAACTAATAATACTGCGTCCAACTCTATTAATTTGGTTTACTTTATAAATATAGGTATATGAGAAACTAACTCAAGCTTTAAATATGGCGGAACACAGTAGAGATGGAACTAATTTAAGAAACGACTTGATTAAAAATTAATTAGCCAAATTATGCGGGAACTCTTTTAGTCAAAATATACATCTAGCTCAACTAATTAACTAGTGGAGGAAAATGGGTAAAAAGGACAGAGTGAAGAACAAAATAATAATGTATATAATTTTTCTTAATTCTCTTAACTCTTTAAGTATATTTTTAATGTAATATAAAATGGGTATTTTTGTCTTTTTCTGCTCTTTTCCAATAGAAACCTCGATGTTTTGGGACTAAATTGAGCTCGTAATCAGTACTCGATGTATTATTCACTCATTAACACATAGATTATTTGAGAGCAATATTGAAGAAGAGAAAAGCTAGGTTTCAATTAGTCTAACCAAAGCCTTCGAGTTTAGATTGAGATACTAATCCTTCAGGTATGTAAGGATATTTATAGCATTGGATTGAGTTCGTCCAGACATGCAACATTTAAATTTCTTCTTCATTGAGTTTGAGTTACGCTCTAGCCCTAGTTTCTTTGAATTCTAAATTGAGTTAATTCTTCATCCTTTGAGTTCTATTTAATCATACACTTAGATTATTGTTGATTCTATATTTTAAAATTCTTGATTGTTCATGGCTGCATTGATCTGAAGCCTAGTTGAGTTGGTAAGTATTGTTTTACTATACATTATTTTGAGTTGAGATTAATGGTTTTCATGTGGCAAAGTATGATAATAATTAAATTAAAACATATTTTATTGTTCTAAATGAGCATGAGTTTTGGAATAAATAATGATTTAAAAAAAGTGCTTTGATGAGATGTGAAGTAATTTGAAAGCATTCGAATTTAAATAAAAGAACATGATGATATGTGATGAAATTGAGTTCATGAGGGTCCGATGAGAATAAATGAGATGATCCGAATATTTTCATTGATTAAGCATATGAGCCTAATGAGTATTTTAGGAGTAATATTAAGCACTTAATTGGGTAAGAGTAAAATAACTCAAATTTCATAAACTATGCATTCAGCATAGGATAGGATCATACCATTAATTCGGATTGGATAACTCCTCACTTGACCAAAAAGAGGACTTTGACTTATTTGTGGATCCAATGAGGTTGATCGTCCTTTATTGGAAAGGTAGTATTGGAAAGGTTTTCCTTTATTGCAATGCAGTTGTCGTATCATCACTAGCCCACAGGTGATACTTGTAAGGTAGAAAAACTCTCCAATAATAAATTATATGACTTGAGGAGATTACACATGATTGAGTCAATTCGAAAAGCATTCTTTATTTCTAAACATGCAAACTTTATTCTAAGTTGAGTATTCTTAAATATGTTTCCATTAGCTATTTCACATACAACATTGTCACGACCCGAAAATGGGGCCATGACTAAAGGAATACAGTAACTTGACTAAACAATAAATGCAAAGTCGAAAGGGCATAATTGGGTAGACACATAGAAAAGTAGTCATAATCTCAACACATAAAACAAATTTGAAAACCTAGTGTCATGAGTTTCAAAAGTATTTACCATAATACTGAAATTAATAGATAAAATTTAGTCTACGACAAGTAAACAAAGACTGCTAAACCAGTGATAGTATCCAATGAAAACTCAAACTCCTGAGCTTCACCACTGGTATTGAGAGGATAAAGTTCATGGACTATCAACTGTCTTAGGGAAAACCCCAATTGGAATCTGCGAGGAAAAAGTAGGAATGATTACATATAATATACCTAGTAGGTTTGATCGACTGGTATTAGGAATTGAGCAAAGTATGTAATAAACTATGGATGCTTCCACTTGCATAGAGGAAAACCTAACCTGGTATTGGTGCCACTAATTTATATTGAACGACGTGAATAAAAGTAAATACGTAGTTCACAATAACGAATAAGGCAATATCAAGCAGTGTAGTAGATACAATATATGCAATGCCATGCATGATAGATGCTGGTGGAATCAAGATTGTCGCATAGCCTTTGGTATACACCCGCATTGAGCAACAACTCCATAGACTAAGGGGACATAGGGGGTCTCGCAGACCCATATACCTCACCCACAATCCTAATATATATCCATCATCTTGCCCCCCACATGTGGTCAAGGATTTTAAAAGTGTCACATTTTATTTCAAAAAAGTGTTTCATCCCAACCAATTTCTACGGTACAGATGCCTGAGAATGAGTTCAAACATAATCTATAAATAGTTAGAAGTTCATATTTAATGTGACACTCCACAACTCTATTCTTATACGTACCCATGTTTCAAGCCTCATTCTTATATGTGGGGAGTGTATTAGGGTCATAAGAGACCTCTAGTACTTAGCCGAGTTCAAAACTTTACTATTAATTGAGTTTCTAGTGTTAGATTATGCAAGGATCAATTTTAAATGATTATAAATCTTCGCACACAAAGATTTGGTGGTCCATGACTTACCAAATGAAAGCTCTTTGAATTATATTTTCAATGCAACTAATTTCACCCCATTTGGAGTTTGGAGTCAAAAGTTATAACCATTTTACTAAAGACTGCAGAGCAGAGTTGAAACTACGAAACCTATTACAAGTCATGGTTTGAGTTACGTCCCGCCTGCTAACTCATGGTATAAACTTATGAAAATCCAATTTTTGGTCCCAGATTTGACGGACCCATCTAGGGTCGTAAAAACTTCTACAGTCATAGATTCGGCCCGTGGAATCGATCCAGAGGCACCGAAATTTGCCCGAAAATTTATACAATGGTTCATGCGGGTCGTAGGTGGGTACATGGACGACTTTGGCAGTTTTTTAAGAAAGAGTATTTTGGTCTTTTCCTACCCTTTCAAAGCATAAACCTGAACTTTTTACACCTAAATAAATTCCTAACGTATCAGTTTAGCCTTTTTATGCTAAAAAATACTTCTGCAGCATAGAGCAAGGTTTCAAGGGAGAAAAATGCTAGTGTTTGAAGATAATCTTGTGAGTTTTTCCAAGATTCAAAATTTCCAGGTATGTAAGGCTAACCAAACATGGATTATGTTCTTCCATGTGTCCCATAACCCTAATTGATGGAGTTGTGAGTGAATTGAGTCTCCCATGAATGCTTCTTGAAGATTTCTCTAAAATCCTAATTTATGCCTATATGATATTGCATGAATTACTGTTTTTATGAATTAAATACTTGAAATAGATGATATTTCCTTACTACATGAACCCTAGTATGAATTCTTATTATTTTTTATATATTTCATTTAAATGAGTATGCATGAGTATAATTTAAGCCTAAAGAGTCTATGGAGTTCCTAAATGCTTTAACTCTACTTTTGTCTTCCTGAATGCTATGAGTTTGAATGATGCACAATTAAGTCTTTATGAGTCAAGAGCTGAGCTTTAAAAAAATGTAACCAAAGAGTTGATAGTTGATGTGATGCATTGAGTTGACAAATGTCCAATGAGACTAGATGAATGAGTTAACCATAGTATTGATGTCTTACGAGCATATTGAGTCATGGGAGGAGTATTGAGCACTGAATTGAGTAAGAATAAGTCCAACTTGAACTCAATAACTACGTAGCCAGCGTAGGAGAGGATTGAACCATAAAATCGGATGTTTCCTATTGTCCCAAAAAGAGGACAAGATGTTACTAATTTAGATCCCACTTATGGGATATCCTATATCCTGGCAAGGTATTGGATGGATGTGGCAACGACATCGCTTTGTTGTATCATTACCGGCTCATATGTGATGGTTGTCGGTTGGAGAAACTCCCAACTAGGCCTTGACAGTACACTGAGTGGATTGGAATAGATAATATATGAGTGACCATTGTCTAAACAGAATTCTTACTTTAGACACTTGACCTGATGAATGAGTTTCCTACTATTTGAGTTGATGTTATTCTTCTTTTACATGTTTCTTTCTGCCATTTTACATACTCGTACATTCCACATATGGGTATCCATTTGGGTTTGTATCTTTTCATGATGCATTAATAGTGGTCTTCAACAGGCACCCCGTTGATGACCTATTTATATTTAGTTGATCGGTGAGTCCTTCCCTGCTTTCGGAGGATATCATGTTTCTATTCAAGCTTTGAGTTTAGACTTATTTTATTCTATTTAGAGGTAGTCACAGGTCTGTCATTGACACCATCTAATCAGATGTTTTAGAGGCTTCATAGACTAAACTTTGAAGTTGTGATTAGATGTTACTTTTGGCTAGTTTCTTTCACACTCGTCTTACTTAGTTGATGGATAGATTTTTTGGCCTTTGGCTTTGGATTATCATTTTGTCATTTCTTTTATTGAGTATTTTCTTAATCATTGATGTTTTCCGCTATTATATTGTGATTGAACAAATGTGATGAAGCTAAGTGGTTTGTCTGGGGGCTAGAAATAGTCTCTGAGCGTCAACCACACCAAAGGTACCCTCCTGGGGCTTGACATCTAAAATATTTGATAAAGTCTCAGTAACTCAATCGTAAAGAAAGGTTCCTCTTTTAATTCTCAAAAATATGAAACGAGTCATAATTCAATATTTTATTGAGTCTAAACGAATATGAATTTTTATCATAATTGAATTGAGAAAAGAGTTTTGATGAGATGTGAAGTGATTTGAAAGCATTCAAATTTAAATGAAAGAACATGATGGTTTGTGATAAGATTGAGTTGATGAGTATTCCATGAGATTAAATGAGATGATTTGAATATTTTAGTTGATTGCACATATGAGCACAATGAGTTTTTGGGAGTAATATTGAGTACTGAATTGGATAAGAGTAAAATAAATCAAACCCAATAAATTACGTAGCCAGTGAAGGATATGATTGTATTATTAATTCGGGCGATTCCTTACTTGTCCCCCCCCCCCCCCCCCCCAAAAAAAAAAAATTGATTTATTTATGGATCTAATGCCTTACTCTAGCAAGCTATGGGACAGTTGAGACAATGTTAATGCAATTGTTGTTTCATCAGCTCATAGATGATGGTTCTCGATTAGAGAAACTCGATCCCAAATAATAAATGATATGACTTGGCTGAGATTGCATATGATTGAGTTGATTTGAAAAGCATTTTTATTTTTAAATTTGCAAACTTTATTTTGAGTTGAGTTACATGATGTTGAGTATTTTTTAGCATGTTTGCCTTAAGCTATTTTATGTACCGTATATTTTATCTACTGACGTCTTTTCATGCTGCATCATTAATGATACAAATACAGGTGCTAAACATCATCAATTCTTCGTTGAAGATCTGATTTATCCTGACAATGGTGAGACCTCCTTGCCTTCGGAGGAATCTTTTGTTAAGTCGCTTTCAGTTGATTAGTTGAGATAGCCATGGGCTTGTCTCAACACCTTCTTATGAGTAGATAAAGGCTTCATAGACTAAGATAGATAGAGTTAAAGTGTTGTTTGATGTTCCCTCTTTGAGTCCGTTTTGAAATTCCCTCTTTGAATCTGTTTTGAAAACTATATATAAACTATTGAGCTATGATATTGATTTAATTGAGAGTCAAATGTTTCAAAAACTTTTTCTCTACCTGACTTGAAGATTGACTTGCCAACTTGAGTATTCTTTTATGAGTTGAGTGGTCCACTGATTATGATAGGCCAGCCAAGGATTCGCTTGGGACCATCCATGGTTTTTCGAATGTGGACCACGTCTAATGTATATGATTGGAGCGTGATAGCTAAAAATTATTCAATGATACTATTTAGAGACTCTGCCTTTCAACTTAAAACATGTGACCACCTCAACTATTTTACTGGAGCAGTGAAAGTGGGTCGAAAGAATAACTAGTGAAGAAAAATGTGAAAGTATGTACAAATATTTTTAATTTATCGAGATTTGTAACGATATTTTAAAAAATAATGCTCACTTATCAAACATAGGTATATGAGGAACTACCTCAAGCTTTGAGTTTGAGGATTCGTTACGCAGTTGGAGCAATCCTTGCTCAGTAGTTGCACCTCCATGATTTTCTTGCTACACATTGAAATAAGATATATTGATAATTTTTTACACTATATATTTACAAGTTATAACAGAGTTTTGAATTTCATCATCAGATTATCTTAGACAACTTAAATTGAACCTTTTGTATAACAAAAGTTATCATCTAAGTTATATAAAGATTAAAAAAAGAAAAAGAATTAAACAGATATTTAACAAGACAAATTACTTGGCAAACCATTAGAATAAAATGTACAATATAATAGGTAAAAAGGACAGATGGTGAAGAAAAAAATTGATAGTGGGTATGAATTTTTTATTTTGCTTAAGTGTTTAAATATAGTTTCACAGTACAAATCTTATGAGAAAAACATAGATATACTAAAAACTACTGTATTCAGAGAATATTACAGAGACATAATCTCTACTCTGCACTAATATTTCCCTAATTTTTTACCTACACAAAAATAAGACACCAAATTTCTAATCATATCTAAAAACATTTTAGCAATATATATTGACATATTATGCTATAATTTGTTTTTCATTATTAGATTACGTTTATTTCGTACATGCTTAACGTTACCTAAAACAAAAGTCGATTATATTTTTTTTTTCACAAAATTGTAAGAAACAATTTTATTGAAAATAACCAACTAAATTGAACCCTTTCATTTCAAAATATATAATCATATCCTCTAATTAACAAGAAAGAGGAAAAATGATTAAAAGGGATATAAAGATGAGAAAAATAATAATACACACAAACTTGCATAATTCTTCCAACTTTGAAATTGCACATTTAAAACATAATATAGGTATATGAAAAATTACCTCAAGTTCATGATTCAATAAAACATTATGAAGGAATGAACATTCCTCTGCAGTAAAACTTCCATAATCTTCTAACTGCACAGTAAAATAAGACATCAGAAATTGTAAGCATTTTTAATAAAAATATTGTAGTTTTGGTTCATTATTAAGTATTCTTATGCAACAATAATTTAATCTTGTCTAGAATTAAAGTTGATCATTTGTGTTCTAAACAAATGTATTAAACAAAAAATTAGAAATAAACCTGTCAAATTATTTGGGAGCCTTTTCATTTAGATATATAATAAATTCAATTGAAGTATGAGTAGTACTTTATTTATGATTTAAGTTATTTTAAGCCCTATTATGATGATATACATTGAGGTTATAAAATTATGAAGATGCATGTCCCCTTTAAGGCTTGATTTGTGCATGAGTGAGTTATATTGATATAATTATGGTGATCTAAAATATGACGATGGGTTGGGCATTAGTTGTGATACTTGATACTATTCCTTTGGAACATATGCTCTGTATGAGATCCATGCTTTAGTATCCTTGTTGTGATGTTAATCACATGTCTTCATGCATCATTGAGTTTACGTTGTTGATTTATATCTATTGCGTGTGGCTTGTGACATCTCTTGACTCGAGTAGGAGGTGAGGACATTATGATTCACTTTGGAACCACCCCCTTGACCTGGGCAGGAGGCAAGGGTAACACCTATACTTCTTATATCTTGACCATGAGCAGGTGGCCAGGACTTGACATCATTTTATTACTTGACCACGGGCAAGTGGCAAGATTATTGCATACAGATATTACTTGACCATGTGCAGGTGGCAAGGCTGTAACACCCTTGAAATTTGGCTTGATTAGATGTGCATTATACTTCATATGGTGGTTGAATGGTATAATGGTTTCTTGAGGATATTTTAGCTCATTAATAATGTTATTATTATCTTGTGCTAACCTTTTTGACTGCAGGGATAGGGTTCTTCTTTATTACATATTTGTTCGATTTCTCTTCCCCAGCCGATTGAACCTACTGGGTACATTTCAGTATACTCACTCCTACTTGTTTCCTCCCTACAGATCATGCACATGGTACAGGATAGGGTAGTTGATCCTTTTATCTGAGTGTTGTCATTATCATCTAGATCATAGTGGTGAGGCGCAGACTCCGAGTCGCCGTAGATCCTTGGATCCTCTTTTATTTCTTTTCTCTCAGACTATGTATTAGATTTTGAGATAGTATTGTATTTTCTTTTAGGACAGTTGTATATACTCTTCGGTTCAGTTTTAGATGCTCTTGTACTCATGACTCTAAGTTTTGGGAGATTTCTTATATCTTATGAGTTTTTTCCAATTTATTTATCTTTCATTAGTTGCGATCTATTTTGGATTGTGACAAGTTTGGTAGCAGAGCTCTAGGTTCGTTGGGCTTATGAGTCAAGAGCAGGGTATCTTGTAGAGTCTAGCGAATCGATGTGTAGACATCCACAACCATATTCGGGAGGCTATGGAATACTTGTTAGGAAAAGTTTTCACACCTTGCTTCTATTCGTGGGTTTCTCTGTATTACCCATTTTGAAAGTGTCTACTCTACTGCTTCTCCGTACATGTTGATTACTCAATCCCGTCATTTAGTGGGAGAGCCCGATGCAGTTGACATGGCTCCCAGCGGAGGTCAAGGTAGAGTTCGGGGAAAGACCAGGGGTAGCTCCACCTCGAGTGCAGACTAGATTGGCTTCTCCAGAGCCTGTTCATGAGCCAGAGGGGCCTCTGGATCCTATGCCACTGCCCTCAGCCCCAAAGACTACACCGTCAGGAGCTACTTATAAGGTTATTGGCTAGATTGGAGGGAGCTCCTCCATCCCTAGCTACTATTGAGATACCAGTTTCTACCACACCGGTTGGTCCTTCTAGTGCTCCACCGGAGTCGGCTATGATTCATGTGGGTCCTTTTTTAGCTCTATCAGACGTTTCTACGACTGTTGTTACTTTATTTTAGGCATCTAGATGGGTACTCGGATTCAGAGTTTGATTATTGCTCCATCTATTGCACCTCCCTTGTTTGTGGTGCCACCATCTTCTGCCAGTCCAGCCATGTCTACAATGGAGAAGATTAGTTTTGAGAGGTTTGTGCGGTCGGCTCCACCGTGTTTTGATAACACTCCTAGAGATAGAGCTTATGTTTTTCTGTCAGAGTGTCAAGACTGGTTATGTAATCTAGCTATTCTTGAGTTCCATGGAGTTGCACACATTTCATATCAGTTCATCGGTCTTTCCAAGGAGTGGTGGAGGTCAGTGGTAGCTCATCGACCGATTGGATCACCAGCTATGACCTGGGGGAGTTTGCTGAGATATTTTTGGAGAGATTCGCGCCCTACAGCCTCAGAGATAGCTGCCGAGATGAGTTTGATAGGCTACAGCGAGGATCTATGTTTGTTTCTGACTATGAGGCTAGATTTCATACTTTATCCAGGTATGCCTTGTCTAGCATTCCTACTGAATTCGGGAGGATCCGATAGTTTGTCAAAGTTTTGGCAGGGTATCTTTAGGAGGGTGCAGCTTCCTTGGTGTTAGCTAGAGGTACTTTCTAGAGTGTTGTGGATCATGCTCATATGATAGAGCATATTAGACAGGATAGATAGGGTGGCAGGAAGAGGTTCCATCGACATGGACAATTTAGTGGGCAGTTCATTAGGGTTGGGCAGTTCAGGTAGTTCTTCCAGCATCTGATAGTGTTGACAGATCCAGATCTACTCAGGTGGGTAGTGCACCCAAGGGTGATGGTTCTTTGGCACAGTCATCTTAGAGGCGAGACCCTAAGGCTTGTTATGTTTGTGATGAGGTTTGGGACTTTGCCAACCATTGTCCATATCGGGTGTTTCCTACTCATGCTTTAGGACCCCAGGAAGTAACTAGAGACACCTCTAAGGGCATGAGGGGTGGTACTAGAGGAGGTAGTGGTATAGGAGAGATGGTGCCCGTGGAGACTCATAAGCTAGTGGTGGTCGGAGAGTTTGCTATGTTGTTCCTGACAGGGTTGAGACAGAGGCTTCTAATGCAGTTATCATAGGTGTGGTTCCAGTATGCCACCGTTCAGCTTCAGTTTTATTTGATCCAAGCTCTACTTATTCCTATGTGTCGGCGTATTTGCTTCTGATATTGATATTATGTGTGAGCCACTTGCTAAGCCTATTTGTGTTTCCGCCATAGTAGGTGAATCTTTAGTGGTGAATCATGTTTATCGGGGTTGTGTTGTGACTTTTATGAGGAAATATATTGTTGCTAATCTGATATTGTTAGATATGGTTTATTTTGATTTGATATTGGGTATGGACTGGTTGTCGCCTTATCATGCTATCCTTGACTGTAATGCAAAGACCGTGACATTATCTTTCCCCGATTTGCCTCAATTGATGTGGACTAGAACACCTAGTTCCTATCCTAGGGTTGTTATTTCTTATATTCATGTTTATCAGCTGATGGGGAAGGGGTGTTTAGCATATTTAGCTCATGTTTAGGTTGTTTCTCAGGAGTCCCCATCATTGGAGACAACCAGGGTTGTTAAAGAGTTTATGGATGTATTTTCGACTTATTTTCTTGGTGTTCCTTCGAATTGTGATATTGACTTTGCTATTGATATAGAGCTGGGCACTAAGCCCATCTTTATTGCTCCTCATTGGATGGATCCGGCTGAATTGAAGGAGTTGAAGGAACAGTTGGAAGATTTGTTGAGGAAAGGCTTTATCTGTCTGAATGTATCTCATTGGGGTGCTCCTATATTGTTTGTGAAGAAGAAGGATGGCACTATGTGTATATGTATTGATTATCGCCAGCTTAACAAAGTGAACATCAAGAACAAATATCCCTTGCCTCGCATTGATGATCTTTTTAACTAGTTGTAGGGTGCCTCGGTATTCTCCAAGATTGACTTGAGGTCCAACTACCATCAGTCGAGAGTTCAAGAGTGTGATATCCCAAAGACATCCTTCAGGACCCGTTATGGACATTATGAGTTCATGGTCATGTCATTTGGGTTGACCAATGCCCTGGCTGCTTTTCTGGAGTTGATGAACCGAGTGTTCAGGCCCTATTTGGACATCTTTCAGATTGTGTTCCTAGATGATATGTTAGTTTATTCCAAGAGTGAGGCAGTTCATGTTCAACACTTGAGGACTGTACTTCGAAGATTGAGGGAAGAAAAGTTGTATGCTAAGTTCTCAAAGTACGAGTTTTGGCTCGATTCTGTTGCATTTCTTGGCCATGTTGTGTCAAAAGAGGGTATTATGGTTGATCCAGCTAAGGTAGCAGTTGTTCGTGAGTGGGCTAGGCCTACTTCGGTGAGTGAGATTCAAAGTTTCCTTAGTTTAGCTAGGTATTATAGGCATTTTGTTCCAAGGTTTCTAATCTATAGCAACCTCATTGACCAGATTGATTCAAAAGGTTGTAGCATTCTAGTGGTCGGATGATTGTGAGTTGAGCTTCCAAAAGCTCAAAGATTCGTTGACTTCAGCACTTATTCTTACTTTACTTGAGGAGGGACTTCCATTTGTGGTATATTATGATGCTTCAGGTGTGGGTTTGGGTGGAGTATTGATGTAGAAGGGGAGAGTGGTAGCCTATGCTTCTAGATAGCTGAAGTTGCATGAGAACAACTACCCTACCCATAACTTGGAGTTGGCTGCAGTTGTGTTTGTGTTGAAATTGTGGCGACATTATCTTTATGAGGTGCATTGGAAGATCTTTACCGATCACCAGAGTCTCAAATACATCTTTACTCAGCCTAGTCTAAACATGAGGCAACATAGGTGGTTGGAGCTATTTAAGGACTATGATATCTCTATTCTCTATCACCCCGGAAAGGCAAATGTGGTGGCAGATGCTTTGAGCCGGAAGGCTACTAGTATAGGGAGTTTGGCATTCTTGAGGGCTGAGGAGAGGCCCTTCGCTCTAGAAGTTCAGTCACTTGCTAGGCAGATGGTCCGTTTGGACATTTCTCCTCCTTAGAGTATTTTGGCATTTGTTGAGGCTAGATCTTCTTTGCCTGATCAGATATGTGCTCACCAATTTGAGGACCCAGATTATGCATGATTCATGATAAGGTGTTGAGAGGTGAAGCCAAGGTGCCTACTATTGATTCTGATGGTGTTTTGAGGGTTAATGGTAGACTTTGTGTGCCTAAAGTTGGGGATTGGGTGAGATTAATATTAGAGGAGGCACATTGTGATAGATATTCCATTCATCGGGGTGTGGCTAAGCTGTATCATGATCTTAAACAGCATTATTGGTGGTGTGGCATGAGGAGAGAGACATAGCTAAGTTTGTGGCCAACTGTTTGAATTGCCAACAGGTCAAGTATGAGTATTAAAGCCCGGTGGATCGATGCAAAGGATGCCCATTCCCGAGTGGTAGTGGGAGAGAGTAATGATGGATTTTGTCAAAGGTTTTCCCATGGCCTTGGGCAAGTTTGATTCAGTTTGGGTGGTTGTTGATCGATTGACTAAGTTGGCACACTTCATACCAATGAAGACTAGCTACAGTGCGGTGCAGTTGGCTAGATTATATAACCGGGACATTGTTGGATTGCACGGTGTGTCTGTGTCTATTGTTTTTGACAGAGGATTTGTGATCACTTCTCACTTTTGGCGGGATTTACAACACGGTTTGGGTACTAGAGTGGATTTGAGTTCAACTTTTCACCCTCAGACTGATAGTTAGTCAGAGCGCATCATTCGGGTATTGGAGGACATGCTTAGGGCATGTGTTATTGATTTTGGGGCCCGATGGAACCAGCACTTACCATTGGTAGAGTTTGCATATAACTATAATTACCATTCCAACATCCAAATAGCACTATTTAAGGCCTTGTATGGCCAGATCGAGATGTAGATCACCCATTAGATGGTTTGATTCAGGTTCAACTGAGGTGTTGGATATTGATTTGCTTCAGGATCATAGACCGGATCTGACTGATCAGAGTAGACTTTTGACAGCTAGAAAAGTTATGCTGGTAGGAGGGTTAGGCCTCTTGAGTTCTCTGTTAGTGACAGTGTTTGGCTAATTAAAGTTTCACCTACGAAGGGTGTGATGAGATTCGAAAGAGGGACAAGCTTAGAACCAGATCCATTGGCCCTTTTGAGATTTTGAAGAGAGTAGGTGAGGTAGCCTATGAGTTGGCTTTACCATAGAGATTATCTTCTGTTCATCCTGTTTTTCATATTTCTATGCTTCGCCGGTACATTCCAGATAAGTCCCATGTGATATCTTATGACTCCGTGGAGTTAGGTCCAGATTTATCCTTTGAAGAGGAGCCTATAGACATTTTGGATAGCCAGGTCCGGAGATTAAGATCCACAGATATACCTTCGATGAAAGTTTTGTGGCGGCACTGTTCTATTGATGAGGCCACTTGGGAGTTAAAGTCTGACATGCGGGCTAGACATCCCAGCCTTTTTAAGGCTTCAGGTACTTCTCTTTTCCTTATGTTCGAGGACGAACATTCTTTTTTAGTGGTGAATGATGTAATGACGTGGTTGGTCATTTTTAGCTTTATCGGTGAAAAATACCATTTTACCATTTCTTAAGTTGCTTTGGGCCTACTTTGAACTATTTGAATATTGGAATTTAAATCTTGAGTTTTAAATGTTGAAAATATGAGTTTTGGTCTTTTTAAAAGCTTAAGTTGTTGAAAAAATGAGTCTTTATGTCATTTTGAGTTTCGAAGGTTGAATAGGCGATCCATTGATTCCATTAGCTCCAAAATGTCGAAATTGAACAACAGGAAGTTGCAGAATTGAATTTGGAGTTAAAATGAGATTTTGAAGAGAGTAGGTGAGGTAGCCTATGAGTTGGCTTTACCATAGAGATTATCTTCATTTTCATCCTGTTTTTCATATTTCTATGCTTCGCCGGTACATTCCAGATAAGTCCCATGTGATATCTTATGACTCCGTGGAGTTAGGTCCAGATTTATCCTTTGAAGAAGAGCCTATAGACATTTTGGATAGCCAGGTCCGGAGATTAAGATCCACAGATATACCTTCGATGAAAGTTTTGTGGCGACACCGTTCTATTGATGAGGCCACTTGGGAGTTAGAGTCTGACATGCGGGCTAGACATCCCAGCCTTTTTAAGGCTTCAGGTACTCCTCTTTTCCTTATGTTCGAGGACGAACATTCTTTTTTAGTGGTGAATGATGTAATGACGTGGTTGGTCATTTTTAGCTTTATCTGTGAAAAATACCATTTTACCATTTCTTAAGTTGCTTTGGGCCTACTTTGAACTATTTGAATATTGGAATTTAAATCTTGAGTTTTAAATGTTGAAAATATGAGTTTTGGTCTTTTTAAAAGCTTAAGTTGTTGAAAAAATGAGTCTTTATGTCATTTTGAGTTTCGAAGGTTGAATCGGCGATCCATTGATTCCATTAGCTCCAGAATGTCGAAATTGAACAACAGGAAGTTGCAGAATTGAATTTGGAGTTAAAATGAGATTTTTAGGCCTAAATTGTGATTTTAGTCGTTTTCGATTTGACATTGGTCAACATTTGGAGTTCAGAAGCTCAAATCGGAATTCTGACAGTTCCAATAGTTACGAATGGTGAAACTAATGCTAAAAATGATATCGTCAAAATTTTTGAAATTTTTGAGGGTAGTTTTAGTATTTTGAGTCTTAAACTAGTTTTATTGGCTTGCATTAGCAAACGTGTTGTCGAGACCTCAGAATCAAATTTTGATAATTCTGTTGAGTCCGGATCGTTGTTTCTTGTATGAATACATATAAAGTTTGTGAAGTTCTGAGTCCGGATGAGTTCCGGGGGCCTGTTTTGAGTTTTTGGCATTGGCTAGTGTGAGGGGTGTCTGGTGCAACTCAATTTGTTCTCCGCCTGCGCGGAAGAACCTCCCCGAAGCACTTTTGTGCTCCGCGATCGCAAACAAGATTTCGCCTTTGCGGAGTACATTTTTGCTATGTCATGAAAGACGTAAACCCCCATTTTCACTTCATTTTCTTTATTTCAAGCTTTGGTGGACGATGTTTGACAAAGGTTTTTAGAGAAATCTTTTGGGTAAGTATTGCTAACATCATTTTGATTAATATCCGTGGTTGTTATCTTGATTTTAACTTGAATTTCATGATATTTGAATATCCAAATTTGAGGATTTTCGATCTATGGTTTTGAAACTTTAAATGAAGATTTCTCCATCGATTTGAACTCAAATTTAGTGAAATTTTCACCCAACAAACTCTATTTTTTGTGTAGAATCTGATTTTGAAATCAATTTCTAGATTTGACACTTTTGGATTTTTACCCTAATTTTGACCATTTTTCCCTTAAGACTAAACCATGCCAATATGGGTATCAAAATGAACCTCTTGATGCGTAGTATCTAATTTTGATAATTTTTGAATGATCCAGGGATCATTTGGAGGTTTGAGTTGATTGAAAGCTTGTCCGAGTGCGATTTCGGCATCGAGGTAGGTTCGACTAAACTTTTCGGGACTGAATTTGAGCTATTGATCTAGTCATGTGATAATTGTGCAATTGAGTTGTGATTTAAATGATGATGGAAAGTAATCCCGGTTGAGCCAAAACGTGGTATAATCTTGATTCTATCGATGAACTGAGTTGAATTATGATGAGTTTGATGAGGATTTGAGATCGAGTTTGACTAAATGAGTCTTATGAGACCAGTTGTGGCAAGTAAGGTCAAGTATTGAAGTTATACTTGTATTGTTGGGTCGAGATAGGATCGGTATCACTGTTATAGTTGATTATTTGCGATGAGTCAGGTCCGGTATCACAGTCATACTTGTAAATTTTGGATGGATTAGGTCTATAATATTGATATTCTTGCATACTTGGGACGAGTTAGGTCCGATAAGGTTGATATTCTCGATTATTGATATAATCATGATGATCTAAAATATGATGATGGGTTGGGCATTAGCTGTGATACTTGATACTATAACTTGAGAACATGTGATCTGGATGAGATTCATGCTTTAGTATCGTTGTTGCGATGTTAATCACATGACTTCATGCATTAATAAGTTTGCGTCGTTGATTTATATCTATTGTATGTGGCTTGTGACATCCCTTGACTCGAGTAGGTGGCGAGGGCATTATGATTCACTTTGAAACCACCCCTTGACCCAGGAAGGAGGCAATGGTGATACCTATACTTCTTATATATTGACCACGAGCAGGTGGCACAGACTTGGTATCATATAATTACTTGACCACGGGCAGGTGACAAGATTGTAACATACCGATATTGCTTGTCCACGAGCAGGTGGCAACGCTGTAACACCCTTGGTATTTAGCTTGATAAGATGTGCATTGTACTTCATTTGGTGGTTGCAATGGTATAATGGTTTTTTGAGGATGTTTTAGCTCATTAATATTGTTATTATTATCTTGTGCTAACCTTTTTGGATACAGGAATTGGGTTCTTCGTTATTACATACTTGTTCGATTTCTCTTACCCACTTGGTTGAACCTACTGGATACATTTCGGTATACTCACCCCTACTTTGTTTCCTCCCTGCAGATCATGCACAGGGTACTGGACAGGGTAGTAGATCCCTTCATCCGGGTGTTGTCATTATCATCCAGATCACTATGGTGAGGCTCAGACTCCGAATCTTCGTAGATAATTGGATCCTCTTTTATTTCTTTTCTCTCAGACTATGTATCAGATTTTGAGACAATATTGTATTTTCTTTTGAGACAGTTGTATGTACTTTTCGATTCAGTTTTAGAAGCTCTTGTACTCATGACTCTAGGTTTTTTGAGATTTCTTATATCTTATGAGTTTGTTTCTGCTTTATTTATCTTTCGTTAGTTGCGATTTGGGCGTGACATATGTTTAGGGTAAGGCATTATTCCTTGAGTTATTTATCTAGAGCTCTTTTTTATATTGGTATACACCCCTGTTGAGCAACAACTCCATAGACTAAAGGGACCTATGGGGTCTCGCAGACCATATACCTCACACACAATTCTAATATATATCCATCGTCTTTCCCCCCGCTTGTGGTCAAGGATTTTAAAAGTGTCACACTTTATTTCAAAAAAGTGTTTCATCTCAACCAATTTCTACGGTACAGATGCATGAGAATGAGTTCAAACATAATCTATAAATAGTTAGAAGTTCATATCTAATGTGACACCCCAAAGCTCTATTCTTACACGTACCATGTTTCAAGCCTCATTCTTATATGTGAAAAGTGTATTAGGGTCATAAGAGACCTCTAGTACTTAGTCGAGTTCAAAATTTTCCTATTAATTGAGTTTCTAGTGTTAGATTATACAAGGGTTAATTTTAAATGATCATAACTCTTCACATACAAAGAATTAGTTGGCCCATGACCTACCAAATGAAAGCTCTTTGAATTAGATTTTCAATGCAACTGATTTCACCTCATTTGGAATTTGGAGTCAAAAGTTATGACCATTTTACTGAAGATTGCAGAGCAGAGTTGAAACTACGAACCTATTACAGGTCGTGGTTTGAGTTATGACCCGTCTGCTAACTCGTGGTAAAAACTTCTGAAAATCCATTTTTTGATCCCAGATTTGACGGACCCATCTATGGGTCGTAAAAACTTCTACGACCATAGATTCGGCTCGTGGAATTGATCCAGAGGCCCCAAAATTTGCCCAAAAGTTTACGGAATGGTTCATGCGGGCCGTGGAAGTTTCTACAGGCCGTAGGTGGGCCCATGGATGACTTTGACAGCTTTTTAAGAAAGGGTATTTTGGTCTTTTCCTACCCATTCAAAGCCTAAACCTAAACTTTTTACACCTAAAAAATTCCTAACGTATCAGTTTAGCCTTTTATGCTAAAAAAACTTCTCCAACGTAGAGCAAGGTTTCAAGGGAGAAAAAGGCTAGCGTTTGAAGATAATCTTGGGAATTTTTCCAAGTTGTTCCAAGATTCAAAATTTCCATGTGCCTCATAACTCGAATTGATGGAGTTATGAGTGAATTGAGTCTCCCATGAATGCTTCTTGAAAATTTCTCTAAAATCCTAATGTATTCCTATATGATATTGCATGAATTATTGTTTTTATGAATTAAATACTTGAAATAGATGATTTTGCCTTACTACATGAACCCTAGCATGAATTCTTTTTTTTTTCTTACATATTTCACTTAAAAAGGTATGCATGAGTATAATTTAAGCGTAAAGAGTCTATGGAGTTCCTTAATACTTTAACTCTACTTTTGTCTTCCTGAATGCTATGAGTTTGAATGATGCATGATTAAGTCTTTATGTGTCAAGAGCAGAGCCTTAAAAGAATATAACCAAAGAGTTGATAGTTGATGTGATGCATTGAGTTGACAAATGTCCAATGAGACTAAATGAATGAGTTAACCATAGGGTTGATGTCTTATGAGCATATTGAGTCTTGAGAGGAGTATTGCACACCGAATTGAGTAAGAGTAAGTCCAACTTGAACTCAGTAACTACGTAGCCAGCATAGGAGAGGATTGAACCATAAAATTGGATGTTTTCTACTGTCCCAAAAAGAGGACAAGATGTTACTAATTTAGATTCATTTATGGGATGTCTTATACCCTGGCAAGGTACTAGATAGATGTGGTAACAATATCGCTTCGTTGTATCATTACCGGCTCATAGGTGATGGTGTCGGTTAGATAAACTCCCAACTAGGCCTTGACAGTACACTAAGTGGATTGGAATAGATGGTATATGAGTGGCCATTGTCTAAACTGAATTCTTACTTTAGACACTTGACCTGATGATTGAGTTTCCTACTTTTTGAGTTGATGTTATTCTTCTTTTACATGTTTCTTTCTTCCATTTTACATACTTGTAAATTCCACATATGGGCGCACATATGGGTCTGTATCTTCTCATGATGCAGAGACAAGTAATAGCGGTCATCAACAGGCACCCTGTTGAGGACCTATTTGCATTTAGTTGATCGGTGAGTCCTCTCATAGCATTCGGAGGATATCATGTTTCTATTCGAGCTTTGAGTTTAGACTTATTTTATTCTATTTAGAGGTAGTCATGAGTCTGTCATTGACACTATCTAATTAGATGTTTTAGAGGCTTCATAAAGTAAATTGTGAAGTTGTGATTAGATGTTACTTTTGGCTAGTTTCTTTCACACTCGTCTTACATAGTTGATGGATAGATTGTTTGGCCTTTGGCCTTGGATTATCATTTTGTCATTTCTTTTCATTGAGTATTTTCTTAATCATTAATGTTTTCCACCATTATATTGTGATTGAACAAATTAGATGAAGTCGAGTAGTTCACTTGGGAGCTAGCAATAGTCTCTAAGTGCCGACCACACCAAAGGTACCCTCCTGGGGCTTGACATCTAAAATATGTGATAAAGTCTCAATAACTCAATTGTAAAGAAGGGTTCCTCTTTTAATTCTCAAAAATATGAAACGAGTCATAATTCAATATTTTATTGAGTCTAAATGAATATGAATTTTGATCATAATTGAATTTGAGAAAAGAGTTTTGATGAGATGTGAAATGATTTGAAAGCATTCAAATTTAAATGAAAAAACATGATGGTTTGTGATAAGATTGAGTTGATGAGTATTCCATGAGATTAAATTTGATGATTTGAATATTTTAATTGATTGCGCATATAAGCACAATGAGTCTTTTGGGAGTAATATTGAGCACTGAATTGGATAAAAGTAAAATAAATCAAACCCAACAAATTACGTAGCCAGTGTAGGATATGATTGTATTATTAATTCGGGTGATTCCTTACTTGCCCCCCTCCCTCCCCCCACCCCCCCTACAAAAAATGATTTATTTGTGGATTAATGCCTTGCTCTAGCACTCTATGGGACAGTTGAGGCAATGTCAATGCAATCGTTGTTTCATCAGCTCGTAGATGATGGTTCTCGATTAGAGAAACTTGATCCCAAATAATAAATGATATGACTTGACTGAGATTGCATATGATTGAGTTGATTTGAAAAGAAGTTTTATTTCTAGATTTGCAAATTTTATTTTGAGTTGAGTTACATGATGTTGAGTATTTTTTAGTATGTTTGCATTAAGCTATTTTACGTGCTGTATATTTCATCTACTGACATCTTTTCATGCTGCATCATTTTATAATACAAATACAGGTGCTAGAGATCATCAATTCTTCGTTGAAGATCTGATCCATCCTGACAATGGGGAGACCTCCTTGCCTTAGGAGGAATCTTTTGTTAAGTCGCTTTCAGTTGATTAATTGAGATAGCCATGGGCTTTTCTCGGCACCTTCTTATAAGTAGATAGAGGCTTCATACACTAAGATAGATAGAGTTGAGTGTTGTTTGATGTTCCCTCTTTGAGTCTGTTTTGAAATTCCCTCTTTGAATCTGTTTTGAAAACTATATTTAAACTATAGAGCTATGATATTGATTTGAGTGAGAGTTAAATGTTTCAAAACTTTTTCCCTACCTGACTTGAAGATTGAATTGCCAACTTGAGTATTCTTTTATGAGTTGAGTGGTCCACTGATTATGATAGCCCAGCCAAGGATTCGCTTGGGACCAGCAAAGTCTAAAGGACATATTTGTTGCCGATTTTGGGTTCTAATGGAAGATACTACTGAGGTTATACACCAAGTACACACGTGATTCTGCTCTGGTAGAAGGGCACGCACAATTCAGCTCTGGAAAAACTCCATAAGGTCCAGAGAGAGATGAAGTTTATAGTCAACCATCCATGGTTTTTCGAATGCGGACCATACCTAGTGGATATGATTGGAGTGTGATAGCTAAATATTATTCAATCATACTATTTAGAGACTCTGCCTTTCACCTTAAAACATGCAACGTCTCAACTATTTTACTGGAGCAGTGAAAGCGAGTCAAAAGAATAACTAGTGAAGAAAATGTGAAAGTATGTACAAATATTTTTAAGTCGTCTAGATTTGTAACTATATTTTAAAACATAATGCTCTCTTATCAAACATAGGTATATGAAGAACTACCTCAGGCTTTGAATTCGAGGATTCCTCACGCAGTTGGAGCGATCCTTGCTCAGTAGTAGCACCTCCATGATTTTCTTGCTACACATTGAAATAAGATATATTGAATTTTTACACTACATATTTACAAGTTATAACAGAGTTTTAAATTTCATTATCAGATTATCTTACACAACTTACATTGAACCTTTTATACAACAAAAGTTAGCTCAAGTGTTTAAATATAGTTTCATAGTACAAATCTTATGACCAAACATAGATATATGAAAAACTACTTTATTTAGAGAATATTACAGAGATACATAATCTCTACTCTGCAGTAATATTTCCCTAATTTTTTACCTACACAAAAATAAGACACCAAAATTTCAAGCATACCTAAAAATATTTTAGCAATATATATTGACATGTTATTCTATAATTTGATTTTCATTATTAGATTACCTTTATTTCGTACATGCTTAACTTTACCTAAAACAAAAGTTGATTATATTTTTTTTTACAAAATTGTAAGAAACAATTTTATAGAAAATAACCAACTAAATTGAACCCTTTCATTTCAAAATATATAATCATATTCTCTAATTAACAAGAAAGAGGGAAAATGATTAAAAGGGATATAAAGATGAGAATTACCTCAAGTTCATGATTCAATAAAACATTACGAAGGAATGAACATTCCTCTGCAGTAAAACTTCCATAATCTTCTAACTGCACAGTAAAATAAGACATCAAAAATTGTAAGCATTTTTAATAAAAATAGTACAGTTTTGGATTTCATTATTAAGTATTCTTATGCGACAATAATTTAATCTTGTCTATAATTAAAGTTGATCATTTGTGTTCTAAATAAATGTAATAAACAAAAAATTAGAAATAAACCTGCCAAATTATTTGGGAGCCTTTTCATTTAGATATATAAAATCATCTCCACTAATTAATATGGGAGGAAAGTCAAAGTCAATAAAAAATCATATGATGATGAAAGAAATGATAATGTGTACAATATTTCTCAATAACTTTGTAACTATACTTACAAATTATAATGTTCATTGACCAAACATATCTATATGAAAAACTACCTCAAGTTTCGAATTTGAAGGAAAATAATGATGCTGAAATAATGTTTCTTCTGTAGTAGCACCTTCATAATTTCCTTGTTACATAATGAAATAAGCCACCAAAAATTATAAGCATATGTACAGATAAATTTTTTTACGAAGCATTCACAAGTTATGGTATAATTCTGAATTTCATGATGATGAATCTAAAGTTGTGATTTTAGTCGTTTTCGTTTTGACTTTGGTAAACATTTGGAGTTTGGAAGCTCGGATCGGAATTCTGACATTTCCAATAGTTTTGAATGGTGAAACTAATGCTAAAAATGGTCTCATCAAATTTTTTAAAATTTTCGAGGGTAGTTTTGGTATTTTGAGTCCTAAACTAGTTTTATTGACTTGCATTGGCAAACGTGTTGTCGAGACCTCAGAATCAAATTTTAATGATTCGGTTGAGTCCGGTCGTTGTTTCTGGTATGAACACGTATAAAGTTTGTGAAGTTCTGAGTCCGGATGAGTTCCGGGGGTCCGTTTTGAGTTTTGGAATTGGCTAGTGTGAGGGGTATCTGGTGCAATTCAATTTGTTCTCCGCCTTCTCGGAAGAACCTCCCCGAAGCACTTTTGTGCTCCACGATCGCGTACAAGATTCTGCTTTCACGGAGTACATTTTTGCTATATCATTTTTAAAGACGCAAAACTCCCATTTTCACTCCATTTTCTATATTTCAAGCTTTGGGGGACGATTTTTGACAAGGGTTTTCAGAGAAATCTTTTGGGCAAGTATTTCTAACATCATTTTGAGTAATATCCATAGTTTTTATCTTGATTTTGACTTGAATTTCATGTTTTTGAATATCCAAATTTGGGGAATTTCGATCTATAGTTTTGAAACTCAAAATGAATATTTCTCCATCGATTTGAACTCGATTTTAGTGAAATTTTCACTCACACTCCATTTTTTGTGTTGAATCTGATTTTGAAGTCAATTTCTAGATTTGAAACTTTTGGACTTTTGCCCTAATTTTGACCATTTTTCCCTAAGCATAAACCATGCAATATGGGTATCAAAATTCACCTTTTGATGCGTAGTATGTGATTGATAGTTATTGAGCAATCCGGGGATCATTTGGAGGCTTGAGTTGATTGAAAGCTTGTCCGAGTGCGATTTCGGCATCGAGGTAGGTTCGACTAACCTTTTTGGGACTAAATTTGAGCTATTGATCTGGTCATGTGATAATTGTGAGGTTTAGATCAATAATTGTGCAATTGAGTTGTTGTGATTTAAATGATGATGGAAAGTAATCTCGGTTGAGCCAAAACGTGGTATAATCTTGATTCTATCGATGAACTGAGTTGAATTATGATGAGTTTGATGAGGATTTGAAATCGAGTTTGACTAAATGAGTCGTATGAGACCAGTTGTGGCAAGTAAGGTCCAAAATTGATGTTATTTGTATTATTCGGTCGAGATACGATCGGTATCATTGTTATAATTGAATATTTGGGACAAATCAAGTCTGATATCATGGTCATATTTGTATATTTTGGATGGATTAGGTCTATAATATTAATATTCTTGCATTCTTGGGACGAGTTAGGTCCGATATGGTTGATATTCTCGATTATTGATATAATTAATTATGATCTAAAATATGATGATGGGTCGGGCATTAGCTGTGATACTTGATACTATTCCTTGGGAACATGTGATCCGTACGAGATTCGTGCTTTAGTATCGTTGTTGTTATGCTAATCACATAATTTCATGCATCGTTAAGTTTGCGTCGTTGATTTATATCTATTGTGTGTGGCTTGTGACATCCCTTGACTCGAGTAAGAGGCGAGGACATTATGATACACGTTAAAACCACCCCTTCATGACTCGAGCAGGAGGCGAGGACATTATGATTCACGTTAAAACCACCCCTTGATCCAGGAAAGAGGCAAGGGTGACACTTATACTTCTTATATCTTGACCACGAGCAGGTGGCACAGACTTGGTATCATATTATTACTTGACCACCGGCAGGTGACAAGATTGTGGCATACTGATATTGCTTGTCCACGAGCAGGTGGCAAGGCTGTAACACTCTTGGTATTTGGCTTGATGAGATGTGCATTATACTTCATATTGTGGTTGCATGGTATAATGGTTTCTTGAGGATGTTTTAGCTCATTAATATTGTTGTTATTATCTTGTGCTAACCTTTTTGGATGCAGGGATTGGGTTCTTCATTATTACATACTTGTTCGATTTCTCTTACCCACTCTGTTGAACCTACTGGATACATTTCGGCAGCATACTCAACCCTACTTTGTTTTCTCCCTGTAGATCGTGCACAAGGTACTGGACAGGATAGTTGATCCCTTCATCCGGGTGTTGTCATTATCATCCAGATCACTATGGTGAGGCTCAGACTCCGAGTTGCCGTAGATCCTTCGATCCTCTTTTATTTCTTTTCTCTCAGACCTTATATCAAATTTTGAGATAGTATTGTATTTTCTTTTGAGACAGTTGTATATACTTTTCGGTTCAGTTTTAGATGCTCTTATACTCATTACTCCAGGTTTTGGGAGATTTCTTATATCTTATGAATTTGTTTCCGCTTTATTTGTCTTTCGTTAGTTGCGATTTGTTTTGGGTCGTGACATATGTGTTGGGTAAGGCATTATTCCTTGAGTTATTTATCTCCGCTTATTGATCTAGAGCTCTTTTTTATATTGTTATACTTTATTGAGCTGTTGTTATATGGTTGGGCCTAAGGCTGTGTTCGAGGAGCAGTTATATCCTAGGTTAGTTCTCTCCACCTTTGTAACGTAGAAGTGTTGGTACCATATTCTGATCTTGTGCGCCTTTTTGGATGTTAATGATGTCATGTATTGCATTGGTTGCTCATTCTCACATGTTTTGTGGTGTAATCCCAGTTCATCTATTAATTCATACTTTACGTAACTAAACAATATGTCTTTACTTTTTTCTGTATTAGTTTAGTTGTTTATTCCTCTAGTACCATGACAAAGATGACTTGTCATATGAGACGATTCAGACCCATGCAGTGTATACAAACTTCTTCTGTCCCCTATGGATTCCTTTGGTTGTGAGAACTAGTATATCCGATGGGGCCACTGCATGAGTCCTATCTTGCTAGCTCAACAAAGGTAGGTCTATCCACTTGGTTCTCTTAGTTATTGATAGCTCAATTGATTTTACTGCACATACATTTTGCATTCATATGCATCACTTATCACCAGTATATCTGATTGTTGCTTTACACCCCAAAAGTATGCGAGGCTGATTGGGTTATGTTTATTGATTGTACCTTCTGGGTATATGGGGGTTCAGACAGGTTATTGTTTGATTATAATTTTTCCTATCTTGTAATGTACTATAGATGGTTGCCTGCATGGCTTATTCTCGACTTGATGTTCGTACCACCTGTTATGTTAAGTTGGATTAGGTTTCAGGTTGTTATGTCATTTTAGCGATGATTGTCATTGCTATGTCCTTGCTTATTGGTGTGGGTAGGTTGTTGGTCTTATGCTTCTAGGTGCATTCTTTGACTCGATTTCTTTACTCCTTGGGTCTTATTTCTTCCTTCTTACCATGTGTTTTATCTTAGTCATTATCTCCGGTGTATTTACTTGTGTTGTACCTTTCTTACTTATATGTTATTTGTACTTGCTTTATTTGTGGAGCTTAATTGGCCTATGCTTAATGAGTACCATTTATTTAGTATTCATAGTAAACTTTTGCACCTTTCAAATCCTAATATGAGTTCTCGTCATTGATTAGGTTTACGTGCAAAGCATCTTGGTCTTCCGAGACCAGGGTGAGCTCTTGGGGTTCGAACTTACTAGTTTCCTTCTACTTTTGATAAGCTAGATTCTATATTGCATTTAGAGATATATAGCATGTCTTGATATTGTATTTGTAAAAGTCTTGGAATTCTATTTTGATTAGATTCTCGAATACTAACTGATACAAGGTATTGAGGATGGTTTCTTATGTATTATATTTCTCTTTTTCTTTTTTCTCATTATTGTTAACTTCTTGCTTCTTGTTTTCATTTTTCGCTTAAATCCCATTTCCTATAGTTTCGAGCTATGGTTTAGGCTTACCTGTTGGTGGGTTATAATAGTGCCTCATGACCTAAAAAATCGTTGTTTCATCAGCTCATAGATGATGGTTCTCGCGATTAGAGAAACTTGATCCCTAATAATAAATGATATTAAGTTATTTTACACACCGTATATTCTATCTACTGACGTCTTTTCATACTGCATCATTTTATGATACAAATACAGGTGCTGGAGATCATCAGTTCTTCGTTGAAGATCTGATCCATCCTGACAATGTTGAGACCTCCTTGCCTTCGGAGGAATCTTTTGTTAAGTCGCTTTCAGTTGATTAGTTGAGATAGCCATGAGCCTGTCTCAGCACCTTCTTATAAGTAGATAGAGGCTTCATAGACTAAGATAGATAGAATTAAAGTGTTGTTTGATGTTCCCTCTTTGAGTCTGTTTTGAAATTCCCTCTTTGAATCTGTTTTGAAAACTATATTTAAACTATTGAACTATGATATTCATTTGATTGAGAGTTAAATGTTTCAAAAACTTTTCATTTGATGATTGAATTGCCAACTTGAGTATTCTTTTATGAGTTGAGTGGTCCACTGAATATGATAGCCCAGCCAAGGGTTCGCTTGGGACTATCCATGATCTTTCAAATGCAGACCACGCCTAGTGTATATGATTGGAGAGTGATAGCTAAAAATTATTCAATCATTACTATTTAGAGACTCTGCCTTTCACCTTAAAACATGTGACCATCTCAACAATTTTACTGGAGCAGTGAAAGTGGGTCGAAAGAATAACTAGTGAAGAAAAATGTGAAAGTATGTACAAATATTTTTAATTCGTCGAGATTTGTAACTATATTTTAAAACAAAGGTATATGAGGAACTACCTCAAGCTTTGAATTCGAGGATTCCTCACGCAGTTGGAGCGATCCTTGCTCAGTAGTCGCGCCTCCATGATTTTCTTGCTACACATTGAAATAAGATGTATTTATAATTTTTTTTACAAGTTATAACAGAGTCTTGAATTTCATTATCAGATTATCTTATACAACTTGATTGAATCTTTTATATAACAAAACTTATCATCTAAGTTATATAAAAATTCAAAAAAAAGAAAAAACATATCCCTAAGTTATGACGAAACATTGATATATGAAAAACTACTGTATTTAGAAAATATTACAGAGATACATAATCTCTACTCTGCAGAAATATTTCCCTAATTTTTTACCTACACAAAAATAAGACATCAAAATACTAAGCATATCTAAAAATATTTTAGCAATATATATTGACATGTTATGCTATAATTTGATTTTCATTATTAGATTACCTTTATTTCGTACATGCTTAACCTTACCTAAAACAAAAGTCGATATATTTTTTTTTACAAAATTGTAAGGAACAATTTTATAGAAAATAACCAACTAAATTGAACTCTTTCATTTCAAAATATATAATTATATTCTCTAATTAACAAGAAAGAGGAAAAATGATTAAAAGGGATATAAAGATGATAAAAATAATAATACATACAAAACTTGCATAATTTGTCCAACTTTGAAATTGCACTTTTAAAACATAATATAGGTACATGAAAAATTACCTCAAGTTCATGATTCAATAAAACATTGCGAAGGAATGAACATTCCTCTGCAGTAAAACTTCCATAATCTCCAGACTGTACAGTAAAATAAGACATCACAAATTGTAAGTATTTTTAATAAAAATATTATAGTTTTGGATTTCATTATTAAGTATTCTTATGCAACAATAATTTAATCTTGTCTATAATTAAAGTTGATCATTTGTGTTCTAAATAAATGTAATAAACAAAAATTAGAAATAAACCTGCCAAATTATTTGGGAGCCTTTTCATTTAGATATATAATATCATCTCCAGTAATTAATATGGGAGGAAACTCGATAAAAAATCATATGATGATGAAAGAAATGATAATGTGTATGATATTTTTCAATAACTTTGTAACTATACTTACAAATATAATGTTCATTGACCAAACATAAATTTCATTATTTGATTATCTTATACAACACAAATTTAGTCTTTTATGTATCAAAGGTCGATCATTTATGTTCTACAAAAATATAAAAAAAACATTTAGACTGAATATTAATCAACATAAGTATTAGGGAACTCTTTCTCCTCGAAATAAATAATCATCTCCATTAATTAATTAGGGGAGAAAAATAAACATAAAGAATAAATTATGAAGAGAAGAATGATAGTGTATACGAACTTTTTTAATTCACTCAACTCTATAATTAAATTTTCAGAATATAAGACATAGATATAAGAAAAATCACCTCAAATTCCAAACTTGGAGGAACATTAGCAAGATGAAATGGCCTTTTCTCTGCAGTAATATCTTCATAGTTTTCTTGCTACATAATGAAATAAGAAACCATAAATTATAAACAGATTTAATGATGATTATTTTTACACTACATATTTGTAAGTTCTAATATAAGTTTGATCCTTTATATTAGATTATTTTATCAAATAAATCATTCATATAACACAAGTCGATCATATGTGTTCTAGAAAAATATATAAACACTATATTGATTAACTATAGGGGAGGAAAGGAGGTTTACAAAATAGAAAGTGAAGGTAAAAATATTATGAGAAACACATGTATATGAGAAACTATCTCAAGTTCTTTATTTAGAAAAATATTATGGAGAAATGAACATTCTTTTGCAGTAAAACTTTGTTGCATAGTGAAATAAGACATCAAGAGTTGTAAGCATTTTTGTTGATAATTATTTTCACTTTACATGTTATGGTGTAATATTGATTTTCAGTATTGGATTATTTGTTCAAATAATTTTAACCTTTCATGCATATTATAGAAATCGATCATTTATATTCTAAAAAACGTAAGAAACTATAAACTAAAATTAAGATTCAACTTTTTTGAGAACCTTTTTGTAAGTCCTTAAGTGTAAGCCAATGGGAAGAAATTTTGGTCTAGAGAACATTTGAGTAGTTATTTAGAAATTTCAGACTAGGTCAGTCTCAAACAAAATCTGAGTGGGGTGGGGTCTAGGGTATTTTGGAAAATGGGACGGACCAAAAAAAAGGGTGTCACGTAAGATGGGACAGAGAGAGTAATATTTTAGGGTTGCATCTCCCTGTTTTAGATTTTTAGGTAGGGTTTTTCGATATAATGACTTTTAGATTATAGGGAGATAAATTTCGTATGTCTTGATAAATTTAGCTGAGTTTATAGAAACTCGACTTTCAAACTATTTACACTTATCTAAATACTTGTTTTGTGTTAATAACGTGTTGTAGTTGGATTGGTATTGGTTCTCCCATGAGAAGGTTAGTTGGGTACCACTCATGATATATCAGGATTATGATGTACTTGGTATAAGAATCCTAAGTTTGTTGATCTTGTCATACAAGAATGAGTCTAGCAGAGCCTTGCAGAATGGTATAGAGATGTCTATACTTTTGGGTTTTCAGAGAAATCTTTTGGGCAAGTATTTATAACATCATTTTGAGTAATATCCATAGTTTTTATCTTGATTTTGACTTGAATTTCATGATTTTGAATATCCAAATTTGGGGAATTTCGATCTATAGTTTTGTAACTTAAAATGAAGATTTCTCCATCGATTTGAACTTGATTTTAGTGAAATTTTCACTCACACTCCATTTTTTGTGTTGAATCTGATTTTGAAGTCAATTTCTAGATTTGACACTTTTGGATTTTTGCCCTAATTTTGACCATTTTTCCCTAAGCATAAACCATGCAATATGGGTATCAAAATTCACCTTTTGATGCGTAGTATCTGATTTTGATAGTTATTGAGCAATCTGGGGATCATTTGGAGGCTTGAGTTGATTGAAAGCTTGTCCGAGTGCGATTTCGGCATCGAGGTAGGTTCGACTAACCTTTTTGGGACTAAATTTGGATATTGATCTGGTCATGTGATAATTGTGAGATTTAGATCAATAATTGTGCAATTGAGTTGTTGTGATTTAAATGATGATGGAAAGTAATCTCGGTTGAGCCAAAACGTGGTATAATCTTGATTCTATCAATGAACTGAGTTGAATTATGATGAGTTTGATGAGGATTTGAAATCGCGTTTGACTAAATGAGTCGTATGAGACCAGTTGTGGCAAGTAAGGTCCAAAATTGATGTTATTTGTATTATTCGGTCGAGATAGGATCGGTATCATTGTTATAATTGAATATTTGGGACGAATCAAGTGTGATATCATGGTCATATTTGTATATTTTGGATGGATTAGGTCTATAATATTAATATTCTTGCATACTTGGGACGAGTTAGGTCCGATATGGTTGATATTCTATTATTGATATAATTATGATGATCTAAAATATGATGATGGGTTGGGCATTAGCTGTGATACTTGATACTATTCCTTGGGAACATGTGATCCGTACGAGATTCATTCTTTAGTATCGTTGTTGTTATGTTAATCACATAACTTCATGCATCGTTAAGTTTGCGCCGTTGATTTATATCTATTGTGTGTGGCTTGTGACATCCCTTGACTCAAGTAAGAGGCGAGGACATTATGATTCACGTTAAAACCACCCCTTCATGACTCGAGTAGGAGACGAGGACATTATGATTCACGTTAAAACCACCCCTTGATCCAGGAAGGAGGCAAGGGTGACACTTATACTTCTTATATCTTGACCACGAGCAGGTGGCACAGACTTGGTATCATATTATTACTTGACCACCGACAGGTAACAAGATTGTGGCATACTGATATTGCTTGTCCATGAGCAGGTGGCAAGGCTGTAACACTCTTGGTATTTGGCTTGATGAGATGTGCATTATACTTCATATTGTGGTTGCATGGTATAATGGTTTCTTGAGGATGTTTTAGCTCATTAATGTTGTTGTTATTATCTTGTGCTAACCTTTTTGGATGCAGGGATTGGGTTCTTCGTTATTACATACTTGTTCAATTTCTCTTACCCACTCAGTTGAACCTACTGGATACATTTCGGCAGCATACTCAACCCTACTTTGTTTCCTCCCTCTAGATCGTGCACAAGGTATTGGACAGGATAGTTGATCCCTTCATCCTGGTGCTGTCATTATCATCCAGATCACTACGGTGAGGCTCAGACTCCGAGTTGCCGTAGATCCTTGGATCCTCTTTTATTTCTTTTCTCTCAGACCTTATATCAAATTTTGAGATAGTATTGTATTTTCTTTTGAGACAGTTGTATGTACTTTTCGGTTCAGTTTTAGATGCTCTTATACTCATGACTCCAGGTTTTGGGAGATTTCTTACATCTTATGAATTTGTTTCCGCTTTATTTGTCTTTCGTTAGTTGCGATTTATTTTGGGTCGTGACATATGTAGGGTAAGGCATTATTCCTTGAGTTATTTATCTCCGCTTATTGATCTAGAGCTATTTTTTATATTGTTATACTTTATTGAGTTGTTGTTATATGGTTGGGCCTAAGGCTGTGTTCGAGGAGCAGTTATGTCCTAGGTTAGTTCTCTCCACCTTTGTAACGTAGAAGTGTTGGTACCATATTCTGATCTTGTGTGCCTTTTTGGATGCTAATGATGTCATGTATTGCATTGGTTGCTCATTCTCACATGTTTTGTGGTGTAATCCCAGGTTTATCTATTAATTCATACTTTACGTAACTAAACAATATGTCTTTACTCTTTTCTGTATTAGTTTAGTTGTTTATTCCTCTAGTACCATGACAAAGATGACTTGTCATATGAGATGATTCAGACCCATGCAGTGTATACAAACTTCTTCTGTCCCCTTTGGATTCCTTTGGTTGTGAGTACTAGTATATCCGATGGGGCCACTGCATGAGTCCTATCTTGCTAGCTCAACAAAGGTAGGTCTATCCACTTGGTTCTCTTAGTTATTGATGGCTCAATTGATTTTACTGCACATTTTGCATTCATATGCATCACTTATCACCAGTATATCTGATTGTTACTTTACACCCCAAAAGTATGCGAGGCTGATTGGGTTTATGTTTATTGATTGTACCTTCTGGGTTTATGGGGGTTCAGACAGGTTATTGTTTGATTATAATTTTTCCTATCTTGTGATGTACTTATAGATGGTTGCCTGCATGGCTTATTCTCGATTTGATGTTCGTACCACCTGTTATGTTAAGTTGGATTAGGTTTCAGGTTGTTATGTCATTTTAGCGATGATTGTCATTGCTATGTCCTTGCTTATTGGTGTGGGTAGGTTGTTGGTCTTGTGCTTCTAGGTGCATTCTTTGACTTGATTTCTTTACTCCTTGGGTCTTATTTCTTCCTTCTTACCATGTGTTTTATCTTAGTCATTATCTCCGGTGTATTTACTTGTGTTGTACCTTTCTTACTTATATGTTATTTGTACTTGCTTTATTTGTGGAGCTCAACTGGCCTATGCTTAATGAGTACCATTTATTTAGTATTCATAGTAAACTTTTGCACCTTTCAAATCCTAATATGAGTTCTCGTCATTGATTAGGTTTACGTGCAAAGCATATTGGACTTCCGAGACCAGGGTGAGCTCTTGGGGTTCGAACTTACTTGTTTCCTTCTACTTTTGATAGGCTAGATTTTATATTGCATTTAGAGATATATAGCATGTCTTGATATTGTATCTGTAAAAGTCTTGGAATTCTATTTTGATTAGATTCTCGAATACTAACTGATACAAGGTATTGAGGATGGTTTCTTTTGTAATATATTTCTCTTTTTCTTTTTTCTCATTATTGTTAACTTCTTGCTTCTTGTTTTCATTTTTCTCTTAAATCCCATTTCCTATAGTTTCGAGCTATGGTTTAGGCTTACCTGTTGGTGGGTTATAATAGTGCCTCATGACCTAAAAAATTGATCCTGACAATGCAACATCAGAACCTAAATGGAGATCTTACTAATAGGTTGAAAGTTATGAAAGGATCAATGGGTTCTCTATTTAAGAGATGTACATAACTCTAATGCCTCAGCATCCTAGATTTTAATGGAAGTTCATTACTGTGAAAACAAGTATACATCTCCAAGACATAAATTTCTTGTCTAGTTAGTTGTGCAACAAAGACTTGCTATTGCAGAAAGGATTTTAAGCATTTAATTTTTTATTGTATTCTCACTAAAACCTATGGAGAAGATTATGTTGTTGGCTGAGTGTTATCTTATACTGGGGAGAGGTGATTAGACAGAACATGACGAGACTTGAGAATTGGATAAGAGTAAAATAAATCAAACCCAATAAGTTACGTACCTTACTCCCCCTCCCCCCCCCCCCCAAAAAAAAAAGATTTATTTGTGGATCTAATCCCTTACTTTAGCAAGCTATGGGACAGTTGAGGCAATGTCAATGCAATCGTTGTTTCATTAGCTCATAGATGATGGTTCTCGAGATTAGAGAAACTTGATCCCTAATAATAAATGATATTAAGTTATTTTACACACCGTATATTCTATCTACAGACGTCTTTTCATACTGCATCATTTTATGATACAAATACAGGTGCTGGAGATCATCAGTTCTTCGTTGAAGATCTGATCCATCCTGACAATGTTGAGACCTCCTTGCCTTCGGAGGAATCTTTTGTTAAGTCGCTTTCAGTTGATTAGTTGAGATAGCCATGAGCTTGTCTCAGCACCTTCTTATGAGTAGATAGAGGCTTCATAGACTAAGATAGATAGAATTAAAGTGTTGTTTGATGTTCCCTCTTTGAGTCTGTTTTGAAATTCCCTCTTTGAATCTGTTTTGAAAACTATATTTAAACTATTGAACTATGATATTCATTTGATTGAGAGTTAAATGTTTCAAAAACTTTTCATTTGAAGATTGAATTGCCAACTTGAGTATTCTTTTATGAGTTGAGTGGTCCACTGAATATGATAGCCCAGCCAAGGGTTCGCTTGGGACTATCCATGATCTTTCAAATGCAGACCACGCCTAGTGTATATGATTGGAGAGTGATAGCTAAAAATTATTCAATCATTACTATTTAGAGACTCTGCCTTTCACCTTAAAACATGTGACCATCTCAACAATTTTACTGGAGCAGAGAAAGTGGGTCGAAAGAATAACTAGTGAAGAAAAATGTGAAAGTATGTACAAATATTTTTAATTCGTCGAGATTTGTAACTATATTTTAAAACAAAGGTATATGAGGAACTACCTCAAGCTTTGAATTCGAGGATTCCTCACGCAGTTGGAGCGATCCTTGCTCAGTAGTCGCGCCTCCATGATTTTCTTGCTACACATTGAAATAAGATATATTTATAATTTTTTTTACAAGTTATAACAGAGTCTTGAATTTCATTATCAGATTATCTTATACAACTTAATTGAATCTTTTATATAACAAAACTTATCATCTAAGTTATATAAAAATTCAAAAAAAAGAAAAAACATATCCCTAAGTTATGACGAAACATTGATATATGAAAAACTACTGTATTTAGAAAATATTACAGAGATACATAATCTCTACTCTGCAGAAATATTTCCCTAATTTTTTACCTACACAAAAATAAGACATCAAAATTCTAAGCATATCTAAAAATATTTTAGCAATATATATTGACATGTTATGCTATAATTTGATTTTCATTATTAGATTACCTTTATTTCGTACATGCTTAACCTTACCTAAAACAAAAGTCGATATATTTGTTTTTACAAAATTGTAAGGAACAATTTTATAGAAAATAACCAACTAAATTGAACTCTTTCATTTCAAAATATATAATTATATTCTCTAATTAACAAGAAAGAGGAAAAATGATTAAAAGGGATATAAAGATGATAAAAATAATAATACATACAAAACTTGCATAATTTGTCCAACTTTGAAATTGCACTTTTAAAACATAATATAGGTACATGAAAAATTACCTCAAGTTCATGATTCAATAAAACATTGCGAAGGAATGAACATTCCTCTGCAGTAAAACTTCCATAATCTCCAGACTGTACAGTAAAATAAGACATCACAAATTGTAAGTATTTTTAATAAAAATATTATAGTTTTGGATTTCATTATTAAGTATTCTTATGCAACAATAATTTAATCTTGTCTATAATTAAAGTTGATCATTTGTGTTCTAAATAAATGTAATAAACAAAAAATTAGAAATAAACCTGCCAAATTATTTGGGAGCCTTTTCATTTAGATATATAATATCATCTCCACTAATTAATATGGGAGGAAACTCGATAAAAAATCATATAATGATGAAAGAAATGATAATGTGTACGATATTTTTCAATAACTTTGTAACTATACTTACAAAATATAATGTTCATTGACCAAACATAAATTTCATTATTTGATTATCTTATACAACACAAATTTAGTCTTTTATGTATCAAAGGTCGATCATTTATGTTCTACAAAAATATAAAAAAAACATTTAGACTGAATATTAATCAGCCTAAGTATTAGGGAACTCTTTCTCCTCGAAATAAATAATCATCTCCATTAATTAATTAGGGGAGAAAAATAAACATAAAGAATAAATTATGAAGAGAAGAATGATAGTGTATACAAATTCTTTTAATTCACTCAACTCTATAATTAAATTTTCAGAATATAAGACATAGATATAAGAAAAATCACCTCAAATTCCAAACTTGGAGGAACATTAGCAAGATGAAATAGCCTTTTCTCTGCAGTAATATCTTCATAGTTTTCTTGCTACATAATGAAATAAGAAACCATAAATTATAAACAGATTTAATGATGATTATTTTTACACTACATATTTGTAAGTTCTAATATAAGTTTGATCCTTTATATTAGATTATTTTATCAAATAAATCATTCATATAACACAAGTCGATCATATGTGTTCTAGAAAAATATATAAACACTATATTGATTAACTATAGGGGAGGAAAGGAGGTTTACAAAATAGAAAGTGAAGGTAAAAATATTATGAGAAACACATGTATATGAGAAACTATCTCAAGTTCTTTATTTAGAAAAATATTATGGAGAAATGAACATTCTTTTGCAGTAAAACTTTGTTGCATAGTGAAATAAGACATCAAGAGTTGTAAGCATTTTTGTTGATAATTATTTTCACTTTACATGTTATGGTGTAATATTGATTTTCAGTATTGGATTATTTGTTCAAATAATTTTAACCTTTCATGCATATAACAGAAATCGATCATTTATATTCTAAAAAACGTAAGAAACTATAAACTAAAATTAAGATTCAATTTTTTTGAGAACCTTTTTGTAAGTCCTTAAGTGTAAGCCAATGGGAAGAAATTTTGGTCTAGAGAACATTTGAGTAGTTATTTAGAAATTTCAGACTAGGTCAGTCTCAAACAAAATCTGAGTGGGGTGGGGTCTAGGGTATTTTGGAAAATGGGACGGACCAAAAAAAAGGGTGTCACGTAAGATGGGACAGAGAGAGTAATATTTTAGGGTTGCATCTCCCTGTTTTAGATTTTTAGGTAGGGTTTTTCGATATAATGACTTTTAGATTATAGGGAGATAAATTTCGTATGTCTTGATAAATTTAGCTGAGTTTATAGAAACTCGACTTTCAAACTATTTACACTTATCTAAATACTTGTTTTGTGTTAATAACGTGTTGTAGTTGGATTTGTATTGGTTCTCCCACGAGAAGGTTAGTTGGGTACCATTCATGATAGATCAGGATTATGATGTACTTGGTATAAGAATCCTAAGTTTGTTGATCTTGTCATACAAGAATGAGTCTAGCAGAGCCTTGCAGAATGGTATAGAGATGTCTATACTTTTGGGTTTTCAGAGAAATCTTTTGGGAAAGTATTTCTAACATCATTTTGAGTAATATCCATAGTTTTTATCTTGATTTTGACTTGAATTTCATGATTTTGAATATCCAAATTTGGGGAATTTCGATCTTTAGTTTTGAAACTTAAAATGAAGATTTCTCCATCGATTTGAACTCGATTTTAGTGAAATTTTCACTCACACTCTATTTTTTGTGTTGAATCTGATTTTGAAGTCAATTCCTAGATTTGACACTTTTGGATTTTTGCCCTAATTTTGACCATTTTTCCCTAAGCATAAACCATGCAATATGGGTATCAAAATTCACCTTTTGATGCGTAGTGTCTGATTTTGATAGTTATTGAGCAATCCGGGGATCATTTGGAGGCTTGAGTTGATTGAAAGCTTGTCCGAGTGCGATTTCGGCATCGAGGTAGGTTCGACTAACCTTTTTGGGACTAAATTTGAGCTATTGATCTGGTCATATGATAATTGTGAGATTTAGATCAATAATTGTGCAATTGAGTTGTTGTGATTTAAATGATGATGGAAAGTAATCTTGGTTGAGCCAAAACGTGGTATAATCTTGATTCTATCAATGAACTGAGTTGAATTATGATGAGTTTGATGAGGATTTGAAATCGCGTTTGACTAAATGAGTCGTATGAGACCAGTTGTGGCAAGTAAGGTCCAAAATTGATGTTATTTGTATTATTCGGTCGAGATAGGATCGGTATCATTGTTATAATTGAATATTTGGGATGAATCATGTCTGATATCATGGTCATATTTGTATATTTTTGATGGATTAGGTCTATAATATTAATATTCTTGCATACTTGGGACGAGTTAGGTCCGATATGGTTGATATTCTATTATTGATATAATTATGATGATCTAAAATATGATGATGGGTTGGGCATTAGCTGTGATACTTGATACTATTCCTTGGGAACATGTGATCCGTACGAGATTCATTCTTTCGTATCGTTGTTGTTATGTTAATCACATAACTTCATGCATCATTATGTTTGTGCCATGGATTTATATCTATTGTGTGTGGCTTGTGACATCCCTTGACTCAAGTAAGAGGAGAGGACATTATGATTCACGTTAAAACCACCCCTTCATGACTCGAGTAGGAGGCGAGGACATTATGATTCACGTTAAAACCACCCCTTGATCCAGGAAGGAGGCAAGGGTGACACTTATACTTCTTATATCTTGACCACGAGCAGGTGGCACAGACTTGGTATCACATTATTACTTGACCACCGACCGGTAACAAGATTGTGGCATACTGATATTGCTTGTCCACGAGCAGGTGGCAAGGCTGTAACACTCTTGGTATTTGGCTTGATGAGATGTGCATTATAGTTCATATTGTGGTTGCATGGTATAATGGTTTCTTGAGGATGTTTTAGCTCATTAATGTTGTTGTTATTATCTTGTGCTAACCTTTTTGGATGCAGGGATTGGGTTCTTCGTTATTACATACTTGTTCGATTTCACTTACCCACTCAGTTGAACCTACTGGATACATTTCGGCAGCATACTCAACCCTACTTTGTTTCCTCCCTCTAGATCGTGCACAAGGTACTGGACAGGATAGTTGATCCCTTCATCCTGGTGCTGTCATTATCATCCAGATCACTACGGTGAGGCTCAGACTCCGAGTTGCCGTAGATCCTTGGATCCTCTTTTATTTCTTTTCTCTCAGACCTTGTATCAAATTTTGAGATAGTATTGTATTTTCTTTTGAGACATTTGTATGTACTTTTCGGTTCAGTTTTAGATGCTCTTATACTCATGACTCCAGGTTTTGGAAGATTTCTTACATCTTATGAATTTGTTTCCGCTTTATTTGTCTTTCGTTAGCTGCGATTTGTTTTGGGTCGTGAAATATGTAGGGTAAGGCATTATTCCTTGAGTTATTTATCTCCGCTTATTGATCTAGAGCTATTTTTTATATTGTTATACTTTATTGAGCTGTTGTTATATGGTTGGGCCTAAGGCTGTGTTCGAGGAGCAGTTATATCCTAGGTTAGTTCTCTCCACCTTTGTAACGTAGAAGTGTTGGTACCATATTCTGATCTTGTGTGCCTTTTTGGATGCTAATGATGTCATGTATGCATTGGTTGCTCATTCTCACATGTTTTGTGGTGTAATCCCAGTTCATCTATTAATTCATACTTTACGTAACTAAACAATATGTCTTTACTCTTTTCTGTATTAGTTTAGTTGTTTTTTCCTCTAGTACCATGACAAAGATGACTTGTCATATGAGACGATTCAGACCCATGCAGTGTATACAAACTTCTTCTGTTCCCTATGGATTCCTTTGGTTGTGAGTACTAGTATATCCGATGGGGCCACTGCATGAGTCCTATCTTGCTAGCTCAACAAAGGTAGGTCTATCCATTTGGTTCTCTTAGTTATTGATGGCTCAATTGATTTTACTGCACATTTTGCATTCATATGCATCACTTATCACCAGTATATCTGATTGTTGCTTTACACCCCAAAAGTATGCGAGGCTGATTGGGTTATGTTTATTGATTGTACCTTCTGGGTTTATGGGAGTTCAGACAGGTTATTGTTTGATTATAATTTTTCCTATCTTGTGATGTACTTATAGATGGTTGCCTGCATGGCTTATTCTCGATTTGATGTTCGTACCACCTGTTATGTTAAGTTGGATTAGGTTTCAGGTTGTTATGTCATTTTAGTGATGATTGTCATTGCTATGTCCTTGCTTATTGGTGTGGGTAGGTTGTTGGTCTTGTGCTTCTAGGTGCATTCTTTGACTCGATTTCTTTACTCCTTGGGTCTTATTTCTTCCTTCTTACCATGTGTTTCATCTTAGTCATTATCTCCGGTGTATTTACATGTGTTGTACCTTTCTTACTTATATGTTATTTGTACTTGCTTTATTTGTGGAGCTCAACTGGCCTATGCTTAATGAGTACCATTTATTTAGTATTCATAGTAAACTTTTGCACCTTTCAAATCCTAATATGAGTTCTCGTCATTGATTAGGATTACGTGCAAAGCATATGGACTTCCGAGACCAGGGTGGGCTCTTGGGATTCGAACTTACTAGTTTCCTTCTACTTTTGATAGGCTAGATTTTATATTGCATTTAGAGATATATAGCATGTCTTGATATTGTATCTGTAAAAGTCTTGGAATTCTATTTTGATTAGATTCTCGAATACTAACTGATACAAGGTATTTAGGATGGTTTCTTTTGTATTATATTTCTCTTTTTCTTTTTTCTCATTATTGTTAACTTCTTGCTTCTTGTTTTCATTTTTCGCTTAAATCCCATTTCCTATAGTTTCGAGCTATGGTTTAGGCTTACCTGTTGGTGGGTTATAATAGTGCCTCATGACCTAAAAAATTGATCCTGACAATGCAACATCAGAACCTAAATGGAGATCTTACTAATAGGTTGAAAGTTATGAAAGGATCAATGGGTTCTCTATTTAAGAGATGTACATAACTCTAATGCCTCAGCATCCTAGATTTTAATGGAAGTTCATTACTGTGAAAACAAGTATATATCTCCAAGAAATAAATTTCATGTCTAGTTAGTTGTGCAACAAAGATTTGCTATTGCAGAAAGGATTTTAAGCATTTAATTTTTTATTGTATTCTCACTAAAACCTATGGAGAAGATTATTCTATTGGCTGACTGTTATCTTATACTGGGGAGAGGTGATTAGACAGAACATGACGAGACTTGAGAATTGGATAAGAGTAAAATAAAGCAAACCCAATAAATTACGTACCTTACTCCCCCTCCCCCCCCCCCCCCTCAAAAAAAAATTTATTTGTGGATCTAATCCCTTACTTTAGCAAGCTATGGGACAGTTGAGGCAATGTCAATGCAATCGTTGTTTCATCAGCTCATAGATGATGGTTCTCGCGATTAGAGAAATTTGATCCCTAATAATAAATGATATTAAGTTATTTTACACACCGTATATTCTATCTACTGATGTCTTTTCATACTGCATCATTTTATGATACAAATACAGGTACTAGAGATCATCAGTTCTTCGTTGAAGATCTGATCCATCCTGACAATGTTGAGACCTCCTTGCTTTCGGAGGAATCTTTTGTTAAGTCGCTTTCAGTTGATTAATTAAGATAGCCATGAGCTTGTCTCAGCACCTTCTTATGAGTAGATAGAGGCTTCATAGACTGAGATAGATAGAATTAAAGTGTTGTTTGATGTTCCCTCTTTGAGTCTGTTTTGAAATTCCCTCTTTGAATCTGTTTTGAAAACTATATTTAAACTATTGAACTATGATATTCATTTGATTGAGAGTTAAATGTTTCAAAAACTTTTCATTTGAAGATTGAATTGCCAACTTGAGTATTCTTTTATGAGTTGAGTGGTCCACTGAATATGATAGCCCAGCCAAGGGTTCGCTTGGGACTATCCATGATCTTTCAAATGCAGACCACGCCTAGTGTATATGATTGGAGAGTGATAGCTAAAAATTATTCAATCATACTATTTAGAGACTCTGCCTTTCACCTTAAAATATGTGACCATCTCAACTATTTTACTGGAGCAGTGAAAGTAGGTCGAAAGAATAACTAGTGAAGAAAAATGTGAAAGTATGTACAAATATTTTTAATTCGTCGAGATTTGTAACTATATTTTAAAACAATGGTATATGAGGAACTACCTCAAGCTTTGAATTCGAGGATGCCTTACGCAGTTGGAGCGATCCTTGCTCAGTAGTCGCGCCTCCATGATTTTCTTGCTACACATTGAAATAAGATATATTTATAATGTTTTTTACAAGTTATAACAGAGTCTTGAATTTCATTATCAGATTATCTATTACAACTTAATTGAATCTTTTATATAACAAAACTTATCATCTAAGTTATATAAAAATTCAAAAAAAAAAAGAAAAAACATATCCCTATGTTATGACGAAACATTGATATATGAAAAACTACTGTATTTAGAAAATATTACAGAGATACATAATCTCTACTCTGCAGAAATATTTCCCTAATTTTTTACCTACACAAAAATAAGACATCAAAATTCTAAGCATATCTAAAAATATTTTAGCAATATATATTGACATGTTATGCTATAATTTGATTTTCATTATTAGATTACCTTTATTTCGTATATGCTTAACCTTACCTAAAACAAAAGTCGATATATTTTTTTTTAACAAAATTGTATGGAACAATTTTATAGAAAATAACCAACTAAATTGAACTCTTTCATTTCAAAATATATAATTATATTCTCTAATTAACAAGAAAAAGGAAAAATGATTAAAAAGGATATAAAGATGAGAAAAATAATAATACATACAAAACTTGCATAATTTGTCCAACTTTGAAATTGCACTTTTAAAACATAATATAGGCACATGAAAAATTACCTCAAGTTCATGATTCAATAAAACATTGCGAAGGAATGAACATTCCTCTGCAGTAAAACTTCCATAATCTCCAGACTGTACAGTAAAATAAGTCATCACAAATTGTAAGTATTTTTAATAAAAATATTATAGTTTTGGATTTCATTATTAAGTATTCTTATGCAACAATAATTTAATCTTGTCTATAATTAAAGTTGATCATTTGTGTTCTAAATAAATGTAATAAACAAAAAATTAGAAATAAACCTGCCAAATTATTTGGGAGCCTTTTCATTTAGATATATAATATCATCTCCACTAATTAATATGGGAGGAAACTCGATAAAAAATCATATGATGATGAAAGAAATGATAATGTGTACAATATTTTTCAATAACTTTGTAACTATACTTACAAAATATAATGTTCATTGACCAAACATAAATTTCATTATTTGATTATCTTATACAACACAAATTTAGTCTTTTATGTATCATAGGTCGATCATTTATGTTCTACAAAAATATAAAAAAAAACATTTAGACTGAATATTAATCAGCATAAGTATTAGGGAACTCTTTCTCCTCGAAATAAATAATCATCTCCATTAATTAATTAGGGGAGAAAAATAAACATAAAGAATAAATTATGAAGAGAAGAATGATAGTGTATACGAACTTTTTTAATTCACTCAACTCTATAATTAAATTTTCAGAATATAAGACATAGATATAAGAAAAATCACCTCAAATTCCAAACTTGGAGGAACATTAGCAAGATGAAATGGCCTTTTCTCTGCAGTAATGTCTTCATAGTTTTCTTGCTACATAATGAAATAAGAAACCACAAATTATAAACAGATTTAATGATGATTATTTTTACACTACATATTTGTAAGTTCTAATATAAGTTTGATCCTTCATATTAGATAATTTTATCAAATAAATCATTCATATAACACAAGTCGATCATATGTGTTCTAGAAAAATATATAAACAATTGATTAACTATAGGGGAGGAAAGGAGGTTTAAAAAAATAGAAAGTGAAGGTAAAAATATTATGAGAAACACATGTATATGAGAAACTATCTCAAGTTCTTTATTTAGAAAAATATTATGGAGAAATGAACATTCTTTTGCAGTAAAATTTTGTTGCATAGTGAAATAAGACATCAAGAGTTGTAAGCATTTTTGTTGATAATTATTTTCACCTTACATGTTATGTTGTAATATTGATTTTCAGTATTGGATTATTTGTTCAAATAATTTTAACCTTTCATGCATATAACAGAAATCGATCATTTATATTCTAAAAAACGTAAGAAACTATAAATTAAAATTAAGATTCAATTTTTTTGAGAACCTTTTTGTAAGTCCTTAAGTGTAAGCCAATGGGAAGAAATTTTGGTCTAGAGAACATTTGAGTACTTATTTAGAAATTTCAGACTAGGTCAGTCTCAAACGAAATCTGAGTGGGGTGGGGTCTTGTAACACCCGGTAAATTACAAAAATACCCCTAGGGAAGAGGTGTGCAGAAAACGCATCTTCCGATGCTCGGATTGAAAATCCGAGAGTGGATTCGTGATCAGCACTGAAAATGGAGTGGGAAGAGGGTCTCGGTCGATTTTTAGAGCGATCGAGTCGGAAGATAATTTTTCGTTCCAAAACGAAAAACAGTGTGCCAGCGCGACAGGACCGCGTCGCGGATCGGTCGCGGAGCCACACTTATGTTTTCTGTAAAATTTTCGACGGAGTTGAATTTCCGAAAATACACTGTCCGCGACAGGTCCGCGTCGCGGACTGTGTTATTTCAGGACGGGGATAAATTATTTTAAATTACGAAGCGCAATTTGATCTACTCCTATAATTCCTAAATATTCCCCTACGACTAATAAACGTCAGTTTCTTAGAAAAGGGTTTCAAATACCCAAATTTTGAAGCGTATTCTTCCTAAAGGTCACCAAAGTTAGGGCTTGAAGGGAAGTGAGTTGAAGAGATCAAGAGGAGGTGTGGTATAATTTCGTTAGCAAAACATCCCAGGTATGTAAGGCTAACCTAAAGCATGGGAATGTCCTCCCATGTGCCCTCCTAAATGTTGAATATCATATCTTGATGTGACAAAGTTAATATGAAGAGTTGATGCATGAAGAAAATCTATTTTATCTTATGTATGAGAAGTTTTCCTACATAAACTGATGATCATCACTATTTTGCTTTCTATTATAATCCATTTTATAAGTGCATTTTAAACCATATAATTTTTGTGTTTGAAAAGGAGCATGCATAATGAAGTTAGGGAACATATCTAGAACGATGATGATGTTATGATGATGTTATGATGAGGTATTGATAATGAGGTGATGATGTTGATGAGCATGATGTTTAATGAGGTCTTAGCATTACAATATAGTTGCTAAATGATGTCTCTTGAGTTTTGATGTTGATGTACCATGTCCCTATGGGACTGATGTTGATGATGATGTAATATGTCCCCTTGGGACCGATGTTGATGTTGAGGTACTATATCATGTCCTTATGTGACTGATGATGATGTATTATGTCCCTATGGGACTGATGATGATGACATTTTATGAGCATGTCGATTTTCTGGGAGGAGTATTGAGCACCGAAATGGGTAGAGAGTGAGTCCCACTCAAAACCCATTAACTACGTGGCCCGCGTAGGAAGAGAGGATTGAACCGCAATGCGGATGGCTCCTATCTTGTCCCAAAAGAGGACTGATGTTTGATGTTTTCTTGTGGATCCACTGATGCGATGTCCTTTACCCCGGGCAGGGTATTGGATGGATGTGGCAAGGACATCGCTTCGTTGTATCATCACTGGCTCATAAGTGATGGTTGTCGGTTAGAGAAACTCCAAGTTAGGTTCCTTTGATAGAACTCTAATGTTGATGTTGACGTGATGTTCGAGTTGAGTCCTTGAGTCGATGTGATGTTTCCTTGAGTCGATGTGATGTTCCTTAAAATGAGGTGATGATCCCTTGAGTCTGAGTCGATGTGATGTTCTCTTGATGTGAGATGATGTTGACGCTTCTTAAGATGAGCTTGCTATGATGTTGATGATTGATGAGAGGTTGATGAGTCAATTGTCTAATCTAATCTCTTGCCTTAGATAGACTTTTGATATTTCTGATGAAGTATGATGTGGAGTCGATGTTTCTTTATTGTTGTGTACTTACCCTGTTATTCAGCTATTTTACATGCCAGTACATTCCACGTACTGACGCCATTTGGCGCTGCATCGTTTTATGATGCAGATACAGGAGTTCGAGGATTTCAGCAGGCGCACCGTTGAAGTCCAAGGTTTCAAGTTCAGATTTTGGTGAGCCTCCTTGCTATCCGGAGGAGACCCTTCTATGTTATTTCCTTTATTTAATTGAGTCGGTAGCCATGACATGTCATGGCACCCCTCTTAGACAGTTGAGTCAGGTTAGAGGCTTCGTAGACATGGTGTCGAAGTTGATGTTGATGTTTTTCCTGATGTACTAAGAGAGTATTTGCTTAATCCTTTGATGTTAAGATTGATGATTGGCCATTTGGCCCTTTTCTATGGTTCTCATATTATGATGTTTCTCCGCTGTGTTGATGTTGAGCGATGTGATGAGGCTGAGTGGTTCGCTCAGGGGCTAGCAATAGTCTCTGAATGCCGGCCACGTCTAGGGTACCCTCCCGGGGCGTGACAGGTCTAGGGTATTTTGGAAAATGGGACGGACCAAAAAAAAGGGTGTCACGTAAGATGGGACAGAGAGAGTAATATTTTAGGGTTGCATCTCCCTATTTTAGACTTTTAGGTAGGGTTTTTCGATATAATGACTTTTAGATTATAGAGAGATAAATTTCGTATGTCTTGATAAATTTAGCTGAGTTTATAGAAACTCGACTTTCAAACTATTTACACTTATCTAAATACTTGTTTTGTGTTAATAATGTGTTGTAGTTGGATTTGTATTGGTTCTCCCATGAGAAGGTTAGTTGGGTAACACTCATGATAGATCAGGATTATGATGTACTTGGTATAAGAATCCTAAGTTTGTTGATCTTGTCATACAAGAATGAGTCTAGCAGAGCCTTGCAGAATGGTATAGAGATGTCTATACTTTTTTCTTTCACTCTTCTACCTATAGATGGTTAATACTCATTGCAATGGTGCAAGAACAATAGCTTCGGCAGATGAGCCAGCAGGGAGAGGACTTGAAAGAGGTAGGGGGTAGAGGAAGGTGCAGGGGAAGAGGCTGAGGAAGGGCGACACCCGCTTGAAGCTTAGACTGAGGAGTACCATGGGAAGCGGCTCCTTCCCTACCCCAGACTGATGTGGAAGAGAATGTTGAGGTTGAGTTGAGGAGGATGTAGAGCCAGAGGAAAGGACACAGACTGGGATTGTTGGTCTTTCCCCTTTGGACTTTGGAGGGATTCAAAAGGTATTTGTCTGTGTTCTAAGTTGGTTGGATGGTTTGTTCCCTTCTCATTCTTGTTTACCTACAATGTATTAGGCATGTGCAGTAAAATAAACATGTCCTCAAATATTTACTTTACAAAGACAACATACAACTTTTCAAACATTGAAAAATTACTAGAAAACAAATAAAAGGCCAGAAGTATGTACCACATTAAAAGGCTTTTGATTGATATTTCGCGTTAATATCGCAGCAGATTCCTTATTTTTTTGAAGAGCCTGGAAGTGTTGAAGATCAGCCTCCATATCATGACTAGCATCATGCAAATTTCCTGTCATAAGTTGTTGACCTAAAGTTGCAATATTGCCAGCTGCTTTCCTTGTGGACAATTGATTAGCAGCACCAATTGTGATTTCACTTGAATTTGGAATCAAAATTGTACTAGCATCTTTTCCTAAGCTAATTCGATATTTCTGCAAAGTGTGCAAGCATGGGCCTGATTACTTGATTCTAATAATAAATAAAAATTATGATGCAATTGATTGCTTTTAAGTAAATTTCCACATGAGATCTATCTAACTTTTCAAATTTGTTTTTCAAGGAATCTCTAACATCACATGAATTTTTACATAATTCCTTCACGTATTTTAAAGCATAATTTTATTCAGTGAGTTTTTAATGAATGTTTTTAGTTCATGAGTTTTCACCAATCCTTCATGAATTTGAACAAAATGATGAAAAATTGTAGTTTAGTTTAAAAAATATATTCACTATTTTTCGATGATTTAGAGCACTAGAATCATTCTGGTACAATTTACAGAATAGATTTTGAGCTTAAGTGCCCAATAGTACAGTTTATACAACATATTTTAAGCTTGGGCCTCCTAGTAACACAGTTTATAGAACATATTCTAAGCTTAGGCTCCTAGCAGTATACTTACATAATAGGTTTTGAACTTAGGCTCAGAGTAGACAGTTTACGAAATAGATTGTAAGCAAAGACTTAATTTGTGATTTTAGATCTCTTAATGGTACTCCCTCCGTCCCATTTTATGTGACACCCTTTGACTTGGCATGATATTTAAGAAAAAAAGGAAGACTTTTGAAACTTGTGGTCTCAATTCATTCTTAGATATTTGTATAACTGAGAACCAGTTCATTAAGGGTAAAATTACGGAGGAATTTACGGACCAAAAAAGAAAAAATGTCACATAAAATGGGCCAGAGAAAATATATATTAATATAGTTTTGGGAGAATTATTTAACATTGAGATGGGTATGAGTTCAGATAACACATGCCCTATAAACTATTATATAGGTTTCTATTTTATCATACTGCTAATTAGGATGATCCCTTTGTCCAAGAGGCTTAGTTTTGGATCTATATTTTATCAGATTCTATACCCTATCAAGTAATAGAGAAGCTCTCTAAATCATATTAGAGGTGAAATTACGAGCTCACATAGTTTATGTCTGTTATAAGAAACTCTGAAGATACTAAATATATTTTTAATCACTTAAGTATATTACAATCTTTACACGTATATCAGAATTTCATCTTCACTTCATTTCTCAGCTTTTCAATTTAGACATTCAGTTTTAAGTGCATGCATCATCATTTGAATACAAATAATTAGTTTAGTGCATCACTCAGTTTTTCAGTTTAGAGATTTTATTTTATGAGATCAGATCAAGGGACAATTTTAAATTATTATCTCATGTGTCTTTATTTGACTCTTACTCCAACTATTGCATGTATATTATTCATGCTCAAATTTACAGCCCCTTTCAGTTGTTGTATTTTTTATATTATAAACATTTGTTACTTTAAATATCAGTACATTCCATGTACTTATACTACTTTGCACTACATTATTTTAGAAAGTAGATTCAAGTGCTCAAATGCAGCCTCAGAGGCAGATGTTTCTATTAAGTTCCTTCACTCTCATTGTTGTGAGTCCTCTTCACGTCCAAAGGACTTCAGAACAATTCAACACTTTTGTAACAACCCCTTCGGTCGTTGCAAATCATCTAATGGTGAAAGAAATTGAGCTAAAAATATTTCAACGATAGTAAGTTAAAAATTTGAGGCAAGGCAAAGTTAAGATGAATTTTGACAGGGTGAGATCTAGGACGATTTGAGAAAGGATTGAGGTTAATGAATATGCTTAGGATGAATCCTCTAGTAGCTATGAAATTAAAAAGTCCGTAGGTCTTTTTTTTAATTGAATTGTGTAAGTGGAATTCTCAAAATCGAATGTGGCACGAAGGAGTTATTTTTGAACGTCAAGGTTTAAGAGTGTGTTAAAAAAAAGAAACTTTTGGAATGATTTTTGGATGTTACCATTCCAACATCCAAATAGCACTATTTGAGGCCTTGTATGGTCGGATCGAGATGTAAATCACCCATTAAATGCTTTGATTCAGGTTCAACTGAGGTGTTGGGTGTTGATTTGCTTCAGGATCATAGACCAGATCCGACTGAGCAGAGTAGACTTTTGACAGCCTAGAGTCGCTAGAAAAGTTATGCAGATAGGAGGGTTAGGCCTCTTGAGTTCTCTGTTAGTGATAGTTATTGGCTAAAAGTTTCACCCATGAAAGGTGTGATGAGATTCGAAAGAGGGGCAAGCTTAGTCCCAGATTCATTGGCCCTTTTGAGATTTTGAGGAGAGTTGGTGAGGTATCCTATGAGTTGGCTTTACCATAGAGATTATCTTCTGTTCTTCCTGTTTTTCATATCTCTATGCTCCATCGGTATATTCCAGATGAGTCCCATGTGATATCTTATGACTCCGTGGAGTTAGGTCCAGATTTGTCCTTTTAAGAGGAGCCTATAGCCATTTTGGATAGGCAGGTCCGGAGATTAAGATCCACAGATATACCTTCTATGAAAATTTAGTGGTGGCACCGTTCTATTGATGAGGCCACTTGGGAGTTGGAGTCTGATATGCGGGCTAGATATCCCCGCCTTTTTAAGGCTTCAGGTACTCCTCTTTTCCTTATGTTCGAGGACGAACATTCTTTTTAGTGGTGAATGATGTAATGACCTAGTTGGTCATTTTTTGCTTTATTTGTGAAAAATACCATTTTACCCTTTCGTAAGTTGCTTTGGGCCTACTTTGAACTATTTAAATTTTGGAATTTAAATCCTAAGTTTTAAAAGTTGAAAATATGAGTTTTGGTCTTTTTGCAAAATTGAATTTGGAGTTAAAATGAGGTTTTTAGGCCTAAAGTTGTGATTTTAGTCGTTTTCGATTTGACTTTGGTCAACATTTGGAGTTCGGAAGCTCGAATCAGAATTCTGACAGTTTTAATAGTTAAGGATGGTGAAACTAATACTAAAAATGATCTTGTTAAAATTTTTGAAAATTTTGAGGTAGTTTTAGTATTTTGAGCCTTAAACTAGTTTTATTGACTTACATTGGCAAACGTGTTGTCGAGACCTCAGAATCAAATTTTGATGATTCCGTTGAGTCCAGATCGTTGTTTCTGGTATGAATACATATAAAGATTGTGAAGTTCTGAGTCCGAATGAATTCCGAGGGTCCGTTTTGAGTTTTGGCATTGGTTGGTATGAGGGATATTTGGTGCAACTCAATTTGTTCTCTGCCTTCGCGGAAGAACCTCCCTGAAGCACTTTTGTGCTCCGCGATTGCATACAAGATTCCGCCTTCCGCAGAGTACATTTTTGCCATGTCATTTTTAAAGACGTAAAACCCCATTTTCAGTCCATTTTCTTTATTTCAAGCTTTGGGGGACAATTTTTGGCAAGGGTTTTCAGAGAAATCTTTTCGGTAAGTATTTCTAACATCATTTTAATTGATATCCATGGTTGTTATCTTGATTTTGACTTGAATTTCATGATTTTGAATATCCAAATATGAGGATTTTCGATCTATGGTTTTGAAATTTTAAATGAAGATTTCTCCATCGATTTGAACTCGAATTTAGTGAAATTTTCACCCACAAACACATTTTTTGCATAGAATCTGATTTTGAAGTCAATTTCTAATTTGAGACTTTTGGATTTTTACCCTAATTTTGACCATTTTTTCCCTAAGCCTAAACCATGCCAATATGGGTATCAAAATGAACCTCTTGATGTGTAGTATCTAATTTTGACAATTGTTGAGCAATTCGGGGATCATTTGGAGGTTTGAGTTGATTAAAAGCTTGTCCGAGTGCGATTTCAGCATCGAGGTAGGTTCGACTAACCTTTTTTGGGACAGAATTTGAGCTATTGATCTGGTTAACTGATAATTGTGAGATTTTAGATAATTGTGCAATTGAGTTGTTGTGATTTAAATGATGATGGAAAAAAATCCCGGTTGAGCCAAAACGTGGTATAATCTTGATTCTATGGATGAACTGAGTAGAATTATGATGAGTTTGATGAGGATTTGAGATCGAGTTTGACTAAATGAGTCTTATGAGACCAGTTGCGGCGAGTAAGGTCCAATATTGATGTTATTCTTGTATTGTTGGGTCGAGATAGGATCGGTATCATTGTTATAGTTGAATATTTGGGACGAGTCGGGTCCGGTATCACGGTCATACTTGTATATTTTGGATGGATTGGGTCTATAATATTGATATTCTTGCATATTTGGGACAAGTCAGGTCCGATATGGTTGATATTCTTGATTATTGATATAATTATGATGATCTGAAATATGATATTTGGCATTAGCTGTGATACTTGATACTATTCCTTGGGAACATGTGATCTGTATGAGATTCATGCCTTAGTATCGTTATTGTAATGTTAATCACATGACTTCATGTATCATTAAGTTTGCATCGTTGATTTATATCTATTTTGTGTAGCTTGTGACATCCCTTGACTCGAGTGGGAGGCACGGGCATTATGATTCACTTTGAAACCACCCCCTTGACCCAGGAAGAAGGCAAGGGTGACACCTATACTTCTTATATCTTGACCACGACCAGATGGCACAGACTTGGTATCATATATTACTTGAGCACGGGCAGGTGAAAAGATTGTGGCATACCAATATTGCTTGTCCATGAGCAGGTGGCAAGGCTGTAACACCCTTGGTATTTAGCTTGATGAGATGTGCATTATACTTCATATGGTGGTTGCATGGTATAATGGTTTTTTGAGGATGTTTTAGCTCATTAGTACTGTTATTATTATCTTGTGCTAACCTTTTTGGATACAGGGATCGGGTTCTTCGTTATTACATACTTGTTCGATTTCTCTTACCCACTCGGTTGAACCTACTAGATATATTTCGGTGTACTCACTCCTACTTTGTTTCCTCCCTACAGATCATGCACAAGGTACTGGACAGGGTAGTTCGTTGATCCCTTCATCCGATTGTTGTCATTATCATCCAGATCACTATGGTGAGGCTCAGACTCCGAGTCGTCGTAGATCCTTGGATCCTCTTTTATTTCTTTTCTCTTAGACTATGTATCAGATTTTGAGACAGTATTGTATTTTCTTTTGAAACAGTTGTATATACTTTTTGGTTCAGTTTTAGATGCTCTTGTACTCATGACTCTAGGTTTTGGGAGATTTCTTATATCTTATGAGTTTGTTTCCGCTTTATTTATCTTTCGTTAGTAGCGATTTGTTTTGGGTCGTGACATATGTTTAGTGTAAGACATTATTCCTTGAGTTATTTATCTCCGCTTATTGATCTAGAGCTCTTTTTTATATTGTTATACTTTATTGAGTTGTTGTTATATGGTTGGGCCTAAGGCTGTGTTCGAGGAGCAGTTTTATCCTAGGTTAGTTCTCTCCACCTTTGTAACATAGAAGTGTTGGTACAATATTCTAACCTTGTGCGCCTTTTTGGATACTAGTGATGTCATTTATTGCATTGGTTGCTTATTCTCACATGTTTTGTGGTGTAATTCCAGTTCATGTATTGGTTCATCATTATCATTCATAGAAAGGACTGTTTTCACACTTTTTATTTAAAATTGGTTTTAACAAGATTCATACTACCTAAATCACTTTCCACACCAAATTTTTACATTTATGAGGCATCAAGGTTGTACTCCTTTTCACTTGTGATTGTAGAGGTATTTAGGATGTCCACAACTTTACGTGACTAAACAATATGTGTTTACTCTTTTCTGTATTAGGTTAATTGTTTATTCCTCTAGTACCATGGCAAAGATGACTTGTTATATGAGATGATTCAGACCCATGCAGTGTATACAAACTTCTTGTGTCCCTTATGGATTCCTTTGGTTGTGAGTACTAGTCTACCCGATGGGGCCACTGCATGAGTCCTATCTTGCTAGCTCGACAAAGGTAGGTCTATCCACTTGGTCCTCTTAGTTATTGATGGCTCAATTGATTTTACTGCATATTTTGCATTCATATGCATCACCTATCACCAGTATAATTGATTGTTGCTTTACACCCCAAATGTATGTGAGGCTGATTGGGTTATGTTTATTGATTGAACTTTCTGGGTTTATGGGGTTCGATAGGTCATTGTTTGATTATAATTTTTCTTATCTTGTGATGTACTTATAGATGGTTGCCTGCATGGCTTATTCTCGACTTGATGTTTGTACCACCTGTTATGTTAAGTTGGATTAGGTTTTAGGTTGTTATGTTGTTTTAGCGATGATTGTCATTTCTATGTCCTTACTTAGTGCTGTGGGTAGGTTGTTGGTCTTGTGCTTCTAGGTACATTCTTTGACTCGGTTTCTTTACTCCATGGGTCTTATTTCTTCCTTCTTACCACGTGTTCTATCTTAGTCATTATCTCCGGTGTATTTACTTGTGTTGTACCTTTCTTACTTATATGTTATTTATACTTGCTTTATTTGTGGAGCAATTGGCCTTTGCCTAATGATTACCATTTGTTTAGTATTCATAGTAAACTTTTGCACCATGCAAATCCTAATATGAGTTCTAGTCATTGATTTGGTTTACGTGCAAAGCATCTTGGACTTCGGAGACCAGGGTAAGCTCTTGGGGTTCGAACTTACTAGTTTCCATCTACTTTTGATAGGCTAGATTTTATATTGCATTTAGAGATATATATAGCATGTACTGATATTGTATTTGTAAAAGTCTTGGACTTTTATTTTGATTAGATTCTCGAATACTAACTGATACAAGGTCTTGAGGATGGTTTCTTATGTATTATATTTCTCTTTTTGTTTTTTCTCATTATTGTTAACTTCTTGCTTCTTGTTGTCATTTTTCGCTTAAATCCCATTGCCTATAGTTTCGAGCAATGGTTTAAGCTTACCTATTGGTGGGTTATAGTAGTGCCTCATGACCTGAAAAATCGTTCCTAACAATGCAGCATTAGAACCTAAATGGAGATCTTACTAATAGGGTGAAAGTTATGAAAGGATCAACAGGTTCTCTATTTAAGAGATGTACATAACTCTAATGCCTCAGCATCCTAGATTTTAATGGAAGTTCATTACTGTGAAAACAAATATACATCTCCAAGACATAAATTTCATGTCTAATTATTAGTTGTGCAACAAAGACTTGCTATTGCAGAAAGGTTATTGAAATTTGACATTCAAGTGTCACCTGATTGTATGTTTTGTGGAAATGCAATAGAGGGTTTTAAACATTTGTTTTTTTATTGTAGTCTCACTAAAACCTATGGAGAAGATTATGCTATTGGCTGAATGTTCACAAATTATAATATAGTTTTGAGTTTCATTATTTGATTATCTTATACAACACAAATTTAGTCTTTTACAAATCAAAAGTCAATCATTTATGTTCTACAAAAATATAAAAAGAACATTTAGATTAAATATTAATCAGCATAAGTATTTGGGAACTCTTTCTCTTAAAAATAAATAATCATCTCCATTAATTAATAAGGAAAGAAAAATAAACATAAAGAATAAATTATGAAGAGAAGAATGATAATGTATACGAACTTTTTTAATTCACTCAACTCTATAAATTAAATTTTCAGAATATAAGACATAGATATAAGAAAATTCACCTCAAATTCCAAACTTGGAGGAACATTAGCAAGATGAAATGGCCTTTTCTCTGCAGTAATATCTTCATAGTTTTCTTCCTGCATAATGAAATAAGAAACCATAAATTATAAACGGATTTAATGATGATTATTTTTACACTACATATTTGTAAGTTCTAATATAAGTTTGATCGTTCATATTAGATTATTTTATCAAATAAATCATTCATATAACACAAGTCGATCATATATATCCTAAAACAATATATAAACGCTGTACAGATTAACTATAGGGGAGGGAAAGGAGGTTTAAAAAATAGAAAGTGAAGGTAAAAATATTATGAGAAACACATGTATATGAGAAACTACCTCAAGTTCTTTATTTAGAAAATATTATGGAGAAATGAACATTCTTTTGCAGTAAAACTTTGTTGCATAGTAAAATAAGACATCAAGAGTTGTAAGCATTTTTGTTGACAATTATTTTCACCTTACATGTTATGGTGTAATATTGATTTTCATTATTGGATTATTTATTCAAAATAATTTTAACCTTTCATGCATATAACAGAAATCGATCATTTATATTCTAAAAAATGTAAGAATTTATAAATTAAAATTAAGATTCAATTTTTTTGAGAACCTTTTTGTAAGTCGTTAAGAGCAAGCCAATGGGAAGAAATTTTGGGCTAGAGAACATTTGAGTAGTTATTTAGAAATTTCAGACTAGGTCAGTCTCAAACGAAATCTGAGTGGGGTGGGGTCTAGGGTATTTTGGGAAATGGGACGGACCAAAAAAAAGGGTGTCACATAAAATGGGAGAGAGGGAGTAATATTTTAGGGTTGCATCTCCCTGTTTTAGATTTTTAGGTAGGGTTTTTTTATATAATGACTTTCAGATTATAGGTAGATAAATTTCGCATGTCTTGATAAATTTAGCTGAGTTTATAGAAACTCAACTTTCAAACTATTTACACTTATCTAAATGCTTGTTTTGTGTTAATAATGTGTTGTAGTTGGATTTGTATTGGTTCTCCCATGAGAAGGTTAGTTGGGTACCACTCATGATAGATTAGGATTATGATGTAGTTGGCATAAGAATCCTAGGTTTGTTGATCTTGTCATACAAGAATGAGTCTAGCAGAGTCTTGCAGAATGGTATAGAGATGTCTATACTTTTTTCTTTCACTCTTCTATCTATAGATGGTTAATACTCATTGCAATGGTGCAAGAACAATAGCTTTGGCAGATGAGCCAGCAGGGAGAGGACGTGAAAGATGTAGGGGGTAGAGGAAGGTGCAGGGGAAGAGGCTGAGGAAGGGCGACACCCGCTTGAAGCTTAGACTGAGGAGTACCATGGGAAGCAGCTCCTTCCCTACCCCAGACTGATGTGGAAGAGAATGTTGAGGTAGAGTTGAGGAGGATGTAGAGCCAGAGGCAAGGACACAGACTGGGATTGTAGGTCTTTCCCCTTTGGACTTAGGAGGGATTCAAAAGGTATTTGTCTCTGTTCTAAGTTGGTTGGATGGTTTGTTCCCTTCTCATTCTTGTTTCCCTAAAATAAACACTAAAGATCATCAAATATTTACTTTACAAAGACAACATACAACTTTTCAAACATAGAAAAATTACTAAAAAACAAATAAAAGGCCAGAAGTATGTACCACATTAAAAGGCTTTTGATTGATTTTTCGCGTTAATATCGCAGCAGATTCCTTATCTTTTTGAAGAGCCTGGAAGTGTTGAAGATCACCCTCCATATCATGACTAGCATCATGCAAATTTCCTGTCATAAGTTGTTGACCTAAAGTTGCAATATTGCCAGCTGCTTTCCTTGTGGACAATTGATTAGCAGCACCAATTGTGATTTCACTTGAATTTGGAATCAACTTTGGACTAGCATTTTTTCCTAAGCTAATTCGATATTTCTGCAAAGTGTGCAAGCAAGGGCCTGATGACTTGATTCTACTAATAAATAAAAATAATGATGCAACTTATTGCGTTTAAGTAAATTTCATCTATTGTTTAGAGCCTGCATCGGAGGTCTAACTACTCTGAATGGTGCATTGCAGGGTCCATTTAGGGGTGGCGCTCCCAACAGGATTTTCTCCATACCCAGGGCTCAAACCCGAGATCACTGATTAAGGGTGAAGCAGTTCTACCAATCATCACAACCCACGTTGGTGGTTGAAAATCATTTCACTCAAAAAATTTCTTTAGAAATCGAAATCCTCATTTGAATAATGTATATTCTCTAAGCATAGGAGGTCTCTCTGAGGTCAATCATAGGGTTTCAGCAAAGTATATAGAAAGTTTCCCATTGAAAGTGATTGTCTTCTTCTAGGCATGTACAGATTTAGTATAAAATATTAGTTCGTTCTCACGTCCATGATCCTTAAAGTCTCATGTTAATTAAGTTAAAACAGGATTCTTGTTAGAACCTTCAATTCTTGATATTCTTGATGTCGCTTTGATCATTGATGTTTCCTTATGAAATCTTCCATTAAAGTACTTTGATTCTTGCTTTTACTTCCATCAAATGATTTTTTACATGATTCCTTCACGTATTTTAAAGCATATATATTCACTATTTTTCGATGATTTAGAGCACTAGAATCATTCTGGTACAATTTACAGAATAGATTTTGGGTTTAAGTGCCCAATAGTACAGTTTACACAACATATTTTAAGCTTGGGCCTCCTAGTAACACAGTTTATAGAACATATTCTAAGCTTAGGCTACTAGCAGTATACTTTACATAATAGGTTTTGAACTTAGGCTCACAGTAGACAGTTTAGGAAATAGATTGCGAGCAAAGACTTAATTTGTGATTTTAGATATCTTAATGGTATTCTCTCCGTTCCATTTTATGTGACACCCTTTGACTTGGCACGGTATTTAAGAAAAAAAGGAAGACTTTTGAAGCTTGTGGTCTCAATTCATTCTTAGATATTTGTGTGGCCGAGAACTATTTCATTAAGGATAAAATTAAAGGGGAATTTCAAAGTTAAATTATTTCCAATTAGAGTAAGGTGACATTCTTTTTGGGACGGACCAAAAAAGAAAGAGTGTCACATAAAATGGGACAGAGAAAATATATATTAATATAGTTTTGGGAGGATTATTTAACATTGAGATGGGTATGAGTTCAGATAACACACGCCCTATAAACTACGTTTCTATTTTATCATACTGCTAGTTAGGATGATCCCTTTGTCCAAGAGGCTTAGTTTTGGATCTATAGATTGTCAGTTCTATACCCTATCAAGTAATAGAGAAGCTCTCTAAATCATATTAGAGGTTGGAAATTACGAGCTCACATAGTTTATGTCTGTTACAAGAAATTCTGAAGATAGTAAATATATTTTTAATCACTTGAGTATATTACAATCTTTACACATATATCAGAATTTCATCTTCACTTCATTTCTCAGCTTTTCAATTTAGACATTCAGTTTTAAGTGAATACAAATAATTAGTTTAGTGCATCACTCAGTTTTTCAGTTTAGAGATTTTATTTTATGATGATCAGCTCAAGGGACAATTTTAAATTATTATCTCATGTGTCTTTATTTGACTCTTACTCCAACTATTGCATGTATATTATTCTTGCTCAAATTTACAGCCCCTTTCAGTTGTTGTATTTTTTATATTATACACATTTGTTTCTTTAAATATCAGTAAATTCCATGTATTTATACTACTTTGCACTACATTATTTTAGAAAGTAGATTCAAGTGCTCAAATTCAGCCTCAGAGGCAGATGTTCTATTAAGTTCCTTCACTCTCCTTGTTGTGAGTCCTCCTCGCATCCAAAGGACTTCAGAACAATTCAATAGTTTTGTAACAACCCCTTCGGTCATTGCAAATCATCTAATGGTGAAAGAAATTGGGCTAAAAATATTTCAGTGGTAGTAAGTTAAAAATTTCAGGCAAGGCAAAGTTAAGATGAATTTTGACAGGGTGAGGTCTAGGACAGTTTGAGAAAGGATTGAGGTTAATGAATATGCTTAAGATGAATCTTCTAGTAGCTATGAAATTAAAAAATCCGTAGGTCTTTGTTTAATTGAATTGTGTAAGTAGAATTCTCAAAATCGAATGTGGCACGAAGGAGTTATTTTTGAACGTCAAGGTTTAAGAATGTGTTAAAAGAAAGAAACTTTTGGAATGATTTTTGAGTTTCGGTCTCTGTTCAAGACTCTACAGGGGCTGGAATCCTACTATAGTGGGGCTTCTATAGAAGGATGAGGTCTTCTTTAGCGGGATAAGTTAGGATTTTATATAGAAAACCCTCCAAAATCGTTCATTATTTGGTAGACTCGTTTTAGAGAAGTGCAGAGACATCCTATGGCATTTTTTATATCGTATTCACTGATAAAGGTAATTTTATTACTCCCTTAACTAAGTAATTCAATTCTTAATCCTTAAAATCTATGGTGGTAATCTTACATGAGGGTTTCAACTTGAGTTAATGGTGGAAATACTCTAGTTTGGGTGGATTAATAATGAAACAGACTAAGGTTCGGGATTAAGTTATATCCAAGTGTATCTAAGCCATTGTTTATTGATTATGCTATCTTGTTATTATTTTAGCTCGAAAACAAGCTGAAGCTTCACAAGAGAGTCAAAGTTTATGATTAACTTATGCAAAATCTATTTGGTGCTTAGATAGGCTAGATTTGAATGAGTGGTCTGACCTATTTCCACTTGCATGATATTCTTGGATATTGACAAGAGTTCATGCCTAGGTCTTTGAGTACAGAGTCTGGACAGTTAGGCTTATAGAGTGGTGTTGTATAAAGTTAAAATAGATAATGACTAGAGGGTGGTTCTCTATTTCATGAGTGTTAATCTTGAGCATCCTTGTTGGGATGGTTTTGTGATAACTATAAGGGTTAAGTGTTAAAGGAATTACTTGGATATATTTATCATAATCAGAAGGGCAACAAAAGTAATTGAAGAATATCAATTCATGGAGGCGCTAATACCTTTGAAATGAATGTGTAATCATAATGGGATTCAGTGTTGGGTTATTGATATATAGGTGTGTGTATGTAAGTATGTGTCTATGCTGATTGTTCCATGTTAAATACTTGTGTAATGCATGTTAGGGTTGGAAAAGAGTTCTTTTTCTAGGTGTTAGAATAGATGCTCATATGGTTCGATGGGCTGGATCGTAAACATTTGGTAACAAAGCTCATTTTACTGGTAGTGTTTGAGTATAAAAACAAATATCGAGTAGAGACTTGCAAATTGGTACGTCGAAGTCCACATCTAATCTTTGAGAAGCTATGAATTATTCTAGAAAGTTGTTCTGCTTCTTTCACTCCCTCCATGTGGTCTTACTTGTATAGATTGAGTCCAATGATATCTCAATGGGTTAATCGAATACCATCATTTCTAATTGAAGTGATACAAGCAAGGAAAATTAGAACAAAAAAGGTTCCATCTAGTATCTAGCCTCGAAGGTTGTGTAAGGTAGGGCTTATATGTGTACTGATATTGCACTTGCTTTTTTCTTCTTTGAGTATAGGGCATTTTCAGGCTGTTATTGACTAATATCGAGAGACCAGTGATCTACCGAGTTCGACGGTGAGCCAGCTTGTTTAGGCTAGCGTGGATTCTTCCCTTTTCTTAGTCTACTTGTTTCAGATTCTGAAACTTAGTTTGTTTATTTATGTTTTTTGGGGATTGCATTCCCTTATTCTAGTCGCTTAGATAGAGTTTTGGTAAAATGATTTTTAGTTTCTAGGGAATTAATTTTGTTTTAAGTAGTTTTTTGTTTGAGTTTACGGGAATTCAACTTGCCTTATATTTGAATTTTCTTCCATAATTTTAAATGTTTTATACATCTAGTTTTGCTTAGTTGGGGTATATAGTTGGTTCTCCCACTGGAGGGGTAGTGTGGGTGCCGCTCACGACCTATTGATAAAATATTTTCTTAATTATAATTTAAAATTTATTTACTCTATAATATGATACTTTTTTAAATATAAATATGCCTTTTATTTTTATCCATTTTTTGTTGAATTACCTACTCTGGAATATGTTTACAAAGTTATGACTCAATTTTATTCCACTTGTATAACAAATAGTTTTGTGTATTATAAATGAAATAAATTTTTCCCATTATTCTTATTCTTATTTATTTTATGATAGAACAACATTAACTGTATGCTCAATAAATATTACTTTCGTCCATTTTTACTTAACTACTATACTAAAAATAAATATTTAATAATATTTGTCTAGTTTAAAAAATCAATGAATTATTTATCCATTTTACGCTTGCTATTACATTTTTTTGTTGGTAACTAAAGAATTTTATTAATTACCAGTGCAAACTTTACATATCAAGCTGCTGCCACAGCAAGCTTACTTCCAGTTCTAAGACTCCTATCACTAGTGCCCTATCATCTATTTCACAGCTTAAAATTTAAGCTTGTCCAATACATTTCTTATACTAGCTTTAGATCTAATAATAGTGATAAAGACTATCTCTTTTACCAATTGCTTCATAGTTCGACTTTCCTTCTTGAAGATTCTATTGTTGCGTTCAATCCATATCCCATAAACACGCTTAATCATAATAATCTTGAATAATTGAGTTATTGTAGACTTCCCTTTTCCATGTTGTACACTCCATTGAATGAACTGGTCCCAGTTGCAGGGAGAGAAACTATACATTTGAAGCCACTTGAGTATTCTGTTCCATAGAGAGCAAGTGAATTGGTATTGAGTCATTAGGTGTTCTATTGTCTCATTTTTCTCTTTGATACAAACCACAGGTTTTTGTCACTTCTATACCCCATTTCTCTAATCTGTCAGCAGTTACTAACGTTTTGTGAAGCATGAGCCACATAATAAAATATGTCTTTGGCCGGGCTGCATTGTTGAACATGAGACACTTCTACGTAACTCCGGGTTGCTCCCTAATCATTTGTAGATACATATATACGCTATCTTACTTCAAACTATGTTTCCAGTTTATTGCAGTTGGTCTATTGTCTCTTTAACACTCATAATCTTCCTGATCACCCAACTGATCACCCAACTTGTCTGACTTGGTATAGTCCACAGAGATTGGTTCTTTATGTAGAAAATATGAACCCATCTGATCCATAATTTATCCTCTTTGTGATTCAGATCCCAACATAATTTAGCCATTGCTGCTCTGTTCCATAATTTCATATTGATTAACCCCATTCCTCCATAGGCTTAGGACAACAGATTTTGTCCCGGACTATAAGAGCTTTCTTAGTGATCTGAGCTTCTCCAGTCCACACAAAACTTCTACAAAAGCCTTCAATCACCTCACAACTTTTGTAGGCATGATGGAAATATGTGCCCAGTAAGATTGGACTCTCATTAAGATAGTTTGCACCAGTTGTGTTCTACCTGCATAAGATAACTTTCTTGTTGTCCATGAATTGATTCTGGCCTTGATTCTTTCTATGAGAGGGCACGATTGAATTAATGATAGTTTCTTTGTGGACAGTGTATCCCCAACTATTTGAAAGGTAATTTTCAAGCTAAGTATCCCCAAACTTGCATATTTGTTGTCTGATCTCTTGTGAAACCCCTCCAAAATAAATAGAGCTTTTGGGAAGATTAGCTTGTAATCCTGAAGCTTGTGAGAATTATAAGAAGCAGTTTTGAAGGGCTTTGATAGATTTCATATCACCTCTTGAAAAAATTAATAAGTCATCAGTAAAGCTCAAGTGTGTAATTCCTTGGAGCATTTTGGGTGGAATCTGTAACTCTTATCAGTCTTGAGTCCATTGAGAGATCTACTGAGCTACTCCATAGTTATGGATAATAGGAAAGGGGATATTGGGTCACTCTGTCTGAGTCCTTTCGCAGCATTAAAGGCCTGAGATATATTACCATTTACAGCAATAGAGTAACTAACTGTTGTTACACAGGTCATTATCCATTGTGTAAATTTATTAGGAAATCCCAATCCTCTCACCTGCTCTAGATAGCACCACTCCACAAAGTCATAAGCCTATTTTATATCAATTTTCATCATGCATCTAGGAGAAACACTCTTCTTAGCATAGGCTTTGATCAACTCATGAGCTAAAATTATATTATCAGTAATCCTCTTCCCTGGCATAAATCCGGTTTGGCTATCACTAATGACAATGTAAATAACATCATGCAGTCTATTTGCCAGGACTTTTGAGATGATTTTATAGAGAATAGAGCAGCAAGCAATTGACCTAAATTCTGTTACATTATTGGGACTGGCCACTTTTGGAACAAGGGAAATTAGAGCATAATTGATTGGTTTATGGATCTTTCCAGAGATGAAAAAACTTTTAAAAAGCTGCAATCATATCATGCCTAATGATTCCCAAGGTATGTTTAAATAATGGTGCATTATAGCCATCAATACCTGGGGCCTTGTCATTTCTAATTGATTGTAGTCCTACATAAATCTCTTCTTTAGAAACATCAGCACATAGATGGATTCTCTATTGTCTAGTTAGTACTAGGCCCTTTTTCATTACCTGGACATCTATAGCTGGTAGTGTAGTTGCTGAATTACCCATAAGGCCTTTATAGAATTGGACAAATTTAGGCTCATATATGGTTTGTCTTGAGGTGGAAGTTAAGCTCTTGATCTGCTTCTCTTGAATTCTCTCCTTTATGAAAGCATTGAAATATTTATTATTAGAATCCCCAAGTTGAATCCATTTTATTCTTGACTTATGTCGTAATGCATTCTCCTTTATCATAGACCATCTTTCCAGATTTAGCAGTGTTTCCTTCACTTGATCGATCTATCAGTTCATCAATCATAGTAATCGTCATCAGATTTTGGAAACTGTTGAGTTGTGTCTTTGCCTGATCAATGTTCTGACAAATGACTTTAAACTCAGTGTTGTTGAGGCGTCTTAGAACTGGTTGGAGAGCCTTCAATTTGGACCAAACCTCCTTCATTTCATTACAACCATGCTTCTTCCTCCATTCTATCGCTACTATAGTCATAAAAGACTCATGTTCTATCCAGATGTTGAAAAACTTGAAGCTAACTTTCTCACAAACCTGAGGGTCCTATAAAGTGAGCAACATTGGACAGTGATCAGATATACTTGGATTATTATACTCAGTGGTGACATGATCCCATTGTAGCATCCATTCATAATTGCCAAAGGCTCTGTCTATTCTGCTTGATATCCTTTCATGCTCAGTGACTCCAATGCTGTGAATACATTCTTTAAATCTCTAATATCATTCAAGGTAACAATAGCTCCAGCATGTCTATCTTGGGGATTTAATATAACATTAAAATACCCAATCATGATCCAAGGTTTGATTAATCCCATGCAAGATTGTACATAATTCCTAGCAAAGATTTTTATGAAGTTCTCTAGTATTAAAGCCATAGATGACAGTGAACAACTGGTGATGATCCTTAGTTCTATCTGATCAGACAGTGTAAGCCCTTGTGGAGAACTTTTTAATTTATTCACCTCATAAGCATTTTGATCCTAGATTAGCCATATTCTACCATTAGAAGCAACATCATAATTATTAACTATTCCCCAACCTGGTGCTATAGCCCTGAATATTCCATCCATATTATGTTCTTTAACTCTAGTTTCTAATAAACCAGCAAGGCTTATCTTATTTGTGTGCAGAAACTTCTTGAGTTCCTTCTGTTTGTACCTCTTATTCATACCTCTCACATTCCAGATTACCTACTTCATTAGCAGGTGTTTGAGGCTCCACCTCTATCCACAGGCAGTGAAGCAAGTTTGCTATTCTATAGACAGTCAAACCCATTCTTTATTGGAATAGTTGCCAATATAGGAAAGTTTGCAAAATTGAGAGCAATATCAGACTCATTGGTGTCCTTTATATTTCGCTCCTGCATGTTTTCTACAGGTTGTTCTGGAGGTTGAATTCGTCCTTTGTATTGCCATTTCCGAGTCACTTTTTGGCCAGGTCTTTTCTTCTTTGGTTGATCTTGGTAGCTTATTGATGACCAATCTTCTGACATTTATCACAATATTTGGGTTTCCATTCAAGCTCCATCAGCTATACAATCATTTTTTCTCTAGGATCCATGATATTGATTAGCTGCGGGATTGGCTTTATAATATTAACTTCAATGAGCATTCTAGCATAAGAAATCCTAGTTAACTTTGTTGTACATTCATCAACAAACAATGGTACTCCAATTGCACTAGCTATTCTACCTTGTCTATCTGGTTCACAGCCAAGGGTTGAGTTTCTTCTGCTTCACCTAAAACCCCAGTTCCCATCGAGCTTCCTAGAGTTAGGATTGGGATTCTCCATCCTCATCCACGTTCTCTTCCTCATCCTCTCGCAATTGCTATTCATCCACGGCGCACGTTAAACTATCATGCGCTGAGAGCATTTAGAGAGAACCCTAAAGTGAAACACGTTGGAAGAATGTATTCGAGGGGGAAGAAATGTATCTTGCTATTCGATATTATTCAATATCTAATATATTTGTTAAAATATTAAATTTAATATGCTTAAAGATTAATATAGTAATACTATCCTAATTATTTGTTGTTTCTTAAAATGTGTATCAAGATAGTAGTGAAAAACTATTGTTGGGTGAAAGGGGTTTTTTTTTTTTTCATCTCGAATATAATATTTATTTTTCTGTAGGTAAATTTATTGTATAGATTCCTAAAAAGATAGATGTGGTGATTTTTTAAAAGTAAAGCAGATTGATAAAAGATATAAATATCAAGCTAAACTAAACCTGAAGGTGACTCGAAATCTGTCTTCTAGTCAAATCTGGGATATTCATGAGTTCCTGAATTTTTCTTGGATTAGCTTCTGCAGAAAAAAAAACATAAATTAAAAATAATAAAATACATCTGTAACCAATATCATGTTCATTTCCTTATTTTACTATATTGGAAGATATATATAACTAGTGATGGAGTCAGAAATTTTAAAAAGGAACATCAAAATATATAAAAGTAGACATTCCTAAAGAATAAGGGGAACCAGTCAGTAACCTACAATATATACACAATGCTAAAATTTTAACCTAGCTAAACAGTACTTCCTCTATTTAAAAAGAAATAACCTATTTTCTTTTTTGGTAAAACTTTAATGTTAACTTTTCACGTGACATATTTCAGGCCACAAATAAGGACATTTTGGTACATCTAACATAACTTTAATTTAGGACCATAAGATTGATAAGTCTTCCTTATTCTTTTAATCTCCGTGCCAAGTTAAATTAAATCATTCTTTTTGAAAGAGAGGAAGTATTATTTTTTGGTGAAAAGTGGTTCCACTGCACATTGTCATCTAAAGATCTTATGTTATATATAGACATGCATAAAAAAATAAGGTAAATCAGTCAAATACCCACAACATACTGATAAATCTAAGATTCTAATCCAGCTAAATAATGTAATTAACAATACAAGGTGGGCTCGTCGTGTGTGTATATATATATAAGATTTTAATCTAGCTAAACAATGTAATTTAACGATGAAAGGTGAGCTCATCGTGTGTGTATATATATATATAAAACGTAAGCTCATAAGATAACTATACACAGTGGCGAGCCACCTTTCACGAATAAGTTAAATTGTTTAGCTAGATTATATATAAATTTTTTATAACACCAGGTTATATTTATCTATCTTATTTTTCAAATCACATATTTTATGGCAGCTTACATATAGATAATATTTGAATGACCTCATTGTACATTTATATATGTTTGGGAAGACTTACTCTTTCCGCCAAGTGTTTTAACAGCTTCAAGGAATTTGTTGTGAAGGAAACTTGTCCAAATAATTCTACTCTTTGATGGTAGAGATGAACTGTCTTCGTCTTCAATCTCATGATATTTTCTTGCGGACTTGTCCCTCTCACTGTCTGACGACGAAGATTCAATGCAAATTATTTCATTGCAGATTTTTTCATTAGTATTTTCTTGGAACTCTAGATTAACCACTTGTTTGCTTGAATGCTTCTTCTTTCGTAATGAGGTTGCATATTCCCATAGATAATGTACATCATCTTGTGTTATGGGCTTCAGTAGGAAGAAAACAGCTCCATTGTCAAGTCCTTTCTTAGCTGTACTTTCTTTTTCATCAACTGACATAACTGGTAATTACATTCAATGATACAGATTTAAGTCATACAATTTGAGCAAAATAAAAGAGATGGGGTTATGAGAAAAAAAAAGGGCAAGTCCGGTTCACTAAAACTCCTAATATGTGTGAAGTTCGGGGAAATGCCCGACCACAAAGTTCTATTGTACGCAGTCTTACCTTGCATTTCTGCTAGATGTTGTTTCCAAGAGGTTATGAGAAAATAACAAATTAAAAGTTTCTTGAATCTATCTCTAAATAGTTTTGGTCCTTTAAATTATTTAAAACTGAGCATTACTGATATTGTTATGTTAAGTTATTAACAACTCAAAGATTATGAAATTTAACAAGAAGTATGAATATAAAAGGTTTAGTGGAAGCCCTCAAAGATTACCTCTATAGACAATGTTTGAGTTTTGATTTTCAAAATCTTAATAACAAATAAAATCTAAAACTACAACAAAAATGTCCACCCATTGCATGTTTGAAGTTTCTCCATTGAATGTTTATCTTTGTAAAATAATTGGTTAAATTCTAAATTTGATTGTGAACTTTTGTTGAGAATTAGTTGGTGACATCATATGAATCACTTTTTGTTAAAAAGAAAATCAAGATATAAGCTGGAATTCTATTTATTGAAGAACATGAACTGAGTTTTGAAATTAAAATTAAAATTAAATTTTATTGATTGAAAGTGTTTTATCGAAATTGAAACTCGTTCTATACTGTTAGCTAGCCTGAATATAAGGATTGATCTCCATTGAAGTTAATTTGAGTACTTTAGGTAATCCTATCTTTTTTACTCTTAATTTATTCCTTTTATTGTCCTAAGATATATACACTTAGTAATGGTCCTACTAAGTATATTATCCAATTATTTAACTCCCACATTCTTCAAGTTTTCCTACAAATATAGAAAGTAATTAATTGCCAATTTTAATCCTGTCAACGTACATCTCAACTGAAGAATTTTGTTGTCTTGCCATTCTCATACAAAGCAAAAATTTCAGAAGTTGTAAACATAAATCAACTCTACTACCTAGTTACCAGTATTTCCAGATGGCAGACAATCACACATCGACTCCAAGTTCATTCTTACAAAGGAGGAAAGGGACTCAAGATATCATGTGGAGTATGAAAAATTATGAAGTAAGTTTACTTGGAAAGGTGATTACAGTTAAACAAGTCAGTGTGTTAGGAATTAAAAATTCAATGACTCTTGTTTGGGGAAATCCAGTTGGATTGAAGGTTCTATTGTTGGAAAATTTGTCTTTCGACACAAGGACAACATGCCAACCAGAATAGGTAATGTACAGAACACCCTAGCTTTATGATAAATATTTGCTTAACATACATCAGTGACAACCAGAACTGCTTGCTAATTATCATATCTTTAACATATGTGAGTTATGGCTTCGAGTTTGGAATATACCACTACATTATTGGATATCTTATGAAGTAGGAGGTAAAATCGGCATGCTTTTGGAGGGACATCTGATGTTGCTATTCCTGAAAATGGAAGCAAGGATGAAAGACACATACACATAAATGTCTTAATGGGTATTAACAGGCCTCTACCTCATGGAAAATAAATATAGATGGGTTCAGAGATAAAATGGGTAGAATTTCGCTATGAAAACATTCCATACGTTGGCTACTATTGTGGGATGCTAGGACATACGGAAAGATCTTGTGTTCTTTGTGAGAAGATATGTGAAAAGGCAATATTAAGAGAGACCAATTTAGCATTTGGATGAGGGTTGAAAATTAAAGTTTGACAGTTAACACTTCAAGACGTCAAGGTAATCAACATGTGCGTTCACCTATTCTCATGGATGATAAAAGGAATTAAATTGTAGAGAATGTTGAAGGTATAGGATACTGATATAAAATGATAATGGAGTGGATGCTGACCGAAATGTTGGAAACGACAAAAATCTCCCTTCCTTCGCACCACATGATTTCTTCCATAAATTAAAGAAAGGAACTCTGGCGGCGGGAGAAAATTCAGTTGGACAGAATGCTAATGAAACAAGTCATGGTATTGTTCATGTAACTGGCTGTAAAATGGTGGTATCAATAACCATGTGCGTGTTGGACAACAGGATGATGGACATAAAGATATACATAATATGCTGAATCAGAACGAGACTAATATGCAGATAGACAATCCAAGGAAGGAGACTGGAGCAATTTCTAAAAACTCACAGCAACCTGGTACGATGGATGAGACAACTTTTGTAGATACAATTGGAGGTAGAGAAGCACGCGACTATTATTGGTAGGGAGGCAGAATCTTAACAACAAAATATTGATGTCCAAATGAAGATAGATGAGGGCGTAAGACTGTGAAGTTGGACTCCAATAATCAGTAGGTAACTACTTCACATAATTTAGGAAAGACTGACCCTTCTGTAATAGTAACTAACGAAATAACTACTGATAAATTCGCAAAGGAAGAATGCACTAAAAGGAATAATGCTGCTGATAAAGTAGATGGAAATAGAAAACACTTTAAACGTCTGATGGGCGCGTTAACATCTGATGTTGCTAACAAGAATCTGAAAACAATTGTGACAGAGAATAATCTTACTGAGGTCCGGCTAACGACATAAAATTCAGAAAACAAAAAAAATATGGTGGATCAGGAAGCCAGCCCTAAATGGCTTCAATGAAGACCTTGGTATGGAATTGTTGAGGCCTTGTGCCGTCCTTGACAGTTTCCTTTTTAAAGGATACAATGAGTCTCCACTCCCCGAATATGATCATTTTAAGTGAAACAAAGAATCAAGGAAGAATGGTGTTGAGAATTCAAAGACAACTGCATTCAGGTATGTCAATCCCACTCAACTACTGATAGAGCTATTCGTAGATCTCAATTGCAAGAACTTTTGTATTATTCAAATCGATGGGGCTTAACGTGGATTATGGTAGGAGATTTCAATGATATTAGCAATAATTCCATAAAAATTAGGAGGAAGAATAGGAAAGGCTTCTTCTTTTCGAGATTTTAAAAACTTTTTGTGGGATTTAGGAGCTATAGATTTAGGATTCAATGGAAGAGAAAATGATGGAGCCATAAGCCCTCCGAGTTGGAAACTAGATTGCAGCCTTGCTAATGTTAGTAACCTGGAAACTGAAGCTTCTGATCATAATGCTTTGTTAATAAATACGAGGTTGAATTTTAGGAAAAAAACGAGAAGGTTTTATTTTGATAAGCGTTGGAGTGAAAAAGAAGAAGTAAATAGGACTATCGCTTGATCATGTAATAGAAATATTGGAGGGTTCAAACAATCCAAAATTAACCTCGAACTTAAGAATTGTCGAATTTCTTTATTTGCTTAGCTTCAAGGGGTTAAGGAAAATTCTAGGGAAAAAATCCAAGGGATTAAGAATAAAATTGATGATCTTAAGAATGATAATAGGAATTTTGATGTTACTAAGTTGAGGTTGCTTCAAAAGGAATTAGGGGAGGCATATAAGGATGAATAAACCTATTTGAAACAAAAATCTAGAGCTCTATGGTTTCAAGAAGGGGATAAAAACACCTCATTTTTCATATGAAAACTATTCAGAGGCGTAAATGTAACAATATTAAAGGGTTTAAATTAGATGATGATCATTAGATATCCGAGCATAGTGATATACAAAAAGAATTAAAAAGATTCTACAAAAATCTTTTTACTACTTATCGATCTGCCAATTTTGACCACGTTCTTAATCTTATTCCTACTTTAGTAGATGCATCTGTTAATGATAGTCTTACTAAAGGAGTATTGAATGAGAAAATTAAAAAAGCTTTATTTGATATGCATCCATTAAAGCCTCCGGGTGTAGATGGTATGACTCCTTTTTTCTTTCAAAAGTATCGGGATATTGTTTCTACCAATATTTGTGAAGCTGTCAAAAGTTTTTTCAATTTAGGATACTTGTTACCTCTTGGAACCAAACACTTATAACCTTGATTTCCAAAGTGAAAAATCCTAGTGATGTTAGTCACTTTAGACCCATAAGCTTATGCTCTATGATATATAAAATTATTGTTATCATTATTCTCATGAGTCTTAAAGATTACCTATCTAATATTATCTCTCCAAATCAATCTGCTTTTATTGGAAAATGACAAATAATTGATAATGTTGTTTTAGCGCATGAATTTATTCATCTTCTTAAGAATAAAGAACCAGGTAAACAAAAATATATGGCCCTTAAATTAGATATGACTAAAACTTATGATCGAGTTGAGTGAGTTTATATTCATAAATTACTTCTTAAAATGGATTTTCATGAATTTTTATTAATTTAATTATGCAGTGCATTACTACCCCAATCTATAAATTTAATATTAATGGGAATATTATGGGGGATGTGAAACCTACTAGAGGACTAACGCAAGGAGACCCTCTTTCTCCTTATCTTTTCTTGATATGTGCCGAAGGCCTTTTGAGACTCTTAACTCATGCAAAATTATGTGGGGAGATTCAAAGCTTAAGATTAAGTAGAGGGGCCTACGATTAATCATTTATTCTTTGCTGATGATCCTTTTTTCTTTTGTAATGCTAATACTCAAAAAGTGGAAAAAATCTTTAGAATTTATGAAGAATGTTCGAGACAAAAGGTGAACTTCTCTAAATCTTCTATCTTCTTTGATAAAAATAGTTCTGAAGTTGATAAGGATAATATTATCAAAGTTCTGGGACAATTGCAAAGGAATAATGTAGGTTTATACTTGGGGTTGCTTGTAGTAGTTGGAGAATAAAAGAAAAAAATGCTAGAATATATTAAAGATAGGCTGAAAGCTAAAATAAAATGGTGAAAACATATTTTCTTAAGTGCTACAGGAGGTGATGCTTAAATCTGTTCTTTTTGCTATTATTTCTTTTGCGTTATCCTGTTTGCAATTTTCAGATTGCTTGTGTAAAGAAATTATTACCATCCTTTCTAATTTTTGGTGGAGACATGATGAGGATAAACAAAAAATGCTTTTTGAGAGTTGAGAGAACCTTTGTGTGGAAAATTCTAAAGGGGTACAAGATTCAGAGATTTAAAGTCTTTTAATTAGGTGTCGTTGGAAAAACTTTCTTGGTAAATTTTGACCCATAAAGATTCACTATTGTTCAAAATTCCCAAAAGTTACTATTTTTCACATATTTCCTTCTTCAAAGCTACTTACCCTTCTACTAGTTCTTGGATATGGGAAAATATTATTTGGGGTAAAGATCTTCAACAAAAAGGCATTAGATGGAGGTAGGCTGTGGAGAGAGTATTAAAGTTTGGTAAGATCTGTGGATTCCTCATCCTAATGGCTTTAAGCCTAGTCCTACGCATGCTTAACTAGATATCAAATTGAAAGTGAATCATCTTATAAGCCAAAACACCCATACATGGAAATTGCAAAATCTTCAGAATTATTTTTGTCCAAACGACTTCCATGCAATAGTCTCTATATATTTCTATTTTCACCACAAGAAATCGAGAATATTATTTGACATTATACCAAGTCTAAAAAGCATGAGGTTAAATTGGGATACCACTTAGCTAGGCAGATGGTTAGATGTGAGCAAGTGAATACGAAAGAGCTCAATCTAGCAATCAGCCTCTTTCAAAAAAATCTTAAAGCTTTTTATGGTCTATGAATATTAAGAATAAGTATAAGCACTTTATTCGAAAATGTATTTTAAATATGTTACCAGTCAATTATGTTACTGCTAAAAGAATGAGATATTTCTCTGAAGTGTGTATGGGGGTGTGGGCTTGAGAGTGAAACTATTGATCACATGCTATTTAGGTATCCTAGTGCTCAACTAGTTTGAAAAAATTATCCCATTAATTGGCCTAATTTAGAAAATACTATACATTTTTCTAGATAGTGGATTGATCTTATCACTAGTGATAAACAATATCATGAATCTATTGAGCTTATAAAATTAAGTGTCACCATTATATGGTAATTTGGAGGCTAAAAATTGAAGGGTTTTCAATGGAGACATTTCTAAACCTAATGATATTACTAACAAAGACCTCTTGATTTTCATGAATATTAAAATAATTTGCTTCCTACATTGTCTCCAACAGATATACATGCTTCTAAAGTTATATTTCTATCATTATTACAAGTGTATATAAGGAGAAGAAGATGACAAGTACTTATATGGCGGCTATGGATAGCTATGGTAACCTGCTTCAAGCCTTTGGCACCCCAATTCAATATGTTGGAAAGGCCATCACAGCTGAAGCGATTGTAATTCGTATGGCATTGGAGAACACTAAGAAAAAGGATTGGACAAAGGTACAAGTCTTATCAGATACAAAAAGTGTGGTGGATATGATGCTACAAATAACTATAGTCTCATTGGAGATAGAGACTACTTTTGAAGATATTTAAAACTTATGAGGATCATTGAAGAAGTCAATGTGGTGTATATTCCAAGATCTTGGAATATAGTACCACACAATTTAGCAAAATTTTCTCTTTCATTATTACATAAAGTTGTTTAGCTTTCTACTTTCCCTAGATGGATTGTAATTGATGCAATCACATCCATCAACTTTTTGAACCTTTTTATGCATTAATATAACTAGCTTGTTGGTTGTCAACAAAAAAAAAAAGTTACTTTGATTCCTTGTTTGCTTGATTGATTTCATTTGAACATAATTTGTACTTTTGAACCTATACTTGAATGTCAGTGTGAAGTTATTTGAGAATGTTGATTGTTTAAGGGAAAATTTGGATTGCCCCTCATTATCAAAAAATCAATCACTAGTATCAAGTTCTCTTTTGATTGTTCTTGATGTCAATTGATATATAAATGATTCAATTATCACTTTTTTGTTAGATTTCTTAGGAAGTGATCATTATTATTAACCCATCAATGTGTTCAACTACTTCTTAGTTGATGCTTGATAGTTTTAGCCTTATCCCTATTTCACATATCTTTAATTCCTTTCCAACAATCATCACTAGTGTTCTTAGGGCTAGTACTTCATTATTCATACGGGGAAATTCTAGTAGCTCAGTTGGTTGACTATCTAAATTCCCACGTTGTTGGTGAGGATTTGATTCTTCACATTGTAACCCCCTCCTCATTTTTCCTACTCCCAATTTAAAAAAAAAAAAAAAACTTAATTGTTCATATATAGTATGTTTTTTGAAGCTTCATGAGTCAAAAGTTATTAGTAAAGAATAATTTTTTCTCTCATAAATATCTATAATATGATTTTTTTTTGGTTTGTTGAAGCATATAAAGAATTAGAAACTCACAGCCAATAGGAATGTCAAATTCCTTGATTATCTCCTGTTGAAGTTGAAAGCCATCCATTTGAGGCATGTGGACATCTATGAGCACAAAATCAAATGAGAGACCACTGCTTCGAAGAACACTCAAAGCAACTTTTCCGCTCTTCGTTGTCATAACTGAATTAAACCAAGTAATTCTGTTATTATATAAATATAAAAAGAAAAGAAAAAAACTATTTTTAATAAATATAGAAATATTTCTTAATATTTCGATAAGGTACAATAAACACATGTTCATATAATCTTTGTTGGCTATAAATATCATTATTCACAGGAGTTTGTACTTTACTATTCCATTTATTCATTTACTTAAATTTTTAATTTTATAATATTGACATTTGTAAAATAATAATATACTTACTACACGATTTGACATTCACGTGCAATGCACATGCATCAAAACTAGTTTTATATAAAATATGACTAAAAAATACATCTTATAATATTAATCAATATTCATATCGTTAGCCTCTTAAAAGAAAACTTGGACCAGTAAAAAAGAACATAGAGAAAATATATTTACATATGCTAATTAAGATTTTATTTTACTAGGGCTGGGCATTCGGTCGGTTTGGTTTGGTTTGTGAAATTTGGTTTGGTTTTTCGGTTTTCGATTTAAGAAAAATATAAACCAAAATTGAACTGAAAAAAATTCAGTTCAGTTCGATTTTTGCAATTTCGGTTCGATTTAATTTTTCGGTTTTAATATTATTTCTTACTCTTTTTTTCGCTGAAAAGTAATTGATTACATACAAGAAAACATTACTAAAACTCTATAAAGATAAGCTACTCTATATTAGTAACCAATTAATAATTTATGAATTTAGAAATTATGTTTTTGGGCATTTTAATTTGGGTTTGAGAATTGGGAGATTGCCCTATGGGTATTTAAATTTGGGTTTGGGTCATATGTTGTTGTATTGGACAACTGGACTATTGATATAAATTATAATGGTATAAGATAAATTTGGTTTTTCGGTTAACCAAAAATAATTATTTTAAAACTGAAAATCGAACCAAATTATTAAACTTTAAAAATTTCAAACTGAAATCGACCGAAATAACAAAAAACCGAAACTGAAATTAAAAAAAAAATTAATTCGATTGATTTTTTCGATTTGAACCAAATTATGCCCAGCCCTAATTACCATAACAGATTATTAATTTCTTAAACTGAATGAGTGTACTTAGATTATTAGACTGAATAGACTTATTGATTAAGGATATACATAGCCTAGTTTATAAAATATGCTACTTTATAGATTTATAATAAATCATTATGCTCAGATCGTTAAAATATATTTTTGTACATTTTCTTTTTAATTTGAGTCTGCAAAAAAAAAATATTTATGTTATTTTTCATAAATTCATTTGATATACTTTAATCAGTTTTAAAAATTCACTTCGAAATTCACGACAAATGTCTTGACATATACGTCTCACTCCATAATAAATAAAACATCATATCTTACGTTTCCATCCATGATACAAAGAAGCATTTTTATTTATTTGAGCTTTGTTTTGCCACAGATAGATTGTTCTCATACAAAGAAAATAATAGAAAACTTTTCAACTTTGAGATATAAATAATTGTTATCATAATCCCAAGTTATGAATTGTAACAAATCAAAAACTTTAGAAAAAAAATGAATAAGAAAAGTTATAAGTACCTTGGAATTTTGAATTCTTGAGTGTTGCAGCAGTAATGAGAAGGCAAACAGTATCATCATCCACCACTAGAATGTTAATTTTTTCATTATTTTCTACCTCCATTGATTCAATTGTAAGGTATTTTAGATTGGTTTTTTTTTTATAAAGGGAATATAAATAACTTAAATAGATAGCAAAAAAATTGAAGAGAACAATTCTTAATTATTATATATAAAAAAAACATTTGATCAAATCCTTTTGCACAAAAGTCTACCTTTTTAGATTTGCTCACCAAGTTTTAGTAGCTTATTAAATTATTTATTGTCTTAATCTAATGTAATAAATAACTGATATATAAAAGCTACAACAACTTCCCATAAATTTGTATGCATTGACAACTAATCATGATTTAGATAATTAATATTTATGATTTTTTTTCTTTCAAAATCTCTAGTAAATTCACAATCAGAGCTACATAATATTTTATCCCTATATATATATTCATAAAAAGCCTCTCTTTTTTACTTTTTTTAATCCTGTACCAATACAATATATATTCTCGAAATTTTTATTTTTTTTAGTTCCTAGAACGTCTATGTAGCCTCCCACTCATGTATGATGCACTTCACACCCATGAACAGGATTCTACAAGACGCAACATGTTGGATTCCAAGGACCATTATAGACCTAGGGCTTTGATATCATCTTTTGTCACAACCCGGACCTAGGGCCTAGATGTGACACGACGAATGGGACCTGAGAGTTCCCAAACAAGCCTCGAAACGATCAAAACCACATCATCGATTCGGAAATGCATTCAAGAAATAAACACGTAATTCAACGAGGCGGGAAAGTAGGACTCACGCTATGGGGGTATCATTAGGGAAAGGGGCCTTTCACGCTGAACTCATAAACATACATAATCTCCATAGTCAACCAAGATTGTCATAGTCAATAGATAGTCAATATCATAAACTCTGAACATAACATCTCATATATATAAGTCCACAAGAGTCTACAAGGTGTCCAACAATGCCTCTAGTCAAGATGAGACAGGGGCCAGGACATGTCCCGGGCTCACCCTCAATTACTCAAATAAACATAAATTAACATGGACAGAAGAAAGGTGGCTTGTCCTTGAAAGATAGGATTCACCACAAAGTTAACTTTTCGGATTTGAGCTATTCGTCAAAAGGTGGATGGTCGGGGCGCTCGGTCCTTACATGGTAAAATCATGTAGACATAAAGTATGTGTTAGTACGTTTGAATGTACTAAGTATGCGGGCATGCTATGCACATGACTTATCAAACCTGCATTTCAATGTTAGATGACAAGAGCACATAATATAGAAGAAGTCATATATCCAAAGGAAAATAGTATACAATATTCCATGAAATTCATGATGCATGAAGTGCAATAATGCTCATACAGACTATAACCGACAAATCAAACCTATGCGAGCTATTGCATGAGTTAGACTGATAGCAATCTCCCATTTGTAGGGAGAAGATTACTTACCAAAGGTAATCTATATCACACCTTATGGGACCCTCATTTCGGTAGATGGTCACCTTCCTTACGGAACACACCATTTCGGAAGGATTTTTCAAAATCATATCATATCAAGACAAGATGAATAACCATTCCTTACAACTCGATCATTTCGATAATGGCTTATATTCCTATGTTGGCACATAGTTCGAAGAAAGAAAGAGGGCCCTTGGGGATAGCCCTGACGCTCCCAATCCATCGGTGCTAAGTCAAAATATCCCACGAGAATGCTTATACATATACATGATTTCAAGAGATACAAGGTTCACTCCAAATTCATTCAATGCACATTTGGGCTCAAAAGCCAAACCATAAATCAAAATCATGATATTCATGCACAAGAATAGCTCATTCAAATATACAAGATGGTGGAAGCACCCAAGATGCTCAGAGAGCCAAAATCATAAGACATGTATGTGATCACATTCTTGTCATAACCAACATCTTATCAAAATCATTTCATAAAACATAATTGGGCTTAGCCCACTTCATGATTTCCATAAATTCCAATGTTCATAGATGCAAATGCAATGCATGATGTGAGAATAGCATGGGTAATACAGATTTAATCTATAATCAACAATATAATACGAAATTGAAGTAAATCCAGAATTAAATCCACACTTAAATCATAATATAGATCATCCATGCATAATTCAAGCTTTAAGGGGGACATGCACATTCATAATTTCATAATCTCAATACAAACTATAATATAAGGGCTTAAATCAATTTAAAATGATCAATAAAGCACAACCCATACTTCAATTGAATTTATAAAATCATAAATCTCAAAACCCATATTTAAAGTAAGCAAAATTCCATAAAAAATCAATTGAAAAGAGTTTGGATCTTCTTAGTTGAAAGGGACCAAGAATCAATCCCACATACCTTAGTGCTAGGAGGTGAGCTTGAGAGGAAATTAGCTTGAAGAAGATCCCCAATGAATCCCCTCGCTTGAGTCTTGAGAAGGAAGCTTGGAGAGGAAGTTTAGGAATTGATTTCTTAGGAGGTGAGTGTTCTAAAGAGAATGAATAAGAATGGACTTGCCTCAGCTGATTTAGGGGTTTAAGCTGGGCAGAAATGCCTTAAACACACTTAAAGTGATTCAAATTTATGTAAAAACCATTAATGAAACATATAGGAATTGAGTTGCTACGACCTCACGAGAACTGACACAGTTCGTGAGGCACTTCACGGGCCGTGAACTGTGTCCGTGAGACGACACTTAGAAATTTCGCGATGCTAAAACACTTGGAATATTTTCGGAGCAAGGGGATCTTACACGGGTGGCCACACGATTCGTGTCAAATCATACGGGTCGTCTGAGTGACCGTCTGGGAAGACTTAGGAAAAATTCGCACGAACAAGTTACGAGACGGTGATTTCACACGGCTTGTGACACGCCACATGGACCTTGTGGGTTTTCGGTGTGACGTGCCTTAGCCCAAAACTCCCTGTCAAGTCCCCGAAATCAAATTTTTCGGCCAAGTCACCTTTCACTGGAGGTCACACGGTTCGTGTGACATCACGCGGCCTGTGTGGGCCTCCCGCAAAGTGACACTTGGTCAAATGTTTTCTCATGGGGAGACATAATAAGGTTTGATAAAGTCGTTCAAAAAATCCGGGTCCTTACAATGGGACTTAGGATCTTCCACATCATATCATAATCAAATCATAATAACTATATCCAATAGATAACCATAGCCATAAACTCCAAATAGCATATCATAACATATATCTATACAAGAGTCTACAAGATGTCCATCAATGCATCTAGTCATAGAATAGGACGGGGGGCAAGACATGTTCCGAGCTCACCCTCAAAGTAAATGTAACACACACAAAAGCAAAATAAGGTAGATGGATAATGAGTTGTCCTTGGAAGATAGGACTCACCACGACACTTTCTCAAACCCAATCTAGCCGTCAAACGGTGGATGAATGTAGTCTCCGGTCCCTACATGGTTAGATCAAGTAGGCAAAAAGTATGTATTAGTACATTTGAATGTACTAAGTATGCGGGCATGCAATGCATATGAACTTGTTAAACCTACATTTAATGTTAGATGACAAGGGCATATATCTGGAAAGAAGTATATAAACAGTGAAGGGTAATATAACCTTATGCCATGAAATTCATGATGCATGAAATGCCATAATACTTCAATATATTGAGGGGATGTGGCCATAACCAACATCTCAAACCCATGCGAGCTATTACATGAATTTTTCCGACGTTAACCACCCATCGGGTGAGAGAAGATTACTTGCCAAAGGTAATCTATATCACACCTTACGACTCGGTCATTTCGGTGTGATGGCCACCTTTCTTATGACCAGGTCATTTTGGAAGAATTTCCATATCATATCATATCACAATTTGCAACCATACCTTACAACCTGGTCATTTCAATATAGGGTTACCATATACCTATGTTGGCACCTAGTTCAAGAGAGAGGAAGAGGACTCTTGGGGATAGCCCTGATGCCTCCAATCTCATTCGATGTTAAGTCATCATCCCACAAAAATACTTATACATATACATGCTTTCAAAAGAGGTACAAGTCATTTCAAATATTTTCAATGTATACTTAGGCTTAAAAGTCAAACATTCTTCATGATCATTCATACTTGGGCTCAAAAGCCAAATCATATTTCAATCTACACTTTTCATGCATAAGAATAACTCATTCACTTATATCAATATGGTATAAACACCCAATTTGCTCAAAGAGCCAATATCATAGACATTTATGTAATCACATTCTTGTCATAATCATATGTGAGCTTAATCACTAAATAATAAACATATGTGAGCTTAACTCACCAAATCATTTTCATAAAACCATATGTGAGCTTAATCCACCGATAATTTTCATCAAAACCAATGCTCATGTATGCGTATGTCCTGAATGATATGTGAATAGCAACGGGCAATAGAGATTCAATCTTAAATCAACAATTCAATATGAAATTCAAGTAAATTCATAAGTAAAATCCACATTCAAATCACAATATAGATTACTCATGCTTAAATCAAACTTTAAAGGGACAATGCATATTCAAATCTTCATAATATTCATGCAATTCAATATGTTAGGGCTTAAATCACTTTAAAAATTAGCAATAAAACACAGCCCATATCTCAATTGAATCAAATAAACAATAATCTTGAAAACTCATATTTAAAGGAAGCTCAATTTCGTAAAATCAAGTGTAAAAGAGTTTGGGGTCTTCATGGTTGAAACGGACTATGAAGCAATCCCAGATATCTTAGCTAACCAAAAAAGAGCAAGAAGAATTTGATGAAGAAGAGAATCTTTCCTTAACCCCCAAGCTAAGCCTTCACTAGTTCACTTGAGAGGAGTTCTTAAGAGAGAGCTTGAATAAATTCTAACTGTTGATTTGAATTTGAATGACAGAAGAAAAGTATAGATCATTTAGGAGCCTTAGGATAGGATAGAAAGTCACAAAAAATTCTTAGCAGTAGCCAAAATTATGATAACGCCATTAATGAAACAGATCATAAAATATTGTCAGGAGTCCCGTATGAAGGGCATACGGTCCTTTTAGAGGCACACGGACCGTGTAGCCTCCCGTATGGCTACATTAAGAAAAATCCTCACTGACAAAGTTCCGAGACAGTGATACCATACTTGAAAATTTTTCACAAACGCCCATATGGACCACCTCATGACCTGTGAAGGGGATACACGGTCCGTGAGAGGTTCATGTATGACAAGCCTTGGCCAAAATGTGGTTTTCAAGACCAAGGCTACTCACACAAGCCACAACACGGCCCATATAGTTCCACACAAATCGTGTGGGATTCATGTGGTGCGTGCCTTGGTCTTAAACTCCAACATAAGGGCAACACTCTATGCACAAGGCCAAGGGCCACGTCAAGGCCCCTCCACACGGCCCATGGAGGTGCCCATAAGGTGTTACCCTGGTAAAACACTTTCCGGATCCAAATTCCAAGCACTCTTAAGGTCATACAAAGTTCGGGTCTTTACATCATTTCCCCCTTGGGAACATTCTCCCTCGAATTTGCTAGAGCAAGGCTTGAAAGGCTTGACTTGAACATGAAACATCCAAACACAAAGACATAATGCAAAATTCATCACTTTAAAATCATAAATTCATTAAAACTCACATCAAAACATCTTTAAATCATTTAAAACATCTTTAAATTATTTTCATGCATATGTAAGCATGTCACGTCATGAAACTCAAGAGTGAAAGAATTAGGACCACTTGGAGTAGGAAGAACCTAATACCTTAGGCTTTAGTAGATTGGAAAAGATGGGGATATCATTTCATCATGTCCACTTCCTCTTCCCATGTAGCACTCTCCATATGTTGATTCCTCCATAGCACCTTAACCGAAGTCACATCCTTGTTGCGAAGGTACTTTACTTGCCTATCCAAGATCTCAACCGGGACTTCCTCATCAGACAAGTTCTCCTTAACCTCAACACCTTCCAAAGACACAATGGTACAAGGATCGCCAATCAATTTCCTCAACATGGACACATGAAAAATCGGGTGAATAGAATTCAAAGCCGGAGGTAAATCTAATCTATAAGATACATTCTCAATTCGCTCAACAATCTCATAAGGACCTACATATCGGGGACTTAACTTGTCCTTCTTACCAAAATACATCACACCTTTTATGGGTGAGACCTTCACATACACCCAATCACCAACATGAAACTCAAGATCCCTCTTCCTAACATTTGAATAAGAATTTTGGCAACTTTGAGCCATTTCCGATCTCTCCCCAATCAACTTCACCTTCTCCATGACCTCAAACACCAAATTAGGCCAATCAAGGTCATTTCTCCCAACTCAAACCATCTGACTGGAGATCTACATCTCCTATCATACAAAGCCTCAAACAAAGCCATACCAATGCTAGCATGAAAGCTATAGTTATATGCAAACTCAATGAGTGGTAAATGATCATCCCAATTACCCATGAACTCTAATACACAAGCCCTCAACATATCCTCCAAAGTTTGAATTGTCCCTTCGGCTTGTCCATTAGTTTGAGGATAAAAAACAGTACTTAACTTCACCTTGGTGCTAAGCCCTCTTTGAAATAACCTCCAAAAGTAAGAAGCAAATTGGATGCCACAATCTAATATGATAGACCTACACATACCATGCAACCTCACCAACTCTTGGATATACAACCTTGCATAATCTTCGGCATTGAAGGCAGTCTTGACCGGTAGGATATGAGCCGACTTAGTCATCCGATCAAAAATAACTCAAATAGAATCAAATATCCTTTGGGTTCGGGGCAACCCAACCACAAAATCCATGTTCACATCTTCCCACTTTCAAGTAGGAATCTCAATATCTTGAGTCAAACCACCAAACCTTTGATGCTCTACCTTCACTTATTGACAATAGGGCATTTGGATACAAACTTGTCTATATCTTTCTTCTTACCATGCCACTAATACATTTCCCTCAAATCTCAATACATTATGGTAGATCCCAGGTGAATAGAATGATGAGAGTTATGGGCTTCACTCATAATCACCCTAAAAAATCATCAACATTCGGAACACACAACTGATCTTGATACCAAAGCACACCATCTCCCCCTTGGGAGAAAACCTCTGTCTTCTTTTTGGAAACCAACTTCTTCAACTCAGCTAATGACGGGTCTAAATCTTGTTTAGCCTTGACATCAACAACCAAAGAAGATTCATCCCTCTTTTAAACATAAATGCCATTATCATTTGAGTCAACCAATCTAACACCAATCTAGCCAAACGATGAACATCTCTTACCAACTCTTTTTTCCCTTTATCAACATGAGCCACACTCCCCAGAGATAGTCTACTAAGAGCGTCGGTTACAACATTTTCCTTGTCGGGATTATATTGCACACTCATGTCATAGTTCTTAAGGAGTTCCAACCACCTCTTTTGCCTCAAGTTAAGATCCCTCTAGGTGAACACATATTGCAAACTCTTGTGATTAGTGAAAGCATCAACATGCACCCTATACAAATAATGTCTCCAAATCTTCTAAGAAATACCACGCCGCTAACTCAAGATCATGAGTTGGGTAATTACGCTCATGCACCTTCAATTGCCTTGATGCATAAGCTATCACCTTCCCATGTCCCATAAGCACACAACCCAACCCAATCCGAGAAGCATCACAATATACCACAAACCCATCTGAGCCATCCGGTAGAGTTAAAATAGGAGCTGATGTAAATCGATCCTTTAAAGTCTAAAAACTCTTCTTACATTCATCCGACCATACAAACTTGGCCTTCTTTTGAGTCAACATGGTCAATGGAGATGTAATAGATGAGAAATCTTCAACAAACTTTCTGTAATAACTAGCTAACCCAAGAAAACTTTGAATATTCGAAGGAGTCAATGGTCTAGGCCAATTCTTCACGGCCTCGATTTTCTTGGGGTCAACCTTAATACCATCACCGAATACCACATGACCAAGAAAAGCTACTTCACTCAACTAGATCTCACATTTATTGAATTTAGCGTACAATTGCTTCTCTCTTAAAGTCTGAAGAACTAACCTCAAATGATCTATATGCTCCCACTCACTTTAGGAATAAATAAGGATATCATTGATGAAGACAATTACAAAACTATCAAGGAATGGCTTGAACACCCCGATTCATGAGATCCTTAAGCACAACTAGAGCATTTGTCAAACCAAATGACATCACAACAAATTCAAAGTGCCCATATCTAGTTCGAAAAGCCATTTTGGGAATGTTACACTCTCTAACCTTCAATTGATGATAACCGGAACAGAGGTCAATCTTTGAGAAATGGGTAGCCCCTTGAAGTTGATCAAACAAGTCATCGATCCTTGGTAACAGATATTTATTCTTGATGGTTACCTTATTCAATTGGCTATAATCAATACACATCCGAAGAGACCCATCTTTCTTTCTTACAAATAACACCGGAGCACTCCATGGCGATATATATGGTCTAATGAAGCCTTTCTTTAACAAGTCCTTCAACTGATCTTTCAAATCCTTCAACTCAGCCGGTGCCATACAATAAGGAGGAATAGAGATAGATTGAGTATCCGGGAGAAGCTTTATGCCAAAGTCCACTTCCCTTTCGGGAGGAATACCAGGCAAATCTTCGGGAAACACATCCAGAAACTCATTAACCTCCGAAACCAATTCAAGAGTAGGTGGCTCAAACTCCACATCCTTGACCCTTACAATACGATAGATACACCCCTTAGAAATCATCTTTTGTGCCTTGAGGTAGGAAATAAATCGACCTTTAATAGTAGAGTCACTACCCTTCCATTCAAGAATAGGCTCATCCGAAAATTCGAACTTGACTTTTCAGGCTCTACAATCTATAGAGGCATATGAAGCATGCAACCAATCCATCCCAAGAATAATATAAAAATCAAACATCTCAAGTTCCACAAGATCACACGGAAGGACTTTATACAAAACAGAGACAAGACAACCCCGATAAACTCTCCGGGCAATAATAGACTCACCCACAGGAGTATAAATAAAAAAAGGCTGCCTCAGAATTTCAGGGCTCAAACCAAACTTAATAACCAAAAGAGGAGTCACAAAAGATAAATTTTCACATGAATCAACAAAGCATAAGCATCAAAATTAAAGACTTTTAACATACTAGTCACAACATCCGGAGTCTCCTCAACTTCCTAATGAGCATGTAAAACATAGAACTTGTTGTGCCTAGGGGCACCACCTTATGGAGCTCTTTGCTGGCCTTGATCACCTTGGGCCACTTGACACTGACCCTTATGGGCAACCTTAGGACAATCAGTAACCTTGTGGTCATTATCACCACACCCATAGCATGCATCCAACTCTTTCCAACAAGTACCCATGTGGTTCTTTCCACACATGTCACACCGGGAAAGTAATGGCCCACCTCTAACCGGTGCTTTGTGTCACGCCCCAGGAGGGTACCCAAGACGTGGTCGGCACCCAAAGACTATCGCTAGTCCCCAAGCGAACCATTTGGCCTCATCACATCTATTCAATTCAACAACTCTACAGATCAGCGGAAGTAAAAGCAAGTAAATAGGCTCATCTCATCTAATGTCTCACATAATATATATAATAACGGAAGGCTAGTATAGAGAACTAGCTCAACAATCTCAACATCAACATTCAACTATCATCTATTAAGCCTATATCACTAATCAAGTGGTGCCAATGACAGACCCATGGCTACCGAAATCAAAATATAAGACTAGTCTAGTCTAACTCAAAACCATAATAAAATAAAGACAGTGAACCCTCTGGAGTAGGGGAGGCTCACCAATCTGCAGAACGTCCTAGATCTTTAACGATGCGCCTGTTGATGATTCGTAATCCCTATATCTACATCATAAAATGATGCAGCATCAAGTGGCGTCAGTACATGGAATATACAGTATGTAAAATAGCTGAATGAAACAGAAACCGATAGAATAACATAAAACAATCATCGACTCAGAACAATCATCAAATCAAATCAAATCGTCAAATGTCTATCTATGCAAGAATCAAGAGTAGACAAATGATCCATCGACCAATCAACCTCATCAATCAACTTAATGGAACTCATCTCATCACATTTCATCTCATCTCGACTCAGAGTACTCAAGGTAGGAACTTTCTCTTATCCGATGATAATCATTATGAGCCAGTGAATGTATAACAATCAAGTTGATGTTGCCACAGCCATTCCAAACTTTTCAGGTAGGGAACGAATCGAATCCACTAAAGGAAACAACAATTAACTAACTTCTCAGTTGCTTTCAAGGACTTCTAATCAAGAGAGAACCACAATATAGTATGATGGTTTTAATTCTAACCTACGTTTGGCGACGTAGTTTGATGAGTGCAATCAGACTAACTCTTATTCTTTCGATGCTCGATACTCCTCCCATTGCTCAATGCTCATAAGACAATCAATCCAATCATAGGGACTTTTAACCCTATCATCAATCAATCTCATAGGGGTTTTAACCTTTCATCAATCAATATCTCATAGGGACTTTAGCCCTCTCACCAATCAACATCTCACAGGGACTTTAGCCCTCTCATCAATCAATTTCATCAATGACTCAAGATTTAGAAAAATCATTAGGGAACAATCGAATAGACACATTGGTGGAGTTCATTTATAGAGACTCATAGGACTATCAAATTCTATCAACTCATCATCATTCTCTCATCACAATCACAATCACAATCGACAATCTTAACTCAAGGCTCTAGACTCAATTCTTGAGTTCACTATGCATGCTTTCAAAAATAGTCATGTAGGGCTATGCAATTCTTCATGAAAATGTTCAAGTCAAGAAAATAAGTTTATGATGATTATCAACATAGGAAAACATGAGAATTTAAATAAATTTTCCAAAAAAAAAAACCCATCAAGGATCATGTATGTACTCTTCGAACCATCAACTCATCTATGACCATCTATGGGGCACATAAGAGAATAATCGCATGCTTTTAGTTTAGCCTTACATACCTAGGAAGAAGTTATCAATCAATCACACCAACGATCTCCTCTCGAATCGCTCAACCTCAAGCTCTTCTCCTATTTCCTCAAGCCCTAGCCTTGTTAGATTATTGGAATAGGACTTAGAATGGGGCTTTTAGACCCTTTTTACGTCAAAACAATCTAATTAGATCGTGTATAAAGTTTAGGAGGGGTTGGAAATAGACCAGAATACCCCTCGTAAAATTTAGAATTTTTATCCAGTTCAAAAAAGCCCATTCCACGACGCGGATTGGTCGCATACTGTGCATTTTCAGAAAAAGTTTCTGAACGAGTTTTCTCAATCTTGTAAAAAAATTTTAAAAAAAATATAAGTGTGGGTCCGCTACAGAGACACGACACGCCTCCATCGCGCACTCTTACTTTTTTCGTTTTTGGATCGAAAAATTATCTTCTAATCTGGTCGCTCTAAAAATCGACCAAGGATATTTTTCCACTTAATTTTTTGTGCTGATCACAAATTTGGCATCGGATTTGCCATACGAGCATTGGAAGATGCGTTACGCGCATACCTCTCTTCTAGGAATATTTTGGTTATTTTACCGGGTGTTACATCATCTCCCCTTGGTATCATTCGTCCTCGAATGATGAGTAGAGGTGGGTATCATGGCACGAATAGACTCATGATGCATCTCGACATTCAACTAAACCAATCAAACTCTCAACTCTTCCTCGACCTCAATTAATACTACTCAGACTTAAGAATAGAAAGTCATATCAAGAATAGATCAATCAATTTAGTGAAGGGTAAGGAATTTACCTTCAACACTCTCATCATCTAGCACGAATAGGTGCAGATATTTGGCCTTCATCTCTTCTTCAGCTTCCCATGTGGCTTCCCCAATGAATTGATTTCTCCACAGGACTTTGACTGAGGCTATCTCTTTGTTCCTTAACTTACGAATCTGACGATCAAGGATCGGTACCTCTTCGTAAGACAGGCTATCCTTTGCTCCAATGCTATCAACAGGGATCACCAAGGCAGGATCTCCCAAGCATTTCTTCAACATCGACACATGAAATACCGGATGAACTTCATCTAACTCGGAAGACAACTCTAACTCATAAGCAACCTTCCCAATCCTCTTCACAATCTGGTATGGTCCAACGTAGCATGGAATCAACTTCCCTTTCTTCCCAAATCTTATGACAACCTTCATAGGTGACACTTTCAAGTACACCCAATCATTTACCTCGAAGTCCAAATCTCTTCTCCGCATATCGGTATAAGATTTTTGACGACTTTGGGCAGTCTTCAATCTAGCTCTAATGACCTTAACCTTCTCCATAAATTGGTGGACAAGATCAGGCCCAATCAATTCTGCTTCTCCAACCTCAAACCACCTAATTGGTGATCTACATCTCCTTCCATACAAGGCTTCATAGGGAGCCATTTGAATGCTTGCATGATAACTATTGTTATATGCAAATTCAATCAATGGTAGGTGATCATCCCAATTTCCTTTAAAATCAAGAACACAGGCTCTCAACATATCCTCTAATGTCTGAATTGTGCGCTTTGCCATTTGTCTGTGGATGAAAGGTTGTACTCAGGTTCACCTTAGTACCCAATCCTTTCTGGAATGATCTCCGAAATTGGGAGGTGAATTGAGCTCCTTCGTCCAAGATGATGGACAAGGGAACTCCATGCAACCTCACAATCTCCTAGATGTACAACTTGGCATACTCCTCTACAGTGTTGGTGGTCTTGACAGCTATGAAGTGAGCCGATTTGTCATCCTATCTGTAATAACCCATATCAAATCATGTTGCTTTAGAGACCTCGGTAGACCAATAATAAAGTCCATATTAATCATCTCCCACTTCAATTCAGGAATCTCAAAGTTCTGAGCCAATCCACATGGCCATTGATGCTTAACTTTCAGTTGCTGGCAGTTCGGGCACTTTTAAATGAACTTAGCAATATCCTTTTTCATTCCACTCCACCAATAGACTTCTCTCAAGTCATGGTACATCTTGGTAGAGCCAGGATGGATGGAATATCTAGTGTTATGGGCTTTAGTCATGATTCTATCTCGAATACCATCAACATTTGGAACGCACAATCTACTCTAGTATCTCAACACTCCATTTCCCCCTTTGGAGAAAACCATCACTTTCTGTTTGTGGACAACCTCCTTCAATTAGAGTATGACAGGATCTTGGTCTTGCTTTTCCTTCATCTCTGCAACTAAGGATGAAGCAGACCCATTCTGAACATTAACTTCTCCCTCATTATTCTCCTCAAGTTGAACTCCCAATCGATGCACTTCTTTGGCCAACTCCTTCTTTCCTTCCTCAACATGGGTTGTGCTACCCATTGACAATCTGCTAAGAGTGTCAACAACAATGTTAGCTTTACCTGGGTGGTCGAGAATGCTCATGTCATAATCCTTGAGCAACTCCAACCATCTCCTCTGTCGCAGGTTGAACTATTTCTGACTGAAGATATAGTGCAAGCTCTTGTGGTTAGTGAACACATCCACATGCACTCCATATAAGTAGTGGCGCCAGATTTTAAGTGCAAACACCACCACTGCCAACTCAAGATAATGGGTTGGATAATTCCTCTTATGAACCTTGAGGTCCTTGGAAGCATAGACTATCACTTTCCCTCTCTGCATCAGCACACATCCCAGTCCAACCTTCAAGGCATCACAATAGATTACAAGGTCCTTTATCCGATCGGGCAAGGTTAGAACCAGTGCAGTAGTCAATCTCGTCTTTAATTCTTAGAAACTTTTCTCACATTCATCGGACCATTGAAACTTGACCTTTTTTTTATTCAATTTAGTCAATGGTGCGGATAAACAAAAAAATCCATCAACAAATTTGCGGTAGTAGCCTGCCAACCCCAAGAAACCTATTATGTCAGTCGGAGAGGTCAGTCTGGCAAGTTCTTAACCGCTTTAATCTTTTGAGCATCTACTTGAATACCATCACCATAAACCACATGGCCTAGAAAAGCCACTGACTTAAGCCAAAATTCACATTTCGAGAATTTTGCATACAACTCATGGTCCTTAAATGTTTGGAGGACAACTGTGAGGTGATTAGCATGTTCCTCCTTATCTCTCGAATATACCAAAATATCATCGATGAATACAATCACAAACATATCGAGATAATGTCTAAATACTCTATTCATCAAGTCCATAAAGGTTGCAGGTGCATTCGTCAACCCAAAGGACATGACCAAGAACTCAAAATGGTAGACAAAAGGTTGTCTTTGGAATATCACATTCTCTCACTTTCAACTGATGGTAGCCAGGTCTGAGTTCTATCTTTGAGAAACAAGAGGCACCCTGAAGTTGGTCAAACATATCATCTATCCTTGGAAGAGGATACTTATTCTTTATCATGACCTTGTTCAGTTGCCTGTAGTCAATACACATTCTGAGGGATCCATCTTTCTTTTGCACGAATAGGACTAGGGCACCCCAAGGAGAAGCACTCAGCCTTATAAAGCCCTTCTCTAACAGATCTTTCAACTGTTCTTTTAACTCTTTCAACTCAGCAGGGGACATCTTATAAGATGGAATTGAGATAGGCTGGGTATCAGGAAGAACATCAATCCCAAAGTGAATCTCCCTATCAGGAGGTACTCCAGGTAGATCGTCAGGAAACACTTCAGGAAACTCATTCACAATCGAAACTCAATCAAAAGTAGGGGACTCAACATCATCAGATTTAACTCGCACGAGGTGATAGATACAACCTTTGGAAATAAACTTTTTGGCTCTAAGGTATGAGATAAACTTTCCCCTAGGTGCAACAGAATCACCCTTCCACTCAAGAACCGATTCATTCAGAAATTGGAACTTAACGGTTCAGGATCTACAATCAACGGAGGCATAACAAGCGTGAACCCAATCCATGCCAAGGATCACATCAAAGTCAATCATCTCCAACTCAACCAAATCAACAAGAGTATCCCTATGATAGATGGACACTACACAAGATCTATAGATTCTCTCAGCTCGAATAGACTTACCCACTGGAGTAGAAACATCAAAGGGTTCAAAAAGACTCTCAGGAGTTCTATCAAATCTATTGGCCACATAAGGAGTTACAAATGAAAAAGTGGAACCCAGATCCATCAAAACATAACAATCAAAATTAAAGACTCGGATCATACTCGTCATAACATCTAAGGAGTTCTCCTGATCTTAGTGACTACCCATGGAATACAAACGGTTTGTAGCTTCGGTTGCACCTGATGTAGCACCCCTCTGGTTTTCTCTAGCTAGCGGGGCTGGTGTAGAAGATTGAGCCCAGTCAGCCCACTTTGGACATTCCTTCTGGTAGTGACCTGCTTAGCCACATTTGTAGCATACATCATTCCCTTCACAACAAATCCCCAAGTGCATCTTGCCACAGTTACCACATGGTGGTTTACCCTGTGAACCTTGAGCCGCACTAGCTTGTGACTAAGATCCATGGGCTCCGATATTCTGAGACCTCTGATCATACCTGCCTTTAGGCACAGGTGCACTAGCAGATAATGGTTCTGGAAATCGGATACTATTACCGTTTTTTCCAACCTCATGGATGTCTTTGCTCTCTTACGTCTGAACTCTTCCTTATCCTGTTATCTCCCCTCATCGGCTTGTTGCATGAATATCATCAATCGCCTAATATCCATATCGCTCACAAGCATTTCTTCCCTCCCATCTCTCTTGGGTCCTCTATTCAACCCATCAACATACATCCCCATTCTTCCCCTCATATCAGCAACCATGTCCGGAGCATAGCGAGATAGTTGTGTGAACTTCAATTCATACTCTTGCACAGTCATAGAGCCATGTTTTAGATTCAAGAACTCTCTTACCTTGGCCTCTCTTCGTTCTCTTGGGAAGAAGTGTCCTAAGAAGGCTTCCTCGAAAATTGCCCAAGTCAATAATGGGGCATCCTCTCCTCTACCTTTCTTCCACTGGTCGAACCATAGTCTGGCTACACCTTGAGTTGGTAAGCAACCAGTTCAACTCTGTCCACATCTGCCACATGCATCACTTTGAACACCTTCTGAAGCTCCTCCACATAGTTCTCCGGATCTTCAGTGGATGCAGACCTCGTGAACTCAGGCTGATTCATCCTAAAAAATTCTCGGACTCTATAGGTGTCTTGGGAATCCTGTCTACCCACTCCTTGTCACGTAGCAGGTGCTGTGACAACCTGGGCTAGAGTTTGAATAGCCTGGCGCAGCTCTGCATTGGAGACCTCATCTTGCAGGGGCTGCTCAACAGGGAAAGCTTAGCCCGCAGGCTCCTCGTGTCTTTGAGGCTCAGGTGGGTTAACATTTTGCCTGGCGTGACGTCCCTTACCTTTGACAGCTCTTCTAGGAGGCATGATCATAACTCTACAACGCGTAGAGCCCGAATTAGAGAAGAACCTTTCATAGAGCATAACTCTATTGCACGACTTAGATCATAAAAGAAGTGAAACAGTTCCTAAATGTCCTATAGCCTCCATATTATGGATGTGGATCTCTTCACACCAATAATAAGGGATCTACTAGACACAACTTCATAGACTCCCTAAGAAATTTGAACTCTGTGCCTTGATACCAAGTTTTTCACGCCCCGGAGGGGTACCCAAGACGTGGTCGGCACCCAGAGACTATTGTTAGTCCCCAAGTGAACCACTTGGCCTTATCACATCTATTCAATTCAACAACTCTATAGATCAATGAAAGTAAATGCAAGTAAATGGACTCGTCTCATCTAATGTCTCAAATGATATATATGATAACAGAAGGCTAGCATAAAGAACTAGCTCAATAATATCAACATCAATGTTCGACTATCATCTATGAAGCCTCTATCACTAATCAAGTGGTGCTAATGACAGACCCACAACTACCGAAATCAAAATATAAGACTAGTCTAGTATAAATCAAAAGCATGATAAAATAAAGGTAGTGAACCCTCCGGAGTAGGGGAGGCTCACCAATCAGCTAAACATCCTGGATCTTCAATGATGCACTTGTTGATGATCCCTAATCCCTGTATCTGTATTATAAAATGATGCAGCACTGAGTGGCGTCAGTACGTGGAATGTACGATATGTAAAATAGCTGAATGAAATAGAAACTGGTAGAATAACATGAAACAATCATCGACTCAGAACAATCATTAAATTAAATCAAATCGTCAAATGTCTATCTATGCAAGAATCAAGAGTAGACAAGTGACCTATCAACCGATCAACCTTATCAATCAAATCAACTCAACTCAACTCAATGGAACTCATCTCATCACATCTCATCTCATCTCGACTCAAAGTACTCAAGATAGGAACTTTCTAAGAGTTTCTCTTATCCGATAACAATCACTTATGAGCCAGTGAATGTACAACAGTCAAGCTGATGTTACCACAACTGTTCCAAACTTGCTAGGTAGGGAACGAATCGAATCTACTAAAGGAAACAACAAACAATTAACTTCTATATTGCTTTCAGGGACTTCTAATCAAGAGGGAACCACAACATAGTATGATGGTTCTAATCCTCACCTACGTTTAGAGACATAGTTTGATGAGTGCAATCAGACTAACTCTTACTCTTTCGGTGCTCGATACTCTTCCCATTACTCAATGCTCATAAGACAATCAAACCAATCTAATCATAGGGACTTTTAACCCTATCACCAATCAATCTCATAGGGTCTTTAACCCTTTCATCAATCAACATCTGATAGGGACTTTAGCCCTCTCACCAATCAACATCTCATAGGGACTTTAGCCCTCTCATCAATCAATCTCACCAATGACTTAAGATTTAGAATAATCATTAGTGAACAATCGAATAGACACATCGGTGGAGTTCATTTATAGAGACTTATAGGACTATCAAATTCTATCAACTCATCATCATTCTCTTATCACAATCGACAATCTCAACTCAAGGCTTTAGACTTAATTTCTAAGTTCATTATGCATGCTTTCAAAAATAGTCATGTAGAGTTATGTAATTCTTCATGAAAATGTTCAATTCAAGAAAACAAGTTTATGATGATCATCAACATAGGAAAACATGAGAACTTGAATAAATTTTCAAGAAAAAACATGAAGGATCATGTATGTAGACTTTTCGAACCGTCAATTCATCTATGATCATCTATGGGGCACATGAGAGAACAATCTCATGCTTTTAGTTTAGCCTTACATAACTGGGATGAACTTATCAATCAATCACGTCAAGGATCTCCTCTCGAATTGCTCAACCTCAAGCTCTTCTCCTCTTTCCTCAAGCCCTAGCCTTGTTAGATTATTGGAATAGGACTTAGAATGGGGTTTTTAGACCCTTTTTACGTTAAAATGACCTAATTAGATCATGTATAGAATTTACCAAGTGTTGGGAATAGATCGGAATGCCCCTCGTAAAACTTAGAATTTTTTCCAGTTTGGAGAATGCGGACTGGGCTCATACTGTGCATTTTTTAAAAAAAGTTTCTAAATGAATTTTCTCAATCCCATCGAAAATGTTTGAAAACATATAAGTGTGGGTCCGCTATGGAGGCGCACTATCACTATTTTCATTTTTGGGTAGAAAAATTATCTTTTGATCCGATCGCTCTAAAAATCGACCGAGACCTTTTTCCCACTCAATTTTTCATGTTGATCACAAATCTGGCCTCGAATTTGTCATATGTGCATTAGAAGATGCATTTCGTGCATATCTCTCCTCTAGGGGTTTTTTGGTAATTTTACCAAGCATTACATTTAGGAGAGGCACCCTAGCATTGGCAAACCTTGCATTAGAACCTTGGCCCTATTGAAAGCAACCATAACAACCACCCTTGGAGTTAGAGAACCCACCATCATAACGGACCCTGTTAGAATCATGCACCCTCTTCTCCTTGAGCTTCTCTCCTTTAATCTATTCAACATATGTCATGAGTTTGGAGATATCCATATCCTAAATAAGCATAGCCATACGATATTCCTTCACACCAAATCAAAGATCCCAAAAATAAACTTGTGCATTTTTTCACGGGGGTCAGCCACAAGCATATTTGGAGAGCTTAGTGAACTTGAGGGCATAGTTCATCACACTCATACTACCTTGTTTGAGGTTGATAAATTCTATCATCTTAGCCTCCCTTAGTTCAAAAGGGAAGAAATGATCGAAAAAGACAAATTTGAACTCTTCCCAATTAACTCCATCACCACAAACCCACTCCATCAACCATTGAGTGTACTACACTTGAGCCACATCCTTCAACTGATAAGCAACCAACTAAGCTTTCTCCTCAGAAGTCACTCCCATAACAATCAACACCTTAGATAGCTCATCAATGAACTCTTGAGCATCCTCATCAGCCTTTGATCCATAAAACTCCGGAGGATTCATCTGGGTAAAATCTCTCACTCCAACAACCGCAGTGGGATCATGGGGAGGAAGATTGGCCTGTCTAGCCGGGGTAGTCACCACTTGGGCAATAGCAGTACGGAATTCACCATTAGTGATCAGCTCTTCCATAGGCCCTTGAGAAACTTGGTTCTCATTAACGGGGGCCAGTCTTGGTAGGGGAGCTCTTTGTGGAGGCATCTTCTGTAATGTTGCAAGGACATCATCAAGATTAGTAAACCTTAATATATGGTCCAAAGCATGACATAAGAAATGAAGAAGTGAGACAATTCCTAGAACGCCTTCATAGCCTCCCACTCATAGGCATGGTGCACTTCACACTCATGAATAGGACGCTACTCGACGCGGCATGTTGGACTCCGAGGATCATTTATAAACCTAGTGCTCTGATACCACTTGTCAGGACCTGGACCTAGGGTCTAGGAGTGACATGGAAAATGGGAACCAAAGAGTCCCCAAACAAGCCACAAGATATTCAAATTCACATCATCGGTTTGGAAGCGCATAATGAAATAATAAACACATAACTCTAAGGGGCGGAACAATAGGTCTTACGCTATGGGGATATCATAGGGATAAGGATTTGCATGAATACACATAGCACATAACACATATAGACTAAGGGGAGGGTAAGTATGACTCACTCTATGGGGAAAAAATGGGACATAGGGTCTTCCACATCATATCACAAATACACATCATATCATAATCAAATAATAATGAGCATATCCAATAGATCGCTATAGCCATAAACTCCAAATAGCATATCATAACATATATCCATAAAAAAGTCTAAAAGATGTCCAATAATGCCTCTAGTCATAGAAAATGATGGGGGCCAAGACATGTCCCAGGATCACCCTCAAAGTTAATGTAACATACACGCAAGCAAAATAAGGTAGATGAACGATGGCTTGTCCTTGGAATATAGGACTTACCACAACAACTTTCTCAAATATGATCTAACCATTAAATGGTGGATGAATGTAGTCTCTAATCCCTACATGGTTAGATCATATAGGAAAAACGTATGTGTTAGACGTTTGGATGTACTAAGTATGCGGGCATCCAATGCATATGAACTTGTTAAGCCTACATTTAATGTTAGATGACTAGGGCACATATATAGAAAGAAGTATATAAACAATGAAGGTTAATATAACAATATGACATGAAATCCATGATGCATGAAATGCCATAATGCTTCCTTATATAGAGGGAGTGTGGCCATAACCGACATCTCAAACCCATGCGAGTTATTACATGAATTTGTCCGATGTTGACCTCCCATCGGGTGAGAGAAGATTACTTGCCAAAGGTAATCTACACCACATCTTACGAACCGATCATTTCGATATGATGGGAACCTTCCTTACGACCCGCTCATTCGGAAGGATTTTCATATCATATCACAATTTGCAACCATACCTTATGACCCGATCATTTCGGTATAGGGTTACCATATACCTATGTTGGCACATAGTTCAGGAGAGTGGAAGAGGACCCTTGGGGATAGTCTTGACACCTCCAATTTCATCCAATGCTAAGTAATCTTCCCACAAGAATACTTATAAATATATATGCTTTCAAAAGAGGCACAAGTCATTCTAAATTATTTCAATGCATACTTAGGCTTAAAAGCCAAATATTCTTCATGATCATTCATACTTGGGCTCAAAAGCCAAATCGTATTTCAATCCATGCTTTTTATGCATAGGAATAGTTTATTCACTTATATCAATATGGTGTAAACATCCAATTTCTTCAAAGAGCCAATATCATAGACATTTATGTGATCACATTCTTGTCATAACCATATGTGAGCTTAACTCACCGAATAATAAACATATGTGAGCTTAACTCACCGAATTATTTTCATAAAACCATATGTGAGCTTAACCCATCGATAATTTTTATGAAAAACCAATCCTCATGTATGCATATGCCATGAATGATATGTGAATAGCAATGGGAAATAGAGATTCAATCTTAAATCAACAATTTAATATGAAATTCAATTAAATCCATAAGTAAAATCCATATCCAAATCACAATATAAATTACTCATGCTTAAATCAAACTTTAAAGGGACAATGCATATTTAAATTTTCATAATATTCATGCAATTCAATATGTTAGGGCTTATATCACTTTAGCCCATATCTCAATTGAATCAAATAAACAATAATCTTGAAAACCCATATTTAAAGTAAGCTCAATTTCATAAAATCAAGTGTAAAAGAGTTTGTGGTCTTAATGATTGAAATGGACCATGAAGCAATCCCAGATACTTTAGCTAACCAAAAAGGAACAAGAAGAATTTGATGAAAAAGAGTCTTTCCTTAATCCCCAAGCTAAGCCTTCACTAGTTCACTTGAGAGGAGTTCCTAAGAGAGAGCTTGAATAAATTCTAAGTGTTGATTGAATTTGAGTGAGAGAAGAAGAGTATAGGTCATTCAGGAGCCTTAGGATAGGATAGAAAGTCACAAAAGACCCTTAGCAATAGCCAAAATTATGAAAACGCCATTAATGAAACAGATGATAAATGTTGCCAGGGGTCCCGTATGGAAGGCATGTGGTCCTTTTAGAGGCATATGGACCGTGTAGCCTCCCGTATAGCTACACTTAGAAAAATCCTCACTAACAAAATTCTGAGATGGTGATTCCATACTTAAAAAAAATTTACATTGACGCCTATACTGACCACCTCATGACCCATGAAAGGGTCACATGGTCCGTGAGAGGTTCATGTGTGATAAGCCTTTGCCAAAATGTGGTTTTCAAGCCCAAGGCTACTCATACAAGCCTCCACACGGCCTATAAAGTGCCAAATGGACCGTGTGGGGTTCATATGGTGTGTGCCTTGGTCTTAAACTCCAAGGCCAACATTATGTACACAAGGCCAAGGGCCACCTTAAGGCCCCTCCACACGGCTCGTGGTGAGTTACACGGCCTATGGAAGTGCCCATAAGGTGTGACCTTGGTCAAACACATTTCGGAACTAAATTCCAAGCACTCTTAAGGTCATACAAAGTCCGAGTCCTTATATTTCAGTTTGGATTTGATTCTCTTAGGTGATTCTTATTATTTCGGCTATTTTGGCTTGATTAATTAGAACTTGATGCCAAAGAAGGAATTGAGAAAATTTCTAGAAATTCTTAAATAAGTTGAATTCTGTGTGCTATTTCAATGTTCCTTGTTCCGTGAGGGTGCCGGTGGGTCTAGTAGAGCATGGGGCCCCACATCTTTGCCTTGTTGTGCTTAAGACTGCATTTTCCTTGATTTTCATGGACGAAATATTTTGTAGTAGTGGAATAATGACCTTCTAGGTCATTAATGATATTCTGGGTATTTTGCATTTATTAAGGCTTGCTTGTAGTGACCCTGAGTCATTTCTGACATGTTGGCACTGATAATTCAGTTGTCTTCACTTATTTGAAAGATGTGCAATTTTTTATAATATTGGTCGATTTAAAGTTGAAAATGAGTTTAGAACTAAAGTCGAAGTAAATGGCCTCGGAACAAAATTTTGGCAGTTGTATCAACTCTGGAATGACCGAATTACGAGAGACATGTTGGTGTAATTTATACCAAGTTTTGCAAATTTAGCCTCCAGAATGGGTCAATAGTTGACTTTAGTCAACATCCTTGGTAAATGTGCCCAAAAAGGGAATTCTGACAGCGTGGTTAGCTCCATAACGTTGAGTTTGGTCTAGAATGACCTTTTGTTTGGTTCCCAAAACTTCCGGGTGCATTTCAACCCTCTCGATAGATTTTAATATTGGAAAGTAGGATCTAGATTTGAAGAAAACGACCTTCAGTGGAAATTTCAACTACACTGTTGAATTTGAAATGTCATTTTCGATCAATTTCATATATGAGCTGTATTTTTCCTACTCCAGATAAGGCCAGAGCATCGAAATTAAGTTTGAACAGTTGCTGAAAATTAAAGGTGGTGATGACATGGCCGCACGAAGAGATGACACATGGCAGCCACGGAAAAAGGGAACATGTATACTCAGCAATTTCCAGTTAGCACAACAAAACTTTGCATGGAGATATTTCTCTCATTTTTAATCTGATTTGGTTGATTCGAACGGCTAAGTTGTGTATTTTTTCTGAGAGGAACATCTTAGGAGCGTCGAAAATTGTTGTCGGCACATCGTTTGAGGTAAAATAACCGTATTCTGCTGTAATATTGAATATATTTTTTGAAAAATTTGGCATGTGACTTCTTCTATTTTGTGTGTTTCTGCGAGGCGCAGACTATGGTGATGTCAGAATTAATTGAGAGAGCTTTGTTTGGTGCAAAAATGTGGTTTTTACTGCTATTATGTTTATATTTTTTCAAAAAATTTGGAATGTGATAACTCGGTCATTTTGGATCAATTTTTAGTGAAATATTGGTCTAAATTGAAGAGTTTTTCGAGGCACACCCAATGATATTAATGGATTTTTCTGAAGTTGCTCGGTTTGGGAGAAAATTGAGGTCAAACTGGCTACCATGTGTAGTTTTTATCGAAAAGAAATGTTTTTTGTCTTGGGGCTATTTTTATCATTTTAGACGTTAGATTGAGCCCAAATTTCTGGTACAGACTCAACGAGGTATGGAGAATATTATATGAGCTTTTTTGGAGAATTTTACCGTGGGCACACTGTTTGGCCCGAAAATTTACCCAAGCCCTTTTTGATGATATAAATATCAAAACGACTGTATTGATGTTGTTATATTATCGAAATATTGTATTGCTTTCTGTTGGACTTCTTTAATTTAATTTTTGTTAAAAAGACTTATTTGAGCTAAAAAATTTCGTTGAAATTTTAAAACTTATGAAGAATTTATATTCATTTAGCATAGGATGTACGTGCAAAGCACGTGTTCTAAAATTAGTGTGTGTGTATATATATATATATATGAAATTCTTGAGAGATTATATACATATAATGTAAAAGATATTTTCGATTAGCCAGCATATTTGAATTTTGGATTCAAATATCTATAATTGTGATATTACATATATATTAGTAACTGAGTTAATAATAAATTTTATACAAATTTCATAAAATCTGTTTGGACTCTATAAACTGAATCATGAAGGCTTCATAAATTTCAGCAGCATTTGATATACGGTGATGGACAGACTCCATCATTTCAACCCATTTCTTCCATATTTTTTTGTTGACCCCTCCATCTGTTATATCCACGGAAGGTGACATCCAATAGACAATTAAATTCGGATAGAAAGGAAATTGATGGAAGCTTCAAAGTTGGACCTTCAATCAAAGAAATAATGGGATTCAAGAAACGGGCTTTTCTTACTTGCGAGATTCCACCTGATGGTGAAACCATCAACTCCTCTCTTTCATCAAACACTGAATCTTTTATTGATTCTTCAAATTTTTTACCAAAGAGTTAGTTTTTTGCTTAATTGATGAGAAGAGTCTTTGTACGGAGTATTTGAAGGAAAAATGAAAGACTTTCAGGCGTTTATTGTGTGAAATGAAATTTATTAATCATTATATTTTTAGGTAAAGTTGATGCTGACATCTCAAACTTTTTGTCTTAAGGGTGAGTTCTATGGTCTAGAAGAGAGGAAGGAGCCTGAAACAAGTCTTTTATTTTGTACAACTATTTCAAGTCTGGAAGGGAGGAAGGAGGACTATGGTTTAAGAAGAGAAACTAAAGGAGTATAGAACATTGAAAAAAAGAGATTTACACACAAGAGTGTATAGGTTTCAGTTCAATCTACGATTTCTCCGTCTAGATTAGGATATCACGGTATTCTAGAAAAATTTTTTGTAATTTTGTTATGTTTGATAGGTCAATTTGTTTTTTTTTTTGGAAAAAAAAATTAAATATAAAAATAATAATAACATATTTAATGTAGTCTCACATAATTAAATGTTAGAAGAGCAAAGTGTACACAAATTCTATTCTTACCATTGAGATCGAGAAAATTGTTCCAGATTAAACCTCGATTCAAGAAAAAATCATTCAAAATAGTCTGAAAAAAAATATAACAAAAGTATTTTTTTTAAAAGAACACGACAATAACACCCTCGAGCCCCCACCACCCAACCTATCCTACCCGAAGACTGTTTGTGTTAAATTTTACATAAATATTCATGGAATAATACTTTTTTGCTTACTTATAAAATACTAATTTTCACACACGTGTGTTGCACGTGTATCTCAAGAAAGTAATATATGCGATGTGAGTTATATCAACATCGTAATGTAATCATAAACAAACAAAAAAGAACTAAAAACTACAAGCGAAAATTGATAAATACTCGTTCATTTTGAATTACTTCTTTGTTAAGTGATAAATGATTAATTTTATCTGAATTACAAAATTGAATAACTAAATAAGATGTATAATGAGTCATTGTATGACCAATACTTGTAAACAAAATCATTGCATATGATCCAACTGTGTTTCAATTGCTCTATTATAAGCATAACATTTGTTATGGAAGCCAGCTATATGTATTACGACCATATTACTTAATAATCCAAATAAGTAATGAGGTGTTACAAATCAAGTTTCTTGATACAATAATCCATGTAATTCTAATTAACCAAATCAAGCACAAAAGGATTAATGAGTTCTTTCTAAGTAATATTTTCTTAGAGTTGAAAGTTGTAATGATCATAAAGGTAGCCACTGATCTGCAGGAAGAGGAGCACCAATCAATACTTTCAAACAATACCTTTCTTTAGTTGCATTAATTATTTTATGCTAAGTATATTATCTTTGCATTTTAAAAATTGTAATCAAATTATACTATAAGAATGAATTAACGTTAATCATATATTAGTCTTCTAGAGAAATCAGCCTCTCCATATCGACACATTCCACTACTAAAAAAACTGTGAATAGCAACCTCAAAATTAGTGAGCTCCAATTGAAGTCGGCAATTTTTGACTTCCGAAAGTTGTACTGTTTAAAAAAATAAACAAATAAAAAAACTTAAGAAAATCGATTTTAGGAAGTCGATATTTTATGTAAAAAAATGCAGGAAAATAATATAGCGACCTCCGGAGGTTAAAACTTTTCCCGGGAAAAAATATATACAAGAAAAACTGACTTCCTAAGGTCGGTATTCAATTTAATAAATAAATAATAATATTTTATTTTATCTCAATTAAATATTAAAAATTTAAAAAAATCTATGTTTAATAAATCGTCCTCCGGAGGACGGTAATGTGTAAAATAACAAAAAAAGGATAAATTTTACCGACTTCTAGAAGTCGATATATTTAAGTTTTATATAATTAAAATTACTTTTCATTAAAATATGTATATAGTGACCAAGGTAAGTCGATATACTTTTTTATTTAATTATTTTTACTAATACCAACCTCCAATGATCGTAATACGATAACAAATCAAAAATAAAATATAATCTTATTTGAATGAAAAATACAAAAAAATCAATTAAAAGTTAGAGCAACAATTTTATGTAAAATATTAGAATAAATTAATGTAAAATACCGACCTTCTAATGTCGGCATTAATGTGATTAGTTTTATTTTTATTTTAGTTCAATGTGATTCTGACTTTCGGAGGTCGGTAAATTTTATATTATCTAGCTATTTTTAATAAATTGACATATGGAGGTCAATTTTAAAAACTTTATTTATTAATCATTATTGTTGTATATTGTGTATAACCTTAACTTTTTATTTTATGCTTATGATTAACCTTTTAAAAGTGTAACAATTTTTTGTAAATTTTATTAAAAAAACTAAAATTGGTGGAATAGACAATAAATAAAATATCGATACTTCATACTCAAAGTATGAAATAACATTAACATTAACTAAGAGATAATTTTATATATATTCATAAAATAATGTAACAAATTCTATCAGTCTGATGCGTGTATATATATATATATATATATATATATGTATATATGTATGTATGTATATATGTATATGTGTGTGTTTGTCAATTCTATGAATGTCCATAAATCCTAACTTAAATGAATCTCTCCTGTAGTAATGTCATCGGCAAAAAAAATGATAATCCGTCGAAGATGTGTGGAATACGTTAATTGTAGGAGGTAATATATACTCGTTGAGTAGTGTAACAAACAAAATTCCATATATCAATTAGTAGTTTGAGTATGAAATACATCATTAATTAAAAAAAAACACCGATCAATTCAAGTATTAAATATGTTGTTTATGAGGTGATAAATCTTTGTTGATTGATAAACTATAATTCATCGGAGATGTATGAAATACGTTGATTTTAGGAAATTATACATTGAACATTGTAATATATATATATATATATATATATATATATATATATATATATATATTACATATTTTTTTAGTAGTTCATGCGTCTACTTTTTTAGATTTTGAACTCCATTATTAAATATGATTTTAGTTCTACCACTAAATTCAAGTATGAAGTATGTTGATATACTTAGGATGTAATAAGTATAAACTACTATTAGTATACTCGTGAAATTATATATTTAACAAATTATATCAAGTTCTATAAATATTAACCTCCGTGGATAATCGATGATCTATCTGCCTATAATAATTTTATTAAAAAGGTATAAGTAAATGTAGATAACATATAAAACAAATCTTCAAAATTTGGCCTCCATTGATCGTTTAATTTAAAATCTATATATATATTTTTTACAATATCAACGTCTTAAGATTGGTATTCATTATATAATTTTATTTAAATTAATAAAATTTCATCTCAATAGATTGGAATATTTTAGCTATTATTTTGGTTAAATAATATCAACTTCTTGAAGTTGATAGCTTTTAAATATTACTTTAATGTTAATCGATAAAATCAATACAAAATATATTAATATCATGTATATATTAGTAAAAGTGAATTTTTTTAAAAAAAATTACCGACTTTCAGAAGTCCGTATGATTTTAGTTGACCCGCCTTCGACAAATAATTTCCCTCTTTAGACAAATAATTTTCTCTTTCTCTGAAAAAACCCTAAGACTTTGATCTCTGCTCTACGGTAAAATCAACCTGAAGAGGAGTTTCTCACCCTTCCCTTTGCTCTACGCAGCTTCTAGCCCTTCCCTTCTCACGAGCGTTCACAGTCTTGAGGTTGGTGAACTGAAGCATAGCACCTGCGCAAGAGCTTCAATAACTAAAGCCTTTGCTTTTCAACGTCCAGGTTGATTTCTTTGTTCCCATTTCTTTCTTTTTGTCTATTTTGCCAAAATGGATTTTGTATTTAAATATGTAATCCCTCTTAAAGTAACAGAACTCTATACTTTTGAAGTCAGTTTAGGTAAAGAAAAAATTAGTCAAAAGAAGGGCTTTAGCTCATATTAGGACTACTTTTGAATCATAGCAGTCATCCCACCACCTCTTAGTCGAATCCCACCACCTTTGGGTTGTGATAAGCTTTCATATGCTACGTTTGACTGCACATTTGCTGCTATAAGAAATTGATCAGAACAATCTGATTGTGATGAATCACACAAATTTCCATTTCTAGTGTTTTGATGTTGAGTATTAGGGTGGAAAAATGAGTATGTTTCTGGTGAGAAGGGAACAGAGTTTTCATAAGTGAGGGAATTTATAATAGGTGGTAAGGAAAGAATAGCAAACAAGAAGACAGAAGAAGCTAGTGGTGATTTTGGCCTCATAATGTGCAGTAGAACAATGACTTCAGAAAAATTACTGTAAAATCTGCTCTTTCTCTTATATCCCTTAGAAATGTAAGAGTTGTTTTGCATAAATAACATCACTTACCTTTTATTATGTGATAATGTGTTTGAAACTAGCTTGAAATTAATTTAGAAGTAGTTTAGAATTAATGTGATATAGTTATTAAAATTAGTAAAATTAGAATTAATACTTAATCATTGTAATTTAAAGTTTAAACTTATCATTATTATTTATGGAGATGGAATGTGATCGTCGTTGGATGTATTATAGAAACAATCCTGGTCGAGCGAGTATGGTTCCAGAATTTGTAGAAGGTGTCACTCACTTTATAAATCATGCAAAGACACTTGATTCCTTTTTAACTTCAACATTGATTAGGTGTCCTTGTGTTAACTATGAAAATGTGAAATATCAAACAACAGAGAATGTTTTTATGCATCTTACGAAGAATGGGTTTAAACCAGGGTATACAGTTTGGACTAGTCATGGAGAATTTGAAAGTGACAATAGGTTTAACAACTTTGTTGTTGGTGAAAGTAGTAGATCTATGGGACATAATTTTGTTCAGGATTCTAGAATGTCGGATATGGTTGATGATGCTTTTCGGGATATATTCTGATTTTGAATATGGGGAAAATATAGAAGAAGCTCCTAATGAAGAAGCAAACACCTTTTATGAACAATTGTGTGATACTAGTCGTCCTTTGTTCAACGGGAGTCCGCACTCTAAATTGTCTATTGCAGTTAGATTGTTAAGTATTAAGTCTGATTGGAATGTTACTCAAGGAGCAATGGACTCTATAATAGATCTCATGAAGGAATTAATTGATCCCAATGTAGACATTCCTAATTTTTATTATAAGGCAAAGAGGTTGGTATCTAAGTTAGGGTTTTCCTCGACAAGAATTGATTGTTGTAAAAATGGTTGCATGGTATACTTAAAGGATGATATCGATCTAGAATCTTGTAAGTTTTATAGTATCCCTCGCTATAAGCTTGGTTCTAGTGGAAAGAAACTTGCTATTAAGGCAATGCATTATTTACCTCTTATACCAAGATTGAAGAGGTTATATGCATCAAATAGCTCTGCTCCCCATATAACATGGCACAGTGAAAGTAGAAGACCACCCGGTGTCATGTGTCATCCATCAGATGGCGAGGCATAGAAACATTTTGATAGAACTTATCCAAATTTTGCTACTGAACCAAGGAATATTAGGCTGGGCTTATGTCCCGATGGTTTCACCCCTTTTTCAGTTTGAGCTGCACCATATTCTTGTTGGCATGTGTTTATTATACTGTATAATCTTCCACCTGAGATGTGCATGACAACCATATATATTTCTAAATTGTGTCATTCCTGGTCCACGTAATCCAAAAGGTTTGATTGATATATATTTACAACCTTTAATTGATAAGTTGAAATTGTTATGGTATGAAGGAGTTGAAGCATGGGACATTTCTCGTAAGCAAAATTTCAACTTACGTGCTACTTTAATATGTACTATTAATGATTTTCCTTCTTATGGAATGTTGTGGGAATGGATGACATGTGGAAAGTTAGCATGTCCATATCGCATGGAAGATACTAAATCGTTCACATTAAAACATGGCCGAAAAAGTTCATGGTTTGACTGTCATCGTCGGTTCCTACCACCTAATCATGAGTCTAGAAGAATATAATATGCATTTAAAAAAATAAAACTGAACGAGATGGTCCTCCCTCAGTATTAATAGGTCATGATATTTGGGAGAGGGTTCAAAATTTTCCAAAGGTAACTGAGGAACCACCATACAAATTGGATGGGTATAGTGTTGCACATAATTGGACCAAACAGAGTATATTTTGGGAGTTGCCTTATTCGAAGGATAATCTTCTCAGACATAATCTTGATGTCATGCATATTGAAAAGAATTATTATCTCTTCGACACTGTAATAGATGTGACTGGCAAGACAAAAGATAATGTTAAGGCTGGACTTGACTTATAAGAATACTGTAGACGTCCATAGTTACATTTACAAGAGTTTGCCAATGACAAGTTGCTTAAGCCTAAGCCAGTTATGCATTCATAATGGAACAGAAACGGAAAATTTGTGAGTGGGTGCAGAGCTTGAAGATGCCAAATGGTTATGCCTCAAATTTGGGAAAGAGGGCTGACATGGAGCACAGAATATTACATGGGATGAAAAGTCATGACTTTCATGTTTTCATGGAACAATTACTCCTGATTGTTTTTTGTGGATTGACTGAAAATGTATGAAAACTGATGGTAGAGATTAATTTGTTCTTTAAAGACTTGTGTTCCAGCACACTGAGAGTAGAAAATCTGGTTCTGATGGCTAAAAATATTGTTGTTATTAGCAATAAGTTGGAGAAGATTCTTCCACTTGAGTTCTTTGATGAGAGGGAACATCTTCCCATTCACCTTGTTCATGAAGCTCTACTAGGAGGTCCAATTCATTATAGGTGGATGTATCCTTATGAGTGGTAAGTAATTAACTATAACCCATTTATTCTTATTTATTTAATATTTATATATGTATCTAATGTACACTTTTACAGGACAATTGGCATGTCTAAAAGGAGTATTAAGAATAAAAATAGAATGGAAGATGGTATAGTTGAAGCATACCTTGTTAGAAAAGGAAGCCACTTTTATTCTTACTACTTTGATGATCAAGTGTCTTGTTTGAAAAACAGACCTAATCGACATGTTGATGGGAGATTGCCCAGAAGTCCAACCCTTTTAAAAGTAAGAACATTAAAAATTTAAATAATATATTCAATTCCAATTTTATCAAGGAAACTAACTATATTTTTAATATGATTGTACAATTATTTTGTGAGGCAACATGGCTATTTTATCAAGTATATTCGTTATTTACAATGTGGTTTACTGATTGGGTAAGTGTTGTACTATACACATAATAATAATAACAACAAATTATAGTACTCTTCTTTGTACTGACCTTATTATTTAATTTACTAACTATATATAGGCATACAATTTAGAATATGCAGCCACATTTGATCACTTTTCCAAGGATATTTCTTGGGGACTGATTACGGTTCACTCAATGTCCCAACATAATGTGAATGGCTTTAAATTTACCGGAGAAATACTCGAAAAATAGGAAGACTAATAATAGTGGTGTCTGGGTTAACGGTGGTGATGGAAATCAGGAGAATGTTTATTATTTTGGTGTCCTACAGGAGATTCTAGGGTTGGAGTATTCTGGTTGGCCAATCAAAAGAATAGTACTTTTTCGATGCAAGTGGATTAATCCAACCCCAAATAGAGGTATAAGGGAACTTAAGCAATATAATATCACTGAAGTCAAGCATACTAGGGCATATCAAGCTTATGATCCCTTTATTATTGCACAGAATGCCAAGCAAGTATACTATGCTCCCTATCCATTGCGCAGGGACAAGTCTGATTGGTGGGTTGTAATCAAAACTAAGACGATGGGGCGAGTGGAAGTTGAGAATATGTTAGATGTTACATATCAAAATGAAATGTCAAGTTTTCATCAAGTAGTGGATACCGAGTTAGAAATCGATTTGAAGCATCCTGATCACATTTTAGAAGAAGTTAGTAGAGAAGAGTTAGATATGCTAACAAATGTGGAAGAGGATGAGGAGGAAACTTTCGAAGAGAATGAATGGATAGATGAGGAGGAAACGTCTGAAGAGGATGAATGGATTGATGAGGATGAAACTTCCGAAGAGGAAGAATAAGTGAAGTTTATTGTCAGCACAAGTGAAGTTCTGAGTCTACTTCATAATATATTGGCAAAAGGCACTTCACTGTGCCTTCTTGTGTTGTTTCAAGATTTGAAATGTTTGTTTGGCCATAGTGTAAGTTTCACTTTTACTTGTAATAGAGGACTCTTAGCTTGTGTCTTGTTGAGTGTTAGCTTTTGTAGTCCGAATATCTTTAACGCTGAATAAATAAATAACATTACTTGGTTATGTCACCTTAGAGTAGGTTAACTACTCTTTCTGTTTATTCATCATGTAACTTTGTCGAGTTATGTAAGTTTTTTCTTTTCTGCACTACAGTGTTAAAATATTAATATTTTGATTGATTTAGATGGTAGATAAAGGAAAGGGTAAATAAAAAAAAGTTATCAGTCCAAAAAAGAAAATAAAGCTTAGTACTACTAGAAGGCCCACTAGGGTTGTGATAGCTGATGAACTCCCGCGAGTAAATATCCCACCACGAGCCTCACTTTCAGCTACTGGCTCCGCACATCAGGCACAAAATGCCTCTACTTACGTTGCTCCAGCTTCTTATTATACTATATCTATACTCAATGTGGCGCCAAGGTCGGGTTATCAAACTCTGCAGGGATATTCACATCTTGGTTCTAAGTCTACCAATAGTCTCAATACTACTAGCGAATCAATTGGACTTTAAGATCTTTATCTTGAATCCAATGGTTCGGAGCTTAATACTCTCTCGACTCAGCAATCAGATGTCCATGTTCCATGGCCAGGTGACAGAGATAGTTTTCGGAGACTCATCGTCGAACCTATAGGCTACAAGTATGATCGTCTTATTTTTCGGCCAGCAATCAAATGCCCATATTCTTAAATCTTTGAAATTTGAGCTTAAGTTTATTATAGGATAATTCCGGATGAAGGTTTAGCACAAATCATCTTAAAATGCATTGGAACACATTATGATGATCTATATCCGAGTTGGTGTAAGATTCCAATAAAAGGCCAAGGACAGATGTTTAATGAATTTAAGGTAAGAATGTTATCAATTAAATTCATATTATATATATTTAAATTCACTATACACATTTCTAGATGAAAATTAATACGATTCTTTCTCGATTACTATTAATATCTACTTATTATTTTATTGTAGAAATATTATGTACGGGCTCCCGAGCATAAGAAAAAAATTCAAGCTAACTTCAATTACAAAGCCGAAAAGTTGCTTGCAGGAACATTTTGTGAATGTAGGAGACATAATAGAATTCCAAAATTTATAGTGTCAGATCAGTGGGCCAAGTTACAGGAATTTTGGAATACTGATGAAAAGTTTAAAAAGTGGAAGTAACATTGGGAAAATGGCTTGCGCATCGAAGAAAGGTGGTTCTCTGCACACTGGTGGAGCTATTAGTCAGCTTACTAGAAAGAAGAGAATGGTACATTTTATTTAATTTAATAAAATGATTTTTTTCTTTTTTTATAAGTATTTTTTGACAATTAATCATCACATTCTATATATTATTTTTTCGGAAAAAAGAATTGGGTAGGCCGGTACCTCAGGAGGAGTTATTCAAGGTCACTCACACAAAAAAGATGACAGACCCCACGGAAGGAGAAAAATGGATTGAGCCACATGCTCAAGAGACATATGTAAGAATTTCAATCAATTTATATATATAAATTCTCTCTTACATGGTCATGATTGGTGATATGGTGATATGTGCTTCACTACGTATTATAGATGTCTCTAAATGTTATTAACATGAGCTGAAAGTGGAAGTACCGAAAAGATATAGACAGGAGGAGAAATTAAAACTAATATATATTGGATTTCTATAATTTGAGGCCTAATTATATGACTGAACTATGTGAGTGAAGTGAATTGTTTTATTATTTTCTAATAAACCAAAATTGTTACGTTACTCTGTCTATTCATTGGACCTGGCATCTTCTATGCGGTTGCCTAGCTTAACAATATCTTCATTGGACCTGTATCTTTGGAAAGGTCACTGATGAGTTCTTGAACCCCTTCTTTGCCAAGAGTATCCTTCATTCATAAATTTGATATTAGTTGAAGATTTGCATCAAAATCGATCCTCACATTCATAAATCTGGATTACTGGTTAGTGATATGATCTGTTCATATTTCTTTTTGGTGCTATTATGTTACATTAATACCATGAAACAACCCTCTAAACTCCATTATAATTGTAAAAGAAAACTGTCATTTCTTGGTGAAGCACATATCAACTTAGGCTAATGCAAATAGATGCTTTCAGTTGAGCTCCAATGCAGCCTTGGTTGCATGTGTGCGTGTGTGTGTGTATATATATGTATACACGCATATATATTGTTGTATTTCCTTTTCCATAACTACTTTGATTGATGTAATATTTTTATTCTAATAGTTTTTCATTTAAATTATAGGAGAGGTTTACGCAAAAAGTTTAGGAGTATCGTAGTATCCTACCTGTGGAAAGTCAAGATGCATCACTGTCACAAGAAATTACCAAGCAGTTGTGGCGAGAGAGTGCAGGTGAACCGGTCAGAGGGGTAGTCTACGGTTACTCAGAAAAGGCCTATCATGAGAAGAAGGCTTGACTTTATTGAGTATCCTCTTCAAACGTTGATGGTGTGGATAAAGCGACACTATCTAAAATGGAGGATAAGATATCTTTGCTCACTGCTGAACTTGCTGTAGTAGCAGAAAGAGAGAGGAAGAGAGACGAGCAAATTGCAGTAGACAGCCAAAGGTATGCGGAGCTTCGGGCCCAACTAAATTCTCTTCTTAATTCAGGAAAAACTATTCCTCTCGGTCGAGCTTTTGTGGATGAGAGTGCAGAGGAGAGCGATGAAGCATAGTTATATTTAGTAGACATTTCACGTTTTGTACTAATACTTTGATGGTATTTTGGTTTAATTTGAATATATTCAAGGTTTAATTAATTTACTCTAAAATAGTGTAATGCAAATATCGAAACTACTATGTTGGAACTCTTTTGAGGAGGTTCAATTATACATACAGGTGGGCAAGAAATTAGCAGAAATGTGCTGCTAATTCTATTTCCAGAAAATCGACCACCGGAGGTTGCAAATTATTAAAATAAATAATAAAATCTAAATAATAGCGACCTCCGATGGTCGAAATTGCAGTAAATACAAATAATAAAAATAAATTAATATTAACTACTAGAGAACGGAATATCAAAAAGCAAAATTATATAAATCAACAATATCGACCTCAGTAGGTCGGAAAATCAAGAAAAAAATTGAAATAAAAATAAAGAATATCGACCTATGGAGGTCGAAATTTTAAAAATAAAATAGAAAATAAATAAATAATTTTGACCTCCAGAAGTTGAATATTAGAAAATTAAAATAATAAAAATATATAATGCCGACCTCTTGTGCTCGGTATCAATATTTTACATATTTAACATTTTATTATTTAAATGACCTCAGGAGGTCGAAAATATTAAAAATTAGAAAGCAAAAAAAAAACATATATACTATAGTGACCTCATGAAGTCGAATTTTTTTAAAAAAATAAAATTACTAATTTTTCGACTTAAAATTAAAATCGACTTCGTGAAATCGGACGAAGTCGGTAACTACCGACCTCCAGACGTCGGTATAGAAAAGCGACCAAGGTTTTTTCGACTTTGGCTCAGAGCCGATAATGAATCGATAATTACAGTAATACCGACCTCAGGAAGTCGATATTTCTTGATTGGTTTTCCCAAATTTTTCGATAGTGTTCTAGCTAGATTGGCTATCACCAAAATATTGTAATACTAATAATCAAAGATGAGGAGAGGTTGGTCGTCTTCATCATGATTTTGTAGAAGATCATATAATAGTCAAAAGAATAGTGAAAATTGAATATGACATCTACTCTAGTTAGGCATCAAACAATTTTACATATTTCCCTCTATTTTATGCAAATTTTCAGAAGGCATTAAAAAAGGGGCAGAGGAATGGGGAATGAAATCAAAGAATATATTCAAAAGTTACAAAGAGGAAGATGAGAAATTAATAACCCCAGCTTGTCTTTATATAATGTTATTTTCTAGTCTTTTGGAATATCCTTAAAAACATTTACTAATTGAATTAATTTACTCATTTATATTCAATTCAATTTTTCAACTTCTCTGCACTTTCTGTAGCAATGAAAGATTAGCAATTGACTGTTGTAATAATCAATTTGAACCACCAACGTTTCATACAAAATTATGATCATTATCTTTGTTAATCGTACAAATATTTTCTTTTTATTGTATAAATGTGTGCGTTTTTATTTTTATATTAAATTTTCTTGTAAATGATAGTTATTTTTTAAGAATAAAATAATCGTTTTAACTTTAAATGGACGATTTGATGATTCAACTTTTCACTTTTTATGACCTATAATATAGTACATGATATGCTAGTGTAGGGGCGAAATGATATGATATGATGATAATAAAAATTTCAATATAAAAATAATAATAAACCTGAAAATAAGGAGGAAAGAAAGGGGAGAAAAATATATTTTTTGAGCTATAAATGAAGGAGAATATGAATGTCCTCAACCTTTATTGATTGAATTTAGTACTAAAATACTATGCTTCTCTTTCAAATCAACCATTTCCAATTCATATAACTGGAAATTAATTTTATTAGTTTCTCAATTAACTAATCTATGGTAGAATATTCAATGTCTAAAAATATTTATTGTAATATAAGTTTATTTTTAGTAAATAAATATTATAGAAATAATTTTAACTTGAAAAGTAGAATGGTAATTCAACTTTTCACTTGAGATCTTCTCACTCTTAGTAATACTAGTGTTTGGGAACATGTTTATCTCTTTTCATTATTTTAAAACTTCTATATATTTAAAAAGTTGAATTATGAAATATGAAATATTAAAATTAAAAATATTTTATTTATTAAGTCAAATTCATAAAAATGGGACAGTGTGTTAACTTTTGAATCAACAACCTTCCCACTTTTAGTATTTAGTATAATATAATATTTATTTAATATTTTATAATTTTGTTTAGTGAAGGACAATGATAATCCAACTTTAAAAATTAGAGCTTCCCACTTTTAGTTATATATGATGATATGATATGATATATCCGACATATAAGGCGCAACAGGTGCTGTGTCTTACCTTTTCAGTGCAGCCACCATTTTTGTCGTTATAACCTGCCATTATGGGAAAGGGTAAGGCCCAACACTTGTTGCACCTCTTGCCCTCTCTCGCTCGCCGCTCCTCCCTCTCTCAATCTCGCGTGTCAAATATGTATGTATATTAGTTACACATATAATTATTTGACAGATATACATATACAATTCGTGTCTCTCGATCTCACATGCTCTCTCCCCCCTCCAGGTCACATAGTCGAAATTATATCGTGACAAACCTAGATTATTTATGAAAATTCCCCTATTTATATAACTACAATTATAATGCAAGGTGCATCTTACAAATCATCAGCCTCTTCCTCAGAGCTGTATCCGCTTGCAGTTCTGTTGACTTATATTTACAAAGTAACACACTTCACTGCATACAACAAAATCTGAAGCTGATTTACCTCACCTGGCTTGTTCAATGAAACTAAGCATCGGCAGCAGATGATAGTAGAAGAATAATGGATGAATAACTAAGCATAGGATACTGGTTCGCATCCAGAAAATGAGAATATTGTTTCGCTGCTGTGTCTCTTTCCGGAACATCATCTGTCAGGAAGTCAAATGGTGCTGGTTTGCCAGTGTCTACCAATGGCTCCCATCTATAACCAGGCCTTTCTGGAAGTGTAATCGTTACAGGCACATGGCTGGCGTTAAAGGCAACGTATAATTCTCCCTTCACTTTGTCGACCTGCATTTTAATTCAAGGTACAAATCAATCGCTACATACAGTAGTAACAATTATATAAAATGTAACTTCTTTTTTGACAAGGACATGAAATATTAAAAATTGGTGATGTTCACCCTCGAGAAGTGTGTGAAAACTTAGGATTACGGGAATAAATCTTTGTAAGTAAGGTTCATTACAGAAGTTGGATAAGGAAATGACAGTTAAGTGATACTACCATATTAATGAAAATACTTGAGCATACCAGTGTAAATGCAACGAAACGACTGGTTTCAGTCCAATCCGGAGTTCTAGGAGTGTGACCATGCCATTGCAGCCTTTCTGCCGTAGGGAAATCATCTAATCCCAATGATTCACATTCACTGCAAGCATGCAAACAACAGTTAAGAGCTGAGAGAGAACCATCGACATTGCTAAAACAAGCTGGATTCTTACTGGCGGAATTTGGTCATGAGGCAGCAAAATCTTAAAAAATCAGATGAAGATTCATCCTTCTTGTCCCAACGGAAGTAATTAATCTATAGAAAGGGGTTACGATCAGTGAACCAAGCATGGACCTACACCTGGCAATAATAGTAGTATAAATGGAAGTAAACGAGTACATAATTATCATGGCAGTATGTGTTGTTGTTTCCTCCCTTAGTGTGACCGTATTCATCGCCCATATATATCATGGGAACACCCTGAAGAACCATAAATGGAAAATATTAATTATAAGAAAACATATATTCAGTAGGAACAACCATTTCAAAAAGAAGAAATGCACGAAATTAAAGCCAACAAAGGTAGGTTCACAAATTGTAAAATCTAAGTTAATTGGTTAGTTTTATTGTCCCGCAGTTGGTATAGCCATCTAGAAAGCCTTCCAGATGAGTACATAAAGGTCTAGGACTACTACATTTTTTTGTTGGATACTCAAATCCTTTTTCATGTTAATAGAACCAAATTTTACTAAACCCACTTCACACTCCTAAACCAGGTGTTGAGCTATATAATGGTTGTTAAGGTCCCACATCATAAAAGGGATGGACAATTGGACTTCTTATATGGACTTGACAATCCTCTCCTCATGAGCAAACTTTGGGGGTTGAATTAGGCCCAAGCACCATATGTTACATGGTACCAAAGCCAGGGCCATACCAATTCTTTGTTTGCCGATGTTGGGCCCCTCATATTTTAGTGTACACGCACCAATTAAGGTCTAGGCGTGCAGGTGAGAGCAAAGAAGTCCCACATCGGAAAAAGGAGGGAAAATTGAAATCCTTATATAGACTTAGACAATCCTCCCCTCATCTTTAAATATCAAGTATAGAATGGCGACAAAAGGGCAATGTTGTGTCTTGTTCCACTCCTTATCTTAAGATTTTTAGTTTGAATGATCAGATTCCATACAAATTAATAAGAAACGGGCAAAAGACAAGCAGATCTCCTACTGTCTATCAACACATTCGAGCTTTTACTTGTTACTTTCTATTGAATTGCATCAAAAGGGGAGAACAGAACGAACTTGGGAAACCATAAGGCAGAGGAAGAAGTTCCGCATTTGTCTCTTCCTCAATTTCTTCACAATGATACTTGCAAACTCTCCTTCCTACAGAGAACAAGTAACTTGTTACAACTGAAAACACAAAAGATCGAGTATGTTGGTTTTTAACAAAGAAACTAAGATAATAACTGAAAAAGACTTTGAGAGAAAAAATAGTGCAGTGTTGTCAAAGGGAATTATTTTATTAATAATTCACAGACATACATTAATAGCCATAATTTCTAATTGAAAATAGAAAAATATGCTACTAAAACTTATCAATAAAATTCAAATAAAAACAGAAAGAAAGTAATACCTAAATTCAAGCCACATAGGACTCTAATAAAATAATTTTAAAATTCTAAAACTTAGCTATTCACAAATTGAATTTCTGTAAAAGAAATATTTTAGAGAAAATGTAGCTAGTTGTTTTATTTCTATCCTGAGACATATCTTCAACAGAGTATCATGGTAAGGTACTGCACAGTTCTTGATATCCACATTTAAAACCTTTTGGATGCACCCAAAACATCAAATTCACCGCCATCAACATTACCTAAATTTCCTCAGTATCATACTCTTAAGAAGATATCCATGCCAAGACATCTCGTACCAGAATTATGTCAAATCACCTAGGAAGTGTCATAGAATCCTTTTCATGCAGATATAGGATGTGATAAATTATGTCAATATTAAATACTAGAGCTACACCTAATACATGATAGTAAGAGTAGAAAAACTTCAAATATTTCCCCTTTAATACAATTTCAAGTAAACCTTAGTCTCAGCAAAGTCTCAGAAGGGTAGTTGAGTGGCTTCTTAACTATAATAGATCGAATCTGCAGAACTACTTTGTTGGTTGAAGTAAATAATAGAAAATTTAACAAGGAAAAAGCAACTAAAAAGCTATGAAGTAAACTCATTTTCTTTTCATCCAATTAAACACCTAAATTACTGTTTTTGCTGCAATGACAGAAACACCACTCAGTATATAACATATTATGCTAAAGAATATTAAGTAAAGCTACTATTTACAATTTAAATCGGATGTCAGTGTTACACAAGAGAAAGAAACTAGTGCTATTTACTACAGTACACAAGATAGTACATGCAGAGATCAGATATTAATGTAAGAAACACACATATAATGTGCACTGCCATGAGAAAAAATATTGGGACAATCAATTTCAACATCTAAACAATTACTAGCCAGACTGAGCAGAAGGAAAACACACTTCTAAATGCACCAATACATGGATGTGGATGCTACCATGTTGGACATAAATCAATCTCAATCTCGGAGCAATGGAAAAGAAAATATGGCATTTGAACTATTAGAACAATCTGTGTGTTACAGTGTGAAATCAAGCATCAAGACAGCTTAAATAAGTGAAAAGATCTAGAAGCTATAGATTTGTGCACATTGATTTACCTCACCACAATTCCAACTATTGTTGTGATTCTCCCCGTCATTGTTGTCCTCTCCATTGGCCAAATTGTGTTTATTGTTGTATGTCACTAAATCAGCCAAAGTAAAACCATCATGGGCACACACAAAATTTATACTGTTCCATGGTTTTCTTCCTCCTTTCTAATTGAACACCAATAAACACAAACCGCTCAGTTATAAGAAACTGAATTTAGAATCACTAGCTCCACAGCTATAAGGTAAAAGATGGCTAAAGTAGTATACCTGGTAAAGATTTGGGCTTCCACAAAGGCATTCAGCAAAAGCCCCAGAAAACCCATCAGTGCCTTTGATGAACTGCCGTACCATGTCACGGTACTGAAACAAAAAAAAAAACACACACACACGAGAGCTGGTCAGCATTTCCATTTCTTCTTTATAATACATACATACATAGATACATATAATATATACATGTATATATGTAATATATATATAAAATACATATATGTATATATATACATATAAAGGAAAAAGATAATTAGAAAGAGGCCGAGAGAGATGAAACATCAGAAAAGAAAGACCAAATCCAATTTATACACAGAGAACAATATCCTAAATGAAAGCAATCAGAAAACAATATCGTAACTAAATAGTGACACCTGGGGCTGCTATCTTATTTACGGTTAAATGCATATCCAGCTGACTAACAAGGATCTACAGAGAAACCCCCACTTATATCAATTATTTGAGCTTAGATCATCCCACAAATAAAATAACAAATCCAACTCGGTCAGAATAAATCTCAATGTACTCCCTGAAATTTTTGGAAGAGATTTGGCTAGTGAAGTTAGTCATGTTATGACAGAGAATAAAGCGAAAGCAATATAAATGGAGGAAATTAAAAGCATTTCCGCATTCCCTGATTTCAAGGGACACATTTCAGTTAATCACATTTCAAATTCCAGACACTTGTCAAATTGAGCAAATTACACCCAGAGACATTAAACTTAAAAAATTACAAACAAAAAAATAGCCCCGTTGTATAGGCATGTATAGTCGGTGTATATTTGTGTATCATAATGTATATTTAGTGTATAGCTCATGTATAAGTAATATATATTGTATAATAGTATATAGCTTTTGACAAACTATATTGTATAGTCATGTATAGTTTCGCTGATTTTGGGTTTTTTTTATCTAAATAAAACATGAGCTACTTTTTTTGTAAACTTTTTATTTTTTTTGTATATATATATATATATGTAATTCCCCCTATTAAATTTCTAATAGAGTATTGAAGTACATAATAAACACTGCAGTGGAAAATGCAGTTCAGAGTAAATACACTTCTCTGAACTTAAGATGGTGTAGATTAGAAATGTAACTAGAACGGGGGATGTCAACCTAAAGAGCTGCATAATTGAATTCCCAGTATTACGTTTAAGAAGCCCGCAGCTCCAGAGCTTACAACGACAACAAATACCCAGTGGAATTCCACAAGAGGGGTCTGGAAAGGGTAGAGTGCACACAGACCTTACCACTACCTCATAGATATAGAGAAGCTATTTCCGCAGCTTCAGAGCTTATCAACTCAAAATAACACACAACATGGAATGGTCTTGGTAGTTGAGTATTAGGGGTGGCAAAATTAAACCCAACTCATCCAACCTATCTAGGTTTAACCGTCCATTTATTAGCTCCACTCTCTCAACCCAATCCATTAAAAATTAGATTGATATGCCACCCAAATTGACTCGAGATTGTAAGAATATTTTTAAAAACTTTTTTCCTAATTTGATATGTTAAATATAGTCATAATAAAGAAAAATATAATTTAATTACATACTAAAAGAAGAAATAAAATAAGTAAAACTTAGTAAAAATCGGGTTAGGTTGGGTTGTCTCTTGACCCGTTCTATAACTCAATACCCAACTCATTTTGATCCAAGCAAATTCAGGTGAGATTGGGTCTTAACCTGTTTATTGTCTTGACCCTTATGACCCGCCTAAATTTGATCCAAACCACCAAATTGCCACCCCTAAAAAAAGGGCAAGCCCAGTGCACTAAAACTTAAACTTGGGTAATGGGTTATAGATCTCCACACCAGGTAGACAACACTGCAGCACAGTGTTGGAATTGTTTCATCTGCTACATCTTTAGACTAAATAAAATTGAGGTCGCAAGGAATTTCACCAGAAAGCAATCACATGACTTCCTAAGATTTTGCAGCAAAACTAAAACATGAGATTCTAAGAACTTGTTTGGATGGTGGTTTTCCGTGGTATAGTATGGTGTGGTTAGTAAGAGAACCGCATGTGTTTTGATTGTTTAATTATAGAGTATGGTACAGTTTGGTTTCTCGGGAGAAGCTAGAGGTAGCCCCTGTAGCTGACAAGGTGAGGGAAGCGAGACTGCAATGGTTTGGACATGTACAGAGAAGGAGTACCGATGCCCCTGTTAGAAGGTGTGAGAGGCTAGATTTGGGAGCTATACGGAGGGGTAGAGGTAGACCAAAGAAGTATTGGGGGGAGGTGATTAGATATGATATGGTGAAACTTGATCTCACCAAGGACATGACCTTAGACAGGAAGGAGTGGAGGTCGAGAATTAGAGTAGCAGGCTAATAGGGTGGATAGGAAGGAGTGGTAATTGTCTGCCTTTTATATGTTATTATCTGCCTTTATATGTTTATTATCCTGTATCTACGTATTATCATGTGTTCTTCTCTTTCTTGCCTGTTTATCATATCTAGCTTATTCTGCTGATGGGTTTTTGTGACGAGGGTTTCCAGGAAATAGCCTCTCTACCTATGTGGTAGTGGTAAGGTCTGCGTACATCTTACCCTTCCCAGACCCCACTTGTGGGATTTCACTGGGTATGTTGTTGTTGTTGTTGGTACAGTTTGGTTTCATGGTTTTGTATCCATGAAAACCCTCACTTTTTGAAACCACCAATTCAGTGATATCTCATGGTTTACTTTTTTTATTTTTCCAATTATACCCTTTTTTAATTTTTAATAATTCCAATTTACCCTGTATTTTTTGTTAAATTTTACTCTAACATATCTATTGTTTTCACAACCGTATTACTCATTCTTCTCCGCATCAACTTTTGAAACATCTCTTCCGCCTCTAGTCTTCTCTCCCACTCCCACGGTTTAGTCTATTTTTTTATTCGTTTTTTCAAAGTTCTTGCTTTTTGTTTTCTTGTATTGTTTGTATGTATTGGAGATATATTAACTTGTTTTCCTACTTGATTCTATGTATTTATTAAAAAACTTCTAAAAAATATTGATAAATTTAATATTTATAATTAGTAAGGGCATTTCCTCAAATTATCAGCTACAATATAGCACCCTACAGTCAAACCAAACAACAAAATTATCATTAAACAATAACAAACCATACAATATAACCAAACATTGTATTGTACTATATTGTACAATACCATACCACACCATACAAACCAAACCGTACATTATGAACACCATGGCAAATCACCATGCATAAAATGTTTCTTTCTTCCTAGCTGTCACCAAGATTTTGCAGCAAAACTCTAACATGAGACATGGGGTTTGAACAAAATTGGTTCTTTATTCCTAGCCTTGGTCAAACGATTTGCAAAACTAAATACAAAATATAATAGGTATTGACTCTTTAATCACGTCAATTGCGACATTCAATAACAAAAGACAACAAAATTTATATAAAATAGCTATTTTACCAGTTTCAAAAAAAAATTATATAAAATAAGAGTGGAATTAGCCTTGGAGAACAGCTCCTTTATGGTGATCTTTGGAATTTTGTAACTTCTCATTTTGCACCTTGGTACTTGCTTTAATAAAATCTACTTTTCTTAATTTTAAAAAATAGTGAAAATTAAATTAGTAGAAAAATGTTACCTACCTAAATTAAATATAGAGTAAATTAAATGGGTTAATAGAACAATGTATCGGCTCTAAGTAATATTTAACAACACCCCAAAATATTAGATGTCTTCAGCTAGTGTGCAGAGAAACAAAGTAATTTCAATTGTTTCTTCTAGAGTATGTCAAATCATTTCCAGAATAGTTGGGGCTATCCTCTATATCCATTTCGTCTACTCAGGTCCAATCCACTCTAAACCAACCGACGGAGTATAAAATAATTTTTCCTCTTTGCATCAGCTCTTTCTGTGGATCTTCTGGACTTCAAGAAGATCAAAGGTGAAGCTCATAATCACAGAGCAAGAGCAAGAATCTAACTATGTTTCTCAAGCTCTTTTAAAATGTCGACAGGAGCGTGTTGAATCCTCCAAAAATAGTGTATTTTTGAAGGATCCGGCCTGGGTATGGCAATATATTTGGAAAGTCCGAGCAACTTAGTTATGAAGAGCCATGATTCTTTCACCTCTTTTTGCATAAGAGACTCCACCAAATTATATGTAATAATCAGAACATTATGAATTTCCGACTTATGAGACGGGAATACACGAAGAAACAGCTGAAACTCTACGTAGTATGCATGAAACCTATAGTAAACAAATGAGATGACCTCTAATAATTTAGTTTATCTTTCCGGTTGTATGTGTTCTCATATCCCTAAACGCGAACAAGCTGAAATGAATATAGTCACCAAAAATATCTCCATGCTGACCTTTCCATTCCACTCCGACCAGATACCCCAGTGCGGAAACATGCCAACTTGGTAAAGGCCTCCACAATCCCATGCTTCAGCTATAAGCTGTTATAAAGTGGAAAGTTTAGGCATCTTATCACCCAAAGAAACGGAACATGGAAAAACTCAGGTGCCAACAGTTGCAAAAGTAAAAGATACAAGTCCTTCTCCTAAAGAGAAAAGGAAATTAAAGTTACTTCTCAGAGGAATGCAGAAATAAACTTAAATACCTTTACTCCACGAAGTATTGGATCATTGCTAATCATATCAATCAACGGTGGACTTGTGAGAGGAGTGCCTGTGGTAATCACGTCACTGTCAGTTGAATTTCCATAGACATTTACAGCATCCCACGAGCTGAAAAGCCAAAGAGAAAAAGCTTAATTTTTCAACAACATTCAAAAAGAATTATGAGGCTATGCATGAGTACCTGCTACTTCTTGTAAGGATAGAAGCAAGATCAAAGCGGAAGCCATCGACGTGCATTTCAGTAACCCAATATCTGTCAAGAGATCAAAGTACACCTTTTCTATTATTATCAGTATAGGACATTTCATGGTTAGAGCGCCAAATTTGTAACTCATATGCAGGATATAGACTTTAAGGGGGACTCCATGCATTAAAACCACAGAAATTTGAGCCTCAAAATAGCAGAGAAGTTCATCTAGAAAATCCCACTTCGACTACAAAATTAGACTGAAGATGAGATGCAGACACAAGGTAAAACAATTGATACATAATGAAGAACTAACAACAATATTCTTCAGTTAACTTGTGAAAAATTGTTGAAATATGCTTTTAGTAACTGCAATAATTTTTTAGTCAAATAACTTGCTTAAGTTTAGGATAATTTGAATTTTAAATTTCTATTAGGTAGATTAGTTTGTTGAGATATTTTAGGTTATTTTAAATTTATGCAGATTTTTATTTTATGTTGGCTATTTAAAGCCCCTCAATGCTTAATAAAATTATTAAAAGTTTCAATCCATTGAGAGACATTTTCAACCCTTTTCTGCTGCCCAATTCATCCTTTAAAAAAAAGGGACAAAAACTAAAGGAAGCCTCAACTCGAAATTCTTTAAAAGTTGATGTTTTCTTTAAACACAAAGAAGAAAACATATGCACTGAACACCAACTTAATTATTTTCTTTTGTAGCTTCATCAAGTTCCTTCATAGACATGAAATGCTCTGTCTTTTCAAATTTCAGCTAACTGATACAAATTGCAACAGAATGCTGGTTAAATCCAATGAAGTGCAAAAGATATTATTTCGCCAAGAAGTGAATTACCATTTCCTGGTCAAGAAAATGAGTCGTACACATAACAGCGGTGGGTAAAATGTGTTTGTGTTCCATTTTCATAAAAAGACAATATTTTCTAAAGAAAGAACTAATAAAAGATGAGCAATTTCCTAGGAGGATGTACCCCAGAAGGTAGAAGAAGGGAAGGTAAAATGCTTCATGCTACTCCTTGCTATGGTATATATACTGAATTGTATAGTCATCTAATCTAGGAACCTAAGTTGCTCGGACTCTTCACTTTTGGCGCCGCATCCATGTCGACGCGACATGGGTATGAGTGTGGGATTTGTGTCCGATTTGGTAAAGCAATTTCGGGTGCTTTGACAAAAATCGATGGGGAAAGTTTGGACGGTTTTAATGATTTCTGTAACCAATACAAAAGCTAAGGTGAAATTGAAGAAAATAAAATACCTTTTATATAGAAATTTCCATGTCACGTCTATTTCTTTAATCTCCTTTGAAGATTCCCTTCAAGTTCTCCACGTGATATCTCATAATTTAGGTTTTATCACTCTATTTTTAGATATTTTGATTATTTTTAGGCGAATTCCTGCACCCGTATTCATACATGGATCCGTATCCCCAAATCTTAAAAATTAGATCATGAAGGATCCGACCTGCAGATCTGCACCCGTATCACAGACCTGCACCCGAGTCCGAGCAACTTAGCTAGGAACTTAACTTGATAAAGATAGGTAATTTTAATTTTCTTTTTGGATAAACCATGGTATATCGGGTCAGTTTGTATGCGCCTTGACAAATTCCACGCGACATCTGCTGTCTCCCACCAACACAGATACCGGGTAACTCTATCACCAGGATTTGGAGAGAGGGGAAGAAATCACTTAGTGTTCTTACCTCCAGTGGGATTCGAACCTGAGACCTTATGGTTCTCAATCCACTTTATTGACCACCTGTCACACCCTTGGGTGCTAGATCATTTAATTTATTAGAGTAATTTTTAATACAACCTGTTATGTGCAGGCCTGATTAGTTTCCTCAGGACAAGCCTGAAGAAATATTTGACTATTGGTGGCAGTTCAAGTTGGGAGGAGGATTTCTATCTGGTGCCACATCTCATCTAAAAGCTTAAGACATTGCTATGGAACATTTGAACTTGTTTATTTACTGGTCTTAACAGAACCACTGCATGATTATTTTACCATGTGACCTTTCTGAGGTATGGCAAAGCAGGATACAATTGTCATCGATCAACAACTAGGAAATACACTGACATTCAGCACATGACATTTTGAATCTAACTAACCTCAAGCAATCCACTATAAATTGGCGTACAATGGTATTATTACAGTTGAAAGTATTTCCACATCCTGAGTAGTTGTAAAATTCACCCTGCAAAGCCATGAGATATATATTTTAACTTGGAGTCGTAGAGTTAAAGTCCATGTAATAATAGGATAATTCTACATTCCTTCAGCAAATAAGACTTTCCTTTTTAACGAATTTAACTAAAGGTAAGAAAATGTTTACTAATGTTTAAAAAGTACATTGCTTTTTCCAAGTACAACTTTGTTCACATACCTTGTCAAAAAAAATACAACTTGATTCGCATTCAAGAACCTTTTGTAGATACCTACCAATGTAAAATAACAACCTCGGAATAATTATAGCAAGAAAATATACACGAATTCAGTTTCTTGCGATCTCTTATTCTTTATAGAAAAGCACCACCCAGAAAGAAGCCACACAGTATCAGCAAATTCCAAGCACCCATGAGCATTCTGGTATGACTTTTGTTAGAAGCCATAATATGTTTAAGTTTATTCATTGGGCAGCAATTTATGACACTAACCAAAATCTTTATTCACCAGGGAAACATGATTAGAAGGCATGGCTCATTGCTGACGAGTATGTTTCTGCTCGTCTGAACCACATTTACAGTCACCAAAGTGCTTACAGTCATAAAAAATGAAGCCTCACAACTAAACAATTGCATCTGTTATGATTTTGATGAACTGTGTGGTATAGACAACATAATAAGCTTAAGGTGGAGGATCCCACACTGCAGGGTTTAATTATTATTTTTTTTGCTTTTAAGTAAAGCAATTGCAGGGTTTAAGTATCTTAGAATAGAAAAAAGGACATTTCCAAGATTAAAAGAATCACTTCATAACAGTGGAGCAACTTCACTATGATAAATCCTGAATAGAAAGCAGATTAATCCATACACGGGACTTCAAATTAGCCTCTGGACTTTTTATTATGAGTCAAAAGAATTAAGTCTAACAATAGAAACATGCAAGGATTCGCGATAAACGTACCTTAGGAGCTAGCATATAAAACACACTGTTGTCAATGCCCCTAAATGATATTATGGGACCATTTTCATTTCCTTCAGCAGTGTGATTGAAGACAACATCCATGATAACCTGCCAATGAACATTCAGAAGAGAATATACCAAATTTTGGAGAACAAACACAGTTTTCTCCAGTAATCAGTCACCTCGATTCCACGTTTATGTGCTTCCTTGACAAGATACTTAAATTCGTTTATTGCACCGAGGCCGCAATTACTTAGACCAGCAGATGAGTATCTTCCCATTGGAGAAAAGAAATTGACAGTAGAATAGCCCCAAAAGTTAAACCTAGAAAGATGAATATCCCATAAGACCTAAATTGACCACAGAGCCAATATTTTCTAGTTTTGCCTATTTTCATGCAGTCGTTAATATCTTCAAACAAATACTGTCAAGGACATATACCACTAACTAAAAGAGATATTAATTATCATTGTTTATCTACTACCAAGTCATCTACAAGCAGCTTTGACACATACCTTGGATGTCAATTATGTTGTGTTCTGTAGTATTGACTAATTAAGCCTAAAATATCTTTAAATGTAATTGTCTGAAAGTTATCACCATAGGAGCTTAGCATCATTATCACACCTTATCCTATGCCTCAATGAAAAATAGAGAATCAAATCTACTGTCCACAATACTTGGATGCAAGATCATTGTAGTGATAATTGCACATTATTCTAAGAGGACTTTCGAGAATACTCTCTACTCTTCTCATAGAATCTCTCTTCAACTAGTCCCTTTTGTCTTTTACTATCCTGAGTCATCTAGCATAATTTGGATGGTAAATGTGAGGAGATTCTTAATCAGTCTTCAATGAGCTATACTTGTCACATCAACTACACCCAGCTAGGATATTGTCTCAATAATTGGGATTGGGAACTATAAGTATTTGAGCAAGATGAAACAAAAGACACTTTTATTAATATGATGATCGATAGATATATACACAAGGGAAAAAAACAGAGGAGTCTGATAGACTCCTCTTATGTGCAACTAACCAGAAATTAAGAGAAGTAACGCAGTAAAACTTCTAAAATAGTGGAACTAAAATAACAACCTATGCAGTAAAATAAAGTAGTAACAACAAGGAATAAGCAGTAACTAACAGGGTTCTAATACACCCCCCTCAAGCTGGATGTGTGCAACAACACCGAGCTTGGACAGATGGCGATGAAAGGAGGTTTTTGGAAGCAATTTGGTCAGAGAATCAGCCAACTGGTCAGAACTGGGAATGTACTTTAAGATAAGTCGCTTATCGTTAACCTGTTGGCAACCATAGTGGAAGTCAACCGCTATATGCTTCATGCGACTATGAAGATTATTGTTCTCACACAAGTTGGTGACACCAAGGTTGTCGAAAAAATGGTAGGTGGTGTGAGCACTTTGACATGGAGTTCCTTGAGAAGATTTTTCACCCATATGGTCTCATCAACGGCGGTAGCAACAGCTCGGTATTCTGCTTCGGTGGACGAGCGAGCAATGTTACGTTGTTTTTTTAATGACCAACTAACTGGAGTAAGGCCAAGAAAAATAATATAACCTGTGGTGGAACTTCGATCAGTGAGGTTTCCAGCCCAGTCAGCATCAGAGAACACAGAGAGATTATGACTGGTGCTTGGAGCAATTCGAAGTCCATAATGCACAGTGCTTTTGAGATATTGAATGAGGCATTTAACAGCTTTCCAGTGAGCTTCAGATGGGGCATGCATAAATTGAGACAACTTATTCACTGAGTAAGAAACGTCGGGCCTTGTAAAGGACAGGTATTGCAACTTTCCAATGACTTTTCTGTACTCAGTGGCATCATGAGATGGAGTATCATCATCTTGTAGAAGACTTTGAGAAGAACTCATGGGCGTGGAAAGACCCTTACAGTCTTGCATCAGAAGGTCATGAAGAAGATCTGAGACATACTTTGCTTGAGAGAGCAAGATACTTTTGCCATCTCGATGGACCTCTACTCCAAGAAAGTAGGATAGAGGGCCAAGATCTTTAAGTGAAAAACGGGAAGCCAAGGAAGAGATAACATGATGAACCACTGAAGAATTGTTTCTTCCAAGGATGATGTCGTCTACATAGACAACAACAACAACAACAACAACAACATACCCAGTGGAATCCCACAAGTGGGGTCTGGGGAGGATAGAATGTACGCAGACCTTGCCACTACCTCATAGAGGTAGAGAGGTTGTTTCCTGGGGACCCTCGTCACAAATCCCATAAGCAGAAATAGCTAGATATGGAAAATAAACAGGAAAGAAAGAGAGAGAGAAAATACATGGAGATCTGGGATTTCCAGGTGGGAAAATTATGGCTGCCAACAAGCTTGATAGGCAGTTGAGACACTGGGTTAAACTGAACAACAACGTTAGAGTTGCTGCTAGTGGAGTCTGCATTCTATACATTCCCAGACATGTTAACAGTGAATCTGGTAGGCGGAGGATCGAAAAAAAAACTCGAAGAGTTAAGACATGTGCTCTGATACCATATAAGTATTTGAGCAAGATGAAGCAAAAGACACTTTTATTAATATGATGATCAATAGATATATACACAAGAGAAAAAAACAGAGGAGTCTAATAGACTCCTCCTATGTGCAACTAACCAGAAATTAAGAGAAGTAACGTAGTAAAACTCTTAAAATAGTGGAACTAAAATAACAACCTATGCAGTGAAATAAAGTAGTAACACCAAGGAATAAGCAGTAATTAACAGGGTTCTAATAGGAACAACATCAATTAGTTTAGTTTCAGAATTGTCTTATCACCCTCCCCACCTCCAAAGTAAAAAGAAATAAAAGAACCCCTTCCCAAAATAAAAATAAGGAACAGCATCAGTTAATTACATTAGGGGTAAGGTCTCCGTACACCCCCCACCCTCCCCAGTGCATACCTATGGGAATATACTGGGTATTTGTTGTTGTAGTACCCAAAGAAATAGGAAAAATTAACCACCTCCTATCACTACTGGTTCAGCTTCACTTGTGAGTTAAATTGACATTCATTCAACTTATTATTACCTGGACTGGTTTTGCCACAAAGTGATACAAGCATGGCTAGCTCATACCTTTCAAGACCATTCACATGAAATAAGCCAAGGATCTCCAAGAACTACAAGCCATGTTCATGAAGAGGGAAGCATTGGAGCGACTTGAATGGACAAAAGAAGACATACAATATGTGGAAAATCCAACAAATGCAAGGAGACGGAGGACTCACTACTCCATCTGGAGATGCTACTCAGCTCGTTGGATGATGTTCGGCGCATTGTCAAATAAGCTCACTATCGCTGAATTGGCCAGTCTTACTGCCCCGTTTGGCGATACCGCTCAGCTTGCCGATTGACATTCAGCGCATCGCCACATAGGACTTACGTCGCCGAGTTTGCATGTCGACCACTTTTGAGCTATTTCATGAATAAGCCACTTTTGAGTTGTATGCGTAAAGACAAGAGTATATATAGTTTCCTTAGTCATTTCATTTCTTAATTTTGATGAATTGAAAAATTGTCTTGAATATTATAGTTTTTAGCTTAGCTTAATCATTTGGATGGATTTCCCACATTAGGTTCTCAATCAATAAGTGGATCCCTGTTGGTTTAGTTGAGTGATTAGGAGTGGATTCTCTTGACTGCTTGTTAACTTCTTCTAGTTTGATTAATCATAGAGCTATCCATTGTAGATTCATTTGGTTTCTCATTGTTTGATTAAATTTGTATTGTTGGTTAACTGATTGTGTTCAATTGGGAGGTGAAGGTATCAAGTCCCTTATTGCTCATAAACTCAATTAATTATTGATAATCCGCATATCTTTTGCGTATTTCAATTCCACGTCGATTCGAATTCTAATAGTCCAATTAGGCTCGTATCATCTGGTATCAGAGCTTAGGCTAGAAATTTGTAATCGCGGATCTCAATCCTAAGTTCAAAAATCTAAAAATTGAGTCAAAAAAGATAAGAGTCAAAAATCACAGAGTTGATTTGAGTGAGTTGTGAATGTTGAAGCTCATCTTGTTCGAGGAAATTCACATCTTAAGAAATTCAAAAGGTGGTTTTGGGTGTGGGTTCACTTTCAAAATGAACGGTTTCTACACACACACAAAGGGAAGCTAAGCACAAGGGGAGATAGCCCCTTCAAAGTACTTGAACGAATCAATGATAACACCTACAAGATCGACATACCATATGAGTGTAATTTTCACAATGTGTTCAATGCAAGTGATCTTTCTCTTTGTGTTATAGGTTATCCTATTAATTCAAGGTCCAAACCTTTTAAGAAGGGAGGATGAGACGAGTATGGCAGCTCATACCTTTCAAGGCCATTCACACAAAGTTAAGCCAAGGATCTCCAAGGACTACAAACTATGTTCATGAAGAGGGAAGCATTGGAGGGACTTGAATGGACCAGAAAGAAGAAATAAAACAAGTGGAAAGTCCAACAAATGCAAGGAGACAGAGGAGGAAGCACTGCTCTATTAGGCGATGCCACTCAGCTTGCCGAATGATGTTCGGTGCATCGCCAAATAGGCTCACCATCTCCGAATTGGCCAGTCTTACTGCCCCATTCGACGATGCCACTCAGCTCGCTGAGTAACATTCGACACATCGCTAAATGGGATTTATCTCGCGGAGTTTGCATTTCGGCCACTTTTGGGTTATTTCTTAAATAAGCCGCTTTAGGACTATATGTGTAAAGGCAAAACTATATATAGTTGCCTCAGTCATTTCATTCTTTAGTTTTGATGAATTGAAAAATTGTTAGCTTAATCATTTGGGTGGATTTCCCAAATTAGCTTCTCAATCAACAGGTGAATTCCTATTGGTTTAATTGAGTGATTAGGAGTGGATTCTCTTGATTGCTTGTTAACTTCGTCTAGTTTGATTAAATCATAGTGTCATCCATTGTGAATTAATTTGGTTTCTCATTGTTTGATTAAAATTTAGATTGTTGGTTAATTGATTGTATTCAATTGGGAGGTGAAGGTATCAAGTCCCTTGTTGCCCACAAATTCAATTAATTGTTGACAATCCACATATCTTTTGTTTATTTCAATTCCGCATCAATTCAAATTCTAATAGTTCAAATAGGCTTGTATCACAAAGCAATGAAACTAGTGGTGTAACATAGTCCACACAGCAGCAGGCTTCTAATGCATAATTTGAATCATCAAGGTGGAGTATACTCTGACATCCTCCCCATTCTAAATCCTTTGGAATATTTCTAGGTAGCTGAGTAGGACGTTATTTTCCGAACATAAGACTATTCTGACTTCTGTGGACAAAGTAAATCTGCTGACAGAAAAGGCTAAACAGGCAAAGTTAGACAGGCAAAATGTAACACTGTTATTCCAAGATTTTGTGACTTCAGAAGATCTCTCAAGCATGATATAAGTTAATCAGAATACCATATTTAGAACTGAAATGCAAGTAATTCATCCAAGTGATAGTTTTGAACCTGAAATTCAAATTCTTAATGATTTCCATTTCATATAGCAAATGTGTGATAGCAATATGTGTGGTCTTAAAGTTAAACTTCTACAATGTTCCTAGATCAATAATTTCAAAGCATGAAAGTCACTCTTTACAAGTGAAGATGGGATTTACTTGTACTCGCCCAATACAGAGTTATAGCTGTAGTACTCCAGTTCATTGAACTCGTGACAGGGCATTAGCTCTATACAGTTGACACCAAGTTCCTGCAGAGTATGGAATCCTCTTAAGATGAACAATAAAGAAATTATTATATAGCACATCATAGGAAAACTGCTGAAGTTTCAAAATCTAAAGTAGTGAAAGATAGTGTTGGAACAAACCTTTATAGTCGAATCGGTCTGTAGTGTAATAAACTTAATGAAAGGCCACCATCAAATTCAATGAGGTAATATTACCTTTCTCAAAAAAGAAAAAAAGGAGAGAGAGAGGTATATGAAAAATACGATTGTTCCAAGCTCCTAAGTTTCTTCTATAATCCCAACAACTAAGAATTTCATTCATATAATAAACACTTCTGCTGCTATCCAGTTATTATCAATGTAAATTAAGGCAAACTCTAGCATAGCCACCAGATAACCAATTATCCAACTTTTCCGAGTCAGATTCCGACAACTTCTATAATGAACTCAGAAATTCAAGAATATCTTAAAGAAAATCAATATTTTTATTTTTTGCTTCTTGCTTACTGTTATTGTTGTTGATTTTTCTTTGCTTAGCATTGTTCTTGATTTTTGTTGTTTACATATTGGTTATTGTGCGTTTTGCATACTCTTCACTCTATAATTTATTGTTTCCGTCCACTGCTATGTCATTGAGCTTTTGATTTCGAGTGCTTGTATTTGCTCAATTTATTTATAGTCCATGTCTTATTTAGTGGCTCTAGGGATGGATGATTAACTAGGGTCATGTCTTCGGTTGGGGTCGAAGACAAGGAGTAGTAGTGGTAAGAGGAGGACGGGTTCTCTTAAGTAGAGAATAGGATCGTACAACATAGGGTCACTTAAAGGGAAGTCCATAGAGCTAGTGAAGATTAAAATAGCTTGTGTTTATGAGACCAAATGGGTAGGTACCGAAGCTCAGGATGTGGGCTAGTTTAAATGGTGGTACTCAGGAGGCTTTAGGAATAGAAATGGAGTAGGTATTCTAGTAGACATGGACCTTAGGGAGTGTGAGGTGGAGGTTAGTACTACCGAAGTACTGTTTTGATCCTTGACAATTGACATAATACAAAGCTAATGATTTCAAAAAAAAAAAAAAACTTGTAAAGCAATTAATCATTCTGCTTCGTGACAACTTGCTCTCTTCATGGTTCTCTTCATTCTCATCAATAATCGTCTTTTCAAATATAATATTATGTGATTTCTAGTAGCACGGTCTTGTAATCTTGTTGAAGATCTTTCAGAGAATTATGATGAAATTAACCACTTTTACACCACAAGACAAGCTAACTCCTTCACTGTCACTTATGCATTACAAAGGGAAAAATATTACTTCTTTTCATCCAAGACTTCACTTTTCTAGTTTGCACAAGATATTTGCTACCTAATCTCACAACTATGATTCTCATGTATTCATATAGATAGAAAAATATTGGCAATTGTCCATCATTTAACTATTGATAAAAGTCAAAAACCCTACAATGCAATATATGAATGTAAAGAGGAAAAACATTTGCATAAAATTCCTCAAATTTTGGTGCCTACAAAATTGTTCTTGATCAAACAATGTCAGTTGAGCTAGAACTTACTCCTGAAAAAATTGATCATATGCTAAGTTTACAGATTATAACATATACTAATATAACAACCAAGTGTTCACCTTCAAGTGATCAAGTTTCTCCACAACACCAAGGTAAGTACCAGGACATTTTGTTTCGCTCGACTCATGATTTGTAAATCCACGAACATGCATCTCATAGATTATAAGATTTCTCTGTGGAATCTTCAGTGGTAGATCTCCTTCCCAATCAAACTGAAAATAACAAAGATCAAACAGTAAAACAGACATGTTGAACAAACAAAACCATATATCCCTATATCTCATCTAAGTTGTTGGCAGCAATCACCCAGTATTTTTCTATAGAGAAGGCAAGCATGAAGATGCTTTTTGGTGATTGTGGACATTTCAACATTTTATGGCCAATCCCAGAGTTCATTGGTCAAAAGTAAAACTAGAGATAATAATAGAAAGCACCAGATCGTACATTTGACTATGTTGAGCAGTAAGAGACTTATAGTTACCTGATCATCAGCAGCAGAAGGTACCATGCCAACCATTGAGGGCCAACAATCATCCTCTGGCCCTAACACACCATATTCTCCTCTGCTTACTGTAGCCTGCAAGAAAATTTAAAAATGACTCGGTGCAGCCCAAAAGGATGTAGTAGCTAAATACATAAATAGAGGTCATTTGTAATACAAAGACTTGTCTGAATAAGAAAGCATAGACTTTATATTGACAGAAAACATTCTTATTTTATAATTATCTGACCTTGGCATAAGGATCCAACATTATCTGCGAAGAGTCAAAGTAGTGTCCTTCTTCAGGACAGAATTTCCCATCAAATTTGTAGCCATAAAGCATATTCTCGAAATCTCCCTTAAGGAACACATGCCAGACATCTCCAGTTTTATTAACTAGAGGATCCAGCAAAATTTGCTCGGTCACTCTCTTCTGCAAGAGTGGATAAGAGGTGAAAAACTGACGAGACAAACAAGCCTGATGTGCAACAGTGCATTGAAGAATATAATTTATAAACTATTTCCTGATATGCTATAACTAATTCCATATAATCTCTTAACATAAATATATTGAAATCTCATAGAGGATTTTACATTATAACCCCTTCTATATCTCATACTCTGCACAGTCTAATAACTCATACTATAACATAGCCCAAAAATGAAATGGAGGTTAGTTTTATGAGAAGACCTAAATCTCTCGAAATTAATGCAGACTTAACAATTAACTAAGAGCAAAACACAAAGGAAGCCGATGAACAATATAAGTGAAAACAAACTAGTTAGGATGAAACAAGTTATCCATGTAGGATAAGTAAGAGACTTAGGAAATCCCCAAATTTGTCCTAAAAGGGTGAATAATTTAGTATTGGAGTGACATGAACCTGAACAAAAAACAACTGATATAGATGATTCATATAGCCGATCCTGACAACTTCAATATATCTTTTATATCAATAGTAGTACTACTATCCTGAATGAGGCACCATGGGACAACCATTATATATTAGTATTTAAAAAGTATTACAAGAAAAGTGAACTTCAGAAGAAACAGTCAGTTGTATAGCTTATTTCTTCCAGGAAGCTACAAATATCAGGAGAAAATATAGAATACAAATGAAGCACAGCTAAGAAACAACGTAAATTTCAATCTTAAATTGCTGACATGGAAAAAAAAAAACTTTGATCGAAGTGTGTAAACACTAGATCCTCCAATTAAACATAAAATACACTTGGAACTGAAAATTTCTCAAGAAAAAGTAAAATTAAAGAAAAAATCAAAGTAAAATATATTTCAATTTGTTTGAGCTGCGTTTTTTCTTTAATTCCAATTTCTCTCGTGCCATGTTCAACAACCAAGACCATGAGACTAAAAATCATTTTGGTACATTTTACAAATTTTTAATTTCACAATATTCAAAAATTTCTTTATTTTCTTAAATTTGATGTGAAGCCAAAATAGATCAAACAAATTGAAATACTAGGAGTACATTTTTAATAGGAGAAATACCTACCTCAGGCAAATCGGAAAGAGTGATCAAGCAAAGAGTAGCAGCGGTAGAATTACTTGAAAAAACAGCGAAATTCACACCGCCATCTCTGGCAGTGGCACCAAACGGCAATGGCTTCCCTGATAGAACCTCAAAACGACATCGTTCCGTCGTCGGCTTCTCCACCACCACCGCAGTAGCCGCAGTCTTCGCCACACCTCCTCGTCCACTATCAGCAGCAGCAGCAATAGCAACCAACACTACTGAAGACCTCCATTTTCTCCGAATAATGTCAAAATGTACCCCGTTGTCGTTTCTCTTCAAAAGAGGATAATTGTGGAAACAGAGTTTAGGTGTGTAGGTAGAGATCGAAGGGCAATGAAGTAACTCCATGGTGTCACAATGGTGGAGAATTTGAGTTGTGAGAGTGATCTAGAGTATGTGGCACTGAAATTGATAGAGTTTGGGAGTGTAGTGCGTAAATGTCGGGTGGAGAAAAGGAAAGAGGTACATAATCTCTGAGAAGCTGACAAAAGAGTGAGGCAAAGAGAAAGCAACACCAACGGGCAATCAGCAAAGGGAAGCTCTTTGGTGCTCCGTTTTAGAAATTTTACGGGAAAGGGTAAGCGGGTCCATCTAATTTGTATTTTGTATAATTGGGTGCAGCAGGATAAGTAATTTTGGAATGTTCAATAATATTTATTCATTTTATAAAATGCAGAAATAATTTTACACTTAATTTATAATTTATCCTCATCATTTATTATATTCTTTTCTGTATTTCATTTTTCAAAATATTGCATTTATTATATTCAAAAGGTAATTTATTAAAATTATCTCTATCATTTATAACTTTTTAATTCTTATGTTAAGTCAATAGGGGACAAGTAAAAATGGACATAGGAGGTACTTGATAAGATAGAAAAATTGGTGTAATTACACTTTTTAATTCCCAAGGAAGGGTAATGTCACGCCCAAAGTCTCATTGAGGGGGACTGACACCCGTTGCCGACAAGGCTCGGGAGAATCAACATATAACCATGCACTTTCTATGAACATTATAAGGGGTTTCCACATTCAACATGTTTTCAATAAAGTAGACAACAATAAAAAGTCAAAAGGAAATACATATGACTAGGTCGTGGGAGCCACGATGTCTAAAGTACGATATATGACCACACTTTACTTTACATAGTCTACAAAGCCTCTAGATAAGGAATAATATCTATTAAGGATCGGGACAGGCCCCGCCTTATGATCAACTATACAATACAAAAATATAAGTTCTAGACACACAAAGCCCTGAAGCAACCTGGAGCTCAGTAACAACAGTTGGATATTTTGTACTCCTACTAAGGAGATCTACTAGCTCTTGTACCTGCAGCATGAAATGCAAGTCCCCCCTGAGGGACGTCAGTACGAGATAATATACTGAATATGTGAGATAGGAAGTACTGTATATGAAATAAGAACTCAATTGAAATTATACACTGGTGTGTAAGGATAAGAGACCACCTTTAGTCATACTATGGAATCATGTACTTTATGTCCTTTTTATTACTTTACCTTTCTTTACTGTAAAATCTGAGCACTGTATATAATACAAATGACCAGTTGATATGTAGTAAATCAATATCGGAATCGACCCATGCGAGGTTTTCCTTTCACCCCTGGGATACACCCCGTAATATGGGATCGACCCATGCTAGGTGATTCTTCCACCCCTTGGATACCACCCATTAGTAAGCAACTTCGATTCATCTTCTATTTACTTTTGAGATGATACTTTTGGTGGTCATAACATTTAGAGCTGTAGGAATATAGACAAAACATGTGACATGTAAACAAATAGGCAAGACAATACCACAATGAAAAGAGTAGGTTACACAACTAATGAAATGCGTAGGGGAAGAAACAACACATGAACTTTATTTAGCAAAAAGGAACTCAAGTATCTTGGTATCCAAAGTAGGTATGCAGATTCGACAATGACTATGTATGGAAATATATGAACATGTTAAACAGTGGAGGCACGGTTATTAATTATGTCAGAGTTTGTAAGTGCCTCTAGGTTCCAAGGAAGAACCTAGATTTCATGCCAAATAAGATGAAAACAAGTAGCCTTACATACCTCATTGTACGACATCGTTATTACATCGAAGTAACCTCCTTTCCCCCCAAATATTTATCTATAGTAGGGTAGGTAATAAACCTAGTATTAGCATCTAATAAACACGTCTTGGCAGTCCAATCTCATAAAAAAAACACTCGGGCGGTAAGCTTGTAATTATTAACCCAAGAGTATTCTTTCAACCTTTCCACTTCTAATCATATTTTATAGTACACATTCTCATGTACATATAATATACAACTTGTTTTAGTCCCACAACAATTTTACAATAGCTCACAAAGCACAACACATAACAATTCTACACAATACACAAGTAGGCAGCATAACATTACGTCTTCTTGCTACATTTCGAAGTCAACAATCCCAAACCTGTTTCAACTTCAACCAAACTGTCTCCAACATATTTACACATAAAAACAGTCCTAAAACAGTCTCAAAGTAGATGAAGGATGTGCAACAACAATTCCCGATCACCCATCCATAAGTTCCTACTAAGAGCATAATTAAGATATCATATAAGAACTCATTTAGTGCGGAAGATAAAATGGGTGCAGCAGCCTTCTTACATCACTACAGAACTAAACCTTGTTAAAAACATAAACCTTACTTCATAATCCAGCCAACCAAGAAGAGAAAAGTCTCTTAATAAACAAGAAAAGTGTACAACAATCTTTGGAACACATGTTGTCCAAAATTCCAGCACAAGTATAATCAGCATACTCCTCATTTTTTTCATGGAAAAATTATACGAACCATAAGTATTTCTACTTACCTTAGCCTTCAAGGATCAGGTCCTCTTCAAGAACCCTAAAGGTGTGCTTTGGCTACTTTGCAAAGTCAAGAGAGAGCAAGGAGAAAAAACTTTGAAAAATCTGATTTTTGGTCTATGTTAAATGACTTGAAGTTGCTGGTCCTTTTAACCCCTTTTAAGGGCCACTCTTGGCCGACTTCCTTTTGTGTTTTAAGCCACATTTTAGCAAGGTGGTGATGCATCTACTTGGCCCTTTCACTTGGGCCTTATTTGGCTCCAATTTGATGGGCCTTGGCTGCCCATTTTTCTCTTTTACCTTCACTTATTTGGGCCCAAATTGTCAAGTAGGTTGTGAATGTACTTGGGCCTTTTTTCTATTCATCTTGGGCTGAAAATATTGCCCCTTTATAATGCTAAAGATAGGCTAAAATTACACATTTAACTTGGGGTTTACTCATTATCGGACTTGAACAGATTCGGTGTTGGGGCCTCGTGTCACGCCCCGAGAGGGTACCCTTGGCATGGCTGGCACCTAGAGACTATTGTTAGTCCCCAAGAGAACCACTTAGCCTCATCACATTCATTCAATCATATAACTCTACTGAATAGCGGAAGTAAAAATAAGTAAATGGGCACATCTCATCTAAAGTCTCAAAATGTATAGATAATAATAAAAGGCTATTAGAAAGAAACTAGCTCACAATCTCAACATCAACTTTCAACCATCGTCTATGAAGCCTCTATCACTAATCATATGGTGCCAATGACAAACTCATGGCTACCCAAATCAAAATAAACGAAATAGTCCAATCTAACTCTAAAGCATGATGAAATAAAAGTAGTGAATCCTCCGAAATAGGGGAGGCTCACCAATTAGCTGCGAATCTCGAATCTTCAACGAAGTGCTTGTTAACGATCTCTAGTACCTGTCTCTGCATCATAAAATGATGTAGTCCAAAAGGGACATCAGTACTTGGAATGTTCTGGTATGTAAAATAGCTGAGTGAAATAGAAATAGGTAGAATAATATGGAAATAACATCTACTCAGAATAATCATCAAATAACATCAAATCATCAAATGTCTACCTATGCAAGAATAAAGAGTAGACAAGTGACCCATTAACAACTCAAACTCATCAATCATCTCATCTCATCTTAGAGGAGCTCACCTTTTCTCATCTCATCTTTACGGATGCCCTCACGGGCCGTGCCACCCCACACGGGCTGTGTACTTGGCCATGTAACCATACTTGGTCCCAAAGCTATGGGATTTCAAGCCAAGGCCATCACACGGCCCAACACACGGTCCGTGAAGTGTCACACGGACCATGAGGGATCCAAGTGTGGTGTGCCTTAGTTTAAAACGCCACATTTAAGGGCTAGGCCAAGGGCCACTCCATGGAGGCTCCACATGGGTTGTGTGACTTCACACGGACCATAATGGCTCCCATGAAGTGTCACCTTAGTCCCAAACTTTTTCCGAAACCAAATTTTCATGCTTCATTAAGATCGTACAAAATTTTGGGTCCTTACATCAGCTCCCCCTTGGGAACATTCATCCACGAATGTGGTGGAATGAGGCTTGAAAGTCTTGACTTAGAACATGAAACATCCAAACATAAGGTACCATGCATAGCTCATCATTTGAAAATCATAAAAGCCTTTAAAACCCATATTAAAATTATTCAAATCATCCAAAACATCATAAAAATCATTTTCGTGCACATGTATGCATGTCATGTCATGAAACTCAAGAGTGAAAGAATAAGGACCACTGAGAATAGGAAGGACCTAATGCTCCTATCAAACATTTTCATTCATCTCACCCCATCTTTCTTTTAATTATTTTTTTTGCTACTCACAATCAACGTGTCTGGTCCCCAATATAATCGTACACATACTTAATTATCAAACTTCACATATTCCTCACAACGTTGCATCAAAGACAAAACTCTTAATACTAACAGAATATCATAGCCATACTTGTCATTTACCATTCTCTCAAATTGTTACTAGTATTAAAGTCTTCTTAGCTACACATTATACCCTTCAAATATTTCAAACTATGGTTTCCTCTCTTTTTATTTAAGTATTTTTTTATATACATAAATCACACACAAACCTGATAGCGTTAATTTTAAATTTGATAGTACTTTCTCATCGAGGTAAAGTTATTTAATTATAACTAAAGACAATTTCATGTAATCTTTCACATATCAAATTTTAACTACCATTCAAATCATCATATACCTCATGCCAAAACTTAGAGAGATTTAATGTAATGCCCAGTAAAATTACCAAGATATCCCTAGAGGAGAGATATGCGCATAATGCGTCTTCTGATACTAGGATGGAAAATTTGAGGTCGGATTCGTTATCAGCATGACAAGTTGAGTGAGGGAAAGGTCTTGGTCGATTTTTAAAGCGATCGAGTCAAAAGATAATTTTTTGTTCCAAAATGAGAAACAGTGAGAGTTCGCGACAGAGCCACGTCGCGGACCCATCGCGAAGCGTGACTTATGTTTTTTCTAAATTTTTTAATGGGGTTGAGAAAACTCGATTGGGAGGATTTTTTCCAAAAGTGAGCTGTACGTGACCAGTCCACATCGCGGACTGGGGTATTTCACGGTTGGAAAATTTCTAAAATTTTGAGGGGCATTCTAGTCCATTCCTAGCATCATCTTAAACTCATGTACGATTGATACAAGTCGTTGTCATGAAAAAAGGGTCTAAAACCCCATTCTAAATCCTCTTCCTAAAAACGCTGATACGCTAGGGCTTGAGGAGAGTAGAGAAGAGTCGAGAGGAAGTTCCAAGAGAATTAAGTTGATAGCAATCATCCCAGGTATGTAAGGCTAACCTAAAGCATGAGTTTTGTTCTTCCATATGCCCCCTTTGAGAAAATTGAGTCTATGATTGAAGATGATGAGTTATATATGAAAATCCTTGAGTATTTTACTGAGATTCTTCTTAATTCATGCATTTTTCTTAAATTGATGAGCATCATAAACTTGATTTATTGCATAAGTTTTTATCATGAATGATTTTACAAAATTCTATGTCTATTGTACTAAAGAATGCAAGAATGAGCTTAGGGGATGAGCCTAGATCCTTGATGAGGATGATGTTTGTGATGTTGTGATTGTGGTCTAAATTGATAAGAGTCTTGATAATGATGTTGATGAGAGTGATGTCCATGAGTTTTAGAACTTGAAACTAAATTCTAAAAGAATGTTTTGAGTCCACGATGTTGATGCTGATGTTGACGATGTTGATGATGTTGATGTTGATGTACTATTTTCCTATGGGACCAATCATGATGATGTTGATGTTGATGTACTATATCCCAATGGGACCGATGATGATGATGTTTTATGAGCATGACGAGTTCTGGGAGGAGTACTGAGCACCGAAATGGGTGAGAGTGAGTCTCACTCGAACTCATTAACTACACCCTCGTAGGAGAAAGGATCAAATTTCAATGCGGATGTTTTCTTGTCCCAAAAGAGGACTGATGTTTTTCTTGTGAATCCACTGATGGTGATGTCCTTTACCCCGGGAGGGTATTGGGTGGATGTGGCAATAACATTGCTTCATTATATCAACACCGACTCATAGGTGATGGTTGCCAGTTAGAGAAACTCCCAGTTAGGTTCCTCACTGATAAGACTCTTATGTTGATGTAATAGTATGAGTCTTGATGGATGTTGACGATTTACTATCTACTCTTTATCCTTGTCCTAGACATGTATTGGTCCTTCAAGTTGAGTTGAGTCGAGTCGAGTTTCCTTGAGATGAGTCTGATGTATTAATGATGTTGAGATGAGACATTGATGCGTCATTTGTCTACTATTTATTCTTGTTGTAGATAGACAATTGACATTCGGATGGATGAGATGTTGAGTTGATGTTATCCCTTTACTGTTATATTTGTACTATTATATTCAGCCATCTTACATACCATACATTCATGTAATAATGTCACTCGGTGCTGCATCGTTTCATGTTGTAGATACAAAAGTTACAGGACTTTAACAAATGCATCGTTGAGGTTCAGAGATTTTGAGTTCAATGATTGGTGAGCCCTCTTTGCTATTCGGAGGAGCCTTTTTGTTTTCAGCTATTTCGTTTTTATTGAGTTGGGTAGCTATGGCCTGTCATGGTACCTTCTTAGACTGTCTACTGAGTTGAGTTAGAGGCTTCATAGAAATGAGTTGAGATTTGATGTGAGGTCTTTCCTTTTTAGAGTTGAGTTAGTAATGCTATTTACTTATCATTGATGTTGAGACAACGTTTATTGGCCATCGTCCCTGTCTTATTGACGTATCTCACTACCTTATTTTATCTTTTTTTGCGATGCTTGATGTTGGAAGACTGCCTTGAGATTGAGTGGTTCGCTTGGGGACTAGGAATAGTCTATGGGTGCCAGCCACGCCTAGGGTACCTTCTCGGGGCATGACAAACTTGGTATTGGAGCACAGAGTTCAAGAGTCCTAGGGAGTCTATGAAGCCGTGTCTAGTAGAGTCTTATTTATGTGTGTGTTGTGCACCACATCTCATAAATAAGAGTCTATAGGACATTAGGAATGGTTACACTTCTTTGATATTCTAAGTTCGTGCGATAGAGTTTGACTCTATGAAACTCTCTTCTAATCCGTGTGTTGCGCGTTTGCATATCATGCCTCCTAAATGCACTGCTGCCCAAAGAGATGCCTCAGCTCCAAATATTGAGAATCCCCCACCAGAGGTCCCTTCCCTGCCTAAGATGAGGAGATGGGGCTGACCTGCTAGGGCTACTAAGATCCAACAGGCACCACCTGCTCGGTCAGCCTCCACTTTGGAAGTAGACTTTATGGAAGCCATTGCTATGCTCACTCAGTTGGTGGCCTCCTAGAGTAATCGCCGAGGTCCCCAAGCCCCTAGCTCCAGCTCCCAAGAGCCTATGGCTACAACCAAGCTCAGAGATTTCCTGATAATGAACCCGCCAGTCTACATAGGGTCAAAGATTGAGGAGGACCCACACAATTTTATTTTAAGAGATGTGCAAAATTTTGAGGGCTATGCATGCTAATGAGGTTGAAGGAATTGAGCTAGTCTCTTATCAGCTTAAGGATGTTGCTAATGTCTGGTATATCCAGTAGGAAGATGGTAGAGGTGAGGATGCTGAACCTGCTAAGTGGGAGGAGTTTGAGAGTTCTTTGCTCAAGCACTTCTTTCCCCAAGAGTTGAGGGAGGTGAAGGTTGAGGAGTTTGTGAACCTGAAACAAGAGGGGTTGACTGTCAAAGAGTACAACCCCAAGTACATTCAGTTGTCCTGATATGCCCTAGAGATGGTTCTTGGCATGGAAGTCGTGTCTGGATTGGGCAGGCAGGTAAAGAGGGAGTGTAAGGCAGCATTGCTGATTCTAGGCTTGGACATTTCTAGACTTATGGTATATGCCCAACAAACTGAGGATAAGAAGAAGGACAGGGAAGAGCAGCAGAGTAAGAAGGCCAAATCGGCAGGGCATGAGCCTAGCCAACAGAAGCAGTATAAGAGTGATAGAACTTATTTTTAGAAAAGGTCTTCTAGTTATGCACCCTAGGTGGAAAGTGCGCCTATTTAGCAAAACAGGTACGAGCAGAAATCTTATGGTCATCAGAATTTCAGAGCTCAGGGTCCTTAGTCCTAAGCTAGCGTGACCCAAGGCCCGAGAGGAAAGCCACTTTATTACAGATGTGGCGAACTTCACCTTGGTGCATGCCGTGAGGGCACAAATGCTTGTTATTTGTGTGGACAGCATGGCCATTTTCAGGGTGAGTGTCCAATGAGGAGATGGGAGTAACAAAGCTCAGTCTTCTACAGCGCCCCCTGCGGGCAATCATCAAAAGGCTACTACTGCGAGTGCAGGAGGCGGGACGAACCACCTGTATGTGATAGGTAATCGACAGGACCAAGAGGTTGCACCAGATGTTGTTACAGGTGTGCTCTAAGTCTTTTCTTATAATTGTTATGCATTACTTGACCTGGGTGCCATGTTATCTTTTGTGACGTCCTATGTGGCCAATAAGTTTGAGATTTTTCCCAAGTGTTTACTTGAGCCTTATATTGTTTCTACTCCTAATGGTAAGTCTCTTCGAGCTGAGAGGGTCTATAGAGATTGTGTAGTATCCTTCTTCATAGGGATACTTTAGCTGATTTGGTAGAGTTGGAGATGGTTGACTTTGATGTAATCCTTGGTATGGATTGGCTCCATGCCTGCTATGCCTCCATAGATTGTAGAACCCGAGTTGTTAAACTCCAATTTCCAAATGAACCAGTCCTAGAGTGGAAGGGAAGTTCTATTGCACCCAAGGGTAAGTTTATTTCCTACTTGAGGGCTAGAAAGCTAATTTCTAAAGGTTGTATTTACCACCTCATACGAGTTAAATCTGATGATATTGAGTCCCCTACTCTTGAGTCAGTTTCGATTGTGAATGAGTTTCCTGAGGTGCTCCCTGAGGATTTACCTTGAGTCCCTCCTGATAGGGAGATTGACTTTGGTATTGATATTCTTCCCGAGACACAAACTATTTCAATTCCCCCATATAGGATGGCCCACGCTGAGTTGAAGGGGTTGAAGGATTTGTTAGAGAAGGGCTTTATTAGGCCAAGTATTTCTCCTAGGGGTGCTCCCGTTCTGCTTGTACAGAAGAAGGATAAGTCTCTCAAGATGTGCATAGACTATAGGCAACTAAACAAGGTCACGATCAAGAACAAATATCCTCTCCCTAGGATAGATGATCTGTTTAACCAACTTCAGGGTGCCTCATGCTTTTCAAAGATAGACCTCAGATTGGCTTACCACCAACTGAAAGTGAGAGAATGTGATGTTCCAAAGATAGCCTTCAGGACTAGATACAACAACTTTGAGTTCTTGGTCATGTCTTTTGGGTTGAAAAATGCACCTGCAGCTTTTATGGACTTGATGAATAGGGTGTTCAGACCCCACCTCGACATGTTTGTAATCGTGTTCGTTGATGATATTTTGGTGTATTCGAAGTATGAGGAGGAACATACCAAGCACCTTAGAATTGTTCTTTAGACTCTTAAGGACTATGAATTGTATGCGAAGTTCTCAAAGTGTGAGTTTTGGCTCAAGTCAGTGGCTTTTCTAGGCCATGTTATTTCGGGTGATGGAATTCAAGTGGATGCCCAGAAGATCGAAGCGGTTAAGAATTGGCTAAGACCGACCTCTCCAACTGACATAAGGAGTTTCTTGGGGTTGGCAGGCTACTACCGCAGATTTGTTGACGAGTTCTCTTCCCTATCCGCACCATTGACCAAGCTGACTCAGAAAAAGGTCAAGTTTCAGTAGTCTGAGGAGTGTGCACAGAGCTTCCAAGAGTTGAAGATTAGATTGACCACAACACCTGTTTTGATGTTGCCCGATGGGACAGAGGATTTTGTGATAGATTATGATGTACCAAGAGTTGGGCTTGGTTCTGTATTGATGCAGAGAGGGAAGGTGATAGCCTATGCTTCCAAGCAACTTAAAGTTCATGAGAGGAACTACCCGACCCATGATCTTAAGTTGGCGATGGTAATGTTTACACTTAAAATCTAGCACCACTACTTATATGGAGTGCATGTGGATGTGTTCACTGACCACAAGAGCCTGCAGTATGTTTTCAATCAGACAGAGCTCAACCTGCGACAAAGGAGATGGTTGGAGTTGCTCAAAGATTATGATATGAGCATCCTATACCACCCAGGTAAAGCTAACATTGTTGTTGATGCTCTTAGCAAGTTGTCAATGGGTAGCACAACCCATGCTAAGGAAGAGAAGAAAGAGCTAGTGAAGGAAGTACGTAGGTTGGATCTATTAGGAGTCCAACTCGAGGAGAATGACGAGGGAGGGATCAATGTTCAGATTAGGTCTGCATCATCCCTAGTATCAGAAGTAAAAGAGAAGCAAGATCGAGATCCGATCATACTCCAATTGAAGAAGGCTGTCCACAAGCAAAAAGTGATGGTCTTCTCCAAAGGGGGGATGGGTTGTTGAGATACCAAAGTAGGCCATGTGTTCCTAATGTTGATGGTATCTGCGAGAGAATCATGGCTAAAGCCCACAACACTAGATACTTCATCATCCAGGCTCCACTAAGATGTGCCACAACTTGAGAGAAGTCTATTGGTGGAATGAATGAAGAGGGACATTGCTGAGTTTGTTTCAAAGTGCCCGAATTGCCAGCAAATGAAGGTTAAGCACAAAGGCGAAGTGGCTTGGCTTAAAACTTTGAGATTCCAGAGTGGAAGTGGGAGATGATTAACATGGATTTCATCATTGGCCTACCGAGATTCTGGAGGCACCATGATTCCATATGGGTGATTGTAGACAAGATGACTAAATCAGCACACTTCTTGGCAGTTAAGACGACTAATACTGCAGAGGAGTATGCCAAGATGTATATCCAAGAGATTGTGACGTTGCATGGAGTTCCCTTGTCCATCATTTCGAACAGACGAGCCCAGTTTACTTCCTACTTCTAGAGGTCTTTCCAGAAAGGATTGGGTACCAAGGTAAATCTGAGTACAACCTTTCATCCACAGACGGATGGTTAGGCGGAGTGCACTATTCAAACGGTAGAGGATATGTTGAGAGCTTGCATCCTTAACTTCAAAGGGAATTGGGATAACCATCCACCACTAATTGAATTTGCATATAACAATATCTATCATGCGAGCATTCAAATGGCCCTCTATGAGGCCTTGTATGAGAGGAGGTGTAGATCACCCATTGGGTGGTTTGAGGTAGGAGAAGCTGAGTTAATTGAACGTGACCTTGTCCACCAGGCCATGGAGAAGATGAAGATAAGTAGAGAGAGGTTAAAGAATGCACAAAGCCATCAGAAATCTTATAGCAATGTAAGGAGAAGAGATCTAGAGTTTTGGTGAGTGATTGGGTATACTTGAAGGTATCGCACATGAAAGGTTTCATGAGGTTTGGGAAGAAAGGGAAAATGAGTCCTCGCTATATTGGCCCTTATCAGATTGCAAGGAGAATTGGGAAGATTTCTTAAAAGCTAGAGTTACCTTCTGAGTTAGACAAAATCAATCCGGTGTTCCACATTTCTATGTTAAAGAAGTGCTTGGGAGATCCTGCCTTGGTGATCCCTGTTGAGAGCACTGGAGACAAAGATAGCTTCTCCTATGAGAAAATTCCAGTCTAGGTCCTTGATCGACAGGTTTGTAGACTGAGAAACAAAGAGATAGCCTCCGTTAAAGTTTAGTGGAGGAACCAATTTGTTGAGGAAGCCACGTAGGAAGCTGAGGAAGAGATGAGAAATAAATACCCGTACCTATTCATGCCTGATGACGAGAATATCGAAGGTAATATTCCTATTATTACCTTAACTTGATGTTTCTATCCTAAGTTGATGTATATACTCAGATGTTCTGAGTAGATATATTAAGGTCGATGAAGAGTGGAGAAGTTGAGTTGTTGAGTGAGTATTGAGATGAGTCTTGAGTCTATTCGTGCCATAATACTGCTCCTACTTATCATTCGAGGACGAATGATCCCAAGGGGGAGATAATGTAACGCCTAGTAAAATTACCAAAATACCCCTAGAGGAGAGATGTGCGCATAATGCGTCTTCTAATGCTCGGATGGAAAATCCGAGGCTGAATTCGAGATCAACATGACAAATTGAGTGGGGGGAAGGTCTCAGTCGATTTTTAGAGCAACCAAGTCAAAAGATAATTTTTTGTTCCAAAACGAAAAATAGTGAGAGTTTGCGACAGAGCCGCGTCGCGGACCCACCGCGAAGGGTGACTTATGTTTTTCCTAAATTTTTCGACGAGGTTGAGAAAACTTGATCGGGAGGATTTTTGCCAAAAATGAGCTATACGCGATTAGTCTGCATCGCGGATTGGGTTATTTCGCGGCTGGAAAATTTTTAAAATTTTGAGGGGAATTAGCATCTTCTAAAACCCATGTACTGTTGATATAAGTCAGTTTCACGAAGAAAGGGTGTAAAACCCCATTCTAAATCCTCTTCCTAACAATGGTGATACGCTAGGTCTTGAAGAGAGTAGAGAAGAGTCGAGATTGAGGAGTCGAGATTGAGGAGTCGAGAGGAGGTTCCAAGGGAATTGTGTTGATAGCAATCATCCCAGGTATGTAAGGCTATCCTAAAGTATGGGATTGTTCTTCTATGTGCCCCTTTTTAGTAAATTGAGTCTACAATTGAAGATGATAAGTTATATGTGAAAATCCTTGAGTATTTTATTGAGATTCTTCTTAATTCTTACATTTTTCTTAAATTGAAGATCATCATAAACTCGATTTACTGCATAAGTTGTTTTCATGAATGATTTACAAAAGCTATGTCTATTGTACTAAAGAATGCAAGAATGGTCTTAGGGGATGAGTCTAGAGCCATAATGATGATAATGTTTGTGATGTTGTGATTGTGGGCTAAATTGATGACATTCTTGATGATGATGTTGATGAGAGTGATGTCTATGAGTCTTAAAACTTGAAACTAAATTCTAAAAGAATGTTTCGAGTAAACGATGTTGATGTTGATGTTGACGATGTCGATGTTGATGTTAATGATGTTGATGCTGATGTACTATGTCCCTATGGGACCGATGATGATGATGTTGATGTTGATGTTGATGTACTATGTCCATAGGGACCGATGATGATGATGTTTTATGAGCATGTCGTGTTCTAGGAGGAGTATTGAGCACCGAAATGGGTGAGAGTGAGTCCCACTCAAGCTCATTAACTATATGGCTTGTGTAAGAGAGAGGATCAATCCACAATGCAGGTGTTTCCTTTTCCCAAAAGAGGACTGATGTTTTTCTTGTGCATCCACTAATGGTGATGTCCTTTACCTCGGGTAGGGTACTGGATGGATGTGGCAGCGACATCGCTTTTTTGTATCATCACTGGCTCATAGGAGTTGGTTGTCGGTTAGAGAAACTCCCAATTAGGTTTCTCATTGATAGGACTCTGATGTTGATGTCATAGTATGAGTCTTGATGGATGTTGACGATTTAATGTCTACTCTTTATCCTTGTCCTAGACGGGCATTGGTCCTTTGAGTTGAGTTGCGTTGAGTAACATTTCCTTGAGATGAGTCTGATGTATTGATGTTGTTGAGATGAGACGTTGATAAGTCATTTGTCTACTCTGTATTCTTGCTTTGGATACAGAATTGACATTCTGATAGATGAGATGTTGAGTTGATGTTATCCCTATACAGTTATATTTGTACTGTTATATTCAGCCATCTTACATACCGTGCATTCCACGTACTGATGCCACTCAACGCTGTATCATTTCATGTTGCAGATACAAGAGTTAGAGAACTTCAACAAACGCATCGTTGAAGTTCAGAGATTCTGAGTTTAGTGATTGGTGAGCCCTCCTTGCTATCCGGATATTTCATTTTTATTGAGTTGGGTAGCCATGACCTGTCATGGTACCTTCTTAGACTGTCTAGTGAGTTGAGTTAGAGGCTTCATAGACATGAGTTGAGATTTGATATGAGGTCTTTCCCTCTTAGAGTCAAGTTAGTAATGCTATTTACTTATCATCGATGTTGAGACAGGGTTTATTGGTCATTGGCCCTTCTTATTGACGTAGCTCGCTACCTTATTTTATTTGTTTCCACTATGCTTGATTTTGGACGACTGCCTTGAGATTGAGTGGTTTGCTTGAGATGATGACAGTGTTGATGATAATGTTGATGAGAGTGATGTCTATGAGTCTTAAAACTTGAAACTAAATTCTAAAAGAATGTTTTGAGTACACGATGTTGATGTTGATGTTGATGATGTTGATGTTGATGTTGATGTTAATGATGTTGATGCTGATGTACTATGTCCCTATGGGACCGATGATGATGATGTTGATGTTGATGTTGATATACTATGTCCCTATGGGACCGATGATGATGATGTTTTATGAGCATGTCGTGTTCTGGGAGGAGTATTGAGCATCAAAATGGGTGAGAGTGAGTCCCACTCAAACTCATTAACTACGTGGCCTGTGTAAGAGAGAGGATCGAACCACAATGTGGATGTTTCCTTTTCCCAAAGGAGGACTGATGTTTTTCTTGTGCATCCACTGATGGTGATGTCCTTTACCCTGGGCAGGGTACTGGATGGATGTGGCAACGACATCGCTTTGTTGTATCATCACCGGCTGATAGGTGTTGGTTGTCGGTTAGAGAAACTCCCAGTTAGGTTCCTCATTGGTAGGACTCTGATGTTGATGTCATAGTATGAGTCTTGATGGATGTTGACGATTTAATGTCTACTCTTTATCCTTGTCCTAGACGGGCATTGGTCCTTTGAGTTGAGTTGAGTTGAGTAACATTTCCTTGAGATGAGTCTGATGTATTGATGTTGTTGAGATGAGACGTTGATAAGTCAATTGTCTACTCTTTATTCTTGCTTTAGATACACAATTGACATTCTGATGGATGAGATGTTAAGTTGATGTTATCCCTATACTGTTATATTCAACCATCTTACATACCGTACATTCCACGTACTGATGCCACTAAGCGCTGTATCATTTCATGTTGCAGATACAAGAGTTAGAGGATTTCAACAGACGCATCATTGAGCTTCGGAGATTCTGAGTTTAGTGATTGGTGAGCCCTCCTTGCTATCCAGAGGAGCCTTTTTGTTTTCAATTTTTTCATTTTTATTGAGTTGAGTAGCCATGACCTGTCATGGTACCTTCTTAGACTGTCTAGTGAGTTGAGTTAGAGGCTTCATAGATATGAGTTGAGATTTGATATGAGGTCTTTCCCTCTTAGAATCGAGTTAGTAATGCTATTTACTTATCATCGATGTTGAGACAGAGTTTATTGGCCATTGGCCCTTCTTATTGACGTAGCTCACTACCTTATTTTATTTGTTTCCACTATGCTTGATGTTGGACGACTGCCTTGAGATTGAGTGGTTTGCTTGAGATGATGACAGTCTTGATGATGATATTGATGAGAGTGATGTCTATGAGTCTTAAAACTTGAAACTAAATTCTAAAAGAATGTTTTGAGTACACGATGTTGATGTTGATGTTGATGTTGATGTTAATGATATTGATATTGATGTTGATGTACTATGGGACCGATGATGATGATGTTGATGTTGATGTTGATGTACTATGTCCCTATGAGACCGATGATGATGATGTTTTATGAGCATGTCGTGTTCTGGGAGGAGTATTGAGCACTTAAATGGGTGAGAGTGAGTCCAACTCAAACTCATTAACTAGGTGGCCTGTGTAAGAGAGAGGATCGAACCACAATGCGGATGTTTCCTCTTCCCAAATGAGGACTGATGTTTTTCTTGTGCATCCACTGATGGTGTTGTCCTTTACCCCGGGCAGGGTACTGGATGGATGTGGCAACAATATCGCTTTGTTGTATCATCACCGGCTCATAGGTGTTGGTTGTCGGTTAGAAAAACTCCCAATTAGGTTCCTCATTGATAGGACTCTGATGTTGATGTCATAGTATGAGTCTTGATGGATGTTGATGATTTAATGTCTACTCTTTATCCTTGTCCTAGACGGGCATTGGTCCTTTGAGTTGAGTTGAGTTGAGTAACATTTCTTTGAGATGAGTCTGATGTATTGATGTTGTTGAGATGAGACGTTGATAAGTCATTTGTCTACTCTTTATTCTTGCTTTAGATACATAATTGACATTCTGATGGATGAGATGTTGAGTTGATGTTATCCCTATACTGTTATATTTGTACTGTTATATTCAGCCATCTTACATACCGTACATTCCACGTACTGTTGCCACTCAGCGCTGTATCATTTCATGTTGCAGACACAAGAGTTAGAGGACTTCAACAGACACATCGTTGAGGTTTGGAGATTCTGAGTTTAGTGATTGGTGAGCCCTCCTGGCTATTCGGAGGAGCCTTTTTGTTTTCAATTATTTCATTTTTATTGAGTTGGGTAGCCATGACCTGTCATGGTACCTTCTTAGACTGTCTAGTGAGTTGAGTTAGAGGCTTCATAGACATGAGTTGAGATTTAATATGATGTCTTTCCCTCTTAGAGTCGAGTTAGTAATGTTATTTACTTATCATCGATGTTGAGACAGAGTTTATTGGCCATTGGCCCTTCTTATTGACGCAGCTCACTACCTTATTTTATTTGTTTCCACTATGCTTGATGTTGGACGATTGCCTTGAGATTGAGTGGTTTGCTTGGGGACTAGCAATAGTTTTTGAGTGCCAGCCATGCCTAGGGTATCCTCCCGAGGTGTGACATCCACTCTAGAATCGGTTAATTCGGGAATTGGAACTTAACGATTCGAACTCTACAATCAACAAAGGCAGGCGTGAAGCCAATCAATGCCAAAAATCAAATCAAAATCAACCATCTCTAACTCAACCAAATCAATAAGAGTATCCCTATGATGGATGGACACTACACAAGATCTATAGATTCTCTCAGCTCGAATAGACTCACCCACTGGAGTTGAAACATCAAAGGGTTCAAGGAGACTTTGAGGCATTCTATCAAATCTACTGGCCACATAAGGAGTTACAAACAAAAATGTGGCACCAGGATCCATCAAAACATAACAATCAAAAGTAAAGACTCAAATCATGCCCGTCACAACATTTGGGGAGTTCTCCTGATCTTGGTGACTACCCATGGCATACAAGCAGTTTGTTGCCCCGCCTGCACCTGACATAGTGGCCCTCTGGTTTCCTCTAGCTGGTGGGGCCGGTGCAGCAGATTGAGCCCGGTCATCCCACTGTGGACACTCTCTCTGATGGTGACCCACTTGGCCACATTTGTAGCATCCATTATCCTCTTCACGACATCTTCCCAAGTGCAACTTGCCACACATACCACACAGTGGTTTACCCTGTGAACCTTGAGTCACACTAGCTTGCGATTGGGATCCATGGGCTTTAACATTCTGGGATCTCTGACCATCCCTGATTCTGGGTACAGGTGCACTAGCAGATGATGGTGCTGGAAATCGGTTACAATTGCCTTTCCTTCCGACCTTATGGCTAGATGTTTTGGCTTTCTTATGCTTGAACTCTTCCTTGTCTTGGTGTCTCTCCTCATCAGCTTGTTGCACAAATGTCACCAGTTGCCCGATGTCCATATCACTCACAAGCATTGCTCCCCTACCATCTCTCTTGGGTCCTCTATTCAACCCATCGACATAGATTCTCATCCTGCCCCTCATATCAGCAACCATGTCCAAAGCATAACGAGATAGTTGCATGAACTTCAACCCATACTCTTGCACGGTCATAGAGCCCTATTTTAGATTCAAGAACTCTCTCACCTTAGCTTCTCTTTTCTCTCTCGGGAAGAAACGTCCCAAGAAAGCTTCCTCAAATACTGCCCAAGTAAAACATGGAGCATCATCCCTTCTACTTTTCTTCTACTAGTCGAACCACAATCTGGCCACACCCTTGAGTTGGTAAGCAGCTAGCTCAACTCGATCAACATCAGTCACATGCATCACTTGAAACACCTTCTCAAGTTCCTCCACATAGTTCTCGAGATCTTCACTGGATGCAGACCCCGTGAACTCAGGCGGATTCATCTTAAAAAATTCTTAGACTCTAGAGGTGTCATGAGCATCTGGTCTACTAGCTCCTTGTCTCACAACAGATGCTGTGAGAACCTGGGCTAAAGCTCGAATATCCTGGCGTAACTCGGCATTGGAGAGCTCATCTTGAGGGGGTTGCTCAACAGGGACAGCTGGATCTACGGGCTCCTCGGGTACTTGAGGCTTATGTAGATTAAAAGCTTGCCTGGCAGGACATCCCTTTCCTCTGACAGCTCTTCTAGGAGGCATGTTATCAATTCTGCATGCGTAGAGCACGAATTGGAAGAGAGTTTTCATAGAGTTTAACTCTATCGCACAAATTGAAGTAAGAAGAAAAGTGTAACAGTTCCTAATGTCCTACAGCCTCCTGCTTATGAAATGTGGTTGAAAATACACCCATAAACAAGATTCTACTAGACATGGCTTCATAGACTCCCTAAGACACTTGAACTCTGTGCATTGATACGAGGTTTGTCACGCCCTGGGATGGTACCCTTGGCATGGCCGGCACTCAGAGATTATTGCTCGTCCCCAAGTAAACCACTTAGCCTCACTACATCATTCAATCAATAAACTCTACTGAACAGCAGAAAGTATAACTAAGTAAATGGGTATATCTACTCTAAAGTCTCAAAATAAATATATAAAAATGAAGGCTAGTAGAAAGAACTAGCTCACAAGTCTCAACATCCACGCTCAACCATTGTCTATGAAGCCTCTATTACTAATCATGTGGTGCCAATGACAGACCCATGGCTACCCAAATCAAAAATAAAGGAAATAGTTCAATGTAACTCTAAAGCATGATGAAATAAATATAGGGGGTGCTCCGGAGTAGGGGAGGCTCACCAAATGAGCTGCAAATGTCAGATCTTCAACGGAGCACCTGTTGACGATCTCTAGTACCTGCCCCTACATCATAAAACGATGCCGTTCAGAGTGGACATCAATACTTGGAATATACTGGTATGTACAATAGCTGAGTGAAACCCAAACCGGTAGAATACTCAAAATAACCATCAAATCACATCAAATAGTCAAATGTCTATCTATGCAAAAATAAAGAGTAGACAAGTAACCCATCAACAACTCAAACTCATCAAATATCTTACACTCATCTCAAAGGAGCTCACCTCCTCTCATCTTATCTCATCTCAGAGGAGCTCACCCCCTCTCATCTCATCTCGACTCGGAGTACTCAAGGTAGGAAATTTATGGAAGTTTCTCTTATCCGACAACAATCACTTTTGAGCTAGTGATTGTACAACATCCCACCGGTGTTTCCACGGCCCTTCTATACTTGCCAGGTAGAGAACGAATCGAAACCATAATAGATAATCCAAAATGGAGACAGAAAACTCAACAAGTCCGCAATTACTTTCAGGGACATAAACTAAAGAGGATAACCTCTTCTATGTTTTGCGACGTAGTTAATGAGTTCGAGTGGAACTCACTCTTACAAATTTTGGTGCTCGATACTCCTCCTGACTCAATGCAAATAAAACCTCCATCTTAATTAATCTCATAGGGACTTTAACCCTGTCAACGATCAGTATCTCATTAGGACTCTAACCCTATCATCTATTTTGCTCGTAGGGACTCTAACCCTTTCATCAATCAAGCTCATAGGGACTTTAGCCCTCTCATCAATCGATCTCATCAATGACTCAAGATTTAGAGCAATCATTAGGAATCAAGGGAAAAGACACATCGGTAGAGTTTATTTATAAAAACTCATAAGACAATCAAACTCTATCAACTCATCATCATTCTCTCATCACAATCACATCACAATCAACAATCACAATCACAATCTCAACTCAAGGTTCTAAACTTAACTCTCAAGTTCAATATGCATACTTTTTAAATTAATCATATAGGGTTATGCAAATTCTCATGAAGATATTCAATTGAAGAAAACAATTAGTATGATGATCATCAATGTAGAAAACATGTAATTTCAAATATAATTTTCAAGAAAAACCATCAAAGAAATCATGCATGTAGACTCTTCTATTATCAACTAATCTATGATCTCTATGGGGCACATGAGAGAAAAATCCCATGTTTTTAGTTTAGCCTTACATAACTGGGATGCAGCTATCAACCAAGCACGTCAGAGATCTCTTCACGAATCTCTCAACTCAAGTTCTTCTCTCCTCTCCTCAAGCCCTAGCCCTGGTAAAGTAATGGGATTTGACTTAGAATGGGGTTTTAGACCCTTTTTACGTCAAAACGACCTCATTAGATCGTGTAAAGAGTTTAGGAGGGATGGGAAATTGACCGGAATGCCCCTCGTAACAATTTAGAAATTCTCAACTCAGAGCGATGCAGACCGGTCGAGCACAATGTATTTTCAGAAAAAAGTTTTTGAATGAATTTTCTCAATCTCATCAAAAATTTTAAAAAGAATATAAGGACTAGTCCGCGATGGGTGCGTGACACGCCACTGTCACGTACTAACACTGTTTTGCGCTTCAAATTTAAAAATTATCTTTTGATTGGGTCGCTCTAGAAATCGTCCGACACCATTTTCTCACTCAATTTTACATGCTGATCACAAATCTGGTCTCAAATTTTCCATACAAGCATCGAAAGATGTATTACGTGCATACCCTCTCTCTAGGGACGTTTTGATAATTTTACCCGGCATTACAATGGTGATGATAAAGTTGGCTTCAAGATGATGGCAATGGCTATTGAGCATAATGATAATAAAAGTTCATGATGGATTATGATCAAGATGCAATCATATGATAAGTATTTTCGGTTAAATGAATTCGGTATGGTAAAAATGACTTGCGGAGCTCTAAAAATAGGAATTAATACTATTTGATGAGTAACATGGTCGGATGAAAAGATGTATCTTTTGAGAGAGTGGAGAATTGAATTTTGAGATGTGTGGTTTCATTTGTTTCGCTTTAGTTATAGTGACGGTGTTACATATCATTAATTTGAATTAAGAAATTATTAGAAAATCTTTGAAAAACAAATTGATTAATGTTCACTTGAATATGGTGATAAGCTCTTTTGTGATTTTTTGAGTATGGTAATTAGTACACTAGAATTTTTATAAAGGATATGGCAAGGTTGATAAAGAGGTGATCCATAAGTTAAGATAGATGAATTCATAAAGATCTTAAGGTATGAGCTAACATAGATAGATAAAGATATTAGGGTACAAGTTAAAATAAAGATTCGAGTTTTTCATTGTTAGTCTATATTTTTTGTAGTATCTATATTTTGCCAAGATATTTATTGATAAGGTAAGAAATAATGGATAGCAATGAGTATTTAACATTTGGAAGAATCTGCATGTGGTTTGGGTCATAAATTTAGTTTTTTTTATTGTTGAAGGACCTAAAAAAGTGCTCCATTTAAAGTTTTAGCTTAGAACATGAGGTAAAATGTCATATGTTGTTGGTCACAGAATAAAGTTGATAAGTGAGTTAGTGAAGGAATAAGAATCTAATATATCGAAGAGCTCAGGGTATCTGAAATATGTGTCATAGGAAGAATTTAAGAAAGTGAAGGAATAAGACCTCCTGTATGGACCCTTGGTTCGGAAGTAAAGGTTTTACTTATTTTTTCCTTTGAGCTCAAACATGATAATGTAATACGTACTTGTTTAGCACAAACTTTCTAGGATTTACTCGTGACTTTTATGAAGACTGAGTTTTGATTCGAGTGACAAATAATGATGCTTGAAATATGCAACATTTTTATATTGGTCTAGATTGTCCAATTATGATAGATGACTTATTAGGTTCTACGATATAGACCTATAGCTCTATACGCTTATTGCGGATATTAAGGGGGTTGAAATTACTTTGTTAACGGGACTAAATAGATTATCGTGATGCGTTACATAGACACTTGATGATGACTAGAGGTTATGTGCTTATGGTATGCAGAACTATTAAGGTGCTGGCTATCTCCTTTCTTCCTTCCTCTACATGGATTGTACTACCCATTGATAGCCTGCTAAGAGCGTCAGCAACGATGTTAGCTTTACCTGAGTGGTAGTGAATGCTCATGTCATGATCCTTATGCAATTCCAACTATCTCCTCTGTCGCAGGTTGAGCTCTTTCTGACTGAAAACATACTACAAGCTCTTGTGGTCAGTGAACATATCCACATGCACTCCATATAAGTAGTGGTGCCAGATTTTAAGTGCAAACACCACTGTTGCCAACTCGAGGTCATGGATGGGATAATTCCTTTCATGAACCTTATGTTTTCTGGATGCATAGGTTATCACCTTCCCTCTCTGCATCAGTACACACCCCAATCCAACCCTCGAAGCATCAGAATAATCACAAAGTCCTCTATCACCTCGGGCAAGGTAAGGACTGGTGCAGTCATCAATCTCGTTTTCAATTCTTGAAAACTCCTTTCACATTCATCAGACCACTGAAACTTGACATTCTTCTGAGTCAATTTAGTCAATGGCGTAGATAGGGAAGAAAATTCCTCAACAAATCTGCGGTAGTAGCCTGCCAACCCCAAGAAACTTCTAATGTCAGTTGGAGTGATCGATCGGGGCCAGTTCTTAATCGCTTCAATCTTTTGGGCATCCACTCGAATACCATCACCAGAAACAACATGGCCTAGAAAGGCCACTGACTTAAGCTAGAACTCACACTTTAAAAACTTTGCATACAACTCATGGTCCTTAAGTGTTTGAAGGACAACTCTGAGGTAGTTAGCATGCTCCTCCTCACGCCTCAAATATACCAAATGTCGTCGATGAAAACAATCACAAACATACCAAGGTATTGTCTGAATACTCTATTCATCAAGTCCATAAAGGCGGCAGGTGTATTCGTCAACCCAAAGGACATGACCAAGAACTCAAAATGGCCATATCTAGTCGTTAAGGCTGTCTTTGGAATGTCACATTCCCTCACCTTCAACTGGTGGTAGCCAGATCTAAGGTCTATCTTGGAGAAACAAGAGGCGCCCTGAAGTTGGTCAAACAAATCATCTATCCTTGGGAGAGGATATTTATTCTTTATCGTGACCTTGTTCAGTTTCCTATAGTCAATTCACATTCTGAGGGACCCATCTTTCTTTCGCAAAAATAGGACAGGGGCACCCCAAGGTAAATCACTTGGCCTAATAAAGCCCTTCTCTAGCAAATCTTTCAGTTACTCTTTCAACTCTTTCAACTCAGCGGGGGCCATCCTATAAGGTGGAATCGATATAGGCCGGGTATCGAAAAGAACATCAATCCCAAAGTCAATCTCCCTATTAGGAGGGACTCCAGATAGATCATTAGGAAACACTTTCGGAAACTCATTAACAATCGGGACTAACTGTAGAGTTGGGGACTCGACATCATCACATTTCACTTGCACGAGGTGATAGATACACCCCTCGGAAATCAACTTCCTCGCTCTAAGATATGAGATAAACTTCCCTCTAGGTGCAACAGAATCACTGGTTGGATCTATTGGGAGTTCAACTTGAGGAGAATGATGAAGGAGGAGTTAATATTCAGGATGAGTCTGCTTCATTTTTAGTTGCAGAGGTGAAAGAAAAGCTAGACCAAGATCCTGTCATACTCCAACTGAAGGAGGTCGTCTGCAAACAGAAAGTGATGGTTTTCTCCAAAGGCGGAGATGGAGTGTTGAGGTATCAAAGTAGATTGTGTGTTCCAGGCGTTGATGGCATTCGAGACAGAATCATGGCGGAAGCCCACAATACTAGGTATTCCATTCATCCAGGCTCCACCAAGATGTACCATGACTTGAGGGAAGTGTATTGGTGGAGCAGAATGAAGAGGGATATTGCTGAGTTTGTTTCGAAATTCCCAAATTGCCAACAAGTAAAGGTTGAGCATCAAAGGCCATGTGGATTGGCTCAGAACTTTGAGATCTTGGAATGGAAATGGGAGATGATTAATATGGACTTTGTTACCGGGCTTCCAAGGTCCGGAAAGCAATATGGTTCGATATGGGTGATTGTGGATAGAATGACTAAATCGGCATACTTCTTGGCAGTTAAGACAACAAACACTGCGGAGGAGTACGCCAAGTTGTACATCCAGGAGATTTTGAGGTTGCATGGGGTTCCCTTATCCATCATCTCGGACAGAGGAGCTCAATTTACCTCCCAGTTTTGGAGATAGTTACAGAAAGGATTGGGTAATAAGGTGAACCTGAGTACAGTCTTTCATCGACAAACAGATAGTCAGGCAGAGCATACTATTCAAACACTTGAGGACATGCTGAGAGTTTGTGTTCTTGACTTCAAGGGAAATTGGGGTGATCACCTACCATTTATTGAATTTGCATATAACAATAGTTATCATGCAAGTATTCAAATGGATCCTTACGAAGCCTTATATGAGAGGAGATATAGATCACCAATTGGGTGGTTTGAGGTTGGAGAAGCAGAGTTGAGGTTGAGGTTGGCCTAATCTTGTTCACCAATCGATGGAGAAGGTCAAGGTCATTAGAGAGAGGCTAAAGATTGCCCAGAGTTGCCAAAATTCTTATACCGATGTGAGGAGAAGAGACTTAGAGTTTGGGTATATGGTTGGGTATATTTGAAAGTGTCGCCCATGAAGGGTGTCCTAAGATTTGGGAAGAAGGGAAATTTGAGTCCACGCTATCTTGGACCATATCAGATCGTAAAGAGGATTGGGAAGGTTGCTTATGAGTTAGAGTTGCCTTCCGAGTTAGATGGAGTGCATCCGGTATTCCATATGTCGATGTTAAAGAAATGCTTGGGAGATCCTGCCTTGGTGATCTCTATTGATAGCATTGGCGTGAAAGATAGCCTCTCTTACGAAGAGGTTCCCATTCAAATCCTTGATCATCAGATTCGTAAGTTAAGGAACAAAGAGATAGCCTCAGTCAAAGTCCTGTGAAGAAATCAATTCATTGAGGAAGCCACATGGGAAGTTGAGGAAGAGATGAAGGCAAAATATCCGCACCTATTCGTGCTAAATGATGAGAGTGTTGAAGGTAAATTTCTTACCTTTTACTAAATTGATATATCTTTTCTCGATGGGACTTTCTATTCGTAAATCTAAGTGGTATTGATTGAGGTCGAGAAAGAGTCGAGAGTTTGATTGATTGATTGAATTTTGAGATGAGTCTTGAGTCTATTCGTGCCTTGATATCCACCTTTACTCATCATTCGAGGACGAATGATCACAAGGGGGAGATGATGTAATGCTCGGTAAAATTACCAAAATACCCCTAGAGAGAGGGTATGTGGATAATGCATCTTATGATGCTCGTATGGAAAATTCAAGACCGGATTTGTGATCAGCACGCAAAATTGAGTGAGAAAATGGTCTCGGTCGAATTTTAGAGCGACCTGATCAAAAGATAATTTTTCAATCCGAAGTGCATAACAATGTTAGTACACAACAGGGGTGGGTCGTGCACCCATCATAGATCAGCAGTTATATTCTTTTAAAAAATTTCAATGGGATTGAGAAAACTCATTCAAAAACCTTTTTCTGAAAATACATTGCGCGTGACCAGTCCGCATCGCGGTCCGTGTCTTTTTCGAGTTAAGAATTTCTAAATTATTATGAGGGGCATTGGTCGATTCCTAACCCCTCCTAAACTCTCTACACGATCTAATGAGGTCGTTTTAAAGTAAAAAGGGTCTAAAACCCCATTCTAAGTCCTATCCCAATACTCTACCAAGGCTAGGACTTGAGGAGAGGAGAGAAGAGCTTGAGTTGAGAGATTCGTGAAGAGATCCCTGACATGCTTGGATAGCTCCATCCCAGGTATGTAAGGCTAAACTAAAGACATGAGATTGTTCTCTCATGTGACCCATAGAGGTCATAGATGGGTTGATAATTGAATAGTCTACATGTATGATTTCTTTGATGGTTTTTCTTGAAAATTATATTTGAAATTACATGTTTTCTACGTTGATAATCATCATACTAATTGTTTCCTTGAATTGAATATTTTCATGAGAATTTGCATGACCCTATATGATTAATTTGAAAAGCATGCATATTGAACTTGAAAATAGAGTCTAGAGCCTTGAGTTGAGATTGTAATTGTTGATTATGATTGTGATTGTGATGAGAGAATGATGATGAGTTCATAGAGTTTGATTGTCTTATGAGTTTCTATAAATGAACTCTACCGATGTGTCTTTTCTCTTGATTCCTAGTGATTGCTCTAAATCTTGAGTCATTGATGAGATTGATTGATGAGAGATTTAAAGCCCCTATGAGCTTTATTGATGAAAGGGTTAGAGTCCCTATAAGCAAAAGAGATGATAGGGTTAGAGTCCCTATGAGATACCGATCGTTGATGGGGTTAAAGTCCCTATGAGATTGGTTGAGATGGAGGTATTATGAGCATTGAGTTGGAAGGAGCATAGAGCACCGAAATAGGTAAGAATGAGTCCCACTCAAACTCATTAACTACGTCACCAAGCGTAGAAGAGGTTTTCCTATTGAGTTATGTCCCTGAAAGCAATATCGGACTTGTTGAGTTTTCTTTCTCCATTTTGGATAATCCATTATGGTTTTGGTTCGTTCTCTACTTGGCAAGTATAGAACGATCGTGGCAACACCAGCGGGATGTTGTATAATCACTGGCTCATAAGTGATTATTGTCGGATAAGAGAAACTCTCATAAATTTCCTACCTTGAGTACTCCGAGTCGAGATGAGATGAGATGAGATGAGAGGGGGTGAGCTCCTATGAGATGAGATGAGATGAGAGGAGGTAAGCTCCTATGAGACGAGTGTAAGATGATTGATGAGTTTGAGTTGTTGGTGGGTCACTTGTCTACTCTTTATTTTTGCATAGATAGACATTTGACTATTTGATGTGATTTGATGGTTATTTTGAGTTCATGTTGTCTCCATAATATTCTACCTATTTTGGTTTCACTCATCTATTTTACATACCAGTACATTCCAAGTACTGATGTTCACTCTATACTGCATCATTTTATGATATAGGGGCAGAAACTAGAGATCATCAACAGGCGCTCCGTTGAAGATCTGACATTTGCAACTGATTTGGTGATCCTCCCCTACTCCGGAGGATCCCCTACATTTATTTCATCATGCTTTAGAGCTAGATTGAACTATTTCCTTTATTTTTGATTTGGGTAGCCATGGGTCTGTCATTGGCACCACATGATTAGTAATAGAGGCTTCATAGACGATGGTTGAGCGTGGATGTTGAGACTTGTGAGCTAGTTCTTCCTACTAGCCTTCATTTTTATATATTTATTTTGAGATTTTGGAGGAGATGTGCCCATTTACTTACTTATACTTTCCGCTGTTCAGTAAAGTTTATTGATTGAATGACGTGATGAGGCTAAGTGGTTCGCTTGGGGACTAGCAATAGTCTCTGAGTCCCAGCCATGCCAAGGGTACCCTCCCGGGGCGTGACAGACATGATACATTAAACCCAGCAATACCAACAGAATCCAAAAGACTAACCCAATTTTTATACGCACTCTCCAACTAAAATCCTCCATGGCCTCCCCCTAAATTTACTCATTTGGACTTTCTTTACCTAATACGCTTATCATTCGGATATTATTCACTCATCATTTTGATATTGATACACTGCCTTGGATCTTATTATGGATTAATAGCCCTCATTTAGAATCCCCCGAGTACACCTCACAATCTAAATACATTAATGGTACCAAAGATCTACCAATAAAATTTTTCTTATAAATAATGCTTAACATAAGCATCCATAGTAACAAATTAGTTGATTTCTTAAATATGAATGCAACACCAAATCTTATTTAATGAGCCTGTGATACAACTAATAATTTCTAAAATAGTTTGTATTCATGCTTGACAATTGACATATCCATTTTCATATACCACTAATACTATATTGTGAAAGTCCATTAGATCCACCACTATAACACATATACCTATCAAGAAAGTAGTACCAAACTCGCCCGCATACTTCTACGCATCAAGTAGCTGCAAAATATTATCCAATCCATCATGACTCTATCCTAAGTAATGCACATTGTTTTCATAAATTCAATCGCTAGCAAAAGTAACACACTCTATAACTCTAACCAAGTAAGCATCGGTTTGTTCTGATAGTCGTATCATGACCTTCCTTAATATCCTTTCAGTCTATGAAATCATAATAGAGATTCTGACCTTAATTGGCACAACATAATTCTTATCATTATCTAAGAAATACATATATATTATGAAAATTTTAGTAATAGTAATTTGCATATTTATAGAATTCAGCCCTTCCACCTTTAATTATTGAACAACTTTTGATATCATAAATACCACATCAATACTATTTGTATTGCTTGGTACTAACCCAAAAAGGACAACACATTCTTGGAATCCCTCAATTCATTGTTTGACCTAATCACTCAATCATCCTCAAACTGTATCATCGAGTCATCACCTTACTTAATATTTTCTAATCGTCGAACATTTTAATTCTTATAAGTATACCACTTAACCTTTAGTACAAGATCTAACATTCAAGTCATATACAACCCACTAACTACTTATTTAATGAATCAAGCACGAATCATCTCTATAAGTGAGAGGAAATGGAATAAAGCAGTAAGAATCACACCGAACCGCGGACGCACGATAGAGAAGGAATAAACAAAAGGAAGTTTCCTAACAGTCTTCATAACCTCTCAAAGATAAGTATAGACGTCTCCGTACCGATCCTCGAGACTCTACTAGACTTGACTTATACACACATAAGACCTATGAACCTGGGGCTCTGATACCATTTGTCACAACCGAAAAATGGACGTGATGGCTTATCCCACCAAGACAAGTCAACCTAAAAACCAATTATAACCATAAAATATTGAAGCATAATACATAGTGAGAATTTTGACTACCAATAATAAGTCAACTGAATTAAAATTCCCTAAGACCTGATTGTCACGTGCACAAGCCTCTAATGTGTTATAATAGATTTAAAATAAAATACAAGTCACAAATGGTGTTGTCTCTAAAGTAGAACAAGATCATAAATGGGAGGATGAGGCTCGCTGAGATGACAAATAGCTACATCACTAATCTTCAAAGAAAGCCTCGGATAAAAAAAGAATAGAAAGTATCACAAAGATCCGAGCGGATAACCTACAAAAATATAGAAGCAACGGGTGAATACCAACCACACGGTACCCAGCAAGTCAACTAACAAAACAAAGCAATTCTAATAGAATATACAAACTCCTTTCATCCCAACCAACCTCCACAACTATAAACTGCACAGAAAATCAGTCTAGCCCAGCAACACATAATACATAATAAAAATAGTTTTCACAATGTCACAATTCAAAATCACAAGCCAAACTCACAAGTGATAGCACAGTCGATCACAGGAATAATATCATGCCACACAAGAATATGCAAGGATGAGATGTTATATTTATGTAATGATTATCGGCAATGACCTCGGCATCACAATTTCACTAGCAAAGATCTCAGTATTACTATGTCGTCGGCAATGACCTCGGCATCCCAAAATCACTAGAAAAGATCTCAGTATTATAATATTGCTGGCAATGACCTCGAAATCACAACATCACTAGAAAGATCTTAGTATCACAATATCACCGGCAATGACCTCGGCATCATAATATCACTAGAAAGATCATTGCATCACAATATCGCCAGAAATGACCTCGGCATCACATCTTGGCCAGTAAAGACCTCGGCCCCAATTTTCACTATCTCACTATATCAATATCTAGAGCCAATGCAAGTATGTATGACATAGAATGAATGAGCATGAGATGAAGTCCACAACAAATCCATTCATAACCACCAATTACAACCACATATCTCAATATATAATTCACACCACTTAACCATATTTTCAATTCAAGTGTTACAACACCACACCAATTGACATATACATTTAACCACCCCATATTTATAACATTAAAAATATTTCATGAATCACACATAGGAAAAAGAAAAATTTGAGAACTTTACAAGAATTAAAAAGTTTTTAAAGTCCATTTGCCTCAATTAATAGAATAACACTCCGAATCTTGAGTCTTTTGTAAAACTTTCAGATGATCAAAATCTGTTCAAATACATAATCTACATAAGAATACGAATCCAATGACACCCATATTGCTATACTTAGCTTTTTCTTAAAAATCGGATAAAAACGTCACCTCAAACCCTTAAATTCGAATCTGAAAATTTCTTTCAGATTATGTTTACCCAATATAAACTAAACATATACGTCAAATTTTAGCTAAAATGGATTGTTATTCGACCCCCAAATCAGGATTTTATTTTAAGAATCCTAGGGCTATATTTTCTAAATTAAGCATAAATTATACACATTTTTACCCTAAAATTTGTTCATAATCATAACTTAATAGAAAGGATGAGAATAATTATCTTGATGGTTTAGGACGAAAATCCTAATTTTTCTTCTCCTCTTTTTCTTTCTTTTTCTACCCGTATTTCTTCGTTTTCTCCGAATATGTGCGTGCATCGCTTTCCTTTTGCTTTCTGTTTTTTGGGATTTCATAGGGCTGCGCAACAGCCCTTTCAACTTAACTCTTTTTCTTTTCTTTTTTTTTTAAAATTTTTTTCTCCTTTTTATCTATTTATTTATTTTTAATTTCTTTCTAAATTAATTAAGTATTAAAAGTGATTAATTTTATTAATTTTTATTTTAACGTATATAGAATAAAAAGTATAGGCTATTAAGTAAATTATCAATTTAATCCATCAATTAATTAATTATTCAAAATTACCCATTAACTAAATAATCGTAACTATCAAACAGTCCAAAATTTTCAATTTAAATTTACGAAAAGGGTCTTTTATGAAAAAGTGAGGATTCATTCTAAAAATGACCTATCGGATCATTACAAAAACGAATGAGATCAACGATACCTAAACTATTTTTGGGCAACAAAATTTATACCTTTGTTGGATAAATTTTATTGAGTGATACTTAACAATATTTTCTTACACCAAAAATCTTCCTTTTTTTCGAAAATATCATACTTAGTCAAACAGTGTCATATAAAATGGTGGAGAGAGTAAAACTTTATGCTATCTTCTTCCTAGTCACACTTGTGGGCATGATATAATGAATATATGTTGATAGTTATATGATTAATTTACATCATAAACAATACTTATCCACAAAGAAGTAAATCTAGAATTAAAAATTGGAAAAAGGATCTGATATACTCTACAGCTTTCCACTTAGAGATAATATACACCTCGTTATAAAAATGGCTCACATCTAACCCTATAGTTTCATATGTGCAATAAATAGCCTTTTGGATTGCTATAAATATTATATAAGAAGCTTTTTTTTCCTGAATAAATCATTAATAAAAAGGAAATAATTTATGCAAAAACCCAGCAAAAGATTGTCATTAGACAAACAATGAGTAACTATGATGTTTATAAGCTTGAAAAATGTGAAACTGTTTGATTATCTTTTTAATTAGTAATATTTATTCTCAAATGCATGAAGCTTTCTTATGGTTTCTTTTGTTCTGCCACCTGATTTTCAAACAGAACAACTAAAGTAATAGTTTTATATCTAAGCCCAACAAACGGAAGTTATCAAACTGAAATTTAAAAGAGAACAACCGATCAATACTGATATATATATATATATATATATATATATATATATATATATATATATATAGGTTTAATATTGGTAAAACATTTCATAAAAGGTTTGATACGAAAACTACAGAATTGATGAACACCCCTAATCAATAGAGGATGATAATAAAACCAGCAAATAACTTTAGAGACCTCAACAAAAGCAATAGTCAATCTGTGCCCAAAAAGTGAAGCCAAAACATTTTCTCAGGAAAGCACCTTTAGCATCTACCATAATAAAAATTTAGAAATAAGGAATATCTGTTAAGTATTAGAGCCTAATTGATTCTTTACATTTGCATTTAAAAATAATCGCAGCAATATCTACCACTTCATCGCTCACATTTCTTCATCTCTTATGATGATATTTATGTGTGCATTAGTAGGCTTATGTGATCTTGTACTTTTCTTATTACACTACACCAAAAATAATTTTTATTAGCAATTAATTAATGAAAATAGCTTAATTTTTACTAATTATATTTTTTTAAGGGGCAATATTTAACCACAATTACATTTTAGCACTCTTTGAAAATGTCCCTGAAGCCTATTAAAATACCACTAAAATTGTTATTGGTATTTAACAACAACTACTATTCCTCTGTTTCAGAGAATAGTCAGATTTTTTGTGGAAGTAAAAGAAAAAGTATTACATATTTAAGTCAATAACAAGAGAATTCGGAATTCAAGTGAAACACCATCACACAATACCTTTCTCTGTTACATTTTTGGGTTGGCTTTGTGCAACATCATCTTGTTCAATAGAAGTTCAAATTATGTTCATCAGAAGGCTGTACAAACACGGGATGATTAGACGGGTAAAACAACATTCAAGATATATCCATGTTGCAAGACAATCACATTTCAGATTCATGGTGAAAAATAGTTTCACAAATAACTTATTTCGATGGATGATTCAGTAACACATCTCTATTCTATATTTGAAGGTCCAGAAGAAACACCCATCCCCTTATTCTCAGTGACATGCTCTGTAGTTTCTCTGGGTGTAGTAGGTTCTTCTACTTAGATATCACCATTGGGAGTTCACTTGGGCTCAAATGGGTTATGTTATTTTCTTCTCCTTTACAATAATAAACTTATTATTTACCATATTAAGAACATACTTTGATCCTTTTTTTAACAATGGATATTAAATTTAACGTAGTCCTTTAATCTCTTTGCTACAACTGGACATTCCATGCTATAAGAAAGTCTCAAGACAGGAATATGCTTTTTAATTTCTTACCATTGACGTCCGTAAGTTTGGTGTTGTTCTGTTGTCTAATGTCTGCACTTGTTTGCTCATTTGGGAAAGCGTACTCAGGCAGGTCGTCATAAAAAATATTAGAACTGGTTGGAAAAAAATTGTTCTATTGTAGCCTAGAAAGATAAAAATCATGTTGAATGTCAAGATTTTGATGCAGATCCCCTTCAAAGTCCTATTCCAATGTAAAGCAAACCAATCGAAATGTACGGATGATCTTAGAATATAGTATTACAAGTTTTCCTTTCTTAGGTTATCCAGCTGGTAACATTCTATTCTCACAAATGAAATAAGGAATTGTGGAATAGTTACTGACAAAAAGGTAATAGTATATGTCTAATTGTAGGCAATCAAACATATACTATTAAGAACAATAATATGTAATGCACCTTTTGCAATCTGTTTAACTTACTTGTTGAGTGCCTTGTGAGATCCCATTAGTACCTGTGTTATGACTCGCACCTAAGTTACAACAATAAACTTATTAATTACAATATAAAGAAATGATTTTGATCCTTTTTTTTTAATAAAAGATATCAAATTCAACATAGTATTGTAATCTCCTTGCTACAACTGAACATTCCATGCTATACAATAAGCAAAAGTCTCAAGAAAGGAATATGCCTTTTAATTTCATACCATGCACGTCCGTAAGTTCGGCGTTGTTCTGTTGTCTAACGTCTGCACTTGCTTGCTCATTTGGAAAAACGTACTCAGGCAGGTCGTCATAAAAAAATACTAAAACTTGTTGGAATAAAATTATTCTCTTGTACACTAGCACGATAAAAATCATATTGACTATCAAGATTTTGATGCACATCCCCTTCAAAGTCCTATTCTAATGGAAAGCAAACTAATGGAAATGTATGGATGATCTTAGAATATAGTATTACAAGTTTTCCTTAGTTTCTGGCAAGAAAATAATAGCATATGTCTAATTGTAGGCAATCAAACATATACTATTAAGAACTATAATATGTAAATGCACCTTCTACAATATTTTTAACTTACTTGTTGAGTACCTGGCGAGATCCCATTAGTACCAGTGCTATGACTTGCACCTAAGTTACAACAATAAACTTATTCATTACAATATCAAGAAAAGATTTTGATCTTTTTTAACAAAAGATATTAAATTCAACATAGTCCTTTAATCTCTTTGCCATAACTTAACATTCTGTATTATACAAAAATAAAAAGTCTCAAGAAAGGAATATGCTTTTTAATTTCTTACCATTGACCTCCGTAAGTTCATTGTTGTTTTGTTGTATAATGTCTGCACTTGCTTGCTCATTTGGGAAAATGTACTCAGGCACGTCATCATAAAAAATACTTGAACTAGTTGGAACAAAATTATTCTGTTGCAGCCCAGCAAGGTAAAAATCATATTGAATGTCAAGATTTTGTTACAGATCCCCTTTAATGCCCTATTCCAATGGAAAGCAAACCAATCGAAATGTACGGATGATCATAGAATACAGTATTAGAAGTTTTCGTTTCTTAGGGTATCTAGAAAGTAGCATTCTTTTCTGACAAATGAAATAAGACATTGTGTAAAAGTTACAAACAAAAAGGTAAAAGTATATGTCTAATTGTAGGTAATCAAACATATACTATTAAGAACTATAATATGTAATGCACCTTCTGCAATCTGTTTAACTTACCTGTTAAGTGCTCGGCGGGATCCCATTAGTACCTGTGTTATGACTCGTGCCTAAGTTACAACAATAAACTAATTAATTACAATATAAATAAAAGATTTTGATCCTTTTTTTAACAAAATATATCAAATTCAATATAGTGTTTTAATCTCTTTGCTACAACTGAACATTCTATGCTATACAATAAATAAAAGTCTCAAGAAAAGAATATGCTTTTTAATTTCTTACCATGCACGTCTATAAGTTCGGTGTTGTTTAATGTCTGCACTAGCTTGCTCATTTGGGAAAACGTACTCAGGCAGGTCGTCATAAAAAAGCCTAAAACTGGTTAGAACGAAATTATTCTCTTGTAGACAGCAAGATAAAAATCATATTGACAGTCAAGATTTTGGTGAATATCCCCTTCAAAGTCCAATTCCAATAGAAAGCAAACTAATCGAAATGTACGGCTGATCTTAGAATACTTTCCTTTCTTAGGGTATCTAGATTATAGCAATCTTGTCTCACAAATGAAATAAGCTATTATTTAAATGTTACTGGCAAAAAGATATTAGCATATGTCTAATTGTAGGCAATCAAACATATACTATTAAGAACTATAATATGTAAATGCACCTTCTGCAATCTGTTTAACTTACTTGTTGAGTACCTGGTGAGATCCCATTAGTACCACGGCTATGACTTGCACCTAAGTTACAACAATAAACTTATTAATTACAAAATCAAGAAAAGATTTTGATTCTTTTTTTTTTAACAAAAGATATTAAATTCAACATAGTCCTTTAATCTCTTTGCCATAACTGAACATTCTGTACTATACAAAAAAGTAAATGTCTCAAGAAAGGAATATGCTTTTTAATTTCTTACCATTGACCTTCGTATGTTCATTGTTGTTCTGTTGTGTAATGTCTGCACTTGCTTGCTCTTTTGGCAAAATGTACTCAGGCAAGTCATCATAAAAAATACTTGCACTAGTTGCAACAAAATTATTCTGTTGCAGCCCAGCAAGATAAAAATCATATTGAATGTCAAGATTTTGATGCAGATCCCCTTCAAAGTCCTATTCCAATGGAATGCAAACCAATCGAAATGTATGGATGATCTTAGAATACACTATTAGAAGTTTTCGTTTCTTAGGGTATCTAGAAGGTAGCATTCTTTTCTGACAAATGAAATAAGGTATTGTGTAATAGTTACTGACAAAAAGGTAATAATATATGTCTAATTATAGGCAATCAAACATATACTATTTAGAACTATAATATGTAATGCACCTTCTGCAATCTGTTTAACTTACATGTTGTGTACCTGGCGAGATCCCATTAGTACCTGGGTTATGAATCACACCTAAGTTACAAAAATAAACTAATGAATTACAATATAAAGAAAAGATTTTGATCTCTTTTTTAACAAAATATATCAAATTCAACATAGTGTTGTAATCTCTTTGCTACAATTGAACATTCTACGCTATACAATCAATAAAAGTCTCAAGAAAGGAATATGTTTTTTAATTTCTTACCATGCACGTCTGTAAGTTCGGTGTTGTTCTATCCTTTAATATCTGCACTAGCTTTCTCATTTGGGAAAATGTACGCAGGCAGGTCGTCATAAAGAAATACTAAAACTAGTTGGAACGAAATTATTCTCTTGTAGCCCATCAAGATAAAAATCATATTGACTGTCAAGATTTTGGTGCAGATCACTTTCAAACTCCTATTCCAATGGAAATCAAACTAATCGAAATGTAAGGATGGTCTTAGAATATAGTATTACAAGTTATCCTTTCTTAGGGTATCTAGATGGTAGCATTCTTTTCTCACAAATGAAATAAGGCTTTGTTTAATAGTTACTGGCAAGAAGATAATAGCATATGTCTAATTGTAGGCAATCAAACATATACTATTAAGAACTATAATATGTAAATGCATCTTCTACAATCTGTTTAATATACTTGTTGAGTACCTGGCGAGATCCCATTAGTACCAGTGCTATGACTTGCACTTAAGTTACAACAATTAACTTATTAATTACAATATGAAGAAAAGATTTTGATCCTTTTTTTTAACAAAAGATATTAAATTCAATATAGTCCGTTAATCTCTTTGCCACAACTGAATATTCCATGCTATACAAAAAGTAAAAGCCACAAGAAAGGAATATGCTTTCTAATTTCTTACCACGCACGTCCATAAGTTTATTGTTGTTCTGTTATCTGATGTTTGCACTTGGTTGCTCATTTAGGAAAACGTACTCAAGATGGTCGTCATAAAAAATAATCAAACTGGTTGGAATAATATTATTCTGTTGCAGCCTAGCAAGATAAAAATCATATTGAATGTCAAGATTTTGACGCAGATCCCCTTGTCAGTCCAATTCCAATGGAAAGCAAACTAATCGAAATGTACGGATGATCTTAGAACACAATATTACAAACTTTTCCTATCTTAGGGAATCTAGATGGTAGCATTCTTTTATGGCAAATGAATTAAGACATTCTGTAATAGTTTCTGACAAGAAGGTAATAGTTTATGTCTAATTGTAGGCAATCAAACATATACTATTAAGAACAATAATATGTAAATGCACCTTCTGCATTCCGTTTAACTTACTTGTTGAGTACCTGGTGAGATCCCATTAGTACCTGTGCAATGACTTGCACCTAAGTTACAACAATTAATTTATTAATTACAATATGAAGAAAAGGTTTTGATCCTTTTTTAAGCAAAAGATATTAAATTTAACATAGTCTGTTAATCTCTTTGCCACAACTGAACAATCCGTGCTATACAAAAAGTAAAAGTCTCAAGAAAGGAATATGCTTTTTAATTTCTTACCATGCACGTCCGTAAGTTCATTGTTGTTTTGTTTTCTAATGTCTACACTTACTTGCTCATATGGGAAAACATACTCAGGCAGGTCATCATAAAAAATACTAGAACTAGTTGTAACGAAATTATTCTGTTGTAGCCCAGCAAGATAAAAATCATATTGAATGTCAAGATTTTGATGCAGATCCCCTTCAAAGTCCTATTCCAATGGAAAGCAAACCAATCGAAATGTACGGATGATCTTAGAACATACTATTAAAGTTTTCCTTTCTTAGGATATCTAGATGGTAGAATTCTTTTCTGACAAATGAAATAAGGCATTGTGTAATAGTCACTCACAAAAAGGTAATAGTATATGTCTAATTGTAGGCAATCAAACATACACTATTAAGAACTATAATATGTAATGCACCTTCTGCAATCTATTTAACTTACCTGTTGAGTGCCTGGTGAGATCCCATTAGTACCTAAGTTATGACTCGCACCTAAGTTACAACAATAAACTTATTAATTACAATATAAAGAAAAGATTTTGATCGTTTTTTTTAATAAAAGATATAAAATACAACATAGTGTAGTAATCTATTTGCTACAACTAAACATTCCATGCTATAAAATAAGTAAAAGTCTCAAGAAAGGAATATGCTTTTTAATTTCTTACCATGCACGTCCATAACTCATGTTTGCACTTGCTTGCTCATTTGGAAAAACGTACTTATGTAGGTCGTCATAAAAAATACTAAAACTGGTTGGAACGAAATTATTCCATTGTAGGCCAGCAATATAAAAATCATATTTACTGTCAAGATTTTGGTGCAGATCACCTTCAACGTTCTATTCCAATATAAAGCAAAGTAATTGAAATGTATGGATGATCTTAGAATATAGTATTACAAGTTTTCCTTTCTTAGGGTATCTAGATGGTAGCATTTTTTTTATCACTAAATGAAATAAGGCATTGTTCAATAGTTACTGATAAGAAGGTAATAGCATATGTCTAATGGTAGGAAATCATTTACTATTAAGAACTATAATATATAATTGTACCTTCTGTAATCTGTTTAACTTACTTGTTGAATACCTGGCGAGATCCCATTAGTACGTGTGCTATGACTTGCACCTAAATTACAATAATAAACTTATTAATTACAATATCAAGAAAAGATTTTGATCTTTTTCCTTAACAAAAGATATTAAATTCAATTTAGTCCGTTAATCTCTTTGCTACAACTGAACATTCTGTCTATACAAAAAGTAAAAGTCTCAAAAAAGGAATATGCTTTTTAATTTCTTACCATGCACGTCCGTAAGTTCATTGTTTTTCTGTTGTCAGATCTCTGCACTTGCTTGATCATTCGGGAAAACGTACCCAAGCAGGTCATCATAAAAATAATCAAGCTGGTTGGAATAAGATTATTCTATTGCAGCCTAGCAAGATAAAAATCATATTGAATGTCAAGATGTTGACGCAGATCCCCTTGTCAGTCCTATTCCAATGGAAAGTACACTAATGGAAATGTACGAATGATCTTAGAACACAGTATTACAAGTTTTCCTTTCTTAGGGTATCTAGATCGTAGCATTCTTTTCTCACAACTGAAATAAGGCATTTGTTTAATAGTTACTGACAAGAAGGTAATAGCATATGTGCAATCGGTTTAACTTACTAATTGAGTACATGGCGAGATCCCATTAGTACCTGTGCTATGACTTTCACCTAAGTTACAATAATAAACTTATTACTTACAATAACAAGAGAAGATTTTAATCCATTTTTTTAGCAAAAGATATTAAATCCAACATAGTCCTTTAATCTCTTTGCCACAACTGAACATACCTTACTATACAAAAAGTAAAGGTCTCAAGAAAGGAATATGCTTTTTAATTTCTTACCATGCATGTCCGTAAGTTTATTGTTGTTTGATTGTCTAATGTTTACACTTGCTTGCTCATTTAGGAAAATGTACTCAGGCAGGTCATCATAAAAAATACTAGAACTGGTTGGAACAAAATTATTCAGTTGAAGCCCAGCAAGATAAAAATCAAATTGAATGTAAAGGTTTATGCAGATCCCCTTCAAAGTCTTATTCCAATGTAAAGCAAATCAATCGAAATGTACGGATGATCTTAGATTACAATATTACAAGTTTTCCTTTCTTAGGGTATCTAGATGGTAGCATTCTTTTCTGAGAAATAAAATAAGACATTGTGTAATAGTTTCTGACAAGAAGGTAATAGTTTATGTCTAATTGTAGGCAATCAAACATATAATATTAAGAACTATAATATGTAAATGCACCTTCTGCAATCTGTTTAACTTGTTGAGTGCCTGGCGAGATCCCATTAGTACTTGTGCTATGATTTGCACCTAAGTTACAACAATAAACTTATTAATTACAATATGAAGAGAAGATTTTGATCCTATTTTTAACAAAAGATATTACATTCAACATAGTCCTTTAATCTCTTTGCCATAACTGAACATTCCGTACTATACAAAAAGTAAAAGTCTCAAGAAAGGAATATGCTTTTTAATTTCTTACCATTGACGTCCGTAAGATCATTGTTGTTCTGTTGTCTAATGTCTACACCTACTTGCTTATTTGGGAAAACGTACTCAGGCAGGTCATTATAAAAAAATACTAGAACTGGTTGGAAAACAATTATTCTGTTGTAGTCCAGGAAGATAAAAATCATATTGAATGTAAAGATTTTGATGCAGATTCCCTTCAAAGTCTTATTCCAATGGAAAGCAAACCAAACGACGGGTGATGTTAGATTACAGTATTATAAGTTTTCCTTTCTTAGGGTATCTAGATGGTAGCATTCTTTTCTGACAAATGAGATAAGGCATTGTGTAATAGTTACTGATAAAAAGGTAAGAGTATATGTCTAATTGTAGGCAATCAAACATATACTATTAAGACCTATAATATCTAATGCACCTTCTGGAATCTGTTTAACTTACCTGTCGAGTGCATGGCGAGATCCCATTAGTACTTGCGTTATGACTCGCACCTAAGTTACAACAATAAACTTATTTATTACAATATATAGAAAAGATTTTGATCCTTTTTTTTAACAAAATATATCAAATTCAACATAGTGCTTTAATCTCTTTGCTACAACTGAATATTCCATGTTATACAATAAGTAAAAGTCTCAAGAAAGGAATATGCTTTTTAATATCTTACCATGCTTGTCCGTAAGTTCGGTGTTGTTCTATAGTTTAATGTCTGCACTTCCTTGCTCATTTGGGAAATCGTACTCTGGCAGGCCGTCATAAAAAAATACTAAAACTAGTTGGAACGAAATTATTCTCTTGTAGCCCATCAAGACAAAAATCATATAGACTGTTAAGATTTTGGTGCAAATCACCTTCAAACTCCTATTTCAATGGAAAGCAAACTAATCGAATTGTACGAATGGTCTTAGAATATAGTATTACAAGTTTTCCTTTCTTAGGTTATCTAGAAGGTAGCATTCTTTTCTCACAAATGAAATAAGGCATTGTTCATGTCACAACCCGGGGCTATGGCCTAGATGTGACATAGAGAATGGGTACCCTAGAGTCCCCAAACAAGCCTCAAGTATCTATATCCACATCATTGGTTCAAGAATATTATTCAAATAGTAACACTAAGTTCTAAGGGACGGGAAAATATGACTCACGCTATGGGGGCAAAACGGGGGATTGGGACCTTCCACACTACTACCATAAACATATAATCAAAATATGAGATTTCCATAGATCAACTCATAAGGGTACTTAAACCAAATATTTTGCATAGCATAAAGACTTTAAAGAGTCTACATGATGTCCAACAAATGCCTCTGATCAAACGGAACAGAGGCCGGGACAAGTTTCAGGCTCACCCTCAAATAAGAAAGAACATTCTGAAATAACATAAAGGAAAGGCAGTTGGCTCATCCTTGGAAGATGGGACTCACCAAAGTATGCTTCTGGATCAGACTATTCGTCAAAATGGTCGGTAATCAAAGTGCTCGGCCCCTACATGGTAAAATCATGTAGGCATAGAGTATGCGTTAGTACGTTTGAATGTACTAAGTATGCGGGCATGCAATGCATATAAATTACCAAACCTGCATTTTAATGTTAGATGACAAGGGCACATAATATAGAAAGAATCATATAACCAATGGAAGTGTATACAAGATGCAATGAAATTTATGATGCATGAAATGCAACAATGCTCATATATAGTGGGGATGGACTATAACTGAAAAATCAAATCCATGTGAGCTATTACAGGAATTAGTCCTATAAAGACCTTCCATCGGTAGGAGAAGATTACTTGCCAAAAGTAATCTACATCACATTTTATGAAACTCACAATTTCGGTGGATGGTCAACTTCTTTACGGAACTCACCATTACGGAAGGATTTTCCAAAATCATACATAACCTATCATTATCATAAATGAATAACCATCCCTTACAACTTGGTCATTTTGGTAATGGTTAATGTTCTTATGTTTACACATAGTTCAAGGAAAGGGGGAGGGCCCTTGGGGAAAGCTCTAATGTCCCTAATCCATCGGTGCTAAGTCAACAATATCCCACATGAATACTTATACATATACGTGCTTCAAGAGATACAATGTTCATTACAAAACCGTTCAATGCACATTTAGGCTCATTTGCCAAATCATAAATCATAATCATGATGCTAATGCAAAGTATAGCTCATTCACATATACGAGATGGTGCAAGCACCCAAGATGCTCAAAGAGCCATAATCATAAGACATGTACGTGATCCCATTATTGTCATAACCAATGCCTTACCAAAATCATATCAAAATCATTTCATAAAACATAATTGGGCTTAACCCACTTCATAATTCCCATATACCAATGCTCATGAATGCAATGAATACATGATGTGTGGATACCATGGGTAACATGGATTCAAGTTAAAATCAATATCAAAATGTTAAATTAAGTAAATTCATGATAAAATCAACATATAAAACATAGTATAAGTCACCCATGCATAAATCAACTTTAAAAGGGGACATGCACGTTCATAACTTTATAACCCTATGTAAATTATCATAATAGTGATAAAAGTGACTTGAGATCCTAGGTAGAATACAACTCATATATCAATTGGATTCAAATAAATCAAGTAATGAAATCTCATATTTAAAGTAAACTAAATTCATGAAATAGATTGAAGGATCTTTGGGTCTTCTTGGTTGAAAGGGACCAAGAATCAATCCCATCCATGTGTGAAGCTCGGTAAAATTACCAAAATATCCCTATAGTGAGGATATGCGCGTAATGCATCTTCCGATGCTCGTATGGAAAATCCGAGACCGAATTCGTGATCAGCATGAAAAATTGAGTGGGAAAATGGTCTCGGTCGAATTTTAGAGCGACCCGATCGAAAAATAAAATTTCAATCCAAATCACAAAACAGTGACGGTCCGCGATAGAGGCGCGTAGCGTACCTGTCGCGGAGAAGCACTTGTGTGGTTTCCAAAATTTTCGACGGGATGGAGAAAACTCGTTCAAAAATACTTTTCCAAAAATGCACAGTTCGCGATAGGTCCGCGTCGCGGACCGTGTATTTTCCATACTGGAAATTTCTAACTTATTTCGAGGGGCATTCCGGTCAATCCCTAACCCCTCCTAAACACTAATACACGGCTAGTAAGGTCGTTTCAACATGAAAAGAACCTAAAACCCCTATTCTAAGTCCCATTCCAAAAATCTAACAAGACTAGGGCTTGAGGAGAGGAGAGGAGGGCATGGGGGTGAGACATTCGAGAAGAGATCCTCGACATCACCCGGTTGAACAGCCGCGTCACAGGTATATAAGGCTAAACTTAAACATTGGATTGTTCTCTCATGTGCCCCATAGAGGTCATAGATGAGTTGATGATTGAAGAGTCTACATGCATGATTTCTTTGATGGTTTTTCTTGAAAATTATATGTTTTCTATGTTGATGATCATCATACTATTTGTTTTCTAAAATTGAATATTTGCATGAGAATTGCATAACCCTACAAGACTATTTTGAAAGACATGCATAATGAACTTGAGGAGTGAGTCTAGAGCCTTGGGTTAAGATTGTGATTGGTGATTGTTGATTGTGATTGTGATTGTGATGAGAGAATGATGATGAGTTGATAGAGTTTGATTGTTTTATGAGTCTCTATAAATGAACTCCACCGATGTGTCTTTTCCCTTGATTCCTAATGATTGTTCTAAATCTTGAGTCATTGATGATATTAACTGGTGAGAGGGCCAAAGTCCCTATGAGCTTGATTGATGATAGGGTTAGAGTCCCTATGAGATTGATTGATAAGAGGGTTAAAGTCCCTATGAGATTGATTGATGATAGGGTTAAAGTCCCTATGAAATACCGATCGTTGACGGGGTTAAAGTCCCTACGAGATTGGTCTGATTGGATTCATGATTTTATGAGCATTGAGTCACGGGAGGAGTATCGAGCACCGAAATGAGTAAGAGTGAGTCCCACTTGAACTCATTAACTACGTCGCCCTATGTAGATGAGGCTTGGAACCATAACATATATTGTGGTTCCCTCTTGATTAGAAGTCCCTGAAACAATAGAGGACTTATTGACGACTGACTCCATATTGGGTGAGCTGATATGGTTTCGATTCGTTCCCTACCTGGCAAGTTTGGAACGGCTGTGGCAACATCAGCGTGACTGTTGTACATTCACTGGCTCATAAGTGATTGTTGTCGGATAAGAGAAACTCCCATAAATTTCCTGCCTTACTCCGAGTCTAGATGAGATGAGATGAGATGTGATGAGATGTGATGAGATGAGAGGAGGTGAGCCCCTTTGAGACGAGTCTGAGACAATTAATGAGTTCCAAGTTATCGATAGGTCACTTGTCTACTCCTTGTTCTTGCATAGGTAAACATTTGACTAATGATGCGATGTGATGTTTATTTTTGAGCTGATGTTGTTTCTATATATTTCTACCGGTTTCTATTTCACTCAGCTATTTTACATACCAGTACATTCCAAGTACTGATGTCCACTCTGGACTGCATCGTTTTATGATGCAGAGGCAGGTACTAGAGATTGTCAGCAGGCGCTCTGTTGAAGATTAGAGATTCGAAGATGATTTGGTGAGCCTCCCTTACTCCGGAGGAACCACTACCTTTATTTCATCATGCTTTAGAGTTAGGTTGGATTACCTCTTTATTTGATTTGGGTAGCCATGGATTTGTCATTGGCACCACATGATTAGTAATAGAGGCTTCATAGACGATGGTCGAGCATTGATGTTGAGATTGTGAGCTAGTTCTTTCTACTAGCCTTTATTTTATATATGTATTCCTTTGAAACTTATATCTTCCTGCTATTCAGTAAAGTTATTTGATTGAATGATGTGATGAAGCTAGGTGGTTCGCTTGGGGACTAGCAATGGTCTTCGAGTGCCGGCCACGCCTAGGGTACCCTCTCGGGGCGTGACACCTTGAACCTTGAGAGAGGAGAGTAGAGAGGAGTTATGAGGTGATCTTCCGAGGGGTAGAAGGTTTTTAGTAGAATGAATTAAGAGGAGAGGGATTTCAGCTGAATTAGGGGTTTAGGATAGGTAAAAGGTCATAATTCATAATTAAAACAAACTAGAATTACAGAAACGCCATTAATGAAACTGGCAAAAACTGGAACAGTCAGGTCCACACGGTCCACTACATAGTCTATGAGACGTCATGTGGACTGTAAAGAGGTGCCATGAACCATTACTTAGAAATTTTGCAGAGGGAATTTATTCAAAACTAAGGGGTACCACACGGACGGCTACAAGGTCCGTGTGACTCCACATGGGCCGTGACATCGACCGTTTGATGGTACTTGAAATAATTCTGTATGATAAAGTTACGAGACGGTACTTCCATACTTAGAAAAGAATTTACGTAGTGAGTTACATGGAGGGCCACACGGCCCGTGACATATCACACGGACCGTGTGAGTGGTCGTGTGCCCTCACATGGTCCAAAATCCCCTCCTTCACAAATTTCCCCTACCATGAACTGGACCAAGTGTCCCTCCACGGGATGCCACACGGTCCGTGTGGCTTTACATGGCTCATGTGGGCCTTTCATGGAGTGATGCCTGGCAGTTCACTCTAGACAATTCCAAGAGATTTGGAAATGCCACTTGAAAAATCCGATTCCTTACATCATCTCCCCCATGGAAACAGTAGTCCCCAAATGTGCAAGAACAAGGTGACTTAGAGCACGAAACAACCAACATATGGTACAACACATAGTTCATTATTTGAAAAAATAAATCATAAAGCCTTTAAACTCATATCAAAATCGTATTCAAACCACTCAAAACATTGAAAATATCCTTTTTTGTATATGTATGCATGTCATATCATAAGACTTAAGAGGGCAAGAAATGACACCATTAGAAAAGGTAGGATCCTAATACCTTAGGCTTGAGTAGATTGGAAAAGATGAGGGTATCGCTTCACTATGTCAAGCTCCGCCTCCCAAGTAGCACTCTCCGTATGTTGATTTCTCCAAAGCACCTTCACCGAAGCCACGTCCTTGTTACGAAACCGCTTTACTTGCCTATCTAAGATCTCCACTGGAGTTTCCTCATAAGACAAGTTTTCTTCAACCTCAATCCCTTCCAAAGGCACAATGGTACTAGGATCACCAATTAGCTTTCTCGACATAGACACATGAAAGACCGGGTGAATAGAACTCAAGTCCGGAAGTAACTCCAACCTATAAGCCACACATCCAATCCGCTCAATGATCTCATAAGGGTCCACATACCGAGGGCTTAGCTTGCCCTTCTTAACAAAATGCATCACACCCTTCGTAGGCAAAACCTTCACATATACCCAATCACCGACACGAAACTCAAGATCCCTCCTCCTAACATCCGAGTAAGACTTTTGACGACTTTGGGCTGTCTTCAACCTTTCCCTAATTACTTTCACCTTTTCCATGGCCTCCATCACTAGATCCGGGCCAACTAGTGCCATCTCTTCCAACTCAAACCACCCCACTGGTGACCTGCACCTTCTCCCGTATAAGGCCTCAAACGACGCCATACCAATGCTAGCATGGAAACTATTATTATAAGCAAACACAATGAGTGGAAGGTGGTCATCCCAGTTGCCCTTAAACTCCAACGCACAAGCCCTCAACATATCGTCCAAGGTTTGAATAGTCCTCTTAGCTTGCCCATCAGTTTGAGGATGAAAACCGGTGCTCAACTTGATCTTAGTTCCAAGTCCCTTGTGAAATAACCTCCAAATGCGGGAAGTGAATTGGGTACCACGATCCGATATAATGGACCTAGGCACACCATGCAACTTCACCAACTCTTGGATATACAACCTTGCGTAATCCTTGGCGTCGAAGGTAGTCTTGACCGGTAGGAAATCAGCCGACTTCGTCATCCGATCAACGACAACCCAGATAGAATCAAATTGCCTTCGGGTCCGTGGCAAATTAACCACAAAATCCATGTTTACATCTTCCCATTTCCATATGGGAATCTCAATGTCTTGGGCCAAGCCACCGCGCCTTTGGTGCTCTACCTTCACTTATTGAATACTCGGGCATTCGGACACGAACTTAGCGATGTCTTTCTTCATACCATGCCACCACTGCACTTCTTTCAAATCTCAATACATTTTGGTAGACCTCGGGTAAATAGAATAATGAAAGTTGTGAGCCTCACTCATAATCACCCTTATAAGATCATCCACATCCGGAACACATAGCCGGTCTTGGTACCGAAGCACACCATCTCCCCCTTGGGAGAACATCTCGATCTCCTTTCCGGAAACCAACTTCTTCAATTTCAGCAACGATGGGTCAAAATCTTGCTTAGCTTTTACATCACTCACCACGAAAGATTTTGCCCTGCTTTGAACACGGATACCACCATCGCTTGGATCATCCAACTTGACACCCAACCTAGCTAACCAATGAACATCCCTCACTAACTCCTTATTTTCTTTCCCAACAAGCGCCACACTCCCTATAGATAGCCTGCTGAGAGCATCAGCCACAATATTGGCGTTGCCGGGATGATACAGAACACTCATATCGTAATCCTTTACAAGCTCCAACCACCTCCTTTGTCATAAATTGAGATCCCTTTGAGTGAACACATATTGCAAACTCCTATGATCGGTGAACACATCAACATGAACCCTATACAAATAGTGTCTCCAGATCTTCAAGGCAAAAACTACCGTCGCCAACTCAATGTCGTGTGTTGGGAAATTAGTTCATGCACCTTTAGTTGCCTTGATGCATATGCTATTACCTTATCATGTCACATAAGCACAGAACCCAACCCAATCTGCGAGGCATCATAGTACACCACGAATCCCTCCAAGCTGTTTGGTAAGGTCAAGACGGGAGCCGATGTAAGTCGATCCTTTAAAGTCTGGAAACTCTGCTCGAATTTGTCCAACCATACAAACTTAACCTTCTTTTGGATTAACTTAGTTAATGGAGAGGCGATAGAGGAGAACCGCTCAACAAACCTTCTATAATACCCGGCCAACCCAAGGAAACTTTGAATATCTGAAGGAGTCAACTGCCTAGGCCAATTCTTCATGGCCTCGATCATTTTAGGATCTACCTTGATACCATCACCGAACACCACATGACCAAGGAAAGCCACTTTGCCCAACCAAAATTCACATTTGCTAAACTATGCATACAACTCCTTCTCTCTTAAAGTTTGGAGGACCATCCTCAAGTGATCCCCGTGCTCTAGCTCACTTTGGGAGTAAATGAGAATGTCGTCAATGAAGACCACCACAAAACTATCAAGGAATGGCTTAAACACCCGATTCATTAGATCCATGAACACGACCGGAGTATTGGTTAGGCCAAATGACATCACCACAAACTCAAAGTGCCCATATCTTGTCCGAAAAGCTGTTTTGGGAATGTCACACTCCCTAACCTTCAACTGATGATACCCGGAACAAAGAACAATCTTTGAGAAATGAGTATCCCCCTAAAGCTGGTCAAACAAGTCATCAATCGTGGGTAACAGGTACTTATTCTTAGCGGCCACCTTATTCAGTTGCCTATAATCAATATACATCCGAAGAGTCCCGTCCTTCGTCCTTACAAATAACACTGGAGCACCCTACGGCGATATACTGGGTCGAATGAAATCCTTCTCCAATAAATCTTTTAACTGCTCCTTTAATTCTTTCAACTCCACCAGTGCCATACGATAAGGAGGAATAAATATAAGTTGAGTATCTGGAAGAAGGTCTATGCCAAAGTCTACCTCTCTTTCAGGAGGAATGCTCGGCAAGTTTTTGGGAAACACATCCGAAAACACATTCATCATAGGGACCGACTCAAGAGTAGGCGCTTCAGACTCCATATCCTTGGCCCTCACAATATGATAAATGCACCCCTCAGAAATTATCCTCCGCACCTTGAGGTAGGAAATAACCCGACCTTTAATAAAGGAGTCACCACCTTTCCATTCAAGAACAGGCTTACCAGGAGGTTGGAACTTGACCTTTCGGGTTCTAAAATCTCTAGAGGCATATGATGCATGAAACCAATCCATCTCAAGCTCTACAAGATCACACAGAAAGATTTTATGCAACACAAACAGGGCAACCATGATAGACTCTATGTGCAACAACAGATTCACCCATGGGAGTATAAACTGAGAAAGAATCCCTCAAAAACTTGGGACTCAAACCAAATTTAATAGCCAACAGAGCAGTCACAAAAGAAAATTTTGCACCCGGGTCAAGCAAAACATAAGCATCAAAATCAAAGACTTTTAACATACCAGTCACAACATCCGAAGCTTCCTCAATATCTTGGCAGGCGTGGAGTGCATAGAACTGATTGCTCCTTGGGGCAACACCTTGGGGAGCTCTTTCTTGTCCTTGCCTGCCTTGGGCCACCTGACATTGTCCTCTACGGTCATTCCTAAGACAATCAGCAACGTTGGGATTTTTATCACCACACCCGAAGCAAACACTCAAATCCCTCCAATAAACTCCCGTGTGGGGCTTCCCATACTTGTCACACATAGGATACCCCTGACCACCACCAACCGGTTCCCTGGGAGGAGGTACCCAATTATTAGCAACCCGAGTACCAGAACCTTGGCCCTGTTGGAAGCGACCGATGCCACCACTTCGAGAACCAAAAAATCCACCATCAAAATGGGCTCTCTTGGGATCGTGGACCCTTCTCTTCTTGAGTTTCTCCCCTTCGATATGTTCAGTATACACCATGAGCCTAGAAATATCCATATTTCGTATGAGCATAGCAGTACGACATTCTTTTACAAGCAAATCAAAGATACCCAAAACAAACTTGTGCATTCTTGCACAGGGTCAGCCACAAGTGACGGAGCATACTTGGAGAGCTTTGTGAACTTGAGGGCATAGTGCCTCATACTCATACCTCCTTACTTGAGATTGATAAACTCGGTCATTTTGGCCTCCCTAAGCTTAAGTGGTAAGAAGTGATCAAGGAAAGCAAATCTGAACTCTTCCCAATTGAAATCACCACCACAAACTCTCTCCAAAGACCATTGAGTATACCATACCTAAGCCACATCTTTCAGTTGGTAGGCAACCAATTCAACCTTTTCTTCAGAAGTGATGCCCATGATGTTCAGTATCTTGGTAATCTCATCAATGAACTCCGGAGCATCCTCACCAGCCTTTGATCCATGGAACTCCGAATGGTTCATCCGGGTGAAATCTCTCACCATAGAAGCAGGTGTAGGATCCCGTGGCGAGTTAGCCTGCCTTGTCCGAGAAGTCAGCACCTGAGCGAGCATGGAAAAGGCAGTACGAAACTCACCGTTTGAGAAGGGTTCATCCATAGGCCCTTGAGGAGCCTATTCCTCATTAGCCGGAGCCAGCCTTGGTGGGAGGGGTCTTCCTCGAGGCATCTTCTGAAATGGAGCAACGACACTGTCAAGATAAGGGTACCAAGAATACTAGCCATAGCACAACATAAGACATGAAGAAGTGAGACAATTCCTAGTACGTCTCCGTAGCCTCCCACTCATAGGCATGGTGCACTTCACACCCATGAATAGGACTCTACTTGATGCGGCATGTTGGACTCCGAGGATCATTATAAACCTAGGGCTCTGATACCATCTTTTGTCACAACCCGGGGCTAGGGCCTAGATGTGACACGGCGAATGGGAACCCGAGAGTTCCCAAACAAGCCTCAAGTATGTATATCCACATCATTGGTTCAAGAATAACATTCAAACAGTAACAGAAAGTTCTAAGGGACAGGAAAATAGGACTCACACTATGTGGGAAAAATGGGTGATTGGGACCTTCCACACTACTACCCATAAACATATAATCGAAATACGAGATTTTCATAGATCAATTCATAGGGGTACGTAAACCAAATATTTCACATAGCATAAAGACTTTAGAGAGTCTACATGATGTCCAACAAATGCCTCTAGTCAAACGGAAGGGGAGTCGGGACAAGTTCCGGGCTTACCCTCAAATAAGGAAGAACATCTGAAATAGTATAAAGGAAAGGTAGTTGGCTCGTCCTTGGAAGATAGGACTCACCACAGTATGCTTCTAGATCTGACTATTCGTCAAACGATCGGTAATCAAAGTGCTCGGCCCCTACATGGTAAAATCATGTAGGCATAGACTTACCAAACCTGTGTTTCAATGTTAGATGACAAGGGCACATAATATAGAAAGAATCATATAACCAATGGAAGTGCATACAAGATTCCATGAAATTTATTATGCATGAAGTGCAACAATGCTCATATATTGGGGATGGACTATAATTGACAAATCAAACCCATGTGAGCTATTACATGAATTAGTCCAATAAAGACCTCCAATCGGTAGGCGAAGATTACTTGCCAAAGGTAATCTACATCACACCTTACGGAACTCACCATTCTGGTGGATGGTCCCCTTTCGCCCGAGCTGCTCAAAGAGCCATAATCATAAGACATGTATGTGATCACATTCTTGTCATTACCAATGCCTTACAAAAATCATTTCATAAACATAATTGGGCTTAACCAATTCATAATTCTCATATACCAATGCTCATGAATGCAATGCAATACATGATGTGTGGATAGCCTGGGTAACATGGATTCAAGTTAAAATCAATATCAAAATATTAAATTAAGTAAATCCATAATTAAATCAATATATCAAACATAGTATAAGGCACCCATGCATAAATTAACTTTAAAAGGGGACATGGATGTTCATAACTTCATAAGCCAATGTAAATTATCATAATAGTTATCAAAGTGTATTGAGATCCTAGGTAGAATACAACCCATACATCAATTGTATTTAAATAAATCTAGTAATGAAATCTCATATTTAAAGTTAACTAAATTCATAAAATAGATTGAAGGATCTTTTAGTCTTCTTGGTTGAAAGGGACCAAGAACCAATCCCACATAACTTGATTGAGGAGCTGAATTTGGGGAAGGACTTAGCTTGAATTGGACTTCAATTAAACTCTAGCCTCGAACCTTGAGAGGGAAGAGTAGAGAGGAGTTGAAGGTGATCTTCTGAGGGGTAGAAGGGTTTTAGTAGAATGAATTAAGAAAGGAGGGATATCAGCTGGATTAGGGGTTTAGGATAGGTAAAAGGTCATAATTCATAATTAAAACAAACCGGAATTACATAAATGTCACTAATGAAATGGGCGAAAACTGGAACAGTCAGGTCCACACGGTGCACTACATGGTCCATGAGACGTCACACGGATGTGAAGAGTGACCGTGAACCATTACTTAGAAATTTCGCAGAGGGAATTTATTCAAAACTAATGGGTACCACACGAACGGCTACACGGTCCATGTGACTCCACATGGACCGTGATATCGACCGTTTGATGGTACTTGAAATAATTTTGCACGATAAAGTTATGTGAGGATACTTCCATACTTAGAAATAATTTTACGTAGTGAGTTACACGGAGGGCCACACGGCCCGTGACATATCACACGAACCGTGTGAGTTGCCGTGTGCCCTCACTTGGTCCAAAATCCCCTGTGTCCCAAATTTCTCCTTCCGTAAACTGGATCAAGTGTCCCTCCACGGGAGGCCACACGGTCTGTGTGGCTTCACACGGCCTGTGTGGGCCGTGTGAAGAGATTTGGAAATGCCACTCCAAAAATCCGGGTCCCTACAGTTTAATAGTTACTAACAAGAAGGTGAAATCATATGTCTAATTGTAGGCAATCAAACATATACTATTAAGAACTATAATATTTAAAAGCACCTCCTGCAATCTTTCTAACTTACTTGTTGAGTACCTGGCGAGATCCAATTAGTACCTGTGCTATGACTTGTACCTAATTTACAACAATAAACTTATTAGTTACAATATCAAGAAAAGATTTTGATCCTATTTTTAACAAAAGATATTAAATTCAACATAGTCCGTTAATTTCTTTGCCACAACTGAACATTCCGTGCTATACAAAAAGTAAAAATCTCAAGAAAGGAATATGATTTTTAATTTCATACCGTGCACGACCGTAAGTTCATTGTTGTTCTGTTGTCTAATGTCTGCACTTGCTTGCTCATTTGGGAAAACGTACTCAGGCAGGTCGTCATAAAAAATAATCAAACTAGTTGGAATAAAATTATTCTGTTGTAGCCCAGCAAGATAAAAATCATATTGAATGTCAAGATTTTGACGCAGATCCCCTTGTCAGTCCTATTTCAATGAAAAACAAACTAATCGAAATGTACGGATGATCTTAGAACAAAATATTACAAGTTTTCCTTTCTTAGGGTATCTAGATGGTAGCACTCTTTTCTCACAAATGAAATAAGGCATTGTTTAAAAGTTAATGACAAGAAGGTAATAGCATATGTCAAATTGTAGGCAATCAAATATATACTATTAAGAACTATAATATGTTAATTCACCTTTTGCAATCTGTTTAACTTACTTGTTAAGTACCTGGTGAGATCCCATTAGAACCTGTGTTATGACTTGCACCTACATTACAACAATAAACTTATTAATTACAATATCAAGAAAAGCTTTTGATCCTTTGTTTAATAAAAGATATTAAATTCAACATAGTCCTTTAGTCTCTTTGCCACAACTGAACATTCCGTGCTATACAAAAAGTAAAAGTCTCAAGAAAGGAATATGCTTTTTAATTTCTTAACATGCACGTCCATAAGTTCATTGTTGTTTTGTTGTCTAATGTCTGCACTTGTTTGCTCATTTGGGAAAACGTACTCAGGCATGTCATCATCAATAATAGTAGAACTGGTTGGAACAAAATTATTCTGTTGTAGCCCAGCAAGATAAAAATCATATTGAATGTCAAGATTTTGATGCAGATCCCCTTCAAAGTCCTATTCCAATGGAAAGAAAACCAATCAAAATGTGCGGATGATCTTAGAATATAGTATTACAAGTTTTCCTTTCTTAGGGTATCTAGATGGTAACATTCCTTTCTGACAAAATGAAATAAGGCATTGTGTAATAGTTACTGAGAAGAAGGTAATAGTATATGTCTAATTGTAGGCAATCAAAGATACACTATTAAGAACTATAATATGCAATGCACCTATCTGTTTAAATTACCTGTTGAGAGTCTGGTGAGATCCCATTAGTACCTTTGTTATGACTCACACCTAAGTTACAACAATACACTTATTAATTACAATATAAAGAAAAGATTTTGATCTTTTTTTAACAAAAGATATCAAATTCAATATAGTGTTGTAATCTCTTTGCTACAATTGAACATTCTATGGTATACAAAAAGTAAAAGTCTCAAGAAAGGAATATGCTTTTTAATTTCTTACCATGCACGTCCATAAGTTCGGTGTTGTCCTGTTGTCTAATATCTGCACTTGCTTGCTCATTTAGGCAAAACGTACTCAGGCAGGTCGTCATAAAAAATACTAAAACTGGTTGGAAGAAAATTATTCTCTTGTAGACCAGCAAGGTAAAAATCATATTTACTGTCACGATTTTGGTGCAGATCCCCTTCAAAGTCCTATTCCAATGGAAAGCAAACTAATCAAAATGTATGGATAATCTTAGAATACAGTATTACAAGTTTTTCTTTCTTAGGGCATCTAGATGGTAGCATTCTTTTCTCACAAATGAAATAAGGCATTGTTTAGTAGTTAATGACAAGAAGGTAATAGCATATATCTAATGGTAGGCAATCAAACATATACTGTTAGGAACTATAATATGTAAATGCACCTTCTGTAATATGTTTAACTTGCTTGTTGAGTACCTGGCGAGATCCCATTATTGCCTGTGCTATCACTTGCTCCAAAGTTACAACAATAAACTTATTAATTACAATATCAAGAAAATATTTTGATCCTTTTTTTTTTAGCAAAAGATATTAAATTCAACATAGTCCTTTAATCTCTTTGCCACAACTGGACATTCCTTACTATACAAAAAGTAAAAGTCTCAAGAAAGGAATATGTTTTTTAATTTATTACCATGCACGTCCGATTAGTTCATTGTTGTTCTGTTGTCTAATGTCTTCACTTGCTTGCTCATTTGGGAAAATGTACTCAAGCAGGTCATCATAAAAAATACTAGAACTAGTTGGAACAAAATTATTCTATTGTAGCCTAGCAAAATAAAAATCATATTGAATGTCAAGATTTTGATGCAGATCCCCTTCAAAGTCTTATTCCAATGGAAGTCAAACCAATCGAAATATAAAGATGATCTTAGATTACAGTATTTCAAGTTTTCCTTTCTTAGGGTATCTAGATGGTAACATTCTTTTCTTGCAAATGAAATAAGAGATCGTGTAATAGATACTAACAAGAAGGTAATAGTATATGTCTAATTGTAGGCAATAAAACATATACTATCAAGAATGACTAGCATGATTGTTATGATAATATGTAAATGCACCTTCTGCAATCTGCTTTACTTACCAGTTGAGTATCTGTCAAGATCCTATCAGTACCTGTGCTATGACTCGCACCTAAGTTACAACAATAAACTTATGACTTACAATATCAAAAAAAGATTTTGATCCTTTTTTTTAACAAAAAATATTCAATTCAACTTACTCTTTTGATCTCTTTTCTACAACTGAACATTCTCTACTATTCAAAAAGTAAAAGTCTCAATAAAGGAATATGTTTTAAAATTTCTTACCATGCATGTTCATACGTTCGGTGTTGTTATGCTGTCTAATATCTGCACTTTCTTGCTCATTTGGGAAATGTATTCTTGTAGGTCATCACAAGAAATACTAGAACTTCTTGGAACTAAATTGTTCCGTTGCAACCCAGTAAGATAAAAATCATATTGAATGTCAAACAACCTCGTTAAAACTGGCATCATTACATCAGCAGTATCTATACTATGACTCGCACCTAAGTTAGAGCTAGAGTAAGTAAGTGGTAGCTCAAATAATACATGATGACATGCATTTCAAATTCGTTGGATCGTAACATGATCAGAAAGTATCCGAAAGCATGAGCCAAACCTGGGCGACTAGATGAACTACCATTGGATGACATGCCCGCCATAGAGAAAACCAGACGCAAAATATCACCATGTTGAACATCTAAGTAGTGTTAAGTCTCCAAATAGGAAAAAGAAATACAAATAATAATAGCAAGGGGAACATTTACTTGGGCAAATCTGAATGAAAACTCAATAAGATAAAAAAATGATATAAGTTGATTCATTAATAACAATACTAGAAGGATATTTTATGGAGAAATTACTTGATCATCCTATAAAACTTTCCTGCAATAAAGTAGATGTTTTTGTTCTATTGATATCCCAATCATAAGGGTTATATCTTCTTTCAAATTTCGTATACTTCGCTGCTTGAAATAATGATAGATAAGAAAAAATTAGAATGCATGCATAAACTATGCGTGAAAATCACATTTTCTAGCATTAAACGTGTACAATATTTTGTACAAATGTCTTTTACATAAATAACTTTGTTTCCAACTAAAACAAGTAGTGGTTAGTGTCAAATATGCATTATATTCTCAGTCAAGCTGCAAATTTACAACTAGATATGCGAGGAACTTAATATGAACAAACTGAAACAAGCAATACCTGATTGCTAATGCTGAGATGGTGTGTTGAGAGTCATCTGTTCTTATTTTTATCACTATCAACGCCTCAGAAGATTCACCCATATTAGCCATTTCCTTTCAATCGTAGAAGCACCTTTAGGATTTAATATTCCGTGATCATTTATGTATTATATCCCAATAAATCATAAAAGAACACAATTCATATCATATCTAATTTTAGAAGAAGCATGACCTTTCTTATCATTAAAATATTTTTTTAAACCACTCAACAAGTTAAAAATGTCTAAAGTAAAATTTCTTTTAACAGAGCCTTTTGAACATCAATTTTGTATCATCCAAATAAATAATACCTTTCGCATATGTCGATTTAATTACATAAACTAAATGTCGGATCTTGTTTCCAACTCAGAAAAATAGGATAGAATTCTAGAAATCAAGAACAAAAAAAAAAAGAACTGTTAGAATCCAATAGAACAAAAAAAAAAAGAGAACTTAAATAAGAAAACTACAAATATTCATTACACCCAGTTTAATTAAAAATGTCGTAAAGTAACTATAAGAAAATAACCTAAAAATTAGCCAAGAAACGCAACGTTTAGCGGGAGAAAAAAAGTTAAACTTTAAGAGTTATATATAAACACATACATATAATGTGAAGAGTTGACTACTATATTAAATTCAACTTTGCTGTAAATGAAAAGAAAATATTACGAAAAGTTATTTGCATTTGGACTCCAATTTTGATCTCAAAGGTTGTAATATTTTGTTAAAAAAATAGAAGTACAATAATTTGTGAAAACTATGACAACTTTCTTCAGGTTGAGCACGGTTTTTATTTTACAATATTAAAAACTATGGGTCTCTTTTTGCAAGATATAAACTTATGTATTAAATTTTAATTTTAAAAAGTTAAAATGACAAACTTATTGAAATTGTTTTACCTTTCTGGTAAACATGAGATTAGAAATTAAAATTTCAAATTGAAGTTGAAGTTAAACAAGCAAAAATTGTAAATTAAATTTTCAAATTCGGAAACTAAATCACATGGCCAAATGGGCTCTTAATATTTAATTTGTTCCCAAAAAAGTAGAATAGTTAGATTTTGGTATTCAAATACTAGAAAAATAATTATGTGATATTTTTATTTAAGATTTCTTTTTGATAAGTCTATATGGAAGTATATCATTATATACTTTTTAAAGAAAACTTTTATGACTTAAAGGAGAAAATGCATAAGTACCACTCAAACTACGGTTAAATTTTCAAAGACATATTTAATACGCGAGTCCTAGAAAACTCTTAAAAGTTTCAGATTGTTTTTTCTAAAACACTCTATGCTTTACCAAAATTTCATAAAGTTCAAGAAAAAAATTCAATCACTCAAATTGTTTAAACAACACAACAAGTAGAAGAATCTATGATGAAACAAAAAAAAATTAGAATCTCAACAATTATAAAAATTAGCACATCAAAGTGATATTAGAAATTTGATGAAAAAGTATTAAACGAGAGAGGAGACACAAAAAAGTATGAAACCCTCTATAAAAATCCTATTGTGCCAGTATCTTGTCTTATGTCTTATAAAAATTCCAATGGTGATGGACACGATGGCTGGTGGCTAATCTCCTAAAGGGGTTGGTCAGCCCACTACTGTTACTCCGACAGTTTCATATGCAAAGATTTTGAAGCCAACAACTACGCAAATAGATCAAGAAGCATTTTTAAGACTTAGTAAGGAATGTAGCAAGATGGACGTATCAGAAGTCTCAAGGTGGAAAATACTTACTTAGATTTAAATAAGTGGAGCACAGGGCCTGGATTTTTCAAATCTTGCCAAACTTGATCGGATGAGACACCTTCAAACAACAGGACCTATCTGTCAAATGTAGAAGAGGAGATGACGACAGTGAGAGTTGTACCTTTGAGAGTTGATTAATAACATGTATATGAAAACTCACTATTGATAAATATTTTGGTCCTATTGAATAAACAAATCAGTTAAGGAAAAAACACAAAGTGAAACGGACTGCCTAAAAACTGTGAAAAGTTTCATAAAGAAATCAAGAAAAAAAATATGTTTTATCAAAAGTTAAACGAAGTTGAGAGAAAAACTCAGTCGCACAAATCATTAAAACAACATAAAAATGAGAAGAATCTATAAAGGAAGAAAGAAATATGGAGCAATTATCAAAACTCACAACTGAGAAACAAAGTATATGTTTTTGTTTCATTTTCAAGCCTTCTCTTTTTGTCTTTCAATTTCATTCATTATTTATGGTAATAAATGAAGTAGAAGACTAAATTTTAATATAGATTATCTTGAAGTGAAAAAACAAATTACAAAAAAGAATAAGGGTTAGTTTCAAATCAAGTGTGGCAAAACTATTTTTTGTATTGGTAAAAATCACAAGAATATTTTTTATATCATTAAATGTAATGACCTCAAAGGTTCTTTTATGCATTTTAACAAAATTACTATTTTGCCCTTTTCAAAAGTTGTCTTGGGTTATTTTGGTTAAGCCTAAAAGTCAGATTTTAAAAATCTTGTAAAAAATTGGAGTTTGTGAAAGAAAGAGTTTTTAAAGGGTTAAGTTGAAAATTTTGAGTTTTGTAATGGTCTTGAGTTTCGAGTGTCAAAATTCAATTCTGTCAATTCTATTGGCTCTAGAATGCTGAATCTGGTCTAGGAGACAAAACTAAATTTAGAGTTAAAATAGAGATTGTAGGCCCAAAATTGCATTTTCAGTTGATTTTGGATCATAGTTTGACTTCGGTCAACATTCGAAATTTGGAAGCTCACATTGAAATTTTGTCAGTTCCAATGGTTCCGGATGGTAAAACTAATGCTAGAAATAATCTCGTTGTAATTTTTAGAGTTCCCAAGGTTATTTTGAGCATTTGAGTCCTACACTAGTTTAAACGATCTTTCTCGAGTTCTGGGCTGACGAGGTCTCGAATTCAAATTCTAATGATTGTATTGAATCCGGAATGTCATTTCTAGTAGGGATACATTTTTTATTTGTGTTCGCGGGGTTCTGAACGGATACTGAAGGTCTATTTTGTGATTGTCCTATGTTGTGTGTTGCTGGTTTGACCTGTATTTGGTGCAATAATTGAATTTTGTTCTCCGCATTTGCAGATATGGGTCCGCGTTCGCGGAGTGCATATGCTTAGACCTCCACGTTCGTGGAGGTGAGGTCCACGTTCGCGAAGCTCTTGCAGTCTTTTCTCCGCATTTGCGGATGGACACTCTACATTCACGGACACCACTCCATGTTCGCGGAGTGTAGGACATTGCTAGACTTCTGCATTTGCGGAGCTATTTATATGCTTGAACATTAAGGCTTTTTAAATGATGAGTTTTGTCACTTTTTTCTTTTACCATTTTTAACATTTCAAGCTTCATTATTTAGAGATTCTTAAAAGGTTTATCTGGTCAAATCTATTGGGTAACTATTTTCTAACCCATTTCTTCAATTTTCACTGATTAAATTATGTTTTCAACTTAGAATTTGGGGATTTTAATTGGAGAATTTGGGAATTTCTCGGACCTTGATTTCTAATACTAAATTGATGATTTCGACCTCATTTTAACTCCATTTTTGAAATTGTTTTCACCGTTGAAGTCCTTATTATTTGAGGAACATTTTCATGTATAAAATTTTATTCTGTACTTTTTTCAACAAGGAATTTTGATCATTATTTCCTTTTCATTAGAATTGATTGATTGTAGTGTTATTAGATTCTTTATGTGATTGTGATGCAATATTTGAATAAAATTTGGTGATTCAGAGTATTGTAGAAAGGGAAAAGCTTTGGATTTGACTTGATTGAAACTTTTTCTAAGGTAAGTGGACTTCTAACCTTTTGTTAAGTATGATTGAACCTTGTATGCTTCTATGTCTATGAAATTGGGTGATTGGGACATGATTTGGGATAGAATTGTATCATTGTGGGCTTTGATCATGGGATTTTGGTTTGGAAATTTGTAAGTGTTGTGAATACTTCTCCTTGTGCTATAATTATAATGACCTCGAAAGTCATTTTTTGCATTTTCGACCAAATTACTGGTTTTCCCTTCCCGAAAATTGCCTTGAGTCCTTTATGGATAAGTCCGAAAGTCAAATTTTGAAAATATCGTAAAGAGTTGGAGTTTTGCAAAAGAAAGAGTTTTAAAAGGCTTAAAGTTGGAAATTTTGTGTTTTCTGATCATTTTGAGTTTCGAGTGTTGAAATTCGATTCCGTCGATTCCATCAATTACGGAATGCCAAATCAGGTTTATGCCACTCCATCTTATTTTATATCTAGTTCATGTTGTTGCGAAGTGTTTATGAGATTGAATACTTATAATATCCTTAATATTGAGTAAGAGTTAGATCTACTTATATACTTGTGCATTGAGATAGAATGCCAAATGATGAGTATACCTATATTGCTGTGATATGTGTAGTATATTGTGGTGGGACTTTTCTAAGTATAGGGTTGCAGTTCGGTGGATTGTGGTTGGGATTTAAGGAGTTACTTGTGTTCTTCATTGCTTTACCGTAGGTTAGTTCCATTTGTCGAGTACCTTGTTATTTGGTTCTCACCCCTTTGCTATTTTTTTATAGGTTGTGAGCCCAGTCCACACTGCTAGACTTCATTCCTGTTAGATCAAGCTTCGGGAATTCTAGCAAGGTAGCTGCTTATGTCTTCAATAGGCCTTGAGAATTCCATTTTATGTTCTTATTCTACTTGAGGACTTGACATGATGCTATGTTTTTCATTTGAGCATTCTATACTTGGAGGCTTGTACATGTGACACTTGTTCAAGGAGAGATTTAGTTTTCTTTCTTCCACTTATCTATTTTATTAGACTATTATCTTCCACTGATGTTGTTATTACTAAGTTGTTTGGGTTTTGGGCTGACTCGCCTTGCTGGTTAGGTGAGTGCCATCACACCTAGATTCCAGGTCATGATAATTTTGTATCAGAGCACTTGGTTCATAGGTCTCACATGTATACAAGCCCAGTCGAGTAGAATCCTTGAGAGGCTACAAAGACTGTCAGGAAATTCTATTTTACTTCTTTCTAATCATTTTGTGCGTAGATTTTGTATAAGTGTTGAGTGGTCTCGTGACCTTTTGACAGAAGGTAAGGACCAGAGCTACTGCTGCTACAGGATGAGGAGAGGCAACCCCTGATGTTTCTGATGAGACCCCAGGCATAGTAGGGGCGGTGCCAGAGGATGAGCTGGAGGGCAGGGCCGAAGGGCCGCACCAGCGGGAGATTATGAGTGGGGTCTCTCCTTTGGGCTATCCATTGAGCCTAGACAAGAGCAGGTTCCACATGAGTTTGTTGCAACACCGCTACTCTAGGATACTCTATTGAGAGTTTTGGTTGTACTCGAGACTTTGGGGTGAGCTCAAAGGGCTATATATGTTTTAATGTTGACTTGGCTAAACAGATGGTTCGTTTGGATATTTCTCCTCCTCGGAGTATTTTGGCCTTTGCCGAGGCTAGATCTTTCTTACTTAATCAGATTTGTGTTCATCGGTTTGAGGATCCTAGATTGTGCATCATTCGTGACAAATTGTTGAAAGGTGAAGCCAAGGCGGCTATTATAGATCCTGAGGGTATATTGAGGATAAATTGTAGAGTTTGTGTTCCAAAGGTGGGAGAATAGTGAGATTGATATTAGAAGATCCCCATTGTGCTAGATATTCCATCCATCCAGGTGTCGCTAAGATGTACCATGATCTAAAACAACATTATTGGTGGTTCGGTATGAGAAGAGACATAGTTGAGTTCGTGGAAAAGTGTTTGAACTACCAACAAGTCAAGTATGAGCACCAAAAGCCTAGTGGAATGATGTAAAGGATGCCCATTCTCGAGTGGAAGTGGGAGAGAATGACTATGGATTTTGTGATAGGTTTGCCTATGGCCTTGGTCAGGTTTGATTCAGTTTGAGTGGTTGTTGATCAATTGACCAAGTTGGATCACTTCTTATCAGTAAAGACTATCTATAGTGCGGAGCAGTTGGCTAGGTTGTATATCTGGGATATTGTCAGATTACACGGTGTGCCAATGTATATAGTATCAAACAGAGGGTTGGTATTTACCTCCCATTTTTGGCAGGCTCTACAACATGATTTGGGCACCCGAGTGTATTTGAGTTCAGCTTTCTACTCCCAGATAGATGGATAGTCCGAGTGCACCATTCAAGTGTTGAGGACATGCTCAGGGCTCGCGTAATTGATTTTGGCACCTGGTGGGACCAGCACTTACCATTGGCAAAGTTTGCATATAACAACAATTACCATTCCAGCATTCAGATGGTACCATTCGAGGCTTTATATGGACGGAGGTGTAGATTGCCCATTGGATGGTTTGACTCAAGTTCAGCAGATATGTTGAGTGTGGATCTACTCAGAGATGCCATGAATTGGATTCGTTTGATTCAGGGTAGACTAGACAGCTCAGAGCCACTAGAAGAGTTATGTCGGCCGGTGGTTAGGCCTCTTGAGTTATCTGTTGATGACAGTGTTTGGCTGAAAGTTTCACCCTTGAAAGGTGGGATGAATTTCAGGAAGAAGGTCAATTTTAGTCCCAGATTCATTGGCCCATCTAAGATGTTTTAGAAGAATTGGTGTCGTGGCCTATGAGTTGGCTTTACCACCGAAATTATCATCAGTTATCCTGTTTTTCATGTTTCCATGCTCCGCCGGTACATTCTAGATGAGTCCCATGTGATTTCATATGATTCTGTTGAGTTGGGTTTAGACTTATCCTATGAGAAGGAGCCAGTAGCTATATTAGATAGGCAAGTCTGGAGATTGAGATCCAAAGATATACCTTTTACGAAGGTTTATTGGCGACACCGTTCAATGTATGAGGCTACTAGGGAGTTGGTGTCACACCCCGGAAGGGTACCCAAGACGTGACCGGAACCTAGAGACTATTGCTAGTCCCCAAGCGAACCACTTGGCCTCATCACATCCATTCAATTAGACAACTCTACAGATCAGCGGAAGTAAACAAGTAAATGGGCTCATCTTATCTAATGTCTCAAATAATATATATAATAATAGAAGGCTAGTAGAAAGAACTAGCTCACAATCTTAACATCAACGTTCGACTATCATCTATGAAGCCTTTATCACTAATCAAGTGGTACTAATAACATGCCCATGCCTACCGAGTTAAAAATAAAAGAATAACCTAGTCTAACTCAAAAGCATGATAAAATATAGGTAGTGAACCCTCCACAGTAGGGGAGGTTCACTAGTCAGCTTAACATCCTGGATCTTCAACGATGCGCCTGTTGATGATTCCTTATCCCTGTATTTGTATCATAAAATGATGCAATGCCGAGTGACGTCAGTACATGGAATGCATAGTTCGTAAAATAGTTGAATGAAATAGAAACGAGTAGAATAATATTAAACAATCATCAAATCAAATCAAATCAAATCAAATGTTAAATGTCTATCTATGCAAGAATCAAGAGTAGACAAGTGACCCATCAACCAATCATCCTCATCAATCACGTCAGACCTATCTTAAGGAACTAATCTCATCATATCTCATCTCATCTAGACTCAGAGTACTCAGGGTAGGAACTTTCTAGGAGTTTTTCTTATCCGACAATGATCACTTATGAGCCAGTCAATGTACAACAATCAAGCTAATGTTGCCACAGCCATTCTAAACTTGCCAAGTAGGGAATGGATCAGATCTACTAAGGGAAACCACAAAAAACTAAGTCCTCCATTGCTTTCAGGGGCTTCTAATAAAGAGGGAACCACAATATAGTGTGATGGTTCTAATCCTCACCTATGTTTGGCGACGTAGTTTGACGAGTGCATATTAGACTAACTCTTACTCTTTCGGTGCTGAATGCTCCTCCCATGACTCAATGCTTATAAGACAATCAAACCAATTAAATCATAGGGACTTTTAACACTATCATCAATCAATCTTATAGGTGCTTTAACGCTTTCATCAATCAATCTCATAGGGGCTTTAACCCTCCCATCAAGGAACATTTCAACCAACGACTCAAGATTTAGAACAAACGTAAGGGAACAATCGAATAGACAAATCAGTGGAGTTCATTTATGAAGACTCATAGGACTATCAAGTTCTATCAACTCATTATCATTCTCTCTCACAATCACAATCACAATCGCAATCGACATCCTCCAATCAAGGCTTTAGACTCAATTCTTAAGTTCATTCGTGTATGCTTTCAAAATAGTCATGTAGGGCTATGCAGTTTCTCATAAAAATATTCAATTCAAGAAAACAAGTTTACGATGATCATCAACATAGGAAAATATATGAATTTAATAATATTTTCAATAAAACCACCAAGAATCATGTATGTAGACTCATTAGACTTTCAACTCATCCATGACCATCTATGGGGCACATGATGGGACAATCTCATGCTTTTAGATTAGCCTTACATCCCTGGGATAAAGCTACAATGATCACCTTTAAGAATTCTCCATTGAATTCTTCAATCTCAAGCTTTTCTCCTTTTTCTCAAGCCCTAGTCTTGTTAGATTATGAGAATGGGACTTAGAATGGGGTTTTAGACTCTTTCAACATCAAAACGACCTAATTAGATCGTGTATTGAGTTTAGGAGGGGTTGGGAATTGACCGGAATGCCCCTCACAAAATTTAGAAATTTTACAGCCACAGAATAACCTAGTCCGCGATGCTAACTGGTCGCGCACAATGCATTTTCTCCAAAACGTTTCTAAACGAGTTTTCCAAATCCTGTCAAAATTTTTTGAAAAACACATAAGTGTGACTCCGCGACATAAAACATAAGTGTGACTCCGCTACAGAGGCGCGACGCGCCTCTATCGTGCACTCTCACTGTTTTAATTTTTGAATCGAAAAATTATCTTTTCATCCAGTCGCTTTAAAATCGACCGAGACTATTTTCCATTTAATTTTTTGTGCTGATCATAAATTCGCTCTCACATTTTTCATACGAGTATTGGAAGATGCATTACGCGCATACACTTCCTCTAGAGGTATTTTGAAAATTTTACCGGGCGTTACATCATCTTCCCCTTGGGATCATTCGTCCTTGAATGATGAGTAAAGGTGGATATCAATAGACTCAAGACTCATTTCAACATTCAACTCAACCAATCAAACTCTCGACTTCTCATAAATCTCAATCAATTCGATTTGGATTCAGGAATAGACAATCATCTCAAGAATAGATCAACCAATCTAGTCAAGGGTAAGCATTGTACCTTTGACGTTCTCATCATTTGGCATGAATAGGTGTGGATATTTTACCTTCATCAATTCCCTAGCTTCCCATGTGGCTTCCTGAACGAATTTATTTCTCCACAGGACTTTGACTAAGGCTATCTTTTTGTTTCTCAACATACGAATCTGACGATCAAGGATTTAGGTCAGAACCTCTTCGTAGGACAAGCTATCCTTCACTCCAATGCTATCAACAGGGATAACCAAGGTACGATCTCCCAAGTACTTTTTCAACATTGACACATGGAATACAGGATGAATTCAATCTAACTCGAAAGGCGACTCTAACTCATAAGCAACCTTCCCAATTCTCTTAACAATCTGATATGGTCCCACATAGCATGGACTCAAATTTCCCTTCTTCCCAAATCTCATGACACCCTTCATAGGTTACACTATCAAGTACACCCAATCATTCACCTCAAACTCTAAGTCTCTTCTCCTCACGTTGGTATAAGATTTCTGATGACTTTTGGCAGTCTTTAATCTCTCTCTAATGACCTTAAACTTCTCCATCAATTGGTAGACAAGATCAGGCCCAATCAATTCTATTTCGCCAACCTCAAACCACCCAATTGGTGATCTACATCTCTTTCCATATAAGGCTTCATAGGTAGCCATTTGAATGCTAGCATGATAACTATTTTTATATGCAAATTCAATCAATGGTAGGTGATCATCCAGATTTCCCTTGAAATCAAGAGCACAGGCTCTCAACATATCCTTTAATGTGTGAATTGTGCGCTCTGCCTGACCATCTGTCTATGGATGAAAGATTGTACTCAAGTTCACATCAGTACTTAATCCTTTCTGGAATGATATGCAAAATTGGGAGGTGAATTGAGCTCCTCTGTCTGAGATGATGGACAAGGGAACCCCATGAAACCTCACAATCTCCTGGATGTACAACTTGGCGTACTCCGCTGCAGTGTTGGTGGTCTTAACTACTAAGAAGTGAGCCAATTTAGCCATCCTGTCTACAATCAACTATATCGAGTCATGTTACTTTCGTGACCTAGGTAGACCAGTAACGAAGTCCATATTGATCATCTCCCACTTCCATTGAGGAATCTCAAAGTTCTGAGCCAATCCACATGGCCTGTGATGCTCAACTTTCACTTGTTGGAAATTTAGACACTTTGAAACGAATTCAGCAATATCCCTCTTCATTCCACTCCACCAATAGACTTCTCTCAAGTTGTGGTATATCTTAGTGGAGCCAGGATGAATGAAATATCTAGCGTTGTAGGCTTCAACAATGATTCTGTATCGAATACCATGAACATCTGGATCACACAATCTACTCTGGTATCTCAACACTCCATATCCCCCTTTGGAGAAAACCATCACTTGCTGTGTATGGACAACCTCTTTCAATTGGGTCTGACGGGATCTTGGTCTTGCTTTTCCTTCACCTCTGCAACTAAGGATGAAGCAAACCCATCCTTAACATTAACTCCTCCCTCATTATTCACCTCAAGTTGAACTACCAATCGATGCACTTCCTTGGCCAACTCCTTCTTTGCTTCCTCAACATGGGTTGTGCTACCGATTGACAACCTACTAAGAGCATCAACAACAACATTAGCTTTACTTGGGTGGTAGAGAATGCTCATGTCATAGTCCATGAGCAACTCCAACCATCTCCTCTGTCGCAGGTTGTGGTCTTTCTGACTGAAGACATACTGCAAGCTCTTGTGGTCAGTGAACACATCCACATGCACTCCATATAAGTAGTGGCGCCAGATTTTAAGTGCAATCGCCACCGTTGCTAACCCAAGATCATGGGTTGGATAGTTCCTCTCGCGAACCTTAAGTTGTTTGGAAGCATAGGCCATCACCTTTCCTTTCTGCATTAGCACACATCCCAATCTAACCCTCGAAGCATCACAATGGATTACAAAGTCCTGTCTCCCGTCGGTTAAGGTTAGAACCGGTGCAGTAGTCAGTCTCGTCTTCAACTCTTGGAAACTTTTCTCACATTTGTCAGACAACTAAACATGACATTTTTTGAGTCAGTTTAGTTAATGGTGTGGATAAAGAAGAAAATCCATCAATAAATCTGCAGTAGTAGCCTGCCAACCCCAAGAAACTCCTTATGTCAGTCGGAGAGGTCGGTCTGGGCTAGTTCAGAATCGCTTCAATCTTTTAGGCATCCACTCGAATACCATTACTAGAAACCATGTGGCCTAGGAAAGCCATTGACTTAAGCCAAAATTCACACTTCGAGGATTTCGCATACAACTCATGGTCCTTAAGTGTTTGGAGGACAACTCTAAGGTTATTAGCATGCTCCTCTTCATCTCTCGAATATACTAAAATATCCTCGATGAATACAATCACAAATATATCAAGATATTGTCTAAACGCTCTATTCATCAAGTCCATAAAGTTTATAGGTGCATTCGTCAACCCAAAGGACATGACCAAGAACTCAAAATAGCCATATCTGTTCATAAAAGCTATCTTTGGAATATCACATTCCGTCATTTTCAACTGATGGTAACCAGATCTGAGGTCTATGAAACAAGAGACACCCGGAAGTTGATCAAACAGGCTATCTATCCTTGGAAGAGGATGCTTATTCTTTATAGTGACCTTATTCAGTTTCCTGTAGTCAATACACATTCTGAGTAAGAGACTCAACATCATCAGATTTAACTCGCAAGAGGTGATAGATACAACCTTTGGAAATCAGCTTTTTGGCTCTAAGGTTCGAGATAAACTTTTCCATAGGTGCAACAGAATCACCCTTCCACTCAAGAACCAGTTCATTCGAAAATTAGAACTTAACAGTTCGGGTATTATAATCTACTGAGGCATAACACACGTAAAGCCAATCCATGCCAAGGATCATATCAAAGTCTATCATCTCTAACTCAACCAAATCAACAAGAGTATCCCTATGACAGATGGACGCACACAAGCTCTATAGATTCTCTCAGCTCGAATAGACTCACCCACTGGAGTAGAAACATCAAAGGGTTTAAAAAGACTCTCAACGGTTCCATCAAATCTATGGGCCACATAAGGAGTTACAAATGAGAATGTGGCACCAGGATCCATCAAACATAACAATCAAAAGTAAAGACTCGAATCATACCCGTCACAACATCTGGGGAGTTCTCTTGATCTTGGTGACTACCCAAGGCATACAAAAGGTTTGTTATTCCGCTTGCGCCTGACGTAGTGGCCCTCTAGTTTCCTTTAGCTAGCGGGGCGGGTGTAGAAGATTAAGCCCGATTAACCTACTTTGGATAGTCCTTCTAGTAGTGACCCGCGTGGCCACATTTGTAGCACACATCATTCCCCTAACAACATCTCCCCAAGTGCATTTGCCAAACTTACAACATGATGGTTTACCTTGTGTACCTTGAGCCACACTAGCTTGTGACTGAGATCTACGGGTTTCGATATTCTGAGACCACTGATCATACCTACCTCTAGGCGTAGGTGCAAAAGAAGATGATGGTGCTGGGAATCGGTTACCATTACTTTTTCTTCCAACCTCGTGGTTGGATATCTTTGCTCTCGTACGTCTAAACTCCTCCTTATCCTGTTGTCTCTTCTCATTGGCTTGTTGCACAAATGTCATCAATTGCCCAATATCCATATCACTCACAAGCATTGTTCCCCATCCAATCTCTCTTTGGTCCTCTACATCCAATCTCTCTTTGGTCCTCTATTCAACCCATCAACTCTCTTACCTTTGCCTCTCTTCGTTCTCTTGGGAAGAAGCGTCCCAAGAAGGCTTTCTCAAAAACTGCCCAAGTCAATAATAGGGCATCCTCTTCTCTACCTTTCTTCCATTAGTCGAACCATAGTATGGTCACACCCTTGAGTTGGTAAGCAACCAATTCAACTCTGTCCACACAAGCCACATGCATCACTTGGAACACTTTTTGAAGTTCCTCCACATAGTTCTTAGGATCTTCAGTGGATGCAGACCCTAGGAACTCAGGCAGATTCATCCTCAAAAATTCCAGGACTCTAGAGGTGTCCTGGGAATCATGTCTACCTGCTTCTTGTCTCGCAGCAGGTGTTGTGACAACCTGGGCTAGAGTTTGAATAGCCTAGCATAACTCAGCATTGGAGACCTCATCTTGTAGGAGCTGCTCAACAAGGAAAGCTTGGCCCGCAGGCTCCTCGTGTCCTTGAAGCTCAGGTGGGTTAACATGTTGCCTGACAGGACGTCCCCTACCTCTGACGGCTCTTTTGGGAGGCATGATCATAACTCTGCAACATGTAGACCACGAATTAGAGAATCACCTTTCATAGAGTATAACTCTATCGCACGATTTATAACATGAAGAAGTGAAACAATTCCTAAATGCCCTATAGCCTCCAAATTATTGGTAAGGATCTCTTCACACCAATAATAAGGACTCTACTAGACACGGCTTCATAGACTTCCTAGGAAACTTGAACTCTGTGCTCTGATATAAAGTTTGTCACGCCCCGCGAGGGTACCTAAGACATGGCCGGCACTTAGAACTATTGATAGTCCCCAAGCGCACCATTTGGCCTCATCACATCCATTCAATCAGACAAATCTATAGATCAACAGAAGTAAAGCAAGTAAATAAGCTTATCTCATCTAATGGCTCAAATAATATGTATAATAATAGAAGACTAGTAGAAAGAACTAACTCACAATCTTCAGATCAACGTTCAACTATCATCTATGAAGCTTCTATCACTAATCAAATGGTGTCAATGACAGACATATGGTTATCAAGTTCAAAATAATAGGCTAGTCTAGTCTAACTCAAAAGTATGATAAAATAAGTAACAGTGGATCCTCCAGAATATGGGAGGCTCACCAATCAGCTGAATATCTCGAATCTTCAATGAAGCGTCGGTTGATGATCCCTAATCCCTGTACCTCCATCATAAAAAAATGCAGAGCCAAGTGGCGTCAGTATGTGGAATGTACGGTATGTAAATTGGCTGAATGAAACAGAAATCAGTAGAACAACACGAAAAATCATCGACTCAGAACAATCATCAAATCAAATCAAAATGTCAAATGTCTATCTATGCAAGAATCAAGAATAGACAAGTGACCCATTAACGAATCAACCTCATCAATCAAATCAGTCTCATCTCAGAGGAACTCATCTCATCACATCTCATCTCATCTCGACTCAGAGTACTCAAGGTAGGAACTTTCTGGGAGTTCCTCTTATCCGAAAATAATCACTTATGAGCCAGTGAATGTACAACAGTCAAGCTGATGTTGCCACAGTTGTTCCAAACTAGCCAAGTAGGGAACGAATAGAATCCACTAAGGGAAACAACAATCAACGAAGTCCTTTATTGCTTTCAGGGACTTCTAACCAAGAGGGAATCATAATATAGTGTGATGGTTCTAATCCTCACCTATATTTGGCAACATAGTTTGACGAGTGCAAGTCGGACTAACTCTTACTCTTTCGGTGATGAATACTACTCCCATGACTCAATGCTCATAAGACAATCAATCCAATCACATGGACTTTTAACCCTATCATCAATCAATCTCATAGGGGCTTTAACCCTTTCATTAATCAATCTCATACTAACTTTAACCCTCTCATCAAGGAATATTCCAATTAATGACTCAAGATCTAGAACAATCATAAGGGAACAATCAAATAGACAAATCAGTGGAGTTTACTTATGGATATTCACAGGACTATCCAGTTCTATCAACTCATCATCATTCTCTTATCACAATCACAATCACAACTACAATTGACATTCTTACATCAAGGCTCTAGACTCGATCCTTAGGTACAATCATGCATGCTTTCAAAATAGTCATGTAGGGTTATGCAATTTCTCATGAAAATATTCAATTCAAGAAAACAAGTTTAAGATGATCATCAACATAGGAAAATACATTTAATTAATATAATTTTCAAGAAAACCATCTAGAATCATGCATGTAGACTCATTAGACATTCAACTCATCTATGACCATCTATGGGGCACATGAGAGGACAATATCATGCTTTTGGTTTATCCTTACATACCTGGGATGAAGCTATCAACAATCACCTTCAAGAATTCCTCTGGAATTCCTCAATCTCAAGCTCTCCTCCTTTTTCCTTAAGCCCTAGTCTTGTTAGGTTATTAAAATGGGACTTAGAATGGGGGTTTAGATCATTTTAATGTCAAAATGACCTATTTAGATCGTGTATAGAGTTTAGAAGGGGTTCGAGATTGACCGAAATGCCCCTCGTAAGATTTAGAAAATTATCAGCCTCGGGATAGCCAAGTCCGCGATGCGGACAGGTCGGGCACAGTGTATTTTTTTCGAAAAGTTTCTGAATGAGTTTTTTCAATCTCGTCGGATAATTTTGAAAAAATATAAGTGCCCCTCCATTACTGGTGCGCGATGCACCTCCTCCGCGCACCGACAGTATTTTTCATTTTCAGGTCGAAAAATTATCTTTCAATCCGATTGCTCTAAAAATTGACCGAGACCATTTTTCCACTCAATTTTTCATGCTGATCACAAATCTAATCTCGTATTTTCCATACGAGCATTGGAAGATGCATTACGCGCATACCTCTCCTCTAGGAGTAGTTTGGTAATTTTATCGGGCGTAATATTAATATTAGGAATTAAAGTCCGAAAAATCCCCAAATTATGCAATTTCTAAGTTAAAAACACAATTTAATCAACAGAAATTGATGAAATAGGTCAAACAATAGTTACCTAATAGATTATCCTTGAAAAACCTTAAAGAATCTCTCAAAATGAAGCTTGGAATATTTAAAATAGTGGAAAATGGTCAAAACCTGTCTTTTAAAATGATACACTGTTCAGGAATCTTTAACACGCCGTGAACGCAAACAGGGGTCCGCAAACGCGGAGGTCAGGCTTCACTCAAGCTTTGCGAATGTTGAGGCTTAGCTTTATGTGCTCTGCAAATGGAGAAGCTAGCCCCGCGAACGTGGAGGTCAAACAGGTTAAACCTCCGTGAACATGGAGTACAAGGCATGCTACACCAGATAAGCTGAAAACCAGTAAGACACGGCTCAGTAAAATCACGAGATGGACCCTCAAGATTCGTTCAGAACCCCATGAACACAAACCAAATATGGAACCCTATCAGAAAACGTTTCAGACTGAATAGAACAATCAAAATTCGAATTCGAAACCTTCTTGTCCTGAAACCCGAGAAAGATCGTTTAAACTAGTTTAGGGCTCAAATACTCAAAACAATCTCAGGAACTCTAAAAGTTACAACGACATCACTTCTAGCGTTAGTTTCATCATCCAGAATCACTCGAATTGACAAAATTCTTATTCAAGCTTTCAAACTCCGAATGTTGACCAAAGTCAAACTACAATCTAAAATAAATTTAAAATGCAACTGTAACGCTCAGTAAAAATTACCAAAATACCCCTAGAGGGTGGTTATGCACGTAACATATCTTTAGATGCTGTATGACAAATCTGAGGTCGGATTTGTGATCAGCACAAAAACTTGAGTGGAAAAATAGCCTCGGTCGATTTTTAGAGCGACCCAATCAAAATATAATTTTTTGATTCGAAACACAAAACAGTGTTAGGACATGACAAGGGTGCGTCGTCACCTATCGTGGGCCTGCACTTGTATTTTTCTAAAAATTGGTTTATGGGATTGAGAAAACTCTTTCAGAAACTTTTTCTGAAAATAACAATATGCGACCAGTCTGCGCCGCAAACTGGGTTTTCTCTGAGTTGAAAATTTCTAAATTATTACGAGGGGCATTCCAGTCAATTCTCCACCCTCCTAAACTCTATACACTATCTAATAAGGTCGTTTCGATGTAAAAAGGGTCTAAACCCCATTCTAAGTCCTATCCCAATATTCTATCAAGGCTAGGATTTGAGGAGAAAAGAGGAGAGCTTAAGTTTGAAAAGTAATCCTTGACGTGCTTGGTTGATAGTTGCATCCCAGGTATGTATGGCTAAACTAAAAGCATGAGATTTTTCTCTCATGTGCCCCATAGATGATCATAGATGAGTTGATGGTTGAAGAGTCTACATGCATGAATACTTGAGGGTTTTTCTTGGAAAATTGATTTGAAATTACATGTTTTCTATATTGATGATCATCATACTAATTGTTTTCTTGAATTGAACATTTTTCATGAGAACATGCATAACCCTACATTTCTAATTTGAAAAAAGCATGCATAATGAACATGAGAATGGAGTCTAGAGCCTTGAGTTGAGATTGCTGATTGTGATGATGAGTTGATGGAATTTGATTGTTTTATGAATCTCTATAAATGAACTCTACCGATGTGTTTATTCAATTGCTTCCTAATGATGTTGTAAATCCTGAGTCATTGAGTGGATTGAGTGATAAGTGGGTTAAAGCCCCCATGAGATACCTACCGTTGACGGGGGCAAGTCCCTATTAGATTGGTTGAGATGGAGGTTTTATGAGCATTGAGTCATGGGAGGAGTATCGAGCACCGAAAAGAGTGAGATTTAGTCTGACTCGAACTCGTCAAACTATGTCGCCAAACGTAGGAGAGGCATAAACCATCACATATATTATGGTTCCATCAAGAGTAACGCTTCCTGAAAGCAATAGAGGACTTTTTGAGTTTGACTCTATATTGAGTGAGCTGATATGATTTTTGAGCATTCCGTACCTGGCAAGTTTGGAACCACTGTGGCAACATCATGAGGATTATTGTACATTCACTCATAAGTGAGTGTTGTCGGATAAGAGAAACTCCCATAAAGTTCCTATCCTGAGTACTCTGAGTCGAGATGAGATGAGAGAAGGTGAGCTCCTCTGAGACGAGATGAGGTGAGAGGACGTGAGATCCTTTAAGATTGTCATGCCCCGAGAGGGTACCCTTGGTGTGGCCGGCACTCAAAGACTATTGCTAGTCCCCGAGCGAACCACTTGGCCTCATCGTCACCTCATACTCAACAACGGAAGAAACATCCTCAAGGAAAAGACCTTAATATAATTAAAGTAATCAAGTCTTTATATAAAATGTTAATTTCCAACAAAGAATAGTTGAAAAAAAAACAATACATAACATCCTCTACTCAATGTCTATGAAGCCTCTAACTCAAACATCTAAATGGTACCATGACAGGCCATGGTTACCCAACTCAAGGAAAATAAAGTACTACTCAAGCTAGATGATAATAATATGGAAATCCTCTGAAAATAAAGAGGTCTCACCGATCAGCAGAATGCGAATAGATCCTCAACGAAGCGCCTGTCGATGATCTCTAATACCTGCCTCTACATCATAAAACGATGCAGTCCTAGAAGGGGACATCAGTACGCGGAATGTAATGGTATGTAAAATAGCTGAGTGAAACAGAAACAAGTAGAATAATATAGGAATAACATCAACTTAACATAATTCTCCATCAGAATGTCAAATGTCTATCTAAAGAAAGAATAAAGAGTACATAGTGACCCATCAACATCTCATCAATACATCAGACTCACCTCAAGGAAACTCAACTCAACTCAACTCGAAGGAAACTCAACTCAACTCGACTCAACTCAACTCAACTCAAGGAAACTCGACTCAAGGAAACTCGACTCATACCATCACATCAACATCAGAGTACTATCAAAGTAAGACCTCACAGGGAGTTTCTCTAACCGACAACCATTACTTGTAAGCCGGTGATGATACAATGAAGCATTGATATTGCCACATCCATCCAGTACCCTACCCCAGGTAAAAGACATCAACCTTAGTGGATCAACAAAAAGAAAACCTCAGTCCTCTTTTGGGACAAGAAAGGAGTCATCCGCATTGCGGTTCAATCCCCTCTTCCTACGTGGGCCACGTAGTTAATGGGTTCAAGTGGGATTCACTCTCACCCATTTTGGTGCTCAATACTCCTCCCAGAACTCGACATGCTCATAAAACATCATCATCATCAGTCCCATAGGGACATAGTACCTCAACATCAGTCTCATAGGGACATAATATCTCAACATCAACATCAACTCGTCTCATCAACATCAACATCAACATCAAGGACTCAAAACAATCTTTTTAGAATTTAGTTTCAAGTATTAAGACTCATGAACATCATTCTCATCAACATCATCGTCAAGACTCTCATCAATTTTAAACGCAATCACAACATCACATACATCATCATCGTCAAGGCTCTAGACTCAACCCCCTAAGTTAATTATGCATGCTTTTCAAATAATCATGTAAGGTTATGCAAAATCTCATGAAAAATGCTAACTTCTAGAAAACAATTAGTATGATGATCATCAACATAGAAACATGTAATTTCAAATCAAATTTTCAATGAAAACCCTCAAGTATTTATGCATATAGACTCTTCAACCATCAACTCATCTATGACCTCTATGGGGCACATGAGAGAACAATCCCATGTTTTTAGTTTAGCCTTACATACCTGAAATTTTATATTACAATCAAAATTTGATGAATACTCGTTTCTTAGAGAAAATCCTAGATCTCGGTAATTCTTTTATAGTGGAAGAACTTGGAAAGACATTGTTTGAAGAGCTTCTTTTTTATTCTTGAATTCTTGACTTAGAATCTTTAGAGTTCTTGATGAAGAACCCTAATTCATGGAAAGAAGAATCAAGGAATCCTTTCTTGGGATTCTTGAATTCGCTTTCTTGAAACCCTAAGTTATAATTTAAAATTCTATTAGGGATTCATGAATAGATAGAGAAATTATCTTAAAGCTTATGAAGAATAACTCACCTTAATGATGAATCTTGAAAGTTAATCCTAACTTGATGACTTTCTTGATGATTCTTGATCGTTTTATGTTTAGGAGAGAAGGAGAGGGTTTTGACTCATGAAACTGACGTTTAATGCATTTTGGGACCTTAAATAGACGCCAAGGCTTTAGGATAAAAGTACCCTCAAAATAAAATAAAGGGACGTCGTTTAGCTTATCCAGAAAGGGTTCGCGGTAGGTCCGCATCGCAGAGTCTTCGCGGACCTTCAGACAGATCTGCAGGTCTCTATTAAAACAGTCATAACTTTCTACTTCGAACTCTGATTAGGGCGAAATAAGATGCGCTAGAAAGATAATTCAAAGATTTTTAATTTGATAACTTATGGGTCACCTAACTCATTATACTTTAGGAGATATGGTCATTTGAAGTTGACCTTTCTATCAACTCATATGAAAACTTCGTCGTTAGAAATTCTTTGGACTTAACTTGATGTAACAGATCATTTTATCATATTCAATTCTATTCCCACTCTAAGGAGTTAACTTTAACATCTATGCTCAATTAAGATCATATATCATATGAAAGATAGCTCAATTTTTAGAAAAAAAAGTTGGGGTGTTACATTATCTCCCCCTTGGGATCATTCGTCCTCGAATGATGAGTAAAGGTCGACGTCAAGGCACGAATAAGAATCGGAACTTTTCTCAAAACTCACTCAATCGATCAAACTCTCATCTGCTTATCAATATTAAACCATCTCCATTCAAACTCAGGAATGGACACATCAACTCAAATCGACAAATCTGTTCAAATCAAGAGTAGAGAAATTATCTTAGACATTCTCACTATAAGGCACGAATGGAACGTTGGAACTCAATCAACTCGAATCATTTGAACACCTCAATCAGTCTTTCGAACTCAGGAAGGAAGCCATCAACTCTAATCGAGAATAGGACTATCGTATAAACAAGACTCAGGGGACACTCTCATGCTCAAGTCTCCACCTCAATTGTGCTCCTTTTTGTGACACTCTACTCCATCAATGCAAGCTCGTAGCTCTTATTCAAACCTCCACCTAACCCCCTCTTCTTCTTCCGTTTAAGCTTAGTTCTAAGTCTCAAGGTGCTATTCCTAAGATGATCATATTCATATAAAGCTCATCCTCAATACTCAACTCTATACTCGAAACCCTTATTATGAAGTCTTCAATAATCTATCATTCATACTCGCACAATAACAACCACTTTAACTATGTCTTAGAATTTTCAAGCCTAATTGTCACTTCTACCTCCACCATTCAATGAACTCTCACTCAAAGTCACATCAACATACCCTTACCTATCTATTGCGCATCATACGATCTCATCTCTTTCCTCATACCTATCTCTATCTCTTCATGACACAAGTTTAACACCGATATTACAATGAGGATATAGTCACTCCTTCTCATCCATCCTTACTCTCAGTCTACTATTATCAACATCACTATTTGGACGTGGAGGAACTCATCATCTCCCCTTTGATGAAACCCCAAAACTACTACCCCTCCATGCAAAGTAAACACGATTATACCTATAAAACTTGATACTCGACATCATACCATCAACAGTGGCATAACAAGCTGAGGGTCAGTACACACGTAAGAAGAAATCAGAAGCAAGAACTCTCACTCCATAGTAACCTGTACTTAGAGAATACCGCTCGTCCTCGTCACTCTAATACACTCACATAATAGCAACCACATATTTAAGCCAACCATAGCAGCTTACACCTTCGATCGCATGAACTCTTACCACGGGAGATACTAATATGGTTTTACCTATCTATTAGACTCCTCACAATTTCTCTAACTCCTCCTCCTCATCTATAACCTTAAAAGGAAATGGCATCACATCATCATCAAAATTAAGAACTCTCCTCCTCTCTTGAATTCTTCCATCTCAAGCTCTTCTCCTCTTCTCTCGAGCCCTAGTCTTGTTCAATTTTTAGAAAAAGACTTAGAATGGGATTTTAGACCCTTTTTACGTTCAAACGACTTGTATTGATCGCGTACTAAGTTTAGGAGGTGTTAGGAATGGACTAGAATGCCCCCAAAAAATTTAGAAATTCTCAGCCTCGAAGTGACTAAGTCCGCGACGTAGACTGGTCGCGAACAATACATTTTCTGCAAAAAATAATTTCTGAACGAATTTTCCCAATCCTATCAAAAAAATTTGAAAAGAAACATAAATGTCACTCCGTTACAGGTGCGCGATGTGCCTCTATCGCACACCGACACTGTTTCAGTGTTCGGATCAAAAAATTATCTTTTGATCTAATCGCTCTAAAAATCGACCGAGACCATTTTCCCACGTAATTTTTCTTGCTGATCACAAATCTAGCCTCAGATTCGCCATACAAGCATTGGAAGATATGTTACGCAAATACTCCTCCTTTAGGGGTATTTTGGTAATTTTACCAGGCGTTACATCATCTCCCCCTTAGCTCTCAAGGCCATTACTCTAAGTTTGTAAATCGATTTCCTCTACTTGTCTATAAGCATATACTTCCACATGGTCAAGGAATCACTATCCACAAGAATATCTTAAACTCTTTTGTTATAATATAGTCGCATACATATAACTAGCCACTCAGACTCTTTTCAACGCTATAACTCTTAGCTCCTTCCAGTCTCTATGGAAATCTCTCTATATTTGCTATTCTTATGGTGTAGATAACCACTTCCTACAATCCTCACAATCTAACCTCTTCTTTTGCCAGTTAATGCTCAACTTCTGTGCTCCCATAAATTTAATTGCATAAGAATTAGTCTATCATGGAAAGCTTGTCATCATCTATTGATAAGCCCCAAATCAACTTTGCTACTCGTGATGACAAGGATTACTTACATCAGCCTACTCTATATCGACAATTCAAATATACTATTTAGATTCTTATAGCAGTCATATCTTAGAGTTTTACACATCTTTACTGATGTCCACTCTGGACTGCATTATTTTATGATGCAGAGGCAAGTACTAGATATCGTCAACAGACGCTCCATTGAAGATCTGAGATTCGAAGATGATTTGGTGAGCCTCCCTACTCCGGAGGATCTACTGCCTTTATTTTTCATCATACTTTAGAGTTAGATTGGACTATTTCCTTTGTTTTTATTTGGGTAGCTAAGGGTCTATCATTGACACCACAAGATTAGTAATAGAGGTTTCATAGATGATGGTCGAGCGTGATTATGAGATTATGAGCTAGTTCTTTCTACTAGTCATTATTATTATCTATTTATCTTGAGACTTTTGATGAGATGTGCCCATTTACTTACTTGTACTTTTCACTTTTCCCGTAGAATTATTGATTGAATAATATGATGAAGGCTAAGTGGTTCGCTTGGGGACTAGCAATAGTCTCTGAGTGCTGGCCACCCCAAGGATACCCTCCTGGGGTGTGACAACAACTTTGGATCCAAAGTCTTCATTTTAACTCTAAATCTAGATCATCAAGTTCTCCTAAATCAAATTCTATATTTTGGAATTGATGAAATCGACGGAATTGAATTTTGACACTCGAAACCCAAGATGACCACAAAACTCGAAACTTCCAATTTAAAGCCTTTAAAAACTCTTTCTTTAGCAAAACTCTATTTTTTTTACAGGGTTTTAAAAATTCATCTTTTAGACTCAATAAAAAATGACCCAATGAGGCTTTCTGAAAGGACAAAATAGTAATTTTATTGAAAAATGCTAAAAATGACCTTTGAGGTCATTGCACAAAGAGACAAAATTAACTTAGGCTGACCTGGATAATAAAAGATGATATAAGTAGATTATTATATAACTATAATTTAATATGATATATTAAGTATATAAAAAGGATCCTGCATGAAGAAATGACTTGATCATCATTTAAAACTTTTCACAATTGATTAGACGTTGGAATTTAAGACTTTTCGCAATTGATTAAACGTTGTTTTTCCCTTGCCGTCTCAATGAAAAGAGCTATGTCTTCTTTCAAAATTTTTACTGTCCTCTACATGACATCATAATGTATTAAAAGTTAGAATGCATGTTGGTGTTTGAAACTTTTAGAGAAAAAGATATGGTTCAACAGAAGTTTTTTTCATTCAAATGACATATATCAAAAAGACATATACATATAGCTATAAAAAGCTTTTCCGAAGTAGAGAAACATTCCTACACAACTACTATTGTACTTTTTACAAAGACATGTTCCAAAAAAAAGGACAATAGCTATATCAAAAAGGCATACATATATAGCTATATATCAGTACTTTTTTTACTGATATATTCTGCTTCTGCATAAGATTGAGCTACCACTTCTTGCTTCTTTCAATTCCATGAGAACATGCCTGAACAAAGTGTAAAAGCATATCTAGATGTGCTTTTCATGTCATCAACCCTTCCTGTCCAATCACTATCTGAATAACCCATCAATTGCCTTGCTCTTCCTTTTTGAACCATATACCATAATCAGCAATGCTTTGATATCCCTCAATGTTTGTTTAGTAACACCGAGATGAATCTGACTTCTACCTTGCATGAACTTCAACAAAAGACTTGCTGCGAACATGAGATCAGGTTTTGTTGTTGAAAATATTTTGATTTTTATAGGTAAGAACAGAGTGAAATATAAGAGATGGAATAATTTACATCAAGCAAATAAGACGTGATTTACTATAGGAAGAACAAGTAGTTTCTTACAAATAGTATGTTGGTTGAAAGAGGGCGAGTAAACTAAAATTTACCGGAGGATTTGGAGCATGAACAAAAGAATAAGCTATTAGATGAACTAAAATTGGCCTAAGGAACATGAAGGACTAGCTCAACGATAACATAACAATTGTGTTTTCATGTATAAATGAGAGCATACACACGATCTGTAATAGGTAGACGTGTAGAGAAAATAGCAAAAGAAAGTATGATCGAAGAGACCTGCTGCTAGCCCAAGATCATTAACTTAAGATCAGAAGATTCAACTAAAGAAGGGGAAGCTAGAAAAGAAACATAAGTATTTTGGAAAGAAGAACTTGGTTATCGAAGAAGACTATAGAATTGCTTTCAATGCTTCGGCTTTCAGTTTGAGTTGTATAGAAATGATTACCACCCCTATTTATACTTGTATAGGGATGCTTTTAGAAATTATTTTACACATATCTACAAGAAATATCTAGATATTATTTGAACTATCTAACAAGAATCTAGATTATTCTATAATTTACTATAAATATCTTCCTCAGATATCTACTACTCTACACTTCTATATTTTTCCTAAGACAAATATGAAAGATATTACAGTACAGAATTCTAGAAAGTTCCACTAAATATCTAGAAGTTTTTTGTACCTTCACAAAATGCACGTATATTAGGAAAAGAAATAGTCAGGCTCGTTGTACTAAAAAGGTAAGTAAACATTTAGATACTCATAAATTTAAAAAAAGAAGGAAATGTTTCAATAATATCCAGCCTTCAGACTAGTAAATACAAGATTATTGCTGGCAAGTTCTAAAGAAGAGAATTTTTTAACATGAGCATCATAAACCGTAGAACTGAGATGTACTGTATGAATAATGCAACAGATAAAGCTAAATTCGAATTCAATAATCAAGAAAACTAACAAATAACATGGCTTATATAAAAAAAATCATTTCTTAAGCTAGGGAAAATCAATCTTGGTGATTATTCAACCTGTTGGTGCAAAAGCTGAGCGAATCTTTGATAAAGATTCATGCTATCACCAGAAAAGAGGACAAGTCATATTGAATCTGATTTTAGTGGATCCATGATGCCTTTGGAATCCTAAAAATATTTTCTTGAATCTCTCAACAAACTAAAATGCGTAAAGGAAAATCTCTTTTGAATTTAATAAAGTCCGGATCGATAATTCAGAGAAACCCCCAATTTTTATCATCCAAATTAAAATCAGCATTCTCATATATGGGTTTTTTGATTATATAAACTAAATGTAGGGTCTTTTTTCCAACCCACAAAACAAAATACAGCACAAGATTCAAGAAATCAAAACAATTAGATAAAATTTCAATAGTACAAAAGAAAAATCAAAACTTAATTTAAAAATAAATAAATAAATCATAACTCAATTCACTGAAAATTGCTGTAAAATCATTATAAGAAATAACTTGAAAAAAGCCAAGAAATGTAACATCTATAAGGAAAGAAGAGTTGAATATAATTTGAGCTTGGATTACTATAATCCATTTTAGATTCTGCCTCCTCTTACACTATATCAAATTCAACTTCGCAGCTAATGCGAAGCAAATACTAATAACATTTATTTTACGTAAACTAGTTGTAGCTTAAGTTTCTACTAGTGTTCCCAAACACACACTTCAACTTGTCCATATCATTATTGGCCATGTATGCAAAGTGGTATGTTAAAACTAGAAAATAATTGCATGAATGAGCACTTTTTTGAAGGATAATGGCATAGATTAGACCAACTTTTAATGGATAACACAGACGGACCTTTTTCTCAAAGTTGGATAACATCTTTAAGCTTCGCTAAAATATTTTACTTTTTTACCTTGAAATACACTATTTAAAAATTAACCTATAAATCTATAATAGATAATATTTGTTTCTCATCCTCCCTTAGCTATAGGTTTTGAATTCTAGCCAGAGAAAACAATTGAGTAAAAAATATTCAAGATATGTACCAATATCCAGTAAAAATAAATTGAGATCCCCAAAATGTTGGGGCCTAAGTTCCTAGCTTTCATGGCTTTTGACCCTCTCGTAGATCCTATTATGATGGTTACATCTTTCTTGAGTAAAACGCATACCTAAACTATGTTTGGGCAACAAAATTTATACTTTTCTTGGATAAATTTTATTGAGTGATACTTAACAATATTTTCTTACACCAAAAGTTTTCCTTTTTCCTAAAATATCCTACCAAGTCACACACTGTCATATAAAATGGTGGAGATAGTAGAACTTTATGCTATCTTCTTCCTAGTCAAACTTGTGGGCATGATATAATGAATATATATTGGTAATTATATGATTAATGTACATCATAAATAAAACACATCCACAAAGTAGTAAATCTAGAATTAAAAATTGGAAAAACGATGTGACATATACTCTTGCCACTTGGAGATGATATACACCTCGTTATAAAAATGGCTCACATCTAACCCTATAGTTTCATATGTGCAATGAATAGCCCTTTGGATTGTTGTAAATATTATATAAGAAGCTTTTTAATAAATCATTAATAAAAAGGAAATAATTTTTGCAAAGGCCCAGCAAAAGATTGTCATTAAACAGACAATGAGTAACTATGATGTTTATAAGCTTGAAAAAATATGAAACTGTTTGATTATCTTTTTAATTAGAAAATATTTATTCTGAAATACATGAAGCTTTCTTATGGTTTCTCTTGTTTTGCCACCTGATCTTCAAACGAAACAACTAAAGTAATAGTTTTGTATCTAAGCCCAACAAATGGAAGTTATCAATCTGAAATTGAAAAGAGAAAAACCTAACAATACTAAGTATATATATAGGTTTAATATTGGTAAAGCATTTCATAAAAGGTCTGAATACGAAAACTACAAAACTGTAATGTCTCAAAATCGTTCAAAATCTTACAAACCAACTTATGAACACCCCTAATCAATAGAGGATGATAATAAAACCAACAAGTTACTTTAGAGTTCCCAACAAAAGCAATAGTCCATCTGTGTCCAAAAAGTGAAACCAAAAACTTTTGTCAGGAAAAGACCTTTAGCATCTACCATAATCAGAATTTAGAAATAAAGAATATCTGTTAAGTATTTGAGCCTAATTGATTCTTTACATCTACATTTAAAAATAATCGCAGTAATATCTACCACCTCATCGCTCACATTTCTTGGTCTCTTACGATGATATTTATGTGTGCATAGTAGGCTTATGTGATCTTGTACTTTTCTTATTACACTACACCAAAAATATTTTTTAGTAGCAATTAATTAATGGCAATAGCTTAATTTTCACTACTAATATTTTTTAAGTGGCAATTATTAACCACAATTATATTCTAGCACTCTTTGAAAATGTCCCTGAAGCCTATTAATATACCAATAAAATTGTTAATGCTCTTTAACAACAATTACTATTCCTCTATTTCAGAGAATAGTCAGATTTTATGTGGAAGTAACACAAAAAATATTACCTACTTGAGTCAATAACAAGAGAAGTCGGAATTCAAGTTCAATACCTTTCTCTGTTACCTTTTTTTTGTTGGGTTTGTGCAACATCATCTTGTTGAATAGAAGTCCTAATTATGTTCATCAGAAGGCTGTAGAAACAATGGATGATTAGACGGGTAAAACAACATTCAAAATATCCATGTTGCAAGACAATCACATTTTAGATTCATGGTGAAAAACAATTTAAAAGATAACTTACTTCAGTGGATGATTCATTAGTTCTTCTCTATACTATATTTGAATGTCCATAAGAAACACCCGTCCCCATATTCTCAGTGACATTCTTTATAATTTCTCTAGATTTAGTAGTTTCTTCTACATGGATATACCATTGGGAGTAAATTCATCTTAACTTGGGCTCAAATGGGTTATGTTATTTTCTTCTCCTTTACAATAATAAACTTATTATTTACCATATTAAGAAAGTATTTTGATCCTTTTTTTTAACAAAGGACATTAAATTTAACATAGTCCTTTAATCTCTTTGCTACAACTGAATATCCCATGTTATACGAAAAGTAAAAGTCTCAAGACTGGGATATGCTTTTTAATTTCTTACCATTGATGTCTGTAAGTTCTGTGTTGTTCTGTTGTCTAATGACTACACTTGTTTGCTCATTTGGGAAAACGTACTCAGGTAGGTCGTCATAAAAAATACAAGAACTGGTTGAAACAAAATTATTCTGTTGTAGCCCAACAAAATAAAAATCATATTGAATGTCAAGATTTTGATACAGATCCCCTTCAAAGTCCTATTTCAATAGAAAGCAAACCAATCAAAATATACGGATGATCTTAGAATACAGTATTACAAGTTTTCATTTCATAGGGTTTCTAGATGGCAACATTCTTTTCTCACAAATGAAATAAGGCAAATGTGTAATAGTTACTGACCAGAAGGTAATAGTACATGTCTAATTGTAGGTAATCAAACACATACTATTAAGAACTATAATATGTAATGCACCTTTTGCAATCTATTTAACTTACCTGTTGAGTGCCCTGCGAGATCCCATTAGTACCTGTGTTATGACTCGCACCTAAGTTACAACAATAAACTTATTAATTACAATATAAAGAAAAGATATCAAATTCAACATAGTGTTGTAATCTCTTTGCTACAACTGAACATTCCATGCTATACTATAAGTCAAATCTCAAGAAAGGAACATGCTTTTTAATTTCTTACCATGCACGTCCGTGAGTTCGGTGTTGTTCTGTTGTCCATTGTCTGCACTAGCTTGCTCATTTGGGTAAACGTACATAGGCAGGTTGCCATAAAAAATGCTAAAATTGGTTGGAACGAAATTATTCTCTTCTAGCCCAGCAAGATAAAAATCATATTCACTGTCAAGATTTTGGTGCAGATCCCCTTCAAAGTCCTATTCCAATGGAAAGCAAACTAATCAAAATGTACAGATGATCTTAGAATACAGTATTACAAGTTTACCTTTCTTAGGGTATCTAGATGGTAGCATTCTTTTCTCACGAATAAAATAAAGCATTGTTTAATTGTTACTGAGAAGAAAGTAATAACATATGTCTAATTGTAGGCAATCAAACATATAGTATAAAGAACGATAATATGTAAATGCACCTTCTGCAATCTGTTTAACTTACTTGTTGAGTAGCTGGCGAGATTCCATTAGCACCGGTGCTATGACTTGCACCTAAGTTACAACAATAAACTTATTAATTACAATATCAAGAAAAAAATTTTTAATACTTTTTTTAACAAAAGATATTAAATTCAACATAGTCCTACAATATCTTCGCCACAACTGAACGTTCCGTGCTATACAATAAGTAAAAGTCTCAAGAAAGAAATATGATTTTTAATTTCTTACCATGCACATCTGTAAGTTCATTATTGTTCTGTTGTCTAATATCTGCACTTGCCTGCTCATTTGGGAAAACGTACACATACAGGTCATCATCAAAAATACCAGAACTGGTTGGAACAAAATTATTCTGTTGCAGCCCAGCCAGATAAAAAACATATTGAATGTCAAGATTTTGATGCAGATCCCCTTCAAAGTCCTATTCCAATGGAAAGCAAACCAATCAAAACATAAGGATGATCTTAGAATATAGTATTACAAATTTTCCTTTCTTATGGTATGAAGATGGTAGCATTCTTTTCTAACAAATCAAATAAGGCATTGTGTTATAGTTACTGACAAAAAGGTAGTAGCATATGTCTAATTGTAGGCAATAAAGCATATATTATTAAGAACTATAATATGTAATGCGCCTTCTACAATCTGTTTAACTTACATGTTGAGTGTCTTGCGAGATCCCATCAGTACCTGAGTTATGACTCGCACCTAAGTTACAACAATAAACTTATTAATTACAATATTAAGAAAAGATTTTGATCCCTTTTTAACAAAATATATCAAATTCAACATAGTGTTGTAATCTATTTGCTACAACTGAACATTCCATGCTATACAATAAGTAAAAGTCTCAAGAAAGGAATGTGCTTTTTCATTTCTTACCATGCATGTCCGTAAGTTCGGTATTGTTCTGTTGTCTAATGTCTGCACTTGCTTGCTCATTTGGGAAAACGTACTCAGGTTGATCATCATAAAAAATACTAAAACTGGTTGGAATGAAATTATTCTCTTGTAGCCCAGCAAGATAAAAATCATATTGACTTTCAAGATTTTGTTGTAGATCCCCTTCAAAATTCTATTCCAATGGAAAGCAAACTAATCAAAATGTACGGATGATCTTAGAATACACTATTACAAGTTTTCCTTTCTTAGGGTATCTAGATGGTAGCATTCTTTTCTCACAAATGAAATAAGGCATTGTTTAATATTTAATGACAAGAAGGTAATAGCATATGTTTAATTGTAGTCAATCAAACATATACTATTAAGAACTATAACATGTAAATGCACCTTCTGTACTATGTTTAACTTACTTGTTGAGTACCTGGCGAGATCCCATTAGTACCTGTGATATGACTCGCACCTAAGTTACAATAATAAACTTATTAATTACTATATCAAGAAAAGATTTTGATCCTTTTTTTAACAAAAGATATTTAATTCAACAAAATCCTTTAATCTCTTTGCCACAACAGAACATTCCGTGTTATACAAAAAGTAAAAGTCTCAAGGAAGGAATATACTTTTTAATTTCTTACCATGCACGTCCGTAAGTTCATTGTTGTTCTGTTGTCTAATGTCGGCACTTGCTTGCTCATTTGGGAAAATGTACTCAGGCAAGCCGTCATAAAAAATAATCAAACTAGTTGGAATAAAATTATTCTGTTGCAGCCCAGCAAGATAAAAATCATATTGAATGTCAAGATTTTGACCTAGATCCCCTTGTAAGTCCTATTCCAATGGAAAGCAAACTAATCAAAATGTACAAATGATCTTAGAAGACAGTATACAGTCGTTTTTTTCTTAGGGAATCTAGAAGGTAGCATTCTTTTCTCACAAATTAAATGAGGCATTGTATAATAGTTACTGACAAGAAGGTAATAGTAGATATCTAATTGTAGGCAATCTGCTTTACTTACCTGTTGAGTAACTGTCAAGATCCCATGATGAGTACCTGTGCTATGACTCACACCTAAGTTATAATAATAAACTTATTACTTATAATACCAGAAAAAGATTTTGATCCTTTTTTTAACAAAAAAATATTCAATTCAACTTATTCTTTTGATCTCATTGCTACAACTGAACATTCTATGCTATTCAAAAAGTAAAAGTTTCAAGAAAGGAATACGTTTTTTAATTTCTTACCATGCATGTCCATAAGTTCGTTGTTGTTCTGCTGTCTGATATTTGCACTTTCTTGCTCATTTGTGAAAACGTATTCAGGTAATTCGTCATCAGAAATGCTAGAACTGCTTGGAACTAAATTGTTCCGTTGCAACCCAGCAAGATAACAATCATATTGAATGTCAAGCAACCTTGTTAAAACTAGCATCATTACATCAGCAGTATCTGTACTATGACTCGTACCTAAGTTAGAGCTAGAGTAAGTAATTGGTAGCTCAAATAATACATGGTGACATGCATTTCAAATTCATTGAATTCAACTTTGATGTAAATGAAAAGAATATATTACAAAAAATTATTTGCATTTGGACTCCAATTTGGGTCTCAAAGGTTGTAATATTTTTTTTATATATAGAAATAGAAGTATAATAATTTGTGAAAACTATGACAACTTTCTTTATGTTGAGCAAGGTTTTTATTTTACAAAATTTAAAAGTATGGTTCTCCTTTTGCTAGATATAAACTTATGTATTAAATTTTAATTTTAAAAAGTTAAAATCATAAACTTATTGAAATTTTTCTACCTTTCTGGTAAACATGAGATTAGAAATTAAAATTTTAAATTGAAGTTGAAGTTCGGTTGAACTGTATAAACTAGAAACATTTTAAATTAAATTTTCAAATTTGGAAACTAAATCACATGGACAAATGGGCTGTTAATATTTATTTTGTTCCCAAGAAAGTAGAATAGTTAGATTTTGGTATTCAAATACTAGAAAAATAATTATATGATATTTTTATTTAAGAAAACAAAATAATTTTTGACAAGTCTATATAGAAGTATATTATTATATACTTTTTTAAAGAAAACTTTTATGACTTAAAGGAGAAAATGCACAAGTACCACTCAAACTATGGTTGAATTTTCAAAGACACATTTTATACGCGTGTCCTAGAAAACTCTTAAAAGTTTCAGATTATTTTTTTTAATACTCTATGCTTTACCAAAATTGAATAACGTTCAAGAAACAAATTCAATCACTCAAATTTTTAAATCAACACAACAAGTAGAAGAATCTACGAGGAAAGAAAACAATAATTTAGAATCTCAAAAATGATAAAAATTAGCACATAAGAGTGATATTAAGAATTTGATGAAAAAGGATTGAACGAGATAGGAGACACAAAAAAGTATGACACTCTCTACAAAAACCCTACCATGCCAGTACCTTGTCTTATAAGAATTCCAATGGTGATAGAAACGATGGCCGGTAGCTAATCTCCTAAAGGGGTAGTTTCATATGCAATGATTTTGAAGCCAACAACTACCCAAATAGATCAAGAAGTATTTTGAAGAATTAGTAAGGAATGTAGCAAGGACATATCAAAAGTCTCAAGGTGGAAATTACTTACTTAGATTTACATTAGTGGAACACAGGGCCTGGATTTTCAAGATCTTGCCAAACTTGATCGGATGAGACACCTTCAAAGAACAGGACCGATCTGTCAAATGTAGAAGAGGAGATGGGGAGAGTGAGAGTTGTACCTTTGAGAGTTGATTTATAACATGTATATGAAAACTCACTATTGATAAATATTTAGAATCTCAACAATTACAAAGGAAAAAAATAATTTAGAATCTCAACAATTATAAAAATTAGCACATCAGAGTGATATTAGGAATTTGATGAAAAATGATTGAACGAGACAGGAGACACAAAAAAGTATGATACCTTCTATAAAAACCTATTGTGCCAGTACCTTGTCTTATAAAAATTCCAATGGTGATAGAAACGATGGATGATGGCTAATCTCCTAAAGGGGTTGGTCAGCCCACTACTGTTACTCGATAGTTTCATATGCAATAATTTTGAAGCCAACAACTACCCAAATAGATCAAGAAGTATTTTGAAGAATTAGCAAGGAATGTAGCAAGAAGGACATATCAGAAGTCTCAGGGTGGAAAATACTTTGATTTAGATTAGTGGAGCACAAGGATTGGATTTTCCAAATCCTGCCAAACTTGATCGGATGAGACACCTTCAAAGAAGAGGACCTATCTGTCAAATATAGAAGAGGAGATGGGGAGAGTGAGAGTTGTACCTTTGAGAGTTGATTAATAACATGTATATCAAAACTCACTATTGATAAATATTTAGAATCTCAACAATTATAAAGGAATAAAATAATTTAGAATCTCAACAATTATAAAAATTAGCACATCAGAGTGATATTAGGAATTTGATGAAAAAGGATTGAACAAGACAGGAGACACGGAAAAGTATGACACCCTCTATAAAACCCTACTATGCCAGTACCTTGTCTTATAAAAATTCCAATGGAATGGCTGGTGGCTAATCTCCTAAAGGGGTTGGTCAGCCTACTACTGTTACTCCAATAGTTTCATATGCAATGATTTTGAAGCCAACAACTACCCAAATAGATCAAGAAGTATTTTTAAGAATTAGTAAGGAATGTAGCAAGAAGGACATATCAGAAGTCTCAAGGTGGAAAATACTTACTTATATTTAGATTAGTGGAGCACAGGGCCTGGATTTTCTAGATCTTGCCAAACTTGATCGGATGAGACACTTTCAAAGAACAGGACCTCTTTGTCAAATGAAGAAGAGGAGATGGGGAGAGTGAGAGTTATACCTTTGAGAGTTGATTAATAACATGTATATGAAAACTCACTATTGATAAATATTTTTGTCCTATTGAATAAACAACTCAGTTAAGGACAAAAAACACAAATGTGAAACAGACTGCCTAAAAACTGTTTCATAAAGAAATCAAGAAAAAATTATGTTTTATCAAAAGTTGAATGAAATTGAGAAAAAAACTCAATTGCACAAATCATTTAAACAACATAAAAATGAGAAGAATCTACAAAGGAAGAAAGAAATATGGAGCATTTATCAAATCTCACAACTGAGAAACAAAGTATATGTTTTTATTTCGTTTTCAAGCCTTCTCTTTTTATCTTTCCATTTCATTCATCATTTTTGGTAATAAATGCAGTAGAAGACTAAATTTAATTTAGATTATCTTGAAGTAAAAAAAATTATTAATAAAAGAAGGGTTAGTTTCAAATCATGTGTGACAAAACTATTTTTTGTATTGGTAAAAATCACAAAATATTTTTTATATCATTAAATGTAATGACCTCGAAGGTCATTTTTGGCATTTTGAAAAAATTACTATTTTGCTCTTTTCAAAAGTTGTCTCTGGTCATTTTGGTCAAACCTGAAAGTCAGATTTTAAAAATCTTTTAAAAAGTTGGAGTTAGCAAAAGAAAGAGTTTTTAAAGGTTTAAAGTTGGAACTTTTGAGTTTTGTGGTCATCATGAGTTTCGAGTGTCAAAATTCAATTCTACCAATTCTATTGGATCCAGAATGCAGAATCTTGTCTAGGAGACAAAATTGAATTTAGAGTTAAAACGGAGATTTTAGGCCCAAAAATGCGTTTTCAGTTGATTTTGGATCATAGTTTGACTTTGCTCAACATTCTGAGTTTGGAAGCTCGAATTGAAATTTTGTCAATTCCAATGGTTTCAGGTGGTGAAACTAATGCTAGGAATAATCTCGTTGTAATTTTTAGAGTTTCCAAGGTTATTTTGAGTACTTGAGTCCTACACTAGTTTAAACGATCTTTCTCGAGTTTTGGGTCGAGGAGGTCTCGAATTCGAATTCTGACGATTCTATTGAGTCCAGAATGGCATTTCTAGTAGGGCTACATTTTTTATTTGTGTTCACGGGGCTCTGAACGGATATTGAAGGTCTATTTTGTAATTGTCCTGTGTTTTGTGTTGCTAGTTTGAATTGTATTTGGTGCAATAATTAAATTCTGTTCTCCGCATTCACGGATATGGGTTCGCGTTCGCGGAGTGCATATGCTTAGATCTCCACGTTCGCGGAGGTGAGGTCCACGTTCGCAAAGCTCTGCCAGACTTTTCTCCGCATTCGCTTATGGGCACTCTGTTTTCACGGATGACACTCATTGCTAGACTTCTGCGTTCACAGAGCTATTTATGTGCCTAAACAGTAAGTCTTTTTAAATGATGAGTTTTATCACTTTTCCACCATTTTAACATTTTCAAGCTTCATTTTTTAGAGATTTTTCAATGTTTATCAGGGCAAATCTATTGGGTAACTATTTTCAAACCTATGTCTTCAATTTCCATTGATTAAATTATGTTTTCAACTTAGAATTTGGGGATTTTAATCGGAGAATTTAGGAATTTCTCAGACTTTGATATCTAATACTAAATTAATGATTTCTACCTCATTTTAACTCCATTTTTTAAATGGCTTTAACCATTGAAGTCCTTATTACTTGGGGAACATTTTCATGTATAAAATTTTAGTTTTCTGTACTTTTTTTGGCAAGGAATGTTTGATCATTTTTTCCTTTTCATTAGAATTTATTGATTGTAGTGTCATTAGATTCTTTATGTGATTGTGATGTAATATTTGAACAGATTTTAGTGAATTAGAGTATCGTAGAAAGGGTGAGCCGCAAGTCTCACATCAAGGCCTGCTTCATTCAGTGTTGCGAGGGATGAAGCAAGCATTGATGTGAGACTTGCGGCTCACCCTATCCAAAAGAAGGAAAGCTTTAAGTATCTGGGGTCCATCATCCAGAGTAGTGGGAATATTGACGATGATGTCACACATCGTAGTGGGGCGGCTTGGACAAAATGGAGGTTGGCCTCCGGAGTATTGTGTGATAAGAAGATACCACCTAAACTCAAAGGTAAGTTCTACAGAATGGTGGTTAGACCATCTTTGTTGTATGGGGTGGAGTGTTGGCCAATAAAAAATGTACATGTTCAGAAGATGCAGGTCGCAGAAATGAGGATGTTAAGATAGATGTGTGGTCACACCAGGTGTGATAAGATTAGGAACGAGGCCATTCGGGAGAAGCTAGAGGTGGCTCCTGTGGCTGACAAGATGAGGGAAGCGAGACTGCGATGGTTCGGACACGTGTAGAGAAGGAGTACCGATGCCCTTGTTAGGAGGGGTCCATTATCCAAAGTAGTGGGAATATCGACGATGATGTCACACATCGTATTGGGGAGGCTTGGACAAAATGGAGGTTGGCCTCCGGAGTATTGTGTGATAAGAAGATACCACCTAAACTCAAAGGTAAGTTCTACAAAATGGTGGTTAGACCATCTTTGTTGTATGGGGTGGAGTGTTGGCCAATAAAAAATGTACATGTTCAGAAGATCCAGGTCGCAGTAATGAGGATGTTAAGATGGATGTGTGGTCGCACCAGGAGTGATAAGATTAGGAACGAGGCCATTCAGGAGAAGCTAGAGGTGGCTCCTGTGGCTGACAAGATGAGGGAAGCGAGACTGCGATGGTTCGGACATGTGCAGAGAAGGAGTACTGATGCCCTTGTTAGGAGGTGTGAGAGGCTAGATTTGGGAGCTACACGGAGGGGTAGAGGTAGACCTAAGAAGTATTGGGGGAGGTGATTAGACATGATATGGTGAAACTTGATCTCACCGAAGATATGACCTTAGATAGGAAGGAGTGGAGGTTGAGAATTAGAGTAGTAGGCTAATAGGGTAGATAGGTAGGAGTTGTTGATTGTGTACCTTTTATATGTTATTTATCTGCCTTTACATGTTAATTCTCTTGTATTTACTTATTATCATGTATTTTCGTTATTAATTGCTCTTCCCGTGCACTTTCTCTTTCTCTTTCTTGCCTGTTTATCATATCTAGCTTATTCTGGTGATGGATTTTTGTGATGAGGGTTCCCAGGAAATAGCCTATCTACCTCTATGTGGTAGTGGTAAGGTCTGTGTACATCTTACCTTCCCCAGACCCCACTTGTAGGATTCTGGGTATGTTGTTGTAGAGTATCATATAAAGGGAAAAGCTTTGGATTTGACTTGATTGAGACTTTTACTAAGGTAAGTAGACTTCTAACCTTTTGTTAAGTATGATTGTACCTTGTATGCTCTTGTCTATGAAATTGAGTGATTGGGACATGAACTGGGATAGAATTGTATCATTGTAGGCTTTGATCATGGGATTTTGGTTTGGATATTTGTAAGTATTGTGAATCCTTATACTTGTGCTGTAATTATAATGACCTCGAAGGTCATTTTTGGCATTTTGACCAAATTACTTGTTTTTCCATCCCAAAAATTACCTTGAGTCATTTATGGATAAGTCCGAAAGTTGAATTTTGAAAATATCGTAAAGAATTGGAGTTTTGCAAAAGAAAGAGTTTTAAAAGGCTCAAAGCTGGAAATTTTGAGTTTTCTGATCATTTTGAGTTTCGAGTGTCAAAATTTGATTTCATCGATTCCATCAATTACGGAATGCCGAATCCGATTTAGGAGAACTTGCAAAATTGAATTTGGAGTTAAAACGAAGATATTTGGCCCACCATTGCATTTTTCAATTCATTTTGGATCATAGGTTTGACTTTTGTCAACAATCGGAGTTCGAGGGCTTATCTCAAAATTCCACTAGTTTTGGTGTGTCCGGGTAGTGAGACTAACGCTAGAAATGCCTTCATCCTAATTTTTAGAGGTTTTGTGAATATTTTGAGTTTATAGGTCCGAAACCAGTTTAAATGATCTTTCTCGGGTCAAGGGCTACAAAGGTCCCGATTTTAAATTCTGACGGTTCCATTGATCCTAATCATCGTTTCTGGTAGGATTCTATATTCAGTTTGTTTTCATGGGTTCCAAACAAATTCTCAAGGGTCTAGTTCCTGTTTTTATTGGTGCATAGTTTTGCTGGTGCAGTTGTTATCTGGCGCATGTCCCATTGTTCTCTGCATTCGCGGGGTGGAGACCGTGTTCGTGGAGGTATGGGTACATTACCCTCCGTGTTCGCAGGCTTCACTGCCACATTTGCGGAGTATGATGCAGTGAACCTCCGCATTTGCTTACCTCATCCTTGCATTTGCTGAGGTTTAACCCCTCTCTGGTCTCCACATTCGCAGAGCATTAGTGATGTCTGAAAAAGTGACTTGTTTAAAATGATGGATTTTACTTTAAATCACCATTTTCAACTCTTCATGCTTCATTTTCAAGAGACATTTTGAGATTTTTTTTATAAGGCAAAGTGATTGGGTAACTATTTTCTAACCTATTTTATTGATTTACATTGATATTCATATTTTTAACTTCTAATTATGAGATTTAATGGTGGAGTTTGGGGAATTTCGGACTTGACTTTCCAAACTTTAATCATTGATTGCTCCCTCTTTTTAACTCCATTTTTGAAACCATCTTCATTGTTGAACTCCTAAGTACGTGTGGAACATTGTTATTCATTAATTTTCAGCTTCCAGCTACGTTTTCCAGCATGAAAGTTTTGACCATTTTTACCCTTTTTCTCCGAATTAATTGATTTTAGTGTTATTAGATTCGTTATGTGATTATGATGCTATATTTGAATAAATTGTTGTGATTTGGTATACTGTCAGAGGGGAAAAGTGGCAATTTCGACTTGGTTCGACACTTTATTTGAGGCAACTGGACTTCTAACTTTTTGTTAAATTTGAATGAATCTTGTATGCTCCTATGTGTATGGAATTGAGTGTTTGGGAGTAGAATTGTATCATTTAGGCTTGATCGTGACTTTTCATATTGAATACCTGTTATGTGATTTTGTGAATTATTAGATGTTGATAGCGAGATTGTGCTTATATTCTGATATGATTTATATATGAAGACTTTGATGATATTGAGACACTAATGATATTGAGACATTGATGATATTGAGACACTAATAATATTGAGACATTGATGATATTGAGACTCTGATGATATTGAGATATTGATGGTATTGCGACATTGAGATCATTATGATATTGACATTATGACATAATTGTAATCATGCACCTTACATCTATTATTATTTGTGCATTGATACTTGTGATGGCTATAACCAAGATGTGAGTAAGGTAACATGTGTATTAGTGGTCGAGGTCTCTACCAGTCGAGGTAATATCCCGGCGGTCTGAGGTCATTTATCGATGGCCTCAGGTCATTTTTGGATAGGTGAGATGAGCAGAAGACGTTGTTGGTTATGATCATAGATACATGGTCCATGTGTGGCCTGGCACCTATGGATTCCGTCTGAGGAAGCCAATTGACCAGCAGATATGTATTCTACGATAGACATACATCACGATTATCTGACTTTGCATCACATTATTCATACTTCATGGAATCCACTCCATCTCATTTTATATCTAGCTGATGTTGTTGTGAAGTGTTTATGAGATTGAATACTTATTATATCTTGATATTGAGTAAGAGTTCGATCTACTTATACACTTCTGCATTGAGATACTATGCTAAATGTTGAGTATATCTATATTACTGTGATTTGTGTAATATATTGTGCTGGGACCTTCCTGCGTGCAGAGTTGTAGTTCGGCCGTTTGCGGTTGGGATTTAAGGAGTTACTTATGTTCTTCATTGCTTTACCTTAGGTCTGTTCCATTTGTTGAGTACCCTGTTGTTTGGTGCTCACCCCCTTGCTACATTTTTGTAGGTTGTGAGCCCGATTCACCCTGCTAGACTTCATTCATGTTGGATCAAGCTTCCGAATTTCTTGCAAGGTAGCTGCTTATGTCTTTAACAGGACTTCAGAATTCCATTTTATGTTCTTGTTCTACTTGAGGACTTGACATGATGCTATGCTTTTCATTTTAGCATTCTATACTTGGAGGCTTGTACATGCGACACCCATTCTAGGGTAGTTTTAGTTTGCTTTTTTCCACTTATCTATTTTATTGGACTATAATCTTCCACTTATGTTGTCATTACTAAGTTGTTTGGGTTTTAGGTTGACTCGCCTTGATGGTTAGGTGAGTGTTACCACACCTAGATTCCAGCTCATGATAATTTTGTATCAGAGGACTAGGTTCATAGATCTCACATGTATACAAGCCCAATCGAGTAGAATCCTTGAGAGGCGACGGAGACTGTCAGAAAATTCTATTTTACTTCTTTCTAATCAATTTGTGCGTAGATTTTGTATAAGTGCTGAGTGGTCTCATGTCCTTTTGACAGATGACGAGGACCAGAGCTACTACTGCTACATGCCGAGGAGAGGAAACCTCTGACGTTTCTATTGAGATCCTAGGCATGGGTAAGGGCAGTGCAGGAGGGCGAGCTGCAGGATAGGGCCGAAGGGCCGCATCAATGAGAGATTATGAGTGGGGTCTCTCCTCCGGGCCAGCCATTGATCCTAGAAAAGACGAGGTTCCACATGAGTTTGTTACAGCACCACTACTCCAGGATACTTTATTGAGAGTTTAGGGTGTACGCGAGACTTTGGGGTGAGCCCAAAGGGCTATATATGTTTTAATGTTGACTTGGCTAGACAGATGATTCATTTGGATATTTCTTCTCCTCAGTGTATTTTGGCCTTTGTCGAGGCTAGATCTTCCTTAGTTGATCAGATTTGTGCTCATCAGTTTGAGGATCCTAGATTGTGCATCATTCGTGACAAAGTGTGGAAAGGTGAAGCCAAGGCGGCTATTATTGATCCTGAGGGTATATTGAGGATAAATGGTAGAGATTGTGTGCCAAAGGTGGGAGACTGTGTGAGATTGATATTAGAAGAGGCCCATTGTGCTAGATATTCCATCCATCCAGGTGTGGCTAAGATGTATCATGATTTAAAACAACATTATTGGTGGTTCGATATAAGAAGAGACATAGTTGAGTTCATGCAAAGTGTTTGAACTGCTAACAAGTCAAGTATAAGCACCAAAAGCCCAGTGGAATGATGCAGAGGATGCCCATTCTCGAGTAGAAGTGGGAGAGAATGACTATGGATTTTGTGATAGGTTTGCCTATGGCCTTGGTCAAGTTTGATTTAGTTTAGGTGGTTGTTGATCAATTGATCAAGTTGGCTCACTTCTTACCGGTAAAGACTAGCTACAGTGCGGAGCAGTTGGCTAGGTTGTATCTTGGTTATTGTCAGATTACATTGTGTGCCAGTGTCTATAGTTTCATACAAAGGGTCGGTGTTCACCTCCCATTTTTTGCAGGCTCTATAACATGATTTGGGTACCCGAGTGGATTTGAGTTTAGCTTTCTACCCCCAGACAGATGGATAGTCCGAGCGCGCCATTCAGGTGTTGAGAACATGCTTAGGGCTTGCGTAATTCATTTTGGGGCCCGGTGGGACCAGTACTTACCATTGGCAGAGTTTGCATATAACAACAATTAACATTCCAGCATTCAAATGGTACCATTCGAGGCTTTATATGGTTGGAGGTGTAGATTGTCCATTGGATGGTTTAACTCCGGTTCAGCAAATGTGTTGTGTGTGGATCTACTCAGAGATGCCATGAATTGGTTTCATTTGATGCAGGGTAGACTATAGACAGCTTAGAGTCACTAGAAGAGTTATGTCGACCGGAGGTTAGGCCTCTTGAGTTCTCTATTGATGACAATGTTTGGCTGAAAGTTTCACTCTTGAAGGGTGTAATGAGATTCAGGAAGAGGGGCAATTTTAGTCCAAGATTCATTGGCCCATCTGAGATTCTTTAGAAGAATTGGAGTGGTGACCTATGAGTTGGCTTTAACATCGAGATTATCATCGGTGCATCTTGTTTTTCATGATTCTATGCTTCGCTGGTACTTTCTAGATGAGTCCTATATGATTTCTTATGATCCTGTTTAGTTGGGTTCAGACTTGTTCTATGAGGCGGAGCCAGTAACTATATTGGATAGGCAAAGTCCGGAGATTGAGATCCAAAGATATACCTTTGCGAAGGTTCAGTAATGACACTGTTCTGTGGATGAGGCTACTTGGGAGTTGGTGTCATACCCCGGGAGGGTACCGAAGACGTGGCCGACACCTATAGACTATTGCTAGTCTCCAAGCGAACCACTTGGCCTCATCACATCTACTCATTTAGACAACTCTACAGATCAGCGGAAGTAAAGCAAGTAAATGGGCTCATCTCATCTAATGTCTTAAATAATATATATGATAATCAAAGACTAGTAGATAGAACTAGGTCACAATCTTAACATCAACGTTCGACTATCATCTATGAAGCCTTTATCACTAATCAAGTGGTGCCAATGACAGACCCATGGCTACCGAGTTCAAATAAAAGACTAATCTAGTCTAACTCAAAAGCATGATAAAATAAAGGTAGTGAACACTCCACAATAGGGGAGGCTCACCAATCAGCTTAATGTCCTGGATGTTCAACGATGCACCTGTTGACGATTCCTAATCTCTATATTTGCATCATAATATGATGCAGCACCAAGTGGCGTTAGTACGTGGAATGTACCGTATGTAAAATAGATGAATGAAACAGAAACCAGTAGAATAATGTGAAACAATCATCGACTCAGAACAATCATCAGATCAAATCAAATCAAACTTCAAATGTCTATCTATGTAAGAATCAAGAATAGACAAGTGACCCATCAACCAATCAACCTTATCAATCATGTCATATCCATCTCAAAGAACTCATCTCATCTCATCTCGAGTGAGAGTACTAAGGGTAGGAACTTTCTGGGAGTTTCTCTTATCTGACAACAATAACTTATGAGCCAGTGAATGTACAACAGTCAATCTGATGTTGCCACAGCTATTCCAAACTTGCCAGGAAGGGAACGAATTGAATCCACTAAGGGAAAGAGCAATCAACTAAGTCCTCTATTTCTTTCAGAGACTTTAATCAAGAGGGAACCACAATATAGTGTGATGGTTCTAATCCTCACTTACGTTTAGTGACCTAGTTTGACGAGTGCCAGTCAAAGTAACTCTTACTCTTTCGGTGCTAGATACTCCTCCCATGACTCAATGCTCATAAGACAATCAATCCGATCAAACCAATCAAATCATAGGGACTTTTAACCCTATCATCAATCAATATTATAGGGGCTTTAACCCTTTCATCAATCAATCTCATAAGGGCTTTAACCCTCTCATCAAGAAACAGTTCAATCAACGACTCAAGATTTAGAACAATCGTAAGAGGACAATGGAATAGACAAATCAGTGGAGTTTATTTATGGAGACTCACAGGACTATCAAGTTCTATGAACTTATCTTCATTCTCTCATCGACATCGCAATCACAATCACAATCGACATCCTCCAATCAAGGCTCTAGACTCAATTCTTAAGTTCATTCGTGTATGCTTTCAAAATATTCATGTAGGGTTATGCAATTTCTCATGATAATATTGAATTCAAGAAAACAAATTTATGATGATCATCAACATAGGAAAATATATAAATTAAACAAGATTTTCAATAAAACCATAAAGAATCATGTTTGTAGACTCATTAGACTTTCAACTCATCTATGACCATCTATGAGTCACATGAGAGGACAATCTCATGCTTTTAGTTTAGCCTTACATACTTGGAATGAAGCTATCAATGATCACCTTCAAGAATTCTCCCTTGAATTTTTCAATCTCAAGCTTTTCTCTTCTTTCCTCAAGCCCTAGTCTTGTTAGATTATGAGAATAGGACTTAGAATGGGGTTTTTGACCCTTTCAACGTGAAAATGACCTAATTAGATCATGTATTGAGTTTAGGAGTGGTTGGGAATTGATCGGAATGCCCTTCACAAAATTTAGAATATTTTTAGCCTCAGAATAGCCTAGTCCGCGACACGGACTCGTCGCGCACAGTGCATTTTCTCCAAAATGTTTCTGAACGAGTTTCCTCAATCCCGTTGAAATATTTTGAAAAAAAACATATGTGTGACTCCGCTACAGAGGCGCGACGCGCATCATTCGCACACTCTCATTGTTTTCGTTTGCGAGTAGAACAATTATCTTTTGATCCAATCGCTCTGAAAATCGACCGAGACCATTTTTCTATTCAATTTTTCATGTTGATCAGACATACGGTTTCGGATTTGTCATACAATCATTGGAAGATGCATTACGCGCATACCTTTCCCCTAGGGGTATTTTGATAATTTTATTGGGCGTTAAATCATCTCCCCCTTGGGATCATTCGTCCTCAAATGATGAGTAAAGCTAGATATCAAGGCATGAATACACTCAAGACTCATCTTAACATTCAACCCAACCAATCAAATTCTCAACTTCTCATAAATCTCAATCAATTCTATTCGGACTCAAGAATAGACAATCATCTCAAGAATATATCAATCAATCTAGTCAAGGGTAAGAATTGTACCTTTGACATTCTCATCATTTGGCACGAATAGGTGCGATCTTTGGCCTTTATCTCTTCCCCAAATTCCCATGTGCCTTCCTCAATGAATTGATTTCTCCATGGGACTTTCACTGAGGCTATATCTTTGTATCTCAATTTACGAATCAACGATCAAGGATTTGGATCGGAACCTCTTCGTAGGACAAGCTATCCTTCACTCCAATGCTACCAACAGGGATAACCAAGGTACGATCTCCCAAGTACTTCTTCAACATCGACACATGGAACACCGGATGAATTTCATCTAACTCGGAAGGTAACTCTAAATCATAAGCAACCTTCCCAATCCTCTTCACTATTTGATATGGTCCCACATAGCGTGGACTCAACTTTCCCTTCTTCCCAAATCTCATGAGACCCTTCATAGGTTACACTTTCAAGTACACCCAATCATTCACCTCGAATTCTAAGTCTCTTCTACTTACGTCGGTATTAGATTTCTGGCGACTTTGGGCAGTCTTCAATCTCTCTCTAATGATATTAATCTTCTACATTGATTGGTGGAAAAGATCAGGCCAATTCCACTTCTCCAACCTCAAACCACCCAATTGGTGATCTATATCTCCTTCCATACAAGGCTTCATATGTAGCCATTTGAATGCTTGCATGATAACTATTGTTATATGCAAATTCAATCAATGGCTGGTGATCATCAAATTTCCCTTGAAATCAAGAACACAGGCTCTCCACATATCCTCTAATGTCTGAATTATGTGCTCTGCCAGACCATTTGTCTATGGATGAAAGTTGTACTCCGGTTCACTTTAGTACCCAATCCTTTCTGGAACAATCTCCAAAATTAGGAGGTGAATTGAGCTCCTCCGTCTGAGATGATGGACAAGGGACCCCATGCAACCTCACAATCTCCTAGATGTACAACTTGGGATACTCCTCCACAGTGTTGGTGGTCCTAGCTACTAAGAAGTGAGCCGATTTAGTTATCTTGTCTACAATCACCCATATTGAGTCATGTTGCTTTCATGACCTCAGTAGACAAGTAATGAAGTCCATAATGATCATCTCCCACTGTCATTCAGGAATCTCAAAGTTTTGAGCCAATCCACATGGTGATTCTCAGCTTTCACTTGCTGGCAATTTGGACACTTTGAAACGAATTTAGCAATATCTCTCTTTATTCTACTCCACGAATAGACTTCTATCAAGTCGTGGTACATCTTGGTGCAGCCAGGATGAATGGAATATCTAGCGCTACGGGCTTCATCCATGATTCTGTGTCGAATAGCATCAACATCTGGAACACACAATCTACTCTGGTATCTCAACACTCTATATCCCCCTTTAGAGAAAACCATCACTTTCTGTGCATGGACAACCTCTTTCAATTAGAGTCTGACGAGATCTTGGTCTTGCTTTTCCTTTACCTCTGCAACTAAAGATGAAACAGACCCATCTTGAACATTAACTCCTCCCTCATTATTCTTAACATGGGTTGCGCTACCCATTAAGAACCTACTAAGAGCGTCAACAACAACGTTAGCTTTACCTGAGTGGTAGAGAATGCTCATGTCATAGTCCTTGAGCAACTCCAACCGTCTTCTCTATCGTAGGTTGAGCTCTTTCTGACTAAAGACATACTGCAAGCTCTTGTCGTCAGTTAACATATCCGCATGCACTCTATATAACAGTGGCGCTAGATTTTAAGTGAAAACACCACCACTGCTAACTCAAGATCATGGGTTGGATAGTTCCTTTCCTGAACCTTAAGTTATCTGGAAGAATAGGCTATCACCTTCCCTCTCTTCATCAGACACATCCCAATCCAACCCTCGAAGCATCACAATATATTACAAAGTCCTCTGTCCCATCGGGTAAGGTTAGAACCGGTGCAATAGCCAGTCTCATCTTCAACTCTTGGAAACTCTTCTCACATTCGTTGGACCACTGAAACTTGACCTTTTTCTGAGTCAATTTAGTCAATGGTGCGGATAAGGGAGAAAATCCATCAACAAATCTGCAGTAGTAGCCTGCCAACCCAAGAAACTCTTTATGTCAGTCGGAGAGGTCGGTTTGGGCCAGTTCTCAACCGCTTCAATCTTTTGGGCATCCACTCGAATACCATCACCAGAAACTACATGACCTAGAATAGGCACTGACTTAAGACAAAATTCACACTTCGAGAATTTTGCATACAACTCATGGTCCTTAAGTATTTGAAGGACAACTCTAAGGTGAAAAGCATGCTCCTCCTCTTCTATCAAATGTACCAAAATATCATTGATGAATACAATCACAAACATATCAAAATATTGTCTGAATACTCTATTCCTCAAGTCCATAAAGGTTGCAGGTGCATTCGTCAACCCAAAGGACATGATCAAGAACTCAAAATGGCTATATTTGGTTCTAAAGGCTATCTTTTGAATATCACATTCCCTTACTTTCAACTGATGGTAGCCTAATCTGAGGTCTATCTTTGAGAAACAAGAGGCACCTTGAAGTTTGTCAGACAGGTTATCTATCCTTGGAAGAGGATACTTATTCTTTATGGTGACCTTATTCAGTTACTTGTAGTTAATATACATTCTGAGGGATCCATCTTTCTTTCGCACGAATAGGATCGGGGCACGCCAAGGAGAAACACTCGGCCTTATAAAGCCCTTCTCTAACAAATCTTTCAATTGTTCTTTCAACTCTTTCAACTCAACGGGGGCCATCCTATAAAGTGGAATTGAGATAGGATGGATATTGGGAAGAACATCAATCCCAAAGTTAATATCCCTATCAGAAGGAACTCCATCCAGATCCTCAGGAAACTCATTCACAATCGAGACTGACTCAAGAGTAAGAGACTCAACATCATCTGATTTAACTTGCATGAGGTGATAGATACAACCTTTGGAAATCAGCTTTCTGGCTCTAAGAGAAAAACTTTCCCCTAGGTGCAACAGAATCACCCTTCCACTCAAGAACTGGTTCATTTGAAAATTGGAACTTAACTTTTCGGGTTCTACAATCAACGGAGGCATAAAAAGTGTGAAGTCAATCCATGCCAAGGATCACATCAAAGTCAATCATCTCTATTTCAACCAAATAAACAAGAGTATCCCTATGATGGATGGACACTACACATGCTTTATAGATTCTCTCAGCTCGAATAGACTCACCTACTGGAATAGAAACATCAAAAGGTTCAAGAAGACTCTCAAGGGTTCTATCAAATCTACTATCCACATAAGGAGTTGCAAGTGATAAAGTAGCACCAGGATCCATCAAAACATAATAATCAAAAGTAAAGACTCGAATCATACCCATCACAATATCTGGGGAGTTCACCTAATCTTTGTGACTACCCATGGCATACAAACGGTTTGTTGCTCCACATTTGTAGCATACATCATTCCCTTCACGACATCTCCCCAAGTGCATTTTGCAACACTTACCACATGGTGGTTTACCCTGCGAACCTTGAGCCACACTAGCCTGTGACTGAGATCCATGGGTTCCAACATTCTAAGACTACTTATCATACCTACCTCTAGGCATAGGTGCACTAGCAGATGATGGTGCTGGGAATCGATTACCATTACTTTTTCTTCCAACCTCATGGCTGGATATCTTTGCTCTCTTACATCTGAACTCTTCATTATCCTGTTATCTCTCCTCATCGGCTTATTGCACGAATGTCATCAATAACCCAATATCCATATCATTCACAAGCATTGCTTCCCTCCCATCTCTCTTGGGTTCTGTATTCAATCCATCAACATACATCCCCATTCTTCCCCTCATCTCAGCAACTATGTTCGGAGCATAGCGAGATAGTTATGTGAACTTCAACCCATACTCTTGTATAGTCATAGAACCCTATTTCAGATTTAAGAACTCTCTTACCTTGGCCTCTCTTCATTCTCTTGGGAAGCAGTGTCCCAAGAAGGCTTCCCCGAACACTGCCCAAGTCAATAATGGGGCATCCTCTCCTCTACCTTTCTTCCATTGGTCAAACCATAGACTGGCCACATAAGCTACATGCATCACTTGGAACACTTTTTGAAGTTCCTCCACATAGTTCTCAGGATCTTCAGTGAATGCAGACCATGTGAACTCAGGCGGATTCATCCTAAAATATTCTCGGACTCTAGAGGTGTCATAGGAATCCTGTCTACCCGCTCCTTGTCTCGCAGTAGGTGCTATGAAAGCCTGGGCTAGAGTTTGAATAGCCTGGCGTAGCTCACATTAGCGACCTCATCTTGTGGGGGTTGCTCAACAGGGAAAGCTTGGACCACAGGCTCCTCGTATCCTTAAGGCTTAGGTGGGTTAATGTTTTGCCTAGCGAGACGTCCCCTACCTTTAACAACTCTTTTGGAAGATATGATCACAACTCTGCAACCCGTAGAGCACGAATTCGAGAAGAACATTTATAGAGTATAATTCTATCGCATGATTTAGAACATGAAAGAAGTGAAACAATTCCTAAATGCCCTATACCCTCCAAATTATGGATAAGGATCTCTTCGCACTAATAATAAGGACTCTACTAAACATGGCTTCATAGACTTCCTAGAACACTTGAACTTTGTGCTCTCATACCAAGTATTTCACACCCTGGGAGGGTACCCAAAATATGGTTGACACCTAGAGACTATTTCTAGTCCCCAAGCGAACCACTTGGCCTCATCACATCCATTCAATCATACAACTCTATAGATCAACTAGAAGTAAAGCAACTAATGGGCTCATCTCATCTAATGTCTCTAATAATATATATAATAATAGAAGGCTAGTAGAAAGAACTAGCTCACAATCTTAACATCAACGTTCGACTATCATCTATGAAGCCTCTATCACTAATCAAGTGGTGCCAATGACAGACCTATGGCTACCGAGTTCAAAATAAAAGACTAATCTAATCTAACTCAAAAGCATGATAAAATAAAGGTAGTGAACCCTCCGGAGTAGGGGAGGCTCACCAATCAGCTGAACATCCAGTATCTTCAATGATGCGCCTATTGGCAATCCCTAATCCGTGTATCTACATCATAAAATAATGCAGCGTCAAGCGACATTAGTATGTGGAACGTATGGTTTGTAAATTAGCTGAATGAAATAAAAACCGGTAGAATAATATGAAACAATCATCGACTCAGAACAATCATCAAATCAAATCAAATTAAACCAAATCAAACATCAAATGTCTATCTATGCAAGAATCAAGAGTAAACAAGTGACCCATCAACCAATCAACCTCATCAATCACATCAGATCCATCTCAAGGAACTCATCTCATCTCATCTCGACTCAGAGTACTCAGGGTAGGAACATTCTGGGAGTTTCTCTTATCTGGCAACAATCACTTATGAGCCAGTGATGTACAACAGTCAAGTTGATATTGCCACAGTCGTTCCAAACTTACCAGGTAGGGAATGAATCAAATCTACTAAGGGAAACAACAATCAACTAAGTCCTCTATTGCTTTTAGGGTCTTCTAATCAAGAGGGAACCACAATATAGTGTGATGGTTTTGATCCTCACCTACGTTTGTAAATGTAGTTTGATGAGTGCAAATCGAACCAACTCTTACCCTTTTGGTGCTCGACACTCCTCCCATGGCTCAATGCTTATAAGATAATCAAATCAATCAAATCATAGGGACTTTTAACCCTATGATCAATCAATCTCATCGAGGCTTTAGCCCTTTCATCAACCAATCTTATAGGGGCTTTAACCCTCCCATTAAGGAACATTTAAATCAATGACTCAAGATTTAGAACAATCGTAAGGGAATAATCGAATAAACAAATCAGTGGAGTTCGTTTATGGAGACTCACGGGACTATCAAGTTCTATCAACTCATCATAATTCTCTCATCACAATCGACATCCTCCAATCAAGGCTCTAGACTCGGTTCTTAAGTTCATTCGTGTATGCTTTCAAAATAGTCATGTAGGGTTATGCAACTTCTCATGAAAATATATAATTCAAGAAAACAAGTTTATGATGATCATCAACATAGGAAAATATATGAATTTAATAAGATTTTCAATAAAACCATCAAGAATCATATATGTGGGCTCACTAGATTTTAAACTCATCTATGACCATCTGTGGGTCATATAAGAGGACAATCTCATGCTTTTAGTTTAGTCTTACATAGCTGGGATGAAGCTATCAATGATCACCTTCAAGAATTCTCCCTTGAATTCTTGAGTCTCAAGTTTTTTTCTCTTTCCTCAAGTCCTAGTCTTGTTAGATTATGAGAATGAGACTTAGAATAAGGTTTTAGACACTTTTAACGTCAAAACAACCTAATTAGATCGTGTATTGAGTTTACGAGAGGTTGGAAATTGACCAGAATGCCCCTCACAAGATTTAGAAAATTTTCAGCCTCGGAATAGCGTAGTCCGCATCGCGGACTGGTCGCACACAATGCATTTTATCCAAAAAGCTTTTCAACAAGTTTTCCCAATCCCGTTCAAAATTTTGAAAATAAAAACATAAGTGTTACTCCGCTACAGAGGCGCGACCTCCATCGCGCACTCTCACAATTTTCGTTTTCGGGTCAAAAAATTATCTTTTGATCTGGTCGCTCAAAAAATCAACCGAGTCCATTTTTCCACTCAATTTTTCGTGTTGATCACAAATTCGATCTCAAATTTTCCATACGAGCATTGGAAGATGCGCAACATGTATACCCTTCCTCTAGGGTTATTTTGGTAATTTCATCGGGCATTACAGTTGGAGTCTGATATGCAGGCTAGATATCCTAGTCTTTTGAAGGCTTTAGGTACTCCTTTTTTCTTTATGTTCGAGGACAAACATTAATTTTAGTGGTAAATGATTATAATGACCTGGTTGGTCATATTTGGCTTTATTTGTCAAAATTAGTGATTTACCCTTTCATAAGTTAATTTGGGCCTATTTTGAAATATCTGTGTTGTTGGAACTGAAAATATCAGTTTTGGCATTTTTAAAAGCTTAAGTTGTTGAAAACCTGCTTATGGGTTGTTGAGTCGAGAATTTTTAGGAAACAACCTCTCTACTTCTATGTAAGTACGAGGTAGTGATAAGGTCTGCGTACATTCTACCCTCCCCAGACCCCACTTGTAGGATTCAACTGGGTATGTTGTTGTTGTTGTTGTTAGTTGGTGAAAAAGTAAGTTTTTGTGCCATTCTGAGTTTCATATGTCAGATCAGAGATCCGTCGATTCCATTAGCTCTTAAAAGTCGAAATTACTCTATGAGAAGTTACAGAATTGAATTTGGAGTTAAAATGAGCACGATTATATGTATTCTAGCATAAACATATGTGTTATCTATTATTTATGTAAGCAGTATGATCCTGATATGGTTCTGCTGCATGTATGATTTTCCAACAGAAATGCCATAAACAAACAAAATTTTAAATTTAATTGTCAAATTTTGAAACTAAATCACATGGTCAAATGGGCTCTTCATATTTATTTTGTTCCCAAAAAAGTAGAATAGTTAGATTATGATATTCAAATACTAGAAAAATAATTATGTGATATTTTTATTTACGAAAATAGAATTTTTGATGAGTCTATATAAAAGTCGATTATTATATACTTTTTCAATAAAACTTTTATGACTTAAAGAAAAAATGCATAAGTACCACTCAAACTATTATCGAATTTTCAAAGACACATTTTATTTTTACGCGAGTCCTAAAAAACTCTAAATAGTTTCAGAATTTTTTTTTAAAAAAAAAAAAACAAGCTCTATGCTTTACCAAAAATTTCATAAATTTTAAAAAAAAATGCAATCACTCAAATTGTTAAAATTACACAACAAGTAGAAGAATCTATGAGGAAAGAAAAAATAATTTAAAATGTGAATAATTATAAAAGTAAATTAGCACATCAGATTGATATTAGCAACTTGAAGGAAAAGGACTTAATGAGAGAGGAGACAAAAAAAAGTACGACACCCTTTTTATTGCTACCAGTACCTTGTCTTATAAAAATTCCAGTGGTGATGGACACGATGGCCGGTGGCCAATCTCCTAAAAGGGTTGGTTAGTCCACTATTTTTACTCCAACAGTTTCATATGCAAATATTTTGAAGCTAGCATAGAAAGAGCAAGAAGTATTTTGAAGACTCAGTAATGAATGTAGCATGAAGGACTTATCAGAAGTCTGGAGGTGGAAAACACTTACTCAGATCTAGTGAAGTGGAGCACGGGGCTTGAATTTTTCATATTTTGCTAAAATTGATCGGATTAGACACCTTCAAAGAACAGGATGATTTGTCTGTCAAATGTAGAAGAGGAGAAGATGAGAGTGAGAGTTGTACCTTTGAGAGCTGGTCAACATGTATATGAAAACTCACTATTTATAAATATTTTTGTCCTATGAATAAACAAATCACTTAAAGAAAAAAACATAAATGTAAAGTAGACTGCCTAGAAAACTTTGACATGTTCCATAAAGAAATCAAGAAAAAACTAAGCTTTATCAAAAGTTGAATGAAGTTGAGAGAAAAAACCATCGCTCAAATCATTAAAACAGCATAAAAATGAGAAGAATCTATAAAGGAAGAAAGAAATATGGAACAATTATAATAACTCACAATTGAAAACCAAAGTATATGTTTTTGTTTTGTTTTCAAGTCTTCTCTTTTTATCTTTCAATCCAACTCATTATTTATGGCAATAAATGTGGTGGTCAACTAAATTTAATATAGATTATCTTGAAGTAAAAAGTATTATAAATAGAAGAAGAGTTAGTTTCAAATCATGTGTGACAAAATTATTTTTTGTATTGGTATAAATCACAAAAATATTTTTTGTATCATTAAAATCTCTAAACTAAGTCCAAAAAAAAAAAAATGCAGCTACTCCACTGTGTTTAACTGTGATCTCCTGAACTTAACTTCATTATTGGTGCATAAGCAAGAGTGGCCTATACCTTTGTCATAGAGAATGTTTATATTTTAAAAAGTATTAACTCACTGAAAAGTTCCTTTGTCATCCAAAATGATACATTACTGCCAATCAGTTGACTAAAAAACATTTAAATCAGTAAGTAATATAGTCTCACTTGGTCATGATATGTTTTATTCATTTTTTCCAAAATAATTTTTGGTTTACATTATATTGATATTTGTAGTGAATTCGAAGGTCATTTCTGGTATTATCGATAAAATGACCATTTGGCCCTTCTCAAAAATTACCTTGGATCATTTTTAGTTGATTCTAAAAATCAAATTTTGAAAATCTTGTAAAAAGTGAGTTTTGCTAAATAGAGAATTTTTAAAGGCTTAAAGTTGAAAATTTTGAGTTTTGAGTGTCGGAATGCAATTCTGTCAATTCCATCAACCCAAAATACATAATCTGGTCTAGAAGAACATACAGAATCGAATTTGGAGTTAAAACGGAGATTTGGGACCCAAAGTTGCATTTTTAAATTGATTTTTAGGTCATAGTTTGACTTTGGTTAACATTTGGAGTTCGGAAGCTCAATTTGAAATTTTGATAGTTCCAGTGGTTCCAGATGGTAAAAGTAATGCTAGAAATGGTCTTGTTACAATTTTTAAAGTTCCCGAAGTTATTTGGGTATTAGAGTCTTAGACTAGTTTAATCGAGCTTTTTTGGGTTTCAGGTCGAGGAGACCTCAGTATCAAAGTCTAATGGTTCCACTGAGTCTAGAACATCATTTCGTAGGGTTTCATGTCTAGTTTATGTTCACGGAGTTCTGAATCTACCCCGAGAGTCTATTTTGTGAGTTTTTGCGCCGTTTTTTGTTGTAATCCGGTGCAACCAAGATTGTACTCCGCGTTCACGAAGTGTCGTGTTTTTAGAGCGTACCTGGCTATCATACTGCGTTCACAGATGTACACCCACATTCGCGAAGTGTGGAGCTTTCTGAGCTTCCATGTTCACGGAGCACATTTATGCCTGGAACAGTGTAACATTTTAAAAAGTCGGGATTCACCATTTTTCACCTTTTTCAACACTTTAAGCTCGATTTTTGAGAGGGTCTTCAAGGTGTTTCAAGGCAAAACTATTGAGTAACTAATTTCTATCCTATTTTATTTAATTTTTATTGATTAAATTGTGTTTTTAACTTGAAAATTAGAGATTTTAATCGAAGACATTGGGGATTTTTTGGACTTTGATTCCTGATGCTAAATTGGTCATTGTGACCTCGTTTAACTCCATTTTGAAACGATTTTCACCATCGAGATCCTTTTTACTCTGAGAACATTTTCATTTATTAATTTCAGATTCTAAGCACTTTTTTGGCATGTGATTTTTGACCATTTACACTTTCTATCCAAATTGATCGATCTAAGTGTCATTGGATTTGTTATGTGATTGTGATACTATATTTGAATAGATTATGGTGATTTAGATTACCGTGGGAGGGACAAGTCGTAGATTTGACTTGATTTGAAATTTCTTCTAAGGCAAGTGGACCTCTAACCTTTTGTTAAGTATGATTGAACCTTGTATTCTCCTATCTATGTGGAATTGGGTGATTTGAGATATGACTTGGGGTAGAATTGTATTTGTAGGCTCTGATCATGGAATTTTGGTGTCACAACCCAAAATTGGTTCGCAACTAAAGAAAAGTAAAATAACGCGGAAACAACTCATTTAACACAAGAAATCTCCCAAAATCTGGAGTCATGAGTACAAGAGCATCTATAATATAGTACTAAAGAGTAAATACAACTCTCTTAGCATAAGATACAAGTTGTCTCATGGAATAATATCGAATGCAAAGTCTAAAAACAAAGTAAAGGAAATCCAAAAAATCCACGACGGCTTGAAGTCTGAGCTTCACCACTGAGATCAAGACGATATCAATATACTCAGATGGAAAGATCAACTACCCTGTCCTGAACCCTGTACACGATCTGCAGGGAGGAAACAAAGTAGGGGTGAGTACACTGAAATGTACCCAGTAGGTTCAACCAACTAGGTAAGAGAAATCGAACAAGTATGTAATGACGAAGAATCCTATCACATGCATCAAGAGGGTTAGTACACAATACAATATGATTATGAATAATAATAAGTACAGATGGTGAACCAAATCAATGATGCAACGCAATTCTATGCATAAATGCAATATCCATAAATGCAATGGCATAGTAGGCCATGTATGAAGTGAAATGTCGACCATCGAGGAGCTGATATACACATCTATCGAGACGAACCTACAAGATAGAATCCAGGGGCGTCGCGCGCCATGTACGCGTAATCAGGACTGTCATAGGGCTGGGGTACACATTTGTCGAGCTGAGCTACAAGACAGTACCCAAGGACTGATCAGGCCATGTACTGAAATATCTCAAGATGTTGCAAGCCTTAAGATAAAATATCTTGAAAGCGTCACAGGCCTCAAGAGGTAGTGTCTCGAGGCGTCACGGGCCTCAAGTAGAGTAGATATAATATAAAGTATGTGCATGCCAATGACATAATATAATTATAAAATGTGCATGCCAGTGCCACAATATAAGGATGAAATTGTGTGCATAACAATGCAATAATGGAATATAAGATATCTGCAAACCAATGCAACTAGTCAATAAAAGATATGTGCATGCCAATGCAACAATGTGATATAAGATATGTGCATACAAATGCAACAACAGGATATAAGATATGCATGCAACAATGGGATATAAGATGTGTACAAACCAATAAAACTGGTCAATATAAGACATGCACAATGGCTATCACATCATATAGCTATACTATTCATATCAATTATTACCATTATGCCATCATTATCTCCTATCATCACTATCTCATCAATGATCAAGATGTCTAAGAAATAGGCTCCATAAGACCCCCCCCCCCCCAATTAGGCTCATAACTCTTAAGCTCGTCACATTCATCATCAATTAGCCACGACGCTATCCAGAAGTTATCTCAAGTCACATATTATCATAATGATATCCAAATTACCTCAAATCTTAGTATTCAAATTCATCAATAGGGTCGCCATTTACTCAATTTTCAACTTAAGCGATATCATATTCCCATTATATTTAATCATATCAACTCATAAGCTCATAATTAAATTTACATATTCTAATCATCATATAAGCATGCTCAACTACTCTAATCCAGTCCAAAAAGATTAGTCAAACCTACCTCGACGCTGAAACTACACACAGACAAGCTTTCAATCAACTCAAGCCTCCAAATGATACACGGATCAATCAACCACTTTAAAAAAAATGGACACTGCGCATCAAGAGGTGCATTTTGACACCCATATTGGCAAAATTTAGGCTTAGGGGCAAAATGGTCAAACTTAGGGATAAAATTAAAAAGCCTCAAATCTGGAAATTGATTTCAAAAACATGTTCTACTTGTAAGATAGAGTTCATGGGCGAGAATCCCATCAAAATCAAGCTTAAATTGGATGAGAAATCAATAGTAAAGTTTGAAAAACATAGTCTAAAAATCCCCAATATCGGGTGATTAATTTCATGAAATCAAAGCTAAAATCAAGATAAAACTCATAGAAAATAATTGTTTAATGCTAGAAATACTTATTCAACAAAACGTTTTGAAAGCCTTTCTTCAAAATAGCCCCAAAAAGCTTAAAAGTTCGAAAATGGATTAAAAATGGTGTTTTCCGAGTTTAAAACTATACAAAAATAAAAACTACTCCACGATCGCAAAGCCCATCCCGCGAACGCGGAGACCTATAGCCCTAAACTTCGTGAATGTGTAACTCAATCAGCGAGTGTGGAGCTCGGCCGATCCATACCTCCTTGAACGCGGAGAAGAAGGCTGCCCACACTAGATATCAGCAACCAGCAATAGCCATGTCCAATTTCCCTACTCGAAATGGACCCTCGACACTCATCCAAACTAAGAACTTCACAAAATTTATCTGTATCCATACCAGAATCAATGGTCAAGACTCAACGAAATCATTAAAAATCAGTTTTAAGGCCTTTTCGCCACATTTACCGATTCAAGTCAATAAAACTAGTTTAAAACTCAAAATACCAAAAGTGCCCTTGCCAACTCCAAAATTTATGACGAGACCATTTTTAGCATTAGTTTCACCATTCGAGACTGCTGGAACTATCGAAATTTCAATCCGAGCTTCCGAATATTGACTAGAGTCAAACTTTGGTTCAAGAGATGACTAAAATCATAACTTTGGGCCAAACAAATCTCATTTCAACTCCAAATTCAGTTCTGCAACTTTCTGTAGCTCAGTTTTGACATTCTAAAGCTAATGGAATCAACAGATCCTTGATCCAACCTCTGAAAGTCAGAATGGCACAACAACTCACTTTTTCAACAACTTAAGCTTTCAAAATGACAAAAACTCATATTTTCAACTTTTAAAACTCAGTATTCCAATTCCAACTATTTAAATAGTTCAAATTAGGTCCAAAGAAACTTACAAAAGACTAAAATAGTAAATTTCATAGATAATGCCAAGAATGACCAACCAAGTCATTACATGGAATGAACGTCTCACACCCCGGGAGAGTACCCTTGGCGTGGCCAGCAGTCAAAGGCTATTGCTCGTTCCCAAGCAAACCACTTAGCTTCATCACATCATTTAATCAAATAACTCTACTGAATAGCGGAAAGTATAAGTAAGTAAATAGGCACATCTCATCTAAAGTCTCAAAAGAATATATAAAATAATGAAGGCTAGTAGAAAGAACTAGCTCACCATCTCAACATCAACACTCGACCATCATCTATGAAGCCTCTATCACTAATCATGTGGTGCCAATAACAGATCCATGGATACTCAAATCAAAATAAAAGGAATAGTCCAATCTAACTATAAAGCATGATGAAATAAACGTAGTGGATCCTCCGGAGTAGGGGAGGCTCACCGAATCTGCTGCGAATCTCAGATCTTCAACAGAGCCTGCCTCTGCATCATAAAATGATACAGTCCAGAGTGGACATCAGTACTTAGAATGTACTGATATGTAAAATAGCTGAGTGAAACAGAAATCGATAGAAAAATGTGGAAACAACATCAAGTCAAAATAAACATCAAATCACATCAAATAGTCAAATGTCCATCTATGAAAGAATAAAGAGTAGACAAATGACACATCAATAACTCAAACTCATCTCAAAGCTCATCTCAGAGGATCTCACCTCCTCTCATCTCATCTCAAAACTCATCTTAGAGGAGCTCCCCTCCTCTCATCTCATCTCAAAACTCATCTCAGAGGAGCTCACCCCCTCTCATCTCATCTAGACTCGAAGTATAGGAAATTTATGGCAGTTTCTTTAATTCGACAACACTCACTTATGAGCCAGGGAATGTACAACAATCACCCTGATGTTGCCACAGTGGTTCCAAACTTGCCAGGTAGGGAACACTCAAAAACCATATCAGCCCACCCAATATGGAGTCAACTCAATAGGTCCTCTATTGCTTTTAGGGACCATTACTCTCGAGGGGAACCATAATATATGTGATGGTTCTATGCCTCTCCTATGTTTGGCGACGTAGTTTGACGAGTTCGAGTTGGACAAACTCTCACTCTTTTGGTGCTCGATACTCCTCCCATGACTCATGCTCATAAAACCTCCATCTCAACCAATCTCATAGGGACTTACTCTTTCATCAATGACTGATATCTCAAATGGGTTTTAACCCTCTCATCAATCAATCCCATCAATGACCCAAGATTGTATAACAATCATTAGGAAACAAGTGAATAGACATATCGGTAGAGTTCATTTATGGTGGCTTATAAAACAATTAAAATTTCATCCACTCATCATCACAATCAACAATCTCAACTCAAGCTCTAAACTCAATTCTCAAGTGCATTATGAATACTTCTCAAATTAAATTAGTCATCAAAACTCCATCAACTCATCATCACAATCAACAATCTCAACTCAAGGCTCTAGACTCAATTCTTAAGCACATTAAACATGCTTCTCAAATTAGTCATGTAGGTTATGTAAATTCTCATGAAAATATTCAATTTAAGAAAACAAGTAGTATGATGATCATCAACATAGAAAAATATGTAATTTCAAATCAATTTTTGAAGAAACGCCATAAAAAATCATGCATGTAGACTTTTTAACCATCAACTCGTCTATAATCTCTATGGGGCATATGAGAGAACAATCCCATGTTTAGTTTAGCCTTACATACCTGGAAAGTTGATATTACAATCGAAATTTGATAAATTACTATCCTTCTTGGAGAAAATCTTCGATCTCGGTAGTTCTTTTAGAGTGGATGAACTTTGAAAGACATTGCTTGAAGGGCTTATCTTTGATTCTTGAATTCTTGACTTAGAATCTTTGAGTTTTTGATGAAAAACCCTAATTCTTGAAAAAGAAGAATCAAGGAATCCTCTCTTAGAGTTCTTGAATTCTTTTTCTTCAAACCCTAGGTTATGATTTAAGACTCTATTAGAGATTCATGAATAGATGAAGAAATTTGGGTTGGGTAGATTGAAATTTATGAAGAATAGCATACCATGATGATGAATCTTGGAAGCTATCCTTAACTTGATAATTTTCTTGATGATTCTTGAGTATTTATGTTTTAGGAGTGAATGAGAGGGTTTTTAATTATGAAAACTCACCTTTATGCGTTTTGGGACGTTAAATAGACTCCCAAAGGTTTTAGGATAAAAGTACCCTCAAAATAAAATAAAGGGACGTCGCTTAGCTCATCCTAAAAGGGTTCGCTATAGGTCTACGACGTGGAGCTATCGCGGCTCTTCAGACAACTCTGCAGGTCCCTTGTAAAATGGTCATAACTCTTTACTCCGCACTTTGATTAAGGAGAAATAAGATGCATTGAAAAGCTAATTCAAAGATCTTTAATTTGATATATTAAGGGTCACCTAACTCATTATACTTTAGGAGATATGGTCATTTAAAGTTGACCCTTCTATCAACTCATACGAAAACTTAGTCGGTAGAAATTCTTTGGACTTGACTTGATGTAAAAGATCCTTTATCATCTCCAATTTTATTCCCACTCTAAGAAATTAACTTTTACATCTATGCTCAATTAAGATTTATCAATTAAAATCGTATATCATATCAAAGGATGACTCGGTCTTAGCTTAGAAAAAAATTGGGGTGTTACATTATCTCCCCCTTGGGATCATTCGTCCTCGAATGATGAGCAAAGGTAGATATCAAGGCACGAATAAAATCAGAACTTTTCTCAAAAGTCACTCAACCAATCAAACTCTCGAATCCTCATCCATCTTTAACCATCTCTATTTAGACTCAGGAATTGACACATCAACTTAAATAGATAGATCAGTTAAGATCAAGAGTAAAGATACTATCTTAGACATTCTCACTTTCAAGCACGAATGGAACGTCGAAACTCAATCAATTTGAATCATTTGAACACCTCGACAATTAGTCTTTCGAACTCAGGAAGGTAGCCATCAACTCTAATAGAGAATAGGACCATCGCATAAACAACTCTGTGAACACTCTCATGCTCAAGTCCCTACCTCAATTGTGCTCCTTTTCATGGCACTCTACTCCATCAATGCAAGCTCATAGCTCTTATTCAATGGTTAGAAAAGAACTTAGAATGGGGTTTTAGACCCTTTTTACATTCAAACCACTTATGTATGTTGTGTACTGAGTCTAGGATGTGTTAGAAATGGACCGAAATTCCCCAAAAAATTTAAGAAATATTCAACCTCGAAGTGACTGAGTCCGCGACGCGGACTGGTCGCGAACAGTACATTTTTTGCAAATTTTTCTGATTGAGTTTTTCCCAATCCCATCGAAAAGTAAGTGTCTCTCCGCGACAGGTGCGTGACGTGCCTCTGTCGCGCATTGCCACTATTTTTCGTTTTAGATCGAAAAATTATCTTTTGACTCGGTCGCTATAAAAAAACGACTGAGACCCTTTTCCCACTCAATTTTTCATGTTGACCATGAATCCAGCCTTAGATTTTCTATACGAGCATCGAAAGACGTGTTATGTGCATATCTCTCCTCTAAGGGTATTTTGATAATTTTACCAGGTGTTACACCAACTCTCCCTTGGCTTTCAAGGTCACCACTCTAAGTTTGTAAATCCATTTCCTCTACTAGGCTATAAGCATATACCTCTACACGGTCAAGGAATCACGATCCACAAGAATATCTTAAACTCTTCCATTATGCTATGGTCGCATACATATAACTAGCCACTTTGACTCTTTTCAAAGATACCATTGTTAGCTCCTTCAAGTCTCTATGGAAGTCTCTCTATATTTGCTATTCTTATAGCGTACATAACCACTTTCCACAACTCTTACAATCTAACCTTCTTTTCCCTGCTAACGTTCAGCTTCTGTGCTCCCATAAATTTAGTTGCACAAGAATTAGTCTATCATGGAAAACTTGTCATCATCTATCGACAAGCCCCAAATCAATTTAGCTACTCGTGATGATTAAGATTACTTACATCAACCTACTCCACATCGATAACTCAAATATACTATCTAGATTCTTATAGCAGTCGTAACTTAGAGCTTCACACATCTTTACACAATCATAGATACATATCTCAAACCTCTTCTTATATTGAGCTATCCTCGTCTCACTCGTCTTAACTAAGGGGCACTTGTACCCTGCCCATAGCCTCACTTTCTCTCAAATCAACATCTTCATCTTCGAACATACCCTATGGCAAGTCTCTTAGAGAAAATCTCCAACTAAGGCTATCACACTTATGATGCTATCTCCTCTTTAACACTACTCCTCAAAATTAAAGCTTAGGGTCCAGCACTAACATGTGCATCACACACCTCTCTAATGCTAACTTACAACTACTAGGTAAAAATTTAGGGAACATAATTTCACTAAAATCTCATAGAGGGTATTCAATCAACACATCCCTTCTTCATAACTCAGTATCACTCACCTATTCAATAATATCTTCTTATCTGACTAAGCTCATAACTCGATGAGTCTCATGAACTCTCAATTAAAAATCATAAGCCTAATTTAGATCTATCACATTAAAAATACTCTTTTCCCCTATTCAACATCTACACTTCACCCTCAAAAGTATGAATACCACACCACATCAACATAACTTCCTTCTATATTGAGCACGCTCTACCATATTCTAAAAATAACTCTTCCTGTATGCCTCATCATGAAAATCATAGGATACTTACGACTCTTTCATCAAACTTATGGCAATCAACTCATCACCTCATTACTTATCTAATAAATACGTAACTCTAACCATAAGCCTCAACTCAGTCATCCCTTTTGCTATCTCTTTCCTTTCTTTCCATCATTATCCTTCTAACTCTAAGATGATTTGATTCTACTTTGGGTTTATAAGACCTACATCTCACTCATGGGTAACATTAAACTCTTCAGAGACATAAGTTCCTCTCTCATGGGTCACGTCGGAAGCAAGTTTTGAAAATTAAGGAGGGTATGGATACATCTAGAGCTAATGGAAATGCACAATTTATATGAGTAGTAGTGCACTTCTTCTTGTCAATCAACTCCGTGCACTAATCGGATTCCCTCTAGCTTGGTGCAGTCTCACTACCATTCTGATTACTTTATCTCAGAGGATCTCATTCTGTATGAATTTGAACATTACCATCTCTATCGCCTCATGGACAAGGAATATTCAAAAGGTTTAGAGCAACACACGAATCATCATAGATTTCTTAAGAAATAGCTTTAACGCACGATTAGAATTTGAAAGAAGGGAAACTTTTCCTAATGTCCTATAGCCTTCTGCATATGTAGTGTGGTGCACAACACACCCATAAACAAGACTCTATTAGACACGGCTTCATAGACTCCGTGCACCACACCCATAAACAAGACTCTATTAGACACGGCTTCATAGACTCCCAAGGACACTTGAACGCTGCGCTCTGATACCAAGTTTGTCATGCACCGGGAGGGTAACCTTGGCGTGGCCAGCACTCAGAGACCATTGCTAGTCCCCAAGCGAACCACTTAGCCTCATCACATCATTCAATCAAATAACTCTACTGAATAGTGGAAAGTATAAGTAAGCAAATGGGCACATCTCATCTAAAGTCTCAAAAGAATATATAAAATAATGAACGCTAGTAGAAAGAACTAGATCACCATCTCAACATCAACATTCGACCATCGTCTATGAAGCCTCTATCACCAATCGTGTTGTGCCAATGACAGATCCATGGCTACCTATATCAAAATAAAAGAAATATTCCAATCTAACTCTAAAGCATGATGAAATAAAAATAGTGGATCCTCCGGAGTAGGGGAGGCTCACCAAATCCACTGCAAATCTCAGATTTTCAACGGAGTGCTTGTTGATGATCTCTAGTACCTGCCTCTACATCATAAAGCGATGTAGTCTAGAGTGGACATCAGTACTTGAAATGTACTGGGTATGTAAAATAGCTGAGTGAAACAAAAACTGGTAGAAAAATATAGAAACAACATCAACTCAAAATAAAACTCAAATCACATCAAATCGTCAAATGTCCATCTATGAAAGAATAAAAAGTAGACAAATGACACATCAATAACTCAAACTCATCAATAGTCTCAAACTCATCTCAAAGCTCATCTCAGAGGAGCTCACCTCCTCTCATCTCATCTCAAAACGCATCTCAAAGGAGCTCACCTCCTCTCATCTCATCTCAAAACTCATCTCAGAGGAGCTCACCTCCTCTTATCTGATCAAGACTTAGAGTAAGGTAGGAAATTTATGGGAGTTTCTCTTATCCGACAATACTCACTTATGAGCCAGTGAATGTACAACAATAATCTCATATTGCCATAGTGGTTCCAAACTTGCCAGGTAGGGAACGCTCAAAAACCATATCAGCTCACCCAAAATGGAGTCAACTCAATAGGACCTCTATTGCTTTCAAGGACCATTACTCTCGAGGGGAACCATAATATATGTGATGGTTCTATGCCTCTCCTACGTTTGGTGACATAGTTTGATGAGTTTGATTTAGAAAAACTCTCACTCTTTCGGTGCTCGATACTCCTCCCATGACTCAATACTCATAAAAGCTCCATCTCAACCAATCTCATAGGGACTCACTCCCCGTCAACGACCGGTATCTCAAATGGGCTTTAACCCTCTCATCAATCAATCTCATCAATGACTCAAGATTGTATAACAATCATTAGGAAACAAGTGAATAGACACATCGATAGAGTTTATTTATGGGGACTCATAAAACAATCAAAATTTCATCAACTCGTCATCACAGTCAACAATCACAACTCAAGATCTAAACTCAATTCTCAAGTGCATTATGAATGCTTCTCAAATTAAATTAGTCATCAATACTCCATAAACTCATCATCACAATCATCAATCTCAACTCAAGGCTCTAGACTCAATTCTCAAGCGCATTAAGCATGCTTCTCAAATTAGTCATGTAGGGTTATGCAAATTCTCATGAAAATATTCAATTTAAGAAAACAAATAGTATGATAATCATCAACATAGAAAAACATGTAATTTTAAATCAATTTTTGAAGAAACACCATAAAACAATCATGCATGTAGACTCTTTAACCATCTATGACCTCTATGGGGCATATGAGAGAACAACCCCATGTTTTAGTTTAGTCTTATATACCTAGAAAGTTGATATTACAAATGAAATTTGATAAACTACTAGCCTTCTTGGAGAAAATCCTCGATCTCGGTAGTTCTTTTAGAGTGGAAGAACTTTGAAAGACATTGCTTGAAGGGCTTGTCTTTGATTCTTGAATTCTTGACTGAGAATCCTTAGAGTTCTTGAAGAAGAACCCTAATTCTTGAAAAAGAAGAATCAAGGAATCCTCTCTTAGCATTTTTGAATTCGTTTTCTTCAAACCCTAGGTTATGATTTAAGATTCTATTAGAGATTCATGAATAGATGAAGAAATTTGGGTTGGGTAGATTGAAATTTATGAAGAATAGCTTACCTTGATGATGAATCTTAGAAGCTATCCTTAACGTGATGGTTTTCTTGATGATTCTTGAGTGTTTATGTTTTAGGAGTGAAGGAAAGGGTTCTTATTTATGAAAACTCACGTTTATGCGTTTTGGGACTTTAGATAGACTCCCAAAGGTTTTAGGATAAAAGTACCCTCAAAATAAAATAAAGGGACGTCGCTTAGCGTATCCAGAAAGGGTTCACGATATGTCCGCTACGCGAAGCTATCGCGGCTCTTCAGACAGCTCTGCAGGTCCCCAGTAAAATGGTCAGAACTCTCTACTCTGCACTTTTATTAAGGAGAAATAAGATGCATTGAAAAACAAATTCAAAGATTTTTAATTTTATATATTATGGTTCACCAAACTCATTATACTTTAGGAGATATGGTCATTTGAAGTTGACCCTTTCTTTGGACTTGACTTGATGTAAGAATCTTTTATCATTTCCAATTCTATTGCCACTCTAAGAAATTAACTTTAACATCTATACTCAATTAAGATTTATCAATTAAAATTGTATATCATATGAAGGATGACTCGGTCTTAGCTTAGAAAAAAATTGGGGTGTTATAGAATGCATGTCAATGCCACAAATAAATATATATGTCATGCCCGGGAGGGTACCCTTAGCGTGCTTGGGACCTAGAGACAATTGCTAGTCCCCAAGCAAATCACTTAGCCTCATCACATTTGTTCAATCAAATAACTCTACTAAACAGCAGAAATCACAGTAAGTAAATGGGCACATCTCATATATAGTCTCATGATGATATAGATAATAATAAAGTCTAGTAGAAATAAACTAGCTCACATTCTCAAACATCAACGTTCAACCATCGTCTATGAAGCATCTATCACTAATTATGTGGTGCCAATGACAGACCCATCGCTACCCAAGTCAAAATAAAAGAAATAGTTTAATCTGACTCTAAAGCAAGATGAAATATATCATAGTGGATCCTCCGGAATAGGGGACGCTCACCAATTAGCTGTGAATCTTGGATCTTTAACGGAACGCCTATTGACGATTCCTAGTACCTGCCTCTGCATCATAAAATGATGCCGTCCAAAAAGGAACATCAGAACTTGGAAAGTACTGGTATTTAAAATAGCTGACTGAAACAGAAACAGGTGGAATAATATTGAAACAACATAAACTAAAAATAAATATCAAATCGCATCAAATCATCAAACGTCTATCTATGCAAGAATAAAGAGTAGACAAGTGACCCATCAACCAATCGACCTCATCAATCAAATCAAACTCATCTCAAAGGAGCTCACCTCCTCTCCCCTCATCTCATCGCGACTCAGAGTACTCAAGGTAGGAAATTTATGGGAGTTTCTCTTATCCGACAATAATCACTTATGAGCCAGTGAATGTGCAACAATCACCCTGATGTTGCCCCAGCCATTCCAAACTTGCCAGGTAGGGAACGAATCAAAACCATATCAGCTCACCCAATATGGAGTCAATCATCAATAAGACTGTTATTGTTTCAGGAACTTCTAATCAAGAGGGAACTACAATATATGTGATGGTTCTAAGACTCACCTACGTTTAGCGACGTAGTTTGACGAGTTCAAGTCGGACTAACTCTCACTCTTTTGGTGCTCGATACTCCTCCCATGACTTAATGCTCATAAAACCATAATCAAATCAAACCAATCAACTCATAGGGACATTGGTCCTATCATCAATCAACGTCTCATAGGGGTTTTAGCCCTCTCATCGATGAACATCTCATAGATACTTTAGCTCTCACATTATCAATATCTCATAGGGACTTTAGCCCTCTCATCAATCAATCTCAATAGAAGACTCAATACTTAGAACAATCATTAGGAAACGATCGAATAGACACATCGGTAGAGTTTATTTGTAGAGACTCATAAAGTAATCACATTCTATCAACTCATCATCATTATCTCATCACAATCAATAATCTCAACTCAAGGCTTTAGGCTCTAGACTCAATTCTCAAGTTCATTATGCATGCTTTCAAAATAGTCATGTAGGGTTATGTAATTCTTTTATAAAAATGTTCAATTCAAGAAAACAAGCTTATGATGATCATCAACATAAGAAAATATATGAATTTAAATAGATTTTCAAGAAAAACCATCAAGGATCATGCATGTAGACTCTCCAAATCATCAACTCATCTATGACCATCTATAGGGCATACGATAGAACAATCCCATATTTTTAGTTTATCCTTACATACTTGGGATGAAGCTATCAATCAATTACGTCAAGGATTCCTTCTCAAACCCCTCAAACTCAAACGCAAGCTCTTCTCCTCTTTCCTAAAGCCCTAACCTTGTTAGATTATAGAATAGGACTTAGGATTGGGGTTTTAGACCCTTTTTACATCAAAACGACCTTATTAGATCATGTATGGAGTTTAGGAGGGGTTGGGAATTGACTGGAATACCTCTCGTAAAATTTGAAAATTTTCAACTCAAAAAAGACCTAGTCCGCAACGCGAAATAGTCGTGCACTGCGTATTTTTAGAAAAAGTTTCTGAACGAGTTTTCTCAATCCCGTCGAAAATTTTCAAAAATATATAAGTGTTGGTCCGCGACACAGGCACGACGCCCTCCCATCGCACACCAATATTGTTTTGCACTTCAGATCGAAAAAATTATCTTTTGATCGGGTTGCTCTAAAAATCGACTGATACCATTTTTCACTCAATTTTTTGTGCTGATCACAAATCAATCTCATATTTGTCACACGAGCATTGGAAGATGCATTACGCGCATACCCCTCCCTCTAGGGGTATTTTGGTAATTTTATTGGGCGTTACAATATATGATAACAATATAATAAGATAAACGATAAATAATAATCATATAATCAAAAAGGAAATGCCAAGTGTCACAACTAGTAGCAAAACCATCAAAATGTCTCAAATCAACACACTTTCACCAATAACTAAATGTACCGATAACACCGGACTTTGCAAGTCCCAAAATATATCTACACGAGTCCCAGAAAGTACCTTAAATACCATCAATTACCACAATATTTCCCAAATGATTTTACAAGATCCATAATATTACAAAAACATCCAAAAGTATCTATATCAAGAATTCATCTCAATTTACCAACAACTTCACGATTACCCCCAATTCCATTAAGCCAATAGCACATTTTGCCAAAATATCATCAAAACAAACCATTTATCATAGAACAGTCCAATTCTTACAATTAGTACATAGACAAATCCAATAAATCCAAACCAATCCCAAAATGGTTAGCCAAACCTACCTCGATGTCGAAATTGCACTAGAACCAATCTTTCAGATACTCCAAGTCTCAGAAATGAGCTTGAATCAACCAACTACTATCAATAATAGATAATATGCGTCCAAAGATGAATTTTGATATCCATATTGGTACAAATCGTATTCAAGGGAGAAATGGTCAAAATTAGGGTTAAAATTTGAGGTTCACGAATCTGGATATAAATTAGAAATTATGATTTTGCATAAGAAAAGGAGTTTGTGGGTAAAAATTCCACCAAAATTGAACTCTAATTGAATGAGAAATAATCAATTAAAGTGTCAAAGCATAAACTATGAAAAACCCAAAATTCAATGTTCAAAATCATGAAATTTAAGACAAAGTTAAGAAGAAAGTAATGGAAATTATCAAGTTTGAGGATAGAAACACTTACCCAAAAGTTTTCAATGAAAATCTTCTTCAAAAATTGCCCAAGGAAGCTTGAGAATTTCAAAAATAGAGGAAAAAGAAGTGTTCTCTGTATTAAACTGTTCAAGCACGAAAACACCTTTGCGAATGCAGAAAGGCCTCCATGAACAAAGCGGTGAATCAAGGTCAAAACTCTGCGAACGTGGGGCCCATCTTTGCGAACGTAGAGGTCTTGGAGTCAGCTCTTCACAAACATAGAGGCCAGCTCAGCAAAAGCGGAGAAGAAAAGGGAACTCACCAGATTCTTTCAAACCAACTATTGAAAATTCTCAGAACGGACCCTCGAGGTTCGGTTGGAACCCAATACACACAAACCAAAGATGTAGCCCTATCAGAAATGACATTTTGGACTCAATAGAATTATTAAAATTCGATTTTGAGAGCTCCTTGACCCGAAACCTGATAAAGCTTGATTAAACTAGTTAAAACTCAAAATACCATTAAAACTCAAAATACCCATACTTCCCCTCGAAAACTCTAAAAATTACAATGAGACCATTTCTAGAGTTAGTTTTACCATTCAGAACCATTGCAGTTGTCAGAATTTCGATTAGAGCTTCCGAACATTAAATGTAGACCAAAGTCAAACTTAGTCCATTTTTTGACTCATTTATGCAACTTTCGACCTAAAATCCACATATGGACTCCAAATTCGATTCTGTCACTTCTCCTAGAACAAATTCTATGTTACGAAACTAATGGAATCGACGGGTTTCAGTTCTGACACCCAAAAATTCAAATGGTAGAAAAACTCAACTTTTCAATAACTTAAGCTTTCAAAAATGCTAAAACTCATATTTTTCCACTTTTTAAACACAAGATCCCAGTTCCAACAACACAGATAGTTCAAAATAGGTCCAAGGCAACGTACGAAAGGGTAGAATATCAATTTTTATAGATAATCTCAAAAATGACCGCCAAGGTCGTTACATTATCTATTTAGGCTAATTTGTCTTGGTGGATTAAAGGCAAATACCATCACACCCGATTTCAGATCGTGACAGTTCTCATTACATGATTTGGCCTTATAATTTCTACGGAGTTATACATGATTTTTTAAAATCCAGCTTTTCACCATATTTTAAACTATAAACAATTTAAACACTTAAAACTATAAAACTAGTTACATATAATAAGCTGAATATTTTTAGTCAACTGATGACGCAATAATATCTCATTTTAATACTTTTTAAAATATGAACATTCTCCATGACAAAGGTATAGGCCACTCTAGCTTGTGCACCAATATTGAAGTTAAGTTCAGGAGATCACAGTGCAACACAGAGGAAAACCGCAATTTTTCTGACTTAGTTTAGAAATTTTAATGATACAAAAAATTATTTTGGTGATTTATACCCATACAAAAAATAGTTTTGTCACACGTGATTTAATTTGAAACTAACCCTTCTTCTATTTGTATATTTTTTTACTTCAAGAAAATCTCTAATAAATTTAGTCTCCAATTGAATTTAGTAAACAATAAATTAAATAATAAATGAAATTGAAAATATAATAAGAGAAGGCTTGAAACAAAACAAAAAGACGTGCTTTGTTTCTCAATTGTGAGTTTACATAATTGTTCCACATTTCTTTCTTCCTTTGTAGATTCTTCTCATTTTTATGTCGTTTTAATGACTTGAGCAATTGAATTTTTCTCTCAACTTCATTTAACTTTTGATGAAGAAACTTTTCAGAGTTTTTTAGGCATTCTGTTTGACATTTGTTATTTTTCCTCAACCGATTTGTTTATCCATAGGAAAAAATATTTATCAATAGTGAGTTTTTATAATTGTTCTATTTTCTTTTTAAAAAAAATTTGGACCACTGATCCAGTATTATTTATACTGAAGTAAATAAATAGAGTCAAAATGAGGCCAATACATCTTGGTCCATAAATAACAAACTAAGAGCCTAAAGCTTGGTCTACAGGTAACTGACTTCAGGTGAATAAGAATAGATCCCTAAAAATAAGGGTTTTCAAAATTGGCTCCCTACTTTGTCCTCTTCATTCCATACTCCAGATTAATGTTGAGGATGTATCTGTAGGCTCCACCGTCGAGCTTCCTCCTCTTCTATCTACGGGTGATTCATTTTCTCCATATTGTAAATGACCAATACATGTTGATCAACTCTCAAAGGTAGATCTCTCACTCTCATTTTCTCCTCTTCTACATTTGAAAAATAGGTCATGTTCTTTGAAGGTCTCATCTGGTGGATTTTTGCAATATCTGAAGAGTCCAGGCCCTGTGCTCCATTTATCTAGATCTGAGTAAGTGTCTTCCACCTTTAGACTCCTGATATGTCCTTCTTGCTTATTCCTTACTAAGTCTTCAAAATACTTCTTGTTCTTTCTGTGTGGTTGTTAGCTTCAGGAGGTTGGTCACCAGCCATTGTGTCCATCACCATTAGAATTTTGATAAGACAAGATACTAGCAGCGATAGGGTTTTTAGAGAGGATGTCATATTTTTTTTGTCTCCTCTCTCGTTCAATAATTTTTCATTTGATTGCTCACATCACTCTGATATGCTAATTTTAATAATTGTTCACTCTCTAATTATTTCTTTCTTTCCTCACAGATTATTCTACTTGTTATGTTGTTTTAACAAATTGAGTGATTGAATTTTTCGTTGAACTTCATTAAATGTTTTGTAAAGCATAATTATTTTTTGATTTACTAATTTTTCGACACTTACGTTGCACGTATATGTCAAACTATGTATTGTATGATTTTGTAAATAACATTAATATAATTGCTACATATTTTAAGTAAATCATTGTATATGAAATAATAAAGTACAAATTTCTATAAAATCGTTGTATAGTTATTTGTTTATCTAGGTTAATATAATTATATACAAATTCTTGAAAAGCTATTAGAAAATAAAATTAAAAGTTAACTTGTTTAATGTTGTTTGACCTTTGACTCTTTATTTTGGGACAATTGACTTATTTTTTTGATATATTATTCTAACTTATTAGACATATTTAGAAAAAAAGTACTATAACAAAGTTGATGAGAATAGAATAATATGATTGTTAAAGGATAAATATAAGAATTTTTTTTATTTCTTCAATTTAGAAAGGTTATAAAGTATAACACAATTTAAATTTATAACAACTAATGTTGTACATATTATTATAGAATAAATTTTCTTTAAAGAAAATTAATATATAATTATTCCTGGTAAAATATGGCCTAAGCCATTTAATTAATATATAATTATTCTTAGTCATATTTCGCCTAAGGCATAATGGCTTGCTACTGGCTCAGCCATTTAGCAAATCCTGTCTCAAAATAAGTTGTTTACTTTTGAGATTTTTCTAGACATTCTTGTTTGACATTTATTTATTTTTTCCCTAACCGATTTATTTATCCATTGGATTTTTTTATGGGAAATTTACACAAATACACGACTAATTTTATCATAATCTTCAATTTTACCTACCATTTAATTTAATTACTAAAATCTTTTTTTTTTAAAATTTTCCATCTTTTTTTGATACCTAAACAAATAAGAAGTCCACTTCCTTTTTCTATACTTTTTTTTTTGTAACAGTCCAATTAAAATCAATCAGTTAATTATTTTTTTTCCTTTTCCGGTTTATTTATTGGCAATTACCTTTTTTAATTTACTTTGGGAACCCACAAAATCGTAGGACCCTTTTTTACTTTTTTTTTCACCTTCTTTAATTTTCCGCCTTCTCTCAATCTCTCTTCTTCTTCCTTCATACGCAGCATCACCATTGTTGAACCAGTTGTTCTTCCTTCAACTTCTAAGCCTTCCATCAAAAAGACGGATGCAAAGAAGAAGAATAAAGTTGAACCAGTCATGCTGCAATTCTATGTTACTTTTCTATAGTTGAACCGTAGGTCCCCTTTTCTATGTTACTTTTTTTTCACCTTCTTTAATTTTCCGCCTTCTCTCAATCTCTCTTCTCATCACCATTGTTGAACCAGTTGTTCTTCCTTCAACTTCTAAGCCTTCCATCAAAAAGACAGATGCAAAGAAGAAGAAAAAAGTTGAACCAGATATGCTGCAATTCTATGGAAATACGGAATATACAAGGCAAATGAAGGTTTTGAAAGCGAAAACGACGACCCTCCAAGGCCGAAACATTCATCTCGTCCAGCAGATAGCGACAATGTCGTCATTCTTTCGTAGCAGAATCTGATTAGGAAGAACTTATTAATATAACTGTATTTTTTTTCTTTTTAACACCTCAACAACATTGTTCTTTTTGTGTAATTAAAATTTATTTACACTATATTTTGGATACATCTTTATGATTGTTATTTACTTTACATCCCTACATTACAATTCCAGTGAATGCTAATAGATAATTACACAAAAGGTTATTCTTTCATTGTTAGTTTATTATTAAACTTTATTTTCACACACATGAATATCACAATATGTGTATCAGACAAGGGTATCAGACATGTCTCATACGTATAGGTATCCGACAAGGTATCAGACAATGCTATCACAATATGTGTATCTGATAACCGTATCAGACATCTCACACTTGTAGGTATCAGACAAGTGTATCAGATATGTCTCAATTTGGTATATTCTACTGTTTTAACTCAAGGATATTGTTAAGAATCTGCCACAAGGTGATATTTACATTTTTTTTTCCTTCATCAATTTGAAATTTGCCGCAACTACAACTTTTTCTTTCCAGACACACAATGTATCTCCGCGATGTATCATACACAGCAAAAATGAATTTTCAGATGAAGGAACAACCTGTATTCGAACAGAAACACAGCATGTTTTTAATTACAATTACATAAATTACAGGAACATTCATCAAGTGCATCCATATTATTATGTAATAAGAATTTCAATATCATTTTTGTGCGTGACAACTTAAAAATTAAATAATTTTAATTGTCATCAACAACGTATTGAATCAATACCCAACTCCGTAACAATGGCCGAACGCAGGTTACTATAAGAAATATTATCGCCAACAATGACGCCATCACTTTTGTATCCACTGTATGTCACATCATTTTCCCATCTTCCTGAATGACGAATCAAAATTGAAATATTCATTTTTCGTTGCCAAAGGCTTCAGCGATGGACGAACTGTTTTTTAAATTTTCTGTGGAAAAAATACAAAATACGGTAAGTAGAATCCCTGCTACAAAAAAAAATCAAAAAAAAGGTAACTATGATCCGTTGCTATTTAGATGCAACTGATTATTAAAAAAAACAGCTCAGTCTGCGTAATTTAAGGGATATAATTGCAAGATCTTTTATGATTCCTTAATTATAGTAACTGCTGCTAATTTAAGAAGGTAAATATTAGGTATCAGCCGTTTTTTTGGGTATCGGCCTTCTATAACTTTGTATCAATATTCTCAAAAAAATTGGTATTATTAGTGATTTTGATAAAAGTCGGCATTTTTAGGCATTTCCTCTTTTGAGTTTGGTATTTGTCAAATTTATACTTTTTTTTATCAATAGTGAGTTTTCATAATTATTCAGGTTTTTTTTTTCAATGAAATAAGTTTGGACCGGTGATCTAGTATTGTTTATATATTGTAGTAAAAAGATAGACCCAAAATGAGCCCAATACATCTTGGTCAAAAAATGTAAAACAAAGAGCCTGAAGCTTGATCCATGAGTGATGACTTCAGGTGAATAAGAACAGATCCCTAAAAATAAGGGTTTCCTAAACTGGTTCCCTACTTTGTGTTCTTTGTTCCATACTCTAGACGAACGTCGAGGATGTATCTGTGGGCACTGTCATCAAGCTTCCTCATCTTCCATCTATGGGTGATAAACTTTCTCCATCTTGTAAATGACCTATACATGTTGATCAGCTCTCAAAGGTACATCTCTCACTCTTGTCCTCTCCTCTTCTACATTTGACAGATAGATCTTATTCTCTGAAGGTGTCTCAACCGGTGAATTTTTGCAAGATCTGAAGAGTCAAGGCCCTGTGCTCCATTTATATAGATCTGAGTAAGTGTCTTCCACCTTTAGACTCCTGATATGTCCTTCTTACTACATTCCTTACTAAGTCTTCAAAATACTTCTTGCTCTTTCTGCGTGGCTGCTAGCTTTAGGAGGTTGGCCACCGGCCATTATGTCCATCATCACTGGAATTTTGATAAGAAAACGTACTTGCAGCGGTAGGATTTTTAGAGAGGATGTCGTATTTTTGTCTCCTCTCTCGTTCAATTCTCTTCCATCAGATTGCTAACATTACTTTGATGTGCTATTTTTTTTTTTTAATAATTATTCACTTTGTAAATTACTTCTTTCTTTCTTCATAGACTCTTCAACTTGTTGTGTTGTTTTAACAATTTGAGTGATTGAATTTTTCTTTGAGTTTCATTAAACTTTTAGTAAAGCATAATTCTTTTTAGTTTACTAGTTTTCTGACACGTACGTTGCACGTATATGTCAAACATGTATTATATGATCTTGTAAATAACATTAAAATAATTGCTAAAATCATATTTTGAGTAAACCATTGTATATAAAATAATAAAGTACAAATTTCAATAAATCGTTGTATAGTGATTTGAATATCTAGGTTAATATAATTATATACAAATTCTTGAAAAGCTAAGAAGAAATAAAGTTACAAATTAAAATATAACTTATTTAATGTTGTCTGACCTTTGACTCTTTTTTCTGAGACAATTGACTCTTAATTTTTGTGAAGCATTACTCTTAACTTATCAGACATATGAAGAAAAAATACTATAACAAAGTTGATGAGAATAAAATAATATGATTGTTAAAGGATAAAATAAAAGAAGACAATATTTTTTTTAATTCTTTCATTTAGAAAGGGTTATAGAGTGTAAGATAATTTAAATTTATAAAAGCTAAGTTGTACTTATTATTATAGAATCAATTTTCTTTAAATATTAATATACAGTTATTCTTAACAAAATTTCGCCGAAGGCATAATGGCTTACTACTGGCTCAGCCATTTGGCAAATCTTGTCTCAAAATAAGTTTTTTACTTTTCAGAGTTTCCTAGGCATTCTATTTGACATTTGTTTTCTTCCTTAACTTATTTGTTTATCAATTGGAAATAAAAATTCATCAATAGTGAGTTTTCATACTCGTTCTTTTTTTTTAAAAAAAAAACAAAAGTTTGGACCTCAAAGTGATCCCAAAATATCTTTGTCCAGAATTCCTGGGCTAACATTCATGAAAAACTATCGAAATTGCGTAATTCCTGTTCCAGAGCCATAAAATGTTACCGGCCATCGTGAGACGCCACCGGACCTATTGGGAATCTTAACGGGCTCTTTATAGATAGGTACATGGAATTTTTCAAGGAAAATGGTCCAAGAACCCCAGCACCCAATAAGCCGACGACTAACACCAATGAAAAACTGTCAAAATCGCCTTATTCCTATTTCGAAGCGCAAAAAATACTATGGGGAGTCGTACGTTGCCACCGAGCCTACTGGGACACTTAACGACCTTATCACTGATGGGTACGTGAAATTTTATGAGAAAAATAGGCATGAATCCCCGACACCCCCAAAATCCATGGGCTAACACCCATGAAAGACTGCCGAAATAGCCTAATTACTCTTCCGGAGCCCATAAAATGCTACTGGCGTCGTCCGACGCCACTGGGCCTACTAGTAGGAGGTTCATTATGGCTGGGTATGTGGAACTTTTCAAGAAAAATGGATCCGGAGCCTTAGCAGCCCTAGATCTATGGGCTAACACCCACAAAAAAGTACTAAAATCGACTGATTCTTGTTTCAAAGCCCATAAAATGCTATCGGGCGCCGTTCGATGCGATCGGGCCTATTGGGACTATTAGCGAGCTCACTGCAAATGGGTACGTGAACTTTTATGAGAAAAATTGACCTAGAGCCCCGGCACCCCCCCCCCCCCCCCCCCCGAATCCGTAGGTTAACACCTATGAAAAACTATTGAAATCTCTTAATTCCTATTTCGGAGCCCATAAAATGCTATTGGGCGTTGTTTAACGCCACTGAGCCTACTGGGACTCTTATAAGTCTTGCTACGTACAGGTATGCATAGTATGTTATGAAAATTAGTCCCGGAGCCCTGGCACCCCCCATAATATTTTGAGCTAACAGCCACAAAACTGTCGAAATTACCTAATTCCTATTACGGAGCCTAGAAAATACTATTGGGTGCCATCTGACACCACTAGCCCTTTTGGGACTATTAGAGAGCTCATTATGGGTTGGTACGTGGAATTTTACAAAGAAATGGGCTTGGAGACCTAGCATACCTAGAATCTGTGGACAAACACACATAAAATACTGCCAAAATCGCTTAATTTCTCTTCAAGAGACAATAAAATGCTATTGGGCGTCGTTCGATGCCACCGGGCCAACTAGGACTCTTAGCAGGTTCCTTACAAATAGGTACGTGGAATCTTTTAAGAAAAATGGGCCCAAAGCCCAGCACCTCTAGAATCCCTGGGGTGTTACCCATGAAAAATTGCTAAAATTGCCTAACTCCTATTTCGAAGCCCATAAAATGCTACTGGGTGTCATCCAACGCTGTCGGGCCTACATGACTCTTACCAATCTCGCTACGGACAGGTACATGGAGCTTTTTGAGAAAACTAGGCTTAGAGCCTTGACAACCCCTAAAATCAGTGGGATAACACCCACAAAAAAAAACTATTGAAATCTCCTGATTCCTGTTTTGGAGCCAATAAAAAGCTACGAGGTGTCGTTCGTCGTCATTGGGCCTATTTTGACTCTTAGCAAGCTTATTATGGATGGGTACATGGCATTTTATGAGAAAAATGTGCCCAAATTCTTGGTTTCCCCCAGAATCCATGGGCTAACAACTACAAAGTACTATCGAAATCACCTAATTCCTCTTTCGAAGCCTATAAAATGCTATTAGGGGTCATCCGGCGACATTGGGCCTATTGGAACTCTTAGTGGACTCATTGCGAACGAGTACATCAGATTTTTCGAGAAAACTGGGTGCAGATCCTCTAAAACCTCAGAATTCGTGGGCTAAAATCCATAAAAAAACTGCTAAAATCGCCCAATTTCTATTTTGGAGCCTTTAAAATGCTATCGGTATGAATTCTTGTTTCTGTAGTGGACCAATTCGTTAACATACCGCCAAGCCATTTTTTATTAACATAATGACACCGGGCTCTTATTGCAGCCCACTCTACTGAATCAGCTGCTTTATTTTTGGTACCAACAATTAAGAATTGTTTTCCCCTACTTGCTGCGTCAAAAACTAAATCACAAGCTTCTGATAAAAAACGAGCAGTTCTAGTAAGCTTTGTAATATGAATACCCTTACGCTTTGCAGAGATATAAGGCGCCATTTTAGGATTCCATTTCCTACCATGACCAAAATGAACTCCTGCCTCCATCATCTCTTCCAAATTTATGTTCCAATATCTTCTTGTCATTTCTCCCCACAACCTCCCCCCTTTTTTTTTATTCTTTTTCAAAAAAAAGAGACGAGGAACCCTGAACTGAAATAAATAATTGTTCCGATGGAACCTTCTTTTCTACCGTAGATTGGACGTAGATACACGACCCAAACCATTATTCTTTTCTATTCATTTTCTATTCATTATTCTTTTTATTACCAAAGCAAATAACCATACCAAATGCAGATAGCGAAAGAGATGACTCCGTTGTTAGCAATGATTAAATCCTATAAATGATTTAAATGATTGTTCGGGTATGTCGTGGAATTTTTTTGAAAGACAAGAATCAAATAATTTTCTGTGGTGGGGGCGTCATGTGACACCACCAGGCAAACTTAGAATCCTAGCAGGTTTGTTTTGAATGGGTAATTTTTGGAATTCTTTGAGAAAAATGGGCCCGAAGCCACGACACCCCCAGAATCCTAGGGCGAACAACCACGAAGGACTATTAAAACTTCCTAATTCCTATTTCAGAGCCTACAAAATGATATCGGGCATCTTCCGATGCCTCCGGGCATACTGGGACTCTTAACGGGCTCATTATGGATGGGTATGTGGAAACTTCAAAGAAAAGTGGGTACAGAGCCCCAGCATCGCTAGAGTCTATTGGCTAATACCTACAAAAAACTTTCATAATCATCTGATTCCCATTCTTGGGCCCATATAACGCTACCAGGCATCATCTGATGCCACCGAGCCTACTAGGACTCTTCGTTGGCTCATTACAAATAGGTACGTGTTATGTTTTGAGAAAATTGGGCCTAGAGCCTCGGCACCCCAGAATCCATCGGCTAACACCCACGAGATACTACGAAAATTGCCTGATTCTAATTTTAGAGCCTATAAATTCTATTGGACATCATCTGACGCCATCGAGCCTAATAGGACTCTTAGTGGGCTCTTTACGGATGGGTACATGAAACATTTGAGAAATATGGACCCGAAGCATTGGCACCCCCAAAATTTGTGGGCTAAACCCATAAAAGATTATCAAAATCGCCTAATTCAAATTTCAGAGCCTATAAAATGCTATGGGCATTGTCGGGAGTCATCGGGCCTATTGGGAATCTTAGAGGGCTTGTTATTGATGGGTCTGCAGAATTTTATGGTAAAAATAGGCTGAGAGCCCTGGCAACCCCATAATTATTGAGCTAAAACCCATGAAAATAATTGATATTGCCTAATTCCGGTCTCAGAGCCTATAAAATGCTATTGGGCATCATCCTGCGCCACTGAACTTACTGGAACTCTTAGCGGGATTGTTACGGAAGGGTACGTGGTATTTTTTGAGAAAAATAGGATTGATGTCCTGGCAACCCCAGAATTATTGAGCTAAAACCCATGAAAATAATTGATATTGCCTAATTCCGGTCTCAGAGCCTATAAAATGCTATTGGGCATCATCCTGCGCCACTGAACTTACTGGAACTCTTAGCGGGATTGTTACGGAAGGGTACGTGGTATTTTTTGAGAAAAATAGGATTGATGTCCTGGTACCCCCAGAATTCATGGGCTAACACCCCCGAAAAACTGTCAAAATCGCTTGATTCCTGCATGGAAGCCCATAATGCTACTGGTCATCATTTGGTGCCACCGAGTTAGTTGGATTCTTAGCGGGAAATTACAAATGGGTACATGGATTTTTTTTTTAGGAAAATATGCTCATAGCCTCAGTACACCCCAGAATTCATGGGCTCACACCTATGAAAACCTGCCGAAATCGCCTTATTCATATTCTAGAGCCCAAAAAAATGCTACCAGGCATTGTCTATTACCAACAGGTTTACTGGGACCCTTAGCGGGCTCATTATGAATGGGTACGTGGAATTTTTAAAGAAATATGGGCCCAGAACCCAGGAACACCAAAATTCTAAGGGCTAACATCGACGAAAAACTATCGAAATCATTTAATTCTTATTTTGGAACCCATAAGATGCTACTAGGCTTTGTACGATGCCACCGGGCCTATTGGGACTCTTAGAGGAATCGTTATGGACCGATATGTAGAATATTTTTGAGAAAAATGGACCTGAATCCTGGGTCCCCCAACACCCCAGAAAAACTACTAAAATCGCCTAATTCTCGTTCCGAAGCCTATAAAATGCTACCGCGCGTCATCTGGTGCCACTAGGCCTACTGGGACTTTTTGAGGGGTTATAATGTGGGTACATGGAATTACTTGAGAAAAATTGGCCCAAACCCTTGGAACCCCAATAAGTTGTGAGATGAACCTACGAAAAACTGTCAAAATCCCCTAATTTCTATTTCGGAGCGCATAAATTGCTACTAGGCATCATCTAATGTCACCAGGCCTTTTGGGTCCCTTAGAGGGATCGTTATGGATGAGTACGTGGAATATTTTTAGAAGAATGGGCTCGGAGCCCAAAACCCTTTAAATCTACAGCCAACAACCACAACAATAACCAAAATCGCTTTATTCCTATTCCAGAGCCCATAAATTGCTATTGAGGATTGTCTGATGCCACCAGGCCTACTAGACTCGTAGTGGGTTTGTTACAGATAGTTGTATGGAATATTTTGAGAAACATTGGCCTATATCCTCGACAGTCCCATAATTTGTGGCCTAACACCCATGAAAAATAATTGAAATCGCGTGATTCCTATTCAAGAGCACATAAAAATGCTACCGGGCATCATCCGTTGCCACTAGGCATATTGAAACTCTTAACGGGCTCATTATGGAAGGGTGCATGTCATTTTTTGAGAAACATAGGCTCCTAGCCCTGGCATCCCAAGAATTTATGGGTTAACACCCATAAAAAAAGCTAAAGTATTGTGATTCCTATTTCGGAGATCATAAAATGCTATCTAGCATCGTTCAACGCTACTCGACCTACTGGGACTCTTAGTGAACATGTTATGGATAAGTACGTGGAACATTTTAGAAAAATGTACCCAGAGCCCCAGCACCCTAAGAATCCTTGAGCCAACTTCTCGTAAAACTACAAAAATCACTTGATTCCTTTCGATACCCATAAAATTCTAATGGGTATCGTCCAACACCAATGTGCCTATTATGACTCTTAATGGGCTCATTAGGGATGGGAAAATGGAACTTTTTTGAGAGAATGGGTCCTAGAGCCCCGACACCCCTAGAATCTGTGGACTAATATCTACAAAAAAAACTATCAAAATCGCCTGATTTATGTTCTAAAGCCTATAAATTGATACCAGGCATCGTTCTATGCCACATGGTCAACGAGGACTCTTAGAAAGCTTGTTATGGACTGGTATGCAGAATTTTCTGAGAAAAATAGGCCTGGAGCCTTAGCCCCCTAGAATCTATAGGATAACACCCACAAAAAACTACTAAAATTGCTTGATTCCTGTTTTGGGGCCCATGAAATATTATCAGGCGTCGTCCGACACCACCAAGCTTACTGGGACTCTTAGCGGGCTCGTTAGAGACGGTTATGTGGAACCTTTCGAGAAAAATGGACTTGGACTAGCTCCCCAAAAACCATTACCAAATTTGCCCAATACTTACTCTAGGGCCTATAAAATGCTACTAGGAGTCTTCTCATACCACTAAACCTACTAGGACTCTTAGAGGGCGAACATGCATGAAAAATTGACGAATTTTCCTGATTCCTATTTCAGTGCCTATATATTGCTACCGCGTGTCTTGTGATGCCACAGACCTTTTGGGACTCTTAAAGGGCTCATTACGGATGGGTACATAGAATTCTAAAGAAAAATGAGCCCAGAGCCCTAACGAACCCAGAATCTATGGGCTAGCACCCAGAAAATCTGCTGAAATTACTTAATTCCTAATTTGTAACCCATAAAATTCCATTGGGCGTCGTTCGACGCCACCAGACCTACTACAACTCTTAGCGGGTTTACTATGGATGGGTACATGAAATATTTCGAGAAAAATTAGCCCAGAACATAGCACCTCCAGAATCATTGAGCTAACTCCAACAAAAACTGCCAAAATCACCTGATTTCTATTCTGAAGCCCATAAAATGCTATCGGGCATCATCCGACGTTGCCGGGCTTATTGGACTTTTAGCGGGCATGTTATGCATAAGTACATTGAAATGTTTATAAAAATGGGCCTAAAGCTCTAGAACCCCCAGAATACCTGAGCTAACACCCACGAAAACTGCCAAAGTCACATGATTCCTATTTCGAAGTCAATAAAATACTACCAAGCATCGTCCGGCGCCATTCAGCCTACTGGACTCTTAGGAAGCATGATGCGGATAAGTAAGTGTAATTGTTTAGAAAAATAGGACTAGGGTCACGCCCCGTGAGGGTACCCTTGGTGTGGCCAGCACTCAGAGACTATTGCTAGTCCCCAAGAGAACCACTTAGCCTCATTACATCATTCAATCAATAAACTCTACTGAACAACGGAAAGTATAATTAAGTAAATGGGCACATCTCATCTAAAATCTCAAAGTAAATAGATAATAACAAAGGCTAGTAGAAAGAACTAGCTCACAATCTCAACATCAATGCTGAACCATCATCTATGAAGCCTCTATTACTACTCATGTGGTGCCAATGACAGACCCATGGCTACAAAAATCAAAATAAGGGAAATAGTCCAATGTAACTCTAAAGCAAGATGAAATAAATTATAGTGGATCCTCCGGAGTAGGGGAGGCTCACCAAATCAGCTCTAGGTCTCATAACTTCAACGGAGCACCTGTTGATGATCTCTAGTACCTGCCTCTACATCATAAAACGATGCAGTCCAAACGGGACATCAGTACGTGGAATGTACTGGTATGTAAAATAGCTGAGTGAAACAAAAACAGGTGGAATATTATGGAAACAACATCAACTCAAAGTAATCATCAAAGAACATCAAAAGTCAAATATCTATCTATGCAAGAATAAAGAGTAGACAAGTGACCCATCAACTAATTAACCTCATCGATCAAATCAAACTTATCTCAAAGGAGCTCACCTACTCTCATCTCGACTCAAAGTACTCAAGGTAGGAAATTTATGGGCATTTCTCTTATCCGACAACAATCACTTATGATCTAGTGAATGTACAACAATCACTATGATGTTGCCACAGCCGTTCCAAACTTGCTAGGTAGGGAACAAATCAAAACGATATCATCTCACCCAATATGGAGTCAGTCGTCAATAAGTCCACTATTGTTTCAAGGACTTCTAATCAAGAGGAAACCACAATATATGTGATGGTTCTAAGCCTCACCTACATTTGGCGACGTAGTTTGACGAGTTCAAGTCGGACTAACTCTCACTCTTTCGGTGCTCGATACTCCTCCCATGACTCAATGCTCATAAAACCATCAATCCAATAAACTCATAGAAACATTGGACCTATCATCAATCAACGTATCATCGAGGTTTTAGCCCTCTCACCAATCAACATCTCATAGGGACTTTAGCCCTCTCGTCAATCAATCTCAATAGAAGACTCAAGATTTAGAACAATCATTAGGAAATAATCGAATGGACACATTGGTAGAGTTCATTATAGAGACTCATAGGGCAATCAAATTCTATCAATGCATCATTCTCTCATCACTATCAACAATCTAAACTCAAGGCTCTAGGCTCAATTCTCAAGTTCATTATACATGCTTTTCAAATTAATCATGTAGGGTTATGCAAATTCTCATGAAAATGGTTGATTCAAGGAAAACAAATAGTATGAAGATCATCAATATAGAAAACATATAATTTCAAGTAAAATTGTAAGAAAAGCCATCAAGTTTTCATATATATAGACTCTTGAACCATCAATTCATCTATGACCATCTATAAGGCACATGAGAGAACAATCCCATGCTTATAGTTTAGCCTTACATACCAGGGATGAAGCTATCAATCAAGCACGTCAAGGATTTCTTCTCGGACCTCCCAAACTCAAGCTCTTTCCTCTTTCCTCAAGCCCTAGTTTTGTTATAATATTGGAATAGGACTTAGAATGGGGGCTTTAGACCCTTTTTACGTCAAAACGACCTTATCAGATTGTGTATGGAGTTTGAGAGGGGTTGGGAATTGACCGGACTTCCCCTCAAAATAATATAGAAATTTTTGACTTGGAGAAGACCCAGTCCGCGACGCGGACTGATCGCGTACTGTGTATTTTTAGGAAAAAATTTCTGAACGAGTTTTCTCAATTCCGTCAAAAAATTTCTAAAAAAACATAAGTGTTGGTACGCGACATAGGCGCGGTGCGCTCCCATCGCATACCAACACTGTTTTGTGCTTCTGATCGAAAAATTATCTTTTGATCGGGTCGCTCTAAAAATCAATCGGGACCATTTTCCCACTCAATTTTGCATGCTGATCACAAATATGGCCTCAAATTTGCCATACGAGAATTGGAAGATGGTTACGCCTATACCTTTACTCTAGGGGTATTTTAGTAATTTCACCGAGTGTTACAACTAGATCCCTAGAGCCCCTGAAATCCTTGGGCTAACGTCTCAATAAACTATGAAAATCACATGATTCCTATTTCAGAACTTATAAAATACTACAGGGCATCGTCTGATGCCATTGGACCTTATGTGACTCTTAAGGGGTTCATTAGGGATGGGTAAATGGAATTTGTTTTTTGAGAAAAATGGGTCTAGAGCCCCGGCTCCCCTAAATTTTTGGGCTAACATCCACTAAAAAATTGCTAAAATTGCCATATACATGTTCTAAATCCCATAAAATAATACCAGATGCCATTCGATACCACAAGGCCTGCGAGGAATCTTAGAAAGCTTATTATGGACAGGTACGTGGAATATTCTGAAAAGAGTAGGCTCAGAGCCTTGGCAACCCAGAATTCATAGGATAACCCCCATGAAGAACTATCGAAATTGCTTAATTCCTATTTCAGATGCCATAAAATGTTACGAGGCATCATCCAACGCCACCAGGCCTACTGGGACTTTTAGCTAGTTCGTTAGAGATGGCTACATGGAATTTTTCGAGAAAAATGGACCTATATCCCAGTTCCTCCAAAATCTATGAGTTAACACCGATGAAAAGATATAGAAATTGCTCGATACTTGTTCCAGAGCCCAAAAAATTCTACTTGGCATTTTTTTACACCACCGAGCCTACTGGGACTCTTAACAAGCTCGTTACAGATGAGTAGATGGATTGTTTTGAGAAAAATGAGCCTCGTGCCCTAGCATCCATAGAAACCGTAGGCAAACATGCACAAAAAATTGATGAATTCGCCTAATTCCTATTTCAGTGCCCACAAAATGCTACAATGTGTCGTGTAATGCCACAAGCCTTCTGAGACTCTTAGCGGGCCGATTACGGATGGATACAGGGAATTTTCTAAGAAAAATAGGCTTGGAGCCCCGGCAAACCTAGAATTTGTGAGCTAGAACCCACAAAACATTGATGAAACTATGTGATTCCTACTTCCTAGTCCATAAAATGCTATCAGGCATCTTCGACGCCACCGGGCCTACTATGACTCTTAGGGGGTTTGTTACAGATGGGAACATGGAATCTTTTAAGAAACATTTGCCCAAAGCAATGGCACCCCCAGAATCTATGGGCTAACTCTAACGAAAAACTGCAAAAATCGCCTGATTCTTGTTCTAAAGCCTATAAAATGCTATCTAGTATCATCTGACCTAACCGAGCCTATTAGGACTCTTAGCAGGCATGTTACCGATAAGTATATGGAAACTTTTAGAAAAATGGGCCCAAAACCCTAGCACCCCTAGAATCTGTGGGCTTAACACCCACACAAATCTACTAAAATAATCTGATTCCTATTTCGGAGCCTATAAAATGCAATAGGGTGTTGTCCAATGCCACTGGGTCAACTACGACTCTTAAAGTAATCTTTTCAGATGGGTACGTGTAACTTTTTAAGAAAAATGGGCTCAGAGCCCGGCACAACTAGAATCCATGGGTTATTATCCATGTAAAACTATCAAAATTGCTTGATTCCTATTTCAGAGACCATAAAATACTACTCGGCGTCGATTGACAACGTTGGGAACATAGGACTTTTATTGGGCTTACTACGGATGGGTACATGGAAATTTCTAAGAAAAATGGGCTCGGAGCCTCAACATTCTTACAATTTGTGGGCTAACACCCACAAAAAATATCTAAAATCATTGATTCCTATTTCGGAGCCCACAAAATGCTACAGGGCACCGTCTGACGCCACTAGCCCTACTTGGACTCTTCGTGAACTTATTAAAAATAGGTATATGAAATTTTATATGAAAATGGGCCTGGAGCCCCAGCATCCAATCTATGGGCTAGCACCCATGAAAAGCTGATGATATCGCCTAATTCCTCTTCCGGAGCCCAGAAATTGCTACTAGGCATCATTCCATGCTACCGAGCCTACTAGTGCTCTCATCTAGATCATCACGGACATGTACGTTGAATTTTAAGAGAATAATGGGCCAGGAGGCCTGGCACCCCAGATTTCATGGGCTAACACCCACGAAAAACTGCTAAAATCGCTTGATGCCTATTCTGGAGCCCATAAAATGCTACTGGGTGTCGTACAATGCCACCGGGACTACTAGAATCTTAGTAGACTTGTTGAGGATGGGTACGTGATTTGTTTTGAAAAAAATGGGGCCGTAGACTCAGCACCTTGAGAATATCTAAGCTAATAACCACAAAAAATAGTTGATATGCCTGATTCCTATATCGAAGCCTATAAATTGCTACCGGGAATTCTTCGATACCACCAGGCCTAATAGTACTCTTACCGATTTGTTATATATGGGTACGTAGAATTTTGCGATAAATATAGGCTCAGAGCATCGACACTCGCAAAACTAGTGGGCTGGCATCCACGAAAAATTGTTGAAATTGCCTGATTCCTATTTTGGAGCCTGTGAAATGCTATTGACCACTATTCGAAGTGACCAGACCTACAAGGACACTTAGTGAGCTTATTACAGATGGGTATATCAATTTTATGAGAAAAATAGGCCCGAAGCTCCAAAGACCCCAGAATCCATGGGCTAACAACTACTAAAAATTAGGGACTATGCACTCAAGTTCACTAAGCTCTCCACGTATGCACCAACACTTGTGGTTGATCCTCGTGCAAGGATGCACAAGTTCATTTTGGATATCTCTAACTCACTTATGAAAGAATGTCGCACCGTCATACTTATACAGGATATGGATATTTCTAGATTTATGGTATATGCTGAGCAGATCGAACGGGAGAAACTTAAGGAGAGGAGAGTGCATGATCCTAAGAAGGCCCATTTTGATGGTGGGTTCTCCGGTTCTCAGAGTGGTGGTTTTGGTCGCTTTCCACAAGGCCAAGGTTCTGCTGCTCGGGTTGCTAATGCTAAAATGCCTCCCCCTAAGGCATCGGTTGGTGGTGGACCATGGCATCCTCCATGTGACAAGTGTGGGAAGCCCCACATGGGTGCTTGTTGGAAGAATCTGGGTGCCTGCTTTGGGTGTGATGATAAGAACCACAAGGTTGTCGATTGTCCCAAGAATGTTCATAGAGGTCAAGGTCAGGCGACTCAAGGTGTTCAAGGCTAAGAAAGAGCTTCCCAAGGTGTTTCCCTTAGAAACAAAAGGTTCTATGCAATTCATGCCTGTCAAAAGGTTGAGGAAACTCCAGATATCGTGACTAGTATGTTAAAAGTCTTTGATTTTGATGCTTATGTTTTGCTTGACCCGGGTACAAATTTGTCTTTTAATGACTCCTATGTTGGCTGTCAAGTTTGGTTTGAGTCCCAAAATTCTGAAGGATCTTTTCTTAGTTTATACTTTCATGGGTGAATCCATCGTTGCACATAGGGTCTATCGTGGTTGTCCTGTTTCTGTGTTGCACAAAGTCTTCCTGTGTGATTTTGTGGAACTTGAGATGTTCGATTTTGACGTGATTCTTTGGATGGATTGGTTGCATGCGTCATATGCCTCTATAGATTGTAGGACCCGAAGTTCAAGTTCCAACCTCCCGATGAGCCCATTCTTGAATAGAAGGGTAGTGACTCCGCTATTAAGGGTCGGTTTATTTCCTACCTCAAGGCCCGGAAGATGATCTCAAAATGGTGCATTTAAAATATTGTTAGGGTCAAGGATATGGAGTCTGAATCACCTACCCTTGAGTCGGTTCTGGTGGTGAATGAGTTTTTGAATGTATTTCCCAAGGACTTGCCCTGTATTCCTCGAGAATGGGAAGTAGACTTTGGCATAGATCTTCTCCCGGATACCCAACCTATCTCTATTCCCCCCTATTGTATGGTACCGGCTGATATAAAGAGTTGAAGGATCAGTTGAAAGATTTGTTGGAGAAGGGCTTCATTAGGCCAAGTATATCTCTATGGGGTGCATCGGTGTTATTTGTAAGGAACAACGATGGATCTTTTCCAATGTGTATCGATTATAGGCAATTGAATAAGGTGACCATTAAGAATAAGTATCCGCTGCCTAGGATTGATTACTTGTTCGACCAACTTCAAGGGGCTACCCACTTCTCAAAGATTAATCTCCGTTTTGGGTATCATCAGCTGGAGGTTAGAGAATGTGATATTCCCAAGACGGCTTTTCAAACAAGGTATAGAAACTTTGAGTTTGTGGTGATGTCTTTTGGCTTAACTAATGCTTTGGCCATGTTCATGGATCTCATGAATCGAGTGTACAAGCCATTCCTTGATAGTTTTGTGGTTGTCTTCATTGATAATATTCTCATTTACTCTCGTAGTGAGCGGGAGCATATGGATCATTTGAGGTTGGTTTTACAAACCTTGAGCGAGAAGAAGTTGTATGCTAAGTTTAGCAAATGTGAGTTTTGGTTGGGTGAAGTAGCTTTTCTTTGTCATGTGATGTCCGATGATGGTATTAAGGTTGATCTAAAGAAGACCGAGGCTATGAAGAATTGGCCTAGACCGTTGACTCCTTCGGATATTCGAAGTTTTCTGGGGTTGGTCGGCTATTATAGGAGGTCCGTTGAATGGTTCTCATCTATTGCGTCTCCATTGACTAAATTGACCCAAAAGAAGGTGAAGTTTATGTGGTTTGAGGAATGCAAAAAGGGTTTCCAAACCTTGAAGGGTCGTCTTACATCGGCTCCTGTCTTTACCTTACCTAAAGGCATGGAGGGATTTGTGGTGTATAGTGATGCCTCACGGATTAGGTTGGGTTGTGTACTTATGCAACATGGTAAGGTAATAGCATATGCATCAATGCAATTGAAAGTGCATGAGTGTAATTACCCAACACATAATCTTGAGTTAGCGGCGATGGTTTTTTCCTTGAAAATTTGGACACATTACTTTTATAGGGTACACGTGGATGTTTTCACCGATCACGAGAGTTTGTAATACGTGTTCACTCAAACGGATCTCAACTTGAGGCAAAGAATATGGTTAGAACTCCTAAAGGACTATGATATAAGTATTCAATATCATCCTAGCAAGCCCAATGTGGTAGCCGATACTCTTAGTAGGTTGTCAATGGGTAGTGTAACCCATGTTGGAGAGGAAATGAGGGAGTTGGCAAAGGATGTTCACCGATTATCTAGGTTGGGTGTTAGGTTGGACGACTTTAATGATGGTGGTATCCATGTTCAAAATTGGGCCGAATATTCAGTAGTTGTTGATGTGAAAGCTAAGCAAGATTTAGATCCATCATTGGTTGAATTGAAGAAATTGGTTGTCGAAAAAAAGATTGAGGTGTTCTCCTAAGGGGGAGATGGTGTACTTCGGTACCAAGACCGACTATGTGTTCTGCATGTGGATGGCCTTAGAAAGGTGATCATGAGCGAACCTCACAACTTTCCTTACTCTATCCATCTGGGGTCTACTAAGATGTATGGGGACTTGAAGGAGGTGTATTGGTGGTATGGTATGAAGAGGGACATAGCCATGTTCGTATCCAAATGTGCAAGTTGTCAAAAAGTGAAGGTGAAGCACCGAAGGCCCGGTGTCTTGCCTCAAGATATTGAGATTCCCACTTGGAAGTGGGAAGATGTGAACATGGACTTTATGGTTGGTTTTCCTCGGACTCGAAGGCAATTTGACTCCATCTGGGTTATCATTGATCAGGTGACTCAGTCGGCTCACTTTCAACCAGTCAAGACTACCTTTAGTGCTGAGGATTACACAAGGTGTTATATCCAAGAATTGGTGAGATTGCACGGTGTGCCTAGGTCTATCATATCGGATCGTGGCACCCAATTCACTTCTCACTTTTAGAGGTCATTTCAAAAGGGACCTGGTACTAAGATTAAGTTTAGCACCACTTTTCATCATCAAACCGATGGGCAAGCTGAGAGGACAATTCAAACCTTGGAGGATATGTTGAGGTCTTGTGTGTTGTAGTTCAAGGGTAAGTGAGATGACCACCTTCCACTCATTGAGTTTGCCTATAATAACAACTTCCATGCTAGCATTGGTATGGCACCATTTGAGGCCTTTTTTGGGAGGAGGTGTAGGTCACCAGTGGGATGGTTTGAGTTGGGGGAAATGACATTCATTGGCCCAGATTTAGTATTGGAGGCTATGGAGAAGGTGAAGTTGATGAGGGAAAGGTTGAAGACAGTCCAAAATCGCCAAAAGTCCTATTCGGATTTTGGGAGGAGGGATCTTGAATTTTATGTTAGTGATTGGGTGTATGTGAAGGTTTTGCCCATAAAGGGTGAGATGCATTTTGGTTAGAAGGGCAAGCTAAGCCCCCTTGGGTGAACAATACATCACTTTACATAAAAGACTATTTTATCATGGAAGAAACATTAGTAATCATAATCGAGACCACCTTACGCACTGGTACACATAGTCATATACCTTTAGGAGAAATACCATTTGAACTTGTGAAACAATGAGTCATAGTAACTTTAAAACACCTTTCAACATAATATGAAGCAACCATCATAAATCTTCATAAAAGGACACCTTGGGAGCATGAGAAGAACATGAATATATGTGGGTGCACCCTTTAACTGACATAAACCATGTGAGGTAAGCCATGGAGTCCCGATGTTTTTCCTACACCAGAAGAAAGGGGGAAGACACTTGCCAAGGTGACCTCCTAAGATGCCTAAGTGGATCCACTAAAGCCATGTTATTGAGCAACCTCTACTAACGGTGGGTCTAGAAGCCAACCTCTACTAGCGGTGACCCTTATTTCCTACGGTGGCACGTAGTTAAGGGACAATGGAATTCTACTAATGGTCTCTTGCCCTAGCTATCGTGGAATATCCGCATTTATCCCAAGTCCACTCGATGCTATGTGTGACTCTCACGGAATGACCATAACTTGAATCATAGAATCATCTAGTATGGAGAGGTATTCTACTAACCCATCCCATAAACATTTTGAAACTACGGAGAGGTATTTTACTAACCCACCCTATAAATATTTTGAAACTATAGAGAGGTATTCTACTAACCCATCCCATAAACATTTTAAAACTATAGAGAGGTATTCTACTATCCCATCCCACAAGAATTTTGTACATAGATCATCAACATAAGAATAGCTCCTAAATCTAGTCTATGCCTCTACTATCGGCCTATCATTATCTCATAAGATTTACTAGGTGGAGGACTTATACCTCAATCATTTATACCTAGACATGTAAATAAAGGAATTCATGATCTTACATAAAGTTTCATAATATTCTCATGATGCCATAATATAAATGTTGACCCTTAACATTAGAATCCTTATGTGCTTATATAACATGGATTGAGACTTCCTTCTTTCATAAAACATACACTTCATATATTTAGGTTCAAAACATGAGATTTGCATACTTAAAGACTCATAATCATGAAATTCATATGATTCACATCTGATTTATATACTATAATAATAATAGAGTATGAACTTAAATAAAATCAAGCAACCCTCCATCAACTTCATAACCCAAAATCCTATAAGTAGGGAAATCACAATTAGTCATGAAATCATGAAAATTACTAGTTACTCATGTATAAGAGTATTAGGATTCACCAATTTAAAAGATAGCTTAAGGAACTCATATCATCATCTTCTTATCTCCAAATTATCTTTATGTAAACCTCAAATAAATTCATAACTTTCAAGTAAGACAACTTAGTTTATAGTTTTTCATGCATATAAGTAGTAGGATTCCTCAATTTCAAATCACGTTTAGGAGAGCCATCAAATATCTCTAAAATCCTAGCTTCCAAATGTACGAATTCAACATATAACATTCTTCTCATAGGATTAAGCATTATTTCATAATGATATAGGCTAATAAACATCAATAAGTTCATAATATAAGTATTTGGAGTCATTCAAATCAACCCAACATGATTCTTTTAAAACCCTAACTAGAAAGTCATGAATTTTAACTTAATATGCATCATAGGTCATAACATAATACTCATATATTTCATATAACTAAGAATGCATTACAAATTACATGATCAAACCAACTTTCCAAAAATTTACAACATGCATAAACCTTAAACCCAAATTAGGGATTCACAAATCAAACCCACATACCTTAGCCAAAGATTTATGGAAGAAAATTATAAATTTTGGTGAAGAAACCCGAAATCCTAGTGTTGTCTTCAATGGAGGACCTTGGAGACTTGAGAGAGTTTTTGAGAGTTATGTTTTTGAAGAATAAATTAGGGTTAGGGTCATTAGACTGTTATAGGGCATGTGGGATGTCAAAACGACGTGGGATTGGGCTTAGGGTGTGAGGAAAGGTAAAAAAAACACCCATTTTTAAAGCTGGCCGGACAGTTCCATGAAATCCCATTTATGGGCCTTAAGTCATTCCACGGCCCGTAGAGTGGGTCGTAGAAGCTGAAAACTTGATGGTGCTTTAGTGAAATGGGCATAACCTTTTGGTCCGAACTCCAAATGAGGTTAAACTAGTTACGTTAGAAAGATAATTTAAAGATCTTTCGTTTAGTAGGTACTACAGAACCTAATTCTAAGTGTGATAAGAGATATGATGATTTGAAGTTGATACATATACGAACTCACGCTAGAACTTAGGCGGTTGGAATTGTTTGCACTCGACTTGATGAGAGAGGGGCTTGAAATTGCATGAGGGGTCATGGAAGGGATAGATGAGGTTGTTAAGAGAACAGAAAAGATTAGAACTTCACTTTATAGAAATCCACTACAGGACCATGAGACCTCATTTATAGGTCGTGGTCCATTCTACGGGCCATAGATGAGGTTCGTCTGATAGAGTTTTAGAAACCCCTTCTCTTATTCTTATTCTATGACAGGGTCTATGACTCATAGAAGGATTTACTGATCATCTGATGAGTCGTAGATTGAACTTCTAAAAGACCCCAAATTTCATCAAGTCTGCCCAGGCTCCACGAATCCTCTTACGGGTGTACTCTAACTTATAACCCGTAAATCCCTTCGTAAAACCTTATAGTTCTAGAAATTCCCAAGGTTATTTTCTTGACCTTATTCTACGAGACTAACTACGGGCTGTAACTCCTTCTACGGGCGTAAGTTTCCCTCGTCCAATTACTCTAGGTCATTTTTTTTACCAATCTTCCTGCACTCACAAGCCCCGAGTCTAAGGTGTTACCTTATCCCCCATTGAGAACATTCGTCCCCGAATGTTGATCGAACTAGCATGAAAAGAGGGAAATAAACATACAACAATCCATCATAAATGCAACATGCAAGCCAAACATTATTTTCATGCAAACTTTTAAATCATTAACATTAACATTATTCTAAATGCACACAAAAGATATTTTCATAATTGCACATAAGCTATGAACCAACCCCATGAATATGCATGTACTATAATCGACAAGTCATGGTTACATAAAATGATGCATGAGAGGGAATATGAAAACTACCGCTTTGCTTGCACCATAACACAATCATTTGCACCAAAACATCAACTATAAAATCATAATCACGAAACTACCTAACATCAACCACTATCACATTTAGAAGGAACACATTCTTATCGAGTAAAGCATTCTGAGCTCTTTCTCTTCCCTTCCTAGTGGTCATCGGGAAATCCCTTTTCTTGTGTCCCAACTCATCACACTTGAAGCAACCTTCTTGTCCCATCAAACACTCTCCTAAATGCATTCTACCACATTTGTCATAAATAGGATAGGGGTTCTCTCCCCCTTGCTCTTAGGCTTTGATGATGATCCACCCTCATTCAAACGGGCCCTCTTTGACTCTCTTTCATTCTTTCTCATCTTTTCTTCTTCAATCTATTCTATATAAGTCATAAGCCTCGAAATATCTATCTCCTTCACTAGCATGGAAGTCCAACATTCTTGAACAAGCGAATCGAATAACCCTGACATAAATTTACTCATCCTAACACAGGGATCAACAACCAATGATTGGGCATATATGAAGAGTTGGTGAATTTGAGGGAATACTCCCTCACACTCATTCTCCCTTGCTTAAGGTTGATGAATTCTTGCATCTTAGCTATCCCTCAACTCCAAGGGAAGGAAGCGATCTAGGAATGCATCCTTGAACTCTCCCCAAGAAACGGGTCCTCAATTTTCATTCTGCGCACTTTTCCATTGTGTATGCCATATGTGTGCTGCCTCTTTTAGTTGGAAGGCTGCCAACTCTACATTTTCCTTCTAAGTCACTTCCATAATGGCCAGCACCTTGTGCACTTCATCCACAAACTCTTGAGCATCTTCCTCGACCTTTGATCCATGGAACTCGGAAGAGTTCATTCTAGCAAAGTCCCTTACCCTCGAGACCGGAGTGGGAGCATTTGGAATATAAGCTCCTTGGTTGGATTGGTTAATTACAATTTGTGCTAACATAGTGAGGGCACTTCAGAATTCCGCATGAGTTACTCCTTCATCTTGTGGGACTTAAGGCATCCTTCTTGGAGGCATTATCTAAAAATGCAGAGAACGATCCATTAGATAAAGGGAATCTTAGGGCAACTCTAAGGCGCGACATGGATCATGAAAAAAGTGGGATGATTCCTAAACACCTTATAGCCTCCTACTCATAGATGTGGCGTGCTTCACACCCATGAATAAGACTCTATTCGGCGCAGTATATTGACTCTGAGGACCATTTAAAACCTTGTGCTCTAATATCAAGTTTGTAATGACCCGACCTAGGCCAGGTCATTACACCGCGAATGAGACACCCAAAGGTACCTCACCCAACCATCTTACATATCATAAGCATTCAAAGGCATAAAACACTAAGATGAAATAGGAAACTAGGGAAAATGGGGCTAAGGGCCACAACTTAAAAATCATAAAAAAGTATAAGAGCCAAATACCATCATAACATTTGTCCAACAATACCTTTAACATGAACTTGGATGGGGCTAAGACATGTTCAAGCTCACCCTCAAATACATTCGTAGCAAAAAATATAACTCAGCCACACACGGGCGCTTAGGCACCCAGGTATGTATTTTTTATCCCATATGTTCTATTTTGTTTTAATTTTGTGCATTAGGGATAATGCGCATCTTTTTCAATGGGGTGTGGGTAGTTATGGGCCTCAGTGAAGTCTGAGTAGCTTATAGTCCATAACTACCCCAATTTTTTATCCCAGGGTTTTTTTACCTATGTTCTTTTTCCCTGTGGATATTTAATTTCTGTTAAACCAGCATATTTAGGATGTTCAGAAAATATTTGTAACATATAATACCAATACTTGTGGCATATAGCATGTTTTTGTGTTTTGTTTGAAAATATACCCACCAAAAATTTTGATTAGTAGTTAGATTATAACCATGCATGTTTAGGTATTTGGCAATATCTTTTCTGGTAAGTAAGGGTAAATTGAGAGGAAAAGCAAGATTTGAGAGTCTTCCGTTGATAATATATGCAGTGCCATGTGAGTGTGTGCTTTATTTGATAAATTCATGTGTTTTGTGCTAATTCAGAACTTGTCTGGTTACTCTAAATTAGATCGTAGATTAGTTGGATTAGGAAAGCATCTTAGGCCATTGTTCTTAAATAGTCCACTTTAGCCTAAGAATGACCAACCAAATCGATGATATATCCCTTGCTCCTAATGTTTCAGCCTAACATGTACCTATTCTTTCAAAACAGCTAATTAACCCAGCCTTATCTAGTGAAAAATCCTGAATTTAGCTCTGGTCCTTCCTTGAACATTGTGTACCTTGACTGAGGCAAAAAGCCTAAGTTGAGAGTGGCTACCAAAAGTGGCCCTGGATCGGAGGATGGATTGTGTGCAATTCAACACAAGCCAAAAGCCTAAGTTAAGGGTGGTTAGTGTAAGGGTAAAACACAAAAATAATGGAGGTAAGGAGTACAGAGGAAAAGGAGAAAAAGAACGTACTAGGTGCAAGAAAAATGAAAGATGTCTTAATTGAGATCTAAAAAGCAGAATTAAGTGTAAAAACAAGGCAAAAAGTTAAAAAATAAAAAGAAAGCACCCGGAAAAGCTTGAAAGAGGAAAAAGGGGAGAACAAGGGGAAAATAACAGTCATTCGGGTGAAAGTGTAGAAAAAACGAAGTTTCAAAGAGGGCCTTTAGTTACTATTTTTCCAAAAAATCATACCAAAGTCCTTTGAGCCTACGTTACAAGCCTAGAAAGTCCTAGAGTGATCCTAGTCCAAATACTTGAAGGTCTGAGTCATGAGTATAGAGGCAAGCCTATGGTGTTAGTCATTATGCATGAATATCTGTTGTGAGAGTGAGTGAGTTTGCACAGTCCAATGTTAAAACATGGAAATATTATTAAGTGTCAGATATGGGACTTCTTTCTGTGAGGGCACTTGCATCGCATTGTTAGCATTAGACTTATTCAGTGATTGTGGATTGTTGATAATACCTTATGTGTCAGTTGTGTTGGCACATGCACCAGTTTGCATTGGTTTGCTAAATAGTTGTCTAATCCCATTTTGAAGAGTTGGTGTGGGTATCTGAGTTTGAGATGTATGTGAGATATTCTATTGAGTTGAGGCTTTTGTGCGATTCTATATAGATTGAGTCCGTCGCTTGAGGACAAGCAACAATTTTAAGTTGAGGGTATTGATGTGCTGCCAAAATACAGCACTTTTGATGCTTAAAACCTAGGATTTTGTGTGTTCTCAATGCGACTTTAGTTGTTTTTATGTGTTTTTGTGTCTATGTTTGCAGGATTACTGGTTGGCTAATGATTTTGGGGAAAGTTACAAAGTTGCTGCAGATCTGTTGTTATATGAGACACCTTATAAGTCGTAGACCATTCTACCAGCCGTAAGGTGGTTTCATGAGAAATTCCTGTGAGGGGCCAAGTTTCTGAAGTTACTTCTACGAACATGCAGACGATCCACAAATAATGTACGAGTCATAGAAGAGATTTTGTGCCCTGAGGATCAGGGAATGAAGACTTTCTAAAGTTCATCAGACGAAACCCCTTTACGGGACGTAAATCATTTTACGAGTCGTAAAGGGATGTCATAGAGGAGAAGTCCATCTTTTTAGCAACAATGTACAAGACCCCAATTATGGGTTGTGAACTTCAATACGAGCCGTAAAGTGCTTTCGTGGAGGTTGCTGACTAGTTTTCCCAATTTGTTTAGAACTTGTTTTTAATTATTATAAATAGGTCTTTTAGATTATTTTTCAAGGGAGACAACCAGTTTACGAAAGACTAGCTTAGTTTTAAGTTAGTGCTCAAAGAACTCAATTTTCTTAGAAAAAATAACCCAGTTTTCTTTCTTGATTGATGTGTAAGACATTCTATTTTCCAGTTGGTGAGTGCTCATATTCGGGGACAATAACTTAGTTTTCTTTCTTGATTGATGTTTAAGACATTCTATTTTTCAGTTGTATATTTCTTTTGTTATGAATGTATTTGAGGGTGAGCTTGAACATATCTTAGCCCCCGCCAAGTTTATGTTAGAAGTACTGTTGGACAAATGTTATGATGGTATTCGATTCTTATACTCCTTTATGATTTTTAAGTTGTTGTCCTTAGTCTCGTTTTCCCTGGTTTTCTATTTCATCTTAATGTTTTATACCTATGAATGCTTATAATATGTAAGATGGCTTGGGTGAGGTACCTTCGGGTGTCTCATTCGTCGTGTGATGACTTAGCCCTTAGGTCGGGTCATTACATCTACCCAATGAGTTGCACTTGATTCATTTAATCTTCCACATATCAATGTTGAGGAAATTCATAGGTGACCCTAGTCGCATAGTTCCTACGCATGATGTGAACATTGAAGAGAATTTGAGTTATGAAGAGTTACCAGTTAAAATCCTAGACCGAACAAGCGAAGAAACTAAGGAACAAGGAAGCCGCATCCGTCAAGGTACTTTGGAGAAATCAACAAGTTGAGGGTGCTACATGGGAGGTGGAAGTGGATATGATGAAGCGCTATCCACATCTATGCCACTCCACTCAAGCCTAAGGTATTATGAAATCCTTCCTAAAGTCTCAAATTCCATGAATTTTAGTTTCTCATGATGTATGCATTTATTTTGATGTTTATGAACTGTTTTGGGACATGTTTAAAGTGTGAAATCTGAAAGTTTTGAGAAATGATGCTTGACTTGCATTTTTGCATGCATACTAGGTTATTAGCCGCTAGTTATTCTTTAGAGCTTGCTTTTATGTACATTTGGGGAAGAATGTTCCCAAGGGGGAGATATTGTAATGACCCCTAGTTTAGGAGCCCTGAGCACACAAAAGTTGGCCTAAAAAGTGACCCGGAGTCTGGTTTACGGGACTACTTACGGCCCGTAGAGTCGGCTTTTAAACATAGAACTTCAGGAAGGGGAAGAGTTTCCAAGTGTAGAGTAACCCATGGACCAAGCGACAGCTCGTAGAGTATCTTACGGCCTGTAGATGGTTTCGTGAGTGGGATCCCAGACATGAAGGAAAATTAGAGTTTTCAAGAAGGTAGTATACGAGTTATCAGATAGCCCGTGAATGGATTTGGGCCTGTGTAGACCTTTCGTGGGTAGGGCCAAGAAAGTGAGAAAAAATGATTAACTATGGAAACACTCTATGAGTCCAACCACAACCCATAAGAAGTTTCACTACTTGTACTATTGTTCATGGTTTTAGTTCAGCAAAGTTAGTTTTCAGAATTTTCAAATGTGTTATAAGACGAGGAGACTTATGGCCTATAGACTGACTTATAGCCCATAAAGGGTCTCGTAGGTCGACTTCGTCAGTTTTAATGAGGGGCAGTTTTGTTATTTTTATCCTATCTATTTCTAAACTATGTCATTTTGAGGATGGAAAAGGGGCCCTATATCAGCCTTTAAGCCCTAATTTCTTTATTCATTCTCTCATTCTTCATTCCAAAATCCTAAGGCAAGAAAAGGGGCTCTCAAGCAAGCCAAGAACAAGGCTAGGGTTTCCAAGATTCCTCCTCAATTCCTACAAGTTTGTTTCTCTCCAATTTCTCCATGATATGTGAGTTCATTTATGGTTATTCTTCCACTCATACAGTCTCTTATTGAGTATTTACCTTTTCTTTGAGTTCTTCAAGTTAATGTGCATGCTTATGATGATTTCGTGATGTCTATGTCATTATATGACACTTATGAAGTTTTCCAACTATTTTTCTAAGGAAATAAATTCATTTTGAAGAATGATGTTGATTCTATGATGGCTTTTGATATGATGAAGGTTCGGCGTTTTTTATGTTCCTTTTTAAAGAAATTTCCTAAGACTTATGTGATTTATTATTGTTCCATGCTAAAAGCTAAGTCCACCTTGTTTTCAATGAAAGTTTCCTATGAGTTATGATTATGATTAGGGCATTAAAGAAGAGCTTCAAAGTTAAATTTATTAAATATATGAACATGATGTTAATTGCCCTAAAAGATGTTTAAGAAAGAATCTTAAATTTGAGCTACTCCTATGATTGCTACTTTTGATTCTAAGAGTATGTTTTAAAGATTCTGTGAGATGACTTGGCACCAAGAGGACTAGAGATTGGGACTCATTCCGTTAGTTGAGGCATGATCTCTTAAAGCTAAATCTCAATGTTCCTAACTATGTGCCACCATAGGAACCTTATAGCCTAGGCTAGTGGATCCACGTAGGCCCAAAGTTATGAAAGATGCAACTGCAAAGTTAATAAGTTTTAGATATCTACCTGGGCAAGTAGATTCCCTTTTTCCCAATGAAGGAGTGTATTGACCTTTTTCCAATGGAAGGAGTTCATTGGATTCCACCCACGATTCCAAATTTCCTTGCCTACATGAAAGAGATTTCCGGAAGTCCTATGTAGTAGCTCACATGGTCTAATTGTCAATTATGGTCCGTTCCCACAAATTTTACGATCTTATGATATGTCTTCACCTTATGTGTTTTCTTATGCATTGTTTCATATTGATATGAGTCGTGTTTCTTGTGTATGACTTAGCTTATTTCATGACTCATTTATCTTATGTATATTCATGTGTTATGTTTAATTGTCATGGCATTACATTGTCATCCGTGCATTGCATTTCACATACTTAGTACATTTAAATGTACTAACGCATATTTGCCTGCATGATTTATTCATGTAGGGACAGGTACTCCTCTACCGGCTTATGGCTAGTAGTTGGCATTTAAGACTAGCTTGTTATTGTGGTGAGCCCTTAGTTCGAAACTCCACCCATTTTCTACTCTGTTCTGTATTTTTGTTATAAACGATGTATGTATGGCCCTTCTAAGGCTTTTACATTCTATGTTGACTACTTATGGATTTCTTTCTATTTGATGGAAACCGACCGTGCCGGTTTCATTCGTTATGTATTAGTGGTATGCTTATGGAAAAAATGATGTTAACTATTCTCATTGGTTTTTAATGTTACTTCATTGCATAAAAATGGTCCATAGTCCTTTTCCCTCATATTTTCCGCAAAAGTTCTAGTTCAACTCCTATGAATGCTTAAGATGCTTAGATGGCTTGGGTGAGATGCCTTCGCGTGTCTCATTCGCCGTGTGACGACTAGGCCCCTAGGTCGAGTTGTAGCATGCACATTAACTAAGTTGAAATTAAAGATGTAATTACAAGTATATGAATTATGAAAACGAAGATACCTAAACAATGCTTTTGCAGAATTGATGAATAGATAAAACACTAACAATGTCGCAACGAGCTTCGAGCGAGCAATTTTAATAGTAAAAAGAAAATTTACTCGTAAACCCAAAAAATATATTGAAATCAAGATAACATGATGTCATGCAAAAGCTAACAATTGCAGATCTTGGCGATAATAAATCAATTTTTAAAAAAAGAAACTATAATAGAAGAAGCATAATATTTAATATGATTTTTTATTCAAGTGACATACATATTTAAAAGTAAATATCAAAAACATAAAATTCATGGAGAGAATAACTTTTCCTAAATAAAACTAACAATTATAGCGTGGATATTATTCTATTATTTGTAAAAAGAAAGGGATTCTCAATTTGTAAACATCCAAAAAGTTTCCTTCAAGAAAGAATTAACAAAATATTAAAGAGATTTTTTTTTCAATAAAAAATCCTTTTCCACCAAAAAAAAACATAATTCTAATTACGATAGAAAATATTTTAATGTAATTGTAAATATTGACTACTCGCTAATCTAAATATAAATTAAAATACTTAACATAAAAAGTTAATAATCAAAGATGCTACATAATCTCTTTACTGAATCAAAGAGCGTGCAAATTAAAGTGACTAGTAATAAGTAATTTAAATATATGAATTATTACGATTGAATATTTTTTTAATTTTAGAACTTTTATTATATGTTTTAGGACTCATTAAGTTTCAAAATCTATTTTTTTTCATACTATATATTTTGAGTCTTTAATTATTAGTTCTCTTAATATCTTCTGTCATATATTTTACTCTTATTAAATATTTTAGTTTTTTTTAAATTTTTAAGATATTTTCTTCCACTTGATCATACATTTTGGAGAAAAGAGGACTTTGTCTAAAGTGATCTTCTTTAATGAATAAAAAATTCAAATAACAGTATTAAAAATTTTCACATTTTTATTATAGTATAGACATAAATAGATGTAGATAATTTACTCTTCTACTTACAAACGTCTCATTTTTCCTTTTATGAAGATTAATTGCTTGAGGGAAATTTTGAAACAGAAGCAAAATTAAATCATTTGAACATTTTATTATGTCCAGCTTTAAACAGGTTATAAAAACAAAATAATTTTTCAAAGTGCATGTAGAGATAAATTTGATATCTTTTTATTTTAAATAATTATAGGGGATTTTTCACAAATATACAACTTTGGGGATAAAATTACATGCTCTATCGAACTCTTTGAAAAATACCATGTAAAATACCAACTTTATTTATAAATTTAGGATTTTTGGTATTTTGAGTGTGATTATTGTGGTATGTGATGTGATATAATAGTGTTGGAAAATGGAAAAAAAAAATGAATGAGTGTACTTTTGTTTGGTATTTTCAAAAAATTCGGTAGGGCGTGTAATTTTGTGCCCAAAATTGTATATTTGTGTAAGAAATTCTAATTTTTTATATTAGCTGAATCAGAAAATATGGACAAATTAAATGCTTGCAAATTTAATAACACAAGGATATAATTGACACCCAAAAAATAAGAACTTATTTGCTTAGCTGATATTTTTGTCCTTCTATTTTAATTCATGTTCTATGTGAGGTCCAACATGTATTATGTCATGTAGATTGTATGTATCTAATTATTCAACTTTATATTATAAATTTAAATATCTACTTGTGCACGTCAAAGTTGGAGAATATAAATAGAAAAAGTTACCTAAATATATCAAATTTAGAAAATATTTATCATTTATTGCTATAAAATTTAATACATATATATTACATGTATAATTCACTTTTACTAGTATATTTTTTTACTAAAATAAGTCTAATACATTTTAAGACACTTGTTATATATAGTGTAATACATCTGTACAATTTTTTTAAAATCAAAATAAGTATAATACATTTATAATATATATAGAGAGAGAGAGGGGTCACTTTTAATACATAATACAATTAATATAAATAGTGAATATTTTTTAAATATGACATATCTAAAATATATTTTAAAAATAAATATTTATAAAAAATATTAATAAATAATCAATTTATATAAATATCAATTAAAATCAAATTAAATAAATGGTTTATATACTATTCCTTTTGTTCAATACAAGTAATTTTAGACCATTTTAGGTGTTTTTAATGATGAGAAGTAGTGAGAAAGACGTGTACCAAATAAAAGTAGTAAGGTGGGGTTCACAGGACAGCCCAAAGTATACGGAGAATTCTTTTCATTAGTACACAAGTTGTAGTGTACGGCTTCACTGCCATCCAAATTCTAATTTATATTATTATCACTCACTAATCACTATATTCTCTTCACATTATTACCTAAAACCACAACCCTACACACAAATCATTACTAATTTTATACTATAATATTTTCTTGATTAAAATTATGATACACTTTGTTTTGGCATTTTCTCACCTAATGCAACTAACCACTTGAATTGGGTGAAAAGCTTCCTCCTTTTTAGTGCTTCCATTTTCACTTTTAATCTGTATTCGTATTGAGGTTTCAATTAATTTAAATTTATATTTTTACGTGAAATTAGAAGCAGATTTAGACTTTTCATTAAAAAAGTTTGAAAAATAAAAATATAATATTTGAGATTTAAACTTGGACCTCGAGGTGAGCTAAAGTCCTTAAACACTAAGCCAACCACTAATCTTATGTATAGGAGGTTCAAAATTGATATATATACATAACATTCAAAAATTACTTTATATATATAGTGTAATATTTTGACGAGGCGGTTCGATAGTTGAGTTAACCCCTTGGTGCCCTTTAAGGAGGAAATGCTTCCAAACAAAAATTTTTTCACCTTCAAAAATTAGGTCTGAAATCTCTTATTAAGATTGAAGAAATTTTATTCATCTTACCTTCCACCATGTTCATTCACATGTAGTTGTTGATTTGTGTGTCCCTAGCTTCTTCATTCAGCAGTACTTGACCTAATCCTATTTTATTTTTTTATTGATTTTTCTATAAATGAAATAAGCTAATATATTGAGATTTGAAATTAATCTCAACTAATACAAAATAATATATTCATTGAAATTTCATAAATGAGATTTAAAAGAATAGTCAATAGTGCATGTAAATTTTATTCCTATCTCGCAGAAGTAGAAAATTTGTTCACTAAGAATCCTAGCCTCAAACAGGACAATCAAATTAATTATAAAAAGGGAAAATGATATATTTTTTTAAAAAAATATATGACAAACTATTTTTTTTTTAAAGTAATACAAAAGATTCAAACCAAATTATAAACGGAGGATACTGTTATTTGTTTCATATAATTTAAAGATATTTTTTATCCTTTCCCTTTAAAAAAATAATCCTGGCAACAAATAAGGAGATTTGAAGGGGAATAGTACGTGATACAAGGAAACGGAAAGTTAGAATGCAAAGAGGGGACTAGATAAGTGTTTTAAAAAATAAAAAAGGCAAAAAAAAGGATGCAAAATTAGGATGCCAATTGATTGATTACCTGCTACTGCCGGTCAAGGTTACTGCCCATGTAAAAATTAGTTGGACCTAGGGGTGGGAGGGGTTCATTTGAACTCTCTCCATGAAAAATTTATATTAAATATATAAGATAAATTTTTTATATTTTTGTATATATATTAAACTTGTAAAATCTAGTATAGTGATAGGTCTTCTTTTAAATAAACTCTCACACTCAGTCTTACTTAAAGCAATGTTTTTTAGTGTCACTTTCTTATTTCTTTTCATTTAATTTCGACCCTGGGAAACTATTCCAATATACACGACAAAACAGAGTGAATTAATCTAAACTAATGGAATTTCATATTACTTTTTGAAACAGAGGGATATTACTTTTCGTTTCTGGATACATTTCCCCATTTTATTGCTCACATTTCAACAAGTACCTTTGTATCGACTCACTTTATAATATAGGTATTATATTTAAGTGGTTTAATTGGGAATTATAAATGGGACCTAAGGGGTACAATATTTCATAATTTCATACCGTGAAAAATGCATACAGTGGTATTCACAATAATTCCAAGAGATAAATGTAACTGTAACGTCCTTCCGGTGGTTATGAGAAAGTAAGTGATAGAAAAGAATTAGGCTAGAAAATTTTTGGATTGAAAGTTAAAATTTTGGGGAAACTAAGTGTATGTCTCTTTCAAACAAACTATTTATATTCATATATCTCTTTATAATGTATGGCCCTCTATTAAAATTCGTATGTTGACGTCAGCGTCCACCTTGTATGATATACATGTTAGGGCATATACTATTAATCATGGATATATCTAGGCATAGTATTCTAACAATTTCCAAGATTATATATCTAAGTGGGAGATTGTTAGGGTATATAATATTAACCATGTATTTAGATCTAGTATATTATAATAATTGTGATGGTTAAAAGTCTAAGTGGGATATTGTTGGGATATATACTATTAACCATGGAATATATACTATTAACCATGAGTTTGGATATAGTATTTATTATAGAATAATTATTCATCCAATTTTAATAATAGTTTTAATAGATCATATAATCGTTTATGTGTCCATTTACTTATACAGTAGATGATTTAGTGTATAGAGTTTGAGCTTATACACATAGGATTAAATCATTGGTTCTTATAAGTATAAAGTTTTTCGTTCACAATCTAAGATGGAAATTGGACAAGCCATCGGTATGATTGTAGCACAAGATTATGTATAATTTATCTTGATTATGGGAACGGTGCAGTTCCAACTTCTTGTGTTAGTGCATACTGTATGTATTGAACGGAACCGAGTAGAGATAGTTGTTTTGGACTGACTGAAAAAAACATGTTCTCTAAACTGTTAATGGTACTTATATTCTCAATCCTAATATAACTATTATGATTTGTATATATTATTTATCATTTTGATTTATTAAAAGGTGAGATTCTGAGATGGGTCAATATATATGCCTGGTAGATTGAATAATAATAATATATATTGGTGAAATAATAAGTTTGTTGATGGAATCCATGTCTCAATATAGAAATTGATGATATGCCTTATGAGAAGCTTATAAGTTTTCATCGTATCAAACTTTGCAAGTGGATTTATGAATCCGACACATGAAATAAGTTCAGTAGTGCTCTAAAGGAAATTAATCTTTAAATTAAATTTGTCAGTAATTTAATTTATTGGTTAGTACCTGTAATCTTAACATGGGGAATTACATAAGTGTTTAATGGAGAATTTGAAATATAAATAAGTGGAATGATTTGTAATTTATTATGGTAAGTATAATTTCAAATTAATTATTTGAATTATTTCCATAATAGGGAGCCTCAATAATTAATTTTGTGGTCCCTACAGTGCCCATATTTAACTAGAACTCAGAATCATATTTCTAATAAAAGGACACATATTAGTTTCTTATTTTTCAAGAAAAGTGGGTTTCCTTCTTCCTTTTGGATTTGGAAAGGTCCTCTATAAATAGGGGTTTTCCTAATCTAGAGAAAAAGGGGATTTGGATGAAAGGAAATTAGGTTTTCTATACAATGCTTGTCCACCCAAGTATTGTGTAACGCCCGCGAAATTACTGAAATACCCCTCAAGGAGAGGTGTGCGAGAAACGTGCCTTCCGATGCTCGGATCGGAAATCCGAGAGCGGATTCATGATCAGCACTGAAAATGGAGTGGGGGAAAGGTCTCGGTCGAATTTTAGAGCAACCGAGTCAAAAGATAATTTTTCGTTCCAAAACGAAAAACAGTGAGCCTCCGCGACGGAACCGCGACGCGGACTGGTCGCGGAGACACACTTACCTTTTTCTGAAAATTTCGACGGAGTTGAGTTTTCGAAAATGCACTGTCCGCGACCAGTCCGCGTCGCGGGCTGTGTTATTTCAGGACGGGATTTAATTTCTTAAAATTTCCAAGGGCATTATGGTCCAATCCCACCTATCCTAAACGTACCCCTATGACCTATATAGGCCGGTTTTCACGAAAAAGGGTTGAAAAACCCCATTGAAGAAGTCTTCCTAAGGTTCTTAAGGCTAGGGCTTGAAGGAGGTTGAAGAGAGCAAGAGGAAAGAAGGTGCTTTAGTGTGACTATCTTCTTTCAGGTATGTAAGGCTAAACTTAAAGCATGGGAATGTCCTCCCATGTGCCCCATGAGTAAGGTATTAAAGTCTAATGGTGAATGATGTAAGGTAATGAAGTGAAACATGTTAACTCATGTAATGTAATGAACAAATGCCATTATTTTATGCATAAACCTACATATTTTCCTGCATTGATGATGACCCTCATAAAAAAACCCTCATGCATCCTTTTAAACTATTTTCTTGAAAAGCATTTAGTTGAAAACCTTATATCGATCGCATATGTATTCTAGAAAAGCATGCATGATGAATATGGGTGTGTGTGTAGAGTCTAGAGTAATGACAAAATTAATAAATGATGAATGTTGAGAATGTGAGTGTGGGATTGTCTCTAAGTTGAGAGTCCAAGTTCCTAAACTAGTGTCCCTAAAGTCAATGATGTTGATGTTAATGCGATGGAATGACAATGATGTTAATGTTGATGTAAAGGAGATGCTAATGACAATGTAATGTGTCCCTACGGGACAAATGAATGTTGATGTCAATGATAATGTATTATGCCCCTATGGGGACTAATGATGATGAAATGCGTCCCTATGGGACTAATGAATGTTAATGTTTTATGAGCATGTCGAGTTCTGGGAGGAGTATCGAGCACCGAAATGGATAGAAAGGTGAGTCCCACCTGAATCCATTAACTACGTGGCCCGCGTAGGAAGAGAGGATTGAACCGCAATGCGGATGGCACCTTTCTTGTCCCAATGAGGACTACTGTTTCTTTTCTAATGAATGTCCTTTACCCCGGGTAGGGTATTGGACGGATGTAGCAACGGCATCGCTTCGTTGTACCATCTCTGGCTCATAAGTGATGGTTGTCGGTTAAAGAAACTCCCAGTTAGGCTTATTAGAAAAGGTTTCCCTAATAGTACTTCAAATGAAAAGGTCAATGCTAATGAAAAGGTCAATGCTAATGAAAAGGTCAATGCTAATGAAAAGGTCAATGCTAATGAAAAGGTCAATGTTGATGTAAAGGCCGATGTCAATGTTTCCCGATGTAAACGTTAAGGTCTCATGATGATGTACGTTATGTTCGTATATTCCTAACAATGTGTTCCAGCTATTTTACATGCCAGTACATTCCACGTACTGACGCTATTTGGCGCTGCATCGTTTCATGATGCAGATACAGGAGCTAGAGGACTTCAGCAGCCGCCCCGTTGAGGTCATGTGTTTCCAAGTTCTGACTGTGGTGAGCCTCCTTGTTTCCGGAGGAAACCTTTATTTATGAATGTTATCCTGTTCCTTGAGTCGAGTAGCCATGGTTTGTCATGGTCCTCTCCTTAGACGTTTTGAGGAATGTTAGAGGCTTTGTAGACAGAATGATGTAGTCAAGGTGAATGTTTTGACAACTGAGCAATAATTCCTTGCTTAGTTTTGATGATCAAATTGATGTTTGGCTATTGGCCCATTATTCTAAAGTATTGTTTACTATTTTCTTCCGCAATGTCTATAATGAATGATGTGATGAAGCTAAGTGGTTCGCTTGGGGGCTAGCAATAGTCTTTGAGTGCCGGCCACGCCCAGGGTACCCTCCCGGGGCGTGACAAACTTGGTATCAGAGCCCAGAGTTCAAGAGTCCTAGGGAGTCTACGAAGCCGTGTCTAGTAGAGTCTCGTTTATGCGTGTGTTGTGCACCACACTTCATAAACAGGATGCTACAGGGCATTAGGAAATGGTTCCACTTCTTTGATGTTCTGAGTCATGCGCTAGAGCTTGACTTTAAGCAAACCTCTTTAACTTTTGCGTTACGCATTTGCAGATAATGCCTCCAAAACGCACTGCTGCCCAAAGAGATGGTTCTGTCCCAAGTACTGAGAACCCCTTGCCAGAACGTGAGGTAAGGAGACGGGGACGACCAGCTAGAGCTGCTGAGGCTCCACCAGCACCCCCAGCACAGTCAGCCCCCACTTCAGAGGCAGACTTCAGGGGAGCCATTGCCATGCTCACCCAGTTGGTGGCCTCGCAAAGTAGCAGTCGTGGTCCCCCGGCCCCAAGCTCCAGTTCCCAAGAGCCAACTGCTGCGTCCAGGCTCAGAGATTTTTTGAGGATGAATCCGCCAGTCTATACGGGTTCTAAGGTTGAGGAGGATCCGCAAAACTTTATTGATGAAATGCGCAAGATCCTAAGGGCAATGCATGCAAGTGAGAGTGAAGGAGTGGAGTTGGTCTCATATCAACTTAAGGATGTGGCCAACATTTGTTACAACCAATGGGAGGATGTCAGAGGTGAAAGTGCTGAACCAGCCGAGTGGGAAGAGTTCGAGAGTGCTTTTCTCGATCATTTCTTTCCCCAAGAGTTAAGGGAAGCCAAGGTTGAAGAGTTTGTGAACTTAAAACAGGAGGGTATGACCGCCAAAGAGTATAGCCTAAAGTTCACCCAGCTGTCGAGGTATGCTCCGGAGATGGTTCTTGATATGAGGGCCAGTATGAGAAAATTTGTGTCTCGACTGGGCAGACATGTGAAGAGGGAGTGTAAGGCAGCACTGCTGATCCCAGACATGGATATTTCCAGGCTGATGGTTTACGCTCAACAGACCGAGGAGGACAAGAAGAGGGACAGGGAGGAACAGCAGAGCAAGAAAGCCAAGGCTGCGGGCCAGGAACAAAACCAGCAAAAGGGGGACAAGGGCAGCAAGAACTTCTTTCAGAGGAAACCTCCTCGCCATGCAACACCGATGGTGAATGCACCTGTTCAGCAGCACAGGTATGACTAAAGGACCCAGGGCCATCAGAATTTCAGAGCACAGGTATCTCAGTCCCAGGCCAGTGTCGCCCAGGGCCCAGAGAAAAAGCAACTTGTGGCAGATGTGGCAAACAACATCTTGGTGCGTGCCGGGAAGGCACCAATTTATGCTATACGTGTGGACAGCCTGGCCATATCCAGATTGAATGTCCTATGAGGAGCCAAAGGGGAAACGACCGAGGTAATAGAGCCCAGTCATCTACAGCGCCCCCTGCGGGCAGTCAACAGAGGGCTACTGCTACGAATGCTGGAGGCGGAGCGAACCGCCTATATGCTATGGGAAATCGGCAGGACCGAGAGGCTGCCCCAGATGTCGTAACGGGTATGCTTCAAATCTTCTCTTATAACTGTTACGCATTACTTGATCCAGGTGCCACCTTATCCTTTGTGACACCCTATGTGGCTAATAAGTTCGAAGTTGCCCCAGAATGTCTACGTGAGCCATATTCCGTTTCAACTCCTACTAGAGAGTCTATTCTGGCAAAAAGGTCTATAGAAACTGTGTAGTATCCATTTATTATAGGGATACATTGGCTGATTTGGTAGAATTAGAGATGGTGGATTTTGATGTAATCCTTGGGATGGATCGGCTTCACGCTTGCCATGCATCCATAGACTGTAGAACCCGAGTGGATAAGTTTCAATTCCCACTTGAACCGGTCTTAGAATGGAAGGGAGGTTATGTTGCACCCAAGGGTATAATTATTTCTTACCTGAGGGCAAGGAAGTTGATCTCTAAGGGGTGTATCTACCACCTAGTAAGAGTTAAAGCTGATAATGTTGAGACCCCTACTCTTGAGTCGGTCTCAGTTGTTAATGAGTTTCCTAAGATGTTCCCGGAGGATTTACCTGGAGTCCCTCCTGATAGGGAGATTGGCTTCGGTATTGATGTACTCCCCGATACGCAGCCTATTTCCATTCCGCCATATAGGATGGCCCCCGCTGAACTGAAGGAGCTGAAAGAACAGTTGAAAGACCTGTTAGAGAAGGGTTTTATTAGACCCAGTGTTTCTCCGTGGGGTGCTCCAGTTTTGTTTGTGCGAAAGAAAGATGGGACGCTTCGAATGTGTATAGATTATAGGCAACTGAACAAGGTCACAGTCAAGAACAAATATCCTCTTCCTAGGATTGACGACTTGTTCGACCAACTTCAGGGTGCCTCATGTTTTTCAAAAATAGACCTCAGATCGGGTTACCATCAGTTAAAGGTGAGGGAGTGTGATATCCCAAAGACAGCTTTCAGGACAAGATATGGTCATTTTGAATTTTTAGTGATGTCCTTTGGGTTGACCAATGCACCAGCAGCCTTTATGGACTTGATGAACAGGGTATTTAGACCCTACTTGGATATGTTTGTAATCGTCTTCATTGATGATATTTTGATATATTCGAAGGGTGAGGAAGAGCATATAAACATCTCAAAGTTGTCCTTCAAACTCTTAAGGACCACGAGTTATATGCTAAGTTCTCCAAGTGTGAATTCTGGCTTAAGTCAGTGTCTTTCCTAGGCCATGTGGTTTCGGGTGATGGTATTCGAGTGGATAACTAGAAGATCGAGGCGGTGGCAAGCTGGCCAAGGCCAACCTCTCCAACTGACATAAGAAGCTTCTTAGGGTTGGCAGGCTACTACCGGAGGTTTGTGTAGGAGTTTTCTTCCCTATCTGCACCATTGACCAAACTGACCTAGAAAAGGGCTAAGTTCCAATGGTCTGACGAATGTGAGAAAAGTTTCCAAGAGCTGAAGACCAGGTTAACCACTGCACCTGTTTTGACATTGCCTGACGGAACAGATGACTTCGTGGTATACTGTGACGCATCTAGAGTTGGGTTGGGGTGCGTGTTAATGCAAAGAGGAAAGGTGGTAGCCTATGCTTCCAGACAGCTTAAGGTTCATGAACAAAACTATCTTACCCATGATCTTGAGTTGGCAGCCGTTGTGTTCGCACTTAAAATCTGGTGCCACTACTTGTATGGAGTGCATGTGGATGTGTTCACAGACCATAAGAGCTTGCAGTATGTATTCAGCCAAAGGGAGCTCAATCTGCGACAGAGGAGATGGTTAGAGTTGCTCAAGGACTATGATATGAGCGTCATGTACCACCCAGGTAAAGCTAAAGTTGTTGCTGATGCTCTTAGCAGGTTGTCTATGGGTAGCACGGCCCATGTTGAGGAAGAAAAGAAAGAACTGGTGAAAGAGGTGCACAGGTTGGCCCGATTGGGGGTCCAACTTGAAGAGAATGATGAAGGAGGAGTTAGTGTTCAAAATGGGTCTTCATCGTCCCTGGTGACTGAGGTTAAAGAGAAGCAGGATCGAGATCCCATTATATTCCAACTAAAAGAAGATGTTCAGAAGCAAAAAGTGATGGTCTTCTCCAAAGGGGGAGATGGGGTACTGAGGTACCAGAACAGATTATGCGTCCCTAATGTTGATGGTGTTCGAGAAAGGATTTTAGCTGAGGCCCATAATGCTAAGTACTCCATCCATCCAGGTTCCACCAAGATGTATCACGACTTGAGAGAAGTCTATTGGTGGAGTGGAATGAAGAGGGACATCGCAGAATTCGTTTCCAGATGCCCCAACTGCCAGCAAGTCAAGGTTGAGCACCAAAGGCCAAGTGGTCTGGCTCAGAATTTTAAAATTCTAGAATGGAAGTGGGAGATGGTGAACATGGACCTTGTCACGGGCTTACCGAAATCCCGGAGGCAACATGACTCCATATGGGTGATTGTAGACAGAATGACGAAATCAGCACATTTCTTAGCAGTCAAGACGACTAACACTGCCGAAGATTATGCCAAAATATATATTTAGGAGATAGTGAGATTGCACGGAGTTCCCTTGTCTATTATTTCAGACAGAGGAGCCCAATTTACCTCTCACTTTTGGAAGTCGTTCCAGAAAGGGCTGGGTACTAAGGTGAACTTGAGCACGGCCTTTCATCCACAGACGGATGGCCAGGCAGAGCGCACTATCTAGACGTTGGAAGACATGTTGAGAGCATGCGTTCTTGACTTCAAAGGAAATTAGGACGACCATTTACCCTTGATTGAATTCGCATACAACAACAGTTATCATGCGAGTATCCAAATGGCCCCTTATGAGGCCTTGTATGGGAGAAGATGTAGATCGCCCATTGGGTGGTTCGAGGTTGGAGAGGCCGAGCTGATTGGGCCAGACCTTGTCCACCAGTCCATGGAAAAGGTGAAGACTATACGAGAAAGGTTAAAGGCAGCCCAGAGCCGCCAAAAGTCGTACACAAATGTAAGGAGAAGGGATTTAGAGTTTGAGGTGAATGACTGGGTTTATCTGAAGGTATCACCTATGAAAGGCGTCACGAGGTTTGGGAAGAAAGAGAAGTTGGGTCCTTGCTATATTGGTCCCTACCAAATTGTGCGAAGGATTGGAAAGGTTGCTTATGAGCTGGAACTACCCTCTGAATTAGATGGGATTCATCCAGTGTTCCACGTCTCAATGTTGAAGAAATGTTTAGGGGATCCTACCTTGGTAGTGCCTATAGAGAGCACAGGAATCAAGGACAGCCTGTCCTATGAGGAAACCCCAGTCCAAATCCTTGATCGGCAGGTTCGCAGACTAAGGAACAAGGAGATAGCTTCTGTTAAGGTACTGTGGAGAAATCAACTCGTTGAAGGATCCACATGGGAAGCTGAGGAGGAGATGAAAGCAAAGTACCCGCACTTGTTCGTGCCCGAGGTCGATGGAAGCATCGAAGGTAATGACCCTACTTAATGTAAATTAATGTATATTACATGAATTCCATGTGAAATTGTTAATGTTGAATAAATGAGCTTAAAGACCAATGAAAGATGAAGGTAGTGGGTTATTAAGGTAATATTGAGGTGAGTCGTGAGCCTATTCGTGCTAAAATACTTCCCTACTTATCATTCGAGGACGAATGATCCCAAAGGGGAGATGATGTAACGCCCGCGAAATTATCGAAATACCCCTCAAGGAGAGGTATGCGAGAAACGTGCCTTCCGATGCTCGGATCGGAAATCTGAGAGCGGATTCATGATCAGCACTGAAAATGGAGTGGGGGAAAGGTCTCGGTCGAATTTTAGAGCAACCGAGTCAAAAGATAATTTTTCGTTCCAAAACGAAAAACAGTGAGCCTCCGCGATGGAACCGCGACGCGGACTGGTCGCGGAGACACACTTACCTTTTCCTGAAAATTTCGACGGAGTTGAGTTTCCGAAAATGCACTGTCCGCGACCAGTCCGCGTCGCGGACTGTGTTATTTCAGGACGGGATTTAATTTCTTAAAATTTCCAAGGGCATTATGGTCCAATCCCACCTATCCTAAACGTACCCCTATGACCTATATAGGCCGGTTTTCACGAAAAAGGGTTGAAAAACCCCATTGAAGAAGTCTTCCTAAGGTTCTTAAGGCTAGGGCTTAAAGGAGGTTGAAGAGAGCAAGAGGAAAGAAGGTGCTTTAGTGTGACTATCTTCTTTCAGGTATGTAAGGCTAAACTTAAAGCATGGGAATGTCCTCCCATGTGCCCCATGAGTAAGGTATTAAAGTCTAATGGTGAATGATGTTAGGGTAATGAAGTGAAACATGTTAACTCATGTAATGTAATGAACAAATGTCATTATTTTATGCATAAACCTACATATTTTCCTGCATTGATGATGACCCTCGTAAAAAAACCCTCATGCATCCTTTTAAACTATTTTCTTGAAAAGCATTTAGTTGAAAACCTTATATCGATCGCATATGTATTCTAGAAAAGCATGCATGATGAATATGGGTGTGTGTGTAGAGTCTAGAGTAATGACAAAATTAATAAATGATGAATGTTGAGAATGTGAGTGTGGGATTGTCTCTAAGTTGAGAGTCCAAGTTCCTAAACTAGTGTCCCTAAAGTCAATGATGTTGATGTTAATGCGATGGAATGACAATGATGTTAATGTTGATGTAAAGGAGATGCTAATGACAATGTAATGTGTCCCTACGGGACAAATGAATGTTGATGCCAATGATAATGTATTATGCCCCTATGGGGACTAATGATGATGAAATGCGTCCCTATGGGACTAATGAATGTTAATGTTTTATGAGCATGTCGAATTCTGGGAGGAGTATCGAGCACCGAAATGGATAGAAAGGTGAGTCCCACCTGAATCCATTAACTACGTGGCCCGCGTAGGAAGAGAGGATTGAACCGCAATGCGGATGGCACCTTTCTTGTCCCAATGAGGACTACTGTTTCTTTTCTAATGAATGTCCTTTACCCCAGGCAGGGTATTGGACGGATATAGCAACGGCATCGCTTCGTTGTACCATCTCTGGCTCATAAGTGATGGTTGTCGGTTAAAAAAACTCCCAGTTAGGCTTATTAGAAAAGGTTTCCCTAATAGTACTTCAAATGAAAAGGTCAATGCTAATGAAAAGGTCAATGCTAATGAAAAGGTCAATGTTGATGTAAAGGCCGATGTCAATGTTTCCCTATGTAAACGTTAAGGTCTCATGATGATGTATGTTATGTTAGTATATTCCTAACAATGTGTTCCAGCTATTTTACATGCCAGTACATTCCACGTACTGACGCCATTTGGCGCTGCATCGTTTCATGATGCAGATACAGGAGCTAGAGGACTTCAGCAGCCGCCCCGTTGAGGTCAAGTGTTTCCAAGTTCTGACTGTGGTGAGCCTCCTTGTTTCCGGAGGAAACCTTTATTTATGAATGTTATCATGTTCCTTGAGTCGAGTAGCCATGGTTTGTCATGGTCCTCTCCTTAGACGTTTTGAGGAATGTTAGAGGCTTTGTAGACAGAATGATGTAGTCAAGGTGAATGTTTTGACAACTGAGCAATAATTCCTTGCTTGGTTTTGATGATCAAATTGATGTTTGGCCATTAGCCCACTATTCTAAAGTATTGTTTACTATTTCCTTCCGCAATGTCTATAATGAATGATGTGATGAAGCTAAGTGGTTCGCTTGGGGGCTAGCAATAGTCTCTGAGTGCCGGCCACGCCCAGGGTACCCTCCCGGGGCGTGACATATTGAGAGAGTTCGGATGTGAACTTGGGATCACTGTAGAAGACCGCAAAACTGCAGTCTAACTCGTGGATTTGCTTGAAGGTATATGCTCACGCTTCAAGAGGTATTTATCTAATCGAATTTCGTAAAGATTATGTGTTCTAGCATGATTATTTGTGTTCTAGCATAAACGAATATGTTATTTATTATTCATGTAAGCGGTACGATCATTATATGTTTCCGCTGCGCGTATAATTTTTCAACAATACCATAGGGTATACATATACTGACAGGGTATCACAAATGATTAAGCTCAGTCCCTATGATACTGATATGGTATCAATATACTAATAGAGTATCATAAAGAATATATTTTCTACTAATTTAAATTTAATAAATAAGGTTGTGACTTTAATAATTTTCTCTTAATTATTTTATTTATTAAAAAAGGAACTCGAAAATTATATGATACCTATAGGATATCAATATGTCGACGGAGTATTACAAGAATATATTTTCTACTAATTTAGATTTTAATAAATAATTTTGTGATTTCAATAATTTTCTCTTAATCATTCTATTTCTTAAAAAAAAAGAGTTCAAAACTATAGGATACTGATAAGGTATCAATACACTAATGAAATATCACCGATAATTAAGCTCTAATCTTATAAGATACCGATATGGTATAAATATACCGATGGAGTAGCACAACAAATATATTTTCTACTAATTTCAAGTTTAATACACTTTTTAATTGTTTCTTATTTATTTCTTAATAAAATATAACTCTACATGAAACCAATAGAGTATCAATATACAGCCAGAGTGTCACAGGGGATTGAGCTCATTCTATATGATATCGGTATGGTATGTATATACTGTTGGAGTATCACAAATGATTATTTCATATGCTGATATCATGCTGATGTCAACATGACGTCATGGGCGAAAGTTTGAGTCATGGGTCCATTAAGGATAAATAGTGTGGGTTGGGTCTATTAAGGGTAAATAATTTCATATTAGGTCTATTTTGTGTAGTTTTTCCTAAAATTTTCAGGTTAGGCTAGTCTCAAACACAATCTAAGTATGGTGGGTTCTAGGACAATCCAGCAAAGAATTAGGGTTAATGTATAATTGTGATTTGATTTTTCTAGCAGCTAAGACGTTAAGGAATCTGTATGATTTTTCAAAACTGGAATCGGATAAGTAGAGGATACCAATATGAGCTGAGTAATATCCACATAAGCACCTGATTCAACTTATTCACATGCTAGGAGGCTACATCATTGCTGAGTAGGATCGGGCACACCATTTGCATTTATGATTTTTGACGGAAAAGTTAGTTAGAATTAGTTACTGCTATTTCCATTGTTACTGTTTTTAGTTCCTAATTATAGTATAAGTAAGAATCTATAATACTCTTTGGAGGGCATTCTAAAAGTGTTTTATGAATACGCTCTCTCATTTCTCTCTAAAACTTTCTCTATCTCTATCTCCCAATCTCTCTGTTCTACTTTGTTTTCTTTTATTCTTCTCATCATTTCTGCATTGATACCTTCAATTAGATATCAATTGGTATCAGTGTTGACCCTCAATTTTGATAGACCTATAATCTCTTTTGTATGACCATTTGATTAAATATGTATTTTTTTTAAAAAAATCTTAAAATAAACATGTTTATTTTCAATTTTATCCAAATAATTACATATTTTTAATATATTCTTTTTAAAAATTTCAAAATTTGTTCGTTAATTATTTTGTCATTTTAAAATTACCTTTATTACTGTTATTATTATTATTATTATTATTATTATTATTATTATTATTATTATTATTATTATTATTATTAGGGTAATAATAATAATAGTTATATTTATTATTATTTACTTATTATTATTAGTAACGTATCAACATCGTATTTTAAATGCATTACATATTTTTAATATATTATTTTATTAATTTTTAATTTAAAATAATAATTTTAATACATTTAATATTTTTACATAACAATTTTAGCATATATTATGTATTTTTACATAATTAAAATATAGTATATTTTTATAAGTGTGATTTCAAAAAAAAACTAATATTCCCGCTTCTATTTTATGTGACACCCTTTCCTTTTTAGTCCGTACCAAAAAATATTACCTTACTATAATTGAAAATATTTTTAGCTTAAAATTTTTTCATTTACCCTTAATGAAATGATTTACAATCACACAAATATCTAAGGGTTGTTTTAGACCACAAATTTCAAAATATTTAATTTTTCTTAAATACTGTCAAATTAAATAATGTCACATAAAATAAAATGAAGGAAATAATATATGACACCCGGTAAATTACCAAAATACCCCTAGGGAAGAGGTGTGCGTAAAATGCATCTTTCGATACTCAGATTGAAAATTCGAGAGCGGATTCGTGATCAGCACTGAAGATTGAGTGGGAGAAGGGTCTCGGTTGATTTTTAGAGCGACCGAGTCGAAAGATAATTTTTCGTTCCAAAATGAAAAACAGTGTGACTTCGCGATGGAACCGCGTCGCGGAGCCACACTTATGTTTTTCTGTGATTTTTTCGACAGAGTGGAGTTTTCTGAAAATACGATGTCCGCGACAGGTCCGCGTCGCGGACTGCGTTATTTCAGGTCGGGGAAAAGTTCTTTTAAATTACGGATGGCATTTTAGTCCATTCCTATAATTCCTAAACATTCCCCTATGACCAATAAAGGTCGATTTCTAAGAAAAGGGTTTCAAAAACCCCATTCAAAAGCATTCTTCCTAGAAGTCACTAAGTCAGGACTTGAGGGGAGTTGAGGTTGAGGAGATCAAGAGAAGTTCGTGCAAGAACCGTGTTAGCAAAATCATTCCAGGTATGTAAGGCTAACCTAAAGCATAGGAATATTCTCCCATGTGCCCTTCTGAGTAAAGTGAATTGTGTCTTGAAATATAATGAGGTTAATGTGAAAAGTTTGAGTATGTATATTTAATTTTACTTTATGCATATATTTTTACATGAATTGATGATCATCAAAAACTTATCATATGTCATAATCCATTTCATGAATGTGGTTTTAAAACCCTATCATTATTTTATTAAAAGATATGAGAATAAACTTAGGGGATGAGTCTAGAGCCTTGTCGGTGATGGTGTTGTGATGTTGTGATTGTGTTTCACATTTGATGAGAGTCTTGATGATGATGTTGATGAGGTGAGGTGAGGTGATGTTGATGTTGAGGTACTATGTCCCTACGGGACTGATGTTGATGTTGAGGTATTATATTATATCCCTACGAGACTGATGTTGATATTGAGGTATTATGTTATGTCCCTATGAGACTGATGATGAGGTATTATGTCCCTATGGCCTGATGAGGTTGAGGTAGTATGAGTATGTCGAGTTCTGGAAGGAGTATTGAGCACCGAAATGGGTAAGAGTGAGTCCCACTCGAACCCATTAACTACGTGGCCCGCATAGGAAGAGGGGATTGAACCGCAATGCGGATGGCTCCTTTCTTGTCCCAAATGAGGACTGAGGTTTTTCTTGTGGATCTACTGAGGTTGATGTCCTTTACCCCGGGCAGGGTATTGGATGGATGTGGCAACGACATCGCTTCGTTGTATCATCACTGGCTCATAGGTGATGGTTGTCGGTTAGAGAAACTCCTAGTTAGGTTCCATTTTGATAGAACTCCGATGTTGATGTTGATGTGATGTTTGAGTCGAGTCCTTTGAGTTGAGTTGATGTCGATGTTCCATGAGCTGAGTTGATGTTGATGTTCTCTGAATTGAGTTGAGTCGAAGTTCCTTGAGGTGAGCCTGATGTATTGATGGGGTATTGATGGGATGTTGATGGGTCATTTGTCTACTCTGATCTCTTTCTTTAGATAGACATTTGACATTCTGGTGGAGTATGATGTTGAGTTGATGTTTTTCTCTATGTTGTTGTACTTATATTGTTATTCAGCTATTTTACATACCAGTACATTCCACGTACTGATGCCATTTGGCGCTACATCTTTTCATGATGCAAATACAGGAGTTAGCGGACTTCAGCAGACGCACCGTTGAGGTCAGAGATTTCGAGTTCCGACATTGGTGAGCCTCCTTGCTATCCGGAGGAGACCTTTCTATTTGACATTTTCTTTATTAATTGAGTCAGGTAACCATGGCCTATCATGGTACCATCTTAGACAGTTGAGTCAGGTTAGAGGCTTCATAAGCATGAGTCAAGGTTTGACGTTGACGTTTTCTTTATGAACCGAGTGGTACTCTTCCTTACTTAGTATGATGTTGAGACTGAGGTTGGCCATTGGCCTTTTATTGAGGTAGTTCACTACTTTATTTTCGCTGTATTGAGGTTGAGTGACTGTCCTGAGAACAAGTGGTTCGCTTAGGGGCTAGCAATAGTATCTGGGTGCCGGCCACGCCGAGGGTACCCTCCCGGGGCGTGACACAGTAATTAAGAAGTGGTTGTTGTTTCTACCCAAAATTGATACTCTTTTCTCTATCCGGAGAAGATGTTACTTCTTGCCCCCTAAATTAATTGTTATTATAGTAGATCAAAAATTAGTAAAAACTAAAATGTCATTTTCCAAATTTAAGATTAAATCTGTTATTATTTTAATTATACTCTTAATTATATAATATTTAAAAGGAAGGAAGCAATTTACTTTTATTAAAAATGACTAACTTAGTAAAATATATTTTTATTTATTATTTTCTTTTAAAATATTTTTAAAAAAACTTAAAGAATAGTTAAAATGCGCTAAAGCAGGCTAAGCAACCGCTTTAGGCCCAAATTGTTTTTGATAATAATATCGTAGATTTTGAGTTTAAAGTGTAGTGGATTATTTTTTATTTTAAAAATAATATTTTCTCAGTATCAAAAAAAATGATCGTATTCTTTTTATTTATTTTAAATAATTTTAATTTAATTTTTTCACATGACATATCTAAGATAATAAGATTAAAAGATATTTTGATATATTAAAAATAATTTTAATTTAAAATTATTAAATTTTTTAAAAAATATTTTTCAAAATTTCGTGTTAAGTGAAATTTAAAATGGAGGTAGTGTTAGGGGTGGGTTCGGTTTTTGCGGTTCGGTTTTTCCCTAAAACCAAAGACCGAACGGAAGGTGATTTGACGGTTCAGTTCGGTTCGGTTTTGCCCCAAAAAAAGTAAACCATTGGTTTTTCGGTTCGGTTTTCGGTTTTTTTCGGTTTTTCGGTTTTTAAAAATAATTTTTTAAAGTAAAATAATATGTTGGGTAGAGACGTATCATCGTATAGATATGCTAAACAATTGGTAAAGAGTAAAGTTTGGATTAGTACAAGTATCACAATATAAGAACTACAATTATCACCAAGAAAATTGCAAACATATGTTCTAGAAAAACAAGTATCAAATACTCCTTGGAAGGTTCAAGTCAATTGATGTTGAAGTATATAGTTAAAAGAAAAGACATAATTTATATAATTAACTTATCTACCTAATAAATATTTATGAGCATACACACATAATATATTTTTTAAATATCAGTCAAAATATATAAAAAGATTAAAATAATATTTTATTATTTGTTCGGATGGTCTATTGGAGCAAATTATGATTCAACCATTATCTAAATAAAATTTTCTTGCAAATTTTACAGAATGTTGATATATTCATTTACCTATAAATCACATTCATATATTAATTTTACTAGAATGACGAGGTAAATAAATATCATAAAATTACAGTGCTAAATTAAGTTATATCGAGAAATTTAAAGGCGATTTTATGCATTTTCCCTTGGTAGAATTCCATAGACATCAAAGTTTGTCTCTATTTTTCATTTTGATATTGCAACTTATTCTTTGTTTGGATGATTATTATGTGTTATTTTGTATTATTTCAATGAATATAATATTTTGATGGATTATATCATTCGTTGTTGTTATATAATGTGGGCATATTCATAATTTGAATGATAAATATATAAGAAATTGTTGGATATGGGATGGAGCTATTATGAAAAGGTAGGATAAATAATAACACAAAATTATTAAATAGTAATAAGTAAAGACAAAATAAGAAAAAATATTAAAGCAACGATGCAATCACACCAAATAGATTGTTGAACAAAATATATCTTTTCGTCTTACTTAATGATAACTTTAAATTATATGATGTAGTAGAATTTAAGTAAAGCAAAACAAATCGGTTTTTGACGGTTCGGTTCGGTTTTAGAAGACCAAAACCGAAACCGAAACCGCACAAAATCGGTTCGGTTCGATTTTTTGTGTTCGGTTTTGGTTTTTTACGGTGCGATTTTTTTTTTGGTATTTTTCGATCGGTTTCGATTCGGTTTTCGGTTTTTGGTTTTACGGACCCACCCCAGGTAGTGTTACTTTAAAATGAAAAAGTGGAGTAGTAATTTTCTTATCAAGAAAAGTGAGATTATCATTTTGATATTAATTGATGTGACCGTTTGAGCTATAAATTAAAAAGACAGAATGTGATTGAATTAAGACATTGACTATTTTTTCAGTTCTTTCTCATATTAAAGCATTACAATAATTATATTGTGGGTAAATATATATGACCCAAATGAATTTGGTACAAATTGGCACAAAATGCCTTTTTAAGGGTAGTTTAGTAATTAAAAGAGGTTGAAAAGATTAGATTAATCAATTTATTTAATTTTTTTATTCAAAATGTCCTTCAAACTTTTTACCCATAGAATTACGCCCTTTTGGCCTACAAACTTTTCACCTATAGAGTTACGCTTTTGGGGGTAATAACCACTAGTTAGTAGTTTCCCTCCGTATCTTAATTTTTCCTCCAAAATTATCAATGTCATAAATAATATATCGTTTTTTGGAGATCTGAAATTTTTTCAAAAAAATAAATATAATCAAAACTGATCTTATTTGTTCGGTATTGAATTGAATAAATAAATAATAATATTTTATTTTATTTCAATTTTAAAAAAAAATTAAAAAGTATTTTTCAATGAATTTTAATTAACATTTATTCTAGTTAATTGTTTTTATTAAAATTAGCCTCCAGTGATCGATATTCTTTTTAAAATAGAAAATCGACTTCCAGAGCTCGATAATTTTAATATAATAAATAAAAGGAGTATATTTTTCGTTCCTTTTCATCACTGCACTTAATACCGACATTTTGAGGTCATTATATTAACCTTTTTAAAAATAGAATATCGACTTTTAGAGGTTGGTAATTTTAATCTAATCAATATACCGATTGCAATTTCATTCCTTTTAATCTGAATAGTTCAATATCGGCAACTTAAGTTTTATTTCCCCTTTTTGTTCCCTTCGCAATATCTAGTTATTCTACTTATGGGTTGTTGAGTCGAGGGTTCACGGGAAACAACCTCTCTACTTCTTACGAGGTAGTGGGAAGGTCTGCGTACATTTCTACCCTCCCCAGACCCACTTGTGGGATTCAACTGGGTATGTTGTTGTTGTTGTTGTTGTAGTTCAATATCGGCAACTTGAGGTCGCTATATTAATTTTTTTAAATAGAATATCGACTTTCGGAGGTCGATAGTTTTAATCTAATAAATAAAAGGATTACACTCCCATTTCTTTTAATCACCATTGTTCATCATACCCATGATCCTACGACCCTCATTAATTCCCCTTTTTGTTTCCTTTTCCATTACTCTACCTGTTGACACCCAATTTTGACCAACCTATAACTTCTTTTGGATTGTCATTTGATTAAATAATTATTTTTAAATTTTTTAAAATAAAAGGATTTATTTTCAATTTTATTCAAATAATTTCTTATCTTTTTAATATTCTTAATTTTACAAAATATGTTCGTTAGTTAGTTTATCATTTTTTAAATTACCTTTATTATTATTATAATTATTGTTAATTACTATTTTTTATTTAATTTAATTTTGTAATATTTGATATATTAATAATAATAGTAGTAGTAATATTTATTATTATTTACTTATTACTTATTGTTATAATTTACTTTTATTTTTATAATATATGTTATTTTAGTAATAATAGTAGTAGTAATATTTATTATTATTTACTCATTACTTGTTGTTATTACTATTAATATATCAATATCGTATGTTAAATGCATTATATATTTTTAATATATTATTTTCTAATTTAAAATAATAACTTTAATACGTTTAATATTTTACATAATAATTTTAACACATATCAAGTATTTTCTGTAAATAAAGATTATTATCTAAAATACTGTATATTTTATAAGTATGAATATTATAATTATTAATTAGATAACGATTTATTAAATTCCATTCAAATTCATTTAATTCGTAGTCTTTATAATCCAATTCATTTCAATTTTGGTTAATTTCTTTGCAGTTTATTTCAACTCTAGTCAATCCTATTATAATTTCTTTCAAATTTTAGCTTAATAGATCAATTTGTGGCTAAATTTTAAATTCTCAATTCAATTATTATTCAATTTAAATTTGGATACTCATTGTTTTAACCTGAATCTGACTCATCACCCGAATTCAATCCTAGTCGCTCATGTTTAGTCGGAGGGCTGAAATTTAATCTAATTTTTTTTATACCCAACTCAATAGACAACTCCTAAACAACCCTTTTTCCAGTCCAGAAACCCGCGAAACACCCACCAATGATCATCCCTCTCCTTGTCCCTTTTTTGGCGAAACACAAAGCCATCACCCCAAAATCGGGAATTTCCTTCATATAATCAGTAATTGTATGCTCAATGATATGAGTTATACACGTAATAAATTTATTTATTCTTTAATTTTTTTTATTAATTGACGCGGTACACACGTGTGAACTAGTTTAATAAATATTGCATATTAAATATCATTTTCATCAGATTCGCTAATGCATAATAATCATCAAAATTAGTATTCAGTAAAGTATCTATGAATCACGAGGACGCACTGAGACTACTTATGTCATTTTCTCCCATACGTTACAATCATCCAAACGTGGCAACTAAGTAATCGAGAATCACGAGGTCACTGTTGCTTTCCTAGCACACGCAAGTGTACGTGGTCAGCTCAAGTAATATAGTGGCTCTTTTCAGAAGCCGAATGTCAAACCCAAAGGACTTGTCGATTAATTATTTACTAAATTATATTAATTCTAATTATTTATTCAAGCGATGAACAATTAACCCAGAGAGATATTTTTACACCATCAATGAATGAATCGATCTGAGATTATGGTTTAATTAATAATCATGTTTAACCTTAATTTCATCAAATTATTTGATTATCTAGTTGCTGATTCACATGGTTTAAATTACCTAAACAGGGTTGCACGCCTCTGCTGGCCTACCTTTATTTACTATCTAACTACATCATTGAGCGGGGATAGACACATCAATAAAAGTGTTTTAACGTTATCTTCCTGCATTTTGAACCAAGTGAGGTGTAAAGGTAGTCGTCACGGGTCTCCCTTACCCGAATCAATCTAGTTTCCTAGTTGAACAAGCTCCTTATACTGTTGTGTTCTATTCATTCCAACATCTCTCGAATCCAGAATGAACAACTAATTTACCCCCTAGTTGATCAGGCTATGAAGTATAGATAAAAACAATATAGGAACAACTAATATGATAAACAAATATTTTGAATTAATAACGACTAAACAATCATCTTATTAGGTACCATAATCTTAGAACGAGAAGTTTAACTCCACATAGATATGAAGAAATTACCACAAATCATTCAAAGGTAAATGTAAAAATAAATAATAATGAAGAAGAAAAGATGAAATCAAAATTTTTCAGCCTCCACGGTGGCTCCTACTTCTCTCTAGGTCAAAAGTTGTATAAAACCTAATTTTATGGAATATTTATAGAGATAGAAAAAAACTCTAAAATAAAATAATTGAGTCCAAAACAAATTGGGAAACCCAAACCCGAATAAAATAGGACTGTTTCTCGAAGGTTGTATGCCGCTTCAACTTACTGCCCACGTGGTAGCTTCTTGCAATTGAATTGCAATGTCTTCCGGCCTTTAGCCGTATATATAATAATATATATTATTATATTTAATTTAATCAATTAAGCTGCCTACTTGAATTTCCTTCTTTAATCTTTCCTTTTTAATTCGTTTGAGCTTCAAATCTCTTCATTCTCGCGCCAATTCAATCCTACAAATAAAATATATAATTTAGCACAATTCATGAAATTTATGCTCAAAAAAGATAAATAAAAGTATTAAATACGAGGTAAATAATGACTAAAAATATATATTTTTGGCCTCACATCAGTCACTTTGCACATATATTAAAAAGAAGGGGATTTTTCATAAATAGCCTAGGCCTGAAACTTAATATGGTCAAATAGCTATATTTTACATAATTACACTATAAAACCTCGACTGTGTGACCTAGAGGGGAGGAGAGAGGCAAGCGAGATCGAGAGAGGGAGGAGGGAGGCGAATTTTATATGTATATTTGTCAAATTATATGTGTATATCTACCAAATAATTGTATATATGTAATTAATATACCTATATATTTGTATATCTTGCAAGCAAGATTAAAAGAGGGAGGAGAAAGGCGAGTTGTGTATGTATATATGTCGAATTGACTATGTATATCTATCAAAATAATTATAAATATGCAGTTGGTATACATTTGTAATTGTATATCTGCAAGAAATTGCACAGAGACAGGAGAGAGGAGAGAGAGAGAAAAAGAGAGGAGAGAGAAAATAACGATAAAATCCTAATTAACACAACAAAATCTCAATATAGCTATATTGTAATTTTTTCAAACTATAATTGTATAATGTAAATACATAACATATTTTGTCTAATTATGTTATTTTTCCCAAAAAGAATAATGCAAAATAGCCACAAAAATTTGGCCATAAATGTAAAAGGTCTATAATACCCTTATGTTAATTCTTGCATTGAGTTTTTAACTTTATAAATCAAAACAAAGTTAATTAATTTTTCCTATTTCCAAACTCCATTAATTAGTCTTGCTAAGGAAGATGAAAGTTTATTTTTATGTGTAATTTTTTTTTTGTGCATTTTATGGTTCATATGATAAAAACAAATATACATTTAGAATGACAACAAATATTTTCAGTTAATTAAAAAAATATTTTTAATTTTATTTTTACATAATAATATTTTTTTAATTACTATACATTATAAATTATGTTATAAATATGTATATAACAACCATCCGCCCATCCTCCAAACCCATTTATGTTCATTATGTACCAATGAATGCATTTAAAAAGTAATTAATTCATTTAAAAACTAAAATTTTATTTAAGGAGACAATTAAAATTGACGATAATAATAACTATAAATGAATATTTTGTTTAATTAAAAATGTACTTAATTCTTTAGAGATACAACTTTAGTAAAATATAGTAACTAAATCTGGAATAAAAAAATTAAAATTTATTTTTTCTTTAAATATAAGTAAATAAATTTATATCTAATAGTTCGATGATTAGTATATCCTCTATATAATGGCGTTTTTCAAGAGAAAAATTAAAAATATATATATTAATAATAGGATATTATAGCTATAATTTAGTAAAATATAGTAACTAAATGTGGAATCAAAAAATTAAAAGTTAATTTTTCTTTAAATATAAGTAAATAAAATTATATCTAGTACTTCAATAGTTAATACCTTGAATAACACATTGTTGACACCCGATTTTGACCGACCCTTGACGTATTTTACGTTTTATTTATTCCTAAATTGGTATTAAAAAAAAAATGATTGTCAGCCTATATTTGTCACTATCTAAAAATAAATAAATAAATAATAATAATAATAAATAGTCGTTACTAGACATGTTTCTTTTCGAATCGCGTCATCCAAAATATTATTTTAATACATTTGGGCGAATTACGTGTTGTACCCATATTGGGTTCAAGTCGTGACCTTTTAAATAAAGACCATGTCAATTTTGGCCAAAACTTTGAAATCCTATTTAAATTTTGACTAACTTACTTGAATTTATTCTGATTCTAGCCACTCATTTATAAAATTTTACACTTTTATCCAATTTGAGCCAATTAGCGCCTCAATTTTAAAGTTTTACAATTTTTGACTAAGGATTTAAATACGATTTACCAATTTGAGGCTCGATTTTTAAATTCCTACACCTTTGACTAATATTTAATTTTAATTTACGAATATGTGGCTCAATTTTTAAAACTTTTACAATTTTGACTAATATTTAAATTCAATTCACTAATTCGGGGCTCAATTTTAAATCTCTACGATTTTTCGGCTAGCATTCGAATTCAATTTTACCAATTTGTGCCCAATTTTTAACACTTTTGACTAACTTTAATTCAATGTACCAATTTCGGGGCCTAATTTTAAATTACTACGATTTTGGACTAGTATTTAAGGTCAAAATCACCAATTTATGGCCTAATCCTTAATATTCTACAACCAGGGGCTAGTATTTAAATCCGAATTACCAATTTATGGCCCAAATTTTTAAATATTTTACAATTCGTGGCTAGTTTTTCAATCCAAATTATTAATTTCCGGCTAGTTTCTTAATTGTGGCTATTCCTTAAATCCGGATACCCATTTCGACCCGGATCCGACCCATAACCCACCTTCCTTTTTTATTTTCAATGCCCTAAACCCTAGTTTCTCATTTGCACCACTTCAGCCGCCTCCGCCCCTCTCTAACTTCCATGGCTGCCGCCACAGCCCTCCTTCTCTCCCTCGTTTCGCCGGCGGCAGCCTCTCCCGTCTCTCCCTCTCCACCCCGCAGCGGCCCGCCGCTCTTCTCTTCCTCGCCGGCAACCTCTCAGCAGCCCTCGCCCCCCCGCTGCTTCCTCACAGCCCCCCTCTCGCGACCCCTCTTCCCCATCTCTCCTCTCTCCTCCTCTCCTCTCCGTCTCCCTCCTCTGCCCAGTCACGCCAGCAGCCCCCAGGAGGCGGCCATGGCTGCCGCCTCCCTCCTCTCCATCTCCTCCTCCTCTCCCTCTCCGCGACTCCCTCCTCCACTTCACCTCCCCTCTGTCCACCAGCCCTAAAACACCGCCACCGCAAAACCACCACCGGCAGTCCCCTCGCACCACGCTGGCAGCCACACAGTCACAAAGCGACACCCATAACAACACCAACAACCGCCGGCAGTCCCTACCCCCGCCTCCTCTCCTCCGTCCTTTCAAACAGCCATATCTCCCGAAAACGCCCTCTTTAATCTACAAGAATCGCCGCCAAACGGTACGATTCCTCCGACCATTGTGTGTTTCTACTTTATCTATCAGGTTATTTTTCGAATTTATCATTGTTTGCTTATAGTATCTGAGATTTTCATGTATTCTTGACTTAGTTGACGTAATGAGGTGTTCTTGTATTTTTGGGGATATTTCTGTGATTATACTACATGCTTTGGTGAATTTTATTTTTGTAGTAATCGAAACACGATCCGAAATGATCTTGCGGGCTTGATTAGAGTGAGAATAGCCTAGAATCCTTTATTTTGCTGCAAATTTAGATTTTCCTTGTTTGAAGTTTCCATGTTTGAGCAAGATTGACTGAAACTAATTGCTCTCTTCCTTAATCAACTCTCTCAATTTACTGAGTAAGGAAAATTAATAATCAAGTTATGGTAAAATCAAGTTTATTTTTGGCTCCGGATCTTTGATTGTCAATTTGTGTTATTCCAGTGATCCTTTTACCTTGTATTCTCTTTGTCTGATTGACTTGTTAGTTTATTTTGGGAAAAGATCAATAATCCCCTATTGTCGATTAACTATATCAATCCTTATTTATGGTAGGGTTGATTTCTTTACTTTTTCATATACGTCTTCTATCTGATATATAAACCAAGGCAGACTAGAGGGAGGGGGAGGATTTTTTTTGATTCATTCTCTTCTCTAGCTTTCCACCATTTTTCTCTGATAAAAGAACAAAAAAAAAAAAAAAGAGAAAAGAAGGTTTTCCAAGATCATTTTTCAAGGCTTTCCAAGATCATTTTCAAGACTCTTTTGTTGCCGGTTTTTTACTGTCATTTTTTACTGGTTAGTATTTTGTTTTATGTTGGCATATACTACTTCCTTCTTTTTTTTTTTTTAGCAGGGATCCAAGTCTCTACACGAAGAGTTTTCGGGAGCGGGAAGAGGATAAATCACGAAGTCTTTTTATTTTTGTTATCATTATGATTGTATTTTAATCTTCTGCGAAGCTTGTAACAAAAAAATATAGTAAAGATTGGGGTTGGGGAGGGGGAATTACTTGTTTATTCACGATGGTCACATAGGCAAATTCAAACTAGGAAAAGAAATAAATAAAAAATAATAATGATAATAAACTAATAAGAGCTACGCAAATGATGTCATCGAACCACTTTTATGGCTTACCTTGAAATAAAAAAAAATAAATAAATAAAAAAAAGGTCAAAACTATAGATGCCACGCTTAGTTCTTCTTTTTTCTTTTTCTCTAAGGCTTGGTCTTGTTCATGATAAATTTAGATTTCTTTTCTTTTAGATTTATTTTATTGCTACTAGAAAACTTGTTTAGGGTTTATTTGGTTTAAAAAATCATGCTTAAAGTTATCTTTTCTACTTTAAAAATCATGTTTAAGGCTATGCTTAGAAAAACATGCTTAGGGTTTATGTGACTAGAAAACTTGTTTAGGGTTTATTTGGTTTAAAAATCATGCTTAAAGTTATCTTTTCTACTTTAAAAATTATGTTTAAGTCTATGCTTAGAAAAACATGCTTAGGGTTTATGTGATTAGAAAACTTGTTTAGGGTTTATTTGGTTTAAAAATCATGCTTAAAGTTATCTTTTCTACTTTAAAAATCATGTTTAAGTCTATGCTTAGAAAAACATGCTTAGGGTTTATGTGATTAGAAAACTTGTTTAGGGTTTATTTGGTTTAAAAATCATGCTTAAAGTTATCTTTTCTACTTTAAAAATCATGTTTAAGTCTATGCTTAGAAAAACATGCTTAGGGTTTATGTGATTAGAAAACCTGTTTAGGATTCACTTGATTTAAGGATCATGTTTAAAGTTTACTTGCTCTACTTGGGAAATCATGCTTAAGTTTATGATCAGGCTTAAAGTTTATTTGATCTAAGTTCATGTTTAGAAGATCATGCCTCTAGGGATTAAAAGTCTTTATTTTTAAAAGTCTTGCTATGTTAGAAAATCATGCCTACACGATTAAAATTCTAAGAAATATCGATGTTTGTTCACATCAAAATTTTTATTTTATATCTATCATGTGACTTACACTTAGCATAACACCCCACGCCATTTGTTTTTTAGCATGTTAGTTGATTATCTAGAGGCTCTTTGAGACTTTATGTGTTAATTGTCGTCCTTATTGTTTTGTTTGACGCGATTGGTCCTATAGGAAGACCTAAGATTTATTTTGTCTAGACCCTCACCCAAATAGACGTCCAATGCCTCTTGGACAATAGGAGGGACGCTAGGCATCTTTAGGACACGCTAGCATTTTACTTTTCTAGTCCGCTTTTTAAGTTAACTAATAAAATCAACTTAGGAGGGGGTAGGGGTAGATAGGACTCGGAAAGGATGATATACGCTTAACCCCAATAGGATGGAACCTTTGGTTTTCGTCCTGGGGCTTGGTAATAAAACCAAGTGCGTCTGATCCGAGACTTTAAATAACCCACTTAGTTTAATTCATTTATTATTTATTATTCAAACTCTTGTCACTTAGGTTTAATTTAGAAAATATTAAAATATATGAGACCTTTATTTGTGTTTTCACCCCTACGTAAATACGAGACACGGTCGGGACCCGCCTTTTGCGGACCTTGAAGGGTGCTTAACACCTTCCCTTCGAGGTAATTTGAGCCCGAACCCTCCTCTCTGGTTGGCCCTTGACCTTAGGTTAGAATGGTGTCCTAATGCACCCAATCATTAGGTGGCGACTCTAAAAAATGAAAATCCCAAAAGAGTCATTGCCACGACGTCGTCCAGGTTCCTATTTCTCCGCGAGGAAAAAATAGGGCGCGACACACATTATAAAAGAAAAATCATATACGTACATACTGTCGCGTCCCCTTTTTTCTCGCGAAAAGACGGGAACCTGGACGACGTCGTGGCAATGACTCTTTTGGGATTTAAAAATTTGAAAAGTCCCCACCTAATGAATTAAGGTGCATTCGGACACCATTCTAACCCTAAAAATTGATCCAAGTTACTAGAGAATGGGTAGGGGGTTCAAGTTACCTCGAAGGGAAGGTGTTAAGCACCCTTCAAGGTCCGCAAATGCGGGTCCCGATCGTATCTCGCATTTATGTGGGGGCTTAACAAATAAGGGTCTCTATATTTATTATTTAATTAGTTCTAAGTGATAATAAAACAAATAAGCACAAATAAGTAATTAACTACCCTAAACAATTGAAAAATCCACAAAAGAGAGAAATTCAAGATGAGCGATTTATTTTACTCGAATCAGTTAATTGACTTTATTTTCGGATTTTAGCTTCACTTGGCTTATGAAAGCCTAAGAACAAAACCGAGGTTTGTCCTATTAAGCGCGAGTTCAAATCATCCTTTCCGAGGGTCCTATTTACCCCGACCCATCCTAAGTTGATTTTATTAATTAACTTAAAAGCGGACTAAAATAAAATGTAGAATTCTAACGAGTCCTAGAGTACCTACCGTCCCTCTCTTCCATACATACTGCAGAGAATCTGTAATTACAATAACTAGGGTCTGATTGGAGTCAAATTAGGCCAAATTTCCATATCAAAACAAGTAAGAATATTTCAGGGCTTAAATTAAGCAAGTAAATCAGTCCAACCATAATCCGTAAATAAATAAATCTTGAGAATCACATTTTTTTTTATATATTTTTATTTAAAAAAAAGACTAGAAACTAAATCAAACAACCAAGGTCTGTCAAGCACAATCGAACCGTTGATATGGTCTTACTAAAATTAAGATAGGCACGAAATCCTACTAATTTAGACAAACACAGATTTTAGAATTATGCATTAATCCTTTCACACCTAGTTTATTTAGAATGACACTAAAAAAAAGAAAAAAAAACAGCTGCACTCAAGAATTCGCAATGCATCAACAGATCATACAATAATCACGTTGCTAAAGAACTTTAAGAGTAAGAACAGTAAACCATAACGAAATCAAATCGAATTTCTTCCGTTCTCGAATTTTCCAACTTGTCCTCCTTGTTTCCAATTCGTTGCCTGGGTTGAGGAATAAATTTGGGACTAGGAGAGGCGAGAAGAGGGAAAAAGGGGCAGTTGGGTGTCGGGGTCCTTTTTGTAGTGGTCATTTAGGTGGCCGTTGATGGCAGCGAAGGGTCGTTTTGGCGTGTGTTTCGCCGGCGGGGAAGAGATGGAGGGGAGGGCGGGAGAGCAGCGAGGGGGAGAGAGGGAGACCAGGGGCGACACCCTGGCACGGGGGAGAAGGGCGCCGGCCGCTGCTTGGGGTGGTGTTGTCGCGGCGACAATGGGGGAAAATGGGGATGGAGGTTGCTGCATGGAGTTATTTGGGGGTTGTTTCGATAGGTGAAGGGAGAGAGAAGAAGCAGCAAGGGGGAGAGAGGGAGAATGAAGCGGCACCGCTTGGCTTTCGCTGTAAAAGATGGAATGACGGGGGGTTTGGGGTGTGCTGCGACTGGGGTTGTTTGGTGTCGCGGCTGTCGGCGCTGGTGGAGATGGATGGCAGCCGCCGGCGTGGGGTGAGATGGAGGAGAAAAGGAGGTCGGCAGCTAGATGATGGAGAGGAGAGGGGGGCGACGGGAGGGTGGCAGTTGGGAGAGGAGAGAAATGGGAAAGAAAAGGGGGAGAGGCGGCTGGAAGAGGAAAGAAAGGGGAGAAAATGAAAATCAAATTAGGGTTTAGGGGTTTGGGAATAAAAATAGAAAAAGTAGTGAGATTTAATCTCGACCGTTGGATCAAAATATGTTGAATAGCTAGGATTAAGTCACACAATTCATAAATTGGATAATTAAAATAAAGCCCCCAATTTGACTTGATTTGACTAAAATTGACAAGAATGGATTAAAATTGAAACGAATTGTAGAGAAGATTGACTAGAATTGAAATAAATGTAAACAAATTGGTTAGAATTAAAATGAATTTAATTGAAAGGCTATGAATTGAACAAATTAGGATAAAATTTAAATAATAAATATAATATACACTTAAAAATATATAACACTTTGAATAGTAATCTTTGTGTAACAAAAATACGTAATACATGCTAAAATTATTATGTAAAAATACTAAACACGTTAAAATTATTAAAATAATTTAAAAGATGTCATTAAAATAGTACAAAATTGGAAAAAATGGTAATAATAATAATATGAATAATAAAATTATAATATTACTACCACTATTTTTCAGTAGAATAATGGTTCTTATTAATCCATATAAAGTAAATAATAATAAAATAGAAAGAAAAAAAATGATAATTTAAAGAACGCATTATGGAAGTAAAAATATTAAATGCACAATTGTTGGATAAATTGAAAATAAACTTATTTATTTTGAAAATTGTTTTCTTAAAATACCCATTTAATACTTCTTGCACAGTGTTGTTGTTGTTGTTGTTGTTGTTGATACTATTTTAGTGGTAATAGTAGTGATAATATTCGTTATTTTTGATATTACATATTAATGTTGTTACTTTCATTCCCAGACCCCACTTGTGTGATTCCACTCGGTATATTGTTGTTGTTGTTGTTACTTTCATTATTCTACTAGAGATATTTTTAGTGTCATATTTTAAATATAATGTTTACCATTTTATTTTATCAATTATTAATTTTAAAATAATATTTTAATATGTTTAAATATTTTTACACGATTATTATATATTATGTATTTTCTTTATGCAAAAATTACTATTTTTAAAATATTGTATATTTTATTTGTGCGTATATTATAATTAATTAGATGACAATCTATTGAATTTTATCCCAATTTGTTTAATTTGTAACCCTTTAATTCAATTCTAGTCAATTTCTCTACAATATATTTTAATTTACTCTAAATTGAATCAATTTGTGGCTCAATTTTAAATTCCAACTCATTCTTTGCTAAAATTTAATTTCGTCCGTCCATTAAAACTGATCCAACATCCCAAATTAAACACTATTTCATTTCATTTTTCAATACTAATCCCTAAAACCCTCACATCTCACCACTAGGCCGCCGACGCCACTCTCCCTTTCTCCTCCGTTTCCAACCACCAAACGCTGCCCTCACCCTCTTCTGCCTTGCCTAAAACATTGTCGGAAAACCCCATGTGATATGATTGAAATATTCAAAGCCATCAAGGTTTTTCTTTGATTGAAATTACTTTATAATATTTCTTTGAGTTGTTAAATTTCAAAAAATCTAAAGCATTCGAATTCGCAATATATACCTTTAAGAATTGATATACATATTTGTGGTTAATAATTGTTTGGTTTCTTCAAATAAACCTTTTCACGTGGGAGTTGGGACTAATTATATATGTAATTCTCTAAAAAAATAACCGAGCTTGAACACTATAAATTTATAGTATATGTTTTTGGTATCTGTTTGCTCTTTGTAGTCACATAGATTAGGAGGAGGAAATAAATAAAATTGTAGGTGGAAAAATATCTACAATGTTTTCGTATTGATATAGAATATCAAAGAACTCTCAAAAGTTAAATCAAAATACCACATTTCTCAGATGTTGCCAAAATGTCATAGGTGCATTGTAGTTTGTACTCTAGCTGGATGATTATAATTGACTTAAATACCAATATCATCTTCGGCATCTTATATGAAGGCATATTTATCTCAAATTTAATTTGAAACTATTAGCTAATCGTAGATGTATTTTATTCCATAGTTTATATTAAAATAGTTAAATTATTATTCCCTCAATCACAATTTATGTGATTTTTTTTTATTTTTTTGAGAATTGAACAATTTAAGTTTGACAAAGAATTTGCGCACAAACTCTTCAATATTTTTGAAATGAAATTTATATATTTGTAAACTACGTAACAAGTACTAAAAGTATCAAGCATTGACAATTTAAATTATTTAAAAAATATATGCAAAATTTATGATCGAAGATATACTTGTTTGAAAATCTCAAAATTAGCAATGTCACACACAAATTGGAGCAAATAAAGTATTTTACATAGAAAATACATAAGATTAGATAAAATAATCTCATGAAATATTTTATCATTTTATTCTGATATAATAAAAAGTACTAAATATTAATATTAATAATAATAATAATAATAATAATAATAATAATAATAATAATGAGGAAGAAAGTTACTTAATTCCACATACATAATTAGCAAAGAAAAAGTTGAAATTATAGGTACAACTTAATATTACAATGTCTCAAATCCTTATGATACAAAGCTATCTACAGATTCACCACCAATTTGATGCTCCATAGCATCAATTGCATCCCCATCCTCCATCTCGAGCTGTCAAAAAAATATGTAAAGAGAAGTAATGTGTCACGCCCCCAGAGGCTACCCTTGGCGTGGCCGGCACTCAGAGACTATTGCTAGTCCCCAAGTGAACCACTTAGCCTCATCATATCATTCAATTAAATAAACTCTACTGAACAACGAAAAATATAAGTAAGTAATGGGCATATCTCATCTAAAGTCTCAAAAGAATTTATATAATAATGAAGGCTAGTAGAAAGAACTAGCTCACAATCTCAACATCAACATTTAACCATCGTCTATGAAGCCTCTATCACTAATCATGTGGTGCCAATGATAGACCCATGACTACCCAAATCAAAATAAATGAAATAGTCCAATCTAACTCTAAAGCATGATGAAACAAAAGTAGTGGATCCTCCGGAATAGTGGAGGCTCACCAACTAGCTGCGAATCTCAGATCTTCAATGGAGCGCCTGTTGACGATCTCTAGTACCTGCCTCTACATCATAAAATGATGCAGTCCAAAATGGAAGTGAAACAGAAACAGGTAGAATAACATGGAAACAACATCAACTTAAAATAATCACAAAAAATCGTCAAATGTCTATCTATGGAAGATAGAGAGTAGACAAATGACCTGTCAACAACTCAAACTCATCAATCATCTCAGACTTATCTCCAAGGAGTTCACCTTCTCTCATCTCGTCCCATCTCAACTCAAAGGAGCTTACCTCCTCTCATCTCATCTCAACTCAGAGGACCTCTAATCTCATCTCATCTCATCTCAACTCAGAGTACTCAAGGTAGGAAATTTATGGGAGTTTCTCTTATCCGACAATAATCACTTATGAGCCAGTGAATATACAACAATCTCGTTTATGTTGCCACAGCCATTCCAAACTTGCCAGGTAGGGAACGATCAAAACCATATCGGCTCACTCAATATGGAGTCAATACTCAATAGGTCTGTTATTGCTTTCACAGACTGTTACTCACGAGGGAACCATAATATATAAAATGGTTCTAAGTCTCACTACATTTGGCAACGTAGTTTGACAAGTTTGAGTCGGACTAACTCTCACTCTTTCAGTGCTCGATACTTCTCCCGTGACTCAATGCTCAATAAACTTTATCTCAACCAATCTCATAGGGACTCGAACCCCGTCATCGATTAATATTTGATAGGGACTCGAACCCTATCATCATTCAACTCATAGGGACTCTAACCCTTTCATTAATCAAGCTCATAGGGACTCTAACCCTTTCATCAATCAAGCTCATAGGGGTTCTATCCCTTTCATTAATGAATCTCATCAATGACTCAAGATGTATAACAATCATTAGGAAACAATCGAATAGACACATCAGTAGAGTTCATTTATAAAGACTCGTAGATAATCAAATTATATCAACTCATCATCATTTTCTCATCACAATCAACAATCTCAACTCAAGGCTCTAGACTCAATTCTCAAGTTCATTATGCATGCTTTTCAAAATAGTCATGTAGGGTTATGCAAATTCTCATGGAAATGTTCTATTCAAGAAAATAAATAGTATGATCATCAACATAAGAAGACATGTGAATTTAAATTAATTTTCAGGAAAAACCATCAAGGATCATGTATGTAGACTCTTGGAACTATTAACTCATCTATCACCATCTATAGGGTGCATGAGAGAATAATTCCATGCTTTTAGTTTATCCTTACATACCTGGGATAAAGTTATCAATCAATCACGTCAAGGATTTCTTCTCAAATTGCTCAACCTCAAGCTTTCCTCTCGTTCCTCAAGCCCTAGCCTTGTTAGATTATGAAATAGGACTTAGAATGGGGGGTTTTAGACCCTTTTTACGTCAAAACGACCTTATTAGATCGTGTATAGAGTTTAGGAGGGGTTCGGGATTGACTGAAATGCACCTCATAAAAATTAGAAATTTTTAGCTCGGAAAAGACCCAGTCCACGACGCGGACTTGTCGCGCACAGTGTATTTTTAGAAAAAGTTTTTGAACGGGTTTTTTCAATCTCGTCGAAATTTTAAAAAAAATATAAGTGCTGGTCTGCGATGGAGGCGCAACGCGCTCCCGTTGCGCACCAACACTGTTTTGCGCTTTGAACCAAAAAATTATCTTTTGATCGGGTCCCTCTAGAAATCGACTGAGATAATTTTCCCCACTCAATTTTTCGTGCTGATCACAAATTCGGCCTCGAATTTACCATACTAGCATTGGAAGATGTGTTACGTGCATATCCTCCTTCTAGGGGTATTTTGGTAATTTTATCGGGTGTTACATCATCTCACCCTTGGGATCATTCGTCGTCGAATGAAGAGTAAAGGTGGATATCAAGGCATGAATAGACTCAAAACTCATCTCAATACTCAACTCGATCAATCAAACTCTCGACTCTTCCTCGACCTCAATCAATACTACTCAGACTCAAGAATAGAAAGTCACATCAAGAATAGATAAATCAATTTAGTGAAGGGTAAGAAATTTACCTTCTACACTCTCATCATTTTGCATGAATAGGTGCAAATATTTGGCCTTCATATCTTCCTCAGCTTCCCATGTGACTTCCTCAACGAATTGATTCATCCACAAGACTTTGACTGAGGCTATCTCTATGTTCCTCAACTTACGAATTTGATGACCAAGGATTTGAACCGGAACCTCTTCGTAGATAGGATATCTTTCACTCCAATGTTATCGTCAGGGGTCACCAAGGCAGGGTCTCCCAAGAATTTCTTCAACATCGACACATGAAATACCGGATGGACTTCATCTAGCTCGGAAGGCAACCTTAACTCATAAGCGACCTTCCCAATCCTCCTTACAATCTGATATGGTCCAACATAGTGTGGACTCAACTTTCCCTTCTTCCCAAATCTTAGGACACCCTTCATAGGTGACACTTTCAAATACATCCAATCATTTACCTCGAACTCTAAGTCTCTTCTTCTTACATCGGTGTAAGATTTCTGGCGACTCTAGGCAGTCTTTAATCTCTCTCTAATGACCTTGACCTTTTCCACCGATAGGTGGACAAGATCAGGCCCAATCAACTCCGCTTCTCCAACCTCAAATCACCCAATCGGTGATCTATATCTCCTCCCATACAAGGTTTCGTAGGGAGCTATTTGAATGCTTGAATGATAACTATTGTTATATGCAAATTCAATTAATGGTAGGTGATCATCCCAATTCCCCTTGAAATCAAGAACATAGGCTCTCAACATATCCTCTAGTGTCTGGATTGTGCACTCTGCCTGACCATTTGTCTATGGATGAAAGGTTGTGTTCAGGTTCACTTTAGTAGCCAATCATTTCTGGAACGATCTCCAAAACTGGGAAGTAAATTCAGCTCCTCTATCCGAGATGGTGTACAAGGGAACTCCATGCAACCTCACAATCTCTTGGATGTACAACTTGGTGTACTACGTTGCAGTGTCAGTTGTCTTAATTGCTAAGAAGTGAGCCAATTTAGTCATCCTATTCACAATCACCCATATCTTTGCATGTTGTTTTCAAGATCTTGGTAAACTAGTAATGAAGTCCATATTAATCATCTCCCACTTCCATTTCAGAATCTCAAAGTTCTGAGCCAATCCACATGGCCTTTGATGCTCAACTTTCACTTGCTGGATATTCGGGCACTTTGAAACGAACTCAACAATATTCCTCTTCATTCCACTCCACTAATAGAATTATCTCAAGTCGTGGCACATCTTGGTAGAGCCAGGATAAATGGAATACCTAGTGTTATGGGCTTCCGCCATGATTCTGTCTCGAAGGCCATCAATATTTGGAACACACAATCTATTTTGGTACCTCAACACTCCATCTCCCCCTTTGGAGAAAACCATCACTTTCTATTTATGGAAAACTTCTTTTAGTTGGAGTATGACAAGATCTTGGTCTTGCTTGTCCTTCACCTCAGCAACTAAGGATGAAGCAGACCCATTCTTAACATTAACTCCTCACTTATTATTCTCCTCAAGTTGAACTCCCAGTCGAGTCAATTGATGCACTTCCTTAGCTAACTCCTTCTTTCCTTCCTCCACATGGGTTGTACTACCCATTGACAATCTGTTAAGAGCGTCAGCAAAAACGTTAGCTTTACCTGGGTGGTAGTGAATGCTCATGTCATAATCCTTGAGCAACTCCGACCATCTCCTCTGTCGCAGGTTGAGCTCTTTCTGATTGAAGACATACTGCAAGATCTTGTGGTCAGTGAACACATCCACATGCACTCCATACAAATAGTGGTGCCAGATATTAAGTGTAAACACCCCTGTTGCCAACTCGAGATCATGGGTTGGATAGTTCCTCTCATGAACTTTGAGTTGCCTGGAAGCATAGGCTATCACCTTCCCTCTCTGCACCAGTACACATCCCAATCCAACCCTCAAAGCATCACAATAAATTACAAAGTCCTTTGTCCCATCGGGTAAGGTTAGGACCAATGTCGTAGTCAACCTCGTCTTCAACTCTTGGAAGCTCTTCTCACGTTCATCGTACCACTGAAATTTGACCTTTTTCTGATTCAATTTAGTCAATGGTGCGGATAGGAAAAAAAACCCTCAACAAACCTGCGGTAGTAGCCTGTCAACCCCAAGAAACTTCTTATGTCAGTTAGAGTGGTCAGTCTGGGCCAGTTCTTAACCGCTTCAATCTTTTAGGCGTCCACTCGAATACCATCACCAGAAACAACATGGCTCTAGGAAAGCCACTGACTTAAGCTAGAACTCACACTTCGAGAATTTTGCATACAACTCATGGTCCTTAAGTGTTTGGAGGACAACTTTGAGATGATTAGCATGCTCCTCCTCACTTCTAGAATACACCAAAATGTCGTCGATGAACATAATCACAAACATATCAAGATATTGTTTGAATACTCTATTCATCAGGTCTATAAAGGTTGCAGATGTGTTCGTCAACCAAAGGACATGACTAAAAACTCAAAATGATCATATCTAGTCCTAAAGGTTGTCTTTGGAATGTCACATTCCCTCACCTTCAACTGATGGTAGCTAGATCTAAGGTCTATCTTTGAGAAAAAAGATGTTCCCTGAAGTTAGTCAAACAAATCATCTATCCTCAGGAAAGGATATTTATTCTTTATAGTGACCTTGTTCAGTTGCCTATAATCAATACACATTCTAAGGGACCCATCTTTCTTTCGCACGAATAGCACATGAGCACCCCAAGGAGAAACATTTGGCCTGATGAAGCCCTTCTCGAGCAAATCTTTGAATTGCTCTTTCAGCTCCCCAAGTGCATTTTTCCACACTTATCACATGGTGGCTTACCTTGTGAACCTTGAGCAACACTAGCTTGTGACTAAGCTCCATGATTTCCCACATTCTGAGATCTCTGATCATACCTGCCTCTAGGCACAAGTGCACTAGCAGTTGGTGGTGCTGGAAATTGATTTCCTTTGCCTTTCCGTCCAAGTTCATGGCTGGATGTGTTAGCCTTCTTACACTTGAACTCTTCCTTGTCATGTTGTCTCTCCTCACCAGCTTGTTGCACAAATGTCATCAATCTCCCAATTTTCATATCACTCACAAGCATGGCTCCCCTACTATCTCTCTTGAGTCCTCTACTCAACCCATCAATATCCCATCCTTCCCCTCATGTCAGCAACCATGTCTAGAGCATAGCGAGATAGTTGCGTGAACTTCAACATACTCTTGCACAGTCATAGAGCCCTGTTTCAGATTCAAGAACTCTCTCACCTTAGCTTCTCTTCTCTCTCTTGGGAAAAAGCATCCCAAGAAAGCTTTCTCGAACATTACCCAAGTCAAACATGGAGCATCATTCCCTCTTCCTTTCTTCCATTAGTCGAATCACAACCTGGCCACACCCTTGAGTTGGTAAGCAGCCAGTTCAACCCTATCAGCATCAGCATCAGCCACATGCATTACTTAGAACACCTTCTCAAGTTCCTCTACATAGTTCTCAGGATCTTCAATGGATGCAGACCCCGTGAACTCAGGAGGATTCGTCATAAAAAATTCTCGGACTCTAGAGGTGTCATGAGCATCTTATCTACCCGCTTCTTGTCTCACGGCAGGTGCTGCGACAGCCTGGGCTAGAGCTTGAATAGCATGGCGTAGCTCAGCATAAGATATCTCATCTTGAGGGGGCTGCTCAACTTGGTCCACAGGCTCCTCATCTACTTGAGGTTCAAGTGGGTTAACAGCTTGCCTGACAGGACGTCCCCTTCCTCTGACGGGTCTTATAGGAGGCATGTTATTAGTTATGCATGCGTAGAGCATGAATTAGAAGAGAGCTTTCATAGAGTTTAACTCCATCGCACGAATTGGAATGAGAAGAAAAGTGTAACAATTCTTAATATCCTATAGCCTCCTACTTATGAAATATGGTCGACAACCCGCCCATAAACAAGACTTTACTAGACACGGCTTCATAGACTCCGTAAGACACTTGAATTCTGTGCTCTGATACCAAGTTTGTCACGCCCCCAGAGGGTACCCTTGGCGTGGCCAGCACTCAGAGACTATTGCTAGTCCCTAAGCGAACCACTTAGCCTCATCATATCATTCAATTAAATAAACTCTACTGAATAACGGAAAATATAAGTAAGTAGTGGGCACATTTCATCTAAAGTCTCAAAAGAATATATATAATAATGAAGACTAGTAGAAAGAACTAGCTCACAATCTCAACATCAATGTTCAACCATCGTCTATGAAGCCTCTATCACTAAACGTGTGGTGCCAATGACAGACACATGGCTACCCAAATCAAAATAAAAGAAATAGTCCAATCTAACTCTAAAGCATGATGAAATAGTATTAGTGGATCCTCCTAAATAGGGGAGGCTCACCAACTAGCTGTGAATCTCAGATCATCAACGAAGGGCCTCTTGACGATCTCTAATACCTGCCTCTACATCATAAAATGATGCAATCTAAAAGGGACATCAGTACTTGGAATGTACTGGTATGTAAAATAGCTGAGTGAAACAGAAACAAGTAGAATAACATGGATACAACATCAACTCAAAATAATCATCAAATAACATCAAATCGTCAAATGTCTATCTATGCAAGAATAGAGAGTAGACAAATGACCCGTCAACAACTCAAACTCATCAATCATCTTAGTCTCATCTCAAAGGAGCTCACCTCCTCTCATCTCATCTCATCTCAACTCAGAGGAGCTCACCTCCTCTCATCTCATCTCATCTCAACTCAGAGTACCCAAGGTAGGAAATTATGGAAGTTTCTCTTATCTGACAACAATCACTTATGAGCTAGTAAATGTACAACAATCTCGTTGATGTTGCCACAGCCGTTCCAAACTTGCCAGGTAGGGAACGATCGAAACCATATCGGCTCACCCAATATGGATTCAGTACTTAACATGTCCGCTATTGCTTTCAGGGACTATTACTCACGAGAGAACCATAATATATATGATGGTTCTAAGCCTCACCTACATTTGGCGACGTAATTTGACGAGTTCGAGTCGGACCGACTCTCACTCTTTTGGTGCTCGATAGTCCTCCCGTGACTCAATGCTCATAAAACCTCTATCTCAACCAATCTCATAGGGACTCAAACTCCGTCATCGATTGGTATCTGATAGGGACTCGAATCTTGTCATCATTCAAGTCATAAGGACTCTAACCCTTTCATCAATCAAGCTCATAGGAACTCTAAACCTTTCATCAATCAAGCTCATAGGGACTCTAACCCTTTCGTCAATTAATCTCATCAATGACTCAAGATGTAGAACAATCATTAGGAAACAATCGAATAGACACATCAATAGAGTTCATTTATAGAGACTCATAAGATAATCAAATTCTATCAACTCATCATCATTCTCTCTTCACAATCAACAATCTCAACTCAAGGCTCTAGACTCAATTCTCAAGTTCATTATGCATGCTTTTCAAAATAGTCATGTCGGGTTATGCAAATTCTCATGGAAATGTTCGATTCAAGAAAATAAATAGTATGATGATCATCAAAATAAGAAGACATGTGAATTTAAATCAATTTTCAGGAAAAATCATCAAGGATCATGTATGTAGACTCTTGGAACCATCAACTCATCTATGACCATCTATGGGGCACATGAGAGAACAATTCCATGCTTTAGTTTAGCCTTACATACCTAGGATGAAGCTATCAATCAATCACGTCAAGGATTTCTTCTCAAACTGCTCAACCTCAAGCTTTCCTCTCTTTCCTCAAGCCCTAGCCTTGTTAGATTGTGAAATAAGACTTAGAATGGGGGTTTTAGACCCTCTTTACATCAAAACGACCTTATTAGATCATGTATAGAGTTTAGGAGGGGTTGGGGATTGACCGGAATGCCCCTCATAAAAATTAGAAATTTTCAGCTCGGAAAAGACCCAGTCCGCGACGCAAACTAGTCTCGCACGGTGTATTTTTAGAAAAAGTTTCTGAACGAGTTCTCTCAATCCCGTCAAAAATTTTTAAAAAAATATAAGTGCTGGTTAGCGATAGAGGCGTGAATCGCTCCTGTCGCGCACCAACACTATTTTGCGCTTCGAACCAAAAAATTATCTTTTGATCGGGTCGCTCTAAAAATCGACCGAGACAATTCTCCCACTTAATTTTTCGTGCTGATCACAAATCCGGCCTTGGATTTTCCATACGAGCACTGGAAGATGCGTTACGTGCATACCCTACCTCTAGAGATATTTTGATAATTTTACCAGGCATTACATAATGAGATAGTATATTACTGATTATATGAAGAAAATTCTTGATTTTGGGGCGATGGCTTTGTGTTTCTCCAGAAAGGGTACAAAGAGAGGGAGATCGTTGGTGGGTGTTTCGCGAGGTTCTGGACTGCAAAAAAGGTTGTATAGTGGTTGTCTATTGAATTGGGAATTAAAAAAAATGAGATTAAATCTCAGCCCTTCGATTAAACATGAGCGATTAGGATTGAATTCGGGTGATGGGCTTGATCTGGCTTAAATCAGTGAGTATCCGAATTTAAATTGAATAAAAATTGAATTGAAAATTTAGGATTTAGCCACAAACTGATCTATTAGGCTAAAATTTGAAAGAAAATATAGAAGGATTGACTAGAGTTGAAATAAATTGCAAAGAAATTGACTAAAATTGGATTATAAGGACTACGAATTAAATGAATTTGGATGAAATTTAATAGATTGTCATCTAATTATAGCATTCATACTTATAAAATATAGAGTAATTTAAATAATAATCTTTATTTACAAAAAATACCTGATATATGCTAAAATTATTCTGTAAAATATTAAACGTATTAAAATTATTATTTTGAATTTGAAAGTAATATATTAAAAATATATAATGCATTTAACATACAATATTGATATATTAATAGTAATAACAATAAGTAACGAGTAAATAATAATAAATATTACTACTATTATTATTACTAAAATAATAAATATTATAAAAAATAAAAGCAAATAATAACAATAAGTAATAAGTAAATAATTATAAATATTATTACTACTATTATTACTAAAATATCAAATATTATAAAAATAAACGTAAATAAAAAATAGTAATTAAGAATAATTATTTTTATAATAATAAAGGTAATTTAAAAAAATGATAAACTAATTAACGAACATATTTTGAAAAATCAAGAATATGATAAAGATATGAAATTATTTGAATAAACAATATTTTTATTTTTAAACATTTAAAAGTACCTATTTAATCAAATGACAATCCCAAAGAAGTTATAAGTTGGTCGAAATTGGGTGTCAACAAGTAGGCTTTTCGAAGAGTTGTGATTTTTTGTAATGCAAATATTGAGTAATTAGTAATTATAATAAACTAAATAAATAATTAAAATCAACAAAAAATTGTTAAACTCATTAAAGAAGATATGTAAATTAAGTCACCTCGACCCACTCAAAATTTGTCTTCCCAAGGGCTACCTTAAGCCACTCATAATTTGTCTTTCCAAAGGTCGCCTTGAGCCACTCAAAATTTATCTTCCCAAAGACACCTTGAAAAATTTATCTTCCCAAAGACACCTTGACCCCATCATATTTCTCTTCCCATAGAGATATTCTTTTTAAAAATATATAACCAGATTAAAATGAATAAAATATTATATTTTAAATTTAGTCGTACGAATAAAAGTGTAAGAACAATCAAACGTATTTATTGGTTGCCTAGGCTGCGTCTACTAGTGATATACTAAGGCTAAAATAGAAAATGTGATATGACATCCTTTTTAGTTCAATATTTGTATTTATGTATTTTTCTCAATTTTAAAAATATTTTTCTTAATATTTAATTTGCATTTCTATTATGATTTTTATCATGTATATACTTGGTAATATTTAATTTAATATGTTGTGACTCTTTCAAGGAGTTGTGTTTTTTTGAGAAGTTGTGAAAAGGATTGTAGGCTTTCCGAAGGTTTGTGACTTTTTGTAATGCAAATATTGAGTAATTATTAATTACAATAAAGTAAAAATAAATAATTCAAATCAATAAATATTTGTTAAACTTATCAAATAAGAAATGCATATTAAGTCACCTCGAGCCACTCAAAATTTATCTTTCCAAGGGCTACCTTGAGCCACTCAAAATTTATCTTCCCAAAGATACCTTAACCACATCAATATTTGTCTTCCCAAAGAGACATTCTCTTTTAAAAAAAAATATAACCAAATTAAAATGAATGAAATATCATATTTTAAATAGTGTAAGAACAATCAAACATATTTATTAGTTGTCTGGGTTGCGTCTACTAGTGAAATAGAAAGAAAATAGGAATTGATTGGCACGCCCCAGGAGGGTACCCTTGTTGTGGCCGGCACTTAGAGAGTATTGCTAGTCCACGAGTGAATCACTTGGCCTTATCGCCACCTCATACTCAACAGCGGAAGAAAAATACTCATGCAAAAGACTGTAATCTAATTAAAGTAATCAAGTCTTTATATAAAAAAGTTAATTCCAATAAAGAAAAGTTGGAAAAGAAACAATACTCAACATCCTCTACTCAATGTCTACGAAGCCTCTGCCTCTAATATCTAGATGGTACCACGACAGGCCATGGTTACCCAACTCAAGAAAAATAAAGTACTAACTCAAGCTAGATGATAATAATATGAAAATCCTCCGAAAACAAGGAGGTCTCACCGGTCAGTTAAATGCAAATAGATCCTTAAGGAAGCGTCTATTGATAATCTCTAATACCTACCTCTGCATCATAAAACGATGCAGTCCAAAAGAGGATATCAGTACTTGAATTGTATTGGTATGTAAAATAGCTACGTGGAATAGAAAATGGTAGAATAATATAGAAACAACATCAACTCAATGTAATACTCAATCAGAATGTCAAATGTCTACATAAAGCAAGATTATAGAGTAGACAAATGACCCATCAACAACTCAAAGCTCATCAATTAACTCAACTCAACTCGATGGAATCAACTTAACTCGGCTTAAAGTACTCAAGGTGGGAACTTTTGGGAGTTTCTCTTATCCGATAAAAATAACTTATGAGCCATTGATTGTATAAAAATCACGCTGATGTTGCCACAACTGTCCCGTACTTGCCAGGTAAGGAACGCAGTATGATTCACAAGGAATCTAGCCTCCAAAAGTCCTCTATTGTTTCAGGGACCTTACCTCCACAAGAGGGGACCATGTGATATAATGGTTCCATCCTCATCCTACGCTTAGCGAAGTAGTTAATGAGTGCGAGCGAGACCTCACTCTTACCTATTTTGGTGCTCGATACTCCTCCCAAGACTCAATGCTCATAAGACTCCTCTTCATCTCAATTAGCCTTATAGAGACTCTCATCAACTCAATTAGCCTCATGGAGACTCTCATCAACTCATTAACTCAAACTCAAGGGTCCTCTATTATTTCAAGGACTTTAACTCATCTCAGTTAACTCAATTTTCAATTAAGAACTCAAGGACTCGATTATCAATAGGAAGAAGTCATTAAGACAAAACTCAAAAAATCAATTACGAAGACTCATAGGATCATCAAACTCAAGTAACTCAACATCATACTCATATCAAGATTTTCCTCAACATACTCAAGTCAAGGCTCTAGACTCTATCCCTAGGTTCTTTCATGCATGCTTTCACAAATCAACATACAAGGTTTATACAATATCTCATGAAAAATATTCAATTCAAGAAAAAAGTTTATGATGATCACCAACATGTGATAAATATAATTTTCAAGAAAGTATTTCAAGAATCATGTATGGGGACTCATGGACTCTCAAATACTCTATTGTCATCTATCGGGCACATAGAAGAGCAATCTCATATTTTAGTTTAGCCTTACATACTTGGATTGAACTTTGGACAATCAACCTCAAGGAACACTCTTCGAACGCCTCAAATCCTTGCTCCTTTTCTCTTCTCTTTAGCCCTAGTCTTTTTAAGGACTTGGAAGGTACTTAGAATAGGGTTTAAATTTTTTTTTACACTTTAAACGATCCCGTTTGATCATATATTTAGTCCATGAGGGGTTTGGAAAGGTCTAGAATGCCCCTCATGAAATTCAAAAAAAGTCTGTCATGGGACATGGGGTCCGCAACACGGACAGTGTCAATTTTTGGTGTTTTTCACAAAAAATTCCCCGAATGAGCTTTCTAAACTCAAAGATCAACGCAAAGCTCATTAATTAACTCAACTCAACTCGCTGGAATCAACTTAACTCGGCTCAAAATACTCAAGGTGGGAACTTTTGGGAGTTTCTCTTATCCGATAAAAATAACTTATGAGTCGTTGATTGTATAAAAATCACGCTGATGTTGCCACAACAGTCCCGTACTTCCCAGGTAAGGAACGCAGTATGATTCACAAGGAATCTAGCCTCCAAAAGTCCTCTATCGTTTCAGGGACCTTACCTCCACAAGAGGGGACCATGTGATGTAATGGTTCCATCCTCATCCTATGCTTAGCGAAGTAGTTAATGAGTGCGAGCGAGACTCACTCTTACCCATTTTGGTGCTCGATACTCCTCCCAAGACTCAATGCTCATAAGACTCCTCCTCATCTCAATTAGCCTTATAGAGACTCTCATCAACTCAATTAGCCTCATGGAGACTCTCATCAACTCATTAACTCAAACTCAAGGGTCCTCTATTATTTCAAAGATTTTAACTCATCTCAGTTAACTCAATTTTCAATTAAGAACTCAAGGACTCGATCATCAATAGGAAGAAGTCATTAAGACAAAACTCAAGAACTCAATTACGAAGACTCATAGGATCATCAAACTCAAGTAACTCAACATCATACTCACATCAAGATTTCTCTCAACATACTCAAGTCAAGGCTCTAGACTCTATCCCTAGGTTCTTTCATGCATGCTTTCACAAATCAACATACAAGGTTTATACAATATCTCATGAAAAATATTCAATTCAAGAAAAAAGTTTATGATGATCATCAACATGTGATAAATATAATTTTCAAGAAAGTATTTCAAGAATCATGTATGGGGACTCATGGACTCTCAAATCCTCTCTTGTCATCTATCGGGCACATAGAAGAGCAATCTCATATTTTAGTTTAGCCTTACATACTTGGATTGAACCTTTGGACAATCAACCTCAAGGAACACTCTTCGAACGCCTCAAATCCTTACTCCTTTTCTCTTCTTTTTAGCCCTAGTCTTTTTAAGGACTTGGAAGGTACTTAGAATAGGGCTTAAAATCTTTTTTACACTTTAAACGATCCCGTTTGATCATATATTAAGTCCAGGAGGGGTTTGGAAAGGTCTAGAATGCCCCTCATGAAATTCAAAAAAAGTCTGTCACGGGACATGGGGTCCGCAACACGGACAGTGTCAATTTTTGGTGTTTTTCACAGAAAATTCCCCGAATGAGCTTTCTAAACTCAAAGCTCAACTCAAAGCTCATCAATTAACTCAATTCAACTCGATGGAATCAACTTAACTCGGCTCAAACTACTCAAGGTGGGAACTTTTGGGAGTTTCTCTTATCCGATAAAAATAACTTATGAGCCGTTGATTGTATAAAAATCACGTTGATGTTGCCACAACTATCCCGTACTTGCCAGGTAAGGAACGCAGTATGATTCACAAGGAATCTAGCCTCCAAAAGTCCTCTATTGTTTCAGGGACCTTACCTCCACAAGAGGGGACCATGTGATGTAATGGTTCCATCCTCATCTTACGCTCGAAGTAGTTAATGAGTGCGAGTGAGACTCACTCTTACCCATTTTGGTGCTCGATACTCCTCCCAAGACTCAATGCTCATAAGACTCCTCCTCATCTCAATTAGCCTTATAGAGACTCTCATCAACTCAATTAGCCTCATTGAGACTCTCATCAACTCATTAACTCAAACTCAAGGGTCCTCTATTATTTCAAAGACTTTAACTCATCTCAGTTAACTCAATTTTCAATTAAGAACTCAAGGACTCGATCATTAATAGGAAGAAGTCATTAAGACAAAACTCAAGAACTCAATTACGAAGACTCAAAGGATCATCAAACTCAAGTAACTCTACATCATACTCACATCAAGATTTCCCTCAACATACTCAAGTCAAGGCTCTAGACTCTATCCCTAGGTTCTTTCATGCATGCTTTCACAAATCAACATACAAGGTTTATACAATATCTCATGAAAAATATTCAATTCAAGAAAAAAGTTTATGATGATCATCAACATGTGATAAATATAATTTCAAGAATCATGTATGGGGACTCATGGACTCTCAAATCCTCTATTGTCATCTATCGGGCACATAGAAGAGCAATCTCATATTTTAGTTTAGCCTTACATACTTGGATTGAACCTTTGGACAATCAACCTCAAGGAACACTCTTCGAACGCCTCAAATCCTTGCTCCTTTTCGCTTCTCTTTATCCCTAGTCTTTTTAAGGATTTGGAAGGAACTTAGAATAAGGTTTAAAATCTTTTTTACACTTTAAATGATCCCGTTTGATCATATATTAAGTCCAGGAGGGGTATGGAAAGGTCTAGAATGCCCCTCATAAAATTCAAAAAAAGTCTGTCACGAGACATGGGGTCCGCAACACGGACAGTGTCAATTTTTGGTGTTTTTCACAAAAAATTCCCCGAATGAGCTTTCTAAACCCGTACAAAAGTTTTGGAATAAAATCAAGTAATGGTCCGCGGTAGGTGCGTGTCACACACTTATCGCGCACCCTCACTGGTTCGCATTTTCGAATCAAAAAATTATCTTTTGATCTGGTTTCTTTAAAAATCAATCGAGACCATTTTCTCACTTAATTTTTCATGTTTTGCAAATCTAGCCTTGGATTTGCCATCGGAGCATGGGAAGACGCATTTTGCGCGCATCTCTCTTCTGGGGATATTTTGGTAATTTTGTCGAGTGTTACATTATCCCCACTTGGAATCATTCATCCTCGAATGATGAGTAGAGGTAGACATCAAGGCACGAATATTCTCAAGACTCATCTCAATACTCACTCAATAACTCGAACTCTCGACTCCTCATCAACCTCAACAAACGCTACTCAGACTCAGGAATGGACACATCAACTCAGGATGGACAAACCAGTTTCAAATCACTGACAGAGATATTATCTTCGATATTCTCACCATCAGGCACGACTGGAGCATCAGAACTCAATTACTTCGAATCATTTAAACTCTTCGTCAATCAGTTGCTCGAACCCAAGAAGGAAGTCACCGATTCTAATCGAAAATGGGACCATCGTGACATACAAGACTCTGCCAGACACTCTCTATCTCAACTCCAGCACTCTACTCCATCAATGCAAGTTCATAGCTCTTATTCAAATCTCCACCTAATCACCTCCTCCTCTTCTATTCAAGCCTAACTCTAATTCTCAAGGTGCTAGTAATAGGATGACCATACTTACACCAATCTAACCCCTCGAACTCTATGTTTCATAGCTCTATAGTGACCTCTTCTTCAATATTGCTCGTTCTCATCACTTACTCACATAATGGAAACCACACATTTAAACCTATCACTCTAACCACTTCAACTATGTCTAGAAAAAAATTCAAGCCTACTCGTCACTTTTACCTCCACCATTTAATGAGCTCTCACTCAAGGACACATCAACATACTCTTACCTATCTATTGCACATATAAGATCTCATCTCTCTCCTCGTCTCTATCTTTATCCCTACATGACACAATTTAACACCAATATCAAAATAAGGGTATAGCCTTTCTACCTATGTGGTAGTGGTAAGGTCTGAGTACATCTTACCCTCCCAGACTCCACTTGTGGGATTTCACTGGGTATGTTGTTGTTGTTGTTGTATCACAATAAGGATATATTCACTCCTCACCTACCCTCACTCTCAGTCTACTACTATCAGCATCACACTTTGGACCTGGAGGAACTCACCATCTCCCCCTTTGGCGAAACCTCAAACTACTACATCTCTATGCAAAATAAGCACGAATACCATCAAGAACTCGAATACTCATTCTTAAGAATAAACTTTGAACTCAATATCTAGAATTCAAACTTTATCTCCAATATCATTATTGGGCACAAATACTATCAAGGACTTGCATACTCAAGTACGTAGAGGCTCAAAAGAAACATCAACTTAAAGATAGGAACTCAACTCCATCATCACAATTCAAGAGCACTTATTCTCTCCCATCGCCCATAACTCATCTACTATCATCAACATTTTTATCAAGACTGGAAGCAGTATCACTCAAAGAGCTTGGAATGAAAGATCATTAGCACGACTCAATCGCGAAATCTTATTTAAGGACATTCGTAATGAAGTAAAATCTCCCTCATCTATCAAGACTCACTCTGAGTTCACAGAACTATATGTAGTGTAAAACTCAGGTCACATCTCATTAACATAGGACTAGAAACTCTTAGATCCATGAGGTAAGATCAAAATTAATGAATGAATTCATCACTTCTCATCCTTGAAACCTAAAATGAACAGGAATAAGCATGGTGTATATGGGACTAGGCCATAAACATGGCCATCATACACCAGACGGGAATAGAGTTTCACCTCAACTGAAGTATAAGGACTATATGAGATGGAAAAGAATTGATATCTCATCTTGATCAGCCTTTCACAATAGGAAACTCAAGATCTACTTAGGTTCATCACCTCATCATCTCCCCCTTAGTTCAAAGGTTATCTCTCTAGCATTCGAAATCAACTCCCTTGACTAGGTTATAAGCTCATATCTCTACATGGTCGAGGAATCACTATCCACAAGAATATCTTAAACTCTTCTGTTATGCTATAGTCGCATATAGATAAGACTAGCCACTTAGACTCTCTTCAGTGATACCATTCTTAGCTTCTTCCTATCTCTATAGAAACCGTTCTATATTTACTACCCTTATTGGCGTACATAACCACTTTTCACAACTCTTACAATCTAACCTCTTCTCTTTTTACCTGCAAATACTCAACCTTGGTGCTCCTATAAACTCATTTGTATAAGACTTAGACTATCATAGAAAACTCATCATCATCTATCCATAAGCCTCAATCGACTCACTTATTAGGGATGACAAAGAATGCTTACATCAACCTACTCCATATCGACAACTTAAATATACTATCTAGATTCTTATAGTAGTCATAACTTAGAGCTTCGCACATCTTTACACTATCAAGGGTACATATCTCAAACCTCTTCTTATCTATTCAGCCGTCCTCGTATCACTCGTCGTACCTAAGGGGAACTTGTCCCCTACCCATAGCATCCCTTCCTCACAAATCAGCGTCTTCATCTCGAACATACACTATGGGAAGCCTCTTAGAGCAAATCTCCAACTAAGACTATCACTCTCACAATGATAACTCTTCTTTAGCACTACTCCTTAAAATTCAAGCTTAGGATCTAGCGCTAACATGCACATCTACCACACACCTATCTAATACCAACTTACAACTACTAGGTAAAAATTTAGGAAACTTAATCCCACTAAAATCTCATAGCGAATACTCAATCAGCACATCCCCTCTTCACGACCCAGTAACACTCACCTATTCGATCATATCTTATTATCTGACTAACTCATAACCTGATGAGTCTCATGAACTCTCACTAAAAATCATAAGCCTCATTTAAATCCATCACACCGAAAGCACTTTTTTCCCCTATTCAACATCTACACTTCACCCTCAATAAGTATGAATACTACAACACATCAATACGAACTTTTTTCTAGTTTGGCACTCTCTATCGCATTCTAACAATGACTTTTTCATCAAACTTATGGCAATCGGCTCATCACCTCATTACTTACCTAATAGGTAGATAACTCTAATTACAAGCCTCAATTAGCCATCACTCTTGCTATGTCGTCCCTTTCTTTCCATCATCATCTTTCTAACTCTGGATGATTCAATTCTACTCAGGGTTTATAAGACCTCACATCTCACTCTTAGGTGGTAGCATTAAAATCTTTAGTAACATAAGTTCTTCTCTCATGGATAACTTCGGAAGCAAGTAGTGAAAAAAAAGAGGGTCTGGTTACATCTAGGGCCAACTCAAATGCACGATTCATATGAGTAATAGTGCACTCTTTCTAGTCAATTAACTTAGCACGCTAGTTGGCTTCTCTCAAGCCTGGTGTAGTCTCTCAACCATTATGATTACTTTATCACATAGGATCTCATTGGTAAGAGTCTGAATATTATTGTCTCTATCACCTCGTGGACAAGGCATAGTCGAAAGGTTTAGAGCATCGCACGAATCATAATAGGTTTCTTAGGAAATAGCTCTATCGCGCGATTTAGAATTTGAAAGAAGGGAAACTTTTCCTAAATGTCAATAGTCCCTTATTTATAGAAGTGAGGCCCTCACAACCATAAATAAGATCCTATAAACACGGATTCATAGACACCCTAGGACACTTGAACTATGTGCTCTGATATCAAGTTTGTCACGCCTCGAGAGGGTACCTTTGGCGTGGTCTGCACTCAGAGACTATTGTTAGTCCCTGAGCGAACCACTTGACCTCATCGTCACCTCATACTCAACAGTGGAAGAAAAATACTCAAGGAAAAGACTTTAATGTAATTAAAGTAATCAAGTCTTTATATCAAATGTTAATCTCCAATAAAGAAGAGTTGGAAAAGAAGCAATACTCAACATCCTCTACTCAATGTCTATGAAGTTTCTATCTCTAACATCTAGATGGTACCATGATAGGCCGTGGCTACCATACTCAAATAAAATAAAGTACTAACTCAAGCTAGATGATAATAATATGGAAATCCTCCGAAAACAAGGAGGTCTTAACGATCAGCTGAATGTGAATAGATTCTTAATGAAGCACCTGTTGATAATCTCTAATACCTGCCTCTGCATCATAAAACGATGCAGTCCAAAAGGGGACATCAGTACTTGGAATGTACTGGTATGTAAAATAGTTGAGTGAAACAGAAACAAGTAGAATAATATAGAAGCAATATCAACTCAATGTAATACTCAATCAAAATGTCAAATGTTTATCTAAAGCAAGAACAAAGAGTAGACAAATGACCCATCAACAATTCAAACCTCATTAATTAACTCAATTCAACTCAACTCAATAGATCTCAACTCGACTCGGAAGGTGGGAACTTTTGGGAATTTTTTTATCCGACAACAATCACGTATGAGCTAGTGATTGTAGAACAATCACGTTGATCTTGCCACAACCGTCCCGTACTTGCCAGGTAAGGAACGCAGTATGATCCACATGGAATATAGCCTCCATAAGTCCTCTATTGTTTCAGGGACTTTACCTCCACAAGAGGGGACCATGTGATGTAATGGTTCCATCCTCATCCAACGTTTGGCAACGTAGTTAATGAGTGCAAGTGGGACTCACACTTACCCATTCGGTGCTCGATACTCCTCCCAAGACTCAATGCTCATAAGACTCCCCCTCATCCCAATTAGGCTCACAGAGACTCTTATCAACTCAATTAGCCTCATGGAGACTCTCATCAATTCATAAACTCAAACTCAAAGGTACTCTATTATTTCAAGGACTTTAACTCATTTAAGTTAACTCAATTCTCAATTAAGAACTCAAGGACTCAGATAATCAATAAGAAGAAGTCATTTAGACAAAACTCAAGAACTCAATTACAAAAACTCATAGGATCGTCAAACTCAAGTAACTCAACCTCATACTCACATCAAGATTTCCCTCAACATACTCAAGTCAAGACTCTAGACTATATCCCTAGGTTCTTTCATGCATGCTTTTTACAAATCAACATATAGGATTTTTACAATATCTCATGAAAAATATTTAATTCAAGAATCAAGTTTATGATGATCATCAACATATGAAATACATGTAATAAATATAATTTTCAAGAAAATATTCAAGAAAGTATTTCAAGAATCATGTATGGGGACTCATGGACTCTCAACTCCTCTATTGCCATCTGTGGGGCACATGGAAAAGCAATCTCATGCTTTATTTTATCCTTCATACCTGGATTGAATCTTTGGACAATCAACCTCAAGGCACTCTCTTCGAACTCCTCAATTCCTCGCTCCTCTTCTCTTCCTTTTAGCCCTAGTCTTTTTTAAGGACTTAGAAGGGACTTAGAATGGGTTTAAAACCCCTTTTACGCTTAAAACGACCCCTTTTGATTATATATTAAGTCCAGGATGGGTTTGGAAAGGTCTAGAATGCCCCTCACGAAATTCAAAAAAAGTTCATCTCGAGACATGGGGTCCGCGACGCGGATAGTGTCAATTTTCGGTGTTTTTCACTGAAAATTCCCCGAACGAACTTTCTAAACCCGTAGAAAATTTTTGGAATAAAATCAAGTATTGGTCCGCAGCAGGTACGCGTCGCACACCTGTCGTGCACCCTCACTAGATCGCATTTTCGAATAGAAAAATTATCTTTTGATCTGGTTGCTCTAAAAATCAACCGAGACCACTTTCCCACTCAATTTTTCATGTTGATCGCAAATCCGGCCTCGGATTTGCCATCGGAGCATGGAAAGACGCATTATGCGCACATCTCTTTTTTAGGGGTATTTTGGTAATTTTGTCAGGTGTTACATTAATTTTAGCCATTGGATGAATACTAATGAATGGCCGAGATTAATTTTCAACAAATATGGGGCGGATCCGGGTAAAGAGATAGGTTATCCGGAATTTGAATAAGGGCAATTGAAATGGGACTTTAAGATTTAGCCACAAATTGGTTCAATTTGGACTAAAATTGAAAAGAATTGTAAAGAATTTGACCAAACTTTAAATACATTGGATAGAAAAGGCTATGATTAAAATAATTGAAGGAAAATTCACTATTGTCCTTTAATTAATAACTATAATATATAATTATATAATTTTATCAATTTTTATGTAAAGAAAATATGAACACATACGTAATATATTCTAAAATAATATGCGTAGAATATTTGAACATGTCAAAATTAATATTTTAAATTAAAAATTGATGTAATAAAAATATGTGATGCATTTAAAGTACAATACTAAAACGCTAATGATAATAATAATAAATAGGTAATATGTAAAAAGTAATAAATATTACTACTACTATTATTATCAAATAAAATAATAATTATTATTACTATAACAATAAAAGTAAACAACAATTATTATTATTACTATAACAATAAAAGTAAACAACAACAACAACAATAATAATAAAAGGTAATTTAAAATGACAAAAATAATTAACAGACAACTTTTAAAAATTGAGAATGTTAAAATTACGTAATTATTTTGATAAAATTGAAAATAAATTTATTTATTTTAAAAAGTTTTAAAAATACCTATTTAATCAAATGATAATCTAAGATAGGTTATAGGTCAATCAAAATTGGATGTCAACACAACCCCTTAATTTTTTCAAAAAAATTTTAAATCTCTAAAAGACGATATATTATTTGTGAAGTTAATAATTTTGAAAGAAAAATTATGATGCGGAGAAAAAAATACTAACTAGTGATTATTACCCAAAATGACATAGCCCTATGGGTAAAAGATTTGGGGAAATCCCAGTGCTTATTACCCAAAAGGGCACAAATGTCGATTGACATTTTGTGCCAATTCGTGCCATTTAGCACTACCCATATATTGAAGCAACAAAATATCATATTTTGATATTAGATTTTCAACTTCTTTAGTCTTAAACTTATCCAATTTTTCATCATAAATTTGTTACTTTAAATAGTTTTTATTTACTAGGTATGTTTTATTAAAATTTATATATTCTCATGAGTTTTTTTTTGTTATTCATCTGTTGTACGATGTTCTCATTGGAGCCTGGTTATTTAAATTCGCACCACATAAAGCTCATTCGAAAGAAACACTCCCTATTAAGAATTCTCATAATTGGTTATATTATCAGTTAAAAAAAGAATTGTCAAAAGAACTATCGGTAAAAATATTAGCCACACAAAAAGCTAAAAAGATATAATCTTTATAAATTATATTAAATTTTTTTTTTAATTTAAGGCCTCAGATTAATTTTTCAACTTTGGGCCGTGAACTTTCTTGAGTTGTCCCTACAAATGAAGTGTCTTTTATCATATTCATAAGATTTTTTACACAAATATACAATTTTGTTGGTATAAATTACACTTTCAAATTTATTTACGAAACTATTAAAAAAAATTACATTTATACCAACACTTTTTCTGACTTTGGCATTTAATGAAATGTCTTTTCGTTTTTTTTTAATTATTTTTTCCAATTGACGAGGCCCACATTTAATTGATGTGTCGGTTTTTCATTAAATGTCATTAAAGGAGCCGTCTTTTCATTTAATGTCACTCCCAATTAATGCCAACCTCATTTATTATTCTGATGGTGTGAATTGATGGGATGTGACTCTTTCCTTTCCCCTTCCTTTTCACTCTGCAAACCTACTGAATTCCCACTTGCCTCCATTTATTTATTACTTCCCCACCTCTTCAAAGCAACATATTCTCTTTATCTTTGTTCACACCTTTTTTCTATAAAGTCCATCCCTTCTCTTAGTACCCTCTCAACCCATCATCCTGCTAGCTGGCACAACGACAGTTCAAAATCAAAGCTACAAACCCCTTTGCCCACCGCCGAAGACGAGGCTGCGAACAAGAGTCAGCTTCTGGCATTGCTCAAAGTTGTTGAATATTTGAACTCCACACTCAGTCTAGATGATGATGACGAGTTTTCTGAGTATGTAGGTGAAGATGGGGATTATTTCATCAATGGGGATGAGGGTTTTCTCGATGGGGAAGATGGGTTGCAAGATTATGATTTTTTTGTGAAGTTGTTTAAGCAGGATGATGGGTGTCACGCTCCGGGAGGGTACCCTGGACGTGACCGGCACTCAGAGACTATTGCTAGTCCCCAAGCGAACCACTTAGCCTCATCACATCATTCAACATCAACACAGCGAAATAACATCAAAGGAATATCTTAAATAAGGGCACCAATGGCTAGCATCAATCTCAACATCAACTAAGTAAGGGAAATATTACTCAGTTCAAAAGGAAAACATCTGCATCAACCTCGACATCATGTCTACGAAGCCTCTAACCTGACTCAACAGTCTAAGAATGATACCATGACATGCCATGGCTACCGACTCAATGAAATAAAGGAAAATAACATAGAAGGGTCTCCTCCGGATAGCAAGGAGGCTCACCAAAATCTGAACTCGAAACCTTGGACCTTAATGGGGCGCCTACTGAAATCCTCGAACTCCTGTATCTGCATCATGAAACGATGCAGCGGCAAACGGCATCAGTACGTGGAATGTACTGGATGTAAAATAGCTGAAAAACAGGGTAAGTACATAATAATAAAGAAACATCGACTCAACATCATACTCCATCAGAACGTCAAAAGTCTATCTAAGGCAAGAGATTAGAATAAACAATCGACTCGTCGACCTCTCATCAGTCATCAACATCACATTAAGCTCATCTCAAGGAACTTCGACATCGACTCACATAAAGAGAACATCACATCGGCTCAAGGGAACATCACATCGACTCAAGGAAACATCACATCGACTCAAGGAAACATCACATCGACTCAAGGAAACATCACCTCGACTCAAGGGCTCGACTCAACATCAACATCAGAGTTCTATCAAATGGAACCTAACTGGGAGTTTCTCTAACCGACAACCATCACTTATGAGCCAGTGATGATACAACGAAGCAATGTCGTTGCCACATCCATCCAATACCCTGCCCGGGGTAAAGGACATCACATCAGTGGATCCACAAGAAAACATCAAACATCAGTTCTCTTTTGGGACAAGATAGGAGCCATCCGCATTGCGGTTCAATCCTATCTTCCTACGCGGGCCACGTAGTTAATGGGTTTGAGTGGGACTCACTCTCTACCCATTTCGGTGCTCAATACTTCTCCCAGAACTCGACATGCTCATAAATATCATCCTCATCAGTCCCATAGGGACGTAATACATCATCATCAGTCACATAAGGACATATATAATACCTCAACATCAACATCGGTCCCAGAGGGACATAGTATGAAACCTCAACATCAACATCGGTCCAGAGGGACATAGTACCTCAACTCATAACATCAATCATGCTCATCAACATCATCATATCATCATCAATACCTTATCATAACATCATCATGACATCGTCATCATCAAGGCCCTAGACATATTCCCTAATTCCATTATGCATGCTCTTTCCAAACGCAATAATTATAGGGTTTAAAATGCACTTGATAAAAAGAACTATAATATAAAGCAAAACAATGATGATCATCAGTTTTTCGTAGGAAAGTTACTTATACTTAAGATAAAGTAGATTTTTACATGCATCAAACTCTTCATATTAACTTTAGCACATCAAGACATGATACTCAATACTCAGGAGGGCACATGGGAGGACATTCCCATGCTTTAGGTTAGCCTTACATACCTGGAATGTTGTGCTAACAAAATTATGCAACACCTTCTCTTGATCTCTTCAACCTGAACTCCCTTCAAGCCCTAACTTTGGTGACCTTTAGAGAGAATACGCTTTAGAAATTGGTTTTTGAAATCCTTTTCTTAGAAACCGACATTTATTAGTCGTAGGGGATGTTTAGGAATTATAGGAATGGACCAAATTGCCCTCCGTAGCTTAAAAAAATTTTCCCCCGAACTGAAATAACACAGTCCGCAACGCGGACCTGTCGCGGATAGTGTAACTCCGTCGAAAAATTTACTGAAAACATAAGTGTGGCTCCGCGACCAGTCCGCGTCGCAGTCCTGTCGCACAGGCACACTTTTTTTCGTTTTGGAACGAAAAATTATCTTTCGACTCGGTCGCTCTAAAAATCGACCGAGACCCTCTTCCCCCTCCATTTTCAGTGCTGATCACGAATCCACTCTCGAATTTTTAATCCGAGCATCGTAAGATGCATTTTACGCACACCTCTTCCCTAGGGGTATTTTAGTAATTTACTGAGTGTTACAATGGGTTGAGAGGGTACTATGAGAAAAATCGGGAGAATGGAGTGTTTTGTTGTCTTGTTTGTTGTGGGGTTCGCGAGAAAGGGTGGAAGTGTGGGATCGACTCGGTGCGGTTTTCTGAGCTGATGATGTGTTGGAGCTTTTGGTATGCATACTGTGTTGGTATTGCCGCGGTTTTCTTAGTATGCATACTGTGTTGAAGTATTGGTATTGCCGATGGTAGTTATCATTCATGGTTGGTTGGAGCTTTTGGTATTCACAGTAGTAGTTATTTTGTATCACTAGTTACAGCTTTGGTATTCCATATGGCAGTTTACTCTGCATGGTGGGTTGAAGCTTTGGTATTCACAATGGTAGTTACAATGCATTGCTTGCTGTAGATTGGTATCCGATATGGTAGTTCACTATGCATTGTGGGTTGTAGTTTTGGTATTCTCTGTCAGTTACAATGTATGGTTGGTTGCACTTTTTGGTGTTCACTATGGTACTTATTAGTGAGTTTTCTAAATTAAAGATGTTTTTTCAAAGTAATCTATTTGGTATTCACAATGGTAGTTACAATGTATTGCTTGTTGTAGATTGGTATCCGATATGGTAGTTCACTATGCATTGTGGGTTGTAGTTTTGGTATTCTCTGTCAGTTACGATGTATGGTTGGTTGCAATTTCTGGTGTTCACTATGGTACTTAATAGTGAGTTGCAAAATAATCGTTTTGCACCACATGTCACACCAACACAATTTTTTGCGTACTTAATTGTCATCCTTGCAGATTCATATATTAACACTTTAATTTTTAATTTTGCCCTTTTCAAGACCATATCACCTACTTTATCAATAATCATTGATTAAAAAAATATATATACACATTCATGTCAGCCACCAACTTGCAAAATGTTTAAAATGTCCATTAATGCATTATTGGGGCCTTTCTCCTAGGTTTAGTAGGCTGAATATTAGAGGCCTTCTATGCTATCCAATCCATTAATTTGATTTGATGTTGTCCTTGTTTAATGCAACACCCCTTAAATTCAAAAAGTAAATTTATATAAATTACATATTCATAGTATATAATAAGCCAAATATATCAATATATTAATAAATAATTCTATGATATTTGTTACGATTATCGTTTTATATTATAAAAAAATCATAATAAATTTCATATTGAATTCGAATCATAATTTCATGATGTATGTTTATCGCGATTATGACAATATCAATTATACATAACAAATTATTTTTCTACAGTACAATCATTTTGCATACCATTTCCAAAAGAATTATCTCGAACTTATTAGTCGAATCATTTAATTATTTCTTCCCCCAAACAAGTAAAATAATCTCTTTGCACCGCATCTCACACCAAGACAATCTTTTTCCTACTTTATTATTATTTTCGCAGATACATATATAAACAATTAAATTTTTTATTTTTTCCATTTTGAAGATCATATCACCTACTTTATCAATAATTATTAATTAAAAAAAGGAAAAAACATACACATCCATGTCACACACCAACTTCCAAAATATTTAAAATGTCAATTAATTATTCTTACTTTTTCAACACCTATTACATCATATATCAATCAACATTAATTAATACACATCATATCTTCTTTCCTACTTTGTAATTAAATTTGGTATTCTTTTTGTAATTTTTTAATGCTTGGTAGAACCTTGTAATTTCTTGTCAAAATTTGTATATTTGTGAAAACTCCCCTATTTATATCGCTTAATACATAATCAGTCCTTTAAATTTGTCAAGATATTTATTTAGTTGTTTAACTTAAGTCACGTTGCAATTGAACAATTCAATTCATAATAAAGTGCTTCAAATATATTTTTTTATTTAATTTTTAAAGTTTTTTTTTGTCTGTATTCTCATTCGTTTAGAAGGTACATGATTAACTTAATCACATAAAATATATTATTTTTCTTAATAAAAAAGTTGAATGAAAAAACATGATCCAAAGTTACTTGTTTCCCTTAGAGGTTAAGAAAACGTACAAATCAGGTAATTTTAAATTATACTTAATTTACGCATATAATTTCATAGTTGAGGAGAACCACTTTCTATAATTGCAATATTGCATGGAAGATTCCATCTCCTGTTAGAATGACTCATCATGATGTCTGGAATCAAAGCTATTAATTATTAAGATTGAGTTGTTTAAAATTTAAATGTATTATTTGAATATTAAGATGTCTCAATATTGTATTTATAAAATATTTTTATATAATTATATAAAGTAATTAGTAGTCATGGTGACTGAAAATAGTGATTATTGATCGTGATAATTGATGATGATAATTGATAATTATCATTGTGATCATAGATAGTAGTATAACTAATTATAATGATAAATGATGACGATATACATATTAGTAATAATTGATATAAGTAATAGCTAATGATTGGTAATTGTTATAGTAGCTGGTGCATGGTGCTTCGTAACGATGGCTAATGATAATGATGGTTGATGACTAACTATTATGATTGACAGCGATAATAAGTATAGTTGAAAATGATAAGTCTGGTGAACAATAATGATTGATAATAATAAAAAAAATGATAATTGTTATCAAGGAAAATGGATGGCTTAGACTATTTTTATAAAAAAAAAAAAAAATCTTAATATAATTTACAGTGTCACGCCCCGGGAGGGTACCCTAGGCGTGGTCGGCACTCAGAGACTATTGCTAGCCCCTGAGCGAACCACTCAGCCTCGTCACATCAGTCAACATCAACATAGCGAAAAACATCATAATAAGAGAGGCTCAGGAAAGGGCCAAATGGCCAATCATCAATCTCAACGTCAAATGAGTAAGTAAAATACTCCTTAGTTCATAAGGAAAACATCCACATCAACTTCAACATCATGTCTACGAAGCCTCTAACCTGACTCAACATGTCTAAGAATGGTGCCATGACATGCATGGCTACCGGACTCAATGAATAAAGGAAAACATAAAGTAGAAGGGTTTCCTCCGGAAAGCAAGGAGGCTCACCAAACTCTGAACTCGAAATCTGCGGCTTCAACGGTGCGCCTGCTGAAGTCCTCTAACTCCTGTATCTGCATCATGAAACGATGCAGCGCCAAATGGCGTCAGTACTTGGAATGTACTGGCATGTAAAATAGCCGAATAACAGGGTAAGTACACAGCATAAAGAAACATCAACTCAACATTATACTCCGTCGGAATGTCAAAAGTCTATCTAAGGCAAGAGATTAGAATAGACAGTCGACTCATCAACCTCTCATCAGTCATCAACATCACATCAAGCTCATCTCAAGGAACTTCGACATCGACTCACATATAAGAGAACATCACATCGGCTCAAGGGAACATCACATCGACTCAAGGAAACATCACGTCGACTCAAGGAAACATCACGTCGACTCAAGGGCTCGACTCAACATCACATCAACATCAACATCAGAGTTCTATCAAATGGAACCTATCTGGGAGTTTCTCTAACCGACAACCATCACTTATGAGCCAGTGATGATACAACGAAGCGATGCCGTTGCCACATCCATCCAATACCCTGCCCGGGTTAAAGGACATCACATCAGTGGATCCACAAAAACATCAATCATCAGTCCTCTTTTGGGACAAGATAGGAGCCATCCGCATTGCGGTTCAATCCTCTCTTCCTACGCAGGCCACATAGTTAATGGGTTTGAGTGGGACTCACTCTTTACCCATTTCGGTGCTCAATACTCCTCCCAGAACTCGACATGCTCATAAAACATCATCATCATCATCAGTCCCATAGGGACATAGTACATCATCATCAGTCACATAAGCACATGACATAATACCTCAACATCAACATCGGTCCCAGAGGGACATGGTACCTCATCATCAGTCACATAAGGACATGGTATAATACCTCAACATCAACATCGGTCCCAGAGGGACATAGTACTTCACCTCATAACATCGACATCAACATCAAAACTCAAGGAACATCATTTAGCAATTATATTTCAATGCTAAGACATCACAAAACATCATTCTCATCAACATTGTCATAGCATCATCAATACATCATCACAACATCATCATAACATCATCCTCGTCAAGGCTCTAGACATATTCCCTAATTTCATTATGCATGCTCTTTTCAGACACAATAATTATAGGGTTTAAAAATGCACTTGTTAAAAGAACCATAATATAAGCAAAATAATGATGATCATCAGTTTCTGTAGGAAAGTTACGTATACATACGATAAAGTAGACTATTACATGCATCAAACTATTCATGCTAACTTCATCACATCAAGACATGACACTCATCACTCAGGAGGGCACATGGGAGGACATTCCCATGCTTTAGGTTAGCCTTACATACCTGGAACGTTTTGCTAACAAATTATGCAACACCTCCTCTTGATCTCTTCAACCTCAACTCCCTTCAAGCCCTAACCTTGGTGACCTTTAGAGAAAATACGCTTTAGAAATTGGGTTTTTGAAACCCTTTCTTAGAAACCGACAATTATTAGTCGTAGGGGGATATTTAGGAATTATAGGAATACTCCAAATTGCCCTCCGTAGCTTAAAAGAATTTTCCCCCGAACTGAAATAACACAGTCCGCGATGCGGACCTGTTGCAGACAGTGTATTTTCGGAAAATTAAACTCCATCGAAAAATTTACAGAAAACATAAGTGTGGCTCCGCGACCGGTCCGCGTCGCGATCCTGTCGCGCAGGCACACTGTTTTTCGTTTTGGAACAAAAAATTATCTTTCGACTCGGTCGCTCTAAAAATCGACCGAGACCCTTTTCCCACCCCATTTTCAGTGCTGATCACGAATCCACTCTCGGATTTCCAATCCGAGCATCGTAAGACGCGATTTACGCACACCTCTTCCTTAGGGATATTTTAGTAATTTACCGGGTGTTACATACAGTTTGTCACAGATTTTTATTATTCATATCAATCTATTAAGAATCATTAAATGATTATAAAGTTAAAAAATAAAATACACTACATGCTTAAGATTCAAATATAAAAGTAAACAAATAACGATTGTGATCCGATAATTTAAATTAAGATATTCATGCAAATAATGAAGCCTAGGTACCTCTAGTCAACTTTATATTTTCTTTAGAAAATTGCATAACGATACATAATCTTTCAACTAATAATTCTTCTCTTAATTAGTCTTTCAATGTAAAGTCAAATTAAATCACTTTTTTTTTCCTATTTTATTTAGTACTATTGGTTTATTTAGAAAAAAGGACATTTTTTTATATTTAAAAATGGTTAATTTTGAATTACTTATTTTATCTAAATAAGAAGTTTCTATAATTTATTGAGTTACAATATATTTTACTTGAGTTAAAAATATATCAAAACTAATAATTTTACTTTTATAAGATAGGGTAAGATTACATACACAATATCCTCTTCAAATCTATTCTACGAGATTAAACTCAAATTTTTAATTAGTATTGCTATTGTTATGCCAAGTTAGACAATATCAAATAAATTAAAATTGAAAAAGTATTAAATTTGAAACAAAAGGACAATAGAGGTGGTTATAATCATTCGATTTGACAGCTACTATGGAATCCTCTTGAAATTATGTTGTCTAATTAAATTAAATTAAATATTTCTAATAGAAAAATTAATGAGTAAGAAAGTTGCAGAACTACTAGCAGAACAGTTAGGTTGAAATAAAGCAAAGTCCAAAAGTACAGACAAGTGCGTTGTGAATCTACAGTTGAAAAATAGTAGTGTAATTAAAGTAATTTAATAAAAAAAAGGAGCGAAATGATTTTTCTTTTCGTTGATTCATTAGTTTCAATTTATGTGATACAGATTAATTTGAACAAAGATTATAATTTTTTTTTAAAAATTGTAATTTCAAATATTTACTAGATGATTGTATTACTATAAATTATTTCATAAAAAATAAATTAGATATTAAAATTAAATTATTATTAAATATAAAAATACATCATTTTTTTCTAAAGCTAATTAAAAAAAATAAGCCCATATAAATTAATACAGATGAAATAGAATAGTAATGATAGTACTATAAAAAGGAAAATAATTGAAGGGCAGACAAACCTAATGGAATCTCATCAATCACTTGAGCCAGTTGGGGAAATTTTAACTGAAAATAAATAAGTACAACAAGTAGACAATTCTTTAATTATTAGAAAAGAAAAATAAATTGCATATTTTTTTTAATTGCAAGTGTATTTTGGCATCACCACCTGTCAACATTGTTTACTTCTATTTGGGAATATTACCAAGTTGGATTTATAAAATCAGGTGATAGTACTTGGAAGAAGTACAGGTTGTATAAGGCATAAACTTTGAGAATATATAATCATTTGTCCAGATTTTTTTTAATTGTTATATTAAAATATTATTTTAATAAAATATATAATATAAATTAAATATTAATTTTTTAAATAATTCATTATCATGAACTATTACTAAGAAATGTTCCCTTATATTATTGTATATAAGAAATGTGAAAGCAAATAACTCTTTATTAATATATCTGTTTGAATTTTTTTTTTTTATTATTATATGAGATTCATAAAAATATTCTGTGGGTTTCTTAATTTAATTTTTTTAAAACAACTGTTTATCGACGTGTCTAATTCAACTGCTTTAATCATAATTTTATAATACTATTCCTGAAAAACTATTTTTCTAACTGTTTTAACTGTAATTTTATTATGTCACTCTAATCGATTATTTTAAGTCACGTAAATACTAGAATTAGAATAAAACAAACATAAAATTATAAATTAAGTCTTTTTCTAAAAACTAGATAAATAAAATTTAGCAAATATTTTAATATCTTTTAATGATTATATTTGTATAAAAAAGGAAGTGTTTTTTAAAAAAATATAATATAAATAAATCAAAAACTTTATGGATGTAACTAGAAATGATGTAAAAGTACTATGTGGCAAAATAATTGTCAATTTAAATTTTTGATTCTTGAAATTTTATCAATGCAAATAAATTGAGATAGAGAGAGTAACATAAATGTACTATAAGTCACAATAATTAAGAACTTATTTTTTTAAAAAAATTTATAAATATCACATAAATCGAAATAAATAAAAAACATATGTTTGGGATGTGCTAGCACGGGCTTTTATAACTATATATTATATGAGAGTTGAGGGTTAGGCATGTCTCTGCTTTAGCAAGTGCATTTTCATAAAAAAAAAATTAAAATTTACTTTAATTTAATTAGTTATACAATTTGATCAAAATTAGGACCCGCTTTAGCTATGACTTTTAGTTTTAAATTCATATCTTTGGTTAAGTTTTATTATTTTGAATGTTGATAATATTTGTGTATATTTTGTAATTGATTTGAGTAAAAAATCAACGATCAATGACAAAAAATATTTTAACTATGGATATCTTAATAGACCTCTCCACATTTAATTTGCACGAAAAAAGATAAATGATTTACTACCACACAAATATATATATTAAAATGTTTAATCAATGCCATTTAAAATTTATCAATACTAATAATATTTATTTTACACTTAATGAGATGATTTAATATCGTTTAGTTAATATTACATAAAAAATAAATTTATAAATAAATATTCGGCCCGTAAATAACATGAAGTTTTCATTATAAAAAGAAATGATAGAACCTTTTTGACTTAGAGAGTCTTTGGATGGGCTTAAAGAGCATTTTTGATTTAGAAGTGTTTGATAAATTTTAAAATTAAAAATGACTTAAAATAAGTTATAAATAGCTTACAAAAAGTCTAAAGTTAAAAGTTGATTCCTCTATTTTTTCCTTTTTGGCTTAAAAATCATTTATGTTTGATCAATAATTTTATCTTTTTATCCCTAATGATATTTTTTAATAATTTCTATATTATTTTGCTTCTAATCTTTTTCCTATTTTTTATCCATTCTTTTTTTGTTTTGGTCATTTTTTTTCTTTCTTGCTCTCTCTTTCTTCCATCTTTTTTCCTTTTTCCTGTTTTTTTTTCTTCTTTTTTTTGCCCTTCCTCTTTTTTTTTTCCCTTCTAAATTGTTTTCTCCTTCTTTTATTTTTTCTTTATAAATTGTTTATGATAAAGAAGAGATATAGCCATTACTTGTTATAAATATAATTAAACGAACATCTCAAAAATTTTAAGTGCTTCATCAAAACTATATATTTTAAAAATTAAAAAATGACTTACACATATAAATTAACTTATATAATCAATTTCTATTGAAGTAGAATTAAAATGAATTAGAAATAAAAATTTAGAGTAATAATTGGCATTTTATAATATGTAACAACTTAAGGGTATTTAAGGCATTATGATAAAAAAAAGTGCTTAATGTACCAAACACATTAACAACTTTTTTTTTTCTGTTTAAGCATTTTTATCCAAATACGTAACAACTTATTTTTAAAATAAGTTTCAGTACTTTAAAAGTGCTTTTAAAAGTCATTCATTTTTTTTTCAACAATTCAAACGGGCTCTTATTTTTAATATTTTTGACTTAAAATTCTTTTTTCTTTATCCAAACAAACGACATACCCACTGAAATCTCACAAGTGGAGTGTGGAGAGAGTAAAATATATACGGACCTTACCACTACCTCATATAAAGATAGAGATGTTATTTTTGAAAGATCCTCATCTCAAAAATATCAACCCCAAAAGCAAAAAATACTAGATATGAAAAAAAGACGGAGTGAAAAGCAATTGATAATTTATAAATATAATAAAAGTAACAAAATAAATTACGGACAATAACAACACAATATATAAATACACAACTAATTCTGCTAACCTACTATATCACAAGGCAAGACATCCTCTTACCCTTACTAGCCTACTAACCTTCTACCTTAGTACGCGACTTTCACTTCTTTCTATCTAAGAATATGTCATTGGTAATATGAAGTTGCGTCGTATCCTATCTAATCACCTCCCCCAAGACTTTTTCGGTCTACCTTTACCCCTCTGCGTAATCCCTAAATCTAACCTCTCGCACTTCCTAATTGGAGCATTAGTACTTCTTCTCTGCACATGCCCAACCATCGTAGCTTCACTTCTCTCATCTTGTCTGCCAAATATTATAAAAATAATCAAAAATTATTTTTACTTTAAAATACTTAATAAGTCAATCTCAGCCTCATAGTTCTAATTTGAAGAATCAGAAAAACTATTTTTTGGGATGTAATCTGAAATGAATTTTTCAATTATTACTGCCATTAATAAGAGTGAAGCAATAGGCACGTCATGGTCGACATGTCTGCTTCAGCAGACAGTTGCCTATTAACGTGTCTGTTTCAACTGCTTGATTTTATTATGTCATTTTTATTAATTATTTCTTCAACTGTTGTAGCTATGAATTTACGATATTACCCCTAGTTATTTATTTTTCCTTAAAGGTAGCTATCAATTAACGTGTTTGCTTCACCTACTTGATTTTAGTATATCGTTTCTATTAATTATTTTTCTGCTGCTTCAGCTATGAATTGACAATATTATCCCAAATAAATTTTTTTAAAGGCAACTGCTGATTGACGTGCCTGCTTCAGCTGATTGATTTTACAATATTAACTCTAATAAATCATTTTTCCAATTACTTCAGTTATTAACAATTTAAAAATATTTAAAAAATAAATACAAATTTTGAGCTCAATTATTTTTTATATTTGTCATCTAATATTATCGCGATTGAATTATCCCAAGTTTCAATTAGTTATACTTATAATCATAATAAAAAGAAAATTAGTAGTACTGTATAAGATAAGAAAATTGAAGAGTTTGATTGCAAATAAAGTTGGGTTACTTTAGAATTGTATTGGACTTACAAACATTACCAAAAAGTCAGGATAAGAATATGACACATATTTTATCTTTTATTCATTCTTCAATCTTTATCAAAAAAGAAATGAAAAAGAAAAATCTTCGCTACCGTGATTCCCCTTGAATAAGGTTTTATGCCACATTTTTTAAAAATAGATAACGAATATGAAAATTAAAAAAAAAAAAAAAAACTATCAAAGATTTATCAAGCATGTAACTCCTTTAGATCCCACACTTTCTTATTTTTTATTCTTTTTTTTTTGCTAACATTTTTAGAGGAGGAACTTTAATATTAACATCTGAGAACTCTAAATGGAAAAACAAACATGAGATAAATATAAGTGTCAAGACTTCCAAAACTGTTGTAATTATTTGGGTGAAATCAATTCCTTCTGAATATTTAGAGTAATTAATTATTTGAAACAATTGCATAAGAAGTAAAATTGATTTATTATCACAATAATTTGATTGGAAAATCTCAGATTCTTTAGGTCACTCAAAATTTACCAAAAATAAAGGGAAATATATGACAATATCATAACGGAAAAATGATATTCAACCAAATAAAAGAAATAACAGCATCATTTTTCAAAATTTTAAAGTCAAAAGATGAATATTACATTAATTGTAATCATACAATGGTAATCATCAGCCTCTGTCACCACCACCAGAACAATACATTTATTGTCTGGGGAAAATAGAACTAATTAACAACCTTAAAATTTTAAAAAATTAAAAATAAATTACCCACATCTCATTGGAACCCAGCAAACCTTCAGAAAATTAAATTCTGGGCTCAAGGATGGTTTTAAGAAAGAAAAGAAAAAAAGCCTAACCCTAATGCTTCCTCCTTCAAGAACCGAACCGTATCAACCGGACCGGTCTGTGTTAGAGTTTTGAAAAACCGGTTTAAACCCTAGCATTCTGCAGAAGAGGAGCAAATCCCTGTGAAGCAGCTTCTTTACAAGACTGATCTAAAGATTCAAAACCCACTTCACTAATCATCTTAACAAGCTCATCCAAATCCAAAACACCGAACCTGTCCTCATCCCGGTCCAGTAACCTTATTATCTCCGAGAAGTACTCCACTTCACAAGGCAAAACCAACCCACCGGTTCTCTGATACCCAAACTCCTCCTCCGCCTTATCGAGTAGAGATATAAACACGGGGAGGTTCAAGAACCGGGTTGGGATGACGAACCGGATTCTTTCTGGACCAATATAAACCGCCAAGGACCCTGAAGGTGTGCGGCGGTCCGAACCGGGTTCGTCTGAATCGGATGAGGAGTAGGAAAGGACGCCGCGGCGCTTAAGGGATTTGTGTTTCCAACGTTTTACGACTTGTTTTAGTCGCACAATTTGGGTAATCATGTTTACTTTCTTGATGGCAGAAGACATTTTGTGAAACTTTTTATGAAGAGAGAAAATGGTGAGTGAAGAGTGAGGAGTGAGTGAGTGAGAGAGAGGGGGATGTTTTGGTGTTGGGAGGCTTAATATAGAGGCAAAATTGAAGAGTTGAGGTGGCTAAAGGAGAACAGGGAGGGGGTGGGTAAGTAGGGTAGGGGGGATATGGAAAAAGTGTAGTACTAAATTCCATTGAGTTTGTTTTCTTCTTGTACTTATTTTATTTGACCAACATAACCTTCCAAAACATCTTTCCTAGCCAAAATCGTGAACCACTAACGGCTTCTTTGGATGGTGGTTTCTGTGATATGGTTTGATATGATTAGTCAAAATCGTGTTTGTTTTAATTATTTTATTAATTATATGGTATGATATTGTAATTATAGAAAAAAATTATTTTGTGAAATGATCAATTTAGTGATATTTTATGGTTCTCTTATTTTTTTTAATTTTATCATTATTTAAATTTAAATAATTGTGATTTATCATTTATTCTTCGTTAAACTTTACTCTAATATATGTACTATTTTTGTATTACTTATTTCCCTCCGCATAACTTCTTTTGTGCCTCCCGTCTTTTCGTTCAAGTTTTAGTCTAATTTTTTTTAGGTTCATTCCTTTAAAAGTTCTTACTTTTTTATTTTCTTGTGTTGTTTGTATGGATTACCGTTTAGAGATATATTAGTTTGTATGTTTTCCTACTTGATTGTATGTATTTATTTTGAAAAAAATATATTAAAAAATATTGATAAATTTAATATTTATAATAAGTAAGTATATTTTTGTAAATTTATAAGTTAAGATACAGTACCATACAATCAAATCAAATAACGAATTATCATTAAACAGTAGCAACCTATTCAGTCTATTCAAACATTACACAATATATATTGTGTAATACCATACCATATCATACAATTACATACATTATGAAACCGTGGCAAACCACCATCCAAACAGCGCGTAAGGGATTCTTTGTGATACATATATCTAATTTGGCATTCTGCATGAGTAATATTATGTTGGATAATTATATTTTTTTGGATGAAGAATACAAATTATTTATATTCATAATTAATACGAAATTTGGTTTGTAATTTAAGTTTTTTAGAATTAATATATGTGTAATTACATTATCAAAATAAGTTATCTCATAATTTTATTTCATTCAAATATGAGATAAATTCAATCTAAAATTGATTGAGAAATTAATTGTTTATGTATCCCTCCGACCATACAAGCTCTACAGATTTGTTTGGTTGATTGTGTTAGAAAATTTGGCACATTGTACTAACTTACCCATAGAATGGTGTAGAATACCAAGTTTTAGTTCTTTGGCACACAGTGGTCTTTTTACACTTATTGAGTCAACGGAAACTGGCATTATTTGATAAAAAAAACTTGAGTAGAATTAGGTGTCTTTGGGCAATTCTTATCTATTTCTCTATCACTCTATCACTGTTTCACCTTTCTCTATCTTGAAATTTTTACCCTATCTATCGTCCTCCCCTAAAACTTCTCCACTCAATCACAATAAAACCTTCAGGTCATTATATCTTTTCTGTCATTAGAGTATTCTTATAGCGATCTCAGGTGATTTATGACTTGCTGACACTGATAGCTCGATCGCTTGGTTGTACATTTGGATGTTGTGCAGTTTTTGGTGTTTGAAGGCCTTTACAATTTGAAAAAATTATTTTGAACTAAAATACATGTAAACAACATCAGAAAGGAATTCTAATAGTTCAATCAGCTCCGGAATGACCAAATTAGGTTGAAAGCATGATCGGCTCGAGTACCGACTCTTTCGATGTGAGTTTAAACCATATTTAGCGTTTTAATCTTGAAAACTGGTCAAAAGTTGATCTTCGTTAACATTCTTGGAAAACATGATCAGATAGAAATTCTGACAGTGCGATTAGCTCCAGAACATTGAGTTTGGTCTAGAATGACCTTTTGTTCGATTCCCGAGGCTTTCGAACTCATTTCGAGCCTTTCAGTGAAATTTAGTTTTAAAAAATGGCCTTGGAAATGGGCCCCACATTCAGTCTTAACAACCTTGTATGAAATCTTGACCATGCCATGGAGTTATAAATATCGAATTTGGTGAAGTAGGATAGTTCGTTTGCGCGCATAGGGTTCCGAATGAAGCCAGAATATCTCGTCGGAGACTTTAAAATAGGAATAATCTTTTGGTGCGCCGGTGCACCATATCGGGTGCACCCTAACCTCTATAAAAGATAGCCATTTTTCAGTTTGTATTTGGAACTCCTTGTGACAATTTCTTGAACATTTGGAGCTCAAATCGAGTGATTGAAAGGTTAAAATTGAAGGAATTTTCGAGAGGAACACATTTGTAAGCTTGGAAGGTGAATTAGAAGCTTTATTTGATGTGAGTTTGGTAATTTAGTTGCTGTCTCATTTGAATTTTTGGATTGAAATATTGCAGAATTTTGGGAAGTGATTTCTTGGCCATTTTAGGTGCGATTTTAATTATTCTTGGGGCTATGTTGAGTGGTTTTTCGAGAAGAACATGTTCGTGGGGTTGGAATTTACATTTGAAGTTTCATTGGATGTCAACATCATGATTAGTTGCTGCCGTAACTCATTTTCATGCTCCATTTTTGGAGAGTTTCAGAGGATGATTTCTTGCTCCATTTAGGTCCTTATTGAGTGATTTAAGAGTCTAAACTAAGGGTGGCAACGGTGCCGGAATCGGCACCATCGGATCGGTAATTATCGAAACCGGTAATAAAGGGAGTGAAAATTTCCGGAACCAGTTCCGGCGATTCTGGATATTTTCCCCCTTACCTTACCAGTCCAGTGCTAACCGGTATGGACCGGACCGGTAAAATCCGAGTTTTTTTTTTAAATTGGTAAATTTGATTAAATTATTAAACTTTGAAGTTTAATTTTTAATTTTAAATTAAGTTTAATATTTAATAGGTTAAAATTGAAGTTTAAAATGTTAAAGGTTAAATTAAAATTTAAAAATAGTATTATTATTTATTATATAATTTTTTTAAAGTTTAAAATGAAGTTTAATTAAAGTAGTTATAAATATAAAAGTTTTAAATGAACTAACTAGTTTTATAAGTAATTATACTTATATAAAAAAATTTAAATGTGTAAAATAATTTTTTTTTTTACTTTTTACTTTAAAAGTTTAAATTTCAAAATTTTTAAATATAAAATTTAAATTTTAAAGTTTAAATTTTGAATATTTCTTTTTATATTTTAAAGTTAATAAAGATTTGAGAAATAAGGGGACAAATATATTTAAAAAAAAAAAAAACTTAAATTAAAAGTAAAATCAAGATAATAACTTAAAAAAAAAAAGAAGAAATAAGGCAATAGCCTATAATTTTATTATGTTACTTTAAAATTTAAATTGTACAATGTACATATATTAGAAATGAACCTAATTTATGCAGCCACCTTCTAGGTTAGGTTCTGTTTCAAGTAGATCTTATTTATTATAAATTTGTAATACACTAGTATCTTAAACCACTTTGAAATTCTTGCCTAAGTGTTTCTAACATTTCTAGTGTTATATTTTCTGGAATCAACTCTTGAGCTTGTTCCTCCAAAAAATCCATGCCGTCTTCACTTGGTTCGGATAAAATATTATTTATATCGGCTTCAAACTGAGACAACAAAGTTGGACGCCCTAAATTCCTCCGCTCCGCGTTTATCCAATTTCGAAATAAAATTGAAACTTCCAAGCTATCTACTGCTAGTGAATATTTATGGTCTTCAAATTGGAATCTTGCGACACTAAAAGCGCCTTCCGAAGATGCTTGAATAGCTAGGATATCACGAACCACCCGCTGAAGTCTTAGAAAAGCTTTACTCCGATTCTTCCACCTGCCGAAAGTTGCTGCTTCCCCTCTGTATCCTTAATGCTTTCTGTAGCTTGGTTAAGATATTCATTAAAATCATTGTTTTCATTAGTAGTAAGTTCAAGATGAAATTCTAACATGTCATCAATGTCATCCTCGTATCTAGCCTTAGATGGTTATGGTTCTTGATATTGTACATTTTCTACTAAATTTTATTCTTCTAAATCATACGATTTCCTAGCTTCTGTTCTAATGCTACTTTTAACTACATCCAAATTATGTGATTGATTATCTTCATCTCATTGAATTCTAAGTTTGCATATATACTATCTACCATTCGAGGTACTCTGACTTCTTTGTAAGCTGGGTTAAATAAACAAGCAGTTAAATAAATCTGAGGAATTGGAAAAAAATATTTTCTAAATTTTTCAATCATTTTTTGAACAAGTTCTCTAAATTTTGAATTATTTTTAAACAAAGAAAATTTAGTACAAATAGCACAAATATTAGGTAAAACGGAACAAATAGTAGGATAATAAAGACTAGAGATTTGTTTAGTAGCTAAATAAAAAACTCTTAAAAATTCAATCAAATCTCTAATATCATGCCAATCACTTTCATCTAGTCGGTAAGTCATATCTGCATTATGGACATTCCAAACCATTGTAATGAGTCTCATATATTCATAAGCTACTTTAAGCACTTCATATAACGAATTCACCTAGTAGCTACTGTTTTGGGAATTTTTCTAACAGGCAAATTACATTCAATACACCGACTTTCAAATTCTTTACGCCTAGACTTTACTTGACATTTAAAAATAAAATGACATGCAATATCTACTTTATTACAACCATTTTCAAATAATAACACACCATCTCTAACAATTAAATTGTAAATATGAGCAACACATTTTATATGAAAACCATCTCCGTAAACAGGACTAAGAACATGTCTTAAATAATCAACAACAAGTTTATTACTAGAAGCGTTATCTAAAGTTACACTAATTATTTTACTAGAATTATCAAAAAATTGTAAAACATTAAGAATAATTTGCGCAATATAAGAATCAGCTTACGCATTTTACAACTTTTATATCCCAAAATTCTTTTTTGCATATTCCAATTTTCATCAATCCAATGCCCGGTAGTTATAAAATAATCATTACCGGTTATACTACGATCCATATCAGAAGTAATTGCTAATCTACAAGTATTATAAGCAAATAAACATCGAAGATATTATACACGTCGTGCTTTGATAATCAAAAACAACTTTTTATTGTATTTCTTGAAAAAACCATTAAAAGATGGGTTATAAACAATTTGAATATAGTGAATAAAACTAGGATTTTCAGCAAAACTAAAAGCCAACCAGTAACAACAATCATTTTTGCCAGTTTATCTAAGTCATGTTGTCTATTATAAGGGTAATGTATACTAGGACCGAAAACGTTAGAAGGGTTTAATTACAACTGCACCATATTTGAACCTCTCACGAATTCTTCGGGAATGAGAGTTCCATATTAAAATTCTAATTTACAACAATACATTGAATGATTTTTCAAATGTCCTGTCCCACCCTACTTTCCCGAAGTTTTATGGTTTAAAACATGCTTGCATTTATTACAAATTGCTTTTGTTTTATCTTCGTTTTGTGTTAAAAATTGTCAAACAACAGGTTTTTTAACACGTCCTGTCTTAGGCCTATTAGATGCCGATGGTTGTACAGGGGAAGCGGGAGGGGGAGGGGGGGAGTAGTAGTATTATATGGGGGTTGCGTTTTATCGTCATAAAAAATATCATCGTCCTCATTAGTTTCATTATTATCTTCTGGTAAATCTTCATTGAAATCAAATCTTCATTCAAGAAATTCGTGATCTAATTCCCTATTAGAATCAATACTAAAACAAGTGTTATCTAGGTGTGTAAAATCTTCCGTATTAAATCTAAGTGGTGGTTGTCTTGTAGATTTAGACGAACTACCACCAAATCTTTTACCGGTTAAAGCTTTAGTAAATCCATCGAAAAAGTACTTTTCCCTTTCCTTTTCTACCGTAATCTATGTTAAATCAAATTATACAAGTAAAAATTATATAAAATTAATAAAGTTATGATTTATGAATTTAAAAAAATTAATTCAAGTAGACAAGTACTCAAGTAGTAAAGATTAAAGAATAAAAACTAATTAGAAGAATAAATAAGTTGGAACAAATGTACCAAACGTCTGTGTAAAGACAGACGTAGAAGCCGAAGTTGATGAAACTTGAATCTTGAATATGCTCCAAATTGATCTACCAAAATTTGCTCTAGATTGCAATTACCACACCAAAGTTGACAAACTAATTAATATTAATTGAGAGAGTTAATAATTAATATTTATAATTAATTTGAGAGTAGTATGTATAATATAATTATAAATTTATAATAGTAGAGAGAATTGAGAAATGAAAGAGTTGAGAGATTTTAAGAATATTGAGAGAATTTGATTGAAAAAATATGAAAGATCTAGGGGTATTTATAGTTGAAAAAATGGAGGAATTTTTGGAAATTTTTTTCTAATCAAAATAGCCGTTCAACGGCTATGGAAAAAAGGGACAACTGATAGGTTACCGTTGGTGGGCCCCACCCCAATGGTAACTAATTAAAAAAACTTTTAAAAGCTAAATCGGTAATACCGATCCGGTACAGGACCGGAACCGGTATTAACCGGTAAAACTACCCTTTCCCATCCTGTTACCCCTACCGTTACCCCTTTAAGCGGTACGTACCGGCATAGTACCTGTACAATACCGGAATCGGGATGGAACTGGACCAGTACCGGACCAGAACCAGTACCTCCCGGTTCCGTTGCCAGGTTTAGTCCAAACTACGAGATTTTTTATGGAGAGCATCTTGGTATGGTTGGTTCCAGCTGTTGGTCCCTTGTTTCTGGTAATTTTCTATAAATAGCTACTGCCATATTAGTCATTTTTAGCTAAAATTGAGTTTTTCTCGTTTACTGATGTTGAGGTGTTTTCGAGCTCCAAATTGTGTCTCATTTTGGAACGTAAGCTCAAGGAGTTAGTTGGAACTGGTTTTTTGGGATTAATTCTGAAATTTCGAATATGGACCCACTTTTCCTGCTTTTTGACCTCGAAATTGATCCATATCTATTTTTTGTAAATTTAGCGTCATAAAGATCGTTCTAGTGTTGTGACTCTATTTTTGGAAGCTTGGAAGCATTTAGAGACTATTCAAAAGAGAAAATCTCAAGTGGAATAGGTTAGAGCATGCACGTTTGGCCTACAGGTAGACTACGACTTCCCTCCTTTCAAATTGAGTTTAGATATGTAAGTATAATTGGATTTGCATAAATATTGGGTGGAAAATTAGCTGTATATGTCATGTGAGCTAGAATTCCTCTTAATATTGACATTTAGGACTGCAGGTATGTAACACCTCATAATGTTTAAAAGTTGAAAGAAATTGAAAAGTTATAGAAAGAGTGAAAGTGGACTGAAGGTACAAGCAAATATATGGCTCGTGGATGGAACCATGGGTGGTAGATAGGCCTCGTGGTTTGGACTATGCCTTCGTAAAATTTTGGATCCTGGAAAGCCAATGTATAAAGGCCTCTATGAGTTGTACTTGGAAATACAGCTCGTAGACAGATGTCGTAGATGGAGTCCCTAGGATTAAAAATTTGGTTAAGTGTTGGGGAGAACCATGAGAGGTGTGCACAGATCGTGGTCCATTTTACAGACCATAACTTGTGTTCGTAGTTTAGACCCTTAAGGATGGAAATTTTCTTGGCGAACACATGTTGAAGACTCTTGTGATCGGTGAAAACATCCACATGAACTCCATACAAGTAAAATTCTAAGGCAAACACCACTCCTGCAAGCTCTAGATCATGAGTCGGGTAATTCTTCTTATGCACTTTCAACTACCTTGAAGCATAGGCAATCACTTTACCATTTTGTATTTATACACAACCCAACCCAATCCTTGATGCATCACAATACACAACAAACCCGACATTCCCTTCTGGCAATATCAATATGAGGGCTAAAGTCAACTGATCCTTTAAAGTCTAGAAACTCCTCTCACATTCATCCGTCGATACAGACTTAGATTTCTTTTGAGTTAGCTTAGTGAGTAGGGACAAAATAGTGTAGAAGTCTTGCACGAACCATCTATAGTAATCTGCTAGATCCAAGAAACTCCTTATGTCAGTCGAAACCAATGGCCTTGGCCAGTTTCTCACCGCTTCAGTCTTCTTAGGATCAACTTTGATGCCCTCTCTAGATACCACATGCCTAAGGAAGGCAACCTCATCTAGCCAAAACTCTCATTTATCAAACTTTGCATAGAGCTTCTATTCCTCAAGGTTTGCAATACTACCCTCAAGTGCTCCATGTGATCTTGCTTACCTCGGGAGTAGATAAGAATGTCATCAATAAACACCACAACGAACATGTTGAGGTAAGGATTGAACACCTTATTCATGAGGTCCATATATATCGCCAGTGCATTAATGAGGCCAAACGACATTATCACAAACTCAAAATGACCAACCTAGTCCGTAAAGCCGTCTTAGGGATGTTAATTTCTCTCATACTCAATTGGTGATAACTGGATCTCAAATCAATCTTGGAGAACTTAGTAGCCCCTTGTGACTGATCAAACAAATCAGCTATCCTCTGCAGGGAATACTTATTCTTGAATTTGACCTTATTGAGTTGCCGATAATCAATGCACATACAGAGCAACCCATCCTTCTTCCTTACAAATAACACCGGAGCACCCTATGGAGACCAGCTAGGTCTAAGGAAACCCTTCTGTAATAAATCCTTCAGTTGCTCCTTTAACTCCTTCAATTCTAAGGGAGCCATTCTATAAGGAGGGATTGAGATAGGTTGATTATCGGGAAAAAGGTCTATACCAAAGTCTATCTCCTTTTCGGGAGGAACACCCGATAACTCATCTAGGAAGACATCAAGAAATTCACTTGCAATGGCGACTGACTCAAGGGAAGGAACTTTGGAAGAAACATCTTTTACCCTCACCAAGTGGTAGATGCACCCTTTGGAAATCATTTTGTAGGCCTTTACAAAAGAAATAAATCCACCCCTTAGACTACTAACAACCATAGGATTTTATTTAAAGTTGATTTTAGGCACAAAAGAATGGACTTGCCCATTAGAGAATTGGAATTTAACCCTATGGGTTCTACAGTCAATGGAGGCATAAGAAGCATGCAACCAATCCATCCCTAGAATCACATCGAAGTCTACCACGGAAAGCTCAACTAAGTCACATGGAATCACTTTATGCAAGATAGAAATAAGACAACCTCTATAGATCTTCAGGCTATGATAGACTAACTTACGGGGTTACTCACCTCATAGGGCTCATGGAGGACTTTGGGACATGCAAGAAACTTATATGTAAAGAATGAGGTTACAAAAGATAATTTTCTCCCTGATCTAAAAGTGCATATGCATCATAATAAAAAACTCTTAACATACCGGTAACCACATCCGGAGCTTGTTCAACCTTTTGGCGACCATGAAGAGCATAGCACCGGTTGGTTCTTAAGGCACCTTCGTCTAGACCCTTTTGGCATTGAGGCCTTGTGCCTCCGCTCCTGTAATCCTCAGCATGGTGGCCGCGCTTTCCACAAGTGAAGTAAGCATTTGACCAGGCTAGGCATTCTCCTTTGTGAGGCTTCCCGCACTCAGGGAAATTTGGACTTTGGGGCTTGGGAACCACTCCCTGTCCTTCCGAGGAGGAAGAGTATTGGTGGATCCTTGCCCACCTTGCTTTTGGCCAACTTGGAATTTGTGACCACCACCCCATTGGTGAGAGTAGTTCCCACCTTCAACTCGAGCCCTATTGGACTCATTTTCCCTTTCATGAAGCTTCTCTTCTTTGATTTGCTCTATTTACATCATCAAGCGAAAAATTTCCATTTCCTTGATCAACATGGTCGTCTTACATTCCTTGGAGACCAACTCGGAGACACCCGAAATAAACTTGTTTATGCGAGCCTTCGGATCTGTGACCATAAATGGAGCATACTTTGACAATTTGGTGAATTCGAGGGTATACTCTCTCATGCTCATGCTCCTTTGCTTCAAGTTGATGAATTCCTGGACCTTTGCCTCCCTAATAGGGGTGTGCATCGGTCAGTTTAGTTCAGTTTTATACATTATCAGTTTGGTTTGTCGGTTTTTGATTTTGAATTATGCTAAACCAAAAAGAAACTAATAAAATAATTTATAAAATAATTTTTCTTGATTTAACAATTTTAAGTAGTTAACAGTTCGATTTTCAATTTACCCGATAAGAATGATAATGAAAATTTGCATTACTAAAAAGCAGATAGAGTACGGAGAATATGTTTACAAACTTGCAAAAGCTATAATTAGTTAATTATAAAATAAAAACACTAAAGTGGATAATTAATCACTTAATTATTGTAAAGATTAAAATATGCAAAGTATTGCTTTAGTGTCCTATTATTTTTAAATTACTAATATTTAATATTTATGAAGGGGTAAAATAGTAAATTATTATAGTCTTATTGGTTTATCGATTTACCCAATAACCCAATAGTAAAAATTGATATTGAATCGATAACCTAATAAGCTTTTTTTTTAAAATTATTTAAAATTTGATAACCTAATAACCCAATAACGATAAACAATAATGTTTCTATTAGTCCACTTTATCAGTTGGTTCAGTTTTTACACACCTCTACTCCTTAAGCTCGATGGGGAAGAATCGATCTAGAAAGGAACATTTGAATTTCTCCCAACTTATAGGACCTGCTCTTTGACCTCTCTCGTCGGCCCATTGCTCGAACCAAATCTTAGCCACTCCTTTGGGTTGGTAGGCCACCAACTCAACCTTCTCTTCAGACGGAATGCCCATCACTACCACAACCTGATAAGCCTCCTCAATAAACTCAATAGGGTCCTCGTCTGCCTTTGACCTATGAAATTCTAGCGGGTTCATCTGTATGAAGTCACGTACTCTAGTGGCCTGATTAGGCACTTGAGGAGGAACGACCACCTCCTAGTTTTCTTGGTTTGCTAGGGCTTGGGCCAACAAAGTGAATGCGGCTTGAAACTCCGCATGAGACACTCCATCATCTTGTTGGAGTGATTGGACTTGTTCCTCGAGAGTGCCTCGCTAATGGGGAGCTCTTCATGGCGGCATGATCTAGAAACAAGTAAAAGCCCATCATTAGTTAGCGAAAAACCTCATTCAACTCTAAGGCACAACATGAATAAGAAAGAAGAGAAGACTTTCCTAAATCATCTCGTAGCCTCTCACTCAAGATAGTGGCGCGCCTCACAACCTTGAATGAGACTCTATGCTATGGGGTATGCATGGACATTCAAGGAACATTTTAAAATCGTGCTCTAATACTAAGTTTGCAACAACCCGACCTAGGGTCCTAGTCATCACATGGTGAATGAGATACCCTAAGGCACCTCACCCAAGCCATCTCTGGCATCTTAAGCATTCATAGGCATTACGTAAAACTTTTGTAGAACAAAATAGGGGAAAAGGTCTGTTGTCCCCCAAACTACACTTCCTTTTTGAAGGTATAAGCGATCATTGTCAAAATATATAACCTAACCAAGGTTAGGATCTAACCCACAGGGAATCTGGTCTAAACCTGGAATAATTACAAGTAAGTTGAATGAATTAACCTACTTATCTCCCGAAGGGAGGGGGTTGTAATTGCAAGAAACACTACAACATTTTGGCTTTTAAGCACCCTGACTAAGTGTGGCCTAAACTATGAAAAAGCGTTGTCTTTGATCAAAGCCAACACTTTTTGGATTTAGGCAACACTTTTGCAGGGGTAGCCTAAAGAAGCATTACTTTTGACTTTAGGCAACACTTTGTAGGTGTCGCCTAAACAGCTACACTTTAAAAGCGTTGCCCATGGGTTGCAAAAAGCAACGCTTTGTAATAGCTATAGAACAACACTTTTTCTACATACTACTACATTTTTAAGCATTGCCTCTTCAGACTTATTGGCAACACTTTCGAAGTGTAGCCATTTGTAACATCTCTAAAATAATACTTTTTAAAGTGTATCCTTTGCTATCCATGCCATTATTGATATTCAATTTTGAAGTTTTGCAATATTGACTAAAATAAATTTATATGCCAAAATTTTCTAATTGAATTTTATATATATATATAAACTAATCACACTATGCATAATTTTGCTTACAAATAATTAAATGTATAGATATGTAATAAACTTAAATAATACTGTCTTACAAATTCTCATAAGAGTCTTTTAAAGATGTGCATACTCGCAATGAATTCCACAAAATCAAATGTATTTAAACTCTAAAAATAGTTCAAAAACTCTTCTTATTCATATCAATAAATCAAATTGGCTTGTGGCCGCCATTCAAATTTGATCTCTCGCATTTTCCTACACATTAAAAAAATAAAACAATTAGACAGTTGAACAATTAGAGGGTAGAAATGTTTAGAGTTCATTGAAATAACCAAAAAAGCATTGCACTTTCAACAACAAAAGAAGCATTGCACTTTCAGAAATATTAAAAAAAAAAATACAAATAGTATACAAAAGTAGCAACACCCAACATACTCAAAACACAACCTTCATTTTCTTTCCACCATTTCACCCACGCTTCTCATCATCATCTTTTTATCAACTCCTTTAAAATCCTTCAATTTTCCCATCTTTACCTCAAAACACAACCTTCTTATCTCACTTTATGAGATAAGAAGCAGTTTCTTGAAGCCATTTTCCTTTAAATACTTCAAAATCTTGGTTTATCCTTTCACAGAACTGTTTTCAGTGTCAAGTGTTTTACCATAAATAAAATTACACTGCTAGAGTGCTACTGTATAACTAGTACAACCATCAAGAAGTTGATGCAGTAAAAGATGCTCACGAAAAGGATCAGCATCCTAATTTTTGTAAATAAATTTAGGTTATTTAGCATAAAATCCCTAAAATCATTACTACTATGTGTAGTCTATCAAAATGCATACATGACGGTTAAGAAACTGGAACAGGATTTCCAGCGGAGGATCATAGCTTGTAACATTTCTGCAGATTATACTCAAACACAGTTGTTCCCTTTTTGAAGGAATTTTGTTCTCTTTTAGTTTTTTGGGTTTCTACAACATCATGCCATTATAATCCTTATTATAGTATTTATCCGTTTCTTCAGTAACAACCAGAAAGAGGGCAATAGGACATGAAATATTTAACACTAATATATGTAAATTACAGTAAAAGAGCATCACAACCAAAAAAAAAAGATAGGTGCATTAAATTGGAGATTTTAGGTCCACAGTTGGATTTTTAGTTCTTTAAAGTTTAAAACTTCGAGTTCTCTAGCCATTTTGAGTTCTGAGCATCGGAATTCGATTCTGTCGAATCTATCAGCTCCAAAATACTGAATATTGGCTAGGAAAACTTGCAGAACTGAATATGGCATTAAATTAGAGATTTTAGGTCCATAGTTGCAGTCTTAGTTCTTTAAAGTTGAAAATTTTGAGTTTTCTAGTCGTTTTGAGTTCTGAGCATCGAAATTTGATTCCGTCGAATCCATCAACTCCGAAATACTGAATCTAGGCTAGGAGAACTTGCCGAACTGAGTATGGCATTAAATTGGAGATTTTAGGTCCAAAGTTGTTTTTTTAGTTCTTTTAAGTTGAAAATTTCGAGTTTTCTAGCCATTTTGAGTTCTGAGCGTCGGAATTCGATTCTGTCAAATCCATCAGTTCCGAAATGCTTAATCTAGGCTAGGAGAACTTGCAGAACTGAATATGGCTTTAAATTGGAGATTTTAGGTCCATAGTTGCATTTTTAGTTCTTTAAAGTTGAAAATTTTGAGTTTTCTAGCCGTTTTGAGTTCTAAACATTGGAATTTGATTCTGTCGAATCCATCAGCTCCGAAATGCTGAATCTAGGCTAGGAGAACTTACAGAACTGAATATGGCATTGAATTGGAGATTTTAGCGTAGTTGCAGTTTTAGTTCTTTAAAGTTGAAAATTTCGAATTTCTAGCCGTTTTGAGTTCTGAGCATCGAAATTCGATTCCGTCGAATTCATCAGCTCCGAAATACTGAATCTAGGCTAGGAGAACTTGCAGAACTGAATATTGGTTTAAATTGGAGATTTTAGGTCCATAGTTGCATTTTTAGTTCTTTAAAGTTGAAAATTTCGAGTTTTCTAGCCGTTTTGAGTTCTGAACGTTGGAATTCGATTCTGTCAAATCCATCAGCTCCGAAATGTTGAATCTAGGCTAGGAGAACTTGCAGAACTGAATATAGCATTAAATTTGAGATTTTAGGTCCGTAGTTGCAGTTTTAGTTCTTTAAAGTTGAAAATTTTGAGTTTTCTAGCGTTTTGAGTTCTGAGCATCGGAATTCGATTCTGTCAAATCCATTAGCTGCTAAATGCTAAATCTAGGCTAGGAGAACTTGCAGAACTGAACATGGCATTAAATTGGAGATTTTAGGTCCATAGTTGCATTTTTAGTTCTTTAAAGTTTAAAATTTCGAGTTCTCTAGCCATTTTGGGTTATGAGTATCGGAATTCGATTCCGTCTAATTCATCAGCTCCGAGATTCTGAATCTAGGCTAAGAGAACTTGCAAAACTTAATATGGCATTGAATTGGAGATTTTAGGTCCATAGTTGCATTTTTAGTTCTTCAAAATTGAAAATTTCGAGTTCTGTAGTCGTTTTGAGTTTTGAGCACCGAGATTCTATTCTGTTGAATTCATCAGCTCCGAAATGCTAAATCTCGGCTAGGAGAACTTGCAGAACTTAATATGGCATTAAATTGGAGATTTTAGGTTCATAGTTGCATTTTTAGTTCAAATATACTCTAAGGTCCTTACCTTCAATAGAGGTGGAGCATAAGACAGACTACCTATTAAGGTTAGCCATCTCAGTTCTATTACATTGAGAGCAATCCTAAACTTTGCACCTATGAGGTGACTCATCTTAATAAAAAATCTAGGAAAGCAACAATTAGGGAGACTCTCCCTTTACAAGAAAAAAACTTTAAACTACCTAAACTTAGGAGCAACTCTTCAAGAAAGTTCTTTAATCCTTTTCAATTTCTTCCTTTTGAAACAAGACATTCCAATCTTGTCCAGATCAAACAAGGTTTTAGTGTCTTGGGGACGGTCCCTTTTGGAAAAGAAAAGTTGAGATGAAGCGCACATATGACTATATTTTGAAAATGAATCAGTAGTGAAATTGGCTTCCTTGTAAATGTGGTAACATCTAAATTACTGAAATTGGTTTATGATGTGCCGAAATCTGGTTACTTGTTGTCTGACTATCTAAGGTACTATGTTGTTGGATGTGATCCATTTTACTAAAAGTTCTGAGTCACTCTCTAGGATTTCCTGAGTGTAGCCTAGCTGAAAGCAGTAGGTTAGGCCAAACATTGTAGTTTCTATCTCAGCCACATTGTTAGTTCCTACCCCCATGGGAGCTGCAAAGGCAAAGATTAGACATCCATGCTCATTTCTAAGAATTCCACCCCCACCTATGGTTTTGGGATTTTTGATGGCATTTATATCAGTATTGAGTTTGACTAGCTTGTCTTGATGCTTGATCTAACAGGTAATAGTAATTTTGATGTCATGAATGTATTTCCCCACCTTTTAAATAAAATCATTCAAGTTGTGAGGCCATTTGATATAAGGATATGTAGTGTTAAGTATCTGATGTCTGGCCAGGTGAGAATTCTTTCTTCCACATTTAACATTGCACCTATCCTTACAAAGGTGCCAACAGTTGAGAATAGGAGTAACCTGAATGATGATTCTATAAGACTCATTTCTAGGTTTGAAGGACCACTACCTTATCACAAGATTCTTAAGAGGAGTATAATCCTTTTTTATACCTATAAAGACAACAATGAAGTCCCACACCTTGATAGGAAAAGGACCTGAAATAAATATTTGATCAATGCTGTCTTGACCTGTTTGTTGATAGCAAATGCAATCTGATGGGTTGTAACCAAACTTAAGAATTTGTTCATTAGTAGGAAGCTTCCCCCTAAGAGTCCTCTTGAGATAAAAAGAACATTTGAAAGGAACCAGCTTGTGACAAGTAAGGGTGTATAAGTAGAAACCTCCCCTTTTTACTCTAATTTGGTTCCAATCAGAAGATCAACTAAATTGACCATTAGAACTATGCTTCAAAATAGGTTGATTAGGCTGTAGAGGTTGGAACTTAAACTGAGTGCCCAGAATAATGGGGATCATCTAAGGAGGAGCTACCTCATAGAGTCTACCAACATTCTACTGCCCATTAGTGATGAATGTAGAGACCTTAATTCTATTAGGTCTGATATTATCATTTCTATAGTTAACAGAAACAGAGCACATAGGTGATTAGGAAACCTCCTGATCATTCTGATGTGATTAGGAAATCTCTTCTCAAGTTAACAGAAACATATCACCTGTATGCGTCTATGTAATTAAGAAATCGATTTAAGTTAAACAGAAACAGAGCACCTGTATGCGTCTATGTAATTAAGAAATTAACAGAAACAAAGAACATAGCGAACTAAATAGATTCATTTAACATTTGGTTCAAACCTTTGCTACTACACTAAGAAAAGGATCCCTTTCAACACCTGAAAACAGTAAAATATAGCAGCACCAAACAGTAAGAAAAGGATCCCTCCAAATTTTTTACTGTGATATCCCCATTGAGTTTTCTAAGCCTAATATATTCATCCGAATACACAAATCAGGCCAAAATCACAAGAAAATCAAAACCCACAAGCAAAATGTGTAACCCCACACAATGAACCTAGATGCAATAATATTATCCCACTTTTAAAGATAGAAATTTCTACCTGGTAATCTCTTTTCCAGCAAAACCCAATTGCTACCTGGTAATCTCTTTTCCAGTAAAACACTTTGTATGTGATCTGCCCTAGCAAAAAATACTAACATTATGAGGGATTTTCATCGCAAAAAAATACCAAAATCATGAGGGTGGTGAATAGCCATGAATGAGGCTTAAAAACATCAAAAGATCATGAAAATTTTAAGAGTTATTTAGAAACCTTTCTTCAATTTACTTTTCATTAAATCACTAATTTGTGTGTTGATTAAAGAAATACCTATAAATTGTAGTGAAACTTGAGATTTTAGATTTGGGGCAAAAGCATTCTGATGAAACTTGAAGCAATGTTTCGATTTAGGGCAAAAACAGAGAGTGAAGCTTGAGCTTACAGAGTGTGAAGCCTGAGCAGATTCTCTTCTTGGTGGTACAGAGAGCAATGATTGAGCGTTCTTAGCAGAGAGAGCATACTGTATACAACATGAATCTTCGTAGAGAGAGCATATAGCGAAGATGGAGCGCTCTTAGCAGAGAGAGAGATGAATCTTATGGTTTTGTTGGAAGATTCAGTGATACAGAGAGCATACAGAGAGAGCGTTCTAAGTAGAGAGAGCTGAATCTTACAATTTTGTTGGAAGATTCAGCGATACAAAGAGCATATAGAGAGAGTATTCTTAGGGTTAGAGAGAGCGTACAATTTTGTTAGAGAGAGTTAGAGTTTTGTTAGCAGAGAGAGTATACAGATTTATTTTGTTAGCAGAGAGAGTATACTAATAATGGTGGGAAAGTAAAATATGTTGGAGGGAATATAATATTTTTGGAAAATTTATAAGGCAACACTTATAAAGTATTGTTTTTACAATTATAAAAATAATACACTTTAAACGTGTTGCCACATGTATAAATATGTGTTGTCAATTATAGGATGATATGCCAACGTATATAATATGTTGCCTATACTATTAATGAGCACACATTTCAAGTGTTGCTAATATTATTGTTGCCAAAAGGTAAAAATTAAGGCAACGCTTTAAAAGTGACGCCAAAAATATTTTAGGCAACACTTTATAAATGTTGTCCAGATTTAGTGTGGCCTTAGGACTAAAATGTTGTAGTGAAATAAACCTAAACTAGAAGCAAGTGTTGTGAAATTAATCAGAGAAGTAAATAGGGTAGTCCCTATGAGTTCCTAACTTAGTATCACCAAATAATCATAATCTTTTCTAGTGTGTAGCATGCAGAATAATAAGTTTAATTCGCCAAATCCTTTGGTCTAGGCGAGAGGTAAATTTCACTACCTGATTTAATCCATCCCTCAGTGTGACATTACTAACCCTTACCTATTGTTCTAGTACAACCTCCCCTTGATCCAGTTTGGTTGATTAAACGAGAGGGATCACATCGAATCTTGTTAATTAATCCTTTTTCCTATTCATTACTACCTTGATCTAGTAAGTAAGAATTAGGCGGGTTCTAACGTTGGCCATCGTTAAAAAGTATTCATAACAAAAAGAATTAATTAATACACTTTTCAAGAATTACAAATTATTCGATTTTACCTTGTTAGTTCTTCATGGTTCCCACAACCCTAGTTGTGGATTTGTCTATGCATAATTATTGTAGATGAAAGAATCATGTTATAGAATAATATAATTGAACACTTACAATGATGAAATTAAGAATAAGAAATCTCAAATTCTCCACAAGAAATCACGATGCAGTATTTTCAATATAAAAATCCCAAAAAGATGAAGTCACAAAAGTATTTCTCAGTTCTCTTGTTCGTCTCTCTGTCAAAAAGACCTAAAAAACCTATTTTTAATAATTAAAATACAAATCCAAAATGGATAGGAAAACTCGATTTTGCAGCTTCTACAGACTGGATTATGAGCCATATAAAGATCCACGGCCCGTACTTGATCTTCATACTCTGCATTTTCCAAAAACTGGTTTCCAATCCACGAGACCTTCCTGCGGGCCGTGTTTAAACTTATGACCCGTATAGGGTTTTGTCTGACAGCTTTTCAGAAACTCTTCAAACTCTGATCTTTCTAGGCATAGAACTAATCTATGACTTGTAAAAACTTCTGCGGCTCGTCTGATAGTTCATTGATGCAACTTCTGAAACTAGGGCCTTCACTAGATCTCACCCACAAAACCTCCCTACGGCTCGTGGAAACATCCACGACCCATAGAGTATCTCGTAAGTCCTCAAAAGCTTAAGTTCTGAAGACTTTTGCCCAAAATCATGCCAAATCCTGTAATCCTATAAAAATTAACATAAAAACACATCAAACCTATGAACATCACTTTGAGAACATATAAAAATCTAAGTTTTAAGCATCAAAAGTGTTGTATTTTGACAGCACATCAACTTCCTCAACTTAAAATTGTTACTTGTTCTCAAGCGATGGACTCGATCTACATAAGGAGTATAGCAACATAAAGACCTCAATTCAATGGCATACATTATCTCTAAATCGATCACAGATACCCAACCAACATATCAAGGCATATCTGATATTCATCAAACAAACTAATGTAGATCAATATGTGTGACACTGCTACTATGAAAAATAAGGTAACCACAGATAAGTAACAATCACTAAAACAGCCTAGAATCAACAGTGTAACTCAAGCGCCCTCACAAAAAGAAGTCCTATATCTAACTCATGATAGTATTTTCAGATTTGATGCTTAGGACTAAATAAAATCACTTACACTCCCAACAGATATTCAAACACAGTGCTCAATACCATATGCTTGCCCCTATTCTCACAACTATGACCTTTGACTACTTGAACTAGGATCACTATAGGACTTTCTTGGCTTGTAGCGTAGGCTCAAGGGATATTTGGTATGATGGTTTAGGAACATAGTGACTAGTGACCCTCCTTGACACTATATTATTCTTCACTCTTGCCCAACTAACATTGTTATTTTCAACTCATTCTTCCCTTTTCATATTTTCAACCTTTCTAGGTGCCTTACTCACACGTTTAAGCTCATTGCCTTTTATTTTCACATTCTTTTTTAAGCTTATTATTTAGGAATCTATTCATTTTTTCTTGCACCAATAGCATATTTCCCCCCTTTTCATGTATCACGAGCTTCCATCCCATTTGGTGTGATTTCCCTTATACCAGCCACCCTCAACTTAGGCTTTTGGCCTGAGTTGAGGTTACACAATATCCTGCCTATGAACTAGGGCCACCCTCAACTTAGGTTTTTTGTCTCAATCAAGTTTCACAATATTCAAGGAAGGACCAGGACCAAATTCAAGATTTCACATTCAACAAGGCTCGGTTACTTAGGTGTTTACAAAGAAAAGGATATATGTCAAGCTCAAACATTAGGATTAAGAGATACATCAAGCATTTAGTTGGTTATAGACTAAGTGGACTGATATGAACAATGGCCTGAGATCCTTTCCTAACCAACTAACCTATAGTCCTAGTCAGAGTAACAGGGCAATTTCTGAATTGAAACACAATATAAGAATTATGCAAAGAAGCTCACACACACTTGGCACTGATTACACTATCAACATAGACTCTCAGATCATGATTTTCATCAAAACTAAACCTCACTTATCAGAACAAGTGCTGTCAATCATTGATTTCACATGGTTGTTATCAAAACTACCTAACATTAGAATTTAATGGGTATCATTTTCCATAAAAACTAGCATATGCCACAGAATTTAGTACAATATGCTACTAATACTACTTACACATCCTAAATATGCTGGTTCAATAGAAAATAAATGTCCTTAGGGAAAGAATACATGCGAGAAAACCCCTGGCACTCAAAATTTAGGATAGTTATAGGCCATGGTTACTCAGACTTCACCGAGTCCTATAACTACCCATACCCCATCAAAAAATTTTTGCATCATCCTCAATGTAACAAAACATAACTAAATCAAAGCATAGGGGTCAAAAGGAATGCTCTTGGGCGCCTAAGCGCCAGTCTCCACCTTGGGTTGCCTCCCAAGCGGTGCCTAATTTAATGTCCTGGCACGACTTGGATAACTTGATTACTCAAACTTCACCAAGTTCCCAAACTTCCATCTCCAAATCATCGGGCCACTTCATAGACTGACAGATATTGAAGACGACTTCTTCATCATTCAATCAAAACTTGAGTTGGCCTAATTTAATATCTACCAGTCCTCGCCTAGTGGCTAAGAAGGGTCTTCCCAAGATGATTTATACTTCAAAGTCAACTTCACAATCAAGGATCACAAAGTCTACGGGGAATATGAATTTTTCCACTTTGGCGAGAACGTCATACAATATCCCCACTAGCTTCTTCACCATCTTTTCAACCATCAACGACCACATATTTGTTGGATTAGGGGCTCCCAAGCCTAACCTTTTGAAAACTGCAAAAGGCATTAAATTGATGCTGACACCTAAATCACACAATGCCTTTTCAAACTCAACATCTCCAATGGTGCAAGGTATGATGAATGCTCTGGGACCTTCTCTCTTCTGCACTAAGGATCTTGTTGCTATCGCACTTGCAATGCTAAAGCTTTTGATAGAACTCTTGGCTCACAACCCTCTTTTTTGTCACTAAGTCCTTCATGAATTTGCATACCTGGGCATCTTCTCCAATGCCTTAATGAGGGGGATATTGGTGGAGAGTTGCTTCAGCATGGATATGAAGTGCTATATTTTACCTTTTTCCATTTTTTGAGTATCTGAGGGAAAGGAGGGGGATGTCTAGGTATGAGTTTAAACTTTTATGGTGTCACTACTGCATCACTCACCCTATCCTTGGCGCTAGCATCTTTGGTTTCTGCATCCTTTCTCTCAATCATATTCTCATGAACCTCATTATCATCAATTGGCATCGGCAGGTCGATCGTCTGTTTGCCACCACATGTCGTCACTGCCATACACTACCTCTCATTCTTTGGATTCTGCACTATGTTTCTTGGCAATGTACCTTTCTGATGCTGGTTCAATTAAGTCGACATCTGACTAAACTGTTTCTCCAGCTACTTGATAGCAACAGAATGAGAGCCAATTTTCTGATTAATGTTGGAGATGTCAGATTTCATCCCCTTCAAGGTCTCATCCTGAGCGTCAGCCTTCTTTAACAATCTGGCGAACATCTCCTCAATTCGAGAGCTACCAGCACCAGAGTCTCGATTGTGTGGTGGAACATATAGATCATTTTTGCAACCATCTCTGCATCCCTACTTAATATCTTTATCTGGGCCCCTGTTCCTATCATAGTAGCCTCCTCAATTGTTATATCTGAAAGTTCTATCCCTGTTAAAGTTCCAATCTTGGTTTGATTGACCTTGGTGCCAATAGTCTTGATTAGACTCTTGGGTGTTGGTCCGAAAACATACCATTTGATCAATGACAAAGTAAATGTCCTCCTTATAGTAAGGCTCCTCATATATGGGTGCTCATGTAGGTTAATGATTTACTGCATTCACATGATCCTGACTTTGTTTCATCAACAACCCCACATTAGTACTAATCCGAGCAAGTTCTTGCATTATCTCTTCATTTATCTTTGTCTGCACTGAATCAGTACTAACTAAGAATGATCTTTTAGTTGTCAACTTGTCTCTCATCCCCATGAACAGTTTATCTTGACCACTCTCTCCAACCACTCAACTATAGCTGGGAATGGACAATCTAAAAATGAGCCTCCCATAATAGTATCAGCAACAACTTGGCTATTTTCATCCGGGGCTCGATAGAAGATTTCCACCAAGGTATCATCAATGATCTTGTGGTTAGGGACACTCCTCAAGCACTTTGTGAACCTCTCCCACATAGGGCTGATCGAATCACCAGGAAATTGCTCAAAGTTATTGATTTGATTCTTCAACTTCAACTTCTTCGTCCCAGGAAAGAACATCTCCAAAAAGGTCTTCTACATTTCTGCCCAACTGGTGATTGAACTCTATAGAAGCTCGGATAACCATAATGTCACTTTGCCTGTTGGAGACAATGGGAAGACAGAGCCCAACGACATCTGGATAGATTTTGACTTCTCATCATACTCTTACAAACAAAGACAATGTTGTGTAGATGTTTATGCGGATCCTCTGATAGTAGCCCGCAAACAACCCTCTGTTTTGTAGCATTTAGAATAACTCACTCAAAATGACAAATTTTGCGTCACTAGGTAATGGAGGTAACACAATAGCTCCAGTGATATCCATCGCTATAGGATCAAGGCTGTATTTATTCCATGTGTTAGCCGCGGCTTGAAGATCCTGTGGTCGTGAATTAGCATCCTCAAGTGGTGGTGGGTTATTATTGTTATTATTCTGATTTAGTGCTGCATTCACGGTGTCATTTGCAGTGTTGTTTGCATTGTTCTGGACCATTTTTCTCAGTGTCTTTTAGATCTCAGGGTCAAAAGGAGTCAAGAGTTTACGTCGACTAAGAGTGTTGTGCATACACTACACCTATACGCTGAAACAAAACAAAAAAAATAAGAAATGTAAAATGAGGGAAATAAAGATTAGTTCCCGAATCAATTAAATAAACCAGTCTAAAAGCCGTATTTCCCGATAACGGTGCCAAAACTTGATGTCACCCAAATTACACCTCCTTTTTTAAAGTATAAACATTCGTTGTCAAAATATATAACCTAACCAAGGTTAGGGTCGAACTCATAGGGACTATGGTCTAGACCTGGAATAATTACAAGCAAGTCGAATGAATTAACCTACTTATCTTCCAAAAGGGGAGGGGGTTGTAATTATAAGAAATAAACCTAAACTAGAAGCAAGTTTTGTGAAATGAGTGAAAACACTAACTGGGGTATTGTTTTCCCCATGAGTTCCTAACTTAGTATCACCAAATATTCATAATTTTTCTAGTGTATGGCATGCAGAACATTAAGTTAAGTTTATCAAATCCTTTGGTCCAGGCGAGAGGTAAATTTTACTACATGATTTCATCCATCCCCATAGTGTGATATTACTAACCCTTACCTATTGTTCCAGTACAACCTCCCCTTTATCCAGTTTGGTTTATTAGATGAGACGGATCACATCGAATCTTATTGATTAATGTCTTTTCCTATTCATTACTACCTTGATCCAGTTAGTAAGAATTAGGTAGGTTCTAATGTTGGCCACCATTAAAAAGCATTCATAATAAAGAGAATTAATTAATACATGCATGCACACTTTTCAAGAATTACAAATTATTAGATTTTACCTTGTTAGTTCTTTATGGTTCCCACAACCCTAGTTGTGGATTTAGCTATGAATAATTATTGTAGATGAAAGAATCATGTTATGAAATAACATAATTGAACACTTACGATGATGAAATTAAGAACAAGAAATTCAAGATTCTCCACAAGAAATCATAATATAGTGTTTCTAATGTAAAAATCCCAAAAGATGAAGCCACAAAAGTATTTCTTAGTTCTCTCGTTCGCCTCTCTGTCAAAAAGATCTAAAAAATCCAATTATAATAATTAAAATACAACTCCAAAACGGAATAGGAAAACTGGATTTGGTAGCTTCTACGGACTGGATTATGGGGCGTATATAGATCCATGGCCCATACTCGGGCTTCATACTCTGCACTTTCCAAAAACTGGTTTTCAATCCATGAGACCTTCTTACGGGCTGTGTTCAGATTTACAGCCCGTATAGGATTTTGTCAGACAACTCTCAGAAACTCTTAAAACTCTAATCCTCCAGGATTGGAACTAATCCACGACTCATGAAGACTTCAATGGCTCGTTTGACAATTTATGGATGCAACTTCTGAAACTAGGGTTTTCACAAGATCTCACCCATGAAACCTCCTTACGGCTCGTGGAAGTATCCACGACCCGTAAAGTATCTTGTAAGTCCTCAAAAACATAACTTCTGTAGACTTTTGCCCAAAATCATGTCAAATCCTGTAATCTTACAAAATAAACATTAAAACACATCAAACCTACTAACATTACTTTGAGAACACACAAAATTTCAAGTTTTAAGCATCAAAAGTACTGTATTTTGACAGCACATTAGGGTCTAACGGTCATTCTTTCAATGAAGAAACATTAAAAGTAGTGGAAATACTATAATTAACTTGTTTGTCATACGATCTACATCTTAAACGGATGGGACCTACATCGGTCGATCTCCATCAAATAGAAGGTATCCATAAAAAGGGAACACAGAAAGTAAAAGCCTCAGGAGGGCTACAAATACAATGTTTAAAACAAAAAAATATACAAGATAGATAAAAAGTGGAGGAGTCCCGAACTAAGGGCTCACCATAATAAATCTACTAGTCTTGGATGCCGAAAACTGGCCTTAATCAGGTGAAGGAGTGCCTATCCCTACATGGTCAAATCATGCAGGTAGAATATGCGTTAGTATGTTTGAATATACTATGTATGTGAGATGCAATGCATGGATGAAATCATAATGCCCTTACTGTTAACAAAAAGTATAAGGATATATAGAATAAATGATATATAAGCGAGCTTAAACATGCACAAGGAATATGGTTCAAGATCAATATGAGGCAATGCATAGGAAAGAACATAAAGTGAAGACATAACATAAGATCATAAGGTTGTAAGAATGAACCTTAACCGACATATAAGACCATGTGAGCTACTACATGGACCAGCATAACCCCCTATGTTAGCACGAGGAGACCACTTGTTGGGTGGAACTCCGTCAACCTTAGCATGCATCGTTATAACATGATTGGCCTATGTGGATCCACTGGCCTAGCCTACAAGGGCTCCTATGGTGGCACATAGTTAATGTGACAAAGGGTTACTTCTAAAGTTCTCTTACCGAACCTCTCCACAAGGTCACATTCGATGCTAAGTCATCGCATAAAATGTTTAAAGTTCAGATTAGAATCATAAGTAGCAATCATTGGAGTAGCTCGAACTTGGGGACTACCAAGTAAGAATCTTGGGGACCTTTCTTAAACATCTTTGAGGGCAGTTAACTTCATACTCATATCTTTAATCAACTTAACTTTGAAGCCCTTCATTGATGCCCTAATCATCATCATATATCATAAAGAAACTTTGCTTGAAAACTAGGTGGGCTCAGTTTTATCATGGAACAATCATAAATCACATTAGTCATAGGAAATTTCCTTTAAAAGGAACATCGAAATCGCCCAACCTTGATCATATCAAAAATCATTATGGAATCAACATCATATTTCAAATATGCATATATTTACTTAGCAAAATAGTTACTAAACTTCATGAGTATCATATAATAACATAAAGAGTATGAAATCATCATAAACATGCACATCAACTTGAGGAGCTCAAAGAAAAGGTAAAATACTCGATAGGGAACTTTATGGGTGGAAGAATACCCATAAATCAACTCATATACCTTGGGAGAACTGGAGAGAAACAAACTTGTAAGATTGAGGAAGAATCTTGGAACCCTAGCCTTGCCCTAGTTTGTCCTTGAGAGCCCCCTTTTGCCTTAGAAATTTAGAGAATAATGAATGGGAGAATGAATTAAGAAGTTAGGGATTGAGGGCTATTATAGGGTCCCTTCCCCTGCCCCAAATAACGTAGTATAGGAATAGAAAGGATGAAAATGATAAAACTGTCCCTCATAAAACTATCGAAATTGACCTACAAGACCCCGATTATGGGTCGTAAGTCAGCCCACGGGCCGTAAGTCCCTTCATCTTACGAGTCGTGGTGGGAATTATAGAGTCCTTCCACACTTAACCAATTTTTCTTACTTCCTTGGCCTTACCCACAAAAGGTTTCCATGGGCCGTAACCCATTCTATGGGCCGTCTAATAACTCATATATCACTTTCTTGAAAACTCCAAATTTCCTTCATGTCTGGGATCTCACTCACGAAACCATCTCCAAGCCGTCACTTGGTCTGTCCGTTACCCCACACTTGGAAACTTTTTCTCCTTCCTGAAGTCCTGTGTTTAAGAACGAACCTACAGGCCGTATGTTAACTTAGGGCCATAAGTTGACTCGTAAACCAGACTCCATGTTATTTTTTAGGCAAACTTTTCCGTACTCAAGGTTCCTAAACTGGGGATTGTTACTTAAAACCTTTATCTTTACCTTGAGACTACTTTTCTGTACTCCCTTTATCTTTGTTGATCTACTGGCTAATTTTCGACTTGCCCTCCTTATTGTGCTCCTTCCTCTTGGTGATACTCTTCTTCTTGAATAATTTAGGGTTCTTAACGTAACACTGATCTTCATCATGTCCCTAAATCATACCAGTTGTATAGTACTTTGAGACGTAATCATATTTGATCTGTATCACTTTTCAAGTACTTCCCCATTCTCCTTTTTGATCCCTATTTTAATTCTCTTTGGAAACTCCCCTAGTAGATCGACTTCCACTTTAACTCTCGCGCATCTAGGTCTAATTTTATTTTTCTTGGTCATGGCCACTTGCAATGGTTTTCCAACTGCTGCAACAAGTGAGAACATTGCCTCTTCACAGAAGAAATTAGGTGGCAATGACGGGAGGATATCCAAGCAATAGCTGTAGACGTTTTCTCCTCAGGGTTAAACATAGGATCCCACTTGAAAGTCCTCATGGGATATGACCAATTCTATTGATTGATGTAAAAAGCTGGCTTCAATAAAAGATGAACATAATCTTCTAAGCGAAGCCCTTATAATAATGTGCCTATTGCTCAGTAGGCCTATATTGCAATCCCCGGAGGTCCTGGATGTCTGGTCACCCGTATGAAAACGTTTCAATAACGACATATTGGAGGTATTCTCGCATGATCATCTGACCAACTTCTTTTTGTTCACACATCACAATTGGTTCATCATGTATATCAGAAATTGGCTTAAAAGGAACCAACTTTTCCTTGGACAGATTAGGTTCTAGTGCACTCACATAGGTTTTCGCAAGAAACGATTGACCAACCTTTGTTGGAGGCTGGCCAGCAGCCATCATGACCATTATCGACCGCAAAAAAAAAAAACTTTACAATGTCGGCGTTTCTAGGGTTTTGAGAGCGTTTTTAGTTGATCGGAAAGATAGGGGATATGAGTGTGTCTTATTTTTATTCGTTATGTAGAGATTAGTTAACATAACAACATAATTTAATCTTATTTAATTTATTATTAATAGTCAAAACTTTAATATCTACTTAAACAAGTAGATGTCGAAAGGAGTGTGACATCTACTATATATACATAAAAATTAATTTTAACACTTGTAAAAATAATATAATTTTTTTTATAGAATTACGAGGGTTCGGATAAACCCTCTAGCAATAAGATGGGTCCGCCCCTGTTTGTTCACACAACTAATATAGTTTATATAAACTGTATTCATTCGTACGGCCGAATACCACCAGGACAAGATACACAAACTACATGCAAGGATACAAACACAAAAAATATATAAGATTGTATTCAATCACTCTATATTTCTTGTATTCCTTCTCTCTATTGTGTTAACTTTTACCAGCTTGTATCACTTGTATTTATTTACTCTAATTTCACTTATAATCATACATAGCATGATGAAAAGGCAATTGATGAACACAACAATGAACGGGAAAGTAACCTAAAAACTTTTTTAGTACAAATTCCTATATAGTGGTAGAAGTTTGTCAAGATTTAAGGTGAATTTTGGATGAGAGAAGCAGGAGATAGGCATTTTGCTACAAAATAGTAACAATAGTTATACACGAAGTTTTTAAAAAAGTACAGTTATATATAATAAATATAATGTATATGTTAGTTACATCGAGTAATTTTTTTTTTCAAAAAAGTTTTGTCCATTGTACTATAAGAAACCGTGTCACATAGTTTGAATAAATTCTAAAAATGCAAGAATGTCAATTTGATTGGCTGAAAATAAAATATTATCAAAATAAATTGTAATTCTACAGCAAAATATACCTATCAATTCAATAGATGCCTTGCGTAAGACGAAAAAAACAAATAGGAAGTTAATCCTTATGATTAATTAGTTGAAAAAAAATAAATCAAGTTGATAAGTTGAAAATTTGAACTTGTCAGTACGTCCAGTAATACGTATGGTACTGCACATGTCAAGCATATGTTTGATTAAATACCAATAAAATTGGCTTAATACATAATTAGCTCATAAAGTTGTCAGATATTCCATGTTGACACTGGAACGAAATCTTGTTCGAACTATTGAGATAAATATGTATAATTAAAAAAAAAGACATATTTTATATTATTAGGTTAATTACCTTATAAATAAATAAGAACATATATAAAAAAAAGCTTTTCAAAATCTAAATCGACAATGTTTAACTAAAATATTTTATTAAAAATTGAAGGTGTTCAGTTGAAATAACGCTTAGTTCGAATATTTAAATAAAATATTCTTGTAAATTTAAGAGATTGTCATGTATTGAGCAAATAAAATATGACACAAATATTATATGACTGATTAATTAATTTTTCACTTTAGTGTTAATGCACTCAAGCTAATTCCTGGAGGTAAGTCAGTGTTGATTAGCACTCCTAATACTTTGACCATAAGCTAATCCCCAAAAGACTATTGAATTCTTTTAAAAAACTAAAATTATTGTATTTTCTATTTTTGTATGTAGTTCTATTACGTTGTACACTATTTAAATGCGTATAGTACAAGACTTGCAAAGCATATTTTAATTTGGTAAGACAGATGAATGATATAAATATTATATTTTGGATTCATTAATGTTGTAATAAGTGTACTTTATCTATCTATATTTATATTTATTTATTTATATCTATATACATATTAAAAGTGTGAAGATCCTTAGAAATGTTGTTTGAACTTTTTGTCCTTTATTAAAAATCTCTTCTTTAGATAAAATCGTCTTTTCACTTTTTTCTTCTGACAATAGAAAGACTCCTACATTTTACTTATCAGATAGACCTCTACTTTTTATGAATTTGAATCAAGAAAATACCTTAGAGTCGCTAGGAAAAATTTTAATTTACTATGATTTCTAATTAGTGATAGAATTCTATATATAGAACGTTTATTAATAAATAATTTATCAAAATTAATGAATTATTTATTTTATCATAAATTCATAATTGAATTTAATTTTTTATAATATTATTAACAATGAGGTATACGATTTAATCACGCGAAAAATATAGAGCAAAGACTTAATAAGTGTGAATGCATTTTAATTAATTAGCAACTTCGAGAAGGGATTTACAGAATGTACGGTCCATTAACGTGCATATGCCTTGATAAAAGTGAAGAAGAAAAAGGAGGTGGACCTACTTTATTTTATTTTAGTAGAAAAAAAAAAGCAATTAATAATAATACGAAATAGTTAGTAACAGTAAGTTCACATGTCACATGGCTTAATGTTTGAATTTGGCAACGACTTTAAAAGAAATGACAAGGAAAAAAGTGATACTACTTTCTTGGTAGGAGGACCATTCAATTGTTTGTTAATTATATCATCTGTCTTATATTAATTGTCAAATATTATTTACAACATTTTATAATATTATCAATTTATAATAAAACCACTAGAGGTGACTATTACTCTTGCTGCTCCTTTTTACTTATTATTTATTTCTAAAATAGTATCTTTCAAGAATAATTTTTCAATTTTCATGAAATAATGATAAAATTTTAATATGAAATATTAATTAATAGAAATAATATGATAAAATAAGTATTAATAATTATTTTTTAATCAATGTGTTAAATTAAATAATGATAAGTAAAAATAAAAAAGAGGGAGTATATTGTACAACTAATTATATTTTAGAAATTTGATTTATATTTACAAACTAGAGAGGAAAGAACACAAACATGCAGTAGTTTTGAGTTAGTAGATTACCAAAAGAGAATTTCAAAAGAAAATATCTTTTAAAATAAATTAATTTTAGAAATTTGATCAAATATACTTATTAGTTTCTGTATTATGCCTCAATTGTTGTAGTATTGTTAAAAGTTGGATTATTGCAGGTCTTCTCAAATTCAAGGGAGAAAATAATAGTTGGCTGAATAAATTGTCATGTTTTAGCTGTTTTCAAGATTAGTTCCTTATTTTCAGCCAGTAGTAAGTTAAGTTAGCAGATGTTTAGGAGTAATTTATTGCATCTTTAGTTAAGGTACAATGTATATATTCAGTTTTTGAATGTGCCTTTGTTCTCCTCTATCAACAACAACATTGGCATCAAAGCCTTTTAGTTGTTAACGGATTTGTGAGATTTTGTGAGTTATATTGATTGACTGAAACCCAAACACTAAATTAGACCATTCTATAAAATATCAGATTGTAGAATTATAGAAGGTGAGAGTAGTTTTTTATCAACTGTTCCGCTAATTTTAAATGGAGAAAACTATCAAATTTGGGTTGTTAGGACAGAAGCCTATATGGATACATGTGATCTCTAGGAGGTAGTATAGGAGGATTATGAAGTTCCTCCTTTACTTGGCGATCCTATGATGTCTCGGATAAAAACTCATTAAGAGAAGAAGACCAGAAAGTCGAAGGCGAAGGCTTGCCTCTATGCTACAACATCTCCTAATATTTTTTTTCAGAATCACGACTCTTAGCTCGACTAAGACAATATGAGACTTTCTGAAAAAGGAATATCATGGAGATGAAAGAATTGGGGGCATGAAGGTCTTAAACCTAGAGAGGGAATTTTAAATATAAAAATGAAAGAATCTGAAACAATCAAAGAATACTTAGATAAACTTATCAATCTGACTAGTAAGGTAAAGTTACTTGATAAACTTTCTGATACGAGGATTGTGCAGAAAATCCTTGTTACTTTACCTGAAAAGTTTGAAGCGACAATTGCTTTATCCAAAAATATAAAAGATTTGTCAAATATCATTTGGTAGAACTTTTGAACTCCTTGCAAGCGCGGGAACAAAAAGGAATGATGAGGAACGAGGTCACTGTTGAAGGTGCAAGCAGGGCAGCAAATTCAACTCTAGAGGTAAAGGCAAGAAGCAAAAGTTCAAGAAAGGTTATTCTATGTTGAATTTGGTATAGAAAAACTTACAGAACTGAATTTGGAGTTAAAACGAAGATTTTGGACCTAAAGTTGCATTTTCAGTTTATTTCGGATCATAGTTTGACTTTGGTCAACATTCAGAGTTTGGAGGCTCGAATCGAAATTTTGACAATTCCAGTAGTTTCAGATGGTGAAACTAACGCTAAGAATGGTCTCATTATAATTTTTAGAGCTTCTACGTTTATTTTGAGTATTTGAGTCCTAAACTAGTTTAAGCGATCTTTCTCGGGTTCTTCGCCAAGGAGGTCTCAAATTCGAATTCTGACGATCCCATTGAGTCCGAAACATCATTTTTGATAGGATTCCATGTTTTATTTGTGTTCATGGGGTTTCATGGGGTTCATGGATCCCAAGGGTCCATTTTGTGATTTTACTAAACTGTGTTTTGCTGATTTTAGTTGTTTCTGGTGCAAGCATAATTGTTCTTCGCATTCACGGATGTAGGTCCACGTTCGCAGAGTACACGCGCACCTAGACCTCCGCATTCATGGAGGTGATGCTCGTGTTCGCGGAGCACTGGCAGCCTCTCCTTCGCGTTTGCGGAGTGTGTGGTGTAGCCAGGCTTCCGTGTTCACGGAGCTATTTATGTGCCTGAACGGTGTCACTTTTAAAGTGATGGGTTTATTTAATTTCCACAATTTCCAAACTTTCATGCTTCATTTTAGAGAGGATCTTCAAGGGTTTTCAAGGCAAATATCTTGGGTAACTATTTTCTAACCTATTTCCTCAATTTCATTGATTAAATTGTGTTCTTAACTTTTAATTTTGGGATTGTAATTGGAGAATTCGGGGATTTTTCGAACTTTGATCCCTTATACTTAATTGTTGATTTCTACCTCATTTTAACTCCATTTTTGAAATGGTTTTCTCCATTGAATTCCTTATTACTTGGAGAACATTTTCATATATTAAATTTCAGATTTAGGCTACCTTTACAGGCATGGGATTTTTGACTATTTTGCCCTTTTCATCCGAATTGGTTGATTTAGTGTCATTGAATTCATTATGTGATAGTGATGCTATATATGAATAAATTTTGATGATTCGGAGTATCGTAGAAAGGGGAAAGTTTTTATTTGACTTAATTCGAGACTTTTTCTAAGGAAAGTGGACTTTTAACCTTTTGTTAAGTACGATTGAACCTTGTATTATCCTATGTGAATGTGTTTGAGTGATTCTGGCTAGGGTGGAGTAGAATTATACTGTTGTAGGCTTTGAGCATTCGATTTCAGATTTGGTAATTGTAAATGTTATGATTTCTTGACTTGTGAAATAATTGCGGGGTTGTAAATACTTGTGAAACTTAGGGATTAGTGAATCATTCTAGTGGATATGATTTGGGTAATGGGGAAGAGGAAGCAATGACATATATGACTTGAATCTTGAGATAATGTCCATTGTTGTGACTTAGCCTTGTAAGATACTTTTGTGAAATGAACTTGTGATGCCATGGATGATAATGTGAAAGTGTTCATGATATTCTGATTGTTGAACTTTGAATTATATTACATAAAATTGTCTATTGAATCTCCTCATATTAAATGTTTAGTTAAATGGTTATGCTGTGATGTTGTTGGAACTTGTAGAACTATTTTCTTGGGAAATTAGAACTCAAATGATGAATTGTCTTGAAGTATGATGACTAAGGACAATTGAAAGAGTCAAATTATATTATATTATGATTATGCATATTGTGTTGGTGAGGGCTCCAATATTGAAAGACGATGAAAATGATTGATGAATCATGACTAAATGTTGCAATATGGACATCTTGCCTATTATAGATATGTGAGAAGGTGATTAAAGTACCTCGATGACATAAATTGCTTAATTCTCCATTTGTGATGAAAAGCTGATGAAAAATGGTTCCGACTAGTTGCTAATGAAATTGAGATTACAATGATATTAAAAATTGATGCTCATTACTTGTAAATTGATAATGAATTTGTTGAGTACCACTTGTGAGCTAGAAATTTGGTTATAAGCTTGGAATGGATTGATATTTATATCTTGTATATTGAAATGCTTGACTTGAATTGATATATTTATTATAGTGTGGACTATTGCATGCACACTTTTTTACTCTATGTGAATATTATGTTGTTGAGCATTCTTGACTGAGTTCCACTAATATATTATAGGATCGAGTCACACAGTTCATGGCAAGAGATACTGATTTATTATGGGGTTAGGCTACATGCTCCGTGGCAAGAGATACTGATTAATTATCAAGTTGGCCCACATGTTCCATGGCATAAGATATTGATTCATTATGAGGTTTGGCCACACGCTATGTGGTATGACATATTAATTCATTATAGGTCAGGCCACATGCTCCATGGCAGGTAAAATTGATGATACTGGGGACGGGCCTCACACTTTAAGGCAGATACATAGATAGATATGTCTCTCTTGGGTTCCGACTAGCACTATTAGCGGATGTGTTTCATAGGAAAAACATGCATCATGATTACTTGACATTGCACCACATTGTTTACATCCCATAACATTAATTCCATGTTACATTATTCTTTCTTGATACTATTATATGTTTTATATGAGAATTGTGAATAATCTGAGACTGTTTATGATATGGAATGTCTAAGGTACCATTTGACTTTATATATCAGTTGTATATTTTGAGATTGATGCTATGTAAGGTATATGTATATATTTAGGTGTTTGGTATATTGTATTGTGCTGGGACTTTCCTAAGTGCAAGTCTGTAGGGTAGTATATGGTTGGGAAGACATGAGTATTTGTGTTCTTCATCGCTTTATTTTAGGTTAGTCTCTAGTTGTTGAGTACTGTGTTCTGTGGTGCTCACCCCTTGCTATATTTTTGTAGGTTGTGAGCTCAGTCCTTCTTGCTAGCTTTCTACTTCCAGTATCAAGCTTTTGGATCTTTTGAGAGGTAGTTGATTGTCTCTTCGACAGACCTTTGGGGATTCTACTTTATGTTATATTCTAGTCCTTCTTGCTAGCTTTCTACTTCTAGTATCGAGCTTTTGGATCTTTTGAGAGGTAGATGATTGTCTCTTCGGCAGACCTTTGGGGATTCTACTTTATGTTATGTTCTATTTGAGGACTAAACATTGAGACTTGTATTTCATTGAGCATTAGTATTATTAGAGGCTTGTACATATGACACCAGTTTCTGGGAATATTGTAGTTTTTGATTTCCTATGATTATCTATCCTATTAGACTATTTTATCTTTATTTTTTATTATTATGTTGGGTTGTTCAGGTTTTGGGCTGACTCGTGTTGGTGGGTTAGGTGAGTGCCATCACACCTAAGTTTTAGGTCGTGATAATTTGGTATCAGAGTTCCAGGTTCATAGGTCTCATATGTGTACATGCCCAGTCCAATAGAATCTTATGGATCAGGGCGGAGACGCTTGTTACTTACCCTTGAGAGGCTATGAAGACTGTTAGGAAGTTCTCTCTTGCTTATTTCTAATCAATTCATGCGTGAGTTTTTACTCTAGTGCTGATTGATTGTGTGCCCCTGGGCATTAGGTAAGAACTAGAGCTACAACGGCTACCGGATGAGGGGAGATAGCTCTAGATTGCTATTAGGGGTAGGGGCTGAGCCATAGGCCGAGATAGAGGCCAAGGTCGAGAAGCAGCACCGGCAAGAGATTATGAGTGGGTATCTCCCACGAGCCAGCTATGGGGCCTAGAGAGGATCAGGTTCCTCATGATTATGTTACTAAACCACTACTATAGGATACACTTATGAGAGTTTTGAGTATGCTTGAGACCATGGGTCAGGCAAGTAGCATAACTAATACATTAGGTACTTCATAGATACGGGTTAAGGTTCAGCCTTAGGATCAACAGCAGGCCTTCAAGGCCTAAGTACAGGTAGATCAGCCATTAGCATCCCTTCTTGTTGAGATCCCTCCTGTAGTTGCCTTTAATGATGAGGAGCAGTGTCGATATGAGATATTTAGGAAGATGGGGCCACCTCAGTTCCAGGGTGGAAAGACAGGACACACATGAGTTTTTAGTTACTTATAGGGAGATACTTGAGACTGTGGGGTTGGCAGAGACTCTTGGTGTGCGATATATTTCCCTTCATTTCCATGGGCAAGTCAGGGAGCGAAGGAGGACCTATTTGGGGTCATTTCCAGTTTGGTCTCCTTTGATGGCTTGGGAGGCATTTTCTAGTGCCTGCTATGATTGATTTGTTCCTTGGAGCGTCCGTGAGGAGGGCGTTCTGAGATTCGAGTGTTTGAAATAGGGCATTATGATCGTTTTCGAGTATGAGATTCATTTTTACCAGCTGGTCCGGCATGCTACAATTATTATTCCTAAGAAGGCAGAGAGAGTTCACATGTGTGTGAGAGGGTTGGTTTATTCTATGAGGAGGTCGGTGTTCTAGGTGTCTGGAGATGGAGCTTTTTTTCAGTTAGTGGTTACTGCCGCCAAGGAGGCAGAGCTCATTCAAAGAGAGGAGTTTAGGGACCCTAAAAAGGTCTGTACATCTAGACAGCTCTCAGGTGCCTCATCAGCAGGCAAGGATATGAGTAGGAGAGGTGGTTCGCTTCAACACTGAGCTTGGTTTATGCTTCATTGCCAACTTCGAAGGCCAGCCAAGGCCCTCGTGGTTCACATAGTGATGGACAGGTATCATTTAGTTTTCAACAAAGGCCCGCGGGCTGGGGAGGTTACAACATTTCCCCTCTATCCTTTAAGTCCTTTTCTCACTTGAGGTCATATTATGGGTGTGTTTTTCCAGAACATGTGATTAGATATTTCCTTCACCAGACTCATACGGGGCCACACTACTTGTGTTTAGTAGTACCGATCAGAGATTAGGCTCTTCCGGCTAGATATATAGCCCCTCAAACAAGGGGTCATGGTAGGGGCATCTAGGTAGAGATGGAGGTACTCCGGGTGGGGGTACAGGTGATGCACTGGTACAGTAGGGTAGGTGAGGTTCTATTCAGGCAGTTGGTGGTACAGGCAACTATTTCTATGCTTCTCTTGGGAGGCTCGAGGCTGAGGCATCGGATGTTGCTATTACAGGTATTGTACTAGCTTGTCATAGGCCTATATTGGTATTATTGATCCTAGATCCACATATCCTTATGTATCTATGTGTTGCTCTATTGAGTTTGATTATTGCATGAGCATATGCCTGTGTCCGTACATGTATCTACTCTGATAGGTGATTCTTTAGTGGTGAATCGGGTTTACCAAACCTATCTTGCCCTTTGGATGGTTATAATACTTAGGTTGATATGATTATTCTTGATATGGATTGACTTGTGGCCTGATGTTGAAAATCCCTTGTGACATACGAATATGGATTGTGGATCTTGTCGTGCTTATTCATGAAAAGTATTGGAGTTGCTAATGTTGGGTTTAACTCATGGTTTTCTTCATTACTTTGGGTATTTATCTAGTTGTTGAGAAGTTGATTCAACTACTGTTCCTGCTTTCCGGTAGTGTTAATAGAGGTGTTGTAAGCTTAGGTGTATCATTCTCTAGTTGTCCTTTGTGGTCGTCACCTTCCTTTTCTCAAGATTAATTGGATTCCCTCTTACGATCATGCATTGTTTACATGTTAGATTTGTGCAACTTAGGTTCAGGGAGGGCTATTTTAAGAGAACAAAACTTGAATGAGATTTATGATGGTTTGTATATAACAATAGGCTACGATTGGTTCAGGATCATTCTTGGCCTCCAAAGGAATTGGATATGAGTTACTTAGTGGTCTCATGGGTGGAAGTTCATCCTAATATGTATATTGTGGTATGAGGGTGTGGATTCAAGTTTGGTTCATTGGCTAGTTTCAGACTTGGTAATTACTTTTATAGGGCAGAATTTCAAGTTGGTCCATAAATCTTATTCTTGATAGTAGATCTTGATGGTATAGCTCTAGGAAATGAGATTTCTTGGAAGCAATTAATGACTTTGAGAATTGTATTTCAAAATCTTGGTTGCTTCTAGTGAGGCTCCTCCCTTAGCTTGATGTTCAAGGACGAACATGAATTTTAGTGGTAAATGATGTAATGACCTCAAAGGTTATTTTTGATACAATTACCATTTTGTTCTTTCCGAAAGTTGCCCCAAGTCATTTTTTGTTGAGTCTGAAAGTTGGATTTTGGAAACCTTGTAAAAAGTTAGAGTTTTGCTAAAGAAAGAGTTTAAGAGGCTTAAAGTTGGAATTTTGAGTTTTGTGGTCATCTTGAGTCTCGAGTGTCGAAATTCAGTTTCGTCAATTCCATCAGCTTCGTAATGCTGAATCTTATCTAGGAGAATTTGCAAAGTTGAATTTAGAGTTAAGACGAAGATTTTGGAACTAAAGTTGCATTTTCAGTTCATTTTAGATCATAGTTTGACTTTGATCGTCATTCAAAGTTTGGAGGCTCGAATCAAAATTCTGACAATTTCAGTGGTTCCTAATGGTGAAACCACCGCTAGAAATGGTCCCATTTTAATTGTTAGAGCTTTCAATGTTTTTTTGAGTCCTAAACTAGTTTATATGATCTTTCTCGAGTTCCAGGCTAAGGAGGTCCCGAATTCAAATTGTTTCCATTGAGTCCAAAACATCATTTTTGATAGGGTTCCATGTTTGGTTTGCACGGGATTCTGAACGAATCTCGAGGGTCCATTTCATGATTTTACTGAACTGTGTTTTGCTGGATTTTAGCTGTTCCTAGTGCAAGCGTAATTGTTCTCTACATTCATGGATATGAGTCCCCATTGTGGAGTCCACCCACACCTATACCTCAACGTTCGCGGAGGTGATGCCCGCGTTCACGGAGCACTGGTAGCCCCTTCTTCGTGTTTGTGGATGGGCACTCCGCATTCGCGGAGTGTGTGGCATAGGCAAGCTTCCCCCTTCGTGGATTATACTCTGCGTTTGCGGAGCTATTTATGTGCCTGAACAATGTCACTTTTAAAGAGAAGGGTTTAATTAATTTCCACTATTTTCAAACTTCCTAGCTTCGTTTTAGAGAGGATGTTCAAGGGTTTTCTAGGCAAATCTCTTGGGTAACTATTTCCTAACTTATTTCTTCAATTTTCATTAATTAAATTGTGTTTTTAACTTATAATTCTGGGATTTTAATTGGAGAATTCGGGGACTTTTGGGACTTTGAATCCTAATACTAAATTGATGATTTCTACCTCATTTTGTCTCCATTTTCGAAACGATTTTCACCGTTCAATTCCTTGTTACTTGGAGAACATTTCCATGCATTAAATTTTAGATTCTAGTTACTTATTTCGGCATGGAATTTTTTACCATTTTTTCCTTTTCACTCGAATTGATTGATTTTAGTGTCATTAAATTTGTTATGTGATTGTGATACTATATCTGAAAAGATTTTGATGATTCGGAGTATCGTAGAAAGGGGAGAGTTTTGGATTTGACTTGATTCGAGGCTTTTTCTAAAGCAAGTAAACTTCTAACCTCTTGTTGAGAATGATTTAACCTTGTACTATCCTATGTAAATGTGTTTGGGTGATTGTGACATGAGGTAGGATAGAATTATGTTGTAGTCTTTGAGCATGAGATTTCAGATTGGGTAATTGTAAATATTGTGATTCCTTGACTTGTCAAATAATTGTGGGGTTGTGAATACTTGTAAAACTTGGGGATTAGTGAACTATTCTAGTGGATATGATTTGGATAATGGGGGAGAGGAAATGATGACAGTATGACTTAAATCCTAAGATAATGTCCATTGTTGTGACTTAGGCTTGTAAGATGCTTTTGTGTAATAAGCTTGTGATGCCATGTCAATAATGTGAAAGTCTTCATGATGTTCTGATTGTTGAAATTTAAATTATATTACACTGAATTGTTTATTGAATGAATTGTCTATTGAATCTCCTCATGTGAAATGTTTAGTTAAAAGCTTATGTTGAGATGTTGTTGGAACTTGTAGAACTATTTGCTTGGGAAATAAGAACTCAAAAGATGAATTGTCCTAAAATATGATGACTAAGGGTAATTGAAAGAGTTAAACTATTTTATATTGTGATTATCGTGTATTGTGTTGATGAGGGCTCCAATGTTGAAAGACGATGAACATGATTGATGAATTATGACTAAAAGATGCAATATAGACATCTTGCCTATTGATAGATATGTGTGAAGGTGATTAAAGTACCTCGATGACATGAATTGCTTAATGCTCCATTTATGATGAAAATTTGATGGGAAATGATTCAGGTTAGTTGCTAATGAAATTGAGATTACGATGATATTGAAGATTGATGCTCATTACTTGTAAATTGATAATGAATTTGTTGAGTACCACTTGTGGGGTAGAGATTTGGTTTATAAGCTTGGAACATATTAATCTTTATATCTTGTATGTTAAAATGCTTGACTTGAATTATATATTTATTGTAATGTGGACTCTTGCATGCATTCTTTATAACTCTATGTGAATATTATGTTGTTGTGCATTCTTGATTGAGTTCCAGTGATTCATTATGGGGTTGGGCCACACGCTCTATGGAAAGAGATACTAATTCATTATGGGGTCGAGCCACACGCTTCATGGCAAGAGATATTGATTCATTATAGGATCGGGCCACACATTTCGTGGCATGAGATATTAATTCATTATGTGGTTAGGCCACATGCTCCGTGGTATGAAACATTGATTCATTATGAGGACAGGCCACACGCTCCGTGGTAGGTAACACTGATGATATTAAGAACGAGCCTCACGCTCGGGGATAGATACATGGATAGATATGTCCCCATGGGTTTCGATTAACACTATTAGCGGATATGTATTGTAGAACCGACATGTATCATGAATACTTGACATTGTACCACATTTTTTACATCCCATAACATTCATTCCATGTTATATCATTCTTTATTGATACTATTATATGTTTTATATGAGAATTGTGAATAATCTGAGATTGTTTATGATATGGAATGTCTAAGGTACCATTTGACTTTGTATATCAGTTGTATGTTTTGAGATTTATGCTATGCGAGGTGTATGTATATATTTAGGTGTTTGGTATATTATATTATCCTGGGACTTTCCTGAGTACAGGTGTGCAGTTGTATGGTAACCACAAGAGAACTTATGTTCTTCATTGCTTTACCTTAGGTTAGTTTCTATTTGTTGGTTACCACCTTGTTTGGTGCTCACCCCTTGCTACATTTTTGTAGGTTGTGAGCCCGGTTCTTCTCGCTAGCTTTCTTACTGTCAGGATCGAGTTTTTGGATCTTTTGACAGGTAGCTGCTTGTCTCTTCGGCAGACTTTCAGGGAGTCTACTTTATGTTCCTTTCTATTTGAGGACTAAACATTAAGACTTGTATATCATTTGAGCGTTCTTATTGTTAGAGGCTTGAACATGTGACGCCAGTTCTAGGAGGATTGTAGTTTTTGATTTCCTATTTTTATCTATCCTATTAGACTGTTTTGTCTTCTGCTTATATTACTATGTTTGGTTGTTCAGGTTTTGCGCCAACTCATCCTGGAGGGTTAGGTGAGTACCATCACACTAGATTTTGGATCGTGACACTAATTATTATGCCAGTAAAACGAAAGTTGGTTAATTGACCGCGATTGTACAAATCACATGACTTATGGGGAGGAGATTTTTAGAGAGTTAGAAAAATCTGCAGTCTCGAAATTCAGAATTGATAATGGTAATTATCTTTCTGCAAAAGGAGAAGGAACAATTAATATTGAAAGCTACTCAGGTACAAAGTTAATTTTGATGTACTTTTGTAAGACATAGAGTTTCAATTAATGTTGAAATTAATTCATCAGATAGTCTTTTTTGAAAATATACAAAATAACAATAACAACAACAACAACATATCTAGTGGAATTCTACAAGTGGGGTTTTGGGATGGTAAAATGTACGCAAACCTTACCACTACCTCATAGAGATAGAGAGGCTATTTCTGAAAAACTATCGTGTAGAAGAATCGAGCCCATAAGCAGAAGGTACTAGATATGAAAAAAGGGAAAAGAAAGAACAGAAAGGAGAAAGTAAAAAAGCACATGATAATATAAAAATATGATAAAGGAAAACAAATATAAGACGAATAATGACAAGATAGGATGTAGAGACATAACTAATCCTACGAACCTACTATATCACAAGGTCATACATCAACCTACTTCTACTAGCCTATTAGCCTTCTACGATAATACATGACCTCCACTCTTTATATCTAAGATCATCTCCTCGGTGACATAAAGTTTTTTCATATCCTGTCTGATCACCTCCCCCTAATACTTCTTCGATCTACCTCTTCACCTTTGAGTAACCCCTAAATCCAACTTTTCGCACCTCCTAACAGGAGCATCAATACTCCTTCTTTACACATACCTAAACCAATGTAGTTTCACTTCCCTCATATTGTCAGCCAAAGGGGCTGCCTCTAACTTTTCCAGATGGTCTTATTCCTAATCTTATCACTCCTGGTATGTCCATACATCCATCTCAACATCCTCATTTGTGCAACCTGCATCTTCTGAACATATGAATTTTTAATTGGTCAATGCTCCACCCCATATAGCAGAGATGGTCTAACCACCATTCTGTAAAACTTGCATTTAAGTTTAGGTGGTATCTTTTTATCACACAATACTCTAGAGGCAAGCATCCATTTCGTCCATGCTGCCCTAGTACAATGTGTGACATCATAGTCGATATTGCCACTACTCTGGATGATGGATCCAAGATACTTGAAGCTTTCTATCTTTGGAATAGGTTAAGTAGCAAGTGTCACTTCAATGTCTGCTTCATCTCTTACAACACCGAATTTACACTCTAAGTATTCTCTTTTAGTTCTGCTCAATTTGAACCCTTTGGATTTCAAATTGAGTATATCTCCAAACCTCCAATCTATAATTAACTTTAGCCTGAGTCTCATCAATTAGTACTATGTCATCTGCAAATAGCATACACCATAGCACCCCTTCTAGATAGACTGTGTCAGCTCATCCATTACTAAGACACAAAAGAAAGGGCTAAACACAGATCCTTGATAAAGTCCCATCTCAACAGGAAAATACTATAAGTCTCCTCTTACCATTCTTACACGAGTTTTGGCTCCGGATATATTTCTTTTATCATACTAACATACACTATTGGAACACCTTTCTCCTCTATACATCTCCATAGGACATCCCTAGAACTTTGTCATAGGATTCCGGTGTCCCTCCTTCTCTCCCTATATTTCTCCATTAATCTCCTAACAAGATGAATTGCTTCAGTAGTTGACCATCGTAGCATAAATCCGAACTGATTCTCTTAAATAATTACTCCTTTTCAGTAGTTGACCATCGTAGCATAAATCCGAACTGATTCTCTTAAATAATTACTCCTTTCTCACCCTCATCTCCACCACTCTTTCCCAGGCCTTTATAGTGTGACTTAGCAACTTGATACCCCTGCAATTGTTACAAGTTTGAATATTACCCTTGTTCTTGTACAATAGAACCATTGTACTCCTCCTCCATTCATCAAGCATCTTAGGAGTCTTCATAATAGCATTATTCATTAGCAACTATGAAACATCATTATTATACTTTTTTCCACATTCACAGAGCCATCACCAATTAAGGGATTTATTTTTCCTTTAGGGTAATCAAAGAAATCCCCCACATCCAAGTGTGTCAAGTCAACACGATTTTCAGCTATAAAATTAACTTTAGGATTCTTATCCTTCTTTCATAGTGATGCCTAATAAAGCTCAACCAAGTGTTTGGGAGTTTAACAATCACGTGCATAATGATTTCTTCCACCACGTCAAAAATAATTTGGTCTAACTGCTTCAGGTTTCTCACCTTTTCCTTTCCCCTTTCTATATTGGTTTTTCTTTGGTGAATGATTAACACCCGGGAAAGAATTATGTTCTCACCTTTCACACTTTTAGAATTTAGAGAATTCAACCTCAACATTAGTTGATCCCATCAACTTATCATGAGAATAAACACTTGAAAAATCTTTTATTTCTTCAATATATATCTAATAAGTAAACTCCAATTTTACCATGACACGTCTCTTTTGCTTTAGTAAATTTATAATTTACTATTACATGAGCAGATTGCAAATTTATTACTCAGGAAGAAATTTTCATATTCATTCTTTCTCAATTACTCTATCTCTTTTTTGGAGATGAGTCGTGATCCTAATAAAATAAAGTGCTCATTCATATTGAGAAGTTTTATTGAATACAATCATATTTACTTTAACGAATGGATCTATACCTGTAGTATTATCAAAAAGTTCTCATTCTTTAAGAATGGAACACAATCATCTTAGTATATCAATTTATGACAACTTAGTACCTCATTCCATGATCATGTTTATTATTAAATCACTTAGCTTCTTTTAAAAAAATCATGCACTGCTACCACATTCACTTCAAAGAGTGGAGCATTTTTAATGGAACACATTTTATGAATAGACTTATAGTCTTTTAGCCTCAGATGCATCCAACCAATCGTGCCTTTAGATGTATGATCATTTTCAAGTGATCATATTTTTCTTTTAGGGTTTTTCACAAATCAAGTTGATCTTTAACTGTGAGATGCTCATATTTTCAAAATTCATCAAGATGATGATGCAAGAATATCATAGCTTTAGCACAGTTTTATTTTGATGCTTTATTTTTATTCTTAATGGTGTCTCCAAGACCCATACCGTCCAACACCTATGAAGGGTATTTCTTGCCCAAACTATGAAGGGCAACAAACTCAAGTTTGATAAATTAGTCATATTAAAAAGAATGAAAATAAATAATGCCTTAGCCTTGAAACTTAACCTTCATTCTTTAAGACGGCAGAGTCTCGTGCTAATAACGTGTTATAAAATTAAGACAAAATATTAAAATTATAAAAGAACAAAGGAAAAGAGAGTAATAATTCTTCTTCAATGATATTTCTTTTTTAGGCTTAACTTATAAACAGACACCTAAACTTGTCCTCACTTTTTACTTAGATACCTAAACTAAGACAAGTTCCTAATAGACACCTCAACTGTTAACATTTGATCCCATTAAACACTTTTATCCTACTTGGCACTCTCCATTTGTCCTTTTTCATGAAAAAGGACTGCGGAAAGTGTCAAGTAGGATAAAAATATTTAATGGGATCAAATCTTAGCAGTTGAGGTGTCTATTAGGAACTTGTCTTAGTTTAGGTGTCTAAGTGAAAAATGAGGACAAGTTTTGGTGTCTGTTTATGAGTTAAGCCTTCTTTTTATTACTTAATACGGAAAGTAATGCCTATTTATAGACACAAATTTGGTAAGGTAAATATGAACATATATTTGTTTTCATTGTACAACTAGGAGATAATTATGAACATAGAATATTTTCAACATTATATATCTAGTAGGTAAGTATGTACATGGACATACATATATTTTCAACATACATTTTCTTATTTTCGTCATGCGATCATACAATATTTTTTATAATTGTGTTACAATGAAAAATTTCTATTAATTAACTTCTAGCAAACAATAATAAATGCTAAGCTTGTTTGGACATAATTTAAAAAGAAAATTTTGAATTAATTTAAAATAAATCGTTTTTGAATAGTTGATCTTTTGCTCCTCAAAATGCTTTTAAGGATTATAGCATATACATATTTTTTGGTATTAAGCTACATTTATGACCAATACTAAAGTTCATATCTTGATTATTAAAATAGTCTTAAAAATCATGTATCAATGTTTGACAATCAAGATATTAATAATTTGATAATGTATTCATCAAAATATTAAGAGTTATTAGTTTTTCATTTTTATGTAGGATATTTCTTAATATAAAATATGATAAACTATTTAACAAAGAAAATTTGAAGAAAAAATTTAATCTTTAAATTTGAGGAATATTAAGTTACAAAAAAAGAAAAAGACAAATGAGGAGTTAAAAAATAAAGAAGACAACAAAAGAAAATTTCAATAGAGAAAGACTATGTTAAGAAATATAAAAAAAGAAAAAAAAACTAAAATATAAATAAAGGAAAAAACAACCTGAAAAAGAAACACAAGGACATTGGTTATTTTGTGGGTATCGTTAATACAAGCCATCTTTTTCCGAATCATCTAGTGCCTTGTAGGTATCGTTAAAGTGGATTAGGTCTCACTAAAGAAACCATCCCAGGGTTTGTAAAAGCGAACAAGGTCTCACTTTAGCAAAACACGCGGGGTTCACTAAAGCGCCCCCCCCCCCCCCCCCCCCACTATATTTTTCAGGTGTTTCTAAACGACCTCGTAATTGCTTTTGTGACATCTGAGGGGGATTTTTGGGATTGAAAATCAAGAAAAACGCCCGTTTTCATCCTCTTAAAAATTGAAGCTTGGAGGGAAATTTTCAATGGAGTTTTTTAAAGAAACTCATTAGGCAAGTTCTTTTTAACCAAATACTTTTACTTTCAATCAATATTTGGTGATTCCAACTCATTTTTTTGGTTTTTAACTTGATTTTGGGGAGAGTTCATGAAACTTAGTTTTGAGCATTTTTGATGATTTCTAACTCGTCTTCAATACCATTTTTATGATTTTTTCGACCATGAGTCCCTAATAACTTGTAGAACTTGGTCCAAAGTTCAAATTTCAATTTTGACCCTTTCAAGTTAATTTATTTGGAATGATTTTGCTCCTGATTCCTAATTATTGCAATATGGGTATGAATAGATTCCTTATGATGTATATGTTATATTTTTTTTATAGTGGATCACCATTTTGAGAGTTGAATTCGTGATTCTCTATTAGATTAAAGTGTTCATGTGCGGTTCAGTCTTGAGATAGGTTTAGGTAACATTCCTTGAAATTAGGGTTGGGTAATTGAATATTCTTATGTGTTAGATTATGGAGGTAATTAAGTACTTTTATGTGTTAGATTTCAGAATATGGGATCATGACAAGTTGCTTTGATGTGATATTGTAGATTGTCACCATGTCTAATCATGAAATTTATGAATATTTGTGGTTGTGGCCTCCCTTATTACATAATTTATATGATTGAGACATTCATGAATAAATTGAAAAATTTATTCGGTTGTGATGAGATTATGTTGAGGCATGCCTTATCGAAAAATGAATTCCTAAGTTGAATTATGACTTGAATAGTCAGTTCTTTTGAAAATTTTATAGGGAACCTTTTCTAACCATTGGAAAATTTGAACTCTATCATTTATTTGTATGTGAACTTCTAACTTACTATAGATTATGCTTATACTCCTTCTCATGCATCTATACCTTGGAAACTGGTTGTGATGAATTGCTTGTTTTGAAAGAAAACGTGATACTTTTGAAAATGCTTAACCATGCATGGGTGATAATGTGATGGTTATATTGGGTTTGTGTATGAGGTATATGGTCTGCGAGGCCTCTGGGCCCCCCTTAATCTATGGAGTCATTGCTCGACGGAAGTGTATACCAAAGGTTGTCTTACAACCTTGATTTCACCTTGCATTGCATACATTGCATCATCATTATTGAACTATATCATTATTGCACTATATGACCTGAATGAAGTGTTGTATTGTGATTTATGCTTATTTTTCTGCATCATATGATATATATATATATATATATATATATATATATATATATATATATATATATATATATATATATATATTGGCGGCACTTGGTCAGACTGGGTTTTTCTATGTTTTTTGTGGAAGCGTCCTTAGTTTTTCACATAGTTTGCTTAATACCTAATACCCAATCCGTTAAACCTATTGGGTACACATTATTGTACTCATTCCTACTTTTTCCTCCCTCTGCAAATTTCAGTTAGGGTTCCCCCCAAGGTAGTTGGTTTGTTCGTGCATTTGGTCCTCTTAGTTCCAATGGTGAGGCTCAGGGCTTCGAGTTTCCATTGGATGCTATTGTAGTTTTTTTGTCTTTGTTTATTTTTGGAGACTAAAGTTGTATCCATAAACTCCTATATTTTAGTAAATGCTCTATAGAACTTGTGACACCAGGTTTAGGGATTGAATTGTATTTTGAGATTATAGCTATAAGTATTTATTTATTTACCTTTCTTGAAGCTTCTTTGTTGTTTAGTCAAGTTTTGATGTCTTTTAGTCATGATCCCATTTTCGGATCGTGACATATTTCACCTATGGAGCCCAACTCATTCTCATATTTTCAATAAGTTCAAAGCATATGCATCAAAGATTTACATGATTTTATTTTCAATTGTTCAAATTATGATGTAACTTGAACTTATATAATCAAATATGCATGAATTGGTCCACATAAATCAGTATGGATCAACGGGAGCTTCTCAGACGCTCTCCAGGTTGCCTTAGCAAAAGGCATCTTGCTTTGCTTTTTCAATTGACATGTGTTGCAGCTTACGTGTTCATCCTCCATAAATGATAGTTCATGAATTATATTGTTCCATACATCTGTTGTCACCTATTGGCTCAGATAGGCAACACACTTTTCCTCCATTGGATCAAAGGAAAAAAAATCCCTCTCCTTTTAACTTGATAGATTTTTTGATCCCTTGGATCAGATTGACACACTTCCTGTCCTCAAATTGAAGCTTGAAACCATTCTTCAAAAGCTTCCCCACTCTCAACAAATTTTATCAAGTTCGGGAAACAGAAGTTGTTAGAACAAGAATTATAAGAATGGGAGGAATTCAAAATACAACTTATTTCGCTTAGAGGCACGTTAAAACCCTTTCTTGAAGATAGTTGGAGACTTTCCTACGAGCAGATGGAAGAATAAATAATAACTCTATCTTCGAAATTCACTTGAGTCACAAAGCAAGTAATATTCAAGAATGTCGCTTCTATTCTTGAATCAGTGATTTCACCTTTTGATTAATGTCTCTCAAGTGTTTTCAAGGAAAAGTATTTTTTGAATGCTTGTTTTTTCAAACAAAAAGAAACTCTATTTATAGGATAAAAGTTTTGAAATAGAAGATTATAGATTATGACATATATTAGGGTGTCCCAATGGCATATATTAGGGTGATAAAGGACATGTAAGACAGAGCCAAAACTTGAGTAAGAATGATGGGAGAAGACTCAAAATATTTTTCTGTTGAGATGAGACTTCATCAAGGATCTGTGTCGAGCCCTTTTCTATTCTCCTTGGTGATGGATGAGCTGACACGGTCTATTCAAGAGAAGGTTCTATGGTGTATTTATTTCCAGATGACATAGTATTGATTGATGAGACTCGGGCTAAAGTTAATGATAGATTGGAGGTCTGGAGACACGCTTTGAAGTCCAATGGGTTCAAACTGAGCAGGACTAAAACAGAGTACTTGGAGTGCAAATTCAGTGCTGCGGGGGATGAAGCAGACATTGATGTGAGACTTGCTACTCAACCTATTCCCAAGAGAGAAAATTTTAAATATCTTGGGTCCATAATCTAGAGTAGTGGCGATATCAATGATGATATCACACACCGTATCAAGGTAACATGGATAAAATGGAGGGTTGCCTCTGGAGTTTGTGTGATAAGAAGATACCACCTAAACTCAAAGGTAAGTTTTTCAGGTTGGTTGTTAGACCGTCTTTACTATATGGGTGAAGTGTTGGCCAATCAAAAACTCACATGTTCAGAAGATGCAGGTCGTAGAATTGAGGATGTTGAGATGTATGTGTATGTTGGGATGTGGAACCTGATTAATATGTAAATGTTCTTTTTATATATTAACAATCTCGCTATACTATTTTTATTATTCTCTGTGTATTCTATAACAGTGTTATTTTATCAATATAAATACTGCATCAGCGTGGAGGTTACCCACAAGGTGTTACCATGAAATTGCTTTCTCTCTCTCTCTCTTAGGTTTACTAAAACTGTCTTGATTCTTGAATTGTTCTTCGAAATCACCAAGTGTTGTTGTAATCGATCCTAACAACTGGTATCAAAGCACAGGCGATTTAACACGATCACTGAAGATGGATAGTTCGAAGCTTGGAATCGAGAAGTTTGATGGATCTGATTTCAGTTTCTGGAAGATGCAGATGGAAGACTATCTTTATCAGAAAGATCTTCACATACCCTTGATTGGGGAGATGCCTGAAGCCATGGCAGAGGATGTATGGAAACTCAAGGATCGCCAGGTGTTGGGGCTGATCCGGTTGACTTTGTCTAGGAACGTGGCTTTCAACACCGCAAAGGAGAAGACCACAACAGTTCTGTTGAAGGCACTATCAAATATGTATGAAAAACCATCGGCGATGAACAAGGTATATTTGATGCGTAGGCTATTCAATTTGCAGATGTCTGAGACTGGATCTGTAGCGGATCACATAAACGAGTTCAATATGATTGTGAGTCAACTTTGTTCTGTGGAGATTAACTTTGAGGATGAGATTAAGGCATTGATTTTGATGTCATCTCTGCCCGAGTCTTGGGATACTGTTGTTGCTACGATTAGCAGTTCCGTGGATCTGAGAAACTGAAGTTTGATGAAATCTGTGATGTTGTTCTCAACGAAAGTATTCGCAAACGAGAAGTGGGAGATTCATCGAGCAGTGCTCTCAGCGTTGATGAAAGGGGGAGAAACAAATTGAAAGGCCAACATCAACATGGCTGATCAAAATCAAAGAATCGTGGAAAGTCTCCGAATAGACCCAACGTGGTTTCTTGGAATTGTGGAGAGAAAGGGCACTATCGGTCAAGCTGTACGAAACCTAAGAAGAAGAAGAATAAGAAATTTGCAGATGATACTAATTCTGTAAATTCAGCAGAAGACATTGGGGATGCTCTGATTCTGAGCGTGGACAGCCCGGTTGAATCCTGGATTCTGGATTCTGGTGCATCTTTTCATTCTTGTCCGAGCAAGGAACTGTTCCAAAATTTCAAATCTGCATATTTTGGAAAAGTGTACCTTGCAAACAACAAGCCTTTAAAGGTTGAAGGAAAAGGGGATATATGCATTAAGACCCCATCAGAAAATCAATGGACATTGGAAGATGTCAGATATGTTCCCGAACTTAAGAAAAATTTACTCTCTATTGATCAGTTGGATAGCACGGTCTACATAATATAGTTTGGGAATGGTTCATGGAAGATTATGAAGGGGGCTATGGTTGTTGCTCGTGGCACAAAAATTGGACCCTTGTACACCACTGCAGGGTGCATGAATATGGTCGCTGTTGCTGAGGGTGGTTCTAGTGCATGTTTGTGGCACAACAAACTTGGACACATGAGTGCTAAGGGAATGAAGATGCTGGTTGCAAAAGGAGCATTAGGTGGTCTGAAATCTGTTGATATAGGTCTTTGTGAGAGCTGTATTATGGGCAAACAAAAATGAGTTAGCTTTACAAAGACTCCGAGACAACCAAAGAAGGTGCGGTTAGAGATGGTTCATACAGATGTTTGGGGGCCATCTCCAGTTTCATCACTAGGAGGATCTAGGTTCTATGTCACCTTCATTGATGACTTTAGCAGAAAAGTTTGGGTCTACTTCTTGAAGCATAAGTCAGATGTGTTTGCGACTTTCATGAAGTGGAAGGCTGAAGTTGAGAATCAGACTAGTTTGAAGATCAAATGCCTGAGATCTGACAATGGTGGAGAGTACGACAAGTCAGAGTTCAAAGCATTTTGTGGTGTTGAGGGAATTAGACTGATGAGGACAGTTCCGGGGAAAGCAAGACAAAATGGAGTTGCTGAAAGGATGAACAGAATATTGAACAAACGTGCAAGAAGCATGAGGATACACTGTGGGCTACCTAAGATATTTTGGGCAGATGCTTTCAACACAGCTGCTTACTTGATTAACAGGGGACCATCAGTTCCCTTAGAGTTCAAGATTCCAGAGGAGGTGTGGACCGGGAAATAAGTCAAATACTCACACTTGAGAACTTTTGGCTGCACAGCTTATGTTCATGTTGATCCAGAGAAGAGGGACAAGCTTGATGCTAAGGCTGTGAAGTGTTACTTCATAGGCTATGGTGCTGATATGTTTGGCTACAGGTTTTGGGATGATGAAAATCGAAAAATACTAAGACATTGTGATGTCACATTTAATGAGTCTGTCCTATACAAACACAGAGAGCAGAAAGATTCAGAAACTACAAAGCGAGTGGGAGTTGACATTGAGTTACCCAAAGATGTTACTGCAGAAACTCAACCAACTCCAGACGCTGTTGCTGAAGAGTCTGAGGGTGACCAATTGACACCTGAGCAGGTGTTGAGGAGGTCATCCAGAACTATCAGTATACTTGACAGGTATTCACCTTCATTACATTATCTGTTGCTTACTGATGAAAGGGAACCTGAATCTTATGATGAGGCTATACAAGTGGAGAATTCAACTAAGTGGGAGCAAGCCATGGATGATGAGATGAGTTCACTTGAGATGAAAATACGTGGGTACTGATAGAGTTACCTACAGGGAAGAAAGCTTTGTCAAACAGGTGGGGTTCAGAATCAAGGTTAAACCAGATGGCAAAAGAAGATTCAAGGCGAGGTTAGTAGTTAAGGGATACTCACAAAGGAAAGATACTGATTATGCTGAAATATTCTCTCCTGTTGTGAAGTTAACTACTATTCGGATTTTACTTAGTATTGTTGCATCTGAAAATTTGCATCTTGAGCAAATGGATGTAAAAACTACTTTCTTACACGGAGATATAGACAAGGAGATCTATATGCATCAGCCAAAAGGATTTGTTGTTCCGGGAAAGGAACACATCGTATGCAAGCTCAACAGGAGCTTGTATAGACTGAAGCAAGCACCAAGACAGTGGTATAAAAAGTTTGACTCCTTCATGATCAAGAGTGGATTTAGCAGGACTTAAACGGATCAGTGTTGTTAATTCAAGAAATACACTGAGTCCATTGTTTTCTTACTCTTGTATGTGGATGATATCTTGATTGCAGGATCCAGCATGGGGGAAATAAACAGTTTGAAGGAAAGTCTATCTTCAGCATTTGATATGAAGGATTTGGGTGCAGTGAAGCAGATTCTGGGGATGAAGATTTCTCGGGACAAATCTGCTGGCACTTTAAATCTATCCTAGGAGCAGTATATCGAGAAAGTGTTGGCCAGATTCAGGATAACTGATGCTAAGCCCAAAACTACTCCTTTGGCAAATCACAAAAGGTTGTCAAAGGAGCAGTCACCCAAGACAACTGAGGAGCGAGAACATATGGCACTTGTTCCATATGCTTCAGCAGTTGGGAGTTTGATGTATGCTATGGTCTGCACCAGACCAGATATAGCACATGCAGTGGGAGTTGTTAGCAGATATATGGCGAACTCGAGAAAAGAGCATTAGGAAGTTGTGAAGTGGCTTCTAAGATATTTGAAAGGTACATCAAATACTTCACTTTGCTTTGGCAAGAATAAAGTGGTTTTGAAGGGTTTTGTGGATGCTGATCTTGGTGGTGATATGGACTCAAGCAAGAGCACATCTGGGTACATTTACACCATAGATGGTACAGCTGTAAGTTGGATGTCTAGGCTTCAGAAGTGTGTTGCTCTTTCATCTACTGAGGCCGAGTATGTGGCAATGGCTGAAGCTGGGAAGAAGATGGTGTGGCTGGCTGATTATCTGGAAGAATTGGGCAAGAAGCAGAGTGAAAAAATTCTTTACTCAGACAGTCAGAGTGCTATACAGTTAGTGAAGAACCCAGTCTATCATTCGAAGACAAAGCACATCAGAAGACGATACCATTTCATTCGTAGGGCAGTGGAGGATGGTGATATGTGTGTGGAGAAGATAGAGGGTGCAAAGAATCCTGTAGATATGTTGACGAAATGTGTCGATGTTAGGAAACTGGGGTTGTGCAAGACCTCAGTTGGACTTTTGTAGATGTGAGTTCTACAATGTTGTGATGCGGTAGGAAATATTGATATTGTGATCACACTGTTTGAGAGAATACTGTTTTAGTTACCTGATTAGTCTCCAAGTGGGAGAATTGTTGGGATGTGGAGCCTGATTAATATGTAAATGTTCTTTTTATATATTAACGATCTTGCCGTTCAACTTTTAGGCTTTACTATTTTTATTATTCTTCGTGTATTCTGAAACAGTGTTATTTTATTAATATAAATACTGCATCACCGTGGAGGTTACCCACAAGGTGTTACCACAAAATTGCTTTCTCTCTCTCTTAGGTTTAGTAAAACTGTCTTGATTCTTGAATTGTTCTTCGAAATCACCAAGTGTTGTTGTAATCGATCCTAACAGTGTGGACATACCAGGAGTGATAAGATTAGGAATGAGACCATTCGGGAGAAGCTAGAGGTGACCCCTGTGGCTGACAAGATGAGGAAAGCAAGACTATGATGGTTTGGACATATGCAGAGAAGAGTATTGATGTTCCTGTTAGGAGGTGCGAGAGGTTGGATTTAGGAGTTACACGGAGGGGTAGAGGTAGACCAAAGAAGTATTAGGGGAGGCGATCAGACAAGATATTGTAAAACTCGATCTCACCGAGGACATGACCTTAGATAGAAAGGAGTAGAGGTCCCGAATTAGAGTAACAGGTTAATAGGTAGTAGGGTTAGGTTGATGTCTGGCTATGGGGTATAAGTAGGGTAGTAGGTTTAGTCGTGCCTTATATCTTGTGTGGCCATTATCCGTCTTATATATGTTAATTCTAGCGTATTTGCATACCATCATGTGTTTTTAGCTATTAGTCGCTCTTTCTATTTCCTTTTCTTTCCTTCCCTTTCTTTCATATCTTATTTATCCTGCTTATGGGTTTTTGAGATGAGGGTTCCCAGGAAACATCCTCTCTACATCTATGAGGTAAGGGTAAGGTCGGCGTACATTCTACCCTCCCTAGACCCCACTTGTGGAATTCCACTGGGCATTTTGTTGTTGTTGTTGTTGTAATATTTGCTAATGATGATATTATTAATATTTATTTCTTTGTATTAATTATGATATAAAATATTAATAATAATATAACTATTTAATTTCTAAACTTATATGTGTATTTCATCAAGTCTCTTTAGTACTATTCATGAAAATATGAATTTTAAATTCTGTTGGTTCAAATAAAATAGTAACAAGTGAACCCTTTTTATAAGATGATTTTAAATCTTAACATCGTCCCTACTATGTGCACACGCAATTATTTTTTGGAGAATTGAATAGAATATACTTATTAAAATAAGATTGAAAAGTGATAAGTATGTATAGGTAGTAAAATAGCTGACTACCCAAAGTATTGTAGTAAATTATTTGAATATATTGATATAAATTAGTAGATGAAATCTTCGACCAAACCATTAATATTGATTAAATAATTGTAGTAAAGTTGCATGTTGTTTAAATATATGGTAGGTATAATTTTTTTACTATCTATATTGTTTAAATTGAAAGAAAAAAATTAAGTCATAAATGTAGGCTAAGGAAGAACTACATTAATTTTTAATATTTACTTTTCATATACTACTATCTAAAATGTCTCATGTTAGCCAATTAGGTCTCTTTGAAAAAAAATTTAATAGAGATTTTTTTTTCTTTTTGAAGATATGAATAACTCTCAAAGCAAGTAACTAATTATGACGACATTTGCTTGATTGATTTTGGAACAACGCACACGATATTACAAATGAGAAATATTTTTCTCATTTAAATATGGGCGGTATAAATGTTACTACAATTTTTGGTAGTGCAAATTTGATTGAGGACTTTGGGAAAGCTATTATAATTTTTCCCGAAGGAACTAAACTCACAATAAATATTTCTATGTTCTCTCCTCAATCTCGGAGAAGTTTATTGAATTTTAAAGATATTCGTGAAAATGGTTATCATGTCAAGACAATTGATGAAATGAGTCTTGAATGTCTTGTTATAACCAAAAACGTCTCTAGGCAGACATGTGTTATAGAAAAGTTTCCAGCATAATCTTCTGGGTTGTATTGGACAAAGATTAGTGCAATTGAAGCACATTCTATAGTAAATCAAAAGTTTACTGAGTCCAATACTTTTGCACTTTGACACAATCGTTTGGGACACCTGGATCCATAGTGCTGAGACGGATTATAGAAAATTCAAATGGTCATTCATTAAAGAAATGAAGATTCTTTTAAATTATGAATTTTCTTGTACTGCATGTTACCAAGGCAAGCTAATTATGAGACCATCACAAACAAAAGTGGAAATTGAGTCCCTTGCGTTCTTGGAACATATACAAGGAGATATTTGTAGACCTATTCACCCACCTAGTGGGTAGTTTAGGTACTTCATGCTGCTAATAGATGCATCTTCTAAATGGTCTCATGTATGTTTATTATCATCTCACAACTTGGCATTTACAAAATTGTTGGCACAAATTCTACGATTATGGACATAGTTTCCCGATAATCAGATTAGAATAATTTGCCTTGACAACGCTGCAGAGTTTATATCTTAAGCATTTAATAATTATTGCTTATCAATTGGGATAAGAGTTGAACATCCTGTATTTCATGTTCACACTCAAAATGGTCTTGCTGAGTCATTAATCAAAGGTCTGCAGTTGATAGCAAGACCAATGCTTATGAAAACTATGTTGCCCACTTCTGTTTGGGGCCATGCAATTTTGCATGTTGTAACACTGATTCATCTTAGATCAATAAATTATCATAAGTTTTCTCCATTACAGTTGATTTTGGGTCAAGAACCTATTATATCTCACGTAAGAGTTTTTAGGTGCAGTGTATACGTGCCTATAGCACCACCATATCGCACTAAGATGGGACCTCAAAGAAGGTTAGAATATATGTTGGTTTGAATCACCCTCCATTATTCCCTATCTTGAACCACTGAATTGAGATATGTTTACTGCACGTTTTGCAGATTGTCAATTTGATGAGACAAGTTTCCCGAAAATAGGGGGAGAAAGTAGTGAAATCAAAAGAGAAATTTTGTGAAAAAAATTCATCTTTGTCACATCTTGATCTACGTACTTCTATTTGTGAGCAAGAAGTACAAAAGATTAATTCATCTGTAGAAAATTACAAATCAAATGGCAGATGCATTTACAGATTTAAAAAGGATTACTAAATCGCACATTCCTGCAGAGAATGTTCTAATCCAAATTGATGTCCTTGTAGGACCATCTGTTAGTGTCATAGAAAATGAGTCCAAAGCACGCCTAAAACATGGTAGACCATTGGATTTTAAGGATCAAAATCCTAGAAAAAGAAAACAAAAGATCATGATGACACTATGAATGAACCTCGTATGAGAGTTCAAGATATGAGTAATTATGATATCCATGAAGGGATCAATGAGCTTGAAACTCAAAATGAGGAATCATCCATAAATGCAAGTGAAGCTGAAAAAAATATGAATCGATCAGAAATAGTAGGGGATTATGTCTTTGCTTATAATGTTGCAACCAAAATCATGCAAGATAGTGAGGATCTTGAGCCTCAATCTGTTGCAGAATGCCGACAAAAAAATGATTGGCCAAGATGCAGTTCAATCAGAATTGAAGTCACTTGTCAAGAGTGAAGTTTTTGGGCTCGTAGTTCAAGCACCGAATACTGTTGAACTTGTTGGCTATAAATGGGTCTTTGTACAAAAAAGGGATGAGAAAAATAAAATATAAAGATACAAGACACGCCTTGTTGCATAAGGATTTTCTCAAAGGCCTGGTGTTGATTATGAAGAGACATCCTGGTGTTGATTATGAAGAGACATACTCACCAATTATGGATGGAATAACATTGCATTATCTTATTAGCTTTACGGTCCATGAAAAACTTGAAATGCATTTGATGGATGTGGTTACAACCTATCTTTATGGATCACTTGATAATGAGATATACATGAAAATTCCTGAAGGATTTAAGATGCCTGAATCATATGGTTCAAATCCTCGAGAAATGTGTTCAATTAGATTACAAGGATTATTGTATGGTTTGAAGCAATCTGGACGTATATGGTATAATCGTCTTAGTATGTATTTATCTAAGGAAGGTTATATAAATGTTGCAATTTGCCCATGTGTTTTTATAAAGATTACAACATCGAGTTTGTTGTGCTTACTGTTTATGCTGATGACATAAATCTTATTGGAACTCAAAAAGAGCTTCAAAAGGCGATTGATTATTTAAAGAATGAGTTTGAGATGAAAGATCTTGGAAAGACAAAATTATGTCTTGGTTTGCAGATCAAGCATTTGACAAAGGGTATTTTTGTTCATCAATCTACCTACACGGAGAAAGTGTTGAAAAGATTTTATATGAATGAAGCATATTCATTAAGTACTTCGATAGTTGTTCGATCACTTGATGTGAATAAGGATCTATTTCGACCTCACGAAAAGAATGAGGAAATTCTTGGTCCTGAAGTATCATATCTTAGTGCAATCGGTGCACTAATGTACCTTGCTAACACGACAAGGCCTGATATAGCCTTTTCAGTTAATTTGTTAGCAAGGTATAGTTCTACTCCTATTAAGAGGCATTGGAATGGGATCAAACACATATTGCAGTACCTAAAAGGGACTATTAATATGGACTTATTTTATTCTAACAATTACAATGTCGATCTTGTTGGTTATGCTGATACAAGGTACTTATCTGACCCACATAAAGCTCGATCTCAAACAGGCTATGTGTTTATATGTGAGGGTAGTGCTATATCTTGGAGATCTACAAAGCAGTCTATTGTGGCCACTTCATCAAATCATATTGAGATAATAGCTATTCATGAAGCAAGAGGGAATTGTGTATGGTTGAGATCCATGATACATCTCATTCGAGAAAAATGTGATTTAAAATATGACAACGAACCCACAATTTTGTATAAAGATAATGCAACATGAATAACACAACTAAAGAGAGGATTCATAAAAGGAGGTAGAATGAAACACGTTTTGCCAAAACTTTTCTGCACACATGAGCTCCAGAAGAATGGTGATATCAACATACAACAAATTCGTTCAAGTAACAATGTTGATGATTTATTCACCAAGTCTCTACCAACGGTAACTTTCAAGAAAATGGTATATAAGCTTGGAATGCGAAGATTCAAGTCTTTGGATTGATGTTCTCATTAGGGGAGTTAATACGCATTGTACTCTTTTTCCCTTACGGGGTTTTGTCCCACTAGGTTTTCCTTGTAAGGTTTTTAACGAGGCAACAAGTAATGCGTATTACAAACAACTATGTACATTTTTATTACATAGACATCCAAGGGGGAGTGTTGAAAATATATGTATGTCCATGTACATACTTACCTAATAGATATATAATGTTGAAAACATTGTATGTTCATAATTATCTACAAGTTGTACAATGTTGAAAACAAATGTATGTTCATACTTACCTTACCAGATTTGTGCACATAAATAGGCATTACTTTCCATGTTAAGTAATACCAAGAAATATCATTGAAGAAGAATTATTACTCTCTTTTCCTTTGTTCTTTTATAATTTTAATATTTTGTCTTGATTTATAACAATGCATGGATTCTTCTAGATTTTTATTTTGATCATCAATTATCCAATCATTATTTTTACCCTTAATTAAAGTTAAATTTACTAAAATGCCATTCAAAATAATAAATATAGATAAATAATAGAGAATAAAATAGAAATAATAATAACAATAATAAAAACTTTTTTGAAAGAGTTAATATATGAAATTTGCGTAGGATGTTTAACTATGTAGAGTGAATTTAGAGGACAAGCATAATATATATATGTATGTGTGTGTGTGTGTGTGTGTTAGACTTGCCTATGTGGCACCCTCACATAATTCTTCTTTATTTTTTCTTAAATAATACAATATTTTAAAAATCAATGAAATAGTTCAACAGAAGTTAAAAAAACTCAAAAAGGTATCGCTTCTGATTAAACGGTACTTTAGCCTGTCACAATCGTTCGAAAAAGTCACAACCATTCAGAAAAGTCACAACCCTTCGAGAAAACCATAACTCTTCAAAAAAGTCATAACCCTTCAAAAAAGTCGTAACTCTTCAAATTAAAAAAAATGATAATTCTTTGAAAAACTCACAACTTTTCAAAATAGTCACAACCATTCGAAAAAGTCACAATCCTTCAACGTGAAAAATTATTTGCTTTCAATATAATATAATATAATATAATATACTAGATTGATTTGTAAGTTGGGGAGTATTATAGTAACTTCTTTAGAAAGTCACAAACCTTTGGAAAAGTCACAACTCTTCGAAAAAGTTTTAATTCTTCGAAAAAGTCACAACCCTTTGAAAAATTCAAAACCCTTCGAAAGAGTTACAACTATTCGCAAAAGTCACTGCTCCTTTGAAAAGTCACAGTCTTTCGAAAAAGTTACAATCCTTCAATGTGTAAAATTATCTTCTTTTAATATAATATAATATAATATAATATAATATAATATAATATAATATAATATAATATAATATAATATAATATAATATAATATAATATAATATAATATAATATAATATAATATAATATAATATAATATAATATAATATAATATAATATAATATAATATAATATAATATAATATAATATAATATAATATAATATAATATAATATAATATAATATAATATAATATAATATAATATAATATAATATAATATAATATAATATAATATAATTAAATAAATAAATATAATATAAAATATATAAAAAAAATACTACATTGCTATTTAAGTTGGGGGCATTAAAGTAATTTAACATTTAAGTTAGGGAGTTCAAACATTATTAAAAAACCTATTATATCAAAATGTTATAATCCAAAAATATTTTTTTGGTAGATTTTTGTTAGCATGTGAAGTACTTTTTTATCCTTGGTTATCATTGATTTTATATTTCTATAGAATAATAGAAAGATGTGTATATATATATATAGGTTTTGGTTTTGGGGGGGGGGGGGGGGAGGGGAGGCTATATTTCTTGATAGATTTTTGTTAGCGCGAAATTACATTTTTACCCTTGATCGTCCTATCTTTCATGTATCTTTATAATAGAAATATATACTAAAATTTAGTCGGTGGAATCTCTAATTATCTCTCTATTTTTCTATTTGTCGTATATTTAGGAGCCTTTTTTTAATCACATCGTGAAATACATGTCCACCAGCATAATTTTTTCCCAATATATTTTAGAAGTCTTTTTCTAATTCTCCTTTTGTATTTATTTTTATTATATATTTTAGGCGTATTGAATCATCAAGAATTACGTAATTCGTGCAACTTTTTCTACAAATTTAAAAAGAAGAAAAAAAAATTAAAATTACCTCTATAAAGATTGTTTGACCAAATTTTATGTCTACAATAAACATTTGAGGCACCACATTTCAAGAAAATAGTCGTTCCTTTAAAAAAAAATATACTTCTCCATATTTCCCTTAGAATCCATTTGAATCTTTTATTTTTTGAAAAAGAGAAGAAAAAGAAGAACATGTCATTAAAGTCAAAGTCTGGTTACGTGTTGTTCCGTAAGCTATAATCACGAGCATAGTACATTTATTTGGATGTTAATAACCAAAAACAAAAAGAACACGAAGTTGATTTTTTTTTTTTTTTGAAATTTACGTTCTTTTATATTGGTATAATTAAAGAAAAATAATGAAAATATAATTTTGTCTAAAATAAAGTCTTTTAATGATGGATAAAAAGTTTAAAAACAACATTTCTTAGGGTTTTTACGCTTTTAATATAACATAGTATAAATATAGATTTTATTGATTAGTCACAATTTATTTTTTTAAAATTTAAATGCTACAAACTTTGTTGAATGCTATTTTAAGATGTACTTATTAATTATAAAAATTATAATAAATTACTTTCATATAAATTTGATATCTTATTTTTTATATAAAAATATCAATTTAATTTAATTTAATTTAAAATTAACTCAAAAAAAGTAAAATAAAAATTAATAAGGAACGAAGGGACTAGTTATTTTGGCGTGTCACGTAATTTATCGCATAACACAAATTTGAATATTTTAGGATAAAATGACATCCAATAGATCTTAGGCTAATAAATGGCACATCATTTATATCTCAATTAGCTAGTTTCAATCTATGTGTTCCACGTCAATTTAAAAATTATATATAAATAATACTTGCATTAAATAAATATAATATTCATATTAAAAATTTAATAAATGTTGTTAGTTCAATGCAATAATTTAGTTTATTGTAAAGTGGTAGAGATGAGAAATCAATCCAATTTCTTATAATATATGTTAACAGTTTTTGAATATATAAAGTAATAATTTAGAATTGAATAATTAACTGATTCAAATTTAATGTAATAAAAGATTCCTAAATACAAAAGAAGTAGTTTAATGTTTTCAACATAACTTTACTAATTTTTTTCTTTTCAAATTTGTTATTGTAGATGATAAAATTTGCATCGAAAAAACTAATAATCAAGAACGAAAATATCACAACAACCGTTGTATTTTATTTCAATATATGACTGTTACAATCTCTATGAATCCTCTGCTTCGCCTTTTCAAGTGTAAATTCAAGGGCTCTTGAGCTTGATCTCGAATTTGAAGTGTTGTTCTTGAATCCGATCTTGAATCTTGATTTGAATCTTGATCTTGATCTTAAAACTTGAATTTATTCCTGAGTTTGTTCTTGAGTTCAAGAGCTTTTAAGCTTGTTCTTGAACTTGAACGCTTGAATGTTTGAATTTTTGAATTTGTAGAGAAATTTGTGGCGTTTGATCCACGAGCTCTCTCTAGCTTTTTTTGTTTAGAATTCTTGATCTTCTTTTGAATCATGAGGACCCCTATATATAGTTGTAGAATAGAGGAGTCATGATGGAATCAGGCTTTCTCCCGGCCAATCAGATTTAAGTGACATGGCATATTGGACTTTAATTAAATGGGTCTGTCATTTTGACACATGGCATGATTCTATTGGCTTCTTTGTTTGACTTGGCGTGCCACGTCATTTGACACGTGGCACCAATGTAACACCCCAACTTTTTTTTTTTAAGATTGAGCCATCCTTCATATTATATGTGATCTTAATTGATAATTCATGATTGAGCATAGATGTTAAAGTTAATTTCTTAGAGTGGGAATAGAATTGGAGATGATAAAAGGATCTTTTATATCAAGTCAAGTCTAAAGAATTTCTACCTACTAAGTTTTCGTATGAGTTAATAGAAGGGTCAACTTCAACTGACCATATCTTATAAAGTATAATGAGTTAGGTGACCCATAATATATCAAGTTAAAGATCTTTGAATTAGCTTTCCAACGCATCTTATTTCGCCTTAATCAGAGTTTGGATAGAAAGTTATGACCATTTTACTGGAGACCTGGAGAGCTGTCTGAAGGTCCGCGACGGCTCCACGTTGCGGATATATTGCGAACGCTTTCTGGATAAGCTAAGCGACGTCCTTTTATTTTATTTTGAGGGTACTTTTATCCTAAAACCTTTGGGGGTCTATTTAAGGTCCCAAAACGCATAAAATGTCAGTTTTCATAATTAAAACCCTCTCCTTCACTCTTAAACATACCCAAAACGCATAAAATGTCAGTTTTCATAATTAAAACCCTCTCCTTCACTCTTAAACATAAACATTCAAGAATCATCAAGAAAGTCATCAAGTTAGGATTAACTTTCAAGGTTCATCATCAGGTGAGTTATTCTTCATAAACTTTAAGCTACCCCCATCTGAATTTCATTATCTATTCATGAACCCCTAATAGAATCCTAAAGCATAACCTAGGGTTTCAAGAAAGCGAATTCAAGAATCCCAAGAAAGGATTTCTTGATTATTCTTTTCAATGAATTAGGGTTCTTCATCAAGAACTCTAAAGATTATAAGTCAAGAATTCATGAATCAAAGAGAAGCTCTTCAAACAATGTCTTTCCAAGTTTTTCCACTCTAAAGAACTACCAAGATCGAGGATTTTCTCCAAGAAATTGAGTATTCATCAAATTTTAATTGTAATATCAACTTTCCAAGAATGTAAGGCTAACCTAAAGCATGAGATTGTTCTCTCATGTGCCCCATGGAGGTCATAGATGAGTTGATGGTTGAAGAGTCTATATGCATGAATACATGAGATTTGAAATTACATCTTTTCTATGTTGATGATCATCATACTATTTGTTTTCTTGAAGTTAACATTTTTCATGAGATTTTGCATAACCCTACATGATTATTTGAAAAGCATGCATAATGAACTTAGGGGGATGAGTCTAGAGCCTTGACGATGATGATGTCTGTGATGTTGTTATTGTGTTTCAAATTGATGAGAGTCTTGATGATGATGTTGATGAGAATGATGTTCATGAGTCTTAAAATTTGAAACTAAATTCTAAAAAGAATGTTTCGAGTCCATGATGTTGATGTTGATGTTGATGAGATGAGTTGATGTTGATGTTGAGGCAGTATGTCCCTATGGGACTGATGATGATGTATTATGTCCCTATGGGACTAATAATGATGATGTTTTATGAGCATGTCGAGTTTTGAGAGGAGTATTGAGCACTGAAATGGGTGAGAGTGAGTCCCACTTGAACCCATGAACTATGTGGCCCGCGTAGGAAGAGAGGATTGAACCGCAATGAGGATAGCTCCTATCTTGTCTCAAAAGAGGACTGAGGTTTTTCTTGTGGGTCTTTTGAGGTTGATGTCCTTTACCCCGGGCAGAGTAATGGATGGATGTGGCAACGACATCGCTTCGTTGTATCATCACCGGCTCATAGGTGATGGTTGTCAGTTAAAGAAACTCCCAGTGAGGTCTTACTTTGACATTACTCTGATGTTGATGTGATAGTATGAGTCGAGTTTCCTTGAGTTGAGTTCAGTCGAGTTTTCTTGAGTTGAGAGTTGAGTTGAGTTTCCTTGAGTTGAGTCGATTTGAGTTTCCTTGAGTTGAGTTGAGTCGAGTTTCCTTGAGTTGAGTTGAGTCGAGTTTCCTTGAGGCTAGTCTGATATATTGATGAGATGTTGATGGGTCATTTGTCTACTCTTTATTCTTTCTTTAGATAGACATTTGACATTCTGATGGAGTATTATGTTGAGTTGATGTTATTCATATATTATCCTACTTGTTTCTGTTTCACTCAGCTATTTTACATACCAGTACATTCCACATACTGATGTCCCCTTCTGGGAATGCATCGTTTTATGATGCAGAGGCAGGTATTAGAGATCATCGACAGGCACTTCGTTGAGGATCTATTCGCATTCAGCTGATCAGTGAGTCCTCCTTGTTTTCGGATGATTTCCATGTTATTATCATCTAACTTGAGTAGTACTTTATTTTCCTTGAGTTGGGTAACCATGGCCTGTCATGGTACCATCTAGATGTTTGAGTTAGAGACTTCATATACATTGAGTAGAGGATGTTATGTATTATTTTTTCCAACCCTTCTTCGTTGGAAATTAACATTTTATATAAAGACTTGATTACTTCAATTACATTAAAGTCTTTTCCTTGAGGATGTTTCTTCCGCTGTTGAGTATGAGATGACGATGAGGCCAAGTGGTTCGCTTGAGGACTAGCAATAGTCTCTGAGTTTTGGCCACGCCAAGGGTATCTTCCCGGGGCGTGACAACCAAGATGGGCCTCTGGGATAAGAGGATATTGGGCCTACTAAAATGGGTTATCTTTTGTAGCCCGAATAATTGAATTTGGCCTTTTGATTAAATCCATACTTTATTGGACTTAATTAGAAAAATCAATTATATTAATCCATAATATTTGTTTGGACTTATTTGTTAGGACTAATATATTTTGATTTTAACATAATTTGAATCATTTTATAAAAATTATATTTTAATAAATATATGATTACAAATCCCCCCTACTTCAAGTCTTATCGAGATATTTTATCTTTTAAAGACTAGACTCGAAGTACTAATGGATGATTAAATTATACAGACGCCACTTAGTGATCAAAACATTCTGTATAATATTTTTTATTTTTTTATACATGAAGTTTTTTCAAATGATTCTTGAAAGAATCATGTAATGTTGGGATTTTTTTTTCCAATTGACATAGGGACATGTGAAAAGAGTCATGTAATGTTGGGAATTCTTTTTTTTCTCATTCACATAAAAGCACGCGAATGAACTCCTTTTTCCCTTCTTTATTTGACTTCTTCTAGGACTCTTTTTTCCTTTTCTTATTTGACTTTTACTAGGACTCCTTTTTCCTTTTCTTATTTGACTTCTACTAGGGCTCCTTTTTCCTTTTCTTATTTGACTTCTACTAGGACTCTTTTTTCCTTTTCTTATTTGACTTCTACTAGGATTCCTTTTTCCTTTTCTTATTCTTGTCCAATAAAAAATAAGGAGGATAAGAAGTGAACTTTGTTTTGTATTAGAATTCCTCTTTAAAGCATAATAAGAACTGTAGATAGTGTAGGACATGAATTGCTTGAACATCTATAACTATCAATATTCAAGGATTTGGAGTTCCTCTCTTAAAAAAATCTTTGGAATTAGACGTGGAGCTTCAAAGTGCGAGGTACAAATATTTTTTTTGTTCTGCCTCGTTCTTTTTTTCTCTTTCTTTTGCAGGGTTGTGTATTTAAGCTCCATATTGTCACAAGAATTTGGTCTTGGGGGCGTGGAGGGATAAAATTCGTACTCACGCCTTGAGGCCATCAACATGAGGCTTTACGCTGTTCTAAATGTTTAAACATAGGGGACCAACAACATGAGGCTTTACGCTGTTCCAATGTTTAAACATAGGGGGCCAACAACATGAGGCTCTACGCTGTTCACATGTTTAAACATAGGGGACCAACAACACAAGGCTTTACGCTGTTCCAATGTTTAAACATAGGGGACCAACAACACGAGGCTTTACGCTGTTCTAAATGTTTAAATATAGGGGACCAACAATGCGAGGCTTTACGTTGTTCTAAATGATTAAACATAGGGGACCAACAATACGATACTTTACGCTGTTCTAAATGTTTAAACATAGGGTACCAATGACGCGAGGCTTTACGCTGTTCTAAATGTTTAAACATAAGGGACCAACGATACGAGGCTTTACACTGTTCTAAAGGTTTAAACATAGGGGACCAATGACGCGAGCCTTTACGTTGTTCTAAATGTTTAAACATAGGGGACCAACAACGCGAGACTTTACACTGTTCTAAATGTTTTAACATAGGGGACCAATAACACAAGGCATTACGCTGTTCTAAATGTTTAAATATAGGGGACTAACAACGCGAGGCTTTATGCTGTTCTAAATGTTTAAACATATGGGACCACCAATATGAGGCTTTACAATATTCCAAATGTTTGTGAAGAGGCCATCTTAAGGTGCAAAGGGACAGTTTTTTGTCCACCTTAAGGCATGGAAATTTGGAGATCCTTTTAAGGATAAGCCCACGAAAAGGCCAGCTTAAGGTGCAAAGAGACAATTTTTGTCCACCTTATGGCATGGAAATTTAGAGATCTTCTCAACGATAAGCCCGCGAAAAGGCCAGCATAAGCTACAAAAAGACAGATTTTGTCCACCTTAAGGCATGAAAATTTAGAGATCCTTTAAAGGATAAACCAGCAAAAAGGTCAGCTTAAGGTGCAAAGGGACAAATTTTTATCCACTTTAAGGCATGGAAATTCAGAGAGATTCTTGTGGCATAAAGGGATGGATAATCGTCGTTATCCCAAGAAAGGCAATTTGAGGGAATCCTTACGATGCAAAGAGATAGTTACTCATTTTCACCTTAAGAAAGGTGAATTTAAAGGTCAAGGCTTTAACCTTCAGGCTCAACAACTTTAAAGAATTCCACTTATAAATATGGTGGATTTGAAACTTCAACTTTAAGAAGGATAAAATTTGAAGACTTCAAATTGCAGATTTCAAGAAGTAAAAGTCTTTAATATGCATACTTGATTGGTTTAAAACTTCAAATCACGCACTTGAAGAATTTTCATACTTTAACATACAAACTTGAAAATTATAAACGCTTCAACATGCATACTCGGAGGATTTGAACACTTCAACTTACAAACTCAAAGAATTCGAAGACTTCAACTTGTAAAATCCAAGAGTTCGAAAGCTTCAACTTGTATACTTGAGAAGTTGAAGACTTTGATTTGCTAACTTGACCAAATCTGAAAGTCTTAAGCATATTATTGAAGGAGCTCACATTCCATAGTTCTTTGCCCCCAGAAGGAATCAAGTAGGGACATATGATTTTTTAACACTCATGCAACTGAACTTGGAATGTAATTCCAAGTGCCTACGTACCTCAGTGAAGAGGATCAAGTCACAACGTAGTTCTAGGGGAGTGTTTTGTTTAGGGTGCCGTACATAGTTTATACTTTTGCAGGCCAGGAGTATTATGCATTTTTATACCCAAACTTCAAGAAGCATAATTTTCCTCAAGGATAGTATCTCTTAAGAAATTTTGCATTTATAGGACCGATCCTTATGCCATCTGCATCAACAAGCTTGTAAGCTCCATTTGAGTATACTTCTTACACTACATATGGTTCATCCCACTTTGAGGTGAATTTTTCCCCAGACTTATGTGAAGTGATATTGGGCCTTCTTAGTGCGAGAACTTGGTCTCCAACTTGAAAACACCTTAAGCGAACCATTTTATTGAAAACACGAGACAAACGAGCTTGATAACATTCCAGATTCTGTTTGGCTTCTAACCTCTTTTCATTAAGTGCTTCTAACTCGGCAAGACATAGTCGAGCATTTTCCTCCTTAGTGAGCCCTTCTTGGATAGCCAGTCTGAAGGACGGTATTTGATGCTCAACTGGTAGGACCGCTTCAACTTCAAAAGCAAGCGAATATGGGGCTGCTTGAGTTGGTGTGCGATATGTCGTCCTATATGCCCACAAGGCTTCTTTCATTCTTTCATGCCAGTATGGTTTGGACTTAGAGACCACTTTCTTCAGAAGATTGCATAGTCTTAGTGAATGCTTCAGCTAGACCATTGGCAGCAGCATGATACGAAGAAGATTTCTGTTGCTTGAAGCCAAAGAGATCGCATATTTTATTCATCAACTTGTTATCAAATGGCTTGCCATTATCCGTTATTATGTATCGTTGAATGCCAAATCAGTGGACAATGTTTACTCGAATAAATTTTGTAACATTCTCCTTCTTGACTTCTTTCAGGGCTACAACTTCGGCCCATTTTGAGAAGTAATCTGTCGCAGCCAAGATGTACAAGTGTCCACCAGGAGATTTTGGCAGTGGTCTAACAATATCCAGTCCCCAAGCATCGAATGGCACAGATACAATAGTCGGGTGTAAAACTTCAGGCGGTTGATGTATGAAGTTTGCATGGAATTGACAAGCTTTGCATCTTCGAGCATAATCCAAGCAATCTTTTACCATAGTTGGCCAATAATACCCCATTCCTGAATGTGCCTCTTGTAATCCAAGCAATCCACACACTCCTGAATGTGCCTCTTGCAAGGCTTGAGTCGCTTCTTCCTCCCCCAAACACCGCAAGAGCATTCCCTCAAATGATCTCCTATACAATGTGTCCTTGTAGTAGAGAAAATGAGGTGCTCGACGATGAATGTCAGTTCTTTTTTAGCATCTTCTGGCAGTTTCCCATAACATAAGTAGTCGATGATAGTTTGTCGTCAGTCCTCTTTATTGGCTTCAAAAACAGTGACAACATGCTCAAGTTTATTCTCCATATGCTCGCATTCATCCAACGTTGGTACTACCCAATTTTGGCAGATAGTAGCTTAAGTCCGATCAGGAAGACTCAGGTTGAGGCTAGAGCAGCCAGGGCGTCGTCCATTTTATTTTCCTTCCTTGGGACATCTGTGAGGGTCACATCTCCAAGCCGTCCTATCAACTTTTAGGCATAACAATAATATGCGCACAGCTCAAGCTTCTTGACCTCATAGGTTCGCAAGAGTTGCTTAATCACTAATTGAAATCACCAAAAACTTGCAACTGTATTTGTTTCATGTCAATGGCCATTTCGAGTCCAAGTATTAGTGCTTGATATTCTGCAACATTTTCGGAGCAACGTTGTTTCAATGTGAAGGAGAATGGTAAGACCTCTCCTTGTGAAGTGACAAACACTATGCCCGCACCAGCTCCACTATGATGCGCAGCCCTATAAAAGTACATTTTCCAAGGGGGTTGGATCTCGATGGCCATTGCATCTTCATCAGGAAGCTCATCGGTTAATTTCCTATCATCTGGTATAGGATGGTCCACCAAAAAGTCCGTTGTTGCTTGTCCCTTCACAGCCTTTTGAGGGATGTACACAATCTCAAATTGTTGGAACTGAAGGTACCACCTTGCTAGTTGGTCACTAAGGACTGATTTTGACATAACAAATTTGATGGGATTTGCTCTGGAAACCAGATGGACAGTGTGAGCTTGAAAATAGTGCTTCATTTTTTGAATCGAGAAGACCAGCGCCAAACACAACTTCTCGATTGGTGAATACTTTAGCTCATTTAGTGTCATCATTCTGCTCAAGTAATAAACGGCATTTTCCTTACCTTCATTATTCTCTTGGGCTAGTAAGGCTCCCATGGACCTTTCTTGCGCCGATATAAAGTATCAGTGGCTTTCCAGGTATAGGGACTGCTTAGACTGGAGGTTTCGCCAGATATGCTTTGATACTTTCAAAGGCTTTGCGACATGTTTGATCCCTCTTGAAAGGGACACCTTTCTTCATGAGATGACTGAATGATTGGCATCTTCCAACTAGATTTGAGATGAACCTCTTCAAGTAGGCTAATTTCCCCTAGAGACTTTTCAACTTATGAATGCTTCGAAGCTCGGGCATTTTCAAAATTGCGTCGACTTTGGGTTGATCAATCTCATTCCCTCGATGTTGCATGACGAAGCCAAGAAACTTTCCAGAAGCAACCCCAAAGGTACACTTTAGTGGATTCATCCTTAATTGATATCTTCGAAGAAACTCAAACACCATTCTCAAGTCTTTCAAATGGTCGCTCATTCTCTTTGAATTCACTACCAAGTCATCAACATAACACTCAACATCTTTGTGGAGTAAATCATTAAATATATTTTGCATAACCCTCTGATATGTGGCACCAACATTCTTCAGACCAAAAGGCATCACTTTGTAGCAATAAATGCCTTTAGGTGTATGAAACTCTGTGAGTTCTTTATCCTTTGGTGACATGCGAATTTGGTTATAGCCAGAAGAACCATCCATGAATGACATTGCCTCATAACCAGTTGTAAAATCAATCATCAGCTCTGGAATGGGTAGTGGGAATTCATCTTTAGAGCATGCGTTGTTGATATCTCAAAAGTCAACGCAAACTCGAATTTGGCCATTCTTCTTCCTCACAAGAATAATGCTTGAAATCCACGTGGAGTATTTAACTTCACGAATAAAGCCCGCCTCAATGAGTTTGTTAACCGTTTTCTCGATTAACAGAACCAAGTTTGCCCTGAAGCATCTTTGAGCCTGCTTGACAGGACGAGCATTATGCCTGATTGCTAATTGATGGACCGCAATCTTGGGATTCAAACTGGGCATTTCTTTATATCTCCAAGCGAAGACATCCTTGTATTGTCTGAGTATATCTATATAAACCATTTCTTTATCATCTTTTAGGAAAACACTCATGTAAGTTGGTCTTGGGTCTTCATCAGTACCAAGGTTAACTTCTTTTAAGGGATCGATCGTGGTCTTCACTCCCTCTTCAAATTCTGGTGGAGCATCTCTAGCCTCCTCCTCTTCTTTTGGGTCATTATCTTAATAGATATATGATGGCACCAAACAATACCTCCAAGCTCTTCATCAATTCTCAGTTGACACAAGGCATCGTTCTCAATCTGAGTTGTAACACGACATGAGGAGCCTACGCTTTCTTCATCTTTCTCGCACTCTTTGGTGTACACTATAGTGTGAGCCTTCGTCTTTAGTACCTCTTTACATGAAACTACGAGTTTCACTCGTCGCTTTATCCCGGAAAGAATTATGCTTTCGAAATCCTTTTTGGATCATAGGTGAAGGAAGCATCATTACCCTTAGGTGACTTCTTCAACGCTTATTATTCTTTCCTTCAATGGACCCAACCTATCGAACACAGAAGTTCTTGCAGCAGGTTTTCCAAGTCAGTCAAAGACAGAAGGTCGTTTATTAGAAGAAGCACACCCATCTTCTATAGTGATATAGTTATCTCTTTCCCTTCTTATGGATATGCGCACTGGTTGTGGTCAGTTATAGCTTAAACCTTCACGTGATTGCCTAGTTGTACCCTTTAATGAGAGTTTAGCCTAAACCTTCACGTGATTGCCTAGTTGTTCCCTTCAATGAGAGTTTCCCTAGCCTAGACGGCTCATCAGGGTTGTACCCGGCCTTTGCAAGTAACTTGTAAGCATTTGGATCAAAGCCTTCTATCATTTTTGTGGGGAGTGAAGTATCTTGTGGTGGATTTTGAGCTACAAAATTTCCCAACAGCTTTGAAGACAAGTTTATTGCATCGATCGGTTTGATAGGAAGAGTCAACCCTCCTAGTAAATTCCTGGGTATACCAGATGATTGTCCCTCCTCTTTCTTCATCTTTGGGACATAATAGAGCATAGGGGATAGCTTTCTTTTCGAGGGCATGACCTTCCCTTTATTTGGACAGGTATTAGGCTCCCAAATATCAACTTTGGCCCTTTCAGTGGCTGCATCGATTGCTTTGCCTTTAAGCCTATCGGACTTGGTTGGTTTGACACCCTCAAGCTTTTCCCTTTTCACAACATAAATCTTTAAATAGAACTTTGCATCGGCAAAATGAGACTCCACTTTAGTGAAAGGATTATTGTCAGCAACTATTTTCCTTTCGATTACATCTTCAAGGTATTTCAGACATTGATAGTAAGAAGATGAGACAATTTTGTTCTCATGCACCCAAGGCCTTCCCAGTAATATATTATACGAAGTCCTTGCATCAATCACATGCATCTATGCACTTGATCGCAAATTATCCATATGAATATCTAGCTTAATCGAGCCTATACACCTCTGCCCCCCTTAATTGAATCCTTATATCCATAAATGGCTTTCGCTAAGCTCTTCAGTTGTGATGCCACGATCTTTCAATGTGTGGATGTGTAGAATGTTGACCCCAGACCCTTCCTCTATCAAAATTCTATTTATCCCCTTCTCTAGCACGTGGCCCACCATATGCAAAGGATGATTGTGTAGAGTTTCACCAAATAGAAGATCATCGTCTGTAAATGTGATCTTTGTGTCACATGCATGTACTTCTTGAAAAGAGGGTTCCACAGGCTTTTTAGAAGATGACGGATATGCCTTTGATGGCATTTCTCCTACCACTTCATCTTTGTTAGTAGGGGACATCTTCGATGAAGTTCCATTTATTGTCTTCCCCTGGTCAGCGCTGAAGCATGATGCCTCAACATTTTCTAGAGCGCTTTTCACACAGAACCAACTTGGTAAGAATTCCCCCAAGGTCACAGGATGTCGCGGTTTCTGGTGATGCATTTCCACCTTTGGCTCCCTTGGACGCCCAATCAGCTTTTGCTTCCTTGCTTTCTTTACTATCCTTTGTCTAATCGGTTGTTCCGTGATTCTTTCCATGGACTTGTGTTGTTGCATCTCTGCCCAGTCACAAGAATCCAACCTTCATCATCAACTGTACCAATTTGGGACTTTTCTTTCTCTAATGGCCCTTCTTCTTCAGGTGTACATACTTGGACTGGGTCAAGCGAGCCGAACATGATAGAGATTTGATTAGAGCTTACCTTTCCATCATCAAGGACAATCTTCTTTTCTTTAACCAATTTCATAACCCTGTCTTTGAAGACAAAATACTTTTTGAGAGGGTGACTTACGAGTCTATGATACTTGCAATAATACAGGTCATCAGTCTTCCCAGCTTCATCGGGTCATTTCATCTCTAGCAACTCAATGAGCTTAAGCTCAACCAATTCCTCAAAGATTCCAGGAACATCAAAATCCATAAAAGGGATATTCCTTTTCTTGCATCTCTCTCAATGTTAGCTTTCGGTTTGAACACTCTTGAAAAGTTGTCTTTACGCTTTGTTTCCTACTCTCCTTCGTAGTAAACTTCACAGGCGTGATATTAACATTCATGGATTCTTTGTTGTCATTCCTGGGCACAAATTTGCTCCATTTCTTGGGTTCCTGTTTGTCATTTCCTTTGCAAGGATCGTGAACAAGCATTCCATCTTTTCCAGCAGAAGACATGCTCAACTCCATATCATGAGCACGAGTCGCTAGATCTTCAAAAGACTCAGGTTTGATTCCCTGTAGGATGTACAGAGGCCCCCAATGTATCCCTTGGATACACAATTTTATAGCAGAAACTTCACTAAATCTGTCTTTACAATTAAGGCTCGTATTCCTCCATCGATTTATGAAGTCGATGACAGGTTCATCATTTTTTTGGTGAGTATTTGTGAGTTCCACCATGCTCATTGTGCGCCTTGTGCTATAAAAGCGATTAAGGAACGCATGTTCCAGTTGCTCCCAACTGTCAGTGGAATGAGGCTTAAGGTCTGTGTAACAGTCAAAGGAATTTCCTTTCAAAGAGTGGATGAATTGCTTGACGAGATACTCTCCATAGATTCCCGCATTATTACATGTCTCCACAAAGTGTGCAACGTGCTGCTTTGGATTTTCTTTGCCTTCGAATTGCTGAAACTTAGGGGGTTGATAGCCGGCAGGCATTTTGAGGCTATCAATCTTTGCAGTGTAAGGCTTAGCATACATATGGGAAGGCCTTGTGGAGACTTCATACTTGTCTTTAATGGTCCCTTCAATGAACTTCTTTACTTGATCAAGTGGGATCATTCCTTCAGCAGAAACTGGCAGCTCCTTGATAGTCGGTGCTTGCTTCACAGGGTTTTTAGTCTCCTGAATCTCAATACCCTTCCCAGGTGCATGGCTAGATTCCCCATCTAGTAAACCGTCTACCCTGTCCATCAATTTATCGATGCGAGTCTCGTGGCATTGCATATGCTTGGTCAATCCTTCAACCATTTTTACTAGATTTGCAAGCTGCTCCTCTGTGGACGAAGCATTAGTTGTCATCACTTGCATGACTGTTGGAGGCATTGAAGAGTAGCATGGATTATTGTGGAAGTTGATCTTCAGAGGGCTCACATTACACAATGTGTATGGAGAAGATTCATTGGACGAGTCCTGGTCTTTCTTTGTAGTGGAGTTACTGGAACCAGAGACCTCAAGCAGAGCCAAAGTCTGCTTGAGCTTCTTAGCAATACTGCTTCCTCCTTCTGAAGCGTTTGTAGGGGACCTCGCTCCGTTTGGGGTTGAAGATAAAAAACCAGGAGTTGGTGCGGACGACACTCGCGGTGTTTGTTGTCCCAGCAAAGTAGCTTTGCTTCTTGTAACAGCTCCAATGCTTCCAAAAGTAACGCCTAGAATTTCCCCTACTTTAGTAGAGAACTTGGAATCAGCAGCCTTGGAGGAAGTTGATTGAGAGTTGATCTTTTTGGAAGCCATTTGAATGTTCTTTGAGTCTTGAAAAGTTGAGATGAGAGGTAGAGATTGTCACACTGGGCGTGCCAAAATTTGTAGACGATAAAATTCGCATCGAATAAAATAATAATCAAGAACGAAAATATCGCAACAATCGTTGTATTTTATTTCAATATATGAGTGTTACAATCTCTATGAATCCTCTGATTCTCCTTTTAAAGTGTAAATTCAAGGGCTCTTGAGCTTGATCTCGAATTTGAAGTCTTGTTCTTGAATCCGATCTTGAATCTTGATCTTGATCTTGATCTTGAAACTTGAATTTATTCCTGAGTTTGTTCTTGATTTCAAGAGCTTTTAAGCTTGTTCTTGAACTTGAATGCTTGAATGTTTGAATTCTTGAATTTGTAGAGAAATTTGTGGCGTTTGATCCACGAGCTCTCTCTAGCTTTTTTTGTTTAGAATTCTTGATCTTCTTTTGAATCATAAGGACCCCTATATATAGTTGTAGAATAGAGGAGTCATGATGGAATCGGGCTTTCTCCCAGCCAATCAGATTTAAGTAACATGGCATATTGGGTTAAATGAAATGGGTCTGTCATTTTGACATATGGCATGATTCTATTGGCTTCTTTGTTTGACTTGGCGTGCCACGTCATTTGACACGTGGTACCAAGATGGGCTCCTGGATGAAAGGATTTTGGGCCTACTAAAATGGGTTATCTTTTGTAGCTCGAATAATTGAATTTGGACTTTTAATTAAATCCATGTTTTATTGGACTTAATTAGAAAATCAATTATATTAATCCACAATATTTGTTTGGACTAATATATTTTGATTTTAACATAATTTGAATCATTTTATAAAATTTATATTTTAATAAATGTTATATCATTACAGTTATATTATATACTTTTCTTAACAAAGTATTGATAGTCAAAATTTTAGGTAATTATTTACGTAATCCTAAATCAAAAGTTGAATTCTAAATATAAAGAAATTCTAATTCAAAAGTGAATCCCAAAACTAAATAAATAAAAGATCAAATAATAAATTAAGAGAAATAGTGAAAAGACGATTTTGTCTAAAGAGGGTTCTTTTAATGAAGGGCAAAAAGTTCATACAACGTTTCTAAGGGACTTCACACTTTTTAATATAGTACTTGTTTAGCATACGTGCGTTGCAAGTGTATAGTGCGTTTATTAAAAAAATATTATGGTTGATGCACGTTTTTATATTCAAATATTTAAATTATATTCAAATAGTGAAATGGCAAAAATATATAGTACTATTGTATTTTTACCCCATCTCCAACTCATAAGTATGGTAGAATTCATTTAAATTAAAAAGCATACATAAATCAAGGTTAATAACTAATATTAAATGTTATGCCAATCGAACTTACTTATTGTTTAAAAGAATAAGAACGTAAACAATCTATAACTATATATAATCTAAAAATATTTGAACTTCTATTTATTAGATGACAAAATACCATTAATCCTTTTCAAGTTTGATTCTTTTATGAATCGTTGGTTAAGTAGTTTCATCTTCGATTTGTTTAGTCTTTCTCATTGTTGTTGTTGAATTTATTTCTTCATCTTCTATGATAATTGCATTGGCATTTTTAACTTCTTGTACTTCGTCTGCAATGAAGCATCTTCCAGCTCCATCACCTCCATTTTTTATATCAAGTCTGATAAGAAATGTGAATTCTTTTTGCTCAATTAGCATTAATGTAACACCCGATAAATTATCAAAATACCCCTAGGGAAGAGGTGTGCGTAAAATGCATCTTCCGATGCTCAGATTGAAAATTCGAGAGCGGATTCGTGATCAGCACTAAAAATTGAGTGGGAGAAGGGTCTCGGTCGAATTTTAGAGCGATCAAGTCGAAAGATAATTTTTCGTTCCAAAATGAAAACCGTGTGACTTCGCGATGGAACCGCGTCGCAAACCTGTCGCGAAGCCATACTTATCTTTTTCTGTGATTTTTCGACGGAGTTGAGTTTTCCAAAAATACACTATCCGCGACAGGTCTGCGTCGCGGACTGTGTTATTTCAGTTCAGAGAAAAAATTCTTTAAAGCTACAGAGGGCATTTTAGTCCATTCCTATAATTCCTAAATATTCTCCTACGACTAATTAAGGTCGGTTTCTAAGAAAAGGGTTTCAAAAAACCCCATTCTAAGCATTCTTCCTAGAAGTCACTAAGTCAGGGCTTGAGGGGAGTTAAGGTTGAGGAGATCAAGAGAAGTTGTGTAGGAATTGTGTTATCAAATCATTCCAGGTATGTAAGGCTAACCTAATTATGATGTTGTGATTGTGTTTCACATTTGATGTGAGTCCTGATGATGATGTTGATGAGAATGATGTTTTAAAAATCTGAAATTTAATTTCTAAACGAGTATCTTGAGTCTATAATGTTGATGTTGAGGCTAATGAGGTGAGATGATGTTGCTGTTGAGGTACTATGTCCCTACGGGACTGATGTTGATGTTGAGGTATTATATTATGTCCCTACGGGACTGATGTTGATGTTGAGGTATTATACAATGTCCTTATGGGACTAATAAGGTCGATGTTTTATGAGCATGTCGAGTCCTGGGAGGAGTATTGAGCACCAAAATGGGTAAGAGTGAGTCCCACTCGAACCCATTAACTACATGGCCCGTGTAGGAAGAGGGGATTGAACCGCAATGCAGATGGCTTCTTTCTTGTCCCAAATGAGGACTGAGGTTTTTTCTTGTGGATCCACTGAGGTTGATGTCCTTTACCCCGGGCAGGATATTGGATGGATGTGTAAATGACATCGCTTCGTTGTATCATCACTGGCTCATAGGTGTGGTTGTCGGTTAGAGAAACTCCCAGTTAGGTCCCAGTTAGGTTCCCGTTGATAGAACTTTGATGTTGATGTGATGTTTGAGTCGAGTCTCTTGATTCGAGTTGATGTTGAGGTTCCCTGGTGTGAGTTGATGTTGATGTTCCCTGAGTTGAGTTGACGTTGAGGTTCCTGGAGTTAGTGAGTCGAGTTTCCTTGAGATGAGTTTGATGTGATAATGATGTTGAGGTGAGAGGTTGATGAGTTAATTGTCTATTCTAATTTCTTGCCTTAGATAGACGCTTGACGTTCTGATGGAGTATGATGTTGAGTTGATGTTTTCCTATGCTGCTGTACATATATTGTTATTCAGCTATTTTACATGCCAGTACATTCCACGTACTGATGCCATTTGGCGCTGCGTCGTTTCTTGATGCAGATACAGAAGTTAGAGGACTTCAGCAGGTGCACTGTTGAGGTTAGAGATTGCATTTTCGACATTGGTGAGCCTCCTTGCTATCCGGAGGAGACCCTTTTATTTGATGCTTCTTTTATTCATTGAGTTCGGTAACCATGGCCTGTCATGGTACCCTCTTAGACAGTTGAGTCAGGTTAGAGGCTTTGTAGACATGATGTCGAGGTTGATGTTGATGTTTTCTTTATGAACTGAGTAGTAACTTTACTTACTTAGTTTGATGTTAAGACGGATGTTGGCCTTTGGCCTTTTTATTGAGGTAGTTCACTACTATACTTCCGCTACATTGATGTTGAGGGATTGTCCTGAGAATAAGTGGTTCGCTTAGGGACTAGCAATAGTCTCTGGGTGCCGACCACACCGAGGGTACCCTCCCGGGGCGTGACAAACTTGGTATGAGAGCACAGAGCTCAAGAGTCCTAGGGAGTCTATGAAGCCGTGTCCGTAGTGTCTTGTTTATGTGTTTGTTGTCCACCACACTTCATAAACAAGAAGCTATAGGACATTAGGAATGGTTACACTTCTTTGATGTTCTGAGTTCATGCAATAGAGTTTGACTCTATGAAACCCTCCTTTTCTAATTCGTGTATTACGCGTTTGCAGATAATGCCTCCAAAATGCACTGCTGCCCAAAGAGATGCCTCAGTTCATAACATTGAGAATCCCTTACCAGAGGCTACTAACCAGCATGGGACAAGGAGATGGGGTCAACCTACCAGAGCTACAGAAGCTCCATTAGCACCTTCTACTCAATCAGCCTCCGCTTCGGAAGCAGACTTCAGGGGAGCTATTACTATGCTCACCCAGTTGGTGGCTTCACAGAGTAGCAGCTGATGTCCCCAGGCCCCTAGCTCCATCTCCCAAGAGCCTACAGCTACAGCCAGGCTCAGAGATTTTCTGAGGATGAACCCGCTAGTTTATACGGGGTCCAACGTTGATGAGGATCCGCGGAACTTTATTAATGAGGTGCGCAAGATCTTGAGGGCTATGCATGCAAACGAGGTTGAGGGAGTCGAGATGGTCTCTTATTAGCTTAAGGATGTTGCCAATATCTGGTATAACTAGTGGGAAGATGGTAGAGGTGAGGATGCTGAGCCTGCTGAGTGGGAGGAGTTTGAGAGTGCTTTTCTCGATCACTTCTTTCCCCAAGAGTTGAGAGAGGCAAAGGTCGAAGAGTTCGTGAATCTGAAACAAGAGGGGTTGACTGTCAAAGAGTATAGCTTGAAGTTCATCCAACTCTCCAGATATGCTATAGAGATGGTCCTTGATATGAGGGCAAGGATGAGGAAGTTTGTGTCTGGGTTGGGCAGGCATGTGAAGAGGGATTGTAAGGCAGCAGTGCTGATTCCAAATATGGATATCTCTAGACTTATGGTCTATGCCAAACAGACTGAGGAGGACAAGAAGAGGGACAGGGAAGAGCAGCAGAGTAAGAAAGGCAAATCGGCAGGGCATGAGCTGAATCAGCAGAAGCAGAATAAGGGTGATAGAACTTTCTTTCATAAGAAGTCTTCTAGCCATGCACCTCCAATGGCGAGTGCACCTGTTCAGCAAAACAAGTATGATCAGAAATCCTATGGTCACCAGAATTTCAGAGCACAGGGACCTCAGTCTCAAGCTAGTGTTGCTCAAGGTCCGAGGGGAAGGCCACCTTGTGGCAGATATGGCAGGCTGCATCTTGGTGCGTGCCATGAGGGCACTAATACTTGTTTTTCATGTGGACAGCCTGGCCATTTCCAAGGTGAGTGCCCTACGAGGAATCAGAGGTGGAGTGATAGAGGTAATAGAGCTCAGTCTTCTACAGCGCCCCCTGCGGGCAGTCATCAGAAGGCTACTACTGCAAATGCAGGAGGCAGGACAAACCATTTGTATGGATGGGTAATCGCCAAGATCAAGAAGTTGCCCCAGATGTTGTTACGGGTATGCTCCAAATCTTTTCTTATAATTGTTATGCATTGCTTGACCCAGGTGCCACGTTATCTTTTGTGACTCCCTATGTGGCCAATAAGTTTGAGGTTCTTCCAGAGTGTTTGCTTGAGCCTTATATGGTTTCGACTCCTACTGGTGAGTCTATCCTGGCTAAGAGGGTCTACTGAGACTGTGTAGTGTCCATCTATCATAGGGATACCTTGGCCAATTTGGTAGAGTTGGAGATGGTCGATTTTGATGTGATTCTTGCTATGGATTGGCTCCATGTATCCATATATTGTAGGACCCGAGTTGTTAAATTCCAATTTCCGAATGAATCGGTCCTAGAGTGGAAGGGAGGTTATGGCGCACCCAAGGGTAGATTTATTTCCTACCTGAGGGCGAGGAGGTTAATCTCTAAGGGGTGTATTTATCACCTTGTACGAGTTAAATCTGATGATGTTGAGTCCCCTACTCCTGAGTCAGTCCCGACTGTAAATGAGTTCCCTGAGGTGTTCCCTGAGGATTTACATGGAGTCCCTCTTGATAGGGAGATCGACGTCGGTATTAATGTACTACCTGATACGCAACCTATTTCAATTCCACCATATAGGATGGCTGCCGCTGAGTTGAAAGAGTTAAAGGAACAGTTGAAGGATCAGTTAGAGAAGGGTTTTATTAGATCCAGTGTTTCTCCTTGGGGTGCTCCCGCTCTGTTCGTACGAAAGAAGGATGGGTCTCTCAGAATGTGCATAGACTATAGGCAACTGAACAAAATCACGGTCAAGAATAAATATCCTCTCCCCAGGATAGATGACTTGTTTGACCAACTTCAGGGTGCCTCATGCTTTTCAAAGATAGACCTCAGATCGGGTTTACCACCAGTTAAAGGTGAAAGAATGTGATGTTCCTAAGACAGCCTTCACGACAAGATATGGCCACTTTGAGTTCTTGGTCATGTCCTTTGGGTTGACGAATGCACCGGCAGCTTTCATGCATTTGATGAATAGGGTGTTTAGGCCCTACCTTGATATGTTCGTGATCGTGTTCATTGATGATATCTTTGTATATTCGAGGAATAAAGAAGAGCATGCTACACATCTTAGAGTTGTCCTTCAAACTCTTAAGGACCATGAATTGTATGCGAAGTTCTCCAAATGTGAGTTTTGGCTTAAGTCAATGGCCTTCCTAGGCCATGTGGTTTCGGGTGATGGAATTCGAGTAGATAGCCAAAAGATTAAAGCGGTCGCAAGCTGGCCAAGACCGATCTCTCCAACTGACATAAGGAGTTTCTTGGGATTGGAAGGCTACTATCGTAAATTTATTGAGGGATTTTCTTCCCTATCCGCGCCATTAACCAAACTGACACAGAAAAAGGTCAAGTTTCAGTGGTTTGAGGAATGTAAGAAGAGTTTCCAAGAGTTAAAGACTAGGTTGACCACCATACCTGTCTTGACTTTGCCCGATAGGACGGAAGGCTTTGTAATATACTGTGATGCATCAAGAGTGGGGTTGGGATGTGTATTAATATAAAAAGGGAAAGTGGTGGCATATGCTTCCAGGAAGCTTAAAGTTCATGAGAGGAACTATCCGACCCATGATCTTGAGTTGGTGGCAGTCATGTTCGCACTTAAAATCTGGCGCCACTACTTGTATGGAGTGCATGTGGACGTATTCACGGATCACAAGAGCTTGCGGTATGTCTTCAGCCAGAGAGAGCTCAACCTGCGACAGAGGAGATGGTTGGAGTTGCTCAAAGATTATGACATAAGCATCATGTACCACCCAGGTAAAGCTAATGTTGTTGCTGATGCTCTTAGCAGGTTGTCTATGGGTAGGACAACCCATGTTGAGGAAGAAAAGAAGGAGTTGGTTAAGGAAGTGCATAGGTTGGCTCGGCTGGGAGTCCAACTTGAGGAGAATGAAGAGGGAGGAATTAATGTTCAGAATGGGTCTGCATCGTCCCTAGTGACAGAGGTAAAAGAGAAGCAGGATCGAGATCCTATTATACTCCAATTGAAGGAGGATGTTCAGAATCCAAAAGTGATGGTCTTCTCCAAAGGTGGGGTATTGAGATACCAGAGTAGGTTATATGTCCCCGATGTTGATGGTGTTCGAGAGTGGATTATGGATGTGGCCCATAACACTAGATACTCCGTTCATCCGAGCTCCACCAAGATGTATCACGACTTGAGAGAGGTCTATTGGAGGAGTGGAATGAAGAGAGATATCACGGCATTTGTTTCTAGATGCCCAAATTGTCAACAAGTGAAGGTTGAGCATCAGAGGCCAAGTGGTTTGGACCAAAACTTCGTGATTCCAGAATGGAAGTGGGAGATGGTTAATATAGATTTCATCACTAGCCTACCGAGACACCAGAGACAACATGATTCCATATGGGTGATTGTAGACAGGATGACGAAGTCAGCGCATTTCCTGGCAGTCAAGACAACCAACACTGCAGAGGACTATGCCAAGGTGTATATCCAGGAGATTGTGAGGTTGCATGGAGTTCCCTTGTTCATCATCTCGGACAGAGGAGCCCAATTTACTTCTCACTTTTGTAAGTCTTTCCAAAAAGGATTGGGTACCAAGGTGAACTTGAGCACAGCCTTCCACCCGCAGACGGATGGTCAGGCAGAGCATACCATTCAGACAGAAGAAGATATGTTGAGAGCATGTGTCCTTGACTTCAAAGGAAATTGGGACGATCACTTACCATTGATTGAATTCGCATATAACAATAGTTATCATGCAAGCATTCAAATGGCCCCTTATGAGGCCTTGTATGGGAGGAGATGCAGATCATCTATTGGGCGGTTTGAAGTTGGAGAGGCTGAGTTAATTGGGCCTGACCTTGTCCACCAGTCCATGGAGAAGGTGAAGATTATTTGAGAAAGATTGAAGACTGCCCAAAGCCGTCAGAAGGGTGAGGAGAAGAGACCTAGAGTTTGAGGTGAACGATTGGGTTTACTTGAAGGTATCACCCATGAAGGTATCATGAGGTTTGGGAGAAAGGGGAAATTAAGTCCTCGCTATATTGGTCCCTATCATATTTTGCGAAGAATTGGGAAGGTTGCTTACGAGCTAGAATTACCTTCTGAGTTAGATGGAATTCATCCAGTGTTCCATATTTTGACGTTGAAGAAATGTTTGGGGGATGCTGCCTTGGTAATTCCTGTGGAGAGCACAGGAGTCAGAGACAGTTTGTCCTATGAAGAAATTCCAGTCCAAATCCTTGATTGACAGGTTCGCAGACTGAGAAACAAAGAGATAGCCTCCGCCAAAGTTTTGTGGAGGAACCAATTTGTTGAGGAAGCCACATGGGAAGCTGAGGAAAAGATGAGAACAAAATACCCGTACCTGTTCGTGCCCGAGGTTGAGGAAAGTGTTGAAGGTAACATTCTTACTTACATGTAAATTGATGTTCCTACCATGAGTTGGTATGTATAAATTCTGATGTCGGAGTAGAGGTTATTGAGGTCGATGAGGAATTGAGGAGGTGAGTTGCTAAGTGAGTATCAAGGTGAGTCCTGAGTCTATTCGTGCCAAAGTACCGTTCCTACTCATCATTCAAGGACGAATGATCCCAAGGGGGAGATAATATAACACCCAGTAAATTACCAAAATACCCCTAGGGAAGAGGTGTGCGTAAAATGCATCTTCAGATGCTCGGGTTGAAAATCCAAGCGCAGATTCGTGATCAGCACTGAAAATTGAGTGGGAGAAGTGTCTCGGTCAATTTTTAGAGCGATCGAGTCGAAAGATAGTTTTTCGTTCCAAAATGAAAAACAGTGTGACTTTGCAATAGAACCGCGTCGCGGACCTGTCACGGAGCCACACTTATCTTTTTCTGTGATTTTTCGACAGGGTTGAGTTTTTCGAAAATACACTATCCGCGGCAAGTCCGCGTCGCGGACTGTGTTATTTCAGTTCGGGGAAAAAATTCATTAAAGCTACGGAGGGCATTTTAGTCCATTCCTATAATTTCTAAACATTTCCCTACGACTAATTAAGGTCGTTTTCTAAGAAAAGGGTTTCAAAAAAACCCATTCTAAGCATTCTTCCTAGATGTCACTAAGTCAGGGCTTGAGGGGAGTTAAGGTTGAGGAGATCAAGAGAAGTTGTGCAGGAATTGTGTTAGCAAATCATTCCAGGTATGTAAGGCTAACCTAAAGTATGGGAATGTTTTCCCATGTGCTCCTATGAGTAAATTGAATTGTGTATTGAATATAATGAGGTTAATGTGAAGAGGTTTTGAGCATGTATATTTAAATTTTCTTATGCATATATTTTTACATGAGTTGATGATCATCACAAACATATTTTTATGTCATAATTCAATTCATGAGTATGTTTTGATACCCTATGATTACTTTATTAAATGATATAAAAGAATGAACTGAGGGATGAGTCTAGAGCCTAAATGGGGTTGATGTTATGATGTTGTGATTGTGTTTCATGTTTGATGCGAGTCCTGATGATGATGTTAATGAGAATGATGTTTTAAAAATCTGAAATTTAATTTCTAAACGAGTATCTTGAGTCTATGATGTTGATGTTGATGTTGAGGTTAATGAGGTGAGGTGATGTTGATGTTGAGGTACTATGTCCCTACGGGACTGATGTTGATGTTGAGGTATTATATTATGTTCCTACGGGACTGATGTTGATGTTGAGGTATTATACTATGTCCCTATGGGACTGATGATGAGGTATTATGTCCCTATGGGACTGATAAGGTTGATGTTTTATGAGCATGTCGAGTTCTGGGAGGAGTATTGAGCACCAAAATGGGTAAGAGTGAGTCCCACTTGAACCCATTAACTACATGGCCCGCGTAGGAAGAGGGGATTGAACCGCAATGCAGATGGCTCCTTTCTTGTCCCAAATGAGGACTGAGGTTTTTTCTTGTGGATCTACTGAGGTTGATATCCTTTACCCCGGGTAGGGTATTGGATGGATGTGGCAACGACATCGCTTCGTTGTATTATCACTGGCTCATAGGTGGTGGTTGTCGGTTAGAGAAACTCCCAGTTAGGTTCCCGTTGATAGAATTCTGATGTTGATGTCGATGTGATGTTTGAGTTGAGTCCCTTGAGTCGAGTTGATGTTGAGGTTCCCTGGTGTGAGTTGATGTTGATATTTCCTGAGTTGAGTTGACGTTGAGGTTCCTGGAGTGAGTCGAGTCGAGTTTCCTTGAGATGAGTTTGGTGTGATAATGATGTTGAGGTGAGAGGTTGATGAGTCAATTGTCTATTCTAATTTCTTGCCTTAGATAGATGCTTGTCGTTCTGATGGAGTATAATGTTGAGTTGATGTTTTCCTATGTTGCTGTACATATATTGTTATTCAGCTATTTTACATGCCTAACATTCCATGTACTGATGCCATTTGGCGCTGTATCGTTTCATGATGCAGATACAGGAGTTAGAGGACTTCAACAGGCGCACCGTTGAGGTCAGAGATTGCATTTCCGACATTGGTGAGCCTCCCTGCTATCCGGATGAGACCTTTTTTTTTTATGCTTCCTTTATTCATTGAGTCCGGTAACCATGGCCTGTCATGGTACCCTCTTAGATAGTTGAGTCAGGTTAGAGGCTTCGTAGACATGATGTCGAGGTTGATGTTGATGTTTTCTTTATGAACTAAGTAGTAAGTTTACTTAGTTTGATGTTAAGATGGATGTTGGCATTTGACCTTTTAATTTAGGTAGTTCACTACTATACTTCCGCTACGTTGATGTTGAGTGACTGTCCTGAGAATAAGTGATTCGCTTAGGGACTAGCAATAGTCTCTGGGTGCCGGCCACGCCGAGGGTACCCTCCCGGGGCGTGACAATTAATTTACGATAAAATGCAGATTCTTCTTTCTGCAGGGAAAAAAATTGTATTAGTTAGAAAAAATCAATCCATTGAGAACCTCTTTAATCCACCATAAATTAATAAAAAAAAATTACCTTATTTAATATGAAAAAATTAATCTATTGAGAACCTCTCTAATCCACAATAAATTAATAAGGATAAATTACATTATTTAATATGATAAATATTTGAATATAAGATTATCATATTATCTTTTCAAATATTGATTGTTTATATGTTTTAACGTTGCAACCAAGCATGTATCTTGCACCTTCAAATAATGTAATATGATACTGCTCTTTTCCAAGGAAAACCTCTAAATTTATAAGGAAAACTACAAAATTAGCAAAAAGTAAATCCTTACCTCATTTGTTTATATATGAAATTGCTGAAAATAATTTAACAATATTTTGTGTATTACCTTTCTTCATAGTCAATTTTTTCGGTGCAACAGCGAGTACAACTAGCAATATTATCTTTAAATTCAACTTTATTGTAGCATTTGGTGCATGATGCATACCATGTGTCATCTTTATTTATTATATTTTTAATTGTTGCATTAAACTTGCAATATGTAACCTACAAGTATATATATATATATAAATGTGTTAGAATTGATACATTTATAAAAAAGAAGAAATTATTATTCAAATAGTTAAAAAAAAATTTGTACCTCTTTATTAGTGAACGAAGCATGAGAGATATCCTCAATTTTCACTTCTTTCGCTTGTTTTATTAGTAAACTTGGCAGTAGAGTAATATCTATGTTGTGCTCCCTTTTGACCTCAGACCTGTATATTCAGAGGCAGATTGAGGATTAAGAATTTACGGGTGCCAACTCTTTACACTCATCTGTTAAACCTACAATCTACAGAAGATTGTATGCGATGTGTGTGTCTGAGAGGTAACCTGGTGAGGGGGCGAGTGGTGGTGTCGGGGTCTAGGGACAGAATGCTCGGATTTTCTACAGTACCTGTACCGTAGTAGCAAATAGCGCAGGCTGCACAACAATAGTTTGGTCTCCTAACGTGGAGAGAAGTTTGAAGGAAAGAAAGGAGTAAGAGTTTCAATAAGAACAAAACATTTCTTATGTTTAATCAAACAAAAGAAAAGTGAAAGAGTTAAATTAAATAAGTTAAAAATAACTATTAGTTAATATTTGATTAAGTCAACAACAATTAATTTTTTTTTTAAAAAAAAAAAATAGACCCACAACAGTAGTTGTAGGTTTGATTAAAAAAATTATTTTTCATTATTTTGTGCCAAAAGAAAAGATAAAAAGTAAAGACTATCAATGTGTCTCAAACCAATGACATAAGGGCCTCAAGCATGAGCCCTTACCACTGCATCCAAGAGAACTTCTGTTCTTTGGGTGGCATGTTATTTATTTATACATATATTGTGTGTGTGTGTGTGTATATATATATAGTTAAAGTTTCTGGCAAAGTTTGCGGGCTGGCGTGACACCTCTACGGGCCTTCATAGATCCGCCCCTGTGTATATTAGAAAGCATAATAAATATATTTCAATGCTATTTATTACCATTTTTTGAGAGTTACTACATTCTCAATAGTGGGAACGAAAATTTATTAGACTAAACTAACTAAACAAATGACATAATATAATTCGAATGAAGCAAGTTAAGCTAGCATAACAATTAATATTATTTTCTTTAAATTTAAAAAGTGAAAAAGAAAGGGAAAAGAATATAAAAACAAAGTGAATGTGTAATATAAGTAAACTTGATAATTAAATTGAAGTTCGGGAAAAACCGTAAAATAAAATCCAGCACCACTTAGTACAAATGGATGAAAGGAGGGAATAAATCAAAAGTTGAAATTGAAGTGTTTTTATAGAAGTAGAGAAGTCATAAATATAAAAGGAAAGAAAATAATATTTTATTATATTTAGGACAAAACTTTTCACCATGGTAAATTAGAACTTTTATTTATTTTCAAATAATTAATACATTTTCCCCTTTTAATCTTTTTTTAAAATCATTATTTGGATACACAGTTTCCTCTTCAAAGTAGGAAATTTGTGTTACCTTAAAGAAGAAAAAGTGAAAAATAAAATTAACCAAACTGTGTTCCCTACATAGAAGTTTTTTCCCTTAATTTTTTTTTCTTTTTCACTACTTTGCACGTGTTTTTTCCTTTATTTTTTTTCTTTTTGACTAATTTCGTTTACACCAAGTCTATATTAGTTGGAAAATGATTGTTTGTGTAGAGATTTTTTATCACGCCCTAAGTCCCATTAAGGCGGACTGACACCCGTTGCCGACAAGGCTCAGGAGAACCTGTCACGCCCCAAAGAGAGGGGAGGCGCGACTGGCACCAGATACCGTTATTGGCTGGGTAAGTCACTAAACATACTAGTGAACTAACTAGGGACCAGAAGAAAATTGGACAGCATAATATCTGAAAGACTGAGCCTAGACATTTTAAGTCATGAACTGGTCAATTATAAATCACGTACATCACGATAAGTAAACCCAAACGATAAAGTACTAGCTAGCCGACAAGGCTGCCACCACAGAGGTATAGGCACATACCATATATACATGCCAATATTATGACTCGAGACTGAAAGACACAAAAGGACCAACCCACAATAACATGTCCACAATAGCCTCTATGAGAATCACTAACACTTTGCAAGAGAGGGCCCCGACATACCCAACTGTACAACAAAAAGTAACCATCCTGTGAAAGCTCCCGGAAGAGGTGGAGCTTACCAACTCATAGCCCAATGGGCTCCTAGTGGAGGGGTAAATCAGAAACCCTACCTGAACCTGCACACACGAAATAAAATGCAGCGTCCCAAGGCAAAGGGACGTCAGTACAAATAAACATATACTGGTATGTAAGGAAGGAAGTAAAATCATAATAATCGTAGTAAAAAGGTTAATAGAAATACCACCTGTAACCAAAACTCAAGTAGCCTTAATGGCCAATAAGCCATCTTCTAGTGATAAAAAAAAATGCATGGTATGCTCGAGTATCGCATGTCGTGAATACATATATATAGATGCTAATGCATGACATACCCAACCAAATGCTAGCACTGGTGGTCCTTTCCGGTAGCTAACCGGCATCATATCTGCCAACCTGTGGCCATCTGTACCATATACATATATAGTTGGGAAAATAGGCTCAATACCTTCGATTATAGCTCGAAATCCATGCATAACGTGCAATGTATGATATGAATGTTGAATGCACATAGTAAGCCATAGTAAGAACTTAGCCAGTCTTGGCTCATCGGTAAACTTATTCTCATAGCATCATAATCATTGTTATTCGGCTAATCTTGGCTCGGTGGTACACTTATTCTCATAGCATCATAATCATTGCCATTGCAAATACATATGGCTCGTGGGATCATACATGTCTTTTAAACAAGTTTGGAAATTTAAGCTAATATTTAGAGTGAAGCCTTAACTTTTAAAATGTTCATAAAGGTACTTTACATAATGATTATATTTGTTCCCATGTTAATTAGTAAAAGAATGTATTTAAACAGGATCAAGTGCCTTAGTAGTTTAGACAGGAGCATTTCACTTGAGAATATTGGAAATCAACGCGTTACTTGTTAAATTCTTCAATTATATTTTTGTATGGAAGAAGGACTGACTCTTAATACTAAATTCCCTTTGCATTCTACATTTATTTTAATGGCACTACACCAAGAAGAGAAACTCTTCGAACATATGAATAGGTGGCCGGGAACTGACAAAATGATATATAGAAATTGAATGTCCAGTTTAAGAGAATGAATGGAATTTCAACCTAATACCGTCGTGAATATAACTTAGCTGCAATCCCAATGCCTTCCACAGAAGGTCTTTCTAGCAACAGAATAGTAAGATATCACATTTGACGTTTTGGGAAACTTCCTGGATTTCGTGCTAAAAGGAGGGATGGAGCTTAGCCTTAACATACCTCTCCAACGAACGTCCAATTGCCAAATGTTCCTTCACGAAAGTTGTTCCTTACGTCCTAAGCTTCACAACGACTATATATACGCATCTTAAAGACACCTATAAATAGTAAAAAATTCAGCATTAATGACCACATTCGGCAAGGAGCATTTATGCGAGGAAATGTCCATAAAACTTCGTAAAAATGACCGTAAAAGAGCTCCAAAATTATTACCTAAATACACCAGCTGCAAACCAACAATACCAGCAGGAACACCACTTTTTTCACATCCCAAAAACAGCTCCAAGCACAGCTAATACGAGGTAAAATCAATTGCAAAGCGTAAGGCATGCATTTCTAGGCACAAGGACAAATTTTAACGGTAAAAACTTACCTAAATAATTTAGATAACCCTTGGGAGCTTTATCTTCAGTTTCACACTGGTTTGGGACAAAAATGGCTTAATTCTGAGCTTTAAAGTGTCAAAATAGCCGACATTAAGTTGGGTCAACCCGACCCGACCCATGACCCGGTTTCCAGCTCGGGCAGTCTCGGTAAAACGGTCATAACTCTTTATTCTGAGGACAGTTTGATGCGCGGTTTTGTGTGTTGCAAACTAGACTCATAGATCTTCAATTTAATAGGTTATAGACCTTCTAACTCTTTGTAGTTTGGGAGATATGAGCTGATACATTCGACCCAAATTTAAGAAGGATTTCATAAAGAAACTTACAGTAACTTTGGCCAACCTTTATCTTGCAACTTTCTTGATTCCAAAACTTAATATATGGCCTTTGTTCTATTAAGATAGCTTAAATAAATCAATTATTAGCAAATTATATACTTTTAGTGCCATCCGAAAAGTGAAACCTAATTTAAACCTTCCGAAAAGGGCGAGGTGCCACTTGGGTCATTTCTTTAATCCCGAATGTGAATTTAGGGTATTCCCTTAGCTTAAAACTTTAGGTCCTTGATATTACCACTTATTTGCATCCTTATTATCCTTAGTTGCTAGCAAAAATCACATGTGCCTTATATAACGCCACCCTATTTAAATAATGGAAGAGGAGAAACACGGGGTCTCACCTTTCATCCGCGAATGTATCTAGACAACGTCTTGGTTGCATTATTAACTCTTGAAATGTGACTTTTGAGGATATACCTTTAAGAAGACCCAATCTTCTACATCAAACTCTAAGTCTCGTTGTCGAACATCAACATAAGACTTCTGCTAATTCTGGGCCATTTGCAATCGATCTCTAATAAGTTTTACTTTGTCCATCGCTTTCTGAACTAGATTAGGGTCTAGAAACATTTCCGCCCCAACTACAATCTAATCAATCGGTGACCTACATCTTCGCCGGTATAGTGCTCCCTAAGGGTCCATTTTAATACTAGCATGGAAGCTATTATTATAAGCAAAATCAATAAGAGGTAGATGATCATCCAGCTTCCTTTAAAGTCCAGCATACAAGAACGTAACGTATCCTCGACGGTCTGGATGGTACGCTCTGCTTGCCCATCAGTTTGTGGATGAAAAACGGTGCTGAGATTCACCTGAGTGCCCAGAACCTTCTGAAAAGACTTCAAAAAATGAGCGGTAAATTGAGCCCTTCGATCAGAGATAATAGATAATGGAACTCTATGAAGGAAAACAATCTCTTGAATGTAAAGCTTAGCATAATCCTCCGCTGAATATGTCGTTCTTACTGGCAAGAAATGTCCAGATTTTATCAACGTACCAATGATTACCCAAATAGAGTCATCCTACGTGGAGTATGAGGCAACCTAGTGATGAAGCCTATATTTATCATGTCCCATTTCCGGAACATAAAATCAGTACACTTAGCTAGGCCTTCAGGCCTCTAATGTTCTATTTTAACATGCTGGTAGTTAGGGCATTGGCCACCATCTTTGGAATATCTTTTTCATGCCACTCCATTTATAGATCTGTCGTCGGTCTTAATGCCCTCTTTTTTTTGTTTCCAAGGTTGAGCTAAACATCTAAGATAATGAGCCTGAAAAGAATCTTGGTGTGGAGCCCTTTGATGTTTGGCACAAATAAGAGGCCCCGATACTGAAGGACTCCATCTCAAGTTAGCTCAAACAGAGGATGTTGTTGCTGTGGAACACTTCATCTCAATATCATAAGCTCAGGATCCTCACGTTGTTGCTCTTTTACTTCAATAACAATGGAAGATTCTATTGTATTTGAACAATCACACCTCTATCTTTCACATCTGTTAATCGCACCTGCAAACTAGTTAGCTGAAGTAAATCTTTTGTTATTCCAATTTTATCAGCTTCAACATGACTTAGACTTCCCATGGACTTTCAGCTAAGTGCATCAGCAACAAGATTAGTTTTACCGGGGTGGTACAAAATGTCAACATCATAATCTTTTAGTAATTCTAGCCACCTTCTTTGTCATAGGTTCAACTTGAATAACTATTGGAGGCTCTGGTGGTTGGTAAAAATGTCAACATGAACTCCATATAGATAATGCCACCAATTTTTTTGGGGCGAAAACAACTGCGGCGAACTCAAGACAATGGGTAGGATAGTTTCGTTCATGCATTTGCAACTATTTGGAAGCGTATGCAATACCTCTACTATGCTGCATAGGAACATAACCTAGGCCAATTATCAAGGCATCACAATATATAATGTAGCCTTTAGTTCCATCCGGAAGAGTCAAATTAGGTGCGGTGGTAAGCCTTTTCTTTAGCTCTTGAAAACTCTGTTCACATGATTCAGTCTACTGAAACTTAGTTGCTTTATACATCAACCTTGTTAGTGGTGTATAGGTAGTGGAGAATCCCTCAACAGACCTCCTATAATATCTTGCCAAGCCAAAATAACTATGGACCTCTGTCGGATTCAATGGTCTCGGCCAGGCCATTACTGCTTTAATCTTCTGGCCATTGACTTTGATATTATCGCTAGTAATAACATGTCCATGAAAAGCTATAGAAGTTAACCAAAATTCACATTTGGAGAATTCAGCATATAACTTGTTGTCCTGGAGAGTCTGTAATATAACTCGCAAGTGGTCTGCATGCTCAACTCCTGACGCATCCTACATATTATCTTTGGAATATCAACATCCTTGACTCATAGCTGGTAGTACCTGAGTCACAAGTCAATCTTTGAAAAACAATCAATCCACATAAAAGATACTTATTCTTGATAGTGAAGTCTTAGCTATCTATAACCGATACACATCCGTAAGGAGCCATCTTTCTTTCAAGCAAAGAGCACGGAGCACCCCATGGAGATGTGCTTGGCCTAATAAGGTCTTTATCAAGCAAGCCCTTCAATTATTCCTTCAAGTCTCTTAGCTCTATAGGAGCCATTTTTTAGAGAGGAATGGGTATACGTTGCATATCAGGGAGAAAATCTAAAGAAAAATTGATATCCCTTTCTGGGATCCCGGGAAGCTCATCGGGGAATATTATCATGAATTCATTCACAATAGGGACTGACTAAAGGGCCAATTACTGATAAAATATCTTGTCTTCCCGTAATGGTAACATGCACTTGAACCCTTTCTACACTGTCTAGTATGAAGCTTACCGTATTGTGTACATGGGGGAGTAGGTTGTCTCATTTGTGTATAATGCTCCTGTTGACAGCTATCAGGCTGATCTAAATTCTGCCTTGGCCTTGACTTAATATAATAATCAAATCGCTGGCTCTATATCTATAGCGGGGAACTACCCGCTGACGGAGGTGGATATCGATAGAAAGGAGGCCTAAAATCACCTTGTGGCTCCCTATAAGACCTCATAGTACGAGCCCTCTTATTCTTCTCCCTATCTCTACGGGTATCCCGAATTTGACGAGAAATATCCTCTATAGTCTTCGTAAAAGCCTAAATACGAGAAATATCTACACCATCTTGTAAAGAGGCTATCTTGCAGTCTCTGATCAAATGATCCCCCAAACCATCCATATAACTATGAACTCTAGCACTCATGGTACGTGCAATATCTGGTGCATACCTAGCCAAAGAATTAAACCTAAGGCTATACTACCTTACACTCATATCCCCTTGCCTCAAACTGATAAACTGGTCAAAACGGGCCTTCCGCACTTCCCGTGGTAAGTAATGGGCTAAAAATGCCTCAGAGAAGTCCTACCACTCTGCTGGCGGAGCATCAGGCCTTTTTGATCTCTCGTACACCTCGTACCACAAGATGGCAACATCAAGTAGTCGAAAAGAATCCAACTCCACTGCCTCGGTGATAGAGGCATGCATCACTCTCAATACTCTATACCTATGGTCTATAAAGTCCTGTAGAACCTCAGTGGGACTGGACCCTGTAAATATTGGAGAGGCCAATTGAAGAAACTCTCGTACCTTTGAGCTTTCTATTTTATCCCTTCCGGCGTCTCCTCTCACCTTTAGTTGTCTCTCATGAATAGAAACCATCATAGTTAGTAGCTGAATAGCCTCCTTCATCCCCTGATCCCCAGTCGCTAATAGGGATTGGGGTACTGGATCTCCTTGGCCCCCAACAGGTGCTGATGAATCTGGTAATGTGGGCATTGGAGGCTCCCTATGTGCCTCGATAGGGAATATATCTTCCTCACCAAGAAAGACATAATTGGTACCTTATCTCGGATCCATACTTATCTCGTGTTGTGCCGTCTACTGAGCATAGGTAACCCATTAAATAAGAAAGACATAACATGATATAGATTTCATATGTTCCTATAACTTTGCTCTTTAGCACGATCTATTAAGTGAAAGACATGTAACCATCCCTAAATGCCTCGTGGCCTCCTGATTATAAGTGTGGTGCACAACACACCCATAAGCAAGACTCTACTAGACACGACATTGTGGACTCTCTAGGACATGAACTGCTCTGATACCATGTTTGTCACGCCCCAAAGAGAAGGGAGGCGCGACTGGCACCCGATACCGTTATTGGCCGGGTAATCCACTAAACATACTAGTGAACTAACTAGGGAACAGAAGAAAATTGGGCAGCATAACGTCTGAAAGACTAAGCCTAGACATTTTAAGTCATGACCTGGTCAACTATAAATCATGTACATCACGATAAGTAAACCCAAACGATAAAGTACTAGCTAGCCGACAAGGCTGCCACCACAGAGGTACAGGCACATACCATATATACATGCAATCTTATGACTCGAGACTGAAAGACACAAAAGGACCAACCCACAATAACATGTCCACAATAGCCTCTATGAGAATCACTAACATTGTCGAGACAGGGCCCCGACATACCCAACTGTACAACAAAAAGTAACCATCCTGTGAAAGCTCCAGGAAGAGGTGGAGCTTACCAACTCATAGCTGAATAGGCTCCTAGTGGAGGGGTAAATCAGAAACCCTGCCTGAACCTGCATGCACGAAATAAAATGCAGCATCCCTAGGCAAAAGAACGTCAGTACGAATAAACATGTACTGGTATGTAAGGAAGGAAGTAAAATCATAATAACCGTAGCAAAAAGGTTAATAGAAATACCACCTGTAACCAAAACTCAAGTAGCCTTAATGGCCAATAAGCCATTTTCTAGTGATAAAATAAATGCATGGTATGCTCGAGTATCGCATGTCGTGAATACATATATATAGATGTAAATTCATGACATACCCAACCAAATGCTAGCACTGGTGGTCCTTTCTGGGACCGGCATCATATCTGCCAACATGTGGCCATCTGTACCATATACATATATAGTTGGGAAAATAGGCCCCATACCTTCGATTATAGCTCGAAGTCCATGCATAACGTGCAATGTATGATATGAATGTTGAATGCACATAGTAAGCCATAGTAAGAACTTAGCCAGTCTTGGCTCATCGGTACACTTATTCTCATAGCATCATAATCATTGTCATTCAGCTAATCTTGGCTCGTTGGTACACATATTCTCATAGCATCATAATCATTGCCATTGCAAATACATATGGCTCGTGGGATCATACATGTCTTTTAAACAAGTTTGGGAATTTACGACAACATTTAGAGTGAAGCCTTAACTTTGAAAATGTTCATAAAGGTGCTTTACATAATGATTATATTTGGTCCCATGTTAATTAGTAAAAGAAGGTATTTAAACAGGATCAAGTGCCTTAGTAGTTTAGACAGGAGCATTTCACTTGAGAATATTGGAAACCAACACGTTACTTGTTAAATTCTTCAATTATATTTTTGTATGGAAGAAGCACCGACTCAGAATACTAAATTCCCTTTGCATTCTACGTTTATTTTAATGGCACTACACCAAGAAGAGAAACTCCTCGAACATATGAATAGGTGGCCGGGAACTGACAAAATGATATATAGAAATTGAATGTCCAATTTCAACTTAATACCATCGTGAATATAACTTAGCTGCAATCCCAATGCCTTTCACAGAAGGTCTTTCTAGCAACAGAATAGTAAGATATCACATTTGACGTTTTGGGAAACTTTCCGGATTTCGTGCTAAAAGGAGGGACGGAGCTTAGCCTTAACATACCTCTCCAACGAATGTCCAATTGCCAAAAGTTCCTTCACAAAAGTTGTTCCTTACGTCCTAAGCTTCACAACGACTATATATACGCATCTTAAAGACACCTATAAACAGTCAAAATTCAGCATTAATGACCAGATTCGGCAAGGAGCATTTACGCGAGGAAATGACCGTAAAAGAGCTCCAAAATTATTACCTAAACACACCAGCTGCAAACTAACAATACCAGCAGGAACACCACTTTTTTCACATCCCAAAAATAGCTCCAAACACAGCTAATACGAGGGAAAAACAATTGCAAAGCGTAAGGCACACATTTCTAGGCACGAGGACAAATTTTAACGGTAAAAATGTGAAAAACTTACCTAAATCCTTTAGAGAACCCTTGAGAGCTTTATCTTCAGTTTCACACTGGTTTGGGACAAAAATGGCTTAATTTTGAGCTTTAAAGTGTCCAAACAGCAGACATTAAGTTGGGTCAACCCGACCCGACCCATGACCCGGTTTCCAGCTCGGGCAGTCTCGGTAAAACGGTCATAACTCTTTATTCTGAGGTCGGCTTGATGGGCGGTTTTGCGCGTTGCAAACTAGACTCATAGATATTCAATTTTATAGGTCATAGACCATCTAACACCTTGTAGTTTGGGAGATATGAGCTGATACATTTGACCTAAATTTAAGAACGATTTCATAAAGAAACTTACAGTAACTTTGGCCAACCTTTATCTTGCAACTTTCTTGATTCCAAAACGTAATGTATGACCTTTGTGCTATTAAAATAGCTTAAAAAAATCCATTATTAGCAAATTATATACTTTTAGTCCCGTCCGAAAAGTGAAACCTAATTTAAACCTTCCGAAAAGTGCGAGGTGCCACTTGGGTCATTTCTTTAATCCCGAATGTGCATTTAGGGTATTCCTTTGGCTTGAAACTTTAGGTCCTTGATATTACCACTTATTTGCAACCTTATTATCCTTAGTTGCTAGCAAAAATCACATGTGCCTTATATAACGCCACACTATTTAAATAATGAAAGAGGAGAAAAACGGGGTCTCACAGAACCAATATATAACCATGCACCTGCTATGAACATTTAAGAGGTTACATATTCAACATGCTGTCAAAAGAAAGTAAACTGTATTAGCAAGCCAAAAGTAAATACATAAGACTAGGCCATTGGAGCCACGATGTCTACAATATGCTACTTGGCCACACTTTAATTTACATAGTCTACAAAGCCTCTAGGTAAGGAGCAATATCCATATGGGTTGGTACAAGCCCCACCTCATGACCAACTATACAATACAAAATAAAAGTTCTAGACACACAAGCCCCGAAGCAACCTGGAGCTTAGTAATAGCAGCTGGAAATCCTGTACTTTTACAGGGGAGATCTAGTAGCTCCTGTATTTGTAGCATGAAATGCAGGTCCCCCGTAAGGGATGAGATAATGTACTGAATATGTAAGGCAGGAAATACTGCATATGAAATAAGAACTCAAATGAGATAACACACTGGTGTGTAAGGATAAAAGACCACCTTTAGGCATACTGTGGAATCATGTACTTTATGTCTTATTATTACTTTACCTTTCTTTACTGTATAATCTGTGCACAATATATCATGTAAATGACCAGCTGATCAGTGGTAAATCAATATCGGGATCGACCCATTCTAGGCTTTCCTTTCACCCCTGGGATACCCCCGAAATATGTGATCGACCTATGCTAGGTAATTCTTCCACCCTGGGATACCACCCATCAATAAGCAACTTTGAGTTATCTTTTAATTACTTTCCAGATGATTTTTTTGGTGGTCATAACATTTAGAGTTGTAGGAATATAGACATGACATGTAAACAACCATACAAGATAATACCATAATGAAAAGAGAGTTACCCAACTAATGAAATGTGTAGGAGATTAAACAACACATGAACTTTATTTGGTAAAAAGGAACGCATGTATCTTGGGTATCCAAGTACGTATGCAGATTTGAAAATGGCTATGTATGGGAATATATGAACATGGTAAAGAGTAGAGACACGGTTAGCAGCCATGTCGGAGTTTGTACGTGCCTTTATGTGCCAAGGAAGAACCTAGATTCATGCTAAATAATACAAAAATGAGTAGCCTTACATACCTCGTTGTACTATGTCGTTATTACCTCGGAGTAGTATCCTCTTCCTCCAAATACTTATCTATAATATAGTAGGTGATAAACTAGTGTTAGCAGCTAATAGACACATCTTGGTAGTCCAATTTCACCCAAAAATAATATCCGGGCAACAAGCTCGGAATTAGCAACCAAGGAGTATTCTTTCAACATTTCCACTCCTAATCATATTTTCTAATACAAATTCCCATATACATGTCATATCCAGCTATTTTTAGTCCCATAACAGCGTTACAACAACTCATAAAATACAACATATAACAAATCTACAAAACACGCAAGTAGGCAACGCAACATTGCGTCCTTTCGCTACATTTCGGCTTCAACCATTCCAAATCCGTTTCAACCTCAACCAAACTGTTCTCAACATATTTACACACAAAAACAGTCCTAAAATAGTCCTAAAACAGTCACCAAGTAGATAGAAAACATGAGACAACAATTCCCAATATTCGGTCCACGAATTCTTACTAGGAGTGGAATTTAGATATCATATAAGAACTCATTTCGCAGAAGATAAAAATGGTGTAGTAGCCTTCTCACATTACTACACAACCAAACCTTGTTAAAAACATACATATTACTTCATAATCCATCCAACCAACAAGAGAAAATCCTCTTAATAAACAAGAAAAATGGACAACAATCTTTGGAACACATATTGTCCCAAATTCCTACACAAGTACAACCAGCATACTCTTCATGTTTTTCATGGAAAAATTACACCAAACCATAGTTATTTTTATTTACCTTAGCTCTCAAGGATTAGGTTATCTTCAAGAACCCTAGAGGTGAGCCTTGGCTGCTTTAAAAGTGAAGAGAGAGCAAGGAGAAACTTTGAAAGAAATCTGATTTTTAGCTTTGAGAAAATGACTAAAATTGCTGGCTGTTAGTCCCTTTTATAAGGACACTTTTGGCCGACTTTCTTTTGTATTTCAAGCCTTATCTTATTAAGGTTATGATGCAGCAACTTGTCCATTTTACTTGGGCCTTATTGGGCTTCAATTGGATGGGCTTTGTTGCAAATATTTCTCCCTTAAACCCACTTAGTTTGGGCCCTATTTGTGTATTGGGTTAGAAATGTAATTTGGCCCTTTTTCCTATTCGTCTTGCGCTTAAAATGTTGTCCTTTTATGATGCTAAACCATGGGCCCAAATGACATCCTTAACTCGGGGTTTTATTTTTTATCGAACTTGAACTAATTCGGTGTTGGGTCTTGTCTCCGTCTACCTAGCCCATTTAAGCTAAGCACGTAGGTGACTCACCTGTTAACTTCCTAAGTCTCACAAGCACCTCACTTCCTTTCACTTCATTTAAGGTCATGATCTCCTTAACTTGACTTAAAACTTATATACACTCGGTCATCTTGAGCGTTAGACGTACATATAGCCCTCTAATCTGCAAGTCAAGCACTTTTTAAAAAAGTGTGTGCTGGTTTGACCCCGCCATATCATGTTTCACATGCGTTGGACTAGTACATGTAAGATGTGGGGTGTTACATCGTCCCCCCTTTGGAACATTCGTCCCCGAATGTTAGCATAAATGGGATAGGTCATACAATTTAAACTTTCATGTAAACAAACTTTTAACAACATAATAAGACTTCAAATTCACGTACCGACAAATCCCTCAATTCTGCATCTTGGACTTCCTCTTTAGCTTCAAATAAATAAGGGTATTTAGATCTCATTGCTTCCTCGGCCTCCCACGTTATCTCTTCTACTTGTTGGTTCCTCCAAAGTACCTTTATTGAAGGTATTTCCTTATTCCTTCGCTTTCTAATTTGACAATCTAGGATAGCAATAGGTACCTCTTCATAGGTGAGGTCTTCTGTAACCTGCATATCATCAATAGGAGTGATACGAGATGGGTCACCTATGCATTTTCGAAGCATTGAGACATGAAAAACTGGATGAACCATTGAAAGCTCTTGGGGTAGCTCTAATTCATACGCAACCTGTCCAAAACTTTTAATAATCTTATATGGCCCTATGTAACATGGGCTTAGTTTTCCTTTCTTACCAAATCTCATGACACCTTTCATTGGGGACACCTTTAAGAATACCCAATCTCCTACTGAGAATTCCAGTCCTCTTCTTCTAGCATCCGCATATGATTTGTGATGACTTTGGGTTGTTTCTAGCCGTTGTCGTATTACCTTGACTTTTTCCATGGCTTGTTGGACTAGATCTGGACCAAGCAAGGTGGTTTCACCCACTCCAAACCATCCTATAGGTGATCTACATTTCCTTCCATACAAAGCTTCATATGGTGCCATCTTGATGCTTGAATAGTAGCTATTATTATAGGCAAATTTGATAAGTGGCAAATGGTCCACCCAACTACCTTTGAAGTCCAATGCACATGCCCGCAACATATCTTCAAGTGTTTGAATGGTGCGTTCCGCTTGACCATCTGTCTACGGGTGGAAAGTTGTACTTAAATTCACTTGTGTCCCTAAGCTCCTTTGGAAGGATTTCCAAAACATTGCAGTGTATTGAGCTCCCCGATCAGATATAATGGAGATTGGGACCCCATGTAGCCTAACTATCTCTTTGAGGTATAACTTTACATACTCTTCAGCTGTATAATCACTCTTAACTGGCAAGACGTGTGCTGACTTTGTGAGTCTATCAACTATCACCCATATGGAGTCAAACTTCTGAAATGAGCGAGGCAACCCAGTAACAAAATCCATATTAATCATATCCCACTTCCATGTTGGAAGCTCTATACATTGCATATAACCTCCCGGCTTTTGGTGCTCTACCTTAACTTGTTGGCAATTCGGACATTGAGCCACAAATTCTGCAAGGTCCTTTTTCATGCCTTCCCACCAAAACATTCCCCTCAAGTCATGATACATCTTAGTTGATCCTGGATAGATCGAATATATGGAATGATGGGCTTCTTCCATTATCCTCCTTCTTAGACCATTAATATTAGGAACACATAATCTATTTTGGCAATAAAGTACTCCATTTTGGGTAAGTTTAAAGCCCTTCATCGTGCCTTGACTCACCTTCTCCTTAAGTCGTCGTAGAATAGGATCTTTGAAATGTTTTTCTCTTACCTCTGTTACCAATGAAGACGTTGCAGCATTTTGCACAATAACCCCTTCTTTTGGAGTTTCAAGGAGGCGAACCCCCAAATTGGCTAGTTGACATAGATCCTTAGCCACTCCTTGACGTACCATGGACTGCTCACCAATATTCATAATTGCCTTACGACTCAGAGCATCGGCTACTACATTTGCTTTCCCTGGATGGTATAGTGTATCAACTCCGTAATCCTTTATTAGCTCCAGCCACCTTCGCTGCCTTAAATTTAGGTCTTTCTGCTTAAAGATGTACTTAGGCTCTTATGATCAGTATATATGTCAACATGAACTCCATACAAAAAGTGGTGCCATATTTTTAAGGCAAACACAACAACTGCTAGCTCAAGGTCATGTGTTGGGTAGTTTCTCTCATGTGGCCGCAGTTGTCTCGAGGCATAAGCAATTACCCGACCATGTTGTATTAGTACACACCCTAAGCCAACCCCTGAAGCATCACAATACACCGCATACCCCTCTGTTCCTTCTGGAAGCACTAGTACATGTGAAGAAGTTAGCCTACTTTTCAACTCTTGAAAGCTTCTTTCACATGCATCATTCCATTGAAATTTGGTCGCCTTATTTTTCAACTTTGTTAGAGGTGTAGACATAGAAGAAAAACCTTCAACAAACCTTCTATAATAACCTGCCAACCCTAGGAAGCTTCGAACTTCTGTGGGTATTGTTGGCCTTGGCCAATCTTTCACCGCCTCTATCTTTTGTGAATCAACCCTTATTCCTTCATCAGATACAATATGACCCAAGAATTCCACTGATTTCAACCAAAATTCACATTTGGAAAACTTGGCATACAATTGCCGATCACGAAGAACTTGTAATATTTGTCGTAAGTGATTTGCATGGTCCTCTTCTAATCTTGAATACACCAAAATGCCATCTATAAATACTATGACAAATATATCCAAGAATGGCTTGAATACCCTGTTCATTAAGTCCATAAAAACTGCTGGTGCATTGGTCAGCCCAAATGACATAACAAGAAATTCAAAGTGACTATAGCGTGTCCTAAAGGTTGTCTTGGGTATATCTTTCTCCTTCACCCTCACTTGGTGATAACCTGACCTCAAATCAATTTTTGAAAAGCATTTGGCACCCTGTAACAGATCAAATAAATCATCAATCCTGGGGAGGGGGTATTTGTTTTTAATTGTCACCCTATTCAATTGTCGGTAGTCAATACACATTCTCAAGGTGCCATCCTTTTTACGTACAAATAACACTGGTGCACCCCAAGGGGACACACTAGGTCTGATAAAACCCTTCTCTAGCAAATCTTTTAATTGCTCCTTTAATTCACGTAATTCTGTCGGGGCCTTTCTATATGGGGGATAGAAATAGGTTGAGTGCCTGGAAGTAAGTCAATACCAAAATCAATTTCTCGTTCTGGAGGTAAACCTGGAAGCTCTTCGGGAAACACATCAACAAATTCATTCACTACGGGAACATATTGAAGAGTTGGTGATTCTGCTTCCATATCCCTTACTCTAACTAGATGACATATATATATCCCTTTGACATCATCTTCCTCGCCTTAAAATAGGAAACAAACTTACCCTTTGGTGCCCCAACATTACCTTCCCATTAGAGGACCGCCTCATTTAGAAAGTGGAAATACACTCTCTTAGTTCGGCAATCCACAGTAGCATAGCAAGAAGCTAACCAATTCATACTCATTATGACATCAAATTCCACCATATCTGACTCAACAAGGTCCGCCAATGTGTCATGGTCACAAATAGTTACTACACAGTCATAATAGACCCTTCTAGCTATAATAGATTCACCAGTTGGTGTAGACACTTCAAATGGCTCGTTCAATAATTTAGGTGTTCTTTTAAGCTTCCCAGCCACTAGTGGAGTGATATAGATAATGTAGAACCAGGGTCAATTAATGCATACACATTATGTGAAAAGATGGACAATGTACCTGTGACTACATCGGGTGAAGCTTCTAAATTTTGCCGACTCCCTAGAGCATTAGTACGATTCTGGGCTCCGCTGGAGCTAGTTGCCCCTCTACCACCTCTACCACGACCTGCAGGCGTTTGCTGACCCCTACCTAATGGAGAAACTGACAATGATGATGCAACAACTGACCCAGTAGGTTGTGGTATATCATCCATACATCTTTTTGGGCAATCTCTCATCATATGCCCTGGTACACCACACCAATAACAAGCATCTGTCCCAACATGACATGTACCTAAATAACTCCTCCCACATTGTTTGCAAGGCTGCCTAGGAGGAATTTGCTTGCTGGCCGAATATCCTGTTGTTCGTGCACCTTGGCCCTCACTTCTTTGACTAAACGGATTACCTTTAGACCCTTGAAGTTGTGCTGGAGCACTGACTGCAGAGTAGGAGGATGATGGTCTAGCTGGTTTATTCGGAAATTGGGGCCTAAACTCACCTTGGGACTGTGCAAACTACCCTGTAGATCTGGCCCTCTTGGACTGCCCCCTTTCTAACTCTTGTGTCCTTCTTCTTTGCCTCTGATCCTCTAGTTTTTGTGTAAATGCTTGCATCCTCGCTGTATCCATGTCTTTATTCAAAGAAGCAATGGTGCAGTCTCTGACTAGATACAAATCCAACCTATCCACATATCGATGAACTCTATCTGCCATAGTAGCAACTACATTAGGAGCATACCTGGACAGGGAATTAAATTGAAGGCTATACTCCCTCACGCCCATATTCCCTTGGTGGAGATTTAGAAACTGATCTGCCCGAGCCTCACGAATCTTGTATGGCAAGTAATGGTCAAGAAATGCCTCTTTGAACTCCTTCCAGGTAGTTGGAGGTGCATCTATACCCTTAGATTGCTTCCAAGCTTCATAACACAATATAGTCACACCCTTCAATCTATATGCTGCCAGTTCCACAGCTTCTGTGCCGCTTATGCGCATAACATCTAAAGTGCGTTGGATCTGATTGATGAAGTATTGTGGATCTTCATTAGGATCTGACCCGGTAAAAGATGGAGGGTCCAAATTAAGGAAGTCACATATCCTCGTGCTAGCTGCCCTATCTGCACCACCTGCACCTATAGCTTGACCTTCTTGTCTTTGACTCTAGCCAGCAATTATCCGAATCAATAATTGGACAGCATTTCTTAGATCCTGCACGGTAGCATCGGTAGGTGGTTCTGGGGAGTTTCACTACTTCCTGGTTCATCAGGAGCTGGAGGAGTTGGAGATGTTTGTGATAGAGACTCATCTTGAGCCTCATTTCGTCGTCTCACCCGTCTGGGTGCACCAACTACCACTTCCACTTCCTTCCCTTTGCCTTTACTTTTCCTTGTTTCAGGCATACTTGTTGTACAAAACAATTTAGAGTAACCTACAACACTTGGCTCTATGGCACGATCTAAAGAATGAAAAGAAAGTGACAACTCCTAAATGCCACGTAGCCTCCTGCTTATAAACGTGGTGCACAACACATCCATAAACAAGACTCTACATAGATACGGCTTTGTAGACTTCCTAGGATGACCCGCTCTGATACCACTTTTTGTCATGCCCTAAGTCCCATTAAGGCGGACTGGCACCCATTGCCGACAAGGCTCCGGAGAACCAACATATAACTATGCACCTGCTATGAACATTTAAGAGGTTACATATTCAACATGATGTCAAAAGAAAGTAAATTGTATTAGCAAGCCAAAAGTAAATGCATAAGACTAGGCCGTTGGAGCCACGATGTCTACAGTACGCTACTTGGCCACACTTTAATTTACATAGTCTACAAAGCCTCTAGGTAAGGAGCAATATCCATATGGGTTGGGACAGGCCCTGCCTCATGACCAACTATACAATACAAAGTACAAGTTCTAGATACACAAGCCCCGAAGCAACCTGGAGCTTAGTAATAGCAGCTGGAAATCCTGTACTGTTACTGGGGAGATCTAGTAGCTCCTGTACTTGCAGCATGAAATGCAGGTCCCCCGTAAGGGATGAGATAATGTACTGAATATGTAAGGCAGGAAATACTGTATATGAAATAAGAACTCAAATGAGATAACACACTGGTGTGTAAGGATAAAAGACCACCTTTAGGCATACTGTGGAATCATGTACTTTATGTATTTTTATTACTTTACCTTTTGTTACTGTATAATCTGTGCATAATATATCATGTAAATGACCAGCTGATCAGTGGTAAATCAATATCTTGATCGACCCCATGCTAGGCTTTCCTTTCACCCCTGGGATACCCCCCGATATATGGGATCGGCCCATGCTAGGTGATTCTTCCACCCCTGCGATACCATCTATCAATAAGCAACATTGAGTTATCTTTTATTTGCTTTCCAGATGATTCTTTTGGTGGTCATAACATTTAGAATTGTAGGAATATAGACATGACATGTAAACAACCATACAAGATAATACCACAATGAAATGAGAGTTACCCAACTAATGAAATGTGTAGGAGATTAAACAACACATGGACATTATTTGGTAAAAAGGACTGCATGTTTCTTTGGTATCCAAGTACGTACGAAGATTTGACAATGGATATGTATGGAAATATATGAACATGGTAAAGAGTGGAGATACGGTTAGCAGCCATTTCGGAGTTTGTACGTGCCTTTATGTGCCAAGGAAGAACCTAGATTCATGCCAAATAATACAAAAATGAGTACCCTTACATACCTCGTTGTACTACGTCGTTATTACCTCGGAGTAGTATCCTCTTCCTCCAAATACTTATCTACAATATAGTAGGTGATAAAACTAGTGTTAGCAGCTAATAGACACATCTTGGTAGTCCAATTTCACCCAAAAACAATATCCAGGCAGCATGTTTGGAATTAGTAACTAAGGAGTATTCTTTCAACATTTCCACTCCTAATCATATTTTCTAATACACATTCACATATACATGTCATTTCCAGCTATTTTTAGTCCCATAACAGCGTTACAATAGCTCTTAAAGTACAACATACAACAATTCTACACAACACGCAAGTAGGCAACGCAACATTGCGTCCTTTCGCTACATTCCGACGTGAACCATTCCAAATCCGTTTCAACCTCAACCAAACTATTCTCAACATATTTATACACAAAAACAGTCCTAAAATAGTCCTAAAACAGTCACCAAGTAGATGGAAAACATGAGACAACAATTCCCAATATTCAGTCCACGAATTCTTACTAAGAGTGGAACGTAGATATCATATAAGAACTCATTTTCGCGGAAGATAAAAATGGTGCAGCAGCCATCTTACATCACTACAGAACCAAATCTTGTTAAAAACATACATATTACTTCATAATCCATCCAACCAACAAGAGAAAATCCTCTTAATAAACAAGGAAAATGGACAACAATCTTTGGAACACATGTTGTCCCGAATTCCTGCACAAGTACAACCAGCATACTCTTCATGTTTTTCATGAAAATATTACACAAAACCATAGGTATTTTTACTTAGCTTAGCCCTCAAGGATTAGGTTCTCTTCAAGAACCCTAGAGGTGAGTCTTGGCTGCTTTACAAAGTGAAGAGAGAGCAAGAAAAAACTTGGAAAGAAATTTGATCTTTGGCTTTGGGAAAATGACTAAAATTGCTGGTTGTTAGTCCCTTTTATAGGGCCACCTTTGGACGAATTTCTTTTGTATTTCAAGCCTTATTTTATTAAGGTTATGATGCAGCAACTTGGCCTTTTCACTTGGGCCTTATTGGTCTTCAATTGGATGAGCTTTGTTTCAAATATTTCTCCCTTAAACCCACTTAGTTTGGGCCTTATTTGTGAATTGGGTTGTGAATGTAATTTTACCCTTTTTCCTATTCATCTTGGGCTGAAAATGTTATCCTTTTATGATGCTAAACCATGGGCCCAAATGACATCCTTAACTCGGGGTTTATTCTTTATCGGACTAGAACAAATTTAGTATTGGGTCTCGTCTCCGTCTACCTAGCCTATTTAAGCTAAGCACGTAGGTGACTCACCTGTTAACTTTCCAAGTCTCACAAGTACCTCACTTCCTTTCACTTCATTTAAGGTCACGATCTCCTTAACTTAACTTAAAACTTATATACACTCGGTCATCGGGAGCTTTAGACGTACATATAGCCCTCTAATCTGCAAGTCAAGCACTTTTTAAAAAAATGTTTGTTGGTTTGACCCCGCCATATCATGTTTCACATGCGTTGGACTAGTACATGTAATATGTGGGGTGTTACATTTTTTTAAATTTAATTTTCCCTTTAAATTTTTTTTTTCTTTTTCACTAATTTCATGTTTACCCTTTTAAATTTTTTTTCTTTTTGACTAATTTCCTTTTTACACCAATCTATTTTAGTTGGAAAAGGATTCTTTGTGTAGGGTTTTCTATATTTAATTTTTATTTATATTTAATATTATTAAAATTATAATTCTAAAAAAAGGTGAAATGACTATTTTGTCTAAAGAGAAGTCTTTTGATGAAGGGCAAAAAGTTCAATCAATATTTTTAAGGACCTTCACACTTTTAATATAGTATAGATAGATAGATCAAATGAAGGGAATTCCGTTTTAGGTATAAAATAAGATCTATAATTACGGAATATAAGGTGAGTTTTTTTTAATTCAATAATGTGAGTTTTTAGTTTATCAATCTTAAGGTGTATTATATGAATCAACAATATAATGTAATGATTTTTGTATGTTTTATATGAATCAACTATATAATATAATGATTTTTATACACGTTAGGTTTTTGAAAAAATATATACATATGATTTTTCCAAGAGGTAGTTAAGTTGTCCAACCAGACAGTAGGTCGACATGCTTACTTAAGCAGCTTGAGGGTACATCTGTAATTTTCTTATATTTCTTCCATTTTGACGGCTTGAAATAATTTTAAAAACATATGAAGTGTAAAAAATACTATAAATCATGATAATTAACGATTTAAAATAATTGAAAACAAATAAAAAATTTGATATAAGGGAGTTAAGCTGCTCAAGTAGGCACGCAAGCAGGCAGCAGACCGACATGCATGTTTGAGCAGCTTGAGTGTGTATCTGTAATTTTATTATAATTGTCAATTTAAAATATTTTAAAAAAAAATAAAAAAATTGATATAAGGGAGTTAAGCTGCTCAGGTAGGCAGCAGGCCGACATGCCCGCTTGAGCAGCTTAAGGGTACATCTATAATTTTCTTATGGTTCTCCGTTTTAATTTCTTTGTTTTATTTTTAGTGTTTCATATATTTAAAAGTTACTATTCTCCTATATTAGAGGCAATAGTTGAGCTGCTTCAGCTGCCTACTTCATCGTCCTTATTTTGCCTTTTCTAGCTGCCCAAGCAGGCAGCAGGTCAACATGCCTGCTTGAGCAGCTTGAGGGTGTATCTGTAATTTATTGGTGATTCTTCCGTTTTAATTTGTTTGTTTTAATATTAGGAAATTATGTATATATAATAATTAATATTTACAAATTAGGTTACGTAAGAGCATAACAAACATCATAAATTGTGATGGTTGAGAACATAAAATGTTTTAAAATAAATAAAAAGTTATAAATCACAGGAATTGACAACTCAAAAAATCTAAAAAAAAACATATAACATGTTTAAGAAAGTTTGACCTCCAAAATTTTAGCAGATATAAATTGGGACAAGAGAAGTAACATATATTATTTAAAAATTATCTAAAATAGGACTGTAATTCTCAATATTAATAAGATATAAAATTTATCTAACTTTCTAAATTCTATCTACATCACATAAATTGAGATAAAAAAATAATAGGTATTGGTCCTGTGCTAGCATGACTAGAGATATTTGCTAGAAAATTATCCACGCAGCGGAAGCATATAAGGATTATACTGCTTACATGAATAAATAGAAAACACATACGTTTATGCTAGAACACAAATAATCATGCTAGAACACATTTAATTAGATAAATACCTCTTGAAGCGTGAGCATATACCTTCAAGCGAATCCACGAGTTAGACTGCAGTTCTACGATCTTCTACAGTGATCCCAAGTTCACATCTGAACTCCCTCAATACTTGAGTGGGCAAGCATTGTATAGAAAAACTAATTCCCTTTCATCCAAAAGCCTTTTTTTCTAGATTAGGGAAACCCCTATTTATAGAGGACCTTTCCAAATCCAAAAGGAAGAAGGAAACCCACTTTTCTTGAAAAACTAGAAACTAATATGTGTCCTTCTTTTATTAGAAATAGGATTCTGAGTTCTAGTTAAATATGGGCACAATAGAGACCACAGAATTAATTACAGAGGCTCCCTATTATGGAAATAATTCAAATAATTAATTTGAAATTATTCTTACCATAATAAATTAAAAATCATTCCACTAAAGATTCATAATTGCACTCCTCTATTTATATTTCGAAATTCTCCATTAAACACTTATGTAATTCCTCATGTTTAGATTACAGATACTAATCAATAAATTAAATTACTGACAAATTTAATTTAAAGATTAATTTCCTTTAGAGCACTGCTTAACTTATTTCATGTGTCGAATTCATAAATCAATTTGCAAGGTTTGACACGATGAAAACTTATAAGCTTCTCAAAAGGCATATCATCAATCTTTATATTGAGACACGAATTCCATCAACTAACTTATTATTTCACCAATATATATTATTGTCATCCAATCTATCAGGCATATTGACCCATCTCATAATTTCACCTTTTAATAAATCAAAATGATAAATAATATATACAGATCATAATAGTTATATCAGGATTGAGAATATAAGTACCTTTAACAGCTTAGAGAACATGTTTTTATCAGTCAGTCGAAAATAACTATCTCTACTCGGTCCCGTTCAATACATACAGTATGCACTAGCACAAGAAGTTGGAACTGCACCGTTCCCATAATCAAGATAAATTATATATAATCTTGTGCTACAATCATACCGATGGCTTGTCCAATTACTATCTTAGATTGTGAACAAAAAACTTTATACTTATAAGAACCGATGATTTAATCCTTTGTGTCTAAGCTCAAACTCTATACACTAAATCATCTATTGTATAAGTAAATGGACACATAAACGATTATATGATCTATTAAAACTTTTATTAAAATTGGATGAATAATTGTTCTATAATAAATACTATATCTAAACTCATGGTTAAATAGTATATATTCCATGTTTAATAATATATATCCCAACAATCTCCCACTTAGACTTTTAACTATCACAATTATTATAATATACTATATCTAAATGCATGGTTGATATTATATACCCTAATAATCTCTCACTTAGATATACAATCTTGGAAATTGTTAGAATACTCTCGATCCATAGTATATGCCCTAACAATCTTCCACTTAGACTTTTAACTATGCATTTACAACTTTTCACAGGTTGTCCTTTTATATTACTTATCAAAAGAATCTTACCAAGTTGTTTTCTAAAGCAACTCTGTCTAGTAGTGCTTAGTCGTAACTAATCAATTTTGTACAAGATTTCATGAGACCTCATCATGAAAGTGTCCGAGAGTGTACTTCTTTTTAGGAGTTCTATCATGAAACTGTCTCAAGAATATACAACAAAATAATCTTTATTATCATTCTCCCACTACGACTAAGTACTACTACTATAGTCACACTTTCATGTTCTTAAGTCTTAATATTTTCCTCAAAACCTTTTGTTATTAAAATATTAACAACTTATTCATGTAGTGCTATTTAATTTGTTCAACATCACTACCACTACTTGGTAGTAAATCTTCTTATATCAAGTAACGTTTCTCCCACTATTTAAATACAATGGAACGTTATTTCTGACATACTGATTAGATGTTCTTGAGCAACTGAATTTACGACTGAATCATTTGTTATTTCTTTGTTCAGTTCCTGTAAAACTAGTTTACTTCTAGGAACATGGTTTACTAAATAGTCCTTTTCTAGAAATCTGGCAGTTGTGTTAACAAATCATATTTTCTTCAAGACAATAAGATAAACCTTCTTTTATTCTTTTTGAATATCCAGTTAACACGCATACACATTCATAATTAATTCCAAGTTGTTTGTTTTCTCTTTCAACATACATGCTAGACTATTCTATATCTGAACATGACACAGACTAGAGTTACATCAAGTCCTTATTAGTTCTATAGTTGTCAAAGTTACAAACATGCAAGGAATTAAATTCCGAATGTAATATATAGTTCTTAGGATATATTCCCAAAGAAGTGAAACAACTTCAAATAAGTCAATCATTAATTTTACCATTTCCATAAGAGTCTATTTTTCTCTCTTCTTTTACACCAATCCATTATAAAGTGTCTGTTGTAAATAATTGAAATGCAATTATTCTATCAAATAAGTGACTAATGAACTCTGCAAAGAGGTATACCCCCACTACAATCAGATTGAAGGGACTTTATATATTTTTCATGACGCTATTTTTGTTTTTGTCTTAAATATCTTGAGTTTATAAAAAAAATTAGACTAACATAGCATCAAAAAATATATATTCATATCATGAGTAATCTTTAATGAATATTTTCCACAATACTCAAAATCACCTCTTGCCTGAATGTTCATTTACCACACAAATTAAAATAGATTAATTCTAACTTATCACATCCTCCATTTTCTTTCTAAAAGGAAAGGTCTCTAAGTGATTTTTCGTTCTAAATAGTACTCTCACATTGGCAGTGACGTGTAACGCCCGGTAAAATTACCAATATACCCCTAGAGTGAGGGTAGGCACATAACGCATCTTCCGAAGCTCGTATGGTAAATCCCAGACCGGATTTGGAATCAGCATGAAAATTGAGTGGGAAAGTGGTCTCGGTCGATTTTTAGAGCGACCCGATCGAAAGATAAATTTTTGATCCAAATCAGAAAACAGTGACGGTCCACGACAGAGGCGCGTCGCGGACCAGTCGCGGAGAAGCACTTGTGCGATTTTCAAATTTTTCGACGGGATGGAGAAAACTCGTTCAAAAATGTTTTTCTAAAAATACCCTGTTCGCGATAGGACCGCGTCGCGGACCGTGTATTTTTCGGACTGGAAATTTCCAAATAATTATGAGGGGCATTCCGTTCAATCCCCCACCCCTCCTAAACTCTAATACACGACTAATAATGACGTTTCTACGTGAAAAGGGTCTAAAACCCTCATTCTAAGTCCTATTCCCTAATCTAACAAGGCTAGGGATTGAGGAGAAGAGAGAAGAGCTTGTGTGAGAAATTCGAGAGGAGGTCCTAGACGTACTCAATTGTTAGCCGCATCACAGGTATGTAAGGCTAAACTAGAATATGAGATTGTTCTCTCATGTGCCCCATAGAGGTCATAGATGAGTTGATGAGTGAAGAGCCTACAGGCATGATTTCTTTATGGGTTTTCTTGAAAATTATATTTGAAATTACATGTTTTCTATGTTGATGATCATCATACAATTTGTTTTCTTAAGTTGAATATTTTTATGAGAATTTGCATAACCCTACATGACTATTCTGAAAAGCATGCATAATGAACTTGAAGATTGAGTCTAGAGTCTTGAATTGTGATTGTGATTGTGATGAAGAAATGATGAGTCTAGAGCCTTGAGTTGAGTTCGTGATTGTTCATTGTGATTATGATGGTGATGAGAGAATGATGATGAGTTGATAGAGTTTGATTGTGTTATGAGTCCCTATAAATGAACTCTACCGATGTGTCTATTCATTTGATCCTTAATTATTGTTCAAAATTTTGAGTTATTGATGAGATTGATTGATGAAAAGGTTAAAGCCCCTATGAGGTACCGATCATTGACGGGGAGTGAGTCCCTAAGAGATTGGTTGAGAATTGACATGGAGGTTTTATGAGCATTAAGTCGGGAGGAGTATCAAGCACCGAAATAGGTGAAAGTGAGTCCCGCCCGAACCCATTAAACTACGTCGCCAAGCGTAGAAGAGGTTTCCTCTTATGTTTATGTCCCTGAAAGTAATAGCGGACTTGTTGAGTTTTTTGACTCCATATTAGGTGAGCTGATATGGTTTTTGATTTGCTGTCTACCTGGCAAGTACAGAACGGCCATGGCAACACCGACAGGATGTTGTACAATCACTGGCTCATAAGTGGTTGTTGTTAGTTAAGAGAAACTCCCACAAACTTCGTACCTTACTCCGAGTCTAGATGAGATGAGAGGGGGTGAGCTCCTCTGAGTTGAGTTTGAGATGAGTTGAGACTATTGATGAGTCTGAGTTAATGATGTGTCACTTGTCTACTCTTTATTCTTTCTTAGATAGACAATTGACTATTTTGATGTGATTATGGTGTTTATTTTGAGTTTTTATTGTTTCCATATTATCTACCGGTTTCTGTTTCACTCAGCTATATTACATACCAGTACATTCCAAGTACTGATGTCCCCTCTGGACTACATCATTTTATGATGCAGAGGCAGGTACTAGGGATCGTCGACAGGCGCTTCGTTGAGGATTCGAGATTGCAGCTGCTTGGTGAGCCTCCCCCTACTCCGGAGGATTCACTTTTTTATTTCATCATGTTTTAGAGTTAGACTGGATTATTTCTTCTATTTTGATTTAGGTAGCCATGGATTTGTCATTGGCACCACATGATTAGTGATAAAGGCTTCATAGACGATGGTCGAGCATTTGATGTTGAGATTGTGAGCTAGTTCTTTCTACTAGCCTTTATGTTTTTTTATATATACTCCTTTGAGACTTTGGATGAGATGTGTCCACTAGACTTATATTTTCCTACTATCCGGTAGAGTTATTTGATTGAATGATGTGATGGAGCTAAGTGGTTTGCTTGGGGACTAGCAATAGTCTTCGAGTGCCGGCCACGCCTAGGGTACCCTCTCGGGGCGTGACAAGCTTAGTATCAAAGCACAGAGTTCAAGTGTCCTAGGGAGTCTATGAAGTCGTGTCTAGTAGAGTCTTGTTTATGGGTGTGTTGTCGACCACATTTCATAAGCAGGAGGCTATGGGACATTAGGAATGGTTACACTTCTTTCTTATTCCAATTCGTGCGATAGAGTTAAACTCTATGAAAACTATCTTCTAATTCATGCTCTACACGTGCATAAATCGACAATATGCCTCCCAGAAGAGCTATCAGAGGAAGGGGATGTCCTGCCAGGCGAGCTGTTAATCCACCTGAACCCCAAGTACCCGAGGGGCCCGTGGATCCAGCTGTCCCCGTTGAACAACCCCCTCAAGATGAGGTTTCCAATGCCGAGTTACGCCAGGCTATTCGAGCTCTAGCCTAGGCTATTGCGGCACCTCCGGTGAGACAAGGAGCGGGCAGACTGGACACTCATGACACCTCTAGAGTTCGAGAATTTCTGCGGATAAATCTGTCTGAGTTCACGGGGTCGGCATCTACCGAAGACCCCGAGAACTATGTAGAGGAACTTGAGAAGGCGTTCCAAGTGATGCACGTGGTTGATGCTGATAGGGTTGAACGGGCCTCTTACCAACTTAAGGGTGTGGCCAGGCTGTAGTTCGACCAATTGAAGAAAGGAAGGGGAAATGATGCCCGTATGTGACTTGGGCAGTGTTTGAGGAGGCCTTCTTGAGACGCTTCTTCCCAAGAGAGAAAAAAGAAGCTAAGGTGAGGGAATTTCTGAATCTAAAATAGGGATCTATGACCGTGCAGGAGTATGGCTTGAAATTCACACAATTATCTCGCTATGCTCCGGACATGATTGCAGACATGAGGGGAAGGATAGGAATGTATGTAGATGGGTTGAATAGAGGACCCAAGAGGGATGGTAGGGGAGCGATGCTTGTGAGTGATATGGACATCGGGTGACTGATAACATTTGTGCAACAAGCTGATGAGGAAAGGCAGCAGGATAAGGAGGATTTCAAGCGCAGGAAAGCCAAAACATCTAGCTATGAGGTTGGAAAGAAGGGCAATGGTAACCGGTTTCCAGCACCATCATCTGCTAGTGCACCCACTCCTAGAATCAGGGATAAACAGAGGTTCCAGAATGCTAGAGCCCATGGGTCCTAGTCGCAAGCTAGTGTGGCCCAAGGATCGCAGGGTAAACCGCCGTGTAGTAATTGTGGCAAGTTGGAAGATGTCGTGAAGGGGATAATGGGTGCTACAAATGTGGCCAAGTGGGTCACTACCAGAGAGATTGTCCGCAATGGGTTGGCCGAGCTCAATCCACTATATCGGCCCCACTAGTTAGAGGGAACCAGAGGACCACTACGTCAGGTACGGGCGGAGCGACAAACCGCTTGTATGCCATGGGTAGTCGCCAAGATCAGGATAACTGCCCAGACGTGGTGACGGGTATGATTCGAGTCTTTACTTTTGATTGTTATGTTTTGATGGACCCTGGTGCCATACTATCATTTGTATCTCCTTATGTGGCTAGTAAATTTGGTAGGACCCCTGAGAGTCTTCTTGAACACTTTGATGTTTCTACTCCAGTGGGTGAGTGTATTCGAGCTAAGAGAGTCTATAGAACTTGTGTAGTGTCCATCCATCATAGGGACACTCTTGTTGATTTGATTGAATTGGAGATGGTTGATTTTGATTTTATCCTAGGCATGAATTGGCTCCATGCCTGTTTTACCTCTGTTGATTGTAGATTCCGAACTGTTAGGTTCCAATTCCCAAATGAACCGGCTCTAGAGTGGAAGGGTGACTCTGTTACCCCTAGAGGAAAGTTTATCTCATATCTTAGAGCAAGGAAATTGATTTCTAAAGGTTGTATCTATCATCTTGTGCAAGTGAGATTAGACGATGTTGAGTTCTCAACTCTTGAGTCAGTTTCGATTGTTAATGAATTCCCAGAAATGTTTCCAGATGATTTGCCCGGAGTCCCTCCTGATAGGGAGATTGACTTTGGGATTGACGTTCTTCCTGATACCCAACCTATTTCGATCCCACCTTATGGGATGGCCCCCGCTGAGTTAAAAGAGTTGAAAGAGAAACTAAAAGATTTGCTAGAAAAGGGCTTCATTAGGCCAAGTGTTTCGCCTTGGGGTGCTCCTGTCCTATTCGTGCGAAAGAAAGATGGGTCCCTCAGAATGTGTATTGATTATAGGCAACTGAACAAGGTCACAATAAAGAATAAGTATCCCCTTCCAAGGATAGATGATTTGTTTGACCAACTTCAGGGAGCCTCCTGTTTCTCTAAGATAGACCTTAGATCTGGATACCATCAGCTGAAGGTGAGAGAGTGTGACGTTCCAAAGATAGCCTTTAGGACTAGATACGGCCATTTTGAGTTCTTGGTCATGTTTTTTAGGTTGACGAATGCACCTGCCACCTTTATGGACTTGATGAATAGGGTGTTCAAACCATATCTTGACTTGTTTGTGATTGTATTCATTGACGACATTCTGATTTATTCAAGGAGTGAAGAGGAGCATGCTAATCACCTCAGAGTTGTCCTCCAAACTCTTAAGGATCATGAGTTGTATGCAAAATTCTCAAAGTGTGAGTTCTGGCTGAAGTCAGTAGCCTTCCTAGGCCATGTTGTGTCCGGTGAGGGTATTTGAGTGGATGTCGAAAAGGTTGAAGCGGTTAAGAACTGGCCCCGACCGACTACTCCGACTAACATTCGATGTTTCTTGGGGTTGGCAGGCTACTACCGCAGGTTTTCGAGGGATTTTCTTCCCTATCTGCGCCATTGACCAAATTGACTCAGAAGAAGGTCAAGTTTCAGTGGTCCGAAAAATGTGAGAAAAGTTTCCAGGAATTGAAAACAAGGTTGACTACTGCGCCAGTCCTAACCTTACCTAATGGAACCGAAGACTTTGTAATTTATTGTGATGCCTCAAGGGTTGGATTGGGATGTGTACTAATGCAAAGATGGAAAGTGATAGCCTATGCTTCCAGGCAACTCAAGGTTCATGAAAGGAACTACCCAACCCATGACCTCGAGTTTGCAGCAGTAGTGTTTGCACTATCTGGCGTCACTACTTGTATGGAGTGCATGTGGATGTGTTCACCGACCACAAGAGCTTGCAGTATGTTTTTAGTCAGAAAGAGCTCAACTTGCAATAGAGGAGATGGTTGGAATTACTCAAGAATTATGACATGAGTATTCACTACCACCCAGGTAAAGCTAATGTTGTTGTTGACGCTCTTAGCAGGTTATCAATGGGTAGCACAGCCCACGTGGAGGAAGAAAAGAAGGAGTTAGCCAAGGATGTGCACCGGTTGGATCGATTAGGAGTACGACTCGAAGAAAACAATGAAGGAGGAGTTAATGTGGAGAATGGATCTGCTTCCTCGTTAGTAGTGGAAGTGAAGGAAAAGCAAGACCAAGATCCAGTCATACTCCAATTGAAGGAGGACGTCCATGGACAGAAGGTGATGGTCTTCTCCAAAAGGGGAGATGGAGTGTTGACATTTCAAAGTAGATTATGTGTTCCAAATGCTGATGGTATTCGGGGCAAGATCATGGAGGAAGCCCATAACACTAGATACTCCATTCATCCTGGCTCCACCAAAATGTACACGACTTGAGAGAAGTCTATTGGTTGAATGGAATGAAGAGGGACATTGCGGAATTCGTTTCAAAATGCCCAAATTGCCAACAAGTGAAGGTTGAACATCAAAGGCCATGTGGATTGGCTCAGAACTTTGAGATTCCAGAGTGGAAGTGGGAGATGATTAATATGGACTTTATCACTGGTCTGCCAAGGTCTTGAAAGCAACATGATTCGATATGGGTGACCGTAGACAGAATGACTAAATCAGCTCACTTCCTGGCAGTTAAGACAACCAACACTGCGGAAGAGTATGCCAAGTTGTACATCCAAGAGATTGTGAGGTTGCATGGAGTCTCCTTGTCCATCATCTCGGACAGAGGAGCCCAATTTACCTCCCAGTTCTAGAGATCGTTCCAAAAAGGCTTGGGTACTAGGGTGAACCTGAGCACAACCTTTCATCCCCAGATGGATGGTCAGGCAGAGCGTACAATTCAAACGCTTGAGGACATGTTGAGGGCGTGTGTCCTTAACATCAAGGGGAATTGGGATGATCACCTACCACTGATTGAATTTGCATACAACAATAGTTATCATGCGAGCATTCAGATGGCTCCGTATGAAGCCTTGTATGGGAGGAGATGTAGATCATCAATTGGGTGGTTTGAGGTTGGAGAAGCTGAACTGATTGGGCCTGATCTTGTTCACCAATCGATGGAGAAAGTCAAGGTCATTAGAGAAAGGTTAAAGACTGCCCAGAGTCGCCAAAAATCTTACACTGACGTGAGGAGAAGAGATTTGGAGTTCGAAGTAGATGATTAGGTGTACCTGAAAGTATCACCTATGAAGGGTGTCCTAAGGTTTGGGAAGAAAGGAAAGCTAAGTCTGCGTTATGTTGGACCCTATCAGATCGTAAAGAGGATTGGGGAGGTGGCTTACGAGTTGGAGTTGCCTTCCAAGCTAGATGGAGTCCATCCAGTATTCCATGTATCGATGCTGACGAAATACTTGGGAGATCCCGCCTTGGTGATCCCGGTTGATAGCGTTGGAGTAAAGGATAACCTATCTTACGAAGAGGTCCCGGTTCAAATCCTTGATCGTCAGATTCGCAAGTTGAGGAACAAAGAGATAGCCTCAGTCAAAGTCCTGTGGAGAAATCAGTTCATTGAAGAAGCCACATGGGAAGCTGAGGAGGAGATGAAAGCAAAATATCCGCACCTATTCGTGCCAACTGATGATGAAGATATTGAAGGTGAAAATCCTTACTCTTCACTAAGCTGATTGTTCTATTTTTATTGACTTACTATTATTAAGTCGAGATTTGATTTGTTGAATTGAGTGTGGAAATGAGCCTTGAGTTTATTCGTACCTTAACCCCCATCTCTATTCATCATTCGAGGACGAATGATCCCAAGGGGGAGATGATGTAACGCCCGATAAAATTGCCAAAATACTCCTAGAGTGAGGGTAGGCGCATAACGCATCTTCCGAAGCTCGTATGGCAAATTCGAGACCAGATTTGGAATCAACATGAAAAATTGAGTGGAAAAGTGGTCTCGGTCGATTTTTAGAGTGACCTGATCGAAAGATAAATTTTCGATCCAAATCAGAAAACAGTGACAGTCCGCAATAGAGGCGCGTCGCGGACCTATCGCGGAGAAACACTTGTGCGATTTTCAAAAATTTTGACGGGATGGAGAAAATTCATTCAAAAACGTTTTTCTAAAAATACCCTATTCACGATAGATCCGCGTCGCGGACCATGTATTTTTCGGACTGGAAATTTCCAAATAATTATGAGGGGCATTTCGGTCAATCCCCCACCCCTCCTAAACTCTAATACACGCTAATAATGACGTTTCTACGTGAAAAGGGTCTAAAACCCTCATTCTAAGTCCTATTCCCTAATCTAACAAGGCTAAGGCTTGAGGAGAAGAGAGAAGAGCTTGTGTGAGAAATTCGAGAGGAGGTCCTAGACGTACTCGGTTGTTAGCCGCATCACAGGTATGTAAGGCTAAACTAGAATATGAGATTGTTCTCTCATGTGCCCCATAGAGGTCATAGATGAGTTGATGAGTGAAGAGCCTACATGCATGATTTCTTTGATGGTTTTTCTTGAAAATTATATTTGAAATGACATGTTTTCTATGTTGATGATCATCATACTATTTGTTTTCTTAAGTTGAATATTTTCATGAGAATTTGCATAACCCTACATGACTATTCTGAAAAGCATGCATAATGAACTTGAAGATTGAGTCTAGAGTCTTGAATTGTGATTGTGATTGTGATGAAGAAATGATGAGTCTAGAGCCTTGAGTTGAGTTCGTGATTGTTCATTGTGATTATGATGGTGATGAGAGAATGATGATGAGTTGATAGAGTTTGATTGTGTTATGAGTCCCTATAAATGAACTCTACCGATGTGTCTATTCATTTGATCCTTAATTATTGTTCAAAATTTTGAGTTATTGATGAGATTGATTGATGAAAAGGTTAAAGCCCCTATGAGGTACCGATCATTGACGGGGAGTGAGTCCCTAAGAGATTGGTTGAGAATTGACATGGATGTTTTATGAGCATTAAGTCGGGAGGAGTATCAAGCATCGAAATAGGTAAAAGTGAGTCCCGCCCGAACCCATTAAACTACGTCGCCAAGTGTAGAAGAGGTTTCCTCTTGTGTTTATGTCCCTGAAAGCAATAGCGGACTTGTTGAGTTTTTTGACTCCATATTAGGTGAGCTGATATGGTTTTTGATTCGTTCTCTACCTGGCAAGTATAGAACGGCCGTGGCAACACCGGTGGGATGTTATACAATCACTGGCTCATAAGTGGTTATTGTCAGTTAAGAGAAACTCCCACAAACTTCGTACCTTACTCCTAGTCTAGATGAGATGAGAGGGGGTGAGCTCCTCTGAGTTGAGTTTGAGATGAGTTGAGACTATTGATGAGTCTGAGTTAATGATGTGTCACTTGTCTACTCTTTATTCTTTCATAGATAGACAATTGACTGTTTTGATGTGATTATGATGTTTATTTTGAGTTGTTATTGTTTCCATATTATCTACCAGTTTCTGTTTCACTCAGCTATATTACATACCAGTACATTCCAAGTACTGATGTCCCCTCTGGACTCATCATTTTATAATGCAGAGGCAGGTACTAGGGATCGTCGACAGGCTTTTCGTTGAGGATTCGAGATTGCAGCTGCTTGGTGAGCCTCCCCTTACTCCAGACGATTCACTCTTTTATTTCATCATGCTTTAGAGTTAGACTGGATTATTTCTTTTATTTTGATTTGGGTAGCCATGGATTTGTCATTGGCACCACATGATTAGTGATAGAGGTTTCATAGACAATGGTCGAGCATTTGATGTTGAGATTGTGAGCTAGTTCTTTCTACTAGCCTTTATGTTTTTTTTATATATACTCCTTTGAGACTTTGGATGAGATGTGTCTACTAGACTTATATTTTCCTTCTATTCGGTAGAGTTATTTGATTGAATGATGTGATGGAGCTAAGTGGTTCTCTTTGGGACTAGCAATAGTCTTCGAGTGCCGACCATGCCTAGGGTACCCTCCCGGGGCGTGACATGACTTCACTTTCATTGAACCATTATGTCCATCCCTTGACCAACGTTGAAGTTCTATTCAGAATAAATAACTTTAGACACTAGTGAACAGATAAGTTATATTCAATTTGAAAGATGTTTTCTCGTGTAAGGTAGATTAATATTATTCAATTCATAAGAAATAATACTAATAAAAAGTTCATGCTTCAATGTCCTATAAGAGATCAAATATTTATCAAACTCAATAATAGGAGAGTTACTAAAAAATATATTAAGCATTTATCTCTTATTTAGTTATAAACTGAAAGTCAATTCTTTCTAACATAAAGTACATGCATAATACATTCTTTAATATTAGTATCTTATCAAAAAAATCCTTGACTAGTACTAAGTGGGTCTGTGGAGTCTTTTGAGAGTTTGAGATATAATAGATCCTAATATATCGAATAATTCTGAATAATAAAATTCAGAGCTCATTTATACATATATATCCATGCATCTTGAATAGCCAATCGTTGGGATTGGAGAACTATTCATGCAATACACATGTACAATGATCGATTATTCACTCCATAAACTTATACAGACCTGACTCAGTTGGAGAGTCTACTGTTAGCCTAAGTCAAGTGAAAATCACTCTAATTCCATTGATCCAATCTTATATTACTCATTTTAGGAGAGTTAATATAGATTATCAAAACTAGCGATTAAATACATAGCGACTTGCATTAAATTCATCCGTTATGGAGGAAGGTCTAAGCCAGCACATGAAATTAACACTTCACTATTATTTAATCTGGTAATCATAGGAAGAATCCGTATATATCAAATAATTTTGAATAATAAAATTCAGAGCTCATTTATACATATATATATCCATGCATCTCGAATAGCCAATCGTTGGGATTGGAGAACTACTCATGCAATACACATGTACGATGACCGATTATTCACTCTATAAACTTATACAAGCTCAACTCAGTTAGAGAGTCTACTGTTAGTTTAAGCCAAGCTAAAATCACTCTAGTTCCATGATCCGATCATATATTACTCAGTTTAGGAGAGTTAATACAGATTATCAAAACTAGCAGTTAAATACATAGTGACTTGTATCAAATTCATCCGTTATGGAGGAAGGTCTAAGCCAGCACATGAAATTAATACTTCACTACTATTTAATCTTAGTAATCAAGGGAAGGATCCGTATCACCAAATATGACCAAAACTCATATAACGATATGAATAGAAAAGAAATATTTCTTATCAAGTCGTTCTTATGAACCCACCGAATTCATATCAATTAAAGTCCATTTTTTTTACTAAAACAATGATCAATTCGGTTGAAAATATTGTTTGATCAAAATAGAATTTGAATTTTTCCGTTTGATAATTCCTATCACATTTCATCATTTGTATAACAGATACACAGATCAAGAATAAAGAACAAAATCTTAAAATTATTTTCATTGTCTGAGCATTAATTTTAAAAAATTAACATGTTTATGTATTCATTGAATATTAAAATTCAAAAACACACCTCATAAGTCTTCATGAATCTTGAACAATAAATTTGCTGAAAAATAACTACTACACAACATACATATGTGGTGTCAGATATTCACTCCATAAATTTAGAACAAGAGCTAACTCGTACGAAGAGTATATTGATAATTTAAGCCAAGTGAATAACATTATCTCTAGATCCATTGATCAATCATATACTACTCAATTTAGGAGAGCTAATACAGATTATCAAAAACTAGAGATCAGACTAAATCTAATGACTTGTATTAATTTCATCCATTATGGAGGAAGGTCTAATATCAACACATGAAATTGATACTTCACTAAAATATAGTCATGAGAGTCATAGAGAACAATCTCTATCACCACTATATCATGGTTGAGTTATTTTTCATTAAATTTAATTTTGAAGACATAACAGAACATCTAAAACCATCATTTAAAACGATTTGAAGTTGTCAAATCACTGCATAATAGTGATTATTTTTAATTTGATTGTTTCTTATGAACCTAATGAATTTTAGATCAATTAGAGTTCAAAATTAATATTTATCTCTAAATCTATGATCAAATTCAGATTCAAACGATTTAAAGAATATATCAGATCTATATCCTTATCATATATCAATTCATGTTAAATAATCATATGTAATCACTAAAATATCTAACATAAATAAAATTGATATAAAGGATCGTTTTCATACTAAATCACATTTTAATCTGAAAGAACAACTTGAAAATCATCTTAACGACCTCAAAAAATCATAACAACATAGCAATGAGTATTTCTAGTTAGGTCTTTTTGAATGAACTTATCAAATTTCAGGTCAATTGGAGGCCAAAATTATTATTATTATTATTATTATTATTATTATTATTATTATTATTATTATTATTATTATTATTATTATTTATTTTCAAAGCTATGAACATATTCAAATTCACATGATTTAAGCATCTTTGGGAAAAAATTATGTGATTTACATTCTTATCACATATCAATTTATGTTAAATCATCATGTGCAATCATGTCTTAGATCCAAAATAAATATGCTTGATATGAAGAATGACCTTATCATATTCAAATCAAAATTTGATCTGACAAACAACCTAAAAATCCGTCTAAAAGGATTTTCAATGGAACCATCAAATTTCAAGTCAATCTGAGATTATAAAGTTCATGACCATCTAAATTATGATCAAATTTGAAAAATATTTATTTTATACATAATTTAAGATTAAATAACATGATTCAAATTTTTATTCTCTCGAATTATTATCTCATGAGCACAAGGCATACATTGTGTCCTTTCTTTTACTAAGACATACAACACCTTCTTATATCAAATTGTCCTCTTAATTAATATACTTGAGAATCCAAGATATTATGTTTCTTCCTTTTAAAAGTGAAAACCTTTAATATCTCATCTCATGAATTAATAAAGTATTACTAGTATCTAAGGTAAACTCTTTTTGAGTAAACAAGTCTTTACCGGCATACTTTTATCTAGAACAATTTATACATGATATATTGAGCACATTCTAATGATTCAAATAAATAAATCACTTTCGTGAATACTATTTATTAATCATAATTCTCAATTCATGTATCACAATCTCACATACATAAAATATTAAGAATCTACAACAATTTCAAATAAACAAACCACGTAAATGGTAACTATTTATTAGTTATAAGAAAATTCTTAATATAAACAAGTTTATGTATTTATGTGAGAAAATGAAAAGTTACGCCTCAAGTTATCTACTTAGATGTAAGCGTGGCTCTGATACCAATTGTTGGAAAATTATACGCGCTGCGGAAGCATATAAGGATCGTACTGCTTACATGAATAATAGATAATACATACGTTTATGGTAGACCATAAATAATCATGCTTAAACACATAAACTTTACGAAATTTAATTAGATAAATACCTCTTGAAAGCGTGACCATATACCTTCAAGCGAATCCACGAGTTAGACTGCAGTTCTACGGTCTTCTACAGTTATCCCAAGTTCACATCTGAACTCTCTCAATACTTGGGTGGGCAAGAATTGTATAGAAAATCTAATTCCCCTTCATCCAAAAACCTTTTTTTCTAGATTAGGAAAACCCCTATTTATAGAGGACCTTTCCAAATCCAAAAGGAAGAAGGAAACCCACTTTTCTTGAAAAACAAGAAACTAATATGTGTCCTTCTTTTATTAGAAATAGGATTCTGAGTTCTAGTTAAATATGGGTACTATAGGGATCATAAAATTAATTATTGAGGCTCCTTATTATGGAAATAATTCAAATAATTAATTTGAAATTATTCTTACCATAATAAATTACAAATCATTCCACTAAAGATTCATAATTGCACTCATCTATTTATATTTTGACCCCACTAAACACTTATGTAATTCCTCATATTAAGATTACAACTACTAATCAATAAATCAAATTACTGACAAATTTAATTTAAAGATTAATTTCCTTTGGAGCACTGCTTAACTTATTTCAGGTATCGGATTGATAAATCCACTTGTAAGGTTTGACACGATGAAAACTTATAAGCTTCTCAAAAGGCATATCATCAATCTCTATATTGAGACATGGATTCAATCAACTAACTTATTATTTCACCAATATATATTATTATCATCCAATCTACCAGGCATATTGGCCCATCTCAGAATCTCACCTTTTAATAAATCAAAATGATAAATAATATATATAAATCATAATAGTTATATCAGGATTGAGAATATAAGTACCTTTAACAGTTTACAGAACATGTTTTTATCAGTCAGTCCAAAACAACTATCTCTACTCAGTCTCGTTCAATACATACAGTATGCACTAGCAAAAGAAGTTGGAACTGCACCTTTCCCATAATCAAGATAAATTATATATAATCTTGTACTACAATCATACCGATGGCTTGTCCAATTTCCATCTTAGATTGTGAACGAAAAACTTTATACTTATAAGAACCGATGATTTAATCCTCTATGTATAAGCTCAAACTCTATACACTAAATCATCTATTGTATAAGTAAATGAACACATAAACGATTATATGATCTATTAAAACTTTTATTAAAATTGGATGAATAATTGTTCTATAATAAATACTATATCTAAACTCATGGTTAATAGTATATATTTCATGGTTAATAGTATATATCCCAACAATATCTAGTATATATATATATAAACGATATTGTATCTAAATTGGTAAAAGGCTGCGGATAGGCTCTTTTTTTCCTTCTAAATCTATTATAAACAAACAATAATATTCCCAGTGGAATCCCACAAGTGGGTCTGGGGAGGGTAGAATGTACGCAGACCTTACCATTACCTCATAGAACTAGAGAGGTTGTTTCCTGGAAACCATCGTCACAAAAATCTGCTACAAATAGTTGAAAAAACTTTCTATATTTGATAAAGAAATTTTATATATATATATATATATATATATATATTAATTAATTAATTAATTATGTAAGGTCTTATTTAGCTTTGAGTGTAAACAAATTTCTTAATCTGTGATGTTAGATTTTTCTATCAAATCTATATATGTTGGACTTAAATAATTACCTAATTTGGTACTATGCAATAATTCAACCAAGCCCACAACAAAATATAATTCTGATTTTATGGTCATTTGCATTTTTTTCTTTGATTTATATGTTGATCATTAATTTATGTCTTCATAATCAATAATTTGTTTCATTAAATATAAGTTTATATTATATTATAATATTACACACGTCATGTTTCGACATAAATTATTCTTCACTAGACATAAGTTTGCTTGCACTCTAATTTTTTTTTCTTATTTAATGCTTGATATTCTTAAAACTAAGGTTTTATTATGAAATTATATAAAACAATAAAAAGAAGAGAGAAGATTACTTATTCATCTTGAAGAATATTCAAGTATTGAGGGATATTTAGTTGTTGATTTACAATGAGGAAAATGCCTTTATTCATAGAGGATAAATGACTTGTTCCCTAAGTTATGGTTCCTAACTTTTCTCCAAAGGGATGTACGTAATAGACATTCACTATAATACAAATATGTATATAGCACTTGTCACGATTCAAAATTGAGTGTGATTCCACTTGCCCATAACCCACCGAGACAAGTCAGTCTAAACAAATAATAACGAAGTATTGCGAAAGCTAAAACAATAATACAATCTAAAAGACCATGAATTAAGGAATAAGGGACATAATCAAATCAATAACCATTCTCTATTACAACAAGATTTTAAAGTTTTCGATACAGGTCTGAATAGTCCTTGTCTCAAATAAAACAAAACTAATAAAGAAGGCCGGATAGTTTTGAGAGTAGGCGGGACCAACAAGCAACTACCACTCAATTTATCACAGGCTCGATCCCAATTAAGAATAAAAATGTCAACTAGACCTGAGCTCAAGACTTACACACATATGTTGAAAACAAGGCGAGTACCAAAAGTTCCCAACAAGAGGTCCCAAATGCAGGTAGAGAATAAAGAACTAAGTACTCCGTCCATCCCAACCAGGTACCTCCATAACTACAAACCTGCATACAAGAAAGGCCAACATACACAATATAGGTAATATACAACCAATATCACGATACACCATGTCACAACCATTCAATTTAAAGAGTATACAACAACAGAGTCATCCAATATGTCACACTTACCATCAATTACCACATCTAAACAAGGAAAGAAATGGAATGAGATGGAATGTCATAATATGCAAGCCACACGATACAATGTCAAATAATCATGATGTATGTCTATCCTATAAACATCCGCTGATATACACGGGCTGGAACCTATGGGAACCACACATGGACCATATATCTGTCAGAACTATTTTTCTTCAGCATTTATTTTTCCTTTGGCTTTTTGTTTTTTAGCTGGAACAATTTCCCTTAGACTTTTCATCATCAATGGGATGTCAAGTAAATATAAGTTATCACAATAAGATAATCATTTTCATAAGCATGAACATATGCAGATGTCCATATAAGTCATTTATTCAACAATCAAATATTCAGACAATTGAACCATTCTCAATAGCATCACATGATAATAACATTACATCATGGCTTAAGTTCTTAATAACCACTACATCATTATAGCTTAGGACTATTCCCTATTTGATCCACATTCTATAAGTATTTATTTCAACAATTCCAACAAGTGCTAGGTTATAAAACTAGCTCAACATTACATATAAAGTACTTCAATAGACATCTCCACATATTAAGAATCAAAGCCCAACAATTAGATCAAGCAAAACAATTTCTATATTTCAACATCTGGTACTATAAACTCAATTTACATTATCAACTCAAGAGCCTTTATCACAACTCAAGAGCCCTGCGATAATGTAAATTGAGTTTATAGTGCTAGATGTTGAAAAGGGAAGCGATACAATAAAAAACAGAAAGCAAAGAAAAGGGGAGCGACACCACCTATACGGAAAAAACAAAGAAACGCGGGAAGAAAAAGAAAGAAAAAGAGGAGAAGAAAAATTAGGATTTTCATTCTAAATCATCAAAATAATTATTCCCATCCTTTCTATTAAGTTTTTATATGATTATGAACAAATTTTAGGGTAAAAACGTGTATAATTTATGCTTAATTAAGAAAATATAGTCCTAGGGTTCTTAGAATAAAATTTTGATTTGGGGGTCGAATAACGATCCATTTTAGTTAAAATTTAACATATGAGTTTATTTTATAATGGGTAAACATAATTTAAAAGAAAATTTCAGATTTGAATTTAAGGGCTCGGGGTAACTTTTTGACCCGATGTTTGAGCCAAAAAATGAATATAGCAATATGGGTGTCACTAGATTCGTATTCTTATGTAGATTATGTATGTGAACAGATTTTGATCATCTGAAAGCGTTACGAAAGACTCAAGATGTATAGTGTTATTCTATTAATTGAGGCAAGTGAATTTCTTAAACTTTGTTAAGTATATAGAATCTTGTGCTTCCCTGTGTGAAGGTTGTGAATTATTTTGACATATTGAGTTAGTGTTGACGTTGTATTAAGCCCATGTTTTTATGAATTGTACATTGTGTTAAAATTAGTCATTTTCCCATTATCATGTAAGCACGCCTATTTGCATTGACCTGTGTGACAAGTGTTATGAGGACTGAGAAAGAATAAGAATTAAAAAGTATGTACCATTTCGAGGGACGTGTCGCACGCCGCGACGAATATTATAATTTGAGGGATGTGTCGCACGCCGCGACGGATCTATATATGATACGAGGGTCGTGTCGCACGCCGCGATGGATGCACAGGCTAAAAGTGCCCCATGGGTCCCAGACTGCGAGACAGTGGGTGTGTATCACACTACAAGAAAATAGGTCTTTAACGAGGGGAAATTCGGTTGTTAAAAGTATAAATCCGGATAAAAATCCCGTCGTCACCGGTCGTTAGTAGCTCCGACGTTAAAAGTTAATGACCGGATTAAATTCCGTCGTTAAAAGTTAACGACCGAATTAAATTTGGTCGTTAAAAATAATTTAACGACGACAAAAATTCGGTCGTTATACCTTTTTTTTAGCAACCAAATTTTCCTTCACTAATTGATTTTCTAGTTATTGAAAAAAAAAAGCAAGCTAGATGCACTTCCGAGGAGGGGCCTAACCACAAGAATATATTGTAGAGTAGTCTTACCTTGCAATTCTGCTAGATGATGTTACCAAGGTTTGAACCCGTGACCTTCTGGTCACATGACAACATCTTTACCAGTTACTCCAAGGCTCTCTTCAGTTCTGGTTATTAAAACTTTAATTATAACCACAGATCAAATCAGCAAAAGTGCAAACTACGTATGGATTTACACACAGAAACATACAAAAACATGCACATATGAAAACATACAAATTTATTATACTCATATAAAATTTCATAGTTCACTACAAAGAATGATATTGCGTAAAGTTACAAAAATATAGACATACAAATTTATATAATATTATATTTTTTAACTCTTAATAAAATAAAAACTAGAATATTTTAAAACAATTTTTAAAATATGAAATGCATTCTTCCTGTGCTTCAAAATTTTCTGTTGCTTATACTTCTTTACACTTTTTCTGAGGATGAGTTCTTCAAACTGTATGACCTTTCAAAAAACAAGTATAAAAACTTCATGTAAAGTTATTAATAATACTCCTAATAACTATTATCTTCCTTTTTCTTTTTCGCAAAATCAAAGATTAACCACAATGAAATATAATTTTTTTTCACAACCATATAAAAAGAAAGTTGGGCTTCCTAGTTCTAGACTTAAAATTGTTTGTTTTGTATTTTGCACCTTAAGATATTGACTTTTTGCACATTGTTTCATGGATAAAATCCCCAACTTCTTTTAGTTTCACTTTTTATACTAATGGTATTCACCTAATATAAATAATTCAATATCATTAAAATTATTTTGAAGATACAAATCAATTATATCATCTTAAATTTTAAATAATAAAAAAATCACGATTTCTTAATTAATTAGTTGTTGATTATATGTCATTTAAAGTTTTTAAATTTTCTATTTGTAAGATTTCACGTTATACTTTTCTAACTTAAACAAATGATTTTTCTTTGTATACACCTGTTGGTTTCACAACCAATAATGGAAAAAAATCAGTACAATATATAAATTTTTTTATTAGAAGAAACATTGTTACTGGATACTGATTCTTAAGTCTATTGATCGAGGTAATTTGCAAGTGGAGAAACATCTTTCCTCTTGAGAAAATTACTTACGACCAAATTTATTTAACTTTTCTACCTTAAATCAATCTCATAAGCTCATAATTATATATTTAATATTATTACTTTTATTGTTAATTTTTTGTTTCATTTATAATTTTTTGCTTTGACCTACTTCATCTTGCATCTTTAAAAATGTCAAGTAAAAATGAATGAATTGTCTCTCAAAATAAAAACATATATAAAAACTATATCAAGAAAATATTTAAGTTAAAAAAATTATGTCAAAAAGATTGTAACTAAAATTTTTTTTATAATATTTCAAAATGTTATATAATTGAATATAATACAAATGATGGATAGAGTTATTAGAAAATAATAAATTAATATTTTTTTTCTTTTTATTAAACTTTTTTTTATGGAATAAGCAAAATTATAAAAGATGGAGGATTTTTATCAGAATGATTAACAAAACACCAATTGTTATACTTATAACATGATTTGGTCTAATCTCTTTATTCTCATATTAGTTAAACATATTTTTACACTAACTAATATGTTTTAACAATGACATGTTATGCTTTCTAAAAATCAAATGTGTCCCCTCGTTAATGTTAGATTAAAATATAACACCCCAACTTTTTTTCACTAAGATTGAGCCATCCTTAATATTATAGGATCAATTCATAAGTATTTCAAGTATATTAGATGTGATTTAGAGTTATAAATGATTTTTTACATCTAGTCAAGTCCAAAGAATTTCTAGTGACTAAGTTTTCATATGAGTTAATGGAAGGGTCAACTTCAAATGACTATATCTCCTAAAGTATAATGCGTTAGGTGACCCAGAATATATCAAATTAAAGATCTTTGAATTATCTTTCCAACGCATCTTATTTCGCGTTAAACGGAGTTCGGAGTAGAGAGTTATGACCATTTTACTGGAGAACTGCAGAGCTGTCTAAAGGTCCGCGACGGCTCCGCGACGCGGACCTATCGCGAACCCTTTCTGGATAAGCTCCGACATTTCTTTATTTTATTTTGAGGGTACTTTTACCCTAAAGCCTTTGGGGGTCTATTTAAGGTCCCAAAACGCATAATACGTCAGTTTCATAAGTCAAAAACCTCTCTTTCATTCCTAAACATAAAACGCTCAAGAATCATCAAGAAAGTCATCAAGTTAGGATTAACTTTCAAGATTCTTCATCAAGGTGAGTTATTCTTCGTAATCTTTAAGCTAATTTCTCTATCTATTCATGAAATCCCTAATAGAATCTTAAATCCTAACCTAGGGTTTCAAGAAAGCAAATTCCAGAATCCCAAGAAAGGATTCCTTGATTCTTCTTTCCATGGATTAGGGTTCTTTACCAAGAAACTCTAAAGATTTTGAGTCAAGAAGTCAAGTATCAAAAAGAAGTTCTTCAACAATGTCTTTCCAAGTTCTTCCATTCTAAAAGAACTATCGAGGTTGAGGATTTTCTCCAAGAAAACGATTATTCATCAAATTTTGATTGTGATATCAAATTTCCAGGTATGTAAGGCTATACTTAAAGCATGGGAATGTCCTCCCATGTGCCCCTGAGTAATGTATTAAAGTTTAATGGTGAATGATGTTAGGGTAATGAAGTGAAACATGTTAATTCATGTAATGTAATGAATAAATGCCATTATTTTATGCATAAACCTACATATTTTCCTGCATTGATGATGACCCTCATAAAAACCCTCATGCATCCTTTTAAACTATTTTCTTGAAAAGCATTTAGTTGAAAACCTTATATCTATTGCATATGTATTCTAGAAAAGCATGCATGATGAACATGGGTGTGTGTGTAGAGTCTAGAGTAATGATAAAATAATGAATGATGAATGTTGAGAATGTGAATGTGGGATTGTCTCTAAGTTGAGAGTCAAAGTTCCTAAACTAGTGTCCCTAAAGTCCATGATGTTGATGTTAATGAGATGGAATGACAATGAGGTTAATGTTAATACAAAAAGGAGATGCTAACGACAATGTAATGTGTCCCTATGGGACAAATGAATGTTGATGCCAATGATAATGTATTATGCCCCTATGGGGACTAATGATGATGAAATGCGTCCCTATGGGACTAATGAATGTTAATGTTTATGAGCAATGTCGAGTCCTGGGAGGAGTATTGAGCACCGAAATGGATAAAGGTGAGTCCCACCTGAATCCATTAACTACGTGGTCTGCGTAGGAAGAGAGGATTGAACCGCAACGCGGATGGCACCTTTCTTGTCCCAATGAGGACTAATATTTTCTAATGAATGTCCTTTGCCCCGGGCAGGGTATTGGATGGATGTGGCAACGGCATCGCTTCGTTGTATCATCACTGGCTCATAAGTGATGGTTGTCGGTTAAAGAAACTCCCAGTTAGGCTTATTAGAAAAGGTTTCCCTAAGGGTACTCCAATGCAAGGGTCAATGTTAATGTAAAGGTCAATGCTAATGTAAAGGTCAAATGTTAATGTAAAGGTCAAGGCTAATGTAAAGGTCAAATGCTAATGAAAAGGTCAATCTCAATGTTTCCCGATGTAAAGGTTAAGGTCTCATGATGATGTGCGTTGTGTTCGTATATTCCTAACAATGTGTTTCAGCTATTTTACATACCAGTACATTCCAAGTACTGATGTCCCCTTCTGGGACTGCATCGTCTTATGATGCAGAGGCAGGTACTAGAGATCGTCAACAGGCGCTTCGTTGAGGATTCGGGATTGCAGCTGTTTGGTGAGCCTCCCTGTTTTCGGAGGAAACCTTTATTTGATGTTATTCTATTATTTCATTGAGTCGGGTAGCCATGGCATGTCATGGTCCCCTTCTTAGATGGTTTAGATAATGTTAGAGGCTTCGTAGACATAATGATGTAGTCAAGGTGAATGTTTTGACAACTGAGCAATATTTCCTTGCTTGGTTTTGATGATCAAATTTATGTTTGGCCATTGGCCCACTATTTTAAAGTATTGTTTACTATTTTCTTCCGCAATGTCTATAATGAATGATGTGATGAAGCTAAGTGGTTCGCTTGGGGGCTAGCAATAGTCTCTGAGTGCCGGCCACGCCTAGGGTACCCTGCCGGGGCGTGACAAACTTGGTATCAGAGCACAGAGTTCAAGTGTCCTAGGGAGTCTATGAAGCCGTGTCTAGTAGAGTCCTTATTATTGGTATGAAGCGCGCCACATCCATAATGGGGAGGCTATAGGACATTTAGGATAAGTTTCCCTTCTTTCTGATTCTGATCGTGCGATAGAGCTATTTCCTAAGAAATCTGCGATGATTCGTGCGTTGCTCTAAGCCGTTCGACTATGCCTCATCCACGAGGCAATAGAGACAGTAATTTTCGAACTCTTACAGATGAGATCCTTTGAGATAAAGTAATTGGAATGGTCGAAAGACTGTCTAGGCTTGTGAAAAGCCAAAATGAGGTGCAAAGTCAATTGACTAAGAAGGGTGCACTATTAATCATATGAATCGTGCATTTGAGTTAGCTCTAGATGTACCTAGACCTATTTGTTTTTCAAAACTACCTTCCGAGGTGACCCATGAGAGAGAAACTTATGTCTCTAAAGAGTTTGATGTTACAACCTAAGAGTAAGATATGAGGTCTTATAAATCCTGAGTAGAATCGAATCATCCCAGAGTTAGAAGGATGATGATGGAAAGAAAGGGACGAGATGACAAGAGTGATGGCTAATTAAGGCTCGTAGTTCGAGTTACATATTTATTAGGTAAGTAATGATGTGCTGAGTTGAATGCCGTAAGTTTGATGAAAGAGTCATAAGTACTCTAGTGATTTTCATGATGGGGTATAGAGGAAGAGTTGTTAGAATGTGAAAGAGTGTGCTCAAACTAGAAAAGAAGTTATGTAGATGTCTTGTAGCATTCATACTATTGAGGGTGAAGTGTAGATGTTGAATAGAGGAAAAGAGTGCTTTCAATGTGATAGATCTAAATTAGGCTTATGATTTTTTTTTTTAATTGTGAGTTCATGAGACTCATCGAGTTCTGAGGTTAGACAGATAAGAAGAGGCTTGAGATATGTATCCATGATTATGTAAAAATGTGTGAAGCTCTAATTTATGACTACTATAAGAATCCAGATAGTATATTTGAGTTCTCGATGTGGAGTAGGCTAATGTAAGTAATCTTAATCATGATGAGTAACTAAGTTGATTTGAGGCTTGTCAATAGATGATGACGAGTTTCCATGATAGACTAATTCTTATGCAATTAAATTTATGGGAGCAGAGAAGTTGAGCGCCAGCAGGCAAAAGAAGGGGTTAGATTGTGAGAGTTACGGGAAGTGGTTAGGTATGCCATAAGAATAGCAAATATAACGATTTACATAGAGACTGGAATGAGCTAAGAGTAATACCGTTGAAAAGAGTCTGAGTGGCTAGCTATATGCATGCGACTATAGCATAATAGAAGAGTTTAGGATATTCTTGTGGATAGTGATTCCTTGACCATGTGGAGGTATATACTTATAACCTAGTAGAGGAAATTGATTTATGAATCTAAAAAGAGGACCTTGAGAGCTAAGGAAGAGTTGATGTAAGGCCCAGTGAAATTACCAAAGTACCCCTAGAGGAGAGATGTGCGCATAACACGCCTTCTGATGCTCGGATGGCAAATCCGAGGCCAGATTTGTGATCAGCACAAAAATTTGAGTGGGGGAAAGGCTTCAGTCGATTTTTAGAACGACCGAGTGAAAAGATAATTTTTCGATCCGAATACCGAAACAGTGTCGATGCGCGACAAGGGCGCGTCGCGCACCTGTAGCGGAGTGACACTTATATTTTTTTCAAACTTTTCGACGGGATTGAGAAAACTCGTTCGGAAAATTTTTGCTGAAAATGTACTGTTCGCGACCAGTCCGCGTCGCGGACTGAGTCACTTTGGGGCTGGAAATTTATAAAATTATTGAGGGCATTCTGGTCCATCCCTAACATCTTATAAACTCCCTATCCGACTAATATAAGTCGTTTTAACGTGAAAAGGGTCTAAAATCCCTTTCTAAGACCTTTTCTAACAATTAAACAAGATTAGGGCTTGAGAGAAGATGTTAAAAATCTTGAGGTGGAAGAATTCAAGAAAGAATGAGAGTTCGTAATTCTGATGATGATTTGATGTCATTTCCTTTTAAAGGTTACAAATGAGGAAGAGGAGTTAATGAAGTCGTGAGGAGTCTAATAGATAGGTATAAAAAAAAACTATATTAGTATCTCCCGAGGTAAGAGTTCATGCGATCGAGGGGGTAAGCTGCTATGATAGGCTTCAATATGTGGATGTTATTATGCAAATGTAATAGAGTGATGAGGACGAGAAGTATTCTCTAAGTACAAGTTACTATGGAGTGAGAGTTCTTGATTCTAATGTCATCTTACATGTGTACTAACCTTCGGCTTGTTATGCCACTTTGATGGTATGATGTAGAGTATCAAGCTTTGGAGGTATAATCATGCTTATTTTGCATGGAGAGGTATTAGTTTGGGGGTTTCATCAAAGGGGGAGATGATGAGTTCCTCCACGTCCAAATAGGGACGTTGATAATAGTAGACTGAGAGTGTGGGTAAATGAGAAGGAGTAAATGTATCCTCATTGTGATATCGGTATTAAACTTGTGTCATGAAGGGATAGATATAGGGATGAGGAAAGAGATGAGATCATATGATGCGCAATAGGTAGGTACGAATATGTTGATGTGACTTTGAATGAGAGTTCATTGAATGATGGAGGTAGAAATGACAAGTAGGTTTTAAAAAAAAAAAGGGGGTTAAAGACATAGTTAAAGAGGTTGTTATTGTGCGAGTATGAATGATAGACTATTGAAGACTTTATAATAAATATTCCGAGTATAGAGATGAGTATTGAGGATTAGCTTTGTATGAATATGATCACCTTAAGAATGACACCTTGAGGCTTAGAAACTGGGCCTGAATGAAAGAAGAAGAGATGGTTAGGTAGAGGTTTGAATAAGAGCTATGAGTTTGCATTGATGGGGTAAAGTGCCATGAAAAAGGAGAACAGTTGAGGTGGGGACTTGAGCATGAGAATGTCCTCAGAGTCTTATTTATACGATGTTCCTATTCTCGGTTTGAGTTGATGGCTTCCTCCTGAGTTCGAAAGACTGATTGACGAGGTGTCTAAATGATTCAAATTGATTGAGTTTCGATATTCCATTCGTGCTTGATGAAGAGAATGTAAGATGTAATTTCCTTACTCTCGATTTAAATTGAATTCTCTATTTCTGAGTTAATGTGTCCATTCTTGAGTCTGAATGGAGATGGTTTGAAATTGATGAGAAGTAAGAGTTTGATTGATTGAATGAGTTTTGAGAAGAGTTCTGATTCTTATTCGTGCCTTGATGTCTACTTTACTCATCATTCGAGGACGAATGATCCCAAGGGGGAGATAATGTAACACCCCAACTTTTTTTCACTAAGATTGAGCCATCCTTAATATTATAGGATCAATTCATAAGTATTTCAAGTATATTAGATGTGATTTAGAGTTATAAATGATCTTTTACATCTAGTCAAGTCCAAAGAATTTCTAGTGACTAAGTTTTCATATGAGTTAATGGAAGGGTCAACTTCAAATGACTATATCTCCTAAAGTATAATGCATTAGGTGACCCATAATATATCAAATTAAAGATCTTTGAATTATCTTTCCAACGCATCTTATTTCGCGTTAAACGGAGTTCGGAGTAGAGAGTTATGACCATTTTACTGGAGAACTGCAGAGCTGTCTAAAGGTCCGCGACGGCTCCGCGACGCGGACCTATCGCGAACCCTTTCTGGATAAGCTCCGACATTTCTTTATTTTATTTTGAGGGTACTTTTACCCTAAAGCCTTTGGGGGTCTATTTAAGGTCCCAAAACGCATAATACGTCAGTTTCATAAGTCAAAAACCTCTCTTTCATTCCTAAACATAAAACGCTCAAGAATCATCAAGAAAGTCATCAAGTTAGGATTAACTTTCAAGATTCTTCATCAAGGTGAGTTATTCTTCGTAATCTTTAAGCTAATTTCTCTATCTATTCATGAAATCCCTAATAGAATCTTAAATCCTAACCTAGGGTTTCAAGAAAGCAAATTCCAGAATCCCAAGAAAGGATTCCTTGATTCTTCTTTCCATGGATTAGGGTTCTTTACCAAGAAACTCTAAAGATTTTGAGTCAAGAAGTCAAGTATCAAAAAGAAGTTCTTCAACAATGTCTTTCCAAGTTCTTCCATTCTAAAAGAACTATCGAGGTTGAGGATTTTCTCCAAGAAAACGATTATTCATCAAATTTTGATTGTGATATCAAATTTCCAGGTATGTAAGGCTATACTTAAAGCATGGGAATGTCCTCCCATGTGCCCCTGAGTAATGTATTAAAGTTTAATGGTGAATGATGTTAGGGTAATGAAGTGAAACATGTTAATTCATGTAATGTAATGAATAAATGCCATTATTTTATGCATAAACCTACATATTTTCCTGCATTGATGATGACCCTCATAAAAACCCTCATGCATCCCTTTTAAACTATTTTCTTGAAAAGCATTTAGTTGAAAACCTTATATCTATTGCATATGTATTCTAGAAAAGCATGCATGATGAACATGGGTGTGTGTGTAGAGTCTAGAGTAATGATAAAATAATGAATGATGAATGTTGAGAATGTGAATGTGGGATTGTCTCTAAGTTGAGAGTCAAAGTTCCTAAACTAGTGTCCCTAAAGTCCATGATGTTGATGTTAATGAGATGGAATGACAATGAGGTTAATGTTAATACAAAAAGGAGATGCTAACGACAATGTAATGTGTCCCTATGGGACAAATGAATGTTGATGCCAATGATAATGTATTATGCCCCTATGGGGACTAATGATGATGAAATGCGTCCCTATGGGACTAATGAATGTTAATGTTTATGAGCAATGTCGAGTCCTGGGAGGAGTATTGAGCACCGAAATGGATAAAGGTGAGTCCCACCTGAATCCATTAACTACGTGGCCCGCGTAGGAAGAGAGGATTGAACCGCAACGCGGATGGCACCTTTCTTGTCCCAATGAGGACTAATATTTTCTAATGAATGTCCTTTGCCCCGGGCAGGGTATTGGATGGATGTGGCAACGGCATCGCTTCGTTGTATCATCACTGGCTCATAAGTGATGGTTGTCGGTTAAAGAAACTCCCAGTTAGGCTTATTAGAAAAGGTTTCCCTAAGGGTACTCCAATGCAAGGGTCAATGTTAATGTAAAGGTCAATGCTAATGTAAAGGTCAAATGTTAATGTAAAGGTCAAGGCTAATGTAAAGGTCAAATGCTAATGAAAAGGTCAATCTCAATGTTTCCCAATGTAAAGGTTAAGGTCTCATGATGATGTGCGTTGTGTTCGTATATTCCTAACAATGTGTTTCAGCTATTTTACATACCAGTACATTCCAAGTACTGATGTCCCCTTCTGGGACTGCATCGTTTTATGATGCAGAGGCAGGTACTAGAGATCGTCAACAGGCGCTTCGTTGAGGATTCGGGATTGCAGCTGTTTGGTGAGCCTCCCTGTTTTCGGAGGAAACCTTTATTTGATGTTATTCTATTATTTCATTGAGTCGGGTAGCCATGGCATATCATGGTCCCCTTCTTAGATGGTTTAGATAATGTTAGAGGCTTCGTAGACATAATGATGTAGTCAAGGTGAATGTTTTGACAACTGAGCAATATTTCCTTGCTTGGTTTTGATGATCAAATTGATGTTTGGCCATTGGCCCACTATTTTAAAGTATTGTTTACTATTTTCTTCCGCAATGTCTATAATGAATGATGTGATGAAGCTAAGTGGTTCGCTTGGGGGCTAGCAATAGTCTCTGAGTGCCGGCCACGCCTAGGGTACCCTCCCGGGGCGTGACATAAAATTTATTTTTAATAACCGAAAAAAGATTTGGTCGCTATAGGTGTATTTATAATAATCGGAAAACAAATTGGTCACTATAAGTGTAATTGTAACAACCGTAAAATAATTTGGTCGCTATAAGTATATTTATAACGATTGGAAAAAAATTTGGTCACTATAGGTTTATTTATAACGACCGGAAAAATATTTGGTCATTATAAGTATATTTATAACGATCGAAAAAGAATTTGGTCACTATAAGTGTATTTATAACGACCGGATTCATTTCTCGTCGTTAAGAAATGATCGTTAAAAGTCTCTTTTCTTGTAGTGTCACTAGGTCAGACATGCATCATGATATTTGACATTGCATTACATTGCATCATACATCATTATTATCTATGAACTTGTGAGTGTCTTTTATGGAACTTATGATGGATGAACTTGATCATTATGTTGTTGAACTATAAATATTGGTGTGGGTATTGAGCTATAGGCTATGTACATTATGAACTGTTAGGTTGAACTTACTTTATGCAGGTGGTAGTTGTGGAGGTTCTGTTGGAGTGTTAGGAGTACTTGTATTCTATATTATTTAATTTTGTATTTAGTAGTTCACTTTCTGGGTACCGTGTGTTTGGTACTCACCCTTTGCTACTACATTTTTGTAGGTTACGAGCCCGGATTTTCCTGATACCCTCTATTTTTCCTTGTTTGAGGCATCCTGTGGAGATTGTGTGAGGTAGTTGTTTGCCATCCCAGCTGACTTCTCACTCCTATTTATGATTTTGTTCTACTTTAGAAACAATATCATTTGAGACTTATACTTTTCTTTCAAATCTATTATAATACATTAGAGGCTTGTGCGCGTGACAACCAGGTTTTGGGGATTTTTAATTAAGTTGACTTATCATCCGCAATTAATCTTTTATTTTTATTATCTTCCCGCACTTTATTATGTTAATTGAGTTTTTAGGCTGACTTGTCTTGGCGGGTTAAGACGAGTACCATCACGTCTATTTTCGGGTCATGACATATTATCACATCAAAATCCCCATAGCCTAATCATAACCGCAAAAATGGTTCACTAATCCCCAATTGCACAGAGAAAGGAAAATATCAAGTTCAATTAAACTCGTCAAGGTTTAGTCCACTTGCCTCGAATTAGCAACAATCAATCCAAACGAAAGAGATTTTTCCTTCCAAATGGAATCCAACACACCAAAATCTAGTCAAGAACAGGTTCACAATCACATTCGGAGAAGAAAGATACCAAAATTAAGAAATTTAGAGAAAAGGGTAAAATTATCCAAAAATTTACTATAAAAAAGGGAGTAAAAAATCTGAAAATTATTACTTAGAAATCATCCTCGAGGTTTTAGGAATCTAATGTTGAAAACTATTTCGAAAATGGAACCAAACTGAGCTCACTATCACCATTTATTTTAGAAAACCAAGTTCGTAAAATCCCCAAATCCTCCAATATCTTTAATTTTATTGTGAAAACCTAAACTAATCAATGAAAATTGAAGACTTGAAAACCACTTACCCAAATGATTCCCCTAAAAAACACTTGAAAAATATCCCAAATCCAAGATCAAGATGTTGAAAATGGTGAAATTTTGATAAAGCCCATCATTTAAATTAGCTACTGTTCACCAGCAGTTTAACTCTCCCTGATTGCGGCTTGGGGTTCGTGAACTGGAGGTCAAGGCCACTCAAATCTTTGTGAACGTTGACAGCCACCTGCAAACGTGAAGGGTTGGACACATGCCCTCCACGAACATGGTGCATCTCATGTGAATATAGAGATCAAAATTCTTGACCTTCGCGAATACGAAAGGCATGTCGTGGATGCGAAGCATTAAGCACCAGATAACATATACTAGAAATCACATAACACAAAAACATGGAATGGACACTTGAAATTCATCCGAAATCAATACACACAAACCATATGCTACTCTATTAAATTCAACATTTCAGACTCGATGGAATCGTCATAACTCAAATCCGAGGTCTCCTTGACCTAGAATCTGATATGTCACAACTAAACTAGTTTAGGCCACTTGAAATACAAAAATGCTATCGGAACACCTAAAAATTATGACGAAGCTCATTTTAGTACTAAATTACCTCTCAGAACCAATGGAACCATCAAAATTAAAATCTAACCCGAGTACCGAAACTCAAAATATAAACCAAAGTCAAACTTTAACTCAATTTCTAACTTCAGGCCTAAAATCCACATAACAATTTCAAATTTGATTTCGACAACTCCCCTAGACCAATTTTCACATTTCAAAAATAATGAAATTCTGAGACTCAGATCTCCAGATGACTCAAAAATTCAAAATTTGACAACTAAGCCTTCAAAACTCACTTCTATAACCAACACTTAATTTTGTACAAGATATTTTTAAAACACTTTCGAAACCAATCAAACATGTCTTGGAGCAGCTGTCGGAAGGGATAGTATTAGTTTTATTAAAAATGTAATGCTCGGTAAAATTACCAAAATACCCCTAGAGGAGGAATATGTGCGTAACACATCTTCCAAAGCTCGTATGGCAAATTCAAGGCCAGATTTGTGATTAGCACGAAAACTTGAGTGGGAAAAGGCTCTCGGTCGAATTCAGATCGACTGGGTCAAAAGATAATTTTTCGATCCGCAACAAAAAATAGTGGCAGTACGAGATAGAGGCGCGTCGCGCACCTGTTGTGGAGAGATACGTTTTTTCAAAAAATTTCTACGAGATTGAGAAAACTCGTTTAGAAAATTTTTGGAGAAAATATACTGGTACGCGACCAGTCCGTGTCGTGGACTGGGTCACTCCGAGCTTGAAAATTTTTTAAATTTTTTGAGGGGCAACTCGGTCCATTCCTAACACCTCCTAAACTCAGCACACGACCAATATAAGTCATTTTAATGTGAAAAGGGTCTAAAACCCCATTCTTAGTCCTTTTCTAACAAACCAAGACTAGGGCTTGAGGAAGGTAGAGGAGAGCTTGAGATTGAGGAGTTCAAGAGAAGCTTTAAGAGGGAGATTGTTGTTAGCATTATCCCAGGTATGTAAGGCTACCTAAAGTGTTGGACTATGTTCATCCACACACCCTTTTGTCTTCTTGAGTCATGATAATGAGTATAAATCGCATGTTTTAAATCCTGTGATTTCTTGAGTCCTAAATACTTGTACATGTTGGAGTGTTCATGAATATCTCTTGAGTCAATTTAGGTGTTGCATTTTATTACCATGAAATATGAATATTATTCAAATGCTGGATACCCTAGTCCTAACCTTACTATTTTCTTTAATTACTGGCTAACTTGAAATTAAGACTCTAACCGTTTAAACCCAGGAAGTTGAAATTTAGAAGTATGTCATCTTGTTTCGTATATGCATGAGATGAATACCTATTATGACTTACGTGTTGGACATGGATGATATGATGTTACTTGATTGTAATTTAGTGAAAGTCTTGCATGATGTGAATTTAGAGTCTTGAGTTGCATTGTTTTGAGTCCTCATTTTGAGTTATGGGGTTAATTAAGAAGGTTGATGTTGTGTCGATTGAGATGAGTATGAGTTGATGTACAAAAGCATATTTTAGTCTTGGAAGGAGTATTAAGCACCGAGTTTGGTGAGAGAAATCACCCCAGAACTACGTTGCCAGCGTAGGATGGTTGCACATGATAATTCTGGTGGCCCATGTCCCAATAGATGGACATTCTCTTTGGATCCAAAAGAGAGAGGTAGAGGTTGATGTCCTATTCCTTGACAAGTTTAGGGTTGACATGGCAAAGACGTCTTTTCGTTGTATATCACCAAAACTTATGGTGGGATGAAGAGTTGTCGGTTAGAGAAACTTCCAAGAAAATACTTGAGTTGAACATATCATGAGTCTTTCTAATCGAGTTACATCAAATACTGGGTCTATTTCTAAAAGCATGATTTCAAACCTTAAACTTGCATGATTTACCTGAGTCGAGTTATGAGATGAAAAGTTGAGTCGAGTTGATTGATTAAGTTTGAGCATTACTGTTTCTTGAGCCATTTTACATACCATACATCCCACGTACTGATGCCACTCGGCGCTTCATCATTTCATGATGCAGTTACAGGTGATAGAGGACTTCAGCAGACGCACCGTTGAGATCTAGAGTTCCTGAGTTGGTGAATCCTCCTTGCTATCCGGAGGAGCCTTTATTTTATTGGAATTGTTGCTTTTATTTTCTTTGAGTTGGGTAGCCATGGCCTGTCATGGTACCATTTAGATGTTAGAGGTAGAGGCTTCATAGATATTGAGTAGAGGATGTTTAGCATTGTTTTCCAAACTCTTGATTATTGGAAATTTCCTTTTATTTAAAGACTTGATTTACTTGCTTTATGGTCTTTTCTTTAGTATTTTTCTTCTGCTGTCGAGTATGATGTGATGATGAGTCCAAGTGGTTCTCTTGGGGACTAGCAATAGTCTCTGAGTGCCGGCCACGCCAAGGGTACCCTCCCGTGGCGTGATAAAAAAATACAAAAATGACCTTCAGGATCATTGCGTCACCCCCCTTGAATGTCTATTTGACAGACTATGTGTCTCATTAAAACCTTACAAGACAAACTAGTGGAAAAAGCTCTAGAGAAGGAAAAGAGTACACATATCTAATAATATGTATTTAGGGTGCCTCATTAAATATCTTACAAAGAAAATCTAATGAGATAGAACCTTGTTAGGAAAAAGGAGTACATCGTGTATTAACTCCCCTTAATAAGAACATCAATCCAAAGCATTGAATCTTCACATCCCAATTGTCTTTTGAATACTCTTCAAGAGTTTCAATTCAAGTCATCTACTTCTATAACAATATAAAAGATTCTTGATAAATTTAACGTGATGAAGCTGATAAATTTTTTTTCAAGAACTTGTATATATTTATGTCACAATTCGAAAGTGGGTGTGATGACACTTGCCTTTAACCATCGAGGTAAGTCAGCCTAAATAGGAAAGGATAAAATAATGCAAAAGATAAAGCAAAAGTACAGTCTAAGTATGAAATAATAAGCATTAAAGAAGAATATTTAAATCTAAAAACTAACCCCAAGACTGGTGTCACATGTATAAGCCTTTACTACAATAGAATTCAAAAAAAAAATTATACAAGTCTCAATGTCTTAGTCCTTAAATAGAACAAAACGTAAGATAAACGAGCCTTGAGAGTCCGCTGAAAGATAAGTTGCTACCTCTCAAACGTCCAAAAGCTCGACCCAATAGTGAGAAAATACTAGATTAGGAGATACCGGGCTCAATACATATACAAATGTTGAAGCAAAGGTGAATATCCAACACCCAACAAATGAATTCTAAACCTAAGTAAAGTAATGAAGAACGTGGATAATCCTACCATCCCAACCATACCTCCAAAACTACAACCCCGTACACCGGAAAGCCAACACAGAGACAATATATATGCACTTATATAATTCAAGCAATACAACAATTTCAAAGAGTCATAGTCAATATGAAGCAACTATTTAGAATTTATGCATTAACAGATAAGTCAAAGAGTCCACTTACAATTAAATAGTGGAAGAAGTGTAAGATGATATAATGCAATTTCAGATATTCGTGATACATTTCTATCCTATGATACACATTTTTTGATCAACTCAGATCGAAATCTATGGAGGCCTCACATAGACCATGTATTTGTCAGAAGAGACCTTGATCATATCACATGCCAGAAGAGACCTCGCCGCCAAAAGAGACCTGGGCAGTATCAACGAATGGTAGAAACCAAAACCCTATATATCAATATGTCTGACAATAATCACGATTGATAGAGACTTGGGCCCCAAATATCAATATCTCTCTTATCATATTTTCACAATCCAATACAAATAAGCATATACACAAAGGATGAGCGAATAAAAAAATAAAACACACAATACCATACAATATAGCTCAAAAGTTACATTAATATACGTCAATAACTGATTCATAATATTTATACAATTTTTTCTTATTCAAAATTCCATATTAGCACGTTAATTTACATAATCCTGGTAATACCACATCTCAATTGAAAAAATATTTTACCTAATTACACATTCAAAACCAATTCACATTACATCTCAATCATATAATTAGAAAATACAAGGTTTAACAAGATATTGCGATCACTTTATTGTCGGAGCTCTCCCCTTATGAATATACCTCAAAGCACCATAATTTAGTCAAATAATGATTCATAATCAAATTTTGAAGCTCAAGACACCAAAACCACAAAATTTGGGGAAGAAAGGTAAAACGGTTTGAAAATTAAACACCAGAAAATAAGATTAAAATCTGAAACTTTCTATATAAAAGTGTTCCTTTTGGTTTTAGAAAACTAATAACGAAAATTATTTCAAAAAGAGAGTTTAAATAAGATCACAATCACCAATTTTGTTAAAAAATTGAGTTCTTGAAAAAAAAACCCATTTGTCCAATTAAAATCACTAAATTTGATATCAAATGATGAATTAATCAATTGTGATTAATTCATGATTTGATGTCAAATTTACTTGAACACTCAAAAATCATTCCAAAGCTCATTTCTGCTCTAAAATCACCTCCTTGAACCAATGGAACCATCAGAAATCCAATTTGAGCATCTGAAATAAAAATATTTACCAAAGTCATACTTACGTCAAACTTTAAACTCATTTTTCAACATCGCACCTCAAATTTACATAACAACTATCCTGACAACTCTCCGGACTAAGTTTTATATTTCAAAATTGATGGAGTTGAATTTCAGGACTCGAATCTCCAAATGATGCCAAAAACTCAAATTTAAGCAACAAAAGCAATTAAAACTCAACTCATTAGTAAAATCTCAACTTTTCACAGAATATTCAAAAAACAACTTTGAAAACCAATCAAATAGGCCTCGAGACAACTATCGAGAAGGATAAAACTATAATTTTATCAAAAATTCCAAAAATTGACCTTCATGGTCATTATAGTTTCATACATTTTGACTCTTTCAGATATTTTTACATCAATTTTGTCAGGTGAAAACATCTAACATTAAATGCATGATATTTTTAGTGTCTAAATTGCAAATCAAATAAGCTTTACGCTTACCAAGACGCATCATTTCACTTATAATTAGAAGATGCTTTAATAGATCACAGAATTTAAATCCTCGTAAGCTTTTATAATATTGTACTATATTGTATCAAATATATCATTGATGATATATCATTTTGTATTGGTTCGCAATGCGACATAATTTATTGAGATCTGATCACTTCATTATTTTTAGGTATATACTCCTTTCACGAGGTTTCATAAAGTTTCATGTCGTAGGCTCTTCAAGAGCACATAACCTCCTTATTATGACCATGTTAATCATTTGCTTCTCACTCTTTTTCTAGGATTATTTATTTAAAATCAGTTGGTCTATCATGCTCTATGCATGTCATAGACTCTATCCATCATAGATATTCAATAGGGTCATTTACAACTCTTAGTTGCTTTTTATCTCCCCGTTATGTTAGATAGACTAACATATATTCCAATCTATTTTGGAGAATCCATCTTAGCACATCATATTATATTCATTGGACATATATTATACATCAAAATTATTAGATGAAAATTATATGGTACATGGCCATAAACCAATTGAGAGAAAAATTGGTTAACTTATTAGTCTGATGCATACATTTGTGTGCAACTGATCATATTTCAGACCATAAAATTTTATTTTCGTAAGCAATGATTGACTATTTATCTAAGGTAATTTAATATCACATCAACTTGCATATTTATCAATATTATCAAGATGAATTGTCTTGATTACATATTCTAAACGTTGTGCTCTTAACTCAATTTCTTTTGTACAAATAATTTTGCGAAAGTCAATTTTCAGGCTGACAATAAACGCACATGTGAATATCTTATAAAAGCATCTATTTATAATATCACATGATGGTGAACGTCCCCATATTCACCTTTTATACTTTAAGAATTTAGGGGATTAAGTTTAGTCCCAACATTAATTAATCCAATCAACTTATCATGAGAACAAGTAACATAAAGAATTTTTTAAGAATCTTTTATTTCCTTAATATATGTTTAATAAGTAAACTCCAAGTTTACTTGACATGTGCCTTTTACTTTAGTAAATTTCTGATTTACTATTACATGAATCAATCTCAAATTTATTACTCAGGGAGTAAATTTTGAATTTATTTCTTCTCAGGGTTCATTTCATAATCAAGTGGGTCAACCACCAGAAGTTTGCACATTGGTTGTTGGTGTTCAATTTGCTCCTTGAGGTAGTCCTGGTAGTGGATGATCAACACAGTTATGAGAGGTTTCAAAAGATGAAATGACCCTAATTCTAGGGTAGTAAGAGCGAGGATGCTCATGAGTATCTAATATTATGCCATGAGATGATAAAGGTAGCGGGTTAGATTAACCCACATGGTTTTTTGTTGCATTCTAGCTTCGTGGACCAGCCACAAAATGGTGGAGGACTCATGTGAGGTCCAGATGGATCTTGACTGGTAGAATGGGATGTATTCTCTGGTGCTTTTCAAGATAGCTTCATTCCTTGGAGCATGCAAGAGGAGGTCTGATTGAGGTTTGAGGACTTTAGATAGGTGGTATGACTGTTACTAAGTATGAAACTCACTTGTGTCAATTGCCTTGACATGCTTTGGCTTTGATTTTGGATGAGGTAGAGCGGATCCACAGGTTCGCGAGGAGTTTGACTTTTTCCATCAAGTCTTATATTTTGAGATCAGTTCATGACGTGGCTTCCTTCTGGTCCATAGTGAGCATGTTATGACCCAAGCTAGGTCCTAGGTGTGACATGGTGATCGGAATCGTGAAGGACTTCAACCAAGTTATCTATTGTATCATTCATGAGTATTCATCAGGTAATAAGGGATTCTAAACATGAAACTGAATATAAATCTCAATATAAGTCTAGGAAATAAGTGAAAGTAAGCCAAATTCTCAATTAAATGGGATTACACATTTCGTCCGATCATCTCTCTAACTGACTACTATAGGCAGGGGCTAGAGCATGTTCCTAGCCCACCCTCAACAAAATAGAGTGTCTCAAAATAACAACATAAGTCTAGAAGATAATCAAAGACATAAACTTATTGGGTAGCCCTCGAATCCTGAGGACTTACCAATCAAGTGTATAGTAAACTCCACTCATAGCCTCATGGAGGAGGAATAGCATGATCTTTCAAACCTACATTGTAACATAAAGTAGGAATAAAATATGCATTAATATGTTTAAAGTACTAAATATGTAGGCATGCAGTGCAATAATAACTATAAGTTCAAGTGATCAAGTTAAATACATATTATAATGAAAGAGTAAATACACAGTAAGAATGGATAATCAATGCACCTAAACCATAAGTAATATAATGTAGAGCATCATATAGGGTCATACCTATGTGGGAAGTCATTATAACTGACAATAAGACCATACGAGATAACATGGAATCCAATGTTACCCTTATATTTAGAAGGGGGAGGCTTCTAGACAAAGTAAACTATGTCATGGTACATTTATTCATTTAACTTTGGAGGATAAATAAGGATCCACTCGTGTAGCCTAAAGAGGCAACCTATGGTGGCACATAGTAATAGGAAAAAGATTGCTACTAAGATTTTCTTGGGTAGATAATCTTAAAGTCCACTGGACTGAACTCTACTTTAAACCTTTTCGATTATAAGTCAGTTCACACGAAATAATAGATTCATAAATCAATGATACATAGTATAATCATAAGCTTGAAATCATAGAATCATTATAACAAGAGTAGCTCATAAAAGCTTTGATTCACTATGTGAACATTGTCCTTTCACATGTGGAATCCATACCTTGGTGAGAAAAGTCCTTTCACCTTCTTAGTTTCATAACTAAAGGACACCCATCAACTTAGCTTGAGAAATTCATAAACATGGGTGGATCCCTTATTCATACTTGGCCATGCTTCATTGAAAAGTTTTAGGGTAGAGTATGGGTCCAAGGTAAAAAGGATTAAAACAATTACGATAAATCCATGCATAATCATAAAGATCATTTGAATTAAAGATTGAAGGAACCCTTACATAATTTTCATAAACCCTAAGTAGCTCATAGTTATACCACTCCTAGTTTATGAATTTCATGTAACTTGATGTAATCCATGCATAAACAAGTAAATAATTTCAATTTAAATCATGATACATGCAATTTGAAATAAAGTCACAAGATCCTAGAAATTTCCATGCTTGAACTTGATGAAGAAGGAGGGAATTGATGAGGCTCCATACGTAAATGGTATCTATGTATGAACCCATATAACTTGAATGAGAACATAGAAAAATTGAGCGGAGCTGATAGGAGAATTTTGAAAACCTGGGTTGAAGACCTTCAATAGAACTTGGAGGATGAGAGACCTTGGGAGAAATTTAAGTGATTTGAAAGTTGGAATTGAATTAGAGTGAATTGGTACAGGTTGGGATGGTTTTGGGTGGAGTTTTAGGCTTAAAATGACATAGTTTAGACGTTAAAAGGTAAGAAATAATAAAACTGTCCTTTATTAAAATTTTCCAGACAAGAAGCACGAGAGGTCATTTACGGACTATAGATTCGAGTATGACTTGTACATGGGATCTCGTCCTATTAGGTTTGCCAAAGTTTAGAGACCTAAATTTCTAGAGTTCAATCGATGACTTCATTCTACGATCTGTCGATCTACCTATGGCCCATCAACACCACTTGTTCTTCCCCTAACACTTAGCCAAATTTCAAAACATCAGGACCTAAACCATGATACCTCTCAACAACTTGTCAAAGCAACCACGTCCCCTAATGAGGTATCGACCTATTGATCCTTAAATTTCACCTTTTAGAATCCAAACCACGATCCCCAATGATGACCCGTAAACCTATTTACGATTCACAGAGACTATTCATACATTGGACCCCAAATTTCCAAAACCCTTGTAAGTTCAAGGTCTTCTACGAACCTATATCTACAACTCATAGAATCATCTGTGAACTGTAGATTGGGCTCGTACTCCTTGGAATGAGAACCAGTCCTGCACTGTTTTACCCAAAGTCTAACTTTCTAACATATGCTCCATTTGGAACATTCGTCCATGAATGAGACCGAAGCTAGCTTGAGTCGAGTAAATCGATTATCAACAACCTAACATGAATTCAAGAATGCATCTCAATATCTAATTCATGAAAATTTTCAAACTTATTCAAAAAATATCATTCAAAATTAATTTCATGAATGTGCATGCATGTAATATGAAAAGAAAAGATGAAATATAGGAATTTGGAGGAATTGAGCATGGAGGCTAAGTTCCTTAGGCTTGAGTTCAAGGAAAAAGATAGGAATATCATTTCATAATGTACCCTTTTGCTTCCTATATAGTGATTTCAACTTATTGGTTCCTCCAAATTACCTTGAAGAGTGCAACTTCCTTGTTTCTTAACCTTTTCATTTGCCGGTCCAATATTTCAACTGGGACCTCCTCATATAGAATCTTTTAAGGGCATCTCCTCTTTTGAAGTTACCACGGTCTGTCATCAAACCTTATAGGAAAAAGAGAAAGCTAAACAGGGGTTCAGGATTGAGTTCACTGGACCTCAGAAGTTCAAGCGAGTTAGGTTTTCCTTCGTTTATTCCCTAATCCTCTTAATGGAGGAACTTCCCTCCTTTGGCTTTCTCCAGTAGGTTGCCTCTAGAGTAGTTAGTCTGGCATTTCTGGTTGTTTATATAGGATCCTATGTGAACATAGAGCAGTTATAGCTTGAAGTCCTTAGTTCAGCAGCTCTACCTTTAGAATAGAATAATCATGCCTATCCCTCTTTTGCTAGCTTGCTTCGCTTGACTTTGATTTAAATAGAGTTTGCGCTCTGAGTAAGCTCTTGACTTTGATTCACTTGGTGCCCTAAACTAAAGGGCTTGAAACTTGAGCTCTTGACTTTTTATAATAAGGCTTGGTGGAAGGCTTGAATCACGAGGGTGACAGATCAAGCAGTTACTTTAGCTGTTGAGGGACTAACTTTAGCTTTAGAGGCCAATCGGGGCTAAAGAAGGTCCAACAATGTGGAATGTGTGGATTTGATTCACCCTTAGTAATGAGAGGATTGGTCCTCTCATACCAGTGAATGGGTCACATACATTAGAGCAAGAGAGTACTGGCTCGTCGTTGTGGATGTAGGTGTTCCCATGAAACGAACCGGTGCCACATTCCGCTAGGATACCGAAGGTCAAATCCTCTTCAACACTCACATCTTTTGATGGCATAATGGAATTTGGATTATCCAAAAACATCCTTAACATGGACACATGAAACGTCGGATGAACCATAGTCAACTCCAATGATAGGTCTAACTCATATATCACCTTACCAATTTGCCTCAAGATATTATAGAGTCGCATATACCTACGACTCTATTTTCCTTTCTTACAAAATTGCATCACGCCCTTCATTGCTGACACCTTCAAGTACACCCAATCCCCCACATTAAACTTAAGACCCCCCTTGCTGACATCTGAATAAGACTTTTGATGACTTTGGCCTGTCTTTATCTCACCCTTATGATCTTCACCCTTTTCATAGATTCCAAAACCAAATTGATACCGATGAATTCAATCTGACCCAATTTAAACTAGCCCACCAAGGACCTACATCTTCTCACATAAAAAGCTTCAAATTATGCCACCTCTATGATTGAGTTATAACTATTATTGTAGGCAAATTCAAGAAGCGATAGGTGGTCATCTCAATTTCCCTTGAATTCCAACACACAAGACCTCAATATATCCTCTAGAGTTTGAATCATCCATTTAAATTGCCTATCGATTTATGGATGGAAAGTTTACTTAGATTCACTTTCGTACCAAGACCCTTTTAAAATGACTTTTCAAAATGAGAAGTAAATTACACGATTTGATATGGTAGACAATGGCACACCATGAAATCTCACCAACTCTCAGATATACAACTTGGCATACTCATCAATACTTTATAAAGTCTTAATCGGTAGAAAATGAGTTGATTTTGTCATTCTACCCACAATCACCCAAATAGAGTCATTTTGTTTTCGGGTTAGAGGTAAACTTTTCACAAAGTCCATGTTTACATCCTCCCACTTCCAAGTAGGAATTTCAATGTCTTGGGCTAGGTAACCTGGCCTTTGATAATCAACCTTCACTTGTTGGCAATTTCGGCTCTCCGCCACGACCCTAGCTATGTCCTTCTTCATGCCATTTTACCAATACACCTCCCTCAAGTCTCTATATATTTTTGTGGACCACGGGAGGATAGAATATTGGGAATTATGAGCTTCACTCAAAATTAAGTCCCTTAGGCCATCAACATTTAAAAACACATAACCGACCTCGGTAATGAAGTACAATATATCCCTCTTGTAATAAGGTATCTACCTTATTTTTGACAACCCACCTCTTCAATTTAACCAATGTTGGATCTAAGTCTTGTTTTGCCTTTATATCCACTACAATGGTGATTCAGACCTATTTTTTACATGAATACCACCTCCTTAGAATCACTTGACCTCACTCCAATAGGGCCAATTGGTGTACCTTTCTCACCAACTCCTTCTCGTCGCCAGAATGAGCAATACTACCTATAACCACTCTACTAAGCTTGTCAACTATAATGCTTCCCTTGCCTGGATATCACAACATGCTCATGTCATAATCCTTGAGGTATCTTCTTTGCCTTAGAATTAGGTCCCTTTGACTAAACACATATTGCAAACTCTTGTAGTTGGTATGCACATCAATATGCACCCCATAATGATAGTGATGCCAAAGTTTCAATGCAAAGACAACCGCCACCAGTTCAAAATCATATGTTGGATAGTTCCTTTCATGATCTTTTAATTGCCTTAAAGCATATGCTATGACCTTGTTATGTTACATTATAACACCTTCCAACCCGATACATGAGGCATAATAATAAACCAAAAACCCATCCAAATCCTTTTGTAATGTCAAAATAGGAACCAATATGAGATAATCCGATCAAAATTTAGAAGTTTTTCTCGTATTCATCCAACCATTGGAACTTTACCTTATTTTGAGTCAATTTGGCGATGCAACAGATGGAAACTCCTCAACAAATCTCATGTAAACTTGGCCAAGCCCAACAAGCTCCTAATATCTAAAGGAGACAATGGTATAGGCCAATTTCTTACCGCTTCCATTTTCTTTGGATCAACAATAATTCCATCACATGACACCATATGGCCAGGAAATTCTACCCTCTTCAACAAAAATTCGTAGATTCTAATTTTGTGTACAATTGCCTATGCCTCAAAGTTTGAACCACAACCATCAAATGGTCCTTATGTTCTTCCTCGATATGGGAGTAGATCAAGATATCATCTATAAAGACCATTACAAACATATCAATATAAGGCTTGAATACCCTATTCATTAGGTCCATGAACACCGCCGGTGCATTAGTCAAACCAAATGATATAAATAGAAATTCAAAATGACCATACCTTGTTCAAAATGCAATCTTGAGAATATCACACTCCCTTACCCTTAATTTATGATAGACACACTAGATATCAATCTTAAAGAACTGTCTTTCCCCTTGCAATTGTTTAAAAAAAATCAGCAATCCTTGGTATTGGATATTTGTTCTTTATGGTAAACTTATTCAATTATTGGTAGTCTACACACATTTGGAGTGACCCATCTTTCTTACTCACAAATAAAATGGGAGAACCCCCATGGTGACCTACTTGGCCTAAAGAAATACTTCTCCAACAAATCTTTCTATTAATTGTTCAACTCTTTTAGTTCCGTCCGACCCATACAATTGTAAGGAATGGATATAGGTTGGTATCGAAAAAAAGATCTACCCCAAAGTCTATTTTTCCCTTTCGGGAGGGATACTGTGTAGGTCATCAAGAAAGACATCAGGGAATTCATTTATAAAGAGGACCAACTCAAGAGAGTAGACTTCAGACTTAACATCGCTAACCCTCACAATATGATAGATAGATCCCTTGGTAATCAACTTACGGTCTTTAAGACACGAATGAATCGATCCTTAAACACCGAGTCACTACCCATCTACTTGAAAATTGGCTCATTAGGGAATTAAAACTTGACCCTACAGGTTCTATAATCAATAGAGGCATATGACACACGTAACCACTCCATTCCATGAATAACATCAAAATCAACCACGTAAAGTTCAATAAGATTACAAGAAATAACTTTGTGTAAAATTGACACGAGGCTATCTCCATACATCCTTTTTGCCATAACGGACTCACCTACAAAAGAACAAACCAAAAAGGGTTCCAACAAGATTTTGAGACATAAACCAAATCTATTAGCAATAAAGGGCGTAACAAATGACAAATGGGAACCCGGATCAAGCGGTGCATATACATCATAATCAAAGACTTTTAATATACCCACGACAACGTCAAGAGTCTCTAATGTCGCCTAAGTTACACCTCATTTTTAGAGGATAAAGCAGTTGTTGTCAAGAAAAAGAATTTAACCAAGGTTAGGGTTGAACCCACAGAGAATACATAAACTCAAGACAAATTCAGCAACGTGCAAACCAAGTAGTTAATCAACTCAATTCCCCAAAAGGAAAGGGGGGTTTTGCAAAAATCAATGAGAAAAATAAACTAATTTATTATCACGAGAGAAAGATCAATAAAGGAGAGAAACTAAGGTATTGTGTTCACCATGATTCCTCAATTCAGTATCACTGGACAACCATAGGGCCTACTATTCCTATGAAAAAGGTGGAGGACCGACAAATGCCAAAAGAGAGAAGGGAGTTCAACGCTAAGGATTTGGTGGCCATGAGGAAAAATGCCAAAGCTAAAAATATTTTGATTTGTGGTCTTGGTCCAGAAGAGTATAACAGAATTTCAAATTGCTCCACTGCAAAAGAAATCTGGGATGCTCTTACAATTGCTCACGAGGGAACTGCTCAGGTCAGGAAGTTCAGGGTTGCCATGCTATTTACTGAATATGAGACCTTCAAGATGAAAGATAATGAGACATTGCAAGAGATGATAGCAAGGCTCACACTACTTATTAATGAACTAGCTTCTCTGGGAAAAGTGCTTACCTCTGAAGAATAGGTAGACAAGGTTCTGAGAATTTTACCAAAAGCTAAGTGGGATGTAAAAGTTACTACCATTAGGGAAGCTAAGGATATTGAAACCATGACATTGAATGAGCTGGTTGGAAATCTCAGAACATATGAGATGAACATGGAAGAGCAAAAGGAAGAAGTGGGAATGGATGAAAAATCACTCGCTCTTAGAGCAGCTTCTGATGATGAGGGATCAAATCTTGATGAAGATCAAATATTATTTTTAGCTAAAAATTTCAAAAAGTTTGTAAGGAACAGGAAAGGGAAGGATAAGAAAGAAACAGGTAACAGGAAGTGGTCCAATGACACTGGAAGCAAGAAGTGGTCCGATGACAAAAGCAACTCTGGATGTTACAAATGTGGAAAAATTGACCATCATATCAAACAGTGTCCTCTATGAGAGATTGAGTGGAGAAAAGAAAGGGCTGAAAGAGAAATCAAAGAAAAAGCTGCTAAGCAAAAGGAAAAGGAAACTTATGCCATGATGGCCGCTTGGGGATCAGGTCTAGAAGATTCTGATACTGAAAATATTGATGAAACTGCGTCCATGGCTGCTGGAGATTTAGATCTAGAAGAAGATGATAGATCTGAGGTAAGTATTTCTGAATTGAAAGAAAAGTTGCATCTCTTTTCAAAAAGGAAGCCAATCTTGCTAATGAATGGATTGATAGAAGATTTTCAAGAAGTAGCAAATGAAAAGGATCAACTAATTAAAGATCTTTCAGATAAAAAATTTGAAAATCTTGAGATAAAAAACTGTCTGGATAAAGCAAAAGAAATAAATGACAAGTTGAAGAAACAGGTTAAACAACTTGATTCACTTGTGTTGAACCTAAAGTCAGAAATCCAAAAGTTAACTGCTGCTGATAAGGGTGAAAGTACGATGAGTGAAGAGCTTCAGAAGGTAGAAACTGAGTTGAAAGAATGCAAAATTGAGTTTTTTTGTGAGAAAGAAAAAGTGAAAAAATTGACCCAGGAAAACTCCATTTTAAAACTGGATTTAGAAAAGGCAAACAGATGGACTCAGTCATCAAGAATAGTGAACCATCTAGGAAGCAGGAGTCACAATAAGAAAGCTGGAATAGGGTTCTTTCATGAGAATGTTACTACTACTGATTTGTGCTACCTCTGTGGAAAAATTGGACATCCAACTACTGAGTGTCCAATTGCAAACAATGTTAGGAGTAGAAACACATATCATGTGCACAAAAGGAGGTATGAAAATAATAAAAGAAACAGGTCAAGGAACATGTTGCCTACTTGGGCAAGAAGGGATCTCATTCATCCGTTTTACAACTGGAAAGGACCCAAGCTAGTCTGGGTTCCTAAAACTAACCCTTGATCTGTCTTACAGGTTGCAGTGAAAGAAAGCAAGCATTGGTACATGGATAGCGCTTGCTCAAGGCACATGACTGGTTATAAGCACAAGTTTCTTTCACTTGCACCTTTTAAAAAGGGGAGGACAGGATGACTATGAGCTGAATTAGAGGAACGAGTCAGACTACCTGGTCCATCCACTGGACAAGCACAGGGCACACAGTCACGGGGAACTATGGAAAGCTGAAAATAAATCAGAAAATATGGATAGGCCTGACACTCAGATAGTTTGTCATCATCAAAAAGGGGGAATTTTTTGGAGCAGTAAAGTTTTGATGGCTGACAAAAGATAATGAAACAGGTTGGTCTACCAGGTTCTTTCAGCGTACTGTATCCATGGCAAACTGCACACGCTGCACATAATAAAAATGGAATAAAGGGTGTTGAAAATAAGGCGTATAAAAACAACAGCTGTCAAGAAGAAGGATTTAAAGAGGAATACTACTCCAACTCAAATAGGATGCGTAAAAGAAGGAGAAAAGAGAAGTTTGATTAGAAGAAGGAGTTCTAAAGGAAAAAGGATTCCACTAATAACTGGTGTTATCCTTAAAGAGATGGAGAGCAATTAAATCTCCGATCAGCAACTATAAAATTAGAGAGAGTTCACAGAAGCAAGGTGGTGCATAAAAAAGAAAGAAGCGGAGAGAAAAAGAGAGATTCAGACACAGAAAAAGAGAGAGACGAAGAAGAAGAGAAACACGGCGACATAGCATAGGGTTTAGGCAGTTTTGTTTTCTCTTTGTAATCTTGAACAATTGTGTAATCTCTCAGAGTCTATAACTGAGATTAGATTCTAGTCTTCAAGTTGGGGGCAACTCGAAGAAGTTGGGAACATAATCCCAGGGAGGTTTATGTGAAGTTAGGAAGTTGTTGAAGTAGTTTTGAAGGTTAGATTACTAGGAATTGTAATCGTTTGTTGAAGGCTCATATTGATGTAGTGAAGTGGGAGTAAATCCTGTAAAGGTACAGGTCGTGGTTTTTCACCTTTTGTAAGCTGGGTGTTTCCACGTAAAATTGATGCATTCTAGTTTATTTCTGCATCATTGAAACACGTCGGCTAACCTGTTCCAACGATTAGGCAAATCCGTAGGGTGTGCAAAACCTAACAAGGTCGAGGACCCGATTATTGTTGTGATGTTGGGGGCCGAGGGCCCAATCGTTACCTTTGGATCCACTCACCTTTTCACACCTTGATTGTGTGTGGTATACCCTCTGGGCTTATGGGGGATCGGGGGCATTCAGGCTTAGACATTAGGGCCTTACATCACGTTCAGCTAACCCTTGATCATATGATATAGAGAGAGCTGGGCTATGTCATTGTTCCGTGGTGTTTCAGTGATTATATGTCAGTTATGTTATGTGCGGGTGTACCTCCCTGGCTTATGGGGGCTTAGATGGCGTGCAAACATAGTTACTGGGGCCTTGCATCCACGTATAGTGTTATGCCCTCGGTTGGGGGCGGTTGTGATATGGGCCTACACAGTTTTCGTCAGTCAGTATTGGTGTTCATCACTTTGGTTAGTTCAGTTTGCCATTTTTCAGCCCTTGGGTTGGTTCAGTTGTCATTGTTCATGACTTGGATTGGTTCAGTTATGGGTTGAGGATTTCCTGATATGCTTATGCTTTGATCTGAGTTCGCACTTCTACATTATTGCAGTCCTCTATACATTTGAGCTTCTTTATGTTCCCTATTTCACTTGGTCAGCCAATGATGCCTACTGGGTGCCTTTACTAGTACTCACCCCTACTTTATGCATCTTCCCATGGTGCAGGTTCAGGAAAGGGTTGTGGCTGCTATGTTCGGGCTACCTAGCAGTCTCCTTCCTTTTGATGGCCATCTATCATTTCCAAACATTTGGCCTTGTATAGTAGTATGATGATGTACTTCGTAGGAGGACTCTCGATTTATATATACTATTTTACGTTTTGGTTCTATGTATCTTTCTGTTATTGTAGTTCTGTACAGCTGACTTCCAGGTTCTGGCTAGATTCTGCTATTATGTTATTATTGTATTAATTTGGACCTGACTAGATGCTAGGACATGTACCCTGTGGGTTGGGTGTTTGGCTGGCTTGTAGGTGGGATCTAACAGGCGCCATTATGACCGGAACCGGGTCATGACATTATGGTTTTCTCAAGAAGTTTTAATAAAGGATTATTTTGTTTCCCATCCTTTTTCTATTCAAACTTTTGACATTTTGGTACTAAAATAAACCCCTTATTAGTACCCAATGACACCCATACCCTCATTAACACTTAAAATACCAAGAGAGCAAGTTTAAAGGGATAAAGCTAGGGTTCAAGAGATTTTACCTAGGTCTTTAAGTTCGAGTAAAGTTTCAATCTTTCAGGTATGTGAGGCTACTCATAGTATTGGATTGAGTATTTCAAGATGTCCAACATCTATATTTTATCTTGATTGGGAATTAAGTTTAGTTTAATCCTAATTATAAAACTTTGAATGCGTTAATTCTTCTTCTATTGAATTCCTTATGTTTATATGTTGAAATTGTCGTTGTTCAATCTATTAAATTATTGAAAGTGATGTTCGTGGGCCACTTTTTCTGGAATCCTAATTGATTTGATGATTATGATTTACTATGCATTATTTTGAGTCAAGATTTATGGTTTTCATGTATTATTTTGAGTTGAGATCGATGATTGTCATGCATTTAATGAAGTATCATTTTTAATATGAGTCTTTGCATATTTTAAATAGCTTTAAAAGAGTTAAGCATTGAGTCTAAATTAGTTTGAGCATTTACTCTAAATGAACCTGATGTTTTTAACATAAATGATATTTTTGATAAAAAAGTTTTGATGATATATGAGTAACCTTGAAAGTATATTTTTAAATGGAAGAGAAGATGAATTTGAGTTTTTGAGTTAAAGTCCAATTAGACCAACTGAGATGATTTTTGTACTTTACTTGATTGAGTATATGAGCACTCACATACTTTGGGAGTAGTATTGAGTACTACTATGAGCAAGAGTAGTGTTAACTCGAGTCCTAAAAACTACATAGACAACATATGATAGAAGACTAGTCTCGGTTATCCCAAAGGAGGACTTTGATGATTTGATCCATTGAGGGTGATCATCCCTTACCGTGGAAAGTATTGGACGATTATGGCAATAATAGCAAGCTCGTTGTACCATCACTAGCTTATGGGTGATGAGCATCAATTAGAGAAACTCCCTAATGAGTAAAAACACTTAATTTTAATGAGTTGCATATATTCACTTATGATTGTTGAGCACTGTGTTACTTTTAAAACTTGCATGTCAGTCTTTCTACTATAGGTAATATTTTTTGTTTCAAAAAATAATAAAGAAAGAATCATATTAAGTGAGTTAAACTTGATTTCTTGGCGGGGAGTCTTTTCGGGAATTATTTCTATTCAGTTATTTTGCATAACGTACATTCTATGTACTAATGCTACTAGGCTCTACATCATTGTATGATGTGGATATACATGCTAGAGATTCTCAACAAATGATTTGTTGAAGATCTATACGTTCAATAAAAGTGGTGAGACCTTTTTGCATTGGAAGGAAATCTTTTAATTTCAATATGTTTCTTTCCATAATTTGGGGCAGCCTTGGGATAGTCTTGGCTTCTTATTATGAATTGATTGAGGCTTCATAGACTGATTTAGATAGCATTAGATAGAATCTTTCTTTTAAACTATTCTTGATGATATAGAGTTACTAGTTGGGTTATATTCAAAAAGTTATTCTTATTATTGATTATGATGTTTGAGAGCCCACTTGAGCGGTTTCATTGAGTCTTTCACTGGTTGAATAAATGATCAAATTAAGTGGTTCGCTTGGGTATCAACATTGGTTTTTGAGTGCTGGCCACAACTAGGGTATCCTCTTAGGATGTAACAAACTTGGCATTATAGAACAAGGTTCAATATTCCTAGGGTGTCTTTGAAGCTATATTTAGTAGAGTATTGGTTATGGGTGTGTCGTGCACCACACATATAATTAGTAAGCTGCAGGACATTAGAAATTGTTTCATATCTTTTGCATTCGTGTATTGGAGATTAACTCTATGAAAGTTTGTTTCTAATTTGTGCACTACGCTTTTGTAGATCATGCCTCTTAAGTGTACTGCTAGTCAGAGAAATGGTACTAGAACTGAGGTTCTATAGTCTAAGATGTCTTCATCATCTAGAGTGAGGACCAGAGTCCACCCTCCACGGTCTACTGAGATCCCTCAAGTGGCCACTTCCCAACCTACTTTAGCTCCCCAAACTACCATTACTTACTTCTACTTCCGAGGCTGAGTTTTGGAAAGCTATTTTGATGATTATCGATGTCACTCAGTACTACATCATTTTATGATGTAAATACAGGTGCTAGATCCTTAGTAGATGATTTTTTTAAGATATATATGTTCCAAAGAAGTGGTGAGACCTTTTTTTTATTAGGAGGAATCCTTTTTATTTCAGTTTGTTTCTTTCCATTGTTTGAGGTAGACTTGAGATTGTATTGGCATCTTCTTATAAGTTGATAGAGGCTTCGTAGACTGAGCAAGATAGTATTAGAATTGAGACTATTTTTTAAAACTATTCTTGATGATCTTGAGTTACTAGTTGGGTTATATTTTAAAATATATTCTTGTTATTGATTTTGATGTTTGAGAGCCCACTTAAGTGATTATTTTGAGTCTTTTGTTGGTTGAATGAGTGATCAAGCCTAGTGGTTTTCTTGGAAATTACTAATGATTTTTTAATGTCGGCCACACCTAGGGTACCCTTTCGAGGTATGACATAATTTGGTATTCGGGCATAGATTCAAATGTCCTAATGTGTCTATGAAGTTGTGTCTAGTAGAATCTTACTTATGGGTGTGTCGTGTGCCACACTTATAATCAAGAGGTTATAGGACATAAGGAATTGTTCAACTTCTTTACCATTCTGTGTTCGTTTGATAGAGATTAACTCTAAGAAAGGTTTTCCCAAACTTGTGTATAACTCTTTTATGGACTATGCTTCCTAAGTGCACTGCCAGTTAAAGAAAATGATACTAACACTGAGGTTCTGCAGTGAAAAATTCCCTCATCATTTGGAGCAAGAACCAGAGTTTACCCTCCATGGTCTACTAAGGTCCCTATTATGATGCTTACACAGTGAAATGCCTTTATCATCTAATGCTTACTCTAACTTCTGGGACCAAATTTAGGGGATTTATTATGATGTTTTACTCAGTCGTTTGTGACCCAGAATGGTAGCTAGAGTTCTCCTACTCCTAGCTCTAGTTTTGAAGAGTCATTTGCTACTACAAAGATTAGAGATTTTTCGAGGCTGGGTCTATTGGTCTTCCCAGTGTCCAAGGTTGAGAAGGATCCTCAAAATTTTATTGATAAGATGTGGAAGATTCTAAAGGCAATGCATGCTGGGTGGATTAAGGCAGTTAATCTTTTTTCTTACCAACTCAAAGATGTTTCAAATGACTAGTATAATCAGTGGGAGAAAAGTCATGGCAAGGATGTTAATCCTATAGTTTGGAATGATTTTGAGAGTGTAACCTTGGATCACTTCTTTCCCACAGAGTTGAGAAAAGGTATGGTGGAAGAGTTTGTCAACCTATAACAAGAGGTGATGATAGCTAAGGAATACAGTCTGAAGTACATCTAACTATCCAGATATACCCAGGGGTAATTCTAGACATGAGGGCTAAGTTAAGGACGTTTGTGTCTGGACTTGGTAAGTGTGTAAAGAAAGAAGGTAAGGCATCACTATTGATTTATGACATGGATATTTCTAGGCTCATGGTTTATGCTCAACAATCCTGGATGACAAGAAAAAAAGACAGGGAGGAACATTTTGAGGAAAAAACCCAAGTCAACAGGCATGAGTCTAACCAATAAAAGCAAGGTAAGAGTGATAGGTCCTACTTCCAAAATAGATCTTCATATTATATGTCTTTATTTGTGAATGCCTGTAACACAGGTATTACCAAAATTAACAGAGCTCAAGGTTCCCAATCCCAAGTATGGCTCAAAGGTTTAAAGAAAATCCACCTCGTGGCAAGTACGGTAGATTTCATCTAGGTAAGTGGCTAATGGAACCAATTCTTGCTATGGGTATGGTCAGACATGCCACTTTCTGAGGGATTTCCTAAAGGGGAGATAGAATTATGGGGGCAATAAGGCCCAATCTTCTGCTACAACATCATATGGTCGATGTAACCAAAGAGGTTCCACTACCTAGAGCAGGCGGGTCTACAAATCTTAGGTATACGGGTAGTATCCAATACCAAGAGAATCACCTAATATTGTAATTGATATGCTTTGAGTAATTTCATTTGATATTTATTCCTTACTTGATCCAGGTACGACGTTATCTTCTATTAGGGATGACAATTGGGTGGGTTGGGCTAAATTTGAGCAGGTTATAATGGGTCAAGACAACAAATGGGTCAAGATCCAACCCAACCCAAATTTGCTTGGATCAAAATGGATTGGGTCAAAATGGGTTAGAGAGCGAGGTCAAGACCCAACCCGACCTAACTTTTACTAAGTTTTACTTATTTTGTTTGTTCTTTTTCAATATTTTAATACTTAATTAAATTACATTTTTCTTTATTATGGCTATATAAAATATATCAAATTAAAAAAAAGTATTTTAAAAATATTTTGGCAAGATCTCTCGAGTCAATTCGGGATGCATATCAACTCAATTTTAAATGGGTTGAGATGGATTGAGCTAATATTTGGGTGGGCTAATAACTCGCCCAAACTTCAACGGGTTGGATGGTAGGGTTTAATTTTGCCACCCCTATCTTTTATGACCTGTATTTAGCCAATAAGTATGAGGTTCTTCCTAAGCATCTTCTTGAGTCTTTTGATGTTTCTACTTATGTTGGTAATTGTATTCTTGCTGAAAGAGCCTATAGAGATCGTGCCATTTCCATCCATCACAGAGATATCATGGTTGACTGAGTTGAGTTAGATATGGTTGATTTTGTTGTTATTCTAGTTAGTTGATTGTAGAACTCGAATTTTCAAGTTTCAATTTTTCAATGAGCCTATCATTAAGTGAAAAGGTAGTCCCCTAGTGCCTACGGGTCATTTTATTTCATAACTTTTAGGCCCGAAAATTGATCTCCAAAGGGTGTATCTATCATATAATACGAGCCAAAAATATTAATAATGAGACCCTATCCCTTCGCTCAATCCCTATAGTCAAAAAGTTTCCTGAGGTCTTTCTTGATAACTACCTAGAGTGCATCCTGATAGAGAGATAGACTTTGAGATTGATGTTCTTCTTGATACATGACCTATCTCTATCATTTCATATCAAATGGATCTTGCTAAGTGATTTAAAAGAGCAACTTGAAGATCTTCTCAATAAGGGGTTCATTAGGCAGACTGTCTCATGTTGTGGCACTCAGATCCTATTTGTGCTAAAGAAAGATAGGTCCCTTACGATGTGCATTCGTTATGTTAACTGAGTAAGGTAACATGAAAAATAGTACCCTTTTCCCAGGATAGATGATCTATTTGACCAACTTTAGGATGCCGCATGTTTCTCTAAGATAGACCTTAGATTTGGCTATCACTAGTTAAAAGTGAGATAATGTGACTTCTCAAAGATAGCTTTCCAAACCTGTTTTGGTCATTTTGAGCTTTTTATTATGTCTTTGGATTTGACTAACATACATGTGTCTTCTCCGGATATCATGAATCAGTATTTAAGTCATACTTGGATATGTTTGTGATTGTGTTTATCGACAATATATTGGTCGATAACAAAAATGAAGAAGAGCATGTTAAACATCTTTCGATTGTTCTTCAAACTCTCAAGAATAAGCAGTAATATGCTAAGTTCTTGAAGTAAGAGTCTTGGCTTACTTTAATGGCATTCTTTGGCCACATTATATCTGGTGAAGGTTCTCGAGTTGACACACTGAAAATTGAGGCAGTAAAGAATTGGCCCAGACCCACATCCTTAACTGACATAAGGAGTTTCTTGGGTTTGACTAGTTACTATAGAAGGTTTGTTGAGGAGTTTTCATCCATATTAGACCTATTGAGGAAGTCGACTCAAAATAAGGCTAAGTTTGAATGGTCACATATATGTGAGAAAAGCTTTCAAGAGTTGCATACTAAATTGACTACTGCTCTAGTATTGTCCCTACCTGAGCGAATAGATGGGTTTGTCATCTTCTGTGATGCTTGTAGAGTTGGATTGAGTTGTGTATTAATGCAGAGGGGTAAGGTCATAACTTATGCTTCCAAAAATCTTAAAATTTATAAGAGGAACTATCCAACTAATAATATTTAGTTGGCAATAGTGGTATTTTCTCTCAAGATTTGGCATAACTATTTGTATAAAGTGCATGTGAATGTTTTCATTGACCACAAGAGATTGCAATATGTCTTCAATCAGAAAGAGATGAACATGTGGCAATGAAAATAGCTTGAATTTCTCAAGGACTATAATATGAGCATTCATTACCATCTAGATAAAGCGAATATTATTGTCGATGCTCTTAGCAAAATGTCTATGTATAGTACCATTCACATTAAAGAGGAGTAGAGGGAGTTGGCTAAGGATGTTAATAGGCTTGCACAAATGAGAGTTCACTTGTTGATTCTGAAGAGAGTAGAGTTGTTGTATAAAATGGGGTAGAATCATCTCTTGTAGTGGATTTGAAAGAGAAGCAAGATTAATATCCTATCCTGCTTCAACTAAGTTAACATGCAAAAGAAACAGGTTGTGGTTTTTACAAAAAGGAGAGATGGTGTGTTGAGATATCAAGGTAAATAATGGGTCCCAAGTATGAATGTGCTTAGATATAGAATCATGGAAGGGGCTCATAACTCTAAATATTCCATCCATCTGAGTTCTACTAAGATGTACCATGATTTGAGGGAAGTTTATTGGTGGTGCGGTATAAAAATGGATATCACAGACTATGTTTACAAATACCCAAATTGCCAACGAACAAGGTTGATCACCAAAGACTATGTGGTTTGGCTCAAAAGATGAGATTACATAATGAAAATGGAAGATGATAAATATGGACTTCATTACAAGCTTACCATAGTCTCACAAACAGGATGATTCGATTGGGGTAATCGTGGATAGGACGACCAAATCAGCCCACTTCTTGGTTGTTAAGATGACTAACACTGCTGAGGACTATGACAACATATTCAAGAGGTTTTCAAACTTCTTGGAGTTCCTTTGTCTATCATATCACATAGAGAATCACAATTCACTACTCAATTTTGAAGGGCTTTTCGAAAAGGTCTACGTTCAAAGGTGAATCTTAGTACTGCTTTTCATCCTCAGATAGATGGTCAGATAGAGCATACGATTCAGACCTTAGATGACATGTTGAAAGCTACATTATTGACTTCAAATATAACTGGGATAACCACTTTCCTCTTATTAAGTTTTCATAAAACAACAATTATCATTTGAGCATTCGGATGGCTCCTTATGAGGCCTTGTATAGGAGAAGATGTAGATCGTTGATTAGTTGGTTTGAAGTTGGTAAAGTTAAGTTGACTGGACTTGACTTAGTTCACCAAGCTATGGAGAAGGTGAAAATTATTCAAGAAAGACTAAAATTTGCACAAATTCATCAAAAGTATTACACCAATGTTAGAAGAAGGTATTTGGAGTTTGAGGCAAATGACTGGGTATATTTGAAGGTTTCAACCATGAAGGGTATCATGAGATTTGATAAGAAAGAGAACTGAGTCCTCTTTACATTGGCTCTTATGATTATAGAGTGAGTTAGTAATGTGTCCTATGAGTTAGAGTTAGCCTTAGAGTTAGTGGTTATTCAACCGGTGTTTCATATTTTAATGTTAAAGAAATGTTTGGGAAATCCAATATTGATTATTCTGACTAAGAGTGTCAGGGCAAGTGATAGTTTTTTCTGTGAGGAGATTTTGGTCCAAATCCTTGATCACTAAGTTTGCAAATTGAGGACCAAAGAGGTGGCATCAGACAAAGTTTTGTGGAGAAATCAATTTGGAAAAGCTACATGGGTAGTTTAAGAATATATGAAGGTTGAGTACCCACATCTAGTCATTCCCACTAATAATGATGTTGAAAGTAATGTTCCTATTATGAAATTCTGAGTTTTATGTCCATTATCGATGTTTTAATGATTGAGTATTTGAGTTCTTGATTATATTCGTGCTTTAATGTGCTCTTGATTCAACCATTATTCAAGGAAGAATGATCCCAAGGGCGATATATTGTAATATTCTTAAAATATCTTAACTTAGAAAGTCCAAAAAGGTCCAGGAATTTAATCTAGTTCTACAACATTTTGGGTTTCACGAGATGACTTTACGACCGGTTGACCACTCCACGAGCCGTAGAAGAAGTTTTATAGAAGTGGCCCTGTAGTACTGAGCACTAGTCCATATCACTAGAGGGTTCAACAACCCATAGAGGGTTTTAAAAACTATAGTTGGATTTCATAGACCAACTCCTGCAACAACTATTTTAAATTTGATTTCCCTAAGACCAGACTATGATTTATACAAAGTTCTATGGACCGTAGACAGGATTTTATGGTCCAGTCTTGTGACTGAGTCAATGAATTCAGCGAATAGCATCTACAACCCACATTCTAGAGTATAACCCGTAGTTTAGGTTTCATAGTTCTAAGCCCAAAATTATAGTTGCAATGCTTTTTTCACAAACATGCAGGATAAGCTCATACTCGTGCATGCACTACTAAACCTATTAGTTGAAAATGTCTACCATAACAAAAATATTCCTGCATGCACTTCTAAACTTATTGGCCACACAATTGAATACTTGACACGACCCGAACCTAGGGCCTAGAAGTGACACGGCAAATGGGAACCCGAGAGTCCCCAAACAAGCCTCGAAGTAATCAAAACCACATCATCAGTTCGGAAATGCATTCAAGAAATAAACACATAGTTCTAACTAAGGGTATACTATGTTGTATATATGTCTTTGACGCCCTTGCCTTCTCATTTATCTCCTTGCTTCAGTATGTGGCTTTATCTATGTTGTTATGATTTTGATATGTGGGATCTATACTTTGTCAATGTTGATATGCATTTTGCCCGCTATTGGTAGCTCTGAAAAAATTGTGAATTCTTGCATGTCGAAATGACTAATAGCTAGATTAGATAAATAATCAGCCATTTCATTGCCTTCTCTAAATATATGTTGTATTGTTGCATTTCTCTCATTATAGAGTTAAGTTTAAAAATGCCCCAATAAGGGGTGGTCTTGATATATCTTCCCTCACAAGAAATGACTTGCAAAAATGTCATTTATTCATTTAGTGAAAATTTCTTGGAGAAAATTGCGCTCCATATTTAATAAAATAAAAGAAACTTATGTTTTGATAATTAAATGGAACTAAAAAAATTATACTTTTCCCCTTCTCACTTTTTTCCTTACATTTTTTTCTTCTTCTTTTTTTCTTTCATTTTTTGTTAGTATTTTGTTTCTTTTCCTTATTTCTTTCTTTTTCTCTTATGTGTGTTTCTTCTATTTTTTTCTTTGTTTCTATTTTTTTTTCTTTTTTTCCCTTATGTTTATTTTTTCTTTATTTTTTTTAACTATGGAACCATAAACAATATTTTTTTATATATTTTATATTTATTTTAAATAAAATAATTTCTAAATTCAAGTGTCAAGATTCAAGATAATTTTTTTTTATTTATTATTTTAAATATATATGGTTTAAAATTTCACGAGATACTCTATAACTATTAGTTTAGAGGCAATATTTGGCATAAAAACTTTTAAAGAATAAGTTACGTCCCACGGGTAAGAGTTGACACAATTTTTTTGTATTTTGATTTATGAGATACTCTATAACTCTTGTCTTAGAGGCAAGACTTAGATCAAGACTTTACAAATTCTGTCATATGGGCCAGACTTAACATTGTTACATGGTCTATAACTCTTACCTCTTGGCTCAAGGACTTTCAAACAACAAGTTAAGACCCAAGGGCAAGGTCTGACACTATCACATTATGTGTTGATTTATTAGATGTTCTATAACTTTTGCCTTAAAGGCAAGACTTAGACCAAGAACTTAACAACTTAACCCATGGACAAGACTTGACAACTATATTGTATTTTGATTTATCATACATATAACTTTTGCCTCTTAGTCCAAGGACTTCAAAACAACAAGCTAAGTCCCATGGGCAAGACTTGACATTACCACATTACGTATTGATGTATGAGATGTTCTATAATTCTTGTCTTAAAGGTAAAATATAGATAAAGAATTTCACAAGTTACGTCCCATGGGCAAGACTTTATAGCACTAAATTTAAAGTATCTTGATTTATCATACGTTTTATAACTCTTGTCTCTTAGCCCAAGGACTTCAAAACAACATGTTAAGCCCATAGCGAAGATTTGATGATATCACATAGTGTTTTAATTTATGAGATACTCTATAACTATTGCCCTAGAGGTAAGACTTGTTAGTCCTAGGACTTCCAATCAACAAGTTAAGCCCCACAGATAGGACTTAGCATGGCTACATTATGTCATGATTTATGAGATACTCTATAACTCTTGCCTTAAAGGCAAAACATAAACCAAGAACTTCAAAAGTTACACCTCATGGCGAGACTTGACACTACTACATTAAGTCTTGATTTATCATATACATACATATATATATATATATATATATATATATATATATATATAACTCTTGCTGCTTAACTCGAGGACTTGGAAATAACAAGTTAAGCTCCAAACGCAAGACTTGACAATATAATATTGTATTTTGTTTTATGAAAATATTTACATCATTTTTATTAAGTAACTTATGGGAAACGGAAAACTTTTGCCTTAAACGCAAAATATAGCTCAAGGGTTGAAAAAATAACACATACCTCATGGGCAATTTTACACTATTTTACTATGTCTAAATTATGAAATGTTTTATAACTCTTGTTTTTTGAGCTCTAGGCTCATTTTATTACATAAAACGGAAAGTCTCTATAACATGTCCAATACTAAAATCTGGAAAGATAATACGCCTTGGCCCAACTACTCCAAAAAATTACCTGGCCCATAATTACACTAAATATCTTCATTCTAGACCCTTCGTTGTCCTGTCTAAGTTCCTTCACTTTTACTCTTCAATGGTTTCCTCTATCTGGAAAGTTATGCTCTTCCTCATCCTCCTTGTTAGTGGCTATCGGTCTCTACCCGATATGTTGCTTCCTTTCCATCGGTCTCTCCATAAGAATAAGGCTTTTTACCTTCTTGTTACTTATCCATTTGTTCTTACTCTTCTTCACTAACTCTTTCATTCCCAGGTGGAGATCTATCATTATATAACTCTTGTTTTAGAGGTAAATTTTAGACCGAAAACTTCGAAAAGATAAGTTACTTTCTATGGGTTAAAATTGATGCCACTACATCATGTCTTGATTTATGATATACTCTATTTATTCCCTTAGAGGCAAGACTTAGCCCTCAAATACTTTTAAATAACAAGTTGCATCTCATGACAATAATTTTTTTGATTTTCACTAAGTCTATCTTATGAGAAACATAATAACTTTTGTCTTAGAAGCAACATATAACTTAATGATTTAATAGAATGGGAAAAAAATTTAAAAATAGAAATAGACAAAAAGAAAAAAGAGAAAAAGGAAAAAAAAGAGAAGGGAAAAAATAATACATAAAAAAAGAAATAGAAAAAAAAAATACAAGCTAAGAAAAAAAAATTAAAAAAAAATAATTAAAAATAAAGAAAGAGAAAAAATAGAAGTTCAATAAAAAAAGAAAAAGAAACAAAGAAGAAAAATAATAAATAAAAGAAAAATAGAAAAATTGAGAGGCAATTGACCATAAAGAGTTTTTTAAAAAATATTTAAGGCGTAAAGGGACAAAAATATCCTCAATCCAACTTAAAATGAAAAAAGGAGACATTTTTATGAAACTTCTCTTGGAGAGGGCAAAAAATCAAGATCACTACAAATATGTAATGTTTTTATAATTTTTATACCATTTTCAATAATTCAAAAACATTTTAAATCCTTTTCTATTTCAGATTTTATCTTTAATTTTTTTGGATTTATCCATATTACCAATTAGAAAGTCCAAAAGTCAGATTGTACACTTTTTAAATTAACCCCATAATTTTTGTTTCTTTCAAGTTGACAATGGGTATGAAAACAATAAACAATTTATTGTTGGTGGTAAAAACGAGATATTTGCTCATGATTATTATTTTTGTAATAATAAATCAAGCTTAAAAAGTCAAAATTGAATATTCAAATTAACAAATTTAAAGTTAAACTTAAAAAAGTCAATTCACTATAATAATTCAAAAATAAAAAATACAAATCAAGATTTTCATATTCAATTGGAATGACCCTAACACCCACAAATTCATATTCTAAAACAGGAGGAAAGTTTTATTATTATTTTTTTAAGTGAAGTCTTAAAATTTATAAGCATAGAATGCGGGAGTGAGAGTTAGAGAGTCACCACTTTTGGTGATATCATTGGAGATAAACCAGTGTGGCCTTCAATTTATAGTTTGTATATATATATAATATTAGAAAAATCTTTTTGAAAATGGCAAGATATGATTGCCTTTAGCCACCAAATCAGGGGAAACGACCCTTGAACCGACAACTACTATTCCCACAAATGTATTTTCTTTAACCTTTACACTCTTGCCTCATTATCATGATAATTTTTTTATTTTTATTTCTTAAATATAAAGCAAAAAACCCACTTCAATAAAGCTTTCAGATTGACATTCTTCCACAAATATTTCAAAAAAGGAAAAAAAATGGGTGGTTTTTCTGGTCATTGGCCTTCTGAATCAGAGGTAAAGTTGTCACTTTTACACTTAATTTTTGTTATTTTTATTGCAATGTGGATCTTTTCCTGATGGGTGTTGTTGATTTGATTTGTAATCTTGATTCCAAATGATGTTTCACAATGTGTTATTATTGAGATAAACCAAGATAGTATGACGTGCAGTAGGGGTGAAATCACATTATGTTTTCTACGGCTGGGGGTTATGTAATGTAAAATAACAGTGCTGTATTGCTACAAGTGTGTTGATTTTGATCTAACTCCTTATGTCATGATTGATGCCTATAATGACTACAATAGTGCACATGGTTCAACTAAATTAGGTGATGTGGTTTATAAAAACCTTTTATGCCCTGTGTCTGAGTTCTGTTTGAGCAGTTTTGGTGTTTCAGGCTTCTGTATTTTAATAGGAGGAATGTAATTCAATTAACATAATATTCTTATAAGCATATTCTACATAAATCAAGTGCAAATATCTATATGCTGCTATGTATGTAATAGTAATTAAATTTGATGTGCCTGTATTTGAGAGAGACCGAAATATGGGAAAAACAAAATCTTAGCTAGTTGACTCAGCTCCATATATTGGATGTAGTTCTGCACTATACATCAGTGCTTGTGATTGGATGAAGTGGAGGCTTGCTTCTAGAGTCTTGTATGGTGAGAAGGTACTACCTAAATTTGAAGATAAGTTCTATAATAGTGGTTAGACCGATCTCCTTGTATGGGACAGAGTGTTTGCAAGTCAAGAACTCTCATGTCAAGTTGCAGAAATGGGGATGTTGAAATAGATATGTGGGTACACTAGGAGACATAAGATTAGGATTGAGGATATGTGGACGAGGTGGGAATGGCCTCTATGGTGGACAAGATGAGGGAATTAAGATTGAGATGGTTTAGACATGTGAAAAGGAGATGCATAAATTCTCCAATGAGGAGGTGTGAGGGTTAGATATAGCGGGTACGAGGAGAGATAGAGGTAGTCTGAAAAAGTATTGGGAAGAAGTGATTAGACAAGATATGATGCTACTCCAAGTTACTGAGGAGATAACTTTAGATAGGAGGGTGCGGTGTGTACTAGGGTAGAAGATTAGTAGGTATAGAGTGTTGTCTTGATGTTCGAAGGGTTTAGCCTTACACATATAATGTCTTGCTTTTGATTTCACCATCACTTGTTGTTGATTGTGCTAAGGTTATCACCTTATTTTGTCGTGGTTATTTTTTTCTTATTAGTTTCTTTGTTTCTCCACTGCCATTTTTCCTTTTCATACCTATTTTGATATATTATACTCAAGCCGTGGGTCCTCTGGAAGTAGCCTCTTCACCTCCATGAGGTAGGGTTATGGCCTGCGTTCACTCTACCCTTCCCATATCCCATTTATAGGATTTCACTGAGTATGTTGTTGTTGTTTGCTGTAATTTCCTTGTACTAGTCACAGTTGCTAAACTCGAATAGATAAGCTAAAACTTCCACTGATTTTGTAACTCCTGCAGTTGGATAAAATACGAACAAAAGTCGCCGAATTATCTGATAGAGATGCTCAGGAGGTTAGGGTGGTTGTATCACCTTACAGGATTTGTCCATTGGGTGCTCACATTGATCATCAGGCAAGTTTGTTAGTTATTAGTTGTTAATAATGTGTTTCTTGACTGACAAAAGTTCTATTTCCCGATCTTCAGATTTAATATATTCCATAACAGGATGCTACATCTAACATAAATAAATTATTAGCATATGAATATCATGATCTGCCTTAGTTCAAGGAATCAACTATGCCTCAATTCTAAACTTGTGGACAGTTATTTGAAGCTTCAGTACCCAAGCATAGTTATTTGCAGTTTTACCTTTACTCAAGATCTATATGGAATTATGTTATCTTCAACATGTCTCAGGGTGGAACTGTTTCAGCTATGACTATCAATAAGGGTATACTACTTGGTTTTGTTCCTTCTAATGACACCCAGGTATGATTGTTTTCATGCCTTGTATAGCCGAATTGTTTGGTGTTTTTAGCAATGGATACATGTTATATTGTCTAAATGTTGTTAGAGATAAGTTAGTGTTTGTAGTTTTAGCTAAAATTGGTTTTGAATGTACTGAAACTACATGGCTGGATACTTATCGCACACAATCCTTGTCAAAATACTCTTATTCTACCAATTTCTATGTTTGCATTGGGATTCTACTTATCTTATATCTTGTAAACATTGTTTCTACAAGCTCCAAGATGTGCTTTAATGACTACATACAAGTCAAGTGATAGGTGTTTGTTTCAGTCCCCTGTTATAGATCTTGTTATGGGATGTTGCAGACAAAATCTGAGTTAATGAGGAGTTTGGGAAGAGCTCTTTTTCTTTTTGCAACCTATGGTGTTGTTTTTTTAAGAGAGAACCTGCAATCTCTAGAGTTAAAGTACTTAAAAAAAGTACAATTTTCTGCATACATTTGTTTGAATTCAATAACTTTTAATACAAAACTGGTGGATTAACCACCCACCTAAAAACAAGAAAATAACTTCCTCATACTACTGGAATGAGAAAGTAAAGGATTAACCTTCCTACTGCAAACAACTGCTACAAAGAAATTGGGAACATAACTAACAGAAACTGAAGTCATCTATTTTTCTGATACTTAAAATTTTCAATGTGTAAACCGTTGGTAGACTAAGGAGGTGCTAATATTACCAGTATCCTTCAAATCATGTTTGTCCTCAAGCGAGATGTGCGGAAACCATTGTTGCATAGAATGAACAGTTGCTCAAGACGTGTCAGTTGGCGAAGTATGTTTCCAATGTATCAAGGCTTCAGATATCTTGCAAACTATCTGACATTCAAGCACGGCCAAAAGTTGGGGGTGAGGAAGCTCCTGGCAAACTCGAAGGAAGAGTAGCAGCTGTTGGAGTGTCTATGTCATGAAAAAGCTTCAAATTAGAGTCATGAAAAAACAGATGAAGTTTTGTATCCAATGGGAGCTCTAATTATAAGCCACGGGCCTAATTTGCTGCTCAATCCTGAAATGGCCATAGAACTTAGGCAACAATTTCTGATGACAACAAGTAGCCACAGAAATCCATCTATATGGTTGTAATTTCAACAGAACTCTATCCGCAATCCCAAATTCAACATGTTGATGGTTGGAATCAAAAGTAGCCTTCATTTTCTGTTGAACATGCAACAAATTTGTTTTCAGGGTTGAAGAATCTGATCCCGAGATTGTAAAGCTATATCCACTGCGGCCAATCTGAAAATGCCAGGATAATAAGACAAAAGATGTGGTGGAGGACGCCCATACACTACTTCAAAGGGTATAGCTTTCAAAGAAGAACGAAAGATTCAGCCCTTGATAACTAGTTCATCCATTTGGTGGATATCGATGGTAAAAAATCTCAGATAAATCTCCAAAGTCCGGTTGATATCTTCTGGTTGACAATCAGATTGCGGGTGAGATGAACTAAAAGTCAACAGTACCATTCAGGCTGAAGAGTTCTCTCCTAAAGGCAATTGTGAAAGTTACATCACGAGCGCTAACCATGGTTACTGGTAAGCCATGTAAGTTGAAATATTTTTCAAAGAAGAACCATGCAATACTTACAACAGAGTAGGGATGAGCTATTCACAACAAGTGCTAATATTTAGAGAAATGATCTACCACTAGTAAGTTTACATTTTTTACATGAGAAGTTGGTAACAAGTGACAATACTTAGAGAAACGATCTACCACTACCAAGATGACATTTTTCCCATGTGAGATAGGCAAGCCTTGTACAATCTAACGTTATGTTTGGCCATATTTGCTCCAGTACTGATAAAAGTTGAAGAGACAGCAGGTTGCAAAGTTTCTGTTCAGTGTCACTGGCAAATACTACAAGCATGGACAAAGTTGTTCCTCCAATGGAAATCTTTTGCAATTCAAAAGTGTGTTTTTTGTACCCCTCATGTACTTGGTTATGCAAGGCATCCATGACTGTCTGAATGGAAGGAAGGAATTTGAAGCCAAAATATCTTATGTTTAGATAACAACAGCCCATTCTTTATATTCCATTAATCTGATGGAGTGATATTATGGACAGAGTACATTAATGATGCATATCCAGAGAATTTGGCTGTTTATTTCTGGTATCATTAAAAAGGCTCAATTTTGGCATGGAAATGGCAAGAAGCGTAACTTCATCATTATTTCTACAGGATAAGGCATCGCTACAGTGTTGAAACAACATGGTTAGTAGGTAACAAGAGATTGGTGTTGACAAGTCTCACAATTAAGTCTTCCTTGTCCACCTCTTTCAAGTCACTCCTTGGCTCTTCTGCTCCGAAATGGACTGTTCGAAATGTTCCTGCAAATTCTTGCTCCCGTTGGACCATCTGTGTCTATATGCATCACGTTCCCGATTCATGGATCTCTCGGTTCGAGAAGCCTAAATAAGAGGCTCAAACCATTTCTTCTGACTCTTTTTCACCTACCTTGGATTGAACAGATTATGTTTACCCCAGAACTTGCCCAACTAGTTTTGTCGCGGAGGAGTTGGAGCTTTTCGCTCCAATAGAAATTTCAAATTGTAATGAGCAGTACAAACAATGAAGTGTTGTCCCTATTGAGAAAGAGTGCCAGTGCTGAATAGTCATCACAAGACTTATCAATTCCTTTTCATAAGCAGCTAGTGGCTGGTGTCGCTTTGTCAATACTCTTCTAGAGTTTGTTTTTCACTTTGTGGTAAAACCACTCCAATGCTCAGATCTGGAACTCTAAAAAAAAACATTGAGAAAAATCTAGATGATGGAAGTTCCAATACTAGTACAGTTGTCATAGTGACCTTGAGTGTTTTGAAAGCTTGTGTTAATTGATCTGTCCATATGAAGGGGATCTTACGGAGCATGTTTGTTAATGGTGCTGCAAAAGATCCATAGTTCTGCCCAAACTTGCAATAGCGGCCTAAGAAGCCTCGCGACCGTTTAAGATTTGAGAGTAACAACAACATAACCAGTGGAATCCCACAAGTAGGGTCTGGGGAGGGTAGAATGTACGCAGACCTTACCACTACCTCATAGAAGTAGAGAGGTTGTTTCCTGGGAATCATCGTCTCAAAAACCCATAAGCAGAATAAGCTAGATATGACAAAAAAGAAAGGAAAGGGAACAAAAAAGCACATGTCAATATGTAACGCACATACGACAGATAATGATAACACATGATATAAAACATGCCTACTCCTGCTACCTTACTATACATTAAGGCCAGACATCCACCTAACCCTACCAACCAATTAGCCTGCTACTCTAATTTGCGACCTCCACTTCTTTTTATCTAAGGTCATGTCCTTAGTGAGATCTAGTTTCGCCATATCTTGTCTGATCACCTTCCCCTAATACTTCTTCGGTCTACCTCTACCCCTCCGTATAACTCCCAAAACCAACTTCTCGCACCTCGGTACTTCGTCTCTACACATGTCCAAACCATCGCACTATTGCTTCCCTCATCTTATCAGCCACTGGGGCCACCTCTAGCTTCTCCCGAACGGTCTCATTCCTAATCTTATCCCTCCTTGTGTGACCACAGATCCATCTCAACATCCTCATCTCTGCGACATGCATCTTCTGAACATGTGCATTTTTTATTGGCCAACACTCCACCCCATACAACAAAGATGGTCTAACCACCATTCTGTAAAACTTACCTTTGAGTTTAGGTGGTATCTTCTTGTCACACAATACTTCAGAGGCAAGCCTCCATTTAGTCTATGTTGCCCCAATACGATATGTGACATCATCGTCGATATTGCCACTACTCTGGATGATGGACCCCAGATACTTAAAGTTTTCCCTCTTGGGGATAGGTTGAGTGGCAAGCCTCACATCAATGTCTGCTTTATCCCTTGCAACACTGAATTTGCACTCCAAGTGTTCTTTTTTGGTCCTGCTAAGTTTGAATCCTTTGGACTCCAAGGTGTGTCTCCAAGCCTCCGACCTATCATTAACTTTAGTCCGAGTCTCATCAATCAGTACTATGTCATCTGTAAATAGCATACACCATGGAACCTCCTCCTGGATAGATTGCGTCAGCTCATCCATCACTAAGGTAAATAGGAAAAAGGCTCAACACAGATCCTTGATGGAGCCCTATCTCAACAGGAAAAAACTTTGAGTCTCCTCCCACCGTTCTTACTCGAGTTTTGGCTCCGTCGTACATGTCCTTAATCGCCCTGATATATGCCATTAGGACACCTTTCTCCTCTAGACACCTCCATAGGATATCCCTTGGAACATTGTCATAGGCCTTCTCGAGATCAATGAACATCATATGAAGGTCCTTCTTTCTTTCCCTATATTTCTCCTCTAATCTCCGAACAAATGAATTGCTTTAGTAGTCGACTGCCCCGACATGAATCCAAACTAATTCTCCGAAATAAACACTACTCTTCTCACCTTCATCTCCACCACTCTCCCCCAAACCTTCATATGTGACTTAACAACTTGATACCCCTGTAATTGTTACAATTTTGCATATCCTCTTTGTTCTTGTACAATGGAACCATTGTAGTCCTCCATTCATTAGGCATCTTGGCAGTCTTCATAATAGCATTGAACAGTCTAGTCAACCACTCTATGCCATCCTTGACCATATTCTTCCAAAAATCTACCGGAATCTCATCGGGTCCGACCACCCTCCCTTTCTTCATCCTACTAATAGCCCTTCTAACCTCCTCAACTCTGAACCGCCTGCAATAACCAAAATCAAGATGACTTTCGGAGAGTGCCAACTCACCCAACTCAATATTTCTGTCTCCTTTTTCATTAAAGAGTTTATGAAAGTAAGCTTGCCACCTTAGTTTAATGGAAGTGTTATCTACCAACACCTCACTCTCCTCATCCTTGATGCACTTCACCTGGTCCAAGTTGTGAGCTTTCCTTTCTCTCTCTTTAGCGAGCCTATACAATCTCTTTTCCCCGCCTTTATCACTTAGCTCCTCATATAGCTGCTCAAACATTGCTGTCTTAGCACTCGTCACCGCCTTCTTTTCTTCTGACTTAGTCGTCTTATATGTCTCTTTAAGCATTTGCTTTTCATCTTCATCCCTACACTCCAACCACTTCGTGTAAACAACCTTCTTATCTTTCACTTTGGCCTGAACTTCCTCATTCCACCACCAATTGCCCTGACGTCCACTAAAGGTCCCTCTCGAAACTCCTGGTACCTTGGTAGCTGCCTTTCTAATGCAACTAACAGTATTGTCCCACATATTGTTCACATTTCCGCCACTACTCCAAACCTCTTAGTTTCTCAACTTTTCTTCCATCTCTCAGGAGAGGGCAGGAGTAAGGCATCCCCATCTAATTCTCGGTTGGGCATAAATAACCTTCTTCTACTTTTCTCTCTTGATCTCTAAATCCATCACTAGAAGCCTATATTGAGTGAAAATATTTTCACTCGGAATAATGTTGCAATTCTTGCATAGACTTCTATCGCCTTTCCGGAAAAGTAAGTAATCTATCGGAGTCTTAGCTACTGTACTACGGAAGGTAATCAAGTGGTTTTCCCTCTTCGGGAAACATGAGTTAGCAATAACTAACTCAAAGGCTTTGGCAAAATCCAAGAGAGACGTCCCACCTCCATTCCTCTCCCCAAAACCAAAGCCTCTACGAACATATATTCAAACCCGCTAGTGGTTGCCCCGATATGCCAATTAAAGTCACCCCCAATGAAGATTTTTTCTGTCTCCGGTATGCCTCGCACAACCTCATCTAGATCTTCCCAAAAGAGTCTTTTGACTTCCTCATCTAGGCCTACTTGGAGCGCATACGCACTAACTACGTTCACTACATGCCTACCAACTATGAGTTTGATAAGTATCATCCTATCATTAACTCTCCTAACCTCAACCACATAATCCCTAAGGTCCTTGTCTACTAGGATACCTACACCATTTATATCCCTAGAACCACCCGACTACCACATTTTAAACCCATCCACGTCCCGAGCTTCGGTACCTTGTGGTCTCCTGAATACACGCTATATTAATATGTCTCCTCTGTTTAAGAGTTGAAAGTAATGGCTGAAATTTTGCCAACATCTGCACACTCTCCATCAGATGTGATGAGGTGGACCAAATAAGCAATTTGAGTTTGGGAAATGAACACTTCGAATGTTTCAAGAAAAGATAATGATTTGGGAGTAATTTGAATTCAACTGGATACATGTGTTCTACTCATGTGCAAACGGTAAACCGTTGGCAGACTAAGGGGGGTGCTAATAGTGTTGCTTTGAAATGGATCTTTTACCTGGAAAAGCTGCAACTGAGACACAAATAAGTAGATGTAGTTATAGGATAGAAGTCATTACTCACGTCCACATTGATGTTCATATCTGTATTTTTCAACACTCAAATTCTGTTGACTGTTCGCTTTTACTTTGACGAATTGGAAAAATCTGGCTAGGCAACACTGGAAGTTGAAGTAGCATTCAGACTTGTCTGCTCCACTATGTTCTGTTATCTGCAAGCATGAGTTTATCAAATATTTACTATAAACTCTAGTCATTTTCTTTTATTGTACTTCCTACTCATTTTCTACTAAAACTTCAATTTTGTAGGTTACATTGCAATCTGCACAATTTGAAGGAGAGGTTCGGTTCAGGTAAATACTGCTAATTTTAGGCATGTTCATACTAGCGTATAACTACTTGGATCTCTATAGTTGCATTAAAAAAAATCTATGTTTGGAGCCATGTAAATAAGTTTTTTCTGCTACTAGATCATGAATCTACGATCTTATGTTCATTGCTTTACAGAAGTCCTTCACATGTGAAGAATCCCAGAACTGTTTTACGCTCTTAACCTTTTGATCCTCTACTTTTACCTGAATGAATCAGTTTTAGTCCTTTCATAAACAAACTGCAATGATAGTTTCATGTATTCAACAGTATAAATCCTGCAAAAGCATCAAATTCCTAATGTTATCAATTCCAAAGTTTAGCAAATTCAAAATTTGATTCAGACAGGAATTTATGCCTCACATCTTTTAATTTCAGAGTAGATGAAGTTCAGCCTCCTAAGCATATCTACAATACTAATGGTTTAACTGAACAAAAAGACTCATCCACAACACCTCAGGAAGAATGGAAATGGGGTAACTATGCTAGAGGAGCAATATATGCCCTACAGAGCAGAGGAAATCATCTGAAAACGGTTAGTAAGATTTCTTTTGCAGCTGGTTAATAGACATACATGATATGCTTGGTTTAAACCAGGTGATTCCATTTATGTTGTCGGGATTTACAATAAGGTTCTTTCACATGTAAAAGCAGAATGGGTTGTAGCTTGTTTGCATTGCTGTTTAAGCGTCGGACATGCTCCAAATCTGAGTAGTTTCCATTTATTACTTATTAAAAACAGTCGAGTTATATTCAATCAACTTGCTGATTCTTATTCTATGAATTGCAGCTGCCTGGTTCTAGATGTTTAACTCTAAAATTTGACATTCCATTCTTCATTCCATAGGTGGACTTCTGGCTCGTCAATATAGATTTAGCTCCTTCTGTGCACCATCCGTCTTTCACTTCTTATATCTCCTATGTACTGAAATGATTGTTTCTACGACTTTGTTCTGGTGGAAATGATATGTTATGACCACTTACAAATTGAATAGAAGCAAAAGACTTTTTTAGGTCTCTTATATGTAAAAATGAAGATCTCTTATGTGTAAAAGACATGAAACTAGAAACAAGTTTGTAAAGAGCTATAAAATCAAATCTCCTTTGTTCTGTTTAATCCTGTCTGACAGGGAGCCCATTCATTATTATTTGAAAATATATATTAGTCACCATGCATCTGAAAATTGTTTGAGTACTGGTTACCAGAAGATAATGCTTCTGGTTGTTCCCATTCGGTTTTCACAAAGATAAGCTAAAGATTTTCAATAAGAAAATGTTGAACTATGAGCTATGCTATATATGAAGTTTTGATGATTAACAAAAATAACAAACATGATGCAAGAACTAGATTCTAAACATGTCTTAAATAAGGACTAGTAGAGTTTATGACGTATGACTAAAGCACCAATTCCTAAACATGTCTACTGCAAGTGCTGATTACGAAAGCAGACTGCAAGAAATGAAGAAAACAGGTCTGTCAAAGTAGACTGGAGGAGATTGCTGATCAGGCACAGAGCAAGTTCCAAGTGCATGAAGGATTCCTTGAGGAATTGGGATTACAACTAATCACATGGATCAAGGAACAGGAAATAAGATGGAAATATTACCGTACTTGCACGTATGGAGGGAGTTTTGGAAATAGGAGAAAACAAGTGGAAGCCGACACGTGAACGGAAACCAAATTTGGAAGGAGGACGCACATCCAACAATAAAAGTAATGATAATTTCAACAAGGCCAGAAAGCAGTCACATGGCCTCTAAGTTGTAAAGAAGAGGGCCCCACCTATTTTGGAAAGGACTTTGAAGATTTGAACTTGGACAATGCTCAACTCATGAGCTAGTTTTTTAGGTCGAGTTAGGACCAAATGATTATTTTCCTGTCATAGTATTAGAACCAGACCTATTCTTTTTCCTAGGTTATGTAATATTAGGCTCCTTTGTGATGTTCACATTTGAGATTTCCAGTCATCAGCATGGCACATGGTAAGGTATTACGTGTCTCATATTTAGTTGAGTGAATGGGTGTTGTCTCCTTATTTGATCTTGGGAAATCCTCACCTCATGAGTAACTTTTGAAATTGAGTTAGACCAAGTAAATTTTCTTTACATTGTACCAGATATAAACCTAGCCCTATTCTTGGTTATGTTGGGCCCATGTAATGTTGTCCACACTTCGGATGTTTAGTCCTCAGCATGCAGGAGTGTTATGTGTCCCGCGTTGGTTGTAGTCTCCTTATTGGTCTAGTGCAATCCTACCTCATGATCTAAGCTTTTAAGATTGAGTTAGACCCAAAGATCCATTTTCTTAACACGGTTGACTGCTTTCATCCGTCTTTTCTTGGGCTAGTAATGTTTATCAATATTTTCCACTGAATACAATGTGGGGCTTCGAAGTTCAATTCCATGCTTCTACTCTATGATACGTTCTTCTGTCAAAAGAACTGTTTCATCATGCAGACTGTTTTATTCTATGTCACCTTGATCTGTATTGTTTAGCATAGTCACCTTCTATTTAACATCTTTAACCTTATTGTGCATCATATCTTTCATTTATACCATTCTGGTCGCAAACGTTCTTTCACAGGGTATCACTGGGTTTATCTCTGGTTCTGAGGGTCTTGACAGTTCAGGTCTCAGCTCTTCTGCTGCGGTAAGTTGTTTATTCCACACTGCCTTAACTTTCAAGAAATGTTTTATGTGATTTAATGAAGTTATTTCTCCAGACACTGTAATGCCTTTCCGGTGGACTTTTTCCTTTTTGCTGTTGCATCCTTGAGGAAAAGAGATCTTACTATTCACTCTTTTCTTTTAGGGAATTTGATTCGCATCTTTGTTCTTTTCATATAGTAGTATCTGCTCCTTATAGTGTCTTTGATATCCTATTATCACTTTTCATTTGTCTTCTAGAATTTTGATTTAACAATTATCATGCTTAACAGGTTGGTATTGCATATCTGTTGGCTTTTGAAAGTGCGAATGGTCTTGACGTGAGCCCAACAGAAAATATTGAATACGATAGGTTTGTTACTTGTACAGTGGTCTCGTCTTTGTTACTAGCTAATTTATTAAGATACCTGGTGCTTCCTTTGCTATTGAATTTGTGCCATTGATCTGTTAATAATTAATTTGAGAGCTTTTAGATAAAGAGAACAGCGAGCTGCATAGTACTTGTTAGAATAGGAGCATTATCATTTGTCTGAGTAGGGCCATTACCTTCAGAAAAAAGACATCCATTTCTTTTACCTGTCTCAACAATCAAGATTTCTTTGAATATGAACAAAGAAATACTTAATACGAATATATTAACAAATTCGTATTATGAACTTTTTTCAGTTACCCCCAACATATACATGGTAGGATGTTTCATGTTTAGAAGTTGCTTATGTATGTTTTCTTCTTGAGATATTTCCATTTTAAAATTGCTTTTGAGCATCATTTTTAAGTGTCATTAGGGTAGTTGCCTGTTGTAAGCAGTGTGGTGGAAGTTCGATTCTAAAGTTGCATTATACAATAACAAACCCTCAAAGTTGGCCTCAGTTGGCAAGAAGCATTCTAACTTTGAGAGAGTATATCTAGACACCTCAACTTGGTCTCAATGGCAGCTGAACACTCGACTTGTTCCAACTCTCAGAGGCACACCTGGTGTTGACGTGGCACATAAATTTCGTAGGTGTCTAGATGATCATTTTGTAAGTTGGAGTGTTCATCTGACACAGTGGAGATGAGTTGAGGTGGTTAGATTTGCACTTTCAAAGTTGGAGTGCTCTTTTGCCTATTGAGGCCAAGTTTGAGTTTCTGTTTATGCGAACTTTAAAATGACCTTGTGGAGGGCTGAAACTGTATCTGTCAGCCGTCTGCACAGGCAACTGCTAATCTGCCTAGAATTTTAGTTTCATACGCCTTCTAGTTATCTTTTTTTTCATTTCCACTTTAAGATGTCTTTAATGCTTATCTATACCAGTTGAGATGCTAAAGCCTGTATGTAAAACCATGAATCGAGTCTGAGGTAGTTGCACCTATTAGACTGTGCACTTGTTTTACTCTCATTTTGCTTTCAGATTAGGCAATCATGGAGTTTCATAAGATTGTGTAAGATTCTATGTAGAAAATCATTTGATCTCATTTGGTTGTGGTATAAACTTGTTATAGTGTTCCCATAGGACATTTGCGTCCTGAGCAAACTCATAACTAATATACTGAAAATTTATTAGGTTGTAGGGAACACTTCTGTAAAAGAAAACAAAGAGGTATGAATACCTGTTAAATGTTTCAGAAGCTGACCTGTTTAAGAGGGTCTGTGACAGGCATTTTGAATTTTGCATCTCAATTTTTTCTCGTCTTGTTTTCTCATCATTAAGTAATTATTATCGCTTTTACTTTATCAAATGAACTTTATCATCATAGATATTCTCTGAACTCTTAAATGTCTATTATCGTCATCCAGCAAGCCCCAATCATGAACTTCCAAATTTCTTTGATTCATCAGTTTGTTTGATAAGTTTTTTTTATTGAAGGAGACCAAAAATTAGAGGGCAATGCTTAATTTGTATCTTTAGATTTCTGTATCTCTTTTTATGTAAACATGCTCTGGATCCTACTTGTTCACTTGTTGAAATTATTTGGGTATGAATCCCTGTTACTTTTGTTGTGTGCAGGCTGATTGAGAATGAATATTTAGGTCTGAAAAATGGGATATTGGATCAGTCTGCAATATTGTTATCAAGCTATGGCTGTTTGACCTTCATGAACTGCAAGGTGATGCGTTTTGTTCCACACAATAAAAGATTGATTTATCATATAATCTTTTATGTTAATTGAGTTTTGAGAAGAAGTTATTACAAAGCTCTTCCTGCCCTTGAATTTTTGTATGTTCACCCTTAGCATAAGCTAAAACTGATACTTTCTCTTCCTCAATTAACTTGTGATGCTCTTGAGATTTCTGAAAACAATTTAGATGTCACTCCCGAATAATTAAAGATAGGAACTTTAAGCAAGCATAGGTATGTGCAAGAAAGAAAGGAGGAAAATTTAGGAACTTGGCCATAGAAGGAGAAAATAATTTGCTAGTATCCAAAACTGCATGATGAGTTGGTTTGCCGTGTCGTGTATGTCATTCTGCACCAAGTTTTCTCTTGTTACAATTTCATTTTTAAATTATGGCATCTTCTGTTTTCTTCTGATACAGATTTTGTGTTCTCTGGAAAACTCTGACAATTATAGACCACATGTGCAGACCATAAAACACGAACTGATATACCCACCAAAGGTGCAAAATAATCATGAAGGAGAGTTAGGTAATGCATACAAGATATTGCTGGCCTTTTCAGGTCTGAAACAGGCATTGACAACAAACCCTGGATATAATCGGCGAGTTGCGGAGTGTCAAGAGGCTGCAAAAATTCTGTTGCAGTAAGATAATTTCCTAATATTGGAACTTGCATCTCGGAATGAAAAGTGTTTTTTCTTTTTTCACATTATGGTCATGGAATAAATGCACTTGTTGATTGAATTCTAAGACTTGGAACAGTAAATCCTAGATATAGGGTCACTCTCCATTAAGACAAATATGTCTTGTTTACTAATTGAATTTCCAGCCTTCTTCTGCACTTTCCTGAAAGCTTGAAACATTCCAAAGACTAATGATATCTTATTGAGTTATTTGTAATGCAATTGAAGTGGGATGAAGTTTCAATGAGATGTAATTGATTTCTATCAAAGCTCACAATTCTGGCACTCATGGGTATTTTGTTTTTTCATCTTTTGACTCTAACATGGACTTCAAAAGAGCTTCGGGAAATGAAGAGATGGAACCTGTTCTATCAAACGGTAGGGTACTTGGGGTGCGTTTGTCGTTGAAATAGTGATGCAGCTTTAATGATGATGTCGATAATAAATCTATTGTTTATGCAGTTAAACCAGAAGTTTTTGAAGCCCACAAGGTAAAATCCACAAGTAAATATTAAATGTTTAATTTCTCAATCATCATTATACAAATGTCGGTTGTGACGTCTATTTGTGAAAATCTTCTTCTCATTTATATGGATCAATTGTATTTATACCATGTTTTTACGGAATTTTCTTTTCAGAGCAAATTGGAACCCAACCTAGCAAAACGAGCAGAACATTATTTCTCTGAAAATGAGAGAGTTATGAAAGGTATTATTCCTTACAGATCTTTACTCTTATTTTTATGTTTAGCTTTGGAACAGTCATTTACAACTAAACATCATGTGTGGTCTGTTTTAGGGGTTGAGGCTTGGGCTTCTGGAAACCTTAAAGAATTCGGAGAGCTTATTACAGCATCTGGTCTAAGTTCTATTCAAAACTATGAGTGTGGTAAGTGTTACCTTTCTTAGTTGATATCTAGTTCCATTGTTTTCGATATATAGCTCTCGATAGTTTATGCCGAGGCACAAAGAATCACCAAATATTGCTCTTCACTTCAATGATTTCAGGTTGTGAACCACTTATACAGCTATATCAAGTTCTTCTGAAGGCTCCTGGGGTATTTGGGACACGGTTCAGTGGTGCAGGATTCCGCGGTTGCTGTCTTGCATTTGTAGACGCAGATAAAGCAGAAGAAGCTGCAAGATTTGTCGAGAACGAGTACTGTAAGCTCCAGCCCGAGTTAGCAAGCCATCTCAACCCAGGACCGGCTGTATTGATATGTGATGCAAGTGACTCTGCACGCGTGATCAGCAACACTTCCAGTTAGATAAACGAGTAAACATTCATATTTTTTAGCTCCACGATATCCCCTTGTTTTCCATCTATTCTTTTCAGAAGATTAGTATTTTTGTACCCTTTGGGCAGGCACTTCCTATTATTTCATTTTCCACATTGACTTGATGTATATTTAATTGGACTCTAGAGAAGCATTCCATCAATAAATTGTATTGGTTTCCATTGCAGAATTTCTGTATTCATCTGCCTATTCAGGATCCAGTTCCTTTTGCTTATGTGATAGTTTATGAGTTGGCTCTTGTATATTCTCCTCTAATATTCAAAAAGGGTCTAGTTTGCATTGCGAGTCCATAGACAAATTCTATAAGTTTAGTTCATGATTACATAAGCTCACATCAACTTAGGAAATTACCTTTGTACGATATTCTTTTTCTCGCCAAATACATGTATCTAACATCAAAGTCAAATCAAATGTAATTCTATCCAAACATTGAATTCAAGCATAATTCGCATGTAACTTGGATACAATTCCTCTCTCGCTCGCCTCTCCCTACATATTTGTATTTTCAGAATATCTAATACTAAAAATACATGTATCCTATATCGAAGATACATAACAATTCATTTGCTCGCCTCTCTACTTAAGTATCCAAATTTCAGAATGTATTAAATGTAAAAATATATACATTAAGTATCAAAGATGCATATATCGAGGGCAAATTTTGAAGAAGTGGTGTTTCTAACTTGAAATTTGGTATGTGATCATTAATTTCAAACTATAGTGCATACTAGTATATCTGATAGAAATATTTGTGTAATTAAATAATTTTTCCTTTAATAAAATCGACGACTTCTTATCAAAGCTTGTATATGATTCTCCGTATTTTACAAACCTAAACATCCCAGTAATAACAGGTGTACAATGAAAGGGGTTAAAAAAAGTCAGGAGTTTGTGCAACCTGCTACAATTACAACATAGACGCTGGCATGTTGGGAAGGGTCTTACAAATATTTCCTCGCAGGTAGCCATTTGAGGCCTGCATAGATGAGCAGTAACTAATGTTAACTGCATATTAATCAAGCATATAGATTCGCTATGCAATGTCTTGTACCAGTCAATCAAATCCTTCAAGTAGCCCATCTCCGGTGTATGCACTACATCCCACGATTCTCCGGTTCCGGCTATTGTCCATAGCCTCCAGATTAAGCACCTGAATCAGAAGAAAAAACAATGTGCCCTTTGTGAAGGTCAATTGACCATGTATAAAAGAAAGAAGCAGATCTATGTGGAAAAAGGTTGTCAACTGAAGTAATTTAGCCCATGCGGTTTGGTTTTATATAGGACACTGCATTCCTCTACTTAGATTGGGATAGATTCTGCACATGTATATTCATTTGCATGAATTTGGGGTAGGTATCTAGTTAAACATGCTTATATAATTACAACTCCTATTTTAGGCGATTTTCGGGAGAATCAGCATCATAAATATCTAACTGCTGTTGTTGATTTTCCTTGCCTTGCGACATGTTATGTTGATTTTTGTAATTATTTGAGTATGTTTAGCCTTAGTCTAGGTTTAGAATAGCGTTTGCCATAGACCTGCATGATTTGGGAGCTGATAGGTCTTAGTTTTTCTCTAATGTCATATCAGATGGCTTAGTTCCCTGTAGACTAGTATAGTAGACTTTGGTCTGATAGTTTGAACCTTAACTAGGCTGTTACCCAACACCTTCTAGCCTCCTCTGCATAATTTCCTATAATACCCTGAAGGTCATTTTTGATAGAATTACATTTTACCGCTATTATTAGCAGCCTTGAGTCATGTTTTATTGATATTAAAACATAGTTTTCGAGAACTTTTTTATAAAAGTTGAGATTCTTTCCAAAGTTTAGAGTTATTGTGGTTTGAATTACCTAAGTTTTAAATTTTGACGCATTTACAGATTCAAGTCTCATGACAGAATCCGTCAATTCCATTAGTTGTGGAATGTGCAAATTATCTTAGAAAAGTTGTCGAAATTAAATTCGGAGTTGTTATGTGGATTTTATGTCTGTAGATGGAAATTGAGTTAATGTTTTAGTTTCATTTGACTTTGGTCAATGTTTTAAATTCTGATGCTCAATTGATTTTCCAATTGTTCTAATGGTCTCGTAAGGTGATTTTAGTGCTAATAATATCTTTGCCTTAAATTTTGAGTGCCCTAGTATTATTTTGATATTTCAAGTGGCCTAAGTTTGATTTAAGGTGCTTAATCGAGTTCTAGGTCAAGGAGACCTCAGATTCAATTTTCAACGATTCCATTGAGTCTGGAATGTTGAATTTAGTGGGGTTGCGTATATGATTTGTGTGTATGGGGTTCTAAATGAATTCAAAGGGTTGATTCTGAGTCTTGATATTGTTGAAATGATTTTTCGTGTGTTCTAGGACATGCCTCGCTATAGAGAAGGCCTGGTTGCTAAAGCAACCTCCCTATAAAGACGCAAGTGTCACTATAGCCAAGGCAGCTAGCTTTGTGTGGGATCGCTATAGCGTTACGTTTGTTGCTATAGAAACATCATAAAGTATTTTTTTGATCCCTGTGTGACATTTTTGAACATTTTCCCCCTGTTCTCTTCTAATTGCTTGATTTTTGTGTTAATATCGTATTATGATTGTGAATTTATTTTCGAGTAGATTGTAGTGCTTTGGATTCAATTAGGAAGGGAAAGGCATTGTTGTTAGAGTGATTGATTGACTAATGTGAGGCAAGAGGATTCTAAACCCTTTTTAGTTTAATTGAACTTAGTATTTCCTTTCAATGTAAAACTTGGGGATTAGTAAATTGTTCTAGTGGCTATGATTGGGTAATGTGGATGTAGGAGTGATGATATGTGCAAATTGAACTGTGATATTTTGTCTAATTGTTATTGATTAAGACTTGGAAGTTGATAGTGTGAATTGGGTATGTACAACCAATTAATGAGAATGTAAAATTATCATGTTGTTCTATTTGTTGAGCTTAATGTTACATGAATTATCCATTGATGCATTTACATGAGATGCTGAGTTAAATGCATATTTTGAGACATTGTTGAAATTATTGAACTAAATGATTGTGAAATGTGGACTCAATGATGAATTGTCTTAAGTTATGATGACATGAGGTTATTGAAAGACTTGAGCTATGATATGATCTATCATGAAGACGGCCAAGATGCCGGGTGAATAGAGGTGGAGTACAATGGTCCCACTGTATAAGAACAAAGGTGATATTCTAAACTGTAATAATTACAGGGGTATCAAGTTGTTGAGTTATACTATGAAGGCATGGGAGAGAGTGGTGAAGATGAGGGTGAGAAAAGTAGTTTCTATCTCAGAAAACCAGTGTGGATTCATGCCAGGACGGTCGACTACTGAAGCGATCCACCTTGTTTGGAGATTAGTGGAGAAATACAGGGAAAGTAAGAAGGACCTTCATATGGTGTTCATTGATCTTGAGAAGGCCTATGACAAAGTCCCAAGGGATGTCCTATGGAGGTGTTTGGAGATGAAAGGTGTTCCAATGGTATATTAGAGTGATAAAGGACATGTACGACGGGGCCATAACTCGGGTAAGAACGGTGGGAGGAGACTTTGAATATTTTCCTGTTCAGATGGGACTTCATCAAGGGTCTGTGTTGAGCCCTTTTTTATTTGCCTTGGTGATGGATGAGCTGACGCGATCTATCCAGGAGGAAGTCCCATGGTGTATGTTGTTTGCAGATGATATAGTACTGATTGATACCCGGACCAAAGTTAATGATAGGTTGGAGGTTTGGAGAGACGCTTTGGAGACCAAAGGATTCAAACTGAGCAGGACCAAAACAGAATACTTGGAGTGCAAATTCAGTGTTGCAAGGGATGAAGCAGACATTGATGTGAGACTTGCGGCTCACCTTATCCCCAAGAAGGAAAGCTTTAAGTATCTAGGGTCTATCATCCAGAGCAGTGGGGATATCGACGATGATGTCACTCATCGTATTGGGGCGGCTTGGATAAAGTGGAGGTTGGCCTCTGGAGTATTGTGTGATATGAAGATACCACCTAAACTCAAAGGTAAGTTCTACAGAATGGTGGTTAGACCATCTTTGTTGTATGGGGTGGAGTGTTGGCCTATAAAAAATGTACATGTTCAGAAGATGCAGGTCGCAGAAATGAGGATGTTAAGATGGATGTGTGGTCACACCAGGAGTGATAAGATTAGGAACGAGGTCATTCGGGAGAAGCTAGAGGTGGCCCCTGTAGCTGACAAGATGAGAAAAGCGAGACTACGATGATTTAGACATGTACAGAGAAGGAGCCCCTGTTAGAAGGTGTGAGAGGCTAGATTTGGGAGCTACAAGGAGGGGTAGAGGTAGACCAAAGAAGTATTGGGGGGAGGTGATTAGATATGATATGGTGAAACTTGATCTCACTAAGGACATGACCTTAGACAGGAAGGAGTGGAGGTCGAGAATTAGAGTAGCAGGCTAATAGGGTAGATAGGAAGGAGCGGTAATTGTCTGCCTTTATATGTTATTTATTTGTCTTTTTATATGTTACTATCTTGTATCTACGTATTACCATGTGTTCTTCTCTTTCTTGCTTGTTTATCATATCTAGCTTATTCTGCTGATGGGTTTTTGTGACGAGGGTTTTCAGGAAACAGCCTCTCTACCTGTGTGGTAGTGGTAAGGTCTGCGTACATCTTACCCTCCCCAGACCCCACTTGTGGGATTTCACTGGGTATGTTGTTGTTGTTGAGCTATGATATGATATGAGTATTATGTAATGTGTTGATTATGACACTAGTGTTGAAAGAACAATGAGGATAATTGATGATTATTGAATAAATGATATATGTGGACATCTTGCATATATAAATGGACATCTTGCACATTCTTATACTTGTGAAAGTGATCATTGTGTTGTGGTGACATATACTTGATGTCCCATTGATGATGAAAGGCCAAAGAAAAATGGTTCCAGCTAGATGATAATGAGATTGATTTGATGTAATTATTGAATATATGAAAAGTGTTGACTCTATGTACAATCTCATGCCTATATGATATGTATTCACGTGATGCATTGAAAAGTCGAAGTAAAATGGTTCAATCTAGAAAAGACATGAAAAGTTGAAGGGAAATAGTTCTGTCTTGAAAAGAAAAGAAAGAAACGAAAAGATGAAGGAAAATGATCCCAGCTAGACATGAAAGTAAATGCTAAAGGAAAATTATCGTGGTAGATACATAGACCATGTACGGGCTGCATGAGTTTCGATCTGATTATATTAGCAGATGTGTATCATAAGACTGACATGCATCATGACTACTTGACATTTCCATCACATTGTTTGCATTAGAATTTCATTTCATTTCATAACATTCCTTACTTGAAAGTTGATATATGTACTAAGTGCAATAAATGGAATGACTTGAATCTTGCATATTATTGAAATTGAACTATTGAAAGGTTGTGTTGTATTAAATGACTTGAATTTTGTATATTGTTGAAATTAAACTATTGAAAGGTTGTGACTATGTTGAATGACTTGAGCCTTGTATATTGTGGAGATTTGACTATTAAGGCATTGTGATATGGGATTGTAATTGTTTACATTATTTATACTCTATATGCTGGCTTTTCTTGTATGCAAATTTTGTACTCTGGAGGTATGTGGTTGGGATGAAAGAAATATTTAGTTCTTTATTCTCTACCTGTGATTAGGTCTTTTTGTTGAATACTTTGGTACTCACCCTTGTTTTTCTACATATGTGTGTAGGTTGTGAGCCTGGATCAAGCTGACGTTTTTCTTCCTCTTTTGCGCCGAGTTATTGACAGTTGAGAGCTAGTGGCTTGTTGCTCCAGTATACTCTCAAAACCGTTAGATATCTTTTTCTAGTTTTGTTCTATTTAAGAGATAAAGACTGTAGAGACTTGTATCATTTTATCTCATTCTAATGTATTAGAGTCTTGTACCTTGTGACAAGTAGTTGTTAGATGGTTTTTGCTGGATTTATGTCATTTATGCTTTATAGACTTGTTATTCGTGATGTTATGTTGATTTAGCTTCTCCATTATCTTATTTTATGTTATTGTGGCCTATTTAGGCTAACATGTCTCGTGGGTAAAGGAAAGCACATCAAACCTGATTTCGGATCGTGACATTCCCACTTTTCGTTGTCTCTCGTTCTTCTTTATAACTTTAAGGGTTGTTCGTCATTGTGGATTTGATTTGATTTAGGCTTGGAGTGATTTATTGATAGCACTCAGTATGGTTTCGTCCCTATATATTCGTTAGATTGATTCATAATCTGACCCACTCTACTTTCGGCCTTGGTTCAAGTCTTTGATTCACTCATTCGGGATCAGTTAAACTCCCTACCACAGCTTGATGCTTTGGTTTGAGTCTTTGGCCTAACTTTTCCTCAATTAGAATCCTCGGCCTACTTTTTCCTCAATTAGAGTCACTAGCCTACTTTTGTCTTGGTTAGAGTCCTTGGCCTACTTTTGCCTTTGTTAGAGTGTAAGGACCCGAATGTTTTGAGTGGCGTTACCAAATCTATTGAAATTTGTCCCGAGCGAACTACGAGGCATCGCTCCACGGAAGGCTCACACGGGCCGTGTGAAACCACATGGACCGTGTGGCCTCCCGTGGAGGAGACACTTGGTCCAGTTCACGGCAGGGGCAATTCGAGACAGAGGGGATTTTGGACCAAGTGAGGGTACACGACCACTCACACGGTCCGTGTGGCCCTCCGTGTAACCCACTACTTAAAACTTTTTCTAAGTATGTAAGTACCGTCTCGTAACTTTGTCATGCAGAATTATTTCAAGTACTATCACACGGTTGATGTCACGATCCGTGTGGAGTCACACAGACCGTGTAGTCATCTGTGTGGTACCCCTTAGTTTCGAATAAATTTCCTCTGTGAAAATTCTAAATGATGGTTCACGGTCACTGTTCACGGTCCATGTGATGTCTCATGGACCGTGTAGTGGACCGTGTGGGCCTGACGGTTTCAATTCTGCTCGTTTCATCAATGACGTTTATGTAATTTCAATTTATTTCAATTATGAATTATGACCTTTTACCTATCCTAAACCTCCTAATTCAACTGATATCCCTCCCCTGTTAATTCATTCTCCTAAAACTTTCTACCCCTCATAAAATCACTTCCCCAATTCCTTTCTACTTTCCCCTCTCAAGGTTCAAAGCTAGAGATTGATTGAAGTACAAATCAAGCTAATTCCTTCCTCAAATTCAGCTCCTCAATTAAGGTATGTGAGATTAATTCTTGGTCTTTTTCAACCAAGAAGACCCAAAGATCTTTCAATCTATTTCATGAATTTAGTTTACTTTAAATATGAGATTTCATTACTTGATTTATTTAACTCCAATTGATATATGAGCTGTATTTTACCTACGATTTCTATTTACTTTGATCACTATTATGATGATTTACATTGAGTTATGAAGTTATGAACATGCATGTCCCATTTTAAAGTTGATTTATGCATGAGTGACTTATACTACGTTTTAGATGTTGATTTACTTATGGATCTACTTAATTTAACATTATGGTATTGATTGAACTCGAATCTATGTTACCCATGTTATCCTCACATCATGCATTGCATTTGCATTCATGAACATTGGTATATGGAAAATTATGAAGTGGGTTAAGCCCAATTATGTTTTATGAAATGATTTTGATATGATTTTGGTAAGGCATTGGTTATGACAAGAATGTGATCACATACATGTCTTATGATTATGGCTCTTTGAGCATCTCGGGTGCTTGCACCATCTCGTATATGTGAATGAGCTATTCTTTGCATAAGCATCATGATTATGATTTATGATTTGGCATTTGAGCCTAAATGTATATTGAACGATTTTGTAATAAACATTGTATCTCTTGAAGCACGTATATGTATAAGTATTCACGTGGGATGTTGATGACTTAGCATCGATGGATTGGGGGCATTAGGGCTATCCCCAAGGGCCTTCTCCCTTTCCTTGAACTATGTGCCAACATAGGAACGTTAATCATTACCAAAATGACCGGGTCGTAAGGGATGGTTTTTCATTTATGATATGTTATATATGATTATGGAAAATCCTTCCGAAATGGTGAGTTCCGTAAGGAAGGTGACCATCCACCGAAATGGTAAATTCCGTAAGGTATGATGTAGATTACCTTTTAGCAAGTAATCTTCTCCTACCAATTGGAGGTTTTTATCGAACTAATTCATGTAATAGCTCACATGGGTTTGATTTGTCGGTTATAGTCCATCCCCACTATATATGAGCATTGTTACATTTCATGCATCATAAATTTCATGGCATCTTGTATATACTTCCATTGGTTATATGATTCTTTCTATATTATGTGCCCTTGTCATCTAACATTGAAATGCAGGTTTGGTAAGTCATATGCATTGCATGCCCGCATACTTAGTACATTCAAACGTACTAACACATACTCTATGCCTACATGATTTTACCATGTAGGGGCCGAGGACTTTTATTACCAACCGTTTGACGAATAGTCTGATCCAGAAGCACACTGTGGTGAGTCCCATCTTTCAAGGACGAGCCAACTGCCTTTCCTTTATGATATTTTCGAATGTTCTTTTGTATTTGAGGGTGAGCCCGGAACTTGTCCCGGCCCCCTTTCTGTTTTGACTAGACGCATTTGTTCGACATCATGTAGACTCCTTAAAGTCTTTATGCTATGTGAAATATTTGGTTTACGTATTCCTATGAATGGATTTATGGAGATCTCATACTTTGATTACATGTTTAAGGGTGTTAGCGTGGAAAGTCCCAATCCCCTGTTTCCCCCGTCCCCCCCTCCCCATAGTGTGAGTCCTATTTCCCCCGTCCCTTAGAATTATGTGTTGCTATTTGGATGTTATTCTTGAACAGGTGATGTGGATATAGATACTTGAGGCTTGTTTGGGGACTCTCGGGTTCCCATCCGCCGTGTCACATTTAGGACCTAGTCCCGGGTCGTGACATAGAGTTCATGGCACACTTCTTCACCTCGGTTATAATCCTTGGCTACTAATTATGCTACCATAATTTTTCCTATCACTATAATAATATCAGTTACCACCACCTCCCGAATCTCTATGGTTGTCGACACCTCTACCATCGCTGCAGTTAATTTCTACTGCCTCCAGTCCCTCCCAAATAGGCAGAGTCTCACATATCAAAACTTTGGATCCACTACCTACGGAAAAATCAAGACCAACTTAAAGCCTTTATTCATGTCAGAATGTCGCAAGCTCCATCAGGCACTGATCAGTGGTTGCGTCTCTAGTGCCTAATTTATCATAATATTGTTGTCTCATGTGTACATTTTCAATTAGCTGTCCCTTAACTTTCAATTACCCGCCCTCCCCCATTAACGAACATTTCAGTCACATTGCTTTAGCATTGTGCCTTTATTGTGCTACAATTGGTATATCCTTTAGTATGTTTAGTTTTCCTTCTTTTACATTCTTTTACCACATCACACTTGGGCGATGGTTATTAATCGCTTAGTCTACAATCAAACTTTCAAACATTTTTGCATGTTAACTTGCATTTGATTTACTCTTAGGAAAAGTTAGTTTTGCAACATAGACGTTTATTCAGTTAATGAACTTGCACATTCAGACAAAATTGTATGCGGCAAATGAAGCCTCTAGTATGTTATCTTTTCTAAAATTGTGTTTTCCTACATAAGCCTGCCTTATTTTAAGAAGTACTATATAAGATATTATTGCAACTAAATTGAGAAGAGAAAACTTAATTTCTCGGATGTTACGCACCCTACACTCCAATCCTAATGCTATGATTTCGAGCTATGCAAATAACAAAACGAAAAAAAAAAAATTTTACTTGGTGGGATACGTGTTGGGATGTGGAGCCTGATTAATATGTAAAGGTCTTTTTTTATATATTAACGTGTTGGGATACGTGATAGGCTTTACTATTTAACTTATTTTTATTCTCCGTGTATTTTGTAACAATGTTATTATTAATTTATATATATATATATATATATATATATATATATATATATATATATATAAATACTGCATCACCGTAGAGGTTACCTACAAGGTGTTACCACAAATTGACTTTTCTCTCTCTAGGTTTTGCTAAAATCTTCTTGATTCTTCAATTGTTCTTCGAAATCATAAGGTGTTGTTGTAATCAATCCTAACAACTGGTATCAGAGCACAAACGGTTCAATACGATCACTGAAGATGGATAGTTCAAGCTTGGAATCGAGAAGTTTGATGGATCCAACTTCAGTTTCTAGAAGATGCAGATCGAAGATTATCTTTACCATCTTCACGTACCGTTGACTAGGGAGAAGCTTGAAGCCATGGCAGAGGATGTGTGGAAACTCAAGGAACACCAGGCGTTGGGGCTGATCCGGTTGACTTTGTCTAGGAACGTGACATTCAACATCGCATAGGAGAAGACTACAGTAGATCTGTTGAAGGCGCTATCAAATATGCTGAAAAGCCATCGGCGATGAACAAGGTATATTTGATGCGTATGTTATTCAATTTACAGATGTTTGAGACTAGATCTGTAGCGGATCACATAAACGAGTTCAATATGATTGTGAGTCAACTGTGTCCTGTGGATATTAACTTTGAGGATAAGATTAAGGCATTGATTTTGATGTCATCTCTGCTCGAGTCTTGGGGTACTGTTGTTGCTGCGATTAGCAGATCCCGTGGATCTAAGAAACTGAAGTTTGATGAAATCCGTGATGTTGTTCTCAGCGAAAGTATTCACAAATGAAAAGTGGGAGATTCATCGGGTAGTGCTCTCAGTGTTGACGGAAGGGAGAGAAACAAATTGAAAGGCCAACATCAACATGGCCGATCAAAATCAAAGAATCGAGGAAAGTCTACGAACAGACCCAATGTGGTTCGTTCGAATTGTGGAGAGAAAGGGCATTATCGTTCAAGCATCACGAAACCAAAGAAAAAGCAAAATAAAAAATTTGCAGATGATAATGATTTTGTAAATTCAATGGAAGACATTGGGGATGCTCTGATTCTGAGCGTGGACAGCCCCGTTGAATCCTGGATTCTAGATTCTAGTGCACCTTTTCATTCTTGTCCGAGCAAGGAATTGTTCCAAAATATCAAATCTGCATATTTTTTAAAAGTGTATCTTGCAGACAACAAACCCTTGAAGGTTGAAAGAAAAAGGGATATTTCCATTAAGACCCCATCCGGAAACCAATGGACATTGAAAGATGTCAGATATGTTCCCGAGCTTAAGAAAAATCTACTCTCTATTAGCCAGCTGGATAACACGGGCGATATAATACAGTTTGGGAATGGTTCATGGAAGATTGTGAAGGGGGCTATGATTGTTGCTCGTGGCACGAAAATTGGAACCTTGTATACCACTATAGGGTGTATGAACATGGTAGTTGTTGCTGAGGATAGTTCTGGTTCATGTTTGTGGCACAACAGACTTGGACACATGAGTGCCAAGGGAATGAAGATGTTGGTCACAAAAGGAGCATTAGAAGGTCTAAAATCAGTTGATATGGGTCTTTATGAGAGCTGTATTATGGGCAAACAAAAATGAGTTAGCTTTACAAAGACTCCGAGACAACCAAAGAAGGTGCGGTTAGAAATGGTTCATACAGATGTTTGGAGGCTATCTCTAGTTTCATTACTAAGAGGATCTAGGTTCTATGTCACCTTCATTGATGTCTTCAGCAGAAAAGTTTGGGTCTACTTCTTGAAGCATAAGTCAGATGTGTTTGCAACTTTCAAGAAGTAAAAGGCTGAAGTTGAGAATCAGACTGGTTTGAAGATCAAATGCCTGAGATATGATAATGGTAGACAGTACGAAAAGTCAGAGTTCAAGGCATTTTGTGGTGCTGAGGGAATTAGAATGATGAGGACAGTTCCGGGGAAGGCAAGACAAAATGGAGTTGCTGAAAGGATGAACAGAGCATTGAACGAACGTGCAAGAACCATGAGGATACACTGTGGGCTGCCTAAGATGTTTTAGGAAGATACTGTCAACACAGCTGCTTACTTGATTAACAGGGGACCATCAGTTCCCTTTGAGTTCAAGATTCAGAGGAGGTGTGGACCGGGAAAGAAGTCAAGTACTCACACTTGAGAACCTTTGGTTGCACAGCTTATGTTCATGTTGATCCAGAGAAGAGGGACAAACTTGATGCTAAGACTATGATGTATTACTTCATAGGTTATGGTACTGACATGTTTGGCTAAAGGTTTTGGGATGATGAAAATCGAAAAATCCTACGACATTGTGATGTCATATTTGATGAGTTTGTCCTATACAAACACAGAGAGCAGAAAAATTCAGAACCACAAAGTGAGTGGGAGTTGACATTGAGTTACTCAAAGATGTTGGTACAGAAACTCAACCAACTCCAGACACTGTTGTTGAAGAGTCTGAGGGTGAGAAATTGACACCTGAGCAAGTGTTGAGGAGATCATCCAGAACTATAAGAGCACCTGACAGGTATTCACATTCATTACACTATTTGTTGCTGACTGATGAAGGGGAACCTGAATCTTATGATGAGGCTGTACAAGTAGAGAATTCAATTAAGTGGGAGGAAGCCATGGATGATTAGATGAGTTCACTTGAGAAGAACAATATGTGAGTATTGACAGAGTTACCTACGGGGAAGAAAGCTTGGTCAAATAGGTAGGTGTTCAGAATCAAGGTTGAACCAAATGGCAAAAGAAGGTTCAAGGCGAGGTTAGTAGTTAAGGGATACTCACAAAGGAAAGGTATTGATTATGCTGAAATATTTTCTCCTGTTGTGAAGTTAACTACTTTCCGGATTCTATTAAGTATTGTTGCATCTGAGAATTTGCATCTTGAGCAAATGGATGTAAAAACTGCCTTCTTACACGGAGATCTAGACAAAAAGATCTATATGCAGCAGCCAGAAGGATTTGTTGTTCTAGGCAAGGAACACATGGTATGCAAGCTCAACAAGAGCTTGTATGGACTGAAGCAAGCACCGAGGCAGCGGTATAAAAAGTTTGACTCCTTCATGACCAAGAGTGGATTTAGCAGGACTGAAAAGGATTAGTGTTGTTACTTCAAGAAATACACCGAGTCCTTTGTTTTCTTACTCTTGTATGTGGATGATATCTTGATTGCAGGATCCAGCATGCGGGAAATAAATAGTCTAAAAGCAAATCTATCTTCAGCATTTGATAAGAAGAATTTGGGTGCAGCGAAGTAGATTTTGGGGATGAAGATTTCTCAAGATAAATCTGTTGGTACTTTAAATCTATCCCAGGATCAGTATATCGCGAAAGTGTTGGCCAGATTCAAGATGACTAATGCTAAGCCCAGAACTACTCCTTTGGAAAATCACAAAAGGTTGTCAAAGGAGCAGTCACCCAAGACAGTTAAGGAGCGAGAACATATGGCACTTGTTCCATATGCTTCTGCAGTTGGGATTTTGATGTATGCTATGGTCTGCACCAAACCTGATATAGCACATGCAGTGGGAGTTGTTAGCATGTATATGGCGAACCTAGAAAAAGAGCATTGGGAAGCTGTGAAGTGGCTTCGAAGATATTTGAAAGGTACATCAAATACTTCACTTTGATTTGGCAAGAACAATGTGGTTTTGGAGGGTTTTTGTGGATGCTGATCTTGTGGTGATGTGGACTCGAGCAAGAGCACATCTGGGTACATTTACATCATAGGTGGTATAGCTGTAAGTTGGATATCTAGGCTTCAGAAGTGTGTTGCTTTTTCGTCTACTGAGGCCGAGTACGTGGCAATAGCTGAAGTTGGGAAGTAGATGGTGTGGCTGGCTGATTATCTAGAAGAATTGGGCAAGAAGCAAAGTGAGAAGATTCTTTACTCAGACAGTCAAAGTGTCATACAGTTAGTAAAGAACCCAGTCTATCATTCAAAGACAAAGCACATCAGAAGACGATACCATTTCACTCGTAGGGCAGTGGAGGATGGTGATATATGTGTGGAGAAGATAGAGGGTACAACGAATCCAACAGATATGTTGATGAAATATGTTGATGTTAGGAGACTGGGTTATGCAAGACCTCAGTTGGACTTTGTAGATGCGAGTTCTGCAATGATATGGTGTGGTAGGAAATATTGATGTTGTGATCACATTGTTTGAGAAAATACTGTTTTGGTTACCTGATCAGTCTCCAAGTGGGAGAATTGTTGGGATGTGAAGCCTGATTAATATGTAAAGGTCCTTTTTTTTTATATATTAACGATTTCGCCGTTCAACCTATTTTAGGCTACTATTCAACTTATTTTTATTCTCCGTGTATTCTGTAACAGTGTTATCATTAATATATATAAATACTGTATCACCGTGGAGGTTACCCACAAGATGTTACCACAAATTGACTTTTCTCTCTCTAGGTTTTGCTAAAATCTTCTTGATTCTTTAATTGTTCTTCAAAATCACAAGATGTTGTTATTAATGGTACTCATGAATGCCGAATTCATATGAGTGATGGTGGCGCAATTGCTATAATGGTAATATTTTAGTCTCCAACAACCTCCACATTTGCGCAAATAATTACTTACAAGGTAATAATACACTAGCACAAATCTGGTTTCCCAATTTGATTAAACTAGTTTTCGAATACGTCCAATAAAATATTGCAAATTGTCAATGTATTCATAATTGTTTTACAATTAAATATACAAGAATTTGCATTCATTTTTTGATAAAAATATTTGAAATATTTAGGATCTACTCTTTGATATTTTACCATATCAAATAACAAACTAAAATATGACAACAAAATATCTCTTTTCCAAGTGAAAAGAAAGATGAAAATATTTAATATTTTAAAATGATTATATATATATATATATATATATATATATATATACAAAGTACAAAACCATAAGAACAAATTAAGTAAATTTTATTATCAAAGAATATAGTACAATAATTTAAATATAAAAAAGATCAAGCATATTATATTTAAAAAATTATAAATTATTTTACATTTAGTAATTCTAACTGTTTAAATTCTTGCTACTTATTTATTGAAGAGTATCATAATCTCTCAACTTAACTTAGAGAAATATTTTGGCCATTTAAGTATAGGATTTTCTATTTATGTAACTGTATAATGAAATAGACATATTATTAGTAATATATAAATATAGATTGAAATTGGTTATGTGAGAAAATCTAAAGCCTATCTTGCTCTCTCACAAATATGTACACATTTTTAAGAGCCAAAAAGAACAGTTTTATCTATAGAAATTTGGATACAACACGTATAATTCAAATTCATAATAAATTAGAGTACGTGAATAATTTCATGAACAATTTTTCAAAAATAAAATTGGTGCGAAAACACGACTGTTGAACTCCATTATTATTTCAAAAATAAAATTTACTATTTAATTGATAAGATGTATTATAACATTTTAATTTAGTGCAACAATATTATTACAACAACATACCCAGTGAAATCCCACAAGTGGGGTCTGGGGAGGGTAAGATGTACGCAGACCTTACCACTACCACACAGGTAGAGAGGCTGTTTCCTGGAAACCCTCATCACAAAAACCCATCAGCAGAATAAGCTAGATATGATGAACAGACAAGAAAGAGAAGAACACATGATAATACGTAGATACAAGATAGTAGCATATAAAGACAGATAAATAACATATAAAAGCAGACAATTACCACTCCTTCCTATCTACCCTATTATCCTGCTACTCTAATTCTCGACCTCCACTCCTTCCTGTCTAAGGTCATGTCCTTGGTGAGACCAAGTTTCACCATATCATATCTAATCACCTTCCCCCAATACTTTTTTGGTCTACCTCTACCCCTCCTAGTGACTCCCAAATCTAGCCTCTCACACCTTCTAACAGGGGCATCGGTACTCCTTCTCTGTACATGTCCAAACCATCGCAGTCTCGCTTCCCTCATCTTGTCAGCTACAGGGGCCACCTCTAGCTTCTCCCGAATGACCTCGTTCCTAATCTTATCACTCCTGGTGTGACCACACATCCATCTTTACATCCTCATTTCTGCGACCTGCATCTTCTGAACATCTACATTTTTTATTGGCCAACACTCCACCCCATACAACAAAGATGGTCTAACCACCATTCTGTAGAACTTACCTTTGAGTTTAGGTGGTATCTTCTTATCACACAATACTCCAGAGGCCAACCTCCACTTTGTCCAAGCCGCCCCAATACGATGAGTGACATCATCGTCAATATCCCCACTGCTCTGGATGATAGACCCAAGATACTTAAATCTTTCCTTCTTGGGGATAAGGTGAGCTGCCAGTCTCACATCAATGTCTGCTTCATCCCTCGCAACACTGAATTTGCACTCCAAGTATTCTGTTTTGGTCCTGCTCAGTTTGAATCCTTTAGTCTCCAAAGCGTGTCTCCTGTAGGAATAAACTCAAAATTCTTTGCACCTGGAAGCATTTTACTTTTTATACAACATGATTACTATTCCAAATAATAAGTACTACTTTAAATATGTACAGAAGCCACATCTTTATAAATAAAAAAAGTACTCTAAAACACTTTTTACAATCTCATACTTATCAAGAATTCACTTTAAATTGAAATAGTATGTTTCCACTACGAACTTCATTGTATAACCTCCAAAAAAGGATAATGAAATGTTTAATATTTATTGGCATCAGAGAAAGTCAATTTGTGCTAGTAAATATATCATAATGGACTGTGCATAAATCCATCATTGGGTTCAAATTAAATCCTTTGATATGTAATTTTAACATAAAAATATAACTCTTTATAAAATATAGAATTAAAATCTTGTATTAGATATTGGAAGTGTGATATTTTAACATTTTATAAAAAAATTAACCTGCTATTATACCTGAGAAATAAATATATATTCCAATCACTAAACATAATTTTTGATAGTTAGAAAAAAGTTGGTAATAAAAAAGATACATGAACAAAGAAAAATATTATAAAATGTCTAGGTGGTGTAACATCAAATTTAAAGAAAACATTACAAGTTTAAATAGAAAAAAAAATAATAAATAATGATATGATATTAAAATACACACAAAAAAAATATATTGTGATATTAATTGAATTACATTTTGTTAAAAGTCGATTTGATTAGACAAGACATTTCAAATGTATAGAAATATAATTCTATAAAACGAAAAAAAAAAACTAGAAAAGAGAGCATGAGTATATTAAAAATAAAGATACTCCATATGTCTTGAACTATATCAAAGGATCTATGTATAAAAAATAAATACAAACTTTAATTCAATAAAATTCAATCTAATGTTTAGTTAATGTACATGAATTTTTTAGACATTTGAGATTACATGGCTTTTTCAAAATATAAATGATTATATTAAATAATGAAAAAGATATAACTATAAATATTAATCAAGGACTTACTTTTTATGGGCCTAATTGTGAACAAGATTCAAGATGCTTATCCTCAAAATAGTTGATTATAAATATAAATTCAGATTAATTTTATTATATTTATATCCTAAAGGTAGAATGGCTAGAGAATGAGAAAATATAATAACCAATACGAAGTTATAGTTGAAACTCAAAAAGATGAAAATTTGAAAAATTAAAATTCACTTACAATTTCGTATCCGAAGATATTTCATCTGGTAACTATATATGACAATTTACATATTTCTCAACAAAAAAGAAGATGATTATGCATGAAATAATAAAGAATACAAATACATGAATTAGTAAGCATTCTTACAATTACAAATTGATAATGAAAATTTTACAAATTATGTGTACTAACCAAACGTAGAAGCAAGATGAACACAAATTTGGATGAAAAAAAGAATATATCTAATGTTGGTGAGTAATTTTGATAAATTCTTCATTACCCCTACTTATTACAAATTAAAATTGAAGGTCATCTTAAACTCTTCGTCACTCACATTTAGTATATAAATATTATGATTGCATTATAATTATTTAATATTTAATTAATTAATTCAAATCAAAATCGGAGGTTATCTTAGACTCTTTATTACCCACATTTAGTACATACTTATTATTGTTATTTAATATTTAATTAATTAATTAAATATTATATTAGTTTAAGAATAAAATGGTAATTCAACGTTGAGGTTAGAGGCTTCCACTTTTAATAATATATGATAGGTCACTGCAACAATTTTACAATTTTTGTGGATTCCTCTTCTTGAAACGAGCGCTGTAAAGTTAACTTTCATGTTCGTTGAAAGTACCCTTTTTGATCCAATTGCACTGTAAAGTCTTTGCACTTACTGATGTTGACGCTGTAAAAAATTTCCAAACATACAACACACAAGCTAATTTAAGCTACCAACTATAAACGAAAAGAAAATCTCCTAAAATGAATTCAAAGCTAATTTAAGCCAAGTTGGCAGAGATCAAATAATGTTGGTATCTAATTTGTATTCACTTTAGTACAAATACTAATATATATCAGGTAGGTATTCCTATCTAATGTTGTGCCCGTACGCCCATTCCAATTCCATACAAATATTGCCTCTAACAGGAAAGGGCTGTGAAAGAGTCGTCTTCGGATGGTAATCCTACCACAAAAACGAATTTGCTGTAAATGTTACGATATTTAATTATTGCCTCCATATATTTACTACTTCAACAAATGCTAAGGCATTACCTCAGGAAAACATAGAAATGAAATGTGTTAACCTGCAAGGTGTCCTATATATCTTTGTTGGTTAATATGACACTCTGGGAATAACAATTTACTTGGATCCTTCGACAAAGTATGAGATATGACATCGATCAACTATGATACAAATTCATTGCTATAAAGACCCGGACGTTTTATGACCTTGTTGGAGCTTAGAAATTTCTGTTTCGGGAAGTTTGGACCAAGGTGACGCTCCATGGGAGCTCTCACGGTCCATGTGAGGTCACACGGCCCGTGTGAGCCTCCATGGAGTCGCCTTTGGCCTTGTGAGGGTGTTTCGCTCTTAAACGTGGAGTTTCAAACTAAGACATGCCACACATGGACCCCTCACAACTCGTGTGATGCCTCATAGACCGTGTGGTTGCCCTTGTTTAAAAATTCACAATTTTGGGACCAAGTAAAGTCACACGGCCAAGTACGCGGCCGTGAGGACTCCTGTATAGATTCTGGAGTGAAATTTTTCTAAGTGTTAAATCACCGTCTCAGCACTTTATCGTGAGAATTTCTCTAAGGAGGGGGACACGGATGGGTATACGACCCGTGTGGCTTCACATAGCTCGTGTGACTCCCCGTAAAGATGATTTTTTCAATTTTTTCTAAGTATGAGATTACCGTTTCAGACCTTTGTCAAGCATAATTTTTCTAAGTGTTGGCTCACGGACGAGTATACGGTCCGTGTGATGTGTCACAGAACGTGTAGCCTCCCTCGAAGTGACGACGTTCTTTAACTCGTTTCATTAATGGCGTTTCGTAATTTTGGTTTATTCTAAGGGTCTCTTGTGATTTCGTATGCTACCTAAAGGCTTCCTAATGACTAAACTCTATTCCTAACATTCAAATTCATTTCTCATATTTGTTTCTCTCAAGTCACTCTTAAGTCTCTCTCAAAGAACTCTTGTGGGTCTTAAGCTTGGCTATCAAGGAAGGGCTCTTTCTTCACCAAATTTTTTCTTGAATCTTCTTCATTAGCTAAGGTATGTGGGTTTTGATTCTTGGTCCCTTTCAACCAAGAAGACCCATACTTTTTTCAAGTGATTTTTATGAATTTTAGCTTACATTAAATAAGGATTTTCAATATTATTGTTTATTAAATTCTATTGATGTGTGGACTATGTTTATTTATTGATTTTAAAGTTATTTAAGCTCTAATATGAAGAATTTCATTGAATTTATGAAGTTATAAATGTGCATGTCCCTTTTAAAGCTTGATTTATGCATGAGCAATCTATATTATGATTTAAATGTGAATTTTAATTATGTTTTTACTTGAATTTCATGATGTGTTGTTAATCTAATTTTGAATCTCTATTTACCATGCTAATCTCATTTCATTCATGGCATATGCATACATGACTATGATTTTTTATAAAGTGGGTCAAGACCCAATGATGTTTATGTATATGATTTTGAGAAGATTAACTATTACAAGAATGTGCTCATCTCTCAAGAAAGTTCTCCAGAGGAGCTAATCCTATGCATGGAAGGAATTACATGAAGAATGTTTTGGATTTTTAGTATATTATGCATGATTACGTAGGATGTGAATGCATGTACATGATTTGAAAGTCCTATGTCTCTTTTACAAGCAGGTGTATATATATATATCGGAAAAGGGTCAAAATTACCCTCGAACTATTCGAAATAACTCACATATATACTTCAACTATTTTTGGGATCAAAAGTACCCTTGTTGTCTATGTTTTGGACCACAAATGCCCTTAAAAGACATTTTTGCCACATGACAGTCCACGTAGATATCCATGTGGCAATAAAAGGGTCAAAATTACCCTGAAACTATTCAAAATAGTTCAAATATGCCCTTCGACTATTTTTGAGATCAAAACTACCCTTGTCGTCTATGTTTTGGACCATAATGCCCTTACACCGTTGCCGTAGTAGAAAAAAGAAATTAATTATATATACACATATACTACTTTTTCACTATTTTTTGGATAAATAATTTATCATAGTAGAAAAATATATTAATGATAAATAATAACTATTGCTCATGAACAAATTTAAAAGACATCTTAAAATTTTCATATGATCTATCCAAACTATATATTTTAGAAATTAAAAATAAATTTTGTATATAAAATATTCTTAAATAATAAGTTTATGTTAATATAGTTTATATTAATATTGAATTAAAATATAAATTTATTTTACTTTATTTTATTTTTTTAGACAAAAAAAATATTAAAGTACTCAGGTTTTATAATGTTAACAACTTGAAGGATATTTCAGATATTTTAATTAAAAAAGTGCTTAACAACACTTATATGCAAAACACCCTTGCAGGTTGCAGGCTACTGCACAGGCATTTATGGTCCAAAACATAGACGGCAAGGGTAGTTTTGGCCCCAATAATAGTTGAAGGATATATATGATCTATTTCGAATAGTTCGAGGGTAATTTTGACCCTTTTCCGTATATATATATATATATGTATGTATGTATGTATATATGTATGTATTCTAGTGGGATGATGACCTAGCATCGATGGACTGGAGGCAGGGTGGGCTATCCCCAAGGGTCCATTCTTCTTTCTTTAAACTATGTGCCTAACATAGGTATATTTTTATGCTCCAAGGGGAAAAGAATGTTAACGATCTACTTTTGGTAAGTAGGTCACCTCTTATCCGTTGTGGGGGAGAGAACAGGGTTCCAAGGCATAGCTCACTTGGTCTCATGTCAGTTACGGTCCCATCCTCAATATATGTAAGAAGTATTTTCGCATTCATGCATCACGTATCTCATGGCATATTGAGATATTGTTCTCTAAATATACAATTCTTTCTATATATGTTCCCTTGTCATCTAATATTGAATGGAGGTTTGATAAGTCATATGCATTGCATTCCTTCATACTTAGTATATTCAAATGTACCAATTGCATACTTTTGCCTATATGATCTAATCATGTAGGGACCGAAGAGTACGTTCATCCTCCATATGAAGTCTAGCTTGGATCTTGAGATTGGCTTGTTGTGGTGAGTCCTATCTTCCAAGGACAATCCACCTTTCCTTTACCTATGGTGCTTGGTTTATATTATTTACTTTGAAAGTGAGCTCGAGATATGTCTTAGCCCTCGTCCTATTTTATGATTAGAGGCATTGTTGGACATCTTGTAGAACTCCTTATGCTTATGTGCTAAGTATTGTATTTGGAGAATTATGTTGTGGATTTGGCTATGTCATAATGGTTTGATTATGAGCTTACATTATGGATTCATGTTATATTGTGAAAGATCTTAAGTCCTGTATTACCCTCATAGAGTGAGTCATATTTATCCGCCCCTTAGTCTTATATGTTATGTGCTATGTGAATCCATATTAATCCCTATTCCCCATGATATCCCCATAGCGTGAGTCCTACTTTCCTGTCCCTTAAAATTATTTGTTTACCATTCATATATGCTTTCGAACCGATGATGTGTGAATGGATGCTACGAGGCTTGTTTGGGGACTTTTGGGTACCCATTCGCCATGTCACTCCTAGACCCTAAGTCCGGGTTGTGACAATTGCTTATGTGTAGATAATCAATTACTAGGAATAAACGATTGACATTTATGAATTCGTACGAGCTAATATACTATTGTTAATGAAATTGATTTCGGGCAAGTATAAAAAGGCATTCACTTTCAATTGCTGAATATAATGTTTAAACATCAATCGGAAAAGAGAAAAAAAAAGACAAGAAATAATACCTTATTTATAAATCACTGTTCTCACTAAAAGAAATGAAGACCATAAATAAGGAAATAATACAAACTCATTACCGCGCAAAGCATAGGAATTTTACATTGTCATATATATATATATATATATATATATATATATATATATATATATATATATATGTATGTATGTATGTATGTATGTATTCAATGTTCAAATTCCAAGACAACATCTTACTCATTTATATACGCATTTAGATTCAAACGTCTAAATCTTAATGAAAACAAACGAAACCTAAATCTCCAACTCAAATGTAAATGTAAACAATGGGAGGTGGAATACATATTTGGAATCCTTACATACATACAAAAGGCATAAGAAGTATTAAAATTATCATCATCATCATTAAATCAAAAGACTTTAAAGACATAAATAACGTAAAAAGATAAAGTAGTGACTAGTCTCACCTCTAATGATTTGTTGATGATTGTATTGATGCTTCAACATTGAGAGCAGTACATTTGCTACAAAAATTTATAAGCACAATATTTAGTTTTTTTCTTTGCCTTTTTTCTAGATTTAGAAAGTCTTATAAGTATCTTTTTCTTTTGTTTGATTTTTGCATGAAAAATATCAAATGGAAATTAAAAAAAACAGAAATTATAATAAAACAAATAAGGAAGAGTTTCATTCATTTTGGGCTTTAAACGAAGAGGAAGAAGATGTTGGCATATGTGGAAGAACATGAATGGTCTAGTGAAAATTGAAATCAGTTACACTATGTATGTTTATTTTGTAGATCATAGAGGTTGAAGTTAAAAAGACTAAAATGACATATTAATTAGGAGATATGTGGATTTTAAAGTTTTTCTAAATCAGTCATCAAATCTCCTCTGCAATTAATATTTCCTTCCCCCTTCACAAAATTAAATAATTAAAATTCAATTTAGAGGACTTGATGTGTGTGTACACAATAAATATATTGTATCATTGCTTTTAATAATGAATTCACTAACAACAACAACAATAGTATCCCAACTTTAATCCCATATGTTCGGTTTTCGAACAATATATTATGTGTAGATCTTGTTCCAACCTCGAGAAAGTAGACGGAATGTTTCCAAATGACCCTCAATTCAAGTAACACATATCAGAGCAGTTTAAAATAAATTACAGAAATAAAGCACACCTAGTAAATAACAGAAAATAATTACATATAGCAATAAAAAATGGAACAGTAACAGCAAAATAATAGAGCATCAACTAAAACAAAGAAATAACAAGAAGTAGTAGAAATTGAAGGACAAAATATTACAAGACTAGTCCAATGCTACTGGTATGCAAGGACACCATGGCTTTCTGGTAGCAAAGTAATACTACACTCAGCTATCTTCTAACTTTTCATCTTAATTCTTGATATCCATAACCTCTTCTCTAAGGTCATTTCTTGGTAAGCTAAGATGCTTTATATACTATTAATCACCTCACCTCAATACTTCTTCAACCTACCTCTACCTCTCATGAAACACATCCGTATCAACCTTCTACACCTCCTCACTATGACATACATTTATGTCCTCTTCACATGATCAAACCATCTTACTCTTATTTCCTTTAGCTTCTTCCCACAGAGTCACTCTCACATTGTTTAAGATATCCTCATTCCTAATCTTATTTCTCCTAGTATTCTCGCATATCAACCTCAATATTCTCATTTATACATCTCTTATCATCTTACATGAGAGTTCTTGATTGGGCAACACTCCACCTCATACAACGTAGTTTGCTTAACTACATGACTATGTAGAGCTTACCTTTAAGTTTCGATAGTACATTCTTAATGATAAATTCACTAAATCCAATTCCTATGCATTTTGAGTCCAATGATTTGAACCTTAATATATCCTTTGCAGCTTGTTCTCTTTTGCAAATGATACTCCAATGATCTGAACCTTAGCAAATCCTTCATAGCTTGTTCTCTTTTGCAAATGAATATTACGTTTCTTTTAGATTCAAATAAGTCATTATAAAATATTAGATTATATGTACTGAAGATTTAAATTTTTTGATACTGTTAATTGATAATTTAGAATAAATACAATATTTTTTAAATTAAGAATTAGTGTATTAAAGAATCCATTGCGCTCGGTTCTCTTTTTTGCTAATATATTGAAATGAGTCATTTATAAAGTATAGAATTATCTGCATTGATGTCATTTTTTCAATAGGTATAATTAATAGCCTAGCACAAATTTACATCTCTGAAAGCTACATATATAAATAATTTAGGAATAACTATTTTTTCCTAATAATAAAAGTTCTTTAATATGATTGTAATTGAAATTCCTGTCATATACTGCATATGATTTCTTTTTCAATAAAGTCAATAAAAATTCATACTAATAATTAAGATTAAGAGTATAAAAAGTTCATTTGACAATATCTGTCACACCACTCGGAACCCATCAGGCCTGGTTCTATCTAGGTAAAGAAATTATATGTTTGTTTTAGGTTAAAAATGACACAAGAAGAGGTGCAAATATGCATTTTTTGATTAATTAATAACCTAGAATAACTATATGCTCACTAGATTTGTAGTTATAGAGTTGAGAAGTCATTGGTGGTGCTTGATTTCATGAATTTTGTGTGAGAATTTAACGTCTCCTACGAAATCCTCCAAAACCTTTTGGACTTTCACTTCTATTGCTGCATCTATGAAGTAGATGGATGAGCAGCCTCTTCTTGTCTCACAACAGTTTGTCGAGCTTTTCAGTGGAGGAATGAGTTGTTGAAGAAGAAGATTGGACTAGAGATTCTAGATCTTTCTCCTTTTTTGTGTTAGGTTTTTGTTTTATTTTTTTCATTTCTTTTCTTATCAAACTTTTTTGGATATGTTATTTGTGATGTCAGGCCATTTGATTAGGCCAGGATTATTTCATATTCTTAATAAAAAGGCCTGATGGTCTAATAATAATTTTATTGTTTTAGAAGTTAAATAAATAACTTAATCTTTACTATTTTTTTTTTACTAATTTTTTGGCACGTGCGTTGCACGTGTGTTCCAATCCTAAATAAATTTATTGAATAGACAATATTAAAATTAATTATAATGAGTAATTATAAATTTTAAAAAACAAAGTACAAGATGAATTTGATAAATGAATAGCCTACCAAATGACTTGATTGTTCAATACAAATTATTAGGAATTGTCTAAACTTCAAAGTTGAAAAATTAAATTTAGTTAGATAGGTGCAATGTGTAATGAGATTATAAATATATGGCAATGGGTAATAAGATTACAGTGTTAAGTTTCTTTTACCTAGAGAGTGAATTTTTCTTTTTAAAAAAAAGGTCAAAATCTAGCAATTTTTCAAATCAAAAACTTTAAATTCTCTTCCTAAAACGATGAGATTAGAGGTAAAAGAAAAAAGTAATTTAGTATATATTTTATATACATAATGTTGTATTGGAAGAAATTAAAAGCTTTTACCCCTTCATGAGTAGATTTACATGATAAAATACAAGTTATATAAAAAATGTTGTTGCAACAAATAATTCTAAACACTTCAAACCTAAAATCTTATCAAAATTTAAGCGCAACCCTAATACATATAAAGATCTTAAAGTATAAATAGAAAATTAACTCTTCTTTTAATAGCGGAATTGTAGGAGTTACTTCAAAAAGCTAGTACCATAAACTTGCATTACAAACCACCATGGCATACAATTAAATACAATTATTCTATTTATTATGGAAAAATGAATCTGATAATAACTTGAACATCAAATACAATATTCTTAATATTCAAGGATGAAAGAATGATGTTGTATATACTATGAATGCATTAAATACATTACAGATACTCCTCCAGTGGATTGTTCTCCTAAACCATTATTATAGTCATTATTGCATTTAAAGTAAACAATGCACCATCCGTATGGAAACTGATCACCAAAGTAAAACTATTGAGATAATTGATAAAAAATTAAAAATTAAAAATGATTTGTAATTTATTCAGCTGAAAAATCTGCAGCAGTGATTTTACTTTTATATATAAATAGACATTTTATAAATTTTTTTATTTAATATAGGAGCGAAATGGTAATCCAACTTTGCACTTTGGAGCTTCCTACTTTGAATAATATATGATATGATAATAGAAAATATTCCACATGATTATTGTTAAAATTCACGTGATATACAACCAATAGTGCAATTTCATTTATGACAAATTCACGAAATTCATACCAATTAATAATGAAGTGTCCAAAATAGTTGATTTGATTCCAATGAATTGCACTATATGGAATCATTGTGTTTGATTATAATTTTTTTTGAATGAAATTTATAGTTGTTTTAGATTGAATTGAGTAATTAAAATGGCACAAAATTTATGTGTGTTCACAGAGTAAATTTAAAAAAAAAAAATTCTTTTTTGGAAGTTACATAAATAATTTATGAATGACTAATTTCTCTTAATAGTAGAAGATATTCAACAGAAATGTAGATAAAATTCATATGATGTACAGTTAATGGTACAATTTCATTTTTGATAAATTCACTAAATCCATACTAATTAAGAATAAGGTGATAAAATTATTTATTTCACTTCAATGATGTAATACCTTAGAAGTCATAAATGTCATATCCGATCATAGTGGTTTAGATATTCAAGTCCATAGAAAAATTAAACTTACAGGCAACATATTTGGGCAGTAAAAGAAACTATGGTATCATAGCCTGATTTCCAAATGTCATGATGAGACCTACTACACACATCAATAAGTAAGCCTAACTCATATCTCGTAACCACAAGCAATGTACAATCACGTGGAAGATACAAAAGGAAGTTTGAATCTAATAAAAATGAGAAGAAAGAGAAAACAATTGAAATATAACACAAGAAACCATTTTCAAGAACTAGCATCAGCCAGTAATCCAACATCTAATCAAAATAATAATACAAGATTTTTACAATTACCAATTGAGTATAGACTGTAACTAAACACAACTAAAGACTAGCCTCGCGAAAATAGATTGAAATTAGTAACTCTAAACGCCGGAGGCTTACCCTAGTCTTCAAGGTCTAAAAGATGCTATGCACGAAATCCAAATGAACGGTGAGAACACGTACTATGATATGCAAGGTACAAAAGCATAGTTTAAGTAGCAAACAAGTGGTACTCAATATGCATAGGCCGACTAAGTTCCATAGATAATACAAGTATAAATAATATATAAATAATGAAGGTACAACACAAGTAACTACACAAGAGATATAATCAAGATAGGCCATATAATAAAAATTAAAAAATAGGGTACACAAAATAAAATCGAGTCAAAGAACATACCTAAAAGTGCAAGTCCAACAACTTTCTCGCAACAATAACGTACCATGAATGTCAACTAAGCAAGGAAGAATGGACCACATTTACCACTAAACAACCTAATCGCGGAAGGACTAATCAAACTCAACCTAACAGTGAGTTCCAACATCAAGTAATTAATACGCCACATAATTAACCAACTGTTAGTGCAACCCAAGAAAAAAAAATATAGTCAAACAATAACTTAACACAACCCCCATAAACTCAAAAGGTACAAACAACAAACCTAATCTAGCCGTCCGTGATACGATTGGTAGGTGACAAATACTAACTAATTATACAGGTGATAGGCAATGCATATAAATAAAGGGAATGTAGTAGAACCAGCTTAACCATTAGTAACCAAATGTATAGATCCACCCAACCAAGATAGCATGATAGGACACACGTAGCTCCCTCATCTGGTATAGCGATATACATAGCTAGTAGGTCCCATAAGGGATGCACGAAGTTTGTATTACACTGCCTGAACTAGAACTAGGTCTTACAACAAGCCATATCCGTCGTGGTATAAAAGAAATAAGTAGCCAAACTGATATAGGAAAGAACGTTGATGCACCAACTAGTCATGTAAAAGTTGAGTACATAATAGATTCCTTTAATGTTTTTAATTGAAAAAGGAGTACGTCCTAGATGGGTACTTGCATTGATCTCAAATTTTCCTTTCATCCACAAACTGATAGCTAGTAAGAACAGACTATTTAGTTCCTCGAGCGAATGTTGTGGGCCAGTGTGTTGGAGTTTGGAGGTCACTGGGATAAGTTTTTTTTCCTTTAGTTGTAACACCCAGAAAAATTATCAAAATACCCCTAGAAGAGAGATGTGCGTATAACGTGTCTTCCCATGCTCTGCAGCAAATCCGAGGCTGAATTTGCGATCAACATGAAAAATTGAGTGGGAAAGTGGTCTCAGTTAATTTTTAGAGCAACCAGATCAAAAGATAATTTTTTTATGCGAAAACACGAACTAGTGTAAGTGTGAGACAGGGCAGCGACGTGCCACCGTCGCGGACCAACACTTGTTTTTATCCAAAAATATTTCCGCGTGATTAGAAACCTTGTTTGGAGAATTTTCGGTGAAAAATACCAAAAATAAACCCAATCCGCGTCGCGGACCCCATGTCCCCAGATGGACTTTTTTCAAATTGTGTGAGACGCATTCTAGACCTTTCCAAACCCCTCCTGGACTTAATATATGATCAAAACAGGTCATTTTAGGTATAAAAAGGGTGTTGAACCTTATTCTAAATCCTTGAAAAAGACTAGGGCTAAAGAGGAGAGAAAATGAGCGTAATAATTGAAGAATTCGAGGAGAGTTCTTGAGGTCGATTGTTCAAAAGTTCAATCAGGTATGTAAGGCTAACTGAAAGCATGGATTTGTTCTTCCATGAGCCCCTTTGATTGAATTAAGCTGATAGTTGAATGTAATAAATTTTATATGTGACATTCTTGAGTATTCTATTGAAAATTATACCTATTTTATGTATTTTCTTAGGTTGATGATCATCACAAACTTGATTTACTACATAAATGGTTTTCATGAATTATTTCACGAAACTCTCTATGTTATTTTACTAATGATTGCAAGAATGAACTTAGGGGATGAGTCTAGAGCCTTGATGGTATGAATGTGCTTGTGGTTTATGATTGTGGTCCTGATTTTGAGAATGTTGATAATGTTGTTGAGTAATATTGATGTTCATGGTCTCTTAAAAAGCATGAATTAATTCCAAAAGAGTTGTTTCTAATCTAATAGTTGATGGTTGATGAGATGAGTTGACGTACTATGTCCAAATGAGACTAAATGAAGAGAAATTCTGATATTGATGTCTTATGAGCATGTTGAGTCCTAGGAGGAATATTTAGCACCGAATTAGTAAGAGTAAGTTCCTTGCACACTCATTAACTATGTGGCCAGCATAAGGTAGGATTGAACCATGACGTTGGATGTTTCCTTAGTCCCAAAAGAGGACTTTATGCTCTTTATTTTTGGATCCACTGATGCCATGTCCTTAAAACCCCGGCAAGATACTGGATGCGGCAATGACATTGCTTTGTTGTATCATCACCAGCTTATAGGTGATGGTTGTCGGTTAGAGAAACTCCCAGATAGGTTTCACACTGATAGTACTTTGATGTTGAGTTGATGGTATAGGTCTTGACTGATGTTGATGAGTTATTATCTACTCCTTACCCTTACCTTAGATGGGCATTTGTCATTCAGAGTGAGTATTTTGCAAGTTTGTGTTATCCCATGTTAGTTATGCCTGTATTGTTTCACTCAGCCATTTTACATACCGTACATTCCACGTACTGACGCCACTCAGCGCTACATCATTTCATGATGCAAATACAGGATATAGAGGACTTCAACAGACGCACCTTTGAGGTTCAAAGTTCCCTAGTTCCACAGATTAGTGAGTCCTCCCCTGCTTTTGGAGGATACCATTTATTATCTTTCATTTGTTTTGAGCTAGTCTTTTGAGTTTGTTGTAGCCATGACCTTTCATGGTACCATCCTAGACTGTAGAAGTAGATGCTTCATAGACTAGAAGATGATGTTTTGATGTTGAGGTCCTTTCCTCTTTGAATTGAGTTTCTTAAAATTGTTATTATGTCATGTCATAGTTGTCGAGATTGATTCTTATTGGCCTACGACCTTTATTCATTGATGTAGAAGTAACTGAGGTGCCCACTGCCTTGTTTTTCTTATTCTAATATTTTCCGTTGTATTTGATAAGTGAATGACTGTCTTGAGACCAAGTGGTTCGCTTGGGGACTAGCAATAGTCTCTAAGTGCCGACCATGTCTAGGGTACCCTCCCGGGGTGTGACAAATTTGGTATCACAGCACAGAGTTCAAGTGTCCTAGGGAGGTTATGAAGTCGTGTCTAGTAGAGTCTTGTTTATGTGTATGTTGTGCACCAATAGGAGGCTATAGGACATTAGGAATGGTTACACTTCTTCTGTATTTTGAGTTCGTGCGATAGAGTTTAACTCTTTTATAATTCATGTGTCACGCGTTTACAGATCATGCCTCCTAAATGCATTGCTGCCCAAAGAGATGTCTCAGCCTCAAACACTGAGAATCCTCTACTAGAGGTCCCTACTCCTGGGATGAGGAGATGGGGTCGACCTGCCAGAGCTGCTGAGATTCCACAGGCACCTCTTGCTCAGTCTGCTTCCACCACAGAGGCAGACTTTTGGGGATCCATTGCTATGCTCACCTAGCTCGTGGCCTCCCAGAGTAATAGCCGAGGTCCCCAGGCCTCTAGCTCTAGCTCCTAAGAGCCTATGGCTACAACCAGGCTTAGAGGTTTCTTGAGGATGAACATGCCAGTCTACATGGGGTCAAAAGTTGAGGAGGACCCACAGAACTTTATTGATGAGATGTGCAAGGTCCTGAGGGCTATGCATGCGAATGAGGTTGAGGAAGTCGAACTTGCCTCCTATCATCTTAAGGATGTTGCGAACGTCTGGTATAACCAATGGGAAGATAGTCAAGGTTAGGATGCCGAGCTTACTGAGTGGGATGAGCTTGAGAGTGCTTTCCTCAATCACTTCTTTCCCCGAGAGTTGAGGGAGGCAAAGGTTGATGAGTTCGTGAACCCGAAGCAAGAAGGGTTGACTGTCAAGGAGTACAACCTTATGTTCATTTAGTTGTCTCGGTATGCCCCAACGATGGTCCAACATATGAGGGCGAGAATGAGAAAATTCGTGTCTGAATTGGGCAGGCATGTAAAGAAGGAGTGCAAGGCATCATTGTTGATCCTAGGTATGAACATCTCCAGAATTATGGTTTATACCCAGCAAACCGAAGAGGATAAGAAGAAGGACATAGAAGAGCAACTGAGCAAGAAAGCTAAATCAGCAGGGCATGAGTCTAGCTAACATAAGCAGCATAAGGGTGATAAAACTTACTTTCAGAAGAATTCTTCTAGTTATGCACCCTCTGCAATAAGTGCGCCCATCCAACAAAACAAGTATGATCAGAAATCTTATGCTCACCAAAATTTCAAGGCTTAGGGTTCTCAGTCCCAAGCTCGCGTGACCCAAGGTTTGAGGGGAAAGCCTCCCTGTGGCATGTGTGGCAAACTTCACCTAGGTGTGTGTCGTGAGGGCACAATGCTTGTCAAATATGTGGACAGACTAGTCACTTCAAGAATAAATCTCCTATAAGAAGACAAGGTGATGGAAGTAATAAAGCACACTCCTCCATAGCACCCCCAACTGGCAGTCATAAGAGGGGTACTACTACGGGTGCAACAGGCGGGACAAACCGTCTGTTTGCAATAGGTAATGGACGGGATCAAGAGGTTGAGCCAGATGTTGTTATGGGTATGCTTCGAGTCTTTACTTATGATTGTTATGCATTGCTGGACCCGTGTGCCACTCTATCTTTTGTAACTCCCTATGTGGCCAATATATTTTAGATTCATCCAGAGTGTTTGCTTGAACCTTATACTATTTACACTCCTACTGGTGAGTCTATCCTAGCTGAAAGGGTCTATAGGGATTGTGTAGTATCCGTCCATCATAGGGATACCTTGGCTGACTTAGTAGAGTTAGAGATGGTTGACTTTGGCATAATCCTTGGAATGGATTGGCTTCATGCCCGTTATGCCTCAATAGATTGTAGGACCCGAATTGTTAAGTCCTAATTTCCAAATGAACTAGTCCTAGAGTTGAAGGGGAGTTCTGTTGCACCTAAGGGTAAGTTTATTTCCTACCTAAGAGCTAGAAAGATAATCTCTAAAGGCTATATCTACCATCTCGTGCGAGTTAAGTTCGATGATGTTGAGCCTCCTACTCTTGAGTCAGTCTCGATTGTGAATGAGTTTCCTAAAGTATTCCCTGAGGATCTACCTTGAGGCCCTCCTGATAGGGAGATTGACTTTAAGATTGATGTTCTTCTCGGTACCCAGCCTATCTCAATTCCACCTTATAGGATCGCTGAGTTGAAAGAGTTGAAAAAGCAATTGAGGGATTTGTTAGAGAAGGGATTTATTAGGCTGTGTTTCTCCTAGGGGTGCTTCCATCCTGTTCGTGCGAAAGAAAGATGATTTTCTCAGAATGTGCATAGATTATAGGCAACTGAATAAGGTCACGATCAATAATAAATATCCTCTCCCCAAGAAAGATGATCTGTTTGACCAACTTTAGGGTGCCTCATGCTTCTCAAAGATGGACCTCATATCGGGCTACCATCAGTTCAAAGTGAGGAAGTATGACATTCCAAAGACAGCCTTCAGGACTAGATATGGCCACTTTGAGTTCTTGGTCAAGTTCTTTGGGTTGACGAACGCACCTGCATCCTTCATGGACTTGATGAATAGAGTGTTCAGACCCTATGTTGACATGTTTATAATCGTGTTCATCGATGACACTTTGGTGTGTTTGAAGGATGGGGAGGAGCTTGCCAATCACCTCACAGTTGTCATTCAAACTCTTGAGGACCATGAGTTGTATGCAAAGTTCTCGAAATGTGAGTTTTGGCTCAAGTTAGTGGCTTTCCTAGGCCATGTTGTTTCGAGTGATGGTATTCGAGTAGATGCCCAGAAGATTGAAACAGTTAAGAACTGGCCAAGACCGATCTCTCCAACTGACGTAAGAAGTTTCTTGGGGTTGGCAGGTTACTACCACAGGTTCGGTGACGAATTTTCTTCCCTATCCACACTATTGACCAAATTGACTTAGAAAAAGGTCAAGTTTCAGTGCTCTGAGGAATGTGAGAAGAGCTTCCAAGAGTTGAAGACTAGATTGACTACTGCACCTGTTTTGACTTTGCCTGATGGGACGGAGGATTTTGTAATATATTGTGATGCGTTAAGAGTTGGGTTGGGTTGTATGTTGATGTAGAGGGGGAAGGTGATAGCCTATGCTTCCAGGCAACTTATGGTTTATGAGAGGAACTATCCGACCCATGATCTTGAGTTGGCGGTGATGGTGTTTGCACTTAAAATTTGGCGCCACTACTTGTATGGAGTGCATGTGGATGTGTTCACTGACCACAAGAGCTTGCAATATGTCTTCAGTCAAAGAGAGCTCAGGCTGCGACATAGAAGATTGTTGGAGTTGCTAAAGGATTATGGCTTGAGCATCCTCTACCACCCAGGTAAAGCTAACATTGTTGCTGACGCTCTTAGTAGGTTGTCAATGGGTAGCACGACCTATGTTGCGGAAGGAAGGGAAATATTTTTTTAAGGTTAATGTTTTTTACACTATTCTAGGACAAGTAAAAATTACAATCTAAAAAATGAATTTAGTAAAATATTCAGCGAAAGTAACAACAAAAGTTGTATTTTCTAAATAATAAGGAAGAAAATAAGTTGGATATCTGATCTATTCCTTGATTTACTTAATAATAAAAAGAAAATAATTTATTTTCTAATAATAACGTATGTGATATTTGAAAAGCTTTTTTTAACAAGTGAAATCATACATGACAGATGCATACAGACAGGTGATTTATACATAGAAACAAGTGATACATCCATATTGTTTTTACTTAAATGCCTTTTGTAGTACCAAAGGTTTCACTATTATATAGTAGAAACGTAATTTATGATTTTAGAAGAAGAGAAAATAAAAAGAAAGAATAAAATAAATTTAGTAAGAAATCCAATTGAAAGTGACTAGAGTAATTGTATTTCTAAAAAAGGAAGACTAAATTAAGTGGAATAGGTATTTACCTAATAATGAAAAGAAAATAACTTGCATTGACCATATTTCTTTAATTTAGATTTCTTTTTATAAAAAATAATCTATGATTATAGAAGAAAAGAAAAGAAAAATTACAGAATAAAATAATTTCTGTAAGAAACTCAATTCAAATTGACGAGATTTTTTGTATTTTCTTAACAATAAGAATAAATAAAGTAAAATATGTTTATATACTCTATAATAGGAAAAAGAATTAATTGCATTGACCAAATTTCTTTAATTCACATGATGCTTCACTATAAATAGGACCTTTTATGTAAATCACTTAAACCAAATGCCTGAATAGCTTCCTTCAACTCCTTCCCCCACTAGTAACTCTATATGATGACTGACGCCACCGACTCATCCATCTCACCAGTCCCACCAGTAATTGTTACTGGTAGCGATCTTGTGAATGACTCTTTACCATCAGATTCATTGTTTCACTCTGAAAAAACAACAAATGAAGGAAACATACCCAATCTAACTCCAACACCGATGGAGAGTACTTTGGAGATGCAGATGGTGGCACCAACGGATGAGACAGTTGCGCATGTGGATCAGGTGAGTAGATCTATGGAGGTGAATGTAGAGAGGCCAAGCTGGTTGCCGGAGAACTGGAAGATCGAAAAAAAACTTCGCACCTCGGGCATCACTGCGGGAATGATTGATAAATATTATTATGAACCAGTTTCTGGAGCTAAATTTCGATCAAAGAATGAGGTGCTTTATTTCTTGGAAACTGGTACCAGACGAAAGAAGGAAAATATTGAAAGTAGCAGTGATGCTACACCATCAGAGACCCCCAAAAGAAAAAATAAGAGGAGCAACTCAAAAACAAAGAAAGATAGTGCTCCTTTTTTCTTTGATTCTGCAAACCCACCTGAGAGTGTGTGTTGGATTCAGACAGACAGCTTGGAAGATACTTGGGCACCTTCTATTGATGGCAACATGATTTCTGAAATTGAAAAACAAGAATGGGATATGGTATTCTCAAGTGTATCGAAGCTTAAGCTAAGCGACACACAAGAAGAGAAATAGGCCTCTATAATGTGCACTTACTAGTCAACGAACCTTTCTCTTTAGCTATCTTGGCTAGATAATATGTCTAATCTCATTTTAATAGGCCTCACTTTTTGTATCATTGCACCATTATCAATAAAAATCAAATAAACTTACCTAAGAAATATTTGTGGATTATGATACATATGTTGCTATTTGAAGATATATTGTCAATTTTTGTTTATGTTCATTAAGTAATTCTTGTACATAAATCGACTAACTGGAGATAAGAAATTTATTATATACATTATAAGAAGATCGTAACAGACAAATTATCTAGATTCTAAATTCTAAAATCACGTTGGCTCAAAATAAAATCTTACTTTTAATATTAAAAGGTTCATAGCTGATTGAAAGGGAAAAAAATGTTTTCAAGTCTATGGTAGGAATATTAATTTAATAATTTATTAATATTCTTATGCTAATTAATCAAGCGTCTTAAATTGTTTTTTACTAAGGCAAAATAAATTTGATTAGTTCACAAAAAGATTATCATACTTGTTGTATTTAGTAAGTGACTACAGTTGTTGGACTTTGACCAAATGAATTCAAAGGTTCTCACAAAATTAATCAAATTTTTCATTCAATTTGAAAAATCAAATTGACTAGAAAATTTAAGTAGAATATTATGTCGTGCTTGAGTTAGTATTTTTCTTGCTTTACATCCTAAATTTAAAATTTTTTATTTTCTATTTTTCTATATGGAAGAATCCACCTACTCTCTCTAAAAAGTTGTCTCGATGTAGAAACTAATTAATGTGTGATACACTTGAATGAATATATGTATAAGAACTCATATTAACCTAAACAAGATATTAAAAGAAAAAGAATGCAACATTAGTTTAGATATAATTAGAAGAAGCACAGCTATATATATTTGTCAAAGTAAAAGAGAAGCCCACGGATAATATTTGCATAGAAACACATGTAGTACCTAGAAACGCGTATACTAAGAAAATCCATACATGAACATCCATACAAACAAGTGTTTTATATATAGAAACAGGTGATACATTCATGTTGTTTTTATTGAAATGCCTTTCGTAGTACCAAAAATGTTTTATTGAACTGTTCGAATAGGTTCTTTCAACTCCTTCCACCACTAGTAACTCTATCTTAGGACTGACATCGCCGATCCATCCATTTCACCGGTCTCACCAGTAATTTTTATTAGCAACCATCCTCTCAATGATTCCTTACCATCAGATTCATTGTTTCAATCCGTAACAACAACAAATGAAGAAAACATACAATCTAACTCCAACACTGATGGAGAGTACTTTGGAGATGCAGATGGTGGCACCGATGGCTGAGATGGTTATGCTGGTGAATCAAATCAATATATCACTTGAGGTGAAAATAGCGTGGTCGAGCTGGTTGGCAAAGAATTGGAAAAACAAAACAAAAGTTCGCACCTCAGGCGTCACTGCCGGAATGGTTGATAAATACTATTATGAACCAATCTCTTGAGCTAAATTTCGATCAAAGAATGAGGTCCTTTATTTCTTAGAAACTGGTATCAAGTGCGAGAAGGGAAAAATCAAGAATAGCAGTGATGCTACACCATCTGAGACCCCCCCAAAAGCAAAAATTGGAGCACCTCGAAAATAAAAAAAGAATACTATTTCTTTTTACTTTGAATCTGCAAATCCACCTGAGAGTGTGTGTTGGATTCAAAAAAATAATTGTGAAGATACTTGAATACCTTCTACCGATGGCCAACTGTAAAACGAGAATGGGATATTGTATTCTCAAGTGTATCGAAACTTTAGTTAGGCAATGCACAAGAATAGAAATTAGCCTCTATAATGTGCATTAACTAATCAATGAACCTTTATCTTTTGTTATTTTGTCTAGATAATCAAATCTCATCTAAATTGGCCTCACTTTTTGTATCATTGCATCATAAACAATAAGAAATGAGATATATAATCTTATTTTATTTGTGGATTACAGCAGATATGTTGTTTGAAGTCATATTGTCAATTTTTTTATGCTCATTAACTAATTCATGTACATAAATCAATCTACATTTAAACTTGCGTAATATTATATATGCTAGACTTTTATAATTGATTATGTACTAAATACCTAACCTTCAACAAACTATAAGCTTTAAGTGCCTTTGATGTTGATTATTCTAACATGACGTTGGTTCATGTCCTTGCACTTATAAGAAGCATTAATTTGGTAAAATAATCTCTTCAAAATTTAAAAAAAAATTAACAATCAAAACTATTTTCATTGAATGTTGGGGTAAATGCAATAATAAACAAGAGAGAGTTGCATCATCTTATTAACTATTTTTATCCAAAATTTGTTGTGCAAATATTTTGTTCAACAAATATTTGTTCTAAGTGATTTTCTAATACAGAACTTCAACACAGAATTGGGTTAAGATGGACTAACTGCGACTTTAAAGTGATTTGCACTTGTATATTTCAAGAGAAAGCAGGTATAGGAACGTCCCAACATATGGAATTACTTTTGAATAATTTTTCAAAGTAATTCCTCAGTATCTGATCTATAAAAGTGAGTACACTTTCTAAACTCAATTATGATGGAATGTATACTTGAATGCTCCAAACTAACAACCTATTCTAGCGTTAAGATACCCTTTATTATTGATTTATAATAGTAATTTTTGTGCCTAATCTGTGATAAAATTATTCATCATAATATTTGCATTTGTCGATAGTTTGATATAGTTTACAAGAATAATATTAAATAGAATGTATTATTGTCATATAATTATTTATAACCCAATTACCTGTCACGACCCGGGGTCGGGGTCTAGATGTGACACGGCGAATGGGGACCCGAAAGCCCCCAAACAAGCCTCAAATTTGCAGAAGTTTAAAGACAAGATTAAAGAGAACATTCTTAAAACCAAAAGGGAGGACCTATTCCATAGACAACAAAATGAGAAGTTTGTACAATTGTCCAATAAGTGCCTCTAATCAAGGAACGGGGGCCGGGACAGGTTCCGGGCTCACCCTCAGTCAAATACATACATAGATGGGGTGTACAAAAGAAATCAAAAGCATGCCCTCGAAAGACGGGGCTCACCACAAAATGTCTAGGAAGGGATAAGCTACGCGTCCGGCGGATATTGCTCAAACTGCTCAGTCCCTGCATGGTAAAATCATGCAGGCATAGAGTATGCGTTAGTACGTTGAATGTACTAAGTATGAGGGTATGCAATGCACGTGATTTACCAAACCTGCGTAACCATGTTAAGTGGCAAGGGCACATAATATACAAGGAATACATATACAATAGAAATTATATATATACAAGATGCCATGAAACACGTGATGCGTGCAATGCGATAGTGCTCCTATATAACGGGGATGGACTATAACCGACAAACCAAATCCATGCGAGCTATTACACGAATTGGACCGATTGGGACCTCCCACCGGTAGGGAGAAGATTACTTCCCAAGGGTAATCTACATCACACCTTACGGAACACACCATTTCGGGGATGGTCACCTTCCTTATGGAAATCACCATTTCGGAAGGATTTACAGAATCAAGACAAATCATAGTCATGTACAAATAGACGAATTACATCCGTCCCTATGTAGGCACATAGTTCCAGGAAAGGGGGAGGACCCCCAATTCCATCGGTGCTAAGTCTTACACATCCCACAAGAATACTTATATATATATACTTATGCTTTCAAGAGAGTCAAGTGCAAGTTCATAACGTTCAAGACATAATTGGGCTCAACGCCGATTTACAAGATCATATTCAAGATGTCAATGCAAGGAATAGCTCATCTACAAGTACAAGATGGTGCAAGCACCCAAGATGCTCAAAGAGCCAAGATTATAGACATACCGGTGATCACCTTATTGTCATATCCCATGTCTTACCAAAATTCACATTAAAATTCCCCTTTGGGGCAAAATTGGGTTTAACCCCATAATTCCGAAAATTTCCATGTAAAATGTCATGTATGTAATACAATACATAGTGTAGGAATAGCATGGGTAATGTAGAGTGTACCAAAACAAGATACAATATAAGACTAGAAATTCAATTAAAAATTCAAGGAAATGGTAGTACATATCACCCATGCAAAATAACACATTTAAAGGGACATGCAAGTTCAAAATTCCATAGTCCAAATAGTTCATTTCCATAAAACTAACATAACTCATGATAAGGATTCTAAACTAACACATGCATGGTTCAAAATACTAAGAACAAGTACTAAAATTTCACATTCTAAGTATACAAGTTACAAAATAATTTTTAGTAAGGATTTGGGTCTTCTTGGTTGAAAGGAAACCAAGAATCAAACCCCACATACCCGGTAGAAGACAAACTTGAGGAGGAAGTGATCTCAAATGTGAACCTTAGCTTGAAGAATCCTAGAGAGATAGTGGAGAGTCTTGAGAAAGAACTTTTAGAGAGAGAGTTGAAGTGTAGAAATGCTTCAAAATGGTGAAGTATGGAATATATAGGAAGCTCAAGAAAGGGTGGAAAAGACCATATTTGCACCGGAATAAACCAAAATTACGAAATTGTCATTAATGAAACGGACCGGAAAAATGGTCCGTCTGGGTCACACGGTCCAGTAAACGGACCGTCTGACTCCACACGGATCGTCTATTGGTCCGTGGCACCGGACTTAAATTTTTCGGAGGCAATATTTTTTTTTGACTAAGTCATTCCACACTGTCCAGTAAACGGACCATCTCACTCCACACGGACCGTGTGATGGACCATCTCACCAGACTTAGAATTTTTCAGAAAATTTTTCTTTTGGACCAAGTGTCACCAAACGGTCCGTTAAACGGACCGTTTAAGGTCACACGGACCGTGCAACGGTCCGTATGAAGGTACCAAGGAAGTACACACACTTAGAACAAAGTTTTGGCAAGAAATTCGTGGGTCAAAGTAGCCTCACGGACCGTCTGATGCCACACGATCCGTGTGGCTGGCCGTGTGGATTTCCTGCACGAACAGTCTGAACGAAAACAAGCGTAACTCCTTGGTCCGAGCTCGGAATTAGGTGAAACCAGGTGCGTTGGAAAGCTAATTCAAAGAGATTTAATTTGGTATGTCATAGGCCACCCAGTTCAATTTGAGCTAAGAGATATGCTCACTCAAAGTTGACCCTCTCATTGGTACTTGAGAAGAGTTTAGCCAAGGGAATTCCTTTGAGGTCGTTAAACGAATTTCCGGGTCCTTACACCATCTCCCCCTTGGGAACATTCGTCCTCGAATGTGCAAGAACAAGGCTAGAAAAGACATTGTTAAGGCAAGATAGATCCGATTCAAGAAACAATGCACAACTTAACTCAAAATGCAAGATTGTACACAAAAGCTTTTTATCATAAATCAAATTATAGCTCAAAACCAATTCATGTCAAAATTGTATCCAACTTATTTGCCAAAGAAGTAAAAACCTTTATTGTACACATATGCATGTCATGCTATGAGACTCAACAGGGCAAGAAAATGACACAATTGATAGGGAAAGATTCCTAGTACCTTAGGCTTGAGTAGATTGGAAAAGATGGGGGTATCGCTTCATCATGTCCAACTCCGCCTCCCAAGTAGCACTCTCTACTAGTTGATTCCTCCAAAGTACCTTTACCGAAGCCACATCCTTGTTGCGAAGTCGCTTAACTTGCCTATGCAAAATTGCCACCGGCACCTCCTCATAAGTCAAATTTTCCTCGACCTCAATCCCTTCCAAAGGCACAATGGAGTTAGGATCGCCTACAAACTTTCTCAACATAGATACATGAAAGACCGGATGTATGGAACCCAAACTCGGAGGTAACTCTAACTTATAAGCCACATCTCCAATCCGCTCCACCACTTCATAAGGGCCAACATACCGGGGGCTCAACTTGCCCTTTTTGCCAAAACGCATAACGCCCTTCATAGGAGAGACTTTCACATAAACCCAATCCCCTACATGAAATTCGAGGTCCCTTCTCCTACTATCCGCATAGGACTTTTGGCGACTTTGGGCCACTTTCAATCTCTCCCTAATCACCTTTCCTTCTCCATAGCGTCCATCACCAAATCCGGGCCAACCAAGGCCATTTCCCCCACTTCAAACCATCCCACCGGGGATCTACACCGTCTCCCATACAAGGCTTCAAACGGAGCCATGCCAATACTAGCATGGAAGCTATTATTATAGGCAAACTCGATGAGTGGAAGATGATCATCCCAATTCCCCTTAAACTCCAATACACATGCCCTCAACATGTCCTCCAAAGTTTGAATAGTCCGTTCCGCTTGGCCATCGGTTTGAGGATGAAAAGCGGAACTCAACTTAATTTTGGTCCCAAGGCCCTTCATGAAAGATTTCCAAAAGTGGGAAGTGAATTGAGTACCACGGTCCGATATGATGGACCTAGGCACACCATGTAACCTCACCATCTCTTGGATATACAACCTCGCATAATCCTCGGCACTGAAAGTAGCTTTGACCGGTAAAAAGTGGGCTGATTTCGTCATCCGATCCACAATAACCCAAATGGAGTCGAATTGCCTTCGGGTCCGAGGCAATCCAACCACAAAGTCCATATTCACATCCTCCCACTTCCAGGTGGGAATTTCGATGTCTTGGGCCAAACCACCGGGCCTCTGGTGCTCAACTTTCACCTGTTGACAACTCGGACATTCCGACACAAACTTGGCAACATCCCTCTTCATACCATGCCACCAATAAACCTCTCTCAGGTCCCGGTACATCTTGGTAGACCCCGGGTGAATAGAGTAGTGAGAGTTGTGAGCCTCACTCATAATCACCTTCCTAAGGTCATCCACGTCGGGAACACAAAGCCGGTTTTGGTACCGGAGTACCCCATCTCCCCCTTGGGAGAAAGCCTCGATCTCTTTTGCAGCAACCAACTTCTTCAACTCACACAACGACGGATCTAGATCTTGTTTAGCTTTCACTTCATTCACCACAGAAGATTCTGACCCGTTCTGAACCCGAATACCACCTGTGCTAGAATCAGTCAACCTGACACCCAACCTAGCCAACCGATGAAAATCCCTTGCCAACTCCTTTTTCTCATTTTCAACATGTGCCACACTTCCCATAGACAACCTGCTAAGGGCGTCGGCTACGACATTGGCCTTGCCCGGATGATACAACACACTCATGTCGTAATCTTTCAGAAATTCCAACCACCTCCTTTGCCTGAGATTAAGATCCCTCTGAGTGAACACATACTGCAAACTTTTGTGATCGGTAAATACATCAACATGGACCCCGTACAAATAGTGCCTCCAAATTTTCAAAGCAAACACCACCGCTGCTAATTCAAGGTCGTGAGTGGGATAGTTTCGTTCATGCACTTTCAACTGTCTTGATGCATACGCTATCACCTTACCATTCTGCATAAGCACACAACCCAATCCGACCCTCGAGGCATCACAATACACCACGAACCCTTCTGAACCACTTGGCAAGGTCAAAACAGGAGCTGATGTAAGCCGATCCTTCAAAGTTTGGAAACTCCTCTCACATTCATCCGACCATACAAACATAGCCTGCTTCTGAGTCAACTTGGTCAACGGAGATGCAATAGAGGAGAAACCTTCTACAAACCTTCTATAGTACCCGGCCAACCCAAGAAAACTGCGGATATCCGAAGGGGTCAACGGTCTAGGCCAATTTTTCACAGCCTCCGTCTTCCTTGGATCTACCTTGATACCATCCCCGGATACCACATGCCCGAGGAAAGCCACTTCGCCCAACTAAAACTCGCACTTGCTGAATTTGGCATATAATTTCTTCTCCCTCAGAGTTTGGAGGGCCATCCTTAAATGATTCCCGTGCTCTTGCTCACTTCGGGAGTAAACGAGGATATCATCAATAAATACCACCACAAAGCTGTCCAAGAACGGCTTAAACACCCTGTTCATTAAATCCATAAATGCGGCCGGAGCATTAGTTAGACCAAATGACATCACCACAAATTCAAAGTGCCCGTACCTTGTTCGAAAAGCTGTTTTGGGGATATCACATTCTCTAACCTTCAACTGATGGTATCCGGAACGGAGATCAATTTTTGAGAAGTGAGTGGCACCTTGTAGCTGATCAAACAAATCATCAATCCTCGGTAACGGGTACTTGTTCTTAACCGTCATCTTATTCAACTGCCTGTAATCAATACACATACGGAGAGACCCATCCTTCTTTCTCACGAATAACACGGGAGCACCCTACGGTGATGTACTAGGCCGAATGAAGCCCTTCTCTAATAAGTCCTTCAATTGCTCCTTTAACTCTTTCAATTCCGCCGGGGCCATCCGATATGGAGGGATAGAAATAGGCTGAGTATCCAGAAGTAGATCTATGCCGAAATCTATCTCTCTATCCGGAGGAATGCCCGGTAAGTCCTCGGGGAACACATCTGAAAATTCATTCACCACAGGGACGGACTCGAGAGTAGGCACCTCAGAATCTGCATCTCGGACCCTTACCATATGGTAGATACACCCCTTAGAAATCATTTTCTGCGCCTTGAGGTAGGAAATAAACCTACCTTTAATAGAGGAATCACTACCCTTCCATTCAAGAACTGGCTCACCGGGAGGTTGGAACTGGACTTTCCGGGTTCTACAATCTATGGAAGCATAAGATGCATGCAGCCAATCCATTCCGAGAATCACATCAAAATCAAACATTTCAAGTTCCACTAGATCACATGGAAAGATTTTATGCAACACAGCAACAGGACACCCATAATAAACCCTATGAGCAACAATAGATTCACCCACGGGGGTGTAGACCGAGAAAGGCTCTCTTAGAATCTGGGGTTTCAAACCGAACTTAACAGCCAATAACGGAGTCACAAAAGACAAGTTTGCCCCTGGGTCAAGCAAAACGTAAGCATCAAAGTCAAAAACTTTTAACATACCCGTCACAACATCTGGAGCCTCCTCGACATCCTGGCGAGCATGGAGTGCATAGAACCTGTTATTTCTCGGAGCAGCACCTGGAGGACCCCTCTGTTGACCCTGCCCGCCTCGGGCTACCTGATCTCGGCCTCCGCGCGCATTCCTTGGACAGTCAGCAACTTTATGGTCCTTGCTTCCACATCCGAAGCAAAGTCCCAAATCCCTCCGGCAGGCACCTGTGTGAGGCTTCCCACACTTGTCACATATCAAGTATCCCGGTCCACCACCTACCTGAACTCCGGGAGGGGGTGCCCGAGCATTAGCCACCCTAGCCCCCGAGCCTTGGCCCTGCTGGAAGCGACCAAAACCAACATTCTTAGCCCCGGAGAACTTACCATCAACACGGGCTCTCTTGGGATCATATGCTCTCTTCTCCTTGAGTTTCTCTCCCTCAATCTGTTCAGCATACACCATGAGCCGGGCAATATCCATGTCCCCAATCAGCATAGCAGTTCGGCATTCTTTCACCAGCAAGTCAGAAATACCTGAAACAAATTTGTGCATTCTGGCACGGGGATCAGCCACTAGGGACGGAGCATATTTAGACAATTTGGTGAATTTGAGGGCATAATCCCTCACACTCATACTCCCCTGCTTAAGATTAATAAACTCAGTCAATTTGGCCTCCCTCAGCTCAAGTGGGAAAAAGCGGTCAAGGAAGGCAACTTTGAATTCTCCCCATGTCACATCACCAACATCACCCCGCTCCATAGCCCACTGTGTATACCATACCTGGGCCACATCTTTCAACTGGTAAGCAGCCAACCCAGCTTTCTCCTCAGAAGAGACGCCCATAATATTCAGTATTTTTGAGAGCTCATCAATGAACTCCTGAGCATCTTCATCAGCCCGAGACCCGTAGAACTCCGGGGGATTCATCCGGATAAAATCCCTCACGATAGAAGCGGGTGCAGGGTCCCGTGGCAAGTTGGCCTGCCTTGCCTGAGCTGTCACAGCCTGTGCAAGCATGGCGAAAGAAGCACGAAATTCGCCATTTGATATAGGCTCCTCCATAGGCTCGGGAGGGGCCTGATCCTCGGCAGCAGGAGCCGGTCTAGGGAGTGGAGGTCTTCCTCGAGGCATTTCTGAAAAAAAAGATTAACGACACCAATAAGCAAGGAAATTCATAAGCTAGCTATAGCACGATATAAGACACAAAGAAGGGAGAATTTTCCTAAAACGTCTTCGCAGCCTCCCATTCATAGGTATGGTGCACTTCACACCCATGAATAGGACTCTACTCAACGCGGCACGTTGGACTCCGAGGACCATTGAAAACCCAAGGCTCTGATACCACCATTTGTCACGACCCGGGGTCGGGGTCTAGATGTGACACGGCGAATGGGGACCCGAAAGCCCCCAAACAAGCCTCAAATTTGCAGAAGTTTAAAGACAAGATTAAAGAGAACATTCTTAAAACCAAAAGGGAGGACCTATTCCATAGACAACAAAATGAGAAGTTTGTACAATTGTCCAATAAGTGCCTCTAATCAAGGAACGGGGGCCGGGACAGGTTCCGGGCTCACCCTCAGTCAAATACATACATAGATGGGGTGTACAAAAGAAATCAAAAGCATGCCCTCGAAAGACGGGGCTCACCACAAAATGTCTAGGAAGGGATAAGCTACGCGTCCGGCGGATATTGCTCAAACTGCTCAGTCCCTGCATGGTAAAATCATGCAGGCATAGAGTATGCGTTAGTACGTTGAATGTACTAAGTATGAGGGTATGCAATGCACGTGATTTACCAAACCTGCGTAACCATGTTAAGTGGCAAGGGCACATAATATACAAGGAATACATATACAATAGAAATTATATATATACAAGATGCCATGAAACACGTGATGCGTGCAATGCGATAGTGCTCCTATATAACGGGGATGGACTATAACCGACAAACCAAATCCATGCGAACTATTACACGAATTGGACCGATTGGGACCTCCCACCGGTAGGGAGAAGATTACTTGCCAAGGGTAATCTACATCACACCTTACGGAACACACCATTTCGGGGATGGTCACCTTCCTTACGGAAATCACCATTTCGGAAGGATTTACAGAATCAAGACAAATCATAGTCATGTACAAATAGACGAATTACATCCGTCCCTATGTAGGCACATAGTTCCAGGAAAGGGGGAGGACCCCCAATTCCATCGGTGCTAAGTCTTACACATCCCACAAGAATACTTATATATATATACTTATGCTTTCAAGAGAGTCAAGTGCAAGTTCATAACGTTCAAGACATAATTGGGCTCAACGCCGATTTACAAGATCATATTCAAGATGTCAATGCAAGGAATAGCTCATCTACAAGTACAAGATGGTGCAAGCACCCAAGATGCTCAAAGAGCCAAGATTATAGACATACCGGTGATCACCTTATTGTCATATCCCATGTCTTACCAAAATTCACATTAAAATTCCCCTTTGGGGCAAAATTGGGTTTAACCCCATAATTCCGAAAATTTCCATGTAAAATGTCATGTATGTAATACAATACATAGTGTAGGAATAGCATGGGTAATGTAGAGTGTACCAAAACAAGATACAATATAAGACTAGAAATTCAATTAAAAATTCAAGGAAATGGTAGTACATATCACCCATGCAAAATAACACATTTAAAGGGACATGCAAGTTCAAAATTCCATAGTCCAAATAGTTCATTTCCATAAAACTAACATAACTCATGATAAGGATTCTAAACTAACACATGCATGGTTCAAAATACTAAGAACAAGTACTAAAATTTCACATTCTAAGTATACAAGTTACAAAATAATTTTTAGTAAGGATTTGGGTCTTCTTGGTTGAAAGGAAACCAAGAATCAAACCCCACATACCCGGTAGAAGACAAACTTGAGGAGGAAGTGATCTCAAATGTGAACCTTAGCTTGAAGAATCCTAGAGAGATGGTGGAGAGTCTTGAGAAAGAACTTTTAGAGAGAGAGTTGAAGTGTAGAAATGCTTCAAAATGGTGAAGTATGGAATATATAGGAAGCTCAAGAAAGGGTGGAAAAGACCATATTTGCACCGGAATAAACCAAAATTACGAAATTGTCATTAATGAAACGGACCGGAAAAATGGTCCGTCTGGGTCACACGGTCCAGTAAACGGACCGTCTGACTCCACACGGATCGTCTATTGGTCCGTGGCACCGGACTTAAATTTTTCGGAGGCAATATTTTTTTTGACTAAGTCATTCCACACTGTCCAGTAAATGGACCATCTCACTCCACACGGACCGTGTGATGGACCATCTCACCAGACTTAGAATTTTTCAGAAAATTTTTCTTTTGGACCAAGTGTCACCAAACGGTCCGTTAAACGGACCGTTTAAGGTCACACGGACCGTGCAACGGTCCGTATGAAGGTATCAAGGAAGTACACACACTTAGAACAAAGTTTTGGCAAGAAATTCGTGGGTCAAAGTAGCCTCACGGACCGTCTGATGCCACACGGTCCGTGTGGCTGGCCGTGTGGATTTCCTGCACGAACAGTCTGAACGAAAACAAGCGTAACTCCTTGGTCCGAGCTCGGAATTAGGTGAAACCAGGTGCGTTGGAAAGCTAATTCAAAGAGATTTAATTTGGTATGTCATAGGCCACCCAGTTCAATGTGAGCTAAGAGATATGCTCACTCAAAGTTGACCCTCTCATTGGTACTTGAGAAGAGTTTAGCCAAGGGAATTCCTTTGAGGTCGTTAAACGAATTTCCGGGTCCTTACATTACCTTAATAATGAAAAGAAAATAAATTCTTTCTAGTAATTTGGTGCTTAATCATTTAATCTCTCAAAGTATTTTTTTTAAGGTTAATTTTTTTTTCACACTATTCTAGGACAAGTAAAAATTACAATCTAAAAAATGAATTTAGTTAAAATTCAGCAAAAGTAACTACAAAAGTTGTATTTTCAAAATAATAAGGAATAAAATAAGTTGGATATCTGATCTATTCCCTGATTTACTTAGTAATAAAAGGAAAATAATTTATTTTCTAATAATAACGTATGTTATATTTGAAAAGCTTTTTTTCACAAGTGAAATCATACATGATAGATGCATACAGACAGGTGATTTATACATAGAAACAAGTGATACATCCAGATTGTTTTTACTTAAATGCCTTTTGTAGTACCAAAGGTTTTGCTTATTATATAGTAGAAATATAATTTATGATTTTAGGAAAACACAAAATAAAAAGGTAGAATAAAACAAATTTAGTAAGAAATCCAGAAAGTGACTAGATTAATTGTATTTCTAAAAAAGGATGACTAAATTAAGTAGAGTAGGTATTTACCTAATAATAAAAAGAAAATAATTTATTTTCTAATAATAACGTCTGTTATATTGGAAAAGCTTTTTTTCACAAGTGAAATCATACATGATAGATGCATGATTTATACATAGAAACAACTGATACATCCATATTGTTTTTACTTAAATGCCTTTTGTAGTACCAAAGGTTTCGCTTATTATATAGTAGAAATATAATTTATGATTTTAGGAAAAGAGAAAATAAAAAGAAAGAACAAAACAAATTTAGTAAAAAATCCAATTGAAAGTGAGTAGATTAATTGTATTTCTAAAAAAGGATGACTAAATTAAGTAGAGTAGGTATTTACCTAATAATGAAAAGAAAATAACTTGCATTGACCATATTTCTTTAATTTAGATTTCTTTTCATAAAAAAAATCTATGATTATAGAAGAAAAGAAAAGAAAAATTACAGAATAAAATAATTTTTAAAAGAAACTCAATTCAAATTGACCAGATTTATTGTGTTTTCTAAACAATAAGGATAAATAAAGTAAAATATGTTTATATACTCTATAATGGAAAAAAAAATTAATTACATTGACCAAATTTCTTTAATTCACATGATGCTTCACTATAAATAGGGCATTTTAAGTAAATTACTTAAACCAAATGCCTGAATAGGTTCTTTCAACTCCTTCCCCCCGTAGTAACTCTATATGATGACTGACGCCACCGACTCATCCATCTCACCAGTCCCACCAAAAATTGTTACTGGTAGCGATCTTATGAATGACTATTTACCAGCAGATTTATTGTTTCACTCTGAAAAAACAACAAATGAAGGAAGCATACCCAATTTAACTCCAACACCGATGGAGAGTACTTTGGAGATGCAGATGGTGGCACCAACGGCTGAGACGGTTACGCATGTGAATCAAGTGAATAGATCAACGGAGGTGAATGTAGAGCGGCCGAGTTGGTTGCCGGAGAATTGGAAGATCGAAACAAAACTTCGCACCTCGGGCATCACTGCGGGAATGGTTGATTAATATTATTATGAACCAGTTTCTGGAGCTAAATTTCTGGAGCTAAATGAGGTGCTTTATTTCTTGGAAACTGGTACCAAACGCAAGAAGGAAAAATTTGAAAGTAGCAGTGATGCTACACCATCTGAGACCCCCAAAAGAAAAAATAAGAGGAGCAACTCAAAAACAAAAAAAGATAGTGCTCCTTTTTTCTTTGATTTTGCAAACCCACCTGAGAGCGTGTGTTGGATTCAGACAGACAGCTTGGAAGATACTTGGGCACCTTCTATTGATGGCAACATGATTTCTGAAATTGAAAAACAAGAATGGGATATGGTATTCTCAAGTGTATCGAAGCTTAAGCTAAGCGACACACAAGAAGAGAAATAGGCCTCTATAATTAGCACTTACTAGTCAATGAACCTTTCTCTTTAGCTATCTTGACTAGATAATATGTCTAATCTCATTTTAATAGGCCTCACTTTTTGTATCATTGCACCATTATCAATAAAAGTCAAATAGACTTACCTAAGAAATGTTTGTGGATTATGATAGATATGTTGCTATTTGAAGATATATTGTCAACTTTTGTTTATGCACATTAAGTAATTCTTGTACATAAATCGACTAACTGGAGATAAGAAATTTATTATAGACATTATAAGAAGATCGTAACAGACAAATTATCTAGATTCTAAATTCTAAAATCACGTTGGCTCAAAATAAAACCTTACTTTTAATATTAAAAGGTTCATAGTTGATTGAAAGGAAAAGAAATATTTTCAAATCTATGGTAGAAATATTAATTTAATAATTTATTAATATTCTTATGCTAATTAATCAAGCGTCTTAAATTATTTTTGACGAAGGCAAAATAAATTTGATTAGTTCACAGAAAGATTATCATACTTGTTGCATTTAGTAAGTGACTATAATTGTTGGACTTTGACCAAATGAATTCAAAGGTTCTCACAAAATTAATCAAATTTTTCGTTCAATTTGAAACATCAAGTTGACTAGAAAATTTAAGTAGAATATTATGTCGTGCTTGAGTTAGTATTTTTCTTGCAATACATCCTAATTTTAAAATTTTTTATTTTCTATTTTTCTATATGGAAGAATCCACCTACTCTCTCTAAAAGGTTGTCTCGATGTAGAAACTAATTAATGTGTGATACACTTGAATGAATATATGTATAAGAACTCATATTAACCTAAACAAGAGATTAAAAGAAAAAAAATGCAACATTAATTTAGATATAATTAGAAGAAGCACAGCTATATATATTTATCAAAGTGAAAGAGAATCCCACAGATAATATATGCAAAGAAACACATGTAGTACATAGAAACACGTATACTAAGAAAATCCATACATGAACTGGCATACAAACAAGTGTTTTATATATAGAAACAGGTGATACATTTATGTTGTTTTTATTGAAATGCCTTTCGTAGTACCAAAAATGTTTTATTGAACTGTTCGAATAGGTTCTTTCAACTCCTTCCACCACTAGTAACTCTATCTTATGACTCACCGCTGATTCATCCATTTCACTGGTAATTGTTAATAGCAATGATTCTCTCAATGACTCCTTACCATCAGATTCATTGTTTCAATCCGAAATAACAACAAATGAAGGAAACCTACAATCTAACTCCAACACTGATGGAGAGTACTTTGGAGATGCAGATAATACCGTGGCACCGATGGCTGAGATGGTTATGCCTATGAATCAGATCAATAGATCACCTGAGGTGAAAATAGAGTGGTCGAGCTGGTTGGCGAAGAATTGGAAGGATGAAACAAAGGTTCGCACCTCAGGCGTCAACGCCGGAATGGTTGATAAATACTATTATGAACCAATCTCTTAAGCTAAATTTCGATCAAAGAATGAGGTCCTTTATTTCTTGGAAACTGGTATCAAATGCAAGAAGGGAAAAATCGAGAATAGCAGTGATGCTACACCATCTGAGACTCCCCAAAAGCAAAACTCGAAGCGACTCGAAAATAAAAAAAGATAGTATTCCTTTTTACTTTGAATCTGCAAATCCACCTGAGAGCGTGTGTTGGATTCAAAAAATAGTTTTGAAGATACTTGAATACCTTCTACCGATGGCCAATTGTAAAAAAAGAACGGGATATTGTATTCTCAAGTGTATCGAAACTTTAGTTAGGCATAAGAAAAGAAATTAGCCTCTATAATGCGCATTAACTAGTCAATGAACCTTTCTCTTTTGCTTTTTTGTCTAGATAATCAAATTTCATCTAAATTGGCCTCACTTTTTGTATCATTGCATCATGAACAATAAGAAATGAGATATATAATCTTATTTTATCTGTGGATGGTGGCACCGATGGCTGAGATGGTTATACCTGTGAATCAGATCAATTGATCACCTGAGGTGCAAATAGAGTGGTCAAGCTGGTTGGCGAAGAATTGGAAGATTGAAACAAAAGTTCGCACCTCAGGTTTCACTGCTGGAATGGTTGATAAATACTATTATGAACCAATCTCTTGAGCTAAATTTCTATCAAAGAATGAGGTCCTTTATTTCTTGGAAACTGGTATCAAGTGCAAGAAGGGAAAAATCGGGAATAGCAGTGATGCTACACCATTTGAGACCCCCCAAAAGCAAAAATTGGAGCGACTCGAAAATAAAAAAAGATAGTATTCCTTTTTACTTTGAATCTGCAAATCCACCTGATAGCGTGTGTTGGATTCAAAAAAATAGTTCCTAAGATACTTGAATACCTTCTATCGATGGCCAATTGTAAAACAAGAATGGGATATTGTATTCTCAAGTGTATCGAAACTTTAGTTAGGCAACGCACAAGAATAAAAAATTAGCCTCTATGATGTGCATTAACTAGTCAATGAACCTTTCTCTTTTGCTATTTTGTCTAGATAATCAAATCTCATCTAAATTAGCCTCATTTTTTGTATCATTGCATCATGAACAATAAGGAATGAGATATATAATCTTATTTTATTTGTGGATTACAACAGATATGTTGTTTGAAGTCATATTGTCAATTTTTAATTATGCTCATTAACTAATTCACGTACATAAATCGATCTACATTTGTACTTGCGTGATTTTATATATGCTAGACTTTTAGAATTGATTATGAACTAAATACCTTACCTTCAACAAAATATAAGCTTTAAGTGCCTTTGGTGTTGATTATTCTAACATGACGTTGGTTCGAATAATGCATGTCCTTGCACTTATAAGAAGCATTAATTTGGTAAATAATCTCTTCAAAAGTTAAAAAAAAATTAAAAATCAAAACTATTTTCATTGAATGTTGGGGTAAACACAATAATAAACGAGAGAGAGTTGCATCATCTTATTAACTATTTTTATTCAAAATTTGTTGTACAAAAATTTTGTTCAACAAATATTTGTTTTAAGTGATTTTCTAATATAGAACTTCAACACAGAATTTGTAACGCCCAGAAAAAGAAATTACCAAAATATCCCTAGAGTGAGGGTATGCTCGTAACGCATCTTCCGAAGCTCGTATGGCAAATCCGAGACCGGATTTGGAATCAGAATGGAAAATTGAGTGGGGAACTGGTCTCGATCAATTTTTAGAGCGACCCGATCGAAAGATAAATTTTCGATCCAAATCAGAAAACAGTGACGGTCCGCGACAGAGGCGCGTCGCGGACCTATCGCGGAAGCACTTGTGCGATTTTCAAAATTTTCGACGGGATGGAGAAAACTCGTTCAAAAAAATGTTTTTCAAAAAAAAAAATAACCTGTTCGCGATAGGTCCGCGTCGCGGACCATGTATTTTTCGGACTGGAAATTTCTAAATAATTACGAGGGGCATTCCGGTCAATCCCCCACCCCTCCTAAACTCTAATACACGACTAATAACGATGTTTCTACGTGAAAAGGGTCTAAAATCCTCATTCTAGTCCTATTCCCTAAAACTAACAAGGCTAGGGCTTGAGGAGAAGGGAGAAGAGCTTGTGTGGGAAATTCGAGAAGAGATCCTAGACGTATTCAATTGTTAAGATGGGCTAACTGCGGCTTTAAAGTGATTTGCAATGTATATTTCAAGAGATAATGAAGGAAGTGCATAGATTGGCCTGATTGGGAGTTCAACTCGAGGAGAATGACGAGGGAGGAGTCAATGTTCAGAGTGGGTCTACATTATCCCTAGTAGAGAGATAAAAGAGAAGCAAGATCGAGATCCTGTCATGCTCCAATTGAAGGAGGCTGTCCACAAAAAGAAAGTGAGGGTCTCCAAATAAGTAAATGGGATATTGAGATACCAGAGTAGGTTATGTGTCCCCGATGTTGATGGAGTTCGAGAGAGAATCATGGATAAAGTTCATAACTCTAGGTATTCCATTCATCCTGGTTCTACCAAGATGTACCACGATTTGATGGGAGTCTATTGATGGAGTGGAATGAAGAGGGATATCGCTGAGTTTGTTTCTAAGTGCACGAATCGCCAACAAGTCAAATTTGAGCATCAAAGGCCTTGTGGATTGGCACAGAACTTCGAGATTCCGGAATGGAAGTGGGAGATGATTAACATGGACTTCATTATCGGACTACCGAGATCTCGAAGGCAGCATGATTCAATATGGCTGATTATGGATAGGATGACTAAATCAACTCACTTCTTGGCAGTCAAGACGACTAATACTGTGGAGAGTATGCCAAGTTGTACAACCAAGAGATTGTGAGGTTACATGCAGTTCCCTTGTCCTTCATCTCAGACAGAGGAGCTCAATTCACTTCTCGATTTTGGAGATCTTTCAAGAAGGGATTGGGCACCAAGGTAAATATGAGTACAACCTTTCATCCACAGACATATGGCTAGGTAAAACTCACCATTCAGACACTAGAAGATATGATAAGAGCCTGTGTCCTTGACTTCAAAGGAAATTGGGATGACTATCTACCATTGATTGAATTTGCATATAACAATAGTTATTATGCAAGCATTCAAATGGCCCTCTATAAAGCCTTATATGGGAGGAGATGTAGATCACCAATTAGGTGGTTTAAGGTCAAAGAAGCTAAGTTGATTGGACCTGATCTTGTTCACCAATCAATGGAGAAGGTTAAGGTCATTAAAGAGAGGTTGAAAATTTCCTAGAGTCGCCAAAAGTCTTACACTAATGTGAGGAAAAGAGACTTAAAGTTCCAGGTGAGTGATTGGGTGTACTTGAAGATGTCACCCATGAAGGGTGTCAGGAGGTTTAGGAAGAAGGGAAAATTGAGTCCTCACTATATTGGCCCTTAGCAGATCATGAGGAGGATAGGGAAAGTTGCTTATGAGTTAGAGTTGTCTGCTGAGTTAGACGCAATCATCCAGTGTTTCACATCTCGATGTCAAAGAAGTGCTTTGGAGATCCTAACTTGGTGATCCCCTTTGAGACTATTGGAATAAAGGGTAGCTTGTCCTATGAGGAGATTCCAGTCCAAATCGTTCATCGTCAGGTTCACAAGTTGAGAACCAAAGATATTGCCTCAGTCAAAGTCCGATAGAGAAATCAATTCATTGTGGAAGCCGCATGTGAAGCTGAGGATATGAGAGCCAAGTACCTGGACCTTTTCATTCCTAATAAGGAAAATGTTAAAGGTAATGTTCCTATCCTTGACTTAATTGATGTTTCTATTCTTAAGTTGATGTGTTCATTCTTGAGTCTAAGTAGAGTTTATAAAGAGTCGAGAATTTGTGTTGTTGAGTGAGTATCAAGATGAGTCCTGAGTCTATTCGTGCTTTCACACCCACCTCTGCTCATCATTCAAGGATGAATGATCCCAAGGGGGAGATAATGTAATGCTTGGCAAAATTATCAAAATACCCCTAGAAGAGATATGTGTGTATAACGTGTCTTCCCATGCTTTGATGAAAGATCCGAAGCCGGATTTGCGATCAACATGAAATATTGAGTGGAAAGGTGGTCACCGTTGATTTTTAGAGCAACCGGATCAAAAGATAATTTTTTGATGCGAAAACATGAACTAGTGTAAGTGTCTGACAGGGCCACGATGCGCCACCATGCGGACCAACATTTGGTTTTATCCAAAAAATATTTTTACGGGATTACAAATCTTGTTTGGAGAATATTTGGTGAAAAATATCAAAAATAAATTCACTCCGCGTCACAGACCCCATGTCCCCAGATGGACTTTTTTCAAATTTCATGAGACACATTCTAGACCTTTCCAAAGCCCTCCTGGGCTTAATATATGATCAAAACAGGTCATTTTAAGTATAAAAAGGGTTTTGAACCTTATTCTAAGTCCTTCAAAAAGACTAGGGCTAAAGAGGAGAGAAAAGGAGCGTAATAATTGAGGAATTCGAGGAGAGTTCTTGAAGTCAATTGTTCAAAGCTTCAGTCAGGTATGTAAGGCTAACTTAAAGCATGGAATTGTTCTTCCATGAGTCCCCTTGATTGAATTAAGCTGATAGTTGAATGTAATGAATTCTATATGTGGAATTCTTGAGTATTCTATGGAAAATTATACCTATTTTATGTATATTCTTAGATTAATGATCATCACAAACTTGATCTACTGCATAAATGATTTTCATGAATTATTTCACGAAACTCTCTATGTTATTTTACTAAAGATTGCAAGAATGAACTTAGGGGATGAGTCTAGAGCCTTGATGGTATGAATGTGCTTGTGGTTTATGATTGTACTCCTGATTTTGAGAATGTTGATGATGATGTTGAGTAAAATTGATGGTCATGGAGTCTTAAAGAGCATGAGTTAACTCTAAAGGAGTTGTTCCTAATCTAAGAGTTGATGGTTAATGGGATGAGTTGACGTACTATATCCAAGTTAGACTAAATGAAGAGAAATCCTGATGTTGATGTCTTATGAGCATGTTGAGTCCTGGGAGGAGTATTGAGCACCGAAATGAGTAAGAGTAAGTCCCACTTGACTTATTAACTATGTGGCCAGCATAAAGGAGGATTGAACCGTGAAATCGGATGTTATTTTAGTCCTAAAAGAGGACTTGATGTTCTTTATTTCTGGATCCACTGATGCCATGTCCTTTACCCCGATAAGATATTGGATAGATGCGGCAATAACATCATTTCGTTGTATTATCACTGGCTCATAGGTGATGGTTGTCGATTAGAGAAACTCCCAGATAGGTTCCTTACCGATAGTCTGCTGATGTTGAGTTGATGGTATGGGTCTTGACTAATGTTGATGAGTTATTGTCTACTCCTTACCCTTACCATAGATGGACATTTATCATTCAGAGTGAGTATCTTTCGAGTTGATGTTATCCCATGTCAGTTATGCCTATATTGTTTCACTCAGCCATTTTACATATCGTACATTCCACGTACTGATGCCACTTGGCACTACATCATTTCATGATGTAGATACAGGAGATAGAGAATTTCAGCAGATACACTGTTGAGGTTCAGAGTTCCCTAGTTCTATAGATTAGTGAATCTTCCCATGATTTCAGAGGGTACCGTTTATCATCTTTCATTTTACTTGAGCCAGTCTTTTGAGTTTATGGTAGCCATGGCCTTTCATGGTACCATCCCAGACTGTAGAAGTAAATGCTTCATAGACTACAAGATGATGTTTTGATGTTGAGGTCCTTTCCTCTTTGAATTAAGTTTCTTAAAACTTTTATTATGTCATGTCATAAATGTCGAGATTGATTCTTATTGGCCTACGACCCTTATTCATTGATGTAGAAGTAGCTGAGGTGCCCATTGCCCTATTTTCCCTATTCTAATATTTTCGCTTTGATGATTTAATGACTGTCTTGAGACTGAGTGGTTCGCTCGGGGACTAACAATTGTATTTGAGTGTTGTCCACGTCTAGGGTACCCTCCTGGGACATGACGTTAGCAGTTTGTGTACAAGAAAACTACCACACTAATATCCAGATGGCCCTGTTTGAGGCTTGTATATGGGCATCATTTTGCTTGGGTTGTTTGGTTTGAGTCCTTAGAGCCTAGACCATATGGTAATGATTTTCTTCAGGAGTTCCTTGCAAGCGTTTGGGTGATCTAGACTAGGCTGAGGATGGGTTAGAGTAGGTACCAGAGCTATGAAAATCGTTAATATTGGTGTTTGAGTTTTTGTGTTGGTGACCAAGTATTCTTACATGTGTTTCCCTTGAAGGGCGTGATGAGATTTTAGAGGCAAGGCAAGCTTAGCCTCAAGTATATAGGGTCGCACGAGATCTAGGGAGAGTTGGAGATGTTGCTTATGACTTAGCCCTACCTCATGCATTTTTAGCTATTCACCTTGTTTTCCATGTCTTGGTGTTGCATTCGTACATTCCAATGATTCTTATTTCCTTTAGTATGATTTGATTGAGTTGGATAATCATTTGATTTTTATAGAGGAGTTATTTCCCATAAGTGACTTCGAGTTATTTATGACTTCCTGGCATTGACAATTTAGTCACTTGGTCATTTATTTAGATTTAGTGCAACTTTTTATGTTTTGAGGATCTTATAACTTCAATTAAAAATATAAGTCAACGGCCTCAAAATGGGATTCTTGTGATTCAATCAGCTTCTCAAGGGCCATTTTAGGCTAATGATAAGGTGGGACTGAGTGCTAAGGTTTTTGAAGCAAGTTTGTACTAGTTAGTGTTTTAGACTTTCAATTATAGACTTAGTTTGAATTTAGTTAACATTCTTGAAAATTGTGCCCGAATAAGAATTTTGTCATCTTGTTAACTCCAAAATGTTGAGTATACCTAGAATGACATTTTGTTTCGCTCTCAAAGCTTCCAGAGTATTATTGAGCCCCATTATAGATTTTGGTAAAATTGGCATATGGTAGTGGGATCCATATTCAGTCAAAATGATGTGTTGTAAAAATTTTGACTACATTGTTGATTTTAGAATGATAAATTTTATTGGGGTAACAAATAATTTTTGTGTCCACGGGGTTCCCAATGAATTCTAAGCACCCCATAGAGATTTTTCAATTTGGCCTCACATATTGCAAGCCCTCCTATTCTTCTTGTTTGCACTAGAGGTTTTGCATTCACGGAGGTTAGGTTTCTTGGCCTTTGAGTTTTTGGACCAACAGTCATTCATATTTACAGAGACCAGAGATCTTGACCATTATGAACATGGGCAATCCTTTCCATTCATGAATAAGTGTTTCCGAAATCTCCGTATTTGCGAGATGCTATGGCCGCATTTGCAAAGGTCATTTAGTCTAGTCTTTTAAAATAAAGACAAGACATATTTTTGCTCGACATCAGATTTCCAAAATGTGATATCTTTAATATTTTAGCTCCAAATAGAGTTATAAAACACATAGGTGTTGAGAATCTTTATGGCTAAATGTAAGAAGAATGATATAGTATATACAATGTCCTTTCTAATTTTCTTAAATAGTCTGCGCAAATGTTGAGAGTTTGAGCTACGAATTGTCATTCGGCGGTCAAGGCCGACTATTGCCGAGACTCCGGTGATGTGCCACATGTTCTCTTGAACGCTTTCCTCTATGTCTTCATAAGACTTTCTCCTTTGCAACATTGGGCGATGGTTCTTCACTCCGCCGATACAATTCGGCGATTCGCTAAAGTTCCTATCTCATCGCATTATTGTCAAGGTTTTGGGACTTTGAATATTGCAACTTTACGCGGTCTGTTGTGCCAATTGGTGGTGCACCGAATATGTTTTCGGACATAGATTCTGACCGCATTCCTGACTTTGGCTTGAACCTTGGTTGCTACAATGCTAGGCAGTCTCTCTGAGTGTTCGACAAATCACCGAATATGTAGGCGATGCAACTTTTCTCTGCCTTTTGACACTTTTGCTCCCTTTCCAAGATTTTTCATGTATTATCTATTTATGCGCTTTTGATCCCATTTCTGATATAGCACATGCATATTCATTAGAGATTGAAAATAATAGTACACTAAGGACAATGTTTCTTTGCAAACTAACTGTAAAATGAGTCCAAAATATGGACTCATCAACAATCCCAACTTAAGCCTTTGCTTGCCTTCAAGAAATTCAAACATCAATCCATCCAATTTCTGAGCTTGCAAACAGGGCCACAAGGAGCAACACATACATTTTCGCCTTTTTCATCCCTTCTTGAATTTCCACAAACCACTTATGTGATTTTGAAGCCTCGAGAGATGACTAAAAAGTAATCCAAACATGGCTATGCTCACAATTGCTCATGTAGCTACTGATCACTGCGTAAAGGCATCATCATTTGCCCTCACACCAAAAAATATCCTAAACACACAAGATTATGATATTATTTTCAAAGGATCGCTTCAACTCTCACTCTCCCAGTTGAGAAATGACATGTAAGCTTTAACCCATAGGCTTGCCCTTATTCTTAATCAGAGTTCACTTGATTTTCTTCCGGACTAAGATCCCAAAGGACTTTGTTAGGACTGTTATGTAAGGTTAAAGTTGGGTGAGATAGCATATGGACAGTAGTGGCTCATCCCTCCTTGAACTCTACACATTCTTTTCATGCTCAAAGGTCCTTTTGGTCCTCTTTTATTCTTCTTCTTTTGACATCTCTTTTTCTTTTGATTCATCATCCTAAGTGTCTCCCCTCTTTGCACTCTTTTTCACAGTTTTGGCGGGTCCTCTTTTTCAAGTAGCTTTGTTCAACTTTTTCAAACAAAATATTTTTACATTTTCCTTTCTTTCATTCATTTCTAGGACTCTTTACTTTTCTTTCTTTCTCTTTTTCCCCTCGACGTTTTCATGGGAGACACCCCTTACTTTTTACTAACACCCCCATCTTAGCCTTTGGCCATCACTTAGTCCATTAAAAGCTCAAGGAGTGATTGGTAAGGAACAATAGCGAATTGTCTTTCTCAAATATGAGTCAAGGTTACATGGTTACCAAAGAAAGGATCAAGGATCAAGGCTCAAAGGGCTTCACTGGGGACTCATTTTAATTGTCAAGGGATGTCACTATGGTCAAATGGACTTAATAGAACCAAAGAGGGCCTAAGGTCCTTTCCTAATTTGAAATTAATCAAGTTACTCCTCAAAATAAACCGGGCAAGTTTTAGATGTTGCAAAACATGCATTTCAACAAAATTCCCAATCCCACATTGGCAAAATGGATTCGCAATTAAACAATAACAACACACTTGCAATTTTCGATCATCGCATATCTAAGCATAATTTCTCACATAATTAATACACTTGCAATTTTCGATCATCGCATATCTATGCACAATGACTACCTGCCTTCTCTACAGCTAGCACCCTATCCTTCAAGTTGGCCAACTCCTTCCCATTGTCATTAATCATCGTCTCAAGTCTATCCATCCTCAGTTTATGTGCCTCTATCAACAACCACTGCTTGGCCTCGTTCTCAACATATGGCTTCAAAGCTTTGGTGATGGCCGCCTCAACTAGCTTAGGCACATATGACTCAACCCTAGTGGCGTGAAGATCGACTACTTTCTCTAGTCGGCCAAAAAGCAAAAATAGTGGCCCTAGTGAGTGGGGTTGCTTATCTGTAGCCTATGCCTCCACCTGTGTCTCAATGGTGGGAATGGGGGCAGGAGATGAATATAAAGTAGGGGAAGGAGAGGTTATACCTGCCTTGAAGCTAGGCTCTACAGTGTTGGACTTGAGGGCCTTAACATCAATCACCGGTATTTTGGTAGTCAACTTCTTGCTTTCCCTATCTTCCTCGTTCCTCAGAAACTCAGCCTTAATCCGTGGGATGTCCATGGATGCCGATGGAGTTACCTCCACATTAGTCTTCTTGTTTCTAGGCACCCTAGCCTGCTTACATAGAGCTGTGATGAGACTTAGGAATGGCAAAGTGGTTTTCTCTTATTTTTCCTAGTGAGGATTTATGGAGTGATAATTAACCCATAGTTGAACTCTTTTCTATCCATAATGCAACAAACTAACGCAACTTTGGCATGTCGATGTATCGACTCATTCTAAGAAGGCATCAAATTGCTGTTAATGAAACCAAACCAAAACCTTGTTGGTATGTTCATCTTCTTCTTCTCAATAATTGCTTCCTCCTTTAACCACGATGTAGCTAGAATTCTAATCAACGGGGATAACCATGCTTTGATGTCCTCAAAAGTCATGAGCTACATTAAATCTTTTAGGTAGCTCCGGCTCTGAAATGTGCAACCTATTAATTTCAGCCTCACAGCATGGGACTTGCACACCCCTAACCTCCATAGCATCAAGAGGTTTTAGCACCATTAGTACTCTGTTTTTTTCTTTATAAGGGATTGGCCATAAGCCTCATAGAAATCATAGACCAAGCTGAAAACGTATAGATCTCGAGGATTGGTGAAGATCTGGAAGTTATGGAATTTAAGGACTTCCCAGACCTCTAGGTACCAATCAATTACTTCATCAGTTGATCACTATTTTTCCTCTAAGATTGTCCTATTCCCTTCAACCATGAGCCTATTTAGAAAGCATTTTCATTCAAGCATTCTCATGATCATGGTATTATCTCAAGTGAAAGCATTCAAACAAGGCGACAACTATGAAATTGAGATAGCACCCACAAACATTCCATAATCGGGTAGTAAATCAGTCATTCTTAAACCTAGCCCAAGTCATAAGCACCACTTATTTCAACATACTTTTGAATGAAGCAAAACCCGCAATAAATCACTCAAGTATGCAATACAGGAGATCTGTTGTGCCTTTTATTAACAAAACTAGTGTTGAGACCACTCCGCCAGTTTCCACAGACATCTGACGAATTGAGGCCGAGTTCCAGCGAGACAAGGAGGATAAAGCCATGAAAAAGTCAGCCAATCAGGTATACCTTGTTGCTTGAGACAGGTACTCCAAGTGACAATACTCGAGTCAAGTATACCTTGTTCCTTTGCCTCTGATCCCTTCCTCTCCTACTCCAACTCTTTCATCATCTACTCAGCCGAAGCTACAGACTTCAAAAGATCGACCCCTGATCATATAAGCTACCTTTTACGATATTGCCTAGTTAGCCAAATTAGTTAACACTAGGGATACTTGGGTGGAATCCTCTCTGCCTACATTGATATCGAGGGATATTACAGCTGCATTGGTCCCATTACTAGATGAGGTCAAGAAGCAGAGATAGATGATTGAGAAGCAGAACTTGAGGCTAGACTAGTTGACTGTTAGTGTAGAGGGCCGTGGAGAAAACATTATTGCTTTGTTAGGCAGGGTGATGCTTTAGAGGCTAAGAGTGGTGTGAGTGTTGATAGGATGGTTGTGAAGGCCAATATTGCTGAGTTGAAGTAGGAAGTGGCAACATTAAAGTTGCTAATATTACACCACTTTAGGTTATGGTGGATGTGCCCCAAAAGGCTACTACAGATGCGCCACCTGAGGCTGTTATGGATGTCACTGCGGTTGTAAATACTGAGGATGATGTGATAGCGTCTTCCCCAAAGAAATAAAAGGAGGCTTTGGGAGTTGATTTCAACTCGGAGGAGCATGGGCGGTTGAGAGAAACGGAGGAGGCCATCCTCGCAGCCGTCATTAGAGAGTCTCTTCGGGGTAGATCCATGATTGGGATGAGTGGATCACCCGGTGTAGCTGAGCCAAAGCATGTGATGCCACTGTTTGGTTTGAAGTCCAGTACTCTAACATGAACTTCAGAGCCTACACCCCAGGACCTGGGATGGATGCCCCCGCTACCTCTTTTCCAACTCCACCACCACAACATACTGAGTGATCAACGAGATTCTTTATCATGCTCCTTCCTTTTGAGCATTATTGCTATTTTTCTTATACGTTGAGGAAAATATTTTCTTTTTTAGGTGGGAGTGAGCATTTAGAATCCCAATATTTGATGATGTTATTTTTATTTTTTGAGACAATCGCTTATCTTTAGCTTTTGATTTTCATTGATGTGTAATTAAAACAATCTTTTACTTTGTGTTTTTAAATATTATTTTGGTTGTGACTTGTAAATACTGTTTTGGGTTGTAATATTTAGTAACTTCTTTTGTTTTTATTTTGATAGATGTCTTTTGGATGATGTGTGCTGATTATGTCCTACCTTTTGATTTCGTCAAAATACTTGTGCGTATATGAAAATCCATTTCAAAAACGATGTGTAATGTTTTAAAATCCTTAGCAATATGAGTATTGATCACCAAACTATCTTTGATTTGGATAGTGTCGTGAATGAAAAGCATGTATTGACTCACCTAATTAGTTTATCTCATGTGAAAATGATCCTTGCATGTATTGAATGCATCTTGAGTTGACTAAGTGAATGTCGAGCTTGGATATGCAATAATTGATAAATTGTGAATGTGAGTTTTCTAGCCATTGTTTGAATTCGGGATCTATTTTTCCATGGGAGGTGAGGTATTTGTTGAACAACATGCTTGTTGATAGCTGGAACTTGGTTGGTTTGTCTTGAAGTATTATCTTGGTTGAATCTAGATTAGGAAGATGACATCAACTCTTTTTTGGTTTCTTGTATTTCCACTTAGACCAAATAACCTCCCTTGACATTAATTGTATCCCTAGTGAGCCCCGTTGAGATTTAAGCCTTTTCCTTAGAAACCTTGTTACCCTTGACTTTCGATTGAAAAGATATTCCTTTTTTATGGACATAATTCCCTCCTTGATCTTGAATTAGTGAAATTTGTGGCCAAAGGCCAAAGTTGGGGTTGTTGATAAGAGAGAGGTGCCTCTCATTCAAAAGTTTGTGGAATGAAACAAGAAAGAAATAGAGGAGCCCATGCACGATGAAGGAAAAAACAGAAAATTAAGAAAAATACTTGAACAAAGAAAGAAGAGAATAATTTTGTTCAAAATAGGACCCTCCAAATTTAAAAAAAAATACTTACATGGGGGACACCTGATGTTGAGGTTCAATGCAAAATAATGTAATTGGGAAAGAAAGTTAACGGGGGAATAAAAGAGTCATGAGAGTTGTGTGTAGAGTTCAAGGAGGGATTAGTAATTTATGCCTAATTCTGTCATACCTGTCCTCTAGCCTACATTACAACTCCAGCAAAGTCCTTTGTGATCCTAGTGCGAATAAGGGCAAGCCTATGGGTAAAACCTTGTGTGTTATTTCTCATTTGGAAGTGTGAGAATTGCTAGATCCTTGAAGTTAATGTCATGATTTTTTTGTATAAGGATATTCTTTGTTGTGAGGGTAGGTGGTGGTGTTTTTTGGCATTGATTAGCAATCGCATTGACAATTGTGAGCATAACTTTGTCTTGAGAACTCCTTAGTCATCTCTTGAGGCTTCAAAATAACATAAGTGGTTTTATAGAAGCTTAGAGGTTTGACGAAAAAGGGAGGAATGTATGTGGTGCTCTTTATGGTCCTATTTGCAAGCATTATGCTTGTATTGACATGCATGAGGGCAAGCAAGAATTCAAGTTCGGGATGTTGTTGAGTCCACATGTTTGACCCATATAGAGCTTAAATTACATGAAAATGTTGTCCTCAAAATTTTTTTGCCTCATAAGTTGACCAATTTGTGTGTTTGTTGTTAGAATGAGGATGGAAATGCATGGAGGGACAAATCTTAGCAACACAAGACAAAAGGAGCAAAATTTCCAAAAAGGCGGTAGAATCGACATCACCAAATGGTCTGATGGATCACCGTAGAAGGACAATGACTGCCTAAAGTTGTAGTGTCTAACCCCAAGGATTCAGTGTAAAAGGGTGACAGTGGTGAAAGATCGGCGGGTAACTAAATAGGTTTGACAATGCACATATGCATCATCAAATGTTACAGTGACCCAGGCCTTCAGTAGATGTCCAAAAAGGCGGTCATGTACACATTCAGCTGATCGCTGATGTGTGTGGCGATGGTTGATCTTAATCGTCAATTGGTGATTCATGCACTAAATGGGAGTATTTCTGTATGGAGCATGAAAGAAATTCAAAAGGAGTTATTAGTACACATTAATAGAGATTGAGATGAGTAGTACAACACATACAACTCTATGAAGGAGATATACAATGAAGAGAGAAAATTAGTTTTGTCTTTAAGAAGAGTTTCTAGTAATTGGCTTTTGGGAGTGAAGATCTAAGCTAGACTTGAAATTCATTTCAATTTTCTTGTTAATTTCAACTCCCATTGCAATGGAGAATGAATTTGTTAACTCGGTTTTCTTTTAATTATGCTAGGCTAAAACCCTCATGCTTGGGTGTGTGTAAATAACTTAGGTTCTTGAATTCATGATTGAGTTTTAATTATTTTGAATGTACTGTTATTAGTTGGTGTGACTTCATGTTTTTTACCATGTTTAATTGAAACTTTGACGTTGTAAACTCAGGGTTTACGTTTAGATCTTTAATTATTGCATGTGTCGTTGAATGATTAAAGTGGGTAATGAACATGATAGCTTGAAATGTTGTGGTTTGGTTGAATGCTTGATCAAGGTTCAACGACTAAGGTTTTAGAGGGTTTGCTATTCAATTGCTAGGAGCTCAATGTCTTCTAGTGTGATTTGGTATATGAAGCTTTAGCAAGTTCATGTTAAACACTACTCTCGTCCGATCAGAGATTGTAGTTATTAGCAATCTAGCTTACCACATCCAATTATTGCATTTGTTCAACATATAAGACCCAAATATCGATTTCTCGACCCAAGTGTCACACCCCTGGGATGCTTCTTCTCCATTAATGTTAAAATCACTTGACGCAATCCCATTTTTATTACTTAATGGATCAAATCATTTTTATTAATTCTACAAACAATTAGAACAATTCAATACTTCAAATTGTGAATCTGACTGTTACTTGTGGATTCGACCCTGACTCCTAGTTGGGTAATTATACTGATCACAACCGCCATACTTCTTATTGGTTTTGATGTATGATTGAGGTGAACATTTGCAGTGGTAGTGTTTACACTTAAGATATGGCGACATTATTTACGCGGGGTGCACTGTTATATCTATACAGACCATCACAACCTATAATACATTATGACCCAGCGTGAGATGAATTCTAGGATTTGTGCACTGTGACATCTATACAGTCTTCTATATTTGATAAGATTTGTGCTAGGCAGTATGACGATAAGGCGTGAGCCACCCTCAGGGATTAAGTATCGCAGACTGGTAGTGACCAGTCCATGGTAGACTCAGATGGTATTCTCTGATTTGATGGTCGGCTTTGTGTTCCCACAGTCGATGGTCTGATTTAGTTGATTCTGTATCTGGCCCATGATTCTAGATATTACATCATGGCAAAGATATATCGAGATGTGTGATAGCATTACTGGTGGGACAGTATGCACAGAGATATAGCTGATCATGTGTCTCATTGTCTTAATTAGCTGTTGAAGAGTCCGCATGTTGGAATCATATAGAGATTAAATTGCATAAAATATTATTCACAATGTGTTCTTTTGCCTTGAATATTAACCAAAATACGAGTTTGATGCTAATACTGAGGAATAATATGCATGAGGGATAAATATAGCAAATCAAGATAAGAGGAGGATAAATGCCAAAAAGGGGGTGGAAATCGTCCGTCGCTGAAGTGTTCGGAAGTATGCTATCTGGTACCAATGATCGTCTAATGTTACAGTGTTCAAACCCAAGTGTAAGGTGAAAAAGAGTGACAGAGTGCATAATTTGGCGGATCGCCAAATTAATTTGGAGATCCACTCACTTAAAGTTGCAGAAACTATCAAAGAAGAAAGTGAAATTTGAGGTTCAAGAAAAAGATGCGAGTCACAATTCAATGGATCGCCGAAGTTATTCAGTGATGATCAGTACCTTCACCTAAAGTTACAGACTCTAGGAGGTTTAATGTCGGTCCAAAGACGTGGTCTCGGGCACATTCGACGATCACCAAATTTGTTCGACGAGGTAAACTTTAACCGCCTAATTGTGAATCATGAAAAATTTAAGCGTATTTTTATTTGAGGTATAAAAGGCCAACAGGAAAATTTTCTAAAGTTATTACTGAGCATATTGACACTTCTACACACAGACGAGAAAGTACAATTTCAGAGAATACTTTGCTCGGAGAAGAAGATTCTTGTACTTGGCAATTTAGGTTACGAATTGAAGAAGGAGAGGAGGACTTCATACCAATTTTTTTATTTTAAATTTCATTGTCATGGATAATGCCTTTGGTAATTCCATTTTAATTTTGAACATGAGTGGCTAAAAACCCCATGTTTTGGATGTGCTATGTAGCTGAATGTTAATTTCATGCTATGGGTCTTTGATTTAATTGAATACTATGTGCTAATTTGATGTAGGTTTGCATTTTCCTTTATCTATAATTGTAAATCTATGGTTGCGAACTAAGATTCATGTTTTGATCTTTGAATATTGCATGAAGATGAGTATTAGGAGTGGAAGGATTTTGTAATAGTCTTCGGTATCACGTGTTGGGGTTGAATGATGTAATAGGATTCAATCGACTAAGGTTGTAAATTGTTTACCTACAAATTTGTATAGGTTTCTTTGGCTCTTATGTGAAGTGCATGTGAAGTCTTAACCGATTTGTATTGATACACCACAATTGACTTAACCATGGCTGTAGTTACCAGCTCTTATTAGTCTCATAAAGACTCTTTATCAACTCATGAACTCAAACTCTAAAGTCCTCTCTTGCTTTCAGGGACTTTAACTCATCTCAATTAACTCAATTCTCACTTAAGAACTAAAGGACTCAGATCATCATTAAGAAGAAGTCATTTAGGAAGAACTCAAGAACTCAATTATGGAGACTCATAGGATCATCAATCTCAATTTACTCAACCTCATACTAACATCAAGATTACCATCAACATACTCAAGTTAAGGCTCTAGATGGCATCCCTAAGTTCATTCATGCATGCTTTCACAAATATCTTATATGGTTTATACAATGTCTCATAAAAAGTATTGAATTCAACAAAACAAGTTTATGTGATCATCAACATATGAAAATACATGTAATAAATATAATTTTCACGAAAATATTTCAAGAATTATGTATGGGGACTCATGAACTCTCAACTCCTCTATTACCATCAATGGGGCACATGGGAGAACAAACCCATGCTTTAATTTAGTCTTCAATACCTAGTGTGAAGCTTTTGGACAATCAAGATCAATGAAATCTCTTCAAACTCCTCAAATTTATGTTCGTCTTCTCTTCTCTTTAGCTGTAGTCTTTTTCAAGAATTTACAATGGCTTAGGAATTGGGTTTACAACCCTTTTTACGCTCAAAATGACCCATTTTGATCGTTTTAAAACCGTTTTATACTCAAAATGACCCATTTTGATCGTATTTTGAGTTTAGAAAATGTTGAAAAATGTATGGAATGCCCCTCACGAAATTTTAAAAAACGTTCGCCTCGGATCAAGGGGCCCATGATGCAGACCTTGTCCATTTTGGGTATTTTTCATCGAAAACTCTCTGAACGAGTTTTTTAATCCCGTAGAAAATTTTGGACAAAAGTTAAGTGTTAGTCCGCAGCAGTTATGCATCGCACACTTGTCGCACACCCTCGCTGGAATTCATTTTCGCATTGAAAAATTATCTTTTGATCCGGTTGCTCTAAAAATCAGCAGATGCCACTTTCCGGCTCAATTTTTCATGCTGATCGTATATCTAGCCTCGAATTTTCTGTCGGAGCATGAGAAGACACGTTATGCGCACATCTTTTCTCTAGGGGTATTTTGGTAATTATACCAAGTGTTACAACGGATGAGTCGCTGAAATTGAAGATTGACAAATGAATATTCGACTAGGGATTTTAGATCTTTCCCTTTTTTGTCTTAGGTGATTCTCTTATGAATTCCTCCCAAACATTTTTGTCTTTCACTTGCTGCTGTTATGAAGCAGCTAGATGAGCTTTGGCCTCTTTTTGTCTCACAACAACTCGTCAAGCTTTTTAGTGGACGGATAAGTCACTAAAGATGAAGATTGAGAGATGAATATTTGGCTAGAGATTTTAGATCTTTCCCCTTTTTGTGTTAGGTGATTCTCTTATGAAATCCTCCCAAACGTTTTGGTCTTTCACTTCTATTGCTACTGCTATGAAGTAGATGAATGAGCTTTGGCCTCTTTTTATCTCACAACAGCTTGTTAAGCTTTTCAGTGGACGGATGAGTCATTGAAGATGAAGATTGAGAGATGAATATTGACTAGGGATTTTAGATCTTTCCCTTTTTTGTGTTAGATGTTTATTTGTTCTTCATTTCTTTTCATATCAAGCTTTTTTAGATATGTTTTCTATTTGTGATGTTGAATCATTTGATTGGGCCCGAATTGTTCATGTTTTTAATAAAAAGGCTTGATTGTCTAATAATAATTTTATTATTTTAGAAAATACATAAATAATTTAAACTTCACTATTTTTCCTTAATAACGAAACATATTCAGCATGATTAGTTAACAATCATGTGATATACAACCAATAGTGCAATTTCATTTGTGCCGAATTCAAGAAATCCATACTAATTAAGAATTAAGTGTCCAAAATAGTTGATTTGATTCCAATGAATTACACTCTATGAAATCATTGTGTTTGATAATATTTTTTCAAATGAAATTTATATTTGTTTTAGATTGAATTGGGTAATTAAGTGGTACAAAATTTATGTTTATTCACAGTGTAAAATTTTAAAATATGAACAAATTTTCTTTTTTGGAAGTTACATAAATAATTTATGAATGACTAATTTTGCCTTAATAGTATAATATATTCAACGGAAATGTAGATAAAATTCAAATACTAATTAAGAATAAGGGTATAAAATTATTTATTTCACTTCAGTGATGTAACACCGTAGAAGTCATAAATGTCATATCTGATCATAGGGGTTTAGATATTCAAATGTACAGAAAAATTAAAACTTATGAACAACATATTTAGATAGTAAAATAAACTATGGTATCGTAGCCTAATTTTCAATGTCATGATGACATCTACTACAGTTATCAATGAGTAAGCCAAACCTTTGCAGAACAATCAAAAGAGTAACAGTAAAACCAACAAAATAAAGCATCAACTAAAACAAATAAATTACAAGAAGTAATAGAAATTGAAGAGCAAAATATTACAGGACTAGTCTAATACTACTGGTATGCAAGGAGAAATATGTGTAATGCACCATGCCTATCTGGCAGTAAAGTAATACTACACTCAGCTATCTTCCAACCTTTCATCCTAATTATTGACATCCATAACCTCTTCTCTTGGGTCATATCTTGGTAAGCTAAGATGCTTTATATACAATTAATCATCTCTCCTCAATACTTCTTCAACCTACCTCTACATCTCATTAAACACATCAGCCTCAACCTTCCGCTCCTCCTCACTATGACATCTATGTAGATCTTCTTCACATGCTCAAACCATCACACATAGTTACTCTCACGTTTAAGATATCCTCATCCTAATTTTACTTCTCCTAGTATGCTCACATATCAACCTCAACATCCTCATTTATGCATCTCTTATCATCTTACATGAGAGTTCTTAATTGATCAACGCTCCACCTAATAGAACATAGTTTTTTTTAACTACACGACTATGTAGAGCTTGCCTTTATGTTTCAATGGTACCTTCTTAATGACAAATTCACTAAATCCAATTCCTATTTGTTTTGACTCCAATGATTTGAACCTTAGTGAATCCTTCACACCTTGTTCTCTTTTGCAAATGAATATTATGTTTAATTTGCTTTAGATTGAAATGAGTCATTACAAAATATTAGATGATATATTTTGAAGATTTAATTTTTTTTATATATTTTTAATTGATAATTTAGGATAAATATACTATTTTTAAATTAAGAATTGGTATATTAAAAAAGCCCTTGCGTTTGGTTTTCTTTTTTCTAGTGTATTGAAATGAGTCATCTATAAAGGGTAGAATTACATGTATTGATGGTATTTTTTTATAATAGGTATAATTAATAGCCTAGAACAAATTTACAGCTTTGAAAGCTACATATATAAATAATTTAGGAATCACCATTTTTCCCTAATAATAAAAGATCATTAATATGATTGTAACTGAAATTTGTGTGATATGATTTCTTTGACAATAAAGTCAATAAATTCATAATAATAATTAAGATTAAGAGCACAAAATTTTTTATTTGACTCAAATGTGTTACACCATTGGGAAACTTCGCGCATGATTCTATCTTTGTAAATAAAATTATGTTTGTTTTAGGTAAAAAATGACTCAAGAAAAAGTGCAAATATGCATTGTTTGTATTAATTAATAATCTAGAACAGCTATATGCTTACCAGATTTGTAGTTATAGAGTTGAAGAAGTCATTGGCAGTGCTTGATTTCATGGAGTTTGTGAGAAAATTGAACGTCTCTTCTCCCAAACCTTTTGGTCTTTCAATTCTATCGTTGAAACTATAGAGTAGATGGATGAGGCTTGACCTCTTTTTGTCTCACAACAACTCGTAAAATTTTTTTAGATGCGGAGTGGTTACTGAAGATGAGGATAAAGAGATGAAGATTGGATTAGAGATTATCTTTCCCCTTTTTGTGTTAGGTCTTTATTTTCTTTCATTTCCTTTCATTTCAACCTTTTTTAGATATGTTGTCAATTTGTGATGTCGGGCTGTTTGACTGGGCAAAAATTGTTAAATGTTCTTAATAAAAGGGCCTGATGGTCTAAGAATAATTTTACTGTTTAAAAGTTATATAAATAATTACACTCCACTATTTTTTCTTAACTAGTCTTTTCTCACATGCGTTGCACGTGTAATTTTTTTTATTTTTGCATAATTCTACCTAATTATTTTTAATAATATTTATTATGTATATATTCATATTTGGAAAAAATCAACTGAGTTGTAAATTAATAATAAATAAAAAAAATTAAATATAACAAAAATTAATAATATTGAGTAACCTGAAGATATATATGCACCAAGTCAAATGTGTGAAAAATAAATATGGTTTTCTGGAGGTAGAAAAAAGATCTTCAATATTCAATAGAACTATCTAGAATTTTATAGAATAATATCATAAATATTATCTTCTAAATATCTAACAAAAATCTAGACTATTCTATAATTTATCATAAATATCTAATACTCTAGACTATCTAGATTTTTCCTAAATATATATATTCAAGATATTATTCTACAAAATTCTAGAGAGTTTTATGAAATATCTAAGATCTTTTTTCTACCTCCAAAAGACCATCTTTATTTTTCACACTTTTGACTAGATGCATATATATCTTCAGGTTACTCAATATTATTAGTTTTTAAAGCTGCCAAAGTATCTATTTTAGAGCTTTCAAAAATTATGTCGTCTGTCTTTTGTGACACTCTATAACTCTATCCTCACATGTACCTATGTTTGAAGCCTCACTCTCATATGTGGAAAGTGTATTAAGGTCATAATAGACCTCTAGTAGTTAGTCGAGTTCAAAACTTTTCTATAAATTGAGTTTCTAGTCTTAGATTATGCAAGGGTCAACTTTAAATGATCATAACTCTTAGCACACAAAGAATTAGATGTCCCATGACCTACCAAATGAAAGCTCTTAGATTAGCTTTCCAACGCAACTGATTTCACTTCACATGGAGTTTGAAGTCAAAAGTTATGACCGATTTACTGAAGACTGCCTGAGCAGAGTTGCTTCTACAAAACCCCTTTAGGGGCCGTAGATTAAAGTATGGCCTGTCTACCAACTTGTGGAAAAAATTCCTGAAAGTCTAATTTGTCATGCCCCGGGAGGGTACTCTTGGCGTGGCCGACAATTAGAGACTATTGCTAGTCCCAAGCGAACCACTTAGCCTCATCACATTCATTCAATCAAACAACTCAACTGAACAGTGGAAATAAAAGTAAGTAAATAGGCACATCTCATCTAAAGTCTCAAGATAAATAGATAACAATAAAGGCTAGTAGAAAGAACTAGCTCACAATCTTGACATCAACGTTCAACCATCGCCTATGAAGCCTCTATCAATAATCATGTGGTGCCAATGACAGACCCATGGCTACCCAAATCAAAATAAAAGAATAGTCCAAAAAAATAACTCTAACACAAGATGAAATAACTCATAGTGGATCCTCCGGAGTAGGGGAGGCTCACCAAATCAGCTACGAATCTCAAATCTTCAACGGAGTGCCTGTTGAGGATCTCTAGTACCTGCCTCTACATCACAAAAAGATGCAGTCCAAAAGGGACATTAGTACATGGAATGTAATGGTATGTTAAATAGCTGAGTGAAACAGAATCAGGTAAAATAATATTGAAACAACATCAACTCAAAATACACATCAAACCTCATCAAACCGTCAAATGTCTATCTATGCAAGAATAAAGAGTAGACAAGTGACCCATCAATTAATCAATCTCATCAATCAACTCAAACTCATCTCAAAGGAGCTCACCTCCTCTCATCTCATCTCATCTCACCTCAAAGTACTCATGGCAGGAAATTTATGGGAGTTTCTCTTATCCGACAACAAGCACTTATGAGCCAGTGAATGTACAACAATCTCGCTGATGTTGCCACATCCATTCCAAACTTGCCAAGTAGGGAATGAATCGAAACCATATCAACTCAGCTATATGGAGTCAGTTGTCAATAAGTCCGCTATTGCTTTTAGGGACTTTTAATCAGGAGGGAATCACAATATATGTGATGGTTCTAAGCCTCACCTATGTTTGGCGACGTAGTTTGATGAGTTCATGTCGGACTAACTCTCACTCTTTCGGTGCTCGATACTACTCCCATGACTCAATGCTCATAAACTATCAATCCAATATACTTATAGGGACTTTCGCCCTATCATCAATCAGTCTCATAGGGGCTTTACCCTCTCATCAATCAACATTTCATAGGGACTTTAGCCCTCTCATCAATCAATCTCATCAATGATTCAAGATTTAGAACAATCATTAGAAAACAATCGAATAAACATATCGGTGGAGTTTATTTATGGAGACTCATAAGATAATCAATTTCTATCAACTCATCATCATCATCTCATCACAATCAACAATATCAATTCAAGGCTCTAGACTCAATTCTCAAGTTCATTATGCATGCTTTTCAAATCAGTCATGTAGGGTTATGCAATTCTTCATGAAAATGTTCAATTTAAGAAAATAATTAGTATGATAATCATCAACATAGGAAAACATGTAATTTCAAATAAAATTGTAGGAAAAACCATCAAGGATCATGTATGTAGACCCTCCAAATAATCCAGTCATCTATGACCATCTATGGGGCACACGGGAGAACAATCCCATGTTTTTAGTTTATCCTTACATACTTGGGATGCAGCTATCAATCAGTCACGTCAAAGATTTCTTCTCAAATCTCTCAAACTCAAGCTCTTCTCCTCCTTCCTCAAGTCCTAGCCTTGTTATATTATTGAATAGGACTTAGAATGGGGGTTTTAGACACTTTTTACATCCAAACGACCTTATTAGATTGTGTATAGAGTTTAGGAGGGGTGGAGAATTGATCGGAATGCCCCACATAAAAATTTGAAATTTTCAGCTCGAAAAAGACCCAGCCCGCGACGCGGACTAGTCGCGCATAGTGTACTTTTGGAAAAGGTTTCTGAACAAGTTTTCTCAACCCCGTCGAAATTTTAAAAAAAAATATAAGTGCTGGTCCACGATGTTTTGTGCTTCCGATCGAAAAATTATCTTTTGATCGGATTGCTCTAAAAATCGATCGAGACTATGTTCCCACTCAATATTTTGTGCTGATCACAAATCTGGACTCGGATTCGCCATACAAGCATTGAAAGATGCGTTATGCGCATACCCTCACTCTAGAGGTATTCTGGTAATTTTACTGCGCATTACATCATCTCACCCTTGGGATCATTCATCCTTGAATGAAATGAGTAAAGGTGGATATCAGGGCAGGAATAGACTCAAAAGTCATCTCAACATTCAACTCAATCAATCAAACTCTCGACTCTTCCTCGACCTCAATCAATACTACTCAAACTTAAGGATAGAAAGCTACATCAAGAATAGATCAATCAATTTAGTGAAAGGTAAGTAATTTACCTTCAACACTCTCGTCTTCTTGCATGAATAGGTGCGTATATTTGGCCTTCATCTCTTCCTCAATTTCCCATGTGGCTTCCTCAACGCATTGATTTCTCCACAGGACTTTGAATGAGGTTATCTCTTTGTTCCTCAACTTACGAATCTGATGATGAAGGATTTGAACCAGAACCTCTTCGTAAGATAGGGTATCTTTGACTCCAATGCTATCAATAGGGATCACCAAGGCAAGATCTCCCAAATATTTCTTCAACATCGACACATGGAATACCGGATGGACTCCATCTAACTCGCAAGGTAACTCTAACTCATAAGCAACCTTCCCAATCCTCTTCATAATCTGATATCGTCCAACATAGCGTGGACTCAACTTTCAGCCTTCTTCCCAAATCTTAGAACACCCATCATATGTGACACTTTCAAGTACACCCAATCATCTACCTCAAACTCTAAGTCTCTTCTTCTCACATCGGTATAAGATTTTTGGCGGCTCTGGGCGGTCTTCAATCTCTCTCTAATGACCTTGACCTTCTCCATCGATTGGTAGACAAGATCAGGCCCAATCAACTCCGCTTCTCCAACCTATAACAACCTAATTGGTGAACTACATCTCCTCCCATACAAGGCTTCTAAGGAGCTATTTAAATGCTTGCATGATAACTATTGTTATATGCAATTTTAATCAATGGTAGGTGATCATCCCAATTCCCTTTAAAATCAAGAACCCAAGCTCTCAACATATCCTCTAGCGTTTAAATGGTATGCTCTGCCTGACTATCTGTCTGTGGATGAAAGACTGTGCGCTGGTTCACTTAGTGGTAGAGGTGAAAGAAAAGCAAGATCGGGATCCTATCCTCCTTCGGTTGAAAGAAGATGTTCAAGAGCAAGAAGTATTAGTGTTTGCAAAAGGGGGAGATGGAGTCCTGAGATACCAAGGCAGATTGTGTGTACCAAGTGTTGATGGCCTTAGAGATAGAATTCTAGTTGAGGCTCATAACGCCAAATACTTTATTTACCCAAGTGCAACAAAAATGTATAGGGATTTATGAGAGGTTTATTGGTGGGGTGGCATGAAAAAGGACACTGTAGAGTTCGTGTCTAGGTGTCTGAATTGCCAGCAAGTCAAGGTGGAGCACCAAAGGCCTTGTCATGTGGCCCAAAATATTGAAATTCAAGAGTGGAAGTGGGAGAGGATTAACACTGACTTCATAATAAGTTTACCCTGCTCTCGTAGGCAGCATGATTTCAATATGGGTAATTGTAGATAGAAAGACCAAGTCAACTCATTTTCCACCTGTCAAGACGACTGATACAGTTGAGGACTATACCAGCCTTTACATTAAGGAGATAGTTAGATATAAGGGGTTCCTATATCCACTATTTCAGACAGCAGAGCGCAGTTCATAACACAATTTTGGAAGTCCTTTCAGAAAGGGCTGGGTACGATGGTGAATCTTAGTATAACCTTCCATCCCCAGACAGATGGGCAAGTAGAGTGGACCAGACAGACCCTTGAGGGTATGTTGAGGGCATGTGTTTATAGACTTTAAAGGTAACTAAGATGATCACTTACTCCTAATTGAATTTTCCTATAACAACAGTTTCCACGTTAGCATACAAATGGCACCATATGAGGCTTTATGGGATGAGGTGTAGGTCGCCTATTGGGTGTTTTCAAATTGGTGAGGCAGGATTGATAGAACCTGATTTAGTCCATCAGGCTATGAAGAAGGTGAAATTTATTCATGAAATACTAAAGACAGCCCAAAGCCGACAGAAGTCTTATATTGATGTTAGAAGGAGAGATTTGTAATTTGAGGTAAGTGATTGGGTGTACCTAAAGGTTTCACCGATGGAGGGAGTTATGAGATTCGAGATAAAAAGGAAGCTCAGTCCTTGATATATTGGCCTGTACTAGATTATTAAGAGTAATGGTAATGTGGCATATGAATTGGAATTGCCACCAGAGTTAGCTGGTATTCATCCAGTATTCTATATTTCCATGCTTAAGAAGTGTTTAGGAGACCCTACACTGATTGTGCCTTTAGAGAGTATTAGAGTCAAAGACAGCTTGTCATATGTACAGATCCCAGTTCAGATACTAGATCAACATGTTCATAAATTGAGGACCAAGGAGAATGCTTCTGTTAAAGTATTGTGGAGGAACCAATTCATTGATGAAGCCACTTGGGAAGCTGAGGCAGATATGAAAGCTAGATATCCTCACCTATTCGTGCCTTCCAGTGATGAGCATGAAGGTAATATTCCTTATTCCACCATTGAATTTAGATACATCCTTAAATACGAGTAATACAATATATGGTTAGCTTCCTGTTGATAACTAGTCCATGAGTAGCAAACATGCATATATTTCCCCTGTTTCACCTTCATTCAAGGACGACTGATCCCAAGGGGGAAATATTGTGACACCTCATAACTCTATCCTCATATGTACCTATGTTTGAAGCCCCACTCTTATTTGTGGTAAGTGTATTAAGGTCATAAGAGACCTTTAGTACTTAGTCGAGTTCATAACTTTCCTATAAATTGAGTTTTTAGTCTTAGATTATACAAGGGTCAAATTTAAATGATCATAACTCTTAGCACACAATGAAGTATATGTCCCATGACCTACCAAATGAAATCTCTTTAAATTATCTTTCCAACGCAAGTTATTTAACCTCACTTGGAGTTTGGAGTCAAAAGTTATGGCTATTTTATTGAAGATTCCACCGGAGCCGTAGCGAAAACTAGTCTTCATAAGGCAATTGTCACTGCTTATGGACCCAAACCTGGACTACCTGAGAAGAGTTGCTTCTACAAACCCCTTTATGGGCCGTAGATTAAAGTACAACCCGTCTACTAACTCGTGGAAAAAACTCCTGAAAGTCTAATATTTGGTCCCAAACATTACAGACCAATCCACGGGTCGTAGAAATTTCTACGGGCAATAGGATGTTCTGGACTACCTGAGAAGAGTTTCTTCTACAAACCCCTTTATGGGCCGTAGATTAAAGTACAACCCGTCTACTAACTCGTGGAAAAAACTCCTGAAAGTCTAATATTTGGTCCCAAACATTACAGACCAATCCACGGGTCGTAGAAATTTCTACGGGCAATAGGATGTTCTCGTAAAAGTGATCTAGAGACCTCGAAATTCTTCCAAAAGTTTATGGGAGGGTCCTTATAGGCTGTAAACTTCTACGGTCCGTAGAGGACCCAATCAACAATTTTAAAGAGGGGTATTTTTGTCTTTTCTCACCCTTTAAGCCTAAACTTGTCAGTATTTACTTAAGTAAACTCCTAAAACGCAATTCTTCATATCATTAACATTCAAATGCTCTCCAAACTCCGAACATAGTTTCAAAAGCGCAAAACCTAGGTCTTTTAAGAACTTTCTTTAAATTTCTTCAAAAACCTAAGTCCCACAGGTATGTAAGGCCTACAAAAATCTTTTTCACTATTTTACTATTATGTACTACCAATTTTCCCAAGTATCAAGTTATTAGTTGGAACCAAGATTTCTTAATTTTGAGAAATTTGTTCTTATTTATGCTATTTATGAAGAAAAGCAAGAAATTACTGAATTTTTCTATTATACTGAGGTCTTGAGTTGAGACACCACTTTCAAATTGTTAAATAAGCTGAACCCTAAAGTTACTACAGAAATTTATAGATTTTGATATCTTGCTTTAAACTCAAGAAAAGTATTAGTATAAGTAATTTATGAATAGTGAAGTATGAATCCTATGATCTTAGACAGTTTTGAGGAAAGTTAAAAGAATGCTAAGTTGGGTTAAGTCCCAAAGAGAAGAGAAGTAATACTTTGAGCAAGAATATTCTTCTAAGTATGAGCATATGATTAATACTTTTGGGAGTATTATTGAGCACCGATATGTGTGAGAGTAATAATAACTCGACCTCATAAATTACATAGCCGGCGTAGGATAAGATTGTAGCAAGAGTACAACTCCTTACTTGCCACTGAGATGGCCAAGTTTTGGGATGGATCCACTCCCTTAGTTTTCGTCCCTTACCGTAGCAAGGTATGGTAATACTTTGAGCAAGAATATTCTTCTAAGTATGAGCATATAACTAATACTTTTGGGAGTAGTATTGAGCACCGATATGTGTGAGAGTAATAATAACTCGAACTCATAAATTACATAGCCGGCGTAGGATAGGATTGTAGCAAGAGTACAACTCCTCACTTGCTACTGAGATGGCCAAGTTTTCGGATGGATCCACTCCCTTAGTTTTTGTTCCTTATCGTGGCAAGGTATGGGATGGCTCTGGCAGTGCAGACAAGACGTTGTATCATCACGAAGCTCATAGTTATAGTTATTGATTAGAGAAACTCCCAAGCTAAAGAAAATTAGACAGAGTTTTAGCTTATGTTTTTTTTCATTTTCAGCATGCACTTATTATTTATGCTATCCTATCTTCAGAAATGTTTTTGTTTAAGCTTATGTTTTTTTTTCATTTTCAGCATGCACTTATTATTTATGCTATCCTATCTTCAGACATGTTTTTGTTACTATGAGTACAGTGCCTTATCCTAAGTCCCCGATTTTGGCTATTTTAAATACCATACATTCCACGTACTGACGTCCTTTGGACCTATACTATTTTGTAATGCAGACGCAGGTGACAAAGTTCCTCGGCAGATGCTCCGTTGAGGACCAACTATTCATTCAGCCATTTGTAAGTCTCTTACCAGTCTAAGGCTTTGGAGTCTTTATCTATGTTTTTAGCATTTTTTTTAGCTGTTGTTCCTATGGGCTGTTTTAGTAGTTATTTTAGATTATTCTAGTTAGAGGTTCCATTGATTATATTACAGGAGTTTCAGTTTATATTTTCAGTTGTTGTTGAGATATTTCCTTTGTTTAGTTGTTCAGATTATTGCTTTATTTTAGCATATTATATTTGAGACTACCATTTATTTTTTAAGTCTTCTGCTAAGTAATACCTAGGCCAAGTGGTTCTCTTGGGACCAGAAATTGTTCTGAGTGCCGGCCACACCCAGGGTGTTAACTCGGGGTGTGACATATTTCCACTTGTCACTTGACCTTCAAGATAAACTTCTTCATCTACTTGATCTTCATCTTCTTCATTTGCTTCCAATGTTTGATCTAAGCCAATGATTGACTTTGATATGGCCGATGATGTCATGACCCGGGGTTAGGGCCTAGACGTGACACGGTGAATGGAGACCCAAGGGTCTCCAAACAAGCCTCAAGTATCTATAACCAGATCATCGGTTCGAGAAAATCATACAAACACGCATAGTAACATAGCTAAATTAGAGTTCTTAGAATTCATTTGAACATGTCAAAACATTAAAATAGTCAAAGTAAATAGATTTCGGAAGAGTTTGCATAGTGTCCAATAAGGCCTCTAGTCAAGGATCGGGGGCCGGGACAAATTTCGGGCTCACCCTCAATACCAAAGAACAACTCATAATAGCAGTAAAGAAGATAGTTGGCTCGCCCTCGGAAGACGGGACTCACCACAGTGAACTTCGAGAATGGACTACTCGTCATATGGTTGGTATGCAAAGTGCTCGACCCCTAATTGGTAAAATCATGCAGGCATAGAGTATGCGTTAGTACGTTTGAATGTACTGAGTATGCGAGCATGCAATGCATACGAATTTAACAACCTACACTTCAAGGTTAGATGACAAGGTAACATAATATAGAAAGAATCATATATCCAATGGAATAGTAATATACAAGATGTCATGAAATTCATGATGCATGAAATGCAATAATGCCCATATATATATAGTGGGGATGGACTATAACCGAAAAATCAAAGTCATGCGAGCTATTACATGAATTAGACCGATTGGGACCTCCCACCAGTAGGGAGAAGATTACTTTCCAAAGGTAATCTACATCACACCTTACGACCATGCTTTTCAGCGGATGGTCACCTTCCTTACGACCCGCTTTTCAGGAGGAGTTTTCATAATTATATCATAAACATAATAAACGATAACCAACCATTCCTTACGACCTGGTCTTTTCGATAATGATAAACGTTTCTATGTTGGCACATAGTTCAAGAAAGGGGGAGGGCCCCAATCCAGCAGTGCTTAGTCATAAACATCCCACTCGAATACTTATACATATACGTGCTTCCAAGAGATTCAATATTTATTCCAAACGTTCAATGCATATTTAGGCTCAAATGCCAAACCAAAGATCATAGTTGTAATTCTCATACAAGGAATAGTTCATCTACCTATTCGGAATAGTGCAAGCACCCATAATGCTCAAAGAGCCATAATCATAGAAATTGAATAAATCCATAATTAAATCAACATCTAAACTATAGTAATAGTCACCCATGCACAAACCAATTTTAAAGGGGACATGCATGTTCGTAATTTCATAAATCAATGTAAATCATCATAATAGTATTCAAAATGAATTGAAATAATAGGTAAAATACAACTCATATACTAATTAGATTTAATAAAATCAATTAATGAAAACTCACATTTAAAGTGACTAAAATTCATGAAATCAATTAAAGGAAAATTTGGTCTTCTTGGTTGAAAGAGACCAATAATCAATCCCACATACCATGGTTGAGGAGCAGAGATTGGGGTTGAATTAAGCTTTACTTGAAACCCTAGCTTGATCCTTGAGAGGGAAGATTTGGGAGGGATAGGGAGGTGATCTTGTGAGGGTAATAGTGTTTTTGGGAGAACGAAGTTGGAGGGGAGGGATAATAGCTGAATTAGGGGTTTAGAATATGTATAAAGTCATAATTCTTAATTAAAATAAACTGGAATTACATAAATGCCATTAATAAAATGGACCTAAATTTGGTCCGTCAGGGTCACACAGCTCACTACACGGTCCGTGTAGTGTGACACGAACCGTGAACAGTGGCTGTGAACCAACACTTAAAATCTTGCAGAGGGAAAACCTTATGGAACTAAGTGGTGCCACACAGACGACTACACTGTCCGTGTGACACCACACGGGCCGTGACATCGGTCGTGTAACGGTACTTGAAATAATTTTTTGCATGATAAAGTTAAGAGACGATAATTTTATACTTAGAATAATTTTCACGTAGTGAGTCATACGGAGGGCCACACGGACCGTGAGGCATCACACGGACCATGTGAGTGCCCGTGTGCCCTCACTTGGCCACAATTCCTCCTTGTCCCAAAGTTGTCCCAACCGTGAACTGGACCAAATGTCACCCGACGGGAGGCCACACAGTCCGTGTGGCTTCACACGGCCCCTGCAGGCTCCTCTGTGGAGTGACGCCTGGTAGTTCACTAAGGACAACTCCAAGACGACTGGAGGAAAATGTCACTCAAAAAATTCGGGTCTTTACAGATGATTGCTAAATGACTTCAACTTCTAATACATCTTCCTCAATTCTTTCTTCGTGAAAGTCACACTAGCATATATTGGCCAAGTGTCAAGTGGAGAGACAGACGACATAATTTTTGGAAGCACTAAAATAGATATTTTGGCAGCTACTAAAGCTTTCGGAAATCATGTTGTTTATCTCTTCATTTGAAATTAACTCTTCATTATCAATTTCTTCATCTCTTTGATCTTCATCTTCTTCATTTGCTTCCAATGTTTGATCCAAGACATTGATTGACTTTGATATGGCCAATGATTGCTTAGAGACTTCAATTTTTAATACATCGTCCTCAATTCTTTCTCCGTAAAAGTCACCAGTAGCATATATTGTCTCAGACATTGCATGTTTAGGATCTACTTCTTTGATTTTTTAGATAGAACTTTCCATATCACCAGTATGAATATCTAAGAGAGTTTATTGTTTCATATTGATCACATCAGCTTCTTCCTTCTTCACATGTTCGACTGCATTATATTCTAAATCTGTAATCCAACCGCCATCAAGATCAACTTCTTCATCTATTTGATCTTCATCTTCTTCATTTGCTTCCAATGTCTGATCTAAGCCAATGATTGACTTTGATACGGCTAAGAGTTCTCAGAGACTTCAACTTCTAATACATCCTCCTCAATTCTTTCTCCGCAAAGTCACCACTAGCATATATGGTTTCAGACAATACACGTTCAGGATCTACTTCTTTGATTTTTCTGATAGAACTTTCCATATCACCAGTATGAATATCTAAGATATTTCTTATAGCAAAGATTCCTCTTCTTTAGTTGAATCTTCTGATCTTAGTTAACGATCTTGGGCTAGCAGAAGGTCGCTCGATTATACTTTGCTTCTGCTATAATCCCTACAAAAGGCAGGTTCTCCATCCATCTCTATTTCCATGCTTCTTATCAAGACACTATAAATTAAAGTATACAATAACTTATTTATGAAATTTCATTGCTCCAATAAATAGTGCTACAAATAACAGGTTTTAACCATCATTTCTCTATGTCTTTCAACCATAAATGAAAGTAAGAAAATAGAGTTTATGTTGATAGTCAAAGAAAGTATTGAAGATAGGTTATTCCATAATAGAGAACATCATGTTTATTTGTGTTTCAACAAAATAATAATAGAAAACTGATAGTATCTTTTTCAAAGTTTAGATAAATTCATCACATATACTCTTAAAAGATACAACTGTCTCAAGATTTATAAGAATATTAATACTGACTTATATTAATATAAAAAAGAAAATACTCTAAGACAGTAAAAAAATTAGATAATAGTGAAGATAGACTTAACAGATTAGAGAAGCTTAATTGGCCTTATCTAAACTATTACTATAATCATGGAAATAATCCAAAAGAACAAATTATAAAATTACACTAAATATGATATTATTATTGTCGTACAATACATAAGTAGTTCATCATTTACTTATGTTTTCCAGTAGTAGCAAAGTTCTTAAATTAAACTGTGAATGTTCAAGGAGTTAACTATAACTTTAGCTTGCAACATTTTTGTTTATTAGGTACTTTTCATGACCTTCTATGCAAGCACATCCAATATGGAAGGTCTGATAATATGAACAATAAATATCTTGGTTTCTCGCTTTTTCTTTATATCCCTCGCACAATCTCAATATTTCATCGTTTCATACATATGCATGCTTAAATAAAAATTAATGCAACTATTGAAGAGTCCAAGGACTTGGACACCATGACCATAGAAGAAGTAAGGTTCTTTACAAGCACATGAAGAAATGTTGAAATTGAAACAAGAGTCGATTGAACAAACTTTGCAAGCAAATATTTCTTTGAAGGAGAAAGATGAAAGGCATGGCTCACAACAAGGAGGTCGTAGGCATGGAAGAGGTCATGGTAGAGGAGGAAGAGGTGGTATTCAACCTCCAACCAAAGAAAAGAAAAGTCAAGCCTCCAACTAAGAAGGAGGTCGTGGAAGAGGTAAAGGAGGGAAGTCAAATAAAGGAAGGTATGAAAAATCATTATTTGCTGAGATTGAGAAATTTAATGGTGGCAATATCACTCTTGGACACTCTTCAAAAGTTCAAATCAAAGGAAAAGGTACAATGTTAATTCGTTTGAAAGATGGAAGACATCAATTTATCTCCAATGTAATGTAGATACCAGAGATGAAAAGTAATATCTTGAGTTTGGGGCAGCTTTTGGAGAAAAGTTATGACATTCATTTGAAAGATAAAATGTTGACAATGAAAGACGAAAATGGAAGATAATTAGCCAAAGTTCCCATGACTAAAAATAAAATATTTGTGTTGAATCTGCAAAGTGATGTACCTAGGTGCTTATTTTCATGTGTCAAAAATTCATCTTGGTTTTGGCATATGAGAATTGGCCATTTGAACTTTGATTGTCTAAGATTGATGAAAAAATAAAATATGGTAAAAGGGTTTCCAACTATTAACCATCTTAATAAACTTTGCGAAGGATGTCTTTTTGGAAAACAGTCAAGGAAAACTTTTCCCAAAGAGTCATTGACAAGTGCACGATGTCCTGTAGAATTGATTCATATGGATGTGTGCTGACCTATCAAGCCAGCCTCACTTGGTAAAAGTAATTATTTACTTCTGTTTGTTGATGATTATTCTCCAAAAACTTGAGTGTATTCTTTGAAGTGAAAATCTAAGGTGTTTGAAAACTTCAAGAATTTTAAGAGCATGGTGGAGAAGCGAAGTAGCTGTCAAATAAAGTAACTTTGGTCAGATAATAGCGGAGAATTCACTTCAAATGAGTTCAAGACTTTTTGTGACAAAAATGGAATACGTCATTTTTTTATTGTTCCAAGATTGCCTCAACAAAATGGCATGGTGGAGAGGAAGCATTGAACTATTCTCAACATGGCAAGAAGTATGTTGAAGAGCAAAAATATAACTAAGAAATTTTGGGCTAAACCAGTTCCTTGTGCAGTGTACTTGTCAAATCGACGTCATACCAAGAATGTTCCTGGAAAAACACTACAAGAGGTTTGGAGTGGTTTCAAACCAAAAGTTGCTCTTTTACGAGTGTTTGGAAGCATTGCTTATGTACATGTACCGGATGAGAAGAGATCTAAGCTTGATGAAAAAAGTGAGAGACATGTTTTTGTTGGTTATGCACAAAGATCTAAAGGTTATAAATTATATAACCCAAGAAATGGCAAAGTCACCGTAAGCAGAGATGTAGAAGTTGATGAAGATAGTGCTTGTCACGACCCGGGGTTAAGGCCTAGATGTGACACGGCGAATGGAGACCCAAGAGTTCCCAAACAAGCCTCAAGTATATGTAGCCACATCATCGGTTCAAGAATAGCATTCAACGCACGTAGTTATATTGTAAAATCAGATCTTAAGAATCATGTAGTAATACGGAAGCAATATATTAGTCATAGCAACCAAGTCTAAGAAGAGTTCACATAGTGCCCAACAATGCCTCTAGTTAAAGGAACGAGGGCCAGGATAAGTTCCGTGCTCACCCTCAATAAAAGAGAACATCCATAATAACAATAAAGAAGATAGCTGGCTCGGCCTCGAAAGATGGGACTCACCACAATAACTCCAAGAGCGGACTATTCGTCAAATGGCTGGTACTAAAAGTGCTCGGCCCCGACATGGTAAAATCATATAAGCATAGAGTATGCGTTAGTACGTTTGAATATACTAAGTATGCGGGCATACAATGCATATGACTTATCAACCTGCATTTCAATGTTAGATGACAAGGACACATAAAATAGAAAGAGTCATATATCCAATGGAGAAGTATACAAGAATCCATGAAATTCAAGATCCATGCAATGCGATAATGCTACTATATAGCGGGGGTGGACTATAATCGACAAATCAAATTCATGCAAGCTATTACATGAATTAGCCTGATAAAGACCTCCCATCGGTAGGAGAAGATTACTTGCCAAAGGTAATCTACATCACACCTTACGAAACTCACCATTTTGGTGGATGGTCACCTTCCTTATGGAACTCACCATTTCGGAAGGATTTTTCATAATCATAGCATATCATAGCATAAAGATAATAGACGAATAACCATTCCTTATGGCCCGATCATTTCGGTAATGGTGATCATTCCTATGGTGGCACATAGTTCAAGGAAAAGGAGTGCACCCTTGGGGATAGACCTAACGCCCCCAATCCATCGGTGCTAAATCGATAATATCCCACATGAATACTTATACATATACGTGCTTTCAAGAGATTCAATGTTCATTTCAAAACGTTCAATGCATATTTAGGCTCAAATGTCAAACCATAAGCTCATAATCATAATGCTCATGCAAGGAATAACTCATCTACATATACGAGATGGTGCAAGCACCTACGATGCTCAAAGAGCCATAATCATAGACATGTATGTGATCATATTCTTTTCATAACCAACGCCCTATCAAAATCATATCATAATCATTTCATAAAACATATTTGGGCTTAACCAACTTCATAATTTCCATATATCAATGTTCATGAATGCAATGCAATGCATGATGTGAGAATAGCATGGGTAACATAGATTTAAGTTTAAAATCATCCATATATAATTAAATTGAGGAAATCCATAATTAAATCCACATGTAAATCGTAACGTAGATCACGCATGCATAAATCAACTTAAGAGGGGACATACATGTTCATAACTTCATACTCAATGTAAATCATCATATTAGTTATCAAAGTTATTTGAAAACATAGGTAAAATACAACCCATAAATCAATTGGATTTGAGTAAATCAACTAATGAAAATTCACATTTAAAGTAGACTAAATTCATGAAATCAATTAAAGGATTTTTGGGTATCCTTGGTTGAAAAAGACCAAGAATCAATCCCACATACCTTGATTGAGGAGCTGAATTTGAGGGATGAATTTGGGCTTGAATTGGAATCCAATGGAACCCTAGCTTTGATCCTTGAGAGAGGAGTGTAGAGAGGAGTAGGGAGGTGATCTTGAGAGGGGTAGAATGTTTTAGGAGAATAAATGAAGAGGGGAGGGGTTTCAACTGAATTAGGGGTTTAGAATAGGTAAAAGGTCCTAATTCATGATTAAAATAAACCGATGTTACATAAACACCATTTATGAAACGGACCTAAATTAGTCCCGTCAGGCTCACACGGTGCGTGAAACGTCACACAGACCGTGACAAGTGGCCGTGACCCCTTACCTAGACACTCATAGAGGAAATATTCTTGAAGCTAAGTGGTACCACACAGACGGCTACACGTTGCATGACACCGACCATGTAATGGTACTTGAAATAATTTTTGCACGATAAAGTTACAAGATGGTACTTCCATACATAGAATAATTTTTAAGTAGTGAGTTACACGGAGAGCCACTCGGGCCGTGTCACTTCTCACTGACCATGTGAGTGTCCGTGTGCCTTCACTTGGCCACAGATTCCCTTTGTCCCAAAGTTTCCCAACCTTGAACTGGACTTAGTGTCTCTTCACGGGAGGCCACACAGTCCGTATAGGCTTCTCCGTGAAGTGATGCCTGGCAGTTCACTTGGGACAATTCCAAGACATTCGGGAAATGCCACTCAAAAATATTTGGGTCCTTACTTTATCTCCCCCTTGTGAACATTCATCCCCGAATGTGCAAAAACAAGGCTTCAAAAGCTTGATTTAGAGCATGAAACACCAAACATAAGATACAATGCATAACTCATTATTCAAAATCGTATCAATTTTAAAACCATAATTCAAGACCTTTAAGCTCATATCAAAATTATATTCAAGTCACTCAAAACATATAACAAAATATCCATTTTTGTGCACATGTATGCATGTCATGTCATGAGACTCAAGAGGGCAAGAAATGGCATCATTAAATAAGGTAGAATCCTAATACCTTAGGCTTGAGTAGATTGGAAAAGATGAGGGTATCGCTTCACCATATCCAGCTCCACCTCCCAAGTAGCACTCACCACTTGTTGATTTCTCCAAAGCACCTTCACCGAAGCTACATCCTTGTTACGAAGCCGCTTTACTTGCCTATCCAAGATTTTCACCGGCACCTCCTTATAGGACAATTTTCTTCAACCTCAATTCCTTCCAAAGGAACAATGGTGCTAAGATCACCAATTAGCTTCCTCAACATAGACACGTGGAAGACCAGGTCAATGGAACTCAAATCCGAAGGTAACTCCAACTTATAAGTCACACCTCCAATTCACTCAACAATCTCATAAGGGCCAACATACCGAGGGCTTAGCTCGCCCTTCTTACTAAAATGCATCACACCCTTCATAGGTGAAACCTTCACATATACCCAATCACTGACATGAAATTCAAGGTCCCTTCTCCTAACGTTCGAATAAGACTTTTGACGACTTTGGGCCGTTTACAATCTCTCCCTAATCATTTTCACCTTCTCTATGGCCTCCACCACCAAATCCGAACAACCTAGAGCCATCTCTACCAAATCAAACCACCCCATCGGTGACCTACACCTTCTCCATATAAAGCTTCAAACTGTGCCATACCAATGCTAGCATGGAAGCTATTATTATAAGCAAACTAAATGAGTGGAAGATGGTCCTCCCAATTACCTTTAAACTCCAACACACAGGCCGTCAACATATCCTCCAAGGTTTGAATAGTGCTCTCTGCTTAGCCATTGGTTTGAGGATGAAAAGCGGTACTTAACTTAATCTTAGTTTCAAGTCCCTTCTGAAAAGACCTCCAAAAGTGGAAAGTAAATTGGGGACCATGATCCAATATAATGGGCCTAGGTACACCATGCAACCTTACCAACTCTTGGATATACAACCTTGCATAATCCTCGGCGCTAAAAGTAGTTTTGACCAGTAGAAAATGAGTCGACTTCGTCATCTGATCCACAACAACCCAAATGGAATCAAATTGCCTTTTCGGGTCCGAGGCAACCCAACTACAAAATCCATGTTCACATCTTCCCATTTCTATGTGGGAATTTCAATGTCTTGTGCCAAACCACCAGGCCTTTGGTGCTCTACCTTCACCTGTTGACAACTCGGGCATTCAGATATGAGCTTAGCAATGTCTTTCTTCATACCATGCCACCAATACACTTCTTTCATATCCCGATACATTTTGGTAGACCCCGGGTGAATAGAATAATGAGAGTTGAGAGCCTCACTCATAATAACCCTTCTAAGATCGTCCATATCCAGAATACAAAGCCGGTCTTCGTACCAGAGTACATCATCTCGCCCTTGGGAGAATACCTCGATCTCCTTTTCATCAACCAACTTCTTTAATTCAATTAGCGATGGGTTTAAATCTTGCTTAGCCTTTACATCACTTACCACAAAAGATTTTGCCTTGCTTTGAACATAGATACCACCATCGCTCGAATTCGCCAACCTGACACCCAACCTAGCTAACCGGTGAACAACTCTTGCAACCTCTATCTTTTCTTCCTCAACATGCGCCATACTCCCCATAGACAACCTGCTCAGAGCATCGGCTACAACATTAGCCTTGTCAGGATGATATAGAACACTCTTGTTGTAACCCTTTAGGAGTTCCAACAACCTCCTTTGCCTTAAATTGAGATCATTCTGAGTGAATACATATTGTAGACTCTTGTGATCGGTGAACACATCGACATGAACCCCATATAAGTAATGTCTCCAAATCTTTAAAGAAAAAACCACCGCCGCTAATTCAAGGTCGTGTATTGGGTAATTACGTTCATGCACCTTTAACTGCCTTGATGCGTACGCTATTACCTTACCCTATTGCATAAGCACACAACCCAATCCGTTCTGCGAGGCATCACAATACACCACGAATCCCTCCAAACCATCTGGTAAAGTCAAGACGGAAGCCGATGTAAGTCGATCCTTCAAAGTTTGAAAACTCTTCTCGCATTCATCTGACCATACAAACTTGGCCTTCTTTTGGGTCAACTTGGTTAATGGAGATGCACTAGATGAGAACCCTTCAACAAAGCTTCTGTAGTACCCGGCCAACCCAAGAAACTACAAATATCTGTAGGAGTTAATGGTCTGGTCCAATTCTTTATGACCTCGGTTTTCTTCGGATCCACCTTGATGCCATCATTGGACACCTCATGCCCAAGGAAAGCCACTTCGCCCAGCCAAAATTCACAATTGCTAAACTTGGCATACAACTTTTTCTCTCTCAAAGTTTGGAGAACCATCCTCAAGTGATCCCTATGCTCTTGCTCACTTCGGGAGTAAATGAGAATGTCATCAATAAAGACTACTACAAAACTGTCAAGAGATGGCTTAAACAACAGGTTCATTAGGTCCATAAACACAGCTGGGGCATTTGTTTGGCCAAATGACATTACCACAAACTCATAGTGCCCATACCTTATTCGTAAAGCCGTTTTGGGAATGTAATATTCCTTAACCTTCAATTGATCATTCCCGGAATGAAGATCAATCTTTGAGAAATGAAAAGCCCCTTGAAGCTGATCGAACAAGTCATCAGTCCTGGGCAACAGGTACTTATTTTTAATAGTCACCTTATTCAGTTGCCTGTAATCAATGAACATCCGAAGAGTTTCATCCGTCTTTCTGACAAACAACACTGGAGTACCCCATGGCCACATACTAGGCTTAATGAAACCGTTCTCCAATAGATCCTTTAACTGCTCCGTTAATTCTTTTAACTCCGCTGGGGCCATACGATAAGGAGGAATAGAGATAGGCTGAATATCTGGAAGAAGATTTATGCCGAAGTCTACCTCCCTTTCTTGAGGGATATCCAGTAAGACTTCGGGTAACATATCCAAAAACTCATTCACCACAGGGATCGACTCAAGAGTAGGCATTTTGAAATTCGTATCCTTGACTCTCACAATATGATACATGCACCCCTTAGAAATCATTCTCTGCGCCTTGAGGTAGGAAATAAACCGACCTTTAATAGAGGAGTCACCACCCTTCCATTCAAGGACGGGCTCACCGGGAGGTTGGAACTTGACCTTCCGGGTTCTACGATCTATAAAAGCATATGATGCATGCAACCAATCCATTCTAAGAATCACAACAAAGTCAAACATCTCAAGTTCCCCAAGATCACAGGGGACAACTTTTAGTAGCACAGAAATAGGGAAACCATAATAGATGCTACGTGCAATAACAGATTCACCCACGGGAGTATAGACCGAGAAAGGATCCCTCAAAATCAGGGGGCTCAAAAAAACTTAACAGCCAATAAAAGAGTCACAAAAGACAAATTTGCACCAGGATCAAGCAAAATATAAGCATCAAAATCAAATACTTTTAACATACCTATCACGACATCCGGAGCCTCCTCAACATCCTAGCGAGCATGGAGTGCATAGAACCTGTTTTCCTTGGGGAAACACCTGGGGGATCCCTTTGTTGACCTTACCTACCTTGGGCCACCTGACCCTGGCCTCTACGGTCATTCCTAGGATAGTCAACAACCTTACTATTTTTATCACCACACCCGAAGCAGACACCCAAACACCTCCAGCAAATTCTTGTGTGGGGCTTTCCACACTTGTCATACAGAGGATGCCCTTGACCATCACCAACCGGTGCCTTGGGAGGAGGTACCCAAGCATTAACAACCTGAGCACCCGAACCTTGGCCTTGCTGGAAGCGACGGAAACCAACATTTTGAGAACCAGAGAATCTACCATCAAAATGGGCTCTCTTAGGATGGTGAACCCTCTTCTCCTTGATTTTCTCCCCTTCAATCTATTCAGCATACACCATGAGTCTGGAAATATCCATGCCCCCTATAAGCATAGTAGTACGACATTCCTTCACAATTAAATCAGAGATACCCGAAATAAATTTGTGCATACTTGCATGGGGGTCAGCCACCTAGGACGGAGCATATTTGAAAAGCTTCGTGAATTTGAGGGAAGAGTCCCTCACACTCATACCCCCTTGCTTGAGGTTGATAAACTCAGTCATTCTAGACTCCCTAAGCTCGAGTGGAAAGAAGCGATCAAGTAAAGTAAATTTGAAGTCTTCCCAATTGACATCTCCACCACAAATCCTTTCCAAAGACCATTGAGTATACCATACTTGAGCCACACCTTTCAGTTGATAGGCGTCCAATTCAGCCTTCCTGTCCGAAGTGACACCCATGATGTTTAGTACCATGGTAAGCTCATCAATGAACTCTTGAGCATCCTCACCAGCCTTTGACCTGTGGAATTCCAGAGGATTCATCCATGTGAAATCCCTCACCCTAGAAGCAGGTGTAGGATCCCGTGGCAAGTTAGCCTGTCTTGCCTGAGAAGTCACCACTTGAGCAAGCATGACGAAGGCTGTACGGAATTCCCCATATGAGATGGGTTCATCCATATGCTCTTGGGGAGCCTGATCTTCATTAGCCAGAGCCGGACTTGGTAGAGGGGCTCTTTCTCGAGCCATCTTCTGAAATGGATCAACGACACTGTCAGATAAGGAAACTAGTTATACTAGCCATAGCACGACAAAAGACAAGAAGAAGTGAGGAAATTCCTAAAACGTCTTCGTAGCCTCCCACTCATAAGTATGGTGCACTTCACACCCATGAATAAGACTCTACTCAAAGAGGCATGTTGGACTCTAAGGATCATTTATAAACCTAGGGCTCTGATATCATCTTTTTTTATGACTAGGGGTTAGGGCCTAGATGTGACACGGTGAATGGAGACCCAAGAGTCCCCAAACGAGCCTCAAGTATTCGTAACCACATCATCGGTTCGAGAATAGCATTCAACACACATAGTTATATAGGCAAATTAGATCTCAGGAATCATGTAGTAATACGGAAGCAATATATTAGTCATAGCAACCAGGTCTAAGAAGAGTTCACATAGTGCCCAACAATGCCTCTAGCCAAAGGAACGGGGGCCAAGACAAGTTCCAGGCTCACCATCAATAAAAGAGAACATCCATAATAACAATAAAGAAGGTAGTTGGCTCACCCTCGGAAGACGGGACTCACTACAATAACTCCAAGAATGGACTATTCGTCAAATGGCTAGTACTCAAAGTGCTTGTCCCCTACATGGTAAAGTCATGTAGGCATAGAGTATACGTTAGTACATTTGAATGAAATAAGTATGCGGGCATGCAATGCATATGACTTATCAATCTGCATTTAAATGTTAGATGACAAGGGCACATAATATAGAAAGAGTCATATATCCGATGGAGAAGTATACAAAATGCCATGAAATTCATGATGCATGTAATGCGATAATGCTCCTGTATAGCGGGGGCAAACTATAACCGAAAAATCAAATCCATGCGAGCTATTACATGAATTAGTCCGATAAAGACCTCCTATCGGTAGGAGAAGATTACTTGCCAAAGGTAATCTACATCACACCTTACGGAACTCACCATTTTGGTGGATGGTCACTTTCCTTACAGAACTCACCATTTCAGAAGGATTTTTACTAATCATAGCATATCATAACATAAACATAATAGACGAATAACCATAACTTATGGCCCGGTCATTTCGGTAATGGTGATCGTTCCAATGATGGCACATAGTTCAAGGAAATGGAGATGGCCCTTGGGGATAGACCTAATGCCCCCAATCCATCGATGCTATGTCGACAACATCCCACATGAATAATTCTACATATACGTGCTTTCAAGAGATTCAATGTTCATTTCAAAATGTTCAATGCTTATTTAGGCTCAAATACCAAACCATAAGCTCATGCAAGGAATAGCTAATCTACATATATGAGATGGTGCAATCACCCATAATGCTCAAAGAGCCATAATCATAGAGATGTATGTGATCACATTCTTGTCATAACCAACGCCTTATCAAAATCTTACCACATTCTTGTCATAACCAACGCCTTATCAAAATCATATCATAATCGTTTCATAAAACATACTTGGGCTTAACCCACTTAATAGTTTCCATATATCAATGTTCATGAATGCAATGCAATGCATGATATGAGAATAGCATGGGTAACATAGTTCAAGTTTCAAATCAGCCATATAAAATGTGAGGAAATCCATAATTAAATCCACATGTAAATCGTAACGTAGATCACCAACACATAAATCAACTTAAGAGGGGACATGCATGTTCATAACTTCATAACTCAATGTAAGTCATCATATTAGTGATCAAAGTTATTTGAAAACATAGGTAAAATACAACCCATAAATCAATTCGATTTAAGTAAATCAACTAATGAAAATTCACATTTAAAGTAGACTAAATTCATGAAGTCAATTAAGGATTTTGGGTCTCCTTGGTTGAAAAGGACCAATAATTAATCCCACATACCTTGATTGAGGAGACGAATTTGAGGGATGAATTTGTGCTTGAATTGGACTCCAATGGAACCCTAGCTTTGATCCTTGAGAGAGGACTGTAGAGAGGAGTAGGTAGGTGATCTTTAGAGGGCTAGAATGTTTTAGGAGAATGAGTGAAGAGGGGAGGGGTTTCAGCTGAATAAGGGGTTTAGAATAGGTAAAAGGTCATAATTCATGATTAAAATAAACCAAAATTACATTAACACCATTAATGAAACAGAACTAAATTAGTCCCGTCAGGCTTACACGGTCCTCTACACGGTCCGTAAAATGTCACACGAATCATAAACAGTGGCCATGATTCCCTACTTTAACAGTCATGGAGGAAATATTCTCAAAGCTAAGTGGTACCACACGGACAGCTACACGGTCCGTGTGACTGCACACGGGCTGTGACACCGACAGTGTAGTGGTACTTAAAATAATTTTTGCATGATAAAGTTACGAGATGACACTTCCATACATAGAATAAGTTTTACGTAGTGAGTTACACGGAGAGCCACATGGACCGTATCACTTCACATAGACCGTGTGAGTGTCCGTGTGCCTTCACTTGGCCACAGGTTCCTCCGTCCCAAGGTTGCCTGACCTTGAACTAGACCTAGTGTCTCTTCAGGAGAGGCCACATGGTCCGTGTGGCTTCACACGGCCCGTGTAGGCTCCTCCGTGAAGTGATGACTAGCAGTTCACTTGGGACAGTTCCAAGACATTCAGGAAATTCCACTCGAAAAAATCTGGGTCCTTACAGTGCTTGGGAATGGAAATCTAAAGAGCAAGATTACTCTTTTAGTCCATTCATTGTTGCTGAACTTGATGAAGAAGTGGTGGAACATCCCACTACGCCACCTACCGAACCTCCATCACAATTTCAAGAAGTTGGAGAGTGAAGTTCAAGCAGTGTACCTCGAAAGTCTAGAAGTCTTCCAGACTTGTATGACACAACTGAAGAAGTGACAGAAAATTTATGTGATTTAACTCATTTTTGTTTATTCGTGGACAACGAGCCTATAAGTTATGAAGATACTATTGGTAATCCAAAATGGAGAGCTGTGATGGATGAAGAAATCAAGGCAATCAAGAAGAATGATACTTGGCAGTTGGCAAAACTTCTAAAAGGAAAAAACACAGTTGGAGTGAAATTGATTTACAAGCTAAAGAAAAATTCCAAAGGTGAAATAGAGAGGTATAAAGCAATATTGGTAGCAAAGGGTTATAAGCAAAAACGTGGTATTGATTATGATGAGGTGTTCGCACCAGTTGCTTGTTTTGAGACAATCCACTTGATTATTTCTTTGGCAGCTCAAAATTAGTGGAAAATTCATCAAATGGATGTGAAATAGGCTTTCTTGAATGGGATTTTGAAGGAAGAAGTATACATTGATCAACCTTTGGGCTATAAGGTTGAAGGATGTGAGGATAACTTACTGAAATTGAAGAAGACTCTTTATGGCTTGAAACAAGCTCCACAAGCTAGGAATTGTAGAATTGACAATACTTTCAAGTCAATGAATTTTTTGTAAAGTGTCCACATGAGCATACACTTTATGTAAAAGTTAATGAATGTAGTGACACATTACTTGTTTGTTTGTATGTGGATGATTTAATCTTGACGGGAAATAATCTAAAGATGTTTGAAAATTTCAAGAAGACAATGGCAAGAGAATATGAAATGATGGATATTGGCCTAATGTCATACTATATTGGCATTAAAGTGCAGCTGAAGAATGATGGCATATTTATTTCTCAAGGAGAATACACAAAGGAGATTCTCAAGAAATTTGAGATGGAGAATTGCAAGCCTATTACCACCCCGGTGGATTGTGGAATTAAATGGTCCAAGCATGAAGATGGAGAAAATATCAATTTCACATATTTCAAGAGTCTTGCCGGAAGCCTAAGCCAAAAGAATACTCCAGTTCATCAGAGGTACACTTGATATGGAATTTTTTATTCATCTTCCAAGGACTTCAAGCTTGTTGGCTATTGTGATAGTGATTAGGATGGTGATGTTGATGATAAAAAAAGTACTACCAAAATATGCAACAGCTTCTTCTTGTGTTCGTCATGAAATTTGACTAAAGTGCTTTTTGAAAGAACTCTACCAATTACAATAAGATGCAACTAAGATTTGTATTGATAACAAATCAGCCATTGCGTTGGCCAAGAACTTGGTGTTTCATGAAAAAAGCAAACATATTGATACCAAATTTCATTTCATTAGAGATGTTATATCAAATAAAGAGGTAGAGCTTGAATTTGTGAAATCTCAAGACCAAGTTGCAGACATTTTCACCAAGCCGTTGGAGATTGATATTTTTCAGAAGCTGTGGATGACTTTTGGTGTAGTGAATCAAGATCAAGGGGGGATGTTGAAAAAATAAACTTGTTCACATTATTTAGTGTGTTCACATCATATTTAATTTAGTTCATAAACTAGTAGATTAATGTATTAGGAGATGCATGAATTGGTGGAAAAGTCTATATTAAGTCTAGTTAGGTGTATTCATGAACTTGGAGGATATGAAGTATTAATTATACATGTATGCTAGGCTAGGTACATGGATGAATTTATCTATAGATAGTCATGTAATCTTGCTATTTTGAGGGAAGCCAAATAGTCGAATAAAAAATCATCTTTCCTCCACTTCTCTTCTACTTGTATTGAGTAATATTTGTGTTGTCTTGCTCTCCCGAATTTCGAACAGTTATCGAGGACGAAATAACTGGAACAACAATTATGTAAATCAGAGTTCAAATCCATATGGCCTTCCATGAGGGAAGAAATCAAACTCGCAACAATGTTCAGATGGTCCCGTTCTTGAGAAAAACAACACAAAATTGAAAGTATGATTGAAAGGTTGTTGCAAGAACAACATAAGTAATGAGCAGTTGTTCAGGGTATATGTGAAATGTTATGTTCTCATACCAACCTTATTGAAAAATATAAAATATGAATACATGACCTACCTAGTGAAGAAAATCTATCGCTAAAGGGAAATTTCCAAGCAAAATTATCGATACCAGTAACAATGAAATTGGAACTGTAGAACATTGCATAGAAAACAAAAAAGGGAGCAATAAGATATTTCGAGAAGAGGTGGTGGAGCCATAATAGATAACTGAGGAGCAGGTACGTGTTCCAACTGACGGGTAAATGGAAGTAGTCCAATATAGGTTGAAGAAGTAATAGAGATACCAATGCCTCTACCATCGTTTCTAAATTATATTCATCTATTGCAACAAAGATCCCTAAAGAAATCTAAAAATGTTGCAATTGAAAAATATATTCATCTATTACCTCATCTTTTGATATTGCTTTTAGGCCTAAGTTTCACAAGGATAGAGTGTCTAACCCTAAATATCAAGGTGAGGGTGTGGGTGGTCAAGCTTCTCCCACATGCCACAAGTGTGAGAGGTACCATCTGGGAGATTTTTTAGCCTGTCCTAGTGCATGTTCTGGGTATGGTGTGACGGATCATAAGTTGAGACATTGTCCATGGATTTATAAGAATGAAAAGCAATGTAGACTTCTGTTTGAGTGGGTATTGGGCATACAACCTAACACACCATTAGAAGTCCCTAAATTTATGTCACAAGGAAAATTTCCTGCTTCCCATAGGTATGCATTAGGAAAGAAGGAAATGCTAGATGAAGTGCAGGACAACTTTAGGATGTTGGCAAAATGGATGAAAAAGTATGCTCATCAACGTGCTTTGGAATTTTAGGTTGGAGACAAAATTTTGCTGGAACTTACTCCATAAGTCTAGAAGAATATCATTAGTAAGACAATTCATCATGTGCTGATTTCAATATATGATGAAACTTTCAAAGTTGTAGATAAAGATGGTGAAGTCACTTATTGACTGAACTTTCCAGAAAAACTAACGATTCACCCTACATTTCATGTGAGATATCTGAATCCTTTTCATGAAGATGTCAAGGATCTAACAATGTAAAAAACCAGACATGATGTCACAACCCGTACCTAGGTCTAGGAGTGACATGGTGAATGGGGGCCCGAGAGTCCCCAAACAAGCCTCAAACTATCCCAATTCACATCATCGGTTCGGAAGCATATTCAAATGATAAACATATAATTCTAAGGGATGGAAAAATGGGACTCACGCTATAGGGATATCATAAGGAAAGGGGATTAACATGGATTTACATAATACATAGCACATAAAGACTAAGGGGCGGGTAAGTATGACTCACGCTATGGGGGAAATTTGGGAATTAGGATCTTTCGTATAATATCATACCATCAAGTCATAAGACTCACAACCAAAACACAATAAAAATATTCAATGAGTAATCAAGAGACAACAAAATCTCCAACAAAGCACTTAGCACTTAAACATAATGTAGTTTACAAGATGTCCAACAATGCCTTTAGTCATAACATAGGACAGGGGCCACGACATAGCCCGAGCTCACCCTCAAATATGAATTTCCTAAACAAAAGCACCATAGGTAGAGGATAGGCTACATGGTGAGATCATGTAGGCAAAAGTATGTGTTAGTACGTTTGAATGTACTAAGTATGCAAGCATGTAATGCATATGACTTATCAAACCTGCATTTCATTGTTAGATGACAAGGGCACATAATATAGGAGAAGCATATATCCCAAGAAGAATAATATAATGATATGTCATGAAATTCCTGATGCATGAAATGCAATAATGCTCATATATAGTGGGGATGTGACCTTAACCGACATGAGTAAGACCAAGCGAGCTATTACTTGGAATCACAATGAAATCCCCTCACCAGTAAAGAGGTGGTCTACTTGCCAAAGGTAAACCATACTTCACCTTATGGGCATCCCCATTTCGTATGAAGCAACCTTTCTTATGGGTATCCCCATTTTGGATAGGATTTTCACATATAGCATATCATATCATATCATGATTCACCTTACGGGAATCCTCATTTCGTATGAAGCACCGTTCCTTACAGGCATTCGTATTTCGGATAGGATTTTCACATAACCTATGCTAGGCACATAGTTCAAGGAAAGAGAGAACCGTCAATCCATCAGTGCTAAGTCAGCATCCCACAAGAATACAGATACGTAGATATATACATGCTTTTAATGAGGCAATAGTTATTTCAAATCTGTTCAATACACATTTAGGCTCAAATGCCAAACCATAATTCATAATCATGATACTCATGAATAAGAATAGTTCAGTCAAATATACAAGATGGTGCAAGCACCCAAATGCTCAAAGAGCCATAACCATAGACAATTATGTGATCACATTCTTTTGATAACGAATACCTTATCAACATCATATCATAAAACATAATTGGGCTTAACCTACTTCATAATTTCCATAAAATTCAATATTCATGAATGCATATGTCATGAATGATGTGGGAATAACATGGGTAATTGAGATTCAATCTAAAATCAACAATATAATATGAAATTGAAGTTTATGCATTATTAAATCCACATTTAAATCCTTACATAAATCACCCATGCACAAATAAGCTTTAAAGGGGACATGCACATTCATAAATTCATAACTTCTATATAAATCATCATATTAGGGCTTTAAACAACTTAAAATCATCAATAAAGCATAGCTCATACATAAATTAAATTTACTAAATAAAAATTCTCAAAATCCATATTTAAAGTAAGCAAAATTTCATTAAAATAATTTGAAAAGAGTTTGTGCCTTCTTGGTTGAAATAGACCAAGAATCAATCCCACATACCTTAGCTAATGAAAAGATTCAACAAGCAATTTGGTGAAGAAAGAGCCCTTCCTTGATTCCCAAGTTTGAAGCCCACAAGAGCTCTTTGAAGGAGACTTAAGAGTGACTTGAGAGAATTCAGAAAAATGTGAGGAGTGATTTAAGTATTAGGTATAGGGTTTAAGTCATTAGGGAGCCCTTAGATATCATAGGAAGTCTTAAAGGACCATTAGGATGAACCAAATTTATAAAAATATTATTAATGAAACTGATGAAAAAATTGCACGTCGTCGCTTCACTGGAGGGCTACACGACCCGTATGATGTCACACGGTCTGTGACATGGGCCTTCCCCCAATACTTAGAAAAATTTTCCACAGTCGAGTTACGATACAGTCATTTCATACTTAAAAAACTTTTCGCGTCAGAAGCCTTACGGCTCATCATACAGCCCATGAACATGGCCTTGTAACCTCACTTAGCCTCAAATTTTGGTGTTCCAAGCTCAAGGCCATCACACAGTCCTCCACATGGTCCGTGAAGTGTCACACGGCCCGTGTTGTGTCCAAGTGTGACATGCCTTAGTCCGAAACTCCACACCAAGGCCACACACCAAGAATTAAGGCCAAGTGTCACTCCACTGGAGGCCACACAGGTCGTGTGACCTCACACGAATCGTGTACTCTCCCTTGAGACAACACTTGGTCCAATTCTTACCAAAATGATGTTTTCAAGTTTCGATGATGTCATACAACGTCCAGGTCCTTACACATGCTCCTCCTATTGTGCGAACATAGTTTGGAGAATTAGATTGAGAAGATTCTGGATCACAAGACGTTGGGACATAGTAAGAAGAATAGGCAGATAGAGTTCCTATTTTAGTGGAAAGAAATGTAGGCATGTGATGTAACCTAGGTGAAAGTATCGTCATTGAGGTAGTTTAAGGATGAAATTCAAGCGTACTTGGATGCTGCCTCATTGAGGATGATGAGCTCATCTGGTGGGAGATATTTGTTAGACCCTCAGCTTGATGGCTCGAGTGGCTCGATCTTGGCATAGAATTTACATGATGAACCTAGCCATGGCCCAATGAATTTGGTCAAGATTAAGTTCAAGTGAAGGAAGTACTTTGCATTGGCATGGCCAAGGCATGCAAGGTAAGATGCGACTAAGTCACGATAAGGGTTGGGCAAGCCAAGCCAAGGCAAGGTTGTGGTCATGGAATGATCATGGCTATATAGGTTTGAGGCCAAGTGATGGACAAGGATATTAGCTTAGGGAATTCTACCATATGGAAAGTTTTGAAGGGCAGGACGTGGGCATAGAGAAGGCACATGAGCAAGTATGAAGTTGGGTAACTGACGAGGTGCTTTAGCAACAAAGTGAAAGTTTCCCATGTGTGCCTTGCACATGCGTAGACAGTTGGGCAGTTTTGGCAATTACTAGCCATTATAGGCTTGTCAGTATTATAGTTCAGGCTTGTAAATTGAACTTTAAATTGTTGCCTATTAGGTGGGGATGCCAACTGAAAACTATGGCATGTGACTATGTGCTAGGTCCTATTTAAAGGAACAGGTTGACCAGTCTTAGGCAGAATTTGGCTTTGATGAATTTTGTAAGGCTACGTATTTCTGTGCTTTCTTTGTGGCATGAGTTAAATGAAATGTTGGCACTTGTCATTGTACATGCATGGGTTTTCCTACATTCATAGTCATTGACTAAGTGCTGAACTAGATCAAGGCAAATGAAAAGGGCTAAGTCTAAGGGTACTAGACCGCCTAAGCGGGCTAGATCATAAGGTTTGACCCTATTAGAGGCGCCATCATGGCCTAGGATGGGTCATGACAATTACTCTCCAACGCATTAACTAATTCACTCTCTTTTAAACAATAAACTAAAGACGTTTCACAATCCTATTCGTAGACCTCATTGTTTACCTTTAACAGAGGTTTAAATTTGAATGGTTTAAACATTAAACTAATTGATTTCATTAAGATTTGAGCATTTAACTGGACTAAATTTGTCTAAAACGTATTTAAAATATTATTAAGAGGTATCCTTGTATGGATAATATTCACCATCACTAGCTACAACCACTAATCACCTCTTCCATCTCAACCACCATCACCACCATCGCTGTTGTGAACTATCATGATCCTTGTCTAGCACTAGCCGCCTCTGCCATCACAACAACAAATTTTATTAACTATTACTGTCAACTACTACCATAATTTTCTATATCAGTATAATTATATCAGTTACCACAACCTCCCGAATCTCTACGGCCGTCACCACCTCTACTATCACTACAGTTAATTTCTACTGTCAACAAACACTGCCATCACAACTAAAACCACTTCCAATTACCAACATACATTCTTCGGTCACCATCTGCCTCCAGCCTCCACTTCTACCAGTTCTATCATCCACTACCACCATTATGCTCAATCTTTAATATCAATCACCACCATTATAACTAGAACCATTACCAACTACCACAAATACATTATCAACTACTACATTTCTTCGGTTACCACCATTAACCAGATTCACCATTACAACCACAAACAACACTATCAACCTACTCTTATGACAATCACCACAACACCAACTACCTCCACTGTCACAACTATCACCACTATTATTACTTGACACTAACAAACAACTATTACTATTACCACCGCTACTACAAACTATCTACACCATCACTAGTAAGAACAAGTATTTCATTTTTTAATCTAATAGTAATGTTATTTTATTTATTTTTATTTAAATTATATTTTTATTCAGTACATATAAAATTATATATATATGTGTGTGTGTGTATGTATGTATGTATGTATGTATTAGACATTAAAAAAACAATATAAATGATTTAGTGTTCAAATTTAAACACAACATCTTACTCATTTATATGTGCATTCAGATTCAGACGTCTGAATCTTAATGAAAACAAATGAAGCCTTAATCTCTCTCTCAAATGTAAATGTAAATAACGGGGAGGCGGATTACATATACTGGATCCTTATATGCATACAAGAGGCTTTAAAAGACATAAAATTATCATCATCATTACATTATAAAACTTTAAGGATATAAACAGGGTAAAAAAATAAAGTAGTGATTAATCTCACCTCTAATGATTTATTGATGATTGTATCGATGATTTAACACTGGGAGTAGTACATTTGCTGCAAAAATTTATAAGCACAATATTTACAGTTTTCCTTTGCCTTTTTTCTAGATTTAGAAAGTCTTATTAGTATCTTTTTCTTTTATTTGCTTTTTGCATGAAAAATATCAAATACAAATGAAAAAAGAAGTAATAGAAAATAAGAAAGAGTTTCATTCATTTTGGGTTAAAAAGGAATAAGAGGAAGAAGATGTTGACATATGTGGAAGAACATGAATGGTCTAGTAAAAATTGAAATCAGATAGCCACGTGTGTTTGTTTTGTAGATTACAGAGATTGAAGTTAAAAATGTAATACCCCACAACTATATTCATAGGACGGATTAAGTATATAAGCTTGAACTTAGTGATATCTTACATGTACCTATATTTTAAGGCTCATTCATATATGTTTGAAGAGTACTAGAAATGGATTAGGTTTATAAGAGACTTCTAGTACTTAGTCAGGTTCAAAACTTTTCTATAAATTGAGTTTCTAGTGTTAGATTATTCAAGGGTCAATTTTAAATGATCCTAACTCTTATAAAAACAAGGATTAGGTGTCTAATGACCTATAAATTTAAAGTTCTTTGAATTAACTTTCCAATGTAACTGATTTCACCTCATTTGGAGTTCGGAGTCAAACATTATGACCGTTTTACTGAAGGCTGCCAGCGCAGAGAGAAAATACGAAACCTATTACGAGCCATAGAAAAACGTATGACTCGTTCTGTCAACTCGTGGAAAAAGTCCTGAAAATCCATATTTTGGTCCCAGACTTTAGAAACCAATCTACGAGTCATAGAGTCTGCTATGGATCATAGATTGGGCTCGTGGAATTGATCCAGAGACCTCGAAATCGGCCCAAAAGTTTATGGCCTGTAGATGACTTTTGACAGTTTTTTTATGAAGGGTTATTTTTGTCCTTTTCCACCTTTTTGAAGCTAAAACTTGATGTTTTACACCTATATAAGCCCCTAAACATAACTTTTCTGTATAATCACATTCAAAACTTATTCCAAGGCTTTGAACAAGGTTCCAAGAGGAGAAAAGTTAGGTTTTTAATAGAATTCAACCATTCATCAAAATTCTTCAAAACTCTAAGCGTCTCATGTATGCAAGGATACTCGTAGTGTTTGATTGAGCTCATCCACGCGCCCCACATGTTGATATTTTGTAACTGAGTTCGAGTAGAGTTTTATCCTAATTTTGTAACTGAATTCTTGTGTTGTCCATTGTTCTATTGAGTTTCTTGTGTGTAGAAAGTGTGTCAATGGTCTTTATGAGTTGGGTACTTGATTTAATGCATGTCCATGTCTTCGTTCACATGAACCCTAATTGAGGACCTTATTTTATTTTATGCATTATGTCAAATTGAGATTTATGGTCGTTTGTATGTTTTAACAAAGATGATTTTGAACATACTTTATTGAGATTGCATGAACATGAGTTTTGAGCATAAACATTGAGTTGAGGAAGAATCTTGGGAGATGAGTGTCACGCTTTGAGAGGGTACTCTTGGCGTGGCCGACACTTGAAGAACCATTGTTGATTCTCCAAGAAAACCACGTGGCCTCATTGTCTTATCAACTCAACAACAGAAGAAAAAACTCAGATAGAAAGACCTTATATGAAAAAATATAACTCTACTGTATCATAGTTTCCAAAGAAATAAGTTTGGATACATCAGCACTCAATACTCTTCTACTCAAAGTCTATGAAGCCTCTACTCAACAATCTAGATGGTGTCATGACAGGTCATGAACACCCCAAATCAAAGAATTAAACCCTTCGAATAAAGTAAGAAGATAAAAGGGATCCTCCGCAATGCAAGGAGGGCTCACCAACTCTAAAATGATCTAGGACTTCAACGATCCGCGGGTTGAAGTCCTCTATTAAACCTGTATCTTCATCATAACACGATGCAGGTCCAAATGAAAATCAGTACATGGAATATACTAGTATGTAAAATAACTCAAGAAAATAAGGCTCAACTCACATATCTCGACTCAATAACTCACTCTCAACTCAGTGTATACAAGTTTAAAGTAAATCATACTTTTAAAAATAGGACCAGTAAAAATAAACCCAATTTAAAATATCATTCTCAATCAATGTTGCGTGGGAGTTTCTCTTAACCGACATCCAATCCTATCACCTTAAGTTTAGTAATGCAGAAAGAAGGTGACGTCATTGCCACGCCCGTCCTAAACTTGCCACGGTAAAAGATGATCAACTATTTCATGGATCCATAGTAAATGTCCAACTTTGGGACAAGAGTCGTCACGATCGGCTGTACGCCTATCCTACGCTGGCAATGTAGGTTAGAGTAGATGTTTACTCGCTCCCAGCTCGGTGCTCAATACTCCAACCAAGACTAAAATATGCTCAACTCATCAATCAATGCAATCCTCAAAAATCGGTCAATCACATTTAATCTCAACCTTTATTAGGTTATCTCATCTCAGTTTCTCATCAACTCAGTCAATCAATGAAAGTAATCAACTCAACTCAGACTCAAACGACCATTTGGACTCACTTAATGAGACTCATCATGTACTGCAAGCAAGATAATCATATATATTAGTGTATGTTACTGAATGCATCATGATTCTCATATTCAATCATTCTCAAATTACTAAACTCAGATACTCAAACTCAACCTCAACCCAGTACATGCATAGAATTTCATAAAATCATACAATTTAGGGTTCATAGTATCAAGTATAAACCTTTTCACCTCAAGTTCATATCAGTAGTTATACAATGCAACAAGTACCTCATACATCATCATATGGACTCATAAAAATTACAGAAAATTCAGTAATTGGTTGATAAAATACAAAACTCAACTCTTGTTCTCAAATTTCGACTCAAGTAAAGGAATGGGTGTGTGAATAGACATAGTTCCACACTTTGGTAACCTTACATACCTGGAATAGAAGAAACAATCAAATGCTAGTTAATCTTTGTGTTAGAATTGAAATCCTTGCTCTGCTGCCTCCTCTGGTGTTTCTCAAGTGAATCCCTAATTGTGAAGAATGGTGAAACTATGCTTAGGGTATGTTTTAGCATTTTAATTAAGTCTAAAACGTCTAAGGGTTTTATTAAAAGGGATAGGAATAGGCAAAATTACCCCTCTCAAAAACTATCGCCTGGGTCTAGAGACCCCGTCAATGGGCCATAAACCATTATACGAGCCGTAGATGACCTCTTGTAAACAATAGGTCCTGAAATTTAGGTTATGGAAATTCGGCATGAAACCTCCTCTACAAGCCATAAAATGTTCTATGGGTCATCTACTAACTCGTAACTCAAGAAACATAAAAGTTGATCTTTGGGCCTCCAATTCATGAAAACTAATTTACGGGTTGCATATGGTCTATGGTCTGTAAGTTGTCTAGTATATAGGCCTCAAACTTGTAAAATTTCACCAAGTTGATTGAGGTTTACGGGATCCATTTTACGGGCCGTAGATGCCCTCCTGAATTCTCTTTTCAGTCATTTTTCTCAATCATTTTCAGCATCCTCTATGCATCTACTCCAGATTTTGTAGAAAGAATTAGAGGGTGTTACATTGTCCCTCCCTTGGGATCATTCGTCCTCGAATGAAGATAAACCTAGGGATTAGGTCAAGGCACGAATCTCTCTGTGGACTCTAACAATCAAATGACTCTCACGTCACTCATGAAATCAATCAATCAAGGGACTTAGAGAGTAAAACAATTAAACAATCAATATATAAAATCAATCCTCACCTGGACTCTAGAGCATCTATTGTCTATCAAACTCTGAATTGAAAGGGAACTCAAGGAATAGGAATTCAAGAATTTTAGAGGGAAATCATTACCATCAACTCTCTCATCATCAGCAAGCAGGAATAAATTAGGGTATTTGGCCTTCATGTCCTCCTCCAGCTCCCAAGTAGCTTCCTCTACAAATTGGTTCCTTCACAATACTTTGAAAGATGCAATCTCTTTTGTTCTTAGCTTGGGACCTGACGATCAAAGATTTGGATATGAATCTTCTCATAACTCACACTAGCTTTTTAAGTCTAATATTCCCAATGGGCACAACCAACTTTGGATCTCCCAGACACTTCTTAAGCATGAAGACATGAAAGACCGGGTGGATAGTCGCTAACTCTGATGGTAGCTCTAACTCATACGCCACATTGCCCACTCTCTTTACAATTTGGTAAGGGATAATGTACCTTGGACGCAACTTTCCTTTCTTTCTGAATCTCATCATACCCTTTATGGGCGACACTTTCAAATACACCTAATCATTAATCTAAAACTCTAAGTCTCATCTTCTAACATCTATGTAGGATTTTCGTCGACTCTGTGCAGTCTTCAAACTTTCTCAAACGATCTTGACTTTCTCCACATCCTGATATACCAAGTCTTGCCCAATCAATTCCGCTTTACCCACCTGTAACCACCCGATCGGTGATCTACATCTCCAACCATAGAGGGCCTCATAAGGATCCTTTTAGATATTCAAATGGAAGCTGCTGTTGTAGGAAAACAAAATCAAAGGCAAGTAGTAATCCTAATTACCTTTGAAGTCAATGACGCAGGCCCTCGATTTATCTTCTAAGGTCTGAATGGTACGCTCTGCGTGGCCATCTATCTGTAGGTGAAAGGAAGTGCTAAGAATCACCTTCGTACCCAAGCCTTTCTGAAATGATCTCCAAAACTAGGCAGTGAATTGGGCTCCTATATCTGAGATAATGGACAAAGGGACTCCATGCCACATAGAAACCTCCTTTACGTATAGCCGAGCTTAGTCCTCCATAGTGTCCATCGTTTTTACTGCCAAGAAATGAGTAGATCTAGTCATCTGATTGACTATCACCCAAATTGAATCATGCTATCTGCGGGACCTCGATAAGCCTATGATGAAGTCTATGTTAATCGTCTCCCACATCCACTCTAGAATCTCAATGTTCTGGGCTAGTCCACATGGCCTTTGGTACTCAACTTTAACTTGTTGGTAATTCAGTCACTTGGAAACAAACTCAGCAATGTATTTCTTCATTCCCCTCCACCAGTAGATTTCTCTCAAGTCATTGTACATCTTGGTAGACCCTAGATGGATCGAATATCTAGAATTGTGGGCCTCTAGCATGATCCTCCCTCGAACATTATCAACATTTAGAACACAAAATCTGCCTTGATACCTCAATATCCCATCTCCCCCTTTGGCGAAAGCCATCACCTTCTGCTTATATACATCCTCCTTCAACTGTAATGAGATAGGATCTTGATCTTGTTTCTCCTTCACCTCCACCACTAGAGATGATGCAGACCCATTATGCACAAGAACTCCTCCTTTGCCCGATTCACCTAGTTGTAACTCCCAATTATGCTAGTCGGTGAAACTCCTTGGCCAACTCCTTTTTTTTAATCCAGATGGGCAGTGCTCCCCATGGATAACCTGCTAAGAGCGTCAACAACCACATTAGTTTTACCTGGATGGTAGAGGATGCTCATGTCGTAGTCTTTGAGCAACTCAAGCCATCTTCTCTTCCTCAAGTTAAGCTCCTTCAGGGTGAAGACGTATTTCAACCTCTTATGGTCTGTTAATAAATCAACACATGCTCCATACAAGTACTGGTGCCAAATCTTGAGTCCAAATACTACCGCAACAAATTCTACATCATTTGTTGGATAGTTTCTCTCATACACTTTAAGCTATCTAGAAGTATAGGCAACGACTTTCCCTCTCTGCTTCAACACACATCCCAACCCCACTCTCAAAGTGTTGCAATAGATGATAAATCATTCCATCCCTTTAGGCAAAGCCAACACTAGAGTAGTAGTCAACCTTGTCTTCAGCTCTGAGTTAGTCTAGTCAACGGTGCATATATGGAGGAAATCTGTTGGGAGAAATAAAGTTTTGATGATTGACACAAGACAATGAAACATGTTGATCTACCAGGTTCTTCAACATACTGTCTGCCAGGAGAGCTGCACAGCATCACAAGAATTGAAATGGATAAAAGCCCCTGAAGATAAAGTCTACAAGCGTATAAATAGGCAGATGGGTCAGCAGTCATAAATGAATGTAGAGTTGGTGAGAAGAAGGATTCTAATTAAAGTAGAACTCTAAATAAACAAGATGCAAAAATAAAGGAGTTACACGAGTTGAAGGAGTCTGCTGCAAGAAGACCACTGCAAAGCTAAGAAGCAAATAGAACTCTAAAAGATGACTATAAGAACGAGCTCAACACACTAGCAACATACAGATTCAGACAAAGCAAAGATGATCACTGCAAAAACGTAAAAAGGAAAAACAGCTAGGTTGGTTAGGTCTAGTAGGTTTCTTTGGAAAAGAATTTTGTTTCTTCTTCTTGATATTGAGCAATCTGTAACATCTCAATAGTTGACAAACTGAGAACTGGTTTAAGTCTTCAAGTTAAGGGCAACTCGGTGACGTCGACAACATAAGCCTTGGGAGGTTTATGTGGAGTTAGTGAATTAGAGAAGTCGAGTTGAAGTTTAGATTACTAGGAATTGTAATCATTTGTTTAAGGCTCATATTGAAATAGTGAAATTGGGAGTAAATCCTGTAGAGGTACAGGTCGTGGTTTTTCACCTTTTGTGAGCCAGGTGTTTCCACGTAAAATCACTGTATTCTTGTTTATTTCTACTTCACTAAAACACTTCTGTTAACCTGTTCCTACGATTAGGAAAATCCATAAGGTGGTCAAATCTAACAATTGGTATCAGAACGGGGCATTCTTATTAAAGGTTAGTACCTAAGAATCGATCAACATGAACACTGCACCACCGCTTGGACATAGAGAGAGACAATCATCCGTCAGACCTTCTCTTTTCAATGGAACACACTTTGGTTGGTGGAAGGCTAGGATGGAGGACTTCATTCAAGGAGAAGACTATGAACTATTGGATAGAATCATCATAGGACCCACTATTCCTATGAGAACAGTGGAGGATAGACAAGTGGCAAAAGAGAGAAAGGAGTTCAACGCTGATGATTTGATTTCTTTAAGGAAAAATGCTAAAGCAAAAAACATTTTGGTTTGTGGTCTAGGTCCAGAAGAGTGCAATAGGATTTCAAATTGTATAACAGCAAAACAAATCTGGGATTCTCATACAATTGCTCACGAAGGAACTACTCAAGTCAGAAAATTCAGGGATGCTATGTTGTTAATGAATATGAGACCTTCAAGATGAAGGAAAATGAGATCTTGCAAGAGATGATGGCAAGACTCACACTGCTCATAAATGAACTTGCATCCTTGGGGAAAGTTCTTACTTCTGAAGAACAAGTAGACAAGGTTCTGAGAATCTTACCAAAGGCTAAGTGGGATGTAAAAGTTACTGCCATTAGGGAAGCAAGCACATCGAAACCATGACACTAAATGAGCTGGTGGTAAATCTCAAAACTTATGAGATGAATATGGAAGATCAAAAGAAGGAAGTAAGCATGGATGGAAAGTCACTAGCTCTTAGGGTAGCTTCTGATGATGAGGAATCAAATTTAGACGAAGATCAGATAGCCTTTCTAGAAAATATTTTTAAGAAATTCCGAAAAAATAGGAAAGGGAAAGACAAGAGAGAAACAGGTAGTAGGAAGTAGTTTGATGATACTAGGAGCAGGAAGTGGTCCGATGACAGAAATAACTCAGGATGTTACAAATGTGGTAAGACTGATCATCACATTAAACAGTGTCCTTTATGGGAAGTCGAGTGGAAAAAAGAAAGGGTTGAAAGAGAAATAAAAGAAAAGGTTGCCAAACAAAAGGAAAGGGAAAACTATGCTATGATGGCTGTTTGGGGATCAGGAATGGAAGATTCAGGCACAGAAAATGCTGATGAAACTGCTTTCATGGCTGCTGGAGAGTCAGATCTAGAAGAAGATGACCAATCTGAGGTAAGTAGTTCAGGTAAGTAGTTCTGAACTGAAAGAAAGGATGCACCTTTTTTCAAAAAGGAAGCTAATCTTGCTAATGAATGGTTTGATAGACGATTTTCAAGAAGTAGCAAATGAAAAGGATCAACTAATAATAAAAGATTTTTCAGATCGAAAATTTGAAAACCTTGAAATAAAGAACTGTCTGGATAAAGCAAATAAAATAAATGACAAGTTGAAGAAATAGGTTGAACAACTTGATTCACTTGTATTGAACCTAAAATAAGAAATTCTAAAGTTAACTGTTGCTGATAAGGGTAAAAATAAGATGAGTGAAGAGCATCAGAAGGTAGAAACTGAGTTGAAAAAGTGTAATATTGAGTTCCTGTGTGAGAAAGAAAAAGCGAGAAAGTTGACCCAAGAAATCTCAACCTTAAAGCTCGATTTAGAAAGAGCTAACAGATGGACTCAGTCATCTAGGACAGTAAATCATCTAGGAAACAGGTTTCATAACGAGAAGGCTGGAATAGGTTTTTTCATGAAAATACCACCTCCACTGATTTATGTTACCTCTATGGAAAAATTGGACATCCAACTACTGAGTGTCCAATCGCAAACAATGCTAGAAACAGAAACACATATCATGTGTACGAAAGGATGTATGAGCATAATAAAAGAAAAAAGTCAAGAAACGTGTTGCCTACTTAGGCGAGAAGGGATCTCATTCATCCTTTTTTAACAAGAAAGGACTCAAGCTAGTCTGGGTTCCTAAAACTAACCCTTGATCTGTTTTGTAGGTTGAAGTGAAAGGAAGCAAGCATTGGTACATGGATAGTGCTTGTTCAAGGCACATGACAAGAGACAAACACAAGTTTCTTTCACTTGCACCTTTTAATGGAGGAAAGGTTTCCTTCGGAGACGGGAAAAAGGGAACTTTTGTGGGAGTTGGAAAAATCGAACGAAAAAAATCAAGTGCTCTAGATGAAGTCTACCATGTGGATGGAAAGTACAATCTGTTGAGCATATCTCAATTATGTGATAAAGGTAACAAAGTAACTTTTACGTCTGCAGGCTGCATGGTCAAAAAGTTGGACACGAAGGAGATAATCTTGACAACAAATAGACATAAAAATGTGTACAAAGCCGACATCATGGGAATGTCCGGAGCACATTTGAAATGTCTAAGCGCAATTGCAAATGATCCACTACTGTGGCACAAGCGACTTGGTCATGCAAGTTTGAAACAACTGAATACTCTGTCCTCAAAGGACATGGTTGTAGCTTTACCTAAAACCAAGCTCAAAGACAACACAGTATGCAGTGCATGCGTTAAGGGGAAGCAAGTCAGAGCCTCCTTCAAGTCGAAGAACCAGGTAAGTACAACCAAGTGCTTAGAACTGGTTTACATTGACCTGTGTGGACCAATGAGAGTAAAAAGCAGAGGAGGTAAAAGGTACATGTTTGTTATTGTTGATGATTATTCTAGATTTACATGGACCCTATTTTTGGCTTCTAAAGATGAGTCTTACGACGTCTTCTCCATATCCATCAAGAAAATAGAGAAGAAGTTGGAGACCTCCTTAATTTCCATTAGATCAGATCATGGAACTGAATTCGAAAATGCTGAATTTTTAGAATTCTGTTCAATAAATAGTATAGATCACAACTTCTCTGCTCCTAAAACCCCTCAACAAAATGGAGTGGTAGAACGGAAAAATAGGACTTTAGAAGATATGGCTAGAAAAATGATGATTGCTCATAACTTGGCAAGAAATCTGTGGGCTGAAGCCATAAATACTGCCGCTTATATTCTCAACAAATGTATGTTAAGACCCTTACTAAACAAGACTCCCTATGAAATACTCAAAGGCAGAAAACCAAATATCTCCCATTTTAGAACATTTTGATGTAAATGTTATGTTCATAATAATGGTAAAGACAATTTGGAAAACTTTGGTGCTAGAAGTGATGAGGGAATTTTCTTAGGATATTCTTCACATTGTAAAGCTTATAGAGTATTGAATAAACGAACCAATTGTGTTGAAGAAAGCACTCATGTTGTTTTTGATGAGAATAGTGGTGTCTTTGAGAATGATATGCAGGATGTCTATGAGATGAAGCACAGATCAGAGGAACAGGCCAGTTTATCTGTTCCACCTACTGGACAAGCAGAGAGCACATAGTCAGGGGGAACTGCAAAAGCTGAAACTCAACCTCTTGACCTCCGAATTGTTCAAACTATTATAGTACAGGATGAACAACCTCAAGGATTTGTAGTGAAAAATTACAAGTATTAGGACTCACATCCACTAGAAAATATTCTCACAGAACTGACTTTTGGAATCACTACCAGATCAGGGATGAAAAATTTATGTGCGTTTCAGGCCTTTGTATCCATGATGGAACCAAAAAGGATAAGGGAAGCACTGCAAGATGAGGAGTGGATTCTAGCTATGCAAGAGGAACTGATTCAGTTTGAGAGATGTGAAGTATGGCACCTGGTACCAAACCAGAATGAAGAACCATCATTGGCACGAAGTGGGTGTTCCGGAATAAACTTGACGAGCATGGAACAATTACAAGGAACAAGGCAAGACTAGTAGTTCAAGGATATAATCATGAAGAAGGAATAGACTATGATGAGACTTTTGCTCTAGTAGCAAGACTAGAAGCTATCAGACTGCACATCACATTTGTAGCTTTTAAGGGATTCACCCTATATCAAATGGACGTAAAAAGTGCATTCCTGAATGGTTACTTGAAGGAAGAAGTTTATGTGAAACAACCACCTGGATTCGAGAGTTCTGAGTTTCCAAATCATGTGTTCAAGCTGGATAAGGCATTTTATGGGCTGAAAGAAGCTCCTCGAGCTTGGTATGAGAGATTGTCAAAATTTCTCTTACATATGGTCACACAAGGGGGAAAATTGACAATACCCTGTTTTTGAAAGCGCAAGGAAAAGACTTGTTAATTGTACAAGTTTACGTGGACGATATCATTTTTGGATCAACAAATGTGCTCATGACTCAAGTGTTTGTCAAGCTAATGAATGGAGAGTTTGAAATGAGCATGATGGGGGAACTTAATTTCATTTTGGGATTACAGTTCAAACAGACCCCTTCTTGAACTTTGATTCATCAAAATAAGTATGTAAAGGAGCTCCTCAAGTGATTCAAAATGGAAGATGCCAAAGAAATCGATACCCCTATTTCCACTGCCACTAAATTAGAATTGGATGATAAAGGAGTGTCAGTAGAACAAAAGCTCTATCTAGGTATGATTGGATCTCTCCTATATCTTACTGCTACTAGACCTGACATCGTTTTCAGTGTGGGACTTTGTGCTAGATTTCAATCAAATCCCAAGGAGTCACATCTTAAAGCTGTGAAGAGAATCCTCAGGTATCTCAAAGGAACTTCTGACTTAGGACTTTGGTACTCTAAAGGTAGTAATTTCAATCTTGTAGGGTATACTGATGCTGATTATGTTGGCTATCTAGTAGACAGAAAAAGTACTTCAGGTATGGCTCACTTCATTGGAACATGTTTGATTTCATGGTCCACTAAGAAACAAAACTTGGTAGCCTTGTCTACTGCTGAGGCGGAATATATAGCAGCAGGGTCATGTTGTGCTCAGTTGCTCTGGATTAAGCAACAACTGCTGGACTTTGGGATGGATGTCGGTTGTGTTCCTATTTTGTGTGATAATACAAGTGCTATTAACATAGTAAAGAATCCCGTACAACACAAAAGAACTAAACATATAGACATAAGGCATCATTTTCTTCGGGACAATGTAGAAAAAGATCTTGTTTCCATTATGTTTTGCCCCACTGCGAATCAACTTGCTGACATCTTTACTAAAGCATTAAGTAGAGAACATTTTGAAAAAATTAGGTTAGACTTGGGAATGATTAAGATTGTATAAACTCCCCTCAATGACTTGACTAGATTTTCTAGTACAATACTGTCAAACTAAAGAAGTTCTCTAGTCAATTTCTCATATTATGTGCATTCCAACAATTTCATAGATTGACATTGGTGTGAGGTTCTATGTGCAGGATTACTAGCTCAAGTGCAATGACAAATGAGACATGAAAATAACCCAGGTAACAATTATTATGCACTTCTTCTTAGAAACTGATAACAAGACTAGGTAACCTAACCTATTCCTTTCCTATCCCTACACTATCAGTGTCCCTTGTCTCGTTTACCGCCAAAATTACATCCGTCTTTTCACTCTGACGGACTTCAGAAGATGTCCCCTCACACGCCTTTTCCTCTCCCATTCAAATTAACTCTCCAAGTCTCCAAAACCCTTTAGACTTCGTCTTCTCCCCTTCCATCACCACTCATATCTGAAATGCCTTCGTGGTTCTGTATTCCACACCTACCTGCAAAAATGTGTTCCTCTCCAGATTATCAAAACACTAATATGCAAGAGCCCCAAAATCCAGACTCCCTTGCCCTAATAGTTTATGAAACCACAAATCTTCCTCCTCCACTCCAAATCAATTTCTCTGACTTTGTATTTTTGGGAGGGTTCCAGAATAGTTTCTCACAATTCTCCACTGCCTCCTCACCTTTTACTACTTTCTCTTCTCAAGGGGCAATCATTGATCCTCCACCATACGCATCTACTGAGCCTCCACAAAACCCTAAACCAGTCTGTCGTCAACTACGAAAGGCTATAAGGGAACCCATCGAAGTCACTAACAATTTCCCATCTCCTGAACGGGTCATTCCTCCTGGTCCTCTAAGAACACCTCATACAAGGAATCGGAAGCGCCAAGAAGAAGTGGCTCTTCAACAGGCTCTGCAACAGAGCAAGAAACACAAAGGTACTACTGTTTCCTCCTCCTCTGGAGATCTTTTGGTGAAACAAGTTTGGAGGAATGTGCAAAAGCATATCCTTCCTAAACCTCCTCGGGCTCAACCCACTCCTCCATCCACAAAAAAACCCACTACCTCTCATACTCCATCTAAGTCCACTCCCTCACCCAAAAAGAGAACCACCGCTTCTTCCAACCCAATTTCATCCAAGTCCAGATACTCACCCAGAAAGAAACAAGTTCTTTCTCATTTTCCCTCGGAGGACTCTACCATAGACAGTGATTCAAAACCACTAGCCGTAGCCACTTCAAATCCAAACTTTTCTTCCCTCATTCATTTCCAATGGCGCTCTCTCATTCGGGGCCGTGTGATCACTGGTTTTGGGGGATCCGACATGGATACTCTTCTCTCCAAGCTTGAATTTCAGGGATGGTTTGACTTGTTCCTCCAACACACCACTCAGAGAAAACTGGCCAAACAAGAAATGTATGAGTTCTATGGGCGAGGGACTGTTCGTGACTCCATATTTTTCACAACTGTTCTTAGAATCTCCCATCACCTTGAGGTTTTAGACATCTCAAGCATTCTAGGGATTCTAAATGAGGGTTGGGACCACTATGTACACCATGAATGGCCTCCTTTAGATACTCTTCCCTCTGCCCTTGAGATTACTAGGAAATTCTTTGGACAACCTACTTTAGAACACCATAGGCGTGTCCAGCGAAGAGAAATGTCTTCCCTCCATTGTCTTTACTTTGACGTCGTCCACAAAATTATCATTCCTCGTCAGGAACGAAGGTCTGAGGCTAGCTATTTTGATCTCACTTTGATGGAATTACTTGATTCAAACATTCCGATCAATTTACCTAGTCTTATTCTAAAACACATGCAACGTGTCCTAATTCTAGACAAAAATGGTCATGCTCTCCCTTATGGTTTTTGGCTGGCCCTATTTGATGCCTACTAATTCCTGTCTAAGCCTGGACTATGTAGACTACTAAGGACGTCCTCGGCCAAGTGAACCATACTACCCTACCTGTTTCAATGCAGCATACTGGCACTTATCTTCATCGCCTTCAAATGGACTTGGATGCCAAGAATGTCGAATTGTGCTTAGCAAAACAACAATTCGATCAGGAACGGAGAGCACTAACATCCAGAATTTCAGACCTCGAGGACACATTGATGAAAGAGAGGGCTGCTCATGCAGATATTGTACACAAGTTAACCATGCTGATCGCTTGATCCCCTCCTCTGTAAACCATGTCCTATTTCCTAGTCCTTAAGGTTGCCTTTTTTTGTTATCAGTCTTTGAAGTAGCATGCGTAGTTCTTGTTCTTATGTGTTAATTTTCAAGTTTTAAATGTTTCTGTATGCAGGGCTTTGTTAAATTCTGTCATATTAATGCAAACCTTTGTTCCTTCTTGTGTTAATGGAAATCACACCTATGTTTTTTATTTGATTGCTCTCTTCACGTTTGCGTATCCACTCTTTTTTCGATGATGTCAAAAAGGGGAAGTCATATCTGAGTTATGCAATATTTATAACCCTTGTTTTATCCTGTTTCATTCTTGAGTTTCTCCTCTTTATAGCTGCAGAAATTATGGACAGATCCGATATTCAGTGAGTTTGTCATCATCAAAAATCAAAAAGGGGGATTTATTGGGGGAAATAAAGTTTTGATGATTGACACAAGACAATGAAACATGTTGATCTACCAGGTTGTTCAGCATACTGTCTCCCCGGAGAGCTGCACAGCATCACAAGAATCGAAATGGATAAAAGCCCCTAAAGATAAAGTCTACAAGCGCATAAATAGGCAGATGGGTAAGCAGTCATAAAGGAATGCAAAGTTGGTGAGAAGAAGGACTCTAATTGAAGTAGAACTCTAAATAAACAAGATGCAAAAATAAAGGAGTTACACGAGTTGAAGGAGTCTGCTGCAAGAAGACTAGTGCAGAGCTAAGAAGCAAATAGAACTCTAAAGACGACTATAAGAACGAGCTCAGCACACTAGCAACATACATGATCAGAAAAAGCAAAAAGGATCACTGCAAAAATGCAAAAAGGAAAAACAGCTAGGTTGGTTAGGTCTAGTAGGTTTCTCTGTAAAAGAAATTTGTTTCTCCTTCTTGATATTGAGCAATCTGTAACGTCTCAGTAGTTGATAAACTGAGAACTGGTTTTAGTCTTCAAGTTGAGGGCAACTCGAAGACATCGGGAACATAAGCCTTCGGAGATTTATGAGGAGTTACTGAATTAGAGAAGTCGAGTTGAAGTTTAGATTACTAGGAATTGTAATCATTCGTTGAAGGCTTATATTGAAATAGTGAAGTTGGGAGTAAATCCTGTAGAGGTACAGGTCGTGATTTTTCACCTTTTGTGAGCTGGGTGTTTCCACGTAAAATCACTGTGCTCCTGTTTATTTTTGCTTCACTGAAACATGTCTGTTAACCTGTTCCTATGATTACGCAAATTCATAGGGTGGTAAAATCTAACAAAATCCTCCAACAAATCTACGATAGTAGCCAGCCAATCCCAGAAAACTTCTTATATCAGTCGGAAAGGTGGGTTTGGGCCAGTTTTTCACCCCCTCAATCTTCTGGGTATCCACTCGAATACCATCACCCGAAACCACGTGGCGTAAGAATGCAACAGATTTGAGTCAAAACTCACACAAGAATGCAACAGATTTGAGTCAAAACTCACACTTCAAAAACTTTGTAACTCATTATCTCTAAGCGTGTGCAATGGAATTCTAAGGTGATTAGCATGTTCCTCCTCATCTCCAGAATACACCAAAATGTCATCAATAAATACAATCACGAACATGTCAAGATACTACGTTAATACTCTATTCCTCAAGTCCATAAAGGTTGCAGGTGCATTTGTCAACCCAAAGGACATCATCAAGAACTTGAAGTGACTATATCATGTTCGAAAAGCCATCTTTGGGATGTCACATTCTCTCACTTTCAATTAGTGATAGCCTGATCTGAGGTCTATCTTAGAGAAAATGGTGGCACCCTAAAGTTTTTCAAATAAGTTGTCAATCCTCGAAAGGGGATACTTATTATTGACTGTCACCTTATTCAACTGGCGGTAATTGATACACATCCTAAGGAACCATCCTTCTTTCACACGAATAAGACGAGAGCACCCCAAAGAGAGACACTTGGCCTAATAAATCCCTTCTCTAATAAGTCCCTCAACTTCTCCTTCAACTATTTCAACTCTGCAGGGGCCATTATATATGGCGGAATATAAATAGGATGGGTATTCAGAAGAACATCAATTCTGAAGTTAATCTTCCTATCAGGAGGAACTCCGGGAAGATCCTCCGAAAATACATTAGAAAACTTGCTCACAATCAAAACAGACTCAAGAATAGGAGGTTCAACATCATCAGACTTGACTCGTACGAGGTGATAGATGCATCCCTTAGAGATCAATCATCTAGCCTTGATGTAAGAAATAAACCTACCCTTCAGCTCAACAGAATCTCCCTTCCACTCAACAATAGGCTCATTTGGAAATTGGAATTTGACAGTTTGGATTATAGAGGCATAGCACGCGTGAAGCCAGTCCATACAAAGGATCACATCGAAATCGGCCATCTTTAACTCAATCAAATCAGCAAGAGTATCCTTATGATAGATGGACACAACATAGTCTCTATAAATCCTCTCGGCTCGAATGGACTCACCAATAGGAGTAGAAATAGAAAATGGCTCAAGCAAGCACTCAGGAAGGATCTCAAATTTACCAGCCACATATGGCATCGCAAAAGAACAAGTTACACCCAGATCAAGTAAAGCATAACAATCAAAAGTAAATACTCAAAGCATACCCGTCATAATATCTGGTGCAACCTCTTAGTCCTATTGGTTCCGCATCGCATATAGACGGTTTGTCCCACCGCCTGCCGCTGGTGCAGCACCTCTCTGGTTACCCCTCACTGGTGGAGCTGTGGTAGAAGATTGGGCCTTATTTCCACACATTGGACACTCCCTCTTGAAATGGCCCGATTGGACACACTAGTAACAACTATTTTCTCTATCCCTATATTTCCCAGATGCATCCTGCCACATTTTCGATCAGGTGGCTTTCCTCTAGAGACAAGGGTCACACTTTCTTGAGACTGTGCAGCCTGTGCCCTAAAGTTTGGCTGACCTTGGGACCTCTGATCATACTTGTGGCTCAAGGCTGGTGCACTTGCTGAAGATGGTGGATAACTAGAGGACCTCTTCTAGAAGTAAGACTTATCTCCCTTATCTTGCTTGGTATGCTTGGGATTATCCCTTACTGGCTTAGCCTTCTTACTTAGATGCTCCTCTTTGTCTTTCTTCTTATCCTCCTCAATTTGCTGGGAATAAACCTGTAAGGACCTGGAATTTTATAGTTACACAATGAAGCATGCAAATTTGGTTACGGAAACGTTTTGGACTAAGGTGACACTTCATGGGAGTCATCACAATCCGTGTGAAGTCACACAGCCTGTGCGGAGCCTCCACGAAGTGGCTCTTGGCCATAGAGGATGTTTGGCCCTTAAACGTGGTGTTTTAAACTAAGGCACACAACACTTGGACCCCTCACGGTCTGCGTGAAACTTCATGGACCGTGTGGTGCACCGTGTGATGGCCTTGGCTTGAAATCCCATAGCTTTGGGACCAAGTATGGTTACATTGCCAAGTTCATGGCCCGTATGGGGTGGAACGACCCGTGTGGGAGGAACAGCCCGTGAAGCCATCCGTAAAGCTTTTGGAGTGAAATTTCTCTAAGTATGAAATCCCTGTCTCATAACTTGATCGTGGAATTTTCTAAGGAGAGAGGTACGGGCAGTGTCACGGCCCGTGTGACACTACACGATCCGTGTAACCTTCGTTGAAAAATTCTAAGTATGAGATCTTTATGATCAAGCTAAGTTCACTTTTAATCATTCAATTCAAGCTTATTTATGTTGTTTAAAGCCATCATAGGACTCCTACATAAAGTCAAGTTCAAAGGAATTCCATTGGCTAAGTTTTTCACAAGTACCGATAGAAGGGTCAACTTTAAATGGTCATATCTCTTACCACAAGACAAACTGGGTGGCCCAAAACCTATCCCATTGAAGCTCTTTGAATTATCTTTCCAACGCATCTGGTCTCACCTCATTCCGAGTTCGGAGCAAGAAGGTCTGCCCTTTTTCGTAAAATATGTCTGGGCTGGACGGGAGGCCTTCACGTACCGTGAAGAGCTTCACCAGCCATGAAGCCAACCGTGTGAACTTCGGTTCAAAATTTAACTGGGCAATTTATTGAGTTGTTTTTTATATCTTGACCCATCCCCAATGCTTTTAAGACCTTTTTAACCCCCCCTTTATATTCCTAAACTTCTCCTACACTAATTCCAAATCCTCATTCAAGACAAACACTTAATTTCTAGAATTAGACTCTCAAACTTCTCTCCAAGTCTCATCTTCAAGATTCAAGCTAGGATTCAATTGGGGTTTCAAATTCAAGCTAAATTCTTCTCAAATTCGTCTTCCTAATCAAGGTATGTGGGATGATTCTTTGTCCCTTTCATCCAAGAAGACCCAAAGATCTTTCAAACTATTTTCATGAATTTTAGTCACTTTAAATATGAGATTTCATTACTTGATTTCATTAAATCTAATTGATGTGTGGATTGTATTTTACCTATGATTTCAATTCACTTTGATCACTATTATGATGATTTACATTGAGTTATAATGTATGAACATGCATGTCCATCTTTAAAGTTGATTTATGCATGGGTGATCTATACTACGATTTATATGTGGATTTAATTATGGGTTTACTAAATCTAGTATTGTGATATTGAATTTCTACTTGAATCTATGTTACCCATGCAATCCTCACATAATGCATTGGATTGCATCCAAGAACATTGATATATGGAAACTATGAAGTGGGTTAAGCCGAACTATTAGATGAAATGATTTGATAAGATATTGGCAATGACAAAAAGGTGATCACTGGTGTGTCTATAATTCAGGGTCATTGAGCAACATGGGTGCTTACACCGTCACTTATATACATATATGAATGAGTTATTCCCTGAATGAGCATTGACAAGTATGAACTACGATTTGGTATTTGAGCCTAAATGTGCATTGAATGGTTTGAACTGAACGTTGAATCTCCTGAAAGCACGTATATTATAAGTATTCAAGTGGGATGTTATTGACTTAGCAACAACGGATTGGGGTGTTAGGGCAATCCCAAGGGCCCTCTCCTTTTCCTTGAACTATGTGCCAACATAGGAACGTTCACCATTACTAAAATGATCGGGTCATAAGGAATGGTTATACGTATATGAAAATCTGATATAATATGAAAAAGGCTGCAAATCCTTCCGAAATGGTGGGTCCGTAAGGAAGGTGACCATCCACCGAAATGGTGGGTCCGTAAGGTGTGATGTAGATTTCTTTTGACAAGTAATCTTCTCCCTACCGGTGGAAGGTCCCAATCGGTCTAATTCATGTAATAGCTCGCATGAGTTTGATTTGTCGGTTATAGTCCATCCCCTAATATATATGAGCATTATTGCATTTCATGCATCATGAATTTCATGGCATCTTGTATATATTTCCATTCAATATATGATTCCTTCTATACAATCTGCCCATGTCATCTAACATTGAAATGCAGGTTTGGTAAGTTATATGCATTGCATGCCCGCATACTTAGTACATTCAAATGTACTAACGCATACCCTATGCCTACATGATTTTACCATGTAGGGACTGTGGATTACAATCATCCACCGCTTGATGGGTACTTCAACTTCGGAGATTTGATATTGTGGTGAGTCTTATCTTCTAAGGATAAACCACCTTCCTTCTACCTATGTTGTTTTCTATTTATCTTCTTAATTGAGGGTGAGCTCGGGACATATCTTAGCCCCTGTCCCATCTTATGACTGAAGGCATTGTTAGACATCTTATAGGCTTTCGTAGATTCTATATGTTATGTGTTGTATTTGAAGCTTATGATTTAGTTATCTATTGGATGTAGCTATCATGACTTGATTATGGGAATTATGATATGTATGTATATTTGATGTGGAAATGTGAAAGATCCTAAGCCCCGTATTGCCCCCACAGAGTGAGTCATACTTACCCACCCCTTAGTTCTTATGTGCTATGTGCTATGTAAATCTATGTAAACCCCTTTTCCTTTTATATCCCTATAGTGTGAGTCATATTTTCCCATCCCTTAGAATTATGTGCTTATTATTTGAATGTGCTTTTGAACCAATGATGTGGATCTGGATACTTTGAGGCTTGTTTAGGGACTCTCGTGTTCCCATTTTCCGTGTCACTTCTAGGCCTTGGTTCTCGGTCGTGACAAAAGATGGTATCAGATCCCTAGGTTTATAAATGGTCCTCGGAGTCCAACATTCCGTGTCAAGTAGAGTCGTATTCATGGGTGTGAAGTGCGCCACATCTATGGGTAGGAAGCTACAAGGCATTTTAGGAAATGTTTCACTTTTCATGATTCTTATCGTTCCATGGTGCGTATCTTAAGATTTCTTATCTCCAGCCCTCCCTATCGAATAGGGAGAGCTACTTTGAGCTCATAATGCAATCTAGGGGAGGAAGGTATTGTAGTGATCGTATAGATGAGGTCCAAAAGGGAGTTGGTGAAGGATGTGCATTGTTTGACATGCTTGCTTCTTTCGATATTTGAAGTTTTCTTGGGTTGGCTGGTTATGATGGAAGGTTTGTTGAAGGCTTCTCATCTATTGCATCTCCGTTGGTCAAGTTAACTAGAATGAAGGCCAAGTTGTATGGTCGGATGAGTGTGAGGTGAGTTCTCATGCCTTGAAAGGTCGGCTTACATCGAATTTGGTTTGGCATTACCGGATGGCTTAGATAGGTTGGTGGTGTATTGTGATGCTTCTCGGTTTGGGTTGTGGTTGTTGATGTTAAGGCTAAGCAAGATCTAGATCTGTCATTGGTTGGATTGAAGAGGTTGGTTCCCAAAATAATGAGATAGAAGCTTCCTCCCAAGGGGGAGATGATGCATTTCGGTATCAAAGTCAGGTATGTCTTCCGGATGTGGGTGATTATAGGGAATAATGATCATGAGTGGAGCCCATAACTCTCAGTATTTGATTCATCCAGAATCTACTAAGATGTGTTGGGATTTGAAGGAGGTGTATTGGTGGCATGGTATGAAGAAGGAAATAGCCGAGTTCGTACTCGAGTGCTCGAGTTGTCAACAAGTGAAAGTAGAACACCAAAGGCCCGGTGGTGTGGCTCAAAAAATTGAGATCTCTACTTGGAAGTGGTTTGAGTTAAGATGAAATGACTTCCATAGGCGTGGATTTATTATTGGAGGCTACAAAAGAGTGAAATTGATTAAGTAAAGGTTGAAGATGGTTCGAAGTCATCAAAAGTCTTATTTGGATTTGGAAAGAGGGACCTTGAGGTTCGTATTGGTAATTGGGTGTATGTGAAGGTCTCATTTATGAAGGGTGTGGTGCATTTCGAGAAAGAGGGAAAACTAAATCCCCGGTATGTAGGTCCTTATGATATTGTTGAAGTGGATTAGGAATGTAGCTTATAGGTTGGATTTGCCTCCGAAATTAAGCTCTAGTCACTCAGTTTTGCATACATCTATGTTGAGGAAGTTGTTCGTGATACTAGTGTTATTTTACCTTTGGAAGGTGTTGGGGTTGAGGAGAACTTGTCTTATGGAGGGAGCTCCGGTTGAGATTTTTGATAAGACAAGTGAAGCGGCTTTGCAACAAGGATGTGGTTTCGGTGAAGGTACATAAGAGAGATCAATATGTGGAAGGTGCTACATGGGGAGTGGAATCAAGTATGATGCGATGATACTTCTATCATTTCCAATCTACTCAAGCCTATAGTATTAGGTCCTTCCTATTCTCAATGGTCCTAATTCTTCCATTCTTGAGTCTCATGACATGAAATGCATACATGTGCACGAAAATGATTTATATAATGTTTTGAATGATCTAAATACGTTTAAATATGGGTTTTAAAGGCTTTCTTATTTTCAAATGATGAACTATGCATTGTACCTTATGTTCGGATGTTTCATGTTCTAAGTCAAGCCCTTCAAGCCTTGCTCTTGCACATTCGGGGATGAATGTTCCCAAGGGGGAGATGATGTAAGGACCCAGAATTTTGTATGGCCTCAATTAAGCATGAAAATTTGGTTGTGGAAAAGTTTTGGACCAAGGTGACACTTCATGGGAGCCATCACGATCCGTGTGAAGTCACATGGCCTGTGCGGAGCCTCCACGAAGTGGATCTTGGCCCATAGAAGATGTTTGGCCCTTAATCGTGGTGTTTTAAACTAAGGCACACAACACTTGCACCCCTTACGGTCCGTGTGACACTTCACGGACCATATGATGGGTCGTGTGATGGCCTTGGCTTGAAATCCCATAGCTTTGGGACCAAGTATGGTTACATGGCCCGTGTGGGATGGAACGGCCCGTGAGGCCATCCATAAAGCTTCCGGAGTGAAATTTCCCTAAGTATGGAATCAGCATCTCATAACTTGATCATGAAATTTTCTAAGGAGAAGGGTACAGGCAGTGTCACGGCCCGTGTGACACTACACGGACCATGTAACCTCCCGTAAAAATGACTTCGTTGAAAAATTCTACGCATGGGATCTTCATGCTCAAGCTAAGTTCACTTTCAAGCCGTCAATTCAAGCTTATTAATGTTGTGTAAGACCATCATGGGTCTCCTATATCAAGTCAAGTTCAAAGGAATTCCATTGGCTAAGTTTTTCAGAAGTACCGATAGAAGGGTCAACTTTAAATGGACATATCTCTTAGCATAAAAGGAACTGGGTGGGCCACGACCTATCATATTGAAGCTTTTTGAATTATCTTTCCAACACATTTCCATGAATTGGGGGTGTTAGGGTTATCCCTAAGGGCCCTTTCTCTTTCCTTGCATGAGCATTGACAAGTATGAACTATGATTTGGCATTTGAGCCTAAATATGCATTGAATGGTTTGAACCGAACTTTGAATCTCTTGAAAGTACATATATGTATAAGTATTCAAGTGGAAAGTTATTGACTTAGCACCAATGGATTGGGGGTGTTAGGGCTATCCCCAAGGGCCCTCTCCTTTTCCTTGAACTATGTGCCAACATAGAAACGTTCACCATTACTGAAATGACCGGGTCGTAAGGAATGGTTATACGTATATGAAAATCTGATATAATATGAAAAAGGCTGCAAATCCTTCCGAAATGGTGGGTCCATAAGAAAGGTGACCATCCACCAAAATGGTGGGTCCGTAAGGTGTGATGTAGATTACCTTTGGCAAGTAATCTTCTCCCTACCGGTGGGAGGTCCCAATCGATCTAATTCATGTAATAGCTTGCATGAGTTTGATTTGTCAGTTATAGTCCATTCCCAATATATATGAGCATTGTTGCATTTCATGCATCATGAATTTCACGGCATCTTGTATATATTTCCATTGAATATATGATTCCTTCTATACTATGTGCTCTTGTCATCTAACATCGAAATGCAGGTTTGGTAAGTCATATGCATTGCATGCATGCATACTTAGTACATTCAAACATACTAACGCATACCCTATACCTACATGATTTTACCATGTAGGGACCGTGGGTTACAATCATCCACTGCTTGACGGGTACTTCGAATTCGGAGTGTTGATATTGTTGTGAGTCCTATCTTCCAAGGACAAACCACCTTCCATATACCTATGTTGTTTTCTATTTATCTTCTTAATTGAGGGTGAGCCCGGGACATGTCTTAGCCCCCGTCTCTTCTTATGACTAGAGGTATTGTTGGACATTTTATAGACTTTTGTAGATTCTATATGTTATGTGTTGTATTTAAAGCTTATGATTTAGTTATCTATTGGATGTGGTTATCATGGAATGATTATGGGAATTATGATATGTATGAATGTTTCATGTGGAAATGTGAAAGATCCTAAGCCCTGTATTGCCCCCATAGAGTGAGTCATACTTACCCGCCCCTTAGTTCTTATGTTCTATGTGTTATGTGAATCCATGTAAACCCCTTTCCCTTCGATATCCCCATAGTGTGAGTTCTATTTTCCCATCCCTTAGAATTATGTGCTTACTATTTGAATGCGCTTCTGAACTGATAATGTGGATATGGATACTTTGAGGCTTGTTTGGGAACTATGGGGTTTCCATTCGCCATGTCACTTCTAGGCCCTGGTTCCGGGTCATGAAAAAACCATAATTCTGGAGATATGCATACCTGGGATCACCAACGCTGCCTTGCACTCGCTCTTCACATGCCGACCCAACCCAAATACAAATTTCTTCATCCTTGTTCTCATATGTTGGACCATCTCTAGGGCATACTTGGACAATTGAGTGAATTTTAGGTTGTACTCTTTAACAGTCAAAACCTCTTATTTAGATTCACAAACTCCTCAACCTTTGCCTCTCTCAACTCTTGAGGAAAGAAGTGATTAAGCAAGGCACTCTTGAAATTATCCCAAGCAGTGGGCTCAGCCTTTTCACCTCGACTTTCTTCCCATGGATTGTACAAAACATTAGCCATATCCTTGAGCTAATAGGAAGCAATCTCAACAACCTAAGTCTTGGTCGCATGCATAGTTTTCAACACCTTCCGTATCTCGTCAATGAAGTTTTGAGGGTCCTCCTCAACCTTTGACCCGATGAAGACTGGTAGGTTCATCCTTGGAAAGTCCCTTAGTCTTGTGGCAGCCATTGGCTCTTGAAAGCTAGAACTAGGAGTCTGTGAACCCTAGTTCCTGCTCTGGGCAGCTACCAACAGTGTGAGCATAGTGATAGCTCCTCTGAAGTCACCCTCTGTGGTAGAAGCAGGTGGAGTAGTAGGTGTCTCAAGAACACCAGTAGTTCTGGTCGGTCATCCATGACCCCTTGTTTCCACCTGAGGAGGCACCTCTGAAGTTGGGTTCTCAGCATTGCTGGATGAAGCATTTCTCTAGGTCACGGTACGTTTAGGAGGCATGATTTGCAAGCACATAACGCACGAATTGCAAAGAGCTTCACTCAAAATACAAGAAAGTGAAACAATTCCTAATGTCCTATAGCCTCCCGCTTATGAAGTGTTGTGCACAACATACCCATAAACAAGACTCTACTAGACACGACTTCATAGACTCCCTAGGACTCTTGAGCTCTGTGCTCTAATACCAAGTTTATCACGCCCTGGGAGGGTACCCTTGGCATTGCCTTCACTTTAAGAACCATTGGTGATTCTCCAAGAGAACCACCTAGCCTCATCGTCACATCCACTCAACAACGGAAGAAAAACTCAAATAGAAAGACATCATATGAATAAAATATAACTTTGTTGTATCATAGTTTCCAATGAAATAAGTTTGGATACATCAGTATTCAATACTCTTCTACTAAAGTTCTATGAAGCCTCTATTCAACAGTCTAGATAGTGTCATGACAGACCATGAACACCCCAAATCAAAGAATTAAACCCTTCGAATAAAGTAAGAAGATGAAAAGTCTCCTCTGGAATGCAAGGAGGGCTCACTAACTCTAGAATGCACTGGTCTACACTTCAACGATGTGTGAAATAAAGTCCTCTATCACCTGTATCTGCATCATAACACGATACAAGTTCAAACGGATGTCAGTATATGGAATATACTAGTATGAAAAATTGTTCAAGAAAATAAGGCTCAACTCACTCATCTCGACTCAACAACTCATGTTTAACTCAGTGTATGCAAGTTTAAAGTAAATCATGTTTTTTAAAATATGCCCAGTAAGAATGAACTCAGTTTAAAATATCATGCTCAATCAATGTTGCTTGGGAGTTTCTCTTAACTGACATCCAATCCCATCAACTTTAGTTTGGTGATACACAATGAAAGCAACGTTGTTGCCACTCCTGTCCTAAACTTGCCACGATAAAGGACGATCAACTCTCTCATGGATCCATAGTAAATGTCTAACTTTGGGACAAGAGTGGCTAGAATGGGATGTACGACTATCCTACGTAGGCAATGTAGTTCTGTAGGTTAGAGTAAATATTTACTCACTCCCAGCTCTGTGCTCAATACTCGTCCTAAGACTAAAACATATTTACTCACTCCCAGTTCTGTGCTCAATACTCGTCCTAAGACTAAAACATGCTCAACTCATCAATCAACTCAATCCTCAAAGCTCAATAAATCACATCTAATCTCAACCTTATTAGGTTATCTAATCTCAATTCATCTCAGTTTCTCATCAACTCAGTCAATCAATGAAGATAATCAACTCAACTCACACTCAAACGGTCATTTAGACTCGCTCAATGAGACTCATCATGTATTGCAAGCAAGATAATAATATATATTGGTGTATGTGACTGAATGCAACATACCCAATCATACTCAAATTACTCAACTCAGATACTCAAACTCAACTTCAACTCAGTCATGTATAGAATTTCATAAAATCATTCAATTTAGGGTTCATGCTATCAAGTATAAACCTTTTCACCTCAAGTTCATATCGGTAGTTCTGCAATGCAGCAAGTACCTTATACATCATCATAAGGACTCATAAAAATTACAGAAAATTCGATAATTGGTTGATAAAATACAAAACTCACTTTTGTTCTCAAATTTCGACACAAGTAAAGAAATGGACATGTGAACGGACGTGGTTCCACACTTTGGTAAGCCTCACATACCTTGAAATAGAAGAAACAATCAAACTCCAGTCAATCTTCATGTTAGAATTGAAACCCTTGCTCTTCTTCCTCCTCTGGTGTTTCTAAAGAAAATCCCAAAGTGTGAAGAATGGTGAAACTACGCTTAGTGTTTGTTTTAGGACTTTAATTAAGTCTAAAACGTCCAAGGGTTTAATTAAAAGGGGTAGGAACAGACAAAATTATCCCTCTTAGAAACTGTCGCCTGGTTCTACGAGAAACCATCTACGGGCCATAGATTATTATACGAGTCATAGATGACCTCTCGTAAATAAGGAGTCCTAAAATTTGAGTCACTGAAATTTGGAACGAAACCTCCTCTACGAGCCGTAAAATGTTCTACGGGTCGTCTACTAAGTCGTAACTCAAGATACAGAAAAATTGATATTTGGCCCTCCAATTCAAGAATCCAATCTACGAGCCATCGAATACCTTATGGGTCATAGTTTGTCTTGTATATAAGCCTTAAACTTAAAAAATATAACACGTCAACTAGGATTTACGAGACCCATTTTACAGGTCGTAGATGTGCTCATGAATTTTCTTTTCATCCATTTTTCTCAGTCTTTTCTTAGCATCCTCTGTGCATATACTCCAGATTTGGTAGAAAGAATTAGGGGGTGTTATAATGAGGCAGGTTTTGATGAGTTTTGATGAAATTAAGCATTAAGTTCAAACAATTGAGATGAGTTTTAATGAGACTTTTAAAGAGAATATTTTAGGAGTTGTATTGAGCACCGGTTTGGTAAGAGGAGAACATCCCAGAACTATGTTGTCCGCGTAAGACAGTCGTGGAGTTACTTTGGTGACTTTTGTCCCAAAAGGATGGACAACGCTTGAGGATCCGAAAAGCAGAGGCGAGGTCCTTACTTTGACAAGTAATGGATGGGCGAATGAAGACGTCTTTTTCGTTGTACATCACCAACTAAGGTGGTGTGAGTCTTATCGGTTAGAGAAACTCCCTTTGCGTAAGTGATTTGACATGAATTGCATGCTAGAGTTTCTTTTAGGAGCATTGGTTTACTACATATATTGACGAATTTGGCACGAGTTGCATATTATTGAGTTTACTCCCAAAAAAGATGGACAACGCTTAAGGATACGAAAAGCAGAGGTGAGTGTCCTTACTTTGACAAGTAATGGATGGGCGAACGAAGACGTCTTTTTCGTTGTACATCACCAACTAAGGTGGTGTGAGTCTTGTAGGTTAGAGAAACTCCCTTTGCATAAGTGATTTGACATGAATTGCATGCTAGAGTTTCTTTTAGGAGCATTGTTTTACTATATAAATTGACAAATATGGCACGAGTTGCATATTATTGAGTTTACTTTCAAAGCATGACTTTATTCTTAAATTTGCATGATTTACTTTGAGAGGAGTTGAGTTGATTTCGGGTCTAGTTGCTAGAGTTGAGTATATTTGATAATGTCTATTTATTTCCAGCCATGTTACATACAAGTATATTCCATGTGTTGATGTCCATTTTGACTGCATCATTTTATGACGTAGATACAAGTATTAGAAGTCATTAACAGGCATCTCGTTGAGGATTTTATCATATTCAGCTGGTTTGGTGAGCCCTCCTTGCTATCCAAAGGAGCCTTTTTCCTTCTTATATTGAGTAGTCATAGTTATAACTTTGAGGTAGCCCGGGGCTTGCATTGTCTTGACACATTCTATATTTGGATAAAGGCTTCATAGGCATAGAGTAGCGTTGATTGATTGTTATTGATGTTCTAAATCCTTATTTATTGGAAACCTATTGTTGAAAGAGACCTAGTATTTACTTAAATTGATTGTCTTTCTTGAGTACTTTCTTTTACAGTTGAGTATGACGTGACGATGAGGCCAAGTGGTTCACTTGGAAACTTGCAACAGTCTCTGAGTACCAGCCACGCCAAGGGTACCCGCCGTGGACGGACAAAAAAGACTAAAATGGTATATTAATTACCATATACATGAATTTTAAAGATTTTCTAAATAAGTCATCAAATCTCCTCTCTAATTTATATTTCCTTCCCCCTCACAAAAAACTTAAATAATTGAAATCCAAATTAGAAGACTTGATGTGTGTACACAATCAATATATAGTATCATTGCTTTTTCAATTTCACTAACAACAACAACAATAGTATACCAACTGTAATCTCATAGGTTAGGTTTTCAAATGGTATATTGTGTGTAGATCTTATTCCAACCTCGAGAAAGTAGATGGAATGTTTTCAAATGACCCTCAATTCAACTAACACATATCAAAGCAGTTTTAAAAAAATTGCAGAAGTAAAGTACGTTTAGAAAATAATAGAAAGTAATTGCATATAGAAATCAAAAGAGGAATAGTAACAACAACATAATAAAGCATCAACTGAAACAAAGAAATAACAAGTAGTAGAAATTGAAGGACAAAATATTACATGACTAATCCAATGCTACTGGTATGCAAGGAGAATTATGTGTAATGCAACATGCCTTTCTGGTAAAGTAATACTATACTCAGCTATCTTCTAACTTTTTATCCTAATTCTCTACATCCATAACCTCTTCTCTATGGTCATTTCTTAGTACGCTATATACTATTAATCACCTCACATTAATATTTCTTCAACCTGCCTCCACCTCTCATGAAACATATCAGTATAAATCTTCCATACCTCCTCACTATGACATCTATGTATGTCCTCTTCACATGATTGAACCATCATCGTCTTGCTTCCTTTAACTTCTTCCAACAGAGTCACTCTCACATTTTTTAAGATATCCCCATTCCTAATCTTACCTCTCCTAGTATGCTTACATATCAACCTCAAAATTCTCATTTATACATCTCTTATCATCTTACATGAGAGTTCTTGATTGACCAACACTCCAACTCATAGAACATAGTTTGCTTAACTACACAACTATGTAGAGCTTACCTTTAAGTTTCGACGGTACCTTCTTAATAACAAATTCACTAAATCCAATTCCTATGCATTTAGACTGCAATGATTTGAACCTTAGCAAATCCTTAGCAGCTTATTCTCTTTTGCAAATGAAAGTCCAATAATTTGAACCTTAGCAAATCCTTCACAGCTTGTTCTCTTTTGCAAATGAATATTATGTTCCTTTTAAATTGAAATGAGTCTTACAGAATATTAGATTATATGTATTGAAGATTTAAATTCTTTTGACATTGTGAATTGATAATTTAGAATAAATAAACTACTTTTTGAATTAATAATTAGTGTATTAAAGAACCCATTACGCTTGGTTCTCTTTTTGCTAATATATTGAAATAAGTCATTTATAAAGTGTAGAATTATATCCATTGATGGAATTTTTTCTAATAGGTACAATTAATAGCCTAGCACAAATTTACATCTTTGAAAGCTATGTATAAAAATAATTTAGGAATCACTATTTTTTTTCCTAATAATAAAAGATTTCTAATATTATTGTAATTGAAATTCGTGTGATATACTGCAAATGATTTCTTTTTCAATAAAGTCAATAAATCCATACTAATAATTAAGGTTAAGAGTATAAAAAGTTTATTTGACTGTAATAATTTAAACCATTGGAAACCCATCACACCTGGTTTTATCATTATAAATAAATATTATATTTGTTTTAGGTTAAAAATGACTCAAGAAGAAGTGCAAATATGCATTGTTTGTATTAATTAATAACCTAGAGTAACTATATGCTCACCAGATCTGTAGTCAGAGTTGAAGAAGTCATTGATGGTGCTTCATTTCATGGATTTTGTGAGAGAATTGAACATCTATTATGAAATTCTCCCGAACATTTTGGTCTTTCACTTCTATTGTTGCTGCTATGAAGAAGATAGATAAGCTTTGGCCTCTTTTTGTCTCACAATAGCTCGTCAAGCTTTTAAGTAGATGGTTGAGGGATGAATATTTGAGTAGGGATTTTAGATATTTCCATTTTTTGTGTTAGGTGATTCTCTTATGAAATCCTCCCAAACGTTTTGGTCTTTCACTTTTATTGCTGCTGCTATGAAGTAGATGGATGAGCTTTGGCCTCGTTTTATCTCGCAACAGCTCGTCAAGCTTTTCAGTGGATGGATGAGTCACTAAAGATGAACATTGAGAGATGAATATTTGACTAGGGATTTTAGATCTTTTCCTTTTTTTTGTATTAGATGTTTGTTGTTTCTTCATTTCTTTTCATATTAAGCCTTTTTAGATAAGTTCTCTATTTGTGATGTCGAGTCATTTGATTAGGCCAGAATTGTTTCATGCTTTTAATAAAGAGGCCTGATGGTCTAATAATTATTTTATTGTTTTAGAAATAACATAAACACTTTAAATTCACCATTTTTCCTTAATATTAGAAAATATTCAGCATGATTATAGTTAAAATTCATGTGATATACAACCAATAGTGCAATTTCATTTATGACAAATTCAAGAAATGCATACTAATTAAGAATTAAGTGTACAAAAAAGTCGATTTGATTCCTATGAATATCACTCTATGGAATCATCATGTTTGATTATATTTTTTCGAATGAAATTTATATTGGTTTTAGATTGAATTGGCTAATTAAGTGGTACAAAATTTTATGTTTATTCACAGTGTAAATTTTTAAAATATGAACAAATTTTCTTTTTTGGGAGTTTCATAAATAATTTATGAATGACTAATTTTCCTTAATAGTAGAAGATAATATTTAAAAGAAATATAGAAAAAATCAAATTCTTATTAAGAACAAGGGTATAAAATTATTTATTTTACATCAATGATGTAGCACCTTAGAAGTCATAAATGTCGTACCCGATCATAGGGGTTTAGATATCAAAGTCTACAGAGAAATTAAAACTTACGGGCAACATATTAGGCCAGTAAAAGAAACTATGGTGCCATAACCTAATTTCCTATGTCATGATGACACCTACTACACCCGTCAATAAGTAAGCCTAACACATATACTGTAACCATAAGCAATGGACAATCATGTGGAAGATACAAAAAGAACCATGAATCTAATAAAAAAGAGAAGAAAGAGAAAAAAAGACTGAGATACAACACAAGAAACCATTTCCAAGAACTAGCATCTGTCAATAATTCAACATCTAATCAAAATAAAAATACAAGTTTTTACAATTACCAACTGAATATAGACCGTAACAAAACACAAATAAAGACTAGTCTTGCCAAAATAGATTGAAACCAGTAACTCTAAACGCCAGAGGCTCACCCTAGTCTTCATGGTTTAAAAGTTATTATGCACGAAATCCAAATGAGCAGAGTTCTACATAAATACGATATTTTTCTTTACCATGTCATTTTTTACACCTTGATTTTAAGATCTACCTCCAGATTTCTTAATGGATCTCTTGTTTCTCTTAATGACCTTTTTATCTACTTTCTTCAATGGAATATTAATGTCCAAAGGCAGAAGTACTTCTTCCAACTCATGCCACTCAAGATCTTCAATGTCCCCATCTTCATACTTCACCTTGAACCGACCAGTTTCCTCATCAAATTTAGTAACTTTTCCATTGCAGAACTTGTGCCCAAATAACTTGCGAACTTCTCTGCCTTCGAACCATTGACCAAAACCAACATTCTTATGTAATTCGGTTCATTTGATATCTCTGGTGCAGTATAAAAGGAGCTTGTCCAAGGAACAAACACAATTTTTGGAAATATCACAAACACTGAATATTCTTGTTGCTCCAAAAGCTCTCTCTTGGTTCCTTGTGTGTGAAGATACAACTTCTGTGTTTGAGGGACCCGATAAAAGATGTCTATAAGTTCCTTCTACATATGTAGTTGTGTTCTTCTATAAATTCTAAGATTACTTCCTAGTCTATAAAGGGACGTTGATCATGGTTTTAATACATTGGAGAGCTTTAGACCTTGTTGGCTGGTTTGGGCCTTGAGGTGTGTGGTGAAGTAGTCTAACTTCATCTAGGTGGTGAGAGTGTAGACTAGTGTTGGCTTTTGTTGGTCATAGGTTGCAACTAAGTTGCAAGTGGGAATGGTGAGAGAGTGAGACAAATAAATTGGGTGTTTTGTATTTGGCTACTTTGCTCTTCATTTAGTGGATTCTAATTTTTGGGAAATCTTGTTGGATAGGTCGTGGTTATTCCTCCCTTGAGCAACGCGTTTTTCTACATAAAATATTTGTGTTTTATTCCTTTCTATTTGTCTTCTTTAAGTTTATGTTTATATCGCTTCAAGGGACCTGGTCCCTTACTACAGTGGATGCATATTTACTCAATAAGTGGTATCAGAGCAGGGATCTCTATACGGTTCACACCTAGAGATTTTCTAGAAAATATGGCTGCTTCACTTAATCTAGAAGAAGGACAATCATCCACCGGACCTCCAAGATTCAACGACAAGCTCTATTGATGGTGGAAAAGTCATATGCATGACTTTCACATGACTGAGGATAGTGAGCTATGAGACATCATTCTTGATGGACCACATGTTCCTACTATTGAAGTCAAGGATAGGGAGACTACCAGGTTGGTTCCCAAAACTAGGCAATAATATGCAAAAGTTGATAGGAAGAAGATCAAGAAGAATTATAAGGCAAAGAAGTTGATTATATGTGGAATTGGGGCTGAGGAATAACATAGAATCTCAACCTGTGAATCATCAAAAGAGATATGGGATTGCCTTAAGAATGCTCATGAAGGTACTGAGTAGGCCATAGAATCTAAGGTGGATATGCTTACCTCTCAATATGAAGATTCCTTAATGCTGGAAGGTGAATCCATACATGATATGTAGACAAGTTCTCAGCTGTAACGAACGAGTTAAAGTGCTAGAGATTTTGAGATGAATAAGGGAGGTGGCTTATGTGTCAGCCTTACCTCCAACCTTTCGGGTGTTCACCCTGTGTTATATGTTTCTATGAAGTCGTTACATGCTCTAGTAGGATTTGGTTCAACTTGATAAGTCCTTAGCTTTTAAAAAGGAACTTGTAGCCATTTTAGACAAATAGGTTAGGAAGTTGAGGTCTAGGGTGGTTTTGTCTATCAAGGTTTAGTGCTGGCATCATCCAGTCAAGGAGTCTACTTGGGAGACCGAGCTGGACATGCAGACTAGATAAACTCATCTTTTTAAGCCTTAGGTTTTTTCCTTTTCTTGACATTCGAACATGAAAGTCCTTTTAGTAGTTTATGTTGTAATGACATTCGTGGTCTTTTCTGTGCTTTTTGTGGTTTATCATTTTTCCCATCGTCATAGCCTTTAATAGCTATTCTAAGTTTTTGGAATAGGTGGCACACTTCTCGAGGTACTTTCGGGAGCTTGGTGCATGTTTTTCCCCCTTTGAGGCCTTAAAGTGAAAAAAGTTTACTTTAGTCAACATCCAGAGATTTTGATGTCGTATGAGAATTTTGTTGATTCCATCTACTCCGGAAGCTCCATTTTAGTCTAGAATAATAGTTTGTTTAGGTTTTAGAGCTTCTATTTTGAGCTTGTGCAATAAGGCATTTGAACTTTAGAGTTTTTGCCCAAGTTTGACTTTGGTCAACATTCATCATAAATGCACTAAAATGAAAATTCCATCTGTTCGGTTAGTTCTAGAGTGCGTAGTTTCATCTAGAACAACCTTTTATTTGATTCTCGAGGTGCTTAGAATGAGTTATTTGGTCTTTGTATGTTTTATTTGATTTTTGGTTGACATTTTAATGAAATGACCTCCATTCTTTGTTTCGTCAATTCCTTTCAGTTTAGAATTTAATTTCCAATTGGGTAGAGTAGTTTGTTTGTCTTGATGGGGTCATGAAAGAATTTTGAGTGTCGTCGAGCAATTTTGGCTTCTTGGTGAACTATGTTGCAGTGTTGCTGTTGCAACACTATTTCCTTCTATGTGATCGTGGGACCTTGGCTGCATTCATTGTTATGATTTTCATCTGCATTCACATGAGAACCTCCACATTCTTGGTGGGACACTATCCCATACCTCCACGATCATAGACCATGTCGCGTTCATGAAGGGTACGTGCAAGTTGACCCCGCATATGGGGACTAGCCTTTGCATTCATGGAGACAAATGTTGCCAGTTCTTTTATTATGTTAAACTCGTTTCAAACATGAAAGTCCCACTTCTGGACATAGTATATTTGAAATTTTGAGAGTTGTTCTTGTTGAATTTTAGAGATTTTCATTAGGTTGAGTTGGAAATTCGTGTGGGAACATTTTAGAGTCATAATTCTTTCAAAATTCTTGTAAGTACCATCAACATTCTCATATTTCCATCATTTTTTATTATCTTGGGCTTAAAATTTGGTTAGACTTATTTAGGTCTTTTTGGTGCTTAGATTGTGCCCATTTTCACAAGTTCATTGTTTTGATGTCAGTTTTTTTATTCTGTATATGGTTCTCAATGTTGATTTCTGACCCAATTTAAATTCCTAATTGATTGAGTACTATATGGATATCATTGTTGTTGTTTTTTCATCTTCTTATCTAATTTGATAGCATGGCATCGTCTATATGCTTCCCAAAAGGAAAAGCTCCAGAATAGTGGTTTGAGTGTGGCTTCAGCCTTAAGGTAGGTTAGGTTTGCACATGCTAGACTTGGATAGATATATTATATGAAATTTGAGTAGTATTGTGTGATTAGGTTTAAATTTAGTACTTGATAGTCGCAATTGATCCTTAGTTGTGTGATAGCTAGAGGTGGCAAATGAGTGGATTGAATAGGATTTGGATGGATTTAATATGGATTTAGCCAAAATGGATTGGATCACGATCTATCCATATAAACTATGAGTAAATATGGTTTGGGTAAAATGGTAACAACCCACTTTAATCTCTTAAAGTCAAAGGTAGATTACTAATGTTCAACCCCTATTATCCAAATCCATTCCAAAATAAAAAAATATTTTTCATACAAAAACATTAAATTTTTTCTACTTTCATATCCTATTAGCCCACCCCCACCCGCTCTCCCACCCCACCCGCACCTCTGCCACCCCCAATTTTTAAATAAAGAACAATAAAGAAAAAGTTAATATTTTTCATAGTCCCACTAGGGATGGCAACTAGGCAAGGCGGGGCAGGTTTTGAGCTATGCAGGGTGGGTAGGTTTAAAGTTATGTGGGGCGGGGCGGGTTACAAGTTTAAAAAACTAAATAAGAATTTAAAAAAAATTAAATCTTTGTAATTAGTAACAATCAAACATATAAACTTTTTATATTAAACATTGCCTTTAATTTTAATTTTTTTTAAAATTTAAATGAGAATGTTTGGTAAATTGTTAGCTGTTAAAATGATAATTAGAAACTTTTAATTAACGATTAAGAAAAAAAAGTTAAAATGTCAAATAAAAATAGTTAATTAGTTGCTGAGATGTTAATTAGCAAATTTTTTTTAAAAAAATTACGTATTTTTATTTTTCATAATAAATTTAATTAAAAAATAAAAGGACTTAGAAATTTAAGCGGGGTGGGTTGAAAATAAAAAAATTCATCATGCAGGGTGGGGTCGGGCTGGTTTAAAAAAATTACAGGTTGAGCTCAACTCGTCCCGCACCCACACCCACAATATTGTCATCTCTAAAACCCACCCTGCACTTCAACCCTACCCCACGCCGCACTTCCAACCTACTCCCACGGGATCACTCTAACCCCACCCTCAACCCCCCTCCCCCTCCAATACTTTTTAAAGAAAAATGATTAAACAAATTAAAAAATTTCACCACCCTCACCTCCTCCACTTCCACCCTACCCCACCATCTACCCCATTGACTCCCCTACCCCCAACCCCACCTTCAATTTATTTTTTAAACAAAACTAAAAAATTTAGAAAAACAATCAACCCCACTTTCACCTTACCAGCCCATCCCCAAATTTTTTAAAGGAAAAAAATTCAAAAATAAAGTTTGATCCCACACCAACCCCAAACTTTTTTAAAGAAAAGTAAAGAAAAATTTAAAAAAAGAGTAAAAATCTTTTAGTGCAATTAATTTTTTTATTATGAGTGGGGGATTTATGGATCTATATGGATACTCATATTCTATTCATTTTAATTATATTAGTATGAGCTCTTAAAATAGATCAATCCATATTTACCCATTTAGAAAATATGAGTGCTCCATCCATATAAATATGGATAAAATGAACTCATTTTATCTTATATGGGTTGAAATTGCCACCTCTAGTGATGGCCATCGTTAGATTGCTAGTATAGATTTTTGGCTTAAAATTCTTGGCCTAGTTTGCTTCTAATTGTTCGTATCATTTCGTATCCATATAAATGGCTTATAGGTGATGTGAGATATAGGTTGCCACAAAATGGCTTTTGTACTTTTATGTTCTTGTTCGTTCATGACTAATTATTGAAGTGTTTTGCCTAAAGCTATGCGTGTAGGGATGCTGGAGTTTCAGGATGTATTTTTTGTACATTGACGTGGATTACCCTAATGTGTGTAATATGTGATGATTGGGCAAGATCCTTCAATTTAGTTGTTATTTTTGTTAATTGTTGATAATGGTTAAATTGGAGATTATTTGTTGGTAATAACTAAACTTAGGGATATTCGAATATTATTGAACATAGGAATCAAAAGAAATGAGAAATTGCATAACATTTCACGTTTTATTTTTTTCTTATTGTTAATGAACTCAATACACTATTCCGAGTGCCCCATTGATACATATCAGGGTTCTTTTTACTATTGATGAGCTTAAGGTATTATTCAACGCTGCCCAACACATCTTTTGAGTTTTGTTGTTTTATTACTTCATCCTATTAGTGCATGTTTGTGCTACTTGACTTTCTGGGTGATATCGTGTTTGCTTAGCATTGAGTAGATCACTTTTAGATGGTTTTGACCCTATTATAGGCGCCTTCATGGCCTACATTGGGTCCTAACAATTACTCTCCAACTCATTAACGAATTCACTCTCTTTTAAACAACAACATAAAAAATTTTCACAATCATATTCTTAGACCTCATTTGTTTGCATTTAATAAATGTTTGAATCTGAACAATTTCAACATTAGACTGTTGCGTACAATTGATTTCATTAAGATTTGAAGCATTTAACTCATCTGAATTCATGTAAAATGTATTTATAATATCATTAAAAGGTATCCTTATGTGGATAATATTCACCATCACTAGCTACCACCACTAATCACTAATTCCATCTCAACCGCCATAACCACCATCGTTATTGTCAACTACCAGTACCCTTGTCTAGCACTAGCCGCCTCTACCATCACAAAAATGAATTTTATTAACCATTACTGTCAACTGCTACCATAATTTTTCCTATCACATAATAATATCAGTTACCACCACCTAAATCTCAATGGTTGTCACCAATGCTACCATCGCTATAGTTAATGTCTACTACAAACACTGCCAACGCTGCCATCACAACTAGCACCGCTACAACCTATCAACATACATTCTTCGATCACCATTTGCCTCCACCTCTACCAGTTCTATCATCCACTACCACCATTATGGTCAATAGTTACTATCAACCACCACAATCATAACTAGAACTATTGCCTACTACGAATACATTATCAACTACTACATATTCTTCGATTACCACCATCAACCAGTTGCACCATTACAACCACAAACAACAGTACCAGTCTACCTTTATGACAGTCACCGCAACACCAACTACCTCCATTGTCACAATAATCACCACTATAATTACTAGCCACTAACAAAGAAATATTACTATTACCACCATTACTACAAACTATCTCCACCATCACTAGTAAGACCAAGTATTTCATTATTAATCATATATTAATTTTATTTTATTTATTTTTATTTAAATTATGTTTTTATTCTATATAATTTAAATTATGTTTTTATTCTATATATATAACTAAATCTTTTATATACATAAAAGAGGATGTTAGAGTCAGTGATGTGGCGCAACCACAACACAACATTGCTATTTTAAAAAATAAATTATTTTACAGAAATTAGACTCTTACTCCAACGGGTATGAAATCCGCTTAATCAATACTTCACCAAATGATGCGACCAAATTACTATTCCATCTCGCTACCTTTTATACATTGAAATTCAACCATCACAACTCTAACGCTCTTCTTGATCTCCTTCGCAGCACAATCAATTTCCTTTTTCTCTCATCCTTTCTTATCTTATCTTATCATATTCCCTTACCGTTCTAAACAATCTTTAACGCCGCCTTGCCTAATCTAACTCAAAAGGTTTGATTCGCACCTTTCCACCAACAAAATGTTAAATTGCTACAGAACACGCACCAAATCTCAAACAGTTCTTCTTAAATCTCTCCCTACTTTCTTTTCTCCCTGTTCTACTCATCTTCGATTAACTTTTATCCACAAAGATTGAAATTGTCGCATCTACTATTTCCGCCACTACATCCCTTTGTTGGATTTACTCCATCTATCTTCCAATGAATACTCATATTACCGCACGCAGGTGAGAATCTTTTTTTACATCCTCCCTTTATTCGGCACTGCATTACATGCCTTCACCTCTACCAATACTTGTAACGCTTACTGCTAACGCAACCCATTTCCTATAGAATTAGTGTCCCTTCAGTTACATGTTATTAACAGAGCATTCTGCCCAATTGTTAAGAACTTATGCTTTTCAACTGATGGTAATCATGAAGACTGCCGAATTCATATGGGTGATGGTGGCACAATTGCTATAATGGTAATATTTTAGTCTCTAGCAGCCTCCACATTTGTGCAGATAATTACTTATATGGCAACAATACACTAGCACAAATTTGGTTTCCCTATTTGATTAAATATGTCACTATAATAATCTTAAACCCGCAAATTATATAATGACACTCAACTTACAATTTTTGTGGATTCCCCTTCTTGAAACGATTGCGCTGTATAGTTGACTTTCATGTTTGCTGAAAGTACGCATTTTGGCCCAATTACACTGTAAAGTCTTTGCACTTAGTGATGTTGACGCTGTCAAAATTTCCAAACATACCAACACACAAGAACATCTCCTAAAATGAATCAGATTTGAATTCATTTTAGTACAGATACTAATATGTATCATGTAGGTACGCCTACCTAATGTTGTACCCATACACTCATTCCAATTCCATAAAAATATCGCCTCTAACAAGAAAGGGCTGTGAAAGAGCTGTCTTCAGATGGTAATCCTAAATGAATATTCTGTAAATGTTACAACATTTAATTATTGGCTCCCTGAAAAGGAGGTGATCCAGCTGCACCTTCCAGTCTCCATATATTTACTACTTCAACAAATGCTAAGGCGTTACCTCAGGAAAACATACAAGTGAAATCTGTTAACCTGCAAGGTGCCCTATATATCTTTGTTGGCTAATATGACACTCCAGGAGTAACAATTAACTTGGATCCTTCAACAAATTATGAGATATGACATCGATCAACTAAGATAATATTTTATAAATTTCTATATTATTTGAATACCTGTTGAATCTAATATCTAAATACTTACACACAAAAGGCATTAAAAGACATAAAATTATCATCATCATCATTACAGCATAAAACTTTAAAGACATTAACAGGGTAAAAAGATAAAGTAGTGAATACTCTCACCTCTAATGATTTGTTGATGATTGTATTGCGCTTCAACATCGAGAGTAGTACATTTTCTACAAAAATTTATAAGCACAATATTTAGTTTTTTCCTTCACCTTTTTTCTAGATTTAGAAAATCTTATAAGTATCTTTTTGTTTGATTTTTGCATGAAAAATATCAAGTACAAATTAAAAAAAACAGAAATAATAAAAAATAAGGAAGAGTTTCATTTATTTTGGGTTTTAAAGGGAGAGAAAGAAGATGTTGACATATGTGGAAGAACATGAATGATCTAGTGAAAAATGACATCAGTTACATTATATGTGTTTGTGTTGTAGATTATAGAGATTGTAGTTAAATGGCATATTAATTAGGAGAATGTGGATTTTAAAGATTTTCTAAATCAGTCATCAAATCTCCTCTCTAATTAATATTTCCCTTCCCCCACCCCAAAAAAATTAAATTATTGAAATTCAAATTAGAAGACTTGATGTGTGTGTACATAATAAATATATAGTATCATCACTTTTTCAATGAATTCACCAACAACAACAACAACAGCATACCAACTGTAATCCCATATATAGGTTAGGTTTTCGAAGAGTATATTGTGTGTAGATCTTGTTCCAACCTCGATAAAGTAGACGAAATGTTTCCAAATGACCCTCAATTTATGCAACACATATCAAAGCAGTTTAAAAATAAATTACAGAAATAAAGCACGTGTAGCAATTAATAGAAAGTAATTACATATAGCAACATCAATTGAAACAAAGAAATAACAAGAAGTACTAGAAATTGAAGGACAAAATATTATAAGACTAGTCCAGCGCTACTGGTATGCAAGGAGACTTATGTGTAATGCACCATGGCTATCTGCTAATAAAGTAATACTACACTGAGCTATCTTCAAACTTTTCATCTTAATTCTCGACATCCATAACCTTTTCTCTAAGGTCATTTCTTGGTAAGCTAAGATGCTTCATATGGTATTAATCACCTCACCTCAATACTTCTTAAACCTACCTCTACCTCTTATGAAACACATCAGTATCAAGCTTCCACACCTCCTCACTATGACATCTATTTATGTCCTCTTCACATGATCGAACCATCATAGTCTTGCTTCCTTTAGCTTCTTCCCACAGTGTCACTCTCACATTGTCTAAGATATTTCATTCATAATCTTACCTCTCCTAGTATGCTCGTATATCAACCTCAACATTCTCATTTATACATCTCTTATCATTTTACATGAGAGTTCTTGATTGGCCAAGACTCCACATCGTACAACATAGTTTGCTTAACTACATGACTATGTAGAGCTTACCTTTAATTTTCGGTGGTGCCTTCTTAATGACAAATTCACTAAATCCAATTTCTAAGCATTTTGGCTCAAATGATTTGAACCTTAACATATCCTTCACAACTTGTTCTCTTTTGCAAATGAAATGATTTGAACCTTCGCAAATCCTTCATAGCTTGTTCTCTTTTGCAAATAAATATTATGTTCCTTTTAGATTGAAATGAGTCATTACAAAATATTACATTATATGTATTGACGATGTAAAATTTTTGATACTGTTAATTGATAATTTAGAATAAATACACTATTTTTTAAATTAAGAATTCATGTATGAAAGAACCCATTACGCTTGATTCTCTTTTTTCTAATATATTAAAATGGGCCATTTATAAAGTGTAGAATTTTATCCATTGATGACATTTATTCTAATAGGTATAATTAATAGCCTAGCACAAATTTACATCTCTGGAAGCTATATATATAAATAATTTAGGAATCACTATTTTTTCCTAATAATAAAAGATCTTTAATATAATTATAATTGAAATTCGTGTGATATACTGCATATGATTTTTTCAATAAAGTCAATAAATTCATACCACTTAAGATTAAGAGTATAAAAAGTTTATTTGACTCAAATGTGTTACACCATTCGGAACCCATCGCGCCTGTTTGTTTTAGGTTAAAAATGACTTAAGAAAAAGTGCAAATATGCATTGTTTGTATTAATTAATAACCTAGAATAACTATATGCTCACCAGATTTGTAGTCATAGAGTTGAAGAAGACATTGGTGGTGCTTGATTTTATGGATTTTGTGTGAGAATTTAATGTCTGTTACGAAATCCACCCAAACTTTTTGGACTTTCACTTCTATTGTTGCATCTATGAAGTAGATGGATGAGCCGCCTCTTCTTGTCTCACAACAGTTTGTCGAGCTTTTCAGTGGAGGAATGAGTTGTTGAAGATGACGATTGGACTAGGGTTTCTAGATCCCCTTTTCTGTGTTAGTTTTTTTTTTCATTTCTTTTCTTATCAAACGTTTTTAGGTATGTTGTCTATTTGTGATGTCGGGTCGTTTGATTGGGCTTGAATTATTTCCCTTTTTTAATAAAGAGGCTTGGTGGTCTAATAATAATTTTATTGTTTTAGAAGATACATAAAAAATTTAAACTTCACTATTTTTTCTTAATAATAGAAAATATTCAGCATGATTATTGTTAAAATTCATGTGATATACAACCAATAATAGTGCAATTTCATTTATGACGAATTCACGAAATTCATACTAAATAATATTTAAGTGTCCAGAATAGTTGATTTGGTTCCAATGAATTGGACTCTATGGAATAATCATGTTTGATTACAATTTTTTTTTATGAAATTTATATTTGTTTTAGATCGAATTGATTAATTAAAATGGTACAAAATTTGTGTATTCATAGTGTAAATTTTTAAAATATGAATAAATTTTCTTTTTTGGAAGTTACATAAATAATTTATGAGTGACTAATTTCCTTTAATAATAGAAGTTATTCAGTAGTTAATGGTAATTCATATGATGTACAGTTAATGGTACAATTTCATTTTTGATGAATTCACTTAATCCATACTAATTGAGAATAAGGGTATAAAATTATTTATTTAACTTCAATTATATAACACCTTAGAAGTCATAAATGTTGTATCCGATCATAGGGGTTTCACTTCATTGATGTAACCTTAGAAGTCATAAATATCGTATCCGATCATAGGGGTTTAGATATTCAAGTCTATAAAGAAATTAAACTCACGGGCAACATATTTGGGCAGTAAAAGAAAATATGGTGTCATAGCCTGATTTCCAATGTCATGATGACACCTACTACACCCATAAATAAGTAAGCCTAACCCATATCCCGTAACCATAAGCAATGGAAAATCACGTGGAAGATACAAAAGGAAGTATGAATCTAATAGAAAAGAGAAAAAAAGAAAAAAAAATTGAAATATAACAAAAGAAACCATTTCCGAGAACTAGCATCAGTTAGTAATCCAACATCTAATCAAAATAATAATATAAGTTTTTTACAATTACAAACTAAGTATAGACTGTAACTAAACACAAATAAAAACTAGCCTTGCGAAAATAGATTGAAATGAGTAACTCTCGATACTAGAGCCTCACCCTAGTCTTCAAGATCTAAAAGATGCTATGCACAAAATCCAAATGAATGGTAAGAACTTGTTCTATGATGTGCAAGGTACAAAAGCATAGTTTAAGTAACAAACAAATGGTACTCAATGTGCATAGGCTGACTTAGCTCCACAGATAATGCAAGTATAAATAATGAAGGTACAACACAAGTAACTACACAAGAGATATAATGAAGATAAGCCAGGTAATAAAAATTAAGAAATAGGGTACACAAAATAAAGAAAGCGAGTCAAAGAACATGTCTAACCAAATGTATAGATCCACCCAACCAAGATAGCATGGTAGGATACATGTAGCTCCCTCATCTGGTATGATGATTTACATGGTCCTGTAAGGAATGCACGAAATTTGTATACATTACAACAAATTCAATCATCAGAGACAAATAATTTCGTCACTAAAAATCTTGTCTGACGAAAAAAATTTCGTCATACCGTTGTCCCTAAATGTGGGTGGCTAAAAGTATATAAAGACGACTTAGTGCTTCGTCGCTAAAAAAGTTACAATAACTACAAAAGGAAAAATCGTCCCCAAATACATGAACTTTTGTGACAAATCCATTTGTCATAAAAAGTGTATTTTTTTTGTAGTTAATGGTATGATTTTGTCACTAAAAGAGTTGTTACCACCGACAAAACTATATCGTCACTAATTATTTAGTTCAATTAGTGAAAACACTAATCATCTCTAAAATTATATGTATTTTGTAGTTAAACAATGTAATTCCGTCACTAACTCCTGCCTTTTAGATACGAAAAAAATTCGTTATTAAATGGAAAGATTAGGGACAAATTTACTGTTATAAATAGATTAATAATTTAGTAGTTGAATCTATCATTCGTCACTAAAAGTATCGGTTTTACCAACAACATGTAATTGTCACTATAACTTATCATGGTTAGTGACAATCACAATTGTCACAAAATAAAAAAGTATTTCGTATTTAATAAGAATGAGGTATTTGAGACAAATATATGTTTTGTCACTAAATGTAATCAACTTATGACAAACTTATTTATTTTGTGACAAAAACATTTGTCTTGAAAAGTTAAATTTAATCATTGCTAAAAGTTACCTTTAGTGATAAAAGTTTTTGTCACTAATTGCAAACATTGATGACATTTAATTATTTTATATTAATATTATTTAAATTAGAGTTTCATAAAGCAAAAATGAAATAATAAAACATACTAAACAATAATAAATCTATGGTCACACATTTAAAAATAACTAAAATTCTACTAAGATAATATCCATTACAAGGTCCTTGCATCAAATTAAAGTATGTCCAATAACCAAAAAAAAAAATCAAACTGAAATAGATGAAATATTACTCCTAAACTAAGATAAGTAGAGCTTTCTTCCATAAAGTACCAATTATATGATGACATAAGAACTTGCATTAATCCTTGATTTAATTTTCACCTTTTATACCTGTGAAAAAAAAGAAAGAAATTTATAAAATTTTAAATTTAAACTTAAATTTGTAACACGATATGTTTTCTATATGTTGAAATGCCAAATTGCATAAGCACTGCAAAGACAAAAGATTGTTTTTTTTTCTTTTCTCTAGTAGTTCAATAGAATGACTATAACGGATGATTCCAGGAAGCAATCTTTCAGTAATAAAGATAATATATCTCCCACGGGCATAACAAGCACTCAAGATGCATTATAAAGAATTGCATTTCTTACTGCTACAACAATTTTTCAGCTTCCATTGGAGACAATAGATGGGAATTTAGTACTATTGTGATATTCAAAAGAAATTCTTCAAGCATTTGTGTTGTATCTGATGTTTGCATGAAGAAGTTTATATGGGAGTGCCTCCTGGTTTGAGAGGCTACACTAATTCTCTATATGATTACTCACTGTTCTACAGAAAGAGAGGTACATTTACTGTCTTCGCAGGTGTTTATGTTGATGACATTCTACTTACAGGAACAGAAACTGTTGAGATTCATGAACTGAAAAATTCCCTTCAACTTCAATTTAATATCAAGGATCTAGTCGATTGCACTTTCTAGGATTGGAGATCCTGTACAAGGATGATGGGATTCTTATTTGTCAAAGGAAATTTGTTTTGGACCGCCTTAAGAGTTCAATTGTGATGATCTCACTCCCCTGGTTTCTCCCCTTATCCTAATATTATGCTAAAAGCACATGAAGGAAAAGTACTTGATGGAGTAGAAATTGCTAGCTAGTTCAGAGTGTTTTGTCAATTCATGTTTGTGATCTCTTGTAATCACTAACAATCAGTTTTAACGAAGAAAAGAATCAAACTTTTTTAGCCAAAAAAAAAACCAACAATGCTTCCTAAAAACTCAAAAACTGAGTTGCAAACTTAGCTTTCCGAATACTTTACCTAAAATGCAAGCTAAAAGAATGTACACAACTGAAAAAGTTGCAGAATACAAGTGCAAAGGAAAAGGATAAAACTTTTCGGACCTAAAATTGATTTATTTCTAACTATGCCTAGAATGTTGAACAGACGATATGTTTTTTTTCATAGGGTAAGGAACTTAATATATTGAAGACTGCTTTGTGTGCAAGAAATATCTATTGAACACAAGTAATCCCCCCCCCCCCCCCAAAAAAAAAAACAGTGCCTCCCTGGATATAAATTCTATCGAAATAAAAACTCTCTTAATTTATCCAGCCCCAACAAACAGAGAATCTTCCCCAAATACACCAAAAGTACGGAGTAAGAGACTGAGAAGAATAACAATTGCAACTCTACAATGTTGATATCCTACTCCCATGATCTAAAAATCTACAAAATTTTGTAATAAGAAATTTGTTATGTATTTCTACTTAGCTATAGACAATGCTTCCCCTCTATAAGGTATTATATAGTATTTTCACACTCTATCCACTAAACTTAGGAAGTAGCTGAAGTGTAAAGTATAGGACATGTTACACACTAAAAAAATTTATGAGGTAAGATATTAACATTTATATCATAATATAAGTAAAATGTAACATGTATAAAATATGACTTGTTAAACATGGACTTTAAGTCGTCCAAATAAAAATAAGAAAGTACCTAAAGTTGGTATTCTAGTGAAGTTCACACTCTGCTGCGTCATACGAAAAAAGCATTCAAAGTTAGACACTAAATGCTACATATTTATATATTTAGTAAAAGGAAATTAAACAAAACTTGTCATATAAATTTGTGTTACTTCTAACCTTGATGGTGATGGGCGAGAAAAAAGTTGCATTTTCATGAACAGTTCTTCTTGGAATGCCATTATAGTACCAAATTAAGAATTTAATGCTTGTATTTGAGATTGTTGCTCTTTTATTTGACACTGCTAATCTTCTATTCTAGACTGTTGATTTTCTACCATAGTTTAAGTTACATTTAATCTACTCTGCAACTCATGGTGGGCACTAGCAGCTTCCTGTTTCGCCCTTTTGAGCGAGTCTTCTAACTCTGCCGTTCTCCTTTGTGTAGATCTTATAGTATTATGTTTTGAACCATGACCGAGTCCTTTTATGTACCCAGACTTTGTACCAAGTATAATGTCCACAATTTCATCAATAGTCATGGAAGACTCTCCCAAAGCATATAGATCTTTTAAATCTATCATGTTGTTCTACATAAAAATATTAATATTATTTAAAAGAGAATACACAACTTCTGAAAAATTTTGATTAAAAAAATGTAATGAGTATTTTGTTAAGAGACAAATTGAGTTTCTTACATAATGAGTCTCAGCCTCTAAAGATGACCATTCTTTCTCACTTGTGTAAGGAGTATGCTTATAGAACTCGATTCGGTCAGGCTCCACTCTTTCAGGTTTACTTTCACCCTGTGAATAAGAAAAATAATAGAATAATACTAAAGTTTCATTAGTAAAAAGAATAAAATTGGTCTAACTTACCATTTCAGCACGAGCTGCTACAAATGCTTTTGACCCCATGAAATGATTAGATTTGAGCTTAGTTCGATTAACCTTGTTTATGTCGCATCATCTCTACAAATAAATACAAAATATCATAATTTATTACTTTAATAACAAGTAGAATAACCTGAATATAAATTACCTTGTGCTCTGGATTTATCCACATGTCACAAAGTCTATTCAAATTTTCTTGGGTCAACTCTGGCACTTCAATATTACGAGCTTCTTCTGAGCGTGCACTTTCAAATAATTTTTTTTAACTTGTAGCGCCATTGTCGGCTTCCATTTTTCAGAATATCCTCACAGGTATCTTTCACATAATGCTCATCCAAATTAATCTTAAACCTTTCCTAAAAAGACATACAAATTTTGAAGAAACACACAAAACGTTCATAATTTCTTTCATATTAAAACAATAAACAATGACATCTGCTTATAACATATTAATTAACTTCAAACTCAAGTACCCTTTGTGAATCATAGGTTGCAGTTCAATAACTTATATTACATTCAAAAGTAATGCTCTTGACATCCTACCTACATACATAATGTCAATCTTTTTTATTTCCAATGAAGTAATGACACAAATTGTTGAGAGACTTATCACAAATTTCATCTTTTCAAGTGCCTCAAGATCATTATTCCCAAATACCTTGAAGGCTTAGGTACTAGGAACTTGGCAAGAGATAATAGATCCTGCTATTTTTTAAATTTATATTTTTTTGTGATTTTTAATTTGAGTTGGGTCATACCTGCTAGTTTAAAGGATGCTTACATAAGAGTTAGAACTCTTGAAAAGTTGATAAATCTATCAAACAAATTTGAAAAATAACCCTCATATGTTTTTATGTGCGTGGACCTTACCAAAGACATACCATCTCATGTTTCGATGGGGTTTGATGAAGAAGATTTAACTATAGGAAGGTGGCAAGCTGTACAATATGAAGGAGTGCCATCTTATTGCCAAAACTGCATGCACCAGGGGCATTTAGTTCAGGATGGCACAATCAAAATGAGAGATAATGAACAAAAGAGAAGGAAAGAGCTTGAACTAGAAAGGCAAGATGGGTTGATTGATGAATCTAGGAATAAAGAAGCAGGGTCTAGGAATCAGAAAATGCAAAAGGCCTCTACATGTGTTATTAATAAGTAATGAGAACAAAGGGATGACACACATCATCAACAACCACAGTGGCAAATTCAGAGAAGGAGGCAGGGAAACAGAATGTCTTTAACTAAAGTCAAAAGGAGTCTGCAATCCATCAAGCCAATGTTCTGCAAAAGGATAACCTAGCTTTTATTTCTCCAAATTCTTACATTGATCTGGAAGTGCATGATCAGTCGAATGATCATCAGGAAAAAGTCCCTGTTGAAGCTGTAAATCATCCTAATAAGGTTACTGATGCACAGAACAAAAAAATGCTTACTCTTTTGAAACAACAGCAGCAAGGTGTGGAAAGTCATGCTCAATCTGGTAATGCCAGACAAAATAATGATGCAAGGACTTCAGGTATTGACTCATTGCATCCCAAAACCCAGATCCCTTTAAATTCTGTATTGCTTTCTGAAGTTCAGGGAGTACGGTTGGGAAAAGACAGGAGGAGCCTACCAAATTGCAGGATGTGGTTTCCGGGGGGAGGGATCTGGCTCATGTTTTTCATGAGCACCCTTATACTGACCATAAGAGTGACTTTAGAGCCACTGTTACCACTTTGGCTACTACTAAATCTCAGCAAGTGCGAAATGTTGATAATCAGAATATTCAGCATGTTGAAAATGTTGATAATTAGTAAGTTCAGAATGTTGTTATTAAGAATTTTAAGCAGATTCAGAATGTTGATACTGGGGAAAGACTTGTTGATCAGAATTATGAGGTTCATGAAGGTAGTATAGATAATCAGCATGTGGGTGGTTGGATTCATGATCGCAGTGTTATTCCAATTCAAAACCTCAACAATAAGTGACAGGAAAGACTAAGCAAGAAGAAAAGAGATGCCATTAGGAAAAGACTCCAAAGAGATACTAGGCAACAGGTTGCAGAATCCCCTTCAAGTCAAAATAAACTTGTCTCTTCTGGTTATAAAAGTGACTGCAGACTCAAAAGTGTCTCTATTGTTAATGATGAGTATGAGGTAGTCAATTTTGTGGAATGAGATTGATCAAGATGATAAGTCCATGGATGAAAATGAAGAAGGAGTGCCTGACCCTAATTCTCATGATGAGTTTCAACAAGAAATTCAGGAAGCAACTAAGAAGCATGGTTTGTCACCAAGAGGTAGGAAAGATAAGAGGCAAAGCAAGAAACCACCTATGAGGAGTACATGTTCTAATTCTAGCAGGCCTAATACCAGATCCATAAGTAGATGTTTATGATGATCAGATCACTTTGTTGGAATACAAGAGGTATTAACACCAGAAGCTCTCTAGAGAGGCTAAAGAATCTCAAGAAAATGTACAATCTTGGTTTGATTGCCATTCTTGAATCTTTTTCTAATAACTCTTATCTTAATAGTAATAGAATCTAGTTGGGGATGGATAATGCTGCTAGTAATCAAAATGGTAAGATTTGGTTGTTTTGGAATAGTGACTACACCTGTAATATCATAGAAATTAGTGAGCAGCACATCACTTGTGAAATTCAGCATGAAGAATTGATTGATAATTTTTGAATTTCTTTTATATATCCTAAGTGTAGCAATCACTTGAGGAGGCCTTTGTGGGATAGACTTCTTTATTTTGCTATTGAGGATGTTCCCTGGTGCACTATTGGGGACTTTAATGTGATCACTTCACCTGAGGAAAAGAGAGGGGGCTTGATGTACAATGTGAACAGAAGTCTTGAATTCATCAATGTGATTGAAGCTTGTGGGCTTACCGATCTTGGTTTTAATGGTGAGTCTTGGTGTAATCAAATTTCTGTTGATGCTAGAATTTGGAAAAGATTGGATAGGACTATGGTAATTGACAAATGGTTAGCTATGATGCCTCAAACTACTATTGAGCATTTGCCTTATGTGAGTTCTGATCATACAACTCTGCTGATGGAAATGGTTAATAGACAAGAGACTCATATCAAGTACTTCAAATTCCTTCATTGTTGGGTGGAGAATGAGTATTTTTTGGATACTGTGAAAACTTGCTGGAATGGAGAAGCTGGGGGTAATCCTATGTGGAGATTTCATCAAAAAATGAAAAGAGTAGCTGCTAAACTTAGTGCTTAGTCCAAGAAAGAATATGGGGATATATTTGCTACTGTGAGAGATTTTAAAGCTAAAGTCAGGGTTGCTGAAGATCAGATCATGCATAATAATTGCCAACCAAGTTAAAAGTACTGAACTACTAGGGGTGCCATCTTATTGCCAATACTGCAAGCACCAGGGGCATTTAGTTCAGGATGGCACCATCAAGAGGAGAGATGATGAACAAAATAGAAGGAAAGAGCTTGAACTGGAAAGGCAAGGTGGGTTGACTGATGAATTTGAGAATAAAGAAGCAAGGTCTGGAATCAGAAAATGCAAAAGGGCTCTAACAGTGTTAATAATAAGGAACAAGAACAAAGAGATGACACACAACATCAAAAACTACGGTGGCAAACTCAGAGAAGGAGGCAGGGGAAACTGAATGTCTTTAACCAAAGTCAAAAGGAGTCTGCAATCCATCAAACCAATTTTCTACAGAAGGGTAACCTAGATTTTATTTCTCCAAATTCTTACATTGATCTCAAGTGCAAGATCAGCCGAATGATGATCCGGAAGAAAAAGTCCCTGTTGAAGCTATAAATCATCCTAATAAGGTTGTTGATGCACATAACAAAAAAATGCTACTCTTTTGAAACAGCAACAACAAGGTGCGGAAAGTAATGTTCAGGCTTTGTCAGAGGGAGGAGTATATCTGAAAAACCCCTACTGCTACAATTTATAGAATGGCCTTTGCAACATAAGTTTAAAATATTTGAATTGAGAGGAATTAAATTGCCAACCAAGTTAAAAGTACTGAACTACTAGTTGTTATCTTCTGTAGATGATTCCTGAGAAAGATTTTTGGATGGAAGCTTGAATGAATGAATGAATAATGAATATATACCACTAGTTGTTATTTTAATATCAAGTAGTTGGTCTGATGTACAATTTGTTTGTTAGTTGTTAGTGATAAATTCTCGTTGTTTATTTTAAAAGAAGACAGTGAACAAAGCAAAAGAGCCATTAGTAAACTTACTACTAGTATCGATAGAGATAGATATCGCCAAGTACTTCTCCCCAAAAATATTAGATGGATCAAATATTAGCAATACCCAAAATAAGAACTCAATATAATCACTATCAGAATCCTTACTTGGTACTTGACTAGTGCTGCATCTTTGTCCTCCCTTGTAAGTTATTGCACTTGTTTAGAAGCAAAAGAAAATTTTGAGCAATTATCCCTAGTACATTGGATAGCTTAGCCGATTGAACTGGTTTAGTTGGCCTTCCTTTATCAATTGGGTTCTCTATTTTCATCTTGCATCCCTGAGCCTTCCTCATTTTCTCAAGACCTTTCCCTCTAGTTTTATCACGACTTTTTCTGATTTTAGTAGCATCACTTGACAAAAAGAAGTTATCTTAAAATACCACATGTAATCTACAAAATGGCATATATGACAGTTTGACACAGGATGAAGACTAAAACAACTGAAAATTTCCCTTTGTTTTTTGTTGTATATTAAGTAAAATAATTCATCGACAAAACAAAGAGAATATATGAGAGCTAACAACAAGCTTTTGATCATTTCTATCATGTCGACTAATTATAAGTTCCACATATTATATAAATATCGTTGGATTCCAAATGTGTAGATTACAACACCTATTCATTCAGAAAAAGGTTCAAATTGTGCATATTGATAGAGTAGGTACCTTTACATACCCTATTTTTATGTCATGATGAGCAAAACAGAGTTGATTCAAACATAAATCAAGTTTACTAATAGTGACAGAATCAACTTCATTTCTCCTACATCGTTTGCCTAACATTATTCTCACCTTCCTTAGATCCTCAGATAATGCACTATTGTTTATATTTTTTTATTACATGTTCGACATAAATGAACGTTTCAATGGTTAATGTTTAGGATTCCAACTTAGCCGATAACTAAATAATCAAATCCTAATCAATATAATAACGTATTACTTGTATTCACTGTAGGAGTAAGGTTATTTGATTCATCCAGTGATTGAGTATCTTGAATAGTTTCCCTTCTAAGTATAGTTTGCTTAAAGACACGTCCATCCGGTGCCATGTTTTTTTTTTTCCAGAATTCTACCAAAACACAAAATGTAATTTTAGAAATTTTGTTTCACATTGCAAATGAAACTTTTTTGTTTGTTTTCTCATATATATATGTGGTGGTTTATCCTGAAATTCTTTTGGAGCCAAAAACCAAAAAAAAAAAAGCACCAAAAGATAGTTGTCTCCATAACCCACAAACATAGGAAGTGGAGGAGTGCACTTTCTTTTTAATCTAACATTTATCTTTTCTCCAGTTAATATTTACAAAATAATATTATACCCACGCAAGGGCATAAATGTCCATTAATATTTTAGAAAATAAATTTGCACCCACAAAAGGCATAAATCTCTAGCAATTTGATTTATCAAAACAAATAATAAAGGCAAATTTTTTATATTTAGAACCAGAAAGAAAATTCATGTTTAGAACTAGAAAGAAAAATCAAGAAATGACTTCTCTTGAAGGGAAAAAATAAATAAAAAATCAGAATACTAATTTTAGTAGCAATTTGAAAAACTATTGAATTTATAATGAATACCTCAAAAAAACATAAATATTGATGTCTTTAGCTAAAACTCAAAACCCTGCGCCTCGTACTTCTCGTTGATAGTCCAAAACAATTGAACCGCAAGACAACCCATTTCGAAAATCAAGGGAATTGGCTAAGAGCAACATATTGGACCATTGTTCATCTTCTGTCAGATGCGATTTTGTTGTCAAACAAACTAACCATAGCAAAAGATATGGTGAAGTCATCATCGATAATATCTGAGCAAGCATGCAAAGTTTCAGACTTCTGAAATTGGGATCTGAAGAAGCTCTACTTCAACGATGGAGAACTTTGTAGATGAACCTCCACACCAATAGTGGGTTCATATTTCTTCTTGAATTCACCAATGAGATGCCTTTTGACAAAAGTTGTCTTCCCAGTTGCTTCATCGCCCAACAAGTTTGAAGCTTGGATAATTGACAGTTTGTTGATTTGGTAGAGCTATATCGAATCGAAGAGATGGGGCAAAAAGACATTTGGAGAGCTAGGGTTTTTATGATGAGGCGATGAAGAAGCTAAGGCTGGAAGCTTTAACAAAAATAACTTCATAAAATGAAATGTGTAAAATATTTTATCTGCACTCAAGCTAATCAACGTGGAGGACATGCGGCTACTGAAAAAAAAAACAACATTGACAGACAAAAACAATTTAAAAAGTGGACCAATATTTATTTAATTTTTAAAAAAAAATAAAAGGAGGAAGTATGAATTTGAATTAGTTGGACTTCAATGAATATTATGAATCTCATTGTTGCTGATAAAATCATGCTAATGAAAAAAAATATAAAATAAATAAATAAATAAATAAGATAGTATAAAAATTGCATGGAATCACATGGTATATAAAGGTTGAGAGTGAGAATAAAATAAAAAATAAAGCTGCTTACCAAAGATAAGTTGCCTAGGGGTATTCTTAACACTGTCAATAGTTACATAATGAAATAATAATTCGTGCCAAGTTTAGAAATGTTTTTAATACTTTTCTCTTCTTTCCCTTCAAGTGTCAAATTCATAATAAATCCTTATATACGAAATAAATTATTGAAATTGAAAGTACTCTTCAAATTTGCTTTTTATTGAAAATGAGACAATGTTCACGAAGTTCTAATGGAAAGAAAACCCCAGCTGGACTATACAACCATGAGTATATGATTCTCCAAAAAAGTATTGACTATCATTCGACCAAAGTTGACCATGAATTTATGTTTGATACTATGGATGATGGTATTTTTTGTAGTCATACTATCTCATCAATTTATATAAGCTTAACTCATCAACAAAGACCTAAACTTGTCCTCATTTTTCATAGAGACACCTAAACTAACATTTGTTCCTAATAGATACCTCAACCAGCCAAGATTTCAACCCCTTAAACATTCTTTTCCTACATAGCATTGTGGAATAGGCGTGTGTTTATAATCGTGGACAGCTAGAAAAATCGTCCATTCAACATCACCCACGTGTGCTCCACATGGGTTAATACTTCCACATTCGGTAACAAGGGCCAAATCATACTCTTCGCCGACTTATACAGAAGTAGTGTGTTGCCAACCGGGCTTTCGGAGTGGAGCGAATTCCGACGCCGAAACAACTGGCTGATCCATCGTTGGTCCTATCGTTGCTCAATCGCGTGGCGGCTCAGTCGAATCATTTGAAATCTAGGCTTTCGGCGTTGAGGAGACTCAGAGGACTCACTCGTGACTCTGATAAGAACCGATATGTGATCTCGGCAAACAACGCATGTGAAATTCTTCTGGCGATTATATTCTCCCGTATGGATTTAGAGTCGTCCGAATTGAATCATGAGTCTCTAGTGATTCTCTCCATGTTCCTGTTCTCCAAACCGGAATGCGTTTTTGTCGCTTCCGATCCAGAACGAGATAGTTACCTGGTTGCTCCGCTTTTTCATCCTTCCATCGATGTCCGAGTCAACTCAGCTACTTTGATTGAGATTGTAGTCGCCGGGATGAGATTCCAGGAGTTCCGTGCTCAAATCAATAACACTTTGATTGAGATTGTAGTTGCTGGGATGAGATCCCCGGAGCTCCGTGCTCAAATCAGCAATGCGGATGATGTCTTCAAAGGAGTCGTTGGAATTTTGAATTATCCGTTGGCGTATCCGAGAGCATTGAAAGTTGGAATCAAGGCATTATTTGCTTTATGCCTAGTGAAGCAACACCGTCATAGGGTGATGAACGCCGGAGCGATGGAAGCACTTATTGATTTATGCTTTTTACAGTGACTACAGAGATAGAATGGTGGAGATAGAAAGGCTCTCATGCTCCCTTTTTGCGTGAGGCTCGCACCAAATGCCATGTAGGAAAGAAATGTTTAAGGGGTGAAATCTTGGCTGGTTGAGGTGTTTATTAGGAACAAATCTTAGTTTAGGTGTATATATGAAAAATGAGACAAGTTTAGGTGTTTGTTGATGACTTAAGCCATTTATATATAACTTTCTTGTAAAGTAAGTCACACTAATTCACATGAAATAAGGATGACATTGTGTGGTATGGTGTGGTTTTCGAAACTTTCATTTGATAATTCGGATTGTAAAAAGTCCACTCCCCCCATCCATCTTACTTGTCTACTATACTATTTTGGGATGTCCAACAATATTTATCCATTTTATGAAATCAAGAGATAATTTTATACATAGTTCCTAATTTACCTTTATCATCAGTATGATCATTTCTCTATGATATTTTTCAAGACAATGTATTTATTATATTCAAAGGGTGTTTCGATAAAATTATCCCTTTTATTTACTATTTCTTAAACCATATGTCAAGTCAATACGAAATAAGTAAAGATATGAGGAAGAGTATATCACTTATTATACCAAAAGGGTGAATTTAAATATTGTTTCATCGTATCAAATAAATTATTATATCATATCATTATCTTTATTTTTTGGTATCTCTATTTATTGTTTGAATTATATTTTCTAGGTTGATTTTTAAATGAAGAAGAGAACCCAGTTCAATTCTTTTGTTTCTAGGTAGATTGGTATCTTTATTTATCGTTTGAATTATATTTTTTGAGTTGATTTTTAAATGAAGAAGAGAACTCGGTTCAATTCTAAATCAAATGGACCAAGCAACAAACTGAGATACTCCGATGTCAATTGATCCATCTTCTGCAAGTACAAGTTTGTGAACAACCCAAAACCCCAACCACGCTCCAGCAATCACGAGGAAAAGCAGCAGAAATACTGCCAGCTGCAACAAAAAACAGTCCTTGTCATCTAAAATTTCCTGGGAAGTAGAATGCCAACGCAGAAACAAATCAGATGTTGCACCTTTCCAATTGGGATTTAACTTGTATTAATTTGTATATACTCAAGCTCATAATAAAGAATTATCATTCCTTTTCTCCTTTCTTTGTTCATTAATGTATTAGTAATCAACAGTAGCTTTGATTTCAAATTTATCTGGTGGTTATTTCAATAATATGATTTATAGCTTCTGAGTGCACATCACATGCAAAACAGATTTATTCAGATTTTGAACTGTCTCGATGAAAATTCTAACTCTGTCACTGTTAATTCTATATGCATGAACCATTTGAGAGCTTAACATTGTATATAGAATTTTAATATTATAGTATAACATAGGTCGAAAGTTTAATCAAACTCTAAATTCTAATTTTGAAAAAAAAATTGTCTAAGATTATAAGAATAGACTAAGAAAACATCCACCTTTGACGTGAATTCATTCATTACGTACCTTTACTAGTGGTATAACACAAATATTGAACGTATGAAAATCCGGTCATCTTCGTGAAACAACAGCAGCACTTTTCTAGGTAGATTGGTATCTTTATTTATTGTTTGAATTATATTTTTTGGACAGATTGGTATCTTTTTATTTATTGTTGGTATACCACTTTTTATTTTTCTTCAAGAAAGAGGAAGTTTTTGTTCCAATTTGAAAATTTTTTTTCTTGTTCCTTGTATGTCGTGTTTTTTTTTTTTTGGTTATTGTTATTCTATTATGTTTTGCTTATACAAAAGAATTAACTGAATTAGGATGACCAAAGGTGAGACTTTTGGTTGTGTATACAGTTGAGGTACATCATCAAGTTTATACCATCTCCGCTGCTATATCCTTGTTTCATCCGTTATTTCTTGAAGAATTAGGATTGTCTTAGTTTCAATTTGGGAGAGTTGTATTGGGTGTAAGTGAAGGAGAAATGGGAAATGGGGGAGGGGATAGGGAATTATAAGGGGAAAAATCAAACTGATTCCAAAATTCAACTAACCAATCAATTTAGCTATTAAGATTCATGTGGGGAGAAAGTTGTTGTGCTACTCAAGGTTCTTCCCCCTTTTTTTCATGTGTTGGGAGCGATTTTGTTGTTGTTATGATGTTATGTTTGTTTTAGTTTTAGATTAAGAACTAGGATGATCAAATGTGGAACTTTTAGGATGTATATAGTGTTTTAGACTCTATTTGAGGTACTTATTAGTTTATGTATTTGTGATGTATGTTAAAGTTGCTAGGATAAACAACCTGATGAGAGTACTGGTCCTTTAGGGTTTTAATATCCTACATCTATTTAAGTAAAAATAGTCAAGACTTTCTTAATTATGCCAAATATTAGGAGGAGGCAGCGATATTGGAGTCAAAAACAAAGTCAACAACCTTATGGTGCTTCAATTAATTATATATGCATATGCATTCCAGATTGGTTTTACTCCTGAAACTAAACATTGGGTTCACATGTCATTTGTCTCTAATGGAGCAAATGTTGAAAATGGGAAATCCAAATGCACATGTAGATAGCTCAACAGGAAAATAAGACTTGTATGTTCTTTTGAAATTCTCTTTTTTGCACATTCTTTCACTTTATGTATGATGAGTTTATTTCTTTCAGATTGCTTTGGGAAGGTAATGGGATCAATTTGATATCTTTGGATCCTTCTTTGGTGAAAATCCATTTGGAGGTTAGATCTAATGATAAAAATTTTACAAATTTGATTTGCAATCTCCAGTTGCTTCACCACCTTGAATTTGAGGGGTTTGTTGAAAGACGCTTGCATGTATTCCTTCTATAATATTTACTTTTATAAGTGTTACGTTTTGCAGTTGATCATGGATAAAAGTTGGATGCATGAAGCAAAATTCTCTAAAAGATATGTTGAGGGTGTCCAATCTTTTATGCAACTTGTTCGGTCTCACTTTGATCGAAATTCTAAAGTTTGATGTCCATGTCAAGATTGTTTAAATGTATATTTTCAAACATAACAAATTGTGTATGACCACCTATTGATCAAGGGAATTATGGAAAGTTACGTGCAATGGATATTACATGGAGAACAATCACAAATGAGATATAACAATGAAGCGATTAACAATGAAGATGAAAATGAAGAGCTTGACAATGATGATGGAATTCAGACCATGTTAAAAGAGGTTAGTAGAAGATCGTTTGCCAATTTTTCAGAGGAAACAACAAGTGATAATAATGTGTGATGTAATATGAGTGAGAATGAAGCTAAAAAGTTTGAAAATTGCTAGAAGAAGCTGAACATGAATTATATCAGGGACGTAAGAAATTCTCAAAACTTTCATTTCTTGTGAAGTTGCTATACTTGAAAGTGTACAATCAATGGAATAATAAATCATTTGATATGTTGCTAAAGTTACTAAAAGAGGCATTTCCTACTGGTAAAACACTTCCTAAGTCATATTATGATGCTAAAAACATATTGTAAGGTTTGGGATTAGGAAACATTTTGATTCATGCTTGCAAAAATGATTCTGTGTTATACTGGGCTGAACATAAAGATAGACAAGATTGTCCACATTGTTGTACTTCGAGGTGGAAAATTAATAATAATGGAAAGAACAAAAAAATTTCTCATAAAGTCTTGCGATATTTTCCATTGAAGCTGATACTTGAAAGGTTATTTATGTCTAGTAAAACAAGTGGAGACATGAGGTGGCATAAAGAAAAACATCTTGATGAGTCAAATGTGTTAAGGCATCCGGCAGATTCTGAAGCATGGAAAGAGTTTGACAAGAATCACCAATGGTTTGCACAAGAGCCTCGTAATATTAGACTCGGTCTTACAATAGATGGTTTTAACCTGTTTGGCAACATGAACACATCGTATAGTATGTGTCCTGTCATTCTCATCCTTATAATCTTCCTCCTTGGAAATGTTTTAAGGACCCATTTATGATAATGTCATTGCTTATTCCTTGTCCTCAAGCACCAGGAAAGGATATTGATGTTTATTTACGTCCTTTGATTGATGAGCTGAAAGAGTTATGGAGTGATGGTATAGAGACATTTGATGCATCAACTAGGAAGAACTTCAAGATGCATGTCGCTGTTTTATGGACCATAAATGATTTTCCAGCCTATGGTAAGTTCTTAAATTACTTACTCTTTTAATTGTCTGATAATTTATACTATTTGTGTGTTGAACTACTAATATAATATTGTAAAAGCACCCAAGAGAACTTCTTAGTTGCGCACCATGAGGTCTTAGGAGAACTTGCAGAAGCGAATTTGGAGTTAAAATGGAGATCTTAGGTCCAAAGTTGCTTTTTTAGTTCTTTAAAATTGAAAATATGAGTTTTCTGGCCGTTTTGAGTTCTGAGCGTTGGAATCTGATTCTGTAAATTTCATAAGCTCCGGAATGCTGAATCTGGTCTATAAGAACTTGCCAAACTGAATTTGAACTTAAATTAGAGCTTTTAGGTCCAAAGTTGCATTTTTAGTTCTTTAAAGTTGGAAAATACGAGTTTTCTAGTTGTTTTGAGTTCTGAGCATCAGAATTTGATTTTGTCAATTCTATTAGCTTTGGAATACCAAATCTGGTCTAGGAGAACTTGTAGAACCGAATTTGGAGTAAAAATGGAGATTTTAGGTCCAAGTTGCTTTTTAATTCCTTAAAGTTTAAAATTTGAGTTTTCTGGCCGTTTTGAGTTCTAAGCATTGGAATTCGATTCTGTCAATTCCATCAGCTTTGGAATGCCAAATCTGGTGTAGGAGAACTTACAGAACTAAATTTGGAGTAAAAATTGAGATTTTAGGTTCAAAGTTGCATTTTTAGATCTTTAATGTTGGAAAACTTGATTTTTCTAGCTGTTTTCAGTTCTGAGCATCGAAATTCGATTTTGTCAGTTCTATCAGCTCTGGAATGCCAAATCCAATCTAGGAGAACTTGCAGAACCAAATTTGGAGTTAAAATGGATATTTTAGGTCCAAAGTTGCATATTTCGTTATTTAAAGTTGGAAAATACGAGTTTTCTAGCCATTTTGAGTTCAGCACGTCAGAATTTGATTCTATCAATTCCATCATCTCTGAAATACCGAATCCGGTCTAGGAGAACTTGTAAAACTGAATTTGAAGTAAAAATGGAGATTTTAGGTCCAAAGTTGCTTTTTTAGTTCTTTAGAGTTGGATATTCGAGCTTTCCGGCTGTTTTGAGTTCTGAGTGTCGGAATTCAATTCTGTCAATTCCATTAGCTCTGGAATGCAGAATCTGGTGTAGGAGAACTTGAAGAACTGAATTTGGAGTAAAAAAAGGAGATTTTAGGTCCAAAGTTGCATTTTTAGTTCTTTAAAGTTTGAAAACTTGAGTTTTCTAGCCGTTTTGAGTTCTGAGGATCATAATTCGATTATGGCAATTCCATCAGCTCCAGAATGTTGAACCTAGTGTAGGAGAACTTGCAGAACTGAATTTGGAGTAAAAAAAGGAGATTTTAGGTCCAAAGTTGTATTTTTAGTTCTTTAAAGTTTGAAAACTTGAGTTTTCTAGCCGTTTTGAGTTCAGAGGATCATAATTCGATTATGGCAATTCCATCAGCTCCAGAATGTTGAACCTAGTGTAGGAGAACTTGCAAAACTGAATTTGGAGTAGAAATGAAGATTTTAGGTCCAAAGTTGCATTTTTAGTTATTTAAAGTTGAAAAACTTGAGTTTTCTAGCCGTTTTGAATTCTGAGCATCAGAATTCAGTTCTACCGAATCCACCAGCTCTAGAATGCCGAATCTGATCTAGGAGAACTTGCAAAACCGAATTTGGAGTTACAATGGAGATTTTAGGTCCAAAGTTGCATTTTTAATTATTAAAAGTTGGAAAATACAAGTTTTCTAGTTGTTTTGAGTTTTGAGTGTCTGAATTCGATTCTGTCAATTCCATCAGTTCTGGAATACCGAATCTAGTATAGGAGAACTTGCAGACCAAATTTGGAGTAAAACGGATATTTTAGGTCCAAAGTTGCATTGTTAGTTCTTTAAAGTTGGAAAACTTGAGTTTTCTAGTTGGTGTGCTATCTGTGCATTTTAATTTAGTTTTGTCAATTCCATCAGCTCTTGAATACCGAATCTGATCTAGGAGAACTTGCAGAATCGAATTTCGAGTTAAAATGGAGATTTTAGGTCCAAAATTGCATTTTTAGTTTTTTATAGTTGGAAATTTGAGTTTTCTGGTCGTTTTGAGTTTTGAGCATTGGAATTCGATTCTATCAATTCCGTCAGCTCTGGAATACCAAATCTGGTCTAGGAGAACTTGCAGAACCCGAATTTGGAGTTAAACTGGAGTTTTTATGTCCAGAGTTGCTTTTTTAGTTCTTTAAAGTTGAAAAATACGAGTTTTCTGGCCGTTTTGAGTTCTGAACATCGGAATTAGATTCCATCAATTCCATCAACTCCTGAATGCCCAATTTGGTCTAGGAAAACTTGTCAAACTAAATTTGGAGTTAAATTGAAGATTTTAGGTCTAAAGTTGCATTTTTAGTTCTGTAATGTTGGAAAATACGAGTTTTCTAGTCGTTTTGAGTTCTGAGTGTCAGAATTCGATTCTGTCAATTCCATCAGCTCTGGAATACCGAATCTGGTCTAGGAGAACTTGCAGAGCCGAATTTGGAGTTAAAATGGAGATTTTAGATTTAAAGTTGCATTTTTAGTTCTTTAAAGTTGAAAATTAGAGTTTTCTGGCTGTTTTGAGTTCTGAGCATCGGAATTCGATTCTGTCAATTCCATCAGCTCTGGAATACCGAATCTGGTCTAGGAGAACTTGCAGAGCCGAATTTGGAGTTAAAATGGAGATTTTAGATTTAAAGTTGCATTTTTAGTTCTTTAAAGTTGAAAATTAGAGTTTTCTGGCCGTTTTGAGTTCTGAGCATCGGAATTCGATTATGTCAATTCCATCGGCTTTGGAATGCTGAATCTGGTGTAGGAGAACTTGCAGAATTGAATTTGGAGTTAAAATGGAGATTTTAGGTCCAAAGTTGCATTTTTAGTTCTTTAAAGTTGGAAATTTGATTTTTCCGGCCGTTTTAAGTTCTGAGAGTTTGAATTTGTTTCTTTCAATTCCATTAGACTATTCCGTTAATGCAACAAACCAGTTAACAACATACAATTGAATTCTAAAACAAAGTAAAATAAGAGAGTCTCAAGAATTCAACCAGACAACCCTACAATTAAGCTCAATCAATCTACAAGTGACCATAAAAACATAACCCACTTCTTTGGAAATCTTTTGACTATTGATATCTGCATCACATATCTTAGAAAGCAGATAGAATCTGTAAAGAGTCACGAAAATCTTCACTAAAAGCTTCTCCTTTTTGAAAAAAAATGCTACTTCATTTTGAAAAAAAAAAATAGAATAACAAGAGTGAACATATGACTATGAATAGTTAAATAATCCTTACTAATGAGACACAAATTTCAGAATAGCTTGATGAATAATTGAGAGAGAATAAGACTTGAATGCAAATTCTCCGATCTCAATATCAACACCAGGTTGAACACTCTCTATAAAGAATATATGTCGGCCTAGACATTGAAAAATTTGAAAGGAACTTTATCCAATTGTTACTTTGTATTGTTAACACCAGTGGAGAATGGTTTGGGATATGTGACACATCGTAGTCGATAGTGTAGGAATTGACCACATCATCCATTCAAAGTTCCCAAAGTATCAATCTAATCTACAATAAATTTTGTCAGCACCTTAGTTTTTGCTAGACCAGGAATAATGTACATCTTTTCCAGGAATGTTCATTGAGTATAGGCTCCAGTGAGTATCAAAGGTTTGTCGATCCCTTGAGCTAATAGTTGTAGTACATCTCATAAAGGTTTTATTTTTTCTAAAGTGTTGAACCCATAAGTCAAGGGGGTTGTTCATTGAGTTTTCGAGCTCTTTCCAGTGCCTTTATTGATCTTTTAAGGAGGATCAGTTTCTTCAGCTTTCTCCAGTTCTTGGACTTTGGTGGATCAAATATACTTTCAGTGATAGAGTTATAAGTAGTAGGTTCCTTTGTTTCTTGATTGTCACAATGTCTCAAGCTTTCAGGAAGTGAATGTGTACTATTTTGCTCTCCGCCTTCTGTATGATCAGTTTTTGGTGGCTCTTCATCTGGAGCAATGTTACTAGTGACACCCTGTGTGTCAGATGAATCTTCTTGAATCGGTGTTGTTAGGATCTGGCTAATTGCTTCTCTTATGAGATTGACAACATCATTTCTACTGAAACTTCTCCCATAGTGGCTTGTATCATTATTTTTCGCAGAGAAATTCTGAAGAGAGTTGTCTGTGTTCATTTCACCTGGTGTTTTCTTGGAGTCTACTTCATCATCTGTTCCGTCAAGTAGTTCTCTCCCTACTTTGATACAACATCTGAAAGTATGTGTTGTGATATCATGTGCCACATCATAATATGCTTCTGTTTGTTCATTTGTCTTACGAATTTTCCATCGTCGTCTTCTGCTTTTGTTATCTTTTTGGTAATAATATTTAGTTATTCGTCCAAGCAATACACTATCTTGCTGTGACGTCTTTATTGGTACCAACTGTTTTCCATATAATCCATACTCTTCTGTTAGTGGCATGTTGATAAATCCGGAGCATCTCCCACCATGGCAAAGTTTGTTGGCTCGATTTTGATATATTTGTGTTTGTTCATCCTTGTTTCTAGTAATTCAACTAATTTGATCTTATTAAGATTCGACTGAGGGTGCTGCTCCGAATTGAGCACCTATTATCTAATATTAGACCGAGACACTACTTCTATGGATGTTCACTTTAGAGTTAATGCTTTTTAGGACATAATCTCAATATTTAATCTATACCGTAGAGAATCTTGTTCTGCATGTTGTTTGTTATAGTATATGTTATAATCTACTACTGAACATATATTGTTTTTCTATGAATGAGGTAATTTATCTGGATGGAGCACAAAGGGATACATGGCATGCCCTACATGCAATGAGGATGCGTCTTCACATGGGTCACCGCCGGTATCTTAAACCTAATCACTCACAGAGAAGAAGCAAGAAATTTGATGGAAAGAAAGAAAACAGATCAAATCCAAAAGAGCTCTTGGGGGATGAAGTCTTAGAACAGTTGGATTTACTAAATACTTATAGATTAGAAAAACACTCAAATTATAAGAGAAAGAAACATCGTCCTGAAGAGTTGAATTGGGTGAGGAGAAGTATTTTATTTGAGTTACCATACTGGAAGAGCTTGAAGTTGCGGCATAATTTAGATGTCATGCACATAGAAAAAAATATTTGTGAGAGTATTTTAGGGACATTATTGGATATTGATGGGAAAACTAAGGAGACATATAAAGCAAGACAAGATCTTAAGGATATGAACATAAGAAAAGAGCTATGGTTGCAACATGATGGTTTCAATTATACAATGCCAGCTACTTGTTATGTTATGTCACAAAAGGGGAAAAAAGAGTTTTGAAAATTTTTAAAATTTGTTAAATTTCCTGATGTTTATGCTTCAAATATCTCAGGGTGCGTAAGTGTTGATGATCGTAAGATAGCAAGACTCAAAAGTCATGACTATCATGTTTTGTTATAACGAGTTCTGCCTATTGCTCTTGGTGGATTTGTAGATAAAGATGTCTCTTTAGCATTAATTGAGTTAGCTCATTTCTTCCAACGATTATGTTGTAAGAGATTGAGAAGAGATGACTTAGAACAGCTTGAAAGGGATAAAATTATTATATTATGTAAGCTAAAGATGATCTTTCCACCAGCTTTTTTGATGTTATGGTACATTTGGCTGTGCATTTACCTTGAGAGGCTATGTATAGGGGACCAGTACAATATCGTTGGATATACAAAATTGAGAGGTTCTTGTGCAAGTGTTATGTACGAAACAAGGCACACCCAGAAGGTTCTATTGAAGAAGTCTATATTATTGATGAATGTTTGACATTTTTCTCTATGTATCTTACTAATATTGAGACTAGATTTAATTGTGAACATCGAAATGATGATGGATCTAGAAGAAAAGATGAACATGCTCTTGAAATATTTTCAAAGAGTTGTAGACCATATAGAGATGGAATATATGATGCCATACCAAAGAGAGATTTTGATATGGCTCGATGGTATGTTTTTAATAATTGCGAAGAAGCAGAGCCTTTTCTTCGGTAAGTAATTTTTTTTAATATGTCTAGGTTGATATTTTATTATTTTGAATTATTTTTAAATAATTTCTTTTTCATGCAGAGAGCATAAAGAAGAGTAGTGAAAACAAGTTGTTGTAAATATAGATGATAAACATCGAGAATAGTTTCCTTTATGGTTCAAAAATAAAGTAAGTGATTTTAAGATAACATAATCATGTTATTAGGTTTAAATTATCATTTTTCCTTTACTAATTGAATGCAATGATGTTTTTGTTGTAACTTACGCAATTATATAATAAGGAAAAGTCAATGTCTATCCAGAAATTATATCCTTTGGCAATTGGACCTGATGTGCATGGAAGAATACATACAAGTTGTATTGTGAATGGCATCAGGTATCATGTTCAACGACGCGATGAATTACATAAAAGTCAAAATTGCGTTATAGTTGTTACAGACTATCATGAAACTGAGTTGATTGCTTTTTATGGTATTATAGTTGACATCCTTGAGTTAGAGTATGATGAGGAAAATCAAGTGCTCCTATTTAAATGCAAGTGGTTTGACCTTCGCAAGAAAATAGGAATGCAAGAAGATAATAATTTTACAAGAATTTGTGTTAAAATATTTTGGTATGAACGTGATCCTTTGGTACTTGCTACTCAGCAAAACAAGTGTTTTATATTGATGACCCAAAATTGGGAGAAAATTGGCGAATTTGTGCTCAAATTTCAAGATAGACACATATATGATGTGCCAGAGCAAGAAAACTCAGAGGCAGAAAGTGATGAGTTGCATATTACAAATGATAAAGTGTACCAAGATACTTCACTTAAAAATAATTCAATGTCAATTATTCGGTGTATATAATGAGTCAACTACATAGAGATGATGTAGATTCAATTACCTTAGATGAAAATGTAATTAAAATGGAGGCTCAAACAGAAAATGAAGTTGAAATTGACTATAGCGAAGATTCTGATAAAGAGGATGACACTATATGCTAAAGTACATCAGTGATCATGACGAGAATGAAGGTAATAATAATACTAATGATGATGAAGCAGATGGCCTAGGTGATGACGATGACATTGGCTTGTGATGTAATTACCTCATAAGAGTAAGGTCAATTACTTGTTAAAAGTTCTTCTAAATTATGTATATCTTATTAGAACACTGCAAAACGTAGTGTCCTTATTACTACCACGAAAATTATTTTCGTGAAAATTATATAACTCATTTCCAGCCATGTTACATACCAGTATATTCCATGTATTGACGTCCATTTGGACTGCATCATTTTATGACGCAGATACAAGTATTAGAGGTCATCAATAGGCATCTCGTTGAGGATCTTATCATATTCAGCTGGTTTGGTGAGCCCTCCTTGCTATCCAAAGGAGCCTTTTTCCTTCTTATATTGAGTAGTCATAGTTAAAATTTTGAGGTAGCCCAGGGCTTGTCTTGACATGTTCTATATTTGGATAGAGGCTTCATAGGCATAGAGTAGCGTTGATTGATTGCCATTGATGTTCTAAATCCTTATTTATTGGAAATCTATTGTTGAAAGCGACCTAGTATTTACTTAAATTGATTGTCTTTCTTGAGTACTTTCTTCTACAGTTGAGTATGACGTGACGATGAGGCCAAGTGGTTCGCTTGGGGACTTGCAAGAATCTCTGAGTACCAGCCACGTCAAGGGTACCCGCCGTGGACCGACAAAAAAGACTAACCTTTTTGTCTCACAATAGCTCGTCAAGCTTTTAAGTAGATGGTTGAGGGATGAATATTTGACTAGGGATTTTAGATCTTTCTGTTTTTTGGTGATAGGTGATTCTCTTATGAAATCCTCCCAAATGTTTTGGTCTTTCACTTTTATTGCTACTGCTATGAAGTATATGGATGAGCTTTGGCCTCTTTTTATCTCACAACAGCTCGTCAAGCTTTTTAGTGGATGGATGAGTCACTGACGATGAACATTGAGAGATTAATATTTGACTAGGGATTTTAGATCTTTTCCTTTTTTGTGTTAGATGTTTGTTGTTTCTTCATTTCTTTTCATATTAAGCCTTTTTAGATAAGTTGTCTATTTGTGATGTCGAGTCATTTGATTGGGCCAGAATTGTTTCATGCTTTTAATGAAGAGGCCTGATGGTCTAATAATAATTTTATTGTTTTAGAAATAACATAAAAATTTAAATTCACCATTTTTCTTTAATAATAGAATATATTCAACATGATTATAGTTAAAATTCATGTGATATACAACCAAAAGTGCAATTTCATTTATGACGAATTCAAGAAATTCATACTAATTAAGAATTAAGTGTACAAAATAGTTGATTTGATTCCTATGAATATCACTCTATGGAATCATCATGTTTGATTATATTTTTTCGAATGAAATTTATATTGGTTTTAGATTGAATTGGCTAATTAAGTGGTACAAAATTTATGTTTATTCACAGTGTAAATTTTTAAAATATGAACAAATTTTCTTTTTTGGGAGTTTCATAAATAATTTATGAATGACTAATTTTCCTTAATAGTAGAAGATAATATTTAAAAGAAATATAGAAAAAAAATCAAATTCTGATTAAGAACAAGGGTATAAAATTATTTATTTTACATCAATGATGTAGCACCTTAGAAGTCATAAATGTCGTACCCGATCATAGGGGTTTAGATATCAAAGTCTACAGAAAAATTAAAACTTACGGGTAACATATTAGGCCAGTAAAAGAAACTATGGTGCCATAACCTTATTTCCTATGTCATGATGACACCTACTACACCCGTCAATAAGTAAGCCTAACACATATACTGTAACCATAAGCAATGGACAATCATGTGGAAGATACAAAAAGAACCATGAATCTAATAAAAAAGAGAAGAAAGAGAAAAAAAGACTGAAATACAACACAAGAAACCATTTCCAAGAACTAGCATCTGTCAATAATTCAACATCTAATCAAAATAAAAATACAAGGTTTTACAATTACCAACTGAATATAGACTGTAACAAAACACAAATAAAGACTAGTCTTGCCAAAATAGATTGAAACCAGTAACTCTAAACGCCAGAGGCTCACCCTAGTCTTCATGGTTTAAAAGTTATTATGCACGAAATCCAAATGAGCAGAGTTCTACATAAATACGATATTTCTCTTTACCATGTCATTTTTTACACCTTGATTTTAAGGTCTATCTCCAGATTTCTTAATGGATCTCTTGTTTCTCTTAATGACCTTTTTAGCTACTTTCTTCAATGGAATATTAATGTCCAAAGGCAGAAGTACTTCTTCCAACTCATGCCACTCAAGATCTTCAATGTCCCCATCTTCATACTTCACCTTGAACAGACCAGTTTCCTCATCAAATTTAGTAACTTTTCCATTTCAGAACTTGTCCCCAAATAACTTGCGAACTTCTCTACCTTCGAACCATTGACCAAAACCAACATTCTTATGTAATTCGGCATCAGAAACTATTGGGCAGGTGAAAAGGGTGTCAGCACTTGAAGAAACAGGAGGCAACCCATTAATAACAACCGCTGGCTCTCCAGGTATCTCAAACACTCCAGGTGATAAAGACTCCTCCACGTTACTTTCTTTGCACGAAAAATCCATTTCCAGTAGTCCTTCAGATCAACCCTATGAATAGATGATCAAATTTCTATTACACAATGGAGCTTCACACTAACAGATGACAAAAGATTTGACCGAAACATTAATTAATATGAAAACAACAATTTCAACACTTGATAATTTTTACACAGCAAAACTAGAGGAAGAAAAAGAGAAGATAGTAGCCAAGATGCTAGATTCCGAGCAGCTTTGGCAAGCATACAACTAGATGGAAAAATGTAAGGAAATTATATATATAGATATATGTAATATAATGAGACTCTCAATGTAAATTGCTAATCCGTTAAAGCCTAAAAACAAATTGCTAATCCGTTACTTGCATGCATGTTGATGCTTTTGTTGGCTTACCTAGGGAAATAGTGCCAGCACTTGAAGAACTTTATAAGTAGATACAAGAAAACTTCTATAACCATGTTATAAGTAGATACAAATGTCCTTTAAAGTAGATACAAACTTCTTAACCATGTTAAAGGCTGAAGCGTTGTTCCAAAACTCCACCGATCTTGATCCCCATCAGCACTTGAAGAACTTTATAAGGGTGTGCACCTAAATACATAAAAACTAATGTACCCTAAGAATACTATAATGTAGAGAGTATTCAAATACTTCCTTGCAGTCGAAACACGAACAAGTATCTGTAGCTTACCACCAGACTCCACCACTACTTTCTTGAAAAAATGGTTTCCTTAGAGAAAAAAGGGTGAGTTAGGAGATAAATATTTTCCTTTTCAGAATATTCCGGGAGTAGTGGTATGAAGCATGGGAGAAGTACAAGCAATATATGTAGAGAACACAATTTTTGGAAATATCACAGACATTAAATATTCTTGTTGCTCCAAAAGCTCTCTCTTGGTTCCTTTTGTGTGAAGATACAACTTCTGCATTTGAGGGACCCGATAAAAGATGTCTATAAGTTCCTTCTACATATGTAGTTGTGTTCTTCTATAAATTCTAAGATTACTTCCTAGTCTATAAAGGAACATTAATCATGGTTTTATTACATTGGAGAGCTTTAGACCTCATTGGTTGGTTTGGGCCTTGAGGTGTGTGGTGAAGTAGTCTAACTTCATCCAGGTGGTGAGAGTGTAGACTAGTGTTGGCTTTTGTTGGTCATAGGTTGCAACTAGGTTGCAAGTGGGATTGTTTAGAGAGTGAGACAAATAAACTGGGTGTGTTGTATTTGGCTACTTTGCTCTTCATTTAGTGGATTCTAATTTTTGGGAAATCCTGTTGGATAGGTCATGGTTATTCCTCCCCTGAGCAAGGCGTTTTTCTACGTAAAATATTTGTGTTTTATTCCTTTCTATTTGTCTTCTTTAAGTTTATGTTTATATCGCTTCAAGGGACCTGGTCCCTTACTATAGTGGACGCATATTTACTCAATAAGTGGTATCAGAGCAGGGATCTCTATACGGTTCACACCTAGAGATTTTCTAGAAAATATGGCTGCTTCACTTAATCTAGAAGGACAATCATCCACCGGACCTCCAAGATTCAACGACAAGCTCTATTGATGGTGGAAAAGTCATATGCATGACTTTCACATGACTGAGGATAGTGAGCTATGAGACATCATTCTTGATGGACCACATGTTCCTACTATTGAAGTCAAGGATAGGGAGACTACCAGGTTGGTTCCCAAAACTAGGCAATAATATGCAAAAGTTGATAGGAAGAAGATCAAGAAGAATTATAAGGCAAAGAAGTTGATTATATGTGGAATTGGGGCTGAGGAATAACATAGAATCTCAACCTGTGAATCATCAAAAGAGATATGGGATTGCCTTAAGAATGCTCATGAAGGTACTGAGTAGGCCATAGAATCTAAGGTGGATATGCTTACCTCTCAATATGAAGATTCCTTAATGCTGGAAGGTGAATCCATACATGATATGTAGACAAGTTCTCAACTGTAACGAACGAGTTAAAGTGCTAGAGATTTTGAGATGAATAAGGGAGGTGGCTTATGTGTCAGCCTTACCTCCAACCTTTCGGGTGTTCACCCTGTGTTATATGTTTCTATGAAGTCGTTACATGCTCTAGTAGGATTTGGTTCAACTTGATAAGTCCTTAGCTTTTAAAAAGGAGCTTGTAGCCATTTTAGACAAATAGGTTAGGAAGTTGAGGTCTAGGGTGGTTCTGTCTATCAAGGTTTAGTGCTGGCATCATCCAGTCAAGGAGTCTATTTGGGAGACCGAGCTGGACATGCAGACTAGATAATCTCATCTTTTTAAGCCTTAGGTATTTTCCTTTTCTTGACATTCGAACATGAAAGTCCTTTTAGTAGTTTATGTTGTAATGACATTCGTGGTCTTTTCTGTGCTTTTTGTGGTTTATCATTTTTCCCATCGTCGTAGCCTTTTAATAGCTATTCTAAGTTGTTGGAATTGGGGGCACACTTCTCAGGTACTTTCGGGAGTTTGGTGCATGTTTTTCCCCCTTTGAGGCCTTAAAGTGAAAAAAGTTTACTTTAGTTAACATCGGGGGATTTTGATGTCGTATGAGAATTTTGTCGATTCCATCTACTCCGGAAGCTCCATTTTTGTCTAGGAGAATGGTTTGTTTAGGTTTTAGAGCTTTCATTTTGAGCTTGTGCAATAAGGCATTTTAAATTTAGAGTTTTTGCTCAAGTTTGACTTTGGTCAACATTTATCATAAATGCACTAAAATGAAAATTCCATCTGTTCGGTTAGTTCTAGAGTGCGTAGTTTCATCTAAAACAACCTAGATGAAACTAAGTTTTTCAATTCCATTCCATATCACAAATCCTAGACCAAAAAATTTATATCACTACACATATCATTAATTTGATAACACAAAATTCAAAACCAACTTTCTTAAATAAAATAAAATTAAATGTTGAAGCTATGGTTAGATGTATCATTTACATTTGAAAAGAAAATCTAAGAGTTCTGTGAGTGAAAACTTGTCAATTTTTTTTCCTTTTGGAGATTCTAGGAAAAGAAAGATTAAAGATAGATTGATTGCTAACTCCATATGTACTCATGAATGACTAGTTAAATAATTAATGTAAAATTTTTGGGGGTCTTTAACTCTTGGGAACTTAAAGTAGAATATGTTTTAGTGACCTTATTCCTAAGTTACAAGCAATAAGATATTTTTTCCATTTCAATGTCCTCATATTTCATCCCTAAATTCTAATTTTACTTCTATAATTTAGACTGATAAGTAAAGCTACATACTTTTCTAGTTAATTTGATGCTACAGTTTTTCCACTAATGTTCCATCTTTTTATATCTTGACAAGTTACCTTAAATATTTCTTTTACTGCACTCTAATTTAGAAAACCTTAAATATTCCTCTTTAATAAACAAGATAATCAAGTCCTCATTCATGATCGTCGTAAACCAATTTTCTTAATTGTGACGATATGAACTTTTAAAGGGGATTATTATCCGAGTATACATAAGGGTATCTAACTAACACAATCTCATTAATTTTGAATTCAAACACTACTACTTATATAGAAAAGCTAGTAATTCATACAAATGTATTAACTAAGCACTTTGTCTCAATACAGCTATGAGTTCAATCTTATAGTATGCATCTAATTATCTATATATAGGAATTCAATGTGTCATGAAGTATGTTGTTTGCTGATGACATGACGTGATTTATGAATAAATTAATACGAAGATGAAGGTGCAGAGATATATCGTAGATTTTAAATGGTTAGTAGGACAAAACCAAAAGAGAATACTTAGAGTGCAAGTTTAGAGAGATAGCACATGAGCTAGTGTGGAAGTAAAACTTGATCCACATGCAATCCCAAACAGAGAGAGTTTCAAGTTTATATCTTGGATCTATTTTCAAAGGAAATTGGCAGATTGACAATAATGTTGCACATTGTATTAGGTCTACTTAGATGGGACAGAGGCTTGCATCCGCAGTCTTGTGTGATAAGGAGGTGTCATCTAAACTTAATTAAAAGGCAAGTTCTATATAGTGGTGGTTAAACCAACTATATGTATGGCATGGAGTATTGGTCAATTTCTCACATTCAGAAGATGAAAGTCGCAAAAATAAAAATGTTATGTTGAATATAGTGTGTCCATGAAGAAGTAATAAGATTAAAAATGAAGATATCCAGACAAGGTGAGATTAGCCTTGATGGAGGAAATGAGGGAATAAAGACTAAGATGGTTGGATATATAAAATGGAGATGCATGACTTCTCTAGCAAAGAGGTGTGAGAAGTTGGCAATAGATGGTTTCAAAAAAAGTAGAGATAGGCCAAGAAATTATTATGGAGAGATGATTAGATATGAGATGGTATAGTTTCAACTTACAAAGGACATCACTTTACATAGGAGGTTGTGGATGACACAGATTAACATAGAAGAAGAGTAGGTAGTAGATGTTGTCTCACTTATTTTTCCATACCAGTAGTCATAGTATTACTTGGGGAGTTTCTTGTTCTTCGATGCTTGTTATTTTATTGTACTTCGACTATCATATTATTTTATTATAGTTATATTTATTTTCACTATACTTTGTCATTCTCTTTATAGTATTTTGCTATGACTTCTTCACACTTTTTGTTTGTTTTCTTCTTCTTCTTCTTCTTTGAGCTAAGGTCTATTAAAAATAATTTCTCTAGCTTCAGAATAAGAGTAAAATCTTTATATAAAATATGCTCATCATACCCCCTTATAAAATTATACTAAATATATTGTTCTTGTATCTAATAGTCTATAGATAGAAGACTGAATCTTTACAAGCTATAGCATCCTTTGCAAGAAACTTTGTGTGAGATAAATAAATCAAAAAAGAAAGTAATTCAGTAGGCATTTGACCTAAGAAAATATTATACACAATACTATATTCATCCCAATTTAGGTGTCTTACTTCATCTCTTTTTTTTTTTTGGTCTGTTCAAGAGTATCTCTTTGTATATGTAATAAATTTTTCAATTTCAATATTCTAAATCGCAAATCTAAGACACAAAATTTAAATCTCTATACACATATTTAATATGATACCACAAAATTCAATATCGATTAACTTCAAAAAGAAAAACATTGAATGTTGAAGCTATGTAAGATGTATCTTCTACACTTAAAAAGAAAATCTAGAAGTTCTTGTGAGTGAAAAAATGTTCCAAAACCATTCAAACTTGACTTTTTTTTTTCCTTTTGGAGATTTAACAAGGAAAAAAAATTAAAGATACAAGATAGGCTAATTGACTAACCTAGGATGGCACAACAAAGAGGATTAGAGAAATTGAGAGATGCCGTCAGAATCGAAGTACTACAAAGAAGTGCTAAGTATCATATACTCCCCTCGTTTGAAAAAGAATGATTTGATTTCACTTAGCATGAAATTTAAGGGAAAAAATCAATCTTGAGGTCCTAAATAAAGTAATGTACAAAAATATTATTTAATCTTGTGGCCTTAAATATGCCACAATTGAAATTGAATTCTTTCCAAAAAAAAAAGAGGTCATTGTTTTTTAAGTAGACCAAAAAGGAAATAAAGTCATTCTTTTTCTAAATGAAAGAGGATATATATAGGTACACACGTGTTATATAAATTTAAATAAATGATCATATCATATCTATATTACCTTAAAAACATGAACTCAGTAATTTTCAATGTCAAATTACTATTTTACCCTCCTATATTTTAATTAGCTCAGTGTTATTTTACTAAATTGCCCTCTCACTCATTTGGCCGCTTATCTTTCAAATAGCGCCTTCGACTTTTTAACCCTACCATGTGTCACTCTTCTTCGCCTCCTTCCCCAATCGGCATGCCTTCACAGTCCTCAACTCCAACGGCTAACGCTTTCCAAATGTTGCACCTCAAAATTCTTCAAAACGAACAGGTGCAACACCACTCCATATAATAGTGAACTCCACTCTTCCTGTAATGATCCGTTAGGTCATTTAGAGAATTAGTCCTCTTGCTTTCCTAAAATATCCTTTTCATGAATTTCAAATAGGTACTTCGAAATATTCAATAGCTATGATTATAATAATTTCAGGTAAATTTAGATAACTAATTTAATTGAGGGATACATAATTTCTACTTCTCCTTTCTGTTTTGTCATATTGCAGTGCTCTAATCACTTGCCTAGTGGTGATACATAATTTAATTTTTCTATTCTTGACATTCTTTTAAGCTAGTAGGTGAAAATTGATTATAAATTACAAGTGATTGCTGAGAACTCTTCATGGGATGACGAAGAAATATGCCTTGCATTTCAACTTAATAGAATGGAAGGTTGAATAGTGGTTCTAATGATAAATTTATGAATAATATATTTTAGGTTATGTTATTTGGAGGAATTAAGACTTAACCCGAGGCTTGAAATTTAGGAATTTGGTTATTGAATTAGATGAAATTTTGATGTTAGGCTAGATATATAGTAATAAAGGTGTTATTGGACTCCTTGTGACGTGCATGTTCCATTCTTGATAGAGAATTGTCATTTTGGGAGTTGAATTCAAAATTTATCCATTCGGCAGAAGTGTTCGAGTGCGTAGTTTCATCTAAAACAATTAAAACAAAAGTTAATCTTTTTCATAATCCCACTGGAGATGGCAACTAGGCAGGGGGGGGGGGGGGGCAGGTTTTGAGCTATGCAGGGTGGGGTAGGTTTAAAGTTATGTGGGGTGGGGCGGGGCGGGTTACAAGTTTAAAAAACCAAAATAGGAATTCAAAAAAATCAAATCTTTGTAATTAGTAACAATCAAACATATAAACTTTTTATATTAAACATAGCCTTTAATTTTAATTTTTTTAAAAAATTTAAATGAGAATATTCGGTAAATTGTTAATTGTTAAAATGTTAATAGAACCTTTTAATTAACGATTAAGAAAAAAAGTTAAAATGTCAACAAAAAATAGTTAATTAGTTGCTGAAATGTTAATTAGCAATTTTTTTAAAAAAAAATTACTATTTTTATTTTTCATAATAAATTTAACTAAAAAATAAAAGGACTTAAAAATTTAAGCGAGGTGGGTTAAAAATGAAAAAAAAAATCATCATGCAGGGCAGGGGCGGGCTGGTTTAAAAAAATTACGAGTTGAGCTCAAATCGCCCCGCACCTGTACCATTGTCATCTCTAAACCCACCCCGCACTTCGACCCTACCCCACGCCGCACTTCCACCCTACTCCCGCTGGACCGCTCTAACCCCACCCTCACCACCACCCCCCCCTTCCCCTCCAATATTTTTTAAAGAAATATGATTAAAAAAATTAAAAAATTTCACCACCCTCACCTCCTCCACTTCCACCCTAACCCACCTTCAATTTATTTTTTAAACAAAACTAAAAAATATAGAAAAAAAAATCATCCCCCCCCCCCGGGCACTTTCACCCTACCAGCCCATCCTCAAATTTTTTAAAGGAAAAAAATTCAAAAATAAAGTAAGATCCCAACACCAACCCCCAAACATTTTTAAAGAAAATTAAAAAAAAAAGTAATTTTTTTTTGTGCAATTAATTTTTTTTATTATGAGTGGATAATTTATGGATCTGTATGGATACTCATATTTTACTCATTTTAATCATATTAGTATGAGCTCTTAAAATAGATTAATTCATATTTACCCATTTAGAAAATATGAGTGATTCATCCATATAAATATGGATAAAATGAACTAATTTTATCTTATATGGGCTGAAATTGCCACCTCTAGTGATGGCCATCGCTGGATTGCTAGTATAGATTTTTGGCTGAAAAGTCTTGGCCTTGTTTGCTTCTTATTGTTTGTATCATTTCGTATCCATATAAACGGCTTATAGGTGATGTGAGGTATAGGTTGCCACATATTTGTTTGCATTTAATAGATGTTTGAATCTCAACAATTTCAACATTAGACTGTTGCATACAATTGATTTCATTAAGATTTGAAGCATTTAACTCGTCTGAATTTATTTAAAATGTATTTATAATATCATTAAAAGGTATCCTTATGTGGATAATATTCACCATCACTAGCTACCACCACTAATCACTACTTCCATCTAAACCACCATCACCACCATCGTTATTATCAACTACCATTACCCTTGTCTAGCACTAGCCGCCTCTAACATCACAAAAATGAATTTTATTAACCATTTCTGTCAACTGCTACCATAATCTTTCCTATCACATAATAATAGTTACCACCACCTCCTGAATCTCTATGGCTGTTGCCAACGCTACCATCGCTATATTTAATGTCTACTAGCAACACTGCCAACAGAACTAGCACCGCTACCAACTTTCAACATACATTATTCGATCACCATTTGCCTCCACCTCTACCAGTTCTATCATCCACTACCACCATTATGGTCAATCATTACTATTAACCACCACAATCATAACTAGAACTATCGCCTACTACTATGAATACATTATCAACCACTACATATTCTTCGGTTACCACCATCAACCAGTTGCACCATTACAACCACAAACAACACTGTCAGTCTATCTTTATGACAGTCACTGCAACACCAACTACCTCCATTGTCACAACTATCACTACTGTAATTACTAGCCACTAACAAAGAACTATTACTATTATACCACTACTACAAACTATCTCCACCATAACTAGTAAGACCAAGTATTTCATTATTAATCTTATATTAATTTTATTTTAATTATTTTTATATAAATTATATTTTTATTCTATATATATAAATAAATCTTTTATCATAAAAGAGGATGTTAGAGTCAGTGATGTGGCGCAACCACAACACAACATTGCTATTTTTTAAAAAAAATAGCATTAGTATGCTACTTTCCGTCAATTCTGAAAGATTTGTGACACTCTAATTTACATTATTCACTGTTCTGTCAAGCATCTCTTACCATCAATGTGTCCTTCAAATGATACAACACTTGAATGGATAATGCATATTGCACGTTATATCTTCTTCTTGATTGATGCACTCATCTTCTTCGCAGCGCAGTTACACCATCCAAACACCATAGGTATGCTACTTTCCGTCAAATCTGAAAGATTTATTACACTCTAATTTATATTATTCACTGTTCCGTCCAGCATCTCTTACCAGCAATGTGTCCGTCAAATGATACAACACTTGAACGGATAATGCCGATTGCATAATATATCTTCTTCTTGATTGATATTTCACAGGTCATATTTTATGCTCAAATTCAACTCTCTTGGGATGAAAATTGTGAGGTGCACCGTAATTGGGAATCTGGAGTTTGATCACTGAGTTGATGAATGATCACTTTGTAGTTGTTGAAAAGAGATTTCCAAAAGCATATGTTACTTATGTTTGTTTAGTTCTTCCTAAAAGTTTAGCACAATTAATTTCCTTTTTCTCTCATCTTTTCTTATCTTATCTTATCATATTTCCTTACCATTCCAAACAATCTTTAATGCCGCCTTGCCTAATCTAACACAAAAGGTTTGATTCGCACCTTTCCACCAACAAAATGTTAAATTGCTACAGAACACGCACCAAATCTCAAACAGTTCTTAAATCTCTCCCTACTTTCTTTTCTCCCTGTTCTACTCATCTTCGATTAACTTTTATCCACAAAGATTGAAATTGTCGCATCCACTATTTCCGCCACTACATCCCTTTGTTGGATCTATCTTCCAATGAATACTCAGATTACCGCATGCAGGTGAGAATCTTTTTTTACATCCTCCCTTTATTCGGCACTGCATTACATGCCTTCACCTCTACCAATACTTGTAACGCTTTCATTACCATGTTTACTGCTATACACCCCATATTAAAATACATACTCTATAAAGCCACACGTTTGTGGTTTTTTATTACATCCTCTGTTTATATCCCATGTCTGCTTTCTCTTTTTCATTCTTCTCTCCGCATTTCCTTTGGCGTTATAGCTTTGAATACAAATTTCCTCACTTACTGCTAACGCAACCCATTTCCTATAGAATTAGTGTCCCTTCAGTTACATGTTATTAACAGAGCATTCTGCCCAATTGTTAAGAACTTATGCTTTTCTACAGGTGGTAATCATGAAGACTGCCGAATTCATATGGGTGATGGTGGCACAATTGCTATAATGGTAATATTTTAGTCTCTAGCAGCCTCCACATTTGCGCAGATTATTACTTATATGGCAATAATACACTAGCACAAATTTGGTTTCCCTATTTGATTAAATATGTCACTATAATAATCTTAAACCCGCAAATTATATAATGACACTCAACTTACAATTTTTGTGGATTCCCCTTCTTGAAACGATTGCGCTGTATAGTTGACTTTCATGTTTGCTGAAAGTACGCATTTTGACCCAATTACACTGTAAAGTCTTTGCACTTAGTGATGTTGATGCTGTCAAAATTTCCGAACATACAACACACAGGCTACCAACTATAAATGGAAAGAATATCTCCTAAAATGAATTCAAAGCTAATTTAAGCAAAGTAGGCAGAGACCATACTAATATGTATCATGTAGGTACGCCTACCTAATGTTGTACCCATACACTCATTCCAATTCCATAAAAATATCGCCTCTAACAGGAAAGGGAATTTTTTGTAAATGTTACAACATTTAATTATTGACTGCCTTAAAAGGAGGTGATCCAGCCGCACCTTCCAGTCTCCATATATTTACTACTTCAACAAATGCTAAGGCATTACCTCAGGAAAAGATACAAGTGAAACGTGTTAACCTGCAAGGTATCCTATATATCTTTGTTAGTTAATATGACACTCTAAGAATAACAATTAACTTGGATCCTTCGACAAATTATGGGATATGACATCGATCAACTAAGATAATATTTTATAAATTTCTATATTATTTGAATACCTGTTGAATCTAATATCTAAATACCTACATACAAAAGGCATTAAAAGACATAAAATTATCATCATCATTATTACAGCATAAAACTTTAAAGACATTAACAGGATAAAAAAAAAAGTAGTGAATAATCTCACCTCTAATGATTTGTTGATGATTGTATTGACGCTTTACTGTCGAGAGTAGTATATTTTCTACAAAAATTTATAAGCACAATATTTAGTTTTTTCCTTCGCCTTTTTTCTAGATTTATAAAATCTTATAAGTATCTTTTTCTTTTGTTTGATTTTTGCATGAAAAATATCAAGTACAGATTTAAAAAAACCAGAAATAATAAAAAAATAAGGAAGAGTTTCATTTATTTTGGGTTTTAAAGGGAGAGGAAGAAGATCTTGACATATGTGGAAGAACATGAATGATCTAAAAATGCATATTAATTAGGAGAATGTGGATTTTAAAGATTTTCTAAATCGGTCATCAAATCTCCTCTCTAATTAATATTTCCCTTCCCCCTCCCCAAAAAAATTAAATTATTGAAATTCAAATTAGAAGACTTGATGTGTGTGTACATAATAAATATATAGTATCATCACTTTTCAATGAATTCACCAACAACAACAACAACAGCATACCAACTGTAATCCCATATATAGGTTAGGTTTTCGAAGGGTATATTGTGTGTAGATCTTGTTCCAACCTCGATAAAGTAGACGAAATGTTTCCAAATGACCCTAAATTTATGCAACACATATCAAAGCAGTTTAAAAATAAATTACAGAAATAAAGCACGTGTAGCAATTAATAGAAAGTAATTACATGTAGCAACATCAATTGAAACAAAGAAATAACAAGAAGTAGTAGAAATTGAAGGACAAAATATTACAAGACTAGTCCAGCGCTACTGGTATGCAAGGAGACTTATGTGTAATGCACCATGGCTATCTGCTAATAAAGTAATACTACACTGAGCTATCTTCAAACTTTTCATCTTAATTCTCAACATCCATAACCTTTTCTCTAAGGTCATTTCTTGGTAAGCTAAGATGCTTCATATACTATTAATCACCTCACCTCAATACTTCTTAAACCTACCTCTACCTCTTATGAAACACATCAGTATCAAGCTTCCACACCTCCTCACTATGACATCTATTTATGTCCTCTTCACATGATCGAACCATCATAGTCTTGCTTCCTTTAGCTTCTTCTCACAGTGTCACTCTCACATTGTCTAAGATATTTCATTCATAATCTTACCTCTCCTAGTATGCTCGTATATCAACCTCAACATTCTCATTTATACATCTCTTATCATTTTACATGAGAGTTCTTGATTGGCCAAGACTCCACATCGTACAACATAGTTTGCTTAACTATATGACTATGTAGAGCTTACCTTTAAGTTTCGGTGGTGCCTTCTTAATGACAAATTCACTAAATCCAATTTCTAAGCATTTTGGCTCAAATGATTTGAACCTTAACATATCCTTCACAACTTGTTCTCTTTTGCAAATGAAATGATTTGAACCTTCGCAAATCCTTCATAGCTTGTTCTCTTTTGCAAATAAATATTATGTTCCTTTTAGATTGAAATGAGTCATTACAAAATATTACATTATATGTATTGACGATGTAAAATTTTTGATACTGTTAATTGATAATTTAGAATAAATACACTATTTTTTAAATTAAGAATTCATGTATGAAAGAACCCATTACGCTTGATTCTCTTTTTTCTAATATATTAAAATGGGCCATTTATAAAGTGTAGAATTTTATGCATTGATGACATTTATTCTAATAGGTATAATTAATAGCCTAGCACAAATTTACATCTCTGAAAGCTACATATATAAATAATTTAGGAATCACTATTTTTTCCTAATAATAAAAGATCTTTAATATAATTATAATTGAAATTCGTGTGATATACTGCATATAATTTTTTCAATAAAGTCAATAAATTCATACTAATTAAGATTAAGAGTATAAAAAGTTTATTTGACTCAAATGTGTTACACCATTCGGAACCCATCGCGCCTGTTTGTTTTAGGTTAAAAATGACTTAAGAAAAAGTGCAAATATGCATTGTTTGTATTAATTAATAACCTAGAATAACTATATGCTCACCAGATTTGTAGTCATAGAGTTGAAGAAGACATTTGTGGTGCTTGATTTTATGGATTCTGTGTGAGAATTTAATGTCTGTTACGAAATCCACCCAAACTTTTTGGACTTTCACTTCTATTGTTGCATCTATGAAGTAGATGGATGAGCCGCCTCTTCTTGTCTCACAACAGTTGTCGAGCTTTTCAGTGGAGGAATGAGTAGTTGAAGATGACGATTAGACTAGGGTTTCTAGATCCCCTTTTCTGTGTTAGTTTTTTTTTCATTTCTTTTCTTATCAAACGTTTTTAGGTATGTTGTCTATTTGTGATGTCGGGTCGTTTGATTGGGCTTGAATTATTTCCCTTTTTTAATAATGAGGCTTGGTGGTCTAATAATAATTTTATTGTTTTAGAAGATACATAAAAAATTTAAACTTCACTATTTTTTTTAATAATAGAAAATATTCAGCATGATTATTGTTAAAATTCATGTGATATACAACCAATAATAGTGCAATTTCATATATGACGAATTCACGAAATTCATACTAAATTTTAAGTGTCCAGAATAGTTGATTTGGTTCCAATGAATTGGACTCTATGGAATAATCATGTTTGATTACACTTTTTTTTGAATGAAATTTATATTTGTTTTAGATCGAATTGATTAATTAAAATGGTACAAAATTTGTGTATTCATAGTGTAAAATTTTAAAATATGAATAAATTTTCTTTTTTAGAAGTTACATAAATAATTTATGAATGACTAATTTCCATTAATAGTAGAAGATATTCAGTAGTTAATGGTAATTCATATGATGTACAGTTAATGGTACAATTTCATTTTTGATGAATTCACTTAATCCATACTAATTAAGAATAAGGGTATAAAATTATTTATTTAACTTCAACTATATAACACCTTAGAAGTCATAAATGTTGTATCCGATCATAGGGGTTTCACTTCATTGATGTAACCTTAGAAGTCATAAATATCGTGTCCGATCATAGGGGTTTAGATATTCAAGTCTATAAAGAAATTAAACTCATGGGTAACATATTTGGGCAGTAAAAGAAAATATGGTGTCATAGCTTGATTTCCAATGTCATGATGACACCTACTACACCCATAAATAAGTAAGCCTAACCCATATCCCGTAACCATAAGCAATGGAAAATCACGTGGAAGATACAAAAGGAAGTATGAATCTAATAAAAAAGAGAAAAAAAGAAAAAACAATTGAAATATAACAAAAGAAACCATTTCCGAGAACTAGCATCAGGTAGTAATCCAACATCTAATCAAAATAATAATATAAGTTTTTTACAATTACCAACTAAGTATAGACTGTAACTAAACACAAATAAAAACTAGCCTTGCGAAAATAGATTGAAATGAGTAACTCTCGATACCAGAGCCTCACCCTAGTCTTCAAGATCTAAAAGATGCTATGCACAAAATCCAAATGAATGGTGAGAACTTGTTCTATGATGTGCAGGGTACAAAAGCATAGTTTAAGTAGCAAACAAATGGTACTCAATGTGTATAGGCTGACTAAGCTCCACAGATAATGCAAGTATAAAAAATGAAGGTACAACACAAGTAACTACACAAGAGATATAATGAAAATAAGCCAGGTTATAAAAATTAAGAAATAGGGTACACAAAATAAAGAAAGCGAGTCAAAGAACATGTCTAACCAAATGTATAGATCCACCCAACCAAGATAGCATGGTAGGATACATGTAGCTCCCTCATCTGGTATAGTGATTTACATGGTCCTGTAAGGAATGCACGAAATTTGTATACATTACAACAAATTCAATTATCAGAGACAAATAATTTCGTCACTAAAAATCTTGTCTGACGAAAAAGAATTTCGTCACACCATCGTCCCTAAATGTAGGTGGCTAAAAGTATATAGAGACGACTTAGTGCTTCGTCGCTAAAAAAGTTACATTAACTACAAAAAGAAAAATCGTCCCCAAATACATGAACTTTTGTGACAAATCCATTTGTCATAAAAAGTGTATTTGTTTTTTGTACTTAATGGTATGATTTTGTCACTAAAAAAGTTGTTACCACCGACAAAACTATATCCTCACTAATTATTTAGTTCAATTAGTGAAAACACTAATCATCTCTAAAATTATATGTATTTTGTAGTTAAACAACGTAATTCCGTCACTAACTACTGCCTTTTAGGTACGAAAAAAATTCGTTATTAAATGGAAAGATTAGGGACAAATTTACTATTATAAATAGATTAATAATTTAGTAGTTGAATCTATCATTCATCACTAAAAGTATCGGTTTTACCAACAACATGTAATTGTTACTATAACTTATCATGGTTAGCGACAATCACAAATGTCACAAAATAAAAAAGTATTTCGTATTTAATAAGAATGAGGTATTTGAGACAAATATATGTTTTGTCACTAAATGTAATCAACTTATGACAAACTTATTTGTTTTGTGACAAAAACATTTGTCTTGAAAAGTTAAATTTAATCATTGCTAAAAGTTACCTTTAGTGATAAAATATTTTGTCACTAATTGCAAACATTGATGACATTTAATTATTTTATATTAATATTATTTAAATTAGAGTTTCATAAAGCAAAAAAATGAAATAATAAAACATGCTAAACAATAATAAATCTATGGTCACACATTTAAACATAACTAAAATTCTACTAAGGTAATATCCATTACAAGGTCCTTGCATTTAATTAAAGTATGTCCAATAACCAAAAAAAAAAAAAATCAAACTGAAATAGATGAAATATTACTCCTAAACTAAGATAAGTAGAGCTTTCTTCCATAAAGTAGCAATTATATGATGACATAAGAACTTGCATTTATCCTTGATTCAATTTTCACCTTTTATACCTGTGAAAAAAAATAAAGAAATTTATAAGATTTTAAATTTAAACTTAAATTTGTAACACGATATGTTTTCTATATGTTGAAATGCCAAATTGCATAAGCACTGCAAAGACAAAAGATTATTTTTTTTTCTTTTCTCTAGTAGTTCAAGAGAATGACTATAACAGATGATTCCAGGAAGCAATCTTTCAGTAATAAAGATAATATATCTCCCACAGGCATAACAAGCACTCAAGATGCATTATAAAGAATTGCATTTCTTACGGCTACAACAATTTTTCAGCTTCCATTGGAGACAATAGATGGGAATTTAGTACTATTGTGATATTCAAAAGAAATTCTTCAAGCATTTGTGTTATCTCTGATGTTTGCATGAAGAAGTTTATATGGGAGTGCCTCCTGGTTTGAGAGACTACACTAATTCTCTATATGATTACTCACTGTTCTATAGAAAGAGAAGTACATTTACTGTCTTCGCAGGTGTTTATGTTGATGACATTCTACTTACAGGAACAGAAACTGTTGAAATTCATGAACTGAAAAATTCCCTTCAACTTCAATTTAATATCAAGGATCTAGTCGATTGCACTTTCTAGGATTGGAGATCCTGTACAAGGATGATGGGATTCTTATTTGTCAAAGGAAATTTGTTTTGGACCGCCTTAAGAGTTCAATTGCGATGATCTCACTTCCCTGGTTTCTCCCCTTATCCTAATATTAAGCTAAAAGCACATGAAGGAAAAGTACTTGATGGAGTAGAAATTGCTAGCTAGTTTAGAGTGTTTTGTCAATTCATGTTTGTGATCTCTTGTAATCACTAACAATCAGTTTTAAAGAAGAAAAGAATCAAACTTTTTTAGCCAAAAAAAAAAACCAACAACGCTTCCTAAAAACTCAAAAACTGAGTTGCAAACTTAGCTTTCCGAATACTTTAGCTAAAATGCAAGCTAAAAGAATAGTACACAACCGAAAACGTTGCAGAATACAAGTGCAAAGGAAAAGGATAAAACTTTCCGGACCTAAAATTGATTTATTTCTAACTATGCCTAGAATGTTGAACAGACGATATGTTTTTTTTCATAGGGTAAGGAACTTAATATATTGAAGACTGCTTTATGTGCAAGATATATCTATTGAACACAAGTAATCCCCCCCTCCCCCCCCCCAAAAAAAAAACAAAACAGTGGCTCCCTGGATATAAATTCTATCGAAATAAAAACTCTCTTAACTTATCCACCCCCAACAAACAGAGAATCTTCCCCAAATACACCAAAAGTACGGAGTAAGAGACTGAGAAGAATAACAATTGCAACTCTACAATGTCGATATCCTACTCCCATGATCTAAAAATCTACAAAATTTTGTAATAAGAAATTTGTTATGTATTTCTACTTAGCTATAGACAATGCTTCCCCTCTATAAGGTATTATAGTATTTTCACACTCTATCCACTAAACTTAGGAAGTAGCTGAAGTGTAAAGTATAGGACATGTTACACACTAAAAAAATTTATGAGGTAAGATATTAACATTTATATCATAATATAAGTAAAATGTAACATGTATAAAATATGACTTATTAAACATGGACTTTAAGTCGTCTAAATAAAATTATGAAAGTACCTAAAGTTGGTATTCTAGTGGAGTTCAGACTCCGCTGCGTCATACGAAAAAAGCATTCAATGTTAGACACTAAATGCTACATATTTATATATTTAGTAAAAGGAAATTAAACAAAACTTGTCATATAAATTTGTGTTACTTCTAACCTTGATGGTGATATGGGCGAGAAAAAAGTTGCATTTTCCTGAACAGTTCTTCTTGGAATGACATTACAGTACCAAATTGAGAATTTAATGCTTGTATTTGAGATTGTTGCTCTTTAATTTGACACTGCTAATCTTCTATTCTAGACTGTTGATTTTCTACCATAGTTTAAGTTATATTTAATCTACTTTGTAACTCATGGTGGGCACTAGCAGCTTCCTGTTTCGCCTTTTTGAGCGAGTCTTCTAACTCTGCCGTTCTCCTTTGTGTAGATCTTATAGTATTATGTTTTGAACCATGACCGAGTCCTTTTATGTACCCAGACTTTGTACCAAGTACAATGTCCACAATTTCATCAATAGTCATGGAAGACTCTCCCAAAGCATATAGATCTTTTAAATCTATCATGTTGTTCTACATAAAAATATTAATATTATTTAAAAGAGAATACACAACTTCTGAAAAATTTTGATTAAAAAAATGTAATGAGTATTTTGTTAAGAGACAAATTGAGTTTCTTACATAATGAGTCTCAGCCTCTAAAGATAACCATTCTTTCTCACTTGTGTAAGGAGTATGCTTATAGAACTCGATTCGGTCAGGCTCAACTCCTTCAGGTTTACTTTCACCCTGTCAAATAAGAAAAATAATAGAATAATACTAAAGTTTCATTAGTAAAAAGAATAAAATTGGTCTAACTTACCATTTCAGCACGAGCTGCTACAAATGCTTTTGACCCCATGAAATGATTAGATTTGAGCTTAGTCGATTAACCTTGTTTATGTCGCATCATCTCTACAAATTAAATACAAAATATCATAATTTATAACTTTAATAACAAGTAGAATAACCTGAATATAAATTACCTTGTGCTCTGGATTTATCCACATGTCACAAAGTCTATTCCAATTTTCTTGGTTCAACTCTGGCACTTCAACATTACGAGCTTCTTCTGAGCGTGCACTTTCAAATAATTTTTTTTAACTTGTAGCACCATTGTCGGCTTCTATGTTTTAGAATATCCTCACAGGTATCTTTCACATAATGCTCATCCAAATTAATCTCAAACCTTTCCTAAAAAGACATACAAATTTTGAAGAAACACACAAAACGTTCATAATTTATTTCATATTAAAACAATAAACAATGACATCTGCTTATAACATATTAATTAACTTCAAACTCAAGTACCCTTTGTGAATCATAGGTTGCAGTTCAATAACTTAGTTTACATTCAAAAGTAATGCTCTTGACATCCTACCTACATACATAATGTCAATCTTTTTTATTTCCAACGATGTAATGACACAAATTGTTAAGGAGAGACTTAACATAAATTTCATCTTGTCAAGTGCCTCAAGATCATTATTCCCAAATACCTTGAAGGCTTAGGTACTAGGAACCTGGCAAGAGATAATAGATCCTGCTATTTTTTAAATTTTTTTTTTTTTTGTGATTTTTAATTTGAGTTGGGTCATACCTGGTAGTTTAAAGGATGCTTACATAAGAGTTAGAACTCTTGAAAAGTTGATAAATCTATCAAACAAATTTGAAAAATAATCCTCATATGTTTTTATGTGCGTGGACCTTACCAAAGACATACCATCTCATGTTTCGATGGGGTTTGATGAAGAAGATTTAACTATAGGAAGGTGGCAAGCTGTACAATATGAAGGAGTGCCATCTTATTGCCAAAACTGCAAGCACCAGGGACATTTAGTTCAGGATGGCACAATCAAAAGGAGAGATAATGAACAAAAGAGAAGGAAAGAGCTTGAACTGGAAAGGCAAGATGGGTTGATTGATGAATCTAGGAATAAAGAAGCAGGGTCTGGGAATCAGAAAATGCAAAAGGCCTCTACATGTGTTATTAATAAGTAATGAGAACAAAGGGATGACACACATCATCAACAACCACAGTGGCAAATTCAGAGAAGGAGGCAGGGAAACAGAATGTCTTTAACTAAAGTCAAAAGGAGTCTGCAATCCATCAAGGCAATGTTCTGCAGAAGGATAACCTAGCTTTTATTTCTCCAAATTCTTACATTGATCTGGAAGTGCATGATCAGTCGAATGATCATCAGGAAAAACTCCCTGTTGAAGCTGTAAATCATCCTAATAAGGTTAGCGATGCACAGAACAAAAAAATGCTTACTCCTTTGAAACAGCAGCAGCAAGGTGTGGAAAGTCATGCTCAATCTGGTAATGCCAGACAAAATAATGATGCAAGGACTTCAGGTATTGACTCATTGCATCCCAAAACCCAGATCCCTTTAAATTCTGTATTGCTTTCTGAAGTTCAGGGAGTACAGTTGGGAAAAGACAGGAGGAGCCTACCAAATTGCAGGATGGGGTTTCCGGGGGGGAGGGATCTGGCTCATGTTTTTCGTGAGCACCCTTACACTGACCATAAGAGTGACTTTAGAGCCACTGTTACCACTTTGGCTACTCTAAATCTCAGCAAGTGCGAAATGTTGATAATCAGAATATTCGGCATGTTGAAAATGTTGATAATTAGTAAGTTCAGAATGTTGTTATTAAGAATTTTAAGCAGATTCAGAATGTTGATACTGGGGAAAGACTTGTTGATCAGAATTATGAGGTTCATGAAGGTAGTATAGATAATCAGCATGTGGGTGGTTGGGTTCATGATCGCAGTGTTATTCCAATTCAAAACCTCAACAATAAGTGACAGGAAAGACTAAGCAAGAAGAAAAGAGATGCCATTAGGAAAAGACTCCAAAGAGATACTAGGCAACAGGTTGCAGAATCCCCTTCAAGTCAAAATAAACTTGTCTCTTCTGGTTATAAAAGTGACTGCAGACTCAAAAGTGTCCCTATTATTAATGATGAGTATGAAGTAGTCAATTTTGTGGAATGAGGTTGATCAAGATGATAAGTCCATGGATGAAAATGAAGAAGGAGTGCCTGGCCCTAATTCTCATGATGAGTTTCAACAAGAAAATCAGGAAGCAACTAAGAAGCATGGTTTGTCACCAAGAGGTAGGAAAGATAAGAGGCAAAGCAAGAAACCACCTATGAGGAGTACATGTTCTAATTCAAGCAGGCCAAATACCAGATCCATGAGTAGATGTTTATGATGATCAGATCACTTTGTTGGAATACAAGAGGTATTAACACCAGAAGCTCTCTAGAGAGGCTAAAGAATCTCAAGAAAATGTACAATCTTGGTTTGATTGCCATTCTTGAACCTTTTTCTAATAACTCTTATCTTAATAGTAATAGAATCTAGTTGGGGATGGATAATGCTACTAGTAATCAAAATGGTAAGATTTGGTTGTTGTGGAATAGTGACTACACCTGTAATATCATAGAAATTGGTGAGCAGCACATCACTTGTGAAATTCAGCATGAAGAATTGATTGATAATTTTTGGATTTCCTTTATATATCCTAAGTGTAGCAATCACTTGAGGAGGCCTTTGTGGGATAGACTTCTTTATTTTGCTATTGAAGATGTTCCCTGGTGCACTATTGGGGACTTTAATGTGATCACTTCACCTGAGGGAAAGAGAGGTGGCTTGATGTACAATGTGAACAGAAGTCTTGAATTCATCAGTGTGATTGAAGCTTGTGGGCTTACCGATCTTGGTTTTAATGGTGACTCTTTGTGTAATCAAAGTTCTGCTGATGCTAGAATTTGGAAAAGATTGGATAGGACTATGGTAAATGACAAATGGTTAGCTATGATGCCTCAAACCACTATTGAGCATTTGCCTAATGTGAGTTCTGATCATACAACTCTGCTGATGGAAATGGTTAATAGGCAAGACACTCATATCAAGTACTTCAAATTCCTTCATTATTGGGTGGAGAATGAGTATTTTTTGGATACTGTGAAAACTTGCTGGAATGGAGAAGCTGGGGGTAATCCTATGTGGAGATTTCATCAAAAAATGAAAAGAGTAGCTGCTACACTTAGTGCTTAGTCCAAGAAAGAATATGGGGATATATTTGCTACTGTGAGAGATTTTAAAGCTAAAGTCAGGGTTGCTGAAGATCAGATCATACAGAATAATTGCCAACCAAGTTAAAAGTACTGAACTACTAGGGGTGCCATCTTATTGCCAATACTGCAAGCACCAGGGGCATTTAGTTCAGGATGGCACCATCAAGAGGAGAGATGATGAACAAAATAGAAGGAAAGAGCTTGAACTGGAAAGGCAAGTCGGGTTGACTGATGAATTTGGGAATAAAGAAGCAAGGTCTGGAATCAGAAAATGCAAAAGGGCTCTAACAGTGTTAATAATAAGGAACAAGAACAAAGAGATGATACACAACATCAACAACTACGGTGGCAAACTCAGAGAAGGAGGCAGGGGAAACTGAATGTCTTTAACCAAAGTCAAAAGGAGTCTGCAATCCATCAAACCAATTTTCTACAGAAGGGTAACCTAGATTTTATTTCTCCAAATTCTTACATTGATCTCAAGTGCAGGATCAGCCGAATGATCATCCGGAAGAAAAAGTCCCTGTTGAAGCCATAAATCATCCTAATAAGGTTGTTGATGCACAAAACAAAAAAATGCTACTCTTTTGAAACAGCAACAACAAGGTGCAGAAAGTAATGTTCAGGCATTGTCAGAGCGAGGAGTATATCTGAAAAACCCCTACTGCTACAACTTATAGAATGGCCTTTGCAACATAAGTTTAAAATATTTGAATTGAGAGGAATTAAATTGCCAACCAAGTTAAAAGTACTGAACTACTAGTTGTTATCTTCTGTAGATGATTCCTGAGAAAGATTTTTGGATGGAAGTGTAATGACCCGTTAGATTATTTTAAAAATTAGTCCTCTTGTTTTCTTAAAATATCCTGCTCGTAAATTTTAAAGGGGTATTTTGGACTATTCGACAAATTATAGCTACTAAATTCACGGGGGAAAGTTAGACATTTAATTTAATTAATAGACTAAAGTGACAACTTATCCCATAATATTTGTCTTATGAGTATTAAAATAAATAGTAGTATTATCACTTTTAATACCTAATTAAAAGAAAATAAGAGAAGAGGAAAAAGGGTTTGAAAGAAAAATAAAGAGAGGCGCTGCTGCAGGGGGCAACAAATTGCTTCAGGTAAGTGAATACCTTTCACTGCAATTTGTTAAATTAGTGAAAAACAACAAATGTTAGCAAGGAAAATGTTGCAGGTGCATAAAGTAGTAATAAAAATATTGCCAGGAAGTGCTAGCAATTACGGAAAAATGGAGGCGCTGCTTTGTGCAGCGTCATCCTCATCCTGCGCACATATGCATATATTATATATATTATATTCTAATTTTGTCCTTTTCTTATAAGATTCTAAGCATTATTAGTGTATTGGTGAATAAACCTAACCAAAAATTTTAGAAAAAATGCAAAATTGATGCCGCAGCATGTACTGTTTTTCTTTTTCAAATTATTTTTTTTATACATTGTGATATGAGTTTTTATAAAAAAAAAAAAAAAGAGCTTACACAATTAAATAATAGGTATATTAAATTATAGAATATTATTAAATTCACGGCATGTAGAGGAATATGGACTAAATCCTAGGTTTGAAAGTTAGGAATTGAATTATTGAATTAGATGAAATTTTGTGGTTAGACTAGATATATAGTAATATGAGTGTCATTGGACTCCTTGTGACGTGTATGTTCCATTCTTGATAGAGAATTTTCATTGTGGGAGTTGAATTCAAGATTTGGTTCATTCGGTAGAAGTGTTCGGTTGCGGTTTCGACATTGAGGTAGGTTTGGCTATCCTTCTTTGAGATTGGGATTGAGTTATTGAATATCCTTATGTTGTAATCTATGGGATGAGATCATATCGTGTGTTGGGTTGATAATTCTTATTGTGTTGCTTCGAGAGCATGTGAATCCTAAATTGAGAATAGTGTGAATATGACATGTTGAGTAAGGGAGAAAATTTGTGCTTATTGAGAGGAATGTTGTTTCCATAATTGTGTCTTGCTTGCATACATCCTCATACTACATGTCATGATATTTTGGAAGTTGTGAATGGTGATTTTTATCATGAGTCCTTGACCACGGGCACTTGGGTGGCAAGGTATTGATATATTGTGATTGAGGTATATGGCCTGCGAGGTCCCCATGGGTCCCCTTAGTCTGGGAGCCTTAGCTCGACGGGGGTGTATACGACAGGCTGTGCGACGGTCTTGATACCACCTTGCATTGCATTGCACTGCACGACATTGCATACCGTTTTATTTTACTACTTTTGGTTGATTGGGTTGGCTTATGTCAGATTGTATGTTTGTTTTGCTTGCGCTATCATATATATATTGGCAGCACCGATGTCGGACTGGTTTTTCTGTTGCAGGTGGAAGCGTTCCTAGATTATTTCATAGCTTATTCAATTTCAAATTCCCAGTCGGTTAAACCTACTGGGTACATATTATGTGTACTCACCCCTACTCCTTTCTCCCCAGCAGATTCTCGTCAGGATTATCCACGTGGTAGTTGAATTGCTCGTGCACTTGGTTCATACCAGATCTAGTGGTGAGACTCAGAGCTTCGAGCTTCCATTGGATTCTATCTTAGTTGCTTGGTCTTTATTTCTAATCGAAGACTGAAATGCATTTATTTCTTTAATTAGTTATTAGATGCTCTTTATACTCGTGACACCAGGTTTTGGGACATTATTTTTACGTGGTGACTATTTGTTTATTGGATTTCTCTCCTTCTAGGTTACATTTATTATTGAGAATGAAATTAAGTGGTCTTTTAGTCATGGCCCCATTTTGGGTCGTGACAAGTTTGGTATCAGAGCTCTAGGTTCACCGGTCTCATGAGTTAAAGAGCAGGGTGTCTAGTAGAGTCTTGCTGATCGGTACGTAGACGTCCGTATCTATCTGCGAGAGGCTACAGGATGCTTGTTAGGAGAAATCCTCTTTCCATTGATTCATTTCGTGCGATTTGTTCATTCAAGTTTTGTACGCTTCTAATCTATTCTTACTGCACAGATGGCGAGAACTAGAGCTAGAAATACCGAAGATGAGTCGGTACCTGCTGTCCAAGCCCCAGCTAGAGGGCGAGGCAGAGCTCGTGGCAGAGCTAGAGGTCGAGGTCGAGCTAGAGGAGCAGCACCAGTCCGAGGTCAGACTAGAGGGGCTTCACCTGAGCCTATTGCTGACCCAGTTTATGAGCATGAGGAGCAGACTGAGGACCCAGTTCAGCCTCCTGCATCCTTAGAGGGTACACCAGTATTACAGGAGTTATTGATTCGATTGTTGGCAAGGTTGGAGGACACCCCTGCCTCTAGTGATGTTCCAGGTACCTCAGTTCCTGCTATACCGGTTGGTCCTTCACAGCCAGCTCAGGGACTTAAATGGGATTTCAGACCTCGAGTCCATTTTCTATGCCTTCTATTGCACCTCCGAGGTTCTCAGCCCCGCCAGTTTCTGCTAGTGCTGCTATGTCCCTGTCTGAGCAGAAGAGCTTTGAGAGATTTGTGAGATTGACTCCTCCCAAATTTGATGGTACCGCTGGGGATGGGGCATATGATTTCCTGACAGAGTGCCAGGATCGATTGTTTAATTTGGGTGTTCTGGAGGCCCACGGAGTGGCTTACACCTCTTATCAGTTCACAGGCATGGCCAGAGAGTGGTGGAGGTCGGTTATGGCCCGGAGGCCAGTTGATGCTCCAGCGATGGATTGGGGGCAGTTTACTGAGATCTTTCTTGAGAAGTTTGTACCATACAGCCTTCGTGATAGACGTCGTGATCAGTTCGATAGATTGGAGCAGGGTTCCATGACTGTGACCGAGTACGAGGCACGGTTCCATAAGTTATCCCGTTATGCCATGTCCAGTATTCCCACAGAGTTCGAGCGGATCCGCCGATTGTGAAGGGGTTCACAAGTTATCTTCAGGAGGCCACAACCTCTCTTGTGTTATCTGGTGGTTCCTTTCAGAGCATAGTTGACCATGCTAGAATGATAGAGGGCATCAGACAGGCCCGTCAGGGTGGTGGTAAGAGGTCCCGCTATCACGGTCAGTTTGGCAGTCATGCACCCAGAGACAGAGATTCTCAGAGGCAGGGCGCTCAAGGTTATCAAGGGAGACCAGTTCATGCTGCCATTCCTAGTGCAGGTAGTACAGGCTGGTCCGGACCTAGAGGTTGTTATGTGTGTGATGAGTTCGGCCACCATGCCAAGGATTGTCCTAAGCGTGCTCCTACTTCTTTTCCATCGGGGACACAAACGGCACGGTCTACACCAGCTCCAGCAGTCAGAGGCGCTTCACAGAGTGCTAGGGGTAGCACTAGAGGTGCTAGGGGTGGAGCTCGAGGTGGTGCTCGAGGTGGATCGCAGGTTAGTGGGGAGCGCCAGGTGTGTTATGCCATTCCAGGCCGTGCTGAGGCAGAGACATCTGATGCTATGATTACAGGTATTATTCCAGTTTGCCATCGTTCAGCTTCAGTATTATTTGACCCTGGGTCCACCTATTCATATGTATCCACTTATTTTGCTCATGATATTGATAGTGTGTGTGAGCCTCTTGATGTGCCTATTTCTGTTTCTACACCAGTGGGTGAATCTTTAGTGGTGGATCGGGTCTATCGGGGTTGTATTGTGGTATTCTCAGGTAGGGAGACCCAGGCTGATTTGATCCGTCTAGACATGCTTGACTTTGATGTTTTCTTGGGTATGGATTGGTTGTCCCCTTATCCTGTGATCCTTGAATGTTATGCTAAGACTATGACTTTAGCGTGTTCGGGTTTACCCCAAAATGTGGGCAGGTGCTCTCAACTCTTACCCTAAGGGGATTATTTCTTATGTTCGTGCTCGGCATATGATAGAGCATGGGTGTTTATCTTATTTGGCTCATGTACGTGATATTTCTAAGGAGTCATCTTCTTTAGAGACCATGAGGGTGGTGAGGGAGTTCATGGATGTGTTTCCTACAGATTTACCAGGTGTTCCTCCAGATCGTGATATTGACTTTGCCATTGATTTGGAGCCGGGCACTAAGCCCAAATCCATTTCTCCTTATCGAATGGCTCCTGCAGAGTTAAAGGAATTGAAGGAGCAATTAGATTTGTTGAAGAAGGGGTTTATTCGGCCTAGTGTGTCACCTTGGGGTGCATCAGTGTTGTTCGTAAAGAAAAAGGATGGTACTATGAGAATGTGCATTGACTATCGTCAGTTGAACAAAGTGACCATCAAGAACAAGTATCCCTTGCCTCGTATTGATGACTTATTTGATCAACTTCAGGGTGCCTCAGTGTTCTCAAAAATTGATTTGAGGTCAGGGTATCATCAGTTGAAGGTTCGGGAGTCAGACATCCCTAGGACTGCTTTCAGGACTCGATATGGGCACTATGAGTTTGTGGTTATGTCATTTGGGCTCACTAATGCCCCTGCCGCCTTTATGGAGTTGATGAACCGAGTGCTCAGACCTTACCTGGATTCCTTTGTGATTGTATTTATTGACGACATATTGGTGTATTCCAAGAGTGAGGCAGACCATGCTCGTCACCTGAGGGCCGTGCTCCAGAGATTGCGTAAGGAGAAACTGTATGCTAAATTCTCTAAATGCGAGTTTTGGCTCAAGTCTGTGACTTTCTTGGGTCATGTTGTGACTAAGGATGGTATTACGGTTGATCCAGCCAAGGTTGCAGCAGTTCGTGATTGGGTGAGACCCACTTCAGTGACTGAAATCCAGAGTTTCATTGGGCTGGCAGGTTATTATCGTCGATTTGTTCAAGGATTCTCCTCTATTGCAGCTCCTTTGACTAGGCTGACTCAGAAGGAAGTTGCATTTCTATGGACTGATGAATGTGAGGCGAGCTTCCAGAGGCTCAAGGAGTTATTGACTTCAGCACCTATTTTAGCATTGCCCGAGGAAGGTGTAGCCTTTGTTGTTTATTGTGATGCTTCGGGTGTCGGTTTAGGTGGAGTATTGATGCAGAAGGGAAGAGTTATAGCTTATGCTTCGCGACAGTTGAAGGTCCATGAGCGGAACTACCCTACTCATGATTTGGAGTTAGCCGCGGTGGTTTTTATTTTGAAGTTGTGGAGGCATTATCTCTATGGGGTGCATTGCGAGATCTTTACAAACCATCATAGCCTCAAATATATTTTCTCTCAGCCTAATTTGAACATGACGCAGCGCAGGTGGTTGGAGTTGTTGAAAGATTACGATATCTCTATTCTCTATCACCCTGGCAAGGCTAATGTGGTAGTGGATGCCTTGAGCCGGAATCCTTCTAGTATGGGTAGTTTGGCATATCTTAGAGCGGAAGAGAGGCCCTTAGCTTTGGAGGTTCAGTCTTTGGCCAGACAGTTGATCAGACTTGACATCTCCCCATCTCACAGTGTGCTGGCCTTTATCGAGGCTAGATCTACATTGATGGATCAGATTCGTGCTCACCAATTTGATGATGATAAATTATGTGCAATTCGATACAAAGTGTTGAGGGGTGAAGCTAAGTCAGCTTTTCTTGATTATGAGGGAGTTTTAAGAATTAATGGGCGTATTTGTGTGCCTAAGGTAGGTGATTGGGTTCGCTTGATATTGGAGGAGGCTCATTGTGCTAAGTATTCCATTCACCCTGGTGTGGCAAAAATGTTTCATGATTTGAAGCAACATTATTGGTGGTGTGGGATGAAGAGCGACATTGTGGAGTTTGTGGCTAAGTGTTTGAATTGTCAGCAGGTTAAGTATGAGCATCAAAAGCCAGGAGGTCCGATGCAGCGGATGCCCATTCCCGAGTGGAAGTGGGAGCGTATTACTATGGATTTTGTGACTGGATTACCCGTGACGTTGGGCAAGTTTGACTCTATTTGGGTGATTGTAGACAGGTTGACCAAATCAGCTCACTTCATTCCGGTAAGGACTAGCCACAGTGCGGAGCAGCTAGCTAGGATCTATATACATGAGATTGTTAGGTTGCATGGGGTGCCTATCTCTATTGTGTCAGATCGAGGTTCGATGTTCACCTCCCAATTTTGGAAGGCATTGCAGCATGGGTTAGGTACACGATTAGACATGAGTTCGGCATTTCATCCTCAGACAGATGGTCAGTCCGAGCGGACCATTCAGGTGTTGGAGGACATGCTTAGGGCATGTGTGATTGACTTTGGTTCTCGATGGGACCAACACTTGCCCTTAGCGGAGTTTGCTTATAATAACAGTTATCACTCCAGTATTCAGATGGCACCATTTGAGGCATTGTATGGGCGTAGATGTCGATCACCTATTGGGTGGTTCGACTCAGTCACCGTCGAGGCATTAGACACTGATTTGCTCAGGGATGCTATGGAGCGGGTGCGCCTGATCCAGAGTCGACTATTGACAGCCCAGAGTCGGCAGAAGAGCTATGCTGATCGGAGAGTTCGCCCCTTGGAGTTTATGGTTAGTGATCATGTGTGGCTGAGGAGATCACCCATGAAGGGTGTGATGAGGTTCGGGAAGAAGGGCAAGCTTAGCCCGAGGTTTATTGGCCCGTTCGAGATTCTTAGGAAAGTAGGTGAGGTGGCTTATGAGTTGGCATTGCCACCTAGATGGTCAACTGTTCATCCAGTATTTCTCGTCTCCATGCTCCGAAAATACATACCAGACGAGTCTCATATTATTTCTTATGATACCATAGAGTTGAGTCCGGATTTGACTTATGAGGAGGAGCCCGTAGCCATTCTAGATAGACAGGTTCGTAGGCTCAGGACTAAGGAGATTACTTCAGTTAAAGTTCAGTGGCGACATCGGCCTGTTGAGGAGGCTACTTGGGAGACAGAGTCAGACATGCGTGCTCGATATCCTCAACTTTTCGAAGCTTCAGGTACTCTCTTTTACCTTATGTTCGAGGACGAACATGATTCTTAGTGGTGGATGATGTAATGACCCGTTAGATTATTTTAAAAATTAGTCCTCTTGTTTTCTTAAAATATCCTGCTCATAAATTTTAAAGGGGTATTTTGGACTATTCGATAAATTATAGCTACTAAATTCACGGGGGAAAGTTAGACATTTAATTTAATTAATAGACTAAAGTGACAACTTATCCCATAATATTTGTCTTATGAGTATTAAAATAAATAGTAGTATTATCACTTTTAATACCTAATTAAAAGAAAATAAGAGAAGAGGAAAAAGGGTTTGAAAGAAAAATAAAGAGAGGCGCTGCTGCAGGGGGCAACAAATTGCTTCAGGTAAGTGAATACCTTTCACTGCAATTTGTTAAATTAGTGAAAAACAACAAATGTTAGCAAGGAAAATGTTGCAGGTGCATAAAGTAGTAATAAAAATATTGCCAGGAAGTGCTAGCAATTACGGAAAAATGGAGGCGCTGCTTTGTGCAGCGTCATCCTCATCCTGCGCACATATGCATATATTATATATATTATATTCTAATTTTGTCCTTTTCTTATAAGATTCTAAGCATTATTAGTGTATTGGTGAATAAACCTAACCAAAAATTTTAGAAAAAATGCAAAATTGATGCCGCAGCATGTACTGTTTTTCTTTTTCAAATTATTTTTTTTATACATTGTGATATGAGTTTTTATAAAAAAAAAAAAGAAGAGCTTACACAATTAAATAATAGGTACATTAAATTATAGAATATTATTAAATTCACGGCATGTAGAGGAATATGGACTAAATCCTAGGTTTGAAAGTTAGGAATTGAATTATTGAATTAGATGAAATTTTGTGGTTAGACTAGATATATAGTAATACGAGTGTCATTGGACTCCTTGTGACGTGTATGTTCCATTCTTGATAGAGAATTTTCATTGTGGGAGTTGAATTCAAGATTTGGTTCATTCGGTAGAAGTGTTCGGTTGCGGTTTCGACATTGAGGTAGGTTTGGCTATCCTTCTTTGAGATTGGGATTGAGTTATTGAATATCCTTATGTTGTAATCTATGGGATGAGATCATATCGTGTGTTGGGTTGATAATTCTTATTGTGTTGCTTCGAGAGCATGTGAATCCTAAATTGAGAATAGTGCGAATATGACATGTTGAGTAAGGGAGAAAATTTGTGCTTATTGAGAGGAATGTTGTTTCCATAATTGTGTCTTGCTTGCATACATCCTCATACTACATGTCATGATATTTTGGGAAGTTGTGAATGGTGATTTTTATCATGAGTCCTTGACCACGGGCACTTAGGTGGCAAGGTAGTTGATATATTGTGATTGAGGTATATGGCCTGCGAGGTCCCCATGGGTCCCCTTAGTCTGGGAGCCTTAGCTCGACGGGGGTGTATACGACAGGCTTTGCGACGGTCTTGATACCACCTTGCATTGCATTGCACTGCACGACATTGCATACCATTTTATTTTACTACTTTTGGTTGATTGGGTTGGCTTATGTCAGATTGTATGTTTGTTTTGCTTGCGCTATCATATATATATTGGCAGCACCGATGTCGGACTGGTTTTTCTGTTGCAGGTGGAAGCGTTCCTAGATTATTTCATAGCTTATTCAATTTCAAATTCCCAGTCGGTTAAACCTACTGGGTACATATTATGTGTACTCACCCCTACTCCTTTCTCCCCGGCAGATTCTCGTTAGGATTATCCACGTGGTAGTTGAATTGCTCGTGCACTTGGTTCATACCAGATCTAGTGGTGAGACTCAGAGCTTCGAGCTTCCATTGGATTCTATCTTAGTTGCTTGGTCTTTATTTCTAATCGAAGACTGAAATGCATTTATTTCTTTTATTAGTTATTAGATGCTCTTTATACTCGTGACACCAGGTTTTGGGACATTGTTTTTATGTGGTGACTATTTGTTTATTGGATTTCTCTCCTTCCAGGTTACATTTATTATTGGGAATGAAATTAAGTGGTATTTTAGTCATGGCCCCATTTTGGGTCGTGACAGGAAGCTTGAATGAATGAATGAATAATGAATATATACCACTAGTTGTTATTTTAATATCAAGTAGTTGGTCTGATGTACTATTTGTTTGTTAGTTGTTAGTGATAAATTCTCGTTATTTATTTCAAAAGAAGACAGTGAACAAAGCAAAAGAGACCATTAGTAAACTTACTACTAGTATCGATAGAGATAGATATCGCCAAGTACTTCTCCCCAAAAATATTAGATGGATCAAATATTAGCAATACCCAAAATAAGAACTCAATACAATCACTATCAGAATCCTTAGCTGGTACCTGACTAGTGTTGCATCTTTGTCCTCCCTTGTAAGTTATTTGCACTTGTTTAGAAGCAAAAGAAAATTTTGAGCAATTATTCCTAGTACATTGGATAGCTTAGCCGATTGAACTGGTTTAGTTGGCCTTCCTTTACCAATTGGGATCTCTATTTTCATCTTGCATCCCTGAGCCTTCCTCATTTTCTCAAGACCTTTCCCTCTAGTTTTATCACGACTTTTTCTGATTTTAGTAGCATCACTTGACAAAAAGAAGTGATCTTAAAATACCACATGTAATCTACAAAATGACATATATGACAGTTTGACACAGGATGAAGACTAAAACAACTGAAAATTTCCCTTTGTTTTTTGTTGTATATTAAGTAAAATAATTCATCGACAAAACAAAGAGAATATATGAGAGCTAACAACAAGCTTTTGATCATTTCTATCATGTCGACTAATTATAAGTTCCACATATTATATAAATATCGTTGGATTCCAAATGTGTAGATTACAACACCTATTCATTCAGAAAAAAGGTTCAAATTGTGCATATTGATAGAGTAGGTACCTTTACATACCCTATTTTTATGTCATGATGAGCAAAACAGAGTTGATTCAAACATAAATCAAGTTTACTAATAGTGACAGAATCAACTTCATTTCTCCTACTACATCGTTTGCCTAACATTATTCTCACCTTCCTTAGATCCTCAGATAATGCACTATTGTCTATATTTTTTTTATTACATGTTCAACATAAATGAACGTTTCAATGGTTAATGTTTAGGATTCCAACTTAGCCGATAACTAAATAATCAAATCCTAATCAATATAATAACGTATTACCTGTATTCACTATAGGAGTAAGGTTATTTGATTCATCCAGTGATTGAGTATCTTGAATAGTTTCCCTTCTAAGTATAGTTTGCTTAAAGACACGTCGATCTGGTGCCATTTTTTTTTTTGTAGAATTCTACCAAAACACAAAATGTAATTTTAGAAATTTTGTTTCACATTGCAAATGAAACTTTTTTGTTTGTTTTCTCATATATATTATGTGGTGGTTTATCCTGAAATTCATTTGGAGCCAAAAACCAAAAAAAAAAAAAAGCACCAAAAGATAGTTGTCTCCATAACCCACAAACATAGGAAGTGGAGGAGTGCACTTTCTTTTTAATCTAACATTTATCTTTTCTCCCGTTAATATTTACAAAATAAAATTACACCCACGCAAGGGCATAAATGTCCATTAATATTTTAGGAAATAAATTTGCACCCACAAAAGGCATAAATCTCTAGCAATTTGATTTATCAAAACAAATAATAAAGACAAATTGTTTATATTTAGAACCAGAAATAAAAATCATGTTTAGAACTAGAAAGAAAAATCAAGAAATGACTTCTCTTGAAGGGAAAAAATAAATAAAAAATCAGAATACTAATTTTAGTAGCAATTCGAAAAACTATTGAATTTATAATGAATACCTCAAAAAAACATAAATATTGATGTCTTTAGCTGAAACTCAAAACCCTGCGCCTCATACTTCTCGTTGATAGTCCAAAACAATTGAACCGCAAGACAACCCATTTCGAAAATCAAGGGAATTGGCTAAGAGCAACATATTGGACCATTGTTCATCTTTTGTCAGATGCGATTTTGTTGTCAAACAAACTAACCATAGCAAAAGATATGGTGAAGTCATCATCGATAATATCTGAGCAAACATGCAAAGTTTCAGACTTCTGAAATTGGGATCTGAAGAAGCTCTACTTCAACGATGGAGAACTTTGTGGATGAACCTCCACACCAATAGTGGGTTCATATTTCTTCTTGAATTCACCAATGAGATGCCTTTTGACAAAAGATGTCTTCCCAGTTGCTTCATCGCCCAACAAGTTTGAAGCTTGGATAATCGACAGTTTGTTGATTTGGTAGAGCTATATCGAATCGAAGAGATGAGGCAAAAAGACATTTGGAGAGCTAGGGTTTTTATGATGAGGCGATGAAGAAGCTAAGGTTGGAAGCTTTAACAAAAATAACTTCATAAAATGAAATGTGTAAAATATTTTATCTGCACTCAAGCTAATCAACGTTGAGGACATGCGGCTACTGGAAAAAAAAACAAAATTGACAGACAAAAACAATTTAAAAAGTGGACCAATATTTATTTAATTTTTAAAAAAAATAAAAGGAGGAAGTATGAATTTGAATTAGTTGGACTTCAATGAATATTCTGAATCTCATTGTTGCTGATAAAATCATGCTAATGAAAAAAAATATAAAATAAATAAATAAGATAGTATAAAAATTGCATGGAATCACATGATATATAAAGGTTGAGAGTGAGAATAAAATAAAAAATAAAGCTGCTTACCAAAGATAGTTGCCTAGGGGTATTCTTAACACTGTCAATAGTTACAGAATGAAATAATAAATTCGTGCCAAGTTTAGAAATGTTTTTAATATTTTTCTCTTCTTTCCCTTCAAGTGTCAAATTCATAATAATATTAGTTGCACGACTTTTAATGATTTATATAAAAAAATCCTTATATACGAAATAAATTATTGAAATTGAAAGTACTCTTCAAATTTGCTTTTTATTGAAAATGAGACAATGTTCACGAAGTTCTAATGGAAAGAAAACCCCAGCTGGACTATACAACCATGAGTATATGATTCTCCAAAAAAGTATTGACTATCATTCGACCAAAGTTGACCATGAATTTATGTTTGATACTATGGATGATGGTATTTTGTGTAGTCATACTATCTCATCAATTTATATAGGCTTAACTCATCAACAAAGACCTAAACTTGTCCTCATTTTTCACATAGACACCTAAACTAACATTTGTTCCTAATAGACACCTCAGCCAACCAAGATTTCAACCCCTTAAACATTCTTTTCCTACATGGCATTGTGGAATAGGCGTGTGTTTATAATCGTGGACAGCTAGAAAAATCGTCCATTCAACATCACCCACGTGTGCTCCACATGGGTTAATACTTCCACATTCGGTAACAAGGGCCAAATTATACTCTTCGTCAAATCATACTCTTCGCCGACTTATACAAGAGTAGTGTGTTGCCAACCGGGCTTTCGGAGTGGAGCGAATTCCGACGCCGAAGCAACTGGCTAATCCATCATTGGTCTGATCGTTGCTCAATCGCATGGCGGCTCAGCGAATCATTTGAATTCTAGGCTTTCGGCATTGAGGAGACTCAGAGGACTCACTCGTGACTCAGATAAGAACCGATATGTGATCTCGGCAAACAACGCATGTGAAATTCTTCTGGCGATTGTATTCTCCCGTATGGATTTAGAGTCGTCCGAATTGAATCATGAGTCTCTAGTGATTCTCTCCATGTTCCTGTTCTCCAAACTGGAATGCGTTTTTGTCGCTTCTGATCCGGAACGAGATAGTTACCTGGTTGCTCTGCTTTTTCATCCTTCCATCGATGTCCGAGTCAACTCAGCTACTTTGATTGAGATTGTAGTCGCCGGGATGAGATCCCAGGAGTTCCGTGCTCAAATCAACAACACTTTGATTGAGATTGTAGTTGCTGGGATGAGATCCCCGGAGCTCCGTGCTCAAATCAGCAATGCGGATGATGTCTTCAAAGGAGTCGTAGGAATTTTGAATTATCCGTTGGCGTATCCGAGAGCGTTGAAAGTTGGAATCAAGGCATTATTTGCTTTATGCCTAGTGAAGCAACACCGTCATAGGGCGATGAACGCCGGAGCGATGGAAGCACTTATTGATTTATGCTTTTTACAGTGACTACAGAGATAGAATGGTGGAGATAGAAAGGCTCTCATGCTCCCTTTTTGCGTGAGGCTCGCACCAAATGCCATGTAGGAAAGCAATGTTTAAGGGTGAAATCTTGGCTGGTTGAGGTGTTTATTAGGAACAAATGTTAGTTTAGGTGTATATATGAAAAATGAGGACAAGTTTAGGTGTTTGTTGATGACTTAAGCCATTTATATATAACTTGCTTGTAAAGTAAGTCACACTAATTCACATGAAATAAGGATGACATTGTGTGGTATGGTGTGGTTTTCGAAACTTTCATTTGATAATTCGTATTGTAAAAAATCCACTCCCCCCATCCATCTTTACTTGTCTACTATACTATTTTGGGATGTCCAACAATATTTGTCCATTTTATGAAATCGAGATAATTTTATACTTAGTTCCTAATTTACCTTTATCATCAGTATGATCATTTCTCCATGATATTTTTCGAGACAATGTATTTATTATATTCAAAGGGTGTTTCGACAAAAGTATCCCTTTTATTTACTATTTCTTAATCTATATGTCAAGTCAATACGAAATAAGTAAAGATATGAGGAAGAGTATATCACTTATTATACCAAAAGGGTGAATTTAAATATTGTTTCATCGTATCAAATAAATTATTATATCATATCATTATCTTTATTTTTTGGTATCTCTATTTATTGTTTGAATTATATTTTCTAGGTTGATTTTTAAATGAAGAAGAGAACCCAGTTCAATTCTTTTGTTTCTAGGTAGATTGGTATCTATATTTATCGTTTGAATTATATTTTTTGAGTTGATTTTTAAATGAAGAAGAGAACTCGGTTCAATTCTAAATCAAATGGACCAAGCAACAAACTGAGATACTCCGATGTCAATTGATCCATCTTCTGCAAGTACAAGTTTGTGAACAACCCAAAACCCCAACCACGCTCCAGCAATCACGAGGAAAAGCAGCAGAAATACTGCCAGCTGCAACAAAAAACAGTCCTTGTCATCTAAAATTTCCTGGGAAGTAGAATGCCAACGCAGAAACAAATCAGATTGAACGTATGAAAATCCGGTCATCTTCGTGAAACAACAGCAGCACTTTTCTAGGTAGATTGGTATCTTTATTTATTGTTTGAATTATATTTTTTGGATAGATTGGTATCTTTTTATTTATTGTTGGTATACCACTTTTTATTTTTCTTCAAGAAAGAGGAAGTTTTTGTTCCAATTTGAAAATTTTTTTTCTTGTTCCTTGTATGTCGTGTTTTTTTTTTTTTTGGTTATTGTTATTCTATTATGTTTTGCTTATACAAAAGAATTAACTGAATTAGGATGATCAAAGGTGAGACTTTTGGTTGTGTATACAGTTGAGGTACATCATCAAGTTTATACCATCTCCGCTGCTATATCCTTGTTTCATCCGTTATTTCTTGAAGAATTAGGATTGTCTTAGTTTCAATTTGGGAGAGTTGTATTGGGTGTAAGTGAAGGAGAAATGGGAAATGGGGGAGGGGATAGGGAATTATAAGGGGAAAAATCAAACTCATTCCAAAATTCGACTAACTAATCAATTTAGCTATTAAGATTCATGTGGGGAGAAAGTTGTTGTGCTACTCAAGGTTCTTCCCCCTTTTTTTCATGTGTTGGGAGCGATTTTGTTGTTGTTATGATGTTATGTTTGTTTTAGTTTTAGATTAAGAACTAGGATGATCAAATGTGGAACTTTTAGGATGTATATAGTGTTTTAGACTCTATTTGAGGTACTTATTAGTTTATGTATTTGTGATGTATGTTAAAGTTGCTAGGATAAACAACCTGATGAGAGTACTGGTCCTTTAGGGTTTTAATATCCTACATCTATTTAAGTGAAAATAGTCAAGACTTTCTTAATTATGCCAAATATTAGGAGGAGGCAGCGATATTGGAGTCAAAAACAAAGTCAACAACCTTATGGTGCTTCAATTAATTATATATGCATATGCATTCCAGATTGGTTTTACTCCTGAAACTAAACATTGGGTTCACATGTCATTTGTCTCTAATGGAGCAAATGTTGAAAATGGGAAATCCAAATGCACATGTAGATAGCTCAACAGGAAAATAAGACTTGTATGTTCTTTTGAAATTCTCTTTTTTGCACATTCTTTCACTTTATGTATGATGAGTTTATTTCTTTCAGATTGCTTTGGGAAGGTAATGGGATCCATTTGATATCTTTGGATCCTTCTTTGGTGAAAATCCATTTGGAGGTTAGATCTAATGATAAAAATTTTACAAATTTGATTTGCAATCTCCAGTTGCTTCACCACCTTGAATTTGAGGGGTTTGTTGAAAGACGCTTGCATGTATTCCTTCTATAATATTTACTTTTATAAGTGTTACGTTTTGCAGTTGATCATGGATAAAAGTTGGATGCATGAAGCAAAATTCTCTAAAAGATATGTTGAGGGTGTCCAATCTTTTATGCAACTTGTTCGGTCTCACTTTGATCGAAATTCTAAAGTTTGATGTCCATGTCAAGATTGTTTAAATGTATATTTTCAAACACAAAAAATTATGTATGACCACCTATTGATCAAGGGAATTATGGAAAGTTACGTGCAATGGATATTACATGGAGAACAATCACAAATGAGATATAACAATGAAGCGATTAACAATGAAGATGAAAATGAAGAGTTTGACAATGATGATGGAATTCAGACCATGTTAGAAGAGATTAGTAGAAGATCGTTTGCCAATTTTTCAGAGGAAACAACAAGTGATAATAATGTGTGCTGTAATATGAGTGAGGATGAAGCTAAAAAGCTTGAAAATTGCTAGAAGAAGCTGAACATGAATTATATCAGGGACGTAAGAAATTCTCAAAGCTTTCATTTCTTGTGATGTTGCTATACTTGAAAGTGTACAATCAATGGAATAATAAATCATTTGATATGTTGCTAAAGTTACTAAAAGAGGCATTTCCTACTGGTGAGACACTTCCTAAGTCATATTATGATGCTAAAAACATGTTGTAAGGTTTGGGATTAGGATACATTTTGATTCATGCTTGCAAAAATGATTCTGTGTATACTGGGCTGAACATAAAAATAGACAAGATTGTCCCCATTTTGTACTTCGAGGTGGAAAATTAATAATAATGGAAAGAAACGAAAAAATTTCTCATAAAGTCTTGCGATATTTTCCATTGAAGCTGATACTTCAAAGGTTATTTATGTCTAGTAAAACAAGTGGAGACATGAGGTGGCATAAAGAAAAACATCTTGATGAGTCAAATGTGTTAAGGCATCCGGCAGATTCTGAAGAATGAAAGAGTTTGACAAGAATAACCAATGGTTTGCACAAGAGCCTCGTAATATTAGACTCGGTCTTACAACAAATGGTTTTAACCCGTTTGACAACATGAGTACATCATATAGTATGTGGCCTGTTATTCTCATCCTTATAATCTTCCTCCTTGGAAATGTTTTAAGGACCCATTTATGATAATGTCATTGCTTATTCCTTGTCCTCAAGCACCAGGAAAGGATATTAATGTTTATTTACGTCCTTTGATTGATGAGCTGAAAGAGTTATGGAGTGATGGTGTAGAGACATTTGATGCATCAACTAGGAAGAACTTCAAGATGCATGTCGCTGTTTTATGGACCATAAATGATTTTCCAACCTATGGTAAGTTCTTAAATTACTTACTCTTTTAATTGTCTGATAATTTATACTATTTGTGTGTTGAACTACTAATATAATATTGTAAAAGCACCCAAGAGAACTTCTTAGTTGCGCACCATGAGGTCTTAGGAGAACTTGCAGAACCGAATTTGGAGTTAAAATAGAGATCTTAGGTCCAAAGTTGCTTTTTTTAGTTCTTTAAAATTGAAAATATGAGTTTTCTGGCCGTTTTGAGTTCTGAGCATTGGAATCTGATTCTGTAAATTTTGTAAGCTCCGGAATGCCGAATCTGATCTAGGAGAACTTGCAAAACCGAATTTGGAGTTAAAATGGAGATTTTAGGTCCAAAGTTGCATTTTTAATTTTTAAAAGTTGGAAAATATAAGTTTTCTAGTTGTTTTGAGTTCTGAGTGTCTGAATTTGATTCTGTCAATTCCACCAGTTCTGAAATACCAAATCTGGTTTAGGAGAACTTGCAGACCAAATTTGGAGTAAAACGGATATTTTAGGTCCAAAGTTGCATTGTTAGTTCTTTAAAGTTGGAAAACTTGAGTTTTCTAGCTGTTGTGCTATCTGCGCATTGGAATTTAGTTTTGTCAATTCCATCAGCTCTTGAATACCGAATCTGATCTAGGAGAACTTGCAGAATCAAATTTCGAGTTAAAATGGAGACTTTAGGTCCAAAATTGCATTCTTAGTTTTTTATAGTCGGAAATTTGAGTTTTCTGGCCGTTTTTAGTTTTGAGCATTGGAATTCGATTCTATCAATTCCATCAGCTCTGGACTGCGGAATTTGGTGTAGGAGAACTTGCAGAATTGAATTTGGAGTAAAATTGGAGATTTTAGATCCGAAGTTGCATTTTTAGTTTTTTAAAGTTGGAAAACTTGAATTTTCTAGCCATTTTGGATTCTGAGCATCGAAATTCGGTTTTGTCGGATCCATCAGCTCCAAAATACCGAATCTGATCTAGGAAAACTTGCATAACCGAATTTGGAGTTAAAATGAAGGTTTTAGGTCCAAAATTACATTTTTAGTTCTTTAAAGTTGAAAAATACGAGTTTTCTAGTCATTTTGAGTTCTGAGCGTTAGAATTTGATTGTGTCAATTCCATTAGTTCTGGAATACCAAATCTGGTCTAGGAGAACTTGCATAACAGAATTTGGAGTTAAAATGGAGATTTTAGGTCCAAAGTTGCTTTTTTAGTTCTTTAAAGTTGGAAATCTAAGTTTTCTGTCCGTTTTGAGTTTTGATCGTCGGAATCCGATTTTCTCATTTCCATCCGTTCCGAAATGCTGAATGTGGTCTAGGAGAACTTGCCAAACTGAATTTGGAGTTAAATTGGAGATTTTAGGTCCAAAGTTGAATTATTAGTTCTTTAAAGTTGGCAAATAAGATTTTTCTAGCCGTTTTAAGTTCTGAGTGTCAAAATTCGATTCTGTCGATCCCATCAGCTCAGGAATACCGAATCTGGTCTAGGGGAACTTGTAGTACCGAATTAGGAGTAAAAATGGAGACTTTAGGTCAAAAGTTGCATTTTTAGTTCTTTAAAGTTGGAATATACGAGTTTTCTAGCCGTTTTGAGTTCAGAGCGTCAGAATTGGATTCTGTCAATTCCATTAGCTCTGGAATATCGAATCTGCTCTAGAAGAACTTGTAGAGCCGAATTTGGAGTTAAAAAGGAGATTTTAGGTAAAAAGTTGTTTTTTTAGTTCTTTAAAGTTGGAAAATACGAGTTTTCTGGCCGTTTAGAGTTCTAAATGTCGGAATTCGATTCTGTCAATTCCATCAGCTCCAGAATGCCCAATCTGGTCTAGGAGAACTTGGCAAACTGAATTTGGAGTTAAATTGAAGATTTTAGGTCCAAAGTTGCATTTTTAGTTCTTTAAAGTTGGAAAATATGAGTTTTCTAGCCATTTTGAGTTCTCAGCATCAAAATTCGATTCTATCAATTCCATCAGCTCTGGAATACCAAATCTGGTCTAGGAGAACTTGCAGAACCAAATTTGGAGTTAAATTGGAGATTCTAAATCCAAAGTTGCACCTTTAGTTCTTTAAAGTTGAAAATTTGAGTTTTCTGGCCGTTTTGAGTTCTGAGCATCGAAATTTTATTATGTCAATTCCATCAGCTCTGGAACGCCGAATCTGGTGTAGGAGAACTTGCAGAATTGAATTTGGAGTAAAAATGGAGATTTTAGGTCCAAAGTTGCATTTTAAGTTTTTTAAAGTTTGAAAACTTGAGTTTTCTAGCCATTTTGAATTCTGAGCATTGAAATTTGGTTTTGTCGAATCCATCAGCTCCGGAATGCTGAATCTGGTCTAGGAGAACTTGCAGAAGCGAATTTGGATTTCAAATGAAGATTTTAGGTCCAAAGTTACATTTTTAGTTCTTTAAAGTTGGAAAATACGAGTTTTCTAGTCATTTTGAGTTCTGAGCGTCAGAATTTGATGCTGTCAATTCCATTAGCTTGGAAATACCGAATTTGGTCTAGGCGAACTTGCAGAACCGAATTTGGAGTTAAATGGAGATTTTACGTCCAAAGTGCTTTTTTAGTTCTTTAAAGTTGGAAATTTGAGTGTTCTATCCGTTTTGAGTTATGAGCATCGAAATTCGACTCTGTCAATTCCATCAGTTCCGAAATGCTGAATATGGTCTAGGAGAACTTGGCAAGCTGAATTTGGAGTTAAATTGGAGATTTTAGGTCCAAAGTTGCATTCTTAGTTCTTTAAAGTTGGAAAATACAAGTTTTCTAGTCATTTTGACAACTGTGCGTCAGAATTTGATTATTTCAATTCCATCAGCTCCGGAATACCAAATCTTGTCTACGGGAACTTACAGAACTGGATTTAGAGTAAAAATGGAGAGTTTAGGTCATAAGTTGCATTTTTAGTTCTTTAAAGTTGGAAAATACGAGTTTTCTAGACGTTTTGAGTTCAGAGCATCAGAATTCGATTTTGTCAGTTCCATTAACTCTGGAATACCGAACCTGGTCTAGGAGAACTTGCAGAACCCGAATTTGGAGTTAAACTGGAGTTTTTATGTCCAGAGTTGCTTTTTTAGTTCTTTAAAGTTGAAAAATACGAGTTTTCTGGCCGTTTTGAGTTCTGAACATCGGAATTAGATTCCATCAACTCCTGAATGCCCAATTTGGTCTACGAAAACTTGCCAAACTGAATTTGGAGTTAAATTGAAGATTTTAGGTCTAAAGTTGCATTTTTAATTCTGTAAAGTTGGAAAATACGAGTTTTCTAGTCATTTTGAGTTCTGAGTGTCAGAATTCGATTCTGTCAATTCCATCAGCTCTGGAATACCGAATCTGGTCTAGGAGAACTTGCAGAGCCGAATTTGGAGTTAAAATGGAGATTTTAGATTTAAAGTTGCATTTTTAGTTCTTTAAAGTTGAAAATTAGAGTTTTCTGGCCGTTTTGAGTTCTGAGCATCAGAATTCGATTATGTCAATTCCATCAGCTTTGGAATGCTGAATCTGGTGTAGGAGAACTTGCAGAATTGAATTTGGAGTTAGAATAGAGATTTTAGGTCCAAAGTTGCATTTTTAGTTCTTTAAAGTTGGAAATTTGATTTTTTCGGCCGTTTTGAGTTCTGAGAGTTTGAATTCGTTTCTTTCAATTCCATTAGACTATTCCGTTAATGCAACAAACCAGTTAACAGCATACAATTGAATTCTAAAACAAAGTAAAATAAGAGAGTCTCAAGAGTTCAACCAGACAACCCTACAATTAAGCTCAATCAATCTACTAGTGACCATAAAAACATAACCAACTTCTTTGGAAATCTTTTGACTATTGATATCTGCATCACATATCTTAGAAAGCAGATAGAATCTGTAAAGAGTCACGAAAATCTTCACCAAAAGCTTCTCCTTTTTGAAAAAGAATGCTACTTCATTTTGAAAAAAAAATAGAATAACAAGAGTGAACATATGACTATGAATAGTCAAATAATCCTTACTAATGAGAGACAAATTTCAGAATAGCTTGATGAATAATTGAGAGAGAATAAGACTGGAATGCAAATTCTCCAAAGTCCCAAGATCTCAATATCAACACCTGGTTGAACACTCTCTATAAAGAATATATGTCGGCCTAGACATTGAAAAATTTGAAAGGAACTTTATCCAATTGTTACTTTGTATTGTTAACACCATTGGATAATGGTTTGGGATATGTCACATCGTAGTCGATAGTGTAGGAATTGACCACATCATCCATTCAAAGTTCCCAAAGTATCAATCTAATCTACAATAAATTTTGTCAGCACCTTATTTTTTGCTAGACCAGGAATAATGTACATCTTTTCCAGGAATGTTCATTGAGTATAGGCTCCAGTGAGTATCAAAGGTTTGTTGATCCCTTGAGCTAATAGTTGTAGTACATCTCATAAAGGTTTTATTTTTTCTAAAGTGTTGAACCCATAAGTCAAGGGGGTTGTTCATTGAGTTTTCGAGCTCTTTCCAGTGCCTTTATTGATCTCTTAAGGAGGATCAGTTTCTTCAGCTTGCTCCAGTTCTTGGACTTTGGTGGATCAAATATACTTTCAGTGATAGAGTTATAAGTAGTAGGTTCCTTTGTTTCTTGATTGTCACAATGTCTCAAGCTTTCAGGAAGTGAATGTGTACTATTTTGCTCTCCGCCTTCTGTATGATCAGTTTTTGGTGGCTCTTCATCTGGAGCAATGTTACTAGTGACACCCTGTGTGTCAGATGAATCTTCTTGAATCGGTGTTGTTAGGATCTGGCTAATTGCTTCTCTTATAAGATTGACAACATCATTTCTACTGAAACTTCTCCCATAGTGGCTTGTATCATTATTTTTCGCAGAGAAATTCTGAAGAGAGTTGTCTGTGTTCATTTCACCTGGTGTTTTCTTGGAGTCTACTTCATCATCTTTTCCGTCAAGTAGTTCTCTCCCTACTTTGATACAACATCTGAAAGTATGTGCTGTGATATCATGTGCCACATCATAATATACTTCTGTTTGTTCATTTGTCTTACGAATTTTCCATCGTCGTCTTCTGCTTTTGTTATCTTTTTTGTAATAATATTTAGTTATTCGTCCAAGCAATACACTATCTTGCTGTGACGTCTTTATTGGTACCAACTGTTTTCCATATAATCCATACTCTTCTGTTAGTGGCATGTTGATAAATCCGGAGCATCTCCCACCATGGCAAAGTTTGTTGGCTCGATTTTGATATATTTGTGTTTGTTCATCCTTGTTTCTAGTAAATTGACTAATTTGATCTTATTAAGATTCGACTGAGGGCGCTGATCTGAATCGAGCACCTCTTATCTAATATTAGACCGAGACACTACTTCTATGGATGTTCACTTTAGAGTTAATGCTTTTTAGGACATAATCTCAATATTTAATCTATACCGTAGAGAATCTTGTTCTGCATGTTGTTTGTTATAGTATATGTTATAATCTACTACTGAACATATATTGTTTTTCTATGTATTAGGTAATTTATCCGGATGGAGCACAAAGGGATACATGGCATGTCCTACATGCAATAAGGATGCGTCTTCACAAAAGGTAAGAAGTAAATTTTGTTACATGGGTCACCGCCGGTATCTTAAACCTAATCACTCATGGAGAAGAAGCAAGAAATTTGATGGAAAGAAAGAAAACAGATCAAATCCAAAAGAGCTCTTGGGGGATGAAAGAGCTCTTGGGGGATGAAGTCTTAGAACAGTTGGATTTACTAAGTACTTATAGATTAGAAAAACACTCAAATTATAAGAGAAAGAAACATCGTCCTGAAGAGTTGAATTGGGTGAGGAGAAGTATTTTATTTGAGTTACCATACTGGAAGAGCTTGAAGTTGCGGCATAATTTAGATGTCATGCACATAGAAAAAAATATTTGTGAGAGTATTTTAGGGACATTATTGGATATTGATGGGAAAACTAAGGAGACATATAAAGCAAGACAAGATCTTAAGGATATGAACATAAGAAAAGAGCTATGGTTGCAACATGATGGTTCCAATTATAGAATGCCAGCTGCTTGTTATGTTATGTCACAAAAAGAGAAAAAAGAGTTTTGAAATTTTTTAAAATTTGTTAAATTTCCTAATGGTTATGCTTCAAATATCTCAGGGTGCGTAAGTGTGGATGATAGTAAGATAGCAAGACTCAAAAGTCATGACTATCATGTTTTGTTATAACGAGTTCTGCCTATTGCTCTTGGTGGATTTGTAGATAAAGATGTCTCTTTAGCATTAATTGAGTTAGCTCATTTCTTCCAACGATTATGTTCTAAGAGATTGAGAAGAGATGACTTAGAACAGCTTGAAAGGGATAAAATTATTATATTATGTAAGCTAAAGATGATCTTTCCATCAGCTTTTTTGATGTTATGGTACATTTGGCTGTGCATTTACCTCGAGAGGCTATGTATAGGGGACCAGTACAATATCGTTGAATATAAAAAATTGAGAGGTTCTTGTGCAAGTGTTATGTACGAAACAAGACACACCCAGAAGGTTCTATTGAAGAAGGCTATATTATTGATGAATGTTTGACATTTTGCTCTATGTATCTTACTAATATTGAGACTAGATTTAATTGTGAACATCGAAATGATGATGGATCTAGAAAAAAAAGATGAACATGCTCTTGAAATATTTTCAAAGAGTTGTAGACCATATAGAGATGGAATATATGATGCCATACCAAAGAGAGATTTTGATATGGCTCGATGGTATGTTTTTAATAATTGCGAAGAAGCAAAGCCTTTTCTTCGGTAAGTAATTTCTTTTAATATGTCTAGGTTGATATTTTATTATTTTAAATTATTTTTAAATAATTTCTTTTTCATGCAGAGAGCATAAAGAAGAGTAGTGAAAACAAGTTGTTGTAAATATAGATGATAAACATCGAGAACAGTTTCCTTTATGGTTCAAAAATAAAGTAAGTGATTTTAAGATAACATAATCATGTTATTATGTTTAAATTATCATTTTTCCTTTACTAATTGAATGCAATGATGTTTTTGTTGTAACTTACGCAATTATATAATAAGGAAAAGTCAATGTCTATCCAGAAATTATATCCTTTGGCAATTGGACCTGATGTGCATGGAAGAACACATACAAGTTGTATTGTGAATGGCATCAGGTATCATGTTCAACAATGCGATGAATTACATAAAAGTCAAAATTGCGTTATAGTTGTTACAGACTATCATGAAACTGAGTTGATTGACTTTTATGGTATTATAGTTGACATCCTTGAGTTAGAGTATGATGAGGAAAATCAAGTGCTCCTATTTAAATGCAAGTGGTTTGACCTTCGCAAGAAAATAGGAATACAAAAAGATAATAATTTTACAAGAATTTGTGTTAAAATATTTTGGTATAAACGTGATCCTTTGGTACTTGCTACTCAGCAAAACAAGTGTTTTATATTGATGACCCAAAATTGGGAGAAAATTGGCGAATTGTGCTCAAATTTCAAGATAGACACATATATGATGTGCCAGAGAAGGAAAACTCAGAGGCAGAAAGTGATGAGTTGCATATTACAAATGATGAAGTGTACCAAGATATTTCACTTAAAAATAATTCAATTGTCAATGATTCGGTGTATATAATGAGTCAACTACATAGAGATGATGTAGATTCAATTACCTTAGATGAAAATGTAATTAAAATGGAGGCTCAAACAGAAAATGAAGTTGAAATTGACTATAGCGAAGATTCTGATAAAGAGGATGACACTATATGCTAAAGTACATCAGTGATCATGACGAGAATGAAGGTAATAATAATACTAATGATGATGAAGCTGATGGCCTAGGTGATGACGATGACATTGGCTTGTGATGTAATTACCTCATAAGAGTAAGGTCAATTACTTGTTAAAAGTTCTTCTAAATTATGTATATCTTATTAGAACACTGCAAAACGTAGCGTCCTTATTACTACCACGAAAATTATTTTCGTGAAAATTATGTAACTCATTTCCAGCCATGTTACATACCAGTATATTCCATGTGTTGACGTCTTTTTGGACTGCATCATTTTATGACACAGATACAGGTATTAGAGGTCATCAACAGGCATCTCGTTGAGGATCTTATCATATTCAGCTGGTTTGGTGAGCCCTCCTTGCTATTCAAAGGAGCTTTTTTCCTTCTTATATTGAGTAGTCATAGTTATAATTTTGAGGTAGCCCAGGGCTTGTCTTGACATGTTCTATATTTGGATAGAGGCTTCATAGGCATAGAGTAGTGTTGATTGATTGCTATTGATGTTCTAAATCCTTATTTATTGGAAACCTATTGTTGAAAGCGACCTAGTATTTACTTAAATTGATTGTCTTTCTTGAGTACTTTCTTCTACAGTTGAGTATGACGTGACGATGAGGCCAAGTGGTTCGCTTGGGGACTTGCAACAGTCTCTGAGTACCAGCCACGCCAAGGGTACCCACCGTGGACCGACAAAAAAAGACTAAAATGGTATATTGATTAGGAGATACATGGATTTTAAAGATTTTCTAAATCAGTCATCAAATCTCCTCTCTAATTTATATTTCCTTCCCCCTCACAAAAAAATTAAATTATTGAAATCCAAATTAGAAGACTTGATGTGTGTACACAATCAATATATAGTATCATTGCTTTTTCAATTTCACTAACAACAACAATAGTATACCAACTGTAATCTCATAGGTTAGGTTTTCAAATGGTATGTTGCGTGGAGATCTTATTCCAATCTCGAGAAAGTAGATGGGATGTTTCCAAATGACCCTCAATTCAACTAACACATATAAAAGCAGTTTTAAAAAAAATACAGAAGTAAAGTAAGTTTAGAAAATAACAGAAAGTAATTACATATAGAAATCAAAAGAGGAATAGTAACAACAACATAATAAAGCATCAACTGAAACAAAGAAATAACAAGAAGTAGTAGAAATTGAAGGACAAAATATTACATGACTAATCCAATGCTACTGGTATGCAAGGAGAATTATGTGTAATGCAACATGCCTTTTTGGTAATATAGTAATACTACACTCAGCTATCTTCTAACTTTTTATCCTAATTCTCTACTTCCATAACCTCTTCTCTATGGTCATTTCTTAGTAAGATATATACTATTAATCACCTCACATTAATACATCTTCAACCTACCTGCACCTCTCATGAAACATATCAGTATAAATCTTCCATACCTCCTCACTATGACATCTATGTATGTCCTCTTCACATGATTGAACCATCATCATCTTGCTTCCTTTAACTTCTTCCAATAGAGTCACTATCACATTGTTTAAGATATCCCCATTCCTAATCTAAACTCTCCTAGTATGCTTACATATCAATCTCAAAATTCTCATTTATACATCTCTTATCATCTTACATGAGAGTTCTTGATTGACCAACACTCCACCTCATAGAACATAGTTTGCTTAACTACACAACTATGTAAAGCTTACCTTTAAGTTTCAATGGTACCTTCTTAATAATAAATTCACTAAATCCAATTCCTATGCATTTGGACTGCAATGACTTGAACCTTAGCAAATCCTTCGCAGCTTATTCTCTTTTGCAAATCAAACTCCAATAATTTGAATTTTAGCAAATCCTTCACAGCCTGTTCTCTTTTGCAAATGAATATTATGTTCCTTTTAAATTGAAATGAGTCTTACAGAATATTAGATTATATGTATTGAAGATTTAATTTTTTTGATATTGTGAATTGATAATTTAGAATAAGTAAACTACTTTTTGAATTAAGAATTAGTGTATTAAAGAACCCATTGCTCTTGGTTCTCTTTTTGCTAATATATTGAAATGTCATTTATAAAGTGTAGAATTATATCCATTGATGAAATTTTTTTTAATAGGTACAATTAATAGCCTAGCACAAATTTACATCTTTGAAAGCTACGTATATAAATAATTTAGGAATCACTACTTTTTTTCCTAATAATAAAAGATTTTTAATATTATTGTAATTGAAATTCATGTGATATACTGCAAATGATTTCTTTTTCAATAAAGTCAATAAATTCATACTAATAATTAAGGTTAAGAGTATAAAAAGTTTATTTGACTGTAATAATTTAAACCATTGGGAACCCATCACACCCGGTTCTATCATTGTAAATAAATATTATATTTGTTTTTGGTTAAAAATGACTTAAGAAGAAGTGCAAATATGCATTGTTTGTATTAATTAATAACCTAGAATAACTATATGCTCACCAGATTTGTAGTCAGAGTTGAAGAAGTCATTGATGGTGCTTGATTTCATGGATTTTGTGAGAGAATTGAACGTCTATTATGAAATCCTCCCGAACATTTTGGTCTTTCACTCCTATTGCTGCTGTTGTGAGTTAGATAGATGAGCTTTGCCCTCTTTTTGTCTCGCAATAGCTTGTCAAGCTTTTAAGTAGATGGTTGAGGGATGAATATTTGACTAAGGATTTTAGATCTTTCCGTTTTTTGTGTTAGGTGATTCCCTTATGAAATCCTCCCAAACGTTTTGGTCTTTCACTTTTATTGCTGCTGCTTTGAAGTAGATGGACGAGCTTTGGCCTCTTTTTATCTCACAACAGCACGTCAAGCTTTTCACTGGATGGATGAGTCACTGAAGATGAACATTGAGAGATGAATATTTGACTCGGGATTTTAGATCTTTTCCTTTTTTGTGTTAGATGTTTGTTTTTTCTTCATTTCTTTTCATATTAAGCCTTTTTAGATAAGTTGTCTATTTGTGATGTCGGGTCATTTGATTGGGCCAGAATTTTTTCATGCTTTTAATAAAGAGGCCTGATGGTCTAATAATTATTTTATTGTTTTAGAAATAACATAAACACTTTAAATTCACCATTTTTCCTTAATATTAGAAAATATTCAGCATGATTATAGTTAAAATTCATGTGACATACAACCAATAGTGCAATTTCATTTATGACAAATTCAAGAAATGCATACTAATTAAGAATTAAGTGTACAAAAAAGTCGATTTGATTCCTATGAATATCACTCTATGGAATCATCATGTTTGATTATATTTTTTCGAATGAAATTTATATTGGTTTTAGATTGAATTGGCTAATTAAGTGGTACAAAATTTATGTTTATTCACAGTGTAAATTTTTAAAATATGAACAAATTTTCTTTTTTGGGAGTTTCATAAATAATTTATGAATGACTAATTTTCCTTAATAGTAGAAGATAATATTTAAAAGAAATATAGAAAAAAATCAAATTCTTATTATTACATCAATGATGTAGCACCTTAGAAGTCATAAATGTCGTACCCGATCATAGGGGTTTAGATATCAAAGTCTACAGAAAAATTAAAACTTACGGGCAACATATTAGGCCAGTAAAAGAAACTATGGTGCCATAACCTAATTTCCTATGTCATGATGACACCTACTACACCCGTCAATAAGTAAGCCTAACACATATACTGTAACCATAAGCAATGGACAATCATGTGGAAGATACAAAAAGAACCATGAATCTAATAAAAAAGAGAAGAAAGAGAAAAAAAGACTGAAATACAACACAAGAAACCATTTCCAAGAACTAGCATCTGTCAATAATTCAACATCTAATCAAAATAAAAATACAAGATTTTACAATTACCAACTGAATATAGACTGTAACAAAACACAAATAAAGACTAGTCTTGCCAAAATAGATTGAAGCCAGTAACTCTAAACGCCAGAGGCTCACCCTAGTCTTCATGGTTTAAAAGTTATTATGCACGAAATCCAAATGAGCAGAGTTCTACATAAATATGATATTTTTCTTTACCATGTCATTTTTTACACCTTGATTTTAAGGTCTACCTCCAGATTTCTTAATGGATCTCTTGTTTCTCTTAATGACCTTTTTAGCTACTTTCTTCAATGGAATATTAATGTCCAAAGGCAGAAGTACTTCTTCCAACTCATGCCACTCAAGATCTTCAATGTCCCCATCTTCATACTTCACCTTGAACAGACCAGTTTCCTCATCAAATTTAGTAACTTTCCCATTGCAGAACTTGTCCCCAAATAACTTGCGAACTTCTCTGCCTTCGAACCATTGACCAAAACCAACATTCTTATGTAATTCGGCATCAGAAACTATTGGGCAGGGGAAAAGGGTGTCAGCACTTGAAGAAACAGGAGGCAACCCATTAATAACAACCGCTGGCTCTCCAGGTATCTCAAACACTCCAGGTGATAAAGACTCCTCCACGTTACTTTCTTTGCACGAAAAATCCATTTCCAGTAGTCCTTCAGATCAACCCTATGAATAGATGATCAAATTTCTATTACACAATGGAGCTTCACACTAACAGATAACAAAAGATTTTACCGAAACATCAATTAATATGAAAACAACAATTTCAACACTTGATAATTTTTACAAAGCAAAACTAGAGGAAGAAAAAGAGAAGATAGTACCCAAGATGCTAGATTCCGAGCAGCTTTGGCAAGCATACAACTAGATGGCAAAAAGTAAGAATATTATATATATAGATATATGTAATATAATGAGACTCTCAATGTAAATTGCTAATCCGTTAAAGCCTAAAAACAAATTGCTAATCCGTTACTTGCATGCATGTTGATGCTTTTGTTGGCTTACCTAGGGAAATAGTGCCAGCACTTGAAGAACTTTATAAGTAGATACAAAAAAACTTCTATAACCATGTTATAAGTAGATACAAATGTCCTTTAAAGTAGATACAAACTTCTTAACCATGTTTAAGGCTGAAGCGTTGTTCCAAAACTCCACCAATCTTGATTCCCATCAGCACTTGAAGAAATTTATAAGGGTGTGCACCTAAGTACATACAAACTAATGTACCCTAAGAATACTATAATGTTGAGAGTATTCAAATACTCCCTTGCAGAAGAAACACGCTCCCTTGCAGAGGAAACACGAACATGTATCTGTAGCTTACCACCAGACTCCACCGCTACTTTCTTGAAAAAATGGTTTCCTTAGAGAAAAAAGGGTGAGTTAAGAGATAAATCTTTTCCATTTTAGAATATTCCGGGGGAGTAGTGGTATGAAGCATGGGAGAAGTACAAACAATATATGTAGCGATCACATAACAGTGAATTCCCGTAAAACATCACACGGTTGGGGGTGGTTTGATCGAATAGACTTATGATTGAATATGCAAGATGCTAGACAAGGTTACTAGGCATAACCATGCATGTCTCTCATCGGATAACACTGGAGTATAGCTGACACTAATCCTTTTCTTACTACTCTTTTCAAAGGAAATTGGGATTGAGGTTTGTTAAGTGAACGTTTTGATAATTAATAAACTGTCTAATTATTGGGATGAAGTTCAAAGTTACATATGGGATACAATTGTTAAAGTTGTCTTGGTTGTTGAAATGTCACCCTCACTGTACTGAGGGACGAGCGGTTCATTTGATATCTCTGGTGCAGTATAAAAGGAGCTTGTCCAAGGAACAAACACAATATTTGGAAATATCACAAACACTGAATATTCTTGTTGCTCCGAAAGCTCTCTCTTGGTTCCTTGTGTGTGAAGATACAACTTCTGTGTTTGAGGGACCCGATAAAATATGTCTATAAGTTCCTTCTACATATGTAGTTGTGTTCTTCTATAAATTCTAAGATTACTTCCTAGTCTATAAAGGGACGTTGATCATGGTTTTAATACATTGGAGAGCTTTAGACCTTGTTGGCTGGTTTGGGCCTTGAGGTGTGTGGTGAAGTAGTCTAACTTCATCTAGGTGGTGAGAGTGTAGACTAGTGTTGGCTTTTGTTGGTCATAGGTTGCAACTAGGTTGCAAGTGGGAATGGTGAGAGAGTGAGACAAATAAACTGGGTGTTTTGTATTTGGCTACTTTGCTATTCATTTAGTGGATTCTAATTTTTGAGAAATCTTGTTGGATAGGTCGTGGTTATTCCCCCCTTGAGCAACGCGTTTTTCTACATAAAATATTTGTGTTTTATTCCTTTCTATTTGTCTTCTTTAAGTTTATGTTTATATCGCTTCAAGGGACCTGGTCCCTTACTACAGCGGACACATATTTACTCAACAAGTGGTATCAGAGCAGGGATCTCTGTACGGTTCACACCTAGAGATTTTCTAGAAAATATGGCTGCTCTACTTAATCTAGAAGGAGGACAATCATCCACCGGACCTCCAATATTCAACGACAAGTTCTATTGATGGTGGAAAAGTCGTATGCACGACTTTCACATGGCTGAGGACAATGAGCTATGGGACATCGTTCTTGATGGACCACATGTTCCTACTATTGAAGTCAAGGATGGAGGGAGACTACTAGGTTGGTTCCCAAAACCAGGCAATAATATGCAGAGGTTGACAGGAAGAAGATCGAGAAGAATTATAAGGCAAAGAAGATGATTGTATGTGGAATTGGGGCTGAGGAATAACATAGAATCTCAGCCTGTGAATCATCAAAAGAGATATGGGATTGCCTTATGAATGCTCATGAAGGAACTGAGTAGGTCATAGAATCTAAGGTGGACATGCTTACCTCTCAATATGAAGATTCCTTAATGCTGGAAGGTGAATCCATACATGATATGTAGACAAGTTCTCAGCTATAACCAACGAGTTAAAGTGCTAGAGATTTTGAGATGAATAAGGGAGGTGGCTTATGTGTCAGACTTACCTCCAACCTTTCGGGTGTTAACCCTGTGTTATATGTTTCTATGAAGTCGTTACATACTCTAGTAGGATTTGATTCAACTTGATAAGTCCTTAGCTTTTAAAAAGGAGCTTGCAGCCATTTTAGACAAATAGGTGAGGAAGCTGAGGTCTAGGGTGGTTCTGTCTATGAAGGTTTAGTGCTGGCATCATCCAGTCAAGGAGTCTACTTGGGAGACCGAGCTGGACATGCAGACTAGATAAACTCATCTTTTTAAGCCTTAGGTATTTTCCTTTCTTGACATTCGGACATGAAAGTCTTTTTAGTAGTTTATGTTGTAATGACATTCGTGGTCTTTTTTGTGCTTTTTGTGGTTTATCATTTTTCTCATCATCGTAGCCTTTTAATAGCTATTCTAAGTTGTTGGAATTGGTGGCACACTTCTCAAGTACTTTCGGGAGTTTGGTGCATGTTTTTCCCCCTTTGAGGCCTTAAAGTGAAAAAAGTTTACTTTAGTTAACATCCGCAGATTTTAATGTCGTATGAGAATTTTGTCGATTCCATCTACTCCGGAAGCTCCATTTTAGTCTAGGAGAATGGTTTGTTTAGGTTTTAGAGCTTTCATTTTGAGCTTGTGCAATAAGGCATTTTAACTTTAATTTAGAGTTTTTGCTCAAGTTTGACTTTGGTCAACATTTATCATAAATGCACTAAAATGAAAATTCCATCTGTTCGGTTAGTTCTAGAGTGCGTAGTTTCATCTAAAACAACCTAGATGAAACTAAGTTTTTCAATTCCATTCCATATCACAAATCCTAGACCACAAAATTTATATCACTACACATATCATTAATTTGATACCACAAAATTCAAAACCAACTTTCTTAAATAAAATAAAATTAAATGTTAGAAGCTATGGTTAGATGTATCATTTACATTTGAAAAGAAAATATAAGAGTTCTGTGAGTGAAAACTTGTCAATTTTTTTTCCTTTTGGAGATTCTAGGAAAAGAAAGATTAAAGATAGATTGATTGCTAACTCCATATGTACTCATGAATGACTAGTTAAATAATTAATGTAAAATTTTTGGGGGTCTTTAACTCTTGCGAACTTAAAGTAGAATATGTTTTAGTGACCTTATTCCTAAGTTACAAGCAATAAGATATTTTTTCCATTTCAATGTCCTCATATTTCATCCCTAAATTCTAATTTTACTTCTATAATTTAGACTAATAAGTAAAGCTACATACTTTTCTAGTTAATTTGATGCTACAGTTTTTCCACTAATGTTCCATCTTTTTATATCTTGACAAGTTACCTTAAATATTTCTTTTACTACACTCTAATTTAGAAAACCTTAAGTATTCCACTTTAATAAACAAGATAATCAAGTCCTCATTCATGATCGTCGTAAACCAATTTTCTTAATTGTGACGATATGAACTTTGAAAGGGGATTATTATCCGAGTATACATAAGGGTATCTAACTAACACAATCTCATTAATTTTGAATTCAAACACTACTACTTATATAGAAAAGCTAGTAATTCATACAAATGTATTAACTAAGCACTTTGTCTCAATACAGCTATGAGTTCAATCTTATAGTACGCATCTAATTATCTATATATAGGAATTCAAGGTGTCATGAAGTATGTTGTTTGCTGATGACATGACGTGATTTCTGAATAAATTAATACGAAGATGAAGGTGCAGAGATATACCGTGGATTTTAAATGGTTAGTAGGACAAAACAAAAAGAGAATACTTAGAGTGCAAGTTTAGAGAGATAGCACATGAGCTAGTGTGGAAGTAAAACTTGATCCACATGCAATCCCAAACAGAGAGAGTTTCAAGTTTATATCTTGGATCTATTTTCAAAGGAAATTGGCAGATTGACAATAATGTTACACATTGTATTAGGTTTACTTAGATGGGACAGAGGCTTGCATCCGCGGTCTTGTGTCATTAGGAGGTGTCATCTAAACTTAATTAAGAGACAAGTTCTATATAGTGGTGGTTAAACCTACTATATGTATGACATGGAGTATTGGTCAATTTCTCACATTCAGAAGATGAAAGTCGCAAAAAATAAAAATGTTATGTTGAATATAGTGTGTCCATGAAGAAGTAATAAGATTAAAAATGAAGATATCCAGACAAGGTGAGATTAGCCTTGATGGAGGAAACGAGGGAAGAAAGACTAAGATGGTTGGATATATAAAAAGGAGATGCATGACTTCTCTAGCAAAGAGGTGTGAGAAGTTGGCAATAGATGGTTTCAAAAAACGTAGAGATAGGCCAAGAAATTATTATGGAGAGATGATTAGATATGAGATGGTATAGTTTCAACTTACCAAGGACATCACTTTACATAGGAGGTTGTGGATGACACAGATTAACATAGACGAAGAGTAGGTAGTAGATGTTGTCTCACTTATTTTTCCATACCAGTAGTCATAGTATTACTTGGGGAGTTTCTTGTTCTTCGATGCTTGTTATTTTAATTTATTGTACTTCGACTATCATATTATTTTATTATAGTTATATTTATTTTCACTATACTTTGTCATTCTCTTTATAGTATTTTGCTATGACTTCTTCACACTTTTTGTTTGTTTTCTTCTTCTTCTTCTTCTTTGAGCTAAGGTCTATTAAAAACAATTTCTCTAGCTTCAGAATAAGAGTAAAGTCTTTATATACAATATGCTCATCATACCCCCTATAAAATTATACTAAATATATTTTTCTTGTATCTAATAGTTTATAGATAGAAGACTGAATCTTTACAAGCTATAGCATCCTTTGCAAGAAACTTTGTGTGAGATAAATAAATCAAAAAAGAAAGTAATTCAGTAGGCATTTGACCTAAGAAAATATTATACACAATACTATATTCATTCCAATTTAGGTGTCTTACTTCATCTCTTTTTTTTTTTTGGTCTGTTCAAGAGTATCTCTTTGTATATGTAGTAAATTTTTCAATTTCAATATTCTAAATCGCAAATCTAAGACACAAAATTTAAATCTCTATACACATATTTAATATGATACCACAAAATTCAATATCGATTAACTTCAAAAAGAAAAACATTGAATGTTGAAGCTATGTAAGATGTATCTTCTACACTTAAAAAGAAAATCTAAAAGTTCTTGTGAGTGAAAAAATGTTCCAAAACCATTCAAACTTCACTCTTTTTTTTCCTTTTGGAGATTTAACAAGAAAAAAAAAATTAGAGATACAAGATAGGCTAATTGACTAACCTAGGATGGCACAACAAAGAGGATTAGAGAAATTGAGAGATGCCGTCAGAATCGAAGTACTACAAAGCCGCACAAAATCACCGACAAAAAGAAGTGCTAAGTATCATATACTCCCATAGTTTGAAAAAGAATGATTTGATTTCACTTAGCATGAAATTTAAGGGGGAAAAAAAATCAATCTTGAGGTCCTAAATAAAGTAATGTACAAAAATATTACTTAATCTTGTGGCCTTAAATATGCCACAATTGAAATTAAAATTTTTCCCAAAAAAAGAGGTCATTGTTTTTTAAGCAGACCAAAAAGGAAATAAAGTCATTCTTTTTCTAAATGAAAGAGGATATATATAGGTACACACGTGTTATATAAATTTAAATAAATGATCATATCATATCTATATTACCTTAAAAACATGAACTCAATAATTTTCAATGTCAAATTACTATTTTACCCTCCTATATTTTAATTAGCTCAGTGTCATTTTACTAAATTGCCCTCTCACTCATTTGGCCTCTTATCTTTCAAATAGCGCCTTCGACTTTTTAACCCTACCATGTGTCACTCTTCTTCGCCTCCTTCCCCAATCGGCATGCCTTCACAGTCCTCAACTCCAACAGCTAACGCTTTCCAAATGTTGCACCTCAAAATTCTTCAAAACGAACGGGTGCAACACCACTCCATATAATTGTGAACTCCGCTCTTCTTGTAATGATCCATTAGGTCATTTAGAGAATTAGTCCTCTTGCTTTCCTAAAATATCCTTTTCATGAATTTCAAATAGGTACTTCGAAATATTCAATAGCTATGATTATAATAATTTCAGGTAAATTTAGATAACTAATTTAATTGAGGGATACATAATTTCTACTTCTCCTTTTTGTTTTGTCATATTGCAGTGCTCTAATCACTTTCCTAGTGGTGATACATAATTTAATTTTTCTATTCTTGACATTCTTTTAAGCTAGTAGGTGAAAATTGATTATAAATTACAAGTGATTGCTGAGAACTCTTCATGGGATGACGAAGAAATATGCCTTGCATTTCAACTTAATAGAATGGAAGGTTGAATAGTGGTTCTAATGATAAATTTATGAATAATATATTTTAGGTTATGTTATTTGGAGGAATTAAGACTTAACCCGAGGCTTGAAATTTAGGAATTTGGTTATTGAATTAGATGAAATTTTGATGTTAGGCTAGATATATAGTAATAAAGGTGTTATTGGACTCCTTGTGACGTGCATGTTCCATTCTTGATAGAGAATTGTCATTTCGGGAGTTGAATTCAAAATTTATCCATTCGGTAGAAGTGTTCGAGTGCATAGTTTCATCTAAAACAATTAGAACAAAAAGTTAATCTTTTTCATAATCCCACTGGGGATGGCAACTAGGCAGGGCGGGGCAGGTTTTGAGCTATGCAGGGTGGGGTAGGTTTAAAGTTATGTGGGGTGGGGCGGGGCGGGTTACAAGTTTAAAAAACCAAAATAGGAATTCAAAAAAATCAAATCTTTGTAATTAGTAACAATCAAACATATAAACTTTTTATATTAAACATAGCCTTTAATTTTAATTTTTTTTTTTAAAATTTAAGTGAGAATATTCGGTAAATTGTTAATTGTTAAAATGTTAATAGAAACTTTTAATTAACGATTAAGAAAAAAAGTTAAAATGTCAACAAAAAATAGTTAATTAGTTGCTGAGATGTTAATTAGCAATTTTTTTAAAAAAAATTACTATTTTTATTTTTCATAATAAATTTAACTAAAAAATAAAAGGACTTAAAAATTTAAGCGAGATGGGTTGAAAATGAAAAAAAATCATCATGCAGGGCAGGGGCGGGCTGGTTTAAAAAAAATTACGAGTTGAGCTCAAATTACCCCGCACCTGCACCATTGTCATCTCTAAACCCACCCCGCACTTCGACCCTACCCCACGCCGCACTTCCACCCTACTCCCGCTGGACCGCTCTAACCCCACCCTCACCACCCCCCCCCCTTCCCCTCCGATATTTTTTAAAGAAATATGATTAAAAAAATTTCACCACCCTCACCTCCTCCACTTCCACCCTAACCCACCTTCAATTTATTTTTTAAACAAAACTAAAAAATATAGAAAAAAAAAATCATCCCCCCCCCCGGGCACTTTCACCCTACCAGCCCATCCTCAAATTTTTTAAAGGAAAAAAATTCAAAAATTAAGTTAGATCCCAACACCAACCCCCAAACATTTTTAAAGAAAATTTAAAAAAAAAAAGTAATTTTTTTTTGTGCAATTAATTTTTTTTATTATGAGTGGATAATTTATGGATCTATATGGATACTCATATTTTACTCATTTTAATCATATTAGTATGAGCTCTTAAAATAGATTAATTCATATTTACCCATTTAGAAAATATGAGTGATTCATCCATATAAATATGGATAAAATGAACTAATTTTATCTTATATGGGCTGAAATTGCCACCTCTAGTGATGGCCATCGCTGGATTGCTAGTATAGATTTTTGGCTGAAAAGTCTTGGCCTTGTTTGCTTCTTATTGTTTGTATCATTTCGTATCCATATAAACGGCTTATAGGTGATGTGAGGTATAGGTTGCCACATATTTGTTTGCATTTAATAGATGTTTGAATCTCAACAATTTCAACATTAGACTGTTGCATACAATTGATTTCATTAAGATTTGAAGCATTTAACTCGTCTGAATTTATTTAAAATGTATTTATAATATCATTAAAAGGTATCCTTATGTGGATAATATTCACCATCACTAGCTACCACCACTAATCACTACTTCCATCTCAACCGCCATCACCACCATCGTTATTATCAACTACCATTAACCTTGTCTAGCACTAGCCGCCTCTACCATCACAAAAATGAATTTTATTAACCATTTCTGTCAACTGCTACCATAATCTTTCCTATCACATAATAATAGTTACCACCACCTCCTGAATCTCTATGGCTGTTGCCAACGCTACCATCGCTATATTTAATGTCTACCAGCAACACTGCCAACAGAACTAGCACCGCTACCAACTTTCAACATACATTATTCGATCACCATTTGCCTCCACCTCTACCAGTTCTATCATCCACTACCACCATTATGGTCAATCATTACTATTAACTACCACAATCATAACTAGAACTATCGCCTACTACTATGAATACATTATCAACCACTACATATTCTTCGGTTACCACCATCAACCAGTTGCACCATTACAACCACAAACAACACTGTCAGTCTATCTTTATGACAGTCACTGCAACACCAACTACCTCCATTGTCACAACTATCACTACTGTAATTACTAGCCACTAACAAAGAACTATTACTATTATACCACTACTACAAACTATCTCCACCATAACTAGTAAGACCAAGTATTTCATTATTAATCTTATATTAGTTTTATTTTAATTATTTTTATTTAAATTATATTTTTATTCTATATATATAAATAAATCTTTTATATACATAAAAGAGGATGTTAGAGTCAGTGATGTGGCGCAACCACAACACAACATTGCTATTTTTTTAAAAAAATAGCATTAGTATGCTACTTTCCGTCAATTCTGAAAGATTTGTGACACTCTAATTTACATTATTCACTGTTCTGTCAAGCATCTCTTACCATCAATGTGTCCTTCAAATGATACAACACTTGAATGGATAATGCATATTGCACGTTATATCTTCTTCTTGATTGATGCACTCATCTTCTTCGCAGCGCAGTTACACCATCCAAACACCATAGGTATGCTACTTTCCGTCAAATCTGAAAGATTTATTACACTCTAATTTATATTATTCACTGTTCCGTCCAGCATCTCTTACCAGCAATGTGTCCGTCAAATGATACAACACTTGAACGGATAATGCCGATTGCATAATATATCTTCTTCTTGATTGATATTTCACAGGTCATATTTTATGCTCAAATTCAACTCTCTTGGGATGAAAATTGTGAGGTGCACCGTAATTGGGAATCTGGAGTTTGATCACTGAGTTGATGAATGATCACTTTGTAGTTGTTGAAAAGAGATTTCCAAAAGCATATGTTACTTATGTTTGTTTAGTTCTTCCTAAAAGTTTAGCACAATTAATTTCCTTTTTCTCTCATCTTTTCTTATCTTATCTTATCATATTTCCTTACCATTCCAAACAATCTTTAATGCCGCCTTGCCTAATCTAACACAAAAGGTTTGATTCGCACCTTTCCACCAACAAAATGTTAAATTGCTACAGAACACGCACCAAATCTCAAACAGTTCTTAAATCTCTCCCTACTTTCTTTTCTCCCTGTTCTACTCATCTTCGATTAACTTTTATCCACAAAGATTGAAATTGTCGCATCCACTATTTCCGCCACTACATCCCTTTGTTGGATCTATCTTCCAATGAATACTCAGATTACCGCATGCAGGTGAGAATCTTTTTTTACATCCTCCCTTTATTCGGCACTGCATTACATGCCTTCACCTCTACCAATACTTGTAACGCTTTCATTACCATGTTTACTGCTATACACCCCATATTAAAATACATACTCTATAAAGCCACACGTTTGTGGTTTTTTATTACATCCTCTGTTTATATCCCATGTCTGCTTTCTCTTTTTCATTCTTCTCTCCGCATTTCCTTTGGCGTTATAGCTTTGAATACAAATTTCCTCACTTACTGCTAACGCAACCCATTTCCTATAGAATTAGTGTCCCTTCAGTTACATGTTATTAACAGAGCATTCTGCCCAATTGTTAAGAACTTATGCTTTTCTACAGGTGGTAATCATGAAGACTGCCGAATTCATATGGGTGATGGTGGCACAATTGCTATAATGGTAATATTTTAGTCTCTAGCAGCCTCCACATTTGCGCAGATTATTACTTATATGGCAATAATACACTAGCACAAATTTGGTTTCCCTATTTGATTAAATATGTCACTATAATAATCTTAAACCCGCAAATTATATAATGACACTCAACTTACAATTTTTGTGGATTCCCCTTCTTGAAACGATTGCGCTGTATAGTTGACTTTCATGTTTGCTGAAAGTACGCATTTTGACCCAATTACACTGTAAAGTCTTTGCACTTAGTGATGTTGATGCTGTCAAAATTTCCGAACATACAACACACAGGCTACCAACTATAAATGGAAAGAATATCTCCTAAAATGAATTCAAAGCTAATTTAAGCAAAGTAGGCAGAGACCATACTAATATGTATCATGTAGGTACGCCTACCTAATGTTGTACCCATACACTCATTCCAATTCCATAAAAATATCGCCTCTAACAGGAAAGGGAATTTTTTGTAAATGTTACAACATTTAATTATTGACTGCCTTAAAAGGAGGTGATCCAGCCGCACCTTCCAGTCTCCATATATTTACTACTTCAACAAATGCTAAGGCATTACCTCAGGAAAAGATACAAGTGAAACGTGTTAACCTGCAAGGTATCCTATATATCTTTGTTAGTTAATATGACACTCTAAGAATAACAATTAACTTGGATCCTTCGACAAATTATGGGATATGACATCGATCAACTAAGATAATATTTTATAAATTTCTATATTATTTGAATACTTGTTGAATCTAATATCTAAATACCTACATACAAAAGGCATTAAAAGACATAAAATTATCATCATCATTATTACAGCATAAAACTTTAAAGACATTAACAGGATAAAAAAAAAAGTAGTGAATAATCTCACCTCTAATGATTTGTTGATGATTGTATTGACGCTTTACTGTCGAGAGTAGTATATTTTCTACAAAAATTTATAAGCACAATATTTAGTTTTTTCCTTCGCCTTTTTTCTAGATTTATAAAATCTTATAAGTATCTTTTTCTTTTGTTTGATTTTTGCATGAAAAATATCTAGTACAGATTTAAAAAAACCAGAAATAATAAAAAAATAAGGAAGAGTTTCATTTATTTTGGGTTTTAAAGGGAGAGGAAGAAGATCTTGACATATGTGGAAGAACATGAATGATCTAAAAATGCATATTAATTAGGAGAATGTGGATTTTAAAGATTTTCTAAATCGGTCATCAAATCTCCTCTCTAATTAATATTTCCCTACCCCTCCCCAAAAAAATTAAATTATTGAAATTCAAATTAGAAGACTTGATGTGTGTGTACATAATAAATATATAGTATCATCACTTTTCAATGAATTCACCAACAACAACAACAACAGCATACCAACTGTAATCCCATATATAGGTTAGGTTTTCGAAGGGTATATTGTGTGTAGATCTTGTTCCAACCTCGATAAAGTAGACGAAATGTTTCCAAATGACCCTAAATTTATGCAACACATATCAAAGCAGTTTAAAAATAAATTACAGAAATAAAGCACGTGTAGCAATTAATAGAAAGTAATTACATATAGCAACATCAATTGAAACAAAGAAATAACAAGAAGTAGTAGAGATTGAAGGACAAAATATTACAAGACTAGTCCAGCGCTACTGGTATGCAAGGAGACTTATGTGTAATGCACCATGGCTATCTGCTAATAAAGTAATACTACACTGAGCTATCTTCAAACTTTTCATCTTAATTCTCAACATCCATAACCTTTTCTCTAAGGTCATTTCTTGGTAAGCTAAGATGCTTCATATACTATTAATCACCTCACCTCAATACTTCTTAAACCTACCTCTACCTCTTATGAAACACATCAGTATCAAGCTTCCACACCTCCTCACTATGACATCTATTTATGTCCTCTTCACATGATCGAACCATCATAGTCTTGCTTCCTTTAGCTTCTTCTCACAGTGTCACTCTCACATTGTCTAAGATATTTCATTCATAATCTTACCTCTCCTAGTATGCTCGTATATCAACCTCAACATTCTCATTTATACATCTCTTATCATTTTACATGAGAGTTCTTGATTGGCCAAGACTCCACATCGTACAATATAGTTTGCTTAACTATATGACTATGTAGAGCTTACCTTTAAGTTTCGGTGGTGCCTTCTTAATGACAAATTCACTAAATCCAATTTCTAAGCATTTTGGCTCAAATGATTTGAACCTTAACATATCCTTCACAACTTGTTCTCTTTTGCAAATGAAATGATTTGAACCTTCGCAAATCCTTCATAGCTTGTTCTCTTTTGCAAATAAATATTATGTTCCTTTTAGATTGAAATGAGTCATTACAAAATATTACATTATATGTATTGACGATGTAAAATTTTTGATACTGTTAATTGATAATTTAGAATAAATACACTATTTTTTTAAATTAAGAATTCATGTATGAAAGAACCCATTACGCTTGATTCTCTTTTTTCTAATATATTAAAATGGGCCATTTATAAAGTGTAGAATTTTATGCATTGATGACATTTATTCTAATAGGTATAATTAATAGCCTAGCACAAATTTACATCTCTGAAAGCTACATATATAAATAATTTAGGAATCACTATTTTTTCCTAATAATAAAAGATCTTTAATATAATTATAATTGAAATTCGTGTGATATACTGCATATAATTTTTTCAATAAAGTCAATAAATTCATACTAATTAAGATTAAGAGTATAAAAAGTTTATTTGACTCAAATGTGTTACACCATTCGGAACCCATCGCGCCTGTTTGTTTTAGGTTAAAAATGACTTAAGAAAAAGTGCAAATATGCATTGTTTGTATTAATTAATAACCTAGAATAACTATATGCTCACCAGATTTGTAGTCATAGAGTTGAAGAAGACATTTGTGGTGCTTGATTTTATGGATTCTGTGTGAGAATTTAATGTCTGTTACGAAATCCACCCAAACTTTTTGGACTTTCACTTCTATTGTTGCATCTATGAAGTAGATGGATGAGCCGCCTCTTCTTGTCTCACAACAGTTGTCGAGCTTTTCAGTGGAGGAATGAGTAGTTGAAGATGACGATTAGACTAGGGTTTCTAGATCCCCTTTTCTGTGTTAGTTTTTTTTTCATTTCTTTTCTTATCAAACGTTTTTAGGTATGTTGTCTATTTGTGATGTCGGGTCGTTTGATTGGGCTTGAATTATTTCCCTTTTTTAATAATGAGGCTTGGTGGTCTAATAATAATTTTATTGTTTTAGAAGATACATAAAAAATTTAAACTTCACTATTTTTTTTTTAATAATAGAAAATATTCAGCATGATTATTGTTAAAATTCATGTGATATACAACCAATAATAGTGCAATTTCATATATGACGAATTCACGAAATTCATACTAAATTTTAAGTGTCCAGAATAGTTGATTTGGTTCCAATGAATTGGACTCTATGGAATAATCATGTTTGATTACAATTTTTTTTGAATGAAATTTATATTTGTTTTAGATTGAATTGATTAATTAAAATGGTACAAAATTTGTGTATTCATAGTGTAAAATTTTAAAATATGAATAAATTTTCTTTTTTAGAAGTTACATAAATAATTTATGAATGACTAATTTCCATTAATAGTAGAAGATATTCAGTAGTTAATGGTAATTCATATGATGTACAGTTAATGGTACAATTTCATTTTTGATGAATTCACTTAATCCATACTAATTAAGAATAAGGGTATAAAATTATTTATTTAACTTCAACTATATAACACCTTAGAAGTCATAAATGTTGTATCCGATCATAGGGGTTTCACTTCATTGATGTAACCTTAGAAGTCATAAATATCGTGTCCGATCATAGGGGTTTAGATATTCAAGTCTATAAAGAAATTAAACTCATGGGTAACATATTTGGGCAGTAAAAGAAAATATGGTGTCATAGCTTGATTTCCAATGTCATGATGACACCTACTACACCCATAAATAAGTAAGCCTAACCAATATCCCGTAACCATAAGCAATGGAAAATCACGTGGAAGATACAAAAGGAAGTATGAATCTAATAAAAAAGAGAAAAAAAGAAAAAACAATTGAAATATAACAAAAGAAACCATTTCCGAGAACTAGCATCAGTTAGTAATCCAACATCTAATCAAAATAATAATATAAGTTTTTTACAATTACCAACTAAGTATAGACTGTAACTAAACACAAATAAAAACTAGCCTTGCGAAAATAGATTGAAATGAGTAACTCTCGATACCAGAGCCTCACCCTAGTCTTCAAGATCTAAAAGATGCTATGCACAAAATCCAAATGAATGGTGAGAACTTGTTCTATGATGTGCAGGGTACAAAAGCATAGTTTAAGTAGCAAACAAATGGTACTCAATGTGTATAGGCTGACTAAGCTCCACAGATAATGCAAGTATAAAAAATGAAGGTACAACACAAGTAACTACACAAGAGATATAATGAAAATAAGCCAGGTTATAAAAATTAAGAAATAGGGTACACAAAATAAAGAAAGCGAGTCAAAGAACATGTCTAACCAAATGTATAGATCCACCCAACCAAGATAGCATGGTAGGATACATGTAGCTCCCTCATCTGGTATAGTGATTTACATGGTCCTGTAAGGAATGCACGAAATTTGTATACATTACAACAAATTCAATTATCAGAGACAAATAATTTCGTCACTAAAAATCTTGTCTGACGAAAAAGAATTTCGTCACACCATCGTCCCTAAATGTAGGTGGCTAAAAGTATATAAAGACGACTTAGTGCTTCGTCGCTAAAAAAGTTACATTAACTACAAAAAGAAAAATCGTCCCCAAATACATGAACTTTTGTGACAAATCCATTTGTCATAAAAAGTGTATTTGTTTTTTGTACTTAATGGTATGATTTTGTCACTAAAAAAGTTGTTACCACCGACAAAACTATATCCTCACTAATTATTTAGTTCAATTAGTGAAAACACTAATCATCTCTAAAATTATATGTATTTTGTAGTTAAACAACGTAATTCCGTCACTAACTACTGCCTTTTAGGTACGAAAAAAATTCGTTATTAAATGGAAAGATTAGGGACAAATTTACTGTTATAAATAGATTAATAATTTAGTAGTTGAATCTATCATTCGTCACTAAAAGTATCGATTTTACCAACAACATGTAATTGTTACTATAACTTATCATGGTTAGTGACAATCACAAATGTCACAAAATAAAAAAGTATTTCGTATTTAATAAGAATGAGGTATTTGAGACAAATATATGTTTTGTCACTAAATGTAATCAACTTATGACAAACTTATTTGTTTTGTGACAAAAACATTTGTCTTGAAAAGTTAAATTTAATCATTGCTAAAAGTTACCTTTAGTGATAAAATATTTTGTCACTAATTGCAAACATTGATGACATTTAATTATTTTATATTAATATTATTTAAATTAGAGTTTCATAAAGCAAAAAAATGAAATAATAAAACATGCTAAACAATAATAAATCTATGGTCACACATTTAAACATAACTAAAATTCTACTAAGGTAATATCCATTACAAGGTCCTTGCATTAAATTAAAGTATGTCCAATAACCAAAAAAAAAAATCAAACTGAAATAGATGAAATATTACTCCTAAACTAAGATAAGTAGAGCTTTCTTCCATAAAGTACCAATTATATGATGACATAAGAACTTGCATTTATCCTTGATTCAATTTTCACCTTTTATACCTGTGAAAAAAAATAAAGAAATTTATAAGATTTTAAATTTAAACTTAAATTTGTAACACGATATGTTTTCTATATGTTGAAATGCCAAATTGCATAAGCACTGCAAAGACAAAAGATTATTTTTTTTCTTTTCTCTAGTAGTTCAAGAGAATGACTATAACGGATGATTCCAGGAAGCAATCTTTCAGTAATAAAGATAATATATCTCCCACAGGCATAACAAGCACTCAAGATGCATTATAAAGAATTGCATTTCTTACGGCTACAACAATTTTTCAGCTTCCATTGGAGACAATAGATGGGAATTTAGTACTATTGTGATATTCAAAAGAAATTCTTCAAGCATTTGTGTTATCTCTGATGTTTGTATGAAGAAGTTTATATGGGAGTGCCTCCTGGTTTGAGAGACTACACTAATTCTCTATATGATTACTCACTGTTCTATAGAAAGAGAAGTACATTTACTGTCTTCGCAGGTGTTTATGTTGATGACATTCTACTTACAGGAACAGAAACTGTTGAAATTCATGAACTGAAAAATTCCCTTCAACTTCAATTTAATATCAAGGATCTAGTCGATTGCACTTTCTAGGATTGGAGATCCTGTACAAGGATGATGGGATTCTTATTTGTCAAAGGAAATTTGTTTTGGACCGCCTTAAGAGTTCAATTGCGATGATCTCACTTCCCTGGTTTCTCCCCTTATCCTAATATTAAGCTAAAAGCACATGAAGGAAAAGTACTTGATGGAGTAGAAATTGCTAGCTAGTTCAGAGTGTTTTGTCAATTCATGTTTGTGATCTCTTGTAATCACTAACAATCAGTTTTAAAGAAGAAAAGAATCAAACTTTTTTAGCCAAAAAAAAAAACCAACAACGCTTCCTAAAAACTCAAAAACTGAGTTGCAAACTTAGCTTTCCGAATACTTTAGCTAAAATGCAAGCTAAAAGAATAGTACACAACTGAAAATGTTGCAGAATACAAGTGCAAAGGAAAAGGATAAAACTTTCCGGACCTAAAATTGATTTATTTCTAACTATGCCTAGAATGTTGAACAGACGATATGTTTTTTTTCATAGGGTAAGGAACTTAATATATTGAAGACTGCTTTATGTGCAAGATATATCTATTGAACACAAGTAATCCCCCCCTCCCCCCCCCCCAAAAAAAAAACAAAACAGTGGCTCCCTGGATATAAATTCTATCGAAATAAAAACTCTCTTAACTTATCCACCCCCAACAAACAGAGAATCTTCCCCAAATACACCAAAAGTACGGAGTAAGAGACTGAGAAGAATAACAATTGCAACTCTACAATGTCGATATCCTACTCCCATGATCTAAAAATCTACAAAATTTTGTAATAAGAAATTTGTTATGTATTTCTACTTAGCTATAGACAATGCTTCCCCTCTATAAGGTATTATAGTATTTTCACACTCTATCCACTAAACTTAGGAAGTAGCTGAAGTGTAAAGTATAGGACATGTTACACACTAAAAATATTTATGAGGTAAGATATTAACATTTATATCATAATATAAGTAAAATGTAACATGTATAAAATATGACTTGTTAAACATGGACTTTAAGTCGTCTAAATAAAATTATGAAAGTACCTAAAGTTGATATTCTAGTGGAGTTCAGACTCCGCTGCGTCATACGAAAAAAGCATTCAATGTTAGACACTAAATGCTACATATTTATATATTTAGTAAAAGGAAATTAAACAAAACTTGTCATATAAATTTGTGTTACTTCTAACCTTGATGGTGATGGGCGAGAAAAAAGTTGCATTTTTCTGAACAGTTCTTCTTGGAATGACATTACAGTACCAAATTGAGAATTTAATGCTTGTATTTGAGATTGTTGCTCTTTTATTTGACACTGCTAATCTTCTATTCTAGACTGTTGATTTTCTACCATTGTTTAAGTTACATTTAATCTACTTTGTAACTCATGGTGGGCACTAGCAGCTTCCTGTTTCGCCTTTTTGAGCGAGTCTTCTAACTCTGCCGTTCTCCTTTGTGTAGATCTTATAGTATTATGTTTTGAACCATGACCGAGTCCTTTTATGTACCCAGACTTTGTACCAAGTACAATGTCCACAATTTCATCAATAGTCATGGAAGACTCTCCCAAAGCATATAGATCTTTTAAATCTATCATGTTGTTCTACATAAAAATATTAATATTATTTAAAAGAGAATACACAACTTCTGAAAAATTTTGATTAAAAAAATGTAATGAGTATTTTGTTAAGAGACAAATTGAGTTTCTTACATAATGAGTCACAGCCTCTAAAGATGACCATTCTTTCTCACTTGTGTAAGGAGTATGCTTATAGAACTCGATTCGGTCAGGTTCAACTCCTTCAGGTTTACTTTCACCCTGTGAAATAAGAAAAATAATAGAATAATACTAAAGTTTCATTAGTAAAAAGAATAAAATTGGTCTAACTTACCATTTCAGCACGAGCTGCTACAAATGCTTTTGACCCCATGAAATGATTAGATTTGAGCTTAGTCGATTAACCTTGTTTATGTCGCATCATCTCTACAAATTAAATACAAAATATCATAATTTATAACTTTAATAACAAGTAGAATAACCTGAATATAAATTACCTTGTGCTCTGGATTTATCCACATGTCACAAAGTCTATTCCAATTTTCTTGGTTCAACTCTGGCACTTCAATATTACGAGCTTCTTCTGAGCGTGCACTTTCAAATAATTTTTTTTAACTTGTAGCACCATTGTCGGCTTCTATTTTTCAGAATATCCTCACAGGTATCTTTCACATAATGCTCATCCAAATTAATCTCAAACCTTTCCTAAAAAGACATACAAATTTTGAAGAAACACACAAAACGTTCATAATTTATTTCATATTAAAACAATAAACAATGACATCTGCTTATAACATATTAATTAACTTCAAACTCAAGTACCCTTTGTGAATCATAGGTTGCAGTTCAATAACTTAGTTTACATTCAAAAGTAATGCTCTTGACATCCTACCTACATACATAATGTCAATCTTTTTTATTTCCAATGAAGTAATGACACAAATTGTTAAGGAGAGACTTAACATAAATTTCATCTTGTCAAGTGCCTCAAGATCATTATTCCCAAATACCTTGAAGGCTTAGGTACTAGGAACCTGGCAAGAGATAATAGATCCTGCTATTTTTTAAATTTATTTTTTTTTTGTGATTTTTAATTTGAGTTGGGTCATACCTGGTAGTTTAAAGGATGCTTACATAAGAGTTAGAACTCTTGAAAAGTTGATAAATCTATCAAACAAATTTGAAAAATAATCCTCATATGTTTTTATGTGCGTGGACCTTACCAAAGACATACCATCTCATGTTTCGATGGGGTTTGATGAAGAAGATTTAACTATAGGAAGGTGGCAAGCTGTACAATATGAAGGAGTGCCATCTTATTGCCAAAACTGCAAGCACCAGGGACATTTAGTTCAGGATGGCACAATCAAAAGGAGAGATAATGAACAAAAGAGAAGGAAAGAGCTTGAACTGGAAAGGCAAGATGGGTTGATTGATGAATCTAGGAATAAAGAAGCAGGGTCTGGGAATCAGAAAATGCAAAAGGCCTCTACATGTGTTATTAATAAGTAATGAGAACAAAGGGATGACACACATCATCAACAACCACAGTGGCAAATTCAGAGAAGGAGGCAGGGAAACAGAATGTCTTTAACTAAAGTCAAAAGGAGTCTGCAATCCATCAAGCCAATGTTCTGCAGAAGGATAACCTAGCTTTTATTTCTCCAAATTCTTACATTGATCTGGAAGTGCATGATCAGTCGAATGATCATCAGGAAAAAGTCCCTGTTGAAGCTGTAAATCATCCTAATAAGGTTACTGATGCACAGAACAAAAAAATGCTTACTCCTTTGAAACAGCAGCAGCAAGGTGTGGAAAGTCATGCTCAATCTGGTAATGCCAGACAAAATAATGATGCAAGGACTTCAGGTATTGACTCATTGCATCCCAAAACCCAGATCCCTTTAAATTCTGTATTGCTTTCTGAAGTTCAGGGAGTACAGTTGGGAAAAGACAGGAGGAGCCTACCAAATTGCAGGATGGGGTTTCCGGGGGGAGGGATCTAGCTCATGTTTTTCATGAGCACCCTTACACTAACCATAAGAGTGACTTTAGAGCCACTGTTACCACTTTGGCTACTCTAAATCTCAGCAAGTGCGAAATGTTGATAATCAGAATATTCGGCATGTTGAAAATGTTGATAATTAGTAAGTTCAGAATGTTGTTATTAAGAATTTTAAGCAGATTCAGAATGTTGATACTGGGGAAAGACTTGTTGATCAGAATTATGAGGTTCATGAAGGTAGTATAGATAATCAGCATGTGGGTGGTTGGGTTCATGATCGCAGTGTTATTCCAATTCAAAACCTCAACAATAAGTCACAGGAAAGACTAAGCAAGAAGAAAAGAGATGCCATTAGGAAAAGACTCCAAAGAGATACTAGGCAACAGGTTGCAGAATCCCCTTCAAGTCAAAATAAACTTGTCTCTTCTGGTTATAAAAGTGACTGCAGACTCAAAAGTGTCCCTATTATTAATGATGGGTATGAAGTAGTCAATTTTGTGGAATGAGGTTGATCAAGATGATAAGTCCATGGATGAAAATGAAGAAGGAGTGCCTGACCCTAATTCTCATGATGAGTTTCAACAAGAAAATCAGGAAGCAACTAAGAAGCATGGTTTGTCACCAAGAGGTAGGAAAGATAAGAGGCAAAGCAAGAAACCACCTATGAGGAGTACATGTTCTAATTCTAGCAGGCCAAATACTAGATCCATGAGTAGATGTTTATGATGATCAGATCACTTTGTTGGAATACAAGAGGTATTAACACCAGAAGCTCTCTAGAGAGGCTAAAGAATCTCAAGAAAATGTACAATCTTGGTTTGATTGCCATTCTTGAACCTTTTTCTAATAACTCTTATCTTAATAGTAATAGAATCTAGTTGGGGATGGATAATGCTACTAGTAATCAAAATGGTAAGATTTGGTTGTTGTGGAATAGTGACTACACCTGTAATATCATAGAAATTGGTGAGCAGCACATCACTTGTGAAATTCAGCATGAAGAATTGATTGATAATTTTTGGATTTCCTTTATATATCCTAAGTGTAGCAATCACTTGAGGAGGCCTTTGTGGGATAGACTTCTTTATTTTGCTACTGAAGATGTTCCCTGGTGCACTATTAGGGACTTTAATGTGATCACTTCACCTGAGGAAAAGAGAGGTGGCTTGATGTACAATGTGAACAGAAGTCTTGAATTCATCAGTGTGATTGAAGCTTGTGGGCTTACCGATCTTGGTTTTAATGGTGACTCTTGGTGTAATCAAAGTTCTGCTGATGCTAGAATTTGGAAAAGATTGGATAGGACTATGGTAAATGACAAATGGTTAGCTATGATGCCTCAAACCACTATTGAGCATTTGCCTAATGTGAGTTCTGATCATACAACTCTGCTGATGGAAATGGTTAATAGGCAAGACACTCATATCAAATACTTCAAATTCCTTCATTATTGGGTGGAGAATGAGTATTTTTTGGATACTGTGAAAACTTGCTGGAATGGAGAAGCTGGGGGTAATCCTATGTGAAGATTTCATCAAAAAATGAAAAGAGTAGCTGCTACACTTAGTGCTTAGTCCAAGAAAGAATATGGGGATATATTTGCTACTGTGAGAGATTTTAAAGCTAAAGTCAGGGTTGCTGAAGATCAGATCATGCAGAATAATTGCCAACCAAGTTAAAAGTACTGAAGTACTAGGGGTGCCATCTTATTGCCAATACTGCAAGCACCAGGGGCATTTAGTTCAGGATGGCACCATCAAGAGGAGAGATGATGAACAAAATAGAAGGAAAGAGCTTGAACTGGAAAGGCAAGGCGGGTTGACTGATGAATTTGGGAATAAAGAAGCAAGGTCTGGAATCAGAAAATGCAAAAGGGCTCTAACAGTGTTAATAATAAGGCAAGAACAAAGAGATGACACACAACATCAACAACTACGGTGGCAAACTCAGAGAAGGAGGCAGGGGAAACTGAATGTCTTTAACCAAAGTCAAAAGGAGTCTGCAATCCATCAAACCAATTTTCTACAGAAGGGTAACCTAGATTTTATTTCTCCAAATTCTTACATTGATCTCAAGTGCAGGATCAGCCGAATGATCATCCGGAAGAAAAAGTCCCTGTTGAAGCCATAAATCATCCTAATAAGGTTGTTGATGCACAAAACAAAAAAATGCTACTCTTTTGAAACAGCAACAACAAGGTGCAGAAAGTAATGTTCAGGCTTTGTCAGAGCAAGGAGTATATCTGAAAAACCCCTACTGCTACAACTTATAGAATGGCCTTTGCAACATAAGTTTAAAATATTTGAATTGAGAGGAATTAAATTGCCAACCAAGTTAAAAGTACTGAACTACTAGTTGTTATCTTCTGTAGATGATTCCTGAGAAAGATTTTTGTATGGAAGTGTAATGACCCGTTAGATTATTTTAAAAATTAGTCCTCTTGTTTTCTTAAAATATCCTGCTCGTAAATTTTAAAGGGGTATTTTGGACTATTCGACAAATTATAGCTACTAAATTCACGGGGGAAAGTTAGACATTTAATTTAATTAATAGACTAAAGTGACAACTTATCCCATAATATTTGTCTTATGAGTATTAAAATAAATAGTAGTATTATCACTTTTAATACCTAATTAAAAGAAAATAAGAGAAGAGGAAAAAGGGTTTGAAAGAAAAATAAAGAGAGGCGCTGCTGCAGGGGGCAACAAATTGCTTCAGGTAAGTGAATACCTTTCACTGCAATTTGTTAAATTAGTGAAAAACAACAAATGTTAGCAAGGAAAATGTTGCAGGTGCATAAAGTAGTAATAAAAATATTGCCAGGAAGTGCTAGCAATTACGGAAAAATGGAGGCGCTGCTTTGTGCAGCGTCATCCTCATCCTGCGCACATATGCATATATTATATATATTATATTCTAATTTTGTCCTTTTCTTATAAGATTCTAAGCATTATTAGTGTATTGGTGAATAAACCTAACCAAAAATTTTAGAAAAAATGCAAAATTGATGCCGCAGCATGTACTGTTTTTTTTTTCAAATTATTTTTTTTATACATTGTGATATGAGTTTTTATAAAAAAAAAAAAAGAGCTTACACAATTAAATAATAGGTACATTAAATTATAGAATATTATTAAATTCACGGCATGTAGAGGAATATGGACTAAATCCTAGGTTTGAAAGTTAGGAATTGAATTATTGAATTAGATGAAATTTTGTGGTTAGACTAGATATATAGTAATACGAGTGTCATTGGACTCCTTGTGACGTGTATGTTCCATTCTTGATAGAGAATTTTCATTGTGGGAGTTGAATTCAAGATTTGGTTCATTCGGTAGAAGTGTTCGGTTGCGGTTTCGACATTGAGGTAGGTTTGGCTATCCTTCTTTGAGATTGGGATTGAGTTATTGAATATCCTTATGTTGTAATCTATGGGATGAGATCATATCGTGTGTTGGGTTGATAATTCTTATTGTGTTGCTTCGAGAGCATGTGAATCCTAAATTGAGAATAGTGTGAATATGACATGTTGAGTAAGGGAGAAAATTTGTGCTTATTGAGAGGAATGTTGTTTCCATAATTGTGTCTTGCTTGCATACATCCTCATACTACATGTCATGATATTTTGGAAGTTGTGAATGGTGATTTTTATCATGAGTCCTTGACCAAGGGCACTTGGGTGGCAAGGTATTGATATATTGTGATTGAGGTATATGGCCTGCGAGGTCCCCATGGGTCCCCTTAGTCTGGGAGCCTTAGCTCGACGGGGGTGTATACGACAGGCTGTGCGACGGTCTTGATACCACCTTGCATTGCATTGCACTGCACGACATTGCATACCATTTTATTTTACTACTTTTGGTTGATTGGGTTGGCTTATGTCAGATTGTATGTTTGTTTTGCTTGCGCTATCATATATATATTGGCAACACCGATGTCGGACTGGTTTTTCTGTTGCAGGTGGAAGCGTTCCTAGATTATTTCATAGCTTATTCAATTTCAAATTCCCAGTCGGTTAAACCTACTGGGTACATATTATGTGTACTCACCCCTACTCCTTTCTCCCCCGCAGATTCTCGTTAGGATTATCCACGTGGTAGTTGAATTGCTCGTGCACTTGGTTCATACCAGATCTAGTGGTGAGACTCAGAGCTTCGAGCTTCCATTGGATTCTATCTTAGTTGCTTGGTCTTTATTTCTAATCGAAGACTGAAATGCATTTATTTCTTTAATTAGTTATTAGATGCTCTTTATACTCGTGACACCAGGTTTTGGGACATTGTTTTTACGTGGTGACTATTTGTTTATTGGATTTCTCTCCTTCTAGGTTACATTTATTATTGAGAATGAAATTAAGTGGTCTTTTAGTCATGGCCCCATTTTGGGTCGTGACAAGTTTGGTATCAGAGCTCTAGGTTCACCGGTCTCATGAGTTAAAGAGCAGGGTGTCTAGTAGAGTCTTGCTGATCGGTACGTAGACGTCCGTATCTATCTGCGAGAGGCTACAGGATGCTTGTTAGGAGAAATCCTCTTTCCATTGATTCATTTCGTGCGATTTGTTCATTCAAGTTTTGTACGCTTCTAATCTATTCTTACTGCACAGATGGCGAGAACTAGAGCTAGAAATACCGAAGATGAGTCGGTACCTGCTGTCCAAGCCCCAGCTAGAGGGCGAGGCAGAGCTCGTGGCAGAGCTAGAGGTCGAGGTCGAGCTAGAGGAGCAGCACCAGTCCGAGGTCAGACTAGAGGGGCTTTACCTGAGCCTATTGCTGACCCAGTTTATGAGCATGAGGAGCAGACTGAGGACCCAGTTCAGCCTCCTGCATCCTTAAAGGGTACACCAGTATTACAGGAGTTATTGATTCGATTGTTGGCAAGGTTGGAGGACACCCCTGCCTCTAGTGATGTTCCAGGTACCTCAGTTCCTGCTATACCGGTTGGTCCTTCACAGCCAGCTCAGGAACTTAAATGGGATTTCAGACCTCGAGTCCATTTTCTATGCCTTCTATTGCACCTCCGAGGTTCTCAGCCCCGCCAGTTTCTGCTAGTGCTGCTATGTCCCTGTCTGAGAAGAAGAGCTTTGAGAGATTTGTGAGATTGACTCCTCCCAAATTTGATGGTACCGCTGGGGATGGGGCATATGATTTCCTGACAGAGTGCCAGGATCGATTGTTTAATTTGGGTGTTCTGGAGGCCCACGGAGTAGCTTACACCTCTTATCAGTTCACAGGCATGGCCAGAGAGTGGTGGAGGTCGGTTATGGCCCGGAGGCCAGTTGATGCTCCAGCGATGGATTGGGGGCAGTTTACAGAGATCTTTCTTGAGAAGTTTGTACCATACAGCCTTCGTGATAGACGTCGTGATCAGTTCGATAGATTGGAGCAGGGTTCCATGACTGTGACCGAGTACGAGGCACGGTTCCATAAGTTATCCCGTTATGCCATGTCCAGTATTCCCACAGAGTTCGAGCGGATCCGCCGATTTGTGAAGGGGTTCACAAGTTATCTTCAGGAGGCCACAGCCTCTCTTGTGTTATCTGGTGGTTCCTTTCAGAGCATAGTTGACCATGCTAGAATGATAGAGGGCATCAGACAGGCCCGTCAGGGTGGTGGTAAGAGGTCCCGCTATCACGGTCAGTTTGGTAGTCATGCACCCAGAGACAGAGATTCTCAGAGGCAGGGCGCTCAAGGTTATCAAGGGAGACCAGTTCATGCTGCCATTCCTAGTGCAGGTAGTACAGGCTGGTCCGGACCTAGAGGTTGTTATGTGTGTGATGAGTTCGGCCACCATGCCAAGGATTGTCCTAAGCGTGCTCCTACTTCTTTTCCATCGGGGACACAAACGGCACGGTCTACACCAGCTCCAGCAGTCAGAGGCGCTTCACAGAGTGCGAGGGGTAGCACTAGAGGTGCTAGGGGTGGAGCTCGAGGTGGTGCTCGAGGTGGATCGCAGGTTAGTGGGGAGCGCCAGGTGTGTTATGCCATTCCAGGCCGTGCTGAGGCAGAGACATCTGATGCTGTGATTACAGGTATTATTCCAGTTTGCCATCGTTCAGCTTCAGTATTATTTGACCCTGGGTCCACCTATTCATATGTATCCACTTATTTTGCTCATGATATTGATAGTGTGTGTGAGCCTCTTGATGTGCCTATTTCTGTTTCTACACCCGTGGGTGAATCTTTAGTGGTGGATCGGGTCTATCGGGGTTGTATTGTGGTATTCTCAGGTAGGGAGACCCAGGCTGATTTGATCCTTCTAGACATGCTCGACTTTGATGTTATCTTGGGTATGGATTGGTTGTCCCCTTATCATGTGATCCTTGATTGTTATGCTAAGACTGTGACTTTAGCGTGTTCGGGTTTACCCCAAAATGTGGGCAGGTGCTCTCAACTCTTACCCTAAGGGGATTATTTCTTATGTTCGTGCTCGGCATATGATAGAGCATGGGTGTTTATCTTATTTGGCTCATGTACGTGATATTTCTAAGGAGTCATCTTCTTTAGAGACCATGAGGGTGGTGAGGGAGTTCATGGATGTGTTTCCTACAGATTTACCAGGTGTTCCTCCAGATCGTGATATTGACTTTGCCATTGATTTGGAGCCGGGCACTAAGCCCAAATCCATTTCTCCTTATCGAATGGCTCCTGCAGAGTTAAAGGAATTGAAGGAGCAATTAGAAGATTTGTTGAAGAAGGGGTTTATTCGGCCTAGTGTGTCACCTTGGGGTGCACCAGTGTTGTTCGTAAAGAAAAAGGATGGTACTATGAGAATGTGCATTGACTATCGTCAGTTGAACAAAGTGACCATCAAGAACAAGTATCCCTTGCCTCGTATTGATGACTTATTTGATCAACTTCAGGGTGCCTCAGTGTTCTCAAAAATTGATTTGAGGTCAGGGTATCATCAGTTGAAGGTTCGGGAGTCAGACATCCCTAAGACTGCTTTTAGGACTCGATATGGGCACTATGAGTTTGTGGTTATGTCATTTGGGCTGACTAATGCCCCTGTCGCCTTTATGGAGTTGATGAACCGAGTGCTCAGACCTTACCTGGATTCCTTTGTGATTGTATTTATTGACGACATATTGGTGTATTCCAAGAGTGAGGCAGACCATGCTCGTCACCTGAGGGCCGTGCTCCAGAGATTGCGTAAGAAGAAACTGTATGCTAAATTCTCTAAATGCGAGTTTTGGCTCAAGTCTGTGACTTTCTTGGGTCATGTTGTGACTAAGGATGGTATTACGGTTGATCCAGCCAAGGTTGCAGCAGTTCGTGATTGGGTGAGACCCACTTCAGTGACTGAAATCCAGAGTTTCATTGGGCTGGAAGGTTATTATCGTCGATTTGTTCAAGGATTCTCCTCTATTGCAGCTCCTTTGACTAGGCTGACTCAGAAGGAAGTTGCATTTCTATGGACCGATGAATGTGAGGTGAGCTTCCAGAGGCTCAAGGAGTTATTGACTTCAGCACCTATTTTAGCATTGCCCGAGGAAGGTGTAGCCTTTGTTGTTTATTGTGATGCTTCGGGTGTCGGTTTAGGTGGAGTATTGATGCAGAAGGGAAGAGTTATAGCTTATGCTTCGCGACAGTTGAAGGTCCATGAGCGGAACTACCCTACTCATGATTTGGAGTTAGCCGCGGTGGTTTTTGTTTTGAAGTTGTGGAGGCATTATCTCTATGGGGTGCATTGCGAGATCTTTACAGACCATCATAGCCTCAAATATATTTTCTCTCAGCCTAATTTGAACATGAGGCAGCGCAGGTGGTTGGAGTTGTTGAAAGATTACGATATCTCTATTCTCTATCACCCTGGCAAGGCTAATGTGGTAGTGGATGCCTTGAGCCAGAATCCTTCTAGTATGGGTAGTTTGGCATATCTTAGAGCGGAAGAGAGGCCCTTAGCTTTGGAGGTTCAGTCTTTGGCCAGACAGTTGATCAGACTTGACATCTCCCCATCTCACAGTGTGCTGGCCTTTATCGAGGCTAGATCTACATTGATGGATCAGATTCGTGCTCACCAATTTGATGATGATAAATTATGTGCAATTCGATACAAAGTGTTGAGGGGTGAAGCTAAGTCAGCTTTTCTTGATTCTGAGGGAGTTTTAAGAATTAATGGGCGCATTTGTGTGCCTAAGGTAGGTGATTGGGTTCCTTTGATATTGGAGGAGGCTCATTGTGCTAAGTATTCCATTCACCCTGGTGTGGCAAAAATGTTTCATGATTTGAAGCAACATTATTGGTGGTGTGGGATGAAGAGCGACATTTTGGAGTTTGTGGCTAAGTGTTTGAATTGTCAGCAGGTTAAGTATGAGCATCAAAAGCCAGGAGGTCCGATGCAGCGGATGCCCATTCCCGAGTGGAAGTGGGAGCGTATTACTATGGATTTTGTGACTGGATTACCCGTGACGTTGGGCAAGTTTGACTCTATTTGGGTGATTGTAGACAGGTTGACCAAATCAGCTCACTTCATTCCGGTAAGGACTAGCCACAGTGCGGAGCAGCTAGCTAGGATCTATATACATGAGATTGTTAGGTTGCATGGGGTGCCTATCTCTATTGTGTCAGATCGAGGTTCGGTGTTCACCTCCCAATTTTGGAAGGCATTGCAGCATGGGTTAGGTACACGATTAGACATGAGTTCGGCATTTCATCCTCAGACAGACGGTCAGTCCGAGCGGACCATTCAGGTGTTGGAGGACATGCTTAGGGCATGTGTGATTGACTTTAGTTCTCGATGGGACCAACACTTGCCCTTAGCGGAGTTTGCTTATAATAACAGTTATCACTCCAGTATTCAGATGGCACCATTTGAGGCATTGTATGGGCGTAGATGTCGATCACCTATTGGGTGGTTCGACACAGTCACCGTCGAGGCATTAGACACTGATTTGCTCAGGGATGCTATGGAGCGGGTGCGCCTGATCCAGAGTCGACTATTGACAGCCCAGAGTCGGCAGAAGAGCTATGCTGATCGGAGAGTTCGCCCCTTGGAGTTTATGGTTAGTGATCATGTGTGGCTGAGGATATCACCCATGAAGGGTGTGATGAGGTTCGGGAAGAAGGGCAAGCTTAGCCCGAGGTTTATTGGCCTGTTCGAGATTCTTAGGAGAGTAGGTGAGGTGGCTTATGAGTTGGCTTTGCCACCTAGATGGTCAACTGTTCATCCAGTATTTCACGTCTCCATGCTCCGAAAATACATACCAGACGAGTCTCATATTATTTCTTATGATACCATAGAGTTGAGTCCGGATTTGACTTATGAGGAGGAGCCCGTAGCCATTCTAGATAGACAGGTTCGTAGGCTCAGGACTAAGGAGATTACTTCAGTTAAAGTTCAGTGGCGACATCGGCCTGTTGAGGAGGCTACTTGGGAGACAGAGTCAGACATGCGTGCTCGATATCCTCAACTTTTCGAAGCTTCAGGTACTCTCTTTTACCTTATGTTCGAGGACGAACATGATTCTTAGTGGTGGATGATGTAATGACCCGTTAGATTATTTTAAAAATTAGTCCTCTTGTTTTCTTAAAATATCCTGCTCGTAAATTTTAAAGGGGTATTTTGGACTATTCGACAAATTATAGCTACTAAATTCACGGGGGAAAGTTAGACATTTAATTTAATTAATAGACTAAAGTGACAACTTATCCCATAATATTTGTCTTATGAGTATTAAAATAAATAGTAGTATTATCACTTTTAATACCTAATTAAAAGAAAATAAGAGAAGAGGAAAAAGGGTTTGAAAGAAAAATAAAGAGAGGCGCTGCTGCAGGGGGCAACAAATTGCTTCAGGTAAGTGAATACCTTTCACTGCAATTTGTTAAATTAGTGAAAAACAACAAATGTTAGCAAGGAAAATGTTGCAGGTGCATAAAGTAGTAATAAAAATATTGCCAGGAAGTGCTAGCAATTACGGAAAAATGGAGGCGCTGCTTTGTGCAGCGTCATCCTCATCCTGCGCACATATGCATATATTAGATATATTATATTCTAATTTTGTCCTTTTCTTATAAGATTCTAAGCATTATTAGTGTATTGGTGAATAAACCTAACCAAAAATTTTAGAAAAAATGCAAAATTGATGCCGCAGCATGTACTGTTTTTCTTTTTCAAATTATTTTTTTTATACATTGTGATATGAGTTTTTATAAAAAAAAAAAAAAGAGCTTACACAATTAAATAATAGGTACATTAAATTATAGAATATTATTAAATTCACGGCATGTAGAGGAATATGGACTAAATCCTAGGTTTGAAAGTTAGGAATTGAATTATTGAATTAGATGAAATTTTGTGGTTAGACTAGATATATAGTAATACGAGTGTCATTGGACTCCTTGTGACGTGTATGTTCCATTCTTGATAGAGAATTTTCATTGTGGGAGTTGAATTCAAGATTTGGTTCATTCGGTAGAAGTGTTCGGTTGCGGTTTCGACATTGAGGTAGGTTTGGCTATCCTTCTTTGAGATTGGGATTGAGTTATTGAATATCCTTATGTTGTAATCTATGGGATGAGATCATATCGTGTGTTGGGTTGATAATTCTTATTGTGTTGCTTTGAGAGCATGTGAATCCTAAATTGAGAATAGTGCGAATATGACATGTTGAGTAAGGGAGAAAATTTGTGCTTATTGAGAGGAATGTTGTTTCCATAATTGTGTCTTGCTTGCATACATCCTCATACTACATGTCATGATATTTTGGGAAGTTGTGAATGGTGATTTTTATCATGAGTCCTTGACCACGGGCACTTGGGTGGCAAGGTAGTTGATATATTGTGATTGAGGTATATGGCCTGCGAGGTCCCCATGGGTCCCCTTAGTCGGGAGCCTTAGCTCGACGGGGGTGTATACGACAGGCTTTGCGACGGTCTTGATACCACCTTGCATTGCATTGCACTGCACGACATTGCATACCATTTTATTTTACTACTTTTGGTTGATTGGATTGGCTTATGTCAGATTGTATGTTTGTTTTGCTTGCGCTATCATATATATATTGGCAGCACTGATGTCAGACTGGTTTTTCTGTTGCAGGTGGAAGCGTTCCTAGATTATTTCATAGCTTATTCAATTTCAAATTCCCAGTCAGTTAAACCTACTGGGTACATATTATGTGTACTCACCCCTACTCCTTTCTCCCCCGCAGATTCTTGTCAGGATTATCCACGTGGTAGTTGAATTGCTCGTGCACTTAGTTCATACAAGATCTAGTGGTGAGACTCAGAGCTTCGAGCTTCCATTGGATTCTATCTTAGTTGCTTGGTCGTTATTTCTAATCGAAGACTGAAATGCATTTATTTCTTTAATTAGTTATTAGATGCTCTTTATACTCGTGACACCAGGTTTTGGGACATTGTTTTTATGTGGTGACTATTTGTTTATTGGATTTCTCTCCTTCCAGGTTACATTTATTATTGGGAATGAAATTAAGTGGTATTTTAGTCATGGCCCCATTTTGGGTCGTGACAGGAAGCTTGAATGAATGAATGAATAATGAATATATACCACTAGTTGTTATTTTAATATCAAGTAGTTGGTCTGATGTACTATTTGTTTGTTAGTTGTTAGTGATAAATTCTCGTTATTTATTTCAAAAGAAGACAGTGAACAAAGAAAAAGAGACCATTAGTAAACTTACTACTAGTATCGATAGAGATAGATATCGCCAAGTACTTCTCCCCAAAAATATTAGATGGATCAAATATTAGCAATACCCAAAATAAGAACTCAATACAATCACTATCAGAATCCTTACCTGGTACCTGACTAGTGTTGCATCTTTGTCCTCCCTTGTAAGTTATTTGCACTTGTTTAGAAGCAAAAGAAAATTTTGAGCATTTATCCCTAGTACATTGGATAGCTTAGCCGATTGAACTGGTTTAGTTGGCCTTCCTTTACCAATTGGGATCTCTATTTTCATCTTGCATCCCTGAGCCTTCCTCATTTTCTCAAGATCTTTCCCTCTAGTTTTATCACGACTTTTTCTGATTTTAGTAGCATCACTTGACAAAAAGAAGTGATCTTAAAATACCACATGTAATCTACAAAATGACATATATGACAGTTTGACACAGGATGAAGACTAAAACAACTGAAAATTTCCCTTTGTTTTTTGTTGTATATTAAGTAAAATAATTCATCGACAAAACAAAGAGAATATATGAGAGCTAACAACAAGCTTTTGATCATTTCTATCATGTCGACTAATTATAAGTTCCACATATTATATAAATATCGTTGGATTCCAAATGTGTAGATTACAACACCTATTCATTCAGAAAAAAGGTTCAAATTGTGCATATTGATAGAGTAGGTACCTTTACATACCCTATTTTTATGTCATGATGAGCAAAACAGAGTTGATTCAAACATAAATCAAGTTTACTAATAGTGACAGAATCAACTTCATTTCTCCTACTACATCGTTTGCCTAACATTATTCTCACCTTCCTTAGATCCTCAGATAATGCACTATTGTCTATATTTTTTTATTACATGTTCAACATAAATGAACGTTTCAATGGTTAATGTTTAGGATTCCAACTTAGCCGATAACTAAATAATCAAATCCTAATCAATATAATAACGTATTACCTGTATTCACTATAGGAGTAAGGTTATTTGATTCATCCAGTGATTGAGTATCTTGAATAGTTTCCCTTCTAAGTATAGTTTGCTTAAAGACACGTCGATCTGGTGCCATTTTTTTTTTTTTTAGAATTCTACCAAAACACAAAATGTAATTTTAGAAATTTTGTTTCACATTGCAAATGAAACTTTTTTGTTTGTTTTCTCATATATATATGTGGTGGTTTATCCTGAAATTCATTTGGAGCCAAAAACCAAAGAAAAAAAAAAAGCACCAAAAGATAGTTGTCTCCATAACCCACAAACATAGGAAGTGGAGGAGTGCACTTTCTTTTTAATCTAACATTTATCTTTTCTCCAGTTAATATTTACAAAATAAAATTACACCCACGCAAGGGCATAAATGTCCATTAATATTTTAGGAAATAAATTTGCACCCACAAAAGGCATAAATCTCTAGCAATTTGATTTATCAAAACAAATAATAAAGACAAATTGTTTATATTTAGAACCAGAAATAAAAATCATGTTTAGAACTAGAAAGAAAAATCAAGAAATGACTTCTCTTGAAGGGAAAAAATAAATAAAAAATCAGAATACTAATTTTAGTAGCAATTCGAAAAACTATTGAATTTATAATGAATACCTCAAAAAAACATAAATATTGATGTCTTTAGCTGAAACTCAAAACCCTGCGCCTCATACTTCTCGTTGATAGTCCAAAACAATTGAATCGCAAGACAACCCATTTCGAAAATCAAGGGAATTGGCTAAGAGCAACATATTGGACCATTGTTCATCTTTTGTCAGATGCGATTTTGTTGTCAAACAAACTAACCATAGCAAAAGATATGGTGAAGTCATCATCGATAATATCTGAGCAAACATGCAAAGTTTCAGACTCTGAAATTGGGATCTGAAGAAGCTCTACTTCAACGATGGAGAACTTTGTGGATGAACCTCCACACCAATAGTGGGTTCATATTTCTTCTTGAATTCACCAATGAGATGCCTTTTGACAAAAGTTGTCTTCCCAGTTGCTTCATCGCCCAACAAGTTTGAAGCTTGGATAATCGACAGTTTGTTGATTTGGTAGAGCTATATCGAATCGAAGAGATGAGGCAAAAAGACATTTGGAGAGCTAGGGTTTTTATGATGAGGCGATGAAGAAGCTAAGGTTGGAAGCTTTAACAAAAATAACTTCATAAAATGAAATGTGTAAAATATTTTATCTGCACTCAAGCTAATCAACGTTGAGGACATGCGGCTACTGGAAAAAAAAACAAAATTGACAGACAAAAACAATTTAAAAAGTGGACCAATATTTATTTAATTTTTAAAAAAAATAAAAGGAGGAAGTATGAATTTGAATTAGTTGGACTTCAATGAATATTCTGAATCTCATTGTTGCTGATAAAATCATGCTAATGAAAAAAAATATAAATTAAATAAATAAGATAGTATAAAAATTGCATGGAATCACATGATATATAAAGGTTGAGAGTGAGAATAAAATAAAAAATAAAGCTGCTTACCAAAGATAGTTGCCTAGGGGTATTCTTAACACTGTCAATAGTTACAGAATAAAATAATAAATTCGTGCCAAGTTTAGAAATGTTTTTAATATTTTTCTCTTCTTTCCCTTCAAGTGTCAAATTCATAATAATATTAGTTGCACGACTTTTAATGATTTATATAAAAAAATCCTTATATACGAAATAAATTATTGAAATTGAAAGTACTCTTCAAATTTGCTTTTTATTGAAAATGAGACAATGTTCACGAAGTTCTAATGGAAAGAAAACCCCAGCTGGACTATACAACCATGAGTATATGATTCTCCAAAAAAGTATTGACTATCATTCGACCAAAGTTGACCATGAATTTATGTTTGATACTATGGATGATGGTATTTTGTGTAGTCATACTATCTCATCAATTTATACAGGCTTAACTCATCAACAAAGACCTAAACTTGTCCTCATTTTTCACATAGACACCTAAACTAACATTTGTTCCTAATAGACACCTCAGCCAACCAAGATTTCAACCCCTTAAACATTCTTTTCCTACATGGCATTGTGGAATAGGCGTGTGTTTATAATCGTGGACAGCTAGAAAAATCGTCCATTCAACATCACCCACGTGTGCTCCACATGGGTTAATACTTCCACATTCGGTAACAAGGGCCAAATTATACTCTTCGTCAAATCATACTCTTCGCCGACTTATACAAGAGTAGTGTGTTGCCAACCGGGCTTTCGGAGTGGAGCGAATTCCGACGCCGAAACAACTGGCTGATCCATCATTGGTCTGATCGTTGCTCAATCGCGTGGCGGCTCAGCGAATCATTTGAATTCTAGGCTTTCGGCATTGAGGAGACTCAGAGGACTCACTCGTGACTCAGATAAGAACCGATATGTGATCTCGGCAAACAACGCATGTGAAATTCGTCTGGCGATTGTATTCTCCCGTATGGATTTAGAGTCGTCCGAATTGAATCATGAGTCTCTAGTGATTCTCTCCATGTTCCTGTTCTCCAAACTGGAATGCGTTTTTGTCGCTTCCGATCCGGAACGAGATAGTTACCTGGTTGCTCTGCTTTTTCATCCTTCCATCGATGTCCGAGTCAACTCAGCTACTTTGATTGAGATTGTAGTCGCCGGGATGAGATCCCAGGAGTTCCGTGCTCAAATCAACAACACTTTGATTGAGATTGTAGTTGCTGGGATGAGATCCCCGGAGCTCCGTGCTCAAATCAGCAATGCGGATGATGTCTTCAAAGGAGTCGTTGGAATTTTGAATTATCCGTTGGCGTATCCGAGAGCGTTGAAAGTTGGAATCAAGGCATTATTTGCTTTATGCCTAGTGAAGCAACACCGTCATAGGGCGATGAACGCCGGAGCGATGGAAGCACTTATTGATTTATGATTTTTACAGTGACTACAGAGATAGAATGGTGGAGATAGAAAGGCTCTCATGCTCCCTTTTTGCGTGAGGCTCGCACCAAATGTTAGTTTAGGTGTATATATGAAAAATGAGGACAAGTTTAGGTGTTTGTTGATGACTTAAGCCATTTATATATAACTTGCTTGTAAAGTAAGTCACACTAATTCACATGAAATAAGGATGACATTGTGTGGTATGGTGTGGTTTTCGAAACTTTCATTTGATAATTCGTATTGTAAAAAATCCACTCCCCCCATCCATCTTTACTTGTCTACTATACTATTTTGGGATGTCCAACAATATTTGTCCATTTTATGAAATCGAGATAATTTTATACTTAGTTCCTAATTTACCTTTATCATCAGTATGATCATTTCTCCATGATATTTTTCGAGACAATGTATTTATTATATTCAAAGGGTGTTTCGACAAAAGAATCCCTTTTATTTACTATTTCTTAATCTATATGTCAAGTCAATACGAAATAAGTAAAGATATGAGGAAGAGTATATCACTTATTATACCAAAAGGGTGAATTTAAATATTGTTTCATCGTATCAAATAAATTATTATATCATATCATTATCTTTATTTTTTGGTATCTCTATTTATTGTTTGAATTATATTTTCTAGGTTGATTTTTAAATGAAGAAGAGAACCCAGTTCAATTCTTTTGTTTCTAGGTAGATTGGTATCTTTATTTATCGTTTGAATTATATTTTTTGAGTTGATTTTTAAATGAAGAAGAGAACTCGGTTCAATTCTAAATCAAATGGACCAAGCAACAAACTGAGATACTCCGATGTCAATTGATCCATCTTCTGCAAGTACAAGTTTGTGAACAACCCAAAACCCCAACCACGCTCCAGCAATCACGAGGAAAAGCAGCAGAAATACTGCCAGCTGCAACAAAAAACAGTCCTTGTCATCTAAAATTTCCTGGGAAGTAGAATGCCAACGCAGAAACAAATCAGATTGAACGTATGAAAATCCGGTCATCTTCGTGAAACAACAGCAGCACTTTTCTAGGTAGATTGGTATCTTTATTTATTGTTTGAATTATATTTTTTGGATAGATTGGTATCTTTTTATTTATTGTTGGTATACCACTTTTTATTTTTCTTCAAGAAAGAGGAAGTTTTTGTTCCAATTTGAAAATTTTTTTTCTTGTTCCTTGTATGTCGTGTTTTTTTTTTTTTTGGTTATTGTTATTCTATTATGTTTTGCTTATACAAAAGAATTAACTGAATTAGGATGACCAAAGGTGAGACTTTTGGTTGTGTATACAGTTGAGGTACATCATCAAGTTTATACCATCTCCGCTGCTATATCCTTATTTCATCCGTTATTTCTTGAAGAATTAGGATTGTCTTAGTTTCAATTTGGGAGAGTTGTATTGGGTGTAAGTGAAGGAGAAATGGGAAATGGGGGAGGGGATAGGGAATTATAAGGGGAAAAATCAAACTCATTCCAAAATTCGACTAACCAAAAATCAATTTAGCTATTAAGATTCATGTGGGGAGAAAGTTGTTGTGCTACTCAAGGTTCTTCCCCCTTTTTTTCATGTGTTGGGAGCGATTTTGTTGTTGTTATGATGTTATGTTTGTTTTAGTTTTAGATGAAGAACTAGGATGATCAAATGTGGAACTTTTAGGATGTATATAGTGTTTTAGACTCTATTTGAGGTACTTATTAGTTTATGTATTTTTGATGTATGTTAAAGTTGCTAGGATAAACAACCTGATGAGAGTACTGGTCCTTTAGGGTTTTAATATCCTACATCTATTTAAGTGAAAATAGTCAAGACTTTCTTAATTATGCCAAATATTAGGAGGAGGCAGCGATATTGGAGTCAAAAACAAAGTCAACAACCTTATGGTGCTTCAATTAATTATATATGCATATGCATTCCAGATTGGTTTTACTCCTGAAACTAAACATTGGGTTCACATGTCATTTGTCTCTAATGGAGCAAATGTTGAAAATGGGAAATCCAAATGCACATGTAGATAGCTCAACAGGAAAATAAGACTTGTATGTTCTTTTGAAATTCTCTTTTTTGCACATTCTTTCACTTTATGTATGATGAGTTTATTTCTTTCAGATTGCTTTGGGAAGGTAATGGGATCCATTTGATATCTTTGGATCCTTCTTTGGTGAAAATCCATTTGGAGGTTAGATCTAATGATAAAAATTTTACAAATTTGATTTGCAATCTCCAGTTGCTTCACCACCTTGAATTTGAGGGGTTTGTTGAAAGACGCTTGCATGTATTCCTTCTATAATATTTACTTTTATAAGTGTTACGTTTTGCAGTTGATCATGGATAAAAGTTGGATGCATGAAGCAAAATTCTCTAAAAGATATGTTGAGGGTGTCCAATCTTTTATGCAACTTGTTCGGTCTCACTTTGATCGAAATTCTAAAGTTTGATGTCCATGTCAAGATTGTTTAAATGTATATTTTCAAACACAAAAAATTGTGTATGACCACCTATTGATCAAGGGAATTATGGAAAGTTACGTGCAATGGATATTACATGGAGAACAATCACAAATGAGATATAACAATGAAGCGATTAACAATGAAGATGAAAATGAAGAGTTTGACAATGATGATGGAATTCAGACCATGTTAGAAGAGATTAGTAGAAGATCGTTTGCCAATTTTTCAGAGGAAACAACAAGTGATAATAATGTGTGCTGTAATATGAGTGAGGATGAAGCTAAAAAGCTTGAAAATTGCTAGAAGAAGCTGAACATGAATTATATCAGGGACGTAAGAAATTCTCAAAGCTTTCATTTCTTGTGAAGTTGCTATACTTGAAAGTGTACAATCAATGGAATAATAAATCATTTGATATGTTGCTAAAGTTACTAAAAGAGGCATTTCCTACTGGTGAGACACTTCCTAAGTCATATTATGATGCTAAAAACATGTTGTAAGGTTTGGGATTAGGATACATTTTGATTCATGCTTGCAAAAATGATTCTGTGTTATACTGGGCTGAACATAAAAATAGACAAGATTGTCCCCATTGTTGTACTTCGAGGTGGAAAATTAATAATAATGGAAAGAAACGAAAAAATTTCTCATAAAGTCTTGCGATATTTTCCATTGAAGCTGATACTTCAAAGGTTATTTATGTCTAGTAAAACAAGTGGAGACATGAGGTGGCATAAAGAAAAACATCTTGATGAGTCAAATGTGTTAAGGCATCCGGCAGATTCTGAAGAATGAAAGAGTTTGACAAGAATAACCAATGGTTTGCACAAGAGCCTCGTAATATTAGACTCGGTCTTACAACAAATGGTTTTAACCCGTTTGACAACATGAGTACATCATATAGTATGTGGCCTGTTATTCTCATCCTTATAATCTTCCTCCTTGGAAATGTTTTAAGGACCCATTTATGATAATGTCATTGCTTATTCCTTGTCCTCAAGCACCAGGAAAGGATATTAATGTTTATTTACGTCCTTTGATTGATGAGCTGAAAGAGTTATGGAGTGATGGTGTAGAGACATTTGATGCATCAACTAGGAAGAACTTCAAGATGCATGTCGCTGTTTTATGGACCATAAATGATTTTCCAGCCTATGGTAAGTTCTTAAATTACTTACTCTTTTAATTGTCTGATAATTTATACTATTTGTGTGTTGAACTACTAATATAATATTGTAAAAGCACCCAAGAGAACTTCTTAGTTGCGCATCATGAGGTCTTAGGAGAACTTGCAGAACCGAATTTGGAGTTAAAATGGAGATCTTAGGTCCAAAGTTGCTTTTTTTAGTTCTTTAAAATTGAAATATGAGTTTTCTGGCCGTTTGGAGTTCTGAGCATTGGAATCTGATTCTGTAAATTTTGTAAGCTCCGGAATGCCGAATCTGGTCTATGAGAACTTGCCAAACTGAATTTGGACTAAAATTAGAGCTTTTAGGTCCAAAGTTGCATTTTTAGTTCTTTAAAGTTGAAAAATACGAGTTTTCTAGTTGTTTTGAGTTCTGAGCGTCAGAATTTGATTTTGTCAATTCCATTAGCTCTGGAATACCAAATCTGGTTTAGGAGAACTTGTAGAACCGAATTTGGAGTAAAAATGGAGATTTTAGGTCCAAAGTTGCTTTTTAGTTCCTTAAAGTTTGAAATTTGATTTTTCTGGCCGTTTTGAGTTCTAAGCGTCGGAATTCGATTGTGTCAATTCCATCAGCTTTGGAATGCCGAATCTGGTGTAGGAGAACTTACAGAACTGAATTTGGAGTAAAAATTGAGATTTTAGGTCCAAAGTTGCATTTTTAGATCTTTAAAGTTGGAAAACTTGATTTTTCTAGCCGTTTTCAGTTTTGAGCATCGAAATTCGATTTTGTCAGTTCTATCAGCTCTGGAATGCCAAATCTAATCTAGGAGAACTTGCAGAACCAAATTTGGAGTTGAAATAGATATTTTAGGTCCAAAGTTGCATTTTTCGTTATTTAAAGTTGGAAAATACGAGTTTTCTAGCCATTTTGAGTTCAACGTGTCAGAATTTGATTCTATCAATTCCATCAGCTCTATAATACCGAATCCGGTCTAGGAGAACTTGTAAAACTGAATTTGGAGTAAAAATGGAGATTTTAGGTCCAAAGTTGCTTTTTTAGTTCTTTAGAGTGAAAATTTGAGCTTTCCGGTTGTTTTGAGTTCTGAGCGTCGGAATTCAATTCTGTCAATTCCATTAGCTCTGGAATGCGGAATCTGGTGTGGGAGAACTTGAAGAACTGAATTTGGAGTAAAAATGGAGATTTTAGGTCCAAAGTTGCATTTTTAGTTCTTTAAAGTTTGAAAACTTGAGTTTTCTAGCCTTTTTGAGTTCTGAGGATCATAATTCGATTATGTCAATTCCATCAGCTCCAGAATGTTGAACCTGGTGTAGGAGAACTTGCAGAACTGAATTTGGAGTAGAAATGAAGATTTTAGGTCCAAAGTTGCATTTTTAGTTATTTAAAGTTGAAAAACTTGAGTTTTCTAGCCGTTTCGAATTTTGAGCATCAGAATTCAGTTCTATCTAGGGGTGGGTTCGGTTTTTGCGGTTCGGTTTTTCCCTAAAACCAAAGACCGAACGGAAGGTGATTTGGCGGTTCGGTTCGGTTCGGTTTTGCCCCAAAAAAAAGTAAACCATTGGTTTTTCGGTTCGGTTTTTTTCGGTTCAGTTTTCGGTTTTTTTCGGTTTTTCGGTTTCTAAAAATAATTTTTTAAAGTAAAATAATATGTTGGGTAGAGACGTATCATCGTATAGATATGCTAAACAATTGGTAAAGAGTAAAGTTTGGATTAGTACAAGTATCACAATATAAGAACTACAATTATCACCAAGAAAATTGCAAATATATGTTCTAGAAAAACAAGTATCAAATACTCCTTGGAAGGTTCAAGTCAATTGATGTTGAAGTATATAGTTAAAAGAAAAGACATAATTTATATAATTAACTTATCTACCTAATAAATATTTATGAGCATACACACATAATATATTTTTTAAATATCAGTCAAAATATATAAAAAGATTAAAATAATATTTTATCATTTGTTCGGATGGTCTATTGGAGCAAATTATGATTCAACCATTATCTAAATAAAATTTTCTTGCAAATTTTACAGAATGTTGATATATCCATTTACCTATAAATCACATTCATATATTAATTTTACTAGAATGACGAGGTAAATAAATATCATAAAATTACAGTGCTAAATTAAGTTATATCGAGAAATTTAAAGGCGATTTTATGCATTTTCCCTTGGTAGAATTCCATAGACATCAAAGTTTGTCTCTATTTTTCATTTTGATATTTCAACTTATTCTTTGTTTGGATGATTATTATGTGTTATTTTGTATTATTTCAATGAATATAATATTTTGATGGATTATATCATTCGTTGTTGTTATATAATGTGGGCATATTCATAATTTGAATGATATATATATAAGAAATTGTTGGATATGGGATGGAGCTATTATGAAAAGGTAGGATAAATAATAACACAAAATTATTAAATAGTAATAAGTAAAGACAAAATAAGAAAAAATATTAAAGCAACGATGCAATCACACCAAATAGATTGTTGAACAAAATATATATTTTCGTCTTACTTAATGATAACTTTAAATTATATGATGTAGTAGAATTTAAGTAAAGCAAAACAAATCGGTTTTTGATGGTTCGGTTCGGTTTTAGAAGACCAAAACCGAAACCGAAACCGCACAAAATCGGTTCGGTTCGGTTTTTTGTGTTCGGTTTCGGTTTTTTACGGTGCGGTTTTTTTTTTTGGTATTTTTCGATCGGTTTCGGTTCGATTTTTGGTTTTTGGTTTTACGGACCCACCCCTAGTTCTATCGAATCCACCAGCTCTAGAATGCCGAATCTGGTCTAGGAGAATTTGCAAAACCAAATTTGGAGTTAAAATGGAGATTTTAGGTCCAAAGTTGCATTTTTAATTTTTAAAAGTTGGAAAATATAAGTATTCTAGTTGTTTTGAGTTCTGAGTGTCTGAATTTGATTCTGTCAATTCCACCAGTTCTGGAATACCGAATCTAGTCTAGGAGAACTTGCAGACCAAATTTGGAGTAAAACGGATATTTTAGGTCCAAAGTTGCATTGTTAGTTCTTTAAAGTTGGAAAACTTGAGTTTTCTAGCTGTTGTGCTATCTGCGCATTGGAATTTAGTTTTGTCAATTCCATCAGCTCTTGAATACCGAATCTGATCTAGGAGAACTTGCAGAATCAAATTTCGAGTTAAAATGGAGATTTTAGGTCCAAAATTGCATTCTTAGTTTTTTATAGTTGGAAATTTGAGTTTTCTGGCTGTTTTTAGTTTTGAGCATTGGAATTCGATTCTATCAATTCCATCAGCTCTGGACTGCGGAATTTGGTGTAGGAGAACTTGCAGAATTGAATTTGGAGTAAAATTGGAGATTTTAGATCCGAAGTTGCATTTTTAGTTTTTTAAAGTTGGAAAACTTGAATTTTCTAGCCATTTTGGATTCTGAGCATCGAAATTCGGTTTTGTCGGATCCATCAGCTCCAAAATACCGAATCTGATCTAGGAAAACTTGCATAACCGAATTTGGAGTTAAAATGAAGGTTTTAGGTCCAAAATTACATTTTTAGTTCTTTAAAGTTGAAAAATACGAGTTTTCTAGTCATTTTGAGTTCTGAGCGTTAGAATTTGATTGTGTCAATTCCATTAGTTCTGGAATACCAAATCTGGTCTAGGAGAACTTGCATAACAGAATTTGGAGTTAAAATGGAGATTTTAGGTCCAAAGTTGCTTTTTTAGTTCTTTAAAGTTGGAAATCTAAGTTTTCTGTCCGTTTTGAGTTTTGACCGTCGGAATCCGATTTTCTCATTTCCATCCGTTCCGAAATGCTGAATGTGGTCTAGGAGAACTTGCCAAACTGAATTTGGAGTTAAATTGGAGATTTTAGGTCCAAAGTTGAATTATTAGTTCTTTAAAGTTGGAAAATAAGATTTTTCTAGCCGTTTTAAGTTCTGAGTGTCAGAATTCGATTCTGTCGATTCCATCAGCTCAGGAATACCGAATCTGGTCTAGGGGAACTTGTAGTACCGAATTAGGAGTAAAAATGGAGACTTTAGGTCAAAAGTTGCATTTTTAGTTCTTTAAAGTTGGAATATACGAGTTTTCTAGCCGTTTTGAGTTCAGAGCGTCAGAATTGGATTCTGTCAATTCCATTAGCTCTGGAATATCGAATCTGCTCTAGAAGAACTTGTAGAGCCGAATTTGGAGTTAAAAAGGAGATTTTAGGTAAAAAGTTGTTTTTTTAGTTCTTTAAAGTTGGAAAATACGAGTTTTCTGGCCGTTTAGAGTTCTAAATGTCAGAATTCGATTCTGTCAATTCCATCAGCTCCAGAATGCCCAATCTGGTCTAGGAGAACTTGGCAAACTGAATTTGGAGTTAAATTGAAGATTTTAGGTCCAAAGTTGCATTTTTAGTTCTTTAAAGTTGGAAAATATGAGTTTTCTAGCCATTTTGAGTTCTCAGCATCAAAATTCGATTCTATCAATTCCATCAGCTCTGGAATACCGAATCTGCTCTAGGAGAACTTGCAGAACCAAATTTGGAGTTAAATTGGAGATTCTAAATCCAAAGTTGCACCTTTAGTTCTTTAAAGTTGAAAATTTGAGTTTTCTGGCCGTTTTGAGTTCTGAGCATCGAAATTTTATTATGTCAATTCCATCAGCTCTGGAACGCCGAATCTGGTGTAGGAGAACTTGCAGAATTGAATTTGGAGTAAAAATGGAGATTTTAGGTCCAAAGTTGCATTTTAAGTTCTTTAAAGTTTGAAAACTTGAGTTTTCTAGCCATTTTGAATTCTAAGCATTGAAATTTGGTTTTGTCAAATCCATCAGCTCCGGAATGCTGAATCTGGTCTAGGAGAACTTGCAGAAGCGAATTTGGATTTCAAATGAAGATTTTAGGTCCAAAGTTACATTTTTAGTTCTTTAAAGTTGGAAAATACGAGTTTTCTAGTCATTTTGAGTTCTGAGCGTCAGAATTTGATGCTGTCAATTCCATTAGCTTGGAAATACCGAATTTGGTCTAGGAGAACTTGCAGAACCGAATTTGGAGTTAAATGGAGATTTTACGTCCAAAGTGCTTTTTTAGTTCTTTAAAGTTGGAAATTTGAGTGTTCTATCCGTTTTGAGTTATGAGCATCGAAATTCGACTCTGTCAATTCCATCAGTTCCGAAATGCTGAATATGGTCTAGGAGAACTTGGCAAGCTGAATTTGGAGTTAAATTGGAGATTTTAGGTCCAAAGTTGCATTCTTAGTTCTTTAAAGTTGGAAAATACAAGTTTTCTAGTCATTTTGACAACTGTGTGTCAGAATTTGATTATTTCAATTCCATCAGCTCCGGAATACCAAATCTTGTCTACGGGAACTTACAGAACTGGATTTAGAGTAAAAATTGAGAGTTTAGGTCATAAGTTGCATTTTTAGTTCTTTAAAGTTGGAAAATACGAGTTTTCTAGACGTTTTGAGTTCAGAGCATCAGAATTCGATTTTGTCAGTTCCATTAACTCTGGAATACCGAACCTGGTCTAGGAGAACTTGCAGAACCCGAATTTGGAGTTAAACTGGAGTTTTTATGTCCAGAGTTGCTTTTTTAGTTCTTTAAAGTTGAAAAATACGAGTTTTCTGGCCATTTTGAGTTCTGAACATCGGAATTAGATTCCATCAATTCCATCAACTCCTGAATGCCCAATTTGGTCTACGAAAACTTGCCAAACTGAATTTGGAGTTAAATTGAAGATTTTAGGTCTAAAGTTGCATTTTTAATTCTGTAAAGTTGGAAAATACGAGTTTTCTAGTCATTTTGAGTTCTGAGTGTCAGAATTCGATTCTGTCAATTCCATCAGCTCTGGAATACCGAATCTGGTCTAGGAGAACTTGCAGAGCTGAATTTGGAGTTAAAATGGAGATTTTAGATTTAAAGTTGCATTTTTAGTTCTTTAAAGTTGAAAATTAGAGTTTTCTGGCCGTTTTGAGTTCTGAGCATTAGAATTCGATTATGTCAATTCCATCAGCTTTGGAATGCTGAATCTGGTGTAGGAGAACTTGCAGAATTGAATTTGGAGTTAGAATGGAGATTTTAGGTCCAAAGTTGCATTTTTAGTTCTTTAAAGTTGGAAATTTGATTTTTCCGGCCGTTTTGAGTTCTGAGAGTTTGAATTCGTTTCTTTCAATTCCTTTAGACTATTCCGTTAATGCAACAAACCAGTTAACAGCATACAATTGAATTCTAAAACAAAGTAAAATAAGAGAGTCTCAAGAGTTCAACCAGACAACCCTACAATTAAGCTCAATCAATCTACTAGTGACCATAAAAGCATAACCAACTTCTTTGGAAATCTTTTGACTATTGATATCTGCATCACATATCTTAGAAAGCAGATAGAATCTGTAAAGAGTCACGAAAATCTTCACCAAAAGCTTCTCCTTTTTGAAAAAGAATGCTACTTCATTTTGAAAAAAAAAATAGAATAACAAGAGTGAACATATGACTATGAATAGTCAAATAATCCTTACTAATGAGACACAAATTTCAGAATAGCTTGATGAATAATTGAGAGAGAATAAGACTGGAATGCAAATTCTCCAAAGTCCCAAGATCTCAATATCAACACCTGGTTGAACACTCTCTATAAAGAATATATGTCGGCCTAGACATTGAAAAATTTGAAAGGAACTTTATCCAATTGTTACTTTGTATTGTTAACACCATTGGATAATGGTTTGGGATATGTCACATCGTAGTCGATAGTGTAGGAATTGACCACATCATCCATTCAAAGTTCCCAAAGTATCAATCTAATCTACAATAAATTTTGTCAGCACCTTATTTTTTGCTAGACCAGGAATAATGTACATCTTTTCCAGGAATGTTCATTGAGTATAGGCTCCAGTGAGTATCAAAGGTTTGTTGATCCCTTGAGCTAATAGTTGTAGTACATCTCATAAAGGTTTTATTTTTTCTAAAGTGTTGAACCCATAAGTCAAGGGGGTTGTTCATTGAGTTTTCGAGCTCTTTCCAGTGCCTTTATTGATCTCTTAAGGAGGATCAGTTTCTTCAGCTTGCTCCAGTTCTTGGACTTTGGTGGATCAAATATACTTTCAGTGATAGAGTTATAAGTAGTAGGTTCCTTTGTTTCTTGATTGTCACAATGTCTCAAGCTTTCAGGAAGTGAATGTGTACTATTTTGCTCTCCGCCTTCTGTATGATCAGTTTGTGGTGGCTCTTCATCTGGAGCAATGTTACTAGTGACACCCTGTGTGTCAGATGAATCTTCTTGAATCGGTGTTGTTAGGATCTGGCTAATTGCTTCTCTTATAAGATTGACAACATCATTTCTACTGAAACTTCTCCCATAGTGGCTTGTATCATTATTTTTCGCAGAGAAATTCTGAAGAGAGTTGTCTGTGTTCATTTCACCTGGTGTTTTCTTGGAGTCTACTTCATCATCTGTTCCGTCAAGTAGTTCTCTCCCTACTTTGATACAACATCTGAAAGTATGTGCTGTGATATCATGTGCCACATCATAATATACTTCTGTTTGTTCATTTGTCTTACGAATTTTCCATCGTCGTCTTCTGCTTTTGTTATCTTTTTTGTAATAATATTTAGTTATTCGTCCAAGCAATACACTATCTTGCTGTGACGTCTTTATTGGTACCAACTGTTTTCCATATAATCCATACTCTTCTGTTAGTGGCATGTTGATAAATCCGGAGCATCTCCCACCATGGCAAAGTTTGTTGGCTCGATTTTGATATATTTGTGTTTGTTCATCCTTGTTTCTAGTAAATTGACTAATTTGATCTTATTAAGATTCGACTGAGGGCGCTGATCTGAATCGAGCACCTCTTATCTAATATTAGACCGAGACACTACTTCTATGGATGTTCACTTTAGAGTTAATGCTTTTTAGGACATAATCTCAATATTTAATCTATACCGTAGAGAATCTTGTTCTGCATGTTGTTTGTTATAGTATATGTTATAATCTACTACTGAACATATATTGTTTTTCTATGTATTAGGTAATTTATCCGGATGGAGCACAAAGGGATACATGGCATGTCCTACATGCAATAAGGATGCGTCTTCACAAAAGGTAAGAAGTAAATTTTGTTACATGGGTCACCGCCGGTATCTTAAACCTAATCACTCATGGAGAAGAAGCAAGAAATTTGATGGAAAGAAAGAAAACAGATCAAATCCAAAAGAGCTCTTGGGGGATGAAGTCTTAGAACAGTTGGATTTACTAAGTACTTATAGATTAGAAAAACACTCAAATTATAAGAGAAAGAAACATCGTCCAGAAGAGTTGAATTGGGTGAGGAGAAGTATTTTATTTGAGTTACCATACTGGAAGAGCTTGAAGTTGCGGCATAATTTAGATGTCATGCACATAGAAAAAAATATTTGTGAGAGTATTTTAGGGACATTATTGGATATTGATGGGAAAACTAAGGAGACATATAAAGCAAGACAAGATCTTAAGGATATGAACATAAGAAAAGAGCTATGGTTGCAACATGATGGTTCCAATTATACAATGCCAGCTGCTTGTTATGTTATGTCACAAAAAGAGAAAAAAGAGTTTTGAAATTTTTTAAAATTTGTTAAATTTCCTAATGGTTATGCTTCAAATATCTCAGGGTGCGTAAGTGTGGATGATAGTAAGATAGCAAGACTCAAAAGTCATGACTATCATGTTTTGTTATAACGAGTTCTGCCTATTGCTCTTGGTGGATTTGTAGATAAAGATGTCTCTTTAGCGTTAATTGAGTTAGCTCATTTCTTCCAACGATTATGTTCTAAGAGATTGAGAAGAGATGACTTAGAACAGCTTGAAAGGGATAAAATTATTATATTATGTAAGCTAAAGATGATCTTTCCATCAGCTTTTTTGATGTTATGGTACATTTGGCTGTGCATTTACCTCGAGAGGCTATGTATAGGGGACCAGTACAATATCGTTGAATATAAAAAATTGAGAGGTTCTTGTGCAAGTGTTATGTACGAAACAAGACACACCCAGAAGGTTCTATTGAAGAAGGCTATATTATTGATGAATGTTTGACATTTTGCTCTATGTATCTTACTAATATTGAGACTAGATTTAATTGTAAACATCGAAATGATGATGGATCTAGAAAAAAAAGATGAACATGCTCTTGAAATATTTTCAAAGAGTTGTAGACCATATAGAGATGGAATATATGATGCCATACCAAAGAGAGATTTTGATATGGCTCGATGGTATGTTTTTAATAATTGCGAAGAAGCAAAGCCTTTTCTTCGGTAGGTAATTTCTTTTAATATGTCTAGGTTGATATTTTATTATTTTAAATTATTTTTAAATAATTTCTTTTTCATGCAGAGAGCATAAAGAAGAGTAGTGAAAACAAGTTGTTGTAAATATAGATGATAAACATCGAGAACAGTTTCCTTTATGGTTCAAAAATAAAGTAAGTGATTTTAAGATAACATAATCATGTTATTATGTTTAAATTATCATTTTTCCTTTACTAATTGAATGCAATGATGTTTTTGTTGTAACTTACGCAATTATATAATAAGGAAAAGTCAATGTCTATCCAGAAATTATATCCTTTGGCAATTGGACCTGATGTGCATGGAAGAACACATACAAGTTGTATTGTGAATGGCATCAGGTATCATGTTCAACAATGCGATGAATTACATAAAAGTCAAAATTGCGTTATAGTTGTTACAGACTATCATGAAACTGAGTTGATTGACTTTTATGGTATTATAGTTGACATCCTTGAGTTAGAGTATGATGAGGAAAATCAAGTGCTCCTATTTAAATGCAAGTGGTTTGACCTTCGCAAGAAAATAGGAATACAAAAAGATAATAATTTTACAAGAATTTGTGTTAAAATATTTTGGTATAAACGTGATCCTTTGGTACTTGCTACTCAGCAAAACAAGTGTTTTATATTGATGACCCAAAATTGGGAGAAAATTGGCGAATTGTGCTCAAATTTCAAGATAGACACATATATGATGTGCCAGAGAAGGAAAACTCAGAGGCAGAAAGTGATGAGTTGCATATTACAAATGATGAAGTGTACCAAGATATTTCACTTAAAAATAATTCAATTGTCAATGATTCGGTGTATATAATGAGTCAACTACATAGAGATGATGTAGATTCAATTACCTTAGATGAAAATGTAATTAAAATGGAGGCTCAAACAGAAAATGAAGTTGAAATTGACTATAGCGAAGATTCTGATAAAGAGGATGACACTATATGCTAAAGTACATCAGTGATCATGACGAGAATGAAGGTAATAATAATACTAATGATGATGAAGCTGATGGCCTAGGTGATGACGATGACATTGGCTTGTGATGTAATTACCTCATAAGAGTAAGGTCAATTACTTGTTAAAAGTTCTTCTAAATTATGTATATCTTATTAGAACACTGCAAAACGTAGCGTCCTTATTACTACCACGAAAATTATTTTCGTGAAAATTATGTAACTCATTTCCAGCCATGTTACATACCAGTATATTCCATGTGTTGACGTCTATTTGGACTGCATCATTTTATGACACAGATACAGGTATTAGAGGTCATCAACAGGCATCTCGTTGAGGATCTTATCATATTTAGCTGGTTTGGTGAGCCCTCCTTGCTATTCAAAGGAGCTTTTTTCCTTCTTATATTGAGTAGTCATAGTTATAATTTTGAGGTAGCCCAGGGCTTGTCTTGACATGTTCTATATTTGGATAGAGGCTTCATAGGCATAGAGTAGTGTTGATTGATTGCTATTGATGTTCTAAGTCCTTATTTATTGGAAACCTATTGTTGAAAGCGACCTAGTATTTACTTAAATTGATTGTCTTTCTTGAGTACTTTCTTCTACAGTTGAGTATGACGTGACGATGAGGCCAAGTGGTTCGCTTGGGGACTTGCAACAGTCTCTGAGTACCAGCCACGCCAAGGGTACCCACCGTGGACCGACAAAAAAAGACTAAAATGGTATATTGATTAGGAGATACATGGATTTTAAAGATTTTCTAAATCAGTCATCAAATCTCCTCTCTAATTTATATTTCCTTCCCCCTCACAAAAAAATTAAATTATTGAAATCCAAATTAGAAGACTTGATGTGTGTACACAATCAATATATAGTATCATTGCTTTTTCAATTTCACTAACAACAACAATAGTATACCAACTGTAATCTCATAGGTTAGGTTTTCAAATGGTATGTTGCGTGGAGATCTTATTCCAATCTCGAGAAAGTAGATGGGATGTTTCCAAATGACCCTCAATTCAACTAACACATATAAAAGCAGTTTTAAAAAAAATACAGAAGTAAAGTAAGTTTAGAAAATAATAGAAAGTAATTACATATAGAAATCAAAAGAGGAATAGTAACAACAACATAATAAAGCATCAACTGAAACAAAGAAATAACAAGAAGTAGTAGAAATTGAAGGACAAAATATTACATGACTAATCCAATGCTACTGGTATGCAAGGAGAATTATGTGTAATGCAACATGCCTTTTTGGTAATATAGTAATACTACACTCAGCTATCTTCTAACTTTTTATCCTAATTCTCTACATCCATAACCTCTTCTCTATGGTCATTTCTTAGTAAGATATATACTATTAATCACCTCACATTAATACATCTTCAACCTACCTGCACCTCTCATGAAACATATCAGTATAAATCTTCCATACCTCCTCACTATGACATCTATGTATGTCCTCTTCACATGATTGAACCATCATCATCTTGCTTCCTTTAACTTCTTCCAATAGAGTCACTATCACATTGTTTAAGATATCCCCATTCCTAATCTAAACTCTCCTAGTATGCTTACATATCAACCTCAAAATTCTCATTTATACATCTCTTATCATCTTACATGAGAGTTCTTGATTGACCAACACTCCACCTCATAGAACATAGTTTGCTTAACTACACAACTATGTAAAGCTTACCTTTAAGTTTCAATGGTACCTTCTTAATAATAAATTCACTAAATCCAATTCCTATGCATTTGGACTGCAATGACTTGAACCTTAGCAAATCCTTCGCAGCTTATTCTCTTTTGCAAATCAAACTCCAATAATTTGAATTTTAGCAAATCCTTCACAGCCTGTTCTCTTTTGCAAATGAATATTATGTTCCTTTTAAATTGAAATGAGTCTTACAGAATATTAGATTATATGTATTGAAGATTTAATTTTTTTGATATTGTGAATTGATAATTTAGAATAAGTAAACTACTTTTTGAATTAAGAATTAGTGTATTAAAGAACCCATTGCTCTTGGTTCTCTTTTTGCTAATATATTGAAATGTCATTTATAAAGTGTAGAATTATATCCATTGATGAAATTTTTTTTAATAGGTACAATTAATAGCCTAGCACAAAGTTACATCTTTGAAAGCTACGTATATAAATAATTTAGGAATCACTACTTTTTTTCCTAATAATAAAAGATTTTTAATATTATTGTAATTGAAATTCATGTGATATACTGCAAATGATTTCTTTTTCAATAAAGTCAATAAATTCATACTAATAATTAAGGTTAAGAGTATAAAAAGTTTATTTGACTGTAATAATTTAAACCATTGGGAACCCATCACACCCGGTTCTATCATTGTAAATAAATATTATATTTGTTTTTGGTTAAAAATGACTTAAGAAGAAGTGCAAATATGCATTGTTTGTATTAATTAATAACCTAGAATAACTATATGCTCACCAGATTTGTAGTCAGAGTTGAAGAAGTCATTGATGGTGCTTGATTTCATGGATTTTGTGAGAGAATTGAACGTCTATTATGAAATCCTCCCGAACATTTTGGTCTTTCACTTCTATTGCTGCTGTTGTGAGTTAGATAGATGAGCTTTGCCCTCTTTTTGTCTCGCAATAGCTTGTCAAGCTTTTAAGTAGATGGTTGAGGGATGAATATTTGACTAAGGATTTTAGATCTTTCCGTTTTTTGTGTTAGGTGATTCCCTTATGAAATCCTCCCAAACGTTTTGGTCTTTCACTTTTATTGCTGCTGCTTTGAAGTAGATGGACGAGCTTTGGCCTCTTTTTATCTCACAACAGCACGTCAAGCTTTTCACTGGATGGATGAGTCACTGAAGATGAACATTGAGAGATGAATATTTGACTCGGGATTTTAGATCTTTTCCTTTTTTGTGTTAGATGTTTGTTTTTTCTTCATTTCTTTTCATATTAAGCCTTTTTAGATAAGTTGTCTATTTGTGATGTCGGGTCATTTGATTGGGCCAGAATTTTTTCATGCTTTTAATAAAGAGGCCTGATGGTCTAATAATTATTTTATTGTTTTAGAAATAACATAAACACTTTAAATTCACCATTTTTCCTTAATATTAGAAAATATTCAGCATGATTATAGTTAAAATTCATGTGACATACAACCAATAGTGCAATTTCATTTATGACAAATTCAAGAAATGCATACTAATTAAGAATTAAGTGTACAAAAAAGTCGATTTGATTCCTATGAATATCACTCTATGGAATCATCATGTTTGATTATATTTTTTCGAATGAAATTTATATTGGTTTTAGATTGAATTGGCTAATTAAGTGGTACAAAATTTATGTTTATTCACAGTGTAAATTTTTAAAATATGAACAAATTTTCTTTTTTGGGAGTTTCATAAATAATTTATGAATGACTAATTTTCCTTAATAGTAGAAGATAATATTTAAAAGAAATATAGAAAAAAAATCAAATTCTTATTATTACATCAATGATGTAGCACCTTAGAAGTCATAAATGTCGTACCCGATCATAGGGGTTTAGATATCAAAGTCTACAGAAAAATTAAAACTTACGGGCAACATATTAGGCCAGTAAAAGAAACTATGGTGCCATAACCTAATTTCCTATGTCATGATGACACCTACTACACCCGTCAATAAGTAAGCCTAACACATATACTGTAACCATAAGCAATGGACAATCATGTGGAAGATACAAAAAGAACCATGAATCTAATAAAAAAGAGAAGAAAGAGAAAAAAAGACTGAAATACAACACAAGAAACCATTTCCAAGAACTAGCATCTGTCAATAATTCAACATCTAATCAAAATAAAAATACAAGATTTTACAATTACCAACTGAATATAGACTGTAACAAAACACAAATAAAGACTAGTCTTGCCAAAATAGATTGAAACCAGTAACTCTAAACGCCAGAGGCTCACCCTAGTCTTCATGGTTTAAAAGTTATTATGCACGAAATCCAAATGAGCAGAGTTCTACATAAATATGATATTTTTCTTTACCATGTCATTTTTTACACCTTGATTTTAAGGTCTACCTCCAGATTTCTTAATGGATCTCTTGTTTCTCTTAATGACCTTTTTAGCTACTTTCTTCAATGGAATATTAATGTCCAAAGGCAGAAGTACTTCTTCCAACTCATGCCACTCAAGATCTTCAATGTCCCCATCTTCATACTTCACCTTGAACAGACCAGTTTCCTCATCAAATTTAGTAACTTTCCCATTGCAGAACTTGTCCCCAAATAACTTGCGAACTTCTCTGCCTTCGAACCATTGACCAAAACCAACATTCTTATGTAATTCGGCATCAGAAACTATTGGGCAGGGGAAAAGGGTGTCAGCACTTGAAGAAACAGGAGGCAACCCATTAATAACAACCGCTGGCTCTCCAGGTATCTCAAACACTCCAGGTGATAAAGACTCCTCCACGTTACTTTCTTTGCACGAAAAATCCATTTCCAGTAGTCCTTCAGATCAACCCTATGAATAGATGATCAAATTTCTATTACACAATGGAGCTTCACACTAACAGATGACAAAAGATTTGACCGAAACATCAATTAATATGAAAACAACAATTTCAACACTTGATAATTTTTACAAAGCAAAACTAGAGGAAGAAAAAGAGAAGATAGTACCCAAGATGCTAGATTCCGAGCAGCTTTGGCAAGCATACAACTAGATGGCAAAAAGTAAGAATATTATATATATAGATATATGTAATATAATGAGACTCTCAATGTAAATTGCTAATCCGTTAAAGCCTAAAAACAAATTGCTAATCCGTTACTTGCATGCATGTTGATGCTTTTGTTGGCTTACCTAGGGAAATAGTGCCAGCACTTGAAGAACTTTATAAGTAGATACAAAAAAACTTCTATAACCATGTTATAAGTAGATACAAATGTCCTTTAAAGTAGATACAAACTTCTTAACCATGTTTAAGGCTGAAGCGTTGTTCCAAAACTCCACCAATCTTGATCCCCATCAGCACTTGAAGAAATTTATAAGGGTGTGCACCTAAATACATACAAACTAATGTACCCTAAGAATACTATAATGTTGAGAGTATTCAAATACTCCCTTGCAGAAGAAACACGCTCCCTTGCAGAGGAAACACGAACATGTATCTGTAGCTTACCACCAGACTCCACCGCTACTTTCTTGAAAAAATGGTTTCCTTAGAGAAAAAAGGGTGAGTTAAGAGATAAATCTTTTCCATTTTAGAATATTCCGGGGGAGTAGTGGTATAAAGCATGGGAGAAGTACAAACAATATATGTAGCGATCACATAACAGTGAATTCCCGTAAAACATCACACGGTTGGGGGTGGTTTGATCGAATAGACTTATGATTGAATATGCAAGATGCTAGACAAGGTTACTAGGCATAACCATGCATGTCTCTCATCGGATAACACTGGAGTATATCTGACACTAATCCTTTTCTTACTACTCTTTTCAAAGGAAATTGGGATTGAGGTTTGTTAAGTGAACATTTTGATAATTAATAAACTGTCTAATTATTGGGCTGAAGTTCAAAGTTACATATGGGATACAATTGTTAAAGTTGTCTTGGTTGTTGAAATGTCACCCTCACTGTACTGAGGGACGAGCGGTTCATTTGATATCTCTGGTGCAGTATAAAAGGAGCTTGTCCAAGGAACAAACACAATTTTTGGAAATATCACAAACACTGAATATTCTTGTTGCTCCGAAAGCTCTCTCTTGGTTCCTTGTGTGTGAAGATACAACTTCTGTGTTTGAGGGACCCGATAAAATATGTCTATAAGTTCCTTCTACATATGTAGTTGTGTTCTTCTATAAATTCTAAGATTACTTCCTAGTCTATAAAGGGACGTTGATCATGGTTTTAATACATTGGAGAGCTTTAGACCTTGTTGGCTGGTTTGGGCCTTGAGGTGTGTGGTGAAGTAGTCTAACTTCATCTAGGTGGTGAGAGTGTAGACTAGTGTTGGCTTTTGTTGGTCATAGGTTGCAACTAAGTTGCAAGTGGGAATGGTGAGAGAGTGAGACAAATAAACTGGGTGTTTTGTATTTGGCTACTTTGCTATTCATTTAGTGGATTCTAATTTTTGAGAAATCTTGTTGGATAGGTCGTGGTTATTCCTCCCTTGAGCAACGCGTTTTTCTACATAAAATATTTGTGTTTTATTCCTTTCTATTTGTCTTCTTTAAGTTTATGTTTATATCGCTTCAAGGGACCTGGTCCCTTACTACAGTGGACGCATATTTACTCAACAAGTGGTATCAGAGCAGGGATCTCTGTACGGTTCACACCTAGAGATTTTCTAGAAAATATGGCTGCTCTACTTAATCTAGAAGGAGGACAATCATCCACCGGACCTCCAATATTCAACGACAAGTTCTATTGATGGTGGAAAAGTCGTATGCACGACTTTCACATGGCTGAGGACAATGAGCTATGGGACATCGTTCTTGATGGACCACATGTTCCTACTATTGAAGTCAAGGATGGAGGGAGACTACTAGGTTGGTTCCCAAAACCAGGCAATAATATGCAGAGGTTGACAGGAAGAAGATCGAGAAGAATTATAAGGCAAAGAAGATGATTGTATGTGGAATTGGGGCTGAGGAATAACATAGAATCTCAGCCTGTGAATCATCAAAAGAGATATGGGATTGCCTTAAGAATGCTCATGAAGGAACTGAGTAGGTCATAGAATCTAAGGTGGACATGCTTACCTCTCAATATGAAGATTCCTTAATGCTGGAAGGTGAATCCATACATGATATGTAGACAAGTTCTCAGCTATAACCAACGAGTTAAAGTGCTAGAGATTTTGATATGAATAAGGGAGGTGGCTTATGTGTCAGACTTACCTCCAACCTTTCGGGTGTTAACCCTGTGTTATATGTTTCTATGAAGTCGTTACATACTCTAGTAGGATTTGATTCAACTTGATAAGTCCTTAGCTTTTAAAAAGGAGCTTGCAGCCATTTTAGACAAATAGGTGAGGAAGCTGAGGTCTAGGGTGGTTCTGTCTATGAAGGTTTAGTGCTGGCATCATCCAGTCAAGGAGTCTACTTGGGAGACCGAGCTGGACATGCAGACTAGATAAACTCATCTTTTTAAGCCTTAGGTATTTTCCTTTCTTGACATTCGGACATGAAAGTCTTTTTAGTAGTTTATGTTGTAATGACATTCGTGGTCTTTTTTGTGCTTTTTGTGGTTTATCATTTTTCCCATCATCGTAGCCTTTTAATAGCTATTCTAAGTTGTTGGAATTGGTGGCACACTTCTCAAGTACTTTCGGGAGTTTGGTGCATGTTTTTCCCCCTTTGAGGCCTTAAAGTGAAAAAAGTTTACTTTAGTTAACATCCGCAGATTTTGATGTCGTATGAGAATTTTGTCGATTCCATCTACTCCGGAAGCTCCATTTTAGTCTAGGAGAATGGTTTGTTTAGGTTTTAGAGCTTTCATTTTGAGCTTGTGCAATAAGGCATTTTAACTTTAATTTAGAGTTTTTGCTCAAGTTTGACTTTGGTCAACATTTATCATAAATGCACTAAAATGAAAATTCCATCTGTTCGGTTAGTTCTAGAGTGCGTAGTTTCATCTAAAACAACCTAGATGAAACTAAGTTTTTCAATTCCATTCCATATCACAAATCCTAGACCACAAAATTTATATCACTACACATATCATTAATTTGATACCACAAAATTCAAAACCAACTTTCTTAAATAAAATAAAATTAAATGTTAGAAGCTATGGTTAGATGTATCATTTACATTTGAAAAGAAAATCTAAGAGTTCTGTGAGTGAAAACTTGTCAATTTTTTTTTCCTTTTGGAGATTCTAGGAAAAGAAAGATTAAAGATAGATTGATTGCTAACTCCATATGTACTCATGAATGACTAGTTAAATAATTAATGTAAAATTTTTGGGGGTCTTTAACTCTTGCGAACTTAAAGTAGAATATGTTTTAGTGACCTTATTCCTAAGTTACAAGCAATAAGATATTTTTTCCATTTCAATGTCCTCATATTTCATCCCTAAATTCTAATTTTACTTCTATAATTTAGACTAATAAGTAAAGCTACATACTTTTCTAGTTAATTTGATGCTACAGTTTTTCCACTAATGTTCCATCTTTTTATATCTTGACAAGTTACCTTAAATATTTCTTTTACTACACTCTAATTTAGAAAACCTTAAGTATTCCACTTTAATAAACAAGATAATCAAGTCCTCATTCATGATCGTCGTAAACCAATTTTCTTAATTGTGACGATATGAACTTTGAAAGGGGATTATTATCCGAGTATACATAAGGGTATCTAACTAACACAATCTCATTAATTTTGAATTCAAACACTACTACTTATATAGAAAAGCTAGTAATTCATACAAATGTATTAACTAAGCACTTTGTCTCAATACAGCTATGAGTTCAATCTTATAGTACGCATCTAATTATCTATATATAGGAATTCAAGGTGTCATGAAGTATGTTGTTTGTTGATGACATGACGTGATTTCTGAATAAATTAATACGAAGATGAAGGTGCAGAGATATACCGTGGATTTTAAATGGTTAGTAGGACAAAACAAAAAGAGAATACTTAGAGTGCAAGTTTAGAGAGATAGCACATGAGCTAGTGTGGAAGTAAAACTTGATCCACATGCAATCCCAAACAGAGAGAGTTTCAAGTTTATATCTTGGATCTATTTTCAAAGGAAATTGGCAGATTGACAATAATGTTACACATTGTATTAGGTTTACTTAGATGGGACAGAGGCTTGCATCCGCGGTCTTGTGTGATTAGGAGGTGTCATCTAAACTTAATTAAGAGGCAAGTTCTATATAGTGGTGGTTAAACCTACTATATGTATGACATGGAGTATTGGTCAATTTCTCACATTCAGAAGATGAAAGTCGCAAAAAATAAAAATGTTATGTTGAATATAGTGTGTCCATGAAGAAGTAATAAGATTAAAAATGAAGATATCCAGACAAGGTGAGATTAGCCTTGATGGAGGAAACGAGGGAAGAAAGACTAAGATGATTGGATATATAAAAAGGAGATGCATGACTTCTCTAGCAAAGAGGTGTGAGAAGTTGGCAATAGATGGTTTCAAAAAACGTAGAGATAGGCTAAGAAATTATTATGGAGAGATGATTAGATATGAGATGGTATAGTTTCAACTTACCAAGGACATCACTTTACATAGGAGGTTGTGGATGACACAGATTAACATAGAAGAAGAGTAGGTAGTAGATGTTGTCTCACTTATTTTTCCATACCAGTAGTCATAGTATTACTTGGGGAGTTTCTTGTTCTTCGATGCTTGTTATTTTAATTTATTGTACTTCGACTATCATATTATTTTATTATAGTTATATTTATTTTCACTATACTTTGTCATTCTCTTTATAGTATTTTGCTATGACTTCTTCACACTTTTTGTTTGTTTTCTTCTTCTTCTTCTTCTTTGAGCTAAGGTCTATTAAAAACAATTTCTCTAGCTTCAGAATAAGAGTAAAGTCTTTATATACAATATGCTCATCATACCCCCTTATAAAATTATACTAAATATATTTTTCTTGTATCTAATAGTTTATAGATAGAAGACTGAATCTTTACAAGCTATAGCATCCTTTGCAAGAAACTTTGTGTGAGATAAATAAATCAAAAAAGAAAGTAATTCAGTAGGCATTTGACCTAAGAAAATATTATACACAATACTATATTCATTCCAATTTAGGTGTCTTACTTCATCTCTTTTTTTTTTTTTTGGTCTGTTCAAGAGTATCTCTTTGTATATGTAGTAAATTTTTCAATTTCAATATTCTAAATCGCAAATCTAAGACACAAAATTTAAATCTCTATACACATATTTAATATGATACCACAAAATTCAATATCGATTAACTTCAAAAAGAAAAACATTGAATGTTGAAGCTATGTAAGATGTATCTTCTACACTTAAAAAGAAAATCTAAAAGTTCTTGTGAGTGAAAAAATGTTCCAAAACCATTCAAACTTGACTCTTTTTTTTCCTTTTGGAGATTTAACAAGAAAAAAAAAATTAAAGATACAAGATAGGCTAATTGACTAACCTAGGATGGCACAACAAAGAGGATTAGAGAAATTGAGAGATGCCGTCAGAATCGAAGTACTACAAAGCCGCACAAAATCACCGACAAAAAGAAGTGCTAAGTATCATATACTCCCATAGTTTGAAAAAGAATGATTTGATTTCACTTAGCATGAAATTTAAGGGGGGAAAAAATCAATCTTGAGGTCCTAAATAAAGTAATGTACAAAAATATTACTTAATCTTGTGGCCTTAAATATGCCACAATTGAAATTAAAATTTTTCCCAAAAAAAGAGGCCATTGTTTTTTAAGCAGACCAAAAAGGAAATAAAGTCATTCTTTTTCTAAATGAAAGAGGATATATATAGGTACACACGTGTTATATAAATTTAAATAAATGATCATATCATATCTATATTACCTTAAAAACATGAACTCAATAATTTTCAATGTCAAATTACTATTTTACCCTCCTATATTTTAATTAGCTCAGTGTCATTTTACTAAATTGCCCTCTCACTCATTTGGCCTCTTATCTTTCAAATAGCGCCTTCGACTTTTTAACCCTACCATGTGTCACTCTTCTTCGCCTCCTTCCCCAATCGGCATGCCTTCACAGTCCTCAACTCCAACAGCTAACGCTTTCCAAATGTTGCACCTCAAAATTCTTCAAAACGAACGGGTGCAACACCACTCCATATAATTGTGAACTCCGCTCTTCTTGTAATGATCCATTAGGTCATTTAGAGAATTAGTCCTCTTGCTTTCCTAAAATATCCTTTTCATGAATTTCAAATAGGTACTTCGAAATATTCAATAGCTATGATTATAATAATTTCAGGTAAATTTAGATAACTAATTTAATTGAGGGATACATAATTTCTACTTCTCCTTTCTGTTTTGTCATATTGCAGTGCTCTAATCACTTGCCTAGTGGTGATACATAATTTAATTTTTCTATTCTTGACATTCTTTTAAGCTAGTAGGTGAAAATTGATTATAAATTACAAGTGATTGCTGAGAACTCTTCATGGGATGACGAAGAAATATGCCTTGCATTTCAACTTAATAGAATGGAAGGTTGAATAGTGGTTCTAATGATAAATTTATGAATAATATATTTTAGGTTATGTTATTTGGAGGAATTAAGACTTAACCCGAGGCTTGAAATTTAGGAATTTGGTTATTGAATTAGATGAAATTTTGATGTTAGGCTAGATATATAGTAATAAAGGTGTTATTGGACTCCTTGTGACGTGCATGTTCCATTCTTGATAGAGAATTGTCATTTCGGGAGTTGAATTCAAAATTTATCCATTCGGTAGAAGTGTTCGAGTGCATAGTTTCATCTAAAACAATTAGAACAAAAAGTTAATCTTTTTCATAATCCCACTGGGGATGGCAACTAGGCAGGGCGGGGCAGGTTTTGAGCTACGCAGGGTGGGGTAGGTTTAAAGTTATGTGGGGTGGGGCGGGGCGGGTTACAAGTTTAAAAAACCAAAATAGGAATTCAAAAAAATCAAATCTTTGTAATTAGTAACAATCAAACATATAAACTTTTTATATTAAACATAGCCTTTAATTTTAATTTTTTTTTTTTAAATTTAAGTGAGAATATTCGGTAAATTGTTAATTGTTAAAATGTTAATAGAAACTTTTAATTAACGATTAAGAAAAAAAGTTAAAATGTCAACAAAAAATAGTTAATTAGTTGCTGAGATGTTAATTAGCAATTTTTTTAAAAAAAATTACTATTTTTATTTTTCATAATAAATTTAACTAAAAAATAAAAGGACTTAAAAATTTAAGCGAGATGGGTTGAAAATGAAAAAAAATCATCATGCAGGGCAGGGGCGGGCTGGTTTAAAAAAAATTACGAGTTGAGCTCAAATTACCCCGCACCTGCACCATTGTCATCTCTAAACCCACCCCGCACTTCGACCCTACCCCACGCCGCACTTCCACCCTACTCCCGCTGGACCGCTCTAACCCCACCCTCACCACCCCCCCCCCCCTTCCCCTCCAATATTTTTTAAAGAAATATGATTAAAAAAATTTCACCACCCTCACCTCCTCCACTTCCACCCTAACCCACCTTCAATTTATTTTTTAAACAAAACTAAAAAATATAGAAAAAAAAAATCATCCCCCCCCCCCCCCCCGGGCACTTTCACCCTACCAGCCCATCCTCAAATTTTTTAAAGGAAAAAAATTCAAAAATTAAGTTAGATCCCAACACCAACCCCCAAACATTTTTAAAGAAAATTAAAAAAAAAAGTAATTTTTTTTTGTGCAATTAATTTTTTTTATTATGAGTGGATAATTTATGGATCTATATGGATACTCATATTTTACTCATTTTAATCATATTAGTATGAGCTCTTAAAATAGATTAATTCATATTTACCCATTTAGAAAATATGAGTGATTCATCCATATAAATATGGATAAAATGAACTAATTTTATCTTATATGGGCTGAAATTGCCACCTCTAGTGATGGCCATCGCTGGATTGCTAGTATAGATTTTTGGCTGAAAAGTCTTGGCCTTGTTTGCTTCTTATTGTTTGTATCATTTCGTATCCATATAAACGGCTTATAGGTGATGTGAGGTATAGGTTGCCACATATTTGTTTGCATTTAATAGATGTTTGAATCTCAACAATTTCAACATTAGACTGTTGCATACAATTGATTTCATTAAGATTTGAAGCATTTAACTCGTCTGAATTTATTTAAAATGTATTTATAATATCATTAAAAGGTATCCTTATGTGGATAATATTCACCATCACTAGCTACCACCACTAATCACTACTTCCATCTCAACCGCCATCACCACCATCGTTATTATCAACTACCATTAACCTTGTCTAGCACTAGCCGCCTCTACCATCACAAAAATGAATTTTATTAACCATTTCTGTCAACTGCTACCATAATCTTTCCTATCACATAATAATAGTTACCACCACCTCCTGAATCTCTATGGCTGTTGCCAACGCTACCATCGCTATATTTAATGTCTACCAGCAACACTGCCAACAGAACTAGCACCGCTACCAACTTTCAACATACATTATTCGATCACCATTTGCCTCCACCTCTACCAGTTCTATCATCCACTACCACCATTATGGTCAATCATTACTATTAACTACCACAATCATAACTAGAACTATCGCCTACTACTATGAATACATTATCAACCACTACATATTCTTCGGTTACCACCATCAACCAGTTGCACCATTACAACCACAAACAACACTGTCAGTCTATCTTTATGACAGTCACTGCAACACCAACTACCTCCATTGTCACAACTATCACTACTGTAATTACTAGCCACTAACAAAGAACTATTACTATTATACCACTACTACAAACTATCTCCACCATAACTAGTAAGACCAAGTATTTCATTATTAATCTTATATTAGTTTTATTTTAATTATTTTTATTTAAATTATATTTTTATTCTATATATATAAATAAATCTTTTATATACATAAAAGAGGATGTTAGAGTCAGTGATGTGGCGCAACCACAACACAACATTGCTATTTTTTTAAAAAAATAGCATTAGTATGCTACTTTCCGTCAATTCTGAAAGATTTGTGACACTCTAATTTACATTATTCACTGTTCTGTCAAGCATCTCTTACCATCAATGTGTCCTTCAAATGATACAACACTTGAATGGATAATGCATATTGCACGTTATATCTTCTTCTTGATTGATGCACTCATCTTCTTCGCAGCGCAGTTACACCATCCAAACACCATAGGTATGCTACTTTCCGTCAAATCTGAAAGATTTATTACACCCTAATTTATATTATTCACTGTTCCGTCCAGCATCTCTTACCATCAATGTGTCCGTCAAATGATACAACACTTGAACGGATAATGCCGATTGCAGAATATATCTTCTTCTTGATTGATATTTCACAGGGCATATTTTATGCTCAAATTCAACTCTCTTGGGATGAAAATTGTGAGGTGCGCCGTAATTGGGAATCTGGAGTTTGATCACTGAGTTGATGAATGATCACTTTGTAGTTGTTGAAAAGAGATTTCCAAAAGCATATGTTACTTATGTTTGTTTAGTTCTTCCTAAAAGTTTAGCACAATTAATTTCCTTTTTCTCTCATCTTTTCTTATCTTATCTTATCATATTTCCTTACCATTCTAAACAATCTTTAATGCCGCCTTGCCTAATCTAACACAAAAGGTTTGATTCGCACCTTTCCACCAACAAAATATTAAATTGCTACAGAACACGCACCAAATCTCAAACAGTTCTTAAATCTCTCCCTACTTTCTTTTCTCCCTGTTCTACTCATCTTCGATTAACTTTTATCCACAAAGATTGAAATTGTCGCATCCACTATTTCCGCCACTACATCCCTTTGTTGGATCTATCTTCCAATGAATACTCAGATTACCGCATGCAGGTGAGAATCTTTTTTTACATCCTCCCTTTATTCGGCACTGCATTACATGCCTTCACCTCTACCAATACTTTTAGCGCTTTCATTACCATGTTTACTGCTATACACCCCATATTAAAATACGTACTCTATAAAGCCACACGTTTGTGGTTTTTTATTACATCCTCTGTTTATATCCCATGTCTGCTTTCTCTTTTTCATTCTTCTCTCCGCATTTCCTTTGGCGTTATAGCTTTGAATACAAATTTCCTCACTTACTGCTAACGCAACCCATTTCCTATAGAATTAGTGTCCCTTCAGTTACATGTTATTAACAGAGCATTCTGCCCAATTGTTAAGAACTTATGCTTTTCAACTGATGGTAATCATGAAGACTGCCGAATTCATATGGGTGATGGTGGCACAATTGCTATAATGGTAATATTTTAGTCTCTAGCAGCCTCCACATTTGCGCAGATAATTACTTATATGGCAACAATACACTAGCACAAATTTGGTTTCCCTATTTGATTAAATATGTCACTATAATAATCTTAAACCCGCAAATTATATAATGACACTCAACTTACAATTTTTGTGGATTCCCCTTCTTGAAACGATTGCGCTGTATAGTTGACTTTCATGTTTGCGGAAAGTACGCATTTTGACCCAATTACACTGTAAAGTCTTTGCACTTAGTGATGTTGATGCTGTCAAAATTTCCAAACATACAACACACAGGCTACCAACTATAAATGGAAAGAATATCTCCTAATGTTACAACATTTAATTATTGACTGCCTTAAAAGGAGGTGATCCAGCCGCACCTTCCAGTCTCCATATATTTACTACTTCAACAAATGCTAAGGCATTACCTCAGGAAAAGATACAAGTGAAATGTGTTAACCTGCAAGGTATCCTATATATCTTTGTTGGTTAATATGACACTCTAAGAATAACAATTAACTTGGATCCTTCGACAAATTATGGGATATGACATCGATCAACTAAGATAATATTTTATAAATTTCTATATTATTTGAATACCTGTTGAATCTAATATCTAAATACCTACATACAAAAGACATTAAAAGACATAAAATTATCATCATCATTATTACAGCATAAAACTTTAAAGACATTAACAGGATAAAAAAAAAGTAGTGAATAATCTCACCTCTAATGATTTGTTGATGATTGTATTGACGCTTTACCGTCGAGAGTAGTACATTTTCTACAAAAATTTATAAGCACAATATTTAGTTTTTTCCTTCGCCTTTTTTCTAGATTTAGAAAATCTTATAAGTATCTTTTTCTTTTGATTGATTTTTGCATGAAAAATATCAAGTACAGATTAAAAAAAACCAGAAATAATAAAAAATTAAGGAAGAGTTTCATTTATTTTGGGTTTTAAAGGGAGAGGAAGAAGATCTTGACATATGTGGAAGAACATGAATGATCTAAAATTGCATCTTAATTAGGAGAATGTGGATTTTAAAGATTTTCTAAATCAGTCATCAAATCTCCTCTCTAATTAATATTTCCCTTCCCCCTCCCCAAAAAATTAAATTATTGAAATTCAAATTAGAAGACTTGATGTGTGTGTACACAATAAATATATAGTATCATCTCTTTTTCAATGAATTCACTAATAACAACAACAATAGCACACTAACTGTAATCTCATATATAGGTTAGGTTTTCGAAGGGTATATTGTGTGTAGATCTTGTTCCAACCTTGATAAAGTAGATGAAATGTTTCCAAATGATCCTCAATTCATGCAACACATATCAAAGCAATTTAAAAATAAATTACAGAAATAAAGCACGTGTAGCATATAATAGAAAATAATTACATATAGCAACATCAACTGAAACAAAGAAATAACAAGAAGTAGTAGAAAGTGAAGGACAAAATATTACAAGACTAGTCCAGCGCTACTGGTATGCAAGGAGACTTATATGTAATGCACCATGGCTATCTGCTAATAAAGTAATACTACACTCAGCTATCTTCAAACTTTTCATCTTAATTCTCAGCATCCATAACCTTTTCTCTAAGGTCATTTCTTGGTAAGCTAAAATGCTTCATATACTATTAATCACCTCACCTCAATACTTCTTTAACCTACCTGTACCTCTTATGAAACACATCAGTATCAAGCTTCCACACCTCCTCACTATGACATCTATTTATGTCCTCTTCACATGATCGAACCATCTTAGTCTTGCTTCCTTTAGCTTCTTCCCACAGTGTCACTCTCACATTGTCTCAAATATCTCATTTATAATCTTACCTCTCCTAGTATGCTCGCATATCAACCTCAACATTCTCATTTATACATCTCTTATCATTTTACGTGAGAGTTCTTGATTGGCCAAGACTCCACCTCGTACAACATAGTTTGCTTAACTACATGACTATGTAGAGCTTACCTTTAAGTTTCGGTGGTGTCTTCTTAATGACAAATTCACTAAATCCAATTCCTAAGCATTTTGGCTCAAATGATTTGAACCTTAACATATCCTTCACAACTTGTTCTCTTTTGCAAATGAAATGATTTGAACCTTCGCAAATCCTTCTGTGACGCTCGATAAAATTATCAAAATGTCCCTAGAGCGAGGGTATGCGCGTAACGCATCTTCTGGGGCTCGTATAGCAAATCCAAGATCGGATTCGTGATCAGCATGAAAAATAGAGTGGGAAAATGGTCCGGGTCGAATTTTAGGACGACTTGATCGAAAGATAAATTTTTGATCCAAGTCACAAAACAGTGACTGTCCGCGACAGAGGCGCGACGCGCACCTGTCGCGGAGGGACACTTGTATGTTTTTCCAGATTTTTGACAGAATGGAGAAAACTCGTTAAACAAAAACACTTTTCCAAAAATGCACAGTTCGCGATAGGTCCGCGTCGCGGACCGTGTATTTTCCGAATTGAGAATTTTTAATTTATTTCGAGGGGCATTCTGGTCAATCCCTAACCCCTCCTAAACATTGATACACGGCTAGTAAGGTCGTTTCTACACAAAAAGGACCTAAAACCCCTATTCTAAGTTCTATTCAAAAAATCTAAAAAGGCAAGGGCTTGAGAAGAAGAAAAAAGGGCTTGGGGTGAGACATTCGAGAAGAGATCCTCGACATCACCCAGTTGAAATAGCTGCATCCCAGGTATGTAAGGCTAAACTAGAACATGAGATTGTTCTCTCATGTGCCCCATAGAGGTCATAGTTGAATTGATGATTGAAGAGTCTACATGCATGATTTCTTTGATGGATTTTCTTGAAAATTATATTTGCAATTACATGTTTTCTATGTTGATGATCATCATACTAATTGTTTTTCTTAAATTGGATATTTTCATGGAATTTGCACAACCCTACATGACTAATTTGAAAAGCATGCATATTGAACTTGAGATTTGAGTCTAGAGCCTTGAGTTGAGACTGTTGATTGTGATGATGAGTTGATGATACTTAATTTTTTTATGAGTCTCTATAAATGAACTCTACCGATGTGTTTATTCACTTGTTTCCTAATGGCGGTTATACAATCTTGAGTCACTAAGGAGATGTTGATGATAGGGTTAAAATCCCTATGAGGTGTTAATGATAGGGTGGAAGTCCCTATGAGACACTTGATGAAGGGGCCAAGGTCCCTGTGAAATATCAGTCATGGACGGGGAGTGAGTCCTATGAGACTGGCAGTCGTTGACGGGGAGTGGATCCCTATGAGACTGGTTGAGGTTGATTTTATGAGCATTGAGTCGGGAGGAGTATCGAGCACCAAAATGAGCAGGAGTGAGTCCCACTCGAACTCATTAACTACGTCTCCAAACATAGGAGAGGCTTAAACCATCACATATATATATATGGTCTCCCTCGAGGTTTAACATTCCCTGAAAGCAATAGAGGATCTGTTCGGTTTGATTCCATGTCGGGTATATTGATATGGAATCCAATGTTCCTTACCTGGCAAGTTTGGAACCACTGTGGCAACATCAGGGTGATTGTTGTACATTAACTGGCTCATAAGTGAGGTTTGTCGGATAAGAGAAACTCCCGGAAAAATTCTTACCTTACTTTGAGTCTAGATGAGATGAGATGAGCGGGGTGGATACCCCTGAGGTGATCCATGTGATGAGTGAGACTAGTGAACAGTCTGAGATAATGTTGTGCCCCTTGTCCACTCTGTACTCTTTCGTAGATGGACAAGTTGGTGGTTGATGTGATTGTTATGTTTATTTTGATTTGATGTTACCTTTCGTATTTTCTACCGGTTTTTGTTTCATTCAACTATTTTACATACCAGTACATTCCAAGTACTGACGTCCACTCTGGACTGCATCCTTTTATGATGCAGAGGCAGGTACTAGAGATCATCAACAGGCGCTCCGTTGAAGTTCAGACATTCGAAGCTAATTTGGTGAGCCTCCCCTACTCCGGAGGAACCATTATTTTATTTCATCATGCTTTAGAGTTAGGATTGAACTATTTTCTTATTTTGTTTTGGGTAGCCATGGGTCTGTCATTGGCACCACATAATTAGTGATAGAGGCTTCATAGACAAGGGTCGAGCATTGATGTTGAGATTGTGAGCTAGTTCTTTCTACTAGCCTTTATTATTTTATCTATATTTCATTGAGACTTTAGATGAGATGTACCCCTTTACTTAATTTCATTCTCCGCTGTTCATTAGAGTTTATTTGATTAAATGATGTGATGAGGCTAAGTGGTTCGCTTGGGGACTAGCAATAGTCTCTGAGTGCCGGCCACGCCAAGGATACCCTCCCGGGGCATGACGTGACACCTTCATAGCTTGTTCTCTTTTGCAAATAAATATTATGTTCCTTTTAGATTGAAATGAGTCATTACAAAATATTACATTATATGTATTGAAGATGTAAAAATTTTTATACTGTTAATTGATAATTTAGAATAAATACACTATTTTTTAAATTAAGAATTCATGTATGAAAGAACCTATTACGCTTGATTCTCTTTTTGCTAATATATTAAAATGAGTCATTTATAAAGTGTAGAATTATATGCATTGATGACATTTTTTCTAATAGGTATAATTAATAGCCTAGCACAAATTTACATCTCTGAAAGCTACATATATAAATAATTTAGGGATCACTATTTTTTCCTAATAATAAAAGATCTTTAATATAATTGTAATTGAAATTTGTGTGATATACTGCATATGATTTTTTCGATAAAGTCAATAAATTCATACTAATTAAGATTAAGAGTATAAAAAGTTTATTTGGTTCATATGTGTTACACCATTCGGAACCCATCGCGCCTGTTAGTTTTAGGTTAAAAATGACTCAAGAAAAAGTGCAAATATGCATTGTTTGTATTAATTAATAACCTAGACTAACTATATGCTCACCAGATTTGTAGTCATAGAGTTGAAGAAGACATTGGTGGTGCTTGATTTCATGGATTTTGTGTGAGAATTTAATGTCTGTTACGAAATCCTCCCAAACTTTTTGGACTTTCACTTCTATTGCTGCATCTTTGAATTAGATGGATGGCTCGCCTCTTCTTGTCTCAAAACAGTTTATCGAGCTTTTCAGTGGAGGAATGAATTGTTGAAGATGAAGATTGCACTAGGGTTTCTAGATCCCCTTTTCTGTGTTAGGTTTTTTTTTTTCATTTCTTTTCTTATCAAACGTTTTTAGGTATGTTGTCTATTTGTGATGTCGGGTCGTTTGATTGGGCTTGAATTGTTTCACATTTTTAATAGGGTAATTTACACAAATACACGACTTATTTTATCAAAATTTTTAATATTCCCTACCATTTAATTTAATTACGAAAATCCCTTTTTTTAAGTTTTTCCATTTTTTTTTATACCTAAACAAATAAGAATTTCACTTCCTTTTTTATGCATTTTTTTTGGTAACCCAATCAAAGTCAATCAAATAAGAATTGCACTTCCTTTTTTATGCATTTTTTTTGGTAACCCAATCAAAGTCAATCACTTAATTAATTATTTCTCTTTCACGGTTTATTTGCAAGTCAATTATCATTTTGAACTTGCATTGGGAAGTCAAAACTATATTTCCCCTTTTCTTGTCACTTTTCACTCTTCTTCGATTTTTTCGCCTCTTTCACTGTCTCTTGTCTATTTTCGTCAGTTGCACCTTCTCCATTCTCCATTTTTTCGTCATTTTTACATTGTATGAGACATGGTGTGAGTGGGACATGTGTGTGTGTGACATGGACTGTACCAACTTGCATGTATCAATTAAACATGGTATGATAGAGAAAACTTGCAGGTATCACAAAGTGCAGGAATCATTAGATTGGAAACATAATAGTGATACTTAACATATCTTTGCAAGTATTAAAGTGCCAGATAAAATGCAGGTATCACTACAACTAATGTGTTACATTGTCTGATACCAATGAGTGTGAGACATGGTGTGAATGAGACATGTGTGTGTGTGTGATATGGACTGATATCAACCTGCAAGTATCAATTAAACATGGTATGATAGAGAAAACTTGCAGGTATCACAAAGTGCAGGAATTATTAGACTGGAAACATAATAGTGATACTTAACATATCTTTGCAAGTATTAAAGTGCCATAAAAAAATGCAGGTATCGCTACAACTAATGTGTGACATTGTCTGATACTATGAGTGTGATACATGGTGTGAGTGGGACATGTGTGTGTGTGAGACATGGACTGATACCAACCTGCAGGTATCAATTAAACATGGTATGATAGAGAAAACTTGCAGGTATCTCAAAGTGCGGGAAATATCATACTGGAAACATAATAGTGATACTTGATTTCGACATAAAGCTTCACACCCATGTCATTGCGAATCGTTATTGGTGATGAATTGCCATCAACAACATATTGAATCACAATTTTCTTCCTTTGCTCATCAATACCCAACTCCGCAACAATGGCCGAACGCAGGTTACTATAAGAAAAATTTTATCGCCAACTATGACGCAATCTGTTAGGGGCACAGCGCATTAAAGTTTTGATGATTGACAAATAGCTTGAAACAGGTTCATCTAACAGTTCCCTAAACACAGCTTGAAACAGGTTCATCTAACAGTTCTCTGAAGCTGGAGTAGGTTACTTACTGCAAGACGACTTCGATCCATAAGCTACAAGTTGAAGCGAAAAAGCAGATGTCTTCTAATAAGAAAAGGATTGTTCTAAGAAGACTTATCCTAAAAGAAGAGGACTTCGACTAGAAGACTCATCCTAAAAAGAAGAGGACTTCGACGAGAAGACTGATCCTAAAAAGAAGAGGACTTCGACGAGAAGACTGACCCTAAATCTGTTTCCTGGTTGTCTGGTCTGTGTCAGCTGTCCACCCTTGTGTGGTTAGGGTGCTAGTCTTGGTCTGTGTTTGCTTGTGTTATGCTACATTGCTCGTTACTTTTGTTAAGCCCTTCTCCTTCTATGTCTTTATGTGCGAAGGGCTCCATATCCTGTGTTCTTGTTAATACAATCCTCGTTTTTCTTCATGATGTTATTAAGTTCTTCGTAACTTTGCCTAACATATGCGTATTCATTGATTTTCGATGATGTCAAAAGGGGGAAGAGTAAGTAAAAAGGATAAGTCATGCAATATTTCTAACCCTTGTTTTAACCTTCGTTTTAACTAATGTGTGTTCAAGCTTTAGAAACAGGTTCATTATCCAGGTGGTTTGTCATCATCAAAAAGGGGGAATCTGTTAGGGGCACAGCGCATTAAAGTTTTGATGATTGACAAATAGCTTGAAACAGGTTCATCTAACAGTTCCCTAAACACAGCTTGAAACAGGTTCATCTAACAGTTCTCTGAAGCTGGAGTAGGTTACTTACTGCAAGACGACTTCGATCCATAAGCTACAAGTTGAAGCGAAAAAGCAGAAGTCTTCTAATAAGAAAAGGATTGTTCTAAGAAGACTTATCCTAAAAGAAGAGGACTTCGACTAGAAGACTCATCCTAAAAAGAAGAGGACTTCGACGAGAAGACTGATCCTAAAAAGAAGAGGACTTCGACTAGGACTACTCAAGAACAACTATAAAGGGGGAAGTGCAGCGGCTAGATTAGTGGATTTTTTTTATGCGTAAAAAGTGAGCTTTGAGAAGGAGAAACAGCTTAGGTTATAGAGAGAGATAACAGTAAACAAAGTTGTTTTATTTTTGTTCTTCAAACAGTTGGATCTTAGGGCTATTTGAGCTAAAGATCTAACTAAGGTTGTAATTGTTGTTGAAGGCTCTGATGATTTAGTGAAGTTGAAGTTAAATCCTGTGGAGCACAGGTCGTGGTTTTTCACCCTTTTTGAGCCGAGGGTTTTCCACGTAAAACTACTGCGTCCAAGTAATTCTGCATCTTTGGAACACGTCTTATTTACCTGTTCCAACGACTAGGCAATAATTGTAGGGTGCGTGTTTCTATCACAATCACTTTTGTATCCAGTGTATATCACATCAGATTTCCATCTTCCCAAATGACGAATCAAAATCGAAATATTCATTTCGGTTGAAAAGCTTCTCAACAATGGCAGAAATGCATCTTTTTGTGTTCGATTTTTTTTTTTAAAATAACGAATCTCATTCAGTGTTTTTGTTTGAGAATTATTTGGGATTGCTTATTATTCAAAAGTGCAATCAGCGTCAATTAAGGAATCAGATTACAGGATCTGTTACAATTTCATAACTAACATAACTGTTTCCATATTTGACAATTATTTTAAGGTATCATCCGAATTTTTCTAGGTATCGTTGTTCACTGCGTGTGTATCAAAGTTCACAGAAAAGTTGGTATTATTAGTAATTTTGATAAAAGTCGATATTTTTGGGTATTTCCTTCTATCAGTTTGGTATTTATCAAATTTATACTTTTTAATAAAGAGGCATGGTGGTCTAATAATAATTTTATTGTTTTAGAAGTTACATAAATAATTTAAACTTCACTATTTTTTCTTAATAATAGAAAATATTCAGCATGATTATTGCTAAAATTCATGTGATATACAACCAATAATAGTGCAATTTCATTTATGACGAATTCACAAAATTCATACTAAATAATAATTAAGTGTCCAGAATAATTGATTTGGTTCCAATGAATTGGACTCTATAGAATCGTCATGTTTGATTACAATTTTTTTGAATGAAATTTATATTTGTTTTAGATCGAATTGATTAATTAAAATGGTAAAAAAAAATTGTGTATTCACAATGTATATTTAAAATATAAATAAATTTTTTTTTTGAAGTTACATAAATAATTTATGAATGACTAATTTCCTTTAATAGTAGAAGATATTCAACAGTTAATGGTAATTCATGTGATATACAGTTATTGGTACAATTTCATTTTTGATGAATTCACTTAATCCATACTAATTAAGAATAAGGGGTATAAAATTATTTATTTTACTTCAATGATATAACACCTTAGAAGTCATAAATGTTGTATCCGATCATAGGGGTTTCACTTCATTGCTGTAACCTTAGATGTCATAAATGTCGTATCTGATCATAGGGGTTTAGATATTCAAGTCTACAGAGAAATTAAACTCACAAGTAACATATTTGGGTAGTAAAAGAAAATATGGTGTCATAGCCTGATTTCCAATGTCATGATGACACCTACTATATCCATCAATAAGTAAGCCTAACCCATATCCCGTAACCATAAGCAATGGAAAATCACGTGGAAGGTACAAAAGGAAGTATGAATCTAATAGAAAAGAGAAGAAAGAAAAAACAATCGAAATATAACAGAAGAAACCATTTCCGAGAACTAGCATCAGTTAGTAATCCAACATCTAATCAAAATAATAATACACGTTTTTTACAATTACCAACTAAGTATAGACTGTAACTAAACAGAAATAAAGACTAGCCTCATAAAAATAGATTGAAATGAGTAACTCTCGATGCCAGAGGCTCACCCTAGTCTTCAAGGTCTAAAAGATGCTATGCACGAAATCCAAATGAACGGTGAGAACTTGTTCTATGATCTGCAAGTTACAAAAGCATAGTTTAAGTAGCAAACAAATGGTACTCAATGTGCATAGGTTGACTAAGCTCCACAGATAATGTAAGTATAAATAATGCAGGAACAACACAAGTAACTACACAAGAGATATAATGAAGATATGCCAGGTAATAAAAATTAAGAAATAGGGTACACAAAATAAAGAAATTGAATCAAAGAGCATATCTAAAAGTGCAAGTCCAACAACTTTCTCACAACAATAACGTACCATGAAAGTCAACTAAGCAGGGAAGAACAGACCACAATCACTGTTAAACAACCTAATAGTCGAAGGACTAATCAAACTCAATCTAACAGTGAGTTCTAACATCAAATCAATAATAAGAAACATAATTAACCAACTGCTAGTGCAACCCAAGATAAAAACAAATATAGTCAAACAATAACCTAGCACAACCCCATAAACTCAAAAGGTACAAACAACAAATCTAACCTAGCCAGTCAGTGATACGACAAGTAGGTGTTAAATACCAACTAATTATACAGGTGGTAGGCAATGCATATAAATGAAAGGAATGTAGTAGAACCAGCTTAACCATCAGTAACCAAATGTGTAGATCCACCCAACCAAGATAGCATGGTAGGATACATGTAGCTCCCTCATCTGGTATAGTGATATACATAGCCAGTAGGTCCTGTAAGGGATGCACGAAGTTTATATACACTACAACAAATTCAATTATCAGAGACAAATAATTTCGTCACCAAAATACTTGTGTGACGAAAAAGATTTTGTCACACCGTTGTCCCTAAATGTGGGTGGCTAAAAGTATGTAAAGACGACTTAATGCTTCGTCCCTAAAAAAGTTACATTAACTACAAAAAGAAAAATTGTCCCCAAATCCATGAACATTTGTGACAAATCCATTTGTCATAAGAAGTGTATTTTTTTTTTATAGTTAATGGTATGATTTTTTCACTAAAAAAGTTGTTACCACCGACAAAACCATATCGTACTAATTATTTAGTTCAATTAGTGACAACACTAATCATCTCTAAAATTATATGTATTTCGTAGTTAAACAACGTAATTTCGTCACTAACTACTGCCTTTTAGATACGAAAAAAATTTGTCATTAAATGGAAAAATTAGGGACAAATTTATTGTTATAAAAAGATTAATAATTTAGTAGTTGAATCTATCATTTGACACTTAAAGGTTCGCTTTTATCAACAACATGTAATTGTCACTATAACTTATCATGGTTAGTGACAATCACAATTGTCACAAAATAAAAAAGTATTTCGTATTTAATAAGAATGAGGTATTGAGACAAATATATATTGTCACTAAATGTAATCAACTTATGACAAACTTATTTTCTTTGTGACAAAAACATTTGTCTTGAAAATTTAAATTTAATCGTTGCTAAAAGTTACCAGTAGTGATAAAAAATTTTGTCACTAATTGCAAACATTGATGATATTTAAATATTTTATATTAATATTATTTTTTAAATTAGAGTTTCATAAAGCAAAAATTAAATAATAAAACATGCTAAACAATAATAAATCTATGATCATACATTTAAAAATAACTCAAATTTTACTAAGGTAATATCCATTATAAGGTCTTTGCATTAAAGTAAAGTATGTCCAATAACCAAAAAAAATATCTAACTGAAATAGAAGAAATATTACTCCTAAACTAAGATAACTAGAACTTTCTTCCATAAAGTACCAATTATATGATGACATAAGAGCTTGCTTTTATCCTTGATTCAATTCTAACCTTTTATCTTGTGAAAAAAAAGAAAGAAATTTATAAGATTTAATTTAAACTAAAATTTGTAACACGATATGTTTTCTATATGTTGAAATGCCAAATTGTATAAGCACTGTAAAGACAAAAGATTGTTTTTTTTTCTTTTCTCTAGTAGTTCAATAGGATGACTATAACTGATGATTCCAGGAAACAATCTTTCAGTAACAAAGTTAATATATTTCCCACAGGCATAACAAGCACTCAAGATGTGTTGTACAGAATTGCATTTCTTACGGTACGATAATTTTTCAGCTTCCATTGGAGATAATAGATAGGAATTTAGTACCAACTGAGATATTCACAAGAAAGCCTTCAAGCATTTGTGTTGTCTCTGATGTTTGCATGAAGAAATTTATATGGGAGTGCCTCCTGGTTTAGCTACTCCTCACACAGGATTAGTTTGTAAAATCAATATGTCACTGTATGGATTAAACAGGCAGTAGGCAATGGTATGAGAAACTGACTAAGGCTCTAAATATGAGAGGCTACACTCATTCTCTATATGATTACTCATTGTTCTACAGAAAGAGAGGTACATTTACTCTCTTCGTAGGTGTTTATGTTGATGGCATTCTACTTACAGGAACCGAAACTGTTGAGATTCATGAACTGGAGAATTCCCTTCAACTTCAGTTTAATATCAAGGATCTTGGTTGAGTGCACTTTCTAGGATTGGAGATCCTGTACAAAGATGATAGGATTCTTATTTGTCAAAGGAAATTTGTTTTGGACGACCTTAAGAGTTCAACTGCGATCAGCTTAATCCCTTGGTTTCTCCCCTTATCCTAATATTAAGCTAAAAGCACATGAAGAAGAGGTACTTGATGGAGTAGAAATTGCTAGCTCGTTTAGAGTGTTTTGTCAATTCATGTTTGTGATCTCTTGTAATCACTAACAATCTGTTTTAAAGAAGAAAAAAATCAAACTTTTTTAGCCAAAAAAAAAAATCCAACAACACTTCCTAAAAACTCAAAAATTGAGTTGCAAACTTTTTTCGAATACTTCAGCTAAAATGCAAGCTAAAAGAACAATACACAACTGAAAAAGTTGCAGAATACAAGTGCAAAGGAAAAGGATAAAACTTTCCAGGCCTAAAATTGATTTATTTCTAACTATGCCTAGAATGTTGTATAGATGATATGCTTTTTTCCATAGGGAAAGGAACGTAACATATTGAAGACTGCTTTAAGTGCAAGATGTATCTATTGAACACAAGTAATCCCTCCCCCCTCTCCCCCTCCCCCCACCCTGCCCCCACATAAAAAACAGTGCCTCCCTGTATATAAATTCTATTGAAATAAAAACTCTCTTAACTTATCCACCCCAAACAAACATTGTTCTCCTTCCCAAAAGAAAAAGGATCGAGAATCTTCCCCAAATACACCAAAAGCACGGAGTAAGAAACTGAGAAGAATAACAATTGCAACTCTACAATGTTGATATCCTACTCCCACAATCTAAAAATCTACAAAATTTTGTAATAAGAAATTTGTTATTTATTTCTACTTAGGTATAGACAATGCTTCCCATTTATAAGGTATTATAGTATTTTCACACTCTATTTACTAAACTTAGGAAGTAGTTGAAGTGTAAAGTATAGGACATGTTACACACTAAAAAAATTTATGAGGTAAGATATTAACATTTATTTCATAATATAAGTAAAACGTAATAGGTATAAAATATGACTTGTTAAACATGGACTTTAAGTCAACTAAATAAAAATAAGAAAGTACCTAAAGTTGGTATTCTAGTAGAGTTCATACTCCAGTGCGTCATATGAAAAAAGCATTCAAAGTTAGACACTAAATATTTATATATTTAGTAAAATGAAATTAAATAGAACTTGTCATATAAATTTGTGTTACTTCTAACCTTGATGGTGATGGGCGAGAAAAGAGTTGCATTTTCCTGAACAGTTCTCCTTGGCGTGCCATTACAGTATCCAATTGAGAATTTAATTTGAGATTGTTGCTCTTTTATTTGACACTGCTGATCTTCTATTCTAGACTGTTAATTTTCTACCACAGTTTAAGTTGCATTTAATCTACTCTGGAACTCATGTTGAGCACTAGTAGCTTCCTGATTCGCCTTTTTGAGCGAGTCTTCTAACTCTACCGTTCTCCTTTGTGTAGATCTTATAGTATTAGGTTTTGGACCATAACCGAGTCCTTTTATGTGCCCAGACTTTATACCAAGTACAGTGTCTACAATTTCATCAATAGTCATGGAAGACTCTCCCGAAGGATATAGATCTTTTAAATCGATCATGTTGTTCTGCATAAAAATATTAATTTTATTTAAAAGAGTATACACAACTTCTAAAAAAAATATTGATAAAAAAATGTAATGAGTATTTTGTTAAAAGACAAATTGATTTTCTTACTTAATGAGTCTCAGCCTCTAAAGATGACCATCCTTTCTCACTTGTGTAATGAGTATGCTTATAGAACTCGATTCGGTTAGGCTCAACTCCTTCAGATTTACTTTTACCCTGTGAAATAAGAAAATAATTGAATAATACTAAAGTTTCATTAGTAAAAGAATAGAACTGGTCTAACTTACCATTTCAGCACGAGATGCTACAAATGCTTTTGACCCCATGAAATGATTAGATTTGAGCTTAGTTCGATTAACCTTGTTTATGTCGCATCGTCTCTACAAATTAAATACAAAATATCATAATTCCTAACTTTAATAACAAGAAGAATAACCTGAATATAAATTACCTTGTGCTCTGGATTTATCCACATGTCACAAAGTCTATTCCAATTTTCTTCGGTCAACTCTGGCACTTCAATTTTACGAGCTTCTTCTGAGCGTGCACTTTCAAATAGTTTTTTTAACTTATAGTGTCATTGTTGGCTTCTATTTTTCAGAATATCCTCACAGCTATCTTTCACATAATGCTCATCCAAATTAATCTCAAACCTCTCCTAAAAAGACATACAAATTTTGAAGAAACACACAAAACATTCATAATTTCTTTCATATTAAAACAATAAACAATGATATCTGCTTAAAACATATTAATTAACTTCAAACTCAAGTACCCTTTGTGAATCATAGGTTGCAGTTCAATAACTTTGTTTACATTCAAAAGTAATGCTCTTGACATCCTACCTACATACATAATGTCAAACTTTTTTATTTCCAATGAAGTAATGTCACAAATTGTTAAGGAGAGACTTATCACAAATTTCATCTTGTCTAGTGGCTCAAGATCATTATTCCCAAATACCTTGAAGGCTTAGGTACTAGGAACCTGGCAAGAGATAATAGATCATGCTATTTTTAAAATTTTTTTTTGTTATTTTTAATTTGAGTTGGGCCATGCATGCTAGTTTAAAGGATGCTTAGATAAGAGTTAGAACTCTTGAAAAGTTGATAAATCTATCAAACAAATTTGTAAAATGATCCTTATATTTTTTTATGTGCCCAACCTTACCAAAGACAAACCATCTCATGTTTCGATGGGGTTTGATGAAGAAGATTTAACTATAGGAAGGTGGCAAGCTGTACAATATGAAGGAGTGTCGTCTTTGTCACGCCCCGGGAGGGTACCCTAGGCGTGGACGGCACTCGAAGACTATTACTAGTCCCCAAGCGAACCACTTAGCTGCATCACGTTGTTCAGTCAAATAACTTTATTGGATAGCAGGAAAATATAAGTCTAGTGGACACATCTTATCTAAAGTCTCATAGGAGTATAGATATAAAACAAAGGCTAGTAGAAAGAACTAGCTCACAATCTCAACATCAAATGCTCGACCATAGTCTATGAAGCCTCTATCACTAATCATGTGGTGCCAATGACAAATCCATGGCTACCCAAATCAAAACAAAAGAAATAGTCCAGTCTAACTCTAAAACATGATGAAATAAAAGAGTGAATCCTCCGGAGTAGGGGAGGCTCACCAATCAGCTGCAATCTCGAATCCTCAACGAAGCGCCTGTCGACGATCCCTCGTACCTGCCTCTGCATCATAAAACGATGCAGTCTAGAGGGGATATCAGTACTTGGAATGTACTGATATGTAATATAGCTGAGTAAAACAGAAACCGGTAGATAAAATAGAACAAACATCAACTCAAATTAAACATCATAATCACATCAAATGGTCAATGGTCTATCTATAAAAGAATAAAGAGTAGACAAGTGACACATCTTTAACTCAGACTCCTTAACAGTTTCAACTCATCTCAACTCAGCTCAGAGGAGCTCACCCCCTCTCATCTCATCTAGACTCGAAGTAAGGTACAAATTTTATGGGAGTTTCTCTTAACCGACAACAACCACTTATGAGCCAGGATTGTACAACATCCCGCCGATGTTACCACAGCCGTTCTGTACTTGCCAGGTAGAGAACGAATCAAAAACCATATCAGCTCACCCAATATGGAGTCAGAAAACTCATCAAGTCCGCTATTGCTTTTAGGGACATAAACTCAAGAGAAAACCTTTTCTACGCTTGGCGACGTAGTTTAATGGGTTTGAGTGTACCCATCTCGGTGCTCGATACTCCTCCCGACTCAATGCTCATAAAACCTCCATCTCAACCAATCTCATAGGGACTTTAACCCCGTCAATGATCGGTATCTCATAGGGACTTTAACCCTATCATCAATCAATCTCATCAATGACTCAAGATTTAGAACAATCATTAAGAATCAAGTGAATAGACACATCGGTAGAGTTCATTTATAGAGACTCATGAGACAACCAAATCCTATCAACACATCATCATTCTCTCATCACAATCAACAATCACAATCCTAACTAAAGGCTCTAGACTCATCATTCTCTCAAGTTCATTATGCATACTTTTCAAAATAGTCATGTAGGGTTATGCAAATTCTCATAAAAATATTCAATTTAAGAAAGCAAATAGTATGATGATCATCAACATAGAAAATATGTAATTTAAAACAAAATTTTCAAGAAAAGCTATCAAAGAATTCATACATGTAGATTCTTCAATCATCAACTCATCTATGACCTCTATGGGGCACATGAGAGGACAATCCCATATTTTAGTTTAGCCTTACATACCTGTGGTGCGGCTAACAATCAAATACATCTAGGATCTCCTCTTGAATTTCCCACACAAGCTCTTCTCTCTTCTTCTCAAGCCCTACCTTGTTAGTTTTAGGGAATAGGACTAGAATGCGGATTTTAGACCCCTTTCACGTAGAAACATCGTTATTAGTCGTGTATTAGAGTTTAGGAGGGGTGGGGATTGACCGAAATGCCCCTCGTAATTATTTAGAAATTTTCTGTCTGGAAAATACACGGTCCGCGACGTGGACCTATCGCGAACAGGGTATTTTTAGAAAAATGCTTTTGAACCAGTTTTCTCCATCGCGTCAAAAATTTTGAAAATCGTACAAGTACTTCTGCACGACAGGTCCGCGATGCGCCTCTGTCGCGGACCGTCACTGTTTTCTGCTTTGGATCGAAAATTTATCTTTCGTTCGGGTCGCTCTAAAAATCGACCGAGACCACCTTCCCACTCAATTTTCTATGCTGATTCCAAATCCGGTCTTGGATTTGCCATACGAGCTTCGGAAGATGTGTTACGCGCATACCCTCATTCTAGGGGTATTTTGGTAATTTTATCGGGCGTTACAGTCTTATTGCCAATACTGCAAGCACCAGGGGCATTTAGTTCAGGATGGCACCATCAAAAGGAGAGATGATGAACAAAAGAGAAGAAAAGAGCTTGAACTTGAAAGGCAAGGTGGGTTGATTGATGAATCTGGGAATAAAGAAGCAGGGTCTGGAAATCAGAAAATGCAAAAGGCCTCTAAAGTGTTATTAATAAGTAACGAGAATAAAGAGATAACATACATCATCAACAACCACAGTGGAAAATTCGGAGAAGGAGGCAGGGGAAACAGAATGTCTTTAACGAAAGTCAAAAGGAGTCTGCAATCCATCAAGCCAATGTTCTGCAGAAGGGTAACCTAGCTTTTATTTCTCCAAATTCTTACATTGATCTAGAAGTGCATGATCAACCGAATGATCATCAGGAAGAAGTCCCTGTTGAAGCTGTAAATCATCCTAATAAGGTTACTGATGCACAGAACAAAAAAATGCTTACTCCTTTGAAACAGCAGCAGCAAAGTGTGGAAAGTAATGCTCAATCTGGTAATGCCAGACAAAATAATGATGCAAGGACTTCAGGTATTGACTCATTGCATCCCAAAACCTAGATCCCTTTAAATTCTGTAATTCTTTCTGAAGTTCAGGGAAGTATGGTTGTGAAAAGACAGGAGGAGCCTACTAAATTGCAGGATGGGGTTTCCGGGGGGAGGGATCGGGCTTATGTTTTTCATGAGCACCCTTACACTGACCATAGGAGTGACTTTAGAGCCATTGTTACCACTTTGGCTACTACAAAATCTCAGCAAGTGCGAAATGTTGATAATCAGAATATTCAGCATGTTGATAATTAGCAAGTTTAGAACATTGTTATTCAGAATTTCGGCAGATTCAGAATGTTGATACTGGGCAAAGACTTGTTGATCAGAATTATGAGGTTCATGATGGTAGTATAGATAATCAGCATGTGGGTGGTTGGGTTCCTGATAGCAGTGTTATTCCAATTCAAAACCTTAACAATAAGTGACAAGAAAGACTAAGCAAGAAGAAAAAAGATGCCATTAGGAAAAGACTCCAAAGAGATACTGGGCAACAGGTTGCAGAATCCCCTTCAAGTCAAAATAAACTTGTCTCTTCTAGTTATAAAAGTGACTGCAGGCTCAAAAACTGTCCCTATTATTAATGATGAGTATGAGGTAGCCAATTTTGTGGATGAGGTTGATCAAGATGATAAGTCCATGGATGAAAATGATGAAGGAGTGCCTGACCCTAATCCTCATGATGAGTTTCAGCAAGAAATTCAGGAAGCAACTGAAAAGCATGGTTTGTCACCAAGGGGTATGAAAGATAAGAGGCAAAGCAAGAAACCACCTGTGAGGAGTACATGTTCTATTTCTAGCAGGCCAAATACCAGATCCATGAGTAGTGTTTATGATGATCAGATCACTTTGTTGGAATACAAGGGTTATTAACACCAGAAGATGTACAATCTTGATTTGATTGTCATTCTTGAACCTTTTGCTAATAACTCTTATCTTAATAGTACTAGAATCCAGTTGGGAATGGATAATGCTACTAGTAATCAAAATGGTAAGATTTGTTTGTTGTGGAATGGTGACTACACCTGTAATATCATAGAAATTGGTGAGCAGCACATCACTTGTGAAATTCATCATGAAGAATTGATCGACAATTTCTGGATTTCCTTTATATATGCTAAGTGTAGCGATCACTTGAGGAGGCCTTTATGGGATAAACTTCTTTATTTTGCTACTGAGGATGTTCCCTGGTGCACTATTGGGGACTTTAATGTGATCACTTCACCTGAGGAAAAGAGAGGGGGCTTGATGTATAATATGACAGAAGTCTTGAATTCATCAGTGTGATTGAAGCTTGTGGGCTTACCTATCTTGATTTTAATGGCTATTTTTTTACTTGGTGTAATCAAAGTTCTGCTGATGCTTGAATTTGAAAAAGATTGGATAAGACTATGGTAAATGACAAATGGTTAGCTATGATGCCTCAAACCACTATTGAGCATTTGCCTTATGTGATTCTGATCATACAACTCTATTGATGGAAATGGTTAATAGACAAGAGACTCATATCAAGTACTTCAAATTCCTTCATTGTTGGATGGAGAATGAGTATTTTTTGGATACTGTGAAAACTTGCTGGAATGGAGAAGCTGGGGGTAATCCTAGTGGAGATTTCATCAAAAATTTAAAAGAGTAGCAGCTACACTTAGTGCTTAGTCCAAGAGAGAATATGGGAATATATTTGCTACTGTGAGAGATTTCGAAGCTAAAGTTAGGGTTGCTGAAGATCAGATCATGCAGAATAACTGCCAACCAAGTTAAAAGTACTGAACTACTAGGGGTGTCATCTTATTGCCAATACTACAAGCACTAGGGGCATTTAGTTCAGGATGGCACCATCAAAAGGAGAGATGATGAACAAAAGAGAAGGAAAGAGCTTGAACTGGCAAGGCAAGGTGGGTTGACTAATGAATCTGGGAATAAAGAAGCAGGGTCTGGGAATCAGAAAATGCAAAAGGGCTCTACAAGTGTTATTAATAAGGAACAAGAACAAAGAGATGACACACAACATCAACAACCACAGTGGCAAACTCAGAGAAGGAGGCAGGGGAAACTGAATGTCTTTAACCAAAGTCAAAAGGAGTCTGCAATCCATAAAACCAATGTTCTACAGAAGGGTAACCTTGCTTTTATTTCTCCAAATTCTTACATTGATCTGCAAGTGCAGGATCAGCCGAATGATGATCCAGAAGAAGAAGTCCCAGTTGAAGCTGTAAATAATCCTAATAAGGTTGCTGATGCACAGAACAAAAGAATGCTACTCTTTTGAAACAGCAACAACAAGGTGTGGAAAGTAACGTTCAGGCTTTGGCTTTGTCAGAGGGAGGAGTGTATCTGAAGAACCTCTACTGCTACAATTTATAGAATGGCCTTTGCAACATAAGTTTAAAATATTTGAATTGAGAGGAATTAAATTGCCAACCAAGTTAAAAGTACTGAACTACTAGTTGTTATCTTCTTTAGATGATTCTTGAGAAAGATTTTAGGATGAAAGCTTGAATGAATGAATGAATGAATATATACCACTGGTCGTTATTTTAATATCAAGTAGTTGATCTGATGTACTAGTTGTTTGTTAGTTGTTATTGATAAATTCTCGTTATTTTTTTCAAAAGAAAACAGTGCATAAAGAAAAAAGTGACCATTAGTTAACTTTCTACTAGTATCGATAGAGATAGATATCGCCAAATACTTCTCCCCAAAAATATTTGATGGATCAAATATTAGCAATGCCCAAAATAAGAACTCAATATAATCACTATCAGAATCCTTACCTCGTACCTTACTAGTGTTGCATCTTTGTCCTCCCTTGTGAGTTCTTTCCACTTGTTTGGAAGCAAAAGAAAATTTCGAGCAATTATCCCTAGTTCATTGGATAGCTTAGCCGATTGAACTGGTTTAGTTGGCCTTCCTTTACCAATTGGGATCTCTATTTTCATCTTGCATCCCTGAGCCTTCCTCATTTTCTCAAGACCTTTCCCTCTAGTTTTACCACGACCTTTTCTGATTCTAGTAGCATTACCTGACAAAAAGAAGTTAGCTTAAAATACCACACATAATCTAAAAATGGCATCAGTTTGACACAGGATGAAGACTAAAGCAACTGAAAATTCCCCATTATCTTTTGTTGTATATTAAGTAAAATAATTCATCGACGAAACAAAGAGAATATATGAGAGCTAACAACAAGCCTTTTGATCATTTCTATCATGTCTACTGATTATAAGTTCCACATATTATATAAGTATCGTTGGATTCTAAATGTGCAGATTACAACACTGATTCATTCAGAAAAAAGGTTCAAATTGTGCATATTGATAGAGTAGGTACCTTTACATACCTTATTTTTATGTCATGATGAGCAAAACAGAGTTGATTCAAACATAAATCAAGTTTACTAATAGTGATAGAATCAACTTCATTTATCATCGTTTGCCTAACATTAACTCACCTTCCTTAGATCCTCAGATAATGCGCTATTATCTGTATTTTTTCATTACATGTTCAACATAAATAAACATTTCAATGGTTAATGTTTGGGTTTCCAACTTAGCCGATAACTAAATAATCTAATCCTAATCAATATGATAACGTATTACCTGTATTCACTGTAGGAGTAAGGTTATTTGATTCATCCAGTGATTGAGTATCTTGAATAGTTTTCCCTGTAAGTATAGTTTTCTTAAAGACACGTCCACCCAGTGCCATTGTTTTGTAGAATTCTACCAAAACACAAAATGTAATTTTAGAAAAATTGCTTCGCATTGCAAATGAAACTTTTTTTTTGTTTTCTCATATATACAAAAATAAATATATATGGTGGTTTATCCTGAAATTCTTTTTGGAGCCAAAAACCAAAAAAGAAAATAAGCGTCAAAAGATAGTTTATCTCCATGACCCACAAACATAGGAAGTGGAGAAGTGCAATTTCTTTTTAATCTAACATTTATCTTTTCTCCAGTTAATATTTACAAAATAAAATTACACCCACGCAAGGACATAAATGTCCATTAATATTTTAGGAAATAAATTTGCATCCACAAAAGGCATAAATCTCCAGCAATTTGATTTATCAAAACAAATAATAAAGGCAAATCTTTTATATTTAGAACCAGAAAGAAAAATCATGTTTAGAACTAGAAACAAAAATCAAGAAATGACTTCTCTTGAATGGAAAAAATAAATAAATAATCAGAATACTAATTTTAGTAGCAATTTGAAAAACTATTGAATTTATAATAAATACCTCAAAAAACCATAAATATTGATGTGTTTAGCTGAAACACAAAACCCTGCGCCTTGTACTTCTTGTTGATAGTCCAAAACAATTGAACCGCAAGACAACCTCTTTCGAAAATGAAGGGAATTACCTAAGAGCAACACATTGGACCATTGTTCATCTTCTTTCAGATGCGATTTTATTGTCAAACAAACTGACCATAGCAAAAGATATGGTGAAGACATCATCAATAATAACTGAGCAAACATGCAAAGTTTCAGACTTCTGAAATTGGAATTTGAAGAAGCTCTACTTCAACGATGGAGAACTTTGTGATGAACCTCCACACCAATAGTGGGTTCATATTTCTTCTCGAATTCACCAGTGAGATGCCTTTCTACAAAAGTTGTCTTCCTAGTTCCTTGGAGTGACGCCTGGGAAATGGAGGGTAAACGGGCCTCCACACGGCCCGTATAAAGCTACACGGTCCGTGTGGCCTTCCGTATCGTGTACTGCATAGGGTCACCCTCACACGAACCAAGTCACGACCCGTGTGACATTAGACGGTCCGTGTAACGACCTGGCCCAACACTATGAAGTATTGTCCGCTCTTGGGCCTAGCCCATCACGAATTTGTCTCTTTGGGCTCACCCCAAAAGGCGCCTCACAGTATTAGGTCCAACTCTTTACTTATATACCCAGTATCTCTCCTGTGTTTTGCCGATGTGGGACATCTCATCTCAAGATGGGTTGTTACATACACCCCCTCTATGGACGCAGCGTCCTCGCTAAGGTTTGCCCCACCGTATGGGATTTTCCTAGACTCAGCACTGAGGTTTGCCCTGCGTCACCGGGATTTGCCTAAACTCAGTTTGCACTGAGGTTTGCCCCGTGTCACCGGGATTTGCCTAAACTCAGTTGAACTCTAGCCCCACATTGACAAGGCTGACACAAGAGTGGCTCTGATACCATCTGTAACGACCTGGCCCAACACTGTGAAGTATTGTCCGCTCTTGGGCCTAGCCCATCACGGATTTGTCCCTTTGGGCTCACCCCAAAAGGCGCCTCACAGTATTAGGTCCAACTCTTTACTTATATACCCAGCATCTCTCCTGTGTTTTGCCGATGTGGGACATCTCATCTGAAGATGGGTTGTTACACCTCACACAGACCAAGTCACGACCCGTGTGACATTAGACGGTCCGTGTTGTCCTCCATTTAGTTTTGGTGTGGAGGGTCACCGGTATACGGACGGGGTCACGGTCGGTGTGACCCAGGTGGTCTGTCTGCTTGTCCGTATTATGATACTTAGTCCGAAAAATCTTGCCTTTAAATTGAAGTCTAAGGGCCACGGCATGGTAAACGGTCCGTGTGACAATACACTGTAACGACCTAGCCCAACACTGTGAAGTATTGTCCGCTCTTGGGCCTAGCCCATCACGGGTTTGTCCCTTTGGGCTCACCCCAAAAGGCGCCTCACAGTATTAGGTCCAACCCTTTACTTATATACCCAGCATCTCTTCTATGTTTCGCCGATGTGGGATATCTCATCTCAAGATGGGTTGTTACATACACCCCCTCTATGGACTCAGCGTCCTCACTGAGGTTTGCCCTACCGTATGGGATTTGCCTAGACTCAACACTGAGTTTTGCCCCGCGTCACCGGGATTTGCCTAAACTCAGTTAGCACTCTAGCCCCACATCGACAAGGCTGACACAAGAGTGGCTTTGATACCATCTGTAACGACCTGGCCCAACACTGTAAAGTATTGTCCGCTCTTGGGCCTAGCCCATCACGGGTTTGTTCCTTTGGGCTCACCCCAAAAGGCGCCTCACAGTATTAGGTCCAACCCTTTACTTATATACCCAACATCTCTCCTGTGTTTTGCCGATGTGGGATATCTCATCTCAAGATGGGTTGTTACATACACAGACCGTATAACGGACCGTATGCCCCAGACTGACCAATTTAAGATCTGTTTCATTTATGGCATTTTTGAAATGTTGGTTATTCCCAACGAAAATTTGGTCTTTTCCCGCCCCTCCTAAGCTCCCTATATAATCTATTCACCCTCATTTTTCAGCCATTTCCCTCATTTCACTCCTCTCTCTAAAATCCACTCCTTCAAGCTCTCCAACATCTCTCTAGGATCATTCAAGCTAAGACCTTCAATTTGGAGTCCATTTTCTCCTCAAGTGTTGTCTTCAACCAGGTATGTGGGTTTTGATTCTTAGTTCCTTTCAACCAAGAAGACCCAAGTTCTTTTCAAACTATTTTATGAACTTGTCTACTTAAAATGTGAATTTTGACTACTTGATCTTAGTTACTTGAACAATGCATGTGCTATTTAATATTCCGAATTTTGAGTTATGTTAAGTTTATTTATGATGAACTACTTGGATTATGGAACTATGAACATGCATGTCCCTTTGAAGATGTTATTTTGCATGGGTGATCTATACTACACTTTCATATGAAATTTATTATGGATTTCTTAGTCTTTACATTATATTGCTAATTTGGATATACTCTACATTACCCATGACATTCCTACACCATGCATTGCATCACATTCATGACATTGATACATGGAAATTTTGAAAATGTGGGGTTAAGCCCAATTTTGTCCTAAAAAGGAATTAAGATGTGATTTTTGGTAAGACATAGGATATGACAAGAAGGTGATCATCGGTATTTATATGATTATGGCTCTTGGAGCATCTTGGGTGTTTACACCATCTTGTATCTTGGCTCTTTGAGCATCTTGGGTGCTTGCACCATCTTGTACATGTAGATGAGCTATTCCTTGCATGAATCATGTGATCTTGACCTTGTGAGCTATTCCTTGAATGAATCATGTGATCTTGACCTTGTGATTTGGCATTTGAGCCTACTTGTACATTTATCGTTGAAATGGACATTTGACTCTCTCTTGAAAGCATATATATATATATATATATGTATGTATGTATATATAAGTATTCTTATAGGATGTGTAAAACTTAGCGCCGATGGATTAGGGGCGTTAGGGATATCCCCAAGGTCCCTCTCCCTTTCCTTGAACTATGTGCCAACATAGGGACAGATATTATTTGTCTACTTGTTTATGATATGATATGTCTTGATATAATTCTTGTAAATCCTTCCGAAATGGGGGTCCCGTAAGGAAGGTGACCATCCCCAAAATGGGGTTGCCCGTAAGGTGTGATGTAGATTATCTTTGGCAAGTAATCTTCTCCCTACCGGTGGGAGGTTCCAAATGGTACAGTTCATGTAATAGCTCGCATGGACTTGGTTTGTCGGTTATAGTCCATCCCCGTATATATATATGAGCATTATCGCATTTGCACGCATTACGCATTTCATGGCATCTTGTATATTAAATTCCTTTGCTTATATATATGATCCTTGTATATTATGTGCCCTCGTCATCTAACATTGATATGTAGGTTCGGTAAGTCATATGCATTGCATGCCCGCATACTTAGTACATTCAAATGTACTAACGCATACTCTAGGCCTACATGATTTTACCATGTAGGGACCGAGCAGTTTGAGTACCAGTGGTCGGACGAATAGCCTTCCTTTGCAGATATCTTTGCAGTGAGCCCCATCTTCCGAGGGCGAGCCTTTGTTCTTGTGTTTCTTATGTATATATATATATATATATGTATTTTGTTGAGGGTGAGCCCGGAACTTGTCCTGGCACCCGTTCCTTAACTAGAGGCACATGTTGGATGTTTTGTAAAAACCTTGTTATTTTTCTTAATTTATAAGAAATGCTCCCTTCTCTTTTTGGATTTTGATTTCCATTATTTAATTACTTGTCTTTAAAAGCTCTTGAACCAAGCTTCGTAGATTCAAAAATTTTGAGGCTTGTTTGGGGACTTTCGGGTCCCCATTCACCGTGTCACATCAAGGCCCCGTCCCCGGGTCATGACAAAAGGTGGTATCAGAGCCCTAGGTTTGTAATGATCCTCGGAGCCCAACATGTCGCGCTAAGTATACATGGGTGTGAAGTGCACCATACCTATGAGTAGGAGGCTACAAAGACGTATTAGGAAATTCCTCCCTTCTTCATGTCTTGTATCGTGTTATGGCCGGTTTATGAATTTCCTTACTTGTTGGTGTCGTTAATCCCTTTCAGTAAATGCCTCGAGGAAGACCTCATCTACCTAGCCGGCCCCGGCTGCTGAAGATCATGCCCCTCACGAGCCTATAGAGGAGCCTATCTCTAACGGTGACTTTTGTACCGCTTTCGCCATGGGTGCTCAGGTGGTGACTGCTTAGGCAAGGCAAGCCAATTTGCTATGGGACCCTACACCCATTTCTATTGTGAGGGGCTTCACCCGGATGAATCCTCCGAAGTTCTACGGGTCAAGGGTTGACGAGGATGCTCAGGAGTTCATTGATGAACTCTCAAAAATACTGAACATTATGGGTGTCTCTTCTGAGGAAAAAACTGGATTGGCTGCTTACCAGCTGAAGGATGTAGCTCAGGTATGGTATACATAGTGGGCTATGGAAAGGGTCTGTGATGGTGATGTTAAATCAGGAGAGTTCAAATCTGCCTTCCTCGACCACTTCTTTCCACTTGAGTTAAGGGAGGCCAAAATGACTGAGTTTATTAACCTTTAGTTGGGGAGTATGGGTATGAGGGACTATGCCCTCAAGTTTACCAAGCTTTCTAAATATGCTCCGTCCCTGGTGGCCGATCCTCGTGCGGAGATGCACAAATTTGTTTCGGGTATTTCTGACTCATTGGTGAAAGAATGTCGAACTGCTATGCCTAATTGGGGACATGGATATTGCCAGACTCACGGTGTATGCTGAACATATTGAAGGGGAGAAGATCAAGGAGAAAAGGGCACACGATCCCAAGAGAGCCCGCTTTGATGGTAGGTTCTCCGGTGCTAGGAATGTTGGTTTTGGTCACTTCCAGCAAGGCCAAGGCTCGAGAGCTCGGGTGGCTAATGCTCGGGAACCCCCTCCCGGGGTACCGACGGGTGGCGGACCAGGATATATCTTGTGTGATAGGTGTGGGAAGCCCCATACAGGTGCCTGCCGAAGGGATTTGGGGCTTTGCTTCGGGTGCGGGAGTAAGGATCATAAAGTTGTTGATTGCCCAAGGAATGTGCGCGGAGGCCAAGGTCAGGTAGCCAGAGGAGGGCAGGGTCAACAAAGGGGGCCCCAAGGTACCGCCCCAAGGAACAACAGATTCTATGCACTCCATGCTTTCCAAGATGTCGAAGAGGCTCCAGATGTTGTGAATGGTATGTTAAAAGTCTTTGATTTTGATGCTTATGATTTGCTTGACTGTGACGATCCTCCTCCCGCCAGTCTTGGGGCCCACCCTCTCACGGCGTTACTCAACATCAGTCACATACTCACGTATTGTCTAGCCAGGGTACAGCCAGTTCAATCCACCATCCACGCTGCAGCGCTTCGTGGGATTCGAACCCGGAACCTCTGGCCCTTTACATTCTCTCAAGGAGAATCACCTATCCCTCTTAGAAACTGTCGCCTGGTTCTACGAGAAACCATCTACGGGCCATAGATTATTATACGAGTCATAGATGACCTCTCGTAAATAAGGAGTCCTAAAATTTGAGTCACTGAAATTTGGAACGAAACCTCCTCTACGAGTCGTAAAATGTTCTACGGGTCGTCTACTAAGTCGTAACTCAAGATACAGAAAAATTGATATTTGGCCCTCCAATTCAAGAAACCAATCTACGAGCCATCGAATACCTTATGGGTCATAGTTTGTCTTGTATATAAGCCTTAAACTTAAAAAATATAACACGTCAACTAGGATTTACGAGACCCATTTTACAGGTCGTAGATGTGCTCATGAATTTTCTTTTCATCCATTTTTCTCAGTCTTTTCTTAGCATCCTCTGTGCATATACTCCAGATTTGGTAGAAAGAATTAGGGGGTGTTATAATGAGGCAGGTTTTGATGAGTTTTGATGAAATTAAGCATTAAGTTCAAACAATTGAGATGAGTTTTAATGAGACTTTTAAAGAGAATATTTTAGGAGTTGTATTGAGCACCGGTTTGGTAAGAGGAGAACATCCCAGAACTATGTTGTCCGCGTAAGACAGTCGTGGAGTTACTTTGGTGACTTTTGTCCCAAAAGGATGGACAACGCTTGAGGATCCGAAAAGCAGAGGCGAGGTCCTTACTTTGACAAGTAATGGATGGGCGAATGAAGACGTCTTTTTCGTTGTACATCACCAACTAAGGTGGTGTGAGTCTTATCGGTTAGAGAAACTCCCTTTGCATAAGTGATTTGACATGAATTGCATGCTAGAGTTTCTTTTAGGAGCATTGGTTTACTACATATATTGACGAATTTGGCACGAGTTGCATATTATTGAGTTTACTCCCAAAAAAGATGGACAACGCTTAAGGATACGAAAAGCAGAGGTGAGTGTCCTTACTTTGACAAGTAATGGATGGGCGAACGAAGACGTCTTTTTCGTTGTACATCACCAACTAAGGTGGTGTGAGTCTTGTAGGTTAGAGAAACTCCCTTTGCATAAGTGATTTGACATGAATTGCATGCTAGAGTTTCTTTTAGGAGCATTGTTTTACTATATAAATTGACAAATATGGCACGAGTTGCATATTATTGAGTTTACTTTCAAAGCATGACTTTATTCTTAAATTTGCATGATTTACTTTGAGAGGAGTTGAGTTGATTTCGGGTCTAGTTGCTAGAGTTGAGTATATTTGATAATGTCTATTTATTTCCAGCCATGTTACATACAAGTATATTCCATGTGTTGATGTCCATTTTGACTGCATCATCTTATGACGTAGATACAAGTATTAGAAGTCATTAACAGGCATCTCGTTGAGGATTTTATCATATTCAGCTGGTTTGGTGAGCCCTCCTTGCTATCCAAAGGAGCCTTTTTCCTTCTTATATTGAGTAGTCATAGTTATAACTTTGAGGTAGCCCGGGGCTTGCATTGTCTTGACACATTCTATATTTGGATAAAGGCTTCATAGGCATAGAGTAGCGTTGATTGATTGTTATTGATGTTCTAAATCCTTATTTATTGGAAACCTATTGTTGAAAGAGACCTAGTATTTACTTAAATTGATTGTCTTTCTTGAGTACTTTCTTTTACAGTTGAGTATGACGTGACGATTTGAGTATGACGTGACGATGAGGCCAAGTGGTTCGCTTGGAAACTTGCAACAGTCTCTGAGTACCAGCCACGCCAAGGGTACCCGCCGTGGACGGACAAAAAAGACTAAAATGGTATATTAATTACCATATACATGAATTTTAAAGATTTTCTAAATAAGTCATCAAATCTCCTCTCTAATTTATATTTCCTTCCCCCTCACAAAAAACTTAAATAATTGAAATCCAAATTAGAAGACTTGATGTGTGTACACAATCAATATATAGTATCATTGCTTTTTCAATTTCACTAACAACAACAACAATAGTATACCAACTGTAATCTCATAGGTTAGGTTTTCAAATGGTATATTGTGTGTAGATCTTATTCCAACCTCGAGAAAGTAGATGGAATGTTTCCAAATGACCCTCAATTCAACTAACACATATCAAAGCAGTTTTAAAAAAATTGCAGAAGTAAAGTACGTTTAGAAAATAATAGAAAGTAATTGCATATAGAAATCAAAAGAGGAATAGTAACAACAACATAATAAAGCATCAACTGAAACAAAGAAATAACAAGTAGTAGAAATTGAAGGACAAAATATTACATGACTAATCCAATGCTACTGGTATGCAAGGAGAATTATGTGTAATGCAACATGCCTTTCTGGTAAAGTAATACTATACTCAGCTATCTTCTAACTTTTTATCCTAATTCTCTACATCCATAACCTCTTCTCTATGGTCATTTCTTAGTACGCTATATACTATTAATCACCTCACATTAATATTTCTTCAACCTGCCTCCACCTCTCATGAAACATATCAGTATAAATCTTCCATACCTCCTCACTATGACATCTATGTATGTCCTCTTCACATGATTGAACCATCATCGTCTTGCTTCCTTTAACTTCTTCCAACAGAGTCACTCTCACATTTTTTAAGATATCCCCATTCCTAATCTTACCTCTCCTAGTATGCTTACATATCAACCTCAAAATTCTCATTTATACATCTCTTATCATCTTACATGAGAGTTCTTGATTGACCAACACTCCAACTCATAGAACATAGTTTGCTTAACTACACAACTATGTAGAGCTTACCTTTAAGTTTCGATGGTACCTTCTTAATAACAAATTCACTAAATCCAATTCCTATGCATTTAGACTGCAATGATTTGAACCTTAGCAAATCCTTAGCAGCTTATTCTCTTTTGCAAATGAAAGTCCAATAATTTGAACCTTAGCAAATCCTTCACAGCTTGTTCTCTTTTGCAAATGAATATTATGTTCCTTTTAAATTGAAATGAGTCTTACAGAATATTAGATTATATGTATTGAAGATTTAAATTCTTTTGACATTGTGAATTGATAATTTAGAATAAATAAACTACTTTTTGAATTAATAATTAGTGTATTAAAGAACCCATTGCGCTTGGTTCTCTTTTTGCTAATATATTGAAATAAGTCATTTATAAAGTGTAGAATTATATCCATTGATGGAATTTTTTCTAATAGGTACAATTAATAGCCTAGCACAAATTTACATCTTTGAAAGCTATGTATAAAAATAATTTAGGAATCACTATTTTTTTTCCTAATAATAAAAGATTTCTAATATTATTGTAATTGAAATTCGTGTGATATACTGCAAATGATTTCTTTTTCAATAAAGTCAATAAATCCATACTAATAATTAAGGTTAAGAGTATAAAAAGTTTATTTGACTGTAATAATTTAAACCATTGGAAACCCATCACACCTGGTTTTATCATTATAAATAAATATTATATTTGTTTTAGGTTAAAAATGACTCAAGAAGAAGTGCAAATATGCATTGTTTGTATTAATTAATAACCTAGAGTAACTATATGCTCACCAGATCTGTAGTCAGAGTTGAAGAAGTCATTGATGGTGCTTCATTTCATGGATTTTGTGAGAGAATTGAACATCTATTATGAAATTCTCCCGAACATTTTGGTCTTTCACTTCTATTGTTGCTGCTATGAAGAAGATAGATAAGCTTTGGCCTCTTTTGTCTCACAATAGCTCGTCAAGATTTTAAGTAGATGGTTGAGGGATGAATATTTGAGTAGGGATTTTAGATATTTCCATTTTTTGTGTTAGGTGATTCTCTTATGAAATCCTCCCAAACGTTTTGGTCTTTCACTTTTATTGCTGCTGCTATGAAGTAGATGGATGAGCTTTGGCCTCGTTTTATCTCGCAACAGCTCGTCAAGCTTTTCAGTGGATGGATGAGTCACTAAAGATGAACATTGAGAGATGAATATTTGACTAGGGATTTTAGATCTTTTCCTTTTTTTTGTATTAGATGTTTGTTGTTTCTTCATTTCTTTTCATATTAAGCCTTTTTAGATAAGTTGTCTATTTGTGATGTCGAGTCATTTGATTAGGCCAGAATTGTTTCATGCTTTTAATAAAGAGGCCTGATGGTCTAATAATTATTTTATTGTTTTAGAAATAACATAAACACTTTAAATTCACCATTTTTCCTTAATATTAGAAAATATTCAGCATGATTATAGTTAAAATTCATGTGATATACAACCAATAGTGCAATTTCATTTATGACAAATTCAAGAAATGCATACTAATTAAGAATTAAGTGTACAAAAAAGTCGATTTGATTCCTATGAATATCACTCTATGGAATCATCATGTTTGATTATATTTTTTCGAATGAAATTTATATTGGTTTTAGATTGAATTGGCTAATTAAGTGGTACAAAATTTTATGTTTATTCACAGTGTAAATTTTTAAAATATGAACAAATTTTCTTTTTTGGGAGTTTCATAAATAATTTATGAATGACTAATTTTCCTTAATAGTAGAAGATAATATTTAAAAGAAATATAGAAAAAATCAAATTCTTATTAAGAACAAGGGTATAAAATTATTTATTTTACATCAATGATGTAGCACCTTAGAAGTCATAAATGTCGTACCTGATCATAGGGGTTTAGATATCAAAGTCTACAGAGAAATTAAAACTTACGGGCAACATATTAGGCCAGTAAAAGAAACTATGGTGCCATAACCTAATTTCCTATGTCATGATGACACCTACTACACCCGTCAATAAGTAAGCCTAACACATATACTGTAACCATAAGCAATGGACAATCATGTGGAAGATACAAAAAGAACCATGAATCTAATAAAAAAGAGAAGAAAGAGAAAAAAAGACTGAAATACAACACAAGAAACCATTTCCAAGAACTAGCATCTGTCAATAATTCAACATCTAATCAAAATAAAATTACAAGGTTTTACAATTACCAACTGAATATAGACCGTAACAAAACACAAATAAAGACTAGTCTTGCCAAAATAGATTGAAACCAGTAACTCTAAACGCCAGAGGCTCACCCTAGTCTTCATGGTTTAAAAGTTATTATGCACGAAATCCAAATGAGCAGAGTTCTACATAAATACGATATTTTTCTTTACCATGTCATTTTTTACACCTTGATTTTAAGGTCTACCTCCAGATTTCTTAATGGATCTCTTGTTTCTCTTAATGACCTTTTTAGCTACTTTCTTCAATGGAATATTAATGTCCAAAGGCAGAAGTACTTCTTCCAACTCATGCCACTCAAGATCTTCAATGTCCCCATCTTCATACTTCACCTTGAACCGACCAGTTTCCTCATCAAATTTAGTAACTTTTCCATTGCAGAACTTGTGCCCAAATAACTTGCGAACTTCTCTGCCTTCGAACCATTGACCAAAACCAACATTCTTATGTAATTCGGTTCATTTGATATCTCTGGTGCAGTATAAAAGGAGCTTGTCCAAGGAACAAACACAATTTTTGGAAATATCACAAACACTGAATATTCTTGTTGCTCCAAAAGCTCTCTCTTGGTTCCTTGTGTGTGAAGATACAACTTCTGTGTTTGAGGGACCCGATAAAAGATGTCTATAAGTTCCTTCTACATATGTAGTTGTGTTCTTCTATAAATTCTAAGATTACTTCCTAGTCTATAAAGGGACGTTGATCATGGTTTTAATACATTGGAGAGCTTTAGACCTTGTTGGCTGGTTTGGGCCTTGAGGTGTGTGGTGAAGTAGTCTAACTTCATCTAGGTGGTGAGAGTGTAGACTAGTGTTGGCTTTTGTTGGTCATAGGTTGCAACTAAGTTGCAAGTGGGAATGGTGAGAGAGTGAGACAAATAAATTGGGTGTTTTGTATTTGGCTACTTTGCTCTTCATTTAGTGGATTCTAATTTTTGGGAAATCTTGTTGGATAGGTCGTGGTTATTCCTCCCTTGAGCAACGCGTTTTTCTACATAAAATATTTGTGTTTTATTCCTTTCTATTTGTCTTCTTAAAGTTTATGTTTATATCGCTTCAAGGGACCTGGTCCCTTACTACAGTGGATGCATATTTACTCAACAAGTAGTATCAGAGCAGGGATCTCTGTACGGTTCACACCTAGAGATTTTCTAGAAAATATGGCTGCTTCACTTAATCTAGAAAAAGGACAATCATCCACCGGACCTCCAAGATTCAACGACAAGCTCTATTGATGGTGGAAAAGTCATATGCATGACTTTCACATGACTGAGGACAGTGAGCTATGGGACATCGTTCTTGATGGACCACATGTTCCTACTATTGAAGTCAAGGATGGAGGGAGACTACCAGGTTGGTTCCCAAAACCAGGCAATAATATGCAGAGGTTGACAGGAAGAAGATGGAGAAGAATTATAAGGCAAAGAAGTTGATTGTATGTGGAATTGGGGCTGAGGAATAACATAGAATCTCAGCTTGTGAATCATCAAAAGAGATATGGGATTGCCTTAAGAATGCTCATGAAGGAACTGAGTTGGTCATAGAATCTAAGGTGGACATGCTTACCTCTCAATATGAAGATTCCTTAATGCTGGAAGGTGAATCCATACATGATATGTAGACAAGTTCTCAGCTGTAAGGAACGAGTTAAAGTGCTAGAGATTTTGAGATGAATAAGGGAGGTGGCTTATGTGTCAGCCTTACCTCCAACCTTTCGGGTGATCACCCTGTGTTATATGTTTCTATGAAGTCGTTACATGCTCTAGTAGGATTTGGTTCAACTTGATAAGTCCTTAGCTTTTAAAAAGGAGCTTGTAGCCATTTTAGACAAATAGGTTAGGAAGTTGAGGTCTAGGGTGGTTTTGTCTATCAAGGTTTAGTGCTGGCATCATCCAGTCAAGGAGTCTACTTGGGAGACCGAGCTGGACATGCAGACTAGATAAACTCATCTTTTTAAGCCTTAGGTATTTTCCTTTTCTTGACATTCGAACATGAAAGTCCTTTTAGTAGTTTATGTTGTAATGACATTCGTGGTCTTTTCTGTGCTTTTTGTGGTTTATCATTTTTCCCATCGTCATAGCCTTTAATAGCTATTCTAAGTTTTTGGAATAGGTGGCACACTTCTCGAGGTACTTTCGGGAGCTTGGTGCATGTTTTTCCCCCTTTGAGGCCTTAAAGTAAAAAAAGTTTACTTTAGTCAATATCCAGAGATTTTGATGTCGTATGAGAATTTTGTTGATTCCATCTACTCCGGAAGCTCCATTTTAGTCTAGAATAATGGTTTGTTTAGGTTTTAGAGCTTCTATTTTGAGCTTGTGCAATAAGACATTTGAACTTTAGAGTTTTTGCCCAAGTTTGACTTTGGTCAACATTCATCATAAATGCACTAAAATGAAAATTCCATCTGTTCGGTTAGTTCTAGAGTGCGTAGTTTCATCTAGAACAACCTTTTATTTGATTCTCGAGGTGCTTAGAATGAGTTATTTGGTCTTTGTATGTTTTATTTGATTTTTGGTTGACATTTTAATGAAATGACCTCCATTCTTTGTTTCGTCAATTCCTTTCAGTTTAGAATTTAATTTCCAATTGGGTAGAGTAGTTTGTTTGTCTTGATGGGGTCATGAAAGAATTTTGAGTGTCGTCGAGCAATTTTGGCTTCTTGGTGAACTATGTTGCAGTGTTGCTGTTGCAACACTATTTCCTTCTATGTGATCGTGGGACCTTGGCTGCATTCATTGTTATGATTTTCATCTGCATTCACATGAGAACCTCCACATTCTTGGTGGGACACTATCCCATACCTCCACGATCATAGACCATGTCGCGTTCATGAAGGGTACGTGCAAGTTGACCCCGCATATGGGGACTAGCCTTTGCATTCATGGAGACAAATGTTGCCAGTTCTTTTATTATGTTAAACTCGTTTCAAACATGAAAGTCCCACTTCTGGACATAGTATATTTGAAATTTTGAGAGTTGTTCTTGTTGAATTTTAGAGATTTTCATTGGGTTGAGTTGGAAATTCGTGTGGGAACATTTTAGAGTCATAATTCTTTCAAAATTCTTGTAAGTACCATCAACATTCTCATATTTCCATCATTTTTTATTATCTTGGGCTTAAAATTTGGTTAGACTTATTTAGGTCTTTTTGGTGCTCAGATTGTGTCCATTTTCACAAGTTCATTGTTTTGATGTCAGTTTTTTTATTCTGTATATGGTTCTCAATGTTGATTTCTGGCCCAATTTAAATTCCTAATTGATTGAGTACTATATGGATATCATTGTTGTTGTTTTTTCATCTTCTTATCTAATTTGATAGCATGGCATCGTCTATATGCTTCCCAAAAGGAAAAGCTCCAGAATAGTGGTTTGAGTGTGGTTTCAGCCTTAAGGTAGGTTAGGTTTGCACATGCTAGACTTGGATAGATATATTATATGAAATTTGAGTAGTATTGTGTGATTAGGTTTAAATTTAGTACTTGATAGTCGCAATTGATCCTTAGTTGTGTGATAGCTAGAGGTGGCAAATGAGTGGATTGAATAGGATTTGGATGGATTTAATATGGATTTAGCCAAAATGGATTGGATCACGATCTATCCATATAAACTATGAGTAAATATGGTTTGGGTAAAATGGTAACAACCCACTTTAATCTCTTAAAGTCAAAGGTAGATTACTAATGTTCAACCCCTATCATCCAAATCCATTCCAAAATAAAAAAATATTTTTCATACAAAAACATTAAATTTTTTCTACTTTCATATCCTATTAGCCCACCCCCACCCGCTCTCCCACCCCACTCGCACCTCTGCCACCCCCAATTTTTAAATAAAGAACAATAAAGAAAAAGTTAATATTTTTCATAGTCCCACTAGGGATGGCAACTAGGCAAGGCGGGGCAGGTTTTGAGCTATGCAGGGTGGGTAGGTTTAAAGTTATGTGGGGCGGGGCGGGTTACAAGTTTAAAAAACTAAATAAGAATTTAAAAAAAATTAAATCTTTGTAATTAGTAACAATCAAACATATAAACTTTTTATATTAAACATTGCCTTTAATTTTAATTTTTTTTAAAATTTAAATGAGAATGTTTGGTAAATTGTTAGCTGTTAAAATGATAATTAGAAACTTTTAATTAACGATTAAGAAAAAAAAAGTTAAAATGTCAAATAAAAATAGTTAATTAGTTGCTGAGATGTTAATTAGCAAATTTTTTTTTAAAAAATTACGTATTTTTATTTTTCATAATAAATTTAATTAAAAAATAAAAGGACTTAGAAATTTAAGCGGGGTGGGTTGAAAATAAAAAAATTCATCATGCAGGGTGGGGTCGGGCTGGTTTAAAAAAATTACAGGTTGAGCTCAACTCGTCCTGCACCCACACCCACAATATTGTCATCTCTAAAACCCACCCTGCACTTCGACCCTACCCCACGCCGCACTTCCAACCTACTCCCACGGGATCACTCTAACCCCACCCTCAACCCCCCTCCCCCTCCAATATTTTTTAAAGAAAAATGATTAAACAAATTAAAAAATTTCACCACCCTCACCTCCTCCACTTCCACCCTACCCCACCATCTACCCCATTTACTCCCCTACCCCCAACCCCACCTTCAATTTATTTTTTACACAAAACTAAAAAATTTAGAAAAACAATCAACCCCACTTTCACCTTACCAGCCCATCCCCAAATTTTTTAAAGGAAAAAAATTCAAAAATAAAGTTTGATCCCACACCAACCCCAAACTTTTTTAAAGGAAAGTAAAGAAAAATTTAAAAAAAGAGTAAAAATCTTTTAGTGCAATTAATTTTTTATTATGAGTGGGGGATTTATGGATCTATATGGATACTCATATTTTATTCATTTTAATCATATTAGTATGAGCTCTTAAAATAGATCAATCCATATTTACCCATTTAGAAAATATGAGTGCTCCATCCATATAAATATGGATAAAATGAACTCATTTTATCTTATATGGGCTGAAATTGCCACCTCTAGTGATGGCCATCGTTAGATTGCTAGTATAGATTTTTGGCTTAAAATTCTTGGCCTAGTTTGCTTCTAATTGTTCGTATCATTTCGTATCCATATAAATGGCTTATAGGTGATGTGAGATATAGGTTGCCACAAAATGGCTTTTGTACTTTTATGTTCTTGTTCGTTCATGACTAATTATTGAAGTGTTTTGCCTAAAGCTATGCGTGTAGGGATGCTGGAGTTTCAGGATGTATTTTTTGTACATTGACGTGGATTACCCTAATGTGTGTAATATGTGATGATTGGGCAAGATCCTTCAATTTAGTTGTTATTTTTGTTAATTGTTGATAATGGTTAAATTGGAGATTATTTGTTGGTAATAACTAAACTTAGGGATATTCGAATATTATTGAACATAGGAATCAAAAGAAATGAGAAATTGCATAACATTTCACGTTTTATTTTTTTCTTATTGTTAATGAACTCAATACACTATTCCGAGTGCCCCATTGATACATATCAGGGTTCTTTTTACTATTGATGAGCTTAAGGTATTATTCAACGCTGCCCAACACATCTTTTGAGTTTTGTTGTTTTATTACTTCATCCTATTAGTGCATGTTTGTGCTACTTGACTTTCTGGGTGATATCGTGTTTGCTTAGCATTGAGTAGATCACTTTTAGATGGTTTTGACCCTATTACAGGCGCCTTCATGGCCTACGTTGGGTCCTGACAATTACTCTCCAACTCATTAACGAATTCACTCTCTTTTAAACAACAACATAAAAAATTTTCACAATCATATTCTTAGACCTCATTTGTTTGCATTTAATAAATGTTTGAATCTGAACAATTTCAACATTAGACTGTTGCGTACAATTGATTTCATTAAGATTTGAAGCATTTAACTCATCTGAATTCATGTAAAATGTATTTATAATATCATTAAAAGGTATCCTTATGTGGATAATATTCACCATCACTAGCTACCACCACTAATCACTAATTCCATCTCAACCGCCATAACCACCATCGTTATTGTCAACTACCAGTACCCTTGTCTAGCACTAGCCGCCTCTACCATCACAAAAATGAATTTTATTAACCATTACTGTCAACTGCTACCATAATTTTTCCTATCACATAATAATATCAGTTACCACCACCTAAATCTCTATGGTTGTCACCAATGCTACCATCGCTATAGTTAATGTCTACTACAAACACTGCCAACGCTGCCATCACAACTAGCACCGCTACAACCTATCAACATACATTCTTCGATCACCATTTGCCTCCACCTCTACCAGTTCTATCATCCACTACCACCATTATGGTCAATCGTTACTATCAACCACCACAATCATAACTAGAACTATTGCCTACTACGAATACATTATCAACCACTACATATTCTTCGATTACCACCATCAACCAGTTGCACCATTACAACCACAAACAACAGTACCAGTCTACCTTTATGACAGTCACCGCAACACCAACTACCTCCATTGTCACAATAATCACCACTATAATTACTAGCCACTAACAAAGAAATATTACTATTACCACCACTACTACAAACTATCTCCACCATCACTAGTAAGACCAAGTATTTCATTATTAATCATATATTAATTTTATTTTATTTATTTTTATTTAAATTATGTTTTTATTCTATATAATTTAAATTATGTTTTTATTCTATATATATAACTAAATCTTTTATATACATAAAAGAGGATGTTAGAGTCAGTGATGTGGCGCAACCACAACACAACATTGCTATTTTAAAAAATAAATTATTTTACAGAAATTAGACTCTTACTCCAACAGGTATGAAATCCGCTTAATCAATACTTCACCAAATGATGCGACCAAATTACTATTCCATCTCGCTACCTTTTATACATTGAAATTCAACCATCACAACTCTAACGCTCTTCTTGATCTCCTTCGCAGCACAATCAATTTCCTTTTTCTCTCATCCTTTCTTATCTTATCTTATCATATTCCCTTACCGTTCTAAACAATCTAACAAGATGAGGGAAGCGAGACTGCGATGGTTTGGACATGTACAGAGAAGGAGTACTGATGCCCCTGTTAGAAGGTGTGAGAGATTAGATTTGGGAGCTATACGTAGGGGTAGAGGCAGACCAAAAAAGTATTGGGGGGAGGTGATTAGAAACGATATGGTGAAACTTGATCTCACCAAGGACATGACCTTAGATAGGAAGGAGTGGAGGTCGAGAATTAGAGTAGCAGGCTAATAGGGAGGATAGGAAGGAGTGGTAATTGTCTGTCTTTTATATGTTATTTATCTGCCTTTATGTTTACTATCTTGTATCTAGGTACTATTATGTGCTCTTCTCTTTTTGCTTGTGTATCGTATCTAGCGTGTTCTGCTGATGGGTTTTTGTGACGAGGGTTTCCAGGAAACAGCCTCTCTACCTATGTGGTAGTGGTAAGGTCTGCGTACATCTTACCCTCCCCAGACCCCACTTGTGGGATTTCACTGGGTATGTTGTTGTTGTTGTTGTTGTTCTAAACAATCTTTAACGCCGCCTTGCCTAATCTAACTCAAAAGGTTTGATTCGCACCTTTCCACCAACAAAATGTTAAATTGCTACAGAACACGCACCAAATCTCAAACAGTTCTTCTTAAATCTCTCCCTACTATCTTTTCTCCCTGTTCTACTCATCTTCGATTAACTTTTATCCACAAAGATTGAAATTGTCGCATCTACTATTTCCGCCACTACATCCCTTTGTTGGATTTACTCCATCTATCTTCCAATGAATACTCATATTACCGCACGCAGGTGAGAATCTTTTTTTACATCCTCCCGTTATTCGGCACTGCATTACATGCCTTCACCTCTACCAATACTTGTAACGCTTACTGCTAACGCAACCCATTTCCTATAGAATTAGTGTCCCTTCAGTTACATGTTATTAACAGAGCATTCTGCCCAATTGTTAAGAACTTATGCTTTTCTACAGGTGGTAATCATGAAGACTGCCGAATTCATATGGGTGATGGTGGCACAATTGCTATAATGGTAATATTTTAGTCTCTAGCAGCCTCCACATTTGCGCAGATAATTACTTATATGGCAACAATACACTAGCACAAATTTGGTTTCCCTATTTGATTAAATATGTCACTATAATAATCTTAAACCCGCAAACTATATAATGACACTCAACTTACAATTTTTGTGGATTCCCCTTCTTGAAACGATTGCGCTGTATAGTTGACTTTCATGTTTGCTGAAAGTACGCATTTTGGCCCAATTACACTGTAAAGTCTTTGCACTTAGTGATGTTGACGCTGTCAAAATTTCCAAACATACCAACACACAAGAACATCTCCTAAAATGAATCAGATTTGAATTCATTTTAGTACAGATACTAATATGTATCATGTAGGTACGCCTACCTAATGTTGTACCCATACACTCATTCCAATTCCATAAAAATATCGCCTCTAACAAGAAAGGGCTGTGAAAGAGCTGTCTTCAGATGGTAATCCTAAATGAATATTCTGTAAATGTTACAACATTTAATTATTGGCTCCCTGAAAAGGAGGTGATCCAGCTGCACCTTCCACTCTCCATATATTTACTACTTCAACAAATGCTAAGGCGTTACCTCAGGAAAACATACAAGTGAAATCTGTTAACCTGCAAGGTGCCCTATATATCTTTGTTGGCTAATATGACACTCCAGGAGTAACAATTAACTTGGATCCTTCAACAAATTATGAGATATGACATCGATCAACTAAGATAATATTTTATAAATTTCTATATTATTTGAATACCTGTTGAATCTAATATCTAAATACTTACACACAAAAGGCATTAAAAGACATAAAATTATCATCATCATCATTACAGCATAAAACTTTAAAGACATTAACAGGGTAAAAAGATAAAGTAGTGAATACTCTCACCTCTAATGATTTGTTGATGATTGTATTGCGCTTCAACATCGAGAGTAGTACATTTTCTACAAAAATTTATAAGCACAATATTTAGTTTTTTCCTTCACCTTTTTTCTAGATTTAGAAAATCTTATAAGTATCTTTTTGTTTGATTTTTGCATGAAAAATATCAAGTACAAATTAAAAAAAACAGAAATAATAAAAAATAAGGAAGAGTTTCATTTATTTTGGGTTTTAAAGGGAGAGAAAGAAGATGTTGACATATGTGGAAGAACATGAATGATCTAGTGAAAAATGAAATCAGTTACATTATATGTGTTTGTGTTGTAGATTATAGAGATTGTAGTTAAATGGCAGATTAATTAGGAGAATGTGGATTTTAAAGATTTTCTAAATCAGTCATCAAATCTCCTCTCTAATTAATATTTCCCTTCCCCCACCCCAAAAAAATTAAATTATTGAAATTCAAATTAGAAGACTTGATGTGTGTGTACATAATAAATATATAGTATCATCACTTTTTCAATGAATTCACCAACAACAACAACAACAGCATACCAACTGTAATCCCATATATAGGTTAGGTTTTCTAAGAGTATATTGTGTGTAGATCTTGTTCCAACCTCGATAAAGTAGACGAAATGTTTCCAAATGACCCTCAATTTATGCAACACATATCAAAGCAGTTTAAAAATAAATTACAGAAATAAAGCACGTGTAGCAATTAATAGAAAGTAATTACATATAGCAACATCAATTGAAACAAAGAAATAACAAGAAGTAGTAGAAATTGAAGGACAAAATATTACAAGACTAGTCCAGCGCTACTGGTATGCAAGGAGACTTATGTGTAATGCACCATGGCTATCTGCTAATAAAGTAATACTACACTGAGCTATCTTCAAACTTTTCATCTTAATTCTCGACATCCATAACCTTTTCTCTAAGGTCATTTCTTGGTAAGCTAAGATGCTTCATATGGTATTAATCACCTCACCTCAATACTTCTTAAACCTACCTCTACCTCTTATGAAACACATCAGTATCACGCTTCCACACCTCCTCACTATGACATCTATTTATGTCCTCTTCACATGATCGAACCATCATAGTCTTGCTTCCTTTAGCTTCTTCCCACAGTGTCACTCTCACATTGTCTAAGATATTTCATTCATAATCTTACCTCTCCTAGTATGCTCGTATATCAACCTCAACATTCTCATTTATACATCTCTTATCATTTTACATGAGAGTTCTTGATTGGCCAAGACTCCACATCGTACAACATAGTTTGCTTAACTACATGACTATGTAGAGCTTACCTTTAATTTTCGGTGGTGCCTTCTTAATGACAAATTCACTAAATCCAATTTCTAAGCATTTTGGCTCAAATGATTTGAACCTTAACATATCCTTCACAACTTGTTCTCTTTTGCAAATGAAATGATTTGAACCTTCGCAAATCCTTCATAGCTTGTTCTCTTTTGCAAATAAATATTATGTTCCTTTTAGATTGAAATGAGTCATTACAAAATATTACATTATATGTATTGACGATGTAAAATTTTTGATACTGTTAATTGATAATTTAGAATAAATACACTATTTTTTAAATTAAGAATTCATGTATGAAAGAACCCATTACGCTTGATTCTCTTTTTTCTAATATATTAAAATGGGCCATTTATAAAGTGTAGAATTTTATCCATTGATGACATTTATTCTAATAGGTATAATTAATAGCCTAGCACAAATTTACATCTCTGGAAGCTACATATATAAATAATTTAGGAATCACTATTTTTTCCTAATAATAAAAGATCTTTAATATAATTATAATTGAAATTCGTGTGATATACTTCATATGATTTTTTCAATAAAGTCAATAAATTCATACCACTTAAGATTAAGAGTATAAAAAGTTTATTTGACTCAAATGTGTTACACCATTCGGAACCCATCGCGCCTGTTTGTTTTAGGTTAAAAATGACTTAAGAAAAAGTGCAAATATGCATTGTTTGTATTAATTAATAACCTAGAATAACTATATGCTCACCAGATTTGTAGTCATAGAGTTGAAGAAGACATTGGTGGTGCTTGATTTTATGGATTTTGTGTGAGAATTTAATGTCTGTTACGAAATCCACCCAAACTTTTTGGACTTTCACTTCTATTGTTGCATCTATGAAGTAGATGGATGAGCCGCCTCTTCTTGTCTCACAACAGTTTGTCGAGCTTTTCAGTGGAGGAATGAGTTGTTGAAGATGACGATTGGACTAGGGTTTCTAGATCCCCTTTTCTGTGTTAGTTTTTTTTTTTCATTTCTTTTCTTATCAAACGTTTTTAGGTATGTTGTCTATTTGTGATGTCGGGTCGTTTGATTGGGCTTGAATTATTTCCCTTTTTTAATAAAGAGGCTTGGTGGTCTAATAATAATTTTATTGTTTTAGAAGATACATAAAAAATTTAAACTTCACTATTTTTTCTTAATAATAGAAAATATTCAGCATGATTATTGTTAAAATTCATGTGATATACAACCAATAATAGTGCAATTTCATTTATGACGAATTCACGAAATTCATACTAAATAATATTTAAGTGTCCAGAATAGTTGATTTGGTTCCAATGAATTGGACTCTATGGAATAATCATGTTTGATTACAATTTTTTTTTATGAAATTTATATTTGTTTTAGATCGAATTGATTAATTAAAATGGTACAAAATTTGTGTATTCATAGTGTAAATTTTTAAAATATGAATAAATTTTCTTTTTTGGAAGTTACATAAATAATTTATGAGTGACTAATTTCCTTTAATAATAGAAGATATTCAGTAGTTAATGGTAATTCATATGATGTACAGTTAATGGTACAATTTCATTTTTGATGAATTCACTTAATCCATACTAATTAAGAATAAGGGTATAAAATTATTTATTTAACTTCAATTATATAGCACCTTAGAAGTCATAAATGTTGTATCCGATCATAGGGGTTTCACTTCATTGATGTAACCTTAGAAGTCATAAATATCGTATCCGATCATAGGGGTTTAGATATTCAAGTCTATAAAGAAATTAAACTCACGGGCAACATATTTGGGCAGTAAAAGAAAATATGGTGTCATAGCCTGATTTCCAATGTCATGATGACACCTACTACACCCATAAATAAGTAAGCCTAACCCATATCCCGTAACCATAAGCAATGGAAAATCACGTGGAAGATACAAAAGGAAGTATGAATCTAATAGAAAAGAGAAAAAAAGAAAAAACAATTGAAATATAACAAAAGAAACCATTTCCGAGAACTAGCATCAGTTAGTAATCCAACATCTAATCAAAATAATAATATAAGTTTTTTACAATTACCAACTAAGTATAGACTGTAACTAAACACAAATAAAAACTAGCCTTGCGAAAATAGATTGAAATGAGTAACTCTCGATACCAGAGCCTCACCCTAGTCTTCAAGATCTAAAAGATGCTATGCACAAAATCCAAATGAATGGTGAGAACTAGTTCTATGATGTGCAGGGTACAAAAGCATAGTTTAAGTAGCAAATAAATGGTACTCAATGTGTATAGGCTGACTAAGCTCCACAGATAATGCAAGTATAAAAAATAAAGGTACAACACAAGTAACTACACAAGAGATATAATGAAGATAAGCCAGGTAATAAAAATTAAGAAATAGGGTACACAAAATAAAGAAAGCGAGTCAAAGAACATGTCTAACCAAATGTATAGATCCACCCAACCAAGATAGCATGGTAGGATACATGTAGCTCCCTCATCTGGTATAGTGATTTACATGGTCCTGTAAGGAATGCACGAAATTTGTATACATTACAACAAATTCAATTATCAGAGACAAATAATTTCGTCACTAAAAATCTTGTCTGACGAAAAAGAATTTCGTCACACCATCGTCCCTAAATGTAGGTGGCTAAAATTATATAAAGACGACTTAGTGCTTCGTCGCTAAAAAAGTTACATTAACTACAAAAAGAAAAATCGTCCCCAAATACATGAACTTTTGTGACAAATCCATTTGTCATAAAAAGTGTATTTGTTTTTTGTACTTAATGGTATGATTTTGTCACTAAAAAAGTTGTTACCACCGACAAAACTATATCCTCACTAATTATTTAGTTCAATTAGTGAAAACACTAATCATCTCTAAAATTATATGTATTTTGTAGTTAAACAACGTAATTCCGTCACTAACTACTGCCTTTTAGGTACGAAAAAAATTCGTTATTAAATGGAAAGATTAGGGACAAATTTACTGTTATAAATAGATTAATAATTTAGTAGTTGAATCTATCATTCGTCACTAAAAGTATCGGTTTTATCAACAACATGTAATTGTTACTATAACTTATCATGGTTAGTGACAATCACAAATGTCACAAAATAAAAAAGTATTTCGTATTTAATAAGAATGAGGTATTTGAGACAAATATATGTTTTGTCACTAAATGTAATCAACTTATGACAAACTTATTTGTTTTGTGACAAAAACATTTGTCTTGAAAAGTTAAATTTAATCATTGCTAAAAGTTACCTTTTGGTGATAAAATATTTTGTCACTAATTGCAAACATTGATGACATTTAATTATTTTATATTAATATTATTTAAATTAGAGTTTCATAAAGCAAAAAAATGAAATAATAAAACATGCTAAACAATAATAAATCTATGGTCACACATTTAAACATAACTAAAATTCTACTAAGGTAATATCCATTACAAGGTCCTTGCATTAAATTAAAGTATGTCCAATAACCAAAAAAAAAAATCAAACTGAAATAGATGAAATATTACTCCTAAACTAAGATAAGTAGAGCTTTCTTCCATAAAGTACCAATTATATGATGACATAAGAACTTGCATTTATCCTTGATTCAATTTTCACCTTTTATACCTGTGAAAAAAAATAAAGAAATTTATAAGATTTTAAATTTAAACTTAAATTTGTAACACGATATGTTTTCTATATGTTGAAATGCCAAATTGCATAAGCACTGCAAAGACAAAAGATTATTTTTTTTTTCTTTTCTCTAGTAGTTCAAGAGAATGACTATAACGGATGATTCCAGGAAGCAATCTTTCAGTAATAAAGATAATATATCTCCCACAGGCATAACAAGCACTCAAGATGCATTATAAAGAATTGCATTTCTTACGGCTACAACAATTTTTCAGCTTCCATTGGAGACAATAGATGGGAATTTAGTACTATTGTGATATTCAATAGAAATTCTTCAAGCATTTGTGTTATCTCTGATGTTTGCATGAAGAAGTTTATATGGGAGTGCCTCCTGGTTTGAGAGACTACACTAATTCTCTATATGATTACTCACTGTTCTATAGAAAGAGAAGTACATTTACTGTCTTCGCAGGTGTTTATGTTGATGACATTCTACTTACAGGAACAGAAACTGTTGAAATTCATGAACTGAAAAATTCCCTTCAACTTCAATTTAATATCAAGGATCTAGTCGATTGCACTTTCTAGGATTGGAGATCCTGTACAAGGATGATGGGATTCTTATTTGTCAAAGGAAATTTGTTTTGGACCGCCTTAAGAGTTCAATTGCGATGATCTCACTTCCCTGGTTTCTCCCCTTATCCTAATATTAAGCTAAAAGCACATGAAGGAAAAGTACTTGATGGAGTAGAAATTGCTAGCTAGTTCAGAGTGTTTTGTCAATTCATGTTTGTGATCTCTTGTAATCACTAACAATCAGTTTTAAAGAAGAAAAGAATCAAACTTTTTTAGCCAAAAAAAAAACCAACAACGCTTCCTAAAAACTCAAAAACTGAGTTGCAAACTTAGCTTTCCGAATACTTTAGCTAAAATGCAAGCTAAAAGAATAGTACACAACCGAAAACGTTGCAGAATACAAGTGCAAAGGAAAAGGATAAAACTTTCCGGACCTAAAATTGATTTATTTCTAACTATGCCTAGAATGTTGAACAGACGATATGTTTTTTTTTCATAGGGTAAGGAACTTAATATATTGAAGACTGCTTTATGTGCAAGATATATCTATTGAACACAAGTAATCCCCCCCTCCCCCCCCCCCCCCAAAAAAAAACAAAACAGTGGCTCCCTGGATATAAATTCTATCGAAATAAAAACTCTCTTAACTTATCCACCCCCAACAAACAGAGAATCTTCCCCAAATACACCAAAAGTACGGAGTAAGAGACTGAGAAGAATAACAATTGCAACTCTACAATGTCGATATCCTACTCCCATGATCTAAAAATCTACAAAATTTTGTAATAAGAAATTTGTTATGTATTTCTACTTAGCTATAGACAATGCTTCCCCTCTATAAGGTATTATAGTATTTTCACACTCTATCCACTAAACTTAGGAAGTAGCTGAAGTGTAAAGTATAGGACATGTTACACACTAAAAAAATTTATGAGGTAAGATATTAACATTTATATCATAATATAAGTAAAATGTAACATGTATAAAATATGACTTGTTAAACATGGACTTTAAGTCGTCTAAATACAATTATGAAAGTACCTAAAGTTGGTATTCTAGTGGAGTTCAGACTCCACTGCGTCATACGAAAAAAGCATTCAATGTTAGACACTAAATGCTACATATTTATATATTTAGTAAAAGGAAATTAAACAAAACTTGTCATATAAATTTGTGTTACTTCTAACCTTGATGGTGATGGGCGAGAAAAAAGTTGCATTTTCCTGAACAGTTCTTCTTGGAATGACATTACAGTACCAAATTGAGAATTTAATGCTTGTATTTGAGATTGTTGCTCTTTTATTTGACACTGCCAATCTTCTATTCTAGACTGTTGATTTTCTACCATAGTTTAAGTTACATTTAATCTACTTTGTAACTCATGGTGGGCACTAGCAGCTTCCTGTTTCGCCTTTTTGAGCGAGTCTTCTAACTCTGCCGTTCTCCTTTGTGTAGATCTTATAGTATTATGTTTTGAACCATGACCGAGTCCTTTTATGTACCCAGACTTTGTACCAAGTACAATGTCCACAATTTCATCAATAGTCATGGAAGACTCTCCCAAAGCATATAGATCTTTTAAATCTATCATGTTGTTCTACATAAAAATATTAATATTATTTAAAAGAGAATACACAACTTCTGAAAAATTTTGATTAAAAAAATGTAATGAGTATTTTGTTGAGAGACAAATTGAGTTTCTTACATAATGAGTCTCAGCCTCTAAAGATGACCATTCTTTCTCACTTGTGTAAGGAGTATGCTTATAGAACTCGATTCGGTCAGGCTCAACTCCTTCAGGTTTACTTTCACCCTGTGAAATAAGAAAAATAATAGAATAATACTAAAGTTTCATTAGTAAAAAGAATAAAATTGGTCTAACTTACCATTTCAGCACGAGCTGCTACAAATGCTTTTGACCCCATGAAATGATTAGATTTGAGCTTAGTCGATTAACCTTGTTTATGTCGCATCATCTCTACAAATTAAATACAAAATATCATAATTTATAACTTTAATAACAAGTAGAATAACCTGAATATAAATTACCTTGTGCTCTGGATTTATCCACATGTCACAAAGTCTATTCCAATTTTCTTGGTTCAACTCTGGCACTTCAATATTACGAGCTTCTTCTGAGCGTGCACTTTCAAATAATTTTTTTTTAACTTGTAGCACCATTGTCGGCTTCTATTTTTCAGAATATCCTCACAGGTATCTTTCACATAATGCTCATCCAAATTAATCTCAAACCTTTCCTAAAAAGACATACAAATTTTGAAGAAACACACAAAACGTTCATAATTTATTTCATATTAAAACAATAAACAATGACATCTGCTTATAACATATTAATTAACTTCAAACTCAAGTACCCTTTGTGAATCATAGGTTGCAGTTCAATAACTTAGTTTACATTCAAAAGTAATGCTCTTGACATCCTACCTACATACATAATGTCAATCTTTTTTATTTCCAATGAAGTAATGACACAAATTGTTAAGGAGAGACTTAACATAAATTTCATCTTGTCAAGTGCCTCAAGATCATTATTCCCAAATACCTTGAAGGCTTAGGTACTAGGAACCTGGCAAGAGATAATAGATCCTGCTATTTTTTAAATTTTTTTTTTTTTGTGATTTTTAATTTGAGTTGGGTCATACCTGGTAGTTTAAAGGATGCTTACATAAGAGTTAGAACTCTTGAAAAGTTGATAAATCTATCAAACAAATTTGAAAAATAATCCTCATATGTTTTTATGTGCGTGGACCTTACCAAAGACATACCATCTCATGTTTCGATGGGGTTTGATGAAGAAGATTTAACTATAGGAAGGTGGCAAGCTGTACAATATGAAGGAGTGCCATCTTATTGCCAAAACTGCAAGCACCAGGGACATTTAGTTCAGGATGGCACAATCAAAAGGAGAGATAATGAACAAAAGAGAAGGAAAGAGCTTGAACTGGAAAGGCAAGATGGGTTGATTGATGAATCTAGGAATAAAGAAGCAGGGTCTGGGAATCAGAAAATGCAAAAGGCCTCTACATGTGTTATTAATAAGTAATGAGAACAAAGGGATGACACACATCATCAACAACCACAGTGGCAAATTCAGAGAAGGAGGCAGGGAAACAGAATGTCTTTAACTAAAGTCAAAAGGAGTCTGCAATCCATCAAGCCAATGTTCTGCAGAAGGATAACCTAGCTTTTATTTCTCCAAATTCTTACATTGATCTGGAAGTGCATGATCAGTCGAATGATCATCAGGAAAAAGTCCCTGTTGAAGCTGTAAATCATCCTAATAAGGTTACTGATGCACAGAACAAAAAAATGCTTACTCCTTTGAAACAGCAGCAGCAAGGTGTGGAAAGTCATGCTCAATCTGGTAATGCCAGACAAAATAATGATGCAAGGACTTCAGGTATTGACTCATTGCATCCCAAAACCCAGATCCCTTTAAATTCTGTATTGCTTTCTGAAGTTCAGGGAGTACAGTTGGGAAAAGACAGGAGGAGCCTACCAAATTGCAGGATGGGGTTTCCGGGGGGAGGGATCTGGCTCATGTTTTTCATGAGCACCCTTACACTGACCATAAGAGTGACTTTAGAGCCACTGTTACCACTTTGGCTACTCTAAATCTCAGCAAGTGCGAAATGTTGATAATCAGAATATTCGGCATGTTGAAAATGTTGATAATTAGTAAGTTCAGAATGTTGTTATTAAGAATTTTAAGCAGATTCAGAATGTTGATACTGGGGAAAGACTTATTGATCAGAATTATGAGGTTCATGAAGGTAGTATAGATAATCAGCATGTGGGTGGTTGGGTTCATGATCGCAGTGTTATTCCAATTCAAAACCTCAACAATAAGTGACAGGAAAGACTAAGCAAGAAGAAAAGAGATGCCATTAGGAAAAGACTCCAAAGAGATACTAGGCAACAGGTTGCAGAATCCCCTTCAAGTCAAAATAAACTTGTCTCTTCTGGTTATAAAAGTGACTGCAGACTCAAAAGTGTCCCTATTATTAATGATGAGTATGAAGTAGTCAATTTTGTGGAATGAGGTTGATCAAGATGATAAGTCCATGGACGAAAATGAAGAAGGAGTGCCTGACCCTAATTCTCATGATGAGTTTCAACAAGAAAATCAGGAAGCAACTAAGAAGCATGGTTTGTCACCAAGAGGTAGGAAAGATAAGAGGCAAAGCAAGAAACCACCTATGAGGAGTACATGTTCTAATTCTAGCAGGCCAAATACCAGATCCATGAGTAGATGTTTATGATGATCAGATCACTTTGTTGGAATACAAGAGGTATTAACACCAGAAGCTCTCTAGAGAGGCTAAAGAATCTCAAGAAAATGTACAATCTTGGTTTGATTGCCATTCTTGAACCTTTTTCTAATAACTCTTATCTTAATAGTAATAGAATCTAGTTGGGGATGGATAATGCTACTAGTAATCAAAATGGTAAGATTTGGTTGTTGTGGAATAGTGACTACACCTGTAATATCATAGAAATTGGTGAGCAGCACATCACTTGTGAAATTCAGCATGAAGAATTGATTGATAATTTTTGGATTTCCTTTATATATCCTAAGTGTAGCAATCACTTGAGGAGGCCTTTGTGGGATAGACTTCTTTATTTTGCTACTGAAGATGTTCCCTGGTGCACTATTGGGGACTTTAATGTGATCACTTCACCTGAGGAAAAGAGAGGTGGCTTGATGTACAATGTGAACAGAAGTCTTGAATTCATCAGTGTGATTGAAGCTTGTGGGCTTACCGATCTTGGTTTTAATGGTGACTCTTGGTGTAATCAAAGTTCTGCTGATGCTAGAATTTGGAAAAGATTGGATAGGACTATGGTAAATGACAAATGGTTAGCTATGATGCCTCAAACCACTATTGAGCATTTGCCTAATGTGAGTTCTGATCATACAACTCAGCTGATGGAAATGGTTAATAGGCAAGACACTCATATCAAGTACTTCAAATTCCTTCATTATTGGGTGGAGAATGAGTATTTTTTGGATACTGTGAAAACTTGCTGGAATGGAGAAGCTGGGGGTAATCCTATGTGAAGATTTCATCAAAAAATGAAAAGAGTAGCTGCTACACTTAGTGCTTAGTCCAAGAAAGAATATGGGGATATATTTGCTACTGTGAGAGATTTTAAAGCTAAAGTCAGGGTTGCTGAAGATCAGATCATGCAGAATAATTGCCAACCAAGTTAAAAGTACTGAACTACTAGGGGTGCCATCTTATTGCCAATACTGCAAGCACCAGGGGCATTTAGTTCAGGATGGCACCATCAAGAGGAGAGATGATGAACAAAATAGAAGGAAAGAGCTTGAACTGGAAAGGCAAGGCGGGTTGACTGATGAATTTGGGAATAAAGAAGCAAGGTCTGGAATCAGAAAATGCAAAAGGGCTCTAACAGTGTTAATAATAAGGAACAAGAACAAAGAGATGACACACAACATCAACAACTACGGTGGCAAACTCAGAGAAGGAGGCAGGGGAAACTGAATGTCTTTAACCAAAGTCAAAAGGAGTCTGCAATCCATCAAACCAATTTTCTACAGAAGGGTAACCTAGATTTTATTTCTCCAAATTCTTACATTGATCTCAAGTGCAGGATCAGCCGAATGATCATCCGGAAGAAAAAGTCCCTGTTGAAGCCATAAATCATCCTAATAAGGTTGTTGATGCACAAAACAAAAAAATGCTACTCTTTTGAAACAGCAACAACAAGGTGCAGAAAGTAATGATCAGGCTTTGTCAGAGCGAGGAGTATATCTGAAAAACCCCTACTGCTACAACTTATAGAATGGCCTTTGCAACATAAGTTTAAAATATTTGAATTGAGAGGAATTAAATTGCCAACCAAGTTAAAAGTACTGAACTACTAGTTGTTATCTTCTGTAGATGATTCCTGAGAAAGATTTTTGGATGGAAGTGTAATGACCCGTTAGATTATTTTAAAAATTAGTCCTCTTGTTTTCTTAAAATATCCTGCTCGTAAATTTTAAAGGGGTATTTTGGACTATTCGACAAATTATAGCTACTAAATTCACGGGGGAAAGTTAGACATTTAATTTAATTAATAGACTAAAGTGACAACTTATCCCATAATATTTGTCTTATGAGTATTAAAATAAATAGTAGTATTATCACTTTTAATACCTAATTAAAAGAAGATAAGAGAAGAGGAAAAAGGGTTTGAAAGAAAAATAAAGAGAGGCGCTGCTGCAGGGGGCAACAAATTGCTTCAGGTAAGTGAATACCTTTCACTGCAATTTGTTAAATTAGTGAAAAACAACAAATGTTAGCAAGGAAAATGTTGCAGGTGCATAAAGTAGTAATAAAAATATTGCCAGGAAGTGCTAGCAATTACGGAAAAATGGAGGCGCTGCTTTGTGCAGCGTCATCCTCATCCTGCGCACATATGCATATATTATATATATTATATTCTAATTTTGTCCTTTTCTTATAAGATTCTAAGCATTATTAGTGTATTGGTGAATAAACCTAACCAAAAATTTTAGAAAAAATGCAAAATTGATGCCGCAGCATGTACTGTTTTTCTTTTTCAAATTATTTTTTTATACATTGTGATATGAGTTTTTATAAAAAAAAAAAAAGAGCTTACACAATTAAATAATAGGTACATTAAATTATAGAATATTAGTAAATTCACGGCATGTAGAGGAATATGGACTAAATCCTAGGTTTGAAAGTTAGGAATTGAATTATTGAATTAGATGAAATTTTGTGGTTAGACTAGATATATAGTAATACGAGTGTCATTGGACTCCTTGTGACGTGTATGTTCCATTCTTGATAGAGAATTTTCATTGTGGGAGTTGAATTCAAGATTTGGTTCATTCGGTAGAAGTGTTCGGTTGCGGTTTCGACATTGAGGTAGGTTTGGCTATCCTTCTTTGAGATTGGGATTGAGTTATTGAATATCCTTATGTTGTAATCTATGGGATGAGATCATATCGTGTGTTGGGTTGATAATTCTTATTGTGTTGCTTCGAGAGCATGTGAATCCTAAATTGAGAATAGTGTGAATATGACATGTTGAGTAAGGAAGAAAATTTGTGCTTATTGAGAGGAATGTTGTTTCCATAATTGTGTCTTGCTTGCATACATCCTCATACTACATGTCATGATATTTTGGAAGTTGTGAATGGTGATTTTTATCATGAGTCCTTGACCACGGGCACTTGGGTGGCAAGGTATTGATATATTGTGATTGAGGTATATGGCCTGCGAGGTCCCCATGGGTCCCCTTAGTCTGGGAGCCTTAGCTCGACGGGGGTATATACGACAGGCTGTGCGACGGTCTTGATACCACCTTGCATTGCATTGCACTGCACGACATTGCATACCATTTTATTTTACTACTTTTGGTTGATTGGGTTGGCTTATGTCAGATTGTATGTTTGTTTTGCTTGCGCTATCATATATATATTGGCAGCACCGATGTCGGACTGGTTTTTCTGTTGCAGGTGGAAGCGTTCCTAGATTATTTCATAGCTTATTCAATTTCAAATTCCCAGTCGGTTAAACCTACTGGGTACATATTATGTGTACTCACCCCTACTCCTTTCTCCCCCGCAGATTCTCGTTAGGATTATCCACGTGGTAGTTGAATTGCTCGTGCACTTGGTTCATACCAGATCTAGTGGTGAGACTCAGAGCTTCGAGCTTCCATTGGATTCTATCTTAGTTGCTTGGTCTTTATTTCTAATCGAAGACTGAAATGCATTTATTTCTTTAATTAGTTATTAGATGCTCTTTATACTCGTGACACCAGGTTTTGGGACATTGTTTTTATGTGGTGACTATTTGTTTATTGGATTTCTCTCCTTCCAGGTTACATTTATTATTGGGAATGAAATTAAGTGGTATTTTAGTCATGGCCCCATTTTGGGTCGTGACAGAAAGCTTGAATGAATGAATGAATAATGAATATATACCACTAGTTGTTATTTTAATATCAAGTAGTTGGTCTGATGTACTATTTGTTTGTTAGTTGTTAGTGATAAATTCTCGTTATTTATTTCAAAAGAAGACAGTGAACAAAGCAAAAGAGACCATTAGTAAACTTACTACTAGTATCGATAGAGATAGATATCGCCAAGTACTTCTCCCCAAAAATATTAGATGGATCAAATATTAGCAATACCCAAAATAAGAACTCAATACAATCACTATCAGAATCCTTACCTGGTACCTGACTAGTGTTGCATCTTTGTCCTCCCTTGTAAGTTATTTGCACTTGTTTAGAAGCAAAAGAAAATTTTGAGCAATTATCCCTAGTACATTGGATAGCTTAGCCGATTGAACTGGTTTAGTTGGCCTTCCTTTACCAATTGGGATCTCTATTTTCATCTTGCATCCCTGAGCCTTCCTCATTTTCTCAAGACCTTTCCCTCTAGTTTTATCACGACTTTTTCTGATTTTAGTAGCATCACTTGACAAAAAGAAGTGATCTTAAAATACCACATGTAATCTACAAAATGACATATATGACAGTTTGACACAGGATGAAGACTAAAACAACTGAAAATTTCCCTTTGTTTTTTGTTGTATATTAAGTAAAATAATTCATCGACAAAACAAAGAGAATATATGAGAGCTAACAACAAGCTTTTGATCATTTCTATCATGTCGACTAATTATAAGTTCCACATATTATATAAATATCGTTGGATTCCAAATGTGTAGATTACAACACCTATTCATTCAGAAAAAAGGTTCAAATTGTGCATATTGATAGAGTAGGTACCTTTACATACCCTATTTTTATGTCATGATGAGCAAAACAGAGTTGATTCAAACATAAATCAAGTTTACTAATAGTGACAGAATCAACTTCATTTCTCCTACTACATCGTTTGCCTAACATTATTCTCACCTTCCTTAGATCCTCAGATAATGCACTATTGTCTATATTTTTTTATTACATGTTCAACATAAATGAACGTTTCAATGGTTAATGTTTAGGATTCCAACTTAGCCGATAACTAAATAATCAAATCCTAATCAATATAATAACGTATTACCTGTATTCACTATAGGAGTAAGGTTATTTGATTCATCCAGTGATTGAGTATCTTGAATAGTTTCCCTTCTAAGTATAGTTTGCTTAAAGACACGTCGATCTGGTGCCATTTTTTTTTTTTTTTTTAGAATTCTACCAAAACACAAAATGTAATTTTAGAAATTTTGTTTCACATTGCAAATGAAACTTTTTTGTTTGTTTTCTCATATATATATGTGGTGGTTTATCCTGAAATTCATTTGGAGCCAAAAACCAAAAAAAAAAAAAAAAAAAAGCACCAAAAGATAGTTGTCTCCATAACCCACAAACATAGGAAGTGGAGGAGTGCACTTTCTTTTTAATCTAACATTTATCTTTTCTCCAGTTAATATTTACAAAATAAAATTACACCCACGCAAGGGCATAAATGTCCATTAATATTTTAGGAAATAAATTTGCACCCACAAAAGGCATAAATCTCTAGCAATTTGATTTATCAAAACAAATAATAAAGACAAATTGTTTATATTTAGAACCAGAAATAAAAATCATGTTTAGAACTAGAAAGAAAAATCAAGAAATGACTTCTCTTGAAGGGAAAAAATAAATAAAAAATCAGAATACTAATTTTAGTAGCAATTCGAAAAACTATTGAATTTATAATGAATACCTCAAAAAAACATAAATATTGATGTCTTTAGCTGAAACTCAAAACCCTGCGCCTCATACTTCTCGTTGATAGTCCAAAACAATTGAATCGCAAGACAACCCATTTCGAAAATCAAGGGAATTGGCTAAGAGCAACATATTGGACCATTGTTCATCTTTTGTCAGATGCGATTTTGTTGTCAAACAAACTAACCATAGCAAAAGATATGGTGAAGTCATCATCGATAATATCTGAGCAAACATGCAAAGTTTCAGACTCTGAAATTGGGATCTGAAGAAGCTCTACTTCAACGATGGAGAACTTTGTGGATGAACCTCCACACCAATAGTGGGTTCATATTTCTTCTTGAATTCACCAATGAGATGCCTTTTGACAAAAGTTGTCTTCCCAGTTGCTTCATCGCCCAACAAGTTTGAAGCTTGGATAATCGACAGTTTGTTGATTTGGTAGAGCTATATCGAATCGAAGAGATGAGGCAAAAAGACATTTGGAGAGCTAGGGTTTTTATGATGAGGCGATGAAGAAGCTAAGGTTGGAAGCTTTAACAAAAATAACTTCATAAAATGAAATGTGTAAAATATTTTATCTGCACTCAAGCTAATCAACGTTGAGGACTTGCGGCTACTGGAAAAAAAAAACAAAATTGACAGACAAAAACAATTTAAAAAGTGGACCAATATTTATTTAATTTTTAAAAAAAATAAAAGGAGGAAGTATGAATTTGAATTAGTTGGACTTCAATGAATATTCTGAATCTCATTGTTGCTGATAAAATCATGCTAATGCAAAAAAATATAAATTAAATAAATAAGATAGTATAAAAATTGCATGGAATCACATGATATATAAAGGTTGAGAGTGAGAATAAAATAAAAAATAAAGCTGCTTACCAAAGATAGTTGCCTAGGGGTATTCTTAACACTGTCAATAGTTACAGAATGAAATAATAAATTCGTGCCAAGTTTAGAAATGTTTTTAATATTTTTCTCTTCTTTCCCTTCAAGTGTCAAATTCATAATAATATTAGTTGCACGACTTTTAATGATTTATATAAAAAAATCCTTATATACGAAATAAATTATTGAAATTGAAAGTACTCTTCAAATTTGCTTTTTATTGAAAATGAGACAATGTTCACGAAGTTCTAATGGAAAGAAAACCCCAGCTGGACTATACAACCATGAGTATATGATTCTCCAAAAAAGTATTGACTATCATTCGACCAAAGTTGACCATGAATTTATGTTTGATACTATGGATGATGGTATTTTGTGTAGTCATACTATCTCATCAATTTATATAGGCTTAACTCATCAACAAAGACCTAAACTTGTCCTCATTTTTCACATAGACACCTAAACTAACATTTGTTCCTAATAGACACCTCAGCCAACAAAGATTTCAACCCCTTAAACATTCTTTTCCTACATGGCATTGTGGAATAGGCGTGTGTTTATAATCGTGGACTGCTAGAAAAATCGTCCATTCAACATCACCCACGTGTGCTCCACATGGGTTAATACTTCCACATTCGGTAACAAGGGCCAAATTATACTCTTCGTCAAATCATACTCTTCGCCGACTTATACAAGAGTAGTGTGTTGCCAACCGGGCTTTCGGAGTGGAGCGAATTCCGACGCCGAAACAACTGGCTGATCCATCATTGGTCTGATCGTTGCTCAATCGCGTGGCGGCTCAGCGAATCATTTGAATTCTAGGCTTTCGGCATTGAGGAGACTCAGAGGACTCACTCGTGACTCAGATAAGAACCGATATGTGATCTCGGCAAACAACGCATGTGAAATTCTTCTGGCGATTGTATTCTCCCGTATGGATTTAGAGTCGTCCGAATTGAATCATGAGTCTCTAGTGATTCTCTCCATGTTCCTGTTCTCCAAACTGGAATGCGTTTTTGTCGCTTCCGATCCGGAACGAGATAGTTACCTGGTTGCTCTGCTTTTTCATCCTTCCATCGATGTCCGAGTCAACTCAGCTACTTTGATTGAGATTGTAGTCGCCGGGATGAGATCCCAGGAGTTCCGTGCTCAAATCAACAACACTTTGATTGAGATTGTAGTTGCTGGGATGAGATCCCCGGAGCTCCGTGCTCAAATCAGCAATGCGGATGATGTCTTCAAAGGAGTCGTTGGAATTTTGAATTATCCGTTGGCGTATCCGAGAGCGTTGAAAGTTGGAATCAAGGCATTATTTGCTTTATGCCTAGTGAAGCAACACCGTCATAGGGCGATGAACGCCGGAGCGATGGAAGGACTTATTGATTTATGATTTTTACAGTGACTACAGAGATAGAATGGTGGAGATAGAAAGGCTCTCATGCTCCCTTTTTGCGTGAGGCTCGCACCAAATGTTAGTTTAGGTGTATATATGAAAAATGAGGACAAGTTTAGGTGTTTGTTGATGACTTAAGCCATTTATATATAACTTGCTTGTAAAGTAAGTCACACTAATTCACATGAAATAAGGATGACATTGTGTGGTATGGTGTGGTTTTCGAAACTTTCATTTGATAATTCGTATTGTAAAAAATCCACTCCCCCCATCCATCTTTACTTGTCTACTATACTATTTTGGGATGTCCAACAATATTTGTCCATTTTATGAAATCGAGATAATTTTATACTTAGTTCCTAATTTACCTTTATCATCAGTATGATCATTTCTCCATGATATTTTTCGAGACAATGTATTTATTATATTCAAAAGGTGTTTCGACAAAAGTATCCCTTTTATTTACTATTTCTTAATCTATATGTCAAGTCAATACGAAATAAGTAAAGATATGAGGAAGAGTATATCACTTATTATACCAAAAGGGTGAATTTAAATATTGTTTCATCGTATCAAATAAATTATTATATCATATCATTATCTTTATTTTTTGGTATCTCTATTTATTGTTTGAATTATATTTTCTAGGTTGATTTTTAAATGAAGAAGAGAACCCAGTTCAATTCTTTTGTTTCTAGGTAGATTGGTATCTTTATTTATCGTTTGAATTATATTTTTTGAGTTGATTTTTAAATGAAGAAGAGAACTCGGTTCAATTCTAAATCAAATGGACCAAGCAACAAACTGAGATACTCCGATGTCAATTGATCCATCTTCTGCAAGTACAAGTTTGTGAACAACCCAAAACCCCAACCACGCTCCAGCAATCACGAGGAAAAGCAGCAGAAATACTGCCAGCTGCAACAAAAAACAGTCCTTGTCATCTAAAATTTCCTGGGAAGTAGAATGCCAACGCAGAAACAAATCAGATTGAACGTATGAAAATCCGGTCATCTTCGTGAAACAACAGCAGCACTTTTCTAGGTAGATTGGTATCTTTATTTATTGTTTGAATTATATTTTTTGGATAGGTTGGTATCTTTTTATTTATTGTTGGTATACCACTTTTTATTTTTCTTCAAGAAAGAGGAAGTTTTTGTTCCAATTTGAAAATTGTTTTTCTTGTTCCTTGTATGTCGTGTTTTTTTTTTTTTTGGTTATTGTTATTCTATTATGTTTTGCTTATACAAAAGAATTAACTGAATTAGGATGACCAAAGGTGAGACTTTTGGTTGTGTATACAGTTGAGGTACATCATCAAGTTTATACCATCTCCGCTGCTATATCCTTGTTTCATCCGTTATTTCTTGAAGAATTAGGATTGTCTTAGTTTCAATTTGGGAGAGTTGTATTGGGTGTAAGTGAAGGAGAAATGGGAAATGGGGGAGGGGATAGGGAATTATAAGGGGAAAAATCAAACTCATTCCAAAATTCGACTAACCAATCAATTTAGCTATTAAGATTCATGTGGGGAGAAAGTTGTTGTGCTACTCAAGGTTCTTCCCCCTTTTTTTCATGTGTTGGGAGCGATTTTGTTGTTGTTATGATGTTATGTTTGTTTTAGTTTTAGATTAAGAACTAGGATGATCAAATGTGGAACTTTTAGGATGTATATAGTGTTTTAGACTCTATTTGAGGTACTTATTAGTTTATGTATTTGTGATGTATGTTAAAATTGCTAGGATAAACAACCTGATGAGAGTACTGGTCCTTTAGGGTTTTAATATCCTACATCTATTTAAGTGAAAATAGTCAAGACTTTCTTAATTATGCCAAATATTAGGAGGAGGCAGCGATATTGGAGTCAAAAACAAAGTCAACAACCTTATGGTGCTTCAATTAATTATATATGCATATGCATTCCAGATTGGTTTTACTCCTGAAACTAAACATTGGGTTCACATGTCATTTGTCTCTAATGGAGCAAATGTTGAAAATGGGAAATCCAAATGCACATGTAGATAGCTCAACAGGAAAATAAGACTTGTATGTTCTTTTGAAATTCTCTTTTTTGCACATTCTTTCACTTTATGTATGATGAGTTTATTTCTTTCAGATTGCTTTGGGAAGGTAATGGGATCCATTTGATATCTTTGGATCCTTCTTTGGTGAAAATCCATTTGGAGGTTAGATCTAATGATAAAAATTTTACAAATTTGATTTGCAATCTCCAGTTGCTTCACCACCTTGAATTTGAGGGGTTTGTTGAAAGACGCTTGCATGTATTCCTTCTATAATATTTACTTTTATAAGTGTTACGTTTTGCAGTTGATCATGGATAAAAGTTGGATGCATGAAGCAAAATTCTCTAAAAGATATGTTGAGGGTGTCCAATCTTTTATGCAACTTGTTCGGTCTCACTTTGATCGAAATTCTAAAGTTTGATGTCCATGTCAAGATTGTTTAAATGTATATTTTCAAACACAAAAAATTGTGTATGACCACCTATTGATCAAGGGAATTATGGAAAGTTACGTGCAATGGATATTACATGGAGAACAATCACAAATGAGATATAACAATGAAGCGATTAACAATGAAGATGAAAATGAAGAGTTTGACAATGATGATGGAATTCAGACCATGTTAGAAGAGATTAGTAGAAGATCGTTTGCCAATTTTTCAGAGGAAACAACAAGTGATAATAATGTGTGCTGTAATATGAGTGAGGATGAAGCTAAAAAGCTTGAAAATTGCTAGAAGAAGCTGAACATGAATTATATCAGGGACGTAAGAAATTCTCAAAGCTTTCATTTCTTGTGAAGTTGCTATACTTGAAAGTGTACAATCAATGGAATAATAAATCATTTGATATGTTGCTAAAGTTACTAAAAGAGGCATTTCCTACTGGTGAGACACTTCCTAAGTCATATTATGATGCTAAAAACATGTTGTAAGGTTTGGGATTAGGATACATTTTGATTCATGCTTGCAAAAATGATTCTGTGTTATACTGGGCTGAACATAAAAATAGACAAGATTGTCCCCATTGTTGTACTTCGAGGTGGAAAATTAATAATAATGGAAAGAAACGAAAAAATTTCTCATAAAGTCTTGCGATATTTTCCATTGAAGCTGATACTTCAAAGGTTATTTATGTCTAGTAAAACAAGTGGAGACATGAGGTGGCATAAAGAAAAACATCTTGATGAGTCAAATGTGTTAAGGCATCCGGCAGATTCTGAAGAATGAAAGAGTTTGACAAGAATAACCAATGGTTTGCACAAGAGCCTCGTAATATTAGACTCGGTCTTACAACAAATGGTTTTAACCCATTTGACAACATGAGTACATCATATAGTATGTGGCCTGTTATTCTCATCCTTATAATCTTCCTCCTTGGAAATGTTTTAAGGACCCATTTATGATAATGTCATTGCTTATTCCTTGTCCTCAAGCACCAGGAAAGGATATTAATGTTTATTTACGTCCTTTGATTGATGAGCTGAAAGAGTTATGGAGTGATGGTGTAGAGACATTTGATGCATCAACTAGGAAGAACTTCAAGATGCATGTCGCTGTTTTATGGACCATAAATGATTTTCCAGCCTATGGTAAGTTCTTAAATTACTTACTCTTTTAATTGTCTGATAATTTATACTATTTGTGTGTTGAACTACTAATATAATATTGTAAAAGCACCCAAGAGAACTTCTTAGTTGCGCACCATGAGGTCTTAGGAGAACTTGCAGAACCGAATTTGGAGTTAAAATGGAGATCTTAGGTCCAAAGTTGCTTTTTTAGTTCTTTAAAATTGAAAATATGAGTTTTCTGGCCGTTTTGAGTTCTGAGCATTGGAATCTGATTCTGTAAATTTTGTAAGCTCCGGAATGCCGAATCTGGTCTATGAGAACTTGCCAAACTGAATTTGGACTAAAATTAGAGCTTTTAGGTCCAAAGTTGCATTTTTTGTTCTTTAAAGTTGAAAAATACGAGTTTTCTAGTTGTTTTGAGTTCTGAGCGTCAGAATTTGATTTTGTCAATTCCATTAGCTCTGGAATACCAAATCTGGTTTAGGAGAACTTGTAGAACCGAATTTGGAGTAAAAATGGAGATTTTAGGTCCAAAGTTGCTTTTTAGTTCCTTAAAGTTTGAAATTTGATTTTTCTGGCCGTTTTGAGTTCTAAGCGTCGGAATTCGATTTTGTCAATTCCATCAGCTTTGGAATGCCGAATCTGGTGTAGGAGAACTTACAGAACTGAATTTGGAGTAAAAATTGAGATTTTAGGTCCAAAGTTGCATTTTTAGATCTTTAAAGTTGGAAAACTTGATTTTTCTAGCCGTTTTCAGTTTTGAGCATCGAAATTCGATTTTTTCAGTTCTATCAGCTCTGGAATGCCAAATCTAATCTAGGAGAACTTGCAGAACCAAATTTGGAGTTAAAATAGATATTTTAGGTCCAAAGTTGCATTTTTCGTTATTTAAAGTTGGAAAATACGAGTTTTCTAGCCATTTTGAGTTCAACGTGTCAGAATTTGATTCTATCAATTCCATCAGCTCTATAATACCGAATCCGGTCTAGGAGAACTTGTAAAACTGAATTTGGAGTAAAAATGGAGATTTTAGGTCCAAAGTTGCTTTTTTAGTTCTTTAGATTGAAAATTTGAGCTTTCCGGTTGTTTTGAGTTCTGAGCGTCGGAATTCAATTCTGTCAATTCCATTAGCTCTGGAATGCGGAATCTGGTGTGGGAGAACTTGAAGAACTGAATTTGGAGTAAAAATGGAGATTTTAGGTCCAAAGTTGCATTTTTAGTTCTTTAAAGTTTGAAAACTTGAGTTTTCTAGCCTTTTTGAGTTCTGAGGATCATAATTCGATTATGTCAATTCCATCAGCTCCAGAATGTTGAACCTGGTGTAGGAGAACTTGCAGAACTGAATTTGGATTAGAAATGAAGATTTTAGGTCCAAAGTTGCATTTTTAGTTATTTAAAGTTGAAAAACTTGAGTTTTCTAGCCATTTTGAATTTTGAGCATCAGAATTCAGTTCTATCGAATCCACCAGCTCTAGAATGCCGAATCTGGTCTAGGAGAACTTGCAAAACCAAATTTGGAGTTAAAATGGAGATTTTAGGTCCAAAGTTGCATTTTTAATTTTTAAAAGTTGGAAAATATAAGTATTCTAGTTGTTTTGAGTTCTGAGTGTCTGAATTTGATTCTGTCAATTCCACCAGTTCTGGAATACCGAATCTAGTCTAGGAGAACTTGCAGACCAAATTTGGAGTAAAACGGATATTTTAGGTCCAAAGTTGCATTGTTAGTTCTTTAAAGTTGGAAAACTTGAGTTTTCTAGCTGTTGTGCTATCTGCGCATTGGAATTTAGTTTTGTCAATTCCATCAGCTCTTGAATACCGAATCTGATCTAGGAGAACTTGCAGAATCAAATTTCGAGTTAAAATGGAGATTTTAGGTCCAAAATTGCATTCTTAGTTTTTTATAGTCGGAAATTTGAGTTTTCTGGCCGTTTTTAGTTTTGAGCATTGGAATTCGATTCTATCAATTCCATCAGCTCTGGACTGCGGAATTTGGTGTAGGAGAACTTGCAGAATTGAATTTGGAGTAAAATTGGAGATTTTAGATCCGAAGTTGCATTTTTAGTTTTTTAAAGTTGGAAAACTTGAATTTTCTAGCCATTTTGGATTCTGAGCATCGAAATTCGGTTTTGTCGGATCCATCAGCTCCAAAATACCGAATCTGATCTAGGAAAACTTGCATAACCGAATTTGGAGTTAAAATGAAGGTTTTAGGTCCAAAATTACATTTTTAGTTCTTTAAAGTTGAAAAATACGAGTTTTCTAGTCATTTTGAGTTCTGAGCGTTAGAATTTGATTGTGTCAATTCCATTAGTTCTGGAATACCAAATCTGGTCTAGGAGAACTTGCATAACAGAATTTGGAGTTAAAATGGAGATTTTAGGTCCAAAGTTGCTTTTTTAGTTCTTTAAAGTTGGAAATCTAAGTTTTCTGTCCGTTTTGAGTTTTGACCGTCGGAATCCGATTTTCTCATTTCCATCCGTTCCGAAATGCTGAATGTGGTCTAGGAGAACTTGCCAAACTGAATTTGGAGTTAAATTGGAGATTTTAGGTCCAAAGTTGAATTATTAGTTCTTTAAAGTTGGAAAATATGATTTTTCTAGCCGTTTTAAGTTCTGAGTGTCAGAATTCGATTCTGTGGATTCCATCAGCTCAGGAATACCAAATCTGGTCTAGGGGAACTTGTAGTACCGAATTAGGAGTAAAAATGGAGACTTTAGGTCAAAAGTTGCATTTTTAGTTCTTTAAAGTTGGAATATACGAGTTTTCTAGCCGTTTTGAGTTCAGAGCGTCAGAATTGGATTCTGTCAATTCCATTAGCTCTGGAATATCGAATCTGCTCTAGAAGAACTTGTAGAGCCGAATTTGGAGTTAAAAAGGAGATTTTAGGTAAAAAGTTGTTTTTTTAGTTCTTTAAAGTTGGAAAATACGAGTTTTCTGGCCGTTTAGAGTTCTAAATGTCGGAATTCAATTCTGTCAATTCCATCAGCTCCAGAATGCCCAATCTGGTCTAGGAGAACTTGGCAAACTGAATTTGGAGTTAAATTGAAGATTTTAGGTCCAAAGTTGCATTTTTAGTTCTTTAAAGTTGGAAAATATGAGTTTTCTAGCCATTTTGAGTTCTCAGCATCAAAATTCGATTCTATCAATTCCATCAGCTCTGGAATACCGAATCTGTTCTAGGAGAACTTGCAGAACCAAATTTGGAGTTAAATTGGAGATTCTAAATCCAAAGTTGCACCTTTAGTTCTTTAAAGTTGAAAATTTGAGTTTTCTGGCCGTTTTGAGTTCTGAGCATCGAAATTTTATTATGTCAATTCCATCAGCTCTGGAACGCCGAATCTGGTGTACGAGAACTTGCAGAATTGAATTTGGAGTAAAATGGAGATTTTAGGTCCAAAGTTGCATTTTAAGTTCTTTAAAGTTTGAAAACTTGAGTTTTCTAGCCATTTTGAATTCTGAGCATTGAAATTTGGTTTTGTCGAATCCATCAGCTCCGGAATGCTGAATCTGGTCTAGGAGAACTTGCAGAAGCGAATTTGGATTTCAAATGAAGATTTTAGGTCCAAAGTTACATTTTTAGTTCTTTAAAGTTGGAAAATACGAGTTTTCTAGTCATTTTGAGTTCTGAGCGTCAGAATTTGATGCTGTCAATTCCATTAGCTTGGAAATACCGAATTTGGTCTAGGAGAACTTGCATAACCGAATTTGGAGTTAAATGGAGATTTTACGTCCAAAGTGCTTTTTTAGTTCTTTAAAGTTGGAAATTTGAGTGTTCTATCCGTTTTGAGTTATGAGCATCGAAATTCGACTCTGTCAATTCCATCAGTTCCGAAATGCTGAATATGGTCTAGGAGAACTTGGCAAGCTGAATTTGGAGTTAAATTGGAGATTTTAGGTCCAAAGTTGCATTCTTAGTTCTTTAAAGTTGGAAAATACAAGTTTTCTAGTCATTTTGACAACTGTGCGTCAGAATTTGATTATTTCAATTCCATCAGCTCCGGAATACCAAATCTTGTCTACGGGAACTTACAGAACTGGATTTAGAGTAAAAATGGAGAGTTTAGGTCATAAGTTGCATTTTTAGTTCTTTAAAGTTGGAAAATACGAGTTTTCTAGACGTTTTGAGTTCAGAGCATCAGAATTCGATTTTGTCAGTTCCATTAACTCTGGAATACCGAACCTGGTCTAGGAGAACTTGCAGAACCCGAATTTGGAGTTAAACTGGAGTTTTTATGTCCAGAGTTGCTTTTTTAGTTCTTTAAAGTTGAAAAATACGAGTTTTCTGGCCATTTTGAGTTCTGAACATCGGAATTAGATTCCATCAATTCCATCAACTCCTGAATGCCCAATTTGGTCTACGAAAACTTGCCAAACTGAATTTGGAGTTAAATTGAAGATTTTAGGTCTAAAGTTGCATTTTTAATTCTGTAAAGTTGGAAAATACGAGTTTTCTAGTCATTTGAGTTCTGAGTGTCAAAATTCGATTCTGTCAATTCCATCAGCTCTGGAATACCGAATCTGGTCTAGGAGAACTTGCAGAGCCGAATTTGGAGTTAAAATGGAGATTTTAGATTTAAAGTTGCATTTTTAGTTCTTTAAAGTTGAAAATTAGAGTTTTCTGGCCGTTTTGAGTTCTAAGCATCAGAATTCGATTATGTCAATTCCATCAGCTTTGGAATGCTGAATCTGGTGTAGGAGAACTTGCAGAATTGAATTTGGAGTTAGAATGGAGATTTTAGGTCCAAAGTTGCATTTTTAGTTCTTTAAAGTTGGAAATTTGATTTTTCCGGCCGTTTTGAGTTCTGAGAGTTTGAATTCGTTTCTTTCAATTCCATTAGACTATTCCGTTAATGCAACAAACCAGTTAACAGCATACAATTGAATTCTAAAACAAAGTAAAATAAGAGAGTCTCAAGAGTTCAACCAGACAACCCTACAATTAAGCTCAATCAATCTACTAGTGACCATAAAAACCTAACCAACTTCTTTGGAAATCTTTTGACTATTGATATCTGCATCACATATCTTAGAAAGCAGATAGAATCTGTAAAGAGTCACGAAAATCTTCACCAAAAGCTTCTCCTTTTTGAAAAAGAATGCTACTTCATTTTGAAAAAAAAATAGAATAACAAGAGTGAACATATGACTATGAATAGTCAAATAATCCTTACTAATGAGACACAAATTTCAGAATAGCTTGATGAATAATTGAGAGAGAATAAGACTGGAATGCAAATTCTCCAAAGTCCCAAGATCTCAATATCAACACCTGGTTGAACACTCTCTATAAAGAATATATGTCGGCCTAGACATTGAAAAATTTGAAAGGAACTTTATCCAATTGTTACTTTGTATTGTTAACACCATTGGATAATGGTTTGGGATATGTCACATCGTAGTCGATAGTGTAGGAATTGACCACATCATCCATTCAAAGTTCCCAAAGTATCAATCTAATCTACAATAAATTTTGTCAGCACCTTATTTTTTGCTAGACCAGGAATAATGTACATCTTTTCCAGGAATGTTCATTGAGTATAGGCTCCAGTGAGTATCAAAGGTTTGTTGATCCCTTGAGCTAATAGTTGTAGTACATCTCATAAAGGTTTTATTTTTTCTAAAGTGTTGAACCCATAAGTCAAGGGGGTTGTTCATTGAGTTTTCGAGCTCTTTCCAGTGCCTTTATTGATCTCTTAAGGAGGATCAGTTTCTTCAGCTTGCTCCAGTTCTTGGACTTTGGTGGATCAAATATACTTTCAGTGATAGAGTTATAAGTAGTAGGTTCCTTTGTTTCTTGATTGTCACAATGTCTCAAGCTTTCAGGAAGTGAATGTGTACTATTTTGCTCTCCGCCTTCTGTATGATCAGTTTTTGGTGGCTCTTCATCTGGAGTAATGTTACTAGTGACACCCTGTGTGTCAGATGAATCTTCTTGAATCGGTGTTGTTAGGATCTGGCTAATTGCTTCTCTTATAAGATTGACAACATCATTTCTACTGAAACTTCTCCCATAGTGGCTTGTATCATTATTTTTCGCAGAGAAATTCTGAAGAGAGTTGTCTGTGTTCATTTCACCTGGTGTTTTCTTGGAGTCTACTTCATCATCTGTTCCGTCAAGTAGTTCTCTCCCTACTTTGATACAACATCTGAAAGTATGTGCTGTGATATCATGTGCCACATCATAATATACTTCTGTTTGTTCATTTGTCTTACGAATTTTCCATCGTCGTCTTCTGCTTTTGTTATCTTTTTTGTAATAATATTTAGTTATTCGTCCAAGCAATACACTATCTTGCTGTGACGTCTTTATTGGTACCAACTGTTTTCCATATAATCCATACTCTTCTATTAGTGGCATGTTGATAAATCCGGAGCATCTCCCACCATGGCAAAGTTTGTTGGCTCGATTTTGATATATTTGTGTTTGTTCATCCTTGTTTCTAGTAAATTGACTAATTTGATCTTATTAAGATTCGACTGAGGGCGCTGATCTGAATCGAGCACCTCTTATCTAATATTAGACCGAGACACTACTTCTATGGATGTTCACTTTAGAGTTAATGCTTTTTAGGACATAATCTCAATATTTAATCTATACCGTAGAGAATCTTGTTCTGCATGTTTTTTGTTATAGTATATGTTATAATCTACTACTGAACATATATTGTTTTTCTATGTATTAGGTAATTTATCCGGATGGAGCACAAAGGGATACATGGCATGTCCTACATGCAATAAGGATGCGTCTTCACAAAAGGTAAGAAGTAAATTTTGTTACATGGGTCACCGCCGGTATCTTAAACCTAATCACTCATGGAGAAGAAGCAAGAAATTTGATGGAAAGAAAAAAAACAGATCAAATCCAAAAGAGCTCTTGGGGGATGAAGTCTTAGAACAGTTGGATTTACTAAGTACTTATAGATTAGAAAAACACTCAAATTATAAGAGAAAGAAACATCGTCCTGAAGAGTTGAATTGGGTGAGGAGAAGTATTTTATTTGAGTTACCATACTGGAAGAGCTTGAAGTTGCGGCATAATTTAGATGTCATGCACATAGAAAAAAATATTTGTGAGAGTATTTTAGGGACATTATTGGATATTGATGGGAAAACTAAGGAGACATATAAAGCAAGACAAGATCTTAAGGATATGAACATAAGAAAAGAGCTATGGTTGCAACATGATGGTTTCAATTATACAATGCCAGCTGCTTGTTATGTTATGTCACAAAAAGAGAAAAAAGAGTTTTGAAATTTTTTAAAATTTGTTAAATTTCCTAATGGTTATGCTTCAAATATCTCAGGGTGCGTAAGTGTGGATGATAGTAAGATAGCAAGACTCAAAAGTCATGACTATCATGTTTTGTTATAACGAGTTCTGCCTATTGCTCTTGGTGGATTTGTAGATAAAGATGTCTCTTTAGCATTAATTGAGTTAGCTCATTTCTTCCAACGATTATGTTCTAAGAGATTGAGAAGAGATGACTTAGAACAGCTTGAAAGGGATAAAATTATTATATTATGTAAGCTAAAGATGATCTTTCCATCAGCTTTTTTGATGTTATGGTACATTTGGCTGTGCATTTACCTCGAGAGGCTATGTATAGGGGACCAGTACAATATCGTTGAATATAAAAAATTGAGAGGTTCTTGTGCAAGTGTTATGTACGAAACAAGACACACCCAGAAGGTTCTATTGAAGAAGGCTATATTATTGATGAATGTTTGACATTTTGCTCTATGTATCTTACTAATATTGAGACTAGATTTAATTGTGAACATCGAAATGATGATGGATCTAGAAAAAAAAGATGAACATGCTCTTGAAATATTTTCAAAGAGTTGTAGACCATATAGAGATGGAATATATGATGCCATACCAAAGAGAGATTTTGATATGGCTCGATGGTATGTTTTTAATAATTGCGAAGAAGCAAAGCCTTTTCTTCGGTAAGTAATTTCTTTTAATATGTCTAGGTTGATATTTTATTATTTTAAATTATTTTTAAATAATTTCTTTTTCATGCAGAGAGCATAAAGAAGAGTAGTGAAAACAAGTTGTTGTAAATATAGATGATAAACATCGAGAACAGTTTCCTTTATGGTTCAAAAATAAAGTAAGTGATTTTAAGATAACATAATCATGTTATTATGTTTAAATTATCATTTTTCCTTTACTAATTGAATGCAATGATGTTTTTGTTGTAACTTACGCAATTATATAATAAGGAAAAGTCAATGTCTATCCAGAAATTATATCCTTTGGCAATTGGACCTGATGTGCATGGAAGAACACATACAAGTTGTATTGTGAATGGCATCAGGTATCATGTTCAACAATGCGATGAATTACATAAAAGTCAAAATTGCGTTATAGTTGTTACAGACTATCATGAAACTGAGTTGATTGACTTTTATGGTATTATAGTTGACATCCTTGAGTTAGAGTATGATGAGGAAAATCAAGTGCTCCTATTTAAATGCAAGTGGTTTGACCTTCGCAAGAAAATAGGAATACAAAAAGATAATAATTTTACAAGAATTTGTGTTAAAATATTTTGGTATAAACGTGATCCTTTGGTACTTGCTACTCAGCAAAACAAGTGTTTTATATTGATGACCCAAAATTGGGAGAAAATTGGCGAATTGTGCTCAAATTTCAAGATAGACACATATATGATGTGCCAGAGAAGGAAAACTCAGAGGCAGAAAGTGATGAGTTGCATATTACAAATGATGAAGTGTACCAAGATATTTCACTTAAAAATAATTCAATTGTCAATGATTCGGTGTATATAATGAGTCAACTACATAGAGATGATGTAGATTCAATTACCTTAGATGAAAATGTAATTAAAATGGAGGCTCAAACAGAAAATGAAGTTGAAATTGACTATAGCGAAGATTCTGATAAAGAGGATGACACTATATGCTAAAGTACATCAGTGATCATGACGAGAATGAAGGTAATAATAATACTAATGATGATGAAGCTGATGGCCTAGGTGATGACGATGACATTGGCTTGTGATGTAATTACCTCATAAGAGTAAGGTCAATTACTTGTTAAAAGTTCTTCTAAATTATGTATATCTTATTAGAACACTGCAAAACGTAGCGTCCTTATTACTACCACGAAAATTATTTTCGTGAAAATTATGTAACTCATTTCCAGCCATGTTACATACCAGTATATTCCATGTGTTGACGTCTATTTGGACTGCATCATTTTATGACACAGATACAGGTATTAGAGGTCATCAACAGGCATCTCGTTGAGGATCTTATCATATTCAGCTGGTTTGGTGAGCCCTCCTTGCTATTCAAAGGAGTTTTTTTCCTTCTTATATTGAGTAGTCATATATAGTTATAATTTTGAGGTAGCCCAGGGCTTGTCTTGACATGTTCTATATTTGGATAGAGGCTTCATAGGCATAGAGTAGTGTTGATTGATTGCTATTGATGTTCTAAATCCTTATTTATTGGAAACCTATTGTTGAAAGCGACCTAGTGTTTACTTAAATTGATTGTCTTTCTTGAGTACTTTCTTCTACAGTTGAGTATGACGTGACGATGAGGCCAAGTGGTTCGCTTGGGGACTTGCAACAATCTCTGAGTACCAGCCACGCCAAGGGTACCCACCGTAGACCGACAAAAAAAGACTAAAATGGTATATTAATTAGGAGATACATGGATTTTAAAGATTTTCTAAATCAGTCATCAAATCTACTCTCTAATTTATATTTCCTTCCCCCTCACAAAAAAATTAAATTATTGAAATCCAAATTAGAAGACTTGATGTGTGTACACAATCAATATATAGTATCATTGCTTTTTCAATTTCACTAACAACAACAACAATAGTATACCAACTGTAATCTCATAGGTTAGGTTTTCAAATGGTATGTTGTGTGGAGATCTTATTTTCATCTCGAGAAAGTAGATGGGATGTTTCCAAATGACCCTCAATTCAACTAACACATATAAAAGCAGTTTTAAAAAAAATACAGAAGTAAAGTACGTTTAGAAAATAATAGAAAGTAATTACATATAGAAATCAAAAGAGGAATAGTAACAACAACATAATAAAGCATCAACTGAAACAAAGAAATAACAAGAAGTAGTAGAAATTGAAGGACAAAATATTACATGACTAATCCAATGCTACTGGTATGCAAGGAGAATTATGTGTAATGCAACATGCCTTTTTGGTAATATAGTAATACTACACTCAGCTATCTTCTAACTTTTTATCCTAATTCTCTACATCCATAACCTCTTCTCTATGGTCATTTCTTAGTAAGATATATACTATTAATCACCTCACATTAATACATCTTCAACCTACCTGCACCTCTCATGAAACATATCAGTATAAATCTTCCATACCTCCTCACTATGACATCTATGTATGTCCTCTTCACATGATTGAACCATCATCATCTTGCTTCCTTTAACTTCTTCCAATAGAGTCACTATCACATTGTTTAAGATATCCCCATTCCTAATCTAAACTCTCCTAGTATGCTTACATATCAACCTCAAAATTCTCATTTATACATCTCTTATCATCTTACATGAGAGTTCTTCATTGACCAACACTCCACCTCATAGAACATAGTTTGCTTAACTACACAACTATGTAAAGCTTACCTTTAAGTTGCAATGGTACCTTCTTAATAATAAATTCACTAAATCCAATTCCTATGCATTTGGACTGCAATGACTTGAACCTTAGCAAATCCTTCGCAGCTTATTCTCTTTTGCAAATCAAACTCCAATAATTTGAATTTTAGCAAATCCTTCACAGCCTGTTCTCTTTTGCAAATGAATATTATGTTCCTTTTAAATTGAAATGAGTCTTACAGAATATTAGATTATATGTATTGAAGATTTAATTTTTTTGATATTGTGAATTGATAATTTAGAATAAGTAAACTACTTTTTGAATTAAGAATTAGTGTATTAAAGAACCCATTGCTCTTGGTTCTCTTTTTGCTAATATATTGAAATGTCATTTATAAAGTGTAGAATTATATCCATTGATGAAATTTTTTTTAATAGGTACAATTAATAGCCTAGCACAAAGTTACATCTTTGAAAGCTACGTATATAAATAATTTAGGAATCACTACTTTTTTTCCTAATAATAAAAGATTTTTAATATTATTGTAATTGAAATTCATGTGATATACTGCAAATGATTTCTTTTTCAATAAAGTCAATAAATTCATACTAATAATTAAGGTTAAGAGTATAAAAAGTTTATTTGACTGTAATAATTTAAACCATTGGGAACCCATCACACCCGGTTCTATCATTGTAAATAAATATTATATTTGTTTTTGGTTAAAAATGACTTAAGAAGAAGTGCAAATATGCATTGTTTGTATTAATTAATAACCTAGAATAACTATATGCTCACCAGATTTGTAGTCAGAGTTGAAGAAGTCATTGATGGTGCTTGATTTCATGGATTTTGTGAGAGAATTGAACGTCTATTATGAAATCCTCCCGAACATTTTGGTCTTTCACTTCTATTGCTGCTGTTGTGAGTTAGATAGATGAGCTTTGCCCTCTTTTTGTCTCGCAATAGCTTGTCAAGCTTTTAAGTAGATGGTTGAGGGATGAATATTTGACTAAGGGTTTTAGATCTTTCCGTTTTTTGTGTTAGGTGATTCCCTTATGAAATCCTCCCAAACGTTTTGGTCTTTCACTTTTATTGCTGCTGCTTTGAAGTAGATGGACGAGCTTTGGCCTCTTTTTATCTCACAACAGCACGTCAAGCTTTTCACTGGATGGATGAGTCACTGAAGATGAACATTGAGAGATGAATATTTGACTCGGGATTTTAGATCTTTTCCTTTTTTGTGTTAGATGTTTGTTTTTTCTTCATTTCTTTTCATATTAAGCCTTTTTAGATAAGTTGTCTATTTGTGATGTCGGGTCATTTGATTGGGCCAGAATTTTTTCATGCTTTTAATAAAGAGGCCTGATGGTCTAATAATTATTTTATTGTTTTAGAAATAACATAAACACTTTAAATTCACCATTTTTCCTTAATATTAGAAAATATTCAGCATGATTATAGTTAAAATTCATGTGACATACAACCAATAGTGCAATTTCATTTATGACAAATTCAAGAAATGCATACTAATTAAGAATTAAGTGTACAAAAAAAAGTCGATTTGATTCCTATGAATATCACTCTATGGAATCATCATGTTTGATTATATTTTTTCGAATGAAATTTATATTGGTTTTAGATTGAATTGGCTAATTAAGTGGTACAAAATTTATGTTTATTCACAGTGTAAATTTTTAAAATATGAACAAATTTTCTTTTTTGGGAGTTTCATAAATAATTTATGAATGACTAATTTTCCTTAATAGTAGAAGATAATATTTAAAAGAAATATAGAAAAAAATCAAATTCTTATTATTACATCAATGATGTAGCACCTTAGAAGTCATAAATGTCGTACCCGATCATAGGGGTTTAGATATCAAAGTCTACAGAAAAATTAAAACTTACGGGCAACATATTAGGCCAGTAAAAGAAACTATGGTGCCATAACCTAATTTCCTATGTCATGATGACACTTACTACACCCGTCAATAAGTAAGCCTAACACATATACTGTAACCATAAGCAATGGACAATCATGTGGAAGATACAAAAAGAACCATGAATCTAATAAAAAAGAGAAGAAAGAGAAAAAAAGACTGAAATACAACGCAAGAAACCATTTCCAAGAACTAGCATCTGTCAATAATTCAATATCTAATCAAAATAAAAATACAAGATTTTACAATTACCAACTGAATATAGACTGTAACAAAACACAAATAAAGACTAGTCTTGCCAAAATAGATTGAAACCAGTAACTCTAAACGCCAGAGGCTCACCCTAGTCTTCATGGTTTAAAAGTTATTATGCACGAAATCCAAATGAGCAGAGTTCTACATAAATATGATATTTTTCTTTACCATGTCATTTTTTACACCTTGATTTTAAGGTCTACCTCCAGATTTCTTAATGGATCTCTTGTTTCTCTTAATGACCTTTTTAGCTACTTTCTTCAATGGAATATTAATGTCCAAAGGCAGAAGTACTTCTTCCAACTCATGCCACTCAAGATCTTCAATGTCCCCATCTTCATACTTCACCTTGAACAGACCAGTTTCCTCATCAAATTTAGTAACTTTCCCATTGCAGAACTTGTCCCCAAATAACTTGCGAACTTCTCTGCCTTCGAACCATTGACCAAAATCAACATTCTTATGTAATTCGGCATCAGAAACTATTGGGCAGGGGAAAAGGGTGTCAGCACTTGAAGAAACAGGAGGCAACCCATTAATAACAACCGCTGGCTCTCCAGGTATCTCAAACACTCCAGGTGATAAAGACTCCTCCACGTTACTTTCTTTGCACGAAAAATCCATTTCCAGTAGTCCTTCAGATCAACCCTATGAATAGATGATCAAATTTCTATTACACAATGGAGCTTCACACTAACAGATGACAAAAGATTTGACCGAAACATCAATTAATATGAAAACAACAATTTCAACACTTGATAATTTTTACAAAGCAAAACTAGAGGAAGAAAAAGAGAAGATAGTACCCAAGATGCTAGATTCCGAGCAGCTTTGGCAAGCATACAACTAGATGGCAAAAAGTAAGAATATTATATATATAGATATATGTAATATAATGAGACTCTCAATGTAAATTGCTAATCCGTTAAAGCCTAAAAACAAATTGCTAATCCGTTACTTGCATGCATGTTGATGCTTTTGTTGGCTTACCTAGGGAAATAGTGCCAGCACTTGAAGAACTTTATAAGTAGATACAAAAAAACTTCTATAACCATGTTATAAGTAGATACAAATGTCCTTTAAAGTAGATACAAACTTCTTAACCATGTTTAAGGCTGAAGCGTTGTTCCAAAACTCCACCAATCTTGATCCCCATCAGCACTTGAAGAAATTTATAAGGGTGTGCACCTAAATACATACAAACTAATGTACCCTAAGAATACTATAATGTTGAGAGTATTCAAATACTCCCTTGCAGAAGAAACACGCTCCCTTGCAGAGGAAACACGAACATGTATCTGTAGCTTACCACCAGACTCCACCGCTACTTTCTTGAAAAAATGGTTTCCTTAGAGAAAAAAGGGTGAGTTAAGAGATAAATCTTTTCCATTTTAGAATATTCCGGGGGAGTAGTGGTATGAAGCATGGGAGAAGTACAAACAATATATGTAGCGATCACATAACAGTGAATTCCCGTAAAACATCACACGGTTGGGGGTGGTTTGATCGAATAGACTTATGATTGAATATGCAAGATGCTAGACAAGGTTACTAGGCATAACCATGCATGTCTCTCATCGGATAACACTGGAGTATATCTGACACTAATCCTTTTCTTACTACTCTTTTCAAAGGAAATTGGGATTGAGGTTTGTTAAGTGAACGTTTTGATAATTAATAAACTGTCTAATTATTGGGCTGAAGTTCAAAGTTACATATGGGATACAATTGTTAAAGTTGTCTTGGTTGTTGAAATGTCACCCTCACTGTACTGAGGGACGAGCGGTTCATTTGATATCTCTGGTGCAGTATAAAAGGAGCTTGTCCAAGGAACAAACACAATTTTTGGAAATATCACAAACACTGAATATTCTTGTTGCTCCGAAAGCTCTCTCTTGGTTCCTTGTGTGTGAAGATACAACTTCTGTGTTTGAGGGACCCGATAAAATATGTCTATAAGTTCCTTCTACATATGTAGTTGTGTTCTTCTATAAATTCTAAGATTACTTCCTAGTCTATAAAGGGACGTTGATCATGGTTTTAATACATTGGAGAGCTTTAGACCTTGTTGGCTGGTTTGGGCCTTGAGGTGTGTGGTGAAGTAGTCTAACTTCATCTAGGTGGTGAGAGTGTAGACTAGTGTTGGCTTTTGTTGGTCATAGGTTGCAACTAGGTTGCAAGTGGGAATGGTGAGAGAGTGAGACAAATAAACTGGGTGTTTTGTATTTGGCTACTTTGCTATTCATTTAGTGGATTCTAATTTTGAGAAATCTTGTTGGATAGGTCGTGGTTATTCCTCCCTTGAGCAACGCGTTTTTCTACATAAAATATTTGTGTTTTATTCCTTTCTATTTGTCTTCTTTAAGTTTATGTTTATATCGCTTCAAGGGACCTGGTCCCTTACTACAGTGGACGCATATTTACTCAACAAGTGGTATCAGAGCAGGGATCTCTGTACGGTTCACACCTAGAGATTTTCTAGAAAATATGGCTGCTCTACTTAATCTAGAAGGAGGACAATCATCCACCGGACCTCCAATATTCAACGACAAGTTCTATTGATGGTGGAAAAGTCGTATGCACGACTTTCACATGGCTGAGGACAATGAGCTATGGGACATCGTTCTTGATGGACCACATGTTCCTACTATTGAAGTCAAGGATGGAGGGAGACTACTAGGTTGGTTCCCAAAACCAGGCAATAATATGCAGAGGTTGACAGGAAGAAGATCGAGAAGAATTATAAGGCAAAGAAGATGATTGTATGTGGAATTGGGGCTGAGGAATAACATAGAATCTCAGCCTGTGAATCATCAAAAGAGATATGGGATTGCCTTAAGAATGCTCATGAAGGAACTGAGTAGGTCATAGAATCTAAGGTGGACATGCTTACCTCTCAATATGAAGATTCCTTAATGCTGGAAGGTGAATCCATACATGATATGTAGACAAGTTCTCAGCTATAACCAACGAGTTAAAGTGCTAGAGATTTTGAGATGAATAAGGGAGGTGGCTTATGTGTCAGACTTACCTCCAACCTTTCGGGTGTTAACCCTGTGTTATATGTTTCTATGAAGTCGTTACATACTCTAGTAGGATTTGATTCAACTTGATAAGTCCTTAGCTTTTAAAAAGGAGCTTGCAGCCATTTTAGACAAATAGGTGAGGAAGTTGAGGTCTAGGGTGGTTCTGTCTATGAAGGTTTAGTGCTGGCATCATCCAGTCAAGGAGTCTACTTGGGAGACCGAGCTGGACATGCAGACTAGATAAACTCATCTTTTTAAGCCTTAGGTATTTTCCTTTCTTGACATTCGGACATGAAAGTCTTTTTAGTAGTTTATGTTGTAATGACATTCGTGGTCTTTTTTGTGCTTTTTGTGGTTTATCATTTTTCCCATCATCGTAGCCTTTTAATAGCTATTCTAAGTTGTTGGAATTGGTGGCACACTTCTCAAGTGCTTTCGGGAGTTTGGTGCATGTTTTTCCCCCTTTGAGGCCTTAAAGTGAAAAAAGTTTACTTTAGTTAACATCCGCAGATTTTGATGTCATATGAGAATTTTGTCGATTCCATCTACTCCGGAAGCTCCATTTTAGTCTAGGAGAATGGTTTGTTTAGGTTTTAGAGCTTTCATTTTGAGCTTGTGCAATAAGGCATTTTAACTTTAATTTAGAGTTTTTGCTCAAGTTTGACTTTGGTCAACATTTATCATAAATGCACTAAAATGAAAATTCCATCTGTTCGGTTAGTTCTAGAGTGCGTAGTTTCATCTAAAACAACCTAGATGAAACTAAGTTTTTCAATTCCATTCCATATCACAAATCCTAGACCACAAAATTTATATCACTACACATATCATTAATTTGATACCACAAAATTCAAAACCAACTTTCTTAAATAAAATAAAATTAAATGTTAGAAGCTATGGTTAGATGTATCATTTACATTTGAAAAGAAAATCTAAGAGTTCTGTGAGTGAAAACTTGTCAATTTTTTTTCCTTTTGGAGATTCTAGGAAAAGAAAGATTAAAGATAGATTGATTGCTAACTCCATATGTACTCATGAATGACTAGTTAAATAATTAATGTAAAATTTTTGGGGGTCTTTAACTCTTGCGAACATAAAGTAGAATATGTTTTAGTGACCTTTTTCCTAAGTTACAAGCAATAAGATATTTTTTCCATTTCAATGTCCTCATATTTCATCCCTAAATTCTAATTTTACTTCTATAATTTAGACTAATAAGTAAAGCTACATACTTTTCTAGTTAATTTGATACTACAGTTTTTCCACTAATGTTCCATCTTTTTATGTCTTGACAAGTTACCTTAAATATTTCTTTTACTACACTCTAATTTAGAAAACCTTAAGTATTCCACTTTAATAAACAAGATAATCAAGTCCTCATTCATGATCGTCGTAAACCAATTTTCTTAATTGTGACGATATGAACTTTGAAAGGGGATTATTATCCGAGTATACATAAGGGTATCTAACTAACACAATCTCATTAATTTTGAATTCAAACACTACTACTTATATAGAAAAGCTAGTAATTCATACAAATGTATTAACTAAGCACTTTGTCTCAATACAGCTATGAGTTCAATCTTATAGTACGCATCTAATTATCTATATATAGGAATTCAAGGTGTCATGAAGTATGTTGTTTGCTGATGACATGACGTGATTTCTGAATAAATTAATACGAAGATGAAGGTGCACAGATATACCGTGGATTTTAAATGGTTAGTAGGACAAAACAAAAAGAGAATACTTAGAGTGCAAGTTTAGAGAGATAGCACATGAGCTAGTGTGGAAGTAAAACTTGATCCACATGCAATCCCAAACAGAGAGAGTTTCAAGTTTATATCTTGGATCTATTTTCGAAGGAAATTGGCAGATTGACAATAATGTTACACATTGTATTAGGTTTACTTAGATGGGACAGAGGCTTGCATCCGCGGTCTTGTGTGATTAGGAGGTGTCATCTAAACTTAATTAAGAGGCAAGTTCTATATAGTGGTGGTTAAACCTACTATATGTATGACATGGAGTATTGGTCAATTTCTCACTTTCAGAAGATGAAAGTCGCAAAAAATAAAAATGTTATGTTGAATATAGTGTGTCCATGAAGAAGTAATAAGATTAAAAATGAAGATATCCAGACAAGGTGAGATTAGCCTTGATGGAGGAAACGAGGGAAGAAAGACTAAGATGATTGGATATATAAAAAGGAGATGCATGACTTCTCTAGCAAAGAGGTGTGAGAAGTTGGCAATAGATGGTTTCAAAAAACGTAGAGATAGGCCAAGAAATTATTATGGAGAGATGATTAGATATGAGATGGTATAGTTTCAACTTACCAAGGACATCACTTTACATAGGAGGTTGTGGATGACACAGATTAACATAGAAGAAGAGTAGGTAGTAGATGTTGTCTCACTTATTTTTCCATACCAGTAGTCATAGTATTACTTGGGGAGTTTCTAGTTCTTCGATGCTTGTTATTTTAATTTATTGTACTTCGACTATCATATTATTTTATTATAGTTATATTTATTTTCACTATACTTTGTCATTCTCTTTATAGTATTTTGCTATGACTTCTTCACACTTTTTGTTTGTTTTCTTCTTCTTCTTCTTCTTTGAGCTAAGGTCTATTAAAAACAATTTCTCTAGCTTCAGAATAAGAGTAAAGTCTTTATATACAATATGCTCATCATACCCCCTTATAAAATTATACTAAATATATTTTTCTTGTATCTAATAGTTTATAGATAGAAGACTGAATCTTTACAAGCTATAGCATCTTTTGCAAGAAACTTTGTGTGAGATAAATAAATCAAAAAAGAAAGTAATTCAGTAGGCATTTGACCTAAGAAAATATTATACACAATACTATATTCATTCCAATTTAGGTGTCTTACTTCATCTCTTTTTTTTTTTGGTCTGTTCAAGAGTATCTCTTTGTATATGTAGTAAATTTTTCAATTTCAATATTCTAAATCGCAAATCTAAGACACAAAATTTAAATCTCTATACACATGTTTAATATGATACCACAAAATTCAATATCGATTAACTTCAAAAAGACAAACATTGAATGTTGAAGCTATGTAAGATGTATCTTCTACACTTAAAAAGAAAATCTAAAAGTTCTTGTGAGTGAAAAAATGTTCCAAAACCATTCAAACTTGACTCTTTTTTTTCCTTTTGGAGATTTAACAAGAAAAAAAAAATTAAAGATACAAGATAGGCTAATTGACTAACCTAGGATGGCACAACAAAGAGGATTAGAGAAATTGAGAGATGCCGTCAGAATCGAAGTACTACAAAGCCGCACAAAATCACCGACAAAAAGAAGTGCTAAGTATCATATACTCCCATAGTTTGAAAAAGAATGATTTGATTTCACTTAGCATGAAATTTAAGGGGGAAAAAAATCAATCTTGAGGTCCTAAATAAAGTAATGTACAAAAATATTACTTAATCTTGTGGCCTTAAATATGCCACAATTGAAATTAAAAGTTTTCCCAAAAAAAGAGGTCATTGTTTTTTAAGCAGACCAAAAAGGAAATAAAGTCATTCTTTTTCTAAATGAAAGAGGATATATATAGGTACACACGTGTTATATAAATTTAAATAAATGATCATATCATATCTATATTACCTTAAAAACATGAACTCAATAATTTTCAATGTCAAATTACTATTTTACCCTCCTATATTTTACTTAGCTCAGTGTCATTTTACTAAGTTGCCCTCTCACTCATTTGGCCTCTTATCTTTCAAATAGCGCCTTCGACTTTTTAACCCTACCATGTGTCACTCTTCTTCGCCTCCTTCCCCAATCGGCATGCCTTCACAGTCCTCAACTCCAACAGCTAACGCTTTCCAAATGTTGCACCTCAAAATTCTTCAAAACGAACGGGTGCAACACCACTCCATATAATTGTGAACTCCGCTCTTCTTGTAATGATCCATTAGGTCATTTAGAGAATTAGTCCTCTTGCTTTCCTAAAATATCCTTTTCATAAATTTCAAATAGGTACTTCGAAATATTCAATAGCTATGATTATAATAATTTCAGGTAAATTTAGATAACTAATTTAATTGAGGGATACATAATTTCTACTTCTCCTTTCTGTTTTGTCATATTGCAGTGCTCTAATCACTTGCCTAGTGGTGATACATAATTTAATTTTTCTATTCTTGACATTCTTTTAAGCTAGTAGGTGAAAATTGATTATAAATTACAAGTGATTGCTGAGAACTCTTCATGGGATGACGAAGAAATATGCCTTGCATTTCAACTTAATAGAATGGAAGGTTGAATAGTGGTTCTAATGATAAATTTATGAATAATATATTTTAGGTTATGTTATTTGGAGGAATTAAGACTTAACCCGAGGCTTGAAATTTAGGAATTTGGTTATTGAATTAGATGAAATTTTGATGTTAGGCTAGATATATAGTAATAAAGGTGTTATTGGACTCCTTGTGACGTGCATGTTCCATTCTTGATAGAGAATTGTCATTTCGGGAGTTGAATTCAAAATTTATCCATTCGGTAGAAGTGTTCGAGTGCGTAGTTTCATCTAAAACAATTAGAACAAAAAGTTAATCTTTTTCATAATCCCACTGGGGATGGCAACTAGGCAGGGCGGGGCAGGTTTTGAGCTATGCAGGGTGGGGTAGGTTTAAAGTTATGTGGGGTGGGGCGGGGCGGGTTACAAGTTTAAAAAACCAAAATAGGAATTCAAAAAAATCAAATCTTTGTAATTAGTAACAATCAAACATATAAACTTTTTATATTAAACATAGCCTTTAATTTTAATTTTTTTTTAAAAAATTTAAGTGAGAATATTCGGTAAATTGTTAATTGTTAAAATGTTAATAGAAACTTTTATTTTAACGATTAAGAAAAAAAGTTAAAATGTCAACAAAAAATAGTTAATTAGTTGCTGAGATGTTAATTAGCAATTTTTTTTTAAAAAAAATTACTATTTTTATTTTTCATAATAAATTTAACTAAAAAATAAAAGGACTTAAAAATTTAAGCGAGATGGGTTGAAAATGAAAAAAATCATCATGCAGGGCAGGGGCGGGCTGGTTTAAAAAAATTACGAGTTGAGCTCAAATTACCCCGCACCTGCACCATTGTCATCTCTAAACCCACCCCGCACTTCGACCCTACCCCACGCCGCACTTCCACCCTACTCCCGCTGGACCGCTCTAACCCCACCCTCACCACCCCCCCCCTTCCCCTCCAATATATTTTAAAGAAATATGATTAAAAAAATTTCACCACCCTCACCTCCTCCACTTCCACCCTAACCCACCTTCAATTTATTTTTTAAACAAAACTAAAAAATATAGAAAAAAAAAATCATCCCCCCCCCCCGGGCACTTTCACCCTACCAGCCCATCCTCAAATTTTTTAAAGGAAAAAAATTCAAAAATTAAGTTAGATCCCAACACCAACCCCCAAACATTTTTAAAGAAAATTTTAAAAAAAAAAGTAATTTTTTTTTGTGCAATTAATTTTTTTTATTATGAGTGGATAATTTATGGATCTATATGGATACTCATATTTTACTCATTTTAATCATATTAGTATGAGCTCTTAAAATAGATTAATTCATATTTACCCATTTAGAAAATATGAGTGATTCATCCATATAAATATGGATAAAATGAACTAATTTTATCTTATATGGGCTGAAATTGCCACCTCTAGTGATGGCCATCGCTGGATTGCTAGTATAGATTTTTGGCTGAAAAGTCTTGGCCTTGTTTGCTTCTTATTGTTTGTATCATTTCGTATCCATATAAACGGCTTATAGGTGATGTGAGGTATAGGTTGCCACATATTGTGTTGTATTGCTTTTTTCTCCCCTTTTTTTGTACTTTTATGTTCTTGTTCGTTCATGACTAACTATTGAAGTGTTTTGCCTAAAGCTATGCGTGTAGGGATGTTGGAGTTTAAGGATGTATTTTTTGTACATTGACATGGATTACCCTAATGTGTTTAATATGTGATGATTGAGGCAAGATCCTTCAATTTAGTTGTTATTTTGTTAATTGTTGATAATGGTTAAATTGGAGATTATTTGTTGGTAATAACTAAACTTCGGGATATTCGAATATTATTGAACATAGGAATCAAAAGAAATGAGAAATTGCATAACATTTCACGTTTTATTTTTTTTCTTATTGTTAATGAACTCAACACACTATTCTGAGTGCCCCATTGATACATATCAGGGTTCTTTTTACTATTGATGAGCTGAAGGTATTATTCAACGCTGCCCAACACATCTTTTGAGTTTTGTTGTTTTATTACTTCATCCTATTAGTGCGTGTTTGGGCTACTTGACTTTTCTGGGTGACGTCGTGTTTCCTTAGCATTGAGTAGATCATTTTAGATGGTTTTGACCCTATTACAGGCGCCTTCATGGCCTACGTTGGGTCTTGACAATTACTCTCCAACTCATTAACGAATTCACTCTCTTTTAAACAACAACATAAAAAATTTTTACAATCATATTCTTAGACCTCATTTGTTTGCATTTAATAGATGTTTGAATCTCAACAATTTCAACATTAGACTGTTGCATACAATTGATTTCATTAAGATTTGAAGAACTTAACTTGTCTGAATTTATTTAAAATGTATTTATAATATCATTAAAAGGTATCCTTATGTGGATAATATTCACCATCACTAGCTACCACCACTAATCACTACTTCCATCTCAACCACCATCACCACCATCGTTATTATCAACTACCATTACCCTTGTCTAGCACTAGCCGCCTCTACCATCACAAAAATGAATTTTATTAACCATTTCTGTCAACTGCTACCATAATCTTTCCTATCACATAATAATAGTTACCACCACCTCCTGAATCTCTATGGCTGTTGCCAACGCTACCATCGCTATATTTAATGTCTACTAGCAACACTGCCAACACAACTAGCACCGCTACCAACTTTCAACATACATTATTCGATCACCATTTGCCTCCACCTCTACCAGTTCTATCATCCACTACCACCATTATGGTCAATCATTACTATTAACCACCACAATCATAACTAGAACTATCGCCTACTACTATGAATACATTATCAACCACTACATATTCTTCGGTTACCACCATCAACCAGTTGCACCATTACAACCACAAACAACACTGTCAGTCTACCTTTATGACAGTCACCGCAACACCAACTACCTCCATTGTCACAACTATCACTACTATAATTACTAGCCACTAACAAAGAACTATTACTATTATACCACTACTACAAACTATCTCCACCATAACTAGTAAGACCAAGTATTTCATTATTAATCTTATATTAATTTTATTTTAATTATTTTTATTTAAATTATATTTTTATTCTATATATATAAATAAATCTTTTATATACATAAAAGAGGATGTTAGAGTCAGTGATGTGGCGCAACCACAACACAAAATTGCTATTTTTAAAAAAAAATTATTTTACAGAAATTAGACTCCTATGAAATTAGACTCCTACTCCAACGGGTATGAAATCCGCTTAAACAATACTTCACCACATGATGCAACCAAATTACTATTCCATCTCGCTACCTTTTATACATTGAAATTCAACCATCACAACTCTAACACTCTTCTTGATCTCCTTCGCAGTGCGATTAAACCATCCAAACACCATTAGTATGCTACTTTCCGTCAATTCTGAAAGATTTGTGACACTCTAATTTACATTATTCACTGTTCTGTCAAGCATCTCTTACCATCAATGTGTCCTTCAAATGATACAACACTTAAATGGATACTGCATATTGCACGTTATATCTTCTTCTTGATTGATGCACTCATCTTCTTCGCAGCGCAGTTACACCATCCGTCAAATCTGAAAGATTTGTTACACCCTAATTTATATTATTCACTGTTCCGTCCAGCATCTCTTACCATCAATGTGTCCGTCAAATGATACAACACTTGAACGGATAATGCCGATTGCATAATATATCTTCTTCTTGATTGATATTTCACAGGGCATATTTTATGCTCAAATTCAACTCTCTTGGGATGAAAATTGTGAGGTGCGCCGTAATTGGGAATCTGGAGTTTGATCACTGAGTTGATGAATGATCACTTTGTAGTTGTTGAAAAGAGATTTCCAAAAGCATATGTTACTTATGTTTGTTTAGTTCTTCCTAAAAGTTTAGCACAATTAATTTCCTTTTTCTCTCATCTTTTCTTATCTTATCTTATCATATTTCCTTACCATTCTAAACAATCTTTAATGCCGCCTTGCCTAATCTAACACAAAAGGTTTGATTCGCACCTTTCCACCAACAAAATGTTAAATTGCTACAGAACACGCACCAAATCTCAAACAGTTCTTAAATCTCTCCCTACTTTCTTTTCTCCCTGTTCTACTCATCTTCGATTAACTTTTATCCACAAAGATTGAAATTGTCGCATCCACTATTTCCGCCACTACATCCCTTTGTTGGATCTATCTTCCAATGAATACTCAGATTACCGCATGCAGGTGAGAATCTTTTTTTACATCCTCCCTTTATTCGGCACTGCATTACATGCCTTCACCTCTACCAATACTTTTAGCGCTTTCATTACCATGTTTACTGCTATACACCCCATATTAAAATACGTACTCTATAAAGCCACACGTTTGTGGTTTTTTATTACATCCTCTGTTTATATCCCATGTCTGCTTTCTCTTTTTCATTCTTCTCTCCGCATTTCCTTTGGCGTTATAGCTTTGAATATAAATTTCCTCACTTACTGCTAACGCAACCCATTTCCTATAGAATTAGTGTCCCTTCAGTTACATGTTATTAACAGAGCATTCTGCCCAATTGTTAAGAACTTATGCTTTTCAGCTGATGGTAATCATGAAGACTGCCGAATTCATATGGGTGATGGTGGCACAATTGCTATAATGGTAATATTTTAGTCTCTAGCAGCCTCCACATTTGCGCAGATTATTACTTATATGGCAACAATACACTAGCACAAATTTGGTTTCCCTATTTGATTAAATATGTCACTATAATAATCTTAAACCCGCAAATTATATAATGACACTCAACTTACAATTTTTGTGGATTCCCCTTCTTGAAACGATTGCGCTGTATAGTTGACTTTCATGTTTGCTGAAAGTACGCATTTTGACCCAATTACACTGTAAAGTCTTTGCACTTAGTGATGTTGATGCTGTCAAAATTTCCAAACATACAACACACAGGCTACCAACTATAAATGGAAAGAATATCTCCCAAACATACAACACACAGGCTACCAACTATAAATGGAAAGAATATCTCCTAATGTTACAACATTTAATTATTGACTGCCTTAAAAGGAGGTGATCCAGCCGCACCTTCCAGTCTCCATATATTTACTACTTCAACAAATGCTAAGGCATTACCTCAGGAAAAGATACAAGTGAAATGTGTTAACCTGCAAGGTATCCTATATATCTTTGTTGGTTAATATGACACTCTAAGAATAACAATTAACTTGGATCCTTCGACAAATTATGGGATATGACATCGATCAACTAAGATAATATTTTATAAATTTCTATATTATTTGAATACCTGTTGAATCTAATATCTAAATACCTACATACAAAAGGCATTAAAAGACATAAAATTATCATCATCATTATTACAGCATAAAACTTTAAAGACATTAACAGGATAAAAAAAAAAGTAGTGAATAATCTCACCTCTAATGATTTGTTGATGATTGTATTGACGCTTTACCGTCGAGAGTAGTACATTTTCTACAAAAATTTATAAGCACAATATTTAGTTTTTTCCTTCGCCTTTTTTCTAGATTTAGAAAATCTTATAAGTATCTTTTTCTTTTGTTTGATTTTTGCATGAAAAATATCAAGTACAGATTAAAAAAAACCAGAAATAATAAAAAAATAAGGAAGAGTTTCATTTATTTTGGGTTTTAAAGGGAGAGGAAGAAGATCTTGACATATGTGGAAGAACATGAATGATCTAAAATTGCATCTTAATTAGGAGAATGTGGATTTTAAAGATTTTCTAAATCAGTCATCAAATCTCCTCTCTAATTAATATTTCCCTTCCCCCTCCCCAAAAAATTAAATTATTGAAATTCAAATTAGAAGACTTGATGTGTGTGTACACAATAAATATATAGTATCATCTCTTTTTCAATGAATTCACTAATAACAACAACAATAGCACACTAACTGTAATCTCATATATAGGTTAGGTTTTCGAAGGGTATATTGTGTGTAGATCTTGTTCCAACCTTGATAAAGTAGATGAAATGTTTCCAAATGACCCTCAATTCATGCAACACATATCAAAGCAATTTAAAAATAAATTACAGAAATAAAGCACGTGTAGCATATAATAGAAAATAATTACATATAGCAACATCAACTGAAACAAAGAAATAACAAGAAGTAGTAGAAAGTGAAGGACAAAATATTACAAGACTAGTCCAGCGCTACTGGTATGCAAGGAGACTTATATGTAATGCACCATGGCTATCTGCTAATAAAGTAATACTACACTCAGCTATCTTCAAACTTTTCATCTTAATTCTCAGCATCCATAACCTTTTCTCTAAGGTCATTTCTTGGTAAGCTAAAATGCTTCATATACTATTAATCACCTCACCTCAATACTTCTTTAACCTACCTGTACCTCTTATGAAACACATCAGTATCAAGCTTCCACACCTCCTCACTATGACATCTATTTATGTCCTCTTCACATGATCGAACCATCTTAGTCTTGCTTCCTTTAGCTTCTTCCCACAGTGTCACTCTCACATTGTCTCAAATATCTCATTTATAATCTTACCTCTCCTAGTATGCTCGCATATCAACCTCAACATTCTCATTTATACATCTCTTATCATTTTACGTGAGAGTTCTTGATTGGCCAAGACTCCACCTCGTACAACATAGTTTGCTTAACTACATGACTATGTAGAGCTTACCTTTAAGTTTCGGTGGTGTCTTCTTAATGACAAATTCACTAAATCCAATTCCTAAGCATTTTGGCTCAAATGATTTGAACCTTAACATATCCTTCACAACTTGTTCTCTTTTGCAAATGAAATGATTTGAACCTTCGCAAATCCTTCTGTGACGCCCGATAAAATTATCAAAATGTCCCTAGAGCGAGGGTATGCGCGTAACGCATCTTCTGGGGCTCGTATAGCAAATCCAAGACCGGATTCATGATCAGCATGAAAAATAGAGTGGGAAAATGGTCCGGGTCGAATTTTAGGACGACTTGATCGAAAGATAAATTTTTGACCCAAGTCACAAAACAGTGACTGTCCGCGACAGAGGCGCGACGCGCACCTGTCGCGGAGGGACACTTGTATGTTTTTCCAGATTTTTGACAGAATGGAGAAAACTCGTTAAACAAAAACACTTTTCCAAAAATGCACAGTTCGCGATAGGTCCGCGTCGTGGACCGTGTATTTTCCGAATTGAGAATTTTTAATTTATTTCGAGGGGCATTCTGGTCAATCCCTAACCCCTCCTAAACATTGATACACGGCTAGTAAGGTCGTTTCTACACAAAAAGGACCTAAAACCCCTATTCTAAGTTCTATTCAAAAAATCTAAAAAGGCTAGGGCTTGAGAAGAAGAAAGAAGGGCTTGGGGTGAGACATTCGAGAAGAGATCCTCGACATCACCCAGTTGAAATAGCTGCATCCCAGGTATGTAAGGCTAAACTAGAACATGAGATTGTTCTCTCATGTGCCCCATAGAGGTCATAGTTGAATTGATGATTGAAGAGTCTACATGCATGATTTCTTTGATGGATTTTCTTGAAAACTATATTTGCAATTACATGTTTTCTATGTTGATGATCATCATACTAATTGTTTTTCTTAAATTGGATATTTTCATGGAATTTGCACAACCCTACATGACTAATTTGAAAAGCATGCATATTGAACTTGAGACTTGAGTCTAGAGCCTTGAGTTGAGACCGTTGATTGTGATGATGAGTTGATGATACTTAATTTTTTTATGAGTCTCTATAAATGAACTCTACCGATGTGTTTATTCACTTGTTTCCTAATGGCGGTTATACAATCTTGAGTCACTAAGGAGATGTTGATGATAGGGTTAAAATCCCTATGAGGTGTTAATGATAGGGTGGAAGTCCCTATGAGACACTTGATGAAGGGGCCAAGGTCCCTGTGAAATATCAGTCATGGACGGGGAGTGAGTCCTATGAGACTGGCAGTCGTTGACGGGGAGTGGATCCCTATGAGACTGGTTGAGGTTGATTTTATGAGCATTGAGTCGGGAGGAGTATCGAGCACCAAAATGAGCAGGAGTGAGTCCCACTCGAACTCATTAACTACGTCGCCAAACATAGGAGAGGCTTAAACCATCACATATATATATGGTCTCCCTCGAGGTTTAACATTCCCTGAAAGCAATAGAGGATCTGTTCGGTTTGATTCCATGTCGGGTATATTGATATGGAATCCAATGTTCCTTACCTGGCAAGTTTGGAACCACTGTGGCAACATCAGGGTGATTGTTGTACATTAACTGGCTCATAAGTGAGGTTTGTCGGATAAGAGAAACTCTCGGGAAAATTCTTACCTTACTTTGAGTCTAGATGAGATGAGATGAGCGGGGTGGATACCCCTGAGGTGATCCATGTGATGAGTGAGACTAGTGAACAGTCTGAGATAATGTTGTGCCCCTTGTCCACTCTGTACTCTTTCGTAGATGGACAAGTTGGTCGTTGATGTGATTGTTATGTTTATTTTGATTTGATGTTACCTTTCGTATTTTCTACCGGTTTTTGTTTCATTCAGCTATTTTACATACCAGTACATTCCAAGTACTGACATCCACTCTGGACTGCATCCTTTTATGATGCAGAGGCAGGTACTAGAGATCATCAACAGGTGCTCCGTTGAAGTTCAGACATTCGAAGCTAATTTGGTGAGCCTCCCCTACTCCGGAGGAACCATTATTTTATTTCATCATGCTTTAGAGTTAGGATTGAACTATTTTCTTATTTTGTTTTGGGTAGCCATGGGTCTGTCATTGGCACCACATGATTAGTGATAGAGGCTTCATAGACAAGGGTCGAGCATTGATGTTGAGATTGTGAGCTAGTTCTTTCTACTAGCCTTTATTATTTTATCTATATTTCTTTGAGACTTTAGATGAGATGTACCCCTTTACTTAATTTCATTCTCCGCTGTTCATTAGAGTTTATTTGATTAAATGATGTGATGAGGCTAAGTGGTTCACTTGGGGACTAGCAATAGTCTCTGAGTGCCGGCCACGCCAAGGATACCCTCCCGGGGCGTGACGTGACACCTTCATAGCTTGTTCTCTTTTGCAAATAAATATTATGTTCCTTTTAGATTGAAATGAGTCATTACAAAATATTACATTATATGTATTGAAGATGTAAAAATTTTTATACTGTTAATTGATAATTTAGAATAAATACACTATTTTTTAAATTAAGAATTCATGTATGAAAGAACCCATTACGCTTGATTCTCTTTTTGCTAATATATTAAAATGAGTCATTTATAAAGTGTAGAATTATATGCATTGATGACATTTTTTCTAATAGGTATAGTTAATAGCCTAGCACAAATTTACATCTCTGAAAGCTACATATATAAATAATTTAGGGATCACTATTTTTTCCTAATAATAAAAGATCTTTAATATAATTGTAATTGAAATTTGTGTGATATACTGCATATGATTTTTTCGATAAAGTCAATAAATTCATACTAATTAAGATTAAGAGTATAAAAAGTTTATTTGGCTCATATGTGTTACACCATTCGGAACCCATCGCGCCTGTTAGTTTTAGGTTAAAAATGACTCAAGAAAAAGTGCAAATATGCATTGTTTGTATTAATTAATAACCTAGACTAACTATATGCTCACCAGATTTGTAGTCATAGAGTTGAAGAAGACATTGGTGGTGCTTGATTTCATGGATTTTGTGTGAGAATTTAATGTCTGTTACGAAATCCTCCCAAACTTTTTGGACTTTCACTTCTATTGCTGCATCTTTGAATTAGATCGATGGCTCGCCTCTTCTTGTCTCAAAACAGTTTATCGAGCTTTTCAGTGGAGGAATGAATTGTTGAAGATGAAGATTGCACTAGGGTTTCTAGATCCCCTTTTCTGTGTTAGGTTTTTTTTTTCATTTCTTTTCTTATCAAACGTTTTTAGGTATGTTGTCTATTTGTGATGTCGGGTCGTTTGATTGGGCTTGAATTGTTTCACATTTTTAATAGGGTAATTTACACAAATACACGACTTATTTTATCAAAATTTTTAATATTCTCTACCATTTAATTTAATAACGAAAATCCCTTTTTTTAAGTTTTTCCATTTTTTTTATACCTAAACAAATAAGAATTTCACTTCCTTTTTTATGCATTTTTTTTGGTAACCCAATCAAAGTCAATCAAATAAGAATTGCACTTCCTTTTTTATGCATTTTTTTTGGTAACCCAATCAAAGTCAATCACTTAATTAATTATTTCTCTTTCACGGTTTATTTGCAAGTCAATTATCATTTTGAACTTGCATTGGGAAGTCAAAACTGTATTTCCCCTTTTCTTGTCACTTTTCACTCTTCTTCGATTTTTTCGCCTCTTTCACTGTCTCTTGTCTATTTTCGTCAGTTGCACCTTCTCCATTCTCCATTTTTTCGTCATTTTTACATTGTATGAGACATGGTGTGAGTGGGACATGTGTGTGTGTGTGACATGGACTGTACCAACCTGCATGTATCAATTAAACATGGTATGATAGAGAAAACTTGCAGGTATCACAAAGTGCAGGAATCATTAGATTGGAAACATAATAGTGATACTTAACATATCTTTGCAAGTATTAAAGTGCCAGATAAAATGCAGGTAACACTACAACTAATGTGTTACATTGTCTGATACCAATGAGTGTGAGACATGGTGTGAGTGAGACATGTGTGTGTGTGTGATATGGACTGATATCAACCTGCAAGTATCAATTAAACATGGTATGATAGAAAAACTTGCAGGTATCACAAAGTGCAGGAATTATTAGACTGGAAACATAATAGTGATACTTAACATATCTTTGCAAGTATTAAAGTGCCATAAAAAATGCAGGTATCGCTACAACTAATGTGTGACATTGTCTGATACCTATGAGTGTGATACATGGTGTGAGTGGGACATGTGTGTGTGTGAGACATGGACTGATACCAACCTGCAGGTATCAATTAAACATGGTATGATAGAGAAAACTTGCAGGTATCTCAAAGTGCGGGAAATATCATACTGGAAACATAATAGTGATACTTGATTTCGACATAAAGCTTCACACCCATGTCATTGCAAATCGTTATTGGTGATGAATTGCCATCAACAACATATTGAATCACAATTTTCTTCCTTTGCTCATCAATACCCAACTCTGCAACAATGGCCGAACGCAGGTTACTATAAGAAAAATTTTATCGCCAACTATGACACAATCACTTTTGTATCCAGTGTATATCACATCAGATTTCCATCTTCCCAAATGACGAATCAAAATCGAAATATTCATTTCGGTTGAAAAGCTTCTCAACAATGGCAGAAATGCATTTTTTTGTGTTCGATTTTTTTTTTTAAAATAACGAATCTCATTCAGTGTTTTTGTTTGAGAATTATTTGGGATTGCTTATTATTCAAAAGTGCAATCAGCGTCAATTAAGGAATCAGATTACAGGATCTGTTACAATTCCATAACTAACATAACTGTTTCCATATTTGACAATTATTTTAAGGTATCATCCGAATTTTTCTAGGTATCGTTGTTCACTGCGTGTGTATCAAAGTTCACAGAAAAGTTGGTATTATTAGTAATTTTGATAAAAGTCGGTATTTTTGGGTATTTCCTTCTATCAGTTTGATATTTATCAAATTTATACTTTTTAATAAAGAGGCATGGTGGTCTAATAATAATTTTATTGTTTTAGAAGTTACATAAATAATTTAAACTTCACTATTTTTTCTTAATAATAGAAAATATTCAGCATGATTATTGCTAAAATTCATGTGATATACAACCAATAATAGTGCAATTCATTTATGACGAATTCACAAAATTCATACTAAATAATAATTAAGTGTCCAGAATAATTGATTTGGTTCCAATGAATTGGACTCTATAGAATCGTCATGTTTGATTACAATTTTTTTGAATGAAATTTATATTTGTTTTAGATCGAATTGATTAATTAAAATGGTAAAAAAAATTGTGTATTCACAATGTATATTTAAAATATAAATAAATTTTTTTTTGAAGTTACATAAATAATTTATGAATGACTAATTTCCTTTAATAGTAGAAGATATTCAACAGTTAATGGTAATTCATGTGATATACAGTTATTGGTACAATTTCATTTTTGATGAATTCACTTAATCCATACTAATTAAGAATAAGGGGTATAAAATTATTTATTTTACTTCAATGATATAACACCTTAGAAGTCATAAATGTTGTATCCGATCATAGGGGTTTCACTTCATTGCTGTAACCTTAGATGTCATAAATGTCGTATCTGATCATAGGGGTTTAGATATTCAAGTCTACAGAGAAATTAAACTCACAAGTAACATATTTGGGTAGTAAAAGAAAATATGGTGTCATAGCCTGATTTCCAATGTCATGATGACACCTACTATATCCATAAATAAGTAAGCCTAACCCATATCCCGTAACCATAAGCAATGGAAAATCACGTGGAAGGTACAAAAGGAAGTATGAATCTAATAGAAAAGAGAAGAAAGAAAAAACAATCGAAATATAACAGAAGAAACCATTTCCGAGAACTAGCATCAGTTAGTAATCCAACATCTAATCAAAATAATAATACACGTTTTTTACAATTACCAACTAAGTATAGACTGTAACTAAACACAAATAAAGACTAGCCTCATAAAAATAGATTGAAATGAGTAACTCTCGATGCCAGAGGCTCACCCTAGTCTTCAAGGTCTAAAAGATGCTATGCACGAAATCCAAATGAACGGTGAGAACTTGTTCTATGATCTGCAAGTTACAAAAGCATAGTTTAAGTAGCAAACAAATGGTACTCAATGTGCATAGGTTGACTAAGCTCCACAGATAATGTAAGTATAAATAATGCAGGAACAACACAAGTAACTACACAAGAGATATAATGAAGATATGCCAGGTAATAAAAATTAAGAAATAGGGTACACAAAATAAAGAAATTGAATCAAAGAGCATATCTAAAAGTGCAAGTCCAACAACTTTCTCACAACAATAACGTACCATGAAAGTCAACTAAGCAGGGAAGAACAGACCACAATCACTGTTAAACAACCTAATAGTCGAAGGACTAATCAAACTCAATCTAACAGTGAGTTCTAACATCAAATCAATAATAAGAAACATAATTAACCAACTGCTAGTGCAACCCAAGATAAAAACAAATATAGTCAAACAATAACCTAGCACAACCCCATAAACTCAAAAGGTACAAACAACAAATCTAACCTAGCCAGTCAGTGATACGACAAGTAGGTGTTAAATACCAACTAATTATACAGGTGGTAGGCAATGCATATAAATGAAAGGAATGTAGTAGAACCAGCTTAACCATCAGTAACCAAATGTGTAGATCCACCCAACCAAGATAGCATGGTAGGATACATGTAGCTCCCTCATCTGGTATAGTGATATACATAGCCAGTAGGTCCTGTAAGGGATGCACGAAGTTTATATACACTACAACAAATTCAATTATCAGAGACAAATAATTTCGTCACCAAAATACTTGTGTGACGAAAAAGATTTTGTCACACCGTTGTCCCTAAATGTGGGTGGCTAAAAGTATATAAAGACGACTTAATGCTTCGTCCCTAAAAAAGTTACATTAACTACAAAAAGAAAAATTGTCCCCAAATCCATGAACATTTGTGACAAATCCATTTGTCATAAGAAGTGTATTTTTTTTTTATAGTTAATGGTATGATTTTGTCACTAAAAAAGTTGTTACCACCGACAAAACCATATCGTACTAATTATTTAGTTCAATTAGTGACAACACTAATCATCTCTAAAATTATATGTATTTCGTAGTTAAACAACGTAATTTCGTCACTAACTACTGCCTTTTAGATACGAAAAAATTTTGTCATTAAATGGAAAAATTAGGGACAAATTTATTGTTATAAAAAGATTAATAATTTAGTAGTTGAATCTATCATTTGACACTTAAAGGTTCGCTTTTATCAACAACATGTAATTGTCACTATAACTTATCATGGTTAGTGACAATCACAATTGTCACAAAATAAAAAAGTATTTCGTATTTAATAAGAATGAGGTATTGAGACAAATATATATTGTCACTAAATGTAATCAACTTATGACAAACTTATTTACTTTGTGACAAAAACATTTGTCTTGAAAATTTAAATTTAATCGTTGCTAAAAGTTACCAGTAGTGATAAAAAATTTTGTCACTAATTGCAAACATTGATGACATTTAAATATTTTATATTAATATTATTTTTTAAATTAGAGTTTCATAAAGCAAAAATTAAATAATAAAACATGCTAAACAATAATAAATCTATGATCATACATTTAAAAATAACTCAAATTTTACTAAGGTAATATCCATTATAAGGTCTTTGCATTAAAGTAAAGTATGTCCAATAACCAAAAAAAATATCTAACTGAAATAGAAGAAATATTACTCCTAAACTAAGATAACTAGAACTTTCTTCCATAAAGTACCAATTATATGATGACATAAGAGCTTGCTTTTATCCTTGATTCAATTCTAACCTTTTATCTTGTGAAAAAAAAGAAATAAATTTATAAGATTTAATTTAAACTGAAATTTGTAACACGATATGTTTTCTATATGTTGAAATGCCAAATTGTATAAGCACTGTAAAGACAAAAGATTGTTTTTTTTTCTTTTCTCTAGTAGTTCAATAGGATGACTATAACTGATGATTCCAGGAAACAATCTTTCAGTAACAAAGTTAATATATTTCCCACAGGCATAACAAGCACTCAAGATGTGTTGTACAGAATTGCATTTCTTACGGTACGATAATTTTTCAGCTTCCATTGGAGATAATAGATAGGAATTTAGTACCAACTGAGATATTCACAAGAAAGCCTTCAAGCATTTGTGTTGTCTCTGATGTTTGCATGAAGAAATTTATATGGGAGTGCCTCCTGGTTTAGCTACTCCTCACACAGGATTAGTTTGTAAACTCAATATGTCACTGTATGGATTAAACAGGCAGTAGGCAATGGTATGAGAAACTGACTAAGGCTCTAAATATGAGAGGCTACACTCATTCTCTATATGATTACTCATTGTTCTATAGAAAGAGAGGTACATTTACTCTCTTCGTAGGTGTTTATGTTGATGGCATTCTACTTACAGGAACCGAAACTGTTGAGATTCATGAACTGGAGAATTCCCTTCAACTTCAGTTTAATATCAAGGATCTTGGTTGAGTGCACTTTCTAGGATTGGAGATCCTGTACAAAGATGATAGGATTCTTATTTGTCAAAGGAAATTTGTTTTGGACGACCTTAAGAGTTCAACTGCGATCAGCTTAATCCCTTGGTTTCTCCCCTTATCCTAATATTAAGCTAAAAGCACATGAAGAAGAGGTACTTGATGGAGTAGAAATTGCTAGCTCGTTCAGAGTGTTTTGTCAATTCATGTTTGTGATCTCTTGTAATCACTAACAATTTGTTTTAAAGAAGAAAAAAATCAAACTTTTTTAGCCAAAAAAAAAATCCAACAACACTTCCTAAAAACTCAAAAATTGAGTTGCAAACTTTTTTCGAATACTTCAGCTAAAATGCAAGCTAAAAGAACAATACACAACTGAAAAAGTTGCAGAATACAAGTGCAAAGGAAAAGGATAAAACTTTCCAGGCCTAAAATTGATTTATTTCTAACTATGCCTAGAATGTTGTATAGATGATATGCTTTTTTCCATAGGGAAAGGAACGTAACATATTGAAGACTGCTTTAAGTGCAAGATGTATCTATTGAACACAAGTAATCCCTACCCCCTCTCCCCCTCCCCCCACCCTGCCCCCACATAAAAAATAGTGCCTCCCTGTATATAAATTCTATTGAAATAATAACTCTCTTAACTTATCCACCCCAAACAAACATTGTTCTCCTTCCCAAAAGAAAAAGGATCGAGAATCTTCCCCAAATACACCAAAAGCACGGAGTAAGAAACTGAGAAGAATAACAATTGCAACTCTACAATGTTGATATCCTACTCCCACAATCTAAAAATCTACAAAATTTTGTAATAAGAAATTTGTTATTTATTTCTACTTAGGTATAGACAATGCTTCCCATTTATAAGGTATTATAGTATTTTCACACTCTATCCACTAAACTTAGGAAGTAGTTGAAGTGTAAAGTATAGGACATGTTACACACTAAAAAAATTTATGAGGTAAGATATTAACATTTATTTCATAATATAAGTAAAACGTAATAAGTATAAAATATGACTTGTTAAACATGGACTTTAAGTCAACTAAATAAAAATAAGAAAGTACCTAAAGTTGGTATTCTAGTGGAGTTCATACTCCAGTGCGTCATATGAAAAAAGCATTCAAAGTTAGACACTAAATATTTATATATTTAGTAAAATGAAATTAAATAGAACTTGTCATATAAATTTGTGTTACTTCTAACCTTGATGGTGATGGGCGAGAAAAGAGTTGCATTTTCCTGAACAGTTCTTCTTGGCGTGCCATTACAGTATCCAATTGAGAATTTAATTTGAGATTGTTGCTCTTTTATTTGACACTGCTGATCTTCTATTCTAGACTGTTAATTTTCTACCACAGTTTAAGTTGCATTTAATCTACTCTGCAACTCATGTTGAGCACTAGTAGCTTCCTGATTCGCCTTTTTGAGCGAGTCTTCTAACTCTACCGTTCTCCTTTGTGTAGATCTTATAGTATTAGGTTTTGGACCATAACCGAGTCCTTTTATGTGCCCAGACTTTATACCAAGTACAGTGTCTACAATTTCATCAATAGTCATGGAAGACTCTCCCGAAGGATATAGATCTTTTAAATCGATCATGTTGTTCTGCATAAAAATATTAATTTTATTTAAAAGAGTATACACAACTTCTGAAAAAAATATTGATAAAAAAATGTAATGAGTATTTTGTTAAAAGACAAATTGATTTTCTTACTTAATGAGTCTCAGCCTCTAAAGATGACCATCCTTTCTCACTTGTGTAATGAGTATGCTTATAGAACTCGATTCGGTTAGGCTCAACTCCTTCAGATTTACTTTTACCCTGTGAAATAAGAAAATAATTGAATAATACTAAAGTTTCATTAGTAAAAGAATAGAACTGGTCTAACTTACCATTTCAGCACGAAATGCTACAAATGCTTTTGACCCCATGAAATGATTAGATTTGAGCTTAGTTCGATTAACCTTGTTTATGTCGCATCGTCTCTACAAATTAAATACAAAATATCATAATTCCTAACTTTAATAACAAGAAGAATAACCTGAATATAAATTACCTTGTGCTCTGGATTTATCCACATGTCACAAAGTCTATTCCAATTTTCTTGGGTCAACTCTGGCACTTCAATTTTACGAGCTTCTTCTGAGCGTGCACTTTCAAATAGTTTTTTTAACTTATAGTGCCATTGTTGGCTTCTATTTTTCAGAATATCCTCACAGCTATCTTTCACATAATGCTCATCCAAATTAATCTCAAACCTCTCCTAAAAAGACATACAAATTTTGAAGAAACACACAAAACATTCATAATTTCTTTCATATTAAAACAATAAACAATGATATCTGCTTAAAACATATTAATTAACTTCAAACTCAAGTACCCTTTGTGAATCATAGGTTGCAGTTCAATAACTTTGTTTACATTCAAAAGTAATGCTCTTGACATCCTACCTACATACATAATGTCAAACTTTTTTATTTCCAATGAAGTAATGTCACAAATTGTTAAGGAGAGACTTATCACAAATTTCATCTTGTCTAGTGGCTCAAGATCATTATTCCCAAATACCTTGAAGGCTTAGGTACTAGGAACCTGGCAAGAGATAATAGATCATGCTATTTTTAAAAATTTTTTTTGTTATTTTTAATTTGAGTTGGGCCATGCATGCTAGTTTAAAGGATGCTTAGATAAGAGTTAGAACTCTTGAAAAGTTGATAAATCTATCAAACAAATTTGAAAAATGATCCTTATATTTTTTTATGTGCCCAACCTTACCAAAGACAAACCATCTCATGTTTCGATGGGGTTTGATGAAGAAGATTTAACTATAGGAAGGTGGCAAGCTGTACAATATGAAGGAGTGTCGTCTTTGTCACGCCCCGGGAGGGTACCCTAGGCGTGGACGGCACTCGAAGACTATTACTAGTCCCCAAGCGAACCACTTAGCTGCATCACGTCGTTCAGTCAAATAACTTTATTGGATAGCAGGAAAATATAAGTCTAGTGGACACATCTTATCTAAAGTCTCATAGGAGTATAGATATAAAACAAAGGCTAGTAGAAAGAACTAGCTCACAATCTCAACATCAAATGCTCGACCATAGTCTATGAAGCCTCTATCACTAATCATGTGGTGCCAATGACAAATCCATGGCTACCCAAATCAAAACAAAAGAAATAGTCCAGTCTAACTCTAAAACATAATGAAATAAAAGAGTGAATCCTCCGGAGTAGGGGAGGCTCACCAATCAGCTGCAATCTCGAATCCTCAACGAAGCGCCTGTCGACGATCCCTCGTACCTGCCTCTGCATCATAAAACGATGCAGTCTAGAGGGGATATCAGTACTTGGAATGTACTGGTATGTAATATAGCTGAGTAAAACAGAAACCGGTAGATAAAATAGAACAAACATCAACTCAAATTAAACATCATAATCACATCAAACGGTCAATGGTCTATCTATAAAAGAATAAAGAGTAGACAAGTGACACATCTTTAACTCAGACTCCTCAACAGTTTCAACTCATCTCAACTCAGCTCAGAGGAGCTCACCCCCTCTCATCTCATCTAGATCTGAAGTAAGGTACGAATTTTATGGGAGTTTCTCTTAACCGACAACAACCACTTATGAGCCAGGATTGTACAACATCCCGCCGATGTTACCACAGCCGTTCTGTACTTGCCAGGTAGAGAACGAATCAAAAACCATATCAGCTCACCCAATATGGAGTCAGAAAACTCATCAAGTCCGCTATTGCTTTTAGGGACATAAACTCAAGAGGAAACCTTTTCTACGCTTGGCGACGTAGTTTAATGGGTTTGAGTGGGACTCACTCTTACCCATCTCGGTGCTCGATACTCCTCCCGACTCAATGCTCATAAAACCTCCATCTCAACCAATCTCATAGGGACTTTAACCCCGTCAATGATCGGTATCTCATAGGGACTTTAACCCTATCATCAATCAATCTCATCAATGACTCAAGATTTAGAACAATCATTAAGAATCAAGTGAATAGACACATCGGTAGAGTTCATTTATAGAGACTCATGAGACAACCAAATCCTATCAACACATCATCATTCTCTCATCACAATCAACAATCACAATCCTAACTAAAGGCTCTAGACTCATCATTCTCTCAAGTTCATTATGCATACTTTTCAAAATAGTCATGTAGGGTTATGCAAATTCTCATAAAAATATTCAATTTAAGAAAACAAATAGTATGATGATCATCAACATAGAAAATATGTAATTTAAAACAAAATTTTCAAGAAAAGCTATCAAAGAATTCATACATGTAGATTCTTCAATCATCAACTCATCTATGACCTCTATGGGGCACATGAGAGGACAATCCCATGTTTTAGTTTAGCCTTACATACCTGTGGTGCGGCTAACAATCAAATACATCTAGGATCTCCTCTTGAATTTCCCACACAAGCTCTTCTCTCTTCTTCTCAAGCCCTACCTTGTTAGTTTTAGGGAATAGGACTAGAATGCGGATTTTAGACCCCTTTCACGTAGAAACATCGTTATTAGTCGTGTATTAGAGTTTAGGAGGGGTGGGGATTGACCGAAATTCCCCTCGTAATTATTTAGAAATTTTCTGTCTGGAAAATACACGGTCCGCGATGTGGACCTATCGCGAACAGGGTATTTTTAGAAAAATGCTTTTGAACCAGTTTTCTCCATCCCGTCAAAAATTTTGAAAATCGTACAAGTACTTCTGCACGACAGGTCCGCGACGCGCCTCTGTCGCGGACCGTCACTGTTTTCTGCTTTGGATCGAAAATTTATCTTTCGTTCGGGTCGCTCTAAAAATCGACCGAGACCACCTTCCCACTCAATTTTCTATGCTGATTCCAAATCCGGTCTTGGATTTGCCATACGAGCTTCGGAAGATGCGTTACGCGCATACCCTCATTCTAGGGGTATTTTGGTAATTTTATCGGGCGTTACAGTCTTATTGCCAATACTGCAAGCACCAGGGGCATTTAGTTCAAGATGGCACCATCAAAAGGAGAGATGATGAACAAAAGAGAAGAAAAGAGCTTGAACTTGAAAGGCAAGGTGGGTTGATTGATGAATCTGGGAATAAAGAAGCAGGGTCTGGAAATCAGAAAATGCAAAAGGCCTCTAAAGTGTTATTAATAAGTAACGAGAATAAAGAGATAATACACATCATCAACAACCACAGTGGAAAATTCGGAGAAGGAGGCAGGGGAAACAGAATGTCTTTAACGAAAGTCAAAAGGAGTCTGCAATCCATCAAGCCAATGTTCTGCAGAAGGGTAACCTAGCTTTTATTTCTCTAAATTCTTACATTGATCTAGAAGTGCATGATCAACCGAATGATCATCAGGAAGAAGTCCCTGTTGAAGCTGTAAATCATCCTAATAAGGTTACTGATGCACAGAACAAAAAAATGCTTACTCCTTTGAAACAGCAGCAGCAAGGTGTGGAAAGTAATGCTCAATCTGGTAATGCCAGACAAAATAATGATGCAAGGACTTCAGGTATTGACTCATTGCATCCCGAAACCCAGATCCCTTTAAATTCTGTATTTCTTTCTGAAGTTCAGGGAAGTATGGTTGTGAAAAGACAGGAGGAGCCTACTAAATTGCAGGATGGGGTTTCCGGGGGGAGGGATCGGGCTTATGTTTTTCATGAGCACCCTTACACTGACCATAGGAGTGACTTTAGAGCCATTGTTACCACTTTGGCTACTACAAAATCTCAGCAAGTGCGAAACGTTGATAATCAGAATATTCAGCATGTTGATAATTAGCAAGTTTAGAACATTGTTATTCAGAATTTCGGCAGATTCAGAATGTTGATACTGGGCAAAGACTTGTTGATCAGAATTATGAGGTTCATGATGGTAGTATAGATAATCAGCATGTGGGTGGTTGGGTTCCTGATAGCAGTGTTATTCCAATTCAAAACCTTAACAATAAGTGACAAGAAAGACTAAGCAAGAAGAAAAAAGATGCCATTAGGAAAAGACTCCAAAGAGATACTGGGCAACAGGTTGCAGAATCCCCTTCAAGTCAAAATAAACTTGTCTCTTCTAGTTATAAAAGTGACTGCAGGCTCAAAAACTGTCCCTATTATTAATGATGAGTATGAGGTAGCCAATTTTGTGGATGAGGTTGATCAAGATGATAAGTCCATGGATGAAAATGATGAAGGAGTGCCTGACCCTAATTCTCATGATGAGTTTCAGCAAGAAATTCAGGAAGCAACTGAAAAGCATGGTTTGTCACCAAGGGGTATGAAAGATAAGAGGCAAAGCAAGAAACCACCTGTGAGGAGTACATGTTCTATTTCTAGCAGGCCAAATACCAGATCCATGAGTAGTGTTTATGATGATCAGATCACTTTGTTGGAATACAAGGGTTATTAACACCAGAAGATGTACAATCTTGATTTGATTGTCATTCTTGAACCTTTTGCTAATAACTCTTATCTTAATAGTACTAGAATCCAGTTGGGAATGGATAATGCTACTAGTAATCAAAATGGTAAGATTTGTTTGTTGTGGAATGGTGACTACACCTGTAATATCATAGAAATTGGTGAGCAGCACATCACTTGTGAAATTCATCATGAAGAATTGATTGACAATTTCTGGATTTCCTTTATATATGCTAAGTGTAGCGATCACTTGAGGAGGCCTTTATGGGATAAACTTCTTTATTTTGCTACTGAGGATGTTCCCTGGTGCACTATTGGGGACTTTAATGTGATCACTTCACCTGAGGAAAAGAGAGGGGGCTTGATGTATAATATGACAGAAGTCTTGAATTCATCAGTGTGATTGAAGCTTGTGGGCTTACCTATCTTGATTTTAATGGCTATTTTTTTACTTGGTGTAATCAAAGTTCTGCTGATGCTTGAATTTGAAAAAGATTGGATAAGACTATGGTAAATGACAAATGGTTAGCTATGATGCCTCAAACCACTATTGAGCATTTGCCTTATGTGATTCTGATCATACAACTCTATTGATGGAAATGGTTAATAGACAAGAGACTCATATCAAGTACTTCAAATTCCTTCATTGTTGGATGGAGAATGAGTATTTTTTGGATACTGTGAAAACTTGCTGGAATGGAGAAGCTGGGGGTAATCCTAGTGGAGATTTCATCAAAAATTTAAAAGAGTAGCAGCTACACTTAGTGCTTAGTCCAAGAGAGAATATGGGAATATATTTGCTACTCTGAGAGATTTCGAAGCTAAAGTTAGGGTTGCTGAAGATCAGATCATGCAGAATAACTGCCAACCAAGTTAAAAGTACTGAACTACTAGGGGTGTCATCTTATCGCCAATACTACAAGCACTAGGGGCATTTAGTTCAGGATGGCACCATCAAAAGGAGAGATGATGAACAAAAGAGAAGGAAAGAGCTTGAACTGGCAAGGCAAGGTGGGTTGACTAATGAATCTGGGAATAAAGAAGCAGGGTCTGGGAATCAGAAAATGCAAAAGGGCTCTACAAGTGTTATTAATAAGGAACAAGAACAAAGACATGACACACAACATCAACAACCACAGTGGCAAACTCAGAGAAGGAGGCAGGGGAAACTGAATGTCTTTAACCAAAGTCAAAAGGAGTCTGCAATCCATTAAACCAATGTTCTACAGAAGGGTAACCTTGCTTTTATTTCTCCAAATTCTTACATTGATCTGCAAGTGCAGGATCAGCCGAATGATGATCCAGAAGAAGAAGTCCCAGTTGAAGCTGTAAATAATCCTAATAAGGTTGCTGATGCACAGAACAAAAGAATGCTACTCTTTTGAAACAGCAACAACAAGGTGTGGAAAGTAATGTTCAGGCTTTGGCTTTGTCAGAGGGAGGAGTGTATCTGAAGAACCTCTACTGCTACAATTTATAGAATGGCCTTTGCAACATAAGTTTAAAATATTTGAATTGAGAGGAATTAAATTGCCAACCAAGTTAAAAGTACTGAACTACTAGTTGTTATCTTCTTTGGATGATTCTTGAGAAAGATTTTAGGATGAAAGCTTGAATGAATGAATGAATATATACCACTGGTCGTTATTTTAATATCAAGTAGTTGATCTGATGTACTAGTTGTTTGTTAGTTGTTATTGATAAATTCTCGTTATTTTTTTCAAAAGAAAACAGTGCATAAAGAAAAAAGTGACCATTAGTTAACTTTCTACTAGTATCGATAGAGATAGATATCGCCAAATACTTCTCCCCAAAAATATTTGATGGATCAAATATTAGCAATGCCCAAAATAAGAACTCAATATAATCACTATCAGAATCCTTACCTCGTACCTTACTAGTGTTGCATCTTTGTCCTCCCTTGTGAGTTCTTTCCACTTGTTTGGAAGCAAAAGAAAATTTCGAGCAATTATCCCTAGTTCATTGGATAGCTTAGCCGATTGAACTGGTTTAGTTGGCCTTCCTTTACCAATTGGGATCTCTATTTTCATCTTGCATCCCTGAGCCTTCCTCATTTTCTCAAGACCTTTCCCTCTAGTTTTACCACGACCTTTTCTGATTCTAGTAGCATTACCTGACAAAAAGAAGTTAGCTTAAAATACCACACGTAATCTAAAAATGGCATCAGTTTGACACAGGATGAAGACTAAAGCAACTGAAAATTCCCCATTATCTTTTGTTGTATATTAAGTAAAATAATTCATCGACGAAACAAAGAGAATATATGAGAGCTAACAACAAGCCTTTTGATCATTTCTATCATGTCCACTGATTATAAGTTTCACATATTATATAAGTATCGTTGGATTCTAAATGTGCAGATTACAACACTGATTCATTCAGAAAAAAGGTTCAAATTGTGCATATTGATAGAGTAGGTACCTTTACATACCTTATTTTTATGTCATGATGAGCAAAATAGAGTTGATTCAAACATAAATCAAGTTTACTAATAGTGATAGAATCAACTTCATTTATCATCGTTTGCCTAACATTAACTCACCTTCCTTAGATCCTCAGATAATGCGCTATTATCTGTATTTTTTCATTACATGTTCAACATAAATAAACATTTCAATGGTTAATGTTTGGGTTTCCAACTTAGCTGATAACTAAATAATCTAATCCTAATCAATATGATAACGTATTACCTGTATTCACTGTAGGAGTAAGGTTATTTGATTCATCCAGTGATTGAGTATCTTGAATAGTTTTCCCTGTAAGTATAGTTTTCTTAAAGACACGTCCACCCAGTGCCATTGTTTTGTAGAATTCTACCAAAACACAAAATGTAATTTTAGAAAAATTGCTTCGCTTGCAAATGAAACTTTTTTTTTGTTTTCTCATATATACAAAAATAAATATATATGGTGGTTTATCCTGAAATTCTTTTTGGAGCCAAAAACCAAAAAAGAAAATAAGCGTCAAAAGATAGTTTATCTCCATGACCCACAAACATAGGAAGTGGAGAAGTGCAATTTCTTTTTAATCTAACATTTATCTTTTCTCCAGTTAATATTTACAAAATAAAATTACACCCACGCAAGGACATAAATGTCCATTAATATTTTAGGAAATAAATTTGCATCCACAAAAGGCATAAATCTCCAGCAATTTGATTTATCAAAACAAATAATAAAGGCAAATCTTTTATATTTAGAACCAGAAAGAAAAATCATGTTTAGAACTAGAAACAAAAATCAAGAAATGACTTCTCTTGAATGGAAAAAATAAATAAATAATCAGAATACTAATTTTAGTAGCAATTTGAAAAACTATTGAATTTATAATAAATACCTCAAAAAACCATAAATATTGATGTGTTTAGCTGAAACACAAAACCCTGCGCCTTGTACTTCTTGTTGATAGTCCAAAACAATTGAACCGCAAGACAACCTCTTTCGAAAATGAAGGGAATTACCTAAGAGCAACACATTGGACCATTGTTCATCTTCTTTCAGATGCGATTTTATTGTCAAACAAACTGACCATAGCAAAAGATATGGTGAAGACATCATCAATAATAACTGAGCAAACATGCAAAGTTTCAGACTTCTGAAATTGGAATTTGAAGAAGCTCTACTTCAACGATGGAGAACTTTGTGATGAACCTCCACACCAATAGTGGGTTCATATTTCTTCTCGAATTCACCAGTGAGATGCCTTTCGAAAAAAGTTGTCTTCCTAGTTCCTTGGAGTGACGCCTGGGAAATGGAGGGTAAACGGGCCTCCACACGGCCCGTATAAAGCTACACGGTCCGTGTGGCCTTCCGTATTGTGTACTGCATAGGGTCACCCTCACACGAACCAAGTCACGACCCGTGTGACATTAGACGATCCGTGTAACGACCTGGCCCAACACTATGAAGTATTGTCCGCTCTTGGGCCTAGCCCATCACGGATTTGTCCCTTTGGGCTCACCCCAAAAGGCGCCTCACAATATTAGGTCCAACTCTTTACTTATATACCCAGTATCTCTCCTGTGTTTTGCCGATGTGGGACATCTCATCTCAAGATGGGTTGTTACATACACCCCCTCTATGGACGCAGCGTCCTCGCTAAGGTTTGCCCCACCGTATGGGATTTTCCTAGACTCAGCACTGAGGTTTGCCCTGCGTCACCGGGATTTGCCTAAACTCAGTTTGCACTGAGGTTTGCCCCGTGTCACCGGGATTTGCCTAAACTCAGTTGAACTCTAGCCCCACATTGACAAGGCTGACACAGGAGTGGCTCTGATACCATCTGTAACGACCTGGCCCAACACTGTGAAGTATTGTCCGCTCTTGGGCCTAGCCCATCACGGATTTGTCCCTTTGGGCTCACCCCAAAAGGCGCCTCACAGTATTAGGTCCAACTCTTTACTTATATACCCAACATCTCTCCTGTGTTTTGCCGATGTGGGACATCTCATCTCAAGATGGGTTGTTACACCTCACACGGACCAAGTCACGACCCGTGTGACATTAGACGGTCCGTGTTGTCCTCCATTTAGTTTCGGTGTGGAGGGTCACCGGTATACGGATGGGGTCACGGTCCATGTGACCCAGGTGGTCTGTCTACTTGTCCGTATTATGATACTTAGTCCGAAAAATCTTGCCTTTAAATTGAAGTCTAAGGGCCACGGCATGGTAAACGGTCCGTGTGACAATACACTGTAACGACCTAGCCCAACACTGTGAAGTATTGTCCGCTCTTGGGCCTAGCCCATCACGGGTTTGTCCCTTTGGGCTCACCCCAAAAGGCGCCTCACAGTATTAGGTCCAACCCTTTACTTATATACCCAGCATCTCTTCTATGTTTCGCCGATGTGGGATATCTCATCTCAAGATGGGTTGTTACATACACCCCCTCTATGGACTCAGCGTCCTCACTGAGGTTTGCCCTACCGTATGGGATTTGCCTAGACTCAACACTGAGTTTTGCCCCGCGTCACCGGGATTTGCCTAAACTCAGTTAGCACTCTAGCCCCATATCGACAAGGCTGACACAAGAGTGGCTTTGATACCATCTGTAACGACCTGGCCCAACACTGTAAAGTATTGTCCGCTCTTGGGCCTAGCCCATCACGGGTTTGTTCCTTTGGGCTCACCCCAAAAGGCGCCTCACAGTATTAGGTCCAACCCTTTACTTATATACCCAACATCTCTCCTGTGTTTTGCCGATGTGGGATATCTCATCTCAAGATGGGTTGTTACATACACAGACCGTATAACGGACCGTATGCCCCAGACAGGCCAATTTCAGATCTGTTTCATTTATGGCATTTTTGAAATGTTGGTTATTCCCAACGAAAATTTGGTCTTTTCCCGCCCCTCCTAAGCTCCCTATATAATCTATTCACCCTCATTTTTCAGCCATTTCCCTCATTTCACTCCTCTCTCTAAAATCCACTCCTTCAAGCTCTCCAACATCTCTCTAGGATCATTCAAGCTAAGACCTTCAATTTGGAGTCCATTTTCTCCTCAAGTGTTGTCTTCAACCAGGTATGTGGGTTTTGATTCTTAGTTCCTTTCAACCAAGAAGACCCAAGTTCTTTTCAAACTATTTTATGAACTTGTCTACTTAAAATGTGAATTTTGACTACTTGATCTTAGTTACTTGAACAATGCATGTGCTATTTAATATTCCGAATTTTGAGTTATGTTAAGTTTATTTATGATGAACTACTTGGATTATGGAACTATGAACATGCATGTCCCTTTGAAGATGTTATTTTGCATGGGTGATCTATACTACACTTCCATATGAATTTTATTATGGATTTCTTAGTCTTTACATTATATTGCTAATTTGGATATACTCTACATTACCCATGACATTCCTACACCATGCATTGCATCACATTCATGACATTGATACATGGAAATTTTGAAAATGTGGGGTTAAGCCCAATTTTGTCCTAAAAAGGAATTATGATGTGATTTTTGGTAAGACATAGGATATGACAAGAAGGTGATCATCGGTATTTATATGATTATGGCTCTTGGAGCATCTTGGGTGTTTACACCATCTTGTATCTTGGCTCTTTGAGCATCTTGGGTGCTTGCACCATCTTGTACATGTAGATGAGCTATTCCTTGCATGAATCATGTGATCTTGACCTTGTGAGCTATTCCTTGCATGAATCATGTGATCTTGACCTTGTGATTTGGCATTTGAGCCTACTTGTACATTTATCGTTGAAATGGACATTTGACTCTCTCTTGAAAGCATATATATATATATATATATATATATATATATATATATATATATATATATATATATATATATATATATATATATATATATATATATATATATATGTATGTATATATAAGTATTCTTATAGAATGTGTAAGACTTAGCGCCGATGGATTAGGGGCGTTAGGGATATCCCCAAGGTCCCTCTCCCTTTCCTTGAACTATGTGCCAACATAGGGACAGATATTATTTGTCTACTTGTTTATGATATGATATGTCTTGATATAATTCTTGTAAATCCTTCCGAAATGGGGGTCCCGTAAGGAAGGTGACCATCCCCAAAATGGGGTTGCCCGTAAGGTGTGATGTAGATTACCTTTGGCAAGTAATCTTCTCCCTACCGGTGGGAGGTTCCAAATGGTACAGTTCATGTAATAGCTCGCATGGACTTGGTTTGTCGGTTATAGTCCATCCCCGTATATATATATATGAGCATTATCGCATTTGCACGCATTACGCATTTCATGGCATCTTGTATATTAAATTCCTTTGCTTATATATATGATCCTTGTATATTATGTGCCCTCGTCATCTAACATTGATATGTAGGTTCGGTAAGTCATATGCATTGCATGCCCGCATACTTAGTACATTCAAATGTACTAACGCATACTCTAGGCCTACATGATTTTACCATGTAGGGACCGAGCAGTTTGAGTACCAGTGGTCGGACGAATAGCCTTCCTTTGCAGATATCTTTGCGGTGAGACCCATCTTCCGAGGGCGAGCCTTTGTTCTTGTGTTTCTTATGTATATATATATATGTATTTTGTTGAGGGTGAGCCCGGAACTTATCCTGGCACCCGTTCCTTAACTAGAGGCACATGTTGGATGTTTTGTAAAAACCTTGTTATTTTTCTTAATTTATAAGAAATGCTCCCTTCTCTTTTTGGATTTTGATTTTCATTATTTAATTACTTGTCTTTAAAAGCTCTTGAACCAAGCTTCATAGATTCAAAAATTTTGAGGCTTGTTTGGGGACTCTCGGGTCCCCATTCACCGTGTCACATCAAGGCCCCGTCCCCGGGTCATGACAAAAGGTGGTATCAGAGCCCTAGGTTTGTAATGATCCTCGGAGCCCAACATGTCGCGCTAAGTATACATGGGTGTGAAGTGCACCATACCTATGAGTAGGAGGCTACAAAGACGTATTAGGAAATTCCTCCCTTCTTCATGTCTTGTATCGTGTTATGGCCGGTTTATGAATTTCCTTACTTGTTGGTGTCGTTAATCCCTTTCAGTAAATGCCTCGAGGAAGACCTCATCTACCTAGGCCGGCCCCGGCTGCTGAAGATCATGCCCCTCACGAGCCTATAGAGGAGCCTATCTCTAACGGTGACTTTTGTACCGCTTTCGCCATGGTTGCTCAGGTGGTGACTGCTTAGGCAAGGCAAGCCAATTTGCTACGGGACCCTACACCCATTTCTATTGTGAGGGGCTTCACCCGGATGAATCCTCCGAAGTTCTACGGGTCAAGGGTTGACGAGGATGCTCAGGAGTTCATTGATGAACTCTCAAAAATACTGAACATTATGGGTGTCTCTTCTGAGGAAAAAACTGGATTGGCTGCTTACCAGCTGAAGGATGTAGCTCAGGTATGGTATACATAGTGGGCTATGGAAAGGGTCTGTGATGGTGATGTTAAATCAGGAGAGTTCAAATCTGCCTTCCTCGACCACTTCTTTCCACTTGAGTTAAGGGAGGACAAAATGACTGAGTTTATTAACCTTTAGTTGGGGAGTATGGGTGTGAGGGACTATGCCCTCAAGTTTACCAAGCTTTCTAAATATGCTCCGTCCCTGGTGGCCGATCCTCGTGCACAGATGCACAAATTTGTTTCGGGTATTTCTGACTCATTGGTGAAAGAATGTCGAACTGCTATGCCTAATTGGGGACATGGATATTGCCAGACTCACGGTGTATGCTGAACATATTGAAGGGGAGAAGATCAAGGAGAAAAGGGCACACGATCCCAAGAGAGCCCGCTTTGATGGTAGGTTCTCCGGTGCTAGGAATGTTGGTTTTGGTCACTTCCAGCAAGGCCAATATATCTTGTGTGATAGGTGTGGGAAGCCCCATACAGGTGCCTGCCGAAGGGATTTGGGGCTTTGCTTCGGGTGCGGGAGTAAGGATCATAAAGTTGTTGATTGCCCAAGGAATGTGCGCGGAGGCCAAGGTCAGGTAGCCAAAGGAGGGCAGGGTCAACAAAGGGGGCCCCAAGGTACCGCCCCAAGGAACAACAGATTCTATGCACTCCATGCTTGCCAAGATGTCGAGGAGGCTCCAGATGTTGTGACTGGTATGTTAAAAGTCTTTGATTTTGATGCTTATGATTTGCTTGACTGTGACGATCCTCCTCCCGCCAGTCTTGGGGCCCACCCCCTCACGGCGTTACTCAACATCAGTCACATACTCAGGTATTATCTATCCAGGGTACAACCAGTTCAATCCACCATCCACGCTGCAACTCTTCGTGGGATTCGAACCCGGAACCTCTGGCCCTTTATATTCTCTCAAGGAGAATCGCCTTTCTCTCAAGCAGCTCAATTGGTGATAGGCGATTCTCCTTGAGAGAATGTAAAGGGCCAGAGGTTCCGGGTTCGAATCTCACGAAGCGCTACAGCGTGGATGGTGGATTGAACTGGCTGTACCCTGGCTAGACAATACGTGAGTATGTGACTGATGTTGAGTAACGCTGTGAGGGGGTGGGCCCCAAGACCGGCGGGAGGAGGATCGTCACATTGACCCAGGTGCAAACTTGTCTTTTGTGACTCTACTGTTGGTTGTCAAGTTCGATTTGAAACCCCAGATTTTAAGAGAGCCCTTCTCGATCTACACCCCCATGGGTGAATCTATTATTGCTCATAGAGTCTATCACGGGTGCTTTGTTGCATAAAATCTTTCCATGTGATCTTGTGGAACTCGAGATGTTTGATTTTGATGTGATTCTTGGGATGGATTGGCTGCATGCATCTTATACTTCCATAGACTGTAGAACCTGGAAAGTCCAGTTCCAACCTCCCGGCGAGCCAGTTCTTGAATGGAAGGGTAGTGATTCCTCTGTTAAAGATAGGTTTATTTCCTACCTCAAGGCATGGAAAATGATTTCTAAGGGGTGCATCTATCATATGGTGAGGGTCAGGGATACAGATTCCGAGGTGCCTACTCTCGAGTCAGTCCCTGTGGTGAATCAATTTTTGGATGTGTTCCCCAAGGACTTACCAGGCATTCCTCCGGATAGAGAGATAGACTTCGGCATAGATCTTCTTCCAGATACTCAGCCTATTTCTATCCCTCTGTATCGGATGGCCCCTGCAGAATTGAAAGAGTTAAAGGAGCAGTTAAAGGACCTATTAGAGAAGGGTTTTATCTGGCCTAGTATATCACCATGGGGTGCTCCCGTATTGTTTGTAAGGAAGAAGGATGGGTCTCTCCGTATGTGTATTGATTATAGGCAGTTGAATAAGGTGACCGTTAAGAACAAGTACCCATTGCCGAGGATTGATGATTTGTTTGACCAGCTTCAAGGTGCCACTCACTTCTCGAAAATTGATCTCCGTTCCGGGTATCATCAATTGAAGGTTAGGGAGTATGATATCCCCAAAATAGCTTTTCGAACGAGGTATGGGAATTTCAAATTTGTGGTAATGTCGTTTGGCCTAAGTAATGTCCGACCGCATTTATGGACTTGATGAATAGGGTGTTTAAACCTTTCCTGGACAGCTTCATGGTAGTCTTTATTGACGATATTCTCGTCTACTCCCAAAGTGAACAGGAGCACGGGAATCATTTGAGGATGGCCCTCTAAGCTCTGAGAGAAAAGAAATTTTATGCCAAGTTTAGCAAGTGCGAGTTCTGGTTGGGCGAGGTGTCTTTCCTCGAGCATGTGGTGTCCGGAGATGGTATCAAGGTGGATCTGAGGAAAATAGAGGCTGTGAAAAATTGGCCTAGACCGTTGACCCCTTCGAATATCCGTAGTTTTCTCGAGTTGGCGGGGTACTATAGAAGGTTCGTGGAAGGTTTCTCATCTATTGCATCTCCATTGACCAAGTTGACCCAAAAGCAGGCTAAGTTTATATAGTCGGATGAATGTGAGAGAAGTTTCCAAACCTTGAAAGACCGACTTACGTCGGCTCCCATCTTGACCTTGCCAAATGGCTTAGAAGGGTTTGTAGTGTATTGCGATGCCTCGCGGATCGGATTGGGTTGTGTGCTTATGCAGAATGGTAAGGTGATAGCGTACGCAACAAGATAGTTGAGGGTGCATAAACGGAACTATCCCACACAGGACCTTGAATTGGCAGCGGTGGTTTTTGCTTTGAAAATCTGGAGGCATTATTTGTACGGGTTCCATGTTGATGTATTCACCGATCATAAGAGTTTGCAATATGTTTTCACTCAGAGGGATCTTAACCTCAGGCAAAGGAGGTGGTTGGAGTTTCTGAAAGATTATGACATGAGGGTGTCGAACAAGGCGAATGTTGTAGCCGACGCTCTCAGCAGGTTGTCTATAGGGAGTGTGGCGCATGTTGAAAATGGGAAGAAGGAGCCGACAAGGGATGTTCACCGGTTGGCTAGGTTGGGTGTCAGGTTGACTGATTCTGGCAAGGGTGGTATTCGGGTTCACAATGGGGCAGAATCTTCTATAGTTAATGAGGTGAAAGCTAAACAAGATCTAGATTCGTCGTTATGTGAGTTGAATAAGTTGGTTGCTGCAAAGGAGATCGAGGCATTCTCCCAAAGGGGAGATGGTGTACTCCGATATCAAGACTGGCTTTGTGTTCCCGACGTGGATGACCTTAGGAAGGTGATTATGAGTGAGCCTCATAACTCTCGCTACTCTATTCACCCAGGGTCTACCAAGATGTACCGAGATCTGAGAGAAATGTATTGGTGGCATGGTATGAAGAGGGATATTGCTAAGTTCATGACGGAATGCCCGAGTTGTCAGCAAGTGAAGGTAGAACACCAAAGGCCTGGTGGTTTGGCCCAGGACATTGAAATTCCCACATGGAAGTGGGAGGATGTGAATATGGACTTTGTGGTTGGATTGCCTCAGACCCAAAGGCAATTCGACTCCATTTGGGTTGTTGTGGATCGGATGACGAAATCGGCTCCTTTTCTACTGGTCAGGACTATCTTTAGTTCCGAGGACTATGCAAGGTTGTATATTCAGAAGTTGGTGAGGTTGCATGGTGTACCTAGATCCATCATATCGGATCGTGGTGCTCAATTCACTTCTCACTTTTGGAAATCTTTTATGAAGGGCCTTGGGACCAAAATTAAGTTGAGCTCCGCCTTTCATCCTCAAACCGATGGCCAAGCGGAGAGGACTATTCAAACCTTGGAGGCTATGTTGAGGGCATGTGTGTTGGAGTTTAAAGGGGGCATGTGTGTTGGAGTTTAAAGGGAATTGGGATGATCATCTTCCACTCATTGAGTTTTCTTACAATAATAGCTTCCATGCTAGCATTGGCATGGCACCGTTTGAAGCCTTGCATGGGAGGAGATGTAGATCACCGGTGTGATGGTTTGAATTGGGTGAGATGGCTCTAGTTGGCCCGAATTTGGTATTGGATGCTATGGAGAAGGTAAAAGTGATTAGGGAGAGATTGAAACCGGACCAAAGTCATCAAAAGTCCTATTCGGATAGTAGGAGAAGGGACCTCGAATTTCATATCGGGGATTGGGTTTATGTGAATGTCTCTCCTATGAAGGGCGTAATGCATTTTGACAAAAAGGGCAAGCTAAGCCCCGGGTATGTTGGTCCTTATGAAATTGTTGAGCAGGTTGGAGATGTGGCTTACAAGTTGGAGTTACCTCTGAATTTGAGTTCCATTCATCCGGTCTTCCATGTATCCATGTTGAGAAAATTTGTTGGTGATCCTAGCACCATTGTTCCTTTCGAGGGAATTGAGATTGAGGAAAATTTGACTTATGAGGAGATGTCAGTGGAAATCTTGGATAGGCAAGTAAAACGGCTTCGCAACAAGGATGTGGCTTCGGTAAAGGTACTTTGGAGAAATCAACTAGTGGGGAGTGCTACTTAGGAGGCGGAGGTGTACATGATGAAACGATACCCCCACCTTCTCCAATCTACTCAAGCGTAAGGTACTAGGGACTTTCCTTATCAATTGTGTCATTTTCTTTCCCTCTTGAGTCTCATGACATGACATGCATATGTGTACACTAAAGGATTTTCCTTTCTTATCAAACAAGTTGAATGCAATTTTGATATGAGTTTTGGTCTTGAACTATGATTTGATTTGTGGCATAAAAAGCTTTTTGTACAAACCTCTCATTTTGAGTTGAGTTGTGCATTGTGTCTTGTGTCGGATGTATCTTGCTTTAACTCTAACTTTTCAAGCCTCGTTCTTGCACATTCGGAGACGAATTTTCCCAAGGGGGAGATGATGAAAGGCCCCGGATCATTGACGTCACTTTGAGGTCCACAACTTGCCCAGGCCTCACGGAAGGGCCTACACGGCCCGTGTGGAGTCACAAGGTCCGTGTGGCCATCCCGTGGAGTGATGATCGGGAAATGGAGGGTAAACGGGCCTCCACACGGCCCGTGTAAGGCTACACAGTCCGTGTGGCCTTCCGTATGGTGTACTACATAGGGTCACCCTCACATGGACCAAGTCACGGCCCTTTTCCTATGATATCCTAATAGTATGAGTCCTACTTCCCTGTCCCTTAGAACTATGTGTTTACTATTTGCTTTCGAACCGACAATGTGAATACAGATACTTGAGGGTTGTTTGGGGACTCTTGGACTCCCATTTGCCATGTCACTCCTAGACCCTAGGTCTGGGTTGTGACACTCAAAACTCTATAAAACATAGAAAACCACTTTTTTTACAACTCAAGATCTTTCAAAAGTCAAAACATCCAATAAACACAACATTTCAAAGAACATTCAAAACAAACACCATAAATTGCTAAAATACGACTTGGGAAAACAATTGGAAGGAGTAAAATGATAACTTCATATACATTTTTAAAAATAACCAATTGGATCATTACATATTCATCACAAAAAAGCATGTTCATTCTTGAGTATAAAGTAAAAGAAAGTACTTGAGCCTCGAAAAGATAAGGACATGTACGCATATCAAACTCTATCTCCCAAGTTGCCTCTCCAACTAAATAATGTCTCTATTGTACCCTCAACATATCAATCTCTTTATTCCTAACCTTTTAGAACTGGCCATCTAAAATGGCTATAGTGTAACATTCCCTAAAATATCCCAACATATAAATTCAAAAGTCCTTTAATTCAAAACTAATTTTTATAGTAGTTGAGATCTATGAGCCAACTCTATGACCCATATATCAATTTATGAGCCATAGAAGGGGTCTCATACACCTTTGCTTCTAGTGGAGAAAACAACCATGAGGCCCTTCCATGACCAATAGAAAGTTTTACGAATCATAGAAAAGGGTCTCATACTTCGTCCTGTTGAGCGATTTCCAATCCAGACCCATCAACTATTATACAACTCATAAACTAAGTTCTATAGATTAGATCCAAATATCATAGTGTTTGTATCTTAACCATGATTTGATAGGATGGACTCATAGAAGCATCTATTACCCATAAAAGTCAATCATGGATCAAAGTCTCAAAAAGTCAAAACCTAAGTCCAATAACACTATTAGGTTTTATGACTGATGAATCAATCTACGACCCATAGTGACTTGTCATAGACCTAGCGTTGAAAAGCTCCAGCATTCTACTAAAGCCCTTTTACGGCTCATAGATTAGATCATGACTCGTACATGGTATCGTGGTTCAGTTCGACAGTTTTAATGAGGGTTAAATCCATTTTTCTCATCTTTTTTTAATTAAACCCTTGATATTTTGGGATTAAAATAAATCTTTTATGAGTACCCAATTATGTCCATACTATCATAATCACTTAGAACATTTTGAGATCAATTTCAAGAGGAAAATGCTAGGTTTCAAGCTAGTCTTTTAGGTATGTAAGACTATCATAGTATTAGATTGTGTTTGTCCACGTGTCAAACATCCAAGTTTCACTTTAAATTAAATATTGAGTTAAGTAAAAAATCTTGTTTTATATTCCAATTGAGTTAATTCTTCTTCAATTGGTTTCTTTATATGTAATGACATGGTTGGTCATTTTTGGCTTATCTACAAAACATTACTATTTCACCCTTTCATAGTTGCTTTGGACCTATTTAGAGCTATATGAATTATTGGAACTAAAATTCTGAGTTCTAAAAATGGAAAATATGAGTTTTAGCATTTTTGTAAGCTTAAGTTGTTGAGAAAGTGAGTTTTTGTACCATTCTAGTTTCGGGTGTCAAATCAGAGATCCGTCAATTCCATCAGCTTCAGAATGTCAAAATTGGTCTAGGAGAAGTTACAGAACTGGATGCAGTGTTAAAATAAGGTTTTTAGGCCCAAAGTTGTAATTTTAGCTATTTTTGGAATCAAAGTTTGACTTTGGTCAATATCTGAGGTACGGAAGCTCGAATCAAAATTCTAACTTTTAGTAGTTCCAGACAGTCAAATTAATGCTAAAAATGGTCTCGTCATAATTTTTGGAGTTGCCAAGGGTAGTTTTAGTATTTTAAGTTTTAAACTAGTTTATACAAGCTGCATTGGTAAACATGGTGAGGAGGCCTTGAAATCAACTTCTAATGATTCTGTTGAGTTTCAATCACCATTTTTTATGTGAATACATGTATGGTTTATGAAATTTGGATTCTGGATGAGGCTTGTGGTCCATTTCGAGTTTTGAGCATAGTTGTATTTGTCAGTTCTAGTGCAAGGCATTTTGTTCTCCGTGTTTGCGGAGTACTCCTTTGGTTTTTCTCCGCATTGTGGAAAAACTTTCACATTCACAGATGTATAGTTGATGAGCATCTCTCTTCTTCTCTGTGTTTTCGGATAACCTTCCACGTTCACGGAGTACAAAAGTTCTATAATATTTTAAAAGTCGTAAATCTCCATTTTCATTCATTTTCAACATCTTCGTGCTTTTCGGGGTGATTTTGGACAAAGGCTTTTTGGAAATTTCTTTTGGCTAAGTGTTTCTAACATCATTTTGACTAATTTTCATGTCTTTTATCTTAATTTTGTCTTGAATTTCATAATTTTGAATATCCAAAATTCTGGATTTTTAGTCTTTGATTTCAATACTTGTAATGACAATTTTACCTTCGATTTAAACTCGATTTTTGTGGGATTTTCACCCATGGACTCCATTTTTCGTGTAGAACCTGATTTTAAAGTCAATTTTTAGATTCGCGGACATCAAATTTTAGTCCTAATTTTGACCATTTTGCCCGTAAGCCTAATTCATGCCAATATGGGGATCAAAATTCATCCCTTGATGTGTAGTATGTATTTTTGATAGCGGCTGATTGATTTGGTGATCATTTGGAGGCTCGAATTGATTGAAAGCTCATCCGAGTGCGGTTTCAGGATCGAGGTAGGTTCAGCTAACCTTTATGGGAATGAATTTGAGTTGTTGGACTTGTTTATGTGATAATCCTAAGATCTAGGCTGATTCATGAACAAATGGCTTGATATGATGGAATTTTGATGAAATTGTGATTCTGATTATGCCAAGAAATTGAGTATATTGCGATCCTATTGTTAGATTGAGATGAAATCATGTGAATTGACATATCTTGGAATATTAATGTGATATTATGAGACTCGTTATATTAATTAGGCAATCAATTAGACACTAATGGTTTTGGACACACTTTTGGAGATCATGTGTCTATTTTGGGGTATTTTGATAGCTTTTGAGGTATTTTGAGTATTGTGTATATAATTTGGGGACGAGCGAGTTCCAGTGTAGTATATTACTTGTACAATTAGGGATGAGTGAAGCCCGATATTGTTCTATACTTGTTTATTTTGGATGAATGATGTCCGAAATTGTTGTTACTTTTGACTATGTATGCTATGGGACGAGTAAGGTCCGATTTTGTTCGAACTCTTGACAATTGATATAATTATGATAATATGTACATGTGTTATTACTCTCTATGATTACATGAGACTTGTATATTAGTATTCTTATCATGCTGCAATTATATATATCTAGACGGGTTCTGTAGGGACAATAGACTATTGGTATGAATAAGAAGAGTTGAGGCTTGAGGATAGTTGTTTTATGTCATTTATGGTGCTTATTATAATCTTATATGATTCTATGATGTTAAATTACCAGTACCAATATCAAGTTGTATATTTATGCTTTGATTTAAATCATTGACATGCATTCTATCCTTATTATATTGTGCTGCCCCTTGTCCCGGGCAGGAGGCAAGGGTAACATACATATACTTCTCAAATCCCTTGACCCGAGCAAGAGGCAAGGGTAATATATATATCACTTCTCAAATCCCTTGACCCGGGCAAAAGGCAAGGGTAATATATACCACTTTTCAATCCCCCTAGACCATAGGCAGGTGGCAAGGTTGAGGTACCATGACACTCCTTGACCACGGGTAGGTGGCAAGTTATTTGTGTATTAACCCTTATGACGCAGGTAATAGAATTCTTATGTCATGCCTCGGGAGGGTACCCTTGTCGTGGCTGGACCTAGAGACTATTGTTAATCCCCAAGCGAACCACTTAACCTCATCACATTCATTCAATCAAATAACTCTACTGGATATCGGAAATAAAAGTAGGTAAATGGGCACATCTCATCTAAAGTCTCAAAATAAACAGATAATAATAAAGGCTAGTAGAAAAAACTAGCTCACAATCTCAACATCAACGTTCAACCATCGTCTATGAAGCCTCTATTACTAATCATGTGGTGCCAATAACGGACCCATGGCTATCCAAATCAAAGTAAAGGAAATAGTCCAATCTAACTATAAAGCATGGTGAAATAAAAGCAGTGGGTCCTCTGGAGTAGGGTAGGCTCACCAATCAGCTGCAAATCTCAGATCTTCAACGGAGCGCCTGTTGACGATCTCTAGTACCTGCCTCTGCATCATAAAATGGTGCAGTCCAAAAGGGACATCAATATTTTAAATGTACTGGTATGTAAAATAGCTGAGTGAAACAGAAACAGGTAGAATAATATGGAAACAACATCAACTCAAGTAATCATCAAATAACATCAAACCATCAAATGTCTATCTATGCAAGAATAAAGAGTAGAAAAGTGACCCAACAACAACTCAAACTCATCAATCATCTCAGACGCATCTCAAAAGAGCTCACCTCCTCTTATCTCATCTCAACTCAACTCAGAGTACTCAAGGTAGGAAATTTATGGGAGTTTTTCTTATCTGACAACAATCACTTATGAGCCAGTAAATGTATAACAATCTCGCTGATGTTGCCACAGTTGTTCCAAATTGCACGTAGGGAATGAATCGAAACTATACCATCTCACCCTATATGGAGGCATTCGTCAACAAGTCCGCCATAATTTCAAGGAATACTACTCAAAAGGGAACCACAATATATGTGATGATTCTGAGCCTCACCTATGTTTGGCGACGTAGTTTGACGAGTTCAAGTCGGACTAACTCTCACTCTTTTGGTGCTCGATACTCCTCCCATGACTCAATGCTCATAAAACCTCTATCTCAACCAATCTCATAAGGACTCGAACCCCGTCATCGATCAGTATTTGATAAGGACTCGAACCCCATCATCATTCAACTCATAGGGGCTCTAACCCTTTCAACAATCAATCTCATAGGGACTCTAACCCTTGCATTAATCAACTCATAGGGACTCTAACCCTTTCATCAATCAACTCATAGGGACTCTAACTGTCACGACCTGGGATCGGGGCCTAGATGTGACACGGCGAATGGGGACCCGAGAGTCCCTAAACAAGCCTCAAAGTATCAAATTTCCACATCATCGGTTCGGAAGCGCATTCAAATAATAAACATATAGTTCTAAGGGATGGGAAAAAATAGGACTTACGCTATAGGGATATCGAAGGGAAAGGGATTTGCATGGATTCACATAGCACATAGCACACAAGAACTAAGGGGTCTATGGGGGCAATACGGGGCTTAGGATCTTCACATCTCTACCACAACATATATACATATCATGATTCCCGTAATAAATCCATTATAGCCATATCCAATAAATAATTAAGTCATAAGCTTCACATACAACACATAACATATAAAATCGATGAGAGTTTACAAGATGTCCAACAATGCCTCTAGTTATAAGAGGGGACGGGGGCCAAGACATGTCCTGGGCTCACCCTCAATTAAGAAGATAAATTGAAAACGACATAGGTAGAAGGAAGGTGTCTTGTCCTTGGAAGATAGGACTCACCACAATATCAACTCTCCGAATTCGAGCTACTCGTCAAGCAGTGGATGATCATAACACACGGTCCCTACATGGTAAAATCATGTAGGCATAGAGTATGCGTTAGTACGTTTGAATATACTAAGTATGCGGGTATGCAATGTATATGGCTTATCGGACCTGCATAATCATGTTAGATGGCAAGGGCACATAATATACAAAAATTATATAATCAAAGGAATTTAATATACAAGATGCTATGAGATGCGTGATGTGTGCAATGCGGTAATGCTCCTATATACATAACGGGGATGGACTATAACCGACAAACCAAATCCATGCGAGCTATTACACGAATTGGACCGATTAGGACCTCCCATCGGTAGGGAGAAGATTACTTGCCAAGGGTAATCTACATCACACCTTACGACCCGCTTTTCGGTGGATGGACACCTTCCTTACGACCCGCTTTTCGAAAGGATTTACAGAATCAAAGCAAGACATGTCATAATCATATATAGATAGACGAATTTTATCGTCCCTATGTAGGCACATAGTTCAAGGAAAGGGGGAGAACCCCCAATCCATCGGTGCTAAGTCTTACACATCCCACAAGAATACTTATATATATACTTATGCTTTCAAGAGAGTCAAGTGCAAGTTCATAACGTTCAAGACATATTTGGGCTTAACGCCAATTTACAAGATCATATTCAAGATGCCAATGCAAGGAATAGCTCATCTACAAGTACAAGATGGTGCAAGCACCCAAGATGCTCAAAGAGCCAAGATTATAGACATACCAGTGATCACCTTCTTGTCATATCCCATGTCTTACCAAAATTCACATTATAATTCCCCTTTTGGGCAAAATTGGGCTTAACCCCACATTTTCGGAATTTCTATGTAAAAATGTCATGAATGTGATGCAATGCATAGTGTAGGAATGGCATAGGTAATGTAGAGTATATTAAAACAAGATATAATGCAAGACTAGGAAATTCAAATAAAATTTATAGAAATGGTACTAAATATCACCCATGCATAATAACACATTTAAAGGGACATGCATGTTCATAATTTCATAATCCAAATAGTTCTTTACCATAAAACTAACATAAATCATGATAAGGAGTCTTAACTAACACATGCATGGTTCAAAATATCAAGAACAAGTAGTAAAATTTACATTTTAAGGAGTCAAGTTCATAATTTAGTTTAAAAGGGAATTTGGGTCTTCTTGGTTGAAAGGAACCAAGAATCAAACCCCACATACCTGATTGTAGAAAAATTTGAGAAGAAAAGGGACCCAAAATTTTGCACCTAAGCTTGAGAAGTACTAGAGAGAGGTTAGAGAGTTTGGAGGTATGAACCTTAGAGAGAGAGAGGAAACCTGAAAATTGGGGGTGTTCAACTTATATAGGGGCTTAGGAAGGGTTGGAAATGACTAAATTTTTATTAGAATAAGTCAATATTTCAAAAATGTCATTAATAAAACGGATCAGAAAAGGGTCCGTCTGAGGCATACAAATCAGTAAACGGTCCGTTTGGGCTCACACGGACCATTTACGGTGCCGTGGCCCTACCCTTTAACTTTTTCGGAGGAAACATTTTTTTGGACTAAGTATCACCACACTGTCCAGTAAAAGGACCGTCTAATGCCACACTGACCGTTTACTGGACCATGGCACCAGACTTAGAATTTTTCAGAGGTAAGATCGGACCAAATATCACCAAACGATCCGCTAAACGGACCGTTTAAGGTCACACGGACTGTGCAAGGGTCCGTATGAAGGTACCAAGGAGGTACGCACACATAGAACGCAATTTGGCAAGAAAATCGTGGGCCAAAGCAGCCTCACGGACCGTTTGATGCCACACGGACTGGCCGTGTGGCTTGCCTGCACGAACAGTCTGAACAAAAACGAGCATAACTCCTTGGTCCGAGCTTGGAATTGGGTGCACACCAGGTGCATTGGAAAGATAATTCAAAGAGCTTTAATTTAATATATTGTAGGAAACCTAGTTCGTTTTGTGCTAAGAGATATGACCATTTAAAATTGACCCTTCTACCGAATCATATGAAAAACCTTTAGGTTTAGTATCGGAGAAGTTTAGGAATGTAAAAAGGGTTTTAAAGGTCATTCAAAGCCTTGGGGATGAACCAAAATATCAAAAACACATTAATGAAATGGATCCTTAAATTTCACAAGGGCCTTGACACGGTTAGCTTCACGGTCCGTGAAGCTTTTCACGGCCCGTGAAGGCTCCCGTCTAGCCTAGACAGGTTTTACAAAAACGGGCGTAACGTCTTGCTCCAAACTCGGAATGAGGTGAGACTGGATGTGTTGGAAAGATAATTCAAATAGCTTCGATTTGATATGTGATCAGCCACCCAATTAATTTCGAGCTAAGAGATATTCCTATTTAAACTTGGTCCATCTATCGGCACTTGAGAATAATTTAGCCAAGGGAATTCCTTTGAACTTGACTTGATGTAGGAGACCCATGATGATCTTAAACAACATAGATAAGCTAGAAGTGAAGGCTTTAGAGGGAAGTTAGCTTGAGCATGAAGGTCCCGTACTTAGAAATATTTCACTCCGGAAGCTTTACGGATAACCTCACGGCCATGATGGCTCCCATGAAGTGCCACCTTGGTCCAAAACTTTTCCAAAACCAATTTTCATGCTTCCTTGAGGTCGTACAAAATTCCCGGTCCTTACATTATCTCCCCCTTGGGAACATTCGTCCTCGAATGTGGAAGAGTAAGGCTTGAAGGGCTTGACTTAGAACATGAAACACCAAAACACAAGATACAATGCATAGACTATTGTTTGGAAATTGTAAAGCCTTTAAAACTAATATCAAAACGTATTTAAATCACTCAAATCATCTTGAAAAAAAATCATTTTCGTGCACATGTATGCATGCCATGTCATGAGACTTAAGAATGGAAGAATTATGACCATTGAAAATAGGAAGGACCTAATACTATAGGCTTGAGTAGATTCGGAAGGATAAAGGTATCTTCGCATCATACTTGGTTCCACTCCCCACGTAGAACTTCTCACATATTGGTTTTTTTTCTGAAGTACATCAACCGAAGCTACATCCTTGTTACGAAACCGCTTCACTTATCTTATCAAAATCTCAACTGGAGCTTCCTCCATAAGACAAGTTCTCCTCAACCCCATACCTTCCAAAGGCAAAATAACACTAGTATCACCAACAACTTCCTCAATATAGATATATGCAAAACTGAGTGACTAGAGCTCAATTCTGAAGGCAAATCTAACCTATGAGCTACATCCCCAATCCGCTTCAACAATCTCATAAGGACCTATGTGCCGGGGACTTAGCTTTCCCTCCTTTCCCAAAAATGCACCACACCCTTCGTGAATAAGACCTTCACATACACCTAATTACCAATGCAAAACTCAAGATCCCTCTTTCAAATATCCAAATAAGACTTTTGATGACTTCGAACCACCGCCAACCTTTCCCAATCAACTTCACCTTCTCCATAGCCTCCAACATTAAATCCGATCCAATTAATGCCATTTCCCCCTTGCTCAAACCACCCAACCGGAGACCTACACATATTACTTTATAAAGCCCCAAACGGAGTTATACCAATGCTAGCATGAAGGAAATTGTAGTAAGAAACCTCAAAAAGTGGTAGATGATCACCCCAATTACCTTTGAATTGCAACACACAAGCCCTCAGCACATCCTCCAAAGTTCAAATTATCCTCTTAGTTTACCCCCTCGGTTTAAGGATGAATGGCGGTGCTCAACTTTACCTTAGTACTAAGTCATCCTTGAGACGGCCTTCAAAAGTAAGAAGCAAATTAGGTACCGCGATCAGATATGATAGACCTAGACATACCGTGCGACTTCACCAATTCTCGGTTGTACAACATTGCATACTCTTAGGCGCTAAAAGTAGCCTTGATTGGTAGGAAAAGAGCTAACTTAGTCATCCGATCAACCATAACCCAAATAGAGTCATATCACCTTCCGTCTAGGGCAAACCAATCACAAAATCCGTATTTACATTCTCCCACTTCCAAGTAGGGATCTCAATATCTTAAGCCGCACCACCGAGCCTTTGGTGCCCTACCTTCACTTGTTGACACTCAGGCACTTGGGTATGAGCTCGGCTATGTCCTTCTTCATACCATGCCATTAATACATCTCCTTCAAATCCCAACACATCTTAGAGGATTCCGGGTGAATCAAATACAAAGAGTTATGGGCTCCACTCACAATCTTTCTGGAGAAGACTTGAAAAGGATTTCCCGAGCATGGTTGGGATCGATCATATTTCCCTAAGATCACCCACATCCAGAACACATAACTGACTTTGATACCGAAACACACCATCTCCCTCTTGGGAGAAAACCACTATCTTATTGGCAACCAACCTCTTTAACATACCAATGATCGATCTAGATCTTGCTTAGCCTTAACATCAACAATCACACAAGATTCGGCCCCATTCTAAACATGAACACCAGCATATTAGAGTCGATCAACCTAACAACCAATCTAGCCGAATGGTGAACATCTTTTGTCGACTCTTTCTCCCCTTCATCAACACGAGCCACACTTTCCATAGATAGCCTACTAAGAGCATTGACTATAACATTTTCCTTGCCAAAATTACATTGCACACTCGTCTCATAGCCCCTAAGGAGTTCCAACCCTCTTCTTAGTCCCAAGTTAAGACCCCTTTGAGTGAACACATATTGCGAACTCTTGTGGTACGTGAAAACCTCGACATACACCCCATACAAATAGTATCTCCCAATCATCAAGGCGAACAACCCCCGCCGCTAACTCAAGATTAGGAGCCGGGTGGTTACAATCTTGCACCCCCAATTGCCTTGATGCAAAAGCTATCACCCAAACATGTTTCATAAGTACACGACCCCAAACCAAACCAAGGAGCATTACAATACACCACCAACCTATTTAAGCCATCCAGTAATGCCAAAACCGAATCCGATGTACGCCGACCTTTCAAGGCATGAGAACTCACCTCACATTAATCCGACCATACAACTTGGCCTTCTTTCTAGTCAACTTGATCAATGGAGATGCAATAGATGACAAGCTTCCATCGTAACCATCCAACCAAAGAAAACTTTGAATATCCAAAGGAGCAAGCATGTCAAACAACGTATAACCTTCACTAACTCCCTTTTTGGACCTATCCATAAGATCGCTACAACGCCTTCCTCTCCTGGATTTGCATTATGAGCTCAAGGTAACTCTCCCTATTAGATAGGGAGGGATGGATATAAAGGATTTTAAGGCATGCACCATGGCACGATTAGAATCAAGATAAGTGAAACATTTCCTAAAATGCCTTGTAGCCTCTTACCCATAGATGTGGCGCGCTTCACACCCATGAATAAGACTCTACTTGACGCGGCATGTTGCACTCCGAGGACCATTTATAAACCTAGTGCTCTGATACCATCTTTTGTCACGACCCGAGATCAGGGCCTAGATGTGACATGGCGACTGGGGACCCGAGAGTCCCCAAACAAGCCTCAAAGTAACAAATTTCCACATCATCGGTTCGGAAGCGCATTCAAATAATAAACATATAGTTCTTAGGGATGGGAAATGACTAAATTTTTATTGGAATAAGTCAATATTTCAAAAATGTCATTAACGAAATAGAGCAGAAAATGGTCCATCTGAGGCATACAGACCTGTAAACGGTCCGTCTGGACTCACACGGACTGTTTACGGTATCGTGGCCCTACTATTTAACTTTTTCGGAGGCAACATTTTTTTGGACTAAGTATCACCACACTGTCCAGTAAACGGACTGTCTAATGCCACACTGACCGTTTACTGGACCATGGCCCTAGACTTAGAATTTTTCAGAGGTAAGATCGGACCAAGTGTCACCAAACGATCCGGTAAACGGACCGTTTAAGGTCACACGGACCGTGCAAGGGTCCGTATGAAGGTACCAAGGAAGTACACACACTTAGAACACAATTTGGCAAGAAAATCGTGGGCCAAAGCAGCCTCACGGACCGTTTGATGCCACATGGCCCGTGTGGCTGGCCGTGTGGCTTGCCCGCACGAACAGTCTGAACGGAAACGAGCATAACTCCTTGGTCTGAGCTCGGAATTAGGTGAAACCAGGTGCGTTGGAAAGCTAATTCAACGATATTTAATTTGATATATTGTAGAAAACCTAGTTCATTTTGTGCTAAGAGATATGACCATTTAGAATTGACCCTTCTACCGAATCATATGAAAAACCTTTAGGTTTAGTGTCGGAGATGTTTAGGAATGTAAAAAGGGTTTTAAAGGTCATAAAAAGCCTTGGGGATGAACCAAAATATCAAAAACACCTTAATGAAATGGATCCTTAAATTTCACAAGGGTCTTGACACGGTTAGCTTCACGGTCCGTGAAGCTTTTCACGGCCCGTGAAGGCTCCCGTCTAGCCCAGACAGGTATTACGAAAACGGGCGTAACGTCTTGCTCCGAACTCGGAATGAGGTGCGCCCAGATGCGTTGGAAAGATAATTCAAAGAGCTTCGATTTGATATGTCATGGTCTACCCAGTTCAGTTTGAGCTATGATATATTCCTATTTAAAGTTGGCCCATCTATCGGCACTTGAGAATAATTTAGCCAAGGGAATTCCTTTGAACTTGACTTGATGTAGGAGACCCATGATGATCTTAAACAACATAGATAAGCTAGAATTTAAGGCTGTAGAGGGAATTTAGCTTGAGCATGAAGGTCCCGTACTTAGAAATATTTCACTCTGGAAGCTTTACGGATAACCTCACGGCCATGATGGCTCCCATGAAGTGCCACCTTGGTCCAAAACTTTTCCGAAACCAATTTTCATGCTTCCTTGAGGTCGTACAAAATTCCCGATCCTTACACTAACCCTTTCATCAATCAACTCATAGACACTTTAACCCTCTCAGCAATCAATCTCATCAATGACTCAAGATTTAGAACAATTATAAAAAAGCAATCTAATAGACACATCGGTAGAGTTCATTTGTAGAAACTCGTAAGGCAATCAAATTTTATCATCTCATCATCATTCTCTAATCACAATCAACAATCTCAACTCAAGGTCTAGACTCAATTCTTAAGTTCATTGTGTATGCTTTTCAAATTAGTCATGTAGAATTACGCAAACTCTTATAAAAATGTTTGATTCAAGGAAAACAAATAGTATGATGATCATCAACATAAAAAGAAATATGTAATTTCAAATAAAATTTTAAGAAAAACCAACAAGGGTTCATATATGTAGACTCTTGAACCATCAACTCATCTATGGGGCACATGAGAGAAAAATATCATACTTTTAGTTTAGTCGTATATACCTGAGATGTAGCTATCAATCAGTCACATCAAAGATTTCTCCTCAAATCTCTCAACTCAAGCTCTTCTCCTCTTTTCTCAAGCCCTAGCCTTGTTAGATTATGGAATAGGACTTAGACTGGGGGTTTCAGACCATTTTTACATCAAAACAACCTTACTAGATCGTGTATAGAGTTTAGGAGGGGTGGGAAATTAATCGGAATGCCTCTCGTAATAATTTAGAAATTTTTAACTCGAAAAAGACCTAGTTCACGATGCGGACTAGTCGCGCACTGTGTATTTTTAGAATAAGTTTCTGAACGAGTTTTCTTAACCCTTCAAAAATTTTAAAAAAAAATATAAGTGTTGATCCGCGATGGAGGCACGATGCACTCATGTCTCACACAACCACTATTCCGATTCGGATCGAAAAATTATCTTTTGATCGGATCACTCTAAAAATCTGCCGAGACCATTTTCTCACTCAATTATTTATGTTGATCAAAAATCCGACCTCGAATTTGCCATATGAGTATTAAAATGTGTTACGCACATACCCTCTCTCTAGGGTATTGTGGTAATTTTATCGGGCGTTACATCTTCGTTACTACATACTTGTTTAATTTCTCTTACCTAGTCAATTGAACCTACTGAGTACATTTTGGTGTACTCACCCCTACTTTAGTTTCTCTCTGCAAATTGAGCACATGGACACACACAGGGTAGTTGATTCATGCTAGCAGAGTTATTCTCCATCTATCAAGATCTTAATAGTGAGGCTCAAACTTCGAGTCGTCATAGATCTTTGAGACTCCCTTTGTTATTTTTTTCCAGACTATGTATCAGATATTATCAACTTTGTATTCCATTTGAGACATTTGTATTTACTCTATCATACTACTTTAGATTCTCTTGTACTTATAACTCCAGGTTTAAGGGATTTGTTATGATTTTTTGTGATGGTTTCTGCTTTATTTTATTCTTCTTTAGTGGCAATTTGATTTTGGGTCATAAAAAGTTTGGTATAAGAACTCTAGGTTCGTTGGGCTCGTGAGTCAAGAGCAGGGTGTCTAGTAGTGTCTCACAGATCGGTGTGTAGATGTCCATACCCATCTTCAGGAGACTACAGGGAACTTGATAGGAAAGACTTTCACATCTTGCTTCCATTCATTCCTTTCCTTGTATTACCCAATTTAAAAGTGTCTAATCTACTTTTTCTGTGCAAATGACGATTACTAGATCTCCATGATCCGTAAAAAATCTCGAGCTAGCTGATATGGCTTCCACCCATGGTCGAGGTAGAGCTCGTGATAGGGCCAGGGATCGAGGACGTGCTAGAGAGGTGGCTTCGCCCAGAGGACAAACGAGATCGACTTCTCCAGATCTTTCTTATGAGCTAGTAGGGTCTACAAAATCCTATTCCACCGCCACCCCAGATGCCACACCCTCAGTTCAGGAGTTACTCTTGAGGGTCTCTGCTATATTAGAGGGAGCACCTTCCACCCCAGCTACTGTCAAGGTATCAATTTCTACAGCACTGATTGGTCTTTCTATGGCTCCAACTGAGCCAACCATAATGGTGGTGGTACTCCCTCAGTCCCAGCGGATCCTCTTACGACATCTATGATTCTGCCTCAGATATTTAGGTCGAATGTTAGTTCGCAGCTTCAAGGATTGGAGGGGTATCTTCAAGAGGCCACAACTTCCTTTGTTTAGGTTGGGGGCATATTTTTAACTATGGTAGATCACGCTCACATGATGAAATGTATCAAGCATAATAGATAGGGTGACAGGAAGAAATTCTGTCGGCACGACCAGTTTCGTAAACCCACCACAAGATAGGGAGTTCCAAAGGCAGGAGCTCAGAGCCTATATATTTGTGAGAAGATTGGACACTTGGCCCATCATTGTCCTCACCGTGCACCTCCCCTCAGGCATTAGGGTTCCAGCCATCCCGTCCTGCTCCAACACCTTCAGCTAGAGACACCTCTCAGGGCATGAGGAGTGGTACGAGAGGAGGACATGACACAGTTAGAGGTGCAACCCGTAGAGGCCAAAAGGCTTATGGTGGGCATAGAGTACGTTATGCTATCCTAGAGAGATTCGAGGTCGAGACCTTTGACGCGGCTATTACAAGTATAGTTCCAATGTGCCACCATTCTATTCTAGTTTTATCTGATCTAGGCTCTATCTATTCATATGTATCAGCATATTTTTCTTTAGATGTTGACATTATTTGTGAGCCAGTTGCGAGTTTATTTGTTTTTCCACCCCGGTATGTGAATCATTAGTGGTAAATCGGGAGTATTAGGGTTGTGTTATGACTTTCATAGAGAAAGATATTCTTGCTAACTTGGTGTTATTGGATATGGGTGACTTTGATGTGGCTTTGGGGATTTTGAGTTCATGGCAATGTCGTTCGAGTTGACTAATGCCCTAGTCATGATTATAGAATTGATGAACTGAGTGTTCAAACCCTACTTGGACATAGTTGTGATTGTGTTTATTAATGATACCTTGGTTTATTCCAAGAGTGATGTTGGCCATGTTTAGCACTTGACGACCATAATTCAGAGATTGGAAGAGAGAAGTTGTATATAAAAGTTCTCAGAGTATGAGTTTTTGCTTGAGTCTATTGCATTTCTTGGGCATGTAGTTACAAAGGATGGTATTATGGTTGATCCAACCAAGGTGGCAGCTGTTCGTGAGTGGGTTAGGCTTACTTTTGTGACTTAGATTTAGAGTTTCATTGATTTGGCGGGGTATTATCGATGTTTTGTTCAGGGATTCTCTTCTATAGTAGCCCAGCTGGCTAGACTGGCTTTGAAGGATGTGGCATTTTGGTGACTTGAGGAGTGTGAGTGAGCTTTCAAAAGGTTCAAGGATTTATTGACTCCAGCACCTATTCTTGCTTTGCTTGAGGAAGGAGTGCCATTTGTGGTACATTGTGATGCTTCTGGCATGGGATTGGGTGGTGTATTAATGCACAGAGGGAAAGTGATAGCTTATTCTTCTAGACAACTGAAGGTGCATGAGAGGAACTACCCTACCCATGACTTGGAGTTGGCTGGGTTGTGTTTGTCTTAAAGTTATGGCGAGCTTATCTTTGTTGGGTTCATTGGAGATCTTTACCGATCACTGGAGTCTCAAATACATCTTCTCTCAGCCTAATCTAAATATGAGATAGCGTAGGTGGTTGGAGTTGCTTAAGGATTATGATATCTCTAATCTATATCACCCCGGGAAGGCCAATGTAATGGCAAATGCTTTAAGCCAGAAGGCTACTAGTATGGGGAGTTTGGAATTCTAGAGGGATGAGGAGAGGCCCTTAGCTTTAGAGGTTCAGTCGCTTCCTAGATAGATGGTTCGTTTGGATAGTTCTCCTCCTCAGAGTATATTGGCCTTTGTTGAGGCTAGACTTTCTTTGATTGCTCAAATATGTGCTCATCAATTTGAGGATACCAGTTGTGCTTGATTCATGACAAAGTGTTAAGAGGTGAAGCCAAGGCATCTATTATTGATTCTAATGGTGTTTTGAGGATAAATGGTGGAGTTAGTGTACCTAAGGTGGGAGATTAGGTGAGATTGATATTAGAAGAGGTCATTATGCTAGACATTCCATCCATCTAGGTGTGGCAAAGATGTACCATGATTTAAAATGGAATTATTGGTGGTTTAGGATGAGAAGGGACATAGCTGAGTTCGTGGAAAAGTGTTTGAATTTCCAACAAGTCAAATATGAATACCAAAGGCCCAGTGGATCGATGCAAAGGATTCCCATTCCCGAGTGGAAGTGGAGGGGGTGACTATGGATTTTGTTACAGTTTTTCCCATGGCCTTAGAAAGTTTGGTTCAGTTTTGGTAGTTATTGATCGTTTGACTAAGTCAGGTCACTTTCTACCGGAGAAGACTGGCTACAGTACGGAGTAGATGGCTAGGTTACATATCCGCGATGTGTTTAGATTGCATGGTATGCCAGTGTCTATTGTATTAGACATAGGGTTTGTGTTCACCTTCCAGTTTTGGCAGGACCTGTAATATAGTTTAGGTACTAGAGTGGATTTGAGTTTAGCTTTTCACTTCCAGATAGATGGACAGTCTGAACACACCATTCAGGTGTTGGAGGACATGCTTCGTGCTTGTGTGATTGATTTTGGGACTCGATGGGACCCATACTTACCGTTGGCAGAGTTTGCATATAACAACAGTTACCATTCCAGCATCCAGATGGAACTGTTTGAAGCCCTATATGGTTGAAGGTGTAGATCGCCCATTAGATGGTTTGACTCAGGTTTAGCAGATGTGTTAAGTGTGGATCTACTAAGAAATTTCATGGATCGAGTTTGTTTGATTTAAGGTAGGCTATTGATAGCTCATAGTCGCCAGCAGAGTTATGTTAATCAGAGGACTAGGCCTCTTGAGTTCCCTATTGGTAATAGTGCTTGGTTGAAAGCTCTACCCATAGAGGGTGTGATGAGATTCGGGAACAGGGGAAAGCTTAATCTCAGATTTATTGGCCCGTTTGAGATTCTGAAGAGAGTTGGTGAGCTGGCCTATGAGTTGGCCCTACCACCGAGCTTATCATCAATGCATCCTATTTTTTATGTTTCCATGCTCCGCCGGTACATCTCTGATGAGTCTTATGCAGTTTCTTATGATCCTGTTAACTTGAGGTCAGACTTATCTTATGAGGAGGAGCTAGTAGCTATATTGGATAGGAAGGTCCAATGATTGGCATCCAAAGATATACCTGCAGTAAAAGTTAAGTGACGACATCGTTCTGTTGATGTAGCTACTTGGGAGTTAAAGTTTGATACGCGGGCAAGATATCCCAGCCTTTTTTAGGCTTCAGGTACTTCTTTTTCCTTTATGTTTGAGGACAACTGTTATTTTAGTGGTGAATGATGTAATGACCTGGTTGGTCATTTTTGGCTTATCTGTGAAAAATTACTATTTTACCCTTTTATAAGTTGCTTTAGGCTTTTTTGAGCTATCTGTATTGTTGGAACTGAAATCCTGAGTTTTGAAAATGGAAAAAATGAGCTTTAGTATTTTTGGAAGCTAAGTTGTTGAAAAAATAAATTTTTGTATCATTCTAGGTTTTTGATGTCGAATTGGAGATCTGTTGATTGCATCAGCTCAGGGATATCAAAACTAGTCTAGGAGAAGTTACAAAACTTAATTCGGAGTTAAAATGAGGTTTTTAGGCCCAAAGTTGTGATTTTAGTTATTTTTGGAATCAAAGTTTGACTTTGGTCAACATTCGGAGTTCGAAAGTTTGGATGAAATTCTTACCGTTCTAGAATTTCAGATGGTCAAACTAACGCTAGAATGGTCTCGTCATAATTTTTGAAGTTGCCAAAGGTAGTTTTGGAATTTTGAGTTTTAAACTAGTTTATATGAGTTGTATTGGTAATGTGGCAAGGAGGCTTTGAAATCAATTTCTGATGATTTCGTTGAGTTTGGATCGCCATTTTCAATGTGAATACATGTATGGTTTGTGAAATTTGGGCTTCGAATGAGTTCCGTGGGTCCATTCCGAGTTTTGAGTATAGATGTGTTTGCTGGTTCTAGTGCAAGGCATTTTGTTCTCCGCGTTCGCGGACTTTCATTCGCAATTGCGTAGTACTTCCTTAGTTCTTCTCCATGTTGACAGATAAACATCTGTGTTAGCGGAGGTATAGTTGATGAGCATCTCTCTTTATCTTCGTATTCGCGGATAACCTTCCGCGTTCGCAAAGTAAAAAAGTTCTGTAATATTTTAAAGTCATAAATCCTCCATTTTCATTCATTTTCAACATCTTCAAGCTTTTGGGGGCGATTTTGGATGAGGCTTTTTGGATATTTCTTTTGGGTATGTGTTTCTAACATCATTTTGGTTGATTTCCATGACTCTTAGCTTAATTTTGTCTTGAATTTCATGATTTTGAATATCCAAAATTGGGAATTTTTAGTGTTTGATTTCAAAACATTAAATGACGATATCACCTTCGATCTAAACTCGATTTTGTAAAAAATTTTGACCCACAAACTCCATTTTTTGTGTAGAACTTGATTTGAATGTCAATTTTCAGATTAAAGAAATTCAAATTTTAGCCCTAATTTTGACCATTTTTCCCTTAGGCTTGATTTGTGCTAATATGGGTATCAAAATTTATCACTTGATGTGTAGTTTATTTTTGATAGCAATAATCATCTTGGTGATTGTTTGGAGGCTCGAATTTATTGAAAGTGTGTCCTAGTGTGGTTTCGTCATCAAGGTAGGTTCGACTAACCATTATGGGATTGAATTTGAGTTATTGGACTTGTTTATGTGGTAATCATAAGATCTAGGCTGATTCATCAGTAGATGGCCTGATATGATCGAATTGTGATTCCGGTTATGCCGAGAAATTGAGTAAATTATGATCCTATAGTTAAATTGAGATAAAATCATGTGAATTGAGATATCTTGGAATATTAATGTGATGTTATGTGACTCATGATATTAATTGGGCAATTAATTGGACACTGATGGTTTGGAACACACTTTTGGGGATCATTTGTCCATTTGAAGTATTTTGATAGCTTTTGACGTATTCTAAGTATTATGTATATAATTTGGGGGGACGAGCGATGTCTGACGTAGTATATTACTTGTAAAATTAGGGATGAAGGATGTTCAATATTATTCTATACTTGTATATTTTGGGATGAGTGAGGTTCGGGGTTGTTGTTACTTTTGATTGTGTACGCTATGGGGAAAGTGAGGTCCAATTTTGTTAGAACCCTTGGCAATTGATATAATTATGATAATATGTTATGTGATGATGGTTTGAGCACCAATTATGAAAATTGTTATTACTCACTATGATTACATGAGGCTTGTATATTCATATTCTTATCATGTTGTTATTATATATATCTAGATAGGTTTTGTCGGGACAATAGACCATCAGTATGAATAAGAGGAGTTGAGGCTCGAGGATAGTTTTGTAATTTCATTTGTGGCGCTTATTATTATCTTATATGACTATGTCTACTTACCAATACAACTATCAAGGTGTTAATTTATGCTTTGATTTAAATCATTGACATGCATTCTCTTCATATTGTACTGTGCTACCCCTTGACCCAAGCAAGAGGCAAGGGTAACATACTTACAATTCTCAAATCCCTTGACCAGGGCAGGAGGCAAAGGTAATATATACCACTTTTCAATCCCCCTTGACCACGGGTAGGTGGCAAGGTTGGGGTACCTTGATACCCCTTGACCACGGGTAGGTGGCAAGGTTGCATTCATACATCTCACATCTTGTTGTACTATTGATTATTATATATATTGTATCTTGCCTTATGTCTATGTTATTTAAGTACTAACCCTTGTGATGCAGGTGATAGGATTCTTCGTTATTACATACTTATTCGAATCTCTTACCCAGTCGGTTGAACCTACTATGTACATATCGGTGTACTCACCCCTACTTTGTTTCCTCCCTGTAGGTCGAGTATAGGAACCCACACATGGTAATTTATTCATTCTAGAATAGTTATCCTATGTCTATTCAGATCTTAATGGTGAGGCTTAGACTTCGAGTCGTCGTGGATCCTTGAGACTCCCTTTATTGTTTCTTTTTAGACTATGTATCGGATATTATCAACTTTGTATTCCATTTGAGACAATTATATTTACTCTATTGTATTTCTTTAGATGCTCTTGTTCTCATGACTCCAGGTTTTAAGGCTTTCTTATGATTTATTATGATGGTTTTCACTTTATTTTATTCTTCTTTAATCGCGATTCGATTTCTGGTCATGGAAATATAGTAATGCATTGAGATTGTTATTATTTTTATCTAGCAAATTATTAGAACTTCTGTTCGATAATAGTTTTGCATGAACCCTAATTGAGTTGATGATCATGATTTTAAAAAAGTTTAATTTGCAAAGATTGATACGGTGCATGTTTTAATGAGTTTTGATGAAATATAGTATTGAGTGCTATTGATGTTTTTAGCAAGATTTTTTATGACAATATGAATGATATTTAAAGCAGAATTTATGTGAAAGATAATGATGTTTTACTTTGTTGGATCTAGTGGAAAGCATTTATTTTGTGACTCCTTATGTTGCCATGAGGTTAGGTGTGAGTCCCAAAATCTTACATTAGACTTTCCCTACCTGTACTTATATTGGTGAGTGAGACTTAGCTAAATGGTCACATAGAAATAGGCCAATTTAAGTCTTTCAAAAGATCACCTCAGCTAATTTAGTAGAGCTTGATATGCTTGATCTTGATGTCATTTTTGGCATGGATTGGCTATACTCATGTTATACTCCAATTGATCATTAAACCCAAGTGGTTAGATGATGAGTTTGAGATGTGGCTCATATTTGGGTTTACAAAAAGCATAATATTATCCTCAATTCATCATTTTACCTTGAAAATTAACTTGATTTGGTGTCCAATGATAGGTTTAGTAGGAGTAAAGGTTAATTCAGAGCAAAATAAGGCAAAAAGGGCAAAAAGCATGAAAAGAAAGCTACAAATGCATCACCATTTCAATTCGGTGCATCGCCAAATGGGCACGAGTATCGCCTAAATGTCCAACATTTGAACCAAATGTATCAACACAGATTGGTGATCAAAGAGCAATTTGGGGCATTGCCAAACATACTCAGTGGGTTAATATGGAACTGTTGAAAGTGACAACACCTAGCAAAGAAGAGAGTTAACTCGGTAATAATAGCAACAATCAATACATCATCGATCTTAGTCGATGATCTCAATAAACATCATTGTAACTTACAATCATGGCATGGTCAAGATTGAAATTTAAGTCCACAACTCGGCGACTCTTGTTGCAGTTCAATGCATTCCCAAAGATGTCAGTGATGCCCAACTTACTTTGCCGAGTTGTATTTTGGGGCAAAAGTGATGTGGTATTTAAGAAATTTGGAAGAGACTTTCTGGGGACTTTTTGATACTTTTTGCAGAGAACACTATGAGCATGTACTTGTTCTTTTAAGAAGGGTGTTTGTACTTAATTTTCTTGTACTTCGGGAAGAAGAATTTGGAAGCTTTTTAATTTTATATTGTATTCTAAAATAATAATTGGCGATTATAAATGATCATTTAGGTATAGTTTCTTCTCCATTTAGTATAAGTGGCTACACACTCCATGCTTGAGGGCGTGCAATGTAGTTGAATGTTGAATTTGTTAATGGGTCTTTGAACTATTGAATGTTTACATATTTGTTGTGTGAGTTTATGTTTTCTACCATGTATAACTGAAAGGCTGAGGTTGCAAACTCAGGGTTCATGTGTTGATATTTGAATGCTACATTATTTTGAGTATTAAGAATGGGTAGATGACATGATAGTTATGGGTAATTATTATTTGAGTTGAATTCTTAGCTAGGTTTAGCTGACTAAGGTTTTAGATCGACTAGCTATTTAATTGCATAAATTCCATTAGGCTTTTTTTGTGATTTGCATGTGAGATCATTGATAATTCACATTTAGATGCTACTTTCGATGTATGCATAATTGTAATTACTAGCTTTGTAGCCTAAACATGAATAATTAATGCTAATTTTTAATACTCAAGATCTATTTATGTTCAACTATGCACACCCCTAGCATGTTCCCCTCTATCGAGTTCAAGTTAAGCAATCATCCTTCAATTTTAGTTAATTAGATACAAAATCAACTTAGTTAAGTTGTTATACCATCTTCTACACCTATAATTAATTAGATTGAATCTTACTTCGAGCAGTGACGATTACAATATTCCTCATGGGATAGACTCTGACTCTTTTGTTGGGTAAATTATATTGCTAATGATTGTTGTATTCCTTAATTGTTTTGGAGTACATTTGAGCATTATCATTATGGCATTGTTGCAAGGAATAGTGTATTGATTCTAGTTTTGAAGTATTTTCTTGAATTAATTTCTTGTAGTTGAATTTACTTACTTGCTTTTATATTCTTTTTTTTTGTTTGGAATCATAGGTGAAGACATGAGTGTACAAAGAAATGTGGTTAGCGATGATGTTGATAACATGAATAACATAATGTTAATCAATTTGGGAGTACTATTACAATCCGATTTCCTCTTATTATGGGAAATACAGTGTTCCAAGTTAGGAGTTCCATGCTTCAATTACTACAGCTAAAGGAATCTTTGGAGGCATCGCTCACGAGGATCCTCATGATCATATTCACGATTTCTTGGATGTATGTGGCCCATTTACATTCAAGAATATATCACAAGAGTCCATATGGCTAAGGTTATTCCTAGGTCCCTATAGAATGGCATAGCGGACTAGGGTCTAGTAGTTGAGCCTAAGTTAGGTAGTTTTTGCCCAAATAAACACCTCATCATTCATAATTCCCTATGGTTGGTAGTTAGATTTTGTTTTCGAGTTTGATTTTGGTTTGCATTGATAACTAGATGGTTATGTTAGCCAAGTTTGTTGTGAAAGGGAATATGACTTGATAGTTATATGGACTCCATTCATTGGGTAAGGCAGTATAACTCGATGGTTATGTTGACTTTGTTGTTGGAAAAGAAAGAATAACTTGATGGTTATATTGACTTTATTTGCTGGGTGAAGCGATATTACTCGATGGTTATGTTATCTCCGTTCGTTGGGTAACGCAGTATGACTAGATGGCTATGTTTGCTAGGTAAAGTGATATGACTTGATAGTTATGCTGACTCTATTTGTTGGGTAATTCCAAGCACAAATCACTAGCATTGATTGATCAAGATGTAGCAGCCCACATGGGAGATCATGGGGAGTATTCAATGTTTTTGGATCATTTCTGTCTTCTTCATCTTGGTGGATTCTCTTTTTTGTATATTTCAAGACTGGCCAGATATTGTATATATTTTTGTCTACTTCTAGGATTTATACTCTTTATTTTGTTGTAGTAGCTCTGTACTGGTGACTTCCAAGTTCCGGGAGGGATCTTTGTATATATTTACTTCAGTACTCGCTTTTATTTATCCGTATTGCCTCATTTATTTGTTTCTGTTAATTTCTCCCCCTTACACCTATTACTTCCAGTTTCGGGTTAGGGTTGCTTACCTATTGGTGGGTTTTGGTAGGTGCCATCATGACCTAAGAAATCAGATCGTGACAAGTTCGTATCAAAGCCCCAGGTTCATTGATCTCACTCATATAGAGCTAACATCTGATAAACTCTTGTGAACCACTGTAGAGACGTCCATGGCCTATCCACGGGAAGCTACGCGATGTCGTTTAAGAAACATTCTCTCTATTGCATCCTTTAATGAAGTGTGTTTCTTATTGGTTTCATAAAAACCTACTTGTCTCACTCTTTTGAAGGTTATGGCTCCGAGAGATTGACCGTGCTATTTAGCACCAGCACTAGATAGGGATACAGCCCCAGAGCATCATAGAGGCATCTGGATGCCCCTTCTCCTCCACAGCTAGAAGGGTCACCACCAACATAGTTAGGACCCCTAGCCATACTAGTCATGCAGGCAACCATTGTTCAGCTTCTTACTACTTTTGGGGCCGTACCGTGTGCCCTAGCCCTAGCTCCCAACATGCCAACATTGCAAGATCAGCCTAAGCCATTAGCACCTAAGGTTCAGCCACCCCTACTACCTATTGCACCTCTGCCAGCAACTCTAGATGGTGTTACGTCCCTACAAAGGTAGAAGATGTTAGGAATATTTCAAATGTTATCGCTCTTGACATTTTCTGGAGCCCCCAGCGAGGATGCTATGGAGTTTCTAACTACCTACCATTAGCAGCTTCAATTTTTAGGTCTTACGGCATCTAAAGGAATCGACTTCACCACCCACTAGTTTCGTGGGCCAGCCAGGTTGTGGTGCTACTCCCACTTAAAGACTCGACAAGCCAGATCACCTTCGAGATAAGTTTGTGAGGTTGGAGCAAGGTTCTATAACAATTTTAGAATATGAGGTTTGTGGTGGCACTCCCACTTGTAGCATATTATAAAATGTTACTCACAGATATGTTTTATGCTTAAAACATTACTGTCAGTAACATTTATTCATTTAACACCATCACCTCTATCAGTTTTTTATCCCCCGAACCTCTGTCGCCTCTATTCTCCGCCATTCATCAAAATGAGATGAATGGACGGAATTAATTATCAAGAAATTGAGTTAAATCTGAGTCAAGATTGGGTCACCTGAATTTGGGATTAAATGAATTGGATTGGTATTTAAAATTAGGCTACAAATTGACTCAGTTATGGTGAAATTTAACGAAATTGTAAATGAAATGACCAAGTTTTAAATAAATTGGATAGAAAAGGGCCATAATTTAAATAAATTAGAGGAAAATTGCATAGGTTGTTATCTAATTAATAATCACAATATGCACACTAATGTAAATAAGTGAACCATATAATAAAATCTATTAAACTTTATATATATATCAAAATATGTATGTAAAATGTTTGAACTTATGGCAATTGTTGTTTTTTGAATTAAGAAAGATGTTAAAAATACTTGATGCATTTAAAATAAAAATGATAATAAATAATAATAATAATTGTTGAAATGTATACGTCCACTACAGTTAAAGACCTGGTACCTTAACACACAACTAGTATAACAGTAAATAGAATAATAAAGACAAATAGTAAGAACATGAAATTTTACATGAAAAAATTCCTTATTCAAGGGAGAAACAACCACGGCCTATCCCATAGGATTTTCAAAACATCAAAATTCACTAAGATGCAAGAGCAATGTAGTCAAGTACAGTCAGCTATTTATTTGCACTACCCCTCTCCATCCCCTAGCTTGCAAGAACCCTATTACAGGACTTAGAGCACCAACAAATCACAAAATCAGCCTACACTACACTCACACTTGATTAATGTAGACTTCTACCCAAGGATGCAAGGTCACAGCAAACCATGAATCCTAACCACAAAAGACCAGACATCCCATGATTGAGATTCCTTTATAAATTAGGAAGTTGATCTTACAAAAACTCTTAACATAATACAATATTAACTAAAGAACATTATAGACTCCATCTATCAGGTCCCTTCAGTACAAATGACGTATATCTCTAAGTAGGACAAAGTGGACTTCTCACTCTTAATTGTACCAAAACATTACTTCTTACAAGTCACATTTTGTCTCTTACAAGGTTCCTTTTATATGCACACAAGGAAACCTCTGAATTTGCATTGGTCCATCGGTACAATGAAGGACAGTCATGCAGTCAACTTTCCACCAACCATGCAACTTTTCTAGTTGTATTCCAACACAATTATTTTTCTTCTTAGCACGACATTGATCTGCTCTCAGTTTGTACGAGGAGTTTATTGATCATTAAAACAGACATATAATAACATTTTGTCCCTCGACTACTATTGGTTCCCTGTGAAGCTAGCAACTCTCATTCAGATTTGATACAAACACACTACCACACACATTAAGAAAGCCCCCATTTAGCCCATCTCGATTTCCCCCCTTTTGCATTATCAAAAACAGAAACAATAAACTAAATAGAGAGCACAATTACTAAATTCATAGCCACTAAGGCAACACAAGCATAAGCAGAACCACAGTAGCATAAGATTAAAGCAGGGAAACAACCCAACCAATTAGATTATATAGAAAAGTATTCATAATACAACAAAATAAAAACAACAAAATATGTCAGGTTAGGCCAATCACAATAAACAAAAAGGAATCGAAGCAAACAGATTTAAAGCCAGATGGTTTAAGGGCAAGGGATTGGAGAAGAAGGGTCATTTGGGCATTTGAGTCCTGATGGGCTTGGAGGAAATGCTATGTGAGGGTCTTTACCCCCACATTCAGCCTGCCCTTGTCAGCCCTCAACTTAGAGAACTCCTCAACATTAGGTCCCTCTTGTATCCCTTGAGCAATCTGAGCTTTCAATGCCACAACCTCAGCATCCCTAGTAGCAACATCTGAGCTATAAAATCTAATACCTGATATTTTGATTCATTTTCTGCCCTACCTTCAATGCACTCACATTTCACCAGAGTTTTTTTGTGAGAAGGCTTATTTTATCGTACCAAGTACTCCCGTCTTCACTCATACCCCAAAATGCTTAATGACTCAATTCTGCAAATACCCATATGCCAATCCATGCTTTTCATCCTTCACTGTCATGATTTTTTGCATGTTTTACATCATTAGCCTTGAGAGATTGATGACATCCAGCTTGCTCAATTCTTCCATAAGAAATAGGCCAGCAATAGAGGAAATGGTGCGTTTTTTAGTCCTGAGAAGCAGGACTTATTGACAAACTCAAAATATAGCTGGTTTTATCTTTTTAGGAATTTTTCAGACACACCAGCTCCACTTAGATTTGGCAATTTTCCTGCTTCTAGGATAAAATTTCTAGTTAGAGCACAATCACACACATCCCTGATGCCTTCCCTTTCCACTTTCAAAATCTTGCCTAGCACCTTTTCTGTCATGTGAAAAACCACATCACCTATAGATGTATCAAAACCCTCATCCTCAATGAATTCTATGTTGTAGTAACACTATCTAAACTCCCACTCATGCAGAGTGCGAACATGCCACTCAAATAGATGATCCCAACTTTGGATGACCACAACATCAACCAAATCATGCATCCCCTGCTTCCCTTTCGCCTTAGGCTCTAATACCCTCTCGCTAAGAACTTTCTATTTCTCAAGAATTTGAATCCTTTCTTGTTTACTTATTACCTTCTCAATCCTGGCCTTCTTTCTCACATAACATGGTCCCTCATAGGAAACAGATTCATCCCTTTTAGTTTTAACTTCGTCTTTCCTACTTTTTCTTCCTCCCTTAGACCCCTTCACTACTTGTTTACTAGGGACTTTTGTGTCTGCAGTCCTCCTTTTTAAATGAGCAGTGACTTTATCTGACTCAATATCACTTTTATCCTGATCCTTTGTGACATCAATCACCTTTTCACTTAGCACTTCCTCCCCTTTTTTAAAATTATTTTACAAAACTAGTATAAACGTATTATTTTAGTGAATTAGTTTAGTAATTGCTTAGTTTGGTCAAAAATTCTCTTTTTTGGTTGACTTTGGCCATTGCAGCATAAGGACATAGTAGAAAGAGGACCAATATGTACATAGTTGTGGAAATAAATTGAATAACATAAGAAATTAAGAAAAAACGTGCCAATATTATAAGTTTAGAAATTGTAGTGTCTTTGTTTTTGTTTCAAATTTCATTAGGACATACATTATTTTGATTAGTAAAATCTAAATTGTTTTTGAAGTGCTAAATTTTACTCTTGATTAGTTTTATGCTGTTTAAATAAGGAAAGATTTTATAATCTTATCCCATATAAAATTTATATTTGAAAAATAGAAAAGCAAAAAAATATTTCATAAATTAAAGGATACTTGTAGTTTTATACATATCTAGATGTACATATTCTATTTTCATTGACTCAAATCTATATTAATTTTAAAGGTTAATGGTGTTTATCACGTGGGAGAAAGCCTTTTGTCAACGTCGATGTAGACATATGAGGGATAGAAATAAAGATTAGGTTTGGAAAATAAAGAGATAACCAGTGTTTGATTATTTTTTTTATTGTATTTATTTATTTATTTATTATACAAAGTCGTTTGCGTGGTCTTCTAAAACTCTTTTTTTATTCCAAGTACTAAATTAATTGCTGTTTCAGCACGTTGTTTTTCACAGTTTTAGAAGTTGTTTGGTATCTTTCTCTAGAATAATGGTATTAGTAATACTGAAGAAATTTATGGATTATTTTATGTATTGATTAGCTTGGCAGAGCTATTAATTCATGTATTACTTATTTCATATTTTATTTTGCATAAAAAATTTATAGATTCTCTAGTAACTTTATATGTATATATTCCCTCCATTTTAAAAAAAAAATGATTTACTTTTTTTTTAGTCTATTTCAAAATGAATAATTTCTCTCTTTTTTGACAATATTTTAGTTTCAGCTTTTCACGTATCATTTTTAAGGCCACAAGATTAAATTTAATTTTCATACATTTTACATAACTTTAAGTTAGGACCACCATATTGAAAAACTTTTTCGTGTCAAGTCAAAATAGATCATTTTTTTTAATGAAAAAATATTATTTATGTAGATTTCTAACTCGCAAACCAAATTATTTATTGATGTTACACATTAATCAACTAACTAACCGGTATTACCTAAGCAGGACCTAATATATGTATAATAAGTTATTCATGTATTAATTTTCATATAACCTATACGAGTTTGGTAGGCATATAGAAATTATATTATTCATATATAAAATTAATACGATGTTTGATTGATGATTTAAAAACCCACATAACTAATATATACACATCAGCTATGAAAAAAGTTTTTTTTTTACACATAATGGAAGGTAAACTAATTAATACATGTTTTACTAATAATAGATGAATAAATTTATTACTAGTATCTCCATAAATATATTCACTCGTAATTAATAAAAGGTGCCCAAGCTACTGAAGCACCCTTTAAATAGTCAGTAGTACCTCTTGATTTATAGCTCAATCAATCTTGTTTTGCTTAAATAATGGAGAATCAGTACTCTTCCTACTTGTTCTCCTTAGCTATAATATTGTTTTTTACTCCAATTTTATTCAGATATTTTTTCCAAAGAAGAAGAAATCTACCTCCAAGTCCACTTTCTTTACCAATAATTGGTCATCTTTACCTTCTCAAGAGTACTCTGCATCTGACTCTAACATCTTTGTCAGCTAAATATGGTCCTGTTTTATACCTCAAGTTGGGTTATAATATGCCTGTGATTGTTGTGTCTTCACCCTCTGCTATTGAAGAATGTTTAACAAAAAATGATGTCATATTTGCAAACAGACCTAAAACCTTAGCTGGTGACAAGTTCACCTTCAATTATACTGTCTATGTTTGGGCACCCTATGGTCAACTTTGGAGAATTCTTCGTCGTTTAACTGTTGTTGAGTTGTTCTCTTCACAGAGTCTCCAAAAGACTTCTACTCTTAGAGATCAAGAAGTTGGGATTTTTATCCGCTCTTTGTACAGATTCTCCAAGAGTAGTAGCAAGAAAGTGGATTTGACCAATTGGGCTTTTACTTTGGTATTCAATCTGATGAACAAAATTATTGCTGGAAGACACATTGTGAATGAGGAAGATGTTGGTATGGCAAAGGGGATAGAAATAATTGATGAACTTAGAAGGACTTTCTTAGTCAATATATCATTCTTGAATATGTGTGATTTCTTGCCAATTTTGAGGTGGATTGGTTATAAAGGGCTTGAGAAGAAGATGGACTTAATTCACACTAAAAGAAATGAATTCCTCAACAGCTTGCTTGATGAGTTTCGACACAATAAAACTAGTGGTATTGTTGGCAACATGAAGGAGAAGAGAAACACACTGATTGAAACTCTCTTGTCTTTCCAAGAATCAGAGCCTGAATTCTACACAGATGATATTATCAAAAGTATTATGCTGGTTAGTATTCCTTTATTTTTACCTTCTCATTTTACTTCATTGTTTTGGAACTATTCTTTTTTATTCCACCAAAAGAAAAATTGAAATTAGACTTTCATCTAACTTAGATGTGACTGTCCAAAGCTTTCTTCCATATGGTTGACTTTGAATAATAGAGGTTCGAGTGGGGAGTATTTTTCCAATTGTAGATAAAAAACTGGGGACAAGGTGAATGGTATATATTCTTTTTTCTTCTGTCACTTTCAAGTGCTTGAATTCCATGTGCAGTTTATCTGCGCTAATATTCAAAATAGTGCTCTCATTTCATTCTTTTAACAGGTCATTCTGTATGATATATATTTTCTGATGAAAGTGTTTTATGTGGATGCACTTCCTGTTCTCTCTAATTTTCTCTATAGGGTAGAGAATTGGCATGATCAGAGTAGGAGCAAAGCCTCTTTTCACTTGAGCACTATGCCACACATATCCTACATGGCATATTACACTAATTGTCACTTGAATGCTATGCAGGATACATGTGGTTACGTGTTCAAATTTATACAAGTTTAAGGCGCTACTTGTGCACATTTAAAGTTAGAGGGTCTACCCAGCGCCTTAGTTTATGTTGTAGGCATACCTGACTTCCAGCTAATTGTCAAATATAGATGTCAGTTGAGACCAAGTTAAGGGCACGTTTATGTATTATGCCGATAAATAATATACTTAGTCTCTATCATTTTCTTTGTACAACATAAGAACTTGCTCTTGCAATTTGAACAAGAAATCAAAGACTAATAGTATTAATCAACAAAATGTAGATTGTGTCTGTTTAGATAAAAGTTATAACGTCTGCATTTATTGAATGCAGGTCGTTTTTGTTGCCGGAACAGAGACCTCGTCTACGACAATCCAATGGGTAATTAGGCTTCTTTTAGCTCACCCTGAGGTATTGCATAAGCTAAGAGATGACATCGACAGCAAGGTAGGGAACAAGCGCTTGCTAAAGGAATCTGATCTTAACAAGCTTCCATATTTGCGTTGCATTGTCAATGAGACAATGAGATTATACCCTCCTGTACCACTTCTATTGCCTCATTATTCAACTGAAAATTGTACTGTGGGAGGATATGATGTACCAAAACATACAATGCTTCTTATCAATGCTTGGGCAGTTCACCGGGATCCTAAAGTATGGGAGGATCCTGAAAAGTTCAAGCCAGAGAGATTTGAGGCTATGGAAGGGGAAACAGAAAGGTTCAATTACAAGCTTATACCCTTTGGAATGGGGAGAAGAGCATGTCCTGGAACTGATATGGGATTGCGAGCAGTTTTGTTGGCTATAGGGGCTCTTATACAATGCTTCGACTGGCAAGTTGAGGAAGAGGAAAGCTTGGAAGCAAGCTACCAGTCTAGGATGAGTATGCAGAGCAAGCCTTTGAAAGTTGTATGCACTCCACGCCAAGATCTTGTCGAGCTTCTGTCCCAGCTCTGAGACAGTTTTATGTAATACTGAATATAATCCATCTGTGTATGTTACGAATATGATTAATAAAAGCACATCAAATGAACTGAATAATCTGAAATTTTATTAAGAGGAATGCAGGCTTAAATAGCCACTCAAAAACATAACAGAAGCCTAGGAATCAGGTCACTTAAAAATAGAATTACAAAACAAATCAAACTCTATCAGATATTCCTAAAGACTAGGATATTATTGAACAAACAGAACCGTAAAAGACTTCTTCATTTCCTCCCTTAAACTAAATGCTATGAAGCAATTAGTTTATATCAGAAATTTCACATACTCCCAACAGCTTTCTGAACTTCTGAAACAGCTCAAGCTTCAAAGGTTTAGTCATTATATCTGCTATTTGATCCTGACTCTTGCAGTGAACTAGTTCGATTATGCCCTCCTTAGTAAGATTTCTTAAGAAATGAAATCTCACATCAATATGTTTACTGTGTCCATGCATAACCAGATTTTTCAATAGCTTGATGGTTGAACTATTATCACAAGTCACAGAAGTGCAACCTCCATCAGACTGTCCCAGCTCCTTTAAAATTCTCTTCATCCAGACTCCTTGACAAGCACAAAAAGCAGCTGCCACAAACTCAGCTTCTGTGGTTGATAAAGTCACAATTGGTTGCTTTTTGGAACACCATGAGACAACACTTGAATTCATTAAAAACACATAACCAGATGTACTCTTCCTGTCTTCAATATCTCCAGCATAATCACTATCTGTATACCCCAATAATTCTCCATTTCCTCCTTTCCTATAGAAAATTCCATAATTTACCGTTCCTTTTAAGTATCTTAATGCTCTCTTTGCTGCCTGTAGATGAATCCCCATTGGTTTTGCCATATATCTACTTATAAGACAGGTAACAAACATCATATCGGGTCTTGTGGCAGTAAGATACATTAAACTACCCACCAGCTGCTTGTAATACGTCTCATCTATAGAACTTTCATCCTGATTTTTGCTCATTTTGAAACCTGGAACAATGGGGCTGCTCACTGAATTGCAATCCATCATACTGAACCTTCTCAAAACTTCCAAAGCATATTTCCTTTGGCATATATAAATACCATCAGACCTTTGTAGCACCTCAATCCCAAGAAAAAACCGCATCTTCCCCAAGTCAGACATATCGAATTCTCTTAACATAGAGCTTTTAAATTCAGACATCATAACTTCATCATTACCAGTAAAGATCAAATCATCCACATAAACACTTACAATGATAATCTTTCCTTTTTTGCTTCCTTTTGTGAATAATGTCTGCTCACTATCACATCTTTGAAATCCTTCATTGGCAAAATGTGACTCAATTCGACTGAACCAAGCTCGGGGAGCTTGTTTTAATCCATACAGAGCTTTATGCAACTTGTAAACTAGATGCTCCTTTCCCCTTATCTCGTATCATCTTGGCTGCTCCACATAAACATTTTCACTCAGCTCACCATGGAGGAAAGCTGACTTGACATCAAGCTGAACAATTTCCCAATTCTTTTGAGCAGCGAGAGCAATGATCATCCTTACTGTATCCATCCTTGCCACGGGTGCAAAGACTTCCGTATAGTCGACTCCGTACTTTTGAGAGTACCCTTTTGCAACCGAACGAGCCTTGTACTTATCGATCTTTCCATGCTCATTGTATTTGATTTTGTAGACCCACTTTACTCCTATTCTTTTGGCTCTAGCAGGCATCTCGGTAAGGGTCCATGTTTGATTTTTTTCAATGGATCTGATCTCATTATCCATGGCCAGTCTCCAATCTGCATTTTTCACAGCTTCCTCAAAAAACAATGGATCAGTTGACACCACAATATGGACTTCATCCTCAAAGAGACCGTCAACACCAACATAATCATTCATCCATGTAGGAGGATGCCTCTCACGAGATTGCCTCAAATTCCTTCCTGTCTTTTCACCCTCCCCATGTTCCCGCTCTCTAACTCCATCACCAAGATTCTCTTCTACTGCCACTACATCAATTTCTTCTTCATTCCCATTTTCACTCACCACTTCTTCATTTTCACCATTAACATCATTCCATTCTAAACCCTTTGTTTTTCATAACTCACATCCCAATCCCATTGTTTTTCTTCTTCAAAGACTACATCCCTACTCACAACAACTCTCTTTTTGATAGGATCATATAACCTATAACCTTTTGATTCTTCACTCACCCCCAATAGAACACAAGTAATGCTTCTATTATCAAGTTTACTCCTCCTTTCTTCTGGAACATGAACATGTGCCAAACAACCAAAAACTCGGAAATGGTCGACTGAGGGTTTCATTCCACTCCAAGCTTCCTGTGGTGTGATATCCTTTACTGCCAACATTGGACACCTATTTAGGACATAAATAGTCCAATTCACCGCCTCTGGCCAAAAACACTTGGGCATATTCTTCTCAGATAACATGGAATGGACCATGTTCATGACAGTTCGGTTTTTTCTTTCGGCCACGCCGTTTTGCTGCAGTGTATAAGCATTTGTCAACTGCCTCTTGATCCCATTTTGTTTGCAAAAATCTGTGAACTCGCTGGAATTGAATTCTCCTCCTCTTTCAGGGCGAAAACACTTGATAAAACAACCTGTTTCTTTTTCAACCATAATCTTGAAGCATTTAAAAAAGTTAAAAGCCTCTGCATTTTCAGTTAAAAACTACACCAAGATTTTCTACTGTAATCATCAATAAATATCAACATGTACCTCTTGTTGCTATTTGATGCAGGAGTGATGGGACCACAAATATCTGCATGGACAAGTTCCAACTATTGAGCTGCTCTCCATGTGCTTTTTACCGGAAAAGAGTCACGGTGCTGCTTCCCATTGATACAACCAGTGCATGTTATATTTGAAGGGGTGAGTTGAGGAAGTCCACGCACCATGTTCTTATACAGCAAGGTTCTCAAACCTTTATAACTCAAGTGCCCATACCTTCGATGCCACAAAAGAAACAAGTTCTGAGTTCTTGTGTGAAAGCACTGATCTGATTGCTCTTTAGAGGTAGATTGGGACTCATTCAGTAGGATAAACATTAGATTGGTGCTCATATTGGTTTGAATGATTAAACCCTTCAATGGATGAAATATTTTACACATCCCTTCTTTAATCAAAATAGCCAACCCTCTCTCTTGCAGCTGTCCTATGCTCAAGAGATTATTTCTCAATTCAGGGATATAATATACCTCAAGAACAACATGGCTGACTCCATTCAACAATAGCTTCACACTTCCTTTTCCCTTCACATCCATCTTCATGTTGTTTCCCATGAATGCCGAAATGTTTTATCAAGTTCATTGAACATTGTTCGATCTCAAGTCATGTGATTAGAGCAGCCTGAATCAAGAAACCAGGCATCTTCTCTTCTAGCATTATTTAGCTCCACGTAGGACATCAGAAGCATTTCTTCTTCATCAAATTCTGCATAATTTTCTTCTTTGGTCAAAGGGCATTCATATTGAAAATGCCCAAGTTGATGGCATCGATAACATTCAACAGTTGCCTTGTTGAAATCTACTCGACCTTGTCCTCGTCCTCTTCCTCTTCCTCTGTAGGTGCCCCGACCACGACCTCTTCCTCCTTCATACGTCACTTTAAGAGCTTGCTCCTCACCGTTTCATCTCTGAAACTTTTGCTCATGCACTATCAATGAGCTTTGTAACTCATCAATAGTAAGAGCATCAATGTCCTTCGACTCCTCAATGGAACACACAACAAAGTTGAATTTTTCAGTTAAGGAGCGCAAGATCTTCTCAACCACTTTGACATTCTGCATATCTTCTCCATAAGCACGCATTTTGTTGGCAACTATCATAACTCTAGAGAAGTACTCTGTCACTTGTTCACCGACCCTCTCAAGAGTTTCAAATTCTATGCGGAGAGCTTGAAGATGAGACCTCTTCACCCTTGCATTTCCTTTGTACTTCTTCTTCATGGAATCCCATATCTCTTTGGCAGTATCTTTATTCAGAATGGTGTCAAGAATCGTTCGATCAATTGCTTGGAAGAGATAATTCTTCACTTTTTAAACCCTTCAACTTCATTGCATCATTTTCTTTTCTTTGTGCATCTGTTTGTTGTGACCCACTTGCTGGCTTAACATAACCAGGCTCTATCATCTCCCAAAATTCCTTTGATCGCAGAAAATTCTCCATCAACATGCTCCAATGATCATAGTGACCATCAAAGCGTGGAATTGCTGGTTGTACGAAACTCCCTTCTGTAGTCATCTGTGCTGCTGCAAGAACTTCAAAGACTGCTGCTTTGAATTACTAGGCCCAGTGAGGGGTGCTCGGATACCAGAATGTTAGGAATATGATTAATAAAAGCACATCAAATGAACTGAATAATCTGAAATTTTATTAAGAGGAATGCAGGCTTAAATAGCCACTCAAAAACATAACAGAAGCCTAGAAATTAGGTCACTTAAAAATAGAATTACAAAACAAATCAAACTCTATCAGATATTCCTAAAGACTAGGATATTATTGAACAAACAGAACCGTAAAAGACTTCTTCAGTGTACCCACTCTGCTGCTTTTTTATATCAGCAAATGTTGTAAAATTGAATCATGATTATGTTAGGATAAGAAAAAAGATCCAAGGTTCTGTACTGCTCAAGAGAAGATTGATCTGTTACAAGGTGTTTTTGGCTCTCTTAGTAGTATTTGGGAAATAAAAGTGCAGAATGTTTATCTCATCTAGTTAAACCTAATTAATATGTCTAGCTTGATTTAAGTTATGCATTCTAAGCATTATACTTTGAGTTCTGGGTTAAGATGACACAGGCTAAAGGGGAAAGGAAGAATTACATGATTAGACAGGACATGATGTAAGTACAACTTATCAAGAATATTGACTAGCTTTTTCATAATAACCTCAACAGCCATTTTTGAAAGCTCCCATAAAAATTATCATTTAACCCCTCCGTTAGTTTCCTCAAACCTTATTTGAGTTGATTGTGTGGTTGATAGTGGCATATTGTGGATACAAGAGGTAGAATGTGAGTTTGTGTATTTTGGAAGCTTAAGTTGTTCAAAAAGTGAGTTTTTGTACCATTCAAAGTGTCGGACCTCAAAATGGAATTCTGTCGATTCCATTAATTCTGAATATGAAAATTGGGCTAGGGTGAGTGTCGCAATCAGATTCAAATTCCATATGTGAGAATAAGATCTAAAGTTGGAAAAATTGGATTAAAATAGGCTAAGTTGCGAATTTTGGTTAATTAAGTTCCTAAACTAGTTTCATTGCGATTTATGGGTTACTGGGTCAAGGAGACATTGGATTAGATTTTTAACGATTTCATTTGTTCCAAAGTGTGTTTTTTTTAATTTGCACTATTGGTTCATATTTATACGGTTTCGAATGAGTTCCAAGGGTTAAAAATATGTTTTGAAGGGTGTTAATGCAAGTTGGCCGTGATCAATGCACGGTCAATATGGTCAACGCAGGTCAAACTTGATCAACAACCCCTTTTCTTTTATTTTTATTGCTGAAAATATCTGCTTTCTTCCCCTTATTTATTATTCTACCAATTTCTTTCATTTTTGAGTTCAAAAAGCTTGGAGGGGCGATTTCGAGCGAGGTTTTCGTGGATTTTCGTTTGGGTAAGCTTGCTAAACACACAATCTTTGATTTTTCAGTATTTAAGTTATGATTTTAACTTGAAATTTTTTGTTTCAGCCCTTCAATTTTTATGGTATTTTTCAAGAACATGATTCAAACTTTAAATGATGATTTCTCTTTTAATTTCTGCTCAAACTTTATGGGATTTTCATCCACAAACTTCATTTTTCATGTAAAATCTTATTTGAGCTCATTTCCAAATTTGGAAATTTTGAAAAATAATCTAATTTTTTACTACTTTGCCCCTGGACCTGATTTGTATCAATATGAGTATCAATTGACTCCTTTTGACGTGTATATTTCATTCTTGATAGTGATTTGACATTTTGGAGTTGATTTTGTGGATTTATTTTTTCAGTTGGCTGATTTGTGTGTGGTTCGGTCTTCAAGGTAGGTTTAGCTTATCCTCTTTGGGATTGGTTTTACGTTATTGAGTCTGTTTATGTGATAAACCATAGGATTGGATCGATTCATGGGTAAATTGACTTGTGTGGTGATAATTGTGGGAGAAAGTGTTGTTTATTGTGTTGGTAATTCATAATATTTCATTATAATTGTGATTGAAAGTATTTATTCACATTTGAGACACTTGTTGGGATAATTGTTATATAAATTGAGACTTGCAAAGTCATATGGTATCTCGTATGCAATAAGGCATGGTATAATTAGGAAATTGAAGAAATTTGATACTTGAGGCTTATTGAGAACTTGTGGCTCTTAATTGTGGTATTTATACATTATACTTGAAAATTATGATGACTGGCTTATTTGATATTCTATTGGATTGGTGTGATATATTAAAACTGTGACATTTTCATGCTTTCATTCTCATGCCCGCATTGTAACTCCTGAGATTGGGAACAAATAATTTCTGAAAGAAAATGAAACACCTTTAAAACCTTTATATCGACCGCGGCACCATTTACGGCAAGGTAGTGGATACATTGTGATTTTTCTTATCCATGAGGAGGTGGAAAGATCGTGATACATTGTGATTTCTCCTATCTACAGAGAGGTGGAGAGGTTGTGATATTGCGCTATACGGTCTGCGAGACCCCCATAGGTTCTTTCTTGTAGACTCAGCTCAACATATATATATATATATATATATATACACACACACACACACACACACATGACATGTTGTGCGATAGTCTTGATTCCACCAGTACCACCAATGCATTGCATACATCTCATCATCATTGCATCATTGAGTATATTTGATTTATGATACTGTGATGTTAAGATTTCTGCACTTATCCTATTTATATTTATATATATTGATAATAACTTGCCAGACTAATTTTCTTGTTGCAAGTGGAAGAGTTCCTAGTTTATTACATATCTTACTCAATTCCTAATATCCAGTCAGTTAAAACTATTGGGTCCAATTTTGTGTACTCACCCCTACTATGTTACCCTTTGTAAATCCTAGTGAAGGTCCTGTACGTGGTGGTTGATCATTTCTAGCGAAGTTTTTATCTCAATTTAAGTGGTGAGGCATAGTTTCTAGGATATGAGACACCATTTTCTGAGAGACAATGTTAAAAAGGAAAATATTTGTATGCAATTTTGTAAATATTTCACAAAGGCCTTGAGTTGAGATTAGTTTGAGAAGAACAGATTGAAGCTTCCAATGTTGAAGATAGAGTAAATCTTTGGTTTTTTAGGCAAATCAACTTCCTTTTTTGGCTATGATTAGAAGGGTAGGTATCCTTTTATTTTTGTGATGCTTGTTATAGTAAAGTCAAATCTTGCAGGTATACACTCATAGTGATTCAATCAAGATAACTGAAATTAGAAAATAATTGTGAGCATAATGTCTGAAACTTCAGAGATAGACCTGGTCCCGTCTCAAAAGGCTGTCATTCTTTGATTACTTTTGATTTTCTTTTGAGAATCATAGGTATTGTTCTGGTTTAGCTTTTTGTTAGTTGATGGGTATTCTAAAACCTAATCGACATTCACTTCTTCAGTTGATAGCTATTCCATCACTCTTGAAAACCTGATCGATATTCACTTCTTCACAAGGGACCTAAAACTTTTTATTTTCTTCTACTTCCCCCTACTGAAAAGAAAGGTCTCATAGACCCCTATAAAACCCCTCTCTCTCAAAAGTCTTTCGGAAATCCTATCTCTCTTCTCAAACCTCTTGCAAAACAAGCTCTCAGAACAATATCTCAACCTTCCAACACCACCCAGAAAATACTTGATGTACTAAATGATATAGAATCATTAGGGGTTCTTGCAAGTGAAAACCCTTCTCTTGTAACTGAAACCTCAACTATTCATCTCAATGAGAAAACCTCTGCTTCTTCACCAAAATCTTCCCAAAATCCTATCTCTAAAAACCTTCCAGTTTCAGACACTACAACATTTTTGGCTTTTAACCACCCTGACTAAGTGTGGCCTAAACTATGAAAAAATGTTGTCTTTGATCAAAGCCAACACTTTTTGGCTTTAGGCAACACTTTTGCAGGGGTGGCCTAAAGAAGCGTTACCTTTGACTTTAGGCAACACTTTGTAGGTGTCGCCTAAACAGCTACACTTTAAAAGTGTTGCCCCTGGGTTGCAAAAGCAACGCTTTGAAATAGCTTTATAACAACACTTTTTCTATATACTACTACATTTTTAAGTGTTGCCTCTTCAGACTTATTGGCAACGCTTTCGAAGTGTAGCCATTTATAACATCTCTAAAACAACACTTTAAAGTGTATCCTTTGCTAATATCCATGCCATAATTGATGTTTAATTTTGGAGTTTTGCAATATTGACTAAAACAAATTTATATGCCAAAATCTTCTTATTGAATTTTGTATATATATATATACTAATCACACTACGCATAATTTTGCTTATAAATAATTAAATGTATAGATATGCAATAAACTTCAAATAATAATGTCTTACAAATTCTTATAAGAGTCTTTTAAAAATGTGCATACTCGCAATGAATTCCACAAAATCAAATGTATTTAAACTCTAAAAATAGTTCAAAAACACTTCTTGTTCATTTCAATAAACCAAATTGACTTGTGGCCGCCATTCAAATTTGATCTCTCGCATTTTCCTACACATTAAAAAAATAAAACAATTAGAGAGTTGAACAATTAGAGGGTAGAAATGTTTAGAGTTCATTGAAATAACCAAAGAAGCATTGCACTTTCAAAAACATTGAAAAAAAAAATGCAAACAGTACACAAACAAAAAAAAACTATGAATACACATCACTTGACCATGATTAAAATACATACACAGACCTTATTTTATTTACTCAGCATGATGTATACACGAACATGCTCTGTATCTAATGGAATCTGATTCTCTAACAGTAGATGAAAACACCCATTGATTCCTTTTTTGGGTTTTTTCCATACTTAAAGCAAAGAAAGATTTTTGACTTTTGTCACTTTCTTTTCAATAATTACCTTTTCTATTATATTATATTCTTGAAAAAGACAAGACTTCATGTAATCAAAGAGCACACAGTAACAAAATGTTATCAATTTGTAGTGGCTGAAGTTTGTGGGGAAAAAATAATCATATTAATGAAACTTCCCAAATGTACACTTCTTGAATTGCCATATTGTACCAGTTTCCAGAAAACAACATTATCATTAAGTTCACAATGGTACAACTATGTGTAGTTGTTTTTTGTACAAATAAGGTATTGTCTCAAGATTCAGTATTTGTCCAAATGAATCACTATCTTGGAAGATTGAACAACAAAGTCATGTCAATTTTAAATACTGGAGCTATTTTTTAGTCTACATACAAGTTGTTATTATGTTGGAAAAGTTCATTGAAGTTGAGGGTACCAACTGAAAGATTGTTCCTGGAGCTGGAATTAACAAGACAAGAAAGGTAAATTCCAAGACTTTTGCTAGTTTTTGTTAATATGGTTTGTTCACTTTTATGTTCAAGATTAGTGCTTTAAGCTTCTTTTTACACTAGTACTTGTCCTTGCAACCTCAGTGGTTGGAGGGAGTCGGGATTTGAAGCTTATGACTTCACGATTTTAGTCTTTTATGACTTATTGAGTAGTTGTGTATTAAGTTTTTTCCTGCAAATGTATTAAGTTTTTTCCTGCAGGTTGCTGAGGACTGCTCTACTCTCTGAGCAGTGGCTTCCTCAGTTGTCAATTTCCAGTTCTGTATCTTCCTCTTTACATGGGTTTCCTTTTATCTCTTTTAAATTGTACTATAAACTATAGCTTTATGTAAATATATAGATGAACTACATCTCAATAGCTGATCTTTCCTTTTACTTTTACCATAATGCTGGAAACAAAACAACTACAGTTTATCTATAAAAGTAAGACTAAGGTTTATCTACAGTTTATCTATAAAAGTAAGACTAAGGTTTATCTACAGTTTATCTATAAAAGTAAAACAACTACAGTTTATCTATCATGTAAAAACACATTTGTAACTCCATTACTTTTCCTATTTCTTGCCATAACTGCTGCAGAATAAATTGCAGCCATTCTACCTGGTGCTTCTGCAAAATACCCTCGTGGTGCATCTATCATTATCAGATCCCATTCATTATCATAAACTTCATCGGGTAACATATCTAAGGCTAACTTACACCCATGATTCCCGCGTAAAAATGGTTTTTTCGCGAAACAATCTGGTTCTTTATGGTAATGTGTTACCAGTTCATCTACTTCCGACAACATCGTCTGATATTTCACTGTAACAACGTTAAGAAAAGGAGCATCTTTTCTTAAACTCTCACATTAAACTCTCACATATTCTCAATTATGAAACATTGGGTAACAAGATTACAACACAGGAGCACTGATTAGCCAACCCTCACAGATTCTCAATCATATAAGATATAGTTTTTTTAGGATAAAATACCTTTTGAGTTAACAATTGAAGCATGGGTTGATCCAGAAGAATGTAGAAGATTTTGACCTCTTTGAGCTTGTGCACTACTTGCATCAGCAGGTGAAGCAAGATTAGATCCGACGCACCCTGGTATATCTTGAACATTCAGTCCTGGGTTGTTTTGCAACAATTGACTAAATAAATTTCGCATTTCCTCTCTCATTTCTTCCTTTAGAGAATTTAATTCATTGGCATGCTTTTGTTTAAGCTTGTTAATTTCCTCCTCCTTTTTAAGAGAACTTGTTGTCACTGATCTATCATAGCATCTGAGTCGACCAGGTTGCTCCTTTCCAAACACAGCCCTAAATGCATCATCTGGTGTTTCTCCAGCATTTTGGCGATTTTGAAGTTCAGCCTATCAAAACAAATTGACATGCCACAGTTAAATTTAACTTACTATTGCAACTTGGGTATCAGCCTCAAGTTCTTTTCACTATAAATAACTTACTATTGCTACTTGGGTATCAGCCTGAAGTTCTTTTCCTTTCTTTGTACGAGTTGCAATAAACATTTCAGACTTTGATGGTTCCTCATTGTTTTCTTTAGTTGCACGCTACAAATAACACGAATATGAAGTGTTACCTAAAACATCAACATGTTCTAGTAAAGTACCAAAAAATAAAATTCAAATTTCACAAAGTGTATGCTGAGTATTACCAATGCCACGCGTACTCTTGCAAAATTAATTGGTCCCATTCGATGCCTCCACTTTTGTTTTTTTCTGTTTTGGGAATTCACCTCAGAGATAGCCTAAATTTCAATAAAAAAGATATATTAATTTATAAATTAAAAGAACAAAGAATAGAGATGACGCAAAATATATCGAAGAAAAAAATGCATTATTGTAGCCTGACTTGCACAGTTGGATGTTTCCAATACTCAATCAACTGACGAAAATGAACTTCAGGAATGTCATCAGGCCGTTTTGCTAGCATATCCTCAATAGTACTATTTTTGTCAAAAAATCTCTCTTTAATACTTCCCTTGTGTCGCCTCCAAGCTTCACGAAGACCTGTCATCACCCACTTCTCTCCTTCTGTTGGAATTAAGAATTTGGACTATGCAAAATAAATAAATATTTAGCTTCAATCAATAATAAGCATATAATGAAATATAAAATCTCAAAGTTTATTGTTCTTACATTGACATATTCCCACATGCGTGTTTTAGTAACATCTGGCACTGCATGCCAACTAGTGTAAATCAAGCTGATAAATCTGGGATTCCTTGCAATTGTTCCTAGAAAGTTGGTTAAATCAGACACGATCTTATCAGTTGGTCCCACTGCTTGTCCATTATCAGATGTCACCTCCTCTCTTTCTTCCAAATTTCTTGCATGAATATTCTTACATGTTGTTTGTCCCCGAACATTTTTCTTCTCCGATGTTCCTAGATTGATGTAACAACTTCCAAATAAGAAATGTCATTTATAATGAGTAATAAATTTTACAAAGTTTAAGATATACCTTTTGTACTATGATCGATGTCAATTTCCTCTTCTATAGGACACCCATCCTCACCAATTTCTTCTTGATCCACAAAATCATCCAATACTTTATTATGTTTATCAATAGGAGGAGCCTGCATACATTCGACATCATCTATTGTGCGGTTATGATATTTCATTTCATCACCTAGGTGCGTTCTTTGTTTTTTTAGAAACTGATCAAGATCAGTAGCCGGTAGGACCGCCTTCCTCTTTAGCACTTTGAAGTTGGGTAGCTCATGAATATCATGTTGTTCATTTGTTCCCTGTTCTTTCAGAAATTGACCAACACTGGTGGGCAGTAAGACCGGCTTCATCTTCACTTGTTTGATATTTTGCAGCTTCTGAATATCAGGTTGTTCCTCTCCTTCACCTAGTGTTGTATCAATCACATGAGAAGTGTTAACAGCTGCCTTTGAAGATGTTTGGAACCTAGAGTTGTGGCTAAACAGTTTACTCTTTTCTTCTTGTGGAGTGGACCTCTCAAGAATCTGTCTTTTATGCGCTATTGGTGCATGCTCTTTCCTCAGTTTATCATTGTGTTGTTTTTCAAGTTGTTCTCTCTTAATCTTAAACTTGTTGATCAATTCAGCACTTGATCGATATTGCAAATCAGAATTCACATTCTTCAATGGACTCTGAGCTTTGTTCGGATTCGAGACCTTTTTCCTCTTGAGTCCATTCAACCAACACTCCTTCGGGAGGATAAGGAAGTTAATCCTCAAGCTAAAATGGGTTTCTCTTCCATTCCACTTTCTGATCTTGCTGTGGAAGAAGATATTCCTGAAGAAAGGAGAGGAGAGTCAAATATTCTGGTTGCAAGTGAGGAGATGGTGGCACAAATCCTATCTGAGATGAAGGGAAGCTTAAACACATTATTTTATGAAGGAGTTGAGATAGCTCAGGATTTGAAAGTTTATCCTACTCTAAAAATTGTCACTCCTCAAGGGACTTTTCCCATGTCAGACTCTGTGCTGGATGAAGATGAAGAAGATAATCTTTCATTATCTTAGAAAGTAAAGAGAAGAATGGTCCCTACATTTAGTAAAGGAAAAGAAAAGGAAATTGTTGAAACAGTACCAAAGAAGAGTCCATATCTCACCTGAGGAACAACAAAAAAACTAATGACTAATGCGATGGAAGAAAGCAAAATGTGTATCTATGTGGGTAGAAGACTAAGGAAGGTAAAAATTATGGAGGATGCGGTCCCCAAAGCATATGTGGTTGATTTATCTCAAGATGTTGCTAAGAACAAATTACCAAGTAGTGTTGCACCAGTAAACAAAAGAAATGTTAGAGTGTCTCATGAGAGGGCTGTCAAAAGAACAAGGGAAGGGGCAATTGAGGAACTTGTGCCCAAATCTGATAAAGGACCTGGTTCAAAAAGGAAGAGAGAGAAGGTTGAGTTGAAACTATCAAGAGAAGAAAGGATGAAGGTGAACACAAAATATTCTTAGTGGGAGGGTATTTAACCATGAAGTGATGGCTAAGCCTGGGATATGTGATCTAGCTGATAAGTGAAACTACAATCTTGGACTCACTTGTTTGTTGGTTATGTTACAGTTCTACATGAACCACAAGTGAGGGAATTCTATTTCTATGCAATTTGTGAAGATGATGGCAGTTTGACAACCAAGGTTGGTGAAAGAAGGTTGCATATCAGTGAACATGTTTTGGGAGAAATTATGAAAGTGCCTTTAGAATGGATCAGGTCTGTAGTTAGAAAGACCTACTCCAAGCACTTTGTAGAAGTTTGTGAGAAAATGCAAAAACTTAACAATGTTGGTGTTCCCAAGAAGTTTTTGAAGGGAGGGTATCAATTATTTTTTGAGTTTGTGAATAAAGTCATCCTTCCCAGATTAGAAAAAAGGACAGTAGCCTCTACTATGGCTCTATTTATGATAGAGAACTTGAGCAAATTTAAGGCTATAAATCCTTCAGCAACCATTATGGAGCATATGTGCAAGATATTGACTATCAAGGATAGGAAGCATGATTTGGGGTATGGATATTTTCTGACCAAAGTATTTTAACACTTTGGGATTCCTTTAGAAAAAGGAGTACAGAGCACTGTAAAACAAACTTTCCCTTCAAGCACTCTTGTGGAATGTGAATGTGTAGAAGGGAAGTCGGTCCATTTGATCAGAATATTTGAAATACTTGCTGAACAAGAAAGGTTAAAACAAGAGATTGAGAATATGACTACACTTCTGAGCTCAAAAGATATGCGGAGATAGCCCTACTAAAGGCTAAGCTAGTTCAAGCTCAGATTGAGAGACCAGGTTGAGATAAGGTGATGGAATTGAAGGCTCCAAACATAAGCCTTTATGTTGAAGTTGCATGTCTCAAAGACAGGTTGCTTAATCATCATATGAAATCAAATGCCCGTCTTACCCTAATTGTCAAATATCTTACCCAGAAACCTCCCTCCTCCTCCTAGTTTTTCTTTTCTCTAGTGCATGGTTCTCTTTTGCATTTCAATTATAATAGCTGAATGATTATCCTATTTTGAATAAAATGTTTTTCTTTGCTTTCTCTCTTTTGTTATATTTGATTTTATCAATTATGCATGTGTTGTCAATTGATTGTGTCTTTACCATGCTTGTATTACTTTAATTTTTGGTTTACTGTCACTTTTATGATGCAAAAAGAGGAAAAATGATATGGCTTTCAGAATCAAACAAGTGTGTTGGTGACGGGGGAGCTGATACAGGGCAGAAAGTGAAGAATCTTATTAATAAGAGGAGCACATATGTTGGAATGCAATGCTGAACAATGTCAATTGATAGGGGGAACAAGTATGCTGGGATGCAATGATAAACAATGTCATGGGTTTATCATCATCAAAAAAAGAAAAACTATTGTTATGAAGTTTTGATGATTTAACAATCCACGGGAACATATAAGGGACTTAATCCCATGAGAGTTGTGAACCTGAAAGCGACACCCGATAAATAGTACATTGACAGTTTTATAATTATTGGTACAGGTTTGTCTGCTCTGCAGCAGTTGTCTAGCCAATAAAAAAGCTCCAAATACTATTTTTGTTGGGTATATATATCCAATATTTCTTGAGAAGAAAGTTTGAGGGCTTTTACACAAATTGAGCGAATGTCCTTGGTAAGGCTCTCATGCAGTACACTTGGAAGATCAGGGTTGTTTTTATTTTGTGTACTTCATTGTTCTTATAGAATGCTTGCATCTTGTAAATCAATTCTTATTCTATAAAGGGATCCGATAATCAGCAAGCCTTTGCTCTTCATTGTTGTGTTATAGCTAGAGTTAGCTATGGTGAGTTGTTGAAGTCTAAGTTGGCTAGAGTTAGTCGATTTAGTGGGTGGCTGAGCAGCTGCTTTATCTTGAACCTATGGTAGAGTTATCACAGTGAAGGGGAAGGGACTTAGAGTTAAATTCCTTGATGTCAAGAGTTTGTAATCGCACACTTTGCTCCTTTGATGATAATGGAGTTGGGTTGAAATCTTGTGAGTACGACATGGTTTTCTCCTCCCTTGAGGAAAGGATTTCCACGTAAAATTACTTGTGCCATTTCATTTTGCTTTCGTACTGTTTTACTATTTTATCAATTGTTGTTCTGCCGAGGGACCTAGTCCTTAGACACTCAATGGACGCGTGCATTCCATCATAGACCATGCAACTAGTTCAATCATCACCTAATGAGTACTTTCATAAATGTGTTCACATAAACGAGAATCAAGCTCAACAATTAAATCCATAGGATCTACACCACATCCTTAATAATTGGTATTACAAGCTTAATATACATCCCCAACACAAGGATTAAAATTATCAATAATTACATACCAAGTCAAGAGTCAATTCATACATACTATCTTACCAACATCCCCCCTTTTACCTAATCATATTTGCTAATCATTTCACTAATCCTTAATTTCACCAAAGAAAGGAAAATACCAAGTTCAATTAAACTCAACAAGGTTTAGAATTCACTTGCCTCAAAATAATCAATCAATCACTTCAACAACAATACCTTTCCCTTCTGAATTGAATCTGAAGTATCACAATCTACTCGAAAATGAATTCACGGTCATAATATGAAACTAATAATACCAAAATCAAATAATTCGGAAAAAAGGGAAAAATCATCCAAAAATTTACTATCAAAAATCAATGTCAAAATTTGAAAAAATTTAAATGAAAATATTCCTCTCAAATTAGAAAATCATCAGGAAAAATCAATTCGAAAATGAAGTTGAAACAGGTTCAGAATAATTAATTTCGTAAAAATCTCAAGTTCATGAAAATCCCAATTTTCCAATTGAACCTCCAAATTTGATGTTAAAATCAAGGGATAATTGATGGGTAATGATAAGGAGAGTGAAAAATATATTTTTCAATGAAAATAATTCAAAATATCAAGCAAAAATCGTCTAAGCCAAGCTCTCAAAGTTTAAAAATGAGGAAAATGTTAAAAAGGGGTACATAACAGTATGAAAACCCCTTTCTAATGTCGCTATTGCGACCAAAGTGTCGCTATAGCAGCACCCGTGAAAACCCTCAGGCTTCGCTTAGCAATGCCTGGTCGCTATAGCGAAGTAGGCTTTTCTATAGCAAGGTCGTTTCGCTAAAGCAAGACCTGCACCAGATCACAACAAAAATCATTTCAAAAAATTTCAAGCTCGAAATCAACTCATTCGGTACTCAATACACACAAATCATATATGCAACCCTACTAAATTCATTATTCCAGACTCAATGGAATCATCAAAAATTAAATTCGGGGCCTCCTTGACTTGAAACTCGATTAAGCGTCTTAAATCTAACTTAGGCCACTCGAAACATCAAAAACATACCGGGGCACTCAAAAATTAAGGCAAAGTTATTTTTAGTAATAAAATCACCTCTCGAGACCATCGGAATAATCAGAAAAATCAATACGAGTGCTGGAACTTAAAACGTTGATCAAAGTCAAACCAAACTCAAACTTTAACTCAATTTCCAACTCCAAACCTAAAATCCACGTAACAACTCCAAAATCTGATTTTAATAACTCTCGTAGTTCAATTTTCATATTTCGAAATTGATGGAATCGACAGAATTTTGTTTCAAGAATTGAATCTCCGAATGACTCAAAATCAAAATTAGGCAATTCAAACATCAAAAATTCAATCTTTGGCAAAAAATCTCAACTTTTACAAAAATTTTCAAAAACCAACTTTAATAATCAAACAAACGTGACTCAAGGCCTCTATCAGGAGGGGGGGTAAAATGATAATTTTGTCAAAAAAGTCAAAACTGACCTTCAGGGTCATTACATTGCCACAATTTGTTCAAACATCGCCAAAGCATCCAAGAAGTTTTAAAACTCACCCAAAACTCATTCGGACCTTTCACAAATCAAATATACTACTAGCTTGAAAATGATATTTCAAACTTAGTAAGATCAGCAGAATACAGATTTGAGGTCTTCTTAACCCGAAATTTTATTCAGTCACAACTAAACCAACTTAAGATCAAAAAGATCAAAATGCCCTCAAAACTCCTGAAAAGTACCTCAAAGCTCTTTCTAGGTCTAAAATTACCTCATGAATCTAAGGAATCATCAAAAATTCAATTCGAGCATCCAAACTTGGAATATTAACCAAATTCAAACCTTGTTGAAAATTACTCGAACTTCCAAGCCAAGACCTCACATCCACAAAACAACTCCAAATTTAAAAATGATGACTGGTTTTGCTTGGTACTAAAAATCATTTTAAACAACTTAAAGCCGTCTCGAATCTCTTTTGGTTCATTGGAGTTTCTGGGAGCTCGCTCGTGGCGGTAGTGATGGAAAGGCTCTTCAAGCTCTTGTCCCAGCTTGCTGCTTCAAAATAGATAACATTCCGCTTCTTTTCTTGCATTTTTCTGTCTGTATGATCCTTTGATTCAATGTATTATGCCTGTTTATTACAATTTATGGTTTGTCCAATTTTAAATTAATCTTAGATTAAAATTAGTCAGTACTGTGTTAAATTTTGCAACCAGTGTTTCTCTGTCTCGTTTATCTCTGTTGTAGTAGTAACTAAATCATTGAGCTGTAACTTTTGGCTCTATTTTGGTATAAACATGCTTAAAGGACAGAGATAAGTTGGGTTCTGAGTTCGTATGTTGGTTCTGTTGCTACAGTTTAATGTAGAGTTAAGCCAAATTCATGTTCGTTCTTCTCTTCTTTTATGATCTTTAAAACCAATGTTATTGCTGATGTACTTGTGTGTTACTTCTTCTAATTTTTCACCCTGGTGTTGTTTTTAGTAACAATATTGCTTTGATACATGCCAGGATTACTCTGTTTTTAAACGATTGGAAGTGAGATCAATATCTGATAAATGGCAACATATCGTTTGACTGTACGGCTAGACTGAGTTTACTTCGGAACTAAAATTTGTATTGTCAAAGCCTTTGTGCAGATATCTTTAGTCCTTTGTTTGCTTTTATTCATGTGTATGGGATCTTAGACTTCATATGGTATTAACCTATATTGATTTAGTTTTACAATTAATTTATTGAGAAGTAGTCCTATTTTTTGTTTTAAAATTGTTCTCAAAAGTCTCTTCTCTTACTGTTAAAAATAGTTTCATATGTCTTGGCTCATTTAATGTTAAGATTGGTCATTTCCCTTTGTTTTCTATTTATTTTTGGGTTTTAAAATTGAGAAGTAGTCCTATTTGGACTTTATCTATGCATCATCGTTCGACTGAAATAGAAGCTGATATATGGGGATGAAGCTAATATACACTGCTATACGGAAACACGTATACAGTCGATATACAGGTTGATATGTGGTCAATATACAGGAAATGGGCTATAGAAGCCAAGGTTTCAGCAGCACCCTGAAGTGAAAAATACTAATTTGGGTCCAAACTCAGTCTACTTAAGCCTAAATATTAGGGAAATTTTTTTTACTTGAGCGAGTTCTTTATAAATATAATTACTGATTTTAGTAATACTTTTTATTTATTATCAATTATTGCATTATATAGCAATATTATGATAAATTTGCACTTGCATTAAAAGTGAATGATACATGCAATATAGATGTATTATAAGTGCTTTAAAATATACCATGCTTATTTGGTAAGAAATTGACAAAATTTGTGCTAAAGCGCGTGACAAATATATTATCCATCAAGAGAACATGTATTATATCACGCCCCGGGAGGGTACCCTTGGCGTGGCCGGCACTGAAGACTATTGTTAGTCCCCAAGCGAACCACTTAGCCTCCTCACATCATTCAATCACATACTTCTAATGAACAGCGGAAATTATATGCAAGTAATGGACACATCTCATCTAAAGTTCTCAAGGAATATAGATAAAAAAATGAAGGCTAGTAGAAAGAACTAGCTCACAATCTCAACATCGATACTCGACACATGTCTATGAAGCCTCTATCACTAAATCATGTGGTGCCAATGACAGACCCATGGCTACCCAAAGCAAAATAAGAAAATAGTCCAATCCTAACTCTAAAGCATGATGAAATAAAATAATGGTTCCTCCGGAGTAGGGGAGGCTCACCAAATCAGCTTCGAACTTCTGATCTTCAACGAAGCGCCTGTTGATGATCTCTAGTACCTGCCTCTGCATCATAAGACGATGTAGTCCAGAGTGGACGTCAGTACTTGGAATGTACTGGTATGTAAAATAGCTGAATGAAACAGAAACCGGTAGAAAATATGGAAAGTAACATCACGTCAGAATAAACATCATAATCACATTAAACGCCAGCTTGCCCATCTACGAAAGAGTACAGAGTGGACAAGTGACACACCATTATCTCAGACTCATCAAAAGTCTCAACTCATCACATGAATCATCTCAGAGGAGTTCACCCCCTCTCATCACATCTCATCTAGACTCAGAGTAAGGTACGAATTTTCCCGGGAGTTTCTCTTAGCCGACAACACTCACTTATGAGCCAGTGAATGTACAACAATCACCCTGATGTTGCCACAGTGGTCCCAAACTTGCCAGGTAAGGAACACTGGATCCCATATCAATATACCCGACATGGAATCAAACTGAACAGATCCTCTATTACTTTCAGGGACTGTTACACCTCGAGGGAAACCATATGTATATATGTGATGATTTAAGCCTCTCCTACGTTTGACGACGTAGTTAATGAGTTCGAGGGGGACTCACTCCTGCTCATTTCGGTGCTCGATACTCCTCCCGACTCAGTGCTCATAAAATCAACCTCAACCAGTCTCAAAGGGATTCACTCCCCGTCAACGACTGCTAGTCTCATAGGGACCCACTCCCCGTCCACGACTGATATTTCACCGGGACCTTGGCCCTTTCAGCAATTATCTCATAGGGACTTCCACCCTATCATCACATCTCATAGGAATTTTAACCCTATCATCAACACCTCCTCAATGACTCAAGATTATATAACCGTCATTAGGAAACAAGCAAATAACACATCAGTAGAGCTCATTTATAGAGACTCATAAAACAATCAAGATTTCATCAACTCATCATCACAGTCAACAATCCCAATGCAAGGCTCTAGACTCAAATCTCAAGTGCATCATGCATGCTTTTCAAATTAGTCATGTAGGGTTATGCAAACCCCATGAAGGTATTCAATTTAAGAAAACAATTAGTATGATGATCATCAACATAGAAAACATGTAATTTCAAATAAAATTATCAAGAAAATCCATCAAGAAATCATGCATGTAGACTCTTCAATCATCAATTCATCTATGACCTCTATGGGGCACATGAGAGAACAATCCCATGTTTTAGTTTAGCCTTACATACCTGTGGTGCAATTGTTCAACCGGGTGATGCCGAGGATCTCTTCTCGTATTTCTCACCCCAAGCCTTTCTCTCCTCTCCTTAAGCCCTAGCCTTGTTAGATTTTGGAATAGGACTTAGAATAGGTTTTGTTAGGCTCTTTTCGTGTAGAAACGACTTTACTAGCCGTGTATTAGTATTTAAGAGGGGTTAGGGATTGACCGAAATGCCCCTTGAAATAAATTAGAAACTTTCAGTTCGAAAAATACACGGTCCGCGAGGCGGACCTATCGCGAACTGTGCATTTTTGGAAAAGTGTTTTTAAACGAGTTTTCTCCATCCCATAGAAAATCTAGTAAAACATATAAGTGTCCCTCCTTGGCAGGTGCGCGTCGCGCCTCTATCGCTGACAGTCACTGTTTTGAGACTTGGATCGAAAATTTATCTTTCGATCGGGTCGTCCTAAAATTTGACCCGGACCATTTTCCCACTCTATTGTTCATACTGATTACGAATCCGATCTCGGATTTGCCATACAACCCTTGAAGATGCGTTACGCGTATACCCTCACTCTAGGGGCATTTTGGTAATTTTATCGGGCGTCACATCATCTCTCCCTTGGGATCATTCGTAATGAGGAGTAGAGATGGGGATTAAGGCACGAATAGACTCAAGACTCATTCCCACACTCAATTCAATAAATCAACCCTCGACTCAATGATAGTAAATCACATAAAAGAATAGAACACTTGGCTTAGTGAAGAGTAAGGATTTTTACCTTCAGTCCTTTTACCATCAGTTGGCACGAACAGGTGCGGATACTTTGCCTTCATCTCCTCCTCAGCTTCCCATGTGGCTTCTTCAACGAATTGATTCCTCCACAGGACTTTGACTGAGGCTATTTCTTTGTTCCTTAGTTTACGAATCTGACGATCAAGAATTTGAACCGGAACCTCTTCGTAAGATAGGTTATCCTTCACCCCTATGCTATCAACAGGGATCACCAAGGCCGGATTTCCCAAGCATTTCTTTAGCATTGACACATGGAACACCGGGTGCACCCCATCTAACTCGGAAGGCAACTCTAACTCGTAAGCCACCTTCCCAATTCTCTTTACAATTTGATAGGGTCCAACATAACGTGGACTCAGCTTTCCCTTCTTCCCAAACATTAGGACACCCTTCATAGGTGACACTTTCAAGTACACCCAATCGTCCACTTCGAACTCTAAGTCTCTCCTTCTCACGTCGGTGTAAGATTTTTGGCGACTTTGGGCAGTTTAAACCTCTCTCTAATGACCTTGACCTTCTCTATCGACTGGTGGACAAGATCAGGTCCAATGAGCTCCGCTTCTCCAACCTCAAACCACCCAATAGGCGATCTACACCTCCTTCCGTACAAGGCTTCATAAGGAGCCATTTGAATGCTTGCATGATAATTATCGTTATATGCAAATTCAGCCAGTGGCAAATGATCATCCCAATTCCCTTTGAAGTCAAGGACACAAGCTCTCAACATATCCTCCAGTGTTTGAATTGTACGCTCCGCCTGACCATCCGTCTGTGGATGGAGAGCGTACTCAGGTTCACCTTAGTACCCAAACTTTTCTGAAATGATCTCCAGAACTGGGAGGTAATTGAGCTCCTCTGTCCAAGATGATGGACAAGGAGACTCCATGCAACCTCACAATCTCTTGGATGTACAACTTGGCATACTCTTCTGCAGTGTTCGTTGTCTTGACTACCTGGAAATGAGCTGACTTAGTCATTCTGTCCACGATCACCCATATCGAATCATGTTGCTTTCGAGACCTTGGTAGACCAGTGATAAAGTCCATATTAATCATCTCCCATTTCCACTCCGAAATTTCAAAGTTCTGAGCCAATCCATATGGCCTTTGATGCTCAACCTTCACTTGTTGGCAATTTGGGCATTTCGAAACGAACTCCGCGATGTCCCTCTTCATTCCGTTCCACCAATAAACCTCCCTTAAGTCATGGTACATTTTGGTGGAGCCAGGATGAATGTAATATCTAGTGTTATGAGCTTCTGCCATGATTCTGTCTCGTATGCCATCAACATCAGGGACACACAATCGACTTTGATATATTAACACTCCATCTCCCCCTTTGGAGAAGACCATCAACCTCTGATTTTTGACTATCCTCCTTCAATTGAAGTATGACAGGGTCTTGGTCTTGCTTTTCCTTCACCTCCACCACTAACGACGAAGCAGACCCGTCCTGGACATTAACTCCTCCTTCGTGGTTCTCCTCAAGTCGGACTCCCAATCGAGCCAACCGGTGCACGTCCTTGGCTAACTCCCTCTTTCCTTCCCCCACATGGGTTGTGCTACCCATTGATAACCTGCTAAGGGCGTCAGCAACAACGTTAGCTTTACCTGGGTGATAGTGAATGCTCATGTCATAATCCTTGAGCAATTCTAACCATCTCCTCTTTCGCAAATTGAGCTCTTTCTGGCTAAAACCATACTGCAAACTCTTGTGGTCAGTGAACACATCCACATGCACTCCGTACAAGTAGTGCCGCCAAATTTTAAGTGCAAACACCACTGCTGCCAACTCGAGGTCATGGGTTGGGTAGTTCCTTTCATGAACCTTGAGTTGCCTGGAAGCATAAGCTATCACTTTCCCCCTCTGCATTAATACGCATCCCAATCCAACCATCGAGGCATCACAATAAATTACAAAGTTTTCGGTCCCGTCGGGTAAGGTTAGGACTGGTGCAGTAGTTAACCTTGTCTTCAATTCCTGGAAACTCTTTTCACATTTTTGGAACCACTGGAACCTGACCTCCTTCTGAGTCAATTTGGTCAGTGGCGCGGATAGGGAAGAAAATCCTTCCACAAACCTGCGTTAGTAGCCTGCCAGCCCCAAGAAACTTCTAATATCAGTCGGAGTGGTCGGTCGGGGCCAGTTCTTAACCGCTTCAATCTTTTGGGCATCCACTCGAATACCATCACTGGAAACAACGTGGCCTAGGAAGGCCGCTGACTCACGCCAGAATTCACATTTGGAGAACTTTGCATACAATTCATGGTCTTTAAGAGTTTGGAGGACCACTCTGAGGTGGTTAGCATGCTCCTCCTCACTCCTTGAATATACCAGGATGTCGTCGATGAACACAATCACAAACAAATCAAGATATGGCTTGAACTCTCTAATCATCAAGTCCATAAAGGCGACAGGTGCATTCGTCAGTCCAAAGGACATGACCAAGAACTCAAAATGGCCATATCTAGTCCTGAAGGCTGTCTTTGGAACGTCACACTCCCTCACCTTCAACTGATGGTAGCCAGATCTAAGGTCTATCTTAGAGAAGCAAGAGGCGCCCTGAAGTTGGTCAAACAAATCATCTATCCTTGGGAGGGGATATTTGTTCTTTATCGTGACCTTGTTCAGTTGCCTATAATCGATACACATTCTGAGGGACCCATCTTTCTTCCGTACGAATAAAACAGGGGCACCCCATGGTGAAACACTTGGCCTAATGAAGCCCTTTTTTAGCAAATCTTTTAGTTGCTCTTTCAATTCTTTCAACTCAGCGGGGGCCATCCTGTAAGGTGGGATCGAAATAGGCTGGGTATCTGGAAGAACATCAATCCCAAAGTCAATCTCCCTATCGGGAGGGACTCTGGGCAGATCATCAGGAAAGACTTCTAGAAACTCGTTGACAATCGGAACTGACTCAAGAGTTGGGGACTCAACATCATCAGACTTCACTCTCACCAAGTGATAAATACAGCCTTTGGAAATTAACTTCCGGGCTTTAAGATATGAGATAAACCTTCCCCTAGGTGTCACTGAGTCACCCTTCCACTCTAGAACTGGTTCATTTAGAAACTGGAACTTAACCGTTCGGGATCTACAATCCATAGAGGCATAACAGGCGTGAAGCTAATCCATGCCGAGGATCAAATCAAAGTCAACCATCTTTAACTCGATCAAATCAATAATGGTGTTCCTATAATGGATGGACACTACACAAGCTCTATAGACTCTTTTAGCTTGAATAGACTCACCCACCGGAGTAGAAACATCAAAAGGTTCAAGAAGACTCTCGGGGGTTTTATCAAATTTACTGGCCACATAAGGAGTTACAAACGACAATGTGGCACCAGGATCCATCAAAACATAGCAATTAAAAGTAAAGACTCGGATCATACCCGTCACAACGTCTGGGGAATTTTCCTGATCTTGGAAACTCCCCATAGCATATAGGCAGTTTGTGGCCCCGCCTGTACCTGACATAGTGGCCCTCGGGTTCCCTTTAACCGGTGGGGCCGATGCAGCAGACTGGGCCTGGCCAGCCCATTTTGGACAATCCTTTTTGTAGTGGCCTACTTGGCCACACCCGAAACATGCATCATTCCTGTCGCGGCATCTCCCCCGGTGCGTCTTCCCACAGTTATCACACGGTGGCCTACTCTGAGAACCTTGAGCCACACTAGCTTGGGATTGGGGTCCGTGGGTCCCTGTATTCCGGTACCTTTGATCATACGTGCCTTTAGGCACAGGTGCGCTAGCAGCTGAGGGTGCTGGAAATTGATTCCCATTACCTCTCCTTCCACCCTCGTGGCTGGATGTCTTAGCCCTCTTGCACTTGAACTCTTCCCTGTCCTGTTGTCTTTCTTCGTCAGCTTGCTGCACGAATGTCATCAATCGCCCGATATCCATGTCACTCACAAGCATAACTCCTCTCCCATCTCTCTTAGGTCCTCTGTTCAACCCATCTACATACATTCCCATCCTTCCCCTCATGTTAGCAACCATGTCTGGAGCATAGCGGGATAGTTGCGTGAATTTCAACCCATACTCATGCATGGTCATAGAGCCCTGCTTCAGATTTAGGAACTCCCTTACCTTAGCCTCTCTTTTCTCTCTTAGGAAAAAGCGTCCCAAGAAAGCCTCCTCAAACACAACCCACGTCACATAGGGAGCATCATCCCCTCGGCCCTTATTCCATTGGTCGAACCACAGCCTGGCCACCCCTTTGAGTTGGTAGGCGGCCAATTCAACCCTATCAACATCAGCCGCATGCATCACTTGGAACACGTTCTCAAGTTCCTCCACATAGTTATCAGGGTCTTCAGTAGATGCCGACCCTGTTAACTCAGGCGGGTTCATCCTAAAAAATTCTCGGACTCTAGAGGTGTCATGAGTGTCCATTCTGCCCGCTCCTTGTCTCACAGGAGGTGCCGCAACAGCCTGGGTTAGAGCTCGGATAGCCTGGCGTAACTCGGCATTGGATACCTCATCTTGAGGGGGTTGTTCGACAGGAACAGTTGGATCCATAGGCCCCTCGGGTACTTGAGGCTCATGTGGGTTAACAACTCGCCTGGCAGGTCGTCCTATTCCTCTGACAGCTCCTCTAGGAGGCATGTTATCGATTCTGCACGTGTAGCGCACGAATTAGAAGATAGTTTTCATGGAGCTCATTTCTATCGCACGAATTGGAATAAGAAAGAAGTGTACCCATTCCTAATGTCCCATAGCCTCCTGCTTATGGCGTGTGGTCGACAACACACCCATAAACAAGACTCTACTAGACACGGCTTCATAGACTCCCTAGGACACTTGAACTCTGTGCTCTGATACCAAGTTTGTCATGCCGCGGGAGGGTACCTTGGCGTGGCCGGCGCTCGGATACTATTGCTAGTCCCCGAGCGAACCACTTAGCCTCCTCACATCATTCAACCACATACTTCTAATGAACAGCGGAAATTATATGCAAGTAATGGACACATCTCATCTAAAGTTCTCAAGGAATATAGATAAAAAAATGAAGGCTAGTAGAAAGAACTAGCTCAAAATCTCAACATCGATACTCGACACCTGTCTTTGAAGCCTCTATCACTAAATCATGTGGTGCCAATGACAGACCCATGGCTACCCAAAGCAAAATATGAAAATAGTCCAATCCTAACTCTAAAGCATGATGAAATAAAATAATGGTTCCTCTGGAGTAGGGGAGGCTCACCAAATCAGCTTCGAATTTCTGATCTTCAACGAAGCGCCTGTTGATGATCTCTAGTACCTGCCTTTGCATCATAAGACGATGTAGTCCAGAGTGGACGTCAGTACTTGAAATGTACTGGTATGTAAAATAGCTAAATGAAACAGAAACCGGTAGAAATATGGAAAGTAACATCACGTCAGAATAAACATCATAATCACATTAAACGCCAGCTTGCCCATCTACGAAAGAGTACAGAGTGGACAAGTGACACACCCGTATCTCAGACTCATCAAAAGTCTCAACTCATCACATGAATCATCTCAGAAGAGTTCACCCCCTCTTATCACATCTCATCTAGACTCAGAGTAAGGTACGAATTTTCCCGGGAGTTTCTCTTAACCGACAACACTCACTTATGAGCCAGTGAATGTACAACAATCACCTTGATGTTGCCACAGTGGTCCCAAACTTGCCAGGTAAGGAACACTGGATCCCATATCAATATACCTGACATGGAATCAAACCGAACAGATCCTCTATTACTTTCAGGGACTGTTAAACCTCGAGGGAAACCATATGTATATATGTGATGGTTTAAGCCTCTCCTACGTTTGGCAACGTAGTTAATGAGTTAGAGTGGGACTCACTCCTGCTCATTTCGGTGCTCGATACTCCTCTCGATTCAGTGCTCATAAAATCAACCTCAACCAGTCTCATAGGGATTCACTCCCCGTCAACAACTGCCAGTCTCATAGGAACCCACTCCCCGTCCATGACTGATATTTCACCGGGACCTTGGCCCTTTCAGAAATTATCTCATAGGGACTTCCACCCTATCATCACATCTCATAGGGATTTCAACCCTATTATCAACACCTCCTCAAGGACTCAAGATTATATAACCGTCATTAGGAAACAAGCAAATAACACATCGGTAGAGTTCATTTATAGAGACTCATAAAACAATCAAGATTTCATCAACTCATCATCATAGTCAACAATCCCAATGCAAGGCTCTAGACTCAAATCTCAAGTGCATCATGCATGCATTTCAAATTAGTCATGTAGGGTTATGCAAACCCCATGAAGGTATTCAATTTAAGAAAACAACTAGTATGATGATCATCAACATAGAAAACATGTAATTTCAAATAAAATTATCAAGAAAATCCATCAAGAAATCATGCATGTAGACTCTTCAATCATCAATTCATCTATGACCTCTATGGGGCACATGAGAGAACAATCCCATGTTTTAGTTTAGCCTTACATACGTGTGGTGCAACTGTTCAACCGGGTGATGTCGAGGATCTCTTCTCTTATTTCTCACCCCAAGCCTTTCTCTCCTCTCCTTAAGCCCTAGCCTTGTTAGATTTTGGAATAGGACTTAGAATAGGTTTTATTAGGCTCTTTTCGTGTAGAAACGACTTTACTAGCCATGTATTAGTGTTTAGGATGGGTTAGGGATTGACTGGAATGCCCCTCGAAATAAATTAGAAATTTTCAGTTCGGAAAATACATGGTCCGCGACGCGGACCTATCGCGAACTGTGCATTTTTGGAAAAGTGTTTTTAAACGAGTTTTCTCTATCCCGTCGAAAATCTGGTAAAACATATAAGTGTCCCTCCGTGGCAGGTGCGCGTCGCGCCTCTGTCGCGGACAGTCACTGTTTTGAGACTTGGATCGAAAATTTATCTTTCGATCGGGTCGTCCTAAAATTCGACCCGGACTATTTTCCCACTCTATTTTTCATGCTGATCACGAATCCGATCTCGGATTTGCCATACGAGCCCCGGAAGATGCATTACGCGCATACCGTCATTCTAGGGGCATTTTGGTACTTTTATCGGGCGTCACATATTATATATACACAAATTATACCACATTTATACCCTATTTATACAATATCTATATAGCATTGATACATTACATATATACTATTTAACTGTTAGTTATTATATTAAAAAATAAAAAAAAATTAGTTGTTTAACCATGGTAATAGTAGCTAGTAAAAAATAAAAGTAAGTTGTAGCTAATAAAAAATAACATTATTTAATAATGATTAAATTTATGATTAAATAGAAATGAATTGTCGCTAACTAGCTGATTTGGCCATATTTCATCTTCTTCTTCTTTATTTTTGGGCTAAACTTTTTGGGTAAACAAATAATTTTTTTGGTACATATTTAAAATGATTCCCTAAATATTATTCTACTATTTGATTTGTTGACTTTTAAATCTAACTTAGTAGAACTCTTTAAAAGATGAATTGTGTTAAGTTTACATCATTAATTTGGTTTATCAATTCTTGGATTTCTTTTCAACACTTTGGCTACGTTATATTCGAGACTAATCAAGTGTTTTAAGTTAAGTTTTTTACTCAAATAACTTTTAAAAATGCATATATTTTATATAATAAAAATTTTCCATCGCTTAAAGTTTAGTTAAATCGTCGGATAATTGCACATTAGAGACTGTTGACACTTTCTCAAAATAGAAATAAGAATCTTTTTCTATTTTCTCTAAATGTTTAAAAATTGATCTGTTAGAGTTTTCTTAAATTATGGTTTCTTGATATTTTTTTTTTTTTAAATTAAGTGGTGATTCAATTCTAAGTACTTTTATTTAATTATGAAAATATTTTTGATATTTTAAAGTGATTTTTAAAAGAAGTAAAATTATGACCTATTAACAAGGAGTGTGCAAACTTCTGCCCCATTATGATTATTCTCCTGCTATTTGTAACATTGACATGAGTATTAAAGCGATGAGAGCTTTGATGAAGAAGAAATAGTGAGCCGTTCTTGGTTCAACAAATAAAGTTTTATGGGCTTATCAAATCCAACATGAAAAAATAATTCAGTGAAGGAAGAATAGACTTCAACAATTTGGCTCAGATACCAATAAATAATTGCAGGATCACTTGAACAGAGGACTCTAATTGTTGTCTCTCTGTTGCTTCTATACTAATAACATAATATATGTTTTCACTATCTGTCTTATATTTCTCTACATTTATCGGTGTTTTTTGAAAATTTTCTACATTTATCGGTGTTTCTTAAAAATTTTCTATTAATTGTAAATTTTTTGTTCGACTAGTATTTTTCTTTGGACATACATTTGCCAAATATTTTATGTCACCACAAGTAAAACATTCTATCTTATTTTTATAGTTTCTATCAGTTCTATATTTTCTAACATGTTTATTTCTATCCAGATATGGTGTTTTAGTTGATGACTTTCTTTAGTAATACCTTCTTCTATTATATGGCTTCGCGTAATGTGGCCCATTTCTTTTATAGCGTTTTTTTCTATTTGGATCTTTATCATAGCTTTGAGTAGTATGTATTATGTTTTTGTAGATTCTCATCTCATTTTGCTATAATTGTTTTTTAATTTGTATATTCGTATATTTTTCGGTTAATATTTTCACTACGTGTTGCACCCTCTGTCCTATTGACTATCTAGCATTTGGATTTTTTATCACTCCTCTTTTATATCATTTTTCTTCTATATCTCGTCTCAAAGCTCTTGATAATTTATTAAATAGTTTTTTTCCTAATTCTTCGTCAAACGAATTTCCGCTAATTGTACAATAATAGTAATAATCTTTTAGAAAAGTCTTTATGTAAAACCAACAAAACCAATTAAAACTAGTAAATCCTAAGCCGTTGAATGATACAAAATACTTCTCAAGAAATACACAACTATATAGACATTATAGAGAAGACTATTGTTAGCCATAGGAAACGAGATAACGGTAATACATCTAATTAATCAAGAATCATTTAAAAGGGTAATAAATACTACAATGACTCTCATGCACATGAGATTAAATGTAATTGGATTAAAAGGACTAACTAGAAAAAACTTACGAACTAAAGTGTAAATTGTAATATATGACGATAGATGGTTTGATCTAAAGAAATCCATCATAGGACCAACCGAGGTGGATACGACTAACAATGGAGGAATATTCTACACTATCCCTGATTTCATGTTAAACTTGAGAAAATTCGAAAAAAATATAAAAATTGAAGTACAAACTAAAGGTTATGAAGAAATGGAAAGGTGTAATAATCTATTAATGTGTGTAAGGATTTATAGGAAAAAATGCCCTAAGTAGTTATATAAAATTTAAGATTAAAGTAGATAATATAGTTAAAGTAACGGGAGATAAAGAAATAAAGCTAATAAAACCAATAAAGTTAAATCCAGAAAAATATGCAGGGTTAGAATGAAATTTAGAAAGGTTTAACAAGAAAACCATATTGGTACCAAAATCCCATTTGATGTATACAAATACTAAAGGAGAGACATCTATAAGATTCACTTATTATAAATACATTATGTAAAAGGAATTAGATGACAAAATAGACACAACCATAGAAATGATGAATGTAGAAATAATAAGAAGAATTTGGGATAGAGGAAGCCTTGAGAAAGGCGAAAAGAAGGTATGAAGAAAATACAAGTGCAGCATACATTTAAATGCAAAAAGTGTAAGTTAGGTGCGATGAACTTAATAGAAACAGAATTGCACTTTAAAAAGTGTGAATTTAGAATAAACAACTTAGGAAATAGAGAACAACAAAAAATATAAACAAAACTAGATGACCTTGGCAAAATTGTCAATAAAATCTACGATAGTCTTGAGGAGATAGAGTCGGATTCGGTTATAAGTCAGAAAGAATTTGTTGAATCAACTAGTTTCAGCCCTTTTCAACGAACGACACAGCAACATAAAGTAGACACGAGTACCAAAAATGTACCATGATGAAGAGTGTTTAGAATAAATTCAAAAATAGTAACGAAAAACATAAAACTTGTAGGAAAAAGAATGCCGATAGAAGAACCAATTAAGCTACAAGAAGGAGGTAACAAAGGAAAGATACTAAACATAGTCGTGCACGACCCACAAATATGGAACACAATCATATATCTCTGGAAAGGAATAGTCGTAGTTGACTATATAAAAACATACCAAGATACAGATTCAAAAACAATGTATAAATATATGGAGACTTTCTTCAGAGAATCGGCAAAAGCTCTATGGGAAGCTTATAAGTCTAACTTCCCACAAGAATTTCAAGCTTTATTTAATATGAGAGCTAATCTATATAATTTTACTAACAAATACACAGTTTGATTACGGAAGAAGACCCGAATAGTAGATTAATAATATTACAAAGAAATGCTCTAATAAATTAGAACAACATATATATATATATATATATATATATATATATATATATATATATATATATATATATATATATATATATATATATATATATATATATATATATATATATATATATATATATATATATATATTATAGTGCTAGGTTTATGATTTAGATCTTGTTAGATTCTGGTTTCTAGTTTTATATTAGAAGAACTTGTTAAATCTTGGGGGATACAACCATATCGGGTGAAATATATTAAGGACAATATCTTTTGACATGCCTCAAATTATACGAATTCCTTGCAAGTACTGATGAGCTCGTGATGAAGTGTTTGTGATCATGACAATATTCGTGTTCATGAAAATGAATTATTTTCCGTAAGATTTACAACAACTTCTTCTATCATTTTATCTGTCTATGTTGACATTCAATTCCAAACAGTTGTTTTTTTTATAAAGTGATGTAATCTAAGTTAAGTAGCTCCTACATTTGTGGACCGTGTTTCATTTATGAAAGATTGAGTTGAGAGTGTTCGCATTTCTTTTGATGTTTTGTGTCGAATGAAAGGGTGGGCTTACCAATCCTGGGTATTAGGTTAGGTTCTGAGATAGGTGCCATTATGTATCCTGAATTGTGGACCGTGATGCTAGTATTTGCACTAAATTTCTTTAGTGTGAAAATATACTGCAATCACAAAATAAATAAGAAGAATAATTTTATTCATCAAGATTGTGTGTACAAATGTATTGCTAGTTTGATTCTTTTCTCTTAAGATTTCTACATATTCAAGGACAATTAGTGTATTTCTCGAATTATGATGATTTGGACTTCATTTTCATGAAGTGAATTGTGGTGTTCTTGAAGTGATGGTAAAAAAAAGTGGCATGTTTTGTGTTGGAAAATATTACACAGCGGAAGCATTACCAAGATCTTATCGCTTACATGAATAATAGATAACAATCACAAATACGTATCACACAAGGTATACAGAAAATTAATTCAAGGAATACCTCTTGAAGTGTGTGCAGATGTCTTGAAGCAAGCCAAACTCGAGATCCACGGTCTTCTACAGTGATCCCAAATTAACACCCTAATTCTTTTCTTTTTCTCTCTCTTGTGTGTTGTGTTCTAGGTTAGGAGAAAACCTATTTATAGAGGACCTTTCCCAATCCAAAAAGAACAAGGAAACCTCCTTTTCTTGAAATACAAGAAACCTTTTTTATTAGAATTAGGATTCTGATTTCTTGTTAAATATGAGCACTGTAGGGACCACAAAATTTATTACTGAGGCTACCAATTATGGAAATAATTCTTTTTTAATCTGAATTATTCTTACCATACCACTAAAAATTCGTAATTGCATTCCTCCATTTATATTTCAAAATTTCCCATTAAACACTTATGTAATTCCCCATGTTAAGACTACAGATACTAATCAATAAAATAAATTACTGACGAATTTAATTTAATGATTAATTTCCTTTAGAGCAATACTTAACTTATTTCATGCGCCAGATTTATAAATCTACCGGCCGAGTTTGCACATGAAAACTTATAAGTTTCTTATAAAAAAGTGTATCATCAATCTCTATATTGAGACATGGATTCCATCAACTAACTAATTATTTCACCAATATATATTATTGTCATCCAACTTATCAGGCATATTGACCCATTTCAGAATCTCACCTTTTAGTAAATCAAAATGATAAGTAATATATATAACTTATAATCGTTATATCAGGATTAAGAATATAAGTACATTTAATAGTTTAGAGAACATGTTTTTATCAATCAGTCCAAAACATCTATCTCTACTTGGTACCCTTCAATACATATAAAATGTATTAACACGAGAAGTTAGAACTATACCATTCTCATAATCAAGATAAATTACATATAATCTCGTGCTACTATCTACCTGATGGTTTGTCCAATTTTTCATCTAGATTGTGAACTATAATTTCAACTTATAAGAACCGACAATTTGATCTTCCGTGTATAAGCTCAAACTCTATACACCAAATCATCTACTATATAAGTTGAGGACACATATATGACAAATTGATCTATTCAAAGTAACACTTTATTGAGTTGAATAAATAAATAAACAATTGTTCAATAAATAATAATATATCTAAACGCATGGTTTATAGTATATCCTAACAATCTCCCACTTAGACTCATAACCATGCACCCACAACTCTAACACCCATTCCTTCAACATGTCTATCAAAAGACTTTTGCGGTAAAGCTTTTGTGAAAGGGTCTGCCAGGTTGTTTTCTGATGCAATCTTCGCAACCACCACATCTCCTCTTTGCACTATGTCTCGAATCAAATGATATTTACGCTCGATGTGTTTTGCTTTCTTATGACTTCGTGGTTCTTTTGAATTTGCAACCGCACCACTATTATCACAAAATATTGTGAGTGAAACTTTCATCGCAGGAACTACACCCAAGTCTTTTAGAAAGTTTCTAAGCCATACTGCCTCCTTAGCTACCTCAGAGGCTGCTACATATTCGGCTTCCATGGTGGAATCAGCAACACCAGTTTGCTTAATGCTCCTCCAAATAACAGCTCCACCTCCCAAAGTAAACACATTTCCTGAGGTCGACTTTCTGGAGTCCTTATCAGATTGGAAATCTGAGTCTGTGTACCCTATGGACACCAACTCACTCGAATGATAGACCAACATATAATCCCTAGTCCTTTTCAGGTACTTGATTATATGCTTAACTGTTGTCTAGTGTTCTCGTCCAGGGTTAGACTGAAATCTGCTAACCATGCCTACAACAAAGCAGATATCAGGTCTAGTGCACAACATCGTATACATGAGACTTCCTACAGTTAATGCATAAGGAACTGCCTTCATGCTTTTTATTTCCTCATCTGTCTGAGGACACTGATCCTTAGATAAAGAAATTCCATGTCTGAAAGGGAGAAATCCTTTCTTGGACTCATGCATGCTGAACCTAGTGAGAATTGTATCAATATAAAGAGCTTGAGATAAGCCTAACATCCTTTTATTGCGATCACGTAGGACCTTGATACCAAGAATGTGAGCAGCTTCTCCCAAATCTTTCATATCAAAATTACTGGACAACCATTCCTTAACTGAATTCATCACGCCCACATTGTTTCTTATGAGCAAGATATCATCTACATATAATACCAAGAATACCACTTTGTCCCCATTCCACTTTTTGTACACGCAAGACTCGTGAAGACATTGCTCAAAACCAAAAGTCTTGATCGCATTGTCAAAACAAGTATTCCATGCCCTAGAAGCTTGCTTTAATCCGTAAATGGACCTTTTAAGCTTGCACCACATGTGTTCTTTTCCTTTCTCTATGAAACCATCTGGTTGTCGCATAAAGATGCTCTCATCAAGACTTCCATTAAGGAAAGCTGTCTTGACGTCCATCTGCCAAATCTCATAATCATAATGAGCAGCAATGGATAAGAGAATTCTAATAGTCTTAAGCATGACTACTGGCGAAAAAGTTTCCTCATAATCGATCCCTTCTTTCTGAGTAAACCCTTTTGCAACAAGTCTAGCTTTGTAAGTTTGTACTTTTCCGTCTACTCCTCTCTTTTTCTTATAGATCCACTTGCATCCAATGGGTTTGACTCCATCTACAGGTGGTTCTACAAGATCCCAGACTTTATTAGAGTACATGGACTCCATCTCTGATTTCATAGCAATGATCCATTTTTCTACATCTTTATCTTGTAGTGCTTCGTTGTAATTCAAGGGTTTGGTATTCAACTCTTCAGGGATTCTGTCAAAAGACTCTCCCAAGAGTGCATACCGAAGTGGTTTTCTTATCACTCTCCCACTACGACTAGTCACTACAGGTGCAGGGGCAGATGCAAAGAGAGTTGCATTACTATGATCTTGTGGTTGAACCACATCATTTGTAGGATCTTGAGTCTCTATGTTATCTTCATCACCTTGCGGTGTGGAGATATTAACAACTTCTTCCTCTAATGCAATCTGCTCAGTGCTACTCCCACTGCCTTGATGTAATGGATTTTCAGGAATCTGTACTTGTGGAGTTGTATGTCTATTAACATCACTCCCACTACTAGAATGTAATGGTATGTTAAGTCTAACATCTGGGGTTTTAATTTGGCTTTCAGTATATTGATTTGTTATCTCTTTCCTTAGTTCCCGTAAAACTAGTTTACTTTTGGGAACATGGTTTGTTAAAAAATCCCTTTCAAGAAACTTAGTATTGGTACTTACAATGACTTTCTTTTCCTTAGGATCATAAAACAGACCACCTTTTGTTCCTATGGGATACCCAATAAAAACACATACTTCTGTTCTAGGCTCCAATTTATCTGTCTTCCCTTTCAACACATGTGCTGGACATCCCCAAATCCGAATGTGTTTCAAACTAGATTTGCGCCCAGTCCACAATTCAATGGGTGTCATAGGTACAGACTTAGAAGGAACTAAGTTCAGAATATAATTTGCAGTTTCTAATGCATATCCCCAAAACGAAAAAGGCAAATCAGAGTAACTCATCATAGATCTAACCATTTCTAAAAGAGTCCTGTTTCTTCTTTCTGCTACACCATTTTGTTGTGGTGTTCTTGGTGCAGACATTTGAGATGTAATTCCTTGTTCTGATAAGTAACTAATGAACTCATGGGAGAGGTATTCACCACCACGATCAGATCGCAGTGACTTGATATATTTTCCATGTCGCTTCTCCGTTTCTGCCTTAAATACTTTGAATTTCTCAAAGCATTCAGACTTACGACGCAACAAATAAATATATCTATATTTTGAGTAGTCATCAATGAAAGTCACGAAATACTCATATCCACCTCTCGCTTGTATGCTCATTGGGCCACATAAATCAGAATGAATTAACTCTAACTTATTATTGGCTCTATTTCCTTTTAAGGGGAAAGGTCTCTTAGTCATTTTTCCTTCTAAACAAGATTCACATGTTGGTAGTGCCTCCACTTTTAATGAACCTAAAGGTCCATCCCAAACCAACCTTGAAATCCTATCTAGATTTATATGACATAGACGCAAGTGCCATAAATAAGTCTCATTAAATTCAGAAGAACGCTTTCTTTTGCTTGAAATGTTGACATTATTCAGTTCTTTAGTTTGTTGCAGTTCTGGAGAGACATTAATAATATAAAGACCATCAATTAATGAACTCGCAGAGATAAAATGTTTATTATAACTAATAACACAACCGTTATCAGAAAAATTAACATCATAACCATCTCTCAAAACTTTAGAAACTGAAATCAAATTTCTTCTAACAGCAGGTGCATATAAAACGTCTTTTAAAATTAAAACTCTACCACTACCAAAAGAAATGCTAAGATTTCCTAATGCTAATGCTGGAGCCGTTAAGCCATTTGCTTGAAAAACACTAACTTCACCTCTAATTAGCTTGCGCGTTTCTTGAAACCCCTGCAAAGTAGTGCAGATATGATCAGTGGCTCCTGAATCTACACACCATGAAGTGGTAGAAACAGCCGCTAAACATGTTTCAACGACAAGTGAAAGTGAGTTACCTAAGTTTTTCTTGGCTAAGAGAACTGGACACTGCGCCTTCTAATGACCTGGCATCTTGCAATGAAAACACTTGCCCTTAGGCTTTTTCACGCCTCCAGTTGAAGGTGCAACTGCTTTAACTTTTTGAGATTTTTCTTCTTCTGTCCACCTTTCGGTTTAGAATTAGAATCTTTCTCAACATGTAGTGCCATTGGTACTTGTTTTCTGATAATCATCTCTGCTGCTTGTAGCTCATTCAACAATTGCGCCAAAGACAAACTCATCTTACTCATATTATAGTTCAGGCGAAATTGTTGAAAACTATCTGGCAGAGATTGCAATATCATCTCAACTTGAGATTCATTATCAAATTCAGCCCCTAGGACCTCTAGTTCATTCAGAAGACTTATCATCTTCAGAACATGATCCCTAACAGGAGTACTTTCAGCCATCTTAGTGTTCATGAGGTCTCTCATGGCATTCTGCTTAGCTGCGCGATTCTGGTCCCCAAACATTTGTTTAAGATTCTCTAGGATCTCAAAAGCAGAGGCTGTAGCTTGATTCTGATGTTGCAGTACATTTGACATTGAAGCCAGAATGTAACACCGCACCTTTTCATCAGCCTTTTGCCATTTTTGATAGGCGAGTTTTTCCTCATCACTAGACTGTTCATCAGGTTTTAATGGACACTCTTCATGGAGTACAAATTTGTACCCTTCAGCAGTTAACACAATGTCAAGATTTCTTCTCCAGTCAACATAATTAGGACCCTCAAGTTTATTTTGACTCAAAATAGTAGCAATAGGGTTAAAAGGAGACATGTTGAATCTGAGATTGAAAAACTTACAATAGATCAATATATAGTCATATAAACATTGAATAATTAAATTCAAACTCATCATATATATATATATATATATTTATATATATATATATATATATATATATATATTCATGCATCTTGAATAGACAATCGTTGGGATTGGAGAACTACTCATACAATACACATATGTAATGACTGATTATTCACTCCATAAACTTGTATAGACCTAACTCAGTTGGAGAGTTTACTATTAGTTTAAGTCAAGTGAAAATCATAAACCCTAGTTACATTGATCCAGTCATATATTACTCAGTTTAGGAGAGTTAATACAGATTATCAAACTAGAAATTAAATACGTAATGACTTGTATTAAATTCATCCGTTAGGGAGGAAGGTCTAAGCCAGCACATAAATTTAATACTTCATTACTATTTAATTTTTGGTAATATAGAGAAGGAAGTAAAAATCACAAACCCTAGTTACATTGATCCAATCATATATTACTCAGTTTTAGAGAGTTAATATAGATTATCAAACTAGCAATTAAATACGTAATGACTTGTATTAAATTCATCCATTAGGGAGGAAGGTCTAAGCCAACACAAAAATTTAATACTTCATTACTATTTAATTTTTGATAATTATAGGGAATAAATCCTTATTATCATGTAAAATATTTTTTCAAATTTTACACAAGATTTTAAGAAAAATTATTGCCATGAAGAATTCAATTCATTCAATATATAATTACACATATGATGAAGTCACACACACACACATACATATATATACATACACATATACATATATATATACATATATATACATATACATATATACATATACATATATATATACATATATATACATATATATATATATATATATAATGAAGTCACGTATTCATTCACTTATACTTAACATTGATTTGTTCAATGTAAACAAATAATAAAAAGAATCAATAGGTTACTGGTTTGCCATTAAAGCTGGCACCTATTTCCAATTTGGTTTTCCTTTTAAATTATTAATAAATTTTAAGATATACCAGTCAAAAGATATAGGTAATACTGTCGTCATTTATACAACCAGCACATCCATTGATTTTTTTTTATTAGGTTTAGTACTCTTGAAAAAAACCGTGCCAATTTTATTTATTAAAAGAATATCAATTCAAAAGGCTCGCATTGTTGTTTCTCACAACAATATTGAAAAACTTTTCGTCTTATACCGAATTAAAAGGTAACCACCACGAAAACATATACAACTCTGTATACGTATATATTAGTTTATCCATAAAGATGTAAGCAAGGCTCTTGATGCCAATTGTTGGAAAATAATATTACACAGCGGAAGCATTCCCAAGATCTTATCACTTACATGAATAATAGATAACAATCACAAATACGTATCACACAAGGTATACAGAAAATTAATTCAAGGAATACCTCTTGAAGCGTGTGCAGATGTCTTGAAGCAAGCCAAACTCGAGATCCACGGTCTTCTACAGTGATCCCAAATTAACACCCTAATTCTTTTCTCTTTCTCTCTCTTGTGTGTTATTATTTATTATTATTTATTGAATAAATAAAAAATTATTCAATAAATAATAATATATCTAAACGCATGGTTTATAGTATATCCTAACAGTTTTGATCTCTTTACGAATATCCTGAAGTGTATGAAATATTCGAGATGTCTCTTCAAGTGAGTATAATAACATTTATATAAGCATAAACTATGATTTAGGGGTTAAGTAGCCTCCAAAAATCCTAACCGAAATTGCATATATTTAGTAGAGTCTCAACTGAAATCGAACACATCTTGTAGATTCTCATAAAAATTCGATGTCTATAGCTAGTTGAATTGCTTGTCTAGTTGAGCTCCTCACATGAATTCTGATTGGTGTGATCATATCTTTATCTATGCCTATATGTATATTATAAAGTTACATATCCAAAGCGAATAGATAGCCATGTTCCTCCTCATCCTTATCTGTCACCACCCCTTTCTCACGTCTTCATAGTATAGCTTAGTAATTTGATACCTCTATAGTTGTTACTATTTTGAATGTCACACTAGTTGTTGTACAGCAAAACTATCATACGCTATCTCCATGCATGCTTTTGACATCTTCGTCATTTTCTGTTTGGAAAATTTAAATAATCTTAGTGCTTCTTCTTTTTTCATTTTTTTTGTTTTATGTGATGAAGTACTGTTAATAGTGCAGATTGTTTTGGCTAGAGATAATATAATTAACCAACATTTGGCATCAATCAAGGTACTATAATTTCAGATAATTATATGCATGCTGTTGCACTTTTTTGTATAATGGATGTAAAAAGCCCTAACCAATCCAAATCATTTAAATGGAAGGACTAGATTCTGTGACATTGTAAAAGAATTTACTCAATGTTTAATCAATTTGAAAAAATATTTTTTTTTCTCAATAATTCTTTGATTCGAATTTTTCACATAATGTGTTTAAGATCATAAGATGAACAAATATTTTAGTATATTCTATCTATTTTTAATTTATGTTTATAAAATTTTAAAGTCTATTTACTTTTTAAAATTTTATGTAAAGTCAAATCACTAAAATTTAAATAAAAAATAAATGAAGTACAATTTATTGGGACAACGCAATTTAGGAGGTGGATTTCGTTTTCAAGGTCCTCTAATTTTCTTTTTTTGACATTAACAGCTCCTTATTTCTATTTTGTGAATTGGGACCGTTACATTTTTCTTGCATGTCTTTTTCCTTCCTAGTGCAACATACATAGATAATCATAAACTATGCACTATAATAATTAAAAAAAATGTACTGTTTAGGAAAAAGTTACTTATTCCAAAGTAAATAAGAAATTAACTGGTATATATGGACATTGGTTTTTACTAGATATCACTTGTAGTTAACTTGAAGAATATATTGCGAGTATTTTAATTAAGTGGCTTTAGCATATTATTAACTAATGTAGTATAACAGTAGAATTAGTGTAAGAAGGAAATCATTATGAGAAATAAAGAATTAGCAAAGGAAAAAAGTTAACAATTAAACAACAAAAAAGTTAATTTGGTTCCTTTTTAAAAATAAAAAAAATTGAGAAGGATATTTCTCTTTTTAATAAGTGGTGCTCTTCGTCGGACGACGAAGGGGATTCTCGTGAATATGTCCTCCCGCGTGGCCCTTTTACAAACAGGCGCACTAATGACATTGTTGTAATTGCGGTGTATTCCCGGGGTACTACGTTATTCTCTTCGGGATGTATATTTTCGCTTTTCGCTTACGCCGGTTTTCCTCTGTCTGGCTTTGTGTCCTGTGGCCGACGAAGAGAACCACCTTGGCCGACTTCTGAAGTTTAACTCTTTCTAGGTGACTACATCCACCCCCTTTCTCCGTCGTTTTCTTCGCCCTCCAAATTTGGTAAGTTGTCTTTGCACCTTAACATGTACGACGCAGGGCATTCTCGTGAATATGTCCTCCCGCGTGGCCCTTTTACAAACAGGCGCACTAATCCTTTCACTTTGTCGTACTCGGAGATCCCGAGAGTACATGCCATCTATCTGGCTTCGTGTCCTGTGGCCGGCGAACCGGACTCTAAAGAAAGGGTACCACTTATTTGGAAACTCGAAACTTGCCGGTTTCCAAGCGAAACTCGATGCTACTTGAACCACCTTGGCCGACTTGGGAAGTTTAACTCTTTCCAGGTAACTACACCCACCCCCTTTCTCCGTCGTTTTCTTCGCCCTCCAAATTTGGTAAGCTGTCTTTGCGCCTTAACATGTAAATTTAGGGTTTCCCTTGTTGATTTTTCGGTGTAATAGCTTACGACCTCTTTCAATGTTGTTCTTCCTACTGCTGCATGTTGTTTCCTCGGTGTCCCGCTTCCTATGACGTTTGGTCGGTCCTCAAAATTTAACGACGTTGCTGTCTTTCTTATTTTGGTTTTTAGGGTTTGCCCTGGGGAATTCTGAATGCCAATTTTTTTCGACGCATTAATGGCCAGCTCCGTATGATATGCATGCTCGCTGTTTGAGTGAATGTTCTGTGTTTCGTACTTCTTTGAATTTTGCTTTTGCCAGTGTTGCATGTAGTTTCGCAAGTGTGGATTTCGGATCATCTGGACCTGTATGTTTGAATTTTTATGCCGTAGTCTTTTGTTTGAAGAATGTTTACAATTGGAAAGTGATTCAAAGAACTGACCATTTCCCCGACTAATTTTCTGCTAGATAAAACATACATTAACAGAATAATATGCTTAGAAATTTCCAATTTGGAGATGTAAGCTCCACTTAGGCCACTTGAAAACATCTTGTGTGAATTCAATATGCTTGATTCATTACTTCGGTATCATCTTTCATTGGACATAGGGAAAAGGTAGTTTTCTGAACTGATCTTTACTGGACCCCTGCTCTCATGGAGTTGTTCGCACAAATGTGCAATGTGAAATTCAGTTGCACATGTGATCGTTGTTTTAATTGTGTCCTTCTCTATAACTCTAATGCAATACCTGACGCAGTCCTTCCATTAGCTTCGTTGTTATATAATTTGGTGATGATGTCAGGTAACTGATTTGATTCCCTAAATGTATGGTCTATTTGCATGTTTATATTTTCCTTTAGCTCCTGAATGTCCTTTACTATGTGCGTAATCTCCCAAGGAATTTTCCACTCATTTCATATCAGCTTGACCATAGTAGCTGGCAATTTTTCCTCGGTGTTGAAAAGTGCCTACAAATTGCTGTAGAAAAGACGGGAAGAGGCCGTGATGATTCAGACCTACATTTAGGGCCCCGGAGAAAACCCGATTTCTATCTTGGCGAGGCAAAATCCGAATCACGCGAAGAACGATTCATTTTTGCAGCCATGGTGCGGTCGTGTTCTTCTCCTCTTTGCGCCCATTCTCTGCAGATCTGAGCCTCTGTTTTAATTCCAGGTAAGGCTTCATTCCTTTGTGCCTTCTTCGGATTTGCTTGCTCCTAAGGTCGCATACGACTTACATGGTTCAACTACTTGCAAGCGATGACATGTTACATAATTTCGGTATGTGAAATTCCTTGTTGCTATACTAACATTGGTCGGTATTTTAAATTTTTTTCCCCATTACTGTATAAAGAGATGCAAAGGGTCCTTTCTTTATTGTGATAACTTTCAGTGCTTTACTATTTCCCTCTGCTCTGTGGTTGATTTGCTGATTTCCCCAGCCTTCATGATACACATTTTCATGTTAATCTTTTTACGGTATATGACTTCTTTCCGGAGAAGAAAATTTTCCCTTTTGAGCTGTAAGTTGTACTTACGCCACTGGAAAACACCTTCTCTAAGTTCATTATGCTGGATTCGTTATTCCTATATCATTTTTCAGTGGACATAGGTAAAACGTAGTTTTATCAACTAATCTTTACTGGACCCCTGCTTTGATGGATTCAGTCACAGAAATACGCAAACTGACACTACTGGAAATCTGATATATGGCAACGGTTTGACAACCGTGGCAATATGCTCCCTGTAGCTACGTTTTGAACCGTGGCAATAAACAATTAACATTAACCGTGCTATTAGAAAGAAAACCGTAGCTATAAATTTGGTATGGCAACGGTTCAGTGTAATCGTTGCAATAGAACACATATGGCAACGGTTTCCAACCGTGGCCAAATAACCCAAAAAAAATTAACCCGCGAAATAAATTATATTTCCCTCCACTCAAAAAAGAGGCGGCCCCCAAAATTAATTCTCTCTCCACTCACTCATACGCCCCCAAAATTTCCACTCTTCATCGTCTTCATCGTCTCCAGTAAGCTTACTGGTCGAGAGAGCTTACTGCCAAAATCTTCAGCATTCCGTCCTCATCTTCGTCCTCATCTTCAGATTTCTGTCAATTTGTCAACAGAACAAGATGAAGATGAAGAAGATGAAGCTTCGTTAGGGCGACATTCCTCATCTCAGATACATCTTCGTGTCCACATCAGAAGACCCGAGAAAAGGTGAGTTATTTCACTCCTCGTCTCCGGTAAGCTCCGTTAGGGCATTTCATCGTCATTGTCTGAAACACCCAAAACCCAATTGCTACGTCTCTCAGGTGAACCACGTGAAAGGTCGAGCTCCAGTGGGTTTATCGGAGGTACAAGCTCGTTGAGCTGCAAATCTCTCAAACATCTACAAAACACATCTCCAGTTCTCAAGGTCGTTGCAGAGAGGTACGATTTTTGATATACGGGCGTATTTCTTGATTTCTAAGTCCCCACAATGTGTAATTTGTTGTGCATGTACTTTATTTTTCAAATGCTGAAATTTCATTATAGGGTTTGTTGTGCGTTTTCTTGTATATTTCCCCCTCTTGTCTCGTACTGCGTTTATTGATTCTTTGCGTCTTAGCGGAATTGCTTTGTTTCAATTTCGAACCTGTTGGAGTCAGCTACTTCCTTTGTTTCCATTCAAGTATTGAGTGTCAAAACGCTTAATTTTGATCATGAATTCGGGTATGCATCTATCCAATATTTATGAATTTAGCTTACATATTTGAAACTACACTATAAGTAATACAATCAACATATCTAGCGATTTAAAATATTTTAAAGAAGTTTGAGAAAATTATAATCAAAGGAAAAGAAGTTTGAACCCCCACTTAAATCGCGATGGAGGTAGTATATGAATTCTCTATAGGAATTCAAGTAGTGTGTGTATTAAGTTCTATAGGTAACGTAAACGTAATATATGTGAGTGTGTCAAGAGTTAACTTGTAAATCACACCCCTGGTTTAAGCTCTTTCACAAAGTCTGTAATCAACTTTTTCAGACAACTGTTGGAACAAAAGCATCTGCTTTAATGTTAAGAGTTCTTCTTTGTCTAGTGTGAAGTATACTATCGCTACTCTATTATTTTATTGCCTTGTCTTGTCAATAGCTGTGAAAAAAGCAAGAAGGTTCTCCATATGGTGGTTCATTGTTCTTGGGTATGAAGGCAGTCAACTTAGAGTAATGGCTCTCACATTGAGTGTAGTTAGTAGCAGAGTATCTGAAACTGAGAAGATACGGTAAAAGAGATGAAACAGGTTTGATCACACACGGATATAGTTGCACTTTGAAGTCTACTTTTTCCCGTTGATATCTTCCACTGTACAATGTTGCTTGTCCTTGGGAAAGAAGTAAGAAACTTGGGTAATACATGTAAAATTTATCTATATGAAGAACTCTTCTTTATGCCCTATTGCCTTGAACAATTAAAGTGCTACTTAATACATGAAGCAAACTAAGGAGTGCTATTTAATAGAGCAACAAATTAAGGTCTTGATTCAACAACTGTAGCATAAGTGCTTGGCACACCATCCATATCCTAATACTTCCTCACCAAGTTTCATTTTTGTTTCTTTGAAAATGCGTGTGTTAAAATTTTAATTGCTTTTATGTTGTCACAGTGTTTGTGGTGCATTTCTGTAACTACGGGTAAATGAAATTATCCTGCTGGTGAGAGTACAGAATTCGTATTAGTAAATGATTATACATACACCACGCCCTAAGGGAGAGAAAGAAGCAGAAGAGTTAATGTTGGAACCGGATACTCATGCCCACATTCCCCCCTTGATCTATGCGAAAGGTTGTCTATCGAAAACTATCTAATAGACTTCTGTCTACGCACGGTGGTTCTTCTTTATAGAATTTGGTCATAATGTTTTCCTTATATAAGAGCTGAATTGTTGTTTAAGGGAGAGAGTGGAAATCTTCCTAAAGTTATTTATAGAAAGGATAGCCCGCCATTGGTAATTTTTTGATCTGTGGCCTTTTCTTGAAATGATTTGTGTATTGTGCTTGCTATGATATGACAGACACATTTTTTGGACCTGGAACTGTGGATACAGTTAAATGCCATATAAATTCTTTGGATACTCAGGTAGAGGATTTAATATATGAATGTGATTTAGTAAACTCATTAATTCTCCTAGAATTATGGAACTGTTAATGGCTGATCAGGCTGATATGGAACTGTTTCTTGTAGCATGAAGGCATTGCCTAATTGATGTTTTTCTGTGGTTTTTGTAAACTTAGCAAGCTGAACTTGAGGAACTAAAATTGAGTAACCAGATTTCCTCCTCAAATGAGATCTAATCCTTTTGAGAGTTAGGTCTGCAATAGTGTTAATAGCAATTTGAAGTAACCCCTAATACTCTAATCAACTTCCATCACCCAATTACCCCAAGCTTCTTCTAATCTAAATTAATTGTCGTGACTCAATTAATTCATCAAAATCTACACAATGTGTAAGTCGGTTGATTTACAATCATGATTTTTCCAGCCTAAAAAAGGTAAAAGAATATCTTGAAACATTTAAATATAATTATCAGCTTTAATATTTTGTGTAATGTCACGTAGGGTGCTCAATGGATACCGGAGATAAAAGTTGGATGGATCTCCGAAGATCCACCGCTGAATATATTTGTGGAGTTACTGATTTTCTTGATAAGGCATTTGAACGAGCCTCTCAAGGAAATGAAATATTATGCCCTTGTAAAAAGTGTTTTAATCGTTATTGGCATTGTAGAAATGTGGTTGAGGATCACTTGATTTGTCACGGATTCATTCATGGATACACCAAATGGGTTTTTCATGGAGAAGGATTTTCCTCAAGAGAAGAGCCATCTCCAACAAATGATGATGAAAGTTCTGACAAGCATGACGATATTGATAAACTACTTCATGATACTTTTATAAATGTAGAAGATGACTTGGGGCATGAAGGAATGAGGGAGGAACCATCTGAAGATGCAAAAAAGTTTTATAAATTGGTTGAGGAAGGAAAACAAGAGTTCTATCCAGGGTGTAAGAACTTTTCTAAGTTGAGTTTCACCATCCGATTATACTTGTTTAAATGTCTTCACAAGTTGACTGATGTTGCCTTTTCAGACTTGTTAGACTTGATAAGAGAGGCATTTCCATTTGCTTAGATACCTGAGTCTTTTTACAAGGCAAAAAAGGTGATAAAAGATTTAGGTCTTCATTATGAGAAAATTCATGCATGTACTAATGATTGCATGTTATTTTGGAAAGACAATGCAAAGTTAGATAATTGCTCCGTGTGTGGATCTTCAAGATGGAAGAATGTTAATGATGGCTTAACTAATAAGGGCACTAAAATTCTAGCAAAGGTTTTAAGGTACTTCCTTTTAAAGCCTAGGCTTCAGAGGATATTCATGTGTGCCGAAACATCTGTAGCTATGAGATGGCATGCTACTGAACGCCCCAAAGATGGAAATTTAAGACATCCTGCTGATGGAGAAGCTTGGAAGGATTTTGACTCCTTGCACCCTGACTTTGCTCGTGATGCACGTAATGTTAGATTGGGTCTTTCAACTGATGGTTTTAACCCATTCCGAACTATGAGCATTTCCCATAGCACATGGCCGGTTATGTTAATGAACTATAATTTGTCACCATGGATTTGTATGAAGCCGGAGTATATAATTTTATCGATGATTATTCCAGGTCCATCATCTCCTGGAAACGATATAGATGTATACTTACAACCATTGATTGAAGAGTTGAAGGAACTATGGGAAGTGGGAGTCAAAACGTATGATGCCAAAACTAACAAATCATTTACTATGCGTGCAGGTTTATTGTGGACAATAAGTGATTTTCCAGCCTTAGCAATGCTTTCCGGATGGAGCACCAAGGGGAGATGGGCATGCCCCACTTGTAATTATAATACTTCTTCTCAATATCTCAAACATAGTCATAAGATGTGTTACATGGGCCATCGGACATTTTTACCTCTTGATCATCCATATAGAAGAGATAAAAAATCATTTGATGGTAAAGAGGAGCATAGAGTTGCACCTACTCCCTTATCAGGCATACAAGTGCTTGAAGAACTTCATGAATTCAATAATGTTTTTGGAAAGGGCCAAAAGAAAAGAAAACGGAAGAATGATGGTCCATGGAAAAAGAGGTCTATATTTTTTGAATTGCCATATTGGGCAACCAACAAACTGAGGCACAATCTTGATGTGATGCACATAGAAAAGAATCTTTGTGATAGTTTGCTTGGAACTTTATTGGATATACTTGGAAAGTGCAAAGATCACATAAATTCTCACTATGACTTGCAAGTGATGGGGATACGCAAAGAGCTTCAACCGGTAGTGGATGATGATACTGGAAAGATTCATCTTGCTAAAGCTTGCTTTTCCATGAAATCAGAGGAGAAAAAGATATTTTGCACCGTTTTAAAAGATGCCAAATTACCAAAAGGGTATGCCTCTAACATATCAAATCATGTGCAAATTGAAGAGATGAAAGTATCGGGATACAAAAGCCATGATGCTCATTTTATACTGCATTACTTGCTCCAAGTTGCTGTCAGGAAAGTGTTACCCAAACATGTGTCTTTGATTCTAATTAGGTTGGGAAATTTTTTTAGAGTTATATGTAGTAAGGTTGTAAGAAGATGTGATATTAATAAGTTGAAGGCTGAAATCATAAATATAGAATGTGAGCTTGAAAAGATTTTTCCTCCCTCCTTTTTTGATATAATGACACATTTGCCTATCCATTTAGTAGATGAAATTAAACTTGGGGGCCCAACTCATTTGCGTTGGATGTATTCTTCTGAAAGAAATATGTGTGAATTCAAGGGGCTTGTTCGTAATCGAAAAAATCCAGAAGGATCAATAGTAGAGGGATTTTCAGCTGTGGAGTGTTTGACTTTTTGTTCAAGATACCTACCTGATTGCGTAAAGACAAGATTCAGTAGGTATCAAACTGAGGATGATGACGACACTCAAGCAGAAGGAGATGATTTATCACCTTTATTTCCTAAGATAGGTCATCCAATCGGAAGTGATAATAAAAGGAAAGGCAAGACTTTCAACATGGAGCATCATGAGTGGTTTGAAGCACATTGATATGTTTTGTTCAATACTGGAGATGTGCAAGTCGAGACATTCATCAAGTAAGATAAAATAGTTGTTTGATTTGGATTTTATTTATACGTTGTGATAATGTGTTTTAGATTTTATTTATAAATTCATATTAATTAGATAGCAATATATACTTGCAGGGAACATAAGAATTTACTTGATAATCGTACTCGAGGAAATGCATGGGTAAAGGCAAAGATCCATAGCAGAGAATTTGGTGATTGGTTTAGGGAAAAAGTTCAAAATATTGAAGTGTCCAATCACTTAAGATGGCTAGCCAAAGGGCCTAACTTTGTGGCTAAAAGATATACTGGATATTTCATTAATGGATATCGATTTCATACAAAAACACGGGATGTCCCATGTAAGAGTCAAAATAGTGGAGTGACTTTGTCAGCAACAACAGATAGTTTTGCTAGTACAAGGGACCAAAACCCTGTCGATGGAATGGTTGTCTATCATGGAATTATTCAGGATATCATTGAGATTTATTATTGGGGTTGTTTTAGTGTAGTACTATTCAAATGTGATTGGTTTCATAATGAAATCGATGAATATGGTTTGACTCGCGTATACTTTAACAAAAAATGTAGTACAGATGATCATTTTGTATTAGCATCTCAGATGTATCAAGTATTTTATGTTGAAGATCCAATTGAGAAAAATGTTTACTATGCGATAAATAAGGTTCCTGCTGATTTATATGATTTGGAGGAAGAGAATTGTCCTAATATTGAAGAAACATTTTGGAGGGAGACTAATCATGATATTGGTTCATCAGAAAGATTAATTGATATTGATGATGTGAGATGGTCGAGAGAAGATCTCCCTGTAGATATCATTGATATGCCTTCCGTTGCACAACATTTACAAGATGTACCAATGGAAACATCGGAAGAGGAGGATGACTTTGATGATACTGATTGGGATTGGATGGAGGCAGATGATTGACAAAGGATTTTATGAACTTATTCAAATATGTAGTCTTCTTTTTTGGGTGGTAAGTTCTAATAAATTCGTTTCTGAGTTGCAGCATAGCAATGTGAACAGCTGATTGCCTTCTAATTTTATCACTTTTTGTTAATTTCTATATGAATGTGCTTGTTTTTCATTTTAGCTAAAAGAAGTACTTTTGCTTTTCATGTCCTTCTAAATTATCATTTGTGGCTATATAGTAGACCTCTTCTTAGAATCTACCATGTGATTCTGAACTAAAGTAACCTCTAGTATCATGTTGTATGCACCAAGTAATCCTAAAAGCTGCTGCCTTGAAGTTGAATTTGGGTTTCTTGTAAATGTTAAGAAAATGTGGGTCTATTTCTTGTAATCCTCAATATATATGAGCTGGCTTTGTCTTTGTATACCACCAGCAGAAGTGAAATTGATGTCTGATTCTTGAAAAGGTATGAGCAAGGTATTGACTTTATTTCTGCTGTCTGATTGTTGTCTGATTGCTGTCCGATTCTTGAAAAGGTATGTGTTGTCTGATTGTTGTCTGGTGTTTTGCATTTGCTGTTTGTTTGCTGTCTGTTTTGCATTTGCTGTCTGTTTGCTGTCTGTTTTGCATTTGCTGTCTGAGACTTGGCAAGTTCAAGAACACGAACAATGGTCTTGTTTTGCATTTGTTGTCTGATTGTTGTTCTATGACTACTACAACTACAACTACAACATTGGTTTATGTACTATGGGTGGAGACTAAGAAATTTTGGTCATTGTTTGCTTCACTGGTTGCCTCATTGACTTTTTGACTGATTTTGTCTTATTTTTTTTACAGATTCAGACAGTCATGAGTCAACAAGAGCCTTCAAAAGGAAATAAAAAAGCCAAAAATAAGACATTTGCTAAACCTGGGTCATTATCATTCTTGGCGAATAAAAAACGACGGGTTTTGACAACAAATGATATTGTTGAAGCTATACAATCAGAGAAAGGGCATCTGCTAAAATTGATTGAGGAGAAACAAACAGTAGCACCAGAATCTGAAGCTGATGGACAATCTATAGAGGAGCAGACGCTAGAGAAGCAAGTTGTAGAGGTGCAACATCAAATGAATTCTGTCGCTCCTCCTGTAAATGAACAATCAGCAGAACAAGGTAATATATAAGCTTAAACACAAACATGGGATGCATCTTCGATTTCTTATTCCCTCTATTTTATTTATAGATGAAGGCATTTCCATTAAGAAGACAAGAGGTATAACGCAAATACCTAAGGTACATGCCCGAAAAGAGCATAAACTGATCACAATCAATGCCCAAAATCAGCCCGTTGGTCCTACTGATGAAGTTGTAACAGAGTTAAGTAGCTTCCTAGGTACATTGGCAAGAACTGCGACTCTTTGCCCATTTGATGTATTTGACTGGAAGAACATGAAGACGAAAAAGGATTTATGGGCTTATACGAAGGTCTGGAATATTCAATTTTTAATTCTTTGTTAAAGTTTTTTACACTAAATTAGTATCTAACTGAAAGATACTTAATTGTAGGAGAAATACATTATTCCTGAAGCTGCAAAACCATGGACTTTGGCTACAATTCGAGAGGCTTGAAGAAGGCATAGAAGACAGCTGAAGTTACATCATTATGACCCATATGACAATGATGAAGTTATCATGACAAAGAAACCGGCTCATATTCCAGAATGTCAGTTTAGAGAGCTTCTCAAATATTGGAAGTCTGACAAATTCAAGGTAAAATGTATTTCGAATATTATAGTTGCAACTTATTATAGTCATATGCTTTCAGTTATGAAGACTGTACTGTAGTTACTATAACACCCATATACTTTCAGTAAACATTGTTGATTTATATATTTTTGCAGAAAATGTCCGAAACTAATACTAAGAATCGAAAGAAGTTGTTGAATCCACACACTGCCGGCAAAAAGAGTTTTGCTTTAGTTCGTAATAAATTGGTGTGTTCTTTTATTTATTGTGAAGTTGTTAGCTGTCATTTATGTAATTCTTACTATATATTTTTATGTGAATAGGAAAAAGAGAAGGAAGTTGTGTCACAGAAGGAGGTCTTTGTTGCTACAAGAACAAGAAAATCTGGACGTTCGTACAAGGCCTCGAATGAAAACACAATAAGTAAAATTGTATGGTTGCTGATGACTTCAATCTTTAATTGACATCATTATTTATTGTAAATTTTATTTACATGGTTTTGCTTATTGATGTACTTTCATTTTTTAGGCTGAAATGGAGAAAATTAAAAAAGAAATGAGTGTGAATGGTCAGTCCGGTGATGCATTTTCAGTCGTCATGGGCCCTGAACATCCGGGTCGTCTCAGGCTATATGGATTGGGGGTTATAAAAAGCAGTTTGAATAAAATGACAATTCCACACCAACTTTAGATGCAACAAATGATGTGGTACAACAAATGCAAGAAAGGATGCAAAAAATGGAGAAACAAATGGAGGAACAAAGGAGAACTATGCGACAAGAAGTAATAACAGATGTAGTTGCACAACTTCAGCGTGCAAGATTAATTGATCCAATCATATTAGCAGCGTTATCTGTTCCTTCACCAGCAGAAGGAACATCTGGACAAGCGGCTGATCAAGGTTATTCTTTGTCTATTTCAAATTTTCTTCTTCTTTTCTTGTTGATGCTTCTTCCTCTTCTTGTGCTGCTACTGTTGCTTTTGCTTCTTCTTCATCATCTTCTTCTGCTTCTGCTTCTGCTGCTACTGTTCCTCTTCTTCCTCTTATTTTGTTCTTTGTTGCTTCTGCTTCTTCTTTTGGTTCTCTGCTGAACTGATTGTATTGTTGTGAATGAGTCAAATTTCCAGTAGTGAATGAGTAACTTTCACTCTATGAGAATTAGGAAGATTAACCATAATAGATTTAGATAAAGGTTTGAAACTGGAGAAGAAACTTCTATCAAAAGTCATGTGCTCAGATGCTCTTCATTCTTCTAATTTAGTTTTTGCAGAAGCTGTAGGATTTATGCTACATTCTCCTCACTTAGAGACATAGCATTTGCAGGATTGAATATTCTGAATATTCTGATCATGACAATAACAACATGAGAAGGGGTAAAAGTAGATTGAATATGAGTTTTTCCTCTGTTGATAGTGGCTGGTTCAGTTTCAGTAGTGAATGTGGTGATGAAAAGCCTAAAGATGAAACTCAAAGCCTTATTTCTTCGCCAAGTTTTGAATCTTCATTCGATGTAGATCATCCGATAGACCCTTTAATAGAGTCCAGAAGTAGGAAAAAGATTAATAACACGAAAGTAAGGACTGAGTTCTTGAAATCAGTAGCACCATTTTGCCTCAATTTCTACACAGGAAAATAAATTAGACTTAATGACAAGTAATGAAGTTCATATTTTAACTTGGAGAAGTTTGACAAGCGATTATGAATAATACAAAAAATGGAAGGTACCAACCATGATTTTACAGAATCTGGTGCAGTCCCTAGTCATCATGGACAACCACTTTCGTGTTGTTTCTTCGACTTTTGTAGCACCTTTTATGGCATTCCTCACCTGTCAAACACAAGATACTAGCACTTGAGAACAATACAATTACATGCAAAGTAATTCATCCAAGCATGTCATTCTATCATAATCATTTCACATGAAAATGAAAACTGCACATCCTCTTTTTCCTCCTTTTTATTCATAGGCCTTTCCCCTGTCTATCAAATGTCAATGTTAATGAACATTCCTCATAAAACTAAAATAAAGATCAAACTAATATGTTTTCAATTATTAGATGAGGTCTTGAAAAATCGGAACATCACTGGTACTTGAGATTTTAAGAAAACATCATTTGCTAGCTATATCAGAGATAACAGGTTAGCTATGATCTTTTCTTTGGTTGTTTAACCTCCAATATACCAGTTATATCAAAAATAACATACCTCATCAGCATCATTTTTCAAAGAGCTGGTTCGATAGGCTTCAAAGAGTAATTTGTCTGCTACCATATCCTTCATGGCCTTCAATTCATTCATAAGCTTCAATGCTAGAGATTCAATATCTTGCATCTGCCGCTGTGAAAATGCTATAGCACTTTCTGAATTTTGTATAATTGAGGTCCCGGTGCTAAGCTGAGGTAAAGAACGAGATAGACGAGGACCTTCTAGACTGCCCTTCAGAGGGCTGCTTCGTTTTCCTAGATTGGCTTTTGGATAGCTATAGTTTTTAGGAAAAAAGGTCAGTCCAGAGACTTTTCATTTTTGTGAAATAGGCATAAATGCTTGTATTTTTGTTGTTTAGCTATATTCACATATAGGTTGCTAAACAAGTATTGCTCATGAACTGATATTTCTGCTTCTGCTGCTACTGATATTGCTGAACTAATAATATTAGTGCAATATTGAATCTATTGATTAGAACTTCTGCTGCTACTGATATTGCTGCTACTGTTCCTCTTCTTCCTCTTCTTTTGTTCTCTGCTTCATCTTTTGGTTCTCTGCTGAACTGATATTGCTGCTACTGTTCCTCTTCTTCTTTTGTTCTTTTGTTTTTGATCCTAGCAAGGACACTAGGGCCAAGGAACTTCTGTTACATTTTTATTTAAGCAAGACTAGGTTGTCTGGCATCACAATGTGATTATTAATTATATTGCATTTTCATTATTTTTAGGTGATGAAATTCAAGGGGATGAAAGCAACACAGAAGCTTGACCTAGGAGATGGATTGGGTTCATGGTGATCACAACGTACATTATTCTAGAAACATTATATTGTATATTTTTTTGAGAATTTAAAGCTATGGTGTGTTCACCCTTTTTGGCATATGCATGTATATTTAACTTTATTGATACTATTAGCTAATTAATTACCAAATGATCGATCAATATGTGAATCTTCATGAATTGTAATTTTCATAATGATGAATAGGTATATATTATTTAATTTTGTGATCAATTTTAAACTACTGTTACATAAAATTATTATATTATAGCATGACTTTATCTGGGCATGTAGTACGTAATTATGACATGCAATTTAGCCTATTTATTTGTTGCAACTGATGATTAAGAAAAATTATTGTAATAGGTGAAAAACCGTTGCATTACGAACGCAAAACCGTTGCAATAGACTGAAGGATTATTTGAATAGATACGCAAAACCGTTGCATTAGTGTTGAAATAACTGTAGCACTACAGGTCTATTGCTACGGTTTCCAATTGTTGCAAATGAAACCAAACCGTGGGATATTCTTAAAGGAGAAACCGTTGCATTAGTGTTGAACTAACTGTAGCACGAGAGTTCTATTGCTACGGTTCGTGATTGTTGCAAATAAAAACTTAACCGTTGGATTCTCTTAAAGTAGGAACCGTAGCAATAGGGTACCTCAATTGCTACGGTTAGCACAACCGTAGGACTAACCGTAGTAATAGAGCTATTGCTACGCCACCTAATGTAGCGATTAGTTGAACCGTGGCAATAGACCTACGGCGACGAGAAGGAGGCCTATAGCAACGGTTTTGAACCGTTGCCATATATCAAATTTCCAGTAGTGTGGAATTCGGTTGCACATCTCATCCTTGTTTTAATTTGGGTCCTTCTCTATAACTCCAGTGTAATACCTGAGGCACTCCTTCCCTTAGCTTGGATGTTATATAATTCGGTGATGATGTCAGCTAACTGATTTGTTTCCCTAAATGTATGGTGTATGTGCATGTTTATATGTTCCTTTACCTCCTGAATCTCCTTAACTATGTGCGTATTCTCCCAAGGAATCTTCCACTCATTTCGTATCGCCTTCAACACACTGTCTGCCATTTTGCCCTAGCTTTTGAGCAATGCCCCGAAATTGCTGTAAAAAAGATGGAAAGAGGTCGTGATGACTCAGACCTACAGTTCGGGCCCTGGAGAAAACCCTACTCATATCTTGGCGAGGCAAAATCCGAAACACAGCAAAAGGGATTCATTTTTGCAGCCATGGTAGGGTGGGCTTCTTCTCCTCTTTTGGCTGATTTTCTGCAGATCTGAGCCCTCCTTTGGAATTCCAGGTCAGGGTTCATTCCGTTTTGCCTTCTTCCAATTTGCTTCCTCCTAATCTTGCATGGTGCTTCCTCCATCGGCACTTTCATTCGTTCCGCCATGAATTATAGGTGCAAGATTTTCCTACTTTCTCACTGTGGCCTACTGGTTTGAAGGTAGGCCATAAATCTACCATTCCGGTCTTCTTTGGGTTCTCCTTCTGTATAACTCGAGTGCAATGCCTGAGGCACTCCTTCGCTTGGCTGCGATGTTATGTAATTCTGTGATGATGTCAGCTAACTGATTTCCTTACCTAGATGTCTGGTGTATGGGCATGTTTATATGTTCCTTTAGCTCCGGAATCTCCTTAACTATGTGCGTATTCTCCCAAGGAATCTTACGCTCATTTCGTATCAGCTTCGGCATACTACCTCCCATTTTTTACTGCCTTCGAAAAAATGGCCACAAATTGCTGTAGAAAAGATAGAAAGAGGCCGTGATGATTCAAGCGTACAATTCTGGCCCTGGAGAAAACACGATTCATATCTTGGCGAGGCAAAATCCGAATCTCACTCCCAAAGATTCGGTTTTGCAGCCATGGTGCTGTCGTCTTCTTCTCCTCCTGGGCCCCACTTTCTGCATATCTGAGCCTCTTTTTTAATGCAAGGTCAGGGTTCATTCGTTTTGCCCTTCTTCGAATTTGCTTCCTACTAATGTTGCATATTGCTTCCGCCGTTTGTACTCTCTATCGCTCCAACATGAAATAGTGGCTTAACATTTTCCCGCTGCAGCAGTACGCGCTACTGCTTTGAGTGTACGCCACAAGTCTAGCATTCCGGTTTTCTGTTACTCCGTACGTTCTTCGCTTCTCAATTATTGCCATTTTTGCCTTTTACTTTTGCTTCTGTCTGCCCCGGCTCGACCGCATGTTGTTCGCTTCTTCTTTATTTCAACTTAGCTAATGTTGCTCCTGCCGATGAATTTTGGAGGGTTAGGGTTTCTAAGGTACCAATACCAGAGGCCTGGGGTTATTACACATCCCAGTTCAGGCCTAGGATTATCGCGGGTTACTTCTTCGTGGAAATCTGCAAGCTTTATTACATTGTTCCAATGTTGGAAATAGTCTGTTCTCATTTAACCATTTCTATATAGATGAATTGGTCTGAAACTAGAGCCTAGCGGCTATGTCTGATCCCTGAACGTCATTGATGCGTAAAACCTTCCGTACTGCTCCACAGTTGATATCGACGTTGAAAAATACAAACTACTTGGGCAGTGAAGTGTACCCAAACAGCAGCCTTTCGACCACCTGCTGAATCTCCGTAAGTGCGGTGCCTCACTGCTCCGATGACACATTAGCAGTCAATCCTACCAGGCGATGAAGATTGTGTACACTGCATATGGCAACTGAAGACACTTTAAAGAAGAGTCCTATCAGAGCCTTCGTCCTCAACAGAATCCTCCAAAGTATTTCCTTCTACAAACTTTCCAATTTTCCTTAATGGGAGAAATTGCAAATTTCATATCCCTCCCCATATATCCTCCCTAAGCAATTCACCTACCATTCCGATGACAGTAGAAGCTCGCACTTGCCATTTATTTATGCTTATGAATTAGCACCTACTGCACTACTCTGTTCGCGTCTTCGTTGTTTCCAGTGTTGCCCTTTGGATCCTTTCCAGCCTACCGTTCCACGGGTCATAAGAACGCAGATTCGCGGCTCCACGAATCGCAATATAGTACGCTTACATCCCACGTTCGGCCCAACGCACGTACGTACTTCTGGTCGGTGCTGGTTGTTGCTTTGTCTCTTCTTCCTATCGTCGAACCCGCTTCCCAGGTTCCAACTTCATTCTGTTTCTTCCCCACTACCCCTTTCCCTCCGTACACGCATAATAGGTTCCAGCGCAGATGTTTTACTCAGCTGTTGCCACCTCGTGCTCAACTGGGGGGAGGGAGTAAACGCTCCATACCCCACGCAATATTGAACGTCTGATCTTCCCTTTCTCTGCTTAACACGGGAAAAATGTGAGCCTTCTTTTCGCGTATATTCATATGCTTCCTTCTTCTCCGTTACGTAAAGGTGCTGTGTACTCCCCAGCCCCTGAACGATAGAGAATATGCGTTAAAGCTTCTCGCCAACCTCCACTACGTTCATTGCATGATGGCTTCATCATCTCTTCCACCCTCAGTTGCTACTTTTCAATTCTCCCCTTCAACAACATCCAACTTCACGGGCTAAAGCAGCATCAGCGATATACGACCCCTGTGCGTGCGGACCCTCCTGACCAGTACGGCGTCTTCGTAAATTACAAAGTCGAAAGCTCCGAGCAATTAGGGTTGAACTACATTATTCTTCAACGCACAGTTGGTGAGAACAAAACATCTTCTATTGCTTCTTTTTTCCGTCGTCTAAGGATGATAAATTACTGAGTGGCCGCGATGTTGTTCTTGTGGAAACCCCTAGAAGCTCTCTTTATGATTTAAACTTCCACCAGTGATTTCCAAGTTGAAACTTCCATTCATAGTGCCTTCGAAATTGACAGAGATATAAGGCACAACTGAAGAACTTCCACTTCAGCTACCACGAAACCTCCGCAATAAAGGAATTTCAAAGGTCTGTCTAATTTCGTTGGTACTCTGTCTTGTCCTTACCTGAAATCACGGTTGATATTTTCAACAGTCCCAACCGATACTTTTTTGATGAACTTTCTTCCCGGTGTCTGTACAATAAGCAGGAAAGGAGAAGTCCGAAATTTCCTGCTACTTCCAGAACTGCCGTAGTAGGAAGTCTACAGTGTGCACATCATTCCGGCAAAATTTCCGATTTCTGCTTTGCTGCAATGACTTCAGCAAACATTACCGAATTCCACCCTTCCCTTCCCACACTCGGTGTACAACCGCTTGGAAGACAGTTCATCACCCAAGGTATCGGCTGAAATTGTTGAGCATGTCAACCTTGGTTCGGTTTAACTACAAGACAGAGTACAGACCAAACTACACAAACCCTGACTACTCCCTTACTTCCTTCTGATTACGCAGTTTCAATGAGAGAGAGAAAATACTGCCGGAATGTCAGCGGCACTAACAACTGCTTCCTTCCCCTGATCAAACATCCTCTTCCAGATTGTTAAAGCTGCAAATCGCAGCCGCAGGAATCATACTTGAAATAGAACTTCCGGGAGTTTCCACAGGAATAACATGTCCACCACCGTGGAATTTAGTATCCTAATTTTCTTTCCCTTCCATTTGGTCCTTATTATGTGCTGGAGGATCTTTGTCTCCGCTTGGTTCTTCCTGATCAAAGATTTTAGAGGGTTACTTCAGGACCAAAGGAATAGGGAGGCCAACAGAGATTGAAGGAGAAAATGGGTTTCTTCGAGGGCCTCAGCCCTCTCTGATTGGCCAGTGATTTCTCCTTTGGGCCGAACCAACAACCATCCTTGTCAAATTTCCACAAAAGGGAATAGGATATAATGCATTGTTCGTTCCTTCTCTGGCTGTATTTTCAAAAGGAACCACAAATTGATGTACAGAAGATGGAAAGAGGCAGTGATGATTGCGGCCTAACATTCGGCAGATGCAGAGAAGCCGATTCATACCATGGCAGGGCAAAAGTAGAATCATCTAACAACGGTTCATTTATGCAGCCGTGGTGTTATCATCTTCTTCTCCTCTGTGCCCCCATTCCATACATATCTGAGCCTCTACTTCAATTCCAGATCTGATGTAAAGCACTTCGTTTACACTCAGAAGCTCGGTTAAGTGCAGAAAATTGGGGATTCCTTCCCTCCACTGTATGTCAAAACTTCCTCCTTCCTTTTAAAGGCCGGTCTTATTACTTCATCTATGGAGTCACTGTATGATTCCTAAAAGGAAAAATCCTCCGCACACACAGAGCACAACAGAATCCAAAGGCCATGCTGCTTGGACAGCTAAGGACATGTACGGTCTCTTCCGCACATGGGCCCTGCCATTGAGAAGTTGGAACATCTTGTTAGGTTCGTAAATCAGGTATTATTGCAAATTGCGCTTTCTCTCCTTTCTATGTTGTCATTTCTTATTTAACGTACTTCTTGGTTAGTAAGGGTTTAATTTGATACTTTCACTTTTTCACAACAGGTGAACAGAATCGGTGGAAAGATTATCCTGACGACGACGAATCTGAACATTACAATGAAACTCGGACATGAAATGACAAAGCAGAAGTTCGAAGCAGCGCTCTGGACAAACATTATGGACCTGAAACGGCTCGTGTAATTTGTTCTAAAATTCCAGCTGTGGAACACAGAGACTGGACAAAATAGGCAGATCCAATCCTTGGAGTCGATATATACAGTGAGACTGATGTTGAACAGTGCGATGATGATGCGGACTGCATATGCTGAACACCGCTACCTGCCATGTTCACCTTCTCATCGGTACCTATATCGTGCGTGCCTATATACGTCATTGCAGCTCAGACTTAGACGTTCTCTTAGGGAATGACATGTAACTACGTATTTGGAACTGAAAGTCTGCTAAATGCTCAAAGGCATGTGGCTATGTCATTGGATTGTAAATCAATGTTGGATTTCCTCTCCCACGTACCACCTATTTATGTTGTACTCTATCTTTAACAATTTTTGATTAGCTGTTCTCTTTGTTTAGCAATGCTGTGCAGCGTGAATTACGGTAGAACGCTATGCGGACTGATTAGACCGCCCTTTCCGAGGTGGTTTAGCATGCAGCGAAAAAACCTCCAACTAACACCATCAATCCTTTTGTAAAAGTATACGTGTACTTATGTAACCTGTACAAATTATTCGTATTACAAAGAAGTTGTCTGAAACTATTAACACAGCCTATTAGCGTGTGTCATCTATTCCTTCCATTTGCTAATCCCACATTCCAGATTACAGTCGTGTTTACGTCCCTCATAACCCACCGCCCGTGCTTCGCACGGGCACGCTTCTCTAGTATATAATATATTCACCAAAATATGAACACTCAAACAGCTACCCAGTCAAGTCACAGTTTACTAGCTAATCCTAAATAAGCAACACAGAGCAATTAGGATAGAAGAAGTCAAAATATTAAATATGTAAGAAAAATCATTAATGCCGCATACTAAAATATAAAATTAACTATAAAATTTAGTGAAATTTTCAAAAACAACCACCTAGTGAAACATAATAGGCTAAAATAGCCACAATTTTGAAAATTACATTCTATAGTCTTTTGAACGTGTACTTTGCTTTGTATAAAAACGGGTATGCACTGATATTTATACAAAAAAGAATAGCTGGCATTTAATGTTGATTAATTACTTATTAGATGTAATAAAGGAAATGTTCCCTTGAATAATGGAAAGTCAATGTAATCAATATTTATTACCTAATATGAATCTATAAATATAGATCCGGAAAAAACACTATAGCGACGAGTAAGGCTAGAAAAAAATAACAAAAAAAACCGCGCTAATCTATACGAATTCTACTGAGGTAAAATTGATTTTTGATTTTGTTTTTTATACGTTTGATCGTGTGATTTCATGGTATTATACGAATTACCAAAATCATGATGAACAAATACATGTGCCAGAGAAATGACCTCAGATAGGATTTGCATACATTTTTGCAGTGTGTAACAAATAGCAAAGAAAATGTAAAATGTGCACATGCAGATGTATAAATTTTAGGCAATAACCATGTTTTAATTGTATAATTGCTCAGACAACAGGGGTGCATATATACCTGCAGTGTATAAAAATTGCTTGAATTGTATAAATTGTTTATGCAATTGTATACTGTGTAGGCAACAACTATGTTATAATTGTATAATTAATCTGACTAGTGTGCATATATACTTTGCAGTGTATAAAATCACATCTTAAATGTATCCAGGTATGCATATATACTTGCATTGTATATATACTTGCATTGTATAATTACTCAGGCAACAGGTATGCATATATATACTTGCATTGTATAAAAATTGCTTAATAGTATCCAGGTATGCATATATATACTTGTGGTGTATAAAAAATTGCTTGAACTGTATATATGCTTATGCAGTTATATAATGTGTTGGCAAAACTGTGTTGTAATTATATAATTACTCAGACAATGTGCATGTATAACTTATATATAAATAAGCTAATTTGTTTAGGCAATAATGTTATACTATAACTTATACATAATAACTGGTATATATAAAAAAAAAAAGTGTATAATAATACCATTTACATAAATGAGAATAAGTTTTTTATACAAAGAGAATAAATTTTTATACAAACATGAGTAATTAATTTCATATATATATGTTTACCTATGTGTCTAACAGTTTTTTTTCTAACAATTTTTTTTTAAAAAAAAATTGAATCTGATTGTCCTTTTTGATTTCGTTTGGTTTGTCAAAATCAGACCCGTCCCCATTTTTCTTTGCTTCACCATTACTGGAATCCAGATCCACTGCTTTCCTCTTTTTTTGGGAAGTACTTGGCCGATGAACATTGTTATTGCGTTTCTTGGATCTAATTTCTACACTAGCCCTATCTCTTGCGATGCTTCCTGCAATGGGCTCATCCTCTTGAGTTATACCCAACGAAAAGAAGGCAAATCATCCATAAACTTGTCATGCAAGTTTATACCTCTAGTTATCCTCTTAGATGATGATTCGTTAGCCATAATATGTAGTGTATGCTTGTGATTTTTTCGGCTGTTAAAAAAGTTAAGGCAAGCGGTGTATGTAAAAAATGGAGGAAAGTGAAATTTTCAAAAAAAAAAAAAATTAAAAACCGCCATAAATTAGAATGAAATCTGAATAAAATCTGGAAGAATGGAGAGAGAAGATTAAGGAAATTTTTTTGAAAATCTTACCTGTGTAACTGTTGAGAGATTGAAGGAGCAAAATATGGAAAGAAGATCTTTGAATCCTTGTATAGAAGAGAGAAAATAAGAACGTTGGGAATTTTTTTTATTTTATACAAAATGTGTTGGGACCCACGAATTTGGTAGCCACTTTTTTTAAAAGGTTGGTTACTTTGTATAATTTTTAAAAACTATAGTTAATTTATATAATTTTATATTGAATGTTTACTCGGTTATGAAATTTTTCCTAAAATTTATCGATAATTTCTAGCCCATTCATCAATAGATAACTCTTAGCTAATTGAATTTTTATATAACATGTAGCTAATTCTTTGCTAAATAGGATTAATATGATCACTTCCTTACCAAATCTTTAATAATATTATCAATATTATAGTCATCTTAGGTATATAAAAATAATTTAATTTCTGATTATTTAGTGTGGGTTGTTACTTTATCGCCAACTTGATCAAAACTCGCCAAACTAGGAAATTCTTCATCGACCTGCCTGCTTCTACTCCTTTATCTGCTTCTACTCTTTTATCATATAGGGTCTATAAAAATATCTCGTAGACTTTTAAATTAAATCTTTTTATGATAGCCGCTTATTGACATCTCTGCTTTAGCTGCTTGATTATATTTCTTGTCACGCCCCAGGAGGATACCCTAGACGTGGCCGGTACTCAGAGACTATTGCTAGTTCCCTAGTGAACCACTTAGCCTCATCGCATTCATTCACTCAATATTTATCATATCAACGGAAGACTAAAGATAATAAAAGGTGGACAATCTCAATTAAAGGAAATCAAAACAAATCAATAAGAACAATCTAAAAGAAACTAGTCAGATAATATCCAAGTCATCGATCCCAAATCTAGTCTATGAAGCCTCTAACTAAGCCGTCTAGATGGTGCTATGACAGGCCATGGCTACTCCAATCAAAGGAAATAAAGCACTAACTCAAGCTAGATGAGATCTAGCTACGCATCCTCCGGAAGTAGGGGAGGACTCACCAATCAACTGGATGTGATTAGATCCTCAACAATGCGCCTGTTGATGATCTCTAACATCTGTCTCTGCATCATGAAAAGACGCAGGCCCAAATGGACTCCAGTATGTGAAATGTACGGGTATGTAAAATAGCTGAGTGAAACAAATATAGGTACAATAACAAAAACTCAAAAATGCTTAATCAAGATGTCAAATGTCTATCTAAAGCAAGAATAAAGAGCAGACAATGACCAATCAATACAATACAAATCAATCTGATCCAATCAAGTCAGAGTACTATCAATATGGAACCTATCTAGGAGTTCTCTTATCCAACAACAATCACTTATGAGCCAGTGATTTTAAAACAATCTTGTTGATGCTACCACAGTCGTTCAGTACTGCCAGGGTAAAGAACAAATCGATCCATAATGAATCCCAATCAACCAAGTCCTCTATTATTTCAGGGACCTATCAGGAGGAACATCCAACTTAACAGTATCAATCATCTCCTATGTTTGGCGACATAGTTAATGAGTTCAAGTTGGGCTTACTCTTACTATTTTCAGTGCTCAGTACTTCTCCCAAGACTCAATAATGCTCATAAGATAATCATTCTCAATCAACTAGTCTCATTGGACATTTGTCAACTCAAATCATCACATCAACTATCGACTCTTTGGTTACATTCTTTTAAGGTTCAGCTCTTGACTCATAGAGACTCTATCATGCATCATGCTAACTCATAATATTCAGAAAAACAAAAGTAGGGTTAAAGCATTGAGGGATTCCATAGGCTCTTTAGGCTCAAATCATACTCATGCATGCTCAATTAAATGAAATTTGTAAAAAAAAATAATAAGATTTCATGCTAGGGTTCATGTAGTATCGCAAAAGCATCTATTTCAAGTATTTAATTCGTAAAAATAGTAATTCATGCAAGATTTTGTAGAAACACATTAGAATTTAAGAAGAACCTTCTGGAAACGTTCATTGGAGACTCAACTCACTCACAACTCCATCAATAAGGGGTATGGGGCACATGGAAGAATATAACCCATGTTTTAGTTATCCTTACATACCTAAAAATAGCAAAAGACAACAAACTCCAATCGATCCTCGTGTTTGAACTTAGAACCCTCGCTCTTCTCCCTTTTCTGGTGTTCTCCAGAAATCCCTAAGCGTGAAGAGTAGTGAAAAATACCCATAGGATTTTGTTTTAAGACTTCAATTAAGTCTAAAATATCCAAGGGTTTGATTAAAAAGAATAAGAATTGACAAAAATACCCCTCTTAAAAATCGCCGACAGGGTCTACGAGACCCCACTTACCGGTCGTAGACCATTCTACGAGCCTAGACGACCTCTCGTAAATAAGGGGTTCAAAAATCTGAGTTACTGTAATTTGGAACGAAATCACTTATATGGGTCGTAAAAGTCTCTACGGGTCGTCTGATAACCCGTAACTCAAGAAATGAAAAGTTGATATTTGGACCACCAACTTATGAAACCATTCTATGGGCCATGGAATACTTTACGAGCCGTATATTGTCTCGTACATAGGCCTCAGACTTATAAATTTTCACCAAGTCATCTAGGGATTTTACGAGGCCTGTTCTACGGGTCGTAGATGGTCCTCGTGGAATCTCTTTCAGCAGTTTTTCTCAGTCATTTTCTCAGTTTCCTCTGTGCATCTACTCACCCTAGGTGGAAAGAAATAAGGGATATTACATTATCTCCTCCTTAGGATCAGTCGTCCTCTTTGGCATGTCCATACATCCATCTCAACATCTTCATCTTCATGACCCGCATCTTTTGAACATGTGAGTTTTTGATCTGCCAGCACTCCATCCCATATAGCAAAGACGATCTAACCACCATTCCGTAAAACTTGCCTTTGAATTTGGATGGTATCTTCTAATCATACAATACTCCAGAGGCAAGCCTCCATTTCGTCCATGTTGCCCCAATACGATGTACGACATCATTGTCGATATCGCCACTACTCTAGGTGATGGACCCAAGATACTTAAAGTTATCTCTTTGGAATAAGTTGACTAGCAATTGTGACTTCAATGTTTGGTTCATCTTTCGCAACACTGAATTTGCACTCCAATATTTGTGATATTACAAGGGTAAAATGGATAATTCATCAAATAAAAGGACGAATTTGATTATTGTATAAAGTTGAGAAGAAAGTTTTAATTTAAAAATAAAATTAAGGAATGAATGATTTTCACCCCTTAATTTTATCACATTATAATCTACTCGATTATTACAAGATTAGAAAATTCAAATGCCACAACTGCGCTAGGAGACCTGGAGGGCGAAAACACAAAATTTTATTTTGTATGAAAATGATTTTCACCTCTTAATTTTATCACATAATCTACTCGACTATTTTAAAAAAACTTAGAAGCAAAATATTCTCTGTTAAAATGTAAATTTTTAGATTTATTTTTCTTGTCTTTTCTAATATTTTACTTTTCTTTTTCTTTTCTTCTTCTAAGTTTTATACTTTTTTAATAAAAAAAAAATTCAGATGAAAAATCATATTTCTGAAATAAAGTAAAATAAAAATAACAATAATATATTTCAGAAAATGAATATAAAGAGTGCCATATGGATGCACCTTTTAGTCTATATTTTCTGAGCTCTCAAACACTATGAGAGTAAAGATTATTCTTGGTGCCACTTGATATTATATGAGATTTTATGAAATAATATTTGCCAAATACATATATAGACTTTTAAATTTGTTCCCAAATTTCATTTTGGCACTCTAACTCAACTTTGTTCCATTTTAACCATTCAACTCCAATTATGTTCCATTTTGACACTTCTTTTCTTTCCAAGAAATCAACAAAATGAGTAGAGTGTACTTCACATGCTTGACATTGCACAAATCCCAATTAAAAATACATACACAACTCCTTTAACTTGGTCTTATTTTTTATTTCACACTCTATCTTAGCTTTGTTCCATTTTAACCTTTCAACTTTATTTTTATGTATAACTTTTAAGCAGAATTATTAATTTTGTAATTTTTTTACTTTTATATGTGTTCATTGTTTTTATTTTTTAATTTTATAATCTATGTTTGTCCGTTAGTTTTAAGTAATTTCTTAAAAAATTAATAGACAATTTTTTTTAAAAAAAATAATATTTTTTAAAGTTTCTCTATATTTTTTTAAAAAAATAATCAAGGAAAGTGTGTCGATTTTATTTTTTAAATAATCAATTAAATTAAATAACATCATATATATATATATATATATATTCATATTCAAACTTTGTGGATTTAACTCAAATACTAGCTCATGTTTTTTGTATCCACAATTAAAGGTTTGTGAGTTAAATCCACAAAATTTGAAAATGAGAAAAAATATATATGATATTATTTAATCTAGTTGATTATTTTAAAAAGAAAACCAATGCACTTTCCGTGGTTTTTTTTTTTAAAAAAAAAAATAGAGAGAGAAACACTTAACAAAATTAATTTTTTTTCCTGTTAATTCTTCAAGAAACTTTGAAAACTAACGGACAAACGTCGATATTAAAATAAAAAAAAATAAAAGTAAATAACAAATATAAAAATTAAAAAATTATAAAATTAGTAATTGTATTTAAACGATACATAAAAATAGAGTTGAAAGGTTAAAATGGAACAAAGGTAAGATAAATTATCAAAATAAAAAATAAAGGCAAATTAGCGAGATTGTGTATGTATTTTTAATTGGTTTTTGTATCATATCATGACATGTAAAGTACACTCTCTCCCATTTTGTTGATTCCTTGGATAGAAGTATCAAAATGGAACATGAAAATTAGAGTTGAAGGGTTAAAATGGAGCAAGGTTGAATTGGACGCTAAAATGAAATTTAAAGACAAATTTAAAAGGGACTACGTATGTGTTTGATCAGTAATATAATTCAAAAAGTAATGATAACACTCTAGTTTAAGCATTATAAGTATAATTTTATAAAAATAATCAATTTGATTCGTTCCTCACTTTGGTATATTGAAGCAAAATCAAATTATATCAACAATTTTTGAAGTTTTAAAATCAAATCAACTCAAATAAATATTGTTTTATTTAATCTCTCTCTCTTAGTCTCTTGCTCTCTCTTATATATGTAAACACATATATATATACGTGCATATGTATGTATGTACATACATATTGTTTTAAAAAAAGTTGGCTTAAAAAGTACGTGATACTGCTGATCCCTCTTAAATCTTCCTAACAGCCTTTGGGAATGTCATTGGTCAACTTATTTGAAGATTTGGTTAGTGTTTTGACTGTTTTCAATAAAAAAGAAAATGTGATTACTTTCCACTTTGGTACTATAACAAATACACTCACAATAATAAGAAAATATATAAACAAATATGTTTATAGAATGGCCACTCCTTTTCCAGTGATGCTTAAGTTAGGTCTTCATGAAATTAAACTCAATTGCAACATCCACTTCCACCCATATGTTGTTGGGAAATAATAATTCCTTACACTTAAAAATAAGAATAACAGAATGACAACAACGGTTACTTTTATAGTTCAGTATATTAATTTTATGGCTCATATCAATATTATTTTTATTTATTTTTTATTACAATTTCTTTTCTCACTATTTTGATAGAATTCTATTTTGGTCAGAATTCTCCTTTTTGGGTGGAGTTTTAGTTTGGTTATAATTTCACTATCTACTTTGATGGAAAATGGGAATTAACCGTTTGATCCTCTCTCTGCCTATAAAAGAGAATAACATACTCTATCTATAGAATTTCATATACGTACAATATATATATACAAGATAAAAGAGAGAGAAATAAAATAGTTTTCTATTGTTGAGAGAAATATAAAATATTTTTGCTTAATTCCGTCCAAGAAGAAAGAAAGTCATGAATGATTCAGATACGTAATTCTTGACTAAATTACCGCAGTTGTAGATTTAATGTGAAAATCATATAGTTCTACGATTTTGAATTTATAATAGAATTTCACGTTAGATTGTTTATGTTTTACAATCTGAATTACGGTAAATCCTTACATGTGGTGTCAGAACTTTAGATACAATAATTAATGATTTTTCATTGAGATTATGAATCCTATTTATAAAGTTTTGTGAGTCATAATTATTATTGTTAGTTACGGATATGTAAAATGTTTTATTGTTTCTATTATGTGAAAATAACTTGAAATTTTATGTGAGATTAGTTAATCACCAAATTGGTCTAATCTTTGAAAGCATTTTTCAAAATAATGATTAAACCTAAATTCTATTATCTATTATTTTGATGCTTATAACCAATGTAACATTTCTCAGCTAAATTGAAATTTTTGGTTGTAAGACATTTATGGATCATCCAAAAGTTGATTGTTTATTCATATAATCATTAACATTAAGGAGATAACTCAAATGTATCATTAATGATATTTATTTATCTAACAATAATAAATATTATTAATTAATATATTAAATGATATCGAATAATGTTAACTTTATACTTAAGCATCATTATGTGTAAAGTTGTATTTTAATAATTCGCCCAAAGGAGGAAATAAATATACATTGAAGAGTTTAAACCATTTCTGAATCTAATAGTATATTTAAACTCATAAATCAAAATATTACTAATGAGCATATCCTATTTGCAGCATTTGTTCTTCATTCACACTCTGTCTTTTGTTACGCCTTTAATAGACTTAATTTCTCAGAATGATGTGAACAGATCATATTCCATCTCGAAACTGTAGATCTGGATATTTCACTTTACATTGAGAAGTCAACTCTTATTACTGAAACTAGTAGTGTTGAGGAAAGATCCCATTATAAGTATTGGGATTAGTCTAAAAGATTAGACCTAATGTTCATGCAAATGAATATTGCGGGCAATATTAAGACTACTCTTTTCAAAATTGAGAATGCAAGAGAATTTTTGAAACTTGTGAAAGAATCCTCTCAAACCGCTAATAAGTTTCTTATCGGGACACCAATGGGTACTTTGACCATCATGAAGTTTGATGATTCACGTACTATGCATGAGAATGTTATTGAAATGACAAATATAGTAGCAAGACTTAAGTCCTTGGGGATGGAACTTGAGCAAAATTTCCTTATAAATTCATCATCATCTCATTACAGTATGAGTATGGCCCTTTTCAAATGAATAATAACATCATGAAATACAAATATTGAAATGTGAATGAATTGCACAAAAATTTGATTCAAGAGAAGATAAGGCTCAAGAATCAAGAAATTTACTCCATCAACTTTGTGAGTCATCAAGGAGCTGGAAAGAAAGGAAAGAAGAATGTTAAAAAAACATAGACAACTTAATGCTAATGAATCCTCATCTCAAGTACGTAAGAAGGAACGTAACGATGATAAATGTCGTTTCTGTGAAGAAAATTGGACACTTTCAGAAAGATTGTCTGAAACGTAAGACATGGTTTGAGAAGAAAGGTAAACCTTGTGCTTTTACATATCTCGAATCAAATTTATCTTAAGTTCCTTATAATGCTTGATGGATTGACTCTGATTGTACCATTCATGCTTCTAATACAATGCAGAGACCCTTACAACACAAACCCTTTTTTTATCGATCCATTTTTTTAATCAAAAAATACTTTTAAACCAAAATATAATTTTGGTATCCGAAGTTAAAAAATGTGAAGTTAACCAAAATTATCTGAATTTTAGTATCTGAAATTAGACTAAAATTATTTTTTGGTATCTAAAGTTAAACCAAAATTATTTTTAAACTAAAATGAAATACTATTCTGGATATAGGATACTGATCCCTTTTTATCAAGAAATATTTTTAACTGAAGTAGAACATTTAACATTTTTTATTGTAAAAAATAAATAACTTTCGAGAAAAATAAATAAATGAAGATATAGGGTATATTTAAAATTGAGAATGAGTTATTTAATTTTGTGATTTTCACATGTTTCTTAATGTTAAAATTAAGGGTAACTTTATTCTAAAGTATAATGAGGGGTATATTCGGATCGAAAGGACAACGAAAGGGGTATATTTAAATTGAAAGTATAACGATATATATATATATATATATATATATATATATATATATATATATATATATATATATAAACTATTTCTAATAGTCCAAGGGCATATTTGACCTTTTATTGTTATTTAATGGGTACAATAAATATAAGCCCACTAAACATTTGATAATTAAGAAATAAAAATTAGTTTATTAATTTCTTTTGAATTCTACATAAGTAAACTTTGCATAACTAAACGCTACATAACTAAATCCTACATAGTTAATACTCATATAACTCTAACCAGTAACCAAACAACTCTTTATTATATTTCAAAAGAACATTATTTGCTAATCCTATAGACAAACAATCACTCTTTTGAGACACTAATAATATTATGTCTCAAGCCTTTCTTCCTATTGTCTTCATCTATTTTTAACAATATTAGAAAAAATATGATAACACTGTTATTATTAATAAACACTAACTAATTTCATAACCCTAGGCATGTTGCAGCTATTATGCGCGTGAGGATTGCAAATTTTTGAAATGGGAGAAGTAATGATTCCTCAAAAGATGGAGAAATTGAGGCCTTTCCTAATTGTCAATCATTGGACGCAGGAAGTGACCATCCGATTCTTCTTCGTTAGTTGCAGTGGGTTAAATTTGAACGAGTTAAAAAAATGGATAAACATAAAATGAATAATAATTCAATTCGTTCATGTTTTATATTGGTAAATATGAGTTAAGTAAAATATTAATTTACTCATATTTTTATGAGCAAATAGTACTCCGTTTTAAAATTCAATATGGATAAAATATTTTAGTCTATTTTTGAATGAAAATATGGAAAATGTTTTATTGAATTTTATTGTTGTAGATGATAAAATTTGCGTTGAGAAAATAATAATCAAGAACGAAAATATCGCAACAATCATAGTATTTGATTTCACTATGTGAGTTACAATTTCTACGAATCCTCTGATTTGCCTTTTCAAGTGTAAATTCAAGGGCTCTTGAGCTTGATCTTGAATTTAAAAGTCTATTCTTGAATCTTGACCTTGAGTCTTGATTTTGATCTTGATCTTAATCTTGTTCTTGAGTTTGTTCTTGAGTTCAAGAGCTTTTAAGCTTGTTCTTGAACTTGAGTGTTTGAATTTTTGAATTTGTAGAAAAATTTGTGGCGTTTGATCCACGAGCTTTCTCTAGCTTTTTGTTAGAATTCTTGGTATTAGTTCTGAATTATGAGGACCCGTATATATAGTTGTAGAATAGAGGAGTCATGACTTTCTCTCTGCCAATCAGATTTAAGTGACATGACAGATTGAGCTTTAATGAAATGAGCTTGTCATTTTGATATATGGCATGATCCTATTGGCTTCTTTGTTTGACTGGTGTGCCATGTCATTTGACATGTGGTGCCAAGATGGACTTCTTGGATGAAGGGATATTGTGTCACGCCCCGGGAGGGTATCCTTGGTGTGGCCGACGCTCAGAGACTATTGCTAGTCCCCAAGCGAACTACTTAGCCTCATCATATCATTCAATCAATAAACTTTACTGAACAGTGGAAAGTATAAGTAAGTAAATGCGAACATCTCATCAAAAGTTACAAAATAAATAGATAATAATAAAGGCTAGTAGAAAGAACTAGCTCATAAGTCTCAACATCAACGCGCAACCATCGTCTATGAAGCCTCTATTACTACTCATGTGGTGCCAATGATAGACCTATGGCTACCCAAATAAAAAAAAATAGTCCAATCTAACTCTTAAGCATGATGAAATAAATGTAGTGGATCCTCCGGAGTAAGGGAGGCTCACCAAATCAGCTTCAAAATCTCAGATCTTCAACGGAGTGCCTATTGACGATCTTTAGTAGCTGTATCTGCATCATAAAACGATGCAGTCCAGAATGGACATCAGTACTTGGAATGTACTAGTATGAAAAATAGCTGAATTAAACAAAAACATGTAGAATAATTTGGAAACAACATTGACTCAAAATAAATATCAAATAACATCAAATCGTCAAATGTCTATCTATGCAAGAATAAAGAGTAGACAACTGATACATTAACAACTCAAACTCATCAATCATCTACGAATCATCTCAAAGGAGCTCACATCCTCTCATCCCATCTCATCTCGTCTCGGAGGAGCTCACCTCCTCTCCTCTCATCTCATTTCATCTAGACTCGGAGTACTCAAGGTAGGAAATTTATGGGAGTTTGTCTTATCCGACAACACTCACTTATGAGTCAGTGAATGTACAACAATCACCCTGATGTTGCCATAGTGGTTCCAAACTTTCCAGGTAGGGAACGCTCAAAAACCATATCAGCTCACCCAATATGGAGTCAAACTCAATAAGTCCTCTATTGTTTCAGGGATTGTTACTCTAACCATAATATATGTGATGGTTCTATGCCTCACCTATGTTTGGCGACGTAGTTTGATGAGTTCGAGTCAGACCTACTCTCACTATTTCGGTGCTCGATACTCCTCTCATGACTCAATGCTCATAAAAACTCCACCTCAACCAGTCTCATAGGGACTCACTCCCCGTTAATGACCGGTATCTTATAGGGGCCTTAACCCTCTGCTCAATCAATCTCATCAATGACTCAAGATGTAAAACAATCATTAGGAAGCAATTGAATAGGCACAACGTTAGAGTTCGTTTAGAGAGACTCGCAGGACAATCAAATGCTATTAACTCATCATCATTCTCTCGTCATACTCAACAATCTCAACTCAAGGCTTTAAACTCAATTCTCGGGTTCATTATGCATGCTTTTCAAATTAGTCTTGTAGCGTTATGCAAGTTCTTCATGAAAACATTCAGTTCAAGAAAATAAATAGTATGATGATCATCATCAAGATAGGAAAATATGTAATTTAAATCAATTTTTCAAGAAACACCATCAAGAATTCATGCATGTAGACTCTTGAACCATCAACTTATCTATGAACTCTATGAGGCACATGAGAGAACTATCCCATGTTTTTAGTTTAGCCTAACATACTTGGAATGCAGCTATCAACCAAGCACGTCAGGGATCTCTTCTCGAATCTCTTAACTCAAGCTCTTCTCCTCTTTCCTCAAGCCCTAGCTTTAGTAGAATATTGGGATGGGACTTAAAATAGGGGTTTTAGACCTTTTTTGCGTAAAACGGCTTTATTAGATCGTGTATAGAGTTTAGGAGGGGTGAGAAACTGACCAGAATGCCCCTCATAATACTTCAAAATTTTTCAACTCCGAAAAGACCCTGTCCGCAACTGGTCGCGTACTGTGTATTTTTAGAAAAGTTTTTTGAACACGTTTTCTCAATCCCGTCAAAATTTTTAAAAAGAATACAAGTGTTGGTCCGTGATGGGTGCGCCACGCGCTCCTGTCACGTACTAACATTATTTTGTGTTTCGGATCAAAAAATTATCTTTTGATCGGGTCGCTCTAAAAATCGACTGAGACTATTTTTCTACTCATTTTTTCGTGCTGATCAGAAATCCAGCCTCGAATTTTCCATACGAGCATCGGAAGATGCCATACGCGCATACCCTCTCTCTAGGGGTATTTTGGTAGGTTTATCGGACGTTACATATTGGGCCCAATAGAGTGGGTCATCTTTTGTAGCCCAAATAAATGAATTTGGACTTCTAATTATTCCCATTATACTAATCCACAATATTCATTTGGAAATAATATATTTTGAATTTAATACATTTAGAATCATTTTATAAAATTTATATTTTAATAAATTTTATATGATTATAAATGAAATTTGTAGAGAAATTTGTGGCGTTTGATCCACAAGCTTTCTCTAGATGATAAAATTCCCGTTGAGAAAATAATAATCAAAAATGAAAATATCGCAACAATCTTAGAATTTGATTTTAATATTTGGCTGTTACAATTTCTATGAATACTCTGATTCGCCTTTCAAGTGTAAATTCAAGGGCTCTTAAGCTTGATCTTTTATTTGAAGTCTGTTCTTGAATTCGATCTTGAATCTTGATCTTGAGTCCTGATTTTGATCTTGATCTTAAACTTGTTCTTGAGTTTGTTCTTGAGTTCAAGAGCTTTTAAGCTTGTTCTTAAACTTGAATGTTTGAATTCTTGAATTTATGAAAAAATTAGTGGCGTTTGATCCACGAGCTTTCTCTAACATTTGGTTAGAATTCTTGGTGTTGATTTTGAATTATGAGGACCCGTATATATAGTTGTAGAATAGAGGAGTCATGATGAAATCAGGCTTTCTCCCGGCCAATCAAATTTAAGTGACATGACAGAATGAACATTAATGAAATGGGCTTGTCATTTTGACACATGACATGATCCTATTGACATTTTTGTTTGACTGGCGTGCCATGTCATTTGACATGTGGCGCCAAGATGAGTCTCTTGGATGAAGGGATATTGGGCCCAATAGAATGGATCATCTTTTGTAGCCCAAATAAATTAATATGGACTTCTAATTAAATTCATATTTTATTGAACTTAATTAATTATTCTCATTATACTAATCCACAATATTCATTTTGAAATAATATATTTTGAATTTAATACATTTTGAATCATTTTATAAAATTTATATTTCAATAAATTTTATATGATTATAAATGACCCTGACTTCAAGTCTTGTTGAGATATTTTATCTTTCAAAGACTAGACTTGAAGTACTAATCTTGATTTCGTTTGAGACTAGCGGGTCGAATATGCACTTATCTTTGTACCAAAATAAAAAAAAAGGATACATAAAATATATTACCATGATAATAATGAACTGACCCAATTTTTTTATAGCCTCTATTTAATGTAATCTTAAGTTATCATATTAATTGAGTCCTTTGTTCATTATATTATAATATAACAATAATATAATGGCCTCATTCTTAATGTAACTTTTCATTCAAATGACCTATAAATTGTTGGGTACAAACAAATATGGACGTCTCCAATTTGGATATGGAGTGTACACGTCCGATCCCACCGCCCGCAGCTTGAAAACTCTCCAATTAGGACTCCAATTAAGAGTAGAACTTGGTTATTCAAATCTTTCACAACTTTGATAATTTTTTCTATAGGAGTCAAATGTTCGTGTTTACAACAAATTGGATTCATGAGTCTATATAGATGACAAAGCCCCAAATAGAATAACACCAGTTTACTGCATAAGAATAGGCTCGTGAGAACAAGAAAACTTTAGTTCTACACGACCTCACAAAAATTGTCATATCTTGACTTAGGAGTATTGAAATCACGAGCGGTTTGCGGTGCTAAAAAGTAGACTCAAAGGGGTACATCTCACGTAGAAACAACGATGAGATTGCTTCTAGAGTATCCCAAGTAATATTTTGAAAATTACTTTTACGTTCTGACTCGCTGGTGATTTCAACCCTGCGCGACTTCATGAAAATTATCATATCTTGACTTAGAAATATCAAAATCATGAGCGATTTATAGCGCTGGAAAGTAGACACGAAGGGATACACCTCGTGCAGAAACATCAATCAGATTGCTTCTTGATTATCCCAGGTAACCTTTTGAAAACTACATTTATATTCTGGCTCACTGGTGATTTCAGCTCTGCGCGACTTCACAAAAATCATCATATCTTGACTTAAGAATATCGAAATCATGAGCGGTTTATAGTGCTGAAAAGTAGACTTAAAGGCCTACGCCTCACACTAAAAGGAAAATCAGATTGCTTCTAGATTATCCTGAAAATTACATTTACATTCTGGTTCGGTGGTGATTTCAGCCCTGCGCGACTTCACGAAAATCGTCATATATTGATTTAGGAATATTGAAATCACGAGCAATATATGGCGTTGAAAAGTAGACTCGAAGGGTTATGCCTCACATGGAAATGACGATCAGATGTCTTCTAGATTATCCCAGGTAATATTTTGAAGTTCAGCATGTATGTTGTTTTTGTCTTGACATCAAGAAAACACTTTCCTACCTAGGTGATTTCTTCTTCTTCTTTTCGTGTGTTCTTTTGTCCCTTTTTATATTGTAGGGCCATAAATTCAAGATCCATTGTTTCACAAGAATTTGGTTTTGAGGTGTGAAGGGATAAATCCGCGTTCACGCCTTGAGATCACCAATTCGAGGCTTTACAATATTCCAAATGTTTAAACACAAAGGACCACCAATTCGAGGCTTTATAATGTTCCCAGTGTTTAAACATAAGGGACCATCAATTCGAGGCTTACAATGTTCCCAATATTTAAACATAAGGAACCACCAATTTGATGCTTTACGATATTCTCAATGTTTAAACACAAGGGACCACCAATTCGACGCTTTACAATGTTCCAAATGTTTAAACATAAGGGACCACCAATTCGAGGCTTTACAATGTTTCCAATGTTTAAACACAAAGGACCACCAATTTGAGGCTTTATGATGTTTCCAATGTTTGAACATAAGGGGACACCAATTGAAGGCTTTACCATGTTCCCAATGTCTAAACATAAGGGACCATCAATTTGAGGCTTCATAATATTCTCAATGTTTAAACATAAGGGACCGACCACCAATTTGAGGTTTTACAATGTTCCTAATGTTTGAACATAATGTGTGAAGAGGCCGTCTTAAGGTGCAAAGGGAGAAATTTTGTCCATCTTAAGGTATGGAAATTTAGAGATCCTTTTAAGACCGAATTCGTGAGAAGCTAGCTTAAGGTGCAAAGGGGCAAATTTTGTCCACCTTAGGGCATGGAAGTTTAGAGATCCTTTTAATCATAAGCCCGTGAAAAGACCAACTTAAGGTGCAACGGGATAAATTTTGTCCCCCTTAAGGCATGGAGATTTAGAGATCCTTTTAAGAATGAATCCATGAAAAGCCAGCTTAAGGTGCAAAGGGACAATTTTTTTCCACCTTAAGGCATGATAATTTAGAGATATTCTTGTGTAATAAAGGGATGAATATTCATCTTTGCCACAAGAAAGGCAATTTGAGAGAATTAGCACGATGCAAAGAGATAGTTACTCATTTTGCCTTAAGAAAGGTGAATTTAAAGGTCAAGGCTTGAAGGCTTTAACTTTCAGGCTCAACAACTTTAAAAAATTCCACTTATAAGCATGGTAGATTTGACACTTCAATTTTAAGGAGAAAATTTGAAGACTTCAAATTGTAGATTTCGAGAATTTAAAGTCTTTAATTTGTATACTTGAATGATTTGAAACCCCAAATCACACACTTGAAGAATTCACAGACATTAACTTATAGACTTGAAAATTATAAATGCTTCAACACACATACTTGGAGGATTTGAACACTTCAACTTGCAAACTCGAAGAATTCGAAGACCTCAACTTGTATACTTGAAGAATTTGAAGACTTTGATTTGCATACTTGGAGAATCAAAGACTCTAACTTGCATACTTGGTTAAATTCGAAAACTTCAAATTGTATACTTGGAGGATTTGAACACTTCAACTTGCAAACTTGAAGAATTTGAAAACTTCAACTTGCATACTTGAAGAAATTGAAGGCTTTTATTCGCATGCTTAGAGAATCAAAGACTTCCACTTGCATACTTGGTTAAATTTGAAGACTTCAACTTGTAAACTCAAAGAATTTGAAGACTCCACCATACATACATGAAGAATTTGAATATTTTGATTTGCATACTTGGAGAATCAAAGAATTCAACTTGCATACTCGAAGAATTTGAAAACTTCAACTTGTATACTTGAAGAATTTGAAGACTTTGATTTGCATACTCGAAGAATATGGAGACTCCGCCTTGCATACTTGAAGAATTTAAAGACTTTGATTTTCATACTTGGAGAATCAAAGACTTCAACTTGGAAACTTGAAGAATTTGAATACTTTGATTTGCATACTTGGAGAATCAAAGACTTTAACTTGCAAACTTGAAGAATTCGAATACTTCAACTTGTATGCTTGAAGACTTTGATCCGCATACTTGGAGAATCAAGGACTTCAACTTGCATAGGTGGTTCGAAAACTTCAACTTGTATACTTGAAAATTTTGAAAACTTTAATTTGCAAACTTGACCAAACTTGAAAGCCTCAAGCACACTATTGAAGGAGTGCACATTCCATAAGATTTTCCCCCATAAAGAATCTGGTGGGGACATAGTTTATTTGACACTCATATAACTGAACTCAGAATATAATTCCAAGCGTGTACGTACATCAACTAAGAGGATCAAGTCAAAACGTAGTTCTGGGGGGAGTGCTTTTTTTACCTAGGCGTCTTTTTTGAGATTTATAACCTAGCAGATTTTTTTGGGGTGCCGTACACAGTTATACTCTTGCAGGCCAAGAGTATCATGCATTTTTATATCCAAATTTCAAATAGAATGATTTTCCTCATGAATAGTACCTCTTAAGAAATTTTGTAGTTATAGGACTGATCTTTATGCCATCTGCATCGACAAGCTTGTAAGCACCATTCGAGTATACTTCTTGCACTACATATGGTCCATCCCACTTTGTGGTGAATTTGCCCCCAAACATATGTGAAGTGATAATGGGCCTTCTTACTGCGAGATATTGGTCTCCAACTTGAAAACATTTCAAGTGAACCTATTTATTGAAAGCACGAGATAAACGAGCTTGATCACATTCAAGATTATGTTGGGATTATAACCTCTGTTCATCAAGTGCTTCTAACTCGGCAAGACGTAGTCGAGAATTTTCTTCCTCAGTAAGCCCTTCTTAGATAGTCAGTCTCAAGGATGGTAGTTGACGCTCAAGTGGCAGGACCGCTTCAACTCTAAAAGCAAGCGAATATGGGGTTTCTTGAGTCGGTGTACGATATGTCATCCTGTATTCCCATAAGGCTTCTTCCATTCTTTCATGCCAGTCTCGTTCGGACTTAGAGACCACTTTCTTCAGAAGATTGCATAGAGTCTTATTGAATGCTTTGGCCAGACTATTGGCGGAAGCATAATAAGCAAAAGATTTTCACTGCTTGAAGCCAAAGAGATCACATATTTTATTCATCAACTTGTTATCAAATGGCTTGTCATTATCCGTTATTATGTATCGTGGAATGCCAAATCAGTAGATAACGTTTACTCGAATAAAGTTTGCAACATTCTCCTTCTTGACTTTTTTAAGATCTATAACTTCAACCCATTTCGAGAAGTAATCTGTCACAGCCAAGATGTGCAAGTGTCCACCAGAAGATTTTGGCAGTGGTCCAACAACATCAAGTCCCCAAGCATCGAATGGCCAAGATGCAATAGTCAAGCGTAAAACTTCAAGCGATCGATGTATGAAATTTGCATGGAATTGACAAGCTTTGCACCTTCGAGCATAATCTAAGCAATCTTTTACCATGGTTGGCCAATAATACCCCATTCTTTTTATGTGAAAGTGGAGCTATGGCCCGGACTGATGTGATCCGCACACTCATGAGTGTGCCTCTTGCAAAGCTTGAGTCGCTTCTTCCTGTCCGAAACATCGTAAGAGAATTCCCTCAAATGATCTCCTATACAATGTGTCCTTGTAGTAGAGGGAACGAGGTGCCCAATGACGAATGTCAGTTCTTCTTTTAGCATCTTCTGGAAGTATCCCATAACATAAGTAGTTGATGATAGCTTGTCATCAGTCCTCTTTATTGGCTTCAGAAACAACAACAATATACTCAAGCTTATTCTCCATATGCTCGTCTTCATCCAACGATGGTACTACCCATTTTTGGTAAATAGTAACTTGCGTCTGATCAGATGAGTCGAAGTTGAGGCTAGAGCAGCCAAGGCATTGACTATTTTATTTTCCTTCCTTGGCACATGCTGGAGGGTCACATCTCCAAGCCTTCCAATCAACTTTTGGGCATAACAGTGATATGAGCGCAGCTCGAGCTTCCTGACCTCATAGGTTCCCAAGAGTTGCTTAATCACCAATTAAGAATCACCAAAAACTTGCAACTGCAATTGCTTCATATCAATGGCCATTTCGAGTCCAAGTATTAGTGCTTGATATTCTGCAACATTATTGGAGAAACGTTGTTTCAATGTGAAGGAGAATGGTAAGACCTCTCCTTGTGAAGCGACAAACACTACGCCCGCACCAGCTCTACCACGGTGCGCAACCCCATCAAAGTACATTTTCCGAAGGGGTTGGATCTCGATGGCTATTGCATCTTCATCAGGAAGCTCATCAGTTAATTCCAAATCATCTGTTATAGGATGGTCCACCAAAATATCCGCTAATGCTTGTTGCTTCAAAGCCTTTTGAGGGATGTACACAATCTCAAATTGTTGGAACTGCAGGTACCACCTTGCTAGTCGATTACTAAAGACTAGTTTCAACATAACAAATTTGATGGGATTTGCTCTAGAAATAGGATGGACAGTATGAGCTTGAAAATAGTGCTTTATCTTTTGAATCGAGAGGAGCAACGCCAAAGATAACTTCTCGATTGGTGAATAATTCAGCTTATTTCGTGTCATCATTCGACTCAAGTAATAAGAGGAATTTCCTTTGCCTTCATTATTTTCTTGGGATAGTAAGGCTCCCTCGGACCTTTCTTGCACCGCAATATAAAGTATCAGTGGATTTCCAGGTATAGGAGCTACTAGGACTGGAGATTTCGCTAGATATGCTTTGATACTTTCAAAGGCTTTGCTACATGTTTGATCCCACTTGAAACGGATACCTTTCTTCATGAGATGACTGAATGGTTGGCATCTTCCAGCTAGATTCGAGATGAACCTCCTTAAGTAGGCTAATTTTCCCTAGAGACTTTTCAACTCATGAATGTTTCGAGGCTCGGGCATCTTCAAAATTGCATCAGTTTTGACTGAATGGTTGGCATCTTCTAGCTAGATTCGAGATGAACCTCCTTAAGTAGGCTAATTTTCCCTAGAGACTATTCAACTCATGAATGTTTCGAGGCTCGGGCATCTTTAAAATTGTCAGATATGCTTTGATACTTTCAAAGGCTTTGCTGCATGTTTGATCCTACTTGAAAGAGACACCTTCCTTCATGAGATGTTTGAATGGTTGACATATTCCAGCTAGATTCGAGATGAACCTACTTAAGTAGGCTAATTTTCCCTGGAGACTTTTCAACTCATGAATGTTTCGAGGCTCGAGCATCTTCAAAATTGCATCGATTTTGGCTTGATCAATCTCAATTCCTCGATGTCGCATGATGAAGCCAGGAAGCTTTCCGGAAGAAACCTCAAAGGCAAACTTTAGTGGATTCATCCTCAGTTGATATCTTAGAAGCAACTCAAACACCATTCTCAAGTCTTTCAAATGGTCATTCCTTTTTTTTGACTTCACCACCAAGTTATCAATGTAACACTCAACATTTTTGTGGAGTAAATCATCAAATATATTTTGCATAGACCTTTGATATGTGGCAAAACATTCTTCAAACCAAAAGGCATCACCTTGTAGCAATAAATGCCTTTAGGCGTACGAAACACTGTGAGTTCTTCATCCTTTAATGACATGCAAATTTGGTTATAGCCAGAAGAACCATCCAAGAATGACATTGCCTCATATAACCAGTTGTAGCATCAATCATCAGCTCTGGAATGGGTAGTAAGAATTCATCTTTAGGGCAAGCATTGTTGAGATCTCCAAAGTCAACGCAAACTCGACTTTGGCCATTCTTCTTCCTCACGGGAACAATTCTTAAAATCCACGTGGGGTATTTAACTTCATGAATAAAGCCCGCCTCAATGAGTTTGTTAACTTCTTTCTCGATCAATGTAACCAAGTCCGGCCTGAAGCGTCTTTGAGCCTGCTTGACAGGACGAGCGCCATGCCTAACTGCTAATTGATGGACCGCAATCTTGGGATTTAAACCAGACATTTCTTTATAGCTCCAAGCAAAGGCATCCCTGTATTCTTTGAGTATATTCATATAAGTCAATTCTTCATCAGATTCTAGGAAAGCACTCAAGTAAGTTATTCTTGGGTCTTTATTAGTGCCAAGGTTAACTTCTTTTAAGGAATCGATTGTGGTCTTCACTCCCTCTTCAAATTCTTGTGGAGCATTTCCAGCGTCCTCCTCTTCCTGTGGATCATTATCATTGATAGATATATGATAGCACCAAACAATACCTCCAAACTTTTTATCAATTCTCAGTTGACATAAGGCATCGTTCTCAATTTGAGTTATAACATGACATGAGGAGCCTACGCTTTCTTTATCTTCCTCGTGCCCTTTGGTGTAAACCACAGTGTGAGCCTTCGCCTTTAGTACCTCTTTACATGAAACTACGAGTTCCACTCACCACTTCATCCTGGAAGGAGTTATGCTTTCGAAATCCTTTTGGATCACAAGTTAAGGAAGCATCTTTACTCTTAGGTAACTTCTTCGATGCTTATTATTCTTCTTCTTTAATGGACCTAACCTCTTGAACACAGAAATTCTTGCAACAGGTTTTCCAAGTCGATCAAAGATAAAAGGTCATTTATTAGAAGAACCACACTCATCTTCTATAGTGATATAGTTATTGCTTGCCCTTCTTATGGAGATACACATTGGTGGTGGTTGGCTATAGCCTAAACCTTCACATGCTTGCCTAGTTGTGCCCTCCGATGGGAATTTCCATAGCCTAGACGGCTTATCAGGGTTGCACCTAGCCTTTGCAAGTAACTTGTAAGCATTTGATCAAATCCTTCTGTACGTTTTGTGGGGAGTGATGTATCTTGTGGCAGATTTTTTGCAACAAAATTTCCCAACAACTTTGAAGAAAAATTTATTGCATCGATCCATTTGATAAGAAGAGTCGACCCTCCTAGTACGTTCCCTTGTACAACAAATGACTGATCCTCCTCTTTCTTCACCTTTGGGACATAACAGAGTGTAGGGGATGGCTTTATTTTTTAGGGCATGGTCTTCCCCTTATTTGGACAAGTACTAGGCTCCCCATTTTAACTTTTGGCCCTTTAAATGGCCGCATTGGTTTCTTCACCTTTAAGCCTATCAGACTTGGTCAGTTTGACACCCTCAAGCTTTCCCCTTTCAGGACATAACTCTTCAAATAGAACTTTGCATCGACAAAATGTGACTCCACTTCAGTGAAAGGGTTATTGTCAGCAACTATTTTCCTTTCAATTCTATCTTCGAGGTACTTCAGACATTGATAGTAAGAAGATGATATAATTTTGTTCTCGTGCACCCAAGGCCTTCCCAGTGATATATTATATGAAGTATTTACATTAATCACATGTATCCATGCACTTGATCGCAAACCGTCCACATGAAGATCTAGCTTTATCGAGCCTATAAACCTCTACCCCCCTTGATTGAATCCTTGTATCAACAAAAAGCTTTCACTAAGCTCTTCAGTTGTGATGCCAAGCTTTTTCAACATATGGATGGGTAGAATGTTGACCCTAGACCCTTCGTCTATCAAAATTCTATTTATCCTCTTCTCTAGCACGTGGCCCACCATATACAAAAGACGATTGTGTAGAGTTTCACCAAATAGAAGATCATCGTCTGTAAATGTGATATTTGTGTCACATATATGTACTTCTTGAAAAGAGGGTTCCACAAACTTTTCAGAAGATGGCGGAGATGCCTTTGATGGAATTTCACCCACCACTTCGTCTTTGTTAGTAGAGGCACCTTCGATGAAGTTCCATTCATTGTTTCTCCCTGGTCAGCACTGAAACATGATGCCTGAACATTTTCTTGAGTGATCTCCATACGATACCAACTTGGTAAGAATCTACCCAAGATCATAGGATGTCGCAGTTTCTGGTGGTAATGCATTTCCATATTTGGCCCTCTTGGACGCCTGACCGACTTCTACTTCTTTGCTCTCTTTACTACCCTTTGTCTGATTGGTTGTTCAAGGGATTCTTTCCATGGACTTGTCTTGTTGGGTCTCTGCCTAGTCACGAGAGTCCAACCTTCATCATCATCTATATTGATTTGGGATTTTTCTTTCTTTGATGACCCTTCTTCTTCAGGTGTACATATTTGGATCGGGTCAAGCGAGATGAACATGATGGAGATTTGATTAGAGCTTGCCTTTCCATCATCAAGGACAATCTTCTTTTCATTAACCAATTACATAACCTTGTCTTTAAAGACAAAACATTTTTCAAGAGGGTGACTTATGAATCTATGATACTTGCAATAATTTGGGTTATTGGTCTTCCCAGCTTCATTGGGTTATTTCATCTCTGGCAACTCAATGAGCTTTAGTTCAACCAATTCCTCAAAAAATCCAGGAACATTTGTTTTCTTGCATCTCTCTCAAAGTTAGCTTTCGGTTTGAACGCTCTTGAAAAGTTGTCTTTACAGTTTGCTTCCTACTCTCCTTCGTAGTAAACTTCACAGGCGACATATTGACATTCGTAGATTCATTGTTGCCATTCATTGGCACAGATTTGCTCCATTTCTTGGGTTCCTATTTGTCCTTTCCTTTGCGAGGATCGTGAACAAGCATTCCATCTTTTCCGGCAGAAGACATTCTTAACTCCATATCATGAGCACGAGTCGTTAGATTCTTCAAAAGACTTAGGTTTGATCCCTTGTAGGATGTACAGAAGCCCCCAGTGCATCCCTTGGATACACATTTCTATAGTAGAAGCTTCACTAAGCCTGTATTTGCAATTAAGGCTCGTGTTCCTCCATCGCTTTATGAAGTCGATGTATTTGTGAGTTCTACCACTCTCACTGTGCGCCTTGTGCTATAGAGGCAGTTAAGAAACTCATGCTCTAGTTGCTCCCAACTCTAAATGGAATGAGGCCCAAGATCTGTGTACCAATCAAAGGCATTTCCTTTCAAGGAGCGGACGAATTGTTTGATGAGATGGTCTCTATAGGTCCCAATATTATTACATGTCTTTACAAAGTGTGCAACATGCTGCTTCAGATTTCCCTTATCCTCGAACTGTTGGAATTCGGGAGGTTGATAACCAACAAGTATTTTAAGGCTATTAATCCTCGCAGTGTAAGACTTAGCATACGTATGTGAAGACCTTGTGGAGACTTAATAATTGTCTTTAATGGTTCCTTCAATGAACTCCTTTAATTGATAAAGTGGGATCATTCCCTCGGCAAAAACCGGCAGCTCCTTGATAGTCGGTGCTTGCTTCATAGGATTTTCAGTCTCTTGTATCTCAATACCCTTCCCAAGTGCATGGCTAGAGTCCCCATTTAGCAATCCGTCTACCCTGTCCATCAACTTATCGATGTGAGTCTCTTAGTATTGCACATGCTTGGTCAATCCTTCAATCATCTTTACTAGATTTGCAAGTTGTTCCTCCATGGATGAAGCATTAGTTGTCATCACTTGCATGACTGTTGGAGGCATTGAAGAGTAGCATGAATTATTGTGGAAGTTAATCTTCAGAGGGCTGACATTACGCGATGCGTATGAAGAAGATTCATTGGATGAGTTCTGGTCTTTCTTTGCAGTAGAGTTCTTGGAACCAGAGACCCCAAGCAGAGCAAAAGTCTGTTTGATCTTCTCAACAACACTGCTTCCTCCTTCTGAAGCATTTGCAGAGGACCTCGCTCCCTTTAGGGTTGAAGATCCAAAAGCAGGAGTCGGTGCGGACGACACTCGCAGTGTTTGTTATCCCAGCATAGTATATTTGCTTCTTGTTATAGCTCCAACGCTTCCAAAAGTGACACCCAAGGTTCCTTCTACTGCAGCAGAGAACTTGGAATCAACAGTTCTGGAGGACGTTGGTTGGGGGATCTTCTTGGAAGTGATTTCAATGTTCTTTGATTCTTGAAATGTTGGGATGAGAGGTAGAGATGGCCCCACTGGGCGTGCTAGAATTTGTGGACAATAAAGTTTGCGTTGAAAAAATAATAATCAAGAACGAAAATATCTCAACAATCGTAGTATTTGATTTCAGTATATGAGTGTTACAATTTCTACGAGTCCTCTGATTCGCCTTTTCAAGTGTAAATTCAAGGGCTCTTGAGCTTGATCTTGAATTTGAAGTCTGTTCTTGAACCCTATCTTGAATCTTAATCTTGAGTCTTGATTTTGATCTTGATCTTAATCTTGTTCTTGAGTTTGTTCCTGAGTTCAAGAACTTTTAAGCTTGTTCTTGAATTTGAATGTTTGAATTCTTGAATTTGTAGAGAAATTTGTGGCATTTGATCCACGCGCTTTCTCTAGCTTTTTGTTAGAATTATTGGTGTTAATTCTGAATTATGAGGACCCGTATATATAATTGTAGAATAGAGGAGTCATGATGGAATCAGGCTTTCTCTCGGCCAATCAGATTTAAGTGACATGACTGATTGGACTTTAATGAAATGGGCTTGTCATTTTGACACATGTCATGGTCCTATTGGCTTTTTTGTTTGACTGGCGTGTCAAGTTATTTGACATGTGGCGCCAAGATGAGCCTGTTGGATGAAGGGATATTGGGCCTAATAGAGTGGGTCATCTTTTGTAGCCTAAATAAATGAATTTGGACTTCTAATTAAATCCATATTTTATTGGACTTAATTAATTATTCCCATTATACTAATCCACAATATTCATTTTAAAATAATATATTTTGAATTTAATACATTTTGAATCATTTTATAAAATTTATATTTTAATAAATTTTATATGATTACAATTGTATCATGAAACTAAACACCCATGCCAAATTCAATTTCTTAATTGTGATTTTATCCCAAATCAGTGACCCGACTTTTAAATCGGGACCCAATATAATCGTACTTCGATTCTAAAAGTCGAATTGAGAAGAGATCAAGGATAGGGATGAGATAAAAAATAATTTTTTCAAAAATTTGAACTTTTAAAAACATAAAATTTTAAATTATTATTTTTGGACCCGGAGGGGGGAATGGTAGGGGGAGAGGGTATGATGGGGTCAAAAGCTTTAAAAATTTTACAAGTTGAAATCTTTTTCAAAAATAAATTTTAACTTTTTTTTTGGTGTGGGTGGGTTTGGGGGTGGGTTGCTTGGGTGTAGGGGTGGAATACAGGTAGAATAAAAAATTTTGAATTCTTTTTAAAACATTTTTTTAAAAAAAGTTAATTTTCTCTGGGGGGAGGGATTGGGGTTGGGGGCTGATGGAGGGTCAGAGTATGGGGAGAGGTAAGAAAAAACAATTGTAATTTAAGGTTAACGAGAGTTTTGAAAAATATTTTGCCTAGTAAAATTTTTTTAAAAAGAATTTGAAGAAAATAAGTTATGTAAAAAATATTATATACAATATTTAAGACAATCAAATATAAAAAAAATTAGAAAATACAATGAATTAAGTGAATAAAAGTTAAAAGTTTAACCCATTTGACTATCATAGTTTATCCATATATGGGTTGAATATGGGTTTGAACCTATATTTTATTCATGTAAAAAGTCACTCACCTAACCGATTAAAATATGGGAGAATTGAGCGAGTTACCAAAATATGAGTAATTTCGCCGGCATTGTTCATGATGAAATTGATATTTTCTTCGCATGTATATGATTTCAGCTTGATTTTCGGACTCATCTGATCATGCCAATTTGATTCTTATATACTTGCCATATTTTGATCAATACAATGCACATCAGACTTAATTGAAACCAATGTGAGATTTTATGATATCTAAAGTTAATGTGTATTATTAAAGAATATGATATATTTCAAGTTATTAAATTATTTTGTAATATGTATTTGAAAACACATGCAACTCTTCTTTTCAAAATTTTAACAAAACAATATCTAATAAGAAAATTTTATCATATATCTAAAATATTTAATTAAAATAAATCATAATTTTTTAACAAAATTCAACAAGTTCAAAAATACTGTCTATTAATCAAGCCTTTAAATCATGATGGCAAACAAGTTGATAACACGACTTGACCGTAAAGGACGCATGTCATTGGAATCGTACGCTAAGAGTTTTGAAGATAATCATAGTATAGATTAGGTGACACCTTCACTAAAAATCATGCACTATCAAATAATTGACAAATCCAATATAATAAGAAGGGGGCTAGAATCATTTCAATCATTATCAATTTTAAGAGCAAATTTCATAAATAGTTAAAAACAAAATTATACTTTTTGTCCGTAATTTATTTAATTACGCGTTATAGCTATAGTTTTGTTATTATGGATATATAATTTGTCACCTCATACATAAAAGAGCAAATTTCATAAATAGTAAAAAAAAAAATTATACTTTTTATCTACAATTTATCTAATTACGTTTTACAGCTATAATATCGGTTGCTATGGACGGATATTTTCGTTTTTATATTTCACTTGCCAATATACAAACATGCTAAGCATATATAAATTCTATATATACAATTATGAGTTTTTCTTTACCTATATGAGTCAAATGTATCAAAATTGTATACAAATAACTAACAATTATGAATTTTTCGTGATTTATATGCATCAAATTTATCAATAAATTGTATATACATATAGTTAGGATAAGCATATATAATTTTTAAATTTATATAATTAGCCGACTTATACCATTCTAGCAAAATAAATCAAACTATATATAAACTTGTTTAATAATTAACTAAAACTATAATTAAATACATAACACATATTAAATGTTTACTTTTTTTATAGATCAAAACAGAATGTTGTTTTTAAATATTTAATAAGTTTTTTAGTTCCAACACTATAAAGGGTACAAGATTTAATAAACCACACACGTTTATAATTTTCAAAAAAATTTAAAAAAATTATTTTTTAAATTTGTTATCGAGTCAAATTTAAAAACTATGGACCAGAGTAATACAATTTTTTTTTCTCTTCTCCATTTTCATTTGACAAACTCTTTCCCCTACAATGCCACCCTCTTCTCCTACTATGATGCATATTCCACTAACTAATTATTCACCTAATTTTGTTTTCAATTTTCACATCCCACAACTCACTGAAAATAATAACTCCACTAACTAATCCATCTATCTTCTTCCAACTTGAAAATTTCCTACAAATTAAAAGCAATATCAACAAATTAACCCAATTAGTGGATATCATATAATAAATCATCCATAATGCCTCTCACAGTGCTATCATCACCAAGTAGACATTAATTCATAAAGGAAAATACACAAGTTGATATAGACGATAAAATTCGCATTAGAAAAATAATAATTAAGAATGAAAATATTACAACAATCGTAGTATTTAATTTCAATATGTGAGTGTTACAATCTACATGAATCCTCTGATTCGCCTTTTCAAGTGTAAATTCAAGGGCTCATGAGCTTGATCTTGAATTTGAAGTTTGTTTACGAATTCGATCTTGAATCTTGATACGGATCTTGATTTTGAAACTTGAATTTATTCTTGATCTTGATCTTGAAGCTTGAATCTGTTCTTGGGTTCAAGAACTTTTAAGCTTGTTCTTGAACTTGAATGTTTGAATTCTTGAATTTGTAGAGAAATTTGTGGCGTTTAATCCACGAGCTCTCTCTAGCTTTTTGTTAGAATTCTTGATGTCAATTCTGAATTATGAAGACCCTATATATATAGTTGTACAATAGAAGAGTCATGATGGAATCAGACTTTTTCCCGGCCAATCAAATGCAAGTGACATGATATATTGAGCTTTAATGAAATGGGTTTGTCCTTTTAACACATGATCTTATTGGCTTCTTTGTTTGACTTGGCATGCCACATTATTTGACACATGGGCCTCTTGAATGAACGAATATTGAGTCTAATAAAGTGGGTTATCTTTTTAAGCCCAAATAAATGAATTTGGACTTTTAATTAAATTCGGACTTATTTGATTAACCCAATTATATTAATCCACAATATTTATTTTGATTAATATATTTTGAACTTAATATAACTTGAATCATATTATAAAATTCATATTTTAATAAATTTTATATGATTACAGTTGCATCTTCACGTTATTTAAAAAATATTTCATGGGTAAAGACTCATTACGTCCCCCCAATTTTTATTTTTTAGTGAACTAATACCACCTTGAAACACATATAATATTTGTTGCATTTTGGAAGGTGTATTATAGTTTATTTTAGGAAATTGTTGCGTACTAGTAATATTTCTGGGTTTTGTCTCTTTATTCTGGGTTGGTAATCGATACTTAAATTTCTGATTTTACTCTTTGAATATTTTGAGACGCCGGCAAACTGAACAACCGCTATATTTCTGGGTCTTTTTTGGCTTTTTCTTCCTTTAATTCCTAAGAATATTTTGAAGAAATTTCTACACTGATCTTGATTATTGAATTTTGGGTTGGAACTCTATTTTATTGCTTTGTAGTATATTTCATTATTTTATATTATATTGCCTTTTATTATATTTATTTTATATTGTGGTGCCTTTTATCATATATTTCTACAGTTTACTATCTTGTTTATTTATTTGCATCCCGTTTATTCGTCTTGACTTTTGTGTCGGATTGTTTGACTATTGTAAATTATATTTTATATTTTACTGTTCTGTATCGTTAGGTTGTTGATTTTTTGTATTTTCTTGATATTTTGTAGTTTAGTGAGTTATTAGTTCCTAGTTCAATGGTGTTTGGATCTGATAGTGGATCAGGGTCATGTCGTTTGTTGGGATCGCAGACAAGGAGTAGTAGTGGTAAAAGGGATAAGGGCTTACTTAAGTTAAGAGGAGTAACTGTTGACACCCAATTATTCTCGACCTATAACTCATCTTAGATTGTCATTTGATTAAATATGTATTTATAAAACCTTTTAAAATAAATGAGTTTATTTTCAATTTTATCCAAATAATTGCGAATTTTTAATTTTTGTTCGTTATATTTTAAAAAATAAATTTATTTTATTACTTTCATTGTTATTATTATTGTTGTTGTTGTTGTTGTTGTTGTTTAATATTTTTACGTAGCAATTCTAGTATATGGTACACATTTTTTTTTACATAAAATAATTGTTTTAAATTAGATGACGATCTATTCAATTTTAGCTCAATTTATTTAATTTGTAGCCTTTCTTACCAAATTCATTTCAATTCTAATCAATTTCCTTGAAATTTATTTCAATTTTACTCAATTCCTCCACAATCTCTTTTAATTTCAGCCAATTTAGGTCAATTTTGTGGCCTAGTTTTAAATTAACAATCTAATTTCATTTATTTGAATCTAGATTTACCCGTTTGACCCAAAAATCCGACCCACTTTTCTAAAGAATGAATCTCATCTGTTGATTAATTTTCATGTAAAGGTCACAATCTAATCCTCATTATTTCCTTTTTTAATTCCACAACACCCGAAACCCTTGATTCATTTTTCATTTCCCCTTTCTAAGAACAGCAGTCGCCACACCCTCACCGGCGCCTCCATTGGCGATCCTTCCTTGTCCATGGCGCCGGCGCCTCCACCGGCACCATACTCTTCCTCTCTCAGTCCAAGCAACCACCGCCGCAACACCATCAACGCCATCCTCATCTTCTCACTACCGCACCGACGAGCCCCTTTTTTCCCTCTTTTTCCATAGTAAAAACAGCCCCCAACGTTCCCTTTTCCGGTGAAACCCCTTTCCCTCAAGACTTTCCTCTCTCTTTGCGTCACCTTCTTCCTCCATCCTCTTCTCCTCCTGCTGGCAGCGACCAAACAACCCCTTAGCCCTATATTTTCCGATGGAAGACGGACGGAGAACCCCATAGGCCGCCCCAAAATGGTCAATAAAAGACCACCAAACAACCCCCAAATGTCCCCATTTTTCCGGAGAAATTCGCCTTTGGACCAATCCCTTTTTCCTCAAAACCCACCGGAAAACCCCAAACCTAACTACCCCTCTTTGTCACCCTTCTTCCTCACGCTGGAAAACAAGCTCTCTATCTAACCACCAACGAATTCTAGGGAACTTTGGTCTTTAGTTTAAATAATCACTTTTCATAAAAAAATAAATCATTTTATCACTTAGAATTAATTTAGAATCTTTAAATTAAAGACTTATGTGTTTGTTTTCAACCCAACACAAAGACATAAGATGTGGACGGGACCCGCACTTGCGGATCTCGAAGGGTGCCTAACACTTTCCCTTCGAGGTAACTTGAGTCCTTACCTGATCTTTGGTGACCTTAGGCTTAGATTAGTTTTTTTAATGCTATCCTAATGCACCTTAAAAAGCATAAGGTGGTGACTCTTCTTTCTTTTAAAGATTCCAGAAAAAAGTTGTTTCCACAACGTTCTCCAGGTTCCCATCTTTCTTGAGAAAAATGGGATGTGATAGAGACATGGAACATAGGATCACTTACAGGGGAATCCATAGAGCTAGTAAAGAGTCTTAAGAGGAGAAAAAATAATATAGCGTGTGTTCAAGAGACTAGATGGGTAGGTACCAAAGCTCGAGAAGTAGACGAGTTTAAATTATGGTACTCGGCTGGTTCTAGGGATAGAAATGGAGTAGGTATCCAAGTAGATGAGGACCTTAGGGAATATGTTGATGAGGTAAGGAAGATTAATGATAGAATGATGACTATTAAACTTACGGTCGGTAGTCATGTAGGAATGTAGTTAGTGCCTATGCGCCTCAAGTGGGCCTGGGTGAGAAAGTTCAAAAGCTCTTTTGGGAAGATTTGGATGAAGTTGTGAGATATATACAAGATACAGAAAAAATCTTCATTGGGAGAGATTTTAATGGACATATCGGTGTAACTTCTAGTGGGTTTGACGATGTTTATGGAGGCTTTGATTTTGGGGAGAGGAATGGAGGTGGGATGTCTCTCTTGGATTTTGCCAAAGCCTTTGAGTTGGTAATTGCTAACTCATGTTTCCCTAAGAGGGATAATCACTTGATTACCTTTCGTAGTACGGTAGCTAAGACTTAGATTGATTACTTACTCCTTCAGAAGTGCGATAGAAACCTTTGTAAAAATTCCAAGGTTATTCGAGTGAAAATATTTCCACTCACCATTGGCTTCTAGTGATGAATTTAGAGATTAAAAATTCCAAGGTTATTCGAGTGAAAATATTTCCACTCAACATTGGCTTCTAGTGATGAATTTAGAGATTAAGAGGGAAAAGAAGAAGAAGATTATTTATGCCTAACAGAGGATTAGATGAGGAGGCTCGACTACAGCTTTTTTGCGAGAGATGGGAGAGAAGTTGAGTAGTGTAGGGGCTTGGAGTAGTAGCGGATATATGATACCATATGGGAGACTACTGCTAGTTGCATTAGAAAAGTAGCTACCGAGGTATTAGGGGTTTCGAGAGGGACCTTCAGTGGATGTCAGGGTGATTAGTGTTGGAATGGAGAAGTTCAAGGCAAGGTGATAGCTAAGAATAATGCTTATACGAAGTTGTTGGAGTGTATAGGGATGATGATAAGAAGTAGAGGCTTAAGGATATCTATAAGACGACAAAGACAGAAGCGAAGACGACGGTGATGAGTGCTAAGACAACAACGTTTGAGCACTTGTATATGGAGCTAAGTGATTAAGGAAGAGACAAGAGATTGTATAGGCTTGCAAGAGAGAGAGAGAGAGAGAGTGAGGAAAGCTCGTGACTTTGACCAAGTGAAGTGCATCAAGGATGAGAAGGGTCAGGTTGGTGGATGAAACTTCCATTATGCTAAAGTGGCAAGCTTACTTTCATAAACACTTAAATGAAACCGGGGATATAGATATTGAACTGGGTGAGTTAGCACACTCCGATAGTCATTGAGATTTTGGTTATTGCAGGCGTTTTTGAGCCGAGGAGGTTAGACAGTCTACTAGTAGGATGAAAAGAGGGAGGGCGATCGGACCCGATTAGATTCCGATGGATTTTTGGAAGAGCATGGTCAAGGATGGTATTAAGTGGTTGACTAAGATGTTTAATGCTATTATGAAGACTGCTAAGATGCCCGATAAATGGAGGGGGAGTACAATGGTTCCATTGTACAAGAACAAGTGATATTCAAAATTGTGACAATTATAGGGGTATCAAATCGTTAAGCCATACTATGAAGATCTAATAAAGAGTGGTGAAGATGAGGGTGAGAAAAAGAGTATTTATTTCAGAGAATCAATTTGGATTGATACCGGGATGGTCGACTACTGAAGCAACTCATCTTGTTCGAAGATTAGTGGAGAAATATAGGGCAAGAAAGAAGAACCTTCATATGGTGTTCATTAATCTCAAGAAGGCCTATGACAAATTTCCAAGGGATGTCCTATGGAGGTGTCTAGAGGCGAAAGGTATTTCAATGGTGTATATTAGGGTGATAAAGGACATGTATGATGGAGCCAAAACTCGAGTAAGAATAGTGAGAGGAGACTCACTGTATTTTCCTGTTGAGATGGGACTTCATCAAGGATTTGTGTTGAGCCCTTTTTTTGTCTTAGTAATGGATGAGCTAACATGATCTATTCAGGAGGAGTTTCCACAGTGTATGCCATTTGCAAATAACATAGTATTGATTGATGAGATGCGAGCTAAAGTTAATGATAGATTGGAGGTTTGTAGATATACTTTGGAATCCAAAGGTTTAAACTGAGCTAGACCAAAATAGAATACTTGAAGTGCAAATTTAGTGTTATAAGGGATGAGACAGACATTGAAGTGAGACTTGCCACTCAATCTATTCCCAAGAGAGAAAACTTTACATATCTCAGGTCCATCCATCAAGAGCAGTGGTGATATCAACAATGATGTGACACATCGTATTATGGCAGCATGAACGAAATGGAGGCTTGCCTCTATACTATTGTATGATAAGAAGATATTATCTAGACTTAAAGGTAAGTTTTATAAAATGGTGGTTAGACCATCTTTGTTTTATGGGGTGGAGTGAGTACTGGCCAATAAAAAACTCACATGTTCAGAACATGCAAATTGCGGAGATAAGAATGTTGAGATATATGTGTGGACATACTAGGAGTGATAAGATTAGAAATGAGACCATTCGGAGGAAGTTAGAGGTGGCCCCTTGTGGCTAACAAGATGAGAGAAGCGAGATTGCGATGGTTTGGACATTTGTAGAGAAGAAGTATCGATGCTTCTTTTAGGAGGTGTGAGAGGTTGGATTTAGGGGTTACACGGAGGGGTGGAGGTAGATCGAAGAAGTATTGGAGGGAGGTGATTAGACAAGATATGGTGAAACTTCATCTCACCAAGGACATGACCTTAGACAAAAAGGAGTGGATGTCAAATATTAGGGTAGAAGGCCAATAGGCTAGTTGGGGTACGTTGATGTATGGCTTTGTGATTATAGTAGGATTAGTCGTGTCTTTATGCTTGTGTTGTCATTATCCTTCTTATGCTTGTTACTTTTATCGTATTTACATACTATCATTTGTTTTTCATTAATAGTCATTTTCCTACTTTTCTTTTCTTTTCTTTTTTCCATATCTAGTATCTTCTGCTTATGGGACTTGATTTTTGAGATGAGGGTTTTCCAGAAATAACCTCTTTATCTCTATAAGGTAGTGATAAGGTCTGCGTATATTCTATCCTCCCCAAACCTCACTTACGGAATTCCACAAGGTAGGTTATGGTTGTTATTATATTTCATCACATTAAGTCTACTTGTTTGGTTCAAATTTAAGTGTCTTACCCTTTTTTTTTTGGGTGTGGTGGTGGGGTGATCTATTAAAAAGGAGTATGTAATTAGTTTAATAATTCAAATATTCTATATGAAAATGTTATGACCACAAGATTTAACGCACTTTGACATCGTAGATGCCTATTTTATAACCACGTTTTATAAAATTAAAATGGTATAGCATCTCCTTCCACTAACGCTAAGATAAGGAATTATCATCTGATCATTTGTCAAGAATTATTATATTCCAACTCCTTTTGATACATTTATTGTTGTTGGAATTATTTTAAAGCTTACACATCAATTCTTACTATAAATTGAACCCTTGATCATAACAAAACTTAGGAGGCAAGCAAATATATTAGCAATGAAGCCACTTTCGTTTTATTTCTTTAGGACTATGAGTCTTAGGGTAAAGCCATTTTGGATAGAATTAGGGTATTTCATGACCCTTTCATCTATAGGTTTCTTAGCTTTAAATTATGTTTCAAAACCTAGAACTCTACCGTCATTTCGTCCTCAAAACCTAGATGTGTTTTTCACTTCTGTTTCTTCTGCCACAGTTTCTAGTATGTCCACTGTTGAAATGGAAGTTTTCTCAAATGTCCAACTTGTTTTCATGACCATATTGATGTTTCTTGGTGGGGAAGCTTTTACCTCTTTTCTTAGACTTAAACTCATCAAGAAAGAAAAAAAAGATGACTTTTCTAGTAGCAAAGATTATGAGCTGGGAAATGTAATAAACGTGGATGATAAATTAGAAGATGTAATAATAAACCCTATCGAGGATAGTCATGATCACGATGAGATTATCAAGATGAAGTCGATAAGATTGTTAAGTTACGTGGTTTTTGGATATATTCTCGTTGTTATTTTCATTGGTTCTTCCTTAGTTTCTCTCTACATAACCATCATCCCAAGCGCGAAACAAATCCTCAAAGAAAAAGGACTTAACCTTCATACTTTCTCACTATTTACCACTGTTTCAACATTTGCAAATTGTGGTTTTGTCCCCACAAATGAAAACATGATGGTTTTCAAGCAAAATTCAGGCCTTCTTCTCATTCTTATCCCTCAAATCCTTCTTGGAAACACTTTGTTTGCTCCATGCTTACGCCTCACTATTATGTTCCTCTGGAAGATCACAAAGAGACATGAGTTTGAGTATATTTTGAAGAAGCCGAAACGTGTTGGATATCCTCATCTGTTTCCAAGTTTTGAAACGATTGCTATTGCAATTACTGTTGTGGGATTAATAGTAGTTCAGTTTGTAGTGTTTTGTTCATTGGAGTGGAATTCTGAAGCTACTGCTGGATTGAGTAGTTATGAGAAGGTGGTGGGATCATTGTTTGAAGTTGTGAATACAAGGCATACTGGTCAATCTGTATATGATATTTCAACTTTTACTCCAGCAGTATTGGTATTGTTCGCCGTAATGATGTAAGTATTCTCTACTACTTTTTGGTCTTCTTTTATTCTACAATTATGCTGCACAATCATTAGTACAAAATAAAAATTTCATCGCTAAATTATAAAAATATCCCATGCTAATCCCATTTACCTATGGTTTAGCCATGGATTAAATTAGCCAAGTATTATTAGCTAGGCATAACCACCAAATTCCATAGCTTATTCCATGTTTTCTAGTGGTGACTTTCTTATTTAGTACGTGCCTAAAAGAATACTATTTTTCTATAGTTATAAATAACTATATTTTAAATTCCCCCTTCCATCTTTTAATGAAATGATTTATACTTGCACGAATTCTTATGGATTACAAATTTTAAAAGTCTCTATTTATTTCTTAAATATTGTATAAAGCCAAACTAAGTCACATAAATTGAGTATTGAGATTGAGAAAATAATTATATTTTAGTAGTTTATTATCCACATGCACTAACAATGTGAACTATGTAAATACTAATATAATTGTTTTTAGTGGTTGCAACAGGATACGATAAACAATTAACTATAATCTACTTTAGGTTTGACTTTTAAAAAAATATAATGTTGATAGCGTAAATTTTATTTACACCTTTATATTATTTAAATCTACATAAACCTTTATGTAATTTAAATCTATATACTCTCTCCGTCTAAATCTCTGTGATTTTTTTTTAACATGTATTTAAGAATTAAAGAAAAATTATCAAAACTTGTGATCCAAAATAGGTCATAAATATTTATAATGTGTGTGACTACAAATCATAAAAGAAACATGACATTATTTTTTGGATTAACTAAAAAAAGAACAATATATCACATAAAATTAATACAAAGATAGTAACAAGTTAAACCCTAATTCAAATAGGGTCAATTGGTTTTGTAATCCTTCATAAATTGATTTTATAGTCTTATACTTTTTCTATAAGAGATATTCATTAATATACATGAGAAAATTGATACTAACAAAAATTTGTTCTATTAAAGTTGCAAGTCTCCATAAAAGGTCCTACCCTCAATAAAATTATACTTGAAGCTCTCAATTTCCATATAGTAATTGTCTTGTTTATTGGTTTGGAGTGTTTAGTGGAGTACGGCCATGGAATACAAGTATATAACTTACCCAAATTTGGGTCTTTAATTGATGGACAGGCTGTCTGGTATTTGTTGTACGTAACATCAAGAGATAACGCATATTTTCATAATTCATTCTCCACTAACAATATTCATGATCCACTCAAGAGTATTTCATCCTCCAATAAATTACTACTAGGACTAATAAAAAGAAAAAACATTGAATTTGAGAAAAAAGGGTGCTTCTTGTGGCTTTTATTAACCAGTGTGTTGGGTAATGCCAACATCCTGCTTATGGCAAGGTTCATGAGGGGACTGGATAGCTCGGGTCGGAGTCATGATAGAATATGATGCTTGCATGGTGGACCTGGTAAAAAATAAAGTTGCGTCTTTGCTATCAACTATGGCTTTTGATAGGTGAAGAGAATTGAGCTAAGCTCAATCCTTCCAGAACTATGCAAGAGAAATAGGAAAGGGATTGAGAGAAAGTGATTATTTCATTCCACCTTCAAAATGATTATAAGATGTTTGTTTATTACATGATACATTCTTCACAATTCTCATGTGTAACTAACTCTACAAGTGGATGCCAGCTCATCAATTCTAACAAACTAATTGTAACTAACTCTTAACCAATTTCTAAGTAACTCCTTCATCATTCATTAGCTTCAATGTCTTTTGGCATAATGATAAGCTCTTGATCCTAACACAGCGTAAGAGGGATTGTTGCGAATATATGATTTTGTTCGTTCTTGGTCAAGATCATACAGTTTTTTGCCAAAATGTCACACTAAGAGATTCCGTACTTTAGCGTCATTTTTTAGTTTTTTCAGTTATTAACATAAGAAGTTAACAATCTTCTCATTGAACTAAGTTTCACATGTTTCACATTACCATGATTTCACGAATTAATTTTCGAGATTCATGCTAGTTCTTTTGAACTTGAATTCTGATGGCCTGTTGTTAGGTTGAATCAACCCAAAAATATTCTTAATATGCTATAATATTTTTCGTTTTGGACCAGAATCCCTCAATTGTTTTTTCGAAAAGCTTCACACTATTAAGAGATCCTACACCTACCTTATATGTAGCTTTTCAATCTTTTCGACTACCAATGTCAAGCTTTGTTTGCACGTCCAAGATATTGAGATTGTGTAAAACAAATCATATAATGAAAGATCTAAGAAGAACATATTCTTATTTTCTTTCAGTCATGTTGCAAATTCCTTATTCTTAGACAAATAATCATCATCATTTTTTATTTATTTAGACTTATATACCTTATCTTTGTTTGCTTTTCTGCTTTTCCATTGACTCCAAACAAGTGATTTTGTGTATCTAGCATACTGCCCTAGATCCAACATAAGTAAGGTTTTAATATATTCATTAAAAAGATCATTTAATTACTAAAATTAGTTATAAAGCTTATTTGACTTATTAAGTTAGTTACCCTTTATTTCTTCTCAAATTTCTTTTATTATTCTTTAAACTTTTTAGATCATGTAGTAGAATAATAGTAAATCTTTCGAAAGAATTATACTTTTAAATTTAAAAAATAACACTTTCTATATATGCTTATGCTTCTTCTCTCCCCACGTCTTCAGTGTCTAGTTCTTGATCTATGATTCCCTTTTATATACTAATAAATAAGCATCTACTGGTTCCTCTCTCAATTTATGTGATATAATTTAATTTGATACAAAGATTAAGATTTTTTTCTTTTTTAAATTTATGTTCTAAAACAAAACAGAGATATCTATATGACTACAAAACATTTTATTAAGATATCATACATGTTTTAAAGTTAAATTATCACTAAATAGAGAAATATATCTTTTTCTTTTGAAGTTGGCTAAAAAATAAGTCACATAAATGAGATAAATAAAATATTTAATTCTTTTATCATCCTTGCAAGTTTTATTCGTATCATCTCCCACTATAAAAATAAGAAAAGGTGAACAAGATGCCAACATATTGTATTTTATAAACAACCTTGCTAGATAATGCTCCCTCCGTCTGACTGACACTTTTTTTTTTGTTTAATAAAAAAAAGAATGACAATTATTTTATATTTAGCAATAAATTAATCTTTTAATATTTATATTATTTTAATGAATTAATCTATAATTATATAAATATTTATGACTTATTTTAAATTATAAATTCTAATATTCTTCATCTTTTTTCTTAAACTACGTGTGCCTTGTCAAACAAGCACCATCACATACATGTATTGGGACGAAGGGGATATATGATAGTAGACTCTAGTATATAGTTGTACACTATAATTTTTAATGAATATCTAAAGCTTTCTATTGTAAAGTAAATTGTAAGAGGTTTGCAATGGATGTTTGGTTTGTCAATGCAGGTATCTATCATCCTATACTACTTTTTTACCTGTTGACAATTACCAAGCAAAGTCAGAAAAAATGAAGAGAAAAGGCAGAAGCTTGATGGAGTGCATATCATTCTCACAACCTTGTTGTTTGGTCATTTTTACCATTCTTATATGTATTGTGGAGAAAGACAAAATGAAAGATGATCCACTCAACTTCAATTTACTCAGCATTCTCTTTGAAGTCATAAGGTCAGTCCACCACATCTTTTTCTTCATACATTTAATTGATATATTGACCTTTTCTTCTTATATTAAAGGTATTGTCTTTAACTTACGTTGTATTTTTTTTTTAAAAAAATAAATATATACGAACCATAATTGCGGCATTACTACTACAAAGTCATTATTTTTTCACTGAAATCTCAAGTGAAAATTGTTCAATAGCTATTTCCATAATTTTTTTAGTTAATTAGGTGTGAAAAGAGAAAAAATGTAATTGTTTCCTATGAATAAATTAGAGAGCTTCTTACTATTTCATTGAAAATGTATTTTTCACCGTATATTTTTTGAGTGAGCAGATTTAATAAAAATTACTCATAATCAATAGCACAAACTTTTAGTGATTTGTGATGATTTTTTTTTTTTAAAATGTTTCTGATAGTGTATTAGTCAACTGAAAATGTGCGCTCCATAATTTTGGTGAGGGGCACCATTTATAACTAACTTAGTGAAGCCAAGTTTCCCAACACGTATGTCTAGATTATATGTGATCAATGTTCAAATGATTAACGGTTGACAAATAGTTTATTAGGGAGTTGATTTTTAAACCTTTTTCATCCTCACATGTCAAAAAGAGAGTGTATAGCCACTTAATTTGCCACATCAACATTGTCACGGCCCGAGTTTCACATTCTAAGCGTGGCCGGCATCCAAAACCATTTCTAGTTCCAAGCAAATCACTTGGCATGGCTACTTTACTTAGCGGAAGACTTAATTGACAAATTGAAGACTTAAATATGATAAACTAAAAATACTACAAATATCTGAATAAACTAAATAGTAAAAATGTCTCAACAACAACTAAAAATAAGATCCAAAACCCTTGACATACAGTCCGTGGAACCTCTAACTAGAATAATCTATACAACTGCTAAAAATAACTACTACAAAAGAAACATAGACAAAGACTCTGATTGGTAAGAGGCCTCACCAATGGCTGGATGAATAGTTGGTCCTCAATATAGAGTCTGCTGAGGGAATCTGTCACTTGTGTCCGCATCACAAAACGATGTAGTTCCAACGGACATCAGTACGTGAAATGCACGGTATGTAAAATAGCCAAAAACGGGAACATAGGATAAGGCACAATACTCAAAATAATTAAAACATGTCTCAAAATAGGATAGCATAAGTAATAGTTAAAGTGCATGCTAAAAGTAAAAACATATGCTAAAATTCTGTATATAGAAACTAGTTTACTTTAACTTGGGGAGTTTCTTTAACCAACAACAATCACTATGAGCTTCGTGATGATACACCGTCTTACCCAAGCTGTCAGAGCCGTCCGATAATTTCCAGGGTAAGTAACGTAAACTAGGGGAGTAGATTCATCTCAAAACTGGACCATCTCAGTGGCAAGTGAGGAGTTATACTTTTGGTACAATCTTATCCTAAATCGGCTACGTAGTTTATGAGTTTAAATTATTATTACTCTCACTCATATCGGTGTTCAATACTACTCCAAAATAACTTTTATACTGCTCATAACTTTAAGAGTAAGAGTTCTCAAAATGCCCTTTTAATATTTTGTGACTTAGATCAACCTTAGCTTTTTCTTAAATTTTTCTCAACTTGACTCTTTTCTTTGTCTGAGAGTTTTACCAATGCAAAGTGTCTCAAACATGATCTTTGTTACTCAAATATCTTGTAAATACAAAAGCTTCAAGTATTTCTTAAACTCAACTCAAAACTGTGAATATAATAGCTTTTTATGAAATATATATAGGGTTCTCATGAATACAACAATAACTGTAAATCTTGTCTCAATATCTTAATTCAGCAATAAAATCCATAAAGGCCATAATTTTTAACAGGGAAAATGCATAACCATGTATTTCAATAAAACTAACTAGTAATTGAGAAAACTTGATATCAACTCATAATCTTGATCTGGGGTAAGGACTGGTGGTTAAAGATGTTAAAATAATCGTAGGATAACTTTTGGAGGGTCTTACATACTTGGGGAATTAGTTTCTTGGAAGAATTGAAGAAAGTTCTTGAAAGCTCTAGCTTTTGCCCCTTTGAAACTACGTTCTGAGTTCTTGGAGTGTTTTGAAGTTAATGATATGAATAAGTACGTTCTAGGGGTTTAATTAGGTGAAAACTGACAAATTTAGGCTTAAAAAGGTGAGAAAAGACAAAAATACCCCTCCTTAAAATTGCAGGGCAGGTCGTCCATAAGACCCTCTATGGCCCGTAGAGAATCTTTTGTAAACTTTTGGGCAAATTTTGGTGTCTCTGGATCACTTTACGAGATCCATTCTACAACTTGTAGAGTGTTCCACGACCTGTAGAATAGTCCGTAAAGTCTGGGACCAAAAATATGAAGATTCAGTATTTTTGTCACGATTTAGCAGATGGGTCGTAATATATTTTACGACCCGTAAAGGGGTTTTGTAGAATGTACTATGCTCGGGCAGTTTTCAATGAAACGGACATAACGTTTTGACTCCGAACTCCAAATGAGATGAAACTAGTTTTGTTGGAAAGATAATTCAAAGAGATTTCATTTGGTATGTCATGGACTATCTAATTCTTTGTGTGCTAAGAGTTATGATCATTTAAAATTGACTCTTGCATAATTTTAAGACTAGATACTCATCTTATAGGAAAGTTTTGAACTCGACTATGTACTCGAGGTCTCTTATGACCCTAATACGCTTCCCACATATAAGAGTGAGGCTTAAAACATAGATATATTTGAGGATAGAGTTTTAGGGTGCCACAAACAATTAGGAGGTAAAGGTTATCAAATAGCCATATCAAACTACTGATAGTTTAAGAAATCCAAATAAATTTAGGTATTGTGTCATTTTAATATTATAACGAATTAAGATGATTTTCTTTTCAACTCATGCATATAATGATAATTTTACAGTGCATATGGGACTGTTGGAATGTCAATTGGCTATAGTTGTGCAAGACAAATAAAATCAAATGGCTATTGTAAGGATGCTACATATGGATTTGTTGGAAAATGGAGTAACACGGGAAAGTTCATTTTGATAATTGTCATGTTCTTTGGAAGGATGAAGAAGTACAATCAAAGAGGTGGCAAGGCTTGGAAAGTATTATAACTTCTCTTATGGCTACTTTAACTGTCATCTGGGTAAAAGAGTATGTAAAATAAACATAATTTAATTTTCAAGTTGTTTGCCCTTTTTCTCTGTTTTTGACTTTCTGTTTCTCCCATGTAATCCTAGTGTAAAACTTGTTATGGTGGATTATAATACTAGTGAATATTTTCGTGCTTCGCACAGTTAAAAATGATAAGATTTCATTAATATTTGAAATTAAAGCATAAATTGTGTATCCGTAGTACTTGATAGATGTGATTTTTTTTGATTTAAAAATTATTGATAGATGCTTATGGATGTTTTTGATATAATTATGTTATATGGATTTTATTATTTACATATTTGGAATGTTTTATGGGTGTTTTATGATTTGCATTTAATATTTTTCAATAATGTATATTCAAAATAAATGAAAAATAAAATTTACAAGAAAATTGTAAGCGACATATTTAACAACGATTTAAATTATAGCTATAGAGAACTTTTGCGATGAGTTGAGGAAAAGAATATCTGGTTGCCGTGGAGACGTGGCATAGATGACAAAATATATTGCAACGGATTAGCGACAAAATATCTTGTTACAAAGTTATTCAAATGACAATAAAATTATAAAAGTAGCAACAACAATATAAATATAGCAATAAATTATTCGTTGCTACGAATATAACAATAAATATATTTCGTCACTAGGACATTGTTAGACCAGCAACGATTTTTTTTTTTATCGCTATGTGGTTAGCAACGCGCATAATAGTAACAAAAACTAATTACCTATTAATATTGTTTAGCAACAAATATATTCAGATTAATGACAAATTTCGTGCATCACTAAACACTATTTTTTAAAGTAGTGAAACAAGATGTAGTAATTATATGTTCATGAATCGTAAAGATTGAAACTCCCATTATTTTTAATGTAAAATTCACAAATTGCAAGGATTTCAATTTCTAGAATTTAAAGTGCAATTTAATTGATATTGATTTTGAGCATTTAGTGAATATATATTTATTCAGACGTATAGTTGAATTCATAGAGGAAAATGCTTGTTTAGTAGTCTTCGTTTACCAACAAAGACAGAAATTACTAATATGAACCAAACAGATTTTTAAACGTACGACAATAAAAAATTTATACAAAATATAAAATTAAAAAAATCATAGAGAGAACTACAATAAATAAACAATGTAACATCATTCTTACAATCTTAATCATATAAACTAAATTAAAAAAATATACATAAAAACAATGCACAAATCTCATATTTGTTAAAAGATTGCGAAAGCAATATATGAGCTATGAAATATCTTTTTATTGATTTATGTACTTTTGAGAGTGGAAGATTAGTTGTAGGAATTAAGAGAAACCCCAACCTTCACCTAGTTAATCCTTAGCTTTACTATGCATATAAATTTGATCATTTCTTTTTGTAACAAAATTTTGTAATATTTCTATTTATAGGACAATAATATGGAATGTCAAACGATATCATAAACATGAATATTAATATAATTTAGGAGTTATGATCATAAAGTCACGAGAGTAATGAGATATAATTTAGGAGTTATGATCCCTAAGTCACGAGAGTAATGAGAATAAAAAAATAATTTTTTTATATTAAAATATATGAAGAAATGAAGAAATAGCAATTGACACATTCATTTTTATGCAATAATAACAAATAACTAAATAGAAAAAGTTATCAAAAACAAAAAAAAGTTAAATAAAATTTATGGCCATAGAAAGTTGTCATGTTACTTTTCTTTTATATAGATTTGTATAAATATCTAAATATATTTTTTTGCAACATGTCATTTTATTATTTATCCCAAACTCTAAATGCTCATACAGCCTATGAGTCATATGCTACTTCGATTTCAAGGTAACTGTCATGATCCAAAAATGGGCTGTGATGGCACTTGTCTAACCTATCAAGACGAGTCAGCCTAAACCTACTCAGTTCAATACGCAATACTAAACTCAAGTTACCAACATACATCACAATATTTCAATAGTTCAATCTCAACTTTGTACAAAGTTCAAAGCATTCAAAACATCACATGTGGCGCATATAATAACCTCAAGATATGAATGATATGAAATGGAGTGAATGCTATGAAATGTAATCAATGCGATGCAATGTCAAATAATCATAATGCATGTCTATGCGACGATACATATCCGCCGATGTAATCAGTCCAGAACCCATGAGGGACATATCTGGCATGTACCTACCCCGGATCGTGAGGCCTGACCCCAATATATTATTAGTGTCACATATGACGGCTCATGTGCGCGCGCGCGCGCGCGCGTGTGTGTATAATGCAATAATGATGAGTGCATGCAAAATTCCACTTCAGAATATATACATTACTTCAAGTCAAATGTCATAATAACAAGGCATAATAATGGATCAGTCCCAAGCTTATAGCCAATCCTCTAACCCACAAGTGATGTCCATCAATAATATCATCAATGTTTACTATGATCAAGGACAATAGGATCCATATTTCACATTCTTATATCATAAGAGATTCTCAGTATCAAGTCACATGTCAATAAGTATCAATCCCTAGCCATCACTTTCACAAGTATAGGAATATGGAAAATGTGCACATGAATCATTTATTCACAATTCTTCAATTATTTCATTGTCTTTCAACATTTGTGTCATCTTTAACACATTACATAATAATCACAATATAACTGTAATACCCTCAAATTTGTCGAACCTAGTTTGCTATAAATGCTTAGGAGAAGTTGAAAAAAATCATGAAGGGTCATCTATGGTTTGTAGGGTGACCTACAGCCCGTAGATAAGATCTTATCGTTATCCATGTGACCTAAGAAATTTTTATAAGTCTAAGACCCATGTACGAGATCTTATACAAACTGTACATTATTTTACAATCCGTAGAATAGGTTTTGTGGTTTGATGATCCAAAAATTAATTTTTATGGATGTTGAACTATGATTACGAGATGGCCCATCATTTAGTTTATGGATCGTACGATAGGTTTCTTAGATTGAAGTTTCAGCAACCAAGATTTTTGAACCTTGAATGACGAATCAATAGGTCGGCCCGTCAGTTGACTTACGGCCCATAGAAAGGGTTCATAGAATCCTAAGTCAAATTGTGGTAACCCAAATATTTGGGCACTCCCATCCATAAGAGGCCACTTACGACCATAAGTGGAACCACGACCCATAGACGAGGTCTCGTGGTTCCACTCGGCAACTTTAAGAGGGGTATTATCATTTTTTCTTAAGTTTTTTAATCAAAACCTACGATATTTTAGACCCTTTATCAGTACCCTAAGTGTAATATTATTCATTCTACACTTAGAACTTTTGAGAGCATCAAGGAAGGGAGAAAACTAGGGTTCTAAGCACGCTAGCAGAGATTGTCTGAAAGTTGATTGTTCTTCGAAATTTCAGATATGTAAGTCTACTCAAAACATTTGACTGAGTTCGTCCACGCGACCTTTTGTCTTCTCGAGTCAAATTCGTGAATAAGGGCTGAGTATTGAATTTCCATGATACGAATATTCGAGTCGCTTGTATTTATTTTAAATACTCATTATTATATGAGTAGATTGATATGTTGCATTGTTGTTTATATGAAATTGAGGTATTAGTTTATGCTTGAAAATATGAGTGTAATGACCTGAACATTGTATAACCTTGTTGAAGATTAAAAATTCATTTCGAACCAACTTTGGACCAAGGTGAAACTTCAAGGGATACCTCACAGTCCATGTGAGGTCACATGGCCCATGTACGAGTCCCTTAAAGTGGCCCTTGGCCTATGGAAGGTTGTTTGTCCCTTGGTGTGGAGTTGCAAGCTAAGGCATGCCACAATTGGACCCCAAAAGGGTCGTGTGACACTTCACGGATCGTACGAAGGGCCGTGTGGTAGCCTTGAGCTTGGAACCCCACCATTTGGGACCAAGTTAGGTGATACGGCCCCTCACACGGCTTGTGTCGCATGACACGGGTCGTGAGACCCTTCTGTATGGCTTTCAGAGTGAAATTTTTTTTTAATCACCATCTCGGAACTTGTCGTAGAAAATTTTTATTTCTCCAAGTATAGTCTCACAAAAAGTCACACGGACTGTGTAACCTCACACGGCCCGTGAAGCCCCCATATAGATGATTTTTTGTCAAATTTTCCTAAGTGTGGGTTTACCGTTCCGGACCTTCATCAAGTAAAAATTTTGTTAAGTTTGGGTTCACGAGCGAGTACATGGTCTGTGTAGTGCCACATAGCCCGTGTACCCTCCCTTGAAATGGTGACGTCCAATTTTTCAACTTGTTTGCTTAATGGCGTTTTCGTAAATTCAGTTTATCCTAATAATCTTTTGTGACTTCCTATGCTATCTAAAGATTTCCTAATGACCTAAACTCTATTCTTAACATTCAAAATTCATTCCTCACCTTTAGAAAACTCTCTCAAGACTCTTTCAAATAACTCTTGTGGATGGTGAACTTTGAAATCAAGGAAAGCTCATTCTTCTTCAAATATCTCTTGAAACTTCTTCATTTATCAAGGTATGTGGGTTTTGGTTCTTGGTTCCTTTCACCCAAGGAGACCCAAACTCCTTTTCAAGTAATTTCATGAACTCTAGCTTACTTTAAATTTGAGATTTCATTATTTTGATTTATTAAAATTCAATTGATGCATGAGTTATGTTTATTTATTGAATTTAAGTTGATTTAAGCTACAATATGATGAATTACTTTGGGTTATGAAGTTATGAAAATGCATGTCCCCTTTAAAGCTTGATTTGTGCATGGGTAACCTATGTTATGATTTAAATTTGAATTTTACTTATTTTCTTACTTAAATTTCACAATGTCTTGTTGATTTAAGTTTTAATCTGTATTACCCATGTCATTCCCCATCTCATTCATAGCATATGCATTCACGAACATAGGATTTATGAAATTATGAAGTGGTTAAGCCCAATTATATTTTATGATATGATTTTGATAAGATATCGGTATGACAAGAATGTGATTATATAAATGTTTATTTATTGTGGCTCATTGAGAATTTTTTGTGGTTGCACTATCTTGTATATTTGAATGAGCTATTCCTATGCATGGGTACTATGACTACTGTTACGTCGGAAAATGACTTTCGGGTTAAAAAATTCGATTTAAGACTTAATTTGATTTAAGTAAAACCGAATCTTTAAGAATTTAGAGTCGCCACTTAATTTTTAGGGAAAAAATCAAGAAAACCGATTTAAGATTATTTTTTTAAAAGAATTAACAGAAAAATCCCTTTAAAAAAAATCCAAAGAAAGGGTTCGGGTTCATATTTATATTTCGGGAAGGTTTTACGCACCCGAAATATCCGCTAACGTGCGGTTATCCGACGATTAAATAATTTTGACTAACTTTAAAATTTATACTTTCAATTAGAAAAAGGTTTAAGTAAATATTTAAGGATTAGAAAAAATATTTAAAATCTTATTCAATTAAAATTAATCTAAATGAACCATTTAAAAATAATTAAGCAAGAAAACCTAATATCAAAGTCTAACCAAATTTTATTTAATTAAAGGAGTTGACGAATTTAATCAAATAATCGGAATTTTGAAATCTTCTAAACTCTAAGTATTTTTAAGAAGAGATATATATATATATTTTCAAAAAAATATTTTAAGGGAAAAGGTGTTTGAAACATTTTAAGAAAGTATTTTAAAGAATTTAATTTCCTAAAGGCGATTTTATAGTCAAGATCATAAAATGACGTAAATGGCTAACTCGGGGAATTTAATTAAGCTAAAATGTGACAAAACAACATAGATTAAAATTAACGGTAAAATAATCAAAAGCAAATATATTACGCAAATAATATAAAAACAATAAGTAAACAAGATAAATTAAAATAGGATTGGGCTTTGGCAGGCCCAATTCTCAAAGCCTGCAATAATTTATATTGGGCCTGCCAAGCCCTTTATTATTTTGCTTCCTTGGGCTGTTGGCCCAATTCATTCCAGCTGCAAAAATGGGCTTTTGGCCCTTTTCCCTTTGCATTAACCTGTCGTATACACTGATTGTATACCAGTGTATACTATAGGTCTATCAGTGTATAAACAATGCTTTTCGGCCTCCGGAACCTGTATAGTCAGCATATCCTCGAGCACACACGCTGTCCCGATGAGGGACAACTCAAAATATGCATATGGGAGCCCAAAATAGACCCCGAACAATATCACATGCAAGAAAGGGAAAGCATGGATTAATCAAATTATTTTTGTCATTAAATTGAAGCAATAAGACGTGCAATCAATCAAGTGGCCGTTTCATGAACATTTATGTATATGTCTTTATGTATATATGTACATACGTATATGTAAATGTGTAGACATTGTAATACCACTATATGACCAAATAAACTAACAAACTTTCAACTTATATCATTTGTATACATACATGTAGAAATGCACATTATTTGTATATATATTCATAGATATGGCAGCCCAACAAGCAAACGGATAACATTTAAAAGTAAATTCGAGCTTATATGGATATATATATGTAGATATTCAATTATATGTGCGTGTATACAGCGGTGTATACACCGTGATACGACTACACTTGCCATGTAACCAAACAACTTTCCAAGTTATACATACACATACATGCGTATGCTGATATATACATGATATACAACAGATAACCAACGAACCAATACATACATTCAAACATTCTTCAAGTTTTAAACATACATATACGTATATATATCTTTCATATACATAGATATACAGCAAACAACCGCCAAAACAAACATATGTTTAAACATTCTTCAAGTTTTATACATACATACGTATATATACCGCAATATACAGCCATCCAAACTAGTGTATACTCAGCCATTCTTCAAGGTTTAGACTTGTATACGTAGATACACAGCAATATACAGATCTAAACTAATGCATACTCAACCATTCTTCAAGTTTTAGACTTGTATACGTAGATATACAGCAATATACAGATCTAAACTAATGTATACTCAACCATTCTTCAAGTTTTAGACATATATACACAGATATACAGCATCTAAACTAACATATACCCAACCATCTTCGAGTTTTGGACATGTATATATAGATATACAGCGTCTAAACTAACATATACTCAATTATCTTCAAGTTTTAGACATATATACACAGATATACCGAGATATACAGCATCTAAACTAACATATACTCGACCATCTTCAATTTTGGACATATATACACAAATATACAGAGATATACAGCATCTAAACTAACATATACTCAACTATCTTCAAGTTTTACAAATTTACACGCGTATATATCTGTATATACATGGTCGTCCAGAAAATACAGCCATCAAAATCAAACTATTTCAACACCCTTCAAGTTTTATATGCATATATTCAGTATATACATGTATATATTCATATGCAAATACGTATACCCAAACAACGTCACAGCATAAGATAAATCCGACATGTTAATGATTTCAAACCAACAGCCTGAGAGTCGATGAGCCGAACCAGTAGAACATTTTTGACAGCAAAACACAAGGCAAACATCCGAACAAAACACATACTAAGCTCGACATGTAAGCTATTGATAAAATCTGTACTTATTCATAAAATTCAAACTGAGAAATCAAGCCATTACCTCGTGAGGGGCAGCGAACGGGACAAGACGAGCTCGAGAAGGAACTTCGACGCTACCGAAGTCGAGACTTTGTCGACTTCAAATCCGGAACTGTATTGAATAGTTTTTTTTTTTCGATCAGTCACTCTTTTCTCCCTTTTTGAATCCGAAAACCTCCAAAAAAAAAAAGTCCCTGGACAGTCACACGAAGGGCTATATATAGCCACGGAAAATTCGAAATGGAACCTCTTACGAGGCTCACATCTTAGCCGTCGATTTGAATCGACGGCTCAGATGTGAGACCCGTTGGAGGCCCCTGTTGCTCAAGTATAAAGAAAAGAGGAGAGGAGTACGTATTTTGACCGAAAATGGCCAAAAAAAGGCCACTGTCGGCCTGCAAATTTCTGGTTCGGGCTGTTCTCTTTGGGGTTTTCCGCGAAGGGGAAGAGGGAGAGGGAGGGACGCGTGAAGAAGAGTTATTATTTCTTGGCGTTTTGCCAAGAAAGGGGCTGCCACGGCTACAATCGTGGCTGCCATTTCTGATTTTCATTTTTTGGGGATGGGGAAGAAGACAAGAGGGGAGGCGGGTTGAGAAAGAAAGAGGAGGGGCGGGTCTAGGGTTTTAGGAGGGAGCGGGTCGGGTTAGGAAAGAAAGGGGGCGGGTCAGGGATTAAAAAAAAGAATTGGGCCGGTTCTGGGTATTTCGGGTTGGGCTAGGGAAAATATTGGGCTGGGGTTTGAGTATTTAAAAAAGAATTAGAAGAGTTAGGGAAAAAATTAAGAAAATAGCCAATTAAATTACCAACTTGACCCGTTTAAAATTAATCAATTAATTCGACCACGACATGAATTCATATAAATTAATTAAGGAGCTTTTAAAATATTAACGACTCAAGAACAAAGTAAAGCATTTAAAGATAGAATCTATTTAAGAAAATATTTTAAACATAACAAAAATTAAAAGATTTATATAATACGCGATATATAAACATGAAATTTATATAATACGAATAAAAATTAAAGTAAAGTAATACACAATAATTATACGAAAAATAAAGTAAAGTATTTTAAGACAAATATATATAATAAGCAATATATAAACCTAATAAAAATTGAAAATTCAAATATTTAAACCTAGAGTTACTTGAAGAAATATTTCTTGCATTTTGAAAACTAATTAATTCAAATCGTTAAAATTAATAGCTCGATGATTAATTTGTACTGTGGAGGGTAAAAATTGGGTATCAACAACTACAAGCTATGATTTGACATTTGAGCCTAGGTATGAATTATTATAAATGATGTTTGGCTTCTGAGCGTAAGATTCCATTAAAATGATTTGGAAATGACCATTGCCTCTTTTGAAAGTATGTATATATGTACAGATATGTATTCCTGTGGGATGCTGACTTAGCACCGATAGATTGAGGGTTCCCTCTATTTACTTGAACTATGTACTTAGCATAGGTTATGTGAAAATCCTATTCTAAATGGGGATGCTTGTAAGCAAGGTTGCTTCATACGAAATGGGGATGCCCGTAAGGTGAAGTATGATATGATATTCTATATGTGAAAATCCTATCCGAAATAGGGATGCCCGTAAAAAGGGTTGCTTCATACGAAATGAGCTAGGATGCCCGTAACATTACTTATGATTTACCTCTAGTAAGTAGACCACCTCTTTATCGATGAAGGGATTTAATCGGGATTCTAAGAAATAGCTTGCTTGGTCTTACTCTTGTCAGTTGAGGTCACTTCCCCATTATATATGAGCGTTTTTACATTTCATGCATTATGAGTTTCATGGAATATCATTATACTGTTCTTCTTCGGATATATGCTTCTTCTATATTATGTGCCCTTGTCATCTAAGATTGAGTACAGGTTTGATAAGTCATGTGCATTGCATGCCTGCATACTTAATACATTCAAACGTACAAACACATACTTTTGCTTATATGATCTAACCATGTGGGGATCAGAGATTACCTTCATCCACCGTTTGACGGCTAGATCGGATTTGAGATATTTGTTGTGGTGAGTCCTATCTCCCAGGGACAAGACACCATTCCTCTACCTATGAAGTCTTGTTTATGTTATTTACTTTGAGAGTGAGCCCGGGACATGTCTTGACCCCCATCCCATTATGTCTAGAGGCATTGTTGGACATCTTGTAGACTCTTGTCGGATCTATATGTTATGTGTTGTATTTGGAGCTTATGATTATGGTTATCTATTTGATATGGCTATCATGGATTGATTATGAGAATTATGATAAGTATGTATGATTTGATGTGGAAATGTGGAAGATTCTAAGTCCTGTATTGCCCCCATAGAGTGAGTCATACTTACCCACCCCTTAGTTCTTATGTGCTATGTGCTATGTGAATCCATGTTAATCCCTTGTCCTATGATATCCCTATAGCATGAGTCCTACATATTTATCCCTTAGAATTATGTGTTTACTATTTGTATACACTTCCGAACCGATGATATGAATATGGATACTTTGAGGCTTGTTTGGGGACTCTAGGGTTCCCATTTTCCATGTCATTCCTAGACCCTAAGTTTGGGTCATGACAGAGATGGTATCAGATCACTAGGTTTATAAATGATCCTCAGAGTCCAACATGCCGCGTCAAGTAGAGTCTTATTCATGGGTATGAAGTACGCCACATCTATGGGTAGGAGGCTATAAGGCATTTTAGAAATTGTTTCATTTTTTCATGATTCATATCGTGTCATGGAATGTGTCTTAAGGCTTTCTGTCTCCATCCTTCCCTACTGAATAGGAAGAGTTACTTTGGGCTCGTAGTGCGATCCAGGGAAGGAAAAAGTTGTAGCTGATCTTATAGATGAGGTCAAAAGGGAGTTGGTGAAGGATGTGCATTATTTGACAAGCTTTCTCCTTCGGGTATTCGAAGTTTTCTTGGGTCGACTGGTTATGATGGAAGGTTTGTTGAAGGTTTCTCATCTATTGCATCTTCATTGATCAAGATTACTCAAAAGAAGGCTAAGTTTATGTAGTCGGATGAATGTGAGAAGTTTTTTCAGACTTTGAAAGATCGTCTTACATCGGTGCCTATGTTGACTTTACTGGATGGCTTAGACAGGTTAGTGGTGTATTGTGATACTTCTCAGATTGGGTCGGGTTGTGTACTTATGCGACATGATAAGTTTATCGCTTATGCGTCAAGGCAATTAAAGGTGCATTAGCGTAATTACCCGAGTCATGATCTTGAGTTGTGGTGGTGAGGTTTGCCTTGAGGATTCAGACACAATATTTGTATAGGGTGCATGTTGATGTTTTCCCCGACCATAAGAGTTTACAACATATGTTCACTCAAAGGGATCTTAACTTGAGACAAAAGTGATGGTTGGAACTCCTTAAGGACTATGACATGAGTGTACAATATCATCCCAGCAAGGGAAACATTATAGTCGATGCTCTTAGTAGGCTATCTATGAAAAGAGTGGCTCATGTTGATGAAGGGAAGAAAAAGTGGCTCATGTTGATGAAGGGATGAATTTTCTAACTTGCAAGGCATTGGAGTAGAGCATTCTAAGAGACTTCAAATCACTCACAATTTTTCTAAAACGTGTAAACATGGTTTCTACATTTTCGTCATCCTCCATCTTGAAAAGTTCATATTCATTAACCAGGAATTGATTTGAGCTTCCTTGACTTTACTAGTTCCCCTATAGGTAACTTTGAGTTTGTCTCACATTTCTTTGGCTATCTCATAGGTTGAGATTTTGTCATATCTGATTCCACTAACAACATAGTAAAGAAGGCTGATGGGTCTTGCATTTGTTTGCATTACTTCCTGTTGTTCTTTGGTGATTTCAAATGATTTCAAACCAACAATTTTTCCGTCAGTGTTCTTTGTGAGGGATGGGCTTGAGTCCCTTTTGATAACTACCCATGCCTGGAAGTCAATAGATTGAAGAAAGACCCTGAACCTTCCTTCCAGTGAGAGTAGTATTGACCATTAAAGTAAGGAGGACGATTTGATGAGTGACCATCCCGAAGAATAGCACCGGAGATTTGATAGTTGGTCATCTGATCTTTTCTCATGTGCAGTTAGGCACTTCTTGGTGAGACGTGCTCTAAACTAATTAATATACAAGAGGGGGTGAATTGAAATTTTAGGATAGTCGACTACTTCTTGGTGATAGTTGATTATACTGCAAGTTAATTTCACAGATCAAATGACATATACTTTGCAAAAGTAAATATTGAGACAGAAAATTTTATACTAGCTTGGAACATCAATGTGGTGTCTACTTCCAGTCCCCTAAGGTCACAAAGGATTCCTTTAAAGCTAATTGAGAATGGTAGATTACAGACTGTAAAAATACTTAATCTTTCCTAATCTGTAGATCATATCTTCAAAAGATCTTTGTTTTTTACTAGTCTAGAATATTTCTCTTTCTCACTTTTTTACTATTGTTCACACTTGGAGTACAATATTTGTAATGAGTAGAAAGGCAACATTAAAGCTAGTTTTCAATGAGCATTCTACTTTTCCTAAGAGAGATATGACATATGGACTTCTGAAATTTAGACGTTAGAGTTTTTTATAGACTCAAGGGAGTTTCTTCCAATAAAAGATGTGTAAGATTCCTTGATTGGGGATCTTTCCAAAATGGTTTGGATGTACTTCCTTGTGTGCCTTGATTGCTCGATATTTTCTTGATTCTTGGATAGGATTTCCCACTGAGTGATTGATATTCGTCTTGGATATGATTCCTTATTTTCCTCCTTGATTCTTGAGTAGAAGCTTAAATAGATCTTCTTTCCTTTGCTGTGAATTACCATTCGGGTGTTATCTTGTGTTGTCTGCTTTTCTCTTTTGATCAATCCTGCAAATGCAATAATCAAAATCATTAGGTGCTAACATCGTCTCTTTAGTGACCTTTCAAACAGAAAAGTTTTCAAAACTTTTCTTTGTGATATTAGAGTGTGGATGTTGGATTCTTACACAAAACATCTGTTCCTAAAAAAATCCTACTCTAATATTTTCTTTCTAGCATCTTGTCCAATTATAAGTACCTCTATTGACCATTGAATTCGGCTCACTATTCTAAGAGGTCTATTTTTCCTTTTTGTGTCGGGGTATTAAAGTCAGGCAGTGACTCCCTCTTCTCCTCTGAGCATTCTCTTTTCAATCTCGTTAAAGCAACTTTTATTTCATTTCTGCTTCCAATTCAAGATAAACTAATGAAGTCTTGGACACTTGTGTCCACATTGCCTTTCTTATGAGAAGATTTCTATCCATGTTTATACAAATAACCGCTTTTATTTTGTATAGCACAATTGTTGTGACTTTCCTGGAAAAAGAATCTTAACATTATCTTTTCTTTGTGTTGATCTTTTACTATTCTTGTTCAAAGTAAAGAGAACTCAATTTACTCATTATCTTTAGTCGTTTGGAAGTGTTGAAAGTGAAGCAAAATATTAAAATTTGTCTCAAAAAGTGCATCAATTCAATTTTGAATTTTTTAAGTTATAAATTTAAGAAATTTAGGAACAATTTTTGAAGATATTATGGTCTTTTGTTTATATCATCTGTTAGTGCAAGTGATCCTAGTAGTGCATGTGTAGAAAGATGCTTGAATGTACCCTATGATTGTTAGCATAAAGGAAAGATCATAGGATATCCTGCATGATCTACATTTAGTGTTAGCATTAGTTGTAGAATATATGCAAGAGATATGCTGGATGCTACATTTAGTGTAGAATATTGTGTAGCATTAGCTGTAGAATATATGCAAGAGATATTCTAGATGCTACATTTAGTGCAGAATATTATGTAACATTAGTTGTAGAATATTATGCACATTAATTTGTAGGATTTATATTAAGGAGAGAAAATTTTCTCTTGTGTATAAATATTGATGTATTCTTATGTATTTGAATCAATGAATTGAGACAATCATTCCTTAGTTTCTCTTGTGTTTCTCTGCTCTTGACATGGTGTCAGAGCTTTCTCTTCTTTGATTTATAGAGTTTTGGATCTGTAGTAACTTTCAAATATGTTTTGGAAGTTTTTGTTTTCATGCTTGTTAATCAACAATCTGTATTAACTGTTGGGGCTTTTGGTCTTTGATTTTTCGAGCCATTTTTTCATATCATTGTGCTTTTAGATTTTTCTATTCAAAAATATCACTTCATATCACTTTGAGTCATTCAATGTTCATTTCACCGGAGAAAATTACTCAACTTGGGAATTTTAGTTTCAATTATTTGTCACTGAAAAAGAGTTATATGGCCATATAGATTGAAGTGATCCTGCACTGACTGATTCTACAAAATTATATCAGTGGAAGGTCAAAAATGCTCGGGTGATGACATGGATTTTAGGGTCAATCGACCCTCTCATTTTTCTTAATCTTAGGCCATACAATACTGCAAAGGCCATATGGGATTATTTACAAAAGGTTTCCAATCAAGACAATAGTGAGATGCTTTCAGCTAGAGCATGAAATTGCTAATTACTCTCAAGGAGGTCTATTTATTCAGGATTATTTTTCTGAATTTAGAATTTATGGGTTGAATTCATGGATATTGCTTATGCTAAAGTACCTATTGAATCTCTCCCTATTATTTAAGCAATTCATGAGTAAAGCAAGAGAGATAAATTTTTGATGAAATTGTAATCTGATTTTGAGAGTGTTCGCTCTAACTTGATTAATCGTGATCCATCTCCATCTTTGGATGTCTTTTTAGTGAGTTACTTCATGAAGAGAAACGTTTTCTCACAAAAAATGCTTTTAAGCAAGATGTTGTTCACATTGTTGCACTTGTTGCTTAAGAAAAAGGAAAAGGTTGGGATATGAGCAAGACTCAGTGTTATACTTGCAAGGAATATGTATTGCTAGCAATTGTGGTAAAATGTTCTGCAATTATTGTAAACAATACGAACATATTATCAATTATTGTAAACTATACGGGCATATTATCAAAAAGTGTCCCACACGTCCTCAAAATCGCAAGATCAATGCTTTTCAAGCTGGGATAAATGACTCAACTTCTGGTAACTCAGTTTCAACTAGAGCGGCTAAACAAGTTCTTACTTCGGAAATGGTACAACAAATGATTGTGTCAGCCCTTTCAGCTTTGGGACTACAAGGTAACGATATTAAATCTAATTTTTGGCTTGTTGATTCTGGCGTTTCCAATCATATGACCAACTCAACGAGTATGCTAAAAAATATTCATGAGTATTGTGGCCCATCACAAATCCAGATCGCTAATGGTAGTAATTTACCAATTACCAAGGTTGGGGATATTACTAAAACTTTCAAGAATGTATTTGTATCACCAAAGCTCTGCACTAGTCTTATTTCTACTGGCCAGTTGGTAAATTACAATTGTGATGTTAATTTTTCTCGTAATGGTTGCCTTGTGCAGGATTGGGTGTCGGGGACGATAATCGCGAAGGGGCCTAAAGTTGGAAGATTGTTTCCTATATGCTTTTCCATTCCTCGTGTTCTATCTTTTGCTTGTACTTCTACCGCTAGTAAGACTGAGGTTTGGCATAAGCGTCTAGGGCATCTAAATTATATTGTGTTATCTCATTTGTCAAATTCTAGTTTAATGAAAAATAAAAATTAATTTTCAGCAACTCCCTTTGATTGTTCTATTTGTAAATTAGGTAAAAGTAAAGCTCTTCCTTTTCCTAGTCTCGAAAGTCACGCTACAAAGTGTTTGATGTCATTCATAGTGATGTTTGGGGTATTTTACCAATTATTTCTCATGCTCATTTCAAGTACTTTGTGACATTCATAGATGATTATAGTTGATTTACATGGGTGTATTTTCTTCGTTCTAAATATGATGTCTTTTCCATATTCAAAACATTTTTGACTTACATTGAGGCTCAATTTCTACCTGCATCAAAATATTAAGATCCGATTCTGGTGAGAATATATGTGTAATGAATTAAATAGTTTCTTGCTTTAGAAAGGAATTGTTTCATAACGCTCTTGCTCATATACCCACAACAAAATGGAGTTGTTGAGCACAAAAATCATCATCTTTTGGATGAAACTCATACATTATTGATTGAGTCATATGTCCGTCTAAGTATTGGGTTGAAGATTTGTCTACCTGCCTATTTAATTAATATGCTACCATCTAAAGTGTTAAACCTTGGCTCCCCATATTATCAAAATCCAAGCTATAATAATTTTCACACATTTGGTTATGTTTGTTTTGTGCATCTTCTCCCTTCTCCACGCAATAAACTTTTAGCTCAGTCTACTAAATGTGCTTCATGGGTTATAGTACTTCATAAAATGATTTTATTTTCTATGATCCATGTTCTAACAAATTTTATGTTTCTAGAAATGTTGTTTTATTTGAGAATCAATATTGTTTTCCTGCTTATTTTGAGATATCTTCTATCTCTTTTCTTCCTACTTTTGAAGATTTGTCTTCTTCTTCTTCTAACTGATTCAAACCTAGATTTGTGTATGAATGACATCGTCCAACTTTACCTCATATCAAAATTGATCCGACACATGAGACTGCTCCTCAACCATAATTTGAGATTTCTTCAAGTCCTGCTCATTTTGAGCTTTTTTTGGCGATCTACCAGAGTATCTTGTACTCTTAACTAGTATGGTTTCCCCTCTATATTATTCACCATCTCTACCCCAATAGGTTGTGCACAAGCCTTTAAGCTTGAGCATTAGCAGAAAGCAATGAAGGAAGAACTTTTGCACTTAAAGAAAATAACACATAGGACATTGTTTCTTGTCCTTCAGATGTCCATCCAATCGGATGTAAATAGGTTTATTCAGTTAAACTCCATTTTGATGGAACTCTTGATCGATACAAAGCTCGATTGGTGGTCCTTGGTAACAAACATGAATATGGTGTGTACTATGAGAAGACCTTTGCACCTTTAGCAAAACTGACTATGGTGACAACAATTATTGCCATTGTTGCGTCACAAAACTTAATCAAATGGATGTAAAAAATTATTTTCTCTATGGTGATCACAAAGAAGATTTTTATATGAGACCTCCACCTGGTTTGTTTTCATCATCTACATCAGATCTTTTCAAGTTAAAGCGATATTTGTATGGATTAAAACAAGCTCCCCAGGCTTGGTTTGACAAGTTTCGATCTACTTAGCATCAGTTCTCTTTTAAATAGAGTAAATATGACTCATCTTTGTTTCTTCGGAAAACATCTACCAGTTATGTTCTTCTTTTGGTATATGTAGATGACATTATTTTCGCAGGAACTGATTCTTCATTAATTTCTAACCTCCAGAATTGCTTAAGGATTCTTTTCATATGAAGGATCTTGGTACTCTTACATACTTTTTGGGTTTGAAAGTTCATTGTGATTCTTCAGGTGTGTTCTTAAACCAGCACAAATATACTCAGGACTTGATTGCTTTGGCTGGTCTTCAAGAATCTTCTTCCGTAAATACTTCATTGGAATTGAATGTGATGTAGGGACGAACGACGAGTCGACTATTCCATTACGTGGCTAGATTCGGATTTTGAGCTTGAAGATTTGTTGATGAGTTCCCATGCTTTGGGAACCAACCCTCTTATTATGTTTTTCTTCTATGTTGAGACTTTATCATTTTCTTCTTTTGATGTATATCTTGAGGGTGAGCTAGTGAGCTATGTGCTAGACCCTGCCAAGATCTATGATGTAGAGGTATGATTTGAATTTAATGGATTGATGTATAATCCCTCATGGGAACTATGACATTCTTACTTTTATGTACTTCTGCCTTCATATTCTCTTATGTATGCTTATTTTACCTTATGAATGCTTATGTTATGAATACGAGGCTTGGATGGGATGCCTTCGAGTATCATATTCATCATGTCATGACTAGGCCCTAGGTCTGGGTCATGACAACACCTACACGTCACCACTATAATTTCATATGATTTGTGCAGAGCTCAAGGACACGCACATAATATCTCTGAATGCTAATTATTTCATTGATGCTACTGAGAAGGGAATTCTTGCAAGATGCATAAATCATTCATGGTAAGTGATGAAACGTTAGTTGTTAAAATGATGAAAAGTGAAATAAGATACAGATTATGGTGAGTTCATTAACTGATGTTAATTTATAGTACTGATATTGTGTGTTTTTGAATTTCTCAGCCTACCGAATTGTGAAACAAGGAAATGGATAGTGTCCGGGGAAATAAGGATAGGAATATTTGCAAAACAAGATATATCTATTGAAATAGAGCTAACGTATAACTATATTGAGGTGGTATAGGGGTGCAGTTGTTTGTTGTCTGTGTGGAGCTGCAAATTGTTCTATTTTTTTTTTTTTTTTTTGTGCCAAGTCTCAAGGATTCAAGGTAAATTATGTTACTTTCTGAATTGTTATATTTAGAATGCCCTTTGTAACGTTATTTAAGTTATTCTTGTGTAACTCTCTATAAAGAAGCAATAAGTCAAATAATGCTACAGGAGGCATTCTATATTTAACAATTCACAAGGAACTTAAGTTACCTTGAATCCTTGAGACTTGACACCCAGAAAAATAGAACAGTTTGCAGCTTCACATAGAAATGAATAGTTGTACCTCCATACCACTCAAAATTATAGTTATTTATCAGCTCCAATCCAACATATATATCTTGCTTTGCAAATAATCCTACCCTTGTTTTTCCTAACACTATCCATTTCCTTGTTTCACAATTCGGTAGGCTGAAAAATTCAGAAGCACATTGTGTCAATACTATCAATCAACATTAATTAATGAACTCACCACAATCTTTATCTTATTTCACTTTTCATCATTTTAATAATTGACATTTCAACACTTACCATGAATAATTTTATGAATCTTGCAAGACTTCCCTACCAAGTAGCATATCATGTACAAAGTTTGGTATGCGTAACATAGCTTGTAACTCTTCACACATAAATGGCAAATCCATATGTATACCATAAATTTAATGAATAATCACGTGTCATAAACCCATGTGTGAAATCCAATATGTATTATAACAACTAATTATGTAATCATAAATTACTATGAGATGGATTTCTATAACATTATACTAGCTTGCTAAGATGCATAAAACAGTCATAGCTTGCTAGCAACATCAACTTATACCCCATATGAAATTTATAATTCTAGTATCAACATATATGCTCATCAATATGTGTATATGGTATTACTTATATACGTAATATTTATCAAATAAGTCAATTTGGAGAGGAAAAAAATTATTTAGGTTAAAATCTTAACTTATATTCAATAAATTAGTTGAAGAGTTCAATGTCAAAAATACACATAAACTATTTCAATTATTTGAGTTCATACCCAAACAATTGAGGATGTGAATTTTGGTGAGTTTGAGATTTACGACTCATTTAAAGCTTCTATTTCATCAATAGTACTGTCCTCATGAATGGTTATTTATATCCTTGTCTCATCATAATGTGTATTTTAGATATGGGAGCCTATGGACACTATTAAATTAAATGGAATTGAAATAAGCCAAACAGACTGATGAAAATAGGCCAATACAGATTAGCATATTTGTGTGTTGTTTAATTGCTTTTTAAATGTTGAATTGAATTGGATTCAACTGTCTCTTTATGTTTTCATTTATAATTGAAGTTTTCAAACTCTGATTTACTTTAGATCTCTTATGTAGCTTATGAGAGAGCATTAAAATAAGAAGAGATAGTTGATAATCACTAATTTTGAACTTAGTATATGTGGAAGTAGTAGAGTTCTTGTACAAAAGCATCATTGATTTTTTTCAATGTTCATGCAGTACTTAACTTTTTTATTTGCACGATGAAGAGAAGAAGAGCAGAATTGGTCTTATTGAGCGTGCCAAGTTTATTCGCAACAAACTTTTTAGTGCTGAAAATTAACTGCAATCAGAATAAATTTTAAAAAGGAAAGAATTTTATCAATAAATTTTTATGAGTACAATTTCATTATTCGCTTGATTCTTCTCTCCGAAGATTTATTCATGATATAAGATCTAGTAGTTGTATAGTTTTCAAATGTAGGATGATGTAGACTTCCTTGACATGTGCTTGATCGGTTGGTGAGGTCGAAAAGTACTTTATCGTTTCAAGTCAATTTTTTGGGAAGAACTCCATTAGCCATCCCTTCTAAGAACTCTGTAGTTGATGCTGCAATAACTTTCTCCAATACTTGTAGAATGTCGTTAGAAAATTATGTAACTCTTCTATTATTGTTATAGGAGGTAGGCAATCCAAGTGTAAAATGAACTTTTTCACCTTCTTTTGACTGGTTCATATAAGTCTTCAAGTTTATCACAAATGTTATGTGATAAGATTGTTTTTGATTGGTTGTTGAACTTTGATCATGATTGTCACATTATTTAAACACGTGATATTCCTTTATTGGTCATGAACTTGACTGAGATGCCGAGTCAATTGACATATGGCATGAGCTTGGGCCTCAAGATGAGGTAGACCTTGAAATTGAAATTGAAATTAATAAAACGGACCTATCCATGTGCAAAGTCCAAATTAATTGTTCCATCCAAATGAACATGAATTTATTCCAAATATTGTATGAATTTAATCCAATAAAATTTAGGAATATTTATAAATATATACAATAAACCAATTAGTTTCCAACAAATAGAGTCATATTTTATTTACATTAAAAATATCCAAAAATTAAAGAAAATTACGGTGACAATACAATATAGCTTGCCGGAAGTCATAGAAAGTATAAACTGATTATACAATATAAATTAATCACGGATGCGTTATGCATAGAATATACATTATGATACACTTTATACATGAAATATACATTGAGTATAAATGAGTATATACCGACTGACCATTTTTCTTGTAATTGAAATGGCCAAATAGTCATTTGATGTAGTTATCACTAAAACCTATGTTTCTACAATAGTGTGGTAAAATACATATATCACTCGAAAAAGGGTCTAAAATGCCCTCGAACTATTGAAAATGGTATAAAAATATCCTTCATCCACTTATCGGGCCTAAAATGCCTCTTTGGATCCAAAAATATCATTCATTAACTTTTTTGGTGCACTTATACCCTTGAAACTAATCACCCTCTCTTTTTTCTTTTTCTTTTTAAAATTTTTATTATGTTTCATTTTCTTTATTCTATAAGAAAATGAAACATAATAGATATTTAAAAAAGAAAAAAAAGAGTTGTTAGTTTCAAGGGTATACGTGAGTCAAAAAGAGAAATAAACGACATTTTTTGATCCAAAGGTAGAGGACAGGACATTTAATGCATAATGTGGATGGAGGACATTTTTATACCATTTTCAATAGTTCAAAGACATTTTAGACCCTTCTCCAAATATCAATAATTATTTTTCTTATGAATATACCATATAAAACAATGACAAATAAAAATATCGAAGAGTATTATCTTGAACAAATTTTTTATGTTAGGATTAATTATTTTGATACCATCAATCATACAATCTCATAATAAAATTCATAAACCTCAATAGACACAGGCACATGTGATTGATACCAAAAAAAAAAGTGATTGATAATTTAAAAAAAGGCGGATTCAGAATCATATTCATTATTTGCATAAACCTTTTGCTATAACCATATATGACGCATCCCACGTTGCTTTTCTCCCCAATAATAACAAATAAAATAAAGAGGAAACTCTAAACAAATAAGATGTAAGAATTTTCTTTTTTTTATTAAAACAAAATAGTCAGTTGGACAGTGCTAATTATGAAAGTTGATTTATGATTCTCAAGTTAGGTTTAAAAAATAGTACAAAGGTTGACACGGTTTCTACGCGGGTACCTTTTTTTTTTTTTTAAAAAAAAAAAATTTTGATTTCAAATAAGGTTCTCAGTCCGTTAATATAAGTCAACATGCAGAATAAGTAGAAAGTAATCAATTATTAAGAGGGTATTTGGTTAGTTGTATAACTGATTTACAAGTACTTTTTTTTTTTTTTTACATAAAATGACGTGGATAAGCAAATATATACTAGTTAATTAGTTAACATAACTATAGTTTGAATTAATTATAGCTCGCGGCAAACATCTAGTTGTAATTACAGTTTGAGTTTTGTATAATTCGTGCTATTTATATGAAGGTTGTACATGATTATACAAAAATTGTATGCGAATCAAATTGTATAGCGAAATATACAAACAATGTAAATTGTATAGCAAATTACATAAACGTTGTGCACAAATTGTATAGCGAAGTATACAAACGCTAAACAAAGACTGCGAATTATATAGCGAATTGTACAAAAATATACAAATGTTGCGAGAATTATACAAACGATGCTATAACTATAGTTACGAAATATAATTACCCAAACTATAGCTAAGGAGCATACTTAAAATATTTTTGAATGACTATATACGAAAATTTCTCATAAATAAATGCTCAAAGTATTTATGAGATATGTGCTTTTAGATGTTAAAATAAAGTTTTGTGGACTCTATAAGATGAATCCAATTTAATTTAGGTTCTTGGAAGTTAATTTATTTTAAATCTTACTTCATGCTATATAGATAATAATTTATTTTCTTGGAGAGACATCTCAAAAATTTCATAAACTCATGAAATATTCACAAAGAGATCAAGATATGACTCGACTTTTCTTGAAATTTCAAATACTTCAAAAAAATCCCATAAAATGTTGCTTCAGTCCTAGACTCACCGAAATAATCAAAAAAGAAGAATCAGTAAATAACATTTTTGTACTTAAAAAAATTGTAGCAAACAGTGCTAATAAACTAAATATTAACCAAGAGCCATAAACTGATCACCTCCAACGATGGGGTTTTAACTGAATCCACTTATTGGAAATGATGTAAATAAAACAAAAAATATTTTATATTATTACATATGCATTGTTAAATACCCTTGAAATAAAATTCAAGTATAGTAGCAAAGGAGATTTAAAATTGGTTTAGGTTATATACTCAAATTACATTTGTGGCATTCTAGAAATCTTTTGAATTCCCATATATAAATTTCTAGTTTGGTCACGTTCTAGTGACTAAGTTGCCCCCCATCTTAACAATCAGTACACTTCTAACATGTTCTAGTGACTAGGCTGCCCCACCATTATATAAATTAGTTTTTAATGAAAATCTACATACAATGTTTCTCTTTGGTCAATATTTTTATTCCAAGGCATTTCATCATAGGATACAAAGAATATTTATTTCATGAAATGATGGAATTTTAGAATAATCAATCATCAATTATGGAACAATTGGCTTGACTTAAAAATTTATCATGATTGTCATGTGATACCAACGAATGATGCCGGATGATGAGCTCCAAGGTATTAGTGATTCATCCAATTACTTTCTAGGTCAGTAATCTAACACATCATTGTATTTGTTATTTATGGGTATGTGATATGTAACAAGTTAAAATAGTACTCTCTTTATTTTAAATTAATTGAATTATTAAGGTTTTTTTCAATTTTCAAAATATTTGAATTATTTAAAATTCAAAGTGAATGTTTGAAACTTTTTTCATATTTTCTCTTTCGTTTATTTGAACTTTTATATTTTCTAGGAGATAAATTACACTACATATTATGATTTTACAAAGGGCAATAGTGGAAAGTATGATGTAAATTTTGTCTTTGAATATTTTTCTTAATATGTGTACATTAACTCATAAACTCAATTAAAATGGGATAGAGAAAGTATTGATCAGTCTGTTTTTAAGTAGTTAAAATGATTCAAGAAGATGTGTGTCAATATATATAAATATATACAGACACATATATAGGTTGTTTATCTTTAAATCGATGCAGTGAAATTTATATACGTAATTTAAAAATACATGAATTGTAATAATTAAATAATTAGATCATGATAGATTAATATATTTAAAAAATATAAAAAAAAATTTGAACTTATATACAATGAACAAAGACATGATGAAAAGCAATAAACTTAACTATTGATGAAAAATTTGAATTCCCAGTAATAACTAACGACTGCGATTTCAATCCTTACTTCATGAGCTATCACAAGCTGGTATCTAGTACCGTATTTTCGGAGTTAGATGGATACCGATGTTCATCGATCATGCTCTAAAGATAGTATCTGATGCTATCCTCTATTGAGTCATGTTTGACCTATATTCCTCTTCCCATGTGTTGCTTTCTAATTCGTCCAGGTGTCAAGCCCGATTGAATGAATATATTCACATATATAAATTAAATAATGCAGAATTATTGCTATAATATAAATTGTTCAAAAACCCAAGACAGGTTAGTTGGCACCTCTTCATGCCACTAAAATAATAACAATTATTGAATCTTCGATTAGAGAAAGTTTGGTTCAAATACTGGATGTAATTTACAACATTATTGTAGCCATGACACAAACAAGATGGAAATTGTTCCATTGGAAAATTGACATTTCAAAGGCTTTAGTATATAAAGTAGCAATTATTTTGTAAAAAAGTTTCAACATATACAATATATTATACATCTAATCTCCTAATGAAGTGTTCAAAATCTTAATCATATAAAAAAATAACATCACAATTTACCATTTAATCCTCCCTTATATGACTAGTAGCCTAAATATTTCCGCGATCACTAGTATCTAGTTTTCTTCATTCATCTTCAAAGGATGTGACATAGTGAATGAAATTGCTTCTCTCCTAATCAGAGTTTTCAGGTTCAAATCCTGGATATGGAAAAAATCATTGGTAAGAAATATTTTCACCTGAATGGATCCCTTGCACAAACCCAGAATAGTTACTCTAACTTCGTTACCGAATATTGAATGAAAATAAAAATAAAAAAAAATTTCCTTTATTCAAAATTCCTCTAGTTATACCTGGACTAACGATTTTTCATTCATCTTTTTAATTTGATTTATTAAATTCAAATAGCTAATCATTTGAAAGAGAAATATTTAAAAATAGTGATTAGTAGGAGGATACCAATAAATGATGGTTTATGCTATCAATTATTATCCTTGAATTTAATCCAACTAACAAAATCACATTACTAGAGCATCATCATATTAATGTACTTGCTTTTGTACGACCCCTTGGCTTCTATTATTTTAATAAATCAATATTTGAATGAATTAAGGTTCTTAAATTGCGATACATTAGTTTATAGGAACGTTGACTTCAGAAAGCATAATTAATCAATTATTATGAATAAATCATCCAACATATAATATAGTCTCTCCGTCTCACATTATTTATTCATTTTTTCTGTTCATGCTACTAAGAAAATCAAAAAAAAAATAATACTTTTACTAATTTATTATTTCACTCTTCTTAGTAAATTCAACTTTTATGTTTTTATCAATATAAAAATTAACTGTGAAAAAATACTTTTGGAACTTTCTAATATTTGTACTTTCAAAAAGAGTTAACTTTAAGGATAAAATTAAAAAAATTGATTAATTCTATTTTGAATTTGTAAATAACAAATAATTTACTTGACACTCCGTTAACCATGTGCAAAAAACATTTCTCAATATTCTCAAAAAAATTTCATAAAAGTAGGTTCTCAAAATTCTCCGTTAACCATGTGCGAGATTTTTTTTTTCTTTGCAATTTTAAATAAAAAATTTTTGCACATGATTAACTGAGAATTTTGAGAACCTATTTTTATGGAAAAAAAAATTTTGGACTACAACTATTTATTTTTGGTTGAAAAAAAAGTACAATTAACATGAAAAAAGGACTGTGGAGAGTGTCAAGTAGGATAAAAGTATTTAATGAGATCAAATCTTAGTAGCTGAGGTGTCTATTAGGAACTTGTCTTAGTTTAGGTGTCTAAGTGAAAAATGAGGACAAGTTTAGGTGTCTGTTTATGAGTTAAACCTATTTTGGAGTATTCTGTGGGATTTGACTTGACACTGAATGGGGCATTGAAATGGGGTTCGATAAGAGAACCTTAATAGCAACCTCTTCTCTCATTAACTATGTGCCATCATAGGAGCCCTTATATGTAAGCTAAGGCTAGTGGATCCACAATAGTAAAGTTAAGGTTGATATGTGCATGCATAAGTTAACGGAGTTCCACCTGGCAAGTGATTTCCCCGTGCTAATGTACGGGATTATTTTAGATTTCATATAGTAGCTCGCATTGTATTAAATATAGATTACAATCTCCTCCCACAAATTTATTTATATGATGATTATTATGATATTTATGTTAACTCAAAGCATGTTTTTAATTGATGCATGGACTATTCATCATATTGAGCTTCGTTCCTTGTTATGATTATACACATTGCTATTACGATGTTATGATTTTGTTGTTGCATTTGCATCCCCACATACTTAGTATATTTAAAGTACTTAATGTATATTTTACCTACATGATATTATCATGTAAGTACCGATGCTCCTCCTCTTTCCTCAGCTCGTGGCTAATTGTGGACGTGAAGACTAATAGATTTGATAAGTCCTCTAGTTCGGGGATAATCACCCATTTCTTTCAAGCTTGTATTGATGAGACATTTATTCATTTGAGTTGTATTTCTTTTGCTACACTTTTAATTGAGGGTGAGCTTTAGACATGTCTTAGCCCCTGCCAAGTCTTTATTTCAGATGGTATGTTTGGACAAATATATGAAATTTTATGTTAGCATCCTTTATGAATTTTATGGTGAATGTCCCTTAGTTCCATTTTCTTATTTTATTCTTCTTAATTATGTTCAAATACCTATGAATGCTTAAGGAATTCTAAAAGGCTTTGGTAAGGTGCCTTTGGGTCCCTCATTCGCCATGTTATGACTAGGTCCTAAGCTTAGGTCATCGGAACCTGATTTTATTCAATTGTCAAATCAAAAACTAGCTTCACCTCATTTTACTTAACAACAAATATTTTGCTCCACCTCCTCCTTCATCCTGACCATCTTCCTCCAAACTTGAGAAGCACTGTTGTTCTGCATTACTATAGAATGTTTCTTTTTGTAGTATTTGTTCCATATATAGCTTACCCAAAAAGACCAAATTCATATGATTAATGTACCTTGGGATTTCTCATCCACAAAAGAAAGCCCCACTAGCTGGGCTATATCTCTTTTAATGATTTCCCAACAAGTTTGAAAAAGCCTAGCAGAGTACCCTTCTATTCTTCTGACAACAATTTAGGGATACAATTTAACATTGTATCATCATTATCTCCATTAGTCCTCTTAACTATGTGTAAAAAACTCTGACGGTTTCCTCTCTTATACTTTTACCATCCTGAAGAAATCATCCTCAAATTCATTAGTGTGGATATTTCTCCTTCTTCACTTGACATAGGAGTGAAAGAACTTTGTATTTCTTTTCCCTTCATTGAATCACTTTATTGTTACCTTCTATTTTGGTATTCATCTTCTATCTGATATAACTTTTGAAGCTCTTCCTCTATTCTAACTAGTTTTGACCTATTTTGTTCTGAACTATTCGTCTCAAACTGTCATTCCTCCACCTTAACTATTGCTTCCATGCTTGGAATTTTCTAAAAAATATCCCATATGTACATTTGTTGTACTTTGTCAACACTCTTGATAAAGTCGTCTTCTTCTCCTTTACAATGTAAAAAAGATTTCCTTGAACTTATCTTTCCCAATGATCCTTCCCTATCCCCCTGAAATATGCATGATTTACCCAAAAATTTAGGCATCTGAATGATTTCTATGATTTTTCTCTATTAGCATTTTGGCCAACAGAGGTGCATGATTAGGTCTTTCCCTTATAAGACATTGAACTTTCAAAATATGGAACTGTAGTATAAATATATTATTTTGAAACACTCTATCAAGTGTCTTAATAATATAATCCTCCTTTATTCTCCCATTCCACCATATATATCTGCTTCTGATAAACTTGACTTAATTTAGAGCACAGTTATTGATGCATTGAGCAAAGTCCAATGTTTCATGATGGGTGATAGGAAATCACATGATAACATTAAAGTTTTCCTCCCCCCAACTATCCAAGGAACATTTATGCTGCTGCTAATTGACTCCACTTTTTTCCACAGTTCTAATATATCTAGTGCATTACACCTTGCATATAAGAGTTATTCAACTAAGCCAACTTATTTCTCTTTTTTAGATCCATTAATTTTTCAAAGGAATTTTGGGTATTGATTGACCTAATATTCTAGGATAAGATTTAGTCCATTATCATTTAGATAAAGATAGCTTAGTTGAACTACTCCTTGTGCTCCTAATCTTGCCTGTGACTTTGTTATTTTTGATTCTTTGGTATGTCTAGGTGATTGGTCTCCTTCCTTGATTACCTGATTTATGTTTTCCTGTATGCCTTCTTTATCATCCTCTTCACACTTTTCATTTAATCTATCCATTCAATCATTATGCTATTGTTCCTAATCATGTTCCTTAGTGTTGTATTCTCCTTCTTGGTTTGTTGTTGATGATTCTACTATTTCATTAATAATGGTTATTGTTCCTCCCTGATTTGATTTTATTTCTTCATGTTCTTACTCACCCAATTGTTTTCATCTCTACTCTCCTTCCTTCTTCTATCCTAATGATTTATGTTATTCACTCGTGTTGACATCCACTTTTTACTGTCTTCCTCATCATTGGTTGTACCCCTTTGTTCAACCGCTTCTTTCTTTTGTCCTTCTTCATTGTTTTCTTCTTTTGTGTTTATTTAGGAGTATTTTTTGTACCTTTACTTTGTTTACCAAATATTTCCTCTAGCTACTCTTTAGCTGACCTTTTCCTTTTTTTCCTCTATCGAATATCATGATTTTGATGTTGTAACATCTACTACTTCATCCACCTATTGATGGTCTACTTTATTAGCCTCTTTAGAAGCTCCCTCCTTTCCTCAAGAACGTCAAGTTTGTTTTCCATGACAACATTATCATTCTCAACACTCTTATTTTTAAGATTCTGTCTTTTATTCCTTGCACCTTTGTACTAGTATCCTCCGCTTGATAATTGTGTTCCTTCATTTTCTCAGTATCCCCTTGATTTTGACTACCATCATCTTTCTTCTTGTTTCATTTTCTAACAATCTAATCCTCCTCCTTGGGATAAAGTTTTGGATGGAGAACAAAACATTTCTTCTCATTTTGTCCCTATAGCTTTTTTTTTTTTTTTTTTGCAATACTTCAAAAGTTAGGCACACTTAATATTGTAGCATAACTTGACCTTATTTTGTTACTTGTGGATATATCTACTTGTAAAGGTTTACCTACTGCAGAAACAATTGAAAAAATTAATTTTTTTGCCAAAGAAGTTGAGGGGTAATGCAGGCAATGATATCAAAGCAATTGTAGTTAAAGGATCAAATAAAGGATCCCATTTAAATGCCCTCATTAGGTAATTTCAATTCCTATGTAGTATGTAGAATAAAGGTTTTAATAGTAGATTCATATAATCCTCCATCCTTGATGCTCTTATTAAAATATATCGATTACATAACAAACTTATATTGACATCTTTATTTAATTTATATTGGTTTGAAATTAACTTCCTCAACTCCTGTATATTTGCCCATCCATACAAGAACTTTCAACCACTGCATATTCCAAATCTCTATTAACTATCATCTATGATATCTCTTCTTCTTCCAAAATCACCCTTGGTTCTCCATTAAGGTACTAAATGGCTCCTTTGGGATTCTTATGCGAGTGGACATCTCCAGTAGTAAAATATTAGCATATGTTTTAGTCACAGGCAATAGAATCAATCCAAGAACGTGTGGCACAAAGGAGGTTGTCCACAACCCATACTGCCCATTCTGGTAGTTCAAAAGTGGCAAATGTAAGGTTAACATAATCTAGGTTTAGAGAACCTTTTGTCACAGACTTAGACTTAGGCTAATACTTTCGTGCGACACTTGACAACTTACTCACAAATCTTTCATGATCTAGTAAGCTTAAGTAAGCCTTTTCAACTAAGATCGCTAAGGAAACACTAGATTTGAAGAAGAGAAGAAAGCTTTTGGAGAAGACTTGTATATCACTTAGAAGATTGCTTACAACTTTCTTGGTTGATGCCTTACAAATGAATGACCCCTCTATTTATACTACTCTCTAAGGGATAAAGTGAAACTAATACTTACTCTACAAATCCTTCAATATTTACACATTAGTCCTCCATTTATAATGCACTATACTTCTCCACCGTTCTACGACTCTCCAAGACTTGGCTGCATGGTTCTAGATTTTCCTATGTGTCTACAAGATTTTCTTACAATATTCTAGAGTCTTCCCTAAATCTTCTCTTGACTATAGAATCTTCCCCCTTTTGATGGAAGACTGGCGGGTCGTGACATTCTCTCCAACCTGATATTGTCTCCAACCTTATGTTGCAATATCCTCGACACATTGCTACTGTAGGAGCTCCCAGAATCTGTCTTCGAACTGCCACATGTCTTCATGCTATTCCCATGTGATCTTTTCCAAAAGATTGTCCCTTATAGTGCACGAGAAACATTATTGTAGTTGGTTATCCTTGCTTCCTCTTGACTTCCTTCGACGATTTCTCCTTTGTTCTAATAGGCGTGGATCACGACAATGACTTTTCACCCTTGATCCCCTTCACAAGCCGCAAGGCCGAGTTGAGCTTGTCCCTTTGACTTAGGAACCTTGACTAGGGGTACCATGAAGGATCCTCCTTTCTCCATGACTAAGAATTGTTGAAGATAAGGGTCAATCATCGTGTGGATCCTTCGAAGAACTCCTACACGAGAACTATATCAAAGAGATCTAGTGGACTGACAGTGAAATTGGTCTTACCATGCCACTTTCACACTGTTATGTCTACTCCGTGAGAGACTCCGCATGTAACAGTCATTGGCGCATTGATGTCCTAAGGCGGGCATTACTTAGGCTATAAATCAACCCCAACTTTGTAGCTGCAGACTTGATCATGTTGGCGTTTGCACCTATGCAAACCATAGCATAAGTGGGTCGTCCATTGGTTATGATGTCCACTACTACGCGCTATATCTTTTTGGCTTCTCCGGTTACTTTGTGATAGATCCGCATAGTCCAATTACGCCTAATTGTGTTATGCCAGAACCTTGCCCTTGTTCTTGTGCATCTTTCTCCTTTCATTCATATAATATTTTCAAGATTCTTTAGTTCAGGACATTTTGCATAGCCAAGTGGCCTATCGTATATGTAACACCCATTCCATTTTGTGGGTTGTGCCTTTCTCTCTCCATTGCTTTGTCTTGCAGACTTCTTGTCATTAGATTTATAGGTGTCATGATTCTTGGGATTTGGTTGTCAGTCCTTGCTATTGCCACCATCTCCCCTACCTAGGTCATGACTACCTATTGACTCCTCTTCTTTTTCTCTATCGTGCTTGTCATGCCTGAAGTCCGTCAAAGCTTCTTCTTATGTGATGGCCTCATTAATATTCCTAATTATTCGACATGCCAACTCTATGTTGGTCCAATTTTGTAGCCCATACATATAGTGGAACATCATATCTTTATCTATGAGGTTACAAATCTGAAGCGTAAGGGTAGTAAATTCCTTCATGTGTGCTCTTATTCTACCTGTCTGCTTCAGCTGCCTGAACTTGCGCTTAGCCTCATAGATGACATTGTTCGGGAAGAAGGCCTTTGAACTCATTTTGAAACTTCTCCTATGTATTGTTGGTGCATAGCCTCTTCTCTATCTCTAACTCCTTCCGTTTTCACTATCGCATCGCCATCTCTGTAAGGTACAACACAATTGTATTGATCTTAGTCCATCACTCTTTACTTTGTTGCTTTTGAAGTAGTTCTCCAAGTGTCAAAGGAAGTTCTCTACCTTTTGTGCATCACGAGCGCCCTTGAACACAGTCAGCTTGGGAGCCTTGATCCTAGCCTCTCTGTCTCCACTAGATGTAACATATCTTTCCTCCTTCATGCCTTCCTCAAGTGCCTTTATCTTGGCACTCATGGTCTTAATCTTGCACAACGTGTCCATGAGCCGACACTCTAAGGAAGTGATAGCTTCTTTCATCTTGTACTTAGCAACCTTACGCCCATCCAATTCCTTTCAGATATTTGTCATTCTCTTCTAGGGTCAACTCTTCCAAGGTTTTGAACTTGCCATCGAACTAGTTCAAGCTTTTGCCTAAGATCTCCACGGCTTGCTTGGCAGCATCCACCCTCACGATCCACTCCATGACAAGCATGACGTCCACGGGTTCCTCACCTCATTTCTCGTTACTCATCTCAATGGCCGAGAGTGAGTGAGATGTTAAGGCCCCTCTTGGCGCAGGTTCGGACGGCACCTCCTCATTCTTTTTTAGAGTTCTTCTTTCCCTTTTGTGACTTCTTTTCAACATGGCTTTATGTTGGCAGCGTTGGTGGTGATGATGTCTCCTTCATATGCCATTTTTTCCATAGTAGAAACCCTTTTTGATACCATGTTGTCATGGACTTAGACTTCGACTAAAACTTTCGTGTAGCACTTAAGATTTTATAATCTCAAGTAAGCCTTTTCAACTAAGTTCGCTAAGGGAATGCTAGATTTTAAGAAGACAAGAGAACTTTTGGAGAAGACTTTTATATCAGTTGGAGGACTGCTTACAACTTTCTTGGTTGATGCCTTACAAATGAAAAACCCTTCTATTTATACTACTTCCTAGGGGCTAAAGTGAAAGTAATATGCACTCTACAAATCCTTCAATATTTACACATTAATCCTTCCTTTAGAATGCTCTATACTTTTAGAGTGTTTTAAGACTCTCCAAAACTCGGCTACATAATTCTTGATTTTCCTAAGTGTCTACAAGATTTTTCTACAACACTCTAGAGTCTTCCCTAAACCTCCTATTGACTCTAAAATCTTCTCCCTTTTGAGGGAAGACTGGTGGGTCGTGATAGTTTGTTCATGTGAATTCAGTTATTATTATAAGATTTATATACATTCTAGTAAAATAGTATAAAAGATTCATACGAGCACTTAAACTAGTTCTTTTTCATTGTTAGACTTATTCATTAATCACCAGTCATGGCACTCCATTTTCTGTGCACGTGTTGGTTTTCTTTAGACCAAGAAATTGCCAAAGAAGTTTTTAAGAAGCAGAATTTTTGTTCAAATTTCTTTTTATGAAAAAGATTTATATTTTTTTAAATAAAAAAATTTAGGATCCAACAATTTTAAATATTAAAACTCACAAGTTCACAAATTTTAAATTCGGATTTCGTTAGGACTGGTATGCTATCATATTCTACCTAAGTAGTAAGTACTATTTCCACATGTCAGGTAAAATATAAAAGTTCAAGTAAAATTATTTTTAAATATGAAATATTTTATTTTAATGTTTAAAATTAAAAAATCATTTCTTATTTATATATATATGCACACACCTTGCTTCTCTAGATCCAAATGTAAGAAAAGTGGTTGTAGTTTCTCAAAGATGAGTAGCTTATCTCATTTGGTAAAAGAGCTACAACATTTTTGCAGCTCTGTATTCTTGTATGTGTCTTGTTTGTGTGGATCAGCATGTTTTCTCATTTCTTCTTTATACAAATCCATTCTTTTTAAAGTGAACAAGTTTTTGGTACAACTTTTTTACTTCATCTTCATCTCCATTTTCGGCTTTTTGATTCTCAAAAGTTTGAACCAATCTGCATCAATGTCGAATTTAGACTTGTTTTTCACTAGTGTTTCTTCCGTTACTGTTTCAAGTATGTCCACTTTAGAAATGGAAGTCTTTTCCAATTCTCAACTCATTGTTATAACATTTTTGATGTTTATAGGTGGTGAGGTCTTCATTTCTATGGTTGGACTTTATTTAATAAGACCTAAGTTTAAGCCATGGAGAAAGGATAGCAAAATTGAGTCAGTACTTAGCAGTACAAGTACTAGTCCAAGAAACTCGAATTTTAATGTTGACGATGATGATATAGAGTTGGACATCGTCGTTTTACCTGATTCCCCAAAATCCATCTCAGAAAAAGATGATTTTGGAACGTCATCAGATAATTATAATATCAAGTACCAAGCTATTAAATTTCTAGGGGTTGTAACACTATTTTATCTTCTATTCATCAACATTGTTGGTGCCTCACTTGTCGTAGTGTATTTATCCTGTGTTTCAAGTGCAAAACATGTACTTAGAAACAAGGGACTAAATACCTACGTTTTTGCAATTTTCACAACTGTTTCATCCTTTGTTAGCTGTGGTTTTGTCCCGACGAACGAAAACATGATAGTATTTAGCAAGAATTCAGGTCTGCTTATGATTCTCATACCACAAATGCTTTTGGGGAACACATTATACCCAACATGTTTGAGATTTTTCATTAGTTTGTTGGGAAAATTATTTGTTTCCAAGAAAAGAGAAGCTAAATATTTGTTGAAGAGTTCAAGAGAAATAGGACATCTTCATTTGTTTCCTAGACAACATTCAAGATTATTAGTGGTTACTGTGTTTGGTTTCATCTTGGTGCAATTCATTTTGTTTTGTGTTTTGGAATGGAATTCTTATGCTCTCAATGGACTAAATAATTATCAAAGATTTGTGGGATCATTGTTTCAAGTTGTGAATTCAAGACACACTGGTGAAACCATTGTTGACATATCCACCCTTTCACCAGCAATTTTGGTGTTGTTCATAGTAATGATGTAAGTTCATCTATTTCCGATGTTAGACACTATTTTTCTTAATCAAGATGACTCGTTGTTTCATTTGTTTTATATTTTGCTATTCTCTGTGTTACATTTTAAGTGACATTCTTTTGTTTCTAGTTCATCTCAAAAAGAATATCATCTTACTATAATTGGAAAAAACTTAACTTTAACATTCTCCTTCGACCCTTAATGAAATAATTTACAACCGTATAAATATCTAAGGATTGCTTTAAATCACAAATTTCAAAAAAAAATTTAAAAAAAATTAAACATCTCAATAAGTCAAACGATGCTACATAAAATGAGAAGAATGGAGTATTTAATTGTTATTTTCTCGCAATCCTACTTTAATAACATTTGTTTGAGTCAAGCATCTGCCAAAAATAGTTTTTATTCCCCATAAAAGTCGGTTCTACGTACATCCCACCTTCCTCAAATTTCACTTGGGAAATTACACTGGATTTGTTGCTATTGACTAACTCCTCCTTTTCAAGTCTCACTATACTAAAATTTTCTCAATTTAAATTTGTTTGTCTTAATTTTCTTTTTAGGTTATTTCAAAGAAGAATTAATTTCTCTTTCTTGATTGGACTATTTTTAAATCCAACATGTCATGTGACATGTGTAAGGCTACATATCATAAGATATTTTAGTACATTATACATATATTTGGTTTAACGTTAATAAAAAGAGGAAAAAGTCATAATAATTTCACTTTTTCCAGGTATCTTCCTCCATATACATCATTTATACCAGTTAAAAGTGTTGAAGAGAACACAGAAGAGTTATTTGGGGAAAAAAAAGGAAGACGAAAAGCTGTAGAAAATTTCATACTTTCCCAACTTGGTTACCTCTCCTTCTTCATTCTTCTTATCTGCATAACAGAAAGGAAAAGGATGAAGGATGATCCACTCAACTATAATGTCTTCAATATTACTCTTGAAGTCGTAAGGTACTCTCTCTACTAATATCTCTTTCTCAATTTTTTATTTCTCTATATTTTCAAGATTTATCTAGAAAAATTAAGTTTCAGATAACCACAGACAACAATAGTTCAGTTAAAAAAGAATGTCTCTGTTTACTGAGGCTATTTATTAGCCTCAAGTGATAATTTCTAGTGTGTTACAATAACAATGCTAAATTTTCTTAGATTTAATTCCACGCAGTTCAACAAAGAAAAGTTTATGGGTGACAATTTTAATCCCTATAAAGTTAAAAGAGTCCATTTAACCCATATAAATATGATCAAAATGGCTAAAATATGAGTATCCATATAGATAGATTCCCCACTCAAAATAAAAAAAATTTAATTACACATTTTTTTTATTTTTCTTCAAAAAATTTGGGGGCGGGAGTAGGGATAAGCGGATAGGGGGGAAGGGGTGAGTGGGGAGGTGGGAGGTGGGAGGTGGGGTGAATTATTTTTTTATTGAAATTTTCTTTTAAAAAAAATTGAGGTTGCGATTAAGGGATCCGGTGGGGGTAGGGGGTGGGAAGACAAAATTTATCATTTTTAATTTTTCATTAAAAAAAAAAATTTGGGGTGGAATGGGAGGTTAAAAAAATTAACTTTATTTTTGGATTTTTTAAATTTTTCTTTAGAAAAAATTTGGGAGTGAAGGTGGGGGTAGGGAGTCCCGGGTATGTGGGGTAGGGTGGATGTAGGGGGGAGGTGAAAAATGATAACATTTTTTTAATCTTTCTTTAATTTTTTTTTTTTGGGGGGGGGGGGGGGGGAGGTGGGAGTAGGGTACCGGGGTAGGGTGAAAATGGACGATGCGGTGGTGAAAAAATTTAACTTTTTTTTCAAAAAAAAAAGATTTGGGGGTTGGAGGTCTGGTGGGGTTTGGGGATGATAATTTTAATTTTTTTAAAATGGTGATAGGGTGGGGTGTAGGGGATGGGTGAGGGACGGGTAGGGTGGGGTGTAGGAGATGGGTGAGGAATAGGTAAGGTGGACAAATTTTTCTTGATATTTTCTAAATTAAAAATTGGAAATGATAGAGGCGCGGGTAGAGTGGGGATGAAAGTTGGGGGTGGGTGGGTGATAGGATATGGAAGTTGAGAAAATTTAATTTTTTTTAATGTAAAAAATAACTTTTTCAAAAATAATTATTTGGGAGTATGGTTGGGATGATAGGGTTGAGCATTAACAATCCAGCTTTGATTTACTTTTTTTTTTTTTTGCTTTAAGAGATTAAAGTGGGTTAAAATCATTTTTACTCAAACCATATTTGACCAAATTCATATTTACCCACATTTTATATAGATGGATTGTGATCCAATCTATTTTGACTCAATCCATATTCAATCCATCCAAATCCGATCCAATCCACCCATTTGCCACCTCTAGAACAATTGCAACTTGTTTGGTTTGTTGTTTTATTTTCTATTGTATTCCTTTAAATATAATATTTGTTTTGATTGTTACTTAAATTGTGTCATACCGTATCATTAAATTCATCGTTATGATAAAAAGTCTTATTTTGTGTAACAATGATTTGGTGTGATTGCATTATCGTCTTAATTTTTTCTTCACATTTTGTCTTTTCTTATTATATAATATAATAATCTTATTTTACAGTTTTTCTGTCCTAGTTTTGTTGTATGTCCTTCAAATCGTTGATTGTAACAACAAAGAACAATACTATCTATCCAAATATTACATTCATTAAAATAATACAACATAGATAACATAACACAATACTATACGATATGATACATTATGAAATAATACATAACAACAATCCAAACAGATTGTGAATTAATTCCTAATTTGAACTTTTTTCTTGATTTTGTTTTAGTGCATATGGGAATGTTGGTTTCACAACAGGATATAGTTGTGATCGGATGATAAATCCAGACCCAAATTGTAAGAATAAATGGTATGGATTTGTAGGGAAATGGAGTGATGGAGGTAAGATAATTATCATTATTGTCATGTTTATTGGAAGATTGAAGAAGTTCAATATGCAAGGAGGGAAAGCTTGGAAGCTCTTGTAATTAGATTAGAGAATGTTTTCTAATAAGAATTATTTGGATGTACTTATAATTATTAGTAACATTTTGTAATTTGTCCCATTCTCCATGAAATTGTAATAGCAAAATGTATATAATGTTGTGGAAATTTTATTCTGCAATACAATTAACTCAAACATTGTTAAACCTTTGATTACGTGATTGAAACAGTAAGTAAAAATTAAAACAAATCATAATAAGTAAAGAAATGAAGCATAAAAGGGAAGCAAATTCTTATTTCATCCAGCAACAGTAATGGAAATTGCTTGGTGAGTAGGATGGCAATGGGGTGGGTACAAGGCGGGTGTAGAGCTATGGAGGCGGAGTAGGTTTAAAATTATGTAGGGGTGGGTTAAAGTAGCAATTTTTAAACAAATGCGGGGCGGGTTGCGGGTTTAAAAAACCAAATACAAGAAATTAAATCTTTGTAATTAGTAAAAATCAAAAATATAAATTTGTCTATTAAACATTGACTTTAATTTTATCTTTTTCTAAAATTTAAACTAGACATGTACGATAATTGTTAGTTGTAAAAATGTTAATTAGAAAATTTTAATTAATGATTCAGAAACAATTATTAAAATGTCAACTAAAAAGAGTTAATTAGTTGCTGAGACGTTAATTAGCGGAAAAAACTAAATTCTATTAAAAAAATAAAAGAATTTTATAATTTAAGTATGCCGAATTTATGCGGGGTAGGTCTATGCAGGGCGGGACGGTTAAAAAAATTTACGGGTTGAGCTCAACCCACCCTACACCCGCCCCATTGCCATTCCTATTGATGAGTAATAATTTGAACAGTCGTTTATTTGCAAATAACCGTAGAGAGTAAAGAGTAATATTTTATTCGGACATTGAATTAGATGAGATACAATTTGGGAATAATGGGATCATATATGACTGACCTAGTACTCCCTTCGTTTGAAAATTAATGACTTACTTTTTTTAATCTATTTAAAAAAGAATGATTTTTTTCCTCATAGACGTTATCTTCTAGTTAGTAGTTTTTATTGTATCTCCCGAGATTATATTGTATGTACTTCGACTTAATATTACTTTAGATGCTCTTTCACACATGTGACACCAAGTCTTGGATATTTTAATCTTGTACTACTTTGTCCTTATCTACATATTTATGGTACTCGTATATTATTGTTTATTTTGGGGATTGAGGTCTTTTATTTGTGATCCATTTTCTTTTGGGGTCATGAAAATTTTGGTATCGAAGCTCTAGGTTCATCGGTCTAACGAGTCAAAGAGCAGGACATCTAGTAGAGCCCCTTGGATTGGTACGTAGACATTCGTATCTATCTTCGGGAGGCTACAGGATGCTTTTAGGACAAACCTCTTATATTGGTTCCTTTTTCGTGTGTTCCTTCATATCAAGCATTTGGATATCTCTAATCTACTCTTTCTGCGCAGATGTCGAGGGGTAGAGCCAGACTTACAGATGAAGAGCCCATACCTACAATTGAGCTCCCAGTCCGGGGGCCAAGCAGGGGTCGTGGAAGAGTCAGAAGCCAAGGTTATGGTTATGTTAGAGAGACAATGCCAATTCGAGGATGGGCCAGGGAGGCCTCACCAGATCCTATTGTTGAGCCTATGCTTCACCCTGCGGAGCTATCCTAGGGGAAACCCGAGGATCCAACTCCTCTTCCTACAGTTTCAGACACTAGATCATCACTCTAGGAGCTACTAGTTTAACTATTAGCAAGGTTAGAGGGTGCTTCTATCAACGGTGATCTTTTGGGTATCTCAGTTCCTTCTATGCCCATTGGTCCTTCCCAGCCTATTGCATTTTCAAGATTCTCAGCCCCACCAATTTCTCCTAGTGCTACTATGTGTCTATCAGTGCAGAAGAGTTTTGAGAGATTTGTGAGATTGCCTCCTCTAAGGTTCGATGGTACATTAAGAAAATAGGGCTTATGACTTCTTAACAGAGTGTCAAGACTAGTTGTATAATTTGGGCATCTTGAGTTTCATGGGGTGGCTAACACATTGTTTTAATTTACAAGTATGGCTAAGGAGTCGTGAAGGCCTCAGTTCTTGCCCGCAGGCTAGTCAGTACTCCTATGATGGGTTGGGAGCAGTTCACAGAGTTATACCTTGAGAGATTTGCACCTTACAACCTCTGTTACTAGTGCCGAGATGAGTTTGATAGGATGGAGCAGAGTTCTATGACTGTGTTGGAGCATGAGATTCGCTTTCATGAGCTATCCAAATATGTTATGTCTAGTGTCCCCATTAAGTTTGAGAGAATTCACAAATTTGTGAAGGGGTTGACCGATTATCTTCAAGAGGCTATCGCCTCCCTTGTGCTTTTTGGCAGTTCCTTTCAAAGCAATACAGACCATAACAGGTTGATCAAGAGCATTAGAGAGGCAAGAAAGGGTGGTAACAAGAGGTCCCAACATCACGGCCAGTTTGGTGGTGATGCACCTAGAGGGTATAGACCTTCAGAGGTAGGGCAGTCAAGGTTATCGGGGTTGATCGATCATGTAGCCATTCAAGAACTGAGGGTACAGGTAGTCCTAGATCTGATCATTCTATTTGTGGTAGCTTTTCAGGTTCAAGTGGGTGTATCAGTGCTTCAGGTTATTCCTCTTAAGGTTCAGGTCCCTGCAATTGTTATGTGTGTGGTGAGTTTGGCCATCTGGCTAAGGATTGCCCTGGGCGTGCTCCAGCTGCTTTTCCGCCAGGTGCATAGACAACTCGATCTACACCAGCTCTTATAGTTAGAGGTGCTTCATAGAGTGTGAGGGATAGTACTAGGGGTGCTAGAGGTGGTGCACGAGGTTGAGCTCATAGTGGGTCCCAGGCTAATAGAGAGCGCAGAGTGTGTTATGTTGTAGGACCGAGGCAGAGGCCTTTAATACTGTGATCACAGGTATTGTTCTAGTTTGTCAGAATTCAACTTCAATATTATTTAATCCAGGATCCTATTATTTATATGTCTCGACCTACTTTGCTTCGGATACTGATAGTATGTGTGAACATCTCGATGTGCCTATTTGTGTTTCCACTCTAGTAGGTGAGTCCTTAGTGGTTGATCGCGTGTATTGGGAAAGTACAATGATACTTTCGGGTAGAGACCCATGCTGACTCGATCTTGTTAGATATGGTTGACTTTGATATTACATTGGGCATGGATTCCTTATCACCTAATCATGCCAGTCTTGATTGTTATGCCAAGACTCCGACTCTAACTTCTCCAAGCTTGCCTCATCTACTATGGATAGGTGTGCCAGACTCATATCCTAAAGGGGTGATCTTATGTTCGAGTCAGCATCCCAAAGACTCCCTTTTAGGAATCGTTATAGTCACTACGAATTCATGGTTATCTCATTCGGGTTGACTAATGCTCCAACTGCTTTTATGGAGTTGATGAACTACGTATTTAGGCCTTATTTGGATTCTTTTGTGATAGTGTTTATCGATGAACATCCTGGTTTATTTGCAGGATTGAGATGGATCATGTTCAGCACTTGAGGACTGTGCTCCAAAAGTAGAGAGAAAAAAAGCTATATGCCAAATTCTCCAAATGTGAACTCTAGCTCGAGTCCACATCCTTCTTGGCGCATGTGGTTACAAAAGATGGAATTATGATGGATTCAGCAAAGGTGGTAAATGTTCAGGATTGGGTAAGACCTACCTCAGTTACTGATATTCGAAGTTTTATTTGTTTGGAGCGGTATTATTGGTGATTTTTTCAGGGATTCTTCATTATTGTCACTTTATTGACTCGACTTACCTAGTAGGATATGCCATTTTAGTGGACTGAGGAGTGTGATGTGAGCTTCAAAAAGCTCTAGGAGTTGTTGACTTTGGCACCTATTCTGGTGTTGCCTGAGAGGGAGTTTCCTTTATGGTTTGTTGTGATGCTTATGGTATGGGTTTGAGTGGTGTATTGAGTCAAAGAGGGAGAGTTATAGCTTATTCTTCTCGCCAATGGAAGGTGCATAAGAAAAATTATTCCATCCACGATCTAGAGTTGGCGACCATAGTATTTGTGTTGAAATTATGGAGACACTACCTCTATGGGGTACATTGGGAGATTTTTACAGATCACCACAGTCTAAAAATGTCTTCTCTTAGTCAAATTTAAATATGAGGCAATGTAGGTGGTTGGAGTCATCGAAGGATTGTGACATTTATATTTTATATCACTGGGGCAAGGCCAACATGGTGGCTGATGTTGAGCCAAAACACTTCTAGTATGAATAGTTTGGCATTCCTAAGGGTGGAGGAGATGCCCTCAGCCTTGGAGGTTCAGTCCTAGCTTGTCAATTGATTCGTCTTGATATTTCTCCACCTCATAGTGTTTTGGCCTTTGTTGAGGCTAGATCTTCCTTGATGGACCCAATCTGTGCTCAATAGTTTGATGATGACAAGTTATGCATGATCTGGGATAGGGTGGTGAGGGGCAAAGACAAGTCAACTTCTCTTGATTTAGAGGATGTTTTCAGGATTAATGGGCATATTGTGTGCTTAGACATGTGATTGGGTGTAGGTGATTTTAGAGAAGGCACATTCTGCCAAGTATTCTATTCACCCAAGTGTAGCCAAGGTGTTTCATGATTTGAAGCAATATTATTGGTAGTGTGGGATGAAAAGGGACATTGTGGGGTTTATGGTTAAGTGCTTAATTGCCAACAAGTGAAGTGTGAGCACCAAAAGCTAAGAGGTTCAATGCATAAGATGCCCATTCCTGAGTCAAAGTGGGAACACATTATGATGGATTTGATGATTAGATTACCCCTGTCATTAGGTAAGTTTGACTCAATTTGGGTGATTGTGGATAGAGTGACCAAATCGGCTCATTTTGTTCTAGTGAGGACTAGTTACAGTGCAGAATAGTTGGCTAAGATCTATATATGAGAAGTTGTTGGATTGCACAGGGTACCTATTTCTATCATGTCAAATCGGGGTTCAGTGTTCACTTCTCATTTCTAGAAGGACCTACAACAAGGGTTGGGTACGTGTTTGGATTTGAATTTAGCCTTCTATCTTTAGATCGATGGACAGTCCGAGCAGACTACTCAAGTATTAGAAAATATGATCCGAGCATGCTTTGTAGACTATGGAGCTTATTGGGATCAACACTTGCCCTTGGCGGGGTTTGCATATAACAACAGTCATCACTCCATAAATCTAGATGGCACCATTCGAGGCATTAATGATAGTAGATGTTGATCTCCCATTGGGTGGTTCGATCTAGTTTCAAAGGGTGATTTGGGAGATGTCTTTCTTAGAGAGGAGATGGAGCAGGTCTGCCTAATTTAGAGTAGGTTGGTGAAAATCTAGAGTCGTCAGAAGAGTTATGTCGATAGGAGGATCCATCCCTTGGTATTTATGTAGGTGAGATGGTATGGCTGAAGGTATCACCCATGAAGGGTGTGATGAGATTTGAAAGAGGGGAAAGCTTAGCCCATGGTTCATTGGCCCATTCGAGATATTGAAAAAAGTGGGTGAGGTTGCCTATGAGTTGGCATTACTCCCCAAGTTGTCAGCGATTCATCCTAATATATATATATATATATATATATATATCAGACGAGTCTCATGTGATAACCTATGATTTAGGGTAGTTTGGTCCGGACTTGACATATAAAGAGGAACTAGTGGACATATTAGATAGACAAGTCAAGTGGCTTAGGATAATGGAGATCGCTTAAGTAAAGGTTCAATGGTGTCATTGGCCAGTGGAGGAGGAGATTTGGAAGACCAAGTCCGATATGCATGCCAAATACCCCTGCCTGTTGAGGTTCTAGGTACCTTCCTTTTTTCTGATGTTTGAGGACGAATATGATTTCTAGTAGTGGATAATGTATTGAACTTAGTGGCCATTTTAGAAATTTCTATAGGAATTACTGTTTTATCCCTCCCATTAGATTTAGGGGTGGGCGTTCGGTCGGTTCGGTTCGGTTTGGTTAATTCGGTTTGGTTTTTCGGTTTTCGATTTAAGAAAAATATAAACCAAAACTGAACTGAAATAAATTCGGTTTAGTTCGATTTTTGTAATTTCAGTTTGGTTTATTTCGGTTTAATTTTTCGGTTTAAATATGATTTCCATTATATGGAAGCACCTTTACTATTTTAATCTTGAAGATCAATAAATCACTGGGAACAACATTTTGGACCAACCTCTGGCAAAGTGCAAGAGGAAAGAAAAAGGATACATTCAGAAATTGTACATATACACATGCTCTCCTACTTACATTTGATCACAACAATAAATGTTACATTCAAATAAAATGGAGTAATAGTTTAAAGGTAGATGTAACTTGTCGTTCGAAGAAGACCAACACACACTCTAAGTCTCTAAATGTAATGGACAACTCCAACTACTTAAATCAAAAGAGGAATAAACAAGTTAGCAAACGAAAAGCCTTCAAAATAAAGGATAAACACTATGACCATTCTCAAAATGTGTTGTACAATGATCTAGAAAGAACTTGATATTAATACTATCTGCTTCCTTAACTCAAATACAAGGACCCTTGGAGTCTACTTCTTCCCCACACTAGGAGTGAATTGGAAAAAGTAAAAACTACATTTATAGCAAAACTCGTGTATCAATTAACTTATCGAGGCACTAGCATTTTGAATCATTAGTGCCCTTAAACCCCTTCATCCTTTCTTCATATCCAAGGTTAAAGCTCTTCTATGATGAATCTATCCCTTCATTCCCTGGTGGAACAAAAAGTTTTACGTCCTGCAAAAAGAGTCTGAATATTTCAAGCACCAATGAGAAAGCAACCTCAGAGTTGAATAGGAAGAAAACTTATTTTCTACAGAAAACATTTTCCTTCACACCAAACACCCCCAAAATTAGCAACAACCCACATGAATAGGAAGAAAAAAAAAGACTCATATAGAAGTTTTTACTTACCAATTTCCACATCTATGCATCACGCAACTATACATCCACAATTCTAGATTCACTTCCACTATGAGCCATATCTTAAAAGAATTTAAAAGAACTTGTTAGATATAACTTATAAGCAATATAAATAAAAAAATTATCTTTGATATAATAAATACAAAATGTAAAATTCTTACCAAGTTCAAGTTGCTCAAGATACTCTAAATCTTCTTCAACATTAATTGGGATAGGTTCACTTCTAAGCCAATCTTGAAGACAAATAAGTGATTGCACTAATTTAGGAGTCAATGAGCTCCTAAAAGGATCAAGAATGCGACCTCCTGTACTAAATGCGCATTCAGATGCAACACTTGAAATAGGAATGGCTAACACATCACGAGCTATCTCCGAAAGAATAGGAAATCTTGGCTCATTAAGTTTCCACCACTTCAATATATCAAAATCATCTGATTCTGGCTCAATATCTTCAGCAAGATATCTACCCAACTCTGATTTACTGCCTGAACTTCCACTTTCTTCTTTATGCCTCACAAATTGTTGTTTCGTTCTCATTTATCCTCTTTTTTGAAAGTTGCCATCACTACTCACAGTAGATGCACTTGATAAGTTCCCAGATAAAGTAGGCAAAGATGATGAAGGGACTTTTGATGATCTCTTAACATAATGTTCAAATAAATCTTTCATATATTTATCCACGGCATCAATAAGAGAGTCCCCAATTTCTTTCCCAAACATATCACAATTGCAAATGGAACATATTCAAGCTTGTTACGAGGATCCAACACAGATGATATAAAGATCATCTTGTTCATTTTATGTGGATCACCCCAATATTTTCTAAACTTTTCTCTCATACTTTCTGCCATTTTTTTCAGACAAGGATCTTCATTTTCCATCATCTCTTTCAAAATAAGATCAAGTTCAGCAATTTCCACAAAGTGCACATTATTTGTGACATATTTTGAACCAGAGACCTTCAAAGTAAGTATATAAAAAGTTTCAAGAAACTTAACCATTGCCCTCACTTTTTCCCAATCATCACTAGTGAGGACTCCTACACTAGTTCCATCTTCACAAGGATGGGTACAGAGATAATCAATGAATCCAATATCATAAAAACTATATCTTTGGAATGCAAGTTCAAAGTGTTGTGTTGTATCAAGCATCAAGTATGTAGAGTTCCACCGAGTAGGAACATCTAAACATAATGGTTTCTTACAAGTTATCAATTGAGATTCACAACATTCTTTAAACTTTTTAAGTCTTGCGGGAGATTGTTTGATGTATTTCACGGCTGGTCTTACTCGCTTGACTGATTGACCAATCTCTTTTAATCCATCTTGCACAATAAGATTGAGAATATGTGCCATACACCTCACATGAAGGTGTTGACCCTCCAATATGTTAGTTCCCCAATTACTCAACTGTTTAGATATTTCTTTCACAGTAACACTGTTGGAACTAGCATTATCAACTGTGATAGAAAACACATTGTCTAAGCCCCAATCAAGCAAACAACTAGTAATGGAAGCAGCCATATCATCACCTCTATGACTAGAAATAGGACAAAAATTTATAATTCTTTTATGCAAAATCCAATTTCTATCTATAAAGTGGGCTGTTAGACACATATAGTTGATTCTTTGAATAGATGTCCAAGTATCTGTCGTAAGACAAACTTTTGGACGTGCTTCTTTGAAAGTCTTCTTCAAGAGTTGTCTATGTTCACTATAAAGTTGATAACAATCTCTTGTCAAAGTTCTACGAGAAGGAATCTGAAATTGTGGCACTGTGATCTTCATGAAATTTTTAAAACCTTCCTTCTCAACAAAACTAAATGGCAACTCATCAACAATAACCATTTGAGCTAAAGCTCTTCTACTTTGTTCTTGTTCAAATTTCCAAGTGCTAATCACTCCTTCCTTTCCTCCCGTTGAAGATGGTAGAAAGTTTATTAGTTTTTGACCATCCGTACGAGGAAAATTAGGACACTTATTATTCAAATGGTTATTCATAGATGACGTACCATTATTCTTCGTAGCCGCCGCATATGTTTTTCCACAGTAATTACTAGAAATTCCATTTTCATCGATGAACTTCTCAAAATGCTTCCAACAAGAAGCCCCAGGTTCCATGACTTTTCTTTTCTTTGGAGCTTCAACCTCGTTTGGAGAAAAAATATTAATTATTTCATTTGAAGCCCCTTCTTCACTTACCCTACTTTCAAATTCAGCCATATGTAATTTGTGAAATTGAAAATAAATTTATAATTAAAAAATTATAATTTTCAATTCTCCATATTCAAATCTTTCTAATTCTTTAATTATCAATACAAAAACATAAAAAAGACCGAAAGAGTAAAAAATTAAAAACTTACCAATTAATTCCGGTGAATCGAGCGGCGGCAGCAGCAGGAGGCAGCAGCGGCGGCAGCAGCAGGCGGCAGCAGCGCAACACAGCAGCAGGCAGCAGCAGCGGCGCGGCAGCAATAGCAGCAGCGGCGCGGCAGCAACAGCAGCAGCGACGCGGCAGCAACAGCAGCAGCAGCAAGAGGTGACAGCAGCAGCCAGCAGGTGTAGAAAGTTCAAAATAGAACCCTAGCAGCAGCAGCGGCAGCGGCAAAGAAACCCTAGCTGCTAGTTGGAACTTGGAGAGCAGGAGAGGTGGAGTTGTGTAAAGTGTAATGGTGTTTTTCTTTACTAGAAATTAGAATGAATAATGATAATAAAAAAGTAAAAATCTCAAATAAGTCAAGAATTCAAATAAAAATAAAATTGGGAATTTGGGATTAATAATTTGATTTTAAATTTGGGTTGGATATTTAATTTTGGGTTGATATTTGGATTTGATAATTGGGTTTGAGATTGGGCCATGGTTTGGGTTTGGGGCTTTGGCCTTTGGGCCATAAAAGAGAATTTGTATATAAATTATAATTTATATTATAAATTTATAATGGTATAAATTAATTCGGTTTTTCGGTTAACCGAATTTTTTTTTTAAAATCGAAAACCGAACCGAATTTTTAATTTTTTAAAATTTCAAACCGAAACCGACCGAATTAACCGAAAAACCGAAACCCAAATTAAAAAAAAATTAGTTCGGTCGGTTTTTTCGGTTTGAACCGAATTATGCCCACCCCTAATTAGATTCCTCTGGTATTATTTGATCAACTTGTGTGGTTAGTTTTGGGTAGAAGTCAAAAGGTTGAGAATTTGGTGAATTTTTGAGTTTTAAGGCTTAAGTTATTCAAAAAGAGAGTTTTGATGCCATTGGAATTTCAAATCTCAGAATGGAATTTTGTCAATTCCATCAATTTTGGAATATGAAAATTGGTCTAGGAGAAGTGTTGAAATCAAATTCGGAGTTTGTATGTGGAATTGAGGTCTTAAATAAAAAAAATTGGTTTAGAATGAACTAAGTTTGACATTGTCAATATTTTGAGTTCGAGTGCTCGGATTGGGTTTCTAATGTTCTAGGAGGTGATTTTATTGCTAGATTGAGCTTTATCATATTTTTCAGAAGTCTCGAGATTATTTTAGTCTTTTTGCATCCTAAACTAGTTTAGTTGTGTTCTATTAGATTTTAGCTCGAGGCGGCCTCAGATTCGAGTTTTGATGATTTCATTAAGTCCAGAATGTCGACTTTAGTAGCGTTGCATATATGGTTTGTGTGTATCGAGTTTCGAATGAATTCTGAGGGTCCATCCCATGATTTTTGTGTTGTAGCAATTGCTGATAACTTTCATCTTCGCGTTCGCGGCATACTTCTCTGCTTTCGCGGAGTAAAGGCTTGTGTCATCTTCCCATTCACAGATGGTTAGGGGCCTTGTGTTCCGTGTTCGCAACTGGGGGGTCCACATTCACGGAGCGTTGGGGAGCTTGTACTCCGCGTTCGCAGATGGGGTCCGCATTGAAGGAGGTAATTAAATGCCTGAATAGTGTTTAATCGGGAAAACACTCGATTCCTCCATTTTTGAGTTCCAAAAGCTTGGGTGGGTGATTTTTGAAGGAACTCCTACAGGAAAAACGTTTGGTAAGTGTTTTTAACTTAATACTTTGAATTTTCATTACTTATCTTCGGATTTAGTTTCAAATTCCTTGTTGTTAATTTCTAAATTGGTGTTTTTTCAAGATAGCAAACTTGAAGGAGATTAGTGATTTCCAATTCATTTTTCACTCAAATTATGTGGGATTTTCATGTATGAGTCCTATTTTTCACATACAACATGATTTCACCCCTCAATTTTTAGTTTCGGTATTTTGGGAATTTAACCCATTTTTGGATGATTTTACTCGGCCCCCAATTCAGTAATATAGGTACCAATAGTCTCCTTTTGATGTGCGGATTCTATTCTTGATAGTGGTTTGAAAATTTGGAGTCAGGTTTTGCGAATTAATCTTTCGATTGGTGTGTTCGTGTGTGGTTCAGTCTCGAGATAGGTTTAGCTAACCCTTCTTTGGAGATTATGGTAGAGTAATTGAATATTCGTATGTTATATCCTATGGAATGAGGTTATGTCTTGGGCATGTGTCGAGAATTATTAATGAGTTGCCCTATACAGGTTCTTATTTGATTGTGATTGATATGGAAACATGGATATGTATCATATTGTGTTTGTGGCTTATGGGAAGAGGGTATACTTGAGAATTATGATTGTGAATCATAGCTATGGTTGAGGCATTCATACACATAAAGGTGGTGGAATTTTGATTTGTGACCCCAATCAAATTGATAATCTATTATGAATAAAAGGTGCAACTTCATTGTGAACTGACCGAGATTTGGGAAACACTGTGATATCTATTATGCTTGTACTGAAGAACATTCCTTATGTCTTGTGTTTCATTCCATGCATCCTCATATTGCATATTGCAATACTTGGTAACTTGAGAACTGTGGTACCATCTTTTTATAACAAAATGTAACACTTTTCAAAAGCATTGGCCATGAAGTGGTGGCAAGGAGATATGAGAAATATGATTGTGATCGAGGTATATGGCTCGCGAGTTCCCTATGAGTCCCCCTTAGTTTATGGAGCCTTAGCTAGATGGGGGGTAGTGCGACAATCTTGATTCCAGCTTGCATATTGCATACATTGCATTATCATTGATATCATTGTACCGTTGTCTTTGAATGAGATATGGTATTGTAACCGGTGTTTGCTCATTTCTATACTATTGATGATCATATAGTTCTATTGGCGGCACTTTTCCGAATTGGTTTTCTTGGTGCAAGTGGAAGCGCTCCTAGTTTATTTCATAGTTTATTCAGTTCTTTATTCTTAGTCGGTTAAACCTACTAGGTACATATTATGTGTACTGATCCGTACTTCTTTCCCCGCAGCTTCTAGTCAGGGACTTTCTCATGGCAGTTGCATCTAGTTCGTGCAATTGATACTACCCATATCTAGTGGTAAGACTCAGGGTTTCGCGTTTCCATTATATGTTATCTTCTAGTTAGTAGTCTTTATTGTATCTCCCGAGATTATATTGTGTGTACTTCAACTCAGTATTACTTTAGATGCTCTTTCGCCCTTGTGACACTAGGTCTTGGATATCTTAGCCTTGTACCGCTTTTTCCTTATCTATCTATTTATGATACTCAAACATCCTCTCTACTTCTATGAGGTAGTGGTAAGGTCTGCGTATATTCTACCCTCCCCAGACCCCACTTGTGGGATTCTACTGGGTATGTTGTTGTTGTTGTATCTATTTATGATACTCGTATACTACTGTTTATTTCTGGGATTGAGGTCTTTTAGTTGTGATCCATTTTCTTTTGGGGTCATAACATTAATATAATTTTAATTTAGGGCCACAAGATTGAAAAATCTTCTTTATTTTTTTAAATTGTGCGCCATATAGAATTAAGTTATTCTTTTTTAAATGGAGATATTAACTAATCATTCCATGTTTAGCCATTATTGGCATGGTGATCGTAAACTCCTAATAGGATAAAAGATGATCTCTTCAACCTCGGATTTTTATGTTGTCAACCTATGTTGCTCAGCCATTTTGAATCTCTTTTGTGGCAACTCTTTGGTTAGATATATGTTGGGCGCAATCGAGACATTGTTCAGATATATTTCTCTATAAAGCTTGTCCATATAACAAAGAAACTTCAATTTCACACTTTTCTAATTGCTCATAAGGGTTCAACAACTTTATCAATCGAGAGTGGCTTACAAGTCACTTTACTTTATATTCCAAGATAAAACTCTCTTTATCAAATTTTACCAATACAAATATAATAAACTATCAAATAAAAGTGGTTTTGAGAGAACAAGTAAATGTATTGCATTGTCTTATTACATACTTGAAAGAATAATAAATTAGAGTTGGACTGCATGAAGTTTGATGATTGTCAAAATGAATATGGCCAACTAAATGGGTTACCATTACGAAAGAGCATATCCATAAAGTAATAAGATACAAAGATGAAGAACTAAGTTGCAGAAGATATCTTTATTTCTGATAGGAGAAAATGCAGTACAAAATTAATCGAATCGCTTGGAGAATTAACTAACTATTCTCCTTTATATACAAATCTATCCAAGCTACTATTGATAGTTGTATATCATTAACTAACAGAACAACTGAATCTTTTAGGAATCTTCTACCATTAACTATTATGTACTAATACTAACAGTCAGTCATATTGATTCAGTTTACTTACTGCTCCAACTTCGTTACTCCCATGCTAGCTTGGCTACTAAGTATTCATGTTGTGATTTGATCAATCCTTTAGTCCTTATATATGTTTGCTAGCTGCATCTATGCTGCTAAGTATAATAGTCTGATCAGTTTATTTTATATCTTTTCCTCGACAAAATGATGATCTACCTCAATATGCTTTGTCCTCTCATGATAGACTGATTTTCATTGCAGGTTCTCTCATCACATATCTATCCACTTTGATAGCTGCCTCCATATTTGACTTTCTTTCTTATAGAAATTTTCTCAATATTTGCACAGGAAATGTAATGCCTAGCCTTGTCGGCGTCAAATATAACAACCTTTAAATCAGTCTCTGGTATGATCCTATATGTGTTTAGAAGGAATCATTTAATTTGTTACTCTTCTACTTCCTTTACTTCTGTTGTTAACTTTAAGTTGATGTCTAATAGTATGCAAGATGATTTGGCACCAGTCAATTCCATTTCTTCTATCATTTCAAGATCATATTTCCTTGGGTTCATTAATATCCCTTTGGATGATCAGCTGAACTATATTCCCAGGAAGTATCTTGGTGTTCTAAGATCTTTGATTTTAAATTTGTCATGTAGTTCTTAGTCTGTTCAATAAACTTTAGGTCACTAACAGCCACTAGCATTTCATCTACATACACCAAAACAACTATAGTATGTTCATGGTCTCTTTTGGTGAACAAGGAATGGTCCTTTCTACTCTGTATATAACTAGAAGCTACCACTATATCAGTGAGCTGTACATTCCACTGTCAATCAGGTTGTTAAGATCATATAGGAACTTTACTAGCCTACATATCAATCTTGACTTCTCCCCCATCTAGAAAAGCCCTTAGATAGTGTCATATACACATCATCATGTAAATCATCATGCAAAAAAAGTATTATAGACATCTAGCTTATGAATACGCCATCTATAAGCAGCAATAATGGATAAGACACTTCTCACAGTGACAATCTTTACTAATAGTGAGAAAGTGTCTTGATAGTCCAAACTTGCCCTTTCATTATATCCCTTAGCAACTAAGCTTGCCTTGTATCTTTCTACATCTCCATTAGTTTCACATTCTATACCAATTTGCACCCGATGGACGATCTAATTTTACCATGTGGTATGTTACAAAATGTATGTAGACATCATTCTTAGCAATATACAGTCACAATTAGCTAGAAGATCTTTAGGAATCCTTTGTAATTACTAGTGGATCTTTAGGAATCTCTCTTTATTTTCTTTCCTAAATTAGCACCTAATGTATTGTATATATATCTTGCTTACCTATTGAAATAAAGCATCAACTTCTATTCGATTACATGGTATCAGAGCCTATAGGCTCCTTGATCCTGTTTTGGCTTTGTTTGAAAAAAAAAAAAAGGCAGCTCGATCTTGTTTTGCTGTCTTTCGGGATTCAACATCTAGTGTCATCTAGTCAGTTACTACCTCGAGTTTCGTTTGGTTTGATACATTGTTTGGAGAACACTTCATCACTTTCCAGGTTCCTAGGTTTCTAAAAAAAACTACTTCTAGGATCATATTTTCTTTGTAGCTTCAGCAATTCAGATCTAGTTTTCTGTTTGGTGCTGCTGCGATTATCAAGTTCTGTCCAATATTAGTGTTTTGTGGATGTTCTTGATTTTGAGCATCGGCTACAATTATTTTGCTGGGTGAATTGACTTCTACTTTTTCTTGGAATCTAATATTATTGGGGACCTTTTGAAGCTTGGTTATTCTTAAGTTCTTCATTGAGAAGGAAGTATGGCTACAAATCAGAAGGGTGAGAAAATTTTGGTTTCGGCGGATGAGTTCGCACAATTCTCTCAGTATCAGAATTCCATTAAAGAATTCACTTCAATTACTACCCTTGTTGATTCAAGAAAAGCATCTTTGGTCTCCTCTCCAAACAACTGGGTGATTGATTCAGGTGCTACAGATCATATGACAGGTAATCCTAATATATTTTCTACCTTTCGATCACACAAAGCACCCTCTCCTGTCACAGTAGCCAATGGGTCAACATGTAACATTGTGGGATCTGGGACAGTCAAAGCAACCTCCTCCATTACCCTGTCATCTGTACTAAATTTACCGAAGTGGCCTTCAATTTGATTTCTGTGAGTAAACTTACCAGAGATCTTAACTGTTATATTTCCTTCTTTCCTGATCATTGCTTGTTTCGTGATCTTGCGACACATAAGGTTATTGGTAAAGGACATGTAATTGATGATCTATATATCCTTGATGAATATGAGCCTCGATTTGTTGCCTGCTCAAGTGTCATCTCTCCATTTGAAGCACATTGTCGATTGGGACATCCTTCTTTACCTTTGTTAAAGAAGCTTTGTCCCCAGTTTCAAAATGTTCATTCTTTGGAGTGTGAATCATGCCGATTTGCAAAACATCACCACATCACATTAGCTCCAAGGGTTAATAAGCGAGTTGGGTCAGCTTTTGAGTTAATTCATTCTGATGTTTGGGGACCATGTCCTGTTGTTTCTAAAAATGGATATAAGTATTTTGTCACTTTTGTGGATGATTTCTCTCGGATGACTTGGATTTATTTTATGAAAAGTCACTCTGAAGTGTTTACTCACTTTTGTGCCTTTTGTGCTGAAGTCAAAACTCAATTCAATGCTTCAGTGCGTATTTTAAGGAGTGATAATGCAAAAGAATACATGTCAGAGTTGTTTCAATCCTACATGAGACAACATGGTATTCTCCATCAGTCATCATGTGTTGATACACCATCTCAAAATGGAGTTGCTGAGAGGAAGAATAGGCATCTACTTGAGACAGCCCGAGCACTTTTGTTCCAAATGAAAGTTCCTAAACAATTTTGGGCCGATGCAGTCTCTACCGCTTGTTTTCTGATTAATCGCATGCCATCGGCAGTGCTTATTAGTAATACACCTTATAATGTTCTTTTTCCAAACAAGACATTATTCCCTGTGGAACCAAAAGTATTCGGAAGCACTTGTTATGTTCGAGATGTACGGCCATCTGTTACCAAGTTGGACCCTAAGGCATTGAAGTGTGTTTTCTTAGGTTATTCTCGTCTTCAAAAGGGGTATCGATGTTATTCTACTGAACTTGGCAAATATCTAGTGTCAAATGATGTGATATTTTCAGAGAGTACACCTTTCTTTTATAACCCTCCTAATTCTACAAGTCAGGGGGAGGAAGATGAGTGGTTAGTTTATCAGGTTACTCGTGTTGAGAAATCAAGTGATGCTACTCTTCCATCTCCTAGTTACTCTATTGAGCACCACTCGACTACTGCGCCTTCAACACCTGTTCAAGTAAGACCACCTATTGTTCAAGTTTATTCGAGGAGACAAGAGACTAATGCTACATGTCCTGCACCAGTTCCTCCTTTATCTGATCCTCCTCCTTCAGACCCTCAAGAAAATCTTGACCTTCCTATTGCTCTCCGTAAAGGTACACGGACTTGCAAATCCACATATTCTATTGCTAACTTTGTTTCCTATGATCGCTTGTCTCCTGCATCTAGATCCTTGATTGCTTCTTTAGACTCTGTTTCTACGCCCAAAAGTGTGAAAGAGGCTTTGCATCATCCCGGATGGTCAAATGCGATGCTTGAGGAAATACATGCATTAGAGGAAAATCACACATGGGATTTGGTGGATTTACCAGACGGGAAGAAACCAGTAGGATGTAAGTGGGTGTTCACAGTGAAAATTAATCCAGATGGTTCCGTGGCAAGACTTAAGGCCAGGCTTGTGGCTAAAGGATATGCTCAAACTTATGGAGTGGACTATTCAGACACCTTTTCTCCTGTTGCCAAACTCACTTCTGTGCGCTTGTTCATTTCTTTAGCTGCTTCTGAGAATTGGCCTTTACATCAACTAGATATCAAGAATGCATTTCTTCATGGTGATCTTCAAGAGGAAGTATATATGGAGCAACCACCCGGTTTTATTGCTCAGGGGGAGTATAGAAAAGTCTTTCATTTGAAGAAATCCTTGTATGGATTGAAGCAGAGTCCACGGGCTTGGTTTGGCAAGTTTAGTGAGGTAGTTCAGGAGTTTGGGCTGAAAATGAGCAAATGTGATCACTCGGTCTTCTACCGACTATCTGCAGCTGGCAGTATTCTTCTTGTTGTATATGTTGATGACATTGTCATCACAGGAGGTGATTCTGAGGGTATATCTTCCCTTAAGTCTTTCTTGCATACTAGGTTCCATACAAAGGACTTAGGCCAGTTGAAATACTTTTTGGGAGTAGAAGTAAATAGAAGCAAGAGGGGAATTCTTCTATCTCAAAGAAAGTATATTCTTGACCTACTTGCAGAAACTAGAAAATTGGCAGCCAAACCTTGCAGTACTCCAATGTTTCCCGGTGTACATCTTATGAAAGATGATAGCGAGCCTTTTGATAACCTAGAGAGATATAGGAGGATAGTTGGAAAGTTAAACTACCTCACAGTGACTCGTCCAGATATTGCTTTTGTGGTAAGTGTCGTTAGTCAATTCATGTCTACACCTACGGTGAAGCATTGGGCAGCTTTGGAACAGATCTTATGTTACTTGAAAGGAGCTCCTGGACTTGGCATACTGTATAGAAATCACAACCATACTCGTATCGAGTGTTTTGCAGATGCCAATTGGGTTGGTTCCAAAATTGACAGAAGATCTACTACAGGCTATTGTGTATTTGTTGGAGGAAACTTAGTATCATGGAGGAGTAAGAAGCAAAGTGTTGTATCTCAATCCAGTGCAGAATCTGAGTATAGAGCTATGTCACAGTCTACGAGTGAAATCATGTGGATACATCATCTTTTAACTGAAATTGGGTTGAAGCATCATATGCCGGCAAAACTTTGGTGTGATAATCAAGCTGCTATTCATATTGCCTCAAACCCAGTGTATCATGAAAGAACTAAACATATTGAAGTTGACTTCCACTTTATTCGTGAGAAGATTCAAGAAAACTTGATTTCTACTAGTTATGTGAAGACATGAGAGCAGATAGCTGATTTGCTTACAAAGGCAGTGAATGGAACTCAGGTTGATTACCTTTGCAACAAGTTGGGCATGATCAATATCTATGCTCCAACTTGAGGGGGAGTGTTACAAAATATATATAGACATCATTCTTAGCAATATACATAGTCATAATTAGCTAGAAGATCTTTAGGAATCCTTTGTAATTACTAGTGGATCTTTAGGAATTTCTCTTTATTTTCTTTCCTAAATTAGCACCTAATGTATTGTATATATATCTTGCTTACCTATTGAAATAAAGCATCAACTTCTATTCGATTACATGGTACAAATATATTATACTCATCTACGGGCTTCGAATTATAAAATACACCATTCAGTCCATCTATTTCTCCATGATCTATCCATACAAAATATCTAGGCTTAAATCCCTTCCGATACAAATGCACCATAACTGTATCTGGACTAAAAAAATTCAAACACCTACATGCACTGCAAGGACACCTAACCAACTCATTTCTCTTATAAATATCAAGTGTCAGTGCATGGTTGATGAAACTTCTAACACCATCAATAAATGTAGGTTTCAACCCACCACCATTTTCATAATAAATGTCATACATCCACAAATGATGATCCATCTACAAAAAATATTCAACCTTACTTAATTAGTTCAAGTATGTAAAGTGCTTAATTTAATATTCAACTTTAAAGTTTACTTATTTCCTACAATATAATAATTCAAGTTTTCTAAAGTTCAAAAGTTAGATTCTTCTAAGTTAAAATTTAAACTTTCAAATGTCAAGTATAATTAAAGTTCAAGTATTTAAAGTTGAGAATTTATACAACTTTGAAGCAATTCTAAGAACTTAATTTAAAAATCCTTACTCAAGTTAATTTCAAACTCTAAATTCAAGTAAACAATTAGTATGTAAAGTTTTAGTTCTAAATTATATTCAACATCAAGTTAAACTTAACAACTTAAAGTTTACTTATATCCTACAATTTAGTAATTCAAGTTTCCTAAAGTTCAAAAGTTTGATTTTTCTAAGTTAAATTGTAAACTTTGAAATTTCAAGTATAATTAAAGTTCAAGTATTTAAAGTTAAGAATTTTTACAAATTTGAAGCAATTCGTTTAAGAACTTAATTTAAAAATTCTAAATTCAAGTAAACAATAAGCATCTAAAGCTTAAGTTCTAAATTATATTCAATATCAAGTTAAACTTTACAACTTAATTCATATTCTACAATATTAATAATTCAAGTTTTATATAGTTCAAAAGTTATTTTTTTTAAAAGTTAAATTGTAAACTTTCAAATTTCAAGTATAATTAAAGTTCAAGTATTTAAAGTTGAGAATTTATACAAATTTGAAGCAATTCTAAGAACTTAATTTAAAAATTCTAACGTTCAAGTTAATTCTAAACTCTAAATTCAAGTAACCAATTAGTATGTAAAGTTCACAAGTTTCCTAAAGTTCAAAAGTTGGATTTTTCCAATTAAGTTAATTAAATTGCAAGTTCAACTTGTAAATTAATTCAAATAACTAAACCAAATCAAAGCTAAAGTGCAAATCAATTCTAAAGTGCAAATCAATTCCAATAACTAAACCAAATCAAACTAATTAAAGTGCAAATTAATCAAATTAACAAGTAAATCAAATCAAAGTTAAAGTGCAATAATTATACATTGCTAAAAAATCAAACCAACCTAAGCAAAATGCAAGTATAGTACATTGAATAAAAACAATCTAATATATACAACAATTAAAATTTTGAAAGAAAAAATACCTTCACTTTTTCCAATTGGCTATGAAGAACAACGGGTTGGTGGCAATGGGCTTAGCTTGATTGGTCGAATATATCCTACAATGATTCAAAATTTCTAAAGTTCAAAATTTGTACATGTAAGTTTTGATTTTTCTAAGTTCAAGTACAATCTTTTAAATTCAAAGTACAATTATGTACAAGCATCTAAAATAGAGAATTCAAATTTCTAAATTAAAGTTCACTATTTAAAGTTCTATTTCATGACATTCAACCTAGATTTTCCTAACTCAAAGTGCACAACTTAATATATATTCAACCAATTAGATTTCTACATTAAATTTTAACTATTTAAACTTTCTAGGTAAAAGTACAAACTTTATATATGCACACCAAATGAAATTCTAAATTAAAGTTCAATACACCCAATTCAAACTAGAATCCAAACTTAAATGGAATTACAAGCTCGATATAAATTCTAAATTAAAGTTCACAAACTTAATTGGAATTACAAGCTCTATATAATTTCTAATTATATTAATATATTCATGATATTTAAGATCAAATACTTCTAAGTTCAACATTTCTTACTTTTAATACCTTCTTTACTTCTAAATCTAACTTTTAATTTCAAGAACAAATCAATTAAAACTAACAAATACTCAAATTTATAATCTAGTTAAAAAAAAACCCAATTCAAACTACATTTTCACAAATTCACACTTAAATATTCAAACCAACAATATTGATAACTTTAAATATACTTTAATTCCAACTAACAAAACCCAAATCACAAACTAATTCAAACTAAACTCTCAAATCAAAACATAAAATTCACTAATTCACAATCAATATTACAATTTAACAATGTCAATAACATATGTAAACTAAACTAACAAAAAATTCTAGATTTTATCATTATACAAAATAACAAATCCTATATATTGGCTAATAAAACAAAAAAGAAAAAGAGAGAAGAGAGAGAAAGAGAGGTGTACCTGGACTGGGTGGGTGGGGCAGGCACAAGGGTGGTCTTGGTGGCGGAGGGGCGGCACATGGGAGAGGGGTGGCGGACGGGGTGCGATGGACCCGTGGGAGGGAGGGTCGGGTTTGGTAGAGAGAGGGAAAAAGTGTGAAATAAAAAAAAGGGCTCGCAGGAGGGGCATATTAATTTAGGGGCGACAGACAGTGTCCCTAAGTCCGTCGCCCTATTCAAATAATTTCTTATTTTTTTTTAATAAAATCTATTTTAATATTCAATTTTATTTAGAAAAAGAGAGACAGACAATGTGAAGCTGTCCGTTCCAAAATTTTTAAAAAAATAATATTAAATATAATTTTGGCGATTATATTTTTAAATTTTCATTTTTTTTAAAATTAAAAGGTACGTACAACATATCAAATAAAATAAACATAAATAAAAATTAATTTTACTGAAAAATTCCACGAAAAAAATGTGAAGGACATATAGTTACTATCCGTCGCTTTTTGTCATTAAAATTTTTAACAAAAAAAGCGACGGATAGCGTCCCTTAGTCCGTTGCTTTTCATAGCGACACTATCCGTCGCTTTCAATTCCGTCGTTTTACCACAACTTGTAGTTAGTGATACAAATTTAAAAGTTGTGATTGATGCATTACTAGTTGATAGCAGCTGGACCATGTTAATGCACAAGAATAAGATGGTAAACAAGAGACTAAACATGAGGCATCACATCGAGTTGAAAAACCCAGTGGTGAGGACTCTACTAAACATGAAGGTAAGGATTGGAATGTGGTGGTACCCAAAAAAAACTGCAGCTACATCAATAATGACTTCTAGAGGGAAAAAACGTATATAATAATGAGAGTCGATGGACGAATATTTCACAATCCGGACCTAGGGCCTAGAAGTGACAAGGCGAATGGGAACCGGAGAGTTTCCAAACAAGCCTCAAAGTATCCAAATTCACATCATCCGTTCGGAAGCACATTCAAATAGTAAACACATAGTTCTAAGGGATGGGAAAATAGGACTCGCGCTATGGGGATATCGAAGGAAAAGGGATTTACATGGATTCACATAGCACATAAGAACTAAGGGGCGGGTAAGTATGACTCACTCTATGGGGGCAATACGGGGCTTAGGATCTTCCACATTTTCACCTCAACCATACATACATATCATAATTTTCATAGTCAATCCATGATAGCCATATCTAATAGATAATGGAAATCATAAGCTTCAAATACAACACATAATATATAGAATCTACGAGAGTCTACAAGATGTCCAATAATACCTCTAGTCATATGATGGAACGAGGGCCAAGACATGTCCGGGGCTCACCCTCAATTAAAGAGAGAACCAAAAAACAACATAGGTAGAACAAAAGTGGTTTGTCCTTGGAAAATAGGAATCACCACAAAATCAACTCTCCAAATTCGAGCTACCCATCAAGCGGTGGATGATCGTAACACACAGTCCCTAAATGGTAAAATCATGTAGGCATAGAGTATGCGTTAGTATGTTTGACTGTACTAAGTATGCGGGCATGCAATGTATATGACTTAATAACCTGCATTTCAATGTTAGATGACAAGGACACATAATATAGAAGGAATCATATATCCAAAGAAGAATAATATACAATATGCCATGGAATTCATGATGCATGAAATGCAATAATGCTCATGTATGTAGTGGGGATAAACTATAACCGACAAATCAAACTCATGTGAGTTGTTACATGAAATAGCCCGATAAAGACCTCCCATCGGTAGGAGAAGATTACTTGCCAAAGGTAATCTACATCACACCTTATGACCTCGTCTTTTCGGTGGATGGTCACCTTTCTTACGACCACACCTTTTCAGAAGGATTTTCATTAACATTCCATATCATATCATATCATATCATATCAATAAATGAAACCATTCCTTAGGACCTGGTCTTTTCAGCAATGGCTTCCATTCCTATGTTGGTATATAGTTTGAGGGAAGGGAGAGGACCCCCCAATCCATCGGTGCTAAGTCAAAACATCCTATATGAGTACTTATATATATACGTGCTTTCAAGAGATACAATATTTATTTCAAAACCGTTCAATGCACGTTTACGCTCAAATGCCAAACCATAAATTATAATCATGATACTCATGTAAGGAATAGCCCATCTACATATACAGAACGGTGCAAACACCTAAAATGCTCAAAGAGCCATAATCATCGACATACATGTGATCACATTCTTTTCATAACCAATATCTTATCAAAATCGTATCATAGAACATAATTGGGCTTAATCCACTTCATAATTTCCATAAAAGTCAATTTCCATGAATGCACATGGCATAAGTGATGTGAGAATAGCATGGGTAATATAGATTCAAGCTAAAATCAACATTATGATATGAAATTGAAGTAAATACATAATTGAATCCACATTTAAAACATAACATAAATCACCCATGAACAAAACAAGTCTTTAAGGGGACATGCACTTTCATAACTTCATAATCTCAATGCAAACCATCGTATTAGAGCTTAAAGTAACTTAAAATAAAAAATAAAGTACAACTTATACTTCAATTGAATTTTGGGAAAAGTCGCTTCCTTTTTTCGGGGACTTTTCCGCTCAATAATTCTCAAAACCATATTTAAAGTAAGCATAATTTCATGAAAATCAATTGAAAAGAGTTTGGGTCTTCTTGGTTGAAAGGGACCAAGAATCAATCCCACATACCTTGATTGGGAAGCTGAAATTGAGAAGAGTTTAGCTTGAAGTTGAAACCCCAATTGAACCCTAGCTTGAGTCTTGAGAGGAGAGCTTAGAGAGGATATTTAGGAATAATTTTAGAGTGAGAGTGTTCCCAATGAGAATGAATTAAAATGGAAGGATATCAACTGATTTAGGGGTCTAGGACAGGTAAAAAGGTCATAAAACACAATTAAAATAAGCCATAATTACGTAAAAGCCATTATTGAAAGGGATGAAAATTGGGTTGTCATGGCCTCACTGGCACTAGCACGGTCCATGAGGCACTTCATGGGCCGTGAACAGTGCCCATGAGACGACACTTAGACGAATTTTCACGGTGTTCAACACTTGAAATTTTTCGAAGCGAAGGGGTGCCATACGGACGGCCACACAGCCCATGTGACACTACATGGGTCGTGTCAAGGACCGTGAAATGTTACTTAGAAAAACATTGCACGAAAAAATTACAAGACGGTGATTTCATACTTAGAAATATTTCATGTCGCGAGCTATATGGTGGGCCACACGGCCCGTGACACACCACATGGACCGTGTAGGTGGCTGTGTGCCTATACTTAGCCGGAAACTCCCTGTCGAGTCCCCCGTAATCAAAATTATGACCAAGTAACCCTCCGCTGGAGGCCACACGGTCCGTGTGACCTCACACTGGCGGTGTAGGCCTCCCATGGAGTGACACTTGGTTAAATTTTATCTCGGGCGACATTATAAGGTATGATAAAGTCGTTCAAAAATTCGGGTCCTTACATCATCTCTCCCTTGGGAACATTCGTCCCCGAATGTGCAACGACAAGGCTTGAAAGCTTGACTTAGGACATGAAACATCCGAACACAAGGTATAATGCTAGTTCTTCATTTGAAAATCATAAAGTCTTTGAAACCCATATCAAAATGTATTCAAATCGTTCAAAAGATCACATAAATCATTTCCGTGCACATGTATGCATGTCATGTCATGAGACTCAAGAGTGAAAGAATCAGGACTATTTACAAGAATAAGAACCTAGTACCTTAGGCTCGAGTAGATTTGAAAAGATGGGGATATCGCTTCATCATGTCCAACTCCGCCTCCCATGTAGCACTCTCCACGTGTTGATTTCTCCAAAGTACCTTCACCGAAGCTACATCCTTGTTATGAAGCCGCTTCACTTGTCTTCCAAAATCTCTATCGGGACTTCCTCATAATATAGGTTCTCCTCAACCTCGATTCCCTCCAAAGGCACAATAGTGCTAGGATCACCGACTAACTTCCTTAACATAGACACATGGAAGACATGGTGAATGGAACTCAAGTCTAGAGGCAACCGCAACCTATAAGCCGCGATTCCAATTTGCTATTTAATCTCATTAGGGCCAATATACCGGGGGCTTAGCTTACCCTTCTTACGAAAACGCATCACACCCTTCATAGGTGAAACCTTCACATACACCCAATCACCTATATGAAATTCAAGATCCCTCCTCCTAACATCCGAATAGGACTTTTGGCGACTTTGGCCATCTTCAACCTCTCCCTAATTAACTTCACCTTCTCCATGGTCTCCAACACCATATCCGGGCCCATCAATGCCATTTCCCCCAACTCGAACCACCCCACTGGTGATCTACACCTTCTCCCATACAATGCTTTGTACGGTGCCATACTAATGCTAGCGTGAAAATTATTGTTGTAGGCAAACTCAATGAGGGAAAGATGGTCATCCCAATTACCTTTGAACTGCAACACATATGGCCTCAACATGTCCTTCAAGGTTTGAATCATTCTCTCGGCTTGCCTATCGGTTCAAGGATGAAAGGCGGTGCTCAAGTTAACCTCAGTACCGAGTCCTTTTTTAAATGATCTCCAAAAGTTGGAAGTGAATTGGGTACCGTGATGCGATATGATAGACCTAGGCACACCATGCAATCTCACAACTCTTGGATGTACAACCTTGCATAATCCTCGGCACTATAGATCTTCTTGACCGGTAGGAAGTGGGCTGACTTGGTCATTCGATCAATGATAACCCAAATGGAGTCAAATTGTCTTCGGGTTCGAGGTAAACCAACTGGAAAGTCCATGTTCACATCTTCCCACTTCCACGTAGGAATCTTAATGTCTTGAGCCAAACTGTCGGGCCTTTGGTGCTCTACCTTCACTTGTTGAAAACTTGGGCATTCAGATATGAACTTGTCTATGTCCCTCTTCATACCCTGCCATCAATACACCTCCTTCATATCCCGATACATCTTAGTAGATCCCGAATGGATAGAGTAATGAGAATTGTGAGCTTTACTCGCGATCACCTTTCTAAGGCCATCCACATCCGAAACATATAATCGGTCTTGATACTGAAGTACACCATCTCCCCTTTAGGAGAATACTTCAACCTCCTTTTCCGCAACCAATTTCTTCAACTCAGCTATTGATGGATACAAAAATCTTCCTTAGCTTTCACATAAACAACCATAGAAGATTCTGCCCCATTTTGAACATGGATACTACCACTATTTGAGTCGGCCAACCAGTGAACGTCCTTCGCCAACTCCCTCTTCTCCTACCCAACGTGCGCCACATTACCATAGATAGCCTTCTAAGACCATCGGCTACCACATTGGCCTTGCCGGGATGATATTAAACACTCATGTCATAGTCTTTTAGGAGCTCCAACCATCACCTTTGCCTCAAGTTAAGATCCTTTTGAGCAAACACATATTGCAAACTCTTGTGATCGGTGAATACATCAACATGAACTCCATACAAATAGTGCCTCCAAATCTTCAAGGCAAAAACCACTGTAGCTAACTCAAGGTCATGTGTCGGGTAATTTCGCTCATGCACCTTCAATTTCCTTGATGCATATGTTATTACTTACCATGTTGCATAAGTACACAACCCAATCCTATTTGTGAGGCATCACAATACACCACACACCCCTCTAAGCCATTAGGTAAGGTCAAGACAAGAGTCGATGTATGGCAATCCTTCAAGGTTTGAAAACTCTTTTCGCATTCATCTGACCAAGCGAACATAACCTTCTTTTTGGTCAATTCAGTCAACAGAGATGCAATAGACGACAACCCTTCAACGAACCTCCTATATAGCCAGCCAATCCCAAAAAACTTTGAATATCTGAAGGAGTCTATGGTCTAGGCCAATTCTTTACAGCCTCGGTCATTTTTGGATCAACTTTAATACCATCGTCAGACACCACATAACCAAGGAAAGCCACTTCACCCAACCAAAACCCACACTTGCTAAATTTGGCATACAACTTCTTATCCCTCAAAGTTTGTACAACCGACCTCAAATGCTCCATATGTTCCCGCTCACTATGAGAATAAATGAGATCATCAATGAAGACAACCACAAAATTGTCGAGGAATAGCTTGAACATTCGATTCATGAGATCCATGAACACGGTCAGAGCCTTAGTCAAGCCAAATGACATCACCACAAACTCAAAGTGCCCATACCTTATCTGAAAAGTCGTCTTGGGAATATCACACTCTCTTACCTTCAACTAATGATACCTAAAACGGAGGTCAATCTTTGAGAAATAGGTAGCCCTTTGAAGCTGGTCATCGACCCTAGGAAGCGGATACCTATTTTTAATGGTCACCTTGTTCAATTGCCTATAATCGATGCACATCTGAAGAGACCCATCTTTCTTCCTTACAAACAACACTGATGCACCCCCACGGGGATATACTTGGCCTGATGAAGTCGTTCTCTGACAAGTCTTTCAACTGATCCTTCAACTCTTTCAACTCAATCGGTGCCATACAGTTGGGAGGAATAGAGATAGGTTGAGTATCCGGTAGAAGATCGATGCCAAAGTCCACTTACCTTTCAGGAGAAATACCGGGCCAGTCTTCGGGGAACACATCTTGAAACTCACTCACCATCGGATTCGACTCAAGAGTAGGTGATTCGAACTCCATATCCTCGACCCTCACAATATGATAAATTCACCCCTTGGAGATCATCTTCTGGGCCTTAAGGTAGGAGATAAACCAAGCCTTAATAGCGGATCACTACCCTTCCATTCAAGAATGGGCTCACCGGGAGGTTGGAACTTGACCTTTCAAGTTTTACAATCTATAGAGGCATATGATGCATGTAACCAATCAATCCCCAGAATCATGTCAAAATCAAATATCTCAAGTTCCACAAGGTCGCACAAAAAGACTTTGTGCAACACGGAAACGGGACAACCACGATAGATCCTATGAGCAACAACAGATTCTCCCATAGGGGTTCACACAAAGAAAGGGTCCTTCAAAATTTTGGGACTCAAACCAAACTTAACAGCCAACAGAGGAGTCACAAAAGACAAATTTGCACCCCGATCAAGCAAAACACAAGCATCAAAATCAAAGCCTTTTAACATACCAGTCACGACATCCGGAGCTTCCTCAACCTCTTGACGGGCATGAAGTGCATAAAAAACCTATTGTTCCTTGGGGCAACATCTTGGGGAAATCTTTTTTGGCCTTGACCACCTTGAGCCGTCTGACCTTGACCTTTCTGAGCATTCTTGGGACAGTCAGAGACCTTATGATTCTTATCACCACACCCGAAGCATGCACCCAATTCCTTCTAACAAGTATCGGGGTGATTCATCCCATACTTGTCACACCGAGGATACACCTGACTGCCACCAACCATGTGCCCTAGAAGGAGGAACTCCAGTATTGGTAACCCTAGCACCAGAACCTTGGCCCAATTGGAAGCGACCAAAACCACCACCCCGAGAACCGGAGAATCCACCATCAAAATGGGCCCTCTTAGGATCATGTACTCTCCTCTCCTTGAGTTTCTCCCCTTTGATATGCTCGGCATATACCATAAGTCTAGAAATATCCATATCCCATATGAGAATGGCAGTACAACATTCTTCCGCAAGTGAGTAGGAGATACCCGAAATGAACTTGGGCATCCTTGCACGAGGATTAGTCACAAGTGTCAGTACATACTTGGAGAGCTTAGTGAACTTGAGGCATAGTCCCTTAAACTCATACCTCCCTGCTTGAGGTTGATGACTTCAGTAATCTTAGCTTCCCTAAGCTCAAGTTGGAAGAAACGATCCAGGAAGGCAAACTTGAACTCCTCCCAATTTACAACATCAACACAAACCCTCTCCATAGACCACTAGGTGTACCACACCTGAGCATCCTTCAACTAGTAAGCACCTAATTCAGCCTTCTCCTCAGAAGTGACACTCATAACCTTCAGCACTTTGGTGAGTTCATCTATGAACTTCTGAGCATCTTCATCAGCCTTAGACCTATAAAACTCCGGAGGATTCTTTCGGGAGAAATCCCTTAATCTAGAAGCCGGACTAGGGTCTCGTGGAAGGTTAACTTTCCTAGCCTAAATCGTCACCACTTGGGAAATCATAAGCAAAGGTTGTACGAAATTCACCATTGGAGATTGGTTCATCCATAGGCCCTTGAGGTGCTTGGTCCTCATTAGCTGCGGCTGGCCTTGATAGATGGGGTCTCCCTCGAGGCATAGTCTGAAATAGAGCAATGACACCATCATGATAAAGGAAAACTGATTATAAAACTATAACACGACATAAGACATGAAGAAGTAAGGCAATTCTTAGAACGTCTGCGTAGCCTCCCACTCATAGGTATGGTGCACTTCACACTCATGCATAGGACTCTACTTGACGTGGCATGTTGGACTCCGAGGACCATCTATAAACCTAGGGCTCGGATACCATCTTTATCACGAGCCGGACCTAAGGCCTAGAAGTGACATGGTGAATGGGAACCCGAGAGTCCCTAAATAAGCCTCAAAATTTCCAAATCCACATCATCGGTTGGGAAGCACATTCAAATAGTAAACACGTAGGTCTAAGGGATGGAAAAATAGGACTCACGCTATGGGGATATCGAAGGGAAAGGATTTACATGGATTCATATACCACATAACACATAAGAACTAAAGGGCGGGTAAGTATGGCTCACTCTATAGGGGAAATACAAGGCTTAGGATCTTCCACATTTCCACCTCAAACATACATCCATATCATAATTCCCATAGTCAATCCATGATAGCTATATCTAATAGATAACGAAATCATAAACTTCAAATATAACACATAACATATAGAATCTACGAGAGTCTACAAGATGTCCAACAGCACCTCTGGTCATATGATGGAACATGGGCCAAGACATGTCTCGGGCTCACCTTTAATTAAAGAGATAACCAGAAAATAACATAGGTAGAAGGAAGGTGGTTTGTCCTTGGAAAATAGGACTCACCAAAATATCAACTCTCCGAATTGAAGCTACCCGTCGAGCTGTGGATGATCGTAACACACAGTCTCTACATGGTAAAATAATGTAGGCATACAGTATGCGTTAGTACGTTTGAATGTACTAAGTATGCGAGCATGCAATGCATATGACTTAACAACCTGCATTTCAATGTTAGATGACAAGGGCACATAATATAGGAGGAATCATATATTCAAGGAAGAATAGTATACAATATGCCATGAGATTCATGATGCATAAAATGCAACAATGCTCATATATATAGTAGGGGTGGACTATAACCGACAAATCAAACTCATATGAGCTATTACATGAATTATCCCAATAAAGACCTCCCATCGGAAGGAGAAGATTACTTGCCAAAGGTAATTTACATCACACCTTACGACCTCATTTTTTCAGTGGATGGTCACATTCCTTACGAACATACCTTTTCAGAAGGATTTTCATTAACATTCCATATCATATCATATCATATCATATCAATAAATGAAACCATTCCTTACGGCCCGATAGAGGTCGAATAAAGGCTGATGCCACGTGACAAGTATGTATACTGAGCTAAAATCTTGTCGGTATGTGGGTGTAGACTGAGGCTACTGAGATATGCTAGCTTAAAAGGTCATCGTTGAGTATATGTTGCACTGTGGACTTATTCTTGTATAGATGCGATTCTGATGGGCTTGGTTATTCTCGATACCTATGATACAACTGTGACAAACCATGTTTATCCTATGTACTTGCGAATGACTAGGTTGTGGCATACTTATCTTTGGTTGGACATGATTCTGTATTGGTCTGTGAAATATATACCTCTATACCTAGCTATTAGTCATGGTACACTTGTTATACTTACTTACTCATGGGAATATATTGTGGTCCGAGAAATACTATGACCGTGTTTTTGATTGGGCATTATGACCCTTGATGTGAGATACGATACTGCTGAACCTCTAGTGGGCTAGAACTAGGATGTGACCCTGTTAGGGATCTGTATGCCAAATAGAACTGGGATGTAACTCTGTTAGGGATATGTATGCCATATACTACAAAATATATTGGGTTAATTGTGGTAGAAATACTTTTTACATGAGTTGGTCCTTGGGACTAGTACCTTGTTCTAAAGATTTGCACGTTACCAGTAGGTCGGGACATGGTTGCTTTAGGCGGTATTATTTACAGCAACTAGGCTGTTATGTGATTCAGCAGGGGTGAGACACATTTGAGTATTTATTCTCTGTAGGCCTCAACTTAGGCTTAATCTGATGTAGCCCTAGAGTTGTTACCCATAGAGCCACATAGTTACATATACCTTATAGGATCGGGTATCATGGCCTGAAAGAACATACATTATAGGATCGGGTGACCGCCGTCACACTAAGTGGGATCCTTTCTCCCATGGGGGATTTGACCGACCATTATATATGCAGGCATTAGGTTCAAGATTCAGGTTTTGTATTCCCTCTTTCTATAGAAATCAGGTTGGTTGGATTACCTGTTACATGGGGATTTTGGGTTACATGTGTTAGCTAGCTTATCTATTGTTGGCCTGGTTACTTGTTACAGTTATTTGCTGGGATTATGATCATTGTTCTGGATACGTGTGATAATGGTTGCTATTGGCTTCCTATGGGCTTTAGCCTAGGATTAAGTTAGTGCTTCCTCAGGGTTCCATTATTTGGAGCCCATATGATGGCTTATATATATATACACGATTGACTTGAGAGACACAAACCTTGGAGACCAACTGAGCAGTGATTGTTCCTGGGTTAGAGGCCCATTTGATAGTCCTTGGGTTGGAGGCTTGCTTTATTGTTCCTATGTTGAAGGCCCAGTTGGTTGTCATCCACTGGCCCTGGTTGACTTATGATTTTCTTTCCCCGACTGAGCCCAGTCTAGGAAGGAGGTTGGAGGCCTAAGATGTTAGTTAGGGGTTCATAGGCCCCAGGTGATACTGTGTTCTACATTGATTGAGATATTTAATTATATATTATTGATCCTTGTATCCCTAAACCATACACACCCTAATTGTGTGTAGGTGTACCTTCTGGGCTTATGGGGGCTTAGAGGGCGTACAGGCATAGATATTAGGACCTTAGACCCTCGTACATTCTAATATCTTGACCATGTGGTACTGAGAGTTGGTTTTTGCTGGGATTCTGATAATTGGGTGATTGAGTCCTTTGTCGTCGGTTACTAATCTTTGTATTCCTATATCAACATACCCTATAGTGGTGTGTGGGTGTACCTTATGGGCTTATGGAGGCCCAATTAACGTACATGCATAGATACTATGGTCTTAAACCCATGTACAATACTGTACTACGACCCTATGACAGTTGTGATATGGTTCTGTCTGGATTTTGTCAATTGGTTATGTTATACATAGTTTGATCCGACTCAGTTGGCCCCTCTTGTTTCCACGTTGTTGGTTCTTCTAGCTCTACATAGTTGGGTCTCCGAATGCCATAGACATAGTTGACACTGGATCTTTGGGGTCGTCAGTTGGAATCATTGCATACTAAATGGCTTATCTAGCTGGGGGTTTTATGATTCTCTAGATATGCTTATTTCCTAACCTGGGTTTAGATTTCTAGCTTTACTACAGTTTCTATATTCGGGCATACTATATTTACTGTATTTCACTTAGTCGACAGATGATGCCTGTTGGGTGCTTGTTACTGGTACTCACAGTATATTTTTGCATCTTCCATGGTGCAGGCCTAGGTACTAGCCGTGATAATTGAGTTAGAGGATTGTGGATGATTCGGCAGACTTTGGTGAGCATCAACAGCTTTGGACATTTTGCAATCTCCTTCTATTTTGACGGTTGTCTATTGTATTCACATGTTGGCCTTGTACCCTATAGTTATGACTTACTATGTAGGAGTTTCTCCTGGCTATATATATTATAATTATTATGTATATATATGAGTAGGCGTGTGGGTCTATAGTATCTCTGTGCAGTGACTTCCAGGTTCTAGGCAGGTTGTGGTTGTGTTACTAGTATTTTTCTAGTATTGCCATGTTTAGTGATTTAGGACAGGCACCTTATGTTGGGTTGGGTTGGCTTGCCTATAGGAGGGATCTAACAGGCGCCATAATGACTTGAAAAGTCGGGTTGTGATAAGGTGGTATTAGAGCTTTAGATTCACAGGTCTCATCTGTACAGAACAACCATCTTGTAAAGTCTTACGGATGGGTGCAGAGATGTCCATGAGTTATCTGCAGGAGGCTATGGGATGCTTAGGAAACTCTGTGTGATTTTAATTCATTTCATGTGATATTGTCAATGGCCCGCCGATTTCTTGTAATCCAATTTGGTTCGTTCTTTCGAAAAGATGTCATGTAGAGGTTAGACTCCAGGCAGGGGTACGGCTGCACCATCGGTCCCAAATAGGGAGCAGCCTCCAAAGCCAACCAAGTAGAAACAGGATACCCCAGCTCCCCCACAGCTAGAGGCAGCAATTCCCTCACATGCCCCAGCTGCTTTTGTGATTACACTAGAGGTACAAATGGCTCTCGAACAGTTGATAGCCACATTGGGGCCAGTCACTCAGGTCTAGTTTCTCCAGCACAAGTTCTGGTGTACACCCTTTCTCGGGAGCAGTTTAGACGTGAGGCTAAGGGGGGCAACCATAGGCAAGTACGGTGCGAGGGAAGTTTTAGCGGATGAACTGGAAAAAATTTATGAAGTTATTTTTTGGTTGTCAAATATTGAACTAGTCCTACTCGGCACTCCCTCTCTCGTTTACATCTTAAGTCAAAAAGTTCATACACAAATAATGAGAAAATTTATAAAAATTATAATATTATGTCTTTGGTTGTCAAATATTGAACTATTTCTACTCGGTACTCCCTCTCTCATTTACGTCTTAAGTCAAAATGCTTGTACATTTTTTCGATTTCTCCTTCTTTTTAAAATCTACCTGTTCTTCTCTCCTTCTTAACCTTATGCACTTAATAATTTCTTCTATAACCCTATCCTGGATATGGTAATTAATATGTCCTTGTAAGTTTTTCAAACTTTAAAGTCTTAGAATCCTAGGAATTTAAAGACTAATCCATCGTTATTATTATGCAGTTAAGAGATAACCATATACTAAGGGTAAGAGCACATGCAAATCTATAAATATAACGTACATGACACTTAAGCATAACTTGTACACAATACAACATAATATACATGATATTTCATAACTTGAACATAAGATAACATACTAAACATGATAACATAAGTTCAAATGTAATTTACATACTACAACACACTTTAGGGGAGAAAACATGAAGTAAAATATAAAAACTTACATGACTTAGACTGAGAGAGGTTTTCCTTTGGGGAAAATTGATGGACTCTTATAAACTTGTCAAATTACTAAGCAACCTAATTTACAAAAACAGATTTTGTTTAGCTAGAAAAGTTTTTGGTTGGGAAAAGGTTAGATACATGAAGGTAGATGAAAAGGGAAGGGGATATGTTGGTAGGAAAGAGGATTTTTTATGCTGAAGATTTTATGCCTTTCTACTCTCTTTCACTCTATCTTCTTCAACACTTGACGAAGTATTTATAGAGGGTCTCAGATTTGAAATGAGGACTTCAAACAACACTAAGCTTGGATTTGAAATGCAGATTTAGTAATAATATTTCTGATATTGATTGAAATATGCAACTGCCCATGTCCACCTATAATATTTCATTATTTTTTACGCTCACATGGCCATTTTAACATCTTCTCATGGCTGTCACAATATTCCTTGTCTGCCACATTGTTCCTTATCTGCCACTACCTCTTGTCTTTTCACATGGTCTTTTTCATACTCCATTGACTTCTTATTTTGTCATTTTCTGCAATAGTTATTCACATGTCTAATGTGGATTTCATCGTCTAAGTTATACTGAGTTTGTTCTTCCTTTATGTGTTTATACCTGTCTCGAGGCTCCTATTTATTCGTAGTATTTTGTAAATATATTTGCAATGTATGTTCTATTAGTTTTTCCATTTTTTCTTTCCTTTTTTTTCTTAATTTACTTATTTTTTTCTTGTATGGCTTGCCCCTTAATGTTTCGGGGTGTATTCATAATTTTCTCTCATTGGTTACACTTTTTGGCAAAGTGTTAGTCATCAACGAATTTGATGAGTCTTTATCAGCTACCGTCTAAACCGTACTAGCTGTGTCTAAATCTGATACAGTGAATCTTTTTGCATTCATTGGGGAATGAACATCCATCAATGAATTTAATAAGTCTTTACCATCCACCATTTGAGTCGGACTAACTGTGTCTAAATCTGACACAGTGGATCATTTTGCATTCATTGGGTAATGCACACCCGTCTCATCCATTTTCATTAGAAATTGCTATACAGCTCCATTTTTATGACTCAAAGGTCTATGTGACTCGGATTTTTTCAAGGAACACCGTGGTGAAGTTGGATTTGGGATTTGGTGCGTATTTTGAGGTAAAATCACTTTTTAACAGATTACGTTCTAGGAATTTTTGAAACCTTTGCGCTTTGATATCTTAGCCGATTCTTGATGGAATTAAGTGAAATTTGCATCTAAATTGTTCTATGTTCCGAGAGGAATGTTGTGATATGCTAGGTTTCCACTACATTTAGCCAGTTTTTGTAAATTTTGAAAGAAATATTTTCTTGATAAAGATTTGTACTTCATTTTGGGCCATTTCTCGATCTTCTGGGGTTTGTTTTGGACTAAATTTTTGGCCGTAGATTTGGGTTGTCACGAGGATCATTTTTCAGGACCTTTTTAGGAATTTTGGGTGTGGGCGCTTTTTCTTCCCCATTTTGGCGCTATTAGCATAATTTCACTCGTTCTCCAAGATATTACAGCCAATATGACTGTGTTAACCTTGTGAATTATGTTTTAACAGCTGAGCAGCGTCGGGAAATAATCAGGAGGGGAAAAGATAATCTTATTTGATTCAAAACATGGGGCGTAGGTTGCTAGGTAGGCTGGGTTTTCCGTAAACCTTAGACTGAGTAAGACTATATGCATGTTGAACTGAAATGTATATAAAGGTGCTAGTTGTGCTCTGTATGCATAGTATATGTTGTTATAGGACTGCACCCATGTGTTGGTGGTTGTGATTGCTGTTTTGGCATATTCTGGTACTATTGACTGTAGGGAAGCCTGATAAGGGTCGTATATGGGCCAAGCCCGTAGAACAAGTATGTATTCTAACCTAACTCTTATCTGTTGGGGTATGTTGCCGGATTCTTTTAAGATATGATGGTTGTGAGACTGCTTATTGAATACTTGCCATACTGTGACTTGATTTTGGTAAAAATATGATTTTTTTGCGCGTAGCTGTTGTAGACACTAGAGATATAGCTATTGCCATCGTGATTTGTTCTTGCTACATGTTGTTGGCTAGATTGTAGCATGTTTTGTCTCGTTATACATGATTTTACACCGATTAGTGATATATACGCCCTTGTATACTGTTGTTAGTTGCTGGTAACTGGTTTTTCTTACCTGAGGCTGGGACCAACTGGTGCTATTTAAGAGAGGGGGAGTGTTACGATTGTGTGGATTGGATTATGTGGGATACATATGTTATGAGTGTCGTCAGCTGCATTTAGTCTGGGCATGATTTAACTTTGGAATTCTAGATCCGAATAAACTAGTTGAGTGAGTGACAGTTTTGATATCTCGAGTCCTAGATGACGCTCCTCATGATCTGAGCTTTGGTGGTAATGTTTAAAAGTCTAAGTCCCGGGTAACACTCCCGGTGCTTCGAGTCCCGATGGCCGTGATTGGGATTCCGAGTGATGGATGCTGATTGTGAGGTCTGAGCACCTATGGAGATTCGGGTGTGGGACCCTATTGACTTTATTTTAGGGGCTAGGCCTTGTTGATTGATATTTTGAGTTGAGACACTACTGATTATGCTAGGGGGGATTCATAGGGATACGTCCCACTTTTACGCATGTGCGTATCTAGATCGAGAGTCACGTTCCAACACAGGGTCATAGACCCTGTTGACATATGATTGTTGGGGCAGAGGCTCGATTGGTTACCCATGGATCCACATACCTTTACATACCTCGAATGTGTATGGGTGTACCGTTTGAGCTTATGGGGGCTTAGGGGGGGAGTTCAGGCATAGATACTATGGTCTTAACTCACGTACAACCGACTCTTGATCTTGTGATGTGGAGAGTTGGCCTCTGCAGTGATTCTATTGGGTTCAGTGATATTTTGTTACTTAGATCATATGCAAGTGTACCTTCCAGGCTTATGGAACCTGGGTAGAGTACAAGCGTAGCTACTAGGGCCTTGCACTCGTGTACAGTATGATGATTCGGTACAGTTATGGCTATGGGGTTAATTTATCAGATTGCTGCATTTATCTATATTTGAGCTTCCTTATGTACATTATTTCACTCAGTCGACCGATGATGCCCACTGGGTGCCTTATTCTGGTACTCACCCCTAATTTCTGCATCTTTCCATGGTGTAGGTTAGGTTCTAGCCGTGAGCTTCAAGTTTCGGGGGATTTTAGGAAGGCTCAGGAAATAGCACCAGCAGCTTCAGATACTTCGTAGTCTCCTTCCTTTTGATAGTCGCCTTTTGTTTTAAACATTGGCCTTATACAGTAGTGGCATGTATTTGTAAGAGCACTCCTGATTTTGTATATTATTATGGTTATTGATATATGTATATGGATATGTACTTGTGTCTATTGTACCTCTGTACAGTTGATTTCCATGTTCTGGGTTGGTTGTGGTTATTTATATCATTGTATCAGTTATGGACGTGACTACAGAGCTAGGGCAGGTACCCTGAGGTTGGGTAATTGGCTTGCCTGTAGATGGGATGTAACAGGCGTCATCATGACTGGAACCGGGTCGTGACATTTAATTATAACACTTAAAAGGCAAATTCAATAGTTTTAGTCAAAATTCATTAATTGTATGAATAAATATACAAAATTTTAATATTTAGTGTTATTATTATAGATATTTGAATCCATAGTTAAATTATGACTGGCTAATTCAAATATCTTTTACATTATCTGTATATAACTTATGAAGAATTTTATAAATAAATGTGTGTGTATATATAATATTCTGCTTTCTGGCAATGATTGCTGTAAATGTTTAATGAAGAGTGTGTTTATTTGCCAGAAATATTTTCATCCTTTTATTTTGTCCCTTTTCCAAATGTACTAATTGAGGTGTACAAAAATCATTAACAAAGGAAAATTAGTCTTAAGTGTTATACACTGTTAATGTAATTAAAACTTCTTAGTTAGTGCTTGATGATAGATTATGAACTTTAGTGTAATTAATATTTCTTAGTTAGTATTTGACCATTGATATTTAAAAGTTAGTATAATTAATATGTGACCATAAATTTTAAAATTATAGTGTGGTTAATATCTTTTAATTAATATTTGACCATGTCGATTTTAAAATTTTTAGTGTAATTAATATATTTTGGTTAGTGTTTGACCATAGATTATTAAAATATATGGCCAAACAGAAGTATGGGTGTGTTTGGTTGGAAGAAAATGTTTTAATTTCTATAAAATAGTTTTTGGAAAATATTTTTTTAAAAACTTATTTCCAGTATTTTGTAAGTAAGCAAAAGAATATTATCCTAATAACATATTTGTATAAGCTAAGCACAGACAACCTTCGTGTAGGATAGGTTGGGAGGTGGGGCTCGAGGGTGATGGGGATGGTATTGTCATGGATTGTTTGTACTTCTGTTATATTCTTTCCACACTATTTTGAACTATATTTTCTTAAATTAAGGCTCTATTTAGAACAACCTTTCTATCTCTATGGTAGGAATAAGATTTGTGTACACTTTGCTTTTCTCACATCTCATTACGTAGTATTACATTGAATATGTTGTTATTATTTTTATCTAAAAGAAAATATTTTTCAAAAAACATATTGACCAACCAAACATAACACAATTTAAAACATTTTCTATATCCTACTTTAGGTGGAGAAACCATAGAATTTCTTATTTTCGGTGTTAAAATCATGACACACCTCCTTCCTCTCTTTCATACCGCAAACCTCATCCTTAAGACAAAAAGTTCGAGCCATCAACATCAACTATACCTGAAAATCTACCGATTACTAAATTCCATTTCACATAATAAACACTTGAAAGTCTTTATTCTCCTTCAATTTTTCTGTGCAAGGACTCTTCTCATCCCTTCGGCAAAAAACTCACTCTCTTGGTGAAATTTCCATTTTGAAGAATCAATGGAAGATTTAATCTTTGATGAAAGAGAAGAGTTGATGGTTTCACCGTTAGGTGGGATCCCACAACAATGGAAAGCCCACTTCTTGAAACCCATTGTTTCTTCCTTTGAAGGTCTAAATTTGAAGCTTCCTACACTTCTTTTATCATCCGAATCTGAATGGCCATTGAAAGTGTCTTTTAATGGTTGTAGGCGTCACCAGAACAAATGGAAGAAATGGGTTGAAGCTATGGAATTTGTCCATCACTCTGTACGGAAAGCTACTAGTATTTATGAATTTATTATGGGTTCAGTGTATAAAGTTCATACAGATGAAGCTTTGATTTTTGGGTTGGTAGAAAGATGGTGTTGTGATACCAACACTTTTGTGGTTCCATGGGGTGAAGCGATTATTACTCTTGAAGATATGATGGTTTTGGGAGGGTTCTCTGTTTTGGGTGGCCCTGTTTCGTTCCCCCTTCAATCCCCTGAGTTGGTAGAAATTGGAGAAAATGTTGAAAAAGCGCAAACAGAACTTATAGGATTGAAGCCTTATAATCATACTAGGTGGCTGAATTATTTCATGAACAATGGTAGGAATTTTGAACATGAAGCTTTTCTTTCTCTTTAGTTATCATGATTTGTGTTTCCAAGGAATAAGTATGAAAAAATAGGTACACATGTTTTCCGTGTAGCAGTTAATCTCGCTAGAGGAATGCGGCTAGCACTTGCTCCTGCTGTTCTTGCTAGAACGCGGCTAGCACTTGCTCCTACTGTTCTTGCTAGCATATATAGGGAGTTGAGCTTGCTGAAACAAACTATGATAATGGCTTCATCTAATGAGCCAGGTAGTACTGGAGACAATGGAGACACATATAACATTCTAGAATTTAGTCTTTGGGCGCCACTGTTATTTGTTCAAGTTTAGGCTTAGGAGAGGTTGGTACCTTTGCAGCCGGAGCAGCCTTAGAATTGTAATATAGTTAGAGGGGTGATAATAGGACGGTGGCACGATGTGAAACAATCGGACGTAATTAATATGAGGACTGTTATGGACTTTCCCGAGAGACGTTTCAGTGTTGGCTGTGGAAGGTTGGTTAGTTCCCAAGTTTTACAAGGAAAAAGAAGAATGGGTAGTAGATGAAGGGCAAAATTTGGATCAAGAGACAGAGTCTTTCATTCGATGCTTGAGGGTGTCTGAGCTTGTTGGTTTTGATTGTCAAGAGCCATATTGACCCAATCGTATAGCAATGCAGTTTGGATATGACCAAGACTTCCCTAAATGGATCCCTTGCTCTCCTTCAAGTCCAGAACTTGCCAGGTACAACTATAGCAGACCTATTGATTTTGATTTGAGGTTATACTATCCGTCTAGACTGTTTGAACCAGATGTAACTACGCAGTATTTGAAATGGTGGGTAAAAGAAATATTATTTCTATCTGATGCATTGAAAGGGGCATCTCACGGACGCAGAAGTAAAAGAAGATCAAAATGTCTTCGTAACCTTAATGATTTTCCGAATTACACTGAAGTGCCTCCAAGTTTTCCTCCCAAGTATTGTGGGAAACTGACAAGAAGAATTTGTCTATGTATATGTATCATGTTACTTTGAAATGTCTAATACTGCTCTGTTTAGAATTATATAAATGTATCATATTATTTTGAAAAACCTATTAAAAATCAGGTTCTTAATATATTATACATAAAAGAACTGAATTGACAAGGCAAACACAATTATTGTAGAAAACTCCTTGTTCAAGGGAGTAAAAAAATCACGAACTACTTCATAGGATTTCAGCTAACAATCTTTATTATCTTCTCAAGAGCAATGTTTTTTAGTGCAACTTAGAAATCTAAGGGACTAACTCTAGATCTAACAATCGTTCTAACAACTCTTCAGGAAGTCAAACTCGCTTCTTGTTACAAACCTCACAAAAAATCAATGAAACAAATTACCTAGAACTATAACAATTCAGTAACAGCCTCTTTTAAGAACCACTCTTAATTAAATCCCAAAAGATAGATGTAATTGCTCAGGTTAAAATCTTGCTCTTTATATCTGAAGGTCCGTGGAGCGGTGATGGGCTAATGCTGTGAACAAGAGGCCTTTGTTCTTGGAGACATTAGAAAAAAGTGATAGCATCAACTAATCATTGGAACAACATATCTTCACTTAAAATGATGTATTTTGTGTAGATTGACTAATTCCGGACGCGCTATTCGATATTATCTATAAATAGATTTTTCCAACATGGTCCGGAGTCTTATATTATTGATATCCACATATCTAATTTTTCAAACAATTTAATATTGTTGCTTCACAAACTAGTTCATTGGCTTCAGATCATTCATCATTTTGAAAAACAATGGTTTGCAAGATCGGAGATAACTCATGAGGGAGGAAGTAAAGAAAGAGGATTTGTGCATGATGACAATTACATATTGATGAGATTTATCACGATGTCTAATCTATTTCATTTGATTTATGTCTAAATACACATAAATCGCATTCACTTAAAGCCTTTTATTCAGATCTACATACTTTGCATGAATGTGTTTTACTCCACAATAGAATCTTATGAACGAAATAAGAAGAAATAATAATACATATCAAACTTATTGTTCATCGGGTATCAGTTATCATCAAATATGGTCATCAACAAAAATCATAGACCAAAAGCATCAAAGTAAAGCTAAGTTCAAAAAAATCCATATATGATTTCAGAACTTTGTTTTCATGGAGGTGGTTGTAGTAGTTGGTAACTAGAGTGTCCACAGGCCAGTTAGTGATCAAATCAAGTACATTCAATTGTTTTTCTAAATGATTAAAACTAAATATGTTGTACGTACATTTAGTGATTTGATTGTTATAGGTTTGGCTTCAATAGCATCGAGGCGTGTTCTAATATAATTTGATCGATCACGAAAACTGGAGATGTTCACAAAATCCAAAGTTGATGCTTTTGGGATTATCGTACTGCCCTTTTTTATTAAAAAATTCATATTCATTAAATTTTAAATAAAAATATCCTAAAATCAATTTCTCAATCATAATCTGGCAACTTAAGGCCTTTTATGGCTTTGTCGTCCTCTCCCCAGCCTATAGCTGAGGGATTAGCCAATACCAAACCTACATATGCTGCAAAAATCATACGTAAAATACCCACACAATTTGTGCTGAAAACACAACTGAAATCGATACAATAGGTACATGGAGAGACAATCATACAATTCAGGTTTAAGGGGTTAGACAAGTTTGCAACTGAAGAGGGACTTCACAAAGCCATTGTGATGAAGTTCTCATATGTGCACCAGAAATTCAAGAGTAGCAGAGCATTTTTCCAAAATAATTTTCTATAAAAGGTCAATGTTTAATTGGGTTGCTAGCTAAAAGACATATTTTAATTCGTTGTGATCAATATGAGGAATATATATAGTTTTATTGCATCAATCTTATTATATTCAGCTTAATGTTGAGCACTATGGTTATAGAACTTTTCATGGACTCTTTATTTCAACCCAAAGGAGGAAACTTCAAGAGTGCTAGCTTGGATATCCCTGCCAGGTTTGCCTACCAGTTTGTTTGCTAGGAAATCTCTTTTATCAATTGAATCGGTAAAGAGGTGGCCAATTGCAATTGATAAAGTTACTCAAGTTCGATCAAGACCTAGCACAACAAGAGTAAAAGTGGAACTAGTTCTGTTGGACAAGCACCCTAAACGAATTAAACTACAATATTTGGTTGAGGAATCTGGTAAATTTTGGAGCACTTTCAGGAGACTGCCTATGATAATCTTTCTCTTTATTGTTCAAATTGCAAGCATTAAGGTCATGCTGAAACAAATTGTCATCTAATCTTGAAAAGGAACACAATACATGATCAAGAAGTGGGTGTACGGGAAGAAGAAATTGTGAGTGATATTGAGAAATATAAGGGTGAAACAAGAGAAATTTTGAATGAGAAGAGAGGACTAGAAGAAGCAATTCAAAGAGCCAATCATAAAAATTTCAATACATGCATCAAAACCAATGTAATTGTGATAATTGAATCATCAAAATCTGATGATGTAATACACAATAATTCTAGTCCTATTTTGGCTCAAAATAATCCTCAAGCTCAAGCAATCTTGAGTTATGATTTTGTCACAATCCAAGCCTAGGGCCTAGTCATAACACGGTGAATGAGGAACTCGAAAGTACCTCACCCAAGCCTTTTAGCATACATCAAGCATACAAGGCAACAAAAATAGAACTTCATAAGCAGAAGCAATACTTAGCATAGAACAAAGTATAGGAGTAAAACATGACATGAAAATATACAAGTTTGAAATAAAATCAATACATAGGTACAAATACTTATAAATCATGACCATAGATTGGGGCTCAAACAGGTCCTGGCTCACTGTCAACATAAAGTAAAGACTATCTCAAATACGTAACATGACATAAGACTGAAAGATAAAAGGCTCTATCCCCAAAGCATAGGACTAACCTAATTCGGATCAGCTAATAACCTAGATCTAGCCACGAAGATGAGGAAGAAGATCGCCTGCACCTACATTGTGATAATATAGGCATAGAGTATATGTTAGTATATTTGAATGTACTAAGTATGAGGGCATACAATAAATCATCAAACCTTTCACTTGAATCCATCACCTTAAACTTGTCATGATCTCTTAACCCTATCATCATTCATAAAAGTATCTTATTTCCTATTAAGGTCCTGGATTGCCTTTTCAGAATCCTGAATCTCCCTTTAGGTCAACCTTAAGGCCCTAAGTCACCCAGTCATAATCATGTCAGAGTCCTAGGTCACCATTTTAGAATCCTGAATCTCTTTTCCAAGTCAACCTCAAGGTCCTAAATCCTCTTCCCGTGGCATAATAGGGTCTTAGGTCAGCTTTTTGGAACCCTAAATCTCCCCTCAGAATCTCAGATAAATCCTCAAGGCAATAAATCCCCTCATCATATCCATACGATAATCATACTAAATTAATAAAAGCATTTATACTTAAATCATGTTCATATTCATAATCATATTCATATTATTGTCAAAAATCTCTGGCAAGACCTAGAGTCTTAGGTTGCCTTTTCAGAACCCTGAATCTCCCAATTTGGGATGCTAGGTCAATCCTTAAGGTCCTAGATCCCCAATTCACATTCACATCATATTCACCATCATGTCATAGTCATATTTATGCTCATAATAATATTCATATCAACGTCATGTTCAAATCCATAATCGTACTCATGTTCATAGTCAAAATATTATGTAAAAGTTTTGTACATGCATGATCATGTGATGAGCGATGAGAGTGAAGTAGGAGTGCATTAGTATCAAGATCAATTCATGATAATTGAGTTGAAACATGCCTAATCCTTGAATAAAAGAGCATTTGAATCATAATTGAAGTTATCCATCATTAAGTCGTAGAAGTAGAAATCTCATGAAAATCATGTAAACTAAAAGAATTAAACTCAATTGATGCTTAAATCATTGTTTAAACACAACCCATATCATGATCATAACAATTGAAGATCAAATCATGAAAACCCCATTTAGATCATTCTTTAAATTAGATGAAAGTAGGTTAGGCTCCATGATTGAAAGGAGATAATGTATGAATCCGACATACCTATGCTTGAATTGATGATTTTGAGATGAATCTAGCTTGGAACTTGAAGCCTTGAAGAATCCTTGTCTAAAACTTGATATGAGGAATTGAAGAGTGTTTTAAGTGACTAATTCTAGAGTCTAAGTGGTAAGGCATGCATGAAAGTGTTATAATAGGCTAAGGATTGATTTAGGAGGGCATAGGAGTCATTAAATGTCCAATTGGAACTTAGGATCTCGAAAAATAGAAAATGACCCTGTTAAAACAATCTTGAAAAATCCACCTGGGCATCACCATAGACCATGGTGTGCACGACGACCTATGGTGTTGTCAGTGTTATGCTCTCCTAATCGAGACGGTGCTGGCCAAGTTGAGGTGGCCCTTCACAGATCAAACTCTGGTCTGTGGTATGAGTCACACGTTGTGGTATGCTCCATGGTGCGCACAGTTCACTTTCAACCACCAAAAATGGCCAAAGGCCTCTCCACGTGAACCTTTCACGGATAGTGGTATGAACCATGTTCCACAAAGTGATCCTTGGTAGGAACCCTGGGCCAAAAGCTCTCGAAAACACATTTTTAGGCCTCATTAAGGTCTTACAAAGTCTAGGTACTTATACGTTTGTTGGTGAAAAACATCTAATAAAGATGCATAATGTATTGAACACAAATCGGATAAGGATTTGGCGGGTGCTGAGGTGTGCATTGAAAAACAGGTGCATGTTTGTGATTGATGCGTTGCTAGTTGATTCTCAGCAGCAACTAGGTGGTGTTAATGCCAAAGAATCAGATGGTGAATATAAGAATGAACATGAGGAATCAAATCAAGTTGAAAAATACAATGGTGAGGACTCTGCTCAACATGACGATAAGGATTAGAATGTGGTGGTACCTAAAAAATTGCTGCTGCATCGATAATGACTTCTAGTTAGCAAAAATGTGATAATAGTGAGAGTCGATGGGTGAATATGGTAGAAGAAGAGGATGAGCATATTACACCTCATAGAAAATTGAACCTCGAAGCACCATCCTTTGTGCCTAAGGGTAGCAGCATTATCAATGTTTCATCTCCATTACATCATAGGCAATAATTAATTTTAATAGGTTCTAATATTCAAAAAATATATGTTAGTGACAAGGAGCTTATTGATGCATTATTGAGTTCAAATGTTGAAACATCAATTTCTCCTACACCTATTAACATAACAAACAACTACAAGTTGGTGGTAGTAGTACTTTCTCCCCAAATCAGTTTGCTTACCAATAAGATGATGACATCTGTGAAGAATGTGACAAAGAGGATTGGCTGGATCACTATTTTGTGAATGCAACTAGAGATGTAGACATTTCTCCAAGGAAACAATGCAATAACAAAAAGAAGCATGGAAAAAGTAGTTGGGATGGCAAAGATTGGACATTTTGTTCCAAGGCGCCTACCAATGCGACTAGCTAAGCAAAATCATATGACAGTGTCAACAAATTCAACAAGATCCAATAATTCCAAGAAGAGGTAATGAACAATCAATGTTGTTGGACAGAATTGAAGAAGAGGACAAGCAGAAAATACTTTAGATTACTTTAAATGGGCAATCAATCTTTTTAAATTTATGCATCTTTAAAAGGAAGTTTGAGGTCAATAACTCAACCTTCTTCTTGGTTGTTGTATATTTGCACTATTTAAGCATCCTAATTTGTAATATCATCATAGAGTGTATTACAAATTTTGTGGTGATCACATAATACCTAATTATCTCTAGGTCATATCTTCTTCATGCTTGTTAATTAGTAGAGGTTTGTTACCTCATTAAGATTGGTAAAAGGTAAGGCCTAGCCCTCGTTTCTTGTACTTATCCTTATTGAGATTTTCTATTTCGAATAAAGGTTGTTATCCACTAAAAAACCAAACCAAATAAAAAATGTCACGTGACTTTAAAAGTGATGTTCAACAAATTCAACGAAAAAAAAATAAATAAATCAAATGCATTGCTTTTATTCATATACATATAAAATGCATTCAACGGATGCATTTTATTTATAACTGCATTGTCTTTATTTATATACATATAAAAATGCATTTCTATAAGGATCCAGATTTTCGAACGACTTTATTCGACCTCTTAATGTGTTCCTGAGAGAAAATTTGACCAAGTATCACTCTATGGGAGGCCCACACGGCCAATGTGAAGCCACATGGACCGTGTGGCCTCCAGTGGAAGGGCACTTGGCCAACATTTCGATTGTGGGGACTCGACAGGGAGTTTCAAGCTAAGTGTGGGCACATGACCACCCACACGGTCCGTGTGGTGTTTCACGGGTCGTGTGGCCCATCGTGCAGCTCGCGATGTGAAATTTTTCTAAGTATGAAATCATCATCTCGTAACTTTTTTGTGCAGATTTTTTTCTAAGTGATGTTCCACGGTCCTTGGCACGACCTGTATAGTGTCACACGAGCCATGTGGTTATTCGTATAGGACCCCTTAGCCTCAGAGAAATTCTAAGTGTTGACGTTGCGAATCTTTCTAAATACCATCTCATGGGCACTGTTCACGGTTTGTGAAGTGCCACACGGATCGTGTAGGTGCCCGTGTAGCCTTGACGGCGTACTTTTCCATCCACTTCATTAATGGCGTTTATGTAATTACAGTTCATTTGAATTAGGTTTTATGACCTTTTGCATATCCTAGACCCCTAAATCAGCTGATATCCTTCCCTTTTATATCATTCTCTTTGAAAACACTCTCACCCAAAGGATCACTCCCAAAATATTCTCTAATTTCTGCTGTCAAGGCTCAAGCTAGGGTTCGATTGGGGGATTCAACTTCAACCTAAATTCACCTCAATTTCAGCTTCTCAATCAAGGTATGTGAGATTGATTCTTGGTCCCTTTCAACCAAAGAGACCCAAACTCTTCATAACTTTTGCTATAAACATGGGTTTTGAGATTTATGATTTTATAAATTCAATTGAAGTATAGGATGTGCTTATTTGATCATTTTAAGTTGAATTAAGCCCTTATATAAACTTTTGCATTGAGGTTACGAAGTTATGAATATGCATGTCCCCTTAAGGCTTGAATTATACATGGGTGATCTATACTATGATTTAAGTGTGGATTTAATCATAGATTTACTTCAACTTCATATTATATTGTTGATTTTAGATTGAATCTATATTACCCATGTTATTCTCACATCATGCATTGCATTTGCATTCATGAACATTGATTTTTATGGAAGTTATGAAGTGGGTTAAACCCAATTATGTTTTATGATATGATTTTGATGAATTATGGGTTATGAGAAGAATGTGATCACATACATGTCTTATGATTATGGCTCTTTGAGCATCTCGGATGCTTGTACCATCTTGTATATGTAAATGAGGTATTTCTTGCATGAGTATCATGATTATGATTTATTGTTTGGCATTTAAGCCTAAATGTGCATTGAGTGGTTTTGAAATGAATTATAGTTTGAAATGAATATTGTATCTCTTGAAAGCACGTACATGTATAAATATTCACGTGGAATGTCGACTTAGCACCGATGGATTGGGGGCGTCAGGGCTATCCCCAAGGGCCCTCTCCCTTTCCTCGAACTATGTGCCTAACATATGTTATGAGAATCCTATCCGAAATGGGATATATTCCCGTAAGGAAGGTTGCTTCATACGAAATGGGATATGTTCCCGTAAGGTGAAGTATTATGCTATGATATGAAAATTCTTTTCAAAATGGGATATGTTCCCGTAAGGGGGTTGCTTCATACGAAATGGGATATATTCCCGTAAGGTGAAGTATGTTTTACCTTTGGCAAGTAGACCACCTTTGTACCGATGAGGGGATTTCATCGAGATTTCAAGTACTAGCTTGGTTGGTCTTACTCATGTCGGTTAAGGTCACATCCCCGCCATATAAAAGAATTATTGCATTTCATGCATCATGAATTTCATGGCATATTTTATACTACTTTTCCTTGGATACATGATTCTTTCTATATTATATGCCCTTGTCATCTAACATCGAATTTCAGGTTGATAAGTCATATGCATTGCATGCCCGCATACTTAGTACATTCAAACGTACTAACGCATACTATATGCCTATATGATTTTACCATGTAGGGGACGAGCACTTCGACTATCTACCGCTTGACGAGTAGCCGATTCAGAAAGTTGTATTTGTGGTGAGTCCCATCCTCCAAAGACAAGCCAACTTCCTTCTACCTATGCTATTCCTGATTACTTTCTTGTTTGAGGGTGAGCCGAGACATGTCTTGGCCCCCGTTCCATCTTGGCTAGAGGCATTATTGGACATCTTGTAGACTTCCATAAATTTCTATATGCTATGTGTCGAATTTGGTGGTTATGTTTCGGTTATCTATTAGAAATGGCCATTATGGAATGACCATGGAAATTATGTATGTATGCATGTTTGATGTGGAAATGTGGAAGGTCCTAAGCCCAGTTCCCTCATAGAGTGAGTCCTACTTACCCGCCCCTTACTCCTTATGTGTTATGTACTATGTAAATTCATGTAAATCCCTTTTTCCTCAATGTCCCCATTGCGTGAGTCCTACTTTCCCATCCCTTGGTATTATGTGTTTATTATTTGAATGCGCTTTCGAACCGATGATGTGGATTTGGATACTTCGAGGCTTGTTTGGGGACTCTCGGTTCTCATTCGTCATGTCACTTCTAGGCCCTAGTCATGGGTCGTGACAATTTCATGAATACATTTTACTCTACTTTCAAATAATAGGTAAATTCAAACAAATCTGCACATGATTTCAGAATTTCTAATGGCACAAAAGTATTTCTTTTTTCTATAACAATAATTATCAGCATCTTTAATCAATTGAGCTAGTTATGAAATCATAAGCACTTCCTCCATTTTAATAAAATAATGTTTTTTGGAACCTTGACCACACAAACAGACTATACTATCCCATCAATTCGATGTTCCATACTCAAAGGTACAGTCGAAATTCCCTTACGAGGGTCATTTCGACAAAAAGTGAATTACTCCCGAGGGTCATTTTTAGCCAAAACCACAAAGGGCTCAAAAATGAGTCCAAAAGCCTCGAAATATCAAACGAAAGGTTATTATCGATCAAATTCGATGTTTTGGAGCTAATCGTGCTGCCAAAATTTTCATACAAGCAAGTTTTTCATGAAAATTGACCAAAGTCAAATTTGAGCTATTTTCAAAGCTAAAACGCTCAGTGCTTTAAACTTGCATCAAAAGCCTCAAAACTCGAGCCAACTATGCTTCTAGCCTACAATGGCAATTTCTAAGCTTATGGAACTATCTAAATTATGTTTCAAGACCTTTTATCCATATATCCACATTTTTTATTGAAGTTGACTTCTAAAGTAATAGAGGCCTCGAAGTATGAAAATTTGTACAAATTCCATACAAATGACCGGGCAACTGAACTGACACCACGAGCAAGTCATAAATGACTTGGGGTCAATATGGAAAAGGTCTAACTGATGAAAGGAAGGAAGTAACACGAAAATGACCCAAGAGGTCATTACAGTTGGTTGGACTAATAACTAGTAGTAGTAAGTTTAATGAAGTAGTGCTATACATAAATACATTCCCTAGAGCAATTAGCGGCGAACCTCATAAACCATCCTTTGTTGAAAAATTATATTGTTGTCACGATCTGATTTCTCAGGTCATGATAGAGCCTATTAGGTCCCGCCTACTTGCAAGCCAAAACCCAACCTGAGGTACCTGTCCTAAATATCTAACATGATAATCACAACCATAAATGCACAACCCAGACACAACCTACCCAAAACTTGAAAGTCATCTGCACAGAGCTACTGTAGACACAAACACACACTTATATATATACATACTGATAATAATATACATAATCAAGAGGATCATACATATAAAGGCCAACTATAACATATAAGGCCAATGTCTGAATACAAAATAGGGCCACCAAAACAGAAGGAGACTCTAGAGTGTTGAGAGATGTTGAGTGTTACCAATGGCTCCTGAATCTTCTGTGAACCCCTAAATCAGCGACCGCGGCTAGCACCTGGACCTACACCATGGGATAATTCAGAAATATATGGGTGAGTACCGGTAACAGGAACCCAGTAAGTATCATTGGACTAGGTGAAATACTATAAATATATTGAATACTCAAAATAAAGAACTATAATAAAACTCGCAAATCAGAAGCTAGCTAACAGTAAGTGTATCAATAACATCCTCGTATCCCAACATCTAAAATCCAATAACATATCACAACCCAGTTGACATAACACCATGCCAGAACCCATAACATATCACAACCCAACTAACAGAACATAGTGGAACCAACTCTCAGTATCACATAAGCTAGGGTATTGGACTATATATGGGTGTAAGGCCCTAGTATCTATGCCAGTACGCCCCCTGAGCCCCCATAAGCCCAGAGGGTACTCCCACGCATAATAAAGGTAAGCAATGGTGCTTTGGTGAAACCTACACATCACGATGAAAGCCTTGTGACAAAACGGTCACCCTATCCCAAGTGTCGTATCGTATCAGGAGGTGATACCCGACCCTGGTGCCATATATGTAGAATGGCGGGATGAATTCCCGGTGGGAGAAATAATCCCCTTATTTGTGTCAGGTCATGACACTTGATCCTGGAATGTGTATCGTGTCAAGTCGTAACACCCGATCTTGAGATGCATATCTTATCAAGCCGTGACACCCGACCCTAGATGTAACCATGTGGCTCTATACACAACAACTCTAGGGCAGCATTGGCTTAAACCTAAGCTAAGGCCAAAGAGAACAGATAATCAGAAGGGTGTCGCCTACCCAGAATCATATCATGACCCAGCTGCTACAAAAGATATTTCCCAAGTCCACTATGTGCCGGCCCATAAGTAATGTGCCCATCTCTAAAACATGATGCCAGCCCCCAGGTTTAACTCATATAGACAGTGTCTCAATGACAAATAAACCTTGGAAGCCTATACTATATAGCCTATATCTCACTAAATGGGTCATATCTCTATCGCTGACCCATCAGTGGTTCAGTAGTAATGTATCTTGTATCACAGGTCACAAGGCTCCATCAGGAGTAAAGTACAATAGTTCCCAAAAATATAGTATGTTTCTCCTATCACTAGCCCGTCTAACAAGTACATAACGGATAACAATTGTATACTGAATCATATATGTCACAGAGCAACACAGAATCATGTCTAACCAGGCTATTATACCATTATCTAGGTAGCTATGATATTCAAAATAAATATAGATAGTTACAATTGTATCATAAATATCCAGAATAATCAGAGCCATCAGAATCATATATAGATACCAGAACTAGTGCACAATCCAGCATGTAATCACTTGTCAGCCTCACAAGTTAGTATATATCAGTAGCATCAAGCTACACACACATAGAGTCAAAAACCAAGCTCAGTATACATATCTGTCACAAACATGTCGTCTTATAGTCTAACAGTGTCAGTACCTAGCTAATATCGCAGCCATAACTAATACAACTATCAATATAGTGAATGATATCTCAGGCTAGCAGATATCACATGCATACAATACCATCAGCTATATATACATCACATACTCAGCAATCATTAGCTCATATATAATGCATCTCAGTCAAATAGTCGCACATTTCAACTAAGTCTAAAGGTAAGAGAAGCCTATCCTATCTGTAAAGTTATATCTTGCATCCTGGATCGATCGACTTGAGCTTTTCCTTCGCTGATCGTTTCGCGATGCTACTCAGCTATAATAAAATTCACAAGGTTATTAAAATTGATTGACGGTAAAAACCCAAGAATCAGGGAAAATTATATTGATTATGTCCAAAATGGAAAAAATAGGGCCTATGCCCAAAATCCCAAACAAATCCCCATAAAATGATCCCCATATCACCCCGAGTCTGTAGCCCAAAACTGATCCCAAAAGACAGAAATGGCTAAAGAATAAGATTACATTTCTTATTCGGAAAACATTTCTTACATAACCTTCTAGATCAAATTTCGCCAAAATACAATCAAATTATCAGGATCAAAACATGCCACAATGTTCCTCTTAGAAAGTAGAACAACATAGACTCAAATTTTACTTAATTTCGATGAGAATTGATTGAGATATCATAATGTAAAGTTTCACTTATTTCTGATACATAATCAATGAAAAAAGGGATTTTACCTCAAAATACGCACCCAAACTGGAATCCAACTCCTCCACAGTGTTCCTTGTAAAAAACTGGACAATGTAGCCTTTTGAATTGCTAAAATCGGAGTTATAGAGCCAAACTTATGATTTCCAAAAGTGTTACCTCTTCAAGCCTCACGATCAGCCTTTTAATAGGCATGGTCGCGGCCTCACAAGAGGCTTCCGCGAACGCGGGCTGCCTGGCGCGAATGCGGGGCTGGCATGTGCTAGGGCTCCGCGAATGTGCGCCTTATGGCACGTTGGCCCCCACAAATGCAGAGGGTTGGCTGCCTACTATTTGCACCAACTCCTACTGAAACTTTCTTAGACCACTCTTGGCTCGTCTAATGTCTATTTTTCGCTAATAAATAGTACAACCACATGGATTTCAACGTTCCAGATCAAACGACGCGGTTAGAATTACCAACGTAGTCTCCTACAGAAAAATGATGATTTCACTTCTTTCTGTCAAATTTTAGCCCAAAGACCTGAAGGGGTCAAAACACACCTTGAAGGCCCTATCATCCAACATAAGGTTATTTTAGGCCATATTCAACATTTCGGAGATAACCATGCCATCAAATTCCCATTCTGAATATGTCTAGCTAGGTTCTTAGTGAAAATCACTTTTTAGCTTTTGGTGGAACTGATTTTATAATTTTTTGCTTAAACTCACACCGGAACCCTCAAACCTTGGACCCACCACGCTCCTAGCCTAATCCGGTCATTCTAGAAATGATGGAACCGCATAATTCCATTTCAAGACTGTATGCTAGGACATTACGAAAAAACTCATTTGCACAATTATAACTTCTCTTTATCTCCAAAATCCACATAAATCGCAACCAACTGAACCAATAACCATCCCAATATTCCCAACAAGTCACAAATGCCCCGAGGTTAACATACACATGCTCATATAAATAACTTGGAGGATCATTACAACATCGCCTATTAATAGGACTTTCATCCGTGAAAGTGAAAACAAAGGCATACCTCATGGCTCGAATAGTCCGAGGTACTGGTGTCACATCTCTGCCTCCATCGCACAGGTAGCCTCCTCAATTGGACAGTGGCGCAACTGAACCTTAATCATTGGTATAACCTTAGACTATAACTGTTTGGTATCCTTAGCTAGAATGGCCATCGACTCCTCAACAATTGTCATATGGTCATCTAACTCTAGTGAATAATTCTAAAGCACATGCGATCCATCTGGAACATACGGACACAACATCAACATATGGAATACGGGATATATAGCAGAATAAGCTAGAGGTAGGGCTTACTCATATGTAATCAGCCCAACCCATCTAAGAATCATAAAAGCCCTGATATACTGGGAGCTAAGCATACCCCATGTACCAAACCACATGTCCCCTTTCAGGGCCGATACCCTTAGGAACACTCTATTTCCAACTCCAAACTATAAGAATTGGCGCCTACAGTCGGCATAGCTCTGGTGCCGACTTTGAGCTATCCGCAGTCTATCTTGGATAACACATACACTAGCTAAGGCATCCTACAATATGTTTGTAGAATCAAATCACCCCATAGGAATACGAATTTGTCAACCATATAATGTCTCAAATGGAGCCATCTAAATACTGGCATGATAGTTGTTATTAGAAGAAAACTTAGCCAACGATAGAAATTGGTCCCACTGACCTTCAAACTCCAAGACACAAGCTCAAAGTGTATCCTCCAGAAATTATATAGTACGCTCAGACTGGCCATCGATCTGGGGATAAATGCTATATTTAGGTTAAATCGAGTGCCCAATTCTCGCTGAAAAGCCCTCCAAAAGCTAAATGCAAATTGTGACCCCCTAGTCAAATATAATAGATACTGGCACCCCATACAACCGAACTATCTCCTAAATATAAATATGATCTAGTCGCTCAATACTGAAGGTAGATCAAACATAAAGGAAATGTGCAAACTTAGTCAGCCAATCAACTATAACCAAAATACTTTCATACCCTCTTGAAGTATGGGGGAGTCCCACAACGAAGTCCATGGTCACACGTATCCACTTCCACTCGGGAATAGGTAATCCTGAAGTGTCCCGATGGGTCGTTGGTTCTCAGTCTTTACCTACTGGCAACTAAGACAACGTGACTCATTGTCAGTAATATCTCTCATCATACCATCCCACTACTAATATTGTCTCAGATCGCAGTCCATCTTCGACGTACCTGGGTAGATAGAGTATCTGGAGTTGTGAGCCTCATATAGAATCATCTGTATCAAATCCCCCACTCTAGGAACACACAATTGGCTATCAAATTTGAGGACTGTGTCTAAATCAACTGTTGCCTGGCCACCAACCCCTATGAAACTCCATCTCTAAGACCCACTAAATGACTTATCCTCGAACTGTCGAGCTTGAAGCTGATCACTCAGCTGGGATCTAAAATATCTAATTAGACTAACCAATTAGCGAGGGATTAGATGTTCAAAGCTAAGGGTCACTCTTGTGTAGTCAAATATGCTAGACTACCCATACTCACTGCCTTCTGACTCAAGGCATTTGTTACCATGTTTGCCCTACATGGATGATATAAAACGGAAAGATCATAATTAGCCAACAACTCAGTTCACTGCCTCTATCAGGAATTCAAATCCAATTGATTCATAATATATTGCAAGCTCTAGTGGTCTGTATAGGTGTCAGAATGAATGTTATATAAATAATATCTCCAGATCGTGAGCGCAAACACTACCACCGCCAACTATAAGTCATGCGAGAGATAGTTATACTCGTGGGCTCATAACTGACGAGAAGCATAAGCAATAACACAACCTTGCTGCATCAATACAAAATCTAACCTGATATGGGAGGCATAATGATATACAATAAAGCTCTCTCCCTCGACAGGAAGAGTCAGAACAGGAGCAGTAGTCAATAACTCCTGCAGCCTCAGAAAACTAGCCTCACACTTATTGAACCATACAAACGGCACACCCTGACGAGTCAACCGAGTCAATGGAGAAGTAATAGTGGAGAAACCTTCAAGAAAATACTGTAATACCCTACTAACCCGATAAAACTTCAAACCTCTAACACAAACGTAGGCCTAGGCCAACCACAAATTGCCTCAATCTTAGTCGAATCCACCATAATACCCTCTTTGGACACCACATGCCCCATAAAAGTCATAGACTCCAGCCAAAACTCACACATAGAAACTTTAGCATATAACCTATGATCTTTAAGTGTTTGTAGCACAATCTGGAGGTGCTAGGCATGCTGCTCTTGACTCTGTGAATATACCATAATATCGTCAATAACAACCACAACAAAAGAGTTTAGATACGGCATGACTAGACGAGTCATCAAGTCCATATATGCTACAGGGGTATTAGTCAGCCCAAATGGCATGACTAAAAACTCATAATGCCCATAACAGGTCTAGAATGCAGTCTTTCAGGTGTCCTCTACCCAAATCCTCAGCTTATGGTACCCTGATCTCAAATCAATCTTAGAAAATACTACAGCTTCCTTCAACTGGTCAAACATATCATCAATCCGTTGTAGAGGATAATGGTTCTTTACCATCACCCTATTCAATTGCCGGTAGTCAATACACATCTAGAGAGTTTCATCTTTCTTTTTCACAAATAGGACAGGGGCTCCCCAAGGAGAAACACTCAGCTGTATGAATCTCAGATCTAACAACCCCTAAAGTTGAGTACTGAGCTCCTTAAGCTTTACACGAGCCATTTAGTATGGTGTAATAGATATGGGTTAGTTCCTAGCTCAACCTCTATCGCAAAGTCAACATCTCACTCAGGTGGCAACCCAGGAAAATTTATCTACAAGAAATACATCAGAAAACTCACAAACAACAGGCACTGACTCCACAGCGGGAGTCTTTAGTGACATCCCAAACATGGACTAAATAAGCCAAACACCCGGTGGATATCAGTATCTGAGTCTGAATATATGGTATAATACCGATCGGTACCCAACTCACCAAACCCTACAATATAATCAGAGACATCCCAGGTATCGCCAAGGTTACAATCTTGGCATAACAATTTAATATAGAATGATATGGGGCCAACCAATCCTTAGCTAGAATACTATCAAAATATAGCATATCAAGTAGTATCAAATCAGCTCAAGTATCAAATCTATGAAGAGTAAACATACATGCTCTGCAAACCTTGTCTACTTTTAATAAATCTCCCACTGGGTTAGTAACAAACTCGGGACTCACACCCAAGCGAGAAGCATAGTCCACAAACACATATGAGAAAGTAGAACTCGGGTCAAATAGTCTAAAGCTTGTTGGTGGAATACAATAATCATACCTGTAATAGCCTCATCAGAAGCCTCAGCCTCTGCCAGTGCTGGAGTGGCATAAAAGTAGCCTTGGCAACGCCCACCTCGAACTTCATCTCTGCCTTTGGCGGGGCCCTTGAAACCTTGCTAGAAGCTCCACTAGCTCTCACGATCTCCATCCTTGCCATCCTTACGACCATGATCCTAGTCCCTGCCCCTACCACCTGGTAAGGAAGCTGATCTAGCAGCCCGTGAAACTTCTCGCGCTGCACTGTTCTCTAGACAATCCCTGAGCCAATGGTCGAGTGTTGCACACTCAAAATAACCCTGAGCAAACTTGCCTCTACTTTTTGATCATGTTGTCCTAATCCCAAGCCTTGGAAGCCTGACCTCCCATGAAAAATGACCCAATAGGCCCTGATGTAGTGGTGTCACTATCCCTCTATCTACTCCCGGCAAGATAAGAAGAACCACCCCGATTGGAGGTATAGAGGCCCTATGGGTACCCTCTGAAGCCTGCAATGATGCCTGGAATGGGCGACTAGTCTGACCTTATTGAATCCGAGGCCTATTTCTTGGCACCCTAAAACCTTATCGGGGCCCACTAAACTCTCCCCGTGCCTATCACGCTTGTCGCTGCCCCCTTGATCCTCGCAACTAAACTAATCCAGAGAATGAGCATGATCAATAATATCAAGATAAGACCTGATTGATGTTTCCAGGGAATGTGTATGCATCCTCAACTATGGCCTCAATCTATGCACAAAATAATGAATTTGCTCCACCTCAGTAAGTAAAATAGTTGGAGTATACTGGGAGAGCTCTTGGAATCTAGCCTTATATTGAGTCATGGTCATTTGTCCCTACTCTAAATGAACGAACTAACCTTGTTGCCTATCCCTGACATATTGGGAAAAAACCTAGTCATGAAGGTCTCTGTAAACTCTACCCAAGTCACTAGCATGGCTTCTGCTCGTCTGGTATCTCTGTAAGTCTGCCACCATAACTTGGCAGTCCCATCTAGCAACTCTGCACCTCAAGACTCTAATAGCCTTAATGCTTGTAGCCGCTCCGTATATGTTGCAAGAAACTCTTGTGCATCCTCTCCTGCGCTCCTGAAGACATCAACAGAGCCAATCTCAGAAATATCCCGACATCCGTTGTTACTAAAATGGTAAAGCTCCCTCTGGCTATGTTAGAGCCTCTAGAGTGGCAGGCTTTGCTGGTGCCTGAATTGGAGGAGCTAGGTTGGTGCTGCACCCTGTTATAAAGCTCTGAGTACCGCTATAACCTATCCAATAAATGATTGCACCTCAGGAGTGACCATAAAGGTGGCTGGGGAGATTGGTGCCTCCGACTGTTAGGGAGTTGGGTCATTCGATCTCTGCTCGACTGGATCTAAGGACTGCTCCCTCTCCGGGAGAGTCAGTGCAGCCCTACCCTTGCCCAAAGTCTATCCTCTATGCAACATATCTGTGAAAGAACGAACCAAATCAGACTCTAGGAAATTGATGGACTATTGACAATGTTACATGAAAGAATCAACAACACAAGAAGTTTCCTAACATCTGGTAGCCTCTTAAAGATAAGTCCTAAATGTCTCTGCACCCATACGAAGGACTCTACTAGACAGTAACTCTGTACAGATAAGACTAGTGAACATAATGCTATGATACCTAATTGTTATGACCCGACTTCTAAGGTCATGATGGCACCCATGAGGCCCTGCCTATAGGAAAGACAAAACCCAACCTAAGGTACTTGTCCTAAATCTCTAATGTGATAATCATAGCCATAAATGAACAACCTAGACACAACCTGCCCAAACCTAGAAGTCATTTACATAGAGCTATTGTAGACACAATGACACACTCATATATATACATACTGAAAATAATATACATAATCAAGAGGAACTCCTACATATAAAAGCCAATTCGAAGGTGTAGGGCCAATGTCTAAATGCAAAATACAGCCACCAAAATAGGAAAAGACTGTAGAGTTTCAAAAGTTGTTGATGCTCACTAATATCTCCTGAATCGTTTGCGAACCCCTAAATCAGAGACCATGGCTGGTACCTGGACCTGCACCATGGGAAGACGTAGAAATGTAAGGGTGAGTATCGATAACAAGCACTCAGTAGGCATTATTGACCGACTAAGTGAAATAGTGTAAATATATAGGATGCTCAAATATGGAGAACTACAGTAAAACTTGCAAATCAGAATCCGACTAATAGTAAGTGTATCAGTAACATCCCTATATCGCAATGGCCAGAATCTAGTAAAGTATCACAACCCAGCGGACAAAACACCCATCCAAAACCCAGTAACATATCACAATCCAACTGACGGAACACAATAGACCCTAATTCTCAGTATCATATAAGTCAAGATATCTAAATATACGTGGGTGTAAGGCCCTAGTATCTATGCATTTACGTCCCCGAGCCCCCATCAGCCCATAAGAAACACCATGCACACTCAAAATGTTAAATGGTGCTTTAGTAAAACCCACACATAACCATGAAAACCCTATGACAGAACGGTCACTCGATCCCAAGTTTTGTATTGTGTCAGGACATGACACGTGATCCTAGTGCCTAAATATAGAACGGTGGGATGAATCCCCATGGGAGAAAGAATCCCCCTAATCGTGTCAGGTCGGGACACCCGATCCTAGAATGTGTATCATGTCAAGTCGTGACACTAGATCCTGGGATGTGTATCATGTGAGGCCATGATACCCGACCCTAGAATGTCACAATATGGTTCTATGCATAGCAACTTAGGGCAGTGTCGGCTTAAACCTAAGCTAATGACCAAGAGAATAGATTATCAGAGGGGTGTCACCTACCCAGAACCATATTGTAGCCCAAATGATGCAAAGGATATCGCCTAAGGCAACTATGTGCCAACCTACTTGTAATGTGCCCATCTCTATAACAGGGTGCCAGTCCCCAAGACTAACCCATATAGATAGTTTCTCAATCACAGGCCCGTAAGATATAACTTACATCTTACTAACAAGGTCATATTCTGGTCCCTAACCCATCAGTGGTTCAGTAGTAACATATCTCGTCTCATAGGTCACAAGGCTCCCTCAGGATTACAAGCACAATAATTCCTAGAGTATAGTATGTTTCCCTAACCACTAGCCCGTCTAACAAGTACGTAACAGATAACAACTGTATACTGAATCATATATGTCACAGAGAAAAACAAAATCATGTCTAACCAGGTGATTATACCATATTCTAGGCATCCACAAGTACTCAGAAGAAGTATAGATAGTTATAGATATACCATAAATATCCAAAACAATTAGAGCCATCAGAATCATATATAGATACCAGAACCAGTGCACAATGCAGCATAAATCACTTATTAGTCTCATAAGCTAGTATATCTCAGTAGCATCAGGCTACACATACAAATAGTCAAGAACTAAGCTCAATATACATACCTGTCACATATTCTTTGCCCAATCCAGATTTTACCAGGCCATCTCGTAGTCTAACAGTGTCAGAATCTAGCCAATAGAGCAGCCATAAATAATAGAACTATCAATACTGTGACTGCCATCTCAGGCCAGCATATATCACATGTAGAAAGTACCATCAACAATATATACATCACATAATCAACAATCATTAGCTCATATACCATGCATCTCAACCAAATAGTCGCACATTTCAACTCAGTCTAAAGGTAAGAGAAGCCTAGCCTACCTGTAAGGCAGTATCTCGCATCCTGGATCAATCTACTCGAGCTTTTTCTTTCTTGATTGCTTTCTGATGTTACTTAGTTGTCAAAATACAATTCACAAGGTTATTACAATTGATTTGACCGCAAAAATCCAAGAATCGGAGAAAAATATATTGATTATGTCTAAAATGGGAAAAAATAGGGCCCACACCTGAAATCCTGAACAAATTTCCATAAAATGATCCCCACATCAGGCCAAGTCTATAGCTAGAAATTGAACTTAAAATAGATCCCAGAAGATAGAGAAACGACTCAAAAACGAGGTTACATTTCTTACATAACCTTCTCGGTCAAATTTTTCCAAAATACAGTCAAACTATTATGATCCAAATATACCATAGTGTTCCTCTCAGAAAATAGAATAATTTAGACTCAAATTTTACTTAATTTCAATGAGAATTGACTAAGATATCATAATGTAAAATTTTCACATGTTTCCAATACATAATCAATGAAAACCAGGGATTTTACTCAATATACGCGTCAAAATGGAATCTGACACCTCCACGGCGTTCCTTGTGAAAAACTAGACAATGTAGCCTGTTAAATTCTCTAAAATCAGAGTTACGGATCCAAAGTTATGATTTCTCAAAGTGTTACCTCTTCAAGCCTCGTGAACAGCCTTTTATAGGCATGGCCGCCGCCTCACAAGAGGCCTCCACGAACGTGGGCTTCTTGGCGCAAACACAGGGCTGACATGTGCCACCTCTCAAAATGCAGCCAAGGCACTGCAAATGCGCACCTTATGGAATGTTGGCCCTGTGATGTGGAAGGTTGGCTGCCTGATGTTTGCACCAGCTTTTGCTGAAACTATCCTGATCCATTCCCAGCCCATCCGATGTCTGTTTTTTGTAAACAAATAGTGCAACCAAATGCATTTTGACATTTTAGATCCAAAGGTGCAGTTGAAATTCCTAAAGGAGCATCCTATAGAAAAATGAGAGCCCAACTTCTTTTTGGCTAAGTCTAGCCAAAAGAACTGAGGGGGTCAAAACGCACCTAAAGCCCCTGTCATCCGATGTAAGGTCATTTTAGGTTGTATTCGATGTTTTGGAGATGACCATGCCATTAGATTCTCATTCCCAACATGTTTAGCTAGGTTTTTATAGAAAATTATTTTTTAGCTTCTGGTTGAACTAATTTTATATTTCTAGCTTAAATGCACACTGAAACCCTCAAACCTTGGACCCACCATGTTCCTAGCCTAATTTGGCCATTCAGGAGCTAATGAAACCGTAAGAATTCCATTCTGAGGCCGTTTATTAGAACTTTACTAGAAAAATCATTTTTACGGTTATTACTTCTCATTAACTCCAAAAATCCGCATAAATCACAACCAGCTCAACTAATAACCATCCCAACGTCCCAACAAGTCACAAATGGCCTAAGGTTACCATACATCTGCTGAAATCAATAGAATAACTGCAGAAACATAGAAATGATCTAGAGGAGCATTACAATTGTATATGTAGATTATCTTTTTTTATAAATATAAATTAAATTTTGAACACATTTGAATTAAAATGTTCTATGGGTTTTCTATTTCTTTTATCTGAGATCTTTAACATTCTTTAATTCTTCATATTGTTGGCAAAAGCTAAAAAGATACAATACTCATTTATCATCTTGATTGGAAGTCTTAGCAAGATCAAGCACAAAGAAGGTGAAAGAGATTGTAGTTTCTTTGGAATATTATGCACTCACAATCCCGGTACATGAACCATTTTACGTCCATGCAAGGTTCAAGAAAAGATCGCACCCGAGGTTTGGAAAAGTAATTTCTCCTTTATTTCTTCTTGATAAAAAGCAGAGAATACGGGTATTAGTGAATGAATACATAGTCTTTATAAAAGTAACTATCTCTTCAAACTTGATTTTGAAATGATTAAACTTTAAATAGTTCTAACAATTGGAAATGGCATACTTTTCCAAATATTGGAATACGTTTAGACTTTTGGCCCATTTGAGAACTTTGTTAAATGTGTTTTATTCAGGTACATATAAATTGCATTCATTGAATGCGTTTTTCTCCAAACTAGAATTTTATGAATGGAATAAGCAGAAATAAACATACACATCAAACTTATTGTTCATCGGGTATCAATTACCATTAAATAAGCTCATCAACAAGAATCATAATCCAATACTATCAAAGTATAGCTAAATTCAAACAAATCCAGATATGATTTCAGAACATTGTTTCCATGGATATGTAGTAGCTAGTAATTAGAGTGTTCACAGGTCGGTTATTTGTCAAATCAAATACATGTAATTATTTTCTAAATGATTAAAACTAAATATAATATATGTACATTTATTGATTTGATTGTCATATGTTTCTCTTCAATAGCATCGAGGTGTGTTTTAATATAACTAGATCGATCGCGAAAATTAGAGATGTTCACAAAATCTGATGTTGGTCCTTTTGGGATGGTCATACTGCCATTTTTGCTAACAAACTCATATTTACTAGTTTTAAATAGAAATATCCTTAAATAGATTTTAAAATTAAAAAAATATCACATGACTTTAAAAGTGACATTCTAATACATGTAAATCGATTTTCAAGAATGTGTTTTATTCATATCTGCATTGTGCTTATTTATATACACATAAAACACATTCAACAATGTGTTTTACCCTTCTTTCAAATCATAGGTAAATTCAAATGTTCTGATTGAGGTGTACGAGTTGCAAGTGTTATACACTGTTAGTGTAACTAACACTTCTTAGTTAATATTTGATGATAGATTATGAAAATTTAGTATAATAAATATTTCTTAGTATTTGGCCATTGATATTTGAAATTTAGTATAGTTAATATTTCTTAGTTAGTAGTTGACCATAAATTTTTAAATTTTAATGTAGTTAATATTTTTTAATTAATATTTGACCATATAGATTTTAAAACTTCAGTGTCATTGATATATTTTGATTAGTGCTTGACCATGGATTGTTAAAATATATGGCCAAATAGAAGTATCAATGTGATTGGTCCGAAGGAAATGTTTTGATTTTAAAAAAAATAGTTTTCAGAAAATAATTTTTTACTTTTACTTATTTCCTAGTATTTTGTAAGTAAGCTAAAAAATATTATCCCAAGAATATTTATGTATAATCTAGCACGAATAGTCCTCTTGTAGGATAGGTAGGGAGGTGGGGGCTCGAGGGTAGTGAGGGTGGTATTGTCATGGGTTTTTTGTATTTTCGTTATATCTTTTTCCAGACTATTTTGAACTATTTTTCTTGAAACAACATTTCTATCTCTATGGTTGGAATAGAATTTGCATACACTGTTATTTGCATATTTCATTATGTAGTACTACATTAAATATGTTATTACTATTTTTGTATTTAAAAAATAATAATTTTCAAAAAAAAAAAAAAACATATTGACCAACCAAAGGTAACAAAATTAAAATCATTTTCTATCTCCTACTTTAGTCGGGCAAATCATAGAATTTCTTATTTTTAGTGTTTAAACCATAGGCCCTCTCTTCCAAACTGCTTACCTCACTATTAAGACAAAAAAATTGAGCTGTCAATATCAAAGAATATAATGATTAGCAAATTCTATTTCACACAATAGACAACAAACACGAAAGTGTTTTTTTGCCTTCAATTTTTCCTTGCAAAGACTCTTCTCATCCCTTCAGCAAAAAATTCACTCTCTCGGTGAAATTTACATTTTGAAGAATCAATGGAAGATCAGTCTAGGATGAAAAAGGAGTTGATAGTTTCACCATTGGGTGGAATCCGACAACAAAGAAAAGCTCATTTCTAGAATCCCATCATTTCTTCCATTGAAGGTTCAAATTTGAAGCTTCCTTCACTTCCTTTTTCATCCGAATCTGAATGGCCATTGAAAGTCCCTTTTAATGGTTGTAGACATCACCAAAACAAATGGAAGAAATGGGTTGAAGCTATGGAATCAGTCCATCACTCTTTATGGAAAGCTGCAGGTATTTATGAAGCAATTATGGGTTCAGTGTATAAAGTCCATACAGATGAAGATTTGATTTTTGAGTTGGCAGAATAATGGTGTTGTGAGACTAACCCTTTATTTTGTTTACTCTTGAAGATATGATGATTTTGGGAGGGTTTTCTGATAATCATACTAGGTGGCTCCGCTAGTATGATTATCCTGTTTTGCCCCCCCCCCCCCCCCCCCAAATCCCCTGAGTTGGTAGAAATTGAAGAAAATATAGAAAAAGCGTAAAAAGAACATGTCAGATTGAAGCCTGATAATCATACTAGGTGGCTGAATGTTTTCATGAATAGTGGTAGGAATTTTGAACGTGAAGCTTTTCTTTCTCTTTGCTTATCAAGATTTGTGTTTCCAGGTAATGAGTATGATAAAATAGGTATACATGTTTTTTGTGTAGCTATTAATCTTGCTAGAGAAACACGGCTAGCGTTTGCTCCTGCTGTTCTTGCTAGCATATACAGGGACTTGAGCTTGCTGAAACAGACTATGATAATGGCTTCATCAGCCAGGTAGTAACGGAGACGATGGAGACGCATTTAACATTCTAGAATTTAGTCTTTGGGCACCATTGTTATTTGTTCAAGTTTGGGCTTGGGAGAGGTTGGTACCTTTGCGACCAGAGCAGCCTCAGAATTGCAATATGGTTAGAGGGATGAGAATATGGCAAGGGCACAACGTGAAACAATCAGGTGTAATTAATGTGAGGACTACCATTGACTCGTCCGGAGAGACGTTTCAGTGGAGGCCTACGCCTTGACTGTGGAAGGTTGGTTAGTTCCCATGTTTTACAAAGGAAAAGAAGAATGGACAGTAGTTGAAGGGCAAAATTTGGATCAAGAAATGGAGTCTTTCGTTCGATGCTTGAGAGTGTCTGAGCTTGTTGGTTTAGATTGTCAAGAGTCGTATCGACCAAACCGGGTGACAATGCAGTTTTGATATGATCAAGACTTCCCTAAATGGTAACCTCAATTGCCAACAAGTCCAGAACTTGCCTGGTGCAACTATAGCAAACCTATTGTTTCTGACTTGAGGTTATACTATCTGTCCAGGCTCTTTGAACTAGATGTAACAACACTGTATTTGAAATGGTGGAGAAAAGAAATATTATTTCTAGCTGATGCATTGAAAGGGGTTTCTCATGGGCGCAGAAGTAAAATAGGATCAAAACGTCTTTGTAACCTTAATGATTTCCGAATTGCCCTTCTGTTCCTCCTGGTTTTACTCCCAACTGTTGCGGGAAAAATGTCAAGAATTTGTCTATGGAGGTTTCACAAATGATGGCTTGTGACATTGTGCCTCTTCGTTCAATGGAGAAACATATTGCAGAAGAAACCGTTTACACATCCACTGACTATGCACATGACAGCAATGGGAGTATCAGTGTAGTTCCCCCAAGTGCATTGGAGAAAATGACAAGGAGAATATATCTGTGGGGATTTGTCAAACAGTGCCATGCGATATTGTGGCCCCTGGTTCAACAGAGAAGTGTGATGACAGGGAAGATGACAGCGATGAGAGTTACAGGATCATAGCCCGCAATCTGATTGACGAATTCGAAGATCTTATGAAGGTTATAGAACGTCAGCTTAGTGAGCTCAAGAGATAAGTTGCTTCACACTAAAGATGCTAGATTCAATATGGTATGATTGCAAATGCCTGTTTATTTCCCTTTTATGTAGTTTACTTGCTCTAGAATTGTTGTTTGGTTTACCTATTTCAGTTTTCTGCTTACTCTCTCTTTTGATTTGTTTTCATATACACTGCTTAAATAGTCTATTTCTAGTTTTGGCAGTAAGGGTTGTCTGCAGTGCTTGAGGCTTAGTTATCAAAAGATTTGCAAAGATCATTTGCTTCAATACGAGCACATTAAAGAATTCTTCTTTAGTCACTGGTGTAAAGGAATGCCTCATTCTCTTGTTGCTTAAATCTTAATTACTTCTAACAGGTTTATAAACAAGAATAGAGACATGTCTAAAACTGCTCTATTTATAATTATATAAATGTATCATATATTACTTTGAAAAACCTATTTAAAAGACCAGGTTCTTAATATATTATACATAGAATAATAGAATTGACGAGCTGCAAACAATATCGTGGAAAACCCCTTGCTCAAGGGAGTAAAACATCACAAACTACCTTGTATGATTTCTACCAACAATCTTTATTAACTTCTCAAGAACAATGCTTTTTTCACAACTTAGCAATCTAAGGGGCTACCTCTAGTACCTCAACCCAACAGTTCACTAAAACTGTTCTAACAAATCTCCGAGAAGTGAAACTCGCTTCTTGTTATAAACCTCACAATAATCAATGAAACTAACTCTCTAGAACTATTACAACTCAGTAAAATCCTTTTTTGAAGAAACACTCTTAAATCCCAACTGCCCCGAAAGACAGATGCTAAAAAGCTTTGTACCTTGCAGTTAACAAGAACCAAGTTCTTGTACAACACCAGATAAGTTTAACCAACACTTAAACAAACGATGTTGAGTGGAAAAACTCCTTGCTCAAGGGAGAAACAACCACTACCTACAGCTCATAGGATTCCAACACCTTCACTTCTTCAAAATGAGCAACGTCAGGATTACAACTTCGCAATACTTAACTCGCTCTTCACCTCATGTACTAACTGATGAAAGTGATCAACTCTGACCCTGCAGGAAGCGAAACCAACTCCCCACTCAAAGTAACTCAACAGAAATCCTCACATACAATGATTGTTACTCAACAATGATTCTAAGTAGGACAAATTAGCACTAGAAAGAAAATCTAACTCTAGATCTTCTTTTCTTTAACTTTTTGCTCAGTAAAATGCCAATTGTCTTTGCTGCTGGATTGTGTGCTCTTCAGATTCAAAGACTGCTCTTCTAGGGTTTGGATTTTGCCTTATATACTGCCTCTTAGAAGTGTCTTGATAGGAGACTGCTTCGCGACTTGTATCCTTAGTTTATTCTCATAGGAGTCTTGTCTGATCTAGATGTGATCTTCCTGGTTAATGAATCTGTACCCTTTATGCCTCTTCATAGACTTTGCTTCACCTGGTGTGATGTTCTAAACATGGTTTTGTTTGTCATCATCAAAACTATTGAAGTCTATGCAGAAGTCTAACAAATTCCCCCTTTTTGATGGTAGCAAACACATGTTGTCCTTGCTCATGGCTCTTGTATTATGTACCTACACACACCAGCATATTACCTTCCCCCTTTTGACATCTCAAAAAGACGAAAAAAACAGGTTAATCATAGACAACAAAGACAAAAATTTAGGAACAAAAACACAGGCACAAAGGGATAAGACAGCATCACACACTAGAACTAAGGATATAAGCCATCCAAGCACAACAAGCAGTAAGGATTAGTAACAGACAGAAGTAAACTACAAAATGAACCAGTTATGCACGTGCAACCAACATAAGTCTAGCCATAGCAGAATTATACACAGCAAAAAAATAATTGTCTGAAATATCCACCAAAAGAACCAATACAAAAGAATCACATAGAGAGGGGACCAAGAAGGCCTAAGGGGTAGACGGGGAAGGCTGGGAGGCAAGAATCTTCAAGGGCACATCAACTCTAGCATTATGATCCAGCTATTATTTTAGCAACTGATCCTTCAGTTGACCCACCTTTGCTTGAGAGTTAGCGAGCTGCTACTTGAGCTCATCCACCTACGTCTGTAGTTAAACCTGAGCATCCTTGGCAGCCTACAAATCCATTATCAGTTGGGAAGCAGGTCCAGCAACCTTAGGAGGAGCAGGAGTGACGATAGGAATGATAGGCATGCAATCCCATTCTAGCACTTCCCCTTCTCAATAATGTCTTTCTTGGTGAGTCTCCGTCCTGCACCATTGGTAACCTGGTGGGAAGTAAATATGATGTTAAGAAGATTCTCATATGCCAACTGATGTGCACTAGGAAGCGGATTAATTACCCTGGCCATGTGGCGTATCATTAGGGAGGGCCAGTCAATGGGTTCCTTGAGGTCCAGTGCATTTTGTTGAAAATATGTCTCAGGATATTGCAGAATTAAGATAATTAGTTACATTGTCTTTTAAAAGAATTCCTTTTAAAAGATATTCAGTAGCTAAGTTTTAGGGGTTTTTAAATTTATTTTTATTAGAGTCCTAGTTTCTTTATATTTTATTTGAATTTTATAGGATAAGATTAGTTTGCATATTTTTCTATTTTTTAGTTAGAAATTAATGCTATAAATGTATGTGTTGAATTATTAATAATATAATTCCCTTTGACAACACTGCAGTATTTTTTCCTCTCAAAGTATTTTCTCAGTTATTTCCTTAGTTTCTTTGCTAAAAAACCAACAATTGGTATCCGAGCCATTTTTCTTGAGGGATCTGTGAGATGAATTCCGAAAATAATTTTTCTCAAATTGCTCCTCCTATTTTTTATGGTGAAAATTATCATATATGGGCAATAAGAATGGAGACTTATCTTGAGGCTTTAGATCTTTGGGAGGCCGTGGAAGAAGATTATGATGTTCTTCCGTTGCCTGATAATCCCACGATGGCCCAGATCAAAAACCAAAAAGAAAAAAAAATAAAAAAATCAAAAGCTAAAGCAACTTTGTTTGCTGGTGTGTCTGCAACAATTTTCACGAGAGTTATGGCTCTCAAATCGGTAAAAGAAATTTGGGATTATCTGAAGGAAGAATACATAGGAGATGAAAAAATACGGGGCATGAAAGTGTTGAATTTGATAAGGGAATTCGAATTGCAAAAAATGAAGGAATCTGAGACCGTCAAAGAGTACTCAGATCGACTTCTTGACATTGTTAACAAGGTAAGATTGCTTGGCACTAAATTTAAGGATCAAGAATTGTTGAAAACATTCTTGTTACAGTGCCAGAAAGATACGAAGTATCTATAACTACCTTGGAAAATACAAAAGATTTGTCCAAGATTACCTTGGCAGAATTGTTAAATACATTGCAGGCACAAGAGCAAAGGAGGCTTATGAGGCAAGATGACATGGCTGAAAAAGCATTAGTTGCCAGTCACAAAACTCAAAGCAAAGGTAAATTCTCGAAGAATTACCCACCTTGTCAGCACTGTGGCAAAAATGGACATCCTCCATATAAATGTTGGAAGAGACCAGATGCACAGTGCAAGATCTGCAAACAACTTGGTCATGAAGCTGTGATTTGCAAAAGCAAATTTCAGCAAGATGAAACAGTTGTTCAAGTCACCAATGAAGAAGAAGACCACTTATTTATGGCAACCTACTATGTAACCAAAAAAGCTGATTTTTGGATGATTGATAGTGGTTGTACAAATCACATGACATATGATAGAAATCTTTTTAAAGAGTTTATGCCTATGAAAAATAAAAGGGTCAGAATTGGAAATGGTGACTGTATTCCTGCAACAGGAAAAGGGTCTGTTGCAATCAATTCAAGTTCAGGTACAAAAATAATTTCAGATGTCCTTTACGTGCCTGATATTGATAAAAGTTTATTGAGTATTGGTCAGCTTATGGAAAATGGATTTATATTATTATTTGGAGACAAATATTGTCGAATCTTTGATTCCAATAAGCAGGAAATTTTACAAGTTGAAATGAGAAGTAAGAACTTCTTATTTGATCCAACAGAAGATGTGCACAAGCCTTGCAACACAAAAGATGAATTGGCTGATTTATTCATGAGGTCAATTTCAGATGAAACTTCAATCAACAAATCCTGATCCAAGGAGGAGTGTTGAAAATATGTCTCAGGATATATTTTTAGTAGCTAAGTTTTAGGGGTTTTTAAATTTATTTTTATTAGAGTCCTAGTTTCTTTATATTTTATTTGAATTTTATAGGATAAGATTAGTTTGCATATTTTTCTATTTTTTAGTTAGAAATTAATGCTATAAATGTATGTGTTGAATTATTAATAATATAATTCCCTTTGACAACACTGCAGTATTTTTTCCTCTCAAAGTATTTTCTCAGTTATTTCCTTAGTTTCTTTGCTAAAAAACCAACACATTTGCTAGCCCCATGTCACTAAAAGTTACCTCATGATGACGTTTCCCCCAGGAAGAACTCCCTTATGCACCACCTCGAACAACAACTTGAGAAATGGAGGCATTTTCCTTTTTAACACCTTTCGAGGGGTGTCTACCACAGGCCCACCCGCGAATTTGGATGTCAGAACACAATCTTCATCCTTAATCTAGACATCCTCCGCAAGTTCCACAAAGGGAATATTCAAGATCTCCCCAAGTTTAACCTTATCAAATATGATCTCCACACCTTTCACCTTTAAAGTAGCCACATTAGCCTCTAGAACAAACAAGTTGACATAAAACCCTACCACCTCTGTTTTGCCAATTTTTGGCACTACTGTTTCACCAAAGGAAAATCTCTAATCTTTGGATGAATCACCCATCCCCTCAATACTGCTTTGGACCCAAAATACATGTCCTTCCCCATGGCTAAGATTTTTTTCTAAGTGTTTGTTCATTTTGGGGGTAATAGGAGAGGGACTAGCATAAGAAGGTGGAGGGGAACCCTCAGGGAGGAATCTAAGTAAGCGGGTGAAGAAAAGGGAGTAACAAGTGATTTACTTTTGTGAGCCCATCTACGGCTAGACTCTACAACATCCATCCTGAAAGCCCTCTATTTACCTCTTGTCATAGGACCTCTAGGGAGACATGGGGCAACACTTTTTATAGTAATAACTTTCTTGGTTCACTGTAGAATGCTTCGATTTATACGTTCCAAGGGAATATCATTCGTGGAATCAGTTGGGGAATCGGTTAGAACAAGAGACGTGGGAGGCAAGAGGGTTGCCAAAGGCACCGGAGAAAAAGAACTAGGAGAAGGTAGAGGGGACTTGTGTAGAGGCGAAGGATTAGGGTTTGGAGCGGAGATGACACATGAGGGTTATTTGGGGAAGACAATGGGTTGGTTCTTTAGTTAGTTGATGGCGAGGAATAAGAAGAGGCACTGCACTCTGATGGGGTCTAGCCATTGCAAGTTGAGAGTGTGGTAGGAAGAGGGGTAGGTCCGGTGAAAAAGAGGGGTGAAGGGTTTTTGGGTGGCAAGAACTGGCAGTGGAGAAGACTCATGGGAAATGGGAGAGGTGCTTGGAGGGGAGGTCCGAGCAACCAACTAAGGTGGTGAGGGTGGTGATTGACAAGAGAAGAGAAAGGATGGATAGGGACAGATGTTCCCCTGAGTGGTTGCATGGGGAGGAGAGAGGGTCCCTACATCATCGTCGAAGTCAGAGTCAGAGTATTTAATTTAGAGAGGTTGTGGATAGGATACCACAGTTGCCGTTGTGAAAGGAGAGAGGGTTAAGGATTTTGGGATTATGAGGTGGTGTGAGGGGAAAAAATGTTTTAGTCATGAGGGGAGTGGAAGAGGGAGGGTCGACTGGTAAATGATGGACGTGATGGATTGATTGGACTGGAACTGACAGTCTGAAGCGGCAATTGGGATCCCAAGAGGAATGTTCAATTTTAAGGAGGGTATTTCTGTTGAAAGTAGTGCCTCAAAAAGCTGGAGATTAGTTGTATCTCAAAAAACAACTTAAAAGTAGGATTAAGTTCAAATAAATCAGCTGCAATGTTGTGCAGAAATTTAATTAGTTTGTTCCTAAATTTTAGGCTTTAGTTATTAGAGATAATCTTAAGCTTATTTTACTTCTTTTCTTTAGGTTTTGCAGTTATGATTTCACGTATATATGGTCGTCATTATTTTCAATAAAGCAGTAACTTAAAAACTAAAATTTGTGTTTTTCTTTCTTCATCCATATCTGTTTGTTTTTCTCCTACAGATTGGTATCAGGGCATGCCATCTTGAGGGACCTGTGAGAAGAGAGTGAACCATATAAACCATTCTTTGAACTATTATCTTCAATAGTTTATAGAAAATGAATTTTGAAACAACTTTCTTAACTCCACTAGTCTTCAATGGTGAGAATTATCAAGCTTGGGCAATTAGAATGACGGTTCATCTTGAAGCGTTGGATCTCTAGGAAGCAATTAAGAGGACAATGAAGTAACTCCTCTTGGTGATAATCCAACAATAAATCAGATAAAAAATAACATCACAGGGAAATTAAGACAAGGAAAGCCAAAGCTAAAGCTTTCCTTTTCTCTGCAGTATCACCTTCAATCCTTACCAGAATCATGCAAATGAAGCCTGTTGCAGAAATTTGGGAGTATCTAAAAAAGGAATACCAAGGAAATGAAAGAGTGCAGAATATGCAAGTGATGAATCTGATTCGAGAATTTGAAATGAAGAGAATGAAAGAATCAAAAACTGTAAAAGAGTATGCAGACGAACTACTCGACTTGGCCAACAAGGTGAGATTGTTTGGTAAGGATTTTACTAATGAAAGAATTGTTCAAAAGATTCTAGTTACACTTCCTAAAAAATATGAAGCCACAATTTCTTCTTTGGAGAACTCTAAAGATCTATCCAGTGTTACTTTGGCAGAACTTGTTAAAGCTTTGCAGGCATTGGAGCAAAGGAGAATGATGAGGAAAGAAGGTTCTGTTGAAGGTGCTTTTCAAGACAAATCAGAGAACAAGTCAAACAAGGGAAGGAAAAAGAAGAAGAAGCTAAGGCCGAGTAATAATTACAACAAACAGGGAGGAAATCAGCCACCCTGCCCTCACTGCAAAAAGACAAATCAATCTCAACAGAAATGTTGGTGGAGACCAGATGTCAAGTGCAACAAATGTGGTCAACTAGGTCATGTGGAGAGGGTATGCAAGTCACAAACGCAACAAGAAGAAGCTAAGGCAGTTGCAAATCAATATCAAGAAGAGCAATTGTTTGTAGCAACTTGTTTTGCCGGTAAAAGAGCTTCTAAAAGTTGGTTAATTGATAGCAGATGCACAAATCATATGACCAGTGACCAAGAGCTCTTTAAAGATCTAGATAGATCTTTTATTTCCAAAGTAAAAATTGGAAATGGAGAATATCTCGATGCAAGAGAAAGAGGAACAGTTGCAATTAGAAGCCCTACGGGTTTGAAACTTATAACTGATGTTCTTTTTGTTCCTCATCTTGATCAAAATCTCTTAAGTGTTGGACAACTACTTGAAAATGGTTTGAAGTTGTTGTTTGAAGAAAAAACATGTGCCGTTAAGGATGCTGATAATATGGAGATGTTTAAGATCAAGATAAAACGAAGAAGTTTCAACTTGAACCTGTTGGATGAGAAGCAAAAAGTAGTTGTCCAATTGGAAAATAACTCAAAATTATGGCACAAAAGACTCGGACATTTTCGTCATGATGTTATACTCTTCATGAAAGAAAATCAACTCGTAGAAGGTCTCCCAAGCCTTGATAAGAACATGTCTGCTTGTGAATCTTGTCAGTATGGGAAGCAAATAAGACTTCCATTTCGGAATTTATCATGGAGGGAAAATCAAAAGCTACAACTTATTCACACTGATGTGGGCGGACCTCAGAAAACGCCATCTTTAAAGGGTAGTAAGTACTATATTGCCTTTATTGATGACTGCACAAGATATTGTTGGATTTATTTTTTGAATTTTAAATCTGAGGTCATCGATGTATTCTGGAAATATAAGGCTTTTTGTGGAAAATCAGGTAATGGCACTGAGTATACTTCAGAAAAATTCAACAAGTTCTATAATGAAGCAAGAATTGAGCATCAACTAATAGCACCCTATACTCCCTAACAAAATGGAGTGGTGGAAAGGAAAAATAGGACGCTAATGGAGATGACAAGGTGTTTGCTTCATGAGAAAGAACTGCCAAAGAAATTTTGGGATGAAGCTGTAAATACTGCAGTCTTTCTGCTAAATAGATTGCCAACTAAGGCCTTGCAAAAGAATACACCATTTGAAGCTTGGTTTGGTTACAAACCTTTGCTACAAATCTGAAAATATTTGGTTGTCTTTGTTTTTCCTATGTACCTCAGGTGAAAAGAGATAAGTTGAGTAAGAAGGCTGAACCTGGAATTTTTGTAGGATACATCAGTCTCTCAAAAGCTTATAGGATCTATCAACCTCAAAATGACAAAATCATTATTAGTAGGGATGTTAAGTTTGTGGAAAATGACACCTGGAGCTGGAAGATAATGAAAAGCAAAAAAATCTAGAATTTCTAGATGAAGATGTTGATGATGTACCCGTTAGAGGCACAAGAACACTTTCTGATATATATCAAAGGTGTAACATTGCAATATTAGAACTAGGAGGATTTATAGAAGCTGCTAAGGATGGAAAATGGAGATATGCAATGCATGAGGAGCTCAAAATGATAGAAAAGAACAATACATAGGAGCTGGTTGACTGATCGTTGCACAAGAAGGCTATTGGAATCAAGTGGGTTTATAGAACTAAGCTCAATCCTGATGGTTCTATAAACAAGTACAAGGCCAGGCTAGTTGCAAAAGGGTACTCACATATATTTGGAGTAGATTTTTCCAGATACTTGCTCCTGTCGCTAGTTTGGATACTATAAGAATGTTGTTAGCTTTAGCAGCTCAACAAGGATGGAAAATTCACCAGCTTGATGTGAAATCAGCTTTCCTCAATGGCTACCTTGAAGAAGAAATCTTTGTAGAACAACTTGAAGGTTATTCTATCAAAGGCAAAGAAGACAAAGTGTACCTTCTAAAGAAGGCATTGTATGGTTTAAAACAGGCTCCTAGAGCTTGGTATAGTAGAATTGATACTCATCTTTTGAGCTTAGGCTTTCAAAAAGTCTCATCGAGTCTACACTCTATATTAGAAGAGAAGATTCTGATTTAACCATTGTCTCTTTGTATGTAGATGACTCGCTAGTTACAGGTAGCAATTTGGACTTGATCATATTGTTCAAGACTGAAATGATGGAGGTTTTTGAGATGACAGATCTTGGTGAAATATTCTACTTCTTTGGAATGGAAATTTGGCAAAAAGGACAAGAGATCTTTATATGCCAACAGAAGTATGCTGAAGAAATTCTCATGAAGTTCAAAGTGGAAAAATGCAAGTCTACAACAACTCCTATGAATCAAAAGGAGAAGTTTTGCAAAGAAGATGGAGCTGAAAAGGTTGATGAAGGACTTTATAGGAGCCTGATAAGTTGCCTAATGTACTTGACTGCAACGAGGCTAGATATTCTTTATGCTGTGAGTTTACTTTCAAGGTATATGCATTGTGCTAGTGAAATTCATTTCCAAGCAGCTAAACGCGTGCTTAGATATGTTAGAGGTACTGCAAATTTTAGCATAATGTTCAAAAAAACATCAAATTTTCAGTTTCTTGGATTTTCTGATAGTGATTGGGCTGGTAGCTCGGATGATATGAGAAGCACCTCAGGTTACTGTTTTAGTTTTGGCTCTGGAATGTTCTCTTGGTGTTCAAAGAAGCAAAATACAGTAACTCAATCTACAACTGAAGCAGAGTACATTGCAGCTGCGTCAGCTGTAAATCAAGCCCTTTGGATTCGAAAGCTGCTGGCAGATTTGTACATGGAACAAAAGAAGAGCACTGAAATCTTTGTTGATAATCAAGCTGCAATTTCAATTGCAAATAATCCTGTTTCACATGGAAAGACTAAACATTTCAAGATCAAGCTTTATTTCTTGAGGGAGGTACAACAGAATGGAGACATAGCCTTAGTGCAATGCAAAACTGATTTTCAGAATGCTGACATTTTAATCAAGGCTCTACCTAGAGCAAGATTTGAGTTTCTCAGAAAAAGACTTGGTGTTGCTGTTGTTGAGTCAAGGAGGAGTATTGAAAGTAGTGCCTCAAAAGCTCGAGATTAGTTGTATCTCAAAACACAACTTAAAAGTAGGATTAGGTTCAAATATATCAGTTGCAATGTTGTGTAGAAATCTGATTAGTTTGTTCCTAACTTTTCGGCTTTAGTTATTAGATATTATCTTAAGCTTATTTTACTCCTTTTCTTTAGCATTTCCAGTTATGATTTCATGTATATATGACAGTCATTATTTTTAATAAAGCAGTAACTTAAAAACTAAAATTTGTGCTTATCTTTCTTCATCCATATCTGTTTGTTTCTCTCCTACAGCTTCCCGCTAAATAAGAAATCAGGGTCACATAAATGGGGCGCAAGTAGGATGACTAGTTTCACTTGTTAGATGTCATACAATTATTTTAAAGACTGTGGACATAAATGTAGGGATGGGACTTAAAGGATTCGTGCATACCCAATCATTACTTATGTAATTCATCTGTTCCTTGCAAACTTACATTGCTATGACAATGGAAACTAAAGGTAATATCATTAGTTCCATGGTGGGATGATTATCAGTGGCAAGTTCCCATGTACCTACATCAAAAGAGGAAGTCAGTGTGTGTTATGCCATACCATAAGTTCAACTCATACATTTTGACAATGTGAAACAGGTAAAACATAGGTCCATAGGCCCTTTATCAGTCCAAGATGCAGGCCATTATTCTCAAAATTTTCCCAACCTAGTGCGTAGTGAAAATGTTTCCTACTTGGTCCTCTGTCTTGTAGAAGGACATGATGATATGACTCTTTTCAACATTATCATATAGGAAGTGATGACACATATCTATGTGCTTGGTGTGCTTGTGATGCACCGGGTTGTTAGCCATGTTGATAGCACTTGTGATGTCACACTTTATGGGAGTGCAATCAACCTTCACCACCAAAGTCTAGGAGTTTTTGCTTGATCCACAGAAGTTGAGCATAGCATAAGGATGTCGCAATATATTCTGCTCCAACAGTGGATAGAGCCACTGAGTTTTGTTTGTCAGTTGCCCATGAGACAAGACAAGTACCCAAAAAATAGGCCATGCCTGAGGTGCTTTTTCAATCAACTAGTATACAACACAGTTAGCCAGCAAATCCGACCAACTCAAATGAGGATCCAACAGGATACCAGAGAACTAGGATCATGGTCTTTTTGGGATATCTCAGAATTCGTCTCACTGCTTTCATGTGGGACTTCTTAGGATTTGATTGAAAATGGGCACACATCCCCAAACTAAATACTATGCCAGGTCGGCTAGCAGTAGGTATAACAGAGATCCAGTCACCCCTCTGTACTTGGTCTCTTATACACTTGTTCTAACTGTATTTATATCTAGCTTGGTGGTCATTGCCACGGGAGCGTCACTCACTTTAGCATCTTGCATGTTGAATTTTGTGATCACCTCCTTGATGTACTTCTGTTGATGGATAGACATGCCTCTAGGGCTTTGGTTTATTTGAAACCCAAGGAAAAAGTTTAGCTCACCCATCATGCTTATTTCAAACTCACTACCCATCAATGCAGCAAATGTGAATCCTAATCTCTCATTTATTCCTCCAAAACTTCCTCGACTATTGAGTTGGCCTCATCATATATAACATATGCACTATCTTTGACACATTTTGTTCTTTTATTAAAAACTTTATAGGCTTTGCTTTATGAGGAATGACCCAAGAAAATCTCCTCATGACTTTTGACATCAAACGTACCTAGAGCATCTTTTTCGTTATTGTGCACGTAGCATACACATCCAAAAGCTCTAAGATGTGCCAAGTTAGGTTTTCTGCCTTTTCGTAACTCATATGGAGTTTTTGTAATAACCCAACCTACTGGTGATATTTTTCGCACTAGGCCTAGGCCCACATGACTTTAAAATAGGTCACTAGTAGCTAAGACCTATTTACTTATATACCTAACATCTTTCCTATGTTTTTGCCAACGTGGGACTTCTATCTAAAGAGGAGTTATTGCATACACCCCCTCTATAAACTCAACATCCTTGTGAGGCTTTATCCATTGTATGGGATTTTCCTAAACTTAGCCTTGAGATTGCCCCGCCTCACTGAGATTTTCCTACTAACCCACATCGACAAGGTTGACACATGAGTGGATCTGATACCATCTATAATGATCTAGCCTGCTATGGATATTTTCCGCTTTGGCCTCAGGTTTGCACGACTTTAAAGTATGTCACTAGTAGGTAAGGACTATTTACATATATTTTGTCAATGTGGGACTTCTATCTAAGAATGGGTTGTTGCAATTTTGTTCAACATTGGTCTAATCATACATCTATTTGTCAAGTAGCAAGCAGTCTTTACTGCCTCTGCCCAATAGCTATGTGGAAGACCACTGGCAATCAACACAGTTCTTCCCATGTCTTCTAGAGTTCTATTCTTTTGTTCAACTACACCATTTTGTTGTGGTGTCCTGGGGGTAGAGAAGTTATGGACTACATTTTTAGTACAGAACTTCAAAAACTTGGAGTTTTCAAATTTTGTCCCATGGTTAGATCTCAAGCTCATTAGTTCATATTTTAATTTCTTTTGCACCATTTTCACATAGATTATGAACACATCAAAAGTTTCATCCTCTGTTATTAAAAAGAATTTCCATGTAAACCTGGTGTTGTCATCTACGATGACAAAGACATACCTATTTCCTCCTTGACTTTGTACATGAATTGGCCTGCGACAATCCATGTGAAGCAGTTCTAGTGGGCTGTGAGTACTTACCATGCCAATTGATTGGAAGGTGTTCTTAACTTGCTTCCCTTGTGCACATGCTCCACACACTTGATCCTCACTTACTTTCCCTTCTGGCAATCCTATGACCAGATCCTTAGAAATCAGCCTATTGATTGTTAAAAAGCTTGCATGTCCCAGTCTTTTATGCCACAAGATTGAGTTGTCATCCACAACACTAAGGCATTTTAGCATGGATTTTTTAGGACCCCCAACGTCCACCTTATACACATTCTTGTGCCTCTTCCCTTTCAGAACCAACTTCTTTGAGGCGGAGTTGGTCACTCTACATTCAGAGATTGTAAACAAAACATCATTTTCTTTGTCACACATCTGAGATACACTCGCTAAGTTGTGCTTGAGTCCTTCAACATAATACATATTATCTATGGACTGAGAATATGAGGGCCCAACTTTTCCAATACCATTAATCTCTCCTTGCTTTCCATTTCCAAAGCCAATGTTGCCGCCTTGGAAATTATTTAGTAGAAGGAAATTATTTTTATCTCCTATCATATGCCTGGAGCAAGCACTGTTTAGATACCATTGCTTTAGCCTTCCTCTTACTAATTCCTGCACAATTCAGCAAAGGTTAGTTTTGGATACCTAGATCCACTCGGGTCCCTTTTTATTATAGAAGGGATGAATTAAATCTCTCATTGCCCATCTGGGTAAGTTCTTCCTAGAAACCAGTTTCCAGATTTTTTTCCTATAAGTCTTCCTCAGATAAGTAAGATTATTCTTAACTGCTTCAGCATTCTTGTTACATTCATCTCTTAGGTGACCAGACTTACCACAAAGAGTGCACAAGGTGACAGATTCATTTTCAACAGTTTTGGATTCACTTATTCTGAACCTAATCCCATACTTAGTAGTAGAGTGACGGTGCTGCATATCATAGAGCAATAGGGAGGACCTGGTCCATCTCATAGTGTGCTCTAATTTAGCCTTAGTCTATTCCAGCTCCCTGATGAGAGCTTCATTTTTTCGGCAAGACTTAACAAATCATTTCCAAAGTTTTTCACCTTTTTCTCTAGAGCCATTTGAACATGATTCTTGACATTTTTTCTTTTCTAGAAGAATTAAGGTTGTTAATCTCTTCTTGAAGTTTATTATTGGTGGTTTCAAGATTCTCGTTCTCAGTTCTCAATAGGACATACTCTTCCAAAACATTTGCTTTAGTTTCACAAACAGAAAGGTATGCATCAATTAAGACTTGTGATAGTGACTCAAGTTTTTCCTTGGAGTAACAGTGTATATTCTTCTTAACATGTTCAAAACGTACCTTAGCCTCTTTCTGCTAGTTCATTCCATCATCAGGATCTGTTCCTGCCATTAAAACTAGGTTGTTCTCCTCTTCTGAGTCTGATCCACTCATTTGAGCTTCAGCATTGACTTCAATTTTGTCTTGGCTAATTTCATCATCAGACTCAAGTGCTACCAATGCCAGAAAATCATACCTTTCAAAACCCTTCATGGACAACAACGATCATTTTCGAGACCTTCTCCATCTGACTCTTCTCCTGATGAGTTGCCCATTGTTGTGAGTGCCTTTATTATAGTGATATATGCCTCTTGATTGGTCATTCTCTAATCCCTTGGAATATACTGTTTGCTCCTAGTTTCCTTGACCTTCTCAGAGTTGTTCTTCTTGTACTCTAGTTCCCACAGAGGACAAAAATTTTATAAAGTGGTATGGGCTTCCACACTTGTGACATACCTGTTCTCTGATCTCCTTATCGATATTTCTTTTCTAGTTTCTCCTCTGACCTGCCTAGCCTTTTATCAACATTCATCAGAACATCTTAGTCATCAAAGCAATATTCTCTTCTTCGAAGTCTTCCTTTTCAGTTACCTTGAGAACCAGGTTCTTCTCTTTTCTCTTCCTGCTCAGTGCCTTCTCTTGATTCTTTTTCTGTTCGTAATTTAGAAGGTTTCCAATCAGTTCATCCATAATTAGAACATCAAGATCGCTTGCCTCAGTGATAGCTTCCACTTTGCTCTCCCAAGATTACGGCAAGACACTTAGGAGTTTCCTTATGTCCTTACCAGTTCGGATAACCTCTCCTAGTGAGAAAATCTCATTAACTATAGCAGTAAATCATGTGTGCATATCTTGGATGGTTTCTCCTTTCAGCATTCTAAACATATATTGCCGGTTTAAATTGTTGATCTTGGAGAAACAACCACTACCTACAGCTCGATTTCAACACTTTCACTACTTCAAAATGAGCAACGTCAAGATTACAACTTTGCAATACTTGACTCACTCCTCACCTCACACACTAACTGATCAAAAGTGATTAACTCTGACTCTATCGGAAGCAAAACCCACTCCCCACCCAAAGTCGCTCAACTGAAATCCTCACTTACAATTATTGTCACTCAACAATGATTCTAAGTAGGATAGATTATCACTAGAAAGAAAACCAAACTCTAGATCTTTTCTTCAACTTTTTGCTCCCCAAAACGTTGGTTGCCTTTGCTGCTGGATTGTGTACTCTTCAGATGCAAAGACTGCTCTTCTAGGGTTTGGATTTTGCCTTATATACTACCTCTTAGAAGAGTCCTGATAGGAGACTCCTTCGTGACTCGTATCCTTGGTTTATTCTCGTAGGAGTCTTGTCTAATCTGGATCAGATCTTCCTGGTTAATGAGTCCATACCCTTTACTCCTATTCATACACTTTGCTTCATCTGGTGGGACATTCTAAACCTAATTTTTGTTTGTCATCATTAAAGCTGCTGAAGTCTATGCAGACGCCCAACAGATGCAAATTTCTTAGGTTAAATTCTTGCTCCTTACATCTGCATGCAAAAAGGTGAGGTCGCTCTTTACATTTCCATGTATAAGGATACCGTTCGGTACTATAGCCAAATCCTTTTTGTATATAGATTTCTTGTTCTAATCAAAGTATTCTTTTCAATGCCAAAACTCTTCATTCATCAAAACTCTATTTTTACTCACTTCAACCAATTCACTACAGGTCGGTAGAGCAGTGATGGGCTAATTAATGATGTGAACAAGATACCTTTGTTCTTGGAAACACCAAAAAAAATCAAACTATCAAATAATTATTGGAACATCACATCTTTTCATATGATTAGAGTTCCCTTTTGAAGTAAATGTTAATAGTATCATACTTCCCTTTTCGTTAATAAACTCATATTTACTAAGTACTTATAATCACTTAGCTAGCTCAATTGATTAAAGGTGCTGCTAATTATTGTTGTAGAAAAAAGAAATGCTCTTTTGCCATTTGAAATTTTGAAATCATACTACGGCTCCAGTGGGGTACCTTAATCAAGCAACTGCCTATGAGTCGCCGGCTCATTCTTCAACAGTCACGCGGTCAGAGCCCTGGCTCCTTTTTTTCGGCACTCGCTTCCTTCGTCTTAGCCCTGACTAAGGGTTGAAAAGATTTCTCAGGTTACTACAGCTTGAGTGGAAGGCGCTAAGCTTTTCTTCTCTCTAGGTTCTATTTTTTCTATTCAAAGCAGAGAAAGAATTTCTGACTACCTCTTCCTATCTCACCGATCAAAAGAGTGCAACCATGGCAAGCAAGACCCGAATATACGGGCTATTATACATAATACGGATCGGCGTATAATTCCTTTTTTATCTGTTAATTCAACTTTTCGAAATGAGATTTGTTTGACGTCACCTATAATTTAGAAAAAGAGTAAAACACACTCAACAAATATGTTTTATGTGTGTATGTATATATAAAGGCAATGCGATTATGAAGAAAACACATTCATCGAATGCGACTTATATGTAATTAGAATGTTTCTTTCCAAGTCAGGTGATATTTTTGTAATTAAAAATTGATTTTAGGAGATTTTTTATTTAAAATTTAGTAAATATGAGTTTGTTAACCAAAAGGGCAATATAGCCATCCCAAAAGCATCAACATCAGATTTTGTGAACATCTCCAATTTTTGCGATCGATCCAATTATATTATTATACACCTCGATGTTATTGAAGTGAAACCTATAACAATCAATCACTAAATGTACGTGTATTACATTTAGTTATAATCATTTAGAAAATAATTAAACATATTTGGTTCGACTAGTAATTGACCTGTGAACACTCTAATTACCAGCTACTACACCCCGCCCCATGGAAACAAAGTTCTGAAATCATATCTAAATTTGTTCGAATTTAGCTATACTTTGATGCTTTTGGTTTATGATTTTTGTTAATGACCATATTTGATGATAACTGATACCCAATAAATATAAGTTTGATATGTATGATTACTTCAGCTTATTTCATTCATATGATTACTTCTATTTTGGAGTAAAACACATTCATTGAATGTAATATGTGTATGTTAATAAAACATATTTAAAGAATGCGATTTATGTGTATTTTAATGAATTCATTCACGTATCATTTTAAAGTCACGTGATATTTTTTAACTAAAAAATTAATTTTAGGTTTTTTTTCAAAATTTAGTAAATATGAGCTTATTAACGAAAAGGGCAGTATGACTATCCCAATGCAGTCACTCTTATTATTAGCTACTACACCTAGCCCCATGGCAACAAAGTTATAAAATGTGCCAAAAGTCTTAAGTGTACTCCAAAATCGGGCCAAGTTTGCCATTTCCAGTTGGTAGAACGATTTAAAGTTTAACCACTTCAATTTCAAGTTTGAAGAGGTAGTTAGTTTTATAAAAACTCTGTATTCATTCACAAATAGCCATACTTCCTGCTCTTTATCAAGGAGATATAAAGGAAAAATTACTTTCCCAAACCTAGGGTGCGATCCTTTCTTGGACCTTGGACGGATGTGAAACGCTTCGTGTGACGGGTTGTGAGTGCATAATTTTCAACAATACTACAATGTCATTCACCTTCTTAGTGCTTGATCTTGCTAAGACTATTAATCAATATTGTAAATGACTACTGTATCTTTTTAGCTTTTAACAACGATATGAAGAATTAAAGAATGTTAAAGATTTTAGACAAAAGAAATAGAAAACTAACAGAACATCTTAATTCAAAAGTGTTCAAAATTTACTTTATATTTATTAAAAAGATAATCTACATATACAATATAATTTTTTGACAAAGAATAGTCTATGAGGCTTCACTGCTAATTGCTCCAAGGAATGTATTTGTGTATAGCTCTACTTCATTAAACTTACTACTAGTAGTTATTACTCCAACCAACTGTAGTGACCCTCTGAGTCATTATCGTGTTACTGCCTTCCTTTCATCAGGTAGACCTTTTTTATAGTGACCCCAAGTCATTTATAATTTGTCGGTGCTAACATTTCAGTCGCCTGATTGTTCGTTTGGATTTTGTATAGTTTTCCGTACTTCGAGGCCTTTATTACTTAAAAAGTCAACTTTGATTAAAAAAAATGCAGATAAAAAGTCTTGAGATGAAATTGTGATAGTTCCATCATCTTAGAAATGATCATTTTAGGCTAGAACCGCAGTTGGCAAGAGTTTCAAGGCATACTGTTCCAAGGCTTTCGCTGCGAGTTTAAACCATTAAGTGTTTTAGCTTTAAAATTAGCTCAAGTTTGATTTTGGTCAATTTCTTGAAAAACGCACTTAAATGAAAATTTGGATAGCACGATTAGCTCCACAACATTGAGTTTGGTCTAGAATGACATTTCATTCGATTCTCGAGGCTTCTGGACTCATTTATGAGCCCTCAGTAGTTTTGGCTAGAAATAATCCTTCGCAGTGGAATCCACTTTTTTATCGAAATGACCTTGTATGAGAATTTCGATTATACCATTGAGTTCGGAACATCAAATTTGATGGGTCAGCTAGTTCGTTTGCGCACACAATATTTCAAAAAGAAATTATTTTATTAAAATGGAGGAAGTACTTATGATCTCCTAGCTAGTTCAATTGATTAAACATGATGCTATTTATTGTTATAGAAAAAAAATACTTTTTTTGCCAATTGAAATACTGAAATCATATGTAGATTTGTTTGAATTTACCTATAATTTGAAAGAAAAGTAAAATGCATTCAGCGAACTCGTTTTATATGTATATATGCGATTATCAATAAAACGCATTTGTTGAATACGATTATCCGTATATGAGAATGTCACTTTTAAAGTCGCGTGATATTTTTGCAATTAAAAAATCGATTTTAGGATAATTTATTTAAGATTTAGTACATATGAGTTTGTCAATGGAAAAGGCTGAAAAGCATCAACATTAGATTTTGTGAACATCTCCAATTTTTGCGATCAGTCCAATTATATTTAAACACGCCTAGATGCTATTGAAGCGAACCCTACAACAATCATATTATATTTAGTTTTAATCATTTAGAAAATAATTAGATGTATATGAGTTGACCAATAACTGACCTGTGAACACTAATTACTAGCTATTCTAGTTTTCCAAAATGATGAATTATCTGAAGCCAATGAACTAATTTGTGAAGCAACAATAGAAAATTGACAAAAGAAAATTTTGCATCAGATATGTAGATATCAATAACATAAGTCCCCGGACCATGTTTGAAAAATCTATTTATAGATAATATCACATAGCGCGTCCAGCATTAATCAATGCACACAAAATACATCATTTTAATGTCTGCCATGTTCTTGTAGTTCTGTCATTAAGTGATAATATGATGTTCCAATGAATATGACTGTTTGGCTTTTTTTCTAGTGTCTCCAAGAACAAAGGTCTCTTGTTCACAGCATTAGCCCAATGCTACTCTACCGACCTTGACGGAATTAGTTGAATTTAGTAAAAAATAGAATCAAGTATGTAAATCGATGGCCCACAGAAAAACGGAGTTTTGATGGATGAGGAGTCTCATCATTGAAGGGATGCTTCAAAATCTATATACAAAAAGGATTTGGCTATACTAATGAAAGGTTTCCTTATACAAGGAAATGTAAAATATTAAGAGTGGCCTCGCCTTTCTGCAAGCACAAAATCCGCAGATGTAAAGGGCAAGAATTTAACCTGAGCAATTTGCATCTGTGTTTTGGGATAGTTGGGATTTAACAGTGGTTCGTGAAAAGGGCTGTTACTGAGTTGTAATAGTTCTAGGTAGTTAGTTTTTTTGATTATTGTGAGGTTTGTAACAAGAAGCGAGTTTGACTTCTCGGAGAGTTGTTAGATCAGTTTTAGTGAACTGTTGGATTGAGGTACTTGACGTAGTCCCTTAGATTGCTAAGTTGTAATAAAAAAACATTGCTCTTGAGAAGTTAACAAAGATTGTTATCAGAAATCTACGAGGTAGTTTGTGATTTTTTACTCCCTTGAGCAAGGGGTTTTCCATGATAATTATATGTGGCTTGTCAATTCTGTTCTTCTACGTATAATACATTAAGAACCTAGTTTTTTAATAGGTTTTTCAAAGTAACAAGAAGCGAGTTTGACTTCTCAGAGAGTTGTTAGAACAGTTTCACTGATATATTGGGTTAAGGTACTACCATATTAGAGTTAGTCCCTTATATTGCTAAATTGTAATAAAAAACATTGCTCTTCAGAAGTTAACGAATATTGTTGGCTGAAATCCTACGAGGTAGTTCATGGTTTTTTACCCCCTTGAGCAAGGGGTTTTCCACGATAATTGTGTGAAGCCTTGTCAATTCTGTTCTTCTACGCAAAATATATTAAAAACCTGGTTTTTAATAGGTTTTTCAAAGAAATATGATCCATTTACATAATTCTAAAAAGAGCAGTTTTAGACATGTATCTATGCTTGTTTGTAAATCTGTTAGAAGTAATTAAGATTTAAGAAAATAGAGAATGAGGCATTCCATTGAAGTAAATGATCTTTACAAAGGATTCATAAAGCTTTTGATAACTATGCATGAAGCCATTATCAACTATTCAAAGAGTAAGCAGAAAATTGAAATAGGTAAACCAAACTACAACTTTGGAGCAAGTAAACTACACAAAAGGGAAATAAACAGGCATTTTAAAGTTCTACAACCTTCATAAGATCTTCACATTTGTCAATAAGATTGCGGGCTATGATCCTGTAACTCTCATCGCTGTCATCTTCCCCGTCATGACGCTTCTCTGTTGAACCAAGAGGCTCAATGTCGCGTGGCACTGTTTGAAAAATCCCGACAGATATATTCTCCTTGTCATTTTCCCCGATGCACTTAGGGGGAACTACACTGCCACTCCCAATGTTGTCATGTGCATACTCAGTGGATTGTAAACAGTTTCTTCTGCAATATGATTCTCTGTTGAACGAGGAGGCACAATGTCGCAAGCCATTGTTTGTGAAACCTCCATAGACAAATTCTTGTCATTTTTTCCCACAACATTTGGGAGGAAAACCAGGAGGAACTGAAGGGTAATTCGGAATATCATTAAGGCTACAAAGATGTTTAGATCTTCTTTTACTTCTGCGTCCATGAGAAACCCCTTTCAATGCATCAACTAGAAATAATATTTCTTTTCTCCACCATTTCAAATACGGTGTAGTTACATCTTGTTCAAACGGCCTAGACGGATAGTATAACCTCAAATCAGAATCAATAGGTCTGCTATAGTTGTACCAGGCAATTTCTGGACTTGAAGGCAAACGAGGTATCCATTTAGGGAAGTCTTGATCATGTCCAAAGTGCATTGCTACCTGATTAAGTCAATAAGGCTCTTGACAATCCAAACCAACAAGCTTAGACGCCCTCGAGCATCAAATGAAAGACTTCATTTCTTGATCCAAATTTTGCCCTTCAACTACTGTCCATTTTTCTTTTTCATGTAAAACTTGGGAACTAACCAACCTTCCACAGCCAATGCGTATGGCCTCCACTGAAACATCTCTCCCGATGATTCAATGGTAGTCCTTGCATTAATTACACCCGATTGTTTCACATTGTGCAACCGTCCATTCTCACCCCTCTTAACCATTTTGCTATTCCTAGTCTGCTCTGGCTGCAAAGTTACCAACCTCTTGCAAGCCCAAACTTGAACAAATAACAATGGTGCCCAAAGACTAATTTCTAGAATGTTATATGTGTCTCCATCATCTCCATTACTACCTGGCTCATTTGATGAAGCCATTATCATAGTCTGTTTTAGCAAAGCTCAAGTCCTTGTATATGCTAGCAGGAGCAAGCGCTAGCAGCATTCCTCTGCCAAGATTAACAACTACACTGAAAACATGTGTACCTATTTAATCATAGTCATTACCTGGAAACACATATCTTGTTAATTCCTACCACCGTTCATGAAAACATTCTTCCACCTAGTACAATTATCAGCCTTCAATCCGATAAGCTTTTTTCGCGCCTTTTCAAGATTTTCATTAATTTCTACCAACTCAGGGAATTGAAGGGGGAGCAAAACAGGGTCACCAAAAAAGAAAACCCTCCCAAAATCAAAGCTTCATCTGTATGGTTATACACTGAACCAATAATAGCCTCATAAATACCAGCAGCTTTCCATATAGAGTGATGGACGGATTTCCGTAACTTCGACCCATTTCTTCCATTTGTTCTGGTGTTGTCTACAGCCATTAAAAGAGACTTTCAATAGCCATTCAGATTCGGATGAAAAAGGAAGTGAAGGAAGCTTCAAATTTGGACCTTCAAAGGAAGAAACGATGGGTTTCAAGAAATGGGCTATTTATAGTTGTGGGATTCCACCTAATGGTGAAATCATAAACTCTTTTCTTTCATCAAAGATTGAATCTTCCATTGATTCTTCAAAATGAAAATTTCACCAAGAGAGTGAGTTTTTTTTCTGAATTGATGAGAAGAGTCTTTGCACGAAAAATCTGAAGGGAAAAAAAAACTTTCAGGTATTTATATTATGGATTAACTAATACATAATCACAAAAAATAGAGAAAAATAACACAAGGATTTAACGAGGTCCGACTATGCCTACTCCTCCTAGCAAAAAAGAGAAAGTTTTCCACTATTAAAGAAAAAAAGTAATTTTCAATGCTTTCAAACCCTTAAGACTACATTGTGAATTGTTTGTGTCATCTAGAATCTCCTATAATATTCCCTATATATAAATTCCAAATAGTTCCAAACCTACAGGGAAAAGGTTTTCCCAATCCTAGAAGAACAATATATTACTTTCTCAAATCTGTTAGGAAGAGGGTTTCCTACACTAACAGAGATTATGAGTTTCCTAAAATATACAAGGAAAGAATTCAAGACATAATCAATAAAGAACTAACAAATCTTTCCCTTAGTTTGAATTTCCTTCATCAATTGACATAACATCTCTCTGCGTCGCCTTTAGCCCTTCAAAGAGCTTATAAATACCTAAGACACCTTAGATCTTAAGCTAAGACCTGAGTTGTTCCTCATATGTGTATAGAATCAACTTGATGACTTCTAATGTGATGGGATCAATAATTAGGTATTCAAAATGTATTACATATGGTTTGGGAGTCATAAGACGTCTCTTACATCGAGCCAAGTCGAAAGGATTCCCATTGCTATGTTTCGGTATGAGTTTGTATAGGGACCAAATTCAAATGGTCATATCTCTTAGAACATAATTAATTAGGCGACTCACTACCCATAAAAAATTAAAGGTGTTTGAATTATCTTTCCAACGAATCCAATTTTGCCTTATTCAGAGTTCAAAGTAAACGTTATGGCCATGTCACCAAGGCTTGTTTAGACTGTGAAATTCGGCGGGTTGATTTAGTCTGCCAAATACATTTGGTGTATCGCCGATTGTGATTGTCAAATGGCTCCAAAAACCTTCGGGAATCGTCATTTTAGGCGGTCAAAAGGTCCCATTTAGTGGTCCACTGAATGGTTCGGCGATGGGAGCCCTAGACCACCAAATTTGCAGTAAGGACTCATTAAAATATTTTTGTTTTTTTACTTTTGATGATATTTTTACATTCCTAAAAGGGGTTTCGGCCCTTTTAGCCTGGATTACCCTCCTAAGCCTATTTTCATGGCCTAATAACCTTTTCCTTCACTCATTTCAAATTTCTCTCTCAAGGAAGAAGACCCAAGTCCTCCCTTGAAGAACAAGCTCCTATTTCTTTCAAGATCTTCGCCCAATTTAAGACTCCTTCAACCTTCTTCTCTATTATTGCTCTAAAGTATGTGGGTTTCTTCATCTATGGGTCCTTTCACTCATGGAGTTCAAAACCCTTTCCAGCTTAATCTTTATTTCATGGTTCATTTTATTATGTGTACTTCTTATTCTTACTTATATGCATGATTCATGTTGGAAGTTATCATTGACACTATGGAGGTATTTATGGATGATTTTTCAGTTGTGAGTGATACTTTTTAATCATGTCTTGAGAATCTTTGAAAAGTATTCCAAAGGTGTGTTGCCTCGAATCTTGTGCTTAATTGGGAAAAGTGCCATTTCATGATAAAGGAAGGCATCGCGTTGGGTTATAAAATTTCAGGTATGGGCATTCAAGTTGATCAAGCTAAGGTAAAGGTGATTTCCAAGTTGCCTCAGCCTATCTCTGTCAAGGGAGTCCGTAGTTTCTTAGGCCATGTAGGTTTCACACCCATTATGCAAGTTGCTTGAAAACGATATTGTGTTTGTGGTTGATGATGCTTGTATAAAGGCTTTTGAATGTTTGATAGAAAAACTTACTTTGGCTCCTTTGTAGTTGCACCTGATTGGAATCTTCCTTTTGAGTTGGTGTGTGATACAAGTGGTGTAGCTTTGGGTGTTGGGTTGGGTCAGATAAAATACAAGTTGTTTCATCCTATTTATTGTGCAAGCAAGATGTTTAATGTTTCTCAAATGAACTACAACATTACGGAACAAGAACTATTGGTCTTGGTGTATGCGTTTGAAAAGTTAAGAGCCTATCTCTTGGGCACTAAAGTGATTTTTCACACAGATCATGCAGCACTAAGGTACTTGATGGCTAAAAAGATGCAAAATCTAGACTCATCTGGTGGGTCTTTTTGTTGCAAGAATTTGATTTCGAAGTAAAGCACCAAAAGGGTTGTGAGAAGCAAGTAGACGACCACTTATCTAGGATTGTGGCAAATGAAGAGGTGACTGAGGAGAATAATTGTGCTGATGCATTCCCTGATGAGTTCTTCATGATGATGTCTAATGGAGCTTTAACTTGGTATGTTGATTTTGCTAACTATGTTGTTTGTGGGATTGTTCCTGATGATTTAAAGTCATACCAAGTGAAGCGATTTATATTTGATGCCAAGAAATATTACTAGGATGAGCCTTATTTATTTTAGGAGTATGCTAATAACATCATAAGAAGATGTGTGTCTGAAGAGGAAACGCAAGCTATTCTTGATGCTTGTTATGCCTCTCTGGTGGGAGGTCATCACGGTGGTGTTTGAACTGCAGCAAAAGTCTTGCAATGTGGCTATTATTGGCCTACTTTGTATCAAGATGCGAATACCACGGCAAAGCGGTGTGTGGAATGCCAGAAATAAGGTAATATCTCCCATAGGCATGAATTGCCTCTCACTCCTATTTTGGAAGTTAAATTGTCTGATGTGTGGGGATTGATTTTATGGGACCATTTGTGAGTTCCTATGGGAACAAATTTATTTTGGTGGTTGTGGATTATGTATCTAAATAGGTGTAGGCAATAACATTATGTCAGAATGATGGGCATAGTGTTATTCGTTTTCTCAAGAAGAGTATTTTCACAGGGTTTGGCACACCGAGGGCTATTATCAGTGATGGGGGTTCCCATTTTTGAAATCAGATATTCACATCCTTACTAAGTACTTATGGAGTCAAACACAAGGTGGAAACACCTTATCATCCCTAAACCAACGGCCAAGTTGAAATCTCAAATCGGGAAATCAAAAATATCTTGGCTAAGATAGTGAATGCTAGTAGAACTGATTGGGCACAGAAGTTGGACGATGCTCTTTGGGCATATCGTACTGCTTTCAAAACGCCCATCAGGATGTCTCTATAACAATTGGTGTTTGGGAAATCTTTCCATCTGCTTGTTGGTATTGAGCACAAAGATTCTTGGGCTTTGAGAGCCAATAATCTGAATTCAAAAAGTGCTTCGCAAGATAAAGTCGATCAATTGCCAATTTGGAGGAATTTCGCCTCCGCGCATATGAAAGTTCAGCTCTATATAAGGAAGGGTTGAATAAGTGGAATGATGCTAAAATTTTACATCGGGAGTTTAGAGTTGATGATATGGTATTGCTCTTTAATTCTCATTTGAGACTTTTCCCGGTAAGCTTAAGTCCAAGCGGCTGGGTGCTTTTAAAGTGATCCATGCTTTTGGGAATGGTGTTGTTGAACTTGAAAAAGAGATGGGTCGATATTCAAAGTCAATGGACAAAGGTTGAAGATCTATTTGGATGTAGATCTGAGAGAGGTTTGATTGATGTCGTGCTCTTGGTCGATGCTTGCAAGCATGATCACGTCATGCCATGGCATTAAATAAGGCGCTTCTTAGGAGACAACCCAAGTTTTTAGTAGTTTTTAAAAAACGTGTGTTGAGTGTACAGGTTGAAGAGGAGAAACATATTGCAGGTGCAGATGGCGAGTAAATTTCCATTTTGGCGATTCTCCAATCCACTTTAGCGAGGTGCCTGAGCTCGCCTTTTGGAGGTAAAAAATGTCCCCATGGACACCAGAGAGATTGGTGAGCTTCCTCACTATTTGGTGAGTCATCGAATCCCTTTAGCGAGGATGCTCTTGCCCACCAACTAGGACTGCAGATAAGGATGTAAAACTAGAGGGATTGGCGAGCTGCAGCAACATTTGGCAACTCACCTAATGACTATGGCAATCCCGATCGAGCTCACTAGATATATTCCATTATCAGGCCTACCTCAGGCTAAAAAGGGCAAGGACGTCCCAGCTTGGTGACTTGTTGACCCAGTTGATGATGTTATTAACCTCGCCAATTGAATCGACAGATTTTGATGGGGTCAGTCTTTATTTAAAGGATCCCTCATTTCAGATTTCCCTTTTTATTCTACTTTCTCTTTCTCTCCTCCTTAACCCTTTCACATTCCTCATCATATTTCTTCGTCTTTAGCTCATTTTTGGTGTTATTTATTTCTGGATTTCACGTCTTAGTATCGGTGTTTGTGTCTTTGCTCAATTATTTTTCTTTTAAGTTTGTTTTCTTTCCTTATTGTGTTGTTGTTCATAATGTTTGTGCTTGGGTATGTTCGTGAGTGCTTGGTTTTGTGTTTGAACTATGGAATTGTTGTTAGACTTGGACCACACCTCTTTGTAACCTAGGAATGATAAACGGATGTGAGTTTGAGCATATTATGCTTATTGGATGTTAAATTGTTAGTGTGTGTAATTAGGCATGAGCTCCATAGTTTGAAAATGCTCATTTGTGCATATCATTGCGTTGGATTTTGCATTGTCTTGTTGGGTTCACTACTAATTTAGTAAAAATTGATATGTGGGTGATGTTTGGATTATGGGTCATTGGCTTAAATTGATGGTTTGATTATCCTGTTGATGGATGGTAATTGGAATAACTTCTTATTCCTAAATCAAATGGTTTTGCTCGATGATGGATTAGTGACAATTTTCTTAAGGACTTAATCATCAATTTGGTACCCATAACTTATTTTTCCTGATATATTCTAACCATTCGGGATGTTATGAGTGCTGGATTATGTGTAAATGCATGGGAAATTGTGTTTTGAAGTTATTTGAGATGTTTATGTTTTGAATTGGTGAGGAAATACCAGATCGGCAACTTGCCCTTTAGGGTGCTAGATTGCCTTTCCAAGCCTTGAATTTTTTGGATCACATGGATCTCGCCAATTGTCTCCTGACCTTGCCTGGTTTACCCATTTTATGCTGAAACTTTTTAGATGGTTCAGTGAGGTCCTATAACCTTACCAATTGGATTTGTCAACTTGCCTTATGGGTTTGGATCTTGCTGAATTGTCCAACTTCAAATAAAAGCCCTTTGGGATGGATCAGCTAGCACAACTTTGCTCGCCAAACTATTCGGTAACTCACCAACCCAATTTGCCAGATACAGACACAATTTTTAATGTATATATTTTTACTACCATTTTCAATCTGATTTTGAATAAACCTTTCATCCACTTGTCTTCGCTGGTGTATTGTTTTACAGGCATGGCTAGATCCAAATAATTGATGGGATTTTTGATTTATGAGATCGAGGGTCATGCCTAGAGACATCAAGGAGATATAGTTATCAAGAAGTCTAGGTCCACATAGGCTTCTCAACATAGGCCAAAGCGTGTGAGGGAGTTTGAGATGGAAAAAGGGAAAGGGAAAAAGCCTTGTGGCTTAGACACCCACAGTCGAATTCCAACTCTGACTCGGCCGAAGTGGATTGGATGGACGATGATGAGTCCAATGAATACCAAAATCATCCTTTCACCCCAGTCCCTGCCACTACTAAAAAAATTATGATTAGCGACCTCAAAATTATTGACTTCAATTGAAGTCGATAATTTTTGACTTCCGGAAGTCGATACCGTTTACAAAAATAAACAATTAAAAAAACTTAAGAAAATCGACTTTAGAAAGTTGGTATTTTCTGTGAAAAATGCGGAAAAATAATATAGCGACCTTCGGAGGTCAAAACTTTTCCCGAAAAAAAATAAATACTAGAGAAACTGACCTCCTGAGGTCGCTATTAAATTTAATAAATAAATAATAATATTTTATTTTATCTCAATTAAATATTAAAAATTAAAAAATATATATTTTTAATTAAATTGTCCTCCAAAGGACGGTAATGTGTAAAATAACAAAAAAAAGGATAAATTTTTTATCTACTTCTAGAAGTCGGTATGTTTAAGTTTTATATAATTAAAATTACTTTTCATTAAAATATGTATATAGTGACCAGGGGAAGTCGATACTTTTTTTATTTAATTGTTTTACTAATCCCGGCCTCCAATGACTGGTAATATGACAACAAATCAAAATTAAATTTTAATGTTATTTGAATGAAAAATACAAAAAAAAAAATTAAAAATTAGAGCAATGATTTTATGTAAAATATAGAATAAATTAATGTAAATTATTGATCTGCTAATGTCGGCATTAATGTGATTATTTTTATTTTCATTTTAATTTAATGTGATACCGACTTTCGGAGGTCAGTAAATTTTATATTATCTAACTGTTTTTAATAAAATCGACATACAAAGGTCAATTTTAAAAACTTTATTTACTAATCATTATTGTTGTATATTGTGTATAATCTTAACTTTTTATTTTATGCCTATGATTGACCTTTTAAAAGTGTAACATTTTTTTGTAAATTTTATTAAAAAAACTAGAATTAGTGGAATAGACAATAAATAAAACATCGATAATTAAATTCAAACTATGAAATAACATTGACATTAATTAAGAGATATTTTATATATATATATATTCATAAAATAATGTAACAAATTCTATCAGTCTGATGCGCATATATGTGTGTGTGTGTCAATTATATGAATGTTCATAAATTCGAACTTAAAATGAATCTCTCATGTAGAAATGTCGTCAGCAAAAAAATGATAATCCATCAAAGTTGTGTGGAATACGTTAATTGTAGTAGGTTATATACACTCGTTGAGTATTGTAACAAACAAAAATCCGTATATTAATTAATTGTTTGAGTATGATACGTAATTAATTAAGAAAATACTGTTTAATTCAAGTATTAAGTATGTTGTTTATGAGGTGATAAATCATTGTTGATTGATAAACTATAATTCATCGGAGATGTATGAAATACGTTGATTAGAAAATTATACATTGAGCATTGTAATATATATATACATACATACATACATACATGCGTCGACTTTTTTAGATCTTGAACTCCATTATTAAATATGATTTTAGTTCTGCCATTAAATTCAAGTATGAAGTATGTTGATATAAACTACTATTACAATACTCGCTAAGTTATATATTTAACAAATTATATCAAGTTCTATAAATATCAACCTCCGTGAATAATCGATGATCTATTTGCCTATAATAATTTTATTGGAATAATATAAGTAAATGTAGATAACATATAAAAAAAATCCTTCAAAATTTGGCCTCCATTGATTGGTAAATTGAAAATCTATATATATAATATATATATTTTTACAATATCAACATCTTAAGATCGGTATTCATTATATAGTTTTATTTAAATTAATAAAATTTTCATCTCAACGGATCGGAATATTTTAGTTATTACTTTGGTTAAATAATACCAACTTCTTGAAGTTGGTCTCTTTTAAATATTTACTTTAATATTAATCAATAAGATCAATTCAAAGTATATTAATACCATGTATATATTAGTAAAAGTGAGTTTTTTAAACAAAAATACCGACTTCCAAAAGTCGGTATAATTTTAGATGACCCCGCCTTGAAAAAATATTTTCCCCGCTTAGACAAATACTCTTCTCTTTCTCTAAAAAAAACTCTTCTCTTTCTCTTTCTCTGAAAAATGCCCTAAGTCGTTTCTCTTTGGCTGACGATCTGAAGCATTTGGTCTACGCAGGGACTACAGTGAACTGAAGCATCTCCTTTTCAACTTTCAGGTTGGTTTCATTATTTCCCTTTTCTGATATGCTAAGACTGATTTCTACTTTCGATTTCAAGTCTGATTATGCTTGTTGCTTCATCTTTTTATGTTTTCTGGATTGATTTTTCTCATGGTTGGTTGGCTAGCTGTGTGTTTATTTCGTAAAAGAATACGGTGTATATATGTATGTAGAACAAATAATAATGGAAGCTACTTTTGCACTCTACGTGTTTGTCGAAATGCCTCACTAGGTGAAAGTAGTAGATCTATGGGACATAATTTTGTTCAGAATTCTAGAATATCGGATATGCTTGGTGATGCTTTTGGGATACATTTTGATTTTGAATTTGGGGAATATGTAGAAGAAGCTCCTAACGAAGAAGTAAATACCTTTTATGAGCAATTGCGTGATGCTAGTCGTCCTTTGTTCAACGGGAGTCTGCACTCTAAATTGTCTGTTGCAGTTAGATTGTTAAGTGTTAAGTCTGGTTGGAATGTTACTCAAGGAGCAATGGACTCCATGATCGATCTCATGAAGAAATTAGCTGATCTCAATGTAGACATTCCTGATTCTTATTATAAGGCAAAGAGATTGGTATCTAAGTTAGGGCTTTCCTCGACCAAAATTGATTGTTGTGAAAATGGTTGCATGTTATACTTTAAGGATGATGTCGATCTAGAATCTTGTAAGTTTTGTAGTCACCCTCGCTATAAGCTTGGTTATGGTGGAAAGAAACTTGTTATCAAGGCAATCCACTATTTACCTCTTATACCAAGATTGAAGAGGTTGTATGCATCAAATAGCTCTGCTCCCCATATGACATGGCACAGTGAAAATAGAAGACCACCTGGTGTCATGTGTCATCCATTCGATGGCGAGGCATGGAAACATTTTGATAGAACTTATCTAGATTTTGTTGTTGAACCAAGGAATGTTAGGCTGGGCTTATGGGCCAATGGTTTCACCCCTTTTTCAGTTGGAGCTGCACCATATTCTTGTTGGTCTGTGTTTATTACACCGTATAATCTTCCACCTGAGATGTGCATGACAAACCCATAAATATTTCTAAATTGTGTCATTCCTAGTCCACACAATCCAAAAGGGTTGATTGATGTGTATTAACAACCTTTAATTGATGAGTTGAAATTCTTATGGTATGAAGGAGTTGAAGCATGGGACATTTCTCGTAAGCAAAATTTCACATTACGTGCTACTTTAATGTGGAAAGTTAGCATGTCCCTATTATATGGAAGATCGTTCACATTAAAACATGGCCGAAAAAATTCATGGTTTGACTGCCATCGTCGGTTCTTACCACCTAATCATGAGTTTAAAAGATTGAAATATGCATTTAGAAAAAATAAAATTGAACGAGATGGTCCTCCCCCAGTATTAACAGGTCATGATATTTGGGAGAGGGATCAAAATTTTCCAAAGGTAACTGAGGAACGACCATACAAAATGGATGGGTATGGTGTTGCACATAATTGGACTAAACAAAGTATATTTTGGGAGTTACCTTATTGGAAGGATAATTTTCTCAGACATAATCTTGATGTCATGCATATTGAAAAGAATTATTTTGATAATCTATTCAGCACTATAACTGATGTGACTGGCAAGACAAAAGATAATGTTAAGGCTAGACTTGACTTACAAAAATATTGTAGACGTCCAGAGTTACATTTACAAGAGTTTACCAATGACAAGTTGCTTAAGCCTAAGGCCAGTTATACATTCACAATGGAATAGAAATGGAAAATTTGTGAGTGGGTGCAGAGCTTGAAGATGCCAGATGGTTATGCCTCGAATTTGGGAAAGAGGGTTGACATGGAGCACGAAATATTACATGGAATGAAAAGTCATGATTGTCATGTTTTCATGGAACAATTACTCCCGATTGCTTTTTGTGGATTGCCTGAAAATGGATGGAAACCGATGGTAGAGATTAGTTTGTTCTTTAAAGATTTGTGTTCCAGCACATTGAGAGTAGAAAATCTGGTTCTAATGGCTGAAAATATTGTTGTTATCAGCAATAAGCTGGAGAAGATTCTTCCACCTGGGTTCTTTGATGTGATGGAACATCTTCCCATTCACCTTGTTCATGAAGCTCTACTAGGAGGTCCAGTTCATTATAGGTGGATGTATCCTTATGAGCAGTAAGTAATTAACTATAACCCATTTATTCATATTTCTTTAATATTTATATATGTATATAATGTAAACTTTTATAGGACAATTGGCATGTAGAAAAGGAGTATTAAGAAAAAAAATAGGGTGTAAGGTTGTATGGTTGAAGCATACCTTGCTAGAGAAGGAAGCCACTTTTATTCTTACTACTTTCATGATCAAGTGTCGTGTTTGAGAAACAGACCTAATCGACATGCTGATGCGGAGATTGATCCCGCAATACAACCAATATCAATCTTCAACCAGCCAGTGTAGGGTTCCAAAAAGTGTACATTACGCAAACTTACATAATTGGAGAAAAAATCTGCAGCGCTTCATGTCTTGTTGAATTTCCCAGAAGTCCAACCCCTTTTTAAAGTAAGAAAATTAAAATTTTAAATAATATACTCAACTCCAATTTTATCACGGAAACTAACTATATTTTTAATATGATCGTACAGTTATTTTGTGAGCCAGCATAGCTATGATCAAGTGTATTCATTATTCACAACGTGGTATACTGATTGGGTAAGTGTTGTACTATACACATAATAATAACAAATTATAGTACTCTTCTTTGTACTGACCTTATTTTTTTTAATTTACTAACTATATATAGGCATACAATTCAGAAAATGCAGCCACATTTGATCAATCTTCCAAGAAAATGCCTCTACTTACATTGCTCCAGCTTCTTATTATAATATATTTGTACCCAATGTGGCGCCAAGATTGGGTTATCAAACTCTGCAAGGATATTTACATCTTGGTTCTGAGTCTACCAATAGTCTCAATACTACTAGTGGATCAATTGAACTTTCAGATCTTCATCTTGGATCCAGTGGTTCGGAGCATAATACTCCCACGACCCAGCAATCAGATGCCCATGTTCCATGACCGGGTGGCAGAGATAGTTTTCGGAGACAGATTGTCGAACCTAAAGGCTACATGTATGATCTTCTTAGTTTTCGGCCAACAATCAGATGCCCATATTATTGAATTTTTGAAAGTTGATCTTCTAGTTGAGCTTAAGTTTTGTCGTAGGATAATTCCGGATAAAGGTTTAGCACGTGTCATCTTAAAATGCATCGGAATACACTATGATGATCTATATCCAAGTTGGTGTAAGATTCCAATGAAAGTCCAAGGACAGATGTTCAATGAATTTAAGGTAAGAATGTTATCAATTAAATTTATATTATATGTATTTAAATTCACACCACACATTTCTAGATGAAAATTAATATGATTCTTTCTCGATTCTTATTAATATCTACTTATTATTTTATTGCAGAAATATTATGTATGGGCTCCCGAGCATGAGGAAAAAATTCAAGCTAACTTCAATTACAAAGCTGAAAAGTTGCTTGCAGGAACATTTTGTGAATGTCGGAGACATAATAGAATTCCAAAATTTATGGTGCTAGATCAGTGGGCCAAGTTCAAGAATTTTGGAATACTGATAAAAGGTTTAAAAAGAGGAGTAACATTGGGAAAATGGCTCGCGCATTGGAGAAAGGTGGTTCTCTGCACACTGGTGGAGCTATTAGTCAGCTTACTAGAAAGAAGAGAATGGTAAATTTTATTTAATTCAATAAAATAATTTTTTCCTTTTTGATAAGTATTTTTTGACAAATAATGATCACATGCTATATATCATTTTTGCAGGAAAAAGAATTGGGTAGGCCAGTATCTCAGGAGGAGTTATTCAAGGTCACTCAGACAAAAAAGACGACAGACCCACGGAAGGAGAAAAATGGATTGAGCCACGTGCTCAAGAGACATATGTAAGAATTTCAATCAATTTATATATATAAATTCTCTCTTGCATGGTCATGATTGGTGATATAGTGATATGTGTTTCACTACATATTATAGATGTCTCTGAATGTTATTAACATGAGTTGAAAATGGAAGTACCTAAGATATAGATATAAATGGTTTCTGCTTTACTGGAAGAACCCCAACAACCCTTTTGTGAATTTTTACGAAGAGAGTAATATTAACAGTCGTTAATATTGCTTTTATTGTCTTTAGGAATTATCATTTGCTTTCCACTCTAGTCGTTTTGTTTCATATCTAGTATTTTTTTACTTTTGGGGATGATATTTTTGGAAATGAGCGTCTTTTGGAAACAACCTCTCTATCTATATGAGGTAGTGGTAAGGTCTGCATATATTTTACCCTCCCCAGACCCCACTTGTGGGATACCACTGGGTATGTTGTTGTTGTTGTATTGTTGTATTTCCTTTTCCATAACTACTTTGCTTGATGTGATATTTTTATTCTAATAGTTTTTCATTTAAATTATAGGAGAGGTTAATGGAAAAACTGCAGGAGTATCATAGTATCCTACCTGTGGAAAGTCAACATGCACCACTGTCACAAGAAATTACCGAGCAGTTGTGGCGAGAGAGTGCAGGTAAACTGGTAAAAGGGGTACTCTATGGTTACACAGAAAAGGCCTATCATGAGAAGAAGGCTTGGTTTTATTGTGTATTATCTTCAAGCATTGATGGTCTGGATAAAGCGACACTATCTAAAATGGAGGATAAGATATCTTTGCTCACTGCCGAACTTGCTGCAGTAGCCGAAAGAGAGAAGAAGAGAGACGAGCAAATTGCAGTAGATAGCCAAAGGTATGCGGAGCTTCGAGCCCATAGTTGTATTTAGTAAACATTTCACGTTTTGTACTAATATTTTGATGATATTTTGGTTTTATTTGAATGGATTCAAGTTTTAATTAGTTTACCTCTAAAGTAGTGTAATATAAATATTGAAATTGCTCTGTTGGAACTCTATTAAGGTTGTTCAATTATGCATACAAATGGACAAGAAAATTGTAGCAATGTGCTGCTAATTCTGTTTCCAGAAAATCGACTACGGGAAGTCGCAAAGAGGTCGATTTTGCAGTAAATAAATTAATATTGACTACTAGAGATCGGAATATCAAAAAATAAAATTATATAAATCAATAATATCGACCTCAGTGGGTCAAAAAATCAAGAAAAAAAATTGAGATAAAAATAAAGAATATCGACCTTTAGAGGTCGAAATTTTCAAAATAAAATAGAAAATAAATAAATAATTTTGACCTCCAGAAGTCAAAATATTAGAAAATTAAAATAATAAAAATATATAATACCGACCTCTTGTGGTCGGTATCAATAATAACATTTTCTTATTTAAACGACCTCAGGAGGCCGAAAATATTAAAATTTAGAGAAAAAATATATACTTTAGTGACCTCATAAATTCAAAAATTTTTAAAAAAATAAAATTACTAATTTTTCGACTTAAAATACAATCGACTTCGTGAAATCGGATGAAGTCGAAAACTATCGACCTCCAGAAGTTGGTATGGAAAAGCAACCAAGGTTTTTCTAACTTTGGGTCAGAGTCGATAGTGAGTCGGTAATTACAATAATACCGACCTCCGGAAGTCAGTATTTCGTGGTTGGTTTTTCCTGTTCTTTTAGTAGTGTGCACCACTGGCACCACCACCACAGCCTAGAGTTTATATACCTAAATAGTTGCAACATACCCAAACAAAGATGTGTTCCAAGGTTGTACATGACCTACTGGTTGATCCACCACCATGGGCAATGCCTTTTATCCCCCCACATGTCATGCCCTAAGAGGGTACACTTGGTGTGGCCAGCACTCAGAGACTATTGCTAGCCCCCAAGAAAACCACTCAGCTTCATCACATTCGTTCAATCACATTCTAATAACGGAGGACATGAATGAATAAGAAATACATAAATGGAAAGTAATGATAAAATGAAAATCAAAGGCCAACGGCAAACAGTCTATCCATCTACTAAGTAGGACTAGTGTGAAAGAAACTAGTCAATAATAACATCCAATCACACCTCAAACATCTCTTCTATGATGTCTCTAAAACATCTGACTAAGTGGTACCAATGACAGACCCATGGCCACCTTAAATAAAATAAAAAAGCTAATCTCAATGCTAGAAGGAAAAACATAATATCCTCTGAAAGCAGGGGAGGACTCACTAATTAGTTAAATGCACGTAGGTCCTCAACGGGGCGCCTGTTGATGACCGCTAGTATCTGTCTCTTCATCATGAAAAGATGTAGGCACAAATGGACATCAGTATGTAGAATGTACGGGTATGGCAGAGAGAAACATATAAAGGAAGAACAACATCAACTCAAATAGCTCAACTCAAGAAGTAGGAAGCTCCATCATCATGTCAAGAGTCTAAAGTAAGAATGCAATTTAGACATTGACTACTCATCTATCATCTACGTCCCATCCACTCAAAGTACTATCAAGGCCTATTTGGGAGTTTCACTAACCGACAACCATCACCTATGAGCTGGTGATGATACAACGAAGCAATGTCGTTGCCACATCTATCCACTACCTTGCCAGGGTATAGGACATCCCATCAATGGATCCAAAATTAGTAACAGCAAATCCTCTTTTTGGGACAATAAGAAACACTTGATTTTATGGTTTAATCCTCTCCTGCGCCGGCTACGTAGTTATTGAGTTTGAGTTGACTTACTCCTACTCAATTCGGTGCTCAATACTCCTCCCAAGACTCAATATGCTCATAAGACATCAACCCTATGGTTAACTCATTCATCTAGTCTCATTGGACATTTGTCAACTCAACTCATCACATCAACTATCAACTCTTTGGTTACATTATTTTAAGGTTCAGCTCTTGACTCATAAGGACTCTACATGCATCATTCTAACTCATAGCATCCAGGAAAAATAAAGGTAGAGTTAAAGCATTTAGGGATTCCACAGATTCTTTAGGCTCAAATTATACTCATGAATGCTCATGTAAGTAAAATATGTAAAAACAATAATAATTCATGCTAGGATTCATGTAGTAAGGAAAAATCATCTATTTCAAGTATATAATTCATAAAAACAGTAATTCATGTAAGATTATGTAGAAATACATTAGAATTTAAGAAAATCCTTCAAGAAACAATCATGGGAGACTCAATTCACTTACAAATCCATCAATCTGGGTTATGGGGCTCATGGAAGAACAAAATCCATGTTTTGTTAGCCTTACATGCTTGGAAGTTTTGAATCTTGAAATAGCTTGGAAGAATTCTCAAGTTTTGGCTTCAAACTGTAGCACTTTTTCTCCTATGAACCCTTGCCCTAAGTTTGAGAGAGTGACTTAGCATAAAAAGGTTAAACTGACATGTTTAGGGCTCTATTTAGGTGTAAAAACATCAGGTTTAAGCTTTGGAATGGTGGGAAAAGACCGAAATAATCTTTCTTAGAAAGTTGTCAAAAGTCATCTACGGCCCATAGAATCTTCTATGGCCCGTAGGGACCCTTCCATAAACTTTTAGGCAAATTTCGAGGTCTCTGGATCAATTCCATGAGCCCAATCTATGGTCCGTAGAAGTTTCTACAACCCGTAGATTGATCCATAGAGTTTGAGACCAAAAATGTGGATTTTCAGGACTTTTTCCACTAGATAGCAGACGGGTCATACTTCAATCCACGGCCCATGAATAGGTTTTGTAATTCCACTCTACTCTACAAGTCTTCAGTAAAACAGCCATAACTTTTCACCTCAAACTCCAAATAAGGTGAAACCAGTTGTGTTGGAAAGCTGATTCAAAGAGCTTTCATTTGGTAGGTCCTGGTCCACGTAATTCTTTATGTGCTAAGAGTTATAATAATTTAAAGTTGAACCTTGCATATCAAACACTAGCAACTTAATTTATAGGAAAGTTTGAACTCGACTAAGTACTAGAGTCCTTTGATGACCCTAATACACTTCCCACATATAAGAATAAGGCTCGAAACATAGTACATGTGAGGATAGAGTTATGGAGTGTGACAATATCTCCCACTTGAGATCATTTGTCCTCAAATGATGAGTAACTAAGAGAACTATCAAGGATGAACTCAAATACTCGGATACTCGAATACTCATACTCCAAAAATCAACCTCGACTCAGGATTCAGAATTGAAAGTCTACTTCTAACGTCATCATTAGGCACGAATACAGTTAAAGACATGTATACTCAAACTTAGATTCAAGAGGAGCATCAACTCAGAGATAAGAACTCAACTCAACAATGGGAAAGTAACTCAGAGAGTAGAACTGAATTATTACAACCAATTTCATCATTAGAAGTCATGCATAGGTGAGGGTATCTAGCCTTCATATCCTCTTCAGCTTCCCATGTAGCCTTTTTAATGGATTGACTTCTCCACAACACTTTCACAAAAGCAACCTCTTTAGTTCTCAACTTGCGAACTTGACAATCAAGGATTTATACTAGGTCTCTTTATAACTCAGACTATCCTTCACTCCAATGCTTTCAACAGGCACAACAAAGGACTGATCTCCCAAACACTTCTTAAGCATAGAAATGTGAAAGACTGGATGGATGGCTGCCAGCTCTTATGGTTGCTCCAATTCATAAGCTATGTTTCCCATTCTCTTCACAATTTGGTAGGGACCAATGTATCAAGGAATCAACTTTCCCTTCTTCCCAAATCTCATACACCCTTCATGGGTAACACATTCAAGTATACCTAATCATTCACTTCGAACTCTAGGTCCCTTCTCCTAACATTAGTGTAGGACTTCTAGCGACTCTGGGTGGTTCTCAATCTCTCTTGGATGATCTCTACTTTATCCATCGCTTGTTCAAACAAGTCTGGCCCAATCAATCCTACTTCACCTACCTCGAACTATCCAATCGGTGATCTACATTTCCTCCCATAGAGCGCTTTATAAGGAGCCATTTGGATGCTCGAATGAAAACTATTATTGTAGGAAAACTCAACCAGAGGCAAATGGTCATCCGAATTGCCTTTGAAGTCAATGACACATGCTCTCAACATGTCCTCTAAGGTCTATATTTTACGTTCTGCCTAGCCATCGTTCTTGGGGTGGAAAGCAGTACTAAGGTTCACCTTTGAACCTAGGCCTTTCTGAAAGGACTTCCAGAATTGGGCAGTGAATTCAGTTCCCTTATCAGATATGATGGACAAAAGAACTAAATGCAATTTGACAATCTCTCAGATATAGATCAGAATTGGGCATAGTGCTCTGTCGTATTAGTAGTCTTTACCGCCAAAAGTAGGTTGATTTAGTCATTCTATCAACAATCATCCAGATTGAATCATATTGTCTGCGAGACCTCGGTAAGCCTGTGATGAAATCAATATCGATTATCTCCCACTTCCACTCTAGAAATTCAAAATTCTGGGCTACTCCACATGGCCTTTGGTGCTCATCTTTTACTTATTGGTAGTTTGGGCACTTAGAAACAAAGTCTGTAATATCTCTCTTCATCCCACTCTACCAAGAAATCTCTCTCAACTCGCGGTACATTTTGGTAGACCCTAGATGGATAGAATATTTGGATTTATGGGCTTCTGATATAATCCTCTCTCAAATACCGTCAACATCTAGAGCACACAATTTACTTTGGTATCTCAATACCCTATCTCCCCCTTTGACGAATGTCATTACTTTCTGCTTATGTACATCTTCCTTCAATTGGAGTAAGATGGGATCTCGATCTTGCTTCTCCTTTACCTCTACTACAACGGATGATGTAGACCCATTATGCACGAGTATTCCACCTTCACCAAATTCATCTCGTTGAACTCCCAATCGCACTAGTCTATGCACCTCTTTATCTAACTCTTGCTTCTCTTCTTCCACATCAGCAGTGGTTCCTATAGACAACCTGCTAGAGCATCATCAACCACATTCGCTTTACCAGGATGGTAGAGGATTCTCATATCGTAGTCCTTGAGTAGATTAAGCCATCTCCCCTGCCTCAAGTTAAGCTCTTTTGGGGTGAATACATATTGCAGACTCTTGTGGTATGTGAATATGTCAACATGTGCTCCATATAAATAGTGGCATCAAATCTTGAGTGCAAACACCACCACGGCTAATTCTAAGTCGTGAGTTGGATAGTTCCTCTCGTGGTTCTTGAGTTTTCTAGAAGCATAGGCTATAACCTTACCTCTCTGTATCAGAACGCATCCCAATCCCACTCTAGAAGCATCTTAATAGATTACAAAATCATCAGCCCTCTCGGGTAGAGTCAACACTGGTGTAGTCGTTAATCTGGTTTTCAACTCTTGAAAACTCTTCTCACACTCATTAGACCACTGAAACTTAGCTTTCTTTTGAGTCTGCTTAGTCAATTGCGAGGATATAGAAGCGAATCCCTCAATAAATCTACGATAGTAACCAGCCAAACCTAGAAAACTTCTTATGTCAGTTAGAGAAGTGGGTTTAGGCCAGTTCTTAACTGCCTCAATCTTCTGCATATCCACTCGAGTACCATCATCCGAGATAACAACCCCAAAAATGACATCGATTTAAGCCAAAACTCATATTTTGAAATTTGGCATACAACTTTTTATCCTTGAGGGTCTGAAGAACAATTCGGAGGTAATTGGCATGCTCTTCCTCATCTCTGGAGTACACCAAAATATCATCGATGAACATAATAACGAACATATCAAGGTACTATCTGAATACTCTATTCATCAAGTCCATGAAAGCAGCATAAGCATTGGTCAATCCGAAGGACATTGCCACGAGCTTAAAGTGACCATATTGGGTTCAAAAAGTCATCTTTGGAATGTCACATTCTCTCACTTTCAACTGGTGATAGCCTGATCTGAGGTCTATTTTGGAGAATACAGTGGCACCCTGAAGTTGGCCAAATTAGTCGTTGATCCTCAGAAGAGGATATTTATTCTTAATGGTCACCTTATTCAGCTGGCGATAATCTATATACATCCTGATGGAACCATTTTTCTTGCGCACAAATAGAACTAGAGCGCCCCACAGAGAGACACTCAGCCTAATAAATTCCTTATCCAAGAGATCTTGCAATTGCTCTTTCAGTTTTTTCAACTCGACGGGAGCCATTCTATATGGCGGAATAGAGATAGGTTGGGTATTGGGGAGAACATCAATCCCAAAGTCAATCTCCCTATTAGGAAGGACTCCAGGCAAATCATCAGGAAAGACCTTAGGAAACTCATTGACAACTAGAACTGACTCAAAAGGTGGAGACTCTACATCATTAGCCTTACTCGCACAAGGTGATAGATACATCATTTAGAAGTTATTTGGCCCTAAGGTAGGAAATAAACTTACCCTTGGACACTGCAAAACTACCCTTCCACTCTATAACAGGCTCACTCAGAAACTGGAATTGGACCATTCGGGTTATACAATTAATAATGGCATAACAGGCATAAAGCCAGCCAATGCAAGAATCACATCAAAGTCAATCATCTCTATCTCAACTAAGTCTGCCAAAGTATCCCTATGATAAACAGACAACGTGTAATCTTTATATACTCTTTCAGTTAGGATGGACTCACTAACATGAGTAGAAACATTGAAGGGCTCAAGAAGTCATTCAGGATGGATCTCAAACTTACTAGCCACATATGGAGTTACAAATGATAAAGTGGAACCTGGGTCAAGCAAGGCATACACATCATATGAAAAGACTCAAAGCATACTCGTGACGACATTTGGTGCAATTTATTGATCCTGTCGATATTCCATCGCATACAGACCATTTATACCCCCGCCCGTATTAGTTGTGACACCTCTTTGTGGTGCTGCTGAAAATTGAGCTTTATTACCTTTATCACCCTGCCTCCTCATTGGGCACTCATTTTAAAAGTGACCAGTCTATCTACACCTATAGTAAGCATTTGTGCCCTCACAGCATTCACCTAGATGGAGTTTACCACACTTTCCACGTAGTGGTTTTCCCCTCGAACCTTGAGTCACACTAGCTTGGGGTTAAGAACCCTAAGCTCTTGAATTTTGATAGCCCTAAGACTTTTGGTCATACCTGTTACTCGGAGCTGGTGCACTTGCTGAGGATGGTGCATAATTCGAAGATCTCTTCTGAAAATAAGATCTGTCCCTTTTACTTTGCTTATGCAGGCTAGGCTCATGCCCTGCTGACTTAGCCTTCTTGCTCAAGTGCTCTTTCCTATCTCTCTTATTATCCTTCTTAAGTTGTTCTGCATAGACCATAAGCCTAGAGATGTCCAAATCAGGAATCAACAATGTCGCTTTGCACTTCTTTTTCACATGTTTGCCAAAGCCGTATACGAACATTCTCATTCTAGATCTCATGTTAGGGACCATCTCTGGAGCATACCTGGAAAGCTATATGAACTTAAGGCTATATTCTTTGATAATCATCTCCTATTGCTTCAAGTTAACAAACACCTCAACCTTCACTTCCCTCAACTCTCATGGAAAGAAGTGATCAAGAAAGGAACTCTCAAAGTCATCCCAAATGGCAGGCTCAGCATCCTCACTCAGCTTTGTTCCCATTGATTATACCAGACATTTGCCACATCCTTGAGTTGATAGGAAGCAAGTTCAACTCCCTCAATTTTTATCGCATCCATGGCTTTCAACACCTTCCACGTCTCATCAATGAAATTTTGGGGATCTTTCTCAACCCTATACCCTGTGAAGATTGATGGGTTCAACCTCAGAAAATCTCTTTGTCTTATCGCAATAGTTGTCTCTTGGGAGCAAGAACTAGGAGCTTGTGAACTCCGATTCCTACTATGGGCCGCTACTAGTTGGTGAGCATTGTGATAGCTCCTCTAAAATCAACCTCTATTGTAGGAGTTTGTGAACTAATAGGTGTCTTGGGAGTCCCAGTGAGACTAGCACGTCGACCCCGACCTCTCATCTCTATCTAACGAGATACCTCTGGTGGGGGATTCTTAGTGTTGCAAGCTAAAGTGTCTCTTTAGGTGGCAATACGCTTAGGAGGCATGATCTGCAAGTGCATAATGCACAAATTAGATAGATACTTTAATAACGTTAAACTCTATCACACAAACTCAGAATACAAGAGAGTGTAACAATTCCTAGTGTCCTATAGCTTCCTGCTTATAAAGTGTGGTGCACAAAACACCCATAAATAAGACTCTACTAGACACAACTTCATAGACTCCCTAGGACTCTTGAACTCTATGCTCTAATACCATGTTTGTCATGCCCTAGGAGGGTACCTTTGGAGTGGTCAGTACTCAGAGACTAATATTAGCCCCTAAGTGAACCACTCGGCCTTATCACACTCAAGCAATCACATTCTAATAGTGGAAGACATCAATGAATGAAAAATACATAAATGGAAAGCAATGATAAAATAAGAATCAAAGGCCAAAGGTCAAACAGTTTATCCATCAAGTAAGTAGGACTAGTGTGGAAGAAACTAGTCAATAATAACATCAAATCACAAAACAACCGTCTAGTCTATGAAGCCTCTAAGACATATGACTAAGTGGTGCCAATGACAGACTCATGGCTACCTCAAAATAAAATAAAAAGGCTAAACTCAAAGCTAGAAGGAAAACCATGATATCTTCTAAAAGTAGAGGAGGACTCACCAATCAGTTGATTGAAAGTAGGTCCTCAATGGGGCACCTGTTGATGAGGCTAATACCTGTCTCTACATCATAAAACGATGCAGGCCCAAATGGACGTCAGTACGTGGAATGTATGGGTATTTAAAATGGCAGAGAAAAACATATAAAGGAAAAATAACATCAACTAAAATAGCTCAACTCAAGAAGTAGGAAACTTCATCATGTCAAGATCTAAAGTAAGAATGCAATTTAGACATTGACAACTCATCTATCATCTACTTCTTATCCACTCAGAGTACTATCAAGGCCTATTTACGAGTTTATCTAATCGACAACCATCACCTATGAACCGGTGATGATACAATGAAGTGATGTTGTTGCCACATCCATCCAATACCTTTCCAAGGTATAGAACATCCCATCAGTGGATCCATAATTAATAACATCAAGTACTCTTTTTGGCACTATAGGAAACATCCAATTTTATGGTATCATCCTCTTCAACACCGACTTCGTAGTTATTGAATCTGAATTGGACTTACTCTTACTCAATTCGATACTCAATACTCCTCCAAAGACTCAATATGCTCATAAGACATTAACCTTATGGTTAATTCATTCATCTATCTCATTGGACATTTGTCAACTTAACTTATCACATCAACTACCAACTTTTTGGTTACATCATTTTAAGGTTCAGCTCTTGACTCATAAGGAATCTATCATGCATCATTCTAAATCATAGCATTTGGAAAAAACAAAGGTAGAGTTATAGTATTTAGGGATTCCATAGACTCTTTAGGCTCAAATTATACTTATGCATGCTCATGTAAGTAAAATATGTAAAAGCAATAAAAATTCATGCTAGCGTTCATGTAGTAAGGCAAAATCATCTATTTCAAGTATTTAATTCATAAAAACACTAATTCGTGTAAGATTATGTAGAAATAAATTAGAATTTTTTGAAAAACTTCAAGAAACATTCATGGGAGACTCAATTCACTCACAACTCCATCAATCTGGGTTATGGGGCACATGGGAGAACAAAATCCATCTTTTGGTTAGCCTTACATACTTGGAAGTTTTGAATCTCAAAACAGCTTGGAAGAATTCTCAAGTTTTTACTTCAAACCCTAGCCCTTTTTCTCCTTTGAACCCTTTCCCTAGGTTTGAGAGAGTGATATAGCATAAAAATGTTTAATTAACATGTTTACGACTTTATTTAGGTGTAAAAATATCAGGTCTAAGCTTTGAAAGGGTGGGAAAAGACCAAACTAACCTTTCTTAAAAAAATGTGAAAAGTCGTCTACAGGCCCATCAACGTCCCGTGGAAAGTTCCACGGCCTGTAGGGACCCTTCCGTAAACTTTTGAGCAAATTTCGGGGTCTCTAGATCAATTCCAAGAGCCAAATCTATGGCCCATAGAAGTTTCTACGACCCGTAGATTGGTCCATAGAGTCTGAGACCAAAAATATGGATTTTCAAGAATTTTTCCACGAGTTAGCAGAGGGGTTGTACTTTAATCCATGACTCGTAAATAGGTTTCGTTATTCCACTCTAATCTAGCATTCTTCAGTAAAACAAGCATAACTTTTGAATCCAAACTCCAAATGAGGTGAAACCAGTTGCATTAGAAAGATAATTCAAAGAACTTTCATTTGGTAGGTCATGGGATACCTAATACCTTGTGTGCTAAGAGCTATAATAATTTAAAGTTGACCCTTGCATAATCTAACACTAGGAATATAATTTATAGGAAAGTTTTGAACTCGACTAAGTATTAGAGGTCTTTTATTACCCTAATACACTTCCTACATGTAAGAATGAGCTTGAAACATAGGTATATGTGAGGATAGAGTTATGGGGTGTCACAGCACATTTCATGAATCGCCTCAAAGTCATAGGATCGTGAAGTATTTTGGAGGAGAAGTGGATATCTACCAACGGGGTTGTTAACTGGTATCTCGATATTTGGAAAATAATAAAGCTTCATTGGTTTGAGCTTTTCTCCGGGCCTTTCACTCCATATGTATCTTCATGGGTTTGGGAGTTCTACAAGGCATATGCAGAATAACTCTTGAATCCCAAAAAAAGAGTGCCACCCAAGCCCCATTATTTTTTTGAAGTCTAGGGAAAAGAGGTACAGCGTGAGCCTTCTATAATCAACGAGGTCCTGGGCTATACATGTATAGGTCAAGATGTCTTCTAGGACAAGTTGGCCAGGCACTTAGATGAGTTGCTAGGATGGCTCGCACCATTATAAGCTGATGTTACAGCCTTGTGGATAGGAGATGGGGCTGTTATTGAGAAGCGAGACATTAATATTACTTCTTGGTTCGGTTTGGTTTATTAGCAACACACTGATACCAACCCAGAATGAGTCCATCATTCGCCATCTGAAGGCAGCTTTATTGGGCTTCATTATGGATTGAGTGCAATTGAATTTGGGTGATATTATTGTATTTGAGATATTTGTAACGAAGAGGCAACAATAGACGTCACTACCTTTTCCTGTACTTATCACCCAGCTTTGTGAGTTGGCCAGGGTCCCATTTATTAAGGCCATTGATGTGTAGGTTACCCTGATTAGTTCTAGTATATCTGTTGGATGAGGCATATTATCTAAGAGATGTGGAGGCTTGGAGAAGACCACTTCTGGTTAATACTACAACTGTTGTTGATTCAGCGATAGTTTAGACTAAGCCACCCATTTCAAAGACTCTATCTATAGCCGCTCAAGATTCTTCCCCAACTAATCGTTCCACCATGGTATCCACCTCTACAGCTGCACCACCCACTTCTTTGGTTCCTCCATCTTCTTTCGATTCCTGCCTGCCCTTGACTTAGGACATGATTTATTGGATGGTTAGCCTAGCCCATTCCGCTGATATTCGTGCCTTTTATCTAGTCTTGTGTACTTGTTATGATTGCGGACACCATTGTAACTGTTATTGCTCTATTGTAGATGGAGATGGCTGACCGATGCTATTTTTTAGCTGATTTTTCTTTAATGATTGATCTCCTCACGTGCTGTGTAGAGGACTTGATAAAGTCCTTGACTAGTTCTGATGCGATGATAGCCCTTAGAGATGATGTTACGACCCTTTGGAGGGAAGTAGATGCGCTTCGGTGTATCGATATCTCGACGTTGTAGGGTGGTGCTGAGGTTCCTCCTAAGTTTACACTGATTTTACCACCTAACTCAAGTAATCCATCTATACCAGTTGTTCCTCCAACTCTGATGGTTGGTAGTGATACGCAGGTATGGGGTGTTGAGGCCAAGGATGATGCTCTACCTACAGAGACTGCTGAGGAGGATTTTACTGAGATAAAGAATAGACATGAGGATACATATGCGGGTCTTAAAGGTTTGGAGGAGGCCCAACTATAGACTACTTTGGCTAGAAAATATGCGGATGTCCCCATTCCATATGCCACTGTTGATCCTACACCGAGCACTGCTACCCTCGAGACCACTAGTCAGAGTGATACTCAATCGCCTTAGAATTAGCTAGACAGAGACACACTTATTCTAACTCCTTCATATCTATTTTGGTTATATTTTTGTCTTCCTTAGCATTGACGACATTTTTATTCTTTTCAGTGGAGGTGGTGATTAGTAACTAACCCATTTGGTTGTATATATTTGTCTACTTTCAGTATTGATTTTGGTCTATATGTGGCTTTTCTCTAGTTTGATTGATTTATTGTCATTATTTTGTCTGTTTGTCAATTCATTTGTTAGGATTGTATTTTTGTTGGTTGTGTCAATTGGCAATGCCCCATGATGGATTGAGTGACATTCTTAAGGGTAAATCGCCAATATATTGTGGTATTTGATTGTCATTATCGTTGAAATCTGAGTAACCATTGATCTATTGGTTTTTCGGTTCAACAATGAGCATGAGATGTTTTTAATGTTCTCTTGTGCATTTGGGTGTTGATCACAATCAATATCAATGTCTTAAATTGTGTTTGTGATGAACGACATGCTACGGCCAATCTAAAGAGCTACTATGAGTTGCATAAGTCATGTGTGGACTCGTAGCATCTTGTTGTGACTAGTTTATCAAAGATTTTGAGTACTACGATGATCATTGCATTTGAGCGAACTCAATTGGTTGAATAATGTTGATTATTAGGCTACCAAGCCATGTGTGGTGAGTTTTACTTGGAGAAATGCTTGACGAAACTTGACACTTTCTCAGTTGGTACAATTAATTAATATTAGTGTATGGAAGAAAGGATCTTAGGCATTTTCTTCGAGTGTGGATCAAAAATTTATAGACCTCATGACTAATTTCTTGTGCTTTGTCCTTGTGAGATTGTGAGTGTATCTTGGTACTGTTTGAGTCTAACCTATATTTCTTAAGGAATGTGAACCCAAATTTGAACCCGGTTTGTCAGATAAAATACTTTTGTTGCCCCACCTATACCCTTCTTGGTGCATCAACTTGGTATAAAAGTCCAACTTTAGGTCAAAAGCCTAAGTTGAGGGCGTGGTAGCTAAAAACAAAGAGAATCAAGTGTAAGGTTGATAAAAAGTGTTCCCAAGAATTGTGAATTGGTTTATCAAAGTTTTGAACACCTCCCTTCTATGTATTTGAAAAAAAAAAGAAAGAGAAAATGGAAAACAAAAATAAGTCTTTGCTTTCTTGTACAGATGTTAGACATAGTTGGTGTTGTAAATAAAAGGGAAGAGGTGTTCGAGAGTGATGAAAAAGGGTGAAAAATTGGTTTAAACGAACTTAGGTTGATTCATTGAATCAGGGAGAGAAAAGCGTGATAAAAATGCATGCACCAAGAAGGTTCGGTCACTATCCCACATTCTGGGTGAAAAATTGGTTTAAACGAACTTAGGTTGATTCATTAAATCAGGGAGAGAAAAGTGTGATAAAAATGTATGCACCAAGAAGGTTGGGTCACTATCCCACATTCTTGATCGAATCCTTGTACCTCAACACCATTACAAGCCCAAAAGACCTTTTTGATCTTTCATGAACTAATCGACACATTGATTGAAAAATAAGGGCAAGTCCATGAGTGAAAGTCGGGCATGTTTTTCTTCATTTGGGAGTGTAAGTGTTGATTGTGATCCTATAACACCCCATAATTCTATTCTTATGATCCAAAATTTTCATCACAAATATATAAGCTTGAAACTAGGGATGCCTTACTTGTACCTACATTTTAAGGCTCATTAACATATGTGGGAAGTGTTTTGGAAGAAGATTCGGGTCATAAAAGACCTCTAGTACTTAGTTGAGTTCAAAACATTCCTATCAATTAAGTTTTTCGCATTAGATTATGCAAGGATCAACTTTAAATGACCATAACTATCAACTCACAAAGAATTAGGTGTCTTGTAATATAACAAATTAAAGATATTTGAATTACTTTTTTACCGCCACAAATATTGCCTCATTTGGAGTTTGGATCAAAGGTTATGGTCATTTTACTATGGACTGCCAAAGTAGAGTAATTCTACGATCTTGACTTAAGGGTCATGGATTAAACTACAACCCATACAGTCAACTCATGGAATGACTTCTGCAAGTCCATTTTCGAGTCCCAAACTCTACAAACTCAATTACGGGTCATAAAAGCTTCTACAAGTCGTAGTTCGGGCCCCTAAGATGTATTTCAGGACCCTGATATCCACCTCAGCTTCTACGAGTGGATTCTACGGTCTGTATAAGCTTCTATGGACTATAGATAGTCCCGTAGATGACTTGGACAGTGTTTTTAAGAAAGGATATTTTTGTCCTTTCTCATCCGTTAAGTCTAAACTTTTTAGTTTCTTACCTAATTAAATCCCAAAACGCTAACCTTAACTTCATTACGCTCAAAATATTCTCCAAACATAGAACGTAGTTTCAAGAGGATAAAATCTAGGGCTTTCAAGTACCTTCTTCAAAATTCTTCAAGAATCTAATTCCTCCAAGTATGCAAGGCTTACGAAAATTCTACTACATTATCTCACCATCATGTAACGACAAATTTCTTTAAGTATCAAGTTATTAGTTGAGAACAAAATTTCTTCATTAAGAGTAGATATTCTTGTTTATGTTATTTTGAAGTAAAGCATGAAAATTACTAAATATTTCTACAATATTGAGGTCCTAAGTTGAGATACTACTTCTAATTGCTAAACTAGCTAAACTCTAAAGTTACTACTAAAATCTATGAATTTTCAAGTCTTCTTTTAAACTCAAGAAACGTATTAGCATATGAATTTTATGAACAGTGAAGCATCAAATCTACGATTTTAGACAGTTTTAAGAAAAGCTAAGAAAATACTAAGTTGGGCTGAGTCTCAAAGAGAAGAAAAATAAAACTTTAAGCAAATATATTCTTCTAAGTATGAGCATATAATTAACACTTTTGAGAGTAGTATTTGTAATGACCTTGTAGGTTATTTTTGAGCTCATCTGTAAAAATTACCATTTTACCCTCTCGTAAGTTACTTTGGGCCTATTTTGAACAATTTGTATTGTTAGAACTGAAATCTTGAGTTTTAAAAGTTGAAAATATACATTTTGGCATTATTGGAAGCTTAAGTTGTTGAAAAAGTGAGTTTTTGTACCAGTCTGAGTTTCGGGTGTTGAATCGAAGGTCTAACGATTCCATTAGCTTTGGAATATTGAAATTGGTCTATGAGAAGTTATAGAACTAAATTTGGAGTTAAAATGAGGTTTTTAGGTCCAAAGTTGTGTTTTTAGTTGTTTCCAGGACCAAGTTTGACTTTGGTAAACATTCGGAGTTCGGAAGCTCCGATCAAAATTTCAATAGTTTCAGTAGTTTTGGATGGTGAAACTAACGCTAGAAATGGTCTCGTCACAATTCTTGGAGTTGCCGAGAGCAGTTTTGGTATTTCGAGTTTTAAACTAGTTTATACGAGGTGCATTGGTAAATGTGGAGAGGAGGCCTTGAAATCAATTTTATGATGATTACATTGAGTCTGGATCACCATTTCTGGTATGGACACATATTTGGTTGGTGTAGTTCTATTTCTAGATAAGTTTGGAGGGTCTGTTCTGAGTTGGGAATTGGATTTGGGCATTGCTGGTGTACAGTTTCTGGTGCAGTCATATTCCTTCTCCGCGTTCATAGAGATTTGGCCTCTCTACTTCTTACGAGGTAGTGGGAAGGTCTGCGTACATTTCTACCCTCCCCAGACCCCACTTGTGGGATTCAACTGGGTATGTTGTTGTTGTTGTTTTTGTTGTTGTTCATGGAGATTTGGGAAGCGTAGAGCTCCGCATTCACAGGGTTCGATCCGTGTTTGCGGAGTGCTAGTAAGTGGCCCCCTTTTTCTCTCTGCGTTCATGAACCTCTCCTCTACGTTCATAAAGGTCTTGCTTCCTTCAGTGCTCCGTGTTCTTGGATACTCTTCCGCATTTGCAGAGTGCACATTTTAGCTGACAATGTTAAATTTGAAACCCACTATTTTTATCCATTTGCAAATATTTCAAGCCTTGGGGCAATTTTTTAAGGAAATATTTGGAGAATTATTTTGGGTAAGTATTTCTAACATTATTTTACTTAATTTTCATGACTTTTATCTTGATTTTGTCATAAATTTCATGATTTTGAATGTCCAAAATTATAGATTTTTAGTCTATGATTTCAAAACTTTAAATGATGATTCACCTTCGTTTTGAACTCAATTTTTGTGGAATTTTCACACACAAACTCCATTTTTCGTGTAGAACTTGATTTTAAAATCAATTTTCAAATTCAAAAACTTTAATTTTTAGCCCTAATTTGGACTATATTGCCCCTAATCCTAATTCGTGTCAATATGGGTATCAAAATGCATCTCTTGACACGTAGTATCTATTTTTTTATAGCGATTGATCGAGTTGGTGATTGGTTGAGGACTTGAGTTGACTGAAAGCTTGTCTGAGTGAGATTTTGGAATTGAGGTAGGTTCGGCTAACCTTTATGGGACTGGATTTGAGTTATTGGACATGGTTATGTGGTAATTATAAGATCTAGGATGATTCATGAGTATTAAATGGGTTAATATGTTAAGATTGTAATGGAAATGTGATTTTGGTTATGCCGAAATTTGAGTAAATTGTGATCCTATTGTTAAATTGAAATGTAATCTTGTGAATCGAGACATTTTGGGTTATTATTGTGATGACAAGAGGCTTATGATACTATTTGGGAAAGTTGTGGTAATTTGAGGTCATTCAGAACAATCTTGTGGATCATATGTATATTTTGGGACGAGTGAGGTCTGGTATTTGTTATTATATTTGCCTATGTAAATATATATTGGGACGAGTGAGGTCCGATGTGAATCTTACATTTTACTATTGGCGTAATTTAATAATATGAGATATGATGATGGTTGTGGTACCGATTGTGGCATTTGATCTTATTCTCTATTATTATATGAGGCTTGAATCAGTACTCTTATCATGATGTCAATAATATATATATATATATATATTGACATGCATATAATTCACATTGCATTGTACCACCTTTTGACCCGAATAGGAGGCAAGGGAAAAGGTTCCATTTGAGATACTGTACCATTTATTATATTACCCCTTGACACAAGCAGGAGGCAAGGGTGAAATGTACACCTTTCATATCCCTTGACCACGGGCAGGTAGCAAGGTTGAGATATTGTGATACCCTTGACCACGGGCAGGTGGCAAGGTTAAGATATTATGATACCCCTTGACCACGGGCAGGTAACAAGGTTGAGAGACACTTAATATATGGCCTGACGTGGCTCCCATGCAGTGTATTCACACTCTCATGGCATTGTATCATTGGTTATTATGGCTAATTTATCCTATTTTTATGTATATTATTTGAGTACTAGCCCTTCTGATGCAAGTGATAGGATTCCTTATTATTACATACTTGTCTGATTTTGCTGCAGGTGATAGGATTCCTTATTATTACATATTTGTCAGATTTTGCTTACCAGTCGGTTGAATTTACTAGGTACATTTTGGTGTACTCACCCCTACATTGTTTCCTTCCTGTAGATTGAGCACAGGACCCATACAGGGTAGTTGATACATTCTACCAGAATTATTCTCTATCTATCCAGATCTTAGTGATGAGGCTCACACTTTGAGTCGTTGTGGATCTTTGATATTTCCTTTACTATTCCTTTTAGACTTTGTATCAGACATTATCAGTTCATATTTCATTTAAGATAGTTGTATTTACTGTTTCGTACTACTTTAGATGCTCTTGTACTCATGATTCCAGATTTTAGGATTTTGTATGGTATGTTGTGATTGTTTCCACTTTACTTTATCTTTCTTTAGTCGCAATCCAATTTTGGGTCATGACAGTATTGAGCATCGATATGGGTAAGAGTAATAATAACTCAAACTCATGAATTGTGTAGCCAGCGTAGGATAAGATTGTACCAAGAGTACAACTCCTCATTTGCCACTGAGATGACCCAGTTTTTGGATGGATCCACTCCCCTAGTACTTCGTCCCTTACCCTAGAAAAGTATAGGATGAATCCATTTTCTCTTCACAAAATTCCCTTCAATCCCCTCGTTTAGTTTACATGAATGGTTAAAGGGAAATTTCCAAATCCATGTCTTATTATTTTCAATAATCCATACTTGTAGCAGTGAAATACTATATATTCTTACACCAAGTGATAAATGATTGATTACAAATAGTTAGGATATATTTTTTTCTCTATCTATAAAGGCTCAGAAATACCTTGTTTACGTATCATCGGAAAGTGCATTAACATAAATACGGCAGTAAGAAGCGGCAATACAAAAGTGTGTAAACTTCTGGTAGCGTAGGCAAGACGTTGTATCATCATGAGGCTCATAGTGATGGTTATCGATAAGAAAAATTCCCCAGGCTAAAGTAAACTAATTTTTCATACAAAGTTTCAGTACATGATATTGCTTTCAGCATACACTTTATTTATTATTTTTACTTTCGTATTTTGAGACATGTTTTTAGCTACTTCTAAGTATAGTGCCTTATCCTGAATTTCTTATTTTAGCTAGTTTACATGCTCATACATTCCATGTATTAACATCCTTTGGACCTGCATTATTTTATGATACAGACGTAGGTGACATAGTCCTTCAATAGATGCTCCGTTGAGGACCAGCATTTCATTTAGCTATTGGTGAAGCCTCCTACCAATTAGAGGCTTTGGAGTCTTTATTTCTGTTTTAGTACTTACTTTTAGTTGTGATTACCATGGGCTTGTTATTGTAGTAGTTTCAGAGTATTTTAGTTATAAGTTCAATAGACTGAATGACATGAGTTTCAGTTCTTACTTCCAATTATTTTTGAGATATTTCCTCTATTTAGTTTGTTGAGATTATTGCAGCATCTTTAGTTCATTATATCTAAGCGTATAACTTACTATGTAAGTCTTCCGCTAAGTAAAATAGCCAGTCCAAGTAGTTCACTTAAGATCAGAAATGGTTTTGGGTACCGGCCACATCCAGGGTGTAAACTCGGTGAATGAAAAACTTAGTATCAGAGCACAGGGTGCAAGTGTCCTAAGGTGTCTATGGAACCGTGTCTAGTAGAGTTCATATTATTAGTGTGAAGCGCACCACATCCATAATAGAGAGGCTACAGGGCATTAGAAAGTTTCATTATGAATTGTGTTATTTCGTACTTTAGAGTTTAACTCTGTTTAATCTATTCTAACTCGTGCATTCACGTGTTGCTTTTTAGATCATGCCTCCACGCGGAGCAGTCAGACTAGTTAGGGGTCGAGGATGTCTAGCAAGGAAAAATGCTAACCTGCCTGATCCACCAATTCCTGGGGGACCTAGAGGTCCAGCTATACCTGTTGAGCACCCACCACAGGCAGATATCTCTAATACTGAGCTCCGCCAGGCCATACAGACATTGTCACAGGCAATTACTGCACAAGAAGGTCAATAAGGAGAGTGCAGACATGGTAATTCCGACACTACCAAGGTTCGTGAATTTCTCAGGATGAACCCACCTAAGTTCATGAGTCAGATATGAAGGCGGATCCTGAGAACTTCATTTAAGATCTCCAAAAAGTATTTCAAGTTATGCACACAGGTGATGTAGAGCGAGTTAAGTTGGATGCCTACCAGCTCAATGGAGTAGTTAGACTCTGGTTTGATTCGTAGAAGGAAGGCAGGGCAGAAGGGGCTCCAGCTTTGAGTTGGGCAGTGCTTGAGGAGGCCTTTTTAGGAAAGTACTTTCCCAGAGAATTGAGGTAGGCTAAGGTAAGAGAATTCCTGAATCTAACGCAGGAAATATGAGTGTGCGGGATTACAGCCTCAAATTCACTCAGTTATCCTATTATGCTCCAACTATGGTGGCCGACATGAATACTAGGATGGATTTGTTTGTATTTGGGCTCTCTGAGATGACTAAGAGAGATGGTAGAAACGTTATGCTAATTGGGGATATAGATATATCTTGCTTGATGACTTATGTGCAATAGTAGAGGAGGAGAAGATGCAGGATAGGGAGGAGTTCAGAAATAAAAGGACTAAAACATCAAGCCAGGAGACAGGCAAGAGGTGGGCTGGAGGTGCTAGTCAATCATCCTTTCAGCCAAAGACATTTGGACCAACACCTTCATCTGCTAGTACACCTATACCGAGGGCTAGAAATGAATAGGGATCACAGAGCCGCAGAGCTCAGGGCAGCCAGTCGCAGGGAAGTGTAGCTCAAGGATCATCTCGTTATCCAGCTTATGGAAAGTGTGGCAGGTCTCATCCAGGAGAGTGCCTTGTGGGAACAAATAGATGTTTTAGATATGGTCAAGTGGGGCACTTTTTGAAGGAATGTCCTATAGGAAGGCAGAACATTAAGGATAACAGATCTTAATTAGTTTTTTCAGCACCATAGGGTAAGCCAGTTCAAAGGGGTGCTACATCAAAGACAAGCGGGGGCATAAATCGTTTGTATGCCATGGCCACCAGAAAGGAGTAGGAGAACTCACCAGATGTGGTTACTAGTATGCTCAAAGCTTTTACTTATAATGTCTATGCATTGTTAGACCCATGTGCTATATTATCATTTGCAACTCCCTATGTAGCCATGAAGTTTGAGATCAGTCCAGAATGTCTTCTTGGGCCTTTTAGTGTTTCCACTCTTGTTGGAGAAACTATTCTAGCTCTAAGAGTCTATAGGGGTTGTCCAGTGTTAGTCTACCATAAAGATACCTTAGCTGATCTGGCTGGGTTAGACATGGTAGATTTTGACATCATTCTAGGCATATATTGGCTTCATATTTGTTATGCCTCCAGAGACTGCAGAACCAAGGTGGTTAAGTTTCAATTTCCCAATTAGCTAGTCTTAGAGTGGAGGGGCAGCGCAGCTTTCCCTAAGGGTCAATTCATCTTATATCTCAAAGCCAGAAAGTTAATTTCCAAGGAGTTTATTTACCACCTAGTCAGAGTCAAAGATTTTGGTGTCAGGACGCCATCTCTCTGGTCTATTCTAGTCGTGAATGAGTTTCTAGAAGTCTTTTCTGATGATTTACCTGGAGTCCCTCCTAATAGAGAGATAGACTTTGGGATAGACATTCTCTCAGATACTCAACCGATATATATTCCTCCATATTGGGATGGCTCCTTCAGAGTTAAAGGAGTTGAAAGAGCGGCTAAAAGACCTCCTAGATAAGGGCTTCATCGAATCGAGCATTTCATCTTGGGATGCTCCAGTTCTCTTTGTGCATAAAATGGATTGTTCTATTAGAATATGCATAGATTACCACCAATTAAACAAGGTCACCATAAAGAATAAGTATCCTCTTCCCAGAATTGATGGCCTATTTGACCAACTCTAGGGTTTTACTTGTTTCTCCGAAATAGACCTCAGATTTGGGTACCATCAGCTCAAAGTAGAGAAAGTGACATTCCTAAAATAGCCTTCAGAAACCACTATGGTAAATATGAGTTTTTTGTCATGTCATTTGGACTGACTGATGCACCAGTAGCTTTCGTGGATCTTATGAATAGAGCGTTAAGACAGTACCTAGATATGTTCGTCATTGTGTTTATAAATGACATCCTGATCTACTCTCATAATGAGGAGAAGCATGTCAACCATCTTAGAATTATCGTTCAGACCCTTAAGGACCAGTAATTGTATGTCAAATTTTCTAAATATGAGTTCTGGTTTGCATCTGTGGAATTTTTGGGTCATATTGTTTCTAGTGAGGGCATTCATGCTGATTTCAAAAGATTAAGGCTATAAAAAATATCTGAGTCGCACAACTTCAACAGATATAAGGAGTTTCTTGGGTTTTGGCAGGTTACTACAGGCATTTCGTAGAGGGGTTTTCTTCTATCTCAACTCCCTTGACTAAGCTAACTCAGAAGAAGGTTAAGTTCCTTTAGTCTGAAGCTTGTGAGAAAAGTGTTTAAGAGTTGAAAACTAGGCTGACTACAGCTCTGGTTTTGTCTTTGCCCAAGGGAACAAATAGCTTTGTTGTATACTATGATGCTTCCAAAGTTGGTCTAGGGTGTGTATTGAGGCAAAGAGGTAAAGTGATACCATATGCCTCTAGACAGCTTAAAACTCATGAAAAGAACTATCCAACTTATGATCTTGAGCTTGATATTGTAGTGTTTGCTCTCAAATTTTGGAGACACTATTTGTATTGTGGGCATGTGGATGTGTTCACTGACCACTAGAGCTTGCAATATGCATTCAGTCAGAAGGAGTTGAACCTGAGGCAGAGGAGATGGTTAGAGCTATTGAAGGACTATGACATGAGCATCCTCTATGACCCAGGTAAATCTAATGTAGTTGTTGATGCTTCTTAGTAGGTTGACCATGGGGAGCACTGCACACATTGAGGATGGAAAGAAAGAATTAGCTAAAGAAATGCACCGACTAGCATGCTTGAGAGTACAGATTGAGGATTCTGATGAAGGTGGTGCGATTGTTGAAAATGGGTCGAAGTCATCCTTAGTGGTGGAGGTGAAAGAGAAGCAAGACCAAGATCTCATCCTCCTTCAGGCGAAAGAAGATGTTCAGAAACAAAAGGTATTAGTGTTTGCAAAAGGGGGAGACAGAGTTTTGAGATACCAAGGCAAACTATGTGTATGAAGTGTTGATGGTCTTAGAGACAGGATTCTGGTTGAGGCTCATAACGCTAGATACTCTATTCATCCAGGTGCAACAAAAATGTATAGAGACTTACAAGAGGTTTATTGGTGGGGTGGCATGAAGAAGGACATTGCAAAGCTCGTATCTAGATGCCCGAATTGCCAACAAGTTAACGTAGAAGCTCAGAATATTAAAATCCCAGAATGGAGATGGGAGATGATTAATATCGACTTCATAATAGGTTTACCCAATTTCATAGATAGCATGATTCGATATAGGTAATAGTAGACAGAATGACCAAGTCAGCTCACTTCCTACCTGTCAAGACAGTTGATACAGCTGACGGCTATGCCAAATTTTATATTAAGTAGATCTTCAGATTGCATGGGGTTCCCCTATCCATAATTTCAAATAGAGGAGCCCAGTTTACATCCCAATTTTGGAAGTCCTTTCAAAAAGGGCTTGGTATGAAGGTAATCTTGGTACAACCTTCCATCCTCAGATATACAAGCAAGTAGAGCAGACCATATAGACTATTGAAGACATATTTAGGGCATGTGTTATAGACTTCAAAGGTAATTGGGATGATCACTTACCCTTGATTGAATTTTCTTATAATAATGATTTCCGAGCTAGCATACAAATAGCACCATATAAGGCTCTTTATGGGAGGAGGTGTAGGTCACCTATTGAGTGGTTAGAAGTTAGCGAGGCTGGATTGATAGGACCTAATTTGGTCCATCAATCTATAGCAAGGTAAAAGTTATTCAAGAGAGACTAAATACATCCTAAGCTGACAGAAAGCTCCGATGTTGATGTTAGAAGAAGAAACTTGGAATTTGAGGTATGTGATTCAGTGTACCTAGAGGTTTCATCTATGAGGGGAGTTATGAGATTTGGAAAAAAGGAAAGCTTAGTCCTTGATATATTGGCCCCTACCAGATTATTAGGAAGATTGGTGATGTGGCATATGAATTGGAATTGCCACAAGAGTTAGTTGTTATCTGTCCAGTATTCCATATTTCTATAATTAAGAAGTGTTTGAGAGACTCCGCACTGGTTTTTCCATAAAGAGTATTGGTGTCAAAGACAGCTTGTCACATGAAGAGATCACAATTCAGTTTCTAGATTGTCAGCTTCATACATTGAGGACCAAAGAAATTGTTTCGGTTAAAGTATTGTGGAGGAACCAGTTCATTGAAGAAGACACTTGGGAAGTTGAGGAAGACATGAAAGTTAGATACTCTCACTTATTTTTGCCTTCAAATGCCGAGCCTGAAGGTAATATTCCTTATTTCTATCATTGAGTTGAGATATATCCTTAAATATGAGTAATAAGTTGTCTGGGTGGTTTCTTATTGAGAAACAAGGGTATACGTAGCAATCATGCTTAATATTCCTTAGTTCCATCTTCATTCGAGGATGAATGATCCCAAGAGGGAGATATTCTAACACCTCATAATTCTATTCTTAGGATCTGAAATTTTTATTGCAAATACATAAGATTGAAACTAGTGATATCTTACTTGTACCTACATTTTAAGATTCATTAATATATGTGAGAATTGTGTTGGAAGTGGATTCGAGTCATAAGAGACCTCTAGTACTTAGTTGAGTTAAAAACTTTCCTATCGATTAAGTTTTTCACATTAAATTATGCAAGTGAAAACTTTAGATGATCATAACTCTCAGCACACAAAGAATTAGTGACTCATAATATATCAAATTAAAGATCTTTGAATTATTTTTCCAACTCCACCAAGATTGCTTCATTTGGAGTTTGGAGCAAGAAGTTATGGTCGTTTTACTACAAACTGCCAGAGCAGAGTAATTCTACGACCTTGACGTACGGGTCATAGATTGAACAACCCATACTGTCAACTCATGGAATGACTTCTGCAAGTCCATTTTTTGGTCCCAAACTTTACAGACCGAATTACGGGTCGTAAAAGCTTCTACGGGTCATAGTTTGGGCCCGTAGAATGATTTTCAGGACCCAAAAATCCACCTCAGTTTCTACAAATGTATTCTACAGTCTGTACGAGCTTCTATGGACTATAGATAGTCCCGTATACAACTTGGACAAAATTTTTTTGTAAGAAAGGGTACTTTCATCCTTTCTCAGATTTTAAGCCTAAACTTGTCAATTTTTAACTTAATTAAATCCCTAAATGCTAACCTTTAACTTTATTACAATCAAAACATTCGCCAAACTTAGAATGTAATTTCAAAACGAGAAAACCTAGGGCTTTCAATCACCTTCTTCAAAATCTTCGAGAATCTAATTCCTCTAGGTACGTAAGGCTTACAAAAATCCTACTACATTATTTCACCATCATGTAACTACTAGTTTCTTCGAGCATCAAGTTATTAGTTGAGAACAAGATTTCTTCATTATGAGTAGATGTTCTTGTTTATGTTATTTTCGAAGAAAAGCATAAAAATTACTAAATTTTTCTACTATATTGAGGTCCTAAATTGAGATACTACTTCTAATTTCTAAACTAGTAAAACCCTAAAGTTACTACGAAAATCTATGAATTTCCAAGTCCTGCTTTAAAATCAAGAAAAGTATTAACATAAGTATTTTATGAGCAGTGAAGCATGAAACCTATGATTTTAGATAGGTTTGAGAAAAGTGAAGAGAATACTAAGTTGAGCTAAGTTCCAAAGAGAAGAAAACTAACACTTTGAGCAAATATTTTTTCAAGTATGACCATATAATTAACACTTTTGGGAGTAGTATTGAGCACCAATATAGGTAAGAGTAATAATAACTTGAACTTATAAACTACATAGCCCGTGTAGGATAGGATTGTACCAAAAGTACAACTCCTTATTTGCCACTGAGATGGCTCAGTTTTGAGATGGATCCACTCCCCTAGTACTTCATCTCTTACCCTAGAAAGTATGGGATAGCTCTAGCAGCGTGGGCAAGACGTTGTATCATCACGAGGCTCATAGTGATGATTGTCAATTAGAAAAACTCTCCAAGTTAAAGTAAACTAATTCTTGCATACAAAGTTTCAGCATATGATAGTACTTTCAGCATACACTTTATTTATTATTTTTACTGTCGTATTTTGAGACATGCTTTTAGCTACTTTTGAGTATAGTGCCTTGTTCTAAGTTTCTTGTTTTGTCTATTTTACATGCTCGTACATTTCATGTACTGACGTCCTTTGGACCTGTATCATTTTATGGTGCAGATGTAGGAAACACAGTCCTAGATGCTTCGTTGAGGACCAGCATTTTATTTTAGTTATTGGTGAGGCCTCCTACCAACCAGAGGCTTTGGAGTCTTTATTTCGGTTTCATCACTTATTTTTAGTTGTAGTTACCGTGGGCCTTTCATGGTAGTTATTTCAGACATCTTAGTTAAAGGTTCCATGGATTGGATGACATGAGTTTCAATTCTTATTTTCAGTTATTTTTTAGATATTTCCTCTATTTTGTTGAGATTATTGTAGCATGTTTAGTTCATTATATCTAAGCCTATCTCTTATTATTTAAGTCTTCCACTCAGTAAAGTAGCCCGGCCAAGTGATTCGCTTGGACCAAAAAACATTCTAGGTGTTGGCCACATCTAGGGTGTAAACTTGAGGCATGACAAATTCTCCTGCTTATCTTGTCATCAAATTTGTGAGATAGCGGAATCTTTGTTGGAGTGAGAGTGATCTAGCACCTTTGTTAAACATAAATTAGCCATTGAGGTATGCTTTTATGAGTGAGTGTTCAAAGTGGTAAATGTTGGTCATAGCTTAAGGCTTGGAGTGTATGATTAATGTTTTGCATGATTAGCAAGTCTCGCATGGCCTAGTATGTTGATTCTCAGTTAGCGCATCTTGTAGACATTATCCTTGGATAGATTGATATTTGATTAGCTTGAGGACAAGGAAAAGTTCAAGTTGGGGGTGTTTATGAGTCGTGAAAATTCGACTCATTTGGTGCTTTAATTGATAGAAAAAGTGCCCTTAATGTCTTACTTATGCTATGAACTTATGTGATTTTGTTGTTTTACATCTACAGAAGGTTCTGGACATAACTTGGAGGCAAATTGGCAGAAAGAGGTTAAAAAGTTAGCAAAACAAAAAGTGTGGTCTGAATCTCGCCAAATTCACTTGGCGGGCTCACCCATGTGAACCTGGACCTTGCCAAACACTTCAGTAAGTGAACCAACTGTCAAAGACAAATTAGCAAGCAATAGTAGTGATCAGCGACTCGCTGACCTAGGAAAGCGAGATGAATAGTTGCTCGCCAAGTCCTCCAGAAAACACCATCACTGAAGCCATCTTAAGGGCGAGAAGGATCTTCAATTGGCGACTCGCCGACTCAGCTCGGCGAGATTGACTTATCTCGCCAAACCATCCCAAAACTGCGGCCAAGGTAAAGCAAAAAAGGCGAGGGAAAGATTCCAAATGCGACTCGCCAACTCATTCAGCGAGCACGGTCCAGCTTGTGCAAAAGGTGAGAGAAAGAAGCAAGGGGCGACTGGCAAGCTCGATTAAAATCGCCGAAGGAAAATTTTTCCTTGAGTATAAATAGTCCATTTTAAAAGATCCACGGATATTGAGAGAGAGTGTGTTTGCGAGAGAATACACATATTTAATCTGAGAGTGATTTTAAGGGTTTTTGTACTTAGATTGAGTGATTGAACAATCAATTTTGGGAAATTGCACTCAATTGCTATGGATGAACATGAATTCAATATAATTTCAATATTTATTTCCATGTCTAGCTAAAACTCCAACCTTCTAGGGGGGATGTAATAGTTGAATTTGTAGATTTTCTTTATGGGTATTTGACAATTGCTTGACTATTGATTGAATGATTATGGGTTTCTCAATTTCTTCATGTTTTATATATGAATTAAGATTGCAAATTTAGTTATAGCCTATATCTTCATACTTACTTGAGAGGGTTGTATGGAGTGGGTGAAATTGATGAATGGATATTAACTTGTGTTAATATAATTACTGTCAAGCAATAGTAATAGTGTTGAGGTATTGAGTGTTTTGTATTGTAATCCAAACTTGACTTGAGAAAGTAAAGTTTGATAGTTTGTATATTTTTGTGAGTTGCATATCAAATTGTAGTTTCACCTAGCCTACTTATATGATTTCAATTAACTTTGAGCATTGTTAATACCCAGTCGAGATCTACTAACTCAACTATGCATTTTCCCCCCTAGAAGAACTTCCTAAATTTGATTACAACCCAATTCCATCGATCAGGTTTTAAATTTTAGGTGACTAGATATAATTACATGTTTACATTTTCATCTTTTATTTTCAACACTTCACAACTCTAGATCACGTTATTACTTCTCAATTGAGATCTAACATGGCACATTCCCTATAGGATCAACCCCAATTCTTTAGTTGGGTTATATATTAACAATGATCGTCGTATTCCTTATTAGTTTTGGGATACACTTGAGCGTTATGAGGAGGAAAGAGTTAAAATTTCAGAAAATTAGAAAAAGGGAAAAAGTGAGTACTTACAAGGATCTTCAAAGCTAAAATGTAGGATTCTCACTCTATTTCGATTTCACTAAGACCTCATGCATTCACACGGAGTAGTACACCTTTAAGAAAGGAAGAATTAGAGGAGAAAAGAAACAAAGAAAGCTAGCAAAGCTGAAAACACACACTTTTATGGATTTGTATTTATAAAGGACCTAGAGTCCAAATTTAATTGTATTCATGCAACTTAAAATATAAAAGCATGTTCTAGTTAAATGGGGCAACAAAATTTGGGCGCTTCCTCAAACTTTTACATACAAGCATCAGATGCAGGGACAATATTCTTCTCATTTTGACTGATTAAAATTTTTATGTATATGATCATCTTTTGTCTTATGGACACCCTTATCACATGCTTTCAGTATTAACATACTTTTAATAATATATGAACAACTTAACATGCATTTAGACAACACTGTCTATAGTTTAGCTATTTATTCAAAAAAACAAAATATACCAGATTTTCTTTGTTTTTTAGATCTGATCCATGCTCTCTTTGACTTGTAGATTCTTTTGCTTCTTGAATTCGATTCTTTATTTGTTTTTATTTGATGGTATAAACATCTTATATATCTATACACTGTAGAGAGAAAAATTATTTCCTCTATCTTATGTGCTATCTCATATAGTAATTACCTTTTTCAATCGGGAGAGATGGCTGAGTGAACTAACGCAGCGGATTGTTGTACTAGTTAATCGTACCGAAGGATCGTGGAAAGACATCACAATTCCGGAATCGTGGAAAATAATGATTTGCTGGGACGAGGAAAATAATAGCAAATTTCTATATAATATTATTTACATAAAATAAAAAATAATTATTTACTATTAATATTAATTAATTAATATTATACGTGGAAACTTGTGCAGATTGTGAGCCATGCTCATCCACCATGAGATACGAAGAAAAGTCAAGAATTATCCCAAGTCCTTATATAAAGTAATGTGTATTCATGATGTGGAGAAAAATGGCCTCAGACAAACCACTGCAACTTCACCAGGTTAAAGTAGCAACATCCAGCATTTGAAGACAATCTGGTGCAGTTACATACTAAATATGTATGCTTGTCCTACAACAAAATTGGATTATCCAACCCTCTTCTCTTTAAGGCTTACTCACTTCTATAAGTAAAAGCACTATGTCTAAATTAGGCTGATTTCAACTTGGCAGATGATGATGCTAGATATGAAAGGGTTCTGTGCCCGACGAACATCAAGAAGATCCCCAAAAATCCAAGTGCTTTGAGTGTTGTGAATAGATTCAGCTGCACGTAAAGAAGCAAATACTTATGTAAAAGATTAGCAAATACGAAATATATCAGACAAGTTAAATTAGGTTTGACTTAGAGCATTGGCGAACACATTAGAGAGTACGTTTCATTTGACAGAAGTCAAAGCTCATTATGGTCAATTGGAAACAAGACATTCTGAGACGCATAGAATTCGTGCTTCTAACTTTCCAGTACTGAAACACCAGTGTTTTTCATTAGGCAACAATTAGTTTAGTTCAAGGAATGGGAGGAAAAAGGACAGGGAAGTTGAACTAATTTATTTCTCCATCTCCTCATGTTGTTACCTAAATTAGAAAGGAAATAATAGAAATGCTGCAAAACTGAAGTTGTCAGTTCATATAAAGGACAACCAGAGATTAAAGAAAGCATGGACAGACCTTTAACCAAAATAGAAGATAGAGAGTTAAGACAGCTGCTATGCCAAGGTGGAAAAGAATGGCAAATATAGCAGGTGCTGATGCTTTTGGGAAGTTCTTCAGGTTCACTTGCAGCCTCAAAAGCTGTTGACATGAAAACATAAATAATAATCACAACAAAAGAATTATAGGGAAGAGATGAGGTAAAAGCTCCGCATCAAACTCAAGGCAAAGCAAATAATTGGAAGAACCAAACATATACTTGGCTATTCTCTCTTTTGATGAGGGAGAATACTCAACCGATCACAATCAACTAATTAAAAGAAAATTCAAGAGCATACCCCCACCAAAAATCCAATGAATGGCAAGAGAACAAGAGCCAGAAAGATGAGAGAGAGCTCCGTAGGAGGTCTTTTCTCGGGAGCTCTGAATATGTGAGATATTTCTGCCTTGGGCCCAAATCTTGAGGTATAATCAATGGGCTGTGGAGGAGGGCGAGCTGCCTTTTCTGGAGGTTCGGGCAGATCTAATTCAATTGAACCCAGTTGTAGGAAGAACGAGTTTTCCTGGAGAAAAATTAATCTGCTTAAGATACAACTCAAAATGCTTCCAGATCAAAATTCAAAGAAGCCCAGGTGTCTTGAGAAGCAATTTCTTTACTGCTGTCTGCTTATTAATCGACCAAAATGTCACACGATATGTAGAACATATATGGAGCTAAAAAAAGCAATACTTACCATGACAGAATCCCCAACTGCAAGTTGGATGTCATATCTACCTGATAGATAGAAGAACTTCTCAACTAGTCCAAGAAAATCCTACAAAACAGAAATGCATTTACAATACAGCAGGGTTAGCTTTTGTAGTCGTCGTACGTATTGAAGCACTTTTAGTGATGCTTTTATTTGGTTGGAACTTGAGGCTAGGAAATTATTGATGTTTTCCTCACATAAGAACTTATTAGCAGATCAGCAACCCCATCAACTGAGAGATTAAATATGGTAATGGTTGGAATAACTCTAAGAAGAACAAACAAAACAGGCATGTGCTAAATTTACAAACATGTCCATAGTCCACTCTATGTTAACATGAAGTAGAGATGTAGACAAAACGACTAAGAAAACTTAACTAGTATTATTTCAAATTTTTTCCCAGAATTTTCCACCACAAAGATGTGTTCCACTTTGCTCTCATGTCTCAACTTGAGGAAAGCCTGCACAGGAAAACAGTAAGTCCACCAATGGTCTATTACAGAAGACAATATATTAAAAGGCCAAGATGAGCTTTCAACCTGGTGTGGCTTAAAAGCATGCCCAAGAGGAGAAGTTAATTGGAATGACAATCGTAGCTTTTGAAGATGATTTGCTGAGAGAGAGAGTGTGTTCTCCCCTGCCAAATCAAATCTGTAGGGAAAACACACATGGATAAGGATAACTATTGCTATGGTGAAGGCACACAACACAATGCAAATTTTCAATTTCTATCAGTAAGCATAGAATTGTCCGTATGGTAACATAAAAAAAGTATGAAAAATAAGTAGACAGTACTCAAATGATAATAATGATTAGATGAAGTGAAAAATAGCACCTTCCATAAAATTGAGGAATTCATGATGAAGTAGAAGTTATATAAGGTTAAACTGTATGAACTAGTTGAAGGTCTGAATCAGCTTTAAGTTTCATTGAGTGACTGAGTTTTATAATTCTTAATAGGCATATAGGAAAGCAGTGCAAACAGAGTAAAAGTGATCGTCTATACACAGTGAAGGAAAACCTTCAACAGAACATCTCTATCAAAAAGAACTTCAACCAAGCTATTTATCCTCAAGGGTAGTACTACCCAACACCTAAGCCTGTGGGTTGTTGGCTCCATTGAGATGCAAGCCAGCTAAGACCAAATACCACCATCATTAAGAAAAAGTGGCCAGTTCTTCGAATTTAATTAATGGCAACGTGATACAGCACGTAGAAAGAATCTAGAGCTAGCTTAATATTTTTCTTCTAAATAAAATGCTTAGATGTCAAACCAGTAAGGGAATTTATTTAGTATTCTATATTTCATAATTGAGGCATGGTAGCTGCATTTATCATAACAGAGAATAAGTCAACTGTAATCATCAATACAAAGGATTAGTAAATGAAGAGGAAAGACCAAATAAATAGTGAGATATTAAAACAGATAATCAGTTTTAAAAGTGCCTATATATATATATATATATATATGCCAAAAGTAGGGTAAAAGAAGAGCAGAAAAGCTCATACCTCTTTTGAGTTTCCACATTACCAAGATCACTGTCGAGAACAGCAACATCTGCATGGTCAACTTCGATAAATCCCGTCACATATATGGGTACTTTCGTTCGTCCTCCAGTGGCATAGATCTTTTTATCCTCTGGATTGTGAAGGAGAATCTATAAAATCATCCAGAAAAGAAAGATAGGAGATCAAATAAGTATCAACTTAAAGGCATGAGAGATTCCAAGGGAGGGAGAATGAGAAGATGAACATTATCACAAGGAAAAGAGAAGCTAGGCCATACCTCGAAAGAAAAAGTGTAACTGCCAACATCAATGTTATCTGGCAATGCATCCAAGAAATGCACAGCATTTTCAGGGTCAAATTTGAGATCCTGCAGAGCACAAATTAAAGTTCAATAAGAGCAAAGATATTTACACTATTTTAATATAATTATTTTAACTGCTACTAGATATCCATCGGGTGAATTAGATCACAAACTAAAACCCTATGTACCTGATCAATGATTGAAGCATCCTTTGAACCAGAGCTGAAGATCTGCTTGAGTTTCACAGACAGAGAAGGTGCAGCAGAGCCCAAAACAGTGTTTACATTCACCTAATTTTAAGAATGATAAAGGTCAACAGTATAAATCTAGTGGTAAGTACTTAAAATAAGCAAGACAACCAAATTCTATGTGCAAACAATAATGCTTATAGCACTTGCACATGTAAATTAAGACCAGCTTAACCTTGTGAGTAACCCCCTTTCAAGCCATCATTTTAGTTTACCCTAAACCAATCTTTCAAGCCATTATTCTTGTTTATTTATACAATATCACTAAAGAAACAAAAATAAACAAGAAAAAATGATGTGAATGAGACTTAAATCAAAAATGAGTGGTTAGATAAACATGTATGAAGGAAACTAAGCAATACAATGTAATCAAAACATAAGGACAGTGGGATCAACATGACACACCTTAAGCTGGTCTTTCCTAGTCAATGAAAGCACAGCAGATGGGAGCGACAAAATCAATGGAATGGAGAACCTGTATTAAAAATAAGTTCTTGAGATATATAAGTAAAGAATGCTGCTAACTGATAAGGTGCTTCATCTGAAATTTACATCAGACAAACAAATCCCCTGAGATATTAGATTTCAGAAAAGGGACCATGGAGTAAATCATAGCCAGACCCACCTGTTGTTTTCTAAGGAAGCCAATGCATCAAGTTGATAAAACAAGTCTTCCGCATTTCCAGGAATTCCAACACTGAGGAAAAACCTTGCTAAACCTAAAATTTTGTCGCCTGGAAGCTGCATATAATAGAGGAAAATTATATAAAGCTTGCATATGATAATTGGGAAAAAATGAAAGAATCAACTATTACATGACCGTACATTTAAATCTTCATCAGATGCTGCGGCAAATGCTGTGATACCACGCACCACCGCTGATGAAGCTGATAGGGAACTCTGATGTCCATGAGCATCAACAAGCTTTTCATCAAAGTAATAGGCGCCATCATCTGTAACATGACAACAATTGTTTTTAGAATGATGTGAGTTTCCAAGCATGACTAGACAAATTGCAGCATCAACTGTAGATAGGCTAGAACGGTATCAAACAGATGCATAAACTACACCATTATTATCTTCTATGGTGAACTACAAAAGATATCCCTTGTAATTATGGACAGCTGCAGCTTTTATGCTGCAGAAAATAATTAGACAAAAAATGTTACCTTCTCAAACAAAGACTATTAAAGACATAAGTAACATCTAGTGAATGTGTCAGACCAAGCACATCAGAAATTCTCAATCAACTTATCAGATATATTGAACAAAAGTAATTATTTTCACTTTTTTCAGTTAAGACATTCCCAACAAACATACTTGGCTTCTGGCCCCCTTCCCTTACCTCTTTCTCAACAACCACAAAATTTTTTGAGTCAAACACACGAAAATACATTTTGAATCATGTATTTCTCCAGATTAAGAAGGTATCACCGAGTTCCAGCCTTTTCCCTTCTTACATCAATTGATTGAGTGAAATGATAGATTCAGCTTTTTATGGAATAGTACATAAATTCTCGCATGAATAAGCAAAGAACATTCACCTTAGAAATAGATGAGGTACTTCTAAATCAAAGAACATTTCCTAGCATAAACACATTTCCCATAATTGAAATGAGGAAACACAAGGACACCAAATATTTCATTTGCTCAGCATTCACGAATAAACACTTGACCTGAACTTTCAATATCAAGAAAAAGGCAATAAAAAAATCTATCCTGGAAAAAATTAATACTCTCTCCATTTCAATTTATTTGTCCTTTCTTTTTTTTGGCAACTCTTTAATTCCCACATTCCACATAGCATTTTGGTATATTTGACATTTTTAATTTAAGACTACAAGATTCAAAAGTCTTTGTTCCTTTCCTAAACTCCGTAGCAAGTGAAAATAGGACAAACAAATTGAATCGGAAGGAGCAATACACAAAAGCAAGAATTTTAATTTCTTTCTTGATTAATGGTACGGACAAGAGAGATAATACCTCCGTAACATATATCAATATACCCTACTCCGACAACAAATCACAAAATTCACAATAGTTTTTGACTTTATGTTTTCTTTCTTTTCTTGGATGGCACCTAAAATTAAGAGGGCATGTAACATACGATATCAGATGAGGAATATAAGGAGGACTCTTAACATGTTTCACATTGTTTTAACTTGCAGCATCCACTAATGTATATATTTCTCATTTGAACTTTCAGTATCAAGAAAAATGACAAAGATCATAGCCATTCCTTCATTTCACTTTTTGATAGGTCAATCCATTGTTTCTACCACATTAATATCAAATAACCACACAAAAAAGCAAGAACTACATATTCATCTAAATTAAAACTATGGAAAAGAGAAATAAATACCTTTTTAACATGCACAAGTAATACAGTATCACCTATTCTGATGATAAATTAGAAATTTTCACAATATTTTTACCGACTACATGTTTTTTTTTCCTTGGCTGGAACTGTTGCAAGAAAAATTAGAATACCATGTCTTCTCCAGTATATAAAAGTTGCACGTTGACAAGAAGGTTTTATCTAGTACATCCAAATGAATAGCACAGACATAAAACAATTAAACCAGTTAATGTCATTTACTCAATCTAATCCGTATATATCCCTGTAGTTCAGATCTTAGAACAGGGAAATCTAAAAGCAAAACTTGCTAGAAGCTACTGAAAACCTCACCAAGAAAACATAGAAAAAATATAGCAAGTGAACAAGAGAATAAGGAGAATATACAGAAGAATAAAAGAGGTGGATACCATATTTCTCAACACCATCTAGAAGCTTTGATATGTCATTTTTCACCAGGCTGATCTGCCAACACAAAGAAATAGAGGTAAAAACTACTTATCTCACAAAATCATATGCATGCATGCACGTACAGAAAACTAAAGAAAAATCAGAGCACTGATGACATATGTACTTGCAAGTGAAGCAAACCACAACTTAAGTACATAAGCTAACATACTGCTCCGCCAAACTCAATACTACCTAGACACATTATAGAGACGTGCAGTTTTAAATCAAATGAGTGTCAATATTTTGTCTCTGCTTTATCTCCTTTGTGGACCTGCTCAAACATGTAATATTCTAACGTTCATCCTTTTTGCAATGACAGCGAAAAAAACATAAGGCTTCAGTATTAGTATCACATGAGAGGTGTCATAATGTATTGATCCCCTTAGAAAAATCACCCAACATCTCAGTCAATCACCCCATAATCCCAAACCTTGTTATATGTGAACTTAAAACGCACATTAAGTGGGACAAAAGTGGAAAACAAAATGAAATATATGCAATAACATTCAATAGCTGTAAGCAATCTCACACTTCACACTGTCAGATCAACTGAAACAAAAGGAGCAGTGTACTTGAAACATAAACAAGTATGTTGTAAAAGAAACAGCTAAACTTGAAGTGCTAGGTGAAATCTCAATAGCAAAAATTCCACCTGGATCACATATTCTCAATGCTCAATCAAAAGAGGTATGCATGTGCCTCCAGGACTTTGCTGTAGTTATAAAAGTGTAGCTTGTGAGGGGTGGTTTGGGCACACATTACACTTCCATGTCTGGTAATTGGGGGTGAAGGGTAGAGGGATGGGCTCATTATCCACCAAATTTTGAACCTTGCGCTATTTACCTTTTGGAATTTCTCGGTTATCCATGAAAAAAAATAGGCATGCACATGAATGTGGTAGGGTTTTCCATGAAATGTTTGTTTCAAAGGAGAAAGCATAGAAATGCATCAAATTGCACCAAAATCTGTTGTGGCTTTAGCAAACACAATTGAAGTGGCACTCCAGCAAATATGGATGAACTCTACATACATACATACATGCATGAATATAATCCGTGCATCATACACGCACGAACACAAATACGCATGCATGATACTCATCACACACATAAAAATATCTAAATGAAATAATGGCTGACAAACAAAAATGCTCATTTTATGGACAAAAGAAATGGGGAAAAAAAACAACATACCCAGTGGAATCCCACAAGTAGGGTCTAGGGAGGGTAAAATGTACACAGACCTTACCATTACCTCATAGAGGTAGAGAGACTGTTTCCGAGAAACCTTGGTCTCAAAAATCAAGTCCTATAAGCAGAATATACTAGATAGGGAAAAAGGGGGAAAAGAAAGGAAAACGGGAAGAACGACTAATACTGAAAAGCAAATGATAGTATGTAAATACAATAAAAGAAACAAATATAAGAAGGATAAAGACAACACAGGATACAAAAACACAACTAATTCTACCAACCTATTATATCACACGGCCATACATCAATCTACCCCTACTAGCCTATTAGTCTGCTACCCTAATACGCGACCTCCTACTCATTTCTATCTAAGGTCACGTTCTCGGTGAGATGAAGTTTTGCAATATCTTGTCTAATCACCTCCCCCAATACTTCTTCGGTCTACCTCTACTCCTCCGTGGAACCCTTAAATCCAACTTTTCGCACCTTCTAACAGGAGCATCGGTACTTCTTCTCTGCACATATCCAAACCATCGCAGTCTCACTTCCCTTATCTTGTCAGTCACAATGGCCATCTCTAGCCGCTCCCAAATGGTCTCATTCTTAATCTTATCACTCTTGGTACGTCCACGCATCCATCTCAACATCCTCATCTCCGAGACCTGCATCTTCTGAACATGTGAGTTTTAATTAGCCAACACTCCATCCCATACAGCAAAGACAGTCTAACCACTATTTTGTAAAACTTACCTTTAAGTTTAGGTGATATGTTCTTATCACACAGTACTCCAGAAGCAAGCCTCCATTTCGTCTATGCTGCCCCAATATGATGTATGACATCATCGTTATATCGCCACTACTCTGTATGATGGACCCATGATATTTACAGTTTTCTCTCTTAGGAATAGATTGAATGGCAAGTCTTACTTCAATGTCTGCTTCATCCCTCACAACACTAAATTTGCACTCCAAGTATTCTGTCTTAATCCTGCTCAGCTTGAACCCTTTGAATTCCAAAGCCTATCTCCAAACCTCCAATCTATCAGTAACTTTAGCTCGAGTCTCATCAATTAGTACTATATCATCTGCAAATAACATACACCAAGGGACCTCCTCTTGAATAGACTGTGCCAGCTCATCCATTACTAAGGCAAAAAGGAAAGGACTTAACACAGACCCTTGATAAAGTCCCATCTCAACAGGAAAATACTCCGAGTCTTCTCACACTTTTCTTACCCGAGTTTTGGCTCCATTGTACATGTTCTTTATCACCCTAATATACACCATTGGAACACCTTTCATCTCTAGACACCTCCATAGGACATCCCTTGGAACTTTGCCATAAGCCTTCTCAAGATTTGTGAACATCATATGAATGTCCTTTGTTTCCTTATATTTCTCCACTAATCTCCGAAGAAGATGAATTTGCTTCAGTAGTCGACCCACTCGGCATGAATCTAGACTAATTCTCTTAAATAAGCACTCCTTTTCTCACCCTCATCTCCACCACTCTCTCCAAGACCTTCATATTGTAATTATTACAACTTTGAATATCACCCTTGTTCTTGTACAATGGAACCATTGTACTCCTTCTCCATTCATCGAGCATCTTAACAGTCTTCATAATAGCATTGAACAGCCTAATTAACCACTTTATACTATCCTTGACCATGCTCTTCCAAAAATCCACCGAAATCTCATCGAGTCCTATCGTCCTCACTCTCTTCATCCTAATAATAGCACTGCTAAGCTCCTCAGCTCTGAATTGCCTGCAATAACCAAAATCTCGATGACTATCGGAGTGCCAACTCACCCAGCTTAATATCTCTATCTCCTTTTTCGTTTAAGAGTTTATGAAAGTAGGCTTGCCATATTAGCTTAATGGAAGTCATCCACCAACACCCCACCCTCCTCATCCTTAATGCACTTCACTTGGTCCAAGTCGCGAGATTTCCTCTCTCTCTTTTGCGAGCCTATACAATCTCTTGTCCCCACTTTTATCACTTAGCTCCACATACAGGCGCTCAACCGCTACGGTCTTAGCACTCATCACCGTCGTCTTCGCTTTTGTCTTCGCCTTCTTATAGATATCCTTAAACCTTTGCTTTTCATCCTCATCCCTACACTCCAACTACTTCGTATAATCAACCTTCTTAGCTTTCGCTTTGCCTTGAACTTCTCCATTCCACCACCAGTCACCCTAACGTCCACCAAAGGTCCCTCTCGAAACCCCTACTACCTTGGTAGCTACTTTTCTAATGCAACCAGCAATAGTGTCCCACATAATGTTCACATCGCCGCTACTACTCCAAGCCCCTAAACTACTCAACTTTTCTCCCATCTCTTGAGAAAGAGCAGGAGTCAAGCCTCCCCATCTAATCTACGGTTGGGTATAAATAATCTTCTTTTTTTCTCTCTTAATCTCTAAATCTATCACTAGAAGCCTATGTTGGGTGGAAATATTTTCACTCGGAATAACCTTGCAATTCTTACAACGGCTTCTATCGCCCTTCCGGAGGAATAAGTAATAAATTTGAGTCTTAGCTACCGAACTACTTAAGGTAATCAAGTGATTTTCCCTTTTCGAGAAATATGAGTTAGCAATGACTAACTCAAAGGCTTTGGCAAAATCCAAGAGAGACGTCTCACCTTTATTCCTCTCCCCAAAACCAAAGCCTCCATGAACATCTTCAAACTCGCTAGAAGTTACACTGATCTGCCCATTAAAATCTCCCCCAATGAATATTTTTTCTGTACCCGATATACCTCTCACAACCTCATCTAAATCTTCCCAAAAGATCTTGACTTCCTCATCCAGGCCCACTTGCGGTGCATAGGCACTACATGACTACCGACCACAAGTTTAATAGACATCATCCTATCATTAATCCTCCTGACCTCAACCACATACTCCCTAAGGTCCTCATCTACTAAAATACCTACTCCATTTCTATCCCTAGAACCACTTGAGTACCATAGTTTAACCTGTCTACGTCCCGAGCTTTGGTACCTACCCATCTAGTACTACAATTAAATGAAATTATCTTTTCGACAGCCAAGAAATCATCAAGGACTAGCTGGCGCATGGTTGAAACTCGAAGGTAATTAGCCCACCGCTCAACTTCTCTGCTTAAATACCAAGCTTTGTTTATAAAAAGTAATGAACTTGTGGCGTGCACCTAACCCACACATGTTGTGTTTTTTTTATGACAAGGGGAACCCGCAGTCGTTCTCCTTTGGGTGCGCATAGGAGAAACCCCCGCTCCTATGCAATAACTCACAAACCACATAGAAGAGGTAACCCGCACTAGGCAAGACCCGATGCGACGAGCTTGACCCATAAGGCAAACCCCTTGCTTTCACAGGTAAGGGATTTGAGACCTCCAACATGGAAGCCCCAAGCATAAACCACTGGGCCACCCCGAAGGGTCCACACACGATGTGCTATTACCACAAGACCAAAGCCATCAGGTTCAAAACAACTTAAAATTAGTTCAAATTATAAGTTCTTATACTAAGTTTCTAATGTCATATCCATAGTGTTGAAACGCACATCTAGGCACCTTGACATCTACATGGTGCTGCCTTAAGCAACGCAAATTACCCAGCATATGCTAAACCTAGTTTCAGGGCTTATGTGACCCTTTAATAACAGTGATAAAGAGGACACTAGCACTTATTGAAGTGAAAGCTTTACATAATATACCGGTGACTAAAGTACAAATTAATGTTCTCGGGGATGGATCAATAGCAAGGACAAGTGCCACTCACCAGAGAATGATCAATCTCAGAAGATGCTAATGAAATGACACCAGCCAGGCTCTCAAGTGCAATCCCTGTAAAAGAATATTTAAATCCAGGATAAAATAATAACAAAAGATATTAGCATTCAAGCAAGAGGAAGGGCCACCACAGAGACTCATGTTTACAGATAGCCAATTGGTTTCGTAATATAATGCTCTATTGTCTTCTATAGAAAATAATCACCTGCAGCAAATGTACTAGACTCGGGGTTACTGGAGCTATAGCGCCATCTTCCATCACTTTGGCTAAGAGCCTGTCAAGAGCTCTCAAGTGTCCGTTATGCATTCTTATACCAAGGATTACAAAAACAAAAATTGAGTAATAACATGTAAATGATTATAGCAAATGCAGTTAAAAACCTTTATGGCACGGAAAACTGAATCAGCACCTCCAAGATGTACATCAACTTCAGAGGTTTGACCCTACAAGGAACAATGACGGGGTAAAAACAGAAAACAATCTCGGTAAAATCCAATTCCCTTGTGAAGCAACAAAAACACAAGCAGATATGAAATTCACAAATATTGCCAACTCTATACTATTGAGAAGCTTCAACTTTCTTTACAAGAATTTGGTTTTGGTTAAATTCTTTCAAGGGATTGAGAAGAGGGGAAGGAGTATCAGTTTAGTCAGGTACAATATAAAAGAAAGTATGAGACACTTCTCCCTGTTGCACTACCTTGATAAGAACTAAACTACCAATTGAATAGTAGTAGTCGAGAAGCGAGCTGGCCGTGTTCACAGAATCCTTAAGTTTTGAAGCTATTCCCTTCACACATACACAGCAATAGTAAAATAAAGGAAGATCTGATAAATATAATACTAAAAGGAATTATCAAAAAATCAGATTAGCAGTAAGCTTAAACATACAGCATAAGTCTCCTTATTAAACTCGCACTTCAATATCCCATTTACTCCCAATGCTTGAAACAAATCCTTCAATGTGGAAGAAGGAGATCGAACAGTATCCACCACTGTGTTACACGTCTTTGCGTTGATGTCAGGCTGTTGTCCAATCCCAAGAACCTTAAATGTCCTCAATGCCTGGTATGTTTCTTTAAGGCTGGAGAGAGATAAAATAATCAACAGCTAGTTAGATGCAATTGAAATTTCACGATACACCACAAATATCAGCTATGACTATAAGTTTGTAAATGTACAAAGAGTGCAACAAAACGTTTTAACAATTGGTGACTATCAACAAAATTTTAACAGAGAACATATCGAACATCAGTTGTGTTCATCCCCAGCTATCAGAGATTCTGACAAGAATCGGATGATGAGGTGCCAATAATTGTTTCCTTTTTTCTTTTCTTTTTTTTATAATAAGGGGAACCCGCAGCCGCTACCCTTTGGGTATGCACAGGGTAAACCTCCACTCCTATGCAAGATCGCAAACCACATAAGAGAGGTAACCCGCACTATGCAAGCCCGGTGCGACGAGCTCGACCCAGAAGGCAAACCCCTTGCTTTTGTTGGTAAGGGGTTTCCTTTTTACCTGTGTTTCTTGTAACGGAGCTGCAAGAACAGTTTTACAAATACCTTTTAGCAATATATCGAGATTGCCAATAACCAAACTCTGAAGAAAACGAACCTTGGTCCTAATTCAACTCCAAAAGGTAGTTCTCGAGGAAGGATTGCTCAAGATCATAAAGGGAGACAACACATTTCCTCAACTATGTAGGGCACTTTCCAGCCTCTGCACAACGAGGGTTGGAAGTCTAGAGAGTAGAGAATATAACATGGGAGCCAAACTAATAATATGAATGGATCTGCCTCTGATATCATATTACAAAAATCGACTTTTGACCTAACTCACCCCAAGCTAGCTTATGAGTCAAGGATTTCTCAAGACCGAATAAGGAAGCATACAACCCATCCTGCAACCAATGTAGGACATACAAGACCACCTATTCCTCCTCAATTGAGTTTTTGGTAACCAAGAAGTACGTTATTACTAGCTTCGAAACGAGGTAGATAATGCACTCACCCCTCTTAACCTTATCCACTTGAATACTAGAATTGGTTCACAAGTTAAGATTTTTGTGAAGTTATTCCTCCTTGGTTAATTATATCCTCACAACCACTTATATATAATTATATATTATTCGGACTAATGTATTCTCACAATGTCTTTCATACTTGGACTTATTTTTGCATATAAATTGTTCGGACTTGCGAAACATGCAACTTTGTAAGATATCTTCACTTCCCATATGTGCTTCTGTGGCTGCCTCCCCAAGATTCTCACAGTTCTCTCTGTTTTTTCCTCTTCTTCTTTGGATTAAACATGCATCTATATATTACTTGCACCCAATTTAAAAAGAAATTGAGAGTCAAATGAAGTTCATAATTCTGAACTTCCTATTTGATCTCATTGTCCATCACTTAATTTCAATAATCTTAATTATCCTGGAGATTTGATATTGTAGTCCATTGTAAACGTTATTTTAGTTAACAAAAGAGATTCGTAAGTAAAACACAATACATCTGTGTAGGGTCATTTACTTCTATTAAGATTGTAGTAGATGATCATTTCCTAGAATTATCCTTGTCCACTTCAGATAACAAGCCCCAACAACTTCCCTCCACTAACGACCCAAGAAGGAATAAATAGAAAAAGTGAACTATGAAATTAGAAGCAAAACTCTCTTGCTATGCCCCAAAACAATATTCCATGAGCAACAAAATCTTAATCAAAAGAAAGAAGAAAGCATGATATTCGGGTGCAATGGTATTCAAACTGGAAGAGTAAATACAGGTCAACATAGGAATGAGATCTGGCACAAAAAAAAATCTTAGCTTTATAATCATCATCATCATCAAACTTGTACAATTTTTAACAGCCAAATATTCAAAAATTCATAAACCCTTCAACTATAACTCCTTTTGAAACATTATTATATGATATGATACACTCAACAAATCCAAGATCACTATTTGGCAGGCTGACAAAGAAAGGGTTTGGTGAGGGTTTAATCAAACCTCGTAAAATATCCATCTTTGGGTGTAAGCAACTCTAACGCAGCAGATCGATGAGAAACTGAAATGGGTCTGAAAATTGCAGCTTCACAGATCAATGTACACAACGCTAGAATCAGAATTCCTAAAAATTTCCCCATTTCCTGCAACAGCAAAATCGATAGAAATTCGAAACGATTTCGAGAGAAAGTGCAAAGGATAATTGAAACCTCGGGGAAGAAGACTTACTGGTGAGAGTGAGCCCGATGGTCTTTGGAAGACTATTGAAAGTGTAAGAATTTTTAACAGTTGAAAAAGAAAAGAAAACTAATTCTTCTCTTTTCTTTACAATTGATTTTTTGTTATAATTTTACATTAACTATCTACTTTATTTTTCAAAAGAATTAAATTACTACTCCATTTATCAAATTTAAAATTTTTAAGTATTATTAGTAAAAATAATTTAATAAACTAACTACTTTTAAATAAAATAATTTTAAAATTTTATAAAGGCAAATTAATTAAGTAAAAGAAAATAGAGAAATTATTATAAAAACATAAACGTCAAACATAAAGTATTGATGGACCTTTTTCACTTCTTAAAAATAAATTTTATATAGAACACTATCAATGGTAGTATTTATATATTTATTCCTAAAATTTAGGATATTGAAATCAAAAGTTTACTTATTACCTTCTTCATTATTTGAGCTTTATGGAAAGTCTTAATATTTAGGAATTTGACTAAAATCAGTAAAGACTAGAGATAATCTCAATGGTTCCATTAAGGACGGTAACTTTATTTGTAATCTGCAATATTACATTTGTCTTCTTTATTTTATTTTTTTTATAAAATAACACAAATTAACTAGAAATGAATTCAAAGAAGAAAAATCTCACTATCATGTAGAGAGTGGAAATCCTTTGATGAAGATAAGTGACTAATTAGAATGTGGCAAGTTCTCTTACTAAGTCATGTTGGAAAGCTTACTTGGCAAGCTTAAGCATGGACATCTAACTCTTGGCAAGCTTAAACATGAGCAACTAACCCTTATGTCATCACATTCCCCCTTAAAAGTCCACGTAAAAGAAAAGTTTTAGGTATACTTAATACGCATTTCTAGCTGTCTCATTAAAAATCTTACCAGGAAAATTCAGTGGGATAAAACCTTAGTTAAGAAAAAAAGAGTACAATGTGTATTTTACTCCCCCGTTAAATACCACGATCCAAGTGGTGGAGTCTTCGCATTCCAACCTTATATACCATCTTCTTGAGAGTTGATGCTGATAAAGATTTGGTAAATAAATCTGTTGGATTATCACTTGAACGTATTTGTTGTACGTCAATATCACCATTTTTCTGGAGATCACGTGTGAAGAATAATTTTGGTGAAATGTGTTTCGTTCTATCTCCTTTTATGAAGCCTCCTCTTAACTGAGTTGTGCATGCATCATTGTCTTCAAATATGACTATGGGTACTTTGACATTATTCTCCAGGCCATATTTTTCCTTGATGAATTGGATTATTGATCTCAACCATACCATTCTCTACTTACTTCATGTGTCGTTATTATCTCAGCATGATTTGAAGAACTAGCAACAATGGACTGCTTCATGGATCGCCATAATATGACAGTTCCTCCGTATATGAATAGATATCCTGTTTGAGATCGAGCTTCATGTGGGTTTGATAAGTAATCGACATCTGCATAACCAATAAGATCCGTACAACCTTTGTTAGTATAAAACAAACCCATATCGGTAGTTCCTTTTAGGTATTGCAGAATATAGTTGACACAGTTCCAATGTCTTCGTGTTGGAGAAGAACTATATCTTGCTAGCAAATTTATAGAAAATGTTAGGACAGGCCTAGTTGTATTGCAAGGTACATAAGTGCACCAATAGCACTGAGATATGGCACTTCAGCACCAAGAAATTGTTCATTCTTTTCTAGAGGTCGGAATGGATCTTTATTTCACTTCAAGTGATCGAACAACCATTGGAGTACTTAATGGATGTGTTTTGTCCATATAAAATTGTGTTAAAATTTTCTCAGTATAGGCATATTGATGGACGAAGCCTCCATCAGCTAAATGTTCAATTTGCAAACCAAGACAAAGTATTGTCTTTCCAAGGTATTTCATCTCAAACTCTTTCTTTAGATATTCAATTGCCTTTTAGACCTCTTCAAGGGTTCCAATGAGATTTATGTCATCGACATAAATGACGAGTATAACATATCCTGATTTTGTCTTCTTAATAAAGACATAAGGACAAAATGACATCATTTATATAGCGTTCATTTAATCAAGTACTCACTAAGACGATTATACCATATACGTGCTAATTGTTCAAACCATACAATGATCTTTGCAATCTAACTGAGAACATCTCCCTAGATTTAGAATTATATGCATCAAGCAATCCTTCTAGAATTCTCATATAAATTTCATTATCAAGTGAACCATAAAGGTAAGTCGTAACCACATCCATTAGATGTATTTCAAGATTTTCATGTACAGCTAAACAAATAAGGTATCAAAAAGTTATTGCATCCATAACAAGTGAATATGTTTCCTCATAGTTGACATCGGGCTTTTCAGAGAATCTTTGTGCAATAAGACGTGTCTTGTATCTAACAATTTCACTTCGCTTTCGCACAAAAACCCATTTATAGCCAACTGGTTTTATACCATCAGAGGTTTTGGACTACATGTCCAAATACCTCACGCTTAGCAAGTGAATTCAATTCTGATTGAATTGCCTCTTTCCATTTTAGCCAATCACATCTTTGTCAATATTCTTCGACAGATTTAGGCTCAAGATCCTCACTGTCTTGCATGAGGTCAAGCGCAACATTATACGCAAAAATATTATCCGATGTAACTTTCGATCGATCTAAATTTATCCCATCACCAATAGAACTTATTGAAAGTTCTTTATTCACTTGAGTCTCGGGTTCACTAATTTCTTCAGGAATATCAGGATTAATCGGATCTTGGACTTCTTCATGAGATCCTTTATAGTGTCATTTTTATCATTTTCCATGCTTCTTTTTCTAGGATTTATTTCCTTTGAACCCAATGGTCTACCACGCTTCAGACGTGTTTGTGATTCAGAAGCTATGACACTAGCAGATGGTCCTTTTGGGACGTCATCCGGATAGGCACATTCACTATAGAAATATGTGATTTAGTTATCCATTGCAAATTAGTAAATGGATCTGGCATTTGATTTGCTATTTTATGTAAGTGGATGATCTTCTGGACCTCCTGCTCACATCTATGAGTACGTGGATCAAAATGAGCTAGTGATGAAACCTTCCATGCAATTTCCCTTTTGGGGTCCTTCTCCCCCTAATTGTTGGAAAGTTATTTCATCAAACCGACAATCTGTAAATCAAGCAGTGAATAAGTCTCTGGTCAATGATTCAAGGTAGCGAATGATGGATGGGGAATCAAACCCAACGTATATCCCCAACCTTCGTTAAGGGCCCATCTTAGTACGCTGCGGTGGTGCTACAGGCATGTATACCGCACAATCAAAGATTCATAACTGAGCGATATTGGGCTCATGACCAAATACAAATTGTGACAAAGAGTATTTATTGTAGTTAGTCGGTCTAAGATGAATAAGTGCTGCTACATACAAGATAGCGTGACCCCAAATAGTAGTGGGCAATTTCATCTTCATAAGTAATGGTCTTGCTATCAATTGTAGGCACTTAATAAATGACTCTACGAGGCCATTTTGAGTATGAACATGAGCAACAGGATGCTCAATTCTTATCCCAATTGATAAACAATAATCATCAAAAACTTGGGATGTAAATTCTCCAGCATTATCGAGACGAATAGTCCTAATAAGATAATCCGGGAATTACGCCCTTAACCTTATTATTTGTGCCAATAAATTCGCAAACGTCAAGTTGCAAGATGATAAGAGGCACACATGAGCTCATCTTAAGGATGCATCCATTAGGACCATAAAATATCTAAACGATCCACTCGGTGGATGGATAGATCCACATATATCCCTGTGTATACGTTCTAGAAAATCAGGGGATTCGATGTTAACCTTCAGGGGTGATGGTTTGGCAACTAACTTGCCTTGATAGCAAGCAATACATGAAAATTCATTATTAGTAAGAACCTTCAGGTTCTTTAATGGATTCCCAGTTGAATTTTCAGGAATTCGTCTCATTATTATTGACCCAGGATGACCTATTTGTTCATGCCATAGCACAAAAGTATTTAAATCAGTAAATATGATTGAATGTGCTTCAATTGTACTAATTTTTGCATAAGGCCAGAAGATAAAGTTGGTAATTTCTCCAGCATATGTTTTTGGCCTGAGACACTCTTGGCTATACAAAGATATTCGATATTCATTTCGTTTAGTGTCCCGACATGATATCCATTTCGGCAGATATCTTTGAAACTTAACAAGTTTCTTGGGGATTTAGAAGAGAAAAGTGCGTCTTCTATAACAAGTTTAGTATCCTTAGGCAAAAATATAGTAGCTCTTCCGCAACCTTCAATCAATTTTGAATTACCAAAGATTGTAGTAACATTTGATTTTCTTCTAAGCAAGTAAGAAAAGTATTTTTCATCTTTGAAAATGGCATAATTTGTTCCACTATAAATTGCGGCAAATATCTTCATGATTGATCATTGATCCACACAAAATTTGAGGCGCATCCATATTTTCTTCAAAAACAAAGTAAAGTAAATATTACTAGTAAACAAAGTCATTACATATTTTATTTATTTACAGAAACTCGAGAAAATATCAACACATATCAACAAACATAAACAAACATAAAAAAGAGTTATCGACTATGACAGACTCATTATTGATCATTTTTCCTTTTGGGAGAACAAAAAGTCAGCTACATCTAAATGCATGGGCTCAATATTATCTTCTGACATAAAAAAAATTTCTGCGTTATTACCCATTTTATGTATGGGTTCAACATTATCTTTAGAGATAAAGTTTGTCCCTGGATTATTATCTCTCCTTTTTAAGGATGCCTGATGAGCTGAACCAGACATTTAAATGTCGACAAGTATGTGACCAGTGCCCCATTCCTCCGCATCTATGACATATACTTTTTGAATTTTTCTTTTGCATAGCCTCCTACTTTTCACCCTTCTTTTTATACTGCTGATCATTCCTCATTGCAAGATGATCATCATGATTATAATTTCTTTTACGACCACAACCATGACTGGGGTCATGACCTCTTTCTCATTGGTGATAATTTGTCTGATTCACTTTAGGGAGTGACATAGAACCAACGAGTTAACTTTCATGATTTTTTATCAACATGTCATTATGTTGTTCAGCAACAAGAAGGTGCGAAAGTAATTCAGAATACCTTTTAAAGCCCATTCCCTGATATTGCTGCTGCAAAAGCATATTTGCGGGGGGGAATGTGGAATACGTTTTCTTAAACTTATCATGTCCGGTGACATTTTCGCCACATAAGTTTAACTGGGATATAATTTTATACATAGCAGAACTATATTCAGATAAACTTTTAAAGTCCATCAACCTTAAATTAAGCTAATCATGACATGCCTGTGGAAGGATGACCAACTTTAGGTGGTCATATCTATCTTTTAGATTGTTCCACAATATATATGAGGGGATCTTTTAGAGTAAGATATTACATTTTTAATCCTTCATCAAGGTGATGGCAGAGAAATATTATGGCCTTGGCACGGTCTTGACTGGATGCCTAGTTATTCTCTTTGATGGTGTCTATCAGACCCATCACATTCAGATTGAATTTCGACGTCTAGTGCCCATGGTGAATAACCTTTGCCCAATATATCAGGGCAACAAATTCAAGTTTAGTAATATTAGATATTTTTACAAAGATAATTTTTTTACCTTTTTGCCTGTCTAACTTAGCTTGAAATAGGTAGAGCTTCATGCTGATAACGTATTATAAAATAACACAAATTAATTAGAAATGAACTCAAAGAAGCAGTAAGAGTGGGGAAGCTTTATATTATATATGCTAGTCACATCCACTCCTTACAATGGAAAGAGTGTATATATATATATATATACACACAAAGGGAGGTAAAGATCCTAGAAAAATCCCACTACCATGTAGAGAGTGGAAATCCTTTAATGAAGATAAGTGACTAATTGTAATATGTGGCAAGTTCTCTTGCTGAGTCATGTTGGAAAGCTTACTTGGCAAGCTTAAGCATGGACACTTAGCTCTTGGAAAGCTTAAATATGGACAACTAAACCTCATGTCATGACAGTTATAATTATCAATACATATTTCTGTTTACAACTTCCTTTTAGTATTATAATCCTTTATAGTTCTTAATTAATTATATGAATATGTTTTCTAAGAAAAATGCTTAACAGTTTCTATTCTTCGTAGGTTGAGCTTTCTCAATTTCTTATGTTTTCATATATTAGTTTCATTCACATCAAAATTATATACATAAATTTAGAAGTTGTCAGAAAATTTTAGAAAACAATGGAAAGACAAATTTGAAGCCAATGTAAAATTATAAATTTTAGGGATAAGTATCAAAAACACACCTAAACTATCACCTTTATGTTTGATTACCGGCTCTAGAACGTAAGGCGTCCTTGCTTTTTTAGGGTAAGAAGGGGTAGAGAAAATGTCTCACACCTTAAGTAATATGTGAAGGTGTGTGAATTACACTCTCTATTTTGAAAAAATGCCACATAGATTGCCACGTGGAAAACAATTCTATCATGCCCCAGAAGGGTACCCTTTGGCGCAGCCGGCACTCAGAAACCATTACTGGCTCCCATGTAAACCACTTAGCCTCATCACATTTATTCAATCAGCGAAAGATTTAAAATAAAGAGAAAATAAGATAGGCAAATCAAATCATCAATCTATCTCAATATATGGAGGCCATAGGCCAACAATCAAACTCCAATCTTTTAACATAAAAATAGTTTTAAAAGAAATCAGTCAGGAGATAAAAGTCTCAACATCAAATCATCACTAACTAGTCTATGAAACCTCTAACTCTACTGTCTAGATGGTGCCAATGATAGGTTCATGGCTACCTTAAATCAAATAACAGAAAATCTAACATCTAGTAGCTAGATAATAGTAATATGGAAATCCTTTGAAAACAAGGAGGTCTCACTGATCAGCTGAATGCAAATAGATCCTCAATGAAACATATGTTGATGATCTCTAATATCTGTCTCTACATCATAAAATGATGCAGTTCAAATGAACGTCAGTACATGGAATGTACGAGTATGTAAAATAGCTGAGTGAAACAGATATAGTTCGAATAACAATAACTCAAAAATGCTCAATCAAGATGTTAAATATCTATCTAAAGCAAGAATAAAGAGTAGACAATGACCAATCAATAGAATCCAAATCAATCTGATCCAATCAAGTCAGAGTACTATCACTATGGAACCTATTTGAGAGTTGTTTTTATTCGACAACAATAACTTATGATCCAATGATTGTACAACACTCTCATTGATGTTTCCACAACCACTCAATACTTGTTCGGGTAATGAGTGAATCGATCTATAATGGATTAGATCAAATCAAACCAATCCTTTATTCTTTCAGAGACCTATCAAGAGGAAATATCTAACTGAATAGTTTCAATCCTCTCTTTCATTTGGTGGCGCAATTTTGGAGTTCGAGTTAGACTACTCTCACTCAACTCGGTGCTCGATACTCCTCCCAAGACTCAGTGCTCATAAAACCTCAATAAACTCCAATTAACAAATCGGTGAGTCTCTAATGGATTCTTTCAACTCATCAATTTTATCAAGTCAGTCTTTCAAGAGAAAATTTAGACAATTACAAAGGAGGACTTTCAATGCAGGCAAATCTTAGAGTTCAAATTTAAAGAATCACAAGGCCATTAAGTTCTATCACTCTATCATCATGCTCAATTAAAATCACGATCGATATTCTCAAATCAAAACTCTAGACTCAATCCCTAAGTTCTTTTTTGCAATTTTATATAAAATAACATTCATTTAGTAAAATAAGTTCATGATGATCATCAAGCATGTAAGATACATAAAATATACATAGTCATAAGGAAAATCTTCAAGAAAACCTTCATAAAGATCCAATGCATTCATAATTAAACTATCACAAGTCTTAGGGGCATATAAGAGAACAATCTCATGTTTTAGGTTATGGTTACATACCTGAGAAATTTAGATTTTTAATAAATTTTGAAGAATGGCTAAATTCTCTTGAAACCCTAGCTTTTCTCCTCTTGAAACCTTGTTCAAAATTTAATAGAGTGTTTTAGCGTAAAAAAGTTGAACTAACATGTTTAGGGCTTTATTTAGGTGTAAAAAGGCCAAGTTTAGGATTTGAAAGGGTGAGAAAAGACCAAAATAACCTTTCTTAAAAACTTGTCAAAAGTCATCTATGGACCCATCTACGGTACGTAGGGACCTTTCTATAAACTTTGGCCAAATTTTGGGGTCTCTGGATCACTTCCACGAGCCCAATCTATCGCCCGTAAAAGTTTCTACGACTCGTAGATGGGTCCGTAAATTTTGGGACCAAAAATTAAATTTTTAAGATTTTTTTCCCACGAGTTAGCAGACGGGCCATACTTTAATCTACGACCGGTAATAGGTTTCGTATGTCCAACTCTGTAACGCCCGATAAAATTACCAAAATACACCTAGAGGAGAGGTATGCGCGTAACGCATCTCCTAATGCTGGCATGGCAAATTCGAGGTCGAATTTATGATCAACACGAAATATTGAGTGGGAAATGGTCTCGGTCGATTTTTAGAGTGATCGGATCAAAGATAATTTTTTATCTGAAATGAAAAACAGTGAGAGTGTGTGACGGAGGCGCGTCACGCCTCTGTAGCGGACCTACACTTAGGTTTTTCTTAAAATTTTCGACGGGATTGGAAAAACTCGTTTAGAAACTTTTTGGAGAAAATACCCTGTGCGCGACCAGTCCGCGTCGCGAACTTGGCTATTCTGAAGCTGCAAAGTTTCTAAAATTTTGTGGGGGGCATTCCGGTCAATTTCCAACCCCTCCTAAACTCAATACACGATCTAATTTGGTCGTTTTGACGTTAAAAGGGTCTAAAACCCCATTCTAAGTCCTTTTCTAAACCGTTGGAAAAGACTAGGACTTAAGGAAAGAGGAGAAAAACTTGATATTGAGGAATTCAAGAAGAGTTTGTAGGTGGTTGTTGATAGCTTCATCCCAGGTATATAAAGCTAAACTAAAAACATGAGATTGTCCCCTCATGTGCCCCATAGATGGTCATAGATAAGTTGAAAGTCTAATGAGTATATATGCATAGTTCGTGATGATTTTTATTAAAAATCTTATTAAATTCATGTATTTTTTCTATGTCGATAATCATCATAAACTTGTTTTCTCGAATTGGATATTTTCATGAGAAATTGCATAACCTTACATGTTAACCTTTGAAAGCATGCATGACTGAATCTAGGGGTTGAGTCTAGAGCCTTGATGTGAGATTGTTGATTGTGATTGTAATTATGGTGAGAGAATGATGATGAGTTGATAGAACTTGATAGTCCTATGAGTCTCTATAAATGAACTCTAATGATGGTCTACTCGATTGTTCCCTAACGATTGTTCTAAGCTTTGAGCTATTGATTGAGATGCTGATTAACGAGAGGGTTAAAGTCCCTATGAGACTAATCGATGAGAGGGTTAAAGTCCATATGAGACTGATCAATGAAAGGGTTAAAGTCCCTATGAGACTGATCGATGAGAGGGTTAAAGTCCCTATAAGACTGATCAATGAGAGGGTTAAAGTCCCTATGAGACTAATAGATGAGAGGGTTAAAGTTCCAATGATTTGATTGAATTGATTGTGTTATGAGCATTGAGTCGTGGGAGGAGTATCGAACATCGAAAGAGTAAGAGTTAGTCCAACTCACACTCGTCAAACTACGTAGCCAAACGTAGGCGAGGATTAGAACCATCATTACATTATGGTTCCCTCTTAAGAGAGTCCCTGAAACAATAAAGGATTAGTTGATTGTAGTTTCCCTTAGTGGATTCGATTCATTCCCTACCTGGCAAGTATGAACAACCGTGGCAATACCGGAGGGATATTGTATAATCACTGGCTCATAAGTGATTGTTGTCGGATAAGAGAAACTCCTAGAAATTTCCTACCTTGAGTACTTTGAGTCGAGATGAGATGAGATGAGTTCCATTGAGTTGAGTTGAGTTGATTTGATTGATGAAGTTGATTAATTGATGGGTCACTTGTTTACTCTTTATTCTTACATAGATAAACATTTGACAAATTGATTTGATTTGATGATTGTCCTGAGTCGATGATTGTTTCATATTATTATACTTATTTCGGTTTCATTCAGTTATCTTACATATCGTACATTCCCCGTACTGACGCCACTCAGTGCTGCATCATTTTATGATGCAGATACAGGGATTAGGGATCATCAACAGGTGCATCATTGAAGATCCAAGACATTTAGCTTATTGGTGAGCCTCCCCTACTCCGAAGGATCCACTATTATTGTGAGACCCCGTGTTTCTCGTCTTTCATTATTTAAATAGTGTGGCATTATATAAGGCACATGTGATTTTTGCTACAACCTAGGGATAATAAGGCTGACAATAAGAGGTAACATCAAGGACTTAATGTTTCAAGTCAAAGGAATCCCCAAAATACACATTCGGGGTTAAAGAAATGACACGAGTGACACCTCGCCCTTTTTGGAAGGTTTAAATTAGGTTTCACTTTTTGGATGGGACTAAAAGTTTATAATTTGCTAATAAGAAAGTTATTTTAATAGCACAAAGGTCATACATTATGTTTTGGAATCAAGAAAGTGGCAAGATAAAGGTTGGCCAAAGTTACCGTAAATTTCTTTAAGAAATCCTTCTTAAATTTAGGTCAAATGTAACAGTCCATATCCCCCAAATTATAAAGAGTTAGAAGGTACATGACCTATCAAATTGAATATCTATGGGTCTAGTTTGCAACGCACAAAACCGCGCTTCAGACCGACCTCTGAATAACAAGTTATGACAGTTTTACCGAGACTGCTTGAGCAGGAAATCGGGTCGTGGGTCGGGTCGGGTCGACCCACCTTAGTGTCGGCTAATTTGAGCTTTCTAAAGCTCAAATCAGTGCCATTTCGTCCCCAAACAGCTTATAAACTCCAAAAACAGTTCCTTCTAGGTGCCAAAGGGATTTGAGTAAGTTTTTCACATTTTTACCGTTAAAATTTGTCTGTATACCTAGAAATGCATGCCTTACACTTTGCAAATGTTTTCCCTCGTATTAGCTGTGTTTGGAGCATTTCTTGGGCTGTAAAAAATGGTGTTCTTGCTGGTATTGTTGGTTTGCAGATGGTATTTTCAGGTAATAAATTTGGGGCTCTTTTACGATCATTTTTCGAAGTTTTACGAACATTTCCTCGTGTAAATTCTCTTCACCAAATCTGGTCATTAATGCTAAATTTTTTTCTATTTATAGGTGTCTTTAAGCTGCGTATATATAGTCGTTGTGAAGCTTAGGACGTAAGGAACAACTTTCTGAAGAAACTTTTGGCAATTGAACGTTTGTTGGAGAGGTATGTTAAGGCTATGCTCTATCCCTCCTTTTAGCACGAAATCCCGAAAGTTTCCCAAAATATCAAATGCGATATCTTACTATTTTGTTGCTAGAAAGATCTTATGTGAAAGACACTGGGATTACAGTTGTGTTATTTTCATGATGGTATTAGGTTAAAATTCCATTCGTTCAATTAAACTTGAAATTCAATATCTATATATCATTTTGTTTATTTTCCCGGCTACCTATTCATATGTTCGAGGTGGTTCTCCTCTTGGTGTCGTGCCATTAAAATAAATGTACAATGCAAAGGGAATGTAGTATTCATAATCAGTCTTTCTTCCATACAAAAATATAATTGAAGCATTTAATAAGTAACACATTGGTTTCCAATATTCTCCAGTAAAATGCTCTTATTTAAATGACTAAGGCACTTGATCCTGTTTAAATACTTTCTTTTACTAATTGACATGGGACCAAGTATAAGCATTATGTAAAGCACCTTTATGAACATTTTCAAAGTTAAGGCTTCACTCTAATCGTTGGGTTAAGTTCCCAAACTTGTTAAAAAGACACATAAGATCCCACGAGTTATATGTATATGTTATGACAACGATTTTGATGTTATGAGAATAAGTATACCAATGAGCCAAGATTGGCTAAGTGACAATGATTATGATGTTATGCGAATAAGTGTACCAATGAGCTAAGATTGGATAAGTTCTTGCTATGGCCTACTATGTGCATTCAACATTCATATCATACATTGTACGCTATGCATGGACTTCGAGCTATAATCGAAGGTATGGGGCCTATTCGCCCAAATATATATATATATATATATATATATATATATATATATATATATATATATATATATATATATATATATATGGTATAGATGGCCACAGGTTGGCAAATATGATGCCGGTTAGCTACCGAAAAGGAACACCATTGCTAGCATTTGGTTGGGCATGTCATGCATTTGCATTTATATATATGTATTCATGACATGCGATACTCGAGCATATCATGCATATTTGATCACTAAGAGGTTGTTTATTGGCCATTAAGGCTACTTGAGTTTTGGTTCCAGGTGGCATTTCTATTAACCTTTTTACTATGGTAATCTATGATTTTACTTTTCGCCTTACATACCAGTACATGTTCATTCGTACTAACGTCCCTTTGCCTGGGGACGCTGCATTTTATTCCGTGAGTGCAGGTTCAGATAGGGGTTCTGATTTTCCCCTCCACTAGGAGCCCCGTTCAGCTGTGAGTTGGTAAGCTCCACCTCTTCTTGGAGCTTTTACAGGATGCTTATTTTTTGTTGTACAGTTGGGTATAGTCGGGGCCCCGTCCCGACAGTGTTAATGATTCTCTTAGAGGCTATCGTGGACATGTTATTGTGGGTTGGTTCTTTTGTGCCTTTCAGTCTCTAGTAATCAGGTTGGCATGTATATATAGTGTGTGCCTATACCTCTATTGTTGCAGCCTTGTTGGCTAACTAGTACTCTATCATTTTGGTTTACCTATGTTGATGTACATGATTTACTGTTGACCAAGTCATGACCTAAAATGTCCAGGCTTAGTCTTTCAGACGTCATGCTGCTCGATTTTCTTCTGGTCCCTAGTTTAGTTAACTAGCATATTTAGTAACTTACCTGACCAATAACGGTATCGGGTGCCAGTTGCATCTCCCCTCTCTTTGGGGTGTGACAATTATTTATTTCATCATGCTTTTGAGTTAGACTAGACTAATCTTTTATTTTGAACTCAGTAGCCATGGATCTGTTATTGACACCACTTGATTAGTGATAGAGGCTTCATAGATGATAGTCGAATGTTGATGTGAAGATTTTGAGCTAGTTCTTTCTACTAGCCTTCTATATATATACTATATAGAAAAGCCAATCCTAGGACGAACAGGGGCATTTTCATAATACTATATAGAAAAGCCAATCCTAGGATGACCAGGGGCATTTTTGTAATATTTCTGATGACCAGGGGCATTTTCGTAATATTACTACTATATAGAAACATGAAGAATGGGACACCAAAGGGTAAAAGAGTCATTTTACTTAATAAAAAATCTTTCATGTACCTTCTCTCATTTCTCTAATATTCTGGAAGAATGAGTCTTCTACTCCAGCAACTTATTCATGTCTTTAGAACAAGAGAGCTCACTGATTTCTCTTCATTTTTTCATTCGATTTTGCAGGTTTAGGTAAGTTTTCATCTCAATTACCTCCTTCGTTTCTAATTCTTTCTGCAAAAAGTTGTTGCATGGTGGGTGCCCTAAATTGATGCTTCCAAGATGCACCACCAAGATTCAAGAAAATTGTGGATTGTGGTAAATATTTGCTAGGCTTCCCTTGATATTATTTTATTATTATTCATAATTACAATCTGGGATATTTGTTAGTTCCCATTTTTTAAATATAATTTCTTATTAGAATTTTTATGTATATATTAGTAATTATACTTGATTTGCACATGTATCATAAATCTCTTTGATGAATTTCATCTATATTTTCCACTAATTACAGAAGAACTAAATCGTCTTATGAAAATTTTTGAGCTACAAAAGTTCAACGAATTTTACAAGTGGATTGTGCATCCCAGGTGTTTGATGTTATGCATGAGCCATCATATTTTCACTATTTAGTGATTTTTGTTCTTTTTGTGTTGCAGTAGCGAAATCTCTGCCAGAAATTAAGCAAAAATTCTTCTTGACTTGGTTCACCATGCTAGCTATTATCGTCTTCCACACGTTAAAGATATAAGGTATGATACTTTGTTTTGATCAATGATGAAATCTTGCATATTTTTCACTATTATCATCATTAAGTTTCATGTGACATGCTATATCTAATTATTGTACCAATGTATTGTAAATGATACTTTATGCTTGAGATTATTTGGTTGGATAGAATTTTTTAGGCTTTTATTGTTACCATGTGATCTGCCATTTTGATAATAGTCGTCGGTTCAAGTAAATGCTTAATCTTATCGTTGTAAACATCCACAACGAGTAATTTATGAGGAGTTCCCAACATGAACTTTTCACATGAATGAGACCCAATAAATCCATCATCACCGATCATGCATATTATAATCAGCTTTATGGGATTACCGTTCAGATCTACTCTTCCAGCCATTTTCAAAATCTGCAATTCCCCTCTCTCGCTCTAAAATTTTTGGAGAAAATTTTCAGTTTCTCTTTCTATATCGACCTGAAACAATATGTATGTACATGTTTTTAAAAAAGATCAACAATAGCAGAGCAATTTCATTTCATAAATGGTGAGATAAGTTGTTTGTTATTCACACCTTCAATGTTAAAACTCTCATAAATTCATATATTTCTGATTTCATTTTTTGGTCTCACTATGAAAATATATGTATTTTTTGTCAAGATGTTTGGTTTCCACAATCTTCAAAATCTATGTGTTAGCCTGCCTACACTTTCATATTCTGTGGTTTTCTTGCAAGCATTGTGTAACCAATTTATTTGAAGGAGCCACATATTTATCAAGTTCTTTTGTTCTAATGCGTAGTCTCTATAAGCATGATTGGTTCATAGTAACTGTATTTTCCTGAAAATGTGGATTATCTTTGTTGCTATTTGCTAGATAAACTATTATCTCTTGTGATGTAACTACTTTTGTCTATAAATATTCCATTTCTGCTTGATTCCAATTTTTTTTTCAACAAAGAAAGTGCCTTTCTGAGATGGACCAATACGTTTAAGTTTATCTAATAAATGCAATATTATTTTTGATTACTCCACTTAGCTGATGCATTCCTTCTTTGTCAGCCTTTTGGTGGGTATAGAATCCTGCTGGAAGCGATGGTCATGGCGCGATAGGTACTATTTTCATGTGTAATCAGTGATTCAGTGATCCGATATCTTCTTTTTGAGCTTTTGGTTGATATTCTTTTCACTTTGTGCTGTGAAACAGGCTTCTTAGAAACTAATATTGTTAAGCCAGCTCATAATAACCAAGGTTTTGAGCGCATGATTGTGCTTGCTAGACTCGAGGCACGTATGTTAGAGCCCTTTTTATTTCATCCATCTATTTTCTTAGACTGTTTAAGACATATTATAAGAGCAAAACTATATTACAAAAGAAGTAATACTCTCATTCGAGTGATTATAAAAGGACATTGTGTGATGGAAAATTATTACATCCCAAACAAAGTGACAGGATGAACCTCAGAAAAAAAAATCATACATTATGTTTGATATAATTTACTTGGGAATGGGTCAATACATACTTCTAAAAGTTACTATCAACTTCTTCTTCAGACTGCCAACCTAAAATCATCCTCTCTTGTTCTAAATAGAAGTAAAAACTTTGGCTTTGACTTGGTCTAATAGAAAAAAAGGGCATAGAAAATTTCCATTAAGGATTTCATTTTTCATGAAGAGTTTACTATGCAATATACTCTCTATTGATACTACAAAGATAACACATATTTAGTGTAATATCATGATTGGAGTCTATGAGGGTATTGTAATCCTTACTGATGCGTTCAGATTAAAAAAATATATGTGCGACTCCATTAGTTCGGAAGCGGCTCCTCTCTAGTATATATTAAGTCCAGTTTGTCCAGTGCATTATTAATCTTTAAAGTTTCATCTTGATTTTGGTTAACTAATGAAGTACCACTGTTCTTGCTTATATTGTTGTCTTTCATATTCAAGGAAGATGATATAGCATCAGTACCAAAGTCACTTTCCTTGTGGCTTGTCCATCGTTCCAAGTTGGAATGTCTCCTCCTGGACTCCTCCTGCTCATCATCTACTGAAGCTACTTCCTGATGTTTCTTTGACGATTGACAATTCCTGTGGATCTTATTGTCCCTGGTTTCTTGAATAAATTTTTACTTTTAGCAGACCTGAAGGTAACCCAACAAAGGAGCATGTAACTTATAGATAGTTAAATTAGAAAATTGAAGGATAGGCTTCTAACCAATGCTTTAACTTAGTATTTGATGGCTGTTAATATGTTGTTATCTTTATCTTCCATGGACTTTTTACTAAAATACCTTTCTAATTTTTACATTGTTTTGAATCTTGATTTTGTAAAATTATTGTAATACTAACATTTCATTTTCAATTTTAACCTAACGGGTCATTTTGATTAAAAATGACGTAGAAGAAATCATTACAGCATGAAAAATTCATCTATTATTGTATCTGTTTTGGTCTACTTTGTAACTAAGTAATTAGTACTCCTACATGTGTAAATGTTAAAGTATGTAATTATCTCATTTCAACATCCAATAGTATGACATTCACATGTATATATGAAGAATATATTTGGCAGCTAAACTACGTTCAATGATTTGATTATTTATATTGTGCGATTTTAAGTTTCTATTAAGACAGCACAGGCCAAATTAATCTAGTATATATATATATATATATATATATATATATATATATATATATATATATATATATATATATATATTATTTGAGATATTTGAAGAGATGAGCCCATTTACTTGCTTTACTTCTGCTGATCTGTAGAGTAGTTGAATTGAATAGATGTGATGAGGCCAAGTGGTTCGCTTGGGACTAGCAATAGTCTCTAGGTGTCGGCCACATCTTGGGTACCCTTCCGGGGCGTGACAAACTCTACTTTGGCAGTCTTTAGTAAAATGCCCATAACGTTTGACTCTGAACTCCAAATGAGGTAAAAATCAGTTGCGTTGGAAAGCTAATTCAAAGACCTTTCATTTGGTAGGTCATAGACCACCTAATTATTTGTTTGCTAAGAGTTATGATCATTTAAAATTGACCTTTATATAATCTAACACTAGAAACTCAATTTATAGGAAGGTTTTGAACTCGACTAAGTACTAGAGGTCTTTTATGGACCTAATCTACTTCTAATACTATTAAAAAATATAGGAATGAGCCTTAATAGGTACATGTAAGGCATCACTAAGTTCAAGCTTATATATTTATAACAAAAAAATTTGGGTCCTATGAATATAGTTGTACGGTATTACAAATTCCATCGTGGAAAAAAGTCTAAAATTTAACCTTTAAGTGTAAAGTACTCAATTGACATCTTAATTTCTCAGCGAGTCTCTGATACTTCGTGTGTGAACATTGTTGAGAAAAATTAGGGTTTTCACTACTAATTCACAAGTTCATCATCATTTGAAGGTTAGTTATTGATTTGTCAAAAAAAACGTTAGTGTTCTTATTCTCGTCTCAAAGGATTAACAACTTTGTATAAATTTCTAGGGTTTGATTCCTACTGTCTAAAAAGTGTCAAAAGGAGTATAAGTTGACTGCATAGGGTACTCTTTCTTCTTTCATGAACTTAGTTTTAGCATTTGTAATGATTATCACTACTGATTTCATGAACAACGTATTAAAGTTTGTATATTTTAATTGTTCCAAGGTAATGGACACTAAATATATAAATTTGAGGTTTCACATTGGTGGCATACTTGTAAGTGAGGTAGGACCTATTTACATTGGGAAAAACAATGAATATGCCTTCAATGTTGATATAGACCATTTGACTATTCCGGTAGTGAATAATTATTGTAGGGATTTGGAGTTACTAATGTAGAAAAATATAATATTTATTGAAGCTGCTAAGGTGGCAATATGGTAGAATTGGTTAAAGATGGGGATTTGTTGGTCTTAGCTAATTTCTTGGTTAATAGGAGTACTATGGACATTCACATCTACAAAAGTCGTAGATAAGATTCATACTTTGAATCATGTAGATACAAAAAGGGAATTGCAACTATGAACCTATTTTTGAGCTGTAGTCTGATTGATGATTTGTGAAAGGTGTCCGTAGTTCAAATTTTAGAAACAAGAAAAATGGTGTCGTGCAACTACGAGTAGTCTTTACGATTCGTAGTCCCATCTATGACCCGTAAATACTCACTCATAATCCTTAGATTAGAAAATTCAAATATAATTTTTGTAATTTTTATTTTTACTTTGGGTCCGAGTTGTATACTAATGGTTTCCTTTCAGGTACAATGTCTCCAAAAAGTTCTGATCGCAGACAACCCGAGGCTCGGGTTCTTTGCCAATGGCTTATAGATGAGGCTACGGAGTATGCATAAAGTGGGCCTAAAGAGTAGTTAGATGTCGGTATAGATGAAGGCATTGAGCCTAACAGACGAGTGCACAATCCAAGCAAATTATACCGGTCCAAACACTACTCACCACAACACCGCCTTCCTAGTCCAAACATGGAGGTGATTTCGAGGGTGTGGATAGTGCGAGTATACAGTTTAGTGAATTGGGATCCGAGGCGAGGTCATAGTTTGGCTCCAGCTCCAGTTCTAACTTTGATTCAGATTTGGGGTCCAGTTCTTCCACACCAGCCCAACTATAATCAATTTGAGTATTCGAGCAACATTGTAGATGGTGCGTGATCAGGGTGTTTGAGATATCCGACGGATGTCATGTAAAATGATAAGGAAAAGTGCACATGAGTCATTAGGAGTCTCAGATCTTTACATCGGGCCTTGATGTAGTTCCTGCTATTCGAAATTTATTCGTGTGACATAATTTTGAGTGGATGGCGGTCCCGTCGGGAAAGTACAACCCCAACATTGTCCGAGAGTTCTTTGCATCCTATGATGCTATGGTGAATAATACAAAGCTGCAGAAGGCCAAGGTGACCACCCTGACTCCATTACAGAGTACCTTAGTCCGAGATGTACCAATATATCTGAGCGCACCATTTAGTGCCTACTATGCTAATCGAATTCTTATCCACCAGCTTCCACACCAGAGTTTGATCACCATATGTAACTTGCACGAGATTGAAATGTCATGCGGGATCCAGCATAGAGGTCTGATTCATTGAGATAGGTGGTCGGGTACATAGTTGATCATGGCGTTGACGTTGAGTGGGTTGTTGTCCAAGTCCCAATTAAGAAGGCTAGACTAAATTTTGTAGCCAAGTTCTGGTGGGCAGTGATCCGGTCCTACTTATATCCGACTACGATGAACAACACCTTGACCCCCAACTAAGGCAGGCAACGGACCAGACCAGAACCACCTTAAATATCCAGAACCGAGTCTATCGAATTTCTAAGGGAGATCTGGCCCGGTCCCATAGTAACTAGATTGGAATCGAATCGGGCCGATACCGGACCCAGAGCCTTACCGATTTTTTTTAATGTTAAGTTATTAACTTATATTATATATTTTTTAATATTAATTAAATATTTCTTGTATTATTATTTTAAAAAGTTATTAACTTTTAATAATATAATTATTATGAAAAGTTATAAAATAATAAAAATTTTGAAATTTCAACTGTTAATATGAATTTTGAAACTTGAAAATTGTAAGTTGTAACTTAAAACTTACAAGTTATAAGTTTAATAAGAAATTACAACTTACAAGTTATGTAAGTTTAAGAAATTTCTAAATTTTTTTTAATGTTAAGTTATAAACTTGTATTATATATATTGTTTCTTATATTTACTAACTTATTATTACTATAAAAAGTTATTAACTTTTAATAATATAATTATCATAAAAAGTTATAAAATAATAAAAACTTTAAACTTTCAATTTTTAAAAGAAAAGCCATATATTTATTTGAAATTTCAAATAAATAAAATTGTACAATTACGAATAATAAAAAGAGTCAGAGTGCCTAATCCACACAACCACATTCTAAGGTTCGGTAGGAACCAGGTCTTTAATATTATACTAATATTCATAATTGTAACGTAGAAATATTTTTTGTCGTAAACTTTCTATCATTTCTCGGAAAATATTTTCTGGAACTTGTATTTGTCGTTCTTCTTCCATTGCTTCCATGCCATCATCACTATTTTCTCCAAGTATTTCATCAATTTCATCTTACACTTGAGGGGATAATTTTGGCAATCTATAACTCCTTCTTTCGGCATTGATCCATTCCCTAAAAAACACCGATATTTTTCTGAACTATCCTTTGCTAATGAGTATCGATAATCTCTAGTTTGATATCTCGTCGCGCCAAAAGCTTGCTCCGAAGCTACCGATGACGCTTGAATGATAGCACATCTTGAACAACCCTAGCAAGTTTTGAAAATTGTTATCCACGATTCTTCTACCACAACAATAATTGAGGTTCACCATTCTCATCCCTAATCTTTTCTAGTCCCTGGTTAATATATTCATTAAAAATGATTACTAGAAGTTTCAAGACCAAGATAATAATTCATCATATCATCTAAATAATTTTTTCTATGTTTATGAGGTGGAGGTGCAACTGGTGGAACATTTCTTTCCATGACTCTATATGTATCATGTAATTTTTTAGCTTTTGGTATTATACTACCTTTACAATCTTCAAGACTAGGAATTTCATCAGGTTTAATTTCTAAATTAGCATAAATTTTTCAACACCTTTAATTTGTAAGAAGGATTAAATAAAGTAGCAGTCAAATAAATTTGAGGAATAGGAAAATAATATTTTTGAATTTTTTAATTATAAAATATATTGATTCTTTAAACTTATCTTTTCTCTTATATTTTGCAAATTCAGATGAAATAGCACAAATATTTACTAAAATGGAAGAAATAGTTGGATAATATTGAGTAGAAATAACATTTATAGCAATATGAAAAATTCTTAAAATTTCAATAAAATCTTTTGTGTAACAACCCATCTTGAGATGAGAAGTCCCACATCGAAAAAACACAAGAGAGATGTTGGTTATATAAGTAAAGGACTGGTCTATATACTGTGAGGCGCCTTTTGGGGTAAGTCCAAAGGAACAAATTCGTGATGGACTAGGCCCAAGAGCGGACAATACTTCACAGTGTTGGGTCAGGTCATTACAGGTGGTATCAGAGCCACTCTTGTATCAGCCTTGCCGATGTGGGTCAGAGTTCAACTGAGTTTAGGCACGTCTCAATGAGGCGGGGCAAACCTCAATGCTGAGTCTAGCCGAATCCCATACGGTGAAGCAAACCTCCTTGAGGACCTTGAGTCCATAGAGGGTGTGTATGTAACAACCTATCTTAAGATGAGAAGTCCCAAGTCGGCAAAACACAAGAACGATGCAAGATATATAAGTAAATGACTGGTCTATATACTGTGAGACGTGTTTTGGGGTGAGCCAAAGGGACAAATCCATGATGGGCTAGGCCCAAGAGCGGACGGTACTTTATAGTGTTGGGCCAGGTCGTTACATTTTGTCTCTTCCCAATCATCTTTACAAAGTCTTAAATTAGTATCCGAATTATGAGCATTAAAAACTTTTTATATCGGATCTTAATAAACATAAACAACTTCAAGCATTTCAGATAAAGAATTCCATCTAGTAGAAACTTCTTTTAGAACTTTTCTATATTCAAGTTGATCTTCTTTACAACGATTTTTAAATTCCATAAGTCTAGATTTTATTTTAGATTTAAAAGTCCAATTACAAGCAAGTCTAATTTTTTCACAAGAAACTCCAAAATAATTAACACCATCTTTTACTACCAAAGTATAAATTTGTGTTGCACATTTAATATGAAAAACATCGTCATCAATTGGACAAATTGTCGATTTTAAAAAATCAACTACTCTCATGTTATTAGAAGCGTTGTCTAAAGTGCAACTCATTATTTTATCACATAATCCAAAACAATTCAAAATAGAATCTATAGTTAAAGCTATATAAGAACTAGTTTTAGTCTCTTCGACATATTTATAGCCTATTATTCGTTTTTGCATTCCAATCGTAATCAATCCAATGAACAGTAATAGTAAAATAATCATTCCCATTAATACTATGACTCATATCAGATGTCAGAAAATTTACCAACAAAATAAGCAAATAACAACGAAGATAATGACAATGTTCAGCGTGATATTGAAAAATAACATTTTTAATAATATTCCTTGAAAAAACTTTAAAAGATGGGTTATACACTTCTCAAATATAATGAATAAAACCAAAATGCGAAGGAAAACTATAAGGCAGACCACAAACAATACTATTTTTGGCTATTTTTTCACGATCTTTTTCTTTACTATACATGCAGGGTTTGCTTGGACAAGCCGTATTAGACATATTTAAAAACACTTTGAACCATATTTGAACCTCCGACTCCTACAGATTCTTCAGCTATTGGTTCACTACCTTTTTTAGCCTTATGCACAGCTTCTAGACGAGCAATTTTTGGATTATATAGTAACACCCAGCAAAATTACCAAAATATCCCTAGTGTGCATAACGTGTTTTCTCATGCTCCAATGGAAAATCCGAGTCCTGATTTGCGATCAACATAAAGAATTGAGTGGAAAAATAATCTCGATTGATTTTTAGAGCAACCGGATCAAAAAATAATTTTTGATGCGAAAACACGAACTAGTGTAGGTGTGCGACAGGGTCGCGATGCGCCACCATCGCGGGCCAACACTTGGTTTTATCCTAAAAATTTTCTACGGGATTAGAAACTTCGTTCGAAGAATTTTTGATGAAAATACCAAAAATAAACCAGTCCGCATCGCGGACCCCATGTACCGAGATGGGATTTTATTTTAATTTCATGAGGGGCATTATAGACCTTTTTGAACCCTCTCCTTGACTTAATATATGATCAAAATAGGCCGTTTTAAGTATAAAAAGGGCTTAAATCCTATTCTAAGTCCTTCAAAACCTCTAACAAAAGACCTATGGCTAAAGAGAATAGAGAAGAACGAGGATTCGAGGGATTCAAGCCGGATTCGTGCCAAGTTGATCGTCTACCTTCATCCCCGGTATGTAAGGCTAACACAATGTTGGATTGAGTTCTTTCGTGTTCCCCGTCACACACTTTGATTCGAGGTGAGTTAAATTAGAGTTTCCTTGAGTTCCTGAATTGAATCCTTGCGTTAATTATCAGTCGATTACATAAGAATATATTGATGATGATGTTGAGTTGAGTATTTGGTTGGATACATGTTAATGTCTTCGTTCACATGAACTGAACCCTAATTGATGATTTCATTCAATATTTTTTATGCATTTTTCGAATTGAGATTGTTGGTTGTTTCAAGCAAGGATGATTTTTGAGCTTATTTTACTAAGTCTATATGAAAACGAGTTTTGAGCATAAATACTAATTTGAGAAAGAGTCTTGATGATATGTAAATATTTTTGAAGCATAGGTTTTTAGAAGAAAGCACTTGGTGTTTCATGAGTTTTATGAAATTGAACATTGATTTAAATGACGTTTGACTAAATATTTGATGATTACGTAAATAAATTTTTAAAATATATTTATTGATGGAAGATGATGATGATTATGATGATGATGATGATGTTTGAGTTGAGTTTTAAATAAAATATTTTGGGGAGTAGTATTGAGCACCGAGTTGGGTTGAGTACAGACGACTCAAAACCCCATAACTACGTTGCCCGCGTAGGATCGTTGTGCAGCACGTTTTGGCAATTCCTGTTCCAAAAAGATGGACATGGCTGATGGATCATGATTCATGATATAAAGGTTGATGTCCTTACCTTGGCAAGTAATGGATGGGAGAGCAACAACGTCGTGTTTGTTGTGCAGCATCAACGAGGGTGATGGGAGTTCTGTCGGTTAGAGACACTCTCTAATCTGCATAACATATTTGGCTGAGTTGCATACTAGAGTATCTTTTGAGGAGCATTACTTTGCTATAAAATTTGAACGATTGAGTTGCATACTATTGAGTTATTTTTAAAGCTTGACTTTATTCTTAAACTTGTATGTTTTACTGGGTTGAGGTGAGTTCATTTTGAGTTGAGTTACTTGATTTAATTATGTCCTTTCCTTTTAAGCTATTTTACAAACCAATATATTCCATGTACTGACTTCCCCTTTGGACTGCATCATTTCAGCAGACGCACCGTTGAAGTTTAGATTCGTGATTACAGAGATGGTGAGCCCTCCTTACCTTCGGAGGAGCCTTTTTACTTTCTCTAAGTATTTTAATTTCATTTTCTTTTGAGTTGGGTAGCCATGGCCTGTCATAGTACCATCTAGATGTTAGAGGTAGAGGCTTCATAGATATTGAGTAGAGGATGTTGAGTATTGTTTCTCCAACTCTCGTTTATTAGAATTCCCTTTTTATTAAAGACTTGGTTTACTTACTTTACACTCTTTTCTTTGAGTATTTTCTTTCGTTGTTGAGTATGAGGTGATGATTAGACCAAAAGGTTCGCTCGAGGACTAGCAATAGTCTCTGAGTGCCGGCCACGCCAAGGGTACCCTCCTGCGCTTGACAAACTTAATATCATAGCACAGAGTTCAAGTGTCCTAGGGAGTCTATGAAATCGTGTCTAGTAGAGTTTTATATTGGTGTTAAGCGCGCCACATCCATAATAGAGAGGCTATAGGACATTAGGAATTGTTTCCCTTCTTTCTTACTCGAATTTGTATTATGGAGTTAAACTCTGGAAAATCTCTCTTCTGAATCGTGCGCTACACGTTTGCTGACTATGCCTTCGAAATGCTTCGTGAACTTGAGGAATGTTGTCAGCACTGAGGGGCTTGAGCCTACTACTCAGCTTGTTGCACATGCTCTATGGGTAGAAGAGGACAAGGAGAATGAGGTGGAAGAACCTTAGAGCAAAAAGGCTGAGTCAATAGGAAATTAGCGTAGTAAGTATAAGCAAGGGAATGGAAATAGGTCCTCCTTTCTACAAAGACCTTGGAATTATGCGCCACCACCAGTGAGCGCACCCACATTCAATAGTGGATATAATCTGAGGCCGAGGAGAAACCAGCCTTTCAGGGTCCAAATCCTCCATCCCGAGGAAGTGTGGCTCAAGGTCGTAAAGGAAAGCCACTATGCAGAAAGTGTGGAAACCTTCATTTGGAAAATTGTCGAAAGGGTACTGAGGAATGCTATAAGTGTGGCCAAGAGGGTCACTTTAAGAGGGATTGTCCAAAGTGGGCCAACTAAGCTCAACCCACTACATCTACACCACTAGTTAGAGAAAATCAGAGAGATGCTACTTCTAGCACGAGCGAGGCTATAGACCAGTTGTGTGCCACGGTAGTTACCCGGATCAGAAAAACACTCCAGGATGTTGTGATGGGTATGAATCGAGTCCTTACTCTTGATTGTTTTTTATTAGTATATCCAAGTGTTATTCCATCGATTGTGTCCCCTTATGTGGCTAGTAATTTGATTGAACTCCCGAGTATCTTCCTGAACCCTTTAGTGTATCTACTTGAAGTGGTGATACTATTCTAGCTGAGAGGGTCTATAGAGATTGTTTTGTGCCAACCCACCATAGAAATGTCATTATTGACTTAGTTGAGCTGATCGAGATGCATCCTAGGCCCTCTTATCCGAAGCTTACCTTTGATGTTATCCATGAGAGAGAGAAACTTATGTCTCGAGAAGTTTGATGTTACCACCTAAGTGTGTGATTTGAGGTCTTGTAAATCATAAGTAGAGTTGTTATCCCTGAGCTAGATAGACGACGAAGGAGAGGAGGAGACCAAATAGTGAGAGTGGTGGTTGATTAGGTCTTGTAACTAGAGTCACGTGTCCCTCGGGTAAGTAATGTAGTAATGGTTTTATTCCCCTAAGTTTTCACGAGAGAGTAGTAAATAGTACCATTTGATGTTCATGATGAGGTATAGAGAAAGAGTTATTATTAGGATGAGGGGGGAGTATGCTCAAACTAGGAAGAGGTTTATGACAAAGGGGGAAACATAGATGTTGAATAAGGAAATAGAGTGCTTTCAATGTGATAGATCTAAACTAGGCTTATGATTCCAAGGCGAGAGCCCCATGAGATTCATAGAGTTATGACCTTAGCTAGATAAGGAGGTGTAGTGAATGGGAAAATGGTACTTGAGTTGTGAAGAGGGGGTGTGTTGATCGAGTATTCGCTATGAGACTTTAGTGGGCCTGTGTTCCTAAATTGTTACCTAGTAGTGATAGGTTGGTATGATATGAGGGAAGTGTTTGATGCGTGTTAGCACTAATTCCCAAACTTGAATTTTAGGGAGTAATGTCAAGAGGGACATAGAATGATGATAGTGATAGTCTTTGTTAGAGGTTTTCCTTAAGATTCTTGTTGTAGTATGTGTTCGATGTTTAGATGCTGACTGGCAAGGAGCGTGATGCTACAGGTATAGTAGAGGTACCCCTTAGATGGAGATAGTAAATTGGGGAGGAAACACTAGATATGAAGAGGCTTAAGATGTGTATTCGTGATAGTGCAAAGCTGTGCGAAGCTCTAAGTCATGACTTGCTATGAGAACCTAGCTAGTATATTTGAGTTATTGATGTAGAATAAGTGGGTGTAAGCATTCTTTATCACCCTTACTGATTAGGTCTATGGAGATTGATGTATGAATGACGATGAGTTTTACCTTGTAATGCTTTGTAGTCCATTATATGGGAGCTTAGAAGTTGAATGTTAGCAGACTAAACAAAGAGGTAAGATGATAAGAGTTATAGAAAGCGATTATGCATACCAATAGGAGCAGAAAGTATAGAAGGAATTCCATAGAGCTAGAAAGAAGCTAAGAATTGTATCCTAGGAGAAAGTTATAATAACAACCTTATATCGTTGAGCATAGTATAACAGGAGAGTTTAAGATGTTCTTATGAATAGTAACGCCCCAATCATATGGAGAGCTATACTTGTAGCTTAGTAAAGAGGATTGGTTCGCAGACTTAGGGAGTGGACCTTTGAGCAAAGGAGGAGATGAGGAGTTAATAAACTAAAGTAATTCTTGAGTTTTCGATGGTGATGAGTTGATTAGGACGAGACATTGATGCTTTTCTATATCGTATACTCCTTACATCTCAGTTAAGGTAATGCTTTATTACTGTCTCAGAGTTCCCAACCTTATGTCATACGAGATGCGAATTGAGTTTCACAGCATGTTCGATTCCATAAACTCATGATAGGTCCTAAAAGGCTAATGAGATAGTATCACGTATGAATTCTCTCATATCAAATTGCTCGAATGTGTCGTGCTTATGATCCTTTCGCTCTAAACCTTTCCAATGATCCCTCCTTTCCAGTCTTGATAATGATGTTGATAATAGTAGATAAGTCATTGTTGATAAGTAATGTTAAATGTTCTTTGATGTGATGATTATGATTTCCTTCTTTCATTAAGGGTATGGATGTGGAGGAAGAGAGAAATGAGACCTTATGATGTGAAATAGATAGGTAAGAGTGGGTTAGAGTGTCTCTAGGCAAGAAGTGTGTTGGTGTGTCTTTGAGTGAGAGCTCATTCAATGATGGAGGTAGAAGTGCTGAGTAGGCTTGATAATTCTCAGATATAGTTAAACTAGTCAGAATGATAGGCTTGAATGTGTGGATGTCATTATATGAGTGATTGGAGAATACTATTGAGGACTTTTGAGTGAGTGTTTCAGGTAGATGCATTAGAGTAGTGAGAGAGAGTAGCATTCACTAAATGAAAATCCCTGAGGAGGTATAAAGTATAAGTTTAGGGTTATCTTTGTAGGAATATTGTCATCTTAGGAGTAACACTTTGAGGCTTAGGATTAGGCTTGAATGGAATAAAAGGATGTGGTTAAGGTTTGGTAGAGATTTGAATAGGAGCTATAAGCTTTAAATTGATGAGGTATAGTGCCATGAAGAGGAGCATAGTTAAGATAAGGTGACCAATGGTGAGAATGTCTAAGGTATAGAATGAGAATCTTATGGGATATATTATAGAAATATGATTAACTTACGAGGTAGAACATAGTGACTTGGAATTAGGCCATATCGTAGTAGGAGTGTGCAACGAGACTTAGGCCTTGATAAGAGTTATAAGCTACAAATGATGATGTCCTCTAATGAATTGAGTTTCCTACTCTTGAGTCGATGTTCACCCATGAAATTGAGGATTTGAGTAATTAAGTTCTTGATGTGTATATTCTTGAGTCTAAATAGAGACTGTTAAGGTCGATGATGAGTCGAGAGTTTGATTGGTTGATTGAGTATTGAGAGGATCTTTTGATAGTTATTCATGTGTTGATGTCAATCTCCACTCATCATTCAAGGACGAATGATTCCAATGGGACGATAATGTAATACCCGATAAAAATTACCAAAATACCCCTAGAAGAGAGATGTGTGCATAATGTGTCTTCCCATGCTTCAATGGCAAAACCAAGTCCGAATTTGCGATCAACATGAAAAACTGAGTGGCGAAATGACATCAGTTGATTTTTAGAGCAACTGGATCAAAAGATAATTTTTTTATGCGAAAACGCGAAGCAGTGTAGGTGTGCGACAGGGCCGTGACACGCCACCATTACGGACCAACACTTGGTTTTATCCTAAAGTTTTCTACGGGATTAGAAACCTCGTTCGAAGAAATTTCGTTGAAAAATTCTAAAAATAAACCCAGTCCGCATCGCGGACCCCAACTTTTTTTGAATTTCATGAGGGGCATTCTAGACCTTTCCAAACCTCTCCTAGACTTAATATATAATCAAAACAGGTCATTTTAAGTATAAAAAAGGTTTAAACCCTTTTCTAAGTCCTTCAAAACCTCTAACAAAAGACCTAGGGCTAAAGAGATGAGAGAAGAGTGAGGATTCGAGGGATTCAAGCCAGATTCGTGTCAAGTTGATTGTCTACCTTCATCCCAGGAATGTAAGGCTAACACAATGTTGGATTGCGTTAAGTTAGAGTTTCCTTGATTTCCCGAATTGAATCCTTGAGTTAATTATCATTCTATTACATAATAATATATTGATGACGATGTTGAGTTGAGTATTTGGTTGGATATATGTTCATGTCTTCATTCACATGAATTGAACCCTAATTGATGATTTCATTCAATATTTTTTATGCATTTTTTGAATTAAGATTGTTAGTTGTTTCGTATATTGAGCAATGATGATTTTTGAGCATATTTTACTGAGTCTGCATGAAAACGAGTTTTGAGCATAAATACTGATTTGAGAAAGAGTTTTGACGATATGTAAAGATTTTTGAAGCATAGGTTTTTAGAAGAAAGCACTTGGTATTTGATGAGTTTCTATAAAATTGAGCATTTATTTAAATGAAGTTTTGAGTAAATATTTGATGATGACGTAAATAAATTTTTAAAATATATTTGGTGATGGAAGAATATGATGATGATGATGTTTGAGTTAAGTTTAAAAAAAATATTTTTGAGAGTAGTATTGAGTACCGAGTTGGGTTGAGTACAGATAACTCAAAACCCTATATGTAATGACCCGTTAGGTCATCTTGAGAATTAGTCCTCTTGCTTTCCTAAAATATCCTTCTCGTAAATTTTAAATGAATATTTCAGACTATTCGATAACTACGATTATTTAAGTTATGGGCAATTGTCGATAACTAATGTAAGTGGTGGACTAAAGTGAAAATTTTTGTAATACCTCAAACATTAGTTATTAAGAACAATTTAATAAGTTTTATCACTTTTATCACATATTTAAAATAAAAAGGGAAGAAGAGAAGGGTTTGGGGAAAAAAAAAACAACGCAACTGCACCGTCGCCCCTTGGCTTTGTCCTCCCAGGTAAAGGTTCAAATTAGTGTTGATGAATTTGTTTCTATACATTATAAGTGGAGTTTTTAGGTTAGTAATGTGAATAATGATTGGTGAGAGAATAATTATAAGGATTTTAATAGGTATGGTGTACTGGCAATGCACTACTATTCTTACTTCTTTGGTTACTGTGTATGAATCAAGATTTACTCCTTAAGATCCTTTTAAAGTAGTTTTTTGGTCCATATACTTCAGGAAGGGAGCTTTACGTGGTGATTGGAATTAGTTACAGTGATTGGTCTCCAATTTTTGCCTTTAGTCCTACTGGTTTTCGTGTTAATGTATTCTTTTAAATCATCCCATTATGATTTAAGTTTTGATATATTATTGAGATACTTAATTAGATATTAAGTGCAGCATATTATATGAAATATCTTTAGATTATAATATACGAAGGAATTAAGACTTAACCCTAGGGTTGGAATTTTGAAACTTGATTATAAAATTGAATAATTTTGGGTCTAGACAAGTCATGTAGCAATATGGGTATTGTTCCTTTCAAAATTTAATTGTGAATTCTTATTGGATTAGATCATGGTGCTTTGGATTCCATTCGAAAGGGAAAAGACTCAAATCCCGCAGTGAGTGTTCAATTATTAAGGCGAGTGGGTTTCTAATCTTTTGTTAAATATGTTGAACCTTGTATGCTCTAATATGTATAGAATTGAGTATTTTGGGATAGAGATGGATTAATGTAGGCTTTGATCAAAATATTTTGAATTGAATAATTATTTCTATGGTGATATTTGACTTGTGAATTAATTGTGGAAGTGTATTTTAGGAGAAATAATGAATTATTCGATATTGATATCGAATTGGTACTTGTTTTGAGATGTGACTGTTGTTGAGGTTGTGATGGTATTGAGATATTAAGGATATTGCAACATTTATGGTATTGGGTAACACCCATATTCTTGTAATTTCTTCTATGTGTAATTCATGGAATATTTTAATATTATAAAAAAAATGAGGCAATTAAATATAAACGTGAGTTAGTATGGTGTCATGACACTTGAATTGAAAATGTGGCTAAGTGATGAGAATTCTATTTTTGAGATATATTGTTGTGGTTGGTGATTATGAGTTGATTTGTTTGTGAACTTCATCTCATGTTCATTCATTCTATGTCACACATAATTTGCATTGATTCTGAATATTGATATGAGTAAGATGGTAAAGAAAAAAAAAGAAATTGGAGCCGAGGTCTTTACCGGTCGAGATGTGATGCCGAGGTCTTTGCCGGCGATGTTGTGATGTCGAGGTCTTTGCCCTCGATGTTGTGATGCCGAGGTCTTTGCCGGCGATATTGTGATACCGAGGTCTTTGCCGGCGATGTTGTGGTGCCGAGGTCTTTGCCGGCGATATTGTGATACTGAGATCTTTGCTATTGATATTGTGATGCTGAGGTCATTGCCGGCAATTATTGCATGAGCATTGCATCTCATCCTTGCATATTGATATTGTGATGTTGAGGTCATTACCGACAATTATTGCATGAGCATTGCATCTCATCCTTGCATATTGATATTGTGATGTTGAGGTCATTACCTATAGTTATTGCATAAGCATTGCATCTCATCCTTGCATACTATTATGTGGCATGGTGTTATGCATGTGATTGATTATGTTATCCCTTGTGAGTTATGACTTGTGATTTGATAATTGTGATATACTGAAAAACTATCTTTATTCTATATTATGTGTTGTTGGGCTGGGACTTTTCTGAGTGCAGGTTTGTAGTTCGGCGGTATGTGGTTGGGTGTGAAGGAGTTACTTGGTTCTTAATTGTTTTACTCTAGGTTAGTTCCATTTGCTGAGTACCGTGTTGTTTTTGGTACTCACCCCTTGCTACATTTTTGTAGGTTGCGAGCCCGGTCCCTTTAGTTAGAATTTTCTCATTTCAGGACCGAGCTTCTGGATTATCCTTAAGGTAGCTGCTTATCTCATCGGTGGACCTTCGAGGAATCCATTATTATGTTACGTCCTATTTGAGGACTAGACATTTGAGACATTTATTTTATTCAAGTACTATGTATTTAGAGGCTTGTACATGTGATACCAGTTCTGGGATGATTATTTGTCATATTAGACTTTTTTCTCTTCCGCTATTATTATTTTGTTTGGATCAGTAGGTATTGGGCTGACTCGCCTTGGTGGGTTAGGTGAGTGTCATCACGTCCATTTTCGGGTCGTGACACTATAACTACGTTGCCCGTGTAGCATAGTTGTACAACACTTTCTGGCAACCTTTGTTCCAAAATATGGACAAGGTTGATGGATCATGATTCATGATGTAGAGGTTGATGTCCTTATCTTGGCAAGTAATAGACGGGCGAGCAACGACGTCGTGTTCGTTGTGCACCATCAACAAGGGTAGTGAGATGTCTATCGGTTAGAGAAACTCCCTAATATGCATAACATATTTGACAGAGTTGCATACTTGAGTATCTTTTGAGGAGCATTACTTTGTTATAGAATTTGAATGATTGATTTGCATACTATTGAGTTATTTTCAAAGCATTACTTTATTCTTACACTTGCATGTTTTACTGGGTTGAAATGAGTTCATTTTGAGTTGAGTTACTTGATTTAATTATGTTCTTTCCCTTCCAGCTATTTTACATACCAGTATATTTCGTGTACTGATGCCCCATTTGAATTGCATCATTTTATGATGCAAAGATAGGTATTAGAGGATTTCAGCAGACGCACCGGTAAAGTTTAGATTCGTGATTACAAATATGGTGAGCCCTCCTTACTTTCGGAGGATCCCTTTTACTTTCACTAAGTATTTTTATTTCATTTTTTTAAAGTTGGTTAGCCATGACCTGTCATGGTACCATCTAGATGTTAGAGGTAGAGACTTCATAGACATTGAGTAGAGGATGTTGAGTATTATTTTTCCAGCTCTCGTTTATTGAAAATTTCTTTTTTATTAGAGACTTGGTTTACTTACTTTACAGTCTTTTCTTTTAGCATTTTCTTCCGCTGTTGAGTATGAGGTGACAATGAGGCCAAGTGATTTTCTCGAGGACTAGCAATAGTCTTTGAGTGCCGACCACGCCAAGAGTACCCTCCCGGGGCGTGACATACATTTTCACAAATGTGTAGTTAGTCGTTCGGTCCCTCCATGCGACCTAGTAGTCAAATGATTCATTATTTTCTTACATTTTGTGTATTGAACAATAGTTTTTTTCCTTATTTTGTACTAAAAATGGCCAAAATAAAGATCTTTTAGGACGTTCGGCTTTTGTAGTTTTAGTAAACGTAGGTAGGAGGGGACATCATCTTGTTTTTTTTTTTGGGTTGGGGGGGGGGGTTAATTCTGTTGTGGGACTAGTAGGGGTGTCATGTTCTTCATAATTTTCTATTTCTATTTCTCTATCCAAATCTTCCTCAAAATTTGTAAAACATCTATTTAATGTTTCATGGTCTATTTGATTTTGCGAATTAAATTCTATAACATTAGGACGTGACATAAAAGAAGTTTCATCAACATGAGTAAAATCATCGGTATTAATCTAAATCTAGGCAACAATTTTCTAGTAGAACTACTTCCACCCCTATTTTTTTGGACATTGGTCTTTTTCCAACATTTCTTTCTGAATCCATATTTAAAATTTAAAATAATAAAAACAAGCAAGATGAATATAAAAAAATAGTAACTTAGTAAATAAATAAATAATAAGAATAAAGTTGGAACAAATAACTAAACGTCTGCGTAAAAGCAAACGTATAACCAAAAGTCGGAATTGAGAGATGCCAATTGAAAATTGCCAATTACTACAAAGGAAAACCTCCAAGCTCCAACTATCAATATCACAAAAATAAAATTTATAATGAATAAGAGAGATTGAGAATTGAGACTTGAGAGTTAAGAGAAATTGTAAGAGAGGAGAATGAATGTGTGGAAAAAATTGAAGAAAATGAGTTATATTTATAGTGTTAGGGGGGTAATAGGGTAGAGGGGTGTAAAGGGGGTGAGGGGAGGCCACATAGCCGTTAGTCCCCCCCCCCCCAAACGGTCATAGAACAGAGTAAAACGACTATATAGCCGTTGGGACTTAGCTGGAAAGATTGGACCGTTTTAACCAGTCCGAAATCGGATTTACAAAAGCTGGGTCAATCGGTAAAAACACCCCGTCCATTTCGGTACCACTTCTGGTACCTTATGTTACCAATTCCTCACCGGTTCAACCAGAATCGGATCGGACTAGACCAGATCGGAAACCGGACCAGTGGACTGAATCGGAGAAAATTCGCCACCTTTACCCTCAACCATGCTTTGTTGGTAGCCAGCACCATGGCTGGTTACAATATTGATATTGGTCGCTCCATACTTAAGGAGATTCATGAGCGAGCCTTTCGATGGTCCACGACGATCCCATTCTCGTGCCTAGCACACTGATTGTGCATCGCTTCCAATGTACCTATTATACTGCGCGTGGATCAGTTCATCAATGTAAAATATAAGCAATACAAATTTGCTCCAATTCAAGCTCTCGCCTCTTCATTTGCTTTAGTGACCGTTGTTGTTATGTATTGATTAATTTCACTTACTGACAACTTTCTTTTTTTACCCAACTGTAAAGAAATTTTAACCAAATATGACATGTTTTTTATTTTAATATGATCCTGTAGTCAATGTTCTAGGATCATACATCTGCAATAATCATATTTTATAAAAAAAAATTATCATAACATTTGTAACATCAAACTATCACTTGGTATACTATCGAAACAACTATGTTTCACACTAGATTTTAGATTTTATATGATATTCTTTCTATCGGTATTAACATATTGATGTACATTTTCTTAGGTGGCAACCGATGCACATACGGACCTAATTCTCACTTTACACAGAGTTTAATTTGAACTCACGGTCATTTCTTACACTGGCTTCGTCAACAATTTTTGCTCAGATCAGCTAGCTGAAAACATATTACCATTCCCAATATAAAAGATCTATGGAATTGGACACACCAAGGTATTTTCTACAACTGCATCCACCAAGACAAACAATCAGCCGCACAAGTTTGATTTGCCTAATTTTATATTTTGTGCAGAAATAATCACTGCTTCTCGAAATATTGTGGAGCCGCCAAGAAGTAATGACTTATAAAATTTAACTGAAAAAAATTATTTTTCAAAAGCCGAGACCCATCAATTGCAAAATGGCGCTGCTAATTTAAGAAGAAAAAAATTGCAGCTCAATCACTGCCAAACAAAACACTTACGATCACTCACTTCTAAAAAAATTGGCAACAAACGACGAAAGAAAAAGCGACGGATTTTGAGACGTTGTGGTTGCTTTTTTCAATATATAATTTTTTCATTTTTAATTACAAAAAGCGATGGACAGTGACTATAAGTCCGTCGCATTTTTGGCAGATTTTTCCGTCAAAATGTGTTTGAATTAATAATTAATTATTTAATAAAAAAACACCATTCAGTCGCATTTGATAATTTTTTTTTTAATTTTGAAAAAGCAACACCATCCCTCGCTTCTTCGAATTTTCTAAAATATTCTCTATTTTATAATTTATTTAATTTTTATTTTTTGTAGAAAAGTGACAGACTGCATTGCTTTTTTGGTCAAAATTTAGTCAATTCTTTTAAATACGGAGCGACGCAGTCTGTCACTCCCCCTTTAATATCAAGAAACATAGCCCATTTTTCCCTCACTTAAATATCTTTTCTCACTCTAAATTTCCTCCCCTCCCCTATTTTCCCCGTCGCTGCCCCTTCCCCCTGCCATCTGCCGCCGCTGGACAAAGCCCACCACTTCTTCGCCGCCACCGCCCCTCTCCATCATCCTACGGTGCTAATTTTTTTCACTTTTTGCTCCATTTTAGTGTTTTTATTTTTTTTCCTTTTTATAGTTTTTGAATATTTTGACTTGTTAGTTAGTGTATTTCACTTATTCTATTGATATTATGGTATTAAAATACTTATTTTGTGTATTTGGTTGTGAATATGTGAACGCAATTGTTGTTTTGATTTTATGGCGATACTTTGAATTTTAGTTTTTGAAATTAGATTATGAATTGAGTATTTTTATGAAGTTACAACGCTATTAGTATGGTTAATTTGTATATTTTGTGTGAATTAGTGAATGAATATTTTAGGGTTTTAGTTTGAAATTGAGGGTTTTTGAATGAGATTGTAAATTTGATATATTTTTTAGTTGGAATTGAATTGTTGTTGAAGTTAGAATGTTATTAAGATAGTTAATTTGTATATTTTACTGTGAATTAGTGAATGAAGATTTTAGAGCTTTAATTTAAATTGGGGTTTTTTGAATTAGATTGTGAATTGAGTGTTTTTAAGTTGGAATTTAAGTGTTATTTCATTTAGAAATGTTACAAATATAGTTAGTTTTTAAGAAAATCAGTCAAGAGATAAATATCTCAACATCAACTCATCATTGTCTACTTTATGAAGCCTCTATCTCCATTATTTGGATGGTGCCAACGACGGGTTCATGATTACCTCAAACAATACTAATTCAAAATAAAGAAAGACACATGCATGGTATCCTCCGAAAGCAAGAAGGATTTACCCAGGGCTGATAGCAAGTCTGATCCTCAACGAAGCGCCTTTTGATGTTCTCTAGTGTCTATATCTGTATTAGTTTGTCAAATGGTACCAATACATGGAATATAAGAAATGTAAAATTGCTAGAAATGAAATGACATAATCAAAGATACTCAACTCAACTATCAACTCAACTCACGATACTCAACTTAACTAACAATTCAACCCAAGAGACTCAACTCAACCTAGTAAAACATATAAGTTTAAGAATAAACAAGCTTTGAAAATAGTCTTAATAATATATAACTCATACCAAATCAAACCAATCAGTAAGTAGAGTTTCTCTAAGTAACAACCATCACTTATGAGCGAGTGACGATACAATGAAGCGATGATATTGCCATATCTATCCAAAACCTTGTCAGGGTAAAAGATATCACAATCAATGGATCCAATAGAATCTTTGTAGGGACTTCAGAGATATAACCCCTTTCTGATCCTATGCTAGTGGCATAATTTATGGGGTTTGAGATAATTATACTATTTTTCAAATCAGTCTAATACTCCTTCCAAAATCAAATTTACTTTTTTTTTGTATCTATCAAATGAGTAAACTACTAAAAAATATCTCATCTAGTCTCATTGGACTTTCAAGATTCAATTTCATCTAAATCATCACATTTTTCCTTTTAAACAAAAGGAATATACTTTCAAACTTTTTCAAAACTCATCAAAATCCTTTCTTAAAATGACATGTGCTTTCATTTAAAACAGGCTTCAAAATTCATTCACGTCTCGTCAAGAATTTTTCACAAATCATTGTTTATGCTCAAAAATTCATGTTTATTTAGACTCAATAAAATATGTTCCAAATCAGTTAAAACCATCTTTTCTCAACGCACATGTAAATAAAATGTCAGTTCAATTTAAAATAATATATAGTAAAAATCACGATCATTGACTCAATTTGAGTTCACGAGAATGCAACCATGAACAACAATTCAAGAATCAAGGTAGATGAATAACAATAATATCAATGGATAATTCAATAAAACTCAAAGAATGAAGAATTAACTCAATTCATGCATAAAATCAAACATAATCTTCCATTAGGGTTGATATGAATGAAGACATGAACATACATTCAAATCAACTACTAAATTCATGAACATCATCAATACATATTTGAAAAAAGGCATAACTTCATCCCTGAACTTGTTATGAAAAGTTAGTTACACGCTTAAACTATTGGAGCGATCTATTTCACAAGTATTCTTTTTGAAAGTGATATTATCATCACCTTCAAACATACAAAACCAGTTGCACAAGCCAATGTGATTTACACATGCCTGCTAGATCTTTCCAAACTTACATGTGTAATTTATTATTTATTCACCTTGTTTTGAGTCATTTTTTACTTTATTTCTCTCTTCATTCTTACATGAATAACCTCATTTTTGTTTTCTAGAGAACCACCAGCAATGATCATCTTCTTCTTTCTTCATTGTCCATACAAAAATTAACAAAGCCAAGCATTAATGTTATTCAATTTATTCTCTTTTCTACCCTCCATCAAGCCTACCACCATAAAAAAACTTTAACACCATTACCACCTAATTGCACCACACCTATAATCAAATATCATATGCCATTACTGCCACCAAAAATTACCAGACCTTACCACCAATTTCATCACTTTGCAACCAAAGAAAAATATAGTGCTTAAAGAATTTTTCAGAGAGAACAAGGATCTACGAAAATACATCAATAGATTAATTTTTTTTGCAAAACCCAACAACTTTTTTACAGAAAAACATTGAAGCCGAGAGAATTTTCTTATTTCAGATGCTCACAAACAACAATAAAAGTAGAAGTAAATTGAATAATTGGTGTTTGACTTGACAAATTTGATGGTAAAAATAGTAAAATTGATTAATTTTGAATGTCCCACCAGAAAAAGTTTGAGTAGCGAACCTCATAAATTGAACAACTTTGCCAATTTATGCAATGGGTTCTACTCCTCAATCTTGTTTTCTGTTTTTTCTCTAAAAAATTATCATATTATTTTCCATAAGCCAAGAAGAATGTTGTGATAAAAAAGTGAAGGAGAAGAAAAATAGGGTGGTGTGAAAGTGAAGAAGAGCATAAAGCAGGAGAAGGGGTGGGGCAAAAATTATTTTTTTAACTTTATTTTTTACCAAATGCTTTCCTTTTCTTTTGCATTTAATTTATTTCTATGTTAGATTTGAGGGTGATGATAGTATCACTTTCAACAAAAATGGGTGTGTAATAGGTCGTCCCAATAGTTTAAGCATGCAACTGACTTTTTGGAACAAGTTCAGGGGTGAATTTATCTCTTTTCCAATACATATTTACATACAAAGTACTCAATAAGACAATAGATAATTCAATAATGCACTTCAAGGAACTCGAAAACTCAACTCGAATCGATAAAAATGAAGGGACATGTCGATGAACCCAATCCAAAGTTATGTTAGCCTTATATTCCTAGAAAATTGATATTACAATTGAAATTTGATGAAAACTAGTTTTTGTTAAGAGAAAATCTTTTATCTTGGAACCTTGATACTTGTTCTTGATAAAAGAAATTCTCTTATGTAGTTTTATTTAGAGTGGAAGAAAATGAAAAAATATTGATTGAAGGGCTGTTTTTTTTATTCTTAAATTCTTAACTCAAAAGCTTTAGAATTTTTGATGAAGAATCCTAATTTTTGAAGAAGAAGAATAATAAAAAAGTTCCTTTCTTAAAATTCTTATATTCATTTTATTGAACCCCTATGTTATGATTTAAGATTTCTCTTAGAGATTCATGAATAAATTAAGAGATTTGGATTGAGAATCTTGAAATTTATGGATTACGTTGACGAAGAAGCTTGAAAGATAACCCTAACTTGATCAATTTCTTGAAAATTCTTGAGTGTTCAAGTTTAGGAGTGAAGGAGAGGATTTTAATTATGAAAAACTAGTCTTCTACAAATTTTGGGACATTAAAATAACTCCAAAAAGGTTATTACGAATAAAATACCCTAAAAAATTAATAAAGAGGCATAATTTAACTTAGACATAAGAGTTTGTGTTTACTTCGCGTCGTGGAGCTATCACAGACTTCGGCCAGCTCTGCGCATCTCAGGTAAAATGGTCATCACTATTTACTCTGAACTAGAATTGATGTAGTCTTGGTGGCATGAAAACAATACTCAAAGATCTTTAATTGAATATGTTATAGGCCACCTAATTCTTTATATTCTAGGTGATGTGGTTATTTGACATTGATCCTTGTATGGACTCATGCAAAAACTTAGCCAATAGAAATTCTTTGAAGTAGGCTTAATGATCCCTTATTATCCTAAATGACTCTAATACACTTTAAATACTTAAGAATTTATCCTAACACACACACACACATATATATATTTGAACTCATTGGGTTACCTTTATTTGAATAAAATCATACATCAAAACGCATTCAGTAAGGAAGTTTTTGTCATGCCCCGAGAGGGTACCATTGGTGTGGCCGGCACTCAGAGACTATTGCTAGTCCCCAAGTGAACCACTTGGCCTTATCACATTTATCCCATCCCAATCTAACATTAGAAGACATTAACTTATCAAGATCAACTCAATGGAATAATAATACAATCAAAAGAAAAGGCCAAAAGCCAACAAATCTATCAAATCAACTTAATGATACTAGTGTGAAGGAAACTAGTCAACCAATAATCCAAATCAACAGTCCTAAATCTAGTCTATGAAGCCTATAATTAAACTCTCTAGATGGTACCATGACAGGCCATGACTACCTCAATCAAAGAAAATAAAGTACTAACTTAAGCTAGATAAAAATGTAAATGAGTATCCTCCGGAAGCAAGGGAGGACTCACCAAATCAAAAGTAGATCCACAATGGTGTGCTTGTTGATGATTTCTGGTACTTGTCTCTGCATCATAAAATGATGCAGTCAAAATGAATATCAGTGCGTGGAATATATGAGTATGTAAAATGGCTGAATAAAATATGCATCAAAGTAGAATACTATGAACTTAGATAACTCAAATCAAGAGTTATGGAACTCAATAAGGATGTCAAATGTCTATGTAAAGGAAAAATAAAGAGTAGACAATGACCAATAGATGCACATCTAATCCAATTCAAATCCAATCCAATCAGAGTACTATCAGTATAGAACCTATCTAGGAGTTTCTCTTATCCGACAACAATCACTTATGAGCCAGTGATTGTACAACAATCCCATTGATGTTGCCACAATTTTTAAGTACTTGCCGAGGTAAAGAATGAAGCGATCCATAATGGATACAATCAACCAAGTCCTCTATTGTTTCAGGGACCTATCAAAAGGAACATCCGACTTAATAATTTCAATCCTCCCTTATATTTGGTGACATAGTTATTGAGTTCGAGTTGGACTTACTTTACTCAATTCGGTCCTCGATATTCCTCCCAAGACTCAATGCTCATAAGACAATCACTCTCAGTCAATCCAGTTAAAGAGCCTCATAAAGACTTATATCAACCCATCAGTTCTATCACAACTGAGCCTTTCGGCCTATCAACCATCTAATCAATCGCCAATCACATTTGAAATTGACCTAGTTGTACATACTTGTAATATACATCAGTTCTTTCATGGATTTTTTTTAAGTTTAACTTCCCCGCACTTACCACATGGTGGCTTACCCTGTGAATCTTGAGCCATACTAGCCTGTCACTGAAATCCTTGGGCTCTGAGACCTTTATTCATTCCCATTTCCAAGTGCAGGTGCACTAGCTGATGATGGCGCTGGCTCTGACTAATAAACTTGCTACCATTCTCATTCCCTCTCTTCCCAGCATCATGGTTGGAGGTTTTAGTCCTCTTATTTTTGTACTCTTTCCTGTCTTGCTGCATCTCCTCATCAGCTTGCTGTGCATATATCATCAACCTTCCAATATCCATATCACTCACAAGCATAACTCCCCTCTCATTCTTCTTCGGTCCCTTGTATAGCTCTTCAACATACAAGATCCCTGTTTTAGATTCAAGAACTCCCTTACCTTAGCCTCCCTCAGTTCTCTCGAAAAGAAGTGCCCTAAGAAAGCTTCTTCAAATTAAACATTGCCCAAGTCAAATCTGGGGCTCCCTCTTCTCACTTCTTCTTCTAATGGTCAAACCACGGTCTAGCAACACCTTTGAGCTGGTAGGCAACCAACTCAACTCCATTAACATCAGCCACATGCATCACCTAAAACATTTTCTAGAGCTCATCGATGTAGCTCTCTAGGTCCTCGTTGAGTGTAGACCCTATGAACTCAGGCGGGTTTATCCTCAAGAACTCGGAGACTCTGGATATGTATGGAGCATCCTATCTGTCTGCAATTTGTCTAGCAACTGGTGCTGTCACAGCCTGAGCCAAAGTCTAGATGGCCTGACAAAGCTCAACATTCAAGATTTCAGCTTATAGTGGTTGTTCAACGACGACTGGGCCTATGGGTTCATCCCGATTCTATGGCTCAGGTTGGTTGGCATTCTGTCTAGTAGGACACCCTCTTCCTCTAAAAGCTTTTCTTGGAGGCATGGTCACAATTCTACAAATGCGTAATGCACAAATTAGAAGAGAGATTTCATAGAGCTTAACTCTATAACACGAGCCAGAATATAAAGAAGTGTAACTATTCCTAATGTCCTATAGCCTCCTGCTTATAAAGTATAGTGCACAACACACTCATAAACAACATTCTACTCGACATGACTTCATAGACTCCTTAGGACACTTAAACTCTGTGATCTCATACCAAGTTTGTCACGCCTCGGGAGGGTACCCTTGGCGTGGCTGGCACTTAGAGACTATTGCTAGTCCCCAAACGAATCACTTGCCCTTATCACATTCATCTAATCCCATTCTAACATCAGAAGACATTAACTTATCAAGATCAACTAAATAGAACTAAAACCCAATCAAAAGAAAAGGCAAAAGGCCAACAAATCTATCAAATTAACTAAATGAGAATAGTGTGAAGATAACTAGTCAGCCAATAATCCAAATCAACAGTTCCAAATCTAGTCTATGAAGCCTCTAATTAAACTTTCTAGATGGTATCATGACAGACCATGGCTATCTCAATCAAAGAAAATAAAGTACTAACTCAAGCTAGATGAAAATGTAAACGATTATCCTCCGGAAGCAGGGGAGGACTCATCAAATCTGTTGACTGCAGTAGATCCTCAACAGTGCGTTTGTTGATGATCTCTGGTACCTGTCTCTGCATTATAAAATAATGTAGTCCAAATGGATGTCAGTACGTGGAATGTACGAGTGTGTAAAAAGGTTGAATGAAACATGCATCAAGGTAGAATACTATCAACTCAGATAACTCAAATCAAGAGATATGGAACTCAATCAGGATGTCAAATGTCTATCTAAAGCAAGAACAAAGAGTAGACATTGACCAATCAATCCGCATCCAATCCAATTCGAATCCAATCCAATCAAAGTACTATTAGTATAGAACCTATCTAGAAGTTTATCTTATCCAACAATAATCACTTAAGAGCCAGTGATCATATAACAATCCCGTTGATGTTGCCACAATCATTCAATACTTGCCAGGGTAAAGAATGAAGCGATCCATAATGGATCCAATCAACCAAGTCCTCTATTGTTTCAAGGACCTACCAAGAGGAATATCCAACTCAACGGTTTCAATCCTCTCCTACATTTGGCAATATAGTTATTGATTTCGAGTTGAACTTACTCTTACTCAATTAAGTGCTCGATACTCTTTCTAAGACTCAATGCTCATAAGACAATACTCTCAGTTAGTCCAATCAAAGAGCCTCATAAGGACTCATATTAATCTATTAAATCTGTCATAATCGAGCCTTTCGACCTATCAACCATATAATCAATCACCAACCACATCTGTCAAGAAGGTTTAGACAATCGTTAAGAGAACAATAAATTTTGACCGATCATTAAGGGACTATCAATATAGACCAATATTTGAGTTCAATTCCAAAGATTTTCAAGACTATCAAGTTCTATCCACTTATCATCAGGTTCACATCACAATCACAATCACAATCAACATTCTCAAATCAAGGCTCTAGACTTAACCCCTAGATCCATTCATGCAATTTTTTATGAAATAACACATAGAGTTTTCTGAAATAACTCATAAAAAGTATTTAATCAGTAACATCAAATTTATGATGATCATCAACATATGAAAATACGTATGATATACATATAATTTACAAGAAAACATTTAAGAAACATGCATAGAGAATCAACACTTTCACCTATCAATCTCTCTTAATCAACGGACATATAAAAGTAGTTTCATGCTTTAAGTTAGCCTTACATACCTGGGATGAAGGAAGACACTCAACCTTGTAAGAATTCGTCCTCAATATCTTGAACCCTCGTTTTTGTTCACTTCTCCTTTGCTTGGTCTTTGTTAGAACGTTCAGAAAGGCTTAGGAATGGGTTTAAAATCCCTTTTTACGCTTAAAAAGACCTATATTAGTCGCGCTTTTAGTTTAGGAGGGGTAGGGAAAGGTCTAAGATGCCCCTCGAAAGAAATTGAAAATTTACCCTTCGGAATATCAAGTTCCGGGTCGTGGACTTGGGCATTTGTCACGACCCGGGGTTAGGGTATAGATGTGACACGGTGAATGGAAACCCGAGAGTCCCCAAACAAGCCTCAGATATCAATATCCACATCATCGGTTCAACAATAGCATCTAAACATACATATATACACACACACACACATAGATAGTCATGGGAGTTTCTCAAAATTCATTCGCACAATACATAAGCAAAATATCAGTCATAACAAAGAGATCTCAGAAGAGTTTATACGGTATCCAACAATGCCTCTAGTCAAAGAATGGGGGCTTGGACAAGTTCTGGGTTCACCCTTAATAGGTAAGAACATTTTAAAATAGCATAAAGAAAGGTAGTTGGCTCGTCCCCAGAAGACGGGACTCACCACAACAACTTTGGGATTGGGCTATTCGTCCACTTGTTGGTAATCAAAGTGCTCGGCCACTACATGGTAAAATCATGTAGGCATAGAGTATGCGTTAGTATGTTTGAATGTACTAAGTATGCGGGTATGCAATGTATATGACTTACCAAACCTGCATTTCAATGTTAGACAACAAAGGCACATACAACAACAACAACAAAGGCACATAATAGAGAAAAATTATATATTCAATAGATAAATATATACAAGATGCCATGAAAGTCATGATGCATGAAATGTGATAATGCTCATATATAATGGGGATGGACTGTAACCAACATATCAAACTCATGCGAACTATTACATGAATTAGACCGATTGGGACCTCCCACTGGTAGGGAGAAGATTACTTGCCAAAGGCAATCTACGTCACACCTTATGGACCCACTATTTTGGTGGATGGTCACCATCCTTACGGATCCACCATTTCGGAAGGATTTGCAGCCTTTTTCATATTATATCATATTTTCATATACGTATAACCATTCCTTACGACTCGATCATTTCGGTAATGGTGAACGTTCCTATGTCGGCACATAGTTCAAGGAAAGGGAGAGGGCCCTTGGAGATAATCCTAACACCTCCAATCCATTGTGCTAAGTCAATAACATCCCACTTGAATACTTATACATATACGTGCTTTCAGGAATTGCAATATTCAGTTCAAATTATATAATGCACATTTAGGCTCAACTACCAAATCATAGTTCATACTTGTAAATGCTCATGCAGGGAGTAGCTCATTCGAATATATGTGATGGTGCAAGCACCCATGTTGCTCAATGAGCTGAATTATAGACATACCGATGATCACCTTTTTGCCATAGCCAATATCTTATCAAATCATTTCATCAAATAGTTGAGCTTAACCCATTTCATAGTTTCATATATCAATATTCATGGATGCAATGCAATACATGATGTGAGGATCGGATGGGTAACATAGATTCAAGTAGAAATTCAATATCACAATACTTGATTTAGTAAACCCATAATTAAATCCACATATAAATAGTAGTATAGATCACCCATGCATAAATCAATTTTAAAGAGGGACATGCATGTTCATACTTTATAACTCAATGTAAATCATCATAATAGTGATCAAAGTGAATTGAAATCATAGGTAAAAATACAGCCCACACATCAATTAGATTTAATGAAATCAAATAATGAAATCTCATATTTGAGGTGACTAAAATTCATGAAATCAATTGAAAGGAATTTTGGGTCTTCTTGGTTGAAAGGGACCAAGAATCAATCCCACATACCTTGATTGAGGAGCTGAATTGAGCTTGGATTGGACTCCACTGGAACCCTAGCTTTGATCCTTGAGAGAGAGTGTAGAGAGGAGTAGGGAGGTGATCTTGTGAGGGGTAGAATGTTTTAGGAGAATGAATGAAGAGGGGAGGGGTTTTAGTCGAATTAGGGGTTTAGAATAGGTAAAAGGTCATAATTCATGATTAAAATAAACCAAAATTACATAAACGCCATTCATGAAACAAACCTAAATTAGTCCTGTCAAGCTCGCACGATCCATTACACGGTCCACGAAACGTCACACGGACCGTGAATAGTGGTCGTGATCCCCTACTTTCATGGAGGAAAAATTCTCGAAGCTAAGTGGTACCACACGGACGGCTACACGGTCCGTGTGACTTCACACGGGCCGTGACACCGACCGTGTAACGACACTTGAAATAATTTTCGCACGATAAAGTTACGAGACGATACTTCCATACTTAGAATAATTTTTACGTAGTGAGTTACACGGAGAGCCACACAGACCGTGTCACCTCACACGGACCGTGTGAGTGCCCGTGTGCCTTCACTTGGCCACAGTTTTCCCTTCCGTCCCAAAGTTGTCCCAATCGTGAACTGGACCTAGTGCCTCTTTGCGGGAGGCCACACGGTCCGTGTGGCTTCACACGGGCCGTGCAAGCTCCTCCATGAAGTGGTACCTGGTAGTTCACCTGGGAAAATTCCAGGACACTTGGGGTAAAGCCACTCGAAAAATCCGGATCCTTACAGCATTTTATGAGTATTTTCGTCAAAAAATTTTCAATCGATGCTAATCCCGTAGAAAATGTTGAGATCGCCGGTAAGTGCAAATCTGCGACAAGTCTGTGATGTGGACATGTTGCACGCTTTTCTAGAATTGCGTTTTCGCTTCAAAAAATTATCTTTTGATCGGTTGCTCTAAAAATCAACTAGAGCCATTTTTCCACATAATTCTTCGTGTTGATCGTATTTCCGGCTTCGAATTTGCCGAAAATTTTAGGAAGGTACATTATGCGAGTGTCTCTCATCTTGGGGTATTTTAGTAATTTTACTGGGTGTAACACTTTTAACTCAACTTTATGCTAAAGGGTTTTTGTAACCTTAATTCATCTTCAAATCTATTCCAACACTAAAAAATTGACTTCAAAATTTATGTTCAATTAAGAATCATCAGGTATAATCTTATAGCATATAAAAAATGGCTTAATCTTAGTTTTAAAAAAAGTAGAGTCTTACAGCAGTATACCTCTTCGGAATGGCGGGTGAAGTCAATATAACTCTTATTCTAGTTCTAGAACAATGTTGAATTTCTGTCAAATCCAAACAAGTTTCATAATTTTCAAGGTGAAACTTTAAAAAGAATCAAAAAAAAAAAAAAAAAAAAAGCAGAAATAACAAAATAAGACAAAAAAGTGTCATTGTAACTTGAAAAGTGTCTTAAAAAAACAATCTCAAAAGATATTTTTGTGGATTGGGGCCTACCATCTAAAAATCCAGTGGGAAAGGGATGAAATAATGTACAAGATATTTTCAAGTTTTTACCCCTAAAAAAGAAGACGACATTTTCAATTTTACCTTCTTCCACTTGTATTATTACCATTACCAAACAATAATCCCTAATCAATATTTTTTCTCTTTGTCCCAATTTATGTAATTTTTTATATTTTTTGGGAGTTAAATAGTTTAAGTTTGATCGAGAATTTGCGTATTGAATCTTTTAATTTTTTGAAATGAAATTTATATATTTCTAAACTACGTAAAAAGTACTACAAGTCACTATATTTGATGATTTCAAACATTTAAAAATATATGAAAATTTTACAGTAAAATATAGATTGATTTGAATTTCGAAATTCAAAATGTACCACATAAATTGGGATAGATAGCGTATTAATTTATCGATATTGAATTATTGTATTAATGATTATATAAACTTTTTTAATTGAATTATCAGTTGAATTTTTCATTTTTAGGATTTAGAAATGATTAAATGGATAATTCAATCAATTAAGATTTAGTTGTTAACTCAACAAATGGGTTCAAGTTACATTTTTCTACGATTTCTTTTGCATTTGAAATTGTTGCTCAACTGAAAAATCCAAAGTATACACTTGGAATAAATTTTCTCCACTTTGTACATTAAAATAATTGAGCTTGAATTATGAGTTAGGACTTAGGACCACAAATAAATAATTTAGTGTGTTATAATTTTATAAATAAATAAGTTAGTGTGTTATAAATATTTTTAAGTTAGTACATTAAAGTAATTGAGCAGTAATCAACAATTATTATAAACTTAAATTAGAAAATATTTGCAAAACATCAACATGTTATATCTTCATGGAAATGTTAACTTATGAATAGTTTGAATGAACAAAACAGTAAAAGAGTTTGAGTAATATTATTGTATAGGGCTAAAAATGATTTTTACGATGCATAATTTGAACTTTAAAGTAGACGAACATTTTTTTATTTGTTAAATAAAAAGTCAAACTGTTGAAGATTGCTAATCGACTAATTGAAAATCAATAATAAGTAACTTATTGATTTAGTTATCGATTTAGCATGTTCACAAATTAATAAATCGAACTGATAATACACGAAATCAGATCGGACCAATCAACTATAATTAATTTGTGCTTGGGTGAATCTAAAAGCTGGTTAAATTAGTTTTTAAGTATTTTTTTTTAAAAAAAAAACTTGATTTAGTGTGTGTTTGGTATGAAGAAAGATATTTTTTGGAAAATGTTTTTCAATTTTCTCATATTTGGTTGGCTTAAATATTTAGAAAAATATTTCTCAAATCAACTTATTTTCTTCAAATTTAAGAAAAATGTCTTCCAAAAATTATGAAAACATTCTTCAAAACTCTTCTCACCTCTCAAATTACAATAATTTTTTTCTTACCCCACCCCTATCATGATGCCCCCACCCCCTCTTTCATTTGTTTTATAAAATATTTTGAAATTTTATTTTGTTAACTCCCCCCCGCCCCCCCTCCCGGGGCCGACCTACCAGGCCCCCAAACTCTCGTCCCAAGAAAAAACTATTTTATTTTTTTACCTCACCCCCTACCTTTCACCCTTATATAAAAAAATTGCCGAACCCCTTTACCAGCCACCTACCCACCCACAAAAAAAAATATTTTTAAAGCCATGTTAAAATTTTTATTTTTTACCCTCTATTAAAAAAATTATTTTAAAAACTATTTTAAATTTTAAAAATTTTATTTTTTACCCTATGCCCTACCTCACCCCCACGCTCACCCACTCCCCCCACACAAAAACAATTAAAATATTTATTTAAAAAAATATTTCAAATTTTAAAAATTTTTAATTTTTTTATCCAATCCTCTACCCTCCGCCCCCTTTCTTTCCTCCACACACAAAAAAATTAAAAATTTAATTTTGAAAATATTTTATATTTTAAAATTTTTATTTTTTTACCCCAATCCTACCCTAGACCCCCTTCTCCCACCTGCAAAAGAATTTAAAAATTATTTTTAAATAATCAAATTATTTGAAAGCTAGGTCGTCTAGTATTTTATGGGCTTCAAAATAGCAATCATGTGATTTTTCTCAATTTTTGTGTGTGTTAGTCCACGAATTTTGGGGGTACCGAGGCTTCAAGCCTATTTGTCTCAAATATTGTAAGGTGTGGCTGGATTCTGATCCGAAAGTCGATGTCGAGTCTAAATTTAAAAGTCGAATCTTCCATCGAAAGTCGAGTTGGATCTCACATCAAGTTTCGGGATTGGGTTTCGAATTGATTACTCGGATTGATTCTCTTGTCAAAAAAATTATTTTTCTAGAAAATATTTTTGTTAGCTAGAGTAAGCAGCTAACAAGCTATGTGGTGTGACTAGTCAATTAGAGTGGAAGAGTTAGTTAGGAAAAGTTCAATTGTTACAGATTAGTTAGTTACAAGTTTGTTATATAAATGTGTATATATACAAGATTAAACCAATGTAACAGATCCCAATTCTCGTCTTCCCCTCTTCCCTCATATTTCTCCTATCTCTAGCTAAACGGTTGATGTAGCTTACACACTCCATTAATGGAATTATCATGGTATCTGAGCCATCAATCATAGGTTACAAAGATCGCGAGGGTTCAGGTTCATACACTAGTTAAAAGTTAACTAAAAGGAAGCACAAAATATCTCTGATGGAAAATGTTACTGCATCTGAAGGGACACATGTTGGATCTACACACACAGCTAGTTTTCCTGTAATCGATCACTATCATCCATTGTTTCTTCAACCTACAGATACTCCAAGTAGTTCCTTAATCACCCTGCCATTGACAGGGTTAAAGAACTATGCTCTGTGGAGTACGTCATTTAGAATTAGACTGGTTGGTCGAAATAAACTAGGATTTGTAGATGACAGGTTTTCTAAGTCTAGATTTGAACCAAAATTACATGATCAATGGGAAAGGTGCAATGTTGTAGTGTTATCATGGATTATGAATGTTGTCAAGCCTAGTCTACATAGCTTAGTGTTGTATGCCTCTGATGCACGCAAAGTATGGCTGGATCTAAAGAGAGATTTGACACTGTAAATGGATCTAGAATATTTCACCTCCATAGGGAAATTCATACTCTGTCTCAAGGCACAATGACGGCAATTGATTATTTTTCTAGACTGAGAGATCTCTAGGATGAGTAAGATGCTATCATGCCTTGTCCTGGATGTCCACGTCCCGAGTCCAAGAAATTTAGTGAACATAGTGAGTATCAAAGGTTGTTACAATTTTTAATGAGGTTAAATGAATCTTATTCTCAACCTGTAGTCAGATTCTCATGATGATCCTATTCTTACATTGAATAAAGTATATGCTCTACTGGTTGATCAAGAGAGTTAGAGAAATTAGGTGAATTCAACCTCATCTAACTGAGGGTTGATAGAAAGTACTGAAATGTATAACCAAAAAAGTTCTCACTACAACAATGTGTTGGTTCATCCATGAGTATCTTTATAGGTTCTTACAGGTGGTGGTCCTAGTGGAAATCATAGTGGTGGTGCAGGAACATCCGGAAAAAATTACAAAGCTAGGAAAACCTTTTTACAATGTGAACATTGTGGTTGTAGGGGTCACTTCAAGGATCAGCGCTACAAGATTATGGGCTACCCTACACATTTTAAGTCTACGAAGAAGCCTCAACACTCAGGAGCCTATTTAAATTGAATTCCAAAAAAATCAGGAGAGGGTCATAAGGTGAACGCAAATCAAGGGAAGTGTGACTCTGTACAAGCTCTGAGTCAGTTTATGCATTGTCACAAACAATCACACTACATTCTATCAAAGGTGGGTTGGAAGACTCCTATACCTCACCATGACAAGGCCTGATCTTGCCATCTATGTACAAGCTCTGAGTCAGTTTATGCATTGTCCCAAACAATCACGTATGGAAGCAACACTAAAAGTGGTCAGGTACATTAATGAAGCTCCTACTCTAGGTCTATTCATGCTAGCAGAGCACACTACACAACTCATTGCTTACTTGCGACTTAGATTAGGGAGTGTTGACACCCGATTTTGACCGACCCTTAACGTACTTTACGTTTTTATTTATTAAGAGAAAATTTGCGAAATTAAAATGATTTTGTATATTTGTCACTTGTCTATAAAAAATAAACAACAAACAATCGTTATTTTAATGTTAGACGCGTATAGTATTTATTTATAAACGTCTTCCGAATCATATCCAAAACAACTTTTAAATACGTTTTCATAAGAATTTTGGTACTTACGTGATCTATTTATACTTTACGTTGATTCTATTCGTGTTTTAAATAAAATTTTATGTTAATCTAAGCTAAATCCTTAAAATCCCATGAACTCGTTTTCAAATTTTGGCCACTTATTTATAAGTTTTGCATTTTTTTCAAACCTAAATTGAGCCAATTCATGGCTCAATTTCAAACTTTGGCTAGTTTTTAAATCCGAATTACCAATTTATGGCCCAATTCTTAATATTTTACAATTCATGGTTAGTTTTTAAATTCGAATTACTAATTTACGGTTAATTTCTTAATTTTGGCTATTATTTAAATCCGGGTCACCCACTTTTGACCCGGATCCGACCCAGACCCGTTTTAATTTCTAACATACCAACCCTAACTCCCATTTTCATGGCTCCACATTTTTCATCCCCTCTCCCTCCAAAGAAACCCTAGCCGCCACTCCTCCTTCCCCTTCTCCCCTTGCCGCCGCGACTCCACCACAGCGGCGCCACCCACAGCCGCTGCTCCCTCTCCCCCCACGCCACTCCTCTCTTCTCCTTTCTCCTCTCTCACCCCGGCGGCGCCCCTCTCCTCTCCCGGCGCTCCCTTCTCCCACCGCCGCTGCTCCCTCTCTCCCATGGCTGCCCCTCGCAACCCTCATCTCCCTCACTTTTCTCTTCCCCGCCGCTGCTCCCTCTCTCCCTGCAGCCCCCTCTCTCTCGCCGGCACATCTCCCTCTCCAGCCGCCCTTCGCCCCTCTCTTCTCTTCTCCTCATCTCCCTCTTCTCTCCACCACCAAACCACCATCCCAGGCAGCGGCGCTGCCCTCTAAGCAGTCCTTTACCACGTCGCCTCCCTCTTCCGCCACCAAACTCCCTCTCTCCGCTGTCTCCCTCTCAGCCCTCTCACCACGAAAACAGCCATGGCTGCCGGCATCTCCCTCTCCCCGCCGGCAGCATCCCCCTCTCCCGCCTCTCCTCTTCTCTCTTCTCCCTTAAACCCGAACCCAAACCTAAAGCAAACCCACAATTTTGCTGTCGCCTCGCTCACTTTCCTCTTCCTTTGCCTCGGTTTCGAACAATCGGGTAGCTACAGTGGAGCCGGTGAAGCAAACTCCGGCCAAAAACAATATGGAATCGCTTTCGGGTCTCAGCATATCTGACAGGTTTAATCCCAAGTTTAAGTAAAGAGTCGCCTAGGACGGATCTGAAGAGGAGAATCCCGAAGTTTCATCTTATTTTTTTTCATCACATTGTATCTTGTTCTTCTTTTTCTTTTCGCTTTGATGTAACCAATATAGTGAAAATTGGGGGGTCATGAGGGGGGCGGGGATTTCTGTGCTTCTTTTCCCTTCGACTGTCTTTAATGATTTTCAACGATCGTAGGCAAATTTAGGATCGAAAAAGAAAAAAAAAAATAAATAAATAAATAAATAAATAAATCACGTGCGTAATAATCTAGAAAAAATGCTTAAAACTTGAATTTTCTTGCTTTCATTAGCAACATGCTTAGATTATTATGAACTCATGAAGATAGATTTTATTTATACCATGTCTTTTTTTGTGTTTTTGTTTGAATAGGGTAGTATGTTCTTAGAAATCATGAATATAGGATATTATTTATTTTTTATGTCTATTTTTCTAGAAAGCATGAATAGGGTTTTATGTTTATGAACTCATGAAGATAGATTTTATTTATGCCATGTCTTTTTTTTTAAGTTTGAATAGGGTAGTATGTTCTTAGAAATCATGAATATAGGGTATTATTTATTTTTAATTATGTCTATCTTTCTAGAAAGCATGAATAGGGTTTTATGTTTATGAACTCATGAAGATAGATTTTATTTATACCATGTCTTTTGTTTTAAGTTTGAATAGGGTAGTATGTTCTTAGAAATCATGAACATAGGATATTATTTATTTTTAATTATGCCTATCTTTCTAGAAAGCATGAATAGGGTATTATGTTATTATAAATCATGAATATAGGCTTATCTTTGATTTTGACTATGTCCTTTAAAAAAAAATCATGAATAGGTTGGGTTTAGAAATAACGAATATAGTTGCTTACTTTTATTATGCCTATGTTTTCATGCCTATAGGTTTAATTAGTTTCTCAAAAAAAAATCATGCCTCTTTTTGACATGCTTACTATGTGGGTTTGATTATGTTTATGTCTTCTCTTTTAGCAAAATTATTGTTATGCATATAAGTATCAAGATATAATCTCTTTTGCGACTAAAAATAAAACCTGGATCCTGCACTTTGTAAAAGAGGCCTACTTGAATCATCACTTGTTGCATGTTCGTCTTAATTATTTTGTTTACCGCGAGTCCTTAATAGGAAACCTAAGTCGAGTCTAGAACCACCAAAATAGAAGTCCAATGCCTCTTGGACATTAAGGGGGACGCTAGGCATTTTTTAGGAAACGTTAGATTTTTCATTTCATTTTTAATTTAATGCGCCTCTTAAGTTAATTAATAAAACGAACTTAGGAGGGGGGGTAGGGGTAGATAGGACTCGGAAAGGATGACATACGCTTAACCCCAATAGAATGAAACCTTTGTTTTCGTCCTGGGGCTTGGTAATAAAACCAAGTGCGTCTGATCCGAGAATTTAATAACCAAGCTTAGTTTAAACTCATTTATTACTTGTATTTTGCTCAAACTTTCGTCACTTAGGATTAATTTAGAAAATATTAATTGAGACCTTTACTTGTGTTTTCACCCCCACTTAATAAATACGAGACACGGTCGGGACCCGCCTTTGCGGACCTCGAAGGGTGCTTAACACCTTCCCTTCGAGGTAATTTGAGCCCGAACCCCCTCTCTGGTTGACCTTTGACCCTTAGGCTAGAATGGTGTCCTAATGCACCTTAATTCATTAGGTGGCGACTCTAAAAAATAAAAATCCCAAAAGAGTCATTGCCACGACGTCGTCCAGGTTCCTATTTCTCCGCGAGGAAAAATGGGGCGCGACAGAATGGCGACTCTGCTGGGGACTTAGGCTCTTACCATAACGCGTCTCGTGTTTATTTTTCGCAATTTTCTTTCTTTATTTATTCATTTATTTATTTAATCCTTACTAACTTGTTTACTTTTTTTTCCCTCTTTAACCCCTTCCTTATCCCTCTAACTCCCTCCCTTATTCCCTCTAACTCCCTTCCCCTACCCCGCTAATTTCCCTTCCCTTATCCCCTCTAATTTCCCTTCCCCTATCCCGCTAATTCCTTTCCCCTATTCCCTCTAACTCCCTCCCTCTTTCCCTTTAGTCCCCCTCCCCTCCCTTTTCCTTATTTACTGCTTTAATCTATTTGCTAATTGTTTGCATTTAAATTTAAACTGGCATTCCGTTCATAAAACTCCCCCACTTGGGACCCTCTTAATTTTCTCTTTAAGGTGATGTCGTGCCTTTGCACTTCTCCCTACTCTTTTCAAACCAAATTTTAGAGAGTAAGCGCTTGCGTGGTGAATGGCGGATAGTCTTACTACCGTTGGACCACGTGCTTCTCGCATAAGAATACCCAGTCCGTGTCTAAACCCACTCTTTAGAAAACTTAGGATAGAGCTATCCACCCCAAAAAATTAAGATCATGCATGCATAAGCCTTAGGTAGTTTGACCCTAAGGGGGTCAATCTACGTAATAGTAGCCGCCCTATTAAGTCTAGAGGGTCCAATCACCCTCCGAGACAAAGTGATGCATACTATGTGTCTATGTGATCACGATAATCAATTCAAGCCTAAAATATTGTTAAAAGGGAGCTTAAGATTTATTCATTAGGTTTATATAGTTTAAAGATTTATTCCCATTTGTTAGAGTTCATATATATTCTACCATTTAAAGATTGTAATAGTTGTTATTTATAAAATAATTATTTTTTAATTATTCTGTATTTTCTAAACACTAAACTCCAATTAACAAATCAAGGGCTTGAATTAATTATTAAGAATCACTTGCTCGTCGTATTAGGCCTACCTCTGGCTCAATGAGGTCCCTTGCATTTTAGGACGATTATTTGTCAAGTTACATATTTACCATTATTATTACCCTAACCTCTAACAAGGCTTTGCTGGTTTTGTTGTTTTGTTTTCCCCTCCCTAGGTTGATCTGTGTGCGCACCCTGGCCTACCATACACGGTCGAAAGGTCCTCCGCCCACTCCTCCAAGTTTGAGTCATCAAAGAGGGGATAAAATGAATGACAATAATGCCATTGAGAGAGTGGAGTCTTCTGAAAGAGGGGTCCAACCGGATGATTTAACTCTTAGACTGGAAAGGAAAATTCAAGAGTTGGAGGATGAAATGGCCAGCATGCGCAACTTGGCCAGACTATCCATTTCTCTTGGCACTCCTTTCGGAGCACACCTGGATGACCCAGTCACTACAACTCAAACCACCTTCTCAAATCATCCTCCACCAACTCATCCAACCCCCCAAAACCAGTCCAACTCCACTTATATACCCCCTTTAAGCAATCATCCAAACCCACATCAACTAAGCATTCTTGAACCAACATGGTATCCGCAAAACCCTACCTACGTTCAAGATATGCCCCCCAAGTCCACTGCCAACATCTTAAAGGCCCATGCCTCTGGAACTCATACTCATAATCCTATATATGTCGAGACATCCCCTTTTGTCCATAACTACCATGAATCAGAATCCTCTCAAAAGGATATGCTGATTAAATCCCTAACTGAGAGACTGGATAGTCTGAGCAATCGCATGCGACATGTAGAAGAAAGTAAAAAGGTGATTGGCCTAAGTTATGAAGATCTGTGTATGCACCCCGATGTCGAGCTACCAGAAGGATACAAACCTCCAAAATTTGAACTGTACAATGGTATTGGAGATCCCAGGGCTCATCTGCGCATGTATTGTGATAAACTGGTAGGAGTGGGAAAGAATGAAAAGATTAGAATGAAGCTGTTCATTAGAAGCCTCACAGGAGAAGCCCTGACATGGTATATAGAACAAGATTCACGAAAGTGGACAAGTTGGGAGGATTTGGCTTCGGATTTCATGAATAGGTTTGGGTTCAACATTGAGAATGCACCAGACTGGTTCTATATTCAAAACTTAAAGAAGAAGCCAAGTGAGTCATTTCGAGATTATGCTATAAGATGGAGGTCCGAAGCTGCTAGAGCTAAGCCTCCCATGGAGGAATCTCAAATGAAGGATTATTTTATTCGGGCCCAAGAACCTCAATATTATGATAGAATGATGCTTGTGGCAGAAAAGAGCTTCGCAGACATCATCAAGTTGGGTGAAAGAATTGAGGAGGGTATAAAAAATGGCACAATTATCAACCTCGAAGCCTTACAAGCTACCAACAAAGCTTTGCAGTCTGGAGGTATGCCCGATATTCGAAAGAAGAAAGAAGTGGGTTCGGTAATGATGGCACATAAAACTCCTATCAGACACCAAATCTGGGCTCCGCCACTTCCCCACTATCCTACGTCTTCATACACCACACCTCCTCCCTTTTATCCACCACCTACCCCCTATCAAACTCCTCACACTCCATATCAACAACCTGCATACCCCGTTTATCATACACAACCAGGATATTTTCAAGCACCTCCACCTCCACCTCCTCAACGACCGAACTACAAAAATCGTCCCAACTTTGAAAGAAAGCTTACCAAGAACTACACTCCTCTAGCTGAACCCATAGCCCAACTCTACGAAAGGTTGAAAGAAGCTGGCTATGTCACTCCTATTCCTGCTTTGAATCCAGACACTCAATCCAAATGGTATGATCCAAATAAAGTTTGTGCATACCACTCAGGAATGAAGGGACACACAACTGACGCATGTCGCGCTTTGAAGGATAAGGTTCAAAATCTAATCGACAATAAGGTCATACATTTGAAGGACCCTACGCCAAGTACCTCCAACAATCCACTGCCAAATCATCAATGAGCATGTTGAAGTTATATTCAGAATTGTGTTGTCTAAGGAAAGGTTTGCCTTGCTCGAATTCTATGAAAGAAACATCTGCATCAACAGAATAAAACCAGGAATTTGGCCTCCTTCTATTAAGTGTTTTATTTAATGCTCTTTCATCTTGTATTTGGAACTACGTCAGACCTGATTCCCGTTTAAGAGGGATACGTAGGCGCTCCTTTGGAGTTCGGTCTTACCATAATAAAAATCTTATTTCCCCACCTGACCGCAGACTGGGGCAGAATTTTTGAGAGGATCTCAAAAATTCTTTCGGAAAAGAGCATGAGTAGACAAGACAACTGGGGCAGAATTTTTGAGAGGATCTCAAAAATTCTTTTAGATCATTTTCTACAAACTGGGGCAGAAATTTTTGAGCAGCTCTCAAAAATTTCGAACTGAAAACCGATAACAAGGACATTAAGGCGAAAGGCAAGAGATGTGTGGGTCGAGGCATGGCTACAGATCAACCTCCCCTTTTTCAAATTAACGATTTTCCTTTGAGTGTAGACTGGCATACATGCTTGGAAAATCCTCTTCGTATCATACAAAGCAATTGACGTTTTCTCACAATGGGCGAAGGTCAGATTATCTTATTTCCTTTTATATCAATCTACTTCTTGTTGCCTCCGAAATCGTACTTGGCCTACCGAAAAATACATTTTGCATTTGGCCTACTATTTGCATGAAATTTCATTTTGGCCTACTAAATTTGCATGAAATCACATTTTGCATTGGCCTACTGAAAAATACATTTTGCATTTGGCCTACTATTTGCATGAAATTTCATTTTGGCCTACTAAATTTGCATGAAATCACATTTTGCATTGGCCTACTGAAAAGTACATTTTGCATTTGGCCTACTATTTGCATGAAATTTCATTTTGGCCTACTAAATTTGCATGAAATCACATTTTGCATTGGCCTACTGAAAAATACATTTTGCATTTGGCCTACTATTTGCATGAAATTTCATTTTGGCCTACTAAATTTGCATGAAATCACATTTTGCATTGGCCTACTGAAAAGTACATTTTGCATTTGGCCTACTATTTGCATGAAATTTCATTTTGGCCTACTAAATTTGCATGAAATCACATTTTTGCATTGGCCTACTGAAAAATACATTTTGCATTTGGCCTACTATTTGCATGAAATTTCATTTTGACCTACTAAATTTGCATGAAATCACATTTTGCATTGGCCTACTGAAAAATACATTTTGCATTTGGCCTACTATTTGCATGAAATTTCATTTTGGCCTACTAAATTTGCATGAAATCACATTTTGCATTGGCCTACTGAAAAGTACATTTTGCATTTGGCCTACTATTTGCATGAAATTTCATTTTGGCCTACTAAATTTGCATGAAATCACATTTTTGCATTGGCCTACTGAAAAGTACATTTTGCATTTGGCCTACTATTTGCATGAAATTTCATTTTGGCCTACTAAATTTGCATGAAAATCACATTTTTGCATTGGCCTACTGAAAAGTGCGTTTTTGCATTTGGCCTACTATTTGCATGAAAGTGCATCGGCCTACTAAATTCACATTGAAATTACATTTTTGCATGGGCCTACTAATTACACTCTCGCATTAGCCTACTAAATTATTGAAAATTGCACTCTTGCACCGGCCTACTAATATTACTGAAAATCACATATTTTGCACCGGCCTACTAAACTTACTTAAAATTGCATTGGCCTACTAAACCTACTGAAAATCGAGTATTTTGCACTGGCCTACTAAACTTACTTAAAATGGCATGGCCTACTAAAATATCACTTTTGGCCTACTACGTGGCCTTCTTTGAAAACTTTGCATGGCCTACTGAAATCACATTTATATTTTAAGTAAGAAAATTTCTTTTATAGGGCCTTCTGACACTACATCTTGCCTACTGAAATTGCATGGCCTCCTTTTGAAAACTTTACATTGGCCTGAAAAATCGCATGAAAATGGCATACCCTTAAGGCATCATAGTCCAAAGGCATCATTCTCATAGCCTAAGGACATCATTTCATGGCCTGGGGATTTAATTTATGTTTATCATAATCCGAAGGTATCATCGTCCAAAGGCATCATCCTTCATGGCCTACGGACATCATTTCATAACCTGAGGATATAATTTACAATTAGCATGGCCCAAGACATCATAGCCTAAAACGTCATCCTTACCGTTTTATGGCAAATTTCATGGTCTAAATGGGAACTTGCATCATGTTTATATTGCATTATTCAATATACATGTTCTAACCATTTTACCTAGTGTTTTAAAGGTTACAGATTTTGAATTTTTATGGAGTTCTACATAGCATTCGGTTCGGATGCAAGTCTCTCGCAATATACCCCTGACATTTTTCACATTCCGTACTATGCTTTTACTCTTCTTCTGCCATTCTAACCGCATCAACTGTTTTAGTCTTCGTACTATCGTACCCTCCTTTTCCGATAAAGTTCCATCGGTCGGACAAAATCGGCTACTCCGTCAACTTTCTTTGCTCAACAATTCATCCTTCATTCCCGAGCAAAGAAGGGGCAGCTGTTGACACCCGATTTTGACCGACCCTTAACGTACTTTACGTTTTTATTTATTAAGAGAAAATTTGCGAAATTAAAATGATTTTGTATATTTGTCACTTGTCTATAAAAAATAAACAACAAACAATCGTTATTTTAATGTTAGACGCGTATAGTATTTATTTATAAACGTCTTCCGAATCATATCCAAAACAACTTTTAAATACGTTTTCATAAGAATTTTGGTACTTACGTGATCTATTTATACTTTACGTTGATTCTATTCGTGTTTTAAATAAAATTTTATGTTAATCTAAGCTAAATCCTTAAAATCCCATGAACTCGTTTTCAAATTTTGGCCACTTATTTATAAGTTTTGCATTTTTTTCAAACCTAAATTGAGCCAATTCATGGCTCAATTTCAAACTTTGGCTAGTTTTTAAATCCGAATTACCAATTTATGGCCCAATTCTTAATATTTTACAATTCATGGTTAGTTTTTAAATTCGAATTACTAATTTACGGTTAATTTCTTAATTTTGGCTATTATTTAAATCCGGGTCACCCACTTTTGACCCGGATCCGACCCAGACCCGTTTTAATTTCTAACATACCAACCCTAACTCCCATTTTCATGGCTCCACATTTTTCATCCCCTCTCCCTCCAAAGAAACCCTAGCCGCCACTCCTCCTTCCCCTTCTCCCCTTGCCGCCGCGACTCCACCACAGCGGCGCCACCCACAGCCGCTGCTCCCTCTCCCCCCACGCCACTCCTCTCTTCTCCTTTCTCCTCTCTCACCCCGGCGGCGCCCCTCTCCTCTCCCGGCGCTCCCTTCTCCCACCGCCGCTGCTCCCTCTCTCCCATGGCTGCCCCTCGCAACCCTCATCTCCCTCACTTTTCTCTTCCCCGCCGCTGCTCCCTCTCTCCCTGCAGCCCCCTCTCTCTCGCCGGCACATCTCCCTCTCCAGCCGCCCTTCGCCCCTCTCTTCTCTTCTCCTCATCTCCCTCTTCTCTCCACCACCAAACCACCATCCCAGGCAGCGGCGCTGCCCTCTAAGCAGTCCTTTACCACGTCGCCTCCCTCTTCCGCCACCAAACTCCCTCTCTCCGCTGTCTCCCTCTCAGCCCTCTCACCACGAAAACAGCCATGGCTGCCGGCATCTCCCTCTCCCCGCCGGCAGCATCCCCCTCTCCCGCCTCTCCTCTTCTCTCTTCTCCCTTAAACCCGAACCCAAACCTAAAGCAAACCCACAATTTTGCTGTCGCCTCGCTCACTTTCCTCTTCCTTTGCCTCGGTTTCGAACAATCGGGTAGCTACAGTGGAGCCGGTGAAGCAAACTCCGGCCAAAAACAATATGGAATCGCTTTCGGGTCTCAGCATATCTGACAGGTTTAATCCCAAGTTTAAGTAAAGAGTCGCCTAGGACGGATCTGAAGAGGAGAATCCCGAAGTTTCATCTTATTTTTTTTCATCACATTGTATCTTGTTCTTCTTTTTCTTTTCGCTTTGATGTAACCAATATAGTGAAAATTGGGGGGTCATGAGGGGGGCGGGGATTTCTGTGCTTCTTTTCCCTTCGACTGTCTTTAATGATTTTCAACGATCGTAGGCAAATTTAGGATCGAAAAAGAAAAAAAAAAATAAATAAATAAATAAATAAATAAATCACGTGCGTAATAATCTAGAAAAAATGCTTAAAACTTGAATTTTCTTGCTTTCATTAGCAACATGCTTAGATTATTATGAACTCATGAAGATAGATTTTATTTATACCATGTCTTTTTTTGTGTTTTTGTTTGAATAGGGTAGTATGTTCTTAGAAATCATGAATATAGGATATTATTTATTTTTTATGTCTATTTTTCTAGAAAGCATGAATAGGGTTTTATGTTTATGAACTCATGAAGATAGATTTTATTTATGCCATGTCTTTTTTTTTAAGTTTGAATAGGGTAGTATGTTCTTAGAAATCATGAATATAGGGTATTATTTATTTTTAATTATGTCTATCTTTCTAGAAAGCATGAATAGGGTTTTATGTTTATGAACTCATGAAGATAGATTTTATTTATACCATGTCTTTTGTTTTAAGTTTGAATAGGGTAGTATGTTCTTAGAAATCATGAACATAGGATATTATTTATTTTTAATTATGCCTATCTTTCTAGAAAGCATGAATAGGGTATTATGTTATTATAAATCATGAATATAGGCTTATCTTTGATTTTGACTATGTCCTTTAAAAAAAAATCATGAATAGGTTGGGTTTAGAAATAACGAATATAGTTGCTTACTTTTATTATGCCTATGTTTTCATGCCTATAGGTTTAATTAGTTTCTCAAAAAAAAATCATGCCTCTTTTTGACATGCTTACTATGTGGGTTTGATTATGTTTATGTCTTCTCTTTTAGCAAAATTATTGTTATGCATATAAGTATCAAGATATAATCTCTTTTGCGACTAAAAATAAAACCTGGATCCTGCACTTTGTAAAAGAGGCCTACTTGAATCATCACTTGTTGCATGTTCGTCTTAATTATTTTGTTTACCGCGAGTCCTTAATAGGAAACCTAAGTCGAGTCTAGAACCACCAAAATAGAAGTCCAATGCCTCTTGGACATTAAGGGGGACGCTAGGCATTTTTTAGGAAACGTTAGATTTTTCATTTCATTTTTAATTTAATGCGCCTCTTAAGTTAATTAATAAAACGAACTTAGGAGGGGGGGTAGGGGTAGATAGGACTCGGAAAGGATGACATACGCTTAACCCCAATAGAATGAAACCTTTGTTTTCGTCCTGGGGCTTGGTAATAAAACCAAGTGCGTCTGATCCGAGAATTTAATAACCAAGCTTAGTTTAAACTCATTTATTACTTGTATTTTGCTCAAACTTTCGTCACTTAGGATTAATTTAGAAAATATTAATTGAGACCTTTACTTGTGTTTTCACCCCCACTTAATAAATACGAGACACGGTCGGGACCCGCCTTTGCGGACCTCGAAGGGTGCTTAACACCTTCCCTTCGAGGTAATTTGAGCCCGAACCCCCTCTCTGGTTGACCTTTGACCCTTAGGCTAGAATGGTGTCCTAATGCACCTTAATTCATTAGGTGGCGACTCTAAAAAATAAAAATCCCAAAAGAGTCATTGCCACGACGTCGTCCAGGTTCCTATTTCTCCGCGAGGAAAAATGGGGCGCGACAGGGAGCATGTTTAGAAACTAGAAGGTCAGTCACAAGCTACCTAGTGAAGTTTGGAGGGGCACTTATCTCCTGGAAATCAAAGAAGCAAGAAATAATATCCAGGAGTTCTACAGAAGCAAAATTCAGAAGCATGTCCACATGTGCAGCTGAGATAACCTGGCTCATAGGATTGTAAAAAGAATTAGGTGTTGGTGTAGATCTTCCTGTGAGTATGAAATGTGACAACAGTGCTGCTATTCAAATTGCAGCCAATTCAATCTTCCATGAAAGGACAAAACACATAGACATTGACTGTCATTTTGTTAGACCCTGAAAACTGAACACATAAACACTAAGGACTAGTTGGCCGACTTACTCATTAAAGGCTTGGAAAAAGCATAACACAGTATGTTGCTCAGCCAACTTGGAATGAAAAATGTATTTCAACCATAAACTTGAGAGGGAGTGTTGGCTAAGCAGCTAACAAGCTATGTGGTATGACTAGTCAGTTCAAGTGGAAAAGTTAGTTAGGAAAAGTTCAACTGTCACAGATTAGTTAGTTACAAGTTTGTTATGTAAATGTGTATATATATAGGATTAAACCTCATGCCAGAGTGTGACTAAATCAATGTAAGAGTAATTCAAATCTCAATTCTCTTCTTCCCCTCTTCTCTCATATTTCTCCTATCACTAGCTAAATGGTTGACGTAAAAGCTACACTTCATTAATGGAGTTATCAATTTTCATAGCAAACAACAAAAAATATTTTTCAAAAAACAAATTCACTTATCAATCAAACATGAGAAATTAAGTTAGAAACCAACTTATTTTTCAAAAAAATATTTTCTAGAAAACTTTTTTCCTTCGTACCATATACACCCTTAGTGTTTGATAACTCTAAAAAGTGTTTTTAAACTAAAACAAGCCAAGGTCATAAGTTGGACGATCCCAATTCATACTTTTTCGCTTAAAAACTTTTTATGTTTGACCAATTATCTCATTTTATTATAAAACTCTGTGAACTTCTAGACATGCAATTTCAGTAATAATGGAGTGAATAACATAATTAATGTGCCTAATTAAGTAGTATAAAGACCTATACAATCTACATAAAGTATTTAGAGATATGTCAATGTCTCCGTTGTATGAATTAATTACAAGTGATTTGAAGTGATGAAAGTTATCACAAGTTTATCAATAATTATTATAATAAAGAAAGGTATCATGTATAAATCATAACTACAATCCTCCAACTTAACTTGAGTACTTCATACAGAGTTTCCTCCCTGTTTTTATTTCATTTGATCTTTATATTAAAAATAATTTATTTTATTTTTGTTGGTCTATTTTAAAATATTGAGAGATTTGAATATAATTATCTTTATTAATAAGATTAATTTAGTAAATAAATTTCTAATAAATTTTTTTTTAAAAAAAGGATCAAATTCATCGAGTAAAATATAATGGAGGGAGTGAATCTCTTCCTTCAATCAAAGAAATCTTTAATATTCTCTTTGTTCATTTTGGACTTTGCACGTACCCTATAAGTATTTTATTAGAATACTTATATTAATTGATTTTAATATTAGCTCTTAAAAAATACATAAATAATGTTAGGTATAAACTATAAGAAAAATTAATGATTCTTTTTATATATTAAAAATTTAAAATATATTTTTATAATAATGAAAAAAAAGTGAATGAAATAAATATATTAAGCGTAATAAATAATTGGTAGCATGTGCATATTTGAATATTTGGATTTCTGGCATATTGGCACGTGAATGTTGGACATATATGATCCCACAAGCTCTACAACAACGTAACTACAAGCAACGTCATTTAATTTTTAATTAGAAGCCATTTGACATACGAAGATCCATCAAATTATGGATAATGTATCCTCAATTTGTAGATCACTTAATAAAAATAGAATTAGAAATACTTTTAAGAAATTTGATCAAAATATAAATTACAATCTAAAAGTATTTTTAGAAGTGATTAGTCAAAGATAACTGGTGCTTAAATTATTAAAAGAACGTGAAATTTCTCGATTTCCAAATATATACTCCCTTCCTAACTAAAAAGAAGTTGTTATAAAATAAGTATTATTTTAAAAATTTAAGATAATTTTTATTAATATTATTCAATTATATCTTTATACTCCAGCTTCTTAATAATATTCATAAGAGATATTTATTAAATTTTTAATAAATAAGATTTTACAAAAATAATACTATTTATTTAGAGACGAGGAGAATACTTCACAAGGAAGAATCAACGAGACTTGAAGTCTACAGGAGGTACATTCATGCATCAAAGGAATTTTGGTCAGTGAAATTAGTAAATATTATTAAATATTGAGGGAGGTGATTAGGCAAGATCTGGTGAAACTTGATCTCATCGAGGACATGACCTTAGATAGGAGAGTGGAGATCGCGAATTAGAGTAGCGGGCTAGGTTAGATAGGAAGGAGTTTTTTTAATTGTATGCCTTTTTTATATTAATTGTTCTGTATTTACTTTATGTGCACTTTCTTTTCTTTCATGTTTATCATATCTAGCTTATTTGGGTTTTTGTGACGAGGGTTTCAAGGAAACAGCCTCTCTACCGCTATGAGGTAATGATAAGGTATGCGTACATTCTATCTTCCTCAGACCCCACTTGTGGGATTTCACTGGCTATGTTGTTGTTGTTGTTGAAATTAGTAAATATTAATATGAGAAATCAATATTAAATTCTAACAAAAATATATATTTAAAAACATTAAGTAATTTCTTATTATTTGGATAAATTATGATTGAAATAATGCCTTATCTATCTATTTATATTTATCCATCTATATTATATTAAAAGCGTGAAGGCCCTTATTGTTTGAACATTTTGCCTTTCATTAAGTTTGACAAAATCTTCTTTTCACTTTTTTTTTCAAATTATTATTTAATTTATCTTATAATATAAAGAATCCTAATATATATGGAATCCTAAACTATAAAAAGAATCCTAAACCTAAAAGAACTCAACTACACAAATTTGATTAAATTGGAATAGTACTCCTTTATTTTCTTTCTAAAAATGATAAAATTCTAAAATAACATAGTATTAAGTAACGTCAATTTAATTTAGATTATTATTTTTCGCTTTATTTTTGTAGTGTTTTTTGATTAATTATTATCTTATAATAACATTTGATAATATGTTCTTTTTATATAATTTGTTATTTTTAAGATTATCAAATTTTATTATTTAATAATTCATGAAAATATACAAAATAACAATTTACACAGATTTTTGTAGCTTTTAGAATCTTTTTAGGATTAAAATTTCTTTAACTAATCAATATTACTTTCTTAATTGTCTCTCTTTATTTAGGTTTAGATAGACTATTCTTTCAAAATTGTTTTTGGTGGAAAAACAAGTTTAGGTTTTTTTTTTTTTTTTTTTTTTTTTTTTTTATCAATTGAAATATGATAGTACTTATGATTGAAGAGATAAATTTGCTTGTGATTTTTAATATTTTAGTCTGTTCTTGAACTATTTTTATTTGTGTAATATAATAAAAGCGTGAAGACTCTTAGAAATGTTATTTGAACTTTTTGTCTTTCATTAAAATACTGCTTTAGACAAATCGTCATTTTGTTTTCTTTTAATTTATTATTTTATCGTTTAATTATTTAGTTTCAATTTTCACTTTTGAATTATAATTTCTTTATATTTAGAATTCACTCTTGATTTAGGATTATTTTATATAAATAATTGTCTAGGCAATGAAGGAAAAAATATTAATGTTTTTTTAATAGTTAAAACTTTGAAATTAACTAAATTTTGATTATCAAATATTTTGTAAATAAAAGTATAATATAGCAAATCTAAAAAGGAAAAGAGTTATTAAAATTACATTGGAAACATTAAACTACTCCTTTTATATATTTGTTTTATATTCAGGAATATTTTCTAAAATTAAATTTTAATCAATTAATTATTTAACTCTTAAATATTCAACTCCAAATTATTACTTTATATATTCATAAACTATTAACATATCTCTATATTATAAGTGATTGAATTGATTTTCTCTGCCTATTCATAATAGATTAAACTATTGCATCAAATTAATTGTATTTATTTAATTTTGATTATATGAATATTGTATTTATTTTAATGACAAATATTATTTATATATAATTTTTAAATTAACACATCACCTACGTGCAAAATACGTACAGTAAACTAGTATGTATGTGTATATATATATATGTATATATATTGAAAATTTGAAAAATTGGATCAAAACTAACTAATTTGATTTTTTAATTCAATGTTGGTTCGTTTTTTCAAAATGACGATTCTTTGATTCGATGTAACTGTCGCAATTTTACGTACTATGAAGAATCAATTTTTTATTAAATTAATTTCTAAATTATATATAAAGTTCCTTAAAAATAAGTTTAACTAATGTTAAATCATTCATGAACAATTCAAAGTAGCAATAGATTTATAATTCTAAAATCAACTTTAAATATTAAACTTAAAGAAATCCGTCTTCATCCTTATTTTTTTTAGTAATCTGCAGACATCAGAACATAATTAGAGGCAAAATATTCTTGACATCTTTTTAAATTTTAAGCGTCTTTTCAGCAGAGTAAGTGGTCCATGATGAGTATTTCTCATTTTCAAATCAAATGTAATTGAAGCTAAAAAAAAAAAAATCAAATCAAATTAATTAGATGCACAATTTTTTTTAAAAAAAATTAAAGAATCGAACCAAAGGATCGCATGTCAACCCCTAGCTTGGGGAGTAAGATGGATCAGAAACTATGTTTTTTGGTCCATTCGGAGAAAACATTCACATCACGTAGCCTATTATAAAATATTATACTAGATTTAGCTTATATTTGTTTACATAAACACTTTTTATGTGTTATTATATATTTTCATATAAGATTAATACATTATGTATAATGCTTTCCTTGATATATATAATATATTATATACTTTTTTTATTCTATTTTATGTGGCGCTCTTTGTTTTGGCATAGTATTTTTTTTTTAAAAAAAGACTTTTGAAACTTGCGATCTAAAACAATTCTCATACGTTTGTGTGACCGTGAATCGTTTCATTAAGGGGGAAAGAATTATTTCTAATTATAGGAAGGTAATATTTTTTTTTGAACGGACTAAAAAAAAAAGTGCCATATAAAATAGGACAAAAAAAAAGTATTAAATTACTTGAAGTAATATTTTATATTGTGCAGTATATTTTTGAAAATTTCCCTCGTAATGAATACTCAATCGAATAACTGAGCTTCACGGTCAGCTCACTGTAAAAAAAAAAAAAAGAAAGAATAAAAGGTTCATGTATAGTGTTTATAGCATGTCCAAGTTGCGCCAAAAACATGTCACGAGACGTTACAAGACAAATTTCATCTCATCTACTCAGCCACAAAGGCTTCAGTTTCTATACACATATATTTTTGTTTTGTCACCAACCATTTCTCTCTATAAATCAGAGCCTTTTAATTAAATACAACTTAAAAGATTCAGCGTAATTTCTTTCTTTCTTTCTACTTAGTTCAATGGCTTCTTCTCTGCAGTCATTGAAGTTATCTCTACACCTTCTTGCATTTTGCATCATAGGAGCCTTGATCACCAATATAATTAATTCTCCAATTTCAATTCATGCACTTAACATTGGTGTACAAACTAATGCTGGCATCTCCTTGGTAAATCTTTCTTCTTTCTCTATCTCTCTCATCTCATGCTTTTCAATAATTATGATCAGTGGTGGAGCTAGGTAAGATTAAGGGGTATAGCTAAAATTATTTTTATGTATATTTGAACCCCCATTAATTTCGTCGTGTATTTCTTTCTTTATATTTTAAATCTCTAAATCCTGATTCCGCCAATCATAATATTCAAATTCAATGATTCGGTTAATTCATCAGATTCGTGCCATGTATTTCTCATTAGAGGGGAAGCACTACATTTTTTTCCCATTCTCAAGTGTAGTATGTACTTCAATTGTACAATTCTACTTCGGAGACTTAGGTGCTTCTTCATAGCGAAAGCGGATCTGCGCGCAACAACCACGACTCATGTCTCCGATCATTGAAAATCCTTAAAAGCGGATGAATTAATTGTCAACTAATGTGGAAAATCCTCGTAATAATTCTAACATCAATAATAGTTATTTATACATAGTCGGCTACATAATCCTTAATAGATATTTTAAAATTAGAGCTCGAACTTAATACTTTTGATTAATACCGCTATAATTATTCACAAACCTTACCCTGATCAACTTTTTTTTTGTTTAAAATTCATTTTAGGAAAAAGAATGCAGTAGAACATGTGAATCAAAGTTCTGTGCAGGTACACTCTTTTTCCATGTTTAAAACTGTAACTTCTACTTTTGGCCATAAATAATTAATTGTATATATTGAAGAGAAAAAAATGATTTTGCTGGTGCAGTTCCTCCATTCCTAAGATATGGCAAGTATTGTGGAATTATGTACAGTGGATGCCCTGGGGAGCAACCATGTGATGGACTTGATGCTTGTTGTATGAAGCATGATCTGTGTATACAACATAAAGGCAGTAAGTTTAACATTTAAATTGGTCACATTATGAGAATGTTATTTATATTTTTTGTGTTAGAAATTATAAAATATTTATGTATAATCTAAGAAAAATATTATGGGGGGTGAGGTCGAGGAGTGTTTGAGTAATGGGTGTAATGGTGAAGATGACGTGTGTCAAAAGGGACAGAAAAAACACAATCAATGTGAAATACCACTAGTGAAACTTGTTTTTCCAAGGAAGCCATTTTCCTCATTTAAAAAAAAATATTTTTCTTAAAAAATATAAAAAAAAATTCAAAAATTTACTAATAAGACATAAAAAAAAATTAGAATTTTTTTATACAGAATTCAATTACCCTACAACATAAGAGATATTTAGTTTCTTTTAGCGGCAATATCATCGCTTCAAAAATATCAAAGAATAATTTATCTAGTTAATATTAGCTTTTATCATATTTATATATAATGCTAATTATAAGTATCCATAAACAATGACATACCAACTAATAATGCTAACGTTTACAAAATAATTACTGCTAAATCCTTTACTTGTTACAACGACGTTTCACGCTTGAAGTTATGCGAAATGACATTAAAAAGGATTTTTATATTATTATTAATGTTTTTAATTTGTTTTTATCATTTTTAGATTATTAATGTAATATACTTTACTATATAAATTCCCTGCATTTGTTTTTAAATAAGTTGATTATATAAATATTTTCTTACAACCCCCAATAAATAGAAGATAAATTCTACTCCATTTTTGGTATGCTTAGATCGATATATTCCACTTCACTTGTCCAATTAGTAAAAAAGAATAAATTAATGAGTCACAAGTAACAAATAAGGTTTTACTGAGGAAGTTCCTAGCTAGAGAAAATAATATATTTGAATTATGTGAGGTGGTTGTAGTCAATAATGTGTTGACACATCAAAGTTGGTGTGCTTCATTTATCATACAGAAATTATGGAGAAGCTATGATTTGGCCATTATTTTATTTAGAATAATAGGTTACTTTAATCATTATAACTTGTTTCATTTCCACAAGAAGGCTTTAAAAATAATTTTCAGTCATGGTTTGTTGGTACAATCGAATCTTAGTTCAATTACTTTTTGGCTCGAATATATATAATTTAAAAAGTGGATTTACGTTAAGATACAAAACTTGCATGTTGATTATGTATATTTAAGTATACAGTACATATATTATATGTATATTTATATTTGATATACAAAACAAAGATATTTGTCAAATCTCACTAGTTTAGGAATTAATTACTTTGCTTGATATGAGTTTTTAATATCATGAACTTTATAAGAATTTGAACTTCGGTTACAAGTATCTGGCGTGTCCAGAATATATCTCGGACACAATTAGGTGCAATTTGTTAGAGATATATTGTATCCAAGTGGATATGCACATGTCTCTTCTATCCCACTTGTCTCTCTACCTATGTATGTGTATTTTAAAATTTGTGTGAAATGTATCTGGTGTAATTTACATGTATCTAGGATACATTGACTTTCTCGCTCGTCTCACTCCTATCTTTTTGGCATCTCTCTTTCTCTCATTCGCCCTTCTCCTTATTTCATTGTATCTGGTAGGAAAAAAAAAACATGTATATATCTAGGTGTGTTTGACTTAAAAATCTGATATGAAATTATTAATTAGAGAGATAATATGTAATTATTTTAAACTATAGAAAAAAAGTATAAACATATATATAATAAAATAACAAGTTTATATTCATTCTTCTTAGCTGGTTTTTTTTGTTCCTTTTAATAATAATTTGTTAATTTTGATGTGACAGATAATTATCTAAATCTAGAGTGCAACGAGAACTTCTTGACTTGTGTGGCCAAGTTCACAAAATCAGGAGCTCCAACATTCAAAGATAATACATGTTCAATTAATACTGTTCTTAGGGTTATCAATGATGTTATTGACGCTGCTGTGGCTGCTGGAAAAGTTTTCAGGAAACCATAGTATTTTTATATATACATTTTTTTACATTTTGAAGAAATTTGTTTGTTATCATTCTGACCATGTGCTTGTAATTTGTCTTGAGACAAATGTCTAGATGTATAGTATATAATGCTTCATCTATCGGACAAACTTGGTTTCACTTGCTTGTTAAAAAACTCTAATTAGAGGAGCATATGAGAAAGTGATTTCAATTACGGATGTGCACAAATTGATTCAATTGATAAATCATATCGAATTTTTTTTGTTAATTTATTGATATTGAGTTATTGAATTGTTGATTTTTAAAAGGATTTGTAAATTTTTTTATTGAGATATCGATGCATTTCGATTTTATGATTTTAGATAATGGTTAAAATGATAATTTAGTAATATTATATTAAAATTATTATTTTACTTCTAATTTTATGATAGTAACTTTAACATTTGTCAACCATATTTCCTAAATTTTAGAATTAATTTAATTACTTGCGATCATAGTCAACACAAATTAGTCTCTCTACCTCTCCATTACAACACTTTTCTTGAGTCGTGATGGCAACACAAATTAGTCTCTCTACCTCTCCATTATAACACTTTCTGTCGCGACTCGATTTCTTGAGTCGTGATAACATCTACTATACCCCGCCAATTAGGGGTAGCATATATACCGGAAAATTAAAAAACGAACCAAACCATACCAACTCGGTTCTCTATCACGTGAGGTAGTGGTAAGGTCTGCGTACATTCTATCCTCCCCAGACCCCACTCATGGGATTTCACTGGGTACGTTGTTATTGTTGAATAGTTTATTCATGCTTGTATATGATGGTGTATACACTCCTATAAGTGCTTAAAGTCATATCACAGACATTACGTGATTACATTCATGTCATAACCATACTCTTCTTGAAGACATAATCATAATCATAATTAGGTAATAACCCACATCATGTATCTCATAAATAGCCTTGTTCATGCACTTGAAATTCATGGGTACTTGAAATTCATACTTAAAATATGACAATAAGATGAAATCATACTTAATCAATAAGGAATCAACATTTGAATCACACTTGAACTTCCCTATGCATAAATTTATCATTAAAAGGGACATGCATGTTCAATTATCATAAAATCTATGTAAATTGACATAATAAGATTCAAATGATGCTAAAAATTATCAATTGAAATCAACCCATAATATAATTTCTTCAATTTTAAGCTAAATCACAAAACCCACTTGCAAATCATACTTAGAAATCATGAAATAAGAAAAATAGATTTTGGGGCTTCATGATTGGAAGGAAATCACGAATGAAACCACACATATCTTGCTTGATTATAGAGATTAGGATGAGATAGACTTGAACTTGAAAGCACACTTGAGATCTTAGCATAAATATCCAAGGATTTGGCTTGAATGATGTTTAGGAGCTTAAATTCTATAAACTAAGTGTTGGAATGAGAGTGAAGTGAATACAACAGTCTAAGGAATGATTTAAGGTTCTTTGGATAGGCATAAAAGTCTTCAAAGACTAAAGAAAGGGGCCAAATTACCAAATTGGCCTCCATTTAAAATGGAGCCAAAATGCACCATAGTGCACTGTACGGATGCCACTGTGGGTTGTGGTGTGCACCACGAGCCGTGCAAGGCTTTGTGGTGGTGTACTTGGAGGCAACAAAGAGGTCCTTTAGAAGGTCCCTTCACGAGACTACTACACGAGACCCTCTTCAGGACGTGGTGTGCACCACGAGTCATAAAGGGGTGAGTGGTGAGTGGCCTTTGAAGAAAACATGGAGGCCAAATGGAGTGTTCCCTCCACAAGACCCTCCATGGACTGTGGTAGGCACCATGAGCCGTGGAGGGTTCCTTGGTGGAACCCTTCACTTGAAATCCTCAAGGAAGCCTCTATTGGACAAAGGCCACCTCTAAGGCACCCTACACAGTCTGTGGAGTGCACCACAGACCATGAAGGGTTCCTTAAAAGAGGCCCTTAGCCAAAAACTTTGAAAACAGATTTTTAGGCTTCATTAAGGCCTCTCGAGCCTTGGGTCCTTACAGATATATACTGGGAATGAGGCCACACGAGCCATGGCATGTGACATTGATTATACAGGGAATGGGCCTCATGAGCCGGGGCAGGAAATGGATAGATATGTTCCCCATGGGTCTCATACTAACTACATCCGCGGATGTGTACCATTGGACAGACATGCGTCATGATTACTGGCCATTGCATTAATTCATTTCACTTTATATCATTCTACCTTATGATTGTGACTTGATTCGATTATTTGAGATTGAATATGAGATGAGTATACTTGGACTGTATCTACTGAGTTTCTGAGATTACTTTGAGACATTTTTTGTATATTTGGGCCGTGTATTGAGACATTTATTGTATATCTATTTTGTACCTTGTGACACCTGTTGGGTATATTTATTTATTTTTTAATTTTATTTTAATGACCCTTAAGGGGGTCAGGGGCTGAGATACACCCTCAGGCCTTATCATTAATAAAAACAAGCAAAAGTACAAGGAAGGGGGGGGGGGCATAAACCTTACCTTCATCCTATGTTGGTTCCTAAGCCATCCAACTTACTAAGGCCAGACAACTTAATCCCCATTCTAAGATAAAGCAAACCTAGCACTAAACCTAAGAGGACAGTCCTCTCTTTACATCAATCTAGGAAAGCATAAACTAGGGAGACTCTCCCTTTACAAATGAAAGAAGAAAATAGAAAAGAAAAAGTAGAACCTACACTCAAGGAGGTTCTTGATTCACTTCAGCTTCTTTCTTCTGAAATTTGGCACTTCTATCTTGTCTAAGTGCAAGTGTGCCTTGGCTTCTTTAGGAATTTGTTGACCAAAAAGGAAAATCTGAGACATACTACATCTATGGCTATATTTGGATAGTGCATCAACAATGTAATCAACTTCCCTTAGAGTGTGAATACACTTAAAGTCTTGGAACTGCTGGATGAGGTGTTGAATCCTAACCAAGTTGGCTTGAATCTGCCATGGAGGATTATTCTGATGGTTGATCCATTTCACGAGAAGCTTCGAGTCCACCTAAAGAATAACTCTAATATAACCAAGTTGCAGGCACCAGGTTAAACCAAAGCAGACTACTTCCAACTCTGCTTGATTATTGGTACCTTCTCCCAAAGGAGTAGCAAAAGCATAGATAAAGTCCCGTTGACTATTTCTAAGGATACCACCTGCTCCCATCCTACCTGGATTAACACGTGTGTTGCCCTCTGTATTTAATTTAACCATATCTCTTGGTAGCTTCTTCCAATAAACCATAGTGACCTTGTTCTCATGTATACAACTCTCAACTGATTGGATCAGTCTACTCCAACTAGCAAGCCAAGTGATGTATGGAAAAACAGTAGTAAGCAAATGATGCGTGTCTCTATTAATCAGTTATTTAACTCTACTAAAGCTAGAGCTTTTTCCACCATATTTAACAACATATCTATTTTTCCAAAGATTCCAACAAATGAATATAGGGGTTGAGGGGAGAATGAGCCTATGAGCCTTATTTTTGAACTTACAGGTCCACCATCTTACTAATAGGTTTCTCAAATGAGTATAATCATTGTTAAATCCCATAGAACCAGCAAAAAGAGCCCAAATTTGACTGGCCAAGTTACCACTTAAAAAGATATGCTCAATAGTGTACTGGCCAGGAGTTTGACAGCAATAACACTGAGCTAGATTGTGGCCAAAAGCAACATTTCTTTCATTGGTAGGTAATTTTCCCCCTCAGGGTTCTCCATAAGTTGAAGGAACATTTGAAAGGAATGAAATTATGCCAAATATGAGCATTAATAGATTACCTTTCTTTCTTCTCCTTTTAAGTGTCCCAAGCTAAAGAGCGGCTAAATCTACCATTGCTATTAGGCTTCCAAATAGAAAAATCAGGGGTGCTAGGTTTGTTATGAATCTGGAAGGCTAGAATAGTTTGAACAAGTTGGGGAAGGGCAATGACAGTAATTCTTTTATGGTCCCGTTGTTCATTGATGAGAAAGGAGGATGCTTTGGCACTAGTAGGCCTTTTGTCATCAATCTTGATGTTAATAAAAGGGCCAATACCCAACCAGTTATCCCACTAAAACATACATGAACTAGATTTGATTTGCCACTAGATAGGAGTTTCCACCCTGTGCTTGTTAATCATCATATTCTTTCAAGTGATAGACTGCCCAGAGTGCCATTTTTTGCTAATGGGGTTGGATCTCTAACAATATTTAGCCTTTAGGAACTCGCCCCACAAGGTGTTTTTAGTGTGGAATATCCACCATTGTTTATATTGGAAAGAGAGAGATACATCAGAAATTAGCCTTACTCTTATACCACCTTTATCATAGGGATATCTAAGGCTTTTCCAAGAAGCCCAATGATACCTTCTTTTGTCACTTTTCCAACCCCAAAAAAAAGGAAGCAATCAAAGCTTGAATTTGCTTGAGAGTGGTGCTAAGTGGAGAGGTAGCTAAGAGAAGGTGAATAGGCATAGATTGAATAACATGTTTCACAAGGGTGGCTCTGCCTCCATAGCTTAGCATCCTGGATTTCCATCCACTGATTTTTGGAAATGAGTTTGGCAACCAAGTCAGAATAATACACAAGTCTTTGCCTTCCAATATAAAGAAGGACCTCAAATAAGTAATGGCGTTTTTCTTTTGATTAAGACCAGTGATCTTATTTATCCTGCTAACAATAGGTTTGAAAGCATTAGATGGGATCATAAAGTGATGTTTAGTCTTGTTTACCATCTGGCTAGAGACATCTTCATACTGAGCAAAAGTCTTCATGATAAGATTTAACGAAGCTTTCTTACCAAAGGTAAAAATGATAATATCATCTACAAAGCTGAGGTGGTTAATCTGAGGACCTCTCTTTTCCATGTAGAAGCCATGATAATGGGGATCAAGGTGAAGCTTATTCATGACCTTGGAAAGAACTTCATCTCCTAAAATAAATAGGGCTGGTGAGAGAGGGTCTCCCTGCTTTAGATTTCTTGTAAAGTGGAAGAAACCATGTCTTGAGCCATTAACAATCACAGAATACCAATTATTAGACATTATCCTACACACCATATCAATGAAGACCTCTCCAAACCCCATTTTCTTTAAAACCAAACAAGTGAAGGAACAGAAGACCCTATCATAGGCCTTGGCCATGTCTGGTTTGATGACCACATTCCCTCCATCATTAGGCTTCTTAATCTGGTGGATAATCTCCTGAGCTAATATAATTTTCTCAGAGATATTTCTAGGTATATTTATTGTATAGTTTGTATATTGTAGTTGCTGGTATTTCCTGCATGTAGGTTGTAGTTTGGGGGATGGTTGGTGTGGAAGGAGTATTTGTGCGGTATCCTTTGCTTGAGTTTAGATCTTCTTGTTGAGTGCCTGTTGCTTTGGTACTCACTCTTGCTTCTACACTCATGTGTAGGTTGTGAGCTCGATTCTACTTGGGATAGCATTCCTTTACTGACAGACCAAGCATTTGAACATTTGAGAGGTAGCAGCTTATCTAGATCGACAAACTCTTAATGTCTTTTATCTTATCTTATGTTCTATTTGAAAACTGAGATTCAAAATTTCTTTTGTTTTTCTTCTGTAATTTCTTATATTAGAGGCTTGTATGTGTGACACCAATATTGGGATGGTTTGTAGACTTGATTACCTTGTGCTTATCCTAGCTTATTAGACTTTATTTCTTCTGCTTTTAGTATTACGAATTGAATTGAGCAGGTTTAGGCTGGCTTGTCTTGGTAAGTTAGGCAAGTTCCATCACACCCCATTTTTGGATCGTGACAATGAGAATCCATGTGAATGACCCTGTGAAGGGTTTAAATACAAGATCCACAACAACCTAATTATTTTACTAATAATGACTGAAAATCAAATAAGTTAACTAACTATACTAGATCCCTCTAAAAGCAAAGAGGTCTTACTAATTACTGATTGAAAGACATCTTGTTGAACATCTGCTATCGTGAGTATCTAAATCTGCATGATAAAATGATGCAACACCAAATGACGTCAGTACACGAAATGTACGGTATGTAATAATACTGAGTGAAACAATAACTAAACTGAATACTCATACTAAAAGGAATGCTAAAAATAACCTGACTGAAAGTAAAACATGAATATATCGAAAACATGTAAAATTTACAACTAAGATATGCAATGATACCAAATACTAAATAATACACTTTTACTTTTCTTGGAGAGTTTCTCTAACCTACAATTATCACTATGAGCCTTGCGATGATACAATATCTTGCCCACGTTGCTAGAGCCATTCAATACTTTGCTAGAGTAAAGGATGAACTTAATTTTTGGATCCATCTAAAAGCCCTTAGTGAGGCTAGGTGAGGAGTCGTATGAATCAACATATACGACTCAACAACATGATCCTATTTACGCTGGCGGTGCGGGTTATGGAGATGGAGTTATCTTCACTCTTACCCAAATCGATGCTCAATTCTACTCCCAATATGCAATAACACTCATTAATACTTAATGAGTTGAGTAAATACTCAAAATAATTATTTAGAGCGTAAGTAAACTCTTTTTTAACTTACTAAAACTTCTTTCTCGAACTTCATATGCTTCTTTAAAAGTAGTCATGCTTTTCTCAAATGATATCTCAAAATACTTTACTTTACTGATCTTGAAATTTATGCATAATGATGCAAAAATATACTTTCTTGAGATTCGTAAACTTACTCATTCATGAAATAATGTCTATTGAATGAAATAATGTCTATGAAATACTATGATACAACTTTCTAAAGACTTTGATCGGAAAGGGTCCATGTGGTATAATAAGCATAAATCATAAATCAAAATCAATAATGGTGTGAAGTAATAAAATTTTGATAATAGAATCAAAAATCAATAGTATGAAGTAAGGAGATTCGAAAATCATGAACTTTAGGATAAAAGTCCTAACTTTGATCTTACTAATTGAAATTATAGATGTAGGACGTAAATAACTTAACTCCTCACTATAAGAAGAACAAAAGTTCTTGAAGAAAAGCTTTGAGCTTAGAATCTTATAGCTTGAACTTGAGAAATCCTTTTCTAGAGTTCTTAAAGAGGGAATATGGGGAAGAAACTTGATTCAGAATCCTAGGGTTCTTACGGAGAATCTTAAAGTTGGAACCTTTACTTGCAAATTTGGTGAAATCCCTTTCTCGAAGTTCTTGATTTTTGGGAGAAAAAGAATTTGAAATTTTTGAAGTTACTATGCATATAAGGATGTTATTAGGTTATAAGATGGGCTGGGAAAAGTTAATTGAGGATAAAAGATCAAAATATCCTTCTGGGAACTTAAGAAGATGATAAAAATAAAAAATAACCTTTTAATGAGCGTCAGTCAAATCATCCTCTAGAGGTCCCATCGATGACCTATTTGGTGGATGGTAGAATGGGAGCTTTAGATTACCTAAAATAACAGTTTCTGGATATTTTCGAGTCAATTTGGCGAGCTCGTTCGATGATACTGAACCATTTAGCGAGTCGCTGAATTCACAGACCAACTCGTCGAATTGTCTAGTTCAGACATGTTCAAGTAAAATAATTATAATTTTTTACCAAACTCCGATTGAGAAAAATATGGTGGAGTTGAAAAGAAGACTCAGAAATCTTTAATATGATAAATTATGAGTCACTTTAACTCTTTATATGCTGAAATATATGGTCGTTTGAAGTTAACTCTTATATGAACTCATGCGAAAACTTAATCGATAAAAATGTTTTAAACTTGGTTTGGTGTTTGAGGTTCCTTATGATCCTAATTCACGTCTAATACACTTTATCTAGGAAAGGATATAACATATATGCACAACTTAGAAGTCATTGAATTCAGGCCTATATGCATACATGAAAAAGGTCTGAATCTATTTGTAAAAGTTGTGAGACGATACAAGTGATGAAAGAGCTTTCAGCTCAACTTTGTGTAACCTCAATTCATGTATGGATCTATTCTCACACTAAAGTATACACCTTATCACCTATACACAATTTAGAATCACTAGGTACAATCCTATATGCATATGAGGAATGGTTTGAATCTTACCTTAAAAATTTTCAAGGTGTTACATATTAGAGGACTCCTAAAGTATTTATTTAGGGATTATTTGGTAGAGTATATAAGAATAATACCAAATAGAGTGTATTAGATATACTTGCATTAATAATGCTTGCAATAATTAATCATAAATTATTTGTTATATATTGTTTAATTTAGAGTATTAAAGATAGCATGTGTTGCATAAAATATTTATTACAAAGATATCCTTCACAATCATGATGAAAAAGATGTTAAAAATTTTGAGAGGTAATATGACCTTTAACCAAGATAATGCATGCATTAAAAACCTTTACATTATTAATACCTGAAAATTTATGGTATTAATAATGTACACCTTAATACACAATAATGTATAACCAATTAGTTATATCTAGTATAAAAAAGTGTACCAAACAAAATATTACTAATATAATGAGTACCAAAGAACCCCCTAGTGTACCTACTGTGAATACTCATATCTAAATCTAGTTTTAGTAGATTCGATTAATTTGTCACTTTCATATAAAAGGAAGAATAGTACTAAAAAATCGGTATTCATGTTAATACAACTAAACGAAAAGAGCAGAAAATAGTTCAAGCATATTATTAAATTCAAGAGTAAGATATTAAGAAGATAGGAGCTTCAAACTCTACTGAACGGTGAACCTATTTTCCCAAATCATTGGAATTGAAATTTGAATAGCTATGGCTAGCTTTTGTCATGAGTTAAGATGAGTTATGTCCAAACACGCCCAACTAAACTTATTAAAACTTGGACGGCTCAAATGGATTTGGACTATATAAGTCTAATTGAAACAGGAACATGCAAAATGATGTCTCTAATAACTATTGTTTCATTTAACAAAATATACCAAAGGATATTTGTTAATTAAATTTCTATGGGCAGAAGATTACTGAACCACCCAAAGCACCCACATAAAATGTGCTTCTAACAGTATAAACTTTGAGAGTACAGTATATCATCAACGTTTTGACGAAGAAAAAACAGTGCAATATTTACAGTAAATTTTACAAACTAGGGACAGATGATTAAGTGAAAGTAGAAGCCAAGCACTCTTTCTGAAAGCAGCAAAACATTTCAATGTGCAGTACCACCACATATAAGAACTCCAGGTGATTTTAAGCGGTCTTCAAATCATGCTCTTTTTGAAACCAAACACTCACCAAAAACGAGTCAAAGATGATCTGAAGCAAATGATATATCGTGTCAGCAAACACGAGCTGCAAACTCAAAAAATCGAAGAAATCAAGAATAACCTGGTTCAAGTGTGCCGCTATGCATGGAAGAACCAGTAGACCAGATTCACCAAGAGCACCACCAAGCTGTTCCACTACTGCTACCATTACAGGCAGAGTTTTCTTATAATAATAAAATGAAGGAAATTAGGGCATTTCGATGATGTCATGACAGAAGCTCAAAAAGAAAATTATGGAATTGTGAGTTCCCTCATCTTTGCATCAAGCTTTCAAGACCGATGCACTTTGAAATAGCAAATTATGAGCAGAAAGATAAGTTGTAGTTTACCTGGCTTGCAACAAGTAAAAGAGCACTAATATTTTGCTTCTTTGAAAAAGATGATTCACTACCACCTGAAATAGTGGAGAGTAATGATATTGCCAGAGCATTAAAAGCAAAGAGGATCAGATGTAGAAACCTGCAAGAAAATCTTATCAGTCAGTGATTCTCCGAAGCTGAAACAAGCTATCCACTCATACCCTCAGTCAATCAGGGAGAGACATGTTACTCCATCTTTTTTTGTTGACTAAGGTGATTAGACAAAGTCAGTGTATAAAAATGACACCAAGTATTGTGACAGTTGGAGGTGAAAGAATAAAAACAGGTGGGTTACTTAAATTAGAGTAATATTTCTGCATCAACTAATTGTATTAGCACACATGCCAAAAATGCTGTAGAGAGATCATTGCCAAAGACAAAAAGGAACTAGTTGGTTCTTCAAAAGGTGTTACATGTATAAATGCAACAAAAGACAATCAAACAAAGAAACAAATCCCAGATATTAAAAGTCATGTTACAGTGCCAACTTGTTAGTCCACCAAAATGTTTCCCTAGCATATGCCTATGTAAGCCATAATTCATTTTGCATTGATTCCACAATGCCATAAAAATAAATCAAATTAAACACCGAAAGTTAATGAAGATGAAGAGAAAGGAGATGTGGAAGCATACACTCCTAACACAACAGCCAGAAGAAATATCGCTGGCTTAACCAATAAAAGCAGCGACCTCGATCTGCTCACTTGTATAAAAGGGGCCTGAATGAAGAAACAAGACATCAGGCAGTGATTTTCATATTTTTTAACAAAACGAAACAAAAACTGATGCTAAAATATGATGGGAATACAAAATTGTCATATAAACATTCTGGCAGTCAGTTCAATGAAAGACACTACCTCGACTTCAGCAGCTAACATGAATTAAATATGTGTGTGTGTTGGGGGGGGGGTAATCAAATACAAACCTGCTTTCTTATTCCATAATACAAACAAAGATATCAGAGGCAACATGGTCATTTCAGAAAACATTTGAAGGAAAAGGTAGTTTTTCCTTGGTAAACAGCGTCTTGAAGTGAAGCGAAGGCCTTATATAGAAGGAAAGAAAAGGAGGGTAGGTCAATTGCATTAGGTAGGAGATGCAAGCCCAGTCTTAACCGCAAGTGCATTCGCTATTTGATTCCATCCTAAATCCCACCAATTCCAAAGTGTTTATCTCTTCTTTACTTGTAAGTGACAAGGGGGGTGACAAAGGGTATACTTTCTTCTCTATGTCGCCGTCTCAACAATGAGCGTAGATTAATAGCCAAGCCTACCCTTTTGAGCCGACACGTGGCTTCTTTTGTGAGGATAAAGCCATGCTCTAAGTTTAACACGTGGCTTCTTTGGTGAGGATAAAGCCATACTCTAAGATCAACACGTGGCTTTTTTGGTCTCCAAAGCGTGTCTCCAAACCTCCAACCTATCATTAACTTTGGTTCGGGTCTCATCAATCAGTACTATGTCATCTGCAAACAACATACACCATAATATCCCACTTCCCGTGATTCAGACGTGATCTGAGCAAGAGCAAGGGGTAGGAATTACATATGCTTCTTGAACTGGTGGAAGAGTAGGTGGAGTTGCTCACACCTCACCCTTGAATGGCTTATGAAGTGACACATGAAACACATCATAAAGTTTGCAACCTGCAGGTAGACCAAGCTGATAAGCAACAAATCCGATGTGCCTCAAGACTGCATAAGGACCATACTATTTTGGTGCAAGCTTATCATAGACATGACTAGCCAGACTTTTTTTGGCAATATGGATGTAAATGTAACTAGACATAATATCCGGAAGAAAATTCCACATTGCGATGTCCCTTATCATAAACTGTTTTCATCTTGTGTTGTACCTGTTGGAGCTTAGAGCGAATATCCTGTAAGGCGACATCTCCGTCTATTAATGCTCATTCTACCGCATCAACAGATGAACCAGAAATGTACAATTGCAACCAGGGAGGCCCACGGCCATAAACAACTTGAAATGGAGATGCGTAAAGTGCTGAATGGTAAGACATTTTGTAGCAAAATTCAGCCTAGGGAAATCCATTCTAGCCATTTTGTAGGATGGTCACCCAACAAGCATCGCAAATACATCTCAATCTTGCCATTAACAACCTCAGTTTGACCATCCGATTGTGAATGATAAGCAGATGAAATGTTTAATTTAGTCCCACATAAACGAAACAATTCTCTCTAGAACGAACTGGTGAAGAGGACATCTCGATCACTAACTATTGATTTTGGTATACCATGCGAACGAACAATATTCACAACGAAAATCCTTGCTATAGAAGATGCGTTATATGGATGGGCAAGAGAAATAAAATTTGCATATTTAGAGATCTACAACCACCATTAACATTATTTTACCTCTTTATTTTGGCAGGCCATCTATAAAAACCCATTGAGATATCGGACCATATTTGATTAGGCAGTTGTAAAGGTTGTAACAGTCCTGTTGCACTCAAATTCACAGCCTAATACACTGGAAAGTAATCCTGATAGTTGTCTTCTTAGCTGGCCAACAGAAATCCTCGTGAATACATTGCATGGTCCTCTGAGCACATGCATGTGTGCAATCATGAATCCATAAATGACAGAACTTACCAATTTTAGAGTCTGGCAAGAGAGTACACCCTGTCTTTGAAGAACAACCACCCAGAGCAAAACACTCAATCACCATCCACCTGTCCTTGTTCAATTTTAGCTTGAAGTTCCTGAAGAATTGGTGACTGTTTGACTTCTGCCCAGACTTCCTTAAATATCAAAATTTCCAGCTGAGAATAGCAAATAAAATATCTTCAGCCTCTTCTCGCCGCGATAAGCATCTGAAACAGTATTCAATCGCTCAGCCTAGTACTCCACCACAAAATCAAACCCCATCAGCTTGTTAAGCCAATGTTGTTGAGGAGAAGTAGTAAGACGTTGATCTAACAAGTATTTCAGGCTATAGTGATCCCGCTCAAATAAGAAAGGCTCGACCAAGAGATAAGTCCCTCAATGTTGAACTTCCTTTATCAAGCCTATCAATTCATGTTCATAAGCTGGAAGTTTCAGGCATTGGTCATCTAGCTAACGACTAAAATAAACAATTGGACATCCTTGTTGTTGAAGTATTGCTCCTATTCCAACACCTGAAGCATCACACTCGACAACAAATTTTTCTCCGAAGTTTGGCAACTGTAACACCGCGGCAGCAACTAATGCCTTTTTAAGAGCTTCAAAAGAAGGAAGTACATCATGGTTCCACTCAAAAGAATTCTCTTAAGCATACTTGTAAAGGGGGAAACATCAGACCGTAATTCTGGATGTATTAAAAGTAATATCCAGCCAATCCTAAGAATCCATGCAACGTTGTTGTTGATTGCAGTTGAGGCCAGTCCTCCACGGCCTCAATTTTGCTAATATCAGCTGACACACGTATGTTTGAGGCTATGTTGCCCAGATAAGATACTTGAGTTTTGCCAAAGGAACATTTTAAATTTTTTAAATAAAGGCGATTAGCTTGCAGCAAACTCAAAGATGATTCACATATGTGACAAATGATCCTTCCAAGTCTTGTTATAAACAAGAATGTCATACAAAAATACAAGTACAAATTGACGTAAGTACTTCCGGGATGCCTCATTCATCATTGCTTGAAAGGTAGAAGGAGCATTAGTCAATCTTAATGGCATGACAAGGAACTCACAATGACCATGATGTATGTCTTCTTAACATCCATAGAATACATGCGGACTTGATGATAACCAGAGCGAAGAATAAGCTTGGTGAAAAATTTGTGTTCCATGCAATTCTTCAAGTAATTCCTCCACTACTGGAATAGGGAATTTGTCTTTTACTGTTTTGGCATTTAGCTCCCTATAATCCATGCAAAAGAGCCATGTCTCATCATGTTTCCAAATTAGCAGTACACGTGACGAGAATGGAGACCAACAGGGTCGAATTGTGCCTTGCTAAAACATTTGATCACATTGTTTCTCTGTCTCATCTTTCTAAAAGTGAGGGTAGAGATAGGGCCAAACTACCATCAGACTAATTTCTGGTAGTAAACATATGCGATGGTCGCAAGAACGCATTAGAGGCAGACCAAGAGGTTCTTGGTTTAGATCATTGATTCCGGCTACTACCTTCCAAAGCTCACCTTACTTAGAGTCCCGCAAAAGATGTAGGTGTGGTTGAAATGGTTGTTGTCCATGTAAAATAATTTGCGTCCCCTTGAAAGCGCATGGTCAATAAGGCAAAAGCAAAATAGGCCCTAGTGTTTGCAGCCACATGATACCTAGGACAAAATCAAAATCATCCTAAGGAATCACATATATATCAACACTGAAGGAATGGTTAGCTACACAAAATTGCAGTGTTGTGCAAATGGCCAAATTGGAAATCTTCTCATCATTTGCCAATGATACATAGAGATTTCCTCAATGTTGGACAAATAAGTCTAACGTTGGACCGCTGTTGAGCTAATAAAATTGTGTATACTGTCGAATCAACTAAGCTAAGAAACAACTTCTTATCAATTACAACTTGCAACTACATAGTATTTGCATGTCGTGATAGAATGGAGAGAGGTGGCAGGCTCTCCACTATCCATTGTTACTCTCTTCAGATCCTCCATCCTCTATTACCCACCAAAATAACTTTTTTCATTGATGGCCTAGAACATAAGGATCATCACGCACAGCCCCTTAGCATGTCCGGTAGCCATCTCAGCACAAGTCAACTTGTTCACAAAAAGATTAGAAGCAGTTACCTTAGAACTCGTAGTTACTGTTGTAGTAGCAGACCTTGCACTAACATTTGAGGTTGAACTATAGGTCCTTTGTGTGCTAGAAGAAATTTTGTATCTTCCCTTTGTGTGCTAGCAGAAATTTTATATCTTCATTTCAAATACTCTCGCCAGACTCATTGCTTCGACTAGGTTGGCTGGGTTATGCAATTCAACATCGAGACTAATCAAATCAACTAACCCTACTGTAAACATATCTACCTCCTGGTGTATACGTCCAGCTAATGCACGAGGCAACATGTTTTGGAAGCTCCTCTGATATTCTTCAACCAACTAGTTATTCTCAAGTTGATCAATTCAACTAATGGATTGCTTTTCATTAGTGGGCCAAGTCACAGTACAATATTTTTTGAAGACACATCATTTTATATTGGGTTTGTTCTGTCCCAGTTGATAAACCTGCAATTGCACCTTCCCTATCATGTGAAAAGCAGCTTAACCTACTTCTTGGTTGGTCTTAGGCTGGTTAGCGAAGAATTTCTCACAATGGTGAAGCCAAATAAGAAAATCTTCACTTCCCCATCCTCATAAGTAGGAACGTCTAACTAGATACCTCTTCCTATTGTTGTCATCAGTACCAAAATTATTGTTGTTGCTTTTTCCTCCTAGGCGCACATCTAGTTGTTCCCCTGCAAAACTGGTTTGTTGGACAGAAGCAGCAGTACTTTCGTTTTAATTTGTTGTGGTAGTTGCTGGAATTTGGTGTTCATCCCTGCTTCTGCAGCTGCTATTTTCTTCGGTGATCTGATACCAAATTAGCCTTTCTACCTCTATGAGGTAGTGGTAAGGTTTGCATACATTCTACCTTCCCCAGACCCCACTTGTGGGATTCCACCGGGTATGTTGTTGTTGTAGTATCTGATACCAAATTATTAAGAACCCTAATTTTGGATTAGAGTCACTGGACGACTAACTGGAAAGTCAGGTCCAACACTTAGGTGTAAGCCCCTGTTCTTGTTCTTTGACCTGTGTATGATGGCTGAAATTTGCAATTCTAGGGGAATTGCAGACCTGGGAACTTGTTTGAGAAAGTTCTGAATATCTGTGATTTGATAAAATCCAACTTGTTTCATTAATAACGTCTACTCTATTAAATAGAGGTTACAGTAGCAAGAGTCCTAACAAATTAGAAATGACAAAAGTCCAATAAAATCGAAATAACAGGAGTCCTAATCCACTCAGGGAAGTTTTATTCGACAAACAAAAATATTTCAAAAAATATTACTCATTATCTGTCCTATTAATTCTCACGTCTGGAATATTGTTTCCCGACAAACGCATCAAATACAGACTACAATATAGTAAATTGGAATCTGGATCTTACTAAACTGAGGAGGAGAGCACTCATCATTGATAAAAGCTTACGGTTTCGATCAGAAAACTCAGCCACACCTGCAATAGAAATTATTAAAAATTAGTAATACATTAGGCAGTTTGATGCAACAACCACCTCTTGTATTGAGTATTCCGTATTTATGTTCTAGACTATGTTTTGGGCATACATACAGGTTGCTATTGTTACTTATAACTTGTTTGGATGGTTTAGGATGAGACCTGAAGGGTTCAGACAAGTTGAGAACTTAAAACAGGTATAGAACTGTTTCTGATGTATCTGCTCCAATATAGAAATTGTGGAAGAGGAGATATTTTGCTATCTCGCTGAAACTCCGTAATCATGACCCCCAGGTCAACATGCCTGCCAGGTTAAATTTCATGATTGCAGTGGGAGTTCTGTGATTGCTGAAATCCCTGTAATTATGAATGGCATAGAAGACACTTCAGAATCAGTTTGATACTTTAAGAGATCTATCCCATGAAATTAAGGTGATTATGGCTAAGGGACCTTTGGCCTAAGTAATCTGTTCTAAACTAGTATTTGAATGGTTTTTTTTATGACCGTGGTGTCCGGGCAAGTTTTCACACACTTACCAACTCTACGGGATACCTAGTAACTCTGTCCACCAAGGCTAGGAAGATGGCAAGAATCTCCTGGTGTTTTTGTCTCCTGAGTTTTGAACCTGAGACTTTAGGTTCTCAACCACTTCATTGACCACTGGGTCACACCCTTGAGTGCAACTAGTATTTAAGTTTTATTCATGATTATAAATTAATTTGTTTATCCAAATTATGAGATTAAGATGTGGAAATTTATGGAATTGACCCTTAATCCCCTCCCTCCCCCCTCCCCCCTCCAAATTAGAAATCTAAGAAAGTGATACTTTTAGGACTATCAATTGGAAAACATATTTGGATTCAGTGGATTACAGGTATTATAGAAATACATAAGGCCTGAAGATTTGAGCTCATTGACCAATGGTTGACTTTTCGGGTTACCTCTAACAAGGTATAATTTCAAGAATAGTCCAACGGGGTTGTCCAACCACATTGAAACCATAGTATAGATCAGAGTTGGCTGGAGGAGATCGGACAGGGTAAAATAGTTTTGGAGTACTAAGCTTACCTCGAACCGAGGTAAGTACAGATTCTGACCTCTAAGAGTATTTTCCAAAGAATAAAGATGCTATTAAGCTTGAGCTACACGTTATGTATGTGTATATTCAGTGACAAGCATATACATAAGAACTAGGATATTATATTGGGTTAATAGTATCAATGCTATGATTTATGTGCATGATGTGATACATACTTCATTTGGTTGTTTGTGCATATTGGATATGCTAGAACGGTGTTATGAATAATAAGAATATTGTAATACTTGTGCCGTTCAGATATTCATGCATATTTCATATGCCAGTTTAGTAATTGAGCATGTCTGGTCCATGGCTCCAGTGCAATTATTGAGCGAGTTTGATACAAAGCTCCAGCAAAGTTATGAGCATGTTGTGATGCATGGCTCCAGAGTCTCTAGACCCGGATCCTCCCTCATGAGTCACTAACCACAGAGGACCGTGTGGTAAGTGTACACGCTGGTTCAGTACAGAGCATGCTAGCATAAAGAACATACATCAGTGCATTTACATGTTTTTACACAATGCATATAAGTATATTCTTATATCCATGCATAATGTTGTATACAATTGATGATATGATGTATAGATCTCAGTGCATATTGTTATACGATTTATATATGCAGTGTGTTGAAATGCAGCAGTATTATCTATATCGAGTTAAATCTCGCCACAACCTTTAGGGGACGGCTGCGTTGCACAGACTATTCACTTTCAGTCCGCACCCGTGTCCATACGACATGGGTGTGGGTGTGGGTGTGGAGTCCATACCCGATCTAGGTAACCAATTTTAGGTACTTTGATCAAAATCAACCGAGAAATTTCGAACATATTCAATGATTTTTGTAATAAAAAACAAAAACTAACGTGAAATTGAAGAAAATGGATACTTTGTATAATAGAAATTTCTATATCACTCCTTTTGCTTTTATCTCCTTCTAGGATTCTCACCTTAATACAATATTTTTCCCTCAAGTTTTTCACATAATATCTTATAATCTACTCCCTCCGTGCCTCTTTAGTTGTCATGTTGTGCTCTCGACTAATTTTCAAAGATAAAATTAGATTAGTAACTCAATATTTTAGAATAAAAATTTAGATATTCAAAGACTATTTGAAAAGTACTATTAATCGCAATTTTTTCATATGAATATGATGAAAAAATATATCTTAAATGTTAGTTAAAGTTCATATCCTTTGAATGTAAGAAAGGGAACTGTGACAACTAAAAAGGAACGGAGGGAGTAGGTTTTATAACTCTATTTTCAGATATTCAAATTATTTTCAGCCGAATATCCACACCTGGATCTGTATCACCTAATCTTAAAATTTAAATCATGAGGAATCCAACCTCTAAATCTGCACTCATATTGGACACCCTTACCCAAGTCTGAGCAACTTAGGGGGGCGGTCTAGGAGAATGAATACATATTCACTCTTTTCTGCTTTTTTTTTATATAACTTGCAAATTTAGTGATGAGCACAAGCGAACAACTGGCTAATTTGTTCCAGTTGGACGACTACTTCTGCTGAGCCAACACACTAATTTTGTGGTGGCTAGTAGACTTTATCTTCATTGCTTTATTCTAGTTTTCAAGCTGCACTCTGCCAGAACAATGAGATGCTCCTATGACTCTCTGGTTGCAGCTTAGACCTGTGTTGCAGATATATTTTTCGGATACATATTTGGTTATGAAGTTTATGCTTTTTGATTATGTTAAGCCTTACTGCTATTGAGGTTGAATGATTTAGATATAACTGATTTCAGTTACAGCAAGGGGGAAGTCGAGTATCAGTCATCGATCCTATAAATTTGGTATCGTGACTACTGCACATCACATATCCAATACATTATTCAATTGTGTGGAGTTTCTTACTGTGAAGTCTAGTCCTAGCAATGAGACGCTTCAAATAGTAGATGTTAAAAGATCAAATTTTGCAATTTGAAATCAGTTAAGATGATGTATTAATTGTTTAACATAAATTCCTATCGTCAGTGGTATGGAAATACTTCAGTCGAAACGATTTTCAGAATAAAGAAGTAAAGTTGAATGGTAACTATGATCTCTGGTCCAGTGGACTGAGTTTGACCCTGTGCTTATTTCATAGGGGAAAAAAACTGTGCATGTCAGATGGGCTTAGAGCCTTGGACAGGGAAAGTAGGTCCGTCCGTCTCCTAATCCAGCTGACTTGCATAATTACATTAATGATCTTTATACATACCCTCCCCAAGCTCTTGTAAGGAAGAGGCAACTCAAATCCTTTAGTATAAACAGCTAAACCATTATAACCAATACCTGAGAGCATTTAGGATGGTGGTCCAGATTGGGCATTAACACCTTCATGGGAAAAGGCAAGTTACAGCTACTCCAAGGGTTTGAAACTAGTCAATCTATGAGATAGTTCAGATAAGAAATCTAACTTTTTCTATGAGTGCAGATCACTTACCCTTGAAACATTCTCGTGAAGTCTGTAAGGAAGAAAAAAAAGGAGAAACGGAAAGGCATTAATCAGTCGTAGAAACTTCAGAGGTACAACAAGAAAAAGAAACATCATGATGCTATCTATTAAAGGAAGTCCATCCAAATGAAATGTTTTAGGTTGGATACTCTAGATATATCCTGGTGCAAAATAGTTCCAACAAAATGTTTTCTATCACAACAAAATGGTGCAGCAGGTCTCCAGTATTTGGAGATAAATTGCACAAATATTTTGATGAATGTTAAGTAACCTTGGAAATATTTCACATCTTTCTAAAGCTTAATTAGTTATATAGTTTTCCCTAGCTTTCCAGAGCAAACCAACTTGATTGACCAAACATCCGTTATCTCATCATATTGGAATGTCCATAGTAAATGTAGAAGTGAAGACAACAACGAAACAATGCACATCAGAAGAAAAGATTTTAAGTAGCTGATTGCAAAAAAACGAAAAAGGGAATCAAGGAGAGACAGGGGTAACTCAGAAGGTAAGCCATAGTGTAGAACTTGTCCAACAAGATACAAGCTGAATTAGAAGAAACTAAGACATGAAACAAACAACCCCCTCCTGAAACATCACCCATATAGTGATCATACATGGTCAGTGCATGATGACTATTGAGTATAATTTGTGCCAATTGAAAATAAATTATAACAGAAATTGCTAGGCAATAAAATCAATGTGACAATGATGAGAGTAAAGAAACAACAACATCATAGCTGCTACACCAGACTATTTGTTGCTTAACCTTTAAAGGATGACAATAACGATTGTCTATCAAGAACTTCTGGAGTCACAAAATGAACAACTAGTTTTTCAACAGGGAACGAATGATGCGATTTCAGGTAAATACCTTCCCCATGATAAGAGGAACTAGAAGTGTAAGAACAAGGCTTCTGAACAACTGCTCTGCTGGAACAGACACACCAACCCCAGCAGCTATGAGTCTGGAGATTGAAAAAGGTACCTAGAATAATATTGAGGATAAAAAGAATAGTTAAAAGTGCAGAAAGTAGTGACACAAAAATTGTTCAAGCATAAATATGGAATGAAGTGGAATTTATCTTGTGCCTATCAAATGAAGAAGATGAGTATATCAATCCTTTTGTTTCAACAGTCACAATCAATTGCTCTATTACAAATAAAAATAAACAAACAAATAAATAAATCTTAAATCTTAATTGCCATGTTGGTTTCGAATCAGCTGCTTCATCTCAAAAGATAAAGAATGTTTCGATATGGTATTAACACAAGAAGTTAATTGCCTTGCACAAGACGGTGGCATTTACTACTTCCAGGAAACAGCTATATATATAACAAGACAGATTTTATGAAAAGGGAGAACACCTAATACCAGCTGACATCTGAATGTTCTCGGATATATTTATTCCAATTTTGTGTTTCTACGAATAAAGTTCAACGAGTGGTAAGCAAAAAAAGGACAACTGGTTCAACAATTAGAATGCACCCAAATACTACAGATTTCCTTACGAAAGAATCTCTAATTATAAAATGCAAAAGGAGGACGTGAATAACAGGGGACTTTGTATTAATTTAAGCAACTCAGCATATATACCATGAAAGGTGAATTCTTGAAGCTTTAACAATGAATCATATTCTCTCACATAAATTCAAGCATTTCGTGGAACAGTCCAAAACTTCCATCAAAGTTGCATGAACATGATTGGAGAGAAAAAACATGCTATAAAATATGACAGCCAACTTCGCTAGTATTATGTACAGATAAAGTGAAGGAGATAATGATAATTGACATGAAACCTAACAGCATGTAAGGGATTAGCAGAATTCAGATTACATAGCTCAGAAAACTTACAATCAGAATCCCTAGAAGGTTTGATATTAAAGTCATCGCAAGCGCAAGAGCAGAGTTTCCTCCTGCTAACTGTATTTAAGTGAAACCTGCAGTCAAACTCAGCAACCAACTGCTTTCCATGTTTGATTCTTCATGGGACGTACCATGCATAATATAGGACATTCAACTTACACGAGTTAGTGCCACTCCACTAGATAGTGTTGTGGGCATACAGCTAAATATGGCCAACCCTGAGGAACCAAAAAAGTATAGTCATAATCAACAGATTCCTAGTGAAACGAGGAAAAATTTAAATGCACTGAAATTTATGCTGAACTAATTTTTCTTCAAGGCCAGACAGAAGGGGTTATTCATAAGAGCTGTAAATTAAAAGACATGCATTTACAATTAGAATAAAGAACAATGTAACTCCTGAGTTCGCAGTATGTGGAAATTATAGCTTAGAGATAAAAAGGGAAATTTTAAAAGCATCAAAACTTCCATAACGAAGGCCTTCAAACTCTGTAATAAGCATGAAAAAGAAATGAGTTTCAAGAATATCATCTCCCTCCTTCAACTGTGCAGACAAACATTAGCCTCTCTCTCTGCCCCCCCCCCCCCCCAAGCAGTCTACGTGTGTGTGCAATGGCTTGGAATACAGCTCTTATTCTATGAGAAACACCAGTATGCCTATATAGAGCCACGTTAAAGTGAACAATGAAGTCTCCACATCAATTAAATCTTGTTGTATTTTAATGACAATTTTTTCTCTGAAGGAGCATCAACAAATAATATCACTATCATAATTGTCTTCCTCTATTCATCTCATATGCCGCATGTGTAGAATGTTATGGCATGCCTACGACATGGAGAGGTTAAGTATTTTTAGCTGTCAAACCTGTGACAAATTCTTGAGGTTGAAGCTTTAGCAGCAAAATAATCTTGGAGAAAAGAGGAGTGAAGAACAAAATAGAAACCTGCATCAACCAGAATATGCCAGGAATAGTTAAATATAAAAGTGTAAACATAAAATGATCCGGTACAAATTTAAGATACAGCATCCCTGAGTACAATACCAAAAGAACCAAACCAAATTGGTATAGATCCATCCAGATGATAGTCATTCACTGTAAATGTAAAGCCCCATAAATTTATAATATTTATTTGGATTAATTAAGTGCCTCATGGCGTGATTAAAGGGTCTACAAAATGTGTATAAACACACAAGAGGGTACTGAAAGAATTGGGTTATGATAACATGAAAATGGTGTAAATAAAAAGTGATTCGAAGTGGCAAGGTAACCAAAAGAAGTAAAACCAATGTCGGAAACCAAGGTTAGCTCCCAGTCCTCTATCGTGGTGGCCTCGCATTGAGGGAGGAGGACCTGGGAAAGGAGAGTGGCTAAAACCACTAAGGGTCGTTTGGTGACTGGTAAGTTATTCATTCATGTATTAAATCATGCATAACATGTTAGGTAGCATTCTTTTACTATGTATAAAATTGATAGGATATTTAGTTTACAATTTAGAAACCTGCATAATTAATACATGTATAAGTTATGAGGGAATCTATATATATTTATTTTTTTTGATTTGCACTGGGTGTCCAGGTCTCTTTGAGCCTCGACTAATCCCGGGGATGCACATCTATATATTATTTCATGCAGGATGGAAGACTAAGAAGCTAATAAATGAATAACTAAACATGACACCCCACAACTCTATTCTTACATGTACCTATGTTTCAAGCCTCATTCTCATATGTGGGAAGTGGATTAGGGTCATAAGAGACCTCTAGTACTTAGCCAAGTTCAAAACTTTCCTGTCAATTGGGTTTCTCGCATTAGATTATACAATGGTCAACTTTAAATGACCATAATTTTTAGCACACAAAGAATTAGGTGGCCCATGACCTACCAAATGAAAGGTCTTTGAATTAGCTTTCCAACGCCATTGATTTCACCTCATTTGGAGTTCGGAGTCAAAAGTTATGGCCATTTTACAACACACTGCCAGAGCAAAGTTGAGTTACGAACTGACTTACGGGCCGTGGTTTGATCGACGGCCCTTCCGTACTGTCAACTCGTGGAAACACTTCAGCAAGTCCATTTTTGAGTCCCAGACTTGACGAACCCAACTATGGGTCGTAGATGCTTCTACGGGCCGTAGTTTAGCCTCGTGGAATCGATTTAGAGACCCCGAAATTTGCCCAAAGGTTTACGGATTGGTTCTTACGGGCCGTGGAAGTTTTTATGGGTCATAGGTTGGCCCGTGGACGGCTTTGAGAGCATTTTTAAGAAGGGTTATTTTGGTCTTTTTCCACCCTTTCAAAGCCTTAACTTGACTTTTTATACCTAAACAAGTCCCTAAACATAACCATTCAACTTTTTCACGCTAAAACACCTTCTCCAACTTAGAGCAAGGTTTCAAGGGAGAAAAAGGCTAGGGTTTGAAGATAATCTTGTGAATTCTCCTAAGCTGTTTCAAGATTCAAAACTTTCACGTATGTAAGGATAACAAGAACATGATTATGTTCTTCCATGTGCCCCATAACCCGAAGTGATGGAGTTGTGAATGAATTGAGTCTTCCATGAATGTTTCTTGAAGGTATTTCTTAAATCCTAATGTATTCCTATATAATATTGCATGAATTACAGTTTTTATGAATTAAATACTTGAAATAGATTATTTTACTTTTCTGCATGAACGCTAGAATGAATTCTTGTTATTTTTACTTATTGCACTTAAATGGGTATGTATGAGTATAATTTGAGCCTAAAGAGTCTATAGAATTCCTAAATGCTTTAACTCTACTTTTGTTTCCCGAACACTATGAGTTGGAATGATGCATGATAGAGAGCCTTTATGAGTCATGACCTAATCCTAAAAGAATGTTCCTAACCAAAGAGTTGATAGTTGATGTGATGAATTGAGTTGACAAATGTCCAATGAAACTAGTTGAATAAGTTAACCATAGGGTTGATGTCTTATGAGCTTGTTGAGTCTTCGGAAGAGTATTGAGCACCGAATTGAGTAAGAGCAAGTCCAACTCGAACTCAATAACTACGTGGCCAGCGTAGGAGAGGATTGAACCGTAAAATCGAATGTTTCCCTATTGCGGTGTTATTAAAAGCGCTCACTTGAGTGCTTAAAGCGCGCTTTAAAGCGAAGCAAGGGTCCAACGCTTATTATTGTTGAAATGCGAAGTAGTGGGAAAAGCGTACGCTTGAGAAGTAGAAGCGTGAAGCGTGCTTTCTGTTGAAGCAAAAAAAGCGTCGCCTAAGCCCTATTTAGGGTTTTTTTAAAAATTTTTAAAAACTAGTTAAGAGTTTCAATTACCCAAATATTTTTGCTTAGCTTCTTTCGTAACTGTGAGTCTACGACTGCTGCGAGCCTGCGACTCCAATCTCTCTTCTTCAGCGACTTCAGTCCATTCTCCAAGTAAGTTCTACTTGTCCTCCTCTTCTTCTTCTTCTCCTCCTCTTCTCTTCTTCTCCATCCTTTTTCAGTTTCTTCTTCTACAGTTCTACTAGGGTTTTCCTTGATTAGTGCTTTTCAATTGCTCAGTGCCTCTGTAACAGAATAGGATTTTGCTCACTTTGTCTTATGGTTATGTACATGTGTTATTTACTATATGCAATTTGATTATCTATTTACTTTTTGATCTAAGTTGAAACTTGAAAGATTTGCTTTATATGTTACCTTTATTGATTTCTTGATGATTTATCTATGCATATTTAATACTTTTTATTTTTATACTAAATAGCGCTTTATTTGAAAAAAGCCTGCACTTCGCTTCTCGCTTCTGTGAAGCGAGCCCTCATCGCTCTTTCCAGTTCTCGCTTTTCAAAACACTGCCTTATTGTCCCAAAAAGAGGACTTGATATCATTGATTGTGGATCCACTACAAATGATCAAAACAGATTGTGTTTTTGGTGTACAAAGTGCTCCCCTGTAGATGTTGAAGCAATCCTAGAAGTTTTAGATTCTTGCTAGGTTTGTTGTTTCTATTATTACATTATCACACTCTTTTGTAAAGGGGTTTCCAGTACTACCTAAGTACTGGTTACAATACAAATCGTTACCTTCTAAAGAAAAGATATCTTATGACATCAATGGCAGTTTCTAAACGAGTTCAGTATTCTAACTTTTGTTGATCAGATGGCGTAGCAAGCACACTTTGAATGGATTATTTTTGTCACATCAAATCTTCACAATTTCTTGTTGACTGATTATGAACACTATTTGCTCCACCAATATGTTCATCTAAACTTCTTTTTTGATTCCAACTTGTAAATCCTATACTTGAAAATACCTGACATCCACCTTGATTGATATCCTCATCTTCAAACAAATAACAATAGAAGCAAAAAGCCGCATCTTTTGTTATACTATATTCAAACCAATCATACCCAGTAAACCATTAGAATTAAGGCGACAAAATTTACTATATATAAATCTCTTAGGAACCTCATGATTTCGACATTAGAAGGGACCTTTCTGAAGATACGACCTTCTTATTGCATCATAATTATTTGGATGATATTTTCGAATAGGTAATCTTCCCCAGGATCAACCAGCAAGAAATTTAGATCAACTCCTTCATTCCAGCGATATCTTTTTGACTCATTAGCTCGTTCTTCCAAGCCAGTTGAAGCTAAAGCTTGAATTGTTAAACTTAACTTTATACGTGTGGAATCTTTTTAAAGAATAATATCGCTCCATTAAATTTAAACTAAGATTATATAATCTGCACAACTAATAATTTAGGATCAAATAATAAAGGATAATGTAAGTATATATAAATTTAAATATCAATTTAATAAATCCTAAATTATTTCATTGTTACAAGCAAATAGAAAAAATAAAATTATTATTATTAAGAAATAAAAAATAAAAACTTCAAGCACATTATAAAAAATAGAATAAAACGAAAATGCTAACATGATATGGTGACTCGAGATGCTGAATGACGGTGATTGATCAACTGAATGATGGTGATTGATGAACAAGAACTATTTGTTTATGACACTCACAAGTCACAAATATATAAATATAAGGAGTCTAACAAATATTTTTATTTTTATCTAACAAAGGTATGACGTTATTAGATTATGCTACTCACAGATGGTGGACAAAACTCAAATGTAAGTTTTATAGAATGGCAGTTGGACCGACATTGTTGTGCAGGGCATAGCATTGGCTAGTCAAAAACTCTTATGTCCAGAAGATGCATGACGAGGAGATAAGGATGCTACGGCAGATGCATACAAGGAGCAATAAGACTAGAAATGAGGATTTCCGAAATAAGGTGGGAGTAGCCTCTATGGTAAACAAGATGAAGGAAGAGAGACTGAGATGGTTTGGACACATGAAGAGGAGATGCGTAGATGCACTAGTGAGAAGGTGCAAGGGTTGGTTATACAGGGTATGAGGAGAGACAAAGGTGACCAAAGAAGTATTGCAGAGAGGTAATAATATAGGATATAACATAGCTTCAGGTTATCGAAGACATGATCTTAGATAGGAGGGTGCAAAGGATATAAACAAGGGTAAAAAGTTAGTAGGTATGTAGTATTTTCTTGCTTAGGGTGGCTAGTGTCCCATGGTACCAGTTGGATTATTATAGTTCATGTTTTTTTATTTTTATCATTGTTTATTATTGTTTTCAATAATCTATCCTAGTATGTTGTCTATTGTGTTTTGTTTATCATATTATTTTATTATTGTTTTTGGCTTGTTTCCTGGTTACTTGTTATATACTCTTCACCATCTCCTCCTTCTCTGTACCTAGATTCGTTGCACTTGATCCGAGGGTCTTGCAGACACGGCCTCTCTACCTTCACAAGGTAGTGGTAAGGTCTGCGTCCATTCTATCCTTGCTAGACCTCACTTGGGTATGTTGTTGTTGTTGTTGATACTCAGACAGTAGTCAGATTCAGATTATGCTAGCAACCTTCGCCGAGTAGGGGTGGTGTTAGACCCTCATGGTGTACACACGAGGCATATGATAACCCCGATCAAGTGAGGGTTGGACCACTGGGATAGAATTCCTAGTGGCATGTGGTTTCATATACTTGAGATGTGCGTATGTCAGATACAGAAACAATAGATATTTCAGCAACAAACAGAGACAAAATTAGTAAAATGAAACAGATTTACTTTCAGCAAATACTAACTGTTACTCATTTTAGATTGAGTATTCCATACATGTTATTCTCTAATTTTTTATCCAACAGTTATGAATGGTATCTCACTGGGTAAGTAGATTCACCCATCCCCTTGTGATCTTTTGTGAATTTTAACTTGGTTCTTCAGATCTTTATGAGGTAGTGGTAAGATCTGCGTACATTTACTCTTCCAAGACCCCACTTGTGGGATTCCACTGGGTATGTTGTTGTTGTTGTTGTTAAAGTTAGTTCTTCAGATGAGTGAGAAGCTGCCCGTGGTTCCACAGTTTGGTCAGCCCCACTTCTCCTTTCAGGGTGCTAGAGTCAACTATTTTTGGCTATCCAAACTTTTTCATTGATGTCAGTCATTAGAGATCTAGAATCATGCTCCATAAACTCAATAGTGGGTGCATTTTAAATTTAAGTTACATTAAGTAGTATATTTTGATTTTACGATGGACTTTTTTAGTCGCTTACAAGAACTTGTTATATTCAAGGTTATGGTGACAGTTTTTTCAATAGCATAAGGTATAGAATCTTCCTAGTGGAATAACCTTCTAGGAGCCGATACGACCCCTTTGAATTTGGGTCTTGATAGTTTCAATCTTGTGTTTCTTACAACATATGTAATGAAAAATTTCGAAGTATAAATCAATATCCAAAATAGCTGTTGAAAGCAGTTCAAGTTCCTCATCATTGCATTTGGCCATAAGAACACAAAAAAGAAGACACAGAGGACGAGGAGAACCTACAAAATTTACAATGGCACAGAGAAGAGTTTGAATTCATACAAGACCAAAAAGCCCAACAGGCCAAGCCTCAGCAGCAGCACCCACTTCATCACTACGCAATGTGATCCCTGTATCATAAGAAGGTAAATAATTACTGGGCACCAAAATTGACAAAGAGAAAAGTCAGAACTCTACCTGAGATTATAAATATGCCAAAGGTACTAATTTTGGACAGGTAATATCTATCAGCCAGACAACCCAGGGTAGGATTAGCAAGCCCTAATGCGACCCCACCAATTAAAGCTGCAAAAATGATTGAGAATGCATGAGTCTTGGTACTACAATCCTTTTAATAAATAAGCATAAAACAATTCAGAACTTTAGAGGAAATGTCATGATATTCACATCCGAAATAACGTTCCAGAATATTTCAAGAAGACCTTTATGATAACAACACACTTTAGTGTAATCAGGTATCACTCATGGTAATCAACAATTCCAGTGCCCATTATGCTCTATGGTTGTCCACACTTAAGGATTCATGGTCATTTTGGCTGGCATAAATTGACTCCTTTGATAGCCATTTTGACTTTCATTCCTTTTCAAAATGGTAACATTCAAAAGCTACATAGATATTGCAGGAAACTCCTTGTCGAGGGCATGTGCACCCCCGGGATTAGTCGGGGCTCTAAGAAACTCGGACACCCGGTGCAAAGCACAAAAAAGAAAAGCTACATAGTCATTGTCACCAAAATGACAACACAATTGATACAGTTAAAAAGCTACAAGAATATTATACCCCTATTATACATAATATTGTTCCAGTGTCACATAAAGTCAAATGTGATGAGGAAGTTCAGGCTAAAGTGAAAGATAAAGAAGGTTGCTTACACGAAGCGGTTGGAGTGTAGGGATAAAGATGAAAAGCGAATGCTTAAGGAGAGATATAAGACGGCTAAGTCAGAAGCAAAGATGGCGGTGACGAGTGCTAAGACGGTAACATTTGAGCGCCTATATGAGGAGCTAAGTGATATAGGCGGAGACAAGAGATTGTATGGGCTCGCTAAAGAGAGAGAAAGGAAAGCTCGCGACTTGGACCAAGTGAAGTGCATCAAGGATAAGAAGGGTGAGGTGTTGGTGGATGACACTTCCATTAAACTAAGATGGCAAGCTTACTTTTATAAACTCTTAAATGAAAAAGGAGATAGAAATATTAAGCTAGGTGAGTTGGCACACTCCGAAAGTCATCGTGATTTTGGTTATTGCAAGCGGTTCAAAGTTGAAGAGGTTAGAAGGGCTATTAGTAGGATGAAGAGAGGGAGGGCAGTCAGACCCGATGAGATTCCGGTAGATTTTTGAAAGAACATGGTCAAGGATGGCATAGAGTGGTTGACTAGACTGTTCAATGCTATTACGAAGACTATCAAGATACCTGATGAATGGAGGAGGAGTACGATGATTCCATTGTACAAGAGCAAGGGAGATATTCAAAACTGTAATAATTATAGGGGTATCAAGTTGTTAAGTCACACTATGAAGATCTGGAGAGAGTGGTAGAGATGAGGGTGAGAAGAGTAGTGTCTATTTCGGAGAATCAGTTTGGATTCATGCCGGGGCGGTCGACTACTGAAGCAATTCATATTGTTCAGAGATTAGTGGAGAAATATAGGGAAAGAAAGGACCTTCATATAGTGTTCATTGATCTCGAGAAGACCTATGACAAAGTTCCAAGGGATGTCCTATGGAGGTGTCTAGAGGTGAAAGATGTCCCAATGGCATATATCAGGGCGATTAAGGACATGTATGATGGAACCAAAACTCGAATAAGAATGGTAGGAGGAGACTCAGAGTATTTTCCTGTTGAGATGGGACTCCATCAAGGATCTGTGTTGAGCCCTTTCTTGTTTGCCTTAGTGATGGATGAGCTGACGCAATCTGTCCAAGAGGAGGTTCCATGGTGTATGCTATTTCAGATGACATAGTACTGATTGATGAGACTAGGACTAAAGTTAATGATAGGTTGGAGGATTGGAGACACGCCTTGGAGTTCAAAGGATTCAAACAGTGTTGCGAGGGATGAAGCAGACATTGATATGAGGCTTGCCACTCAACCTATCCCCAGGAGGGAAAACTTTAAGTATCTGGGGTCCATCATCCAGAGTAGTGGCGATATCGACGATGATGTCACACATCGTATTGGAATAGCATGGACTAAATGGAGGCTTGCCTCCGGAGTATTGTGTGACAAGAAGATACCACCTAAACTCAAAGGTAAGTTTTACAGAATAGTGGTTAGACCATCTTTGTTGTATGGGGTGGAGTGTTAGCCAATAAAACATGCACATGTTCAGAAGATGCATGTCGCAGAGATAAGGATGTTGAGATTGATGTGTGGTCACACAAGGAGGGATAAGATTAGAAATTAAACCATTCGGGAGAAGCTAGAGGTGGCCCCGGTGGCTGATAAGATGAGGGAAGCAAGACTGCGATGGTTTGGACATGTGCAGAGAAGGAGTACCGATGCTCCTGTTAGGAGGTGTGAGAGGTTGGTTTTGGGAGTTACATGGAGGGGTAGACGTAGACCGAAGAAGTATTGGGGGAGGTGATCAGACAAGATATCGCGAAACTGGATCTCACCGAGGACATGACCTTAGATAGAAAGGAGTGGAGGTCGCGAATTAGAGTAGCGGGCTAATTGGTTTGTAGAGTTAGGTGGATGTCTGGTCTTGGGGTATAGTAAGTAGCAGGATCAGTCGTGTTTTATATCATGTGCTGTCATTGTTTGTCGTATGTGTGTTGATTTTATCGTATTTACATAGGAACATGTGCTTTTTGTTAATAGTCGCTTTTTTTGTTCTCTTTCCTTTCATTTTTGTCATATCTAGTTTATTCTGCTTATGAGTTTTTGAGACGGGGGGTTCCAGTAAACAGCCTCTCTACTTTTATGATGTAGTGGTAAGGTCTGCGTACATTCTACTCTCCCCAGACCCACTTGTGGGATTCCACTGGGTATGTTGTTGTTGTTCACATAAAGTCCAACCAACTCTCTGAACGCACTTTCTGCATCACCTTATTGTGCATAACACCTTCAATAAAGACAAATTAGTTATGCTCAATCTCTTGGAAATGATAATGAGCCAAAACTAAGCAAATTAAGGTAGATAATGTTCTAAAGGTTTCCCTTCCAACCAAGCCACACATCATCGTCTAGCTTGAAGAACAATATATAAAACTGCAATTGAGTCCACAATAACTAAATTCTCTCAAAAGATTGGATAAGCTGACCTAAAGGCAAAAAATTGTTGGATACAAAACCCGAAAGTGGTTTTACCCAATCAGAGTTTTTTGCAGTAGCCCGTGGAAGATCGTGCCCCCAATCATTTCCCTGAAATATAGCATAGATCTTATCAGCAAACAGCAAAGAAAATGTAAACTACTCCATTCAAAATTAACCATCTAAAGTTGATTTCTCTAGTTTCTAACGCCAAATTAATTTCAAGTGCACAGCTCCTTATCACCAAAACATGCACAAATACGCTCAGTTCCAAATAAGTTGGGTTCAACTATATGTATACTCACTGACCATATTACCACATTTAAACTCATCTCATGCCAATATTATAGAAACACAAATAAAAAGTGATCTAAGTTCTCTTCACTTTCTAAATCTATAAGAGATCGTTTGATTGAGTATATAAAAATAATGCTAAATAGAGTGTATTAGTAATGGTGATATTAATTATGTTTGCATTAGTTATGGAGAGATTATTTCTTATGCATTATTTGGTGTGGTCATTGCATAATTTCTAAAAACTATATTTATTTACAAAATACCCTCCATAAATATGTCGGAAAAGATGTAGAAACTTTTTTTAGGGGTAACTATGTCTATAACCTTGCTAATGCATAAATTAAAAGCATTGCATTACTAATACCATGGATTTCCATATAGTAGTAATATGCACCTCAATACACAATAGAGCTACATAGGTTGAAAATGTGAACTAAACAAGATATAATACACAAAGCATGCATTTTTTTTTCTAATACACTCTACCAAACAACCACTAAATCTCTAAAAGGCTAAAACACTTCTAAAATGCATAGGACATTAGGGGTGGGTTCGGTTTTTGCGGTTCGGTTTTTCCCTAAAACCAAAAACCGAACGGAAGGTGATTTGGCGGTTCGGTTCGGTTCGGTTTTGCCCCAAAAAAAGTAAACCATTGGTTTTTCGGTTCGGTTTTTTTCGGTTCGGTTTTCGGTTTTTTTCGGTTTTTTGGTTTTTAAAAATAATTTTTTAAAGTAAAATAATATGTTGGGTAGAGACGTATCATCGTATAGATATGCTAAACAATTGGTAAAGAGTAAAGTTTGGATTAGTACAAGTATCACAATATAAGAACTACAATTATCACCAAGAAAATTGCAAACATATGTTCTAAAAAAACAAGTATCAAATACTCCTTGGAAGGTTCAAGTCAATTGATGTTGAAGTGTATAGTTCAAAAAAAAGACATAATTTATATAATTAACTTATCTACCTAATAAATATTTATGAGCATACACACATAATATATTTTTTAAATATCAGTCAAAATATATAAAAAGATTAAAATAATATTTTATCATTTGTTCGGATGGTCTATTGGAGCAAATTATGATTCAACCATTATCTAAATAAAATTTTCTTGCAAATTTTACAGAATGTTGATATATTCATTTACCTATAAATCACATTCATATATTAATTTTACTAGAATGACGAGGTAAATAAATATCATAAAATTACAGTGCTAAATTAAGTTATATCGAGAAATTTAAAGGCGATTTTATGCATTTTCCCTTGGTAGAATTCCATATACATCAAAGTTTGTCTCTATTTTTCATTTTGATATTGCAACTTATTCTTTGTTTGGATGATTATTATGTGTTATTTTGTATTATTTCAATGAATATAATATTTTGATGGATTATATCATTCGTTGTTGTTATATAATGTGGGCATATTCATAATTTGAATGATAAATATATAAGAAATTGTTGGATATGGGATGGAGCTATTATGAAAAGGTAGGATAAATAATAACACAAAATTATTAAATAGTAATAAGTAAAGACAAAATAAGAAAAAATATTAAAGCAACGATGCAATCACACCAAATAGATTGTTGAACAAAATATATCTTTTCGTCTTACTTAATGATAACTTTAAATGATATGATGTAGTAGAATTTAAGTAAAGCAAAACAAATCGGTTTTTGACGGTTCGGTTCGGTTTTAGAAGACCAAAACCGAAACCGAAACCGCACAAAATCGGTTCGGTTCGGTTTTTTGTATTCGGTTTCGGTTTTTTACGGTGCGGTTTTTTTTTTGGTATTTTTCGATCGGTTTCGGTTCGGTTTTCGGTTTTTGGTTTTACGGACCCACCCCTATAGGACATACTGTAAATAGCTAACATGTCTAAAAATATTCTCAACTAATATGTATAACATAAAGTCTCCTGAAACTAAATGAAGTATAAAAGAAAAAAGAACTCATCGAAATTTCAGGATATCATTAACATGGAGAACATCAAAATTTATACAAGAAAAAGAAAATTATCTTCTCCTAGCAGCCATTTACAAAGTGGATGAAAAACTGAAGAAAAAGATGTGCCACTAACGACCATAGAGGGCCATTAACTTCAGAAAATTAGACAACTAAATTTAATCGAATCTTTTCCAAGAAAATAAGAAAGCAGCAAACTGAAATAAGGAAAAAAAACAATAAAAGCACTAAGCTGGAAGTAAATGTCAAATGTCTAACACTCCTTGGTATTTTTGTGACAAACACCAAATCTTTGCCTCAAATTTTCAAACCTTTCCTTTGACGTGACTTGGTGAAAAGTCAGCTAGTTGATTCTCAGATGAGCAATGAAATAAACTGAAACTTGATCTTGATGTGCTTCGTTTGACCATGAAACACTGGATTTTTTGAGATTGAAACTGCTAACTTCTTGTCACATATGATCCTAGTAGCTTCTATCTGTTCATGGCCGAAGTCCTTCAACATCTTCCTTAGCCAGATAGCTTGGTTCACAGCATGTGCAACAACAATGAACTCAGCTTCTGCTGTTGATTGAGCTGTAGTGTCTTGTTTCCTAGAGTTCCAATGAAAATAACTTGTTCCCAAACAAAACAAATATCCAGGAGTGCTTATGGAATCTTCGATGCAGCCAACTCAATCACTAGCAGAGTAACCAACCAGATTCATAGTCACTTTTGCAGATGCTGGAAAAAAATTCCAAGCTTGATGGTTCCTTTAATATATTTTTACACTCTTTTAGCAGTTGTGAAGTGTGTGTCTCTAGGCAAATGCATGAACCTACGGAACAAACTTACAACAAATAGAATGTCAAGTTGACTTGTGGTTAGATATAGAGGCTGCCAATTAAGCTTCTAACATTTAGTAATCCACTTTTTCAGAATCTTCATCCTTGCCAAGCTTCACATTAGTGGAAATTGGAGTACTCACAGGTTCGCAGTCTTGCATTTTGGACCTATTTATAATATCCGAAATGTACTTTTGCTGGGATATAAAAATTCCATCAGGAGACTGCAACGCTGACATGCCAAGGAAGTACTTCATGACCCTAAGACCACTCATTTCAAAGATTTTCTCCAGTTCATCCTTGAACCTTTGAATTAGTTCAATTTTGCTTCCTACCACAATCATGCCATCCACATAAATTTAAACAACTAAGGACTCACTACCCAGTGATTGCATACAATATAGCTTCACTTTGACTTCTAGTGAAGTCAATTTGGATGAGATGATTGTCCATCCTTTCATATCATGCCCTCGGGGCACGTTTTAGGCCATACAAGGCTTTTGTTAAGAGATAAACCTGATCCTCTTGTCCAAAAATTGAAAAACCATTAGGTTGCTCTACATAGAACTCTTTGGCAAGCAAATCATCCGAAAAAGCCAATTTGACATCAATCTGATGAATTTGCCAGGAATTATGAGATGCAAATGCAAGAAGCAGCTTGATTGTGTCACAACTTGCTACTACAGCAAATGTTTCCAGGTAATCCACACCACATTGTTATGTGGATCCCTTCACCACCTATCTAGCCTTATGTTTGCAAAAATTGAGCCATTAGGATGAGTTTTGTCTTGAAAATGCATTTTACAGCAATCACCTTGCAATTTCTAGGACTATCAACGAGTTGCCAAGTTCCATTCTTCTCGATCATGTCTAGTTCGGGTTGCATAGCTATCCTCCATGCCTAAGATTCTGGTGCTTCAGCAAAGCTTGTTGGTTCAGAGATAACCAAATTGCAACGCTGATAAACATCTTTTAAGGTTCTGGTGCCCCACACTGGTATGTCATCCACTAGTCCATCTTTCATAAGTTGAGGCTGCTCTTTTGAAAATAAATCAGAATAATAGGTCTCCTAATCTCTCAGCTACTTTGACTTCTATTGAAGCCAAGCTGGATGAGGTGATTTTCCGTCCTCCCATGCCATGCCCTTGGGGCTTGTTTCAGGCCATACAAGGCCTTTGTTAAGTGATAAACCCGATCCTCTTTTCTAATAATTAAAAAATCATTAGGTTGCTCTTCATAGATCTCTTTGGCAAGCAAATCATTCAGAAAGGCCAATTTGACATCAAGCTGAAGAATTTTCCAGGAATTATGGGATGCAAATGCAAGAAGCTTGATTTTGTCATACCTTGCTGCTGGAGCAAATGTTTCCTGACAATCCACACCACATTGTTATGTGGATCCCTTCACCACCAATCTAGCCTTATGTTTGCAAAAATTGAGCCATTAGGATGAGTTTTGTCTTGAAAATGCATTTTACAGCAATCAGCTTGTGATTTCTAGGACTATCAACGAGTTGCCAGGTTCCATTCTTCTCGATCATGTCTAGTTCAGCTTGCATAGCTATCCTCCATGCCTAAGATTCTGGTGCTTCAGCATAGCTTGTTGGTTCAAAGATAACCAAATTGCGATGCTGATAAACATCTTTTTTAAGGTTCTGGTGCCCCACACTGGTATGTCATCCACTAGTTCATCTTTTGTAGGTTGAGGCTGCTCTTTGGAAAATACATCAGACTATGAGGTCTCCTTATTTTTCCAATCCCAAGAGCTACTTCTTCAAACTTTACTTCTCAGCTGTGAATTGATGTTTCTGTTTCAAACAGAAAATTATGTAGCCTTGTTGAGAAGTGATTCAAAAGATATGGACCAAGTCTTCAGGAAGTTATGTTAGTTCCCTTTATTCTAGCAAGTTTAGATAGTGTTGCAGATTCGTTTAGAATTTTCAGTTTGATTGTAAGCCTATTTATAGGCAGGACTCTTGACTTTCACTTTGCATCAGAAAATACAAGCATTGCAGTAGTTCTTTCCGTCTCTTTTGCTCATTCTTCTGTTCACTTTCTCCTTTAAATTTCCTTTTTTTCCAGCAAATCTGGTATCAGAGCCCAGTTCCTTTTTGAAATTGAGTGAATCGTGAGACTTACATCAATTGAATATTTGAGTGGAAGAAAGAGAAAGTATGAGAGCAAAAGAAAAAATGGCAGTGAATCGTGAGGTTTCACAGCCACTCATGCCAATTTTTACTAATGAAAGTTATTGAGTTTTGGAGTATCAAAATGAGAACTCTTTTTTAACCACAAGGAGTTTGGGAGCTGGTGGAAGCAAGCTTTGTGGATCAAGCAGGCTCTGACGAAGAGGCAGACAAATTGAAAGGGAACAAAAAAAACGACGCTAAAGTGTTGTTCTTGATTCAACAAGCAGTCCATGACACAATTTTTGCAATAATTGCTACAGCAACTATGTCTTTAGAGGCATGGAAGATTTTGAAGAAGGAATTTCAAGGTTCAACTAAGGTGATTATGGTAAAATTGCAAACTTACCGTCGTGACATTGAAACTCTTTCAATAAAAAGTAATGAATCTATTCAGACTTATTTGTCTAGAATTTCTTCTCTTGTTAATCAAATGAAGTCTTATGGATAAGATACATCTGAGGAAACTGTTGTAGCAAAAGTTTTAATGAGTCTTACTCCAAAGTTTGAACATATTGTCGCTGCAATAGAGGAATCTTATAACTTATCTGATTATACTTTTGATGAACTAATGAGTTCTTTGCAAGCTCATGAAGAGAGGCTCCTAAGGTCACAAGAAAAAAATGTAGAGAAGGCATTTCAGGTGAAGGGGGAGTCCGCTCATAAAAAAGAAAAGCTAGAAAACTTTGCAAATCGTGGCAGAGGCAGAGGTGGCTTTAGAGGAAGAGGTCATGGAAGAGACCAAGGAAGAAGCCGAGAAAGAGGAGGATCAAATGAAGAGAATCAGAACAGAATGTTTCTGTGCAACTACTGCAGAAAACCAGGTCATAAAGAAGCTTATTGCCGGCAAAAGCAGAAGGATGAAATTAGCCAAGTAAGCTTTACTTAGGAAAATGATGATGAGAGTAAGTAGTTCATGGCCCTTTATTGTGAAAGAGACTCCTGACGATGTATGGTTTTTGGACAGCGGATGTTCCAACCATATGTCTGGAACTAGATCTTTGTTCAAGGAGCTCGATGAGTCCAAAAAATCAGACGTAAGGCTAGGAGACAACAAGAAGATTCAGGTTGAAGGCAGAGGTATTGTTAGCATTATGACCAGCCCAGGTAATGCTAAGAATTTAGAAGACGTGATGTTTGTTCTTAGTCTATCTCATAATTTGCTTAGCATTGGACAATTAATAAATAGCGGATACTCAATTTCTTTTGACAATGGTGTTTGCATTATTAAAAATAAGAAATTTGGGAAAACTATTGCTAAATTTCCGACGACTAACAATAAAATATTTCCTTTAGAAGTTTCAATGTTTGAGAAATGTGTAGCTAGTGGTGAAACTAGACTATGGCATCTGCATTATGAGCATTTAGATGTTAATGGGTTGAAGTTATTGAGCCAAAAAGAAATGGTTTTTGGATTGACAAAAGTTGAGAATTTTGATTTTTGTGAAAGTTGTGTTTATGGAACAAAGTAAAAAGGTTTTTCCTGTAGGCAAATCTTGGAGAACTTCTATTTGTCTGGAGTTGATACATGCTAATTTGTGCGGTCATATGAGTGTTGAGTCCTTGAGGAAAAGCCGATACTTTCTGCTTTTTACTGATGACTGTAGTCGTATGAGTTGGATATATTTCTTGAAATTATTCTGAAACATTTGACAATTTCAAGAAGTCTAAATGTTTTGTTGAGAGGAAAAGTGGATGTAGACTCAAAACTCTTTGCACAGATAGAGGTGGTGAATTTATATCAAAAGAATTCATTTCCTTTTGTGAAGAAAATGGAATACATCGGAAACTCATAGCACCTCATACACCTGAGCAGAATGGTGTAGCTGAACGAAAGAACCGCACAGTTGTTAAGATGGGAAGAAGCATGATGGAAGGTAGAAGCGTACCGAAATGTTTTGGGGCTAAAGTTGTTGCCACTATTGTCTATTTGCCGAATATTTCGCCCTACATTGCAGTTTATAATCAAACACCATATGAAACTTGGAGAGGTAACAAGCTCAAGGTAAGCCACTTACGTGTCTTTGGTTGTATAGCTTATGCTTTCATAAATTCACAAGATCGACGTAAACTTGATGAAAAATGTGAAAATTATATCTTTGTTGGAAATAGTACACAATCCAAGGCTTATAAGCTATATAATCCAGTGAGTGGCAAGATTATGATCAACAGAAATGTTGTGTTTTTTTAAGATACAAGATGGAACTTTAATTCTGAAAGTGAAAGTTCAAATATTCAATTGTTGCCTTCTGACGATATTATTGATCAAGAGTATGCAGTAGTTCCTTTATTGGCAGGTCCATCGACTACCTCATCAGTTGCATTAGCAACTTCTACAATATTGGAAGAACCTTCGGCCGAACCAACTCCATTAAGAAGATCAACAAGAGATAGGATACCAAATCCCAGATACGTTGACGGTACATCTTGTACTCTTGCTTTACTTGTTTCAGATCCTATTTCCTTTAATGATGCCGAAGGAGAGGATAAATGACACAAAGCCATGGAGGAGGAGTTGTTAACTATTCAGAAGAATTAGACTTGGGACTTTATAAATTTGCCAGAAGGAAAGAAAGCTATTGGGCTCAAATGGGTGTTTAGAACCAAATATCATGCAAATGGAAGCATTCAAAAACACAAGGCAATGCTCGCAGATGGTATCGACTTCGACGAAACTTTTTCTCTTGTTGCCCGCTTTGAAACTATGAGAACTTTTTTAGCCTTAGCTGCGAATTAAATTGGCTAATGTGCCAATTAGATGTTAAATCCGCTTTTTTAAATGGTGATTTGGAAGAGAAAGTTTATGTCTCACAACCTGAAGGTTTTGTAGTTAATGGTAAAAAAGATAAGGTTTACGAGTTAACGGTATCGACTTCGAGAAACTTTTTCTCATGTTGCCCGCTTTGAAACTGTGAGAACTTTTTTAGCGTTAGCTGCGAAATTAACTTGGCCAATGTACCAACTAGATGTTAAATCTGCTTTTTTAAATCGTGATTTGGAAGAAGTTTATGTCTCACAACTTGAAGGTATTGTAGTTAAAGGTAAAGAAGATAAGGTTTACAGATTAAAAAAGGCACTCTATGGCTTAAAGCAAGTGCCGCAGGCATGGTACTTCAAAATTGATTCTTATTTCCACGAGAATGGCTTTGAAAGGAGTAACAATGAGCCTACTCTTTATATAAAAGAAAAAGGTAAAAATGATTTTCTAGTTGTATGTCTTTATGTTGTCAATATGATATATATGGGTTCATGTGAGTCTATTGTCACTAAATTTAAAGATTGCATGATGAAGAATTTTGAGATGTCTGATTTGGTATGTTGCATTACTTTCTTGGTCTTGAGGTGAAATAGGAAGTTGATGGCATATTTCCTTGACAAAGAAAGTATGCAACAGATCTTTTGAAAAGGTTCAATATGGTACATTGTAATGGTGCTGCTACTCTGATGAATATCAATGAGAAGTTGTGTTGCGATGATGGTTCTGAACTGGCAAATGCAACTCATTTTAGAAGTCTGGTTGGTAGTTTGAACTATTTGTCTCATACAAGACCAAACATTGCTTTCTCTGTCGGCGTCGTATCTAGATTTATGCACAATCCAAGCAAGCTCCACCTTGGAGCTGCAAAGAGAATATTGAGACATATTTCAGGGACATCAGAACATGGAATTTGGTATTCTAAGGTGATAAATTTTACATAAACTGGTTTTACTGACAGTGACTACGTAGGTAGCATTGATGACAAAAAGAGCACATTTGGTTTCTTGTTTAATCTCGGATCTGGAGCAATTTCACGGAGTTCAAAGAAACAGGAAGCGGTGGCCTTATCAACTTCAGAGGCTGAGTATATTGCAGCAACTTCAGCAGCCTGTCTAGCAGTTTGGTTAAGGAGACTTATTGCAGATTCTAATTAGAAACCAACTGATGCGACTGAGATTTTTTGTGACAATAGATCTGCTATTGCCATGATGAAGAAGCCAGCATTCCACAGTAGAACAAAGCACATAGATCTTCACTATCACTATATTCGAACCCTTGTTTTTACCGGAGAAATTACTTCGAAGTCTTGTGATAGAAATGAGCAAGCGGCAGACATCTTCCTCAAGTCACTTCCGCAAGCAAAGCACGAGTTCTTCAGAGGTCAACTTGGAGTTAGTAGTTTTGAATCAAGGGGGAGTGTTTAGAAATGATTCAAAAGATATTGACCATGTCTTCAAGAAGTTACTAGTTTACTTTATTCAAGCAAGTTTAGATAGTGTTGCAGATTTGTGGCTAATCAGTAAATCAGTGGATTAGTGGACCTAAAGTTTAGAATTTTCAGTTTGATTGTAAGCCTATTTATAGGCAGGTGTCTTGACTTTCACTTTGCATCAGAAAATACAAGCATTGCAGTAGGTCTTTTCTTCTCCTTTGCTCATTCTTCTGTTCACTTTCTCATTCAAATTTCCTTTTTTTCCAGCAAGCCTTTGGATGATGAACCGTAGCCCATAAATATGCCCTTCTGAGCCTTGTTGTCTAGCTTACTCCTCTTAGGTTTTGGAACTTGATAATAACATATACACCCAAAGATTTTGAGATGTACTAATGATTAGTTGCCACACCAAGCTTTCCACAGAGTCATGTCCTGCAAGCCCTTAGTAGGGAATTTGTTCAGCAAATATACTGAAGTATTGAATATCTCTGCCCAAAACTGATTTGAGATCTTTTTTCAAGCAACAGGTACCTGGTCATCTCTATTATAGTCTTGTTCTTCCTTTCAAACACATCATTTTGTTGAGGCATGTAAGGTAGTGCCAATTGGCGTTCTGTATCTGTGCTATTACAAAACTCTACAAACTGGGCAGAAGTGTATTCTCCTCCATTTCCAAACCTTAAACTTTAATATTGAGATTACATTGATTTTTCTTTTCTACTATAGCTTTAAACTATTTAAAAACATTAAAAACTTCACTCTTGTCCAGGTGCAGTCTTTAATAAAGAGGAGAAAATATTTGTTACCACTCATGGAATCTACTTTCATTAAGCCACAAACATCCATACGAATGAGTTGAGGTTTCTAGTTAGCTCTCCATACTTGACATGCTTGAAATGACAACTTTGTTTGCCTTCCCTGCTAACAAGTTTCATAAACTTGAGCATTAGAAAGAAATTCAGTCATAGTTTTCACTAACTCCTTCTATTTCATATTCCTGATGCTTCTCTGATTGAAGAGACCAAACATTTTGTACCATAGGTTTGTACATGTTTGTGAAGTACTGATATAAGCCTACTTGCTTCACTGGAATAAGCCTACTCGCTATTATCTCCCCAATCAACTAAAACATTTTGTTGCTCATCTTGACACAATAGTTCTATTCCAAAAGGGCCAGAAACAACACATTCGTGATTCTTAAAATGCAGTGAATAATTCTTTTCAAGCATTTGTCGAACGCTTAACAAATTTGATTCACATCAGGTGTGTCAAAATATCAGGAATAGTTTTGATACCTAAGATTGTTGAGATAGTCACTGTACCTTTGCCTTTGACTTCTACAAACCTCACAATTTCCCACTTTTACTTTGAATTTGTAAGTATCATTAAGGAACCTGAACATTTTAGCATCATTGCACAAGTGACGTGTGCAACCACTATCGAGAAGCCAAGAATTAGAGGATTCATTTGTTCAAAAGTATAAAACTGCAAAGAGTTGCTCCGCGTGTGAATTAGCAGCTATAGTTTTTTTTTTGCAAAGTTCAAGAGTCCTTTATTTTTGAATTCCAAACCTTGGATATGTGCCCCGTCTTCTTACAGTTGTCGCATATAGCATCGGCTCTCCACCATCAATAGCAGTACTTTTTTGGATGTGTTTTTTCCCAAAGTTTGCATAGAGGAAACTTCTGCATTACATCTCTAATCTCTAATGTTGTTCCACCATCATGCTGGCTCTAATTATTTTGGTTGAACTGATGCTTTCCTTTACTAGAATATTGCTATTGCACAGAGAAAGTTCCTTCAGTTAACTTGTACTGTCTCATAGTCCTTTGTCCTTGTGCTTGAAAAGCACTCATTAGTTCACCTAGTGAGAGTTTTCTTAGATGTCCTTAGATTCTTTGAGAGGAAATCATAGATTCAAACCTCTCCGGAAGAGTTACAAGAACTTCCTCCACAATCCGTTTGTCAGTAAATTTTTTATTAAAAAGTCTAATGTTATTAACAATCAAGGAGATTCGATCCGCATACTTACTGCTTGTTTCAGCCTCTTGCATATTCATGGACTCAAACTCATTTTTCAGGTTTAAAACTTGCATTTGACGTTTTCTATCACTGCATTGATATTCTTCTTTCAATCTATCCCAAGCATCTTTTGTTGTTTTACAAGCAATGATTCTATAGAACTCGGAATCTGCACAAAATACTGCATAAGCGACTTATCTTTAGATTTCTTTGCCTTATCTTTACTGTTGGATTTGATTTGGGCCGAGGCAAGATTTGCTGGTAGAAAAGGAACTAATCTATCTTCCTTCGTAGTTTTCAAGAGTTCATAGGCTTCCAAAAGTTTGCATCTTCACAAATCAAATTGGATAATTTTCACCGCTGAAAGTAAAGGGTAGATTTATAGGTAGACTGTTGGATGCCATTTATTTTATACGTTCAAACTTCTGTCCTATAAGATCAACTAGAGCTTTGATGCCATTATTTTAACATAACCTCTCCTTAAACTGAATTGAAGTATGAAATCACAAAGAACTCATTAAAATTTCAACATATCATTAACACAAAGAACATTAGAATTTATACAAGGAAAAAGATAACTATTTCCTATCTAGCAGCCACTTGGAAAGTGAATGAAAATTTAAATAAGAAAATGTGTCATTAACAACCATAAAGGGCCACTAACTTCAGAAAATTTAGAAACTAAAGTTGAAGAAGTCTTTTCCTAGAAAATAGGAAAGCAGTAAACTGAAGTAAGTAAAAACAATAAGCTGGAGGTAAAAATGTCAAAAAATTGTCTAACAGTATTAACTATAGAGATCTTTTCCTTCCATTGTGTTCGATTGTTTGCTAAATTTGCATGGATCCCCACAAATTGTAGGTTTTTCAATACAACTAACACCTTCACTCCTAAACCTATAAATCTATAAAAGGTTAAAACACATAAAAAGCATAGGACATGCAGTATATTAGCTAATATGTCTAAAGTATATTCTCAACTAATAGATATCGACTGTATATAGAGATCTTTTTCTTCCATTGTGTCCTCTCCTACGCTAATCTGCACGGGTACTCACAAATAGTAGGTTTTCTGATACAACTAACGCCTTCACTCCTAAGCCTATAAAGCTAAAAAAAAGGCTAAAACAAACCTAAAAAGCATAGGACTTATAGTAAAATAGCTAACATGTCCAAAATATATTCTCAACTGATAGGTATCATCTTTTTTTTTTTTTGACTTGCACCGGGTCTCCGAGTCTCTTTGAGCCCAACTAATTCCGGGGGTGCACAGGCCCTCGGCAAGGAGTTTCCCGCAAGTACACCACGGTTAATTCAGGTTTTTACCCAGTCCGATGGCCCTCAGAAATTGTTTGCACCCAGTGGGTTTCGATCTTGAGACCTTGAAAGGGAGCAAACCCCAAGGCTGAAGCCAATTATCACCAGGCCAACCCCTGAGGGTTAACTGATAGGTATCATCTTATAGAGATACTTTTCTTCCATTGTGTCCTATCTTTCACTAATCTGCATCACAGATTGAAGGTCTTTAAAAACAACTAACACCTTTTGTTGCCAAGGTTTCACACCTATAAAACGGTGCATATGGAGGTCGACGCAAGACATGGCCAAATCAGCCCTCTCATTTCCCGATGTGTGCTACTTGAACCTTCTCGCAATGTAATCATTATAAACTTGTCTAATCTTGTATGCCCAACATTCACTCCCATATAGCATAATCATTAGGTACAATACTTTTATCCCAGTTTAATTGGTGCCATTATCATTTTCTCAAGTTTGAGAATGTAGGTCAAATATTACTTGTCAAATTGGCATATCAAACGATTAAAAGTTAAACGAAAATCAAATTAAAGCACGAAACAAGTATAGTTGCAAAAGCTGAGTATAGCCCACATTGAAGGAGAAAATGTATGATAATTAAAGGAAAGAAAATTGACCTTGTTTGAATGTTGTGAACTGGCTCTTACGGATGAACTGAGCTCCGAACCAAGATGCGACCTGTAGCTAATTTTTGAAGGGCAGTTGCCAGAAAATGGGAAGTGGTTCGTCGGAAGATGAGAACGCCGACAGCGGGATAGCGAATTTCCGGTGGCCGGAGGATTGAGGAATAGAATTTGGAGTGTCCCCGCCATTGTGAGCGTACACAAAAACGGTACACTCAATTGGTGATTGAGAGTATATGGCTGGGGCAAAGTATTATGTATACTAGTTTCATGTGGTAATTTTAAAAATTGTATTTAAATAGTACAGTAAAATAAATATAATATTTATATAAATAAAATTAAATGAATGTTATTAATTTGATATAATAATTTAATTTATTATGAATGAGAAATTAATTTAATTACTTATAATACAGAGTTACATTAATATGCTATGAATACATAATATATTCGTATGAATAAAATTAATTTGATGTAATAGTTTGCTATATTACATATTTTTATTAATAAAATATTTGATAACTAAAGTTTTAATTAATTTCAAAATTTTAAATATTAGAAACATAATAGTAATTTTTTTCTTTTTATTTTCATACCCTGGACAATTATTTATATAAAAAAATTCTAAATCAAGAGTGATTTCTAAATATAAAGAAATTATAATCAAAAAGTGAATCTTGAAATTAAATAAATAAAAGATAAAATAATAAATTAAAAAAATCATAAAAAAACAATTTTATCTAAAGCATAGTATTTTAAGGAATGGCAAAAAGTTTAAACAACATTCTAAAGGTTTTCACGCTTTTAATATAATTAGATTAGATAACATAGAAACTAGCTATGTAAAAACATCAAATTTTACATTAAAATGCAGCACTGTTTTAATGTAAATCAATTTCAACCCACCAAATTTTATACCAAATAAAAACATATTTTTCTCTTTTATTATTATTATTTATTTTTCTTATTTTATAAAATAAATTATTTTAAAATGTTTATCATATATAATTTATATTTTTTCTTTTATAGTTGTTTAATATATAATTATTTTATATCATAATTTTTAAATAATATAAATTGCTAGCAAATATTATATTATACATAATAATAGTTAATACAAATAAAAGTGAAATCATTGATTAAATGCAGTTAAATAAATATACATTAATTAAAAATTATTTAAATTCTACATAAATATTCAACTTTCAAGATACTATGTTGCTCCCATAAAATTTATTTCAAATTATATATAAATGTTTAACTTTATCAGTTTCGGTTATTTTAAAGTACATTTTATTATTTGTGTAATAATTTATATGTTTTCCTTTTTAATTTTGTGAAGGTTAATTGAGGTTATATCGAATTATAATTTATAGTAGAACTAATATAAATTTAATTTTTTTGAAAAAAAATCATATATAGAAAAATTAATTTATATATATAAAAAAAAAACTAACTTCTATAGCCGTATATTAGGGTGATAAAGGATATGTACGACGGAGCCCAAACTCGGGTAAGAATGGTGGGAGGAGACTCAAAATATTATCCTGTTGAGATGGGACTTCATCAAGGATTTGTGTTGAACCCTTTTCTAGTTTGATTTGGTGATGGATGAGCTGACGCGATCTATCCAGGAGGAGGTTCCATTGTGTATATTGTTTACAAATGACATAGTACTGATGGATGAGACCCGGACTAAAGTTAATGATAGGTTGGAGGTTTGAAGACACGCCTTGGAGTCCACAGGATTCAAACTGAGCAGGACTAAAACTATATATTAGGAGTGTAAATTCAGTGTTGTGAGGGATGAAACAGACATTGATATAAGGCTTGCCACTCACCCTATCCCCAAGAGGGAAAGCTTTAAGTATCTGGGATCCATCATCCAAAGTAGTGGTGATATTGACGATGACGTCACACATCGTATTGGGGCAGCATGGATAAAATGGAGACTTGCCTCTGAAGTATTGTGTGATAAGAAGATACCACCTATACTCCAAGGTAAGTTTTACAGAATGGTGGTTAGACCATCTTTGTTGTATGGAGTAGAGTGTTGGCCAATAAAAAATGCACATGTTCAGAAGATGCAGGTCGCAGAAATGAGGATGTCAAGATAAATGTGTAGTCACACCAGGGGTGATAAGATTTCGAATGAGACCATTCGGGAGAAGTTAGAGATGGCTCCTATAGCTGACAAGATAAGGGAAGCGAGACTGTGATGGTTTGGACATGTGTAGAGTTCAGAGATATCAAAAGAAAAAAGACGGAGAGAAGGAGTACTGATGCTCCTGTTTGAAGGTGCGAGAGGCTGGATTTGGGAGTTACACAGAGGGGTAGAGGTAGACCGAAGAAGTATTGGGTGGAGGTGATCAGACAAGATATGGTGAAATTTGATCTCACCGAGGACATAACTCTAGATAGGAAGGAGTGGAGGTCGCGAATTAGAGTAGCAGACTAATAGGTTAGTAGGTTGATGTCTGGCCGTGGGGTATATGTAGAGTAGTAGGAGTTATCCGATGTTGTCCCTATATGCCTTATATATACTTGTTATCATGTGTTTTTCGTTATTAATCGTTCTTTCTATTCACTTTCTCCTCCTCTTCCTTTCCTGTTTTCCATATCTAGCTTATTTTACGTATGGATTTTTGTGACGAGGGTTCTCAGGAAACAACATCTCTATCTCTATGAGGTAGTGTTAAAGTCTGCGTACATTCTACCCTCCTCAGACCCCACTTGTGGGATAGGTATGTTGTTGTTGTTGTAACTTCTATATCTAAAATTAATATTATAAAAATATTATATAAACAATAATTAAATATGCAAGAGATTTAATTAAAACATACCATTTATATAATGTTTAATTCAAAATTTTTGTATAATTGAATAATATTAAAATATTTAATAAAGTGAAATTTTGTGAACTTGATGTTGGACTAGAGCTTCAAAACACCAAATTTTATATTAAAATAAAATTTGGTGTTCGCAAGTTAGTTTCAAGGTGAAATTTTATGTGTGTTTTGTTATTATTTTTGAAAAATATATTTCACTCTTTCAAAGAAAAATATAAAATATGATTTTTTTTCTAAAAATTATTTAAAATATTTATAAGTTTGATATAAAATTATTAGTTTCAGGGTGAAATTTTATGTGTGTTTTGTTATTGTTTTTGAAAAATATATTCCACTCTTTTAAAGAAAAATATAAAATATGCTTTATTTCTACAAATTATTTAAAATGTTTATGAGTTTTATATAAAATTATTATTTTATAATAAACTAGATAATACATTATTCAAAAATCATAATATAATATTTTAATTAAAACTACTAATAACACAATCATATCACTCACCAACTAACCAAACATAATACAAATATCACTAGCCGTAGAATTAGAATACTATTTTTTTCAAGTATAAATAGAATCAAAAGAAAGAGGCGTTTGTCGTCAAAGTAGCTTGTTCAACTTCACCAAGTTATGTTCTTTAGAAATAGGAAAAGTTTAATAATGGATTGGTTGGATGGACTATATTTGAGTAATAAGTAATTGCTTTTGTCACGCCCCGGGAGGGTATCCTTAGCGTGGTCAGTACTCAGAGACTATTGCTAGTCCTCGAGCGAACCACTTAGCATCATCACATCATTCAATCAAATAACTCTACTGAACCGCGGAAAGTATAAGTAAGTAAATGGGCACATCTAATCTAAAGTCTCAAAATAAATATATAATAAATAAAGGCTAGTAGAAAGAACTAGCTCACAATCTCAATATCAATGCTCAACCATCGTCTATGAAGCCTCTATCACTACTTATGTGGTGTCAATGATAGACCCATGGCTACCCAAAACAAAATAAAGGGAATAGTACAATCTAACTCTAAAGCATGATAAAATAAATATAGTGGATCCTTCGGAATAGGGAAGGCTCACCAAATCAGCTGCGAGTCTCAAATCTTCAACAGAGCGCCTGTTGACGATCCCTAGTACCTGCCTCTGCATCATCAAACGATGCGGTCCAAAAGGGACATTAGTACTTGGAATGTACTGATATGTAAAATAGCTGAGTGAAACAGAAACAACTAGAATAATATTGAAACAACATCAACTCAAAGTAATTATCATATAACATCAACTCGTCAAATGTCTATCTATGCAAGAATAAAGAGTAGACAAGTGACTCATCAACAACTCAGACTCATCAATCATCTCAGACTCATCTCTAAGGAGCTCACCTCCTCTCATCTCATCTCAGAGGAGCTCACCTCCTCTCATCTCATCTCAGAGGAGCTCACCTCCTCTCATCTCATCTCGACTCATAGTACTCAAGATAGAAAATTTATGGGAGTTTCTCTTATCCGACAACAATCACTTATGAGCCAGTGAAAGTACAACAATCTTACTGATGTTTCCACAACCTTTCCAAACTTTCCGGGTAGGGAACACTCTGAAACCATATCAGCTCACCAAATATGGAGTCAATACTCAAAAAGTCCGTTATTGCTTTCAGGGAATGTTACTCTCGAGGGAACCATAATATATGTGATGGTTCTATGTCTCACTTACATTTAGCGACGTAGTTAACGAGTTCGAGTGGGACTCACTCTTACCCATTTCGGTGCTCAATACTCCTCCCATGACTCAATGCTCATAAAACCTCCATCTTAACCAATCTCATAGGGACTCGAACCCCGTCAAGGATTGGTGTCTCATAAGGACTCGAACCCCATCATCATTCAACTCATGGGGACTTTAACCCTCTCATCAATCAATCTCATTAATGACTCAAGATTTAAAACAATCATTAGGAATCAATTGAATAGACACATCGATAGAGTTCATTTATTAAGACTCATAAGACAATCAAATTCTATCAACTCATCATCATTCTCTCATCACAATCAATAATCTCAACTCAAGGCTCTAGACTCAATAATCAAGTTCATTATGCATATTTTTCCAAATTAGTCATGCAGTGCAGCAGCTATCAATCAAGCACGCCAAGGATTTCTTTTCGAATCTCTCAAACTCAAGCTCTTCTCCTCTTTCCTCAAGTCCTAACCTTGTTAGATTATGGAATAAGACTTAGAATGGGGGTTTTAGACCCTTTTTACGTCAAAACGGCCTTATTAGATCGTGTATAGAGTATAGGAGAGATGGGGAATTGACCGGAATGCCCCTCAAAATAATTTAGAAATTTTCAACTCGGAGAAGACCCAGTCCGCGATGCAGACTGGTCGCGCACAGTGTATTTTTAGAAAAAGTTTTTGAACAAGCTTTCTCAATCCCGTTGAAAATTTCCAAAAAAATATAAGTGCTGGTCTGCGATGGAGGCGCGATGCGCTCCTATCGCGCACCAACACTGTTTTGCGCTTCGGATCAAAAAATTATTATTCGACCGGGTCGCTCTAAAAATCGACAGAGACCATTTTCTCACTAAATATTTTGTGTTGATCACAAATCCGGCCTCGGATTTTCCATACGAGCATTGGAAGATGTGTTACACGCATACCCTCCCTCTAGGGGTATTTTGATAATTTTATCAGGCGTTACATCATCTCCCCCTTGGGATCATTCGTCCTCGAATGAAGAGTGTAGGTGGATATCAAGGCACAAATAGACTCAAAACCAGGCCTGGCAACGGAACCGGTATCGGGACCACCTGACCGGCATTTACCGGTACCGGGACCAGAACCGGAACTGGTAAAGTGGGGGTATTTTCTCCCAGAACCAGTGGTACCAGGAAAATACCCCATTACCTTATCGGTCCGGTACCAACCGGAACCGGACCGGACCGGTAATCCGGTAATAATTAAAAAACAATTATATATTAAAAATTTACAATTTGAAGTGTAATTTTTATATGTTAAATTAATATTAATATTTAAAAATTTAAATTCAAGTTTAAAATGTTAAAGGTTAAATTAAAATTTTAAAATAGTAGTATTGTTATTCATTAATCATTATATAAATTTTTTAAAATTTAAAATGAAGTTTGAATTTAAAGTTGTTATAAAATATAAGTATAAAAATTTTATATAATATAAGTATATAACTAAAACATTTAAAGTATAAAATCAAATTTTTCAATCTTTCTACTATAAAAGTTTAAATTTCTAATTTTTTAAATATAAAATTATAAAGTTTAATTTTTAACGATTAAATTTTGAATGTTTCTTTTTATATTTTAAACTTTAAAGTTAATAAAGATTTGAGAAATAAGGGGACAAATATATTAAAAAGAAGTCAAAACTTAAATTAAGATTAAGTGAAGATAATAAAATTACAAAAAAAGAAATAAGGCGAATAGCCCCTAATTTTATTATGTAATTTTAAAATTTAAATTGTACAATGTAGTGAGGTAAGATATTAGAAATCAACCTAATTTACGCAGCCACCTTCTAGGAAAGGTTCTGTTTTAACTAGGTCTTATTTATTGTAAATTTGTAATACAATAAAATTTAATCACTAATATCTTAAACTACTTTGAAATTCTTGTCTAAGAGTTTCTAACATTTCAAGTGTGACATTTTCTGGAATCGGCTCTTGAGCTTGTTCCTCCAGAAATTTTATGCCGTCTTCGCTTGATTCCGATATAACATTATCGATATCGGCTTCAAACTGAGAAGGCAATGTCGGACGCCCTAAATTCCTGCGCTCCGCATTTATCCAGTCTCGAAATAAGACTGAAACTTCCAAGCTATCAGCTGCTAGTGAATGCCTGTGGTCTCCTAATTGGAACCTAGCAACACTAAAAGCGCCTTCCGAAGCCACTGAAGAAGCTTGAATTGCCAGGACATCACGAACCACCCACTGAAGTCTTGGAAACGTTTTTCCACGATTATTCCACCACGCCAAAAGCTGCGGCTTCCCCTCTGCATCCTTGATGCTTTCTGGTGCCTGGTTAAGATATTCATCAAAATCGTTGTTTTCGTTAGCTTTTAGTCCAAGCTGAAATTCTAACATTACGTCAATATCATCATCGTATCTAGGCCTAGTAGGTTGTGGTTGGTATTGTACATTTTCTACTAAATTATATTGTTCTAAATCATATAGTTTTCTAGTTTCTGATCTAATGTTACTTACAACTACGTCTATATGTGATTGATTTTGTTCATCGTATTCTATTTCTAAGTCTCTATATATATTAACTACCATTCTAGATACACCGAATTCTTTATAAGAAGGATTAAATAAACAAGCAGTTAAATAAATCTGAGGGATTGGAAAAAAATATTTCCTAAATTTTTCAATCATTTTTTAACAGGTTCATTAAATTTTGTATTATTTTTAAACAAAGCAAATTTATTACAAATAGAACAAATATTGGGCAACACAGAACAAATAATAGGATAGTAAAGACCAGATATTTCTTTAGTTGCTAAATAAAAAACTTTTAAAAATTCAATTAAATCTTTAATATCAATCCAGTCATTTTCATCTAGCCGGTAGGTGGAATCTGATTTATGTGCATTCCAGACCATTGTAAGCGGTCTCCTATATTCGTAAGCTACTTTCAACATTTCGTAAAATGAATTCCACCTAGTTACTACGGTTTTAGGAATTTTTTGAACAGACAAATTACATACAATGCAACGACTTTCAAATTCCTTACGCCTAGCCCTTACTTGACATTTACAAATAAAGTGGCATGCGGCTTCTACTTTATTACATCCGTTTTCAAATAAAGAAACACCATCTCTAACAATTGAATTATAAATATGAGCAACACATTTAACATGGAAACCATCTTCATAAGTTGGACAAATAACAGGTTTTAAAAAATCTATAGCACGTTTATTACTACTAGCATTATCTAAAGTTACACTAATTATTTTTCTAGTTATATCAAAAAATTATATAACATCAAGAATAGTTTGCGAAATATAAGAACCTGTTTTGCGTAATTCACAACTTTTATATCCTAAAATTCTTTTTTGCATATTCCAGTTTTCATCTATCCAGTGGGCAGTAATAGTAAAGTAATCGTTACCGGTTACACTACGTCCCATATCAGAAGTTATTGCTATCCTACAATTATTATAAGCAAATAAACATCTAAGGTACTGTACATGTCGTGCTTAGAAATCAAAAACAGCTTTTTTAATTGTATTTCTAGAAAAATCATTAAAAGACGGATTATAAACAATTTGAATATAATGGACAAAACCTGGATTTTAAGCAAACCTAAAAGGCAAACCAGTAACAACAATCATTTTAGAAAGCTCATCTAGGTCACGTTGTCTACTATAAGGTCTATGTGTACTAGGACCGGAAATATTACTAGGGTTTAGTTGCGATTGCACCATATTTGAACCTCCCACCGATTCATCGAGAATGGGAGTTTCAAATTTTTTGGCGTCCGCAACGGCTTGGGCATGCAAAAATTTCAATTTACAACAATGCATAAGGTGATTTTTCAAATGACCCGTCCCGCTCCCCTTTCCCGAAGTTTTATGGTTTAAAACGTGTTTACATTTGTTACAAATTGCTTTTGTTTTATCTTCATTTTGAGTTAAAAATTGCCAAACAACAGATTTTTTTGCGCATTCCGTCTTAGTCATATTAGATGACGAAGGTTGTACGAAGGGAGCAGAAGCGGGAGCGGCGGTGGGAGCAAGAGCGGGAGGGGGGGAGTAGTAGCACTATATGGGGGTTGAGTTTCATCGTCATCAAAAATATCTTCGTTTTCATTAATTTCAAAATCATCTTCCGGTAAATCTTCGTTAAAACCAAATCTTTGTTCAAGAAATTTATGGTCTAATTTCGTGTTAGAGTCAATATTAAAGCACGTGTTGTCTATGTGAGTAAATCTTCGGTATTTAATCTAAGTGGTGGTTGTTTTGTAGATTTAGACGAACTACCACCGGATTTTTTACCGGTTAAAGCTTTTTTTATTTCACCAAAAATGTACTTTTTCCCTTTCCTTTTCCACCGGAATCCATGTTAAATTTAATTAAACAAATAACGATTATATGCAAAAATTCAAGTTTATGAATGTAAAAAAAATTAATTCAAGGAGACAACAAGTAAAAGTAATCAAATAAGTAATTAGAAGAACAAATAAGAAGGATTTAGGAACGAAGGTACCAAACGTCTGTGTAAAAACAGACGTAGAAGCCGAAATTGATGAAAGTTGAAGCTTGAATATGCTCCAAATTGATCCACCAAAATTTGCTCCAAATTGCAATTATGAATTGAATAACCAAACTAAATAATATTTTTAAATAATAATTGAGAGAGTAGAAAATTAATATATAATATATAATATTTGAGAGTAGTATGTAATATGTATATAATTATAAATTTGTAATAGTAAGTGAAGAGAATTGGATTGAATTGAGAGAATTAGATTGAGAGAATTAAAGTGAAAAATTATGAAAGATTTAGGGATATTTATAGTTGAGAAATTATTGAATTTTGGAAAAAAAAAATGACCAAAAACGATAAAAAACGGCTGGAAAAAATTGTTACCGTTGGTGTGTCCCACTCCAATGGTAACATAATTAAAAAATAAAAAAATAATTTTGGACCGGTATTACCGGTCCAGAACTGATAAACCGATACCGGTACTTACCGGTAAAAAAACCCGATCCCTTCCTGGTACCCTACCGGTACCCCCCTTATCGGTGGGAACCAGTATAGTACCGGGACCGGACTGGACCGGCACTGTACCAGTACCGGAACCGGACCGGAACCGGTACCTACCGGTTCCGTTGCCAGCTTTACTCAAAACTCATCTCAATACTCAACTCAATCAATCAAACTCTCGACTTTAGAATAGAAGGTCACATCAAGAATGGATACATCAATTTAGTGAAGGGCAAGAAATTTACCTTTAACACTCTCATCATCTGGCACGAATAGGTGTGGATATTTGGCCTTCATCTCTTCCTCAGTTCCCCATGTGGCTTCCTCAATGAATTGATTTCTCCACAGGATTTTGATTGAGGCTATCTCTTTGTTCCTCAACTTACGAATCTGACGATCAAGGATTTGAACCGGAACCACTTCATAAGATAGGCTATCATTCACTCCAACGCTATCAATAGGGATCACCAATGCAAGGTCTCCTAAGCATTTCTTCAATATCGACACATGGAATACCGGATGGACTCTTTCTATCTCGGAAAATAACTCTAACTCATAAGCAACCTTCCTAATCCTCTTTACAATTTGATATGGTCCAACATAGCATGGACTCAACTTCCCTTTCTTCCCAAATCTCAGGACACCCTTCATAGGTGATACTTTCAAATACACCCAATCATCTACCTCGAACTCTACGTCTCTTCTTCTTACGTCGGCATAAGACTTTTGGCGACTCTGGGTAGTCTTAAACCTCTCTCTAATGACCTTGACCTTCTCCATCGATTGGTGGACAAGATCCGGGCCAATCAACTCCGCTTCTCCAACCTCAAACCACCCGACTGGTGATCTACATCTCCTCCCATACAGGCTTCGTAGGGGGCCATTTGAATGCTTGCATGATAACTATTGTTGTATGCGAATTCAATCAATGGTAGGTGATCATCCCAGTTCCCTTTAAAATCAAGAATACAAGCTCTCAACATGTCCCCTAATGTTTGAATTGTACGTTCTGCCTGACCATTTGTCTGTGGATGAAAGGCGGTGCTCAGGTTCACCTTAGTACCCAATCCTTTTTGGAACGATCTCCAAAACTGAGAGGTAAATTGAGCTCCTCTGTCCAAGATGATGGACAAGGGAACCCTATGTAACCTCACAATCTCTTGGATGTATAGCTTGACATACTCCTCCACAGTGTTTGTTGTCTTAGCTGCCAAGAAGTGAGCCAATTTAGTCATCCTATCCATAATTACCCATATCAAATCATGTTGCTTTCGAGACCTTGGTAAACCAGTAACAAAGTCCATATTAATCATCTCCTACTTCCATTCTGGAATCTCAAAGTTCTGAGCTAATCTACATGACCTTTGATGTTCAACCTTCACTTGTGAGCAATTTGGGCATTTTGAAACAAACTCAGCAATATTCTTCTTCATTCCATTCCACCAATAGACTTCTCTCAAGTCGTGGTACATCTTGGTAGAGCCAGGATGAATGAAATATCTAGTGTTATAGGCTTCTGCCATGATTCTGTCTTGAATGCAAAGATACTAATGATCGTGAATCAAGCAAATCATATATCCATCACGATCCAAATTAGGTTATAGACATGCAATGACAATTAAGATTCCCAAAAGAATCTCAACCAAGCTTTTTAGCATATCATAAGCGTTCATAAGGTATAAGCATCAAGAATATTCAATAAGAAGTGTAATAAGTCTCAATAGTAGAAAAATAATTAAGTCAAAAGTAGACAACATAGACTTTTTACACTTCTTTTTGTCCAATAAATCCTTACATAGCCGAATTTGGATAGAGGCTAAAACATGTCCTAATTCACCCTCAATGAAAGGAAAGCAATCATCTCAAACAAGAACAACAAGGATCATCAAAAGTAAAGCCATGATTGGATAGCCCTTGAACCATGAGGACTTATCAAATAAGTAAATCTTCTATCACCAAGCTAACTAGAAAAGTGGAGGGTGAACATCCTTCTCTACACTATGAAACAATATTGTTAAAATATGCATATGATATATGAATGTACTATGTATATGGGCAATGGATAGTAAATATGAGCAATAAAGTACATGAAATAAAAAATGCATGAATAAGAGTAAAATAGCATGAATAAGCATGAAAGATGCATAAGTAAAGTCATGAGGCCAATGTATCAATATATAGTACAATAATCATGAAATAAATCTTATTCATATTATGGGGGAAGTCAACTTTAACCGACAATAAAACCATATGAACTACAACATGAAATCTAGTGTGACCCCTGTATTGAGAAAGGAAAAGGCTACTTTCCAAGGAGACTCGATCATGGTACTTTTATTCATTCATTTGTGGGGGCTAAATGTGGATCCACTAGCCTAACCTATAAAGCAACGATGGTGACACATAGTTATAGACAAAAGGTTGCTATTAGAATTCCCTTGGGAGGATAAACTTAACGTCTGTTGGACTAAACCCCACCTTGATCTTCTTGGTACTTAGTCAAATTTCACGAAATAGTAGGCCAAGGCAATAATTAATCATAAGCTTAAAATTCATTTAAAGTTACTCCTTAAACCTTGAGTGATTCATTCACGTGAGAATTGAATTTATCACAAGTAGAACCTATGATTAGGTGACAAAACCTTTCACCAACTTTCAATCATTCATTCATTCTTTCTTTCATTCTAAAAGGGACTTCAAAAAATCATAATTGATTAGCTTTCATAAATACTTGAAAGAAGCCTTTATCATTTATAATCATGATTTATTAAAAATTAGGGTAATTATGTGGGTTTACGATCAAATCAACTTTAACTCATGCAATCCAATGAAATTATATCAAATTGTGAACAATCTTAGAAATTAAAATTATAATTAAAAATACACATAATATAGTTCATGAACCCTAAAATTAACCTTGGAGAGAATTCCCTTGAAAAACATCAATTTCATGCAATTGGTATTAATATGTATCAAAATAGAGCAATTAACATAATATAAGTCATAACCTATGTAATTGAAACAAAACCATAAAAGCCCATGAAAATACATACGTGAAGTTAAGAGATTGAGTGAGAAATTCTGGGGCTCCATGGTTGAAAGGTACCCATAGATGAACACCCACATACCTTAGACAAAATTTATGAAGGAAATTTGGATTTGGAGTAGGATAGCTTGGAACTCTAACTTGAAATCTCCATTTGAAGCCTTAGGGTGAGAGAACGTGAAGGAATTTGAGTACTTTCAGAGTTTGGATGAGAATGAGTGAATGGGTAGGGATTGGGAACAGTTATGGGTAGTTTTAGAGCTAAAACAACGTAGTTTAGGACTTGGGTAGGTAGGAAATTCCAAAAATACCTTTCATAAAAATTGTTTGGACAGGAACCACGAGAGGAGTCTATGACTCGTAGACCCATCTACGCGTCGTTGAATGGGCTTCCTCTTGTCCATTTCCCACAAATTTAGAAGCTTGAAATTTTAGACCACAAATCACGACCTCAGTGTCCGACCCATAGTTCTTTTTATGGATTGTAGATGTCACTTGTAAATGGCCTCAACACTTAGTCAAATTTCACTCTCTCACCATCCCATCTATGAGGCCCGTGTACGACTAGTACTTCTGAATACTGGCTCATCTTGCTGATTTGTGGTTCAACTTTAGAGACTCCCAAATTGCATTGTACTAGCATCCTATCTACGATCATCCTCTATGGGCCGTGGATGGTCCTACAACTCATAATGGTTTGATCAAAATTTTCAAGAATTTTTCAAGTCTAATGCCCATCATGAAGCCGATATACAATTTGTAGAACAGTCTACAAGTCGTAGATTAAGCTCGTACAACCTACCGCGGAAAACAAATTCTCAACTTTTCTTTCATATTTTAATTTGGCTCTCCAACATACAGGGTTTTAGAATACCGGGATGATTTTAAGAATGTAACATATTAATTAATATGATTTGATCACAAAGATATACTATCAATATTAATATTTGAAAAGATGGTATATAAAAATTGGAAGCCATCACATATAAAAATTGATACATTGAAGATGGAATACAAGAAAACACATTCCGCTAAAATTTATTTTCACATACAATCTTCAAAAGAACAGTGAAAAGATATTAAAAAATTTTAAGTTCAATTCAAGTGATAATTTAGTAGATATATTAACTAATGCATTATCAAGATCAATATTTAAAAAGCTGTCAAGACCTGAATGCATCATCTTAAAAATATCAAGTGATATTTTTACCAAAGGGAATGCAATACATGTTGCACTCTTTTTTCTTAGTCAAGATTTTGTCTCATTGAATTTTTCTAACGTGCTTTTTATCAAGTCAATAAATAATGCGTAATACAAGATATGTGTACTTTGGTTCTGAAGTCTATCTATCTAGAAGACAAGGTTCAGCTACAACTGCTAGGCTTACTGTCTTTGTTGGTCGTGACATGACTGAGAAATCAAACAACATTAGTGCAATCCACAAGTCATTCTTGCAAATACTTCCACTACTAAAATCAGAAGATCTACAAGAGGTACAAATCCACTAGCGTGGATGAAAGATTTTGTATCTTTGAATGTTCACAAAGAGGTACCTTACTCTATGGACAAGTTTGTTAACTATGACAATCTGTCACCCCATTATTAGGCCTGCATAGCAGCTACTTCATCCTTAATGGAACCAAAGAACTACTCACAGGCAAGTAAAGACCCAAAGTGGGTAGAAGCAATGAAACAGGAAATACAAGCTCTTGAAAGTAATCATACTTGGGATATAGTGTCACTACCAAAGGAAAAAATTCTTATAGGGCGCAAGTGGATTTATAAAATCAAGTACAAGGAAAGTGGTGAAGTTGAGAGCTTTAAAGCAAGACTTAGGCCAAAGGATATAGTCATAAACAAGGCATTGACTATCAACAAACATTTTCACCAGTCGTGAAAATAGTTATAGTCAAGACCATCTTATCTATAGCTACATCTAAAAACTAGTTTATACATCAAATGGATGTGTACAATGCATTCCTACAAGGTGACGTAAATAATGAGATATATATGGAACTTCCTCAAGGATTTTCCAATCAGGGGGAGATACAACTATGTTGCAGACTGATCAAATGCTTGTACAGATTAAAGCAAGCCCCTAAGCAATGGAATGCAAAATTGACAGAAGCATTGCTATTGTTTAAGTTCAATCAAAGCCAATATGATCATTCCTTATTTACTAAGACGAGCTCATAGGGATAACCGTGGTACTAAATATGTTGATAACATGTTAGTAATCGGAAGCACTCTGAAATTAATCAAAGAAACAAAGGAGTATTTGTCACAAGCATTCAAAATGAAGGATTTAGGAGAACTCAAATATTTTCTAGGCATTGAGTTTACAAGATCAAGTTGTAACGCCCAGTAAAATTACCAAAATACCCCTAAAAGGAGGGTATGCGCGTGACACATCTTCCAATGCACGTATGGTGAATTTGAGGAAGGATTTGTAATCAACATGAAAAATTGAGTAGGAAAACGGTCTCGGTTAATTTTTAGAGCGACCTGATCAAAAGATAATTTTTCGATCTAAAGCACAAAAATAGTGTTGGTGTGCGACAAGAGCGCGTCGCATCTCCATCGCGGACCAACACTTATATTTTTTTGAAAACTTTTGACGGGATTAAGAAAATTCGTTCAGAATTTTTTTCTAAAAATACACTGTGGGCGGTCCGCGTCACGGACTGGGTCTTTTCCAAGTTGAAAATTTCTAGTTGTTACGAGGGGCATTTCAGTCAGTTCCCTACCCCTTCTAAACTATATACACGGTCTAATAAGGTCGTATTGACATAAAAAGGGTCTAAAACCCCCATTCTAAGTCCTATTCCATAATCTAACAAGGCTAGAGCTTGAGGAAAGAGGAGAAGAGCTTGAGTTTGAAAGATTTCGGTTCCGAAATCTTTGACGTGACTGATTGATAGCTTCATCTAATGTATGTAAGGCTAAACTAAAAGCATGGGATTATTCTCTCATGTGTCCTATAGATGGTCATAGATGAGTTGATGGTTCAAGAGTGTACATACATGAACCCTCGATGGTATTCTCTTAAAATTTTATTTGAAATTACATGTTTTTCTATGTTGATGATCATCATAAACTTGTTTTCTTGAATTGAACATTTTCATGAGAATTTGCATAACCCTACATGACTAATTTGAAAAGCATGCATAATGAACTTGAGAATTGAGTCTAGAGCCTTAAGCTGAGCTTGTTGATTGTGATGAGAGAATGATGAGGAGTTGATGGAATTTGATTGTCTTATGAGTGTCTACAAATGAACTCTACCGATGTGTCTATTCGATTGTTTCCTAATGACTATTCTAAATCTTGAGACATTGATGAGATCGATTGATAAAAGGGTTTGATGCCCTATGAGCTTGATTGATGAAAGGGTTAGAGTTCCTATGAGTTGATTGATGAAAGGGTTAGAGTCCCTATGAGTTGAATGAAGATGGGGTTTGAGTCCCTATCAGATACTAATCGATGACGGGGTTCGAGTCTCTATGAGATTGGTTGAGATGGAGGTTTTATGAGCATTGAGTCATAGGAGGATTATCGAGCACCAAAAGAGTGAGAGTTAGTCCGACTTAAACTCGTCAAACTACGTCGCCAAATGTAGGTGAGGCTTAGAACCATCACATATATTGTGGTTCCCTCTTGATTAGAAGTCCCTGAAAGCAATAACTGACTTATTGACGACTGACTCTATATTGGGTGAGCTGATATGGTTTTGATTCATTCCCTACCTGGCAAGTTTTGAACGGTTGTGGCAACATCAACGTGATTGTTGTACATTCACTAGCTCATAAGTGATTGTTGTTGGATAAGAGAAACTCCCAGAAATTTCCTACCTTGAGTATTCTGAGACAAGATGAGATGAGAAAAGGTGAGCTCCCTTGAGATTAGTCTGAGATGATTGATGAGATTGAATCGTTGATGGGTCACTTGTCTACTCTTTATTCTTGCATAGATACATATTTGATGATTTGATGTTTATTTCAGTTGATGCTCTTTCCATTTTATTCTACCTGATTCTGTTTCACTCAGCTATTTTACATACCAATACATTCCAAGTACTGATGTCCTTTTGGACAGCGTCATTTTATGATGCAGAGGCAGATACTAGAGATTTGTCAATAGGCGCTCCATTAAAGATCTGAGATTCGCAACTGATTTGGTGAGCCTCCCTTACTCCGGAGGATCCACTATGATTATTTCATCTTGCTTTAGAGTTAGATTTTTGGACTATTCTTTTATTTTGATATGGGTAGCAATGAGTCTATCATTGGCATCACATGATTAATGATAGAGGCTTCATAGACGATGGTTCAACGTTGACGTTGAGATTGTGAGCTAGTTCTATCTACTAGCCTTTATTATTATCTATTTATTCCGAGACATTAGATGAGATGTGCCCATTCACATATTTTAAATTCCGCTATTCAGTAGAGTTATATGATTGGATGAATGTGATGAGACTAAGTGGTTCGCTTGGGGACTAGCAATGATTGGATGAATGTGATGAGCCGACCATGCTAAGGGTACCCTCCCGGGGTGTGACACAAGTAAAGTCATCATGCATCAAAGAAAGTACTCGCTGGAACTTATATCAAAAGTTGGCTCATATATAACAAAGCCTATTTCTAATCCTATTGATACTAATATCAAGCTGACAAGCAAATAATATGATGAAGTAATGAAAAAAGCTGATGATACAAAAAAGGAAGAAGAAGATCCACTTATTGATGCAACTACCTGTCAAAACTTAATAAGAAAACTGTTGTACTTAACCATGAAAAGGCCTGACATATCTTATGGGGTTCAAAGTCTAAGTCAGTTTCTACAAAGTCCTAAAAAGTCTCATATGGAAGATGCCTTGAAAATTGTCAAGTATGTGAAAAATCAACCTGGACCAAGGAATAATTCTATCAAGTGAAAGCATAAACCGAATTATTGTATAGTGTGATGCAGACTGGGCAGCATGCCCATTAACTATGATATTAGTCACTGATTTTTGTGTCAAGCTCGGAGGTTCTCTGGTTTCTTGGAAATCTAAGAAACAAACAACTAAGAAGTTCTGCAAAAGTAAAATACAGGAGCATTGCCACTACTGTTGCTAAGCTAGTTCGGATTCAAGGTCTGCTAAAATAAGTAGAGGTGAATGTCCAACTACCTATAAACTTCTAAAATGACTGTAAATTTGCAATTCATATCACTGCCAATCCTGTCTATCATGAGCGGGCGAAACATATTGAAATCGACCTACATTTCATCAGGGAAAAAACATAACAAGGACCGCCTTCTGTAACGTATGTGCCTACACAAGATCAACCTGCTTCTCACCAAAGGGCTCACAACAGTGCAACATCAATATTTACTCTCCAAGTTAGGTGTTCCTTAACATTTTTAACACCAAACTTGAGGGGAGTGTTAAAGGGTCGTTTAGGAATACAACATTTCTAATCCAATACTTAAGTTGGTTAAGTTGGTTAGATAGTAATTAAGGAAAATAATTACTAAGCTAATACAACTCGTAGCTCATATATATATATATGTATATGTTTCCTCTGCATATCAGATAACAAGAAATAAAATTCCCTTCCTTTCATGTATTTAGCTTTCATTGTTACTTTTAATCAAATCACAACAAATGGTAGCATAAAAATGATAGAAGTAACCATTGTCCATGAATGATAAAGCTTGGAACTTTTTTGAAAATAGAAACATAGGAAATAAAGGAACATCAAAGGATAGAGAGGCGCCGCTGCTGAGATCTTTTTGTATGGAGTGAAGCCTAAATTAATTTAAAATTTATAAGGGCATTTCAGGTATTTTAGGCAGTAAAGCTATGGATAAAAATGAGAAATTCAATGTATTTTAATGTGAGGAGGCTGATGGTTTGAAGTTTGGCCTTTTTTTTGAACTTTCTAGGAAGAGTTGGGCTGCTATTTGGCAGCCAAATTGGCTCATTATTGAAGCATTTTTCGGGTCTTTTTCTTTCTTTAAATAAATTCTTTTGAGCTTTTAATTTAACAATAATATAATGTATAATAAGTATGTAGAAAAAGTACGAAAATTATAACTTTTTGCTAATGATTTGGCATAAATATAGACTTATAACTAATTTAATAAGCAAGGAACTCGAAAATAAGATGACAATAGAAAGTTTGAAAAGTAGCTTTACTACTAAATATAAAAGAAAGCGATGACCATAAAACTAATAGTAATAACAATAGTAATAGTAGCAAGTCGTAAATTTAATTTAAAAAATAGTAAAAATATTATTAACTTAGAAACTCAAATAAAATGTAATTTGAAGAAAAGAGGGTTAAAATTGGGTGTCAGCACTAGTGGTGACCCCTATTTCCTATGGTGATACGTAGTTATGGGACAATAGGATTCTACTAACAGTCTCATGCCTCTTCTTACGGGGAGCTTCCACATTCATCCCAAAGTCCACTTGGTGCGAATCATCTAGTATGGAGAGGTATTCTACTAACTCATCCCATAAGCATTTAGAAACAACAGACAGGTATTCTACAAACCCGTTCCATAAGCCTTTTGAACATTGATCATCATCATAAGGATAATTCCTAAATCTTTTCTACGCCTCTACTATCGACCTATCATCATCTTATAATCTTTACTAGGTGGAGGACTCATACTCCAATCATTCATTCATTCTTGACTTCAAATAGACTAGTCCCATTGGACATACAAACATGAGTTTAATCATGACATACATAAGCTTTTATACCGGAACAACATGGAGAGAACTTTAAAAATAATGCATAGCTTTCATAGGAATTCAAAGTATTTCAAAACATACTTGATAGACATTATCCTTCATCATATACATAATCTTGCATACATATAGTAAAAACCTTTTTCATTATACATGAAATAATTCATCATAAGAGCGTAGTTCCAAGAAATTGCGGGTTCATGCTTAAAGACTCAAAATCATGAAATCCAATGGTAACATGCATGATTGGGGTAAAACATCACCACTTGAAACCATTCACAAACAACTAACAATAATCATTGAGAAATCCTAGTTAGGGCATTATGAAAGTCATCTCATATCCCATAATTTGAGCAACCCACATGGAGATTCAAAGACCCATTGTAGTTTTAGAATAGGGCATCTTTCAAAATCCACCATTTAAAATCATTCCAAAACACCCACCACAATCATTCATACCTTCCTTCAAAACATAGATATAGGAACATGAAATTGATATTGTAAAATCATCAACTTTCCAACATCTCATGGTATCATAACATACATTACTTGAATATCATCAAATAGTTCATATTAGTAAACCCTTGAAAGTAAATCATGCAATTTCATTCGATAGATGAAGATTTTCAACATTTATCATGCATAATAGGAGTAATAGAAAATACCCATAAGAAATCAACCTTAACTTTGAAGGGTTTAATAAAAAAGATTTTGGGGACTCCATGAATAAAAAACCTATGGATGAAAAAACCACATACCTCAAGGTCTTGAAAAGATATGAGGAAATCTTGAAGATGATTTAGAATCTCCTTGAAGCTTGACCTTCAATAGCATGTCTTGAAACCCTAGAAATTTGAGAGGAATTTAAAAGAGAAATACTGGAGAGTTTTGAGAGGGTTTTAGGAGTTTTAGAGAGTCAAATAGGCCTAAAAATGGTGGAATTTTTTACTATTCCCATATACAAGATTTCAGGGATATGTCCTAATTGTCCCTACACAAATTTGAAAATTTTTTGAAAAAATTTACACATGGATGGAATAAGTGGGCGGCGTGGAGTTGTTCCCTTGTAGTTTATTTTTGTGCGAAGTTTAATTTCCCCCTTTTTTTTGGCCTAGAAATGAGTCTAGGTCACTTTTTCACTAAAATGGACCCTCTCCGCAACCCGCAGAGGTTGCAGACCCTTATGGAAAGTGCAACAAAAAATATTTTATGATATGATTGACTTAAAAATTGAGGGAGACCTTTTTCATACACAATTTTGCCTTCTGAATAAGAATATGAACTCGAAAACGTACAAAAATTGTGTTATGCAAGAAATCTATTATAAGAGTGTTCCGAGTCACTTTGTGAGGTGTTACAATATGTTACGAAGTATTAATCTCCGAGCAACCTGCTATGGCGGGATTATTCTCACTACAGAGGTTCCACCATGGCAGGATAAGTTACCACTATTGTGGGACATACACAAACTTAAACCCTAGAAAAGTATCAAATTTATTTTTATTTTTCTCACTTCATCCTTGAGGGACCAAATTCGATTTAGAGCAGTTTTTCTTCAGTTTTATACTAATTCTCTTTGTCACGCCCCGGGAGGGTACCTTGGCATGGCTGACATTCAGGACTATTGCTAGTTCCCAAATGAACCACTTAGCCTCATCACATCATTCAATCAAATAAACTTTGCTGAACAGCGAAAAATATAATTAAGTAATGGGCACATCTCATCTAAAGTCTCAATAGAATATATATAATAATGAAGGCTAGTAGAAAGAATTAGGTCACAATCTCAACACCAACATTCAACCATCGTCTATGAAGCTTTTATCACTAATCATGTGGTGCCAATGATAGACCCATGGCTACCCAAATCAAAATAAAAGAAACAGTTTAATCTAACTCTAAAGCATGATGAAATAAAAGTAGTGGATCCTCTGGAATAGGGGAGGCTCACCAATTTGCTGCGAATCTCGGATCTTCAACGGAGCGCCTGTTGGCAATCTCTAGTACCTGCCTCTACATTATAAAACAATGCATTCCAAAGGGGACCCCAAGGTGAAACACTTGGCCTAATGAAGCCCTTCTCTAGCAAATGTTTCAATTGCTCTTTCAACTCTTTCAACTTAGGGGGGCCCATCCTATAAGGTGGAATCGAAATAGGCTGGGTATAGAGAAGAACATCAATCCCAAAGTCAATTTCCCTATCAGGATGGACTCCGGGTAGATCATCAGGAAAACTTCTGGAAACGCATTCACAATCGGGACTGACTCAAGAGTAAGAGACTCAACATCATCAGATTTTACTAGCACGAGGTGATAGATACAACCTTTGGAAATCAGCTTTCTGGCCCTAAGGTATGAGATAAACCTTCCCCTAGGTGCAACAGAATCACCCTTCCACTCAAGAACTAGTTCATTAGGAAATTGGAACTTAGGTTTGGGATCTACAATTAACGGAGACATAATAGGCATGAAGCCAATCGATGCCAAGAATCAAATAAAAATCAACCATCTCCAACTCAACCAAATCAACAAGAGTATCCCTATGATGAATGGACATTACATAAGCTCTATAGATTTTCTCAGCTCGAATAGACCCACCAACTGGAGTAGAAACATCAAAGGGTTCAAGAAGACTCTCAGGGGTTCTATCAAATCTATTGGACACATAGGGAGTTACAAACTACAATGTGGCACTCAGATCCATCAAAACATAACAATCAAAATTAGAGACTCGAATCATACTTGTCATAACATCTGGGGTGTTTTCCCGATCTTGGTGATTACCCATGACATACAAGCGGTTTGTTGCTCCACCTGCGCCTGACGTAATGTCCCTCTGGTTTTCTCTAACTGGCGGGTCCGGAGTAGTAGACTGAGCCTGGTTAGCCCGCTTTGGACAATCTCTCTATTAGTGGCCCGCTTGGCCAAATTTGTAGCACATATCATTCCCATCACGACATCTCCCCAAGTGCATTTTGCCACACTTATCACATGGTGGCTTACCTAGCGAACCTTGAGCCATACTAGCTTGCAACTGAGTCTGTGATTTCCCACATTATTAGATCTCTGATCATACCTGCCTCTAGGCATAGATGCACTAGTAGCTGATGGTGCTGGAAATCGGTTGCCACTGCCTTTCCTTCTAACCTCCTAGTGGGATGTCTTAGCTTTCTTACATCGGAACTCTTCATTGTCATGTTGTCTCTCCTCATCATCTTATTGTACAAATGTCATCAGCCGCCCAATGTCCATATCACTCACAAGCATTGCTCCCCTGCTATCTCTCTTGGGTCCTCTATTCAACCCATCAACATACATCCTCATCATTCCTCTTATGTCAGCAACCATGTCCGGAGCATAGTGAGATAGTTGCGTGAACTTCAACCCATACTCTTGCACAGTCATAGAGCCTTGTTTCAGATTCAGGAACTCTCTTACCTTAGCTTCCGTTCTCTCTTGGGAAGAAACATCCCAAGAAGGCTTCCTCGAACACTACCCAAGTCGAACATGGAGTATCACCACATTTTTCTTTCCTCCATTGGTCGAACCACAACCTGGCCACACCCTTGAGTTGGTAAGCAGCCAGTTTAACCCAATCATTTATCCTAAAAAATTCCCAGACTCTAGAAGTGTCATGAGCATCTTGTCTACCCACCCCTTGTCACGCGGCAGGTGCTGCGACAGCCTGGGCTAGAGCTTGAATAGCCTGGCGTAGCTCAGTATTGGAGACCTTATCTTGAGGGGGCTGCTTAATAGGGACAACTTAGCCCACATGCTTCTCATGTACTTGAGGCTCAGGTGGGTTAGCATCTTTCCTGGTAGGGCGTCTCCTTCCTCTAATAGCTCTTCTAGGAGGCATGATGTCAATTTTTCATGCATAGAGCACGAATTAAAAGAGAGCTTTCATAGAGTTTAACTCCATTGCACGAATTGGAATGAGAAGAAAAGTGTAACAATTCCTAATGTCCTATAGCCTCCTGCTTATGAAATGTGGTTGATAACACACCTATAAACAAGACTTTACTGGACACGGCTTCGTAGACTCCCTAAGACACTTGAAGTTTGTGCTCTGATAGCAAGTTTGTCACGCCCTGTGAGGGTATCCTTAGTGTGGCAAGCACTCAGCACTTATTGCTAGTCCCCAAGTGAACCACTTAGCCTCATCACATCATTAATCAAATAAACTCTACTGAACATCGGAAAATATAAGTAGATAATGGGCACATCTCATCTAAAGTCTCAAAAGAATATATAGAATAATAAAGGCTAGTAGAAAAAACTAGGTCACAATCTCAACATTAACGTTCAACCATCATCTATGAAGCCTTAATCACTAATCATGTGGTGCCAATGACGGACCCATGGCTACCCAAATCAAAATAAAATAAATAGTTCAATCTAACTCTAAAACATGATGAAATAAAAGCAGTGGATCCTTTGGAATAGGGGAGGCTTACCAATTTGCCGTGAATCTCAGATCTTCAACGGAGCGCCTGTTGACGATCTCTAGTATTGCCTCTTCATCATAAAATGATGCAGTCCAAAGGGGACATCAGTACTTGGAATGTACTGGTATGTAAAATAGCTGAGTGAAACAGAAACATGTAGAATAATATGGAAACAACATCAACTCAAAATAATCATTAGATAACATCAAATCATCAAATATCTATCTATGCAAGAATAAAGAGTAGACAAGTGGCCCGTCAACAACTCAGACCCATCAATCATCTGTCACGACCTGGACCTAGGGCCTAGATGTGACACGACGAATGGGAACCCGGGAGTCTCCAAACAAGCCTCAAGGTATCCAAATCCACATCATCGGTTCGAAAGTGCATTCAAATAATAAACATATAGTTCTAAGGGATGGGAAAGTAGGACTCACGCTATGGGGGTATCGAAGGGAAAAGGATTTGCATAGATTCACATAGCACATAACACATAAGAACTAAGGGGCGGGTAAGTATGACTCACTCTATGAGGGCAATACGGGGCTTAGGATCTTTCACATCTCCACCTCAAACATATATACATATCATAATTCCCATAATCAATCCATGATAGCCATATCCAATAAATAACTAAGTCATAAGCTTTACATACAATACATAACATATAGAATCGACGAGAGTCTACAAGATGTCCAACAATGCCTCTAGTAATAAGATGGGACGGAGGCCAAGACATGTCCCGGGCTTACCCTCAATCAAGACGATAAATAGAAAACAACATAGGTGGAAGAAAGGTGGTTTGTCCTTGGAAGATAGGACTCACCACAATATCAATTCTCCAAAGTTAACTACCCGTCATGCGAAGGTTGATCGTAACACACAGTCCCTATATTTTGTCACGACCCGGACCTAGGGCCTAGATGTGACACGGCGAATGGGAACCCGAGAGTCCCCAAACAAACCTCAAAGTATCCAAATCCACATCATCGGTTTGGAAGCGCATTCAAATAGTAAAACACACAGTTCTAAGGGATGGAAAAGTAGGACTCACGCTATGGGGATATCGAAGGGAAAAGGATTAGCATGGATTCACATAGCACATAGCACATAAGAACTAAGGGGCGGGTAAGTATGACTCACTCTATGGGGGCAATACGGGGCTTAGGATCTTTCACATCTCCACCTCAAACATATATACATATCATAATTCCCATAATCAATCCATGATATCCATATGCAATAAATAACTATGTCATAAGCTTCAAATACAAAGCATAACATATGGAATGAACGAGAGTCTACAAGATGTCCAACAATGCCTCTAGTCATAAGATGGGACGGGGGCCAAGACATGTCTCGGGCTCACCCTCAATTAAGAAGATTAATAAAAAACAACATAGGTGGAAGAAAAGTGGTTTGTCCTTTGAAGATAGGACTTACTACAATATCAATTCTCCAAAGTCGAACTACCTATCACGCGGAGGATGATCGTAACATACGGTCCCTACATGGTAAAATCATGTAGGCATAGAGTATGCGTTAGTACGTTTGAATGTACTAAGTATGCAAGCATGCAATGCGTATGACTTATCAATCTACATTTCAATGTTAGATGACAAGGGCACATAACATAGAAAGAATCATATATATCCAAGGGAGAGTAGTATACAAGATGCCATGAAATTCATGATGCATGCAATGCGATAATGCACCTATATAGCGGGGATGGACTATAACCGACAAACCAAATCAATGCGAGCTATTACATGAATTAGACCGATTTAGTCCTCCCACCGGTAGGGAGAAGATTACTTGCCAAAGGTAATCTAGATCACACCTTACGACCACACTTTTCGGTGAATGATCACCTTTCTTACGACCACGCTTTTCAAAAGGATTTACAAAATCATATCAAGACATATCATAGCATAAACAAGTAGACGAACATCCATTCCTTAAGACCTGGTCTTTTCGGTAATAAAGATCGTTCCTATGTTGGCACATAATTCAAAGAGAGGGAGAGGGACCTTGGGGATATCCCTGACGCCCCCAACCCATCGGTGCTAAGTCAACAACATCCCACATGAATACTTATATATATATATATATATATATATATATATATATATATAAGTATATATATATATATATATATACGTGCTTTCAAGAGAGTCAATATCCATTTTAAAACGTTCAATGCACATTTAGGCTCAAATGCCAAATCATAAGATCATAATCATAATGCTCATGCAAGGAATAGCTCATTTACATATACAAGATGGTGCAAGCAACCAAAATGCTCAAAGAGCCATAATCATAGACATATCTGTGATCACCTTTTTGTCATAACCAATGCCTTACCAAAATCATATCATAATCACTTTATAAAAACATAATTGTGCTTAACCCACTTCATAATTTCCATAAACCGATGCTCATGAATGCAATGCATGATGTGAGGATAGCATGGGTAACATAGATTCAAGTTAAAATCAGCCATATAAAAATGAAATCAAGGAAATCCACAATTAAATCATAGTAATAGTCACCCATGCATAAACCAATTTTAAAGAGGACATGCATAATCTCAACTTCATAACCCCAATGTAAATCATCATAACAGTAGTCCAAAATGGATTGAAATAATAGGTAGAATACAGCCACACACTAATTAGATTTAATAAAATCAAATCATGAAATTCCTTATTTGAAGAAACTAAAATTCATGAAATAGATTGAAAGGAGTTTTGGGTCTTCTTGCACATACAATGATTAGGAAGACAAAATTTGAGAAGAGTTTAGCTTGAATTTGAAACCCCAATTGAATCCCTAGCTTGAATCTTGAAGATGAGACTTAAAGAGAATTTTGAGAGCCTAATTCTAGAAACTAGGTGTTAGTCTTGAATGAGGGTTTATAATTAGTGTAGGAGAAGTTTAGGAATTTAAAGAGGGTTAAAAAGGGTCTTAAAAGCCTTGGGGATGGGTCAAGACATCAAAAACAACTCAATAAAACACCCCTTTAAATTTTATCCCGCAGTTCACACGGTAGGCTTCACGGCCCGTGAAGCTCTTCACGGCCCGTGAAGCTCTTCACGGCCCGTGAAGCTCTTCACGGTCCGTGAAGGCCTCCCGTCTAGCCCAGACAGGTTTTTCAAAAACAGGCATAACTTCTTGCTCCGAACTTGGAATGAGGTGAGACCAAATGCGTTGGAAAGATAATTTAAAGAGCTTCAATTTGATAAGTCATGGTCCACCCATATCCTTTTGTACTAAGAGATATTTCCGTTTAAAGTCAACCCTTCTATCGGTACTTGTGAAGAACTTAGCCAATGGAATTCCTTTTAACTTGACTGGATGTAGGAGACCCATGAAGATCTTAAACAACATAGATAAGCTTGAATTGAAGGCTTGAAAGTGAAATTAGCTTGAGCATGAAGATTTCATACTTAGAATTATTTCACTTCGGAAGCCTTACAAATGACCTCACGGGCTGTGCCACTCCACACGGGTCGTGTGACCACACACGGGCCATAGTGGCTCCCATGAAGTGTCACCTTGGTCCCAAACTTTTTCGAAACCAATCTTCATGCTTCATTGAGGTCGTACAAAATTCTGGGTCCTTACATCATCTCCCCCTTAGGAGAGCATTCGTCCTCGAATGTGGAAGAGCAAGGCTTGGAAGGCTTGACTTAGAATATGAAACATCCAAACACGAGGTACAATGCATAGTTTATCATTTGAAAATCATAAGGCCTTTAAAAAACCATATTTAAACGTATTCAAATCATTTAAAACATCATAAGAATTGTTTTCGTGCACATGTATACATGTCATGTCATGAGACTCAAGAATGAAAGAATTAGGACCATTGAGAATAGGAAGGACCTAATATTATAGGCTTGAGTAGATTGGAAAGGATAAAGGTATCGTTGCATCATACTTGATTCCACTCCCCACGTAGAACTTTCCACATGTTGATTTCTCCGAAGTACCTTCACCGAATTGACATCCTTGTTGCGATGCCGCTTTACTTGTCTTATCTAAAATCTCACCCGAAGCTTCCTCCATAAGAAAAGTTCTCCTCAATCCCAACACCTTCCAAAGGAAAAAAAATAACACTAGTATCACCAACAACTTCCTTAACATAGATATATGCAAAACCGAGTGACTAGAGCTCAATTCCGGAGGCAAATCCAACCTATAAGCTACATTCCCAATCCGCTTCAACAATCTCATAAGGACCTATATACCGGGGACTTAGCTTTCCCTCCTTCCCAAAAATGCACCACACCCTTCATAGGTGAGACCTTCATAAGCCCCCCAATAATTACTACAAAACTCAAGATCCTCCTTTCAATACCCAAGTAAGACTTTTGACAACTTCTAACCATCTTCAACCCTTCCTTAATCAATTTCACCCCTTTGTAGCCTCCGACATAAATCCATGCCTGTAAAAGTCATTTCATCTTAACTGAAACCACTTCCAAGTAGAGATCTCAATGTCTTGAGCCACACCACCAGTCTATTGGCGGTCTACCTTCCCTTGTCGACAACTCGAGCACTCAGTTACGAACTCAGCTATGTCCTTCTTCATACCATGCCACCAATGCACCTCCTTCAAGTTCCACCTCATTTAAGTAGATTCCGGGTGAATCAAATAGTGAGTGTTATGGGCTCCACTCATGATCATTCTCCTGAGATCACCCACATATGGAACATATAACTGACTTTGATACCGAAACGCACCATCTCCCCCTTGGGAGGAAGCCTCTATCTTATTATTTTGGCAGCCAATCTCATCAACCCAACCAATGACTGATCCAAATCTTGCTTAGTCTTAACATGAGCAACCACAAAAGATTCAACCCCATTCTGAACATGAACATCAACATTATTAGAATTAGTCGACCTAATAACCAACTAGCCCAGCAGTAAGCATCCTTTGCCAACTCTTTCTTCCCTTCACCAACAGAAGCCCATTTCCCATAGATAGCCTACTCAAAGCATCGACTATAACACTTGTCTTGCCAGAAATTACATTGTACACTCAAGTCATAGCCCCTTAGGAGTTCCAACCCTCTTCTTAGTCCCATGTTAAGATCCTCCCTTTGAGTGAACACATATTGCGAACTCTTGTGGTAGATAAAAACATCGACATGCACCTCATACCAATAGTATCTCCCAACCTTCAAGGCAAACACCACCACCGCTAACTCCAGATTATGAGTCGGGTAGTTACGCTCATGCACCTCCAATTGCCTTGATATACAAGCTATCACCCTAACATGTTTCATAAGTATACAACTTCAACCCAAACCGAGAAGCATCACAGTACACTACTAACCTATCTAAGCTATCTGGTAATGCCAAAACCGAAGCTGATGTACACCGACCCTTCAAGGCGTGAGAACTCACCTCACATTCATCCGACCATACAACTTGACCTTCTTTCTAGTCAACTTGATCGACAGAGATGCAATAAAGGAGAAACCTTCAACAAACCTTCCATCATAACCAATCAACCCTAGAAAACTTCGAATACCTAAAGAATCAAGCATGTCAAACAATGCACATCCTTCACTAACTCCCTTTTGGACCTCATCCATAATATCGATACAACACCTTCCTCCCTTGGATTGCATTATGAGCTCAAGGTAACTCTTCTTATTCGATAGGGAGGGATGGAGATAAAGGATCTTAAGAGATGCACCATGGCACGATTAGAATCATGAAAAGTGAAACATTTCCTAAAACGCCTTGTAGCCTTCTACCTATAGATGTGGCGCGCTTCATACCCATGAATAAGACTCTACTTGACATGACATGTTGGAGTCCGAAGACCATTTATAAACCTAGTGCTCTAATACCATGTTTGTCATGACCCAGACCTAGGGCCTAGATGTGACATGATGAATGGGAACCCGATAGTCCCCAAATAAGCCTCAAAGTATCCAAATCCACATCATCGGTTCGAAAGTGCATTCAAATAATATACATATAGTTCTAAGGGATGGGAAAGTAGGACTCACGTTATGGGGGTATGAAGGGAAAAGGGGTTTGCATGGATTCACATAGCACATAGCACATAAGAACTAAGGGGCGGGTAAGTATGACTCACTCTATGGGGGCAATACGGGTGTTACGTCGGAAAATGACTTTCGGGTTTAAAAACTCGATTTAAGACTTAATTAGATTTAAGTAAAATCGAATCTTTTAAACAAAACAGAGTCGCCACTTAATTTTTTAGGAAAAAATCAAGAAAACCAATTAAATTATTTTAAAAAGACTTAACAGAGAAAATCCTTTTAAAATCCAAAAAATGGGTTCGGGTTCATATTTCTATTTCGGGAAGGTTTTACGCACCCGAAACATCCGCTAACATGCGGTTATCCGACGATTAAATATTTTGACTAACTTTGAAATAATATAATTTTTTTTTGTTTTTATTAATCTCGAAAAAATTTAAGTAATATATTTTAAGTGTAGGAAATAGAATATTTTAATTCCTATTTATACTTTTAACTATTAGAATTAATTAAGTAAACTAGTTAAAGAAAATCTAATATTAAACCTAACTAATTTTATTTGATTAAACGGAGTTGATGGATTTAATCAACTAATTAGAATTTTGAAATCTATTAAATTCTAAGTATTTTAAAGAAAGAGATGTACAAACATTTTTTTCAAAAATATTTTAAAGAAAAAGGTGTTTGAAACATTTTAAGAAGTATTTTAAAAGAATTTAATTTCCTAAAGGCGATTTTTATAGTCAAGATCATAAACGACGTAGATGGCTAACTCGGGGAAACTTAATTAGATTAAAACACAACAAAACAACATAAATTAAAGTTAATGATAAAGATAATAAAATAATTATTTCAAGCAAAATAATATAAACAAAGTAAACAAGATAAATTAAATAGAATTGGGCTTTGACAGGCCCAATTTTCAAAAGCCTGCAATAAATTTTTATATTGGGCCTGCCAAGCCCTTTATTATTTTTGCTTCCTTGGGTTGTTGGCCCAATTCATTTCAGCTGCAAGAAGAGAGTTGGGCTTTTGGCCCTCTTCCTTTGAGTTTTGACCCTGTTATATACACTGGTTGTATACCAATGTATATAGTATGTATATTGCTGCATATAGGTGCGTTGCCACTTCAAAAATAAAACATCCGCAGTTCCGAATAGCCGGACATAAGCCGAGATTGACCCGAGACTCAACGAAATGCAAGGAGGAGTCAAAAATAGACTCGGTACAATATTACATGCAAAGAAAATAAAGATAAGGAATGAATAATAAGAAATATTATATCTCACAAGTGATATGCAATTCACAACTTGCATGACAACACAAAATTATATGAGAAAAGAGATTGTACAAATTGAGACAAGTACATATAATACAAATGTATATTATATATAGGTGTATATAGGATGCATAGACACATAGGTAATGCAATACACGACATGGATATAGATGCACATCTATTGCAAAATGGCACTATAACCAACAATCTTCAAGCTTCATAAATACATTCATGTATATGCATTATGTATGTATGTATATAGGTGTATATATAAATACATAGACATTGTAATACCACTATATGACCAAATAAACTAACAAACTTTCAACTTATATACATTTGTATACATACACGTAGAAATGCACATTATTTGTATATGTATTCATAGATATGGCAGCCCAACAAGCAAATGGATAACATTTAAAGGTAAATTCGAGCTTATATGGATATATATATGTAGATATTCATATATATGTGCGTGTATACAGCTATATACACACCGTGATACGACTACACTTGCCATATAACCAAACAACTCTCCAAGTTATACATACCTATACATGCGCATGCTGATATATATATGATATACAGAAGATGACCAACAAACAATACATATATTCAAACATTCTTCAAGTTTTATACATACATATACATATATATGTCTTCATATACATAGATATACAACAAATAACCGCCAAAACAAACATATATTTAAACATTCTTCAAGTTTTGTACATGTATATGTAGATATTCAGCAATATACAGCCATTCAAACCAACATATACTCAAACATTCTTCAAGTTTTATATATATACGCAGGTATACGTCATCTAAACTAACATATACCTAACCATCTTCGAGCTTTGGACATATATACACAAGTATACAGCTTCTAAACTAACATGCACTCAACCATCTTCAAGTTTTGGACGTATATACACAGATATACAGAGATATACAGCATCTAAACTAACATATACTCAACTATCTTCAAGTTTTGGACATATATACACAAATATACAGAGATATACAGCATCTAAACTAACATATACTCAACTATCTTCATGTTTTGGACATACATGCACCGATATACAGAGATATACAGCTTCTAAACTAATATATATTCAACTGTCTTCAAGTTTTGGACAATATATACACGGATATATAGAGATATACAGCATCTAAACTAACATATACTCAACTATCTTCATGTTTTGGACATACATACACAGATATACAGAGATATACAGCATCTAAACTAACATATACTCAACTATCTTCATGTTTTTACATGTATACGTAGATATACAGCAGTATACAGCCATCCAAACTAACATATACTCAGCCATTCTTGAAGTTTATACATATATACGTAGATATACAGCAGTATACAACCATCAAAATCAACATATATCCAACTATTCTTCGAATTTTATACATATATACGCAGATATACAGCAGTATACAGCCATCCAAAATAACATATACTCAAACATTCTTCAAGTTTTATACATATATACTGTATATATATGTACATATTCATATGCAGGTATGTATATTAAACAGAGTGAAGAAGAAGAAGCCTAAGAATGTTACCTGTTGGCGGGCAGCGAACGGGAACCACGAGTCTGAGAACGAACTTCGACGCTATAAAGTCTAGACTAGTGAACTCTTTCTCTTTTTTTCTTCTTTTTTTTTTTCATCCGAAAATTTTTCAGGAAGAAGCCCCCTTAAATCAGTGTTGAACACTGATTTATATAGTCGAAAACAAGGGCAAAAAGGGGAAAATCTCCAAACGAAATCGAAAATCGAGACCACTTTACAAGTCTCACATCTCAACCATCGATTTAAATCGATGGTTGAGATTTGAGACACGTAAGGGGGTCTCTTTGACGTGCAAGGATAACGAAAAAGAGGAGATGGAGTGCGTATTTGACCAAACAATGGCCGAAACGGCCACTGTTGGCCTGCAACGTTTTCTGGTTCGCGGCTGTCTCCTTTTTCTGATTTTTCCGCTTTTGGTTCGGGGTTTATGGGGAGAGGGGACGCGTGGGATGAGAGTAATGATGGTTTCTTGGCATTTTTGCCAAGAAGAAAGCTGCCATGGTTGGTTTCTTTTTCTGGTTTTACGTTGGGGAAGGGGAAGAAGACAAAGGGGGGGCGGCTAGGTCTTGGGGGAAGAGGAAAAGGGTTTTAATTTAATTGTTTGGGTCGGGTCGGGTTAGGTTGTTGGGTAGGGTTAGGGATTTTTTTTTTTTTTTAAAAAAACGAAGTGGGCTGGTCTGGGGGGTTTTAAAAGGGAAATTGGGCCTGGAATGGATGAGGAAAAAATTAATTAAAGGGAATTGGGCCTGCAGAATAGAATTAGGAATATTTGGGCTTAGGAATAGTTTGGGAATTGGGTTTTAGATTTAGGATTTAAGAAAAATGGTTTAAAAATTAGTCACTTACAAATATGACCAATTAAAATGCAATCGATTTGAAATCAATTGATTAATTCGACCACGAGATAAATTAATATAAATTAATCAAAGAGCTTTTTAATATTAACAATTTAAAATAATTAGATTAACTATGGGGTAGTTAATTCTAAAATGATTAAAGTAAAGTAATTAGAGATAAAATCTATTTGAGAATCTTTTTTTTTTTTTTTTTTTTTTGAAAAATTAAAAAATACTTAACTATTAATACTTGAAATAAATATAATATGTATTATATATATATGTATATATATAATATGCAAATATTTAAGCGTAATTCAAATTTAAAGCTTTAAACCCAAAAATCACTTGAAAGATATTTTGCATCTTTGAAAGCTAATTATTTCAAATTGTTAAAATTAAAAGCTTGATGATTAATTTGTACTGTGGAGGGTAAAAATTGGGTGTCAACAGCTGTCCCTTTCTTTGGGCATGATCGATGAAAGCGATCGTGGACAAAGAAACTTGACTAACCCAATTTTAAGCCGACCACATATTCATCTCATGGGAGGGTCTTGGTACGGGCTTTGGAAAATTGTGGCCGGACCCTGGTTTTGGGTTTCCTACATATCTCAGGTTACATGAGAATTCAGGCCACTTTGTAGTTCAAGACGCTTGATTTTACGCACGATTTTGAAAAATTCAAAAGCTATCCAATATCGAATTATGGAGAAATTGGAATGCTTGGGATGAGATTTTGAGAGTAAATGTTAGAACACAGCCGAGTTTCAAAATTGTGCCCGCCTACATATCCTTGGACTAAGGAATCAGGCTGCTTGTAGTTCGACTCTATCGGTTGAAAAGGAAATCTCTTATTCTGAGATAGCCTTTGGTTTAGGAGGAGTGACAAACAAAACGAATTATGAAAAAGAGGCTTGCAACCTCTTAACCATAAATGTGGTGCACTTCACGCCCATAATTAAGAACTTACACGGACATAATTTTCAAAATTCTTGGTATATTGTCACTCAGATTGGAAACGTTGCGTCCGGTGAGAATTGAGATCACCTGGATGCGAAACTGAAAACTAACGAACTCAAAGAAATACCCACACGCCTTCTAACAGGGGTGTGGTTAGATTATGGTAGTCGTTTCTCCGCTCGCGTCCGAAGAGTTTGACGCCCCTCTTCAGACTATGTCCCAGTTCGCTGCTAAGAAAAAGTTCCACGTTGTGCCGCCTCCTATTTGATGACGTCCACACCTGTGGTTTGTTCTGAGAATTCACCCTTTCGGATGCTCTCGATATAACTAAGACAAAAACCATTAGTATAAACCATAACTTAAATATAGGGATGATATTTTTTACCATATTCGACCTATATTCTTCTTTTCGACGTGATGCACAATGAGTTGACATGATGCAACGTGATGATGACCCTTTTGGCAATGAATGATGATATCTTTCTTGAGGATGTGATGAATGTGATGGCCCTTTCGGCAATGAACATGTAATGGCCCTCTTGGCGATTTGAAGATGTGGTGGCCCTCTCGGCAACTTGAAAATGCAGTGGCCCTCTCGGCAGCTTGAATGATGAAATGGCCCTCTCGGCAGCTTGAATAATGAAATGGCCCTCTCGGCGATGAAAATGCGATGACCCTCGCGGCGATGACTGATGAAATGGCCCTCTCGGCGAATTGAACATGCGATGGCCCTCTCGGCAACTTGAAAATCTAAACGTCTTCTCGGCAATTGAAAATGTAATGGCCCTCTCGGCGATGAATGATGGAATGGCCCTCTCGGCAGCTTGAACATGCAATGGCCCTCTCGACAGCTTGAGAAAAATGTAAATGTATTCTTGGCAATGCAATAGCCCTCTCGGCAACTTGAAGATAGAATGGCCCTCTCGGCAGCTTGAAAATGTAAGTGCCTTCTCGGCAAATTGAAGATGAAATGGCCCTCTCGGCAACTTGTGCATGCAATGGCCTTCTCGGTAACTTGAACATGTAAGTGTCTTCTCGGCAATGCAATGGCCCTCTCGATAGCTTGAGAAAATGTAAATGTATTCTCGGCAATTCAATAGCCCTCTCGGCAACTTGAGAAAATGTAAATGTATTCTCGGCAATGCAATAGCCCTCTCGGTAACTTGAAGATAGAATGGCCCTCTCGGCAGCTTGAAAATGTAAGTGCCTTCTCGGCAGATTGAAGATGAAATGGCCCTCTCGGCAACTTGTGCATGCAATGGCCCTCTCGGCAACTTGAACATGTAAGTGTCTTCTCGGCAATGCAATGGCCCTCTCGGCAACTTGAAGATAAAATGGCCCCCTCGGCGGCATGAAAATGTAAGTGCCTTCTCGGCAGATTGACGATGAAATGGCCCTCTCGGCGACTTGAAAATGTAAGTGCCTTCTCGGCAGATTGACGATGACATGGCCCTCCCGGCGAATTGAACATGCAGTGGCCCTCTTGGCGATGAGTGATGAAATGGCCCTCTCGGCAATGAAAATGCGATGGCCCTCTCGGCAACTTGAACATGCAATGGCCCTCTCGGCGAATTGAACATGCAATGGCCCTCTCGGCAGCTTGAAGATGTAGCTGTCTTCTCGGTAGGTTGAAGATGAAATGGCCTTCTCGCTGAATTGAAACATGCAGTGGCCCTCTCGGCGACTTGAAGATGTAATGTCTTCTTGGCAACTTGATAATGAAAACGTGATGAACGGCTGGAGATTTGAGTGAGACAAACTGTTTACGCCTCGGTAGTTTCCTCGCAGACAAGTCCTGTAAATATTTCCCTACATTCACAAAAAATTCCTTAGTTTCAAAGCGAATTGATCTGTGCTGATTCTTCGGTCGTCTGCTCCCTGTCTTGTCTTTTGGTTGACCGCTCCGATCTCTCACCTCTTGATAGACAGAATATAAAATATACGTTTGACAAAAAAAGAAATTCTTTTTTTTTTTTTTTTTTTTAAAGGGTAAATTTAGAAAAGAATTTTTGAAGAGAAGGTCACTGCCAACTGTCGTGTCACGAAAAAGCTTTAGATGAACACATTCGATTTCGGACATGGTTTCTTTGACGCATTACAATTGTCTTTGAATTTTCTGATCAGGCTGAGGATCTTCAGGGCTTTTAACGACACTTGATGAAATTTTTGAAAGTGATCTCAAAAATTTCTGTCCCAGTTAAATGTCGTAATGAATCAATAACTTGGTAGAACTCCGAGAATTTTTGAGATCTTCTCAAAAATTTCTGTCCCAGTTGAAATGTCTTACTGAATCACTAGCTTTTTTAGAAAAATCCTGAGAATTTTTTGAGATCTCCTCAAAATATTCTGTCCCAGTTGAAATGTCATACTGAATCAATAGCCTTTTTTAGAAAAATCCTGAGAATTTTTTAGATCTCCTAAAAAAAATTCTGTCCAAGTTGAAATTCCTAATGCTTAAAATTCTGACTTGTTGGAGGTGTCTTCTCGTTCAGAATTTTGAGTTCCTCTCAAAAACTCTGTCCCAGTTTCCTTTATGGGAATATGACCGAGCCGTTGTGGCGCCTACGTATCCCGTTGAGGCAGGAATCAGGTCAAACGTAGTTCCCCTCTTGGGAAATAGAGAAAAACATAAATTTTACTAAGGAAATGACCGAGGCCGACATAGGCCGCCTACGTATCTCATTCTTGAGAATTCAGGTCAAACGTAGTTCAAAATACAAAAAGGGAAAAATGAAAAGGGATAAGGGGATGACCGAGGCCGACATAGGCCGCCTACGTATCTCATTCTCGAGAATTCAGGTCAAACGTAGTTCATAATACAAAAAGGGAAAAATAAAAAGGGATAGGGGGATGACCGAGGCCGACATAGACCGCCTACGTATCTCATTCTCGAGAATTCAGGTCAAACGTAGTTCATTACAATGGCAGATAATCTGATAACAAAAATGATTACAAGCAAATGATGCGATTACAGAAAAAGAGATTGAGAGGAAATTTTGAGTTTCTAGACGTAGTGTCTCTTGATAGCATATAAGTTGATTGTCAAGCTGTAGTAGGCGATGTTTGTGCTAAATACTAGCACGTTGTCACATGACCAGATGGATATGTTAACATATTCTTCGACAACTTGATGAGCTTACTCCTCTGTGTCTCGACCAAATGGATATTGATTTTGACTTCTCTGGTGTTTTTGTCTTCTTTCAGATTCACAGTTTAAACTGGCTTGAGTTGTTCCGATTTTGACGAATGACTCGGATATCAAGGTCTCTTCATCATACTCTTTGAACACTTCATCGGTATTCACCTCATTTTGTTCATTAAGCTCGTGACATGACATAATATGACAGGTTTTAAAGTTCTTTTACCAAAATCATAAACAAACATCATCAGATAGGAAAAATGAAGCGAGTAAAGTAAACTTCCATGACAAAAGAGGCTTTCGTTTAAAAGAAAGAAAACAATAGAAACTTTGGCATAATCACAAGACAGTTTGACCCCTTCTTTTTCAAAATATTACGAGAGAATTAAAGCATAACGAAGTAAAACAATATAAAAGGTGGGCCTCGAGCCTATGTGGACTACCACCAATTTCAGGAATAATATAAAAATCAACTTTGTCTATCAAGATGAGTAGAGAATCAGGAGCAGAGTAGATGTCCAATTATCATTTGCTCCTCCAACTCAACGTCTCGTGCTTAGCTTCACGGTCACCGCAGCATCATCTCCTTCGAACAAATTCTAGATCCTTCCCCTAGACCATTGTCCTCGTCGTGATTTTGCACTGGCAAAAACTGAGGCAAGTGAGGCAACGATTTTGATAACGTGTGATCGACCTTATTCCTCTTCTCAATCATCAAAGCGAAGTTGGTGAGGTATCATGACCACAAATCCAGATGTCACCTGCTGACGAAGGGGCAGGGGATTACTATTGACACTAGGAGTAACAGCCTGAAGAGTGACCACCTTTTGATCAATTAAGTCCTGAATCTTGTGCTTCAAGTTGATGCAATTTTCAGTAGTATGCCCAATAGCTCCGGAATGATAAGCACATTTCTGGTCTGCTTTATAAATTTTCCGAAAGGATTGACTGGTCTTCCTTCTACGGGATGGAGCACACCTGCAGCTTTCAATCTCTCATAAAGTTGAGTTCGAGTTTCAACCAGAGGAGTAAAGATTCGGGGAGTTCTTTTCACAAGATTTGGACGAGAAATGTTGTGATCACCTGTTGAAGACGAAGGCACCTGACAGTAGCTTGGAGGATTCTGGAAAGTAGGTGCTGTCATTTGAAATTTTGGATATTGTGGAGCTTGGTAGCTCGGAGGGATATTTTGGTAATTTGGCAATGGAGCTTGGTAACTTGAAGGGATATTTTGGTAATTTGGCCATGGAGCTTGGACATTTGGGGAGATGTTTTGGTAATTTGGCCATGGAGCTTGGACATTTGAAGGGATATTTTGATAATTTGAAGCCTGGAAATTTGATTGGACGGGAAAAACTGGGTATGGATTTTGTGGAGCTTTGGGGTAAGCGTTGGACAGTGAGTGCGAAGAATTGTCGAATTTGACATGTTTTGATTTTAGTTTGGATGAAATGGAAGGTACATCTTTCCTCTTCCTACTCGGTAGAACTGAAGGTCTTGGTTGAGTAGCATGAAGAAAGTTAGGAGTGGTTAAGCCAATGATGGGAGCTTTTTGGGGAGGGATAGTATGGTCGATTTTTGAACTCGGAGGAGGAAAATGAAGTGGAGGCCTTTCATCGTCTGGCGCACGAGTATTAGTGGCGACAGCTAGATTCGTCGGACCTTGATTCTTTTGCATCTCAGCTCTCATTTCAACAATCTGTTGTAGTAGTTGTGCAATCAACTTGTTCTGTTCAGTAATTGCAGGGTCCGTCACGGTAACTTTAGTTAAACCATTGTCCTCACTATTCTCAGTCATTGTTTCGTTCCCTTTTGACATACTTTGGTCAGGGAAGGAATCTTTAGAATTCTTAGACCTCGTAAAGTAGGAATGTCCAGTCATTTTCTCAACACAGGTCAATTCTAAGTACCTGTCGAATGAAAAATAACTCAAAAGATAAACATGTTAGTCCTTGTTCATAACAAACAATGCAAAATATCACACAGAAACGTAAACACATAATAGTTGTATTGTTCGAAGACATACTAACCCATAAATATAGGAAAATGACTAAATAGGCCGAATGTTTGCCTATTTGATATGAGATTTGTGAATTAGGAAGACGTTTTGTCAAAATTTTCTCGAAAATTGTGATTCTTTTGCGGGAATGAAGGAGGGAAAATAAGTTTTTCTATAACGAGGGACCGGGCCTTGGGAGGCTGCCTACGTATCTCGCAAATGAGAAATCAGGTCCGACGTAGTTCGATCGGCTTGAATATTCAAAATGGAAAATTCTCCTCTTGTTAGATAAGAGGGCAAAAATTTAGAATTTTTAGAAGTGAAATTCAAATTTTGTTGAAAAACTCAAGACTCGAAGAGTATTTTGGACGGACTTTTGATAGTGACTGGGATTTTATGCTTAGAAGGCAGTAAAAGTTTTTTTTTTTTTGAAAGGAATGGGCTAGAATATCTCCGAACAAATCAACATAATCACGTAAACAATTATAGCAGGTAGCACAGAAACAGTTATTGCGCGTCCTAAAAAAAAATAAGTGACCCTTTTGTGCCAAGGGTTGGCCTATCGATTTGAAGGATGTATCTTGTCTTTTTAAATATTTCATCATTCCCCGAAAAGCAAATTTTATAAATAAGTAAAATATATTACAAAACATCAATAATAAGGGATACATTTTTAGGGAAAGGGGAAAAAATGCAAATACAAAGAAAAATATTCCCACGCAGGGGATAAATTAACTAGAGGATCCCACTTCATTTCTGAATTTCTCCATCTTTTCTCGAATGTGGTGTCGATACCGCTAGCAAGGCTTGACCGGATAATGACGCTCGCTAAAAAGTAGTAATCCGTCTTTTTAAATTTCGATCTAACTAAACCAAATACATTCGTCGATTAACTGTCTACAAAACAAATGTATTAGAAAGCCTCCCAAACCCCCGAACGATGATTTATTTAAAAGACATATACATCCTTCAAATTAAACAAACAATATGATCGTCCAGTTGGGCCGGAGGCCACTTTGGACTCAAGGTGGGCTACTAATGGGCCCGATACCCCTTGGATATCGGGTCGACCTAGGCCAATGCACCTACGGGGTTTTTGGTTTCGTTCTACACTAGGCGTCTAAGAGTGGGTTTATTTTTTGACTGTGGAAAGGTGACCCGAGCGGACAACACGGGCTGGGGAAGTTAACGACCGTCGACCCCGCAAGATCGACTCATTTCATCAGAGTACCCCGATGGAAAATTTTGGACTAAACGGCTGCGACCCGCATAACCGTCGTTTTAGTGGAAAATAAAAATAAAGTTGCCGGGTGGCGGAATATGCTATGCATGAATGACATTTAAATAATTAAAAACTTAAACCATAACATTTAAATAAATAAGATTTAAACAAATAAAGCACAAACAAACAAACAATCATCTAAACAATTAATAAAGTTAGTCAAAATATCCAATCTAATGGTTAGAACCTAATTAAAGTCCCCAGCGGAGTCGCCATTTCTGTTACGTCGGAAAATGACTTTCGGGTTTAAAAACTCGATTTAAGACTTAATTAGATTTAAGTAAAACCGAATCTTTTAAACAAAACAGAGTCGCCACTTAATTTTTTAGGAAAAAATCAAGAAAACCAATTAAATTATTTTAAAAAGACTTAACAGAGAAAATCCTTTTAAAATCCAAAAAATGGGTTCGGGTTCATATTTCTATTTCGGGAAGGTTTTACGCACCCGAAACATCCGCTAACATGCGGTTATCCGACGATTAAATATTTTGACTAACTTTGAAATAATATAATTTTTTTTTTGTTTTTATTAATCTCGAAAAAATTTAAGTAATATATTTTAAGTGTAGGAAATAGAATATTTTAATTCCTATTTATACTTTAATCAATTAGAATTAATTAAGTAAACTAGTTAAAGAAAATCTAATATTAAACCTAACTAATTTTATTTGATTAAACGGAGTTGATGGATTTAATCAACTAATTAGAATTTTGAAATCTATTAAATTCTAAGTATTTTAAAGAAAGAGATGTACATACATTTTTTTTCAAAAATATTTTAAAGAAAAAGGTGTTTGAAACATTTTAAGAAGTATTTTAAAAGAATTTAATTTCCTAAAGGCGATTTTTATAGTCAAGATCATAAACGACGTAGATGGCTAACTCGGGGAAACTTAATTAGATTAAAACACAACAAAACAACATAAATTAAAGTTAATGATAAAGATAATAAAATAATTATTTCAAGCAAAATAATATAAACAAAGTAAACAAGATAAATTAAATAGAATTGGGCTTTGACAGGCCCAATTTTCAAAAGCCTGCAATAAATTTTTATATTGGGCCTGCCAAGCCCTTTATTATTTTTGCTTCCTTGGGCTGTTGGCCCAATTCATTTCAGCTGCAAGAAGAGAGTTGGGCTTTTGGCCCTCTTCCTTTGAGTTTTGACCCTGTTATATACACTGGTTGTATACCAATGTATATAGTATGTATATTGCTGCATATAGGTGCGTTGCCACTTCAAAAATAAAACATCCGCAGTTCCGAATAGCCGGACATAAGCCGAGATTGACCCGAGACTCAACGAAATGCAAGGAGGAGTCAAAAATAGACTCGGTACAATATTACATGCAAAGAAAATAAAGATAAGGAATGAATAATAAGAAATATTATATCTCACAAGTGATATGCAATTCACAACTTGCATGACAACACAAAATTATATGAGAAAAGAGATTGTACAAATTGAGACAAGTACATATAATACAAATGTATATTATATATAGGTGTATATAGGATGCATAGACACATAGGTAATGCAATACACGACATGGATATAGATGCACATCTATTGCAAAATGGCACTATAACCAACAATCTTCAAGCTTCATAAATACATTCATGTATATGCATTATGTATGTATGTATATAGGTGTATATATAAATACATAGACATTGTAATACCACTATATGACCAAATAAACTAACAAACTTTCAACTTATATACATTTGTATACATACACGTAGAAATGCACATTATTTGTATATGTATTCATAGATATGGCAGCCCAACAAGCAAATGGATAACATTTAAAGGTAAATTCGAGCTTATATGGATATATATATGTAGATATTCATATATATGTGCGTGTATACAGCTATATACACACCGTGATACGACTACACTTGCCATATAACCAAACAACTCTCCAAGTTATACATACCTATACATGCGCATGCTGATATATATATGATATACAGAAGATGACCAACAAACAATACATATATTCAAACATTCTTCAAGTTTTATACATACATATACATATATATGTCTTCATATACATAGATATACAACAAATAACCGCCAAAACAAACATATATTTAAACATTCTTCAAGTTTTGTACATGTATATGTAGATATTCAGCAATATACAGCCATTCAAACCAACATATACTCAAACATTCTTCAAGTTTTATATATATACGCAGGTATACGTCATCTAAACTAACATATACCTAACCATCTTCGAGCTTTGGACATATATACACAAGTATACAGCTTCTAAACTAACATGCACTCAACCATCTTCAAGTTTTGGACGTATATACACAGATATACAGAGATATACAGCATCTAAACTAACATATACTCAACTATCTTCAAGTTTTGGACATATATACACAAATATACAGAGATATACAGCATCTAAACTAACATATACTCAACTATCTTCATGTTTTGGACATACATGCACCGATATACAGAGATATACAGCTTCTAAACTAATATATATTCAACTGTCTTCAAGTTTTGGACAATATATACACGGATATATAGAGATATACAGCATCTAAACTAACATATACTCAACTATCTTCATGTTTTGGACATACATACACAGATATACAGAGATATACAGCATCTAAACTAACATATACTCAACTATCTTCATGTTTTTACATGTATACGTAGATATACAACAGTATATAGCCATCCAAACTAACATATACTCAGCCATTCTTGAAGTTTATACATATATACGTAGATATACAGCAGTATACAACCATCAAAATCAACATATATCCAACTATTCTTCGAATTTTATACATATATACGCAGATATACAGCAGTATACAGCCATCCAAAATAACATATACTCAAACATTCTTCAAGTTTTATACATATATACTGTATATATATGTACATATTCATATGCAGGTATGTATATTAAACAGAGTGAAGAAGAAGAAGCCTAAGAATGTTACCTGTTGGCTGGCAGCGAACGGGAACCACGAGTCTGAGAACGAACTTCGACGCTATAAAGTCTAGACTAGTGAACTCTTTCTCTTTTTTTCTTTTTTTTTTTTCATCCGAAAATTTTTCAGGAAGAAGCCCCCTTAAATCAGTGTTGAACACTGATTTATATAGTCGAAAACAAGGGCAAAAAGGGGAAAATCTCCAAACAAAATCGAAAATCGAGACCACTTTACAAGTCTCACATCTCAACCATCGATTTAAATCGATGGTTGAGATTTGAGACACGTAAGGGGGTCTCTTTGACGTGCAAGGATAACGAAAAAGAGGAGATGGAGTGCGTATTTGACCAAACAATGGCCGAAACGGCCACTGTTGGCCTGCAACGTTTTCTGGTTCGCGGCTGTCTCCTTTTTCTGATTTTTCCGCTTTTGGTTCGGGGTTTATGGGGAGAGGGGACGCGTGGGATGAGAGTAATGATGGTTTCTTGGCATTTTTGCCAAGAAGAAAGCTGCCATGGTTGGTTTCTTTTTCTGGTTTTACGTTGGGGAAGGGGAAGAAGACAAAGGGGGGGCGGCTAGGTCTTGGGGGAAGAGGAAAAGGGTTTTAATTTAATTGTTTGGGTCGGGTCGGGTTAGGTTGTTGGGTAGGGTTAGGGATTTTTTTTTTTTTAAAAAAACGAAGTGGGCTGGTCTGGGGGGTTTTAAAAGGGAAATTGGGCCTGGAATGGATGAGGAAAAAATTAATTAAAGGGAATTGGGCCTGCAGAATAGAATTAGGAATATTTGGGCTTAGGAATAGTTTGGGAATTGGGTTTTAGATTTAGGATTTAAGAAAAATGGTTTAAAAATTAGTCACTTACAAATATGACCAATTAAAATGCAATCGATTTGAAATCAATTGATTAATTCGACCACGAGATAAATTAATATAAATTAATCAAAGAGCTTTTTAATATTAACAATTTAAAATAATTAGATTAACTATGGGGTAGTTAATTCTAAAATGATTAAAGTAAAGTAATTAGAGATAAAATCTATTTGAGAATCTTTTTTTTTTTTTTTTTTTTTTTTTTTTTGAAAAATTAAAAAATACTTAACTATTAATACTTGAAATAAATATAATATGTATTATATATATATGTATATATATAATATGCAAATATTTAAGCGTAATTCAAATTTAAAGCTTTAAACCCAAAAATCACTTGAAAGATATTTTGCATCTTTGAAAGCTAATTATTTCAAATTGTTAAAATTAAAAGCTTGATGATTAATTTGTACTGTGGAGGGTAAAAATTGGGTGTCAACAACGGGGCTTAGGATCTTTCATATCTCCACCTCAAACATATATACATATCATAATTCCCATAATCAATCCATGATATCCATATCCAATAAATAACTAAGTCATAAGCTTCAAATACAACACATAACATATGAAATCGAGAAGATGTCCAACAGTGCCTCTAGTCATAAGATGGGACGGGGCCAAGACATGTCCCGGTCTCACCCTCAATTGATTTTATAGGGACTTGAACCCCATTATCAATCGGTATTTGATAGGGACTCAAAACCCATCATCATTCAACTCATAGGGACTCTAACCCTTTCATCAATCAAGCTCATAGGAACTCTAAACCTTTCATCAATAAATCTCATCAATGACTTAAGATTTAGAACAATCATTTCGAAACAATCAAATAAACACATCGATAGAGTTCATTTATAGAGACTCATAAAATAATCAAATTCTATCAACTCATCATCATTCCCTTATCACAATCAACAATCTCAACTCAAGGCTCTAGACTCAGTTCTCAAGTTCATTATGCATGCTTTTCATATTAGTCATATAGAGTTACGCAAATTCTCATGAAAATGTTTAATTTAAGAAAATGATTAGTATAATGATCATCATCATAGAAAAACATGTAATTTCAATTAAAATTTTAAGAAAAACCATCAAGGGTTCATATATGTAGAATCTTGAACCATCGACTCATCTAGGACCATCTATCGGCACATGAGAGAACAATCCCATACTTGTAGTTTAGCCTTACATACTTCGGATGAAGCTATCAATCTATCATGTCAAGGATCTCTTCTCAAATCTCTCAAACTCAAGCTCTTCTCCTTTTTTCCTCAAGCCCTAGCCTTGTTAGATTATGGAATATGACTTAGAATGGGGGCTTTAGACCCCTTTTAAGTAAAAATGACCTAATTAGATCATGTATAGAGTTTAGGAGGGGTTGAAAATTGACCGGAATGCCCCTCGTAAAATTTAGAAATTTTTAGTTCGAAAAAGTCGATCTGCAATGTGGACTGGTTGCAAGATCCTTAGTGGATGCTGACCTGCACTTATGTTTTTGTGAAAATTTTCGATGGGATTGGAAAAACTCGTTCTGAAACTTTTTCACAAAATACAGAGTATGCAATGCAGACTGGGCTTTTCCGAACTGAAAATTTCTAAATTTTACGAGGGGCATTCTGGTCTATTCCCAACCCCTCCTCAACTCTATACACACATTCTATTTAGGTCATTTTGACATAAAAAGGGTCTAAAACCCCCATTCTAAGTCCTATTGCAATTATCTAACAAAGATAGGGCTTGAGAAAAGATGAGAAGAGCTTGAGATTGAGCGATTCGTGAGGAGATCCTTGACGTGATTGGTCGATAACTTCATCTCAAGTATGTAAGGCTAAACTAAAAGTATGAGATTGTTCTCTCATGTGCCCATAAATGGCTAAACTAAAGTATAAGATTTTCACATTTACCCCAGGCTAATCCTAAATACTCAGATCTATACTCCCATATGGGCCTTCATTAAAAGACCACTAGTCCTCCTCACTATTTCACTACCCTTACTCGAAACCCTCATTATGAAGTCTTCAATAGTCTATCATCAATACTCGCATAATAACAACCATGCATTCAAGCTTATCACTCTAACCATTTCACTATCCCTAAGAATTACCAAGCCTACTTAGCACTTCTATCTCCACCATTGGATGAACTCTCACTCAAAGATAACCAACATATTCTTATCTAGAGACACTCTAATTTACACTTAGCTATCTACTTCTCGTAATGAAGTCTCATCCCCCCTCTCCCCTATCTCTACCTCCATCTGACACAAATACAACACCACCACCCTCCTAGGGATACATTCACCCCTCTTTATCTACCTCGTTCTGAGTCTATTACTACCAGCATCACTATCTAGACCCGAAGGAGCTTACCATCTCCCCCTTTGGTGAAACCTATATTTATTACCTCCCCACGCAAGAATAAGCATGACTATACTCCTGAAACTTGATACTCTAATACTATCATCCACAATGGCATACCAAGCCTATGGCGAGTTCATGCGTAAGATGACATTGAAATCATTCGCATTTAGCTCAAACAGATCAACTATGGTACTTCTATGGTGGACAGGAAGGGTGCAGTCACCGTCTACTCACTCAATTAGGATAAATGCATTAATGAGGGGAGGTTCACAAAAGATATGACACCTGAATCAAACTAATCATAGTTATAGTGGGGACTCAAACATACCAGTGACATCATTTGGTGGTGTTAGGACAGATGATTGGGCTTTGTAGGACCACATTGGACATTCCCTCTATAGGTGACCCATTTGGCCACACTTGTGACATCCGTTACTCCCTCTACAACATTCTCCCAAGTAAAACTTGCCACACGTGCTACAACGTGTCTTGCCTTAGGAAGGTCGGGCCACACTTGCTTTTGACTGAGATCCCTGAGCTCTAAATTATGAGACTATTATCCATCTTTAGATGCAAGCGCACTATTAGATGAAGGCCCTATTTGAAGGCGGCTCCCGTTCCTAATCTCTCTCTTACCAACCTCGTGGATGGATGTCTTTTCTTTCTTATTTCTGAACTCTTCTTAATCATGCTGCCTCTCCTTATCAGCTTGTTGCACATAAGTCATCAGCCTCCCAATGTCCATGTCACTCACCAGCATAGCTCCTCTCCCATCCCTCCTTGGCCTTCTATTTATCCCATCAACATATATCCCTGTTCTTCCCCTCATGTCAGCAACCATATTCGGAGCATAGTGAGATAACTGGGTGAACTTAAATCCATATTTTTGCATAGTCATGGAACCCTGTTTTAGATTCAAGAATTCTCTTACCTTAGCCTCCCTTCGTTCTCTTGGAAAGAAGCGCCCCAAGAAAGCTTCCTCAAACACTACCCCAAGCCAGCAACGAGGCTTCCTCTCCTCTAACCTTCTTCCATTGGTCGAACCATAGTCCGGCCACACCCTTGAGTTGGTAAGGAGCCAGTTCAACTCTATCAGCATCAGCCACATGCATCACCTGGAGCACCTTCAGAAGCTTATAAATGTAGTTCTTTGGGTTCTCATTCAGTGTAGACCCTGTGAACTCAGGTGGGTTCATCCTCAAGAACTCATGCACCCTAGATGTAGTTTGAGCATCTTGTCTACCTATTGGCTGGGAGTATAGGTGCCATCATGACTCATGTTTTAGGGTCGTGACAAATTTGGTATTAGAGCTCCAAGTTGATCAGTCTCATAAGTACAAGAGTAATGTCTAGTAGAGTCTTGCAGATCAATATGATAACGTTCGTATTTATCTTCGAGAGGCTATAAGACATCTAAGAAACTTATACTCTTACATTCTGTGTCATGCAAATCTGACTCTATTGAAATTCTAACCTTATTATCTCATTCTCTCACAGATGGCGAGGACTCATGCATCTGCGAGTGGTAATCAGAAGCCTATTCCTGCACCTACTTTCGGTGTTACTATACGGGGTAGAGGCAGGGGGCGAGGACGAGGTTGAGGAAGAGGCCGCACAACAACACATGTAGAAGGGCAGATACCCACAGCCGACCCAGGGCCATTTTGCGCAAGTACTTTCAGATGCAGATGTGATTCACGAGGATGTGCAGGGTGATGATGGGGAATATGGACCCTCTCAGGCTCCACCTGGTTTTATTGCCGCTCCAGTGCTTCAAGATACTTTGGTTCGTCTATTAGGACCCCTAGAAGGGATGGTTCAAGCGGGAACAATGTTAGTCCCTTATGATGGTTCACAGACTCGTATTAGAGGCCAGACTCCAGATAAGATGGTTTCCCTAGGTTCTCAAACTCCAGGTACTCAGCCAGCTGTTGCTACAACTCCTCGTTTTGACAATATGGCATTGTCGGGCATTTCATCATATTTGGCTAATAGACCCGTTATGATCGTGGATGAGCAGAAGATGTTTGAAAGGTTCAAGGTGATAAATCCTCCAACTTACACAGTTGACTTAAATGAGAATGCATACAAGTTTATAGTCAGTTGTCACGAGAGATTACATAATCTTAGGTTAGTGGAGTCTCATGGAGTTGACTACACGATGTTTCAGATGATTGGCCCTGCCAAGCAGTGGTGGAGAGATTATATTAGTAGCAGGCCAGCTGGATCACCTTCATTTTCATGGAGTCAGTTTACTCAAGTATTTTTAGATAAGTTTGTTCCACGCAGTGAGAGAGAGCGTAAAAAAGTCGAGCTCGAGAGTTTGCATCAGCCGTGGAATGTGAGGTTAAATTTCATGCCTTGGCTAGGCATTCTTCAATGATACTTCCTACTGACGCTGAGAGATTTAGAAGGTTTGTCAAGGGATTGATCTTTCCGATTCGCATGGGAGTTTGTCAGGTTGCTGCTTCTGGTGCTACTTTTCAAAAAGTGGTAGATGCTACAAAGGAGTTAGAGATGATTCGACGTTAGGGATTTGAGCAGCGTGAGGGCAAAAGGGCCCGTTATTCGAGTGATTATGGTAGTGCTCCACCTAGGAGTCGAGGTTACTCAGGGAGAGGTCACCATTCTCAGTCTGGCAGAGCTATTCACGCTGTTATGCAGCATCTGGAGATGATCATATTGGGCCTAACACCTCTAGCTTGGCGCATACTTCTCAGGGTTCATCTTCTAGACCCTCAAGTTGTGGAGGGTATACTGGTCATTCAGGTTCCTTATATTATCCTATTCCTCGTAGGGGCTGTTTTGAGTGTGGTGATATGGGTCATTTTGTGAGAGATTTCCCCAGGATTGGTCGTGGTGGTTCACATCAGGATCCTCATGCTTTGACTTCCAAGACTACACAACCTTCGCGGGGGCAGGTGCACAGAGTGGCAGAGGTGATTCTCGTCCGGGTAGAGGTGGTATTCATTCTAGTCGAGGTAATGGTCGTGGAGGTCCCCAACCTGTGGGTGGTCATGCCCAATGTTATGCTTTTCTAGGTAGGCTAGAGGCAGAGACTTCATATGCTGTTATCACAGGTATTATTCCAGTTTGTCATCGATAAGCTACTGTATTATTTGACCCGGGCTCAACCTTCTCTTATGTATCCATATATTTTGCTTCGAGTTTTGATATGCTATGTGAGTCTCTTGATTTTCCAGTATATGTTTCTACTCTTATTAGGGATTCGGTAGTGGTAGATCGGGTGTACCGATCGTGCGTAGTTACCTTGATGGGTATAACACCCAGGTGGATTTTAAGGTGTTAAATATGGTAGCCTTTGATGTTATTCTTGGGATGGATTGGTTGAAACCTTACCATGCTATTTTGAATTGTCATGCCAAGACTATTATGTTAGCTATGGCTGGGATTCCTACTATCGAGTGGAGAGGTTCTCTTAGTTATGCTCCAAAAAAGGTGATATCATTTCATAGGGCTCATCGACTGGCAGAGAGAGGATGTTTGGCTTACTTGGCATATATCCAAGATACCAGCATGGAGACTCCTATGCTTGAGTCTATTCCAGTAGTGAGTGGGTTTCCAGAGGTCTTTCCAATAGACTTACCAGGTGTTCCACCTGATCGTGACATTGATTTTTGTATTGATCTAGAACCAGGCACTCATCTTATTTCTATTCCACCTTATCGTATGGCACCAGTCGAATTGAAAGAGTTGAAAGAGCAGTTGCAGGATCTATTGAGCAAGGGATTCATTAGGCCAAGTGTATCTCCTAAGGGTGCCCCAGTGTTGATTGTGAAGAAGAAGGGTGGATCGATGCGTATGTGTATTGACTACCGACAGTTGAACAATGTGACAATTAAAAATAAGTACCCAATACCTCATATTGATGATTCAGTTGATCAGCTTCAGGGTGCTTCTATTTTTTCCAAGATTGACATGAAATTCGGTTATCATCAATTGAAGATTAGGGCAGAGGATATTCCTAAGACAGCTTTTCGGACATGTTATGTCTATTATGAGTTTCTGGTGATGTCTTTTGGGTTAACGCCCTAGCAGCATTTATAGACTTGATGAATAGGGTGTTTAGACCGTACTTGGATTCTTTTTTTATTGTCTTCATAGATGATATATTCACGCAGTAAAGAGGAGCACGAGCATCATTTGAGGATTTTGAATTCTGAAAGAGAAGAAGCTCTATGCAAAATTTTGAAAGTGTGAATTTGGCTTAGCTCAGTGACATTCTCAGGACATGTGGTGTCCAAAGAGGGTATTATGGTGGATCCTAAGAAGATTGAGGCAGTTCGAGATTGGGCCAAACCTGCTTCAATTACTAAGATTCAGAGTTTCCTAGGCCTTGCAGGTTATTATCGATGATTTGTGAAGGGGTTCTCATCCATCACGTCTCGCTTGACTAGATTAACCCAGAAGGGTATGGCTTTCCAGTGGTCTGATGAGTGTGAGGTAAGTTTTCAAAAGCTTAAGACCTTATTAACTACTGCCCCCATATTAGCTCTACCCATTGAGGGAGAGAATTTTATTGTATATTGTGATGCTTTTTGGATTGGTCTTGGTTGTGTATTGATGCAGAAGGGGAAGGTGATAGCTTATGCATCAAGGCAGTTAAAGGTTCACGAGAAAAACTACCCTACTTATGACTTGGAGTTGGTCGCTATAGTGTTCGCATTGAAGATTTGGAGGCATTATCTTTATGGTGTGCATTGTGAGGTGTGCACAGATCATCGTAGTCTCCAGTATATATTCAACCAGAAGGATCTCAATTTGAGACAACAGAGATGTCTAGAATTATTCAAGGACTATGATATGACTATCCTTTATCATCCAGGTAAGGCAAATGTGGTGGCAGATGCCTTGAATTAAAAAATAATAAGTATGGGTAGTCTAGCCTTGTTACAGGTTAGAGAGCATCCTTTGGCTATGGATGTTCAGTCCCTATCCAATAGCTTTGTGAGGCTTGATATTTCAGAATCTGGTAAGGTTTTGGCTTATATAGAGGCAAGATCGTCCTTACTGGAGCAAATTCGAGCTCAACAATTTGATGATGGTAATTTACGTAAGATTTGAGACAAGGTGTTAAAAGGCAAAGCCAAGGAGGCAATTCTTGAGTGAGGGAGTTTTGAGGATAAAAGGTCGTATTTGTGTTCCTCGCACCGACGATTTGACTAGGTTGATTATGGAGGAGGCCCATAATTCGAGCTATTCTATTCATCCAGGGGCTACTAAGATGTATCGTGACTTGAAGCAACATTATTGGTGGTGTCGTATGAAGAGAGACATAGTAGATTTTGTGTCTCAGTGTTTAAACTGTGAGCAAGTGAAGTATGAACACCAAAAGCCTGAGGGGGTGACTCAGAGGATGCCCATACCTGAGTGGAAGCGGGAGCGTATCGCTATGGACTTTGTGGTGGGGTTGCCACGAACCTTGGGTAAGTTTGATGCCATATGGGTCATTGTGGATCGATTGACTAAGTCTTCACATTTTATACCAGTTCAGACTAGTTATAATTCAGAAAAGCTAGCCAAGATCTACATTAGGAAGGTTGTTCACTTGCATGGAGTGCCTATTTCTATTATTTTAGATTGTGGTACACAATTTACATCTCACTTTTGGCGGTCTATGCAGAAGGAGTTGGGTACTTGAGTGGATCTTAGTACAACCTTTCACCCTCAGACTGATGGTCAGTCTGAGCGTACTATTCAGGTTCTTGACGATATGTTACGAGCTTGTGTTAGTTGATTTTAGTAGTCCTTGGGATCAATTCTTACCTTTAGCGGAGTTTGCATACAATAATAGTTATCATTTGAGCGTACAGATGGCACCATTTGAGGCGTTGTATGGTAGAAAGTGTCGATCTCTTGTTGGTTGGTTTGATTCATTCGAGGTTAGGCCGTGGGGTACAAATTTGCTGAGAAAGTCCTTGGACAAGGTCAAATTGATTCAAGATAGGCTCCTTATGGCTTAGAGTAGACAAAAAAGTTTTGCAGACAAAAAAGTTTTGCAGATAAAAAGGTTCACAATTTGGAGTTCATGGTTGGAAAGAGGGTTGTATTGAAGGTTTCACCCATAAAGGGTGTGATGAAATTTGGAAAGAAGGGTAAGCTGAGCCCAAGGTATATTTGACCTTTTGAGATCGTTGAGCATATTGGTGAGGTTGCTTATTAGTTGGCTTTGCCACCTGCATTATTTGGTGTTCATCTCGTATTTCATATCTCGATGCTAAATAAGTATTATGGGGATGGTGCTCATGTGATTCAATGGGACTCGGTGTTACTTGACAAAAATTTAACTTATTAGGAGGAGCCGATAACCATATTGGATAAACAAATTCGAAAGTTGAGGTCAAAAGAGATTGCTTTGGTGAAGGTTAAATGGAAGAACCGTCCGATTGAGGAGGCTACTTGGGAGACGGAGTCAGATATGTAGATGAAATATCCCCATCTTTTCGAGAACTCAGATGTGTTTTATTCTTCTACCGTTCGAGGACGAACGTTTTTTTAGCGGTAGATGATGTAATAACCTGTTGGATTATTTTGAAAACTAATCCTCTCACGTTACAGAAAATATCATTTTCGTAAATTTTAAAGGAATCTTTTGGACTATTCGATAACTTCTGTTACTTAGTTGAAGGATAATTTTAAACAGACAAAGTAGTTGATAGGCTAAAGTGATAACTTAATTAAAATTTTATATCACTTATATCATATGAACTAAAATTAGGTTAATTTAATTCAACACTTTTAGTACATAATTAGTTTGGAAAAAACAAAATAAAGAAGAGACAAGGGTTAATGCACACAAACTGCGAAGAAAGAAACCATCCTTTCAGGTATGTTTTGATTGGAAAACTTAATTTCATGAACTTTTCACTAAACAATATAGGATGCCAATGTACACAATTATTTATTATATGAAAGTTTAAAGCTTTATGAAGTAATTGTAAATAGGCATTGTTGTTTAGCACTTGTGGGATGGGAAAAACCACCACATAACTGCAGTATGTGGCAGTAGATTTGAATTGGAAAGCATATTACCTTGGTGGCCATTAATGTTGGTCAATGATGCCCATAATTAAAGTTAGTATATGGGACAAATCATGCAAATTTGAAACAACCAATGGCGTAACTAGTTGATTGGTTTTCAACTATTATTCATTGTTAGATTAAAGTTTGATAAAGTGAGATGGGTGATAAAATATTAGGTGTATTGTATTATGTGAATCTCCTTAGATTTATATTATTTGGAGAAATTAAGACTTAACCCTAGGTTTGAAATTTAAGAAGATTGATTATAGATTTAGATGAGTTGTGAATATGAGCTAAACATATGGTGATATAGGTATTTATGGATTCTTTTACTTACAAATGATGCATATTAATAGATTAAGAACGTTCGTAAGCTTTACGAAAGGACAAGTCAAAATCTTGAGGATTTGTGGCGCGTGTTCGGCATTCAAGGTATGTTAAGACTTTTCAAACTTCACTGAAGGAAGGTTTATTTTTTCAAATTTAAGACTAAAATAACAAAATAGTGAATAGGTAAGGGTGGAAAATTAGGGGTCTCGTACCAATGGTGTGACGGGCATTGGTGCAAGCACCGGTGTTATCAAGGGAAAGTTTATTACTATAGATGATGGATTGTAATCCAAGAATGCAAAAGCATATGGGCATTGGCTGATGTAGTATAATTTAGTTTGTTTATGTGGTTGTGTTTCTTTATTGAACCCATATATGTGTGATAGTTGAGGTGACCACATGTTGTACTAATATTTGTTATACTATGATGCATTACCATTCCCTACATTATTAACATCATATTATGCACATGTATTGATATGAGATGGAGAGTGTGTTGAGATCATTGTTATAATCTAAGTTGGGCACGTGGAGATTTTCCGTGCTGGAGATGGTTAATGTTATGATAGTGCGTTGAGATCGTCTGCACAGACACGTAGAGACCGTCCGTGTCGGTATATGGACCTCGCAAGTCCCCCATGGGTCACAAACCCTCAATGTATTTTTGGAAGGTATTGTGTATATACGATTTAGAGAGGATTTGGCGACTTGGCATTTGAGGTATATTATTTCATGGTGTTGCGTTGCATCTCATTATACTCCTCATTCTTGTTGATTGTGCGTTATTGGTGTTGGACATCATGTGATATTTGATTGCTCCTATTTAATAACACTTGATTATTAAGTATAGTACGAACTTACAAAACTAAAGGATGATATTTTTATACATACTCATGTCACTACTTCTTCGTTGTTGGTCAATCAAACATACTGGGTACACGTGGTTTCATACGCATACTACACTTGTTGCACTCTTTCGTACAGATTCGAATCCGAGTACGAGTGCTTCCCATGGATCTATTTGAGTTCAAGCTTGGACTTATCTGGGAGTTGTGGTAAGCTGCTTGGCTATTTTGCAGTCCACATCTCTCTTTATCTCGTTAATTGTTCTGTTTTTTTGTATTTAGATAGGATATTTCTTATGTTTAGACTTGACATCTTAGTTTCAGACTTGCATCACTATTTTAGAAGCTCATGTACTTATGACACCAAGTCTTGGGGTGGTATTTTAGCTTTCCGCATTTCATACTTATAAGGGACTTATTGTTCAAGGTATTCATTTGTTATCTATAAATTTTTTTCACTCTATTTATCACGTTGAATTAGAAAGTTATTGGGTCGGCTTACCTATTGGCTGGGAGTATAGGTACCATTATGACTCGTGTTTCGAGGTCGTGACATTCACCCCATTCATTGATTTGTGCTAAGTGGTGTTATATCTTATTTGATGTTTTTTCCTGGATTTCAATTTGATTATGAGGTTTACTTATATTACACACTCACATTCTTTGTTTCATATTCTTTTTTTCACTTTTTGAATTCAAATAAATAATATTAATTGTTATGCCAACTCAACTTGCTTCATTCAAATTATAGTATAGCCTTCGTTTAGTTAGTTGAGTCTAATAAAATTTTGTTGTTTAAAAGTTTCTCTTATTCTATAACTAACATCTACGTCTATTCATAAGTTTTATCTATTCAGGTAAAGTAATATCTCAAGTAACGTAATACTTCTTCATCTTATATTTTTTTGTTATAAATTCATATATTATTCTTATTTTTCACAGTTTCTCGAGGTATAATTTGTGTATTATTAAAAATATTAAGGAAATTTTAGGCATCTCAATAAAGATGTGATTGGTAAAAAGTTGCATTGGTTAGTTTTGTTTTTTTTTTTCTTTTACTTGTGAAAGTTATCTATATTTTTAATACTTCACAATTAATTGATCTTTATTTGCAGATTTTTTCCATCCAAGTTGATCGACAAAAAAATCCAACTATTTGTTCATTTATTGAGGTGAACAGTACTCTTCAAATTATTTGTAATAGTAAGAGAATCTAAAGTTTAATTTTTTTTAAACTCTCAAGTACAATAGAATGAATCACTTCAATATTTTTTTCCCTTTATTATTTTAATAACAACTTATTAATTCAAATTACTATTACTCTCAAAGAAGTTGAAAGACTAATCTTTTTATTCTCATATTTCTGAAAAATCAAAGTGTCAATTTTTTAAATTATGTTATTTGACAATATTTTTTAAATAATCATGAAAAAAGTGTGTTTCAAAAAATATTTAATGAAATATAGTTTTTAAAATTTACTTTTTTAAAACAAAATATGATCATTTTTTATCTCGAATAAAATAAACAAAACTATACAAATTATTCATAAAATCTAACCTTTACATTATATTTAAATTAAAAATATGTTTAGGGTCATCTATTATTGTTCCATTACTTAGAATTATGTAGGCTAGGTATCAAAAATATTTTTGGTAGAGAGCATTATTCCTGAATGAGGTTTGTCAAGTCTGAATTTTAATTAGTTGGACTTCAATGTGGATTCTGAACATCGAATGAATAATTAAAAGAAATGTTTACTCTTATGACAATATCAAGGATTTTCAAATATTTATAGTATTTAATTTAATAATATTGACGTCATATGCACGTGAAATGCACGTATACTAAACTAGTACTATATTAAAAGTGTGAAGACCCTTAGAAATGTTGTTTGAACTTTTTGCCCTTCATTAACAGACTCTACTTTAGATAAAATCGTCTTTTCACTATTTCTCTTTAAATTATAATTTAATTATATTTATAATATTGACTTTTAAATTATATAGAAAGAAGTGATAAAATGAAGATTTCTAGCTGTGAAAAGACTTCTAAATTTTCTTTATTTGATAGACTTCTACTTCTTCCTTATTTGAATAAAAAAAATACCTTTTACCCTAGTTCTAATTAGTGATAGAATCTCTATATATAGGATCTTTATAAATAAAAATTTATAGAATTACTTTTGTAGTGAATTATTTTTCTTTTTATTAATTTACAATTAAATTTAATTTTTCTCACTTTAATCTCGTGCAACGCACGTACAACAAGACTAGTCCTGTACAAAAATACACAACCATTTCTTGTGAACCCACAAATAAAGATAAGGCAGGTGGCTCGGTGGTATTTAAGACCTCAACGAGGACCCCGATTTCGCATAATGTGGAGTTTTTAAACCCACTGTAGCATTTGCATCTTTATTTTGGCTTAATTGCATTTCAAATTAAGTAACTTATTTTGACTTGATACAAAATTATTTAATTTTGTGATTATAAATTAAAAATCTATCAAATGCGTCAAAATATTATTTAGTTTTGTGGTCTTCCTTTGAGCAGTAACGAGGGATCAATTGAGATCGCTTCAAAACTAAAAAGTTGCTAAAAAGGGAATAGATCATTCATTTTTAAACAAATTAGAAAAAAATAGATCAAACAAACTAAAATGGATCAAATAATTAATATGTTCTCTATCTGAATAGAAAAAGCTTTCTGCCTCTCTTTTCACAGGTACAAAACTTTTTTAAGGTAGATTTTTCTACTTCCTCTGTCTCATTTTATGTGGCGTCCTTTCCTTTTAGTCGTCCCAAAAGAATGTCACATTACTCTAACTGGAAACAATTTAACTTTGAAATTTACCCCTAGTCTAATGATTCTCAGCCATACAAATATCTAAGAATGATTTTAGATCACATGTTCCAAAAGTCTTTCTTTTTTAAAAATATTGTGTCCAAGTCAAAAAGTGTCATAAAATGAGATGGAGGAAATAATTCTTTTAATAAAAAATAAAATAAAAAATGGATAAGTAAGAAAGCAATAGCACATCCTATAATAACGTATAATTATCGATTTTTTTTACACACTTGAAAACACTTTAAACCCATAATTTGATTTTAAAAAAAGTTTCATACGTTATAACGGTATAAAAACCATATAAAATTTATATAGTTATATACATATTTTATATATAATTTTTATATGAGCTTTCTCTCTGAAATTACTTTTAATTATAAATAATAATAATAATAGGTTTCCTATACAAACTAATGGTATTTTTCTTTTGTTTTCTTCCTCTTTTTTCAAATTCCTTTTAGCTGTGTTAGTTGTCATGACTTTTCACATAACATATTCATTATAAAATGATAATAAAAATGTATAGATATTTTTAATAATTTAAAAAATTGTGAGTATAATTTATATTTTCTTTAAAAGTTAAATATTCCTCTCAAAATTGCTAGCCAAATGCATGATGAAACTTCACCCAAAAATAAATTATCTAAAATATATTAAAATATTTATAGGCAAATGCTAGCCAAATCTGGATCAGGCTCTGAATTAGTATGTCGCCTAACAAAAATACTCCACTTGGAGATAGTGTTTTAAGTACCAATTGTAAAATTTGGTGATTCATGAGATCATGTACGAACCTACTATACATGTCTTTTTAACATGTATTTGAACCACAAATCCTTTTCTTTTACTTTCAGGACTTAGAGCGCGAAGTTTCACTTGTTCTCCTTTTGAATTAGTGGGTTAATCCTGCAACAAATTAGAAGTGTCACGCTCCGCAGGGTATCTTAGACGTGGCCGGCACTCAGAGACTATTGCTAGTCCCCAAGCGAATCATTTGGCCTCATCATTCAATATATAATTCAGAAAACTCAGTGGAAGACTAAAGAATTGTCACGCCCCGGGAGGGTACCCTTGGCGTGGCCGGCATTCAAAGACTATTGCTAGTCCCCAAGCGAACCACTTAGCCTCATCACATCATTCAATCACATAATTCTAATGAACAGCGGAAAATACATGTAAATAAAGGGCATATCTCATCTAAAGTCTCAAACAAATATAGATAAAATATTGAAGGCTAGTAGAAAGAACTAGCTCACAATCTCAACATTAATGCTCAACCCTTGTCTATGAAGCCTCTGTCACTAATCATGTGGTGCCAATGACAGACCCATGGCTACCCAAAGAAAAATAAGGAAATAGTCCAATCCTAACTCTAAAGCATGATGAAATAAAATAATGGTTCCTCCGGAGTAGGGGAGGCTCACCAAATCAGCTCCGAATTCCTGATCTTCAACGGAGCGCCTGTGGATGATCTCTAGTACCTGCCTCTGCATCATAAAACGATGCAATCCAGAGTGGACGTCAGTACTTGGAATGTACTAGTATGTAAAATAGATGAATGAAACAGAAACCGGTAGAAAATATAGAAAGTAACATCAAGTCAAAATAAACATCATAATCACATCAACCGCCAGCTCGTCCATCCATGAAAGAGTACAAAGTGGACAAATGACACACCATTACCTCAGACTCATCAATAGTCTCAACTCATCACATGGATCATCTCAGGGGTGTCCACCCCCATCCCATCCCATCTCATCTCATCTAGACTCGGAGTAAGGTACGAATTTTCCCGAGAGTTTCTTTTATCCAACAACAATCACTTATGAGCCAGTGAATGTACAACAATCACCCTGATGTTGCCACAGTGGTTCCAAACTTGCCAGGTAAGGAACACTGGATTCCATATCCATATACTCGACATGGAATCAAACCGAACAGATCCTCTATTGCTTTTAGGGACTGTTAAACCTCGAGGGAAACCATATATATATATATGTGATGGTTTAAGCCTCTCCTACGTTTGGCGACGTAGTTAATGAGTTCGAGTGGGACTCATTCCGACTCATTTCGGTGCTCGATACTCCTCCCTACTCAATGCTCATAAAATCAGCCTCAATCAGTCTCGTAGGGATTCACTCCCCGTCAACGACTGCCAATCTCATAGGGACTCACTCCCCGTTCGCGACTGATATTTCACAGGGACTTTGGCCCTTTCATCAATTATCTCATAGGGACTTCCACCCTATAATCAACATCTCCTCAATGACCCAAGATTTTATAACCGTCATTAGGAAACAAGTGAATAACACATCGGAAGAGTTCATTTATAGAGACTCGTAAAACAATCAAAGTTTCATCAGCTCATCATCACAATCAACAATCTTAACTCAAAGATTTAGACTCAAGTCCCAAGTTCAACATGCATGCTTTTCAAATTAGTCATGTAGGATTATGCAAATTCCATGAAGGTATTCAATTTAAGAAAACAAATAGTACGATGATCATCAACATAGAAAACATGTAGTTTCGAATATAATTTTCAAGAAAATCCATCAAAGAAATCATGCATGTAGACTCTTCAATCATCGACTCTTCTATGACCTCTATGGGGCACATGAGAGAACAATCTCATGTTTTAGTTTAGCCTTACATACCTGTGATGCAGCTGTTCAACCGGGTGATGTCGAGGATCTCTTCTCGAATGTCTCACCCCAAGCCCTTCTCTCCTCTTCCAAGCCCTAGCCTTGTTAGACTTTTGGAATAGGACTTAGAATAGGGGTTTTTAGGTTCTTTTCGTGTAGAAACGACCTTACTAGCCATGTATTAGTGTTTAGGAGGGGTTAGGATTGACCGGAAGGCCCCTCGAAATAAACTAGAAATTTCCAGTTCGGAAAATACACGGTCCGCGATGCGGACCTATCGCGAACTGTGCATTTTCGGAAAAGTGTTTCTAAATGAGTTTTCGCCATCCCGTCCAAAATCTGGAAAAACATACAAGTGTCCCTCCGCGACAGGTGCGCGTCGCGCCTCTGTCGCGGACGGTCGCTGTTTTGTGACTTGGACCAAAAATTTATCTTTCGATTGGGTCATCCTAAAATCGACCCGAACCATTTTCCCACTCCATTTTTCGTGTTGATCATGAATCCGGTCTCAGATTTGCCATACGAGCCCCGAAAGATGCGTTACGCGCATACCCTCACTCTAGGGGCATTTTGGTAATTTTATCGAGCGTCACATCATCTCCCCCTTGTGATCATTCGTCCTCGAATGAGGAGTAGAGATGGGGATTAAGGCACGAATAGACTCAAGACTCATTCCCACACTCAATTCAATAAATCAATCCTTGACTTAACAATAGTAAGTCTCATAAAAGAATAGAACACTCAGCTTAGTGAAGAGTAAGGATTTTTACCTTCAGTACTTTCACCATCCGTTGGCACGAGCAGGTGCAGATACTTTGCCTTCATCTCCTCCTCAGCTTCCCATGTGGCTTCTTCAATGCATTGATTCCTCCATAGGACTTTGACTGAGGCTATTTCTTTGTTTCTTAGTTTACGAATCTGACGATCAAGAATTTGAACCGGGACCTCTTCGTAAGATAGGTTATCCTTCACCCCAATGCTATCAACAGGGATCACCAAGGCCGGATTTCCTAAGCATTTCTTTAGCATTGACACATGGAACACCGGGTGCACCCCATCTGACTCAAAAGGCAACTCTAACTCGTAAGCCACCTTCCCAATTCTCCTTATGCTTTGATAGGGTCCAACATAACATGGACTCAACTTCCCCTTCTTCCCAAACCTTAGGACACCTTTCATAGGTGACACTTTCAAGTACACCCAATCGTCCACTTCGAACTCTAAGTCTCTCCTTCTCACGTCGGTGTAAGATTTTTGGCGACTTTGGGCAGTCTTTAACCTTTCTCTAATAACCTTGACCTTCTCCATCGACTGGTGAACAAGATCGGGTACAATGAGCTCCGCTTCTCCGACCTCAAACCACCCAATAGGCGATCTACACCTCCTTCCGTACAAAGCTTCATAAGGAGCCATTTGAATGCTTTCATGATAACTATTGTTATATGCAAATTCAGCCAGTAGTAAATGATCATCCAAATTCCCTTTGAAGTCAGGACAAAAGCCCTTAACATATCCTCCAGTGTTTGAATTGTACGCTCCGCCTGACCATCCATTTATGGATGGAAGGCCGTACTCAGGTTCACCTTAGTACCCAAACTTTTCTGAAACGATCTCCAGAACTGGGAGGTAAATTGAGCTCCTCTGTCCGAGATAATGGACAAAGCGACCCCATGCAACCTCACAAATTCCTGGATGTACAATCTGGCGTACTCCTCCGCAGTGTTCGTTGTTTTCACTGCCAAAAAGTGGGCCAACTTAGTCATTTTATCCACGATCACCCATATCAAATCATGTTGCTTCCGAGATCTCGGCGGGCCTGTGATAAAGTCCATGTTAATCATCTCCCATTTCCATTCCGGAATTTCAAAGTTCTGAGCCAATCCACATGGCCTTTGATGCTCAACCTTTACTTGTTGGCAATTTGGGCATTTTGAAACGAACTCCGCGATGTCCCTCTTCATCCCATTCCACCAATAGACTTCCCTTAAGTCGTGGTACATTTTGGTGGAGCCAGGATGAATGGAATTCCTATTGTTATGGGCTTTTGTCATTATTCTGTCTCGTGTGCCATCAACATTTGGGACACACAATCGACTTTGATATCCTAACACTCCATCTCCCCCTTTGGTGAAGACCATCACCCTTTGATTGTGGACATCCTCCTTCAGTTGGAGTATTACAGGGTCTTGGTCTTGCTTTTCCTTCACCTCCACCACTAACGAGGAAGCAGACCCGTCCTGAACATTAACTTCTCCTTCATTGTTCTCCTCAAGTCGGACTCCTAATCGATCCAACCGGTGCACGTCCTTGGCTATCTCCCTCTTCCCTTCCTCTACATGGGTTGTGCTACCCATTGATAATCTGCTAAGAGCGTCAGCAACAACGTTAGCTTTACCTGGGTGGTAGTGAATGCTCATGTCATAATCCTTGAGCAATTCCAACCATCTCATCTGTCGCAAGTTGAGCTCCTTTTGACTAAAAACATACTGCAAGCTCTTGTGGTCAGTGACACATCCACATGCACTTCGTACAAGTAGTGACGCCAAATTTTAAGTGCGAACACTACTGCTGCCAACTCGAGGTCATAGGTTGGGTAATTCCTTTTGTGAACCTTGAGTTGCCTGGAAGCATAGGCTATCACCTTCCCCCTCTGCATTAATACACATCCCAATCCAACCATTGAGGCATCACAATAAATTACAAAGTCTTCGGTCCCGTCGGGTAAGGTTAGGACCGGCGCAGTAGTTAACCTTGTTTTCAATTCCTGGAAACTCTTTTCACATTTTTCGGACCACTGGAACTTGACCTTCTTCTGAGTCAATTTGGTCAATGGCGCGGATAGGGAAGAAAATTCCTCAACAAACCTGCGGTAGTAGTCTGCCAACCCCAAGAAGTTCCTAATGTCAGTTGGAGTGGTCGTTCGGGGCCAGTTCTTAACCGCTTCAATCTTTTGGGCATCCACCCGAATACCATCACCGGAAACAACGTGGCCTAGGAAGGCCGCTGACTTAAGCCAGAACTCACATTTGGAGAATTTCGCATACAACTTATAATCCTTAAGAGTTTGGAGGACCACTCTGAGGTGGTTAGCACGCTCCTCCTCACTCCTTGAATACACCAGGATGTCGTCGATGAACGCAATCTCAAACAAATCAAGATATGGCTTGAACACTCTGTTCATCAAGTCCATAAAGGCGGCAGGTGCATTCGTCAGTCCAAAGGACATGACCAAGAACTCAAAATGGCCATATCTAGTCCTGAAGGCTGTCTTTGGAACGTCGCACTCCCTCACCTTCAGTTGATGGTAGCCAGATCTAAGGTCTATCTTAGAGAAACAAGAGGCGCCCTGAAGTTGGTCAAACAAATCACCTATCCTTGGGAGAGGATATTTGTTCTTTATCGTGACCTTGTTCAGTTGCCTATAATCTATACACATCCTGAGGGATCCATCTTTCTTCCACACGAATTGAACAGGGGCACCCCATGGTGAAACACTTGGCCTAATAAAGCCCTTTTCTAGCAAATCTTTTAGTTGCTCTTTCAATTCTTTCAACTCAGCGGGGGCCATCCTGTAAGGTGGAACCGAAATAGGCTGGGTATCTGGAAGAACATCAATCCCAAAGTCAATCTCCCTATCAGGAGGGACTCCGGGCAAGTCGTCAGGAAAGACTTCTGGAAACTCATTGACAATCGGAACTGACTCAAGAGTTGGGGACTCAATATCATAAGATTTCACTCTTACCAAGTGATAAATACAGCCTTTGGAAATTAACTTTCGAGCTTTAAGATATGAGATAAACCTCCCTCTAGGTGTCACCGAGTCACCCTTCCACTCTAGAACTGGTTCATTTGGAAATTGGAACTTAACCGTTCGGGATCTACAATCAACAGAGGCATAACAGGCGTGAAGCCAATCCATGCCGAGGATCAAATCAAAGTCAACCATCCTTAACTCAATCAAATCAACAATGGTGTCCCTATGATGGATGGACACTACACAAGCTCTATAGACTCTCTCAGCTCGAATAGACTCACCCACCGGAGTAGAAATATCAAAGGGTTCAAGAAGACTCTTGGGAGTTTTATCAAATTTACTGGCCACGTAAGGAGTCACAAACGACAATGTGGCACCAGGATCCATCAAAACATAACAATCAAAAGCAAAGACTCGGATCATACCCGTCACAATGTCTGGGGATTTTTTCTGATCTTGGCGACTCCCCATAGCATATAAGCGGTTTGTGGCCCCGCCTGTACCTGACGTAGTGGCCCGCTGTTTCCCTCTGACTGGTGGAGCCGATGCAGTAGACTGAGCCTGGCCAGCCCGCTTTGGACAATCCTTCTTGTAATGGCCTACTTGGCCACACCCGAAACACGCGTCAATTCTGTCGCGGCATCTCCCCAAGTGCGTCTTTCCACAGTTATCACACGGTGGCCTACTCTGAGAACCTTAAGCCACACTGGCTTGGGACTGGGGTCAGTGGGTTCCTGTATTCCGGAATCTTTGATCATACGTGCCTCTAGGCACAGGTGCGCTGGCAGCTAAGGGTGCTGGAAATCGATTCCCATTACCTCTCCTTCCACCCTCGTGGCTGGATGTTTTAGCCCTCTTGCACTTGAACTCTTCCCTGTCATGTTGCCTCTCTTCGTCAGCTTGTTGCACGAATGTCATCAGTCGCCCGATGTCCATGTCACTCAACAGCATAGCTCCTCTCCCATCTCTCTTGGGTCCTCTGTTTAACCCATCTACATACATTCCCATCCTTCCCCTCATATCAGCAACCATGTCTGGAGCATAGCGGGACAGTTGCGTGAATTTCAACCCATATTCCTGCACAGTCATGGAGCCCTACTTTAGATTCAGGAACTCCCTCACCTTGGCTTCTCTTTTCTCTCTTGGGAAGAAGCGTCCCAAGAAGGACTCTTGAAACATTGCCCAAGTCAAACAGGGGGCATCATCCCTTCTGCCTTTCTTCCACTGGTCGAACCATAGTCTCGCCATTCCCTTCAGTTGGTAAGCGGCCAGTTCCACCCGATCAGCATCAGCTAAATGTATTACTTGGAACACCTTCTCAAGTTCCTCCACATATTCCTCAGGATCTTTAGTGGATGCAGACCCCGCAAACTCAGGCGAATTCATCCTCAGAAAATCTCAAACTTTAGAGGTTCCATGAGAGTCTATCCCACCTGCACCTTGCCTCACAGCAGGTGCTGCGACAACCTGGGCCAAAGTTTGAATAGCTTGGCGTAGCTCAGGATTCGAGACCTCATCTTGAGGGGGTTGCTCAACTGGGACAGCTGGATCCACGGGCCCCTCGGGTACTTGAGCCTCAGTTGGGTTAACAATTCGCCTGGCAGAACGTCCCCTTCCTCTAACAGCTCTTCTGGGAGGCATATTATCGATTCTGCACGTGTAGCGCACGAATTAGAAGATAGATTTCATAGAGTTCAACTCTATCGCACGAATTGGAATAAGAAAGAAGTGTAACCATTCCTAATGTCCCATAGCCTCCTGCTTATGAAGTGTGGTCGACAACACACACATGAACAAGACTCTACTAGACACGGCTTCATAGACCCCCTAGGACACTTGAACTCTGTGCTCTGATACCAAGTTTGTCACGCCCTGGGAGGGTACCCTTAGCGTGGCCGGCACTCAGAGACTATGGCTAGTCCCCAAGCGAACCACTTAGCCTCATCACGTCATTCAATCACATAATTCTAATGAACAGCGGAAAATACATGTAAATAAAGGGCATATCTCATCTAAAGTCTCAAAGAAATATAGATAAAATATTGAAGGCTAGTAGAAAGAACTAGCTCACAATCTCAACATCAATGCTCAACCCTTGTCTATGAAGCCTCTGTCACTAATCATGTGGTGCCAATGACAGACCCATGGCTACCCAAAGAAAAATAAGGAAATAGTCCAATCCTAACTCTAAAGCATGATGAAATAAAATAATGGTTCCTCCGGAGTAGGGGAGGCTCACCAAATCAGCTTCGAATTCCTGATCTTCAACGGAGCGCCTGTGGATGATCTCTAGTACCTGCCTCTGCATCATAAAACGATGCAATCCAGAGTGGACATCAGTACTTGGAATGTACTAGTATGTAAAATAGCTGAATGAAAAAGAAACCAGTAGAAAATACGGAAAGAAACATCAAGCCAAAATAAACATCATAATCACATCAACCGCCAGCTCGTCCATCCACGAAAGAGTACAGAGTGGACAAGTGACACACCATTACCTCAGACTCATCAATAGTCTCAACTCATCACATGGATCATCTCAGGGGTGTCCACCCCCATCCCATCCCATCTCATCTCATCTAAACTCGGAGTAAGGTACAAATTTTTCCGGGAGTTTCTTTTATCCGACAACACTCATGAGCCAGTGAATGTACAACAATCACCCTGATGTTGCCACAGTGGTTCCAAACTTGCCAGGTAAGGAACACTAGATTCCATATCCATATACCCGACATGGAATCAAACCGAACAGACCCCTCTATTGCTTTCAGGGACTGTTAAACCTCGAGGGCAACCATATATATATATATATATATATATATATATATATATATATATATATATATATATATATATATATGACGGTTTAAGCCTCTCCTACGTTTGGCGACGTAGTTAATGAGTTCGAGTGGGACTCACTCTGACTCATTTCGGTGCTCGATACTCCTCCCTACTCAATGCTCATAAAATCAACCTCAACCAGTCTCGTAGGGATTCACTCCCCGTCAACGACTGCCAGTCTCATAGGGACTCACTCCCCGTCCACGTCTGATATTTCACAGGGACTTTGGCCCTTTCATCAATTATCTCATAGGGACTTCCACCCTATAATCAACATCTCCTCAATGACCCAAGATTTTATAACCGTCATTAGGAAACAAGTCAATAACACATCGGAAGAGTTCATTTATAGAGACTCGTAAAACAATCAAAAAAGTTTCATCAATTCATCATCACAATCGACAATCTTAACTCAAAGATTTAGACTCAAGTTCAACATACATGCTTTTCAAGTTAGTCATGTAGGGTTATGCAAATTCCATGAAGGTATTCACTTTAAGAAAACAAATAGTACGATGATCATCAACATAGAAAACATGTAGTTTCAAATATAATTTTCAAGAAAATCCATCAAAGAAATCAAGCATGTAGACTCTTCAATCATCAACTCTTCTATGACCTCTATGGGGCACATGAGAGAACAACCCCATGTTTTAGTTTAGCCTTACATACCTGTGATGCAGCTGTTCAATCGGGTGATGTCGAGTATCTCTTCTCAAATGTCTCACCCCAAGCCCTTCTCTCCTCTTCTCAAGCCCTAGTCTTGTTAGATTTTTGGACTTAGAATAGGGGTTTTTAGGTTCTTTTCGTGTAGAAACGACCTTACTAGCCGTGTATTAGTGTTTAAGAGGGGTTAGGAATTGCCCGGAATGCCCCTTGAAATAAACTAGAAATTTCCAATTCGGAAAATACACGGTCCGGGACGTGGACCTATCGCGAACTGTGCATTTTTGGAAAAATGTTTCTAAACGAGTTTTCTCCATCCAGTTGAAAATCTGGAAAAACATACAAGTTCCCTCCGCGACAGGTGCATGTCGCGCCTCTATCGCGGACGGTCACTATTTTGTGACTTAGATAAAAAATTTATCTTTCGATCGGATCGTCCTAAAATTCGACCCGGACCATTTTCCCGCTCCATTTTTCATGCTGATCACGAATCTGGTCTCGGATTTGCCATACGAGCCCCGTAAGATGTGTTACGCGCATAACCTCACTCTAGGGGCATTTTGGTAATTTTACTGGGCGTCACAAGAATGGGCAATCTATGACTCAAATATCACATTAAGGGGTCGTTTGGTATGATGTATTGGGAGAAAGTAATCCATGTATTAAGTATGGTATTAGTTAATGCTATGTTTGGTGGGATTTTTGGACCATGTATAACTAATCCATGGTATTAGTTAATATCACATACATGGTATTAATTAATACCTCCCATTTGGTGGTATTAGCTAATATCTTGGATTAATACCATGGGATTAAATACATAAAGACAAAAATATCCTTCAAATTTTTTACATATTTTTGTTTTCTTGATTTTATATTTTATATTTGTAGTTTTGTACGAGTAAATTTATTTAAATAAATTAGCTTACAAATTTTATTTATTTGAGGGTTCATATTTTCATAATATAAAAATAAATAAATTTACCATGTCAAATTTTTAAATTTGATTTATTTGTTTCATATTTACATAATACACAAAAAATATTTTGACATGTCAAATTTTTTTATAACTAATTTTAGTTGAGTGATTTTATTGATATAATATAACGTCCAATTATGTTAGATATATTCTCAAAGTTGAGTAATCTCGTAAGATATAAACACTTTATTAAAAGTACAACTTTTTATGTGTAAATATAGATTGTCTATTTTACAATTATTTACCATCTTTTCTATTTTAATAATAGAGGGTCTATCTTTATTAAATTAAATATTGGCATTTTATTAGTGATGAATTCATTAAGATTATAACTATTTATTCTCAAATAATTCAAGTGAGAAAATAGCAAACATAATGACAAATTATTATTCTCCTAACTAGATAGAAGTCATAAAAATAATCTACTTTGATCTAATCACATGAAATAGAAAATCTCATAATAGTTCAAGGGCATAATGGAAAGAAACATTTTATAGAATTTTAATGGAAAACAATAAACCAAACATGGGATGAAAAATAATCCCTGCATAACTAATCTCTGCATTACTAATTCTTGCATTATTCATTTTTGTACCAAACGACTCCTATATAAATAAGCTAGTAAGAAAGAAACTAGCTCGACAAGTCTCAATATTAATACTCAACTCTAGTCTATGAAGCCTTTATCATAATCAAGTGGTGTCAATGAAAGACCCATGTCTACCTCAAAATAAAATAAAGCTAACTCAAGTCTAACTCTAGTAAGCAGGATGAAAATAAATGCAATGGTCCTCCGAAGTAAGGGAGGCTCACCAGCTCAGTTGAAATGCTCAGATCCCCAACGATGCGCCTGTTGACGATCTCTAGTACTTGCCTCTGCATCATAAAATGATGCAATCCAAAAGGAGACGTTACTATGTGGAATGTACTGGTATGTAAAATGGTTGAATGAAACAGAAACATGTAGAATAATATAAAAATAACATCAACTAAGAATATACTCAATCAAAATATCAAATGTCTATCTAAAGCAAGAATAAAGAGTAGATAAGTGACCCATCAACCAATCAAACCTCATCAATCAACTCAACTCAACTCAATGGAACTCAACTCAACTTGACTCGACTCAGAGTACTCAAGATGGAAACTTTCTGGGAGTTTCTCTTGTCCGACAACAATCACTTACGAGCTAGTGATTGTACAAAAATCCCGCTGATGTTGCCATAGCCGTTCCATACTTGCCAGGTAAGGAACGCCTGTGATCCACAAGGAATCTAACCTCTAAAGTACTTTATTGCTTTCAGGGACTTTACCTCAAGAGGAGACCATCTGAAGTAATGGTTCAATCCTCACCTACGATTAGCGACATAGTTAATGAGTGCGAGTGAGACTCACTCTTATCCATTTCGGTGCTCGATACTTCTCCCAAAACTCAATGCTCAGAAGATTCCTCCTCATCTCTATTAGTCTTATGGAGGCACTCATCAAATTAATTAGTCTCATCGAGACTCTCATCAACTCATGAACTCAAACTCTAAAGTCCTTTATTGCTTTCAGGGACTTTAACTCATCTCAATTAAGTCAATTCTCATTTAAGAACTCAAGGACTCAGATCATCATTAAGAAGTCATTTAGACAGAACTCAAAAACTCAATTATGGAGACTCATAGGATCATCAAGCTCAATTTACTCAACCTCATACTCACATCAAGATTACATTACCAGACACAAGTCAAGGCTCTAGACTCTATCCCTAGGTCCATTCATGCATGCCTTCATAAATATCACATAGGGTTTATACAATGGCTCATGAAAAGTATTCAATTTACGAAAACAAGTTTATGATGATCATCATCAACATATGAAAATACATGTAATAGATATAATTTTAAAGAAAGTGTTTCAAGAAACATGTATGGAGACTCATGAACTCTCAACTCCTCTGTTACCATCAATAGGGAACATGGGAGAACAATCTCATGCTTTAGTTTAGCCCTACATACCTAGTGTGAAGCTTCTGACAATCGATCCCCAAAGAACTCTCCTCAAGCTCCTCAAGTTTACGTTTCTCTTCTCTCCTCTTTAGCCCTACTCTTTTCAAGAACTTAGAATAGATTAGGAATGGGGTTTGAAACCCCTTTCACGCTCAAAATGAACCATTTTGATCGTGTTTTGAGTTTGGAAAGGTTGGAAAAGGTCTAGAATGCCACTCGTGAAATTTGGAAAAACGTTCACCTCGGAACAAGGGGGTCCGCGATGCAGACCTTGTCCATTTTGGATATTTTTCACCGAAAATTCTCCGAACGAGTTTTCTAATCCCGTAGAAAATTTTTGGACAAAAGTTAAGTGTTGGTCCACGGCAGGTGCGCATCGCACACTTGTGGCGCACCCTCATTAGAATTCGTTTTTGCATTGAAAAATTATCTTTTGATCCGGTTGCTCTAAAAATCAACCGAGACCACTCACTCAAATTTTTATGCTGAACGCATATCCGGCCTCAGATTTTTCATCGAAGCATGGGAAGACGTGTTATGCACACATCTCTCCTCTAGGGGTATTTTGATAATTTTACCAGGTGTTACATCATCTTTCCTTTGGGATCATTCTTCCTTGAATGATGAGTAAAGGTGGACATCAAGGCACGAATATAATCAGGACTCATCTCGATACTCACTCAATAACTCATATTCTTGACTCCTCATCAACCTCAACAAACTCTACTCAGACTCGAGAATAGACACATCAACTCAAGAATAGAAACATCAATTTAATCAAGGGTAAGAACATTACCTTCGACGTTCTCATCATCAGACATGAATAGATTCAAATATTTAGCTCACATCTCTTCCTTAGCTTCCCACGTGGCTTCCTCAATGAATTGATTTCTCTACAGGACTTTGACTGAGACGATCTCTTTGGTTCTCAACTTGCGAACCTAACAATCTAGGATTTGGACTAGAATCTCCTCATAGGACAAACTATCCTTTACTCCAATGCTCTCAATAGGGATCACCAAGGCAGGATCTCCCAAGCATTTCTTCAACATCGAGACATAGAATACATGATGAATTGCGTCTAACTCGGAAGTCAACTCTAACTCAAAAGCAACCTTCCCAATCTTCTTCACAATCTGATAGGGACCAATATAGCGAGGACTCAATTTTCCCTTCTTCCCAAATCTCATGAAACCCTTCATAGGTGATACTTATCAGTACACCCAATTATTTACCTTAAAGTCTAAGTCTCTTCTCCTCACATCAGTGTACAATTTCTAGCGACTCTTTGCAGTCTTCAAGCTCTCTTTAATGACCTTTACCTTCTCCATCGACTGAAAGAAAAAATTAGGTCTAATCAACTTGGCTTCTCCAACCTCAACCACCTAATTGGTGATCTACATCTTCTCCCATACAAGGCTTCATAGGGAGCCATTTGAATGCTTGCATGATAACTATTGTTATATGCAAATTCATTCAATAGTAAGTGGTCATCCCAATTTCGTTTGAAATCAAGGATACAAGCTCTCGACGTATCCTCTAATGTCTGAATTGTACGCTCAGCCTGACCATCTGTCTGAGGATGAAGTTGTACTCAGATTCACTTTAGTACCCAATCCCTTCTGGGAAGATCTCCGAAATTGGAAGGTGAATTGAGCTCTTCTATCCGAGATGATGGACAAGGGAAGTCCATACAATCTCACAATCTCACGGATGTATAACTTGGCATACTCCTCTGCAATGTTACTTGTCTTAACTACAAAGAAGTGAGTTGATTTGGTCATCCCATCCACAATCACCCATATGGAATCATGTTTCTCTCGAGGCCTCGGTAAACCAGTAATGGAGTCCATGTTGATCATCTCCCACTTCCACTCAGGAATCTCAAAGTTATGTGCCAATCCACATGGCCTTTGACGCTCAACTTTAACTTGTTGACAATTCGGACACTTAAAAACAAAGTCAGTGACAACCTTCTTCATTCCACTCCACCAATAGACTTTCGTCAAGTCATGGTACATCTTGGTAGATCCAGGATGAATGGAATATCTGGAGCTATGGGCTTCTGCCATAATTCTATCTGAATACTATCAACATTTGGAATGCACAATCTACTCTGGTATCTCAACACTTCATCTCCCCCTTTAGAGAAGACCATCACTTTCTATTTGTGGACAACCTCTTTCATTTGAAGTATGACAGGATCTTAGTCTTGCCCTTCTTTCACCTCGGCCACCAAAGATGAAGTTGACCCGTTCTAAATATTGACTCTTCCCTTATCATTCTCCTCATGTTGAACTCCCAATCGAGCCAATCGATGCACTTACTTCTCTAACTCCTTCTTTCCTTCCTCAAGATGGGTCGTGCTACCCATTGACAACCTACTAAGAGCATGTTAGCTTTACCTAGGTGGTATAGAATGATCATGTCATAATTCTTGAGCAACTCCAACCATCTCCTCTGTCGCAAGTTGCGCTCTTTCTGACTGAAGACGTACTGCAAGATCTTATGGTCGGTGAACACATCCACATACACTCCATATAAGTAGTGGCACTAGATTTTAAGTGCAAACACCACCACTGCCGACTTAAGATCATAGGTCGGATAGTTCCTCTCATGAACCTGAAGTTGTTTGGAAGCATAGGCTATCACTTTCCCTCTCTACATCAGCATTCAACCCAATCCAACTCTTGACGCATCACAATATATCAAAAAGTCCTTTGTCCCATCGGGCAAGGTTAAGACTGGTGTAGTAGTCAATCTAGTCTTCAACTCTTGGAAACTCCTCTCACATTCATCAGACCACTGAAATTTGACCTTATTCAGAGTCAGCTTGGTCAATGGTGCATATAGAGAAGAAAATCCATCAACAAATTTGCAATAATAGCTTGCTAACCCCAAGAAACCTCTTGTGTCAATTAGAGAGGTCGGTCTAGGCCAGTTTTAAACCACTTCAATCCTTTGGGAATCTACTTGAATACCATCACCCAAAATAATATGGCTAGGAAATCCATTGACTTAAGACAAAACTCACATTTTAAGAAATTTGCATACAACTCATGGTTCTTAAGAGTCTATAGCACAACTCTGAGGTGATTGGCATGCTCTTCCTCATCTCTTTAATACACCAATATGTCATCGATGAACACGATCACAAACATATCAAGATATTGTCTGAACACCCTATTCATCAAGCCATGAAGGTTGTAGGTGCATTTGTCAACCCAAAGGACATGACCAAGAACTCAAAATGGTCATATCTGGTCCTAAAGGTTGTCTTTGGAATATTACATTCCCTCACTTTCAACTGATGGTAGTCAGATCTGAGGTCTATCTTTGAAACACAAGAGGCACCCTGAAGTTGGTCAAATAGATCATTTATCCTAGGGAGAGGATATTTATTCTTCATCATGACCTTGTTCAGTTGTCTATAGTCAATACACATTTTGAGAGACCCACCTTTAATTCGCACGAATAGGATAGGAATGCCCCAAGGAGAAACATTCGGCCTGATAAAGCCCTTCTCTAACACGTATCTCAACTACTCTTTCAACTCTTTCAACTCTGGGGGGGTCATCCTATAAGGTGGAATTGAGATAGGTTGGGTATCGGGAAGAACATCTATCCCAAAGTCAATCTCCCTATCAGAGGGACTCTAAGCAGATCCTCAGAAAACACTTCAGGAAACTCATTCACAATCGGGACTGACTCAAGACTGATTCAAGAGTTAGAGACTCAACATCATCAGACTTAACTCGCACGAGGTGATAGATACAACCTTTGGAAATTAGCTTTATTGCCCTAAGGTAGGAGATAAAATTTCCCTTAGGTGCAACAGAATCACTCTTCCACTCTAGAACCGGTTCATTCAGGAATCGGAACTTAATTGTTCGGGCTCTACAATCAACAGAGGCATAATAGGCATGACGCCAATCCATGCCTAGAATTACATCAAAATTAGTCATCTCTAACTCAACCAAATCAATAAGAGTATCCGTATGATAGATGGGCATTGTATGATAGATGGGCCTTATACAAGTTCTATAGATTCTTTCAGCTCGAATAGACTCACTCGTTGGAGTAGAAACATCAAAGGGTTCAAGAAGACTCTCAGGGGTTCTATCAAATCTACTGACCACATAAGGAGTTACAAATGATAATATGGCACAAGGATCCATCAAAACACAACAATCAAGAGTAAAGACTCGAATCATACCCGTCACAACATCTAGGGAGTTCTCCTGATCTTGGTGATTACCCATGGCATACAAATTGTAACACCTGACAAAATTACTAAAATACCCTAGAAGAGAGATATCTGCATAACGCATCTTCCCATGCTCAAATGGTAAATTCGAGGCCGGATTTGCGATCAGCACAAAGAATTTGAGTGGAAAAAATAGTCTCGGTTGATTTTTAGAGCAATCGGATTAAAAGTTAATTTTTCGATGCGGAAACACGAACCAGTGAGGGTGCGCAATAGGTGTGTGATGCGCACCTGCCGTAGACCAACACTTAGTTTTATCCAAAAAAAATTCTACGGTATTAGAAACCTCGTTCAGAGAATTTTCAGCTAAAATATCAAAAATAAACCCAGTCCATATTGTGGACCCCATGTCTCGAGACAGACTTTTTTTTAGTTTCGTGAGGGGCATTCTAGACCTTTCCAAACCCCTCCTGGACTTAATATATGACCAAAACAGGTCGTTTGAAGTATAAAAAGGGTATAAACCCTATTCTAAATCCTTTAAAATCTTTAACAAAAAGACTAGGGCTTGAGGAAAGAGGAGAAAAGTTTGAGATTGAGGAATTCAAGAGGAAATCCTCAAAGCGATTGTTGAGAGCTTTCTCCCAGGTATGTAAGGCTAAACTAAAAGTATGAGATTTTCCTCTCATATGCCTCGTAGAAGGTCATAGATGAGTTGAAAGTCTAATGAGCCTACATGCATAATTCTTGACGGTTTTTATTAAAATCTTATTAAATTCATATATTTTCCTATGTTGATGATCATCATAAACTTATTTTCTTGAATTAACTATTTTCATGAGAAATTGCATAATCCTACATGACTAGTTTGAAAGCATACACGGAACTTAAGAATTGAGTCTAGAGCCTTGATCGGAGGATGTCGATTATGATTGTGATTGTGATTGTGATTGTGATAAGAGAATGATGATTAGTTGATAGAATTTGATAGTCCTGTGAGTCTTCATGAATGAACTCTACTAATTTGTCTATTCGATTGTTCCCTTACGATTGTTCAAATCTTAAGTCATTGATTGACATGTTCCTTGATGGGAGGGTTAAATCCCGTATGAGATTGATTGATGAAAGGGTCTAAGCCCCTATAAGATTGATTGATGATAGGGTTAGAAGTCCCTATGATTTGATTGGTTTGATTGGATTGATTGTCTTATGAGCATTGAGTCATAGGAGGAGTATCGAGCACCGAAAGAGTACGAGCTAGTCCAACTTGCACTCATCAAACTACGTTGCCAAATGTAAATGAGGATTAGAACCATCACACTATATTGTGGTTTCCTCTTGATTAGAAGTCCATGAAAGCAATAAAGGACTTAGTTGATTGTGCTTCCCTTTGGGATTCGATTCATTCCTTACCTGGCAAGTTTGGAATAGTTGTGGCAATATCAGCTTGACTGTTGTATATTCATTGGCTCATAAGTAATTATTTTCGGATAAGAAAAACTCCCAGAAAGTTCCCACCTTGAGTATTCTGAGTCGAGATGAGGTGAGATGTGATGAGATAAGTTCCTTGAGATGAATCTGACTTGATTAATGAGGTTGATGGGTCACTTGTCTACTCTTGATTCTTGCATAAATAGACATTTGACATTTGATTTGATGATTATTTTATATTATTCTGTCGGTTTCTGTTTCATTCAGCTATTTAACATGCCGTACATTCCACGTACTGAAGCCACTCGGCGCTACATCATTTCATGATGTAGATACAAGAGTTAGAGATCGTCAATAGGCGCACCGTTAAGGAATCGAGGCGTTCAGCTGATTGGTGAGCCTCCCCTACTCCGGAGGATTCACTACATTTATTTCATTTTGCTTTAGAGTTAGACTTGATTTAGCTTTATTTTTATTGAGGTAGTCATGGGTCTATTCTTGGCACCACTTCATAGTGATAGAGGCTTCACAGATGATAGTCAAATGTTGATGTTGAGATTGTTGTGCTAGTTCTTTCTTCTAGCCTTTACATTAAATATATAGTTATTTTAAGAACTAGATGAGATCTGCCCATTTACTCATCATTTATCTTCTGCTGATCAGTAGAGTTTATTTAATTGAATGGATGTGATGAGACCAAGTGGTTTGCTTGGAGACCAGCAGTAGTCTCTAGGTGTCGGCCACGCCTAGGGTACCCTCCCGGTGCATGACACAAATGGCTTGTAGCTCCGTTTGCGCCAGACGTAGTACCTTTCTGGTTTCCTCTGGCTGGTGGGGCTAGTGCATAAGATTGCGCCCGATCAGCCCACTTTGGACACTCAATCTGAAATTGACCCCACTTGGCCACACTTGAAACAAGCATCACTCCCCTCTCGATATCTACCCAAGTGTAATCTGCCGCACTTAACACATGGTGTCTTACCCTGCGAACCTTGAGCCACATTAGCTTGTGACTGAGATCTTTGGGCTCCAAAGTTTTGAGACCTCTGATCATTCCTATTTTTGGGCGTAGGTGCACTATCAGATGATGGTGCAGGCCCTGACTGGAATTTGTTACCATTCCCTCTCTTTCTAGCCTCATGGTTGCATGTCTTAGCCCTCTTACTTCTGAACTCTTCTCTGTCATGTTGTCTCTCCTCATCAGCTTGTTGCACATAAGTCATCAACCTCTCAATGTCTATATTGCTCACAAGCATAGCTCCCCTCCCATCTTTCTTTGTCCCTCTATTCAGCCCATCAACATACATCCCTATTCTCACTCTCATGTCAGCAACCATATCTAGAGCATAGTGAGATAGCTGAGTGAACTTCAGCCCATACTCTTGCACTGTCATAGAGCCCTATTTCAAATTCAAGAACTCTCTTACCTTGACCTCCCTTCGTTCTCTTGGAAAGAAGCGCCCCAAGAAAGCTTCCTTGAACACTGCCCAAGTCATTAATGGGGCTTCCTCTTCTCTACCTTTCTTCCATTGATCATACCATAGTCTGGCCACACCCTTGAGCTGGTAAGAAACCAGTTTAACTCTATCAACATCAGCCACATACATCACTTGGAATACCTTTAAAAGGTCCTCCACATAGTTGTCAGGATCCTCGGTGGATGCAGACCCTGTGAACTCAGGCAGGTTCATCCTCAAGAATTCCCAGACTCTAGATGTGTACTGTGCATCCTGCCGACTGCTCCTTGACTCGCAATTGGTGTTGAGACTGCCTGGGCTAGAGTTTGAATAGCTCGGCGAAGCTCAGCATTAGAAACCTCAGCTTGTGGGGGCTGCTCAACGGGTACAGCTTGATCCACGGGCTCCTCATGTCCTTGAGGCTCGAGTAAGTTAACATTTTGCCTGGCAGGACGCCCTCTACCTCTGACGACTCTTCTGGGAGGCATGATCACAATTCTGTAACGTATAGAGCACGAATTAGAAGAGAGTTTCATAGAGTGTTAACTCTATCACACAAATCAGATTATGAAAGAAGTATAACCATTCTTAATCTCCTATAGCCTCTTGCTTATGAGGTGGTGCACAACACAACCATAAACCAGACTCTACTAGACACGACTTCATAGACTCCTTAGGACACTTGAACTATGTGCTCCGATACCAAGTTTGTCATGCCCCGGAAGGATACCCTGGACGTTGCCGACACTTAAAGACTATTGCTAGTCCCCAAATGAACCACTTGGCCTCATTACATCCATTCATTCAATATATAACTCAGAATACTCAGCGGAAGACTAAAGATAAGAATGAGTAATCTATGACTCCAATATCATATTAAATAAATAAGATAGTAAGAAAGAAACTAGCTCGACAAGTCTCAACATCAATACTCAACTCTAGTCTATGAAGCCTCTATCATTAGCAAGTGGTGCCAATGAAAGACCCATGGCTACCTCAAAATAAAATAAAGCTAACTCAAGTCTAACTCTAGTAAGCAAGATGAAAATAAATTCAATGGTCCTCTGAAGTAAAGGACGCGCACCAACTCAGCTGAAATGATCAGATCCTCAACGATGCGCTTATTGACGATCTCTAGTACCTGCCTCTTCATCATGAAATGATGCAGTCCAAAAGGGGACATCAGTATATAGAATGTACTGATATGTAAAATGGTTGAATGAAACGAAAACAGGTAGAATAATATAGAATAATATCAGCTCAGAATATAATCAATCAAAATATCAATTGTCTATCTAAAGCAAGAATAAAAAGTAGTCAAGTGACCCATAAACCAGTCAAACCTCATCAATCAACTCAGTGAACACAGCTTAACTAGACTCAGAATACTCAAGGTAGGAACTTTCTGAGAGTTGCTTCTATCCGACAACAATCACTTATGATGCAGTGATTGTACAAAATTCCCGCTGATGTTGCCACAGTCATTCCATACTTTCCAGGTAAGGAACGCTTATGATCCACAAGGAATCTAACCTCAAAAGTCCTGAATTGCTTTCAAGGACTTTACCTCAAGAGGGGACCATCTGAAGTAATGGTTCAATCCTCACCTACGCTTGGCGATGTAGTTAATGAGTGCGAGTGGGACTCACTCTTACCCATTTCAGTACTCGATACTACTCCCAAGACTCAATGCTCATAAGACTCCTCCTCATCTAAATTAGTCTCACGGAGGTACACATCAACTCAATTAATCTCATTGAGACTCTCATCAACTCATGAACTCAAACTCTAAAGTCCTTTATTGCTTTGAGGGATTTTAACTCATCTCAACTAACTCAATTCTCATTTAAGAACTCAAGGACTCATATCATCATTAAGAAGAAGTCATTTAGATAGAACTCAAATATGGAGACTCATAGGATCATCAAACTCAACCTCATACTTACATTAAGATTACATCAACATACTCAATTCAAGGATCTAAACTCCATCCCTAGGTTCATTCATGCATGCCTTCACAAATATCACATAGAGTTTATACAATGTCTCATGAAAAGTATTCAATTCAAGAAAATAAATTTATGATGATCATCAATGTATGAAAATACATGTAATAGATATAATTTTTAAGAAAATATTTAAGAAAGTATTTGAAGAAACATGTACGAGGACTCATGAACTCTCAACTCCTCTATTACCATCAATGAGGCACATGGGAGAATAATCTCATGCTTTAGTTTAGCCTTATATACCTGGTGTGAAGCTTTTGACAATCAATCCTCAAAGAACTCTCCTCAAACTCCTCAAGTTTACGTTTCTCTTCTCTCTTCTTTAGCCCTAGTCTTTTCAAGAACTTAAAATGGCTTAGGAATGGGGTTTAAAATCCTTTTTACGCTCAAAATGACCCATTTTGATCGTGTTTTGAGTTTAGGAGGGATTGGAAAAGGTCTGGAATTCTCCTCACAAAATTTTAAAAAACGTTCGCCTCGGAACTAGGGGATCCGCGATGCGGACCTTGTCCATTTTGGGTATTTTTGCAAAAAATTCTCCAAATGAGTTTTCTAATCCCGTAGAAAATTTTTGGACAAAAGTTAAGTGTTGGTCCACGGCAGGTGCGCGTCGCACACCGATCGCGCCCTTACTGGAATTCGTTTTCGCATCGAAAAATTATCTTTTTATCCGATTGCTTTCAAAATCAACCGAGACCACTTTCCCACTCAATTTTTCATGTTGAACGCATATCTGACCTCAGATTTGTCATCAAAGCATGGAAAGATACATAATGCGTACATCTCTCCTCTAGAGGTACTTTGATAATTTTACCGGGTGTATAAGAAGCATTTACACTAGATACGAAGGTTGGTAGTGGAACCGGGAGGTACTGATTCTCGTCCACAACCGCTCTGGTCTAGTACTGGTTTTCGCCTCGGTCTAGTGTAGTACCGGTACGACCCGGCTTATAGGGTACCGCTAAGGGTAATGGGAAGGAAACCTACTTTTATGCCGGTGATTACCGGTTCTAAAATACTTGTACCGGTCCGGCATCCAATCCGATTTACCAGTTGAAATTAAAAAATTAAAATTTGGGATTGCATCATTGGGGGTGGGGCCCACCCCAATGGCTCTTTTCAGCGTTTTAGCCGTTTCAACGACTACTTTAATTTTTTTTAATTGTAAATTTTTTTTTTCAAAATTACCTCCCACGATTCCATCTATAAATACCCCCACCCCTTTACATTTTTTCATTCAAATTCCCTCAATCTTACATTCTTTATTTCTTACTCAACTTTCTCAACTCTCTCAATTCTCTCTACTATCAAATTAATTATAATATATTTATTATTTACCCTCTCAAGTCTCAATTAGTAAATTCTTAATATTATGTAGTTAATAAGTTTGATAATTTTGGTTGGCTATTTTTGAATTTGGAGCAAATTTTGCTGGATCAATCTGAACCAAATTCAAGCTTCAAGTTTCATCAACTTCGACTTCTACGTCTGCTTTTACGTAGACGTTCAGTACATTCCTTCCAACTTACAAATTTTATCTTATTAGTTTTTATTCTTTATTAGTTGAATTATTTACTTTTTTTTGTATTCATAATTTCATATAATCTTTGCTTGTATCATTTTATTTAACATGGATTCTGGTAGAAAAGGAAAGAAAAAAAATACTTTTTTGGTCGAATTGCTAACACTTTAACCGGTAAAAGTAAATATAAGGCCCCACTTATGAGTAGTATGAAGAATGCAAGAAAATAAGCTTTGGAACTTTTTGGACTGTCAGCTTCTATGAGGGTTTTTACGAGCCTAAATCATTGCACGACTCGTATGTTGGTTCGTAGAACCTGGCGCTGACTTGGTGAAATTGGGAGTTTTCAGAGATTCAATCTACGACTCAGCAGATGGCCCGTAAAATCTTCTACGAGTCATAGATCGTGTCGTGGAATGTAAATCAGAGAAGGATCTCTGAAATTCTGAAAATTTATTGGACGAAACTCCCTATCTACAGTCCGTAGAATGGACTACGGTCCATAAATGGTGACTCGTAGTCCTGTCCGGCCAAATTTCAAAAGGGGCAGTTTTGTCTTTTCTCAGTATTTTATGCCAATACTAAGTCGTTTTGACCTCTAAGGGACCCTTTATCAGCCCTCTTAGCCCTAATCCCTCTCATTCCTCTTCATTCTAAAAATACCCTAAGTCCCAAATCCTCTCAAAATACTCTCAAGTCTTCAAGCTTTCAAGAAGAAGGAAACAAGCTAGGGTTTTGTTTCTTCACTTCCAAATTGGATTTTCTCTTCATTAAGTTGACAAGGTATGTGGGTTTTAATTGTGGAGACCTTTCCTCCTCAAGCTCAATCATTTATCTTTCCCTTTGTATTTTCCTCAAGTTATGGTAATACATGATGATTTTATGAGCTCATTCTTATAATGATAATATGTAGTATTTTATGATGGTCATCCTAGTACATTATCATGTCATGTAATATCGTATGAGAATATGATTTTATATGAGGGTTTGATGGTGTCCTAATAAAGTTTTCTCATGTTGATGGGTGGGTTATTTTCAATAATGCTCAAGGGCTTTATTATACCTCTTTCATGGCATTTAATTATGAATTGCATGATTTCAATTTTGTGTACATGTACCTACCATGAATTGATTTAAAGCTTATTGCATGATTTCAATTTTGTGTACATGTACCTACCATGAATTGATTTAAAGATGCAAGCCAAGTCCCTAAGTCATGAATGTTTTGTGGCAAGATATGTATGATAAGCATGTTGAGACTAAAAAGGGGGGTGACAAGTATGCTATGAGCTCATGAGCATGATGTGAATGACAAGTATTATGTAAAGTCCTAACTTTGACTTTACAAGTTATGATTAATGAGCTACTCCAAGAATGATACTAAGATATTTTGAGACTATGCATGCAATAACTATGATTATGTTTCAAGTATTCTGTGGGATTGTGACCTAGCACTGAGAGGACGATGGTAGTCTCCCATGGTCCCATAACTATGTGTCACCATAGGTTTATGATATTAATTCCCTACATGGGCTTGTACCTACCGAAAAGGCAATGCCATAAGGTATGAATATTTGTTGAACCTACCAAAAAAGCCATGTCATAAGGTAAAGATAAGATGTGAAACTCACCAAAAGGCTATGCCGTAAGGTGGTGGCACTTTCCGAAAAGGTCATGCCGTAAGGATAGTGTTAGGTCTACCTTGGAAAAGTAGACCGCTCCTTTGCGATGTGGAGTGAACATAGGGATTCCAAGTAGTAGCTCGCTTGGTTTATATGTCGGTTATGGTCCCTTCCCACTATGTATGTGATGTCATGTGAATTGATGATTTTTCATGCATGTTCCTTTATGCAATTTCCTCCCATGTCATATTGAGCCTATATCCATTGTTTATGATATCACATCTTGATCACTAATGATTTATGTTTTTTGACACATTTGCACCCACATACTTAGTACATTATAAGTACTAATGCATACTTTTTGCCTGCATGATGTAACCATAGCTCTGTACCATCCTCCTCCTCCACGTGGCTAGATGTTCCGGTTGAAGACTGTTGGGTGAGTCCTCCACATCCGGGGACAAGATTCTGCTTACTTTCATGCTTTGTTTAGACTCATCTACTTTTGGATACTACCTATTGAGGGTGAGCCCCAGAGATATCTTGATCCCCGTCATATTCATAATTAGAGGTGTTGTTCGATATTGTGATGGGTTATGTATGAATAAGCTCAACTCCATATGCTTTTGTCTTATGAAAGGCCTTCCTTAGTCCCATACTCCCTTTTGTGTTAAATTCTTGATGATGGTGATGAGATGAAAGTCCCAAGTCCTTAATTGCCCCCATAACGTGAGTCATATTTACCCCCTTAGAAATTACTTGCTATGTGATCCATGAACATCCTCTTTCCTACAACATCTCCATAGCGTGAGTCCAAAGTCCCATTTCCCTTAGGAATTACATGCTATATTTTTGTTGCTCTTTTATGCTTCTGCAAAATCTTTGCATGCTTCATAGGCTTGCTTGGGACCCCCTCGGGTTTCCATTCGTCGTGTCACGTCTAGACCCTTGATTTGGGGCGTGAAAAATAAATCAAGTGGTAGTTTTTCAAAATCTAAAACAAGAAAACCGTCGCTTAGAATTAATACGGAAGATGTTACACATGTTAATGATACTTGTTTTAATATTGATTCTAATACCGAGTTAGATCATGAATTTCTTGAACAAAGATTTGGTAATTTTAATGAGAACTTAGGTGAAGATGATAACAAAATTAATGAAGATGATGATTTTTTTATGATGATTAAACACAACCACCATATACTACTACTACTTCCTTCGCTCCCGTTCCCCCCGTACATCCATCGGCATCTAGTAGGCCCAAGACCAAACGTGTAAAAAAATCTATTGTTTGGAAATTTTTGAAACAAAATGAAGATAAAACTAAAACAATTTGTAATAGATGCAAACATGTTTCAAACCATAAAACATCGGAAAAGGGGGGTGAAACGGATCATTTAAAAAATCATTTAATGCATTATTGTAAATTAGAATTTTTGCAAGCTCAAGCTATAGCGGATGCAAAAAAACATGGAATTCCCCTTCCCAAACCATCCGTAGAAGTAGAAGGTTCAAACATGGTTCTGTCACAGTTAAACCCTTCTAATGTTTCTGGTTCTAGTATACATAACCCTTATAGTAGACAACAGGACCTAGAAGAACTTGCTAAAATAGTTGTTGTTATTGGTTTACCATTTAATTTTGCTGAAAATTTGGGTTTTATTCACTATATTCAAATTGTTTATAACTCATTGTTCAATGGTTTTTCAAGAAATGCAAGTAAAAAAGCAGTTTTTGATTATCAAGGTCAACATGTACAGTATCTTCGTTGTTTATTTGCATATAATACTTGTAAATAATCAATTACTTCTTATATGGGTCGTAGTATAGCTGCTAATGATCATTTCATAATTACCAGACATTGGATTGATAGAAAATTAGTTATTGTCAAGGCACGATTTCTCGAACCCTGATGGCGTCTACTAACCCCATGTAGACAAGCCAAAATCCTACGGCCCGTAGCATACGCGGTGGGCCATACAATACTCACAATAATAATAATAATAAATAAAGGAGGAATAAATAAGAAATGCAGAAGCAAATCATGACATAAGTAGATACAAAAGCTAAATCCCGACCCAAGAATAATGATGTGGCAAAAACAGGAGCTAAATAAATACAGTATCCAAAAGAGACCCAGACATATACAGATGATCAGACTGAATATAAATGGGTCTAAAGTCTGTCAAGAGATAAATGACAGAATAAACAACTCCTGAATAAAGGACTCGATCAGCGGGGCGGCAGGCTCACCGGATCCTCCAAAATGTGACTCCTCAGTCCGCACGATCGCGATGCCTACGCTGACCCACACCTGGCTCTGCACCACGAGAAGGCACAACAAGTGTAGCATGAGTACCACAATAAAGTGATACCCAGTAGGCTAGGCCGACTAGAATCAATAAATATAACATAATAATAACGAGGTAAGTAAAACAAGCAATATCAATGAGAAAACAAATATCAACATGACATAATGTAAATACCCAATGGACAACAATAGTAACAAACTTGGGCACCCCTAGCCCGAATAATAAGAAAATCTCGAAGCCACCACTAGGCAATTAATATCATACCTCTCTCATAGCCTGAACCAATATAGTATCAAATACCGAAACACAGGAATAATAAGCAAGTAAGTAAGTAAATGTGGAAAGTAAAAACGAATATAACAAGCAAAACTTACCTGGCGTCCCATACCACCGGCAAGTACAAACAGTCAAAGCAAAACCCACCGTGACTTCCCCCGTAAGCCCGGTGGACACAACAAGAATATAAGCAAGGAAATGGGGGCAGAAATTAAGTAAGTAGAACCAAATCCGTCAACTAAAACAACACCCGCTCGAGCGAAACACCCACCCCTAGGATGACGCGAGCCACAATCCATATAAACCAACCTCAATGGCAATATGCGCGAACATGCTCAGTGTAGGTCGACCTCTATGACGACACAAGCAAAGGCTTAGCATAGCTCAATCTCTATGAAAAATGCGAGCTAAGTAGGGCGTGCGCATCAACCGCTATGACCGCTATACAAAACAACATCAACAACAATCTCAAAATATTGGAATTCTACTACTAAGGATCTCACGATGCAACTCTCACAATAGATTATATCCACACATCCCATACTCTACGTACCCCCCCCTACGGCACCACAAGCCTACCGGACACAACTCAAATCGTCCCGTCTACGTCCCGCGACGGGACCCCAAGTTCACTAGTGAGGGGTAACAATATAAACGAGGTCAAATCAACCTAAAGATCATCCCTCACTAGCCACTATCATATTACATTTATTCAAACCAGTCTCACATTTGCTACGAGGTAAACCGAGCCTACCTGGGCGCTGACAATAGCCAAAACGAGCAAGAATAGCCCCAACATTGCAAACCGGCTCACAAATCAACGAATACCTATCAAATATATATTCTAGACATCAATAGGAGCGTTTTGATACCCATATTGCAATACAAAAATTGCCGGGTCAAGCGGGCCTAAAAATGAGCCCTCGAGTCCGAAGCTCCAAAAAATATTTCGAACACACTGGGTCGTCCCTCATGATTTATGGGACTCATGGTTCGAATTTGAGCTCTAACAGACCACCAAAAGGTCCTCAAACGCTCAAATTACACAAACTAATTAGCGCGAATTGACAATACGACATTCAAAAATTTCGAGACTTACCCGCGGTGATCACCCTAGCTCCAAGACCAACAATCAATCCTCAAACACCCAAGAAGCTAGCAAAAATCATTGGGTTTAATTATAGTTAGTAAACACCCCCAAAATCACTAAAAACGAGCTAAGGGCGAAGAAATTACCTTAATAGCGCGATAACAATCGACCCCACATGTTCCAATATCAACACCCACGAATTTCCACTCAAAATCCACCAAGAAATCGCCACCCTAACCCTTATGTTCTTTCAAAAAACGAGATAATGAGACATGGGGGCTAAGGGGCTGTTTTGGAGGATTAAATAAGCTGGGCCCAATTGTTTACTCTTATTAATTAAAAAAGACACGTATGGTATAAGGGAATCAGCAGCCCAAGTGGCCTTAGGCCAAACTATTCTCCAACGTGGGCCAGGTTCGAACCCCACTAGCAGCGCCCCTTTATTCAATTTTTTTCATTTTTTAACAGCAGTTGAAAACTTCTTATCAATTTCGTCGGTTATTTCGAAACTCAAACGGAGTCCGATTTTAACAAACTTTATATGCACTCATATGTTTTTCGACGTTCCGGATCCAACGGAACCATCTGGTTTTTCATACGACGCTCCGATATGGCTGAAATAGCAGAAAGACAGCAGCTGGAAACAGCTTTTTATCAATTCTCTTGGAATTCCGTCGGTTATTTCGAAACTCAAATGGAGTCCGATTTTAACAAACTTTATATGCACTTATATATTTTTTCGACGTTCCGGATCCAACGGAACCATCTGTTTTTTCATACGACGCTCCGATATGGCTGAAATAGTAAAAAGACAACAGCTGGAAACAACTTTTTATCAATTTTCTTGGAATTCCGTCGGTTATTTCGAAACTCAAACGGAGTCCGATTTTAACAAACTTTATATGCACTTATATGTTTTTCGACGTTCCGGATCTAACAGAATCGACGAAATCGCGATCGGAGGTCATTTTCTCAAAAAGAGTCATTGAGTTCCTTTAACGAATAAGGAACTCGGGGGGGCCAAAATCACAACGAAAACCCCGGGAATCGAAATGACACCTCCCCTAGCCTAAAATCATCATTTAAAACTGTTAGGAATCGACGGAAATGCAATAGGACGCACCGTTTGACGGGAAATGCAATATGGCTCCACTTTTACTCGTAAACTTCAAAACTTACAAAATCGAGCCTAAAATCAAGCCGAACTCATCCGGAAGCAAACCAATAGTCTATCTTGACTATTTTCAACGTTACAGAGCTAATGGAAGTGACAAAAATGGGTTTTGATGCTCCGATCAATAAGTGCTCCCTTTTTGGGCCATTTCCTTAAGCCTTAAGAACTAAATTTCCATATGTTAGCTCAAAATCTTCCGTGAGGTTCCAGGAACCAAATCGAGACTTCACCTAAGTCATATTCGATATTTCGGAGCTAACGGAACTGTCAGAGCTCGATTCTGACATCATTTGCTAAGATTTCACTTTTTGGTGCACTTAACTTAAGCTTAAGTTCCAAAAATGAGGAAAATGAGATATTTATGAATTTAGTCACCGGGGCACCGGACTACCGGTCCCAGCAGGTCGTATACGACCTGGGGTAACTGTATATACGCTCTAAATATGAAAAAAATACATGAAAAATATAATTATGGTCATACGGGTCATCACAATATCCCCTACTAAATGGGACTTTTGCCCTCAAAAGTCAAAGTGAGAAAGGTACCTGGAGTCTCGAACAAGTGTGGATACTGAGTCCGCATGTCCCGCTCTATCTCCCAGGTAGCCTCCTCGATTGGTCTGCGTGCCCAGCAAACCTTCACAACCGGAATCTCCTTAATCCTGAGCTTCCTCACATCTCTAGCAATAATAGCCTCAGGCTGCTCAATGACTGAAAGCTGGTCATCAACCTCCACCTCAGTTGTATCCTGCCGAAGCACATGTGACGGGTCCGATATATACTATCGGAGCATGGAGACATGAAATACAGGATGTACTGCTGACAACTCAGGTGGTAAGGCTAGTCTGTAGGCAACCTCCCCAATCATCTCAAGTATCTCATATGGCCCAATGTACCTCGGACTAAGTTTGCCTCTCCGGCCGAACCTCCGTACGCCCTTCATGGGCGAGACACGCAGAAACACCCTATCACCCACGCTAAACTCCAACGGTCGACGCCTACGATCTGCATAAGACTTCTGCCTACTCTGGGCCTCGCGAAGTCTATCCTGAATCACACGGACCCTATCAACGGTATCCTGAAGTAGCTCAGAACTCTTGTGCGTCATCTTGTGAGCGCTAAACCAACCAATCGGCGACCTGCAGCGTCTACCATATAATGCCTCAAAAGGAGCCATGCCAATGCTGGAGTAGTAACTATTATTATAAGAAAACTCCGCTAATGCCAAGTACCTGCTCCAACTACCGCCAAAATCAAATACACAAGCCCGCAACATATCCTGTAGTACCTGAATAGTCCGCTCGGACTGGCCATCTGTCTGGGGTGAAATGCTGTGCTCAACAAGACATCAGTGCCCAACTCACGCTGAAATGCCCTCCAAAATCGAGAAGTGAACTGAGTACCACGATCTGAAATGATAGAAACAGGCACCCCATGCAATCTCACCACCTCAGAAACATACAACTCCGCCAACCTCTCCGCTGTCCAAGTCGTCTGAGTAGCTAGGAAGTGTGCGGACTTGGTCAATCGATCCACGATGACCCAAATCTGATCATGACCCCTAGGCGAACGAGGAAGACCTGTGATGAAGTCCATAGTAATGTTCTCCCATTTCCATAAAGAAATAGGGAGGCACTGCAACTCACCGGCCGGTCTACGATGCTCAACCTTAACCTGCTGACAGGTCAAGCACCTAGACACAAAAGTAGCTATCGAGCTCTTCATGCCCCGCCACCAATACAATTGTCGAAGATCCCTATACACACGAGCCGTGCCAGGATGAACTGAGTACCTAGTACTATGGGCCTCTCTCAACAAGGCCTGGATCAAATCACCAACCTTAGGACCCGCAAGTCTACCATGAACCCAAAGTACCCCATCAGAATCAATCTTAGCCCACTCGAACTCACCACTAGCAACCCGCTCTCTCAGCTCAACTAAACTAGGATCCTCGAACTGGCGACGACGAATCTGATTATATAAGGCCGAGCTAGACTCAACATGAGTTGTAACTCTATTTGGAGATGAAAGATCCAACCTAACCAAGCTGTTAGCCAAGGACTGGACGTCCCGAGCTAAAGGTCTCTCCGAAGCTGGTAAGGCTGCCAAACTACCCAAGCTGACTGCTCTCCTACTCAAGGCATCCGCTACCACATTAGCCCTGCCCGGATGATAAAGAATACTCAAATCATAGTCCTTCAGAAGCTCAACCCATCTCCGCTGTCTAAGGTTAAGCTCCCTCTGACTTAGAATGTACTGTAGGCTGCGGTGGTCAGTGTAGATATCACAATGCACTCCATATAGGTAGTGTCTCCAGATCTTGAGCGCAAATACTACCGCCGCCAACTCTAAGTCATGAGTGGGGTAGTTACGCTCGTGAGTCTTCAGCTGGCGAGAGGCATATGGCCCTCCTGCATCAAGACACAACCCAACCCAATACCTGAGGCATCACAATATACGACATACGGCTGACCCTCGACCGGTAATGCTAACACTGGGGCTGTAGTCAATAACTTCTTTAGCTTTAGAAAGCTGGACTCACACTCCGAGGACCACTGAAAGAAACCTCTTTCTTCGTCAATCTAGTGAGGGGTGCAGCAATAGACGAGAAACCCTGAACAAACCGACGGTAATACACGGCTAGACCCAAGAAGCTACGAATCTCGGTAGGAGTAGTAGGTCTAGGCCACTCACGAACGGCAACCACCTTGGCTGGATCGACACTAAGCCCAGCACTCGATACGACATGGCTAAGGAAAGCAACAGACTCCAACCAAAACTCACACTTTGAGAACTTAGCATAAAGTCGCTCAGTCCTCAAAGTCTCCAACACAATTCGTAGGTGCCGCTCGTGCTCTACTCGACTCCGCGAATACACTAGAATGTCATCAATGAACACAATCACGAAGGAGTCAAGGTAACGCCTAAACACCCGAGTCATCAAGTCCATGAATGCGGCAGGAGCATTAGTCAACCCAAAGGATATGACTAGAAACTCGTAGTGACCATAGCGGGTCCTAAAGGCTGTCTTCGGGACATCCTCAGCCCGAATCCTCAACTGGTGGTAACCGGACCGCAAGTCAATCTTAGAGAACACGGTGGCTCCCTGCAACTGATCAAACAAATCATCCACTCGAGGCAAGGGATATTTGTTCTTTATGGTCACTTTGTTCAGCTGCCTGTAATCAACACACATACGCAAAGATCCATCCTTCTTTTTCACAAACAAAACCGGAGCACCCCAAGGAGATATACTAGGACGAATAAAACCTTTATCAAGTAGATCCTGAAGCTGGGTACTCAACTCACGAAGCTCAGCAGGAGCCATACGATACGGAGGAATAGAAATAGGTCGAGTACCCGGCTCAAGGTCAATACCAAAATCTATATCACGCGCGGGAGGCAAACCAGGAAGGTCAGCAGGAGACACATCAACATACTCACAAACAATAGGAACAGAAGCAGGAGACAATACATCGGCACTAGTATCACGGGCATGCGCTAAGTAAGCAAGACAACCACTAGCAACAAGTCTACGAGCCCGGCAACATGATATCACCCTCACCGATGTACGACTAGTGGGTCCACACCACATCACTGGGGGCACACCAGGCATAGAAAAGGTCACCGTCTTGGCATAACAATCCAAGACCACACGATAATAAGATAACCAATCCATGCCCAAAATCACATCAAAATCAAGCATGTCTAACTCTATCAAGTCTGCCCGAGTGTCACAACCACGAATAGTCACAATACACGATCTATATACACGGTCCACCACGAGGGCCGCCCCAACAGGAGTAGATACACTCAAGGGAATAGATAGCGGCTCACTAGTCAAACCCAAACGAGAAGCCAAGTACATAGACACATAAGATAGAGTGGAACCTGGATCAAATAGCGTAAATGCGGAATGCCCACAAACAGATAACATACCAGTGACGACATCATCAGCACCCTCGGCCTTAGCCCTGTCAGGAATGGCATAAAGCTGCTGCGGTGCTCCCTCCTGTCTCTGACCACCCCGGCCCCTCTGACATCCCCTCTGACCTCCACCCCTAGCTCCCTGAGCTACCGGTGGTGCATCTCTGGCTGGCGGTACTGCCTGAATAGGCTGTGCAGGTAGTGTGGCAGTACGCTGTGGCCTACGACGAGGACAGTCTCTCACGTGATGACCAGGATCACCACACTCAAAGCAACCACGATCGCGACGACCCCCAATCTCACTAGGACAATCTCTAGAGTAGTGACCAACCTCACCACAACTATAGCAAGCCCCTCTCTCTCTGGTTGTACCTCGAGAACCCTCAACTGAAGTACCAGAACCGGAACTCTGGCCCCTGGCGGGCTGGCTAGACTGACCCTACTCGGAAGTATGTAGTGCAGCATGATAATTCTGGCCCTGACGGCCCTGTGACTGACGAGACCTCGAACCACCACTTCTGTGACCACCACCCGCTGACCGGGTACCCGAAAAGCTACCCTGATGTCGTGCCCTCTTATTGCCGGCCTCCCGGGCCCGACGATCAAAGAGCTCCTGCTGGCGAACCTCCTCAATGATCTCAGCGAGGGTACCACCTCGCGCAACAGTACGGTCAACCTGTCTCTGCCTCTCCAAAGTCAACCGGTCAATAAAAAATCTAACTCTGGCTTGCTTAGTAGGTAGAAGATCAGGAGCATAGCGGGCCAATCTCGTGAACTGGGCCTCATACTCGGAAACCAACATCGACCCCTGCTGCAACTGTAGGAACTGAGAACGAAAGGACTCTCTGACACTGCGGGGTACATACTAGTCCAAGAATGCATCTCTAAACTGCCCCCAAGTAGGAGGGGGCGATCCCATAGGCCTACAATCCATGTACGAACGATACCAGTAACCCGCCTCCTTATCCAGGAGGTAAGAGACAAAGTCCGGCCCATGAGACTTTAATACCTGCAAAGTCCTCAGTCTACTCTCAACAACAGTGATGAACTCGGTGGCATCCTGAGATGGAGCTCCAGAAAACCGTATAGTGGCAATCCTCAAAAACCTGTCCAAGGCCTTCCCGACCTCAGACGCCGGGAGAACCGTAGAAGTAGTGGTTGCGGCGGCACTGTCATCTGGAATAGGCACCTGAACTCTCTCTGGTGGCGGCTCAGTGGATGGAGCCTCAGCGGTATGCAACACAGCTCGTGCTGCACCCTGAGAAGAAGACTCCGGAGTAGATGTAGTGGGGACGGCTGCCCCGCCAATCATCTGCATCATCTGCAGGAATAGTGTCTGGAATGCAGGAGACTGGAATAAAGACGGCGCGACCGGTGAGACGGCTGATGCCGACTGGGGCACTATAGGCGGGTCTGCCACTCCCGCAGGTGCTGTAGTAGTAGTAGTAGTAGTAGTAGGCAGAGGATCCTGAACTGGTATATTAGTCCTCTCAACTCCCTCCGTAGCCGGTGGAGGAGTATCCTCTCCCTGAGTAGCTCGCGTGCGTGCCATCTGCGACAAGAGTGAAGCCGATAAGCTATATTCAAGAAACTGACTCAACCCATTCGCATGAAGAGATTAGAAAGATCAACTACATTCCTATAGCGCCATGTAGCTTCTCGTGAATGAAATTCCAGGCGTCCCCGAAACCATTCACAAGACTCTACCGACACCGCTCCTATTTGCCACAAAACTACAAGAACCTAAGCTCTGATACCACTCTGTCAAGGCCCGATTTCTCGAACCCTGATGGCGTCTACTAACCCCATGTAGACAAGCCAAAATCCTACGGCCCGTAGCATACGCGGTGGGCCATACAACACTCACAATAATAATAACAAATAAAGGAGGAATAAATAAGAAATGCAGAAGCAAATCATGACATAAGTAGATACAAAAGCTAAATCCCGACCCAAGAATAGTGATGTGGCAAAAACAGGAGCTAAATAAATAAAGTATCCAAAAGAGACCCAAACATATACAGATGATCAGACTGAATATAAATGGGTCTAAAGTCTGTCAAGAGATAAATGACAGAATAAACAACTCCTGAATAAAGGACTCGATCAGCGGGGCGGCAGGCTCATCGGATCCTCCAAAATATGACTCCTCAGTCCGCACGATCGCGATGCCTACGCTGACCCACACCTGGCCCTGCACTACGAGAAGGCACAACAAGTGTAGCATGAGTACCACAATAAAGTGATACCCAGTAGGCTAGGCCGACTAGGATCAATAAATATAACATAATAATAACAAGGTAAGTAAAACAGGCAATATCAGTGAGAAAACAAATACCAACATGACATAATGTAATAACCCAATGGACAACAATAGTAACAAACTTGGGCACCCCTAGCCCGAATAATAAGAAAATCTCGAAGCCACCACTAGGCAATTAATACCATACCTCTCTCATAGCTCGAACCAACATAGTATCGAATACCGAAACACAGGAATAATAAGCAAGTAAGTAAGTAAATGTGGAAAGTAAAAACGAATATAACAAGCAAAACTTACCTGGCGTCCCATACCACCGGCAAGTACAAACAGTCAAAGAAAAACCCACCGTGACTTCCCCCGTAAGCCCGGTGGACACAACAAGAATATAAGCAAGGAAATGGGGGCAGAAATTAAGTAAGTAGAACCAAATCCGTCAACTAAAACAACACCCGCTCGAGCGAAACACCCACCCCTAGGATGACGCAAGCCACAATCCATATAAACCAACCTCTATGGCAATATGCGCGAACATGCTCAGTGTAGGTCGACCTCTACGACGACACGAGCAAAGGCTTAGCATAGCTCAATCTCTATGAAAAATGCGAGCTAAGTAGGGCGTGCGCGTCAACCGCTATGACCACTATACAAAACAACATCAACAACAAATCTCAAAAATATTGGAATTCTACTACTAAGGATCTCACGATGCAACTCTCACAATAGATTATATCCACACATCCCATACTCTACGTACCCCCCCTACGGCACCACAAGCCTACCGGACACAACTCACATCGTCCCGTCTACGTCCCGCGACGGGACCCCAAGTTCACTAGTGAGGGGTAACAATATAAACGAGGTCAAATCAACCTAAAGATCATCCCATTCACTAGCCACTATCATATTACATTTATTCAAACCAGTCTCACATTTGCTACGAGGTAAACCGAGCCTACCTGGGCGCCGACGATAGCCAAAACGAGCAAGAATAGCCCCAACATTGCAAACCGGCTCACAAATCAATGAATACCTATCAAATATATATTTTAGACATCAATAGGAGCGTTTTGATACCCATATTGCAATACAAAAATTGCCGGGTCAAGCGGGCCTAAAAATGAGCCCTCGAGTCCGAAGCTCCGAAAAATATTTCGAACACACCGGGTCGTCCCTCATGATTTATGGGACTCATAGTTCGAATTTGAGCTCCAACGGACCACCAAAAGGTCCTCAAATGCTCAAATTACACAAACTAATTAGCGCGAATTGACAATACGGCGTTCAAAAATTTCGAGACTTACCCGCGGTGATCACCCTAGCTCCAAGACCAACAATCAATCCTCAAACACCCAAGAAGCTAGCAAAAATCATTGGGTTTAATTATAGTTAGTAAAGACCCCCAAAATCACTAAAAACGAGCTAAGGGCGAAGAAATTACCTTAATAGCACGATAACAATCGACCCCACACGTTCCAATATCAACACCCACGAATTTTCACTCAAAATCCACCAAGAAATCGCCACCCTAACCCTTATGTTCTTTCAAAAAACGAGATAATGAGACATGGGGGCTAAGGGGCTGTTTTGGAGGATTAAATAAGCTGGGCCCAATTGTTTACCCTTATTAATTAAAAAAGACATGTATGGTATAAGGGAATCAGTAGCCCAAGTGGCCTTAGGCCAAACTATTCTCCAATGTGGGCCAGGTTCGAATCCCACTAGCAGTGCCCCTTTATACAATTTTTTCCATTTTTTAACAGCAGCTGAAAACTTCTTATCAATTTCGTCGGTTATTTCGAAACTCAAACGGAGTCCGATTTTAACAAACTTTATATGCACTTATATGTTTTTTGACGTTTCGGATCCAACCGAACCATCTGTTTTTTCATACGACGCTCTGATATGGCTGAAATAGCAGAAAGACAGCAGCTGGAAATAACTTTTTATCAATTTTCTTGGAATTCCGTCGGTTATTTCGAAACTCAAACGGAGTCCGATTTTAACAAACTTTATATGCACTTATATGTTTTTCGACATTCCGGATCCAACGGAACCATCTGTTTTTTCATACGACGCTCCGATATGGCTGAAATAGCAAAAAGACAGCAGCTGGAAACAGCTTTTTATCAATTTTCTTGGAATTCCGTCGGTTATTTCGAAACTCAAACGGAGTCCGATTTTAACAAACTTTATATGCACTTATATGTTTTTCGACGTTCCGGACCCAACGGAATCGACGAAATCGCGATCGGAGGTCGTTTTCTCAAAAAAAGTCATTGAGTTCCTTTAACGAATAAGGAACTCGGGAGGGGGGGGGGGGGGCAAAATCACAACGAAAACCCTGGGAATTGAAATGACACCTCCCCTAGCCTAAAATCATCATTTAAAATTGTTAGGAATCGACGGAAATGCAATAGGACGCACCGTTTGACGGGAAATGCAATATGACTCCACTTTTACTGGTAAACTTCAAAACTTACAAAATCGAGCCTAAAATCAAGCCAAACTCATCCGGAAGCAAACCAATAGTCTATCTTGACTATTTTCAACGTTACAGAGCTAATAGAAGTGACAAAAACGGGTTTTGATGCTCCGATCAATAAGTGCTCCCTTTTTGGGCCATTTCCTTAAGCCTTAAGAACTAAATTTCCATATTTTAGCTCAAAATCTTCCGTGAGGTTCCAAGAACCAAACCGAGACTTCACCTAAGTCATATTCGATATTTCGGAGCTAACGGAACAGTCAGAGCTCGATTCTGACATCGTTTGCTAAGATTTCACTTTTTGGTGCACTTAACTTAAGCTTAAGTTCCAAAAATGAGGAAAATGAGATATTTATGAATTTAGTCACCGGGGCACCGGACTACCGGTCCCAGCAGGTCCTGGGGTAACTGTATATACGCTCTAAATATGAAAAAAATACATGAAAAATATAATTTTGGCCATACGGGTCACCACAGTTATGCAAAAAAGAATTTTAGGTTATAAAAGTTGTGAAATGCGTAAAATCGGTTCTTATATTGCACGAACAATTCTTGATGTTTTAGAATTTTATGGACTTTCTAGGAAAATGATTAGTGTAACTTTAGATAACGCTTCTAACAACAAACGTGTTGTTGATTATTTAAAATCGTTCTTAGTCCTATTTATGATGATAGTTTTCATATTAAATGTGATGCACATATTTATAATTTAATTGTTAGAGGCAGTGTATCGTTATTTGAAAATGGTTGTATAGTAAAGTTGAAATTGCATGTCATTTTATTTTTAAATATCAAGTAAAACTAGACGTAAAAAATTTGAAAATTGGTGTATTGAATGCAATCTTCCTGTTAGAAAAATTCCAAAAATAGTAGCTACTAGGTGGAACTCTTTATATGAAATGCTTAAAGTAGCTTAGGAATATGGAAGACATGTTACAATGGTTTGGAATGCACATAATGCTAATATGGATTATTGATTTGATGAAATGATAGGGCTAATATTAGAGAGCTAATTGAATTTTTTTTTTAAAAATTATTTAGCTACAAAATAAATTTCTGGTCTTTATTATCCAACTATTTATTCTGTTTTACCAAATATTTGTGTTATTTTTAATAATTTTGCTCTGTTTAAAAATAATTCAAAATTTAAAGAGCTGGTTAAAAAACGATTGAAAAATTACAAATTTTTTTTTTCAATTTCTCAAATTTATTTAACTGCTTACTTATTTAACCCAGCATACAAAGAAGTAGGTGTATCTCGAATGGTAGATAACATATATTCAAATTTAGATATTGAAGATGATGAAGATAACCAGTTACATAATTTGGCAAAAGTTAAAAAAGGTATTAAAATAGAAGCTAGGAAATTATATGATTCTAATGTAGAAGAAAATGTACAATATCAAGAACCGAAACCATCTAGGTGTAGATACGAGGACAACATTGATGACATGTTAGAAAATTATCTTGGACTTACTTCTAACAAAAAAAATGATTTTGATGAATATATTAACCAGGGTAAAAAAAAGTATAAAGGATGCAGAGAGAAAGTCGCAACTTTTGGAATGGTGAAAGAATTGCTGTAAAATTTTTCCAAAACTTCAATGGATGGTTCGTGATGTGCTAGCTATTCAAGCATCGTTGGTTACTTCGGAAGACCCTTTTAGTGCAGCAAGATTCCAAGTAGGAGACCATAGACATTCACTAGCAACAGATAGTTTGGAAATTTTGATTTTATTCAGAGATCGGATTAATTCGGAGCAGAGGAATTTAAGGCGTCCAACTTTGCTGGCTCAATTTGAAGCCGATATAGATAATATTTTATCGGAATCAAGTAAAGATGACATGAATTTTACGGAGGAACAAGCTCAATAACCAATTCCGGAAAATGTAACATTAGAAATGTTAGAATCACTTAAACAAGATTTTCAATGTGGTATAAGATATTAGTATATTACTATAAATAAGGCCTAATTGAAACAGAACCCTTCCTAAAAGGTGCCCACGTAAATTAGTTTCTTTTCTAATATTTGTACAATTTAAAGTAACATAATAAAATTATAAGTTATTCGCTTTTTTTTTAAATTATTATCTTGAAGATACTTTTACTTTAAGTCTAGAAGTTTTTTAATATATATTTTCCTACTCAAATCTTTATTAACTTTAAAAAATAAAATGAAACATTCAAAACTTTAATATTTAATATTTAAATTTTATATTTTAAAATTTTGAAATTTAAACTTTTTAAAACTCAAAGTTTTAAATTTGAAAACTTAAAAAGTTTAAAATTTAAACTTATATATTTGACAATATATAATTTTGAAAACTTTAAAACTTAAACTTTAAAGTTTAAAAAACTTATATAGCGATAATTTTAAACTTAAAAACTTATTTTGTGATAATTTTATTAAACTTTTAGAAATCTTTTTGAAGTTTAAAACTTAATGTTTTATTATGTTAAACTTTAAAACTTAAATTTTAAACTTTAAAACTTTAAATTTATATATTTGAGAACTGAGAATTTTAAATTGAACTTTCAAAAGTACAACTTTACGAATTGTTCAAAGTTCAAACTTTAACCAATTATTTAATTTAAATACTTAGAAAAGGGGGAACCTTAGTCTACTGATCCGGGACGGTAAGGGGGTAATCAATGTGCCTCTTCGGTGACTTCTAATGTCTCAATTCGATTTCTTTTCTAATATCAATGTGATAACAAGTATTCTATGTCAATATGAATTGCCCCACTCTAGTCAGGCTAAGCCTATATAGGCTTTGGAATTTGACAAGTCAGGTCAGGCTGACCCATTTTTTCATGGGGCAAAAAACAGCTAGCCCAGCCCATCAATACGTAGGCTACAAGCTTAGTCGGGTCAATCCATATCTTTAAAAGTATATTTTTATAAAATTTTAAATTAAATTATAATTTAAATATTAAAACAAATAACAATATGACAATATTACTTGATATTAGTGTTAATATTACATATTATAAAAACATAATTTGTATGTAAATTTATAAAAACATAATTTGTATGTAAATTTTAATATTTAAAGTTTTTAAATGAACTTTAAGTTTAGACTCTTATTATTTTTAATACTTTATTTTATTTTTATTTTTAATTTGATTCACGGATCAGCCCAACCAATATTACAAAAGTCGCACAAATCACACTTCGGATCAGATTAAAAAGCTCATTTATTAAATGGATTTTGAAAATCTGTAACTCAATCCTACTCAATTATGAATCAAGCCAGATCGGCCAATAGATCTAGTCCATGTCATGGCTCGAATAAATATATCAAACTTATTTGAATCTACAAAAGAATTCTGTTCAACATGAAATTGATGGAAAAAAGCTGAAACAATTGAAAATAAAAAAACTTAAAGTCGTCACTATGAGCATGTGGTAGCTGGGGCGTGGGAATCTCAACTGCTCCCCACTCCTCAAAAGAAAAAGTTATAATTTCATTCATTATCTCATTTCTGTAAACAACTTTGTCAGATGCACAATTATGACTTCTAACTACACCAACCAATGAATCTTTAGCAACATGCAAATTTTACTCCATATAATACATAAATATATTTTTTAATTTAATTTAAATTGATAATTATATTTTTTAATTTTAAATGTACATAAAATAAATAGTTAAACTTATGTAATAGTGAATAAAAAGGTCTACATGTTCGATGTGACATAATATATGTCAAATGTCATAGGACACAAAATTATCAAATAGGATGAATGTGTCTGCTCATAGAATTTTATATAAGTTTATAAGTATTTACTTATGCACGCTCAAAATTAGAGCACATCAATATTAGTTGAGATCAATTTAAATGGTGCAATTATGTATTATGCTTTATAAATAATTATTCATCCGTTTCAAAATAAACGTCATTTTAATAATAATAATAAAAAGAAAATTATCTTACAATAAATGTTGATTTAGAAATTTAAGATAATTTAATAAACTACATTTTATATTTATTAATTTTTAATAAATGTAACTTTAACTAAAGTTAGACTTATTTTATAAGAGGCGGGAGTAATATATTCTCCAAAGTTGGGTCATCTTTCACCAACCATGTTGTCGGTGAGAGGTCAACATTCCACTTATTGGTTTTGCTTCACTGTTATTGGTGATAATTACACCTACACCTTACATGACACATTAGTTTATTTGGTAAGAAATGGAAATATTGCATCTTATTTGCCACAATATACACCCTTTGGATTGGCAGTATTTTTGGAGTGTCTCAATAAATTATAATATAGAAGCTTTAGAGAATAGAAGTTCAAGATCGCCTGTCAGTGAAAACTTGAGACTTCTAGGTCATTCGTACAATGAAGAATAAAAAAGAAAAAAAGTGAAAGGAGACCATAGGTAACCAATCTCATCATCTCTGACAAAATATCTTCTACAGAATTTACAGTAAGGTATTCATAAGATACAACATAGTGAAAAACATGACTCTTTACCCTAACTGCATGTTGTTTTTGTTGCAAGTAAATGTGCAAAACTGTTACATGATCAATGGTTGTCAATCTCCTATGTACTAAAGACTATTTGTCTTTGGATTCATGAAAATGAATAAATAGAATGGAAACATTGAAAACGATTATTCCTTTTGGAGGTTTCAACAAGGAAGATATATAGGAGGAATATTGTTTTTAGTTGAAATATAGGTAAGTGACAGAATCATTCTTCTTACTCTCTTGAAGCCAAACAAGGGAAAGAAAAGTTATCTCAATTATCTCTTCAATAATACATCATGAAACTTGTGTGGATCAAGAAGTTTAAGATTGCAATCAAAGCAAATAAACTCCCAGAATATGCTACACACCAAATCATATATATCATCCACATTGAATAGTCGATGTACATCAAGTCGTTTACATGTCACAGTGGAAACTAGATATTCTATAAAAGTTTACAAATTAAGAAAGCAACTACAGATCTCAAATGAGATTGTTGGCCAAAGAAAAGCAAAACTACACAAATACAACTCTCAGATAAAGTCCATGTCAAAAAAACAAGATGTTAGTTGCAGCAAATAGACCACAAACATCATCAGCAGGCGTCTTCAATGACAAGTGACCGTGACCATATCGTTTGTATACATGAATATGGTTTCATCTATCACCACCTCCTTTCTTAAAGTAAGCAAATCTATATACAAGAAACCATAGAAATATCATACACAAGCCATTGTCTCAACATATTGATGGGTGTCATACCATTCAAAGACTGAAACATCTTCCCAAATAACAGGGATCTTTGCTATCTCTATGTCTGCAACCTCCTTGATAGTCATACGATGAGCATCATATTCAATGACAACATCAGGGGTGGTTACCAGAAACCTTGCTGTATGTTCCTTATCATTCACAACCACGGATACAACGTTACAAGTACGACGACTCACATCTAGTAAATCAAGGTCTTCACTCAACATTAACGGATAAGCAGTATGCAATGAACCAAGATCAACACGATACTTGACAAACCAGTTAGAATAATCAGTCTCCAACTCAAGAACTTCAAAACTCATCGACCTACACCCTTGTACCTCAATAAGATGCAAATGTCCACTGGACTCCCCAAAATACCTTATACTCCTTTTCAACACTCCAGTAGGAATCACAGTACTAGGCATAACTCTAAAGCACATGGAATCCAAATCGAACCTTAAGAAGGATGACATTTCACTAACCCAATGCATACAACCATTCAAGAAAACACCCTGACCTAAAAAATGTTGATTTGCATCCAACATCTCCATAGAATTCTTCCAAACTCCAGTTTCTGATGAATATACAGAAAATTGATAAACCCCATTTAATTTCATTACACATACAAGTCTATAACAATCAGACACCATAGGATCAAAACCCAAATTCATTACCACAACCTCATGAGATTTTATACCTAAATTGGGGTGTGGAATCAATCTATGCTGATTTGTACTAGGATTATAAACATAATAATCAAGATTTTCAACACCCAAATTGAAACTTATACAGAACAACCCATTACAAGAATGTAAATGTTCAATCTTTGATGATGAACAATTAGCAATATTCTTGAATGCTAAAGGAATCATACCCCTCTGTCTTTTGGGTATGCTATTGATAGGAATAAAGTCAACATAGTTATTACCATACACCCACCAGCAGAAGAATAGTCCGTCAACTTTGCCGGAAGTGAGTTTTCTCCGGCAGTGAAGTTGCCGGAATGTACGGCTTGAGATGATCGAAAACCAATCCTTACAAACGGCTTGGAATCGGAGAAGGGATTTTGGAGGTAGCCAGAGGAGAATCTCCGACAAGAGATCAGCATTATCGGTGATTGATGCCGGAAAAGCTGGTGGCTGGTAACCGGAGACTCCCTGTAAGGATGTTTCGGACATTGATCCGGTAGGCGTATACGTCTACCATCATTCTTGAGGATTCTCTCTTATATATATTCATACTAGATTCCGTCCCATTCATAAATTTATTTTCTTAATAATATAATTAAATAATATTAAATTATTTTCATGTAAAATAAATATTACTCCCTCCATACTAGTCAAGAGCACCGGGCCATATTCATAATTTTAGTTATATTAGTTTTAAGCCTAATGATTAGACAATTTTAAATTTTATTCTAAAATAAATTATTGTATATATGTGTGGTAGTAAAGCATCCTTTTTTTTTCTTTTACAAATCTAACGTGAAAAAGTTCACCGAGATGTTATTAATTAAATTATTTTTCGTCATTGATTGCTGATTTTTTAACTCAAAAAAGTTACAGAACGTACACAAATATTACTAACACTTGAAATAATAATGCTATTATTGAAATATATGAGTTTAAAACTAAAAATTATGCTTAAAGCGGATCACACAATTTCAAAAAAAAATAAATTATACATTAACTATATTAAAATAGAACCAAAAAAATTAATTATTTAATTTTTTTAAAAAAAATAACCAAAATCAAAACTTATACCTAAAGCGTGTCCCATAATTTTAATAAAATTGTATAACTAATTAAAGCAATATAAAATAAAAGAAATATTTTTTTAAATTTTTTTACGAAAATGCTCTTGCTGAAGTAAGGCAATTACAAAATACACACATATATTATCAACATTCAAATGATAAAGCTATAACCAGATGATATGAATTTAAAACTAAAAGTTATAGCTAAAGCAGATCCCATAATTTTAATAAAATTGTACAACTAATTAAATCAAAATAAAATAAAAGGAATAATCTTTATAAAAATGTTCTTGTTGAAATAGATACGCCAACGAAGACGTGTCTGCTTAACTCTCGACTCTATCTTATATAGTAAGAGTAACTATAACTAATACTCCCTCCATCTAAGAAAAATAAACTATTTTGCATTTTAAGTTATTTAAAATGAATGATTTTTTCTTTTGCAACATTTTAATTTTGTTTTTTCATGTAATATGTTTAAAGACACAAGATTAAAGATCATTTTAATACATTTAATATAATTTTGATTTAGGATCATAGATTTTTTATTTTTTTTAGAGATAAGTATAAAAAACACACCTAAATTATCCCTTTTTTTTGTGTTTCATACTTAAACTATTGAGAGTGTGAGTTTGATACCTGCAATCACTTATTATTTTGAGAAACACACCTCAATGGTGTCTGTAACACTCTCTTTATTGGAGAAAACTTTGCCACGTGGCATGCCACATTGACAAAAATTAAATAAACTATTTATATTACTTAAAAGTAAATGATTAAAGTATAAATATTCTTTCAAAAAAATTATTTTTTTAAATAATTATTTTTAAAAAATAAAATTTAAAATATTTTTCCAGCCTACTCCACCGCCCACACCCCCACGTACACCCTACCCACCCCCAACAATCCCGCCCTTTTATTTTCTTGAATCTCTTCTATAAAATATTTTTTAAAAGTTCAAACTTCAGTCCCTACTACACTCCTACCTAAAAAAATTGATATTTTTTTAAATAAATAAAATTCTATCCACCTGCACCTAACCCTTCGCTCCTAATTTATTTTTATCTTTTTTTAATCTTTTTTATATTTTATAGATATGTACACATATTTTTAGAAAAAATATTTTTTTTACTTGTTTATCGAATATAACAGAAATAAAAAATTCAATTAAAAAAATCTTGCGATAAATAAAAAAAATTCTAAAAAATAAAAGCAGAGGATTTCATAGGTAACATAGAATTATTTTTCTAAAAAAATTAAAATAATATCTAAATTATTGTTTTAAGAGGGAGATGAAGTGAGAATTTTGTTTTGAAAAAAATATAATTTTTTTTTTAAAAAACATTGGTTTTGTTTGAGGGAGTACAGTGACAGGAAGTGGTGGGGTGGGGTGGGGTAAGAAAAATATTTTATATTTTATTTTATACTATTTTTTTTGAAATAATAATACTTTTAATATTTAATTTTAACTTATACTATAAGTTATTTATTTTTTGCCAAGGTGGAATGTTTTGTCCATGTGGAGTATGACGTGACAATTTTTTAAAAAATAAAAGAGAGAGTGTAGTACACACACCATGGTGAGAGTTGAATAAAAGATAAATGTGTGTTTCTCAAACTAATAAGTAATCGTTTAGGGCCTCGAAGTGACATGACGAATGGAAATGTAACACCCCAACTTTTTTTTTCTAAGATTGAGTCATCCTTCATATTATAGGATCAATTCATAAGTATTTAAAGTATATTAGATGTGATTTAGAGTTATAATTGATCTTTTACATCAAGCCAAGTCCAAAGAATTTCTAGTGACTAAGTTTTCATATGAGTTGATGGAAGGGTCAACTTCAAATGACCATATCTCCTAAAGTATAATGAGTTAGGTGACCCATAATATATCAAATTAAAGATCTTTGAATTATCTTTCCAACGCATCTTATTTCGCGTTAAACGGAGTTCGGAGTAGAGAGTTATGACCATTTTGCTGGAGAACTGCAGAGCTGTCTAAAGGTCCGCGACGGCTCCGCGACGCGGACCTATCGCGAACCCTTTCTGGATAAGCTGACCGACATTCCTTTATTTTATTTTGAGGGTACTTTTACCCTAAAGCCTTTGGGGGTCTATTTAAGGTTCCAAAACGCATAATACGTCAGTTTCATAAGTCAAAACCCTCTCTTTCATTCCTAAACATAAAACGCTCAAGAATCATCAAGAAAGTGATCAAGTTAGGATTAACTTTCAAGATTCTTCATCAAGGTGAGTTATTCTTCATAAGATTTAAGCTAATTTCTCTATCTATTCATGAAATCCCTAATAGAATCTTAAATCCTAACCTAGGGTTTCAAGAAAGCAAATTCAAGAATCCCAAGAAAGGATTCCTTGATTCTTCTTTCCATGGATTAGGGTTCTTTACCAAGAAACTCTAAAGATTTTGAGACAAGAAGTCAAGAATCAAAAAGAAGTTCTTCAACAATGTCTTTCCAAGTTCTTCCATTCTAAAAGAACTATCGAGGTTGAGGATTTTCTCCAAGAAAACGATTATTCATCAAATTTTGATTGTGATATCAAATTTCCAGGTATGTAAGGCTAAACTTAAAACATGGGAATGTCCTCCCATGTGCCCCATGAGTAAGGTATTAAAGTCTAATGGTGAATGATGTTAGGGTAATGAAGTGAAACATGTTAACTCATGTAATGTAATGAACAAATGCCATTATTTTATGCATAAACCTACATATTTTCCTGCATTGATGATGACCCTCATAAAAACCCTCATGCATCCTTTTAAACTATTTTCTTGAAAAGCATTTAGTTGAAAACCTTATATCTATTGCATATGTATTCTAGAAAAGTATGCATGATGAACATGGGTGTGTGTGTAGAGTCTAGAGTAATGACAAAATAATGAATGATGAATGTTGAGAATGTGAATGTGGGATTGTCTCTAAGTTGAGAGTCAAAGTTCCTAAACTAGTGTCCCTAAAGTCCATGATGTTGATGTTAATGAGATGGAATGACAATGAGGTTAATGTTAATACAAAAAGGAGATGCTAATGACAATGTAATGTGTCCCTATGGGACAAATGAATGTTGATGCCAATGATAATGTATTATGCCCCTATGGGGACTAATGATGATGAAATGCGTCCCTATGGGACTAATGAATGTTAATGTTTATGAGCAATGTCGAGTCCTGGGAGGAGTATTGAGCATCGAAATGGATAAAGGTGAGTCCCACCTGAATCCATTAACTACGTGGCCCGCGTAGGAAGAGAGGATTGAACCGCAACGCGGATGGCACCTTTCTTGTCCCAATGAGGACTAATATTTTCTAATGAATGTCCTTTGCCCTGGGCAGGGTATTGGACGGATGTAGCAACGGCATCGCTTCGTTGTATCATCACTGGCTCATAAGTGATGGTTGTCGGTTAAAGAAACTCCCAGTTAGGCTTATTAGAAAAGGTTTCCCTAAGGGTACTCTAATGCCATGGTCAATGTTAATGTAAAGGTCAATGCTAATGAAAAGGTCAATCTCAATGTTTCCCGATGTAAATGTTAAGGTCTCATGATGATGTGCGTTGTGTTCGTATATTTCTAACTATGTGTTTCAGCTATTTTACATGCCAGTACATTCCACGTACTGACGCCATTTGGCGCTGCATCGTTTTATGATGCAGATACAGGAGCTAGAGGACTTCAGCAGCTGCCCCGTTGAAGCCAAGTGTTTGCAAGTTCTGACTGTGGTGAGCCTCCCTGTTTTCGGAGGAAACCTTTATTTGATGCTATCCTATTATTTCATTGAGTCGGGTAGTCATGGCATGTCATGGTCCCCTTCTTAGACGGTTTAGATAATGTTAGAGGCTTCTAGACATAATGATGTAGTCAAGGTGAATGTTTTGACAACTGAGCAATAATTCCTTGCTTGGTTTGATGATCAAATTGATGTTTGGCCATTGGCCCACTATTTTAAAGTATTGTTTACTATTTCCTTCCGCAATGTCTATAATGAATGATGTGATGAAGCTAAGTGGTTCGCTTGGGGGCTAGCAATAGTCTCTGAGTGCCGGCCACGCCTAGGGTACCCTCCCGGGGCGTGACAGGAAACCCGAGAGTCCCCAAACAAGCCTCAAAGTATCCAAATTCACATCATCGGTTCGGAAGCGCATTCAAATGAAAAAACACATAGTTCTTAGGGACAAGAAAGTAGGACTCACGCCATGGGGATATCATAGGGAAAGGGATTAACATGGATTCACATAGCACATAGCACATAGCACATAAGAACTAAGGGGCGGATAAGTATGACTCACTCTATGGGGGAAATACGGAGCTTAGGATTTTCCACATTTCCACATCAAACATACATACATATCATAATTCCCATAATCAATCAATGATAGCCATATCCAATAGACAACCGAAATCATAAGCTTCAAATACAACACATAACATATAAAATCTACGAGAGTTTACAAGATGTCCAACAATGTCTCTAGTCATAAGATGGGGCGGGGGCCAAGACATGTCTCGGGCTCACCCTCAATTAAGAAGATGAACAAAAAAAAACAACATGGGTAGAGGGAAGGTAGTTTGTCCTCGGAAGATAGGACTCACCATAATATCAACTCTCCGAATTCGAGATACCCGTCAAGCGGTGGATGACTATAACACTTAGTTCCTACATTGTAAAATCATGTAGGCATAGAGTATGCGTTAGTACATTTGAATGTACTAGTATACGGGCATGCAACATGAAAGAAAGATGATGTTAACCTGTACAATATGCCATATGAAAACCATAGAGTATCCATAACCCACATATGCTAGCACTCAAAGAGTCACTCCTTGCCTTAACTGTGTAAAGGGAGGGTTGTGCCCATCCTCATCAATACACATGTAGCTCATGACATAACTTTGTATAGGGAAGGTTGTACCTGTCCTCATCTATGCCTTGTGTAAAAGGAGGGTTATGTCCATCCTCATCAATACACACTTAGCTCATACATACATGTGCATAGGAAATGTTGTACCTATCCTCATCTATGCATTGTGTAAAGGGAGAGTTGTGCCCATCCTCATTAATACACCCATGTGATTACATACTCATGCAAGATTTCATATCATATGCACACTCAATAGGAGTCAAGTTCATATTACTATCAATTCATATCATAAAGGTGTTCAACTTATATCATGCTCATGTCCATAGATTTTTACTTAATTCTTGTTCATGACCATAATTTTTTATCCAAATTGTATACGTAAATATGTTTGGGTTTTAACCCACTTCATAATTTCCATAAAAACCAACGTCCATAAATGCATATGCCATGAGTGATGTGAGAATAGCATGGGTAATATAGATTCAATCTAAAATCGTCAATGCAATATGAATTGAAGTAAATCCATAATTAAATCCACATTTAAATCATGATATAGATCACCCATGCACAAAACAAGCCTTAAAAGGGACATGCACATGCATGATTTCATGATCTCAATGCAACAATAATATAAGGACTTAAATCAACTTAAAATCATCAAATAAGCATAGCTCATACTTTAATTGAATTTACTAAATCAAAATAATGAAAACTCATATTTAAAGTAACCTAAAATTCATGAAATTTAAGTGAAAAGAGTTTGGATCTTCTTGGTTGAAAGAGACCAAGAATCAATCTCACATACCTTAGCTAATAGAGAAGATTCAAGAAGAAATTTGGTGAAGTGATACTTTGAGGCTTGTTTGGGGACTCTTGGGTTCCCATTCGCCTTGTCACTTCTAGGCCCTAGATCCGGGTCGTCACACTTCCAATAGTTTAGGTAGGAAACTTAAAAAAAGACGATAGTTCAGATGTGTTTTTGACACTTATTTTTTTCTATAAATTCTATGATAAGTTAAATCAAGTCATTTTTTTAAACGATGGAAGTAAGAAATTTAATATGCCTAGTTGACTAGTTCTTACATTGAATATGATTGTTATCACTTCAGTCCTCATGTTAATCAATTTTTGCGTATTTTGTACCTATCTTTTCCCAAGGATTTTTTATTTTGTTTTGTTTTGATAATAGTAGTGTCTGCCTTAGTTTGTATCATTTTAATTAATTCTCTAGGATATTTGTCCTTTTTTTTATCAAATAATTCTATTAATCAAAGTTAGGATATATTAAAAGAACTTGCTTAATATTTTGTGTTATTGTTAAAATTTATATGTGAAATTTCATGATTCTCACTCATTTTAATAATTATTAGGTTGCACCCTTACTTGCATCTTAAGTATAAGATAATTTTTATATATGACAAAATATAAATTACTTTTTAGTAATAATGACAAGACTATCTAGATTTTAATATAGAGCAGTAGAAAAGTTACTTGGTATAACAAAAAAAAATGTGTTATTTTAATGCCTATCCTATAATGACAGTAAAAGAAATAAACTTTAGCATTTAACAAGAAAGTAATAGTACATTTAACAAGTTAAAGACATAAAGTACCTAATTTCAAAAAAGAAAAAAAGAAAAGAAAAGAAAAGAGATGAACGTTATCATCTCCTTTTTCAGGAAAAATGTGGAACCTAGTTAAAATAATGAGGCATCATGCTTTGTTATTAATTAGGAAAAATCACTAGCATTTAATGAGAAAAGTGTGCATTTAATAAAAAAAATAATGATTATCATAATTTAATAGGAAAAAGATGTGCATTTAATAATTTATCATTATTTATAAATAATTAATTATTCTCTTCTCTGTAATATTTACAAATTACTTACATATGCTCTAATAAGTAAAGTAATCTAAAATTTCTAAGCCAATGAATTTTATTGCGATGAGTGCAATATGAGAAATTGATTTTGTCGTCACACTCTCTGCATTTTACTCTCCAAGCATGAAGTAAACTAATATCAAGCATACCACAAACGGCAAGGTATGCAACTTTTTTCTCTCATGCAATTTAGTTCACTTATGCCTATGAACTACATTTGAAGGTGTTATATTTCACGTTTCACCGGTCCTTTTCTTTATCAATTTCTTTGTTACACTAAAAAAAATAAATCATTTTAACATTATAGGACTTACATTAGAACAAGTGAAATTCAAAATAGAGGGATAGTTCACTAAAAAGTGAGCTTCATGTTTGAAACAACCTTATATTTTTTAGCTAAAGAGCTAATGTGGTTGGTTCAGTTTAATCGGTAAATCTGTTTTATTAAAAAGAGGGGAGGAGAAGATAATAAATATACAACTGATTGATTTACCATCCTTCACTGAGTTATTCACAATTTAATTTCTACTATCTTGTGTAATTGAAAGATAGGTAAAAAAAAGTGATATTCTTACTATTTCTTTTTGTCCAGCTTTGAAAGGATTTGTAAGGCAATATTAGAGGTATTCTAAATTGCAATTTCAATACAAGTTTTAGCACTGATAAAATTAGAGGTGCTTTTTGAAATAATTGCAATTCCAATACATGATCTAAATGATAAATAAGTTGAAATATCTTAGGAAGTTGAAGCACCGAACAATGTGAAACATGAAAAATAAAAAGGCATAGCTAGTAGAAAATGTCTTATGGATAACGAATTAGTGTCATCGACTCTAATGTCACTGAAGGTTATTTTTTGTATTTTCAGCTAAATTATCATTTTTGCCCTTCTTGAAAGTTGCTTTGAGTCATTTTTGGATGAGTTAAAAAGTCGAATTTCAAAAACCTTGTAAAAAGTTTGAATTATGCTAAAGAAAGAATTTTTAAAGGGTCAAATTTTGAACTTTGAGGTCATCTTGAGTTTGGGGTGTCGTAATGCAATTCCTTTGGATCCATTAGCTTCGGAATGCAGAACTTAGTCTAGGAGAATTGACGGAATTGATTTTGGAGTTAAAATGGAGATTTTGGACACAAAGTTTCATTTTTTTTTGTGAATTTGGACCATAGTTTGACTTTGGTCAACATTTGGAGTTCGAAAGCTCAACTAGGAATTTTAACAGTTCTAGTAGTTCCGAATGGTGAAATTAATACTAGAAATGGTCTGGTTGTAATTTTTAGAGTTTCTAAAGGCATTTTGGGTATTTCAAGTTTTAACTAATTTCTTGGAGTCCTATCGGGTTCCGGGCCAAGGAGGTCTCAAACTCGAATTCTGAGGGTTCCTCCGCGTCCGAAACGTTGATTTAGTAGGGTTGCATATCTGATTTATTTGTATTAGGTTCTGAATGAATCCTGGGGATCCATTTCGAGTTTTTGGCATAGCAAGTCTGACTGCAATCTGGTGCATCCTGATTTGTTCTTCGCTTTTGCGAAATTGCGCTCCGTGTTCGTAGAGGACTATCTCCTGTGACCTCTGCGTTCGTAGATCCTTAACCGCGTTCACGGAGGCGTTGAAGGTTTTAATCTATGCGTTCATGGAGGTGTTGAAGGTTTTAACCTCCGCGTTCGCGGAGTATTATATGACGTGAAACAGTGTTTAATCAAAAACGATGGGTTTTTGCCAAATTCACCATTTTCAGCATTTCTAAGCTCGATTTTGGGGGGATTTTCAAAGAATTTCAAGACAAAGCTATTGGGTAACTTATTTTTAACCCATTTGGTCATTTATCATTGATTAATTCATGATTTTAACATCAAAAATTTAAATTTGAATTGGAGAAATAAGGATTTTCTTGTACATTGAATTTTCATAGGAAAATGATGATTGAGGGATCAATTCAAGTCCTTTTTCGAAACAGTTTTCACCATTGGATTCCTTATTACTTGGGGAACATTTTCATGTAAAAATTTTCAGATTTCAGGAACTTTTTTTGGGATGAGATTTTTGGACAATTTCACCTTTTTCACCCGAATTGCTTGTTTTTAGTGTCATTAGCTTTGTATTGAGATTGTGAGCCCATATTTGACTAGATTGTGACTCTTCAACTATAATATTGAGGGGGAAAGCGCTGACTATTGATTGATTTGGCTACCGATTGAGGCACGTGGATTTTTAAACCTTGTTAAGCATACTTAAACACTATATTTCCTTTATTTGTGACTTGGAATGATTGGGTAATTGTTGTTGGCTAATTTGAATTTGGTAAATTGTGAGAATTGGATTAAATTGTGAAATTCCCTTATGATATGAAAGTGAATGTTAGAGATTGATATGCATTAACTTGTAATTTTATATTGAGAATCTGTTGCAATATAAGAATGTGGATATTGGATCATGTTGTGCTTGATCATAGTAAATATTGGAGATATTACTATTGAATTTCACTTGTGAGTTAGAGAATTGACTATAAGCTTGGAATGAATCGATCATTATAACTTGTATATTGTAAGATTTGAGTTGAATTGATATATCTGTTATAATGTGGACTCTTGCATGCACTTTTTATTACTCCCTAAAAATATTTTCTTGTTGTGCATTCTTAAATGAGTTCCACTGATATGATATATACTGGGAACGGGCCATACAAGCTATGGCATGTGACATTGTTTATACTGGAAATGGGCCACACGAGCCATGATATGTGACACTAACTATATAAGGAACGGGTCACACGAGCTGTGGCAGGGGACATTGATTATACAGGGAACGGGCCTCACGAGCCGGGGCAGGTACATGGATAGATATATCCCTCATGGAATCTGGACTGATTACATCAACGAATGTATATCGTAGGACAAACATGCATCATAATTACTTGACATTGCATTGATTCATTTCATTTAATATCATTTCATTACATTTCATATCATTTTACCTTGTGATTGTGACTTGTTCTATTATTTGAGATTGAATATAAGATGGTTATCCCTGAACTGTATCTGATGAGTATCTAAGCTTACTTTGAGACATTTGTTGTATATATCTGGGCTGTGTATCAAGATATTTATTGTATATCTGCTCCTTATCTTGTAATAATTGTTGGGTATACTTATGTATAATTTATATATATTATTTGTTGTTGTATTGGGACTCTTCTAAGTGCAGGTGTATAGTTCGACCGTATGTGGTTGGTGTGGAAGAAGTATTTTGTTTAGTATTTTTTACTTGAGTTTAGGTCTTCTTGCTGAGTGCTTGTTACTTTGGTACTCATACTTGCTTCTACACTTCTGTGTAGTTGTGAGCCCAATTCCATTTGAGATGGCATTCTTCTTTGACGGACCAAACATCTCAATATTCGAGAAGTAGCAGCTTGCCTATATTGGTATACTCTCGATGTCTTTTATTTTATCTAATGCTCTATTTGAGAAATGAGACTCAGACTTGTATTTTCTTTCTTTTGTACTCTTTTATATTAGAGGCTTGTATACGTGTCACCAGTCTTGGGATGGTTTGTAGACTTGATTGCCCTATACTTATCCTAGCTTATTAGACTTTATTTCTTCTATTTTTAGTACTTTATATTGAATTGAGTAGGTTTAGGCTGACTTGTCTTGGTGGGTTAGGCAAGTGTCATCACACCCCATTTTTGGGTCTGACAATTTGGTATCAGAGCCCCAAGTTCATAGGTCTCACATGTGTACAAGCCCAGCCTAGTAGAGTCTTAAGAAACGATGCAGAGACATCTATTACTTATCCTTGAGAGAATATAAAGACTGTTAGGAAATTCCCTTTTGGTTCTTTCAATTCCTGTCGTGCGTGGTTATTATGGAGTTGTTGAATATTGTGTATTCTTTTGGCAAATGGCTAGGACTAGATCCATATTCGTGGGTAGAGTTGAGGAGCCAACTCGTGAGGCTATTGTTGAGGCCCCAGATCATGGCAGAGGCAGAGGCAGAGGTAGAGCCAGATCACGTGGTAGGCCCCGAGGACATGCCCATGGTTCAGCATCTACAAGAGGCTATGACAGAGGTATCTCAGCCAAGCCTCTAGCGAGTTTAGGCAGCACCGGGCTCTTTTAGAGTCTGAGGATCCTAGGACTATTTAGGGCACTTTTCAGTGGATGATGGGCATGCTTGAATTTATTGCCTGAGGTGTTCTAAAAGGACCAGCTAGGGGTGAGATTTCCCCTCCTGGGGTGTCAGAGCAGCATCATAGTGTCAGTGAGTTTGTGGCAGACCATTCAGATTCAGTGGTCCAGATACCTTATATTCTTCCTCGTGTATCAATTGACTCACCAAAACTAATGGTTCCCCCAGCTCAAGTTATTCATGAGTTGGTATTGGCAGTAGACAACCAATAGAGGTATGAGTTGTTTCAGAAGATGAAACCACCCCAATTTCAGAGTGGTAAAAGGGGGATGATACATATGAGTTTCTTACTTTGAGCTATGAGATGTTGGAGGCCGTGGGCATAATAGATTCTCGAGGGGGTTAGGTTTGTTGCCTTACAGTTATTAGGAGAGGCATAGAAGTGGAGGCAGTCTTACATGTGCTCCAGCTAGCAGGTCCCGACCAGTCAAGTAGAAAGTATTTTCGGAGGCTTTCTAGGATCAGTTCATTCCATGGAGTCTCAACATGCCTTATTATTGATACCTACAGAGGCAACGAGGGTCCGGAGATTTGTGAAGGGGCTGGTATTCTCTAGTCATTTCTATGTGTTCAGGTCTTCATGCAAGGGTGCATCTTTTTAGACCATAGCGGTTACTGCCAAGAAGGTGGAGTAACTATTGATGGAGGAGTATGGATACCGCAAGAGGGTCCGAGCATCCGATCATTTCATAGGTACCTCATCCAGAGGTAGGGGTTTCCACAGAGGAGGTAGTACTTCTCAACATCGGGGTCTAGTTCATGCTTCAATTACTAGATTTAGATGGTGGTTAGGGCCCTCGTGGTTCATAGAGTCATAGACAAGGATCATTAAGTTCTCAACAGAGGCCTGCCGGCCAAGGTGGTTAAAATGTTAGACAAGGATCATTAAGTTCTCAACAGAGGCCTGCGGGCCAAGGTGGTTAAAATGTTCCCCCTTAATCTCCTCAGCACTCCTTACTTGAGGTCATGTTTTGGGTGTGGTTCTTCGAATCATGTGATTAGATATTTCCCTCACCAGACTCTTGTGGAGCCACATCGCTCTTATTCAGCAGCACCATAGGCTCCCCCAGCTAGAGATGCAACCCCTCCAATTAGGGGTCATGGTAGGGGTAGCCAGGTAGATGTAGGTGTACTCTAGGTAGGGATACATGTGATGCAGTGGGAAAGCAGTGCGGTAGAGGTCCTGCTTAGGTAGCTGGTGGTATAGGTGGTTATTTTTACGCTTTTCTTAAGAGGCCCGAGGTTAAGGCCTCCGATGCTGTTATCACAAGTATATACCAGTAGGTCAAAGGCCTGCATCAGTATTATCTGATCCTAGTTCCACATATTTTTATGTATCTGCATATTTCTCTACTGAATTTGAATTATTGGGTGATCATATGCATGTGCCCGTGCATGTATCTACCCTAGAAGGTAATCCTTTAGTAGTGGATCGGGTCTACTGATCCTATCTTGTCTCTTTGGATGGTTATCATAATTGGGTTGATATGATTATTCTTGATATGGTTGATTTTGACGTCATATTGGGATGGATTAGCTTTTACCTCATCGGGTTATTCTTGATTGTTATGCTAAGACTGTGACATTGGCTATTCCCGTAGATCAAGTATTGCATGGTGAGATTCGAGTGGTTCTTATCCCAGGAAATTCATTTCTTATATTCGGGCATAGAAACTAGTAGATCGAGGTTGTCTTGCTTATTTGACATTCATTCATAATACCGATTCTGAGCCACCACCAATGGAGTCTATTTCTATTGTTCAAGAGTTTGTTGATGTGTTTCCTACAGACTTTCCTGGAGTTCCTCTTGATAGGAATATTGACTTTGCCATTGACCTTGAGCAGCGCACTAAGCCCATTTCTATTCCTCTATACCGTATAGATCCAGTTGAGTTGAATGAGCTAAAAGAGTAGCTCTAAGATATGTTGAGCAAAGGGCTCATACGCCCTAGTGTATCATCGTAGGGTGCCCTAATCTTATTAATGAAGAAAAAAGATGGTTGTATGAGAATATGCGTTGATTATTGGCAGCTAAACAAAGTAATGGTCAGGAATAAGTATCCTCTTACTAGGATTGATGAATTGTTTGACCAGCTTTGGGGTAAAGCCATATTTTCTAATATTGATTTGTGATCCAGGTATCATAAGCTGAGGACAAGGCTTCTGACATCCCTAAGACAGCTTTTTGGATAAGCTATGGGCACTATGAGTTCCTTGTTATGTCATTTGGGTTGACTAATGCCCCAATAACATTCATGGGTTGATGAATAGAGTATTTTTACCATACTTGGACTCTTTTGCTATTGTCTTCATCGATGATATATTGGTCTACTCTAAGACCAAAGGTGACCATGAGCAAGACTTGAGGATAGTACTTTAGCAGTTTAGAGAGGAGAAGTTATATGCTAAGTTCTCCAAATGTGAATTCTATCTTAGTTTGGTGGCATTTCTAGGTCATTTTGTGTCTAGAGAGGGTATTTGGTTTGATCCAGTGAAGATTGAGGTGGTTCATGGTCGGACTAAACCTATTTCGGCTATCGAGATTCATAGTTTTGTGGGTCTAGCTGGATACCACATGTGGTTCATTCAGGGATTCTCTTCCATAGCAGCTCCATTGACTAGATTCACCCAGAAGAATGTTTCATTCTGTGCGAGAAGAGCTTCAAAATGCTCAAGGTATTATTGACCACAACTCCTATTCTGACCTTGCCTGAGGAGGGTGTTGGTCTTACTATATATTGTGATGTGTTAGGTGTTGGCTTGGGTGGAGTTTTGATGCAAAAAGGGAAGGTGCTTGCCTATGCCTCTAGGAAGTTGAAGACTCATAAAAAGAATTATCCTACCCATGAATTAGAGTTGGCAGCTGTTGTATTTGTGTTGAAGTTGTGGAGGCATTATTTTTATGGTGTTCATTTTCAGATCTTTACTGACCATCACAGCCTAGTTTACATCTTCAGTTAGAAAGAATTGAATTTGAGACAAAGAAGGTGGATCGAGCTCTTAAAAGATTATGATTTGACCATATTATATCACTCGGGTAAAACTAATGTTGTAGCTGATGTGTTGAGTAGAAAGGCTTCTAGCATGGGGGGTCTTGTTGTTATCTAGGTTAGGGAGTAACCCTTAGCTAGGGATGTTCAAAAATTAGCTAATGGGTTAGTGATATTGTAGCTTTCTAGGGATGGTGGTGTGTTTGCTTTTGTGGAGGCTCGTTCCTCTTTGATGAATCATATTAGGAGTTGTTAGTTTGAGGATGGGAAACTATGTCAAATTCATGACAAAGTGCTTAGAAGAGAGGCTGAGGAAATCAAAATTGATTTAGAGGTGAAAGGACCCTGATTCTGGACGTAATTTTGGGTCCAAGAAAACTGCCCAGAAAATGTTGCCAGGCATCACCTCACAGAAGGGCCTACATGGCCCGTGTGAAGTCACACGGATCGTGTGGGCTTCCGTGAGATGGCACCTGGAAAACTGGAAGGAAACGGGCCACCACACGGTCCATGTGGCAGGTAAACGGGAGGGGTCATAGTCCGTGAGACCCCAGACAGTCCGTTAACCAGACCGTGTTGTGATACTTGGTCCGGAAAATTTTCAGGAGGAAAAATTTAAGTCTAGGGCCACGGCACGGCAAACGGTCCGTGTGGCCCTAGACGGACCGTTTACCGGTCCGTATGCCTCAGACGGACAAATTTCTGCTCCGTTTCATTAATGACATTTTTGTAATATTAGCTCATTCCAATGCAAATTTAGTCATTTTCCACCCTTCTTAAGCCCCCTATAGAAGTAAACACCCTCAATTTTCAGCATTTTACACACTCTCTCTCTCTCTCTAAAGTATATCTCTCAAGACTCTCCATCCTCTCTCTAAGATTTTTCAAGCTAAGGGCCAAAGTTGTGAGTCTATTTTCTTCTCAAATTTGTCTACAATCAGGTATGTGGGGTTTGGTTCTTGGTTCCTTTCAACCAAGAAGACCCAAATTCCTTTTTAAATAAATTTATAAACTTGTCTACTTAAAAAGTGAATCTTTACTACTTGGTTTTGATATTTTGAACCATACATGTGCTATTTAAGACTCCAAACTCTAGATTATATTAGTTTTATGATAATGAACTATTTGGATTATGAAAATATGAACATGCATGTTCCTTTAAATGTGTTATTATGTATTGGTGATATTTACTACCATTTCTACTAATTTTATTGAAATTCCTAGTTTTTATTTATACCATGTTTTAGATATAATCCACATTGCCCGTGCCATTCCTACATTGTGCATAACATCATACATTCATGACATTGATACATGGAAATTTTTTGGAAAGGTGGGATTAAGCCCAATTTTGTCCTAAAAGGGAATTATGATATAATTTTTGGTAAGACATGGGATATGACAAGAAGATAATCACCGATATGTCTATGATTATGGCTCCTTGAGCTTTTTGGGTGCTTGCACCATTTTGGTATATGTGTAGATGAGCTATTCCTTGCATTGGCATCTTGAATATGATCTTGCAATTTGGCGTTGAGCCTACATATGTCTTGAACGTTATGAACTTGCACTTAACTCTCTTGAAAGCATATGTATATATATTTATAAGTATTCTTGTGGGATGTGTAAGACTTAGCACCGATGGATTGGGGGCGTCAGGGATATCCCCAAGGTCCCTCTCCCTTTCCTTGAACTATATGCCTACATAGGGACGGATGTAAATCGTCTATCTGTATATGATTATGATTTGTCTGGCTTTTATTCTGTAAATCCTTCCGAAAAGCGGGTCGTAAGGAAGGTGACCATCCACCGAAAAGCGGAGTCGTAAGGTGTGGTGTAGATTACCCTCGGCAAGTAATCTTCTCCCTACCGATGAGAGGTCCAAATCGGTCCAATTCATATAATAGCTCGCATGGATTTGGTTTGCCAGTTATAGTCCATCCCCATATGTAAGAGTACTATCGTATTGCATGCATCACGCATTCCATGGCATCTTGTATATTAAATTTCTATTGCTTATATATTCCTTGTATATTATGTGCCCTTGCCACTTAACATGATTATGCAGGTTCGATAAGTCACGTGCATTGCATACCCACATACTTAGTACATTCAACGTACTAACGCATACTCTATGCCTGCATGATTTTACCATGCAGGGACAGAGCAGTTTGAGCAGTATCCGCCGGACGAGTAGTTTCCCCTTTTTAGATATTCCATGGTGAGCCCCGTCTTTCGAGGGCATGCTTTTGTTCTTGTACGCTTTATCTATGTATGTATTTTTGTTGAGGGTGAGCCCGAAACTTGTCTCGGCCCCTGTCCCTTGATTAGTGGCACATGTTGGACATTGTATAAACTCTTCTCATTTTGTTATCTATAAAATATGTTCTCCCATTTGGGTTTAGAATGTTCCCTTTTTTTACACTTGAATTTAAGTTCTGAAAAAATTGAGGCTTATTTGGGGCTTTCGGGTCCCCATTCGCCGTGTCACATCTAGGCCCCGACCCCGGGTCGTGACAAGAGGGTATATTGAGGATGGGGTATAGGGTTTGTGTGCCTAAGGTGAGTGACTTGATCAGGTTGATCTTAGAGAAGGCCCATTATACTAGCTATTCTATTCATTTGGGGACAACGAAGATGTATCATGACTTGAGCAAATACTACTGGTGGTGTAGTATGAAGAAGGATATATCAAAGTTTGTGGCTAGGTGTTTAACATGCCAGCGGGTCAAATGTGAGCATCTCAGGCCAGTGGTGAGTTACAAAGGATGCCCATTCCCGAGGGGAAATAGGAACACATTAACATAGATTTCGTAGTAGGCTTGCCTTCTATAGTTGGTGACTTTGATTTTACATGGGTGGTGGTGGATCGATTGAATAAGTCCGCCCATTTCATTTCGATCAAGGTGAAGTACACAACCGAGAAGCTGGTTCAACTTTACATCTGCTAGATTGTGAGGCTTCTTGGAATTCATGTTTCCATTGTGTTAGACCATAGTTCATTGTTTACATCCCACTTTTGGAAGGCCTAGAAGCATGGCTTGAGTACCAGATTAGATTTGAGCACAACCTTTCACCCTTAGACAGATGGTCAGTTTGAGAGGACCATTTAGGTACTTGAGGATATGCTTCGAGCTTGTGTTGTTGATTTTTGTGCCAGGTGGGATCAGCATTTGCCTTTGGCATAGTTTGCTTACAATAACAGTTATTATTCTAGAATTCAGATGGCCCATTTGAGGTGTTGTATGGGCAAAAGTTTAGATCACCCATAGGTTGATTTGATTCTGTTGTGGTTGATAGGAAACTGATTTACTTAGAGATGCCATAGAGCAGGGGCATTTGATTTAGAGTTGATTATTGATAGCCCTGACTTTCCAAAAGAATTATGCTTATAGGCAGGTTCGACCCTTGTAGTTCATGGAGGGTGATCGGGTTTTAGTTGATGATTTCACCTATGAAGGGTGTTATGTGGTTTAGAAAGAAGGGAAAGCTCAACCCTAGGTATATTAGCCCCTTTGAGATCCTTGAGCGAGTAGGAGAGGTGGCCTTTACATTTGCCTTGCATCCGGTTTGTCCTCAGTTCATCCTGTATTTCATGTATCTATATTGCGGTGCTACATTTTTATGACTCTCATGTGTTATCCCTTGATCGGTGGAGTTGAGTTCGAATTCGACCTATGAGGAGGAGCCTGTGACTATTTTAGACTGACAGGTCAGGAAGTTGAGAATAAAAAAAATAGCTTCAGTGAAGGTTCAGTGGCGTCATCGGCCTATGAGTGAGGCTAATTAGGAGACAAAGGTTGATATGCGAGACCTATATCCTCACCTCTTTGAGATTTCAGGTATGTTCCCTTGGCTTATGTTCGAGGACGAACATTATATTTAGTTGTGGATTATGTAATGACCTTAAAAGTTACTTTTGGTATTTTTAGCTAAATTACTATTTTGCTTTTTCCGAAAGTTGCTTTGAGATATTTTTGGATTAGTTGAAATATCGGATTTCAAAAATTTTGTAAAGAGTTTAAATTTTGCTAAAGAAAGAGTTCTTAAAGGTTTGAAATTTGAAATTTTGAATTTTGAGGCCATCTTGAGTTTTAGGTGTTGTAATGCAATTTCATCAATTCTATTCGCTCTGAAATGTGGAATTTGGTCTAGGAGAACTGACAGAACTGAATTTGGAGTTAAAGTAGAGATTATGGACCCAAAGTTACATTTAGTTGAATTTGGACCATAGTTTGATTTTGGTCAACATTCGGAGTTCGGAAGCTCAGCTCAGAATTTTGATAGTTCCAGTGGTTCCGTGTGGTAAAAGTAATGCTAGAAACGGTGTCGTTGTAATTTTTAAGAGTTTTTAGGGCATTTTAGGTATTTTGAGTTTTAACTAATTTCATGGAGTCCTATCGGGTTCTGGGCCAAGAAGGCCTCAAACTCGAATTTCGATGATTTCATCGAGTCTGTAAAATCAATTTTCGTAGGGTTGCATACCTGGGTTGTTTGTGTATCGGGTTCCGAGCGAACCTTAAGGGTCTGTTCCATGTTTTTGGCATAATTGGTTCAACTACAATCTGGTGTAGCTAGATTTGTACTCTGCGTTTACAAAATTAGGCTCCGCATTCGCTAAGTCCTCTTTTGTTACCTACGCGTTCGCGGATCCTTGTCTGCATTTGTGGGTGTTAAAGTTTTGACCTCTGCATTTGCGGATTTCTATCCATGTTTGCGGAGTATTAAATGGCATGAAATAGTGTTTAATTAACATCGATAGATTTTGCCAAATCTACCATTTTTAACATCTCTATGCTCGGTTATGGGGAGATTTTCAAGGAGTTTCATGACAAAGCTACTGGGTAATGTATTTCTAATCCGTTTCTTCATTTATTATTAATTAATTCTTAATTTTAATAATAAAATTTGGATTCCAAATTGGAGAAATTGGGATTTTCTTAGACATTGAATTTTAATAGAAAAATGATAATTGAGGGCTCATTTCAAGTTTTTTTTTAAACGATTTTCACCATTAGATTTCTTATTACTTGGGGAACATTTTCATGTAAAATTTTTCAGATTTTAGGAACCCTTTTGGGATGAGATTTTTGGATCGTTTTGCCCTATTCACCTAAATTACTTGATTTTACTGTCATTAGTTTCTTATTGAGATTGTGAACCCATATTTGACTTCGGGTGCAAAATTGAGGAGAAAAGCACCAACTTTTGATTGATTTGGCTATCGAGTGAGGCAAATAAATTCTTAAACCTTGTTAAGCTTACTTGAACACTATATTTCCTTTATTTGTGACTTGGGATGATTGGGTAATTGTTACAAATTGAACTTGATAAATTGTGAGAGTTGGATTAAATTGTGAAATTTCATTATGATGTGAAAATGAATGTTAGAGATTGATATGCATTGACTTGTGATTTGATATTGAGAATCTCGACGATATGAGAATGTGGATTGTGGATCATGATGTGCTTGATCATAGTAAATATTGGAGATTGTTGAATTTCACGTGTGGCTTAGAAATTGACTATAAGCTTGGAACGGGTCGATCATTATACCTTGTATATTGTGAGATTTGACACGAATTGATATATCCGTTATAATGTGGACTCTTGCATGCACTTTTTATTACTCTATATGAATATTTTCTTGTTGTGCATTCTTGATCGAGTTCCGCTAATATGATATATACTAGGAACGAGCCACACAAGCCATGGCATGTAACATTGATTATAATGGGAACGAGCCACACGAGCCATGACATGTGACACTAATTATACAGGGAACTAACCACACAAATCGTGACAGGTGACATTGATTATACAGGGAACGGGCCTTACGAGCTGGGGCAGGTGCATGGACAGATATGTTCCTCATGGGTTCCGAATTGATTACATTAGCGGATGTATACCGTTGGACAAACATGCATTATGATTACTTGACATTGCATTGATTCATTTCATTTCATATTATTTCACTACATTTCATATCATTTTACCTTATGATTGTGACTTGATTCGGTTATTTGAGATTGAATATGAGATGGTTATCCCTGGACTATATCTGATGAGTATTTGGGATTACTTCGAGACATTTGTTGTATATATTTGTGCTGTGTATTGAGACGTTTATTATATATCTGTTTTTTTATCTTGTGACAACTGTTGGATAACTTATTGTATAGTTTATATATATTATTTGTTGTTGTGTTAGAATTTTTCTAAGTGCAGTTGTGTAGTTCAATGGTATGTGGTTGGTGTGGAAAGAGTATTTTATTCAGTATTATTTACTTGAGTTTAGGTTTTCTTGGGAGTGCCTGTTACTTTGATACTCACCCTTACTTCTACACTCCTGTATAAGTTGTGAGCCCGGTTCCACTTAAGATAACATTCTTCTTTGACGGCTGAGCATCTGGACGTTTGAGAGGTAGCATATATTGGCAGACTCTCGATGTATTTTATCTTATCTTATGTTTTATTTTAGAACTGAGGCTCAAACTTGTGTTTTCTTTTTTTTCACTACTCATTTATATGAAAGGCTTGTACATGTAAAACTAGTCTTGGGATGATTTGTTGACTTGATTACCTTGTGCTTATCCTAACTTATTAGATTTTATTTCTTCTGCTTTTAGTATTGTGTATTGAATTGAGAAGGTTTAGGCTGACTTAGGTGAGTGGCATCACAACCCAATTTTAGGTTGTGACATTGATGGTGGATAATTTTGAACAAGCAAACTTATTGAAGATTTTATTCAAATAATTTGTTCTTCATGTGTTATTTCATCAAACTCTAAGAGATATGTTTTTGAATATTCATTAACTTTATCAAGTACACAACTAATTCAACATGATGCATAACATTTGTATTATGTATGCAAAGACCTTGTATAAGAGAAAAACTCAAATTGATGAATGAAATGTTTATATCAATTTTTGAGAAGATCAATATAGAAAATAAATCAATAAAAAAATATTGTATCTACTTTGAATAGATCTACTATATGAGGATTCACATCTAAGGTGATGAAAAAGTTAGAGTAAAGTGAAAAATTAATAATAAAATGTAGTAAGATGTAACACTCGATAAAATTATCAAAATATCCCTAGATGAGAGATGCTCTTCCTAAACTCTGTTGGCAAATTCGAGGCCGAAAATGCGATCAACATAAAGAATTGTGTGGGAAATTAGTCCTGGTTGATTTTTAGAGCAACCGGATCAAAAGATAATTTTTCGAAACAAAAATGCAATATCAGAGAAGTGCACCACATATTCGCATCGTGGACTTACACTTGGTTGTGATCCCAATATTTTCTAGAGGATCAGGAAATCGATCAAAAATATTTTTTTGGAAAAAGATACATAGGTACGAGACAGGTCCTGACGCCCCCGACCTATTCCACCAAAGTTCAAATTTTAAATCTTTCAAGGGACATTTTAGACTTTTCCCTACCCATCCTAAACATAATCCACGACCAATATAGGTCATGTTTGGCCTAAAAAGGTTTCAAAATCCATTCCTAAGTCCTTGCTACGTACTAACTGAGAAAATAGGGCGGATAAGAAGAAGATAGCAAGGGATTCAAGCAATTTGAGCAAAAACCCTTGGAAATTGATTGTCAAACTTTGTACCAGGTATGTAAGGCTAAATTAAAATATAAGAATGCCCTTCATATGCCCCTTGATTGAGATAGATTGATAGACGAATGTATTGAGTCTATATATGTTTTCCTGAATGCCTTTCTTGCAAAATTATACATATCTTATGTATTTTCACATATTGATGATCATCATAAACTTGATTTAGTGAATAAATGCTTTTACATGAGTTATTTCACAAACCCTATATGTTACTTTATAAAAGATTACATGTATGAACCTAGGGAATGAGTCTAGAGCCTTCACTTGAGAATGTTGATTTGATTGTAATATGGACATGATTATGGGTTGATAGAACTTGATAGCGCTGTGAGTATTCATAATTGAGCTCGAACGATTGGTCTAATTGATTGCTCTCTTAATGATTAGTCTAGCTCTCTGAAGGATATGATTGAGAATTGATTATATAATTGATAGGCCGAAAGGCCTGATTGTGATAATACTGATGGAATGATAAGAGTCCTTATGAGACTAATTGATCTGATGATTGAGATGGATTGTCTTATGTTGAGTCTTGGGAGGAGTATCGAGCACCGAAATGAGTAAGAGTAACCCTAACTCAAACTCATTAACTATGATTCCAAGCATAGGTGAAGATTGAGCCATTAAATCAGATGTTCCCTTTTGATTGGTAAGTCCTTGAAATAATAGCAAACTCGATTGACCGGATCCATCATGGATTTGATACGTCCTTTACCTGGAAAGTACTGAACGACTATGGCAACATCAGCGCTATTGTTGCACAATCACTGGGGCATAAGTGATTGTTGTCGGATAAGAGAAACTCTAGATAGGTTCTATACTGATAGTACTCTGATTGTATTGGATTTGATTTAGATTGGATTGGATTATATTGATGGGTCATTGTATACTCTTTATTCTTGCTTTATATAGATATTTGACATTCTGATTGAGTTGCTTATCTCTTGATTTGAGTTATTTGAGTTGATAGTATTCTACCTTGATGCATGTTTCATTCAGCCATTTTACATACTCGTACATTCCAAGTATTGACATCCATTTGGATTGCATCATTTTATGATACAGAGATATATACTAGAGATCAACAACAGGTGTACCGTTGAGGTCTATTACAGAGTGAACCCTCTCCTACTCTGGAGGATTCTCATTTATATTTTCATGTAGCTTTTAGAGTCAGTCTTTAAACTTGCTTTATTTTGATTTGAGGTAGCCATGGGTCTGTCATTGACACCCATTAACAGTTGGTACAGGCTTCACAGACTAAAGTTGATTTATTGATTGGATATTATTTTGAGCTAGTTCCTTTCATACTAGCCTCATTGATTTGATATGATTATATAAGACTCAAATTGTCCACCTTTTATTATCATAGTCTTCCGCTGATTTGCTAAAAATGTTGATTGAATAAATGTGATGAGACTAAGTGGTTCGCTTGGGGACTAGAAATAGTTTCTGAGAGCCGGCCATGTCCAGGACACCCTCCTGGGACAACGTTCAAGTGTCCTAGGGAGTCTATGAACCTATGTCTAGTAAAGTCTTATTTATGGGTGTGTTGTGCACCACATTTTATAAGCAGGAGGCTATAGGATATTAGGAAAGGTTACACTTCTTCTATATTCTGACTTGTGCTATGCAGTTAAACTCTATGAAAACTCTCTTCTAATTCGTATGTTACGCGCTTGCAGAATTACAACCATGCCTCCAAGAAGACTAGTCAGAGGAAGAAGCTGTCCGGCTAAACAGAATATTAACCAACTAGAGCCCTAGGATCATGATGAACCCATAGACCCAGCTATCCGGCTATGCTCCAGATGTGGTTGCAGAATGAGGGGGAGAATGGGCTTGTATGTAGATGGGTTGAACAAGGGACCAAAGAAAATTGGGAAGGGAGCTATGCTTGTGAGTGACATGGATATTGGGAGGCTGATGACTTATATGCAACAAGTTGATGAGGAGAGTAAGAGGGACAAGAAAGAGTACAAAAATAAGAGGGCTAAAACATCCAGCCATGATATTGGGAAGAGAGGGAATGCGAATGATAACAGGTTTCAGTCAAGGCCAGCACCATCAACTGCTAGTGCACCCATGCCACAAAACAAGAGTGAATAGAGGTCTCAGAATTTCAGTGCTCAGGGATCTTAGTCACAGGCTAGTGTTGCTCAAGGTTCATAGGGTAAGCCACCATGTGGTAAGTGCGGCAAGTTGCACTTGAGAAAATGTCGTGAAGGAAGTGATTCATGTTACAAGTATGGCCAACTAGGTCACTTTCAAAAGGATTATCCAAAGTGGGCTGATAAAGCTCAGTCTTCTGCACCGGCCCCACCAGCTAGAGGAAACCAGAAAGGTGCTACGTCAGGCGCAAGCAGAGCTACAAATCAGTTGTATGCCATGGGTAGTCACCAAGATCAGGAGAACTCCCCAAATATTATGAAGGGTATGATTCAAGTCTTTACTCTTAATTGCTATGTTTTGATGGATCCAGGTGCCACATTGTCGTTTATGTCTCCATATGTGGCTAGTAGATTTGATTGAACTCCTGAGTGTCTTTTTACACCCTTTGATGTTTCTACTCCAGTTGGTGAGTCTATTCTAGCTGAAAGAATCTATAGAGACTATGTAGTGTTCGTCCATCATAAGGATACTTTGGTCGATTTGATTGAGTTAGAGATGATTGATTTTGATGTGATCCTTGGCATAGATTGGTTTCACGCTTGCTATGCCTCCATTGATGTAGGACCCAAATTGTTAAGGTCCAATTCCCGAATGAATCGTTCCTAGAGTGGAAGGAAAATTCTGTTGCACCTAAAGGAAATTTTATCTCCTACCTTAGGGACATAAAGCTAATCTTAAAGGGTTGTATCTATCACCTCGTGCAAGTTAAGACTAATGATGTTAAGCCTCCTACTCTAGAGTCAGTCCCGATTGTGAATGAGTTTCTTGAATTGTTTGCTGAGAAGATGCTTAGAGTCCATCCTGATAGGGAGATTGACTTTAGGATTGATGTTCTCTCTGACACTCAACCTATCTCGATTCCACCCTATAGGATGGACCCCACCGAGTTGGAAGAATTGAAAGACCAATTGAGAGATTTGTTAGAGAAGGGCTTTATTAGGCCAAGTGTTTCTCCTTGGGATGCTCCTCTCCTATTTGTGCAAAAAAAAAAAGATGGGTCTCTCAGGATGTGCATTGATTATAGGCAACTGAAAAGGTCATGATAAAGAATAAATATCCTCTCCCCAAGATAAATGACTTGTTTGACCAGCTTTAGGGTGCCTCCTATTTCCCAAAGATAGACCTCAAATCTAGTTACCATCAGTTGAAGGTGAGGGAATGTGACTTCCCGAACACGACCTTTAGGACTTGATATGGCCATTTTGAGTTCTTGGTCATGTCCTTCAAGTTGACTAATGCGCCTGCAGCCTTCATAGATTTGATGAATAAGGTATTTAAACAGTACCTTGACATATTCGTGATCGTGTTCGTCGACAACATTTGTGTATTCGAGAGATGAGGAGGAGCATGCCAATCACCTCAGAATTGTTCTCTAGACTCTCAAAGAAAAGGAGTTGTGTTCGAAGCGTGAATTTTGGCTCAAGTTTGTGGCTTTTATAGGCTATATTATCTCGAGCGACGGTATTTGAGTAGACACCCAGAAGATCGAAGCGGTTAAGAACTTGCCCAGACCAACCTCCTCTTCGACTGACATAAGAAGTTTCTTAAGGTTGGCAGGCTATTACTATAGATTCATTAAAGGATTTTCTTCCGTATCCTCACCATTGAATAGAGTAACTTAGAAGAAAGTCAAGTTTCAATGGTCTGATGAATGTAAGAAGAGCTTCCAAGAGCTAAGAACAAGACTGACTACTGCATCAGTTTTGACCTTGCCTGATGGGACAAAGGACTTTGAGATATATTGTGATGCATCTATTGTGGGATTGGGTTGTGTGTTGATGCAGATGGAAAAAATGATAGCTTATGCTTCCAGACAGCTCAAGATTCATGAGAGGAACTATCCAACCTATGGTCTTGAGTTGGAACCGGTGGTGTTTCCACTTAAGATTTGGCGTCACTACTTATACGGAGTACATGTGGATGTGTTTACTAACCCCAGAAACCTGCAGTACATCTTCAGTCAGAAAGAGTTCAACCTACGACAAAGAAGATGGTTGAAATTACTCAAGGACTATGACATGAGTATTCTCTACCACCTAGGTAAAGATAACATTGTTGTTGTAGCTCTTAGCAGGTTGTTAATGGGTACACTACTCATGTTGAGGAAGGGTAGAAAGAGTTGGCTAAGGGAGTGCATAGATTGGCTCGATTGGGAATTCAACTCGAAGAGAATGATGAAGGAGGAGTCAATGTCCAAAATGGGTCCACTTCATCTTTAGTGGCAGAGGTGAAAGAAAAGTAAGACGAAGGTCTTGCTCTACTTCAGTTGAAGGAAGCTATCCATAAACAGAAGGTGATGGTTTTCTCTATGGGGCAGATAGTGTGTTGAGATACCTGAGTAGATTGTGTGTTTCGAATGTTGATGGTGTTCGAGATAGAATTATGGATAAGGCCCACAGCTCTAGATACTCCATTTATCCTGGTTCTACCAAGATGTACCACGACTTGAGGGAAGTCTATTGATGGAGTGAAATGAAGAGGAATATTGCTGAGTTTGTTTCCAAGTGTCTGAATTGTCTACAAGTTAAAGCGAGAATCAAAGGTCAAGTGGATTGGCTCAGATCTTTGAGATTCCTAGATGGAAATGAGATATGATCAATATGGACTTCATTACCAATCTACCAAGGACTCGAAAATAACATGACTCAATACAGGTAACTATGGATAGAATGACTAAATCAGCTCACTTCTTAGCAGTGAAAACAACTGGCACTGCAGAATAGTATGCTAAGTTGTACATCTATGAGATTGTGAGGTTGCATGGAGTTCACTTGTCCATTATCTTGGATAGAGAAGTTCAATTTACATCCCAATTTTGGTGATCCTTTTAGAAAGGATTGGGTTCGAAGGTGAACCGAAGTACGACCTTTTATCCCTAAACATATGGCAAAGAAAAACATATAATTCAGACATTAGAGGACATGTTGAGAACCTGTGTACTTGACTTCATGTTGAGAGCCTGTGTACTTGACTTCAAATGAAATTGGGATGACCACTTACCATTGATTGAGTTTGCATATAACAATAGTTATCATGCAAGTATTTAGCTGGTCGCCTATGAGGCCTTGTATGGGAGAAGATGTAGATCACCAATTTGGTGGTTTGAGGTTGGAGAAGCCAAGTTGATTGGACCTGATCTTGTACATCAGTCGATGGAGAGGGTGAAGTTTATTAGAGAGAGGCTGAAGACTGAATAGAGCCGCCAGAATTCCTACACTGATATAAGAAAGAGAGACTTAGAGTTTGAAGTGAGTATAAAGTGTCACCCATGAAGGGTGTCATGAAATTTGGGAAAAAAAGAAAGCTAAGTCCTTGTTATATTAGCCCCTACCAGATTGTGATGACGATTGGCAAGCTTGCTTATGAGTTAGAGTTACCTTCTGAGCTAGACGCGATTCATCCAGACTTTCATGTCTTGATGTTGAAGAAATGCTTAGGAGATCCTTCATTTGTAGTCCCCGTTGATAGTATTGGAGTGAAGGATAACTTGTCCTATGAAGAGGTTCCAGTCCAAATTCTTGATCGTCACATTCGCAAATTGAGAACCAAAGAGGTAGCCTCAATCAACGTCCTATGGAGAAATCAATCTGTTGAGGAAGCCACGTGGGAAGCTGAAGAGGGTATGAAGGACAAATACCCACATCTATTCGTGCCTAATGATGAGAATGTTGAAGGTAACATCTTATCCTTAACTTGAGTTGATTTGTCTATTCTTGAGTCTGAATAGCGATTGTCGAGATTGTTTATTGGTCGATAGTTTGATTGGTTAATTGATTGTTGAGAGGAGTCTTGATTATTATTCCTGCCTTGATGTCCATTTATAATCTTCATTCGAGGACGAATGATTCCAAGGGGGAGATAATATAACACCCACTAAAATTGCCAAAATACCCCTAGATGAGAGACGCCCACAAAACGCATCTTCCTAAACTCTGTTGGCAAATCCGAGGTTAAAAATGCGATCAACATGAAGAATTGTGTGGAAAAAATAGCCCTGATTGATTTTTAACGCAACCAAATCAAAAGATAATTTTTCGAAATGGAAATGCAATTCATAAGTGTGCGACATGCCCGCATCGCAGACTTGTCGTGGACTTACACTTGATTGTGATCCAAATATTTTCTACAGGATTGGAAAATCAATTGGAAAATTTTTGGAAGAAAATGTACAGATACGCGTTAGGTCCGCGTCGCGGACCTGGTCCCCCGACTGGTTCTCCGAAGTTCAAAATTTTAAATCTTTCGAGGAGCATTCTAGACTTTTTCCCACCCCTCCTAAACATAACCCACAACCAATATGGATCATTTTTGGCCCAAAATGGGTTTCAAAACCCATTTCTAAGTCCCTACTACGTACTAACTATGAAACTAGGGCTAAGAAGAGGAGGAGAAAGCAAAGGATTCAAGCGATTTGAGCAAAAACCCTTGGGAATTGATTGTCAAACTTTGTATCAGGTATGTAAGGATAAACTAAAACATGGGAATGTCCTTTCGTTTTCCCCTTGATTAAGACAAATTGATAGACGAACGTATTGAGTCTTTATATATGTTTTCTCGAATGTTTTTCTTGAAACATTATACATATCCTACGTATTTTCACATGTTGATGATCATCATAAACTTGATTTACTGAATAAATGCTTTTACATGAGTTATTTCACAAATCCTATATGTTACTTTATAAAATATTGCATGAATGGACCTAAGGATTGTATCTAGAGCTTTGACTTGAGAATATTGATTTTATTGTGATGTGGGCATGATGATAGGTTGATAGAACTTCGATGGTCCCGTGAATATTTATAATTGAACTCTAAAGATTAGTCTAATTGATTGCCCTCTTAATGATTGGTCTAAGCTCTATGAAGGATATGATTGAGAATCGGTTAGATGATTGATAGGCCGAAAGGTCCGATTATGATAGAACTGATGGAATGATGAGAGTCCTTATGAGACTAATTGATCTGATTGATTGAGATGGATTGTTTTATGAGCATTGAGTCTTTGGAGGAGTATCAAGCACCGAAATGAGTAAGAGTATGCCCAACTCGAGCTCATTAACTATGTTGCCAAGCGTAGGTGATGATTGAACCGTTAAATCAAATGTTCCCTCTTAATTGGTAAGTTCGTAAAATAATTGGGGACTTGATTGACCGGATCCATTATGGATTAGATTCGTTCTTTACCTGGGGTATTGTTGTACAATCACTGACTCAGAAGTGATTATTATCAGATTAGAGAAACTCCCAGATAGGTTCTATACTGATAGTACTCTGATCGGATTGGATTTGATTCGGATTGGGTGGATTGTATTGATGGGTTATAGTCTACTCCTTATTCTTGCTTTAGATATACATTTGACATTCTAATTGAGTTCCTTATCTCTTGATTTGAGTTATCTGAGTTGATAGTATTCTACCTTTATGCATATTTTATTCAGCCATTTTACATACTCGTAAATTTTACGTACTGGCGTCCATTTGGAGTGCATCATTTCATGATGCAGAGTAAGGTACTAGAGATCATCAATAGGTGCACCATTGAGGATCTATTGCAGTCAACTCTGTTGGTGAGCCCTCCCCTACTCCGGAGGATTCTCATTTATATTTTCATCTAGTTTTTAGAGTCAGACTTTAGACTTGCTTTATTTTGATTTGAGGTAGCCATTGGTCTGTCATTGGCAACAATTAACAGTTGGTAGAGACTTCATAGACTAGAGTCGTTTTATTGATTGGACATTATTTTGAGCTAGTTTCTTTCATACTAGCCTCATTGATTTGATATGATTATATAAGACTCAGATTGTCCACCTTTTATTATCACAGTCTTCTGCTGGTTATTAAAAATGTTGATTGAATGAATGTGATGAGGCCAAGTGGTTCGCTTGGGGACTAGAAATAGTCTTTGAGTGCTGGCCACGTCCAAGGCACCCTCCCAGAACGTGACATAAGACATAAAATCTTTTTGGTTGTAGAATTAGAAAACTATTACAATTCTCCTTTAGATAAAATATTCTTGATAATTCAGTGTTATCGCTTGAAAACACGATTGAATGATTATGAATAAGCTTCTTTAGGTAGTTTATCACACGTGAAGCGCAGGTAGTTTACCTAGTAGAAATATATTTACATGAGTTACATAAAGGGTTTTTAGCAATTACCCTAAATATAATTAAAACCAAGAAAAGTGATAGATTTACATTTTCATTTATATATATATATGCCTTATTTTTGGTGAGAGACAAAATTGTCATGTATCTGCACCGACATATTCTCTCTCATTATGTGGCACAATTGTCTTTTTATTCCGTTTTGAAAAATAATGTCACCTAACTATAATTAGAGAAAATTTAACTTTAAAACTCTCTTTTTTATCCTTAATTAAAATAATTTTCAACCACACAAATATCTATAGATAATTTTTTACCACAAGTTTCAAAAGTAAACAATCCGTACCAAATCAAACAGTGCCATATAAAATGGGACGAAGAAAGTAAAAATATCATTAAAATTAAAAATTAAATATTAATTTAAAATTATCTATAATGATAAGCCAAGTGTCATAATTAATTTAGCCATGTGTAAAATTTTTGGCTAGTTAACAAAGTTATAAAAGAAAAAATTATACGAATTGGCAAAGAACCACTAGTATTTATGCATTATGATTATGGTTTCAATTAATTATATTTAATGGGTATAGTTTTTAAAAATAAACTGCCACAAAAAATGTGTTCCACCAATTAAATTTGTATAAAAATAAAATATTACAACAAAAAGCATTCAAAAGAACCGCTTATGCAAATTCATAATCCCTAATTTTTCTTCTTCCTAATTTTCTTCTTATAATCTCTCAAAAAGATCGTGAGAGCATCCCATCTTCATCCTAAGTGAAGATGTCCTTCTTGCCATTTCAAACCTTATATTATTTAGTAAAAATTATAAAAATACACGTCTTTATTTATCGAAATCTTCAATATTCCCTACCTTTTATAAAAATTATTAAAATCCTGATTTTTTATCATTATCCTTTTAATTTTGATACTTAAGAATCAGCATTTTTATAAAAAGCTATAATTACTCCATCTTTATTGTATAGGAGTCTAATTAATGTCAATTACAATAAAATTTCTCATATTTCCAATTTTAAATACACTTTTCAATTTTTTTTTAATTGTTGTATTTTTCTCTCTCCTAGAAGTTAATATTTTCCATTCAAATATATATTTCAAATTTAAACTCACTCTCTCTCTCTTACCTTCCATCATCACTTTCATCGTCTCGATACTCCAATAATACCCGATTTCTTCAACCAAATTAGTAAAATTATCCGTTAATTTTACAATTTTGTCAATCAACAATGGAATCGCTGCCATCTTTTAGTTTGGGTCTTACCAAAATATTAAAGGATGTAGTGTCTACTTCAAGATCCCCAAGTCGGAAATGATATGCAAGTCGAAAAAGTAAACCACATTCTTCTTTTGCCCGCGCACCATTGCCAAAGGTAAATTGGAGATTTTTCCCCCCAAAATTCCGCTATGAAAAACGTGGTTATACAGGAGATATTGATTCAGATTATGAAACTAAATGTTGATACCTAATTGTTGTAAATTTTTTATACAAAATTGTTGAAACACATAGTATCATTTAGGACAACTTGATACCTAATACGTTGGGGGTTATGGATATGTCTGTTGATATGTGTTTCATCATGTCTTGTTGAGGAAATAGGACCATAGTTGAGGACTGTTTGACGTATCTCAGTATTATATAAGAGATATTGATACACACATTTGGATTATGAAAGTGTTGATACCTAATTGTTGTAATTTTTTTAACCCAAAATTGTTGAAACACATAGTGTTAAGTTTATTCAACCACTATACACTACATCAGATTCCCATAATCCACTGTGACGTATCAAAATCGAGATATTCATGGATTGGCGACCCCCCCTTTTTTTTAAATGCCAGAGCTTTTTCAATGGCGGAATAGTCTTGTTTGGACTGTTTGATTACTGATGCGTTTTTGAATTTTGAATGTTGCAGATTGTAACACTCTTTTTGGGTAGATTGATGCAACTGAAACGGTGTGTGGTAATTAAGGGATCACAAAATTAGAAAGGGATTTGTTTTCCTAATTTAGTGCAATAACATGAAAAAATAGTTATATAATTTTAGGTATCAATCTATGGGTAAAAGTCGATATTTTTAGTAATTTCGGAAAGAACGGGGATTTGAGGAAATTATGATAAAACAGTATGGGATCCCTAAAAATTATACTATTATTTATGGGATGTAATTAAGTAAACTGTAACTATAGGGTCGTATTATGATTTATATGTTTGATATTTATGAAATTTTCTCTTAATTTATATTTATTAAAATTAACTAACAACCCAATTATATTAATTCACAATATTCATTTGAATTAATATATTCTCTATCACACCGATCTCATCTCCGGTGATTTCAACAACGCACCAATCTTCGTTGCAGGGACTTGAAGTTGGGCCAATGCTGTTGGGTCTTACAACAATGGAGTTCCTTTGTTGTTTCTCATCAAGATTTTTTTTTAGGTTTGCTTATTTACATAGAGAAGTTCATCTACTAATTTCGACGACCTAGTTCTTGTCCATCATGAAGTTTAAAGGAGCGGAAGGATTTCAACATTACTCATCGATTGACTAAGAGACGATTTCTTCGATTAATATTTTCCATCGGCATTTTAGTATCTTTCTCCGGCAAAATATTTCCTCCGGTGAAATTTAAGTATCTTCCCTAGGAGACCTTGGGTCTATCTTATCTATACACTTCTCAGCCAGAATCTTTCAAGTAATATATTCCAAGTCTCTCTCTATTTACTATTATTTTAATTAATTGTACTCTTTTCTTGTCAAATTTTGCTCCTTACTTATTGCATTATCTCCTTTTATTTACCTTATATCTTTATAGTTTACTATCCCATTTACTCTTTGCATCTCGGTATTGTTATTTGTTGCATGTATTTCTATAGGATTATTGTTCTTCATCTTGATTTTTTGGGTATTTGGTTAGTTGATTATTGTAGACTATATTTTGTATTTTTACTACTTTGTATCATTGGTCTGTTGATTTCGAAAAATTGTATCTTCTTGATTTTGTATAGTTTATTTTTTTAATTAGTTTTTAGTTTAGTGGAGTCGGGGTCTCATGGTGGATTAGGGCCATGTTGTCGGTTGGGGCCAGAGGCAAAGGGTAGTAGTGGTAAGAGGGGCACGGGCTTACTTAAGTTGAGAGTAGGAATGTGGAACCTAGGATCACATACAGGGAAGTCCATAGAGCTAGTAAAGAATCTTAAGAAGAGATAAAATAATATAGCGTGTGTCCAGGAGACCAGATGTGTCACGCTCCGGAAGGGTACCCTTTGCGTGGCTGGAACTCAGAGGCTATTGCTAGTCCCTGAGCGAACCACTTGGCCTCATCGTCACCTCATACTCAATAGCGGAAGGAACATCCTCAAGGAAAAGACACTAATATAATTAAAGCAATCAAGTCTTTGTAGAAAAAAAAGTTAATTTCTAATAAAGAAGGGTTGGAAAAATAATACATAACATCCTCTACTCAATGTCTATGAAGCCTCTAACTCAAACATCTAGATGCTACCACGACAGGCCATGGTTACCCAACTCAAGGAAAATAAAGTACTAACTCAAGCTAGATGATAACAATATGGAAATCCTCCGAAAACAAGGAGGTCTCACCGATCAGCTGAATGTCAATAGATCCTCAATGAAGCACCTGTCTATAGTCTCTATTACTTGCCTCTGCATCATAAAACGATGCACTCCCAGAGGGGGACATCAATACATGGAATGTACTGGTATGTAAAATAGCTGAGTGAAACAAAAACAGATAGAATAATATAGGCATAACATCAATCAACATCATACTCCATTAGAATGTCAAATTTCTACCTAAAGAACGAATAAAGAGTAGACAAATGAACTATCAACATCTCATCAATACATCATACTCCCTCAAGGAAACTCGACTCGACTCGATTCAACTCAACTCAAGGAAACTCGACTCAACTCAACTCAAGAAAACTCGACTTAACTCAACTTAAGGAAACTCGACTCAACTCAAGGGAACTCGACTCATACTATCACATCAACATCAACATCAGAGTACTATTAAGTAAGACCTCACACACAGGGAGTTTCTCTAACCGACAACTATCACCTATGAGCCAGTGATGATACAACGAAGCGATACCGTTGCCACATCCATCCAGTACCCTGCCTGAGGTAAAGTACATCAACCTCAGTAGATCCATAAAAAAAAACCTCAGTCCTCTTTTAGGACAAGAAAGGAACCATCCGCGTTGCGGTTCAATCCTCTCTTCTTACGCGGGCCACGTTGTTAATGGGTTCAAATGGGACTCACTCTCACCCATTTTGGTGCTCAATAATCCTCCCAGAACTCGACACGCTTATAAAACATAATCATCATCAGTCCCACAGGGACATAATACATCATTATTAGTCCCATAGGGACATAGTACCTCAACATCAACATCAACTCGTCTCATAAACATCAACATCAACATCATGGACTCAAACACTCTTTTTAGAATTTAGTTTCAAGTTTTAAGACTCATGAACATCATTCTCATCAACATCATCATCAAGACTCTCATCAATTGAAACACAATCACAATGTTACAGACATCATCATCGTCAAGGCTCTAGACTCATCCACCTAAGTTCATTATGCATGCTTTTAAAATAATAATGTAGGGTTATGCAAAATCTCATGAAAAATATTAACTTCAAGAAAACAAATAGTATGATGATCATCAACATAGAAAACATGTAATTTCAAATCAATTATTCAATAAAAACCCCCAAGTATTCATGCATATAGACTCTTCAACCATCAACTCATCTATGACATCTATGGGGCACATGAGAGAACAATCACATGCTTTTAGTTTAGCCTTACATACCTGGAAATTTGGTATTACAATCAAAATTTGATGAATACTCATTTTTTTTAAGAAAATCCTCGATCTTGGTAGTTCTTATAGAGTGGAAGAACTTGGAATGATAGTGTTTGAAGAGCCTCTCTTTGTTTCTTGAATTATTGACTTAGAATCTTTAGAGTTCTTGATGAAGAACCCTAATTCATGAAAAGAATAATCAAGAAATCCTTTCTTGAGATTCTTGAATTCATTTTCTTGAAACCCTAGGTTATGATTCAATATTTGTTAGGGATGAATGAATAGCTAAAGAATTTTAGGTTTGGTAGCTTAAAATTTATGAAGAATAACTCACCTTAATGATGAATCTTGAAAGTTAATTATAACTTGATGACTTTCTTGATGATTTTTGAGCGTTTGTGTCTAGGAGTGAAGGAGAGGATTTTACTTATGAAAATTGATATTTTATGCGTTTTGGGACCTTAAATAGACCCCCAAAGGTTTTAGGATAAAAGTACCCTCAAAATAACATAAAGGGACGTCGCTTAGCTTATCCAGAAAGGGTTCGCGATATGTCCGCGACGCGGAGCTATCGCAGCTCTTCAGACAGCTCTTTAGGTCTCCAGTAAAATGGTCATAACCTTCTACTCTGAACTTTGATTAAGACAAAATAAGATTCGTTGGAAAGATAATTCAAAGATCTTTCATTTGATATATTATTGGTCACCTAACTCATTATACTTTAGGAGATATGGTTATTTGAAGTTGACCCTTCTATCAACTCATACGAAAACTTAGTGGGTTGAAATTCTTGGACTTGACTTGATGTAGCAGATCCTTTTATCATCTCAAATTCTATTCCCACTCTAAGGAATTAACTTTAATGTCTATGCTCAATTAATAATTATCAATTAAGATCGTATATCATATGAAAGATAGCTCAATTTTAGAAAAAAAGTTAGAGTGTTACAAGATGGGTAGGTATCAAAGCCCGGGATGTTGAGGGATTTAAATTATGGTATTCGGGTGGCTCTAGGGATAAAAATGGAGTAGGTATCCTAGTAGATGAGGACCATCGGGAGTATGTGGTTGAGGTCAATAGAATTAATAAAAGGATGATGTATATTAAACTTGTGGTTGGTAGTCATATCGTGAATATAGTTAGTGCCTATGCGCCTCAAATGGGCCCAGATGAGGAAGTCAAAAAAACTCTTTTGGGAGGATCTAGATGAAGTTGTGAGAGGTATACCAGTCACAGAAAAAAATCTTCATTGGGGGAGATTTTGATGGACATATCGGTGCAATTTCTAGTAGTTTTGACGATGTTATGGATGCTTTGATTTTGTAGAGAGGAATGGTGGCGGGACATCTATCTTGGATTTTACTAAAGCCTTTGAGTTGGTTATTGCTAACTCATGTTTTTCAAAGAGGAAAAATCACTTAATTACCTTTCGTAGGATGATAACTACGACTCAGATTGATTACTTACTCCTATGAAAGGGTGACAGAAGCCTTTGTAAGAATTGCAAGGTTATTTCAAGTGAAAATATTTCTGTTCAATATAGGCTTCTGGTGATAGATTTAATGATTAAGAGGGATAAGAGGAAGAAGGCTATTTATGTAACGCCCGGTAAAATTACTAAAATATCCTTAGAGGAGGGGTATGTGCGTAACGCATCTTTCAATGCATGTATGAAAAATTCGAGGCTGGATTTATGATCAACATGAAAAATTGAGTGGGAAAATGGTCTCAGACGATTTTAGAGTGACAGGATCAAAAGATAATTTTTTTATCCAAAAATCGAGACAATGTCGGTGTGGACCCGTACTTATACTGTAGTGGACCCATACTTATATTTTTTTTAAAAACAATTCAACAGGATTGGAAAAACTCGTTCAGAAACCTTTCGGAGAAAAATACATATACGCGACCAGTCAGCGTCGCGGATTGGGCTATTCCAAAGCTGAAATTTTTTTCTAAATTTCGTGAGGGATTTTTCAGTCAATTTCCAACTCCTCCTAAACCAAATACACAATCTAATTAGGTCGTTTTGATGAGGGTCTAAATTCCCATTCTAAAGTCCTTTTCTAACAATCTAACAAGACTAGGGCTTGAGGAAAGAGGAGAAGAGCTTGAGATTTAGGAATTCAAGAGGAATCCTTGAAGTGATTGTTAAAAGCGTCATCCCATATATGTAAGGTTACCTAAATCATTGGATTATGTTCATCCACGTGCCTCTTCGTCTCTTGAGTTAAGATCATGAGCATAAATTGCATGTTTAAAATCATCTGGTCCTTGAGTTCCCAAAGTTTTGTACATGCTGGAGTTTCATGAAAATATGTGAGTCAATTCATGAGTTGCATCATCATTACCATGAAATACGAACATTATTCAAATGCTTGATACTCTAGCCCTAAATTTAGTATTTTTTTGCTTACTGGCTAAATCAAAAATTATGAATTTAACCTTATAAGCCTAGTAAATTGAACCCAGGAAATATGTTTTCTTGTTTCATACATGTATGCAAAGAATATCTATTATGTCTTATGTGTTGAGCCTAGATGATATGATGTACTTGACCGAAATCAGCGAAAGTTTTGCATGGTGTGAGTTAGAGTCTTGAGTTGCAATGCATGAATGATGGTCTAAGTTATTGAGTTGTTGAGTTATTCAGATTCGAGTTGACTTGTTTGAGATGAGTCAAAGAGATGAGTTTGAGTTAATTTGTATGAGCACATTTTACTCTTATAAGGAGTATTGAGCACTGAGATGGGTGATTGAGGAGCACCCCAAAACTACGTTGCCAGCGTAGGACGGTCACACAGGATAATTCTGGTAGCCCATGTCCCAATAGATGAACATTTTCTTTGGATCCAAGAGAGAGAGGTAGAGGTTGACGTCCTATTCCTTGGCAAGTTTAGGGTGGACGTGACAATCACGTCTTTTTATTTTACATCACCAAAACTTATGGTGGGGTGGAGAGTTGTAGGTTAGAGAAACTTCCAAGAAAATACTTGAGTTGAGCATATCATGAGTCTTTCGAACTAAGTTGTATCAAATACTAAGTCTAATTCTAAATACATGCTTTCAAACCTTAAACATGCATGATTTACCTGAGTTGAGTTATAAGATAAGGAGTTGAGTCTTAAGTCGAGTTGATTGATCGAGTTTGAGCTTTATCTGTTTCTTAAGTCATTTTATATACCGTACATTTCACGTACTGACACCATGTAACACTGCATCATTTCATGATATAGATACAGGAGATAGAGGACTTCAACAAGCATACTATTGCGGTTCAGAGTTCCTTAATTCTAGAGTTTGGTGTGCCCTCCTTGCCATTCGGAGGAGCCTTTATTTTAGTTTACTTGTTATATATTTCTCTTTGAGTTGGGTAGCCATGACCTGTCATAGTACCTCCTTAGACCGTAGAAACAGAGGCTTCTTAGACTAGAGATGAGGATTTGCTGTTGGGGCTTTTCCCTCTTTGAATTGGTTCCTTAAACCAGTTATTATGTCATAGATGTTGAGACTAATGTTGTTGGCCTATGACCCTCTTTCATTGATGTAGAAGTATCTGAGTTATCTACTATCTTATTCTCCTTATTCTAATATTTTCCGTTGTATCTAATGATTGAATGACTGCCTTGAGACCGAGTGGTTCGCTTGGGAAGTAGCAATAGTCTCTAAGTGTCGGCCACGTCAAGGGTACCCTCCCGGGGCATGACAAACTTGGTATCAGTGCACAAAGTTCAAGTGTCCTGGGAAGTCTATGAAGCCGTGTCCAGTAGAGTCTTGTTTATAGGTGTGTTGTGGATCACACTTCATAAACAGGAGGTTATAGGACATTAGGAATGGTTACACTTCTTTGATATTCTGAGTTCGTGCAATAGAGTTTAACTCTATAAAATTCCTGTCATATTTGTGCATTGCGCATTTGCAGATCATGCCTCCTAAACGTAGTACTGCCCAAAGAGATTCCTCAGCCCCAAACACTGACAATCCCCCACCATAGGTCTCTACTCAAGCTGGAACGAGGAGACGAGGTTGACCTGCCAAGGCTGCTGAAATTTCACAGGCACCTCCTGCTCAGCCAACCTCTACCTCAGAGGCTGACTTTAAGGGAGCCATTGCTATAATCACCCAGCTAGTGGCCTCCTAGAGTAATAGCCGAGGTCCCAGTCCCCTAACTCCAGCTCTCAAGAACCCACTGCTGCAACTAGGCTCCGAGACCTCTTGAGAATGAACCCGCCAGTCTACACAGGGTCAAAAGTTGAGGAAGACCCATAGAATTTCATCCACGAGATGTGCGAGGTATTGAGGGCTATGCATGAGACTGAGGTTGAGGGAGTTGATCTTGCCTCCTATCAGCTTAAGGATGTGACAAACATCTAGTATAACCAACAGGAAGATGGTCGGGGTGAGGATGCTGAGCCTGCTGAGTGGAATGAGTTTGAGAGTCCCTTCCTCGACCACTTCTTTCCCCAAGAGTTGAGGGTGGCAAAGGTTGAGGAGTTCTGAACCTAAAGCAAGAGGGAATGACAGTCAAAGAGTACAGCCTCAAGTTCATTAAGTTGTCTAGGTATGCTCCAGAGATGGTCCAACATTTGAGGGCGAGGATGAGAAAGTTCATGTTCAGATTGGATAAACAGGTGAAGAGGGAGTGCAAGGTAGCATTACTAATCCGGGGCATGGATATCTCCAGAATCATGGTATATTCCCAACAAACTGAGTAGGACAAGAAGAAAGACAGAGAAGAGCATTTGAATAAGAAAGCCAAGTCTACTAGGCATAATCCTAGCTAGCACAAATAGGATAAGAGAGATAGGTATTACTTTCAGAAGAGACATCCGAGGTATGCACCATCATCAGCCAGTGCACCAACTCCAAACGTCAGGTGTGATCAAAGATCCCAAGTTCATTCAAACTTTAGAGCATGAGGTTCGCAAGCCAATGTGACCCTTGGCTCGAGAGGGAAACCATATTATGGGAAGTATGGTAGGACGCATTTGGAAGAGTGCAAGGACGGAGTAAATGCTTGCTACAAGTGTGGCCAGACATGTCACTTCCTGCAGGAATGTCCACTTTGGGGTAATAAGACGCAGTCTTCTACTACGGTGCCACCACCCAAGGGTTACCAAAGAGGTACTACTCCAGGGACAAGCAGAGGGACGAACCGTCTTTATGCAATGGGGAACTGACAAGACTAAGAGTTTGCACCAGATGTCGTGAAAGGTATGCTTCGAGTGTTTACTTTTGATTATTATTCTTTTCTTGATCTAGGAGCAATGGTGTCCTTCGTGATGCCATATGTGGCTAGAAAATTTGAGTCCGCCCTTGAGTGTTTACTGGAGCCTTTCCCTGTTTCTACTACTGTTGGTGAGTCTATTATAGCTAAGAGAGTTTATAGAGATTATGTAGTGTCTGCTATCATAAGGATACTCTTGTTGATTTGGTTGGGTTAGAGATGGTTGACTTTGATGTAATCCTTAGCATGGACTGGCTCCATGCCTGTTATGCCTCTGTTGATTGTAGAATCCGAACCGTCAAGTTTCAGTTCCCAAATGAGCCTGTTATAGAATGGAGGGGAGATTCCGTTGCACCTAAGGAAAAATTTATTTCTTACCTTAGAACTAGAAAGTTAATCTCCTAAAGGTGCATCTACCATCTCATGCAAGTCAAGTCTGATGATGTTGAGCCTCCTTCTCTTGTGTCGGTCCCAATTATGAGTGAGTTTCCAGAAGTGTTTCCTGAGGATCTACTTGGAGTCCCTCTTGATAGGGAGATCAACTTCGGGATTGATATACTTCCCGATACACTTCCTATCTCAATTCCACCTTATAAGATGGCCCCCGCTAAGTTGAAAGAGTTAAACGAGAAGTTGAGAGACTTGTTAGAAAAGGGCTTTATCAGGCCAGGTGTTTCTGCTTGGGGTGCTCCCATCCTGTTTGTGCGAAATAAAGAGGGGTCTCTCAGAATATGCATAGATTATAGGCAACTGAACAAGGTCATGATCAAGAATAAATATCCTCTCCCCAGGATAGATGATCTATTTGACCAGCTTCAGGGGGACTCATTCTTCTCAAAGATAGACCTTAGATCGGGCTACCATCAGTTGAAAGTGAGGGAGTGTGACATTCCAAAAGCACCTTGCAGGACTAGATATGGCCACTTTGAGTTCTTGGTCATGTCCTTTGGGTCGATGAACGCACCTGTATCCTTCATGGACTTGATGAATAGAGTGTTTAGACCCGATCTTGACATGTATGTAATCGTGTTCATTGGCGACATTTTGGTGTATTTGAAGCATAAGGAAGAGCATGCCAATCACCTCAGAGTTGTCCTTCAGACTGTTAAGGACCATGAGTTATATGCAAAGTTCTCGAAATGTGAGTTTTGGCTCAAGTCAATGACTTTCCTAGGCCATGTTGTTTTGGGTGATGGTATTCGAGTAGATTCCCAGAAGATTGAAGCGGTTAAGAACTGGCCAAGACCGACCTCCAACTGACATAACAAGTTTCTTGGGGTTGGCAAGCTACTACCACAGGTTCGTTGACAGATTTTCTTCCCTATCCGCACCATTGACCAAATTGACTCAGAAAAAGTCAAGTTTCAGTCATTTGAGGAATGTGAGAAGAGCTTCCAAGAGTTGAAGACTAGGTTGACTATTGCACCTATTTTGACCTTGTTCGATGGGATGGGGGATTTTGTAATATATTGTGATACGTCAAGAGTAGGGTTGGGTTGTGTGTTGATGCAGAGGGGGAAGGTCATAGTCTATGCTTCTAGGCAACTTAAGGTTCATGAGAGGAACTATTCAACCCATGATCTTGAGTTGGCGGCAGCGGTATTTGCACTTAAATTCTGGCGCCACTACTTGTATGGAGTGCATGTAGATGTGTTCACTGACCACAAGAGCTTGTAGCATGTCTTTAGTCAGCGAGAGCTCAACCTGCAACAAAGGAGATGGTTGGAGTTGCTCAAGGATTATGACATGAGCATCCTCTACCACCTAGGTAAAGCTAACATTATTGCTGATGCTCTTAGCAGGTTGTCAATGGGTAGCACAACCCATGTTGAGGAAGGGAAGAAAGAGCTAGAGGAAGTGCATAGATTGGCTCGATTAGGAGTCCAACTCGAGGAGAATGACGAGGGAGGAGTCATTATTCAGAGCGGGTCTGTATCATCCCTGGTAGCAGAGGTAAAAGAGAAGCAAGATTGAGATCCTGTTATACTCCAATTGAAGGAGGTTGTCCACAAACAGAAAGTGATGGTCTTCTCTAAAGGGGGAGATGGGGTATTGAGATACCTGAGTAGGTTATGTGTCCCCAATGTTGATGGTGTTTGAGAGAGAATCATGGTTGAAGCTCATAGCTCTAGGTATTCCATTCATCCTAGCTCTACCAAGATGTACCACGACTTGAGGGAAGTCTATTGGTGGAGTGAAATGGAGAGGGATATCGCTGAGTTTGTTTCTAAATGCCCGAATTGCCAACAAGTCAAAGTGAAGCATCAAAGGCCTTGCAGATTGGCACAAAACTTTGAGATCCCAGAATGGAAGTGGAAGATGATTAACATGGACTTCATTACCAGCTTGCTGAGATCCCAAAGGCAACATAATTCGATATGGGTGATTGTGGACAAGATGACTAAATCAGCTCACTTCTTAGCAGTCAAAACGACTAATGCTACGAAGGAGTATGCCAAGTTATATATCCAAGAGATTGTAAGGTTGCACGGAGTTCCCTTGTCCATCATCTCGGACAGAGGTGCTCAATTTACCTTCCAATTTTGGAGATCTTTCCAGAAGGGACTGGGTACCAAGGTAAATTTGAGTAAAACCATTCATCCATAGACAAATGGCCAGGCAGAGTGCACCATTTAGACATTAGAAGATATGTTGAGAGCCTATGTCCTTGACTTTAAAGGGAATAGGGATGACCATCTACCATTGATTGAATTTGTATATAACAATAGTTATCATGCAAGCATTCAAATGGCCCCCTATGAGGCCTTGTATGGAAGGAGATGTAGATTACCTATTATGTGGTTTGACGTTGGAGAAGTTGAGTTGATTGGACCCAACCTTGTACACCAGTCTATAGAGAAAGTGAAAGTTATTAGAGAGAGGTTGAAGACTGCCAAAGCCATCAAAAATCTTACGTCGACATGAGAAGAAGGGATTTATAGTTCGAGGTAGATGATTGGGTGTACTTGAAGGTGTCACCTATGAAGGGTGTTATGAGGTTTCGAAAGAAGGGAAAGTTGAGTCCTTGCTATATCGGTCCTTACTAAATTGTGAGGAGGATTCGGAAGGTTGCTTATGAATTAGAGTTTCCTTCCGAATTAAACAGAATCTATCCGGTATTTCATGTATCTATGCTGAAGAACTACTTGAGAGATCCTGCTTTGGTGATCCTTGTTGAGAACACTGGAGTAAAAGATAGCTTGTCCTATGAGGAGATTCCAGTCCAAAACTTTGATCATCAGATTCATAAGTTGAGAAACAAAGAGATAGCCTCAGTCAAAGTCCTGTGGAGAAATCAATTCGTTGAGGAAGCCACATGGGAAGCTAAGGAAGAGATGGAGGCCAAATATCCACACCTATTCGTGCCAAATAATGAGAACATCGAAGGTACATTTCTTACCCTTGACTAAATTAATTGATCTATTCTTGAGTTGATTGTCTATTCTTGAGTTCGAGTAGAGTTGATTGAGGTTAAGGAGGAGTCGAGAGTTTCATTGATTGACGTGAGTGTTGAGATGAGTCTTGAGTCTATTCGTTCCTTGGTATCCACCTTCACTTATCATTCGTTCATCATTCGAGAACGAATGATCCTAAGGGAAGATAATGTAACGCCCGGTAAAATTACCAAAATACCCCCCTAGAGGAGAGGTATGCGCGTAATGCATCTTCCAATGCCCATATGGAAAATCGAGGCCAGATTTATGATCAGCACAAAAAATTGAGTGAGAAAATAGTCTCGGTTGATTTTTAGAGCGACCGGATTAAAAGAGAAATTTTTATCCAAAAATCGAGACAGTGTCAGTGCGCAACGGAGATGCGTCGCGCCTCTGTAGCGGACCCACACTTATATTTATTTCAAAAAAATTTGACTAAATTGGGAAAACTCGTTTAGAAACTTTTCAAAGAAAAATACATGTACGCGACCAGTCCATGTCGTGGACTGGGCTATTCCGAAGCTGAAATTTTTTTAAATTTTGTGAGGGGCATTTTGGTCAATTTCTAACCCTTCCTAAACCCAATACATGAACTATTTAGGTCATTTTAACGTAAAAAGGGTCTAAAACCGCATACTAAAGTCCTTTAATAACAATCTAATAAGACTAGGGCTTGAAGAAAGAAGAGACGAGCTTGAGATTGAGGAATTCAAAAGGAATCCTTGAAGTTATTGTTGAAAGCGTCATCCCAGGTATGTAAGGCTACCTAAAGCGTTGGATCATGAGTTAAGATCATGCGTATAAATTGCATGTTTTAAATCCTGTGGTTCTTGAGTTTCCAAAGTTTTCTACATGTTGGAGTTCCCATGAAAATATTTGAGTCAATTATGAGTTCCATCATCATTACCATGAAATACAAATGTTATTTGAATGCTTGATACCCTAGCCCTAAATTTGGTATTTTCTTTGCTTACTGGCTAAATTGAAAATTATGAATTTAACCTTCTAAGCCCAGTAAATTGAACCCAGGAAGTATGTTTTCTTGTTTAATACATGTATACAAAGAATATCTATTATGTCTTATATGTTGAGCCTTAATGATATGATGTACTTGACCGAAATCAACGAAAGTCTTACATGGCATGAGTTAGAGTCTTGAGTTGCATTGCATGAATGATTGTCCTAAGTTATTGAATTGTTGAGAAATTGAGTTGAGTTATTGAGAACTGAGTTGACTTGTTTGAGATGAGTCAAAGAGATGAGTGTGAGTTGATTTCTGTGAGCACATTTTAGTCTTGAAACAAGTATTGAGCACCGAGTTGGGTGATTTTGAAGCACCCCAGAACTATGTTGCCAACATAGGATGGTTACACAGGATAATTCTGGTGGCCCATGTGCCAATAGATGGACATTCTCTTTGAATCCAAGAGAGAGAGGTAGAGGTTGACGTCCTATTTCTTGGCAAGTTTAGGACGGGTGTGGCAACGATGTCTTTTCATTGTACATTACCAAAACTTATGGTGGGGTGGAGAGTTACCGGTTAGAGAAACTTTCAAGCAAATACTTGAGTTGAGCATATCATGAGTTTTCGAACTGAGTTGCATCAAATACTAAGTCTAATTCTAAAAGCATGATTTCAAACCTTAAACTTGCATGATTTACCTTAGTTGTGTTATGAGATGAGGAGTTGAGTCTTGAGTCGAATTGATTGATCGAGTTTGAGATTTATCTGTTTCTTGAGCCATTTTACATATCGTACATTCTACGTACTGATGTCACTCGGGCGCTGCATCATTTCATGATTCAGATACATGAGATAGAGGACTTCGGCAAGTGCACCATTGAGGTTCAGAGTTCCTTATTTCCAGAGTTTGGTGAGCCCTCCTTGCCATTCAGAGGAGCCTTTATTTTAGTTTACTTATTGTTTATTTCTCTTTGAGTTGGGTAGCCACGGCATGTCATGATACCTTCTTAGAATGTAGAAGTAGAGGCTTCATAGTCTAGAGATGAGGATTTGATGTTGGGGCCTTTCCCTCTTTGAATTGAGTTCTTCAAACCAGTTATTATGTCATAGATGTTGAGACTAATGTTGTTGGCCTACGACCCTCTTTCATTTATGTAGAATTATCTGAGTTGCCCACTATCTTATACTCATTATTCTAATATTTTTCATTGTATTTGATGATTAAATGACTACCTTGAGACCGAGTGGTTACCTTGGGGACTAGCAATAGTCTGTGAGTGTTGGCCACGTCTAGGGTAACATCCTGGGGCGTGACAATTTATGCCTAGCCAAGGTTTGGTGGGGTGGCTTGACATCTGTTCTTTCTTGGGAGATGGGGGAAAAGTTTATTAGTTTGGGGGCTTGGAGTAGTAATGGAGGTGTTAACACCATCTGGGATACTATTGTTGGTTGCATTAGAAAAGTAGCTGCCGAGGTACTAGGAATTTTGAGAGGGACCTTTGGTGGACGTAAAGGTGATTTGTGGCGGAATGGAGTTCAAGGAAAAATGAAAGCTAAGAAAATTTCCTATAAAAAGTAGTTGGAGTGTGTGCATGAGGATGAAAAAGAAAATTTTAAGGATATCTATAAGACAGCGAAGACAGTGGTCACGAGTGCTAAGATTGCAGCATTTAAACGCTTGTATGTTGAGCTAAGTGAAAAAGGTGGGGACAAGAGATTGTATAAGCTCGCAAAAGAGAGAGAGAATGAAAAGCTCATGACTTAGACCAAGTGAAGTGCATCAAGGATGAGGAGGGTGAGATTTTGGTGGATGAGACTTCTATGCAAAGGTGACAAGCCTACTTTTATAACTCTTAAACGAAATAGAGGACGAAGATATTGACTTGGGTGATTTGGCGTACTCCGATTGTCATCGAGATTTCGGTTACTACAGACATTTTAGAGTTGAGGAGGTTAGACGTGCTATTAGTAGGATAAATAGAGGGAGAGCGATCACACCCAATGAGATTCTAGTAGATTTTCAGAAAAGTGTGGTCAAGGATTGTCTGGAGTGGTTGAATAGGCTATTTAATGTTATTCTGAAAACTGCCAAGATGCCTGATGAATGGAGGAGGAGTAAAATGGTTCATTGTACAAGAACAAGGGTGATATTCAAAATTGTAACAATTATAGGGGCATTAAGTTGCTAAGTCAAACTAAGAAGGTTCAGGAGAGTGTGGTGGAGGTGAGGGTGAGAAAAAGAATGTTTATTTCACGAAATCAATTCAGATTTATGCTAGGGCGATCGACTACTAAAGCAACTAATCTTGTTCGGAGACTAGTGGAGAAATATAGGGAAAGAAAGAGGGACATTGATATAGTATTCATTGATCTTGAGAAGGCGTATGACAGAGTTCCTAGGGATGTCCTATGGAAGTGTCTAAAGGCGAAAAGTGTTCTAATCATGTATATTAGGGTGATAAAGGATATGTATGATTGAGCCAAAACTCGAGTAAGGACGCTGGGAGGAGACTCAGAGTATTTTTCTGTTGAGATGGGACTTTATCAAGGATCTATGCTAAGCCTTTTTTCTTTTTGTCTTAGTGATGGATGAGTTGACATGATCTATTCAAGAGTAGGTTTCATGGTGTATGCTATTTGCAGATGCCATAATACTGATTGAAGAGACTCGAAATAAAGTTAATGATAGGTTGGAGGTTTGGAGACATACTTTGGGGTCCAAAGGGTTAAAACTAAACGGGACTAAAATGGAATACTTGGAGTGCAAATTCAGTATCGTGAGGGATGAAGCGGACATTTAAGTGAAATTTCCCACTTAACCTATTCCTAAGAGAGAAATCTTTGAATATCTTGGGTCCATCGTCCAGGGTAGTGACGATATCGATAATAATATTACACATCGTATGGGGGCATGGATGAAGTGGAAGCTTGCCTCTAGAGTATTATGTGATAAGAAGATATCACCTTAATTTAAAGGTAAGTTTTATAGAATAGTGGTTAGACCGTCATTGCTATATGGAGTGAAATGTTGGCCAGTCAAAAATTCACATATCGAGAAGGTGCAGATTGCAGAGACGAGGATGTTGAGATGGGTGTGTGGACACACCAGGGGTGATGTGATAAGATTAGGAATGAGACCATTCAGGAGAAGTTAGGAGTGACCTCTATGATTGACAAGATGAGGGAAGCAAGATTGTGATGGTTTGGTCATGTGTAGAGAAGAAGTACTGACACTTCTATTAGGAGGTGGGAGAGGTTGGATTTAGGGGTTACGCGGAAGGGTAGATGTAGACTGAAGAAGTATTGGGGGGAGGTGATTAGGATATGGTGTAACTTCATCTCACCGAAGACTTGACCTTAGATAGAAAGGAGTGGAGGTCGCGTACTAGGGTAGAAGGTTAATAGTCTAGTAGGAGTAGGATGATATCTGATCTTGTGATATAGTAGGTTAGTAGGAGTAGTCATGCCTTTATATCTTATGTTGTTATTGCCCATATTATATTTGTTACTTTTAATGTATTTATACATTATCATGTACTTTCATATCTAGTATCTTCTGTTTTTGGGGCTTGATATTTTTGAGACGAGGGCCTTCTGGAAATAGCCTCTCTATCTATGTGAAGTAGTGGTGAGGTCTGCGTACATTTTATCCTCCCCAAACTCCACTTGTGGAATTCTACTAGATATGTTGTTGTTATTCTTCATTTTAACTAATTTGGTGTGAAAGAAGTCAAAATACTTTTCATTAATAGTCAAATTATTGAAAATTCTAAAATTAAATTTTGAATTAAATTAAAATATTTTAGAGAAAATTTTCAAAATAGCTACATTTTAATATTTAATAGGACTCCTCAGCTACAATTTGAATATTTATTGAAAATAACTATATTTTAGTTGCTATTCACTTGCCTTGTTATTCCTTTTTTTAAAATAAATTAATAAAATATAACTAGTAAATATTTAGTTAGAGAAAATAATGGTAAAAAATATTTTATGTATAGTGAATATTTCCTAGAATATTTCAATCACTATTATAGAATATGTAAACTATTTTTAGTTATTGTATCTCTCCACCCTTCTTCTCTCACCTTTGATCATTCTCATACTCCCTCGCTTCCTCCATCTTCCTTCTCTACTTTCTTCTCTGGTGGGACCATCTTGCTCCTCCATCCCAATATAATAAGAAAATTTCAGCATGACGTTTTGGGAGATTCAATTACAAGTTTCAATTCATCATTAACAAAGGCAAATTATTTATTAATTTGTGACTGAAAAAAGGAGATCAAGGCGTAAAATTGCAGATTCATGCATAATATTGAGCCATGTGTTGATTCAAATATGTCAGCTTCGAATTTAAATTTGAAATAGATATTGCTTAGATAAAGTTTTGTAGTGAAATTAAAATTTGGCGAAAGTATGAATTTTTCAAAAAAATGTCCTAATCCGACGAGTATTGTGTAATATGTAAATATTTTTTGAAATTCAAAATAGTTTTGGTATGTATTTTTTTTGTATACAATGACTGTTTGTATTTTTTTTAATGTATAGAGTATATATGTTGAGTTGATTTGAGTACAAATAATATAATTCGAGATAGATACAATTATTTTCATTTGGATACAATTTGAATGAAAAAAATTGAAATTTAGATAGTGTTAGATTCAATTTTCTTAAAATGGAAAAGTTCAAAACTTCATGTGGTGTTGCTTGTGTAATGACTCTATATTTTAGACTAATTTGGAGCTTAAAAGTGAAGAGATATTGTCCTCAATGTACTATTATATTAACCTTTATGTTTTATCCAGGAATAAGGATAAAAGTGCATGGAAGGGAAATACTAAACAATACAAGGAAAAGAAGTAAAAATGCGAAAAAGGCGGTCAAAGGCGACGTCGCCGACACATTCAGCGGATTGCCGAAGTGTAACTGAGACCATCTAATATTGCAGTATTCAAACTCCTAAGTTCGTGACAAAAAGGTGATGCTCGTAGAGATTCGGTAGATCACTGAACATGGTCGGCGATGAACAATGGTATCACCGAAAGCTGCAGAGACTAGAGCGTTCATCTGATACATTGAAAGGCTGTCAAGTGCACATTTGGTGTATTTCCAAAGTGCTCAGTGATGGCCGACCTTGACCGCCAAATGGTGCAACCGTGTGTTAAATCAATAAAATGTGCACGAGTATAAATTGAAATTGTATATCATCTTACAGATATTATGATTATCTTGATATTGAGAGAGAAGAGAGAGTACAGAGAACCTTCTTGGAGGCTAAGTAAAAGGGATTTGATTTTCAAGCTTTAGGAGGAGAATCCTATGGATTAAGAGAAGAAATTCCATCTTGTCTCTTTGTAATTCTTCTCACCCACATCCATGGCTATTGAAATTGGTATATATTTCTTACTTTTAAGCATGTGTAGTTAAAACCCCAATGTTGGGAGTGTGTATTTGATGTAGGCACTTCAATTATTAGCTGGGTCTATTATATTTTGTATGTTTTGATGTTAATTTGAGTGAGTTTATACTTATTTCCATGTATAACTTATAATCTTGAGGTTGCAAACTCTAGGTTATCTTTAGATCTTTAATTACTGCATTAATTTGAGTGACTGTAGTAGGTAATGAGTGTGATAACTGGAAATCTTTTGGGGTTTCAGCTGAATACCACAAAATTGGGTTCAATGGTTAAAGTAGTAGAGGGTTTGCTAAAAATTACTCAGGCCAAGCATGTCCTTGAATGATTTGCATGTGAAGTCGTAGCAAGTTCATGTGAAACACCATTGATGTCTTAGTAGAAGTAGTGGTTACTAGCAATTCTAGCTTACTCACGTATTATTAACTCAAATATTCAAGTATTTAGACCCAATTAATTAGCTTTGTTCCCATATTCGCACATCCTCTACATCTCTCTATTGGTTGTTTCAAATCTAATATCATAATTGCTTGTAGTTGAACGCTAGTTTTTCTTTACTTGCAACCGCCCATTTTAACATTACAATTGCCTAGTTCCACTTAGTACTTCATTACTCGAACAGAAATACTGTTACTTGTGGGATTCGATCCCAACTCATCATTGGGTTATTGTGCTGATAATGATAGTTCACATTCTCCAAAAGTGAGGTGTGCCTGAATGTCATGAAAAATGGCACCATTGCTGGGGAACTGTGCTTGTTCTTGTTAGAAGTTTTTTTTATTGAACTTAGCTTTTGTAGTTGAACTTTCTTATTGTTTTTCTTTTTATTTGTTTTGGTTTTGTTTAGGCGAAGCCATGGATGACGCTGAAAGTGTGAATGGTGAAAATTGGGATCAAGTAGGCAGTACAAGAGCAATCAAGTTGCCCCTATTAGCTGGAAACGTTGTGTTTCATGTCACGAGGATAATGCTTCAGCTGCTCCAGCTAAAGGGGTTGTCTGGAGGTCTAGCCCATGAAGACCCACACAACCATCTTTGCAACTTTGCGGATGTTTGCTCAGCATTCAGCTTTAGGGGTTAGACACAAGAGGCCATCTAATTGAGACTCTTTCCTTTTCCATTATCCGGAAAGATCGTGCAATGGTAGGCTGATTAACCTCGTGATGCTATCATATCTTGGGAGGAATTGCAAGATGCATTCTTAGAAAGATTCTTTCCTCCCTCAAAGATGGTGAAACTCCGAAGAAGTATTGAAAATTGTAAGAGGATTGAAGGTGAACCACTTTATGAAACGTAGTTAAGGTTTTGAAAACTCCTACTCCAATGTCCAAATCATAGAGTTTCAAATTACCTACTTTTGTAATACTTCTTTGTGAGTTTGGATGTTGTGAACAGTTGGTAAGAGAAGGCATCATGAAACAAACATTTGTTGCTGCCTCTGAGTTGTTAGATGATATGACCAAGATAAAAAGAGCTTGGTATACACGAGACAACCTTGTTTCCTCTACTCAAAGGGGACCATCCAAGGAACAATTAGCCAAAGATCAAGAGAGGGATGAAATTATGGTCAAAATGTTAACTCAATTGGATCTCTTGACAAAATATATGATGGGTGATGGTCGAAAAAGTGTGAATGTTGTTGGCGCTGCTAGTTTTTTGTCATTTCATAGTGTGCCTTATGATGGTGGTTATAGTTAGGAGGTGCACTATATGGGAAATTAGATCATGGGTTCTCAGCCAACCTTTCCAAGGCCACCTGGGAATCAAGGTTGGAAAAATAGTGCTAGTTGGAGAGATAGAAATTGGCAGGATCAATCCGGAGGTTGGTGAGAGAGGGAAGGTGAGAGAAATCACTACATTCCATCCCATGATAGGGTGAAGCCCACTGAGTCGGCTGTGAATCTGGAAAGCTTCCACACTGAAGACATGTTGACTAATTTTTTTTATCAAAGTTAAGGCTTCGGATAAGGTATTGAAGAAGATGAAGTCAGATTTTTCGCAATTGAGCCAAACCATGACTTCACATTTAGCCTCAATCAAGCATTTGGATACGCAACTTGGCAATATCTCAACCCATCCTAACCAACGTCCCAAATGTGGCCTACCTAGTGACACGGTAGCCAATCCAAAAGGTGAAAACCTAGAATGCATGGACATTACAACACGCACTGGCAAAGTTAATGAAGTTGTTGTACCTACATCTAATGCTGAGGTAAGTGATAGAGTCAAATCAAATGTGGAAGAAGGTGTGGAGATTGTGAACAAAAATGGTGGTGTAGTTGTGGATGAAGAAAGCGAATCTCTTGGAAATCCCAGGAGTAGTGAAAATCCTAAGGTTGGGGTGGTGCAAGTAATGCTAAAAGCGTACCCCCCCCCATAAAAAAATTATAACTCAACCTTGAAGTTGTAGGCTTCTCAGGTCAAGATCGATCCTCCATTTACTCAGAGAATGAAGAAGAAAGCGGAACACACCAAGTTCCAGAAATTCCTATCCTTGTTTAACTCTCTTTCCATAAACATCCCATTGGTAAAAGCTCTTACAGAGATGCGGGGGTATGCAAAGTTTATGAAGGAATTGGTGACTAAGAAGAGAACCTTAGAATGTGAAACAATTGAAGTATCACACAATTGTAGTGCGATTTTGACCAATCACTCGGTAGTTAAGAAGGATAACCTCGATGCATTTACCATTCCATGCACTATTAGGGCTTGTAAGTTTGGAAAGGGATTGTGCGATCTCGGTGCTAGCATAAAAATCATGCCCTTAGCCATCTTTGAAGAGTAAGGGCTAGATACCCCTTCACCAATGACTATGAAATTGCTCATGGACGACCGGTCCATCAAAAGACCGATAAGGATTTTACATTATGTCTTGGTGAAGGTGAATAAATTTATATTGCCAGCTGATTTTGTAATTCTTGATTGTAAAGTGGATGTGGATGTTCCCATCATCCTTGGTAGACCATTCTTCGCTACCGAGAGGGCATTGGTGGATATAGAAAGAGAAGATTTGTTGTGTTCAACATTTACAAAGCTATGAAGCAAGAAAAGGACCTCCAAGTAGTGTCATTACATGAAGTGAGAAGGACTACGTCGTGCCACGACATTAAATACGACGCTGCTTGGGAGGCAACCCAAGATTGGTTTAAGTTTTCTTTTGAATAATGAGTGCTACTTGTGTAGGTGTTTGAAATGGAGAAATCGAAGTGAATGCAAAAGGGAGGCGCAATGTGCCAAATTGGCAGATTGCGGAGTTCAAACAACGACCGCTAGTTTGACCACCGTTTAAGTTAATTAATGGCTTTTGAGGTACTGTTAAATTAGGTAGTCAATGTTGCAATTCGGTTCCAAATTGGATGGGCGATGACAAATTCCACCACCTTTTGAGGCGGAAGAAAAGGTTTGAATATTGTTGAAAATGGTGTCATGAACGCATTCAAGGCATCACCAAATATGTTCGGTGGAGTAATTTGGCATCACTGAAATCTCGTGCCTCACCGACCTACTTAAATTCCTTTCAAAATCTTTAACCTTTCACTCTTCATATTCCCTCCCTTTCACTTCCTTACCAATCCAGGGCCCTTGTAGCTTCTCTTTTGCGTTTGTCTTTGGATTGGTTGAATTTCATCAACAAAAATGTTCCTTTTTTATTCTCATTGTTAGTTCATCATCATTGAGGTATGTTCTTGGCCCTTCGCTTTTATTTTTGAGATAATATTGATTGATAAGGGCATGATTAGGGTTTCGAAAGGTTGAGAATCATAATGTGTTATTGGAAACTTGTTGACAATCATGTGGGTAATGTATTTTGATGATTGGGGAAACCTACGTTTTGATGGTACTTGTTTTGTTTAGGTTCTTGATTCTATTAATGATTTGTGAAATTGAGTGGGTATGTGCTATGGGTTTGAGTTTTATTTGATGAATATGTTTCCTGAACATTGAGTGAAGTGGTATTTAGTCCCAATTTGATCGTGATGACTTGTTGTATAGCTTTATTAGGATAATGAACATGAATGCTTGATGTTGTGATTGATAATGCATGCTTGTCGAGTTTGATTACTTTTGTGGGTTGTACATGAAGTCTGAGTAACCCTCAATTTTGGCTAAGTGACTTGACCTTTCCTAATGATAGATTGAATGATGTCATTCTTAAGGGTAAGTCATCATTTGGCCAGAATTATAGCCATGGTTAGCATGTTGTGATAAAATTGGTCCTATGAGCATGTATGATATTGTGTTGGTGGGGTAGTGTGCGAAAATTTCCCTCATTATTATGTAATGTCATTGAATTTTGACTTGAGGGAACGATGACCTTGCTAGTCAATTTCAGCGATGATCATTTTGACCGCAAAAATTGACTCGGTGATGCACCCATTATCACACACACCACTTTTTCTACTTGACTCTTAATCCTAGTTCTGTCACTTTCGGCGATGAAATTTTTCATCGTCGAATTAATTTGTTGGACCGCCGAATGTAACAATGATTTGAGGCTTAAAAGCTGTGAAAAAAGACAACGGTCTATTTGACCACCGAATTAGTTCGACGATCTGCCGAACATGTTTGGCGGGCAAAATAACCAGTTTACATTACATGATACTCTGAAGCTTATTTTTTATTCCTTCTTTTATACAATTGGTTCTCACGCATATTTGAGCTTATTTTGTAGACATGGCCAGACCTAAGGATACTGTTATACGTGATAAATCTAGGACAGGTAGGGGAGTCACCATAGTCCCCAACCGAGAAGAACAAAGACAACCTAGACCCCAGAGAGAAGTTCAAGATAAAGGTAAGAAAAGAGTGGCAGAACAAAGGGATTTCACAAGTGATAATGAAGGATCCCTCAGCCTGAGCTGGACAAGCTCTCAGGATGATAAAGTGGGGTCTAAAACCCCAACATATGATCCTTCTTCAGAGCCGAATCACAAACGACGATGGAGAGATCTAGATCCGAACTCTCCATGATCCACTCCTCCAAACATCATAGACAACTAGGAGACTATAGCCCCAAGACACTTGAATAGACTAAAAGCAGTAAGGCTTAAGATGATTATGGAGGAAAGAAGGTGTCAACAGATAGGGTTGTTCATAGATACCCCGAGGTGTGGTACACTTTAAAGTTCCATAATTTCCCAAATTTTACCACACCTCAAGAACCATACATACCAAGCTCGTTAGATAATTCTATGAGGCCTATGTTAAGGCTATTCCCAAGAACAATGATCGAGTGAAGATTTCTCTTAAGCTTGTTGATGTTATGGATGTGTAAGTCCTATGCAGTGAAACTAATATTAATGATGCTTTGGGATGCACACATTGATACTCCCATGATCTTACCGAAATGCTAAAAGAGATAAACCTTGATGGTCTTAAAGCTTGGTTGGCCCTAATGATCGGTATCCCATCTCCTTCGTGGTTAGAGGAAAGAGCTATCATTAAAAAGAAAGAAATGAATATTCCGGCAAGGTTCTGGATCGAGTTTCTTCATAACAACCTTATGTCGTCCCAAAATAATTTGACCCTTCGACACCCAAAGGCGACATTGGTTGGATGCATTATGGACCACTGAAAATTGAATCTTGGTTCTATTATTGTCCCAGAGATCCTCACAAGAGCAGAGCAACTCTAGACCTCACTTTCATTCCCCAGCCTTATCACAATGTTATGTAGATGAGCCAGAGGTCCCTTCAATAGCAAGACCAATATTCTGATTACTCTATCGGCCTCTGTAGACATTTGGTGAATTGAGGAAGAATTTCAAAGAGACGAGGAGGACTAGGCCCGGAAGAAGCTGGTTGATTCTACATCGATGGTTGATGTTGATGCCCTTGAGTCCAGTACTATAGAATATCTTTTTCCTCTCCCTTATTGTCTTCCTTTTCTATTCCAGTTCCTCCTATTACTGCACAATTTGAGCCTTAGGTTGTGGAGACCAAACCTCCAATCATAAAAGCTACTATTTTGAGCATTAGTCGGTTAGTCAAAGTGGCTGACATCCGTGCCACCCGAGTTGAGTCTTTCGTGCCTAAGATGATTGAGAGGGCCATAATCGCTTCATTGGACCCACATATAGAGGTTGAAAAGAAGAAAATGGAGTTGATTGAGGCCCGAAAGTTGAGGATGGATAGGCTGGAGGTAATTTTGGAGGATCATGGGAAAGAGTTGAAGGAATTGGCTGAAAGAGTTGAGATGTGGAAAAGAAGATGGTGGTAGTGATGGCTCGTCAGCCATAAAGGCCTACATTGATTGGTTGAAAAGGGAGGTGGCAGCTCTAAAGTCCAAAAATGTTAGTTCTTAATGAGATTCGTTGGATGTGCCACCTAGGGTTGATATAAATTTAGCTCCCCAATGGGTTACAGGAGTTGATGTTCCGAGTGAGGGAATGAAGAAGTTAATGTACCGGACTCCCCGGAGACTAATGAAGATGCCTTGGGAATTAGCCACGCTAGTCGAAGCTTGAGGAGTTGAACTGTGACTAAAAAGTCCTTCACTTCCATGATTGGTACATCCGGTGCAAGTGAGCCAGAGCCCGTGAGGCCACTGATTGACTTGGAGCTTGCACCATAGGATTTGGGCAGTGATGCCCTCATGATCTCTTCTTCAGCTCCACCACCACCACCACCACAACAACAGTGTTGTTGTATTCAGAGGGATTATAATTCACCACCACCACATTAGGATTGATGGGTTTAGGGGGATTTTAATTGTCATTCCTTATTATGCATATTTGGTATTGTTCTTACACATTGAGGAAAATATTTTATTTTTCGGAGGGGGTGACAATTGGAGTCCCATTGATTTTTGATGATCTAATGATGACTGATTGTTTTTATTTTTATTCTGATGGTTTGGATAAGACAGTGCTTATATTAGTTTTTGTTGATGGGAATTTGAGACAATTTTTATTTTGGATTGTAAATATTCTTTTATTTTGGGTTAGTAATAGATAAGTAGTTTCTTTTAATTTTGTTTTTTTTTGATGGATGAATGCTTGTGAATGATGTCCTTTGAATTGTTGGCAAACCCGTACATGCAAAGCCATTGCAAATGTGTTTTATCTTGTCTCTAGTCCTTAGCGATCCGAGTATCGATAGTCCATATCTTTGATTCGGATAGTGCCATGGACAAGGAGCATATACTAACTCACCAATTAGTCTATCTCTGGTGAAATCAATCCATGAATGGGTTTGGTGCATCTTGAGTTAACTATGTGAGTATCGAGCTTGAATGTGCAATGATCATAAATTATGAGTGTGTTGCCTAGTCATTGTTTGGATTCTGATCCATTTTGCCATGTGAGTTGAGGAAATTGATGAAAGGCATGTGTGTGATACCTAGAACTTTCCTAGTTTGTTTTGAGATGTAGCTTGATTGATTCCGGATTAAGAAAGGATCTTAAGCCTTCTTTGGTTTCTTTTGAATCCAATTTGACCACCTAAGCCTCCATTGATATTGATTTGAATCCCTAGTGAGTCCATTTGAGCCCTGATACTTTATTTGGCAATCACGTAACCTTGACCTTCATTTGAAAAGATAATCCCTTCTTGTTCTCACTGTTCCCTCCTTGAACTTCAAAGAACGAAAGTAGTGGCCAAAGGCCAAAGTTCGGGGTGTTGGTAGAAGAGACGTGTTTCCCATTTAAAAGTTGAGGAAAGAAAAATAAAGAAGGAGAGCAATCCTTGCATGATGGGAAAAAACAAAAGAAGAAAAATGCTGAAAGAAAAAGAATTTGGTTGAAAAAGAGGACCCTCCAAAATTGTTGAAGAATAGTTACAAAAAGGGACACCTAGGATTGAGATCCAAGAGAAAAGATGTCATGTGGAAAAGAAAAAGTAATGTCGATCAAAGAAAGCCAAGAGAATAATAAGTGTGTATGGAATTCATGGAGGAATGAGCCACTATTACCCATATGCTATCCTACCCATCCTTAACTCTATATTACAACTTGAACAAAGCCTTTTAATCCTTATCCGGATGAAATTGAGCCAACATCGATTGAGAATAAGGACAAGCCTATGGGTAGATGCATACATGCTATTTCTCATTTGTGAGAGTGAGTGTTGAATATATCCTTAGAATTAATGTCCTAATCTTGTGTGTATAAGATATTCTTTGTTGTGAGGGCAAAATGGTGATGTTGGTAGTGATTAGCAATGGCATTGGTAATTGAGAGCATAGACTTATCTTAAGCACTCTTTAATCACCTCTTAAGGCTTCAAAATTGCGTAAGTAAATTGTGGAAGCTTTAAAGATAGATGACAAATGGGGGATTGTACATGCTGCTTGTGGCCCTATTTATTATCATTGATCTTTCAAATAGTTGGTATTGGATTTGCTTGGGGGCAAGCAAAAGTTTAAGTTGGAGGTATTGATGAGTCCATATTTTGGACTTATTTGGAGCATAAAAATGAAGAAATATTATCCTCAATGTGCTATTATACATCATATATTCATTAACCTTTGTGTTTTATACGAGGAATGAGGATAAAAGTCCATAGAAGGGCAATATTTGGCAACAAAAGAAAAGGAAGCAAAAATCCCAAAAAGGCGATCAAACGCGACGTCGCTGACACACTCAGTAGATCGCCGAAGTGCAACCAAGATCGCCTAATATTGAAGTGTTCAAACCCCTAAGTTCATGGTAAAAAAGTGATGCTGTAGATGTTCGGTGAATCGCCGAACATGATTGGGGATGAACAATGGCATTGCCGAAAGTTGCAGAGACTAGAGTCTTCATCTGATGCATTAAAAGGCGGTCAAGTGCACATTCGGCACATCGCTGAAGTGCTCGGCGATAGCCTATCTTGACTGCCTGAATCGTGCAACCGTGTGCAAAATCAGGGAAATATGCACGAGTATAAATAAAAATTATACATCATCTTACAAATATTCTGATTATCCTGATATTGAGAGAGAAGACAGAGTATAGAGAACCTTCTTGGAGGCTAAATACAAGGGTTTTGATTTTCAAGCTTTGGGAGGAGAATTCTAGAGATTAAGAGAAGAACTTTTATCTTGTCTCTTTGTAATTTCTCTTACCCATGTGCATGGCTATTCAGATTGGTGATGTGCTGTCAAAATACAACACTTTTGATGCTTAAAACTTGGAATTTTGTGTGTTCTCAAAGCGATGTTAGTAGATTTGATGTGTTTTTATGTTTGTTTTGCAAGATTACAAGGTTTGGCATGATTTTGGGCTAGTGAACAAAAGTTGATATTTCATCGGATGAAACCCTCCACGGGTGGTAAGTCTTTATACGCCCCGTAGATAGGTCTCGTAGAAGTCAACCCTAAAATTGAAGATAAAGTCCCTGAAGCCCCGACTACGAGCCGTAGAACTTTATACGACCCATAGAGATGGTCCTAGAGCCTGCCGAATTTAGTTCTACTATTTTGACTTGGTTTTATATTTTAAATACTATAAATAGGTTTTTTAAGTTATTTTTCGATGTGCAACCAGAGAGAATCAGTAGAGAATGTGAGAAACATTGTGAGACACTTGGACAATAATATTTTGTGATCTTAATTCATACTTGTGATTTTAATCGAAGAGCTTGGATTTCTTGCTCTTAATTTCATTCTTGTAAGTGCTTAATTATGTTATTCAATATCATGATTCTTGCATCTACAATGATAATGAGTAGCTAAATCCACAACTAGGGTTGTGGGAACCATGAAGAACTAGCAAGGTAAAATTGGATAATTCGTAATTCTTGGAAAGTATATGCATGTATTAATTAAAACTCTTCATTTTGATTGCTTTTTAACGGTGGCCAACGTTAAGACTCCCCTAGTGTTACTGACTGGATCAAGGTAGTAATGAATAGGAAATGAGATTAATTAACAATATTCGATTGATGCTTCTCGTCTAATCAACTGAACTGGATCAAGGGAGGTTCTACTGGAACAATAGGTAAGGGTTAGTAATGTCACACTGTGGGGATGGATCAAATCACATAGTAAAATTTACCTCTCGCCTGAATCAAAGGGTTTGGTAAACTTAACTTATTGTTCTGCAGGCTACACACTAGAAAAAAAATGTGATTATTTGGTAATACGAAGTTAGGGAATCATAGGGAACCATATACCCTACTTACTCTCCTTACTGACTTCACACACTTGTCTTAGTTTAGGATTTCTTTCTACAGTTTTACAACCCCCCCCCCCCCTTTTGGGGGGATAAGTAGGTTAATCAACTCGAATTACTTGAAATTACTCTAAGTCTACCATATTCATTGTGGGTTCAACCCTAACCTTGGTTAGGTTATATATCTTGACAACGACTGCTTTAACCTTCAAAAAGGAGGTGTAGCTTGGGTGACATCAATTGGTATATAGTTCTTACTTTTAGTAGCTAAACCCCAATGTAGGGGGTATGCAATTGATATGGGTACTTGAATTATTAGCTGGGTCTATTATATTTTGAATGATTTGATGTTTGTCTAAGTGAGTTTATACTTATTACCATGTATAGCTTATAATCTTGAGGTTGCAAACTCTGGGTTATCTTTATATCTTCAATTACTGCATTAATTTGGGTGATTGTAATGGGTAATGAATGTGATAGCCGAAAATAATTCGAGGTTTCAGTTGAATGCCAAAAAATTAGGTTAAATGGCTAAAGTAGTAAAGGGTTTGCTGAAAATTACTTAGCCCAAGCGTATCCTTGAGTGATTCACACATGAAGCTGTAACAAGTTCATGTGAAGCACCATTGTTGTCTTAATAGAAGTAGTGGTTACTAGCAATTCTAACTTACTCACGTATTATTAACTCAAATATTCAAGTACTTAGACTCGGTTAATTAGCTCTCGTCCCATATTTTGCACACCCCTTACATCTCTCTCTATTAGTTGTTCCAAATCTAATCTCATAATTTCTTGTAGTTGGATGCTAGTTGTATTTTACTCGTAACCCCCCATTTCAACACTACAATTGCCTAATTTAACTTAGTACTTCATTACTCGAACAACAATATTGTTCCCCGTGGGATTCGACCCCAACTTATCGTTGGGTTATTATGCTGATAATGATCGTCCATATTCTCCACAAGTGAGGTCTGCTTGAACATCACCATTGTGATGCAATTTTTTTTTAAAAAAAATAAACACAATTGTTTTTAATACAAATTGATTTTATTAATGTTATTTGAAATTCAAAATGAGTATGGTTTGTAATTTGACTGATGAGTATTTTTTAATACAAATAATATACTACGAAGTGGATACAAATTTTAATTTTTGTATACATTACTAAAGAACAAAGGTTTAATGATTTTGCATACAAATTGATTGTATTAATGTTATTTGAAATTCAAAATGATTATGGTTTGTAATTTGGTGGACTACAATGGCCTACTGTTAACTTTTTTTTTTTATTTTGCTATTATTTCATGTTGTTGTATTTTATTTTATTTTTGTAAAATTTATATAATGAGTAATTTTAAATACAAATGATGTACTATGAAGTGGATGCAAATTTTGATTTTTATATACAATACTAAAGAAAAAGAAAAGGTTTATAATTTTGGATACAAATTGAATGTATTAATGTTATTTGGAATTTAAAGTGATTATGGTTTGTAATTTGGTGGAATACAATGACCTGCAGTTAACTTTTTTTTTTTAACTATTGTTTCATATTGTTGTATTTATTTTTTTGTAAAATTTTTATGCTGAGTAATTTTGAATACAAATGATGTACTATAAAGTGGGTACAAATTTTAATTTTTGTATGCAATGCTAGAGAACAAAGGGTTAATGATTTCGGATACACATCGAATAATTACCCTTAAATAATACAATCTTAAATTGCACATATTTGAATTTGTAAAAAATAAATTAATCTTTAAAACATATATAGTATGGTGGTATTAAAATGATTAGGGCTACATATAATATGTAAATTTGATTAAAAAATATTTATTTAATAATATAACTCCTTAGCTACATCTAAAAGGAAAAATTGAATACATTTTAAACTATGAATACGTATAAAAAATAAAAAGGAACAAGTGAATTTATAAAATATACATTTGAACTGGGTGCAACCTAATAAAATATACAAAATCCGATAAATTTTGTGGAATGCTATACATCATCAAAATAAGCCTACATATTGATTCCCTATTTGTTAATGTATGGATATATTAAACTTAATGGAAATATAATGATCATAGTAATGAGCATGTAAAATTAATGTAGATCCTTAAAAAATTATCAAAAAAACAACCAATAATACAACTTACATGAAAAATGATACATTAAATAACTTCATTGGCAAACACCAGCTGATACAGAATATAAAATAGGAAGAAATATAGATTCACCGTGACACATATTAACATTCAATTAAACACATGCAACACATATATACAATGGAATTCTTATAGGAATACTGACATATATTTACATTCGGAGAAGCACAAATATGTATATAAAATTAGAAAATATACCGAAGCAACTAAAACAAACATAATATATGGTGAAGATTTATTACTTGTGACCAGGAGGTTAAGGGTTCAAGCCTTGGAAACAGTACATTACAGAAATGTACGGTAAGGTTGTGTACAATGAATCCTTGAGGTCAGACCCTTTCACGGACCCTGCTCATAGCGGGAACTTTAGTACACCGGACTTGTCCTTTTTAATTTTTAATTTTTTATTTAGTTATAATGTAATTGTAACTAATAATTTTTTAAAGAATAACTATTTTTTTTAATAAATAAGTTGGAATTCTTAACTAGAATCAATATTTTATGATTTGCCCCAACCTTTTAGCCCAAAATTTCCTAAAAAGTGAAAAATCAAGCCCAGCCCAACTTCTCCATCCATCCATCCATTTGCTTTCATTTGGCATTTCCCCTTTTCTTTATCCTTCTTCAAGGACAGACTCTTGCTGAGTTTCAAACTTCAGTCTTTCCCAATTGAGTGTGAAGGAATTTAAAGTTTTAGGTATTTCGCTGTTTTCAGAAATTCTATAATTCTTTGTTTTGCTGTGTTTAGTTTTTGTTCAGTAATCCTGGAAAATGTGACTAGTTAGTTCAATTTTTTTTTAAAACTCGGGCGAAACATAAATGTGCTTTTTGTTTTTTCTCTATATGCTTTATACATTTACGTTTACCAACAAGGAAAGAAATCAAGTTGTTAGTAACACCGGAAAGTTTGTGTGTTGGGGGGTTGGGGGGCGGGGATGGGAGGACAATTTTTAGATGTTTAAAATTCTGAACTTGTTAATTTTTACATTTTCCGTTGTTAAATTGTTTTCACAAATTATATAATGACATATGTACAATCGTTACTTCTACCCGTCGGTGGCCCAGTGGTTTGGGGTTGGGACTTTCATGTTGGAGGTATCAAGTTCCAAACTCCTTGCCAATGAAAGCAAGGAATTTGCCTTCTGGGTCGAGCTCGTCGCACTGGAATTGCCTAGTACAGGTTACTCTCCTATGTGGTTTGTGAGCTATTGCATAGAAGCGAGGTTTACCTGTGCGTACCCAAAAGATAGCGGTTGAGTGTTCCCCTTGTCATGAAAAAAACAATCGTTAGTTCTCCACCTTATTGAGAGAAAATAGTGTTGATTTATAAATGACTTTGGTTATCACCTTAATGAAAGAAAAACAGTCGTTAGTTCTCCATCTTAATGAGAGAAAATAGTATTGATCAATAAATGACTTTGGTTTTCACCTAAATGAAAGAAAAACAATCGTTAGTTCTCCACCTTAATGAGAGAAAATAGTATTGATCAATAAATGACTTTGGTTATCACCTTAATGAAAGAAAATATTATTGACTCACTGTGACTTTGGTTATCAAATGATTTAACGGCGTTGGATCCAATTAATGCGAACCCCTTGTCATTAAAAAAAAAACAATCGTTAGTTCTCCACCTTAATGAGAGAAAATAATATTGATCAAAATTAATTGAGCTCGACTCACAGTGACTTTGGTTATTTATCAAACGATTCAATGGCGTTGGATTCAATTTATACGAACTCCTTGTCATTAAAAAAAACAATTGTTAGTTCTCCACCTTAATGAGAGAAAATAGTATTGATCAAATTTTTTTGAGTCTGACTCACAGTATCTTTGGTTTTATGCAAATGCGTGTGACCCATAAGTTAGTGGCATTGAGGAATTGACACTATTGACAAAATTAATATCAGAACTATTGACAGAAGCATTATAAGTATCAGATAAATGTACTTGTTGTAAAACGGGCATCAATTCCTTGTATTTTGTTTTGTTGCCAAATATCTTTGACTTATATACGATGCAAGTGAATAAGAACTGCCGCGAGTGTGAATTTAACTTTGGATTCTGTATCTTCTGATTGTTTGAATGAAAATGTGTGGTTTACCAGGAAAATTAGGGATCTTTTGATAATCCTTTCTTATCACTTTTACATTTATTTGTTTTCTTGTCGAATGTGATCATTTTACAATGCTGCATCTTTCTAAAGGTAAGGCACTTACACAAATCAAGCAGTTATGATCAAACTAACCAGCTTGCATCATTCTCCCTGATCTATTTGATCACTTGCTGGATTCACAAGAATCTGAGGGAAATGTAGTTCCAAAGTATCATAACTCAGCTGTAAAAGATGGATAAATTGTTCCATGATCGACATTATGTGGAATATCTTCCCTCTCAATAGTTGCATACTAGTATATAGAACATAGGAAGGCGAGATGCCCCATGACATGTGCGTGTTGGATGAACCAAATCATAATTGGATTTTATTTGTCCAGAATACCCTATTGTCACTCCAAAAATCATTCCCTAATGAACTGGACAATCAGTGGGTTTCTACCAATAAAGAATAAAGTAATAATCTGAATAAGCAGTTTTTAAATTGTCTTGAAGTTTCAACTTTTATTTCGATTGAGTTTTTGCTTCTTGGTACTGTGTTCTGGTATTATGCACCATTTTACTGGTGATATGAAATACTGCAAATCCCTCTTGTCATTTTACAATGCTGCATCTTTCTAAAGTCACTTATCCACATCAAGTAATTATGCTCGAACTAACTAGTTTTCATCATATTCCCTGATCTGTTTGATAGGTTGTTGAGTTCACAAAAATCAGAGATAGTAGTTCCGGAGTTTCATATTTCAACTGTTAAAGATTGATAAATTGTTTTGTTACCGGAAATTCAACTATTTCAGTTGAGTTTGGCTTCTTGGTATTTTGTTGTGGCGATATGCACCATTATACTGGTGGATATTAAATTACTGGAAATCCCTCTGATTTTCTCTGACAAATTGTGTGCGGCAGGTCCTTGCGTACTCTGGGATGTCCTAACTAGTGTTACTGGTCTGGTGTCCCCTGAGTTCGATGATGGAGAGCTTTCCACGGTTAACACAGCGTGTTCTTTCTGTGCCATTTACTCCAAAGTTCTTGAAATCTTGTAAGAAAACGAGTCCTCTGACCTTCCACTCAATGCAACTCCAAGACTCCCGGAGACCAATATCCGTACTATGGAATCTGCAGGGAAGACCTTCTGTATGCACTGACTTAGTATCCATGACAAATTACAGTTCTGTCACTGCTCGAGCAGGTTGGTTTCTGGGTTTAGGAGAGAAAAAAAAGCAAGCCTTACCTGACATTGTGAAAGCTGGTGACCCTGTTCTTCATGAGCCCACTCAGGACGTTCCTCCTGGGGAGATTGGGTCAGAACGGATCCAAAAGATCATAGATGAGATGGTTAAGGTTATGAGAAGTGCACCCGGAGTTGGTCTTGCTGCTCCTCAAATTGGTATTCCTTTAAAGGTTTGTTAAAGAAAACATTTAGTTTGTCCAACTTATGTTTTGCCTCACTGAGGTTGTTTGTATTACAATTTGCAAGTGACAGATAATTGTTCTGGAAGACACAAACGAGTATATAAGCTATGCTCCTAAAGATGAAACAAAAGCACAGGACAGACGTCCATTTGATCTCCTGGTGTGTGAAGCTTTTTATGTATCATCTTGATAAATAGGAGGCCCAAATTTTGTGACATTACAATCATTTTCTCCTTTTCTTGCAGGTTATTATTAATCCAAAGCTTAAAAAGAAAGGGAACAAAACTGCATTGTTTTTCGAGGGGTGCTTGAGGTAACACAGAAACAACTAAGCCTAACTTCAAGTTTTTTACTTATTGAACTATCAAAATGCAGTAATATATTTGTCTAGGAGCACATCAGGCATAATGGCATGCTCTTTGGTAGAAGATCCAAGAACTTATGCACTTTGGGAAAAAGACAGCTATTTACTTCATTAGTATCATTTTATGCAAAGAAATATTTAGAAAGTGAATCGCATTAATAGCACGTACATGGAAGATAGTTGGTTGTTTGTTTATCTTTATCTTTTGTAAAGTAGCAAAAAATTTATCATCACCTCAAAACTGTGTCAGATGGTTTATGAATTCTTTTATTAAAAGAAAGGTACAAGAGGCAATATCTTTCCAACAGTTATCACGATAAACTCTTGTTTTCAATGGTGGCAGTCATCAAGTTTACCTTAACCTTCATGTTCTGTTAATCACTTTATATTTGCACAGTGACCTATCTTTTGTAAAGGTGAGCTATGTTATTCTGCAATTAAATGTGCCTTGAGTGGTGACGATGTCTCTCTGCCTATTGAATAGAGAGTTTGTGAAGGAGGAGCTTTATCGGTTTGTACATTGTTATGAATTTAAGTACTTTGCATGCTTGTTTCTGAATAGTGAACAGGAAATTGTTGTTTTTCGTTTTAGCTTTTGTTAAAGTAATTGTTTATTAGAAAAGTTCCTAGCAAATTAATAGCCTGTTTGTCAAGCTGTTAAAATCTGCTTAGTTTTTGGAAAATAATTAATAGATAGTGCTTTTCAGGAAAGTAAATTTAGAGATTAGCATTCTATGTTTGGCTAATCGATTTGAAAATCACTTCTACTAATGTTTAAGCAGTACTTTGTGCTTGTTCAATATTCCAAAAGTGCTAAAGGGGAAAGACTTAACTTTTTTAGCTTCTCAAAAACAACTTCTGTTACTGCTTAAAAAGCACTTATTTTTTCTTGTCCAACACCTCAACTTTCTAAAATAAGCACTTTTGCCTTCCCAGAGGCTTGATCAAATAGGTTGTAAGAAAAGTTTTACTGGCGCTATTATGTGTAGGTACAAAATTTTCACAAGAATCCGAAATTCTCTTTGACAGGCTATTCCTAGCCTTCCTAATGATGCATTATGTGATCAAAACTGTTTAGATGTCCTACCAGGTTAATAACCATGGATATAAATGCATTCTTTGCTTAATCTTCTGTTTGCAGTATTGATGGGTTCAGAGCGGTTGTAGAAAGACACCTAGAGGTAGAGGTTACAGGTTTGGATCAAAATGGCAAAGCAATCAAAGTAGATGCTTCAGGATGGCAGGCTCGCATTTTGCAGCATGAATATGACCACCTCGATGGAACTCTTTATGTTGACAAGATGGTTCCTAGAACCTTCAGGTCTGTAGAGAACTTGGACTTGCCTCTTGCAGCTGGATGTCCTAAATTGGGAGTGTACTAGATCCACTACCTCAATCGATGGCTTTGATGTTTAGAAAACAATTAAGAAGCTGCAGACAATGACTCCTGCATCTTGTGGAATATTGAAGTACTTGGATTCAGATATGAGGTAGCAGATAGGTGTGTACATTAAGCCATTTACAACATTTTTTTAAGATGGACAAAGATTCATTTTTTGAATGGTAAACTACAAAATTGATAGTGCTATTGCACCTTTTAAGTTTGGAAAAGGAAAGCAGAAAATGAGAGGTTTTCGAGACTACAGGTAGATGTGCAATTAAATGAACTCTTATTCTGTGGTCTTCTGTAAACTATATATGATCTTCAAAACTATATATAGACGTGAAAACTTGTCTAAAAGATACATCAATATCCTCCCTAGTATAGGACAATTTATACAACTGAATGAGAGTACAATCCTTAATTTCGATTTAATTTATTCAACAAGAATCATAACTAGGGATTCTATCAGGTTGAATACAATCAATAGGAGGGGTAGTATTTGTTCTCAATTCTCCATAAGTTTCCCAACAATAAGGTCCATCAAAGTGCTTCTTTTCTGATGAAGGTTTAAGCTCTATGTCTGCAAGGGAAACACCTGTGCATGGCACAGAGTCACTACATGCAAAATGAACTGGTTTATGTGAATAAGTTCCTTTTATGGATTGATATGAAACTCCTGATATTGCTACTGCTGATGTGTGGTTGCTACATTTTCTTTTGTCACAATAGAACTGATCTATCATTATTGGTGTTTTCACATCTGAAACATTGATATTTGAGAACATGATTCCCTGAACTGAGCCTGAACCTCCCTGAAATTTCAAACAAATTCAATTATAGAGACATACTGTGAAAGTTGAAGGCAGATTCAGGATTTTAATCGATGGATTCAATATTCAAGGTTCTCAGTACTGAACCTGTTGTACTTTTGGTATTTGTTGAAGTTTTTAATAGTAATTTTCTTATATATGTATAGTTTATGCATCATATCTGGATTAATAGTTTCAGTTGAACTTATTGAACTGATGCTTCATTAGTATATACATACCTGCCATGTTTTGATTCTTACACCAGTCATAGTGTTTTGTAGTGTGGAATTCTTAACTGTTACGTTGGAGACACAGGCTTTCGTATTGTCTTTTCCCAGCCCCCCTATGCTGAATCCATGTCCAGGTCCACAATTCACATCATGAATGAACACAGCTGAACTTCCTGTTTGTATGGATATACAGTCATCTCCTGAAATAGAAATGAAAGTGTGTATAATTGTGCTATATAATGCTGTATGAAGTAAAAATGTTTCAAAGAGTAGTTGATTAAAGTATAATTACCACAAGCAATATCACTGCTACTAATAACAACATCTTGGGAGTTTCCAAGGTGAATTCCATCAGTATTTGGGCTATCTCCTGGAGATGAAACTATGATCCCAGAAACTTGAACAGCCGCACAATTGTAAAACTTGAGATGTGCTTTGGGACTGTTTTGGATTGTTATGCCTCTTACTACTACATTGGAACATCCATAAAACCTCAGTGCCTGCCACATGATTGTAACACAAGAATAAAAATCCACTTAATTAATGAAGGAATTTGGATTGGGTGGGGTCGGGTCGGGTGGGTCAACTCATATCCATATTAATATTTAAATAATATATATTTATTTATTAATAAAGGAAAAAAAACACAACTATTTGATTAGTTGTGTCCTTTTAGGATTATAAAAGGGTTTCTTTTTTAAAATAAACTAGGTAACTTTAACCTACAAAAAGAAACAGAAAAGAAAAAAGCATTTCTTTCTTCTACTCCAATTCCTATAAAGTTCAAGTGAAAATTCTTGTGTAGATTTCTTCTCCGGAAAGTGAACAACTGTAACAAGTATACTGTTATAGGTTGTGACTTTATATGGTGTAGTTCGTCTTTGTATGTGATTATACTTTCTGACTAGTAAAACAATTCAATAATCTTGTGAATTGTGTGTTTGTGGATTAAATTCTTCGATTAATAAGTGAACACTTGGCATAAGTTACGAAAGAGTACTACTAGAAACAAAACTTTTTTTAAATGATATTTATGCTATAGTAAATGACTTTTTCAATCATTTCCAGCCAAATTAGTTCATTGAAAAATTATATGGTAAAAAATAAATTCTCACAGAAATAATGAGAATTTCCTAATTTTTACTTAAGGAAATAATAGTATTTTTTTTTCCCACCAATTTAATTAAAATATCTATGGATATAGACAACTTAAATTTTTCAGTGGAGTAATAATTTCTTAGTAGTAGTAATTTAGTAAATGGTACTCACTGCTGGTCTGGTTTTGGAGATTTTCCCCTTTGATCTGCTACTTATCTGTCGAGGCATAGTAGAAACATTGGAGCAATGAATAATAACAATTACTATTAATTAGAATTAACATTGGGTTGATATGAAAATGGGATATTAATTTACTAATATAAAAGATCAACTTGCTATTTTATGAGTAGGTATAAATAAGACTTGTTTGTACATGGAATAAATTAAAGGAAATTCCTATTTGAACTAGGAAAAGAGTCTCAGAAAATACTCATTCGTTCATTTTTACTTGTTCATAATAGATTTTGTATTTTTATAAAAAATTTGAGAAATGATTTGAGGAATTAGTGATTAATATTAAGGACAAAATAAGGGAAAAAATTATCTTTTTCTTAGTATGCTAAGTGGATAAGTAAATGTGAAAATTTTATTTTTAATATAATAGACAAATAAAAATAAACGGCTCGATCTTAGCATTTCAAAAGATTTTGAAAAATGATTTCAAAAGCATTTTTTATTTTTTTTAGCTTCTGGAAAACCTCAAATTTACTCTCAAACTCCAAAAACGAAATAAAGGAGATAGGCATAGGTGGATGGATAGATAAGTGATTATTACCAAAGCAATTCTTGGAACATAATCATCTGAATCATCACCTTCATATTCTTCTATTAATAAAGGAACATCTTTCCACCACACTGATCCTTGACCATCAATAATGCCTTTTCCCTTAACACTTATTCCATCTAGCTTTGAGAATTCAAGCCATTGTAATACACCCCACACTTTAGGGTTTGTTGGGGCTATGATTCTTCCATCCAACTATTTGAAAAAAAAAAAAAAAAGAGATATGAAGTGCATATTTTATAGTAATTATAAGGAAAAACTAAACTTATGACCCTTTGAAGCAAATTATTTACATTCATATATTCTTTTATATTTATGCTCTCTAATATTAAAATTCGTGCGCTGACATCATGTTGATGTCAGCATGCACTTTGTATGATATACTAATAGGGTATCAATATACCGATAGAGTATCATAGAGAATTAAACTCAATTCTATATGATACCGATATGGTATCAATTACTGCCAAAGTATCACAAAGAATATTTTTCTACTAATTGAATTATAATGACTATTAGGGTTTGTTTGTTTAAGTTACCCTGCTAATTGAATTTGGTGTAATTGATCGTAATTCTACTGTTTGACATGTTCGATTAGCTATGTAATTACTTGATCAATAGGTAATTGGGTGTAATTGACTAGGAGTAATTACACTCACCAATTCTTAAGAGAGGTTTGTCAATTGCTGATAATTACAAGTTGGTTATCTTTTAGTTTCTTATTTTTATTTTTTTCTATTTTAATTTAATTTATTTTTTATTTCTATTATTTTATTTTATTTTAAAATGTATTATTCTAATGTTTTTGAAGAATATATTTTTATTATATTATGTATATTTTATTTTTATCTCAATCTCAAACTTTATTTCATGCGATTTTTCGTATATTTTTTTTCAAAAAAGATTTATGTTTATTTTTTATTAAAATATAATTTTGTTAGTATTCTAATTTTTAAATTAAAGTAGATGAATAAGGTTATAGACTTATATTTTTCTTTCCTTTTAAACATATTTATATACGTTATGTTGAAATTTGACAATAGAGTATTAAGTTAACTTTTTTGTTTGGATTTAAAATTTATGTTATATTTTAGTTTCATTTATTTTAGTAATATTAACTTGATACTTCAATTGCAAGCTATATTAGTATATATTTTTTTTAAGTTAAAATTGATAAAATTAGCTTTTTATCTAATGTTTTACTAATTTATGCCATTATATTTATAAAAATAATCTTTTGGGTAAACCAGCATTTTATGTTGTGATAGAAATCTTATACTTTAAGTTTTTATGATAAATTTAATTCAAAGATATTATTTGGAAAAATACAAATCAATTATTTTTTAACAATATTAGTTAAGAATAAATGTTTACTAATTAATATATTTTTTAGAAGATAATACATAGCTTAAATATGTAATTAAATATTATTTATAAAGGAAATATTTGTCTAATATAAAATTTTAAATTTAGACAATTAACTTTTATTTTTAAAATTTAATACAACCTTATAGTTACAACCAAACAATACATTTATAGTTACACGATAATTACATTATGACAAATTAATATGTCACTTATAATTACATCAGTTTCAATTATCAAGTTGCTTTTCAAACAGTCCTTTAGTATTTCAAAAGATTTTGGAAAATGATTTGCAAATGAATAATTGTTAATGTTAAAGATAAAATTGCAGAAAAAAAAAATTCTCTTGATATGCTAAAATAAACAAATAAAAGATTATTTTTAAATATAGCAAACAAATAAATGCAAGAGTGATTGAACATAAACTTAAATGATAGTGGAGTGAATTTATATACCTGGAACACAATGTTTTTTTCACAATGTGTCCCTGAAAAAGAGATAGGACCAACAAGGAAATCATAGTCTGCTGGAACCATCATGATTGATCCTTCAACTTTACAAGCTTCTATCCAAGTTGCTTCAAATGCCTGCCATGAAAATAGTAATGAGTCTCGTGTTCTCTCTAATAATTTAAACATGTTCTCTCTAATAATTTAAACTTTCAAATTTAATATGATTACACACTCTAACATGACATCAAAGCAGTAATGAGTCTCGATCGTATTCTCGCTACCACCTATAGTGAAAATACTTTCACGCGTTTGCTACAAGAATTAGAGTCAATAACTCGTACGTGAGGAACATGTTCGAGATATAATTGAATACCAATAAAAGTATGTATGTTCACATTTGACTAAAATATTGTGAAATAATACTCCTAATATATATTACTCTATAAAGCATGATATCTTACATTGGTGTCATATGTGGTTCCATCACCTTTGGCACCATAATCTAATACATTGAAGACATCAAAATTTTGAACACTTGGTTGTTGAATTTTTTGTATTCTTTCTCTTCTATACCTAGCTATATTGCATGTTGCACTCTCCAAAGTACAACAGATTACTAAAACCAACAAAATTATTAGATTTGTAGGAAACCTCAACATTTTTTTAAATGAGAGAAATGTATAATAGGTGTATTCTTAATTAATTATTAGTTGATGATGTATATTTATAGGCCTAATTAATGTGCCTAATAAATGAACTAACACTGTGAAGTCATGTGACCTACCTTTCTTGTAGTGTTGAATAACTTCATTAATTATTACATACGAGAACATGAGACATTTATAATTATCGTGCTTAATTAAATGATTTCTATATGACTATATGTTGTTAATTATATTGTTTAGGCATTTTAGTTAGAAAGATAATAGGAGTATTTTTTTTTTTTGGCTAAACATGAATATTAAGTAGGTGTTACGTGTGCATGAAGAAGTGTTTTTTCATCCTGCTAATTATGAATCATTTGACTTAATACTTGTTCTTGCTTGTAAGTGATTTTTTCTTGAAGTTTGAGAATTGAAGTAGGGGCATACATAGTTGGGATTGGTTCTAGTTTTTCAAATATCAAATTAAATTATTGTCAAATTTTTAAGTTTATAAATCAAATCAATAAAAGTTGAATTTTTCAACTTTCAATTTTTTCTCAAATAAAATTTTCATACAAAATATATAACTTGTACTTCAAATATTTCTTTAATTCTAGTAAAATATATAATTTTCTAATGTGTTTCTTAATCAAGAAAATAACAAAATTATAATATGAATGATGATGTTGTACTAACATTTTCAACAAAAAGGATAACAAAATCACATAAAATAAGCATTAATAACTAATAAGCAGGGGCGGATCTACCTTGATAGAAGCGGTGTCACGGGACACAACTTCTTCAAAAAAAATTACGAAATATACACACATATATATTAAAAATAAAATACAGTATAAAACAATTAAAGGGACACCCCTTTAAAGTCAAATACATGCAGCCTGTGTGGTTTGAAGTGCGGGGGATATTCCCAAGGCCTTGTGTTCAATTCCCCCAAGAGCACACTTTCTTTTCCCCCTCTCCTTGACCTCTTTTTCTCTTCATAACCCCTAGATCCACTTATTTCATTCAAAATATCAATTAGAATAATAGTTAGATAAAAATATTGTTAGATTCCTTATCTTTATATATTTGTGGCTTGTGAGTTTCTTCACAAAAAATATTAGTTCTTGTTCATTAATCACCATCCTTCATGTCGGGGCGGTCCACTACTGAAGCGATTCATCTTGTTCGGAGATTAGTGGAGAAATAAGGAAAGAAAGAAGGACCTTCATATGGTGTTCATTGATCTCGAGAAGGCCTATGACAAAGTTCCAAGGGATGTCCTATGGAGGTGTCTAGAGGTGAAAGGTGTTCCAATGGCATATATCAAGGGGATTGAGGATATGTAGGATGGAGCCAAAACTCGGGTAAGAACGGTGGGAGGAGACTCAGAATATTTTCTTGTTGAGATGGGACTCCATCAAGGATCTGTGTTGAGCCCTTTCCTGTTTGTCATAGTGATAGATGAGCTGACGCGATCTATCCAGGAGGAGGTTCCATGGTGTATGCTATTTGCAGATGACATAGTACTGATTGATGAAACTCAGACTAAAGTTAATGATAGGTTGGATGCTTGGAAACATGTCTTGGAATCCAAAAAATTCAAACTGAGCAAGACCAAAACAGAATACTTGGAGTGCAAATTCAGTGTTACGAGGGATGATCAGACATTGATGTGAGGCTTGCCACTCAACCTATTCCCAAGAGGAAAAACTTTAAGTATCTGGGGTCTATAATCCAAAGTAGTGGGGATATCGATGATGATGTCACACATCGTATTGGGGAAGCATGGACTAAATGGAGCTTTGCCTCTGGAGTATTGTGTGACAAGAAGATACCACCTAAACTCAAAGGTAAATTCTACAGAATGGTGATTAAACCATCTTTGCTGTATGGGGTGGAGTGTTGGCCAATAAAAATGGCACATGTTCAGAAGATGCATATTGCAGAAATGAGGATGTTGAGATAGATGTGTGGTCACACGAGGAGGGATAAGATTAGGAATGAGACCATTCGGGAAAAGCTAGAGATGGCCTCGGTGGCTGAAAAGATGAGGGAAGCAAGACTGCGATGTTTTGGACATGTGCAGAGACGGAATGCCGATGCTCCTGTTAGAAGGTGCAAGAGTTTGGTTTTGGGAGTTACACGGAGGGGTATAGGTAGACAGAAGAAGTATTGGGGGAAGGTGATCAGACAAGATATGGCGAAACTGGAGCTCACCGAGGACATAACCTTAGATAGAAAGGAGTGAAGGTCGCGAATTAGAGTAGCAGGATAATTGGTTGGTAGGGTTAGGTGGAGGTATAATAAGGTAGCAGGAGTAGGCGTATTTTATATCTGTCATATGTGCATTAATTCTATCGTATTTACATATTTACATGTGCTTTTTGTCATATCTAGTTTATTCTGCTTATGGGTTTTGAGACGATGGTTCCTTAGAAATAACCTCTTTACTTCTATAAGGTAGTGATAAAGTCTGCGTACATTCTACCCTCTCCAGACCTCCACTTGTGGGATTTGTCACGCCCCGGGAGGGTACCCTTGGCGTGGCTGACACTCAGAGACTATTGCTAGTCCCCAAGCGAACCCCTTAGCCTCATCACATCATTCAATCAATAAACTCTAATGAACGGCGGAAAGTATAAGTAAGTAAATGGGCACATCTCATCTAAAGTTTCAAAAGAATATATATATAAAACTGAAGGCTAGTAGAAGAACTAGCTCACAATCTCAACATCAATGCTCGACCATCGTCTATGAAGCCTCTATCACTTATCATGTGGTGCCAATGACAGATCCATGGCTACCCAAATCAAAATAAAATAAATAGTTTAATCTCTAACTCTAAAGCAAGATGAATATATTATGGTGGATCCTCCGAAATAGGGAAGGCTCACCAAATCAGCTGCAAACTCGGATCGTCAACGGAGTGCTTGTTGACGATCTCTCATACCTGCCTCTGCATCATGAAATGATGCAGTCCAGAGTGGACATCAGTACTTGAAATATACTGGTATATAAAATAGCTGAGTGAAATAGAAACCGGTAGAAGAATATGGAAACAACATCAAATCACATCAAATAGTCAAATGTCCATCTATGAAAGAATAAAGAGTAGACAAATGACACATCAATAACTCAAGCTCATCAATAGTCTCAATCTCATCTCAAATTTCATCTCAGAGGAGCTCACCTCCTCTCATCTCATCTCAAAACTCATCTCAAAACTCATCTCAGAGGAGCTCACCCCCTCTCATCTCATCTAGACTCGGAGTAAAGTAAGAATTTTATGGGAGTTTCTCTTATCCGACAACACTCACTTATGAGCCAGTGAATGTACAACAATCACCCTGATGTTGCCACAGTGGTTCCAAACTTGCCAGGTAGGGAACACTCAAAAACTATATCAGCTCATCCAATATGGAGTCAACTCAATATTGCTTTCAGGGACTGTTACTCTCGAGGGGAACCATAATATATGTAATGGTTCTATGCCTCTCCTATATTTGGCGACGTAGTTTGACAGGTTCGAGTTGGACAAACTCTCACTCTTTCGGTGCTCGATACTCCTCCCATGACTCAACGCTCATAAAACCTCCATCTCAACCAATCTCATAGGGACTCACTCCCCGTCAACGACCGGTATCTCAAATGGGCTATAACCCTCTCATCAATCAAACTCATCAATGACTCAAGAATGTATAACAATCATTAGGAAACAAGTGAATAGACACATTCTTTAACCCCAAATATGTTTTTAAGGGATTCCTTTGACCTAAAACTTTAAGTCCTTGATATTACCACTCATTTGTAGTCTTTTTATCCTTAGGTACTATACAAAATCATATATGCTTTATATAACATACGACACTATGTATATTATGCAAGACAAGAAATATGGGGTCTCACAGTCTTCCTCCTTAAGAACATTCGTCCACGAATAAAGTGGTATATTGTGATGGTATCAACATAATTTGAGGAGTGTTACTGATTATCTGAAATGATCCTTAATGATACCATGTGATGGTATCATTGAGAAACTATGAGTCCCTCCCTTGAAAGATTGCCCATTAGTCAATGATACCATGCTATTATATATATAATGTGGTAGTACCATTGAAAAATGCATTTGTTGTACATGAAGGATCGTAGAAAACCTTAATAATACCATAGCAACATATGAACATATTATTTTGGTATCATTAAGAAATTAGTAATTTTGTAAATGAATGAATGAAAGAAACTTTAGTGTCATGACAATAGTATATTCATATACTGTGATGATATCATACATGATATGAGGAATGTTATCAATATATTCTTAATCATACCATATCAGTATATGATATGTTGAGATGATATCATTGAGAATACAAGCTCTACGTTGAAGAATTCTGTTGGTATCATTGATGAATGATTTGATTGTACATGAGTGAAACGTATGAAGTCTTAATGATACCATAGCATATATGCATATACCATTATGGTATTATTAATGAATGAGTGGTGGTATGAATAAATAAAGGAAGGAAATATTAGTGCTACCACAATAATATATTCACATACTCTAATGGTATCATACATGATGTGAAAAGTATTACTATTTATATGAAACAATCCTTAATGATATCATGCCAGCATATGATGGTATTACTGAATGATTGAAGTACATATCAATGATATCATGAAAGTATATGAATATATACTGTGGTGGTATCATTATACACTGAAGTAAATCCCAATGGTACCATGTCAATATATGATATATCGTGATGGTATCATTGAGAAATTATGAGTCTCTCCATTCAAGGCCTGCTCATTTCTCAATGATATCACCATAATATGGTGGTATCATTGAGAAATGAGTTGGTTGTACATGAATGGTTGTAAGAACCTTGATGATACCATAGTAGTATATGAATATATTGTTATGATACCATTAAGGAATGAGGAGTTTGATAAATGAATGAATGAAAGAAGGAAGCCCTAGTGTTACCATAATAGTATATTCATATGATGTGATGATATCATACTTGATATGAGAAATGTTATGAAATTGTCCTTAATAATACCTTGTCCATATATGATATGTTGTAATGGTATTATTGAGAAATATGAGTTCTTACTTGAAAGACTACTCAGTCAATAATACTATGCTATTGTGTCTGTGTGTGTGAATATAATGTGGCAATATTATTAAGAAATGAGTTGGTTGTAAGAAACCTTAACAATACTGTAGCAATGTATGAATATATTATTATGAAACCATTAAGGAATGAGTAATTTTATAAATGAACGAATGGAGGAAATATTAGTGCTACCACAATTGTACATTCGTATAATTTAATGATATCATACGTATAGGAATGGTAATGGATGGGTTGAGCTCAACTCAACAATTTTTAAAATCGCACCGAACCCGCCCCGCATAAATCCATCCGGCTTAAATTTTAAGTTTTTTTATTTTTTAATTAGATTTAACATAAAAACTAAAAATTCGTAATTTTTTTTTTGCGGATTAACAACTCAACAACAAATTAACTATTTTTAGTTGACATTTCAACAATTGTTTCTTAATCGTTAATTAAAAGTTTCTAATTAATATTTTAACAACTAATAATTTACCGGACATGTCTAGTTTAAATTTTAAAAAAAAATAAAATTAAAGTCAATGTTTAACATAAAAAGTTTATATTTTTGATTTTTACTAATTACAAAGATTTAATTTTTTTCAAATTTCTATTTGAATTTTTAAACTTGCAACCCGCCCGCCCCGCCCCACCCCACCCCACCCCACCCCGCGTTAGTTTTCAAAATAGTTATTTCAACCAGCCCCGCATAGCTCCAAACCACGCCTTGTACCCCCTCCGCCCCGCCCCGTTGCCATCCCTATATCTGTAATATGAGAAGTCTTATTGATTATATGAAATAATCCTTAATGATACCATGCCAGCATATGATGGTATCATTGAGGTGTTGCTGAATGAAATTTAGAAATAAAAAAAAATTAACTGAAAGAAAAAATAAAAAAACAAAATATAAAATAACAAAAAATATGAAATTAATTGTGCTCAATAAAAAGATTATGATTTGAGAAAAAATGAATGAAAAAGGAAGAAGAAAATAAAGAAATAATAATTAAAAAAGGAAAAAAGAAAAGGAATATATAATTAAAAATTTAAAAAAATAAAGAAAAAAAAGGAACTGATAAAATAGAAAAAGGGAAAAAGGAGAAAAATAAAAGTGGGAAAAAAAAAGAAATAGAGAAAATAAACGAATAAAGAAATACATGAGAAAAAAGTAAAAAAGTAGAAAAGAAGAAAATGAGTATATATAATAAAAATTCACTATGAATTAGATTATGATATAAAAAATAATAAAATAATTTGAAAAAAAACAAAGAAGTAACAACGTATTAAAAAAAGAAATAAGAAGAAAAAAAAGTAGAGAAAAAAAACGAATAAAGAAATAAATGAGAAAAAAAAGGAAGTATACAAAATAAATGAGTATAAATCAGATTATGATGTGAAAAGAAATAATAAATAAAATAATGTTAAATGAACAAAGAAACATAAAAAGGAAAAAAAAAGAAGCAGAGAAATAAAAACAAAAGAATTAAAGATTAGCTAAATAACTAAAGCCACAAGAAAAGGGGTATTTATTTTAATTACTTAGGAAGAATAAATATATGATTAAATTTTCCAAAGAATTTTTATCACATGTATTCTTATTAGATAAGATTAAAACTTCTTTTGTCTCACTATTTTCTTGCACGATAAGGGCCCAAATGATGACCAGTCAGTCAGACAACAAGTTATACAAGCAAACTCAAATGTATTAATTCTGTTATTGCATGAAGTATGCAATACGTATACTTCATGCAATACGTATCTGAGCCGCACTTATCGGATAATTTCATCCTCAAAATTATAATATATGGGATAAATACATCTTCAAGTTTGACAAGCACGCCATCGACGATGTATTTAACTTTGACAAGGATGTTTTTAGAATTTTTTTAAAAAAATTATAATTTTCAGTTTTAATTTAAGTAGTGTATAGTTTGTTTGAAATTATGGATTCACCTTAGATTTGGCCTTTAATTTTAAATTCATAGCCTTTAATTAATTAGAATATTATTATTTTGTAACTATTTTGAGTGAAAAATCAACAATCGGTGATGGAAAATACTTTAATTATGGACATCATGATGGATCTCTTCACATTATATTTGCATGAAAAAAATGATCGGGATGATTTACTGTCATACATACGAATATATTATTATTTATTTTAGAGAAATTTAAAATTATTTAATCAATATATCACTTAAAATTTATAAATAATAATATCTGTCAAATGCTTATTTTACACTTAATGAGAAGATTTAAAATAATTTGTGAATAAATATTGCACAACACAAGATTTTTATTACTAGTCTATGTATCTATCTATCCTATATTAAAAGCGTGACGATCCTTAGAAATGTTATTTGAACTTTTTGTTACTCTTTTGACAAAATTGTCTTTTTACCCTTTTCCTTTAATTATTTTATATTATTTTAACAATACTAAATATTGCATATAATATAAATCCTAAATTAGTTATAATAAATGCTAATGTATTAAGGTTTAGTATATTAATTAATATACTTTGGATAGGGCAGTGGTTTTTATCCCCTTTCAAAAGTTTCCAAGTGACTTGCTTTTTTCTAATATTTAGCCTTCGTTTGGATGATGATTTCTATTATTGGCATCAACCGGGTTGCATGAAATTTGTGCTCGTATTAATCTTCAAGCTTTATGAATTGCTCTAACTCATACCATGCTAAGGAAAAAATGGTATGAGTTATAAGATTTTCTCTCATCAATGCGTATGTATTTGTTAATATACTTAACTTATTTGTTATAGACAATAGCAGAAAAAGATAATGAAATAATAATTATTTTTTATATTCTAGCTTTTTTTTTTTATTATTCTTCATTAGTATTTTTTGTGGCACTATTTACAAAGACTTAAATATAATATAATCATATTAATTTGTATCTAACAAGTATAATATACCGAAAAAAGTCTCTTGATAGATTATTTTCAGTTTTCTTTCATTATTAGTTCAGGTTATTATCTTTTATTATTCATAACAATTATTTAGGTACTTATGTCGTGTGGATGTTCCTCATAGTTGTTGAATATTCTTCAATAGTCTTTAAAATAGAGAAAAATCTCAAGTTTCTCTTGCTAAAAGTGTTGAAGCAAAGTGATGTTGGCAATCTAAGAAGGATTGAGTTGCTGGAAGTACTTTAATTTACTTTCGCCATAAATGGTGATCTACATCCATTTGATAATTAAAAGAGAACTTTTAAGAAAATATACTACTTTGAGCCTTTAAATTACGTTTATCAATTTATTTATTTCACTACCAATTAATTTACATATTTACCAAGCCATAAAATCTGACTTTTCCATTAATGTAAAGGTTTTTCCTTTTTTTTTTAATTTTTGACGTGCCTGACGGGTACCCGCATCAAATGCGGTCAGGCGGCTAATTAATTGAACATTTAATGCAACTTTCGCTTTTTTTTTTTAATAAATGAACCGTCCTATATTTTATTTAAAAAGTAATATTCTGACAAAATAAATTAATAAGAATCATATATTCATTCACACACTATTTATTATTATACAATGTAATAAATGCGTGTAATTAATGATCTGACAGATGCGACATTCTTGATTGACGCGCCGGTCCGTCAGCCGGCGCGTCTATTCACGATGTTAAAACTGATTTTTCATCTTCTTCTTTGTATTATTATTTGTTTATCAAAAAATTTTCATCTTCTTCTTCACAATTACCCTTCATCTCGCGGATTCCAGGTATGTAATTCTTGAATTTTTTTTTTGGTTTTCGTTTTGAGTCGGGTCATTCAAGTAATGGTCATCTCCCATTTTGTGTAAAATTTATCTCAACCCTTTTTATTTGAATTTTTTTGCATCCCATGTCGTTGTTCTTCCTCCCAACTCCCTTTTTTCGTTATGACTCGATTTTTTTGCATTCTTTTGGATTTTTTGTTGTTGTTTCAGAGGGTTATTGGTGATGTATGTAATCTTTTGTATTTCGAAGTATCTTTTATGTATGTGTTTTTACCCCCTTTTTATTTTTTCGGATTGGTATTCTTTATAGTGGTTTGGTTTCAATATTATCAAGATATTCTCTTTCACTTATTTGGTATTATTTTGTGAATTAACTGTTTCATGGCCTTTTTTTTTTGGTTTTGCAACTGGTAATTGGGGGGTTTTTGACTTTAGCATGTGTTGTATCTCCCCTTGTTTGTATTTAAGATGGTTCTTTTTGGTATGCAACTGTTTGTTTTTGTAGAAGAGTAATTGGTGACATCAATAGTGTTTGTATGGAAATTTTTGGTATATTTTTTGGCATTCTCCATGGTTGTGTGTTAAGCATGCTGATGGTTGATGTGTTTGTTTTTTTATACTGCAATGGTATTATCTTGGCTGTTATGGTACGCAACATCTAAATTTTTCGAGTTTGAAATTGTGGTATTTTTCTTGGTATGCAAATGGTATTTGGGGGCATGTGACTTTAGCATGTGCTGTTCCCCCCCTCCCCCCCCCCCCCCCCCCCTTAATTTTTGATATATTTTTTGGTATTCTTCATGGTTGTGTGTTAAGCATGCTGATGTTTGATGTGTTAGTTTTTATATACTTCAATGACATTATTTTGGTTTTCACATTTTTTTCCCTTTGCCAATTCCAGAATTGGTATTTTATATGGTATCTAAGTTTGGATGCCGGATTGGGGATAATTGGTATTGCTGATGGTAGTTTGGAATTCAATGATTCTTCCCCATGGGTGGTATGCATTATGGTATTGTCCTATGTATGTTGGTATGCTAGTTTGGTAATTGGATGGGTTTTTTCATGTTGGCTGTTTTGGTATGCAGCATGTATATTTTTCGAGGTTGAAATTGTGGTATTTTTCTTGGTATGCAAATGGTAATTGGGGCATGTGACCTTAGTATGTGCTTTGTGTTCCCTTTTTTTTTTTTGGTATTCTCCATGGTTGTGTGTCAAGCATGCTGATGGTTGATGTGTTAGTTTTTTTATACTTCAATGGCATTATCTTGGTATTTTATATGGTATCTAAGTTTGGATGTCGGATTGGGGATAATTGGTATTGCTGATGGTAGTTTGGAATTCAATGATTCTTCCCCATGGGTGGTATGCATTATGGTATTGTCCTATGTATGTTGGTATGCTATTTTGGTAATTGGATGGGCTTTTTCATGTTTGCTGTTTCTGGTATTTTTCTTGGTATGCAAATGGTAATCGGGGCCATGTGACTTGAGTATGTGCTGTTTTTTCCCATTTTTTTGGATATTATTGTATGTATTTTATTTGGTTGTCGGTTTTTTCATGTCTAGTGTTGTTTTTGTAGTAGAGGAATTGGTGACTGTTAATGGAATTTTTATTGAATTTTTTGGTATATTTTCTGGTATGCAATGGTGTTGTGGTTGAAACTTCAACAGTATGATTTCTGGTGTTTTTATGTGGTATTATGTTTTTTATTTAATATTAGTTTTATCAGTTTAATGTGCAGTATTGTAATTGTACAAGAGGACTAAATTACTATGGAAGTGACACCAACGAGGAAGAGCCATCGGTTTGCTAGCACCCCTCATTCGCCATCTAGACCAAGTTTTGATTTGAATGCATACACACCATCACCACCTAAAAGGGCATCCGGTTCGGTTTCAAAAAAAGTCTAAGGAAGAAGACGTAAATGTTTCTTCTAACAGAAGGCCTGGTAAAATAAGTTCGGAGAGTAAGGGAAAGGGTAAAATGGCAGAGGTGGATTTGCCCCACGACAGCGACTTTGAGGATGAAATTCCTCTTTCAAAGAGGGTGAAGTTGAATAAAGCGCAGATTTTACCTCCTGATGTGAAGGCAAAGGTATGTACTTTGGTATTTTGTTTATATATACACATATAAAGATGTATTCGATTTAATATATTTTAAATGGTGTAATTTTTTTTTAAAACTAGAAATCTGCACGGAACAAAGGAAAGTCACCTTCCGGCAGCAAAAAAAGTAAACAAGTGAAGGAGAGGAAGAAAGATCAAAAAGAAGCGCAGGTATAATTATAAAATTTACTTTATTCTCCATGATATATATTTTATTGATTATTTTTTTTGGCCCATCTCTGTAAATACATATTTTTTGTATTTTTTTTGACATTTCTCAAGACACCAAAAAAGCTTGTCGATGGTGCTCCTATGTGAATGTCAAAGTTTTTGAGGAAATATCTGAGTTTTTGTCCAAGTTTGGTATGCTTGATCGTTTTAAATCTGGTCCTTTTGGTTATTTTCTTGACCTGGCTCAGTTGACAGTTCAACCACAGGTTATTCGAGCCATGGTTCATTATATGACCAATAAGGATAACATTGGTGATTTTTTTATATTTAATTTGAATGGTAAAGAGTTAACATTTGGTTTAAGAGAGTTTCGGGCCATCACTGGCCTGAAGTGTGGAACTGCTGATGAATATACCATTGATTTGTCGGGGAGTTCGAGACTTATTGAGCGATACTTCCCCATGGCATGTGAGAAGGGGCTGGAGAAGCACTATTTAATTAGTGCTTTTAAGGAAGGTTTGTTTGAGAAAGAGGATGTTTTTGATATTGCCATTATTTATTTTATCAGTACATATATTTTGTCATCTCCCCCAAGAAACATTTTATACCGCTAGACCATTTCCTGTTGGTTGAATCTGGTCAGTACAAATCATACCCATGGGGTCGTCGGGCTTTTTTTGATTTGAGGGATTGCATGGTACGTCAACTAGCCGGAGACCCTAATTATTTCAAGTTCTGCGGATTCCCTTTGGCCTTGCAAATATGGCTGTACGAGTGCTCCAATAAGGTGGATCCTATGGTTGCTGTTAGGATGCAAAATCATAGTCCGCGGATTTTCAATTGGACTACGCCAGATTATAGGCTGTATTACGACAAGTTGTTGAGAGGAATATTTCGTCGTTATGGTAGTCAGGTAATTCCTTTTGGTTTTGTTAGTTTTTGTTGGATTCATATTTTTTCTAAACTAATATTTTGATTTTTTCGTTATAATTGAAGTACAAGTTTCAAGGAATTGCATTTCATGCGGAAGAGGTGGCTGCTTTTGAGATTGAGCAGCTGGAGGAATCAAATTTTGATGCGTATGATGTCCCCCAAGCTTCTGCATATTCGGATGAAGATGTTGTTTCATGCAACATCAAAAAGATATCTGCGAACATTGTGTTGGTAAGTAGTTCATTTCTTTTTCATTTCTGAAAGTCGTCTGTCCTTTTTTTTTTTAAACACCACCTTTTTTTTTATAGGTGCGCAATGACTTCAAAGCTCTAGAATTGAAGGTTGAAGCGCAGTTTGGTCAACTTAAGGCGTACATGGAAGAATGCTTCCAGAATTTAGTCAATGAGATCAAGTTGGTACGCAGCGAAGGCTTAAATAACTAAGGAGTAGGAGTTGAGGTACCATAGAAGTGATCATTCACTACCAGTTACTGTGAATTTTGTTCATTTATTTTTTAATGTAGAAATTTAGGGTTCAAGTATGAATTTTGATGTAGAAATTCACTACCCATGAATTTTGATTTTTATCTATGGGTGGTATTAAGTAAGCATGTATAAACTTTTTTTTTTAAAATCGATGTCTGGTTTTAACATCTGTGTTGGTGCTACAAGTGGTATTTATTTTATATGGTGTGATTGGGTTTGTGGTATTCTGACTGGAAGTTTCCTATGTATGAGGGATTGGTCAGTAAGAAGGTATTCAAGATGGTATCCTATCACAGGTATGGCTGGTAACATAGTTGGTATTCTTCAGGGTTTGTGTGTTACGCATGCTTATGGTTGCTGTGTTGGTATTTTTTTTCCAATGCCATTATCTTGTTTTTCTCTTTTTAACCACCTGGCCAATCCCATACTTGGTATTTTATATGGTATCTAAGTTTGCATGCTGGTTTGTATAATTGGTATTGCTGAGGGTAGTTTAGAAATCAATGATTCTTTCCCTGGGGTGGTATGTATTATGGTAGTCTCCTAGGTCTGTTGGTATATTTTTTGGTAATTAGATTATTTTTTCCTATTTGTTGTTATTACAGAAGGATGGGTTGATTTACTGTTATTATGGATTTAAAGTTTGGTATTAACAATGGTTACATAATTGGTATCCTTCATGTGAGTCCATATGTCCCATTGGTGCAATCTTTGGTATTCTAATCAGTTGTCTGAATGTTATTCCTTTGGTAGTTCTTGTGGTCATTATGGAAACTGATTTTTTCATTTTTTTAGGTTGATGATGGTGATAATCCAATTGATGCCGATGCACATGTGGGAGATTTTCAAAAGCCCATTCCTGAAGTTGCCACAGATTATCAAGGCACATGTCACTCGCCCAAATATCCCGTCTGTCCAGAAGGTAAGTGTCTATGTAAGCAATTGATTGGTGTGAATAATAATTATAATTGCACACTGTTTAACTTGCTTTCTTACTGAATAACATTTCCCAGTCGAAGAAACAACGTCTGCACAAAAAACTCCTACATTGGATGATTTTGAGTTACCTGACTATAGAGAGTCGCAGATTGTTGCGCTGGAAAATAAAATTCCATATGTAACCCCAACGCGACGTGAACGAACAAAGGCTCCGGGGAGGTTTGGGCAGTCACCATACACTGATTTAAGTAGTTCAGCGTGCAAGTCAACAGAGTCGCCAGTATATTTTCCAATGAAGTACCCTTTTGCTGGCTATGGTGAATTGGAGGTTAATCCGGAGTTGGTTGATTTGTTTAACAAGTGGATTAAAGATAGAATATCGAAAAAACGTGGCAGGTACGGTTAAATTTTTCCGATATATGTTTTATCTTTTTTTTATATCAGTTTTTTATCATCCTTTTGTTCGTGTTTAATTAGGAGAGCTAGCGCTTTCACGATCAATTCAAACAAGATAAATCCCCCATTCGACTTTGGGGTTGAATCAGTTGGATTGATGGATTGGTTTTATGTCATGGTTACAACGGGGAATGCTTGGATTGATTCGGTAACTTTATTAATTATTTTTTCTCTTTTATTAATTTTCGGAATATTCGTTTTGTTGTTTGAATTGGTGTTGATGATGGTAGTTTAGATTTTAGTCACTGTTATAGCTGCGTGGTATGCACATTGGTAGTCATTATGGTTGGTGCTATGCTGTTTTTGTTAATTGCATTGTTTATTCGTAATGGTTGTTATTATGGCAACATGGGTAGTTTTCTCTGGTATTTTAATTTGTATGCTGTTTTGGAATTCGCATTGACACATCCACCTTGGTAATAAACATGGTAGATAGTATATGTTGGTATTTTTTAGTTCTTATTTTTGTACCAATGCTTACACATCTGGCATCCCCTCTGTCAGTCCATCTGATTCCTTGGTGCAAGCTTTAGTTTTCTAATTGGTAGTCAGAATGTAATTTTTTTTGGGTAGGCCACTATGTATTGTTGGTTACAATTTTGGTACTCTTTGTCATTTTCACCTTTATTTATGTCATTTTGTGTATCTCTCATTAATTATTGTTTATGTTTGTTATTTCTTTTTAATACAGCATGTTAATGTACTTATGTACTACCTACGTAAGAAATGTAAGTACGGTGATGCATCCCAGAGTAGAGTTACCACTACGGACACCTTTTTTATGAACTGGGTGGAACAAATTCATGACATCTGGAGCGCCAACAACAGGGACAGCACACTAATCACAGAAGATCATGATGTTGCACAGTACATTCGGGGATACAAAATACTGGCGAACACGCCATGGGACAAAGTTGACTATGTATGTATACCCCTTCATGTGCCGAAGAAGTGTCACTGGGTGTTGGTTATTTTTTATATTCAAAGTAGGTGTCTCTTTATATTTGATTCGCTCAGTGAAGTCGGTTCGACGCACAATTTGTCCGTGATTCGGAGGGTCAAAAAGATTGCTGAAATAATTCCTCTTTTCTTGGTGAGCACTGGTTTTTACGGTAAAAGGGATGACATTGATTGGCAAAACTCAGTGGACTACACCGAATATGCATTTTCGGACAGCCTCACCTTTATAACATGCGACAACATTCCCCAGCAAGTTGCAGATTCAAAGTAAGAATTTTTTATTAATCTTCTCAAATATTTTATCTCTTATTTTTTTTATTTATGGCAGGTTTTAATTTATTTTTTTCCAATAGTGCTTGCGGTCTATTTACATGCGTGTTTGCTGAGCTTGTATGTAATGGGTATGATTATGTTCAGATTGGAACAAAGTGTTTTGACCCAACCTTCTGTCGTTTACGTTATGACACTTTATTATGGGATTATGGCACCAAAAAAATTGAAAATGGTACCATAAGTGAAATGAGGTGACGGGGCGGGTGATCAGCTGCTTTGGTGGTCCTAGGAGGCAGGTTGAGCATGTTGGACAAAGTGAAGAGTACCGGCATCCAAGTATGTTCCGAGGAGGAAATCATAAGTTTAATTGTATTGTTGGACATAATCTAAACCCCCCCCCCCCCAGACTGTGAACAATGATGTATTTTTTTTATTTTTGTGTAATATTAAATTTTCATTTTCGTTCTTTTTGTATTTTGTGACTTGATTTTTTCGGAGTAAATTTGCATGCTTTACTGTCACAGGTTAATGGATCACATAGTGGTTAAAGTTATGTCTACTGACATGAATTTCCTTTTTTTTCTTTCACAACATCCCCATGACACCGAAGTGAACACCAGGCGGAATATCACAAATATACACTAAACAACTGCTATTACTATCTTGACCCCAAAAACAATTAATGGTTCACATAGTGGGTGACGTTTATGCAGGCACTATGCATAATTAACCTACACGTATATGTCAAGTGCGATGAATAATTAACCTCCTCATTAATTTCTACAAATTTTTTCACAAAACTATTATGGACCCCATGCTGTATACCATAAACAACACCAAACAACTGCTATTGTTCTCTTAACTAATAGAAAGTAATTATCATTGTTATAGTATAATACTTGCAAAGGATTGTATCCAATTGGGTTCCTCAAATAACTTAATAATAATTCATTGCCATTTTTCTCATTTTGCCATTTTTCGTTGTATATGTCAAGTGCCATCAATATTTAATTACATTTTCTTTTAAACCTCCCAAAAATCCTATATGGACCCCATGCTGTGTACCACAAATAAAACCAAACAACTGCTATTGTTCTCTTGAACAATGAAAAGAAATTATCATTTTTATATTATAATACCTGCAATGGAATGTATCAAACTGGGTTCCTGAAATAACTTAATAATATAAAATATTTCACAATCTTAATGTTCCTTCCTCTTAATAAAATTTTGTACACTAGATGCAAAATACACTATGGTTGAATGTTCAATCATATTATCAACCTAAGTGCTCCACCCAAAAAATTCATAATACATATCAAACACAACACCAAACCACTGCCAGATATTACTAACTCAAACAATACCCTTCTATAAATCCAGCACAAAAAAGAAACCCTTAGTGCCCTATATTCCAGTCACACAAAACCAAATTCATGCAGTCCCAATTTTACGCAATCCCTCCAATGTAGCGGTACTCAACTTTTTTTATTTTTGGTGGTGTAATACTTCTTTTCGTGACCTTCCGGCCCACTCATACTGCAGTTACCTTTACTTCTCTTTGATTTCCTTTCAAAGAATCCCTTCTTCCTGTCTTTATTTGGTGGCCGCCCCGGTCTCCTTTTTGTGGTGGGTGGCAGTACTAACTCCTCCATAACATGCGACGGAACTGTCCAAGTGCTTTCACAGGGTATTGGCTCTATTGGTATTGCATAAGCATCCATGAAGTTCTTGTTACTGTAGTAGACGGAGCAAAACTCATTGACGCGTAATTTCCGAAACTCAATTGCAGATATTGCATGGCAACATGACATTTCATCAAGTTGAAACCGCCCACAACTACACGTGTGCGTGTTAAGACAAACGGTGAATCTCCTTGCACCATCGAGGACTGTATGAAGATGTCTGTTGAAGCACGCACCTTCATTCAAAAATTAATCATTATTATTCAAAGGTTAAATCAATATGAATATTTATAAATTTTAAAGTATATTACTATACTAACCGTCAAACTATTCGACAAATGCATATTTTTCACCAACAACTTGTTATATTTTTTGGTCAAAATGGTTGTTATTGTCCTGCCTTCTTCATTATTTTTTCATTCCAACGCTGTATTGTTTGCCTTACATATTCTAACATTGGTATCACGGGAAGCCTTCTCCCAGGCAAGATTGCATAATTGAAGGATTCAGCTATGTTGCTTGTCAAAGTCCATGTTCTCTTTACTCTTGTATGACAACGCGACCACTTCTCAAAATCAGCCTTCTCTAGATAGGGACAAATTTTGGGATTGATGTCGTCCATTTGATCCATAAGGGTGTTAAATTCTTCGATTGTATATGCCTTTGCCAAACTGAAGAATACTTTTCTCACCTCATCAATATGTTTGTGGGTGAACTTTAACAAATTAGACCACAAATGGTAGATACAAGCATAGTGTTTGATGTCTGGATAAACTGACGCTGTAGCATTCCATATGCTCTGATTTCGGTCAGAAACAAAACACATACCATCCCGTTCACCAAAAAATATCTTGAAATTTTCGAAGAACCATCTCCAAGAATTGTCATTTTCAGAGTCAGCGATACCATATGCCAATGGCAAAATATGTCCTAATTGGTTATCAAAATAATACGTTAAATAAAACATAGATGTCTTATATGTTAATTTAAATTTATTTTCGGGCTATTATGAACAAACAATGATGATGAATTATGAATAATTTATACTAAAGAATTATTGATAGAATACCAACCTCCAGGATCCATTGTGGTAGCTATTAACATTGTCCCTTCAAATGTCGAACGGATGTGTGTCCCATCCACTACAACAATTGGACGACAATATTTCTATCCTCGTATGCTTGCATCAAGAGCTATGAATGAATATAGAAACCTGTCTTCATTGATTTTTTTTAGATTAACAACGCTGCCCGGGTATGCTTCAGCCAATATATGCAAATAAATTGGCAATTTTGAGTACGATTCTATTGGGTCCCCCCGCAAAATCTTTATTGCTTTTTGTCTACACCTCCATGCCTGCATGTATGTCATTGAAATACCGTGTTTCCTCCGCATGTCTGTCCTTATGTCGCTGGGGGTGTAAATTGTCCGAGGATCGCTGAACTTAGGCAGTAACATGGTACCCAGTATAGAACTGTAACATTGATTCCGTGCGTACAACCTCCCCACCCCTGCGCAAACGTGTACATCGTTGAATACGCGGACCTTGAATAATCCAGACACACCAACGGATGATGACTTAAACAACCATGAGCATTTCTCATCTGCACATCTCAATGCAAAGCTAGAAACAACAACAAATCAAATTAACTATAAGAATGCTATATTGCAACATTAAGAATTTTATGCATCTCTTTTTATTATAATACCTTGCTTTACACGAACGTACAACTTTAAATTGGAACTGCCTCACCAAGGCATATCTTTGCATAACATCAATGAGTATATGCTTGTTTAAGTAGATTTGTCCTTCCATGACTATATCTATTGAAGTGTTCATGATTACTACATGATCTTCATTTTCTTCTTGGAATTCTATATTTTCATCATCACTTTCATCCCAAATGTCAACAGGTGGGTTTACTTCTCTGTGGACCACTATTTCATTATTTCTTAACTGTGTTGTGGGATCAATATCTCTTGTATTATATGTCACACACAATGGATATTTGGAGAAGAAATTAGGATCCAACCTTCTTTGATCCAAATACACCTTTACGCCCATGTCATTGTGTATTGTCAATGGTGGTAATTTCACGTCTATGACATATTGGATTACCAACTCGACGCTTCTTATGTCTAACCCTATTTGGGAAGCTATTACTTGCAGTAAACCATCATAATTTGATGAAGTATCATATAATATTCCTTCCATTTTGTAATCGGTGTAATCACCTACATTCACACCAAATTCAATATCAACACCACCAGTAAAGCCCTAATCCTTACATAAATACCATTACAAGCACCAAACTGGCCACATAGATTACATTCTGACGGGGAGTACCACATGACATACCAATGCGACTACCACGAATGAAACAGCGCTAAAAAGACCTTTGACACCGGAATCCAAATAATATACCATATACTGTTACAAGGAAAATACCACTTCACCAATTACAAACACCATTTTCGTCCACACTTTCCTGTTCATCGACAATACATAATTTCTATACCAAAAAAACCATAATGCAACTACACTTTTAACCACCAACCTGTCAACTTTTTTTTTTCATCAACATATCAACGTCAGTGACCAACGAAACCACCAACTAACTATGTGTGAAAACAAGTTCAACATGGTCAGTGCCATTTACCAAGTCGTGTATCATTTCAACCATAAAATACGATATATATATATATATATATATATATATATATATATATATATATATATATATATATATATATATATATAGATAATAATATACCTGTTATCTCCCATCTTCCATCATATTTCAACAAAATTGATACCACTCTTTCGCTATCCATGTTCCTTGTTCAAAGAAAACTCTTACTTTTTCAAGCCTTTTGTGTCCAAAATAAAATTCCTTGTTCAAACACCTATTAAATACACCAAAATATTCCCTCCAATTTATCTTTTGTCAAAATTTGTGCATGAAAATAATGGAAGACACATGGGGCTGCCGTACGTCTTGATGTGGCCTCCTTATAGGGGCGTGTAGGCTGCAATAGTAGGCTGCCCATAATCCATTGATTTGATGTGTCCTCTTTTAAAAAATAATTCAACACCTATTTAATTATTTATTAAAAAGCCAAAATTTATACATTACATTTTTATAGTATAGAACAAGCCAAATATATATGAACATGTTAATAAATAATTAATTCCATGAATTTGGTTACGATTACCCTTTTATAATTTTTAAAAAAAAACACTCTAAAGTCCAACTAAAATTTCATATTGTATGGTTTTTGCTATTATGACAATATCAATTATACGTAAGACTAATTTTTTCTCCATAGTTCAATTATTTTGCATACCATTTTTTAAAGGATTTTTTCACGAAATATACTACTTTTACGCTTTACATTATGTTTACAAATTAAAATTTTTATTCTCCAACTTTGAAGAACATACTACTTCTTACTCAATAATTATTAATAAAGAAAAAAACTAATAAAAGTATAAATCCATATCTTACACCAACTTCCAAAAACTTTTAAACATCAACAATTTATTCTTCCTTTTCACCACCTATCACATCACAAATTAATCAACTTCATTATAAAAAATTATACTCTCTTTCTTACTTTGTAATTAAAGTTGGTATACTTTTGATAATTTTAAATAGGTTGGTAGAGGCTTGTAATTTCCTCTCCAAATAATGGCATTTATGAAATCTGCCCTAATTAAAATGCGACTAAGTGGTTGAAAATCTTATTGATATATAGAATGCCATCTCCCACATTTTTTAAATCAAGAGATCATGAAATTTTAATTATCAAACTTCTCATATTTGTAACATGAAATATAGAAATTTAACCTCAAAATAATCATCCATTGTCAAGATGTTTACAACTACATCTCTTGATTCAATTGTTTTTCACTTTGTGGAAATCTAGATGCTTGGCCAAGTACTATAATTGTTTGTTAATCAGGGCAACTATCTAATGTAGATATAAATATATAAGTTATAAACTAAATGTATGGTATCTATTTAAACTTAGTCAATGTAATGAGTAATGACCATCAATTATAAATATCAACTATTGCATACTCTTTATATTCAAGTATTTTTTTGTTATATATTTTTTTTTACAAATTATGTGTTGTTAGACGATTCTTTTATAAGTTTATCGCTGAATAAATTTATATCTTATTTTTCTTTGTTAATTTAGTATTGAAATCAATTGAGAATTCAGAATGAACATAAAGCAATTTATATGTAGTTTTGATTGTAACATATTTATTATAGTTTCATAGATTTCTGAATAGAATTTGATTGGGTGGAGTTTAGAGTCGATATTATTTTAGATTTATCTTCTTTTTTTATTCATGTTTTTCTTTTCTGTTACACTATTTACTACCAAAATATTAACTATGAAATTCTCCAATAAATAGTCCGTAGCTAATAATTTTTTGTGCCCTTAAGTATTTGTTTGTTGAAACAAGTTAAAGATGAATATAATTGTGCGAGATAAAATTATTTTAAAACTAACACTACACCTAGCCGGTTCTCAATTTCCACAAAGTTGATTATAACTCTTTTTCCTAATTCATTCATAGGAGACATTAATTCACATTGTAGGATTGATATATTAATTCTTTAATCTCATACCAACTATTTTTTTTTTCAATTTGTATGAGATTTAAATCCTTTCATGAATTCATATAGAAATAGAACAAGCATAATACTTCTAAAAAGCTCATTATTCCATATTAAATCGTCTTTTCACTATTTTATAAATTTTTATTTATTTAATTTCAAGATTCACTTTTAAATTAGAATTTCTTTATATTTAGAATTCACTCTTGATTTAGGACTATTCTATATAAATAATTATCACTCTTCTATTATAAATAATTGTCCAGGCTATGAAGAAAAAAAGAAGAATATTATTATTTTTCTAATATTTAAGACTTTGAAATTACTTAAAATTTGATTATTAAATATTTTGTTAAGAAAAGTATGTAATATAACAAATTTAAAAGAAATAAAATACAATTTTATTATGTTGTAGACATTAAACTATTTCTTTTATATTTAAGAGTTTTTTTTCACATTAAATTTTAATCAATTAATTATTTAACTTGTGACTATTCAACTCCAAGTTATTATTTTATGTATTCATAAACTATTAGCATATCTATATTATAAGTAATTTAATTTATTTTCTTCATCCTTGCTAGTTCATAATAGATTAAACTATTGCATCAAACTGTTAATATTTATTTAATTTTATTTACATGAATATTATATTTATTTAATAGCAAGTATTATTTATACATAATTTTTAAATTGATATGTCACACACGTGTATGTCAAACCAGTACTATATTAAAAGCATGAAGATCCTAGAAATGTTGTTTGAATTTTTTGCTAGACAAAATCATCTTTTATTATTTTTTAATATTTAATAATAATAATAATTTAATTATTTTCTATTTGCCACGGGTGCAAAGTACACCCAAAAGTTACTGAATGCTAATTTTCCACTGCAAAGAATTATCGTATATGTTTAGAACTTTGATCATCAATTTTTCGTATTTAAAATCTTAATACTTATTTTACTGTTAACTAGAACAAAAATACAATTATAAGCCCAAGGATATACAATTCCAAATGATAACGGTACGCCATAAGACAAGTTCCGTTTTATGTCTGTCTTTTTGTTATAAAATTTGATTTAGGAGTCCCCACTTTTTGTTATTTTTTCATGTTTAGGAGTCCTTTTATGTTAGAGTTCACTTTTATTTTTTTATCATAATTATAACTACTTTTTTTTACTTATGTAAAAGATGTCTTCAGTAGAAAAGATCTCTTTCATATTTAATTAATTTTTTTCTTGGAAGAAAAGTTTTTGACTTTTATAAATTGAGAATTTTTTTTTTCTTCACAAATAATTGAATAGCATTCAAGAGTTTTGTTTAGGAGAAATTATTCTCTTTATAGTTTTTGTGTTTTTGATATTAGTTTTGTAAATGTGTGGGCCACTTCCAAAATCATATTAAATATTATGTGGGTGAAAATCATCATAGTATTGTTCTTATAATTTTTTGTCCTTCGATATCTCTGAATGTCTGTGGTGCAACTACCCTCTTCATATTCCACTTTGTGAGATTATACTCGATATGTTGTTATTGTTATACGTTATTGTATATTGTTAGTTTTTTTATTGCGGATTTGCATAGACTACGTGTTTAAGTAAATATAACTCGATAACTTCTAACTCAACCAGTTTTTATTTGAGTAATATAAATATATATGACATATTCTTACTTAATATGATTACCTTAATTAACTTTTTAAAATATTTTAATTTTTGATCAATACAATACGTACCTACAAAGTAGGTACACTAAACTGTTTATATAATAACTATGACTTAGATGTTCCTCTTTGGATTCCATTTGTCTCTCTACAAAATAATTGTTTTTGAAATTGCATGTTCTGAGAAACTAATCAAATAGTCGCAATCCAAAGGGAAGATTCCCCAACCTTAATCAAATGATTAACCAAAATCAACGTGTCGATCAAAAGAGGGATCTAGTAAAGGTAGTCCGGACGTTGTTTGGGCCCAACAAATAGGTTTAATAGATTTTACACTCTCATTCATATAATTAAATTTAAGTTTAAAGTATGATACTTTATTCATTTCAATTTATTTGTCCTTTTTTTAGTTTATCTAAAAAAGATGTCTCTTTCTATTATGCACCGGTCGGGTACCCTTGGTGTGACCGGCACTTGAAGAACCATTGTTGATTCCTCAAAAGAACCACCTGACCTCATCGTCACATCTTACTAACATTAGAAGAAATACTCAATACAACCATTAAGGGAAAGATAAAGATCTCATAATAGTCTCCAAATTAGATCAAGTATAGAAAATGAAATACTTAACAATACTCTGCTCAAGGTCTATGAAGTCTTTACTTTAAACGTCTACATGGTACCATGACAAGCCATGGCTACCCAACTTAAAGAAAATAGAATTACTAGTGAAATAAAGAAGGCTCCTTCGAATGACAAGGAGGGATCACCAAATCTAGAACTCAAGAACCATGAACCTTAATGGTGCGCCATCCCAACGGTAACTGTTCAACAGCTAATTTAAAACGATCACGGGGTAAGGTTACCGTTGGTGAGCCCCATCCCAACGGTAACCATTTAAAAAAAATTAAAAAATCATAAACCGGTAATACCGATCTGGAACCGATAGACCGGAATCGGTAATTACCGAAAAAACTCCTCGTTCCTATCTCGATGCCCCCTCCTGTTACCCCTTCACCAGCACTACCGGTAAAGTGCCAGAACTGGACCGGAACCGACACCTACCGGTTCCGATGCCACCCTTACTTGGTAGTCAATAATGTCAAATGGAAGCTTGTCACATTTGCAAACAATTTACTTTTATAGACTATAAATCACATGTATAGTGTTGTAGCTGTAAGGACCGAAAATTTTGTACGACCTCAAGGAAGCATGAAAATTGATTTTGGAAAAGTTTTGGACCAAGGTGGCACTTCATGGGAGCCATCACGGTCCGTGTGAGGTCACACGGCCCGTGTGGAGCCTCCACGGAGTGGCCTCTGGCCCATAGAGGATGTTTGGCCCTTAAACGTGGTGTTTTAAACTACGGCACACCACACTTGGACCCCTCACGGTCCGTGTGACACTTCACGGACTGTGTGGTGGGTCGTGTGATGGCCTTGGCTTGAAATCCTACAACTTTGGGACCAAGTATGGTTACATGGCCAAGTGCACGGCCCGTGCGGGGTGGCACGGCCCGTGAGGTCATCCGTAAAGCTTCCGGATTGAATATTTCTAAGTACGAGATCTTCATGCTCACGCTAAGTTTACTTTCAAGCTTTCAATTCAAGCTTATTTATGTTGTTTAAGATCATCATGAGTCTCCTACATCAAGTCAAGTTCAAAGGAATTCCCTTGGCTAAGTTCCTCTCAAGTACCGATAGAAGGGTCAACTTTGAGTGGGCATATCTCTTAGCAAAAAATGAAATGGGTGGCCCACGACATATCAAATTGAAGCTCTTTGAATTATCTTTCCAACACATCCAGTCTCACCTCATTCCGAGTTCGGAGAAAGACGTTATGCCCATTTTTGTAAAATTTGTCTGGGCTAGATGAGAGCCTTCACGGACCATGAAGAGCTTCACGCCCCGTGAAGCCAACCGTGTCAAGGCCCTCATGAAATTTAAAGATCCATTTTATTAAGGTGTTTTCGATATTTTGATTCATCCCTAGGGCTTTTTATGACCTTTAAAACCCCTTTACATTACTAAACTTCTCCGACACTAAACCTAAAGGTTTTTCATATGATTCGGTAGAAGGGTCAATTTTAAATAGTCATATATCTTAGCACAAAACTAACTAGGTGTCCTACAATATACCAAATTAAAGATCTTTAAATTAGCTTTCCAATGCACCTGGTTTCACCTAATTCCGAGCTTGAACCAAGGAGTTATGCTTGTTTTGTTAAGTATGTTCGTGCAGGCAAGCCACACGGCCACCTACACGGACCGTGTGGCAGCAAACGGTCCGTGAGGCTGAAGTCACTTACGATTTTCTTGCCAAATTGTGTTTTAAGTGTGTTTCCTTCCTTGGTACCTTCATACGGACCCTTGTACGGTCCGTGAAGCATCACACGGTCCATACAACCTTCCGTTGGAAGCCCTTGGCTTGAAACAATTTGATGAAAATTCTAAGTATAGTCACACGGTTACTTTTCACTGACCATGTCACTGTTCACTGGCCGTGAACAGTGCCGTGAACATTACCGTGAACAGTGCTTAATATTTTTATCCGTTTTGATTTTGATTTTAATGTAAAGATAAATTGGTTTAAGGGTGTTTTGGATATTTTCCACCCCTCCTAAGTCCATAAATCAGCTGAACTTCTCTATATTTCAACCATTTTCCCCATTTCACTCTCACTCTCTCTCAAATTCCTCCTACAAAGTTCTCCAACTTCTCTCTAGGATCCTCAAGTCAAGACCTTTAATTTGGAGCCCATTTTCTCCTCAAGTTCATCCTCAAGATATAGGTATGTGGGTTTTGATTCTTGGTCCCTTTCAACCAAGAAGACCCAAAGTTCTTTCCAAGATATTTTATAAAATTGTTTACTTAAGATGTGAATTTTGACTACTTGTTCTTGGTAACTTTGAACCATGCATGTGCTATATAAGATTCCGAATTTTGAGTTATGTTAAGTTTTATTATGATGAACTACTTGGATTATGAAACTATGAACATGCATGTCCCTTTAAAGATGTTCTTATGCATGGGTGATATCTACTACCATTTTCTATTAATTTTATTATGGATTTCCTAGTCTTTACATTATATTTCTATGTTTTAGCTATTCTCTAAATTACCTATGCCATCCCTACATCATGCATTGCATCGCATTCATGACATTGGTACATGGAAATTTTGGAAATGTGGGATTAAGCCCAATTTTTCCCTAAAAAGGAATTGTAATATGATTTTGGTAAGACATGCGATATGACATGAAGGTGATCATCGGTATGTCTATGATTATGTCTCTTTGAGCATTTTGAGTACTTGCACCATCTTGTATATGTAGATGAGCTATTCCTTGCATGAACCATGTGATTTGATCTTGTGATTTGGCATTTGAGCCTACTTGTGCATTTAATGTTTTGAAATGGATATTTGACCCTCTTGAAAGTATATATGTATATATATATGAGTATTCTTGTGGGATGTATTTGACTTAGCACCGATGGATTGGGGGCGTTAGGGATATCCTCAAGGTCCCTCTCCCTTTCCTTGAATTATGTGCCTACATAGAGACGGATGTAATTCATCTATCTGTATATGATTATGACATGTCTTGCTTTGATTCTGCAAATCCTTCCGAAAAGCGTGGTCGTAAGGAAGGGTGACCACCCATCGAAAAGCGTGGTCGTAAGGTGTGGTGTAGATTACCCTTGGCAAGTAATCTTCTCCCTGCCGGTGGGAGGTCTCAAATTGGTCCAAATCGTGTAATAGCTCGCATGGATTTGGGTTGGCGGTTATAGTCCATCCCCGTTATATAGGAGCATTATCGCATTGCACGCATCATGCATTCCATGGCATCTTGTATATTAAATTCTATTGCTTATATGATCTTTGTGTATTATGTGCCCTTGCCATCTAACATTGATATGCAGGTTCGGTAAGTCATATGCATTGCATGCCCGCATACTTAGTACATTCAAATGTACTAACGCATACTCTGTGCCTACATGATTTTACCATGTAGGGACCGTATGTTATGATCATCCACCACTTGACGGGTAGCTCGAATTCGTAGAGTTGATATTGTGGTGAGTCCTATCTTCCAAGGACAAGCCACCTTCCTTCTACCTATGTTGTTTTCTATTTATCTTCTTAGTTGAGCGTGAGCCGGGACATGTCTTGGCCCCCGTCCCATCTTATGACTAGAGGCATTGTTGGACATCTTGTAGACTTTCGTAGACCTTATGTTTATGTGATGTATTTGAATCTTATGTTTTTGTTATCAAATGGATATGGCTATCCTGGACTGATTTTGGAAATTAATATATGTGAGTATGATTTATGTGGAAATGTGGAAGATCCTAAGCCCCGTTTTGCCCCCATAGAGTGAGTCATACTTACCCACACCTTAGTTCTTATGTGCTATATGCTATGTGAATCCATGCAAACCCCTTTCCCTTTGATATCCCCATTGCGTGAGTCCTATTTTCCCATCCCTTAGAACTATATGTTTACTATTTGAATACGCTTCCGAACCGATGATGTGGATTTGGATACTTTGAGGCTTGTTTGGGGGCTCTCGGTCTCCAATTGCCGTGTCACATCTAGACCCTAGCCACGGATCGTGACAGTAGCATGGTTTGTCATAGTTAATTTCCTTACTAGAAGAGCCTTCCTCCTCAGGCAGTATGAGCATTCTACTTTTTTCGGCCATCTGGTGCAACTTCACTGGCAAGAAGCAGAAGTGTTGGTTTATACTCTATGAAAAAAGGTTATTCAACAGTTTGTGCCCAGAATGAGACGGTGGAAAGCTGGCCGTGGAAAATAATTGGGACTACAAATCACCTCCAAAAGTGATTTGCTTCACTTGGACAACACTCTAGGAAGCATGTCTAACTGAAAATAATCTTAACAGAAGGAAAATGCACATTGTCAATGGAACCTACATGTGCAAACAATGTATAGAGACCAACAGTCACTACTACACTGCTCAAATGCTACGAAAATCTGGAATATGTTCTTTTCAGTTTTTGGGCTCAGTTGGGTCATGCCTGAGAGTGTTAAGGATGCTTACATATGCTGGAGTACTTGAATAGTTGGTAGAGTCATCAGAAAAATGGGCCTTTCATATTTTTTTGGGGTATATTTGGATAGAAAGGGACGTAGATGTTTGATGGAATAGCAACTCCTAAACAGAGTCTCAAGGCTAAGTGTATTATTTTGTTGTATAGCTGGAGTAATTTGTCCCCTGTGAACTCTCCAGACAACTTTTTGGATTTTGTTAGCTTCTTATCTTTCGTATAGGGCTCATTGTAATGGACAATGTTTTGGAAGGTGAAAGGCGACAAGGGTTTGCTTCGCCTTTTTGAAGTGTGGCATCAATTTATACCCCAAAAAATATTTAATTGTGTATATAGCTAATTAAAATCTCAATATCAATAATATATTAGTAAATATTTCAATTCAAAAATTGAAAATAGAGAGTAGATATTAAAAGTCTAAAATTTGAATGAGAAAAAAGCGGAACAAAAGTCAAAATAGTGAATAAAAAATAGAGGTAGAAGTGACTCTGAAGTTTGAAGAAGAAACAAAAAGAAACACAAAAGAAGAAACAGAGAAAAAATTACAAGAAGAAATATGTATTGGTTGGACTATAGGAGTCGTCGGTAAAATCTGGTTGGTTGTTAGACTCACCTAGTCGCCATTGTCATTATGGCGTCGCCTTTTGAAAATTGCTTCACCACTAAGCTAAAGTTGATGAATGGTCACCTCTTGCCATTGGTGACAAGGCAATCACCTTTCATAACAATGTAATGGAGCTAACAAACTCATTTTCAATCTCACTCTTTTGTGTACTATTTGCATTTGCTTGGTATCTTTAATGAAATCTATTACTTCATCTGAGAAAGATTTGTTGAGAGGAGAGAGATTCTAATTATCCTGACTTTTGATGTGTTTGAGAAAACCAGGGAACTTCTGAATCATAGGTGTTTTGTTAGTTTCCATATCATTTTCTTTTCCTCATATATAGAAACACTGTATGTCAATATTTTGAGATAACAAGACGAATTCTGAACATTTGTGTACTCTTTCATGAATGGGAAGGATAATGTCCATTTTCTTTTCTTTTATATAGGACTTCTCATTGAAGTGAAGCAGTAGAAGGATGATCAGATTTTGCAATGCCTCATTTATAGCTCTAATCCCTAAACAAAAAGGAGTTGTTGAGTTGAGGGATTACAGACCAATCAGCTTGATGGGCAGTGTTACGAAATTGCCTCTAAGATCTTAGCTAAAACACTAAAAAGAGTGATAAGGAAGCTTGTATAAGGACACACAAAAATGCCTTCATCAAAACAAGGCAGATCACCAATGCAACCTTAATAGCTAATGAGACTTTAGACTAGAAGAGGAAGTAGGAGCTACCTAGTCTACTTTTCAAACTTGACATCGAGATGATTGTTGGCTAGCTTAATAAGGCATACTTGATCCACATACTTAGGCAAATGGGATATGGAGATTGTTGGATTAGATGGATCAAATTTTGTATCACCACAGTCAAGTATTTAATTTTAATTGACGGCTTGTTGGTTTTTTCTCTCCCCAAAAAGGTCTTAGATAGGGAGATCCCCTTTCACCGTTTTTATTCATTCTTGCTATGGAAGGGATCAGTAAATGTTATACAAAGCTAACCAACTTCACTGGATGGAACGTTTTAAAGTGGGGGAACACAGATGGAAATTGCGTAACAATATCCCATCTTCTCTATGCAGACGACACATTGATATTTTGTGAAGCTGACAAATCAGAAGTCCTATATCTTAATGTCACTTTGTTAATCTTCGAATCTATATCTGGCCTTCATATGAATATGCTGAAAAGTACCATATACCTAATAAATACAGTTCTAAACTTAGAGGAGCTAGCAGAAGTTATGTGCTGCAAAGTAGGTACTTTCCCTACATCATACTTGGGACTCTCATTGGGAGCTAGGTACAAGTCTTTGAATATTAGGATGGAGTGATTGAAAAATTTGAAAGGAAATTGGTCTTTTGGAAAATGTAATATCTCTTTTTTGATGGCAGACTTACACTTATCACTAGTGTGTAGGACAACATTCGTACTGTCGCGCCCCGGGAGGGTACCCTAGGCGTGGCCGGCACCCAGGGACTATTGCTAGTCCACAAGCGAACCACTCATTCTCAGGACAGTCACTCAACATTAGTATAGCGGCATAGTAGAAGCAATGCAGTAAGCTACCTCAATAAGAAGGGACAATGGCCAACATCAGTCTCAACATCAAGATAAGCAAATGCAATTGTTAACTCAACTCATAAGGGAAAAACCTCAACATCAAACCTCAACTCATGTCTATGAAGCCTCTAACTTGACTCAACTGTCTAAAATAGTACCATGACAGGCCATGTCTACCCAACTCAATAAATAATGAAAGCAAACAATAAAAAGGGTCTCCTCCGGATGACAAGGAGGCTCACCAATGACTGAACTCGGAATCTTTGACCTCAACGATGCGTCTGCTGAAGTCCTCTAACTCTTCTATCTGCATCATTAAATGATGCAGTGCCGAATGACGTTAGTACGTGGAATATACTGGCATGTAAAATAGCTGAATATCACAGTACAAGTATAATAGTATAAGGATAGCATCAACTCAACATCATACTCCATCAGAATATTAAATGTCTATCTAAGGCAAAAAGTTAGAGTAGACAAATAGCTCATCAACATCTCATCTCTACATCATCAATACATCGGACTTACCTCAAGGAACCTCGACTCAACTCAACTCAAGAAAACTCGACTCATACCATCACATCAACATCAACACCAGAGTACTATCAAAGTAAGACCTCACTGGAAGTTTCTCTAATCGACAACCATCACCTATGAGCCAATGATGATACAATGAAGCGATGTCGTTGCCACATCCATCCAGTACCCTGCCCGGGGTAAAGGACATCAACCTCAGTGGATCCATAAAAAACCTCAGTCCTATATTAGGACAAGAAAGGATCCATCCACATTGCGGTTCAATCCTCTCTTCCTACGCGGGCCACATAGTTAATGGGTTCAAGTGGGACTCACTCTCACCCATTTCGGTGCTCAATACTCTTCCCAAAACTCGACATGCTCATAAAAATCATCATCATCAGTCCCATAGGGACATAATACCTCATCATCAGTCCCATAGGGACATAATACATCATCATCAGCCCCATAGGGACATAGTACCTCAACATCAACATCAACTTGTCTCATCAACATCAACATCAACATCATAGACTCAAAATACTCTTTTAGAATTTGGTTTTAGGTTTTAAGACATCGTGAAACATCATTCTCGTCAACATCATCATCAAGACTCTCATCAAATGTGAAACACAATCACAACATCACAAACATCATCCTCATTAAGGCTCTAGGCTCATCCCCTAAGTTCATTCTTGCACTCTTTAATAAAATAATCATGGGGTTTCGAAAAAGAACACTCATGAAAATGAATTATGCAATAAATTAAGTTTATGATAATCATCAATTCGTGTAAAATATATGAATTAAGTAAAACTCAGTATAATGCTCAACAATCTTCACATCAAACTCATTATATTCAATACATGACTCAATTTACTCAAAAGGACACATGGGAGAACAATCACATGCTTTAAGTTAGCCTTACATACATGGGATGATTGCCAACAACAATACTTTGAACAATCTCCTCTTGAATTCTTCAATTTTCAACTCTCCTCAAGCCCTAACTTAGTGATTTTGCTAGGAAGAGGGTTTTTGGATGGGTTTTGGAACCCTTTCTCTAAGAAAACGACATCTATTCGTCCTATAGGAGGTTTAGAAAGTATTAGGAATGGACTAGAAATATCCCTCAAAATTTTAAAGAAAAATTTCCAGACTTGAAATAACACAGTCCGCGACGCAGACCTGTCGCGGACAATGCATTTCGAAAAAATTCAACTTTGTCGAAAAATCACAGGAAAACATAAGTGTGTCTCTGTGATAGGTCCGCGACGCGACTCTGTCGCAGACTCACACTGTTTTTCGTTTTAGAACGAAAAATTATCTTTTGACTCGGTCGCTCTAAAAATCGACCGAGACCCTTCTCACACTCAATTTTCCGTGCTGATCACGAATCCTCTCTTGGATTTTCAATCCGAGCATCGGAAGATGCATTTTGCGCACACTTCTCCTCCTGGGGATATTTTGGTATTTTACCAGGCGTTACATGTACTTACCTCATGCCCCTATTTTCATTACTAACAAATATTTAGGAAAGACTTGATTGGTTAAGAAGAGATTTTTATGGGAAGGTAACAGTGACACTCACAAATATCATCTGGTTGAATAGCCAAAAGTTATTCTGCCTAAAAGACATGGTGGGCTAGAGATTGAAGATTTACTCTTGCACAACAAGAGTTTGCTAATGAAATGGCATTGCAGATACAACATAGACAATCCTGGGCTATGAAAAGTTGTAATACAGGAAAAATATAGGGTGGAAACCAATTGGTGGACAAGCCAAAGTAGATAACCCCATGACTCGGGTCCTTGGAAATACATTTCAAAGCTACGGGGAGAGTTCCAACTCAAGTCTTCGCTTAAGCTGGGTAGTGGAGATCATATCTCTCTCTGGAAAAACAGATGGTTAGGGGCAGAGAGTCTGAAAGATGAATTTTCAATCCTTTTTCAAATTGCCAATAATTAGGAGTCCACTATTTCTCAGTTTGGCAAGTCAACTCTTGGAGCCCATAGTTCAGAAGGGAGTTTCAAGACTGGGAGTTGAATGACCTGTTGGGATTTCTTACAAGATTATCAAATTTTAAGGTCAACTTCTGTTAACACGATGAACTAGAATGGGGAGAATCAAAAGACAGAAATATATGGTCATATTGATGTTCTAACAAGGAATTAATTAACAAATGGTCATGGAAGCTTACATGGAAAACTAAATTACCCCCCAAAGATTATTGATTTTGTCTGGACTACCTTGTAGAAGCATGTCTCGCCCAAAATAATCTTAGCAAAAGAAAAATTAAAGTTGTAAATGAATGTTACATGTGCCATCAAACAGTGTTGGAGAGTGTTAGGCATCTATTTTTGCATTATGAAGTAGCTGGCATATGGAGTATGTTCTTATCAGTCTTTGGAATTGCCTAGGCCATGACAAATACCATTAAAGATGCCTATGAGAGCTGGTGTTCATGGTGAGTTGGGAATTCCATAAAAAGAAACTGGTGTATGGTCCTTGTTGCTATCTTTTGGTGCATCTAGAATGAAAGAAATTGTACATATTTTGATGGGTTACAACTCCTAATGAGAATCTCAAATCCAATTGTTTAGTCTTGTTATATAGTTAGTTCAATCAGGCCCTTCTAACCATAACTAATCTTTTTTTGGACTATGTTTGCTCTTCAATTATTTAGCAAATTCTTGTACAAGAGCAGACCCCTTTTTTTGGTGTAATTTTTTTGCCTTGCATCTTCTTGATGCCTTTTAATGAGATCTACTTCATAAAAAAAAAAAGATGCAACAAAAAAAAAAGCCCAATTTCCATTGAGCATCACCAACCTCACATATAGGGCTGCCAAAACGGGTAATATATCTTTATCCATTCATTTTAAATGGGTTGGTTATCTTATATTTTTAAAGAAAAAATATACAGAATCTCCTTAAACTTTGACCTTTTTTAGAAAGAGACACTCAAATTTTGTAAAAGTCTTAATACACCCCTAAACTAGTTTAAAGTTAAATTATTGAATATTTTTTAAGCATCTGACACAGAGAATGTATATCACTCTCTTGAAGAGCGTGAAACCTAAAAAATAAGATAATTTTTTTGCAATATTTTTTGTTAAAAAATTTATAACCTTTTAATTTTATTATTTAAATATTTTACTTCTCTTTTTTTTTCTTCTTCTTCTCCTTCCTCAACTTCACCATTAAAGGACAGTGGCAATGACTTCGAAGAATTTTATTAAAATAGCTACTTTTGTAGCATTTAATAAGACTTTTTAGCTACACTTTCAATATTTATTGAGAATAGCTATATTTTGAGTTGTCATCCACAAGATTTATGTATTCTTTATTTTTGAATTAGTACATACAACTAATAAATAAATAATTAAAGAAAATCATGGGAGAGTCGTTCAAATATTATAATAAAATTATGGAAGAGAATTTTTCAAATATGGTAATTCTTTTCAAAAAAATATTCAATTACTAATGTTACAAATAAAAAATTTAGGAGAGAATATTTTTCATTTTTTCTCTCATCTTCTCCATCCTCATCTTCTTCCATTAACACGTTTTAATTCTCCATTGTAGATGGCAATTCGATTGATTAATTTGTGGCTGAAAAAAAGAGATCGATATTTAGAATTCAAATTCGTGCAAAAATCAATTAAATATTCATTCAAATCATTTTAATTTTGAATTCAAATTATTTTTAACCTCAAAATTTTGAATGTTTTATTTCAAATTCAATATGTTGTGAAACTATCAATTGAAAGTTAGTTTCTAGAGATATTTTGAATTAAGATAGAATTTTGTATGCTTGTTTTCTTTAAATCTTCATTAATACAAAATTTGCTTTCTCAATTATTTTTTAATTGAATAAGAAAAAAAATATTTTAGCTTATGGATATATTAATGATTTTTTCGGAATACAAATTAGTTGTGGTACATAATTTTTGAAATACAATTAGCAAGAAGTACATTTCGTATTGTATCTTTTTATGGTATCTATTTTGGTTAAAAAATTGTATACACGTTTGATTTTGAATATGAGTGTGAACATAAGAAATACTATTTAATTTTATAGATACTAATTACATGTGCTGTCACGCCCCGGGAGAGTACCCTAGGCGTGGCCGCCACCCAGAGACTATTCCTAGTCCCTAAGTGAACTCGTTCTCAAGATAGTCATTCAACATCAACACAGCGGAAATAGAATAGTGAGCTACCTCAAATAAAGGGTCAATCGGTCAACATCAGTCTCATCATCATAATAAGTAAGTAGTAAGTACTACTCAATTCATAAAGGAAAACCATCAAAATCAAACCTCTACTCATGTCTATGAAGCCTCTAACCTGACTCAACTTTCTAAGATGGGACCATGACAGACCATGGCTACCCAACTCAATAAATAATGAAAAACAACAAATAGAAGGGTCTCCTCCGGATAGCAAGGAGGCTCACCAATGACTGAACTCGAAATCTCCGACCTCAACGATGCGCTTGCTGAAGTCCTCTAACTCCTGTATCTGCATCATGAAACGATGCACCGTCGAATGTCGTCAGTACGTGGAATGTACTGGTATATAAAATAGCTGAATGTAACAACATAAGTACCACAACTAGGAAAACATCAACTCAATATCATACTCCATCAGAATGCCAAGCGTCTATCTAAGGCAAGAGATTAGAATAGACAAATGACTCCTCAACCTCTCATCGCAACATTATCAACACATCAGACTCATCTCAAGGAAACTCGACTCAACTCAACTCAACTCAAGGAACTCGACTCAAAACATCACATCAACATCAATATCAGAGTACTATTGAAGTAAGACCTCACTGGGAGTTTCTCTAACCGACAACCATCACCTATGAGCCGGTGATGATACAACGAAGCAATGCCGTTGCAACATCCATCCAATACCCTGCCCGGGGTAAAGGACATCAACCTCAGTGGATCCACAAGAAAACCTCAGTCCTCTATTGGGACAAGAAAGGAGCCATCCACATTGCGGTTCAATCCTCTCTTCCTATGCGGGCCACGTAGTTAATGGGTTCAAGTGGGACTCACTCTCACCCATTTCGGTGCTCAATACTCCTCCCAAACTCGACATGCTCATAAAACATCAACCTCATCAGTCCCATAGGGACATAATACCTCATCATCAGTCCCATAGGGACATAATATAATACCTTAACATCAACATCAGTCCCGTAGGGACATAATATAATACCTCAACATCAACATCAGTCCCGTAGGGACATAGTACCTCAACATCAACATCACCTCACCTCATCAACATCAACATCAACATCATGGACTCAAGATACATTTTTAGAAATTAAACTTCCGATTTTAAGACATCATAAACATCATTCTCATCAACATCATCATCAAGACTCTCATAAAATGTGAAACACAATTACAATATCATAACATCATCCTCATTTAGGCTCTAGACTCATCTCCTAGTTCATTCTTACACCTTTTTAACAAAATAGTCATAGGGTTTTGAGAAAAGAAAACACTCATGAAAATGAATTATGCAATAAATCCAGTTTATGATGATCATCAATTCATGTAAAATATATGCATAAAGTAAAACTCAGTGTATATGCTAAAAAATCTTCACATCAACCTCATTATGTTCAATACACAATTCAATTTACTCAAAAGGGCACATGGGAGAACATTCTCATGCTTTAGGTTAGCCTTACATACCTGGGATGATTGCTAACATAAGTTCTGGTACAACCTCCTCTTGATTTCCTCAATCTCAACTCCCCTCAAGCCCTGGCTTAGTGCCTTTCTAGGAAGAACGCTCTTGAATGGGTTTTTGGAACCCTTTTCACTTTTATTTGTCGTAGGGGAAGTTTAGAAAATATAGGAATGGACTAGAATGTCCCTCGAAATTTTAAAGAAACTTTTCTCGACTTGGAATAACACAGTCTGCGATGCGGACCTGTCGCGGACGGTGCAATTTTGGAAAACTCAACTCCGTCGAAAAATCACAGAAAAACATAAGTGTGGCTCCGCGACACGTCGGCGACGCGGTTTCGTCGCGAACTCACACTTTTTTCGTTTTGGAGCGAAAAATTATCTTTCGACTCGATCACTCTAAAAATCAACCGAGACTCTTCTCACACTCAATTTTTCGTGCTGATCACGAATTCGCTCTCGAATTTTTAATTCGAGCATCGAAAGACGTGTTTTGCGCACACCTCTTCCCTAGGGGTATTTTGGTAATTTATCATGCGTTACATTATCTCCCCTTTGGGATCATTCGTCCTCGAATGATGAGTAGGAATGGTATTTTGGCACGAATAGACTCAAGACTCACCTCGATACTCACTCAACAACTCAATTCCTCAACTCTTCATCGACCTCAATAACATCTACTCGGACATCTGGAATATACACATCAACTCATGGTAGGAACATCCATTTACATAAAAAGTAAGAATATTACCTCCCACACTCTCATCAACCTCAGGCACGAACAGGTGCGGGTATTTTGTTCTCATCCCTTCCTCATCTTCCCATGTGGCTTCCTCAACAAATTGGTTCCTCCACTGAACTTTGACGGAGGCTATTTCCTTGTTTCTCAGTCTGCGAACCTGTCGATCAAGGATTTGGACTGGGATCTCCTCATAGGACAAACTGTTTCTAACTCCTGTGCTTTCCACAGGGATTACCAAGGTAAGATTCCCCAAACACTTCTTCAACATCGAAATATGGAATACCGGATGGATTCCATCTAACTCAGAAGGTAGCTCTAGCTCATAAGCAACCTTTTCAATTCTTCGCAAAATCTGATAAGGGCCAATATACCGAGGACTTAATTTCCCCTTTTTCCCAAACCTCATGACACCCTTCATGGGTGATACCTTCAAGTATACCCAATCGCTCACCTCAAACTCTAGGTCTCTTCTCCTCACACCTGTGTAAGATTTCTAACGGCTTTGGGCAGTCTTCAATCTTTCTCGAATAATCTTCACCTTCTCCAAGGACTGGTGGACAAGGTTAGGCCCAATCAACTTAGCCTCTCCAACTTCAAACCACTCAATGGGTGACCTACATCTCCTCCCATACAAGCCTCATAGGGGGCCATTTGAATGCTTGCATGATAACTATTGTTATATGCGAATTCAATCAATGGCAAGTGGTCATCCCAATTTTCTTTAAAGTCAAGGACGCATGCTTTCAACATATCCTCTACCGTCTGAATAGTGCGCTGCCTGACCATCCGTCTGTGGATGAAAGGTCGTGCTCAAGTTCACTTTGGTACCCAATCCTTTCTGGAAAGACTTCTAGAAGTGAGAAGTAAATTGGGCTCCTCTGTCCGAGATGATGGACAAGGGAACTCCATGCAACCTCACAATCTCTTGGATATACATCTTGGCATACTCCTCCGTAGTGTTAGTCGTCTTGACTACCAGGAAATGCGCTGACTTAGTCATCCTGTCTATAATCACCCATATGGAATCATGCTGCCTCCGGGATCTCGGTAGGCCAGTGATGAAATCCATATTAACCATCTCCCAGATAAATGGAGTACCTAGTGTTGTGGGCCTCATCCATAATCCTCTCTCGAACAACATCAATATCGGGGACACATAACCTACTCTGTTATCTCAATACCCCATCTCCCCCTTTGGAGAAGACCATCACTTTTTGTTTCTGGACATCCTCCTTCAGTTGGAGTATAATAGGATCTCAATCCTGCTTCTCTTTTACCTCAGTCACTAGGGATGATGAAGACCCACTCTGAACATTAATTCCTCCCTCGTCATTCTCCTCAAGTTGGACTCCCAGTCGAGCCAACCTATGCACTTCCTTCACTAGCTCTTTCTTTTCTTCCTCAACAGGGGTTGTGCTACCCATAGACAACCTGCTAAGAGCATCAACAACAACATTAACTTTACCTGGGTGGTACATGATGCTCATGTCATAATCGTTGAGCAATTCCAACCACCTTCTCTGTCCCAGGTTAAGCTTTCTCTGACTGAAGACATACTGTAAGCTCTTGTGGTCAGTGAACACGTCTACATGCACTCCATACAAGTAATGGCGCCAGATTTTAAGTGCGGACACTACCGCCGCCTACTCAAGATCATGGATCGGATAGTTCCTCTCATGAACTTTAAGCTGCATAGACACATAGACTATCACCTTTTCTTTCTGCATTAATACACATCCCAACTCAACTCTTGATGCATCACATTATATTACAAACTCTTCTATCCCATCGGGGAAAGTCAAGACAGGTGCGGTGGTCAACCTAGTCTTTAACTTATGGAAACACTTCTCACATTCCTCAGACCACTGAAACTTGACCTTTTTCTGAGTCAGTTTGGTCAATGGCGCAGATAGGGAAGAAAATCCCTCAACAAATCTGCGGTAGTAGCCTGCCAACCCCAAGAAACTTCTTATGTCAGTTGGAGAGGTCGGTCTTGGCCAGCTTGCAACCGCTTCAATCTTCTGGCCATCTACTCGAATTCCATCACCCGAAACAACATGGCCTAGGAAAGCCACTGACTTAAGCCAAAACTCACATTTGGAGAACTTCACATACAATTCATGGTCCTTAAGAGTTTGAAGGACAACTCTAAGATGTTTAGCATGCTCCTCCTCATTCCTCGAATACACTAATATATCATCAATGAATACGATCACAAACATGTCAAGGTAGGGAATAAACACCCTATTCATCAAATCCATAAAAGTTGCTAGTGTGTTCGTCAACCCAAAGGACATAAAAGAACTCAAAGTGTCCATATGTTGTCCTAAAGGCTGTCTTTGGAACATCACATTCTCTCACTTTCAACTGGTGGTAGCCCGATCTGAGGTCTATCTTTGAAAAGCATGAAGCACCCTGAAGTTGGTCAAACAAGTCATCTATCCTGGGAAGAGGATATTTACTCTTGATCGTGACCTTGTTCAGTTGCCTATAGTCTATGCACATCTGAGAAACCCATCCTTCTTTCGTACAAACAGAATGGGAGCACCCCACGGGGTCGAATAAAACCCTTCTCTAACAGATCCTTCAACTGCTCCTTCAACTCTTTCAACTCAGCGAGGGCCATCATATATGGTGGAATTGAAATAGGCTGCATGTCGGGAAGTACATCAATACCGAAGTCGATCTCCCTATCAGGAGGGACTCTAGGTAAATCCTCAGGGAACACCTCAGGGAACTCATTTACAATCGGGACCGACTCAGGAGTAGGGGACTCAATATCATCAGATTTAACTCGTACAAGGTGGTAAGTACAACCGTTAGAGATTAACTTTCTCGCCCTCAGGTAGGAAATAAATCTACCCTTGGGTGCAACATAACTTCCCTTCCACTCTAGGACCGGTTCATTCGGGAATTGGAATTTAACAACTCGGGTCCTACAATCGATGGATGCATGGCAAGCATGAAACCAATCCATACTAAGAATGCTCAAGCAAATACTTTGGAAGAATCTCAAACTTATTGGCTACATAGGGCGTCACAAAGGATAAAGTGGAACCCGGGTCAAACAATGCATAACAAGTATAAGAAAAGATTTGGAGCATACCCGTAACAACATCTGGAGCAACCTCTTGATCCTGTCGATTACCCATCGCATACAGACGGTTCGTCCCGCCTTCTGCATTCGCAGTAGTAGCCTTCTGATGACTGCCCGCAGGGGGTGCTGTAGAAGACTGAGCTCTATTACCTCTATCACTTCACCTCTTCGTAGGGCACTCACCTGCAAATGTCCAGGCTGTCCGCATGAAAAGTAAGTATTGGTGCCCTCACGGCACGCACCAAGATGCAGCCTGCCACATCTGCCACAAGGTGGCCTTCCTCTCGGACCTTGGCAACATTTGCTTGGGACTGAGGTCCCTGTGCTCTGAAATTTTTTGTGACCATAGGATTTCTGATCATACCTATTTTGTTGAACAGGTGCACTCGCCATCGGAGGTGCATGGATAGAAGACTTCTTCTGAAAGAAAGTTCTATCACCCTTATTCTACTTCTGTTGATTAGGTTCATGCCCTGCCGATTTGGCTTTCTTACTCTGCTGCTCTTCCCTGTCCCTCTTCTTGTCCTCCTCACTTGCTGGGCAAAGACCATAAGTTTAGAGATATCCATATCTTGAATCAGTAATGCTGCCTTACACTCCCTCTTTACATGCCTGCCCAACCCAGACACGAACTTCCTCATCCTTGCCGTCATATCAAGGACCATCTCTGGAGCATATCTGGACAGCTGAATGAACTTCAGACTGCACTCTTTGACAGTCAACCCCTCTTGCTTCAGATTCACAAAATCTTCGACCTTTGCCTCTCTCAACTCTTAGGGAAAGAAGTGATCGAGAAAAGCACTCTCAAACTCCTCCCACTCAGCAGGCTCAGCGTCCTCACGTCTACCATCTTTCCACTGGTTATACCAGATATTGGCAACATCCTTAAGCTGATACGAGACCAGCTCGACTCCCTCAACCTCGTTCGCATGCATAGCCCTCAGGATCTTGCGCACCTCATCAATAAAGTTTCGCGGGTCCTCCTCAACCTTGGACCCCGTATAGACTGGCGGGTTCATCCTCAGGAAAGCTCTGAGCCTGGCTGCAGCTGCAGGCTCTTGGGTGCTGGAGTTAGGGGCTTGGGGACCGCGACTGTTACTCTGAGAGGACACCAACTGAGTGAGCATAGTAATGGCTCCCCTGAAGTCTGCTTCCGAAGTGGAGGCTGACTGAGCAGGAGGCGCCGGTGGAGCCTAGGTAGCTCTGGTAGGTCGACCTGGTCTCCTTGTCTCATTTTGGGTAGGGACCTCTTGTATGGGATTCCCGGTGTTAGGGATTGAGACATCTCTTTGGGCAGTAGTGCGTTTTGGAGGCATGACCTGCAAACGCGTAATGCACGAATTAGAAGGGGGGTTTTATAGTGTCAAACTCTATCGCACGAACTCAGAACATCAAATAAGTGTTACCATTCCTAATGTCCTGTGGCCTCCTGTTTATGAAGTGTGGTGCACAACACACATATAAACAAGACTCTACTAGACACGGCTTCATAGACTCTCTAGGACTCTTGAACTCTGTGCTATGATACCAAGTTTGTCACGGCCCGGGAGAGTACCCTAGGCATGGCGGCACCCAGAGACTATTGCTAGTCCCCAAGCGAACCACTCGTTCTCAAGACAGTCATGCAACATCAACACAGCGGAAATAGAATAGTGAGATACCTCAAATAAAGGGTCAATTGGCCAACATCAGTCTCATCATCATAATAAGTAAGTAGTAAGTATTGCTCAATTCATAAAGGAAAACCATCAACATCAAACCTCTACTCATGTCTATGAAGCCTCTAACCTAACTCAACTTTCTAAGATGGGATCATGATAGACCATGGCTACCCAACTTAATAAATAACGAAAAACAACAAATAGAAGGGTCTCCTCCGGATAGCAAGGAGGTTCACCAATGACTGAACTCGAAAACTCCGACCTCAACGATGCGCTTGCTGAAGTCCTCTAACTCCTGTATCTGCATCATGAAACGATGCAGCGCCGAATGGCGTTAGTACGTGGAATGTACTGGTATGTAAAATAGCTGAATGTAACAACATAAGTACCACAGCATAGGAAAATATCAACTCAGCATCATACTCCATCAGAATATCAAGCGTCTATCTAAGGCAAGAGATTAGAATAGACAAATGACTCCTCAACCTCTCATCTCAACATCATCTACACATCAGACTCATCTCAAGGAAACTCAACTCAACTCAAATCAAGAAACTCGACTCAACTCAACTCAAGGAACTCGACTCAACTCAACTCAAAACATCACATTAACATCATCATCAGAGTACTATTGAAGTAAGACCTCACTGGGAGTTTCTCTAACTGACAACCATCATCTATGAGCCGGTGATGATACAACGAAGTGATATCGTTGCCACATCCATCCAATACCCTGCCCGGGGTAAAGGACATCAACCTCAGTGGATCCACAAGAAAACCTCAGTCCCCTATTGGGACAAGAAAGGAGCCATCCGCATTGCGGTTCAATCCTCTCTTCCTACGCGGGCCACGTAGTTAATGGGTTCAAGTGGGACTCACTCTCACCCATTTCGGTGCTCAATACTCCTCCCAGACTCGACATGCTCATAAAACATCAACCTCATCAGTCCCATAGGGACATAATACCTCATCATCAGTCCCATAGGGACATAATATAATACCTCAACATCAATATCAGTCCCGTAGGGACATAATATGATACCTCAACATCAACATCAGTCCCTTAGGGACATAGTACCTCAACATCAACATCACCCCACCCTACCTTATCAACATCAACATCTACATCAACATCATGGACTCAAGATACTCTTTTAGAAATTAAACTTCCAGTTTTAAGACATCATAAACATCATTCTCATCAACATCATCATCAAGACTCTCATAAAATGTGAAACACAATCACAACATCATCCTCATTTAGGCTCTAGACTCATCTCCTAGTTCATTCTTACACCTTTTTAACAAAATAGTCATAGGGTTTTGAGAAAAGAAAACACTCATGAAAATGAATTATGCAATAAATCTAGTTTATGATGATCATCAATTTATGTAAAGTATATGCATAAAGTAAAACTCAGTGTACATGCTAAAAAATCTTCACATCAACCTCATTATGTTCAATACACAATTCAATTTACTCAAAAGGGCACATGGGAGTTCATTTACATGCTTTAAGTTAACCTTACATACCTGGGATGATTGCTAATACAAGTTCTGGTACAACCTCCTCTTGATTTCCTCAATCTCAACTCCCCTCAAGCCCTGGCTTAGTGACTTTCTAGGAAGAACGCTCTTGAGTGGGTTTTTGGAACCCGTTTCTTAGAAAAATGACTTTTATTCATCGTAGGCGAAGTTTAGAAAATATAGGAATGGACTAGAATGCCACTCGAAATTTTAAAGAAACACTTCCCGACTTGGAATGACACAGTCTGCGACGCGGACCTATCGCGGACAGTGCAATTTCGAAAAACTCAACTCCGTCGAAAAATCACAAAAAACACAAGTGTGGCTCCGTGACAGGTCCGCAACGCGGTTCCGTCGCGAACTCACACTGTTTTTCGGTCTGGAACGAAAAATTATTTTTTGACTTGGTCGCTCTAAAAATCAACCGAGACCCTTCTCCCACTCAATTTTCTGGGCTGATCACGAATCCGCTCTCGAATTTTTAATCCGAGCATCGGAAGACGCGTTTTGCGTACACCTCTTCCCTAGGGGTATTTTGGTAATTTACCGGGCGTTACATGTGCAGAGTAGATTATGAATACAATTTGAAATGACGAATCCTTTTGAATATTTCTATATTAATGATATGGAATACAAAGAGATTGAGATACATTTTTGTTTATTAAAAAGAATGTGTTCTAGATACTTTTGTATACTCTTCTATTTTAAATAACATGTTGAATGCTTCCTCAACTGTTTTTAAATATAAATTTGAATAGGAAAAAGAATACATTTTAACAAATTGAATGTTTGTTTTTTGGATACACTTGTTTGAAAGAATTTGCGGGATGCAAGTTCTTCACACAAAATAAATACGGATATGAGTTTGAACTGGAGGATACATTCAACACAAATAGTAATTTTGAAAAGGTATGTAATTTATGTTGGGATACAAAATTTGAAACCTATAACATTCAAAAAAGGATACAAAAAAAATTTAATGAATACATATAAATATATTTGAAACCTTGTGAATATAATATACCAAATACAAGTAAACATAATAAAATACAAAAAATATATATTTGTATCTCATTAATTTGTATCAATAGTAAAATAAAAGTAAACAATTGTAAATGAATAGTGTATTCTTTCGTTTAGAACTGGAGGATACATTCAATACAACTATTTTCATGTATACTTTCATATATATATATATATATATATATATATATATATATATATATATATATATATATATATATATATGTATATATATATATATTCAACACACATACAAATTTTGAAAAAAAAAGTATCTAGTTTATGATGGGGTACAACATTTGAAATCTATGACATTCAATATACAAAATAATTTAATGAAAACATATGACTATAGTTGAATCCTTGTGAATACAATATACTGAATACAAGTAAATATAATTAATACATAAAATATATATTTGTATATCATTAATTTGTATCTATAGTTCAAATAAAATTAAAAAATTGTAAGCGAATAGTTTTTTTTTCATTTGAAACTGAAAGATACAGTTAGAATAAATATGAATCTTTTGTATAATTTATAAAAAATAAAAGAAATACATATTTTGGGAGTTTTGAAAAAAATATTGTATTTGCAGTAAATAAAAGTGAAAAATAGTAAATGACTTGAAGATACATTAAAAAATAAATATGAATACGAATTTGAACTAGAGGATATATTCAACACAAATACAAGTTTTGAAAAAAGTATCTAGTTTATAATAGGATTAAAAAGTTTATAATAAGAGAGAGAAAAAATCTATTTTTGATTTTAAATATTTTTAAATGTAAATGGTATGGAATAGTGTTGATCTGGTTAAAAGGAGAGAGAAAGAGAGAAAGGATTCTTCTATTATTATTAGAACAAAAAAATAATAAATAAGTTAAGAAAAAAGGAATAATATTAGGATACTTTTGATTTGATATCTAATTATTATGTAGCTATAATTAATAATTTTTTAAAAGGATAACTATTTTTAATAAATAAGTTGAAAATCTTAACTATTTACATAATTTTCTGTTTTGCTCTCTTATTCTCTTTCTCTGTTCGTCTTTTATTAACTATTCTTTTCATTGTTCTTCTTTTCGTATGATCTTCTCTTTGAATTTATCAAATAAATGCTTTCTCTCTCTTTTTTTTCTTCATAAAATCAGTCAGCTTCTTTCAAAATATACAATACATCTTGATTTTGAAAAAAAACAAAGACAAATTACACAACAAAGGTGATTAATCATTGGAAAAAAATAGAGCACATTTTACTTCTACAGTTTTGCTTAGCCATTTATTTTTAAAAAATTTCAGTTTTTAATTTTGATTGGGCAAAACTAAGACTCGCATCTTTGACACATGAAGATGCCCTAATCTACTATGCCATAACTCGACTTCATTATAAGAAGAGACATTCAAGGCCTGTGTGGAGAACTAGCAAATGTTAAGATGGTGTTACAGCCGTGGTTACTATGCTAGAGATCATTGGCGACGGCATCGACGATGGTGAAGGCGAAGAGGAGCAAACACTTTGGGGTTACAACAGTTCATAAATGAACCATCGAAGAAGAAGAAAAGAGACTTTATTTGTAAGAAAAAAATAAAATAAGAAATAGTATTTTGACAATAAAAATAAAAATATTTGACACGTGGCAAATAGTAATTGGTGTGTATATGCACTTCCTTTCTTATGCTTTGAATTGAGCAAAAAGAGATACTTTTATCACTTCTAAATTAATTAAGGAGGTATTAGGACTCTTTTAAAGTTTGAGCGTCTCTTTTAATAAGAAGTCGGAGAATTTTTATATATTTTTTCTATTTTTAAATGGGACAAATATGAATCTAACTCATTTAAAATATGGGAAATTTAATAGGTAAAAGAGGGCTATTCACTAGCATAACAAGCTGTTAGTATGTTGGCCCAAATAATATACCTACGTAGAATTTAAATATGATATAGATAATTAATAATTAATTCAAAATCAATAAACTGTCTTTTCTTAAATTCAAAACAATTGATATGATCTTCCAAATAACTTGTTAAAGTTAACTCTTTAATATTCTCTACCTCTTTCCTCTTTGAATATGATAAAAATACTTCAGGCTGCTTGAAAAAATATATGAAGTCTACATCTTGGAAGGTCAACGATATATTTTGGAAACAGAACGTAGAGAGTGAATTTAGAACATAAAAATGTTACGCATAAAAGAATGGTTGTGATTATTGGTATGAAGAGCTGGGACTATTAGCATTAGACCTTTCTTTTTTTTCCTTTTATTTAAGTTAATTAAAGGGTATTTAAGTAATTCAACTTTTTAAATTAGGAGTTCATGCTTTTAAATAACTAGTTTTGATGCGGGTGTGTTGCACGTGAATGTCAAATCATATAGTAAGTACATTATTTCCAAATGAACACAACTCCCTAAAAAAGTCACAATCTTTTGATAAAGTCACAACCTTTTAATGTGAAAATGTGTCTGTTTTTAATGTAATATAATAAATAATAAATAAATAAAATATAATATAATATTAAAATATAAAAGACATACTAAATTGAGTGTTTTAAGTTTGGGGTATTATAGTAATTTAACATTCAAGTTAGGGAGTTCATACTTTTAAGGTAGATATAGATTTGATGCCATGTGTGTTGCACGTGAATGTCAAACCATATAGTAAGTACATTATGATTTAAGAAATGTCAATATTATTAAATAAAAAATTAAAGTGAATGATTATAAATGAAATAGTGAAGTACAATTTCCTATGAATAATGATATTTATAGCCAATAAAAGGTAGTACAAATATGTGTTTATTATGCCTTATCAGAAAAGTCACAATTCTATGAAAATGCCACAACTCTTCAAAAAAAGTTACAACTCTTCAAAAAAGTCATAATCCTTCAAAAAAGTCACAACACTTCAATTTGAAAAGATATTTGCTTTTAATATAATGTAGAATAATAATACAATTCAATATAATATAAAATATAAAAAGACATACCAAATTGAGTGTTTTAAGTTTGGGATATTAGAGTAATTTAATATTCAAGTTAGAGAGTTCATTCTTAAGGTAGTTGTCACAACCCGGGATCGGGGCCTAGATGTGACACGGCGAATGGGGACCCGAAAGTCCCCAATCAAGCCTCAAGTTTTCAGAATCCACGTCATGGTTCAAATAGCACCGAAACATATGTAATTAAATAGCGAAAATCAAAGTCTCGGAAAAACCATTCATTTTTAGATAAGCAACACGGAAAAGTTTTACAAGTGCCCAACATTTGCCTCTAGTCAAGGAACGGGGGCCATGACAAGTTCCGGGCTCACCCTCAAAAGAAGAGGACATACAAAAATACATACAAGAAATAACTAGCCTGCCCACGGAAGACGGGGCTCACCATAAAAGAAGTCTTCGAGAATGGACTATTCGTCCAATGGCTGGTACCTAAACTGCTCGGTCCCTACATGGTAAAATCATGTAGGCAAAGAGTATGTGTTAGTACGTTTTAATGTACTAAGTATGCGGGCATGCAATCCATGTGACTTAACGAACCTGCATATCGATGTTAGATGACAGGGGCACATAATATAAAAAGATCACATAAGTAATGGAATTTAATATACAAGATGCCATGGAACTTGTGATGCGTGCAATGCGATAGTAATTCTATATAACGGGGATGAACTATAACCGACAACCCAAATCCATGCGAGCTATTACACGAATTGGACCGATTGGGACCTCCCACTGGTAGGGAGAAGATTACTTGCCAAAGGTAATCAACATCACACCTTATGACCACGCTTTTCGGTGGATGGTCACCTTCCTTACGACCACGCTTTTCGGAAGGATTTACAGAATCATATCAAGACATGTCATATCATAAACGGAATAGACGAATAACCTTCGTCCCTATGTTGGCATATAGTTCAAGGAAAGGGGGAGGACCCCCACTCCATCGGTGCTAAGTCAACAACATCCCTCTAGAATACTTATATATATACGTGCTTCCAAGAGAGTTAATATCCATTTCAAAAGTCAAATGCACATTTAGGCTCAAATGCCAAATCATAAGGTCATAATCATAATGCTCATGCAAGGAATAGCTCATCTACACATATACAAAATGGTGCAAGTACCTATAATGCTCAAAGAGCCATAATCATAGACATACCGGTGATCACCTTCTTGTCATATCCAATGCGTTACCAAAATCATATCATAATTCTTTTCAAAAATGAAATTGGACTTAATCCATATTCAAAATTTCCATATATCAATGTTATGGATGTAATGCCATGCATGATGAAAGGGGTGACATGGGCGATGTAGAGTATCTCCAAAACATAGTAAGAAATCTAGAAAACCCACCATAAAATCCATATGAAAATCGTAGTAGAGATCACCCATGCAAAAATAATATTTTTAAAGGACATGCATGTTCATAATTGCATAATTCAAGTACCAGAGCTTAACACACTTAAAATCGGAATAAGACACAACACATGCATTGTTCAAAGATAACAAGATTACATAGTAGAAATTCACATTAAGTAGGTAAACTCATAAACAACTTGAAGGGAGTTTTGGGTCTTCTTGGTTGAAAGGAACCAAGAATCAACCCCACAAACCTGACTTGAAGATGAACTTGAGGAGAAAATGGGCTCAAAATTGAAGACCTTGACTTGGTAAATCCTAGAGAGAGATTGGAGAGCTTGATGGAGCAAATTAGAGGGAGAGAGAGTGAAATGAGGGAAAATGGCTGAAATGAGGTGAAGTTTAGCTGATATAAGGACTGAGGAGGGGTGGAAAATACCAAAAACACGTTTAACATAATCCAAATTACAAAAATGTCATTAATGAAACGGACCTAAATTTGGTCCATCTGGCTCACACGGTTTGTTACACGGTCCATGTGGCTTCACACGGACCGTGAACAGGACCGTGGTCCAAAACTTAAATTCTCCAAGGCAAAATTTCTCCGAACTAAGTACCGTCACACGGACCAGTACACAGACCATTTTAGGTCACACGGACCGTGACCCCGTCCGTGCAAAGGAGACCTTCCACATAGTAAACTAAACGGGAGGCTACACGGACCAGTACACGGACCATCTGGGGTCACACGGACCGTGACCCCGTCTGTATACCTGATCCAAGTTTTGCCCCTATGGGGAACTGATTACTGCCACTCCACGGGAGGCCCGTACGGATCGTGTGGCTCCATACGGGCCATGTAGGCCTTTCCATGAAGGGGCCACTGTCACTCCACGGGAGGCCCATACAGACTGTGTGGCTCCACACGGGTCGTGTAGGCTCCTCCGTGGAGTGATGCCTGGCAGATTTTCTGGGGAACAATTTTTGACATCAAGGTAATGCTAGTGAGATAAATATCTGGGTCTTTACATCATCTTCCCCTTGGGAACATTCATCCCCACATGTGCAAGAACAAGGCTTGAAAGGTTAGAATTAGGGCAAGATACATCCGGCACAAGACCAAAATGCATAATTCACATCGAGATAAAAATGTTTTGTACCAAAAACATCATGCAAAAATTATAGTTTAAGACCAAAGCTCACATCAAGATTATATTGCATCCAAGTCACTTGTGAAAAGGACAAGATCTTTTAGTGCACACATATGCATGTCATGTCATGAGACTCAAGAAGGCAAGAAATGTCACAAATAGATAAGGAAGATTCCTAGTACCTTAGGTTTGAGTAGATTGGAAAAGATGGGGGTATCGTTTCATCATGTCCAGGTCCGCCTCCCAAGTAGCACTCTCCACTTGTTGATTCCTCCAAAGTACCTTCACCGAAGCCACATCCTTGTTACGAAGCCGCTTTACTTTCCTATCCAAGATTGCCACCGGCACTTCCTCATAAGACAAATTTTCTTCAACCTCAATACGTTCCAAAGGCACAATAGTGCTAGGATCACCAATTAGTTTCCTCAACATAGTTACATGGAAGACCGGATGGATGGAACTCATACCCGGAGGTAACCCCAACTTTTAAGCCACACCTCCAATCCGCTCAACAATCACGTAAGGACCAACATACTAGGGGCTTAGCTTGCCCTTTTTACCGAAATGCATCACACCCTTCATAGGTGAAACTTTCACATACACCCAATCCCCGACATGAAATTCAAGGTCCCTTCTCCGAACATCCGAATAGGACTTTTGGCGACTTTGGGACGCCTTCAATCTTTCCTTAATCACCTTTACCTTCTCCATAGCATCCAATACCAAATCCGGGCCAACTAAAGCCATCTCACCAAACTCAAACCACCCCACCGGGGACCTACACCTCCTCCCATATAATGCTTCAAATGGCGTCATACCAATGCTAGCATGAAAGCTATTATTGTAAGCAAACTCGATGAGTGAAAGATGGTCATCCCAATTCCCTTTAAACTCCAACACACATGCCCTCAACATATCCTCCAAGGTTTGAATAGTCCTCTCCACTTGGCCATCGGTTTGAGGGTGAAAAGCGGAGCTCAACTTAATCTTAGTCCCGAGGCCCTTCATAAAAGACCTCCAAAAGTGGGAAGTAAATTGAGCACCATGATCCAATATGATGGATCTAGATACACCGTGCAACCTCACCAACTCTTGGATATACAACCTCGCATAGCCCTCGGCACTGTAAGTAGCTATAACCGGTAGAAAATGAGCCGATTTCGTCATTCGATCCACAGTAACCCAGATGGAGTCGAATTGCCTTCGGGTCTGAGGCAATCCAGCCACAAAGTCCATATTCACATCCTCTCATTTCCATGTGGGAATTTCAATGTCTTGGGCCAAACCACCGGGCATTTGGTGTTCTACCTTCACCTGCTGACAACTAGGGCATTCAGACACGAACTTAGAAATATCCCTCTTCATACCATGCCACCAATACACCTCTCTCAGATCCCGATACATCTTGGTAGACCCCGGGTGGATAGAGTAATGAGAGTTGTGAGCCTCACTCATAATCACCCTTCTAAGGTCATCCACATCCAGAACACAAAGCCGGTCTTGGTACCGGAGCACACCATCTCCCCCTTGGGAGAATACCTCGATCTCCTTTGCAGCGACCAGCATTTTCAACTCAAGTAACGATGGGTCTAAATCTTGCTTAGCTCTTACCTCGTTTACCATGGAAGATTCTGCCCCATTCTGAACCCGAATACCACCCTCTCTGGAATCAGTCAACCTGACACCCAACCTAGCCAACCGATGAACTTCCCTCGCCAATTCCTTCTTTTCATCACTAACATGTGACACATTCCCCATAGACAATCTACTGAGAGCGTCAGCCACAACATTGGCTTTGCCCAGATGATATAGAACATTCATATCATAATCCTTCAGAAGTTCCAACCACCTCCTTTTCCTTAGGTTAAGATCCCTTTGGGTGAAAACATATTGCAGACTCTTGTGATCGGTGAACACATCAACGTGGACCACGTACAAATAATGTCTCTAAATCTTCAAAGCAAAGACCACCACTGCCAATTCAAGGTCATGCGTGGGGTAGTTTCGTTCATGCACCTTCAACTGTCTTGACGCATACGCTATCACCTTACCATTCTGCATAAGCACACAACCAGTCCGATCCGCGAGGCATCACAATACAGTACGAGCCCTTCTAATCCATTTGGCAAGGTCAGGACGGGAGCCGACGTAAGCGATCCTTTAGAGTTTGAAAACTTCTCTCGCATTCATCCGACCATATAAATTTAGCCTGCTTCTGGGTCAACTTGGTCAATGGAGATGTAATAGATGAGAAACCTTCCACGAACCTTCTGTAGTACCCGACCAACCCAAGGAAACTACGGATATCCGAAGGAGTCAACGGTCTAGGCCAATTCTTCACAGCCTCGATTTTCCTCGGATCCACCTGGATACAATCTCCAGACACCACATGACGGAGGAAGGCCACTTCGCCCAACCAGAAATCACACTTGCTAAACTTGGCATACAATTTCTTTTCCCTTAGAGTTTGGAGGGCCATCCTTTAATGATTCCCGTGCTCCTGTTCACTTTGGGAGTAAATGAGAATATCGTCGATGAAGACCACCACAAAGATGTCTAGGAATGGTTTAAACACTCGATTCATCAAGTCCATAAATACGGCTAGAGCATTAGTTAGGCCAAACGACATCACCATAAATTCGAAATGCCCATACCTCTTTTGAAAAGTTGTTTCAGGGATGTCACATTCCCTAACCTTCAGCTGATGGTACCCGGAATGGAGATCAATTTTTTAGAAGTGAGTGGCACCTTGAAGCTGATCAAACAAATCATCAATCCTTGGCAACAAGTACTTGTTTTTAATGGTCACCTTATTCAGCTGCCTGTAGTCAATACACATACGGAGGGACCCGTCCTTCTTCCTTACAAATAATACGGGAGCACCCCACGGTGATGTACTAGGCCGAATGAAACCCTTCTCCAATAGGTCCTTCAACTGCTCCTTTAACTCTTTCAATTCTGCCGATGTCATACAATACGGAGGAATAGAAATAGGTTGAGTATCTGGAAGAAGATCTATGCCGAAGTCTATCTCTCTATCCGGAGGAATGACCGGTAAGTCTTCGGGAAACACATTCGAAAATTCATTCACCACAGGGACGGACTCGAGAGTAGGCACTGCGGATTCCATATCCTTGACCCTCACCATATGATAGATGCACCCCTTAGAAATCATTTTTCGCGCCTTGAGGTAAGAAATAAAACTATCTTTAATAGAGGATTCATCACCCTTCGATTCAAGGACGGGCTCACCAGAAGGTTGGAACTGGACTTTCCGGGTTCTACAATCTATGGAAGCATAAGATACATGCAGCCAATCCATTGCAAGAATCACATCAAAATCAAACATCTCAAGTTCCACAAGATCACATGGAAAGATTTTATGCAACACAACAACAGGGCATCCGCGATAGACTCTATGAGCAACAATGGATTCACCCACAGGGGTGTAGACCGAGAAAGGTTCTCTCAAAAACTGGGGTTTCAAACCGAACTTAACAGCCAACAGTGGAGTCACAAAAGACAAGTTTGCACCTGGGTCAAGCAAAATATAAGCATCAAAATCAAAGACTTTCAACATACCAGTCACGACGTCTAAGCTTCCTCAACATCCTGGCGGGCATGGAGTGCATAGAACCTGTTGTTCCTTGGGGCAACACCTTAGGGACCCTTTTGCTGACCCTGCCCGCCTTGGGCTACCTGACCTCGGCCTCCGCGTGCACTCCTAGGGCAATCAACAACTTTATGATCCTTACTCCCGCATCCGAAGCAAAGTCCCAAATCCCTCCGGCAGGCACGTGGGTTGGGGTCTCCCACACTTGTCACACATAGGATATCCTAGCCCGCCACCCACCGGTACTCCGGGAGGGGGTGCTCGAGCATTGGCCACCGAACTCTCGAACCTTGGCCCTGCTGAAAGCGACCAAAACCCACATTTCTGGCACCGGAGAACCTCCCGTCAAAACAGGCTCTCCCTTTTCTCCTTGAGTTTCTCCCCTTCAATCTTCTCGGCATACACCATGAGTTTGGCGATGTCCATGTCCCCAATCAGCATAGCAGTACGACATTCTTTCACCAACAAGTCAGAAATACCCGAAACAAATTTGTGCATCCTTGCACGGGAATCGGCCACCAGGGACGGAGCATACTTGGAAAGCTTGGTGATTTTGAGGGCATAGTCCCTCACACTCATACTCCCCTGCTTGAGGTTGATAAACTCAATCATCCTTGCCTCTCTCAGCTCAAGGGGGAAGAAGCGATCAAGGAAGGCAGATTTGAACTCTCCCCATTTAACATCACCACCACAGGCCCTTTCCAAAGCCCACTGAGTGTACCACACGTGAGTTACACCCTTCAGCTGGTAGGCAGCCAGTCTAGCCTTTCCTCAGAAGACACGCCTATAATATTCAGTATTTTTGAGAGCTAATCAATGAACTCCTGAGCATCCTCATCAGCCCTCGACCCATAGAACTCCAGAGGATTCATCCGGGTGGAATCCCTCACAATAGATGCAGGTGTAGGGTCCTGTGGCAAGTTAGCTTGCCTTTCCTGAGCAGTCACCACCTGTGCAAGCATGGCGAAAGCAGTGCGGAATTCACCGTTACAGATAGGCTCCTTCATAGGCTCATGAGGGGCCTGATCTTCAACAGCCAGAGCCGGCCTAGGTAGTGGGGGTCTTCCTCGCGGCATTTACTGAAATGGATTAACGACATTGGTAGGTACGAGAATTGCATAAATCGGTCACAGCATGATATAAGACATGAAAAGTGAGGAATTTCCTAATACGTCTCCGTGGCCTCCCACTCATAGGTATGGTGCACTTCACACCCATGAATAGGACTCTATTCAACGCGGCATGTTGGGTTTCGAGGACCATTACAAACCTAGGGCTTTGATACCAAATTTTGTCATGATCCGGGATCGAGGCCTAGATGTGATACGGCGAATGGGGACCCGAAAGTCCCCAATCAAGCCTTAAGTTTTCAGAATCCACGTCATGGTTAAAATAGCATCGAAACATATGTAATTAAATAGCGGAAATCAAAGTCTCGGAAAAACCATTCATTTTTAGATAAGCAACACGGGAAAGTTTTACAAGTGCCCAACATTTGCCTCTAGTCAAGAAACGAGGGCCAGGACAAGTTCCGGGCTCACCCTCAAAAGAAGAGGACATACAAAAATACATACTAGAAATAACTAGCCTGCCCACAGAAGATGGGGCTTACCACAAAAGAAGTCTTCGAGAACGAACTATTCGTCTAATTGCTGGTACCCAAACTGCTTGGTCCCTACATAGTAAAATCATGTAGGCATAGAGTATGTGTTAGTACGTTTGAATGTACAAAGTATGCGGGCATGCAATGCATGTGACTTAACAAACCTGCATATCGATGTTAGATGACAGGGGCACATAATATACAAAGATCATATAAGCAATGGAATTTAGTAGATGCCATGGAACTTTTGATGTGTGCAATGCGATAGTGCTCCTATATAACGGGGATGGACTATAACCGACAACCCAAATCCATGCGAGCAATTACACGAATTGGACCGATTGGGACTTCCCACCTTTAGGGAGAAGATTACTTGCCAAGGGTAATCAACATCACACCTTACGACCACGTTTTTCGTTGGATGGTCACGTTCCTTACAACCACGTTTTTCGAAAGGATTTACAGAATCATATTAAGACATGTCATATCATAAACAGAATAGACGAATAACCTCCGTCCCAATGTTGGCACATAGTTCAAGGAAAGGGGGAGGACCCCAATCTAATGGTGCTAAGTCAACAACATCCCTCTAGAATACTTATACATATATGTGCTTCCAAGAGAGTTAATATCCATTTCAAAAGTCAAATGCACATTTAGGCTCAAATGCCCAAATCATAAGGTCATAATCATAATGCTCATGCAAGGAATAATTCATCTACACATATACAAAATGGTGCAATCACCCATAATGCTCAAAGAACCATAATCATAGACATACCGGTGATCACCTTCTTGTCATATCCAATGCGTTACCAAAATCATATGATAATTCTTTTCGAAAACGAAATTGGACTTAATCCATATTCAAAATTTCCATGTATTAATGCTATGGATGTAATGCCATGCATGATGTAGGGGTGACATGGGCAATGTAGAGTATCTCCAAAACATAGTAAGACATCTAGAAAACCCACCATAAAATCCATATGAAAATCGTAGTAGAGATCACCCATGCAAAAATAATATTTTTAAAGCACATGCATGTTCATAATTGCATAATTCAAGTACTAGAGCTTAACACACTTAAAATCGGAATAAGGTACAACACATGCATTGTTCAAAGCTAACAAGATTACATAGTAGAAATTCACATTAAGTAAGTAAACTCATAAACAACTTGAAGGGGGCTTTGGGTCTTCTTGGTTGAAAGGAACCAAGAATCAACCCCACATACCTGACTTGAAGATGAACTTAAGGAGAAAATGGGCTCAAAATTAAAGAGCTCGACTTGACAAATCCTAGAGAGAGATTGGAGAGCTTGATGGAGCAAATTAGAGGGAGAGAGAGTGAACTGAGGGAAAATGGCTGAAATGAGGTGAAGTTCAGCTGATATAAGGACCGAGGAGGGGTGGAAAATACCAGAAACACGTTTAACATAATCCAAATTACAAAAATGTCATTAATGAAACGGACCTAAATTTGGTCCATCTGGCTCACACGGTTTGTTACACGGTCCATGTGGCTTCACACGGACCGTGAACAGGACCGTGGTCCAGAACTTAAATTCTCCAAGGCAAAAGTTCTCTGAACTAAGTAGCATCACACGAACCAGTACACAGACCATCTTAGGTCACATGGACCGTGACCCCGTCCGTGCACAGGAGACCTTCCACACAGTAAAGCAAACGGGAGGCTACACGGACTATCTGGGGTCACACGGACCGTGACCCCGTCCGTATACTTGATCCAAGTTTTGCTCCTACGAGGAACTGATCACTGTTACTCCACGGGAGGCCCCTACGGACTGTGTGGCTCCACACGGGCCGTGTAGGCCTTTCCGTGAAGGGGCCACTGTCACTCCACGGAAGGCCCATACAGACCGTGTGGCTCCACACGGGCAGTGTAGGCTCCTCCGTTGAGTGATGCCTGACAGATTTTCTGGGGAACAATTTTTGACATCAAGGTAATGCTAGTGAGATAAATATCTGGGTCTTTACAGTAGTATAAATATAACTAGTTCTGGGAACATGCGTTGCACATTTATCCCAAAATATGTCTTATAAATTTTATATTGCAAATGACATATTTTATCCCCTTCAAGTCTATTGATATTTACTTTTAAAAAATCCTCATTTTTATAATAAAAATGCATATATTTTTCCAACAAAAAGAATACATCCTTAGTTATAAACTTGACTTAAGTACATAAAGTAAAAATAACTAACGATTGTACAAATATAATATTCAAATGAGGATATTAAAATACCATATGTTAGGCTAATGTACACAAAGCGACAAATCACTGGAAATTCTCAATAATAATAACAAACGATAAAAAGTTGTAGAATAAACATAAACAAAACAAATAAAAAGAGACAAGAGAAGAGTACATACAAATTTTCTCATATATATTTTCAGTTGTTTTAAGTGTGTATAATGCGCCAAATGTCACTATTTATAGGATAAGATTAAGAAATACAGAAGGTTGTCATAAATATGATATTAATCTATTTGAGATCATGAATGAGAGGTGGGAGTAAAAATCATAATGAATATAATTAGTGAGAGTTACATAAATTACATAATTGTGAGTTAGTGAAAATAAAATTTATGTAATGTACTGTACATTAATACAAATATTTATAAATAAAAAATGAAAGAACATAATATAGATTTGCATGATTTTTTTCTTTTTGTGAAGGACAAACATAACCATTCATATTTCCAATTCAGCAGATAAACCAAACAAGAAGTTTATGAATTTAGTTCAGTATGAAATTCATATAAGGAATACATATTCAGGAGACTTTAATATACTAATATATGATGATTTACTATTTAATATTTGATTTATTAAATAGTTTATATCATTAAATTTAATACAAAGATAAAAATGTAATCTAACTATGTGACAATCAGGATTTTTAAAATATCAAATAAATACTTATATTAGTACACTTAAATTTCATTTTATTCCTCCATATTCATTGAGCTATTTAACGTTTAATTTATTTTGTGAAAAAAATATTATAATTAAGATATTTATCATCGAGCTATTTAATGTTTCAGTCACTTGTGAAAATTGAAACGAAAAACACACTTTTGATACTATAATTAAGATATTTAAATGATTTTTTTGAAGATCTTATTGCATATATTCACAATAAGTATTAAACTGAAGAGTAACTCCAAGAAACTGAAAAGACTACAATAAATTTAGTTTCTCAATTAAATAATGCATTGTAAAATAATCAATGTTCTAAAAATATTTATTGTAATGTAAGATTATTTTTTAGGAAATAAATATTATGGAAATAGTTTCAACTTGAAGGATAAAATTGTAATCTAATGTGATTTATTTTCTTAAAATTATTTTTTTAAAAAATATTTTTTTCATTTAAAATCAACTCCATAATTATAACTCTTCATTTTCATAACTTATATTCTAATAATATTCATTATAATTTTTAGGCCAAAGGACGTGGAGAGAGAATCTGTCCGTAACCTTTTTGAGTATACAAGTTTCTACCCTCCACAAAATCGGCAGCCGTTGAACAACATATTGTATTATTTAATAATCTGATTAAGCGATAATATGATAACGAATTCTACAATAATAAGAAATCGAAATTAATCATTTCGATGTCTGCTCGTTCGGGGAGAACCAACACTACTTTGTACAAACATTATCAACAACAACTTCATGTTAACTGCTATTTAGCAAGTTTGTGAGTACTACTTATGTGATCGGATGACTTTTTGTAGCTACCTATTTATAAGGGAGGGAGGATGAAGAAATAGAAATTAAACTTAATTTACTCTTTTTTTAACATATTAATTTAATTATTGAGTTAATTAAATCAAATGTACTTTTGAGTGTTGGTACAAAAGATATCCCCTTTAAATAATTTCACATCTGTAAATGATGACTCAAAATAGCAAAACTTATGTTATTAGTAATGTCACTTAAATAGCTTCTATATAGATGTGTATTACTACTCAATGTTATGAAATATTCAAATATGTCCCTCTCCTTATATTTTGACATAAATTTATTCTTAATTTATATTTTCATTATTTTTCTATTTATTCTTTGTATATTATGTCCTTCATCTATTAGTTTTATTATTATTTCTATTTGATATGAATAGAAAAAAAATGTCAAATTTATGAAATATAAGTGTCAATGACTAAGCAAATTAGTACTAAATCCCCATATTTTCACATTACTATTTTTTCCTCCTTTTCATTTCTTTTTAAAATTTCCTTTATTCTTAATCATGTCCACGTATATCAAGTACACTAATTTAATGTAGGTGCGTGTCATGTCAATGTAAAAATTATATATAAATGATACTTATCATTAAAATAAATACAATATTCATATTGTATTTATTTGTTTTTGTTTTGGGACGTTTCTTTTAAAAAAAGAAAACTTTTTTATTATTATTTTGAAAGTTTTTTTTTTCACTATTTTTTTATCAAGTTTATTTTTTGGAAGTTTTTGCCTAATTTTTTTGGACTGTTTTTAAAGTATTTCAAAGACTTTTTTGAGTTTTTTCTCTAGGACGTCTTTTTTTTCAAATTATTATTTGAAAGTTTTTTTTTAATTATTTTCTTTTTGGATCAAGTTTATTTTAGCTGAAAAAAATATTCTGTGTACGAATTTAACCATAATAAGAAAATTTTCTCTATTTACTCTTTATTATGTTTATTATATTTAATATTTAATTTTATTTAAAATAATAATATAATAATTAGACAAAAATGATTAAAAGAAAGTCTTTTTGATTTTTTTTTTTTTTTGATTAAGTCTATTTTTTGAAAGTTTTTTTTTTCTATTTTTAAGGAAGTTTTTAAACGCTTTTTGGACCTTTTCCCACCTTTTTAAGACGTTTCAAGCTTTTATTAAACTTATTATTATTATTATTATTTGAATTTATTTTGACTTTGTTTCTAGATCAAGTCTATTTTAGTTGGAAAAAGATTTTTTGTATATGAATAACCATAATAAGAAAATCTTTTCCATTTAACTTTTATCATGTTTATTATATTTAATATTATTAACAGAATATTATAATAATTGGAAAAAAAGTGTGAAAAGATGTTTTTGTCTAAAACAGAGAAACAACATTTCTAAGGGCCTTCACGCTTTAATATAGTATAGATAGATAGATATAGATATAGAACCTTGAAAAACATTTTTTATATCAAAGAATATTAATTATTGGATAATGGAGAATATTAATTAATGAGTACAAGTTGAATTCCATTGTAATTTCATTTTTATTTTTTGATTTTTTTTTTCAAAATTTAAGCAAGTCGTCCTATTTTTGAATGATTGGTCCTTAGATTATAGATATCCATTTGTTATGGTGTATTTGCAGGTTTCATAGAAATCTACATATTTCTTCTTTGTGCCTTGTGCTAATTTTCTTAAAGACATTTATATGCATTTATTAATTTTTCAATCAACAATTTATCGATATATTCTAATCATTGGAGGGTATTATCTTAATTAGTTTCACAAATTTCTTATTTGATGGCAAATGCTCCATTATAACTACAAGAACTATAGAGATGGAAATAACAAGGGGCTCTCTAATTCCCCGTGTTCCAAATTTTGACACACATTTAAGAAATAGATTATAGAAAGAGGTATATTGAACTATTGGCAAGAAAATCAAAAGAACAAAATTATTTGTAGTAACTAACATTGATCCATAACATTGATCCATATCTGAGCTCAAGGAACAATTTAAAATCAAGCCATTCCATTTGAAGTCAAAAGTGAGAGGAGATCTTGAATTAGGGATAGAACATAGTATGTTGGTGACGATAGATTATTTCAAGAAATTAGTGCATTTTCAACATAATCAATACAATCAGATTCATCATCGTAATGTGGAGTTTAGTTAGAGTACATGTGTAAATATAATATAAATTTATATTTCCTTGTTCGTGAAAAGCTAGATATCCGATATCTAAGCAGCACTTCTCTACTAATTCTAGTAAATTTATGGAGTGTGTAATACTAGTGGATAAATCAAACAACTTACAAATTTCGAAAGAATTCACAAATTAAAGATTCCCTTCTTCTCTTTTAGTATTAACAATGAAATTGAAACTTCAGTTACCGCCACCATTGAAACTTTAATTGATTACACCATTGAAACTTCAATTGGTGCCACTATTATTGTATTGAATTGTAACTGCAAGTAAAACATATATTTGTGAATTGTGATGAATTTGCAGCCATTCCTTTTTATAAAGCCCAAATCCCAATCTGATTCCGGAAAAGAAGAATAATCCCACCTTAATGAGAAATGGAACTTTCAACAAATTCCAAAATTAATTGTTGTAATATTTAATACTTAACAATAAATCAATTTACTAATTAAAGAAATAATTTAAAAAATAGAAGTATTAAGAGATAGGTAAATACTAAAAGTGAAAATAAAATTTTCTTAATTTACAAAAATATTCTTAAATTAACGTAGTTATTGTGTTATCTTAGAAATTTATCCTTCATATATAAAACTAATGATTAAATTAAGTTAATAAGATGTTAATCATGTGTATGCAATAAATTCACTTGGATGTTATTGTAAAAACTTCATTTATTAATATAAAAATTTGAGTTATTTAATTCAAAGTTCTAAACTACTTTGGTAAAATATAAATAATTTTTCTTTCTTTCTTTATTTTTTAATATAAATTTTGAATTCGTTTTGCAATCTTCAATATTCTTTTACGAAAAAAATAAAAAATAAAAAATTCCTCATGAGAAAAATTTGGGACCTTAATAATTTGGGCTTGAAACAAATGTTTTACTAGTTTCCCTAGAACTACCCCTATCTACAAAATAGGAATATTATTATCCACTAATGTTCCACTCAAGTTCATTAAATCTAAGAGGCGAAATCTTACCACAACCAAAGAAAATAATAATAAAATATTTTCAATATTTTTTCGTCAAAGTCTAAATAAATATTATTATTTCCTCTCGAATATCATTTTATTATTTGATTAAATCATCAAATTATATATTTCTCCTTAAAAAAAAAAATCAAACTCTAATTCTAAGTATGTCTTTATTGGTGAGTCTACACATCCTTCTACCCCACCCTAAAAAAACTGAATATTATACCCTTTGATAAATAAGGAAAAGACTTTGTAAGGAGTGATTTTCATTACCTAAAATTCTATAATTACATATTTGATTATAAAAAAGAAAAGAAAAAAAAGAAAAGAAAAGAAAAGGCCTTCTCCGATTTAGGTATCCGAATTAGGGATTCAATAAAGAGTTGGTTTAATTGAGATTCTTCTTCTTGTTGTCTTTGAATCAAACTGGGATCAAATTGGGATCATTCTTCTTTTCCGAATAAAATTAATATTGGGATTTGGGCTTTATAAAAAGGAGTGGTTGCAAATTCATCACAATTCACAAACAAAAGTTGTAGTTTTAGTTACAATTCAATACAATAATGGTAGCGGCAACTGAAGTTTCAATGGTGGCGGCAACTGAACTTTCACTTCCCTAGTTAATGCTGGCAGAGAAGGATGAGAATCTTGAAATTCGTGAATTCTTTAATTTATCCACTGGTATCACACAAGTGTTGCTTGGGTGTTAGATACCCCGATTAACTTTTTGATGACCTCGAAGGTCATTTTTTAAATTCTCGATAAAATTACCATTTTGCCCTTCCCGAAAGTTGCTTTGGGTCATCTTTGATTGAGTCCAAAAGTCAAATTTTAAAAATCTTGCAAAAATTTAGAGTTTTGCTAAAGAAAGAGCTTTTAAAGGCTTAAAGTTGGAAATTTTGAGTTTTATGATCATCTTGAGTTTCGAGTGTCGAAATTCCTGTTGATTCCATTAGTTTCAGAACGCAACATCTGGTTTAAGAGAACTTGCGAAATTGAATTTGGAGTTAGAATGAAGATTTTGGACCCAAAGTTGCTTTTTCAGTTGATTTTGGATCATAGTTTGACTTTGGTCAACATTCGGAGTTCGCTCAAATTGAAATTTCAATAGTTCCAGTGGTTCCAGATTGTTAAACTAACACTGAAATGGTCTCATTGTACTTTTTAGAGTTTTTGAGGGTAGCTTGAGTATTTTAAGTTTTAACTAGTTTTAATGAGTTTCTTCGAGTTCCTGGTTGAGGAAACGTCGAAATCAAATTCTTACGATTTCATTGAGTCCGAAACGTCATTTTTGGTAGGGTTGCATGTATGATTTGTGTTCATGGGGTTCCAAATGAATCTTGAGAGTTCATTTCGTGATTTTCTGTGTTGTATTTTTTTTTGCTCCAATCTGGTGCAGCTAGGTTGTAACGCCTGATAAAATTATCAAAATACCCCTAGAGGAGGGGTATGCGCGTAATACATCTTCAACACTCGTATGGCAAATTCGAGACCGGATTTGTGATCAGCACGAACAATTGCGTGGGAAAATGGTCTCGGTTGATTTTTAGAGGGACCAAATCAAAAAATAATTTTTTGATCCAAAAACTAAGACAGTGTCGGTGCGTGACGGAGGCGCATCGCGCCTCTGTAGCGGACCCACACTTATATTTTTTTCAAATCTTTTTGACGGGATTGAGAAAACTCGTTCAAAAATATTTCGGAGAAAAATACACTGTACGCGAGCAGTCCGCATCACGGACTGGGTTATTTTGAGGTTGAAAAACTTCTAAATTTTGTGAGGCGCATTCTGGACAATTCCCAACCCCTCCTAAATTCTCTAAACAATCTAATTAAGTCACTTTGACGTAAAAAGGGGTCTAAATCCCTATTCTAAGTCCTTTTCTGTCACGCCCTGTCACGCCTCGGGAGGGTACCCTTGGCGTGGCCGGAACTGAGAGACTATTGCTAGTCCCCAAGCGAACCACTTAACCTCATCACATCGTTCAATCGAATAAACTCTACTGAACAGCGGAACAATATAGTAGTAATGGACACATCTCGTCTAAAGTCTCAAAAGAATATATAAAATAATGAAGGCTAGTAGAAATAACTAGCTCATAATCTCAACATCAATGCTCAACCATTATCTATGAAGCCTCTATCACTAATCATGTGGTGCCAATGACAAATCCATGGCTACCCAAATCAAAACAAAAGAAATAGTCCACTCTAACTCTAAAGCATGATGAAATAAAAGAGTGAATCCTCCGGAGTAGGGGAGGCTCACCAATCAGCTGCAAATCTCGAATCCTCAATGAAGCGCCGCCTATCGACGATCCCTAGTACCTGCCTCTGCATCAAAAAATGATGCAGTCCAGAGGGGACATCAGTACCTGGAATGTACTGGTATGTAAAATAGCAGAGTGAAATAGAAACAGGTAGAATAGTACGGAAACAATATCAACTCAAAATAAACATTAAATCACATCATTCGTCAAGTGTCTATCTATGCAAGAATAAAGAGTAGACAAGTGACCCCTCAATAACTCAAACTCATCAATCATCTCAGACTCGTCTCAAGGGAGCTCACCTCCTCTCATCTCATCACATCTCATCTCATCTCATCTCAGAGGAGCTCACCTCCCCTTATCTCATCTAGACTCGGAGTACTCAGGATAAGAAATTTATGGGAGTTTCTCTTAACCGACAACAACCACTTATAAGCCAGTGATTGTACAACATTCCGCCGGTGTTACCACGGCCATTCTGTACTTGCCAGGTAGAGAACGAATAAAAACAATAATGGATAAATCCAAGATGGAGACAGAAAACTCAACAAGTCCGTTATTGCTTTCAGGGACATAAACTCAAGAGGAAAACCTCTTCTACGCTTTGCGACATAGCTTAATGGGTTCAGATGGGACTCACTCTTACCCATTTCGGTGCTCGATACTCCTCCCGAGTCATTGCTCATAAAACCTCCATCTCAACCAATCTCATAGGGACTTTAACCCAATCAATGATCGGTATCTCATAGGGAATCTAACCCTATCATCAATCACGCTCATAGGGACTTTAACCCTCTCATCAATCAATCTCATCAATGACTCAAAATTTAGAACAATCATTAGGAATCAAGTGAATAGACACATCGGTAGAGTTCATTTATAGAGACTCATAAGACAATCAAACTCGATCAACTCATCATCATTCTCTCATTACAATCACAATCACAATCAACAATCACAATCTTCACTCAAGGCTCTAGACTCAATTCTCAAGTTCGTTATGCATGTTTTTCAAATAGTCATGTAGGGTTATCCAAATTCTCATGAAGATATCCAATTTAAGAAACAAATAGTATGATGATCACCAACACGGAAAACATATAATTTCAAATATAATTTTCAAGAAAACCCATCAAAGAAATCATGCATTTAGACTCTTCAACCATCAACTCATCTATGACCTCTATGGAGCACATGAGAGAACAATCACATGCTTTTGGTTTAGCCTTACATACCTGATGCAACTAACAACCGAGTACGTCAAGGATCTCTTCTCGAATTTCCTCACCCAAGCTCTTCTTTTCTCTCCTCAAGCCCTAGCCTTTTTAGATTAGGGAATAGGACTTAGAATAGGGGTTTTAGACCCTTTTCACATCGAAACATCATTATTAGCCGTGTATTAGAGTTTAGGAGGGGTGGGGAATTGACCGGAATGCCCCTCATAATTATTTAGAAATTTCCAGCTCAAAAAATTACACGATCCGCGGCGCGGACCGATCGCGAACAATGTATTTTTGGAAAAGTGTTTTTGAACGAGTTTCCTCCATCCCGTCGAAAAATTTGAAATACACACAAGTGCCTCTCCACGACAGGTGCACGACGCGCCTCTGTCGCGGACCGTCACTGTTTTCTGATTTGGGTTGAAAATTTATCTTTTGATCGGGTCGCTCTAAAAATCGGCCGAGACCATTTTCCCACTCTATTTTTCATGCTAATCACAAATCTGGTCTCGAATTTGCCATATGAGCACCGAAAGTTGCGTTACGCGCATACCCTCCCTCTAGGGGTATTTTGGTAATTTTACCGGACGTTACACGCCCCAGGAGGGTACCCTTGGTGTGTCCGGCACTCAGAAACTATTGCTAGACCCCAAGTGAACACCTTAGCCTCATCACATCATTCAATCAAATAACTCTACTAAATAGCGGAAAGTATAAGTAAGTTAATGGGCACATCTCATCAAAAGTCTCAAAATAAATAGATAATAGTAAAGACTAGTAGAAAGAACTAGTTCACAATCTTAACATCAATGCTCAACCATCGTCTATGAAGCCTCTATCACTACTCATGTGGTGCCAATGACAGACCCATGGCTACCCAAATCAAAATAAAGGAAATAGTCCAATCTAACTCTATAGCATGATGAAATAAAAATAGCGGATCCTCCGGAATAGGGGAGGCTCACCAAATCAGCTGCGAGTCTCAGATCTTCAACGGAGCACCTGTTGACGATCTCTAATACCTTCCCCTGCATCATAAATGATGCAGTCCAAAAGGGACATTAGTACTTGGAATGTACTGCTATATAAAATAGCTGAGTGAAACAGAAACAGGTAGAATAATATGGAAACAACATCAACTCAAAGTAATCATCAAATAACATCAAACCGTCAAATGTCTATCTATGCAAGAATAAAGAGTAGACAAGTGACCCATCAACAACTCAAACTCATCAATTATCTCAGACTCATCTCAAAGGAGCTCACCTCCTCTCATCTGATCTCAACTTGGAGTACTCAAGGTAAGAAATTTATGGGAGTTTCTCTTATCCGACAACAATTACTTATGAGCCAGTGAATGTACAACAATCTCGCTGATGTTGCCACAGTCGTTTCAAACTTGAAAGGTAGGGAATGCTCCGAAACCATATCAGCTCACCTAATATGGAGTCAATACTCAACAGGTCCACTATTGCTTTCAGGGACTGTTACTCTCGAGGGAACCTTAATATATGTGATGGTTCTACGCGTCACCTATGTTTGGCAACGTAGTTAATGAGTTCGAGTGAGACTCACTCTTACCTATTTCGGTGCTTGATACTCCTCCTGTGACTCAATGCTCATAAAACTTCCATCTCAACCAATCTCATAGGGACTCAAATCCCGTCATCGACCGGTATCTCATAGGGACTCGAACCCCATCATCATTCAACTCATAGGGACTTTAATCCTTTTATCAATCAATCTCATCAATGACTCAAGATTTAGAACAATCATTAGGAATCAATTAAATAGACACTTCGGTAGAGTTCATTTATAGGGACTCATAAGACAATCAAATTCTATCAACTCATCATCATTCTCTCATCACCAGTAAGAATCTTTCTTCTTGTACGTGTACTTATGTGTCTTTCCTTTATCCACAATGGTGCTTTTTTTTGAGACCTAAAACAGCGAGATGAACCTCCAAAAGAATATTGGGTTCACACTTCTTCTCTAATCGATTTGTGGAGACTCTTGTACACCAAATGGAAGATCAATCCATTACTCATAAGTACAAAAAGAGAATTGCTTTCAAGGATCAAAGTACAACGCTCAACTTCTTGAGAGCCAATCTAATTCATCTAAAGAGGCCGCTAGATATAAAGATAATGAAGTAAAGTGGTGACATCTCTTCAGCAGTAAATGTGATTTGAGGGGTGACTTTTTTTTCTGGTTTAATTTAATTAATTAAATTTTAAATAGGCAACTTAGATTGATAAAAAGGACATTTTAGTAATTTAACTTTAAAATTGGGAGCTCCCACTTTTAAGATAGTACAAATATAGATATAGATAGATAGATAGATAGATATAGATTATAAAGCTTAAGAGTTGGGGAGAAAATATAAGTATGTTTTTCTCATAAAAATAACTAATTGATTGTTAGCTTTGATAAATTGGCCCCATGCCATTCTCAATTAGTTTTGGCTTTTTTTATTCTCCAATTTATGTTTATAAAGATTTTTTTTTTGCATACTGAAAAAAACATTAGTTTTAAATGCATATTTCATTCAAATGCAATTTTTCATTCTTCACAATTTTGATAACAAAAAGGTTAACTGATTATTAATATTTTTCTCTATGCTATGTTTTATGAAAAAAAAAAAAGTCTCTGGATATTTTCAAATAGGGAGCAAAGGAAAGATTAAAGTTAAATGAAGAAGAAAGTGATGATAAATCCAATGAAAAATGGAGAATATGACTCAAGATTTTATAAAAATTCTTCATGTAGTGAGATCTTACAAGCATTGTTGTCTTTTTCAATCTTGACTTCTTAGTCAGGTAAATACATTGCTGATCTATTGCTAAATTACTTGTATATAGCGGAATATTTTTGTATATTCGTTATTAATACATCTTTCAATAAAATTAGCGATAAATTCTTGATGTTTAAAAACCATAATTATATCGTCTCTAGCTATTATTTTTGGGTAATAATTGAATTTACAAAATATGGATACATGTTTTTTCTCTCACAAATAGAGTATTCCTTTTTAGTGAGAAATGTTATAGATAGATTTGATCACAGAATGATAATTAGTGTTATTTATAATGAAGAAGTTTATATGTTGTGGTTTGTTGTCCATATATTTGTACTTAAATTTTGAACTAAAACTTTGTCAATTAGAAAGAATGCTTCCATTCTTCTATTTTATGTGACGTTCTTTTCTCTTTGATCTGATATTAAGAAATAGCATTTGCTTAATGAAACATGATTAGTTTATACTTTGCATCTTTTTATTTCTAGTGACATGTTTAATTTGACTCAATACGAGAGAAAGAATTCTAAAACTTATGGTGTTAAATACTTTGCAATATTTGTGTGACTATACAAACTCTTACTAATGGTAAAATGGAAAGTTTTTAGCTTGATTATTTTCAAATATAGACGTATTTCATTTTTTTAATAGATTGATATCTAAATGGTGTTACATAAAACTGGAACGAAGGGGGTGTCTGACATGTTTAATACCAACAATCATTTTTTTAATTTCAAACTTATTATGAAGTTAAATTTACAATATAAAGATCATAAAACATAGATTATTTATTCCTTAGTACTAATATTTATTTTGTTGCGAAATTGTGTGTATTAGCTGCAGCAGGTAACCCAATATTGGCCAAACAAAAATTGGAGAGAAGGGTTTATAATGCGTATAACAAAGTTCAAGAAGGTGAGTTATCGGGTAGGAGGAGTGCAAGAGTGAGAAATAAAGCTTGTAAATTTAAGAAGATCAGATTATGATTGCAAAGGAAAACAAAGAAGACCAACAAAGAAAAAATAAGAATATTTTGGGAATAATGAGTGAAGCTTACTGAAGGTGGTTGAGTTTATTAATTATTTTTGGTGTATTAAATTTCTTTTGTCTTGTTATTTCACAATTTATTATTAATGTAGATTGGAGACTATAATTAATCTCCTAACCCTCATCAAGTTCCTTTGTTTCCTCTATTTTTTGTGTTTTCAGTGAAAAAAAAAGGTCATATAATTAAATTAACAAAATTCACTTGATGATTTGAATAATTATTTTGTATATGTGCTTTACTTCAACCTTTTTTTTTTACCCAAAAAACTAAATATAAAATACTCGATTTTCTGATAAAAACATATATCATCCTACAATTGTTATTTTATTTTTTAATAAGACTATTTGATCACTCGAAGATCAACTACAGGTGAATCCAAATTTGCTTTCTCTATTGCTAATTTGTTGACATCATTTTTTCTTACAATCACTTTCTGAAATTTTATGTTAATTCGTGAGTCTATTAGAAACAACATATTTATCAGACAAAGATAAGGATAAAATCTGTGTATATCCTATCCTCCTCAAACTCACTTGTGAGATTATACTGAATATATTGTTCACTATTAAAAAAACTGACTTCAAAAGAGATCCGAATAAATTAACCTCTTTATCCTGCAAAGGTTGGAGTAAGATTTGTGTACATCCTACCTCCTAGATTAAACGGTAAGATTATAGTGAATTTGTTTTTTACTACTAGAAAAAAAGACCTCAAATTGATCTAAAATAATCGACTTCAAAGGAGTTCGAAATAAACTCACCCACCCACCCAACCCAAACATCGACTGAAACTTGACAACTACTTGGGGACAAATGTCATAACATAAAATTCAACCAGACACAACAAAAATTGTTACCCCTACCAAAACATTGTTATTATCAGCCCTCCCCCCCCCCCCCCCCCCCCCCCTCCCCCAAGAGTCCAGTCCTACTTGTTTCAGAGGAAAAAAAAAAAGATCAACTTCCAATTAGGAGGAGGGCTGGGGAAGGGGGTTGAGCTACCCCTCCCTGTGGCTGGAACTTCAAAAAGATGGATCTAAATATTTCAGAAAGAGGTAATTCTTAATTTGTTACAGTTTCAAGACTTGCATTTAATTTGCTTCTTTGCGATTTCAGAATTTTATTAGTAACAACACTAAAATTATTAGAAGTTCATTCTTTCATGATTTGATTTTTGATGGATTTGGCACTTGACTTAGGATGGTATATCAGATCGAGTATGAGACTAGATTTCATGCCTTATCTCACCATGCTTTTGTGATTTTGCTAGATGAGATGAAGAAGTTATGAAAATGGTGATAATGACAAAGAACCAAAAAAAAAAATACTTTTCATATTTGACTAAATTAAATTCACAAAATCTGTCATTAATGCAATTTCCCTTTTAAGAAGAGAAAAGTTAAACCGTATTTGACCAAAACATGATTCTTTTTATATTTGATCAAAATCAGATTTACAAAATATAAGAACTGCCTATTAATCCAAGGCATGCCCATTTTAAGAAGAAAAGAGTTGAATCATAATTCATCAAGTGATTTAGTTCCTCTAAAGAAATACTCAATTTTTTTCTTTAGGAAAGGAGAAAGTTGAAGAAGATATGGGCTGGCATGTTCAATATGACGCCATGAGTTAGAAAATTGGGAAATGGTGGCTATCGAATTCTCTAATTCCATTTCTGATCGATGTCAATGTATTCTACAATTTTCATCTGTAGAGTCAGGTCAAGTACAGAGATTTAAAAGAATGTTTTCGGAGTATTCATTAGATAGATTTTACTGAAAAAAATGATGATGAGAGCGCATTCATAAAGTTGATGCCGGATAAACTTACAAAGACATACAGAGATTATTGGACAGAGGAAGTCAAATTAAGGTAAAAAATCTCTCCTTTTGTTCTTTTGATTATTTTTTACTTATGATGTTTGAAGATCTATGGATTGTCACTAATTTTGTTTTGTATGATCCACATTTATATGATGTTTTTTTTAAAAATATAATCATTTAGAGGACACAAGATATAATCAAACATATATATCTATTCTAAAGCTTAAGAGTTGGGAACAAACAAATGGTTTCTAGCAAAATGTTTATAATTTTAAATAATAGCCGCCATATGATGGTGATACAATATCTATCCACATTTTTTATAAGTTTGACAACAAAAAGGTAAACTGATTATTAATATATTTATTTATGCTATGTTTTATGCAGGAAAAACTTTTTGGATATTTTCAAACAAGAAGCTAAGAAAAGAATAAAGTTGAATGAGGAAAAAAGTGATGATAAATCCAATGAAAAAATGGAGAATATGAATCAAGATTTCAGAAAAATTCTTGATGTGGTGAGATCTCACAAGCATTGTTGTCTTTTTGAATCTCGACTTCCTAGTCAGGTAAATACATTGCTAATCTATTGCTAAATAATTTGAATCTCAGATTTTTGGATATTCGTTCAATAAAGTTAGCGACAAATTCTTGATGTTTAAAGAACATAATTATATCTGTCTCTAGCTATTTTTTTTTGTAGTGATTGAATTTACAAAATATGGATACATGTTTCTCTCACAAATAGAGTATTCTTTTTTAATGAGAAATATTATAGATAGATTTGATCATAGAAGGATATTTAGCCCTATCTATAATGAAGAAGTTTATTTTTTGTGGTTTGTTATCCTTATATTTGTACATTAATTTGTGAACTAAAACTTTGACAATTAGAAAGAATACTTTCTTTCTTCTATTTTATGTGACTTTTTTCCTCTTTAATTTATTATGACAACAAATCATTTTCTTAATTTTTTTTTTTAAAAACAGGAGATATTATATTAGTAGTTAATATGCTTTATTACATTGTATTGGTAGTGCACTTGCTCTGCTAGTACTGTACTCCATGGGAGGAGAATAAACAAAATTAAAATATTCATTTTCTGAGTTCGGCATATTACTAGTTTATCTTTTCAGCCTTGCAAAAACTATCCCTTCCTTGTCAGTTTCTAGCTTATATTGCACAAAAGATGGTGGTACTTCTAATATAGTAAAAGGATTAAATGTACATATTTGTTCCCTTCTTAGCAAGTGCATCTGCAACACTGTTAGCTTCGCGATAGTTGTGCCTAATTTGGGGTTCCCCAGTTGGTGAAGAAGAGCCCTTGATCATTGCATGAATTTCCTGATGTGTTGTGGATATATCGTCAAGTTCCAGAATGTAGTCATACCAGAGCACGACTAATCCACCTGAACTACAGCTACCTTCATCATACTTGTAAAAGAGAAGTCAAGTAGGACTTTGTGACTTTGCATTTTTGTTTCAGTTAGGGCCACTAATGGTGGTTTTTGCCAGTCCACTGGGGCTCTGAAATTTCTTCTGAAATCAGCCCCGTTACAGCCTCTAAAGTTCCTTATTATTATGTTCATTGGTCCTATTGTGGTTGATTGTTGGTTCCTTAATGGTCTCACCTGGTTGGTGTGACTCATGTTCATCATGGTCGGGTTCAGGACTACGACGAAGTTCCCTATTTCCGGGTTGCTGGGTGTTCTTATCTCTATGGAGCTTTTTAAGAGTGTCAAAGGACAGATAAGAATGTGATTTTTATGTCTTTCAGTACTCCTATTTCTGTCCTCGTTTCCCTCTTCAAGTTTATGGCTTCCTCTACTTCTCCTACATCGACTGTTTGTTCTTGGTTCAGATTTACATGGGGAGAGGGGGGGATTCTGTTCCTAGGCCATACCTAGGAGGTCGTCGCCCCACTGTTTGGTACTACTTGGACTGGGCTGTCTCCTACATTCTCTTGGTCCAGATTCGGGAAGGTTTGTACGTTCATGTGGAGGTCTGTAACATTCCAGAAGTTCATATCTTCCCCTGGAACTTGTTGTTGGTGAAGAAAAGGTGGGACTAGCAGATTTTCCTGAGTCTGGTTCGGGTTCAATGGGTTGAACAGAGGAAGTTCCTATGTAGACATGTGATAAAAGGGGAGCTGAGGGAAAGGAATTGTGAGTGGGGGTTGTAACACCGACGTCATCCATTTGTGGTGATTGTAGTTGTCCATGGCCATGCGCATTCCTTCCGACACCACTTGTGCCAGGAAAGTCGGGTTTTGTACTATTATATATTAGTATTTCCCGACCTTCAATTTCCATGTTGAAGGAGAGTGCATGACCCATCATACTCATCTCCACCTAGGAGTGGGGACTGTGGTTCGGTGGTGGTGTCGCTGTCGCATAGAGGGTGTTGTCCCCTATTGTTACCCAAAAAACTTGAATCGGAGAAGAAGGGTTTTGGGGTTTCATGTTTAGTGGAGGGTTCAGAGGGCAGTGGTAGAGGAGTGGTCTGTTCCAACTTGGGAAGCGAGACGTTTGAGCATTTATTCTCCTTTGGTGTGCGGAAAAGGGGACTCTTGGCATTATGTGTAGGTACAGGTAAGTCAATTGAATAGGAATAGTGGAAACTATATCGGTACAGCTAGTTTATTACTAGGTCCAAGTATATGTAGATTAATAGGTGTATTTTGGGTAGATTTTTTCATCCGCTAGCGCTCCACTTGATTTCCTATGATTGGTTTTCTGAGGAAGTTTGGTAGCTTGTATGCTAGGGGTCGTACCTGAGAAGTGTGGCACTGTCGTCAGACGCTTGATGTGTCATTGGTTGACGTGGACAGGCCATACTTGTTTATACCTGGTTCATCGAGATGATTCTGCGTTGGTCTCCTTTTCTGTGAGTTCCTCCGTTTTGGAAAACTCGACTATTTACCATTTGTCCTCGTCTTGGTGGTCTGAAACTTGAATCGCCTTTCCTGAGTTGAGTGTCTGGTTTTTGTTGTGTTCTCCTCCAATTGTTGGACTCTCCACCCCCATAGTTGTTGAATTTGATTCTTCTCTGTACAGACTTGTATTGTGTGGCCTAAAACCCCACACAGTGAACATGAAATTCTTTGTTTCTGCAAATACGGGCACAGCAACCCCTTGATGTCGCCGAGGTACAAATGTCTGTTCGGCCCAATTTTTTCCCTACTCTTGCTAGGATTTGATGATCATAGAATTCCCTTGGTAATTCTGTGAGCCGTATCCATATGGCTGAACTTGATTCCTTGGCTTCCGATGCAACAAAATTTGGGACAAGAAGAACCCATTTATGAACCAGGGACCTTGTTGTAATATTTCTGGGCACTTTCTTCCTTGAGCAATTTAATGATGAAGTATTCATATCCCAGAGCATGCACAAACCTCGACAGAAGATTTGCCACGAACATGAGATCAGGTCTTGTTGCTGTCAAATATAGTGAACTGCCTATTAGACATCTATAAATTGCAGGATCAGCCCTGTCACTTCCTTCAAACTTTGCAATGTTTTAATTGTGAACTAATAGGGTCGATACAGGCTTGCACTTCTCCAGCTTGAACCTTTTAAGAATATCCCATGCATATTTTCTTTGTGAAATGAAGATTCCATCAGTAGCTTGATGAATCTCCCAAAAAGTTCACACAAATTTGACCTCCAATTTTATTCCCACTCTTGGAAATTAAATTTAACATCTATGCTCAATTAAGGATCATCAATTAAATCCTATATCATATAAAGAATGACTCGGTCTTAGCTTAGAAAAAAATTGGGGTGTTACAGTTTGCCCTTAAAAAGTAAGGAATAGCCTTTAGACATCATTTAAGCCACAGTTAATAAGTTACATGCTAAAGAAGGGACATATAATACATCATGTATAAATTTTATACCTTGTGTAGTTTGAAAGGAAACTGAACCCTTTCCATGTGCATCTACAATTTAACCATTTTCTATCCTAACTTTAGCTTTGAATGACTTGTCAAGTGTGTGAAACGAGAGCTCATTGTGTGACATGTGGCTCGTACATCCACTGTCTATGAACCATGAGGATTTGTTGGTTGTGTCTTCTTCATGAGAAGCTATAAACAAGCTCTCATGGCGCTGTTGTGGTTGACTCTACTTGACCATGCAGTTCTTCTCAATATGACCCATCCTTCTACAGAATCTACATTGAATCGATAGCTTTCCTTTGAACCAGCAGTCCTTTTCTTGATTATTGGTTCTTTTACGATGGCTGTAAGGTGGAAACTTCCCTTTCTTTGAAGATTCTTTCCATGTTTTTACTTTTGCTGCTTTATCTCCTTCCATCCTTCTGTCGTCCTTCACAAGCTGCTTGCCTTTATGTTGTGCCTGAAATGCCACTTCAGCTATTTCATCATCTCTTATACTCGATCGTTGTTCTTGAGCTTGTAACTTGTTGATCAACTCCGCTACAGATAGATTCTTCGTATCACAAGATTCCTCTATTGCTGAAATCTTGGACTCAAACTTTGTTGGTAAGCTTATCATTATCTTCTCATCACCTTTGAATCTGGAAAGGTTTCACCAAGCAACCTTATTTTGTTCACACTCTCCATAAGTTTGGCAGAATACTCTTCACAGTGTCTCCATATTTCATCCTTAACATCTCCAATTCTGTTTTGCAAGTCAAGAGTTTGACGGTCTTCACTCGATCACTTCCATCGAACTCCTCTTTCAGCTTCTCCCGTGCTTCTTTAGGTGTTTCACAAGCCATTATTCTTGTGAAAATCACATCTAAAAGTGTTGAATGAAGACATGTGAGGGCCTTTGGTTTCCTTGACTTCGCGTCTTCATAAATCTTATTTGTGCAACCATTGGATTTGGTCCAAGTGGAAGAGGATCATCTTCACTTTCAATTGTTTCCCATAAGCTAAGAGCTTTGAGATAAGCCTTCATCTTAATCACGCATATGTGATAATTTTATCATGTAAACATAGGAGGGCCTGCACCCGAGAAGTTGTTGGATGCCATGTTACTGCTGCTCAACTCTTCCTTAAAAGAGGCAGAGAAAACCTTAACCTTTGCCTCCACAGATCCATCAAGAAGAAGGGCTCTTGATACGACTATTGGACTTTAGAATGCTTTTGAGAGTAAAAAGGAAGGTTAAACAGAAACTTTCATTCATTTTTCATGTCCCAAAAGGCATACACACACATAGCTATATAAGCTTTTCAAAGAATAAGTAAAGGACCATATATATCCAACCACTATTGTACTTTCTTACAAAACATATTCCATAAAATAAGGACTATCATTCCTTTTAAAACTAAACAAAATATTCAACAAGAAAACTATTAAACTGAAGACTATTTAGAAAAATCTCATTTTCTAACCAGCCTAAACTGCTGATTGACCATAACATTCTTTGTTTACGGAAGCAGACCTCCCAGGAGTCAGTCCCGGACATTTGAAATAGAGATGTGTTTTAACAACATAATGTGGAACTGCATCTCCAAGAAATTCCAAGTGTTGATAGCATTGTGGAATCTCAGGTAGCATGTAGATCCGTGAGTTAGTACTTCAACAAATAGTGAAGGATCAGGGGACTCGTAATGTAGCAGGGGATCCAAGTAGCAGACATTGACTAGCTTCTCAGCATTCACGGTGAAGTACCTTAAAAAGGTGCATCAACAAATCATTGTCCATCACTAGCCATTTCATAAATGATAAAGTCATTTCTTCCTTGCCAGAGCTGAGGTAGGCACCTATTAGTTCCTCAACCACATCAGCTACTCGCTTACTTCAAGTCTTCTGTTGTACCCAACGATACATATTTACTGAGGTATGAGGAACTCTTCATCAAATTTGTGAAACTTGAGAATTATAACCATGAATGAGCTACACTTAAGATTGAATGGTTCATTACGGATAAATCTTGGTATTTTACAAACACATCCAGCCTGCACAGTGCAGCATTGGAAATGGTTTTATTTTTCTTAAGAAGACCCTCGTAAAGATTTTCTTAAGTCTTGAACAGCTGTATACTGACAACAAATTTGAGAAAAGAGTCTCCAAGTGTCTCAAGTGATTCCAAATGAAACTTCTCGAGACATTTCTTTGTTGTCATTGGTTCCAACAACCTTAGCAAATTGGGATAAAAACTTTTAGTTTGCAGTACTAATCCAAAAGCATTCTTTTCAAGTTTAATCTGGATGACTGCTTTCCCTATAAAGAATAAAGTTCTAGCATGGAAGATAATTATTGGGAAAGATTCTTGACCTCGAAAATCTTATGAATTCTAATGTATACACGTAAGTATATGCCATTCTCAAATTCGAAGCTGAAGATATATCCCATTCTCAAATTTTAACGTATACACATATGTAGATGTTTATAAAAGATTTATTTTGCTTTCTTTTTTTGTTTGAGTGAGATAGGTGTTTGGCAGGCTTTCAAGAAATATCTACATGTGTACCTATCTTCAGCTTAGGATTTGAGAATGGGATATACTCCGCCAGAACAGATTAACTGTTGAATTCATAGGATTCTCGAGGTCAAGAATCGTTCGCTAATAACTATTTTCCATGCTCAAACCTTTAGACTTTATAGGATAAGCAGTCATCCCGAACAAACTTGATAATGAATGCTTTTGGATCACTGCAAATTAAAAGTATTTATCCCAATTGACAATGTTTTTGAAATCAATGACAACAAAGAAATGTCTCATGACGTTTCATTTAGTATCACTTGAGACACTTGGAGACTCTTTTCTCAGATATGTTGTCAGTATACAGCTGTTCAAGACTTTGGAAAATCATCAAAAGGGTCTTCTCAGCATTAGGAAAATAAAATCATTTCCAATGCTGCACTGTGCAAGCTTGGATGTGCTTGTAAAATACCGAGATTTATCCATAATGAACCATTCAATCTTAAAGCGTGGCTCATTCATGGTGATATTTCTCAAGTTTCACAAATTTGACGAATAGTTCCTCATGCCTTCAGTAAAAATGTATCGTAGGGTACAACAGAAGGCTTGAAGTACGCAAGTAGCTGATGTGGTTGAGGCTCTATTAGGTGCCTACCTCAGCTCAGGCAAGGAAGTAATGCCTTTATCATTTATGAAATGGCTAGTGATGGACATTGATTTGGTTGATGCACCTACGCGAAGGCACTTCCCCATGAATGCTGAGAAGCTAGTCAATGTCCGGTAGTTGGAATCCCTGCTACTTTACAAGTCCCATGACCCTTCACTACTTGTTGAAGCACTACTTCACGGATCTTACATGCTACCTGAGATTCCACGATACTATCAATTCTTGGAATTTCTTGGAGATGAAGGGCTACATTATGTTGTTAGAAAATGTCCGGGACTTACTCTAGTGAGGTCTGCTTCTGTAAACAAAGAATGCTATGCTCAATCAGCAATTTAGGCTGGTCTTCCCAAAAGTGCTTGGAGATGTTATTGAGTACCTTGGTGCGATCTTTGTTGATTTTGGCTTCGATAAAGATACTACATTTCTGAGAATAACATCTCTTATGGAACCATTGATTATATCTCAAACAATAAAACTCCAGCTAGTAAGAGAGTTAAGTGAACTATTTGACCAAAAAGGTTATGTAAAGAAGAAATCATTTTTTTCATGGGACAAGAACTCAGCATTTTAGACATCAAATTGTGTGGGACTCTATGAGATAAGTCCAATTTCAACTAGGATTCTTGGAGATTACTTTATCCTAAACTCTAGTTCACACCTATTTAAAGCGTAATATATTCCCTTGAAGACATCTTGAAATTTCATTAATTAATGAAACATTCATTAGATGCTCATTATTTCATGATTTGATTTTGGTAGATTTGGCACAACTAAAATTGTTGCAAACCCCCCCCCCCCCCCCCCCCCCCCCCCCCCAAAAAAAAAAAAAAACATTGTTATTTGTCAACCCCAACACTGCTACTAGTTTCAGAATGAAAAGAAGAACTTCTAAGCAATCTTGTCTTTGAACGAAAATAAGAACTTTCAATGCAGACAGGAGCTTCAAAAGACAGTGGATCTAAATTTTTCAAGAAGAGGTAATTTCTTAGTTTGTTAGAGTTTTAGACTTGCATTTTATTTTGCTTCTTTGCGGTTTCAGTGCAGTTTTAGAATTTGGTTAGTAACAAAACTAAAGGTTTTAGATGTTCACTGTTTCATGTTTTGCTTTTGATGGATTTGGCCCAACTAAAATTGTTACACCCGCCAAAACATTGTTATTGTCACCCCTAAGACTTCCACCGATTTTCTGGATCAGTTTGATCTAGGCTACTTTTGGTCCAAGCTTGTTTTGGGTCAAACCGATCCAATTTACACTCTTATATAAATGATCATCAAAATGCAAAAATATTAAAAACAAAACGAATATTAGAATTATTGATTTTTCTAGAGCTCTTGAGATTCCTCAGGTATGTTCAATTTTCAGAATTTTTTCCTTCTTTGGGCTATCAGTTACATTTGTGAAGTAATCTATGTGTGATCAGTGAGTTTCTATGTGGTCCTTTATGAAATAATGTTTTAGCCTTTTACAAATTTTTTAGTTTTATAATTTTTATATAAGAAATCTTCATTTTCTACACAAAAAGAGACAGAAAGAACACTTTTTTCTTTTCAAATTTTGTAAGAAGGCAAGGGATCTTATTTCTTTGTTTTCTGTATGCTTCTACAAGAGCATTTTAAAACTTATACATATGTATAGATTCTACTACTTCAAGTTTGTTTGTTTTTAAACATTTCATTTTTTGAATTATATGAAATTTATTGAACTTACAGCATCCTTAATGTGTGGAAGTTTTCTATTTAGGGCTCTGAAAAAATGACATAATAAAAGGGAATCTAAAATTTTAAGTAAGTTTCGGATGAATGATTTTCAAGTCCTTTACAAAATTGTTTCTAATTTTATAACTTTTAGATAATTAAGAGTTTTTTACTTTTACATATAAAAGATCTCATTTTTATACCTAAGAAATCTTAAAAAAGATCATTTTCTTCTATTGAAAATTTAAAAAGGGCAAGAAACCTCATTTCATGTATATTCGACAATCTTCATTTCTGACAGTGATACAAATTTAGAGAAAAATGATTTTCTAGACCTTTACAAGGTTCTTCTATATTAATGACCTTTTTTTAATAAGAGATCTTTATTTTATATGTAATAAATATGAAAAGACCATCTTTATAAAACATAAGATTAAAAGGCAAGATAGCTTATTTCCTTACAAGGAAACTTAGTACGACTCACAAAAAGATATGATCAACCCTTGATAACAAAACATATTTATCAAGGAAACATGTTCTTTAATAGTATCTCTATTTCAATTTATATGGCATAATTCAAATTTTCAGAGTCAAAATTTTAAATTATAGTAGTAATTAAGTGTATGGGCATGTCTTATCCTTTCTTGTTTGTTCTCTTTAATGAAGCAATGGCCTCCAAAGATGAGCTTCAGAATAATGAGGCAGCCAAAAAACCCTCTACAATTGACAAAATCAAAAAGTTCACAAACCTAGCGGGCGAAAGCTCTATTGTCTTGCCGCGTATTGTACATATTTATGTGATGGACAATGATGCTACAGACTCATCTAGTGATGAGGAGGAAAATCTTCAAGGAGAGATGTCCAAGCAGCATAGAAGGATATGCCATGAAATCATCATTAAAAATGGAAAGACCAAGGTCACTTCAAAGAGGATGTCATCCAAAGAGAAGAAAGATACAAAGGTGATCCAAGAAAACCTAAGGAAATACAGGGGAGTTAGACTGCGAAAATGAGGAAAATGGGCAGCAGAGATTCGAGATGGAAGGAATAATACTCGACGTTGGCTAGAAACTTTTGACACTGCTGTAAAAGCTGCTTTGGCTTATGATAAGACAACCATTGAAATAAGAGGTGTTGATGCTTTGACAAACATTCTCCTGCCACATTCAAGGAAATCAGCACCATCCAGATCATGCCACCACAAACAAAGACAAATGGCAAATCCACATTTTAGTTCAACTTGATTGGTGCAACTTTCCGTAGGTTTATCCATGCACCTTTAAAATTATGAGTTCAAAAGTTAAACTTTAAGTAGTTGGAGAACATGATTGTAAATAAGAAGGTTATGTTAGGTGGGAGAGGCAGGGCTAGACCCATATCTTCTTCCCCTTATTACTAGAAGTATTTAATGACTACCAATATATTTTATTTCTTTCAAGTTATTTTTACTATTTGTTGCTTCATTTTGCTTTGTATCTTAATATTTTACTATTATTTTTTTTACTTCTAGCAATTTTCTTTCCTTAATAACTTCTTTTTTGAGCCCTGGATCATTGGAAATAATCTCACTACTCCACAAAGTTAGGAGTAAAATTTGTGTACATTTCATTAGTCTCCTCTAATTTCCCTTATGAAATTACACTAAATATATTATTATTGTTTAACTATTAGTTGGAGGAATATGAATAGCTATGATTCATATAATTGACTCCAACTTGTTTGTATTGATACAAAATAGTTTTTGTTATATTCCTTGTTAAGATTCTCAAGAAATATTATCTTAAAATTGTAACATCTCAAGAGAATTCAAATTAGTCATTTTCCATACACATGTAAAGCACGTGCGCAGAAACTAATTTTTTAAGAAAAGTGAATACAACTTAAAGATTTATGAGAAGATGAACTAGAAAAAAAATATACTTATTGCTTTTTGCCACATTTGTGTTAGCTGGTTTGGACCATTCATATTTGACAAAATTCAAATTTACAATACCTATCAACCACTCATCAATGCAATTTATGCCCTTTTAAGGAAAGAAATAAATCATATTTGACCAAAATATGATTCTATTCATATTTGATCAAAATTAGATTTACAAAATATAAGAACTTCCATTAATGCAAAACATGCCCATTTTAAGAAGAAAAAATTGAATCATAATTCATCAAGTGATTTAGTTCCTCTAAAGAAACATTCAAAAGTTTTCTTTTGGAATGGAGAAAGTTGAAGAAGATATGGTGTTGGCATATTCATTGCGACACCATGGATTAGAAAATTGAAAAATGGTGGCTGATGAATTCTCCAATTCCATATCCAATCAACGTCAATGTACTCTTCAATTTTCATTTGTAGAATGTCAGGTCAAGTACAAAAATTTAAAAGAACATTTTTAGATTATATATCAGATAGATTTTACTGAAAAAGATGATAATGAAAGCGCATTCATAAAGTTGATGTCAGATAAACTTATAAAGTCGTACAAAAATTATTGGACTTAGGAAGTCAAATTCAGGGATACTTCACTTCAGTATGATTCATCTTTATCAAAAATCCTTCTTTTTTCCTTTTTGATTGTTTTTTTACTTATGATGTTTGAAGATCAGTGGGTAGTCACTAACTTTTTGTGTGATCCACATATATATGATGGTTTTTAAAAAATGAAATCATTTAGGGGACGCAAAATATAATCAAACATATATATTTACTAGTTTTACGATTAGTTTTGGCTTTTTTTATTTTCCAATTTATGTTTATAAATTTGTTTTGGCATATTGAAAAGATATTAATTTTAAATGCATATTTTATTCAAATGCAGTTTTCATTCTTCTCAATTGTTTCTATCAAAATGTTTATAATGTCGATAACAAAAAGGTAAACTGATTATTAATATTTTTATTTATGCTATGTTTTATGCAAGAAAAAGTCTTTGGATATTTTCAAATAGGAAGCAAAGGAAAGAATAAAGTTAAATGAGGAAGAAAGTGATGATAAATCCAATGAAAAAATGGAGAATATGACTTAAGATTTTATAAAAATTCTTCATGTAGTGAGATCTCACAAGCATTGTTGTCTTTTTGAATCTCGGCTTCCTAATCAGGTAAATATACTGCTAATCTCTTGCTAAATTACTTGTATAAGTGGAATATTTTTGTATATTCATCATCAATACATCTTTCAATAAAATTAGCGATAAATTCTTGATGTTTAAAAACCATAATTATATCGTCTCTAGCTATTATTTTTGGGTAATAATTGAATTTACAAAATATGGATACATGTTTAATTTCTCTCACAAATAGAGTATTCCTTTTTAGTGAGAAATGTTATAGATAGTTTTGATCATAGAATGATATTTTGTGCTATCTATAATGAAGAAGTTTATATGTTTTGGTTGTTATCCTTATATTTGTACTTTAATTTTGAACTAAAACTTTGTCAATTAGAATGAATACTTCCATTCTTCTATCTTATATGACGTTCTTTTACCTTTGATCAGATATGAAGAAATAGCATTTGCTTTATTGAAAAATGATTAATTTTATACTTTGGATCTTTTTATTTCTAGTGACATGTTTAATTTGACTCAAAGCGAAAGAAAGAATTCTAAAACTTATGGTGTTAAATACTTTGCAATATTTGTGTGACTATACAAACTCTTACTAATGGTAAAATGGAAAGTTTTTAGCTTGATTATTCAAATATAGACATATTTCATTTTTTTATTAGGTTGATAGCTAAATGGTGTTACATAAAACTGGAAAGAAGGGGGTATCTGACATGTTTAATACCAACAACCATTTTTTTCATTTTAAACTTATTGTGAAGTTAGCTTTACAATATAAAGATCATAAAACATAGATTATTTATTCCTTACTACTAATATTTATTTTGTTGCGAAATTATGTATGTATTAGTTGCAGCAGGTAACCCAATGTTGGCCAAACAAAAATTGGAGAGAAGGGCTTATAATGCGCATAACAAAGCTCAAGAAGATGAGTTATCGGTCAGGAGGAGTGCAAGAGTGTGAGAAATAAAGCTTTTAAATTCAAGAAAACAAAGAAAAAATAAGAATATTTTGGGAATAATAAGTGAAGCTTACTGAAGGTGGTTGAGTTTATTGATTATTTTCAAGTGTATTAAATTTCTTTTGTCTTGTTATTTCACAATTTATTATCAATGTAGATTGGAGACTATGATTATTTTATTTTTTAATAAGACTATCTGATCACTCGAAAATCATCTACAAGTGAATCCAAATTTGCTTTCTCTATTGCTAATTTGTTGACATAATTTTTTCTTACAACCACGTTCTGAACGTTTATGTTATTTCATGAGTCTACTAGAAACAACATATTTATCACACAAAGATAAGGATAAAATCTGTGTACATCCTATCCTCCTCAAACTCATTTGTGAGATTATACTGAATATGTTGTTCACTATTAAAAAATTTGACTTCAGAAGAGGCCCGAATAAATTAACCTCTTTATCCTGCAAAGGTTGGAGTAAGATTTGTGTACATCCTACCTCCTAGATTAAACTGTAAGATTATAGTGAATTTTTTTTTCACTACTAGAAAAAAAAAAGACCTCAAATCGATCTAAAATATTCGACTTCAAAGGAGTTCGAAATAAACTCACCCACCCACCCACCCAACCCAAATATCGACTGAAAATTGACAACTACTTGGAGACAAATGTCATAACATAAAATTCAACTTGACACAACAAAAATTGCTACCCCCACCAAAACATTGGTATTGTCACCCCTAAAGAGTCCAGTCCTACTTGTTTCAGAGCGAAAAAAAGATCAACTTCCAATGAGGATGGAGGCTGGGAAAGGAGGTTGAGCTCCCCCTCCCTGTGGCTGGAACTTCATAAAATGATAGATCTAAATGTTTCAAAAAGAGGCAATTCTTAGTTGTTACCGTTTTAAGACTTGCATTTTATTTTGTTTCTTTGCAATTTAAAAGTTTTATTAGTAACAACACAAAAATTATTAGATGTTCATTGTTTCATGATTTAATTTTGATGGATTTGGCACTTGACTTAGGATGGTATTTCAATCGAGTATGAGACTAGATTTCATGCTTCATCTCACCATGCTTTTGTGATTTTGCTAGATGAGAAAAAGAAGTTACGAAAATGGTGATAACGACAAAGAACCAAAAAAAATACTTTTCATATTTGACTAAATTAAATTTACAAAATCTGTCATAAATGCAATTTCCCTTCCAAAACATGATTCTATTGATATTTGATCAAATTTCAGATTTACAAAATATAAGAACTGCCTATTAATCCAAGGCATGCCCATTTTAATAAGAAAAAAGTTGAATCATAATTCATCAAGTGATTTAGTTCCTCTAAAGAAATACTCAAATTATTTCTTTAGGAATGGAGAAAGTTGAAGAAGATATGGTGTTGGCATGTTCAATATGACGCCATGGATTAGAAAATGGGGAAATGGTGGCTGTCGAATTCTCTAATTCCATTTCCGATCGACGTCTATGCATTCTTCAATTTTCATCTGTAGAATGTCAGGTCAAGTACGAAGATTTTAAAAGAATGTTTTCAAAGTATTCATCAGATAGATTTTACTGAAAAAGATGATGCTGAGAGCGCATTCATAAAAGTTGATGGCGGATAAACTTACAAAGATGTACAGAGATTATTGGACAAAGGAAGTCAAATTAAGGGATACTTCACTTCAGTATGATTTATCTTTATCAGAAAATCTCTCATTTTTCTCTTTTGATTATTTTTTACTTATGATGTTTGAAGATCCATGGATTGTCACTAATTTTGTTTTTTATGATCCACATTTGCATGATGTTTTTTTAAAAAATAAAATCATTTAGAGGACACAAGATATAATCAAACATATATATTTATGTTAAAGCTTAATAGTTGGGAACAAACAAATGGTTTCTATCAAAATGTTTATAATTTTAAATAATAGCCATATGAGGGTGATATAATATCTATCCACATTTTTTATTAGTTTGACAACAAAAAGGTAAACTGATTATTAATATATTTATTTATGCTATGTTTTATGTAGGAAAAACATTTTGCATATTTTCAAACAGGAAGCTAAGGAAAGAATAAAGTTAAATGAGGAAAAAAGTGATGATAAATCCAATGAAAAAATGGAGAATATGAATCAAGATTTCAGAAATATTCTTGATGTGGTGAGATCTCACAAGCATTGTTGTCTTTTTGAATCTCGACTTCTTAGTCAGGTAAATACATTGCTAATCCATTGCTAAATAACTTGAATCTTGAATATTTTTGGATATTCGTTTAATAAAGTTAGCAACAAATTCTTGATGTTTAAAGATCATAATTATATCGTCTTTAGCTATTTTTTCATAGTGATTGAATTTATAAAATATGGATACATGTTTTTCTCACAAATAATAGAGTATTCTTTTCTAGTGAGAAATGTTATAGATAGATTTGATCATAGAATGATATTTAGCCCTATAGATAATGAAGAAGTTTATATGTTGTGATTTGTTATCCTTATATTTGTACTTTGATTCCTGAACTAAAACTTTGACTATTAGAAAGAATAGTTTCTTTCTTCTAGTTTATGTGATGTTTTTTTCTCTTTAATCTATTATGATGACAAAATATTTTCTTAATTATTTTTTTTGATAAAAACAGGAGATATTAGTTTAGTAGTTAATATGCTTCATTACATTGTATTGGTAGTGCACTTGCTCTGCTAATATTGAACTCCATGGGAGCAGAATAAACAAAATCAAAATATTCATTTTCTAAGTTCGCTTATTACTAGCCGTTTATCTTTTCAGCCTTGCAAAAACTATCCCTTCCTTGTCAGCTTCTAGCTTATGTTGCACAAAAGATGGTGGTACTTCTAATATAGTAAGAGGATTATATATATACATATTTGCTCCCTCCTTAGCAAGTGCATCTGCAACACTATTAGCTTCGCGATAGCTGTGCCTAATTTAGGGTTCCCCAGTTGGTGAAGAAGAGCCCTTAATCATTGCATGGATTTCCTGATGTGTTGTGGATATATCGTCAAGTTCCAGAATGTTGTCGTCCCAGAGCACAACTAATCCACCAGAACTTCAGCTACCTCTATCATACTCATAAAAAAGAAGTCATCAAGTAGGGGTTTTTGACTTTACATTTTTGTTTCATATAGTTTATGCCAGTCCAGTAGGGCTCTGAAATTTCTTCTGAAATCACCCCCATTACAGCCTCTACAGTTCCTTATTGTTATATTCATTGGTCCTATTATGGTTGATTGTTGATTCCTTAATACTCTCACCTGGTTGGTGTGACTCATGTTCATCATGGTCGGGTTTAGGACTACGACGAAGTTTCCTATTTCGGGTTTGCTAGGAGTTCTTATATCTATGGAGCTTTTTAAGAGTGTCAGAGGACAGATAAGAATGTGTTTTTTTACAAATCTTTCCTTGAATATCATGATTTTTATGTCTTTCAGTACCCCTAATTCTGTCCTCGTTTCCCTCATCAAGTATATGGCTTCCTCTACTTCTCCTACATCGACTGTTTGTGTTGGTTCAGATTTACATGAGGAGAGGGGGGGATTCTGTTCTGAGGCTATATTTGGGAGGTCGTCGCCCAACTATTTTGTACTACTTGGACTGGGCTGTCTCCTACATTCTCTTGGTACAAATTCGGGAAAGGTTGTACGTTCATGTGGAGGTCTGGAACATTCCAGAAGTTCATATCTTCCCCTGGAACTTGTTGTTGGTGAAGAAAAGGTGGGACTAGCAGATTTTCCTGAGTCTGGTTCAGGTTCAATGGGTTGAACAGAGGAAGTTCCCATGTAGGCTTGTGATAAAAGGGGAGCTGAGGGAAAGGAATTGTAAGTGGGGGTTGTAACACTGACGTCATCCATTGGTGGTGATTGTAGTTGTCCATGACCATGCACATTCCTTCCGACACCACTTGTCCCAAGAAAGTCGGGTTTTATACCATTATATATTAGTATTTCCCGACCTTCGATTTCCATGTTGAAGGAGAGTGCGTGACCCAACATACTCATCTCCACCCAGGAGTGGGGACGGTGGTTCGATAGTGGTGTCGGTGTCGCATAGAGGGTGTTGTCCCCTATTGTAACTGGAAAAACTTGAATCGGAGAAGAAGGGTTTTGGGGTTCCATGTTTATTGGAGGGTTCAGAGGGCAGTGGTAGAGGAGTGTTTTGTTCCAACATGGGAAGCGAGACGTTTGAGCATTTATTCTCCTTTGGTGTGCGGAAAAGGGAACTCTTGGCATTATGTGTAGGTACAGGTAAGTCAATTGAATAGGAATAGCAGAGACTTTATCAGAGGAATTTTCTATAATTGGTAAACTTGGGATATGCTAGTTTATTACTAGGTCCAAGTAGATGTAGATTAATAGGTGTATTTTGGGTAATACATTCTTTAAAGGTGACGTGGTCTTCATCCGCTAGCGCTCCACATGACTTCCAATGATTGGTTTTCTGAGGAAGTTTGGTAGCTTGTACGCTAGGGGTCGTACTTGGGAAGTGAGGCACCGTCACTATCAGATGCTTTGACGTGTCATTGGTTGACGTGGACGGGCCATAATTGTTTATACCTGGTTCATCGAGACGATTCTCCGTTGGTCTCCTATTCTATGTATTCCTCCGTTTTGAAAACTCGACTATTTTCCATTTGTCCTCGTCTTGGTGGTCTGAAACTTGAATCGGCTTTCCTGAATTGAGTGTCTCGTTTTTGTTGTGTTCTCCTCCAATTGTTGGACTCTCCACCCCCATAGTTGTTGTGTTTGATTTTTCTCTATACAGACTTGTATTGTGTGGCCTAAAACCCCACACAGTGAACATGAAATTCTTTGTTTCTCCATATACGGGCACAACGGCCCCTTAATGTCGCCAAGGTGCAAATGTCTGTTTTGCCCAAACTTTTCCCTACTTTTGCTAGGATTTGATGATCATAGAATTCCCTTGGTAATTCTGTGACTCATATCCATATGGCTGAACTTGATTCCTTAGCTTCCGATGCAACAAAATTTGGGACAAGAAGAACCCATTTATGAACCACAGACCTTGTTGTAATATTTTCTGGGCACTTTCTTCCTTGAGCAATTTAACGATGAAGTATTCATATCCCAGATCGATTAATATTATTTCCTCCTCTATTTTCCATAGTACTGCTAAATTTCTTTTGAAGTATAAGTGGTTCAATTTTTCCCCAAAGAGCTTAAGATTACTGAATAGTTTCATGGCCTATATATTCTTTCTTTTGTCCTACTCTGTTAGTTCGGCATGAACTGTTGTTGCTGTCACGACCAAGCCTAGGGCCTAAACGTGACATGGCGAATGAGGAACCCGAAGGAACCCCAAACAAGCCCCTCGAACTTGTCATCACACTTCATCGGTCGCGGAAGTACAATCAACATTAAATAAAGGGAATTAGGGACTAAGGGCAACCCATTTCAAAATAATATCATAGATTAAGAGTCAAGCTTGTTTGCAAAATACTTGTCCAACGTACACCTCTACATATATCGATAGAACGGGGCCATGACATACTACCGGCTCCCCTCATAGTCAAATACAAATACAAGATAAAATCTCAAAACATAGGAGTAGGAAACATAACATAGTCCTCGAATCATTGAGGACTCACCAACAATCCCGGATAAGCACCGCACTAGCCACGTGGATGGAGAGAAGGGTCAAGAGTGGCTCCGGTCCCTACATGGTAACATCATGTAGGCAAAATATGTGTTAGTACTTTGGAATGTACTAAGTATGTGGGGTGCAATGCAAGAATAGATAAGATACATAATCGAAATGCAAGAGATGGGTCATTAGACATAGAATATATATTCAAGATGCATTTGCATAATCAATGTATAGTCAAATATGTTTAAGTAAATCCATCTTCATAATAGGCACTATATCTGAAGCTGAGCCAAGTAAATTGATGACGCATAAACCCCTCATCTGGGTGAAATAAGTATTATCCCTCATAAACCCCTCATTGGTTGACGTGGACGGGCCATAATTGTTTATACCTGGTTCATCGAGACGATTCTGCGTTGGTCTCCTTTTCTATGTATTCCTCCGTTTTGAAAACTCGACTATTTTCCATTTGTCCTCGTCTTGGTGGTCTGAAACTTGAATCGGCTTTCCTGAATTGAGTGTCTCGTTTTTGTTGTGTTCTCCTCCAATTGTTGGACTCTCCACCCCCATAGTTGTTGTGTTTGATTTTTCTCTATACAGACTTGTATTGTGTGGCCTAAAACCCCACATAGTGAACATGAAATTCTTTGTTTCTCCATATACGGGCACAACGGCCCCTTAATGTCGCCAAGGTGCAAATGTCTGTTTTGCCCAATTTTTTCCCTACTTTTGCTAGGATTTGATGATCATAGAATTCCCTTGGTAATTCTGTGACTCGTATCCATATGGCTGAACTTGATTCCTTAGCTTCCGATGCAACAAAATTTGGGACAAGAAGAACCCATTTATGAACCATGGACCTTGTTGTAATATTTTCTAGGCACTTTCTTCCTTGAGCAATTTAACGATGAAGTATTCATATCCCAGATCGATTAATATTATTTCCTCCTCTATTTTCTATAGTACTGCTAAATTTCTTTTGAAGTATAAGTGGTTCAATTTTTCCCCAAAGAGCTTAAGATTACTGAATAGTTTTATGGCCTATATGTTCTTTCTTTTGTCCTACTCTGTTAGTTCGGCATGAACTGTTGTTGCTGTCACGACCCAAGCCTAGGACCTAAACGTGACATGGCGAATGAGGAACCCGAAGGAACCCCAAACAAGCCTCTCGAACTTGTCATCACACTTCATCGGTCGCGGAAGTACAATCAACATTAAATAAAGGGAATTAGGGACTAAGGGCAACCCATTTCAAAATAATATCATAGATTAAGAGTCAAGCTCGTTTGCAAAATACTTGTCCAATGTACACTTCTACATATATCGATAGAACGGGGCCATGACATACTACCGGCTCCCCTCATAGTCAAATACAAATACAAGCTAAGATCTCAAAACATAGGAGTAGGAAACATAACATAGTCCTCGAATCATTGAGGACTCACCAACAATCCCGGATAAGCACCGCACTAGCCACGTGGATGGAGAGAAGGGTCAAGAGTGGCTCCGGTCCCTACATGGTAACATCATGTAGGCAAAATATGTGTTAGTACTTTAAAATGTACTAAGTATGTGGGGTGCAATGCAAGAATAGATAAGATACATAATCGAAATGCAAGAGATGGGTCATTAGACATAGAGTATATATTCAAGATGCATTTGCATAATCAATGTATAGTCAAATATGTTTAAGTAAATCCATCTTCATAATAGGCACCATATCTGAAGCTGAGCCAAGTAAATTGATGACGCATAAACCCCTCATCTGGGTGAAATAAGTATTATCCCTTATTTCTGGATAGTGGCAATCCCACCTTGCCACACTAGGTGGATATGAGTACTTATCCCCCATATCATGGATAGTGACAATCCCACCTTGCCACCCTAGGTGAATATGAGTACTTATCCCCCATATCATGGATAGTGACAATCCCACCTTGCCACCCTAGGTGAATATGAGTATGTATCCCCCATATCATGGATATCCGGCTCTTCTCCCCCGGACCGGGCATGGTTGTGCAACACTTTATATAGGAATTTACAATAGGCTCTAATGCAATTCTCATGTAGAAATGAATATATACACGAGTTTAGTTTATCATCAAAATGTCATTGTAACCTCATTCACATCTTATCTCAAGCTTTAAAACATCAATTCCTCTTAATTCCATAATTGGACATTTTATCAAATACCTTAGGGGCATGCAGTGGGGATCAAAGAATGTGTAGAATGGAGTAGGACTCATGCAGTAAATCAGTGAACCAACCATCAATGAACACTTTGACATACTCCCAAGACAACATGTAAAGCCCCACATCAATCCCAAGTTTAGATTCAAGTTCTAGAGTGACAACATGTTCAAGACATTCACCTTCCCATGCTAGAATTTCACTGTGCAGAAAATTTATACAATGAACAAGACCAATGTGTAAATCTTCACTTAAAATCATGAAATAATGAGTAAGTTAGGGTTTAGGCACTATGGGTTGAAGGACCCATGAGTTCAACACCACATACCTTGAGTTCTTATGAAGGTCTTGGAAGTGTCTTCAAAGGAGGCTTGAAACTTGGAGCAAGGACCTCTTCAATCTTGATGAAGGTTTTGGAGGGTTTTGGCTTGAGTTCTTGAGAGAAATATTTCTAAGTGTGGGAAATGTCATTTAGGAAATGTTTTAAGGAATGGGAATTGATTTAGTGCTATATAGGAAATAAAATTCGTCTTTGGAAAAATGGTTCCAACACTTAGAAAAATAATGGGGCGGGTGAACAGTAACTTGCTCACTGGAATTTGCATTTTCTGCCCGGGCGGAGGTTATAAAAATGGGCATAATTTCTTCGTCCGAACTCCAAACGAGGTGAAACGAAGTGCGTTGGATAGATAACTCACAGGGCTTTCCATGGATATATTATGGGCCACCCAATTCTTTGTGTGCTAAAAGATATGACCCTCCAAAGTAGACCCTCCAAAAAGGCTTCACTTGGAAATTTCGAATTTTGATACGGTTGCTCTAAAATTCGGGTTACACCTATTTCCCACTCCATTTGACCCCCTAAACATGAATATGAAGTTGTATTTTCAAAATAACAAATGGATTTTTAGATATAGCTAAAACAAGTTTCCGGTGACTTCCGAAACACTTTTGGGTCGTTTCAATATCTCCCCCTTGGGAACATTCGTCCCCGAATGTGGAAGAGGCATACAAGACAAGACTTATCAAGAACATATCAGCCCCAACGTGAATGCAAGATTTCATTTAGAACATCACTTCAAAATTTCGAAACTTAGTGTTAAACACCCATAACTCATCATTTTAAACATATATGCATATGAATGATTTAGGGCTGAAACGTAAGACTCAATGGAGTACAAAGGACTTGATTTAATACCTTAGGCTTGAGTGGAGTTGAATAAATAAGGATAACGTCTTTGCATGTCCACTTCGGCCTCCCAAGTTGCACTCTCCACTTGTTGATTCCTCCAAAGCACCTTAATGGACGCCACTTCTTTGCTCCTCAACTTCTTTACTTGTCTATCCAAGATCTGAACCGGGACCTCTTCATATGTCAAATTATCTTCCACGACACCCACAACTTTAAGAGGTACAATAGCGTTAGGATCACCAACACGTTTCCTCAACATCGAGACATGGAACACCGGATGAACTAATTCCATTTCCTTTGGCAACCCCAATTCATAGGCTACTTTACCAACCCTCCTTATTACCTCATAAAGACCAATATACCTAGGGCTCAACTTTCCCTTCTTGCCAAAACAAACCACACCTTTCATTGGAGAAACTTTCAAATAAACCCAATCACCCACTTTGAATTCAAGATCTCTTCTCCTCACATCGGTATAAGACTTTTGACGACTTTGGGCTGTTTTCAACCTTTCCCTAATCATCCTTACCTTCTCAAGAGCATCCATGACCAGATCCGGACCCAACAAGGCCACCTCTCCAACTTCGAACCACCCAACCGGTGACCTACACCGTCTACCATAAAGAGCTTCGAAAGGAGCCATACCGATACTAGAATGATAACTATTGTTGTATGCAAATTCAATCAAAGGAAGATGCAAATTCAATCAAGGGAAGATGATCATCCCAATTACCCTTCAACTCCAAGACACAAGCTCTAAGCATATCCTCCAAGGTTTGAATTGTTCTTTCGGCTTGGCCATCCGTTTGAGGGTGGAAGGCGGTGCTAAGCTTTATCTTTGTACCAAGACCCCTTTGAAAGGATTTCCAAAAGTGAGAAGTAAATTGAGTACCATGATCCGAGATGATAGACAAAGGAATTCCATGTAACCTTACCAATTCATGAATGTACAACTTGGCATACTTTTCAGCTCCATAAGTAGCTTTAACTGGTAAGAAATGAGCCGACTTTATCATCCGGTCAACCACTACCCAAACCGAATCAAAACCTTTTCTAGTCTTGGGCAAACCCACTACAAAATCCATGTTGGTTTCCTCCCATTTCCAAGTAGGTATCTCAATGTCTTGAGTAAGGCCACCCGACCTTTGATGTTCGGCCTTGACTTGTTGGCAACTATGGCAACCCGAAACGAACTTTACAATATCCTTCTTCATGCCACCCCACCAATACACATCCCTCAAGTCTCTATACATCTTTGTTGACCCCGGATGAATAGAATAAGAAGAATTGTGAGCCTCATCAAGGATTCTTTCCCTCACATCAACACAAGGAACACATAATCTACCTTGGTACCTAAGGGCACCATCTCCCCCTTGGGAGAAAACCTCCACCTTACCACTACTCACCAAAGCCTTCAATTCCACCAAAGAAGGATCAAGATCTTGCTTGGCCATCACCTCATCAACCAAGGAAGACCTTGAACCATCAACAACAACCACTCCTCCACCATCCACTTCATCCAACCTAACTCCCAACCTAGCCAATCAGTGAACCTCCCTAGCTAACTCCTTACTACCTTCCTTCACATGAGCCAAACTACCCATGGACACCCTACTCAATGCATCCGCCACCACATTAGCTTTCCCCGGATGGTAGTGCATACTCATATCATAATCCTTAAGGAACTCTAACCACCTCCTTTACCTCAAATTAAGATCTTTTTGTGTGAACACATATTGGAGACTCTTATGATCGGTGAAGATATCGACATGCACCCCATACAAATAGTGACGCCAAATCTTTAAAGCAAAAACCACGGCGGCTAATTCAAGATCATGGGTGGGGTAATTCTTTTCATGAATCTTAAGTTGCCTAGAAGCATAGGCTATAACCTTACCACTTTGCATCAACACACAACCCAAACCAATACGGGAAGCATCACAATAAACCACAAAACCTCCTAACCCATTCGGAAGAGACAAAATAGGAGCGGACACAAGTCTTTCTTTCAAAGTTTGGAAACTTTTCTCACAATCATCCGACCACACAAATTTAGCCTTCTTTTGAGTTAACTTAGTCATAAGGGAGGCAAGAGAGGAAAACCCTTCCACAAATATTCTATAATAACCTGCTAAACCCAAGAAACTCCTTATGTCCGATGGGGTCAAAGGTCTAGGCCAATTCCTAATAACGTCGGTCTTCTTAGGATCTACCTTAATACCATCCTCCGACACCACATGGCCTAAGAAGGCAACTTCCTTCGACCAAAACTCACACTTTTCATACTTAGCATACAACTTCTCTTCCCTCAATCTTTGGAGTACAACCCTTAAGTGGCCCATATGCTCTTCCTCACCCCGGGAATAGATCAAGATGTCATCTACAAACACCACCACAAAAGAATCAAGGTATGGTTTGAAGACCCTATTCATCAAATCCATAAAGATAGCCGGAGCATTAGTTAATCCAAAAGACATCACCACAAACTCATAGTGCCCATACCTAGTCCGAAAAGCCATCTTGGGAATATCACACTCCCTCACCTTCACTTGATGATACCCGGACCGAAGATCAATCTTAGAGAAGTGACTAGCCCCATGCAATTGGTCAAATAAATCATCAATCCTTGGAAGAGGATACCTATTCTTGATAGTTACCTTATTGAGTTGCCGGTAATCAATACACATTCTTAGAGACCCATCTTTCTTTTTCACAAAAAAAACCGGAGCACCCCATGGAAAATGACTAGGTCTAATGAAACCCTTATCTAACAAGTCTTTCAATTGCTCTTTTAACTCTTTCAACTCCACCGGGGCCATACGGTAAGGGGAAATAGAAACAGGTTGAGTATCGGGAAGGAGGTCTATACCAAAATCTATCTCCCTTTCGGGAGGGACACCGGGAAGGTCTTTTGGGAAGACATCTAGAAACTTACTAACAACCGGAATTGACTCAATAGGAGGGACTTTGGACTCTACATCATTGACCCTCACAAGATGGTACAAACACCCTTTAGAAACCAACCTATGGGCTTTAATGCAAGAAATGAATTTCCCCTTCACCACAACATCCCGACTCTCCCACTCAAGGACGGGCTCATTAGTAAATTTAAACTTGACTCTACGAGTTCTACAATCAATAGAAGCATAATATGCATGCAACCAATCCATCCCAAGAATAACATGAAAATCCACCATGTCCAACTCAACAAGATCACAAGGCAACACTTTATTCAATATGCAAACCGGACAATTTCTATACACTTTTCTAGCAATAATAGAGACACCAATAGGAGTAGACACTTCATATGACTCGTGCAACAACTCCGACTCAACATGAAATTTTCTAGCAATAAAGGGGGTAACAAAGGAAAGGGTGGCACCCGGATCAATCAAAGTATAAACATCAAGATCAAAGATTTGCAACATACCGGTCACCACATCGGGGGTCTCCTCAACACCTTGTCTACCGTGCAAAGCATAAAATCGGTTGTGCCTTGGGGCACCACTTTGAGAAGCACCTCTACCCAAAGGAGTAGTATTAGCCTTTCGAACCTTGCCATGAATCTTGGGACAATCCATCTTCTTGTGACCAATTTCCCCACATTCGTAGGATGCACCCACACCCCTCATACAAGAACCCCAATGCTTCCTCCCGCAATTAGAACATGGTGCATTCGGAGCACCCACACCCACTCCTTGGGGCCTAGAAAAGTTGTTCACAAACCCTCTACTAGCAACATGAGAGGACCCTTGGCCTTGGAAAGGCCGACCTCCTCTAGAAGGCCCACCACCAAAACGAGCCCTCTTAGCCTCATGTCCCCTCCTCTTCCTCAATTTTTCCTCCTCCATTTGCTCGGCATAAGTCATTAACCGGGACAAATCCATATCACCAATGAGCATCGCGGAACGGCACTCCTCACTAATCTAATCGGAGACACCCATCACAAATTTTTTCATCCTCGACCTAGAGTCGGCCACCAAGTGAGGTGCATACTTAGAGAGTTGGGTAAATTTGAGGGCATACTCCTTCACACTCATAGCCCCTTGTTTCAAGTTCATAAATTCCACCAACTTTGCCTCCCTAAGCTCCAGAGGGAAGAACCTATTAAGAAAAGAAAGCTTAAATTCCTCCCACAACACCACGTAGGCACTTCCCTTTTCACCCTTCCATTGATCAAACCAAATTTGAGCAACACCCTTGAGTTGCTAAGCCGATAACTCCGCCTTCTCAATAGCCCCAACACCCATAATGGTCAAGATTTTGCATACCTCATCAATGAATTCTTGTGGATCCTCATCCACCTTTGAACCATGAAAAATCGGAGGGTTTATCCTAATAAAATCTCTCACCCTTGCCCCCGGGATGGTAGCTTGGGGAGCTTGGGCTCCTTGTTGCACTTGGTTGGCTACCACTTGTGCAAGCATGGTGAGTGCATCGCGGAGCTCACTATTGGTGGGTTGTTCCTCCGGTGATCGGGCTCGTCTTCCTCTCCTATTTGGCATGACGATCTAGCATTTCAAAGAACAAGCATTAGGGAGGAATCACTTATTACACTCTAAGCACAACATAGAATGGGAAGAAGGGAAACCTTTCCTACAAACGTTTCATAGCCTCCCACCCATAGTCGTGGCGCGCTTCACAACCATGAATAGGAATCTACTCAACGCGGTGTGTTGGACTCCGAGGATCAAACAACCTAGTGCTCTGATACCAAGCTTGTCATGACCCAAACCTAGGGCCTAAACGTGACATGGCGAATGAGGAACCCGAAGGAACCCCAAACAAGCCTCTCGAACTTGTCATCACACTTCATCGGTCGCGGAAGTACAATCAACATTAAATAAAGCGAATTAGCGACTAAGGGCAACCCATTTCAAAATAATATCATAGATTAAGAGTCAAGCTCGTTTGCAAAATACTTGTCCAACGTACACCTCTACATATATCGATAGAACGGGGGCCATGACATACTACCGGCTCCCCTCATAGTCAAATACAAATACAAGCTAAGATCTCAAAACATAGGAGTAGGAAACATAACATAGTCCTCGAATCATTGAGGACTCACCAACAATCCCGGATAAGCACCGCACTAGCCACGTGGATGGAGAGAAGGGTCAAGAGTGGCTCCGGTCCCTACATGGTAACATCATGTAGGCAAAATATGCGTTAGTACTTTGGAATGTACTAAGTATGTGGGGTGCAATGCAAGAATAGATAAGATACATAATCGAAATGCAAGAGATGGGTCATTAGACATAGAATATATATTCAAGATGCATTTGCATAATCAATGTATAGTCAAATATGTTTAAGTAAATCCATCTTCATAATAGGCACCATATCTGAAGTTGAGCCAAGTAAATTGATGACGCATAAACCCCTCATCTGGGTGAAATAAGTATTATCCCTTATTTCTGGATAGTGGCAATCCCACCTTGCCACACTAGGTGGATATGAGTACTTATCCCCCATATCATGGATAGTGACAATCCCACCTTGCCACCCTAGGTGAATATGAGTACTTATCCCCCATATCATGGATAGTGACAATCCCACCTTGCCACCCTAGGTGAATATGAGTACGTATCCCCCATATCATGGATATCCGGCTCTTCACCCCCGGACCGGGCATGGTTGTGCAACACTTTATATAGGAATTTACAATAGGCTCTAATGCAATTCTCATGTAGAAATGAATATATACACGAGTTTAGTTTATCATCAAAATGTCATCGTAACATCATTCACATCTTATCTCAAGCTTTAAAACATCAATTCCTCTTAATTCCATAATTGGACATTTTATCAAATACCTTGTGGGCATGCAGTGGGGATCAAAGAATGTGTAAAATGGAGTAGGACTCATGCAGTAAATCAGTGAACCAACCATCAATGAATACTTTGACATATTCCCAAGACAACATGTAAAGCCCCACATCAATCCCAAGTTTAGATTCAAGTTCTAGAGTGACAACATGTTCAAGACATTCACCTTCCCATGCTAGAATTTCACTGTGCAGAAAATTTATACAATGAACAAGACCAATGTGTAAATCTTCACTTAAAATCATGAAATAATGAGTAAGATTAGGGTTTAGGCACTATGGTTTAAAGGACCCATGAGTTCAACACCACATACCTTGAGCTCTTATGAAGGCCTTGGAAGTGTCTTCAAAGGAGGCTTGAAACTTGGAGCAAGGACCTCTTCAATCTTGATGAAGTTTTTGGAGGGTTTTGGCTTGAGTTCTTGAGAGAAATATTTCTAAGTGTGGGAAATGTCTTTTAGGAAATGTTTTAAATTTCTAAGTGTGGGAAATGTCTTTTAGGAAATGTTTTAAGGAATGGGAACTGATTTAGTGCTATATAGGAAATAAAATTCGTCTTTAGAAAAACGGTTCCAACACTTAGAAAAATAATGGGGCGGGTGAACAGTAACTTACTCACTGGAATTTGCATTTTCTGCCCGGGCAGAGGTTACGAAAATGGGCATAATGTCATCGTCCGAACTCGAAACAAGGTGAAATGAAGTGCGTTGGATAGCTAACTCACAGGGCTTTCCATGGATATATTATGGGCCACTCAATTCTTTGTGTGCTAAAAGATATGACCCTCCAAAGTAGACCCTCCAAAAAGGCTTCACTTGGAAATTTCGAATTTTGATACGGTTGCTCTAAAATTCAGGTTAGACCTATTTTCCACTCCATTTGACCCCCTAAACAATAATATGAAGTCGTATTTTCAAAATAACAAATGGATTTTTAGATATAGCTAAAATAAATTTCCGGTGACTTGCGAAACACTTTTGGGTCATTTCAGTTGCTTTCAGTGTCCTCTGTGTAGTGCTCTTGGTTTTCAAATATAGACATATTTCATTTTCTTAAAATTGATCGATAATAAAATAGTGTTATGTACATAAAACTGGAAAGAAGGGAATATCTGAAATGTTTAATACCAAAAGTCATTTTGTTTTCCCTTTTTAAACTCATTGTGAAGTCAAATTTACATTGTGAAGATCATAAAACATAGATTATATATTTCTTAGTGCTCATATTTTTTTTTCAGGAAAATCTACGTTATATAAACAAATTAAGCAGCATATGGATTTACAGATTATTCAAAATAAGTTAGAACAAAATGTTTATTAGAACTTGAAAATCACCAGCTTCTTTAGAGATCTCTTATTGATGTTCAACAACGCCATTGCTTATTACCCAAATAAAACTCTTCAACATTCTGCTGCGCTTGAACTCAGAGCCATTGTTAGGAGAGAGATGGGAAAGAAACCCTTATTTTGTCGCGAAGTTGTGTGTGGATTAGTTGCAGCAGGTAACCCAATGTTGCCCAAACAAAAAATTGGAGAGAAGGGCACATAATGCACGTAATAAAGCTCAAGAACGCGAGTCATTGGTCAAGAGGAGTGCGAGACTGAGAAATAAGACTTGAAAATTCAAGAGCGGTCCAAATTATGATTGTAAAGGGCAACAAAAAAGAAGAACAAAGAAAAGATAAGGATTTTTGGGAATAACGAGTGGAGCTTACTAGAAGGTGGTCGAGTTTATAGATGATTTTTAGGTGTTTTAAATTTCTTTTGTTTTGTTGATATAGTAACGTTTTATAGTTTATTATCAATATAGATTGGAGACTATAATTAATCTCCTAACCCTCATCAAGTGCCTTTTTTCTCTAGGTTGTGTTTTTGAACATAAAAATGTCATATAATTAAATTAACAAAATTCAGTTGGTTATTTGAACAATTGTTTGGTATATGATTTGCATCGACCTTTTTTGTTTTTTTGACCCCCCAAAAGAATTTAAACTTAAAATTACCTGATTTTTCGATAAAATCATCCTACAAAGTTTTCTTTTATTTTTTAATAAAACTATCTGATCACTCGAAGAATATCTCCAGTAGGGAGCAAAAGATAAATATGAACTCTTAACCTTTTCGTACCATCTTTGTTGGAAATTGACATAATGACATAAACATTTGTTCTGTGTGTTTTTTCCAACTTTATACCGCTATAGCAGCCTTTTATTAACATAAAAATACTCAACATTTGTTCTTTGTTTATGTTTATTTATTCTTAATTATTTTTTTATGTTATTCCTCCCTTTTCTGGTTGATGCTTAAATTAAATGTTTATGATTCATATGTGAAAATGAATATCATTTTCTTTTTCTAGAAGAGATTTATACCACACCTTAACAAAGTGAGTTAAGCATTGTATCTAAAGACTAAGATATATTATCATTAATTCCTAATTAAAGGGGAAAGATACACAACATACTCAGGTTAGTTATAAATTTTTGTACTTTCTTTGATTGATATTGGAAAAGATATGAAGAAAATTATTGGTGTGATCTTTAATTAATTTGTATTTGTTGTTTATGCTGCAATATTATCAAGACTTAACATACAAATTTGAGTGGATGGTTATGTAACTCTGTTGAGACTATACTATTTTTTAAATCGTTGTCTGTTATTGTGCTTAAATTTAATAGATAATACTACGTACATATTTAAGATGAAACACAAAATATGGTGCAAGACGCAAATAAAATGGGCAATTTAGTGTAGAAAGAAAAAGTTGATGACAATATAAAAGTATGTATGCTTCGATTTGATTTGATTTGTTTGTAATGAATTTTCATCCGAAATTTGTTATTCTTTTTCTTAAAGGTTTAACATAACATTGCATATAATAAAAGTTTATTTTAAAATTATTGTATAAGGTTACTTAGATTACTTAATCATACAGTTGCAGATATATATATAAGTTTTACATAATGTAATTTTAAAATATGGTTAGTAAAATAATAATAGTTAATGCAACCATAAGATGCATATTAAATCTATACATGTACATCATTATATATGTAAATTATTCTCTGTTTCAAACAAGAATAGTCATCATAACAATAACAACAACAACAACATACCAGTGGAGTCCCACAAGTAGGGTCTGGGGAGGGTATAGAATGTACGCAGACCTTACCGCTACCTCATAGAAGTAGAGAGGCTGTTTCCTGGAATCGTTCTCAACAACCCATAAGCAGAATACTAGATATGATGAAACGAAAAGGAAAAGAAATGCATAGGAAGAACGATTACTAAACCAAAACACATGATAGTATGTAAATACAATAAATTTTTCACACATGATACAAATTAAAGATACCAGAAGATAAAATGACTCAACACAACACTGCCCTACAATATCCCATGGCTAGACATCAGCCTAACCCTGCTAACTTATTAATCTTCTACTCTAATTCACGATCTCCACTCCACTCCTTCCTATCTAAGGTCATGTCCTCGGTGAGATCAAGTCTAGCAATATCCTGTCTAATCACTTCTCCTCAGTACTTCTTCGGTCTACCTCTACTTCTCCTAGTGACTACTAAATCCAAACTCTCGCACCTCCTTACAGGAGCATTGGTACCTCTTCTTTGCACATATCCAAACCATCGCATTCTCGCTTCCCTCATCTTGTCAGCCACCGGGGCCACCTCTAGCTTCTCCTGAATAGTCTCATTCCTAATCTTATCCCTCCTTGTGTGTCCACACATCCATCTCAGCACCCTCATCTCTGCGACGTGCATCCTCTGAACATGTGCATTTTTTATTGGCCAACACCCCACCCCATACAATAAAGATGGTCTAACCACCATTCTGTAAAACTTACCTTTGAGTCTAGGTGGTATCTTCTTGTCACACAATATTCCAGAGGCAAGCCTCCATTTAGACCATGCTGCCCCAGTACGATGTGTGACATCACCGTCGATATCGCCATTACTCTGGATGATGGACCCCAGGTACTTAAAGTTTTTCCTCTTGGGGATAGGTTGAGTAGCTAGCTTCACATCAATGTTTGTTTCATCCCTCGCGACACTGAATTTGCACTCCAAGTAATTTATTTTGGTCATGCTCAGTTTGAATCCTTTAGACTCCGGGACGTGTCTCCACGCCTCCAACCTATCATTAACTTTAGTCCGAGTCTCATCAATCAATACTATGTCATCTGCAAAAAGCATACACCATGGAACCTCCTCCTGGATAGATCGCGTCAGCTCATCCATCACTAGGGCAAACAGGAAAGGGCTCAACACATATCCTTGATGGAATCCTATCTCAACAAGAAAGTATTCTGAGTCTCCTCCCACTGTTCTCACCCAAGTTTTGGCTCCGTCATACATGTCTTTAATTGCCCTGATATATGTCATTGGAATACCTTTCACCTCCAGGCACTTCCATAGGACATCCCTTGGAACTTTGTCATAGGCCTTCTCGAGATCAATGAACACCATACGAAGGTCCTTCTTTCTTTCCCTATATATCTCCACTAATCTCCGAAAAAGGTGAATTGCTTTAGTAGTCGACTGCCCCGACATGAATCTAAACTGATTCTCCAAAATAGACACCACCTTTCTCACCCTCATCTCCACCACTCTCTCCCAGACCTTCATAGTGTGACTTAACAACTTGATACCCCTGTAATTGTTACAGTTCTAAATATCCCCTTTGTTCTTGTACAATGGAACCTTTGTACTCCTCCTCCATTCATCAGGCATCTTGGTAGTCTTCATAATAGCATTGAATAGTCTAGTCAACCACTCTATGCCATCCTTGATTATGTTCTTCCAAAAATCTATCAGAATCTCATCGAGTCCAACTGCCCTCCCTCTCTTCATCCTACTGATAGACCTTCTAACCTCCTCAGCTCTGAATCGCCTACAATAATTGAAATCACGATAACTTTCGGAGTCTGTCAGCTCACCCAGCTCGATGATCCTATCGCTTTTTTCATTTAAGAGATTTATGAAAATAAGTTTGCCACCTTATTTTAATGGAAGTGTCATCCACCAACACCACACCCTCCTCATTCTTGATGCACTTCACTTGGTCCAGGTCACAAGCTCTCCTTTCTCTCACTTAAGCAAGCCTATACAATCTCGTCCCTGCCTTTATCACTTAGCTCCTCACACACGCGCTCAAAAGTTGTTGTCTTAGCACTCGTCACCGCTATCTTTGCTTTTGACTTAGCCATCTTATATGTCTCCTTAAGCATTCGCTTTTCATCTTCATCCCTACACTCCAGCCACTTCGTGTAAGCAACCTTCTTATTTTTTACTTTGGCCTGAACTTCTTCATTCCACCACCAGTCGCCCTGACGTCCATAAAAGGCCCCTCTCGAAACCCCTAATACCTCGGTAACTACCTTTCCAAAGAACCAGCAGTAGTATCCCACATATTGTTCATATTTTCGCCACTACTCCACGCCTTTAAGTCTCTCAACTTATCTTCCATCTCTCGGGAAAGGACAAGAGTAAGGCATCCCCATCTAATCCTCGGTTGGGCATAAATAACCTTCTTCTTCTTTTTTCTTTTGATCTCTAAATCCATTACTAGAAGTCTATGTTGAGTGGAAATATTTTCACTCGGAATAACCTTGCAATTCTTACATAGACTTCTATCACACTATCATAGAAGTAGATAATCTATCTGAGTCTTAGCTACCGTACTACGGAATGTAATCAAGTGGATTTCCCTCTTCAGGAAACATGAGTTAATAATAACTAATTCAAAGACTTTGGTAAAATTCAAGAGAGATGTCCCCCCTCTTTTCCTCTACCCAAAACCAAAGCCTCTATGAACATGCTCAAACCCACTACTGGTAGCCCCGATATGCCCATTGAAGTCACCCCCTATGAAGATTTTTTCTGTCTCCGATATGCCTCGCACAACCTCATCCAGATCTTCCTAAAATAGCCTTTTGACTTCCTCATCTAGGCCTACTTAGGGTACATAAGCACTAGCAATGTTCACTACATGTCTACCAACCACGAGTTTGATAAGCATCATCCTATCATTAACCCTCCTAACCTCAACCAAATAATCCCTAAGGTCCTCGGCTACTAGGATACCTACACCATTTCTATCCCTAGACCCACCCGAATACCACAACTTCAACCCATCCACATCCCGAGCTTTGGTACCTACCCATCTGGTCTCCTGAACACATGCTATATAAATATGCCTTCTCTTAAGACATTTCACTAGCTCTATGAATTTTCCTGTTAATGATCCTATACTGCACGACGCTATCCTTAACTTACAAAAGCCCGTGACCCTCTCTCCACCCCTGCCCCTTACCCCCGACCCCACCCCCAATTGACGACATGACCCTAATCTATCATTCGATCCTAACGCCACTAAACTTAAGGAGTAATAAACTATGCAACCCAACACTCTACACAGGGAAATACGATACACTACTTACTAAAGACAATAAGAAAAACAAGTAAAGATATCCACTATACTAAGTATGAATATAAAGGCCACACAAAAAGCAACTCAAATACCATAACACAATAGAATAAAGTATACTAATATGTAGAACAATCAAATTAAACAAAGAGCAACGTAAAAGACTCCCTAAACAAAAATTAGACATCAATAAGCAACAGCTGAGCCAAAAATCCACAAGAAAGTCCAGAACAATTAGCCAAAAATCAGATGCTTAGTGCCAAAATAGGAGAGAACAGATAAGCTGATGGGAAACATGAAATCACAGACAGGAAATAATGCCAAAACAGGAGATAACACAGGAAGAAAGATATGAGAAAATGGAGGATATCACCTGAGTAATCTGACTAGAAAATTAACTATACTCGTCGCCGGAGATGACGTTGCCGGAATCTTACACTTGTTGGCTAGAGAAAATTAATTGTACTCGTCACCGGAGCTACATGTGTATTGATGAGGATGGGTACAATCCTCCCTTTACACAATTCAGGCAAGGAGTGACTCATTGAGTGCTAGTATATGTGGGTTATTACTACTCTATGGTTTTCATATGGCATATTGTGCAGGTTAACATTAGCTTTCTTTCATGTTGCATGCCCGCATACTAGTATATTCAAATGTACTAATGCATACTCTATGCCTACATAATTTTACCATGTAGGGATTATGTGTTACGATCATCCATCGCTTGATGGGTAGCTCGAATTCGGAGAGTTGATATTATGGTGAGTCCTATCTTCCAAGGATAAACCACCTTCCATCTACCTATGTTGTTTTCCGTTTATCTTCTTAATTGAGGATGAGCTCAGGACATTTGTTGGCCCCCGTCCCATCTTATGACTATTGTTGGATATCTTGTAGACTCTCAGAGATTCTATATGTTACGTGTTGTATTTGAAGGTTATGATTTCAGTTATCTATTGATTTGTCTATTATGGATTGACTATGAGAATTATGATATGTATGTATGTTTTATGTAGAAATGTGAAAGATCTTAAGCCTCGTATTGCCCCCCATAGTGTAAGTCATACTTACCTGCCCCTTAGTTCTTATGTGCTATGTGCTACGTGAATCCATGTAAACCCCTTTTTCCTTCAATATCTCCATAGCGTGAGTCCTACTTTCCCATCCCTTAGAACTATGTGTTTACTATTTTAATGTGCTTCCGAATCGATGATGTGGATTTGGATACTTTGAGGCTTATTTGGGGACTCTCAGGTTCCCATTCGCTGTGTCACATCTAGGCCCTAGGTCCGGGTCGTGACATAATCATACGATAATTTTACATTTACCCTTCACATAAACTTGTAATTTGTTGATTTACCAATATTTAATCAAAATACTTTATTTTTATAATTTTAACAACAATCAGATTTAAACGTGCAATGCACGTGAAGAGAAACTAGTGTTTCCAAAAGAGGTAATTTCTTAGTTTGTTACAGTTTCAAGACTTGCATTTTATTTTACTTTTGCGATATAGAATTATTTTAGTAACGAAACCGAAATTTTTAGATATTATTGCTTCATCCTTTGCTTTCAATAGTTTGGCGCAACTAAAATTGTTAAGCCTGCCAAAATATTGTTATTGTCACCCCAAAGACTCCTACTTGTTTTAGAGTGAAAAGTAAACTTTCATTGAGGTTAAGGTGGGAGGAGGGAGGGTGAGTTCCTCTTCCCTCTGGCTGGAACTTCCAAAAACAATGGAGCTAAGTTTTTCAAGAAAGCATAATTTCTTAGTTTGTTATAGTTTCAAGACTCGCATTTGTTTGCTTCTTTGCTATTTTAGAATTTTAGTAGTAACAAAACTGAAATTTTTTGATGTTCATTTTTAGAATTTTAGTAGTAACAAAACTGAAATTTTTTGATGTTCATTGTTTCTTGTTTTGTTTTTGATAGATTTGGCACCACTAAAATTGTTACACCCATCAAAACATTGTTATTGTCAACCCCCCAAGACTACTACTTGTTTTAGAGTGAAATGAAGAACTTCCAATGAGGACAGGTGGGATAGGGGTGAACTCCCCCTCCCTCTAGTAGGAACTTCCAGAAATGTTGGAGCTAAGTGTTTCAAAAAGAGGTTATTTCTTAGTTTACTACAGTTTCAAGACTTGTATTTTATTTTGCTTCTTTGTTGTTTTAGAATTTTGATAGTAAAACTAAGACTTTTAGGTGCTCATTGTTCATGATTTAATTTTGATGGATTTGTCGTGAAAATCTTGTATAGAAGATCTTCAAAAAGAAAAAAAAAACAATATTGTTATGGTGAAATTTCAAATTTAGGTAAACCATTTTTAGCCTATCTTGACCCAATCCATCTCAACAAAAGTAACCTTTGGGTGGGGTAATGACCACCAAATTGCCCCATACATTCTTCTAAGAAGGAGGCTGGTTTCAAACTCCAGTTTAAACATAAAGTGCACTCCATGCTAATGTGCTTTGGATGATCAACATCTCAGGGTCAGGCACAAACAAATACAATTTATTCATTGACTCGACCATTTTGACCTACCAAAATTCGCCAATGCACTTATTTTTTTACCCATCACTTTGACCATCTTGACTCAATTTATCTCAACACAAGTAACTTTTGGTTAGTTAATGACCTAACAATTTATTTATTTAATCATCTTGACCCATCCAAATTCAACTCAACCCATCATTTGACAGATATAGGCTTCCACTAAATCTTGGAAACTGTAATTGATCCACTAAGTAGGTCAACTTAGATGAGTGAGCTAAATTGTATTTTGTTATGATGAATGGTTTTCAAGTGTGTTAAAATATTATCTCATTTGAGTGATGTGTACTTTGTGTGCTATTATTTCAACTAAAATCTCATTAGGAAAACTTGTGCAAAAATAATCGTTTTGTCGGAAGCGGGAGCAAAATTCTTGTGGGGTGTCAAGATTTTTAATTTGATATTGTGTAAAAATTTCTTATCATCAAGTTATGGTGATGGTAAATCTTTTGATCATAAATTTTGACGAGTTTTCATACAAAAAGTTACGGTGATCATCAGAATTTTGACCATAAGCCTGGATGAATCACTATAATCTTTTTAGCAATATTGACAATCTTATATTGATTAATTTATCTCTTGACTTTTTTTTTTTGATATTTTGATCCCTACTGGTACTGTTGAGCTTTGTCCATTTAAACTTTATAGTTTCAGGAAAATCAAATAATTTTCTTGCTATTAAACTAAACTATGCTCTAAACAACTCAATGATTTATATGCTTTTTAAAATTATAATGTCACAACCATAAAATAATTTAAGCTTTAATAATACTATCCTAAAATTGCTATATTACACGAATCAAAAAACTAATTTCAAATTCTTATATTATTCAAAATAGAATTACACACTTTATTTTGCACGTCTAGCCATTGTGCATACTCCAAATTACAGCCAGAAATATATTCTTACGAATGCCATTTCTAGAAGATTTGAATCTTCGCATGAGGTACTCTAATTTAAGGATGACACATATATGCTAGGTTGGAGAAGAAAATTTGAAGAAACTGCTAGGTTAGAGAAGAAAATTTGAAGAAACTTCTAAGCTCAAGCAAGTAAAATAATTTAACTTGTCATGTATTTTGTTCACAATCTATATGACACCTTTTCGTACTTGTAACTTTTTACTCATCTCCTTCCCCTGTCATATCATCTCTTTCTTCTTTCCATTGTCACTAACACTTCAATAACCAAAAACACACTCGTTAGTTTTCATGAAAAAGAACCTACAAACTTTCTAAACAAGGAACACCAAAAAGTTATATTTATGCAGATAATCACAAATAAATGAATAGCATACAAAAACAAGAGATCAAAATATATAAGTGCCCATATTTTTGGTGGAATCCTCTACCACAAATAAGTATTATTTTCTCCGTCCCAATTGTTGTCACTTGTCAGTCCTCCTCTTGATAAATACGTTCTCATTTTATTATTTTCTCGGTTTGAACTCAGAATTCATTGGATGAGAAAATACCAAAAACTAAATAACGAAAAGCGCAAAAAGAAATAAGAGGTTAAAAAGTAAAACCAGAAGTAGCAACAAAAGCAAGGAAGAAAGCTATCATCAATAATATAATAAAGAAGGATACATCATGTAATGAAGAAGAAATTAAGAGATGAAACCTTACAGTGCTACTCCAAAATATGAACATAGCTAGTCACAACACTACCGAAGGTAATATATGTCCATCATCTCAACTTTGCACGTTCATTTTATGATTAGCGGTGTGATTATGCCAATGGTAAGCATCTATTTCATAATGACAATAGACGCTACACAAAGAATAGTAATTTTGTAAGAACAAAGCATGTCGTAGCAAAGTAATAGGTTATGTCGTAACTACGGTCCCTATTATATCTTCTTATTGAATATGTTTACGAAATCTTATTATAAGTTCAATTTTAGTACACTATCAATCATTGATTATCAAATTAATTTTTATCAATTCATAGGATCATTAATTCTGTAAACGAATCAAAGAAAGATTTAAAGTGTAAGGTTGACCGAGATGAGAATAGAAATTTTTTGACATGTACAACTATTTCATTCCCAGGAAATAGAGTTGATTGAAATTTCATCAAATAATTATTAACTTAAGACGTAAAGAAGCAAGGAATGAAGATTCTCAATAAGAACAGAAAAGTGAAAGATAAGAATTTCCATAAACAACAATATACTCAGGGAAATCCCACAAGTGGAGTTTAGGGACGGTAAAATGTATGCATAAGTCCTTTCTATAGCTATAAAAAAATGGTCGAAGGTATAATTGATAAGTAGGGTCCCTTCCATCAATCTATCATCCTCGTGTACTTTTACTTGTTGCACCTTCTTCATTATAGGAGATTCAAAACAAGGGGAGGATTTTCTACCTTTAAATCCATTACATAAGTATTGAGCACGAGAAGGGGTTCAATATTTACTAGGCTCTTCCACTTTGGAAGTCAAATGGTTAGGGAACATTTGGTCATCGTGCATGAGAGTTCAACCAGAGAATCATCAAATTTGATTTCACATTTTTGGAGGAGAGAACTTTTAAGGGTTACTTTATTTTTAGTGATCAAGCAACGCCCCGTACTATCACTACCTACCATAGATGAAATTTTGATTGATTATATTCCTAGATAATCCAAATGTGAGCAGTTGTGGAAGGAGGATGAAAAGTACTTTTATATGAGGAATTCACATAAATCTCAATTCCATTTTTTAACTGTTGAAAATATTCCAATACTTTCTACATTACCTCGAAAAATTTATTCTAGAATTTTAAAATTTTCTTTTGATTTTAAAAGTGGTCAAAAAAGAGAAACTTGTTTATGGGGATAATCAAAGGAGACTCTTCAATTTTTTACCTATAAGATGTTAATTGCTCTATTCCGAATCACACATATTCATTACACATTACTATTAGATCCCTAATATATATTAAAATATTTAAAATATTTAAGATATTAGTATTGGATTACTTAGCATTGTGTGTTGCTGCACAGTTTGGGGTGTGCAGGAGCTATTACTGCCCAGAAGCTTAATGTAAACTGTCACTTGACTTGGACCACAGTGATCCATAACCTATGTAAAAAATGCAGGACATAAGAGAAAACTTGTACTTCCATTACTAATCTCTTTTTTTTTTTTTCTATATTAAAGCATTTGGGTAACCTATTAAGTATTGAGATGTTAAATACTAGAATTTTGGTAATTTTGAATGATACTAATTGTAACTTTATAAGTTGTTGCACTTTTCTTGAGGAAGTAACTCGTCTCGTAGAGTTTCATAAAATTTTTGCATCCTTAAATTGTCCCTATGTCACGCCCTAAACCCCATTAAGGCGGACTGGCACCCATTGCCGACAAGGCTCAGGAGAACCAACATATAACTATACACCTGCTATGAATATTTAAGAAGTTTCCATACTCAATATGCTGTCAAAAGAAAGTAAATTGTACTAACCAACCAAAAGTAAATGCATAAGACTAGGCCGTTGGAGCCACGATGTCTATAATACGCTATTTGACTACACTTTAATTTACATAATCTACAAAGCCTCTAAGTAAGGAACAATATCCAAATGGGTCGGGACAGGCCCCGCTTCATGACCAACTATACGATACAAAATATAAGTTCTAAACACATAAGCCCCGAAGCAACCTGGAGCTTAGTAATAGCAGCTGGAAGTCCTGTACTCTTACTGGGGAGATCTAGTAGCTCCTGTACCTGCAGCATGAAATGCAGGTCCCCCGTAAGGGACGTCAGTACGAGATAATGTATTGAATATGTAAGGCAGGAAATACTGTACATGAAATAAGAACTCAGATGAAATCACATGCTGGTGTGTAAGGATGAAAAGACCACCTTTAGTCATACTGTGGAATCATGTACTTTATGTCTTTTTATTTCTGTATCTTTACTGTATAATCTGTGCACAATATATCATGTAAATGACCAGCTGATCAGTGGTAAATCTGTAATGGGATCGACCCTGGCTAGGTGATTCCTTCACCCCTCGGGCTACCACCCAAATGAGATCGACCCTGGCTAGGTGATTCTTCCACCCCTCGGGCTACCACTCATTTATAAGCAACTGTAAGTTATCTTTTATTTACTTTGAGATGGTTCTTTTGGTGGTCATAACCTTTAGAACTGTAGGAATATAGACATGTGACATATGAACAACCATACAAGGTAATACCACAATGGAAAGAGAGATACACAACTAATGAACCGTATCGGAGATTAAACAATACATAGACTTTGTTTGGTAAGAAGGAACTCATGTATATTTGGTATTCAGGTACATATGCAGGTTGACAATGACTATGCATGGGTACATATGAACATGGTAAAGAGTGGGGACACGGTTAGCAGCCATGTCGGAGTTTGTACGTGCCTTTATGGGCTAAGGAAGATTACAGATTTCATGCCAAGTAATAGGGAATCAAGTAGCCTTACATACCTCGCTGTACTATGTCGTTATTATCTCGGAGTAGTATCCTTTTCCTCCAAATACTTATCTACAACATATTAGGTAATAATACTAGTGTTAGCAACTAATAAACACGTCTTAGTAATCCAATTTCACCCAAAAATAATATCCGGGCAGCAAGCTCGAAATTAGCACCTAGAGTATTCTTTCAACATTTCCACTCCTAGTCGTATTTTCTAACACACATTCCTATATAAATATCATATCCAGCTATGTTTAGTCCCATAACAGCATTACAACAACTCATATAATACAACATACAACAACTCTACGCAACACGTAAGTAGACAACGCAACATTGCGTCCTTCCGCTACATTTCGACGTCAACCATTCCAAATCCGTTCCAACCTCAACCAAACTGTCCTCAACATATTTACACACAATTACAGTCCTAAACCAGTCCAAAAACAGTCCCTAAGTAGATGAAAAACATGAGACAACAATTCCCAAAAACAGTCCACAAATTCTTACTAATGACCGGAATTAAGACATCATTTAAGAACTTGTTTTCGTGGAAGATACAAGTGGTCCAGCAGCCTTCTTACATCATTACAGACCCAAGACTTCTTAAAAACATATATATTACATCATAACTCAGCCAACCAACAAGATAAAAGTCTCTTATTTAACAAGAAAAGTGAACCACAAAATTGGAACACATGCTGTCCCAAAATTCCTGCACAATACAACCAATATACTCTTCATGTTTTTCATGGAAAAATTATACCAAACCATGGGTATTTTTACTTACCTTAACCCTCAAGTATTAGGTTCTATTCAAGAACCCTAGAAGTGTGTCTTGGCTGCTTTAGAAAATGAGGAAAGAGCAAGAAGAAACTTAGAGAGAAAATCTGAAATTTGGCTTAAGAAAATGGCTAAAAGTTGCTGCTGGTTGCTCCCTTTTATAGGCCTCTTTTGGCCGACTTTATTTTGGGGTTTTAGCGTTATTTTAATAAGGTTATGGGGTAGCAGCTTGACCCTTTCATTTGGGCCTTATTGGGCTTCAAATGGGATGGGCTTTATTGCAAACATTTCTTCCCTAAGCCCACTTAGTTTGGGCTTTAGTTTTGAAATGGATTGTAATTGTAATTTGGCCCTTTTCTTATCCATCTTGGGCTGCAAATATTGTCCTTTTATGATGCCAAACCATGGGCCCAAATGACATCCTTAACTCGGGGTTTATTCTTTATCGGACATGAATAAATTCGGTGTTGGGCCTTGTCTCCGTTTACCGAGCTTATTTAAGCTAAGCACGTAGGTGACTCACCTACTAGCTTGCTAAGTCCCACAAGCACCTCAATTATTTTACTTCATTTAAGGTCACACTCTCCTTAACTCGACTTAAAAATTATATACGCTCGGTCATCTTAAGCGTTAGACGTACATATAGCCCTTTAATCTAAAAGTCACGCACTTTTAAAAATATGTGTGGATTTGACCTTGCCATATCATGTCTCATCTGTGTTAGACTAGTATATGTAAGATGTGGGGTGTTACATCCTCCCCCCCTTAGGAACATTCGTCCCCGAATGTAAGCATAATTGAATAGGTTAAACAAGTTCGAACTTCTGTGTAAACAAACTTTTGAAAACATAATAAGAATTCATATTCACGTACCTACTACTCCTTCAATTCTGTATCTTGGACTTCCTCTTTAGCTTCAAATAAATAGGGGTATTTAGACCTCATTGCTTCTTCAGCCTCCCACGTTATCTCTTCTACCTGTTGGTTCCTCCAAAGCACTTTTACTGAAGGTATTTCCTTATTACTTAGCTTTCTAACTTGATGATCTAGAATAGCAATAGGTACCTCTTCATAGGTGAGATCTTCCATAACCTGCATATCTTCAATAGGAGTAATACGAGATGGATCACCTATGCATTTTCGAAGCATTGAGACATGAAAAACTGGATGAACCATTGAAAGCTCCTGGGGTAGCTCTAATTCATATGTAACCTGTCTAAACCTTTTAATAATCTTATATGGCCCTATGTAATGTGGGCTTAGTTTCCCTTTCTTACTAAATCTCATAACACCTTTCATTGGAGACACCTTTAAGAATACCCAATCTCCTACTGAGAACTCCAGTCCTCTTCTTCTAGCATCTGCATATGATTTGTGACGGCTTTGGGCTGTTTCTAGCTGTTGTCGTATTACCTTGACTTTTTCCATGGCTTGTTGGACTAGTTCTGGACCAAGCAAGGTGGTTTCACCCACTTCAAACCATCCTACTGGTGATCTACATTTCCTTCCATACAAAGCCTCATACGGTGCCATCTTGATGCTTGAATGGTAGCTATTATTATAGGCAAATTCAATAAGTGGCAAATGGTCCACCCAACTACCTTTGAAGTCCAATGCACACGCCCGCAACATATCTTCAAGTGTTTGAATGGTGCGTTCTGCTTGACCATCTGTCTGCGGGTGGAAAGCTGTACTTAAATTTACTTGTGTCCCTAAGCTCCTCTGGAAGGATTTCCAAAACTTTGCGGTGAATTGAGCTCCCCGATAGATATAATGGATATTGGAATCCCATGTAGCCTAACTATCTCTTTGAGATATAGCTTTGCATACTCTTCAGCCGTATAATCACTCTTAACTGGTAAGAAGTGTGCTGACTTTGTAAGTCTATCGACGATTACCCATATGGAGTCAAACTTCTGAAATGAGCGAGGCAACCCAGTAACAAAATCCATATTAATCATATCCCACTTCCATGTTGGAAGCTCTATACATTGCATATAACCTCCCGGCTTTTGGTGCTCTACCTTAACTTGTTGGCAATTCGGATATTGAGCCACAAATTCTGCAAGGTCCTTTTTCATGCCTTCCCACCAAAACATTCCCTTCAGGTCATGATACATCTTAGTTGATCCTGGATGGATAGAATATCTTGAATGATGGGCTTCTTCCATTATTCTCCTTCTTAGTCCATTTATATTAGGAACGCACAATCTATTTTGACGGTAAAGTACTCCATAAGGTTATGGGGTAGCAGCTTGACCCTTTCATTTGGGCCTTATTGGGCTTCAAATGGGATGGGCTTTATTGCAAACATTTCTTCCCTAAGCCCACTTAGTTTGGGCTTTAGTTTTAAAATGGATTGTAATTGTAATTTGGCCTTTTTCTTATCCATCTTGGGCTGCAAATATTGTCCTTTTATGATGCCAAACCATGGGCCCAAATGACATCCTTAACTCAGGGTTTATTCTTTATCGGACATGAATAAATTCGGTGTTGGGCCTTGTCTCCGTTTACCGAGCTTATTTAAGCTAAGCACGTAGGTGACTCACCTACTAGCTTGCTAAGTCCCAAAAACACCTCAATTATTTTACTTCATTTAAGGTCACACTCTCCTTAACTCGACTTAAAAATTATATACGCTCGGTCATCTTAAGCGTTAGACGTACATATAGCCCTTTAATCTAAAAGTCACACACTTTTAAAAATATGTGCGGATTTGACCTTGCCATATCATATCTCATCTGTGTTGGACTAGTATATGTAAGATGTGGGGTGTTACACCCTACTTCAAGGGTTGTTAGAGTGTATTGATAAAATTCAAAGACAAGAGTTGAACTACTCATAAAAATAGAGGTTCTATCTTTGTGGTTTTGTGGTGTCAAATTTGCAGATCTAATTTGTGAGAAAAGAGATGAAGGGTAGATTTGGTCCCATTGGACGACATGTCAATTTGTTTGCAATATTTTTTCTCAAATACAAAAAATATATTTTAATCAAAAATGAACAAAAAGAATAATTTTATTCATAAAGATTGTGAGTACAAATTTGTTATCCCTTCATTCTTTTCTATTAAGATTTCTTTGTGAACAAGATCTACTAGTGGTGTATTTCTCGAACTAGGATGATGTGGATCTCTTTGAGATTTATTTGATCTTCATGAAAGGATTTGTGGATCTTCTTGAAATATTTGGTTGTTGAGAAGATCTCACCACATCTTGATCTCTTTGTGAATGTTTCATGAATTTATGGAATTTTTGGGGATGCCTCTTCAAGAGAATATGTTATCTTTTATATAGGTATTGGACTCATCTTGTGAAGTCCCACACAATTTTCTGTTTGAAATGCTGAGTTCTTGTCCCATGAAAAAATTGTTTTTTTTTTATATAACCTTTATGGTCACATAGTTCACTTAACTCTCTTACTGGCTGGAGTTCTATCATTTGAGGTGTAATCAACGGTTCCATAAGAGGTCTTATGATCAGCAAATGTAGTATCATTGTTGAAGACAAAATCAACAAAGATCGCACCAGCAAGGGACTCAATAACATCTCCAAGAACCTTTGGGAAAGCCAGCCTATGTTGGACTTTCGAAAGGTTTTGAGAGTAAAAAGAAGGTTCAGTAGAAACTTTCATTCATTTTTCATATCCCAAAAGGCATACACACACATAGCTATATAAGCTTTTCAAAGAGTAAGTAATGGACTATACCTATCCAACTACTATTGTACTTTCTTACAAAACATATTTCATAAAATAAGGACTACCATTCCTTTCAAACTAAACAAAATATTCAACAAGAAAACTATTAAACTAAAGACTATGTAGAAAAATCTCATTTTCTAACATTCCTCCTTGAGATTGTTCTTGGATATTCCCAGCTCAGCCCTTAGAATTGCAAATTTCCCTTTAGGAAGAGCCTTTGTCATGATGTCGGCGATCTGCTGATCTGAGCTGCAATGAACAAGTTTGACTTCGCCATCCTTCTCTGTTTGCCTGATAGCATGAAACCTCACATTTATATGCTTACTACGACCATGTTGCACTGGATTTTTGGCCATAGATATTGCTGACTTGTTATCAACCTTACTGGCAGTAGCTTCAATGTCATTTTGCTCCAAGTCACGTAGCATCTTTCTTAACCATAGATCCAGATTAGTTGCACTAGCTGCGGCTATGTATTCTGCTTCTGCAGAAGTTTGAGCTACCACCTCTTACTTCTTTGAATTCCATGAAAACATGCCTGAACTAAGTGTAGAAGCATATCCTGAAGTGTTTTTCATGTCATCAACGCTTCCTGCCCAATCGCCGTTTGAATAACCCATGAGTTCCCTTGCTATTCCTTTCTAAACCAAATGCCATAATCAACAGCTCCTTCGATATATCCCAATGTTCGCTTACCAACACCAAGATGCACTTCACTTGGAGCAGGCATAAACCTCGACAGAAGACTTGTTGTGAACATGAGATGAGGTCTTGTTGCTTTCAAATATGGTAAACTACCTATTAGACTTCTATAAATTGCAGGATCAGCCCTATCACCTCCTTCAAACTTCGAAATCTTTTCATTATGAACTAATGGGGTCGATACAGGCTTGCACCTCTCCAACTTGAACCTTTTAAGAATATCCCATGCATATTTTCTCTGTGAAATGAAGATTCAATTAGTAGCTTGATGGATCTCCATTCACAGAAAGTAATTCATTTTACCCAAATTTGACATTTCAAACTTGGTATGTATGTGTTTCTTGCTTAAACTGATTCATCATAGCTTCATTGCTTCCGGTTAACAGAAGATCATCAACATAGAGTGACACTACAAGCACATCTCCTCCTTTAGCCTTCTTCATATATAACGCGGCTTCATTTTCACTTCTCTTGAAGCCACAATGAATGAGATGATCATCAATCTTACAGTACCATGCTCAAGGAGACTGTTTTAACCCATAAAATGCCTTATGAAGTCTGTATACTTTATCTTCCATTCCTTCTACTTGAAAGACTTCTGGTTGATCGACATAAATCTCTTCCTGCAATTGTCCATTTAAGAATGCTGATTTCACATCCAAATGATACAACTTCCACTTTGATTGAGCTGCCAAAGCAAATAGAATCCTTGTTGTATCATGCTGTGCCATAGGTGCAAATGTGTCTCGATAATCCAGACTTATCACTTGCGCATAACCTTTTACAACAAGCCTTGCCTTGTATTTATAAAATAAACCATCTGGTTTCAGCTTGGTTCGATAAACTCATTTCACCCTTATTACATTTCTGTCTTTGGATTTATCAACCAGCTTCCATGTGTCATTCTTCTCTATCATACCAATCTCCTCCTTCATGGCTTCAATCCATACTCCATATCTTGATGCTTCTGGATATCTATTTGGTTCTGAGATTGCAACATTACATCTTTCATATATCTCAGAAAGAGACCTTGTCTTCAAAATTAGCGAATAAGGTGAAGATTCCCTGTCCGACTCATCATCTTCTTTCAGATTTTCAGAGCCAAATGACTGGACTTCAGATATCTGGCGCAAATTCTGAAAGCTTGCATTTTCTTTCTCAATTTTCTCCTTATCCCAGTTCCAATAAGCATTCTCATCCACTACCACATCTCTTTTAATGGAGATAGTTTTTGTTTGCAAGTTGAAAACTCTGTAACCTTTGGCTTGTGATAAATAGCCTAAAAAAAAAAATCCCCAAGTCACCTTTCAGTTCAAGTTTTCTTCTTTTTATTGAAGGAACATGAGAATATCATACTGAACCAAAGACTTTTAGATGCTTGGTAGACTGTTGTATTCCACTCCATGCCTCAATAGGAGTTTGTAACGCACGGTAAAATTACCAAAATACCTCAATAGGGTATGCGCGTAACACATCTTCTAATGATCGTATGGCAAATTCGAGACCGTATTTGTGATCATCATAAAAAATTGAGCGGAAAAAAGATCTCGGTCGATTTTTAGGGCGACCCAATCAAAAGATAATTTTTTGATTCGAAGCACAAAACAGTGTCAGTACATGACAGGGGCGCGTTGCACACCCATCACGGACCAACACTTATGTTTTCCTGAAAATTTTTGACGGGATTGAGAAAAACTCATTCAGAAGCTTTTTCTAAAAATACACAGTACGCGACTGGTCCGCATGTAAACTCTATAAATGAGCTCTACCAATGTGTCTATTCAATTGATTCCTAATGATTGTTCTAAATCTTGAGTCATCTATAAGATTGATTGATGAAAGGGTTAAAGTCCCTATGAGATGATGATGGGTTTCGAGTCCCTATGAGATACTGATCATTGACGGGGTTCAAGTTCCTATGAGATTGGTTGAGATGAAGGTTTTATGAGCAGTGAGTCCCACTCGAACTCATTAACGACGTTGCTAAATGTAGGTGAGGCATAAAAGCATCACATATATATGGTTCCCTCGAGAGTAACAGTCCCTGAAAGCAATTGCGGATCTGTTGAGTATTGACTCCATATTCGATGAGCTGATATGGTTTCAGAGCATTGCCGACCTAGCATGTTTGAAACGGCTGTGGAAACATCAGTATGATTGTTGTATATTCACTAGCTCATAAGTGAATGTTGTCAGATAAGAAAAACTCCCATAAATTTCCTACCTTGAGTACTCCTAGTCTGAGATGAGTTTCTAAGATGAGATGAGATGAGAGGAGGTGAGCTCCTCTGAGATGAGATGAGATGAGAGAAGGTCAACTCCTTTGAGATGAGTATGAGATGATTGATGAGTTTGAGTTTTTGATGTATCACTTGTCTACTCTTTATTCTTGCATAGATAGACATTATGCAGTTTGATGTTTATTTTGAGTTGATGTTGTTTCCGTATTATTCTACCTATTGTTGTTTCACTCAGCTATTTTACATACCAGTACATTCCAAGTTTTGATGTCCACTCTGAACTGCATCATTTTATGATGCAGGGGAAGGTATTAGAGATCGTCAACAGGGCTCTATTGAAGATCAGATATTTGAAGCTAATTTGGTGAGCCTCCCCCCTACTCCGGAGGATTCACTATATTTATTTTATCATGCTTTAGAGTTAAACTGGACTATCTCCTTTATTTTGATTTGGGTGGCCATGGGTCTGTCATTGGCACCGCATGAGTAGTAATAGATGCTTCATAGACAATGCTTGAGCGTTGACGTTGAGACTGTGAGCTAGTTCTTTCTACTAGCCTTTATTTACATATACTTATTTGAGAACTTTAGATGAGTATAACGCCCGGCTAATTACTAAAATACCCCTAGAGGAGAGGTGCGCATAAAATACGTCTTCCAATGCTCGGATTGAAAATCCGAGAGTGGATTCGTGATCAACACTGAAAATGGAGTGGGAAGAGGGTCTCGGTCGATTTTTAGAGCGACCGAGTCGAAAGATAAATTTTCGTTCAAAAACGAAAAACAGTGTGTCTGCGCGACAGGACCGCGACGCGGACCGGTCGCGGAGCAACACTTATGTTTTCTGTAAAATTTTCGACGGAGTTGAGTTTCCGAAAATACACTGTCCGCGACAGGTCCACGTCGCGGACTGTGTTATTTCAGACGGGGGAGTAATTCTTTTAAATTATGGAGGGCAATTTATTCCATTCCTAATTATTCTAAACGTCCCCCTACGCCTAATTAAGGTCAGTTTTCGAAGAAAAGGGTTTCAAAACCCAAATTCTAAGCGTTCTTCCCAAGAGTCACCTAAGGTAGGGCTTGAAAGAAGGTGAGGATTGAGGAGATCAAGAGGAGGGTGTGCTTCCTTGTGTTAGCCAAACTTTCCAGGTATGTAAGGCTAACTTAAAGCATGGGAATGTTCTCCCATGTGCCCTTCTGAGAACTAATGATTAGAGTCATTGATGTTGAGGTTGATGTAAAGAGTTGATGCATATTAAAAGTCTACGTATTTGATGTATAAATGATTTTCTTACAGGAATTGATGATCATCATTACTTTGTTTTACACTTAATTCATTTTTATGAGTGCATTTAAAAACCCTATAAGAATTGCAAATTGAAAAGCATGCAGAATGATGTAATATGATGTCTTAAAATTCAAGGTTTAATTTCTAAAAGTTAATCTTGATTCTATGATGTTGATGTTGATGTGATGAGGTGAGGTGATGTTGATGTTGAGGTACAATGTCCCTACGGGACTGATGTTGATGTCTTATCCTATGTCCCTCTGGGACCGATGTTGATGTTGAGGTATTAATTATTATACCATGTCCTTATGTGACTGATGATGATGTACTATGTGCCTTTGGGACTGATGATGATGATGATGATGATGTTTATGAGCATGTCGAGTTCTGGGAGGAGTACTGAGCACCGAAATGGGTAGAGAGTGAGTCGCACTCGAACCCATTAACTACGTGGCCCGCGTAGGAAGAGAGGATTGAACCGCAATGCGGATGGCTCCTATCTTGTCCCAAAAGTGGACTGATGTTTTGATGTTTTCTTGTGGATCCACTGATGTGATGTCCTTTACCCCGGGCAGGGTATTGGATGGATGTGGCAACGGCATCGCTTCGTTGTATCATCACTGGCTCATAAGTGATGGTTGTCGGTTAGAGAAACTCCCAGTTAGGTTCCTTTGATAGAACTCTGATGTTGATGTGATGTTGAGTCGATGTGATGTTCCCTTGAGTTGGTGTTGATGTCCCTTGAGTCGATGTGATGTCCCTTTGATGTGATGACGATGTGGAGATGAGAGGTTGATGAGTCAACTGTCTATTCTAATCTCTTGCCTTAGATAGACATTGACATTCTGATGGAATATGATGTTGAGTTGATGTTTCTTTATGCTGTGTATTTACCCTGTTATTCAGCTATTTTACATGCCAGTACATTTCACGTACTGACGCCATTTGGCGCTGCATCGTTTTATGATGCAGATACAGGAGTTAGAGGACTTCAGCAGACGCACCGTTGAAGCCGCAGAGTTCGAGTTCTGAGTTGGTGAGCCTCCTTGCTTTCCGGAGGAAACCCTTCTACTTTATGTTTTCCTTTATTCATTGGGTCTGGTAGCCATGGCATGTCACGGCACCACTCTTAGACAGTCGAGTTAGATTAGAGGCTTCGTAGACATGATGTCGAGGATTGATGCAGATGATTTCTTTTAGACTGAGTAATATTTCCCTTACTTAGTTGATGTTGAGATTGATGTTGGCCATTGGGCCCTTATTTAAGATATTCCTTTGACGTTACTTCCGCTATCTTGATGTTGAGTGGTGTGAGGAGGCTAAGTGGTTCGCTCAGGGGCTAGAAATAGTCTTTGAGTGCCGGCCACGCCCAGGGTATCCTCCCGGGGCGTGACAAACTTGGTATCAGAGCACAGAGTTCAAGAGTCCTAGGGAGTCTATGAAGCCGTGTCTAGTAGAGTCCCGTTTATGCGTGTGTTGTGCACCACACTTCATAAACAGGATGCTGCAAAACATTTAGGAAATGGTTACCCTTCTTTGATGTTCTGATGTCGTGCGATAAAGCTTGGCTCTATGAGAGCCCCTTTTCTAATTCGTGTGTTACGCGTTTGCAGATAATGCCTCCAAAACGCACAACTGCTCAAAGAGATGCCTCAGTCCCTAATACTGAGAATCCCTTACCCGAGGCCCCTCGTCAGCATGAGACAAGGAGACGGGGACGACCTGCTGGAGCTGCTGAGGCTCCACCAGCACCTCCAATTCAGTCAGCCTCCACTTCGGAAGCGGACTTCAGGGGAGCTATTGCTATGCTCACCCAGTTAGTAGCCTCACAGAGTAGCAGTCGTGGTCCCCAGGCCCCTAGCTCCAGTTCTCAGGAGTCTACGGCTGCAACCAGGCTCAGAGATTTCCTGAGGATGAACCCGCCGGTCTATACGGGGTCAAAGGTTGAGGAGGACCCACGGAACTTCATTGATGAGATGCGTAAGATCTTGAGGGCTATGCATGCAACTGAGGTGGAGGGAGTCGAGCTAGTCTCTTATCAACTTAAGGATGTTGCTAATGTCTGGTATAACCAGTGGGAGGATGTTAGAGGTGAGGATGCAGAGCCTGCTGAGTGGGAGGAGTTTGAGAGTGCCTTTCTTGATCACTTCTTTCCCCAAGAGTTGAGGGAGGCGAAGGTCGAGGAGTTTGTGAATCTGAAACAAGAGGAGCTGACGGTCAAAGAGTACAACTTGAAGTTCATCCAACTGTCCAGATATGCTCCAGAGATGGTCCTGGATATGAGGGCAAGAATGAGGAAGTATGTGTCTGGGTTGGGCAGACATGTAAAAAGGGAGTGTAAGGCAGCATTACTGATTCCAGACATGGATATCGCTAGACTTATGGTCTACGCCCAACAGACTGAGGAGGACAAGAAGAGGGACAGAGAAGAACAACAGAAGAAGAGAGCTAAATCGGAAGGGCATGAGCCTAGTCAGCAGAAGCAGAAGAAAGGTGATAGGACATTCTTTCAAAAGAGGTCTTCTAGCCATGCACCGTCAATAGCGAGTGCACCTGTTCAGCAAAACAGGTATGATCAGCGATCCTATGGTTATCAGAATTTCAGAGCACAGGGACCTCAGTCCCAAGCCAGTGTTGCTCAAGGTCCAAGAGGAATGCCACCCTGTGGCAGGTGTGGCAAACTGCATCTTGGTGCGTGCCGTGAGGGCACTAATAATTGCTTTACATGTGGGCGACCTGGCCATTTTCAGAGTGAGTGCCCTACGAGGACTCAGAGGTGGAGCGACAGAGGAAATAGAGCTCAGTCTTCTACAGCGCCCCCTGAGGGCAATCGTCAGAAGGCAACCACTACTAATGCTGGAGGCGGGACAAATCACCTGTATGCGATGGGTAATCGACAGGATCAAGAGGTTGCTCCAGATGTTGTTACGGGTATGCTCCGAATCTTTTCTTATGATTGTTATGCCCTACTTGACCCAGGTGCCACATTATCTTTTGTGACGCCCTATGTGGCTAATAAGTTTGAGATTCTTCCTGAGTGTTTGCTTGAGCCTTACACTGTTTCGACTCCTACTGGTGAGTCAATTCTGGCTAAGAGGATCTATAGAGACTGTATAGTGTCAATCTATCATAGGGACACTTTGGCCAATTTGGTGGAGTTGGAGATGGTTGACTTTGATGTGATCCTTGGTATGGACTGGCTCCATGCTTGTCATGCATCCATAGACTGTAGGACCCGAGTTGTTACATTTCATTTTCCTAATGAACCGGTCCTAGAGTGGAAGGGAGGTTATGTTGCACCCAAGGGCAAATTCATTTCTTACCTGAGGGCGAGGAGATTAATCTCAAAGGGGTGTATCTACCACCTTGTACGGGTTAGATCTGATGATGTTGAGTCCCCTACTCTTGAGTCGGTCCCAATTGTGAATGAATTCCCTGAGGTGTTCCCTGACGATTTACCTGGAGTCCCTCCTGATAGGGAGATCGACTTCGGTATTGATGTACTTCCTGAGACACAGCCTATTTCGATTCCACCATATAGAATGGCCCCTGCTGAATTGAAAGAATTGAAGGAGCAGTTGAGGGATCTGTTAGAAAAAGGCTTTATTAGACCCAGTGTTTCTCCTTGGGGTGCTCCCGTTCTGTTTGTACGAAAGAAGGATGGGTCACTGAGAATGTGCATAGATTATAGGCAATTGAACAAGGTCACAGTCAAGAATAAATATCCTCTTCCCAGGATAGATGACTTGTTCGACCAACTTCAAGGTGCCTCGTGCTTTTCGAAGATAGACCTCAGATCGGGTTACCACCAGTTAAAGGTGAGAGAATGTGATATCCCAAAGACAGCTTTCAGGACAAGATATGGCCACTTCGAGTTTTTGGTCATGTCCTTTGGGTTAACGAATGCACCTGCAGCTTTTATGGATTTGATGAATAGGGTATTCAGGCCCTACCTGGATATGTTCGTGATTGTATTCATTGATGATATTCTGGTATATTCGAGGAGTGAGGAAGAGCATGCTAAACATCTTAGAGTCGTACTTCAAACTCTTAAGGACCAGGAGTTGTACGCGAAGTTCTCCAAATGTGAATTTTGGCTCAAATCAGTGGCCTTCCTAGGTCATGTGGTTTCAGGTGATGGGATCCGAGTAGATGGTCAAAAGATTGAAGCGGTTGCCAGTTGGCCAAGACCGACCTCTCCAACTGACATAAGGAGTTTCTTGGGGTTGGCAGGCTACTACCGCAGATTTGTTGAGGGTTTTTCTTCTCTATCCGCCCTATTGACCAAACTGACCCAGAAAAAGGTCAAGTTTGAGTGGTCTGAAGAATGCGAGAAGAGTTTCCAGGCACTAAAGACAAGGTTGACTACTGCACCTGTCTTAACCTTGCCCGACGGGACGGAAGGTTTTGTAATATACTGTGATGCGTCAAGAGTTGGATTGGGGTGTGTGTTAATGCAAAGAGGTAAAGTGGTGGCTTATGCTTCCAGGCAGCTCAAAGTTCATGAGAAGAACTATCCGACCCATGATCTTGAGTTGGCGGCAGTGGTGTTCGCACTCAAAATTTGGCGTCACTACTTGTATGGAGTGCATGTGGATGTGTTCACGGGCCACAAGAGCTTACAGTATGTCTTCAGTCAGAGAGAGCTCAACCTGCGACAAAGGAGGTGGTTGGAATTGCTTAAGGACTATGACATGAGCATCATGTACCACCCAGGTAAAGCTAATGTTGTTGCTGATGCTCTTAGCAGGTTGTCTATGGGTAGCACAGCCCATGTTGAAGGAGAAAAGAAGGAGTTAGTGAAGGAAGTGCATAGGTTGGCTCGATTGGGAGTCCAGCTTGAGGAGAACGACGAGGGAGGAATTAATGTTCAGAATGGGTCTGCATCGTCCCTAGTGACTGAGGTAAAAGAGAAGCAGGATCGAGATCCTATTATACTTCAACTGAAGGAGGAGGTTCAAAAGCAAAAGGTGATGGTCTTCTCCAAAGGGGGAGATGGGGTGTTAAGATACCAGAATAGACTATGTGTCCCCGATGTTGATGGTGTCCGAGAGAGGATTCTGGCTGAGGCCCATAGCACTAGATACTCCATTCATCCGGGCTCCACCAAGATGTATCACGACTTGAGAGAGGTCTATTAGTGGAGTGGAATGAAGCGGGATATTGCGGAGTTTGTTTCGAGATGCCCAAATTGTCAACAAGTAAAGGTTGAGCATCAAAGGCCAATTGGCTTGGCCCAGAACTTTGAGATTCCAGAATGGAAGTGGGAGATGATTAACATGGATTTTATCACTGGCCTACCGAGATCGAGGAGACAGCATGATTCAATATGGGTGATTGTGGATAGAATGACGAAGTCAGCGCACTTCCTTGCGGTCAAGACGACCAACACGGCAGAGGAGTATGCCAAGATGTATATCAAAGAGATTGTGAGGTTGCATGGAGTTCCCTTGTCCATTATCTCGGACCGAGGAGCCCAATTTACTTCTCAGTTCTGGAAGTCCTTCCAGAAAGGATTGGGGTACCAAAGTGAGTTTGAGCACAGCCTTTCATCCACAGACGGATGGTCAGGCAGAGCGCACTATTCAGACGGTGGAGGACATGTTGAGGGCTTGCATCCTTGATTTCAAAGGAAATTGGGATGATCATTTGCCATTGATTGAATTCGCATATAACAACAGTTATCATGCGAGCGTCCAAATGGCCCCTTATGAGGCATTGTATGGGAGGAGATGTAGATCACCTATTGGGTGGTTTGAAATTGGAGAGGCTGAGTTGATTGGTCCTGACCTTGTTCACCAGTCCTTAGAGAAGGTGAAAATTATTCGGGAAAGATTGAAGACTGCCCAAAGCCGTCAGAAATCTTACACAGATGTGAGGAGGAGAGATCTAGAGTTTGAGGTGAGCGATTGGGTTTACTTGAAGGTATCACCCATGAAGGGTGTCATGAGGTTTGGGAAAAAGGGGAAATTAAGTCCTCGTTATATTGGCCCATACCAGATTGTGCGAAGAATTGGGAAGGTCACCTACGAGCTAGAGTTACCTTCCGAGTTAGATGGAATCCATCCGGTGTTCCATGTTTCGATGTTGAAGAAGTGTTTGGGAGATCCAGCCTTGGTAATTCCTGTGGAGAGCACGGGAGTTAGAGATAGTTTGTCCTATGAGGAAATCCCAGTCCAGATCCTTGATCGACAGGTTCGTAGACTGAGGAACAAGGAGATAGCTTCTGTCAAAGTCCTGTGGAGGAATCAATTCATTGAGGAAGCAACATGGGAAGCTGAGGAAAAGATGAAGGCAAAATACCCGCACCTGTTCGTGCTTGAGGTTGATGAAGGGTTGAAGGTAGCATTCTTACCTTTATGAAAATTGATGTTAATACCATGATGTGATGTTTATAAAAATTGATGTCTGAATATATGATTAATGAGGTCGATGAGAAGTCAAGGTAATGATGTTATTGAGTGAGTATCGAGGTGAGTCTTGAGTTATTCGTGCTTAATGTCGTTCCTACTCATCATTCGAGGACAAATGATCCCAAGGGGGAGATAATGTAACGCCCGGCTAATTACTAAAATACCCCTAGAGGAGAGGTGCGCATAAAACACGTCTTCCAATGCTCGGATTGAAAATCCGAGAGTGGATTCGTGATCAACACTGAAAATGGAGTGGGAAGAGGGTCTCGGTCGATTTTTAGAGCGACCGAGTCGAAAGATAAATTTTCGTTCAAAAACGAAAAACAGTGTGTCTGCGCGATAGGACCGCGACGCGGACCGGTCGCGGAGCAACACTTATGTTTTCTGTAAAATTTTCGACGGAGTTGAGTTTCCAAAAATACACTGTCCGCGACAAGTGCGCGTCGCGGACTGTGTTATTTCAGACGGGGGAGTAATTCTTTTAAATTATGGAGGGCAATTTAGTCCATTCCTAATTATTCTAAACGTCCCCCTACGCCTAATTAAGGTCAGTTTTCGAAGAAAAGGGTTTCAAAACCCAAATTCTAAGCGTTCTTCCCAAGAGTCACCTAAGGTAGGGCTTGAAAGAAGGTGAGGATTGAGGAGATCAAGAGGAGGGTGTGCTTCCTTGTGTTAGCCAAACTTTCCAGGTATGTAAGGCTAACTTAAAGCATGGGAATGTTCTCCCATGTGCCCTTTTGAGAACTAATGATTAGAGTCATTGATGTTGAGGTTGATGTAAAGAGTTGATGCATATTAAAAGTCTACGTATTTGATGTATAAATGATTTTCTTACAGGAATTGATGATCATCATTACTTTGTTTTACACTTAATTCATTTTTATGAGTGCATTTAAAAACCCTATAAGAATCGCAAATTGAAAAGCATGCAGAATGATGTAATATGATGTCTTAAAATTCAAGGTTTAATTTCTAAAAGTTAATCTTGAGTCTATGATGTTGATGTTGATGTGATGAGGTGAGGCGATGTTGATGTTGAGGTACAATGTCCCTACGGGACTGATGTTGATGTCTTATCCTATGTCCCTCTGGGACCGATGTTGATGTTGAGGTATTAATTATTATACCATGTCCTTATGTGACTGATGATGATGTACTATGTGCCTTTGGGACTGATGATGATGATGTTTATGAGCATGTCGAGTTCTGGGAGGAGTACTGAGCACCGAAATGGATAGAGAGTGAGTCCCACTCGAACCCATTAACTACGTGGCCCGCGTAGGAAGAGAGGATTGAACCGCAATGCGGATGGCTCCTATCTTGTCCCAAAAGTGGACTGATGTTTTGATTTTTTCTTGTGGATCCACTGATGTGATGTCCTTTACCCCGGGCAGGGTATTGGATGGATGTGGCAACGGCATCGCTTCGTTGTATCATCACTGGCTCATAAGTGATGGTTGTCGGTTAGAGAAACTCCAGTTAGGTTCCTTTGATAGAACTCTGATGTTGATGTGATGTTGAGTCGATGTGATGTTCCCTTAAGTTGGTGTTGATGTCCCTTGAGTCGATGTGATGTCCCTTTGATGTGATGACGATGTGGAGATGAGAGGTTGATGAGTCAACTGTCTATTCTAATCTCTTGCCTTAGATAGACATTGACATTCTGATGGAATATGATGTTGAGTTGATGTTTCTTTATGCTGTGTATTTACCCTGTTATTCAGCTATTTTACATGCCAGTACATTCCACGTACTGACGCCATTTGGCGCTGCATCGTTTTATGATGCAGATACAGGAGTTAGAGGACTTCAGCAGACGCACCGTTGAAGCCGCAGAGTTCGAGTTCTGAGTTGGTGAGCCTCCTTGCTTTCCGGAGGAAACCCTTCTACTTTATGTTTTCCTTTATTCATTGAGTCTGGTAGCCATGGCATGTCACGGCACCACTCTTAGACAGTCGAGTTATATTAGAGGCTTCGTAGACATGATGTTGAGGATTGATGCAGATGATTTCTTTTAGACTGAGTAATATTTCCCTTACTTAGTTGATGTTGAGATTGATGTTGGCCATTGGGCCCTTATTTAAGATATTCCTTTGACGTTACTTCCGCTATCTTGATGTTGAGTGGTGTGAGGAGGCTAAGTGGTTCGCTCAGGGGCTAGAAATAGTCTTTGAGTGCCGGCCACGCCCAGGGTACCCTCCCGGGGCGTGACAATGAGATATGCCCATTTACTTACTTGTACTTTCCGCTGTTCAGTAGAGTTTATTGATTGAATGATGTGATGAGGCTAAGTGGTTCGCTTGGGGACTAGCAATAGTCTCCGAGTGCCGGCCATGCCAAGGGTACCCTTCCGAGGCATGACAAGCTTGGTATCAGAGCACAGAGTTCAAGTGTATTAGGGAGTCTATGAAGCCGTGTCTAGTAGAGTCTTGTTTATAGGTGTGTTGTCGACCACATTTCATAAGAAGGCTATAGGACATTAGGAACTGTTACACTTTTCTTTTTCTTACTCTAATTCATGTGATAGAGTTTAACTCTATGAAACTCTCTTATAATTTGTGCTCTACGTGTGTAGAATTGATAACATGCCTCCTAGAAGAATTGTCAGAGGAAGGGGACGTCCTGCCAGACAAGCGGTTAATCCACCTGAGCATCGGGTACCCGAGGAGCCCGTGGATCAAGCTATCCTTGTTGAGGGAACCCCTCAAGATGAGGTCTCCAATGCTGAGCTACGCTAGGCTATTCGCGCTCTAGCTCAGGCTGTCACAGCACCTGCTATGAGACAAGGAGCAAGTAGACCAGATTCTCATGACACCTCTAGAGTCCAAGAATATTTTACAATGAATCCGCATGAGTTCACGGGATCTGCATCCATGAAGATCCCGAGAACTATGTGGAGGAACTTGAGAAGGTGTTCCTGGGGATGCATATGGCTGATGCTGATAGAGTTGAACAGGATGGATACCAACTCAAGTGTGTGGCTAGACTGTGGTTTGACCAATGGAATAAAGGTCAAAGGGATGATGCTCTGTGTCTAACTTGGGCAGTGTTTGAGGAGGCCTTATTGGGACGCTTCTTCCTAAGAGAGAAAAGAGAAGCTAAGATGAGAGAGTTTTTGAATCTAAAACAGGGCTCTATGACTGTACAAGAGTATGGTTTGAAGTTCACACAACTATCTAGCTATGCTCAGGACATGGTTGCTGACATGAGAGGAAGGATGGGGATGTATGGTGATGGATTGAATAACGGACCCAAGAGAGATGGGAGAAGAGCCATGCTTGTGGGTGACATCGACATCGGGCGAGCGATGAAATTTGTGCAACAAGCTAATGAGGAGCGGCAGCATGACAAGGAAGAGTTCAAGCGTAAGAGAGTTGAGACATCTAGCCATGAGGTTGGAAGAAAAGGCAATGGAAATTGATTTCCAGCACCATCATGTGCTAGTGCACCTGTGCCAAGAGGCAGGTATGATAAAAGATTTCAAAATGTTGTGACCCATGGATCCTAGTCACAAGCTAGTGTCGCACAAGGTTCGCAGGATAAGCCATCATGTGATAGGTGTAGCAAGTTGCACTTGGGGAGATGTCATGACGGGAATGATGTGTGCTATAGATGTGGCCAAGCGGGTCACTACAAGAGGGATTGTCTAAAGCGGGCTGACTAGGCCCAGTCTGCTACACCAGCTCCACCAGTTAGAGGGAACCAGAAGGCCACTACATCAGGTGCAGCCGGGGCAACAAACCGCTTATATGCCATGGGTAATTGCTAAGATCAAGAGGTTCCCAGATATTGTGACATGTATGATTTGAGCCTTTACTTTTGATTGTTATGTTGTGATGGATCCAGGTGCCACATTTTCGTTTATATCTCCTTATGTGGCCAATAGATTTGATAGAACCCCTGAGAGTCTTCTTGAACCCTTTGACGTTTCTAATCTAGTGGGTGAGTATATTCAAGCTGAGAGAATCTATAGAGCTTGTTTAGTGTCCATCCATCATAAGGATACTCTTGTTGATTTGATTGAGTTGGAGATAGTTGATTTTGACGTGATTCTTGGCATGGATTGGCTTCACGCCTGTTATGCCTCTGTTGATTGTAGATCCCAAACCGTTAAGTTTAAATTCCTGAATGAACCGATTCTATAGTGGAAAGGTGATTCTATTACACCTAGAGAAAAATTTATCTCATATCTTAGAGCCAGAAAGTGAATTTCCAAAGGTTGTATCTATCACCTCGTGCGAGTGAAATCTAATGTTGAGTTCCTAACTTTGAGTCAGTCCCGATTGTTAATGAGTTTCTAGAAGTGTTTCCTCATGATCTGCCTGGAGTCCCTCCTGATGGAGAGATTGACTTTGGGATTGATGTTCTTCCTGATACCCAGCCTATTTTGATTCCACCTTATAGGATGGCTCCCGCTAAGTTGAAAGAGCAGCTGAAAGATTTGCTAGAGAAGGGCTTCATTAAGCCAAGTGTTTCACCTTGGGGTGCTCCTGTCCTATTCGTGCGAAAGAAAGATGGGTCCCTCAGAATGTGTATTGATTATAAGCAACTGAGCAAGGTCACGATAAAGAACGAATATCCTCTCCCAAAGATAGATGATTTGTTTTACCAACTTCAGGGCGCCTCTTGTTTCTCCAAGGTAGACCTTAGATCTGGCTACCACCAATTGAAGGTGAGGGAATGTGACATTCCTAAGACAGCCTTTAGGACTAGATATGGCCATTTTGAGTTCTTGGTCATGTCCTTTGGGTTGACGAATGCACCTGCAGCCTTTATGGACTTGATTAATAGAGTATTCAGACAATATCTTGATATGTTTGTGATTGTGTTCATGGATAACATTTTGGTATATTTGAGAAGTGAGGAGGAGCATGCTAACAACCATAGAGTTGTCCTCCAAACTCTTAAGGACCATGAGTTGTATGCAAAATTCTCAAAGCGTGAGTTTTGGCATAAGTCAGTGGCCTTTCTAGGCCATGTTGTTTTCGGTGATGGAATCGAGTAGATGCGCAAAAGATTGAAGCGGTTAAAAACTAGCCCAGGACAACTACTCCGACTGACATAAGAAGTTTCTTGGGGTTAGCACGCTACTATCGCAGATCTGTTGAGGGATTTTCTTCCCTATCCGCTTTATTGATTAAACAAACTCAGAAAAAGGTCAAGTTTCTGTGGTCCGAGGAATGTGAGAAGAGTTTCCAAGAATTAAAGATAAGGTTGACTACGGTGCCGGTCTTTACCTTGCCCGAGGGGACAGAAGACTTTATGATCTACTGTGATGCTTCGAGGATTGGATTGAGATGTGTACTGATGCAGAGAGGGAAGGTGATAGCCTATGCTTCAAGAAAACTAAAGGTTAATGAAAGGAATTATCCAACCCATGACCTCGAGGTGGCGGCAGTGGTATTTACACTTAAAATCTGGCGTCACTACTTGTATGGAGTACATGTGGATGTGTTTACTGACCACAAGAGCTTGCAGTATGTTTTCAGTCAGAAAGACCTCAACTTGCGACAGAGAAGGTAGTTGGAGTTGCTCAAAGATTATGACATTAGCATCCACTACCACCCAGGTAAAGCTAATGTTGTTGTTGACGCTCTTAGCAGGTTGTCAATGGGTAGCACAACCCATGTGGAGGAAGGAAGAAAGGAGCTAGCCAAGGATGTGCACCGGTTGGCTCGACTGGGAGTTCAGGTTGAGGAGAATGATGAAGGAGGAGTCAATGTTCAGAATGGGTCTACTTCATCCTTAGTGGTAGAGGTGAAGAAGAAGTAAGACCACGATCCTGTCATACTCCGATTGGAGGCCGTCCACAAACAGAAAGTAATGGTCTTCTCCAAAGGGGGAGATCGAGTCTTAATATACCGAAGTAGGTTGTGTGTTCCAGATGTTGGTGGCGTTCGAGAAAGAATCATGGTGGAAGCCTACAACACTAGGTATTCCATTCATCCAGGCTCTACCAAGATGTACCATGAATTGAGAGAAGTCAATTGGTGGAGCGGAATAAAGAGAGATATGGCTGAGTTTGTTTCGAAATGCCCAAATTGCCAACAAGTGAAGGTTGAGCATCAAAGGCCATGTTGGTTAGCTATGAACTTTGAGATTCTGGAATGGAAGTGGGAGATGATTAATATGGACTTTATTACCGGTTTAGCAAAGTCTCAAAAGAAGCATGATTCGATATGGGTGATTGTGGATACAATGACTAAATTGGCTCACTTCTTGGCAGTTAAGACAACAAACACTGCGGAGGAGTACGCCAAGTTGTACATCCAGGTGATTGTGATGTTGCATGGGGTTCCCTTGTCCATCATATCGGACAGAGAAGCTCAATTTACCTCTCAGTTTTGGAGATCATTCCAAAAGGGATTGGGTACTAAGGTGAACCTGAGCACATCCTTCCATCCTCGGACAGATGGTCAGGCAGAGCGTACAATTCAAACCCTTGAGGACATGCTGAGAGCTTGTGTCCTTGAATTCAAGGGGAATTGGGATGATCACCTGCTATTGATTGAATTTTCCTATAACAATAGTTACCATGCCAGCATTCAAATGGCTCCCTATGAAGCCTTGTATGGAAGAAGATGTAGATCACTGATTGGGTGGTTTGAGGTCGGAGAAGCGGAGTGATTGGGCCTGATCTTGTTCACCAATCAATGGAGAAGGTCAAGGTCATTAAGGAGAGGTTAAAGACTGCCCAGAGCCGCCAAAAATCTCATACTGATGAGAGGAGAAGAGACTTAGAGTTCGAGGTCCATGATTGGGTGTATTTGAAAGTGTCATCTATGAAGGGTGTCCTAAGATTAGGGAAAAGGAGAAGTTGAGTCCATGCTATGTTGGACCATATCAGATTGTAAAAAGGATTGGGTTAGAGTTGCCTTCTGAGTTAGATGGAGTACATCCGGTATTCCATAAGTCGATGTTGAAAAATGCTTGGGAGATCCTGCCTTGGTGATCTCTATTGATAGCAATAGAGTGAGAGATAGCCTATCTTACGAAGAAGTTTCGGTGCAAATCCTTGATCGTCAAATTCGTAAGTTGAGGAACAAAGAGATAGCCTCAGTAAAAGTTATGTGGAGGAATCAATTCATTGAGGAAAGCCACATGGGAAGCTGAGGAAGAGATGAAATCCAGATATCCACACCTATTCATGCCAAATGATGAGAGTGTTAAAGGTAAATTCAATTAATATATCTATTCTTGATGTGACTTTCTATTCTGGAGTATGAGTAGTATTGATTGAGGCCGAGGAAAGCTCGAGTGATGAGATGAGTCTTGAGTCTATTGATATCCACCTTTACTCATCATTCGAGGATGAATGATCCCAAGGGAGAGATGATGTAATGCCCGGTAAAATTACCAAAATACTCCTAAAGGGAGGGTATGCGCGTATCGCATCTTCCAATACTCGTATGGAAAATTCGAGACCGGATTTGTGATCAGAATGAAAAATTGAGTGGGAAAATGGTCTCAGTCGATTTTTAAGGCGACCCAATCAAAAGATAATTTTTCGATTCGAAACACAAAATAGTGTCAGTACGTGACAGGGGCGCGTCGCGCACCCATCGTGGACCAGCACTTATGTTTTCCTAAACATTTTCAATGGGATTAAGAAAAAAACATTCATAAACTTTTAAAAATACACAGTATGCGACCAGTCCACGTCGCGTACTAGGTCTTTTCCGAGGTGAAAATTTTTAAATTATTATGAGGGGCATTCCAGTCAATTCTCCACCCCTCCTATACTCTATACACGATCTAATAAGGTCTTTTTGACATGAAAAGGGTCTAAAAACCCCATTCTAAGTCCTATTCCAATATTCTACTAAGGCTAGGGCTTGAGGAAAGAGGAGAAGAGCTTGAGTTGAAAGATTCAAGAAGCGTTCCTTGACGTGCTTGATTGATAGCTACATCCTAGGTATGTAAGGCTAAACGAAAAATATGGGATTGTTCTCTCATTTGCCCCATAGAGGTCATAGATGAGTCGATAATTTGGAGAGTTTACATGCATGATCTTTGATGGTTTTTCTTAAAATTATATTTGAAATAACATGTTTTCTATGTTGATGATCATAATACTATTTGTTTTCTTAAATTGAATATTTTCATGAGAATTTGCATAACCCTACATGACGAATTTGAAAAGTATGCATAATGAACTTGAGAACTGAGTCTAGAGCATTGAGTTGAGATTATTGATTCTGATGAGAGCATGATGATGAGTTGATAGAATTTGATTCTCTTTTGACTATAAATAAATCTACCGATGTGTCTATTCAATTGATTCCTAATGATTATTCTAAATCTTGAGTCATTGATGAGATTTATTGATGAAAGGGTTAAAGTCCCTTTGAGATGATGATGGGGTTCGAGTCCCTATAAGATACTGATCGTTGATGGGGTTTGAGTCCGTATGAGATTGGTTGAGATGGAGGTCTTATGAGCATTGAGTCGGGAAGAGTATCGAGCGCCGAAATGGTAAGAGTGAGTCCCACTCGAACTCATTAACTACATTGCCAAACGTAGGTGAGGCATAAAACCATCACACGTATATGGTTCCCTCGAGAGTAACAGTCCCTGGAAGCAATAATGAATTTGTTGAGTATTGATTCCATATTGGGTGAGATGATATGGTTTCGGAGCGTTCCCGACCTGAAAAGTTTGGAGTGACTGTGGCAACATCAGTGTAATTGTTGTACATTCATTGGCACATAAGTGAGTGTTTTCGGATAAGAGAAACTCCCATAAATTTCCTACCTTAAGTACTCCGAGTCTGAGATGAGTTTCTAAGATGAGATGAGATAAGAGGAGGTGATCTCCTCTGAGATGAGATGAGATGAGATGAGAGGAGGTGAGCTCCTTTGAGATGTGTCTGAGATGATTAATGAGTATCAATTGTTGATGTGTCACTTGTCTACTCATTATTCTTGCATGGATAGACATTTGACGGTTTGATGTTATTTGATGTTTATTTTGAGTTGATGTTTTTTTCGTATTATTCTACCTGTTGCTGTTTCACTCAGCTATTTTACATACTAGTACATTCCAAGTACTGATGTCCACTCTGCATTGCATCATTTTATGATGCAGGGGCAGGTACTAGAGATCGTCAACAGGCGCTCCATTGAAGATTTGACATTTGAAGCTAATTTGGTGAGCTTCCCCTACTTCAGAGGATTCACTATATTTATTTCATCATACTTTAGACTTAGACTGGACTATCTCCTTTATTTTGATTTGGATAGCCATGGTTCTGTCATTGGCACCACGTGAGTAGTACTAGAGGCTTCATAGATGAAGATTGAGCATTGATGTTAAGACTGTGAGCTAGTTCTTTCTACTAGCCTTTATTTACATATATTTATTTGAGAACTTTAGATGAGATGTGCCCATTTACTTACTTGTACTTTCCGTTGTTCAGTGGAGTTTATTGATGAATGATGTGATGTGGCTAAGTGGTTCTCTTGGGGACTAGCAATAGTCTCCGAGTGTCGGCCACGCCAAGGGTACCCTCCCGGGGAATGACAAGCTAGAGTTCAACTGAGTTTAGGCAAATCTCGATGAGGCAGGGCAAACCTCAGTGCTGAGTCTAGGTGAATCCCATGTGGTGGGGCAAATCTTAGTGAGGATGTTGAGTCCATAGAGGGGGTGTATGTAACAACCCATCTTGAGATTAGATGTCCCACATCGGCAAAACACAAGAGATATGTTGGGTAAATATGTAAAGGACTGGTCTATATACTGTGACGCGCCTTTTGGGGTGAGCCCAAAGGGACAAATCCGTGATGGCTAGGCCCAAAAGCGGACAATACTTCACAGTGTTGGGCCAGGTCGTTACACATGGTATCAGAGCCACTCTTGTGTCAGCCTTGTCGATGTGGGACTGGAGTTCAACTGAGTTTAGGAAAATCCCGGTGAGGCGGGGCAAATCTCAGTGCTGAGTCTAGGCGAATCCCATGCGGTGGGGCAAACCTCAGGGAGAACGCCGATTCCACAGAGGAGGTGTATGTAACAATCCATCTTGAGATAAGATGTCCTACATCAGAAAAATGGAAAAATACAAGAGAGATATTGGATAAATAAGTAAGGACTGGTCTATATACTGTGAGGCGCCTTTTGGGGTGAGCCTAAAGGGACAAATCTGTGATGGGTAGGCCTAAGAGAAGACAATACTTCACAGTATTGGGCCATGTCATTATAGAGTTCTTTTATCCACAGCTTTAGTGGGCAGCCTATTTAACAGATACACTGACGTAGAAACAGATTCATCCCAAAATCTTTGTGGTAGTTTCTTTCAAGCAACAAACATCTAGCCATTTCAACAATTGTCCCGTTGTTCCTCTCCAAGACTCCATTTTGTTCGGGTGAATAACTTACTGTCAACTTGTGATTACTCCTCATATCTTCACAATACTTATTGAACTCATTTGAAATGTATTCACCACCATTGTCCGACCTCAAGGCCTTTAGCTTACAGCCACTCTGCCTTTCCATAAAAGCTTTAAATTTCTTGAAAACTGAAAATACTTGAGACATGTTCTTTAGAACCCCATGTCATCCTCGTTAGGTCATCACTAAAGAGCACAAAATATTTATTGTGTCCTAAAGATGATGTTTGCATAGGTCCACATACATCAGTGTGAACTAGCTCAAGTTTTTCGGTTGCCCTCCAGGTAGCATTTTTGGGAAATGCTTTCCTGTGTACCTTATCCATCTGACATGATTCACAAACCTCCTTAGATAGTGAAATATTAGTCAAATCCTTAGTCAAGCCCTTTCATACATATACTTTAAGGTAGCATAGTTAAAATGACCATATTTTTTGTGCCACAACCATGACTCATCCGTTCTTGCAAAATTTGCACTATCAAACTTCCCATCTAATGGAAAAGATTTATCCACCATTTCTACTTTAACAATCAAGTTATCTTCAGAGTCATCATAGCCTTTAGACATCATTTGAGCCACACTTAACAAGTTACATGCTAAAGAAGGGATATACAATATATCATGTATAAATTTTATACCTTGTGTAGTTTGAAAGGAAACTGAACCCTTTCCATGTGCATCTACAATTTCACCATTTTCCATCCTAACTTTAGATTTGAATGACTTGTCAAGTGTGTGAAACAAGAGCTTATTGTGTGACATTTGGCTCATACATCCACTGTCTATGAACCATGAGGATTTGTTGGTTGTGTCTTCTTCATGAGAAGCTATAAACAAGAACTCTTCTTACTTTTCCAACTTCAAAACAAAATTTTCCTGCTGCACATGGCGTTGTAATGGTTGACTCTGCTTGACCCTGCAATTCTTCTCAATATGACCCATCCTTCTAAGGAATCTACATTGAATCAATAACTTTCCTTTGAACCAGCAATCCTTTTCTTGATTATTGGTTCTTTTACAATGGCGGCAAGGTGGAAATTTTCCTTTCTTTGAAGATTCTTCCCATGTTTTTGCTTTTTGCTGCTTTATCTCCTTCCATCCTTTTGTTGTCCTTCACAGGCTGCTTGCCTTTATGTTGTACCTGAAATGCCACTTCAGCTACTTTATCATCTCTTATACTCGATCGTTGTTCTTGATCTTGCACCTTGCTGATCAACTTTGCTACAGATAGATTCTTCGGATCACAAGATTCCTCTATTGCTGAAATCTTAGACTCAAACTTTGCTGGTAAGCTTATCATCATCTTCTCCACCACCTTTAAATCTGGAAAGGTTTCACCAAACAACCTTATTTTGTTCACAATCTCTATAAGTCTGGCAGAATACTCTTTCACAGTGTCTCCATCTTTTGTCCTTGACATCTCAAATTCTCTTTTGAGAGTCAAGAGTTTGACGGTCTTCGCTCGATCACTTCCATTGAACTCCTCTATCAGCTTCTCACATTCTTCTTTAGGTATTTCACAAGCCATTATTCTTGTGAAAATCATATCTGAAAGTGTTGAATAAAGACATGTGAAGGCCTTTGGTTTCCTTGACTTCACATCTTCATAAATCTTTATTTGTGCAATCGTTGGATTTAGTCCAAGTGGAAGAGGATCATCTTCACTTTCAATTATTCCCCATAAGCTAAGAGCTTTAAGAAAAGCCTTCATCTTAATCACCCATATGCGATAATTTTCTCCTGTAAACATAGGAGGGCCTGCACCCGAGAAGCTGTTGGATGCCATGTTACTACTGCTCAACTCTTCCTTAAAAAAAGCAGAGAAAATCTTAACCTTTGCCTTTACAGATCCATCAAGAAGAAGGGCTCTTGATACTACTGTTGGACTTTAAAGAAAGCTTTTGAGAGTAAAAAGAAGGTTCAGCAGAAACTTTTATTCATTTTTCATGTCCCAAAAGGCATACACACAGAGCTATATAAGCTTTTCAAAGAACAAGTAAAGGACCATATCTATCCAACTACTATTGTACTTTCTTACAAAACATATTGCATAAATAAGGACAACCAATCCTTTTAAACTAAACAAAATATTCAACAAGAGAACTATTTAACTAAAGACTATCTAGAAAAATTTCATTTTCTAACAACCTAAACTGCTGATTGAGCATAATTTCTTTGTTTACAGATGCAGACCTCACAGGAATCAGTCCAGGACATTTGAAATAGAGATGTGTTGTAACAACATAATGTGGAACTGCATTTCCAAGAAATTCCAAGTGTTGATAGCATCGTGGAATCTCAGGTAGCATGTAAGATCCGTGAGTTAGTACTTCAACAAATAGTGAAGGATCATGGGACTTGTAATGTAGCAGGGGATAAAAGTAGCAGATGTCACACCCCTATTTTTCCCGCGTGGGTTTTGAACAATAGAGTTTTTTCAATTAAAGTGACATTTTGAAAAGGGATTATTTTATTTATTCAGAGTCGCCACTTGGAATTAAGTTTTGGTGTTCCAAGTCACCTAATTTTTTATCCCTAATCAAAAGGAAATGACTCTTTATTTTTTGGTCTACGAAACAAAGATCAGGTAAGGAATTCTGTTTGACCGAGAGGAAGGTGTTAGGCACCCCTCGAGTCCCGTGGTTCTAGCACGGTCGCTTTATTGACTAGTTTATGGCTTAGTTTATTTTGAATATATTGTATTTATATGTTTTCAAAAAGGTCGTTTATCCGCCATCTTTAATTTATTTTGAACTCGTCTGAAATTGTGTTATTTTATTAGTGTGGTGTGTTGGTAGCAGCGCTTTCCAACCTTGCCACGAATTATTATTTTATCACTTTATATTTTTCAAAAGAAAGTTTATTTAATAAAGTTTGAGTCCTAATATTTGCCTATCATTTTTTATCCACCTAATCATACTCCTAAATACAAGATCCAAAAAAATTATTTATTTAATATTTTATTTCTGGTTTCATTTTAATTTTCTAGAAAAAAAAATAAATTTAATTCATTATAATTAAACTTCATTTAAATGTCAATTAATTATATCTCTTAGAACATGGATAATTTTTGGATTTTAATCAAGAATAAGTTTAAAAAAAATTAAATGTTTAAGCATGTAACATATAACCACATGTTATACCAAATGTTATTTTAGATGTAACAGTATAAATAGTTTAAACATATTTCAATATCATAACATAAAAGTTAAACATGCATCGAATTTGAATAACTTCGTAATATTTGAATCAAGTATTATATAATCATGAAATAAAGTCATATGATGAAATTCAGGGAATACCTTTTGTGAAAATTAATTCACAAGAAGAAAAGACCACATCTAGGACCACGAATCCGAAATCTCGAAAGCAAATCTTGAACTCAACTTTTGTTTTTCTCTAATTATTTTTTTTAGGGTTTTTTTTTCTGTATGTTTCTTGTGCAAATTTTTTGCTGGGTTTTTCCTAAATGTGATAAGATGTGTGAAGAAAAAATGCAGTATTTTTTCTACTGTGTTTGTGTATGTGGGAAAAAGGAAAGAATCTGGTGTATGATGATTTTTTTTATCAGTGTTTTTTGTTGTCCAGAAAAAAGATGGATGAAATTGTCTTCTTATTTGGGTGTGTGTCGTGTGTTTTAAAATGTGAGGGAGTAGTGGTTTTTTGTGTGGAAGAATTATGGGGTAGTTTAGGTGAGTGGGGGAGGTGTTGGAATTAATGGGTAGTTCTAGGATTATTTAATTTTTCATTTTTGTTTCATTTTGTTTTGAAAAGAAAAAAAAGAAAGAAAGAAAAAATAAATATGTTAGAAAACTATTTCCAATTAAAAAATAAATAGAAAAGTTAACTAGAAAAAACATATATATTTTATAAATTTTCTCTTTATTAAGCAAAACTTACATTAAAATGTAACTATGTTTTTGTTGTTTTCAAATTATTCTAAATAAGATAAAAATATCTAATTTAGACTCAAAACTAAATATTTAAATATTAAAAAGTAAATAACCTAAGTTTGGTCAAAAATTGGGTGCTAACAGGATGCCCCTCTTTGCTTGAGAACATGAAGAGTTTTCAAGCAAAGAAATTAACGTGCCTAATTTTTGGCCTAACCATTATTAAAAGGTAAGGAAAAAGAAGGGGGAAAAAAAGAGTAAGCAAGAGTGACCGAGCCCTGGCTTTGGGCAGCCTACATATCTCGGGTCATAAGAGAATCAGGTCACGTGTAGTTCAAATAGGTGCAACGATGGATGGATGGATGGATTAGAGAGTTGAGTCTTGTCCTGTCGAGATCCTGGTCCGTGGCTCCTATTGTTACATTGAAGATAATAAAACTGAAAGGAAACGATACAAGATCTATTCAATTCTACTTGTCTCGACCCTCTTTTCTTTCAAGTCTTCCTTTGCATCTTCAGTCATCACCTTGCCTTTTTCAGGCGGGTACCTTGATATCAAAATCTAATCTTGAAGTTTGAGTTTGAGGCTTGAACTTGAAATCTCAATTGAGTTACCGATGGCTCTCCAGAAGAAAGTTAGTACACTATTCGTGTACACTTGATTCCTGAATTGAAGTTGGGAAGCAGAATCTTGATATGTTGAGCTGCTACATGGGTCCGAATCAACTTTTAATGTCATTCTTCACTTCACAAATCGTACAAATGTTACTCCGTTATTGATGTCCAAACTTGTGGTCACGGAGGAACCTGCCTGCAATCAAAGAAAAAAACAAAACAAAATTTTTCTGCTCCAGTTTGTGCTAAGAAATATTTTGTGGGTTATTTTGCTTGATTTGAACATAATATTAAACAAAAATAATACAGTGATTAAAATGAAAAAAAAATACTCTATTATTGAATGAACTTAGATTTTATGCTTTATGGAAAATAAAAATGGGGGCTATCATGCCCTATGAAGATATGAACGAATATTATGAGGGTTCGCGCCCTAGGCGAATATTATGAGGGTTCGTGCCCTAAGCGAATATTATGAGGGTTCGCTCCCTAGGCGAATATTATGAGGGTTCGCTCCCTAAGCGAATATTATGAGGGTTCACACCCTAAGCGAATATTATGAGGGTTCGCTCCGTAAGCGAATATTATGAGGGTTCGCGCCCTAAGCGAATATTATGAGGGTTCGCGCCCTAAGCGAATATTATGAGGGTTCGCGCCCTAAGCGAATATTATGAGGGTTCGCTCCCTAAGCGAATATTATGAGGGTTCGCGCCCTAAGCGAATATTATGAGGGTTCGCGCCCTAAGCGAATATTATGAGGGTTCGCGCCCTAAGCGAATATTATGAGGGTTCGCGCCCTAAGCGAATATTATGAGGGTTCGCGCCCTAAGCGAATATTATGAGGGTTCGCTCCCTAAGCGAATATTATGAGGGTTCGCACCCTAAGCGAATATTATGAGGGTTCGCTCCCTAAGCGAATATTATGAGGGTTCGCTCCCTAAGCGAATATTATGAGGGTTCGCGCCCTAAGCGAATATTATGAGGGTTCGCGCCCTAAGCGAATATTATGAGGGTTCGCTCCCTAAGCGAATATTATGAGGATTCGCGCCCTAAGCGAATATTATGAGGGTTCGCGCCCTAAGCGAATATTATGAGGGTTCGCGCCCTAAGCGAGTATTATGAGGGTTCGCGCCCTAAGCGAATATTATGAGGGTTCGCACCCTAAGCGAATATTATGAGGGTTCGCTCCCTAAGCGAATATTATGAGGGTTCGCGCCCTAAGCGAATATTATGAGGGTTCGCGCCCTAAGCGAATATTATGAGGGTTCGCGCCCTAAGCAAATATTATGAGGGTTCGCACCCTAAGCGAATATTATGAGGGTTCGCGCCCTAAGCGAATATTATGAGGGTTCGCTCCCTAAGCGAATATTATGAGGGTTCGCACCCTAAGCGAATATTATGAGGGTTCGCTCCCTAAGCGAATATTATGAGGGTTCGCTCCCTAAGCGAATATTATGAGGGTTCGCGCCCTAAGCGAATATTATGAGGGTTCGCGCCCTAAGCGAATATTATGAGGGTTCGCTCCCTAAGCGAATATTATGAGGGTTCGCGCCCTAAGCGAATATTATGAGGGTTCGCGCCCTAAGCGAATATTATGAGGGTTCGCGCCCTAAGCGAATAATATGAGGGTTCGCGCCCTAAACGAATGAATTATTTTTATTTTATTTTACTTTTTTTTTCAATTTTTAAAAATAAGACAAAATAAAATATGCCCCAGTTTTGAAACTGAGAAATTTTGAAACTTTTTTTTTTTAAAATCTTTTTATTGGTGAATTTATTTTTTATTTTATTATCTGTTTTTTTTTAGAAAACAAAATGCTCCAATTTGATTTTTTCAAAAATATGAGAGAGAGAAAATATATATATATATTTTTTTTATTTGAGACCGAGCCCTTTTTTAGGACTGCCTACGTATCTCACCATAGCAAGAATCAGGTCTAACGTAGTCCATACAGCTCAATTTTTTTTTTTTTTGCAAAATAATATCTTTTGAAAAGATTGTTAGATAGAAAGAAATTAACTTTTGATTGATCATATCTTGGCTTTAGATGGTACCAACAATTAGCATTATGCATATGAATCACCTTCAAATACTCCTTGACAAGTTTGAGGTCAACTTTGAAGTAATTTCTGTAGTTTCAAATGACACCTCAAGCATACTTAAGTATTACCAAGATCTATTCATCTTGCATCAAATATGAGGTTAAAATTATTCATGTCCTCATGTTTCAAGTGCCTCACCGAAAAAAAAGTCCTAGTTCACACAAAATAGAAGAGTTGAGATCGTGGGATATTTTGAGAGTCACTCATACTCAGAAAGATATTCAATGCATGAGATTGAGATACAATATGCTTGACCCTCATGTAAGTATCCACTAATGTGAGAACATCGAAAATGAAATCAAGTAGGACTTGTATTCAGCTTAAAATGTAGGCTTGAAATGGGTAAGGTAATCTTTATATAAAGTGACTATTTTCTCCGCAACATTGCACTATGCACTCAATTTATATTCTTCATTTCCACATTTGATCTTTATCTGCTTGGTTGCTCTTCTTCTTTTTTTTTTTTGGACTTTCTCCTCTTTTTTTTTGAGTTTTCTCTCCTTTTGTTGAAGTTTTTTTTTTTTTGACTGTCACATTTTCACTTTGCCATCTGACATAGAATTTTGTCTGTGCATTCTTGGAGATGGGAGAAAAGCAGATGGTGCATTTGTGCACTCAAAAGGATATAGGCTAAGATATGGTTATCGAAATAATATTTTAGGCTCAAAAAGATAATCACTAGGATTAGGTGTTATTTGGTGGGCTTACAAGGCACAATTGGATCAAAGAAAGCCTACAATCCCTTTTCAAATTAGATGTTGCTCAAAATTTCGTCTCAACAAACATTCGGGTCAAGTTCTAGATCAACAAGTCATGCTATTAAACTTTATATCTAAAGCTCACCACACAATGCACATGAAACAATGAGGTCAAATTATTTTTTTACCCTTAACATGAGCAAGAGAATTTTCCAAGTGTGACATAAGTATAATCAAGAGGTATCAAAAGAATCTATATAGGTCACAACAAAGTTGGTCTATTGTATTATGCCAAATAGTTAACACTTTTTCATGCACACTTCTAAGTATGTTGGTATCAATCAAGACAAGATATACCTTTTTATTTTTAGTATTTTTATTTTGAAGAAGGATAATTTTTTTTTAATAAGAAAAAAAAGATCTTCCTTTTTTTGAATTTCTTGGATGAGGATCCTTTTTTTTAAGAGTAAAATCTTTTTTATTATTATTTTTTTGATAAAGAATTATTATTACTGTTTTTTTTAAGAATCACCGAACCCGAGGAAGGTTGCCTACGTATCTCATCAAGGTGAGAATCAGGTGTGCGTAGTTCTTGAAAATAAAAAAAAAATTATTTTTCCTTTTGAACAAACAAAATTTTCTTTTTACATTTGATTTTGTAAATAAAGATTAATAATTTATTTAAAAAGATTCCCTTTTTTATCTTTTATTTTATTTTTTGAATAAGAATCACCGAACTCGAGGAGGGTTGCCTACGTATCTCATTAAGGTGAGAATTAGGTGTGCGTAGTTCTGGAAAATATATATATAAAAAAATTTCTTTTTTTTCCTTTTGAATAAATAAAACCTCTTTTTTCTTTTATGAATAAAGAAACAAAATCATTTTTTTTTTGAATTTGATTTTATGAATAAAGAGTAGTAACTTTTTTTTTTAATGCGAATTTTTTTTTGTTCTTTTACTTTATTTTTTGAAGAAGAATCACCGAACCCGAGGAGGGTTGCCTACGTATCTCATTTAGATGAGAATCAGGTGAGCGTAGTTCTCAAATCAAAGAAATATTCGTATTTATTTTTGGAATAAGAAATAAATAATTTCTTTTGCTTTTATGAATAAGAAGAAAAAAAGTATTTTTTACATTTAATAAGAAATATATTCTTTTTTTTCAATTTTATTAATAAATATCACCGAACCCAAGGAGGGCTACCTATGTATCTTATCGAGATAAGAATCAGGTGAGCGTAGTTCGGCCAAAAAAATATTTGTGTTCATTTTTGGAATAAGAAATAAATATTTTCTTTTTCTTTTATGAATAAGAAGGAAAAAAATATTTTTTTTCATATTTAATAGGAAATATATTATTTTTCAATTTTATCAATAAATATCACCGAACCCAAGGAGGGCTGCCTACGTATCTTATCGAGATAAGAATCAGGTGAGCGTAGTTCGACCAAAAAAATATTCGCGTTTATTTTTGGAATAAGAAATAAATATTTGCTTTTATTTTTATGAATACGAAGGATTTTTTTTTTATTTTAATAAGAAATATCTTTTTTTTTTTACAATTTTATCAATAAAGATCACCGAACCCAAGAAGGGTTGCCTACGTATCTCATGGAGAAGAGAATCAGGTGTGCGTAGTTCGACCAACTTCTCATAAAAATGTTGGCTTTTTGAAAAACTCCTTTTTTTAGGATATCTTATTGTAAATATGCTAGGACCGAACTATTTGGGATTTGACCCAAAAAGAAAATATTCAACGACAACATTCAAAATGTGACAAGTAACACATAGTCGTGAACATGCTAGTCTAAAAGATGGTCCATGTTTTATGATCCTAACACCTTTGTTTAACCATATAAAGTCAAACACAAATTATGCAGATTAAGTGTATCCTAAGAGGAATACTGGTTGTATAAGGCTTGTTCTACTAAATTTTAAGTCCTTATAGAATTGGTGGCTAGATCGGTGATAAAACGAGTGGACAACTCGAGTTGGGAAGGAACAACTTACCGGTAGCAGGGCTTTTCGACCTCACTGTTTGGACCTTCCCATCCTAAAACATGTGTGACTAAAATCCTTCCCAGGAGCGTAATCGCATCTCTGGTATCTCAAAGAAGGGTTCGGGAGCGTAGACCGCATCTCCGAAAAATGTATCTTTCAAAAGACTCAGATAGGTGTGTGAGAGAAGATAGTTTATATCACAATTCAAATAATATCAAAGCAATAAATTAGCGGGCAAATATCACATTAAATCAATGCATAGAATATTCAAAATAATAAAGCCATATACAAGTCAATATTGATAAGCTCGAATTCTGGTTTTCCCCAGCGGAGTCGCCACCTGTCACACCCCTATTTTTTCCGCGTGGGTTTTGAACAATAGAGTTTTTTCAATTAAAGTGACATTTTGAAAAGGGATTATTTTATTTATTCAGAGTCGCCACTTGGAATTGAGTTTTGGTGTTCCAAGTCACCTAATTTTTTATCCCTAATCAAAAGGAAATGACTCTTTATTTTTTGGTCTACGAAACAAAGATCAGGTAAGGAATTCTGTTGACCGAGAGGAAGGTGTTAGGCACCCCTCGAGTCCCGTGGTTCTAGCACGGTCGCTTTATTGACTAGTTTATGGCTTAGTTTATTTTGAATATATTGTATTTATATGTTTTCAAAAAGGTCGTTTATCCGCCATCTTTAATTTATTTTGAACTCGTCTGAAATTGTGTTATTTTATTAGTGTGGTGTGTTGGTAGCAGCGCTTTCCAACCTTGCCACGAATTATTATTTTATCACTTTATAGTTTTCAAAAGAAAGTTTATTGAATAAAGTTTGAGTCCTAATATTTGCCTATCATTTTTTATCCACCTAATCATACTCCTAAATACAAGATCCAAAAAATTATTTATTTAATATTTTATTTCTGGTTTCATTTTAATTTTCTAGAAAAAAAATAAATTTAATTCATTATAATTAAACTTCATTTAAATGTCAATTAATTATATCTCTTAGAACATGGATATTGTTTGGATTTTAATCAAGAATAAGTTCTAAAAAAAATTAAATGTTTAAGCATGTAACATATAACCACATGTTATACCAAATGTTATTTGAAATGTAACAGTATAAAAAGTTTAAACATATTTCAATATCATAACATAAAAGTTAAACATGCATCGAATTTGAATAACTTCGTAATATTTGAATCAAGTATTATATAATCATGAAATAAAGTCATATGATGAAATTCAGGGAATACCTTTTGTGAAAATTAATTCACAAGAAGAAAAGACCACATCTAGGACCACGAATCCGAAATCTCGAAAGCAAATCTTGAACTCAACTTTTGTTTTTCTCTAATTATTTTTTTTAGGGTTTTTTTTTTCTGTATGTTTCTTGTACAAATTTTTTGCTGGGTTTTTCCTAAATGTGATAAGATGTGTGAAGAAAAAATGCAGTATTTTTTCTACTGTGTTTGTGTATGTGGGAAAAAGGAAAGAATCTGGTGTATGATGATTTTTTTTATCAGTGTTTTTTGTTGTCCAGAAAAAAGATGGATGAAATTGTCTTCTTATTTGGGTGTGTGTCGTGTGTTTTAAAATGTGAGGGAGTAGTGGTTTTTTGTGTGGAAGAATTATGGGGTAGTTTAGGTGAGTGGGGGAGGTGTTGGAATTAATGGGTAGTTCTAGGATTATTTAATTTTTCATTTTTGTTTCATTTTGTTTTGAAAAGAAAAAAAAAGAAAGAAAGAAAAAATAAATATGTTAGAAAACTATTTTCAATTAAAAAATAAATAGAAAAGTTAACTAGAAAAAACATATATATTTTATAAATTTTCTCTTTATTAAGCAAAACTTACATTAAAATGTAACTATGTTTTTGTTGTTTTCAAATTATTCTAAATAAGATAAAAATATCTAATTTAGACTCAAAACTAAATATTTAAATATGAAAAAGTAAATAACCTAAGTTTGGTAAAAAATTGGGTGCTAACAGCAGACATTGAATAGCTTCTCAGCATTCACGGGGAAGTGCCTTAACAAGGTGCATCAACAAAATCATTGTCCATCACTAGCCATTTCATAAATGATAAAAGTCATTTCTTCCCTGCCAGAGCTGAGATAGGCACCTATTAGTTCCTCAACCACATCAGCTACTCGCTTACTTCAAGCTTTTTGTTGTACCCTACGATACATTTTTACTGAAGGTATGAGGAGCTCTTCGTCAAATTTGTGAAACTTGAGAATTATAACTATGAATGGGCTTACACTTTAAGATTGAATGGTTCATTACGGACAAAATTTGGTATATTACAAACACATCGAAGCCTGCATAGTCCAGCATTGGAAATGGTTTTATTTTTCTTAAGAAGATCCTCGTAAAGATTTTCTGAAGTCTTGAACAGCTGTATACTGACAACAAATTTGAGAAAAGAGTCTCCAAGTGTCTCAAGTGGTTCAAAATAAACTTCTTGAGACATTTCTTTATTATCATTGGTTCCAAAAACCTTAGCAGTTGGGATAAAAGCTTTTAGTTTGCGGTACTGATCCAAAAGCATTCTTTTCAAGTTTAATTTGGATGACTGCTTGCCCTATAAAGAATAAAAGTTCTAGCATGGCAGATAGTTATTGTGAAAGATTCTTGACCTCGAGAATCTTATGAGTTCTAATGTATACACGCAAGTATATGCCATTCTCAAATTCGAAGCTGAAGATATATACCATTCTCAAATTTTAACGTATACACATATGTAGATGTTTATAAAAGCTTTATTTTTCTTTCTTATTTTGTTTGAGTGAGATAGGTGTTTGGCAGGCTTTCAAGAAATATCTGCATGTTTACTTATCTTCAGCTTAGGATTTGAGAATGGGATATGCTCCGCCAGAACAGATTAACTGTTGTACATGTATAACGTAGACTTCATAGGATTCTTGAGGTCAAGAATCTTTCGCTAATAATTATTTTCCATGCTCAAACCTTTAGACTTTATCGGAAAAGCAGTCATCCCGAACAAACTTGAAAATTAATGCTTATGGATCACTGCAAATTAAAAGTTTTTATCCCAATTGACAATCTTTTTGGAAGCAATGACAACAAAGAAATGTTTATGATGTTTCATTTAGAATCACTTGAGACACTTGAAGACTCTTTTCATCAGATATGTTGTCAGTATACAGCCGTTCAAGACTTTGGAAAAACCTCAAAAGGGTCTTCTCAGCATTAGGAAAATAAAATCATTTCCAATGCTGCACTGTGCAAGCTTTGATGTGCGTGTAAAATATCGAGATTTATCCATAATGAACCATTCAATCTTAAAGTGTGGCTCATTCATGGTGATAATTCTCAAGTTTCACAAATTTGAGGAAGAGTTCCTCATTCCTTTAAAAATGTATCATAGGGTACAACAGAAGGCTTGAAGTAAGCGAGTAGCTGATGTGGTTAAGGCTCTATTAGGTGCCTACCTCAGCTGGGGCAAGGAAGTAGCGCCTTTATCATTTATGATATTACTAGTGATGGACATTGATTTGGTTGATGCACCTATGCCAAGGCACTTCCCTATGAATGCTGAGAAGCTAGTCAATGTCCGGTAGTTGGAATCCCTGCTACTTTACAAGTCCCATGACCCTTCACTACTTGTTGAAGCACTACCTCACGGATCTTACATGCTACCTGAGATTCCACGATACTATCAATTGTTGGAATTTCATGGAGATGCAGACATCTCTATTTCAAATGTCCGGGACTTACTCCTGTGAGGTCTGCTTCTGGAAACAAAGAATGCTATACTCAATCAGCAATTTAGGCTGGTTTTCCCAAAAGTGCTTGGAGATGTTATTGAGTACCTTGCTGGTGTGATCTTTGTTGATTTTGGCTTCAATAAAGATACTACATTTCTGAGAATAACATCTCTTATGGAACAATAAATCTCCAGCTAGTAAGAGAGTTAAGTGAACTATGCAGCCAAAAAGGTTATGTAAAGAAGAAATCATTTTTTTCATGGAACAAGAACTCAACATTCGAGACATCAAAATTTTGTGGAACTCTATGAGATAAGTCCAATTCCAGCTAGGATTCTCGGAGATTACTTTATCCTAAAATATAGCTCACACCTATTTAAAGCCTGATATTTTCTGTTGAAGAGATATCTTGAAATTTCATAAATTAATGAAACATTTATTAGATGCTCATTGTTTCATGATTTGATTTTGGTAGATTTGGCACAACTAAAATTGTTGCAACCCCCCCCTCCCCCCCACCCCAACCAACAAAAAAAAATTGTTATTTGTCAACCCCAACACTGCTACTAATTTTAGAATGGAAAGAAGAACTTCCAAGCAATCTTGTCTTAGAACGAAAATAAGAACTTCCAATGCAGACAGGAACTTCAAAAAACAATGGATCTAAATTTTTCAAGAGGTAATTTCTTAGTTTGTTAGAGTTTTAGACTTGCATTTTATTTTGCTTCAGTAAGGTTTCAATGCAGTTTTAGAATTTTGTTAGTAACAAAACTAATGGTTTTAGATGTTCATTTTTTCATGTTTCGCTTTTGATGGATTTGGCCCAACTAAAATTGTTACACCCGCCAAAACATTGTTATTGTCACCCCTAAGACTCCTACTTGTTTTAGGGCTAAAAGAAGAACTTCCAATGAGGACGGGGTGGGGGAGGGGGAGGGGTGGTGAATTCCCCCTCCCTTTGGCTGGAACTTCCAAAAACAATAGAGCTAAGTATTTCAAAAAGAGGTAATTAATTTCTTAGTTTGTTACAGTTTCAAGACATGCATTTTATTTTGCTTCTTTGTTGTTTCAGAATTTTGGTAGTAGCAAAACTGCGATTCTTAGATATTCATTATTTCATGATCTAATTTTAATGGATTTGGTGTCAAAAGCATGTATAACAAATCTTGAAAAAAGAACAAAAAAAAAAAACTATAAGTTAGTAGAACTTCAAATTTGGGTAAACTATTGTTTAGCCTATCTTGAGCCAATCCATCTCAATAAAACCTTTGGGTGGGCTAATGACCTCCCAAATTGCCCCATCTATTCTTCTGAGAAAGAGATTGGTTTCAAACTCATTCAAATACGAGGAGTACTCCATGTTAATGTGTCTTGGATGTTCCACATCTTTGGGTCAGGATCAGGCATAGACGAGCACATTGAACTATATACACTACAAAAAATCTCTGAATTGCCAACGGACTTTACCAACAACCTAAATACGTTAGTATATTAGTAACAAATTACTAACAAATTGGTAACTAATTTGTTATTCAAAATTTAGCAACAAATTCCTAACGAAATACCAACCAAATTTTTACTAACTAAATTATTTAGTTGGTAAATATGGAGGGAAAAAATGGCGCCTAATTCAACAACTTTCTACTAACGGATTACCAACGAAAATATTACTAACAAATACATTTCGTTGGTAATATTACTAACAGATTATATATTGGTTGGTAAATATGAAGGAAAAAATTAGATCATAGTTTATTAATGGATTACCAACAAATTACTAACTAAGTATTTGCCAACAAAAGATTTTTGTAGCTAATTTTACTAACTAATTAGATATACGTTGGTAAATTACCAACTGGTTGTTATTTGTTAGTAACTTGCCAACAAATACTCAATCAGTCAGGATTTTTTTACCAATTGATTAATTTTTTAAATTACTAACATATTAGAATCAGTTGGTAATATAGCAATTGATACATCTTTATTAGTTATAATATAGAAAATTTAATAAATAACGCACTTAAGATTTGTTATTATTGAATTTCATATATACAGATAGATTTTTATTAAAATTTAACAAAATAATAAATTAACTAGAAAAAAGCAAAAACATAAATAATAAAATTTTCATCTCATTAATTAATCAATTCTATTTTTCATATATAAAAAGTTTTGAAGCTGACAGGATATCAATCTCTTAATCTTCTCATAATTAGTTGGTATCGTTCCATACTTTCTCTTACATTTATGTCTTCTCATAATATCTTCTTTGAAAATTCATAAATTCTAGGAGTATTATACATATTCTCATTCTCTAGCTAGCTCATTTTTCAAAATTTCATTACTTAATCGAGTTCACTTTATTAATATGTAAATTGATTTATATACCATATGATATATTCAATTCATACAAATGTCTCTCTCTCGCGCGCGCACACACGCATGCACGTGCGACGCATGACAATACACGTACAAAAATTGTATTTTATACACAATTCATATATATACTAGTATAATTTTGTGTATAACAACAACAACAACAACAACAACATACCCAGTGAAATCCCACAAGTGGGGTCTGGGGAGGGTAAGATGTACGCAGACCTTACCACTACCACCTATAGGTAGAGAGGCTGTTTCCTAGGAATATAATTTTGTGTATAACGTGGTATAAAAAAATTACACAAATCACTTTGTATATCATATTATATATCGAATACAAAACATACATATATAAAACCCGGAATAAAAAGTATTAAGCAAAATAGTTTGTATATCACATTATATACCAATTTTATACATACTGTGTATAATATGATATAAAAAATAAATAAGTATATCAGTGTGGAAATTAGGAATTGCTTTTTCTTAAATATATGTGTACTTTTTTAAAGTAAAAAACATTTATTTTTTATAACCTAGCTATGGCTAAAAAGGGCAACTTCTCTATTAGCTTACCAAAGTGGATTTTCTAGGTAAGTATAATATAATTTTTTTGAGAACTTTAAAATAAAACAATTTGAGTATCACATAATTATATTCAATAACTCAAATCCAGTCCCAAAAGGTTATTCGAACCTACCTCGATGGCGAAACCGCACTCGAACCAAGCTTTCAAACAATCAAAGCCTAAAACACGAGCTCGAATCAATCAAGGACTATCATCAAGTTGTTCATCACTCTCACAAAAGTGATTGGTCGTGAAACTAATGACTGTTGTTGCTTCATGCCTTTTGAAAACATCAATTTTTTTAATATTCCAAATATGGTTACCACTTGTCTCTTTGCTTTAGAAAATTTTAATGGAGGAGGGGTGGGACCAAGCGAGAAATAACAAAGAGAAACACCCTTGCCCGGCATTACAATTTCTTTCCCTTTTAAACATGAGTTATGCAAGACCTGGATGCATAAAACATCAAAGAAAGCATAAAAGCCCCAGATGACAAAATAAAACACACTTTGAGCATTTATAGATGCATTTCAGACTAAATCTTGGAACTATGATCGGATCATGGATGAAATTCACAGCCTCATCATTCAGTTTCAGTCATTGACATACAACAATCACTTAATCAAGAAAGTAAGAAGTACTACATAAGAAATTTGATTCATCAACCCACAAAACTTTACAAAGTAGGAAAACTCAAACAGTAGCAAAGGATAAAGATGAGTAGTACCGTGAGTTGGAGCAATTTCAGCACTACTAGGCATCCTTGATGATTGTCGTAAGCTTGTTCTTGCCCATTGTTTGAGTTTTCTAGTCATTTTGAGTTCTGAGTGTCAGAATTTGATTCCGTCAAATCCATCAGCTCCGAAATGCTGAATCTAGGCTAGGAGAACTTGCAGAACTTAATTTGGCATTAAATTGGAGAGTTTAGGTCCATAAGTTCATTTTTAGTTCTTTAAAGGTTCAAATTTTGAGTTTTCTAGTCGTTTTGAGTTCTGAGTGTCGGAATTCGATTCCGTCAAATCCATCAGCTCCAAAATGCTGAATCTAGGCTAGGAGAACTTGCAGAACTGAATTTGGCATTAAATTGGAGAGTTTAGGTCCATAAGTTCATTTTTAGTTCTTTAAAGTTTCAAATTTTGAGTTTTCTAGTCATTTTGAGTTCTGAGCGTTGGAATTCGATTCCGTCGAATCCATCAGCTCCGAAATGCTGAATCTAGGCTAGGAGAACTTGCAGAACTGAATTTGGCATTAAATTGGAGAGTTTAGGTCCTTAAGTTCATTTTTAGTTCTTTAAAGTTGGAAATTTTGAGTTTTCCAGTCGTTTTGAGTTCTGAGTGTCGGAATTCGATTCCGTCGAATCCATCAGCTCTGAAATGTTGAATCTAGGCTAGGAGAACTTGCAGAACTGAATTTGGCATTAAATTGGAGAGTTTAGGTCCATAAGTTCATTTTAAGTCTTTAAAGTTGAAAATTTTGAGTTTTCTAGTCGTTTTGAGTTCTGAGTGTCAGAATTCGATTCCGTCGAATCCATCAGCTCTGAAATGCTGAATCTAGGCTAGGAAAACTTGCAGAATTGAATTTGGCATTAAATTGGAGAGTTTAGGTCCATAAGTTCATTTTTAGTTCTTTAAAGTTGAAAATTTTGAGTTTTTTAGTCGTTTTGAGTTCTGAGTGTCGGAATTCGATTCCGTCGAATCCATCAGCTCCGAAATGCTGAATCTAGGCTAGGATAACTTGCAGAATTGAATTTGGCATTAAATTGGAGAGTTTAGGTCCATAAGTTCATTTTTAGTCTTTAAAGTTTAAAATTTTGAGTTTTCTAGTCGGTTTGAGTTCTGAGCGTCGGAATTCGATTCCGTCGAATCCATCAGCTCCGAAATTCTGAATCTAGGCTAGGAGAACTTGCAGAACTGAATTTGGCATTAAATTGGGGAGTTTAGGTCCATAAGTTCATTTTTAGTCTTTAAAGTTGAAAATTTTGAGTTTTCTAGTCGTTTTGAGTTCTGAGTATCGGAATTCGATTCCGTCGAATCCATCAGCTCCAAAATCCTGAATCTAGGCTAGGAGAACTTGCAGAACTGAATTTGGCATTAAATTGGAAAGTTTAGGTCCATAAGTTCATTTTTAGTCTTTAAAGTTGAAAATTTTGAATTTTCTAGTCGTTTTGAGTTCTGAGTGTCGGAATTCGATTCTGTCGAATCCATCAGCTCCGAAATGCTGAATCTAGGCTAGGAGAACTTGCAGAACTGAATTTGGCATTAAATTGGAGAGTTTAGGTCCTTAAGTTCATTTTTAGTTCTTTAAAGTTGGAAATTTTGAGTTTTCCAGTCGTTTTGAGTTCTGAGTGTCGGAATTCGATTCCGTCGAATCCATCAGCTCTGAAATGCTGAATCTAGGCTAGGAGAACTTGCAGAACTGTATTTGGCATTAAATTGGAGAGTTTAGGTCCATAAGTTCATTTTTAGTTCTTTAAAGTTGGAAATTTTGAGTTTTTCAGTCGTTTTGAGTTCTGAGTGTCAGAATTCGATTCCGTCGAATCCATCAGCTCTGAAATGCTGAATATAGGCTAGGAGAACTTGCAGAACTGAATTTGGCATTAAATTGGAGAGTTTAGGTCCATAAGTTCATTTTAAGTCTTTAAAGTTGAAAATTTTGAGTTTTCTAGTCGTTTTGAGTTCTGAGTGTCAGAATTCGATTCCGTCGAATCCATCAGCTCTGAAATGCTGAATCTAGGCTAGGAGAACTTGCAGAATTGAATTTGGCATTAAATTGGAGAGTTTAGGTCCATAAGTTCATTTTTAGTTCTTTAAAGTTGGAAATTTTGAGTTTTTTAGTCGTTTTGAGTTCTGAGTGTCGGAATTCGATTCCGTCGAATCCATCAGCTCCGAAATGCTGAATCTAGGCTAGGATAACTTGCAGAATTGAATTTGGCATTAAATTGGAGAGTTTAGGTCCATAAGTTCATTTTTAGTTTTTAAAGTTTAAAATTTTGAGTTTTCTAGTCGTTTTGAGTTCTGAGCGTCGGAATTCGATTCCGTCGAATCCATCAGCTCCAAAATGCTGAACCTAGGCTAGGAGAACTTGCAGAACTGAATTTGGCATTAAATTGGAGAGTTTAGGTCCATAAGTTCATTTTTAGTCTTTAAAGTTTAAAATTTTGAGTTTTCTAATCGGTTTCTGAGCGTCGGAATTCGATTCCGTCGAATCCATCAGCTCCGAAATGCTGAATCTAGGCTAGGATAACTTGCAGAATTGAATTTGGCATTAAATTGGAGAGTTTAGGTCCATAAGTTCATTTTTAGTCTTTAAAGTTTAAAATTTTGAGTTTTCTAGTCGGTTTGAGTTCTGAGCGTCGGAATTCGATTCCGTCGAATCCATCAGCTCCGAAATTCTGAATCTAGGCTAGGAGAACTTGCAGAACTGAATTTGGCATTAAATTGGGGAGTTTAGGTCCATAAGTTCATTTTTAGTCTTTAAAGTTGAAAATTTTGAGTTTTCTAGTCGTTTTGAGTTCTGAGTATCGGAATTCGATTCCGTCGAATCCATCAGCTCCAAAATCCTGAATCTAGGCTAGGAGAACTTGCAGAACTGAATTTGGCATTAAATTGGAAAGTTTAGGTCCATAAGTTCATTTTTAGTCTTTAAAGTTGAAAATTTTGAATTTTCTAGTCGTTTTGAGTTCTGAGTGTCGGAATTCGATTCTGTCGAATCCATCAGCTCCGAAATGCTGAATCTAGGCTAGGAGAACTTGCAGAACTGAATTTGGCATTAAATTGGAGAGTTTAGGTCCTTAAGTTCATTTTTAGTTCTTTAAAGTTGGAAATTTTGAGTTTTTCAGTCGTTTTGAGTTCTGAGTGTCAGAATTCGATTCCGTCGAATCCATCAGCTCTGAAATGCTGAATATAGGCTAGGAGAACTTGCAGAACTGAATTTGGCATTAAATTGGAGAGTTTAGGTCCATAAGTTCATTTTAAGTCTTTAAAGTTGAAAATTTTGAGTTTTCTAGTCGTTTTGAGTTCTGAGTGTCAGAATTCGATTCCGTCGAATCCATCAGCTCTGAAATGCTGAATCTAGGCTAGGAGAACTTGCAGAATTGAATTTGGCATTAAATTGGAGAGTTTAGGTCCATAAGTTCATTTTTAGTTCTTTAAAGTTGGAAATTTTGAGTTTTTTAGTCGTTTTGAGTTCTGAGTGTCGGAATTCGATTCCGTCGAATCCATCAGCTCCGAAATGCTGAATCTAGGCTAGGATAACTTGCAGAATTGAATTTGGCATTAAATTGGAGAGTTTAGGTCCATAAGTTCATTTTTAGTTTTTAAAGTTTAAAATTTTGAGTTTTCTAGTCGTTTTGAGTTCTGAGCGTCGGAATTCGATTCCGTCGAATCCATCAGCTCCAAAATGCTGAACCTAGGCTAGGAGAACTTGCAGAACTGAATTTGGCATTAAATTGGAGAGTTTAGGTCCATAAGTTCATTTTTAGTCTTTAAAGTTTAAAATTTTGAGTTTTCTAATCGGTTTGTGAGCGTCGGAATTCGATTCCGTCGAATCCATCAGCTCCGAAATGCTTAATCTAGGCTAGGAGAACTCTCAGAACTGAATTTGGCATTAAATTGGAGAGTTTAGGTCCATAAGTTCATTTTTAGTCTTTAAAGTTTAAAATTTTGAGTTTTCTAGTCGGTTTGAGTTCTGAGCGTCGGAATTCGATTCCGTCGAATCCATCAGCTCCGAAATTCTGAGTCTAGGCTAGGAGAACTTGCAGAACTGAATTTGGCATTAAATTGGGGAGTTTAGGTCCATAAGTTCATTTTTAGTCTTTAAAGTTGAAAATTTTGAGTTTTCTAGTCGTTTTGAGTTCTGAGTATCGGAATTCGATTCCGTCGAATCCATCAGCTCCAAAATCCTGAATCTAGGCTAGGAGAACTTGCAGAACTGAATTTGGCATTAAATTGGAAAGTTTAGGTCCATAAGTTCATTTTTAGTCTTTAAAGTTGAAAATTTTGAATTTTCTAGTCGTTTTGAGTTCTGAGTGTCGGAATTCGATTCTGTCGAATCCCTCAGCTCCGAAATGCTGAATCTAGGCTAGGAGAACTTGCAGAACTGAATTTGGCATTAAATTGGAGATTTTAGGTCCATAAGTTCATTTTTAGTTCTTATCAGGTTCAAATTTTGGATTTTCTAGTCGTTTTGAGTTCTGAGCGTCGGAATTCGATTCCGTCGAATCCATCAGCTTCGAAATGCTGAATCTAGGCTAGGAGAACTTGCAGAACTGAATTTGGCATTAAATTGGAGACTTTAGGTCCATAAGTTCATTTTTAGTTTTTTAAAGTTGGAAATTTTGAGTTTTCTAGTCGTTTTGAGTTCTGAGTGTCGGAATTCGATTCCGTCGAATCCATCAGCTCCGAAATGCTGAATCTAGGTTAGGAGAACTTGCGAAACTGAATTTGGCATTAAATTGGAGAGTTTAGGTCCATAAGTTCATTTTTAGTCTTTAAAGTTTAAAATTTTGAATTTTCTACTCGTTTTGAGTTCTGAGCGTCGGAATTTGATTCCGTCGAATCCATCAGCTCCGAAATGCTGAATCTAGGCTAGGAGAACTTGCAGAACTGAATTTGGCATTAAATTGGAGAGTTTAGGTCCATAAGTTCATTTTTAGTCTTTAAAGTTGAAAATTTTGAGTTTTCTAGTCGTTTTGAGTTCTGAGTATCGGAATTCGATTCCGTCGAATCCATCAGCTTCGAAATGCTGAATCTAGGCTAGGAGAACTTGCAGAACTGAATTTGGCATTAAATTGGAGACTTTAGGTCCATAAGTTCATTTTTAGTTCTTTAAAGGTTCAAATTTTGAGTTTTCTAGTCGTTTCTAGTTCTGAGCGTCGGAATTCGATTCCGTCGAATCCATCAGCTCCAAAATGCTGAATCTAGGCTAGGAGAACTTGCAGTACTGAATTTGGCATTAAATTGGAAAGTTAGGTCCATAAGTTCATTTTTAGTCTTTAAAGTTGAAAATTTTGAGTTTTCTAGTCGTTTTGAGTTCTGAGCGTCGGAATTCGATTCCGTCGAATCATCAGCTCCGAAATGCTGAATCTAGGCTAGGAGAACTTGCAGAACTGAATTTGGCATTAAATTGGAGAGTTTAGGTCCATAAGTTCATTTTTAGTCTTTAAAGTTGAAAATTTTGAGTTTTCTAGTCGTTTTGAGTTCTGAGCGTCGGAATTCGATTCCATCGAATCCATCAGCTCTGAAATGCTGAATCTAGGCTAGGAGAACTTGCAGAACTGAATTTGGCATTAAATTGGAGAGTTTAGGTCCATAAGTTCATTTTTAGTTCTTTAAAGTTGAAAATTTTGAGTTTTCTAGTCGTTTTGAGTTCTGAGTATCGGAATTCGATTCCGTCGAATCCATCAGCTCCAAAATCCTGAATCTAGGCTAGGAGAACTTGCAGAACTGAATTTGGCATTAAATTGGAAAGTTTAGGTCCATAAGTTCATTTTTAGTCTTTAAAGTTGAAAATTTTGAATTTTCTAGTCGTTTTGAGTTCTGAGTGTCGGAATTCGATTCTGTCGAATCCCTCAGCTCCGAAATGCTGAATCTAGGCTAGGAGAACTTGCAGAACTGAATTTGGCATTAAATTGGAGATTTTAGGTCCATAAGTTCATTTTTAGTTCTTATCAGGTTCAAATTTTGGATTTTCTAGTCGTTTTGAGTTCTGAGCGTCGGAATTCGATTCCGTCGAATCCATCAGCTTCGAAATGCTGAATCTAGGCTAGGAGAACTTGCAGAACTGAATTTGGCATTAAATTGGAGACTTTAGGTCCATAAGTTCATTTTTAGTTTTTTAAAGTTGGAAATTTTGAGTTTTCTAGTCGTTTTGAGTTCTGAGTGTCGGAATTCGATTCCGTCGAATCCATCAGCTCCGAAATGCTGAATCTAGGTTAGGAGAACTTGCGAAACTGAATTTGGCATTAAATTGGAGAGTTTAGGTCCATAAGTTCATTTTTAGTCTTTAAAGTTTAAAATTTTGAATTTTCTACTCGTTTTGAGTTCTGAGCGTCGGAATTTGATTCCGTCGAATCCATCAGCTCCGAAATGCTGAATCTAGGCTAGGAGAACTTGCAGAACTGAATTTGGCATTAAATTGGAGAGTTTAGGTCCATAAGTTCATTTTTAGTCTTTAAAGTTGAAAATTTTGAGTTTTCTAGTCGTTTTGAGTTCTGAGTATCGGAATTCGATTCCGTCGAATCCATCAGCTTCGAAATGCTGAATCTAGGCTAGGAGAACTTGCAGAACTGAATTTGGCATTAAATTGGAGACTTTAGGTCCATAAGTTCATTTTTAGTTCTTTAAAGGTTCAAATTTTGAGTTTTCTAGTCGTTTCTAGTTCTGAGCGTCGGAATTCGATTCCGTCGAATCCATCAGCTCCAAAATGCTGAATCTAGGCTAGGAGAACTTGCAGTACTGAATTTGGCATTAAATTGGAAAGTTAGGTCCATAAGTTCATTTTTAGTCTTTAAAGTTGAAAATTTTGAGTTTTCTAGTCGTTTTGAGTTCTGAGCGTCGGAATTCGATTCCGTCGAATCATCAGCTCCGAAATGCTGAATCTAGGCTAGGAGAACTTGCAGAACTGAATTTGGCATTAAATTGGAGAGTTTAGGTCCATAAGTTCATTTTTAGTCTTTAAAGTTGAAAATTTTGAGTTTTCTAGTCGTTTTGAGTTCTGAGCGTCGGAATTCGATTCCATCGAATCCATCAGCTCTGAAATGCTGAATCTAGGCTAGGAGAACTTGCAAAACTGAATTTGACCCAAAATATTGATGTTGGGGGTATTTGGGCGTCAAAAGGGGATGAAGTGTAGTTTTGTACTAATTCAAATACTTACGGAATATTTTAGGCCATTTTCCTAAAAATTAAAATAGTCAATCAACTAATAAGGTAATAAGATCTTTTATAAATTATAATAGTTCATTTGTATAATATTAAAAAAATAATATTTTCACATTAAAATATTTAATTAAATTTTCATGTATATATAATTAAAAAAAAATAAACAAAAATCCATGAATCACAACTTAATTGATGACATCTTATTAATAGTACTACTATTTGATTAAATTATAATTAATTACCAATAACTTTAATATTTGTATCTTATTTTATTTTATTAAGGTAATAAGATCTTTTATAAATTATAATAGTTCATTTGTATAATATTAAAAAATAATATTTTCACATTAAAATATTTAATTAAATTTTCATGTATATATAATTAAAAAAAATAAACAAAAATCCATGAATCACAACTTAATTGATGACATCTTATTAATAGTACTACTATTTGATTAAATTATATTTGTATCTTATTTTATTTTATTATGTCCATTTGAGGCAAGTACAACTTTAAATTAATAGTACAACTTTGATATTTCTTTAATACTACTTTTTCACTTTTCAGATAAATCAAATATTATTAAAATGATAGAAAAGGTCGTCCACCCCCTTTTCCTCATCTTCATCAGCCATTTTCATATTTTCCAGCTCAACTTCAGAGAAAACAATTTGTCATCCATGGCTTCAAATCGACCTTTTTAGTTGCAAAATCTCTATCATTTGGAAGTTAATGGATTTCTCTTTCTTGAATATCCTTCTAAAGCTCCATATCCACACCAAATTTGGAGAGCCGATGAATTACAAATCGCAAATCACCATCCATCTAGAGTTGCATGTTCTTAGTTCATCACATTGGAGCTACAAATCGTCTAGATCTTAGAGCTACGAACACTGCATGTGATGAGAGCTAGAAATCGCCTAGATCGGAGAGCTGCAGATGAAGGACAAATTCATCCCCTAAATTTGCAACTCAAATTCTATCAGATGCATCAATTTCGGTTTAAAATGACCCATATATTGGTGTTTCAGTGTATGTCTTGTTACCTTTCATCCTCTTTTTCTTCAAATCATTGCATGTGTTGCTTGATTTGTGCTGGTGAAGTAGACACTGTTTTTGTTCAAATTCTTATATATTTTTATAATTTTAATTTGTAATGATTTTATGACATATCTAATTTGTAAAAATATTTGTTTTAATTCTTTTAGGACTCGATTTGTATTTTATAGTGCAAGAAAATACAAATTTGTATATAAAAAAATATTCACAGAAAAAAGTAAAACTTTTTTGCCGCTAAAATCTCCACCTCCCTAAAATATATAGCGCCATTATTCAGTTTTTTTTCTTGTCCACGTTCACACTTCACGTTAAAAAAAAATCCCAAATACTATTACCTGCAATTCATCTAACAGGTTCCCAGTTCCACAATCCTTTTGGCTAAACAGTATGTATTCTTTATCAAGTTTTTTTTTCTCTGTTTGTTTGATTTGATAAATTGGTAATCTTTTGATATGCTTTATTTGCTTGAGTAGTATATAGTATTTATACAGTGTGCTTGAAGGCTTATAGTTTAAATAAGATCGAATATGCACTTTTGTTTGTGAATCCCCTTGATATAAGGTGAATTTCCCTAAGATAGCTTTGAGATTGGTTGAAGAGTTCTCTTAGGTCTATTTTAGCTTCCTGTTGTGTAATTTTTTTTGTGACTGTATTTTCTTTTCAGTTGCTTGTTTTCAAAATTAAACTCTTTTAGTAGAAGAAGATCAGACCCTTTCCTGCATTTCTTTTGTCTCAATTATTGCTAGTGAAGAAATTTAAAATTACAAAAGATGTTGTTTATACATACATCTCGCATACCTGCTGTAAAATATAGAGAGTTTTAGTTCAAAGCTCAAAAGGTAACATTCATCTCTGTTCCATTTTCTGTTGTATTGTAAATCTCTGTTTTTTTTTTTAATTCTCTGTGTTCTTTTATTTCACTTATCTTTCTCACATTATCAGAAAAGAAGGCTTATATATAAAATGAGTTCAAGTCGTCAATGGATGTATAAAAGATTAACCAAAGGGTTGTATGATCCTAAATTTGTAAAGGGTGTACAACAGTTTATTGAGTTTGCTATGAGTCATCCTGAAGGGAGGGATGGCGAGAAACTAAGGTGCCCATGTAATCGAAAGAAATGTCAGAATAGAAGCTTTGAAAATGTTCATACTGTCCATGGGCATTTATTAAGCAACGGTTTTGTACCGGGATATCATGTATGGTACTTGCATGGAGAAAATGATGTTGCGAGAAATATGGATCAAGATGAAAGGATACACAACTGGGATCATCCTATGAATAACCTACCAGTGAATGTTAGTGCATTTGATGATCCTGGACCAACTACATCATATCATAGAATGGTTCATGATGTTGCTGGTCCTGCATTTGTTTCAAGTGATATGGAAGAATCACCTAATCCTGATGCACAGAATTTTTATGAGATGATTGATTCAGCAAATCAAGAAGTATGGCCAGGTTGTGAAACACACTCAAAATTATCAGCTACTGCGCGCCTGTTACACATCAAGGCTGACCACCATCTCTCTGAAAGATGTTTTGATGACATTTGCCAATATGTGAATGAGATGACTCCACCTGGTAATGTAATGCCAAAGAATTTCTATGAAACTAAAAGGTTAATGAGGGGAATGAATATGCCAGTTGAAAAAATTCATACTTGTGTCAATGCCTGCATGATTTACTGGGGCGAGGATAGTGAACTTGTAAATTGCAAGTTTTGTAGTCATCCCAGATACAAGTCTACTGGTCAAAGATCTGTTTCAAAAAAAAAGTTTGTACCATTCAAACAGATGTATTACTTTCCTATTACTCCACGACTGCAACGATTGTATGCTTCCAAAGCAACTGCTTCTCACATGCGATGGCACACTGAGCATGAAGTTGAGGAAGGTGTGATGCGTCATTGTTCAGATGCACCTGCCTGGAAGCACTTTGATAAAATGCATCCATCTTTTTCAGAGGAAAGTCGTAATGTTAGATTGGGCCTATGCACAGATGGATTTCAACCATTTGGACAAACAGGAAAACAATATTCATCTTGGCCAATTATTCTGACACCATACAACTTGCCTCCTTGGATGTGCATGAAAGACCTCTATTTATTTTTGTCAGTTATAGTTCCTGGGCCAAAGAATCCTAAGCAGCAGATAGATGTTTTCTTGCAGCCTTTGATCGCCGAATTGAAGAATCTGTGGAATATAGGTGTTGACACATATGATGTCTCTAAGAAGCAAAATTTTAGAATGCGAGCTGCTTTGATGTGGACTATTAGTGACTTCCCTGCATATTCGATGTTGTCTGGATGGAGTACTGCAGGCAGGTTAGCATGTCCATATTGTATGGAGAATTCTGATGCTTTTACTTTGACAAAAGGTGGTAAGCAGTCTTGGTTTGACAATCACCGTAAGTTCCTGCCACTCAATCATCCATACAGAAAAGATAAGAGCTCATTTAGAAAGAACAGAGTAGTAACTACACAGCCTCCTCCATTACGGTCAGGTGAAGATGTTTTAAAGGAGATAGAAAAATTAGGACTTAAAAAGGTAACAGAACTTGGGGCTGATATTATTAATTGTCGAGTTAGTAAGTTTTCTGGTTGGAAAAAGAGAAGCATATTTTGGGATTTGTCATACTGGAGTACCAATCTCATTCGACATAATCTAGATGTAATGCACATTGAGAAGAACTTCTTTGAGAATGTGTTCAACACAGTGTTGGATGTCGATGGTAAAACAAAAGATAACCCCAAATCTAGAGAAGACTTGAAGGAATTTTGTCGACGCCCTGAGTTACATGTTGTAGATGGCAAATACCCAAAAGCTATTTACACATTAAAAGAGGAGTCGAAAAAAGTATTGTGTGAATGGGTGAAAAATCTGAAATTTCCTGATGGATATGTCTCAAATATGGGAAGGTGTGTGGACATGAAAAAACACAAATTATTTGGTATGAAAAGCCACGATTGTCACGTATTCATGCAAAGATTGATACCTATAGCATTCCGTGAGCTGTTACCAAAAAAAGTATGGGAAGCACTTACTGAGATGAGCCTTTTTTTTAGGGATATCACTTCTACAGTAATTCGTGAAGAGGATATGATAAGACTTCAGCAAGAAATACCTGAAATACTTTGTAAGTTAGAGCGTGTATTCCCCCCTAGCTTCTTTGATTCAATGGAGCATCTCCCTGTGCATCTTGCTTACGAAGCAATGGTAGCTGGTCCGGTACAATATCGGTGGATGTATCCATTTGAGAGGTAAGATCTCTACTATATATTTAAGTACTTTATCTTTTAGCAATCAAACTTATTTTATTAATCACCAAACGACAATACAAAGTTTAGACAAGAACCAACCAACAATCTTTCCTTCTCAGACAATGCCTAAACAATCTTACAATCCTTGTGCCAATCCTAATCATTATCTCTAATAGAAAAGTAATAACTCTAATTAAAGAGAACTGAAAAACTCAAACAACCTCCTGTTACTTCTTCAATAGATGCATAGGTTAGACTTTACAACATGATCTGCTTGTGTATTGTAAATGATAGCCTGTCAAAACTTACAGATATGAAACATCTTTCTTATCATCCAAGAAGCATATTAGGCACCTTCATGTCAGCTAGTCTTTGATGCTAATTGATCCGTAGTTTTTTTTCTTGTTTTGACTCGATAACCACAATCATTTGCAGATTGCAACTAGATTCCAGGCCTTCAAGTTAATATTCAAACCTCCTGCACCTCAAGACAGAGTCACCTTGTCCCAGGCTACAAGTGTGCTTTTAGTAATGTTGGTCTAAGATAGTTCCTAAGAGCAGCTTCGATAAGTTTAATGATCTCTTGTGCTAGTAAAAACAATTGTGGCCTATCTACTTGCACACCAAATAGTACTGCTCTAATTAGTAGAAGCCTACTGACATATGCTAATTCTCTTGCCATTCAGTTAGTGATCTTTGTTGTAGTTTTATCTATAAAGATTTGCATTGCAATACTATCATCCTTGGGGTAGCAAAGAAACTCCTAAGTACTTAAATGTCAAGTCACCTATTTCATTGAACAATAGACTCAATATGTCATTCCTTTTATCTGTTTCTAACCACCAAAAATAGTACTGGCTGTTTAAGTACTTCATTTTCATCATTATGAGTGACTAACGCCTTGAGTTTTTGTGTTATTTTCAGAATTCTCCGAAAATATAAACTTAATGTGCGAAATAAGGCACACGTTGAAGGATCCATATGCAATGCGCATATAGTTGAGGAAGCTTCATCATTTTGTTCACACTACTTTGAGCCTCATGTTTACACAAGGCATAGGAAAGTGCCACGGAATGACGATGGTGGTATGGGTGAACAAGATGGATATGATAGTAATCTTTCTATATTCACCTATCCAGGTCGAGGATTTGGGGAACTAAATCGGAGATATCTAACTGAAGAAGAACTTAGTGCAGCTCATATTTATGTTTTACTAAATTGCAAAGAAGTGCAACCATATGTGGAGTAAGACTTTATGCTTTTATCTTCATTTATATATTAAAATAATCTGAAAACTTATATATTCTTTTTCTTATATGTGATATAAAGGAATTTTATTGATTCCCTTCATCAAAATTTTCCACGAATCACAGACCAGGAAGTGGACAGAAAACTTGATGAAGATTTTGCAGCATGGTTCACAAGATATGTGAGAACTTGTACAGTATCTTTTTATCATTACTTACTTCACTTATAAGAAATTCTAATTCTCTTAAAAAAATTTTAATAGGCCCGAGTCCACATAGATAATCAGTTCATCAAGGCGCTTGCAGAAGGTCCATGTCGATCAGTGAAGCCATACACGGGTTATAATATCAATGGCTTTAAATTTCACACAAAAGGTCGCAGTTTTTCTAGAGCATCTAATAACAGTGGCGTTTGCATAAAAGGAACCAATTATAGTGCTGATGACAATGACTATTATGGAGTGCTTACTGAAATTATTGAATTGGAGTACAAGGGAAGTACACCAATCAAAAGAACTGTTTTGTTTAAATGTGAATGGTTTGACCCCACACCAAATGTAGGATTGAAGGTTCACCCACAATATAAACTTGTGGATATCAACCACAAAAGGAAATTGAAGAAGTATGAACCATTTGTTTTGGCGGCGCAAACGGCTCAAGTGTATTATGCTACTTATCCTAGCTTACGACGTGATAAGAGTGATTGGTGGGCAGTGTGCAAAATAAAGGCTCGGGGTATTATGGATAGCCCTGTGTCATCTTTATTGTCGCCTTTAGCAGATGTTCTAGAGCCATTCCAATGTGACGAATATGGTGTACGATTTGGTGTAGTGTCTGACAATGAAACTGTTGTCAGAAATGATCCAACTGGTGAATTCATAAACTTGAGAGACGAGGATTCTGATTTAGATGATGAGACAGAATTTCAAGATGAATCAGAATCAGATTCAGATGATGAAAATAAGGATGAAGCGGCATTCTATGAAAGTGGCAGTGAATAGTCCAAGTAACTCAATCTGTTCAAATATAAGAGCAATCGAATTTCATATTTCTTGCTGATAAAGTTCTGAATTTGAGATCTCAATGATTTTATATATCTCTTTTACCAATATACTTATTTGGTTTTATTAGTTTTTTGGGTTATTTTGTTTGAACAACTATCCCGCAGTCTCATTTTGTGATACAAAGTAGACATCTGGATCTATGTTCTGAATAGTGAGGGATAATTTTATTCTTTGAAGTGTTTATAATCTATCTGTTGTCTAGATTAACACTTGTTCTTTAACCTTTTCAAAGGAATCTTGTTTTTGAAGTGATATATCAACTAATTACCTATTCTTGTTAAAATTAGATGAAATCATGATTGAAGAATTATGTTATTATTTTATTCCACATATAACCTCGAACTTGCAGATATGGCACCTAGAGGTGGGAGAACAGGAAGATATTCTGGAAAAAAAATAGCAGATCCAATGACATCTCCTCCAACATCAAGTTTAGCACCTGATCAAGTACCATCACCGTCTGAACTGCCGATACCAGTAACACCAGGTTCAGTCGCAACCAACATATCGGTACCATCTTCATCTGTGGTGATTGAAACACCTAGAAATGACACTGTATCAACAACTTCGTTAAATACAACTGATGGTGCCCGCATTAGAATTGAAATCGTTCTGGGATGGTAAGTGTACAACATCATTTAATCTACATTATTTTGCTTCAGAAAATAAAAAATTTCATTCTTGAAGAAAGTAATTTGTTCATTGATGCCTGCAATTCTGTGATATAAGAATCCATAGTTGAATGTGGCAACATAATATGGTGAAGAATCAGATTAATAGAATGTGAAAACAGAATGCCCCATGTGCAGGTCCCCAAAACTTTTGCTCTTGCACTATATGTTCAGATTGTGTTGTAAAATTGTAATTTACTTTGTTTTTCTTGGTGATCATCTTTTAAGCTCTTGAGTTAGGAATTGATAGGAATATGTGAAATTCTCTATAATTTACTTTACTCACTGAATTTTATGTGCATTTGAGGTACTGATGGATTCCTGAAGTTGTTTACTTTTAGTTGCGGAAAACGTTTGTTTCATAAGTGAGAAAATGAACAACAGATCACATGTTGATTTTCTAGAGTGACATTTTTAGATGTTTTCTTATATTAGTTGTAGATACTTCTTGTATGATGGAATAATAATTCTATGTTCGGAAATGACATACTTGACCTTGTTTTTCTTGTCGATAACTTTTTTCTAGTTTTTTCCAACCCTTCAACTGATTTCATGGTATACAACAACTACATGGTGCCTTATTTGGAAAATCATTTGATATTAGTGCGCAAGGTGTGTCATCTATATATTGAAAATGAGATACTTCAAGATATGCTAATGGCAGGATCCATAATTTATATCTAATCCTTGTCTATTTGATAATACTTTCATATGCCTTTATATTGCCAATAATGACGTTGGTAGTACACTACCACTGCTTGATGTACATAAATGAAATTTAATATTGAAATAATTACTTGTTCTATTTATACAAGTCTGGAGCCAAGTAACAATGTATCCCGGGCGATCACAAAAATCTTTAAGGAAAAATTGGATCCTGAAGGACATGATTGGAAGTCTGTTACACCAGAGATTAAGGACTTCTACTGGGAGGAGTTTAAGGTAAAATCACACTATCTTTTTTGTAACTGTTGATTTACCGAAGTAAAATCGTACAGCTTAAACAAGGACAAAAGAGAAACATAGCTGAAACGATGAAACTTTTGGAACTATCATGAACGTCTATCTAGGGTTTATTTGGGAAAAATACTTGTGTGCGAACTATTTTTCTTCTTCAGACGTCTTCCACTTGCGCGACTTCCAGTTCCAGTCCTCTTCTACAGGACTCCAGGTAATGTTTCTTTCTGAGTTTCTTCTTTTCTTCTTTCTTCTTTCTTCTTTCTTCTTGCTTCTTTTTCTTCTTCTTCTTCTTCTTCACTTCTTCTTCTCTAGTCTTGCACGAGACTGCAGTTTCTTTTTTTTTCCTTCCTTCTTCTGTTCTTCTCTAGGAGCTGCTCTGTTTTTCTACATGTTTTTGTTGGCAACTCTGTTTCAGTCTTTAAGAGACAAAGATAGAAACAGATTCAGTTCACTGCTTCACTTGGCAGTGAGTTTGTGCCTAATTTTTTTAAAAAAAATTATAATTCTTCTTGCCATACTTGCCAGATCAACCATATTAATCCCAACTTCTTCAATATACTTTTTCCCTTTCCATACTTTTTCAACACTCGTGATGCTTATTTTGGTTCATCTTCCCATAGCTGATTGTGCTTACTTCTACTATAATACTTATTTGCCTATTTTGCCATAAATTCTATATCACTACCATTTTATTAATGGATCTAGAATTTCTATTATACGAATTCATGTGATAATTTTTCTTTTGTCTATTTAAACAGAAGCGATTTTATTGGGATACTGTAATTGAAGGTTCCATAAAGGATCATTTTATGAAAAAATGTTCAATACAATACAAGGGTATGTTATCTGAAGCAAGATCCTCTGAGGGGAAACGAAAAAATATCCCAAAATCTATTTGGGAGAGCTGGAAGCCTCACTATGAAACTGAGGCTTTTAAAGCTAAATCTGCACAATGTTCTAAAAATCGACTAAGTGAGAAATGTGGTGAAGGATCTGGTCCATCACGCCATACAGGAGGTTCCCGCACTCACCGAGAGCATGCAAGACAACTGGTACAATCATTTTTGTTTTTTCAAGTTACGATTTCTTAGACTTTATTCCTTATGTAATAACTTTTATATATGTAATTTCAATTTTAGGCAAACGTACTTGGACGACCACCTCATCCGCATGAACTTTTGAAGAAGACACATACCAAAGCAAATGATGAGTTTGTGGATCTGAAGTCTAAGCGCACATATGTAAGTAACGTCAAACATTCTCGATTATCTTTCTAAATTTTTGTTGAGAAGCTGCTTAATCGTTCATCATGTTTATCCCAAACATTAATCACATGGTTAGAATATTGGAGGTTAACAGAAAGAGACATTATTGTCGTGATTATATTAAATAGGAACTAAGATCTGTGCATTTCTACAAGTAACAGAGAGGATCTTTGTTATTATAGAAAGATGCAAGTTCTAAAAGACTAACTTGGGATATAATTGGGAGGATAAAACTTGTAACCTGGACAGAAACATTATGGCTAAGAAGACTGCTTTTGTCCACTAAATCCGACCTATAGGTTCATGTATCAAAATATATGTTAATGTAAGTTGTAGAAATGATAATTGTGGTGGAGGAAGTACTGTAACAAGTGCACTGAGGCCTCAACTCTCTCCTAGATATCAATTGGTGTTTATAGAATGGATTTTAATTCGTAGTAGCTGAAAGTGATTCTAAGTTTTTAGTTGAGACAATTCAAGGGTAAAAGCAGGCTCCTAGAGTATTATGAAAATTATTAATGATATTAAGAAGTTCAAAGGTGCGAATGGTTTTAATATTCTATATGTTCAGAGAGGGGACAATCAAGTTGCCGAAATGCTTGCTTCTTTAAGTGATGACCTCCAAATTACTAATTTGTATTATACCTTGTATGAGCTTCCTATCCAAGTGAAGGGCTACATGAACATGGATAGATGAAACGTACATCCCACTCGTATATAAAGATGTGCAGATATCAACCTTTGACCCACATTAAATTTTTTAGTTTGCTAGTATAAATTACCCTAACTTCAATAATTCATTTAAACTACCATTAGTTTTTTTTTTCCATTAGTCCGTTCTTTCACTGCGAATAGATGAAATGACACAAGGACTCTTTCCTTTATTCTTTTGACAAGAATCCTTCCATAAGTTTTTTTTACTATGCAACTGTACACAAGTTTTGTTCATCCTACTGGTAGATTCCAATTTGCAGGTTGTAAAGTTTTGAGTTTCAATACCTATTTGTAACTGGAAAGAAAGAAATGAGAAACAGAAAAAAGAAAGGAACTCATTAATTCTTTATCTGGTATTCTTAGCTCAATTTTTTTTATACGAGAAGCTGATTTGTGGGAGTACTCTGGTAGTGATGATAAAAGAAAACAAACAAAGGGCTAAGCTTCTACTTGTGTTGTTCGACCTCTTTAAAAATGATGCCACACAGGTGTTGGATCCTTAAAAAACGCACTATTTATGTAGATTTTTGGAGGATATAACACAAACTTAGTTGTACTTTTGAAGAGTTCGAGTAAGTCCTTTGAACACATGGTAAATACTCAGCCATGAGTAAATTGAAACAAGTTAAAGTCTGAGTTCAGCACTTTAGGTGTTATCTCACTCTGAATTGAGCCTTTGGAGACCATAAAAGTTTGAGTGAAAGAAAAGTTTGTTCTGAAGAGTCTCTTGTTCACCAAAATGCCCTTGTTCTATATTTAATTTGCATTGTTCTTGATAACTGAAAAGTCGTCGATTACAACTTAAAAATTAGGTGGATATCACATCCACTCCTTTGGACTTTCCATTTAAGACCTAGTTTTTCAGCAAGATTCGAGCCCCTAATGTGCTGCTCTCTGTGTTTCTCAGACTTCAAGAATATTGTCATAGTTGTACTAAATCCTAAAAATATACTACTTTTGGAGGATCAACTCCACAATCATCAATATTTTGAAGAGTTTGAGCTACAAAAGCAAGTCTTATCACAGATCATGTACTGTACTTCCTTGGACATTGAACCAAAACACTAGGGGTCGTTTAGTTTTGTTGAGTTTCTTAGTGTATGATAAGATTAGGTACTGTTAACATGATAAACAACAATTAAACATGTCTCTTTAACAAAGTCAAGTGTAATAAACATTATTTTTTTCTTATGATATGTTGCTAGAAAATAATAGAGGCAGTATTGATAAGATTCATAGGCATTAGCATAACTACTGTAGCTTGTTAGAACTTGCTATTAATTTCTTTATTACTCATTATGATGTGCTTACTGTTTCTTGGAAGTGAAAAATTATTACTAATAAAATCTCAATATTTAAGAAACATTTAAGTATTTGTGCTTCATTAGCGGGACTCTCTAGCCCCTTACAAAAGATTTTTATCTCATCTCTCCTTGTAACTAAATAATTTTATTATCTTCAATTCTGACTAAGAATATCATTGATTGTAAGGATCTCACAGAAAATGTATTCATATTTTTTCAAAAGATAAATAAAATACACTTTAAAAAAGAATGCCTCCCGCTTGTAGCTACATTTTTAGCCAATCTATGAGGCATTTTTAAGCTTTGTGGTCCATGTGCAGTCAAAGAACACATGAAGGGAATTTTGTATGCTTTTCCTATGACATAGGCAACGACATTCAACTGAGTCCATATGGATATTTAGTGCTATAACATTATTGTAAGGATTCTAAATCATGAATTTGCATCTTTTGACATTTCTATATCATTTCAGCCCTGTGATATAAATTTAATACTAATATAATTGTCTTGTTTGGCTGCTGTCTTGACTCATCAAAGTTTGTTTAAAATGGTTAATACCAATGAAATAGTTGGTTGATATCGATTGTGTTGTCTCTTTATAATTGTTGGATGTTTTTTCTTAGAATAATACCATATATTTTATTTTTTCAGGATGCTGTAATATGTAAGATTGCATCTGCATCTCAACTTGAAGATGAATCTGGTGAGTCTCCAACAGTTGACTTCTCAAAAATTTACATGGATGAAGTGGGTGGAATTAAGAAGGCATGCATATATGGTCTTGGTTCTCAAGCAGTTTTCTATGGGAACAGTGCTTCATCATCTTTTTCAACTGCTCAACCTCAAGATTGTGATTTTGATGCCCGCGTGAAGGCATATGTTCAAGAAATGAAGGAGGAGATGAAGCATGAGATGAGAGAAGGGATGAGAGAAGAGATAAGACATGAATTACGTGAAGAAATGAAAAACGAAATGCAGCTAGAAATGAAAGAGCAAGTTGATAAGATTCTCCAAGAACGTTTGTCCATCCTCATAGCTGGCCTACCTAAACCACCCCCTGGTACATCTCCCAGTGAAACACCACATTAGCTTAGACATGTCTCATTATCAAATGACGATATGAGCCACTAAAATTTCCAAACTATCTTAGGTGGAATTTGCATTGTTTGTTTTCGTATTTGAATTTATTTTGAACTCTTTATATTATGATTTGCATTGTTTAATTAAGTTATATTTTCTGTTCAAGGGCTCTTCAAAATTCATAAAAACTATTGATTAGTATAAATATATAACGTGAAACTTTATTATCGAATTACCATTTGGTCAGAAATGTGACAATATACATTACCAATCAATCACTAACCGAATATTAAACATAAATGATATATATTACCAACAAAATAACAATCAGTTAGTAAGCTTCCTAACGAATTACTAATGAACTTTTTGTTTCCAAAATTACTAACCAATTAGTAATGTAAGTTACAAAAGTATGTAGTCATACTTACTAACAGATTTAAAATCTGTTGGCAATTTACCAATGAAATACCAACATTTTTTTTTTTACTAAAATTCCTAACCAATTACTAATGTATTATGTTAAATTTACTATCTAACTTACCAACTAAGTTGTTATCTGTTAGATAATTACTAACGGAATACTAACAATATTTTATTTTTGTTACTATATTCCCAACATATCACTAACAGAATTAAATAATGAAGAACCAAATCCACTAACTCTTTTTCTGTTTGTTAGTAAACTTACCAACAATATGCCTACTGAAAATTGGTTAGCGAATTTACCAACGAAAATTTTGATGCTATGTTACAACAATTACCAACAATTTTTTTATGTGTTTACCAACTGATCTTTAGTTAGCAATTTTACCAACAAACTAATATAGGTTGGTAAAATTTACCGACAAGCTTTTTAGCAACGGATTAATATTAGTTTGTGTTCGGTTGGCAAAATCATTTGCTAACCAATTTAATCAATTTACCAACAGAAAATTTTGTTGGCAATTCAGAGGTTTTTTGTAGTGAAAGATCTCTTATTAAAGAAAGGTCATTAATCTAGAAGACACTTGTATAGGTCTAGAAAATTATTCCTCCCTAAATTTGTATCACTGTCAGAAATGAAGATTGTAGAATATACATGAAATGAGATCTCTTGCCCTTTTTATAATTTGAATAGAAGAAAATGATCTTTTTAAAGATTTCTTAGGTATAAAAATGAGATCTTTTATATGTAAAAGTAAAAATCTCTTAATTATCTGAAGGCTATAAAATTAAAAACAATTTTGTAAAGGACTTAAAAATCATTCATCCGAAACTCACTTAAAATTCAAGATTCCCTAATATTATGTCATTTTCTCAGAGCCCTAAACAGAAAACTTTTACACATTAAGGATGCTGTAAGTTCAATAAATTTCTTATAATTCAAAAGGTGAAATATTTAAAAACAAACAAACCTGAAGTAGTAGAATCTATACATATGTATAAGTTTTAAAATTCTCTTGGAGAAGCATACAAAAAACAAAGAAATGAGATCCCTTGCCTTCTAACAAAATTTGAAAAGGAAAAATTGTTCTTTCTATCTCTTTTGTGTAGAAAATGAAGATTTTTTATATAAAAATTATAAAACTAAAAAAAATTATAAAAGGCTAAAACATCATTTCATAAAGGACCACACAGAAATTCACAGGTCACACATAAATTACTTCACAAATTTAACTGGTAGCCCAAAGAAGGTAAAAAATTTTGAAAATTAAACATATCTGAGGAAACTCAAGAACTCTAGAAAAATTAATAATTCTGATATTTCGTTTCGTTTTTAATTTTTTTGCATTTTGATGATTATTTATATAAGAATTTAAATTGGAAGGGTTTGACCCAAAACAAGCTCGGACCAAAAGTAGCCTACATCAAACTGGTCCATCTAAAGGGATATCTATTGGAGGCACAATTTTCTAAAGAATCTAATTTCAAAAATCAGATCTTTATCAATTTTTTGACTAATGTGGGGCCTGATAACAACTAAAAATTAAAATTCTAATTTTATATATTATATTTTTTTAGAAAAAAATTCTTCCCGTTAATCCGTAAATACCTATTCACCTACTCTCTTGTCCATATTTTTCTAATTTCTCTACTCTTTCAACTTTAAAGAATTTTATATTCAATTTCAACTTTCTTGTCTCAAGTTCCTGATTCAATTCTCAAACCTCAATCATCAACTATCAATTCTTTTACTAATTTATTAATTCTCTTAAAGAGGTATCAGGTAAAATTTCTGACAAAAACAAAAAAATCTAGGTGATTTCTTTGGTTTATGCCTTGAAGGATAGAAATACCTATTACGTGTTGGTGAGATGATGTAATTCTAGAATAAGAACAATAAAGTGAACCGCAACCAAGTAAGAAAGATACATGAATATGATTATGAAATAGTAAGGAAGAGGGAGAGATACTAATAGATGTAATTCTAGATGCTAAAACGATAAAGTGAACCATAATCAACCAAGAGAAAGATATGATTAAGAAATAAAAAAGAGAGAGAGATCTTTAGAAGAAAGAAAGGATGATCTAGCAACTAAAAGACATTTAATTACTAGAATAAAATCTAAGGGTGAAAGGGTAATTGAACTTATACAAATGAAGGTTTACACAAATAATCAAGAGGGTTCAATTGAACATATAGGAGGTTTTACCCCAAACTCACAAAGGAGCCTACACATAAAATGTTCATTCAAAAACTAACTCTTATAATAAACCCTAGTTTCTACTATTTATAATAATAGATAAACTAACCTAGGCTAGTTACAATAATATATTTGAGCTAAAACCAAGGAAAGTCTAGCCTATTAATTATTTAAAATATAGTTATCTCTTACTTAAATTTACACTTTCTTATAGTATAGACCTTCCTTGCTTCTTTCATTAATCTTCCAAGGTCTTAAAATTTCTTCGAATATCCTTGATGGTCTTCATATTCATGATGACTAATCCATATCCCATCATGAGAGGTAAGGCCGCCACTACATAAATACAGTTTTAAATGTTTCAAGTTTTAACATCTTATAGGTAAGAAATTGAGAGAGTTTCCTTTTATTCTCCCCATAAATGCTTTCCTTTTTAGCCTATTTTCAAACTCAAAAGAAACTTTTAAAATTCTAGAATAAGTTTTTTGAGGTAGTGTTGGAAGTATTAAAAGATGGAAAAGAAATGACGATCAGGTAAATTTTTAAAACACTTAAATATGGAATTGCGGAGATTTACGTAAGTTCCTCCTATAGAAAGTACTTTCATCCCTCTTCCATAATTATTTACATTTGGATTGTTAAGGAATATAATAGATGAAAATTCCATCTATTGTAGAGATTGACCCTTTAAAGTTCTCTCCTCTAAAAATATGAAAACAATGTGAAATCGAATTTGCTGAAACCCTTCTCATGTTCAAGTACTTATGTTATGGACTTAAAGGAAAAAAAATCCTCCCTTTGGTTTCGCTCTTACATGAAGAAAGAACAAAAAAATAAAAGTACATGAGGATGATAGATCGATGCAAGGGCTTCTATTTATTGGTTATACCTTTAACCTATTTTTTTTTTTTTTTTGATAGCTTTGAAAAGGATTTACGCGTATGAAATCTGGATACCACAATATTATCATCTGCCAGAAAATGGTCCACATCTTCTGTCATCATTAGCTAAAAAGAATATGGAGAATTCTTACCTTAACTACACTCCCATCTTCAATATTGCTTAGCTAAAATGGAAAACTTCATCATGTTCAACCCTTTTGAAAAGAGAGATTTGAATCACCGAAACCAAGCTATTCATAATTAGTAAAGAAACACATTTCATTGAAACAAGCTGCAAAGGTTCTACAAACACATTAATCATTAAGTTTTCAAGAGCATAGTATTAGTCCAATAGAAGGAAAATGATTTGAATGGACAAAGCTCAACAATACTAGTAGGGAGTGATTAAGTTCTACCTCCTTCAAAACCATCCCAAAAATTCAAGAGATAAATTAATTTATATGAGATTGTCAATAATCCTGAAAAGATTACGGCAATTAATCCAGGTTCGTGGCCAAAATTTCAATGATCACTATAACATTTTGGATGACAATCTGTCACAATTCATGACCAAAATATTTACCATTACCATAACTTGATGCTAAGGAACTCTTGCCCAAAATCAAATCACTTGGCACCCCACAAGATTTTTGCTCCAGTTTCTGGCACAACAATTATGTTTGCAATATTTTTCCTAACGAGATTCCAATTGAAATAATAGCTTACAAAGATTCTATTTGTGCAAATCACTCAAAAGAGATAATATGTAAACACACTTGAAAAACATTCATCGAGAAAAAAAATACAATTTAGCTCACTCATCTAGGTTGACCTATTTAATGGATCAACTACAGATTCAAAACTTCATTAGAAGCCTATACTTGTCAAATGAGTGAGTTGGGATGAATCTAGATGGACGGATCAAGAAGGTTGAGTTAATAAACTGTCAAGTCATTAAATAACCCAAAGGTTACTTGTGTTGAGATAGATTCGATCAAGATGGGCAAAGCAACGAGTAAAAAATAAGCGTATTAGGCGAATTTGGGAAGGTCAACATGATTGATTCAATAAATGACTTGCTTTCAACCACATATCACTACAAAAAACCTCTGAATTGCCAACAAAATTTTCTGTTGGTAAATTGATTAAATTGGTTAGCAAATGATTTTGCCAACCGAACACAAACTAATATTAATCCGTTGCTAAAAAGCTTGTCGGTAAATTTTACCAACCTATATTAGTTTGTTGGTAAAATTGCTAACTAAAGATCAGTTGGTAAACACATAAAAAAATTGTTGGTAATTGTTGTAACATAGCATCAAAATTTTCGTTGGTAAATTCGCTAACCAATTTTCAGTAGGCATATTGTTGGTAAGTTTACTAACAAACAGAAAAAGAGTTAGTGGATTTGGTTCTTCATTATTTAATTCTGTTAGTGATATGTTGGGAATATAGTAACAAAAATAAAATATTGTTAGTATTCCGTTAGTAATTATCTAACAGATAACAACTTAGTTGGTAAGTTAGATAGTAAATTTAACATAATACATTAGTAATTGGTTAGGAATTTTAGTAAAAAAAAAAATGTTGGTATTTCATTGGTAAATTGCCAACAGATTTTAAATCTGTTAGTAAGTATGACTACATACTTTTGTAACTTACATTACTAATTGGTTAGTAATTTTGGAAACAAAAAGTTCATTAGTAATTCGTTAGGAAGCTTACTAACTGATTGTTATTTTGTTGGTAATATATATCATTTATGTTTAATATTCGGTTAGTGATTGATTGGTAATGTATATTGTCACATTTCTGACCAAATGGTAATTCGATAATAAAGTTTCACGTTATATATTTATACTAATCAATAGTTTTTATGAATTTTGAAGAGCCCTTGAACAGAAAATATAACTTAATTAAACAATGCAAATCATAATATAAAGAGTTCAAAATAAATTCAAATACGAAAACAAACAATGCAAATTCCACCTAAGATAGTTTGGAAATTTTAGTGGCTCATATCGTCATTTGATAATGAGACATGTCTAAGCTAATGTGGTGTTTCACTGGGAGATGTACCAGGGGGTGGTTTAGGTAGGCCAGCTATGAGGATGGACAAACGTTCTTGGAGAATCTTATCAACTTGCTCTTTCATTTCTAGCTGCATTTCGTTTTTCATTTCTTCACGTAATTCATGTCTTATCTCTTCTCTCATCCCTTCTCTCATCTCATGCTTCATCTCCTCCTTCATTTCTTGAACATATGCCTTCACGCGGGCATCAAAATCACAATCTTGAGGTTGAGCAGTTGAAAAAGATGATGAAGCACTGTTCCCATAGAAAACTGCTTGAGAACCAAGACCATATATGCATGCCTTCTTAATTCCACCCACTTCATCCATGTAAATTTTTGAGAAGTCAACTGTTGGAGACTCACCAGATTCATCTTCAAGTTGAGATGCAGATGCAATCTTACATATTACAGCATCCTGAAAAAATAAAATATATGGTATTATTCTAAGAAAAAACATCCAACAATTATAAAGAGACAACACAATCGATATCAACCAACTATTTCATTGGTATTAACCATTTTAAACAAACTTTGATGAGTCAAGACAGCAGCCAAACAAGACAATTATATTAGTATTAAATTTATATCACAGGGCTGAAATGATATAGAAATGTCAAAAGATGCAAATTCATGATTTAGAATCCTTACAATAATGTTATAGCACTAAATATCCATATGGACTCAGTTGAATGTCGTTGCCTATGTCATAGGAAAAGCATACAAAATTCCCTTCATGTGTTCTTTGACTGCACATGGACCACAAAGCTTAAAAATGCCTCATAGATTGGCTAAAAATGTAGCTACAAGCGGGAGGCATTCTTTTTTAAAGTGTATTTTATTTATCTTTTGAAAAAATATGAATACATTTTCTGTGAGATCCTTACAATCAATGATATTCTTAGTCAGAATTGAAGATAATAAAATTATTTAGTTACAAGGAGAGATGAGATAAAAATCTTTTGTAAGGGGCTAGAGAGTCCCGCTAATGAAGCACAAATACTTAAATGTTTCTTAAATATTGAGATTTTATTAGTAATAATTTTTCACTTCCAAGAAACAGTAAGCACATCATAATGAGTAATAAAGAAATTAATAGCAAGTTCTAACAAGCTACAGTAGTTATGCTAATGCCTATGAATCTTATCAATACTGCCTCTATTATTTTCTAGCAACATATCATAAGAAAAAAATAATGTTTATTACACTTGACTTTGTTAAAGAGACATGTTTAATTGTTGTTTATCATGTTAACAGTACCTAATCTTATCATACACTAAGAAACTCAACAAAACTAAACGACCCCTAGTGTTTTGGTTCAATGTCCAAGGAAGTACAGTACATGATCTGTGATAAGACTTGCTTTTGTAGCTCAAACTCTTCAAAATATTGATGATTGTGGAGTTGATCCTCCAAAAGTAGTATATTTTTAGGATTTAGTACAACTATGACAATATTCTTGAAGTCTGAGAAACACAGAGAGCAGCACATTAGGGGCTCGAATCTTGCTGAAAAACTAGGTCTTAAATGGAAAGTCCAAAGGAGTGGATGTGATATCCACCTAATTTTTAAGTTGTAATCGACGACTTTTCAGTTATCAAGAACAATGCAAATTAAATATAGAACAAGGGCATTTTGGTGAACAAGAGACTCTTCAGAACAAACTTTTCTTTCACTCAAACTTTTATGGTCTCCAAAGGCTCAATTCAGAGTGAGATAACACCTAAAGTGCTGAACTCAGACTTTAACTTGTTTCAATTTACTCATGGCTGAGTATTTACCATGTGTTCAAAGGACTTACTCGAACTCTTCAAAAGTACAACTAAGTTTGTGTTATATCCTCCAAAAATCTACATAAATAGTGCGTTTTTTAAGGATCCAACACCTGTGTGGCATCATTTTTAAAGAGGTCGAACAACACAAGTAGAAGCTTAGCCCTTTGTTTGTTTTCTTTTATCATCACTACCAGAGTACTCCCACAAATCAGCTTCTCGTATAAAAAAAATTGAGCTAAGAATACCAGATAAAGAATTAATGAGTTCCTTTCTTTTTTCTGTTTCTCATTTCTTTCTTTCCAGTTACAAATAGGTATTGAAACTCAAAACTTTACAACCTGCAAATTGGAATCTACCAGTAGGATGAACAAAACTTGTGTACAGTTGCATAGTAAAAAAAACTTATGGAAGGATTCTTGTCAAAAGAATAAAGGAAAGAGTCCTTGTGTCATTTCATCTATTCGCAGTGAAAGAACGGACTAATGGAAAAAAAAAACTAATGGTAGTTTAAATGAATTATTGAAGTTAGGGTAATTTATACTAGCAAACTAAAAAATTTAATGTGGGTCAAAGGTTGATATCTGCACATCTTTATATACGAGTGGGATGTACGTTTCATCTATCCATGTTCATGTAGCCCTTCACTTGGATAGGAAGCTCATACAAGGTATAATACAAATTAGTAATTTGGAGGTCATCACTTAAAGAAGCAAGCATTTCGGCAACTTGATTGTCCCCTCTCTGAACATATAGAATATTAAAACCATTCGCACCTTTGAACTTCTTAATATCATTAATAATTTTCATAATACTCTAGGAGCCTGCTTTTACCCTTGAATTGTCTCAACTAAAAACTTAGAATCACTTTCAGCTACTACGAATTAAAATCCATTCTATAAACACCAATTGATATCTAGGAGAGAGTTGAGGCCTCAGTGCACTTGTTACAGTACTTCCTCCACCACAATTATCATTTCTACAACTTACATTAACATATATTTTGATACATGAACCTATAGGTCGGATTTAGTGGACAAAAGCAGTCTTCTTAGCCATAATGTTTCTGTCCAGGTTACAAGTTTTATCCTCCCAATTATATCCCAAGTTAGTCTTTTAGAACTTGCATCTTTCTATAATAACAAAGATCCTCTCTGTTACTTGTAGAAATGCACAGATCTTAGTTCCTATTTAATATAATCACGACAATAATGTCTCTTTCTGTTAACCTCCAATATTCTAACCATGTGATTAATGTTTGGGATAAACATGATGAACGATTAAGCAGCTTCTCAACAAAAATTTAGAAAGATAATCGAGAATGTTTGACGTTACTTACATATGTGCGCTTAGACTTCAGATCCACAAACTCATCATTTGCTTTGGTATGTGTCTTCTTCAAAAGTTCATGCGGATGAGGTGGTCGTCCAAGTACGTTTGCCTAAAATTGAAATTACATATATAAAAGTTATTACATAAGGAATAAAGTCTAAGAAATCGTAACTTGAAAAAACAAAAATGATTGTACCAGTTGTCTTGCATGCTCTCGGTGAGTGCGGGAACCTCCTGTATGGCGTGATGGACCAGATCCTTCACCACATTTCTCACTTAGTCGATTTTTAGAACATTGTGCAGATTTAGCTTTAAAAGCCTCAGTTTCATAGTGAGGCTTCCAGCTCTCCCAAATAGATTTTGGGATATTTTTTCGTTTCCCCTCAGAGGATCTTGCTTCAGATAACATACCCTTGTATTGTATTGAACATTTTTTCATAAAATGATCCTTTATGGAACCTTCAATTACAGTATCCCAATAAAATCGCTTCTGTTTAAATAGACAAAAGAAAAATTATCACATGAATTCGTATAATAGAAATTCTAGATCCATTAATAAAATGGTAGTGATATAGAATTTATGGCAAAATAGGCAAATAAGTATTATAGTAGAAGTAAGCACAATCAGCTATGGGAAGATGAACCAAAATAAGCATCACGAGTGTTGAAAAAGTATGGAAAGGGAAAAAGTATATTGAAGAAGTTGGGATTAATATGGTTGATCTGGCAAGTATGGCAAGAAGAATTATAATTTTTTTTAAAAAAATTAGGCACAAACTCACTGCCAAGTGAAGCAGTGAACTGAATCTGTTTCTATCTTTGTCTCTTAAAGACTGAAACAGAGTTGCCAACAAAAACATGTAGAAAAACAGAGCAGCTCCTAGAGAAGAACAGAAGAAGGAAGGAAAAAAAAAGAAACTGCAGTCTCGTGCAAGACTAGAGAAGAAGAAGTGAAGAAGAAGAAGAAGAAGAAAAAGAAGCAAGAAGAAAGAAGAAAGAAGAAAGAAGAAAAGAAGAAACTCAGAAAGAAACATTACCTGGAGTCCTGTAGAAGAGGACTGGAACTGGAAGTCGCGCAAGTGGAAGACGTCTGAAGAAGAAAAATAGTTCGCACACAAGTATTTTTCCCAAATAAACCCTAGATAGACGTTCATGATAGTTCCAAAAGTTTCATCGTTTCAGCTATGTTTCTCTTTTGTCCTTGTTTAAGCTGTACGATTTTACTTCGGTAAATCAACAGTTACAAAAAAGATAGTGTGATTTTACCTTAAACTCCTCCCAGTAGAAGTCCTTAATCTCTGGTGTAACAGACTTCCAATCATGTCCTTCAGGATCCAATTTTTCCTTAAAGATTTTTGTGATCGCCCGGGATACATTGTTACTTGGCTCCAGACTTGTATAAATAGAACAAGTAATTATTTCAATATTAAATTTCATTTATGTACATCAAGCAGTGGTAGTGTACTACCAACGTCATTATTGGCAATATAAAGGCATATGAAAGTATTATCAAATAGACAAGGATTAGATATAAATTATGGATCCTGCCATTAGCATATCTTGAAGTATCTCATTTTCAATATATAGATGACACACCTTGCGCACTAATATCAAATGATTTTCCAAATAAGGCACCATGTAGTTGTTGTATACCATGAAATCAGTTGAAGGGTTGGAAAAAACTAGAAAAAAGTTATCGACAAGAAAAACAAGGTCAAGTATGTCATTTCCGAACATAGAATTATTATTCCATCATACAAGAAGTATCTACAACTAATATAAGAAAACATCTAAAAATGTCACTCTAGAAAATCAACATGTGATCTGTTGTTCATTTTCTCACTTATGAAACAAACGTTTTCCGCAACTAAAAGTAAACAACTTCAGGAATCCATCAGTACCTCAAATGCACATAAAATTCAGTGAGTAAAGTAAATTATAGAGAATTTCACATATTCCTATCAATTCCTAACTCAAGAGCTTAAAAGATGATCACCAAGAAAAACAAAGTAAATTACAATTTTACAACACAATCTGAACATATAGTGCAAGAGCAAAAGTTTTGGGGACCTGCACATGGGGCATTCTGTTTTCACATTCTATTAATCTGATTCTTCACCATATTATGTTGCCACATTCAACTATGGATTCTTATATCACAGAATTGCAGGCATCAATGAACAAATTACTTTCTTCAAGAATGAAATTTTTTATTTTCTGAAGCAAAATAATGTAGATTAAATGATGTTGTACACTTACCATCCCAGAACGATTTCAATTCTAATGCGGGCACCATCAGTTGTATTTAACGAAGTTGTTGATACAGTGTCATTTCTAGGTGTTTCAATCACCACAGATGAAGATGGTACCGATATGTTGGTTGCGACTGAACCTGGTGTTACTGGTATCGGCAGTTCAGACGGTGATGGTACTTGATCAGGTGCTAAACTTGATGTTGGAGGAGATGTCATTGGATCTGCTATTTTTTTTCCAGAATATCTTCCTGTTCTCCCACCTCTAGGTGCCATATCTGCAAGTTCGAGGTTATATGTGGAATAAAATAATAACATAATTCTTCAATCATGATTTCATCTAATTTTAACAAGAATAGGTAATTAGTTGATATATCACTTCAAAAACAAGATTCCTTTGAAAAGGTTAAAGAACAAGTGTTAATCTAGACAACAGATAGATTATAAACACTTCAAAGAATAAAATTATCCCTCACTATTCAGAACATAGATCCAGATGTCTACTTTGTATCACAAAATGAGACTGCGGGATAGTTGTTCAAACAAAATAACCCAAAAAACTAATAAAACCAAATAAGTATATTGGTAAAAGAGATATATAAAATCATTGAGATCTCAAATTCAGAACTTTATCAGCAAGAAATATGAAATTCGATTGCTCTTATATTTGAACAGATTGAGTTACTTGGACTATTCACTGCCACTTTCATAGAATGCCGCTTCATCCTTATTTTCATCATCTGAATCTGATTCTGATTCATCTTGAAATTCTGTCTCATCATCTAAATCAGAATCCTCGTCTCTCAAGTTTATGAATTCACCAGTTGGATCATTTCTGACAACAGTTTCATTGTCAGACACTACACCAAATCGTACACCATATTCGTCACATTGGAATGGCTCTAGAACATCTGCTAAAGGCGACAATAAAGATGACACAGGGCTATCCATAATACCCCGAGCCTTTATTTTGCACACTGCCCACCAATCACTCTTATCACGTCGTAAGCTAGGATAAGTAGCATAATACACTTGAGCCGTTTGCGCCGCCAAAACAAATGGTTCATACTTCTTCAATTTCCTTTTGTGGTTGATATCCACAAGTTTATATTGTGGGTGAACCTTCAATCCTACATTTGGTGTGGGGTCAAACCATTCACATTTAAACAAAACAGTTCTTTTGATTGGTGTACTTCCCTTGTACTCCAATTCAATAATTTCAGTAAGCACTCCATAATAGTCATTGTCATCAGCACTATAATTGGTTCCTTTTATGCAAACGCCACTGTTATTAGATGCTCTAGAAAAACTGCGACCTTTTGTGTGAAATTTAAAGCCATTGATATTATAACCCGTGTATGGCTTCACTGATCGACATGGACCTTCTGCAAGCGCCTTGATGAACTGATTATCTATGTGGACTCGGGCCTATTAAAATTTTTTTAAGAGAATTAGAATTTCTTATAAGTGAAGTAAGTAATGATAAAAAGATACTGTACAAGTTCTCACATATCTTGTGAACCATGCTGCAAAATCTTCATCAAGTTTTCTGTCCACTTCCTGGTCTGTGATTCGTGGAAAATTTTGATGAAGGGAATCAATAAAATTCCTTTATATCACATATAAGAAAAAGAATATATAAGTTTTCAGATTATTTTAATATATAAATGAAGATAAAAGCATAAAGTCTTACTCCACATATGGTTGCACTTCTTTGCAATTTAGTAAAACATAAATATGAGCTGCACTAAGTTCTTCTTCAGTTAGATATCTCCGATTTAGTTCCCCAAATCCTCGACCTGGATAGGTGAATATAGAAAGATTACTATCATATCCATCTTGTTCACCCATACCACCATCGTCATTCCGTGGCACTTTCCTATGCCTTGTGTAAACATGAGGCTCAAAGTAGTGTGAACAAAATGATGAAGCTTCCTCAACTATATGCGCATTGCATATGGATCCTTCAACGTGTGCCTTATTTCGCACATTAAGTTTATATTTTCGGAGAATTCTGAAAATAACACAAAAACTCAAGGCGTTAGTCACTCATAATGATGAAAATGAAGTACTTAAACAGCCAGTACTATTTTTGGTGGTTAGAAACAGATAAAAGGAATGACATATTGAGTCTATTGTTCAATGAAATAGGTGACTTGACATTTAAGTACTTAGGAGTTTCTTTGCTACCCCAAGGATGATAGTATTGCAATGCAAATCTTTATAGATAAAACTACAACAAAGATCACTAACTGAATGGCAAGAGAATTAGCATATGTCAGTAGGCTTCTACTAATTAGAGCAGTACTATTTGGTGTGCAAGTAGATAGGCCACAATTGTTTTTACTAGCACAAGAGATCATTAAACTTATCGAAGCTGCTCTTAGGAACTATCTTAGACCAACATTACTAAAAGCACACTTGTAGCCTGGGACAAGGTGACTCTGTCTTGAGGTGCAGGAGGTTTGAATATTAACTTGAAGGCCTGGAATCTAGTTGCAATCTGCAAATGATTGTGGTTATCGAGTCAAAACAAGAAAAAAAACTACGGATCAATTAGCATCAAAGACTAGCTGACATGAAGGTGCCTAATATGCTTCTTGGATGATAAGAAAGATGTTTCATATCTGTAAGTTTTGACAGGCTATCATTTACAATACACAAGCAGATCATGTTGTAAAGTCTAACCTATGCATCTATTGAAGAAGTAACAGGAGGTTGTTTGAGTTTTTCAGTTCTCTTTAATTAGAGTTATTACTTTTCTATTAGAGATAATGATTAGGATTGGCACAAGGATTGTAAGATTGTTTAGGCATTGTCTGAGAAGGAAAGATTGTTGGTTGGTTCTTGTCTAAACTTTGTATTGTCGTTTGGTGATTAATAAAATAAGTTTGATTGCTAAAAGATAAAGTACTTAAATATATAGTAGAGATCTTACCTCTCAAATGGATACATCCACCGATATTGTACCGGACCAGCTACCATTGCTTCGTAAGCAAGATGCACAGGGAGATGCTCCATTGAATCAAAGAAGCTAGGGGGGAATACACGCTCTAACTTACAAAGTATTTCAGGTATTTCTTGCTGAAGTCTTATCATATCCTCTTCACGAATTACTGTAGAAGTGATATCCCTAAAAAAAAGGCTCATCTCAGTAAGTGCTTCCCATACTTTTTTTGGTAACAGCTCACGGAATGCTATAGGTATCAATCTTTGCATGAATACGTGACAATCGTGGCTTTTCATACCAAATAATTTGTGTTTTTTCATGTCCACACACCTTCCCATATTTGAGACATATCCATCAGGAAATTTCAGATTTTTCACCCATTCACACAATACTTTTTTCGACTCCTCTTTTAATGTGTAAATAGCTTTTGGGTATTTGCCATCTACAACATGTAACTCAGGGCGTCGACAAAATTCCTTCAAGTCTTCTCTAGATTTGGGGTTATCTTTTGTTTTACCATCGACATCCAACACTGTGTTGAACACATTCTCAAAGAAGTTCTTCTCAATGTGCATTACATCTAGATTATGTCGAATGAGATTGGTACTCCAGTATGACAAATCCCAAAATATGCTTCTCTTTTTCCAACCAGAAAACTTACTAACTCGACAATTAATAATATCAGCCCCAAGTTCTGTTACCTTTTTAAGTCCTAATTTTTCTATCTCCTTTAAAACATCTTCACCTGACCGTAATGGAGGAGGCTGTGTAGTTACTACTCTGTTCTTTCTAAATGAGCTCTTATCTTTTCTGTATGGATGATTGAGTGGCAGGAACTTACGGTGATTGTCAAACCAAGACTGCTTACCACCTTTTGTCAAAGTAAAAGCATCAGAATTCTCCATACAATATGGACATGCTAACCTGCCTGCAGTACTCCATCCAGACAACATCGAATATGCAGGGAAGTCACTAATAGTCCACATCAAAGCAGCTCGCATTCTAAAATTTTGCTTCTTAGAGACATCATATGTGTCAACACCTATATTCCACAGATTCTTCAATTCGGCGATCAAAGGCTGCAAGAAAACATCTATCTGCTGCTTAGGATTCTTTGGCCCAGGAACTATAACTGACAAAAATAAATAGAGGTCTTTCATGCACATCCAAGGAGGCAAGTTGTATGGTGTCAGAATAATTGGCCAAGATGAATATTGTTTTCCTGTTTGTCCAAATGGTTGAAATCCATCTGTGCATAGGCCCAATCTAACATTACGACTTTCCTCTGAAAAAGATGGATGCATTTTATCAAAGTGCTTCCAGGCAGGTGCATCTGAACAATGACGCATCACACCTTCCTCAACTTCATGCTCAGTGTGCCATCGCATGTGAGAAGCAGTTGCTTTGGAAGCATACAATCGTTGCAGTCGTGGAGTAATAGGAAAGTAATACATCTGTTTGAATGGTACAAACTTTTTTTTTGAAACAGATCTTTGACCAGTAGACTTGTATCTGGGATGACTACAAAACTTGCAATTTACAAGTTCACTATCCTCGCCCCAGTAAATCATGCAGGCATTGACACAAGTATGAATTTTTTCAACTGGCATATTCATTCCCCTCATTAACCTTTTAGTTTCATAGAAATTCTTTGGCATTACATTACCAGGTGGAGTCATCTCATTCACATATTGGCAAATGTCATCAAAACATCTTTCAGAGAGATGGTGGTCAGCCTTGATGTGTAACAGGCGCGCAGTAGCTGATAATTTTGAGTGTGTTTCACAACCTGGCCATACTTCTTGATTTGCTGAATCAATCATCTCATAAAAATTCTGTGCATCAGGATTAGGTGATTCTTCCATATCACTTGAAACAAATGCAGGACCAGCAACATCATGAACCATTCTATGATATGATGTAGTTGGTCCAGGATCATCAAATGCACTAACATTCACTGGTAGGTTATTCATAGGATGATCCCAGTTGTGTATCCTTTCATCTTGATCCATATTTCTCGCAACATCATTTTCTCCATGCAAGTACCATACATGATATCCCGGTACAAAACCGTTGCTTAATAAATGCCCATGGACAGTATGAACATTTTCAAAGCTTCTATTCTGACATTTCTTTCGATTACATGGGCACCTTAGTTTCTCGCCATCCCTCCCTTCAGGATGACTCATAGCAAACTCAATAAACTGTTGTACACCCTTTACAAATTTAGGATCATACAACCCTTTGGTTAATCTTTTATACATCCATTGACGACTTGAACTCATTTTATATATAAGCCTTCTTTTCTGATAATGTGAGAAAGATAAGTGAAATAAAAGAACACAGAGAATTAAAAAAAAAAACAGAGATTTACAATACAACAGAAAATGGAACAGAGATGAATGTTACCTTTTGAGCTTTGAACTAAAACTCTCTATATTTTACAGCAGGTATGCGAGATGTATGTATAAACAACATCTTTTGTAATTTTAAATTTCTTCACTAGCAATAATTGAGACAAAAGAAATGCAGGAAAGGGTCTGATCTTCTTCTACTAAAAGAGTTTAATTTTGAAAACAAGCAACTGAAAAGAAAATACAGTCACAAAAAAAATTACACAACAGGAAGCTAAAATAGACCTAAGAGAACTCTTCAACCAATCTCAAAGCTATCTTAGGGAAATTCACCTTATATCAAGGGGATTCACAAACAAAAGTGCATATTCGATCTTATTTAAACTATAAGCCTTCAAGCACACTGTATAAATACTATATACTACTCAAGCAAATAAAGCATATCAAAAGATTACCAATTTATCAAATCAAACAAACAGAGAAAAAAAAACTTGATAAAGAATACATACTGTTTAGCCAAAAGGATTGTGGAACTGGGAACCTGTTAGATGAATTGCAGGTAATAGTATTTGGGATTTTTTTTTAACGTGAAGTGTGAACGTGGACAAGAAAAAAAACTGAATAATGGCGCTATATATTTTAGGGAGGTGGAGATTTTAGCGGCAAAAAAGTTTTACTTTTTTCTGTGAATATTTTTTTATATACAAATTTGTATTTTCTTGCACTATAAAATACAAATCGAGTCCTAAAAGAATTAAAACAAATATTTTTACAAATTAGATATGTCATAAAATCATTACAAATTAAAATTATAAAAATATATAAGAATTTGAACAAAAACAGTGTCTACTTCACCAGCACAAATCAAGCAACACATGCAATGATTTGAAGAAAAAGAGGATGAAAGGTAACAAGACATACACTGAAACACCAATATATGGGTCATTTTAAACCGAAATTGATGCATCTGATAGAATTTGAGTTGCAAATTTAGGGGATGAATTTGTCCTTCATCTGCAGCTCTCCGATCTAGGCGATTTCTAGCTCTCATCACATGCAGTGTTCGTAGCTCTAAGATCTAGACGATTTGTAGCTCCAATGTGATGAACTAAGAACATGCAACTCTAGATGGATGGTGATTTGCGATTTGTAATTCATCGGCTCTCCAAATTTGGTGTGGATATGGAGCTTTAGAAGGATATTCAAGAAAGAGAAATCCATTAACTTCCAAATGATAGAGATTTTGCAACTAAAAAGGTCGATTTGAAGCCATGGATGACAAATTGTTTTCTCTGAAGTTGAGCTGGAAAATATGAAAATGGCTGATGAAGATGAGGAAAAGGGGGTGGACGACCTTTTCTATCATTTTAATAATATTTGATTTATCTGAAAAGTGAAAAAGTAGTATTAAAGAAATATCAAAGTTGTACTATTAATTTAAAGTTGTACTTGCCTCAAATGGACATAATAAAATAAAATAAGATACAAATATAATTTAATCAAATAGTAGTACTATTAATAAGATGTCATCAATTAAGTTGTGATTCATGGATTTTTGTTTATTTTTTTTAATTATATATACATGAAAATTTAATTAAATATTTTAATGTGAAAATATTATTTTTTAATATTATACAAATGAACTATTATAATTTATAAAAGATCTTATTACCTTAATAAAATAAAATAAGATACAAATATTAAAGTTATTGGTAATTAATTATAATTTAATCAAATAGTAGTACTATTAATAAGATGTCATCAATTAAGTTGTGATTCATGGATTTTTGTTTATTTTTTTTTAATTATATATACATGAAAATTTAATTAAATATTTTAATGTGAAAATATTATTTTTTTAATATTATACAAATGAACTATTATAATTTATAAAAGATCTTATTACCTTATTAGTTGATTGACTATTTTAATTTTTAGGAAAATGGCCTAAAATATTCCGTAAGTATTTGAATTAGTACAAAACTACACTTCATCCCCTTTTGACGCCCAAATACCCCCAACATCAATATTTTGGGTCAAATTCAGTTTTGCAAGTTCTCCTAGCCTAGATTCAGCATTTCAGAGCTGATGGATTCGATGGAATCGAATTCCGACGCTCAGAACTCAAAACGACTAGAAAACTCAAAATTTTCAACTTTAAAGACTAAAAATGAACTTATGGACCTAAACTCTCCAATTTAATGCCAAATTCAGTTCTGCAAGTTCTCCTAGCCTAGATTCAGCATTTCGGAGCTGATGATTCGACGGAATCGAATTCCGACGCTCAGAACTCAAAACGACTAGAAAACTCAAAATTTTCAACTTTAAAGACTAAAAATGAACTTATGGACCTAACTTTCCAATTTAATGCCAAATTCAGTACTGCAAGTTCTCCTAGCCTAGATTCAGCATTTTGGAGCTGATGGATTCGACGGAATCGAATTCCGACGCTCAGAACTAGAAACGACTAGAAAACTCAAAATTTGAACCTTTAAAGAACTAAAAATGAACTTATGGACCTAAAGTCTCCAATTTAATGCCAAATTCAGTTCTGCAAGTTCTCCTAGCCTAGATTCAGCATTTCGAAGCTGATGGATTCGACGGAATCGAATTCCGATACTCAGAACTCAAAACGACTAGAAAACTCAAAATTTTCAACTTTAAAGACTAAAAATGAACTTATGGACCTAAACTCTCCAATTTAATGCCAAATTCAGTTCTGCAAGTTCTCCTAGCCTAGATTCAGCATTTCGGAGCTGATGGATTCGACGGAATCAAATTCCGACGCTCAGAACTCAAAACGAGTAGAAAATTCAAAATTTTAAACTTTAAAGACTAAAAATGAACTTATGGACCTAAACTCTCCAATTTAATGCCAAATTCAGTTTCGCAAGTTCTCCTAACCTAGATTCAGCATTTCGGAGCTGATGGATTCGACGGAATCGAATTCCGACACTCAGAACTCAAAACGACTAGAAAACTCAAAATTTCCAACTTTAAAAAACTAAAAATGAACTTATGGACCTAAAGTCTCCAATTTAATGCCAAATTCAGTTCTGCAAGTTCTCCTAGCCTAGATTCAGCATTTCGAAGCTGATGGATTCGACGGAATCGAATTCCGACGCTCAGAACTCAAAACGACTAGAAAATCCAAAATTTGAACCTGATAAGAACTAAAAATGAACTTATGGACCTAAAATCTCCAATTTAATGCCAAATTCAGTTCTGCAAGTTCTCCTAGCCTAGATTCAGCATTTCGGAGCTGAGGGATTCGACAGAATCGAATTCCGACACTCAGAACTCAAAACGACTAGAAAATTCAAAATTTTCAACTTTAAAGACTAAAAATGAACTTATGGACCTAAACTTTCCAATTTAATGCCAAATTCAGTTCTGCAAGTTCTCCTAGCCTAGATTCAGGATTTTGGAGCTGATGGATTCGACGGAATCGAATTCCGATACTCAGAACTCAAAACGACTAGAAAACTCAAAATTTTCAACTTTAAAGAACTAAAAATGAACTTATGGACCTAAACTCTCCAATTTAATGCCAAATTCAGTTCTGCAAGTTCTCCTAGCCTAGATTCAGCATTTCAGAGCTGATGGATTCGATGGAATCGAATTCCGACGCTCAGAACTCAAAACGACTAGAAAACTCAAAATTTTCAACTTTAAAGACTAAAAATGAACTTATGGACCTAAACTCTCCAATTTAATGCCAAATTCAGTTCTGCAAGTTCTCCTAGCCTAGATTCAGCATTTCGGAGCTGATGATTCGACGGAATCGAATTCCGACGCTCAGAACTCAAAACGACTAGAAAACTCAAAATTTTCAACTTTAAAGACTAAAAATGAACTTATGGACCTAACTTTCCAATTTAATGCCAAATTCAGTACTGCAAGTTCTCCTAGCCTAGATTCAGCATTTTGGAGCTGATGGATTCGACGGAATCGAATTCCGACGCTCAGAACTAGAAACGACTAGAAAACTCAAAATTTGAACCTTTAAAGAACTAAAAATGAACTTATGGACCTAAAGTCTCCAATTTAATGCCAAATTCAGTTCTGCAAGTTCTCCTAGCCTAGATTCAGCATTTCGAAGCTGATGGATTCGACGGAATCGAATTCCGATACTCAGAACTCAAAACGACTAGAAAACTCAAAATTTTCAACTTTAAAGACTAAAAATGAACTTATGGACCTAAACTCTCCAATTTAATGCCAAATTCAGTTCTGCAAGTTCTCCTAGCCTAGATTCAGCATTTCGGAGCTGATGGATTCGACGGAATCAAATTCCGACGCTCAGAACTCAAAACGAGTAGAAAATTCAAAATTTTAAACTTTAAAGACTAAAAATGAACTTATGGACCTAAACTCTCCAATTTAATGCCAAATTCAGTTTCGCAAGTTCTCCTAACCTAGATTCAGCATTTCGGAGCTGATGGATTCGACGGAATCGAATTCCGACACTCAGAACTCAAAACGACTAGAAAACTCAAAATTTCCAACTTTAAAAAACTAAAAATGAACTTATGGACCTAAAGTCTCCAATTTAATGCCAAATTCAGTTCTGCAAGTTCTCCTAGCCTAGATTCAGCATTTCGAAGCTGATGGATTCGACGGAATCGAATTCCGACGCTCAGAACTCAAAACGACTAGAAAATCCAAAATTTGAACCTGATAAGAACTAAAAATGAACTTATGGACCTAAAATCTCCAATTTAATGCCAAATTCAGTTCTGCAAGTTCTCCTAGCCTAGATTCAGCATTTCGGAGCTGAGGGATTCGACAGAATCGAATTCCGACACTCAGAACTCAAAACGACTAGAAAATTCAAAATTTTCAACTTTAAAGACTAAAAATGAACTTATGGACCTAAACTTTCCAATTTAATGCCAAATTCAGTTCTGCAAGTTCTCCTAGCCTAGATTCAGGATTTTGGAGCTGATGGATTCGACGGAATCGAATTCCGATACTCAGAACTCAAAACGACTAGAAAACTCAAAATTTTCAACTTTAAAGACTAAAAATGAACTTATGGACCTAAACTCCCCAATTTAATGCCAAATTCAGTTCTGCAAGTTCTCCTAGCCTAGACTCAGAATTTCGGAGCTGATGGATTCGACGGAATCGAATTCCGACGCTCAGAACTCAAACCGACTAGAAAACTCAAAATTTTAAACTTTAAAGACTAAAAATGAACTTATGGACCTAAACTCTCCAATTTAATGCCAAATTCAGTTCTGAGAGTTCTCCTAGCCTAGATTAAGCATTTCGGAGCTGATGGATTCGACGGAATCGAATTCCGACGCTCACAAACCGATTAGAAAACTCAAAATTTTAAACTTTAAAGACTAAAAATGAACTTATGGACCTAAACTCTCCAATTTAATGCCAAATTCAGTTCTGCAAGTTCTCCTAGCCTAGGTTCAGCATTTTGGAGCTGATGGATTCGACGGAATCGAATTCCGACGCTCAGAACTCAAAACGACTAGAAAACTCAAAATTTTAAACTTTAAAAACTAAAAATGAACTTATGGACCTAAACTCTCCAATTTAATGCCAAATTCAATTCTGCAAGTTATCCTAGCCTAGATTCAGCATTTCGGAGCTGATGGATTCGACGGAATCGAATTCCGACACTCAGAACTCAAAACGACTAAAAAACTCAAAATTTCCAACTTTAAAGAACTAAAAATGAACTTATGGACCTAAACTCTCCAATTTAATGCCAAATTCAATTCTGCAAGTTCTCCTAGCCTAGATTCAGCATTTCAGAGCTGATGGATTCGACGGAATCGAATTCTGACACTCAGAACTCAAAACGACTAGAAAACTCAAAATTTTCAACTTTAAAGACTTAAAATGAACTTATGGACCTAAACTCTCCAATTTAATGCCAAATTCAGTTCTGCAAGTTCTCCTAGCCTATATTCAGCATTTCAGAGCTGATGGATTCGACGGAATCGAATTCTGACACTCAGAACTCAAAACGACTGAAAAACTCAAAATTTCCAACTTTAAAGAACTAAAAATGAACTTAAGGACCTAAACTCTCCAATTTAATGCCAAATTCAGTTCTGCAAGTTCTCCTAGCCTAGATTCAGCATTTCGGAGCTGATGGATTCGACAGAATCGAATTCCGACACTCAGAACTCAAAACGACTAGAAAATTCAAAATTTTCAACTTTAAAGACTAAAAATGAACTTATGGACCTAAACTTTCCAATTTAATGCCAAATTCAGTTCTGCAAGTTCTCCTAGCCTAGATTCAGGATTTTGGAGCTGATGGATTCGACGGAATCGAATTCCGATACTCAGAACTCAAAACGACTAGAAAACTCAAAATTTTCAACTTTAAAGACTAAATATGAACTTATGGACCTAAACTCCCCAATTTAATGCCAAATTCAGTTCTGCAAGTTCTCCTAGCCTAGATTCAGAATTTCGGAGCTGATGGATTCGACGGAATCGAATTCCGACGCTCAGAACTCAAACCGACTAGAAAACTCAAAATTTTAAACTTTAAAGACTAAAAATGAACTTATGGACCTAAACTCTCCAATTTAATGCCAAATTCAATTCTGCAAGTTATCCTAGCCTAGATTCAGCATTTCGGAGCTGATGGATTCGACGGAATCGAATTCCGACGCTCAGAAACCGATTAGAAAACTCAAAATTTTAAACTTTAAAGACTAAAAATGAACTTATGGACCTAAACTCTCCAATTTAATGCCAAATTCAGTTCTGCAAGTTCTCCTAGCCTAGGTTCAGCATTTTGGAGCTGATGGATTCGACGGAATCGAATTCCGACGCTCAGAACTCAAAACGACTAGAAAACTCAAAATTTTAAACTTTAAAAACTAAAAATGAACTTATGGACCTAAACTCTCCAATTTAATGCCAAATTCAATTCTGCAAGTTATCCTAGCCTAGATTCAGCATTTCGGAGCTGATGGATTCGACGGAATCGAATTCCGACACTCAGAACTCAAAACGACTAAAAAACTCAAAATTTCCAACTTTAAAGAACTAAAAATGAACTTATGGACCTAAACTCTCCAATTTAATGCCAAATTCAATTCTGCAAGTTCTCCTAGCCTAGATTCAGCATTTCAGAGCTGATGGATTCGACGGAATCGAATTCTGACACTCAGAACTCAAAACGACTAGAAAACTCAAAATTTTCAACTTTAAAGACTTAAAATGAACTTATGGACCTAAACTCTCCAATTTAATGCCAAATTCAGTTCTGCAAGTTCTCCTAGCCTATATTCAGCATTTCAGAGCTGATGGATTCGACGGAATCGAATTCTGACACTCAGAACTCAAAACGACTGAAAAACTCAAAATTTCCAACTTTAAAGAACTAAAAATGAACTTATGGACCTAAACTCTCCAATTTAATGCCAAATACAGTTCTGCAAGTTCTCCTAGCCTAGATTCAGCATTTCAGAGCTGATGGATTCGACGGAATCGAATTCCGACACTCAGAACTCAAAACGACTGGAAAACTCAAAATTTCCAACTTTAAAGAACTAAAAATGAACTTAAGGACCTAAACTCTCCAATTTAATGCCAAATTCAGTTCTGCAAGTTCTCCTAGCCTAGATTCAGCATTTCGGAGCTGATGGATTCGACAGAATCGAATTCCGACACTCAGAACTCAAAACGACTAGAAAATTCAAAATTTTCAACTTTAAAGACTAAAAATGAACTTATGGACCTAAACTTTCCAATTTAATGCCAAATTCAGTTCTGCAAGTTCTCCTAGCCTAGATTCAGGATTTTGGAGCTGATGGATTCGACGGAATCGAATTCCGATACTCAGAACTCAAAACGACTAGAAAACTCAAAATTTTCAACTTTAAAGACTAAAAATGAACTTATGGACCTAAACTCCCCAATTTAATGCCAAATTCAGTTCTGCAAGTTCTCCTAGCCTAGATTCAGAATTTCGGAGCTGATGGATTCGACGGAATCGAATTCCGACGCTCAGAACTCAAACCGACTAGAAAACTCAAAATTTTAAACTTTAAAGACTAAAAATGAACTTATGGACCTAAACTCTCCAATTTAATGCCAAATTCAATTCTGCAAGTTATCCTAGCCTAGATTCAGCATTTCGGAGCTGATGGATTCGACGGAATCGAATTCCGACACTCAGAACTCAAAACGACTAAAAAACTCAAAATTTTCAACTTTAAAGAACTAAAAATGAACTTATGGACCTAAACTCTCCAATTTAATGCCAAATTCAATTCTGCAAGTTTTCCTAGCCTAGATTCAGCATTTCAGAGCTGATGGATTCGACGGAATCGAATTCTGACACTCAGAACTCAAAACGACTAGAAAACTCAAAATTTTCAACTTTAAAGACTTAAAATGAACTTATGGACCTAAACTCTCCAATTTAATGCCAAATTCAGTTCTGCAAGTTCTCCTAGCCTAGATTCAACATTTCAGAGCTGATGGATTCGACGGAATCGAATTCCGACACTCAGAACTCAAAACGACTGGAAAACTCAAAATTTCCAACTTTAAAGAACTAAAAATGAACTTAAGGACCTAAACTCTCCAATTTAATGCCAAATTCAGTTCTGCAAGTTCTCCTAGCCTAGATTCAGCATTTCGGAGCTGATGGATTCGACGGAATCGAATTCCAACGCTCAGAACTCAAAATGACTAGAAAACTCAAAATTTGAAACTTTAAAGAACTAAAAATGAACTTATGGACCTAAACTCTCCAATTTAATGCCAAATTCAGTTCTGCAAGTTCTCCTAGCCTAGATTCAGCATTTTGGAGCTGATGGATTTGACGGAATCGAATTCCGACACTCAGAACTCAAAACGACTAGAAAACTCAAAATTTGAACCTTTAAAGAACTAAAAATGAACTTATGGACCTAAACTCTCCAATTTAATGCCAAATTAAGTTCTGCAAGTTCTCCTAGCCTAGATTCAGCATTTCGGAGCTGATGGATTTGACGGAATCAAATTCTGACACTCAGAACTCAAAATGACTAGAAAACTCAAACAATGGGCAAGAACAAGCTTACGACAATCATCAAGGATGCCTAGTAGTGCTGAAATTGCTCCAACTCACGGTACTACTCATCTTTATCCTTTGCTACTGTTTGAGTTTTCCTACTTTGTAAAGTTTTGTGGGTTGATGAATCAAATTTCTTATGTAGTACTTCTTACTTTCTTGATTAAGTGATTGTTGTATGTCAATGACTGAAACTGAATGATGAGGCTGTGAATTTCATCCATGATCCGATCATAGTTCCAAGATTTAGTCTGAAATGCATCTATAAATGCTCAAAGTGTGTTTTATTTTGTCATCTGGGGCTTTTATGCTTTCTTTGATGTTTTATGCATCCAGGTCTTGCATAACTCATGTTTAAAAGGGAAAGAAATTGTAATGCCGGGCAAGGGTGTTTCTCTTTGTTATTTCTCGCTTGGTCCCACCCCTCCTCCATTAAAATTTTCTAAAGCAAAGAGACAAGTGGTAACCATATTTGGAATATTAAAAAAATTGATGTTTTCAAAAGGCATGAAGCAACAACAGTCATTAGTTTCACGACCAATCACTTTTGTGAGAGTGATGAACAACTTGATGATAGTCCTTGATTGATTCGAGCTCGTGTTTTAGGCTTTGATTGTTTGAAAGCTTGGTTCGAGTGCGGTTTCGCCATCGAGGTAGGTTCGAATAACCTTTTGGGACTGGATTTGAGTTATTGAATATAATTATGTGATACTCAAATTGTTTTATTTTAAAGTTCTCAAAAAAATTATATTATACTTACCTAGAAAATCCACTTTGGTAAGCTAATAGAGAAGTTGCCCTTTTTAGCCATAGCTAGGTTATAAAAAATAAATGTTTTTTACTTTAAAAAAGTACACATATATTTAAGAAAAAGCAATTCCTAATTTCCACACTGATATACTTATTTATTTTTTATATCATATTATACACAGTATGTATAAAATTGGTATATAATGTGATATACAAACTATTTTGCTTAATACTTTTTATTCCGGGTTTTATATATGTATGTTTTGTATTCGATATATAATATGATATACAAAGTGATTTGTGTAATTTTTTTATACCACGTTATACACAAAATTATATTCCTAGGAAACAGCCTCTCTACCTATAGGTGGTAGTGGTAAGGTCTGCGTACATCTTACCCTCCCCAGACCCCACTTGTGGGATTTCACTGGGTATGTTGTTGTTGTTGTTGTTGTTGTTATACACAAAATTATACTAGTATATATATGAATTGTGTATAAAATACAATTTTTGTACGTGTATTGTCATGCGTCGCACGTGCATGCGTGTGTGCGCGCGCGAGAGAGAGACATTTGTATGAATTGAATATATCATATGGTATATAAATCAATTTACATATTAATAAAGTGAACTCGATTAAGTAATGAAATTTTGAAAAATGAGCTAGCTAGAGAATGAGAATATGTATAATACTCCTAGAATTTATGAATTTTCAAAGAAGATATTATGAGAAGACATAAATGTAAGAGAATGTATGGAACGATACCAACTAATTATGAGAAGATTAAGAGATTGATATCCTGTCAGCTTCAAAACTTTTTATATATGAAAAATAGAATTGATTAATTAATGAGATGAAAATTTTATTATTTATGTTTTTGCTTTTTTCTAGTTAATTTATTATTTTGTTAAATTTTAATAAAAATCTATCTGTATATATGAAATTCAATAATAACAAATCTTAAGTGCGTTATTTATTAAATTTTCTATATTATAACTAATAAAGATGTATCAATTGCTATATTACCAACTGATTCTAATATGTTAGTAATTTAAAAAATTAATCAATTGGTAAAAAAATCCTGACTGATTGAGTATTTGTTGGCAAGTTACTAACAAATAACAACCAGTTGGTAATTTACCAACGTATATCTAATTAGTTAGTAAAATTAGCTACAAAAATCTTTTGTTGGCAAATACTTAGTTAGTAATTTGTTGGTAATCCATTAATAAACTATGATCTAATTTTTTCCTTCATATTTACCAACCAATATATAATCTGTTAGTAATATTACCAACGAAATGTATTTGTTAGTAATATTTTCGTTGGTAATCCGTTAGTAGAAAGTTGTTGAATTAGGCGCCATTTTTTCCCTCCATATTTACCAACTAAATAATTTAGTTAGTAAAAATTTGGTTGGTATTTCGTTAGGAATTTGTTGCTAAATTTTGAATAACAAATTAGTTACCAATTTGTTAGTAATTTGTTACTAATATACTAACGTATTTAGGTTGTTGGTAAAGTCCGTTGGCAATTCAGAGATTTTTTGTAGTGTTTATTTTTACATGTAATAAATATGAACAGATCATCTTTATAAAAGAAAAGATTAAAAGCAAGATAACTCATTTCCTTATAAGGAAACTTAGTACGACTCTCATAAAGATATGATCAACCCTTAATAACAAAACATATTTATTAGGGAAACATATTCTGTATTAGTATCTCTATTTCAATTTATATGGCATAATTCAAATCTGAGTCAAATTTTTAAATTGTAGTAGAAATTAAGTGTATGTGCATGTCGTGTTTGATGAAATTTTTGCGCTTTCTTGTTTGTTCTCTTTAATGAAGCAATGGCCTCCAAAGATGAGCTTCACAATAATGAGGCAGCCAAAAAACCCTCTACAATTGACAAAGTCAAAAAGTTCACCAACCTAGCGGGCGAAAGTTGTGTTGTCTTGCCGTGTATTGTACGTATCTATGTGATGGATAATAATGCTACAGATTCATCTAGTGATGAAGAGGAAAATCTTCAAGGAGAGAAGTCCAAGTAGCATAAAAGGATATGCCATGAAATCATCATTAAAAATGGAAAGACCAAGGTCACTTCAAAGAGGATGTCATCCAAAGAGACGAAAGATACAAAGGTGATCCAAGAAAACCTAAGAAATATAGGGGAGTTAGACTGCAAAAATGGGGAAAATAGGTAGCAGAGATTCGAGATGGAAGGAATAATACTCGACGTTGGTTGGAAACTTTTGACACTGTTGTAGAAGCTGCTTTAGTTTATGATGAGGCAGCCATTGAATTAAGAGGTGTAGATGCTTTGACAAACATTCTCGAGCCACCTTCAAAGGAAGTCAACACCATCTAGATCATGCTACCACTAATAAAGACAAAAGGCAAATCCATATTTTAGTTAAACTTAATTGGTGCAACTTTCCATAGGTTTATCCATGCACCTTTAAAATTATGAGTTCAAAACTTAAACTTTAAGTAGTTGGAGAGCATGATTGTAAATAAGAAGGCTATGTTAGGTGGGAGAGGCAGGTCTAGACCCATATCTTCTTCCCCTTATTACTAGAAGTATTTAATGACTACAAATAGTTTTTATTTCTTTCAAGTTATTTTTAGTATTTGTTGCTTCATTTTCCTTTGTTTCTTAATATTCTATTATTATTTATTTACTTATAGCAATTTTCTCCTTAATAACTTCTTTTTTGAGCCATGAATCATTGGAAATAATCTCTCTACTCCACAAAATTAGGAGTAAAATTTGTGTACATTTTATTAGTCTCCTCTAATTTCCCCTATGAAATTACACTAAATATATTATTATTGTTTAACTAATTAGTTGGAGGAATATGAATAGCTATGATTCATATAATTGATTCCAACTTGTTTGTATTGATACAAAATAATAGTTTTTGTTATATTCCTTGTTAAGATTCTCAAGAAATATTATCTTAAAACTGTAACATCTCAGGAAAATTCAAATTAGTCATTTTCCATACAGATCTAAAGCACGTGCGCAGAAACTAAGTTTTTAAGAAAAGTGAATACTACTTAAAGATTTATGAGAAGATGAACTAGAAAAAAAATACTTATTGCTTTTTGCCACATTTGTGTTAGCGGGTTCGGACAATTCATATTTGACCAAATTCAAATTTACAAAACCTATCAATTACTCATCAATGCAATTTATGCCCTTTTAAGGAAACAAATAAATCATATTTGACCAAAATATGATTCTATTCATATTTGATAAAATTAGATTTACAAAATATAAGAACTTCAATTAATGCAAAACATGCCCATTTTAAGAAGAAAAAATTGAATCATAATTCATCAAGTGATTTATTTCCTCTAAAGAAACACTAAAAAGTTTTCTTTTGGAATGGAGAAAGTTGAAGAAGATATGGTATTGGCATACTCATTGCGACACCATGGATTAGAAAATTGAAAAATGGTGGCTGATGAGCTCTCCAATTCCATATCCAGTCGATGTACTCTTCAATTTTCATCTGTAGGATGTCAAGTCAAGTACAAAAATTTAAAAGAATCTTTTTAGAGTATATATCAAATAGAATTTACTGAAAAAGATGATGATGAAAGCACATTCATAAAGTTGATGGCAGATAAACTTACAAAGTCGTATAAAAATTATTGGACTTAGTGTCACGACCCGGGTTAGGGCCTAGATATGACACGGCGAATGGAGACCCGAGAGTCCCCAAACAAGCCTTAAGCATCCGTAACCACATCATCAGTTCGAGAATAGCATTCAAAAACATATATTTATATAGCTAAATCGGAGTTTCTCAGGATTCATTCCAGCAATACGAAATCAATACAATAGTCATAGCAAACAAATTTAAGAAGAGTTTGCATAGTGTCCAATGAATGCCTCTAATTAAAGGAACGAGGGCCAGGACCAGTTCCGGACTCAACCTCAATAGAGAAGAACATTCCATAATAACAATAAAAAAAGATAGTTGGCTCGCCCTCGGAAGACAGGACTCACCACGATAGACTCTGAAAATGGACTAGTCGTCAACCTGTTGATAATCAAAGTGCTCGCCCCTACATGGTAAAATCATGTAGGCATAGAGTATGTGTTAGTACGTTTGAGTGTACTAAATATGCAGGCATGCAAATGTATATGACTTACCAAACCCGCGTTTCAATGTTAGGTAACAAAGGCACATAATATAGAAGAATTGTATATTTAAAGGAAATATATACAAGATGCCATTAAATTCATGATGCATGTTATGCAACGATGCTCATATGTAAATATTGGGGATGGACTATAACCGACAAATCAAACTCATGCGAACTATTACACGAATTAGACCGATTGGGACCTCCCACCGGTAGGGAGAAGATTACTTGTCAAAGATAATCTACATCACACCTTACGAACACGCTTTTCAGTGGATGGTCACCTTCCTTACGACCCACTTTTCAGAAGGATTTTTCATAATCATATCATATCATAAACATAATAAACAAATATCCATTCCTTACGACCCGATCTTTTCCGTAATGGCAAATGTTCCTATGTTGGCACATAGTTCAAGGAAAGGGAGAGGGCCTTGGGGATAACCGTGACGCCCCCAATCCATCGGTGCTAAGTCATCAACATCCCACTTGAATACTTATACATATACGTGCTTTCAAGAGATACTATATTCATTGCAAATCCATTCTATGCACATTTAGGCTCAAATGCCAAATCATAGGTCATAATAATAATGCTCATGCAAGGAATAGCTCATCTGCATATACGAAATGGTGCAAGCACCCATAATGCTCAAACAACATAATTATAGACATACATGTGATCACATTCTTATCATAACCAATGCCTTACTAAAATCATATCATAATAGTTTCATAAAACATAATTGGGCTTAGCCCACTTCATAATTTTCATATAAGCCAATATGCATGAATGCAAATGTAATTCATAATGTGAGGTTAGCATGGTTAACATAGATTCAAGTGTAAAATCAACCATATAAAATTAAATTGAGGAAGTCCATAATTAAATCCACATGTAAATCGTAGTATAGATGACCCATGCATAAATCAACTTTAAAGGGGACATGCATGTTCATAATTTCATAACCCAATGTAAATCATCATAGTAATGTTCGAGGTAAATTGAGATCATAAGTAAAATACAGTCACACATCAATTGGATTTAAGTAAATCAAGTAATAAGAATTCATTTTTAAAGTAGAATAAATTCATGAAATCAATTGAAAGATTTTAGGGTCTCCTTCGTTGAAAGGGACCAAGGATCAATCCCACATACCTTGTTTGTGAAGCTGGATTTGAGGGATGAATTAGGCTTCAATTGGACCCCCAATAGAACCCTAGCCTTGATCCTTGAGAGAGGAGTGTAGAGAGGAATAGGGAGGTGATCTTGTAAGGGGTAGAATGTTTTTAGGAGTATGAATTAAGAGGGGAGGGATATAAGCTGAATTAGGGGTTTAGGATAGGTGAAAAAGTCACAATTCTTAATTAAGATAAACCGACACTTACTCATAGGACAAATTTTCTTCAATCTCGATCCCTTCCAAGGGAACAATGGTGTTAGGATCACCAACTAGCTTCCTCAACATAGACACATGAAAGACTGGGTGGATGGAACTCAAATCCGGAGGCAACTCCAACTTATAAGCCACACCTCCAACTCACTCAATAATCTCATAAGAGCCAACATACCGAGGGCTTAGCTTGTCCTTCTTCCCAAAACACATCACACCCTTCATAGGTGAAACCTTCACATATACCTAATAACCAACACGAAACTCAAGATCCCTTCTCCTAACATCTGAATAAGATATTTGATGACTTTGGGCCGTTTTAACCTTTTCTTAATCACCTTCACCTTATCGATGGCCTCCATCACCACGTCCGGACCAACTAGTGCCATTTCTCCCAACTCAAACCACCCTACCAGTGATTTGTACCTTCTCCCATATAAAGCTTCAAACGACACCATACCAATGCTAGCTTTGAAGCTATTATTATAAGCAAACTCAATGAGTGGAGGATGGTCATCCCAATTGCCTCTGAACACCAATACACAGGCCTTCAAACTATCCTCCAAGGTTTGAATAGTCCTCTCAGCTTGGCCATCGGTTTGAGGATGAAAAGTGGTGCTCAACTTAATTCTTTTCCAAGCCCCTTCTGGAAAGACCTCCAAAAGCAAGAAATGAACAGGGTACCATGATCTGATATAATGGACCTAGGCACACCATGTAATATCACCAACTCTTGGATGTACAACATTGCATAATCCTCGGCGTTGAAGGTAGTCTTGACCGATAGGAAATGAGCGGACTTCTTTATCCGATCCACGACAATCCAAATGGAATCAAATTGCCTTGGAGTTCGAGGCAAACCAACCACAAAATCCATGTTCGCATCTTCCTATTTCCATGTGGGAATCTCGATGTCTTGCGCCAAGCCACCAAGCCTTTGGTGCTCTACATTTACTTGTTGATAACTCGACTGTTCGGATACGAAATTAGCGATGTCTTTCTTCATACCATACCACCAATATACTTCCTTCAGATCCCGATACATTTTAGTAGACCCCAGGTGAATGGAATAATGAGAGTTGTGAGTCTCGCTCATAATCACCCTTCTAAGATCATCCACATTTGGAACACAAACCCGGTCTTCGTACCGGAGTACACCATCGCCCCCTTAGGAAAACACCTCGATCTCCTTTTTAGCAACCAACCTCTTCAGTTTAAGTAATGATGGATCTAAATCTTGCTTAGCCTTTACATTACTTATCACGGAAGATTCTGCCCCGCTTTGGACATGAATGCCCCCATCGCTCGAATCAGTCAACCTGGCACCCAACCAAGCTAACCAGTGAACATCTCTTGCCAACTCCTTCTTTCCTTCCCCAACATGTGCCACACTCCCCATAGATAACCTACTGAGAGCATCAGCCACAACATTGGCCTTGCTGGGATGATAAAGAACACTCATGTTGTAATCCTTTAGGATTTCCAACCATCTCCTTTGCTGTAAAGTTAGACCCCTCTAAGTGAATACATATTGCAAACTCTTGTGATTGGTGAACACATCAACATGGACCCCATACAAGTAATGTCTCCAAATCTTTAATGCAAAAACCACCGCCGCCAATTCTAGGTTGTGCGTTGGGTAATTATGTTTATGCACCTTAAACTGCCTTGATGCATATGCTATTACCTTACCATGTTGCATAAGCATACAACCAAACCCAATCCACGAGGCATCACAATACGCACAAAGCCCTCCAAACCATTTGGCAAAGTTAAGACGAGAGCCGATGTAAGCTGATCTTTTAAAGTCTGGAAACTCTGCTCATATTCGTCCGGTCACAAAAACTTAGCCTTCTTCTAGGTCAACTTAGTCAATGGAGACACAATAGCTGAGAATCCTTCAACAAACCTCCTGTAATACCTGGCCAACCTGAGGAAATTGCGAATATCTGAAGGAGTCAAAGGTCTGAGCCAATTCTTCACGGCCTCGGTCTACTTCGGGTCCACCTTGATACCATCACCGGCCACTACATGGCCAAGGAAATCCACTTGATCCAACCAAAATTCACATTTGCTAAACTTGGCATACAATTTCTTCTCTCTCAAAGTTTGGAGGACCATCCTCAAGTGATCCCCATGCTCCTACTCACTTCGGGAGTAAATGAGAATGTTGTCAACATAATTAAGAACATGAAATCCAACTTCAATAAGAATCACAAGCTTAATGATGAAATTCAAACACAAGTGTTCTCAAAGTCTCTCCAATTTGATCTCACAATATTCTCTCTCTAATTACTGAGTTCTCTGAGTACTAGGCGAAAAACTTTTGAAAAATGACCTAAAAAACCTATTTATAATAAGCAAAATACAAGTCCTAAACAAAATAGGAGAACTAGTCGGCACGCCATACGAAAGGGGTTTACGGGCCGTGGAATGCCCGTAATTCGGGTCTCATACTCCACTGCTGAAATTTTGGACTTCAACACTACGACACCCCTCTACGACTCGTAAAGTGATTTACAGCCTATAAAGGGGGGTTCGTCTGATGAACTTTAGAAAGTCTGAATCACCAATCCTCTGGGCACGAACCATTTTCTACGACTCACAAAACCTTTTACAGCTCATCTGCATATTTGTAAAATAAACTTTAGAAAACAGCCTCTCACTAGAATTTTTCATGAAACCACTCTATGACCTGTCGAATGATCTAGGGCCCGTAAAGGGTTTCGTATAAAAGTAAAAATGAACAACATTTGCACTTTTTCCCAAAATGAAGGCCAGCTTGTAACCCTGCAAATATAAAAACAAAAACACATAAAACCAACTAATATCACATCGGGAACACACAAAATTCCAAGTTTTAAGCACCAAAAGTGTTGTATTTTGGAAGCAAATCAACACACTCAACTTCAAATTTTTGCTTGTCCTCAAGCGATGGACTCAATCTATATAGACAATACAGTAACACACAGACCTCAACCCCATGGCATACATCACATATATCTCAAACTTAGTTACCAACACATAATTTATAAAACAGGTTCAGATAGCTCTCTAGAAAACCAATACAAACTGGTGCATGTAACAATACAATTTTGACAAGCGAGGTAGTGTCAAGAATCCACAATCACTAAAAAAGTCTAGTGTTGATAATGCTATGCAAGTGCCCTCACAAAAAGATGTCCCATGTCTCACACTCAATGATGTTTCTTGTATAACCTAGGGACTTTGCAAAATCACACACTCTTACAAAATGTATTCATGCATCATGCCTAATACCATAAGCTTGCCCCTATTTTATGATTACTACCTTCAACTAACATGACTAGGATCACTTTAGGACTTTCTAGGCATGCACGTAGGTTGTGGGGTCTTTGGTATGACATTAAGGGAACATAGTGACTAAAACCCCTCCTTGACACTGCGTTTTTCTACACTTTTGCCCTACCAACTCCGTTATTTTAACCTTATTCTCCCTTTTTCCTATTTTCAAGCTTTTCTGGGTGTCTTCTTTCAATTTTTTAGCTTTTTTCCTTATTTTTACGATTCATTTCGCTTTTTAGCTCGTAACTAAGGCATCACTTGTTTTTCCTGCACCCAGTACATGATTTTTCTTTTTTTTCCTCTATATCACTAATTCACCCCCTCATTTTTGTGTTTCACCCTTTCATCAACCACTCTCAACTTAGGCTTTTAGCTTGTGTTGAGGTGCACAATATCCGTCCTCAGAACTAGGGCCACTTTTTGTAGCCACCTTCAACTTAGGCTTTTGGCCTCAGTCAAGGTGCACAATGTTCAAGGAAGGACCAATGCCAATTTCAAGATTTTTCTCTTAGCAAGGCTAGGTTAATCAGGTGTTTTCAAAGAATAGGTACATGTTTGGCTCTAACATTAGGAATAAGGAATATATCATAGTTTTGGTTGGTCATATTAGGCTAAGTGGACCTTTAAGGATAATGGCCTAAGATCCTTTCCTAATCCAATTAATCTACAATCTAACTTAGAGTAACAAGGCAAATTCTGAATTAGAACGACACACATAAATCTAGCAAATTAAGCTCACACTCACATGGCACACCTTATTTATTGTCGCGGCACAACTTGGAAAACTTGGTTCCTCATACATCACCAAGAGTCCATGCATCCACTTTTCTTCCACCTTGAACTTATAAATTGTACCTCTAATTTCTTTTTATATTTTCTATTATCCTCACAGGGTGGTGGTTTAAAAATAAGAATAACAAACAATAGAGATCACATGTTGTACTTTTTGACCGTTAAATGAGGAATGTAATTTTTTTCTTTTGAGCCCAACAAATTTTGAGAATAGAAACATATTTTTCCTCCTCCTTACATTCTTCCATGTGATCAAATGATTCGATAAATATCTCATCATCTAAACATAATATAGAAAAATTATTGGAAAGAAGTCCAATGCATCCTAATTCAGGAATTATATTATTATTTACATTCGCATCTTCACACACCCTAGAGTTTTAAAAGATAATATTATCTATTTCTTCACATAAATCTCATGTATTTTTTCTCAACAGTGACAACATCAATAATAGTCTAGTCAAGTAGTTGACCCTCCAATTTTAGCTCTTCAAGTTGTCCTATAAGCATTTCTCTTCTTCAAACAATTTATAACTAGCTTGTTGAGCGTCAGACATATCAATCTTTACACTTAGCTCAACACCTAAATTATGAACATCAAAGCCAAACTGATGAACATCTCAGAAAAGCACATAGTTGTCTAGGACAAGATTTTCTAATATTTTCAAGAAGTATACATTGTGATTCAAAAACTTATCCACAACCCTTCTCATCTCAATACTGCAATCATTCAACATTTCTTCAACATAGAGTTTCATATATAAAAGAGAAAAAGAAAAAAGAAAAACTACGAGGGAAATAAGAATTAATACCTTATTCTTCCTTTACATGTTTCTTTCTGGCATTTTACATACTCATACATTTCACGTACTTACGTCTATTTGGTCCTGCATCTTTTCATGATGCAAAGACAGGTATTAGAGGTCATTCGTAGGCGCCCCATTGAGGACCTATTTGCATTCAGCTAATTGGTGAATCCTCCCCTGCTTTCAGAGGATATCATGTTTTTCCTTCTAGATTTGAGTTTTAGCATTTTTATTTTATTTTGAGGTAGTCATGGCTCTGTCATTAGCACCACTTAGTTAGATATTTAGAGGCTTCATAGACTAGACTGCTGAGTTATGATTAGATTATGTTTTGACTAATATCTTTCATACTAGTCTTACTTAGTTTATGGATGGAATGTTTGGCCTTTGGACTTTATTTATCATTTCTTTTCTTCATGTATTCTTATACATTGATGTCTTCCGCTATTAGAATGTGATGAGGCCGAGTGGTTAGCTTAGGAGCTAGAAATAGGCTGTAACTGCCGTCCATGCTAAAGACCCTCCCAAGGCATGAGAAACAACTCAATTGGTGATAGGTGACCCCTCTAAAAGGGTGTAAAGGAGCCTCTAGGTACCAAAGAGGGATGAAGGTGCAAATCGACTAGTCTATGCAGAGACAACACTTGAGTATGTGCACCCACGAGGAGGGGTCGTCACACTGACATTTACGAATTATTACACAACTGAATCTTCCAAAATTCTAAACCCAAGCTTTAAATAATATGGTAAAAGAAAAATATTATGAAAAATTACAGAACAAATTACATTACAACAAATAGTTCATCTATAAAACTTTTTTAAAAAGAGAAAATTTATAAAATATCCCCTAAACATGGCAACGAAACATACTTTATCACTCTAACTACATGGGCATTCAAATACCCCCCTCCCCTTAACAACTCACAAGTGAATTTAATCTCACCCTAACACTATAAGACTAGTCTCATAGTGGAGAGTGCACTGCACACGCGCCTCATTAGCGCCATGTCAACAACACTTCTGCACTACATCAACACCATGTCAAAGCCACGTAAAAAATATGTTTTATTTATTAAAGATCTTTTTCCATATCAACTTTAAAACATCAAACAATGAATCATCCAAAATTCAAGAAAGTTGCATCAAACTGTTATTTTTTATATAGGCATAAACCTTGTTGATGAATGGAGTGGAGTTTGGGAGTATGACCGAAGATGTCATTATTAAAATGAGTTAGCTTCAATTTTTGGTCACCATTTTAAGAAAAATTAACTTCAATTTTACTTTGAAATGTCATTATTGAAGAAAATTAAGTTCAATTTGGAGACAATAATGATAAAGTTTGATGATTTCTATGAAATATTTTAGTATGTTTAATTTATATAAGAAAGAGAGAGAGAGAGGAGGGGGGGGGGGGGGGGGGGAGGACGAAGGTGCAAAAAGGGGTAGGAGGAGGGGTGGTGGGAGAAGGAGAAATTGCATTTGGGTGGAGGCTTTAAAGAAGGGAAAAAAAACATGTGGGTTCGTTGTGGGTGAGGGGCGAAGAAGGAGTAGTGGATTGGGGTAGTTTGATGAAGTAAAACGGAGGTGGGGGACTTTGAAGGAGGAAGAGTTAGAAGTTGGGTGGATTTTTTATGTTTCAATTTTTTTGTATAATATATATAAATAGGATCAGCTTTAAAAAAAAAAAATTAAAACGCGCCTTTTTTTTTTTTGGCTATTTCATATTTTTTGGTGTAATTATACTAATTGATGAGTTGTTGCAGGAGATATTTAAATGCCTATGTACTTAAAGTATTAAAGTAAGTGTCGTTGCCAAGTTTAGAAGAGATTTTATGCATTTACTCTTTTAAAAATGGTATACATATAATGTCGTTGATTTAGTACAATGTAACTTTTATTTTTTAAAGTCAAAATCAAATTAAACATGATTGAATTTTTTTTTTCAATACCAAACCACCAATCAAAATTATTTTCAAATTGAGCCTAACCAAAGCTCAACGATGTCATTGTCGTAGAAATATTAACAAGAAAATCACTAATAAGTAAAAATGGTGTGTTTTATATAGTTTATATGTCTTAAGAACTTAACAAACAGTTTATCATAAATGCAACATTCATTCGCTACAAACAATACATAAATCACACGCATAATACAGAGGTTTCATAAGACAAGGTGTCACTATAAGGAAAGAAAAGCAGGCTAAACATCGGTAGTGCAAAAATGACAGAACTATTTAACAACGCAATGGCTCAGGTGAAATCATTGCATCAACTAGGCTCGGGGCGGAGGGAGTGCAGATATGAACGAATGGGATGTTGGGAAGAGCCGGCCGAATGCTGCAAGAAATTCATGCTACCCCTAATAGAATCTTCAACAGCTTTTAACGAGTTCTTCCCTACTTCACTTGAAAGTGTATCATAATATAAAATGTTAGGTCTTTCAAAAACAGAAAACAACAGTAGAAATCCGCTAGGAAGAGTTCAAAATACCAAGTGGTAAGGCAAGTAAACTACTAAGAACCGTCCTGCTTATCAGGTCCAAATGCAAAAATTAGGCTGTGCAGCAGGCATATCTCAGTCATATTTGGTTAGGAAAAAGTCACCAAGTTCCTTTCGAGGCCAATATACACGCTTACAACATTGTTCTCGATGCCCTTACCAAGTCTACTCTCCAGTGGTTCAGCAATCTATAATTGAGATAAGAGAGTAGGGACAAAAAGCAATTTTCTCAGCTTCCACAGGTCAAAATTTTAACTGATTGCCTCACCATGGTGATTTTATTTCTGTTTTTTGGTGTTTCAGCAATACATTACGTATCCAATTATGTTTCACAGAATGAAACAACTAGAACAACTACCTACATATTGCACACACAAGAAAAAGTACCTCAATATCAATAAATTTTGATGAACGGGTTCTTAGTATCAATAAAATCCCATTTTTACTGAAATAAGCGGAGAATTGACAAAATGTAAATTCATGAAGTGAAAAGAGTTATAAAAGTAACTCCAGTTCCACCACCCCAGAGTAAAACTCTCAAAGGTCCTGCATTGTATTGTAGGTACAATTCAACAATAGCTAATATCGGGTGTTCACCAGGCTCTTCAACCTTTTTTATAGCAAAAAAGAAACTCTTGATTTCCCAAAGGCCCACCACATTTTCAGGAAACTCCCTAGGATTCAAAGACAAAGTTGTTGTTTCCATTACGGGAAGAGTGTTGAACTGAAGAGGTCATACTATGTACACATATTCATCAAATTCCAAATTCCATATTCTGCTTCAATTAGAATCCGGAGGAGCCTTACTAATGGTATCATACAACATGTGACTAGTCCTCCAAAACACTTACTCTCTGGCCTGTCATAATTCCCCACGAAAGGCATCAAAACCAGCATATGGTAATGTCGGCATAACCCCAACACAAGTAAAACACTTGCTTTAAGCCCCAAAGTTACTACTTACAAATTCTTTATTTTCATATTACTTCTTTCTATCTTGTTAATTTGAAATATATATTCACTTTTGCAAGCCCCAGCATATTAGGCATCCATATCAAAGAAAATTTAGACATAAACTACCCAATACAACTAACTAGAGTGCTCCTGTTTCTTCAAATTCCTATCCTTATCTTGTGCAAATTTGAAGGTAATATAAATAATTAGAAACAGAATAGATGAAAAGTGTCTTCTTAGATGAAAAGTGTCTTCTTTAGATGAGTCTCTCGAAGAGTTTATATACAGATATAATAAAGCCTAAACTAACTCCAAGAATGTGGAAACAAATAACAACCAAAACAAACTAACGCCTGAATAAATTGAACAATCCTAATCCTAATCAAACTATATGCAATAAAACAATGTTATAGTACTAGTAAAACTCTGTTATGCTAATACGTTGTTACACCCCCCTCAAGTTAGGTGTGAAGAGACAACAGATAACTTGGGAAGCATGTGCTGGAAAGTTGGCTTGGACAATGGTTTGGTGAGAGGATCTGCAAGTTGGTCAGCAGAGTAGATGTGCATTACTTGAACAAAGCCATTGTGGACCTGGTTACAAACGAAGTGAAGATCAACCTCAAGGTGCTTCATTTTGGTATGATGTACTGGATTCTCGGCACTACACGTAACCCCAAGATTATCACAGAGTATCACTAGAGCAACAGGGAGTGAAACATGAAGATCTTTGAGCAAGTGAGTAACCCAATTCATTTTGGACAAGGCATAGGCAATCACACGATATTCAGCCTCAGTTGAGGATCGAGAGAAAGTTGGTTGCTTACAAGAACTCCAGGAAATTGGTGTCGTGCCTAGATAAATAATGTAACCCAAGATTGAGCGGCGATCATTTATGTCACCTTCCCAGTTAGCACCTTCCAATGAAGCACAGAAGGAGAGGTGTTGAACTGAGTAAGCTTGTTGACCAAGTGTGTAATGTCAAGCCGGCTAAATGAAAGGTACTGAATCTTACCAAGCACAACTTCGATATTCTTTGCCATCAATTTTAGGTGCGCCATCATCAACTAGTAGGGTCTCGGACATGCTCATAGGTAACTGAATACCTTTGCAGTCTTGCATTTGAGTGTCATGTAAAATCTCCTGTATATATTTGGACTGACTGAGAAACAACCCATCAGTATCCCTGTATACTTCAACACCCAAGAAGTAGTGCAATAAACCAAGGTACTTAAGAGAAACCTTTTTGGAAAGAGAGGTAACAACCTGGTGAACAAGTGATTCATCACTGTCTGTTATTATGAGGTCATCGACATAAATCAGTATATAAATAGTGACCTCCATATTGTGTAGAACAAAGAGAGAATTATCAGTCTGAGACATCTTGAACCCCATTTCAATCAAAGAGTGAGTCAGTACTGTTGGGATGTGGAGCCTGATTAATATGTAGATGTGGAGCCCGAATTTTAGGCTGTACTATTTTTATTATTCTCCGTGTATTTTGTAACAGTGCTATTTTATTAATATAAATATTGCATCACCGTGGAGGTTACCTTTTACGGGTGTTACCACGAAATTACTTTCTCTCTCTTAGGTTTACTAAAACTGTCTTAATTCTTGAATTGTTCTTCGAAATCACCAAAGTGTTGTTGTAATCGATCCTAACAAGTACATCATACCGGGCCTTAGGAGCTTCCCAGAGTCCATAAATTGCCTTTTTGAGATGGCAGACATAGGTGGGATGATTTGCATCTTCATGTCTAGGAGGTTGGAACATATATACGTCTTCTTGAATTTTCCCTTGAAGGAAGGCATTATTGACATCTATTTGATGCAACAGCCTGTTCATCTGGACAACAAGTGTGAGTACCGTTCAAACTGTGGTTTGCTTGACCACTGGACTGAAGGTTTTGCAAAAATTAACTCCAGGCTTTTGAGTGAAACTTTCGCAACTAAACGTACTTTATACCTGTCAATGGAACCATCAAGCGTAGTTTAAATGCGAAACAACCACTTACAAGGGACAATATTCCGAGCAAGATCTGGTGGAACAAATTCCCAAGTCTGGTTCTACATTAATGCATCAAATTTAGCCTTCATGGTGTCACTCCAGCAAGGATATTTTTGTGCTTGCTTGAGGGTTACAGGGATAAAAGGTGCATGCTGATTCATTTGGGCAGTGTAGTCAATGATTTTTTGTCACTTGAAGATGTTGTTTTGCGACCTTGTGACCACAGTTTGATGTTCTTTAGGTGGAATGTTGACAACGGGTTCATATGGGGGTGGTAAACTGAGAGGTGGGGGTGGTAGTACGGAGGAGGAGGGCGGGCGACGTCGATAGATGTGACTAATTTGTTGGCGCCGATTAATGGAGACAGGACGAGCAGAGGGTGCAGGGGGTTGACTTTGGAAAATAAAATAGGGCGTAGAATGAGTAGTAGGGGTATTACCTGGTTCTTGAACTTTGGAGTGATCTGCCTTCGGGTTGTCCTCTTGTACGACAGGAATTGAGCTTAAATCTCGGCGTCTATCTTGCATTAGTGGAATAGGGGCGGGCAACTTGGTGCTATCAGTATCAAGTGTATTTTCATGATGATAGAGAGTCTTAGGAGTAATTGGAGAAGAAGCATTTTCCCACATTAGAGGAGAAAATTTTTGTTTCAAGTGAGAAAACTTATTGTCAAATGGAAAAACATCTTCAATAAATTTTACATCTCAAGAGAGAAAAAGTTTGGAACTAGTAGGGTCAAACACTGATGGCAATGATGAGTAATGGAGAAGCCTCGATAGACACAAGGTTTGGAGTAAGGTTCTAATTTATGTTGGATATGGGCGATGCCACGGGTAGGACAAGCAACCAAATGTACGAAGAGATGCATAAGCTGGTTTGTCATTAAAAAGTACTTCAAATGGTGACTTGTTATTAAGGATGCTAGTGGGTAGACGGTTTATGAGATAAGTGGCACGATGACAGACAAATGACCAAAAATCAGATGGTAACGCAGCTTGATGAAGTAGTGTGTTGGCTGTCTCAACTAGGTCACGATGGCCTCGTTCAAACATGGCAACTCTTTCAGGCGTGTATGGTGGAGAAACAAGGTGTTGGATACCATTGGAATGAAGGTAGGTGTCTAGTACTTGATATTTGCTTTCGCCTTAGTATAAAGGGTGAGTATTTTTTATCAAAATATTTTTCAAGTACAGGATGTACGTTGGAAAAAATGTGTTTAACTTAAGTTTTATTTTTTAATTCGATAACCAGATGTACCTGCTATACCGATCAACAAAAATATAATAATAACGTTTTTTTATCAATTGAGAGCATGGGGGAACAGATCACTGTAAATTGTTTCTAATGGAGCTTTACAGGACAATGTGTGTGAAGAAAATGGAAATCTGTGGGCTTTATTACAGCAATAGGAATTACAATAAGTGAATTTGTTTTTCAAAGAATTAGAAAGATTGGAATTATTTAGAATGTGAAATAATTCTCGAGAATGGGGGTGACCCAATCCTCGATGCCACAGATGTAAGGAAGAGCTGGTAACAGCAACAATGATAGTTGGACGAGACAGTGACGGCCATTCGGAGAGTCTTGCTTTATTCGGGCCGCACAGAACAGGAGTTCCCGTAGTCAGATCTTTCAGAAACAAATTAAAAGGAAAAAAGCTCTATTGAGGTTAGGGTCTTGACAAAATTGATAAACTGAAAGAAGGTTACGTTTGATAGCAGGAACATATAAAACTTTAGAGAGTTTGAAGGTATTATTTGATGCATATAAATGAGAAATACCAGTTTGAACAATTGGAATCACATTACCAATACCCAGCGTCACATCCTCGAGTCCTTTGAAGTCTTTAACATGGTGTAGAGAGTTGGTATCGGAGGCAATGTGGTGAGATGCACCTGAGTCGACAATCCAACGATCATGCGTCGATATGTTGGCAACAAAATTAGCCTTACCTTCAAAGTGGTTATGGGACCAAGACCGACAAACATTTGTTGTATGCCCAAATTTATCACAGAGCTGACAGTGTACTCGATAAGGTTGTTGTTGGGAGTTTTTCCATTTAGAACAATTGTTCGAATCTTGGAGAGTGGTGTTTTGATTGGGCTGTCTGGTTGGAGGACGCCACTTGTTGTTCTATGGACGATGATTACTGTGTGGAGCTGATCGGGAATATATGGCTCGTTGAGCAACTGCCGCAGTTACCTGAGAACTCATCTTTTTGAGATCCTCATGTTTGAGAAACTTTTCATGATCAAGAAGTTCGTCAAAAAGTTCAGCGTAGCTTCTTGGAGAATCGCGTGCCTGTATTGCTGCTGAAATCTCACGGAACTCAGGACCAAGACCGCTCAATATTTTCACCAGAAGTTCTTCATTATTAATTGGTGAACCGGCTATGGTGAGTTCATCAGATAGAGAGCGAATCTCACACAATTAATCAACAATAGATTTGTTGTTTTTGTTGACTCAATGAAGATGCGGGTTTGAGATTTGTTCGCAAGGGAAATATGAATTTGATCCCAGGCAGCTTTGGAGTTGGGTACAGAAGAGACAGTGGATGTGATTGTGGCATCAATAGAGGCCATACGAGCATTTTGTATTAGTTTATCTTGTCGAAATCAATTGTTATGCTCGGGGTTAAGAGTTTCAATTCCATTGCTGTTGATTGTCTTAAGAGGGGACAACGTGGTGCCGTCAAAATGATCATATAGGTCATGGCCATGAAGTAGCATGGAAATCTTGGCCGTCCAAACTGTGAAGTTGTGGTTGCCGAATAGTTTAATGGGAAGCTGAGATGCTGGGTTGAATTGAATCAAGTGTTTAACGGTAGGGGAGGCACCAACATTAGCAACTGAAGTGTGTCACGTCCTGAGTTCGTACCCTAGGCGTGGCCGGCATCCAGAACGATTTCTGGTCCCGAGCGAACCACTTCGCCTGGCTATTTTACTTATTGGAAGACTTAAGCAATAAAGGAAAGGCTTAAATATAATAAGGTAAAGTTACAACAATATCTGAATAAACTGAATATTTTAGAAATGTCTCAATAACAGCTGAAAATAAGATATGAAACTCCTGACATACAATCTATGGAACCTCTAACTAGAACAATCTGAACAACTGCTGAAGGTAATTGCTAAAAGGAAACGTAGACAAAGACTCCAAAGCCTCAAAGTAGTAAGAGGCCTCACCAATGGCTGGATGAATAGCTTGTCCTCAACGGAGCGTGTGCTGAGGAACTCTATCATTTGCGTCTGAATCATAAAATGATGCAAGTCGAAAAGACGTGAGTATGTGGAATATACGGTATGTAAAATAGCCATAATCGGGAACTCAAGATAAGGCACTATGCTCAAAGTAATTAAAACATGTCTCAAAATAGGATAACATAAGTAATAGTTAAAGTGCATGCTGAGAGTAAAAACATATGTTGAAACTCTGTATATAAAAACTAGTTTACTTTAGCTTGGGAAGTTTCTCTAACCGAAAACCACCACTATGAGCTTTGTGATGATACAACATCTTGCCCACGCTGTCAGAGCCATCCCATGCTTTTATTGATGCTCAATACTACTCCCGAAATAACTTTTATAATTCTCATAACTTTAAGAGTAAAAGTTCTCAAAATGTCTCTTTAGCCTTTTAGGACTTACCCCAATTTTAGCTTTTCTAAAAACTTTTTTCATCTTGTCTCTTTTTTTTGTCGGAAAGTTGTATCAATGTAAGTTGTCTTAAATCATAACTTTATTACTCAGGTATCTTGTAAATATAGTAGTTGTAAGTACTCCTTAAACTTAACTCAAAAATGTGAATATAATAGCTTTTTCATGAAATATATATAGGGTTCTCATAATTAAACAATAACTGTAAACCTTGTCTCAATAGCTTAATTTAGTCCTAAAATCAGTAAAGACCATGATTTTTTATCAAGAAAAATGCATGAACAAGTATTTTGATGAAATCAACTGGTAATGGAGAAAAACTATCTCAACTCATAAGCTTGATCATGGATAGAGATTAGTAGTTAAAGATGCTAAAACATATATAGGATAACTTTTGGAACGCCTTACATACCTAGGGAATGAGTATCTTGAAGGAATTGAAGAAGGTTCGTGAAAGCCCTAGCTTTTGCCCCTTTGAAACTATGTTCTGAGTTTAGAGAGTGTTTGAACGTTTAAGATATGAAGGTTTACATATTAGGGGTTTAATTGGGTGAAAAATGACAAGTTTAGTCTTAAAGAGTGAGAAAAGACAAAAATACCCCTCTTTAAAATCGCTGGTTAGTTAGAATACGAGACTCTCTATGGCTCGTAGAAGCTTCTACACCCCGTAGAGATCCTTCTGTAAGCTTTTGGGCATATTTTGAGGTATCTGCATCACTTTTACGAGCCTATTTTATGGCCCGTTGAAGGTTCTATGACCCGTAGAATAGTCCGTAAAGTTTGGGGTCAAAAATGTAAAGTTTCAGGACTTTTTCTACAAGTTAGCAGACGGGCCGTACTTTGATTTACGGCCCGTAAGGAGGTTTCGTCGATGTACTCTGCATCTGTCAGTCCCCAGTAAAGTGGCCCTAAATTTTGACTCCGATCTCCAAATGAGGTGAAACCAGTTGCGTTGGAAAGCTAATTAAAAGGGATTTCATTTGGTAGGTCATTAGACATCGGATTCTTTATGTTCTAAGAGTTATGATCATTTAAAGTTGACCATTGCATAATCTAAGACTATAAACTCAATATAGAAAAGTTTTGAACTAGACTAAGTACTAGAGGTCTCTTATGACCTTAATACACTTACCACATATAAGAGTGAGGCTTAAAACATAAGTACGTGTGAGGGTAGAGTTATGAGGTGTCATAAGGTGGAAGTGCCGTTGATGTGCAGGAAAAACATTTTACTCGTTAGAGTATATATGGCTCTGATACCACATAAATAATTAGAAATAAAACAGATGAAAAGTATGTTCTTTAGATGAAAAATATCTTCTTTTGATGAGATCCATTGGAGTTTATATACAGATATAATACATATAAAAAGCTTAAACTAACTCCAAGAATGTAGCAACAAATTACAACAACTAAAACAAACTAACGCCTGAATAAATTGAACAATCTTAATCTTAATCAAACTATATGCAGTAAAACAATGTTAAAGTACTAGTATAACTCTATTATGCTAATGCGTTGTTAGGTAACACAATCCATTTTTCTCAAAAAACTAATATTTCTTGCTAAATAACAATTAGAATGCTTGATAAGCCAATATTCAGTAACTCAATGAAAGAAAACTAGGAAAAGTAAAGGATCAATCATCTCTAAAGCAAATTGTGTTCAACTAACAAAATAAGTTACAGATTAGATTCATCCACCTCAATCACAAAGTTTACTTCATAAGAGAATTCCTAAAGACAAGATATGATAAAAGCATATAATCACAATACAACAACATACCCATATAGTGCACAAAGGGGTTAGGGGAGGGTGGGGCATATCAAGACTTTACCCGACCTTTGTGCGGTGGAGAGGTTGTTTTTGACAGGCCATCTGCTCAAGAAAGGCGGTTTTCAATGTAGCAGCAGATGCCTTGTCTCGAGTTCATTCGCTTCATACATTGGCTTTGGCTATTGCTGAACTCGCATTAACTAACTAGTTGTGCGATTTGAACAAAACTGATGCAACTCTATAGGATATTTCTATGGATTTTTTCACAGGTCTTCCACGCCCTCCCATGGGGCAACGTTATATGGATAATTGTGAACCGATTGTCCAAATACAGTCACTTTGTTGCCTTGCCTACCATTTTACTAGCCAAAAGATTGTCCAGGTCTTTGTTAAGGAGTTTATACGACTTCATGGTTCTCCTATTACTATTATGTCTGATTGTGATCCATTTTTTCTCTGAGAATTTTGGAACGAACTTCATAAACTCCAGGGTACACAACATTCCATGAGTTGGGCCTATCATCCCCAATCCGATGGTCAGGCTGAGGCGCTAACCAAATGTTTAGAGATGTATGTCCTATTTTTTTAGACTGAAACGCCCGCTACTTGGTTTACTCTGTTACCATAGGCTGAATTTTTGTATAATACTGCATGTCAACACAACTCTAAGATGACGCTTTTTGAGATAATGTATGGCCTACTATGGTGAGGTATCTTAAGGATGGGACTTCTAACTCTGTCATTGCCTCCTCTTTATGTGAATGTGACGACCCTACCGTTGGTGATTGGGTATATGTGCGACTATGACCCTACCATCGGTTATCTTTGCACTTGCAGTGTAACTCAAAGCTTAGTAGATGATGTTTTGGCCCATCGGCCTAAATCCATCTTGTATTTCATGTCTCAATTCTTCGTAAATATTTGGGCTCTCCTTCTAATCAGATTACTCCAATTGAGCTTTTGGATCCGCAATCTTCTTTGGTTCTTCTCCCAGGATGGCTCATTGTGATTGGAATCCGACTTCCTTGTGACCCACTTACTTGCTTATGTTGTACCTCTTCCTTTGCTAACTCCGCCCTGTATTTGAGCATGAACTAATCTATCACTTCCCTCCTATCTCTTAAAGCTTTTACACTTGCCAGAGGACTATTTTGAGGGGTGGTCACCAAGTTCATCAATGCCTTATCAAGTGGATGGCTCTTCCATCAATAAATGCTTCTTTGGAGGATTCTCATGCATTGCTGCAATGATTTCCAGATTAGAACCTCGAGGACAAGGTTCGTCTACATGGGGGTGGCATTGTAACAAACCTAGAGCACAAGTCCGAGGCGCCTAGGCACAGTACCAGGGATAAGAAATGGCCCAAGCACCTGGACAAATATGTGGTCTCAAATTCCAATGCGAAGCTATTAGAAGAAAGGACAAAAAGCACCCTTGCACCAGAAGGCATAAATAAACCAATAACCAACTAGACTATGGAAGAACATGCTTTTCATTTTCCTCAGTTATTTTTTCTTTATCTGGACCCTCCCTTTGTACTTTTTCCTTTGTCTTCCTTTGTAGTTTACTTCTTTCCCTAAAAGCTTGAGAGATATTCCATTGTAATTTCCCAGCTTTGTTGAATATCAGTGTCAATTCCTTACATTTTGCTTTTCAAGATTTAACCTACGTATCTCTATTTTTCTATCATATTGACATGAGAATAATTGCATCTTATAATAATGTTTATATAGCTTCTAAGATTAGTCAAACTGACTCTCGATAAAGAAAAAGTGCCACATAAGTTGGAATGGAGGAAATAGTATTTTCGTGAAATTTGTAAGTTAGATTGTACAGAAGTAATGTATAATTATCTTGCTGTTGCAGGAAATTACTAATGCTACGGAACCTTTGTCGCATACGTCAATAGGATGAGACAAGAAATAGAGGCCTAGTATGTGGATCTGGGTCATATTTGCTCCTCCTCTTATCTATTGCTCTCATTTTAGAGGTATGTGGATCATATTTGCTCTTCATTTTCTATAATCAGCAACAGTAACCAACACTAATGTGGTACTCGAAAATGTATTTAATCTGTCAGCCCTTCACAAGGAATTCTTCCAGAAGTTGAACAATTAGCAAGACTGTTGTCATCCATCGATATGTTTATAAACCGAACTTCACAACTCTCTCTTGTAAGTGATAGCTAGCCCCAGATATCTGTTTCATTAATTACTTTCCAATTCTTCTAAACATTGAAATGTTGTGTGATTCTGTGGTGAGCCTAAGAACACCAAAGGATTGCACTACATCTAATTTCATTTGTGATGTATTCTAACATCACCTATACATTTTGACCGGTTGGCTTTCTGTTGGAATAGGACTTTGAAGAGGATTTGCACCAGAATCTGAATGTGGATGATCGGAGGGTGCGCTACAGTACAATGTTGGCAATCCAAATAATGTTCAACTAAATTGGCATATATTTTCTTGAACTTCACGATAATTTAGAGCAGAAGTTCTTTTTTTGTCGAAAACTTGACTGAGAGCTTTCAAAATATGTCTTCTCAATATCAATAGGAGCAAGCTTTTGAAAATATTGGACAATCAAACAACACTGAACTTACTGATGTGCACGGTGAGGATTCAAATAACATATTCCTGTTGATATTTTGGTTGCACGGTCAACTTGCTTCATACCAAAATAATAAACTGACTAGCTCTTTAATTTTGTATTGTTATAGTAATATTATCCAAAAATATTAATGTGAAATTTTAACGGGCGCAAGAAAGTATCAACACTTGTCAAGTTTCTCTTCAAGACAGTATAAGCATAATGTGACATATAGAGAATCTCTAATATAAAAGGAATCCATAAAAACACAAGATTCCTAATATGAAAAAATCCGTAATATGAATGTTGAGTATTCTAATTAGTTATTGTTCTATGGCAGAGAATGTTCAGTTGATGCAAAGAGGATAACTAAGTTCAATTCAGTAACTACAAGTGAAATTTTAATATCCAAAATAGAAAGCATTATTTTTCGTTAAAAGAAGAATTAGAATCTTTTCTTGATATGCTATAACTTTAATTTATTGTTGTAAAGGAGAAGAAAAAAACATAACTTCATTGAGTCCTAGTCGAGATGACTTTATTCTCGATACTACTCCTAGAGCAACAACAGAGAATGAGACCGAGAATAGGGGGGAGGGTGTTTCTTCTAGACCATCAACTGTAGAATATAGAAGTGCTCATGAATCGTCTATCCACGTAAGTTAATCATCTTTCTTTCTCCTAGAATCTGAAATGTAATTGTCCCAAAACATGGATAGACCTTGAATTTTGCTTACAATCTTCTTGGATCTTCACGGATCTTTAACTTAACCACATCTTTGGTTAAACTATTTTTGAAAGTTGAAGAGAATGAATAGATAAAGGAGTGTGTTCTTGTAGTAGTATATCAGTATGTTTTCCGTTATCATAAGTTGATCAGTGTATTTACGATTGATGTTGATGTTTCGAATATTCTGTTAGATTTTTTATGTTATGGTCTATTGATTTGGCTTGTAAAGGTGTCTACTTGACAAATGATGATACATTTGAGGAGCCATAAATGAATCAAAAAATTACTGTATGTGAATTTCAAGGGTGAACTTTTACTGAAATGAAAATTGTGTAAAACTTCAACATTTTCAGAGGGTTTCTAGTACTGGAGAATTTCTGAAATGCGTGGAGGAGTGATTTCCTTGAGAATGAAAATCAAAGAACAGAAAATAGATAAAGTAAGAAACAAGTCGGAGTAGATTTTTAATGGTAATATATCTATTTTCCGCATTATAGTTAACTGGTCCAGTCAAGGAAATCTTTTGTAGTAGCTTCTCAAAAAGTACATAAAATGTTTGATAAAGAAATTTCATTTGACCAACCTTAAACCTGAAAATCTTTTCTATATGAGAGGGAGAAGAGACAGTAGAAACAAAAAACGAAAAGGAGAAGATGGGTAAATATTAGCGAGGAACAGTTTGGTAAACATAATCTTTTGTAAGAATATTTTGCCTTGAAAAAAGTTAATTATCTGCTTTTGTGTCTTGAAAGAAGCAGAAATTTGTAATTTTCTTTTTCACAGAAAAGAACTGCTTATGCAATGTTTATAATCTCAAAGCCATGCAATATATGTAACACGCAACTAAAAGGAGAACAACAATAAGCATAAGATCCAGTACAAGATTGTCAGAAAACAGACAAGAAAATAACAGCAAAGTTCTCAAAGTTGAAGAAACAAAAATGAAGCAGTCTAATGAACTGTATTTGGTAACATATCATCAGTCCAGCTGATACTCAAGCGCATGTACGAAAATATAATAAGCTCCTTCTACGACAAAAGAAATCACTCCATCTGCATTAAAATTTTAAAAAAATAAAAATTATTAGAGAGACCACTAATTTTGAGTGTGCAAAAGTAGGTACATAAACTTGTATAGAGTTGAAAAGGTAGACACATGAGTCATGTGTGGCATCGTATATGCCAATTCGCATCCTACATGGTATCCTATGTGGTGTCCTATGTATGGTGTCCTACGTGTGGTACTCCACGTAGGATGCATTTATGTACTTTAAACTTTATATAAGTTTAGGATTCTACTCCAAAGTTAGAGGGCATAAATAGTAGCTGAGGAAAAGTTAAAGGACATATTTATGCATTATGCCTTGTTATTACATAGGTTTCTATCTATCGTATTATATTGTTTGTTTTCCAGGCCATAGTCAACGTGTATGCACTATCAACTATTCAATTATGCAGTTTTAACTGGAAATCATTTCCCCTTAAGGTGAAGAGAGTTAAGCTAGTGGGGGATGTTCTCGTGACAAGGATAAGTAATGTACCTTCTGTCGTTTTGCTTGTGGAACATCATATTGCTGATCAGAAGTCCCAACATCCTCTTCGGCAATCTACAAAAACAACATGCTAAGAACTCACTACAAGCATAACATGGGATAGATAAAACTTAAGTTTTATTTTAATACCTTTTGTTGTTTTGCTTGTGATGGGCTTTGCACAATATCATTCTGTTGAGGAGAATCTGTTGAGGAGAAGTACCGTCATATTCTTTTTCAGGCTACAAACATATTGATTCTCAGGATTGAATCTTAAGTTGACATGGAATGAAAAGTGTATGCAATGGAGAAAAACACACTTACTTCATCAGGTGATTCATGAACACTCTTGAGTTCAGAAGGTACACCAATCTTAGGAGAAGTCCCGACATCTTCTTTGGAAGGCTACACACATATTGATTCTCAGGATAGAAGCTGAAGTTTACACGGAATGCTAAGTGTATGCAATGGAGAAAAAAAAATACTTACTTCATTAGGTGATTCATGAACGCTCTTAAGTCCAGAAGATACACTAATCTTAGGAGAAGTCCAAGCATCTTCTTTGGCTGGCTACACATATAGTGATTCCCAGGATAGAAATTGAAGTTCACATGGAATGCAAAGTGTATGCAATGAATTAAAATACACTTACTTCATTATGTGATTCAAGACTGCTCGTAAGTCCTGAAGATACAACAATCTTAGTATTGATAAGACAGTCGTATACAGTTGTTCCATGCTTAGCAACTTCCAGCTCTACATAAAGTTTAGTAAATTTTGTAAAATAACATGATATATTTATGTTAAATAGGTGTAAGGGAATAACTTGAGTAATATATTTATGTTAAGATGTAAAGCTTCTAATTAATTACCATTGACGATGTTTGTCTTTTCTTTGTCAAGTCTCCTCTTTCCGGTGGAGTCATGCTGATTCATTTCCTTTTTCTCATCATTCTCTATATTCGATTTTTGATTCTGCATCATCTTCTTACGTTCCTCTTTTTCTTTCCTTCTCATTTTTGTTTCTTGCCAAAGATACTATGCAATTACACACAAAAATTGGTTAACCAAATTATATATCAAAATTTAATAATTCATGTTGACAAAAAACTAGTATTGATGGGTGCGGAGTTGAAAAAAATATTAGATGAGAACAAAGAGTACAATTATTTGGAGTGAAACTACTATGTGAAACTTTCTCCTTATACTAAATTAAAAAATAGAACATATCATGCACATATGAAAACCTTTTACCAATTCTAGTAACATGGAGTAATAATAAATGAACTTTCTTTTAAAAAAATATCAATATGATAACAATTTTATTTTCCTTGTACGGATTTTGGAGCAATTTTTTTTTACCAATCATGAGTTCTTTTTCTAATGTCAAACATAGATTGAGCATTAAAATCATACAAATTTGAAACTATCCAATTACACATTATACTTTGATATATGTGGCCATCAATTTAAAGATTAGTGAACATATATAACAAAAATTAAGAACTTTACTACAAAAACAAGGAGTGTGTTGCATACATATATCAATAAATGTTATTCTTTAATATCCAAATGAGAGATAAAAGAAATAAATAAAAAATAATTTAAAATCCACATCGGTAGAAACAATCAATAATCTTTGGGAAGCAGTAACACTTTCTAGGTCAAAGTGCAAAAGAACAAGAGAATAAAATGGGGGAAATTGGATAACAAAATTAGAATAGAGTTCAAAAGAATCAAACTCACCATCACATACTGATTATTCTTCATTGTAAGTGAATTAAAATGGACTGAATATTCAATGTTTCGCTCGCGTTTATATGTCGTCTCCTCTTTGTTGCAGAACTATTCCCTTCTCAACATGAATTATATGAAGAAAAAAATCAATTTAGAAAAATCAAAAAACATGCTTATAGAATACAAGAAAATTTCAAAAAAAAAAAAACAGAAAGAGATTGAGAAAACTCAATGGTTTTCCAAAACTTGAACGAAGGTTCGAGGAGGAGGAGGAGGGCAATGAGGAGGGGGGAGGGGAGTCGGAGGAAAGAAAAAAAAAGAAAAAGATGATCACAAATCTGAACTCACTCTTCTTTGTAATTTTGAAGAAGAAGAAGACGAAGATGATGATGATTTTGAAAAAGAAGAATCTAAAGAAATGATTATAAATGAGAACTCACCTTTTTTTCTTTCTAATTTTGCAGAACAAGAAGATTTAGAAATTAGGAGTAGAAGGACCGAAATGGCATAGAAGGAGAAGCGTCACTCAGAAAACTCTTGCCATGGTTGACTGAAGGACCGATATGGCGGTGGAAATGAAAGGGCACTTTTTAGATATTATCAATGAACAGATGGGCCTAACCCTTTATTTGGGTTGGGATGTATCAATTCTAATTTTCTTTTTGACAAACTTTGTGTAGTTAGTTTGTTTATTTGCATAATAAAATTAGCCTTGAGCTCAAAAATTTATTTTTTTTTAAAAAAAGAAGAATCTAGAAATGATTGTAAATGTGAACTCACCCTCTTTTATAATTTTGAAGAAGAAAAATCCAGAAAGAGGTACAAATGTGTATGTGTGTGTGTCTGTGTGTGTCTCTCTATATATATAAGTGTTAAGTTCTAAATTGTAAAGTTGAATTACCAGTTAACTCCTATAATAAGTTAACTATTTAATTGATCAAATATCAAATTGTAGAACTTAACTTACTTGATGAATCAACTAAATTAAATAGTCATTGCCTTGCACTTATTATAAAGTCATTAATTAGTATAGCCAATTTATTCTGTGAAAATTATTTTATTTATTAGTAGTATTTGCAAAAAGGTACAATTTGTATCTACTTGATGTTATGTATTTTCAGTTTATATTTTTTGCAAGAAAAAATTGAACGTTTTTCTCTTCTTCTTATTTTATAAAAGTTAAATAAAGTTGAAAATCAGTATAAAAATCTATGTTATGCTTGAACAAATTTACCTCTTTTTTTTTTGGTAATGTACCAAAAGAATAATATAAAATAAATTCACATCAAATCAAAATCTTATACTAAATGTAATGAGTCCTTTCAGTACCTTCCATTATTATAATACTTGAAGGCCAAGAAGTACTTAAATTGTAACATCTCACAACTCTGTTCATAAGATGTGAAATATTCGTCGTAAGTATATAAGCTTGAACCTAGTTATGCCTTGTACCTATATTTTAAGGCTCATTCCTATATGTCGAAAGTGTATTGGAAGTGGTTTAGGTTTAGTAGAGACCTCTTGTACTTAGTCGAGTTCAAACCTTCCTATCGATTAAGTGTTTTGTATTAGGTGTCTCATAACCTATCAAACTAAAGGTCTTTGAATCCTCTTTCCAACTTCACCAAGATTGACTTATTTGGAGTTCAGAGCAAAAAATTATGATCGTTTTAGTGAAGATTGCCAGAGCAGAGTTTTTTGGAGCAGTTTTTATGACCCCTGAACTAGGGGTCTTAAATAGGTTGAAAACCCATAAAGTCCAGCTCATGAAAATTTGTTTCGAGTTGGTTTCTGAGACCAGGTTATTACAGATCCAACTAAGGGTCGTAGAAGCATCTACAGTCCATAATTTAGGCCGGTAAAATGAGTTTCAGGACCCCAAATTCCACCCAAGATTTTACGGATGTATGCTACGATCCATAGAAGCTTCTACAGACCGTAGATGGCCCCGTAGATGACCTTAACAACATTTTAAGAAGGGTTATTTAAGTACTTTTCACCTTTTTTAAGCCTAAACTTGACGAATATTCACCAAATTAAGTCCCTAAATATTATCAATTGATCTTTTTATGCTTAAAAAATATTCTCAAGAATTAAGAATGTAGTTTCAAGAGGAGAAAAGCTAGGGATTTCAAGCATCTTCTTCAGAGCTCTTCAAGATTCTAGTTCTCCTAGGTATGTATGGCTATTTCAAGTGCTGGACTAAGTTTGTCCTCATTCCCTACATGTAATTTTAGTCAGTAAGAGTTTAACCTCGAATTTTCCAATCTTTCTTGAATTCAAGTTCCTATTATCCTTTATTATTAAATCCAAATCTCTATCATCGAAAGTATGATTTTCTAAGTTAATCCAGTTCTTGATTATTGTGCATGCTTACCACTTGCATAAATCCTAATTGAGTTGAGATGAAGGATTTACATTACCGTACATTGTGCATAATGTTCAGTAAAGTAAAAGTATTTTGAAGCTAGTAACAAAAGAAGAGTTTTGGGGAAACGTGAGTATTTCCAAATGCATTACGTGACTTTTTGAAAGAGCATGGTTATTTATAAGGAAAGCATAGCATCTATATTTTTGAAGATATATTTAATTAATTAAAGTATGTTGTACTTATTCCATGCATTACCTTGAGTTAGAAGATGATTATTTTAGCAATAACTTGAACAAGAATTTGAGCATGAGTTGAGCAAGAAGTCCTTAAATTATATTTTTAGCATGTAAACAAATACCTTTAAATGTTTTTATGCAATTGAGTTGAGAGTAAACTTATGGTTTATGCATTCACTGAGTTGGGAACATATCTTTGTGAAGAAAAGTAACAAGTTGAGAAAAGCTAAAGTTGGGCTTAGTCCCAAAAGATTGCCGAAGTATTTTTAGTACCTACACTCTTAAGTTACGAGCATATAATAATATTTCGGGTTTAGTATTGAGCATCGATATGGTAAGAGTAATAATAACTCGAACTCAAAAACTACGTATCCAGTGTAGGATAAACTTTTACTAAGTGCTCCTCATATACACGGAGGAGAAGGACATTAACCTTAGCCACCGAAGGAAGCTTAAGAATGATGTTGATCATTCTTATATACGAAAGTTGTGGAGTTCATAAACAATGCAAGACATCCACCATACAAAGGAGAACATCAGAATAATTTGATCCAAATTTAAACTAGACGTGTCCTGTACATGTTAGTTGAAATGTTTGATAGAAATAGTTAATAAGCGACTAAGAAATAATATCATGGCCCGAGCTTATACCCTGGACGTGACCGACCCTCAGAAACTATTGCTGGTCTCCAAGCGTACCCTTGGCCTGGCGGACTCACTCAACTGAGTGTAGAAACTTTATAAGGTGAATGATCTCGCCCAAGCTACACCTCTTATTTGAAGCTAAAGCAGTCGTTATCACGATATAAAACCTAACCAAGGTTAGGGTCGAATTCCACAGGGAATATGGTAGACTTAGAAGAATTCAATTGCAATTTGGATTGATTAATCTCTTTTCCTATTCATTACTACCTCTATCAAGTTTGTAACACTAGACATGTTTTAATGTTGGAAACCATTAGAAAGCATTCAATACAAAGAGAATTAATTTATACATGCATGCACACTTTTTAAGAATCACGAAATATCCGATTTTACCTTGTTAGATCCTCATGGTTCCCACGACCCTAGTTGTGGATTTAACTACCCATGATTAGTGTAAATGCAAGACTTATGGATTTGAATAACATAATTGAGCATGTACACAAGAGAATTAAGCACAACTCTTTAATAAGAATCACAAGTTTGAAATTCAAAGATGAAATAATCTTTAACAAGTGTTTCTCAAACTCCCCAATGTTTATCTACTGTTCTCCCTTCGTCCCCTTTGAGAAATATCCTAAAAACCTATTTATAGTTTTTAAAAATACAAAACCAAAATGAAATAGGCAACTAGGTCGGCAGGCTCTATGAGGTGCTCTACGGGCTGAAGGGGGCTATGATTGTTGCTCGTGGCATGAAAATTGGAACCTTGTACACCACTGCAGGGTGTATTAACATGGTAGCTATTGCTGAGGGTGGTTCTGGTTCATATTTGTGGCACAACAAACTTGGAAACATGAATGCCAAGGGAATGAAGATGCTGGTTGCAAAAGGAGCATTAGAAGTTTTGAAATCCGTTGATATGGGTCTTTGTGAGAGCTGTATTATGGCCAAACAAAAATGAGTTAGCTTTACAAAGACTCCGAGACAACCAAAGAAGGTGCGGTTAGAGATGGTTCATACAAAGATTTGGGGGACATCTCTAGTTTCATCACTAGGAGGATCCAAGTCCTATGTCACCTTCATTGATGACTTCAGCAGAAAAGTTTAGGTCTACTTCTTGAAGCATAAGTCAGATGTGTTTGAGACTTTCAAGAAGTAGAAAGCTGAAGTTGAGAATAAGACTGGTTTGAAGATCAAACCTAATGGTGGAGAGTATGACAAGTCAGAGTTCAAAGCATTTTCTGGTGCTGAGGGAATTAGAATGATGAGGATAGTTCCCGGGAAGGCAAGACAAAATGGAGATGCTGAAAGGATGAACAAAACATTGAACGAATGTGCAAGAAGCATGAGGATACACTGTGGGCTACCTAAGATGTTTTAGGCAGATTTTGTCAACACAACTGCTTTCTTGATCAACAGGGGACCATCAGTTCCGCTGGAGTTCATGATTCCAGAGGAGGTGTGGACAGGGAAAGAAGTCAAGTACTCACACTTGAGAACTTTTGGCTGCACAGCTTATGTTCATGTTGATCCAGAGAAGAGGGACAAGCTTGATGCTAAGGCTGTGAAGTGTTACTCCATAGGCCATTGCATTGACATGTTTTGCTATAGGTTTTGGGATGAGAAAAATCGAAAAATCCTAAGATATTGTGATGTCACGTTTGATGAGTCTGTCCTATACAAATACAGAGAGCAGAAAGATTCAGAAATTACAAAGAAAGTGGGAGTTGACATTGAATTACCCAAAGATGTTGCTGCAGAAACTCAACCAACTCCAAACACTGCTACTGAAGAGTTTGAGGGTGAGAAATTGACACCTGAGCAGGTGTTGAGGAAATCATCCAGAACTATCAGAGCACCTAATAGGTATTCACCTTCATTACACTATCTGTTGATGACTGATGAAGGGGAATCTGAGTCTTACGATGAGACTATACAAGTGGCGAATTCAATTAAGTGGGAGAAAGCCATGGATGATGAGATGAGTTCACTTGAGAAGAATAATACGTGGGTATTGACAGAGTTACCTATGTGGAAGAAAGCTTTGTTAAATAGGTGGGTGTTCAGAATCAAGGTTGAACCAGATGACAAAAAAAGGTTCAAGGCGAGGTTAGTAGTTAAGGGATACTCACAAAGAAAAGGTATTGATTATGCTGAATTATTTTTCCTGTTATGAAGTTAACTACTATCCGGATTCTATTAAGTATTATTGCATATGAGAATTTTCATCTTGAGAAAATGGATGTAAAAACTGCCTTCTTACACGGAGATCTAGACAAGGAGACCTATATGCAGCAGCCAGAAGGGTTTGTTGTTCTGGGCAAGGAACACATGGTATGCCATCTCAACAGGAGCTTGTATGGACTGAAGCCAGCACCGAGGCAGTGGTATAAAAATTTTGACTCCTTCATGACCGAAAGTGGATTTAGCAGGACTGAAATGGATCAATGTTGTTACTTCAAGAAATGCATTGATTCCTTTGTTTTCCTACTCTTGTATGTGGATGATATCTTTATTGCAAGATCCAGCATGCGGGAAATAAATAGTCTGAAGGAAAATCTATCTTCAGCGTTTGATATGAAGGATTTGGGTGCAGCGAAGCAGATTTTAGGGATGATGATTTCTCGGGATAAATCTGCTGGCACTTTAAATCTATCCCAGGAGCAGTATATTGAGAAAGTGTTGGCCATATTCAGGATGAATGATGCTATGCCCAGAACTACTCCTTTGGAAAATCACAAAAGGTTGTCAAAGGAGCAATCACCTAAGAAAGCTAAGAAGCGAGAACATATGGCACTTGTTCCATATGCTTCAGCAGTTGGGAGTTTGATGTGTGCTATGGGCTTCACCATACCTGGTATAGCACATGCAGTGGGAGTTGTTAGCAGGTATATGGCAAATCCGAGAAAAGAGAATTGGGAAGCTGTGAAGTGATTTCTAAGATATTTGAGAGGTACATCGAATACTTCACTTTGTTTTGGCAAGAACAAGGTGGTTTTGAAGGGTTTTGTGGATGCTGATCTTGGTGGTGATGTGGACTCGAGCAAGAGCACATTCGGGTACATTTACACCATAAGTGGTACAGTTGTAAGTTGGATGTCTAGGCTTCAGAAGTGTGTTGCCCTTTCATCTACTGAGGCCGAGTATGTGGCAATGGCTGAAGCTGGGAAGGAAATGATATGGCTGGCTAATTATTTGGAAGAATTTGGCAAGAAGCAAAGCGAGAAGATTCTTTACTCAGATAGTCAGAGTGCTTAGTAAAGAACCCAGTCTACCATTTGAAGACAAAGCACATCAGAAGACGATACTATTTCACTCGTAGGGCAATAGAGGATGGTGATATGTATGTGGAGAAGATAGAGGGTGCAAAGAATCTAGCAGACATGTTGACGAAGTGTGTCCATGTTAGGAAACTGAAGTTGTGCAAGACCTCAGTTGGACTTTTGTAGATCCGAGTTCTGCAAAGCTGTGGTACAATAGGAAATATTGATGTTGTGATCACATTGTTTTTGAGAGAATACTGTTTTGGTTACCTAATGAGTCTCCAAGTGGGAGAATTGTTGGGATGTGGAGCCTAATTAATATGTAAAGATTCTTTTTTATATATTAATGATCTCGCCGTTCACCATATTTTTCTCTGTGTATTAGGCCCCAAACCCAAATTTAGGTTGTACTGTTCACCATATTTTTCTTCGTGTATTCTGTAACAGTGTTATCATTAATATATGTATAAATACTGCATCACCGTGGAAGTTACCACAAGGTGTTACCACGAATTTGATGTCACTCTCTCTCTCTCTAGGTTTCTCAAAATCTCTTTCCTCTCTAAAATCTTCTTGATTCTTCAATTGTTCTTTGAAATTCACAAGGTGTTGTTGTAATCGATCCTAACATAGGTAACACAATCCATTTCTCTCAGAAAACTAATAGTTCTCGCTAAATAACAATGAGAATGCTTGATCAAGCAAATATTCAGAAACTCAATGAAAGAAAACTAGGAAAAGTAAAGGATCAATCATCTCCGAAGCAAATTGTATTGAGCTAACCAAATAAGTTACAGATTAGATTCATCTACCCATATAGTCCCACAAGGGGGTCAGGGGAGGGTGAGGTATGTCCAGACTTTACCTGACCTTTGTGCGATGGAGAGGTTGTTTTTGAAAGGCCCTCAGCTCAAGAAAGATGGTTCTCAATGTTGAAGCAGATGCCTTGTCTCGAGATCATTCGCTACATACATCAGCTTTGGCTTTTACTGAAACTCAGATTAATTAACCAGTTGTGCGACTTGAACAAGACTGATGCAACTCTACAAGATCTCCAATCCTAGTTGCAACATAATCCGGAGTCCTTGCCTCATGTTTCCGTTCAAGGGGACTTTTACGTTTTGCATCTGGATATTGGTCCCTGTTGATGCAAAACTTTGCACATTATTGTTGGAAGAATCTCACTCTTCTAAAGTTGGTGTTTAATCTAAGATATCACACACATTACATCTAATTTTCATTGGGCTTGTATGCGTGTGGATGTGAAGAAATTTGTTTTGGAATGCCACATTTGTCAATATATGAAGGATTCAAATTTGAAACCTCCTGGATTACTCTGTTCCTTGCCAATTCCAGATGCCATTTTTTAGGATATTTCTATGGATTTCATCACATGTCCTCCATGCCTTCCCATGGGGCAATGTTATTTGGGTAATTGTGGACCGATTGTCAAAATACAGTCACTTTGTTGCATTGCCTACCAATTTTACTAGCCAAAATATTGTTGAGGTCTTTATTAAGGAGTTTATTCGACTTCATGGTTATCCTGTTACTATTATGTATGATAGTGAACCATTGTTTCTCTCATAATTTTGGAACGAACTTCGTAAACTCCAGGGTACACAAGTTTCCATGAGTTAGGCCTATCATCCCCAATCTGATGGTCAGACTGAGGCGCTAAAGAAATGTTTAGAGATGTATCTCCGCTTGGTGATTGGGTATATGTTCGATTATGACCCTACCGTCAGTTAGCTTTGCGCTTGCAGTGTCACTCAAAGCTTAGTAGATGATGTTTCGGCCCATCCGCCAAAATCCATCTTGTATTTCACATCTACATTCTACGTAAATGTTTGGGCTCTCCTTCACATCAGATTACTCCAATTGAGATTGTTGGATCAGTCAACTTCTTTGGTTCTTCTCCATGAAGATGTCATCCAGACCAGGACTATTTTGAGGGGTGGTCACGAGGTTCATCAATGCCTTATCAAGTGGATGGGTCATCCATCAACAGATGCTTCTTGGGAGGATTCTCATACATTGCTGCAATGATTTCCAGATCAGAACCTTTGGGGCAAGGTTCGTCTCCATGGGGGTGGCATTGTAACAAACCTAGAGCACATGTCTGAGGCGCCTAGGCGCAGTACCAGGGATAAGAAATGGCCCGAGCACCTGGAACAATATGTGGTCCAAATCCCAATGCAAAGCTATTAGAAGAAAGGACAAAAAGCACTCTTGCACCGGAAGGCATAAATAGACCAATAACCAACTAGACTAGACGATGGAAGAACATACTTTTTGTTTTCCTAGTCATTTTTTAAAATTGCACTACATCTTATTTCATGTGCGATGTATTCTAAGATCATCTATACATTTTGACCAGTTGGCTTTTTGTTGGAATAGGACTTTGAAGAGGATTTGCATCAGAATCTGAATGTGGATGATCCGAGGGTGCGCCACAGTACAATGTTGGCAATCCAAATAATGTTCAACTATATTAGCATATATTTTCTTGAATTTCACGATAATTCATAGAAGAAGTTCTTTTTTTGTCGAAGTATTGACTGAGAGCTTTCAAAATATGCCTTCTCAATATCAGTAGGAGCAAGCTTTTGCAAATATCGGACAATCAAATAACACTGAAGTTACTGACGTGCATGGTGAGAATTCAAATAACATATTCCTGTTGATATTTTTGTTCCACTGTCAACTTGCTTCATACCAAAATAATAAACTGACTAGCTTTTTAATTTTGTATTGTTATAATAATATTATCCAAAACTATTTAATGTGAAATTTTAACTGGCACAAGAAAGTATCAACACTTGTCAAGTTTCCTTTCAAGATGGTGTAAGCATAATGTGACATATAGAGAATCTCTAATATAAAAGAATCCATAAAAGCACAAGATTCCTAATATGAAAAAATCCGTAATATGAATGTTGAGTAGTCTAATTAGTTATTGGTCTATGGTAGAGAATGCTCAGTTGATGCAACCAGGAGAACTAAGTTCAATTTAGTAACTACAAGTGAAATTTTAATATCCAAAATAGAAATCATTATTTTTCGTTAAAAGAAGAATTAAAATCTTTTCTTGATATGCTATAACTTTAATTTATTGTTGTAAAGGAAAAGAAAAAAAACATAACCTCATTGAGTCCTAGTCGAGATGACTTTATTCTCGATGGTGATATCCACCTCGAAGAACTATTACTCCTAGAGCAACTACAGAGAATGAGACCGAGAATATATGGAAGGGTGTTTTTTCTAGACCATCAACTGTAGAATACAGAAGATCTCATGAATCGTCTATCCACGTAAGTTAATCATCTATCTTTTTCCTAGAATCTGAAATGTAGTTGTTCCAAAACATGGATAGACCTTGGAAGTTTGCTTACAATCCTCTTGGATCTTCACAGATCTTTAACTTAACCACATCTTTGGTTAAACTGTTTTTGAAAGTTGAAGAGAATGAATAGATAAAGGAGTGTGTTCTTGTAGTAGTATATCGGTATGTTTTCCGTTACCATAAGTTGATCAGAGTAATTATGATTGATGTTTCAAATATTCTGTTACATTTCTTATGTTATGATCTATTAATTTGTCTTGTAAAGGTGTCTACTTGGCAAATGATGATACATTTGAGGAGCTATAAATGAATCTAAAAATTACTACATTTGAATTTCAATGGTGAACTTTTACTGAAATGAAAATTGTGTAAAACTTCAACATTTTGAGAGCCCTTCTAGTACTAGAGAATTTCTGAAACGCGTGGAGGAGTCAAGGTTCATCACAATTTCCTTGAGAATGAAAATCAAAGAACGGAAAATAGATAAAGTAAGAAACAAATTGTAGTAGATTTTTAATGGTAATGTATCTATATGCGCGCACACATACACAAACACATACACACCCCTTAATTTAGAGAATTTTTGTGGATTATCTACTTTAGAAATCATAATAAGACAAGTATGAGAAAAAGCTCTGGGAAAAGGAGAGAGCTGACCATTAAAACTAGAGTAAATTTCACATATGGCAAATATATTAAGTTTAATAATGTTTCATAGGGTATAGTTATTCTAATTACTCTTTATAACTATAGTAAAGTTTGCTATTTTTGTTTGTATATTGGGCATTTTATTCAAAAAAATTATACAAATTATTTTTTTAATAGAAAGAGTTAAAAAAATGTGGGCATTAAGCTATTTAAATGGTAATAAATCCCTTGATTTATAGAATCTATATATTAATCAAAATACAAGTATTTATGATGGTTGTTGTGGAGTTTAGATCTATTATATAATGTCCAAACGTATATATGAGTTATGTGTGATTTATATTTGTATAAATTTATTTGTGAAGCTATATATTTATATGGTGGTTGTATATATGTATAGTTTAATTATGCATACATGTAATTAATACTTATATATATATATATATATATATATATATATATATATATATATATATATATATATATATTGAGAGAGAGAGAGAGATGGAAAGACATGTAAGACCCCATAATTCTTCCCACCTAATCTGAGTAGATGCACACAGAAACTGAGGAAATAACTGAGAAAAGTTGCTTGAAGAGAAGCTATGAGGCCCATCTACGACCCGTAGAAGAGACCTCGCAAATCCCTAGATGACTTGGTGAAATTATCTAAGTGTGAGACCCATGTACGAGACAATGAACAACTCGTAAAATATTCCATGTCCTATAGATTGGTTTCGTGAGTAGGTGATCCAACAATCAACTTTCCAGTATCTTAATTTATGAGTTATCAGATGACCCACAGAAGCTTTTACGAAGTGGTATCATAAATTTCATTCTAAATTCTAGTAACTCAAACTTTTGGACACCGGACCAATGAGAGGTTATCTACGGCCCGTAAAAAAATCTACGGCACGTAGATGGGGTGTAGTAGTTCCTATCGGTAGTTTTTAAGAAGGGTATTTTTGTCTATTCTTATCTCTTTTTAATCCAATCCTTGGACATTTTAGACTGCATTAAAGTCCTAAAACAAAATCATAAGTGTATTTTCACTATTCTTCGCGCTTAAGAATTATTGAGAGCACCAGAGGAGGGAGAGAAGCGAGGGTTTCAAGTTCAAATATGCCGATCGACTAAGGTTTGATTGTTTCTTCTGTTTCCAGGAATGTAAGGCTTCCTAAAGTTTTGAACCATGTTCGTTCACATTCCCTTCTACTTACTTGTGTCGAAATTGAGAACATGAGTTGATATTTTAAAATCCTATCATCCAAATATCAAATTTCTGCATCTATTACGAGTTCATATGACTATACATGAGATAATTGTTGCAAGCACGACCACAGGGGTGTGTGTGTATTATACTTGATATCATAAATCCTAGATTGAATGATTTTTATAGAATTTGTACATGGACTGAGTCGAGATTTGAGTTTGATTGTCTGAGCTGAGTAACTTTAGCATAATTGCGCATGTTGCAATGTAATTGCATGTACCTTTATAAATTTTGCTCGCATTTCACTGATGAGTTTGAATGATTGTTTGAGTTTGATTGATTGATTTTATGAGACACTAAGATGAGTTGAGTTGAGACAACCCCACGAGGATGAGATTTGAGTTGATTGGTATGAGTATGGTTGAAATTTGAATTGATTGACGATTTGAGCATATTTTAGTCTTGGGAGGAGTATCGAGAACCGAGCTGGGAGCGAGTAGATAACGACTGTAACCCACAGAACTATGTTGCTACGTAGGATAGTCGTACAACATATTCTGGTAACTCTTGTCCAAAAAGATGGTCATTTACTATGGATCCATGAGAGAGTTGATTGTCCTTTACCTTGGCAAGTTTAGGATGGGTGTGGCAATGGCGTCGCCTTCGTTGTGCATCACCAAACTAAAGGTGATAAGATAGAATGTCGGTTAAGAGAAACTCTTAAACAAAAAATGATTGAGCATAATATTTCTAAACTAAGTTTTTCCTACTGAATCTATTTTAAAGAGCATGGTTTACTTTAAACTTTCACATCTATTGAGTTGAATTATGAGTTGTTGAGTTGAGATGAGTGATTTAAGCTTTACTTTTTGAGATATCTTACATACTAGTATATTTCAAGTACTAACGTCCATTTGGACTTGCATCATTTTATGATGCAGATATAGGTGATAGAGGAATTCAGCCTGCGCATCGTTGAGGTCTAGATCAGTGTATTCTCAGAGTTGGTGAGCCCTCCTTGCTTCACAGAGGAGAGCCCTTTTATTTTCTTACTTTCATTGAGTATTTTATTAATTTGATTGGGGTATCCATGTCCTATCACTGTACCATCTAGACTGCTTGAGTAGTAATATTTGATTGGGGTATTCATGTCCTGTCACTACCTCTTTAATTTTGTATTGTTATAGTAATATTATCCAAAAATATTAATGCGAAATTTTAGGGGGCGCAAAAAAGTATCAACACTTGTCAAGTTTCTTTTCAAGTCGGTATAAGATAATGTGACATATAGAGAATCCCTTATACAAAAGAATCCATAAAAGCACAAGATTCCAAACATGAAAAAATTCGTAATATGAATGTTGAGTATTCTAATTAGTTATTGTTCTATGGAAGAGAATGTCCAGTTGATGCAAAGAGGAGAACTAAGTTCAGTTTAGTAAGTACAAGTGAAATTTTAATATCCAAAGTAGAAAGCATTATCTTTTGTTAAAAGAAACAAAATCTTTTCCTCATATGTTATAACTTTAATTTATTATTGTAAAGGAGAAAAAAACAACATAAACTCATTGAGTCCTAAACTCATTGAGTCCTAGTCGACACAACTTTATTCTTGATGGTGATATCTGAAGAATCTGACCCAAAGGTTTTATTTTATTCACTGTGTATCCTTTTCTTGGATGCTATGAACAAGAAGATGTACAAGCTTAAATAGGCAATACAAGAGCTGTAAAAATGGAATAAAATATCCTAAGCTGTAAAAATGGAATAGAATATTTGGTTGGGAGTAAAATAAGGGAAGGGAATATTTGCAATCTGTAAAATAAGGAAAGAGAATATTTGAGAATATTTGCAATCTCAATACTCCCCCTCAAGGTGGAGCATGTAGATTCCGCATGCCCATCTTGACTAGAAGGAACTCGAGTTGTTTAGCCCCCAAAGCCTTTGTGAGGAGATCGGCTATCTGTGTCTTCGTGTCTACGTAAAACGGCTTGATTTCCTGTGATTCGACTCGTTCCCTGACAAAGTAACAATCCATTTCCACGTGCTTTGTTCGTTCGTGAAAGACCGGATTATTAGCAATATGTCGTGCCGCATTGTTATCACAGAAGAGAGGTGTAGAGCTATGTTGTCTTGTTTCTAGTCCTTCTAACAACCAACGCATCCACAGTATTTCACTAGTGGCGTTAGCCATGGCGCGATATTCCGCTTCAGCTGAGGAGCGCGAAACAACTGATTGCTTCTTTGATTTCCACGAGATAGGAGCTCCCCCCAAAAGAAGAACATATCCTGTCCTAGACCTCCGAGTGAGTGAGCATCCCATCCAGTCCGCATCACAGTATGCTACCAAATCCATCCCTCCTTCTTTCGGAAAGAAAATGCCTTGTCCCGAAGTTGCTTTTAGGTAGCGAAGAACTCTCATGGCTGCGTCCATGTGTTTCTGTCGAGGGTCTGAGACGAACTGGCTTAGGACGTTTACCGAGTAGGCAAGATCCGGTCTCGTGGCTTGGAGGTAGAGCAATCGGCCAACTAGTCTTCGATATTTGCTAGCATCGACCCGAACGTCCTCTTCTCCTTTATCCAGCTTTGCGTTCTGTTCCATGGGGAAGGTGCATGGTCTACATCCTAGCATTCCACTATCTTCAAGGATGTCAAGGGTGTATTTTCGTTGACTTAGCACTATCCCATCTTTGGTTCGAGCGACTTCTATCCCGAGAAAATACTTTAGCGGCCCGAGATCTTTGATGCTAAACTTGTCATTCAGGAACTTCTTTGTTTCTTTGACTTTGTGTTCATCATTTCCCGCCATAATGACGTCATCTACGTATATGAGGGCGGTGACAAAGATACTTCCTTCCTTGTATATGAAAAGCGAGTGGTCCGCAGCAGATTGCTTGTAATTGAGTTCCAAAAGGGCCGACGTAAACTTTTGATACCAATTTCTCGAGGCTTGCTTCAACCCGTATAGTGATTTCTTCAGCCTACACACCTTTGTTCCTCCCCCTTTATCGTAACCTTGTGGTATGCGCATGTATACCTCTTCATGTAAGTCACCGTGCAAGAATGCATTGTTCACGTCAAGTTGATGAATACTCCAATCCCTTTTGATGGCGACGGCAATGAGGCTTCTTACGGTCACCAACTTTGCTACGGGGGCAAACGTGTCATGGTAATCGACACCTTCCATTTGTGTATAGCCTTTGGCGACAAGTCTTGCCTTGTATCTTTCGACTTCACCATTCGGTTTAAATTTCGTTTTGTACACCCACTTCGAGTCTATAACTCGTTTGCCGTCAGGCAGGTCTTCGATGGTCCAAGTACCATTTTCTTCAAGGGCCTTTATCTCACTTTGCATGGCATCCCTCCAATGTTGGTCCTGTACGGCTTGCCTAAAACTTTTGGGCTCATCATTTTCGGTGATGGCCGCTAGGAATGCTTTGTGAGATTTCGAAAATTTTTCATAAGAAACAAAGTTGGCAATGGGACATACCGTTGAGGGTTCTTGATCGGAGGCGGGGGGCGGATGGTCTATAGATGGCGGAAGCTTCACATCATAGTCTTTAAGTCTTGCGGGTCTAGTTCGAGCTCGTCTCTCCCTTCCTTGTGCGACATTTTCACCATTTTCATTTTGGGTTTCACCAACAGAAGGCTCATTTGTTGTTTCTGTTTGAGGAGTGGTATTACTCGACCCATCAAGAATCGGCCCAACATCACTTAGGCTGAATTGGTTTGGTACTTCTAGTTCTTCCTCTTCATCATGTTGGTCTTCTGGATTGCCTGAACCCAAATTTTCGATGCTTGCTTCGTTGGGCCTGCTGGGCCCATCTTCTTCATCCATGAATGTGGTAAACACATTCTCCTCTTTAGTCTGCTCGATTTTTGTGGCAAATGGAAAAGTCTTTTCAGCAAATCGAACATCTCTTGAAGTAATAATTTTCCCACCTTTTGGGTCATAAATTTTGTATCCTTTTGTTCCATTAGGATACCCCATGAATACACCCGGTCTCCCTCTTATCTCAAATTTGTCTCCATTTGTTTCAATGCTTCGATAGTACACCAAGCAACCTAGGACCCTCATGTGGTCGTAGTTCGGTTTTTCACCGTGTAGCAACTCGTATGGAGTTTTGCCTTCAATGACCTTCGAGGGTAACCTATTTATGATGTATGTTGCGATCAAGATGCATTCACCCCAAAATTTTTTTGGAAGACTTGCTTCGAACATGAGTGCACGCGCCGTATCAAGCAAGTGCCTATGTTTTCTTTCCACGATTCCATTTTGTTGCGGAGTATGTGGACACGTTGTTTCCAACATGATTCCTCGTTCTTCATAGAAATTCATCATTCGGTTGGAAATGAATTCCCCACCATTGTCGCACCTTATCCTTTTTATTTTCTTCTCAAACTGTGTTTTGACCATTTCGTAAAAATGAATTATGCACGTGCTCGCTTCATGCTTATGCCTGAGAAGGTAGACCCATACGGTTCTGCTGTAGTCATCAACTATTGTTAGAAAATAGTTGGCCTTTGTAAGCGAAGGCGTGCGGTACTTACCCCATATATCACAATGAATGAGTTCGAAACAAGCATTTGTTTTGGTCATGCTAGTGGGAAAAGGTAATCTAGTAAATTTTGACCTCATACAAGAATCACAAACGTTGTTGCTGTTCTTAAAAGAAAAATTGCTAAGAAACTTTATTTGGGATAACTTCTCATCACCCGCATGTCCGAGCCGTTTATGCCATAAGTCACCAGTCACCATCATTGCCTTCCTCCTAGCACCAAGCATCCCCATTTGATATAGACCATCTTCGCACCTACCCGCTCCAATCAATTTCCTCGAACGTAGTCCCTGCATAACAAAGAAATTTGGAAAGAAGGTTATGGCACAACTTAGATCCTTTGTGAGTTTGCTTACTGACAAGAGATTAAAAGTAAATTGTGGAACATGCAACACATCTTGCACTTTTGTCCCGTTTTGCAAAGTATGGCTGCCCCTTCCTTCGACTGGTATGCTTTCTCCATTCGGTATAATTATGGGTGGTTCGTCTCTCGATTCGATTCGATTTTCGAGAGCATCGGACCTGTGTGTTATATGTTCCGTACATCCAGAATCGACTATCCATTTATCATTGTGTCTAAACTTACCAGCCATATTTGCGGTGCGTGGAGGTTCATTATGTGCCGGTTTACCTTCAGCCGCAAAATGCTTTTGGAACTGCTCATATTGTTCTTTTGTCAAATCTGGTTCCGTTTCCGCGCAGGCCGCCTTTGGCTTCACCTTTTCTCGTTTGTTCTTCACATTCCACCATTCCGGGTAGCCAATTATCTTGAAACACCCGTCTCGTGTATGTCCGTCTCTGCCACAGTGATCACAGTGGCCTTTGTTTTCTTTCTGGCCGACCCAATTTGGTGTCCCGTGGCGTTTCGTGGAGGCTTGGAAGGCCATCGTTTCACTCACAGGTTTCTTCCCGCCGGCTATAGATCTCTGTTGCTCATCCTCGGCAACAAGGTGATATGCATTTCCCAAAGATGGGATTGGCTTAGTGGCAAGTATCTGGGTTCTAATGATGGAGAACTCACCACCTAGACCCATAAGAAACTCATAAAGCTGCTCCTTTTCCTTGAGTTCCCTAAGAGATTTTCCAATGCCACAGGTACATCCATTGCATTTGCAAACTGGAGCAGGCAAGAAGGACTGCATTTCATCCCATAATCCACGCAGTTTTGTGTAATAGGCTGAAACGGTCATCCCTTCTTGTCTAGTGTTCGAGATAGCTTGCTTCAATTCATACGCACGCGGTGCGCTTTCTTTACCGAATCGTTCTTTAAGATCCTTCCAGATTTCTGATGCCGAATTGGCGTATTTCACGCTTCCTCGAATTTCTTTTTCCATGGCTGTAGTAAGCCACCCTTTAATAATTGCATCGCATCGCATCCATGCCATATAACTAGCATCGTCCGCTTCCGGCCTTTTGATGGTTCCATCGATGAAGCCGATCTTGTTCTTGGCGAACAAGAAATTCTCCATCTCTTGGACCCAATCAAGGTAGTTGTTGTCGGTCAAGGCGTCGTTGACATGCATCTGCCTCGGGTAATCGGAGGGGTGGAGATAGTATGGCGAGTTGTGGTCTGAGGCGTTAACATCAGTCTTGGCAAGATCCTTGTTTGCACCTTCTGCCATATCGGTGAGGTGGTGAAAAAGACTTTAGGATTCGGGTTTGGATCGAGCGTAATGATCACTGCTCTGATACCATGTAAAATTAGGTCTCGGGCCTAACTCACACCCCAAAAGCTAGCTCAAAGGAAGGAGGATTGCCCAAGCCTTATAAAGAGTCCACCCATCTCATTATCCACCAATGTGGGACTTTTGTCATTCCTCAACACCCCACCTCACGCCTAGTAGCATCTAGTGCGTGGACAATTCGGGGGCCCAACATTGGGTGAGATGGGTCCTGCTCTGATACCATGAAGAATCTGACCCAAAGGTTTTATTTTATTCACTGTGTATCCTTTTCTTGGATGCTATGAACAAGAAGATGTACAAGCTTAAATAGGCAATACAAGAGCTGTAAAAATGGAATAAAATATCCTAAGCTGTAAAAATGGAATAGAATATTTGGTTGGGAGTAAAATAAGGGAAGGGAATATTTGCAATCTGTAAAATAAGGAAAGAGAATATTTGAGAATATTTGCAATCTCAATAATATCCACCTCGAAGAAACTACTACTCCTAGAGCAACTACAGAGAATGAGACCGAGAATAGGGGGCAGGATGTTTCTTCTGGACCATCAACTGTAGAATATAGAAGCGCTCATGAATCGTCTATCGTCGTAAGTTAATCATCTATCTTTCTCCTAGAATCTGAAATGTGGTTGTCCTGAAACATGGATAGAACTTGAATTTTGCTTACATTCTTCTTAGATCTTCACGCATCTTTAATCTAACATCTTTGGTTAAATTGTTCTGGAAAGTAGAAGAGAATGAATAGAAAAAGGATTCTGTTCTTGTAGTAGTATATCGCTGTGTTTTCCATTACCATAAATTGATCAGAGTAATTACGATTGATGTTTCGAATATTCTGTTACATATCTTATGTTATGGACCATTAATTTGTCTTGTAAAGGTGTCTACTTGACAAATGATGATACATTTGAGGATCTATAAATGAATCAAAAAATTACTATATGTGAATTTGAAGGGTGAACTTTTACTGAAATGAAAATTGTGTAGAACTTCATCATTTTTGGTGGGCTTCTAGTACTGGAGAATTTGTGAAATGCGTGGAGGAGCCAAGGTTCATCACGATTTCCTTGAGAATGGAAACCCAAAGAATGGAATATAGATAAAGTTAGGAACAAGTGTAAGTAGGCTTTTGATGGTAATGTATCTATTTTCTTCATTATAGTTAACTTGTCCTCTGAAGGTAATCTTTTGTAATAGCTTCTCAAAAAGTACATAAAATGTTTGATAAAGAAATTTCATTTGACCAACCTTAAACCTGAAAATATTTTCTATGAGAGGGAGAAGAGACTCAACAAACAAAAAACGAAAAGGGGACGATGGGTAAATAGTAGCGAGGAACAATTTGGTAAACATAATCTTTTTTGTAAGAATATTTTTGTGTTGAAAAAGTTAATTGTCTGCTTTTGCGTCTTGAAAGAAGCATAAATTTGTAATTTTCTTTTTAGCAACAAAGAACTGCTTATGCAATGTTTATAATCTCAAAGGCTGCAATATATGTAACACACAACTAAGAAAAGATAACACTAATAAGCATAAGATATAGTACAAGGTTCTCACAAAACAGACAAGAAAATAAAAATAAAATTCTCAAAGCTAAAGAAACGAAAATGAATCAGTCTTACGAATTGTATTTGGTAACATATCATCAGTCCAACTGATACTCAAGCGCATGTATGAAAACAGAATAAGCTCCTCCTACAATAAAAGAAATCACTCCATCTGCATAATAAATAAACAGAAATTATATGGGAGACCACCAATTTTGGGTGTGCACATGTAGGTACTTAAACTAGTATAGAGTTAAAAAGGTAGACACATGAGTCCTATGTGGCATCTTACATGGTAATTCGCATCCAACATGGTATCCTATGTGGTATCCTATGTATGGTGTCCTACGCGTGGTACTCCACGTAGGATGCATGTTTGTACTTTAAACTTTATATAAGTTTAAGTTTCTACTCCAATGTTAGAGGGCATAAATAGTAGCAGAGGAAAGGTTAAAGGACATATTTATGTATTATCCCTTGTTATTACCTAGGTTTCTATCTATTGTATTATATTATTTTTTTCCAGGCCATAGTCAACGTGCATGCACTAGCAGCTATTTAATTATGCAATTTTATCTGGAAATAATTTCCCCTTAAGGTAAAGAGAGCTAAGCTAGTGGGGGGATGTTCTCGTGACAATGATAAGTAATGTACCTTCTGTCGTTTTGCTTGTGGAACATCATATAGCTGATCAGAAGTCCCAATATCTTCTTCGGCAATCTACAAAAACAACATGCTAAAAACTCACTACAAGCATAACATGGGATGGATAAAACATAAGTATAATGTTAATACCTTTTGTTGTTTTGCTTGTGATGGGCTTTGCACAACATCATTCTGTTGAGGAGAAGTTCCGACATCTTCTTTTGCAGGATACACATATTGATTCTCAGGATAGAAGCTTAAGTTGATATGGAATGCAAAATGTATGGAATGGAGAAAAAGACACATACTTCATCAAGTGATTCATGAACGCTCTTAAGTCTAGAAGGTACACCAATCTTAGGAGAAGTCCTGACATCTTAATTGGCAGGCTACATACATATTGATTCTTAAGATAGAAGTTGAAGTTGACATGGAATGCAAAGTGTATGTAATGGAGAAAAGCACACTTCATTAGGTGATTCATGAACACTCGTAAGTTAATAAGATACATCAATCTTGGTATTGATAAGAAAGTCATCTACAGTTGCTCCAGGCTTAGCAACTTCCAGCTCTACATAAAGTTTGTTGACATGGAATGCAAAGTGTATGCAATGGAGAAAAGCACACTTACTTTATTAGGTGATTCATGAACGCTCATAAGTCCATAAGATACATCAATCTTAGTTTTGATAAGAAAGTCATATACAGTTGCTCCAGGCTTAGCAACTTCCAGCTCTACATAAAGTCTGTTGACATGGAATGCAAAGTGTATGCAATGGAGAAAAGCACACTTACTTCATTAGGTGATTCATGAACTCTCATAAGTCCATAAGATACACCAGTCTTAATATTGATAAGAAAGTCATATACAGTTGCTCCAGGCTCAGCAACTTCCAGCTCTACATAAAGTTTAGCAAATTTTGTAAAATAACATGATATATTTATGTTAAGTAAGTGTGAGGGAATAAATTGAGTAATATATTTATGTTAACATGTAAAGCTTCTAATTAAGTACTAATCTTAGTATCCTCTTTTCAATAGAGTCCTGCTGATTCTTTTTCTTTTTCTTGTCATTCTCTAGATCTGATTTTTGATTCTGCATCATCTTCTTACATTCCTATTTTTCTTTCCTTCTCATTTCTGTTTCTTGCGAAAGACACTATGGAATTACACACAAAAATAAGTTAACCAAATTATATATCAAAATTTAATAATTCATGTTGACAAAAAAGTAGTACTGATGGGTCCAGAGTTGAAAAAAAAAACTAGATGAGAACAAAGAGTAAATTATTTGGAGTGAAACTACTATGTGAAACTTTCTCTTTATACTAAATTAAAAAAATAGAACATATCACGCACATATGAAAATCTTTTACCAATTCTATTAACATGAAAAAATAATAAATGATTTTTTTAAAAAAAAACAAATGCAATATGATAACAATTTTTATTTTCCTAGTATGGTTTTTGGAGCAAAAAGAAATTTTTTTTTACAAGTCATGAGTTCTTTTACTAATGTCAAAGTTAGAGTGAGCATTAAAATCATACAAATTTGAAGCTATCCAATTACACATTAGACATTGATACATGTGGCCATCAATTTAAAGTTTAGTGAACATATATAACAAAAATTTAAAACTTTACTACAAAGGCAAAGAGTGTGTTGCATACGTATATCAATAAATGTTATTCTTTAATATCGAAATGAGACATAAAGGAAATAAATAAAAAATAATTTCAAATCCACATTGGTAGAAATAACCAATAATCTTTGAGAAGCAATAACACTTGCTAGGTCAAAATGCAAAAGAACAAGCAAATAAAATGCGGAAAATTGGATGACAAAATTAGAATAGATTTCGAAAGAATCAAACTCCATCATACACTGATTGTTCTTCATCATAAGAGAATAAAAATGGACTGAATTCAATATTTTGCTCGCGTTTATATGTCGTCTCCTGTTGGTTGCAGAACTATTCACTTCTCAACATGAATTATATGAAGAAACAAATCAATTTAGAAAAAAAAAAACATGGCTTACAGAATACTAGAAATATTTAAAAAAAAAACAGAAAGAGATCGAGAAAACTCTATGGTTTTCCAATACTTGATCGAAGGTTCGAGGAGGAGGGCGATGAGGAGGGGAAGTGGAGGAGGAAGAAAGAAAAGAAGACAGAGATGATCACAAATCTGAACTCACTCTTCTTTGTAATTTTAAGAAGAAGATGATGATGATGACGCTTTTAAAGAAGAAGAATATAGAGAAATGATTATAAATGAGAACTCACTTTTTTTCTAATTTTGCAGAACAAGAAGAATCTAGAAATTAGGAGTGGAAGGATTGAAATAGTGTAAAAGGAGAAGCATCCCCCAGAAGGCTCTTGCCTAGGTTGACTAAAGGACTGAAATAGCATAGAAGGAGAAGCGTCACCCAAAAAACTCTTTCCATGGTTGACTGAAGGACTGAAATGGCCGTGGAAAATGAAAGGACACTTTTTAGATATTATCAATGAACAGACAGGTCGCACCCTTTATTCCAGCAGGGATGTATCAATTTTAATGTTTTTGACAAACTTTATTTAGTTAGTTTATTTATTTGCATAACAAAATGAGCCTTGAGCTAAAAAATTTACTTAAAAAAAGAAGAAGAATCTAGAAGCGATGATTGTAAATGTGAACTCACCCTCTTTTGTAATTTTGAAGAAGAAAAATCCAGAAAGAGGTACAAATGTGTGAACTCACCTTTTTTGTAATTCTGCAGAAGAAGCAGAAGAATCTTGAGAAATAGATGTGAATGTGAACTTTTTTTTTTTAATTTTGCATAAGAAATTGTTATTTATAGGCAGTCACATATATGTGTAAGTCATTTTGGATTTTGTTTAAGCAGAAAAGTCGTGACTTTCAAAAATAGAATACACGTTTTTGTATAAAGCTTTTCTTGTTTTTCATTTATATAACCTTTTTTTTTTATTTTACCTTAAATGCATGAACTCCGCAAATGTCAAATTACTATTTTGTGCTCTTATTTTATAATTTAATCTACACGCTGCCACTGTTCCTACCCTACTTGCACCTTTCTTCACACTGCCTAATGCAAATACACCTATTCCTTCCCTATCGTCGTGTCTCCAATTTTATCAAATTGAACAGCCAATGCTTCCCAACGCCCAATCCTTCCCAATCATTGTACCTACAGTTTCTTTGAGACGCACGACCCCAACGGTGCATTTCCTCACATAATTGAGAATCACTGCCATGATAAGTCTATCACAAGCTTCCTTCTAGAGTGATGCCTCTTGAAATCATTGATCTGTTAGCTTTTTGCGAACCCATCATAATTAAAAGTTCTTTCAATACAACATAAATTGTTTGTTCTTGAATTTATTACATGTCTAAATCAAAATTAAGGCTTTTTGTCTCAACCATGTGCATAAACAATTCAGCATTGCAATTGTATAGAAATATACACAAAAAACCAAAGAGTTCTAGCCATGAATGCAACTTTCTCAGTTACTTCAATGGCCATGGAAGAAGAGAGGAGATTTGAAGCAGAGGTGCAGGCATGGTGGAATTCAGAGAGGTTCAGGCTAACCAAGAGGCCATATTCAGCCAGAGATGTGGTGGCACTAAGAGGTGCAACTGCTACCGTGAAGCTATGCAAGCTTTTCGTTGAGCGCGGTGCTTCTGCTGTCCACATTGAGGATCAATCCTCTGTTACCAATAAATGTTGTCACATGGCTGGCAAAGTTCTTGTTGCCATCAGTGAACATATCAACAAGCTTGTGGCTTCAAGGTTACAGTTTGAGTTCATGGGGACTGAGATGGTCCTCGTGGCTCGTATTGATGCTGTTGCAGCCACATTGATCCAAACGAATGTGGATACAACGGATCACCAGTTCATTTTGGGTGTTTTGAACTCGAATCTTAAGGGCAAGGGTATGGCCATGTCCCACCCCGGGGGAAGGGTAAAAGATAATGAATGCTCCGAATTAGGGGAGGCTCACCAATCAACTAAATGTCTCAGATCCTCAACGATGCGCCTGTTGATGATCTCTAATCCCTGTATTTGCATCATAAAATGATGCAACGCCGAATGATGTCAGTATGTGAAATGTATGTTGTGTAAAATAGCTGATTGAAACAGAAACAGGTAGAATAATATGGAACAACATCAACTCAGAACAATCATCTAATCGGAATGTCAAATATCTATCTAAAGCAAGAATAAAGAGTAGACAAGTGACCCACAACCCAATTAAACCTCATCATATCAAATCAGGCTCAACACAATGGAACTCAACTCAACCCATCTCATCTGATCTTGTCTTATCTCGACTCAGAGTACACATGTGGGAACTTTCTAGGAGTTTTTCTTCTGTGACAACAATCACTTATGAGCCAGTGACTGTACAACATCCTACCGGTGTTGCCACGACCGTCCTATACTGTCCAGGTAGAGAACGACTCGAAACCATAATGGGTAATCCAAAATGGAGATTGCAATCTACAAGACGTCTATTGTTTGAGGGACTTCTATCCAGAAGGAACCTCAATATAATGTAGTTGTTCTAATCCTCACCTATGCTTGGCTACATAGTTAATGAGTGTGAGTTGATATTAATCTTACCCATTTCGGTGCTCTATACTCCTACCAAGACTCAATACTCATAAGACAATCCATCTCAATTAATCCATCTTAATCAAATCATTCGATTAGCCTCGTGGAGGCACTATAGTTCAATCAGTCTAATAGAGTCTCTAATCATCTGATCAATCAACATCTCAATCAATAGCTCAAGGCTTAGAACAATCAATAGGGAATAATCGAATAGACAATTCATGAGAGTTTGTTTATGGTGACCCACAAGACTATCAAGTTCTATCAATTCATCATCATTCTCACATCACAATCATAATTGACATTCTCAAACCAAGGCTCTAGACTCAATGCCTAAGTTCATTAATGCACGCTTTAAAAAATAATCATGTAGGGTGATACAATATCTCATGAAAAGTATTCAATTCAAGAAATCAAGTTGATGATGATCATCAATATAATAAGAAACATGTAATTAACATAATTTTCACAAAAAAACGATCAAGAATCATGTATGTAGACTCGTTAGACTCTCAATTCTTCTATGAGCATCTGTGGAGCATATATCTCATGCTTTTAGTTTAGACTTACATACCCGGTGTGAAGCTCTAACGATCAATCTTCAAGAGTTCATCCTTGAATTCTGTAATCTACGCTTCTCTCTTCTCTTCTCAAGCCCTAACCTTTTTCCAAGACTTAGAATGGACTTAGAATGGATTTTAAGACCCTTTTTACGCTCAAACAACCTATTTTGACTGTGTTTTGAGTTTAGGTGGTGTTGAAAATTGTCCGGAGTACCCCTCACAAAATTAGAATAATTTCGACTTTGGGATACCCAGTCGGCATCGCGGACTGGGCGCGCTTAGTATAGTTTTTCTCCAAAATTTTCTAAATGAGTTTTTCCAATCCCATCGAAAAAATTGAAAACAAAATGAAGTCTAGCTCCGCTACAGAGGCATGACGCGCCTCTGTAGCACACCGATACTATTTTTCATTTTTGATCCGAAAAATTATCTTTTGATCCGGTTTCTCTAAAAATCAACCAAGACCATTTTCCCACTCAATTTTTCATGCTAATCATATATCCGATCTCAGACTTGCCATCTGAGCATGGGAAGACGCATTTCGTGCATGTCTCTCCTCTAGGGATATTTTGATAATTTCACCGGGTGTTACATCAACTCCCCCTTGGGATCATTTGTCCTAGAATGATGAGTAAATGTGGACATCAAGGAAAAATTAGACTCAAGACTCATCTCAATACAGAAATCCATTAATCAAACTCTCGACATCTCATCAATCTCAATCAACTCTATTCAGACTCAAGAATAGACATATCAAATCAAGGATAGATCAATAAAATTAAGTCAAGGATAAGGAAATTACCTTCAACACTCTCATCATTGGGCATGAATAGGTGCAGATATTTAGCTCTCACCACTTCCTCAGCTTTCCATGTAGCTTCCTCAATGAATTGATTTCTCCACAAGACTTTGATCGAGGCTATCTCTTTGGTTCTCAACTTGGGAACCTGACGATCAAAGATTTGGATCGGAATCTTTTCATAGGAAAAGATATCCTTCACTCCAATACTCTCAACAGGGATCACAAAGGCAGGATCTCCTAAAAACTTCTTCAACGTCGAGACGTGGAACACAGGATATATTGCATCTAACTTGAAAGGCAACTCCAACTCATAAGCAACCTTCCCAATCCTCTTCACAATCAGATAGGGAGAAATAAAGCGAGGACTCAATTCCCCCTTCTTCCCAATTCTCATGACACCCTTCATAGGTGACACTTTCAAGTATACCCGATCATTGACCCCAAACATCAACTCTCTCCTCCTCACATCAGTATAAGATTTCTTGGCGACTCTGTGCAGTCTTACACCTTTCTTTAATGACCTTAACCTTCTCCATCGACTGGTGGACAAGATCAGGCGCAATCAACTCCACTTCTCCAACCTCGAACCATCCAATTGGCTATCTACATATCCTCCCATACAAAGCCTCATGGGGAGCCATTTGAATGCTTGCATGATAACTATTGTTATATGAAAACTCAATCAATGGTAGGTGATCATCCATTGAAATCAAGAGCACAAGCTCTCAACATATCCTCTAACGTTTGAATTATACGCTCTACCTGGCCATCTATCTGTGTATGAAAGGTTGTACTCAAATTGACCTTGGTACCCAATTCTTTTTGGAAAGACATCTGAAATTTGTAGGTGACTTGAGCTCCTCTGCCTGAGAAGATTGAAAAGGAAACTCCATGTAACTGCACAATCTCTTGGATGGACAGTTTTTCATACTCTTCTACAGTGTTAGTTGTCTTAACTGCTAAGAAGTGAATCGATTTGGTCATCCTATCCGTAATCACCCATATCGAATCATATTTCTTTCGAGACCTCGGTAGACTAGTAATGAGATCCATGTTGATTATCTCCCACTTCTACTCAGGGATCTCAATGTTCTAGGCCAATCCACATGGTCTTTGATGCTCAAACATAACTTGTTGGCAATCCGAACACTTTGAAACAAACTCTGCAATATCCCTCTTCATTCCACTCCACAAATAGACATCTCTCAAGTCTTGGTACATCTTAGTAGAGCCAGGATGAATGGAATATGTAAAACTATGGGCTTCAACCATAATCCTCTCTCGAATACTATCAACATTGGGGACGCACAATCTACTCTGGTACCTCAACACTCCATCTTTCCCTTTGAAGAAGACCATCATTTTTTGTTTGTGGACGACCTCCTTCAATAGAAGTATGATAGGATCTTGGTCTCGCTTTTCCTTTACCTCAGCAACTAAGGATGAAGCAAATCCATTCTGAACATTAACTTGTCCCTCGTTATTTTCCTCAAGTTGAACTCCCAATCGAGCCAATCGATGCACTTTTTTAGCTAGCTCCTTCTTTCCCTCCTCAATTGTCACGCCCCAAGAGGGTACCCTAGGCGTGGCCGGCACTCAGAGACTATTGCTAGTCCCCAAGCGAACCACTTGGACTCATCGTCACATCATACTCAACATCGGAAGAAACATCCTCAAGGAAAAGACTTTAATATACTTAAAATAATCAAGTCTTTAAACAAAACGTTAATTTCCAACAAAGAATAGTTGAAAAAAACAATACATTACATCCTCTACTCAGTGTCTATGAAGCCTCTAACTCAAACATCTAAATGGTACCATGACAGGCCATGGCTATCCAACTCAAGGAAAATAAAGTACGACTCAAGCTAGATGCTAATAATATGGAAATCCTCCGAAAATAAGGAGGTCTCACCGATCAGCTGAATGCGAATAGATCCTCAACGAAACGCTTGTCAATGATCTCTAATACCTGCCTCTGCATCATAAAACGATGCAGTCCCAGAAGGGGACATCAGTACTTGGAATGTACTGGTATGTAAAATAGCTGAGTGAAACAGAAACAAGTAGAATAATATAGGAATAACATCAACTCAACATCATACTCCATCAGAATATCAAATGTCTATCTAAAGAAAGAATAAAGAGTAGACAAATGACCCATCAACATCTCATTAATGCATCATCAATACATCAGACTCACCTCAAGGAAACTCAACCCAACTCAAGGAAACTCAACTGAACTCAACTCAAGGAACTCGACTCAAAACATCACATCAACATCAACATCAACATCAGAGTTCTATCAAATGGAACCTAACTGGGAGTTTCTCTAACCGACAACCATCACCTATGAGCCAGTGATGATACAATAAAGCGATGCCATTGCCACATCCATCCAATACCCTGCCCGGGGTAAAGGACATCACATCAGAAAAAAAACATCAGTCCTCATTTGGGACAAGAAAGGTGCCATCCGCATTGCGGTTCAATCCCCTCTTCCTACGCGGGCCACATAGTTAATGGGTTCGAGTGGGACTCACTCTACCTATTTCGGTGCTCAATACTCCTCCCAGAACTCGACGTGCTCATAAAACATCATCATCATCAGTCCCATAGGGACATAGTACATCATCATCAGTCATATAAGGACATGATATAATACCTCAACATCAACATCGGTCCCAGAGGGACATAGTACATCATCTCAACATCAACATCAGTCCCATGGGGACATATTATAAAACCTCAACATCAACATCGGTCCCAGAGGAACATAGTACCTCACCTCATAACATCATTCTCATCAACATCATCATCAAGACTCTCATCAAATATGAAATACAATCACAACATCACAACATCATCATTGTCAAGGCTCTAGACTCATCCCCTAAGTTCATTATGCATGCTTTTCAAATAATCATGTAAGGTTATGCAAAATCTCATGGAAAATGTTAACCTTAAGAAAACAATTAGTATGATGATCATCAACATAGAAAACGTGTAATTTCAAATCAATTTTTCAATGAAAAACTCTCAAGTATTCATGCACATATATTCTTCAACCATCAACTCATCTTTGACCTCTATGGGGCGCATGAGAGAACAATCTCATGCTTTTAGTTTAGCCTTACATACCTGAAAATTTGATATTACAATCAAAATTTGATGAATAATCGTTTTTTGGAGAAAATCCTCGACCTTGATAGTTCTTTTATAGTGGAAGAACTTGGAAGGACATTGTTTGAAGAACTTCTTTTTGATTCTTGACTTCTTGACTTAGAATCTTTAGATTTCTTGATGAAGAACCCTAATTCATGGAAAGAATAATCAAGAAATCCTTTCTTGGGATTCTTGAATTCATTTCTTGAAACCCTAGGTTAGGATTTAAGATTCTATTAGGGATTTCATGAATAGATAGAGAAATTAACTTAAAGCTTATGAAGAATAACTCACCTTGATGAAGAATCTTGAAAGTTAATCCTAACTTGATGACTTTCTTGATGATTCTTGAGCGTTTTATGTTTAGGAGTGAAAGAGAGGGTTTTGACTTATGAAACTGACGTATTATGCGTTTTGGGACCTTAAATAGACCCCTAAAGGCTTTAGGGTAAAAGTACCCTCAAAATAAAATAAAGGAATGTCGGTTAGCTTATCCAGAAAGGGTTCGCTATAGGTCCGCGTCGCGGAGCCGTCGCGGACCTTCAGACAGCTCTGCAGGTCTCCAGTAAAATGGTCATAACTCTCTACTCCGAACTCCGTTTAACGCGAAATAAGATGCATTGGAAAGATAATTCAAAGAACATAAATTTGATATATTATAAGTCACCTAACTCATTATACTTTAGGAGATATGGTCATTTGAAGTTGACCCTTCCATCAACTCATATGAAAACTTAGTCGCTAGAAATTCTTTGGACTTGGCTTGATGTAAAAGATCCTTTATAATTCTAAATCACATATATTATACTTTAAATACTTAGGAATTGATCCTATCATATGAAGGATGCCTCAATCTTAGAAAAAAAAAGTTGGGGTGTTACATCAACATAGAATGTACTACCCACTGGCCACCTGCTAAGAGCGTAAGCAACAATGTTAGCTTTACCTGGATGGTAGAGAATGCTTATGTCATAATCCTTCAGCAACTTCAACCATCTCATCTGTCGCAGGTTGAGCTCTTTCTGACTGAAGACATACTGCAAGCTCTTGTGGTCAGTGAACACATCTGCATGCACTCCATATAAGTAGTGGCACCAAATTTTAAGTGCAAACACCACTGTTGCCAACTCAAGATCATGGGTTGGATAGTTCCTCTCATGAACCTTAAGTTGTCTGGAAGCATAGGCTATCACCTTCCCTCTCTGCATCAACACGCATCCTAATCCAACTCTAGAAGCATTACAATAGATTACAAAGTTCCTTGCCCCATCGGGCAAGGTTAGAACCGACGTAGTAGTCAGTCTTGTCTTAATCTCTTAGAAACTCCTCTCACATTCATCGGACCACTGAAACATGACCTTTTTTAAGTCAATTTAGTCAATGGTGCGGATAAGGAGGAAAATCCATGAAAAAATCTGTGTAGTAGCCTACCAACTCCAAGAAACTTCTTATGCTAGTCAGAGAGGTTAGTCTGGGCCAATTCTTAACCGCTTCAATCTTTTGAGCATCTACTCGAATACCATCACTGGAATCCACATTGCCTAGAAAAGCCACTGACTAAAGCGAAAATTCACATTCTGCATACAACTCATGGTCCTAAGTGTTTGGTGGACAACTCTGAGGTTATTAGCATGCTCCTCCTCATCTCCCAAATACACCAAAATGTCATCGATGAATACAATCATGAACATATCTAAAGATTGTCTGAATACTCTATTCATCAAGTCCATGAAGATTGCAGGTGTGTTCATCAACCCAAATGATATGACCAAGAACTCAAATTGGTCATATCTAGTCCTTTAGGCTGTCTTTGGGATATCACATTCCCTCACTTTCAGCTAATGGTAGCCAGATCTGAGGTCTATGTTTGAGAAATAAGAGGCACCCTAAAGTTGGTCGAACAAATCATCTATCCTTGGAAGAGGATACTTATTCTTTCTGGTGATCTTATTCGGTTGCCTGTAGTCAATACACATTCTGAGGGACCCATCTTTCTTTCACACGAATGGGATAGGGGGCATCCCAAGGAGAAACACGCGGCCTTATAAATCCCTTGTCTAACATATCTTTCAATTGTTCATTGAACTCTTTCAACTCAGTAGGGGACATCCTATAAGGTGGAATTGAGATAGGCTGGGTATCGGGAAGAACATCAATTCCAAAGTCAATCTTCCTATCAGGAAGGACTCCGGGCAGATGCTCAGGAAACTCATTCATAATTGGGACTGACTCAAGAATAGGATACTCAACATCATCAGATCTAAGTCGCATGAGATGGTAGATACAACCTATGGAAATCATCTTTCTGGCCCTACGGTATGAGATTAACTTCCCCTAGGTGCAACAGAATCACCCTTCCACTCAAGAACCGATTCATTTGGGAACGATAACAACAAAATCAGTCATCTCTAACTCAAACAAATCAATAGTAGTATCCCTATGATGGATGGAAACTATACAAGTTCTATAGACTCTCTCAGCTCGAATTGACTCACCCACTAAAATAGAAACATCAAAGGGTCCAAGAAGACTCTCAGAGGTTCTATTAAATCTACTAGCCATATAAGGAGTTACAAAAGATAATGTGGCATTGGGGTCCATCAAAACATAACAATCAAGATAGAAGACTCAAATCATACCCATCATAACATCTGGGGAGTTCTCCTGATCTTGGCGATTACCCATGGCATACAAATGGTTTGTAGCTCCGCTTACGCCTGATGTAGTGCCTCTCTGGTTTCCTCTAGCTGACAGGGCTGGTGCAGTAGATTTAGCCTCGTCAGCCCACTTCGAACACTCTCTTGAAAGTGACTCACTTGGCCATATTTTTAGCAGACATCACTTCCCTTATGACATTTTCCCAGGTGCAACTTACCACATGATGGTTTACCTAGTAAACCTTTAGCCACACTAGCTTGTGACTGAGAACCTTGGGCTCGAAGATTCTAGGACCTCTGATCATTCCTGATTTTGGGCGCAGGTGCACTAGAAGGTGATGGTGTTGGCCCCGTCTGAATTCTATTTCCATTCTCCTTCTTTCCAACCTCATGGCTGGATGTCTTAGCCTTTTTATTTCTGAACTCCTCTCTATCATGCTTCCTCTTCTCATCAGCCTATTTAATAAACGTCATCAATCTCCCAATATCCATATAACTCATGAGCATTTCTTCCTTCCATCACCCTTTGGCCCTCTTTTCAACCTATCCACATACATTCCCGTTCACTGTTGTACCCCGCAAGTTGTGCTTTAAGAATAGTTACTTCAAGCTCAAGTTAAGTTCACTTTCAAGCCTTCAACTCAAACTTATTTATGTGTTTTAGGGTCATCATGAGTCTCCTACATCAAGCAAAGTTCAAACTTGTTCCATTTCTAAGTTTTTCATATGATTTGGTGTAAGGGACAACTTTAAATGGTCATATCTCTTAGCACAAGATGAACTAGGTGGCCTACAACCTACCAAATTGAAGCTCTTTGAATTATCTTTCCAACACACATGGTTTTCCAAATTTTGAGTTGGATCAAGAAGTTATGCCCCTTTTTGTAAAGTCTTCCGTGCTGTGTTCCTTCCTTTTTTCTAAGGCGAGCCACACGGGCACCCATACGGACTCTTGTACGGCCCGTGAGGCTTCAAACGGTCTGTACGACCTTCATTGGAAATACCTTTTCCTTAAAGAAACTTGCTTAAATTTGTCTAAGTATGGCTTCATGGGAACTTACACATTTCATTAACGACATTTTCGTAATTATGGTTTATTCTAAGGGTATTTTGTGATTTCCTATATAACCTAAAGACCTCCTAATGACCTAAACTTCATCCCTCTCATTCAAAATTCATTCCTCACATTTAAAAATTCACTGAAGTCTCTCTCAAAGAACTCTAGTAGGAATTAAGCTTGGGGATCAAGGAAGATCTCTTTCTTCACCAAATTTCTTCTTGAATCTTCTCTATTCGCTAAGGTATGTGATATTGATTCTTGGTCCCTTTCATTCAAGACGACCCAAAAATATTTTCAATTGATTTCATGAATCTTAGCTCACTTTAAATGTGGGAATTCATTATTTGATTTTATCAAATCGAATTGATTTATGGGTTGTACTTTACCTATGATTTTAATCTACTTTGATCAATATTATGATGATTTACATGGAGATATTAACTTGAATATATGTTACCCATGCTATCCTCACATCATGCATTGCATTTGCATTCATGAACATCAGTTTATATGGAAATTATGAAGTGGGTTAAAACCCAAACATGTTTATGTATACGATTTGGATGAAAATTACGGTTATGAACAAGGATTGAGTAAGAATTTGTGAACATTAGCATGATATAAGTTGAACACCATTATGATATGAATTGATAGTATTATGAACTTGACTTCTACATGAATACGAATTATATGGGTGTGCATATGATATGACATCTTGCATGAGTATGTAATCACATGGGTGTATTGATGAGGAGAGGCACAACCCTCCCTTTACACCATGCATAGATGAGGATATGTAAACCTTCCCTATGCACATGTATGCATGAGCTAAGTGTGTATTGACGAGGACGGGCACAACCCTCCTTTACACAATGCATAGATGAGGATAGGTACAACCTTCCATATGCACATGTATTTATGAGCTAAGTGTGTATTGATGAGGATGGGCACAACCCTCCCTTTACACAAGGCATAGATGAGGATAGGTACGACCTTCCCTATGCACATGGTTATATGAGCTAAGCGTCTATTGATGAAGATGGGTACAACCCTCCTTTTACACAATGTATAGATGAGGACAGGTACAACCTTCCCTAAACAAAGTCATGTCATGAGATACATGTGTATTTATGAGGATAGGTACAATCCTCCCTTTACACAATTCAAGCAAGGAGTGACTCTTTGAGTGCTAGTATATGTGGGTCATGGCTACTCTATGGTTTTCATATGGCATATTATGTAGGTTAACATCATCTTTCTTTCATGTTGCATGCCCGCATACTGGTACATTCAAATGTACTAACGCATACTCTATGCCTACATGAGTTTACCATATAGGGACAATATGTTACAATCATTTACCGCTTAACATATAGCTCGAATTCAGAGAGTTGATATTATGTAGGGACCGTATGTTACAAACCACCTTCCTTCTACCTATGTTTTTTTCTGTTTATCTTCTTAATTGAGGGTGAGCCCGGGACATGTGTTGGCCCTCATTCCATCATATGACTAGAGGCATTATTGGACATCTTGTAGACTCTCGTAGATTCTATATATTACGTGTTTTATTTGAAGCTTATGATTTCGATTATCTATTAGATATAACTATCATGGATTGACTATGGGAATTATGATATATATGTATGTTTGACGTGGAAATAAGGAGGATCCTAAGCCCCGTATTGACCCCATAGAGTGAGTCATACTTACCCGCCCCTTAGTTCTTATGTTCTATGTGCTATATGAATCCATGTAAAACCCTTTCCTTTCAATATCCCCATAGCGTGAGTCCTACTTTCCCATCCCTTAGAACTATGTGTTTACTGTTTGAATGTGCTTCCGAACCGATGATGTAGATTTGGATACTTTGACACTTGTTTGGGGACTCTCGAATTTCCATTCGTGGTGTCACTTCTAGGCCCTAGGTCCGAGTCGTGACAATCCAGCTCTTGATTATTGTTCATGCTTACCTCTCACATAAACCCTAATTGAGTTGAGATGAAGGATATGCATTAATGTGGATTATGCATTATTTTAAGTAAAGTAAAAGTATTTTGAAACTAGTAGCGAAAGAAGAGTTTTGGGGAAACTTGAATATTTCCATGTGCATTACGTGACTTTTGAAAAAGTATGGTTATTTCTAAAAGAAAGAATGGCCTATAATTTTTTTAAGAGATATTCAATTAATTTGAAGTATTTTGTACTTAATTATTTCATGTATTACTTTGAGTTAGAAGATGATTATTTTAGCACTAACTTGAACAAGAATTTGAGCATGAGTTGAGCAAGAAGTCCGTACATTATATTTTGAGCATCTGAACGAATACCTTTAAATATTTATATGCACTTAAGTTGAGAAGTAAACTTATGTTTTATGGATTCACCGAGTTGAGAACATATCTTTGTAAAGAAAAGTAACAAGTTGAGAAAATCTAAAGTTGAGCTATGTCCCAAAAGATTAAAGAAGTATTTTTAATAACTACACTCTTAAGTTATGAGCATATAGTAATATTTTGGGAATTTTTAATAACTACAGTCTTAAGTTATGAGCATATAGTAATATTTTGGAAGTAGTGTTGAGCATGGACATGTGTCAAAGTAATAATAATTCGAATTCAGGTTTGGGAGAGAATTAATGTTAGCAAAAGTCTTTTGTTCTTTGGTCAATTCTCCCATAACAGCTAATCGATCAGCAACTTTGTTACCTTCTCTGAGTGTATGAATAAAGGTAAAATTTCCTCTTCCAAAGCTGAGCAGAATTTGATCAACAATGTGATGAATTAGCAAAGGAGGGTCCATTTTATTATTAAATAATCGTATCGATGATAATTTGGAACAACTTACATAGTACTCACAAAAAGCTAGAAAAGGGATACCACCAGAAAAATCAATTGACTATTAATCTAATTTTAAGATTACAGCAATGTTATCATTTTGAGGGGCTTGATTGATGTTACAAACTAATTCTTGGGCATGACATTACCTATAATAGATATCTCCCTTTTATGAAATTAGAATAATTAGGGGATATGAGTTTCTTCATTAAAGGACTAAGTCTTTGGTTCATCAATTTTGAAATAAATTTTTGGGAAAAAATGAAGATAATATATGATCCTACCTACAGAGAGAATGTTTGTGTGTGTTGTAGGTTATAATATTTGTCAGTACTTATGGTTTGAGTCAGTGGTGTAGGGCTCATGCATGAGTGCTAGAGATCAACCAAAAGCCACTTGACTGTAAGGAGAGGGCAAGATTTTTTCCGTAGTAATAATGGGTCGGTCTCATGAGATCTATGTCGGCCGTCGAAATCAAACAAGGGTTAAAGGATGTGTTAGAGGTTGGTTACAAATATACTTTAGAAAAGGAAAAAATCGTATGCTATAAATATACCTTATAATTGTATTATGGTTATCTGCAAGAGTAGAAAAGGGTATGATAAACATACGGCTAAAGTCATAAGCGCCCCCTAACATTGTAAGAATATTTCATTTAAACATCCCACGTAGGACAAGTACCCATTAAGTACCTCCACCAGCTCACATTTCAGTCCCTCGAGCATTTTTTCCGTACATGTTATAATGTCTTAGGCGCATGTTATTACGGCTTGTTGATGTGGATGACTTGGTCATTCAACACCTCCCACATATATCCCGCGTGTATGCAATCCATTTTTGAAGGATTAATCGGGTGAAAAGCCCTGAATCATTAAATTTCATGCCTTCTCTCTCCCCGTCTCCCCGACTATCTCTTGACATTTTGACTTCTAGAAATCGACGACGAAGGCTGCTTTTATGAATCGTCTTCAACAAGCTATGTTGTATAAGTTAGGATTTTTATTGTTTTTAACTTGCTCTTGTGTAATCCTTCTTAAAATTAAAAGCTAGGGTTGTAAGTTTGAGGCCTTAATAATCTAGGGTTTATGATTTGAGAATATCTCATCTATTTCGCTCAAGTTGACTGTATTTGTGCGAAAACATACAATTTTTATAGATTGGATGGCTTGCATGAGTGTATTCCGTTACTTAATATACTTTGTTTTATTTTTTGCAGGGTTACTTAATAGTTGACCATGGAGGAGATTATATTGACTAATATTTACCGTGGTGGAACCATATCTAAGATTCTTGTCCCTACTTATGTTGAATATTGTGCGCTGACAACCAGGTACATAGATAAGGACCACTTTTCTTTATTGGAATTAGAGTATTATACTAAAGAATTAGGGTATGCAATTGTTCAAGGTTTCTACCAAGAAGATTTGTGGAGTAAAGAATTTCATCAAGTCTAACCCGACCAACACCTCCTAGATCTAATTAAAGACTTAAAACATGAGGACGCTTTTCAGGTATATGTCGATCATGTATTAGATGAACCATGTGTTGACATTGAAGCACCTGCTGGTTATCTAACTAATGAGGCTTTTAGCCTACTTGGATGGTGTGAGGCTATTGATTCTGATAAGTTAATAGAAGATGCTGATATAGAGGGTGAGTTATTAGATTTGTTAAGTAGTGATTCAGATCTATATCATATACCTTCATAAGATGGCTCTGATGTTGATGAGGAGTTGAAAGCCTTTAGAAAAACAAGAAAAATAAATAATGGAGGAAAGGCTATTGAACCTGAAGAAATACTAGTTGGAGAGGCTGGTGTATAGGTAGAGGCTTTTAGGATATTGCAAGTAATAAAACTAATCAATATAAAGGAAAATTAGGTGGAGATGAGGAATATCTTCATAGCTCTGACTGTTGGGGTGAGAATAGTGAGGAACAATTTGATGTGGATGTTGTTAAGGGAGTAGATATATCTGGTAGAAGGAAAAGCAAATAAGTTAGGTATGATGAAGCTTGTGAAGTGTCAATATTTGAGCTTGGTGTGGTCTTTGAGGGGGCAAAACAATTTAGGAAGGTTGTGTTAGATTATGTTGTAGAACATAGGAGGCAGTTGAAGTTAAGACTCAATGAAAGTCATAGAGTGAGGGTGAAGTGCAAAAATCCTAATTGTAGGTGGTTTTTATATGCTTCCATTGACAGGGATCAGGTGATTTTATTGTAAAGAATTATCATCCTGTTCATAAGTGCATTCCATTAAACAAGAACAAGTTATATACCTCAAAGTTAATAGCTAGAAAGTTTAACGATAGAATTATATTGCAACCATACATACTGATATAGGAAATTCAAGATTTAGTAAGAAAAATTTTAGGGCTTTATGTTGGTAAGACTGTGTATTACATGACCAAACAAAGGATTATAAAAGAAAATATGGGTGATTGGAATCTGGATTTGCCAAACTATGTGATTATGCTGATATAATCAAGAAAACTAATCCTAGAAGCTCTTGTTGGGTAAAGATTGATAAAGAAACTCAACCAAGGTAAAACATGTTTGTTTATTTCTATGTGTGCTTTCATGCTTTTAAGAAAGGATAGTTGGAGGGGTGTAGAAATATTATTAGATTTGATGGTAGTTTTTTGAAAGTAGCTTGTAAGGGTGAGCTATTAGTTGTTGTTGGAAAAAAATGGGAACAGCCAAATGTATCCTATTGCTTGGGCAGTTGTGGATACAAAAACAAAACATAATTGGAACTGGTTCATTAGCTATTTGATTGATGATCTAAATTTGGGAACTGGTGAAGTCTTTCTGTCAGATGTGCAAAAGGTACTATTTACAATTTTTTGTATTTTGATTTTAAATTTTATATTTAATACTTCAATTACTTATGTTATACTTATTTTTTATTAGGCACTTGTTCCTGTCTTGCTGGGCTTGTTACCAGATGCTGAGAAAAGAATGTGTGCTAGACATATATGGAGAAATTGGCATGTGAAGTGGAGAGGAAAAGAAAGAAGAAAACAATTTTGGAGATTCTCAAAGGCAAGTTTTGAAGACAAGTTCAAAGAGGAACCTCAGGTAATGTCTAAATTAAGAAAGAAATAACTGAAGACTTGCTACATTATGATCGCAGTACTTGGTGTAAGGCATATTTCAATACATTCTCCAAGTGTGATTGTAGAAAATAACATGTGTGAGACTTTCAATTCCTGGATCTTAGCTACTAGACATAAATCAATCATTACCATATTAGAGTATATTAGGCATAAAATGATGAACAGAAATATAGATATTATCAAATTTGCTGAGACATGTATAACAAACATTGCACCTATGGCAAGGACAATACTAGAAGCTAACAAGGAGTATTCTAGTAAGTGTAAACTATAGTGGAATGGGGTGAATGGTTTTGAAATTAGTGATGGAGAACATTCATTTGTTGTTTACTTGGACAAGAAGCATTGTGACTGTAGGTTGTGGATGTTGAGAGATATTTATTGCCCTCATGCTATTTGTGCTTATTATTACTTGAATGAAGATCCTGATCCAGATGTAGAGCATTGGTACAAGAGAAATATTTATCAAGGCTTATAACAATTTCATCCAACCTATACCCAACATTGGGATGTGGCCTACCACTACAAATCCATCGATAGAACCTCCAAAACCAAGAAAGATTCTAGGCAGACCTCCCAAGAATAGAAGAAAGCACAAGGATGAGCCAAAAAAATTTGGTAAGCTTTCAAAAAATTCTTTTCGAACTATTATAAATTGCTTAAAATTTTATAAATATTACAATTTTCATGGAATTATTTGTATCATTTAGCATGGGAGGGGGAGCATTTCTCAAGGGAATTCTACACAATCAAGTCAAGCAAGTTGTGTGGCTCTTACACAACCAACAGATAGTCAAACAGGGGTAACATTACATTTGCAAATTCTTTTACACTTCATTTTTATTATACGACTTATTTATATCTCAGTTATTTATGTTGTATTGCTTAAAATGGGAGACCCTTCACAGTCTACTACCAATATCATAAAATCAACTCAAACAAGCTCTATTTGTGGTGACACAACAGCTTTGCTAAGAGATCTTTTAAAAAGGTAAAGAACTTATAGAACCGAATTTGGAGTAAAACTAGAGACTTTAGGTCAAAAGTTGCATTTTTAGCTCTTAAAAGTTGGAAATTTGATTTTTCTAATCATTTTGTGTTCTGTACATCGGAATTCGCTTCGGTCAATTCCATCAGCTCTAGAATGCCTAATCTGGTGCAAGAGAATTTGCAGAACTGAATTTGAAGTAAAAATGGATCTTTTAGGTCCATAGTTGTTTTTTTAGTTCTTTAAAGTTGGAAATTTGAGAATTCAGCTCGTTTTGAGTTCTGAGCATCGAAATTCGATTCTGTCAATTCCATTAGCTCTGAAATGCCGAATCTGGGCTAGGAGAACTTGCAGCATTGAATTTGAAGTAAAAATGGAGATTTAGGTCCAAATTTTGCATTTTTAGTTCTTCAAAGTTGGAAAATATGAGTTTTCTAGCCGTTTTGAGTTCTGACCGTCAGAATTCGATTCTGTCAATTCCATTAGCTTTAGAATACCGAATCAGGTCCAGGAGAACTTGCAGAACCGAATTTGGAGTAAAAATGGAGACTTTAGGTCAAAAGTTGTATTTTTAGTTCTTTAAAGTTGGAAATTTGATTTTTCTTGCCGTTTTGAGTTCTGAGCGTTAGAATTCGATTTTTCAATTCCATCAGCTCTGGAATGCCGAATCTAGTCTAGGAGAACTTGCAGAACTAAATTTGGAGTAAAAATGGAGATTTTAGGTCCAAAGTTGCATTTTTAGTTCTTTAAAGTTGGAAACTTGATTTTTCTAGCCGTTTTGAGATCTAAGCGTCGGAATTCAATTCTGTCAATTCCATCAGCTCTAGAATGCCGAATCTGGTTTAGGTGAACTTGTCAAAACTAATTTGGAGTTAAATTAGAGATTTTAGGTCCAAAGTTGCATTTTTAGTTGTTTAAAGATGTAAAACTTGAGTTTTCTAGCCATACTGAGTTCAGAGTGTCAGAATTCAATTTTGTTAATTACATCAGCTCAGGAATACTGAATCTATACAGGAGAACTTTTAGAACCGAATTTGGAGTAAAAATGAAGACTTTAGGTCAAAAGTTGCACTTTTAGTTCTTAAAAGTTGGAAATTTGATTTTTCTAGTCGTTTTGTGTTCTGAGCGCCGGAATTCGCTTCTTTCAATTCCATCAGCTTTGGAATGCCGAATCTGGTGCAAGAGAACTTCCAGAACTAAATTTGGAGTAAAAATAGAGACTTTAGCTCCAAAGTTGCATTTTTAGTTCTTTAAAGTTGGAAAATACGAGTTTTCTAGCCGTTTTGACTTCTGGGCGTCAGAATTTGATTCTGTCAATTCCATCAGCTTTGGAATACCGAATCTGATCAAGGAGAACTTGCAGAACCGAATTAGGAGTAAAAATGGAGACTTTAGGTCAAAAGTTGCATTTTTATTTCTTTAAAGTTGAAAATTTGATTTTCCTTCCCATTATGAGTTCTGAGCATCAGAATTCGATTCTGTCAATTCCATCAGCTCTGAAATGCTTAATCTAGTCTAGGAGAACTTGCAGATCTCAATTTGGAGTAAAAATGGAGATTTTAGGTCCAAATTGCATTTTTAGTTCTTTAAGTTGGAGACTTGATTTTTCTAGCCATGTTGAGTTTTAAGCCTTGGAATTATATTCTGTCAATTCCAATGCTCTGGAATGCCGAATCTGGTCTAGAAGAACTTGCCAAACTGAATTTGGAGTTAAATTGGAGATTTTAGGTCCAAAGTTGCATCTTTAGTTGGTGGAAGATGTAAAACTTGGGTTTTCTAGCCGTATTGAGTTCTGAGTGTCAAAATTTGATATTGTTAATTCCATCAGCTCCAGAATACCGAATTTGTTTCAGGAGAACTTGTAAAACCGAATTTGGAGTTAAAATGGAGACTTTAGGTCAAAAGTTGCATTTTTAATTCTTAAAAGTTAAAAAATACGAGTTTTCTAGACGTTTTGACTTCTGAGCATCAAAATTCAATTTTGTCAATTCCATTAGCTCTTGAATACCGAATCTAGTCTAGGATAACTTGCAGAACCAAATTTGGAGTTAAAATGGAGATTTTAGATCCAAAACTGCTTTTTTAGTTCTTTGAAGTCGAAAATTTGAGTTTTCTGGCCGTTTTGAGTTTTGAGCATCGGAATTCAATTCTGTCGATTCCATCAGCTCCGGAATGCCAAGTCTTCTCTAGGAGAACATGCCAAACTGAATTTAGAGTTAAATTGGAGATTTTAAGTCCAAAGTTGAATTTTTAGTTGTTTGAAGATGTAAAACTTGAGTTTTCTAGCCGTATTGAGTTGTGAGTGTCAGAATTTGATTTTGTTAATTCCATCAGATCTGGAATACCGAATCTGTTCGAGGAGAACTTGTAGAACCAAATTTGGAGTAAAAATGGAGACTTTAGGTTAAAAGTTGTATTTTTAGTTCTTAAAAGTTGGAAATTTTATTTTTCTAGTCGTTTTGTGTTCTGAGCATTGAAATTTGCTTCTGTCAATTCCATCAGATCTGGAATCCCGAATCTGGTGCAAGAGAACTTATAGAACTGAATTTGGAGTAAAAATTGAGATCTTAGGTCCAAAGTTGCTTTTTTAGTTCTTTAAAGTTGGAAATTTGAGTTTTCTGGCCGTTTTGAGTTCTTAACGTCAGAATTCGATTTTGTCAATTCCATCAGCTCTGGAATACCGAATCTGGTGTAGGAGAACTTGTAGAACTGAATTTGGCGTAAAAATGGAGATTTTAGGTCAAAAGTTGCATTCTAAGTTCTTTAATGTTGGAAAACTTGAGTTTTCTAGCCGTTTGAGCATCGGAATTTGGTTCTATTGAATCCATAAGCTCCGAAATACCGAATCTGGTCTAGGAGAACTTGCAGAACTGAATTTGGAGTTAAAATTGAGATTTTAGGTCCAATGTTGCATTTTTAGTTTTTTAAAGTTGGAAATTTAATTTTTCTAGTCGTTTTGAGTTCTGAGCGTCGGAATTCATTTCTATCAGTTCCATCAGCTCTGGAATGCCGAGCCTGATGTAGGAGAACTTGCAGAACTGAATTTGGAGTTAAAATGGAGATTTTAGGTCCAAAGTTGAATTTTTAGTTCTTTAAAGTTGGAAAATACCTCTATGAGGTAGTGGTAAGGTCTGCTAAAATTATAACATCCCCAGACCCCACTTGTGGGTTTCCACTGAGTATGTTGTTGTTGATGATGTTGTTAAGTGTGAAAATACGAGTTTTCTAGCCGTTTTGAATTCTGAGCGTCAGAATTCGATTTTGTCTATTCCATCAGCTCTAGGATACCAAATTTGGTCTAGGAGAACTTGCAGAACCGAATATGGAGTTAAAATGGAGATTTTAGGTCAACAGTTTCTTTTCTAGTACTTTAAAGTTGGATAATTTGAGTTTTCTGGCCGTTTTGAGTTTTGAGCGTCGAAATTCTATTTTGTCAATTCTATAATCTCTAAAATGTTGAATCTGATCTAGGAGAACTCGCATAACCGAATTTGGAGTAAAATTGGAGATTTTAAGTCCAAAGTTGCATTTTTAGTTCTTTAAAGTTTAAAAATACGAGTTCCATTGCCATTTTGAGTTCTGAGCATCAGAATTCGATTCTGTCAGATCCATCAGCTCTGGAATACCAAATCTGGTCTTGGATAACTTGTTGAACCTAATTTGGAGTAAAAATGGAAACTTGAGTTTTCTAGCCCTTTTGAGTTTTGACTGTCATAATTCTATTTTGTCAATTCTATAAGCTCTAAAATGCCGAATCTGGTCTCGGAGAACTTGCATAACGAATTTGGAGTAAAAATGCAGATTTTAGGTCCAAAATTGTATTTTTAGTTCTTTAAAGTTGGGAAATACGAGTTTCCTTGCCATTTTGAGTTCTGAGCATCAAAATTCGATTCTGTCAATTCCATCATCTCTGGAATACCGAATCTGGTCTAAGAGAACTTGCCGAACCTAATTTGGAGTAAAAATGGAGACTTTAGGGCAAAAGTTGTATTTTTAGTTCTTTAAAGTTGGAAAATACGAGTTTTCTAGACGTTTTGACTTCTGAGCATCAGAATTCGATTCTTTAAATTCTATCAGCTCTGGAATACCGAATCTAGTCTAGGATAACTTGCAGAACCGAATTTGGAGTTAAAATGGAGATTTTAAGTCGAACGTTGCTTATTTAATTCCTTGAAATAGGAAATTTGAGTTTTCTGGCCGTTTTGAGTTTTGAGTGTCGAAATTCGATTCTGTCAATTCCACCAGCTCCGGAATGCCAAATTTGGTCTAGAAGAACTTGCCAAACTGAATTTGGAGTTAAATTGGAGATTTTAAGTCCAAAATTGCATTTCTAGTCGTTTTGAGTTCTGAGCGTCGGAATTCCCTTCTTTAGATTTCATCAGCTCTGGAATACCGAATCTGGTCGATGAGAACTTGCAGAACAGAATTTGGAGTAAAAATGGAGACTTTAGGTCAAAAGTTGCTTTTTTAGTTCGTTAAAGTTGGAAATTTAAAGTTTTCTGTCCTTTTTGAGTTTTGAGCATCGAAATTTTATTCTGTCAATTTCATCATCTCTGGAATTCTAAATCTCGTCTAGGAGAACTTGCAGAACTGAATTTGGAGTAAAAATGGAGATTTAAGGTCCAAAGTTGCATTTTTAATTCTTTAAAGTTGGACATACGAGTTTTCTAGCCATTTTGAATTCTGAGCGTCAGAATTTGATTCTGTCAATTCCATCAGTCCTGGAATACCAAATCTGTTCTAGAAGAACTTCCAGAACCGAATTTTGAGTAAAAATGGAAACTTTAGGTCAAAAGTTGCATTTTTAGTTCTTTAAAGTTGGAAATTTGATTTTTATAACCATTTTGAGTTCTGAGTGTCGGAATTTGATTATATCAGTTCCATCAGCTCTGGAATGTCGAATCTGGTCTAGGAGAACTTGCAGAACTGAATTTGGAGTTAAAATGGAGATTTTAGGTCCAAAGTTGCATTTTAAGTTCTTTAAAGTTGGAAAACTTGAGTTTTCTAGCCATTTGTGCATCGGAATTTGGTTCTGTCGAATCCATCGGCTTCGGAATGCTGAATCTGGTCTAAGAGAACTTGTAGAACTGAATTTGGAGTTAAAATGAAGATTTTAGGTCCAAAAAAGCATTTTTAGTTCTTTAAAGTTGGAAATTTAATTTTTCTAGCCGTTTGAGTTCTGAGCGTCGGAATTCAATTCTATCAATTCCATCAGCTCTGTAATGTCGAATCTGGTGTAGGAGAACTTGCAGAACTGAATTTGGAGTTAAAATGGAGATTTTAGGTCCAAAGTTGATTTTTAGTTGCTTAAAGTTGGAAAATACCTCTACGAGGTAGTGGCAAGGTCTGTGAAAATTATACCATCCCCAGACCCCAGTTGTGGGATCCCACTAGGTATGTTGTTGTTGTTGTAAAATTTGAAAATAAGAGTTTTCTAGCCGTTTTTAGTCTTGAGCGTCAGAGTTTGATTCTGTCTATTCCATCAGCTCTAGAATACCGAATCTGGTCTAGGAGAACTTGCAGAACCGAATATGGAGTTAAAATGGAGATTTCAGGTCCAAAGTTGCTTTTTTAGTAATTTAAAGTTGGAAATTTGAGTTTTCTGGCCCTTGAGTATTGAGCGTTGGAATTCGATTCTATCAATTCCATAAGCTCTAAAATGCCGAATTTGGTCTAGGAGAACTTGCATAACCGAATTTGGATTAAAATGGAGATTTTAGGTCCAAAGTTGCATTTTTAGTTCTTTAAAGTTGGAAACTATGAGTTTTGTTGCTGTATTGAATTCGGAGCATCCGAATTCGATTCTATCAATTCCATCGGCGCTGGAATACCTAATCTAGTCTAAAAGAACTTGCATAATCGAATTTGGAGTTAAAATGGAAATTTTAGGTCAAAATATGCTTTGTTAGTTCATTAAAGTTGGAAATTAGAGTTTTTTGGCCATTTTAGTTCTAAGCATCGGAATTTGATTCAGTCAATTCCATCAGCTCTGGAATGCCGAATCTGGTGTAGGAGAACTTGCAGAACTGAATTTGGAGTAAATATGGAGGTTTTAGGTCCAAAGTTACATTTTTAGTTCTTTATAGTTGGAAAACATGAGTTTTCTAACCGTTTTGAGTTTTGAGCATTGGAATTCAGTTCTATTGAATGCATCAGCTCCGGAATGCCGAATGTGGTCTAGGAGAACTTTCCAAACCTAATTTGGAGTTAAAATAGAGATTTTAGGTCCAAAGTTGTATTTTTAGTTCTTGAATGTTGGAAAAATGAATTTTCTAGCCGTTTTGACTTCTGAGCATCAAAATTCGATTGTTGCAATTCCATAAGATCTGGAATACCGAATCTAGTCTAGGATAACTTGCAGAACCGAATTTGGAGTTAAAATGGAGATTTTAGGTCCAAAGTTGGTTTTTTAGTTGTTTGAAGTTGGAAATTTGAGTTTTCTGGCTGTTTTGAGTTTTGAGCGTTGGAATTTAATTCTGTCAATTCCATCAGCTTCGAAATGCCGAATCTAGTCTAGGAGAACTTGCCAAACTGAATTTTGAGTAAAATTGGAGATTTTAGGTCCAAAGTTGCATTTTTAGTTGTTTGAAGATGTAAAATTTGAGTTTTCTAGCCGTGTTGAGTTATGAGTGTCAGAATTCGATTTTGTTAATTCCATCAGCTCTTGAATACCGAATCTGCTCCAGGAGAACTTGTAGAACCAAATTTGAAGTAAAAATGGAGACTTTAGGTGAAAAGTTGCATGTTTAGTTCTTAAAAGTTGGAAATTTGATTTTTCTAGTCATTCTGTGTTCTGAGTGCCGGAATTCACTTCTGTCAATTCCACCAGCTCCGGAATGTCGAATGTTTGGTAGGAGAACTTGCAGAACTGAATTTGGAGTAAAAATGGAGATTTTAGGTCGAAAGTTGTATTTTTTTAATCTTTAAAGTTGGAAAATACGAGTTGTCTAGCCGTTTTGAGTTATGAGCGTCAAGAATTCGATTATGTCAATTCCACCAGCTTTGGAATACCGAATCTAGTCCAGAAGAACCTGCAGAACCCAATTTAGAGTAAAAATGGAGACTTTAGGTCCAAAGTTGCATTTTTAGTTCTTTAAAGTTGGAAATTTGATTTTTCTAGCTGTTTTGAGTTCTAAGCGTCGAAATTTGATTCTATCAATTCCATCAACTTTGGAATGCCGAATCTGGCCCAGGAGAACTTGCAGAACTGAATTTGGAGTAAAGATGGAGATTTCAGGTTGAAAGTTGCATTTTTAGTTCTGTAAAGTTGGAAAACTTGAGTTTTCTAGCCGTTTGAGCATCGGAACTCGATTTTGTCTAATCCATCAACTCCGGAATGCCGAATCTGGTATAGGAGAACTTGCAGAACTTAGTTTGGAGTTAAAATGGAGATTTTAGGTCCAAAGTTGCATTTTTAGTTCTTTGAGGTTCAAAATTTTATTTTTTGAGACATTTTGATTTATAAGCGTCGGAATTCCCTTCTGTCAATTCCATCAGCTCTGGAATATCGAATCTGGTCAAGGAGAACTTGTAGAACTGAATTTGGAGTAAAAATGGGGACTTTAGGTCAAAAGTTGCTTTTTTAGTTCTTTAAAGTTGGAAAATACGAGGTTTCTAGCCGTTTTGAGTTCTGAGCATCAGAATTTGATTCTGTCCATTCCATCATCCGTGAAATACCGAATCTGGTCCAGGATAACTTGCGAATTTGGAGTAAAAATGGATACTTTAGGTCAAAAGATGCATTTTTAGTTCTTTAAAGTTGGACATTTGATTTTTCTTACCGTTTTGAGTTCTGAGCATCGGAATTCAATTCTGTCACTTCCATAAGCTCTGGAATACCAAATCTGGTCTTGGAGAACTTGAAGAAATGAATTTGGAGTAAAAATGGAGATTTTAGGTCCAAAGTTGCATTTTTAGTTGTTTGAAGATGTAAAACTTGAGTTTTCTAGTCATATTGAGTTCTGAGTGTTAGAATTTGATTTTGTTAATTCCATCAGATCTGGAATACCGAATCTGTTCCATGAGAACTTGTGGAACCAAATTTGGAGTAAAAATGGAGACTTTAGGTCGAAAGTTGCATTTTTAGTTCTTAAAAGTTGGAAATTTGATTTTTTTTTAGTTGTTTTGTGTTCTGAGCGTCGAAATTCGCTTCTGTCAGTTCCATCAGCTCTGGAATGCCAAGTCTTGCCTAGGAGAACATGCCAAACTGAATTTAGAGTTAAATTGGAGATTTTAAGTCCAAAGTTGCATTTTTAGTTGTTTGAAGATGTAAAACTTGAGTTTTCTAGTCGTATTCAGTTCTGAGTGTCAGAATTTGATTTTGTTAATTCCATCAGATCTGGAATACCGAATTTGTTCGAGGAGAATTTGTAGAACCGAATTTGGAGTAAAAATGGAGTCTTTAGGTCAAAAGTTGCATTTTTAGTTCTTAAAAGTTGGAAATTTGATTTTTCTAGTTGTTTTGTGTTCTGAGCGTCGAAATTCGCTTCTGTCAATTCCATCAACTCTGGAATGCCGAATCTAGTGCAAGAGAACTTACAGAACTGAATTTGGAGTAAAAATTGAGATTTTAGGTCCAAAGTTGCTTTTTTAGTTCTTTAAAGTTGGAAATTAGAGTTTTCTTGCCGTTTTGAGTTCTGAGCATCAGAATTCGATTCTGTCGATTCCATCAGCTCTGGAATGCCGAATCTGGTGTAGGAGAACTTGCAGAACCGAATTTGGAGTAAAAATGGAGATTTTAGGTCAAAAGTTGCATTTTAAGTTCTTTAAAGTTGGAAAACTCCAAATTCAGTTTCTAGTCTAGGAGAACTTGCATAACTGAATTTGGACTAAAAATGGAGATTTTAGGTCCAAAGTTGCATTTTTAGTTCATTAAAGTTGAAAAATACGAGTTTCCTTACCGTTTTGAGTTTTGAGTGTCAGAATTTGATTCTTTCAATTCCATTAGCTCTAGGATACTGAACTGGTCTTGGAGAACTTGCCGAACCTAATTTGGAGTAAAAAGTAGACTTTAGGTCAAAAGTTGCATTTTTAGTTCTTTAAAGTTTGAAAATACGAGTTTTCTAGACATTTTGACTTCTGAGCGTCAGAAATCGATTTAGTCAATTCCATCAGCTCTAGATACCGAATCTAGTCTAGGATAACTTGCAGAACCAAATTTGGAGTTAAAATGGAGATTTTAGGTCCAAGTTGCCTTTTTAGTTCTTTGAAGTTGGAAATTTTGAGTTTTTTGGCCGTTTTGAGTTTTAAGCGTTAGAATTCGATTCTATCAATTCCATCAGCTCCGGAATGCCAAATCTGGTCTAGGAGAATTTGTCATACTGAATTGGAGTTAAATTGGAGATTTTAAGTCCGAAGTTGCATTTTTAGTTGTTTGAAGATGTAAAACTTGAGTTTTCTAGCCGTATAGAGTTCTGAGTGTCAGAATACGGTTTATTAATTCCATCAGCTTTGGAATACCAAATCTGTTCTAGGAGAACTTGTAGAACCGAATTTGGAGTAAAAGTAGAGACTTTAGTTCAAAAGTTGCATTTTTAGCTCTTAAAAGTTGGAAATTTGATTTTTCTAGTCATTTTGTGTTCTGAACGTCGGAATTTGCTTCAGTCAATTCCATCAGCTCTGGGATGCCTAATCTGGTGCAAGAGAATTTGCAGAACTGAATTTGAAGTAAAAATGGATCTTTTAGGTCCATCGTTGTTTTTTTTAGTTCTTTAAAGTTGGAAATTTGAGATTTCTGCTCGTTTAGAGTTCTGAGCGTCGAAATTCAATTCTATCGATTCCATTAGCTCTGAAATGCCTAATCTAGGCTAGGAGAACTTGCAGCACTGAATTTGGAGTACAAATGGAGATTTTAGGTCCAAATTTGCATTTTTAGTTCTTTAAAGTTGGAAAAATATGAGTTTTCTAGCCATTTTGAGTTCTGACCGTCAGAATTCGATTCTGTCAATTCCATTAGCTTTAGAATACCGAATCTGGTCTAGGAGAACTTGCAGAACCGAATTTGGAGTAAAAATGGAGACTTTAGGTCAAAAGTTGCATTTTTAGTTCTTTAAAGTTGGAAATTTGATTTTTCTTGCCGTTTTGAGTTCTGAGTGTTGGAATTCGATTTTCAATTCCATCAGCTCTGGAATTCCGAATCTAGTCTAGGAGAACTTGCAGAACTATATTTGGAGTAAAACTGGAGATTTTAGGTCCAAAGTTGCATTTTTAGTTCTTTAAAGTTGGAAACTTGATTTTTCTAGCCGTTTTGAGTTCTAAGCGTCAGAATTCAATTCTGTCAATTCCATCAGCTATGGAATGCCGAATCTAGTTTAGGTGAACTTGTCAAAACTAATTTGGAGTTAAATTGGAGATTTTATGTCCAAAGTTGCAATTTTAGTTGTTTAAAGATGTAAAACTTGAGTTTTCTAGCCATATTGAGTTCAGAGTGTCAGAATTCAATTTTGTTAATTCCATCAGCTCCGGAATACTGAATCTATACATGAGAACTTGCAGAACTGAATTTGGAGTAAAAATAAAGACTTTAGGTCAAAAGTTGCATTTTTAGTTCTTAAAAGTTGGAAATTTGATTTTTCTAGTCGTTTTGTGTTATGAGCGTCGGAATTTGCTTCTTTCAATTCCATCAGCTTTGGAATGCCGAATCTGGTGCAAGAGAACTTCCAGAACTAAATTTGGAGTAAAAATAGAGACTTTAGCTCCAAAGTTGCATTTTTAGTACTTTAAAGTTGAAACATACGAGTTTTCTAGCCGTATTGACTTCTGGGCATCAGAATTTGATTCTGTCAATTCCATCAGCTTTGAAATACCGAATCTGGTCAAGGAGAACTTGCAGAACCGAATTAGGAGTAAAAATGGAGACTTTAGGTCAAAAGTTGCATTTTTAGTTCTTTAAAGTTGGAAATTTGATTTTTCTTCCCGTTATGAGTTCTGAGCGTCAGAATTCGATTATGTCGATTCCATCAACTTTGAAATGCTTAATCTAGTCTAGGAGAACTTGCAGATCTTAATTTGGAGTAAAAATGGATATTTTAGGTCCAAATTGCATTTTTAGTTCTTTAAAGTTGGAGACTTGATTTTTCTAGCCATATTGAGTTTTAAGCCTTGGAATTATATTCTGTCAATTCCATATGCTCTGGAATGCTGAATCTGGTCTAGAAGAACTTGTCAAACTGAATTTGGAGTTAAATTGGAGATTTTAGGTCCAAAGTTGCATTTTTATTTGGTGGAAGATGTAAAACTTGGGTTTTCTAGCCGTATTAAGTTCTGAGTGTCAAAATTTGATTTTGTTAATTCCATCAGCTCCAGAATACCAAATTTGTTTCAGGAGAACTTGTCAAACCGAATTTGGAGTAAAAATGGAGACTTTAGGTCAAAAGTTGCATTTTTAGTTCTTAAAAGTTGGAAAATACGAGTTTTCTAGACGTTTTGACTTCTGAGCGTCAAAATTCAATTCTGTCAATTCCATTAGCTCTTGAATGCCGAATCTAGTCTAGGATAACTTGCAGAACCAAATTTGGAGTTAAAATGGAGATTTTAGATCCAAAACTGCTTTTTTAGTTCTTTGAAGTCGAAAATTTTAGTTTTCTGGCTGTTTTGAGTTTTGAGCATCGGAATTCAATTCTGTCAATTCCATCAGCTCCGGAATGCCAAGTCTTCTCTAGGAGAACATGCCAAACTGAATTTAGAGTTAAATTGGAGATTTTAAGTCCAAAGTTGTATTTTTAGTTGTTTGAAGATGTAAAACTTGAGTTTTCTAGCCGTATTGAGTTGTGAGTGTCAGAATTTGATTTTGTTAATTCCATCAGATCTGGAATACCGAATCTGTTCCATGAGAACTTGTAGAACCGAATTTGGAGTAAAAATGGAGACTTTAGGTCAAAAGTTGCATTTTCAGTTCTTAAAAGTTGGAAATTTTATTTTTCTAGTCGTTTTGTGTTCTGAGCATCGAAATTTGCTTCTGTCAATTCCATCAGCTCTGGAATGCCGAGTTGTCTAGGAGAACATGCCAAACTGAATTTAGAGTTAAATTGGAGATTTTAAGTCCAAAGTTGCATTTTTAGTTGTTTGAAGATGTAAAACTTGAGTTTTCCAGCCGTATTGAGTTCTGAGTGTCAGAATAGGATTTTATTAATTCCATCAGCTTTGGAATACCAAATCGGTTCTAGGAGAACTTGTAGACCCGAATTTGGAGTAAAATTAGAGACTTTAGGTCAAAAGTTGCATTTTTAGCTCTTAAAAGTTGAAAATTTGATTTTTCTAGTCATTTTGGGTTCTGAACATTGGAATTTGCTTCGGTCAATTCCATCAGCTCTAGAATGCTGAATCTGGTACAAGAGAACTTGCAGAATTATTGAATTTGAAGTAAAAATAGAGATTTTAGGTCCAAAGTTGCATTTTTAGTTCTTTAAAGTTGGAAAATATGAGTTTTCTAGCTGTTTTGAGTTCTGAGCGTCAGAATTCGATTCTATCAATTCCATTAGCTTTACAATACCGAATCTAGTCCAGGAGAACTTACAGAACCGAATTTGGAGTAAAACTGGAGACTTTAGGTCAAAAGTTGCACTTTTAGTTCTTTAAAGTTGGAAATTTGATTTTCCTAGCCATTTTGAGTTATGAGTGTTGGAATTGGATTTTGTCAATTCCATCAGCTCTGGAATGCCGAATCTAGTCTAGGAGAACTTGCAGAACTAAATTTGGAGTAAGATTTTATGTCCAAAGTTGCATTTTTAGTTCTTTAAAGTTGGAAATTTGATTTTTCTAGCCGTTTTGAGTTCTAAGCGTCGGAATTCAATTCTGTCAATTCCATCAGCTCTGGAATGCCGAATCTAGTTTAGGAGAACTTGTCAAACTGATTTGGAGTTAAATTGGAGATTTTAAGTCCAAAGTTGCATTTTCAGTTGTTTAAAGATGTAAAACTTGAGTTTTCTAGCCATATTGAGTTTAGAGTGTCAGAATTCAATTTTGTTAATTCCATCAGCCCAGGAATACTGAATCTGTACAAGAGAACTTGCAGAACCAAATTTGGAGTAAAAAATGAAGACATTAGGTCAAAAGTTGCATTTTTAGTTCTTAAAAGTTGGAAATATGATTTTTCTAGTCGTTTTGTGTTCTGAGCGTCGGAATTCGCTTTTGTCAATTCCATCAGCTTTGGAATGCCGAATTTGGTGCAAGAGAACTTGCAGAACTGAATTTGGAGTAAAAATGAAGACTTTAGGTCCAAAGTTGCATTTTTAGTTCTTTAAAGTTGGAAAATACGAGTTTTCTAGCCGTTTTGAGTTCTGGGCGTCAGAATTTGATTCTGTCAATTCCATCAGCTTTGGAATACCGAACCTAGTCCAGGAGAACTTGCATAACTGAATAAGGAGTAAAAATGGAGACTTTAGGTCAAAAGTTGCATTTTTAGTTCTTTAAAGTTGGAAATTTGATTTTTCTTTCCATTATGAGTTCTGAGCATCCGAATTCGATTCTGTCAATTCCATCAGCTCTGAAATGCATAATCTAGTCTAGGAGAACTTGCAGATCTTAATTTGGAGTAAAAATTGAGATTTTAGGTCCAAATTGCATTTTTAGTTCTTTAAAGTTGGAGACTTGATTTTTCTAGCCATGTTGAGTTTTAAGCCTTGGAATTATATTTTGTCAATTCCATCAGCTCTGGAATGCCGAATCTGGCCTAGAAGAACTTGCCAAACTGAATTTGGAGTTAAATTGGAGATTTTAGGTCCAAAGTTGCATTTTTAGTTGATGGAAGATGTAAAACTTGGGTTTTCTAGCCGTATTGAGTTCTGAGTGTCAAAATTTGATTTTGTTAATTCCATCAGCTCAGAATACCAAATCTGTTTCAGGAGAACTTGTAGAACCGAATTTGGAGTAAAAATTGAGACTTTTGGTCAAAAGTTGCATTTTTAATTCTTAAAAGTTGAAATTTTGATTTTTCTAGTCGTTTTGTGTTCTGATCATCGGAATTCGCTTCTGTCAATTCTATCAGCTCTAGAATGCCGAATCTGGTGCAAGAGAACTTGCAGAACCGAATTTGATGTAAAAATGGAGATTTTAGGTCCATTGTTGCTTTTTTAGTTTTTTGAACTTGGAAAATTGAGTTTTCTGGCCGTTTTGAAGTCTTAGCGTCAAAATTCGATTTTGTCAATTCCATCAGCTCTGAAATACCAAATCTGGGCTAGGAGAACTTGCAGAACTGAATTTGAAGTAAAAATAGAGAATTTAGGTCCAAAGATGTATTTTTAGTTCTTTAAAGTTGGAAAATACCTCTATGAGGTTGTGGTAAGGTCTGCGTAAATTGTTCCCTCCCCACACCCCACTTGTGGGATTCCATTGGGTATGTTATTGTTGTTGTTGTTGTTGTAAAGCTGAAAAATACAAGTTTTATAGCCGTTTTGAGTTTTGAGCATCAAAATTCGATTCTTTCAATTCCATCAGCTCTGGAATACCAAATCTGGGATAGGAGTACTCTCAGAACCGAATTTGGAGTTAAAATGGAGATTTTAGGTCCAAAGTTGCTTTTTTAGTTCTTTAAAGTTGGAAATTTAATTTTTCGAGTCGTTTTAAGTGTTGAGCATCAGAATTCTGTTCTGTCAATTTCATCAGTTCTGGATTGCCGAATCTGGTGAAGGAGAACTTGCAGAACTGAATTTGGAGTTAAAATGAAGATTTTAGGTCCAAAGTTGAATTTTTAGTTCTTTAAAGTTGGAAAATACCTCTATGAAGTAGTGGTAAGGTCTGCGAAAATTATACCATCCCAGACCCCACTTGTGGGATTCCACTGGGTATGTTGTTGTTGTAAAGTTGGAAAAAACGAATTTTTTAGCCATTTTGAGTTCTGAATGTCAGAATTCGATTCTGTCTCTACCATCAACTCTAGAATACCGAATTTGGTCTAGGAGAACTTGCAGAACCGAATATGGAGTTAAAATGGAGATTTTAGGTCCAAAGTTGCTTAAATTGTAAGAATATTATCTGCTTATATGAATTTTAGGTCCAAAGTTGCTTAAATTTTAGGTCCAAACTTGTAAGAATATTTTGCCCCGAAAAAGTTAATTATCTGCTTCTGCATCAGGATAGAAGCATAAATTTGTAATTTTCTTTTCACAGCAAAGAATTGCTTATTCAATGTTTATAATCTCAAAGGCAAGCAATATATGTAACACACAACTAAGAAGAGACAATAATAATAAGCATAATATCTAGTACAAGATTGTCACAAAACAGACGAGAAAATAACAACAAAGTTCTCAAATCTGAAGAAACAAAAATTAAGCAATCTAATGAACTGTATTTGGTAACATATCATCAGTCCAACTAATACTCAAGCGCATGTATGAAAATAGAATAAGCTCCTCCTACGACGAAAGAAATCACTGCATCTGCATAAAAATTTTTAAAAATTAAAAACTATTAGAGAGACCACCTATTTTGAGTGTGCACAAGTAGATACTTAAACATGTATGGAGTTGAAAAGGCAGACACATGAGTCCTATGTGGCATCTTACATGGAATTTCCCATCCTACATGGTATCCTATGTGGTGTCCTACGCGTGGTACTCCACGTAGGATGCATGTATGTACTTTAAACTTTATATAAGTTTAAGATTCTACTCCAGAGTTAGAGGGTATAAGTCGTAGCTGAGGCAAAGTTAAAGGACATATTTATGTAATATGCGTTGTTATTACCTAGGTTTCTATCTGTCGTATTATTATTATTTTTCCTGGCCATAGTCAACGTGTATGCACTAGCAACTATTTTATTATGCAATTTTATCTGGAAATCATTTCCCTTTAAGGTGAAGGTTAAGCTAGTGGTGGGTAGTTCTCATGAATAGGATAAGTAATGTACCTACTGTCATTTTTCTTGTGGAACGTCATATTGTTGATCAGAAGTCCCAACATCTTCTTCAGCAATCTACAAAAACAACATGCTAAGAACTCACTACTAGCATAACATGGGATAGATAAAACTTAAGTTTTATTTTAATACCTTTTGTTGTTTTGCTTGTGATGGGCTTTGCACAACATCATTCTGTTGAGGAGAAATCCCAGCATCTTCTTTTTCAGGCTACAAACATATTGTTCTCTAGATAGAATCTTAAGTTGATATGGAATGAAAAGTGTATGCAATGGAGAAAAACACACTTACTTCTTCAGGTGATTCATGAACGCTCTTAAGTTTAGAAGATACACCAATCATAGGAGAAGTCTCGGCATCTTCTTTGGCAGGCTACACACAAATTAATTCTCATAATACAGGATGAAGTTGACATAGAATGCTAAGTATATGCGATGGAGAAAAAAACACTTACTTCATTAGGTGATTCATGAACGGTCTTAAGTCCAGAAGATACACTAATCTTAGGAGAAGTCCAAGCATCTTCTTTGGCAGGCTACACATATATTGATTCTCAGGATAAAAGTTGAAGTTCACATGGAATGCAAAGTGTGCGCAATGACGAAAAACACACTTACTTCATTAGGTGATTCAAGACTGCTCTTAAACTCAGAAGATACACCAATCTTAGGAGAAGTCCCGGCATCTTCTTTGGTAGGCTACACACATATTTATTCTCATAATACAGGCTGAAGTTGACATAGAATGCTAAGTATATGCAATGGAGAAAAATACACTTACTTCATTAGGTGATTCATGAACACTCTTAAGTTCAGAAGATACACCAATCTTAGGAGAAGTCCCGGCATCTTCTTTGGCAGGCTACACACATATTAATTCACATAATAGAAGCTGAAGTTGACATAGAATGCTATGTATATGCAATGGAGAAAAAAACACTTACTTCATTAGGTGATTCATGAATGCTTCTAAGTCCAGAAGATACACTAATCTTTGGAGAAGTCCAAGCATCTTCTTTGGCAGGCTACACATATATTGATTCTCAGGATAGAAGTTGAAGTTCACATGGAATGCAAAGTGTGCGCAATGAATAAAAACACACTTACTTCATTAGTTGATTCAAGACTTCTCGCAAGTCCAGAAGATACAACAATCTTAGTATTGATAAGAAAGTCATATACAGTCGCTCCAGGCTTAGCAACATCCATCTCTACATAAAGTTTAGTAAATTTTGTAAAATAACATGATATATTTATGTTAAGTAGGTGTAAGGCAATAAATTGAGTAATATATTTATGTTAAGATGGAAAGCTTCTAATTAATTACCATTGATGACGTTTTTCTTTTCTTTGTCAAGTATCCTCTTTTCAATGGAGTTATGCTGATTCTTTTCCTTTTTCTCATCATTCTCTAGATTTGATTTTTGATTTTGCATCATCTTCTTACGTTCCTCTTTTTCTTTCCTTCTCATTTCTGTTTCTTGCCAAAGATACTATGGAATTACACACAAAAAGAAGTTAACCAAATTATATATCAAAATTTAATAATTCATGTTGACAAAAAAATAGTATTGATGGGTCCGGAGTTGGAAAAAATATTAGATGAGAACAAAGAGTACAATTATTTGGACTGAAACTACTATGTGAAACTTTCTCCTTATACTAAATTAAAAGATAGAACATATCATGTACATATGAAAACCTTTTACCAATTCTAGTAACATGGAATAATAATAAATGAACTTTCTTTTAAAAAAATATCAATATGATAACAATTTTATTTTCCTAGTATGATTATGGAGCAAAAATGATTTTTTTTTTACCAATCATGAGTTCTTTTACTAATGTCAAACTTAGATTGAGCATTAAAATCATACAAATTTGAAACTATCCAATTACACATTATACATCGATACATGTGGCCATCAATTTAAAGATTAGCGAACATATATGATAAAAATTAATAACTTTACTACAAAGACAAGGAGTGTGTTGCATAAATATATCAATAAATGTAATTTTTTAATATCCAAATGATAGATAAAATAAAATAAAAAATTTCAAATCCACATCGGTAGAAATAATCAATAATCTTTGGGAAGCTGTAACACATTCTAGGTCAAAATGTAAACGAAAAAGCGAATAAAATTTGGGAAATTGGATGAAAAAATTAGAATAGATTTCAAAAGAATCAAACTTACCATCACATACTGGTTGTTCTTCATTGTAAGAGAATAAAAATGGACTGAATTCAATATTTCGCTCGTGTTTATATGTCGTCTCCTCTTGGCTGCAGAACTATTTCCTTCTCAACATGAATTATATGAAGAAACAAATCAATTTAGAAAAATAAAAAATTATGGCTTATAGAATACTAGAAAATTTCAAAAAAATAAAAATAAAACAGAAAGAGATCGAGAAAACTCTAGGGTTTTCCAAAACTTGAACGAAGGTTCGGGCAGGAGGAGGAGGGGTAGGGGAGAAGAAAGAAAGAAAAAAAAAGAAAGAGATGATCACAGATCTGAACTCACTCTTCTTTATAATTTTGAAGAAGAAGAAGACGATGATGACGATTGAAAAAGAAAAACCTAGAGAAATGATTATAAATGAGAACTTACTTTTTTTTTCTTTCTAATATTGCAGAACAAGAAGAATTTAGTAATTAGGAGTAGAGGACTGAAATGACATAGAAGGAGAAACGTTATTCAGAAGACTCTTGCCATGATTGACTGAAGAACTGAAATAGCGGCGGAAAATGAAAGGGCACTCTTTAGATATTACCAATGAACAGATGGGCCGCACCCTTTTGTTTGGGCTTGGATGTATCAATTTTAATTTTATTTTTTTGACAAACTTTATGTAGTTAGTTTATTTATTTGCATAATGAAATGAGCCTCGAGCTCAAAAACTTATTTTTTCAAAAAAGAAGAATCTAGAAATAATTGTTCTTTTGTAATTTTGAAGAAGAAAAATCCTGAAAGAGGTACAAACGTGTATGTGTGTACAACAACAACAACATACCTAGTGGAATCCCACGAGTGGGGTGTAGGGAGGGTAGAATGTACGCAAACCTTACCACTACCTCATAGAATTAGAGAGGTTGTTTCCTGGGAACCCTTGTCTCAAAAACCCATAAGCAGAATAAGCTAGATATGACAAAAGGAAAGGAAAGGGAACAGAAAGAGTGATTATTAATGAAAAGCACATGTCATTGTAAAGTTTTGTGTGTGTGTGTGTGTATATATATGTATTAACCTCTAAATCGTAAATTTGAATTACCTGTTCACCCCTATAATAAATCAAATATTTAATTAATCAAATATTAAATAGTAGAACTTAACTTAATGAATCAACTAAAGTAAATAGTCATTGCCTTAAATTCGTTCTCTGCCTACCAAGTACTTATTATAAAGTCATTAATAAGTATAGCCAATTTGTTCACTGAAAATTATTTCATTTATTAGTAGTATTTGCAAAAAGGTACAATTTGTGTCTACTTGATGTTATTTATTTTCAGTTTATATTTTTTGCAAGAAAAAATTCTACGTTTTTCTCTTCTTCTTCTTCTTGTTTATAAAATTTAAATAAAGTTGAAAATTAATATAAAAATTTATGTTATGCTTAAACAAATTTACCTTTTTTCGGTAATGTACCAAAAAAATAATATAAAAGCAATTAACATCAAATTAAAATCATATACTAAATGTAAGAAGTCCTTTCATTACATTCCATTATAATACTTGGATACCAAGAAGTAGTTAAATTGTAACATCTCACAACTCTGTTCATAAGATGCGAAATTTTTGTCGTAAGTAGATAAGCTTGAACCTAGTTATGCCTTACTTGTACCTATATTTTAAGGCTCATTCCTATATGTGGAAAGTGAATTTGAAGATGTTGTGGTTTAGAAGAGACCTAGTGTACTTAGTCGAGTTCAAACCTTCCAACCGATAAAGGTTTTCGTATTAAATTATGAAAGGGTTAAATTCAAATGATTGTTACTCTTAGAACAAAAAGAATTAGGTGTCTCATAACCTATCAAATTAAAGGTCTATTAATCCTCTTTCCAACTTCACCAAGATTGCCTTATTTGGAGTTCAGAGAAAAGAGTTATGATCGTTTTAGTGAAGATTTCTAGAGTAGAATTTTTTGGGGCAGTTTTTATGACCCCTGAACTACGATTTGTAAATGGGTTGAAAACCCATAATGTCCAGCTCATGAAAATGTGTTTCGAGTTGGTTTCTAAGTCCAGGTTATTACACCCAACTAAGGGTCGTAGAAGCTTCTACTAGGATATTACTCCTAAACTACGATAAGTAGAGCTTTCTTTCATACAGTACCAATTATATGATGACATAAAAGCTTGAGTTTATGTGTGATTCAATTCTCACCTTTTATACTTGTGAAGAAAAAGAAAGAAATTTATAATATTTAATTTAAACTGAAAATTTGGAAATTTTATTTTTCTAGTTGTTTTGAGTTCTGAGCATCGGAATTCCCTTCTGTCAGCTCCATCAGCTCTGGAATACCAAATCTGGCGGACGAGAACTTGCAGAATTGAATTTGGAGTAAAAATGGAGACTTTAGGTCAAAAGTTGCTTTTTTAGTTCGTTAAAGTTGAAAATTTAAGTTTTTTGGCCATTTTGAGTTCTAAGCATCGAAATTTGATTCTGTCAATTCCATCATCTCCGGAATGCCGAATCTGGTCTAGGAGAACTAGCAGAACTGAATTTGGAGTAAAAATGGAGATTTTAGGTCCAAAGTTGCATTTTTAGATCTTTAAAGTTGGAAAATACGAGTTTTCTAGCCTTTTTGAGTTCTGAGCGTCAGAATTTGATTAAGTCAATTCCATCAGCCTTGGAATACCAAATCTGGTCCAGAAGAACTTGCAGAACCGAATTTTGGAGTAAAAATGGAGATTTTAGGTCCAAAAGTACATTTTAGGTTCTTTAAAGCTGGAAAAATTGAGTTTTCTAGCTGTTTGAGCATCGAAATTCGGTTGTGTCAAATCCATCAACTCAAGAATGTCGAATTTGGTCTAGGAGAACTTGCAGAACTGAATTTGGAGTTAGAATGAAGATTTTAGGTCCAAAGTTGCATTTTTTGTTCTTTAAAGTTAGAAATTTAATTTTTCTAGTCGTTTTGAGTTCTAAATGTCGGAATTCAATTCTGTCAATTCCATCAGCTCTGGAATGCCGAATCTGGTGTAGGAGGACTTGCAGAACTGAATTTGAAGTTAAAATGGAGATCTTAGGTCCAAAGTTGAATTTTTAGTTTTTTAAAGTTGGAAAATACCTCTATGAGGTACTGGTAAGGTCTGCGAAAATTATACCATCCCCAGACCTCACTTGTGGATCCCACTGGGTATGTTGTTGTTGTAAAATTGGAAAATAAGAGTTTTCTAGCCGTTTTTAGTTCTGAGCATCAGAATTCGATTCTATCTATTCCATCAACTCTAGAATATCAAATCTGGTCTAGGAGAACTTGCAGAACCGAATATGGAGTTAAAATGGAGATTTCAGGTCCAAAGTTACTTTTTTAGTACTTTAAAGTTGGAAATTTGAGTTTTCTGTCCCTTTTGAGTTTTGAGCATCAGAATTCAATTCTATCAATTCCATAAACTCTAAAATGTCGAATCTGGTCTAGGAGAACTTGCATAATCGAATTTGGATTAAAATGGAGATTTTAGGTCCAAAGTTGCATTTTTAGTTCTCTAAAGTTGGAAAATACGAGTTTTGTTGCCGTATTGAGTTCTGAGCGTCAGAATTTGATTCTGTCAATTCCGTCAGCGCTGGAACACCTAATCTGGTGTAGGAGAACTTGCAGAACCAAATTTGGAGTAAAATAGAGATTTTAGGTCCAAAGTTGCTTTTTTAGTTCTTTAAAGTTGGAAATTAGAGTTTTCTGGCCATTTTGAGTTCTGAGCATAGGAATTTGATTCAGTCAATTCCATTAGCTATGAAATGCAGAATCTGGTGTAGGAGAACTTGCAGAACTGAATTTGGAGTAAATATGGAGGTTTTAGGTCCAAAGTTACATTTTTAGTTCTTTAAAGTTGGAAAACTTGAGTTTTCTAGCCGTTTTGAGTTTTGAGCACGGGAATTCAGTTCTATTGAATGCATCAGCTCCGGAATGCTGAATGTGGTCTAGGAGAACTTTTCAAACCTAATTTGGAGTTAAATGGAGATTTTAGGTCCAAAGTTGTATTTTTAGTTCTTTAAAGTTGGAAAATATGAGTTCACTAGCCATTTTGACTTCTGGGTGTCAGAATTCTATGGTAGCAATTCCATAAGCTCTGGAATATCGAATCTAGTCTAGGATAACTTGTAGAACCGAATTTGGAGTTAAAATGGAGATTATAGGTCCAAAGTTGCTTTTTTAGTTCTTTGAAGTTAGAAATTTGAGTGTTCTGGCTGTTTTGAGTTTTGAGCATCGAATTCAATTTTGTCAATTCCATCAGCTTCGAAATGCCGAATCTAGTCTAGGAAAACTTGCCAAACTGAATTTGCAGTTAAATTGGAGATTTTAGGTCCAAAGTTGTTTTTTTAATTGTTTGAAGATGTAAAATTTGAGTTTTCTAGCCGTATTGAAGTCTGAGTGTCAGAATTCGATTTTGTTAATTCCATCAGCTCTTGAATACCAAATCTGTTCCAGGAGAACTTGTAGAACCGAATTTGGAGTAAAAATGGAGACTATAGGTCAAAAGTTGCATTTTTAGTTCTTAAAAGTTGGAAATTTAAGTTTTCTAGTCATTTTGTGTTCTGAGTGTCGGAATTCACTTCTGTCAATTCCATCATCTCTTGAATGCCGAATCTGGGGCAAGAGAACTTGCAAAACTGAATTTTGAATAAAAATTGAGATTTTAGGTCCGAAGTTGATTTTTAGTTCTTTAAAGTTGGAAATTTGAGTTTTCTGGCCGTTTTGAGTTCTGAGCATCGAAATTAGATTCTGTCGATTCCATCAGCTCCGAAATGCCGAATCTTTGGTAGGAGAACTTGCAGAACTAAATTTGGAGTAAAAATGGAGATTTTAGGTTGAAAGTTGCATTTTAAGTTCTTTAAAGTTGGAAAATATGAGTTTTCTAGTCATTTTAAGTTCTGAGCGTCAAGAATTCGAGTATGTCAATTCCATCAGCTTTGGAATACCAAATCTGGTCCAGGAGAACTTGCAGAACCGAATTTGGAGTAAAAATGGAGACTTTAGATCCAAAGTTGCTTTTTTAGTTCTTTAAAGTTGAAAATTTGACTTTTCTAGCCGTTTTGAGTTCTGAGCATCGAAATTTGATTCTATCAATTCCAGCAGCTCTGGAATGCCGAATCTGGTTTATGAGAAATTGCAGAACTGAATTTGGAGTAAATATGGAGATTTTAGGTCCAAAATTGCATTTTTAGTTCTGTAAAGTTGGAAAACTGTGAGTTTTCTAGCCGTTTGAGCATCAGAACTCGGTTCATTCTAATCCATCAACTTCGAAATGCCGAATCTGGTATAGGAGAACTTGCAGAACTTAATTTGGAGTTAAAATGGAGATTTTAGGTCCAAAGTTGCATTTTTAGTTCTTTAATGTTCGAAATTTTATTTTCCGAGTCATTTTGATTTCTGAGCTTCGGAATTCCCTTTTGTTAATTCCATCAACTTTGGAATACGAAATCTGGTCGAGGAGAACTTGTAGAACTGAATTTAGAGTAAAAATGGAGACTTTAGGTCAAAAGTTGCTTTTTAGTTCTTTAAAGTTGGAAATTTAAGTTTTCTGGCCGTTTTGAGTTCTGAGCATCGAAATTCGATTCTGTCAATTCCATCAGCCCCGGAAAGTCGAATTTGGTCCATGAGAATTCCCAGAACTGAATTTGGAGTAAAAATTGAGATTTTAGGTCGAAAGTTGCATTTTTAGTTCCTTAAGGTTGGAAAATACGAGTTTTCTAGCCGTTTTGAGTTCTAAGCATAAATATTCGATTCTGTCCATTCCATCAGCCCTGGAATACTGAATCTGGTCCAGGTGAACTTGCAGAACTGAATTTGGAGTAAAAATGAAGATTTTAGGTCAGAAGATGCATTTTTAGTTCTTTAAAGTTGGAAATTTGATTTTCCTAGCCGTTTTGAGTTCGGAGCGTCGGAATTCAATTATGTCACTTCCATCAGCTCTGGAATACTGAATATGGTCTAGGAGAACTTGCAGAACTAAATTTGGAGTAAGATGGAGATTTTAGCTTCAAAGTTGCATTTTTAGTTCTGTAAAGTTGGAAAACTTGAGTTTTCTAGCCATTTGAGCATCAGAACTCGGTTCTGTCTAATCCATCAACTTCGGAATGCCGAATTTGGTATAGGAGAACTTGCAGAACTTAATTTGGAGTTAAAATGGAGATTTTAGGTCCAAAGTTGCATTTTTAGTTCTTTAATGTTCGAAATTTTATTTTTTAAGTCATTTTGATTTCTGAGCATCAGAATTCCCTTCTGTTAATTCCATCAACTCTTGAATACGGAATCTGGTCGAGGAGAACTTGTAGAACTGAATTTGGAGTAAAAATGCAGACTTTAGGTTGGAAAGTCGAATTTGGTCTAGGAGAACTCCCAAAACTGAATTTGGAGTAAAAATTGAGATTTTAGGTCCAAAGTTACACTTTTTGTTCTTTAAAGTTGAAAAATACGAGTTTTCAAGCCGTTTTGAGTTCTGTGCATCAAAATTTGATTCTGTCCATTCCATCAGCCCTGGAATACCAAATCTGGTCCAGGAGAACTTGCAGAACTGAATTTGGAGTAAAAATGGAGACTTTAGGTCAAAAGATGATTTTTAGTTCTTTAAAGTTGGAAATTTGATTTTTCTAGCAGTTTTGAGTTCTGAGCATCAAAATTTGATTCTGTCAATTCTATCAGCTCCGGAATGCCGAATTTGTTCTAGGATAACTTCCAGAACTGAATTTGGAGTAAAAATGGAGATTTTAGGTCGAAAGTTGAATTTTTTATTCTTTAAAGTTGGAAAATATGACTTTTCTTGCCATTTTGAGTTCCGAGCGTCAAGAATTCTATTATGTTAATTCCATCAGCTTTGGAATACCGAATCTGGTCCAGGGGAACTTACAGAACTGAATTTGGAGTAAAAATGGAGACTTTAGGTCCAAAGTTACACTTTTTGTTCTTTAAAGTTGGAAAATATGAGTTTTCAAGCCGTTTTGAGTTCTGAGCATCAAAATTTGATTCTGTCCATTCCATCAGCTCTGGAATGCCGAATTTGGTCCAGGAGAACTTGCAGAACTGAATTTGGAGTAAAAATGGAGACTTTAGGTCAAAAGATGCATTTTTAGTTCTTTAAAGTTGGAAAATAACTCTATGAGGTAGTGGTAAGAATTGCGAAAATTATACCACCCCAGGCCCTACTTCTGGGATTCCACTGGGTAAGTTCTTGGTTTTGTAAAGTTGGAAAATACGAGTTTTCTAGCCGTTTTGAGTTCTGAGTGTCAGAATTTGATTTTGTGTATTCCATCAGCTCTAGAATACCGAATCTGGTCTAGGAGAACTAGCAGAACCGAATATGGAGTTAAAATGGAGATTTTAGGTCCAAAGTTGCCTTTTTAGTACTTTAAAGTTGGAAATTTGTGTTTTCTGGCCCTTTTGAGTTTTAAGCGTCCGAATTTGATTTTGTTAATTCCATCATCTCTGGAATACCGAATCTGGTCTAGGAGAACTTGCCAAACCTAATTTGGAGTAAAAATGGAGACTTTAGGTCAATAGTTGCATTTTTAGTTCTTTAAAGTTGGAAAATATGAGTTTTCTAGACGTTTTGACTTCTGAGCATCAAAATTCGATTTTGTCAATTCCACCAGCTCTGGAATACCGAATCTAGTCTAGGATAACTTGCAAAACTGAAGTGGAGTTAAAATGGAGATTTTAGGTACAAAGTTGTTTTTTTTAGTTCTTTGAAGTTGAAAATTTGAGTTTTCTGGGCATTTTGAGTTTTGAGCGTCGGAATTCGATTCTGTCAATTCCATCAGCTCCGGAATGCCAAATCTTGTCTAGGAGAACATGCCAAACTGAATTTAGAGTTAAGTCCAAAGTTACATTTTTAGTTGTTTGAAGATGTAAAACTTGAGTTTTCTAGCCGTATTGAGTTCTGAGTGTCGGAATTTGATTTTGTTAATTCCATCAGCTCTGGAATACCGAATCTATTCCAGGAGAACTTGTAGAACCGAATTTGTAGTAAAAATGGAGACTTTAGGTCAAAAGTTGCATTTTTAGTTCTTTAAAGTTGGAAATTTGGTTTTTCTAGTTGTTTTGTGTTCTGAGCGTCGAAATTCGCTTCTGACAATTCCATCAGCTCTGGAATGCCGAATCTGGTGCAAGAGAACTTACAAAAATAAATTTGGAGTAAAAATTGAGATTTTAGGTCCAAAGTTGCTTTTTTAGTTTTTTAAGTTGGAAATTTGAGTTTTCTGGCCGTTTTGAGTTCTGAGCGTCGACATTTCATTTTGTCAATTCCAGCAGCTCTGGAATGCCAAATCTGGGCTAGGAGAACTTGCAGAACTGAACTTGGAGTAAAAATGGTGATTTTAGGTCCAAATTTGCATTTTTAGTTCTTTAAAGTTGGAAAATATGAGTGTTCTAGCCGTTTTGAGTTCTGAGCATCAGAATTCGATTACGTCAACTCCATCAACTTTGGAATATCAAATCTGGTCTAGGAGAACTTGCAGAACTGAATTTGGAGTAAAAATGGTGATTTTAGGTCCAAAGTTGCATTTTTAGTTCTTTACAGTTGGAAAATATGAGTTTTCTAGCTGTTTTGAGTTCTGGGCGTCAAAATTTGATTCTGTCAATGGCATCACCCCTGGAATACTGATTCTGGTCCAAGAGAACTTGCAGAACCGAATTTATAGTAAAAATGGAGACTTTAGGTCAAAAGTTGTATTTTTAGTTCTTTAAAGTTGGAAATTTGATATTTCAAGCCGTTTTGAGTTCTGAGCGTCAGAATTTGATTCTGTCGATTCCGGAGAACTTCCATAATTATATTTGAAGTAAAAATTGAGATTTTAGGTCAACAGTTGCATTTTAAGTTCATTAAAGTTGGAAAACTTGAGTTCTCTAGCCGTTTGAGCATCGAAATTTGGTTCTATTGAATCCATAAGCTCCGAAATACCGAATTTGGTCGAGGAGAACTTGCAAAATTGAATTTGGAGTTAACATGGAGATTTTAGGTCCCAAGTTGCATTTTTAGTTCTTTAAAGTTGGAAATTTAATTTTTCTAGTCATTTTGAGTTCTGAGCGTCGGAATTCAGTTCTATTAATTCTATCAGCTCTGGAATGCCGAATCTGGTGTAGGAGAACTTGCAGAACTAAATTTGGAGTTATAATGGAGATTTTAGGTCCAAAGTTGAATTTTTAGTTCTTTAAAGTTGGAAATTTGAGATTTCTAGCCGTTTTGAGTTTTGAGCATCGAATTCAATTTTGCTAATTCCATCAGCTTAGGAATACTGAATCTGTTCCAGGAGTACTTGCAGAACCGAATTTGGAGTAAAAATGGAGACTTTAGGTCAAAAGTTGCATTTTTAGTTCTTAAAAGTTTGAAATTAGATTTTTCTAGTCATTTTGTGTTCTGAGCGTCAGAATTCACTTCTGTCAATTCCATCTACTCTTGAATGCCAAATTTGGTGAAAGTGAACTTGTGGAACTGAATTTGGAGTAAAAATGGAGACTTTAGGTCCAAAGGTACTTTTTTAGTTTTCTAGCCGTTTTGAGTTCGGAGCATCGAAATTCAATTCTGTTAATTCCATCAGCTCCGGAATGCTGAATCTGGGTTAGGAGAACTTGCAGAACTGAATTTGGTGTAAAAATGGACATTTTAGGTTCAAAGTTGCTTTTTTAGTTCTTTAAAGTTGGAAAATACGAGTTTTCTAGCTGTTTTTAGTTTTGAGCATCAGAATTCAATTCTGTCAATTCCAACAGCTTTGGAACACCGAATCTTGTCCAGGAGAACTTCCAGAACCGAATTTGGAGTAAAAATGGAGACTTTAGGTCAAAAGTTGCATTTTTGTTTTTTAAAGTTGGAAATTTGATTTTTCTAGCCATTTTGAGTTCTAAGCATCGGAATTCGATTCATTTAATTCCTTCAGTTCTAGAATGCCGAATCTGGTCTAGAAGTTGCAGAATTGAATTTGGAGTAAAAATGGAGATTTTAGGTCCAAAGTTGCATATTTCATTCTTTAAAGTTAAAAAATGAGTTTTCTAGCTATTTTGAGTTCTGAATGTCAGAGTTCGATTCTGTTAATTCCATCAGTTTTGAATGTCAGAGTTCGATTCTGTTAATTCCATCAGCTTTGGAATTCTAAATCTTGTCCAGGAGAACTTGCAGAATCGAATTTGGAGTAAAAACGGTGACTTTAGGTCAAAACTTGCATTTTTAGTTATTTAAAGTAGGAAATTTAATTTTTTCTAGCCGTTTTGAGTTCTGAGCGTCAGAATTCAATTCTGTCAATTCCATTAGCTCTGGAATGCAGAATCTGGTCTAGGAGAAGTTGCAAAACTAAATTTGGAGTAAAAATTTAGATTTTAGGTCCAAAGTTGCATTTTTAGTTCTTTAAATTTGGAAAACTTGAGTTTTCTAGCCGTTTGAGCACCAGAATTCGGTTATGTCTAATCCATCAGCTCCGAAATGCCGAATCTGGGCTAGGAGAACTTGCAGAACTGAATTTAGAGTTAAAATGGAAATTTTAGGTATAAAGTTGCATTTTTAGTTCTTTAAAGTTGGAAATTTGATTTTTTTAGTCGTTTTGAGTTCTGAGAGTCGAAATTCGCTTCTGTCAATTCCATCTGCTCTAGAATGCCGAATCTGGTGCAAGAGAACTTGCATAACTGAATTTGGAGTAAAAATGGAGATTTTAGGTCCAAAGTTGCTTTTTTTAGTTCTTCAAAGTTGGAAATTTGACTTCTCTGGGCGTTTTGAGTTCTGAGCGTCGAAATTCGATTTTGTCAATTTCGACAGCTCCGAAATGCGAAATCTGGGCTAGGAGAACTTACATAACTGAATTTGGAGTAAATATGGAGATTTTAGGTCCGCAGATGAATTTTTAGTTCTTTAAAGTTGGAAAATACCTCTATGAGGTAGTGGTAAGGTCTGCTAAATTATACCCTCCCCTAACCCCACTTGTGGGATTCCACTGGGTATGTTATTGTTGTTGTTGTTGTAAAGTTGGAAAATACGAGTTTTATATCCGTTTTGAATTATGAGCATCAAAATTCGATTCTTTCAATTCCATTAGCTCTGGAATACTGAATCTAGTCTAGGAGTACTCTCAGAACTGAATTTGGAGTTAAAATGGAGATTTTAGGTCCAAAGTTGCTTTTTTAGTTCTTTAAAGTTGGAAACTTAATTTTTCTAGTCGTTTTGAGTGTTGAGCATCGAAATTCAGTTCTATCAGTTCCATCAGCTCTGGAATGCCGAATCTGGTGTAGGAGAACTTGCAGAGCAGAATTTGGAGTGAAAATGGAGATTTTAGGTCCAAAGTTGAATTTTTAGTTCTTTAAAGTTGAAAAATACTTCTATGAGGTAGTGGTAAGGTTTGCGTATATTATATTATCCCCAAACCCCACTTGTGGGATTTCACTGGGTATATTGTTGTTGTAAAGTTGGAAAATACAAGTTTTCTAGCCGTTTTTAGTTCTGAGCGTCAGAATTCGGTTCTGTCTATTCCATCAACTCTAGAATACCGTATTTAGTCTAGGAGAACTTGCAGAATCGAATATGGAGTTAAAATAGAGATTTTAGGTCCAAAGTTGCTTAAATTGTAAGAATATTATCTGCTTGTAAGAATTGTAGGTCCAAAGTTTCTTAAATTTTAGGTCCAAACTTGTAAGAATATTTTGCCCTGAAAAAGTTAATTATCTGCTTTTGCGTCAGGATAGAAGCATAAATTTGTAATTTTCTTTTCACAGCAAAGAATCGCTTATGCAATGTTTATAATCTCAAAGGCATGCAATATATGTAACACACACCTAAGAAGAGATAACAATAATAAGCATAATATCTAGTACAAGATTGTCACTAAACAGACAAGAAAATAACAACAAAAAAGTGCTCAAAGCTGAAGAAACAAAAGTGAAGCAGTCTAATGAACTGTATTTGGTAACATATCATCAGTCCAACTGATACTCAAGCGCATGTATGAAAATAGAATAAGCTCCTCCTACGACAAAAGAAATCGCTCCATCTGCATAAAAAATTTTAAAACATAAAAACTATAAGAGAGACCACCAATTTTTAGTGTACACAAGTAGATACTTAAGCATGTATGGAGTTGAAAAGGCAGACACATGAGTCCTATGTGGCATCTTACATGTCATTTCCCATCCTACATGGTATCCTATGTCGTGTCCTACGCGTGGTACTCCACGTAGGATGGATGTATGTACTTTAAACTTTATATGAGTTTAAGATTCTACTCCAAAGTTAGAGGGCATAAGTAGTTGCTGAGGCAAAGATAAAGGACATATTTATGTAATATGCGTTGTTATTACCTAGGTTTCTATCTATCGTATTATTATTTTTTTTCCTTGCCATAGTCAACGTGTATGCACTAGCAACTATTTTATTATGCAGTTTTATCTGGAAATCATTTCCCCTTAAGGTGAAGGTTAAGCTAGTGGTGGGAAGTTCTCATGAATAAGATAAGTAATGTACCTTCTGTCGTTTTGCTTGTGGAACATCATATTGCTGATCAGAAGTCCCAACATCTTCTTCGACAATCTACAAAAACAACATGCTAAGAACTCACTACAAGCATAACATGCGATAGATAAAACTTAAGTTTTATTTTAATACCTTTTGTTGTTTTGCTTGTGATGGGCTTTGCACAACATCATTCTGTTGAGGAGAAATCCCAGCATCTTCTTTTTCAGGCTACAAACATATTGTTCTCAAGATAGAATCTTAAGTTGATATGGAATGAAAAGTGTATGCAATGGAGAAAAACACACTTACTTCTTCAGGTGATTCCTGAACGCTATTAAGTTCAGAAGATACACCAATCTTAGGAGAAGTCCTGGCATCTTCTTTGGCAGGCTACACACATATTAATTCTCTTAATACAGGCTGAAGTTGACATAGAATGCTAAGTATATGCAATGGAGAAAAAAACACTTACTTCATTAGGTGATTCATGAACGCTCTTATGTCCAGAAGATACACTAATCTTAGGAGAAGTCCAAGCATCTTCTTTGGCAGGCTACACATATATTGATTCTCAGGATAGAAGTTTAAGTTCACATGGAATGCAAAGTGTGCGCAATGACGAAAAACACACTTACTTCATTAGGTGATTCAAGACTGCTCACAAGTCCAGTAGATACAACAATCTTAGTATTGATAAGAAAGTCATATACAGCTGCTCCAGGCTTAGCTTCCATCTCTACATAAAGTTTAGTAAATTTTGTAAAATAACATGATATATTTATGTTAAGTAGGTGTAAGGCAATAAATTGAGTAATATATTTATGTTAAGATGTAAACCTTCTAATTAATTACCATTGATGAAGTTTTTCTTTTATTTGTCAAGTATCCTCTTTTCAATGGAGTCATGCTGATTCTTTTCCTTTTTCTCATCATTCTCTAGATTCGATTTTTGATTCTGCATCATTTTCTTATGTTCCTCTTTTTCTTTCCTTCTCATTTCTGTTTCTTGCCAAAGATACTATGGAATTACACACAAAAATAAGTTAACCAAATGATATATCAAAATTTAATAATTAATGTTGACAAAAAAATAGTATTGATGGGCCCGGAGTTGAAAAAAATATTAGATGAGAACAAAGAGTACAATTATTTGGAGTGAAACAACTATGTGAAACTTTCTCCTTATACTAAATTAAAAAATAGAACATATCATGCACATATGAAAACCTTTTACCAATTCTAGTAACATGGAATAATAATAAATGAACTTTCTTTTTAAAAAATATCAATATGATAACAATTTTATTTTCCTAGTACGATTATGGAGCAAAAATGATTTTTTATTTTACCATTCATGTGTTCTTTTACTAATGTCAAACATAGATTGAGCATTAAAATCATACAAATTTGAAACTATCCAATTACACATTATACATCGATACATGTGGCCATCAATTTAAAGATTAGTGAACATATATGATAAAAATTAATAACTTTACTACAAATACAAGGAGTGTGTTGCAAAAATATACCAATAAATGTAATTTTTTAATATCCAAATGATAGATAAAAAAAATAAAAAAAATAATTTTAAATCCACATCAGTAGAAATAATCAATAATCTTTAGGAAGCTGTAACACTTTCTAGGTCAAAATGTAAACGAAAAAGCGAACAAAATTTGGGAAATTGGATGACAAAATTAGAATAGATTTCAAAAGAATCAAACTCACCATCACATACTGAATGTTCTTCATCGTAAGAGAATAAAAATGGACTGAATTCGATATTTCGCTCGTGTTTATATGTCGTCTCCTCTTGGTTGCAGAACTATTCCCTCCTCAACATGAATTATATGAAGAAACACATCAATTTAGAAAAATAAAAAATTATGGCTTACAGAATACTAGAAAATTTCAAAAAAAAAAAAAAAAACAGAAAGAGATCGAGAAAACTCTAGGGTTTTCCAAAACTTGAACAAAGGTTCGGGCAGGAGGAGCAGGAGGACCCTTGTCTCAAAAACCCATAAGCAGAATAAGCTAGATATGACAAAAGGAAAGGAAAGGGAACAGAAAGAGCGATTATTAATGAAAAACACATGTCATTGTAAAGTTGTGCGTGTGTGTATGTATGTGAGTGTGTGTGTATATATATATATGTATATATATAAAAGTATTAAGCTCTAAATTGTAGAGTTGAATTACCAGTTCACCCCTATAATAAATTAAATATTTAATTAATCAAATATTAAATAGTAGAACTGTCACGGCCCAAAGAGAGGGGAGGCGCGACTGAGGCCCGATACGGTTATAGGCAGGGTAAGCCACTAAACATGCTAGTGAACTAACTACGGACCAGAAGAAAATCGGGCAGCATAACGTTTAAAAGACTAAGCCTGGACATTTTAGGTCATAACCTGGTCAACAGTAAATCACGTACATTAAGATAAGTAAACCCAACCAATAATACTAGCTAGCCGACTAGGCTGCCACCACAGAGGTACAGGCACACACCATATATACTAGTCAATCTTATGACTGGAGATTGAAAGACACAAAAGGACCAACCCACAATAACATGTCCACAATAGCCTCTATGAGAATCACTAACACTGTCAGGATAGGGCCCTGGCATACCTAACTATACAACAAAAAGTAAAATCCTGTGAAAGCTCTAGGAAGAGGTGGAGCTTACCAACTCATAGCTGAATGGGGCTCCTAATGGAGGGGTAAATCAGAACCCCTAACTAAACCTGTACGCACGAAATAAAATGCAGCGTCCCCAGGCAAAGGGACGTCAGTACGAATAAACATATACTAGTATGTAAGGCAGGAAGTAAAATCATAGATAACCATAGTAAAAAGGTTAATAGAAATACCACCTATAACAAAAACTCAAGTAGCCTTAATGGCCAATAAGCCACCTCCTAGTGATAAAAAAAATGCATGCTATGCTCGAGTATCACATGTGGTGAATACATATATATAGATGCAAATGCATGACATATCCAACCAAATGCTAGCACTGGTGGTCCTTTCCGGTAGCTAACCGGCATCATCTCTGCCAACCTGTGGCCATCTGTACCATATACATATATATAGTTGGGCAAATAGGCCCCATACCTTCGATTATAGCTCGAAGTCCATGCATAACGTGCAATGTATGATATGAATGTTGAATGCACATAGTAAGTCATAGCAAGAACTTAGCCAATCTTGGCTCATCGGTACACTTATTCTCATAGCATCATAATCTTTGTCATTCAGCTAATCTTGGCTCATTGGTACACTTATTCTCATAACATTATAATCGTTGTCATAGTATATACATGTGGCTCGTGGAATCATACATGTCCGTTTTAACCAGTTTGGGAACTTAACCCAACATTTAGAGTTAAGCCATAACTTTGAAAATGATCATAAAGGTGCTTTACATAGTGATTATATTTGGTCCCATGTCAATTAGTAAAAGAATGTATTTAAACAGGATCAAGTGCCTTAGTAGTTTAGGCAAGAGCATTTCACTTGAGAATATTGGAAACCAACGCGTTACTTGTTAAATTCTTCAATTATATTTTTGTATAGAAGAAGGACTGATTTTAAATACTACATTCCCGTTACAAATACATTTATTTTAATGGCACTATACCAAGAAGAGAAACGCCTCGAACATATGCATAGGTAGTCGGGAAACCGACAAAATGATTTATAGAAATTGAATGTCCCGTTTACGAGAATGAATGGAATTTCAACCTAATACCATCGTGAATATAACTCAGCTGCAATCCCAATGCCTTTCACAGAAGGTCTTTCTAGCAACAGAATAGTAAGATATCACATTTGGCGTTTTGGAAAACTTCCCAGATTTCGTGCTAAAAGGAGGGACGGAACATAGCCTTAACATACCTTTCCAACGAACGTCCAATTGCCAAAAGTTCCTACATAAAAGTTGTTCCTTACGTCCTAAGCTTCGTAATGACTTTATATACGCAGCTTAAAGATACCTATAAATAGTCAAAAATTCAGCATTAATGACCAAATTCGGCAAGGAGCAGTTACGCGAGGAAATGTCCGTAAAACTTCGTAAAAATGACAATAAAAGAGCTCCAAAATTATTACCTAAACACACCAGATGCAAAACAACAATACCAGCAAGAACACCACCTTTTTTTACAGCCCAAAAACAGCTCCAAACACAGCTAATACGAGGGAAAAACAATTGCAAAGCGTAAGACACGCATTTCTAGACATGGGGACGAATTTTAACGGTAAAAACGCGAAAAACTTACCTAAATCACTTAGAGAGCCCTTGGGAGCTTTATCTTCAGTTTCACACTGGTTTGGGACGAAAATGGCTTATTTTTGAGATTTAAAATGTCAAAATAGCCGACATTAAGTTGGGTCAACCCGACCCGGCCCATGACCTGGTTTCCAGCTCGGGCAGTCTCGGTAAAACGATCGTAACTCTTTATTCTGAGGTCGGTTTGATGCGCAATTTTGTTTGGACCTTCTAACTCCTCATAGTTCGGGATATATGAGCTGATACATTTGACCCAAATTTAAGAAGATTTCATAAAGAAACTTACGGTAACATTGGCCAACCTTTATCTTGCAACTTTCTTGATTCCAAAACATAATGTATGACCTTTGTGCTATTAAAATAGCTTAAATAAATCCATTATTAGCAAATTATAAACTTTTAGTCCTATCCGAAAAAGTTAAACCTAATTTAAACCTTCTGAAAATGGCGAGGTGCCACTCGGGCCATTTCTTTAATCCCGAACGTGCATTTAGGGTATTCCTTTGGCTTGAAAATTTAGGTCCTTGACATTACCACTTATTGGCAACCGTATTATCCTTAGATTCTATCCAAAGTCATATATATCTTATATGACACACCACCCTATATATATATATATAAGGAAGACGAGGAACACAGGGTTTCACAGTCTCCTCCCTAAGAACATTCGTCCGCAAATGTATCTAAACAACGTCTTGGTTGCACTATTAACTCTTGAAATGTGACTTTTGAGGATATACCTTTTATTCCTCCAATCCATAAATCAACTTTGAAAGAAAAAAGAAAATTCTAATTATAAGCTTTGTATAGCTATCTCCTGATGATCCATATAAAGTATTCCCCCAACTCATTTAAAATTTAAGTTACTGTAGAAAGATGACTGCCAACTTTTCAAATATGACTCACCTTAATTTGTAAATAGCTGGGGGTGCTTCTTCTTCATTTCCTCTTCTGCTTCCCAAGTCATTTCCTCAATATTTTTGTTCCGCCACAACACTTTCACGAAGACCATTTTTCATTTTGAAGCTTTCTAATTTTACCTCATCATAAGTTAAGTCTTCCGCAATGGGGGTATCCTTAATGTGAGTGATACACGAAGGATCCCTAATGTACTTCCCTAACATAGATACATGAGACCCTGGATAGACTTCCCTCAATTCTAAAGGAAAATTAAACTCGCATGTTACCTTGCTAATTTCTCTAATAACCTTATACGGTCCAACATATCTAGGACTGAGCTTTCCTATCTTTCCAAACCGCATGATTCCCTTCATAGGAGATACCTTTAAGAAGACCCAATCTTCTACATCAAACTCTAAGTCTCATTGTCGAACATCTGCATAAGACTTCTGCTGATTCTGGGCCCTTTGCGGTAATCTCTAATAGGTTTCTTTTTTTTTTTCGTTTCTTGTAGAACTAGATTAGGGTCTAGCAACTTTTTCCTCCCCATCTACAAACTAATCAGTCGGTGACCTACATCTTCTCCCGTATAGTGCTCCCTAAGGGTCCATGTGAATACTAGCATGGAAGTTATTATTATAAGCAAACTCAATAAGAGGTAGATGATCATCCCAGTTTCCTTTAATGTCTAGCATATAGGCACGTAACATATCCTCAACAGTTTGGACGGTATGCTCTGCTTGCCCCAACAATTTGTGGATGAAAAGCAGTGCTAAGATTCACCTGAGTGCCCAGACCCTTCTGAAAAGACTTCCAAAAATGAGCGGTAAATTGAGCCCCTCAATCAGATATAATAGATAATGGAACTCCATGAAGGCGAATAATCTCTTGAATGTAAAGCTTAACATAATCCTCCGCTGAATATGTCGTTCTTACTGGCAAGAAATGAGTAGATTTTGTCAACCGATCAATGATTGCCCAAATAGAATCATACCTGCGTGGAGTACGAGGCAAACCAGTGATGAAGTCCATATTTATCATGTCCCATTTCCATAGCAGAAGCTCAATATACTGAGCTAGGCCTCCAGGTCTTTGATGTTCTGCTTTAACTTGTTGACAATTTGGACATTGGGCTACCATCTCTACAATATCCCTTTTCATGCCATTCGACTAATAGATTTGCCGAAGGTCCTGATACATTTTTGTTGCTCCTGGGTGGGTTGAATATCTAGAATAATGGGCCTTAGAAAGAATTCTGGCACAGAGTCCTCCGATATTTGGCACACATAAGCGGCCTTGGTACCTAAGGACTTCATCTCAAGTTAGCTCAATTAGAGGATGTCGATGTTGTGGAACACTTTCCCTCAATATCATAAGTTTAGGATCCTCATGTTGTTACTCTCTTACCTCAGTAGCAATGGAAGATTCAATTGTATTTTGAACAATCACACCTCTACCTTTTGCATCTGCTAATCGCACCTGCAAACTAGTTAGCTGACGTAAATCATTTTTCATTTCAACCTTATCAGCTTCAGCATGACTTAGACTTCCAATAGACTTTCGGCTAAGTGCATCAGCAACAACATTAGCTTTACCGAGGTGGTACAAAATGTCAACATCATAATCTTTTAATAATTCTAGCCACCTTCTTTGTCATAGGTTCAACTCCTTCCACTTGAATAAATATTAGAGGCTCTGGTGGTCGGTAAAAACATCAAGATGAACTCTGTATAGATAATGTCACCAAATTTCTTTTTTTTGGGCCAAAACAACAGCGGCAAAGTCAAGACCATGGATAGGATAGTTTTGTTCATGCTTTTGCAACTATTTGGAAGCATATGCAATAAACCTACCACGCTGCATAGGAACACAACCTAGGCCAATTATCAAGGCATCACGATATACAATGTAGCCTTTGGTTCCATCTAGAATAGTCAGACTAGATGCGGTGGTAAGCCTTTTCTTTAGCTCTTGAAAACTATGTTCCCATGATTCAGTCTACTGAAACTTAGTTTCTTTATACGCCAACCTCGTTAGTGGTGTATAGGTAGTGGAGAATCCCTCAACAAACCTCCTATAATATCCTGCCAAGCCCAAAAAGCTATGGACCGTTGTCGGATTCAAGGGTTTCGGCCAGACCATTACTGCTTCAATTTCCTGGTCATCGACCTTGATACTATTGCTAGTAATCACATGGCCACGAAAAGCTGTAGAAGTTAATCAAGATTCACATTTGGAGAATTCAACATATAACCTGTTGTCCTAAAGAGTCTGTAATATAACTCGCAAGTGGTCTGCATGGTCAGCTCCTGACTCATCTTAAATATTTCCTTTGGAATATCAACATCCCTGACTCGTAGCTGGTAGTATCTGGGTCACAAGTAACTCTTTGAAAAACCATCCATCCACATAAAAGGATACTTATTCTTGATAGTGAATTTTTAGCTATCTATAACCGGTACACATCCGTAAAGAGCCATCTTTCTTTCAAGCAAAGAGCATTGGAGCACCCCATGGAGATGTGCTTGGTCTAATAAGGTCTTTATCAAACAAGCCCATCAGTTATTCCTTCAAGTATCTTAGCCCTACAGGAGCCATTCCTTAGGGAGGAATAGATATAGACTCCATATCACGAAGAACATCTGTAACAAAATTGAGATCCCTTTTGGGGGGATCCCTTGAAGCTTATCAGAAAATATTATCGAGAATTCATTCACAGTAGGGACTGATGAAAGGGCCAGTTGCTAATAAAATATCTTGTCCTCCCATGATGGTAACATGCACTTAAACCCTTTCTAAACTGCCTAGTATGAAGGTTACTGCATTATGTACATGGGGGAGTAGGATGTCTCATTTGTGTAGAACGCTTCTATCGATGGCTATCAAGCTGGCCTAAACTCTGCCCCAGCCCTGTCTGAATATAACAATCAAATTGCTGGCCCTGCATTTATGGTAGGAAACTACCTACTGACAGAGGTGGATATCGATGAAAAGGAGGCCTAAAATCACCCCGTGGCTCCCTATAAGACTCCATAGTGCAAGCCCTCTTATTCTTCTCCCTATCTCTACGGGCATCCCGAATTCAAGGAGAAAATCCTTTGTAGTCTGAGCAAAAGCCTGAATACAAGAAATATCTACACTATTTTGTAAAGAGGCTATCCTGTAGTTTCTGATCAAATGATCCCCCAAACCATCTAAGTCATGATGAACTCTAGCACTCATGATACATACAATATTTGGTGCATACCTAGTCAAAGAATTAAACCTAATGCTATACTCCCTTACACTCATATCCCCCTGCCTCAAGCTGATAAACTGGTCAAGACTAGCCTCCCGCACCTCCCGTGGTAAGTAATGAGCTAAAAATGCCTCAAAGAAGTCCTCCCACTCGTCTGGCGGAGCATTAGGCCCTCTGGATCTCTCCCACTCCTCGTACCACAAGATGGAAACATCACGTAGTTGAAAAGAAGCCAACTCCACTACCTCAGTGACTCAGGCATGCATCACCCTCAATACTCTATATATATGGTCTGTAAAGTCCTGAAGATCCTCAGTGGGATTGGACCCTATAAATACTGGAGGGGCCAATTGATGAAACTCTCGTACCTTTGAGCTTTCTGTTTTATCCCTTCTGGTGTTTTCTCTCACCTTTAGTTGTCTCTCATGAATTAAAACCATCATAGTTAGTAGCTGAATAGCCTCCTTCATCCCCTGATTCCCAATCTCTAATAGGGCTTGGGGTACTATATCTCCTTGGGCCCTAACAACTGCTGGTGAATCTGTTACTATGGGCATTGGAGGCTCCCTACGTGCCTCAATAGGAAAAATATATCTTCTTTACCAAGCAAGACATGATTGGTACCTTATCTCGGATCCATACTTATCTCATGTTGTGCCATCTCCTTAGCATAGGTAACCCATTAAATAAGAACAACATAACATGATATAGATTTTATATGTTCCTATAGCTTTGCTCTATAGCACGATTTATAAGTGAAAGAAACGTAACCATCCCTCAATGCCTTGTAGCCTCCTGATTATACGTATGGTGCACAACATACCCATAAGAAGAACTCTACTAGACACGACATTGTGGACTCCCCGAGACACGACCTGCTCTGATACCATATTTGTCACGCCCCAAAGAGAGGGGAGGTGTGACTGGCGCCCGATACTGTTATTGGCCGGGTAAGACACTAAACATGCTAGTGAACTAACTAGGGACTAGAAGAAAATCGGGCAGCATAACGTCTAAAAGACTAAGCCTGGACATTTTAGGTCATGACCTAGTCAACAGTAAATCACGTACATTAAGAGAAGTAAACCCAAACAATAATACTAGCTAACCGATAAGGCTGCTACCACAGAGGTACAGGCACACACCATATATACATGCCAATCTTATGAATGGAGACTGAAAGACACAAAAGGACCAACCCACAATAACATGTCCACAATAGCCTCTATGAGAATCACTAACACTGTCGGGACAGGGCCCCGACATACCCAACTGTACAACAAAAAGTAAACATCCTGTGAAAGCTCCAGGAAGAGATGGAGCTTACCAACTCATAGCTGAATGGAGCTCCTAGTGGAGGGGTAAATCAGAACCCCTAACTGAACCTGCACGCACAAAATAAAATGCAGCGTCCCCATACAAAGGGACGTCAGTACAAATGAACATGTACTGGTATATAAGGCAGGAAGTAAAATCATAGATAACCATAGTAAAAAGGTTAATAGAAATACCACCTGTAACCAAAACTCAAGTAGCCTTAATGGCCAATAAGCCACCTCCTAGTGATAAAAAAATGCATGGTATGTTTGAGTATCGCATGTCGTGAATACATATATATATATAGATGCAAGTGCATGACATACCCAACCAAATGTTGGCACTGGTGGTCCTTCCCGGTAGCTAACCGACATCGTATCTTCCATCCTGTGGCCATCTGTACCATATACATATATATAGTTGGGCAAATAGGCCCCATACCTTCGATTATAGCTCGAAGTCCATGCATAACGTGCAATGTATGATATGAATGTTGAATGCACATAGTAAGCCATAGCAAGAACTTAGCCAATCTTGGCTCATCGGTACACTTATTCTCATAGCATCATAATCTTTGTCATTTAGCTAATCTTGGCTCATTGGTACACTTATTCTCATAACATCATAATCGTTGTCATAGCATATACATATGGCTCGTGGAATCATACATGTCCTTTTTAACCAGTTTGGGAACTTAACCCAATATTTAAAGTGAAGCCATAACTTCGAAAATGTTCATAAAGGTGCTTTACATAATGATTATAATTGGTCCCATGTCAATTAGTAAAAGAATGTATTTAAATAGGATCAAGTGCCTTAGTAGTTTAGACAGGAGTATTTCACTTGAAAATATTGGAAACCAACGCGTTACTTGTTAAATTCTTCAATTACATTTTTGTATAGAAGAAGGACTGATTTTGAATACTACATTCCCTTTGCATTCTACATTTATTTTAATGGCACTATACCAAGAAGAGCAACGTCTCGAACATATGAATAGGTAGCCAGGAAACCGACAAAATGATTTATAGAAATTGAATGTCCCATTTAAGAGAATGAATGGAACTTCAACCTAATACCATCGTGAATATAACTCAGCTTCAATCCCAATCCCTTTCACAGAAGGTCTTTCTAGCAACAGAATAGTAAGATATCACATTTGACATTTTGGGAAACTTCCCGGATTTCGTGCTAAAAGGAGGGACGGAACTTAGCCTTAACATACCTTTCTAACGAACGTCCAATTGCCAAAAGTTCCTTCATGAAAGTTGTTCCTTATGTCCTAAGCTTCGCAACGACTATATATACGCAGCTTGAAGACCCCTATAAGTAGTCAAAAATTCAGCATTAATGACCAGATTCGGCAAGGAGCATTTACACGAGTAAATGTCCGTAAAACTTCGTAAAAATGACCGTAAAGGAGCTCCAAAATTATTACCTAAACACACCGGATGCAAAACAACAATACCAACAAGAACACCACTTTTTTTACAGCCCAAAAACAACTCCAAACACAGCTAATACGAGGGAAAAACAATTGCAAAGGGTAAGGCATACATTTCTAGGCACAGGGACGAATTTTAACGGTAAAAATGCGAAAAACTTACCTAAATCACTTAGAGAACCCTTGGGAGCTTTATCTTCAGTTTCACACTGGTTTGGGACGAAAATGGCTTATTTTTGAGCTTTAAAATGTCAAAATAGCCGACATTAAGTTGGGTCAACACGACTCGGCCCATGACCCGGTTTCCAGCTCGGGCAGTCTCGGTAACGGTCGTAACTCTTGATTCTGAGGTCGGTTTGATGCGCGGTTTTTTGTGTTTCAAATTAGACTCATAGATCTACAATTTGATAGGTCATGGACCTTCTAACATCTTATTGTTTTGGAGATATGAGCTGATACATATGACCCAAATTTAAGAAGGATTTCATAAAGAAACTTACGGTAACTTTGGCCAACCTTTATCTTTCAACTTTCTTGATTCCAAAACTTAATGTATTACCTTTATTCTATTAAAATAGGTTAAAGAAATCCATTATTAGCAAATTATAAACTTTTAGTCCCATCCAAAAAGTTAAACCTAATTTAAACCTTCCGAAAACGGCGAGGTACAACTCAGGCCATTTCTTTAATCCCGAACGTGCATTTAGGGTATTCCTTTGGCTTAAAAATTTAGGTCCTTGACGTTACCACTTATTGGCTGTAAGGACCCGGAATTTTGTACGGCCTCTCAAAAGTGTGAAAATTGGTTGCGGAAAAGTTTTGGACCAAGGTGGCACTTCATTGGAGCCATTACGGTCCGTGTGAGGTGGCACGGCCTGTGAGGTCATCTGTAAAGCTTCCGTAGTGTTATATTTCTAAGTACGGGACTTTCGTGCTCAAGATAAGTTCACTTTAAATCCTTCAATTCAAGCTTATGTATGTTGTTTAAGATAATCAAGGGTCTCCTGTAGCAAGTCAAGTTCAAAGGAATTCCCTTGGCTAAATTATTCTCAAGTACCGATAGAAGGACCAACTTTAAATAGGAATATCTCTTAGCGCAAAATGAACTGGGTGGCCCATGACATATCAAATCGAAGCTCTTTGAATCATCTTTCCAACGCATCCAGTCTCACCTCATTCCGAGTTTGGAGCAAGGAGTTATGCCCGTTTTTGTAAGACTTGTCTGCGCTAGACGGGAGCCTTGACGGACCGTGAAGCCAACCGTGTCAAGGCCCTTGTAAAATTTAAAGATCCATTTCATTAAGGTGTTTTTGATACTTTGATTCATCCCCAAGGCTTTTTATGACCCTTAAAACCCTTTTTACATTCCTAAACTTCTCCGACACTAAACCCAAGGGTTATTCATATGATTCGATAGAAGGGTCAATTTTAAATCATCATATCTCTTAGCACAAAATGAACTAGATGTCTTACAATATATCAAATTAGAACTCTTTAAATTTTCTTTCCAACGCACCTAGTTTCCCCTAATTCCGAGCTCGGACCAAGGAGTTATGCTCGTTTTCGTTCAGCCTATCCGTGCAGGCAAGCCATATGGCCAGCTACACGGACCGTGTGGCCGCAAATGGCCAGTGAGGCTGGAGTGGCCTATGATTTTGTTTGCCAAATTGTGTTCTAAGTGTGTCTCCTTCCTTGGTACCTTCATACGGACCCTTGTACGGCCCGTGAAGCATCACACGGTCCGTACGACCTTCCGTAGGAAGCCCTTGGCTTGAAACAGTCACTGAAAATTCTAAGTATGGTCACACTGGACCTGTAAACTGTTCGTGTGAAGCCACACGGACCGTTTACTGAACCGTGTGGCTCAGACAGACCAATTTTTGGGTCCGTTTCAGTAATGACATTTTTGAAATATTAGCTTATTCCAATGAAACTTTGGTCATTTCCCACCTCTCCTAAGCTCCCTATATAAGTGAGACTACACCAAATTTCAGCCATTCTCTCATTTCACTCCTCTCACTAAGACTTTACTCCTTCAAGACTCTCCAACATCTCACTAGGATTCATCAAGCTAAGACCCTCATTTGAAGTCCATTCCTCTTAGTGTTGTCTTCAATCAGGTATATGGCTTTGATTCTTGGTTCCTTTCAATCAAGAAGACCCAAGTCTCTTTTAAAACTATTTTATACACTTGTCTACCTAAAAATGAGAAGATTCTACTACTTGATCTTTATATCTTGAACTATGCATGTGCTATTTAATATTCTGAATTTTGAGTTATGTTAAGTTTTACTATGATTCACTACTTGGATTATGGAATTATGAACATGCATGTCCCTTTGAAGATGTTATTTTGCATGGGTGATATTGTAATGACCCATAATATCATTTCTAGAATTAGTCCTCCTGACTTTCTAAAATATCCTTCTCAAAAAAAAATTTACCGGGTAAATTCAGATAACTAGTTTAATTGGAGGACTAAATTGATAACTTATCTTATATATTAAAATCAGTTAAGAGGACTTAATTCTTCTATGATAACCTAATTAAATTAGAAAAAGAAAGAGGGAGAGCACAGGGACGAGTACGGCGCCATTAAAAGTAGGTATGTACATTACCTTTAATGTTATAATTTCTTCTTAAAAAGAATGAGTAAGGATCTGCAACAATGTTGGTAAATGGTAACATAGGAAATATAATATTCTTATTATATGTTGGGTGGCGTGCGTGTGTCTTTTGATAAAGAGCTTTGCATCAGTTGTAAGTTCTTTTGGAATTAGAGCTACAGTGGTGTGCATAGTACATATATTTGTTTTCTTAGGAGATTTATATCAAGCAAAGGTGCTGAATTTTTTTGCTGCAGTGAAGAATATGCGTCGTTACGAAAATTCTTTTTTTTCTTTTCGTTTCTATAGAGATTCTTGTGACCATTAAATAGTAGCTGTAAGGTACAAAAAAAAATATCACTGGATTTGTGATGTTCGGAAGGAATTAAGACTTAATCCTAAGCTTGAAATTTTGGGAATTAACTATGGAATTGGTTAGTTTTTGGGTCTAGGCTAGACGTATAGCAATATGTGTATTGTTAGTTTGGAAATCTTATTGTGAATTATTATTTGTCTAGATCGTGGTATTACGGATTCTAATCGGAAAGGAAAGGCTCAAGTGTTAGAGTGATCGTGATTTGGCTAAGGCAAGTGAATTTCTTAACCTTTGTTAAGCATATAGAATCTTGTGCTTCCTATGTGAGGTGTTGATAGTGATTTTGAAATATGAATTGGTGTTGATGTTATTTTAGAACTATGTTGTTGTGAAATGTGCATTGTATTAAAAATTCGGTCATCTCCTCATCATAGTGTAAACCTGTCTATTACATTGATTTTTTTTTGTGTCAAATGTTATGTGAACTGAGAAAGAATAAGACTTAAAAAAAAAGATGTATCATTCGAGGGACGGGTCGCACGCCGCGACGGATATTATAAATCGAGGGACGGGTCGCACGCCGCGACAGATATATATATATGATTCGAGGGTCGGGTCGCACGCCACGACGGATGCACGGACTAAGAGTCCCCCATGGGTCCCAGACTGAGAGACAGCGGGTGTGTATCACTAGGTCAGACATGCATCATTCTACTTGACATTGCATTGCATTGCATTACACATTCTTATCATTTATGAGCTTGTCGGTGCCTTTTTGTGAAACTGGTGATAGGTGAACCGATTCCTGTGTTGATCTATGAATATTGGTGTGGTTACTGAGCTACATGTCATATACATTATGAATTATTATGTTGGACCGATGTTATGTGTGTTGTAGTTGTAGAGGTTCTGGCGGGGAGTTAGGAGTACTTGTATTTTGTATTGCTTAATGTGCGTTTAGTAGTTCACTTGTTGGGTACCGCGTTGTTTTTGGTACTCACCCTTGCTTCTACATTTGTGTAGGTTTTGAGCCCGGACTGTGAGTAGTATTTTCCTTGATCATCCGAGGCTTCTCAGGAGATTTAGAGAGGTAGCTGCTGTCATCTAGCTGACTCTCTTATCCTGTTTCCTTTCTGCTTTGTTCTGTTTGAGAAGAAAGACAGTTTCAGACTTTGTAATTCTTTGGATTTCTGTATGACTAGTGGCTTGTACACGTGACAACCAATCCTTGGGTGGTATTTAAGTTTTGTGAAGATTTCTCTTTTTAAGTATCTATTTTATTTAGTACTTCCGCACGTTATTTCGATATTCTTGTTGGGTTTAGGCTGACTTGTTCTGGTGGGTTTGAGCAAGTGCCATCACGTCCATTTTTGGGTCGTGACAGTTGGTATAAGAGCCCCAGGTTCATAGGTCTCACGTGCATACAAGCCGAGTCTAAGTAGAGTCTCAAGGATCGGTACGGAGACGTCTGTACTTATCTTTGAGAGGCTATAAAGTCTGTTTAGGAAATTTCTTTTTATTCACTCTCTCTTATCGTGCTTAAATTGTTCTTTAGTATTAAGTTGTGCCCGTGTTCATTTGACAGATGGCAAGGACTAGGGCTACTGTTGCTGGTGGTAGAGGTGGGGCAGCTCCTGAGAGAGTTGTTGAGGGCCCAGTTAGAGGTAGGGGAAGGGGCCGAACTAGAGGACGTGCCCGAGGAGCGACACGAGTTAGAGGGCAGGCTAGAGGGGCTCCTCTAGAGCCACAGATAGAGGTTGGTGAGGAGCAGGTTCCTTCAGAGCACGTAGCCTCACCTTTGCTGCAGGATACCTTACTGAGGGTGCTGAATGTACTTGAGAGTTTTGCTCCGAATGGTAACTCGACAGGCATGCCCGGCGGTTCTCAGACCGGAGGAGGGGCTCAGACTCCAGATCAGCATCAGGCTCCCATGGTTCGTGGTCCAGTAGAGCAGCCACCACTGGATCCTAGAGTTGAGATTGATCTTGCACCAGCTGATGAGGTTCGGGGTGCACCTGTGGCCACATTGACTGAGAATGAGCAGCGCTGCTATGAGAGGTTTAGGAAAATGAACCCACCTCAATTTCAGGGTGGGAGGACAGAGGATGCTCATGAGTTTCTGACTACTTGCAGAGAGCTGTTGGATACCGTCGGCTTAGCTGAGTCACACGGGGTTCGATATGTTACTCTTCAGCTCCGTGGGCATGCTAGAGAATGGTGGAGGACATATTCAGGATCTTTGCCAGTGGGATCTTCCACAGTGTGTTGGGAGATGTTCTCTAGTGCTTTTTGTGATCGATTTGTCCCTTGGAGTGTGAGGGAGGAGAGCCGCTTGAGGTTTGAGAGCCTGAGGCAGGGCGGCCTATTAGTCACCGAGTATGAGACCCATTTCTGTCAGTTATCTAGACATGCGGCAGCCATTATTCCAGATGAAACAGAGAAAGTTCGTAGGTTTGTGAGAGGATTGACCTATTCTATCCGACAGGCAGTGTTTAGAGTATCTAGGGATGGAGCTTCTTTTCAGTCTGTTGTGAGTGCGGCCAAGGAGGCAGAGCTGATGGAGAGAGAAGAGTTCGGGGACCCCAAGAGGGCCCGTGGGTCCGGTCAGTTTTCTGGTACCTCATTTGGAGGTAGAGGGCCCTATAGGGGAAGTGACTCGTCCCAGCGTCGAGGGCCAGTTCATGCATCATTACCTACTCCTAGGGGTGGTCAGGCACATCATGGATCTCATAGTACGGGTCATGACTTGTATGGTTCTCAGCAACGATCAACAGGGCGAGACATCTATAGTAGTTCTTCAGGATCAGCACATCCGTCCCAGAGTCAGAGATGTTGTTATAGTTGTAGAGATCCTGATCACTTGAGACGACAGTCTCCCTTATTAAGAGGACAAGGAGGGACCCATCCCAGATCTTCGGTTCAGACTAGACCACCTACCCCACCACCATACAGGGGGCGAGACAGAGATCAGACAGCTAGAGGTGGCCACAATTCAGGCAGAGGGGCGAGTGGTGCCAGAGTTCCGCAGGGTAGGGGTAGAGGCGTTGCTCAGACAGGTGGTGGTAGGGGATCACAGTGTTATGCATTCCCGGGGAGGCCCGAGGCAGAGGCTTCTGATGCAGTTATCACAGGTATTATCCCGGTTTGTCATCGACCTGCGTATGTATTGTTTGATCCTGGATCCACCTATTCTTATGTGTCCTCCTACTTTTCATCTGGATTTTATTTACTATGTGATCATATGCCTGTTCCTATCCATGTTTCCACACCGGTAGGTGAGCCCTTAGTGGTGGATCGAGTGTATCGATCCTGTCTTGTTTCTCTGGTTGGGTATGATACTTGGGTAGATATGAGTATTCTGGAGATGGTAGACTTCGATGTTATCTTGGGAATGGATTGGCTTTCTCCTTACCATGCTATTCTTGATTGCTATGCAAAAACAGTGACCTTAGCCATGCCCGGTGTACCAAAGATTGAGTGGAAGGGTGACAGTGGTTCTTATCCTAGAAAAGTTATTTCCTATATCCATGCTCAGAAATTAATTGATAGAGGGTGTCTGTCTTACTTGGCTTTCATTCGAGATACCAGTGTTGAACCAACTCCTATGGAGTCTATTCCTGTGGTTCGGGAGTTTGTCGATGTGTTTCCTACTGACCTTCCAGGTGTCCCTCCCGATAGGGATATTGACTTTCCTATTGATCTAGAGCCAGGCAATAAGCCCATATCCATTCCTCCATATAGAATGGCTCCAGCTGAACTAAAAGAACTAAAGGAGCAACTTCAAGATTTGCTGAGCAAAGGGTTTATTCGTCCTAGTGTGTCACCATGGGGTGCCCCCGTCTTATTTGTGAAAAAGAAAGATGGGTCTATGAGGATATGTATTGATTACAGACAGTTGAACAAGGTGACTGTCAAGAACAAGTACCCTCTTCCCCGTATTGATGACTTGTTTGATCAACTTCAGGGAGCGGCTCTGTTTTCTAAGATTGACTTAAGGTCTGGTTATCATCAGCTGAGGATTAGAGCATCAGATATTCCTAAGACAGCTTTCCGAACTCGTTATGGCCATTATGAATTTTTGGTGATGTCCTTCGGGTTGACTAACGCCCCTGCAGCATTCATGGAGTTGATGAATAGGATGTTTCATCCGTACTTAGATTCTTTTGTGATAGTATTCATTGATGATATTTTGATATATTCCAAGACTGAGGCTGATCATGTTCGTCACTTGAGAATGGTGCTACAGAGGTTGAGGGAGGAAAGGTTATTTGCAAAATTCTCCAAGTGTGAGTTCTGGCTTGATTCAGTGGTATTCCTAGGGCATGTGGTGTCCAAAGAGGGGATCAGAGTGGACCCGGCTAAGGTTGAGGCGGTTAGAGGTTGGACACGGCCTACATCAGCTACCGAGATTCGCAGTTTTGTGGGGTTAGCTGGGTATTATCGGCGGTTTATTCAGGGTTTTTCTTCTATTGCAGCTCCATTGACTAGATTAACTCAGAAGAACGTAGCCTTTCATTGGTCCGATGAGTGTGAGGAGAGCTTCCAAAAGCTCAAGACTTTGTTGACTTCAGCTCCCATTTTGACACTACCGGAGACAGGTGTGGACTTTACGGTGTATTGTGATGCTTCAGGAGTTGGTTTAGGTGGTGTGTTGATGCAAAAGGGGAAAGTGATTGCCTATGCCTCTAGACAGTTGAAGGTTCATGAGAAGAATTATCCTACCCATGACTTGGAGCTAGCGGCTGTGGTTTTTGTGCTTAAGTTGTGGCGTCATTACTTATATGGTGTACATTGTGAGGTCTTCACTGATCATAGGAGTCTTCAATATATTTTCAATCAAAAGGATCTGAACTTAAGGCAGTGTAGGTGGATTGAGTTGCTAAAAGACTATGATTTGACCATTTTATATCATCCGGGGAAGGCTAATGTGGTGGCTGATGCCTTGAGTAGAAAGACTTCTAGCATGGGGAGTCTAGCTGCCATTCGAGTTGAGGAGCGACCAATGGCAGGGATGTCCAGCGTCTAGCTAATGTCCTAGTCAGGTTACAGCTTTCGGATGAGGGTGGTGTACTTGCTTTCATTGAGGCTCGTTGTTCCTTGATGGACCAGATTCGAGATCTCCAGTTTGAGGATGAAAAGTTGTGTCTCATCAGAGACAAGGCGATTAGAGGAGAGGCTAAGGAAGCGACACTTGATCCTGATGGTGTCTTGAGGATTGGGGGTCGAATTTGTGTGCCTAAGGTAGGTGACTTGATTAGAGTGATCATGGATGAGGCTCATTGTGCTCGTTATTCCATTCATCCAGGAGCAGTGAAGATGTATCATGACCTGAGTCAGCATTACTGGTGGTGTGGCATGAAAAAGGACATCTCAGATTTTGTGTCCAAATGTTTAACTTGTCAGCAGGTTAAGTGTGAGCACCAGCGGCCTGGAGGTGAGTTACAGAGGATGCCCATTCCTACATGGAAGTGGGAGCGTATCACCATGGATTTTGTGGTGGGTTTGCCCACTACTGTGGGTGGTTATGACTCTATCTGGGTAGTTGTGGATCGATTGACTAAGTCTGCCCATTTCATTCCTGTCAAGGTTAAGTATACAGCGGAGAAGTTGGCTGAGCTTTACATCAGTCAGATAGTTAGATTGCATGGTGTGCCTGTTTCTATCATTTCAGATCGGGGTTCACTCTTCACTTCACATTTTTGGAGGGCCTTGCAGCACGGTCTAGGCACTCAGTTGGATATGAGTTCAACATTTCACCCTCAGACAGATGGACAGTCTGAGCGGACGATTCAGGTGTTGGAGGACATGCTTCGAGCGTGTGTGATCGATTTTGGTTCCCGATGGGACCAACATTTGCCCTTAGCGGAGTTTGCCTATAATAATAGTTATCACTCCAGTATACGGATGGCTCCATTCGAAGCCTTGTATGGTAGATGGTGTAGATCTCCGATTGGTTGGTTTGATTCTGCTGAGATGGACTCATTAGATGCAGACTTCCTTAGGGATGCTATGGAGCAGGTCCGTATGATTCAGGGTAGGTTGTTGACCGCTCAGAGTCGACAGAAGAGTTATGCAGATAGGAGGGTTCGAGCTCTAGAGTTTATGGTGGGCGATCATGTTTGGCTTAGAGTGTCACCTATGAAGGGTGTTATGCGGTTCGGTAAGAAGGGAAAGCTTAGCCCCCGATTTATTGGTCCATTTGAGATTTTAGAGCGAGTTGGAGAGGTGGCGTATAGATTAGCCTTGCCACCTAGCTTGTCATCCGTGCATCCTGTGTTTCATATCTCCATGCTTCGGAAGTATGTGCCCGATGAGTCTCATACCCTTTCATTTGATTCGGTGGTGTTGAGTCCAGACTTGTCGTTTGAGGAGGAGCCTATAGCTATTTTGGATAGGGAGGTTCGAAAGCTTAGAAACAAAGAGATTGCTTCCGTAAAGGTGCAATGGAAGAATCATCCAGTTAGAAAGGCAACTTGGGAGACAGAGTCTGACATGCGTGCTAAATATCCTCATCTTTTCGAAGCTTCAGGTACTTTCTTTTACCTTATGTTCGAGGACGAACAAGATTTTTAGTGGTGGATAATGTAATGACCCATAATATCGTTTCTAGAATTAGTCCTCCTGACTTTCTAAAATATCCTTCTCAAAAAAAAATTTACCGGGTAAATTCAGATAACTAGTTTAATTGGAGGACTAAATTGATAACTTATCTTATATATTAAAATCAGTTAATAGGACTTAATTCTTCTATGATAACCTAATTAAATTAGAAAAAGAAAGAGGGAGAGCACAGGGACGAGTACGGCGCCATTAAAAGTAGGTATGTACATTACCTTTAATGTTATAATTTCTTCTTAAAAAGAATGAGTAAGGATCTGCAACAATGTTGGTAAATGGTAACATAGGGAATATAATATTCTTATGATGTGTTGGGTGGCGTGCGTGTGTCTTTTGATAAAGAGCTTTGCATCAGTGGTAAGTTGAAATCTAAAGAAAAGTCAAACTAGCCTTTTGGAATTAGAGCTATAGTGGTGTGCATAGTACATTTATTTGTTTTCTTAGGAGATTTATATCAAGCAAAGGTGCTGAATTTTTTTGCTGCAGTGAAGAATATGTGTCGTTACGAAAATTATTTTTTTTTCTTTTCGTTTCTATAGAGATTCTTGTGACCATTAAATAGTAGCTGTAAGGTACAAAAAAAATATCACTGGATTTGTGATGTTCGGAAGGAATTAAGACTTAATCCTAAGCTTGAAATTTTGGGAATTAACTATGGAATTGGTTAGTTTTTGGGTCTAGGCTAGACGTATAGCAATATGTGTATTGTTAGTTTGGAAATCTTATTGTGAATTATTATTTGTCTAGATCGTGGTATTACGGATTCTAATCGGAAAGGAAAGGCTCAAGTGTTAGAGTGATCGTGATTTGGCTAAGGCAAGTGAATTTCTTAACCTTTGTTAAGCATATAGAATCTTGTGCTTCCTATGTGAGGTGTTGATAGTGATTTTGAAATATGAATTGGTGTTGATGTTATTTTAGAACTATGTTGTTGTGAAATGTGCATTGTATTAAAAGTTCGGTCATCTCCTCATCATAGTGTAAACCTGTCTATTACATTGATTTTTTTTTGTCAAATGTTATGTGAACTGAGAAAGAATAAGACTTAAAAAAAAAGATGTATCATTCGAGGGACGGGTCGCACGCCGCGACGGATATTATAAATCGAGGGACGGGTCGCACGCCGCGACAGATATATATATGATTCGAGGGTCGGGTCGCACGCCGCGACGGATGCACGGACTAAGAGTCCCCCATGGGTCCCAGACTGAGAGACAGCGGGTGTGTATCACTAGGTCAGACATGCATCATTCTACTTGACATTGCATTGCATTGCATTACACATTCTTATCATTTATGAGCTTGTCGGTGCCTTTTTGTGAAACTGGTGATAGGTGAACCGATTCCTGTGTTGTTGATCTATGAATATTGGTGTGGTTACTGAGCTACATGTCATATACATTATGAATTATTATGTTGGACCGATGTTATGTGTGTTGTAGTTGTAGAGGTTCTGGCGGGGAGTTAGGAGTACTTGTATTTTGTATTGCTTAATGTGCGTTTAGTAGTTCACTTGTTGGGTACCGCGTTGTTTTTGGTACTCACCCTTGCTTCTACATTTGTGTAGGTTTTGAGCCCAGACTGTGAGTAGTATTTTCCTTGATCATCCGAGGCTTCTCAGGAGATTTAGAGAGGTAGCTGCTGTCATCTAGCTGACTCTCTTATCCTGTTTCCTTTCTGCTTTGTTCTGTTTGAGAAGAAAGACAGTTTCAGACTTTGTAATTCTTTGGATTTCTGTATGACTAGTGGCTTGTACACGTGACAACCAATCCTTGGGTGGTATTTAAGTTTTGTGAAGATTTCTCTTTTTAAGTATCTATTTTATTTAGTACTTCCGCACATTATTTCGATATTCTTGTTGGGTTTAGGCTGACTTGTTCTGGTGGGTTTGAGCAAGTGCCATCACGTCCATTTTTGGGTCGTGACAGATATCTACTACATTTTCATATGAATTTTATTATGGATTTCTTAGTCTTTACATTATATTACTAATTTGGATATACTCTCATTACCCATGCCATTCCTACACCATGCATTGCATCACATTCATGACATTGATACATGGAAATTTTGGAAATGTGGGGTTAAGCCCAATTTTGTCCTAAAAAGGAATTATAATGTGATTTTTGTTATGACATGGGATATGACAAGAAGGTGATCACTGGTATGACTATGATTATGGCTCTTGGAGCATCTTGGGTGTTTACATCATGAGTGTTTACAACATCTTGTATCTTGGCTCTTTGAGCATCTAGGGTGTTTACACCATGAGTGTTTACACCATCTTGTATCTTGGCTCTTTGAGCATCTTGGGTGTTTACACCATCTTGTACTTGGCTCTTGGAGCATCTTGGGTGCTTGCACCATTTTGGTATATGTGTAGATGAGTTATTCCTTGCATGAGTATTATGATCATAATTTTGTGATTTGGCATTTGAGCCTACTTGTGCATTTGACATTTTGAAAAGGATATTTGACTCTCTATCGAAAGCATATGTATATATATAAGTATTCTTGTGGGATGTGTACTTAGCACCGATGGATTTGGGGAGTTAGGGATATCCCCAAGGTCCCTCTCCCTTTCCTTGAACTATGTGGCAGCATAGGGACGTTGCCATTACCGTAAGTAGGGGTCGCCCGCAAGGAATGGTTATTCGTATTTATGTTATGAAAAATCCTTCCGAAAGTAGGGGTTGTGCGTAAGGAAGGTGGCCATCCACTGAAAGTAGGGGTTGCCCGTAAGGTGTGATGTAGATTACCCTTGGCAAGTAATCTTCTCTCTGCCGATGGGAGGTCCAAATCGGTCCAATTCGTGTAATAGCTTGCATGGATTGAGTTTGCCGGTTATAGTTCATCCCCGTTATATAGGAGCATTATCGCATTGCACGCATCATGAATTCCATGACATCTTGTATATTAAATTCTATTGCTTATATGTTCTTGTATATTATGTGCCATTGACATCTAACATGATTATGCAGGTCCAGTAAGCCATATACATTGCATACGCGCATACTTAGTACATTCAAACGTACTAACGCATACTCTATGCCTACATGATTTTACCATGTAGGGTCCGAGCAGTTTTAGCATCAGCCACAAGATGATTAGACTCTCTTGAGGATACTTCTGTGGTGAGCCCCGTCTTTCGAGGGCGAGCTTTTGTTCTTGTGTTTCTTATGTATATATGTTGTTGAGGGTGAGCCCGGAACTTGTCCGTGCCCCTATTCCTTAACTAGAGGCATATGTTGGGTGTTTGTGCACACACAAAAAAAACCTTGTTATTTTGTTTAACTTATAAGAGTTGCTCTTGTGGGACTTGAATTTCCGTTATTTAATCATTTGTCTTTAAAAGTTCTTGAACCAAGCTTCGTATATTTTTCTAAAATTTTGAGGCTTGTTTGGGGATTCTCGGGTTCCCATTCGCCGTGTCACATGAAGGCCCCCACCCCTGGTCGTGACCAAAGGTGGTATCAGAGCCCTAGGTTTATAATGGTCCTCAGAGCCCAACATGTCGCGTTGAATAGAGTCCTATTCATGGGTGTGAAGTGCACCATACGTATGAGTGGGAGGCTATGAAGACGTATTAGGAAATTCCTCCCCTCTTCATGTCTTATGTCGTGTTGTGACTGGTTTATGAATTTCCTTACTTACCGATGTCATTAATCCATTTTAGTAAATGCCTCGAGGAAGACCTCTGCCACCTAGGCCGGCTCCAGCTGCTGAAGACCAAGCTCCTTACGAGCCTTTGGAAGAGCCTATCTCTAATGGTGAATTCCGTACCGCTCTCGCCATGCTTGCACAGGCGGTGATCGCTCAGGCAAGGCAAGCTAACTTGCCTCGGGACTCTACACCTGCATCCAGGGTAAGGAATTTCACCCGGATGAACCCACCGGAGTTCCACATGTCAAGGGCACACGCTCCCAAGAGAGCCCGCTTTGACGGTAGGTTCTCCGGTGCTGGAAATGTTGGTTTTCGTCGCTTTCAGTAGGGCCAAGGTTCGGGAGCTCGGGTGGCCGAGGCGCGGGCGCCCTGTCCAAGATGTGACAAGTGCGGAAAACTCCACACAAGTTCCTGCCGGAGGAATGGTGGACTTTGCTTCGGGTATGGGAGTAAGGATCATAAAGTTGCTTATTGCCCGAGGAATGCGTGCGGAGGCCAAGGTCAGGTAGCCAAAGGCGGGCAGGGTCAACAAAGAAGCCCCCAAGGTACTGCCCAAAGGAACAACAGATTATGTGCGCTCCATGCCCACCAGGAAGTCGGGGAAGCTCCAGATGTCGTGACTAGTATGTTAAAAGCCTTTGATTTTTATGCTTACATTTTGCTTGACCCAGTAGCCACTCACTTTTCAAAAATTGATCTCTGTTCCGGGTATCGTCAGTTGAAGGATAAGGAATATGTTATCCCCAAAACAGCTTTCAGAATGGGGTATGGGCATTTCGAATTTGTGGTGATGTCGTTTGTCCTAGACCGTTGACCCCTTCGGATATTTGCAGTTTCCTTGGGTTGGTCGAGTACTACAGAGGTTTGTGGAAGGTTTCTCATCTATCGCCTTTCCGTTGATCAAGTTAACTAGAAAGAAGGCCAAGTTGTATGGTCGGGTGAATGTGAGGTGAGTGCTCATGCCTTGAAGGGTCGGTGTACATCAGCTTTGGTTTTGGCATTACCGGATGGCTTAGGAAGGTTGGTGGTGTGTTGTGATGCTACTTGGCTTTGATTGGGATTGTGCGCTTATGAAACATGTTAGGGTGATAGCTTATACATCGAGGTAATTGGAGGTGCACGAGCGTAACTACCCAACTCTAATAATGTTGGTGTTCATGTTTAGAATGGGGCAGAATCTTGTGTGATTGTTGATGTTAAGGCTAAGCCAGACTTGGGCTCATCATTGGTTGTGTTGAAGAGATTAGTTGCTAATAAGATAGTGGTTTTCTCCCGAGGGGGAGATGGTGCGCATCGGTATCAAGGTCAGTTATGTGTTCCGGATATGGGTGGTCTTAGGAAAAATAATCATGAGCGGAGCCCATAACTTTTTGTATTTGTTTCACCCGGAATCTACTAAGATGTGTTGGGATTTGAAAGGGGTGTGTCATGATATGAAGAAGGACATAGCCAAGCTCGTAGCCAAGTGCCCGAGTGTCAACAAGTGAAGGTAGGGCACCAAAGGCCCGGTGGTGCAGCTCAAGATATTGAGACCCCTACTTAGAAGTGGGAGAAGTAAATACGGAGTTTGTGGTTGGTTTCCCCTAGACTGAAGGTAATATGACTCTATTTTGGTTATTGTTGATCGAATGATTAAGTTAGCTCTTTTCCTACCAGTCAAGGCTACTTTTAGCACCTAAAAGTATGCAATGTTGTGCATCCGAGAATTTGGTGAGGGTGCACGATGTGTCTAGGTCTATCATATCTGATCACGGTACCTAATTTGCTTCTTACTTTTGGAGGTCATCTCAAGGATGACTTGGTACTAAGGTAAAGTTGAGCACCGCCATTCATCCTCAAACCGAGGGATAAACTGGGAGGATAACTTGAACTTTGGAGGACGTGTTGAGGGCTTGTGTGTTGCAATTCAAAGGTAATTGGGGTGATCATCTCTCCACTTCTTGAGGTTGCTTACTACCATTTCCTTCATGCTAGCATTGGTATAACTCCGCTTGGAGCTTTATAGAGTAATATGTGTAGGTCTCCGGTAGGGTGGTTTGAGCAAGGGGAAATGACATTGATTGGATCGAATTTTTGTGTTGGAGGCTATGGAGAAGGTGAAGTTGATTGGGAAAGGTTGGCGGTGGTTCGAAGTCACCAAAAGTCTTATTTGGATATCTGAAAGAGCGATCTTGAGTTTTGTATTGGTAATTGGATGTATGTGAAGGTCTCATTCACGAAGGGTGTGGTACATTTTTCGGAAGGAGGGAAAGCTCAGTCCCCGCCATATAGGTCCTTATGAGATTGTTAAAGCGGATTGGGGATGTAGCTCATAGGTTAGATTTGCTTCCGGAATTGAGCTCTAGTCACTTGGTTTTGCATATATCTATGTTGAGGAAGTGGTTGGTGATACTAGCGTTATGTTACCTTTGGAGGGTGTTGATGTTTAGGAGAACTTGTCTTATGGAGGAAGCTCCGGTTGAGATTTTGATAAGACAAAAGAAGCAGTTTCGTAACAAGGATGTGGCTTCAGTTTACGTACTTCGGAAAAGTCAACATATGGGAAGTTCTACGTGGGGAGTGGAACCAAGTATAATGCGATGATGCCTTTATCCTTTCCAATCTACTCAAGCCTATAGTATTAGATCCTCCCTATTCTCAATGGTCATAATTCTTCCATTCTTGAGTCTCATGACATAACATGCATACATGTGCACAAAAATGATTTTCAAGATGTTTTGAGTGATTTAAATATGTTTTGATATCAGTTTTAAGGACTTCACGATTTTCAAATGATAAACTATGCATTGTATCTTGTGTTCGGATGTTTCACGTTCTAAGTCAAGCCCTTCAAGGCTTGTTCTTCCACATTCGAGGATGAATGTTCCCAAGGGGGAGATGATGTAAGGACCCGGTATTTTGCACGACCTCTCGGAAGTGTTAAAATTGGTTGCGGAAAAGTTTTGGACCAAGGTGGCACTTCATAGGAGCCATTACGGTCCGTGTGAGGTGGCACGGCCTGTGAGGTCATCTGTAAAGCTTTCGAAGTGTAATATTTCTAAGTACGGACTTTCGTGCTCAAGCTAAGTTCACTCTAAATCCTTCAATTCAAGCTTATCTATATTGTTTAAGATCATCAAGGGTCTCCTAAAACAAGTCAAGTTCAAAGGAATTCCCTTGGCTAAATTATTCTCAAGTGCCGATAGAAGGACCAAATTTAAATTGGCATATCTCTTAGCTCAAAATGAACTGGGTGGCCCATGAGGTACCAAATCGAAGCTCTTTGAATTATCTTTTCAACGCATCCAGTCTCACCACATTCCGAGTTTGGAGCAAGGAGTTATGCTCGTTTTCGTAAGACCTGTCTGGGCTAGACGGGAGCCTTGACGGACCGTGAAGAGATTCACGGACCGTGAAGTCAACCGTGTCAAGGACCTTGTGAAATTTAAAGATCCATTTCATTAAGGTGTTTTTGATACTTTGATTCATTCCCAAGGCTTTTTATGACCCTTAAAACCCTTTTAACATTCCTAAACTTCTCCGACACTAAACCCAAGGGTACTTCATATGATTCGATAGAAGGGTCAATTTTAAATCGTCATATCTATTAGCACAAAATGAACTAGGTGTCCTACAATATATCAAATTAAATCTCTTTGAATTAGCTTTCCAACGCACCTGGTTTCACCTAATTCCGAGCTCGGACAGAGGAGTTGTGCTCGTTTTCGTTCAGCCTGTCCGTGCAGGCAAGCCATACGGCCAGATACACGGACCGTGTGGCAGCAAACGGCCCGTGAGGCTGGAGTGGCCAATGATTTTGTTTGCCAAATTGTGTTCTAAGTGTGTCTCCTTCCTTGGTACCTTCATACGAACCCTTGTACGGCCCGTGAAGTATCACGGTCCGTACGACCTTCCGTAGGAAGCCCTTGGCTTGAAACAATCGCTGAAAATTCTAAGTATGGTCAGACCGGACCTGTAAACGGTCCGTGTAAAGCCACACGGACCGTTTACTGAACCGTGTGGCCCAGACGGACCAATTTTTGGGTCCGTTTCAGTAATGACATTTTTGAAATATTGGCTTATTCCAATGAAAATTTGGTCATTTTCCACCCCTCCTAAGCTCCCTATATAAGTGAGACCACAAAATTTCAGCCATTCTCTCATTTCACTCCTCTCACTAAGACTTCACTCCTTCAAGACTCTCCAACATCTCACTAGGATTCATCAAGCTAAGACCCTCATTTGAAGTCCATTCCTCTTAGTGTTGTCTTCAATCAGGTATGTGGGTTTGATTCTTGGTTTCTTTCAATCAAGAAGACCCAAGTCTCTTGTAAAACTATTTTACACACTTGTCTACTTAAAAATGTGAAGATTCTACTACTTGATCTTGATATCTTGAACCATGCATGTGCTATTTAATATTCCGAATTTTGAGTTATGTTAAGTTTTACTATGATGAACTACTTGGATTATGGAACTATGAACATGCATGTCCCTTTGAAGATGTTATTTTGCATGGGTGATATATACTACATTTTCATATGAATTTTATTATGGATTTCTTAGTATTTACATTATATTACTAATTTGGATATACTCTACATTATTCATGCCATTCCTACACCATGCATTGCATCACATTCATGACATTGATACATGGAAATTTTGGAAATGTGGGGTTAAGCCCAATTTTGTCCTAAAAAGGAATTATAATGTGATTTTCTGGTAAGATATGGGATATGACAGGAAGGTGATCACTGGTATGTCTATGATTATGGCTCTTGGAGCATCTTGGGTGTTTACATCATGAGTGTTTACACCATCTTGTATCCTGGCTCTTTGAGAATCTTGGGTGTTTACACCATGAGTGTTTACACCATCTTGTATCTTGGATCTTTGAGCATCTTGGGTGTTTACACCATCTTGTACTTGGCTCTTGGAGCATCTTGGGTGCTTGCACCATTTTGGTATATGTGTAGATGAGTTATTCCTTGCATGAGTATTATGATCATAATTTTGTGATTTGGCATTTGAGCCTACTTGTACATTTGACATTTTGAAAAGGATATTTGACTCTCTAGAAAGCATATGTATATATATAAGTATTATTGTGGGATGTGTACTTAGCATCGATGGATTAGGGGCGTTAGGGATATCCCCAAGGTCCCTCTCCCTTTCCTTAAACTATGTGCCAGCATAGGGACGTTGCCATTACCAAAAGTAGGGGTCGCCCGTAAGGAATGGTTATTCGTATTTAGATTATGATTTGGTTATGAAAAATCCTTCCGAAAGTAGGGGTTGCCCGTAAGGAAGGTGGCCATCCACCGAAAGTAGGGGTCGCCCATAAGGTGTGATGTAGATTACCCTGGCAAGTAATCTTCTCCCTGCCGATGGGAGGTCCAAATCGGTCCAATTTGTGTAATAGCTCGCATGTATTGAGTTTGTCGGTTATAGTCCATCCCCGTTATATAGGAGCATTATCGCATTGCACGCATCATGAATTCCATGGAATCTTGTATATTAAATTCTATTGCTTATATGTTCTTGTATATTATGTGCCCTTGTCATCTAACATGATTATGCAGGTCCGGTAAGCATATACATTGCATACCCGCATACTTAGTACATTCAAACGTACTAACGCATACTCTATGCCTACATGATTTTACCATGTAGGGTCCGAGCAGTTTGAGCATCAACCGCAGGACGATTAGACTCTCTTGAGGATACTTTTGTGGTGAGCCCCGTCTTTTGAGGGCGAGCTTTTGTTCTTGTGTTTCTTATATATATATTTTGTTGAGGGTGAGCCCGGAACTTGTTCTGGCCCCCGTTCCTTAACTAAAAGCAATTAACATCAAATTAAAATCATATACTAAATTTAAGAAGTAGTTAAATTGTAACATCTGACAACTCTGTTCATAAGATGCAAAATTTTTGTTGTAAGTAGATAAGCTTGAACCTAGTTATGCCTAACTTGTACCTATATTTTAAGGCTCATTCCTATATGTGGAAAGTGTATTGGAAGTTGTTGCGGTTTACAAGAGACTTCTTGTACTTAGTCGAGTTCAAACCTTCCAACCAATTAAGTTTTTCGTATTAAATTATGAAAGGGTTAACTTCAAATGATTGTTACTCTTAGAACAAAAAGAATTAGGTGTCTCATAACTTATCAAATTAAAGGTCTATTAATCCTCTTTCCAACTTCACCAAGATTGCCTTATTTGGAGTTCAGAGAAAAAAGTTATGATTATTGTAGTGAAGATTTCCAGAGTAGAGTTTTCTGGGGCAGTTTTTATGACCCCTGAACTACGGTTCGTAAATGGGTTGAAAACCCATAATGTCCAGCTCATGAAAATGTGTTTCGAGTTGGTTTCTAAGTCCAAGTTACAGACCCCACTAAGGGTCGTAGAAGCTTCTACTGTCCATAATTTAGGCCGGTAAAATGAGTTTCAGGACCCCCAAATTCCACCCAAAATGGTCCTTAGGAGCTTCTACAAACCGTAGATGGCCCCATAGATGACCTTAACAACATTTTAAGAAGGGTTATTTAAGTACTTTTCACCTTTTCTAAGCCTAAAACTTGATGGTTTTACACCAAATTAAGTCCCAAAATATTATCAATCAATCTTTTTATGCTAAAAATATTCTCAAGAATTATAGAGTAGTTTCAAGAGGAGAAAATCTAGGGCTTTCAAGCATCTTCTTCAGAGCTCTTTAAGATTATAGTTCTACTAGGTATGTAAGGCTATTTAGAGTGCTAAAATAAGTTCGTCCTCATGCCTTGCATCTAATATTAGTCAGTAAGAGTTTAACCTCGAATTTTTCAATCTTTTCTAAATTCATGTTCCTATTATCACTACAACAAATTCAATTATCAGAGACAAATAATTTCGTCACTTATAAATGATATTTTGTCCCTAAAAATCTTATGTGAGGAAAAAATTTTCGTCACACCGTCATCCCTAAATTTGGGTGGCTAAAAATATATAAAGACAACTTAGTGCTTCGTCGCTAAGAAGTTACATTAACTACAAAAAGAAAAATCGTCCCCATAAACATGAACATTTGTGGCAAATCTGTTTGTCATAAACGTGTATTTTTTTTGTAGTTAATGGTATGATTTTGTCACTAAAAAAGTTGTTACCACCGACAAAACTATATCATCACTAATTATTTATTTCAATTAGTTACAACACTAATCATATCTAAAATTATATGTATTTCGTAGTTAAACAACGTAATTCCGTCAATAACTACTGCCTTTTAGATACGAAAAAAGTTCGTCATTAAATGGAAAAATTAGGGAAAACTTTATTGTTATAAAAAGATTAATAATTTAGTCGTTGATTCTATCATTCGTCACTAAAAGTATTGCTTTTACCAACAATATGTAATTTCCACTATAACTTATCATGGTTAGTAACAATTACAATTGTTACAAAATAATAAAGTATTTCGTATTTAATAAGAATGAGGTATTGAGACAAATATATGTTTTGTCACTAAACGTAAATCAACTTATGACAAATGTATTTATTTTGTGACAAAAACATTTGTCTTGAAAAGTTACGTTCCTAAAAGTTACCTTTAGTGATAAAATTTTTTGTCACTAATTGCAAACATTAATGACATTTAATTATTTCATATTAATACTATTTTTTAAATTAGAGTTTCATAAAGCAAAAATTAAATAATAAAACATGCTAAACAATAATAAATCTATGATCATACAATTAAAAATAACTAAAATTGTACTAAGGTAATATCCGTTACAAGGTCCATGCATTAAAGTAAAGTATGTCCAATAACCAAAAATAATATCTAACTGAAATAGATGAAACTTTACTCCTAAACTAAGATAAGTAGAGCTTTCTTCCATAAAGTACCAATTATATGATGACACAGAAGTTTGAGTTTATCCTTGATTCAATTCTCACCTTTTATACCTATGAAGAAAAAGAAAGGAATTTATAAGATTTAATTTTAAACTGAAATTAGGAAATATTATTTTTCTAGACGTTTTGAGTTCTGAGCGTCGGAATTCCCTTCTGTCAATTCCATCAACTCTGGAATACCAAATCTGATCGAGGAGAACTTGCAGAACCGAATTTGGAGTAAAAATAGAGACTTTAGGTCAAAAGTTGCTTTTTTAGTTCGTTAAAGTTGGAAATTTAAGTCTTCTGGCTATTTTGAGTTCTGAGCATTGGAATTCAATTCTGTCAATTCCATCATCTCCGGAATGCCGAATCACGTCTAGGAGAACTTCCAAAACTGAATTTGGAGTAAAATGAAGAATTTAGGTCCAAAGTTGCATTTCTAGTTCTCTAAAGTTGGAACATACGAGTTTTTTTAGCCGTTTTGAGTTCTGAGTGTCAGAATTAAATTCCGTCAATTCCATCAGCCCTGGAATATCGAATCTGGTCCAGGAGAACTTTAAGAACCGAATTTGGAGTAAAAATTGAGACTTTAGGTTAAAAGTTGCATTTTTAGTTCTTTAAAGCTGGAAACTTGATTTTTCTACCCGTTTTGAGTTTTGAGAATCAAAATTTGATTCTGTCAGTTCCATCAGCTCGGGAATGCCGAATCTGGTCAAGGAGAACTTGCAGAACTGAATTTGGAGTAAAAATGGAGATTTTAGGTCCAAAGTTGCCTTTTATGTTCTTTAAAGTTGGAAAACTTGAGTTTTCTAGCCGTTTGAGCATCAGAATTTGGTTTTGTCAAATCCATCAGCTCCGGAATGCCGAATTTGGTCTAGGATAACCTGCAGAGCTGAATTTTGAGTTAAAATGGAGGTTCTAGGTCCAAAGTTGCATTTTTAATTCTTTAAAGTTGGAAATTTAATTTTTCTAGGCGTTTTGAGTTATTGAGTGTCAGAATTCGATTCCATCAATTCCATCAGCTTTGGAATGACGATTCTGGTGTAGGAGAACTTGCAGAACTGAATTTAAAGTTCAAATGGAGATTTTAGGTCCAAAGTTGAATTTTTAGTTCTTTAAAGTTGGAAAATACCTCTTTGAGGTAGTGGTAAGGTTTGCAAAAATTATACCATCCCCAGGCCCCACTTGTGAGATTCCACTGGGTAAGTTGATGTTGTTGTTGTTGTAAAGTTGGAAAATACGAGTTATCTAGTCGTTTTGAGTTTTGAGCATTAGAATTTGATTCTTTCTATTCGATCAGCTCTAGAATACCGAATCTGGTCTAGCAGAACTTGCAGAACCGAATATGGAGTTGAAATGGAGATTTTAGGTCAAAAGTTGTTTTTTTAGTACTTTAAAGTTGAAAATTTGAGTTTTCTGGCCCTTTTGAGTTTTGAGCATCGAAATTCTATTCTGTCAATTCCATAAGCTCTAAAATGCCGAATCTGGTCTAGGAGAACTTGCATAACCGAATTTGGAGTAAAAATGAAGATTTTAGGTCAAAAGTAGCATTTTTAGTTCTTTAAAGCTAGAAAATACGAGTTTCCTTGACATTTTGAGTTTTGAGTGTCAGAATTCGATTCTGTCAATTTCATCAGCTCTGGAATACCGAATCTGGTCTAAGAGAACTTGCCGAACCTAATTTGGAGTAAAAATGGAGACTTTAGGTCAAAAGTTGCATTTTTAGTTCTTTAAAATTGGAAAATACCTCTATGATCTAGTGGTAAGGTCTGCGAAAATTATACCATCCCTAGACCCCACTTGTGGGATTCCACTTGGTATGTTGTGTTGAAAAATACGAGTTTTCTAGCCGTTCTGAGTTTTGAGCATTAGAATTCGATTTTGTCGATTCCATCAGCCCTGGAATACCGAATCCAGTCCAGGAGAACTTGCAGAACCGAATTTGGAGTAAAAATGGAGACTTTAGGTCAAAAGTTGCATATTTATTTCTTTAAAGTTGAAAATTTGATTTTTCAAGCCATTTTGAGTTTTGAGCATCGAAATTCGATTCTGTCAATTCCATCAGCTTTGGAATGCCGAAATCTGGTCTAGGAGAACTTGCAGAACTGAATTTAGAGTAAAAATGGAGATTTTAGGTCCAAAGTTGCATTTTTATTTCTTTAAAGTTGAAAATTTTATTTTTCAAGCCATTTTGAGTTTTGAGCATCGGAATTTGATTCTGTCAATTTCATCTGCTCCAAAATACCGAATTTGGTCTAGGAGAACTTGCAGAACTGAATTTGGAATTAAAATAGAGATTTTAGGTCCAACTTTGCATTTTTAGTTCTTTAAAGTTGGAAATTTAATTTTTCTAGTCGTATTGAGTTCTGAGCATCGGAATTCAGTTCTATCAATTCCACCAGCTCTGGATTGCCGAATCTGGTGTAGAAGAACTTGCATAACTGAATTTGAAGTTAAAATGGAGATTTTAGGTCCAAAGTTGAATTTTTTATTCTTTAAAGTTGGAAAATACCTCTATGAGGCAGTGGTAAGGTCTGGGAAAATTATACCATCCCCAGACCCCACTTGTAGGTTTCTAGTAGGTATATTGTTGTTGTTGTTGTAAAGTTGGAAAATACGAGTTTTCTAGTTGTTTTGAGTTATGAGCGTCAGAATTCGATTTTGTCTATTCCATGAGCTCTAGAATACCGAATCTGGTCTAGGAGAACTTGCAGAACCGAATATGGAGTTAAAATGGAGATTTTAGGTGCAAAGTTGCTTTTTAGTACTTTAAAGTTGGAAATTTGAGTTTTCTAGCCCTTTTGAGTTTTGAGGGTCAGAATTCTATTCCGTCAATTCCATAAGCTCTAAAATACTGAATTTGGTCTGGGAGAACTTGCATAACCAAATTTGGAGTAAGAATGGAGATTTTAGGTCCAAAAATAAATTTTTAGCTCTTCAAAGTTGGAAAATACGAGTTTCCTTGCCGTTTTGAGTTCTGAGCGTCAGAATTTGATTCTATCAATTCCATCAGCTCTGGAATACTGAATCTGGTCCAGGAGAGCTTGCCAAACCTAATTTGGAGTAAAAATGGAGACTTTAGGTCAAAAGTTGCATTTTTAATTCTTTAATATTGGAAAATTCGAGTTTCTAGATGTTTGGAATTCTGATCGACGGAATTTTATTTTGTCAATTCCATCAGCTCTGAAATGTTGAATTTGGTGTAGGAGAACTTGCAGAACTGAATTTGGAGTAAATATGGAGGTTTTAGGTCCAAAGTTGCATTTTTAGTTCTTTAAAGTTGGAAAACTTGAGTTTTCTAGCCGTTTTTAGTTTTGAGCATCGAAATTCAGTTTTTTTGAATGCATCAGTTTCGGAATGTCGAATCTGGCCTAGGAGAACTTGCCAAACTTAATTTGGAGTTAAAATGGAGATTTTAGGTCCAAAGTTACATTTTTAGTTCTTTAAAGTTGGAAAATATGAATTTTCTAGCCGTTTTGACTTCTGAGCATCAGAATGCGATTCTTTTAGTTCCATCAGCTTTGGAATGCCGAATATATTGCAAGAGAACTTGCAGAACCGAAGTTGGAGTAGGAATTCAGATTTTAGGTCCAAAGTAGATTTTCTTAGTTCTTTAAAGTTGGAAATTTGAGTTTTCTGGCTGTTTTGATTTTTAAGCGTCGAAATTCGATTCTGTCAATTCCATCAGCTCTGAAATGCCGAATCTTTGGTAGAACATGCAGAACTGAATTTGGAGTAAAAATGTAGATTTTATGTTGAAAGTTGCATTTTTAGTTCTTTAAAGTTGGAAAATATGAGTTTTCAAGCCTTTTTGAGTTCGGAGCATCAAGAATTTGATTATGTCAATTCCATCAGCTTTGGAATACCGAATCTGGTCCAGGAGAACTTAGAGAACCAAATTTGGAGTAAAAATGGAGACATTAGGTCAAAAGTTGCATTTTTAGTTCTTTAAAGCTGGAAATTTGATTTTTCTAGCCGTTTTGAGTTCTGAGCATCAGAGTTTGATTTTGTCAATTCTATCAGCTTTGGAATGTTGAATCTGGTCTTGGGGAACTTGCAGAACTTAATTTGGAGTAAAAATAGAGATTTTAGGTCCAAAGTTGCATTTTTAGTTCTGTAAAGTTGGAAAAGTTGAGTTTTCTAGCCGTTTGAGCATCATCATTTGGTTCTGTCTAATGCATCAACTCCGAAATGCCGAATCTGGTATAGGAGAACTTGCAGAACATAATTTGGAGTCAAAATGGAGATTTTAGTTCCAAAGTTGCATCCTTAGTTCTTTAAAGTTGGAAATTTCATTTTTCTAGTCATTTTAAGTTCTGAGCATCAGAATTTCTGTCAATTCCATTAGCTCTGTAATACCGAATCTGGTCGAGGAGAACTTGCAGAACTGAATTTGGAGTAAAAATGCAGACTTTAGGTCAAAAGTTGCTTTTTTAGTTCTTTAAAGTTGGAAATTTAAATTCTGTGGCTGTTTTGAGTTCTGAGCATCGAAATTTGATTCTGTCAATTCTATCAGCTTTGAAATGCCGAATTTGGTCTGGGAGAACTTCTAGAACTGAATTTGGAGTTAAAAAAAATGAGATTTTAGGTCCAACGTTGCATTTTTAGTTCTTTAAAGTTGGAAAATACGAGTTTTCTAGCCGTTTTGAGTTCCGAGCGTCAGAATTCGATTCTGTCAATTCCATCTGCCCTGGAATGCAGAATCTGGTCTAGGAGAACTTGCAGAATCGAATTTGGAGTAAAAATGGAGACTTTAGGTCAAAAGTTGCATATTTAGTTCTTTAAAGTTGGAAATTTGATTTTTCAAGCCGTTTTATGTTCTGAGCGTCGGAATTTGATTTTGTCAATTCCATCAATTCTAGAAAGCCGAATCTGGTCTAGGAGAACTTGCAGAACTGAATTTGGAGTAAAAATGGAGATTTTAGATCCAAAGTTGCATTTTAAGTTCTTTAAAGTTGGAAAACTTGAGTTTTCTAGCCGTTTGAGCATCGAAATTCGGTTCTATCGAATCCTTCAGCTCCAAAATACCGAATCTGGTCTAAGAGAACTCGCAGAACTGAATTTGGAGTTAAAATGGACATTTTAGGTCCAAAGTTGCATTTTTAGTTATTTAAAGTTGGAAATTTAATTTTTCTAGTCGTTTTGAGTACTGAGCGTCGGAATTCAGTTCTATCAATTTCATCAGCTCTAGAATGCCAAATCTGGTGTAGGAGAACTTGTAGAACTAAATTTGGAGTTGAAATGGAGATTTTAGGTCCAAAGTTAAATATTTAGTTCTTTAAAGTTGGAAAATACCTCTATGAGGTAGTGGTAAGGTCTACGAAAATTATACTATCCCATCATCTCTGGAATGTCGAATCTGGTCTAGAAGAACTTGCCAAACTGAATTTGGAGTTAAATTGGAGATTTTAGGTCCAAAGTTGCATTTTTAGTTGGTGTAAGATGTAAAACTTGGGTTTTCTAGCCGTATTGAGTTCTGAGTGTCAGAATTTGATTTTGTTAATTCCATCAGCTCTGGAATACCGAATCTGTTCAAGGAGATCTTGTAGAATCGAATTTAGAGTAAAAATGGAGACTTTAGGTCAAAAGTTGCATTTTTAGTTCTAAAAAGTTGAAAATTTGATTTTTCTAGTCGTTTTGTGTTTAGAGCGTTGGAATTTGCTTCTGTTAATTCCATCAGCTCTGGAATGCCAAATCTGGTGCAAGAGAACTTGCAGAATCGAATTTAATGTAAAAATGGAGATTTTAGGTCGATTGTTGCTTTTTTAGTTCATTAAAGTTGGAAATTTGAATTTTCTGTCCGTTTTGAAGTCTGAGCGTCGAAATTCGATTTTGTGAATTCCATCAGCTCCAAAATGCCAAATCTGGGCTAGGAGAACTTGCAGAACTGAATTTGGAGTAAAAATGGAGATTTTAGGTCCAAAGGTGTATTTTTAGTTCTTTAAAGTTGGAAAATACCTCTATGAGGTAGTGGTAAGGTTTGCGTAAACTATACCCTCCCTAGACCCTACTTGTGGGATTCCACTTGGTATTTTATTGTGGTTGTTGTTGTAAAGTTGGAAAATACGAGTTTTATAGCAGTTTTGAGTTCTGAGCATCAGAATTCGATTCTTTCAATTCGATCAGCTCTGGAATACCGACTCTGGTCTAGGAGTACACTCAGAACCGAATTTGGAGTTAAAGTGGAGAATTTATGTCTAAAGTTGCTTTTTTAGTTCTTTAAAGTTGGAAATTTAATTTTTCTAGTCTTTTTGAGTTTTGAAAGTCGGAATTCAATTTTATCAACTCCATCAGCTTTGGAATGCCGAATCTGGTATAGAACTTGCAAAACTGAATTTGGAGTTAAAATGGAGATTTTAGGTCCAAAGTTGGATTTTTAGTTCTTTAAAGTTGGAAAATACCTCTATGAGGTAGTGGTAAGGTCTGCGAAAATTATACCATCCCCAGACCCCACTTGTGGGATTCCACTGGGTATATTGTTGTTGTAAAGTTGGAAAATACGGATTTTCTAGCCATTTTGAGTTCTGAGCGCCAGAATTCGATTCTGTCTATTCCATCAACTCTAGAATACCGAATTTGGTCTAGGAGAACTTGCAGAACAGAATATGGAGTTAAATAAAATAGCATTTGCTTAATTGAAACATGATTAATTTATACTTTGCATCTTTTTATTTCTAGTGACATGATTAATTTGACTCAATACGAGAGAAAGAATTCTAAAACTTATGGTGTTAAATACTTTGCAATATCTGTTTGACTATAGAAACTCTTACTAATGGTAAAAAGGAAAGTTTTTAGCTTGATTATTTTCAAATATAGACATATTTCATATTTTTAATAGATTGATAACTAAATGGTGTTACATAAAACTAGAAACAAGGGGGTATCTGACATGTTTAATACCAACACTCATTTTTTTCATTTTAAACTTACTGTGAAGTTAAATTTACAATATAAAGATCATAAAACATAGATTATTTATTCCTTCGTATCGCTTAATTGTTTGAGTATTAGTTGCAGCAGGTAACCCAATGTTGGCCAAACAAAAATTGGAGAGAAGGGCTTATAATGTGCATAACAAAGCTCAAGAAGGCGAGTTATCGGTCAGGAGGAGTGCGAGAGTGAGAAATAAAGCTTGTAAATTCAAGAAGATCCAAATTATGATTGCAAGAGGAAACAAAGAAGACCAACAAAGAAAAAATGAGAATATTTTGGGAATAATGAGTGAAGCTTACTGAAGGTGGTTGAGCTTATTAATTATTTCCGGTGTATTAAATTTGTCTTGTCTTGTTATTTCACAATTTATTATCAATGTAGATTGGAGACTATAATTAATCTCCTAACCCTCGTCAAGTTCCTTTTTTTCCTCTAATTTTTATGTTTTCAATGAAAAAAAAAGGTCATATAATTAAATTATCAAAAAAATTCACTTGATGATTTGAATAATTATTTTTTATGTGATTTACATCAACCTTTTTTTTTTTACCCCAAAAACTAAATATATGATACTCGATTTTCTGATAAAAATATATATCATCCTACAATTGTTATTTTATTTTTTAATAAGACTATCTGATCACTCAAAGATCAACTACAGGTGAATCTAAATTTGCTTTCTCTATTGCTAATTTGTTGACATCATTTTTTCTTACAACCACTTTCCGAAATTTTATGTTAATTCGTGAGTCTATTAGAAACAACATATTTATCAGACAAAGATAAGGATAAAATCTGTGTATATTATCCTCCTCAAACTCACTTGTGAGATTCTACTGAATATGTTGTTCACTAATAAAAATTTGACTTCAAAAGAGGTCCGAATAAATTAACCTCTTTATCCCGCAAAGATTGGAGTAAGATTGTGTACATCCTACCTCCTAGATTAAACTGTAAGATTATAGTGAATTTGTTTTTTTACTACTAGAAAAAAAGACCTCAAATTGATCTAAAGTAATTGACTTCAAAGGAGTTCGAAATAAACTCACCCACCCACCCAACCCAAACATCGACTGAAACTTCACAACTACTTGGAGACAAATGTCATAACATAAAATTCAACGTGACACAACAAAAATTGTTACCCCCACTAAAACATTGTTATTATCACCCCCAAGAGTCCTGTCCAACTTGTTTCGGAGCAAAACAAAAGATCAACTTCCAATTAGGACGGGGGCTGGGGAAGGGGGTTGAGCTACCCCTCCCTGTGGTTGGAACTTCAAAAAAGGATGGATCTAAATGTTTCAAAAAGAGGTAATTCTTAATTTGTTACAGTTTCAAGACTTGCATTTAATTTTCTTCTTTGTGATTTCAGAATTTTATTAGTAACAACACTAAAATGATTAGATGTTCATTGTTTCATGATTTGATTTTGATGGCTTTGGCACTTGACTTAGGATGGTATATCAGATCGAGTATGAGACTAGATCTCATTCCTTATCTCACCACGCTTTTGTGATTTTGCTAGATGAGACAAAGAAGTTATGAAAATGGTGATAATGACAAAGAACCAGAAAAAAATACTTTTCATATTTGACTATATTAATTTCACAAAATCTGTCATTAATGTAATTTCCCTTTTAAGAAGAGAAAAGTTAAACCGTATTTGACCGAAACATGATTCTTTTTATATTTGATCAAAATCAGATTTACAAAATATGAGAACTACCTATTAATCCAAGACATGCCCATTTTAAGAAGAAAAAAATTGAATCATAATTCATCAAGTGATTTAGTTCCTCTAAAGAAATACTCAATTTTTTTCTTCAGGAAAGGAGAAAGTTGAAGAAGATATGGGGCTGGCATGTTCAATATGACGCCATGGTTAGAAAATTGGGAAATGGTGGCTATCGAATTCTCTAATTCCATTTCCAATCGACGTCGATGTATTCTTCAATTATTATCTGTAGAATGTCAGCTCAAGTACAAAGATTTAAAAGAATGTTTTCTAAGTATTCATTAGATAGATTTTACTGGAAAAAATGATGATGAGAGCGCATTCATAAAGTTGATGTCGGATAAACATACAAAGACGTACAGAGATTATTGGACAGAGGAAGTCAAATTAAGGGATACTTCACTTCAGTATGATTTATCTTTATCAAAAAATCTCTCCTTTTGTTCTTTTGATTATTTTTTACTTATGATGTTTGAAGATCCATAGATTGTTACTAATTTTGTTTTGTATGATCCACATTTGTATGATGTTTTCTTAAAAAAAATATAATCATTTAGAGGACACAAGATATAATCAAACATATATATCTATTCTAAAGCTTAAGAGTTGGGAACAAACAAATGGTTTCTATCAAAATGTTTATAATTTTAAATAATAACCATATGAGGGTGATACAATATCTATCTACATTTTTTATAAGTTTAACAACAAAAAGGTAAACTGATTATTAATATATTTATTTATGTTATATTTTATGCAGGAAAAACTTTTTGAATATTTTCAAATAGAAAGCTAAGGAAAGAATAAAGTTAAATGAGGAAAAAAGTGATGATAAATCCAATGAAAAAATGGAGAATGTGAGTCAAGATTTTAGAAAAATTCTTGATGTGGTGAGATCTCACAAGCATTGTTGTCTTTTTGAATCTCGACTTCCTAGTCAGGTAAATACATTGCTAATCCATTGCTAAATAATTTGAATCTCGAATTTTTGGATATTCGTTCAATAAAGTTAGCGACAAATTCTTGATGTTTAAAGAACATAATTATATCGTCTCTAGCTATTTTTTTGTGGTGATTGAATTTACAAAATATGGATACATGTTTATCTCATGAATAGAGTATTCTTTTACTGAGATATGTTATGGATTGATTTGATCATAGAATGATATTTAGCCCTATCTATAATGAAGAACTTTATATTTTGTGGTTTGTTATCCTTATATTTGTACTTTAATTCGTGAACTAAAACTTTAAAAATTAGAAAGAATACTTTCTTTCTTCTATTTTATGTGACTTTTTTCTCTTTAATCTATTATGACGACAAAACATTTTCTTAATTTTTTTTTTGTAAAAACAGGAGATATTATATTATTATTTAATATGCTTCATTACATTGTATTGGTAGTGCACTTGCTCTTCTAGTACTATACTCCATGGGAGGAGAATAAACAAAATTAAAATATTCATTTTCTGAGTTCGGCTTATTACTTGTCGTTTGTCTTTTCAGCCTTGCAAAAACTATCCCTTCCTTGTCAGTTTCTAACTTATATTGCACAAAAGATGGTGGTACTTCTAACATAGTAAGAGGATTAAATATATACATATTTGCTCCCTTCTTAGCAAGTGCATCCGCAACACTGTTAGCTTCGCGATAGTTGTGTCTAATTTGGAGTTTCCCAGTTGGTGAAGAAGAGCCCTTGATCATTGCATGAATTTCCTGATGTGTTGTGGATATATCGTCAAGTTCCAGAATGTTGTCATACCAGAGCACGACTAATCCACCTGAACTACAGCTACCTCTATCATACTTGTATAAGAGAAGTCATCAAGTAGGACACTTTGTGACTTTGCATTTTTGTTTCAGTTAGGGCCACTAATGGTGGCTTTTGCTAGTACAATTGGGCTCTGATATTTCTTCTGAAATCAGCCCCGTTACAGCCTCTAAAGTTCCTTATTATTATATTCATTGGTCCTATTGTGGTTGATTGTTGGTTCCTTAATGGTCTCACCTGGTTGGTGTGACTCGTGTTTATCATGGTTGGGTTCAGGACTACAGCCTCTAAAGTTCCTTAATGGTCCTATTTCCGGGTTGCTGGGAGTTCTTATCTTTATGGAGCTTTTTAAGAGTGTCAAAGGACAGATAAGAATGTGTTTTTTCACAAATCTTTCCTTGAATATCATGATTTTTATGTCTTTCAGTACTCCTATTTCTGTCCTCCTTTCCCTCTTCAAGTTTATGGCTTCCTCTACTTCTCCTACATCGACTGTTTGTTCTTGGTTCAGATTTACATGGGGAGAGGGGTGGATTCTGTTCCGAGGCCATACCTAGGAGGTCGTCGACCCACTATTTGGTACTACTTTGACTGGGCTGTCTCCTACATTCTCTTGGTCCAGATTCGAGATGGTTTGTACGTTCATGTGGAGGTCTGTAACATTCCAGAAGTTCAGATCTTTCCCTGGAACTTGTTGTTGGTAAAGAAAAGGTGGGACTAGCAGATTTTCCTGAGTCTGGTTCGGGTTCAATGGGTTGAACAGAGGAAGTTCCTATGTAGACATGTGATAAAAGGGGAGCTGAGGGAAAGGAATTGTGAGTGGGGGTTGTAACACTGACGTCATCCATTTGTGGTGATTGTAGTTGTCCATGGCCATGCGCATTCCTTCCGACACCATTTCTGCCAGGAAAGTCGGGTTTTGTACTATTATATATTAGTATTTCCCGACCTTCGATTTCCATGTTGAAGGCGAGCGCATGACCCAGCATACTCATCTCCACCCAGGAGTGGGGACTGTGGTTCGGTGGTGGTGTTAATGTCGCATAGAGGGTGTTGTCCCCTATTGTTACCGAAAAAACTTGAAACGGAGAAGAAGGGTTTGGGGTTTCATGTTTAGTGGAGGGTTAAGAGGGCAGTGGTAGAGGAGTGGTCTGTTCCAACGTGGGAAGCGAGATGTTCGAGCATTTATTCTCCTTTGGTGTGCGGAAAAGGGGACTCTTGGCATTATGTGTAGGTACAGGTAAGTCAATTGAATAGGAATAGCGGAAACTATATCGGTACAGCTAGTTTATTACTAGGTCCAAGTATATGTAGATTAATAGGTGTATTTGGGTAGATTTATTCATCCACTAGCGCTCCACTTGATTTCCTATGATTGGTTTTCTGAGGAAGTTTTGGTAGCTTGTACGCTAGGGGTCGTACTTGGGAAGTGTGGCACTGTCATTGTCAGATGCTTTGACGTGTCATTGGTTGACGTGGACGGGCCATAATTGTTTATACCTGGTTTATCGAGACGATTCTGCGTTGGTCTCCTTTTTTGTGTGTTCCTTCGTTTTGAAAACTCGACTATTTTCCATTTGTCCTCGTCTTGGTGGTCTGAAACTTGAATCGGCTTTCCTGATTTGAATGTCTGGTTTTTGTTGTATTCTCCTCCAATTGTTGGACTCTCCACCCCCATAGTTGTTGTGTTTGATTCTTCTCTGTACAGATTTGTATTGTGTGGCCTAAAACCCCACACAGTGAACATGAAATTCTTTGTTTCTGCAAATACGGGCACAACAACCCCTTAATGTCGCCGAGGTGCAAATGTCTGTTTGGCCAATTTTTTCCCTACTCTTGCTAGGATTTGATGATCATAGAATTGTTAGAAAACTAACTACTCTTAAAATTGAACCAAGTATGAAAACTCAAGGAAGAGGTTAATATTCCAGCATAACATTAACATGAAGAACATCTGAATTTATACAACAAAAAGATAACTAATTCCTATCTATTAGCCACTTACAAAGTGGATGAAACTGAATAGGGAAGTTTCCCACTAATCAGCCATAAAGGGCCACTAATATGCAACTAACTTTGACTAAGTCTTTTGCTAGAAAATAGGAAAGTTGTAAACTAAAAACTGAGTAAAAAAATAGTAAAAACACTAAGCTGGAAGTTAAGAAATGTCAACTGACTAACACTCCTCCTTGGCATTTTCTTGACGAACACCAATTCTTTGCCGCAGATCTTCAAACCTTTCCTTTGGCAGAGACTTAGTGAAAATGTCAGCTAGCTGGTTTTCGGATGAGCAATGAACAAGCAACACTTCATTGGACTGTTGGACTTCTCTAATAAAATGATACTTGATCTTGATGTGCTTAGTTCGACCATGAAACACTGGGTTTTTTGAGATAGAAATCGCTGAACTGTTGTCACACATGATCTTGGTAGCTTCAGTTTGTTCATGGCCCAAATCCTTCAACATCTTCCTTAGCCAGATAGCTTGATTTACAGCAGATGCAGCAGCTATGTACTCAGCTTCTGCTGTTGATTGAGCTGTAGTTTCTTGTTTTCTAGAGATCCAACTAAAACAACTTGACCTCAAACAAAAAAGATATCCAGAAGTGCTTCTGGAATCATCAATGCCGCCACCCCAATCACTGTCAGAGTAGCCGATCAGATTCATAGTCATTCCAGTAGATGTTGGGAAAAAAATCCCAAACTTACTAGTTCCTTTAATATACCTTAACACTCTTTTAGCCGCTGCGAAGTGTGTATCTCTAGGAGAATGCATGAACCTAGAGAGCAAACTTACAACAAACAGAATGTCAGGTCTGCTAGCGGTTAGATATAGAAGGCTGCCAATTAAGCTTCTATACATACTATCATCCACTTTTTCAGAATCCTCATCCTTGCCAAGCTTCACCCCAGTAGATATTGGAGTACTCGCAGGTTTGCAGTCTTGCATTTTGAACCTGTTTAGAATATCTGAGATGTATTTCTGCTGGAATATAAATATTCCATCGCTGGACTGCAAGACTTCCAAGCCAAGGAAGTACTTCATGACCCCAAGATCAGTCATTTCAAAGACTTTCTCCATTTCATCCTTGAACCTTTGGATTAGTTCTATTTTGCTTCCTGTAACAAGCATGTCATCCACATAAATTGAGACAATTAAAGACTCACCATCCGTGACTTTCACATACAGGGTAGCTTTACTTTGACTTCTTCTAAAGCCCAGTTGGATGAGATGACTGTCTATCCTTTCGTACCATGCCCTAGGGGCTTGTTTTAGGCCATACAAAGCCTTCGTTAAGAGATAAACTTGATCCTCCTTTCCAGGAACTGAGAAACCATCAGGTTGCTCTACATAAATCTCTTCAGCAAGCAAACCATTCAAAAAAGCCGATTTGACATCAAGGTGATGAATCTGCCAGGAACTACAGGATACAAATGCAAGAATAAGCTTGATTGTGTCATACCTTGCTACTGGAGAAAACGTTTCCTGGTAATCCACACCATGTTGTTGTGCGAATCCCTTCACCACCAATCTAGCCTTATACTTGCAAACAGAGCCATCAGGATTGAGTTTTGTTTTGAAAATCCATTTTACACCAATCACCTTGCGATTTCTAGGCCTATCAACAAGCTGCCAGGTTCCATTCTTCTCGATCATGTCTATTTCTGCTTGCATAGCTATCCTCCATGCCTGAGAATCTTGTGCTTCAGCATAGCTTGTTGGTTCAGAGACAACCAAATTGCACTGCTGATAGACATCTTTTAAGGATCGAGTGCCCTGAACTGGTATGTCATCTACTAGTTCATCTTCCGCAAGTTGAGGCTTCTCTTTTAAATAAAAAAAATGGTCTTCTGATTATTCCAATCCCAAGCAGCTGATTCATCAAACTTCACTTCTCGGCTTAGAATTAGTTTTTCTGTTTTTAAACAGAAAATCCTGTATCCTTTGGATGAACTATAGCCCATAAATATACCCTTCTGAGCCTTGTTGTCCAGCTTACTCCTCTTTGATTCTGGAACTTGATAATAACATATACACCCAAAGATTCTAAGACGGTATACTGATGATTTGTTCCCATACCAAGCTTCATATGGAGTCATGTCCTGCAAGGCTTTAGTAGGTAATCTGTTCAGCAGATATACTGAGGTGTTGACTGCCTCCGCCCAAACCTGATTTGGAATCTTTTTTTCAAGTAAAAGACACCTCGCCATCTCCATTATTGTCCTGTTCTTCCTTTCAGACACACCATTTTGTTGTGGAGTGTACAGTAATGTCCATTGACGTTCAATACCTGTGCTATTACAAAACTCCACAAACTGAGAAGAAGTATATTCTCCTCCATTGTCAGACCTCAAAGCTTTAATACTGAGATTACATTGATTCTCTACTAAAGCTTTAAATTGTTTAAAAACATTAAAGACTTCACTCTTCAGTCTAATGAAATAAACCTAACACATTCTGGTGTAGTCATCAATAAAGAGGAGAAAATATTTGTTACCACTCAAAGAATCTGTTTTCATTGGGCCGCAAACATGTGTATGAATGAGCTGAAGTTTCTGGTTAGCTCTCCGTACTTGCTTTGGTTGAAATGGCAATTTTGTTTGCTTGCCTTGTTGGCAGGTTTCACAAACTTGATCAATAAAAAGAATTTCAGGCATAGATTCCACTAGATCCTTCTTTTTCATCTCGGCGATGCTTCTCAGATTAAAGTGACCAAACCTTTTATGCCATAGGTTTGTACATGTTTGTGAAGTAGTGGTATAAGCCTGTTCAGTTATTCTCTCCCAATCAACTGAAAACATCCTGTTGCTCATCTTGACACAAAACAGTTCTACTCCAGAAGGGTCAGAAACAACACATCCGCGATTCTTAAAATGCAGAGAATAATTATTTTCAAGCATTTGTCCAACACTCAACAAATTTTGACTCATATCAGGTGTGTATAAAACATCAGGAATAGTTTTGATACCTGATATTGTTGAGATAGACACAGTACCTCTACCTTTGACATCTACAGCCTCACCATTTCCCACTTTTACCTTGGATTTGTAAGTATCATCAAGGAATTTGACCATTTCAGCATCATTGCACAAGTGATGTGTGCAACCACTATCGAGAAGCCACGAATCAGAGGATCCATTGGCTGAAAAGTGTGAAACTGCAAACAGTTGCTCTTCATGTGCATCTGAAGCTTCTGCGATTTGTGCTTGCATAGCTCCAGAGGCCTTTGTTCTGGATTTGCAAACCTTAGATACATGCCCCGTCTGCTTACAGTTTCCGCATATAGCATCGATTCTCCACCAGCAATATTTCTCCAGATGTGTAGTCTACTTGCAATGTTTGCAGGGAGGAAACTTTTGCTTCAAATCTCCACTATTGTTTCCTCCATCATGCTTGCCCCTATTCTTATGGTTGAACTGTTGCTTTCCTTTACCCAAACTTTGCTTTTGTACAGAGAAAGTGCCTTCAGTATACTTGTCCTGTCTCATAGTCCTTCTTTGCTCTTGAGCTTGAAGAGCACATTAATTCACCTAATGAGAGTTTGCTCAAGTCCTTGGATTCTTCAAGAGAGGAAATCTTAGATTCAAACCTCTCCGGAAGAGTCACAAGAACTTTCTCCACAATCCGGTTGTCTGTAAATTCTTCACCAAGAAGTCTAATATTATTAACAATTAAGGAGATTCGATCAGCATACTTACTGATTGTTTCATCCTCCAGCATATTCAGGGACTCAAACTGTCTTTTCAGGTTCAACACTTGCATTTGACGTGTCCTATCGCTGCCTTGGTATTCTTCTTTCAATCTGTCCCAAGCCTCTTTTGCCGTTTTACAAGCCATGATTCTATAGAATACAAAATCTGCCACAGAGTTTTGTATAAGCGACTTGGCTTTAGATTTCTTTGCCTTCTCTTCACTGTTGGATCTGATCTGAGCCAAAGTAGGATTTTCTGGTAGGGCAGCAATAGGTTTATCTTCCGTCACAGTTTCCAAATATCATAGGCTTCTAGGAAAACTTGCATTTTCACGGACCAAATTTGGTAATTTTCACCGGTGAAAGTGAATGGTGAATTTAAAGGTAGGCTGCTGGATGCCATTGGTGTTGTAGGTTGAAACTTTTTGGTCCCTTAAGATCAACTAGAAGCTCTGATACCACTGTTAGAAAACTAATTACTCTTAAAATTGAACCAAGTATGAAAACTCAAGGAAGAGGTTAAAATTCCAGCATAACATTAACATGAAGAACATCTGAATTTATACAACAAAAAGATAACTAATTCCTATCTATTAGCCACTTACAAAGTGGATGAAACTGAATAGGGAAGTGTCCCACTAATCAGCCATAAAGGGCCACTAATATGCAACTAACTTTGACTAAGTCTTTTGCTAGAAAATAGAAAAGTTGTAAACTAAAAAACTGAGTAAAAAAATAGTAAAACTGAGTAAAAAATAGTAAAAACACTAAGCTGGAAGTTAAGAAATGTCAACTGACTAACAAGAATTACCTTGGTAATTCTGTGAGCCGTATCCATATGGCTGAACTTGATTCCTTGGCTTCCGATGCAACAAAATTTGGGACAAGAAGAACCCATTTATGAACCAGGGACCTTGTTGTAATATTTTCTGGGCACTTTCTTCCTTGAGAAATTTAACGATGAAGTATTCATATCCCAGAGCATGCATAAACCTCGACAGAAGATTTGCCACGAACATGAGATCAGGTCTTGTTGCTGTCAAATATAGTGAACTGCCTATTAGACTTCTATAAATTGCAGGATCAGCCCTGTCACTTCCTTCAAACTTTGCAATGTTTTAATTGTGAACTAATAGGGTCGATACAGGCTTGCACCTCTCCAACTTGAACCTTTTAAGAATATCCCATGCATATTTTCTTTGTGAAATGAAGATTCCATCAGTAGCTTGATGAATCTCCCAAAACGTTCACACAAATTTGACATTTCAAACTTGGTCTGTATTTCTTGCTTAAACTGATTCATCATAGCTTCATTGCTTCTTGTTAACAGAAGATCATCAACATAGAGTGACACCACGAGCACATCTCCTCCTTTAGCCTTCTTCACATATAAAGTGGCTTCATTTTCACTTCTCTTGAAACCACAATGAATGAGATGATCATCAATCTTACGGTACCATGTTCGAGTCTGTTTTAACCCATACTATGCCTTGTGAAGTCTGTAGACTTTATCTTCCATTCCTTCAACTTGAAAGACTTCTGGTTGATCGACATAAATCTCTCCCTATGATTGTCCATTTAAGAATGCTGATTTCACATCCACATGATATAACTTCTAATTTGATTGAGCTGCCAAAAAAAATAGAAGCCCTTTTGTAGCATGTCGTGCCACAGGTGCAAATGTGTCTCCATAATCTAGACCAACCTCTTGCGAACAACCTTTTACAATAAGCTTTGCCTTGTATTTATAAACTGAACCATCTGGTTTCAGATTGGTTTGATAAACCCATTTCACCACTATTACATTTTTGCCTTTGGGTTTATCAGCCAGCTTCCATGTGTCATTCTTCTCTATCATACCAATCTCCTCCTTCATGGATCAATCCATACTCCATGTCTTGATGCTTCTTGATAGCTATTTGGTTCCGAGATTGCAACATTACATCTTTCATATATCTCAGAAAGAGACCTTGTCTTCAAAATTGGCGAATGAGGTGAGGATTCCCTGTCTGACTCATCATCTTCTTTCAGATTTTCAGAGCCAAATGACTGGACTTCAGACATCTGGCGCAAATTCTGAAAACTTGCATTTTCTTTCTCAATTTTCTCCTTATCCCAGTTCCAATAAGCATTCTCATCCACTACCACATCTCTTTTAATGGAGATAGTTTTTGTTTGCAAGTTGAAAACTATGTAACCTTTGACTTGTGATGAATAGCCTATAAAGATCCCCAGTTCACCTTTCGGTTCAAGTTTTCTTCTTTTGATTGAAAGAACATGAGAATATCATACTGAACCAAAGGCTTTCAGATGTTTGGCAGACGGTTGTATTCCATTCCATGCCTCAATAAGAGTCCTTTTATCCACAGCTTTAGTTGGCAGCCTATTTAACAGATACACTGAAGTAGAAACAGATTCAGCCCAAAAGCTTTGTGGTATTTCTTTTCAAGCAACAAACATCTAGCCATTTCAACAATTGTCCTGTTCTTCCTCTCTAAGACTCCATTTTGTTCGGGTGAATAACTTACTGTCAACTTGTGATCAATCCCCATATCTTCACAATACTTATTGAACTCATTTGAAATGTATTCCCCAACATTGTCTGACCTCAAGGCCTTTAGCTTACAGCCACTCTGCCTTTCCTTAAAAGCTTTAAATTTCTTGAAAGCTGAAAATACTTGAGACTTGTTATTCAGAAAATACACCCATGTCATCCTCGTTAGGTCATTAATATAGAGCACAAAATATTTATTGTGTCCTAAAGACAATATCTGCATAGGTCCACACATATCAGTGTAAACTAGCTCAAGTTGTTTGGTTGCCCTCCAGGTAGCATTTTTGGAAAATACTTTCCTGTGTACCTTACCCATCTGACATGATTCACAAACCTCCTTAGATGGTGAAATCTTAGTCAAGTCCTTAGTCAAGCCCTTTTCATACATATACTTTAACGTAGCATAGTTAAAATGACCATATTTTTGTGCCACAATAATGAACATCCGTACTCGCAAAATTTGCACTATCAAACTTCCCATCTAATGGTAAAGCTTTATCTACCATTTCTACTTTAACAATCAAGTTATCTTTAGAGTCAAAAACCAGACAATGTTTGCCCTTAAAAAGTAAGGAATAGCCTTTAGACATCATTTAAGCCACACTTAACAAGTTACATGCTAAAGAAGGGACATACAATACATCATGTATAAATTTTATACCTTGTATAGTTTGAAAGGAAACTGAACCCTTTCCATGTGCATCTACAATTTCACCATTTCCCATCCTAACTTTAGCTTTGAATGACTTGTCAAGTGTGTGAAACAAGAGCTCATTGTGTGACATGTGGCTCGTACATCCACTATCTATGAACCATGAGGATTTGTTGGTTGTGTCTTCTTCATGAGAAGCTATAAACAAGCTCTCATGGCGCTGTTATGGTTGACTCTACTTGACCCTACAGTTCTTCTCAATATGACCCATCCTTCTATAGAATCTACATTGAATTGATAGCTTTCCTTTGAACCAGCAGTCCTTTTCTTGATTATTGGTTCTTTCACAATGGCTGCAAGGTGGAAACTTCCCTTTCTTTGAAGATTCTTTCCATGTTTTTACTTTTACTGCTTTATCTCCTTCCATCCTTCTATCATCCTTCACAAGTTGCTTTCCTTAATGTTGTGCTTGAAATGCCACTTCAGCTATTTCATCATCTCTTATACTCGATCGTTGTTCTTGAGCTTGTAACTTGTTGATCAACTCCGCTACAGATAGATTCTTTGTATCACAAGATTCCTCTATTGCTGAAATCTTGAACTCAAACTTTGCTGGTAAGCTTATCATCATCTTCTCCACCACCTTTGAATTTGGAAAGGTTTCCCCAAACAACCTTATTTTGTTCACAATCTCCATAAATTTGGGAGAATACTCTTTCACAGTGTCTCCGTATTTCATCCTTAACATCTCAAATTCTCTTTTGAGAGTCAAGATTTTGACGGTCTTCACTTGATCACTTCCATCTAACTCCTCTTTCAGCTTCTCTCATGCTTCTATAGGTGTTTCACAAGCCATTATCCTTGTGAAAATCACGTCTAAAAGTGTTGAATGAAGACATGTGAGGGCCTTTGGTTTTCTTGACTTAGCATCTTCATGATTCTTTATTTGTGCAACCGTTGGATTTGGTCCAAGTGGAAGAGGATCATCTTCGCTTTTAATTGTTTCCCATAAGCTAAGAGCTTTGAGATAAGCCTTCATCTTAATCACACATATGTGATAATTTTCTCATGTAAACATAGGAGGGCCTACACCCGAGAAGTTGTTGGATGCCATGTTACTGCTGCTCAACTCTTCCTTAAAAGAAGCAGAGAAAACCTTAACCTTGCCCTCACAGATCCATCAAGAAGAAGGGCTTTTGAGAGTAAAAACTTTCATTCATTTTCATGTCCCAAAAGGCATACACACACATAGCTATATAAGCTTTTCAAAGAATAAGTAAAGCACCATATCTATCCAACAACTATTGTACTTTCTTACAAAACATATTCCATAAAATAAGGACTATCATTCCTTTCAAACTAAACAAAATATTCAACATGAAAACTATTAAACTAAAGACTATTTAGAAAAATCTCATTTTCTAACAGCCTAAACTGCTGATTGAGCATAACATTCTTTGTTTACGGAAGCAAACCTCACAGGAGTCAGTCCCGGACATTTGAAATAGAGATGTGTTGTAACAACATAATGTGGAACTGCATCTCTAAAGAAATTCTAAGTGTTGATAGCATCGTGGAATCTCAGGTAGCATGTAAGATCCGTGAGTTAGTACTTCAACAAATAGTGAAGGATCAGGGGACTCGTAATGTAGCAGGGGATCCAAGTAGCAGACATTGACTAGCTTCTCAGCATTCACGGGGAAGTACCTTAAAAAGGTGCATCAACAAAATCATTGTCCATCACTAGCCATTTCATAAATGATAAAGTCATTTCTTCCCTGCCAGAGCTGAGGTAGGCATTCATTAGTTCCTCAACCACATCAGCTACTCGCTTACTTCAAGTCTTCTGTTGTACCCAACGATGCATTTTTACTGAAGGTATGAGGAACTCTTTATCAAATTTGTGAAACTTGAGAATTATAACCAAGAATGAGCTACACTTTAAGATTGAATGGTTCATTACGGATAAATCTTGGTATTTTACGAACACATCCAAGCCTGCACAGTGCAGCATTGGAAATGGTTTTATTTTTCTTAAGAAGACCCTCGTAAAGATTTTCTCAAGTCTTGAATAGCTGTATACTGACAACAAATTTGAGAAAAGAGTCTCCAAGTGTCTCAAGTGATTCCAAATGAAACTTCTCGAGACATTTCTTTGTTGTCATTGGTTCCAAAAACCTTAGCAGTTGGGATAAAAACTTTTAGTTTGCAGTACTGATCCAAAAGCATTCTATTCAAGTTTAATCTGGATGACTGCTTTCCCTATAAAGAATAAAAGTTCTAGCATGGTAGATAATTATTGGGAAAGATTCTTGACCTCGAAAATCTTATGAATTCTAATGTATAGACGTAAGTATATGCCATTCTCAAATTCGAAGCTGAAGATATATCCCATTCTCAAATTTTAACGTATACACATATGTAGATGTTTATAAAAGCTTTGTTTTGCTTTCTTATTTTGTTTGAGTGAGATAGGTGTTTGGTAGGCTTTGAAGATATATCTACATGTTTACCTATCTTCAGCTTAGGATTTGAGAATGGGATATACTCCGTCAGAACAGATTAACTGTTGTACATGTATAACTTAGAACTCATCGGATTCTCGAGGTCAAGAATCTTTCGCTAATAACTATTTTCCATGCTCGAACCTTTAGACTTTATAGGATAAGCAGCCATCCCGAACAAACTTGAACATAAATGCTTTTGGATCACTGCAAATTAAAAGTTTTTATCCCAATTGACAATGTTTTTGAAATCAATGACAACAAAGAAATGTCTCATGACGTTTCATTTAGAATCACTTGAGACACTTGGAGACTCTTTTCTCAGATATGTTGTCAGTATACAGCTGTTCAAGACTTTGGAAAATCATCAAAAGGGTCTTCTCAGCATTAGGAAAATAAAATCATTTCCTATGCTACACTGTGCAAGCTTGGATGTGCTTGTAAGATACCGAGATTTATTCATAATGAACCATTCAATCTTAAAGCGTGGCTCATTCATGGTGATAATTCTCAAGTTTCACAAATTTGACAAATAGTTCCTCATGCCTTCAGTAAAAATGTATCGTAGGGTACAACAGAAGGCTTGAAGTACACAAGTAGCTGATGTGGTTGAGGCTCTATTAGGTGCCTACCTCAGCTCGGGCAAGGAAGTCACGCCTTTATCATTTATGAAATGACTAGTCACAGACATTGATTTGGTTGATGCACCTACACGAAGGCACTTCCTCATGAATGCTGAGAAGCTAGTCAATGTCCGGTAGTTGGACTCCCTGCTACTTTACAAGTTCCATGACCCTTCACTACTTGTCGAAACACTACTTCACGGATCTTACATGCTACCTGAGATTCCATGATACTATCAATTCTTGGAATTTCTTGGAGATGAAGGGCTACATTATGTTGTTAGAGAACATCTCTATTTCAAATGTCCGGGACTTACTCTAGTGAGGTCTGCTTCTGTAAACAAAGAATGCTATGCTCAATGAGCAATTTAGGCTGGTCTTCCCAATAGTGCTTGGAGATGTTATTGCGTACCTTGGTGCGATCTTTGTTGATTTTGGCTTCGATAAAGATACTACATTTCTGAGAATAACATCTCTTATGGAACCATTGATTATATCTTAAACAATAAAACTCCAGCTAGTAAGAGAGTTAAGTGAACTATGTGACCAAAAAGGTTATGTAAAGAAGAAATCATTTTTTTCATGGGACAAGAACTCAGCATTTTAGACATCAAATTTTGTGGGACTCTATAAGATAAGTCCAATTTCAGCTAGGATTCTTGGAGATTACTTTATTCTAAACTCTAGTTCACACCAATTTAAAGCCTAATATATTCCCTTGAAGAGACATCTTGAAATTTCATTAATTAATGAAACATTCATTAGATGCTCATTGTTTCATGATTTGATTTTGGTGGATTTGGCACAACTAAAATTGTTGCAACTCCCCCCTCCAACCCCCCCCCCCCCAAAAAAAACCAAAAACATTGTTATTTGTCAACCCCAACACTGCTACTAGTTTCAGAATGAAAAGAAGAATTTCCAAGCAATCTTGTCTTAGAACGAAAATAAGAACTTCCAATGCAGACAGGAGCTTCAAAAGACAGTGGATCTAAATTTTTCAAGAAGAGGTAATTTCTTAGTTTGTTAGAGTTTTAGACTTGCATTTTATTTTGCTTCTTTGAGGTTTCAGTGCAGTTTTAGAATTTGGTTAGTAACAAAACTAAAGGTTTTAGATGTTCACTGTTTCATGTTTTGCTTTTGATGGATTTGGCCCAACTAAAATTGTTACACCCGCCAAAACATTGTTATTGTCACCCCTAAGACTTCCACCGATTTTAGGGCTAAAAGAAGAAATTCCAATAAGGACGGGGTGGGGGAGGGGTAGGGGTGGTGAATTCCCCCTCCCTCTGGCTGGAAGTTCCAAAAACAATAGAGCTAAGTTTTTCAAAAAGAGGTAATTAATTTCTAAATTTGTTACAGTTTCAAAACTTGTATTTTATTTTGCTTCTTTGTTGTTTCAGAATTTTGATAGTACCAAAACTGCGATTCTTAGATATTCATTATTTCATGATCTAATTTTAATGGATTTGGTGTCAAAAGCATGTATAGCAAATCTTGAAAAAAGAACAAAAAAAAAAACTATATGTTATGGTATAACTTCAAATTTGGGTAAACTATTGTTTAGCCTATCTCGACCCAAACCATCTCAATATAACCTTTGGGTGGGTTAATGACCTCCCAAATCGCCCCATTTACTCTTCTGAGAAAGAGGTTGGTTTCAAACTCTTATTCAAACATGAGGAGTACTCCATGTTAATGTGTCTTGGATGTTCCACAGCTTTGAGTCAGGATAAGGCATAGACGAGCACATTGAATTATTTATGTGGTTGAAAGCCATTCATTTATTGACTCAATCATGTTGAACTACCCAAATTCACCCAACACACTTATTTTTTACTCGTTGCTTTGCCCATCTTGATCCAATCTATCTCAACACAAGTAACCTTTGGGTCAGTTAATGACTTGACAATTTATTAACTCAACCTTCTAGATCCGTCCATCCAGATTCACCCCAACTCACTCATTTGACAAGTGTGGGCTTCCAATGAAGTTTTGAAACTGCAGTTGATCTATTAAATAGGTCAACCTAGATGAGTGAGCTAAATTGTATTTTTTCACGATGAATGTTTTTCAAGTGTGTTTACATATTATCTCTTTTGAGTGATTTGCAAAAATAGAATCTTAGTATGCTGTTATTTTAATTGGAATCTCGTTAGGAAAAATATTGCAAAAATAATTGTTTTGCTAGAAGCAGGAGCAAAAATCTTGTGGGTTGCCAAGTGATTTGATATTGGTCAAGAGTTCCTTAGCATCAAGTTATGGTAATGGTAAATATTTTGGTCATAAATTGTGACAGATTGCCATACAAAAAGTTATGGTGATGATCGGAATTTTGGCTACGAACCTGGATGAATTGTCGTAATCTTTTCAGGATTATTGACAATCTCATATTGATTAATTTATCTCTTGATCTTTTGGGATAGTTTTGAAGGAAGTAGAACTGAATCACTCCCTACTAGTATTGTTGAGCTCTTTCCATTCAAATCATTTTCCTGCTATTAGACTAACACCATGCTCTTGACAACTCAATGATTAATGTGTTTGTAGAACTTTTGCAGCTTGTTTCAGTGATATGTTTTTCTTTACTAATAGTGAATAGTTTGGTTCCGGTGATTCAAATCTCTCTTTTCGAAAGGGTTGAACATGATGAAGTTTTCCATTTTAGCTAAGCAATATTGAAGATGGGAGTGTAGTTAAGGTAAGAATTCTCCATATTCTTTTTAGCTAATGATGACAGAAAATGTGGACCATTTTCCTGCAGATGATAATATTATAGTATCTCGATTTCATACGCGTAAATCCTTTTCATAGCTATCAAAAAAAAAAAGGTTAAGGGTATAACCGATAAGTAGGAGCCCTTGCATCGATCTATCATCCTCATGTACTTTATTTGTTTGTTCTTTCTTCGTGTAAGAGCCAAACAAGAGGGAGGATTTTTTTTTCCCTTTAAGTCCATAATATAAGTATTCGAACATGAGAAGGGTTTCAGAAAATTCGATTTCATATTTTTGGAGGAGAGAACTCTTAAGGGTCATTATCTACAATAGATGAAATTTTTATCTATTATATTCCTAAACAATCTGAATGTAAATAATTATGGAAGAGGGATGAAAGTACTTTCTATAGGAGGAACTTACATAAATCTTGGCAATTCCATATTTTAAGAGTTTTAAAAATTTACCTGATAGTCATTTCTTTTTCGTATTTTGATACTTTCAGCACTACCTCGAAAAACTTATTCTAGAACTTTGAAAGTTTCTTTTGAGTTTGAAAATAAGCTAAAAAGGGAAAGCATTTATGGGGAGAATCAAAGGAAACTCTCTCAATTTCTTACCTACAAGATGTTAAAACTTAAAATATTTAAAATTTTATTCATGTAGTGGTGGCCTTACCTCTCATGATGGGATATGGATCAGTCATCATGGATATATATGAAGATCATCAAGTATATTCGAAGAAATTTTAAGACCTTGGAAGATTAATGAAAGAAGCATGGAAGGTCTATACTATAAGAAAGTGTTAATTTAAGTAAGAGATGACTATATTTTAAATAATTAAATGCTAGACTTTCCTTGGTTTTAGCTCAAATGTATTATTGTAACTAGCCTAGGTTAGTTATCTATTATTATAAATAGTAGAAACTAGGGTTTATTATAAGGGTTAGTTTTTGAATGAACATTTTATGTGTAGGCTCCTTTTTGAGTTTGGGGTAAAACCTCTTACATGTTCAATTGAATCCTCTTGATTATTTGTAAGCCTTCACTGGTATAAGTTCAATTTCCTTTTCACCCTTAGATTTTATTCTAGTAATTATTTTTTTTAGTTGCTGGATCATCCTTTCTTTCTTCTAAAGATCTCTCTCTTTCTCTTTTTTCTATTTCTTAATCATATCTTTCTCTTGGTTGATTATGGTTCACTTTATCATTCTAGCATCTAGAATCACATCAATTGGTATCTCTCCCTCTTCCTTTCTATTTCATAATCATATTTATGTATCTTTCTTACTTAATTGCGATTCACTTTATTGTTCTTATTCTAGAATCACATCAAATCACTAACACGTAATAGGTATTTCTATCCTTCAATACATAAACCAAAGAAATCACCTAGATTTTTTGTCTTTGTCAGAAATTTTACTCGATACCTCTTTAAGAAAATTAATAAATTAATAAAAGAATTGATAGTTGATGATTGAGGTTTGAGAATTTGAGAATTGAATTGGGAACTTGAGACGAGAAAGTTGAAATTGAATATAAAATTCTGTAAAGTTGAAAGAGTAGAGAAATTGGAAGAATATGGTGAAAACATATGAAGAAGAGACTAGGTGCATAGGCATTTACGGATTAATGGGTAGGATTTGTTTTTTAAAAAAATATAATATATAAAATTTTAATTTTAATTTTTAGTCGTTATTGGGCTCCACAATAGTCAAAAAATTGATAAATATCTAATTTTTAAAATTAGATCCTCTAGAAAATTGTGCCTCCAATAGATAGCCCTTTAGCTGGACCAGTTTGATCTAGACTACTTTTGATCCGAGCTTGTTTTGGATCAAACCGATCCAATTTACACTCTTATATAAATGATCATCAAAATGCAAAAAATTAAAAATAAAACGAAATATTAGAATTATTGATTTTTCTAGAGCTCTTGAGATTCCTTAGGTATGTTCAATTTTCAGAATTTTTTCCTTCTTTGGGCTACTAGTTACATTTGTGAAGTAATCTATGTGTGACCAGTGAGTTTCTGTGTGGTCCTTTATAAAATGATGTTTTAGCCTTTTACAAATTTTTTAGCTTTATAATTTTTATATAAGAAATCTTCATCTTCTACACCAAAGAGATAGAAAGAACACTTTTTTCTTTTCAAATTTTGTAAGAAGGCAAAGGATCTTATTTCTTTGTTTTCTGTAGGCTTCTACAAGAGCATTTTAAAACTTATATATATGTATAGATTCTACTACTTCAGGTTTGTTTGTTTTTAAACATTTCACCTTTTGAATTATATGAAATTTATTGAACTTACAACATCCTTAATGTGTGGAAGTTTTCTGTTTAGGGCTCTGAGAAGATGAACTAGAAAAAAAATATTTATTGCTTTTTGCCACATTTGTGTTAGCTGGTTTGGACAATTCATATTTGACAAAATTCAAATTTGCAAAACCTATCAACTACTCATCAATGCAATTTATGCCCTTTTAAGGAAAAAAATAAATCATATTTGACCAAAATATGATTCTATTCATATTTGATCAAAATTAGATTCACAAAATATAAGAACTTTCATTAATGCAAAACATGCCCATTTTAAGAAGAAAAAATTGAAGCATAATTCATCAAGTGATTTAGTTTCTCTAAAGAAACATTCAAAAGTTTTCTTTTGGAATAGAGAAAGTTGAAGAAGATATGGTGTTGGCATATTCATTGCGACACCATGGATTAGAAAATTGAAAAATGATGGCTGATGAATTCTCCAATTCCATATCCAATTGATGTCAATGTACTCTTCAATTTTCATTGTAGAATGTCAGGTCAAGTACGAAAATTTAAAAGAACATTTTTAGAGTATATATCAGATAGATTTTACTGAAAAAGATGATGATGAAAGTGCATTCATAAAGTTGATGTTAGATAAACTTATAAAGTCGTACAGAAATTATTAGACTTAGGAAGTCAAATTTAGGGATACTTCACTTCAGTATGATTCATCTTTATCAGAAATCCTTCTTTTTTTTTTTGATTATTTTTTTACTTATGATGTTTGAAGATCAGTGGGTAGTCACTAACTTTTTGTGTGATCCACATATATATGATGGTTTTTTAAAAAATGAAATCATTTAGGGGACACAAAATATAATCAAACATATATATTTACTAGTTTTACGACACGTGCATATTATGTTATGTAGTTTATATTTTTGCTAACTATATATCAAAGGAAAAAAGTATAACTTTACTGTGAATGACTGAACATTATTGTATGACGATTTATATTGTTGAAACTAAAATTATTGGACATCATCTAAAGTTACTATCCTGACCCGAGTTTAGAGTCTAGATGTGACACGGCGAATGGGAACCCGAAAGTCCCCAAACAAGCCTCAAATATCCAAATCCACATCATCGATTCAGGAAGGCATACAAGTAAGACCACAAAATTCTAAGGGGCGAGGGAATAGGACTAACACTATGGGGCTATATGGGACTTGGGGCTTTCCATACCATCACACAAAACCATGTTATCAAAAATATGAAAGTTTCATAAATCAACCCATAGGAATACATAAGCCAAATGTTACGCATAGCATAAAGACTTCAGAGAGAGTTTATAAGTTGTCCAATAGATGCCTCTAGTCAAGATGGATCGGAGGCCGGGACAAGCTCTAGGCTCATCCTCAAACAAGAAAAGGAGTACTGAAATAACATAAATAAAAGGGCAGTTGGCTCATCCTTGGAGGATGGGACTTACCACAGTGAACTTTCGGATCGGTCTATTCGTCAAACAGTTGATGATCAAAGTGCTCGGCTCCTACATGGTAAAATCATGTAGGCATAGAGTATGCATTAATACGTTTTAATGTAATAAGTATGCGGGCATGCAATGCATGTGACTTACCAACCTGCATTTTAATGTTAGATGACAAGGGCATATAGTATAGGAAGAATTATATATCCAATAGAGAAGTATACAAGATGTCATGAAATTCATGATGCATGCAATGCGATAGTGCTCCTATATAGCGGCGATGGACTATAACCGACAAATCAAACTCATGCGAGCTATAACATGAATTAGTCTGATAAAGACCTTCCATCGGTAGGAGAAGATTACTTGCCAAACGTAATCTACATCACACCTTGCGACCATGCTTTTTGGTGAATGGTCACCTTCCTTACGACCATACTTTTCAGAAGGATTTTTCATAATCATAGCATATCATAGCATAAAGATAATAGACGAATAACCATTCCTTACGACCCAGTCTTTTTGGTAATGGTGATCGTTCCTATGTTGGCACATAGTTCAAGAAAAGGGAGAATGCCCTTGGGGATAGCCTTGATGCCCCCAATTCATTGGTGCTAAGTCAACAACATCTCACATGAATACTTATACATATATGTGCTTTCATGACATTCAATATTCATTTCAAAAGTTCAATGCATATATAAGCTCAAATGCCAAACCATAAAATCATAATCATAATGCTCATGCAAGGAATAGATCATCTAAATATACAAGATGGTGCAAACACCCATAATGCTCAAAGAGCCATAATCATAGACATGTATGTGATCACATTCTTGTCATAGTCAATGCCTTATCAAAATCATATCTTAATCGTTTCATAAAACATAATTGGGCTTCACCACTTCATAATTTTCATATAAACCAATGTTCATGAATGTAAATACCGTACTCCAGAACCCCGCACGTCAGAAGGGTGGACTGACCGCACTGATTGGATTGCAATGCATGATGTGAGAATGGCATGGGTAATGTAGATTAAATACAAAATCAATAATATAATATGAAATTTAGGAAATCCACAATTAAATCCATATGAAAATCATAGTATAGATCACTCATGCATAAATCAAACTTTAAAGGGGACATACACATTCATAATTTCATAATCTCAATGCAAACTTATAATATAAGGTCTTAAATCAACATAAAATCATCAATAAAGAATAGCTCATACTTCATTGAATTTATAAAATCATAAATCTCAAATCTCATATTTAAAGTAAGCAAAATTCATGAAATTAGTTGAAAGAGTTTTGGATCTTCTTGGTTGAAAGGTACCAAGAATCAATCTCACATACCTTGATTGAGGAGCAAAATTTGGGTTGAATTAGACTTCAATTGAAACCCTAACTTCGATCATTGAGAAGAGAGAGTTGAGAGGAATATGGAGGTGATATTATGAGGGGTAGAGGGTTTTAGGAGAATGAATTAAGATGGGAGGTGATATCAGCTGAATTAGAGGTTTAGGGTAGGTAAAAAGTCACAATTCATAATTAAAATAAACCAAAATTACATAAATGCCATTAATGAAACGGACTAAAATTTGATCCGTCAGGCCCATATGGTCCACTACACGGTCCGTGATGCATGACAAGGACCGTGAACAGTGGCCGTGATCCGCCACTTAATCAATTTTTCACGCCCAACTCTTGAAATTTTATTCAAGCCTAAGTGATATCACACGGACAACTACATGGCCCGTGTGACGCTACACGGGTCGTGTAAGAGGAAGTGGTGACACTTAGAAAAATTCTCGCGCAAAAAGTTACGAGATGGTAATTTTATACTTAGAAAAATTTTAGTATCGCGAGTCATTCGGTGGGCCACATGGCCTGTGACACACTACACGGACCTTGTGGGTGGCCATGTGCCCTAATTTAGCCTGAAATTCCTTCGTTGTATTCCTGCAATCAAATCTATGGCCAAGTACCCCTCCACAGAAGGTCACACGGACCATGTGGCTTCACACTGGCCGTGTAGCACTTCCATGGAACAACACTTGGTTGAATTTTCTCCCGAGTCAATGTCACGAGGTCTGACAAAGTCGTTCAAAAATCCGGGTCCTTACCCTTTTAATTTGGAGGGATTATAGATTGAATCAAAAGTTTAAAGTGTAGGTATTGGAAACGAAAAATTATTTAAGGAAAAAAAACCTTCCCTCCATATACGTTTTCCAATTTCAATAGGGAAGTCACCATTTGTGTAAATTTTGTGTCCTATATATATTGTATTAACCATAATAAATATTGTAGTTTTATAATGCTCTAAAATTTATGAAAACTTTTTCAGATATATTACATTATTTATGACACAATACACTTATATTTATTATGATGCCGAATGTCCCTGTTATTTATTTATTGCAGTTTATTGTACGGATTTAAGTTGTTGTAGACTTTTAGTGAGTTCGCGTAACTCACAGGAAAAAATAGCTCCGATCCCTTGGAACACGTAAGTGTCAGCCGCTAGTTTTTTCTTAAAGTGTCGTTGCATAATACTTTCTTGATTGAGACTGCCTCTGTCTTCCTATTGCCAATGTATGGACCTTTATTATTCTTCTTGTACGTGTAGTTTTGTGTCTTTCCTTTATCCACAATGGTGCTTTTGTTTGGAGACCTAAAACAATGCGATGAACCTCAAAACGAATATTGGGTTCACATTTCTTCTCTAATCAATTTGTGGAGACTCTTGTACACCATATGGAAGATCAATCCATTACCCATAAGTACAAAAAGAGAATCGCTTTCAAGGATCAAAGTACAATGCTCAACTTCTTGAGGGCCAATCTAATTCATCTACCAAGATAGGACCACTATATATAAAGATAATGAAGTAAAGCGGTGGCATCTCTTCAGCAGTAAATGTGATTTGAAGGGTGGTTCTTTTTCTAGTTTAATTTAATTAATTAAATTATAAATGGGATACTTAGATTAATAAAAAGGACATTTTAGTAATTTAACTTCAAAATTGGGAGTTCCCATTTTTTAGTTAGTATAGATATAGATATAGATAGATAGATAGATAGATAGATAGATAGATAGATAAATAGATAGATAGATATAAATTATAAAGCTTAAGAGTTGGGGAGCAAATATAAGTATCACTAATGGTACAATCTACAGTAAAATATTTATTTTTCCTTTTAAATTAAAATATTCTTGATTCCAATTTTATCTTTTAAAAAAAAACAAAAACCTTAACCCTCTATCACTAAGCATCAAAATTAACGTTTTTCTCATAAAAATCACTAATTAATTGTTAGCTTTGATAAATTGGCCCCATGCAATTCTCAATTAGTTTTTGGCTTTTTTTATTGTCAATTTATGCTTATAAATTCTATTTTTTTCTGCATACTGAAAAAATATTGATTTTAAATGCATATTTTATGCAAATGCATTTTCATTCTTCTCAATGGTTTCTATCAAAATGTTTATAATTTTGATAACAAAAAGGTATACTGATTATTAATATTTTTATTTATGCTATGTTTTATACAAGAAAATTAAAACTCTCTAGATATTTTCAAATAGGAAGCAAAGGAAAGAATAAAGTTAAATGAGGAAGAAAGTAATGATAAATCCAATGAAAAAATGGAGAATATGACTCAAGATTTTATAAAAATTCTTCATGTAGTGAGATCTCACAAGCATTGTTGTCTTTTTGAATTTTGACTTCCTAGTCAAGTAAATACACTGCTAATCTCTTGCTAAATTACTTGTATATAGCGGAATATTTTTGTATATTCATCATCAATACATCTTTCAATAAAAGTAGCGATAAATTCTTGATGTTTAAAAACCATAATTATATCGTCTCTAGCTATTATTTTTGGGTAATAATTGAATTTACAAAATATGGATACATGTTTAATTTCTCTCACAAATAGAGTATTCCTTTTTAGTGAGAAATGTTCTAGATAGATTTGATCATAGAATGTTATTTAGCGCTATCTACAATGAAGAAGTTTATATGTTGTGGTTGTTATCCTTATATTTGTACTTTAATTTCGAACTAAAACTTTGTCAATTAGAAAGAATACTTCCATTCTTCTATCTTATATGATCTTCTTTTCTCTTTGATCTGATATGAAGAAATAGCATTTGCTCAATGAAACATGATTAATTTTATACTTTAGATCTTTTTATTTCTAGTGATAGAGTTAATTTGACTCAAAACGAAAGAAAGAATTCTAAAACTTATGGTGTTAAATACTTTGCAATATTTGTGTGACTATACAAACTCTTACTAGAGGTAAAATGGAAAGTTTTTAGCTTGATTATTTTCAAATGTAAACATATTTCATTTTTTAATAGGTTGATAGCTAAATGGTGTTACATAAAACTGGAAAGAACGGGGTATCTGACATGTTTAATACCAACAGCCGTTTTTTCATTTTAAACTTATTGTGAAGTTAAATTCACAATATAAAGATCATAAAACATAGATTATTTATTCCTTAGTACTAATATTTACTTTGTTGTGAAATTGTGTGTTTATTAGCTGCAACAGGTAATCCAATATTGGCCAAACAAAAATTGGAGAGAAGGGCTTATAATGCGCATAACAAAGCTCAAGAAGGTGAGTTATCTGTCAAGAGGAGTGCAAGAGTGAGAAATAAAGCTTTTAAATTCAAGAAGATCCAGATTATAATTGCAAAGGGAAACAAAGAAGACCAACAAATAAAAAATAAGAATATTTTGGGAATAATGAGTGAAGCTTACTGAAGGTGGTTGAGTTTATTGATTATTTTCAGGTATATCAAAATTTCTTTTGTCTTGTTATTTCACAATTTATTATCAATGTAGATTGGAGACGATGATTATTTTATTTTTTAATAAGACTATCTGATCACTCGAAGATCATCTACAAGTGAATCCAAATTTGCTTTCTCTATTGCGAATTTGTTGACATAATTTTTTCTTACAACCACGTTATAAACGTTTATGTTATTTCATGAGTCTACTAGAAACAACATATTTATCACACAAAGATAAGGATAAAATTTGTGTACATCCTATCCTCCTCAAAGTCACTTGTGAGATTATACTGAATATGTTGTTCACTATTAAAAATCTGACTTCAGAAGAGGCCCTAATAAATTAACCTCTTTATCTCGCAAAGGTTGGAGTAAGATTTGTGTATATCCTACCTCCTAGATTAAACTGTAAGATTATAGTGAATTTGTTTTTCACTACTAGAAAAAAAAAAGACCTCAAATTGATCTAAAATATTCGACTTCAAGGAGTTTGAAATAAACTCACCCACCCACCCACCCAACCCAAAGATCGACTGAAACTTGACAACTACTTGGACACAAATGCCATGACATAAAATTCAACGTGACATAACAAAAATTGTTACCCCCACCAAAACATTGGTATTGTCACCCCCAAAGAGTCCAATCCTACTTGTTTCAGAGCGAAAAAAAGATCGACTTCCAATGAGGACGGGGGCTGGGAAAGGGGGTTGAGCTCCCTCTTCCTGTGGCTGGAACTTCGAAAAACGATGGATCTAAATGTTTCAAAAAGAGGCAATTCTTAGTTTGTTACCATTTCAAGACTTGCATTTTATTTTGCTTCTTTGGGATTTCAGAATTATATTAGTAACAACACTAAAATTATTAGATGTTCGTTGTTTCATGATTCAATTTTGATGGATTTGGCACTTGACTTAGGATGGTATTTCTGATCGAGTATGAAACTAGAATTCATACTTTATCTCACCATGCTTTTGCGATTTTTCTAGATGATCGAGAAGAAGAAGTTATGAAAATGGTGATAATGACAAAGAACCAAAATAAAAAATACTTTTCATATTTGACTAAATTAAATTTACAAAATCTGTCATTAATGCAATTTTCCTTGTAAGAAGAGAAAAGTTAAACCATATTTGACCAAAACATGATTCTACTGATATTTGATCAAAATCAGATTTACAAAATATAAGAACTGCCTATTAATCCAAGGCATGCCCATTTTAAGAAGAAAAAAGTTGAATCATAATTCATCAAGTGATTTAGTTCCTCTAAAGAAATACTCAAATTGTTTTGTTTAGGAATGGAGAAAGTTGAAAAAGATATGGTGTTGGCATGTTCAATACGATGCCATGGATTAGAAAATTGGGAAATGGTGGCTGTCGAATTCTCTAATTCCATTTTTGATCGACGTCTATGTATTCTTCAATTTTCATCTGTAGAATATCAGGTCAAGTACGAAAATTTAAAAGAACGTTTTCAAAATATTCATTAGATAGATTTTACTGAAAAAGATAATGAGAGATTTCATAAAAGTTGATGGCGGATGAACTTACAAAGATGTACAGAGATTATTGGACAGAGGAAGTCAAATTAAGGGATACTTCACTTCAGTATGATTTATCTTTATCAGAAAATCTCTCATTTTTCTCTTTTGATTATTTTTTACTTATGATGTTTGAAGATCCATAAATTGTCACTAATTTTGTTTTGTATGATCCACATTTGTATGATGTTTCTTTAAAAAATAAAATCATTTAGAGGACACAAGATATAATTAAACATATATATCTATTTTAAAGCTTAATAGTTGGGAACAAACAAATGGTTTCTATCAAAATGTTTATAATTTTAAATAATAGCCATATGAGGGTGATACAATATCTATCTACATTTTTTGTAAATTTGACAACAAAAAAGTAAACTAATTATTAATATATTTATTTATGCTATGTTTTATGTAGGAAAAACTTTTTGCATATTTTCAAACAGGAAGCTAAGGAAAGAATAAAGTTAAATGAGGAAAAAAGTGATGATAAATCCAATGAAAAAAATGGAGAATATGAATCAAGCTTTCAGAAAAATTCTTGATGTGGTGAGATCTCACAAGCATTGTTGTCTTTTTGAATCTCGACTTCCTAGTCAGGTAAATACATTGCTAATTCATTGTTAAATAACTTGAATCTCGAATATTTTTGGATATTCATTTAATAAAGTTAGCAACAAATTCTTGATTTGTTAGCAACAAATTCTTGATTTGTTAGCAACAAAGTTAGCACATTCCTTCCGACACCACTTGTCCCAGGAAAGTCGGGTTTTGTACCATTATATATTAGTATTTCCCGACCTTCGATTTCCACATTAAAGGAGAGTGCATGACCCAGCATACTCATCTCCACCCAGGAGTGGGGACGGTGGTTTGATCGTGGTGTCGGTGTCGCATAGAGGGTGTTGTCCCCTATTGTAACCGGAAAAACTTGAATCGGAGAAGAAGGGTTTTGGGGTTCCATGTTTAGTGGAGGGTTCAGAGGGCAGTGGTAGAGGAGTGGTTTGTTCCAACATGGAAAGCGAGACGTTCGAGCATTTATTCTCCTTGGTGTGCGAAAAAGGGGACTCTTGGCATTATGTGTAGGTACAGGTAAGTCAATTGAATAGGAATAGCAGAGACTTTGTCAGAGGAATTTTCTATAATTGGTAAACTTGGGATATGCTAGTTTATTACTAGGTCCAAGTAGATGTAGATGTAGATTAATAGGTGTATTTTGGGTAATACATTCTTTGAGGGTGACGTGGTCTTCATCCGCTAGCGCTCCACATGATTTCCAATAATTGGTTTTCTGAGGAAGTTTGGTAGCTTGTACGCTAGGGATCGTACTTGGGAAGTGTGGCACCGTCGTTCATCAGATAGCTCGCCTGATCGCTGAAAGTACAACGCTTAGACGTGTCATTGGTTGACGTGGACAGGCCATAAAGGGGAGTTTCTTCTGAAATCTTGGTTATACATGAAGGTTTAAAGAGTTGTATTAAGCATGTTCATCAGAAATGGTACGATATAAAGGACACCATTATAGCTCCATTTGGCACTGATTTGAGAGGTCAGTGGACACTTTAGGCTATTGGGTTGAAGAAGTCTTCATAGGACAAGATTTCATGGCGTTAGTGAGATGTTTGATGCGAGAATGGGTCTATCCAAGCTCAATAACAAGTCTAGGTAAGCATTGAACCGCTATGAAGGTGAGGCGGCTATTTTAGGAGAGGAAGCTCGATGATTTTGGAGGTCGATTACAAAAGGGAGATGTTTCCATCTGTAGATCTTAATTTCTAGGATTTTTCTTTTGGATATTGTTTTGTCTTAGATTAGGCGAGAGTTTTGGACAACTTTTCGGGTTTTGTTGGGCTGCTGATTCTTTGATTTTCTTAATAAATAAGACACATACCTTTTTTGATCCAAAAAATATTGTAATATATAATTTCATATAATTATTCAATATTATCAAAACGGAGTGTTAAAAAATATTTATGCATGAAAAAAAAAAGATACAAGTTTTTGATTTTGTAAAATAGATCAATCTTATCTGTTATATAAGGCGTAAAGTGTTAGAGTACATTGTCAACAATGATACGATTCCGGAAAAAAAGGAAAAAGCATCAGGCACATGTGCAAGGGTATTCCAATTCATTAAGTAGATGAAAGTAGAATTGCATGTCAAAGAAAAAATATATTTATTAACAAAGAAACTGAAAGATAGAAGTTAAATTCAGTCAATTTGTAGTCATTAAAGAGTACACTTGAAATCATGAAGAGCACAAAAAAAAAAAAAAAAAACAATTAGTTTTTTACACAACTAAAAAATATTGATGTCTCTCCAATGTTTGAACCTACAATATCCTTGCGATGGGGAAAGTTCAAAATGCGTTGTGGTGAACATCAAAACTTTGAGATCATATGTTTTTGTTAATAATTATTTCCACATTGAAAATTAAAAAGATAGTAAGAGCATATATGATGGCAAAAGAAACAGATTGTTAAGCAGTATTTAGATTCAAATTTGTGCAAATAAGGTTAGGAATTGCAAAAAGGCAGATCGGTTGTCGAATGACAAGTCTTCTTTGAAGCAGCCTTTTATCCAAACCGTGTGATGAAGCATTGAGTCTCCGGGTAAGTGTTACGTTTTTATTAAATAGGATATTTAAGTTAAAGGTATTTAAGTAATTTAATTTTCATGTTAGGGAGTACATGCTTTTAACATTATTAAATTAAATTTAAGTACAATAATTTAATTATAAAAAAGATCAAATAAAATATATTAAAAAATTACAAATTATATCACACAAGTATATTAGTAGAGTGTCATGATATTATATTCTTATCCATGACCCCTTCTTTTACATTCAAAGATTAAGAGAAAAAGTATATTTAAAAAATATCTAATTGTTTTTTACCTAGAATAGTGTGTTATTCTAGAAGATCAAGTCATTCACCTTTCTTCTTCCACCAAGAAAATGAAAGGAATACTTTGTTCATCGATAAAGAAATTTGAAAGATTTGTCTTAGTCTTCACATGAACCAAAGCAACAAACCACCGTAAATTTTCAATAATAATATCAGCAAAACATTGGAATGATATACAACACTAAACATGAAATGGAAACATTACAAAAACAAATAAAAGGAGACAAAAGAAAAGACAATAGAGATACTCTCATTTTTTCACATGTTTTAAGTGTGTATAATATTGTGTCCAATGTCACTATTTATAGGATAGGATTAAGGAACATAAAAAGTTCTCATGATAATAACATTAACCCATTTGAGATCATGGATGAGAGGTGGGTATAAAAACCATAATGAACATAATTAGTGGAAGTTATTATATTTATATAATGGAGAGTTAGTGAGAAAAAATGTTTCATGTACACCAATATGATTGTTTACTATTTACTATTAAATTTGTTAAATATTTTATAACATTTTAATTTAATGTAGGGTTAAAACGGTAGTCTATATATGATATAGATACATAGTGAAACCACCAGAAATCCTATATCTTGAAGGATAATCTTACATGAATAGCAAACGTAACGACCAAGAGAAGACATACCAAAGTTCATCAATTATTCAAAGAAAATGGATATACTTGAACCTTTTCACGTTTATTTGCTTGTATTGATTTTTGAAATTCCCTCTTATGGATGTTTAGTTCCAAACTTCTGTTCTATTGTAAGACGAAAAGAAAAAAAATGTCAGGCAAGTCGGATTTCGTGCAGAAGCTGCTGCATGATCTGAGGCTTAGCAAGGAATGGGTGACTACTGCTCAAAATACAAAATGGGACAGGCCATGTATTTAGTTATTTAGTGGTTGTCGTACATTTTTACTGATAGTATTATTTTAAAGCTTGATGTATTTTAATGTTAGAACTTCTTGTGTTTTGAATGAATAATATCTGTCCTGTGTCCATCTTCCTGCATACTCACCTGAAGAATCAATGCTTTTACTTAAACTAGAGGCGTCACATAGCTACTGGGCTGCTAGACTGGCATAAAAAGTTGTTAGTAATTCCTTCTGTATTCGCTTGCATAGCTTTCTGCACATCTGGCCTGTTGTAGTAAATTTTTGCATCATCCCTTCGGTGAAAATTATACTATTTTTATATTGTAAAAATAATTTTTTATGTATATATAATAGATGTTGAACCCCTTTCGACTAGTTCATGTCTACTTCTCAAAATTTTGAACCCCTTAAAGAAAATCTTGGATCCGCCCCCGCTTACTAGCTTGTTTTGCTTGTTTCCTAAGGACAATCCACTATGATCAAATCTGAAAGATGGATTTGAATGAAAACTGTTTTTCTTATTCCAAAATCATACTGCAATACACGTTGCAGATGCTTATATAATGCATCTATGTGTTGATCAACAAGGCATTAACTAACTCCTAACTAACTAGTAACATAATGAGTTAGATCGAACAACCTTTAACAACCTTCTAACAGAATCGGTTAAGTCCTTTTAACTACTATATTAACCCTTACATTCAGCATCAAGTAATACACCCCCTTAAGCTGGTAATGAGAAGACATTGAGCATACCAAGCTTAGAAATCAACAGTTGATGCTGTCTGATACTTAAGCTTTTGGTTAGAACATCAGCAAGTTGGGAGGCTGATGGAATGAAATGTGGTTTGATCCGACCACTTTTCACTTTCTCTCTAACAAAATGGCAATCAATCTCTATGTGCTTTGTTCTCTCATGGAAAATGGGGTTAGAAGCTATCCGTATAGCCGCTTGATTATCACAATACAATGTAACAGGATTAGGTACTTGGCAATTTAGTTCTACCAGTAGACCACAAATCCAAGTCAATTCTGCAACTACCATTGCCATGCTCCTATCTCAGCTTCTGCTGAGCTCCTGCTTACTGTCTGTTGCTTCTTGGATTTCCATGACAGAAGTGCATCCCCTAATTTCACTACATAGCCAGTCACTAATCTCCTTGTGTTAGGGCAAGCTGCCCAATCAGAATCACAATACACCATTAGTTCTGGTGTTGCATTGGAAGGAAAGAACAACCCAAGTCCTGGCGATCCCTTTAAGTACCTCACTACCCTCATTGCTGCTTCCACATAAGCTGCTTAGGTCTTTGCATGAACTGACTTAACACTTGTACTGCAAAGCATATGTCTGGCCTTGTTGTCACGCCCCGGGAGGGTACCCTTGGCGTGGCCGGCACTCAGAGACTATTGCTAGTCTCCAAGCGAACCACTTAGCCTCATCACATCATTCAATCAAATAAACTTTACTGAACAGCGGAAAATATAATTAGGTAATGGACACATCTCATCTGAAGTCTCAAAAGAGTATATAACATAATGAAGGCTAGTAGAAAGAACTAGCTCACAATCTCAACATCAATGCTCGACCCTCGTCTATGAAGCCTCTATCATCAATCATGTGGTGCCAATGACAAATCCATGGCTACCCAAATCAAAACAAAATCAATAGTCCAATCTAACTCTAAAGCATGATGAAATAAAAGTAGTGGATCCTCCGGAGTAGGGGAGGCTCACCAAATCAGCTTCAAATCTCAGACCTTCAACGGAGCGCCTGTTGATGATCTCTAGTACCTGCCTCTACATCATAAAAGGATGCAGTCCAGAGTGGACATCAGTACTTGGAATGTACTGGTATGTAAAATAGCTGAATGAAACAGAAACCGGTAGAATTATATGGAAACAACAACAACTTAAAATACATATCAAATCACATCAGTAGTCAAATGTCTGTCTATGCAAGAATAAAGAGTAGACAAGTGACCTATCATCAACTCAAACCTCAGCAATCATCTCAGACTCATCTTAAAGGAGCTCACCTCCTCTTATCTCATCACATTTCATTTCATCTCATCTCATCTCAGTGGAGCTCACCTCCTCTTATCTCTTTCCGACTCAGAATAGGGTAAGAAGTTTATGGGAGTTTCTCTTAACCGACAACAATCACTTATGAGCCAGTGATTGTACAATAATCCCGTCGGTGTTGCCACGGCCGTCCCGTACTTGCCAGGTAGAGACGAATCGAAACCATAATGGATAAATCCAAGATGGAGACATAACAATCAACAAAGTCCGCTATTGATTTAAGGGACATCAACTCAAGAGGAAAACCTCTTCTATGCTTGGCGACATAGTTTAATGAGTTCGAGTGGGACTCACTCTTACCCATTTCGGTGCTCGATACTCCTCCCGACTCAATGCTCATAAAACCATCAATCCAATCAAACCAATCTCGTAGGGACTTTAACCCTGTCAACGATCGGTATCTCATAGGGACTTTAACCCTATCATCAATCAAGCTCATAGGGACTTTAACCCTCTCATCAATCAATCTCATAGGGACTTTAACCCTCTCATCAATCAATCTCATCAATTACTCAAGGTTTAGATCAATCATTAGGAATCAAGTGAATAGACACATCGGTAGAGTTCATTTTTAGAGACTCATAAGACAATCAAACTCTATCAACTCATAATCATTCTCTCATCACAATCACAATCACAATCAACAATCACAATCTTATCTCAAGGCTCTAGAATCATCATTCTCTCATCACAATCACAATCACAATCAACAATCACAATCTTAACTCAAGGCTCTAGACTCATCATTCTCTCATCACAATCACAATCACAATCCAAGGCTCTAGACTCAATCCTCAAGTTCATTATGCATGCTTTTCAAAATAGTCATGTAGGGTTATGCAAATTCTCATGGAAAATATTCAATTTAAGAAAACAAATAGTATGATGATCATCAACATAGAAAACATGTAATTTCAAATATAATTTTCAAGAAAAGCCATCAAAGAACTCATGCATGTAGACTCTTCAATCATCAATTCATCTATGACCTCTATGGGGCACATGAGAGGACAATCCCATGTTTTAGTTTAGCCTTACATACCTGTGATGCCGTTAGCAATCGAGTACTTTCGGGGTCTCCGCTCGAATTCTTCCCACAAGCTCTTCTCTCTTCTCCTCAAGCCTAGCCTTGTTAGTTTCTAAGGGATAGGACTTAGAATGAGGTTTTAGACCATTTTCTGGTTGAAAACGACTTAATTAGTCGTGTACCAGTGTTTAAGAGGGACTAGGGATTGACTAGAATGCCCCTAGAATTAAATTAGGAATTTGCAGTTCGGAAAACACACGGTCCGCGATGCGGACCTATCGCGTACTGTGTAATTTTGGAAAAACTGCTTTTGTACGAGTTCTCTCCATCCCGTCGAAAATTTTGGAAAACACACAAGTGCCACTCCGCGTCAAGTCCGCGATGCGCCTCCGTCGCGGACAGCCACTGTTTTGTGACTTGATCCGAAAATTTATCTTTCGATCGGGTCGCTCTAAAATTCGACCGAGACCATTTTCCCACTCCATTTTCCATGCTGATCACAAATCCAGTCTCGGATTCGCCATACGAGCATCGGAAGATGCGTTACGCACATACCCTCACTCCAGGGGTATTTTGGTAATTTTATCGGGCGTTACATCATCTCCCCCTTGGGATCATTCGTCCTCGAATGATGAGTAGAGGTGGGGACTAAAGCACAAATAGACTCGAGACTCATCTTCCACTCAGTTCAATCAATCCATCCTCGACTAGGCAATAGTAAGTCGCATCAAAATAAAACAATCAGTTTAGTGAAGAGCAAGGATTTTTACCTTCAATGTTTCCATCATCCGTTGGCACGAATAGGTGCGGGTATTTGGCCCTCATCTCCTCCTCAGCTTCCCATGTGGCTTCTTCAACGAATTGATTCCTCCACAGGACTTTGACTGAGGCTATCTCTTTGTTCCTCAACCTGCGAATCTGATGATCAAGAATCTGAACCGGGACCTCTTCATAAGATAGGCTATCTTTCACTCCAAGGCCATCGATAGGAATCACCACGGCGGGATCTCCCAAGCATTTCTTCAGTATCGACACATGGAATACCGGATGAACTCCCTCTAACTCGGAAGGTAACTCCAACTCGTAAGCAACCTTCCCAATCCTTTTTACGATCTGATATGGGCCAACATATCGTGGGCTTAACTTTCCCTTCTTTCCAAACCTTAGGACACCCTTCATAGGTGATACCTTCAAATACACCCAATCATCTATCTCAAACTCTAAGTCCCTCCTCCTTACGTCGGTGTAGGACTTTTGGCGACTCTGGGCAGTCTTTAGCCTCTCTCTAATGATCTTGACTTTTTCCATCGACTGGTGAACAAGGTCAGGTCCAATCAGCCCTGCTTCTCCAACCTCAAACCACCCAATCGACGATCTACATCTTCTCCCGTACAGGGCCTCATAAGGATCCATCTGAGTGCTCGCATGATAACTATTATTATATGCGAATTCGATCAAGGGTAGATGATCATCCCAATTTCCTTTGAAGTCAAGTATACAAGCTCTCAACATATCCTCGAGTGTTTGAATCGTACGCTCTGCCTGACCATCCGTCTGCGGGTGAAAAGCTGTACTCAGATTCACCTTAGTACCCAAACCTTTCTGAAACGATCTCCAGAACTGGGAGGTAAATTGAGCCCCTCTGTCCGAGATGATAGACAAAGGAACCCCATGCAACCTCACGATCTCCTGGACGTACAATCTGGCATACTCTTCCGCAGTGTTTGTTGTCTTTACTACCAAGAAGTGAGCCGACTTTGTCATCCTATCCACGATCACCCATATCGAATCATGTTGCTTTCGAGATTTCGGCAGGCCAGTGATAAATTCCATGTTGATCATCTCCCATTTCCACTGCGGAATTTCAAAGTTCTGAGCCAATCCACATGGCCTTTGATGCTCAACCTTCACTTGTTGGCAATTTGGGCATTTCGAGACAAACTCTGCAACATCCCTCTTCATCCCATTCCACCAATAGACTTCCCTTAAGTCGTGGTACATTTTGGTGGAGCCAGGGTGAATGGAATATCTCGTGTTATGAGCTTCTGCCATGATTCTGTCCCGTATGCCACCAACATTTGGAACACACAATCGACTTTGATATCTCAGTACACCATCTCCCCCTTTGGAGAAGACCGTCACCTTCTGATTGTGGACATCCTCCTTCAATTGGAGTATGACTGGGTCTTGGTCTTGTTTTTCTTTCACTTCTATCACTAGCAAGGAAGCAGACCCGTTCTCCATTAACTCCTCCTTCATTGTTCTCCTCAAGTCGGACCCCTAATCGAGCCAACCGGTGTACGTCCTTGGCTAATTCCCTCTTTCCTTCCTCCACATGGGTTGTGCTACCCATTGATAACCTGCTAAGAGCATCAGCAACATTAGCTTTACCTGGATGATAGTGAATGCTCATGTCGTAATCCTTGAGCAATTCCAACCATCTCCTCTGTCGCAAGTTAAGCTCCTTCTGACTGAAAACATACTGCAAGCTCTTGTGGTCTGTGAACACATCCACGTGTACCCCATACAAGTAGTGACGCCAGATCTTAAGTGCGAACACTACCGTTGCCAACTCGAGGTCATGGGTTGGGTAATTCTTTTCATGGACCTTGAGTTGCCTGGAGGCATAGGCTATCACCTTCCCCCTTTGCATTAGTACACATCCCAGTCCGACCCTTGAGGCATCACAATAAATTACAAAGCCCTCATTTCCCTCGGGTAAAGTTAAGACTGGTGCAGTAGTCAATCTCGTTTTCGATTCCTGGAAACTCTTCTCACATTCCTCGGACCACTGAAACTTGACCTTTTTCTGGGTCAACTTGGTCAATGGTGCGGATAAGGAAGAAAATCCTTCTACAAACCTGCGGTAGTAGCCCGCCAACCCCAAGAAACTTCTAATGTCGGTTGGAGTGGTCGATCTTGGCCAGTTCTTAACCGCTTCAATCTTCTGGGCGTCCACCTGAATACCGTCACCGGAAACAACGTGGCCCAGGAAGGCTGCTGACTTAAGCCAGAACTCACACTTTGAAAATTTTGCATACAACTCATGGTCCCTAAGAGTTTGGAGGACAACTCTGAGGTGATTGGCATGCTCCTCCTCACTCCTTGAATATATCAGAATATCATCGATGAATACAATCACAAACAAGTCAAGATACGGTTTGAACACCTTGTTCATCAAGTCCATAAAGGCGGCAGGTGCATTCGTCAACCCAAAGGACATGACCAGGAATTCAAAATGGCCATATCTAGTCCTAAAGGCTGTCTTTGGAATGTCGCACTCTCTCACCTTCAGCTGATGGTAGCCAGATCTGAGGTCTATCTTAGAGAAACAAGAGGCGCCCTGAAGTTGGTCAAACAAATCATCTATCCTTGGGAGAGGATATTTGTTCTTCACTGTGACCTTGTTCAGTTGCCTATAATCAACACACATTCTGAGAGACCCATCTTTCTTTCGCACGAATAGGACAGGAGCACCCCATGGTGAGACACTTGGCCTGATGAAGCCCTTCTCTAGCAAATCTTTTAGTTGCTCTTTCAATTCTTTCAACTCGGCGGGGGCCATCCTGTAAGGCGGAATCGAAATGGGTTGGGTATCAGGAAGAATGTCAATCCCGAAGTCAATCTCCCTATCAGGAGGGACTCCGGGCAGATCATCAGGAAACACTTCCGGATACTCACTAACAATCGGAACTGACTCAAGAGTTGGGGACTCAACCTCGTCTGATTTCACTCGTACTAGGTGATAGATACAACCTTTGGAAATTAACTTCCGGGATTTAAGATATGAGATAAACCTCCCCCTCGGTGTCACTGAGTCACCCTTCCACTCTAGAACTGGTTCATTTGGAAATTGGAACTTAACAATTCGGGATCTACAATCAACAGAGGCATAACAGGCGTGGAGCCAATCCATGCCAAGGATCAAGTCAAAATCAATCATCTCCAGCTCAATCAAATCAACAAGAGTGTCCCTATGATAGATGGACACTACGCAAGTCCTATAAACTCTCTCAGCTCGAATAGACTCACCCACTGGAGTAGAAACATCAAAAGGTTCAAGGAGACTCTCAGGGGTCATATCAAATTTACTGGCCACATAAGGAGATACAAATGACAGTGTGGCACCAGGGTCCATCAAGACATAACAATCAAAAGTAAAGACACGAATCATACCCGTCACAACATCTGGGGAGTTCTCCTGATCTTGGCGACTACCCATGGCGTACAAGCGGTTTGTTGCTCCGCCTGTTCCTGACATAGTGGCCCGCTGGTTCCCTCCTACTGGTGGGGCCGATGCAGTGGATTGAGCTCGGCTAGCCCATCAAGGACAGTCTCTCTGATAGTGACCCACTTGGCCACATTTGTAGCACCCATCATTTCCCTCACGACATCTTCCTAGGTGCAACTTGCCACACTTTTTACACGGGGGTTGACCCCGCGATCCTTGAGCCACACTAGCTTGTGACTGGGACCCATGGGCTCTAGTATTCTGGGACCTTTGATCATCCCTGATCCTGGGCGTGGGCGCACTAACAGATGATGGTGTTGGAAATTGATGACCATTGCCTCTCCTTCCCGTCTCATAGCTAGACGTTTTGGCTTTCTTGCGCCTGAATTCCTCCTTGTCATGCTGCCTCTCCTCATCAGCTTGTTGTACAAATGTCATCAATCGCCTAATGTCCATATCACTCACCAGCATTGCCCCTCTGCCATCCCTTTTGGGCCCTCTATTCAATCCATCGACATACATTCCCATTCTCCCCCTCATGTCGGCAATCATATCTGGAGCATAGCGAGATAGCTGTGTGAACTTCAGGCCATACTCCTGCACGGTCATGGAGCCCTGTTTTAGATTCAGAAACTCCCTCACCTTAGCCTCTCTTTTCTCCCTTGGGAAGAAGCGTCCCAAGAAGGCCTCCTCAAACACTGCCAAGGTCACACATGAATCACCATCCACTCGGCCATTCTTTCATTGGTCGAACCACAGCCTGGCCACCCCTTTGAGTTGGTAGTCAGCCAATTCAACTCTATCCACATCCGCCACATGCATCACTTGGAACACCTTCTCAAGCTCCTCAATATAGCTCTCGGGGTCTTCAGTAGCTGCCGACCCCGTGAACTCAGGCGGGTTCATCCTCAGAAATTCCCGGACTCTGGAGGTGTCATGAGTGTCCAGTCTGCCCCCTCCCTGTCTCACAGGAGGTGCCGCAATAGCCTGGGCTAGAGCCCGAATAGCTTGGCGTAACTCGGCATTGGAGACCTCGTCCTGAGGGGGTTGTTCGACAGGAACCGCTGGATCCACGGGCCCCTCGGGTACTTGGGGTTCAGGTGGGTTAACAGCTTGCCTGGCAGGACGTCCCCTTCCTCTGACAGCTCTTCTGGGAGGCATGTTATCGATTCTACACGTGTAACGCACGAATTAGAGGATAGTTTTCATAGAGTTCAACTCTATCGCACGATTTAGAGTAAGAAAGAAGTGTAACCATTCCTAATGTCCCATAGCCTCCTGCTTATGAAGTGTGGTCGACAACACACCCATAAACAAGACTCTACTAGACACGGCCTCATAGACTCCCTAGGACACTTGAACTCTGTGCTCTGATACCAAGTTTGTCACGCCCCGGGAGGGTACCCTTGGCGTGGCCGGCACTCAGAGACTATTGCTAGTCTCCAAGCGAACCACTTAGCCTCATCACATCATTCAATCAAATAAACTTTACTGAACAGCGGAAAATATAATTAGGTAATGGACACATCTCATCTGAAGTCTCAAAAGAGTATATAAAATAATGAAGGCTAGTAGAAAGAACTAGCTCACAATCTCAACATCAATACTCGACCCTCGTCTATGAAGCCTCTATCATTAATCATGTGGTGCCAATGACAAATCCATGGCTACCCAAATCAAAACAAAATCAATAGTCTAATCTAACTCTAAAGCATGATGAAATAAAAGTAGTGGATCCTCCGGAGTAGGGGAGGCTCACCAAATCAGCTTCAAATCTCAGACCTTCAACGGAGCGCCTGTTGATGATCTCTAGTACCTGCCTCTACATCATAAAACGATGCAGTCCAGAGTGGACGTCAGTACTTGGAATGTACTGGTATGTAAAATAGCTGAATGAAACAGAAGCCGGTAGAATAATATGGAAACAACAACAACTTAAAATACATATCAAATCACATCAGTAGTCAAATGTCTGTCTATGCAAGAATAAAGAGTAGACAAGTGACCTATCATCAACTCAAACCTCAGCAATCATCTCAGACTCATCTCAAAGGAGCTCACCTCCTCTTATCTCATCACATTTCATTTCATCTCATCTCATCTCAGTGGAGCTCACCTCCTCTCATCTCTTTCCGACTCAGAATAGGGTAAGAAGTTTATGGGAGTTTCTCTTAACCGACAACAATCACTTATGAGCCAGTGATTGTACAACAATCCCGCCGGTGTTGCCACGGCCGTCCCGTACTTGCCAGGTAAAGACGAATCGAAACCATAATGGATAAATCCAAGATGGAGACAGAACAATAAACAAAGTCCGCTATTGATTTAACGGACATCAACTCAAGAGGAAAACCTCTTCTATGCTTGGCGACATAGTTTAATGAGTTCGAGTGGGACTCACTCTTACCCATTTCGGCGCTCGATACTCCTCCCGACACAATGCTCATAAAACCATCAATCCAATCAAACCAATCTCGTAGGGACTTTAACCCCGTCAACGATCGGTATCTCATAGGGACTTTAACCCTATCATCAATCAAGCTCATAGGGACTTTAACCCTCTCATCAATCAATCTCATAGGGACTTTAACCCTCTCATCAATCAATCTCATAGGGACTTTAACCCTCTCATCAATCAATCTCATCAATGACTCAAGGTTTAGATCAATCATTAGGAATCAAGTGAATAGACACATCGGTAGAGTTCATTTTTAGAGACTCATAAGACAATCAAACTCTATCAACTCATAATCATTCTCTCATCACAATCACAATCACAATCAACAATCACAATCTTATCTCAAGGCTCTAGAATCATCATTCTCTCATCACAATCACAATCACAATCAACAATCACAATCTTAACTCAAGGCTCTAGACTCATCATTCTCTCATCACAATCACAATCACAATCCAAGGCTCTAGACTCAATCCTCAAGTTCATTATGCATGCTTTTCAAAATAGTCATGTAGGGTTATGCAAATTCTCATGGAAAATATTCAATTTAAGAAAACAAATAGTATGATGATCATCAACATAGAAAACATGTAATTTCAAATATAATTTTCAAGAAAAGCCATCAAAGAACTCATGCATGTAGACTCTTCAATCATCAATTCATCTATGACCTCTATGGGGCACATGAGAGGACAATCCCATGTTTTAGTTTAGCCTTACATACCTGTGATGCCGTTAGCAATCGAGTACTTTCGGGGTCTCCGCTCGGATTCTTCCCACAAGCTCTTCTCTCTTCTCCTCAAGCCCTAGCCTTGTTAGTTTCTAAGGGATAGGACTTAGAATGAGGTTTTAGACCCTTTTCTGGTTGAAAACGACTTAATTAGTCGTGTACCGGTGTTTAAGAGGGACTAGGGATTGACTAGAATGCCCCTAGAATTAAATTAGGAATTTGCAGTTTTGAAAACACACGGTCCGCGACGCGGACCTATCGCATACTGTGTAATTTTGGAAAAAGTGCTTTTGTACGAGTTCTCTCCATCCCGTCGAAAATTTTGGAAAACACACAAGTGCCACTCCGCGTCAGGTTCGCGACGCGCCTCCGTCGCGGACAGCCACTGTTTTGTGACTTGATCCGAAAATTTATCTTTCGATTGGGTCGCTCTAAAATTCGACCGAGACCATTTTCCCACTCCATTTTCCATGCTGATCACAAATCTGGTCTCAGATTCGCCATACGAGCATCGGAAGATGCATTACGCGCATACCCTCACTCCAGGGGTATTTTGGTAATTTTACCGGGCGTTACACTTGTAATGGTCTGATATATTAGCTTCCCAACCAACTTTTAATAGCCAACAATGTCTACCAGTTCAGGATCATTTTTGTTTCCCACATGAGCATCATATTCAGCAGTTGTGAGCTTGTGATTCACTTCCAAAGGTGTAGCAGCTGGTCTTGATCCACTGAGTCCTATTTCTGAAATTAGTTCTAGACAATATTTTCTTTGGTTTAGGAGTATCCCCTTCTCTGATCTCATAACCTCAATCCCAAGGAAATATCTTAACTCACCTAAATCTTTAATCTTGAAGTGGTGGTGCAGTGTATTTTTGGCCTGATTCATTAACTCAGATGTGCTTCCTGTGATCAGTAAATCATCCACATAGACTAGTATGATTACAATGTCCTTTCCTTCTTTCTTTGTGAAGATAGAGTGATCATAGGCACTTTGTGAGTACCCTGCAGTGACCAGTGCATTAGTAAGTTTTATGTTCCATTGTCTTGATGCTTGTCTCAATCCATATAGAGACTTAACCAGTTTGCACACCTTGTTGTCTCCCATTTTACAGAAGCCTTGAGGCATTTTCATATAAACATCCTCAAATAAATCACCTTGCAAGAAGGCATTGCTTACATCCATTTGTATCACAGGCCAGTGATTTGCTGCAACAAGACTCAGTACAGTTCTAACTGATACCATCTTTGCTACTGGAGAAAAAGTATCATGGAAGTCTAATCCTTCCTTTTGATTGTACCCCTTTGCCACTAGTCTTGCCTTAAACCTTTCTACTTCTCCATTGGACTTGTACTTGATCTTATACACCCATTTTGACCCTATTGCTTGCTTTCCTGCTGGAAGATCAACAATGTCCCATGTGTGATTTTCCTCTAAAGCTTGTATTTCCTGCTCCATTGCTTCAATCCATCTTTTATCCTTAGATGCTTCCTGGAATGATTGGGGCTCCAGTAAGGTTGAGAATGCACTTAGATATGCTTGGTACTGGTTTGATAGTTGTGAATATGAAATGTACTTAGATATAGGGAACAAAGATGTTTGGTTGGCTTTCTTCTTATTCATCTCATAATCCTTCATCCAGATAGGTGGTCTAGACACTCTATTACTACTTATTCTTGTTTCTGAATCTCCATGTTCATTTTGAGGATAACATTCCTCTGCATGTTCATCCATTATTGGATCTGAGTTGACAGCTTCATTGAGTTCCAGTTCTGAGCCTCCACTTACAAGTTCTGTGTAAGCAGATGGTTCAGTAGTGTTGATATTTTCAATAGTTGTTGAAGTGTTATCACCATGCACATTTTGTGTAACTTGACTTCCATGATTTATTGATAATGAGAAGTCCTCATATACTGCTTCTGAAGGCACAGGATAGAATATGTCATCTAGATCCTTCTTGGTTCCTTTAAAGGGAATGATTGTCTCTCTGAAACTTACATCTCCACTCACTAGAAATGTGTTTGTTTCTAAGTCAAATAATCTATATCCTTTCTGTGTTTCTTTATAGCCAATCATGACTGTCTTCCTCACCCTTGAGTCAAATTTATTCCCTCTAGGTAATACACTAGCAAAACATAGGCAACCAAATATTCTGAGATGATCGAATGTAGCAGGTTTCCCATGTAATAGCTCAAATGGAGATTTCCCTTTCAATATAGAAGATGGTAGCTTGTTGATGAGATAAATAGTTGTTCTTATACACTCTCCCCAAAATCTATGTGGAACACCACTTTGAAACTTTAAAGCTCTTGCAACATCTAAAATATGTTTATGCTTCCTTTCCACAACTCCATTCTGTTGAGGAGTGTATGGACAACTACTTTGATGTGTAATGCCTAGTGAAGATAACAGTTCATGACAGCTTGAATTGAAGAACTCTTTACCATTATCAGATCTCAAAATCTTAACATTCACATCATACTGATTTCTCACTTTATACAAAAAATCCTTCAACACAACCACTACTTCACATTTTGATTGAATCAGACACTCCCAAGTGTATCTACTGTAATCATCCACTAGTGTCACAAAGTAAGACTTTCTGTCATAGGTAGGTACCTTAAATGGTCCCCATACATCAACATGAAGTAAATTGAAATAACTAGAAGTAGAAGAAGTACTGACTGGAAACTTGAGTCTACTTTGTTTAGCCATAGGACAGACCATACAAAGTTGTTGTTGTGTTCTACTCATTTTAATATTCAGGTCTTCAATTTTGTTGAGTACTTCTACAGAAGGATGGCCAAGTCTACTATGCCATAGTGCTGAATTTACTTGTTCTTTTACTACATTTCCTGCTTTTACTGCATCATCTTCTTGTAGCCAGTATAGTCCTTCATTTTCTCTACCAATCCCCATAACCTTGCCACTGTAAAGCTCCTGAAATATACAAAATTCTGGATAGAAGGTGACTGAACAACACAACTCCTTTGTTATCTTAGACACTGATAATAGGTTGAACTTGAAATCAGGCACAAATAGAACATTTGTCAGTATATGATGCTGTAAAATAACTATTTCCCCTGTATGTGTGATACTACATTTATCTCCTGTGGGAACTTAAACTCCATGTTGTTTATCAATTGCTTTGATATCTGCTAACACTCTTTTAAATGGTGTCATGTGATGAGTTGCACCTGAATCTATAATCCAATCACATTTTTCTACTTTTGACAAGAAAGAAGATATACCTGCAAAGTTGCACTGATAATCACCTGTATTGTCTTTAGATTGTGAATTAACTTCCTTCCCTTTCAAGTTCATGTAGTGATGATACTGATCATCTGAAATATAATGGCCTCTGGATGATTATAGCTTGAAAAAGAAGATGCCGGGATTTCTCCTCAACAGAATGATGTCGTGCAAAGCCCATCACAAGCAAAACAACAAAAGGTATTAAAATAAAACTTAAGTTTTATCTATCCCATGTTATGCTTGTAGTGAGTTCTTAGCTTGTTGTTTTTGTAGATTGCCGAAGAAGATGTTGGGACTTCTGATCAACAATTTGACGTTCCACAAGAAAAATGAAAGCAGGTACATTACTTATCCTTTTCATGAGAACTTCCCACCACTAGCTTAACCTTCACCTTAAGGGGAAATGATTTCCAGATAAAACTGCATAATAAAATAGTTGCTAGTGCATACACGTTGACTATGGCAAGGGAAAAAAATAATAATACGATAGATAGAAACCTAGGTAATAACAACGCATATTACATAAATATGTCCTTTAACTTTGCCTCAGCTACTACTTACGCCCTCTAAAGTACATACATGCATCCTACGTGGAGTACCACGCGTAGGACACAACATAGGATACCATGTAGGATGGGAAATGCCATATAAGATGCGACATAGGACTCATGTGTCTGCCTTTTCAATTCCATACATGTTTAAGTATCTACTTGTGCACACTCAAAATTGGTGGTCTCTCTAATAGTTTTTATTTTTAAATTTTTTTTATGCAGATGGAGTGATTTCTTTTGTCGTAGGAGGAGCTTATTCTATTTTCATACATGCGCTTGAGTATCAGTTGGACTGATGATATGTTACCAAATACAGTTCATTAGACTGCTTCATTTTTGTTTCTTCAGCTTTGAGAACTTTGTTGTTATTTTCTTGTCTGTTTTTTGACAATCTTGTACTAGATATTATGCTTATTATTGTTATCTCTTCTTAGTTGTGTGTTACGTATATTGCATGCCTTTGAGATTATAAACATTGCATAAGCAATTCTTTGCTGTGAAAAGAAAATTACAAATTTATGCTTCTATCCTGACGCAAACGCAGATAATTAACTTTTTCAGGGCAAAATATTCTTACAAGTTTGGACCTAAAATTTAAGCAACTTTGGACCTAAAATTCTTACAAGCAGATAATATTCTTACAATTTAAGCAACTTTGGACCTAAAATCTCCATTGTAACTCCATATTCGGTTCTGCAATTTCTCCTAGACCAAATTCGGTATTCTAGAGTTGATGCAATAGATTTCTGCCGCTTAGAACTAAAAACGGCTAGAAAACTCGTATTTTCCAACTTTACAACAACATACCCAGTGGAATCCCACAAGTGGGGTCTGGGGATGGTATAATTTACGTAGACCTTACCACTACCTCATAGAGGTATTTTTCAACTTTAAAGGACTAAAAATTCAACTTTGGACCTAAAATCTCCATTTTACCTTCAAATTCGGTTCTGCAAATTCTCTTATACCAGATTCGGCATTCCAGAGCTGATGGAATTGATAGAACTGAATTCCGATGCTCAAAACTCAAAACGACTAGAAAAATTAAATTTTCAACTTTAAAGAACTAAAAAAGAAACTTTAGACCTAAAATCTCCATTTTTACTCCAAATTCAGTTCTGCAAGTTCTCCTAGCCCAGATTTGGCATTTCAGAGCTGATGGATTTGACAAAATCGAATTTCGACGCTCAGACTTCAAAACGGCCAGAAAACTCAAATTTCCAACTTTAAAGAACTAAAAAAGCAACAATGGACCTAAAATCTCCATTTTTACATCAAATTCGGTTCTGCAAGTTCTCTTGCACCAAATTCGGCATTCCAGAGCTGATAGAATTGACCGAAGTGAATTCCGACGCTCAGAACACAAAAGGACTAGATAAATCAAATTTTCAACTTTTACGAACTAAAAATGCAACTTTTGACCTAAAGTCTCCATTTTTACTCTAAATTCGGTTCTACAAGTTATCTTGGAACAGATTCGGCATTACAAAGCAGATGGAATTAACAAAATCAAATTCTGACACTCAGAACTCAATATGGCTAGAAAACCCAAGTTTTACATCTCCCACCAACTAAAAATGCAACTTTGGACCTAAAATCTTCAATTTAACTCCAAATTCAGTTTGGCAAGTTCTTTTTAACCACATTTGGCATTCCATGGGATGGTATAATTTTTGCAGACCTTACCACTACCTCATAGAGGTATTTTCCAACTTTAAAGAACTAAAAATTCAACGTTGGACCTAAAATCTCCATTTCAACTCCAAATTTAGTTCTACAAGTTCTTCTACACCATATTCAGCACTCCAGAGCTGATGGAATTGATAGAACTCAATTCCGATGCTCAGAAATCAAAACAAACTTTAAATAACTAAAAATGCAACTTTGGACCTTCAATGTCCATTTTAACTCCAAATTCAGTTCTGCAAGTTCTCTTAGACCAGATTCGGTATTTCAAAGCTGATGGATTCGATAGAACCGAATTTCGATGCTCAAACGGCTAGAAAACTCAAGTTTTCCAACTTTAAAGAACTTAAAATGCAACTTTGGACCTAAAATCTCTATTTTTACTCCAAATTCAGTTCTACAAGTTCTCCTAGACCAGATTCGGCTTTCCAGAACTGATGGAATCGATAGAATCAAATTCCGACACTTAGAATATAAAACGGCTTGAAAAATCTAATTTCCAACTTTAAAGAACTAAAAATACAACTTTTGAACTAAAGTCTCCATTTTTAATCCAAATTCGATTATGCAAGTTCTCCTGGACCACATACGGTAGTCAAGGGCAGATGGAATTGATAGAATCGAATTTTGATGCTCAGAACTCAAAATGGCTAGAAAACTCGTATTTTCCAACTTTAAAGAACTAAAAATGCAACTTTGGAACTAAAATCTCAATTTTTACTTTAAATTCAGTTCTGGAAGTTCTCCTAGACGAAATTCGGCATTCCGGGACTGATGGAATTGACAGAATCAAATTTCGATGCTCAGAACTCAAAACAGCAAGAGAACTTAAATTTTCAACTTTAAAGAACTAAAAAAGCAACTATTGACCTAAAGTCTCCATTTTTACTCCAAATTCAGTTCTACAAGTTCTCCTCAACTAGATTCGGTATTCCAGAGCTAATGGAATTGATAGAAGGGAATTTTAAAGATGCAACTTTTGACCTAAAATCTCCATTCTAACTCCAAATTAAGTTCTGCAAGTTCTCCTACACCAGATTCGGCATTACGGAGTTGATGGATTAGACAGAACCAAATTCTGATGCTCAAACGGCTAGAAAACTCAACTTTTCCAACTTTACAAAGCTAAAATGCAACTTTGGACCTAAAATCTCCAATTTAACTCCAAATTAGTTTTGACAAGTTCACCTAAACAAGATTCGGCATCCCAGAGCTGATGGAATTGACAGAATTGAATTCCGACGCTTAGAACTCAAAAAGGCTAGAAAAATCAAATTTCCAACTTTAAAGAACTAAAAATGCAACTTTTTGACCTAAAGTCTCCATTTTTACTCCAAATTTGATTCTGCAAGTTCTCCTGGACTAGATTCGGTATTCCAAAGCTGATGGCATTAACATAATTGAATTCTTGATGCTCAGAACTCAAAACGGCTAGAAAACCCGTATTTTCCAACTTTAAAGAACTAAAAATGCAACTTTTGACCTAAAGTCTCCATTTTTACTTCAAATTCGGTTCTACAAGTTCTCCTGGAATAGATTCGATATTCCAGAGCTGATGAAACTAACAGAATCGAATGACACTCCGAAGTCAAAACGTCTAGAAAACTCGTATTTTTCAACTTTAAAGAACTAAAAATGCAATTTTTGACCTAAAGTCTCCATTCTTACTCCAAATTAGGTTTGGCAAGTACTGTTAGACCAGATTCGGTATTCCAGAGCTGATGGAATTAACAGAATCAAATTCCGACGCTCAAAACTCGAAAGGGCCAGAAATTCATATTTCCAACTTTAAAGTACTAAAAAGCAACTTTAGACCTAAAATCTCCATTTTAACTCCATATTCGGTTCTGCAAGTTCTCCTAGACCAGATTTAGTATTCTAGAGCTGAAGGAATAGACAAAATCAAATTCTGACGCTTAGAACTCAAAACGGCTAGAAAAACTCGTATTTTCCAACTTTACAAAAACAACAACAACAACTTACCCAGTGGAGTCCCACAAGTAGGGCCTGGGGAAGGTATAATTTTTGCAAACCTTACCACTACCTCATAGAGGTATTTTCCAACTTTAAAGAATTAAAAATTGAACTTTGGACCAAAAATATCCATTGTTACTCCAAATTCAGTTCTGCAAGTTCTCCTACACCAGATTCGGCATTCCAGAGCTGATGGAATTGATAGAACTGAATTCTGACGCTCATAACTATAAACAGCTAGAAAAATTGAATTTCCAACTTTAAAGAATTAAACATGTAACTGTGGACCTAAAGTCTCCATTTTTACTCCAAATTTGATTATGCAAGTTCTCCTGGACCATATTCGGTATTCCAGGGCAGATGGAATTGATAGAATCGAATTTTGACGCTCAGAACTCAAAACGGCTAGAAAACTCGTATTTTCCAACTTTAAAGAACTAAAAATGCAACTTTGGACCTAAAATCTCAATTTTTACTCCAAATTCAGTTCTTGAAGTTCTCTTAGACCAAATTCGGCATTTCAGAGCTGATGGAATTGACAGAATCGAATTTCGATGCTCAGAACTTAAAACAACAAGAGAACTTAAACTTCCAACTTCAAAGAACTAAAAAAGTAACTTTTGACCTAAAGTCTCCATTTTTATTCCAAATTCAGTTCTACAAGCTGTCCTCGACCAGATTCGGTATTCCAGAGCTGATGGAATTAGCAGAAGGGAATTCTGACGCCAAAATGATAGAACTACAAGTCTCCATTTTTATTCCAAATTCAGTTCTACAACTCTCCATTTTTATTCCAAATTCAGTTTACAAGTTCTGCTATACCAGATTCGGCATTCTGGAGCTGATGGATTTGATAGAACTGAATTATGATGCTCAAACAGCTAGAAAACTCACGTTTCCAACTTTAAAGAACTTAAAATAGAACTTTGGACCTACAATCTCTATTTTTACTCCAAATTCAGTTCTGCAAGTTCTCCTAGACCAGATTCGGTATTCCAGAGCTGATAGAAGTGACCGAATTGAATTTCGATGCTCAAAACTCAAAACGGCTAAAAAATCAAATTTCCAACTTTAATCTTTTGACCTAAAGTCTCCATTTTTACTCCAAATTTGGTTCTGCAAGTTCTCCTGGACCAGATTTGGTATTCCAAGACTGATGGAATGGACATAATTGAATTCTAATGCTCAGAACTCAAAACGGCTAGAAAACTCATATTTTCCAACTTTAAAGAACTAAAGATGCAACTTTGGACCTAAAATCTCAATTTTTACTCCAAATTCAGTTCTGGGAGTTCTCCTAAACCAAATTCGGCATCCCGGGCTGATGGAAGTGACATAATCAAACTTCGATGCTCAGAACTCAAAAGTGCCAGAAAACTTAAATTTCCAACTTTAAAGAACTAAAATGCAACTTTTGACCTAAAGTCTCCATGTTTACTCCAAATTTAGTCCTACAAGTTCTCCTCGACCAGATTCGGTATTCCAGAGCTGATGGATTGACAGAAGGGAAATCCGACGCTCAGAAATCAAAATGACTCGAAAAATAAAATTTCGAACTTTAAAGAACTAAAAATGCAACTTTGTATCTAAAATCTCCATTTTAACTCCAAATTCAGTTCTGCAAGTTCTCCTACACCAGATTCAGCATTCTAGAGCTGATGGAATTGATAGAACTGAGTTCTGAAGCTCATAACTATAAACGGCTAGAAAAATCAAATTTCCAACTTTAAAGAACAAAACATGCAACTTTGGACCTAAAGTCTCCATTTTTACTCCAAATTTGATTATGCAAGTTCTCCTGGACCAGATTCGGCATTCCAGGGCAGATGGAATTGATAGAATCGAATTTTGACGCTCAGAACTCAAAACGGCTAGAAAACTCGTATTTCCAACTTTAAAGAACTAAAAATGCAACTTTGGACCTAAAATCACAATTTTTACTCCAAATTCAGTTCTGGAAGTTCTCTTAGACCAAAATCAGCATTGCGGAGCTGATGGACTTGACAGAATCGAATTTCGATGCTCAGAAGTCAAAACAGCAAGAGAACTTAAATTTCCAACTTTAAAGATCTAAAAAAGCAATTTTTGACCTAGAGTCTCCATTTTTATTCCAATTCAGTTCTACAAGTTCTCCTCGACCAAATTCGGTATTTCAGAGCTGATAGAATTAGCAGAAGGGAATTCCGACACTCAGAACTCAAAATGACTAGGAAAATAAAATTTCCAACTTTAAGGAATTAAAAATGCAACTTTGGACCTAAAATCTCCATTTTAACTCCAAATTAAGTTCTGCAAGTTCTCCTATATTAGATTCGGCATTCCGGAGCTGATGGAATTGATAGAATCGAATTCCGACGCTCAAAACTCAAAACGACTAGAAAATTGAAATTTCCAACTTTAAAGAACTAAAGATGCAACTTTGGACCTAAAATCTCCATTTTAACTCCAAATTAAGTTCTGCAAGTTCTCCTATACCAGATTCGGCATTCCGGAGTTGATGGATTAGACAGAACCAAATTCTGATGCTCAAACGGCTAGAAAACTCAACTTTTCCAACTTTACAGAACTAAAAATGCAACTTTGGATCAAAAAACTCTATTATTTCTATAAATTAAGTTCTGCAAGTTCTCCTATACCAGATTCAACATTCCAAAGCTGATGGAATTGACAGAATCGAATTCTGACATTCAGAACTCATAACGGCTAGAAAAATCAAATTTCCAACTTTAAAGAACTAAAAATGCAACTTTTGACCTAAATTCTCCATTTTTACTCCAAATTTGATTCTGCAAGTTCTCCTGGACCAGATTTGGTATTCCAAAGCTGATGGTATTAACATGATCGAATTCTTGACGCTCAAAACTTAAAACGGCTAGAAAACTCGTATTTTCCAACTTTAAAGAACTAAAATGCAACTTTCGATCTAAAATCTCCATTTTTGCTCCAAATTCAGTTCTACAAGTTCTCCTAGCAAAGATTCAACATTTCGGAGCTGATGGAATTGACAGAATCTAATTTCGACGCTCAGAAATCCAAATGGCCAGAAAACTCAAATTTCTAACTTTATAGAACTAAGAAAATCTACTTTTGACCTAAAATCTGAATTTTTACTCCAAATTCAGTTCTACAAGTTCTCTTGCACCATATTCGGCATTCCAAAGCTGATGGAATTGAAGGAATTGCATTCTGACGCTCAAAAGTCAAAACGGCTAGAAAACTCGTATTTTCCAACTTTAAAGAACTAAAAATGTAACTTTGGACATAAAATCTCCATTTTAACTTCAAATTAGGTTTGGCAAGTTCTCCTAATTCCGACGCTCAAAACTCAAAACGACTAGAAAAATTAAATTTCCAACTTTAAAGAACTAAAAAAGTAACTTTAGACCTAAAATCTCCATTTCAACTCAAAATTCAGTTCTACAAGTTCTCCTATACCATATTCGGTATTTCGTAACAGATGGATTCAATGGAACGGAATTCCAATGCTCAAACGGCTAGAAAACTCAAGTTTTCTAACTTTAAAGAACTTAAAATGCAACTTTGGACCTAAAATCTCCATTTTTACTCCAAATTTAGTTCTACAAGTTCTCCTAGACCAGATTCGGCATTCTAGAGCTGATATAACTAACAAAATCGAATTTCGACGCTTAGAACTCAAAACAGTTAGAAAAATCAAATTTCCAACTTTAAAGAACTAATAATGCAACTTTTGACATAAAGTCTCCATTTTTACTCAAAATTTGGTTATGCAGGTTCTCCTAGACCAGATTCGGTATTCCAGGGCTGATGAAATCGACGGAATCAAATTCTAATACTCAGAACTCAAAACGGCTAGAAAGCTCGTATTTTTCAACTTTAAAGAACTAAAAATACAACTTTGGACCTAAAATCACCATTTTTACTCCAAATTTAGTTCTGCAAGTTCTCCTGGACCAGATTCGGTATTACAAAGCTAATGGAATTGACATAATCAAATTCTGATGCTCAGAACTCAAAACGGCTAAAAAACTCATATTGTCCAACTTTAAAGAATCAAAAATGCAACTTTGGACCTAAAATCACCATTTTTACTCTAAATTCAGTTCTGCAAGTTCTCCTAACCCAGATTTGGCATTCCGGAGCTGATGGAATTGACACAATAAAATTTCGACACTCAGAACTCAAAACGGCCAAAAAACTCAAATTTCCAACTTTAAAGAACTAAAAAAGCAACAATGGACCTGAAATCTCCATTTTTACATCAAATTCGATTCTGCAAGTTCTCTTGCACCAAATTCGGCATTCCCGAGCTGATGGAATTGACAGAAGCGAATTCCGACGCTAAGAAAACAAACGACTAGAAAAATCAAATTTCCAACTTTTAAGAACTAAAAATGCAACTTTTGACCTAAAGTCTCCATTTTTACTCCAAATTTGGTCCTACAAGTTCTCCTGGAACAGATTCTGTATTCCAGAGCTGATGAAATTGACAAAGTTGAATTTTGACGCTCCGAAGTCAAAACATCTAGAATACTCGTATTTTCCAACTTTAAAGAACTAAAAATGCAACTTTTGACCTAAAGTCTCCATTTTTACTCCAAATTAGGTTTGGCAAGTACTCTTAGACCATTTTCGGTATTCTAGAGCTGATGGAATTAACAGAATCAAATTCCGACGCTCAAAACTCGAAAGGGCGAGAAAACTCAAATTTCCAACTTTAAAGTACTAAAAAAGCAACTTTAGACCTAAAATCTCCATTTTAACTCCATATTCGGTTCTGCAAGTTCTCCTAGACCAGATTTAGTATTCTAGAGCTGATGGAATAGACAAAATCAAATTCTGACGCTCAGAACTCAAAACGGCTAGAAAACACGTATTTTCCAACTTTACAAAAACAACAACAACTTACCCAGTGGAATCCCACAAGTAGGGCCTGGGGAAAGTATAATTTTCGCAAACCTTACCACTACCTCATAGAGGTATTTTCCAACTTTAAAGAACTAAAAATTCAACTTTGGACCAAAAATCTTCATTTTAACTCCAAATTCAGTGCTGCAAGTTCTCCTACACCAGATTCGGCATTCTAGAGCTGATGGAATTGATAGAACTGAATTCTGACGCTCATAACTATAAACGGCTAGAAAAATCAAATTTCCAACTTTAAAGAACTAAACATGCAACTTTGGACCTAAAGTCTCCATTTTTACTCCAAATTCGATTATGCAAGTTCTCCTGGACTAGATTCGGTATTCTAGGGCAGATGGAATTGATAGATTCGAATTTTGACGCTCAGAACTCAAAACGGCTAGAAAACTAGTATTTTGCAACTTTAAAGAACTAAAAATGCATCTTTGGACCTAAAATCACAATTTTTACTCCAAATTCAGTTCTTGAAGTTCTCTTAGACCAAATTCGGCATTCCGGAGCTGATGGAATTGACAGAATCAAATTTTGATGCTCAGAATTCAAAATAGTAAGAGAACTTAAATTTCCAACTTTAAAGAACTAAAAAAGCAACTTTTGACCTAAAGTCTCCATTTTTATTCAAAATTCAGTTCTACAAGTTCTCCTCGACCAGATTCGGTATTCCAGAGCTGATGGAATTAGCAGAAGGGAATTTCGACGCTTAGAACTCAAAGTGACTAGGAAAATAAAATTTCCAACTTTAAAGAACTAAAAATGCAACTTTGGACCTAAAATCTCCATTTTAACTCCAAATTAAGTTCTACAAGTTCTGCTATACTAGATTCGGCATTCCGGAGCTGATGGAATTGATCGAATTCCGATGCTCAGAACTCAAAACGACTAGAAAAATTAAATTTCCAACTTTAAAGAACTAAATATGCAACTTTGGACCTAAAATCTTCATTTTAACTCCAAATTTAGTTCTGCAAGTTCTCCTAGAGCAGATTCGACATTCTGGAGCTGATGGATTTGATAGAACTGAATTCCGATGCTCAAACAGCTAGAAAACTCATGTTTTCCAACTTTAAAGAACTTAAAATACAACTTTGGACCTAAAATCTCTATTTTTACTCCAAATTCAGTTCTGCAAGTTCTCCTAGACCGAATTCGGTATGCCAGAGCTAATGGAAGTGCCAGAATTGAATTCCGATGCTCAGAACTCAAAACGGATAGAAAAATCATATTTTCAACTTTAAAGAACTAAAAATGCATCTTTTGACCTAAAGTCTCCATTTTTTCTCCAAATTCGGTTCTACAAGTTCTCCTAGACCAGATTTGGTATTCCAGGGCTAATGGAATGGACAAAATTTAATTCTGATGCTCAGAACTCAAAACGGCTAGAAAACTCGTATTTTCAAACTTTGAAGAACTAAAGATGCAACGTTGGACCTAAAATCTCAGTTTTTACTCCTAATTCAGTTCTGGGAGTTCTCCTAGACCAAATTCGGCATTCCGGGGTTGATGGAAGTGACAGAATCAAACTTCAATGTTTAGAACTCAAAATGGCAACTTTAAAGAGCTAAAAACGCAACTTTTGACCTAAAGTCTCCATTTTTACTCCAAATTTAGTTCTACAAGTTCTCCTCGACCAGATTCGGTATTCCAGAGCTGATGGAATTGACAGAAGGGAATTCCGATGCTCGGAAATCAAAATGACTCAAAAAATAAAATGTCGAACTTTAAAGAACTAAAAATGCAACTTTGGATCTAAAATCTCTATTTTAACTCCAAATTAAGTACTGCACGTTCTCCAATACCAGATTCGGCATTCCGGAGTTGATGGATTAGACAGAACAGATTTCTGATGCTCAAACGGCTAGAAAACTCAAGTTTTCCAACTTTACAGAACTAAAAATGCAACTTTATACCTAAAATCTCCATTTTTACTCCAAATTCAATTCTGCAAGTTCTCCTAGACTAGATTCGGCATTTAAGAGCTGATGGAATTGATTGAATCAAATTTCGATGCTCAGAACTCAAAACAGCTAGAAAACTCGTATTTTCCACCCTTAAAGAACTAAAAATGCAACTTTGGACCTAAAATCTCCATTTAACTCCAAATTAGGTTTGGAAAATTCTGCTAGACCACATTCGGCATTCCGGAGCTGATGCATTCAACAGAACTGAATTCCCATGCTCAAAACTCAAAACGGCTAGAAAACTAAGGTTTTCCAACTTTAAAGAACTAAAAATGCAACTATGGACCTAAAACCTCCATATTTACTCCAAATTTAATTCTACAAGTTCTCCTACACCAGATTCGACATTCCAGAGCTGATGGAATTGACTGAATCAAATTTTGATGCTCAGAACTCAAAACGGCTAGAAAACTCTAATTTCCAACTTTAAAGAACTAAAAAAGCAACTTTGGACCTAAAATCTCCATTTATACTCCAAATTCGGTTCTGCAAGTTCTCCTAGACCAAATTAGGTATTCTAGTGCTGATAGAATTGACAGAATCAAATTCTGACGCTCAAAACTCAATACGGCAACAAAACTCGTATTTTCCAACTTTAAAGAACTAAAAATGCAACTTTGGACCTAAAATCTCCATTTTAATCCAAATTCGGTTCTGCAAGTTCTCCTAGACCAGATTCTGCATTCCGAAGATGATGGAATTGACAGAATCAAATTTCGATGCTCAGAACTCAAAACGGCCAGAAAACTTAAATTTTCAACTTTAACGAACTAAAAAAGCAACTTTTGACGTAAAGTCTCCATTTTTACTCCAAATTCAGTTCTGCAAGTTCTCGTCGACCAGATTCGGTATTCTAGATCTGATGGAATTGATAGAAGGGAATTTCGACGCTCAGAACTCCAAACGACTAGAAAAATAAAATTTCCAAATTTCAGTTTAAATTAAATCTTATAAATTTCTTTCTTTTTCTTCACAGGTATAAAAGGTGAGAATTGAATCACGGATAAACTCAAGCTTTTATGTCATCATATAATTGATACTTTATGAAAGAAAGTTGTACTTATCGTAGTCTAGGAGTAATATTTCATCTATTTCAATTAGATTTTTTTTAATGTTATTGGACATACTTTACTTTAATGCAAGGACCTTGTAATGGATATTAAATTAGTACAATTTTTGTTATTTTTAATTGTATGATCATAGATTTATTATTGTTTAGCATGTTTTATTATTTAATTTTTGCTTTATGAAACTCTAATTTAAAAAATAGTATTAATATAAAATAATTAAATATCATCAATGTTTGCAATTCGTGACAAAACATTTCATCACTAAAGGTAACTTTTAGCAACGTAACTTTTCAAGACAAATGTTTTTGTCACAAAATAAATAAGTTTGTCATAAGTTGATTTACGTTTAGTGACAAAACATATATTTGTCTCAATACCTCATTCTTATTAAATACGAAATACTTTTTTATTTTATGACAATTGTAATTGTCACTAACCATGATAAGTTATAGTGACAGTTACATGTTGTTGGTAAAAGCGATACTTTTAGTGACGAATGTTAGATTCAACTACTAACTTATTAATCTTTATATAACAGTAAATTTGACCCTAAGTTTTCCATTTAATGACAAATTCTTTTCGTATCTAAAAGGCAGTAGTTAGTGACGGAATTACGTTGTTTAACTTCGAAATACATATAATTTTTGAGACGATTAGTGTTGTAACTAATTGAACTAAATAATTAGTGATGATATAGTTTTGTCGGTGGTAACAGCTTTTTTAGCGACAAAATCATACCATTAACTACAAAAAAAAAATACTTTTATGACAAATGGATTTGTCACAAATGTTCATGTATCTGGGGACGATTTTTCTTTTTGTAGTTAATGTAACGATTTTAGCGATGAAGCACTAAGTTGTCTTTATATACTTTTAGCCACCCAAATTTTGGGACGACGGTGTGACAAAATTATTTTCCTCACACAAGATTTTTGGTGACGAAATTATTTGTCTCTGATAATTGAATTTGTTGTAGTGGTAATAGGAACATGAATTCAGGAAAGATTGAAAAATTCGAGGTTAAACTCTTACTGACTAAAATTAGATGCAAGGCATGAAGACGAACTTATTCCAGCACTCTAAATAGCTTTATATACCTAGAAGAACTATAATCTTAAAGAGCTCAGAAGAAGATGCTTGAAAGCCCTAGATTTTCTCCTCTTAAAACTACGCTCTAAGTCTTGAGAATTTTTTTAGCATAAAAAGATTGATTGATAATATTTAGGGACTTAATTCGGTGTAAAACCATCAAGTTTAGGCTTAGAAAAGGTGAAATGCACTTAAATAACCCTTCTTAAAATGTTGTTAAGGTCATCTATGGGGCCATCTACGGTTTGTAGAAGCTCCTAAGGACAATAGGATACATCTGTAGAATCTTGGGTGGAATTTGGGATCCTGGAACTCATTTTACCGGCCAAAATTACTGACAGTAGAAGCTTTTACGACCCTTAGTTAAGTTTGTAATAACCTGGACTCAGAAACCAACTCGAAACACATTTTCATGAGCTGGACATTATGGGTTTTCAACCCATTTACGAACCATAGTTCAGGGGTCATAAAAACTGCCCAAAAAAACTCTACGCTGGAAATCTTCACTAAAACGATCATAACTTTTTTCTCTGAACTCCAAATAAGGCAATCTTGGTGAAGTTGGAAAGAGGATTAATAGACCTTTAATTTGATAGGTTATGAGACACCTAATTCTTTTTGTTCTGAGAGTAACAATCATTTGAAGTTAACCCTTTCATAATTTAATACGAAAAACTTAATCGGTTGGAAGGTTTGAACTCGACTAAGTACAAGAGGTCTCTTATAAACCACCACAACTTCCAATACACTTTCCACATATAAGAATGAGCCTTAAAATATAGGTACAAGTAAGGCATAACTAGGTTCAATCTTATCTACTTACGACAAAAACTTTGTATCTTATGAACAGAGTTGTTAGATGTTACAATTTAACTACTTCTTGGTCTTCAAGTATTATAATGGAATGTAATGAAAGGACTTATTACATTTAGTATATGATTTTAATTTGATGTTAATTGCTTTTATGTTATTATTTTTTGTACATTACCCAAAAAAAGGTAAATTTGTTTAAGCATAACATAAATTTTTATATTAATTTTCAACTTTATTTAAATTTTATAAACAAGAAGAAGAAGAGAAGAAGAACATATAAACTGAAAATAAATAACATCAAGTAGACACAAATTGTACCTTTTTGCAAATACTACTAATAAATGAAATAATTTTCTCTGAATAAATTGGCTATACTAATTAATGACTTTATAATAAGTACTTGGTAGGCAGAGAATTTAAGGCAGTGACTATTTACTTTAGTTGATTCATTAAGTAAGATAAGTTCTACTATTTAATATCTGATTAATTAAATATTTGATTTATTATAGGGGTGAACTGGTAATTCAACTTTACAATTTAGAGCTTAATACTTTTATATATATATATACACACACATACATACACACACACAACTTTACAGTGACATGTGCTTTCCATTAATAATCGCTCTTTCTATTCCCTTTCCTTTCCTTTTGTCATATCTAGCTTATTCTGCTTATAGGTTTTTGAGACAAGGGTTTCCAGGAAACAACCTCTCTAATTCTATGAGGTAGTGGTAAGGTTTGCGTACATTCTACCCTTCCTAGACCCTACTCGTGAGATTCCACTAGGTATGTTATTATTGTTGTTGTACACACATACACGTTTGTATCTCTTTCAGGATTTTTCTTCTTCAAAATTATAAAAGAGGGTGAGTTCACATTTACAATTATTTCTAGATTCCTCTTTTTTAAAAAAAATAAGTTTTTGAGCTCGAGGATCATTTCATTACGCAATTAAATAAACTAACTACATAAAGTTTGTTAAGAAAATAAAATCAAAATTGATACATCCAAGCCCAAAAAAAGGGTCCGGCCCATCTATTCATTGATAATATCTAAAAAGTGCCCTTTCATTTTCCACCGCTATTTCAGTTCTTCAGTCAATCATGGCAAGAGTGTTCTGAGTAACATTTCTCCTTCTATGTCATTTCAGTCCTTCTACTCCTAATTTCTAAATTCTTCTTGTTCTGCAATATTGGAAAGAAAAAAAAAGTGAGTTCTCATTTATAATCATTTCTCTAGATTTTTCTTTTTCAATCGTCATCATCGTCTTCTTCTTCTTCAAAATTATAAAGAAGAGTGAGTTCAGATCTGTGATCATCTCTTTCTTTCTTTTTTGCTTTCTTTCTTCTCCCCTCCCCCTCCTCATCGTCCACTTCCTCCTGCCCGAACCTTCGTTCAAGTTTTGGAAAACCCTAGAGTTTTCTCGATCTCTTTCTGTTTTATTATTTTTTTGAAATTTTCTAGTATTCTGTAAGCCATAATTTTTTATTTTTCTAAATTGATTTGTTTCTTCATATACTTCATGTTGAGAAGGGAATAGTTCTGCATCCAAGAGGTGACGACAAATAAACACGAGCAAAATATTGAATTCAGTCCATTTTTACTCTCTTATGATGAAGAACAACCAGTATGAGATGGTAAGTTTGATTCTTTTGAAATCTACTCTAATTTTGTCATCCGATTTCCCAAATTTTATTTGCTTTTTCGTTTACATTTTGACCTAGAAAGTGTTACAGATTCCCAAAGATTATGGATTATTTCTACCGATGTGGATTTGAAATTACTTTTTTTATTTATTTTATCTATCGTTTGGATATTAATAAATTACATTTATTGATATATTTATGCAACACACTCCTTGTCTTTGTGGTAAAGTTATTAATTTTTATCATATATGTTCACTAATCTTTAAATTGATGGCCACATGTATCGATGTATAATGTGTAATTGGATAGTTTCAAATTTGTATGATTTTAATGCTCAATCTATGTTTAACATTAGTAAAAGAACTCATGATTGGTAAAAAGAAAATCACTTTTTCTCCATAATCGTACTAGGAAAATAGAATTGTTATCATATTGATATTTTTTTAAAAGAAAGTTCATTTATTATTATTCCATGTTACTAGAATTGGTAAAAGGTTTTCATATGTGCATGATATGTTCTATTTTTTAATTTAGTATAAGGAGAAAGTATCACTCCAAATAATTGTACTCTTTGTTCTCATCTAATGTGTTTTTCAACTCCGGACCCATCAATACTATTGTTTTGTCAACATAATTATTAAATTTTGATATATAATTTGGTTAACTTATTTTTGTTTGTAATTCCATAGTATCTTTGGCAAGAAACAGAAATGAGAAGGAAAGAAAAAGAGGAACATAAGAAGATGATGCAGAATCAAAAATCGAATCTAGAGAATGATGAGAAAAAGGAAAAGAATCAACATGACTCCATTGAAAAGAGGATACTTGACAAAGAAAAGAAAAACGTCATCAATGGTAATTAATTAGAAACTTTACATCTTAACATAAATATATTACTCAATTTATTGCCTTACACCTACTTAACATAAATATATCATGTTATTTTACAAAAATTTACTAAACTTTATGTAGAGATGGAAGCTGCTAAGCCTGGAGCAACTGTATATGACTTTCTTATCAATACTAAGACTGTTGTATCTTCTGGACATGCAAGCAGTCTTGAATCACCTAATGAAGTAAGTGTGTTTTTCTTCATTGCGCAAACTTTGCATTCCATGTGAACTTCAACTTCTATCCTGAGAATCAATATATGTGTAGCCTGCCAAAGAAGATGCTTGGACTTCTCCTAAGATTAGTGTATCTTCTGGACTCAAGAGCGTTCATGAATCACCTAATGAAGTAAGTGTTTTTTCTCCATTGCATATACTTAGCATTCTATGTCAACTTCAGCCTGTATTATGAGAATCAATATGTGTGTAGCCTGCAAAAGAAGATGCCGGGACTTCTCCTAAGATTGGTGTATCTTTTGAACTTAAGAGCGTTCATGAATCACCTGAAGAAGTAAGTGTGTTTTTCTCCATTGCATACACTTTGCATCCCATATCAACTTAAGATTCTATCTTGAGAACAATATGTTTGTAGCCTGAAAAAGAAGATGCCGGGACTTCTCCTAAAATTGGTGTATCTTCTGAACTTAAGAGCATTCATGAATCACCTAATGAAGTAAGTGTTTTTTTCTCCATTGCATATACTTAGCATTCTATGTCAACGTCAGCCTGTATTATGAGAATTAATATGTGTGTAGCCTGCCAAAGAAGATGCCGGGACTTCTCCTAAGATTGGTGTATCTTATGAACTTAAGAGCATTCATGAATCACCAAATGAAGTAAGTGTTTTTTTCTCCATTGCATATACTTAGCATTCTATGTCAACTTCAGCCTGTATTATGAGAATTAATATGTGTGTAGCCTTCCAAAGAAGATGCCGGGACTTCTTTTAAGATTGGTGTATCTTCTGAGCTTGCAAGCAGTCTTGAATCACCTGATGAAGTAAGTGTGTTTTTCGTCATTTCGCACACTTTGCATTCCATGTGAACTTCAACTTCTATCCTGAGAATTAATATATGTGTAGCCTGCCAAAGAAGATGCTTGGACTTCTCCTAAGATTAGTGTATCTTCTGGACTTAAGTGCGTTCATGAATCTCCTAATGAAGTAAGTGTTTTTTTCTCCATTGTATATACTTAGCATTCTATGTCAACTTCAGCCTGTATTATGAGAATTAATATGTGTGTAGCCTGCCAATGAAGATGCCGGGACTTCTCCTAAGATTGGTGTATCTTCTGAACTTAAGAGCGTTCATGAATCACCTGAAGAAGTAAGTGTGTTTTTCTCCATTGCATACACTTTTCATTCCATATCAACTTAAGATTCTATCTTGAGAACAATATGTTTATAGCCTGAAAAAGAAGATGCCGGGATTTCTCCTCAACAGAATGATGTCGTGCAAAGCCCATCACAAGCAAAACAACAAAAGGTATTAAAATAAAACTTAAGTTTTATCTATCCCATGTTATGCTTGTAGTGAGTTCTTAGCATGTTGTTTTTGTAGATTGCCGAAGAATATGTTGGGACTTCTGATCAACTATTTGACGTTCCACAAGAAAAATGAAAGCAGGTACATTACTTATCCTTTTCATGAGAACTTCCCACCACTAGCTTAACCTTCACCTTAAGGGGAAACCATTTCCAGATAAAACTGCATAATAAAATAGTTGCTAGTGCATACACGTTGACTATGGCAAGGGAAAAAAATAATACGATAGATAGAAACCTAGGTAATAACAACGCATATTACATAAATATGTCCTTTAACTTTGCCTCAGCTACTACTTACGCCCTCTAAAGTACATACATTCATCCTACGTGGAGTACCACGCGTAGGACACCACATAGGATACCATGTAGGATGGGAAATGCCATATAAGATGCCACATATGACTCATGTGTCTGCCTTTTCAACTCCATACATGTTTAAGTATCTACTTGTGCACACTCAAAATTGGTGGTCTCTCTAATAGTTTTTATTTTTAAAATTTTTTATGCAGATGGAGTGATTTCTTTTGTCGTAGGAGGAGCTTATTCTATTTTCATACATGCGCTTGAGTATCAATTGGACTGATGATATGTTACCAAATACAGTTCATTAGACTGCTTCATTTTTGTTTCTTCAGCTTTGAGAACTTTGTTGTTATTTTCTTGTCTGTTTTGTGACAATCTTGTACTAGATATTATGCTTATTATTGTTATCTCTTCTTAGTTGTGTGTTACATATATTGCATGCCTTTGAGATTATAAACATTGCATAAGCAATTCTTTGCTGTGAAAAGAAAATTACAAATTTATGCTTCTATCCTGACGCAAACGCAGATAATTAACTTTTTCAGGGCAAAATATTCTTACAAGTTTGGACCTAAAATTTAAGCAACTTTGGACCTAAAATTCTTACAAGCAGATAATATTCTTACAATTTAAGCATCTTTGGACCAAAAATCTCCATTGTAACTCCATATTCGGTTCTGCAAGTTCTCCTAGACCAAATTCGGTATTCTAGAGTTGATGGAATAGATTTCTGACGCTCAGAACTAAATACGGCTAGAAAACTCGTATTTTCCAACTTTACAACAACAACATACCAGTGGAGTCCCACAAGTGGGGTCTGGGGATAATATAATTTACGCAGACCTTACCACTACCTCATAGAGGTATTTTTCAACTTTAAAGGACTAAAAATTCAACTTTGGACCTAGAATTTTTATTTTAACTCCAAATTCAGTTCTGCAAGTTCTCCTACACCAGATTCGGCATTCCAGAGCTGATGGAATTGATAGAATTGAATTCCGATGCTCAAAACTCAAAACGACTAGAAAAATTAAATTTCCAACTTTACAGAACTAAAAAAGCAACTTTAGACCTAAAATCTCCATTTTAACTCCAAATTCGGTTCTGAGTGTACTCCTAGACCAGAGTCGGTATTCCAGAGCTGAGGAATTGAAAGAATTGAATTCTGATGCTCAGAACTCAAAATTGCTAAAAAACTCGTATTTTCCAACTTTACAGCAAAAACAACAATAATAATATACCTAGTGGAATCCGACAAGTGGGGTTTGGGGGGGGGTATAATTTATGCAGACCTTACCACTACCTCATAGAGGTATTTTCCAACTTTAAATAACTAAAAATACATCTTTAGACCTAAAATCTCCATATTTCTCCTAGCCCAGATTTGGCATTTCAGAGCTGATGGATTTGACAAAATTGAATTTCGACGCTCATACTTCAAAACGACCAGAAAACTCAAGTTTCCAACTTTAAAGAACTAAAAAAGCAACAATGGACCTAAAATCTCCATTTTTACATCAAATTCGGTTCTGCAAGTTCTCTTGCACCAAATTCGGCATTCCAGAGCTGATGGAATTGACAGAAGTGAATTCCGATGCTCAGAACACAAAACGACTAGAAAAATCAAATTTTCAACTTTTAAGAACTAAAAATGCAACTTTTGACCTAAAGTCTCCATTTTTACTCTAAATTCGGTTCTACAAGTTATCCTGGAACAGATTCGGTATTACAGAGCTGATGGAATTAACAAAATCAAATTCTGAAACCCAGAACTCAATACGGTTAGAAACCCAAGTTTTACATCTTCCACAAACTAAAAATGCAACTTTGGACCTAAAATCTCCAATTTAACTCCAAATTCAGCTTGGCAAGTTCTTCTTGACCACATTTGGCATTCCATGGGATGGTATAATTTTTGCAGACCTTAACACTACCTCATAGAGGTATTTTCCAACTTTAAAGAACTAAAAATTCAACTTTGGACCTAAAATCTCCATTTCAACTCCAAATTTAGTTCTGCAAGTTCTTCTACACCAGATTCGGCACTCCAGAGCTGATGGAATTGATAGAAATCAATTCCGATGCTCAGAAATCAAAACGAACTTTAAATAACTAAAAATGCAACTTTGGACCTTCAATGTCCATTTTAATTAGTTCTGCAAGTTCTCTTAGACCGGATTCATTATTTCGGAGCTGATGGATTCGATAGAACCGAATTTCGATGTTCAAACGGCTAGAAAACTCAAGTTTTCCAACATTAAAGAACTTAAAATGCAACTTTGGACCTAAAATCTCTATTTTTACTCCAAATTCAGTTCTACAAGTTCTCCTAGACCAGATTCGGCTTTCCAGAACTGATGGAATCGACAGAATCAAATTCCGACACTTGGAACATAAAACGGATTGAAAAATCAAATTTCCAACTTTAAAGAACTAAAAATGCAACTTTTGACCTAAGTCTCAATTTTTAATCCAAATTCGGTTATGCAAGTTCTCCTGGACCAGATTCGGTATTTCAGGGTAGATGGAATCGATAGAATCGAATTTTGACGTTCAGAACTCAAAACAGCTAGAAAATTCGTATTTTCCAAATTTAAAGAACTAAAAATGCAACTTTGGACCTAAAATCTCAATTTTTACTCCAAATTCAGTTCTGGAAGTTCTCCTACACCAAATTCAGTATTCCGGAACTGATGGAATTGACAGAATCGAATTTCGACACTCAGAATTCAAAACAGCAAGACAACTTAAATTTCCAACTTTAAAGAACTAAAAAAGCAACTTTTGTCCTAAAGTCTCCATTTTACTCCAGATTCGGCATTCCAGAGCTAATGGAATTGATAGAAGGGAATTCCGATGCTCAGAACTTAAAATGACTAGAAAAATGAAATTTCCAACTTTAAAGAACTAAAGATGCAACTTTGGACCTAAAATCTCCATTCTAACTCCAAATTAAGTTCTGCAAGTTCTCCTATACCAGATTCGGCATTCCGGAGTTGATGGATTAGACAGAACCGAATTCTAATGCTCAAACGGCTAGAAAACTCAACTTTTCCAACTTTACAAAACTAAAAATGCAACTTTGGACCAAAAAACTCTATTATTACTCCAAATTAAGTTCTGCAAGTTCTCCTAGACCAGATTCAACATTCCAAAGTTGATGGAATTGACAGAATCGAATTCTGACACTCAGAACTCATAACGGCTAGAAAAATCAAATTTCCAACTTTAAAGAACTAAAAATGCTACTTTTGACCTAAAGTCTCCATTTTTACTCCAAATTTGATTCTGCAAGCTCTCCTGGACCAGATTCGGTATTCCAAAGCTGATGGTATTAACATAATCGAATTCTTGACACTCAGAAATCAAAACAGCTAGAAAACTCGTATTTTCCAACTTTAAAGAACTAAAAATGCATCTTTCGACCTAAAATCTCCATTTTTGCTCCAAATTCAGTTCTACAAGTTCTCCTACCAAAGATTCAGCATTTCGGAGCGGATGGAATTGACAGAATCTAATTTCGACGCTCAGAAATCCAAATGGCTAGAAAACTCAAATTTCCAACTTTATAGAACTAAGAAAATCTACTTTGGACCTAAAATCTGAATTTTTACTCCAAATTCAGTTCTGCAAGTTCTCTTGCACCATATTCGGCATTCCAAAGCTGATGGAATTGAAAGAATCACATTCTGACGCTCAGAAGTCAAAATGGCTAGAAAACTCGTATTTTGCAACTTTGAAGAACTAAAAATGTAAGTTTGGACCTAAAATCTCCATTTTAACTCCAAGTTAGGTTTGGCAAGTTCTCCTAATTCCGACGCTCAAAACTCAAAACGACTAGAAAAATTAAATTTCCAACTTTAAAGAACTAAAAAAGCAACTTTAGACCTAAAATCTCCATTTCAACTCCAAATTTAGTTCTACAAGTTCTCCTAGACCAGATTCGATATTTCGGAGCTGATGGATTCGATAGAACGGAATACCAATGCTCAAACTGCTAGAAAACTCAACTTTTCCAACTTTACAGAACTAAAAATGCAACTTTGGACCAAAAAACTCTATTGTTACTCGAAATTAAGTTCTGCAAGTTCTCCTAGACCAGATTCAACATTCCAAAGCTGATGGAGTTGACAGAATTGAATTCTGACACTCAGAACTCATAACGGCTAGAAAAATCAAATTTGCAACTTTAAAGAACTAAAAATGCAACTAAAAGTCTCCATTTTTACTCCAAATTTGATTCTGCAAGTTCTCCTGGACCAAATTCGGTATTCCAAAGCTGATGGCATTAACATAATCGAATTCTTGACGCTCAGAACTCAAAATGGCTAGAAAACTCGTATTTTTCAACTTTAAAGAACTAAAAATGTATCTTTCGACCTAAAATCTCCATTTCTACTCCAAATTCAGTTCTACAAGTTCTCCTACCAAAGATTCGGCATTTCGGAGCTGATGGAATTGACAGAATCTAACTTCGACGCTCAGAAATCCAAATTGACAGAAAACTCAAATTTCCAACTTTATAGAACTAAGAAAATCTACTTTGGACCTAAAATCTGAATTTTTACTTCAAATTCAGTTCTGTAAGTTCTCTTGCACCATATTCGGCATTCCAAAGCTGATGGAATTGAAAGAATCGCATTCTGATGCTCAGAAGTCAAAACGGCTAGAAAACTCATATTTTCCAACTTTAAAGAACTAAAAATGTAACTTTGGACCTAAAATATCCATTTTAACTCCAAATTAGGTTTGGCAAGTTATCCTAATTCCGGCGCTCAAAACTCAAAATGACTAGAAAAATTAAATTTCCAACTTTAAAGAACTAAAAAAGCAACTTTAGACCTAAAATCTCCATTTCAACTCCAAATTCAGTTCAACAAGTTCTCCTAGACCAGATTCGATATTTCGGAGCAGATGGATACGATAGAACGGAATACCAACGCTCAAACGGCTAGAAAACTCAAGTTTTCCAACTTTAAAGAACTTAAAATGCAACTTTGGACCTAAAATCTCAAATTTTACTCCAAATTTAGTTCTGCAAGTTCTCCTAGACCAGATTCGGCATTCCAGAGCTGATGGAACTAACAAAATCGAATTTTGACGCTCAGAACTCAAAACAGTTAGAAAAATCAAATTTCCAATTTTAAAGAACTAAAAATGCAACTTTTGACATAGTCTCCATTTTTACTCAAAATTCGGTTATGCAAGTTCTCCTGGAACAGATTCGGTATTCTAGGGCGGATGGAATTGACAGAATCAAATTTTTAATGCTTAGAACTCCAAACGGCTAGAAAGCTCGTATTTTCCAACTTTAAAGAACTAAAAATATAACGTTGGACCTTAAATCACCATTTTTACTCCAAATTTAGTTTTGCAAGTTCTCCTGGACCAGATTCGGTATTACAAAGCTTATGGAATTGACATAATCGAATTCTGATGCTCAGAACTCAAAACGGCTAGAAAACTCATATTATCCAACTTTAAAGAATAAAAAATGCAACTTTGGACCTAAAATCACCATTTTTACTCCAAATTCAGTTCTGCAAGTTCTCCAAGCCCAGATCTGGCATTCCGGAGCTGATGGAATTGACACAATAAAGTTTCGACACTCAGAACTCAAAACAACCAAAAAACTCAAATTTCCAACTTTAAAGAACTAAAAAAGCAACAATGGACCTAAAATCTCCATTTTTACATCAAATTCGATTTTGCAAGTTCTCTTGCACCAAATTCGGCATTCCAGAGCTGATGGAATTGACAGAAGAGAATTCCGATGCTCAGAACACAAAACGACTAGAAAAATCAAATTTCCAACTTTTAAGAACTAAAAATGCAACTTTTGACCTAAAGTCTCCATTTTTACTCCAAATTCGGTTCTAGAAGTTCTCCTGGAACAGATTCGGTATTCCAAAGCTGATGAAATTGACAGAATCGAATTTTGACGCTCCGAAGTCAAAACGTCTAGAAAACTCGTATTTTCCAACTTTAAAGAGTTAAAAATGCAACTTTTCACCTTAAGTCTCCATTTTTACTCCAAATTAGTTTTGGCAAGTACTCTTAGACCAAATTTGGTATTCCTGAGCTGATGGAACTAACAGAATCAAATTCTAATGCTCAGAACTCAAAACGGCTAGAAAGCTCGTATTTTCCAACTTTAAACAAATAAAAATACAACTTTGGACCTAAAATACATATTTTTACTCCAAATTTAGTTTTGCAAGTTCTCCTGGACCAGATTCGGTATTACAAAGCTGATGGAATTGACATAATCGAATTCTGATGCTCAGAACTCAAAACGGCTTGGAAACTCATACTATCCAACTTTAAAGAATCAAAAATGCAACTTTGAATCTAAAATCGCCATTTTTACTCGAAATTCAGTTCTGCAAGTTCTCCTAGCCCAGATTTGGCATTCCGGAGCTGATGGAATTGACACAATAAAATTTCGACACTCAGAACTCAAAACGGCCAAACAAACTCAAATTTCCAACTTTAAAGAACTAAAAAAGCAACAATGGACCTAAAATCTCCATTTTTACATCAAATTCGGTTCTACAAGTTCTCTTGCACCAAATTCGGCATTCCAGAGCTGATTGAATTGACAGAAGCGAATTCTGACGCTCAGAACACAAAACGACTAGAAAAATCAAATTTTCAAATTTTAAGAACTAAAAATTCAACTTTTGACCTAAAGTCTCCATTTTTACTCCAAATTTGGTTCTACAAGTTCTCCTGGAACAGATTCGGTATTCTAGAGATGATGAAATTGACAGAATCGAATTTTGACGCTCCGAAGTCAAAACATCTAGAAAACTCATATTTTCCAACTTTAAAGAACTAAAAATGCAACTTTTGACCTAAAGTCTCCATTTTTACTCCAAATCAGGTTTGGAAAGTACTCTTAGACCAGATTCGGTATTCCAGAGCTGATGGAATTAACAGAATCAAATTCTGAAGCTCAAAACTCGAAAGGGCCAGAAAACTCAAATTTCCAACTTTAAAGTACTAAAAAAGCAACTTTAGACCTAAAATCTCCATTTTAACTCCATATTCGGTTCTGCAAGTTCTCCTAGACCATATTTAGTATTCTAGAGCTGATGGACTAGACAAAATCAAATTCTGACGTTCAGAACTCATAACATCTAGAAAACTCGTATTTTCCAACTTTAAAAAAACAACAACTTACCCAGTGGAATCCCACAAGTAGGGCCTGGGGAAGGTATAATTTTCGCAAACCTTATCACTACCTCATAGAGGTATTTTCCAACTTTAAAGAACTAAAAATTCAACTTTGCACAAAAAATCTCCATGTTAACTCCAAATTTAGTTCTACATGTTCTCCTACACCAGATTCGGCATTCCAGAGCTGATGGAATTGATAGAACTGAATTATGACGCTCATAACTATAAACTGCTAGAAAAATCAAATTTCCAACTTTAAAGAACTAAACATGCAACTTTGGACCTAAAATGTCCATTTTTACTCCAAATTCGATTATGCAAGTTCTCCTGGACCAGATTCGGTATTCCAAGGCAGATGGAATTGATAGAATCAAATTGTGATGCTCAGAACTCAAAACGGCTAGAAAACTCATATTTTGCAACTTTAAAGAACTAAAAATGCATCTTTAGACTTAAAATCTTTATTTTTACGCCAAATTCAGTTCATGGTGTTCTCTTAGACCAAATTCGGCATTCCGGAGCTGATGGAATTGACAGAATTGAATTTTGATGCTCAGAACTCAAAACAGCAAGAGAACTTAAATTTCCAACTTTAAAGAACTAAAAAAGCAACTTTTGACCTAAAGTCTCCATTTTTATTCCAAATTCAGTTCTACAAGTTCTCCTTGACCAGATTCGGTATTCCAGAGCTGATGGAATTAGCAGAAGGGAATTCCGATGCTCAGAACTCAAAATGACTAGGAAAATAAAATTTCCAACTTTAAAGAACTAAAAATGCAACTTTGGACCTAAAATCTCCATTTCAACTCCAAATTATGTTCTGCAAGTTCTGCTATACTAGATTCGGCATTCCGGAGCTGATGGAATTGATAGAATCGAATTCCGACGCTCAAAACTCAAAACGACTAGAAAAATTAAATTTCCAACTTTAAAGAACTAAATATGCAACTTTGGACCTAAAATCTTCATTTAAACTCCAAATTTAGTTCTGCAAGTTCTCCTAGACCAGATTCGGCATTTTAGAGCTGATGGATTTGATAGAACTGAATTCCGATGCTTAAACAGCTAGAAAACTCATGTTTTACAACTTTAAAGAACTTAAAATACAACTTTGTACCTAAAATCTCTATTTTTACTCCAAATTCGGTTCTGCAAGTTCTCCTAGACCAGATTCGGTATTCTAGAGCTGATGGAAGTAACAAAATTGAATTCCGATGCTCAGAACTAAAAACGGATAGAAAAATCAAATTTCCAACTTTAAAGAACTAAAAATGCATCTTTTGACCTAAAGTCTCCATTTTTACTCCAAATTCGGTTCTATAAGTTCTCCTGGACCAGATTTGGTATTCCAGGACTAATGGAATGGACATAATTAAATTTTGATACTCAGAACTCAAAACGGATAGAAAACTCGTATTTTCAAACTTTGAAGAACTAAAGATGCAACTTTGGACCTAAAATCTCAATGTTTACTCCAAATTCAGTTCTGGTAGTTCTCCTAGACCAAATTCGGCATTCTGGGGCTGATGGAAGTGACAGAGTCAAACTTCGATGCTCAGAACTCATAATGGCCAGAAAACTTAAATTTCCAGCTTTAATGAACTAAAAAGCAACTTTTGACCTAAAGTCTCCATTTTTACTCCAAATTTAGTTCTACAAGTTCTCGTCGACCAGATTCGGTATTCCAGAGCTGATGGAATTGACAGAAGGGAATTCCGACGCTCAAAACTCAAAACGACTAGAAAAATTAAATTTTCAACTTTAAAGAACTAAAAAAGCAACTTTAGACCTAAAATCTCCCTTTTAACTCCAAATTCGGTTCTGAGTGTACTCCTAGACCAGAGTCGGTATTCCGGAGTTGACGGAAATGAAAGAATTGAATTCTGATGCTCAGAACTCAAAACTGCTAAAAAACTCGTATTTTCCAACTTTACAGCAAAAACAACAATAACATACCTAGTGGAATCCGACAAGTGGGGTTTGGGGAGGGTATAATTTATGCAGACCTTACCACTACCTCATAGAGGTATTTTCCAACTTTAAATAACTAAAAATACATCTTTGGACCTAAAATCTCCATTTTTACTACAAATTTAGTTCTGCAAGTTCTCCTAGCCCAGATTTGGCATTTCAGAGCTGATGGATTTGACAAAATCAAATTTCGACGACCAAACTTCAAAATGGCCAGAAAACTCAAATTTCCAACTTTAAATAACTAAAAAAGCAACAACGGACCTAAAATCTCCATTTTTACATCAAATTCGGTTCTGCAAGTTCTCTTGCACCAAATTCGGCATTCCAGAGCTGATGGAATTGACAGAAGTGAATTTCGACGCTCAGAACACAAAAAGACTAGAAAAATCAAATTTTCAACTTTTAAGAACTAAAAATGCAACTTTTGACCTAAAGTCTCCATTTTTACTCTAAATTCGGTTCTACAAGTTATCCTGGAACAGATTCGGCATTACAGAGCTGATGGAATTAACAAAATCAAATTCTGACACTCAGAACTCAATACGGCTAGAGAACTTAAATTACCAACTTTAAAGAACTAAAAAAGCAACTATTGACCTAAAGTCTCCATTTTTACTCCGAATTCAGTTCTACAAGTTCTCGTCAACCAGATTCGGTATTCCAGAGCTAATGGAATTGATAGAAGGGAATTTTAAAGATGCAACTTTGGACCTAAAATCTCCATTTTAACTCCAAATTAAGTTCTGCAAGTTCTCCTATACCAGATTCGGCATTCCGGAGTTGATGGATTAAACAGAACCAAATTCTGATGCTCAAATGGCTAGAAAACTCCACTTTTCCAACTTTACAAAACTAAAATGCAACTTTGGACCAAAAAACTCTATTATTACTCCAAATTAAGTTCTGCAAGTTCTCCTAGACCAGATTCAACATTCCAAAGCTGATGGAGTTGACAAAATTGAATTCTGGCACTCAGAACTCATAACGGCTAGAAAAATCAAATTTCCAACTTTAAAGAACTAAAAATGCAACTTTTGACCTAAAGTCTCCATTTTTACTCCAAATTTGATTCTGCAAGTTCTCCTAGACTAGATTCGGTATTCCAAAGTTGATGGCATTAACATAATTGAATTCTTGACGCTCAGAACTCAAAACGGCTAGAAAACTCGTATTTTCCAACTTTAAAGAACTAAAAATGCAACTTTTGGCCTAAAGTCTCCATTTTTACTCCAAATTCGGTTCTACAAGTTCTCCTAGAACAGATTCGGTATTCCAAAGCTGATGAAACTGACAGAATCGAATTTTGACGCTCCAAAGTCAAAACGTCTAGAAAACTCGTATTTTCCAACTTTAAAGAACTAAAAATGCAACTTTTGACCTAAAGTCTCCATTCTTACTCCAAATTAGGTTTGGCAAGTACTCTTAGACCAGATTTGGTATTCCAGACTTGATGGAATTAACAGAATCAAATTCCGACGCTCAAAACTCGAAAGGGCAGAAAATTCAAATTTCCAACTTTAAAGTACTAAAAAAGCAACTTTAGACCTAAAATCTCCATTTTAACTCCATATTTGGTTCTGCAAGTTCTCCTAGACCAGATTTAGTATTCTAGAGCTGATGGAATAGATAAAATCAAATTCGAACGCTTAGAACTCAAAACGGCTAGAAAAACTAATATTTTCCAACTTTACAAAAAACAACAACAACAACTTACCCAGTGGAGTCCCACAAGTAGGGCCTGGGGAAGGTATAATTTTTGCAAACCTTACCACTACCTCATAGAGGTATTTTCCAACTTTAAAGAACTAAAAATTCAACTTTGGACCAAAAATCTTCATTTTAACTCCAAAATCAGTTCTGCAAGTTCTCCTACACCAGATTTGGCATTCCAGAGTTGATGGAATTGATAGAACTGAATTCTGACGCTCATAACTATAAACAGCTAGAAAAATCGAATTTCCAACTTTAAAGAATTAAACATGCAACTTTGGACCTAAAGTCTCCATTTTTACTCCAAATTCGATTATGCAAGTTCTCCTGGACCATATTCGGTATTCCAGGGTAGATGGAATTGATAGAATCGAATTTTGACACTCAGAACTCAAAACGGCTAGAAAACTCGTATTTTCCAACTTTAAAGAACTAAAAATGCAACTTTGGACCTAAAATCTCAATTTTTACTCCAAATTCAGTTCTTGAAGTTCTCTTAGACCAAATTCGGCATTCTGGAGCTGATGGAATTGATAGAATCGAATTTCGATGCTCAGAACTTAAAACAACAAGAGAACTTAAATTTCCAACTTTAAAGAATTAAAAAAGCAACTTTTGAACCAAAGTCTCCATTTTTATTCCAAATTCAATTCTACAAGTTCTCCTCGACCAGATTCGGTATTCCAGAGCTGATGGAATTAGTAGAAGGGAATTCCGACGCTCAGAACACAAAATGATGGAACTACAAGTCTCCATTTTTATTCCAAATTTAGTTCTACAAGTCTCCATTTTTATTCCAAATTCAGTCTACAAGTTCTCCTATACCAGATTCGGTATTCTGGAGCTGATGGATTTGATAGAACTGAATTCTGATGCTCAAACAGCTAGAAAACTCATGTTTTCCAACTTTAAAGAACTTAAAATAGAACTTTGGACCTAAAATCTCTATTGTTACTCCAAATTCAGTTCTGCAAGTTCTCCTAGACCAGATTCGGCATTCCAGAGCTGATGGAAGTGACAGAATGGAATTCCGATGCTCAGAACTCAAAACGGCTAGAAAAATCAAATTTTCAACTTTAACGAACTAAAAATGCATCTTTTGACCTAAAGTCTCCATTTTTACTCCAAATTCGGTTCTGCAAGTTCTCCTGGACCAGATTTGGTATTCCAAGACTGATGGAATGGACAGAATTGAATTCTGATGCTCAGAACTCAAAACGGCTAGAACACTCGTATTTTCCAACTTTAAAGAACTAAAGATGCAACTTTAGACCTAAAATCTCAATTTTTACTCCAAATTCAGTTCTGGGAGTTCTCCTAGACCAAATTCGGCATTCCTGGGCTGATGGAAGTGACAGAATCAAACTTCGATGCTCGGAACTCAAAATGGCCAGAAAACTTAAATTTCCAACTTTAAAGAACTAAAATGCAACTTTTGACCTAAAGTCTCCATGTTTACTCCAAATTTAGTTCTACAAGTTCTCCTCGTCCAGATTTGGTATTCCAGAGCTGATGGATTGACAGAAGGGAAATCTGACGCTCAGAAATCAAAATGACTCGAAAAATAAAATTTCGAACTTTAAAGAACTAAAAATGCAACTTTGGATCTAAAATCTCCATTTTAACTCCAAATTCAGTTCTGCAAGTTCTCCTACACCAGATTCAGCATTCTTGAGCTGATGGAATTGATAGAACTGAATTCTGAAGCTCATAACTATAAACGGCTAGAAAAATCAAATTTCCAACTTTAAAGAACTAAACATGCAACTTTGGACCTAAAGTCTCCATTTTTACTCCAAATTTGATTATGCAAGTTCCCCTGGACCAGATTCGGTATTCCAGGGCAGATGGAATTGATAGAATTGAATTTTGACGCTCAGAACTCAAAACAGCTAGAAAACTCGTATTTTCCAACTTTAAAGAACTAAAAATGCAACTTTGGACCTAAAATCACAATTTTTGCTCCAAATTCAGTTCTGGAAGTTCTCTTAGACCAAATTCGGCATTCTGGAGCTTATGGAATTAACATAATCGAATTTCGATGCTCAGAACTCAAAATAGAAAGAGAACTTAAATTTCCAACTTTAAAGATCTAAAAAAGCAACTTTTGACCTAGAGTCTCCATTTTTATTCCAAATTCAGTTCTACAAGTTCTCCTCGACCAAATTCGGTATTCCAGAGCTGATGGAATTAGCAGAAGGGAATTCCGACGCTCAAAACTCAAAATGACTAGGAAAGTAAAATTTCCAACTTTAAAGAACTAAAAATTCAACTTTGGACCTAAAATCTCCATTTCAACTCCAAATTAAGTTCTGCAAGTTCTCCTATACTAGATTCGGCATTCCAGAGCTGATGGAATTGATAGAATCGAATTCCGACGCTCAGAACTCAAAACGACTAGAAAAATTAAATTTCCAACTTTAAAGAACTAGAGATGCAACTTTGGACCTAAAATCTCCTTTTTAACTCCAAATTAAGTTTTGCTAGTTCTCCTATACCAGATTCGGCATTCCGGAGTTGATGGATTAGACAGAATCGAATTCTAATGCTCAAACGGCTAGAAAACTCAACTTTTCCAACTTTACAAAACTAAAAATGCAACTTTGGACCAAAAAACTCTATTATTACTCCAAATTAAGTTCTGCAAGTTCTCATAGACCAGATTCAACATCCCAAAGCTGATGGAATTGAAAGAATCGAATTCAGACACTCAGAACTCATAACGGCTGGAAAAATCAAATTTTCAACTTTAAATAACTAAAAATGCAACTTTTGACCTAAAGTCTCCATTTTTAAGCTAATGGCATTAACATAATTGAATTCTTGACACTCAGAACTCATAACGGCTAGAAAACTCGTATTTTCCAACTTTAAAGAACTAAAAATGTAACTTTCGACCTAAAATCTCCATTTTTACTCCAAATTCAGTTCTACAAGTTCTCCTACCAAAGATTCAGCATTTCGGAGCTGATGGAATTGACAGAATCTAATTTAGACGCTAAGAAATCTAAATGGCCAGAAAACTCAAATTTCCAACTTTATAGAACTAAGAAAATCTACTTTGGACCTAAAATCTGAATTTTTACTCCAAATTCAGTTTTGCAAGTTCTCTTGCACCATATTCGGCATACCAAAGCTGATGGAATTGAAAGAATCGCATTCTGATGCTCAGAAGTCAAAACGGCTAGAAAATCCGTATTTTCCAACTTTAAAGAACTAAAAATGTAACTTTGGACCTAAAATCTCTATTTTAACTCCAAATTAGGTTTGGCAAGTTCTCCTAATTCCGACGCTCAAAACTCAAAACGACTAGAAAAATTAAATTTCCAACTTTAATGAACTAAAAAAGTAACTTTAGACCTAAAATCTCCATTTCAACTCCAAATTCAGTTCTACAAGTTCTCCTAGACCAGATTCGATATTTCGGAGCAGATGGATTCAATAGAACGAAATTCCAATGCTCAAACGGCTAGAAACCTCAAGTTTTCCAACTTTAAAGAACTTAAAATGCAACTTTGGATCTAAAATCTCCATTTTTACTCCAAATTTAGTTCTGCAAGTTCTCCTAGACCAGATTCGGCATTCCAGAGCTGATATAACTAACAAAATCGAATTTCGACGCTCAGAACTCAAAACGGTTAGAAAAACCAAATTTCCAACTTTAAAGAACTAATAATGCAACTTTTGACATAAAGTCTCCATTTTTACTCAAAATTCGGTTATGCAAGTTCTCCTGGACCAGATTCGGTATTCCAAGGGCTGATGGAATTGACAGAATCAAATTGTAATGCTCAGAACTCAAAACAGCTAGAAAGCTCGTATTTTCCAACTTTAAAGAACTAAAAATACAACTTTGGACCTAAAATCACCATTTTTACTCCAAATTTAGTTCTGCAAGTTCTCCTGGACCAGATTCGGTATTACAAAGCTGATGGAATTGACATAATCGAATTCAGATGATCAGAACTCAAAACGGCCAGAAAACTCATATTATCCAACTTAAAAGAATAAAAAATGCAACTTTAGACCTAAAATCAGCATTTATACTCCAAATTCAGTTCTGCAAGTTCTCCTTGCCCAGATTTGGCATTCCGAAGCTGATGGAATTGACACAATAAAATTTAGACACTTAAAACTCAAAACGGCCAAAAAACTCAAATTTCCAACTTTAAAGAACTAAAAAAGCAACAATGGACCAAAAATCTCCATTTTTACATCAAATTCGGTTTTGCAAGTTCTCTTGCACCAAATTCGGCATTCCAGAGCTGATGGAATTGACAGAAGGGAATTTCGACGCTCAGAACACAAAACGACTAGAAAAATCAAAATTCCAACTTTTAAGAACTAAAAATGCAACTTTTGACCTAAAGTCTCCATTTTACTCCAAATTCGGTTCTACAAGTTCTCCTGGAACAGATTCGGTATTCCAGAGCTAATGAAACTGACAGAATCGAATTTTGACGCTCCGAAGTCAAAACGTCTAGAAAACTCGTATTTTCCAACTTTAAAGAACTAAAAATGCAACTGTTGACCTAAAGTCTCCATTCTTACTCCAGATTAGGTTTGGCAAGTACTCTTAGACCAGATTCGGTATTCCAAAGCTGATGGAATTAACAGAATCAAATTCCGACGCTCAAAACTCGAAAGGGCCAGAAAATTCAAATTTCCAACTTTAAAGTACTAAAAAAGCAAGTTTAGACCTAAAATCTCCATTTTAACTCCATTTTCAGTTCTGCAAGTTCTCCAAGACCAGATTTAGTATTCTAGAGTTGATGGAATAGATAAAATCAAATTCTGACACTTAGAACTCAAAACGGCTAGAAAACTAGTATTTTCCAACTTTACAAAAACAACGACAACAACTTACCCAGTGGAATCCCACAAGTAGGGCCTGGAGAAGGTATAATTTTTGCAAACCTTACCACTACCTCATAGAGGTAGTTTCCAACTTTAAAGAACTAAAAATTCAACTTTGGACCAAAAATCTCCATTTTAACTCCAAATTCAGTTCTGCAAGTTTTCCTACACCAGATTCGGCATTCCAGAGCTGATGGAATTGATAAAACTGAATTCTGACGCTCATACTATAAACGGCTAGAAAAATCAAATTTCCAACTTTAAAGAATTAAAAATGCAACTTTGGACCTAAAGTCTCCATTTTTACTCCAAATTTGATTATGCAAGTTCTCCTGGACCATATTCGGTATTCTAGGGCAGATGGAATTGATAGAATCGAATTTTGATGCTCAGAACTCAAAATGGCTAAAAAACTCGTATTTTCCAACTTTAAAGAACTAAAAATGCAACTTTGGACCTAAAATCTCAATTTTTACTCCAAATTCAGTTCTTGAAGTTCTCTTAGACCAAATTCGGCATTTGGAGCTGATGGAATTGACATAATCGAATTTCGATCCTCAGAACTCAAAACAGCAGGAGAACTTAAATTTTCAACATTAAAGAACTAAAAAGCAACTTTTGACCTAGAGTCTCCATTTTTATTCCAAATTTAGTTCTACAAGTTCTCCTCGACCAGATTCGGTATTCCAGAGCTGATGGAATTAGCAGAAGGGAATTCCGACGCTCAGAACTCAAAATGACTAGGAAAATAAAATTTCCAATTTTAAAGAACTAAAAATGCAACTTTGGACCTAAAATCTCCATTTCAACTCCAAATTAAGTTCTGCAAGTTCTCTTATAATAGATTCGGCATTCCGGAGCTGATGAAATTGATAGAATCGAATTCCGACGCTCAGAACTCAAAACAACTAGAAAAATTAAATTCCAACTTTAAAGAACTAAATATGCAACTTTGGACCTAAAATCTTCATTTCAACTCCAAATTTAGTTCTGCAAGTTCTCCTAGACCAGATTCGGCATTCTGGAACTGATGGATTTGATAGAACTGAATTTTGATGCTCAAACAGCTAGAAAACTCATTTTTTCCAACTTTAAAGAACTTTGGACCTAAAATCTCTATTTTTACTCCAAATTCAGTTCTACAAGTTCACCTAGACCAGATTCGGTATTCCAGAGTTGGTGGAAGTGATAGAATTGAATTCCGATGCTCGAAACTCAAAATGGCTAGAAAAATCAAATTTCCAACTTGAAAGAACTAAAAATGCATCTTTTGACCTAAAAAAAAGTCTCCATTTTTACTCCAAATTCGATTTTGCAAGTTCTCCTGGACTAGATTTGGTATTCCAGGACTGATGGAATGGACAGAATTGAATTCTGATGCTCAAAACTCAAAACGGCTAGAAAATCGTATTTTCCAACTTTAAAGAACTAAAGATGCAACTTTGGACCTAAAATCTCAATTTTTACTCCAAATTCAGTTCTGGGAGTTCTCCTAGACCAAATTTGGCATTGCTGGGCTGATGGAAGTGACAGAATCGAACTTCGATGCTCAGAACTCAAAATGGCCAGAAAACTTAAATTTCCAACTTTAAAGAACTAAAATGTAACTTTTGACCTGAAGTCTCCATGTTTACTCCAAATTTAGTTCTACAAGTTCTCCTCGACCAGATTCGGTATTCCAGAGTTGATGGGTTGACAGAAGGGAAATCCGACGCTCAGAAATCAAAATGACTCGAAAAATAAAATTTCGAACTTTAAAGAATTAAAAATGCAACTTTGGATCTAAAATCTCCATTTTAACTCCAAATTAAGTACTGCAAGTTCTCCTATACCAGATTCGGCATTCCGGAGTTGATGGATTAGACAGAACTGAGTTCTGATGCTCAAACGGCTAGAAAACTCAAGTTTTCCAACTTTACAGATTTAAAAATGCAACTTTAAACCTAAAATCTCCATTTTTACTCCAAATTCAATTCTGCAAGTTCTCCTAGACCAGATCCGACATTCAAGAGCTGATGGAATTGATAGAATCAAATTTTGATGCTCAGAACTCAAAACGGCTAGAAAAATCAAATTTCCAACTTTAAAGAACTAAAAATGCAACTTTGGACCTAAAGTCTCCTTTTTTACTCCAAATTCGGTTCTGCAAGTTCTCCTGGACCAGATTCGGTATCCCAAAGCTGATGGAATTGACATAATCGAATTCTTAATGCTTAGAACTCAAAACAGCTAGAAAACTCCTATTTTCCAACTTTAAAGAACTAAAATGCAACTTTCGACCTAAAATCTCCATTTTTACCCCAAATTTAGTTCTGCAAGTTCTCCTACCAAAGATTCGGCATTCCGGAGCCAATGGAATTGACAGAATCTAATTTCAATGCTCAGAACTCAAAATGGCCAGAAAACTCAAATTTCCAACTTTAAAGAACTAAAAAATAAACTTTGGACCTAACATCTCAATTTTTACTCAAAATTCAAATCTGCAAGTTATCTTGCACCAGATTCAGCATTCCAGAGATGATGGAATTGACAGAAGTGAATTCCGACACTCAGAACACAAAATGACTAGAAAAATGAAATTTCAAACTTTTAAGAACTAAAAGTGCAACTTTTGACCTAAAGTCTCCATTTTTACTCTAAATTCGGTTCTACAATTTCTCCTGGAACAGATTCAGTATTCTAGAGCTGATGGAATTAACAAAATTGAATTCTGACACTCAGAACTCAATATGGCTAGAAAACTCAAGTTTTACATCTTTAAACAACTAAAAATGCAACTTTGGACCTAAAATCTCCAATTTAACTCCAAATTCAGTTTGTCAAGTTCTCCTAAACTAGATTTGGCATTTCAAAGCTGATGGAATTGACATAATTGAACTTCGACGCTCAAAACTCAAAACAGCCAGAAAACTCAAATTTCCAACTTCAAAGAACTAAAAAAGCAACTTTGAACCTAAAATCTCCATTTTAACTCCAAATTCGGTTCTGCGAGTTATCCCATACTAGATTCGGTATTCCAGAGCTTATGGATTTGCTACAATCAAATTCTGACGCTCAGAAGTCAAAACGTCTAGAAAACTCGTATTTTCAAACTTTAAAGAACTAAAAATGCAACTTTGGACCTAATATCTCCATTTAACTCCAAATTAGGTTTGGAATGTTCTGCTAGACCACATTCGGCATTCCGGAGCTGATGCATTCAACAGAACTGAGTTCCCATTCTCAAAACTCAAAATGGCTAGAAAACTAAGGTTTTCCAACTTTAAAGAACTAAAAATGCAACATTGGACCTAAAATCTCCATATATACTCCAAATTCAGTTCTGAAAGTTCTCCTACACTAGATTCGGCATTCCAGAGCTGATGGAATTGACTGAATCAAATTATGATGCTCAGAACTCAAAACGGCCAGAAAACTCTAATTTCCAACTTTAAAGAACTAAAAAAACAACTTTAGACCTAAAATCTCCATTTATACTCCAAATTCGGTTCTGCAAGTTCTCCTAGACCAAATTAGGTATTCCAGCACTGATGGAATTGACAGAATCGAATTCTAATGCTCAGAACTCAATACGACAACAAAACTCGTATTTTCCAACTTTAAAGAATTAAAATTGCAACTTTGGACCTAAAATCTCCATTTTAATCCAAATTCGGTTCTGCAAGTTCTCCTAGACCGGATTCTGCATTCCGAAGATGATGGAATTGACAGAATCGAATTTCGATGCTCAGAACTCAAAACGGCCAGAAAACTTAAATTTCTAACTTTAACGAACTAAAAAAGCAACTTTTGACGTAAAGTCTCCATTTTTACTCCAAATTCAGTTTTGCAAGTTCTCGTCGACCAGATTCGGTATTCCAGAGCTGATGGAATTGATAGAAGGGAATTTCGATGCTCAGAACTCCAAATGACTGGAAAAATAAAATTTTCAAATTTCAGTTTAAATTAAATCTTATAAATTTCTTTCTTTTTCTTCACAGGTATAAAAGGTGAGAATTGAATCACGGATAAATTCAAGCTTTTATGTCATCATATAATTGATACTTTATGAAAGAAAGTTGTACTTATCGCAGTCTAGGAGTAATATTTCATCTATTTCAATTAGATTTTTTCTTATGTTATTGGACATACTTTACATTAATGCAAGGACCTTGTGATGGATATTACGTTAGTACAATTTTTGTTATTTTTAATTGTATGATCATAGATTTATTATTGTTTAGCATGTTTTATTATTTAATTTTTGCTTTATGAAACTCCAATTTAAAAGATAGTATTAACATAAAATAATTAAATATCATCAATGTTTGCAATTAGTGACAAAAAGTTTCATCACTAAAGGTAACTTTTAGCAACGTAACTTTTCAAGACAAATATTTTTGTCACAAAATAAATAATTTTGTCATAAGTTGATTTACGTTTAGTGAGAAAACATATATTTGTCTCAATACCTCATTCTTATTAAATACGAAATACTTTTTTATTTTGTAACAATTGTAATTGTCACTAACCATGATAAGTTATTGTGACAATTACATGTTGTTGGTAAAAGCGATACTTTTAGTGACGAATGTTAGATTCAACTACTAACTTATTAATCTTTATATAACAGTAAATTTGACCCTAATTTTTCCATTTAATGACAAATTCTTTTCGTATCTAAAAGGCAGTAGTTAGTGACGGAATTACGTTGTTTAACTACGAAATACATATAATTTTTGAGATGATTAGTGTTGTAACTAATTGAACTAAATAATTAGTGATGATATAGTTTTGTTGGTGGTAACAACTTTTTTAGCGACAAAATCATACCATTAACTACAAAAAAAATTATACTTTTATGACAAATGGATTTGTCACAAATGTTCATGTATCTGGGGACGATTTTTCTTTTTGTAGTTAATGTAACGTTTTTAGCGACGAAGCACTAAGTCGTCTTTATATACTTTTAGCCACCCAAATTTTGGGACGACGGTGTGACGAAATTATTTTCCTCACACAAGATTTTTGGTGACGAAATTATTTGTCTCTGATAATTGAATTTGTTGTAGTGATAATAGGAACATGAATTCAGGAAAGATTGAAAAATTCGAGGTTAAACTCTTACTAACTAAAATTAGATGCAAGGCATGAAGACGAACTTATTCCAGCACTCTAAATAGCTTTATATACCTAGAAGAACTATAATCTTAAAGAGCTCTGAAGAAGATGCTTGAAAGCCCTAGATTTTCTCCTCTTAAAACTACGCTCTAAGTCTTGAGAATTTTTTTAGCATAAAAAGATTGATTGATAATATTTAGGGACTTAATTCGGTGTAAAACCATCAAGTTTAGGCTTAGAAAAGGTGAAATGTACTTAAATAACCCTTCTTAAAATGTTGTTAAGGTCATCTATGGGGTCATCTACGGTTTGTAGAAGCTCCTAAGGACAATAGGATACATCTGTAGAATCTTGGGTGGAATTTGGGATCCTGGAACTCATTTTACCGGCCAAAATTACTGACAGTAGAAGCTTTTACGACCCTTAGTTAAGTTTGTAATAACCTGGACTCAGAAACCAACTCGAAACACATTTTCATGAGCTGGACATTATGGGTTTTCAACCCATTTACGAACCATAGTTCAGGGGTCATAAAAACTGCCCAAAAAAACTCTACGCTGGAAATCTTCACTAAAACGATCATAACTTTTTTCTCTGAACTCCAAATAAGGCAATCTTGGTGAAGTTGGAAAGAGGATTAATTGACCTTTAATTTGATAGGTTATGAGACACCGAATTCTTTTTGTTCTGAGAGTAACAATCATTTGAAGTTAACCCTTTCATAATTTAATACGAAAAACTTAATTGGTTGGAAGGTTTGAACTCGACTAAGTACAAGAGGTCTCTTATAAACCACCACAACTTCCAATACACTTTCCACATATAGGAATGAGCCTTAAAATATAGGTACAAGTAAGGCATAACTAGGTTCAATCTTATTTACTTACGACAAAAACTTCGTATCTTATGAACAAAGTTGTTAGATGTTACAATTTAACTACTTCTTGGTCTTCAAGTATTATAATGGAATGTAATGAAAGGACTTATTACATTTAGTATATGATTTTAATTTGATGTTAATTGCTTTTATGTTATTATTTTTTGTACATTACCCAAAAAAAAAAGGTAAATTTGTTTAAGCATAACATAAATTTTTATATTAATTTTCAACTTTATTTAGATTTTATAAACAAGAAGAAGAAGAAGAAGAGAAGAAGAACATATAAACTGAAAATAAATAACATCAAGTAGACAAAAATTGTACCTTTTTGCAAATACTACTAATAAATGAAATAATTTTCTCTGAATAAATTGGCTATACTAATTAATGACTTTATAATAAGTACTTGGTAGGCAGAGAATTTAAGGCAGTGACTATTTACTTTAGTTGATTCATTAAGTAAGATAAGTTCTACTATTTAATATCTGATTAATTAAATATTTGATTTATTATAGGGGTGAAATGGTAATTCAACTTTACAATTTAGAGCTTAATACTTTTATATATATATATACACACACATACATACACACACAGAGCTTTACAATGACATGTGCTTTCCATTAATAATCGCTCTTTCTATTCCCTTTCCTTTCCTTTTGTCATATCTAGCTTATTCTGCTTATAGGTTTTTGAGACAAGGGTTTCCAGGAAACAACCTCTCTAATTCGATGAGGTAGTGGTAAGGTTTGCGTACATTCTACCCTTCCTAGACCCTACTCGTGAGATTCCACTAGGTATGTTGTTATTGTTGTTGTACACACATACACGTTTGTATCTCTTTCAGGATTTTTCTTCTTCAAAATTATAAAAGAGGGTGAGTTCACATTTACAATTATTTCTAGATTCCTCTTTTTTTTAAAAAAATAAGTTTTTGAGCTCGAGGATCATTTCATTACGCAATTAAATAAACTAACTACATAAAATTTGTTAAGAAAAATAAAATTAAAATTGATACATCCAAGCCCAAAAAAATGGTCCGGCCCATCTATTCATTGATAATATCTAAAAAGTGCCCTTTCATTTTCCACCGCTATTTCAGTTCTTCAGTCAATCATGGCAAGAGTGTTCTGAGTAACGTTTCTCCTTCTATGTCATTTCAGTCCTTCTACTCCTAATTTCTAAATTCTTCTTGTTCTGCAATATTAGAAAGAAAAAAAAAGTGAGTTCTCATTTATAATCATTTCTCTAGATTTTTCTTTTTCAATCGTCATCATCGTCTTCTTCTTCTTCAAAATTATAAAGAAGAGTGAGTTCAGATCTGTGATCATCTCTTTCTTTCTTTTTTGCTTTCTTTCTTCTCCCCTCCCCCTCCTCATCGTCCACTTCCTCCTGCCCGAACCTTCGTTCAAGTTTTGGAAAACCCTAGAGTTTTCTCGATCTCTTTCTGTTTTATTATTTTTTTGAAATTTTCTAGTATTCTGTAAGCCATAATTTTTTATTTTTCTAAATTGATTTGTTTGTTCATATACTTCATGTTGAGAAGGGAATAGTTCTGCATCCAAGAGGTGACGACAAATAAACACGAGCAAAATATTGAATTCAGTCCATTTTTACTCTCTTACGATGAAGAACAACCAGTATGTGATGGTAAGTTTGATTCTTTTGAAATCTACTCTAATTTTGTCATCCAATTTCCCAAATTTTATTTGCTTTTTCGTTTACATTTTGACCTAGAAAGTGTTACAGATTCCCAAAGATTATGGATTATTTCTACCGATGTGGATTTGAAATTACTTTTTTTATTTATTTTATCTATCATTTGGATATTAATAAATTACATTTATTGATATATTTATGCAACACACTCCTTGTCTTTGTGGTAAAGTTATTAATTTTTATCATATATGTTCACTAATCTTTAAATTGATGGCCACATGTATCGATGTATAATGTGTAATTGGATAGTTTCAAATTTGTATGATTTTAATGCTCAATCTATGTTTAACATTAGTAAAAGAACTCATGATTGGTAAAAAGAAAATCACTTTTTCTCCATAATCGTACTAGGAAAATAGAATTGTTATCATATTGATATTTTTTTAAAAGAAAGTTCATTTATTATTATTCCATGTTACTAGAATTGGTAAAAGGTTTTCATATGTGCATGATATGTTCTATTTTTTAATTTAGTATAAGGAGAAAGTATCACTCCAAATAATTGTACTCTTTGTTCTCATCTAATGTTTTTTTCAACTCCGGACCCATCAATACTATTGTTTTGTCAACATAATTATTAAATTTTGATATATAATTTGGTTAACTTATTTTTGTTTGTAATTCCATAGTATCTTTGGCAAGAAACAGAAATGAGAAGGAAAGAAAAAGAGGAACATAAGAAGATGATGCAGAATCAAAAATCGAATCTAGAGAATGATGAGAAAAAGGAAAAGAATCAACATGACTCCATTGAAAAGAGGATACTTGACAAAGAAAAGAAAAACGTCATCAATGGTAATTAATTAGAAACTTTACATCTTAACATAAATATATTACTCAATTTATTGCCTTAAACCTACTTAACATAAATATATCATGTTATTTTACAAAAATTTACTAAACTTTATGTAGAGATGGAAGCTGCTAAGCCTGGAGCAACTGTATATGACTTTCTTATCAATACTAAGACTGTTGTATCTTCAGGACATGCAAGCAGTCTTGAATCACCTAATGAAGTAAGTGTGTTTTTCTTCATTGCGCAAACTTTGCATTCCATGTGAACTTCAACTTCTATCCTGAGAATCAATATATGTGTAGCCTGCCAAAGAAGATGCTTGGACTTCTCCTAAGATTAGTGTATCTTCTGGACTCAAGAGCGTTCATGAATCACCTAATGAAGTAAGTGTTTTTTCTCCATTGCATATACTTAGCATTCTATGTCAACTTCAGCCTGTATTATGAGAATCAATATGTGTGTAGCCTGCCAAAGAAGATGCCGGGACTTCTCCTAAGATTGGTGTATCTTCTGAACTTAAGAGCGTTCATGAATCACCTGAAGAAGTAAGTGTGTTTTTCTCCATTGCATACACTTTTCATCCCATATCAACTTAAGATTCTATCTTGAGAACAATATGTTTGTAGCCTGAAAAAGAAGATGCCGGGACTTCTCCTAAGATTGGTGTATCTTCTGAACTTAAGAGCATTCATGAATCACCTAATGAAGTAAGTGTTTTTTTCTCCATTGCATATACTTAGCATTCTATGTCAACTTGAGCCTGTATTATGAGAATTAATATGTGTGTAGCCTGCCAAAGAAGATGCCGGGATTTCTCCTAAGATTGGTGTATCTTATGAACTTAAGAGCGTTCATGAATCACCAAATGAAGTAAGTGTTTTTTTCTCCATTGCATATACTTAGCATTCTATGTCAACTTCAGCCTGTATTATGAGAATTAATATGTGTGTAGCCTGCCAAAGAAGATGTCAGGACTTCTTTTAAGATTGGTGTATCTTCTGAGCTTGCGAGCAGTCTTGAATCACCTGATGAAGTAAGTGTGTTTTTCGTCATTGCGCACACTTTGCATTCCATGTGAACTTCAACTTCTATCCTGAGAATTAATATATGTGTAGCCTGCCAAAGAAGATGCTTGGACTTCTCCTAAGATTAGTGTATCTTCTGGACTTAAGTGCGTTCATGAATCTCCTAATGAAGTAAGTGTTTTTTTCTCCATTGTATATACTTAGCATTCTATGTCAACTTCAGCCTGTATTATGAGAATTAATATGTGTGTAGCCTGCCAAAGAAGATGCCGGGACTTCTCCTAAGATTGGTGTATCTTCTGAACTTAAGAGCGTTCATGAATCACCTGAAGAAGTAAGTGTGTTTTTCTCCATTGCATACACTTTTCATTCCATATCAACTTAAGATTCTATCTTGAGAACAATATGTTTATAGCCTGAAAAAGAAGATGCCGGGATTTCTCCTCAACAGAATGATGTCGTGCAAAGCCCATCACAAGCAAAACAACAAAAGGTATTAAAATAAAACTTAAGTTTTATCTATCCCATGTTATGCTTGTAGTGAGTTCTTAGCATGTTGTTTTTGTAGATTGCCGAAGAATATGTTGGGACTTCTGATCAACAATTTGACGTTCCACAAGAAAAATGAAAGCAGGTACATTACTTATCCTTTTCATGAGAACTTCCCACCACTAGCTTAACCTTCACCTTAAGGGGAAACCATTTCCAGATAAAACTGCATAATAAAATAGTTGCTAGTGCATACACGTTGACTATGGCAAGGGAAAAAAATAATACGATAGATAGAAACCTAGGTAATAACAACGCATATTACATAAATATGTCCTTTAACTTTGCCTCAGCTACTACTTACGCCCTCTAAAGTACATACATGCATCCTACGTGGAGTACCACGCGTAGGACACCACATAGGATACCATGTAGGATGGGAAATGCCATATAAGATGCCACATATGACTCATGTGTCTGCCTTTTCAACTCCATACATGTTTAAGTATCTACTTGTGCACACTCAAAATTGGTGGTCTCTCTAATAGTTTTTATTTTTAAAATTTTTTTATGCAGATGGAGTGATTTCTTTTGTCGTAGGAGGAGCTTATTCTATTTTCATACATGCGCTTGAGTATCAGTTGGACTGATGATATGTTACCAAATACAGTTCATTAGACTGCTTCATTTTTGTTTCTTCAGCTTTGAGAACTTTGTTGTTATTTTCTTGTCTGTTTTGTGACAATCTTGTACTAGATATTATGCTTATTATTGTTATCTCTTCTTAGTTGTGTGTTACATATATTGCATGCCTTTGAGATTATAAACATTGCATAAGCAATTCTTTGCTGTGAAAAGAAAATTACAAATTTATGCTTCTATCCTGACGCAAACGCAGATAATTAACTTTTTCAGGGCAAAATATTCTTACAAGTTTGGACCTAAAATTTAAGCAACTTTGGACCTAAAATTCTTACAAGCAGATAATATTCTTACAATTTAAGCATCTTTGGACCAAAAATCTCCATTGTAACTCCATATTCGGTTCTGCAAGTTCTCCTAGACCAAATTCGGTATTCTAGAGTTGATGGAATAGATTTCTGACGCTCAGAACTAAATACGGCTAGAAAACTCGTATTTTCAAACTTTACAACAACAACATACCAGTGGAGTCCCACAAGTGGGGTCTGGGGATAATATAATTTACGCAGACCTTACCACTACCTCATAGAGGTATTTTTCAACTTTAAAGGACTAAAAATTCAACTTTGGACCTAAAATCTCCATTTTAACTCCAAATTCAGTTCTGCAAGTTCTCCTACACCAGATTCGGCATTCCAGAGCTGATGGAATTGATAGAATTGAATTCCGATGCTCAAAACTCAAAACGACTAGAAAAAATTAAATTTCCAACTTTAAAGAACTAAAAAAGCAACTTTAGACCTAAAATCTCCATTTTAACTCCAAATTCGGTTCTGAGTGTACTCCTAGACCAGAGTCGGTATTCCAGAGCTGATGGAATTGAAAGAATTGAATTCAGATGCTCAGAACTCAAAACTGCTAAAAAACTCGTATTTTCCAACTTTACAGCAAAAACAACAATAATATACCTAGTGGAATCCGACAAGTGGGGTTTGGGGGGGGTATAATTTATGCAGACCTTACCACTACCTCATAAGGTATTTTCCAACTTTAAATAACTAAAAATACATCTTTAGACATAAAATCTCCATTTGTACTCCAAATTCAGTTCTGCAAGTTCTCCTAGCCCAGATTTGGCATTTCAGAGCTGATGGATTTGACAAAATTGAATTTCGACGCTCATACTTCAAAACGACCAGAAAACTCAAGTTTCCAACTTTAAAGAACTAAAAAAACAACAATGGACCTAAAATCTCCATTTTTACATCAAATTCGGTTCTGCAAGTTCTCTTGCACCAAATTCGGTATTCCAGAGCTGATGGAATTGACAGAAGTGAATTCCGATGCTCAGAACACAAAACGACTAGAAAAATCAAATTTTCAACTTTTAAGAACTAAAAATGCAACTTTTGACCTAAAGTCTCCATTTTTACTCTAAATTCGGTTCTACAAGTTATCCTGGAACAGATTCGGTATTACAGAGCTGATGGAATTAACAAAATCAAATTCTGACACTCAGAACTCAATACGGCTAGAAACCCAAGTTTTACATCTTCCACCAACTAAAAATGCAACTTTGGACCTAAAATCTCCAATTTAACTCCAAATTCAGCTTGGCAAGTTCTTCTTGACCACATTTAGCATTCCATGGGATGGTACAATTTTTGCAGACCTTACCACTACCTCATAGAGGTATTTTCCAACTTTAAAGAACTAAAAATTCAACTTTGGACCTAAAATCTCCATTTCAACTCCAAATTTAGTTCTGCAAGTTCTTCTACACCAGATTCGGCACTCCAGAGCTGATGGAATTGATAGAAATCAATTCCGATGCTCAGAAATCAAAACGAACTTTAAATAACTAAAAATGCAACTTTGGACCTTCAATGTCCATTTTAACTCCAAATTTAGTTCTGCAAGTTCTCTTAGACCGGATTCATTATTTCGGAGCTGATGGATTTGATAGAACCGAATTTCGATGCTCAAACGGCTAGAAAACTCAAGTTTTCCAACATTAAAGAACTTAAAATGCAACTTTGGACCTAAAATCTCTATTTTTACTCCAAATTCAGTTCTACAAGTTCTCCTAGACCAGATTCCGCTTTCCAGAACTGATGGAATCGACAGAATCAAATTCCGACACTTGGAACATAAAACGGATTGAAAAATCAAATTTCCAACTTTAAAGAACTAAAAATGCAACTTTTGACCTAAGTCTCAATTTTTAATCCAAATTCGATTATGCAAGTTCTCCTGGACCAGATTCGGTATTTCAGGGTAGATGGAATCGATAGAATTAAATTTTGACGTTCAGAACTCAAAACAGCTAGAAAACTCGTATTTTCCAAAGTTAAAGAACTAAAAATGCAACTTTGGACCTAAAATCTCAATTTTTACTCCAAATTCAGTTCTGGAAGTTCTCCTACACCAAATTCGGTATTCCGGAACTGATGGAATTGACAGAATCGAATTTCGATGCTCAGAATTCAAAACAGCAAGACAACTTAAATTTCCAACTTTAAATAACTAAAAAAGCAACTTTTGTCCTAAAGTCTCCATTTTACTCCAAATTCAGGTCTACAAGTTCTCCTCAACCAGATTCGGCATTCCAGAGCTAATGGAATTGATAGAAGGGAATTCCGATGCTCAGAACTTAAAATGACTAGAAAAATGAAATTTCCAACTTTAAAGAACTAAAGGTGCAACTTTGGACCTAAAATCTCCATTCTAACTCCAAATTAAGTTCTGCAAGTTCTCCTATACCAGATTCGGCATTCCGGAGTTGATGGATTAGACAGAACCGAATTCTAATGCTCAAACGGCTAGACAACTCAACTTTTCCAACTTTACAGAATTAAAAATGCAACTTTGGACCAAAAAACTCTATTATTACTCCAAATTAAGTTCTGCAAGTTCTCCTAGACCAGATTCAACATTCCAAAGTTGATGGAATTGACAGAATCGAATTCTGACACTCAGAACTCATAACGGCTAGAAAAATCAAATTTCCAACTTTAAAGAACTAAAAATGCTACTTTTGACCTAAAGTCTCCATTTTTACTCCAAATTTGATTCTGCAAGTTCTCCTGGACCAGATTCGGTATTCCAAAGCTGATGGCATTAACATAATCGAATTCTTGACACTCAGAACTCAAAACGGCTAGAAAACTCGTATTTTCCAACTTTAAAGAACAAAAAATGCATAATTCGACCTTAAATCTCCATTTTTGCTCCAAATTCAGTTCTACAAGTTCTCCTACCAAAGATTCAGCATTTCAAAGCGGATGGAATTGACAGAATCTGATTTCGACGCTCAGAAATCCAAATGGCTAGAAAACTCAAATTTCCAACTTTATAGAACTAAGAAAATCTACTTTGGACCTAAAATCTGAATTTTTACTCCAAATTCAGTTCTGCAAGTTCTCTTGCACCATATTCGACATTCCAAAGCTGATGGAATTGAAAGAATCACATTCTGACGCTCAGAAGTCAAAACGGCTAGAAAACTCGTATTTTGCAACTTTAAAGAACTAAAAATGTAACTTTGGACCTAAAATCTCCATTTTAACTCCAAATTAGGTTTGGCAAGTTCTCCTAATTCCGACGCTCAAAACTCAAAACGACTAGAAAAATTAAATTTCCAACTTTAAAGAACTAAAAAAGCAACTTTAGACCTAAAATCTCCATTTCAACTCCAAATTCAGTTCTACAAGTTCTCCTAGACCAGATTCGATATTTCGGAGCAGATGGATTCGATAGAACGGAATACCAATGCTCAAACTGCTAGAAAACTCAACTTTTCCAACTTTACAGAACTAAAAATGCAACTTTGGACCAAAAAACTCTATTGTTACTCCAAATTATGTTCTGCAAGTTCTCCTACACCAGATTCAACATTCCAAAGCTGATGGAGTTGACAGAATTGAATTCTGACACTCAGAACTCATAACGGCTAGAAAAATCAAACTTCCAACTTTAAAGAACTAAAAATGCAACTAAAAGTCTCCATTTATACTCCAAATTTGATTCTGCAAGTTCTCCTGGACCAGATTCGGTATTCCAAAGCTGATGGCATTAACATAATCATATTCTTGACGCTCAGAACTCAAAATGGCTAGAAAACTCGTATTTTTCAACTTTAAAGAACTAAAAATGCATCTTTCGACCTAAAATCTCCATTTCTACTCCAAATTCAGTTCTACAAGTTCTCCTACCAAAGATTCGGCATTTCGGAGCTGATGGAATTGACAGAATCTAACTTCGACGCTCAGAAATCTAAATGGCCAGAAAACTCAAATTTCCAACTTTATAGAACTAAGAAAATCTACTTTGGACCTAAAATCTGAATTTTTACTTCAAATTCAGTTCTGTAAGTTCTCTTGCACCATATTCGGCATTCCAAAGCTGATGGAATTGAAAGAATCGCATTCTGACGCTCAGAAGTAAAAACGGCTAGAAAACTCATATTTTCCAACTTTAAAGAACTAAAAATGTAACTTTGGACCTAAAATATCCATTTTAACTCCAAATTAGGTTTGGCAAGTTATCCTAATTCCGGCGCTCAAAACTCAAAATGACTAGAAAAATTAAATTTCCAACTTTAAAGAACTAAAAAAGCAACTTTAGACCTAAAATCTCCATTTCAACTCCAAATTCAGTTCAACAAGTTCTCCTAGACCAGATTCGATATTTCGGAGCAGATGGATACGATAGAACGGAATACCAACGCTCAAACGGCTAGAAAACTCAAGTTTTCCAACTTTAAAGAACTTAAAATGCAACTTTGGACCTAAAATCTCCAATTTTACTCCAAATTTAGTTCTGCAAGTTCTCCTAGACCAGATTCGGCATTCCAGAGCTGATGGAACTAACAAAATCAAATTTTGACTCTCAGAACTCAAAACAGTTAGAAAAATCAAATTTCCAACTTTAAAGAACTAAAAATGCAACTTTTGACATAGTCTCCATTTTTACTCAAAATTCGGTTATGCAAGTTCTCCTGGAACAGATTCGGTATTCTAGGGCGGATGGAATTGACAGAATCAAATTCTAATGCTTAGAACTCCAAACGGCTAGAAAGCTCGTATTTTCCAACTTTAAAGAACTAAAAATATAACGTTGGACCTAAAATCACCATTTTTACTCCAAATTTAGTTTTGCAAGTTCTCCTGGACCAGATTCGGTATTACAAAGCTTATGGAATTGACATAATCGAATTCTGATGCTCAGAACTCAAAACGGCTAGAAAACTCATATTATCCAACTTTAAAGAATAAAAAATGCAACTTTGGACCTAAAATCACCATTTTTACTCCAAATTCAGTTCTGCAAGTTCTCCTAGCCCAGATTTGGCATTCCGGAGCTGATGGAATTGACACAATAAAGTTTCGACACTCAGAACTCAAAACAACCAAAAAACTCAAATTTTCAACTTTAAAGAACTAAAAAAGCAACAACGGACCTAAAATCTCCATTTTTACATCAAATTCGATTCTGCAAGTTCTCTTGCACCAAATTCGGCATTCCAGAGCTGATGGAATTGACAAAAGCGAATTCCGATGCTCAGAACACAAAACGACTAGAAAAATCAAATTTCCAACTTTTAAGAACTAAAAATGCAACTTTTGACCTAAAGTCTCCATTTTTACTCCAAATTCGGTTCTAGAAGTTCTCCTGGAACAGATTCGGTATTCCAGAGCTGATGAAATTGACAGAATCGAATTTTGACGCTCCGAAGTCAAAACGTCTAGAAAACTCGTATTTTCCAACTTTAAAGAATTAAAAATGCAACTTTTCACCTTAAGTCTCCATTTTTACTCCAAATTAGTTTTGGCAAGTACTCTTAGACCAGATTTGGTATTCCTGAGCTGATGGAACTAATAGAATCAAATTCTAATGCTCAGAACTCAAAACGGCTAGAAAGCTCGTATTTTCCAACTTTAAAAAACTAAAAATACAACTTTGGACCTAAAATACATATTTTTACTCCAAATTTAGTTTTGCAAGTTCTCCTGGACCAGATTCGGTATACAAAGCTGATGGAATTGACATAATCGAATTCTGATGCTCAGAACTCAAAACGGCTTGAAAACTCATACTATCAAACTTTAAAGAATCAAAAATGCAACTTTGAATCTAAAATCGCCATTTTTACTCCAAATTCAGTTCTCCAAGTTCTCCTAGCCCAGATTTGGCATTCTGGAGCTGATGGAATTGACACAATAAAATTTCGACACTCAGAACTCAAAACGGCCAAACAAACTCAAATTTCCAACTTTAAAGAACTAAAAAAAGCAACAATGGACCTAAAATCTCCATTTTTACATCAAATTCGGTTCTACAGGTTCTCTTGCACCACATTCGGCATTCCAGAGCTGATGGAATTGACAGAAGCGAATTCTGACGCTCAGAACACAAAACGACTAGAAAAATCAAATTTTCAAATTTTAAGAACTAAAAATTCAACTTTTGACCTAAAGTCTCAATTTTTACTCCAAATTTGGTTCTACAAGTTCTCCTGGAACAGATTCGGTATTCTAGAGCTGATGAAATTGACAGAATCGAATTTTGACGCTCCGAAGTCAAAACATCTAGAAAACTCATATTTTCCAACTTTAAAGAACTAAAAATGCAACTTTTGACCTAAAGTCTCCATTTTTACTCCAAATCAGGTTTGGCAAGTACTCTTAGACCAGATTCGGTATTCCAGAGCTGATGGAATTAACAGAATCAAATTCCGAAGCTCAAAACTCGAAAGGGCCAGAAAACTCAAATTTCCAACTTTAAAGTACTAAAAAACCAACTTTAGACCTAAAATCTCCATTTTAACTCCATATTCAGTTCTGCAAGTTCTCCTAGACCAAATTTAGTATTCTAGAGCTGATGGACTAGACAAAATCAAATTCTGACGCTCAGAACTCATAACGGCTAGAAAACTCGTATTTTCCAACTTTACAAAAACAACAATTTACCCAGTGGAATCCCACAAGTAGGGCCTGGGGAAGGTATAATTTTCGCAAACCTTATCACTACCTCATAGAGGTATTTTCCAACTTTAAAGAACTAAAAATTCAACTTTGCACAAAAAATCTCCATTCTAACTCCAAATTTAGTTCTGCATGTTCTCCTACACCAGATTCGGCATTCCAGAGCTGATGGAATTGATAGAACTGAATTATGACGCTCATAACTATAAACGGCTAGAAAAATCAAATTTCCAACTTTAAAGAACTAAACATGCAACTTTGGACCTAAAATCTCCATTTTTACTCCAAATTCGATTATGCAAGTTCTCCTGGACCAGATTCCGTATTCCAGGGCAGATGGAATTGATAGAATCAAATTGTGATGCTCAGAACTCAAAACGGCTAGAAAACTCATATTTTGCAACTTTAAAGAACTAAAAATGCATCTTTGGACTTAAAATCTTTATTTTTACGCCAAATTCAGTTCATGATGTTCTCTTAGACCAAATTTGGCATTCCGGAGCTGATGGAATTGACAGAATTGAATTTTGATGCTCAGAACTCAAAACAGCAAGAGAACTTAAATTTCCAACTTTAAAGAACTAAAAAAGCAACTTTTGACCTAAAGTCTCCATTTTTATTCCAAATTCAGTTCTACAAGTTCTCCTTGACCAGATTCGGTATTCCAGAGCTGATGGAATTAGCAGAAGGGAATTCCGATGCTCAGAACTCAAAATGACTAGGAAAATAAAATTTCCAACTTTAAAGAACTAAAAATGCAACTTTGGACCTAAAATCTCCATTTCAACTCCAAATTATGTTCTGCAAGTTCTGCTATACTAGATTCGGCATTCCGGAGCTGATGGAATTGATAGAATCGAATTCCGACGCTCAAAACTCAAAACGACTAGAAAAATTAAATTTTCCAACTTTAAAGAACTAAATATGCAACTTTGGACCTAAAATCTTCATTTAAACTTCAAATTTAGTTCTGCAAGTTCTCCTAGACCAGATTCGGCATTCTAGAGCTGATGGATTTGATAGAACTGAATTTCGATGCTTAAACAGCTAGAAAACTCATGTTTCACAACTTTAAAGAACTTGAAATACAACTTTGGACCTAAAATCTCTATTTTTACTCCAAATTCGGTTCTGCAAGTTCTCCTAGACCAGATTCGGTATTCTAGAGCTGATGGAAGTAACAAAATTGAATTCCGATGCTCAAAACTAAAAACGGATAGAAAAATCAAATTTCCAATTTTAAAGAACTAAAAATGCATCTTTTGACCTAAAGTCTCCATTTTTACTCCAAATTCGGTTCTATAAGTTCTCCTGGACCAGATTTGGTATTCCAGGACTAATGGAATGGACATAATTAAATTTTGATACTCAGAACTCAAAACGGATAGAAAACTCGTATTTTCAAACTTTGAAGAACTAAAGATGCAACTTTGGACCTAAAATCTCAATGTTTACTCCAAATTCAGTTCTGGTAGTTCTCCTAGACCAAATTCGGCATTCTGGGGCTGATGGAAGTGACAGAGTCAAACTTCGATGCTCAGAACTCATAATGGCCAGAAAACTTAAATTTCCAGCTTTAATGAACTAAAACGCAACTTTTGACCTAAAGTCTCCATTTTTACTCCAAATTTAGTTCTACAAGTTCTCCTCGACCAGATTCGGTATTCCAGAGCTGATGGAATTGACAGAAGGGAATTCCGACGCTCAAAACTCAAAACGACTAGAAAAATTAAATTTCCAACTTTAAAGAACTAAAAAAGCATAGACCTAAAATCTCTCTTTTAACTCCAAATTCGGTTCTGAGTGTACCCCTAGACCAGAGTCGGTATTCCGGAGTTGATGGAAATGAAAGAATTGAATTCTGATGCTCAGAACTCAAAACTGCTAAAAAACTCGTATTTTCCAACTTTACAGCAAAAACAACAATAACATACCTAGTGGAATCCGACAAGTGGGGTTTGGGGAGGGTATAATTTATGCAGACCTTACCACTACCTCATAAAGGTATTTTCCAACTTTAAATAACTAAAAATACATCTTTGGACCTAAAATCTCCATTTTTACTCCAAATTTAGTTCTGCAAGTTCTCCTAGCCCAGATTTGGCATTTCAGAGCTGATGGATTTGACAAAATCAAATTTCGACGCCCAGACTTCAAAACGGCTAGAAAACTCAAATTTCCAACTTTAAATAACTAAAAAAGCAACAACGGACCTAAAATCTCCATTTTTACATCAAATTCGGTTCTGCAAGTTCTCTTGCGCCAAATTCGGCATTCCAGAGCTGATGAAATTGACCGAAGTGAATTTCGACGCTCAGAAGACAAAAAGACTAGAAAAATCAAATTTTCAACTTTTAAGAACTAAAAATACAACTTTTGACCTAAAGTCTCCATTTTTACTCTAAATTCGGTTCTACAAGTTATCCTGGAACAGATTCGGCATTACAGAGCTGATGGAATTAACAAAATCAAATTCTGACACTCAGAACTCAATACGGCTAGAGAACTTAAATTACCAACTTTAAAGAACTAAAAAAGCAACTATTGACCTAAAGTCTCCATTTTTACTCCGAATTCAGTTCTACAAGTTCTCGTCAACCAGATTCGGTATTCCAGAGCTAATGGAATTGATAGAAGGGAATTTTAAAGATGCAACTTTGGACCTAAAATCTCCATTGTAACTCCAAATTAAGTTCTGCAAGTTCTCCTATACCAGATTCGGCATTCCGGAGTTGATGGATTAAACAGAACCAAATTCTGATGCTCAAATGGCTAGAAAACTCAACTTTTCCAACTTTACAAGACTAAAATGCAACTTTGGACCAAAAAACTCTATTATTACTCCAAATTAAGTTCTGCAAGTTCTCCTAGACCAGATTCAACATTCCAAAGCTGATAGAATTGACAAAATCGAATTCTGACACTCAGAACTCATAACGGCTAGAAAAATCAAATTTCCAACTTTAAAGAACTAAAAATGCAACTTTTGACCTAAAGTCTCCATTTTTACTCCAAATTTGATTCTGCAAGTTCTCCTAGACTAGATTTGGTATTCCAAAGTTGATGGCATTAACATAATTGAATTCTTGACGCTCAGAACTCAAAACGGCTAGAAAACTCGTATTTTCCAACTTTAAAGAACTAAAAATGCAACTTTTGACCAAAATTCTCCATTTTTACTCCAAATTCGGTTCTACAAGTTCTCCTAGAACAGATTCGGTATTCCAGAGCTGATGAAACTGGCAGAATCGAATTTTGACGCTCCAAAGTCAAAACGTCTAGAAAACTCGTATTTTCCAACTTTAAAGAACTAAAAATGGAACTTTTGACCTAAAGTCTCCATTCTTACTCCAAATTAGGTTTGGCAAGTACTCTTAGACCATATTCGGTATTCCAGACCTGATGGAATTAACAGAATCAAATTCCGACGCTAAAAACTCGAAAGGGCAGAAAATTCAAATTTCCAACTTTAAAGTACTAAAAAAGCAACTTTAGACCTAAAATCTCCATGTTAACTCCATATTTGGTTCTGCAAGTTCTCCTAGACCAGATTTAGTATTCTAGAGCTGATGGAATAGATAAAATCAAATTCTAACGCTTAGAGCTCAAAACGGCTAGAAAAACTAGTATTTTCCATCTTTACAAAAATAACAACAACAACTTACCCAGTGGAGTCCCACAAGTAGGGCCTGGGGAAGGTATAATTTTTGCAAACCTTACCACTACCTCATAGAGGTATTTTCCAACTTTAAAGACCTAAAAATTCAACTTTGGACCAAAAATCTTCATTTTAACTCCAAAATCAGTTCTGCAAGTTCTCCTACACCAGATTCGGCATTCCAGAGTTGATGGAATTGATAGAACTGAATTCTGACGCTCATAACTATAAACAGTTAGAAAAATCGAATTTCCAACTTTAAAGAATTAAACATGCAACTTTGGACCTAAAGTCTCCATTTTTACTCCAAATTCGATTATGCAAGTTCTCCTGGACCATATTCGGTATTCCAGGGTAGATGGAATTGATAGAATCGAATTTTGACACTCAGAACTCAAAATGGCTAGAAAACTCGTATTTTCCAACTTTAAAGAACTAAAAATGCAACTTTGGACCTAAAATCTCAATTTTTACTCCAAATTCAGTTCTTGAAGTTCTCTTAGACCAAATTCGGCATTCTGGAGCTGATGGAATTGACAGAATCGAATTTCGATGCTCAGAACTTAAAACAACAAGAGAACTTAAATTTCCAACTTTAAAGAATTAAAAAAGCAACTTTTGACCTAAAGTCTCCATTTTTATTCCAAATTCAATTCTACAAGTTCTCCTCGACCAGATTCGGTATTCCAGAGCTGATGGAATTAGTAGAAGGGAATTCCGACGCTCAGAACACAAAATGATGGAACTACAAGTCTCCATTTTTATTCCAAATTCAGTCTGCAAGTTCTCCTATACCAAATTCGGCATTCTGGAGCTGATGGATTTGATAGAACTGAATTCTGATGCTCAAACAGCTAGAAAACTCATGTTTTCCACCTTTAAAGAACTTAAAATAGAACTTTGGACCTAAAATCTCTATTGTTACTCCAAATTCAGTTCTGCAAGTTCTCCTAAACCAGATTCGGCATTCCAGAGCTGATGGAAGTGACAGAATTGAATTCCGATGCTCAGAACTCAAAACGGCTAGAAAAATCAAATTTTCAACTTTAACGAACTAAAAATGCATCTTTTGACCCAAAGTCTCCATTTTTACTCCAAATTCGGTTCTGCAAGTTCTCCTGGACCAGATTTGATATTCCAAGACTGATGGAATGGACAGAATTGAATTCTGATGCTCAGAACTCAAAACGGCTAGAAAACTCGTATTTTCCAACTTTAAAGAACTAGAGATGCAACTTTAGACCTAAAATCTCAATTTTTACTCCAAATTCAGTTCTGGGAGTTCTCCTAGACCAAATTCGGCATTCCTGGGCTGATGGAAGTGACAGAATCAAACTTTGATGCTCGGAACTCAAAATGGCCAGAAAACTTAAATTTCCAACTTTAAAGAACTAAAATGCAACTTTTGACCTAAAGTCTCCATGTTTACTCCAAATTTAGTTCTACAAGTTCTCCTCGTCAAGATTTGGTATTCCATAGCTGATGGATTGACAGAAGGGAAATCTGACGCTCAGAAATCAAAATGACTCGAAAAATAAAATTTCGAACTTTAAAGAACTAAAAATGCAACTTTGGATCTAAAATCTCCATTTTAACTCCAAATTCAGTTCTGCAAGTTCTCCTACACCAGATTCAGCATTCTTGAGCTGATGGAATTGATAGAACTGAATTCTGAAGCTCATAACTATAAACGGCTAGAAAAATCAAATTTCCAACTTTAAAGAACTAAACATGCAACTTTGGACCTAAAGTCTCCATTTTTACTCCAAATTTGATTATGCAAGTTCTCCTGGACCAGATTCGGTATTCCAGGGCAGATGGAATTGATAGAATTGAATTTTGACGCTCAGAACTCAAAACGGCTAGAAAACTCGTATTTTCCAACTTTAAAGAACTAAAAATGCAACTTTGGACCTAAAATCACAATTTTCACTCCAAATTCAGTTCTGGAAGTTCTCTTAGACCAAATTCGGCATTCTGGAGCTGATGGAATTGACAGAATCGAATTTCGATGCTCAGAACTCAAAATAGCAAGAGAACTTAAATTTCCATCTTTAAAGATCTAAAAAAGCAACTTTTGACCTAGAGTCTCCATTTTTATTCCAAATTCAGTTCTACAAGTTCTCCTCGACCAAATTCGGTATTCCAGAGCTGATGGAATTAGCAGAAGGGAATTCCGACGCTCAAAACTCAAAAATGACTAGGAAAATAAAATTTCCAACTTTAAAAAACTAAAAATTCAACTTTGGACCTAAAATCTCCATTTCAACTCCAAATTAAGTTCTGTAAGTTCTCCTGTACTAGATTCGGCATTCCAGAGCTGATGGAATTGATAGAATCGAATTCCGACGCTCAGAACTCAAAACGACTAGAAAAATTAAATTTCCAACTTTAAAGAACTAGAGATGCAACTTTGGACCTAAAATCTCCTTTTTAACTCCAAATTAAGTTTTGCTAGTTCTCTTATACCAGATTCGGCATTCCGGAGTTGATGGATTAGACAGAATCGAATTCTAATGCTCAAACGGCTAGAAAACTCAACTTTTCCAACTTTACAAAACTAAAAATGCAACTTTGGACCAAAAAACTCTATTATTACTCCAAATTAAGTTCTGCAAGTTCTCATAGACCAGATTCAACATCCCAAAGCTGATGGAATGGACAAAATCGAATTCAGACACTCAGAACTCATAACGGCTAGAAAAATCAAATTTCCAACTTTAAATAACTAAAAATGCAACTTTTGACCTAAAGTCTCCATTTTTAAGCTAATGGCATTAACATAATTGAATTCTTGACACTCAGAACTCATAACGACTAGAAAACTCGTATTTTCCAACTTTAAAGAACTAAAAATATAACTTTCGACCTAAAATCTCCATTTTTACTCCAAATTCAGTTCTACAAGTTCTCCTACCAAAGATTCAGCATTTCGGAGCTGATGGAATTGACAGAATCTAATTTAGACGCTAAGAAATCCAAATGGCCAGAAAACTCAAATTTCCAACTTTATAGAACTAAGAAAATCTACTTTGGACCTAAAATCTGAATTTTTACTCCAAATTCAGTTTTGCAAGTTCTCTTGCACCATATTCGGCATACCAAAGCTGATGGAATTGAAAGAATCGCATTCTGACGCTCAGAAGTCAAAACGGCTAGAAAATTCGTATTTTCCAACTTCAAAGAACTAAAAATGTAACTATGGACCTAAAATCTCCATTTTAACTCCAAATTAGGTTTGGCAAGTTCTCCTAATTCCGACGCTCAAAACTCAAAACGACTAGAAAAATTAAATTTCCAACTTTAAAGAACTAAAAAAGTAACTTTAGACCTAAAATCTCCATTTCAACTCCAAATTCAGTTCTACAAGTTCTCCTAGACCAGATTCGATATTTCGGAGCAGATGGATTCAATAGAACGGAATTCTAATGCTCAAACGGCTAGAAACCTCAAGTTTTCCAACTTTAAAGAACTTAAAATGCAACTTTGGATCTAAAATCTCCATTTTTACTCCAAATTTAGTTCTGCAAGTTCTCTTAGACCAGATTCGGCATTCCAGAGCTGATATAACTAACAAAATCGAATTTCGACGCTCAGAACTCAAAACGGTTAGAAAAAACAAATTTCCAACTGTAAAGAACTAATAATGCAACTTTTGACATAAAGTCTCCATTTTTACTCAAAATTCGGTTATGCAAGTTCTCCTGGACCAGATTCGGTATTCCAAGGGCTGATGGAATTGACAGAATCAAATTGTAATGCTCAGAACTCAAAACGGCTAGAAAGCTCGTATTTTCCAACTTTAAAGAACTAAAAATACAACTTTGGACCTAAAATCACCATTTTTACTCCAAATTTAGTTCTGCAAGTTCTCCTGGACCAGATTCGGTATTACAAAGCTGATGGAATTGACATAATCGAATTCAGATGCTCAGAACTCAAAACGGCTAGAAAACTCATATTATCCAACTTAAAAGAATAAAAAATGCAACTTTAGACCTAAAATCACCATTTATACTCCAAATTCAGTTCTGCAAGTTCTCCTTGCCCAGATTTGGCATTCCGAAGCTGATGGAATTGACACAATAAAATTTAGACACTCAAAACTCTAAACGGCCAAAAAACTCAAATTTCCAACTTTAAAGAACTAAAAAAGCAACAATGGACCTAAAATCTCCATTTTTACATCAAATTCGGTTTTGCAAGTTCTCTTGCACCAAATTCGGCATTCCAGAGCTGATGGAATTGACAGAAGGGAATTTCGACGCTCAGAACACAAAACGACTAGAAAAATCAAAATTCCAACTTTTAAGAACTAAAAATGCAACTTTTGACCTAAAGTCTCCATTTTACTCCAAATTCGGTTCTACAAGTTCACTGGAACAGATTCGGTATTCCAGAGCTAATGAAACTGACAATCGAATTTTGACGCTCCGAAGTCAAAACGTCTAGAAAACTCGTATTTTTCAACTTTAAAGAACTAAAAATGCAACTGTTGACCTAAAGTCTCCATTCTTACTCCAGATTAGGTTTGGCAAGTACTCTTAGACCAGAGTCGGTATTCCAAAGCTGATGGAATTAACAGAATCAAATTCCGACGCTCAAAACTCGAAAGGGCAGAAAATTCAAATTTCCAACTTTAAAGTACTAAAAAAGCAAGTTTAGACCTAAAATCTCCATTTTAACTCCATTTTCGGTTCTGCAAGTTCTCCAAGACCAGATTTAGTATTCTAGAGTTGATGGAATAGATAAAATCAAATTCTGACACTTAGAACTCAAAACGGCTAGAAAACTAGTATTTTCCAACTTTACAAAAACAACGACAACAACTTACCCAGTGGAATCCCACAAGTAGGGCCTGGAGAAGGTATAATTTTTGCAAACCTTACCACTACCTCATAGAGGTAGTTTCCAACTTTAAAGAACTAAAAATTCAACTTTGGACCAAAAATCTCCATTTTAACTCCAAATTCAGTTCTGCAAGTTTTCCTACACCAGATTCGGCATTCCAGAGCTGATGGAATTGATAAAACAGAATTCTGACGCTCATACTATAAACGGCTAGAAAAATCAAATTTCCAACTTTAAAGAATTAAAAATGCAACTTTGGACCTAAAGTCTCCATTTTTACTCCAAATTCGACTATGCAAGTTCTCCTGGACCATATTCGGTATTCCAGGGCAGATGGAATTGATAGAATCGAATTTTGATGCTCAGAACTCAAAACGGCTAAAAACCTCGTATTTTCCAACTTTAAAGAACTAAAAATGCAACTTTGGACCTAAAATCTCAATTTTTACTCCAAGTTCAGTTCTTGAAGTTCTCTTAGACCAAATTCGGCATTTCGGAGCTGATGGAATTGACAGAATCGAATTTCGATACTCAGAACTCAAAACAGCAGGAGAACATAAATTTTCAACATTAAAGAACTAAAAAGCAACTTTTGACCTAGAGTCTCCATTTTTATTCCAAATTTAGTTCTACAAGTTCTCCTCGACCAGATTCGGTATTCCAGAGCTGATGAAATTAGCAGAAGGGAATTCCGACGCTCAGAACTCAAAATGACTAGGAAAATAAAATTTCCAATTTTAAAGAACTAAAAATGCAACTTTGGACCTAAAATCTCCATTTCAACTCCAAATTAAGTTCTGCAAGTTCTCTTATACTAGATTCGGCATTCCGGAGCTGATGAAATTGATAGAATCGAATTCCGACGCTCAGAACTCAAAACAACTAGAAAAATTAAATTCCAACTTTAAAGAACTAAATATGCAACTTTGGACCTAAAATCTTCATTTCAACTCCAAATTTAGTTCTGCAAGTTCTCCTAGACCAGATTCGACATTCTGGAGCTGATGGATTTGATAGAACTGAATTTTGATGCTCAAACAGCTAGAAAACTCATTTTTTCCAACTTTAAAGAACTTTGGACCTAAAATCTCTATTTTTACTCCAAATTCAGTTCTACAAGTTCACCTAGACCAGATTCGGTATTCCAGAGTTGGTGGAAGTGACAGAATTGAATTCCGATACTCGAAACTCAAAATGGCTAGAAAAATCAAATTTCCAACTTGAAAGAACTAAAAATGCATCTTTTGACCTAAAAAAAAGTCTCCATTTTTACTCCAAATTCGGTTTTGCAAGTTCTCCTGGACTAGATTTGGTATTCCAGGACTGATGGAATGGACAGAATTGAATTCTGATGCTCAAAACTCAAAACGGCTAGAAAATCGTATTTTCCAACTTTAAAGAACTAAAGATGCAACTTTGGACCTAAAATCTCAATTTTTACTCCAAATCCAGTTCTGGGAGTTCTCCTAGACCAAATTTGGAATTCCTGGGCTGATGGAAGTGACAGAATCGAACTTCGATGCTCAGAACTCAAAATGGCCAGAAAACTTAAATTTCCAACTTTAAAGAACTAAAATGTAACTTTTGACCTGAAGTCTCCATGTTTACTCCAAATTTAGTTCTACAAGTTCTCCTCGACCAGATTCGGTATTCCAGAGTTGATGGATTGACAGAAGGGAAATCCGACGCTCAGAAATCAAAATGACTCGAAAAATAAAATTTCGAACTTTAAAGAATTAAAAATGCAACTTTGGATCTAAAATCTCCATTTTAACTCCAAATTAAGTACTGCAAGTTCTCCTATACCAGATTCGGCATTCCGAAGTTGATGGATTAGACAGAACTGAGTTCTGATGCTCAAACGGCTAGAAAACTCAAGTTTTCCAACTTTACAGATTTAAAAATGCAACTTTAAACCTAAAATCTCCATTTTTACTCCAAATTCAATTCTGCAAGTTCTCCTAGACCAGATCTGACATTCAAGAGCTGATGGAATTAATAGAATCAAATTTTGATGCTCAGAACTCAAAACGGCTAGAAAAATCAAATTTCCAACTTTAAAGAACTAAAAATGCAACTTTGGACCTGAAGTCTCCTTTTTTACTCCAAATTCGGTTCTGCAAGTTCTCCTGGACCAGATTCGGTATTCCAAAGCTGATGGAATTGACATAATAGAATTCATAATGCTTAGAACTCAAAACAGCTAGAAAACTCCTATTTTCCAACTTTAAAGAACTAAAATGCAACTTTCGACCTAAAATCTCCATTTTTACCCCAAATTTAGTTCTGCAAGTTCTCCTACCAATGATTAGGCATTCCGGAGCTAATGGAATTGACAGAATCTAATTTCAATGCTCAGAACTCAAAACGGCCAGAAAACTCAAATTTCCAACTTTAAAGAACTAAAAAATCAACTTTGGACCTAACATCTCAATTTTTACTCAAAACTCAAATCTGCAAGTTATCTTGCACCAGATTCAGCATTCCAGAGATGATGGAATTGACAGAAGTGAATTCCGACACTCAGAACACAAAATGACTAGAAAAATCAAATTTCAAACTTTTAAGAACTAAAAATGCAACTTTTGACCTAAAGTCTCCATTTTACTCTAAATTCGGTTCTACAACTTCTCCTGGAACAGATTCAGTATTCTAGAGCTGATGGAATTAACAAAATTGAATTTTGACACTCAGAACTCAATATGGCTAGAAAACTCAAGTTTTACATCTTTAAACAACTAAAAATGCAACTTTGGACCTAAAATCTCCAATTTAACTCCAAATTCAGTTTGTCAAGTTCTCCTAGACTAGATTCGGCATTTCAAAGCTGATCGAATTGACATAATTGAATTCCGACGCTCAAAACTCAAAACAGCCAGAAAACTCAAATTTCCAACTTCAAAGAACTAAAAAAGCAACTTTGAACCTAAAATCTCCATTTTAACTCCAAATTCGGTTCTGCGAGTTATCCTATACTAGATTCGGTATTCCAGAGCTTATGGATTTACTTTAATCAAATTCTGACGCTCAGAAGTCAAAACGTCTAGAAAACTCGTATTTTCAAACTTTAAAGAACTAAAAATGCAACTTTGGACCTAATATCTCCATTTAACTCCAAATTAGGTTTGGAATGTTCTGCTAGACCACATTCGGCATTCCGGAGCTGATGCATTCAACAGAACTGAGTTCCCATGCTCAAGACTCAAAATGGCTAGAAAACTAAGGTTTTCCAACTTTAAAGAACTATAAATGCAACATTGGACCTAAAATCTCCATATATACTCCAAATTCAGTTCTGCAAGTTCTCCTACACTAGATTCGGCATTCCAGAGCTGATGGAATTGACTGAATCAAATTCTGATGCTCAGAACTCAAAACGGCCAGAAAACTCTAATTTCCAACTTTAAAGAACTAAAAAAACAACTTTAGACCTAAAATCTCCATTTATACTCCAAATTCGGTTCTGCAAGTTCTCCTAGACCAAATTAGGTATTCCAGCACTGATGGAATTGACAGAATCGAATTCTGATGCTCAGAACTCAATACGACAACAAAACTCGTATTTTCCAACTTTAAAGAATTAAAATTGCAACTTTGGACCTAAAATCTCCATTTTAATCCAAATTCGGTTCTGCAAGTTCTCCTAGACCAGATTCTGCATTCCGAAGATGATGGAATTGACAGAATCGATTTTTGATGCTCAGAACTCAAAACGGCCAGAAAACTTAAATTTCCAACTTTAACGAACTAAAAAAGCAACTTTTGACGTAAAGTCTCCATTTTTACTCCAAATTCAGTTTTGCAAGTTCTCGTCGACCAGATTCGGTATTCCAGAGCTGATGGAATTGATAGAAGCGAATTTCGATGTTCAGAACTCCAAATGACTAGAGAAATAAAATTTTCAAATTTCAGTTTAAATTAAATCTTATAAATTTCTTTCTTTTTCTTCACAGGTATAAAAAGTGAGAATTGAATCACGGATAAATTCAAGCTTTTATGTCATCATATAATTGATACTTTATGAAAGAAAGTTGTACTTATCGCAGTCTAGGAGTAATATTTCATCTATTTCAATTAGATCTTTTTTATGTTATTGGACATACTTTACTTTAATGCAAGGACCTTGTGATGGATATTACGTTAGTACAATTTTTGTTATTTTTAATTGTATGATCATAGATTTATTATTGTTTAGCATGTTTTATTATTTAAGTTTTGCTTTATGAAACTCTAATTTAAAAGATAGTATTAACATAAAATAATTAAATATCATCAATGTTTGCAATTAGTGACAAAAAGTTTCATCACTAAAGGTAACTTTTAGCAACGTAACTTTTCAAGACAAATATTTTTGTCACAAAATAAATAAGTTTGTCATAAGTTGATTTACGTTTAGTGAGAAAACATATATTTGTCTCAATACCTCATTCTTATTAAATACGAAATACTTTTTTATTTTGTAACAATTGTAATTGTCACTAACCATGATAAGTTATTGTGACAATTACATGTTGTTGGTAAAAGCGATACTTTTAGTGACGAATGTTAGATTCAACTACTAACTTATTAATCTTTATATAACAGTAAATTTGACCCTAATTTTTCCATTTAATGACAAATTCTTTTCATATCTAAAAGGCAGTAGTTAGTGACGGAATTACGTTGTTTAACTACGAAATACATATAATTTTTGAGATGATTAGTGTTGTAACTAATTGAACTAAATAATTAGTGATGATATAGTTTTGTTGGTGGTAACAACTTTTTTAGCGACAAAATCATACCATTAACTACAAAAAAAAAATATACTTTTATGACAAACGGATTTGTCACAAATGTTCATGTATCTGGGGACGATTTTTCTTTTTGTAGTTAATGTAACGTTTTTAGCGATGAAGCACTAAGTCGTCTTTATATACTTTTAGCCACCCAAATTTTGGGACGACGGTGTGACGAAATTATTTTCCTCACACAAGAATTTTGGTGACGAAATTATTTGTCTCTGATAATTGAATTTGTTGTAGTGATAATAGGAACATGAATTCAGGAAAGATTGAAAAATTCGAGGTTAAACTCTTACTGACTAAAATTAGATGCAAGGCATGAAGACGAACTTATTCCAGCACTCTAAATAGCTTTATATACCTAGAAGAACTATAATCTTAAAGAGCTCTGAAGAAGATGCTTGAAAGCCCTAGATTTTCTCCTCTTAAAACTACGCTCTAAGTCTTGAGAATTTTTTTAGCATAAAAAGATTGATTGATAATATTTAGGGACTTAATTCGGTGTAAAACCATCAAGTTTAGGCTTAGAAAAGGTGAAATGTACTTAAATAACCCTTCTTAAAATGTTGTTAAGGTCATCTATGGGGCCATCTACGGTTTGTAGAAGCTCCTAAGGACAATAGGATACATCTGTAGAATCTTGGGTGGAATTTGGGATCCTGGAACTCATTTTACCGGCAAAAATTACTGACAGTAGAAGCTTTTACGACCCTTAGTTAAGTTTGTAATAACCTGGACTCAGAAACCAACTCGAAACACATTTTCATGAGCTGGACATTATGGGTTTTCAACCCATTTACGAACCATAGTTCAGGGGTCATAAAAACTGCCCAAAAAAACTCTACGCTGGAAATCTTCACTAAAACGATCATAACTTTTTTCTCTGAACTCCAAATAAGGCAATCTTGGTGAAGTTGGAAAGAGGATTAATAGACCTTTAATTTGATAGGTTATGAGACACCGAATTCTTTTTGTTCTGAGAGTAACAATCATTTGAAGTTAACCCTTTCATAATTTAATACGAAAAACTTAATCGGTTGGAAGGTTTGAACTCGACTAAGTACAAGAGGTCTCTTATAAACCACCACAACTTCCAATACACTTTTCACATATAGGAATGAGCCTTAAAATATAGGTACAAGTAAGGCATAACTAGGTTCAATCTTATCTACTTACGACAAAAACTTCGTATCTTATGAACAGAGTTGTTAGATGTTACAATTTAACTACTTCTTGGTCTTCAAGTATTATAATGGAATGTAATGAAAGGACTTATTACATTTAGTATATGATTTTAATTTGATGTTAATTGCTTTTATGTTATTATTTTTTGTACATTACCCAAAAAAAAAGGTAAATTTGTTTAAGCATAACATAAATTTTTATATTAATTTTCAACTTTATTTAAATTTTATAAACAAGAAGAAGAAGAAGAAGAGAAGAAGAACATATAAACTGAAAATAAATAACATCAAGTAGACACAAATTGTACCTTTTTGCAAATACTACTAATAAATGAAATAATTTTCTCTGAATAAATTGGCTATACTAATTAATGACTTTATAATAAGTACTTGGTAGGCAGAGAATTTAAGGCAGTGACTATTTACTTTAGTTGATTCATTAAGTAAGATAAGTTCTACTATTTAATATCTGATTAATTAAATATTTGATTTATTATAGGGGTGAACTGGTAATTCAACTTTACAATTTAGAGCTTAATACGTTTATATATATATACACACACACACATACATACACACACACAACTTTACAATGACATGTGCTTTCCATTAATAATCGCTCTTTCTATTCCCTTTCCTTTCCTTTTGTCATATCTAGCTTATTCTGCTTATAGGTTTTTGAGACAAGGGTTTCCAGGAAACAACCTCTCTAATTCTATGAGGTAGTGGTAAGGTTTGCGTACATTCTACCCTTCCTAGACCCTACTCGTGAGATTCCAGTAGGTATGTTGTTATTGTTGTTATACACACATATACTTTTGTATCTCTTTCAGGATTTTTCTTCTTCAAAATTATAAAAGAGGGTGAGTTCACATTTACAATTATTTCTAGATTCCTCTTTTTTTTGAAAAAATAAGTTTTTGAGCTCGAGGATCATTTCATTACGCAATTAAATAAACTAACTACATAAAATTTGTTAAGAAAATAAAATTAAAATTGATACATCCAAGCCCAAAAAAAGGGTCCGGCCCATCTATTCATTGATAATATCTAAAAAGTGCCCTTTCATTTTCCACCGCTATTTCAGTTCTTCAGTCAATCATGGCAAGAGTGTTCTGAGTAACGTTTCTCCTTCTATGTCATTTCAGTCCTTCTACTCCTAATTTCTAAATTCTTCTTGTTCTGCAATATTAGAAAGAAAAAAAAGTGAGTTCTCATTTATAATCATTTCTCTAGATTTTTCTTTTTCAATCGTCATCATCGTCTTCTTCTTCTTCAAAATTATAAAGAAGAGTGAGTTCAGATCTGTGATCATCTCTTTCTTTCTTTTTTGCTTTCTTTCTTCTCCCCTCCCCCTCCTCATCGTCCACTTCCTCCTGCCCGAACCTTTGTTCAAGTTTTGGAAAACCCTAGAGTTTTCTCGATCTCTTTCTGTTTTATTATTTTTTTAAAATTTTCTAGTATTCTGTAAGCCATAATTTTTTATTTTTCTAAATTGATTTGTTTCTTCATATACTTCATGTTGAGAAGGGAATAGTTCTGCATCCAAGAGGTGACGACAAATAAACACGAGCAAAATATTGAATTCAATCCATTTTTACTCTCTTACGATGAAGAATAACCAGTATGTGATGGTAAGTTTGATTCTTTTGAAATCTACTCTAATTTTGTCATCCAATTTCCCAAATTTTATTTTCTTTTTCGTTTACATTTTGACCTAGAAAGTGTTACAGATTCCCAAAGATTATGGATTATTTCTACCGATGTGGATTTGAAATTACTTTTTTTATTTATTTTATCTATCATTTGGATATTAATAAATTACATTTATTGATATATTTATGCAACACACTCCTTGTCTTTGTGGTAAAGTTATTAATTTTTATCATATATGTTCACTAATCTTTAAATTGATGGCCACATGTATCGATGTATAATGTGTAATTGGATAGTTTCAAATTTGTATGATTTTAATGCTCAATCTATGTTTAACATTAGTAAAAGAACTCATGATTGGTAAAAAGAAAATCACTTTTTCTCCATAATCGTACTAGGAAAATAGAATTGTTATCATATTGATATTTTTTTAAAAGAAAGTTCATTTATTATTGTTCCATGTTACTAGAATTGGTAAAAGGTTTTCATATGTGCATGATATGTTCTATTTTTTAATTTAGTATAAGGAGAAAGTATCACTCCAAATAATTGTACTCTTTGTTCTCATCTAATGTTTTTTTCAACTCCGGACCCATCAATACTATTGTTTTGTCAACATAATTATTAAATTTTGATATATAATTTGGTTAACTTATTTTTGTTTGTCAAAGATTCAGCATTTCGAAGCGGATGGAATTGACAGAATCTGATTTCGACGCTCAGAAATCCAAATGGCTAGAAAACTCAAATTTCCAACTTTATAGAACTAAGAAAATCTACTTTGGACCTAAAATCTGAATTTTTACTCCAAATTCAGTTCTGCAAGTTCTCTTGCACCATATTCGGCATTCCAAAGCTGATGGAATTGAAATAATCACATTCTGACGCTCAGAAGTCAAAACGGCTAGAAAACTCGTATTTTGCAACTTTAAAGAACTAAAAATGTAACTTTGGACCTAAAATCTCCATTTTAACTCCAAATTAGGTTTGGCAAGTTCTCCTAATTCCGACGATCAAAACTCAAAACGACTAGAAAAATTAAATTTCCAACTTTAAAGAACTAAAAAAGCAACTTTAGACCTAAAATCTCCATTTCAACTCCAAATTCAGTTCTACAAGTTCCCCTAGACCAGATTCGATATTTCGGAGCAGATGGATTCGATAGAACGGAATACCAATGCTCAAACTGCTAGAAAACTCAACTTTTCCAACTTTACAGAACTAAAAATGCAACTTTGGACCAAAAAACTCTATTGTTACTCCAAATTAAGTTCTGCAAGTTCTCCTAGACCAGATTCAACATTCTAAAGCTGATGGAGTTGACAGAATTGAATTCTGACACTCAGAACTCATAACGGCTAGAAAAATCAAATTTCCAACTTTAAAGAACTAAAAATGCAACTAAAAGTCTCCATTTTTACTCCAAATTTGATTCTGCAAGTTCTCCTGGACCAGATTCGGTATTCCAAAGCTGATGGCATTAACATAATCGAATTCTTGACGCTCAGAACTCAAAATGGCTAGAAAACTCGTATTTTTCAACTTTAAAGAACTAAAAATACATCTTTCGACCTAAAATCTCCATTTCTACTCCAAATTCAGTTCTACAAGTTCTCCTACCAAAGATTCGGTATTTCGGAGCTGATGGAATTGACAGAATCTAACTTCGACGCTCAGAAATCCAAATGGCCAGAAAACTCAAATTTCCAACTTTATAGAACTAAGAAAATCTACTTTGGACCTAAAATCTGAATTTTTACTTCAAATTCAGTTCTGTAAGTTCTCTTGCACCATATTCAGCATTCCAAAGCTGATGGAATTGAAAGAATCGCATTCTGACGCTTAGAAGTCAAAACGGCTAGAAAACTCATATTTTCCAACTTTAAAGAACTAAAAATGTAACTTTGGACCTAAAATATCCATTTTAACTCCAAATTAGGTTTGGCAAGTTATCCTAATTCCGGCGCTCAAACTCAAAATGACTAGAAAAATTAAATTTCCAACTTTAAAGAACTAAAAAAGCAACTTTAGACCTAAAATCTCCATTACAACTCCAAATTCAGTTCAACAAGTTCTCCTAGACCAGATTCGATATTTCGGAGCAGATGGATACGATAGAACGGAATACCAACGCTCAAACGGCTAGAAAACTCAAGTTTTCCAACTTTAAAGAACTTAAAATGCAACTTTGGACCTAAAATCTCCAATTTTACTCCAAATTTAGTTCTGCAAGTTCTCCTAGACCAGATTCTGCATTCCAGAGCTGATGGAACTAACAAAATCGAATTTTGACGCTCAGAACTCAAAACAGTTAGAAAAATCAAATTTCCAACTTTAAAGAACTAAAAATGCAACTTTTGACATAGTCTCCATTTTTACTCAAAATTCGGTTATGCAAGTTCTCCTGGAACAGATTCGGTATTCTAGGGCGGATGTAATTGACAGAATCAAATTCTAATGCTTAGAACTCCAAACGGCTAGAAAGCTCGTATTTTCCAACTTTAAAGAACTAAAAATATAACGTTGGACCTAAAATCACCATTTTTACTCCAAATTTAGTTTTGCAAGTTCTCCTGGACCAGATTCGGTATTTCAAAGCTTATGGAATTGACATAATCGAATTCTGATGCTCAGAACTCAAAACGGCTAGAAAACTCATATTATCCAACTTTAAAGAATAAAAAATGCAACTTTGGACCTAAAATCACCATTTTTACTCCAAATTCAGTTCTGCAAGTTCTCCTAGCCCAGATTTGGCATTCCGGAGCTGATGGAATTGACACAATAAAGTTTCGACACTCAGAACTCAAAACAACCAAAAAACTCAAATTTCCAACTTTAAAGAACTAAAAAAGCAACAATGGACCTAAAATCTCCATTTTTACATCAAATTCGATTCTGCAAATTCTCTTGCACCAAATTCGGCATTCCAGAGCTGATGGAATTGACAAAAGCGAATTCCGATGCTCAGAACACAAAACGACTAGAAAAATCAAATTTCCAACTTTTAAGAACTAAAAATGCAACTTTTGACCTAAAGTCTCCATTTTTACTCCAAATTCGATTCTAGAAGTTCTCCTGGAACAGATTCGGTATTCCAGAGCTGATGAAATTGACAGAATCGAATTTTGACGCTCCGAAGTCAAAACGTCTAGAAAACTCGTATTTTCCAACTTTAAAGAATTAAAAATGCAACTTTTCACCTTAAGTCTCCATTTTTACTCCAATTTAGTTTTGGCAAGTACTCTTAGACCAGATTTGGTATTCCTGAGCTGATGGAACTAATAGAATCAAATTCTAATGCTCAGAACTCAAAACGGCTAGAAAGCTCGTATTTTCCAACTTTAAAAAACTAAAAATACAATTTTGGACCTAAAATACATATTTTTACTCCAAATTTAGTTTTGCAAGTTCTCCTGAGCCAGATTCGGTATACAAAGCTGATGGAATTGACATAATCAAATTCTGATTCTCAGAACTCAAAACGGCTTGAAAACTCATACTATCAAACTTTAAAGAATCAAAAATGCAACTTTCAATCTAAAATCGCCATTTTTACTCCAAATTCAGTTCTGCAAGTTCTCCTAGCCCAGATTTGGCATTCCGGAGCTGATGGAATTGACACAATAAAATTTCGACACTCAGAACTCAAAACGGCCAAACAAACTCAAATTTCCAACTTTAAAGAACTAAAAAAGCAACAATGGACCTAAAATCTCCATTTTTACATCAAATTCGGTTCTACAAGTTCTCTTGCACCAAATTCGGCATTCCAGAGCTGATGGAATTGACAGAAGCGAATTCTGACGCTCAAAACACAAAACGACTAGGAAAATCAAATTTTCAAATTTTAAGAACTAAAAATTCAACTTTTGACCTAAAGTCTCCATTTTTACTCCAAATTTGGTTCTACAAGTTCTCCTGGAACAGATTCGGTATTCTAGAGCTGATGAAATTGACAGAATCGAATTTTGATGCTCCGAAGTCAAAACATCTAGAAAACTCATATTTTCCAACTTTAAAGAACTAAAAATGCAACTTTTGACCTAAAGTCTCCATTTTTACTCCAAATCAGGTTTGGCAAGTACTCTTAGACCAGATTCGGTATTCCAGAGCTGATGGAATTAACAGAATAAAATTCCGAAGCTCAAAACTCGAAAGGGCCAGAAAACTCAAATTTCCAACTTTAAAGTACTAAAAAAGCAACTTTAGACCTAAAATCTCCATTTTAACTCCATATTCGGTTCTGCAAGTTCTCCTAGACCAAATTTAGTATTCTAGAGCTGATGGACTAGACAAAATCAAATTCTGACGCTCAGAACTCATAACGGCTAGAAAACTCGTATTTTCCAACTTTACAAAAATAACAATTTACCCAGTGGAATCCCACAAGTAGGGCCTGGGGAAGGTATAATTTTCGCAAACCTTATCACTACCTCATAGAGGTATTTTCCAACTTTAAAGAACTAAAAATTCAACTTTGCACAAAAAATCTCCATTTTAACTCCAAATTTAGTTCTGCATGTTCTCCTACACCAGATTCGGCATTCCAGAGGTGATGGAATTGATAGAACTGAATTATGACGCTCATAACTATAAACGGTTAGAAAAATCAAATTTCCAACTTTAAAGAACTAAACATGCAACTTTGGACCTAAAATCTCCATTTTTACTCCAAATTCGATTATGCAAGTTCTCCTGGACCAGATTCGGTATTCCAGGGCAGATGGAATTGATAGAATCAAATTGTGATGCTCAAAACTCAAAACGGCTAGAAAACTCATATTTTGCAACTTTAAAGAACTAAAAATGCATCTTTGGACTTAAAATCTTTATTTTTACGCCAAATTCAGTTCATGATGTTCTCTTAGACCAAATTCGGCATTCCGGAGCTGATGGAATTGACAGAATTGAATTTTGATGCTCAGAACTCAAACAGCAAGAGAACTTAAATTTCCAACTTTAAAGAACTAAAAAAGCAACCTTTGACCTAAAGTCTCCATTTTTATTCCAAATTCAGTTCTACAAGTTCTCCTTGACCAGATTCGGTATTCCAGAGCTGATGGAATTAGCAGAAGGGAATTCCGATGCTCAGAACTCAAAATGACTAGGAAAATAAAATTTCCAACTTTAAAAAACTAAAAATGCAACTTTGGACCTAAAATCTCCATTTCAACTCCAAATTATGTTCTGCAAGTTCTGCTATACTAGATTCGGCATTCCGGAGCTGATGGAATTGATAGAATCGAATTCCGACGCTCAAAACTCAAAACGACTAGAAAAATTAAATTTCCAACTTTAAAGAACTAAATATGCAACTTTGGACCTAAAATCTTCATTTAAACTCCAAATTTAGTTCTGCAAGTTCTCCTAGACCAGATTCGGCATTCTAGAGCTGATGGATTTGATAGAACTGAATTCCGATGCTTAAACAGCTAGAAAACTCATGTTTTACAACTTTAAAGAACTTGAAATACAACTTTGGACCTAAAATCTCTATTTTTACTCCAAATTCTGTTCTGCAAGTTCTCCTAGACCAGATTCGGTATTCTAGAGCTGATGGAAGTAACAAAATTGAATTCCGATGCTCAGAACTAAAAACGGATAGAAAAATCAAATTTCCAACTTTAAAGAACTAAAAATGCATCTTTTGACCTAAAGTCTACATTTTTACTCCAAATTCGGTTCTACAAGTTCTCCTGGACCAGATTTGGTATTCCAGGACTAATGGAATGGACATAATTAAATTTTGATACTTAGAACTCAAAACGCATAGAAAACTCGTATTTTTAAACTTTGAAGAACTAAAGATGCAACTTTGGACCTAAAATCTCAATGTTTACTCCAAATTCAGTTCTGGTAGTTCTCCTAGACCAAATTCGGCATTCTGGGGCTGATGGAAGTGACAGAGTCAAACTTCGATGCTCAGAACTCATAATGGCCAGAAAACTTAAATTTCCAGCTTTAATGAACTAAAACGCAACTTTTGACCTAAAGTCTCCATTTTTACTCCAAATTTAGTTCTACAAGTTCTCCTCGACCAGATTCGGTATTCTAGAGCTGATGGAATTGACAGAAGGGAATTCCGACGCTCAAAACTCAAAACGACTAGAAAAATTAAATTTCCAACTTTAAAGAACTAAAAAAGCAACTTTAGACCTAAAATCTCCCTTTTAACTCCAAATTCGGTTCTGAGTGTACTCCTAGACCAGAGTCGGTATTCCGGAGTTGATGGAAATGAAAGAATTGAATTCTGATGCTCAGAACTCAAAACTGCTAAAAAACTCGTATTTTCCAACTTTACAGCAAAAACAACAATAACATACCTAGTGGAATCCGACAAGTGGGGTTTGGGGAGGGTATAATTTATGCAGACCTTACCACTACCTCATAGAGGTATTTTCCAAGTTTAAATAACTAAAAATACATCTTTGGACCTAAAATCTCCATTTTTACTCCAAATTTAGTTCTGCAAGTTCTCCTAGCCCAGATTTGGCATTTCAGAGCTGATGGATTTGACAAAATCAAATTTCGACGCCCAGACTTCAAAATGGCTAGAAAACTCAAATTTCCAACTTTAAATAACTAAAAAAGCAACAACGGACCTAAAATCTCCATTTTTACATCAAATTCGGTTCTGCAAGTTCTCTTGCACCAAATTCGGCATTCCAGAGCTGATGGAATTGACCGAAGTGAATTTCGACGCTCAGAACACAAAAAGACTAGAAAAATCAAATTTTCAACTTTTAAGAACTAAAAATACAACTTTTGACCTAAAGTCTCCATTTTTACTCTAAATTCGGTTCTACAAGTTATCCTGGAACAGATTCGGCATTACAGAGCTGATGGAATTAATAAAATCAAATTCTTACACTCAGAACTCAATACGGCTAGAGAACTTAAATTACCAACTTTAAAGAACTAAAAAAGCAACTATTGACCTAAAGTCTCCATTTTTACTCCGAATTCAGTTCTACAAGTTCTCGTCAACCAGATTCGGTATTCCAGAGCTAATGGAATTGATAGAAGGGAATTTTGAAGATGCAACTTTGGACCTAAAATCTCCATTTTAACTCCAAATTAAGTTCTGCAAGTTCTCCTATACTAGATTCGGCATTCCGGAGTTGATGGATTAAACAGAACCAAATTCTGATGCTCAAATGGCTAGAAAACTCTACTTTTCCAACTTTACAAAACTAAAATGCAACTTTGGACCAAAAAACTCTATTATTACTCCAAATTAAGTTCTGCAAGTTCTCCTAGACCAGATTCAACATTCCAAAGCTGATGGAATTGACAAAATCGAATTCCGATGCTCAGAACTCATAACGGCTAGAAAAATCAAATTTCCAACTTTAAAGAACTAAAAATGCAACTTTTGACCTAAAGACTCCATTTTTACTCCAAATTTGATTCTGCAAGTTCTCCTAGACTAGATTCGGTATTCCAAAGTTGATGGCATTAACATAATTGAATTCTTGACGCTCAGAACTCAAAACGGCTAGAAAACTCGTATTTTCCAACTTTAAAGAACTAAAAATGCAGCTTTCGACCTAAAGTCTCCATTTTTACTCCAAATTCGGTTCTACAAGTTCTCCTAGAACAGATTCGGTATTCCAGAGCTGATGAAACTGACAGAATCGAATTTTGACGCTCCAAAGTCAAAATGTCTAGAAAACTCGTATTTTCCAACTTTAAAGAACTAAAAATGCAACTTTTGACCTAAAGTCTCCATTCTTACTCCAAATTAGGTTTGGCAAGTACTCTTAGACCAGATTCGGTATTCCAGACCTGATGGAATTAACAGAATCAAATTCCAACGCTCAAAACTCGAAAGGGCAGAAAATTCAAATTTCCAACTTTAAAGTACTAAAAAAGCAACTTTAGACCTAAAATCTCCATTTTAACTCCATATTTGGTTCTGCAAGTTCTCCTAGACCAGATTTAGTATTCTAGAGCTGATGGAATAGATAAAATCAAATTCTAACGCTTAGAGCTCAAAACAACTAGAAAAACTAGTATTTTCCAACTTTACAAAAATAACAACAACAACTTACCCAGTGGAGTCCCACAAGTAGGGCCTGGGGAAGGTATAATTTTTGCAAACCTTACCACTACCTCATAGAGGTATTTTCCAACTTTAAAGAACTAAAAATTCAACTTTGGACCAAAAATCTTCATTTTAACTCCAAAATCAGTTCTGCAAGTTCTCCTACACCAGATTCGGCATTCCAGAGTTGATGGAATTGATAGAACTGAATTCTGACGCTCATAACTATAAACAGCTAGAAAAATCGAATTTCCAACTTTAAAGAATTAAACATGCAACTTTGGACCTAAAGTCTCCATTTTTACTCCAAATTCGATTATGCAAGTTCTCCTGGACCATATTCGGTATTCCAAGGTAGATGGAATTGATAGAATCGAATTTTGACACTCAGAACTCAAAACGGCTAGAAAACTCGTATTTTCCAACTTTAAAGAACTAAAAATGCAACTTTGGACCTAAAATCTCAATTTTTACTCCAAATTCAGTTCTTGAAGTTCTCTTAGACCAAATTCGGCATTCTGGAGCTGATGGAATTGACAGAATCGAATTTCGATGCTCAGAACTTAAAACAACAAGAGAACTTAAACTTCCAACTTTAAAGAATTAAAAAAGCAACTTTTGACCTAAAGTCTCCATTTTTATTCCAAATTCAATTCTACAAGTTCTCCTCGACAAGATTCGGTATTCCAGAGCTGATGGAATTAGTAGAAGGGAATTCCGACGCTCAGAACACAAAATGATGGAACTACAAGTCTCCATTTTTATTCCAAATTTAGTTCTACAAGTCTCCATTTTTATTCCAAATTCAGTCTACAAGTTCTCCTATACAAAATTCGGCATTCTGGAGCTGATGGATTTGATAGAACTGAATTCTGATGCTCAAACAGCTAGAAAACTCATGTTTTCCACCTTTAAAGAACTTAAAATAGAACTTTGGACCTAAAATCTCTATTGTTACTCCAAATTCAGTTCTGCAAGTTCTCCTAGACCAGATTCGGCATTCCAGAGCTGATGGAAGTGACAGAATTGAATTTCGATGCTCAGAACTCAAAACGGCTAGAAAAATCAAATTTTCAACTTTAACGAACTAAAAATGCATCTTTTGACCTAAAGTCTCCATTTTTACTCCAAATTCGGTTCTGCAAGTTCTCCTGGACCAGATTTGGTATTCCAAGACTGATGGAATGGACAGAATTGAATTTTGATGCTCAGAACTCAAAACGGCTAGAAAACTCGTATTTTCCAACTTTAAAGAACTAGAGATGCAACTTTAGACCTAAAATCTCAATTTTTACTCCAAATTCAGTTCTGGGAGTTCTCCTAGACCAAATTCAGCATTCCTGGGCTGATGGAAGTGACAGAATCAAACTTCGATGCTCGGAACTCAAAATGGCCAGAAAACTTAAATTTCCAACTTTAAAGAACTAAAATGCAACTTTTGACCTAAAGTCTCCATGTTTACTCCAAATTTAGTTCTACAAGTTCTCCTCGTCCAGATTTGGTATTCCAGAGCTGATGGATTGACAGAAGGGAAATCTGACGCTCAGAAATCAAAATGACTCGAAAAATAAAATTTCGAACTTTAAAGAACTAAAAATGCAACTTTGGATCTAAAATCTCCATTTTAACTCCAAATTCAGTTCTGCAAGTTCTCCTACACCAGATTCAACATTCTTGAGCTGATAGAATTGATAGAACTGAATTCTGAAGCTCATAACTATAAACGGCTAGAAAAATCAAATTTCCAACTTTAAAGAACTAAACATGCAACTTTGGACCTAAAGTCTCCATTTTTACTCCAAATTTGATTATGCAAGTTCTCCTGGACCAGATTCGGTATTCCAGGGCAGATGGAATTGATAGAATTGAATTTTGATGCTCAGAACTCAAAACGGCTAGAAAACTCGTATTTTCCAACTTTAAAGAACTAAAAATGCAACTTTGGACCTAAAATCACAATTTTTACTCCAAATTCAGTTCTGGAAGTTCTCTTAGACCAAATTCGGCATTCTGGAGCTGATGGAATTGACAGAATCGAATTTCGATGCTCAGAACTCAAAATAGCAAGAGAACTTAAATTTCCATCTTTAAAGATCTAAAAAAGCAACTTTTGACCTAGAGTCTCCATTTTTATTCCAAATTCAGTTCTACAAGTTCTCCTCGACCAAATTCGGTATTCTAGAGCTGATGGAATTAGCAGAAGGGAATTCCGACGCTCAAAACTCAAAATGACTAGGAAAATAAAATTTCCAACTTTAAAGAACTAAAAATTCAACTTTGGACCTAAAATCTCCATTTCAACTACAAATTAAGTTCTGCAAGTTCTCCTATACTAGATTCGGCATTCCAGAGCTGATGGAATTGATAGAATCGAATTCCGACGCTCAGAACTCAAAACGACTAGAAAAATTAAATTTCCAACTTTAAAGAACTAGAGATGCAACTTTGGACCTAAAATCTCCTTTTTAACTCCAAATTAAGTTTTGCTAGTTCTCCTATACCAGATTCGGCATTCCGGAGTTGATAGATTAGACAGAATCGAATTCTAATGCTCAAACGGCTAGAAAACTCAACTTTTCCAACTTTACAAAACTAAAAATGCAACTTTGGACCAAAAAACTCTATTATTACTCCAAATTAAGTTCTGCAAGTTCTCATAGACCAGATTCAACATCCCAAAGCTGATGGAATTGACAAAATCGAATTCAGACACTCAGAACTCATAACGGCTAGAAAAATCAAATTTCCAACTTCAAATAACTAAAAATGCAACTTTTGACCTAAAGTCTCCATTTTTAAGCTAATGGCATTAACATAATTGAATTCTTGACACTCAGAACTCATAACGACTAGAAAACTCGTATTTTCCAACTTTAAAGAACTAAAAATGTAACTTTCGACCTAAAATCTCCATTTTTACTCCAAATTCAGTTCTACAAGTTCTCCTACCAAAGATTCAGCATTTCGGAGCTGATGGAATTGACAGAATCTAATTTAGACGCTAAGAAATCCAAATGGCCAGAAAACTCAAATTTCCAACTTTATAGAACTAAGAAAATCTACTTTGGACCTAAAATCTGAATTTTTACTCCAAATTCAGTTTTGCAAGTTCTCTTGCACCATATTCGGCATACCAAAGCTGATGGAATTGAAAGAATCGCATTCTGACGCTCAGAAGTCAAAACGGCTAGAAAATTCGTATTTTCCAACTTCAAAGAACTAAAAATGTAACTATGGACCTAAAATCTCCATTTTAACTCCAAATTAGGTTTGGCAAGTTCTCCTAATTCCGACGCTCAAAACTCAAAACGACTAGAAAAATTAAATTTCCAACTTTAAAGAACTAAAAAAGTAACTTTAGACCTAAAATCTCCATTTCAACTCCAAATTCAGTTCTACAAGTTCTCCTAGACCAGATTCGATCTTTCGGAGCAGATGGATTCAATAGAACGGAATTCTAATGCTCAAACGGCTGGAAACCTCAAGTTTTCCAACTTTAAAGAACTTAAAATGCAACTTTGGATCTAAAATCTCCATTTTTACTCCAAATTTAGTTCTGCAAGTTCTCCTAACCAGATTCGGCATTCCAGAGCTGATATAACTAACAAAATCGAATTTCGACGCTCAGAACTCAAAACGGTTAGAAAAACCAAATTTCCAACTTTAAAGAACTAATAATGCAATTTTTGACATAAAGTCTCCATTTTTACTCAAAATTCGGTTATGCAAGTTCTCCTGGACCAGATTCGGTATTCCAAGGGCTGATGGAATTGACAGAATCAAATTGTAATGCTCAGAACTCAAAACGGCTAGAAAGCTCGTATTTTCCAACTTTAAAGAACTAAAAATACAACTTTGGACCTAAAATCACCATTTTTACTCCAAATTTAGTTCTGCAAGTTCTCCTGGACCAGATTCAGTATTACAAAGCTGATGGAATTGACATAATCGAATTCAGATGCTCAGAAATCAAAACGGCTAGAAAACTCATATTATCCAACTTAAAAGAATAAAAAATGCAACTTTAGACCTAAAATCACCATTTATACTCCAAATTCAGTTCTGCAAGTTCTCCTTGCCCAGATTTGGCATTCCGAAGCTGATGGAATTGACACAATAAAATTTAGACACTCAAAACTCAAAACGGCCAAAAAACTCAAATTTCCAACTTTAAAGAACTAAAAAAGCAACAATGGACCTAAAATCTCCATTTTTACATCAAATTCGGTTTTGCAAGTTCTCTTGCACCAAATTCGGCATTCCAGAGCTGATGGAATTGACAGAAGGGAATTTCGACGCTCAGAACACAAAACGACCAGAAAAATCAAAATTCCAACTTTTAAGAACTAAAAATGCAACTTTTGACCTAAAGTCTCCATTTTACTCCAAATTCGGTTCTACAAGTTCTCCTGGAACAGATTCGGTATTCCAGAGATAATGAAACTGACAGAATCGAATTTTGACGCTCCGAAGTCAAAACGTCTAGAAAACTCGTATTTTCCAACTTTAAAGAACTAAAAATGCAATTGTTGACCTAAAGTCTCCATTCTTACTCCAGATTAGGTTTGGCAAGTACTCTTAGACCAGATTCGGTATTCCAAAGCTGATGGAATTAACAGAATCAAATTCCGACGCTCAAAACTCGAAAGGGCCAGAAAATTCAAATTTCCAACTTTAAAGTACTAAAAAAGCAAGTTTAGACCTAAAATCTCCATTTTAACTCCATTTTCGGTTTCGCAAGTTCTCCAAGACCAGATTTAGTATTCTAGAGTTGATGGAATAGATAAAATCAAATTCTGACACTTAGAACTCAAAACGGCTAGAAAACTAGTATTTTCCAACTTTACAAAAACAACGACAACAACTTACCCAGTGGAATCCCACAAGTAGGGCCTGGAGAAGGTATAATTTTTGCAAACCTTACCACTACCTCATAGAGGTAGTTTCCAACTTTATTCAACTTTGGACCAAAAATCTCCATTTTAACTCCAAATTCAGTTCTGCAAGTTCTCCTACACCAGATTCGGCATTCCAGAGCTGATGGAATTGATAAAACTGAATTCTGACGCTCATACTATAAACGGCTAGAAAAATCAAATTTCCAACTTTAAAGAATTAAAAATGCAACTTTGGACCTAAAGTCTCTATTTTTACTCCAAATTCAATTATGCAAGTTCTCTTGGACCATATTCGGTATTCCAGGGCAGATGGAATTGATAGAATCGAATTTTGATGCTCAGAACTCAAAACGGCTAAAAAAACTCGTATTTTCCAACTTTAAAGAACTAAAAATGCAACTTTGGACCTAAAATCTCAATTTTTACTCCAAATTCAGTTCTTGAAGTTCTCTTAGACCAAATTCGGCATTTCGGAGCTGATGGAATTGACAGAATCGAATTTCGATGCTCAGAACTCAAAATGACTAGGAAAATAAAATTTCCAATTTTAAAGAACTAAAAATGCAACTTTGGACCTAAAATCTCCATTTCAACTCCAAATTAAGTTCTGCAAGTTCTCTTATAATAGATTCGGCATTCCGGAGCTGATGGAATTGATAGAATCGAATTCCGACGCTCAGAACTCAAAACAACTAGAAAAATTAAATTCCAACTTTAAAGAACTAAATATGCAACTTTGGACCTAAAATCTTCATTTTAACTCCAAATTTAGTTCTGCAAGTTCTCCTAGACCAGATTCGGCATTCTGGAGCTGATGGATTTGATAGAACTGAATTTTGATGCTCAAACAGCTAGAAAACTCATTTTTTCCAACTTTAAAGAACTTTGGACCTAAAATCTCTATTTTTACTCCAAATTCAGTTCTACAAGTTCACCTAGACCAGATTCGGTATTCCAGAGTTGATGGAAGTGACAGAATTGAATTCCGATGCTCGAAACTCAAAATGGCTAGAAAAATCTAATTTCCAACTTGAAAGAACTAAAAATGCATCTTTTGACCTAAAGTCTCCATTTTTACTCCAAATTCGGTTTTGCAAGTTCTCCTGGACCAGATTTGGTATTCCAGGACTGATGGAATGGACAGAATTGAATTCTGATGCTCAAAACTCAAAACGGCTAGAAAATCGTATTTTTCAACTTTAAAGAACTAAAGATGCAACTTTGGACCTAAAATCTCAATTTTTACTCCAAATTCAGTTCTGGGAGTTCTCCTAGACCAAATTTGGCATTCCTGGGCTGATGGAAGTGACAGAATCAAACTTCGATGCTCAGAACTCAAAATGGCCAGAAAACTTAAATTTCCAACATTAAAGAACTAAAATGTAACTTTTGACCTGAAGTCTCCATGTTTACTCCAAATTTAGTTCTACAAGTTCTCCTCGACCAGATTCGGTATTCCAGAGTTGATGGATTGACAGAAGGGAAATCCGACGCTCAGAAATCAAAATGACTCGAAAAATAAAATTTCGAACTTTAAAGAATTAAAAATGCAACTTTGGATCTAAAATCTCCATTTTAACTCCAGATTAAGTACTGCAAGTTCTCCTATACCAGATTCGGCATTCCAGAGTTGATGGATTAGACAGAACTGAGTTCTGATGCTCAAACGGCTAGAAAACTCAAGTTTTCCAACTTTACAGATTTAAAAATGCAACTTTAAACCTAAAATCTCCATTCTTACTCCAAACTTAATTCTGCAAGTTCTCCTAGACCAGATCCGACATTCAAGAGCTGATGGAATTGATAGAATCAAATTTTGATGCTCAGAACTCAAAACGGATAGAAAAATCAAATTTCCAACTTTAAAGAACTAAAAATGCAACTTTGGACCTAAAGTCTCCTTTTTTACTCCAAATTCGGTTCTGCAAGTTCTCCTGGACCAGATTCGGTATTCCAAAGCTGATGGAATTGACATAATCGAATTCTTAATGCTTAGAACTCAAAACAGCTAGAAAACTCCTATTTTCCAACTTTAAAGAACTAAAATGCAACTTTCGACCTAAAATCTCCATTTTTACCCCAAATTTAGTTTTGCAAGTTCTACTACCAAAGATTCGGCATTCCGGAGCTAATGGAATTGACAGAATCTAATTTCAATGCTCAGAACTCAAAACGGCCAGAAAACTCAAATTTCCAACTTTAAAGAACTAAAAAATCAACTTTGGACCTAACATCTCAATTTTTACTCAAAATTCAAATCTGCAAGTTATCTTGCACCAGATTCAGCATTCCAGAGATGATGGAATTAACAGAAGTGAATTCCGACACTCAGAACACAAAATGACTAGAAAAATCAAATTTCAAACTTTTAAGAACTAAAAATGCAACTTTTGACCTAAAGTCTCCATTTTTACTCTAAATTCGGTTCTACAACTTCTCCTGGAACAGATTCAGTATTCTAGAGCTGATGGAATTAACAAAACTAAATTCTGACACTCAAAACTCAATATGGCTAGAAAACTCAAGTATTACATCTTTAAACAACTAAAAATGCAACTTTGGACCTAAAATCTCCAATTTAACTCCAAATTCAGTTTGTCAAGTTCTCCTAGACTAGATTCGGCATTTCAAAGCTGATGGAATTGACATAATTGAATTCTGACGCTCAAAACTCAAAACAGCCAGAAAACTCAAATTTCCAACTTCAAAGAACTAAAAAAGCAACTTTGAACCTAAAATCTCCATTTTAACTCCAAATTCGGTTCTGCGAGTTATCCTATACTAGATTCGGTATTCCAAAGCTTATGGATTTGCTACAATCAAATTCTGACGCTCAGAAGTCAAATCGTCTAGAAAACTCGTATTTTCAAACTTTAAAGAACTAAAAATGCAACTTTGGACCTAATATCTCCATTTAACTCCAAATTAGGTTTGGAATGTTCTGCTAGACCACATTCGGCATTCTGGAGCTGATGCATTCAACAGAACTGAGTTCCTATGCTCAAAACTCAAAATGGCTAGAAAACTAAGGTTTTCCATCTTTAAAGAACTAAAAATGCAACATTGGACCTAAAATCTCCATATATACTCCAAATTCAGTTCTGCAAGTTCTCCTACACTAGATTCAGCATTCCAGAGCTAATGGAATTGACTGAATCAAATTCTGATGCTCAGAACTCAAAACGGCCAGAAAACTCTAATTTCCAACTTTAAAGAACTAAAAAACAACTTTAGACCTAAAATCTCCATTTATATTCCAAATTCGGTTCTGCAAGTTCTCCTAGACCAAATTAGGTATTCCAGCACTGATGGAATTGACAGAATCGAATTCTGATGCTCAAAAGTCAATACGACAACAAAACTCGTATTTTCCAACTTTAAAGAATTAAAATTGCAACTTTGGACCTAAAATCTCCATTTTAATCCAAATTCGGTTCTGCAAGTTCTCCTAGACCAGATTCTGCATTCCGAAGATGATGGAATTGACAGAATCGAATTTCGATGCTCAGAACTCAAAACGGCCAGAAAACTTAAATTTCTAACTTTAACGAACTAAAAAAGCAACTTTTGACGTAAAGTCTCCATTTTTACTCCAAATTCAGTTTTGCAAGTTCTCGTCGACCAGATTCGGTATTCCAGAGCTGATGGAATTGATAGAAGGGAATTTCGATGCTCAGAACTCCAAATGACTAGAAAAATAAAATTTTCAAATTTCAGTTTAAATTAAATCTTATAAATTTCTTTCTTTTTCTTCACAGGTATAAAAGGTGAGAATTGAATCACGGATAAATTCAAGCTTTTATGTCATCATATAATTGATACTTCATGAAAGAAAGTTGTACTTATCGCAGTCTAGTAGTAATATTTCATTTATTTCAATTAGATTTTTTTTTATGTTATTGGACATACTTTACTTTAATGCAAGGACCTTGTGATGATATTACGTTAGTAAAATTTTTGTTATTTTTAATTGTATGATCATAGATTTATTATTGTTTAGCATGTTTTATTATTTAATTTTTGCTTTATGAAACTCTAATTTAAAAGATAGTATTAACATAAAATAATTAAATATCATCAATGTTTGCAATTAGTGACAAAAAGTTTCATCACTAAAGGTAACTTTTAGCAACGTAACTTTTCAAGACAAATATTTTTGTCACAAAATAAATAAGTTTGTCATAAGTTGATTTACGTTTAGTGAGAAAACATATATTTGTCTCAATACCTCATTCTTATTAAATACGAAATACTTTTTTATTTTGTAACAATTGTAATTGTCACTAACCATGATAAGTTATTGTGACAATTACATGTTGTTGGTAAAAGCGATACTTTTAGTGACGAATGTTAGATTCAACTACTAACTTATTAATCTTTATATAACAGTAAATTTGACCCTAATTTTTCCATTTAATGACAAATTCTTTTCGTATCTAAAAGGCAGTAGTTAGTGACGGAATTACGTTGTTTAACTATGAAATACATATAATTTTTGAGATGATTAGTGTTGTAACTAATTGAACTAAATAATTAGTGATGATATAGTTTTGTTGGTGGTAACAGCTTTTTTAGCGACAAAATCATACCATTAACTATAAAAAAAAATATACTTTATGACAAACGGATTTGTCACAAATGTTCATGTATCTGGGGACGATTTTTCTTTTTGTAGTTAATGTAACATTTTTAGCGATGAAGCACTAAGTCGTCTTTATATACTTTTAGCCACCCAAATTTTGGGACGACGGTGTGACGAAATTATTTTCCTCACACAAGATTTTTGGTGACGAAATTATTTGTCTCTGATAATGAATTTGTTGTAGTGGTAATAGGAACATGAATTCAGGAAAGATTGAAAAATTTGAGGTTAAACTCTTACTGACTAAAATTAGATGCAAGGCATGAAGACGAACTTATTCCAGCACTCTAAATAGCCTTATATACCTAGAAGAACTATAATCTTGAAGAGCTCTGAAGAAGATGCTTGAAAGCCCTAGATTTTCTCCTCTTAAAACTACGCTCTAAGTCTTGAGAATTTTTTTAGCATAAAAAGATCGATTGATAATATTTAGGGACTTAATTCGGTGTAAAACCATCAAGTTTAGGCTTAGAAAAGGTGAAAAGTACTTACATAACCCTTCTTATAATGTTGTTAAGGTCATCTATGGGGCCATCTACGGTTTGTAGAAGCTCCTAAGGACAATAGGATACAATTGTAGAATCTTGGGTGGAATTTGGGGTCCTGGAACTCATTTTACCGGCCAAAATTATGGACAGTAGAAGCTTTTATGACCCTTAGTTGGGTCTGTAATAACCTGGACTCAGAAACCAACTCGAAACACATTTTCATGAGCTGGACATTATGGGTTTTCAACCCATTTACGAACCATAGTTCAGGGGTCATAAAAACTGCCCAAAAAAACTCTACTCTGAAAATCTTCACTAAAACGATCATAACGTTTTTCTCTGAACTCCAAATAAGGCAATCTTGGTGAAGTTGGAAAGAGGATTATCATTTTATTCGTTCTCTCTCATTTATAGAGATGATTTGTGCTTGGTTCTTTAAATGAATAGTTAGTGGTTTATACATAACTGGAATGTTAGATCTAGTATTAAAGTGTAAGTGACATACTTGTAAAAAGGATGTGTGGTTAGATTTAAAAGATTCAATTATTAGAAAAGGGTGAGTAAGGTGATGACTCAATAATAAACTTGAGGATATTTGAGTGATGAGGTCAACCAATGAACTGAGGGATTTTATGAATGTGTTATCCTTTTTGGGGTTAGTTATGCAGCAACACAAACATTATTAATGTGGTACATATATGATATCGAAAATGGTTTAACAATTTAAGGTGGGATGTTAAAAGGATAGGTAGATCACAAATTTTGTTCTGTAAATTAATACTACTAAAGTTTTCATAATATGTATGGATTGCTTAGATAATGATAACAATGATGTTGTGCCAATTAAGGTCAGAATCTCTATTATGACTTCATAGATCGAGTGGATATTAAGGAAGGTCATGATACGACTATCACAACGAACCGATGCTTACTTGGGTAGAGTTATGGAGTATTCAACTTTTGCTAGCGATGGAATTTATGAAAAAAAACAAAAATATGCATTACTTAGGGTAGAGTCATGATGGATTGGATAATATTTTGCAGCTACTTGATGGGTAGAAGTATGCGGGCGAGTTTGGTACCACTTTCTTGATAGGTATGATGTGTTCTAGTGGTGGATCTTTGGTACAATTAATGTATTTGAGTTGTGAGGTGTATTCGGGGGATTCTAAATGAGGACTATTACTCCATAATAAGATCCAAGGGAGTTAGTTCTTTATATTTGACCGATAGAGTTTTGGTGTCATATCAATGATGAGGGTAACCTTGAGATGATGGCAATGGCTATAGAGCATAATGGTAATAAAAGTTTGTGATAGATTATGATCAAGACGCAATCATCTGATGAGAATTTTTGATTGGGTGAATTTAGTATGGTAAATACAATCTGTAGGTATCAAAAGTTATGTTTGCTACTATTTGATGAGTAACGTGATCATAAGAAAGTGTAAAATGTGTTGAGATACTGCCTCGATACAATTGAAATGAGCTAGAGTCATAAATGAATAAATTAGTGAGATGTAGAGATATTCACTTCGATGGTAAAGGTAAAAAATGTAACTTTTTGAGAGAGTAGGAAATTGAATTTAAAGCCATGTGATTTCATTTGTTTTGTTTTGATTATGGTGATAGTATTAAGTATCATTGGTTTTGGCTAGAAAATTGTTGGATAATATTTGAGGAAAAAAAAATCTACAATGTTGGGCTTGAATATGGTGAGAATCTCTCTTTGTGATTTTGAGTATGGTAATTAGTACATCAAAATTTTTATAAAGGATATTGTAGGATCGATAAAGAGGGGATCAATCATAAGTTAAGATATATGAATTCATAAAGATCTCAAGTATGAGCTAATGCCAACAGGTAAAGAAATTGGGGTACAAAATAAAGATTCGAGTTTTCATTGTTAGTGTATATTTTTGATAGTATATATATCTTGCCAAGATAATTATTAATAAGATAAGAAATAATAGATAGCAATGGGTATTCAACATTTGGAAGAACCTGCATGTGATTTGGGTCATAAATTTAGTTATTTTTGTTTTATTGTTGAAGGACCTAAAGAAGTGCTCCACTTAAAGTTTCAGCTTAGAGCATGAGGTAAAATGTCATGTGTTGTTGGTCAGAGAATAAAGTTGATGAGTGAGTTAGTGAAGGAATGAGAATCTAATATATTGAAGAGTTCATGGTATCTGAAATTTATGTCATAGGAAGAATTTAAGAAAGTGAAGGAATAAGACCTCCAATTTAGATCCTTGGTTAGGAATTAAAGGTTTTACTTATTTTCGTCTTTGAGCTCAGATATGACCATGCAATGCGTACGTGTTTAGCACAACTTTACTAGGATTGTATTAGTGACTTTTATGAAGACAGAGTTTTGATTCAAGTGAAAAATAATGATGTTTGAAGTATGCTACATTTTTATGTTGGTCTAGATTGTCCAACTATGATAAATGACTTATGTGGGTGCTGCGATATAGACCTATAGCTCTACACGCTTATTGAGGATATTGAGAGGGTTGAAACTACTTTGTTAATGGAACTACATAGATTATTGTGAGGCGTTACATAGACATTCGATGATGACTAGATGTTATGTACTTATGGTATGCCGAATGATTAAGGTGATTGAATCTCTCTAAGTTTTGGCATGAGGTATATGATGTTTTGGATGGTGGTTGAAATTCGGAATGTGAAAGATTGCATGAAATTGACTTTAGGTATAATTAAATAACCTTATCTCGATGAGAAAAGTACTATCAAATTTAAAATCAATGCTATCAGCTTTGTGTGGGATTTATGTCTATAAAAAAAAATACTTAAATAAAATGAGAGGAAACCATAGTGTGAAATATTTGAAGGTGATAATGTGTAACTAAGAAGACTTTAATACTAGTAAAAATTTGAGAGAATGGTAAATGACAAGTATAACTATGATATTCTGTTAGTATTAAGAGCATTACTTTTGATGCAGTACTGTGAAGAGTAAATGAAGTTTGAAAAATTAAGTATGTGTACGATTGTATTGGGACTAGACAGGTTGATTATGTGCAGCTAAAAAAGGAATTAAAAAAAAGATACGGTCAGATGAATGAAAATGTTTGATAGGGCACTAAGAGAGGAGTATCTCGTATTATTCGACCTTGATTCTGTGCATTCTGGTGTGGCTACCTACTTTATTATGGGAATACCTGCCTATTTTCACTCGTGTCTTCACTTTTGTAGACGGATCCTTAGTGGTGGATCGGGTGAACCGATCCTGCAATTTTCTCTTAGTAAGATAGGATGCTTATGCAGACTTGATTATTTCAATGTTGACATATTTAATATTAATTGGGATAGTTGAAGCATACAAGTGGTTCTACACACAATTTTGCTTATGTGAATTTATAGAAGAGCTGCCATGAATACTTATACTTGCCAAACAGTTTTAAGGCTCATCTTGTCGTTGAGGTTATGTTCTGGCTATGTATGAATGAATGTGAGGCATATTGGGTCTAGTTCTACCACTCTAAAGGGTTGTTTATAATCATTGCTATCGATATAGTATTTCTGATAGTGTTCTTAGAGATTCTGTATGTTTGAAGGAATCATTCGCTAAGTTGTTACTTGATCCTTTCCTTTGTTAGGTCAGAAAGGAATCTGATTCTATATGATGAGTGTTCAATGTCTAAAGATGGCATTTTATAACTTAAGATCGTGGGAAGATTTGGCTGTGAGAATGTAATCTTAACAAAATCTATGAGGGTTTGTGCATTAAAAGATTTTGATGGAATGGTCTTAGAGGAGGAGCTTACTTGGAGGGATGAAATACTGACTTTGGAAGATCATAACTTACTTAGTAATATCGATTATTCTTCCTTCTCCTTCTTATGTTCGAGGACGAACATGATTTTTAGTGGTGGATAATGTAATGACCCGTTAGGTCATTTTAAAAATAAAAACTCTTTCTTTCATAAAATATTCTTTTCGTAAATTTAAATTGAAAATTTGAAACTATTCGATAATTATGGTCATTTAGTTGACGGATAATTTTAAATAATTAATATAGTTGGTGGATTAAAATAATATTTTTTATTAATATCCTATAGTATTTATCTCATGAATTTATCACTTTTTATATTAAAAGAAATGAATTAAAAAAAAAGAAACTAAATTAAAAAAAAAAAAAAGAGTTAAAGATGAGAAGGGCTGCTACGCAGCCCTTTGAAAGCCAAACACAGAAAGCAGCAACGCAGTAACGAAAAAAGGTGCGGGAAGAAAAAAGAAAGAAAAAGAAGAGAAGAAAAATTATGATTTTCATCCCAAAACATCAAGGTAATTATTCTCATCCTTTCTATTAAGTTTTCATGAGATTATAAATAAATTTTTATGGTAGAAATAGTTAAATTAAGAAAATATAGCCCTAGGTTTCTTAAAATAAAATTTTGATTTGGGGGTCGAATAACGATCCGTTTTAGCTGAAATTTAACATATGAGTTTAGTTTATTATGGGTAAACATAATCTGAAAGAAATTTCCAGATTCGAATTTAAGGGCTCGGGGTGACTTTTTGACCCGATTTTTGAACCAAAAATAAATATAGCAATATGGGTGTCATTGGATTCATATTCTTATGTAGATTATTTATTTGAACAGATTTTGACCATCTGAAAGCGTTACGAAAGACTCAAAATTTGGAGTGTTATTCTATTAATTGAGGCAAGTGGATTTCTAAACTTTTATTAAATATGTTGAACCTCGTATGCTTCCTTATGTTGTAACCTATGGGATGAGATCGTATCATGTGTTGGGTTGATAATTCTTATTGTGATGCCAGTGTGAGGGCTTTAATTGTCTATGTGTTGCTTCGAGAGCATGTGAATCCTAAATTGAGAATAGTGTGAATATGACGTGTTGAGAAAGGGAGATAATCGTGATATATACTGAGGATCATGGGTTGTTTGAGGAAATAAAGTTACTAAAATGGGGTGAATTATCTTAAAAGAGAATTGTACCTAAATATGTATAAAAGAGGGTGAATATTATAATTGCTAAACATTGAGAACTTTGATATTTATTGTACTTATTGAGAGGAATATTGCTTCTATAATTGTGTTGATTGCATGCATCCTCATACTCATGACATTTTGAGAAGTTGTTAATGGTGATTCGTATCATGAGTCCTTGACCACGAGCAGCTGGGTGGCAAGGTAGTTGATACATCGATATTCTTATCATGAGTCCTTGACCACGAGCACTTGGGTGGCAAGGTAGTTGATACATTGAGATTCTTATCATGAGTCCTTGACCACGAGCACTTGGGTGGCAAGGTAGTTGATACATCGAGATTCTTATCATGAGTCCTTGACCACGAGCACCTGGGTGTCAAGGTAGTTGATACATCGAGATTCTTATCATGAGTCCTTGACCACGAGCACTTGGGTGGCAAGGTAGTTGATATATTGTGATTGAGGTATATGGCCTGCGAGGTCCCCATGGGTCCCCTTAGTCTTGGAGCCTTAGCTCGACGGGGGTATATACGACAGGCTGTGCGACGGTCTTGATACCACCTTGCATTGCACAACATTGCGTCTCATCCTTGCATATTATTATGTGGCATGATATTATTCATGTGATTGATTATGTTATCTCTTGTGAGTTATGGCTTGTGATTTGATAATTGTGATATACTGAAAAACTATCTTTACTATGTATTATGTGTTGCTGGGCTGGGACTTTTCTGAGTGCAGGTTTGTAGTTCGGCGGTATGTGGTTGGGTGTGAAGGAATACTTGGTTCTTCATTGTTTTACTCTAGGTTAGTTCCATCTACTGAGTACCGCGTTGTTTTGGTACTCACCCCTTGCTACATTTTTTGTAGGTTGCGAGCCCGGTCCCTTTAGTTAGAATTTTCTCATTACAAGACCGAGCTTCCGGACTATCCTTAAGATAGTTGCTTATGTCACCGGTGGAACTTCAAAGAATCCATTATTATGTTACGTTCTATTTGAGGACTAGACATTTGAGACATTTATTTTATTCGAGTACTATATATTTAGAGGCTTGTACACGTGACACCAATTCTGGGATGGTTGTAGTTTCGTCTTCTTATAATTATTTGTCATATTAGACTATTTTTCTCTTTCGCTATTATTATTATGTTTGGATCAGTAGGTATTGGGCTGACTCACCTTGGTGGGTTAGGTGAGTGCCATCACGTCCATTTTTGGGTCGTGACAAGATGCCACATAGGACTCATGTGTCTGCCTTTTCAACTCCACACATGTTTAAGTATCTACTTGTGCACACTCAAAATTGGTGGTCTCTCTAATAGTTTTTGTTTTTAAATTTTTTTTATGCAGATGGAGTGATTTCTTTTGTCGTAGGAGGAGCTTATTCTATTTTCATACATGCGCTTGAGTATCAGTTGGACTGATGATATGTTACCAAATACAGTTCATTAGACTGCTTCATTTTTGTTTCTTCAGCTTTGAGAACTTTGTTGTTATTTTCTTGTCTGTTTTTTGACAATCTTGTACTAGATATTATGCTTATTATTGTTATCTCTTCTTAGTTGTGTGTTACATATATTGCATGCCTTTGAGATTATAAACATTTCATAAGCAATTCTTTGTTGTGAAAAGAAAATTACAAATTTATGCTTCTATCCTGACGTAAAAGCAGATAATTAACTTTTTCAGGGCAAAATATTCTTACAAGTTTGGACCTAAAATTTAAGCAACTTTGGACCTGAAATTCTTACAAGCAGATAATATTCTTACAATTTAAGCAACTTTGGACCTAACATCTCCATTTTAACTCCATATTCGGTTCTGCAAGTTCTCCTAGACCAAATTCGGTATTCTAGAGTTGATGCAATAGATTTCTTATGCTGAGAACTAAAAACGGCTAGAAAACTCGTATTTTCCAACTTTACAACAACAACATACCCAGTGGAATCCCACAAGTGGGGTCTGGGGATAGTATAATTTTTGCAGACCTTACCACTACCTCATAGAGGTATTTTCCAACTTTAAAGAACTAAAAATTCAACTTTGGACCTAAAATCTCCATTTTAACTCCAATTCAGTTCTGCAAGTTCTCCTACACCAGATTCGGCATTCCAGAGCTGATGGAATTGATAGAACTGAATTCCGACGCTCAAAACTCAAAACGACTAGAAAAATTAAATTTCCAACTTTAAAGAACTAAAAAAGCAACTTTAGACCTAAAATCTCCATTTTAACTCCAAATTCGGTTCTGAGTGTACTCCTAGACCAGAGTCGGTATTCCAGAGCTGATGGAATTGAAAGAATCGAATTATGATGCTCAGAACTCAAAACCGCTATAAAACTCGTCTTTTCCAAATTTACAGCAAAAACAACAATAACATACCCAGTGGAATCCAACAAGTGGTGTCTGGGGAGGGTATAATTTATGCAGACCTTACCACTACCTCATAGAGGTATTTTCCAACTTTAAAGAACTAAAAATACATCTTTGGACCTAAAATCTCCATTTTTACTCCAAATTCAGTTCTGCAAGTTCTCCTAGCCCAGATTTGGCATTTCAGAGATGATGGATTTGACAAAATCGAATTTTGATGCTCAGACTTCAAATCGGCCAGAAAACTCAAATTTCCAACGTTAAAGAACTAAAAAAAGAACCAATAGACCTAAAATCTCCATTTTTACATTAAATTTGGTTCTGCAAGTTCTCTTGCACCAAATTCGGCATTCCAGAGCTGATGGAATTGACAGAAGCGAATTCCGACCCTCCGAACACAAAACGACTAGAAAAATCAAATTTTCAACTTTTAAGAACTAAAAATGCAACTTTTGACCTAAAGTCTCCATTTTTACTCCAAATTTGGTTCTACAAGTTCTCCTGGAACAGATTCGGTATTCCAGAGCTAATGGAATTAACAAAATCAAATTCTGACACTCAGAACTCAATACGGCTAGAAAACCCAAGTTTTACATCTTCCACCAACTAAAAATGCAACTTTGGACCTAAATTCTCCAATTTAACTCCAAATTCAGTATTGCAAGTTCTTCTAGACCAGATTCGGCATTCCATGGGATGGTATAATTTTTGCAGACCTCACCACTACCTCATAGAGGTATTTTCCAACCTTAAAGAACTAAAAATTCAACTTTGGACCTAAAATGTCTATTTCAACTCCAAATTTAGTTCTGCAAGTTCTTCTAAACCAGATTCGGCACTCCAGAGCTGATGGAATTGATAGAACTCAATTCCGACGCTCAAAACTCAAAACGATTAGAAAAATCAAATTTCCAACTTTAAATAACTAAAAATGCAACTTTGGACCTTCAATGTCCATTTAACTCCAAATTCAGTTCTGCAAGTTCTCTTAGACCAGATTTGGTATTTCAGAGCTGATGGATTCGATAGAACCGAATTCTGATGCTCAAACGGCTAGAAAACTCAAGCTTTCCAACTTTAAAGAACTTAAAATGCAACTTTGGACCTAAAATCTCAATTTTTACTCCAAATTCAGTTCTACAAGCTCTCCTAGACCAGATTCGGCTTTTCAGAATTGGTGGAATCGACAGAATCAAATTCCGACACTTAGAACATAAAATGGCTTGAAAAATCAAATGTCCAACTTTAAAGAACTAAAAATGCAACTTCTCCTGAAACAGATTCGGTATTCCAGTGCAGATGGAATTGATAGAATCAAATTCTGACACTCAGAACTCAAAACGGCTAGAAAACTCGTATTTTCCAACTTTAAAGAACTAAAAATGCAACTCTGAACCTAAAATCTCAATTTTTACTCCAAATTCAGTTCTGGAAGTTCTCCTAGACCAAATTCGGCATTCCAGAGCGGATGGAATTGACAGAATCGAATTTCGATACTCAGAACTCAAAACAGCAAGAGAACTTAAATTTCCAAACTTTAAAGAACTAAAAAGCAACTTTTGACCTAAAGTTTCCATTTTTACTCCAAATTCAGTTCTACAAGTTCTTCTCGACCAGATTCGGTATTCCAGAGAAAATGGAATTGACAGAAGGAAATTCTGATGCTCAGAACTTAAAATGACTAGAAAAATGAAATTTCCAACTTTAAAGAACTAAATATGCAACTTTGGACCTAAAATCTCCATTTTAACTCCAAATTAAGTTCTACAAGTTCTCCTATACCAGATTCGGCATTCCGGAGTTGATGGATTAGACAGAACCAAATTCTTATGCTCAAAGGGCTAGAAAACTCAACTTTTCCAACTTTACAGAACTAAAAATGCAACTTTGGACCAAAAAGCTATATTATTACTCCAAATTAAGTTCTGCAAGTTCTCCTAGACCAGATTCAACAATCCAAAGCTGATGGAATTGACAGAATCGAATTCTGACACTCAGAACTCATAACGCTAGAAAAATCAAATTTCCAACTTTAAAGAACAAAAAATGCAACTTTTGACCTAAAGTCTCCATTTTTACTCCAAATTTGATTCTACAAGTTCTCCTGGACCAGATTCGGTATTCCAAAGTTGATGGAATTAACATAATCAAATTCTTGACACTCAGAACTCAAAACGGCTAGAAAACTCGTATTTTTTCAACTTTAAAGAACTAAAAATGCAACTTTCGACCTAAAATCTCCATTTTTACTCCAAATTCGGTTCTGCAAGTTTTCCTACCAAAGATTCAGCATTTCAGAGCTGATGGAACTGACAAAATCTAATTTCGACGCTCAGAAATCAAAACGGCCAAAATACTCAAATTTCCAACTTTAAAGAACTAAGAAAATCTACTTTGGACCTAAAATCTGAATTTTTACTCCAAATTCAGTTCTGCAAGTTCTCTTGCACCATATTCGGCATTCCAAAGCTGATGGAATTGAAAGAATCGCATTCTGACGCTCAGAAGTCAAAATGGCTAGAAAACTCGTATTTTCCAACTTTAAAGAACTAAAAATGTAATTTTGGACCTAAAATCTTCATTTTAACTCCAAATTAGATTTGGCAAGTTCTCCTAGGCTAGATTCGGCATTCCGGAGCTGATGCATTTAAAAAAATTGATTTTTGATGTTCAAAACTAAAAACTGCAAGAAAACTCAAGTTTTCCAACTTTAAAGAACTAAAAATGTAACTTTGGACCTAAAACCTCCATATTTACTCCAAATTCAGTTCTGTAAGTTCTTCTACACCAGATTCGGCATTTCAGAGCTGATGGAATTGACAGAATCAAATTCCGACGCTCAAAACTCCAAACGTCTAGCAAACTCGTATTTTCCAACTTTAAAGAACTAAAAATGTAACCTTTGACCTAAAGTCTTCATTTTTACTCCAAATTAGGTTTGGCAAGTTCTCCTAGACCAGATTCGGTATTCCAGACCTGATGGAATTTACATAATCAAATTTTGATGCTCAAAACTCAAAACGGCAAGGAAACTCATATTTTCCAACTTTTAAAGAACTAAAAATTCAACTTTGGACCTAAAATCTCCATTTTTACTCCAAATTCGGTTATGGAAGTTCTCCTAGACCAGATTCGGTATTTCAGAGTTTGTGGAATTCACAGAATAGAATTCAGACGCTCAAAACTCAAAAGGGCCAGAAAACTCAAATTTCCAACTTTAAAGTACTAAAAAGCAACTTTGCACCTAAAATCTCCATTTTAACTCCATATTTGGTTCTACAACTTCTCCTAGACCAGATTCGGTATTCTAGAGTTCATGGAATAGACAAAGTCGAATTCTAACGCTCAAAACTCAAAACAGTTATAAAACTCGTATTTTCCAACTTTACAACAACAACAACATACCTAGTAGAAACCTACAAGTGGGGTCTGGGGATGGTATAATTTTCGCAGACCTTACCACTACATCATAGAGGTATTTTCCAACTTTAAAGAACTAAAAATTCAACTTTGGACCTAAAATCTCCACTTTAACTCCAAATTCAGTTCTGCAAGTTCTTCTACACCAGGTTCGGCATTCCAGAGTTGATGGAATTGATAGAACTGAATTCCGATGCTCAGAACTCAATACGACTAGAAAAATTAAATTTTCAACTTTAAAGAACTAAAAATGCAACGTTGGACCTAAAATCTCCATTTTAACTCCAAATTCAGTTCTGCAAGTTCTCCTAGACCAGATTCGGTATTTCGGAGAAGACGGATTCGACAGAATGGAATTCCAGTGCTCAAACGGCTAGAAAACTCAAGTTTTCCAACTTTAAAGAACTTAAAATAAAACTTTGGACCTAAAATCTCAGTTGTTACTCCAATTCAGTTCTGCAATGTAATGACCCGTTAGGTGATTTTAAAAATAAATACTCTCTCTTTCATAAAAGATTCTTTTCGTAAATTTAAATTGAAAATTTGGAGCTATTAGATAATTACAGTCATTTAGTTGAAGGATAATTTCAAATAATCAATTTAATTGATGGATTTAAATTGATAATTTACTTAATAACCTATACCGTTTATTCTATATATGTATTTAATTAATTTAGAACGAAATTAAAAAAAATAAAGAAAGAAAGAAAGAAAAGAAAAGAAAAAAAATTAAAATATATATATATATATATATATATATATATATATATATATATATATATATATATATATATATATATATATATATATATATATATTAAGTTGAAGGGCTGCGCAGCAGCAGCCCTGTAGCAATGAAAGCAGAAAGTTGGAAAACGCAGAAGCGATAAAAAAATGGAAGAAAAGAAACGCGGGAAGAAAAAAAAGAAAAAGATGAGAAGAAAAATTGTGATTTTCATCCCGAAACATCAAGGTAATTATTCTCATCCTTTCTATTATGTTTTCATGAGATTATGAATAAAATTTTAGGGTAGAAACTTGTATAATTTATATTAAATTAAGAAAATATAGTCCTAGAGTTCTTAGAATAAAATTTTGATTTGGGGGTCGAATAACGATCCGTTTTAGCTGAAATTTAATATATGAGTTTATTTTATGATGGGTAAACATAATCTGAAAGAAATTTTCAGATTTGAATTTAAGGGCGCGGGGTGACTTTTTGACCCGATTTTTGAGCCAAAACATAAATATAGCAATATGGGTGTCATTGGATTCGTATTCTTATGTAGATTATGTATTTGAACAGATTTTGATAATATGAAAGAGTTACGAAAGACTCAAGGTTTGGAGTGTCATTCTATTAATTAAGGCAAGTGGATTTCTAAACTTTTGTTAAATATGTTGAACCTCGTATGCTTCCTTATGTTGTAATCTATGGGATGAGATCATATCATGTGTTGGGTTGATAATTCTTATTGTGATGCTAGTGTGAGGGCTTTAAATTGTCTATGTGTTGCTTCGAGAGCATGTGAATCCTAAACTGAGAATAGTGTGAATATGACGTGTTGCGAAAGGGAGATAATCGTGATATATACTGAGGATCATGGGTTGTTTGAGAAAATAAAGTTACTAAAATGGGGTGAAATATCTTAAAAGAGAATTGTACCCAAATATGTACAAAGGAGGGTGAATATTATAATTGCTAAACATTGAGAACTTTGATATTTGTTGTACTTATTGAGAGGAATATTGTCTCTATAATTGTGTCTTGATTGCATGCATCCTCATACTCATGACATTTTAAGAAGTTGTTAATGGTGATTCGTATCATGAGTCCTTGACCACGAGCACTTGGGTGGCAAGGTAGTTGATACATTGAGATTCGTATCATGAGTCCTTGACCACGAGCAGTTGGGTGGCAAGGTAGTTGATACATTGAGATTCGTATCATGAGTCCTTGACCACGAGCACCTGGGTGGCAAGGTAGTTGATACATCGAGATTCTTATCATGAGTCCTTGACCACGAGCACTTGGGTGGCAAGGTAGTTGATATATTGTGATTGAGGTATATGGCCTGCGTGGTCCCCATGGGTCCCGTTAGTCTTGGAGCCTTAGCTCGACGGGGGTATATACGACAGGTTGTGCGACGGTCTTGATACCACCTTGCATTGCGTGACATTGCATCTCATCTTTGCATATTATTATGTGGCATGATGTTATTCATATGATTGATTATGTTATCACTTGTGAGTTATGGCTTGTAATTTGATAATTGTGATATACTGAAAAACTATCTTTATTGTGTATTATGTGTCGCTGGGCTGGGACTTTTCTGAGTGCAGGTTTGTAGTTCGGCGGTATATGGTTGGGTGTGAAGGAGTTACTTGGTTCTTCATTGTTTTACTCTAGGTTAGTTCCATTTGCTGAGTACCGCGTTGTTTTGGTACTTACCCCCTTGCTACATTTTTGTAGGTTGCGAGCCCGGTCCCTCTAGTTAGAATTTTCTCATTTGCAAGACCGAGCTTTCGGATTATCCTTAAGGTAGCTGCTTATGTCACCGGTGGACCTTCAAGGAATCCATTATTATATTACGTTCTATTTGAGGACTAGACATTTGAGACATTTATTTTATTCGAATACTATGTATTTAGAGGCTTGTACACGTGACACCAGTTCTGGGATGGTTGTAGTTTGGTCTCCCTATGATTATTTGTCATATTAGTCTATTTTCTCTTCCACTATTATTGTTATGTTTGGATCAGTAGGTATTGGGCTGACTCACCTTGGTGGGTTAGGTGAGTGCCATCACGTCCATTTTCGGGTTGTGACAGTTGGTATCAGAGCCCCAGGTTCATACGTCTCGCGTGTGTACAAGCCGAGTCTAGTAGAGTCTCGAGGATCGGTATGGAGACGTCTATATTTATCTTCGAGAGGCTATGAAGACTGTTAGGAAACTTTCTTTTGTTTATTCTTTCTCTATCGTGAGTCCGTGGTTCGGTGTGATTCTTACCGCGTTATTCCATTCCCTCTCAATTATAGAGATGATTCGTGTGTGATTCGTTATATGAGTAGTTAGTGGGTTGTATATAGACTTGAATGTTAGATCTAGTATTAAAGTATAAGTGGCATACTTGTAAAAAGGATGTGTGGTTATATTTAAAAGATTCAATGATTAGAAGATGTTGGAGTAATAAGGTCAAACAGTGGATTGAAGGATTTTATGAATGTGTTATCCTTTTGGGGGTTGGTTATCCAGCAACATAAACAATGCTAATAGGGTATATATGATATCGAAAATAGTTCAACAATTTAAGGTGGAATGTTAAAATGATAGGTGGATCATAAATTTTGTTTTGTAAACTAATACTACTAAAGTTTTCATAATATGTATGGATTGCTTAGATAATGATAAGAATGATCTTGTGCCAATTGAGGTCAGAATCTCTATTATGGTTTCATAGATCGAGTGGATATTAAGGAGTGTCATGAAACGACTATCACCACGATACCAACGCTTACTTGATTAGAGTTAGGGAGTATGTTACTTTTTCTAGTAACTAAATTTATGAAAAGAACGTTTAATTACTTAGGAAAAAGTCATGATGGATTGGATAACGTTTTGCAACTATTGATAGGTAGAAGCGGGCGGGCTAGTTTGGTGCTACTTTCTTGATAGGTATGATATGTTCTAGTGGTGGATCTTTGGTAAAATTTATGTATATAAGTCGTGAGGTGTATTTGGGAGATTCTAAATATGGACTATTACTCCATAATAAGATCCAAGGGAGTTAGTTCTTTATATTTGACCGATATAGTTTTGGTGTCATATCGATGATGAGGGTAACCTTGAGATGATGGCAATTGCTATAGAGCATAATGGTGATAAAAGTTCGTGATGGATTATGATCAAGATGCAATCATATGATGAGAATTTTTGATTGAGTGAATTCAGTATGGTACACACAATCGACAGGTATCAAAAGTTACGTTTGCTACTATTTGATGAGTAACGTGATCATAAGAAAGATGTAAAATGTGTTGAGATGTTGCTTCGGTAGAATTGAAATGAGCTAGAGTCATAAATGAATATATTAGTGAGATGTAGGGATATTCACTTTGATCGTAAAGGTCAACGATGTAACTTTCGAGAGAGTAGGGAATTGAATTTAAAGCCAATGTGATTTCATTTGTTTTGTTTTGATTATGGTGATAGTACTAAGTATCATTGGTCTCGGCTAGAAACCTATTAGATAATATTTGAGAAAAAAATCTACAATGTTGGGCTTGAATATGGTGATAATCTCTCTTTGTGATTTTGAGTATGGTAATTAGTACAATAAAATTTTTTATAAAGGATATTGTAGGGTCGATAAAGAGGGGATCAATCATAAGTTAAGATACATGAATTAATAAAGTTCTCAAGCTATGAGCTAATACCGATAGATAAAGGAATTGGGGTACAAGTTAAAACAAAGATTCAAGTTTTTAATTGTTAGTTTACATTTTGATGGTATATTTTGTCAAGATATGAATTGTTAAACAAAGGAACAATTGACCGCATTGAGTATTGAGCATTTGAAAGGACTTGGGTATATTTGTGATCGTTGATTTAGTTATTTTGATTGTTGAAGGACGTAAAGAAGTGCTCCACTTAAAGTTTTAGCTTAGAACAGGAGGTTATAAAATGTTACGTGCTGTTGGTCAGAGAATAAAGTTGATAAGCGAGTTAGTGAAGGAATGAGAATCTAATATATTGAATAGTTCAGGGTATCTGAAATTTGTGTCATAGGAAGAATTTAAGAAAGTGAAGGAATAAGACCTCTTGTATGGACCCTTGGTTCGGAATTAAAGGTTTTACTTATTTTGCCTTTGAGCTCAAACATGATAATGCAATGCGTACTTGATTAGCACAGATTTTCTTGGATGTATTCGTGACTTTTATTAAGACTGAGTTTTGATTCGAGTGACAAATAATGATGTTTGAAATATGCTACATTTTTATATTGGTCGAGGTTTCCCAACTATGATAAATGACTATGAGGGCGCTGCGATATAGACCTATAGCTCTACACGCTTATTGAGGACATTGAGAGGGTTGAAATTACTTTATTAATGGGACTACATAGATTATTGTGATGCGTTACATAGACATTTGATGATGACTAGAGGTTGTGTGCTTATGGCGTGCAAAGTTATTATGGTGACCAAGGATCTCTCTGACGGAATTGAAAAAATCGAATTCTAATGCTCAGAATTCAGAACGGCTCTAAAACCCATATTTTCCATCTTTACAACAACAACATACCTAGTGGAATTCCACAAGTGGGGTCTGGGGATGGTATAATTTTCGCAGACCTTACCACTACCTCATAGAGGTATTTTCCAACTTTAAAGAACTAAAAAAGAAACTTTGGACCTAAAACCTCCATATTTACTCCAAATTTAGTTCTGCAGGTTCTCCTACACCAGATTCGGCATTCCAGAGCTGATGGAATTTACAGAATTGAATTCCGATGCTCAGAAATCAAAACGGCCAGAAAACTCTAATTTCCAACTTTAAAGAACTAAAAAAGCAACTTTGGACCTAAAATATCCATTTTTACTCAGAATTCAGTTCTTCAAGTTCTCTTAGACCAGATTCGGTATTCCAGAGCTGATGGAATAGGCATTATTGAATTCTGACGCTCAGAACTCAAAACGGCTAGAAAACTCATATTTTCCAAATTTACAACTACAACAACAACATACCCAGTGGAATCCCACAAGTGGGGTCTGGGGATGGTTTAATTTTCGCATACCTTACCACTATCTCATAGAGGTGTTTTCCAACTTTAATGAACTAAAAATTCAACTTTGGACCTAAAATCTCCATTTGAACTCCAAATTCAGTCCTGCAAGTTCTCCTACACCAGATTCGTCATTCCAGAGCTGATGGAATCAAATTCTGACACTAAAAAACTCAAAACGCCTAGAAAAATTAAATTTCCAACTTTAAAGAACTAAATATGCATCTTTGGACCTAAAATCTCCATTTTAACTCGAAATTCAGTTCTGCAAGTTATCCTAGACTAGATTCGGCATTCCGGAGCTGATGGATTTGACAGAACGGAATTCGGATGATCAAACGGCTCGAAAAGTCAAGTTTTCCAACTTTAAAGAACTTAGAATGCAACATTGGACCTAAAATCTCCATTTTTACTCCAAATTCAGTTCTGCAAGTTTTCCTTGACCAAATTCGCCATTCCCGAGCTGACGAAATCGACAGAATCAAATTCCGGTGGTCAGAACTCAAAACTGCTAGAAAAATCAAATTTTCAACATTAAAGAACTAAAAATGTAGCTTTTGACCTAAAGTATCAATTTTTAGTCAAAATTTGGTTCTTAAAGTTCTCCTTGACCAGATTCGGTATTCCAGGGCTGATGGAATTGCCAGAATTGAATTCTGGCACTCAGAACTCAAAACGGCTAGAAAACTCGTAGTTTCCAACTTTAGAGAACTAAAAATGCAACTTTGGACCTAAAATCTCCATTTTACTCCAAATTCAGTTCTAGAAGTTCTACTAGACCAGATTCGGCATTCCGAAGATGATGGAATTAGTAGAATCGAATTTCGATGCTCAAAACTCCAAATGGCCAGAAAACTTAAATTTCCAACTTTAACGAACTAAAAATGCAACTTTTGACCTAAAGTCTCTATTTTTACTCCAAATTCAGTTCTGCAAGTTCTCCTCGATCAGATTCGGTTTTCCAGAGCTGATGGAATTGACAGAAGGGAATTTCGATGCTCAAAACTCAAAACGACTAGAAAAATTAAATTTCTAACTTTAAAGAACTAAAAATGCAACTTTGGACCTAAAATCTTCATTTTAACTCTAAATTCAGTTCTGCAAGTTCTCCTAAACCATATTCGGCATTTCGGAGCCGATGGATTCGACAGAATTGAATTCCGACGCTTAATCGGCTAGAAAACTCAAGTTTTCCAACTTTAAAGAACTTAAAATGCAACTTTGGACCTAAAATCTCCATTTTTACTTCAAATACAGTTCTGCAAGTTCTCCTACACCAGATTCGGCATTCCAGAGCTGATGAAATTGACTGAATCAAATTCTGACGCTCAGAACTCAAAACGGCCAGAAAACTCTAATTTTCAACTTTAAAGAACTAAAAAAGCAACTTTGGACCTAAAATCTCCATTTATACTCCAAATTCGGTTCTGCAAGTTCTCCTAGACCAAATTAGGTATTCCACCGCTGATGGAATTGATAGAATCAAATTCTGACGCTCAGAACTCAATACGGCAACAAAAGTCGTATTTTCCAACTTTAAAGAACTAAAAATGCAACTTTGGGCCTAAAATCTCCATTTTGATCAAAGTTCAGTTCTGCAAGTTCTCCTAGACCAAATTCTGCATTCTGAAGATGATGAAATTGACAGAATTAAATTTCGATGCTCAGAACTCAAATCGGCCAGAAAACTTAAATTTCCAACTTTAACGAACTAAAAAAGCAACTTTTGACCTAAAGTCTCCATTTTTACTCCAAATTCAGTTCTGCAAGTTCTCGTCGACCAGATTCGGTATTCCAGAGCTGATGGAATTGATAGAAGGGAATTTCAACGCTTAGAACTCCAAACTACTAGAAAAATAAAATTTCCAAATTTTAGTTTAAATTAAATCTTATAAATTTCTTTCTTTTTCTTCACAGGTATAAAATGTGAGAATTGATTCACGGATAAACTCAAGCTTTTATGTCATCATATAATTGATACTTCATGAAAGAATGTTGTACTTATCGTAGTCTAGGAGTAATATTTCATCTATTTCAGTTAGATTTATTTTTATGTTATTGGACATAATTTACTTTAATGCAAGGACCTTGTAATGGATATTACGTTAGTACAATTTTTGTTATTTTTAATTGTATGATCATAGATTTATTATTGTTTAGCATGTTTTATTATTTAATTTTTGCTTTATGAAACTCTAATTTAAAAAATAGTATTAATATAAAATAATTAAATATCATCAATGTTTGCAATTAGTGACAAAAAGTTTCATCACTAAAGGTAACTTTTAGCAACGTAACTTTTCATGACAAATGTTTGTCACAAAATAAATAAGTTTGTCATTAGTTTAGGCCCCATAGATGACCTCATAGATGACCTTAACAACATTTTAAGAAGGGTTATTTAAGTACTTTTCACCTTTTCTAAGCCTAAACTTGATGGTTTTACACCAAATTAAGTCCCTAAATATTATCAATCGATCTTTTTATGCTAAAACAATTCTCAAGACTTAGAGCGTAGTTTTAAGAGGAGAAAATCTAGGGCTTTCAAGCATCTTCTTCAGAGCTCTTTAAGATTATAGTTCTTCCAGGTATATAAAGCTATTTAGAGTGCTGGAATAAGTTCATCTTCATGCCTTGCATTTAATTTTAGTCAGTAAGAGTTTAACCTCGAATTTTTCAATCTTTCCTGAATTCATGTTCCTATTACCACTACAACAAATTCAATTATCAGAGACAAATAATTTCGTCACAAAAAATATTGTGTGAGGAAAATAATTTCGTCACACCATCGTCCCCAAATTTGGGGGGCTAAAAGTATATAAAGACGACTTAGTGCTTCGTCGCTAAAAATGTTACATTAACTACAAAAAGAAAAATCGTTCCTAGATACATGAACATTTGTGACAAATCCGTTTGTCATTAAAGTATTTTTTTTTGTAGTTAACGGTATGATTTTGACGCTAAAAAAATTGTTACCACCGACAAAACTATATCATCACTAATTATTTAGTTCAATTAGTTACAACACTAATCGTCTAAAAAATTATATGTATTTCGTAGTTAAACAACGTAATTCCGTCACTAACTACAGCCTTTTAGATACGAAAAGAATTTGTCATTAAATGGAAAAATTAGGGTAAAATTTACTGTTATAAATCTAACATTCATCACTAAAAGTATAGCTTTTACCAACAACATGTAATTGCACTATAACTTATCATGGTTAGTGACAATTACAATTGTCACAAAATAAAAAAGTATTTCGTATTTAATAAGAATGAGGTATCGAGACAAATATATGCTTTGTCACTAAACGTAAATCAACTTATGACAAACTTATTTATTTTGTGACATAAACATTTGTCTTGAAAAGTTACGTTGCTAAAAGTTACCTTTAGTGATGAAACTTTTTGTCACTAATTGCAAACATTGATGATATTTAATTATTTTATATTAATACTAATTTTTAAATTAGAGTTTCATAAAGCAAAAATTAAATAATAAAACATGCTAAACAATAATAAATCTATGATCATACAATTAAAAATAACAAAAATTGAACTAACGTAATATCCATTACAAGGTCCTTGCATTAAAGTAAATTATGTCCAATAATATAAAAATAAATCTAACTGAAATAGATGAAATATTAATCCTAGACTACGATAAGTACAACTTTCTTTCATAAAGTATCAATTATATGATGACATAAAAGCTTGAGTTTATCTGTGAATCAATTCTCACATTTTATACCTGTGAAGAAAAACAAAGAAATTTATAAGATTTAATTTAAACTAAAATTTGGAAATTTTATTTTTCTAGTAGTTTGGAGTTCTGAGAGTCGAAATTCCCTTCTATCAATTCCATCAGCTCTGGAATACCGAATCTGGTCGACGAGAACTTGCAGAACTGAATTTGGAGTAAAAATGGAGACTTTAGGTCAAAAGTTGCTTTTTTTAGTTCGTTAAAGTTGGAAATTTAAGTTTTCTGGCCGATTTGAGTTCTGAGCATCAAAATTAGATTCGTCAATTTCATCATCTTCAGAATGCAGTATCTGGTCTAGGAGAACTTGCAGAACTGAACTTTGATTAAAATGGAGATTTTAGGCCCAAAGTTGCATTTTTAGTTCTTTAAAGTTGGAAAATACGAGTTTTGTTGCCGTATTGAGTTCTGAGCGTCAGAATTTGATTCTGTCAATTCCATCAGCGCTGGAATACCTAATTTGGTCTAGGAGAACTTGCAGAACCGAATTTGGAGTATAAATGGAGATTTTAGGTCCAAAGTTGCTTTTTTAGTTCCTTAAAGTTGGAAATTAGAGTTTTCTGGCCGTTTTGAGTTCTGAGCGTCAGAATTTGATTCAATCAATTCCATCAGCTCTGGAATGCCGAATCTGGTGTAGGCGAACTTGCAGAACTGAATTTGAAGCAAAAATGGAGATTTTAGGTCCAAAGTTGCATTTTAAGTTCTTTAAAGTTGGAAAACTTGAGTTTTCTAGCCGATTAAGCACCGGCATTCAATTCTGTTGAATCCATCCGCTCCGAAATGCCGAATATGGTCTAGGAGAACTTGCAGAACTGAATTTGGAGTTAAAACAAAGATTTTAGGTCCAAAGTTGCATTTTTAGTTCTTTAAAGTTGAAAATTTTTAATTTTTTTAGTTGTTTTGAGTTTAAAGCGTCGAAATTCCCTTCTGTCAATTCCATCAGCTCTGGAATACCGAATCTGATCGAGGAGAACTTGCAGAACTGAATTTGGAGTAAAAATAGAGACTTTAGGTCAAAAGTTGCATTTTTAGTTCGTTAAAGTTGGAAATTTAATTTTTCTGGCCATTTGGAGTTTTGAGCATCGAAATTCGATTCTACTAATTCCATCATCTTCGAAATGCCTAATCTGGTCTAAGAGAACTTCCAGAACTGAATTTGGAGTAAAATGGAGATTTTAGGTCCAAAGTTGCATTTTTAGTTCTTTAAAGTTGGAAAATACAAGTTTTCTAGCCGTTTTGAGTTCTGAGGGTCAGAATTCAATTCTGTCAATTCTATCAGCCCTGGAAAACCGAATCTGGTCAAGGAGAACTTTAAGAACCAAATTTTGAGTAAAAATTGATACTTTAGGTCAAAAGCTACATTTTTAGTTCTTTAATGTTGAAAATTTGATTTTTCTAGCCGTTTTGAGTTCTGACCATCGGAATTTGATTCTGTCAGTTTCGTCAGCTCGGAATGGCGAATTTGGTCAAGGAAAACTTGCAGAACTGAATTTGGAGTAAAAATGGAGATTTTAGGTCCAAAGTTGCATTCTAAGTTCTTTAAAGCTGGAAAACTTGACTTTTCGAGCCGTTTGATCATCCGAATTCGGTTCTGTCAAATCCATCAGCTCCAGAATGCCGAATCTAGTCTAGGATAACTTGCAGAACTGAATTTCGAGTTAAAATGGAGATTTTAGGTCCAAAGATGCATATTTAGTTCTTTAAAGTTGGAAATTTAATTTTTCTAGGCGTTTTGAGTTTTTGAGTGTCAAAATTCGATTCCATCAGCTCTGGAATGACGAATCTGGTGTAGGAGAACTTGCATGACCGAATTTGGAGTTCAAATGGAGATTTTAGTTCCAAAGTTGAATTTTTAGTTCATCAAAGTTGGAAAACACCTCTATGAGATAGTGGTAAGGTATGCGAAAATTATACCATCCCCAGACCCCACTCGTGGGATTCCACTTGGTATGTTGTTGTTGTAGTTGTAAAGTTGGAAAACATGAGTTTTCTAGCCGTTTTGAGTTCTGAGCGTCAGAATTCGATAATGCCTATTCCATCAGCTCTGGAATACCGAATCTGGTCTAAGAGAACTTGAAGAACTGAATTGTGAGTAAAAATGGATATTTTAGGTCCAAAGTTGCTTTTTTAGTTCTTCAAAGTTGAAAATTAGAGTTTTCTGGCCATTTTGAGTTCTGAGCGTCGGAATTCAATTCTGTCAATTCCATCAGCTCTGGAATGCCGAATCTGGTGTAGGAGAACCTGCAGAACTAAATTTGGAGTAAATATGGAGGTTTTAGGTCCAAAGTTTCTTTTTTAGTTCTTTAAAGTTAGAAAATACCTCTATGAGGTAGTGATAAGCTCTGCGAAAATTATACCATCCCCAGACCCCACTTGTGGGATTCCACTAGGTATGTTGTTGTTGTAAAGTTGGAAAATATGAGGTTTCTAGCCGTTCTGAGTTCTGATTATTAGAATTCGATTTTGTCAATTCCGTCAGCCCTGGAATGCCGAATCTGGTCCTAACGAACTTGCAGAATCAAATTTTGAATAAAAATGGAGACTTTAGGTCAAAAGTTGCATTTTTATTTCTTTAAAGTTGGAAATTTGTTTTTTCAAGCCGTTTTGAGTTTTGAACATCGGAATTCGATTCTGTCAATTCCATCAGCTCTGGAATGCCGAATCTGGTCTAGGAGAACTTGCAGAACTGAATTGGAGTAAAAACAGAGATTTTAGGTCCAAAGTTGCATTTTAAGTTCTTTAAAGTTGGAAAACTTGAGTTTTCTAGCCGTTTGAGCACTGGAATTCCATTCTATTGAATCCATCTTCTCCGAAATACTGAATCTGGTCTAGGAGAACTTGCAGAACTGAATTTGGAGTTAAAATGGAGATTTTAGGTCCAATGTTGGATTTTTAGTTCTTTAAAGTTGAAAATTTAATTTTTCTAGTCGTATTGAGTTCTGAGCATAGGAATTCAGTTCTATCAATTTCATCAGCTCTGGAATGCCGAATCTGGTGTAGAAGAACTTACAAAACTGAATTTGGAGTTAAAGTGAAGATATTAGGTCCAAAGTTGAATTTTTAGTTCTTTAAAGTTGGAAAATACCTCTATGATGTAGTGGTAAGGTCTGTGAAAATTATACCATCCCCAGACCCCACTTGTAGGTTTCTACTAGTTATGTTGTTGTTGTAAAGTTGGAAAATACGAGTTTTATAACTGTTTTGAGTTTTGAGCGTTAGGATTCGATTTTGTCTATTCCATGAGCTCTGGAATACCGAATCTGGTCTAGGAGAAGTTGCAGAACAAAATATGGAGTTGAAATGGAGATTTTAGGTGCAAAGTTGCTTTTTAGTACTTTAAAGTTGGAACTTTGAGTTTCCTGGCCCTTTTGAGTTTTGAGTGTCTGAATTCTATTCTGTGAATTCCACAAACTCTGAAATACCGAATCTGGTCTAGGAGAACTTGCATAACCGAATTTGGAGTAAAAATGGAGATTTTAGGTCCAAAATTACATTTTTAGTTCTTTAAAGTTGGAAAATACGAGTTTTCTAGCCGTTTTGACTTCTGAGAGTCAGAATGCGATTCTTTCAATTCCATAATCTTTGGAATGCCGAATATGGTGCAAGAGAACTTGCAGAACTGAATTTGGAGTAAAAATTCAGATTTTAGGTCCAAAGTAAATTTTCTTAGTTCTTTAAAGTTGGAAATTTGAGTATTCTGGCCGTTTTGATTTCTGAGCGTCGAAATTAGATTTTGTCAGTTCCATCAGCTCCGAAATGCTGAATCTTTGGTAGGAGAACTTGCAAAACTAAATTTGGAGTAAAAATGGAGATTTTAGGTCGAAAGTTGCATTTTTAGTTCTTTAAAGTTGGAAAAAATACGAGTTTTCTAGCCATTTTGAGTTCTAAGCATCAAGAATTTGATTATGTTAATTCCATCAGCTTTGGAATACCGATTCTGGTCCAGGAGAACTTGTAGAATCAAATTTGGAGTAAAAATGGAGACTTAAGGTCAAAAGTTGCATTTTTTGTTCTTTAAAGTTGGAAAGTTGATTTTTCTAGCCGTTATGAGTTCTGAGCGTCAGAATTCGATTCTGTCAATTCCATCAGCTTTGGATTGTTGAATCTGGTCTAGGAGAACTTGCAGAACTTAATTTGGAGTAGTAATATAGTTTTTTGGTCCAAAGTTGCATTTTTAGTTCTGTAAAGTTGGAAAAGTTGAGTTTTCTAGCCGTTTGAGCATCAGAATTCAGTTCTGTCTAATCCATCAACTCCGGAATGCCGAATCTGGTATAGGAGAACTTGCAGAACTTAATTTGGAGTTAAAATGGAGATTTTAGGTCCAAAGTTGCATATTTAGTTCTTTAAAGTTGGAAATTTCATTTTTCTAGTCATTTTAAGTTCTGAGCATTAGAATTCCCTTCTGTCAATTCCATTAGCTCTTGAATACCGAATCTGGTCGAGAAGAACTTGTAGAACTGATTTTGGAGTAAAAATGGAAACTTTAGGTCAAAAGTTGCTTTTTTTAGTTCTTTAAAGTTGGAAATTTAAGTTCTCTTGCTGTTTTGAATTCTGAGCGTCGAAATTCGATTCTGTCAATTCTATCAGCTCTGGAATGCCGAATTTGGTCTAGGAGAACTTCCAGAACTGAATTTGGAGTAAAAATTGAGATTTTAGGTTCAGAGTTGCATTTTTAGGTTTTTAAAATTGGAAAATACGATTTTTTTAACCGTTTTGAGTTCTGAGTGTCAGAATTCGATTCTATCAATTCCATCTACCCTGGAATACCGAATCTGGTCTAGGAGAAGTTGCATAATCGAATTTGGATTAAAAATGGAGACTTTAGGTCAAAAGCTGCATTTTTAGTTCTTTAAAGTTGGAAATTTGATTTTTCAATCCGTTTTATGTTCCCAAGTGTCGGAAATTGATTCTGTCGATTCCATCAGTTCTGAAAAGCCGAATCTGGTCTAGGAGAACTTGTAGAACTGAATTTGGAGTAAAAATGGAGATTTTAGGTCCAAATTTGCATTTTAAGTTCTTTAAAGTTGGAAAACTTGAGTTTTCTAGCTGTTTGAACATCGGAATTCGATTCTATCGAATCCATCAGCTCCGAAATACCAAATCTGGTCTAAGAGAACTTGCAGAACTGAATTTGAAGTTAAAATGGACATTGAAGGTCCAAAGTTGCATTTTTAGTTATTTAAAGTTGGAAATTTAATTTTTCCAGTCGTTTTGAGTTCTGAGCATCGGAATTGAGTTCTATCAATTCCATCAGCTCTAGAGTGCCGAATCTGGGGTAGAAGAACTTGAAGAACAAAATTTGGAGTTGAAATGGAGATTTTAGGTCCAAAGTTGAATTTTTAGTTCTTTAAAGTTGGAAAGTACCTCTATGAGGTAGTGGTAAGGTCTGCAAAAATTATACCATCCCATGGAATGCCGAATCTGGACTAGAAGAACTTCCCAAACTGAATTTGGAGTTAAATTGGAGATTTCAGGTCCAAAGTTGCATTTTTTGTTGGTGAAAATGTAAAACTTGGATTTTCTAGCCGTATTGAGTTCTAAGTGTCAGAATTTGATTTTATTAATTCCATCAGCTCTGTAATACCGAATCTGTTCCAGGATAACTTGTAGAACCGAATTTAGAGTAAAAATGGAGACTTTAGGTCAAAAGTTGCATTTTTAGTTCTTAAAAGTTGAAAATTCCATCAGCTCTGGAATGCCGAGTCTGATGTAGGAGAACTTGCAGAACTGAATTTGGAGTTAAAATGGAGATTTTAGGTCCAAAGTTGAATTTTTAGTTCTTTAAAGTTGAAAAATACCTCTATGAGGTAGTGGTAAGGTCTGCGTATATTATACCATTCCCAAACCCCACTTGTGGGATTCCACTGGGTATCTTGTTGTTGTAAAGTTGGAAAATACGAGTTTTCTAGCCGCTTTTAACTCTGAGCGTCAGAAATCTATTCCATCAACTCTAGAATACAAAATTTAGTCTAGGAGAACTTGCAGAACCGAATATGAAGTTACAATGGAGATTTTAGGTCCAAAGTTGCTTAAATTGTAAGAATATTATCTGCTTGTAAGAATTTTAGGTCCAAAGTTGCTTAAATTTTAGGTCCAAACTTGTAAGAATATTTTGCCCTGAAAAAGTTAATTATCTGCGTTTGTGTCAGGATAGAAGCATAAATTTGTAATTTTCTTTTCACAACAAAGAATTTCTTATGCAATGTATATAATCTCAAAGGTATGCAATATATGTAACACACAACTAAGAAGAGATAACAATAATAAGCATAATATCTAGTACAAGATTGTCACAAAACAGACAAGAAAATAACAACAAAGTTCTCAAAGCTGAAGAAACAAAAATGAAGCAGTCTAATCAACTGTATTTGGTAACATATCATCAGCCCAACTGATACTCAAGCGCATATATGAAAATAGAATAAGTTCCTCCTACGACAAAAGAAATCACTCCATCTGCATAAAAAAATTTAAAAATAAAAACTATTAGAGAGACCACCAATTTTGAGTGTGCACAACTAGATACTTAAACATGTATGGAGTTGAAAAGGCAGACATATGAGTCCTATGTGGCATCTTATATGACATTTCCCATCCTACATGGTATCCTATGTGGTGTCCTGCGCGTGGTACTCCACGTAGGATGCATGTATGTACTTTAGAGGGAATAAGTAGTAGCTAAGGCAAAGTTAAAGGACATATTTATGTAATATGTGTTGTTATTACCAAGGTTTCTATCTATCGTATTATTTTTTTTCCCTTGCCATAGTCAACGTGTATGTACTAGCAACTATTTTATTATGCAGTTTTATCTGGAAATCATTTCCCCTTAAGGTGATGGTTAAGCTAGTGGTGGGAAGTTCTCATGAAAAGGATAAGTAATGTACCTTCTTTCATTTATCTTGTGGAACGTCAAATTGTTGATCAGAAGGTCCAACATCTTCTTCAGAAATCTACAAAAACAACATGCTAAGAAATCACTACAAGCATAACACGGGATAAATAAAACTTAAGTTTTATTTTAATACCTTTTGTTGTTTTGCTTGTGATGGGCTTTGCACGACATCATTCAGTTGAGGAGAAATCCCGGCATCTTCTTTTTCAGGCTACAAACATATTGTTCTCAAGATAGAATCTTAAGTTGATATGGAATGAAAAGTGTATGCAATGGAGAAAAACACACTTACTTCTTCAGGTGATTCATAAACGCTCTTAAGTTCAAAAGATACACCAATATTAGGAGAAGTCCCGGCATCTTCTTTGTTAGGCTACACACATATTAATTCTCATAATACAGGCTAAAGTTTTCATAGAATGCTAAGTATATGCAATGGAGAAAAAAATGCTTACTTCATTAGGAGATTCATGAATGCTCTTAAGTCCAGAAGATACACTAATCTTAGGAGAAGTCCAAGCATCTTCTTTGGCAGGCTACACATATATTGATTCTTAGGATAGAAGTTGAAGTTCACATAGAACGCAAAGTGTGCGCAATGACAAAAAACACACTTACTTCATTAGGTGATTCAAAACTGCTTGCAAGTTCAGAAGATACACCAATCTTAGGAGAAGTCCCGACATCTTCTTTGTTAGGCTACACAAATATTAATTCTCATAATACAGGCTGAAGTTGACATAGAATGCTAATTATATGCAATGGAGAAAACAACACTTACTTCATTAGGTGATTCATGAACGCACTTAAGTCCAGAATATACACTAATCTTAGGAGAAGTCCAAGCATCTTCTTTGGCAGGCTACACATATATTAATTCTCAGGATAGAAGTTGAAGTTCACATGGAACGCAAAGTGCGCGCAATGATGAAAAACACACTTACTTTGTTAGGTGATTCAAGACTGCTCGCAAGTTCAGAAGATACACCAATCTTAGAAGAAGTCCCGGCATCTTCTTTGGCAGGCTACACACATAATATATCTCATAATACAGGCTGAAGTTGACATAGAATGCTAAGTATATGCAATGGAGAAAACAACACTTACCTCATTAGGTGATTCATGAACGCTCTTAAGTTCAGAAGATACACCAATCTTAGGGGAAGTCCCGGCATCTTCTTTGGTAGGCTACACACATATTAATTCTCATAATACAGGCTGAAGTTGACATAGAATGCTAAGTATATGCAATGGAGAAAAAAACACTTACTTCATTAGGTGATTCATGAATGCTCTTAAGTCCAGAAGATACACTAATCTTAGGAGAAGTCCAAGCATCTTCTTTGGCAGGCTACACATATATTGATTCTTAGGATAGAAGTTGAAGTTCACATGGAATGCAAAGTGTGTGCAATGACAAAAAACACACTTACTTCATTAGGTGATTCAAAACTGCTCGCAAGTTCAGAAGATACACCAATCTTAGGAGAAGTCCCGACATCTTCTTTGTTAGGCTACACACATATTAATTCTCATAATACAGGCTGAAGTTGACATAGAATGCTAATTATATGCAATGGAGAAAAAAACACTTACTTCATTAGGTGATTCATGAACACTCTTAAGTTCAGAAGATACACCAATCTTAGGAGAAGTCCCGGCATCTTCTTTTTCAGGCTACAAACATATTGTTCTCAAGATAGAATCTTAAGTTGATATGGAATGAAAAGTGTATGCAATGGAGAAAAACACACTTACTTCTTCAGGTGATTCATGAACGCTCTTAAGTTCAGAAGATACACCAATCTTAGGAGAAGTCCCGACATCTTCTTTGGCAGGCTACACACATATTAATTCTCATGATACAGGCTGAAGTTGACATAGAATGCTAAGTATATGCAATGGAGAAAAAAACACTTACTTCATTAGGTGATTCATGAACGCTCTTAAGTCCAGAAGATACACTTATCTTAGGAGAAGTCCAAGCATCTTCTTTGGTAGGCTACACATATATTGATTCTCAGGATAGAAGTTGAAGTTCACATGGAATGCAAAGTTTGCGCAATGAAGAAAAACACACTTACTTCATTAGGTGATTCAAGACTGCTTGCAAGTCCAGAAGATACAACAGTCTTAGTATTGATAAGAAAGTCATATACAGTTGCTCCAGGCTTAGCAACTTTCATCTCTACATAAAGTTTAGTAAATTTTGTAAAATAACATGATATATTTATGTTAAGTAGGTGTAAGGCAATAAATTTAGTAATATATTTATGTTAAGATGCAAAGTTTCTAATTAATTACCATTGATGACGTTTTTCTTTTCTTTCTCAAGTATCCTCTTTTCAATGGAGTCATGTTGATTCTTTTCCTTTTTCTCATCATTCTCTAGATTCGATTTTTGATTCTGCATCATCTTCTTATGTTCCTCTTTTTCTTTCCTTCTCATTTCTGTTTCTTGCCAAAGATACTATGGAATTATACACAAAAATAAGTTAACCAAATTATATATCAAAATTTAATAATTAATGTTGACAAAAAAATAGTATTGATGGGTCCGGAGTTGAAAAAAACATTAGATGAGAACAAAGAGTACAATTATTTGGAGTGAAACTACTATGTGAAACTTTCTCCTTATACTAAATTAAAAAATAGAACCATGCACATATGAAAACCTTTTACCAATTCTATTAACATGGAATAATAATAAATGAACTTTCTTTTAAAAGAATATCAATATGATAACAATTCTATTTTCCTAGTACGATTATGGAGAAAAAATGATTTTCTTTTTACCAATCATGAGTTCCTTTACTAATGTCAAACATAGATTGAGTATTAAAATCATACAAATTTGAAACTATCCAATTACACATTATACATCGATACATGTGGCCATCAATTTAAAGATTAGTGAACATATATGATAAAAATTAATAACTTTACTACAAAGACAAGGAGTGTGTTGCATAAATATATCAATAAATGTAATTTATTAATATCCAAATGATAGATAAAATAAATAAAAAAGTAATTTCAAATCAACATCGGTAGAAATAATCAATAATCTTTGGGAAGTTGTGACACTTTCTAGGTCAAAATGTAAACGAAAAAGCGAATGAAATTTGGGAAATTGGATGACAAAATTGGAATAGATTTCAAAAGGATAAAACTTACCATCACATACTGGTTGTTCTTCATCGTAAGAGAATAAAAATGGACTGAATTCAATATTTCGCTCGTGTTTATATGTCGTCCCCTCTTGGATGCAGAACTATTCCCTTCTCAACATGAATTATATGAAGAAACAAATCAATTTAGAAAAATAAAAAATTATGGCTTACAGAATACTAGAAAATTTCAAAAAAAATAATAAAACAGAAAGAGATCGAGAAAACTCTAGGGTTTTCCAAAACATGAACGAAGGTTCGGGCAGGAGGAAGTGGACGATGAGGAGGGGGAGGGGAGAAGAAAGAAAGAAAAAAAAAGAAAGAAAGAGCTGATCACAGATCTGAACTCACTCTTCTTTATAATTTTGAAGAAGAAGAAGACGATGATGACGATTGAAAAAGAAAAATCTAGAGAAATGATTATAAATGAGAACTCACTTTTTTTTTCTTTCTAATATTGCAGAACAAGAAGAATTTAGAAATTAGGAGTAGAAGGACTGAAATGACATAGAAGGAGAAACGTTACTCAAAAGACTCTTGCCATGATTGACTGAATAACTGAAATTGCGGTGGAAAATGAAAGGGCACTTTTTAGATATTATCAATGAACAGATGGGCCGAACCCTTTATTTGGGCTTGGATGTATCAATTTTAATTTTATTTTCTTGACAAACTTTATGTAGTTAGTTTATTTATTTGCATAATGAAATGAGCCTCGAGCTCAAAAACTTATTTTTTTTAAAAAAAGAAGAATCTAGAAATAATTGTAAATGTGAACTCACCCTTTTTGATAATTTTGAAGAAGAAAAATCCTGAAAGAGGTACAAACGTGTATGTGTGTACAACAACAACAACATACCTAGTGGGATCTCACGAGTGGGGTCTAGAAAGGGTAGAATGTACGCAAACTTTACCACTAGCTCATAGAATTAGAGAGGTTGTTTTCTGGGAACCCTTGTCTCAAAAACCCATAAGCAGAATAAGCTAGATATGACAAAAGGAAAGGAAAGGGAACAGAAAGAGTGATCATTAATGAAAAGCACATATCTTTGTAAAGTTTTTTGTGTGTGTGTGTGTATGTGTATGTATGTGTGTGTATATATATAAGTATTAAGCTCTAAATTGTAAAGTTGAATTACCAGTTCACCCCTATAATAAATCAAATATTAAATAGTAGAACTTAACTTACTTAATGAATCAACTAAAGTAAATAGTCACTGCCTTAAATTCTCTGCCTACCAAGTACTTATTATAAAGTCATTAATTAGTATAGCCAATTTATTCAAAGAAAATTTTTTCATTTATTAGTAGTATTTGCAAAAAGGTACAATTTTTGTCTACTTGATGTTATTTATTTTTAGTTTATGTTTTTTGCAAGAAAAAATTGTACGTTTCTCTCTTCTTCTTCTTCTTCTTTATAAAATTTAAATAAAGTTGAAAATTAATATAAAAATTTATGTTATGCTCAAACAAATTTACCTTTTTTTTCGGTAATGTACCAAAAATAATAATATAAAAGCAATTAACATCAAATTAAAATCATATACTAAATGTAATAAGTCCTTTCATTACATTCCATTATAATACTTGAAGACCAAGAAGTAGTTAAATTGTAACATCTCACAACTCTGTTCATAAGATGCGAAGTTTTTGTCGTAAGTAGATAAGATTGAACCTAGTTTTGCCTTACTTGTACCTATATTATAAGGCTCATTCCTATATGTGGAAAGTGTATTGGAAGTTGTGGTGGTTTATAAGAGACCTCTTGTACTTAGTCGAGTTCAAACCTTCCAACCGATTAAGTTTTTCGTATTAAATTATGAAAGGGTTAACTTCAAATGATTGTTACTCTTAGAACAAAAAGAATTAGGTGTCTCATAACCTATCAAATTAAAGGTCTATTAATCCTCTTTCCAACTTCACCAAGATTGCCTTATTTGGAGTTCAGAGAAAAAAGTTATGATCGTTTTAGTGAAGATTTCCAGAGTAGAGTTTTTTGGCGCAGTTTTTATGACCCCTGAACTATGGTTCGTAAATGGGTTGAAAACCCATAATGTCCACCTCATGAAAATGTGATTCGAGTTGGTTTCTGAGTCCAGGTTATTACAGACCCAACTAAGGGTCGTAAAAGCTTCTATTGTCCGTAATTTTGGCCGGTAAAATGAGTTCCAGGACCCCAAATTCCACCCAAGATTTTACAGATGTATCCTATTGTCCTTAGGAGCTTCTACAAACCGTAGATGGCCCCATAGATGACATAACAACATTTTAAGAAGGGTTATTTAAGTACTTTTCACCTTTTCTAAGCCTAAACTTGATGGTTTTACACCGAATTAAGTCCCTAAATATTATCAATCGATCTTTTTATGCTAAAAAAATTCTCAAGACTTAGAGCGTAGTTTTAAGAGGAGAAAATCTAGGGCTTTCAAGCATCTTCTTCAGAGCTCTTTAAGATTATAGTTCTTCTAGGTACATAAGGCTATTTAGAGTGCTGGAATAAGTTCGTCTTCATGCCTTGCATCTAATTTTATTCAGTAAGAGTTTAACCTCGAATTTTTCAATCTTTCCTGAATTCATGTTCCTATTACCACTACAACAAATGCAATTATCAGAGACAAATAATTTCGTCACCAAAAATCTTGTGTGAGGAAAATAATTTCGTCACACCGTCCTCCCTAAATTTGGATGGCTAAAAGTATATAAAGACGACTTATTTCTTCGTCGCTAAAAACGTTACATTAACTACAAAAAGAAAAATCGTCCCCAGATACATGAACATTTGTGACAAATCCGTTTGTCATAAAAGTATATTTTTTTTGAAGTTAATGGTATGATTTTAGTCGCTAAAAAAGTTGTTACCTCCGACAAAACTATATCATCAATAATTATTTAGTTCAATTAGTCACAACACTAATCGTCTCAAAAATTATATGTATTTCGTAGTTAAACAACGTAATTCCGTCACTAACTATTGCCTTGTAGATACGAAAAGAATTTGTCATTAAATGGAAAAATTAGGGTCAAATTTACTGTTATATAAAGATTAATAAGTTAGTAGTTGAATCTAACATTCGTCACTAAAAGTATCGCTTTTACCAACAACATGTAATTGTCACTATAACTTATCATGGTTAGTGACAATTACAATTGTCACAAAATAAAAATGTATTTCGTATTTAATAAGAATGAGGTATTGAGACAAATATATGTTTTGTCACTAAACGTAAATCAACTTATGACAAACTTATTTATTTTGTGACAAAAATATTTGTCTTGAAAAGTTACGTTGCTAAAAGTTACCTTTAGTGATGAAACTTTTTGTCACTAATTGCAAACATTGATGATATTTAATTATTTTATGTTAATACTATTTTTTAAATTAGAGTTTCATAAAACAAAAATTAAATAATAAAACATGCTAAACAATAATAAATCTATGATCATACAATTAAAAATAACAAAAATTTTACTAACGTAATATCCATCACAAGGTCCCTGCATTAAAGTAAAGTATGTCCAATAACATAAAAAAAATCTAATTGAAATAGATGATATATTACTCCTAGACTACGATAAGTACAACTTTCTTTCATAAAGTATCAATTATATGATGACATAAAAGCTTGAGTTTATCCGTGATTCAATTCTCACCTTTTATACCTGTGAAGAAAAATAAAGAAATTTATAAGATTTAATTTAAATTGAAATTTGGAAATTTTATTTTTTTAGTCGTTTGGAGTTCTGAGCGTCAAAATTCCCTTCTATCAATTTCATCAGCTCTGGAATACCGAATCTGGTCGACGAGAACTTGCAGAACTGAATTTGGAGTAAAAATGGAGACTTTACGTCAAAAGTTGCTTTTTTAGTTCGTTAAAGTTGGAAATTTAAGTTTTCTGGCCGTGTTGAGTTCTGAGCATCGAAATTTGATTTTGTCAATTCCATCATCTTCGGAATGCAGAATCTAGTCTAGGAGAACTTACAGAACCGAATTCGGATTAAAATGGAGATTTTAGGTCCAAAGTTGTAATTTTAGTTCTTTAAAGTTGGAAAATACGAGTTTTGTTGCCGTATTGAGTTCTGAGTGTTAGAATTCGATTCTGTCAATTCCATCAGTGCTGGAATACCTAATTTGGTCTAGGAGAACTGGCAGAACCGAATTTGGAGTATAAATGGAGATTTTAGGTCTAAAGTTGGTTTTTTAGTTCTTTAAAGTTGGATATTAGAGTTTTCTGGCCGTTTTGAGTTCTGAGCATCAAAATTTTATTCAGTCAATTCCATCAGCTCTGGAATGCCGAATCTGGTGTAGGAGAACTTGCAGAATTGAATTTGGAGTAAATATGGAGATTTTAGGTCCAAAGTTGCATTTTTAGTTCTTTAAAGTTGGAAAACCTTAGTTTTCTAGCCGTTTTGAGTTTTGAGCACGGGAACTCAGTTCTGTTGAATGCATCAGCTCCAGAATGCCGAATGTGGTCTAGCAGAACTTTCCAAACCTAATTTGGAGTTAATTGGAGATTTTAGGTCCAAAGTTGCATTTTTAGTTCTTTAAAGTTTGAAAATACGAGTTTTCTAGACGTTTTGACTTCTGAGCGTCAGAATACGATTGTAGCAAATCCATAAGCTCTGGAATACCGAATCTAGTATAGGATAACTCGCAGAACCAAATTTGGAGTTAACATGGTGATTTTAGGTTCAAAGTTGCTTTTTTAGTTCTTTGAAGTTGGAAATTTGAGTTTTCTGGCTGTTTTGAGTTTTGAGCATCGGAATTCAATTATGTCAATTCCATCAGCTTTGAAATGCCGAAGCTAGTCTAGGAGAACTTGCCAAACTGACTTTGGAGTTAAATTGGAGATTTTAGGTCCAAAGTAGCATTTTTAGTTGTTTGAAGATGTAAAACTTGAGTTTTCTAGCCATATTGAGTTCTGAGTGTCAGAATTCAATTTTGTTAATTCCATCAGCTCTAGAATACTGAATCTGTTCCGGGAGAAGTTGTAGAACCGAATTTGGAGTAAAAATGGAGACTTTAGGTCAAAAGTTGCATTTTTAGTTCTTAAAAGTTTGAAATTTGATTTTTCTAGTCATTTTGTGTTCTGAGTGTCGGAATTCACTTCTATTAATTCCATCATCTCTGGAATGCTGAATCTGGTGCAAGATAACTTGCAGAACTGAATTTTGAGTAAAAATTGAGATGTTAGGTCCAAAGTTGATTTTTTAGTTCTTTAAAGTTGGAAATTTGAGTTTTCTGGCCGTTTTGAGTTCTGAGCATTGAAATTAGATTCTCTCAATTCCATTAGCTCCGGAATGCCGAATCTTTGGTAGGAGAACTTGCAGAACTGAATTTGGGGTAAAAATGGAGATTTTAGGTCGAAAGTTACATTTTAGTTCTTTAAAGTTGGAAAATAGGAGTTTTCTAGCTGTTTTGAGTTCTGAGCATCAAGAATTCGATTATGTCAATCCCATCAACTTTGGAATACCGAATCTGGTCCAGGAGAACTTGCAGAACCGAATTTGGAGTAAAAAAAGAGACTTTAGGTCCAAAGTTGCATTTTTAGTTCTTTAAAGTTGGAAATTTGATTTTTCTAGCCGTTTTGAGTTCTGAGCGTCGAAATTTTATTCTATCAATTCCATCAGCTCTTGAATGCCAGATCTGGTCTAGGAGAACTTGCAGAATTGAATTTGGAGTAAAAATGGAGATTTTAGGTTTAAAGTTGCATTTTTAGTTCTGTAAAGTTGGAAAACTTGAGTTTTCTAGCCGTTTGAGCATCAGAACTTAGTTCTGTCTAATCCATTAACTCCGGAATGCCGAATCTGGTATAGGAGAACTTGCAGTACTTAATTTGGAGTTAAAATGGAGATTTTAGATCCAAAGTTGCATTTTTAGTTCTTTAAAGTTCGAAATTTTATTTTTCGAGTCATTTTGATTTCCGAGCGTTGGATTTCCCTTCTGTCAATCCATCAGCTCTGGAATACCGAATCTGGTCGATAAGAACTTGCAGAACTAAATTTGGAGTAAACATGGAGACTTTAGGTCAAAAGTTGCATTTTAGTTCTTTAAAGTTGGAAATTTAAGTTTTCTGGCCATTTTGAGTTCTGAACATCGAAGTTTGATTCTGTCACTTCCATCAGCCCCGGAATGCCGAATTTGGTCTAGGAGAACTCCTAGAACTGAATTTGGAGTAAAAATTGAGATTTTAGGTCCAAAGTTGCATCTTTAGTTCTTTAAAGTTTGAAAATACGAGGTTTCTTGCCGTTTTGAGTTCTGAGCATCAGAATTCAATTCTGTCCATTCCATCAGTCCTGGAATACCAAATCTGGTCCAGGAGAACTTGCAAAACCGAATTTGGAGTAAAAATGAAGACTTCAGGTCAAAAGATGCATTTTTAGTTCTTTAAAGTTAGAAATTTCATTTTTCTAGCCGTTTTGAGTTCTGAGCATCGGAATTCAATTTTCTCACTTCCATCAGCTCTGGAATACCGAATCTGGTCTAGGCGAACTTGCAGAACTGAATTTGGAGTAAAAATAGAGATTTTAGGTCCAAAGTTCTTTAAAGTTGGAAAACATGAGTTTTCCAAGCTATTTGAGCATCAATATTCAGTTCTATCAAATCCATCAGCTCCAGAATGCCGAATCTGGTCTAGGAGAACTTGCAGAACTAAATTTGGAGTTAAAATAAAGATTTTAGGTCCAAAGTTGCATATTTAGTTCTTTAAAGTTAGAAATTTAATTTTTCTAGTCGTTTTGAGTTCTGAGCGTCGTAATTCGAGTCTATCAATCCATCAGCTCCGGAATGCCGAATCTAGTATAGGAGAACTTGCAAAACTTAATTTGGAGTTGAAATGGAGATTTTAGGTCCAAAGTTGCATTTTAGTTCTTTAAAGTTGGAAATTTTATTTTCCTAGTCATTTTAAGTTCTGAGCGTCGGAATTCCCTTCTGCTAATTCCATCAGCTCTGGAATACCGAATCTAGTCGAGGAGAACTTGTAGAACTAAATTTGGAATAAAAATGGAGACTCTAGGTCAAAAGTTGCTTTTTTAGTTCTTTAAAGTTGGAAATTTAAGTTCTCTTGCTGTTTTGAGTTCTGAACATCGAAATTCGATTCTGTCAATTCCATCGGCTCCGAAATGCCAAATTTGGTCTAAGAGAACTTCAAGAACTGAATTTGGAGTAAAAATTGAGATTTTAGGTCTAAAGTTGCATTTTTAGTTCTTTAAAGTTGGAAAATACAAGTTTTCTAGCCGTTTTGAATTCTGAGCTTAAAAATTCGATTCTATCAATTCCATCTGCCCTGGAATACCGAATATGGTCCAGGAGAACTTGCATAATCGAATTTGGAGTAAAAATGGAGACTTTAGGTCCAAAGTTGCATGTAAGTCTTTAAAGTTGGAAATTTGATTATTCTAGCCGTTTATAGTTATGAGCATCAGAATTCAGTTCTATCAATTCCACCAGCTCTGGAATGCCGAATCTGGTATAGGAGAACTTGCAGAACTGAATTTGGAGTTAAAATGGAGATTTTTGGTCCAAAGTTGAATTTTTAGTTTTATAAAGTTGGAAAATACCTCTATGAGGTAGTGGTAAGGTTTGCAAAAATTATACCTTCCCAGGCCCTACTTGTGGGATTCCACTAGGTAAGTTGTTGTTGTTGTTTTTGTAAAGTTGGAAAATACGAGATTTCTAGCTGTTTTGAGTTCTAGGTGTCAGAATTTGATTTTTTCTATTCCATCAACTCTAGAATACTAAATCTGGTCTAGGAGAACTTGCAGAACCGAATATGGAGTTAAAATGGAGATTTTAGGTCTAAACTTGCTTTTTTAGTACTTTAAAGTTGGAAATTTGAATTTTCTGGTCCTTTTGAGTTTTGAGCGTCGAAATTTGATTCTGTTAATTCCATCAGCTCTGGAATACCGAATCTGGTCTAAGAGTACTTGCCAAACCTTGGAGTAAGAATGAAGACTTTAGATCAAAAGTTGCATTTTTAGTTCTTTAAAGTTGGAAAATACGAGTTTTCTAGACGTTTTGACTTTAGAGCGTCAAATTTCGATTCTGTCAGTTTCATTAGCTCTGGAATACCGAATCTGTTCCAGGAGAACTTGTAGAACCGAATTTGGAGTAAAAATGGAGACTTTAGGTCAAAAGTTGCATTTTTAGTTCTTAAAAGTTGGAAATTTGATTTTTCTAGTCGTTTTGTGTTCTGAGCGTCGGAATTCACTTCTGTCAATTCCATCCGCTCTGGAATGCCGAATTTGGTGCAAGAGAACTTGCAGAACCGAATTTGATGTAAAAATGGAGATTTTAGGTCCATTGTTGCTTTTTTAGTTCTTTAAAGTTGGAAATTTGAGTTTTTTGGCCGTTTTGAGTTCTGAGTGTCTAAATTTTATTGTTTCAATTCCATCAGCTCCGGAATGCCAAATCTGGGCAAGGAGAACTTGCAGAACTGAATTTGGAGTATAAATGGTGATTTTAGGTTTAAAGTTGCATTTTTGATTCTTTAAAGTTGGATAATATGAGTTTTCTAGCCGTTTTGAGTTCTGAGCATCAGAATTCGATTATGTCAATTCCATCAGCTTTGTAATGCCGAATTTCGTCCAGGAGAACTTGCAGAACTAAATTTTGAGTAAAAATGGTGATTTTAGGTCCAAAGTTGTATTTTTAGTTCTTTAAAGTTGGAAAATACAAGCTTTCTAGCCGTTTTGAGTTCTGAGCATTAGAATTTGATTCTGTCAATTCCATCAGCCCTTGGAATACCGAATCTGGTCCAGGAGAACTTGCATAACCGAATTTTGAGTAAAAATGGAGACTTTATGTCAAAAGTTGCATTATTAGTTCTTAAAGTTGGAAATTTGATTTTTCTAACCGTTTTGAGTTCTGAGCGTCGAAATTCGATTTTGTTAGTTATCTCAGCTCTGGAATGCCGAATCTGGTCTAGGAGAACTTGCAGAACTAAATTTGGAGTAAAAATGGAGATTTTAGATCCAAAGTTGCATTTTAAGTTCTTTAAAGTTGGAAAACTAGAGTTTTCTAGCCGTTTGAGCATTGGAATTCCGTTCTATTGAATCCATTTGCTCCGAAATACCGAATCTGGTCTAGGAGAACTTGTAGAACTGAATTTGGAGTTGAAATGGAGATTTTAGGTCTAAAGTTGCTTTTTTGTTCTTTAAAGTTGTAAATTTAATTTTTCTAGTCGTTTTGAGTTTTGAGCGTCGGAATTAGGAGAACTTGCCAAACCTAATTTGGAGTTAAAATGGAGATTTTAGGTCCAAAGTTACATTTTTAGTTCTTTAAAGTTGGAAAATACGGATTTTCTAGCCGTTTTGACTTCTGAGCGTCAGAATGCGATTCTTTCAATTCCATCAGCTTTGGTATGCCGAATATAGTGCAAGAGAATTTGCAAAACTGAATTTGGAGTAAAAATTCAGATTTTAGGTCCAAATTAGATTTTCTTAGTTCCATAAAGTTGGAAATTTGAGTTTTCTGGCCATTTGGATTTCTGAGCGTCGAAATTAGATTCTGTCAATTCCATCAGCTCCGAAATGCTGAATCTTTGGTAGGAGAACTTGTAGAACTGAATTTAGAGTAAAAATGGAGATTTTAGGTCGAAAGTTGCATTTTAGTTCTTTAAAGTTGAAAAATACGAGGTTTCTAGCCGTTTGAGTTCTGAGCGTCAAGAATTCAATTATGTTAATGCCATCAGCTTAGGAATACCGAATCTAGTCCAGGAGAACTTGTAGAATCAATTTGGAGTAAAAATTGAGACTTTAGGTCAAAAGTTGCATTTTTAGTTCTTTAGAGTTGAAAATTTGATTTTTCTAGCCGTTATGAGTTCTGAGTGTCTGAATTCGATTCTGTCAATTCCATCAGCTTTGGAATGTTGAATCTGGTTTAGGAGAACTTGCAGAACTTAATTTGGAGTAATAATAGAGTTTTTTGGTCTAAAGGTTGAGTTTTCTAGCCGTTTGAGCATCAGAATTCTGTTCTGTCTGATCCATCAACTCCGGAATGCCAAATCTGGTATAGGAGAACTTGCAGAACTTAATTTGGAGTTAAAATGGAGATTTTAGGTCCAAAGTTGCATCTTTAGTTCTTCAAAGTTGGAAATTTAATTTTTCTAGTCGTTTTGAGTTCTGAGCATCGGAATTCGATTCTATCAATTCCGGAATGCCGAATCTAGTATAGGAGAACTTGCAGAACTTAATTTGGAGTTGAAATGGAGATTTTAGGTCCAAAGTTGCATTTTTAGTTCTTTAAAGTTGGAAATTTTATTTTGCTAATCATTTTGAGTTCTGAGCGTCGGAATTCCCTTCTGCTAATTCCATCAGCTCTGGAATACCGAATTTAGTCGAGGAGAACTTGTAGAACTGAATTTGGAATAAAAATGGAGACTCTAGGTCAAAAGTTGCTTTTTTAGATCTTTAAAGTTGGAAATTTAAGTTCTCTTGCTGTTTTGAGTTCTGAGAATCGAAATTCGATTCTGTCAATTCCATCAGCTCCACAATGCCGAATTTGGTCTAAGAGAACTTCCAGAACTGAATTTTCTGATTCAGTCCCAATAGATGTCTCAGTCCTCTCCACAGAAGTGTGATGAGCTTGTGGATGGTTTTTTGCTGTGTTACCTGATGATCTCAATGTAATGTCCCTATTTTGTACTGACAGATGCCTTTTACTCTTGAAATCAGGAGGATAACCTACTAGTCTGTAACAATTCTCCTTCAGATGGCCTTTGTATCCACAATGTTCACATATAGTTCCAGGAATTGTTCCTCTCATTCCACCATTTACTGTCTTCCTATACTTAAAGTTTCCTCCCTTGCCAACAGCCAGTAAGTTTAATGAATCTCGATTTACATCAAGTATTCCCAGCTTCCTTTGGCTTTCCTCTTGAACAACCACAGAGTATGCCTGGTTCACACTTAAAATAGGAATCCTAAGAAGTATATCACTTCTAACATGGTTATAAGTCTCATTCAGTTAAAATAGGAATCCTAAGAAGTATATCACTTCTAACATGGTAATAAGTCTCATTCAGTCCCATGAGAAATTGCTACAACTTTTGATTATTCAAATGCAGAATGTAAGCTCCTGAATCTGCACTCTCAAGTATGGGAGGTTGAGGTGCCAACAAGTCCAACTCATCCCAATAATCTTTCAACTTAGAGTAGTAAGAAGTAACAGAATCAGTACCTTGTGTGTGCATAGCTATTTCCCTCCATAGTTGATAGATTCTAGTGAGGTTCGACTTGTGAAACCTTTCCTTGAACTCATCCCACACCTTCTTGGCATTTGAAGCTAGAACTGTGCTCGAAACCAATTCTGATGCCACCACACTGCTTATCCATGAATGCACTAAAGCATTACACCTATCCCATTGCTTTGCTAAATCTCCCTTATACATGCTTCGACTGCAACTTCCATCAATGAATCCCAATTTGTTCTTTCCTAGCAGTGCTAATTCCATAGATTTACTCCACAGTGTGTAGTTCTCTGGACCTGTTAATTTCAGTCCAATCAACAAGGCTCCAGGAGTATCCGAAGGCTGTAAAAACAGTGGATGTGTATAATCCAACTGTGAAATCTGCGTGTTGACCCTATTGCTTGCTTTCCTGCTGGAAGATCAACAATGTCCCATGTGTGATTTTCCTCTAAAGCTTGTATTTCCTGCTCCATTGCTTCAATCTATCTTTTATCCTTAGATGCTTCCTGGAATGATTGGGGCTCCAGTAAGGTTGAGAATGCACTTAGATATGCTTGGTACTGGTTTGATAGTTGTGAATATGAAATGTACTTAGATATAGGGAACAAAGATGTTTGGTTGGCTTTCTTCTTATTCATCTCATAATCCTTCTTCCAGATAGGTGGTCTAGACACTCTATTACTGCTTCTTCTTGTTTCTGAATCTCTATGTTCATTTTGAGGATAACATTCCTCTGCATGTTCATCCATTATTGGATCTGAGTTGACAGCTTCATTGAGTTCCAGTTTTGAGCCTCCACTTACAAGTTCTGTGTAAGCAGATGGTTCAGTAGTGTTGATATTTTCAATAGTTGTTGAAGTGTTATCACCATGCTTATTTTGTATAACTTGACTTCCATGATTTATTGATAATGAGAAATCCTCATATACTGCTTCTGAAGGCACAGGATAGAATATGTCATCTAGATCCTTCTTGGTTCCTTTAAAGGGAAAGATTGTCTCTCTGAAACTTACATTTCTACTCACTTGAAATGTGTTTGTTTCTAAGTCAAATAATCTATATCCTTTCTGTGTTTCTTCCTAGTCAATCATGACTGTCTTCCTCACCCTTGAGTCAAATTTATTCCCTCTAGGTAATACACTAGCAAAACATACGCAACCAAATACTCTGAGATGATCGAATGTAGCAGGTTTCCCATGTAATAGCTCAAATGGAGATTTCCCTTTCAATATAGAAGATGGTAGCTTGTTGATGAGATAAACAACTGTTCTTATACACTCTCCCCAAAATCTATGTGGAACACCACTTTGAAACTTTAAAGATCTTGCAACATCTAAAATATGTTTATGCTTCCTCTCCATAACTCCATTCTGTTGAGGAGTGTATGGACAACTACTTTGATGTGTAATGCCTAGTGAAGATAACAGTTCATGACAGCTTGAATTGAAGAACTCTTTACCATTATCAGATCTCAAAATCTTAACACTCACATCAAACTGATTTCTCACTTTATACAAAAAATCCTTCAACACAACCACTACTTCACATTTTGATTGAATCAGACACACCCAAGTGTATCTATTGTAATCATCCACTAGTGTCACAAAGTAAGACTTTCTGTCATAGGTAGGTACCTTAAATGGTCCCCATACATCAACATGAAGTAAATTGAAACAACTAGAAGTAGAAGAAGTACTGACTGGAAACTTGATTCTACTTTGTTTAGCCATAGGACAGACCATACAAAGTTGTTGTTGTGTTCTACTCATTTTAATATTCAGGTCTTCAATTTTGTTGAGTACTTCTACAGAAGGATGGCCAAGTCTACTATGCCATAGTGCTGAATCTGCTTGTTCTTTTACTACATTTCCTGCTTTTACTGCATCATCTTCTTGTAGCCAGTATAGTCCTTCATTTTCTCTACCAATCCCCATAACCTTGCCACTGTAAAGCTCCTGAAATATACAAAATTCATGATAGAAGGTGACTGAACAACACAACTCCTTTCTTATCTTAGACACTGATAATAGGCTGAACTTGAAATCAGGCACAAATAGAACATTTGTTAGTATATGATGCTGTAAAATAACTATTTCCCCTGTATGTGTGATACTACATTTATCTCCTGTGGGAACTTGAACTCCATGTTGTTTATCCATTGCTTTGATATCTGCTAACGCTCTTTTAAATGGTGTCATGTGATGAGTTGCACCTGAATCTATAATTCAATCACATTTTTCTACTTTTGACAAGAAGGAAGATATACCTGCAAAGTTGCACTGGTAATCACCTGTATTGTCTTTAGATTGTGAATCAACTTCCTTCCCTTTCAAGTTCATGTAGTGATGATACTGATCATCTGAAATATAATGGCCTCTGGATGATGTTGAACCATCTGATTCAGTCCCAATAGTTGTCTCAGTCCTCTCCACAGAAGTGTGATGAGCTTGTGGATGGTTTTTTGCTGTGTTACCTGAAGATCTCAATGTAATGTCCCTATTTTGTATTGACAGATGCCTTTTACTCTTGAAATCAGGAGGATAACCTACTAGTCTGTAACAATTCTCCTTCAGATGGCCTTTGTATCCACAATGTTCACATATAGTTCCAGGAATTGTTCCTCTCATTCCACCATTTACTGTCTTCCTATACTTAAAGTTTCCTCCCTTGCCAACAGCCAGTAAGCTTAATGAATCTCGATTAACATCAAGTGTTCCTAGCTTCCTTTGGCTTTCCTCTTGAACAACCACAGAGTATGCCTGGTTCACACTTAAAATAAGAGTCCTAAGAAGTATATCACTTCTAACATGGTCCTTCATTTTCTCTACCAATCCCCGTAACCTTGCCACTGTAAAGCTCCTGAAATATACAAAATTCATGATAGAAGGTGACTGAACAACACAACTCCTTTGTTATCTTAGACACTGATAATAGGCTGAACTTGAAATCAGGCACAAATAGAACATTTGTTAGTATATGATGCTGTAAAATAACTATTTCCCCTGTATGTGTGATACTACATTTATCTCCTGTGGGAACTTGAACTCCATGTTGTTTATCCATTGCTTTGATATCTGCTAACACTCCAGTGGATGTGTATAATCCAACTGTGAAAACTCTGCGTGTTTCCCCTTTGTGATGGCTCTGGATTTTCCATCTTCTTCTTCAAGCTTCAACAATGGAGCTTGATTTTATGGCTGTGAGGATCAAGGCTCTGATACCATGATCAAAGCTGAAAGATGGATTTGAATGAAAATTGTTTTTCTTATTCCAAAATCATACTATAATACACATTGCAGATTCTTATATAATGCATCTATGTCTTGATCAACAAGGCATTAACTACCTCCTAACTAACTAGTAACAGAATTAGTTAGATCTAACAATCTTTAACAACCTTCTAACAGAATCTGTTAAGTCCTTTTAACTACTATATTAACCCTTACATTCAGCATCAAGTAATACACTATATCAAAAGCCACGGAGAGTTTGTGAGAATTGTTCTCACTAAGCAGTCAAGTAATATACGGATACTTATTTTCATCACTGCTCTTCCTCTTGGGTTATCTTGCACTTGGAAGAAATAATAGAAAAAGGAATAATTACAGTGATAATTTGAATGAGCATGAAGAGATTAATAAATAAAAATTATTTTTATCTTTTGAGTTGTTCTGATAGATCGATTGCTCAAGATCTTTGGTCTTTGTCCGTACCCGATGAAAAAAATAGGATCATTCCTTATGAACTTGTTGAAAATGATTTTTATCAGTCCATGGCCTATTAGAATAGGATGCTTTGGTGGGATCTTCACAGATAGAAAAGAGATTGCAGTCAGTTTGATAATGATTGAGTGACATTACTTCTTTGGCCCAGATCGAGGAATCCCTTAAATATGATACAAAAGGGCTCTTTGTCTATCGTTGATATCTATGGAAAATAGGAATCGAAGTTTGAAAAATGGGAGGGAGAAGGAGCCCTTGACTCGAAGAAAGATTTATTCAATCACATAGTTTGAGTTCCTAGAATATGGCACCCTTGGGGCTTTCTATTTATAATGAAGAGGATGAGCTTCATGAGAATGATTCGGGTTTTGCAGAACGGAACCAACAGTGCCAAATACTAGATAAATCTTCCAAAGAACTAGGCCTTTTTCGTATAAGAAATTTTGCAGGCAAGTGGTTGTTGTCTCAGATGTTGCTGAAACTATTCAGCAGTTTTAGAGTCAACATGCTGCTGAGCAGGTTTCTCTCTATAAGAAGTGATTCTAGTTTTGTAAGTGTTGGATAAGAGTTGTTCCATATTCCTACTTTTGGTTTGATACTTCTTTTAATTCTTGATTTCTGAGTGCTTGAAGTTAACTGTGGAGTTTTTGTAACACCCCAACTTTATTTTAACTAAGATTGAGTCATCCTTCACATGACATGCGTTCTTAATTGATAATTTTTAATTGAGCATAGATGTTAAAGTTAATTCCTTAGAGTGTGAATCGAATTGGAGAATCGAATTGGAGATGATAAAAAGATCTTTTACATCAAGTCAAGTCCAAAGAATTTCTACCGACTAAGTTTTTGTATGAGTTGATAGAAGGGTCAACTTCAAATGACCATATCTCCTAAAGTATAATGAGTTAGGTGACCCATAATACATCAAATTAAAGATCTTTAAATTAGCTTTCCAACTCATCTTATTTCACCTTAATCAAAGTTTGGAGTAGAACATTATGACCATTTTACTGGAGACTTGCAGAGCTATCTAAAGAGCCGCAACAACTCCGCGTTGTGGACATACCGCAACCCTTTTCTGGATAAGCCAAGTGACGTCCCTTTATTTTATTTTGGAGGTACTTTTATCCTAAAACCTTTGGGTCTATTTAAGGTTCCAAAACGCATAAAATTTTAGTTTTCATAATTAAAACCCTCTCCTTCACGCCTAAACATAAATGCTCAAGAATCATCAAGAAAGTCATCAAGTTAGGATTAACTTTCAAGATTCATCATCAAGGGTTTTAAGAAAATGAATTCAAGAGTCCCGAGAAAGGATTTCTTGATCCTTCTTTTCATGAATTAGAGTTCTTCATCAAGAACCCTAAAGATTCTAAGTCAAGAATTCAAGAATCAAAGAGAAGCCTTCAAAACTATGTCTTTTCAAGTTCTTCTACTCTAAAAGAACTACCGAGATCGAGGATTTTCTCCAAGAAATTGAGTATTCATCAAATTTCGATTGTAATATCAACTTTCCAGGTATGTAAGGCTAAACTAAAAGCATGGGATTATTCTCTCATGTGCCCCATATAGGTCATAGATGAGTTGATGGTTGAAGAGTCTGTATGCATGAATATTTGAGAGTTTTTATTGAAAAATTGATTTGAAATTACATGTTTTTTATGTTGATGATCATCATACTACTTGTTTTCTTGAAGTTAACATTTTTCATGAGATTTTGCATAACCCTACATGATTATTTGAAAAGCATGCATAATGAACTTAAGGGGATGAGTCTAGAGCCTTGACGATGATGATGTCTGTGATGTTGTGATCGTGTTTTAAGTTGATGAGAGTCTTAATGATGATGTCGATGAGAATGATGTTCATGAGTCTTAAAACTTGAAACTAAATTCTAAAAAGAGTATTTCGAGTCCATGATGTTGATGTTGATGTTAATGAGACGAGTTAATATTGATATTGAGGTACTATGTCCCTATGGGATTAATGATGATGTATTACGTCCCTATGAGACTGATGATGCTGATGATGATGTATTATATCCATATGGGACTAATGATGATGATATTTTATGAGCATGTCGAGTTCTGGGAGGTGTATTGAGCACCGGAATGGGTGAGAGTGAGTCTCACTTGAACCCATTAACTACGTGGCCTACATAGGAAGAGAGGATTGAACTGCAATGCGGATGGCTCCTCTCTTGTCCTGAAAGAGGACTAAGGTTTTTTTTCTTGTGGATCCAGTGAGGTTGATATCCTTTACCCCAGGAAGGGTACTGGATGGATGTGGCAACGGTATCACTTCGTTATATCATCACTGGCTCATAGGTAATGGTTGTCGGTTAGAGAAACTCCCAGTGAGGTCTTACTTGCTAGTACTCTGATGTTGATGTTGATGTGATGGTATGAGTCGAGTTCCCTTGAGTTGAGTCGAGTTCTCTTGAGTTGAGTCGAGTTTCCTTGAGTTGAGTTGAGTTGAGTCATGTTTCCTTGAGTTGAGTCGAGTTTCCTTGAGTTGAGTTGAGTCGAGTTTCCTTGAGATGAGTCTGATGTATTGATGATATTGAGGTGAGATGTTGATGAGTCATTTGTCTACTCTTTATTCTTGCCTTAGATAGACATTTGACATCCTGATGGAGTATGATGTTGAGTTGATGTTATTCCTATATTATTCTACCTGTTTCTTATCCATTCAGCTATTTTACATTCCACATACTGATATCTCCTTCTGGGACTGCATCATTTTATGATGCAGAGGTAGGTATTAGAGATCATTGACAGGCGCTTCGTTGAGGATCTATTCGCATTCAGCTGATCAGTGAGACCTCCTTGTTTTCGTAGGATTTCCATGTTATTATCATCTAGCTTGAGTAGTACTTTATTTTCCTTGAGTTAGGTACCCATGGCCTGTCATGGTACCATCTAGATTTTTGAGTTTTTGGCTTCATAAACATTGAGTAGAGGATGTTATGTATTATTTTTCCAACTCTTCATTATTGGAAATTAACTTTTTATATAAAGACTTGATTACTTTAATTAAATTACAGTCTTTTCCTTGAGGATGTTCCTTCCGCTGTTGAGTATGAGGTTACAATGAGGCCAAGTGGTTTGCTTGGGGGCTAGCAATAGTCTTTGAGTGCCGGCCACGCCAAGGATACCCCTCCCGGGGTGTGACAATTTTGCTATTATTGAGTGCAATAGTATGTTATGTACATTTAGAGCAGTGACTATTTTGTGGAGATCTAATGAAGAAATTGTCTATAATTCTAGTTTGAAGCCAACTTCGAGTGCACTGAATTTTGTTAACATCCCTGCTATAATGAGTATCTATATTATCCGTCCGAATAGCTCGTCACTACTACAAAATGTGTGTATTGCTATGAAATGTAAGCTATGAATTCAAAAATTGTAGCTATTACTTGATAATAGCCACAAAATTTTAAATTTCATGGCTATCTACAAATTCGTAAATATTCTTAGCCACGACAACTAAATTGACGATGCTAATTCTTTGTTCTCGCTATAATTATTAATAATCATAATAGTTGCCTAAATAGCTACAACTTTATTGCTACGATAAAAGTTTATAACTGATCATATGTTTTTACTACGCAATAAAACTTATTGTAGCAATAGTAACCTTTTAGCCACGAGAAATTGTTTGAAACAAAATATTATAGCTAAGTAAAATATTTTGCTTCCAGTTATAAAGACTTGTGGCAATAGTTAAATGCTATAGCCACCTATTTTTTCTATTGTAAATTTTTGTAGCTAATTATTAATTTTTTTCATGGGTTAAAAAAGTATTATAGCAATAGTAACATTTTAGCCACAATAACTTATTTGAAATAAAATGTTATAGCTAAACACTTTTTTTGGTTTTGAGTAATTAAAAATATGGCAATAATTAAATGATATAGTCATAATTTTTTTGCTTTGATAAAATTTCGTAGCTAATTATTAATTTAAGCTATGAGTTAAAATTTATTATAGCAATAATAATCTTGAGCCATGATAAATTATTTGAAATAAATTAGTGTAGCTAAACAAATATTTTTGCTTCAATTAATTGAACATGGTGGCAATAGTTAATAATATAACCATAGACTTTTTTTTTTCTATTCTAAATTTTTATAGCTAATTTTTAATTTTTGTCATGAGTTAAAACTTCTTATAGCAATGATAACCGTTTAGCTACAACGAATTATTTGACATAAAATAATAATACTGAATAAATATTTTTTTGCTTTGTATTATAATAAATTCTGATAGCAGTTGGCTTAATAACTACAATTATTTATCACGATGAAATGATATACCCATAAATTTATTGTTGAGATAAAATTCATAGGTAATCATTAAATTTCACGAATTAAATTATATTTATAAAAATAGTAATATTTTAGCCAAGTAATTGTTTTTACAATTAAACTTATTATAACAATAGTACTAATATAATCACAATAAAATAGTTATAACAAATTTGTATAGTAAAATAAATATTTATAGAATTTTGTATGTATATGTGTTATCTAAGAGATTTATAATAATTTGATAGACATATTTACTTGCGCAAATAAATTTTTACATGGTATTATAAAATCAAGTATTCATCAAAATACTAGTTAAATTGAAGATAAATTCATAAAATAAGTTTTAAAAATTAAATTAAAGAAATAATTTTTATTATAAAATAACACAATATAAGATAGTATAATTATTATGTGTTCTTGTCTCTTGGACCTCTTCTATCGAGCAATATCTTTATTGAGTTAGTATAATTAAAGATGTACATATCTTTCTATTCGATTCTTTTAAGATTTTAGTTATAAACTATAAATATAATTTGAACCAATTCTACAAGATTTTAATTATAATTTTAAATTTAATACAAATAAATAGGAGGTTATATATAATCAATTTTGACTAATAAATATATCAAATTTAAATAAATTTAACTTCACTGATTATCCCAATTTTATCTTGATCATATTTCCAAATTAATTATTATTTAACTGGAACATATTCTATCAAAACAACACCTATACATTTTGATGTAATTATCTAAAGGTGTTCATAATTGGATTTTATTCAATTTTATAGGCATATTTGTAGGTTTTAAATACAATTTAAATAAATAATTATTATATCTAATAACTTTTGATTAAAAATCACTGTTTGGCTAAGATCCTTGATTAACTAAAAAATATTTTTTTAAAAATTTTAAATTTTAAAAATTTAAATTTTTTACTTCACCCCTTGCCCCCATTCCCCGGCACCCGCGACCCCAAACCCCATACAAAAAAATATCAAATTTTATTTTTTTAAAAAAATAAATTTTAAAATTTTCAATTTTATACTCCAACCCCCAGCCCCCCACCCTCTACAAAAAATATTTAAAATTTATTTTTAATGTTTTTTTTTTTTGAATTTTGAATACTTCAATTTTTTACTCCACTCCACTCCACCCCCTACCCTCCACCCCCATAAAAAAAAGAATTTAAATATTTATTTTTAAAAAGTATTTCAAATTATGAAATATTTTCATGTCAGAAACTATTTTCCTAAAAATATTTTCTACTTTCTAGCTAAAAATAATTTTTTTCCTAAAAATTATTTTCATTCACTAACCAAACAATAGAAATTATTTTTCAAAAGATATTTTCCACTCACCAACTAAACATGTGAAAATGAGTTAGAAATCAACTTATTTTTCAAGAATACATTTTCCACGAAAAACATTTTCCACCATACCAAACACACCCTTAGTGTATTTAGGTGTACTGAAATTTTCAATTAGTAGGTATATTTTTTTAAAAACATTATAGCTAAAGAACTACATACATTTTCATTTCCATAGCAAATGAAAGAAAATCTTTTGCTACAATTTATATCTTGTGACAAAAAAATATATAGTTTTAGCTATGAAATTTGGAAATGATAGCTAAACATATATTCCTTTAATAGCTACATATAAAAATATGGCTAAAAAAATTCACTTTTCTTAGCAAATATAGATCGTTTAGTTATAGTACTATATATTTCCTAGCTATGGGTATGGATTCTTAGCTACAATATGAAAATATTTGTGATAAATACTTTAATTTATAGCTATGAAATTTTTAATTCATAACGAAATATGAGTACTGTTACCACGAGATTAAATTATACAAATAGCCATAAAATTTGAATTTACATGGCGGATAGATTATTTTTTTTTTTTGGCTACAATACAACATCTCGTGGCAACAATATGAAGATAGCTACAAATGTTATTTGTCGTGGCACAAGAATAAAATCATTTGCTATGAGTATATTATTCATGGCAGTAACTTTTTACCATTATAGCTACAACACTATTTATTTTGTAGCAATAGCATAAGTCTTTAGTCATAGTGTAACAACCTAGCCCAACACTGTGAAGTATTGTCCGCTCTTGGGCCTAGCCCATCACGGATTTGTCCCTTTGGGCTCACCCCAAAAGGTGTCTCACAGTATGTAGACCAGTCTTTTTACTTATTTACCTAGCATCTCTCCTGTTTTTTGCCGATGTGGGATATCTCATCTCAAGATGGGTTGTTACATACACCTCCTCTATGGACTCAGGGTCCTCGCTGAGGTTTGCCCAACTGCATGAGATTCGCTTAGAGTCAGCACTGAGGTTTGCTCCGTCTAACCGGGATTCGTCTAAACTTAGTTGAACTCTAGCCCCACATCGACAAGGCTGACACAGGAGTGACTCTGATACCATCTGTAACGACCTGGCACAACACTGTGAAGTATTGTCCGCTCTTAGGCCTAGCCCATCACGGATTTGTCCCTTTGGGCTCACCCCAAAAGGCGCCTCACAGTATGTGGACTAGTCTTTTTACTTATATACCCAATATTTCTCTTGTGTTTTACCGATGTGGAACATCTCATCTCAAGATGGGCTGTTACATATAGACCACGTAAAGTCCATAGCTAACTATTAACCACGCTACATCTTGCTATGGATACTACAAAAAAAATAATGTAAGCTATAGTGTTTAACTATGAAAAATTTCATATTTAGCTATAATAAATTTTGTAGCAATGTATGTCTTTTTTGTGTTTTTAATCCATTGTAAATATTGATCAGTAGAATATTTTATCCACTTTTGTTTAACCTGTTTTCGACCAACTCATATCCGACTCAACCCCCTTGTTTTGCCACTCCTCACATTGATCTCTTGCTTCAAAATGACTAAGGGGGTGTTTGGATAAGTTTTTTTTAAGTGACTTAAAAGTCAAAAGTAGATTTGTTTTGACTAAAATAGAGTGCTCACTTCTAAAAATTAAAAAGTATTTAAAAGCTAAAAGCACCTATAAATAAGTCTATCCAAACACCAAACACCCTCTAAAGGCAAATATGCCCATTTCCTCCGAGGTTTCTCCTGCTTCCATTTTGCTGCAATGCTGTTATTGTTAGTACAGATGTTTATGGACATAAATATAATTTTATGAACTTCCAATGTTGTTTGTAGATCGTGGATTAGAATACTTTTTTCTTGTATACTTTTAACATAGGCTGAAGGGGAGCTTTGGAGTAACTGGTAAAGTTGTTGCCATGTGATCAGGAGGTCACGGGTTCAAGCCTTGAAAACAGCCTCTGGCAGAAATGCAAGGTAAGACTGCGTACAATAGACCCTTGTGGTCGGGCCCTTCCCCGAACCCTGCACATAGCGGGAGCTTTAATGCACCGGACTTGAAAAAAAAGAAGTTTCAATATAGGCTAGCAGTGATGTACTTAATGATGAACATAAGATCCCCAATTGAATATTTTTTCCCCTTGCAACCCTCATCTTTGAGTTCTTGATATGGAGATTTTTCTCAATTGCCTGTTTTCATAAAGAAGAAGGAGAAGTTTGGTGATTTATGTTAGTAATTTCTAATTTTATGGACTCACATATTAATATATTATACATAGACATGTTATCATTAAAGAAACTCATTATATGATCTAATAAAGTATTAAATAAAGTTTTGGGCTTTAAGAGTAAATACCTATTAATATTGATTTATTTTTAATAAACTTAAGAACTCATGGACCTTTTCTTAAGTTGATGGAGACTTATTGGAAAATGTACCTTTTCAATATGAAAAGGCATTAATAAGTATGGTTCTTAAAGTTGAAGTACGTTCTTCTCTTTTTTTCTCCATCTCAGACAAAGAATATTTCAGAGAATTATCTTCAAAGATTAGAAGATCCTATTTTTCTTAAATCAGGTTATTACGATAGAACAAGGTCAGTTGTTGATGTTCATGTCTAGTGATTTACTTGTGATCTTGAGTAAATTCTTTAAGTTTTCTAACAAGTGGTATCAGCACATGATTAAGTTAGATCATTAGATGTGTTTTTTGATATTTTAGAATAAAAAATAAAATACTCTGTTCTCTACAAATTGAACAAAGCTTTCATATTTTTAAGCACGTAAGATTTTTATTTCTCAAAGTGTGACTAAGAAATATTTTGGAATGAAAAGTTTTGTACCTTACTGTTAATAGCAAGGGTAGTGTTATTTTTTTATTGTTTTTAGACCATCAAAGAAACTCTTAAATAGAAGCTTATTTTTCGTTCTCACTTTTGCATGAAGCGACACTTGATTTAAATACTTCTCCAGACTATTTTTATGGCAACCTTTTGCCATATAATAACAATTTTATGGGGGGATATATTATTTTGTATCCATTGTTACGTCATAGATCCTATATATAAATTTTTTTTTAATTATCTGCTAAGTCAAACTTCATATGGATGTAGAAAATATTTCTTTATTATTTTTCTCTTGCAATTCACCATTTCTTTTGATTTTCTTTTAATTGGAGGATCTGTTTTTCTTTTCCTTCATATTTTATTTTTCTGAAATTATTTATTTATGTTTCTGGTTTGTAAGTGAATAAGTTAAAAATAATGTTTTTTCAAAGTAATTGAAAGGCCCCAGATTTCGACGTCACTTTGAGGCTCACAGACTTGCCCCGAAAGCTGTCAGGCATCACCCCACAGAAGGGCCTACACGGCCCGTGTGACTCTACTTCTGCAAGATTAATACTCCTTCCGTTTTAATTTTTGTGTTTAAGTTGACTAGGCAATAAGTTTAAAGAATATAACAGAGTATTAGAAATACCCTTTTGAGTCCAATGGTCTTAAACACGGTTAAAATAGAAAGGGGAAACGTTGAAAATTGAAGTAAGTATAAAAGAAGACATTTTGTTGAGAAGGTTAACAAGCACAAGCTGATCCTAAACCAAGTTAATTAGATATTATGTGTAGTTAAGTGTTAGTTAAAGTTTGTTAATTAGTAGTTAAGAGTTAGTTACATTGACAGCTGTCAATGTAACTATCTCTATATAAAAGCATTGTATTCTCTCTGTATGGACTATGAATGTATAACAACCTCTCTCCTTTCTTCTCTCTACTGGTTCCTTTCTCTTTTCATCCTAATCTAGAAGGGATATTCATAGAATCTTACATGGTATCAGAGACACGATTCTAATGCGTGGATTCAGCTTAAGAAGAAGCTGAAATTAGAAGAAGAAGAAGAAGAAGTCGAAACTTGAGTTTGGAGAAGTTGAAATTCGAAGCTAGGAGAAGCTAAATTTCGACAAAGCTCAATTGAAATTAGAAGAAGAAGCTGGGATTGAAGCTTGGAGAAGGTGAAATTCGAGCTAGAAGAAGCTGAATTTCAACGAAGCTCAGTCAAAATTTCAATCTGAAAATGGCGACTACAGATAATGTTCATGCAGTCCCAAATTCGTCGACCTCGAGAAGCCCAGGCCAAATTGAAATAGATCACAACCACCCTCTATACCTATATCCCACCGATACCCCAGGTAGCTCACTAATTTCTGTTCAATTAGTTGGATCTGAAAACTATGCTCTCTGGAGTCGTTCTATGACTATTGGTCTGTTAGGGAAGAGTAAATTAGGGTTCGTTGATGGTAGATACACCAAGGATAAGTTTGATGACTCATTGCATGAGCAATGGGAGAAAGTACATGCAGTGGTGTTATCTTGGATTATGAACTCTGTTGGTAAGGATTTGCTAAGTAGTATTATCTACGCCTCAAATGCACACAAGGTATGGTTGGATCTGAAAGAGAGATTTGACACTGTAAGTGGATCGAGAATATTCTTTCTTCATAGAGAAATTGCTACTCTAACACAAGGAACCATGGCTGTATCTGAATATTTCTCAAAGATGAGAAACTTGTGGGATGAATTTGATGCATTGATGCCTTGTCCAGGCTGCAACTGTCCTGAATCTCGAAGTTATGCTCAGCACCATGGATATCAGCGGTTGTTACAGTTTTTAATGGGACTAAATGAGACTTATGTTCAGTGTCGAAGTCAGATCCTTATGATGTCCCCCATTCCCACCTTAAATAAAGCTTACTCAATGATTGTTGATCAGGAAAGTCAAAGGGCTATTGCCAATGTGACATCCTTGATAGGTGATTCTCTGGAAAATGTTGCATATTTCAGCCAAAAAGGAGGCCCTGGTCCAATCTATAAAGGAAAAGGAGTTATTGGATCTCAAACTAACAACAACTCAAGTGGTATCCTTAGTTCTCAAGGAAATTACAGCAATAAAACTGGACCTGTCAGCAACTATAGGTCTCAGAAGAAGGTGCCTGTGGTGTGTGAACATTGTGGGTATAATGGTCATACCAAGGACAACTGTTACAAGATCATTGGTTATCCTCAAGATTGGCCAAAAAACAAGAAGAAAGGAGGTGTTCAATTTGCCAATCTAGCAAAAGATAGTAAAGACAATTCCAGCTATAATCCTCAGCAGGGACAACTATCACCCTACTTCACTCAAGAACAGTATCAACAAATAATCCAGCTGCTAAATAAAGGCAATGAAGGTAGTAATAATAATCCAACAGCAAATGCAAGTAATGTGACCTATCTTAATGCTAATTCTATTCATCCTAAGTGGATAGTAGACACAGGTGCCACTAATCACATGACTTCTAGACCAGAGCTGCTACATGATCATGAAAAGGTCCAGAAATATAAAAACAACTGTGTTCATCTACCCACAGGAGGTGAAGCACAAGTTACTCATACTGGTAAAACACATATATGGAAGGATCAACTAATATCAAATGTGTTATTTCTTCCTGAGTTTAAGTGTAACCTACTGTCAGTCTCTAAACTAACCAAGGAGTTACAGTGTTCAGTGGATTTTTTTCCTGACTTCTGTATATTCCAGGATCTTTGCACTGGCTTGATGAAGGGGATTGGTAAGGAAGAACAAGGGTTGTATATTCTCAAAGGTAACACTCCTACTCCTAGTCACTCTTCTTGCTGCACAGTGAACCATGTTGATCACACCAAATCATCTACTCTTTGGCATAGGAGACTGGGGCATGCTCCTCTAGACATTCTTAGAAGACACACCACTCTTCAACAACTCAATCCAGAAGACCACAAATGCACTGTGTGTCCTCTTGTCAAACATACAAAATTACCCTTTTCTATCAGTATTTCTAGTACTAAATCTTTGTTTGAGTTGTTACATTGTGATGTTTGGGGTCCCTATAGAATACCTACTCACAATAATAAGAGATTCTTTGTCACAATTGTAGATGACTATTCTAGATTTACTTGGTTGTTTCTTATCAATTCTAAATCTAAAGTACTTGTAACTCTCAAACACTTCCTTACAAGAATAAAAAATCTATTTTCTACATCTGTCAAGGTCATCAGAACAGATAATGGGAGTGAATTTCTTAGTACTGATTTTCAGTCTCTTATGTCTATCCTTGGTATCACACATCAAACATCTTGTGTATATACTCCTCAACAAAATGGAGTTGTAGAAAGAAAACACAGAACTATCCTACAAGTGGCTAGAGCACTTAGGTTTCAAGCTGGTGTTCCCTTAAGATTCTGGGGGGAATGTGTAAGTACTGATGTATATATCATCAACAGAACACCATCCAAAGTTCTCAATTTCCTATCTCCCTATGAACTTCTGTTTCAACACCCACCCTCACTTAATCACCTTAAAGTGTTTGGCTGTCTAGCTTATGCTTCAAACCCAAAAATTTTAGACAAATTTTCTCCTAAAGCAACCCCAAATGTATTCATGGGCTACTCATTAAATCAAAAGGGCTATATTTTGTATGATATACATTCAAAGTCTTTTTGTGTAAATAGAAATGTTGTGTTCATGGAATCTACATTTCCTTTTCTACATGTTAAATCTGCTGGAACTCCTCTCTTTCCAGTACTTGATCTTTGTTTTTCAGATGCTCCTGTACTTCAGTTTTCAACTTCATCTACTGATGCTACTCAGATCACTGATTCTCTTAATTCTTCTAGTGACATTCCTACTCAGTCACTCACAGTACCTGCCCCAACATCCATTATTCCTAGAAGATCATCTAGAATCAAGCATCCTCCTATATAGATGCATGATTTTGTCACTCCTGTTACTCACTCATGTTCATATCCCATATCTTCCTACATTACATATTCCAATCTTAAACCTGCCTATCAATAAACTCTAGCAGCCTATTCTTCTATATCAGAACCATCTTCATTTCACCAAGCCTCTCAAGATCCATTATGGATAAAGGCAATGCAGTCAGAGATCACTGCTCTAGAAGATAATAACACTTGGACAATAGTTGATCTTCCAGTTGGTAAATCTCCTATTGGATGCAGATGGGTTTACAAGATAAAATATAAAGCTACAGGGGAAATTGAAAGGTTTAAAGCCAGACTTGTGGCTAAAGGGTATAATCAGAAAGCTGGGTTGGATTATTCTAAGACTTTCTCACCAGTAGCTAAAATGGTAACTGTCAGAACACTAATAGCACTTGCAGCATCTTGTAATTGGTCTATTTTTCAGATGGATGTACATAATGCCTTTCTCAATGGTGACTTACTTGAGGAAGTGTATATGACTATTCCTGAAGGGTTTGCTAGACAGGGGGAGAATTATAAGGTCTGCAAACTTAACAAGTCACTTTATGGATTGAAACAAGCTCCTAGGCAGTGGAACAAAAAATTAACTGATGCTCTACTTCAGATGGGCTTCAATCAAAGCCATTATGATTACTCCTTTTTTACAAAGTCTGCTGGCAAAGAAAGGGTGATGGTACTAGTGTATGTAGATGATCTACTTGTGACTGGTAGCAGTCCAGAAATGATAAGTCAAACAAGGAATGATCTACAACAACAATTCAAAATGAAAGACCTTGGAGAGTTAAAGTTCTTTTTAGGTGTTAAAGTTGCAAGATCACAAAATGGAATCATAATGTGTCAAAGAAAGTATGCTTTGAAGTTAGTATCTGAGGCTGGTTTAAGTGGAGCAAAACCTGCTACAACACCAATTGATGTGAGTCAGAAGTTAACCTCAGTTGAATATGATGAATGTTTTCCAAACAAAGAAGCTGCTGAAGATGAAATAATCAGAGACTCATCAGTATACCAGAGACTAGTTGGAAGATTATTATATTTGACCATGACCAGGCCAGACATAGCCTTTGTAGTTCAAATATTGAGTCAATACATGCACAAACCAAAAAAATCACATATGGAGGCAGCACTGAGAGTTGTAAGGTACATAAAAGGAACACCTGGTATAGGGTTGTTCATGCCTGCTAATAGTACAAGTCAGTTACTAGCTCATTGTGATTCTGATTGGGGAGCCTGTATGGAAACAAGAAGATCAGTAACAGGTTATGTTGTGAAATTTGGTGGAGCACTTGTGTCTTGGAAGTCAAAGAAGCAAGAAACTATATCAAGAAGCTCAGCTGAGGCTGAGTTTAGGAGTATGGCAGCTTGTACTGCAGAGATTATATGGTTTACAGGACTACTAAAAGAGATGGGAGTAAGAGTTCAGCAACCAATTGAGATTGTCTGTGATAGCAAAGCTGCAATCCAGATTGCAGCAAATCCCATTTTTCATGAGAGAACAAAACACATTGATATAGATTGTCATTTTGTGAGGGAAAAAATCAGCCAAGGCCTTATCAAAACCAGTCATGTGTCAACCAAGGATCAAGTGGCTGACATACTTACAAAGGGCTTAGGAAGGACTGCACATGAGTATCTTCTAAGCAAACTTGGACTCAAGAATCTCTTTAAACCATCAGCTTGAGGGGGAGTGTTGAGAAGGTTAACAAGCACAAGCTGATCCTAAACCAAGTTAATTAGATATTATGTGTAGTTAAGTGTTAGTTAAAGTTAGTTAATTAGTAGTTAAAAGTTAGTTATATTGACAGCTGTCAATGTAACTATCTCTATATAAAAGCATTGTATTCTCTCTGTATGGACTATGAATGTATAACAGCCTCTCTCCTTTCTTCTCTCTACTGGTTCCTTTCTCTTTTCATCCTAATCTAGAAGGGATATTCACAGAATCTTACACATTTTTTGAAGGAAATTTACAGAAATTGAATAGTAAAATCATTCACAGCTTGCTAAGATAAATCATTCCTTACTCCCATCTACTATTTGATTAAAGTATGTGTTTTGTAATTATTGTTTTTGTGGGTTCCTCCCTGTTTTGTTATGCAGAAAAAGTATACATGGATGATATAGAAGATATCTTAAATGAGTTCATGTTATCTCTAAATACTGAAGTAGATGATGGCAGCGTTGAAGAGGTACAGTACCAACTTCCTGTTAGTGTAATTTGTATAATGTTTGTTGGCTTTTTGGCTGTTAGCCTACCTTAAAATATTGTTAGGAATGATTTCTTGTAGACAGGGATTTAAGTGGAACAGTTTTTTTATTTATATATATAGTTTTTTTCGTGAATATTATGAATTCCCGTGTTTGAACTTGGATATTTCATCTTTTTTATTAGTTTAATATAACTTATTTGCAGGTGGAAGTTTGAACAATAAAAGAGAAGGAATGTATTGATGTTCTGCCTATCGCTGTTCAGTATTTTAGTTCTTCGGAAAAGTATGCTCATCCAATGAGAAATTTTGAATTATGGAGTTTTGCTTTGTAGGTTAGAAGATTGAGGCTCTAATCTCTCTCTCTCTCAAAAAAAGAGGAGAATAGATTGAGGCTTTAAAAATGTAGGCTGGCCTCTCCCTCCTCAAGTGGCTTTCCATGGTTCAATTCCTCATAAGGAGCAATCTGTGGATATTGAATTATCTGTTCAATCAATCACAATTCTAGATGAAATTTATTGGGTCGAAGGTCCATATACAGTTTTAGAAACTTGTGTTATCAAGAATTTCTTGGCGCTGAACATTCTTGCTTTTAGAGTCTTGGTTATGTTGAACAGGTGATGTTAGAAGCGCCAAGACCTTTTTGTCCCAAATCAATCAATAAATTAATTATTCCTCTATCTTGGACAAAATTTGGGGTCAATTATATGAATCATTTGTAATTGCTCTGCCCTATTTAGACCTAAGTTATCAAATAATATCTTGCTTTCAAATTTTTTTTCTTCAGTTTGATTGATCATGCATTTCTGTAAGGTTGTAGTGTCAAATATGTTGTATGCTTCTATAGCAAGTAATATTTGTGATCTCTGTCAGGTAGCAGAAAAATTAATGTATATGCATGAAGAGTGTCTGGAAGGGAATTTCAATTCAATCAAGGTGCTAAGAGAAACAAATGTTGGGAGGAGACCTGCTGCTTATGTCAGACAAGTAAGCATCCGTTTTTATAGGCGTACGGTCTGCTGTATCCTATCATATGCATAACAAATAGTAATAAAGAATAACTTAATGCTGAGTGAGTCATTTGTCTAGAAGTATTTTAGGCCTTAACTCGTATTCATTAGAAATGAAGTTTGGGCATATCAGGTACTTGTCAAAAGTTAGCTGTATGAGTTGAAGGTTTGTGGATTGTGTACTTGTGTTTCTCGTTCTAAGGAATAGGAACTTGAGAAGAACTAAAAGAGAACCTTCTAGATATTTAACCACTTTGTAACATTACGAGGACAGTGCTGGATATCCTCATTCTCACATATGAAAATGGTTGTTAGGAAGTGCATGTTACCTAACATGGTAGTATATCGATCAATCAACTACTTTTGGACCCCAAATTAGTAAGGGTTCATTCTATGTATTTCTATCTGATAAGTCAGCTGCTCATTTTATTAATGTAAACCAACAGTAGGAAATGTTGAATATGTACAGTGCGCAAGAGGCAAAAAATTCAGCTCCATATCTTATCCCACTAAAGAACTGTGGGCCCTTCAGGGTGGCTCAAGGGGTTGGGCTTGGGATTTCCGTGGAGTGACACCTGGGAGGTGTGGGGGTAAACGGGCCACAACATGGTCCGTGCAAAGCCACATGGTCTGTGTGCCCCTCCGTTTAGACGTGCGGTGTGGAGGATCGCCTGTACACGGACAGGGTCACGGACCGTGTGACTATAGACGGTCCGTGTACCGGTCTGTAAGGTGATACTTAGTCCGAAAAATTTTGCCTCCGAAAACTTTTAAGTCAAGGGCCACGGCATAGTAAACAGTCCGTGTGACCCCAGATGGACCGTTTACCGGTCCGTATGCCTCAGACGGGCCAATTTATGGTCCGTTTCATTAATGACATTTTTGTAATATTGGGTACCCCAAACGAAAATTTTGTCATTTCCCAACCCTCCTGAGCCCCCTATATAAGTTGATCACTCCCATTTTCAGCCATTTTCACTTCATTTCTCCTCCTCTCTCTAAATCCTCCTTCAAGACTTCCAACCTCTCTCTAGGATCATTCAAACTAAGGTTCACAATTTGAAGTCTCTTTCTCCTCAATTAGTGTCTTCAACATGTATGTGGGTGTTGATTCTTGGTTCCTTTCAACCAAGAAGACCCAAGTTCTTCTCAAACTATTTTATACACTTGTCTACTTAAAATGTTAAGATTCTACTACTTGATCTTGATATTTTAAACCATGCATGTGCTATTTAATATTCCGAATTTTGAGTTATGTTAAGTTTATTTATGATGAACTACTTAGATTATGGAACTACGGACATGCATGTCCCTTTTGAAGATGTTATTTTGCATGGGTGATCTATACTATATTTTCATATGAATTTTTATTAAGACTTTCTTAGTCTTTACAATATATTGCTAATTTTGGAAATACTCTGCATTACCCATGCCATCCCTACGCCATGCATTGCATCACATTCATGACATTGATACATGGAAATTTTAGAAATGTGGGGTTATGACCAATTTTGTCCTAAAAATGAATTATGGTATGATTTTTGGTAAGACATGGGATATGACAAGAAGGTGATCACCGGTATGTCTATGACTATGGCTCTTTGAGAATTTTGGATCCTTGCACCATTTTGGTATATGTGTAGATGAGTTATTCTTTGCATGAATATTATGATCATAATCTTGTGATTTGACATTTGAGCCTACTTGTACAATTAACATTTTCAAATGGATATTTTACCCTCTTGAAAGCATAAGTGTATATATATATATATATATATATATATATATATAGGTATTCTTGTGGGATGTGTATGACTTAGCACTGATGGATTGGGGGCGTTAGGGATATCCCCGAGGTCCCTCTCTCTTTTCTTGAACTATGTGCCAACATAGGAATGTTGCCATTATCGAAATGGGGTTGCCCGTAAGGAATGGCTATTCGTTATTTACGTTATGATATGATTATGAAAAACCCTTCCGAAATGGGGTTGCCCGTAAGGAAGGTGTCAATCCACCGAAATGGGGTTGCCCGTAAGGTGTGATGTAGATTATCTTGGCAAGTAATCCTCTCCCAACCGATAAGAGGTCCTAATCGACCCAATTCATGTAATAGCTCGCATGGATTCGGTTTGTCGGTTATAGTCCATCCCCATTATATAGGAGCATTATCGCATTTCATGCATTACGATTCTCATGGCATCTTTTATATTCGAATTCTTTGTTATATGATCTTTGTATATTATGTGCCCTTGTCATCTATCTCGATATGCAGGTTTGGTAAGTTACATGCATTGCATGCCTGCATACTTAGTATATTCAAAAGTACTAACACATACTTTATGCCTACATGATTTTACCATGTAGGGGCCGAGCAGTTTGATTATCAGCCGCAGGACGAATAGTCCTTCTTTGAAGATACTTTGTGGTGAGCCCTATCTTCCAAGGGCAAGCTTTTGATTCTTGTGTCCATTATATATATTATTTTTTTAGGGTGAGCCGGAACTTGTCCTCACCTCCGTTCCTTAACTAGAGGCATACATTCAGCATCTTTGTAAAAACCTTGTTATTTTTTTAAATTAGAGAAATGCTCTTTTTGGACTTGAATCTCCGTTGTTTATTTAGTTGTTTTTAATAACTCTGAGATTTTGAGGCTTGTTTGGGGACTCTCGGGTCCCCATTCGCCGTGTCACATCTATGCACTGACCCCAGTTCGTGACAAAAGGTGGTATTAGAGCCCTAGGTTTATAACGGTCCTTGGAGCCCAACGTGCCGCGTTGAGTAGAGTCCTATTCATGGGTGTGAAGTGCAACATACCTATGAGTGGAAGGCTACGAAGACGTATTAGGAAATTTCTCCTTTCTTCGTGTCTTGTATTATGCTGTGACTGGTTTAGGAATTTCCTTACTTATTGGTGTCATTGATCCCTTTCAGTAAATGCCTCGAGGAGGACCTGCACTACCTAGGCCGGCTTCGGCTGCGGAAGATCAAGCCCCTCACGAGCCTATGGAGGAGCCTATCTCTAACGGGGAATTCCATACTGCTTTCGCTATGCTCGCACAGGTGGTGACGACTCAGGAAAGGCAAGCCAATTTGCCACGGGACCCTACACCCGCTTCTATTGTGAGGGATTTCACTCGGATGACTCCTTTGGAGTTCTACGGGTCAAGGGTTGATGAAGATGCTCAGGAGTTCATTGATGAACTCTCAAAAATACTAAACATTATGGGTTTCTCTTCTGAGGAAAAAGTTGGAATGGCTACCTACCAGTTGAAGGATGTAGCTCAGGTGTGGTATAGACATTGGTCTATGGAGAGGGTCCGTGACGGTGATGTTAAATGGGGAGAGTTCCAATATGCCTTCCTTGACTGCTTCTTTCCACTTGAGCTGAGGGAGGCCAAAATGACCGAGTTTATTAATCTCAAGTAGGGGAGTATGAGTGTGAGGGATTATGCCCTCAAGTTTACCAAGCTATCCAAATATGCTCCATCCCTGGTGGCCGATCCCCGTGCAAGGATGCACAAATTTGTTTCAGGTATTTCTGACCTACTGGTGAAAGAATGTCGGACTGCTGTGCTGATTGGGGACATGGATATTGCCAGACTCATGGTGTATACTGAGCAGATTGAGGGGGAGAAACTCAAGGAGAAAAAGGCACACGATCCCAATAGAGCCCGCGTTGATGGTAGGTTCTCCGGTGCTAGGAATGTTGATTTTGTTCACTTCCAGCAGGGCCAAGGATCGGGAGCTCGGGTGGCACCCCCTCCCGGGGTATAGATGGGTGGCGGACCAGGATATCTCATGTGTGACAAGTGTGGGAAGCCCCACACAGGTGCCTACTGGAAGCCTATGGGACTTTGCTTCGGATGTGGAAGTAAGGATCACAAAGTTGTTAATTGCCCCAGTATTGCGCTCAGAGGCCGAGGCCAGGTAGCCCAAGGCGGGCAGGGTCAACAAAGGGGTCCTCAAGGTGCTGCCCTAAGAAACAACAGGTTTTATGCACTCCATGCTCGCCAGGATGTCGAGGAAGCTCCAGATGTCGTGACTAGTATGTTAAAGGTCTTTGATTTTGATGCTTATGTTTTGCTTGACCCAGGTGCAAACTTGTCTTTTGTGACTCCATTGTTGGCTGTCAAGTTCAGTTTGAAACCCCAGATTCTAAGAGAGCCTTTCTCGGTCTACACCCCCGTGGGTGAATCTATTGTTGCTCATAGAGTCTATCACGGGTGCCCTGTTGTTGTGTTGCATAAAATATTTCCATGTGATCTTGTGGAACTTGAGATGTTTGATTTTGATGTAATTCTTGGGATGGATTGGCTGCATGCATCTTATGCCTCCATATATTGTAGAACCCGGAAAGTCCAATTCCAACCTCCCGGTGAACCAGTTCTTGAATAGAAGGGTGGTGACTCCTTTGTTAAAGGTAGGTTTATTTCTTACCTCAAGGCGCGGAGAATGATCTCTAAGGGGTGCATCTACCATATTGTGAGGGTCAAGGATGCGGATTTCGAGGTGCCTACTCTCGAGCCGGTCCCTGTGGTGAATGAATTTTCGGATGTGTTTCCCGAAGACTTATCGGGCATCCCTACGGATAGAGAGATAGACTTTGGCATAGATCTTCTTCCAGATACTCAGCCTATTTCTATCCTTCCGTACCGGATGACCCCTGCAGAGTTGAAAGAGTTAAAGGAGCAATTGAAGGACCTATTAGAGAAGGGTTTTATTCGGCCTAGTACATCACCGTGGGGTGCTCCTGTGTTGTTTGTAAGAAAAAAGGACGGGTCTCTCCATATGTGTATTGATTAGAGGCAGCTGAACAAGGTGACCGTTAAGAACAAATACATGTTGCCAATGATTGATGATTTGTTTGACCAGCTTCAAGGTGCCACTCACTTCTCAAAAATTGACCTCCATTACGGATATCATTAGTTGAAGGTCAGGGAATGTGATATCCCCAAAACAGTTTTTCGGACAGGGTATGGGCATTTCGAATTTGTGGTGATGTCTTTGGTCTAACTAATGCTCCGGCCGCATTTATGGACTTGATGAACAGAGTGTTTAAACCTTTCCTGGACAGCTTCGTGGTGGTCTTTATTGTCGATATTCTCGTTTACTCCTGAAGCGAACAAGAGCACGGAAATCATTTGAGAATGGCTCTCCAAACTCTGAGGGAAAAGAAATTGTATGCCAAGTTTAGCAAGTGTGAGTTCCGGTTGCGCGAAGTGGCTTTCCTCGGGTATGTCGTGTCTGGAGATGGTATCAAGGTGGATCCGAGGAAAATAGAAGCTGTGAAAAATTGGCCTAGACCGTTGACTCCTTCAGATATCCGCAGTTTTCTCGAGTTGGCCGGGCACTACAGAAGGTTCGTGGAGGGTTTCTTATCTATTGCATCTCCATTGACCAAGTTGACCCAGAAGCAAGCTAAGTTCATATGGCCGGATGAATGCGAGAGAAGTTTTCAAACCTTAAAGGACCGGCTTACATCAGCTCCTGTCTTGACCTTGCCAAATGGTTCGGAAGGGTTCGTAGTGTATTGTGATGCCTCGCAAATTGGATTGGGTTGTGTGCTTATGCACAATGGTAAGGTGATAGCGTATGCATCAAGGCAGTTGAAGGTGCATGAGCAAATCTATCCCACACACGACCTTGAATTGGCAGCGGTGGTTTTTTCTTTGAAAATTTGAAGGCATTATTTGTACGGAATTCATGTTGATGTATTCAACGATCACAAGAGTTTGCAATATATTTTCACCCAGAGGGATCTTAATCTCAGGCAAAGGAGGTGGTTGGAGTTTCTAAAAGATTACGACATGAGTGTGTTGTATCATCCGGGCAAGGCCAATATCGTAGCCGACGCTCTTAGCAGGTTATCTATGGGGAGTGTGGCGCATGTCGAAAATGAGAGAAAAGAGTTGGCAAGGGATATTCACCGGTTGGCTAGAGTGGGTGTCAGGTTGACTGATTCCAACAAGAGTGGTATTCGGGTTCAAAATGGGGCTGAATCTTCTATGGCGAACGAAGTAAACACTAAGCAAGATCTAGATCCGTCATTATGTGAGTTGAAGAAGTTGGTCGCTGCAAAAGAGATTGAGGCTTTCTCCCAAGGGGGAGATGGTGTACTTCGGTACCAAGACCGACTTTGTATTCCTGATGTGAATGACCTTAGAAAGGTGATTATGAGTGAGGCTCACAACTCTCGTTACTCTATTCACCCTGAGTCTACCAAGATGTACCGGGATGTGAGAGAGATATATTGGTGGCATGGTATGAAGAGGGATATTGCCAAGTTCGTATCTGAATGCCCGAGTTGTTAGCCGGTAAAGGTAGAACATCAAAGGCCCGGTGGTTTGGCCCAAGATATTGAAATTCCCACGTGGAAGTGGAAGGATGTGAATATGGACTTTGTGGTTGGGTTGCCTCGGACCCGAAGGCAATTCGACTCCATTTGGGTTGTGGTGGATCGAATGACAAAATCGACTCATTTTCTACCAGTCAAGACTACTTTCAGTGCCAAGGATTATGCGAGGTTGTATATCCAAGAGAAGGTGAGGTTGCATGGTGTGACTAGGTCCATCATATCGGATCGTGGTTCCCAATTCACTTCCCACTTTTGGAAATCTTTTATGAAGGGCCTTGGGACCAAAATTAAGTTGAGTTCCGCCTTCCATCCTCAAACCGATGGCCAAGCGGAGCGGATTATTCAAACTTTGGAGGACATGTTGAGAGCATGTGTGTTGGAGTTTAAGGGGAATTAGGATGATCATCTTCCGCTCATCGAGTTTGCTTATAATAACAGCTTCCATGCTAGCATTGGCATGGCGCTGTTTGAAGCCTTGTATGGGAGGAGGTGTAGATCCCCGGTGGGGTGGTTTGAATTGGATGAGATGGCTTTAGTTGGCCCGGATTTGGTGTTGGATGCTATGGAGAAGGTAAAAGTGATTAGGGAGAGATTGAAAGAGGCCCAAAGTCGTCAAAAGTCCTATTCTGATAGTAGGAGAAGGGATCTCGAATTTTATGTCGGGGATTGGGTTTATGTGAAAGTCTCTCCTATAAAGGGCGTTATGCGTTTCGGCAAAAAGGGCAAGTTAAGCCCCCGGTATATTGGTCCTTATGAAACTATTGAGCATATTGGAAGTGTGGCTTACAAGTTTGAGTAACCTCCGCAATTGGGTTCCATTCATCCGGTCTTTCATGTGTCCATGTTGAGAAAGTTAGTGGGTGATCCTAGCGCCATTGTGCCTTTGGAAAGGATTGAGGTGGAGGAAAATTTGACTTATAAGGAGGTTCCGGTGGCAATCTTGGATAGGCAAATAAAGCGGCTTCGCAACAAAGATGTGGCTTCGGTAAAGGTGCTTTGGAGAAATCAACTAGTGGAGAGTGCTACTTGGGAGGCGGAGCTGGACATGATGAAACGATACCCCCATCTTTTCCAATCTACTCAAGCCTAAGGTACTAGGAATCTTCCTTATCAATTGTGTCATTTTCTTGCCCTCTTGAGTCTCAAGAAATGCATATGTGTACAAAAAAGGTTTTCCTTTCTTTATAAATGAGTTGAATGCAATTTTGATATGAGTTTGGTTTTGAACTGTAATTTGACTTGCTTTTTGTACAAACCTTGTAATTTGAGTTGAGTTGTGAACAGTGTCTTGAGTCGGAACTATCTTACCTAAACGATATCTTTTCAATCCTTGTTCTTGCACATTCGGGGACGAATGTTCCCAAGGGGGAGATGATAAAAGGACCCGGATCTCGAAGTCACTTTGAGGCCCATAGACTTGCCCCGAAATCTGCCAGGCATCACCCCACAGTAGGGCCTACACGGTCCGTGTGGAGTCACACGGTCCGTGTGGCCTCCCGTAGAGTGACACCTGAGAGGTGTGGGGGTAAACGGGCCACCACATGGTCCGTGTGCCCCTCTGTTTAGACGTGCAGTGTGGAGGATCGCCTGTACACGGACAGGGTCACAGACCGTGTGACTATAGACAGTCCGTGTACCAGTCTGTGAGGTGATACTTAGTTCGAAAAATCTTGCCTCCGAAAATTTTTAAGACAAGGGCCATGGCACAATAAACGGTCCATGTGACCCCAGATGGACCGTTTACCGGTCCGTATGCCTTAGAGGGGCCAATTTCTGGTCCATTCCATTAATGGCATTTTTGTAATATTGGGTACCCCAAACGAAAATTTTGTCATTTCCCACCCCTCTTAAGCCCCCTATATAAGTTGATCACTCCCATTTTCAGCCATTTTCACTTCATTTCTTCTCCTCTCTCTAAATACTCCTTCAAGACTTCCAACCTCTCTCTAGGATCATTCAAGCTAAGGTTCACAATTTGAAGTCTCTTTCTCCTCAATTAGTGTCTTCAACATGTATGTGGGTATTGATTCTTGGTTCCTTTTCACCAAGAAGACCCAAGTTCTTCTCAAACTATTTTATACACTTGTCTACTTAAAATGTGAAGATTCTACTACTTGATCTTGATATTTTGAACCACGCATATGCTATTTAATATTCCAAATTTCGAGTTATGTTAAGTTTATTTATGATGAACTACTTGGATTATGGAACTACGAACATGCATGTCCCTTTTGAAGATGTTATTTTTATGGGTGATCTATATTACATTTTCATATGAATTTTTATTATGAATTTCTTAGTGTTTACAATATATTGCTAATTTTGGAAATACTCTACATTACCCATGCCATCCCTACGTCATGCATTGCATCACATTCATGACATTGATACATGGAAATTTTGGAAATGTGGGGTTAAGCCCAATTTTGTCCTAAAAATGAATTATGGTGTGATTTTTTGTAAGACATGGGATATGACAAGAAGGTGATCACAGGTATGTCTATGAATATGGCTCTTTGAGCATATTGGGTGCTTGCATCATTTTGGTATATGTGTAGATGAGCTATTCCTTGCATGAATATTATGATCATAATCTTGTGATTTGGCATTTGAGCCTACTTGTAAAATTAACGTTTTGAAATGGATATTTGACCCTCTTGAAAGCATATATATATATATATATATATATATATATATATATATATATATATATATATATATATATATATATATATATATATATATATATATATATATATATATAGGGATTCTATATATAGGGATTCTTGTGGGTTGTGTATGACTTAGCACCAATGGTTTGGGGGCGTTAGAGATATCCCCAAGGTCCCTCTCTCTTTCCTTGAACTATGTGCTAACATAGGAATGTTTCCATTACCGAAATAGGGTTGCCTATGAGGAATGGCTATTCGTTATTTACGTTATGATATGATTATGAGAAACCCTTCCAAAATGGGGTTGCCCGTAAGGAAGGTGTCCATCCACCGAAATGAGGTTGCCCGTAAGGTGTGATGTAGATTACCCTTGGCAAGTAATCTTCTCCCTACCGATGGGAGGTCCCAATCGGTCCAATTCATGTTATAGCTCTCATGGATTCGATTTGTTGGTTATAGTCCATCCCCATTATATAGCAGCATTATTGCATTGCATGTATCACGAATCTCATTGCATCTTGTATATTCGAATTCTTTGTTATATGATCTTTGTATATTATGTACCCTTGTCATCTATCTTGATATGCAGGTTCGGTAAGTTACATGCATTGCATGCCCACATACTTAGTACATTCAAAAGTACTAACACATAATCTATGCCTACATGATTTTACATGTAGGGGCCGAGCAGTTTGAGTATCAGCCGCAGGACGAATAGTCCTTCTTTGAAGATACTTTGTGGTGAGCCCCATCTTCCGAGGGCAAGCTTTTGATTCTTGTGTCCATTATGTATATTAGTTTGTTGAGGGTGAGCCCGGAACTTTACTTGACCCCTGTTCCTTAACTAGAGGCATACATTGGGCATCTTTGTAAAAACCTTATTATTTTGTTTAAATTAGAGAAATGCTCTTTTGGACATGAATCTTCGTTGTTTATTTAGTTGTTTTTAATCACTCTGAGATTTTGAGGCTTGTTTGGAGACTCTCGGGTCCCCATTCGCCGTGTCACATCTAGGCCCTGACCCCCGCTCGTGACAGTAACCTCTATTGTTTGAGATTTATTTACTTTGAACATGGAAACATGTTTTATCTATGAAAAATAATTATCCCAAAGTAAAATTATTTTGGCTAGATTTTGGAATTCATGAACATGTGATACATTTGCAATACATGCTAATAGATGTTGGTCCAAAGAAAGGCATATTATTAGGCCGTTTTAGTAATCAATATTATGAACTATGTATAAAAGTATCATTTACAAGTTATTATTTCTGTCCAAAGACTAAATGATAATGTTGTGTTAGGTATCTTGAGGTGGGACCACTTTATGTATATGTGTGTGTGTTTGATAAATGTATTATAAATTATTTCTCATTGTTACTTTAGTTGTCTTTAATTTACTTTATCTTTACATATACATGATTTATTTGATTGTTAATTGTGTGCATTATTTATTTTATCTTATAGTGTCTTCAATATCTTCCAATATTAACAACATTTCCGTGCTTAATGGCATAAACTTTAAGAAATGGAAAGAGCATATTATGATAGTGCTTGGTTGCACGAATCTTGACTATGCATTAAGATTTGATCGTCCTGCAAACTTGAATGAAACTAGCACTAATGAACAAAAGTCTGCGTATGAGAAATGGGAACGATCAAATTGCATGAGCTTGATGATGATGCAACACTCAATTCCAAAATCCTTAAGAGGCGGTATAACAGAGAATAGAGATGCCAAAAGTTTCTTAAAAGAAATCGCAGACCAATTCGCTTCTAACGAAAAGGTTGAAACAAGTACTATTTTTAACAAGATTGTTTCAATGAGGTATAAGGATAAAGGAAACATAAAGGGAGTACAATATGAAAATTTCTAATCTTGTGACGAGCTCAGGGTCTTTAAGCTTGAATTGTCTGATGACATATTTATGCACCTGATTTTGATCTCCCTTCCTGTGCAATCCAGTCAATTCAAAGTTTCATATAATACTCAAAAGGAAAAATGAACTTTGAATGAGCTTATAGCTCAATGTGTATAGGAAGAGGACAGACTTAAACAAGAGAAGATTGAAAGTGCTCATTTGACATCTACCTCTGAAAATAAAGCCGTTTCACATAAGCGAAAAAGGTGTAAAAATAAAAAACTGCAGACAAAGAAACATCTGATACTAAGGAAAACAAGCCATATTTCTTTTGTAAGAAACTTGGTCACAAGAAGAAAGAACGTTTCAAGTATGTTGTTTGGTGTGAAAAGAAAGGTAAACTTCTCAATTTTGTTTGTTCAGAAGTTAATTTGGCTATGGTACTTAGTGACATTTGGTGGATAGATTGGGTGAAACTACTCACGTAAGTGCCACTATGCAGGATTGCCTAAGGAGTCGAAAGCCAATTGATGCTGAAAGATACATCCATGTGGGCAATGGAAATAAGGCAGTTGTGGAGGCTATTGGTGTCCTTAGAATTTTATTAGATACTGGTTTCTATTTAGAATTAGAAGAAATATTTGTTGTATCGTCATTTAGACGGAACTTTATTTCTGTTTCTTGTTTGAACAAATTTGGATATACTTGTTCTATTGGAAATGGAAGTTGCAGTATTTCTCTAAACTCTAATATTATTGGAACTGGTATTCTGATTGATAAATTATATAAATTAAACCATCAAGCCTCATACAATAATGAAAACCTGCATTCTAGTAATTTTGGTACTTAGCACAGATTAATAAATGAGAATTCATCAATGTTATAACATAAGCGATTGGCTCATATTTCAAAAAAAAAGAATACAAAAGCTTATATCCGAAGGAATTCTTGATTCCCTTTATTTATCAAATTTTAAAATTTGTATAGAATGCATCAAGGGAAAACAAATTAATATAATTAAGGAAAATATGTGCTTATAGGAGTACGGAACATTTGAAGTTGATACATACGGATATTTGTGGTTCTTTCCCTACACCTTCATGGAATGGTCAACAATGTTTTATTAATTTTATAGATGATTACTCCCGCTATGGCTATATCTATTTAATTTATGAGATGTCACAATCTTTGGATGTTTTCAAAATTTTCAAAGCTGAAGCTGAAATTCAATTAGGCAAGAAAATTAAGGCTGTCAAATCTGATCATGGAGGAGAATACTATGGTAGAAATGATGGTTCAGGGGAACAACGTCCAGGACCTTTTGCAAAATATCTAACAGAGTGTGCAATTGTACCTCAATAACCATTCCAGGAACTCCACGTCAAAATGGTATATCTGAGAGACAAAATCGAACTCTAAAGGATATGGTAAGGAGTATGATTAGCCACTCTTCTTTAACTGAATCGCTTTGGGGAGAAGCATTAAAAACTTTAGTTTACATACTAAACAAAGTTCCAAGCAAGGGCGGTAGCTAAACCCCCATACGAGTTGTGGACCGATAAGAAGCCTAGTATTAGGCACTTACATGTGTGGGGATGTCAAGCCAAACAAGGCCTTACAAGCCTAATGAAAAGAAACTGGATTCAAGAACTATTAGTATCTACTTTGTGGGTTACTCTGAAAGATCTAGCAGTTTTAAATTTATGACCCCTTAAATAGATCCTTTTTCGAGACAAGGAATGCCAAATTTATTGAGGATGTTGATTATGGAGGGAACAATTATTATGTTTGAAGGGGAACTTGAGGATATCGATTGTTCTATTGAAAATGATATGGTCACTTTACCAAATATTTTTCAGCCTGTAAATCAAGATTACGTAAAAAAAACGATGATATCAGTTCCAAGTGTTTCTTAACCTGTAAATTAGGATTTTGAAGATAACACAATGATACCACCCCATGTTCAACAACCTCAAGTTGAAGTTCCTAAAAGAAGATCCAACAGAGTAAGGAGAAATGCAATTTTTGATGACTATGTTGTTTATCTCCAAGAACATGATTTTGACTTGGAATTGGAAGATGATCCTATAACTATTAGCAAAATCATGTCGAAACTCTGTCAAATGGATTGAAGCCATGAAAGATGAGATGAAATCTATGAAAGAAAATGACGTTTGGGATCTTGTCGAGTTACCAAAAGGATCAAAATCAATTGTGTGTAAATAGATTTTCAAAACCAAACGTGATTAAAAGGTAACACCGAGAGATACGAAGCTCATTTAGTGCCAAAGGATTTACTCAAAAGGAAGGGATTGATTTTAAAGAGACTTTTTTTGCCAGTATCATCGAACGACTCTTTTAGAATCATTATGGCACTTGTAGCTCATTATGACTTAGAGTTACATCAAATGGACGTAAAAACTGTTTTTCTCAATGGAGACATTGAAGAAACAATATAAATGGTGTAACCAGAAGCTTTTGAATCTCAAAATTCAATGCACATTGTATGTAAACTTAAGAAGTCCATATATGGCTTAAAATAGGCATCCCATCAATAGTACTGGAAGTTTGATCAAGTGATAACCTCTTTTGGTTTTAAGGAAAACATTGTTGATCAATGCATATATCTCAAGTTCATTGAGAGCAAATTTATCATCCTTGTACTACATGTAGATGACATTCTATGGGCAAGTAATGATATAGGCTTATTACACGAAACCAAGAAATTTTTATCTAGCAAATTTGAAATGAAAGATCTAACTGAGACATCCTTTGTTTTGGGTATAGAAATCCATAGAGATCGTACCAGAAACATACTTGGATTATTGCAAAAGATTTATATTGAAAAGGTGGTAAGTAGATTTAGCATGCAGAATTGTGCACCGGGAGATACACCTGTGGCAAAAGATGACAAATTTAGTTTACGCCAATGTCCAAATGTGGACATAGAAAAGAAAGAGATGGACAAAATTTCATATGCATCAGCAGTGGAAAGTCTTATATTGCACAAGTTTGTATGCGTCCAAATATAGCGTACATAGTAGGAACGTTAGGCCGATATTTGAGTAACCTGGGAATGGATCATTGGAAAGTAGCAAAACAGGTTATGAGGTATCTTCAAAGAAGTAAAGATCACATGTTCACTTACCGGAGGTCAGATCACTTAGAGATTGTAGGATATTCCGATTGAGATTTTGTTGGATGCCTTGATAGTAGGAGATCTACATCAGGTTATGTTTTCATGTTGGCTGGAGGAGCTATTTCTTGGAAAAGTATAAAACAAACATTAATAGCATCATCTACCACGGAAGTTGAATTTATGTCCTGCTATGAAGCATCAAATCAAAAAATATGACTTAGGAATTTTATCACTAAAATACAGATAGTCGGTGGCATTGAAAGACCATTGAAAATTTATTGTGATAATAAATCTGCTGAGTTATATTCAAAGAATAATCGAAGTTCATCAAATTTAAAGCACATTGACATTAAATTTTTTGTTGTAAAGGAAAAAGTTCAAAGTCATCTTGTGTCGATTGATCATATTAGTAAAACTTGATGATTGTGGATCCGCTCACAAAAGGTCTATCGCCTAAAATATTTCATGGGCGTGTGGCTTATATGGGTGTTGTTAGATTTGATGATGAGCCATTTTAGTGGGAGTTCGTATTTTGTTTATTTTTTTGACATGATAAAGTTTATTTTCTCTACAAACTAAAGTTTTGTGAAATTTATAAATTTCACGTGTTTATTCATAACTCTGATAATAAAGATATAATTTTCTATTGTGATGTTACACAAGGTATAAGAAAGTGATTTTGGACTGTTAAAGTCATTAAGTAGGACCAGTTGGAAATAGACATGATTTAAATCATTTTGCATGTAATTTTCGTATATGATCTATGTCATTGCTATTGGTGATATTTATGACCATTGATGGATTTAGTTATGAACATATGTTACGAAAATCGCTTTGATCCTATGTTGGCATTATCGATGGACTAGATTGTTTGAGATATTTAAATTAACATAGCAAAAACGTGTGCACAATAAAGTTTTATCTATATATGATTCTTCAGAATTATATGTGGTCCAAGTGGGAGATTTTTAGTAATTTCTAATTTTATGGACTCACATATTAATATATTATACATAGACATGCTATCATTAAATAAGCCCATTATATGACTAATAAAGTATTAAATAAAGTTTTGGACCTTAAGATTAAATATCTATTAAATATTGGTTCATTTTTAATAAACTTAAGAACTCATGAACCTTTTCTTAAGTCTGATGGAGACTTATTGGAAAATGTACTTTTTCAACATGAAAAGACATATCTAAATTTATAAATAAATATGGTCCCTGAATCTGAAGTACGTTCTTTTCTTTTTCTCTCCATCTTAGACAAAGAATATTTCAGAGAACTATCTTTAAGGTTTAGAAGATCCTATTTTCTTAAATCAAGTTATTACAATAGAACAAGTTAGTGTTCTTATCGTTCTTATATATTGATGTTCATATCTAGTGATTTACTTGTAATCTTGGGTAAATTCTTTAAGTTTTCTAACAATTTAGAGAACAATAGAAAAACAGTATGATTAAGAAGACATTCTGCTAACCCAAGATTATTAATTAGGATCAGAAAATTCAACTAAAGAAAGGAAGCTATAATAGGAGGATGATGATTTTGGATAAGAGAACTTTGTAATGGAAGAACTAGAATCGACTTGAATTAGTTTTTCTTGGGTTGATTACTAATGTCTAATGTCACCTCTATTTATATTTGTATAGGATTCTAGATACTAAAATCTAGAAGATTATATCTTTTGCAAAAATCTTTCTCAAGTATCTAATACTCTACAATATCTTGACTTTTTCTAAATGCTATAACTTTCTGAATTCTTCTTATTGTTTAGGATATTTATTCTTTAAAAAATTTCACTTTAGATATTTTTCACAGGTGAATGAATAGTAGCTCTCCAGCATCTGGTGTTGCCATATGACAAGATACATTCTGCAAGAATTATGCGATGAATTACAACTGTTATTTTAAAAGTTTGATAAAGTTCAAATTGGTCTCATGTCATATTACTAGGGTAGGGGCGTTGATGGTTTGGATAAAAGTCGATTCAAACCAAAAAGTCAAACTACATCAATTGATGAATCAACTTCACATCTCTTTGGTTTGGTTTGGTTTGATTTTATTTGAACAATTGATACTATTTAGTTTGGTTTTAGTTTTGTTCAATAAAATGGAACAAATATCGAAAGCAAATTTGTTTTTTATTTTATTTTCTCCATATTGAGTGAATTCTCAACTTGAAAGGAAAAAATACATTCATGAGGATGATGTGGGCATGAGTCTCTTAGCTAACTAATTTATTAATTTATTTTTCTTACCCTACCTTGTCTTTTTTTATTTTAGTTTGGTGTATTATTGATAATCGATAACAATTAAATTGATAAGTGTATATTATATTTAATTTGGCTTGATTTTAATAATTTAAAAATTGATTAAATTATTTAGTTATGATTTTGACTAATAAACGATCTAAATATATTCGTGAACACTCCTATTGGAGTATATGCTCCCAACTATAACATTGAAAGAAGATTGGTGTGGAATGAAAAACTACCAAAGATGAACGAGGAATATGATGGAATTTTGTGATGTCATTATAGATTTAAAGTTGGTTTATATACAACTTGATGATTAATCCTATACATGGTTTAAAGAGGATAACCAAGAGATGACATCCAGAATTGATAGAATTTTATTTTCAGAAGAGTGGAATGATAGTTTCAACAACTTAAAACAAAATCAATGAGGTTAAGGTCTACTCATTCTCCTATTGCCTTACAAGGGAGAATGTGGAACAGGAATAACTATTTCAAATTTGAAAATCAGTGGTTAGGAAAAAAAGATTTGAATGATATAATTAAGGATTCATAGAGCTATTTCAACTTTGCTAGAAGACCTCATTACATTCGTGCCTCCAAACTCAAAGCTCCAAAACAAAAGCTTAAGAAATGGAATAAGAGTGAGCAAGGAAATTTGTCAGCAAAAAGAAGAATTTGCTTAGTAAACTGGTAGAGTTTGATGATATAATGGAGGATAGAAGGCAGACAGATGATGAGATAGAAAACAAGGAAAAATGTCTCCAAGAACATGAGGAATTAATAGAAAGGATGAAGAAATATCATGGAGACAAAAATCTGATCATTGTGTTTGGAAGAGGTTGGAAACACCAAGTTATTCCATAAAACGACAAATGCACATAAAAGGTACAACAACGTTAACCAACTCATGATTCAAGAGGAATTCTCTCAAGATTTGGGAAGAACCAAAGGGGTAATGGTAGTGGTAGATTAATAGAGAAAGCTATTCTCTAAAACCACAGGTCTCTGGACCAACTTATTAATAACGGATAATATTAGATACTCTTTCAGATTGAGTAGTTACATAACTTTAGGACATTGTTGTAACTTATTCCTTGTATTTAGGTTATAGATAAGTCTTACTTTTCTTAGTTTATCTCTTTGAAGTAGAGTTGTATAGAATCTATATATACTAGTCTACAATTAATACAAATCATCATTCATTTTGTTCTACTGCAGTCCTATACTTTACATGATATCAAGAGCCAATTAGCTCTCACGAGATTCTATCAAACAGCCCTCCCACCCTTCCCATCAAAATGGCCACAAACATCACTGTAACCATTTCTGATTCCACTACACTAATTGTTCAATTTAATCCTATCACCTAGTTGCCAATCAAATTAACTGGTATCCATAATGTTTCTCTCTGGAAAGCACAAGTGTCTATGCTTATGCGTGGACACAACCTTTTTGGCCATCTCGACGGTTCTCACGCTGCCCCTGCTCATACAGTGGCTCAAAACAATCAGGATGTCGCCAATCCTGAATTTGCTTCATGGTATTGCCAAGATCAGCTAATTCAAAACGCTATCTTGGCCTCAGTTGATCCTACGCTTACTGCTACAGTTGCAGCTGCATCCTCTTCCAAGGCTTCTTGGGACGCTTTGTACACTGCCTATATCAATAAATCGCAAACAAGAATCTTTAGTTTGCGCAATCGTCTGGCTCGTCTCTCAAAAGAAACTCTCCCTGTCGCTGATTATCTACACCAAGTTCGATCTCTCTATGATGAACTTGCCACTGCTGGAGCTCTTGTGTCTAATGAGGAACTGATTTTCAAAATCCTCTCTAGACTTGGACCTTGATTTAGTGAAATATCTCCTGCTATTCATGTAAGAGATTCTACTATCTCTTATCTAGAACTTTATGAAAAATTGCTTGATCGTGAACTTTTTATAAAGCATGAAGAAGCAAAGAAGCCTCTGTGAACTCCAATTACTGCTGCCATTGCACAGCGAATGAACATGCATCCTCGCCAAGGGAACAACTCTAATAAGCGCCCAAGTGCAAATTCCCCCAACACCAACTAGTTTAATCGTGCCCAACCATGGCGCACTAGGAAAAACAACCAACAATCACGTTATGACAACACTTTGAAGTGCCAGTTGTGTGATCGTCCTGGTCATTCTGCTAACGTCTGTAGATCACAATCACATAATCACCTACAAGCCTGGGCAAACTATGCTGCTCACTCTCCAACTCAGCAGGCTCCTTGGATTATTGATACTGGTGCCACCCATCATATGGCCTCAACTGTGTAAGATTTTACTGATGTGCAAGCTTAACATGGTCTATAGGAGATAGCAATGCGTGATGGTAACACCATTCCAATATCTCATATTGGTAAAACTAACATAAGTGCATCGAATCAACAATTTAGGATTCTCAATACCTTATGTTCTCATGCTATAAACCATAATCTTCTATCTGTTTTAAAATTTTGCCGTGATAACCATACGACCATTGAATTCTTTCCTTTTTCTTATTTTGTGAAGCGTCTGAATACAGGGGCACCTCTGTTTCGCGGGCAGAATAAAGGTAGGCTATATGAGTGGCCGTCAGACAATGCACATCATTCCCCTCAATGCAATATTGTTGTTCCTCTTTACCTGTGGCATCGGCATTTAGGCCATCCTAATCATCGTATTTTAAACATGATTTACATCAGTTTTCTCTTCCAGTTTCACGTTCTAAAACTGCCCCAATTTGTAATTCGTGTTATTCTAATAAATTGCACAGGTTGCCTTTTTCTGAAAATTCATTACAAAGTCAATGACCATTGCAAATTATTTATAGTGATTTATGGAGTCCTTCTCCTGTTTTTTCAATTGATAACAACAAATATTATGCCTTATTTGTCGACCAGTTTTCAAAATACATGTGGTTTGTTTACTATAAAATCAAAAAAAGTTCTTAATGTCTTTAAAGCTTTACATCCCTTACTTGAACGTCGGTTTCGAACCAAAATTTTGTCTCTCTGCACTAATGGTGGTGGTGAGTTTCAAGGTTGATCCTCATATCTTCAAAGCCACGCTATTGAATACTTAGTGACACCTCCATACACGCCCCAAAGAGTGGCACTAGTTGAACGTAGACATAGGCATGTTATTGAGACCACCAAAACCTTGTTGCATCAAGTCTCATTGCCCCCAACTTTTTGGAGTTTTGCCTATCACCAAGTAGTCTACCTTATCAACCGTCCAGCCACTCCAAATTTACAAAATAAATGTCCCTATGGACTTCTATTTCAAGAGGCTCCAAAGTATGAATCCCTTAGAGTTTTTGGTTGTTTATGCTACCCGTGGCTTAAACCATATAACAAAAATAAGTTAGAGCCAAAATCTAGTCCTTATGTATATTTAGGATTTTCTAATAAGTATTATTGCCACCAATGTTATGATCCAGTCAAAAATAAATTATACTTATCCAGGGATGTTTTGCTCTTGGAAGACACCTATCCATTTCAGAGTATTTTCTCCACTCTAAAACTTAAACACAACAATAATATCGCTTGGGAAACTTGTTCTAAGATTTATCTACGACTACTACACTTTCAAGTTCAGATTCTTGTTATTCGCTACCAGATGCATGCACTCTCAACTGCCTAAAACTCAACATCTGTCGGATCAGAAGGTGTCTCTGTTGCATCAGGTTATTCTCAAAATTTATCTTCTCCTTCATTGCCACCTACCACTACTCCACCAACTGATAAAACTCAACCCCCACCATCATCCAAGCCATTAATCACATATCAACGCAGAAATCGCCAACAACCAAGCACCTCCAAACATTCACACTCACCTAACAATATTAATCTTTCCTAACCTACACTTACTTTTACTTCATCTGGTTCTTCACCCATGGTGACCACTTCAACTCATCTAATGGTCACTCGCTCCAAAACAAATAGCCTCAAACCCAAACGGTTTAATGTCAGTGTTCAACTCTCCCAATCCTTTGTTCCTAGTACCTATAAACAAGTGTTTCCTCACCCTCACTGGAGAGAAGCCATGCAAGCTGAATTTGATGCACTTGTGAGGAATCAAACTTGGGATTTGGTCCCAGTTTCTCCTTCAATGAATGTGGTTGAGTGTAAGTGGCTGTTTCGTATACAAAACATATATATAATGGTTCCATTGACAGGTACAATGCTTGACTTGTTGCAAATGGATTTACCCAGCGTCCAGACTTAGACTATCATTCCACTTTTAGCCCAGTAGTGAAACCAGTGACTGTTTGGTTAGTACTCACCATTGCGAAGCAATACAGCTGGCCAATTCATCAGATGATGTTAATAATGCATTCTTACAAGGACGTCTTGAGGAAGAGGTTTATATGAGGCAGCCACCTGGCTTTGAAGATCGAAGTCTCTCCACCCATGTCTGCAAATTGAACAAAGCAATCTATGGCTTGAAACAGGCCCCCCGAGCCTGGTACAATGAGCTCAAAAACTACTTGATAACTATTAGGTTTGTCAAGTCTCAATATGATCCTTCTTTATTTTTTTACGTAAGTTTGGCTTTACTGTTTACGTTCTTATCTATGTAGATGATATAATCATCACTGGAAATCAGATTAATGGGGTACGGCATATCATAGATGGTCTTTCCACTCGTTTCTCCTTGAAAGACCTTAGACATCTCAGTTTCTTTTTGGGTGTTGAGGTTATCACTTCTCTTGATGGTCTTGTTTTGTCCCAGCACAAGTATATTATGGATATTTTAGACGATGTTGGCATGCTAAGCAGTAAAGGAGCTCCTACTCCTATTACCTCGACTACTATTTTGATTGCTACAGTGGATGATCCTCCGATTGATGGAACTCTTTATTGACGAATAATTGAAAAGTTGCTCTACTTATCTTTTACACATCCTAATATTGCCTTCACAGTTAACAAGCTTTCTCAATTTATGCACAACCCACGCCAATCTCACTGGAAAGCAGTCAAGCAATTACTTCGTTATCTTTGCCACACCTGCCAATGTGGAATACAGATTTCCAAAGCTCCATATTCTCATCTGGTTGTTTATTTAGATTCAGATTGGGCTGGTGATCCGAATGATCACACTTCTACCTCTGGCTATATTACTTTCCTGGGCAGCACACCAATATCCTGGTCATAAAAAAAATAACGGTCTGTATCTCGATTGTCTACGGAAGTTGAGTATAGAGCTGTGGCTGATGCTGTTGGACGAACCAACTGGCTCACAAATCTTCTTCGTGAACTTCGCGTGTCACTTAAGGGAGTTCCACAAGTTTTCTGTGGCAACATCAGCACCACTTACATTTGTTCAAATCCAGTTTTCCATAGTAGAATGAAGCATGTTGCCATTGATTTTCACTTTGTTCATGGACAAGTTCAGAACAAGGACATTGAAGTTAATCACCTTCACTCAGCTGATCAAGTAGCTGGCATACTCACAAAATCACTTCCCAAAGCTACCTTTGTCCAACAATTTTCCATGTTGGATGTTGTTAACACCATCAACTTGCAGGGGCATAATAACGGATAATATTAGATACTCTTCCATATTGAGTAGTTCTGTCCCTTTAGGACTTTGTATTTAGGTTATAGATAAGTCTTACTTTTCTTAGTTTATCTCTTTGAAGTAGAGTTGTATAGAATCTATATATACTAGTCTACAATCAATACAAATCATCGTTCATTTTTTATTCTACTTCAGTCCTATACTTTACACTTATATGTCTACAAACTGTCCTAAAACCTACAATGGGGAAAAAGAGATTTTACTAGGAGGATTTGAGGAAAATGATATTTTGAGATGCTTAATACTATACGCAACAGACATGGCACCTAGCTCTGATCACTGTACTATGAATCAAGTATTGGGAGATTTTAGTAAATCTAAAATTTATAAACAATTGGTATCAGAACATCTTTTCTTGCAGGATGTGTGAGTATTTCTCCGAGTGAGTGTCTTAAGTGACTTAAGCACAAGAACCATAAAAAGCAAAAGATCAAACATGGAAGAAAGCTCAAGTTTCACTGCAATGGCACTGCCTATCTTCAATGGTGAAAATTTTCACATGTCTGCAGCACGGATGAAAGCTTATCTCGAAGCTTTAGATTTTTGGGAGGCAATCGAAGAAGACTATGAAGTTCTTCCACTGCCCAAAAATCCAACAGTGGCTTAAATAAAAAATCACAAAGACAAGAAATAAGAAAATCTAAGGCAAAGGCATGCCTTTTTCAATGGTCTCTTCAACAATTTTTACTTGTATTATGTCTCTAAAATCAACAAAAGACATATGGGATTATCTCAAGGAAGAACATGAAGGAGATGACTGTACCAAAGATATAAAAGTGTTGAATCTCATTAGAGACTTTGAATTACAGAAGATGAAATAATCATCGTTCCAGCTGCTGAAGGTTTTATTTTACGCTTGTCCTTGATTATATCTTCTTTTTGCCTTAGGACATTTACTAGCAATGTGACCATAATTTCCATAGTTGTAGCATTTTCCATCAACAATTTGCTTATCTTTAGAGAAATTTTTCTTGCCTCTATGTTGCTTTCTAGAGCATCTGACAGTTTCCATCATAGACTTGGTGATGAGAACAATTTTGTCTTCATCAAGGTCATCTTCTTCTTTGTTATTTTCTTCTATAGCTTTAAAAGCAACAAATTTCTTCTTTTCTTCCTCTTTTCTTCTTTTTGTTCAAGTGGATTTTTTTGAAAGCAATGAGGTCTCCTCTCACTTCATTATAGGTAAAATTTTTGAGATTCATACCTTCAAGAACAACATCTTTGGCAAGCCATTGAGGAGGGAGGCTTTTGAGAATCCTTCTTATGTGTTCGATGGCAGGGTATTCATTTCCAATAGCTTTTAGTTCGCCAATGATTTTACTTAGTCGAGTAAACACTTCTTCAACAGTTTCTTCCTCTTTCATATGGAAGAGTTCATACTCATAAACTAAGAGACTGACGATAGTTTCCTTTACTTTGTGAGTTCCTTTATATGTAACTTTTAGTTCATCCTACATTTCCTTAGTTGTTTCACAGCTAGAATCTTTTTACTCTTCATCACTGATAGCATTATAGAGAATATTTTTTGCCTTAAAGTTTACTTATATGATTTCCCTTTCAGCATCGGTATAATTCTCCATGCTAGATGCAGCAGATGACTGTCTTCCTTCACTGTCCTTTGTGACAGGAATAGGGATGTCACCAAACTTAATAACCCTCTAAACTTTGACATCATATGACTTGATGAATGTTTTCATTCTTATCTTCTAATGTGAGAAGTGTTTCTCACTGAAGTATAGGGGTCGAGTTTGTGAAGTTCCTTTTTAAAATAGTGCACTAAGAGTTTATTGAGCATGCTCTTTCCTCACCTGTGATTAAACAGAATTAAGTGAGATCAAGATCTGATACCAATTGAAAGTGGGGGTGTGGGGGGTGGGGGGGTGAATTGAATCTTTTTTAAACTTAGTCAATTAAGAGGAGAATTAGTTGACTATTTATAACAAACAATAATCAAGAACAAGTAAAGCACATAAAGAAAAGGTGACACAGAAGTTTTTATACTGGTTCAGATCCAATGTGGATCCTACTCCAGTCTTGTTGGGTTGAAAGAGAGTTCTATCTCAAGCTCCTGAACTTTTTGAGGGTTACAACAAATGAGTCTAGATCTTTACTCAATCTACACTTAATTTTTCTGGTCTTTGTTTTTTTCAAATTGATTGATACATATGCTCACCACTACAACTGAACTTTCTTCTCTTTTTCAGTTACACAATACTTCTCTTAGAATTATAATGTTTAATAAAAGTAGAATAAAGCTTATTATTATGACGCGATTGTATGTGCCCATTTGCCCAGACTGCATCCTTATAAACGGGATCAGGAGGTGTCGTCAACTCAAGTGGTTTGGATGATTGGAAAGGAAGGATGAATAATCCTCTTTCCAAGAATAGGGATGACAACAATCTTCTTTTGCATAAATCAAGGGAGTGAAAGAATGCTTTGATTGCAATCACTGTTATCTTCGATATCTTTGCAAATTGGAAATTCCTTTGTGCGATCATGATCAGCAAATATCCCTTGATGGAAGGGATGTTATTCTTTTGTTTTTCCATTGCTTAATCTTCCTTGAATCCTACAAAAGAATTGTCAAAATTAGCCCTAACATTATTAATATCTTTTTCTAACCCTTATAAGCCTAAATCCCAATAGTTTTGCATCTGATTAATGTCCTAAGCACTAATATTCAACCTCATTACTCCTAAAAAACTTTCACAAGGCTAGAGGAAGAATCAAGAGGGGAAATCTAGGATTTCAAACATCTTCTTCAAAGTTCTTCTAGATACTAGTTCTTTTAGATATGTAACTCTATCATAGTGGGGAATTAAGTTTTTCCTCATATCCTACATCTATAATTTTTGTTAGTACTTTTATTGATTGTTGATTTTATCATCAAAATTATGATACTTCATATCACTAATGATCTTTGCTTCATTGTTCTGCTTATTTCACCATATGGACCCTTTCTTAGTCAACATTATTTGGAAACCTTTTTATAGTATTCTATATGCATTATTTTCATTAATGAAGAGTTCAAGAAAAACATATTTTACCTTTAAGTTCGTTATTTTAGAAGAGTTTCAGGAAAGTATATTTTGCATCAGTACACATGATGAATTTTAGAGATTAAATAAAATCGTGATTTGAGATATTATTTGAGACCAGTTTAGTAGGGTCCCGAATGGCTCCAATGCATTATTTTATATTGAGAAATGATTTCAACAAGAGCATAACTAGCTTTTAGATAGTATTTCAATCAAGTGAAGTAAAGATTAATTTTTTCTAAAGAGGGCTTTTGAGTATTATCTCGACACAGGTAATATAAGAGAGTTATAAATATTGAATGATTTGGTAGTAGTATTGAGTATTGATTTAGGTAATAGCTTAAAGCCCCATAAACTATGTAGCCATCATAGGATAGAATCATACTGTAATTCAGGTTACTGCTCACTTGTCTCTGATGAAAAGACCTATTAGTTGGATCCATAAGTTAAAGTTGTTGTTCTGTGCCCAGGCAAAGTATAGGATTGCTTTGGCAATGTGGGTCGAATGTTATATTGTCACAATGCCCACAGTGATAGCTATAGGTTAGAAAAAACCCCTAAAAAGTAAAGTAACAATTTTTAGATTCTATGTATATAGTGCCTTGTCTCAGTTGTGAAGCTTATTTGCGTGTTTTACTTTAAGATTCATGCTTACATTTTAGTCAAGGTATTATTAGTGTTTCCTTTAACTTTAGTTATTGTTTTATTCAACTATATTACGTATCATAAATTTCATGTATTGACGTCATTCGATACTAACATTATTTTATGATGCAGATTCAAGTGCTCATGATTGTAGACACTTCAGTAAGGCCTCTTTCCATCAGCAATTGGTGAGATGTCCTTGCTTTTGGATGCCTTTATTTAGTTAGTTCAGTTCTTTTAAATTTTAGTCATTTTAGTGTAATATTTAGGTAGCCGTAACTTTTATTTTGGCACCTATCTCAATTTATTAGAGGTTTTATAAACAAAGCTAGTGAGTTAATTCAGTCTATCTATTTTAAATATTATTACTATTTATATTCAGACTTTTGCATGAAGTAAGAATTGAGAATTCTGAATGCTGGGACATGGCACTTTTTGAGTTTCTCTGTTAACTTTAACAGAGAACTGATAATTAAGTTTTAGGGTTAAGAATCAAAATAATCTTATGGGCTTTACATCCATAAGCTTGTGTGACACTATTCACAAAATAATCACGAAAATTATGTTGGATTCAGCTAAAGTATTATGTGGATCTCTTCTCTTCAGAAACTTAACAATTTAGAATTAAGTCTTCTATCTTCTCACTAAAGCACAACCCAAAAACGACAGTACCCTAGTCAACATGTCTCAAAACCTTTAAGAATTCAATCCACCTGAAGAAGAAGCCTTTGGCAATATAGATGAAAACCAATTTTCAAGAACATCCTAGGTATACCATACACAAAACAAGACAAAATTCCACAATATGGGGGATAATTGCTTAGAGGATATATTATTGGATCAACCAGGAAAAAGTTCAAAGGAGCTGTTGGGGGATTTGAACTGGAATTAGCTCAACCATATGGACAACGAAGAGCATGGTGGTATCATATTAACTGAAAAGGAAATTAGAGGATTTGTAGACCATGGGCCTTCTTTATAAACATTAAGTTATTAGGAGCAATGAGTACCTAAAAAAGAAGCTGACAATAGTATGGAGGACCTCAGAAGAAATTATCCTAATAGATCTTGGGCACGGTTACTGCATAGTAAAATCTTATTAAGAGGAAAAATATGTGACGTATCCTCCAGAAAGGCCCGTGGTTCATTTATGGCTATTTTCTATCCGTTAAGAGGTAGCAATCAAACTTCGTTGCATCAGAAGTAAGGCAAAGCATTTAAGGATGCTCCCAGAACTACCTACTGAGTTTTACCACTACACAATCTTGGCTAGTGTAGGAAAAATGATAGGAAGTTGGTTAAAATGGATGTTTGCACATCAGCTACACTTACAAAGAAAACTCTAAAAATCTCAATGATTAAAAAGTAGAACTGCCACTTCCTATTAGAGATTCCATATGGACGTCCCCCTATTTATAGCAAAAAAACCATTAAAGGAATAGAATATAGCAAGTAAAATATTTCTAGTACCGCAGTTACTACAATAGAAAGCACATTTTATTAAAAGTAAAATAGCTATCCCTATCAACTCGATAGTACTCGTAATAAAACTTTTGAATCTACCGCAAAATGCCAAGAATCTCCTTTTCAGCTCAGAAGAGAAGACAACAAGAAAATAGAGCTCCATTTTCACTACCAAACAGGCCACTAGTAACAGAGCTCAAATGACTCCAAGGAACAACTAATCTCCTTTTCCTACCCCTTTCTCTCCATTCCTAACATTTTTGATGACCTTGGGGAACACCTTTTATGCAACTCTATCTCCATACACACACACACCGGAACAAAAACAACTCGATTCCACAAGTATGGCTAGAAATGAGTCTACAGGACTAGGATTTGTCATTTACAACTTTAGTGGAACAACAAGATATGGTGGTAGTAAGTAACCCCTATTAAATATAGATGTCCCCCTATTTATAGAAAAAGCCATGAAATGAGTAGAATAGCCATCAATATATTTTTAGTACCGCAGTTACTATATTAGAAGATACTTTTATTAGAAACAAAATATCTATCTCTATTAGCTCTATAATAATAGAACTTCCAAATCTATCAAAAAAAAAATGCCAAGACTCCCTTTTTTAGCTCAGAGGAGAAGATGACTAGTGAACAAAGCTCTATTTCAACTACCAAACAGACCACTAGTAAGCCAAGTTCAAACAACTCCAATGAAAAACCAAACTCCTTTTCCAACCCCTTTCCCTCAATTCCTAACATTTTTTTTATGACCTTAGGAGGGAACACCTTTTATACAACCCAAGCCCCCACCCCCCCACCCCCCCACCCACCCCCCCACAACTCAACACCACAGTCATGTCTAGAAATGAGTCTATAGGACCAAGCTATGTCATTTACAATTTTAGTGGAAGTAGAGGATATGGTCGGAACCTAACATTCATAGCTTATGTAGTCTTGGAAGGAATGAGGCTAGGGATGGAAGCTTACAATAACCACCCCTGGATGTCTTCGATTAGTCTTACAACATTCGTTGATCCTTCCTTACCACAAAATTTTGTTATTCTATCATCCTATTTGGGAGATGCCTGGGTTCAATCCCTTGAACTATGTAACAATAATAGAACCGCTATTCTTCCCACCTTACTTCTTTCCTCAGTAGATCATGAAACTGAAATCACTTTATGGAACATCCTAGTATGGATGATAGAAACAACTCCATCCAACTCAATAAGAGTCCACACCAGTTTGGAGGAAACTCACCCTATGATTATCCCAAATTATGTAGTACTATATATGTCCGAATCATCCCTCTGCTTCCTTAGATAGACTAGTAAAAAACGTAGAATTGGTGAGGGAAATGGAAACAGAAATCATGATATTAAAAGAAACAAAAGTATGATTGTTCAAAGAGATATTAATAAAATATGTATTCTTATCTACCCACCCAACTTGAAATAAAATTACACTAAAAATGACCTAGATATCCATTTGTCTTCTAACTATGTTCTGAACGTGGGTAAATTAGGCTATTTGGGCGTATAAATATGCCTAAAATCAACCTTCATTACAAGATACAATTCTGCTATATTCTGTACAACAATTTTACCTTCTTAAAAATTAACAAGTTGAATGCCCAATCGTGCAAGCCTATTCACATCCTTGGCCAACTCTCTCTTCTCCTCCTCAATGTGAGTGCTATTATCCAAGGACATTTTGCTAAGAGTTTCGGCAACAACATTTTCTTAACCTGGGTGGTAATGAATGCTCATATCATAATTCTTGAGCAACTTAAGCACCTTCTCTGCCTCAAATTCAATTATTTCTAGTTGAAGACATATTATAGACTCTTATGGTCAATGAACACATTCACATGCACAACCTATAAATAGTGAAGCTAAATCTTAAGATACAATCGTTACCAACTCAGGATCATGAGTTGGATAATTTTTCTCATGAACATTATGGTTTTTGGAAGCATACACTATACCATTTTCTTTCTTCATCAATATGTAACCCACTCCAACTCTTGACACATCACAATAGATAAAAAAATCCATTTGTTCCCTCATGTAGGGACAACACTAGTGCAGTGGTCAATCTGGTTTTCAACTCTTGAAAGCTTTTCTCACAAACGTCTGACCTTTGGAACTTGGGCTTCTTCTGGGATATTTAGCCAATAGAGATGAAATAGATAAAAAAACCCTCCATAAGCCTTCTATAGTAACCAGCCAAACCAAAGAAGCTTTTGTTATTGATCGGAGATGTGGGTCTGATCAAGCCAATTCTTCATTGCCTTTATTTCTTGAATGTCAACTCAAATACCTTCACTGGATATAACGTGGCCTACGAAAGCTGCTGAAGGTAGTTAAAACTCACATATTGAGAACATCGCATATAACTCTATATCCTTGAGAGTTTAAGGAACAGTCCTAAGATGGTTGACAGGCTCTTCCTTGCTTCTGGAGTAGACCAATATATTGTCAATAAACAGAACAACAAACATGTCCAAGTATGACTTAAACACCTAGTTCACGATATCCACAAAAAGTTGTAAGTATGTTAGTCAAACCAAAAGACATGACAAGAAATTCAAAATGATCATATAGGGTTTGGAAAGTCGCCTTTGAGATATATCACTCTCTCACCTTCAACTAATGATAGTTTGATCTTAGGTCTATCTTAGAGAAACAAGTGGTGCACTGAAGTTGGTCAAGTAGATCGTCGATTCTAGAAAGAGAATACTTGTTCTTTATGGTGAATTTATTCAACTAATGGTATCAATACACATCCTACGAGAGCTATATTTCTTTCGCATGAATAAGATGGGAGCTCTCCAAGGTGAGACACTAGGCCTAATAAATATCTTATCTAGAAGATTTGTTAATTGGTCCTTCAACTCTTTTGACTCAATAATATCCATTTCATATGGTAGTATAGGAAGAGGTTGCATATTAGGAAGAAAATCAATCCCAAAGTTTATCGCCCTATCAGGAGGGTCTCTAAGTAGATCATCAGGAAAGACCACAACAAATTGTTATCCACAAGAACTGACCAAAGATATGGGATTTCCTCATTAACATTTTTTACTCGAACTATATGGTAGATACACCCGTTGGAGATTAATCATCTGGACTTAAGGTAAGAAATAAAATCACCTTAGGAACTACAGACTACCTTCCACTCTATGACAAGGTCATTGCCAACTAAAACTTGACAACTCGAGTCCTATAATTAACTGCGGCGTTACAAGCATAAAGCAAGTCCATGCATAAAATGAAATCAAAATAAATCATGTGTAACTCAACTAAGTTAGACATGGTATCTCTATAATAGATGGAAATAGTATAATCTTTATAGACTCTTCCAGTAAGAATAGACTCACTAATAGGAGTAAAAGCATTAAAAGCCTCAAAAAGACGCTCAGGAAGAATCTCAAACTTATTCACCATGAAGGGAGTCATAATAGAAATGTCACATCTAGATCAAGTAAGGCATAAACATCAAATAAAAATATGAGAGCATACCAATCACAATATCTGATGAGTTTTTGTAGTCTTTGTGACTACCCATAGCATACAAATGATTTGTACCCCAACATATCCCTATAGTGGCACCTCAACTTTTTGGTGCTACAGAAGAAGATTGGGACCTGTTACCCCAATTTCGTTGTCTCCACATTGGACATTTCTTGAAAATATATCCCATCTGGCCACACATGTAGATATTGTTGGAGTCCTCTCGGTACTTCTCCAAGTGAAGCTTGTCGTATTTTTCATAAGGTGGTTTTCCTTTGGATCCCTAGGCCGCACTTCTTTGTGTTTGAGAACCCTAAGCTCTGACATCATGATTACTCCTTGGCGCAATTGCACCTACTGATAATGGTGCAAAACTCAGAGATCTTTTTTAAAAGTAGGTCAATGGTGCAAAACTCAGAGATCTTTTTTAAAAGTAGGACCTATCACCCTTATCTTCTTTTTACTAGCTAGGCTCATGTCCTTCTGACTTGAACTTCTTGCTCAGATGTTTCGCTTTGTCCTTCTTCTTTTCATCCTTAACTTACTAACCATACACCATAAGCTTTAAAATATCTATGTCCCAAATTAGAAGTGACACTTTATGTTCCTTCTTCACATATTTCCCCAAACCAAAGACAAACTTCATCATCTTAGCTCTTATATCTGGGATCATCTCTGGAATATATCCAAACAACTGAATAAATTTAAGGATTTACTCCTTAACTATCATCCCGTCTTCTTTCAGATCCAGAAACACCTCTAATTTAGCTTCCCTGAACTCCCTTGAAAAGAAGTGATCAATGAATGGACTCTTAAACTCATTTCACATAGCATGCTCAGCATACTCCCCACGACTTTCCTCCTATTGATTGTACCATACATTCACCATATTTTTGTGTTACTATGATGCAAGCTCAACTTGTTCAATCTATGTTTCATGCACAACCTTTAATATCTTCCACACCTCATCAATGATGTTTTGAGAATCCTCCTCAACCTTTGACCCTATGAAAATCGGTGGAGTCACCCTCAGAAAATCTCTAATCCTCATATTAGCATATGGGTCTTTAGAACTAGAGCTAGGAGCAAGAGAACCCTGATTACCATTTTCTGTAGTTATACCACTAGAAATTTGATCTATTGCCACGGTTTAAAAACCGCCGTTATAGGCAAAAAAGCGTGGGCATAAGTTATAGCCACGGTTTAGAGAGGCGCCACAACTGATTGCGTGGCAATAGATCTATTGCCACGGTTTATCCCGACGATTGCCAAAACCGTCGTAAAAGGGTATCTGTGGTGACGATTTCCGTTAGAATTAATTGGCTACGGTTTGTGCTATATAAGTACGGTTAAAAACCGTCTCAAAAAATTTATTTCCACGGTTAGTTAACCGTAGCAATAGATATCCCTATTGCTACGGCTTTTTTTTCTATTGCTACGGTTGTTGCTTTAGGTTTTTTGCCACAGTTTTTACCACGATTTTCAACCGTTATAATAGGACTTATAACACAGTTGTCATAAGCGTCGCCATAGATCGTAATATTTTTAACCGTGGCAGTAACCATCGCCATAGCTTCTTCTGGCAGATCTATAATCTCAATTTGACTAATTGTAGCTTATTGTGACTAACGCTGTTAATATAATGAGTTACACAATAATTTTATAATAGAAAATGTAAAAATTGATCCTAAGAAGAAACTTTACATTACTAAAATAATAATTCAACAAGATCGATCCATAGTGTTGCTAATAGCGATAAAAGCAAAACATATGTACATACATACATATAAGTATGTTTTAACTATTACAAAAAGGTGAAAATACGTGCACCACATTATTTTCGATCTTCAAAAATAAATGATATTTGCAACATAGGTAATTAAAGTGAACAACCCGGCCATTTCATGCACTTCCTAGAAAGATTGCAAAACACATTGTCCATCAGAGAAGTCATCAGCACACAACACTTTAATTCATCCCTCCCCTTCTTCAATTTCATCATGCAGCACTTTCATCCCCTCCTTCAATTCCATCACCTACATACAAAAAATATTTGTAAACCGATAATTTATTTCTATCCCAACAGAAAGATAGAGAAGCTAAACCAAAAATATCACTTAATTGTCTAGAAAAATGTTAAGAATGCTTCTGAAATCTGATTCGTAAAAGCTAAGTATTGCAAAAATCACTCTAAGAAATGGGACTATAATTGTTTCCAAAAATTTAAGCTTCTACCTTGTGAACAAACACAAGATTTTGTTTAATCAAGGAACATAGCTGCATATTAGTTTCAAAACGTAGCAAAAGATATAGCTCCACAAGCAGTCTGGTACAAATACATGCCTCCTATCATAGTGACCATGGAGGTTTACCGATGAAGCACAAGCTTTGTGGAGAGAGCTGATAGTAAACAAATATGGTATGGATAGAGATTGCTGCTCTACTTAGTTTCAGCGTGGAGAACCATCAGGAATTTGTGGCCCAATCTAAACAAAAACACAGACTACAAAGTGGGAACTAGAACCAAAACTTCATTCTGGAAGGAGAACTAGATCAGAAATGAGTCACTGATGGTCTTGTTTCCAGACCTCTTTCCCCTGAGTACTAATCCAAAAGAGAGAGTGGCTGATGTTTGGTCCCAACAGGAATGGAATACTCTGTTTAGAAGATTCCATAATGCTGGGAGATTCACTGCTTATTACAAATATTGGATGGGTTTAGAGGGACAACAATGGAGGAACACTATCAGATGGAGACATAGAAGAGATGGGTACTATCAGTAAACAGATTGTATAACAAGGAAATGAAAGATTTACAAGGTTGCAAGAAAGGACCGGGAACTAGATATGGAGGACGAAGGTACCAACCAGGGTGAACTGTTTCTCCTAAAGGTGGCTAGAAAAGCTTGCTCCACTCATGAGATTAAAGAAGAGAGGCTTTCACATTGTTTCATGGTGCTCTCTCTGTAATGAAGCTGAGGAAACTAATAACCACTTGTTCTTGTTCCTACACTGTAGACTGACAACATTATTCTATACAACCATATCAACAAAAGATCAACATAAACTCTAGATAAATACTTCTCAAATATATTAAAAATAATTAGATATCACGCCCTGCTACAAAAGACTAAATCTTGTTTCCTCTAAACAAATATCAGTAGTTATAATCCAATTAGCTTTGGAAAACACCTGTCATTTTTACATATCTAAAACAAAGTCTTGATATGAGCAAAATCTAGATAAATGCTTCTCAAATATATAAAATAATTCGATATTACTCTCTGCTACAAAAGACTAAAACTTGTTTCAGTATCAGTAGTTCTAATCCAATTATCTTGAACAATAACCTTCCATTTCGACGTATCGAGAACAAAATATAAAGCACAGTGAGTTAAACTAAGTTTTCCCACTTGAGCTAGTTCCTTGACTGATTACCACCACAGCATCACCAACATACCTAGTGTTTCCTCAAGTGTAATCCATTATCTAGGGCATAAACTTACTATCAACTCCACCAGTACAAGTATTAAGGTTCCCCCAAAATTCACCTGAAAAAATAAATTTCCACAAAACAGTAACAAACTACTTCTAACTAAACGAGGTTTCTTTAGAAAACTGATAAAATCTAAAAAACCCCTAAAATCAAAATTCAATATCACAAATCCAAAATCTTAACAAATCAAAATTCAACATCACAAATCAAAAATCTTAACAAAATCACTTCTCAGCAAAACCAGCCCATATGCATCACATTCACACAACCATGAGACAACCAGCTAGATATATTACATATACTCAGCAAAATCAGCCCATATATGCATCACATTCACACAACCATGAGACAACCAGCTAGATTGTTACATATACTCAGCAAAACCAGCCCATATGCATCACATTCACACTACCATGAGACAACCAGTTATATGTGACACACTTCTCAGCAAAACCAGCCCATATATGCATCAAAATCAGATTCAAAAAATCAGATTCAAAACAACAAGAGAGGATATTTTCTGGACAAAATAATCAGAGAGGACAAAATACTAGATCACAACCAGAATGCAGAAGAAGAAGAAGAGAAAGAAGAAGAAGAAATAGTCGAAACAGAAAATTAGTAACACTAACCTTCTCCGACGGCTTGTGCAGAAGCAGCGTCTCTTTGTGATGGAACAGTCAAAGCTGCAAGTATGTTAGGGTCAATTAATCCGGCATGTTGTAGTTGTGCAATTACATCGGCAATAACTTCTTTTCTCATGGTCTTCTTTTGTTCCTCCATTTGTTTCTCCATTTTTTGGATCCTTTCTTCCATTTGTTTCACTACACCATTCGTCGCATTTAAAGTTGGTTCAGAATTGCCAACTATTTTCTTCAAAGTAGTCTTTGTAACCCCCGTTCCATATAGTCTTAGACGCCCAGGGTGTTTAGGACCCATGACTGCAGAAAATGAATCAACAGACTGGCCATTTGCACTCGATTGTGCTTCAAGCTCCTCCATTTCAGCCTAACAAATTAAAGCATATCCAACAATCAAAGTCTTGTATATAATTCTAAATAAAGAATTAATGTCATTGTAAATCCATTAATATACAGTATACATACAATTTTACTAGCAGTGTTTTCATAGGAGGCCTTGTACACACGGTTAGGATTTCTCGTTCTTATGACCACAAAGAGCTCCTTAGATGATACAATTTCCTTCTCTTTTTCCTAGGCACAAGAAAATTGATATAAGAAATTGCTTAAATGATAGATTAATACTAAATACTAAATAAGAAAACACACCAATCTATTACGAATTACAGCAAAACTCTTTTTGCCGGTAGTGTGTGGATTCAACAACTTTTTTCGATTCTTACTATTTGTTTCCGACATCTTCTGCAAATAAATGAATCAATAATGTTAGTTAAGTGATCGACAGTTTGGCAACAATCAACTTTAATGTAAAATAAAGCTGCAACAACAACAATATCATAGAAGAGATCAAGAAAAGAATGAGTTGAAAGTTTTAGATTCCGAACTACAATTTACCAGGAATTTCTCAGACTTCCAATATTTGAGGAGTTCTTTGAACTGACATTTTGGAATATGGCCAGGCATTTTGGAAATTCGAACTGTATCATTGTCATATGGGTCATAATAAGTTCTCTTCAACTCAGCTCTGTGACTTCTCCATGCTTCTCGAATTGTTGCCAGAGTCCAAGCTTTTGCCGCCTCAGGAATATTGTATTTCTCCTACAATTTAGTGTCAACAAGTTATCAAAGAGTAGTAAAATTGCTTTAATAATAATTAAATATTGAAAAGTTCAAACCTTGGTATAATCCCATAAATCCTTTTTAGTGTCCATATTCTTCCAATCAAATACATCATATGGACAAAGGGTTGCATTTCTTGCCAATGTGCCTAGGAAGCTACTTAGCTCTATTACGTTGTCTTCAGTAGGTCCAATCAGTTGATTTAAACCATTCAATAGGATCAATTTACGCTCTTGCCGGCTATGTACTTTAGGCATCATCGTTCTACCTCTTGTATTTTTAGTGGGAACTCCTTCAACTACAACAAAATATGACTTAGAAATCATGAATGAAATAAGTAAGTTCCTAAGCTTATATGTTACCTTGTTCTTCAGGTTGTTCATCTGTTGGAGGACTAACAGAACTTCTTTGCACTTGATCCTCAACAGGCTGCTGCTCAAATAAAGGATGATCATCAAAAGTTTGTTCCTCATCAGATCTTCCATTAACTTCAGACGGTGGAGCTACCGGTTGTTTTTCAATTAATTTCAGAAGTTGTTCTTTCTCTGACTCTATACCTTCAACTACTTCATTTGTTGTCAACAACCGTCGCTTCCATTAACTCGCTTGTTGACTCATGACTATCAAAACCTGCATAAAATTATGAGTGATAATTAAAATATAACAGAAAATGGACAGATATAGTTCAACTGTCATCACTTGTTCGCTACAATCCCTCAAATAACAGTTATTTATCAATTTGACGATTATGGATACATTAATTCTTATTATCCAGCAGAACCCATTGCCAATTTGTTAGAATCACAAGTGTGAAGGTTCTATACCAAGATGATATTCCCAGCAGAAATCTCTATAACAACCATGAAATAGTTCAAACAAAAACATTAAACAAGATATGTGATTAAACTAACTCGATTAGGAGGCAATTCATTCAGTCCAAACAAATTTGGTCGAAAGGTGTTCATTATAAACAATGATCAACTCTCTGCTTTCATTAAAAATCAGCTAACTGTTCTCTTCTTCTTTCTCTTCATTTTTTGGCACCACTTTGGTCCATCACAAAACTAAAATCAGCATTTACAGTCACTGGCCTTTACTGGTATTTGAAGCAAAGTATTTAGTTGAAGAAGATGAGAGATCAGAACCTGGACCAGCAATGTTCCAAAAAGAGATCAGAACCTGGAGTTTTGTTGGTCCACTATTAAGTTGAAGATTCTCTGGAGAAACTTTGAAGGAAGAACACTGAAAGGAATAAAAGAGAAAATTAGGCTTAGTAATATATGCAACAATACATAGCACGTGCGTATTATTGAAATGAGACTAATTTAGAGACAAGTTGAAAAAAATCACATTAATAGCAATGGAAAACAAACATAGAAAATAGAGTCCAATCGACATTCGTAATTGATATGATGCAACTCAATAGGGTATTCATTACTCACTGAAAAAAAATGAAGAAGAGAATGTATTTGAAGTAGGTCGAAAGATCCTTTGTCAATCATCGGCCTCCATCCAATCTCAATCAGTATCATCGAAGTCATCTTCCTCTTCCGATTCTTCCGAAGGTACATCTTGTGAATCGTGTGAGATGGAAGGCGCATCAATGATATCAACTGGGAGATCTTCCCTCGCCCATCTAACATCTACATCGACTAATCTTTCTGAAGAAACAAAATCATCATTGGTTTCCCTCCAAAATGTTTCTTCAATATTAGGACAATTCTCTTCCTCCAAATCATACAAATCTACTGGAACTTTATTTCTTGCGTAATAAATATTTTTTTCAATTGGGTCTTCCACATAAAAAACTTGATGTACTTGAGAGCTAGTACAAAAGGATCATCCGTACAACATTTTTTATTGAAGTATACCCGAGTCAAGCCATATTCATCAACTTCATTATGAAACCAATCACATCTGAAAAGTACAACACTAAAACAACTCCAATAATCAATCTCAATGATGTCCTGAATAATTCCATAATAGATAACCATTCCATCGATAGGATTTTGATCCCTAGCACTAGCAAAACTATCTGTTGTGGCTGACAAAGTCACTCTACTATTTTGAGTTTTGCAAGGAGCATCCCGTGTCTTCGTATGGAAACGATATTCATTAATGAAATATCCAGTATATCTTTTAGCCACAAAATTAGGTCCTTTGCCAAGCCATCTTAAATGATTGGACACTTCAACATTTTTAACTTTGTCCCTAAACCAATCACTAAATTCTCTACTATGGATCTGTGCTTTTACCTAGGCACTTCCTCTGTTACGAGTATCAACTAAACTCTTATGTTCCCTGCAAGCATGTATTGCAATTTAATCAATATGTACTTATTAATGAAATTAAAAACACATTAATCATAACATATAAAGGAAGTTTCAATACTTACTTGATAAATGCATCAACTTTTTCATCACTGGTATTAAACAGAGTGTATCGATGTGCTGCAGACCACGCACCATGCTCCATATTAAAAGTCTTGCCTTTCCTTTTGTTCTTACTTCCAATTGGATGACCTGTCTTAGGAAATAAAGGTGAAACATCATCTCCCGCTATTTGAATGTCCTCATCATCCTCAGTTTGGTACCTACTAAATCTTTTTTTCACCCTATCAGGTAGGTATCTCGAACAAAAGGTCAAACACTCTATACCTTTACAACCCTCTACTATTGATCCTTCGGGATTTTTTCGATTACGAACAAGCCCCTTGTATTCACACATATTTCTTTCAGAAGAATATATCCAACGCAAATGAGTCGGATCCCCAAGCTTAATTTCGTCTACTAAATGAATAGGCAAATGTGACATGATATCAAAATAGGATGGAGGAAAAATCTTTTCAAGTTCGCATTGTATATCAATGATTTCAGCCTTCATCTTATCAAGATCGCTTCTTCTTATGACCTTTCTACATATGCTTTTAAAAAAGTTTCCCAACCTAATAAGACTAAAGACACATTCTTGGGTAGCACTTTCCGGACTGCAATCTGGATCAAGTAATGTAGTATCAAAATGAGCATCATGGCTTTTGTATCCTGATACTTTCAGCTCTTCCATTTGCACACGATTTGATACATTAGAGGCACACCCTTTTGGCAATTTGGCATCTTTTAAAACAGTGCAAAATAGTCGTTTCTCTTCTGGTTTCATAGAGAAACAAGCTTTAGCCAGATGAATGTTTCCAGTATCACAATCTTCCATTGGTTGAAGCTCTCTGCGTATCCCCATATCACGCAAGTCATAGCGCGATTTTATATGATCTTTTGACTTTCCAAATATATCCAATAAAGTCCCAAGCAAACTATCACAAATATTCTTTTCTATGTGCATTACATCAAGATTGTGCCTCAACTTATTGGTTGCCCATATGGCAATTCAAAAAATATGGATTTTTTTTCCATGGACCATCATTCTTTCGTTTTTTTTTGGCCCTTCCCAAAAATATTTTTGAAATCACGAAGTTCTTCCAGCACTTGTACACCCGATAAGGTCATCGGTGCAGATTTATGCTCCTCTTTACCATCAAATAATTTCTTATCTCTTCTAAAAGGATGATCAGGAGGTAAAAATGCACGATGACCCATGTAACACATCTTACGACTGTGTTTGAGATATTGGGAACAAGTATTATGATTGCAAGTGGGATATGCCCATCTCCCCTTAGTGCTCCATCCCGAAAGCATTGCCAATGCTGGAAAATCACTAACTGTCCACAGTAAAGCTGCACGCAACATAAATGTTTGGTTAGCTACAACATCATATGTCTTCACTCCCACTTCCCATAGTTCTTTCAACTCCTCAATCAGTGGTTGTAAGTATACATCAATATCATTTCCGGGTGACGATGGACCTGGAATAATCATTGACAACATTATGTACTCTGACTTCATGCAAATCCATGGTGATAAATTGTAATTCATTAACATAACCGGCCATGTGCTGTGGGAAATGCTTATAGTTTGAAATGGATTGAATCCGTCACTTGAAAGACCCAATCTAATATTACGAGCATCATTAGCAAAGTCAGGGTGAAGGGAATCAAAATCCTTCCAAGCTTCTCCATCAGCGGGATGTCTTAGATTTCCATCTTTGGGTCGCTCGGTATCATGCCATCTCATAGCTATAGATGTTTTAGAACACATGAATATTCTCTGAAGCCTAGGCTTTAAAGGAAAGTACCTCAAAACCTTCATCGGGATTTTAGTGACCTTATTTGTTAAGTCACTCTAAACATTCTTCCATCTAGAAGATCCACACACAGAGCAATTATCTAACTTTGCATTGTCTTTCCAAAATAACATGCAATCATTAGAACATGCATGAATTTTCTCATAATTAAGACCCAAATCTTCTATCACCTTTTTTGCCTTGTAAAAAGACTCAGGTATCTGAGCAAATGGAAATGCCTCTTTTATTAAGTCTAACAAGTCTGAAAAGGAAACATCACTCAATTTGTGAATGCATTTTAACAAGTACAAGCGGATGGTGAAACTCAACTTAGAAAAATTTTTACACCCCGGATAAAGCTGTTGTTTTCCATCCTTTACTATTTTAAAGAATTTTTTAGCATCTTCAAATGGTCCCTCTTGAACTCCCTCTAGGTGATCTTCTACATTTTGAAAAGTATCATGAAGTAGTTTACCAAAATCATCATGCATGTTTGAAGTTTCATCATCATTGGTTGATTGTGGCATATCTCTTGAGGAAAAACCTTCTCCATAAAAAACCCATTTGATGTATCCATGAACAAATCCATGACAAATCAAGTGATCCTCCACTACATTTCGACAATGCCAATTACGATTAAAGCACTTCTTACAAGGACACAATATTTCATTTCCTTGGGAAGCTTGTTCAAATGCCTTATCAAGAAAATCATTAACTCCATGAATATATTCATCGGTGGATCTTCGGAGATTCATCCAACTTTTATCTCCTATATCCATTTAATATCCTACGTACATGATCAAAATAGTATAGGCAATAAATTAATCAAAACATAAATGAGTAAGTAATGCACCAAGGATGATTGATACAATCAACATATGATAGGAGCAAAAAAACCATTTATTCTGAAGCAACAGCCAAATAAGCCAAACAAATGAAAGATGGAACTAGAGGGGCTTATCATGGAGCTTGGGTAGTGTGTGAGCATTTTAACACTACTAGATTCCCAACAGAAAGATGGAACAGCACTATTTTATCTAGAGCTATGAAGGACTTCTCTAAAATCATTGAATACCTCGAACTTATTGACCCTCCTCTTGTAGATGGATAGTACACATGGTTTAGGAGTAATAATCAATGATTGTGGAATTCTACCAGAAACTTTACAGTGACACAGAAGCTTGGAGACCATCCTCAAATTACAGTGGGACAGAAGCTTAGAGACCCTACCATAAACAAGATTTTCCAATAAATAAATGTTACAGCTTACAACATTCTCATCTAGTTCAATATCAAATAATGAACAGATGGATTTCTGCTTACTACTACTACATGGTCATTGTTTGTTTGCTGCTGTGTATTTGATAAATAGATCGCCTACTATTGTTTTTAAAAATATATCTCCTTTTGAAAAGGTCTATCATAGACCTTCTAATCTAAGTCATCTTAGAGTACTTGGATACTTGTGTTACGCAAAAGATTTGACTCAACATGATAAGATGTTATCTAGGGTTAGAACTACTATACATATGAGGTATTCTATTACTCAAGAAGGATATGTATTGCTAGACACAACTAGGAAGTGAAAACAAGTATATACGATGCTGAAATTTACCATTTTCAGCAGCATAATAGACAATCGCTGTAGATTTGCATCAAATTTGACTTTATTATATAATAAAGTATAATGATTTATGCTCAAACATCAAACAAATAAATATTCAAGCTTTTCCATGTAGATTTGCACAAGCCAAAACTTAGACCAGTAGAGTGAAAGAGAAAAATGAGAAGGAATACCACAGATACTTTGACTGTTTAGGTACTTTGACTGTTTGCTACAGATAATGTCTATTGCCAATGTATCAAAAAGTGGGTAAGTATTTTAATTTCTAGCAGATATAGAGTTGTTATGGCATTGAAAGTGGAGATAAATTGTAATAAATCAATAGTATCAGCACCCCATATTGCTCTTCTTATAACACCACAAACAAGACCAGAAAATAAGAGCAAAGGAGACAGACCACCTCATGGACTGAGAGTAGAAAAATCACCTTAGTGGGAGGAGGTGTCTTATCTTCCTGTGCAAAATTGTCTTCTGCTATGCACGATAACTTGCTTTTCCCTTTTGCGGAGAGTAATGCACCTAGGCCCTGATAAAAGTCTAAAAGATATTGAGTCAGCACACTATAGTTTTGACCAAAAATTTCTAGACTTGCAAGACCACAGAAAGACTTGGAAATACAGCAGTCAGTGAAAATTTCGTAGGGTAAAAAATGTAAGCAATGTGTTTAAGATGCAACAACTGAAGCCAAACCTTCACATTTTCTAGCATAACATTGAGGAGGTAAACTACTAAGAATCAACATCTTAGACAAAGTACGACCAAAATAATATTTCAACGTTCAATTATTGACACAATCACTTTCATAACTATGTTTGTGAATCTGCTCTTAGTCATGCCTCACCCCTAACATCCCCATCCGCTTGAACTAATCTGAATCAAGAAACCAAATAACAGACAATGAATAACAGTCCATAAAAGGCTATGTTTAACATTTCCAAACCATTTATGGACAACTTGAGTTTGAGACATCAACAGTTTCTAAAAGCAAAACAGTGAGCAAGATACCAGTTACAATTGTTATACAATTTTGACAAGTTCTAAATGATAGCATCAGAAAGCAATTCTAAATTGTTAAAAGTTCAGGGGATAAAAGCATTACCATCTAAAATATCATCACAAAAAGAAACATTCTCTGAAGAATACTGAAACTCAGACTCTCGTATTAAGTCAGTGTTCTTTAAATATGTAATTTGAGCTAGTGTTCTAGTAGTGTCCACATAAACCTTGACCTAGTGAAATGTTGAATTCAAAGGAAGAAAAATACAAAATTCACTCAAATAATCCTGTGGCCAAGACTGATTATCACCTTAATAAGAATCTTTATGCTATGTGCTCATAATTCAACACTGGAGAAGAGAGAAAAAGAACATGAAGAAAATCAAGTTTCTAATAAGTTTAGTATTGATAATTTTGTTTCCATATGTAAATTCAACAACATCAGGGCCTAATTGGCCTAAATCTGAAATTCAGTTGGCGTATTTTTGGCTGCTCTAATGCCTGGTCCAACTCTCAGCGCCACTACACTCTACACCAAGGTGTTACTCCTATTAGTTTGCCAAATTCAGTCCCAACTATTTCTTGTTACAAACTACAGTCAGTAATTTTTGTTATAGGCTAGAAGCACAATAGCATTTTAAATCGATAATCGTGTTACAAACGACAATGGATCCAACAATCCTCCAACAACCTTCAGAGCACACACAAAGACTACAGTCAGTAACTGCAAACAGAGCACACATCATCCGTAGCATAAAAATAAAATATAAGGATGAATCAACAAACACAAAGACTTTCAACCAAAAAAACAAAGTAATACAGCACATATATTGTTCACAAATCATAATGTATGTCAACAATAAGGTGAAATCAGCTCAATATAGTGAACACATGATAACATATATTGATGAATCTGACAGAACTGGCTTACAATAGACTTTATTTCAAACAATCAACAGAGAACTTTGAAAAATTGGCACTAACAACAAAAAATAACATAGATTTCAGAAACCCATTTGTTATTCTTTATGATTTTTCAAAACCCTATAATGAAATTTCAGAATTTGAAAAAATAAAGTATATGCACAATAAATTACACATTGTGGGGACTTAGAAATCAAGAAATACGCAGAGAATGAAGAGTATTTTTTGAAATCGTACCTCTCTGCAAGTTCTAACTTCTCTGTGAAAACAAGCCCTTGAGAACTTGAGACGTGTTTTGAAGATGTTTGAGGGATTTGCAGCTCAACGAGGTTGTACCTCCGATAAATCCACCGGAGCTCGACCTTTAACCTGGTTCACCTGAGAGACGAAGATTTTGAGCTTTGGGTGTTTGAGACAATGATAATGAAATGCCCAAACGAACCTGAACCTGAGATGAGGTGTGAAATAACTCACCTTTCCTCGGGTCTACTGAACTGGAGACGAAGATGAGGAATGCCCTATTGAAGCTCCATCTTCTTCATCTTTATCTTCATCTTCTTTGTTTGACAAAATATGATAGAAATTTCGAAACTAAAGCCCTAAGAAGAAGATGAGGAATGCCCTAGGTTTGAAGCTCTCTTACTGGAGAGGAAGAGATCGAAGAACCGTTTTGGGAGTATGAAGCTCTCTTTTCAGAAAAGGTTTTCAGAAAAGGCGCCGCATGTTTTGGGAGTGGAGCGAAATATATTTTATTTCGCGGGTTAATTTTTTTTGGGGCTAGTAACTGTTGCCATAGGTACTCTATTGCAACGCATAAAAATAACCGTTGCCATACCAAATATATAGCTACAGTTGTAACTCTAATGGCACAGTTTACGTTAATCATATATTGTCACGGTTAAAACCGTAGCTAAAAGACTTATATTGCTACGGTTTTAGAACCGTTGCCATATAACCGTTGCCATATATCTAATTTCTAGTAGTGTTAACTGTCTCAGCATCACAATATCTCCCCTAAGATCAACCTTAGAAGTAGGAGAAGTGATAGGAGTTTAGGGGACTTGGGTAGGTTGAGGAGTGGCCACATGAGGAACCTTGGTAGACTGTGCAAGGCGGCTGCTGGTCCTCACTCCTAACTATAAAGGCATCTCAAACTGCAAAACCTTAGTTCTAACAATGTTTCTCCAATTAATTGTATGCTTAGAAGGCATGACTTGCAAATGCGTCACACATGAGGTAGAAACAAACCTTCATAGACTTAAACTATATTGCATAAACTCAGAATGCAAAAGAAGTGAAATCATTTTTAATGTCTAGTAGCCTCCTGATTATAAGTGTAGTGCACAACACACCTATAAGTAAGACTCTAGTAGACATAACTTCATAAACATCCTAGGACCCTAGAACTGTATGCTTGGATACCAAGTTTTTCATGCTCTGAAAGGATACCTAGGTGTGGCTAGCACTCAAAAGTCATTGCTAGTCCCAAGCGAACTACTTGGCCTGATCACTCCTTCAATTAGCGGAAGATTCAATAAAATCACATAAGTACCCAAGTGGGATCCTAATAATCATAATTAATAGAAAGAATATCTTTCAATGTAACTTAGAAAATAACTCAACATAATTCTATATCATAAAGAGTAGTTTTCAAGAACAGACTTAAGTCTACATTATCTGACTCTATCTATGAAACCTCAATCAACTAATAAGAACATATTAAGACAATCCCGATGCTGCCTAAAAAACTACTCAAAATAATGAAAAAGAATTATCTAAATGAATCCCTTTGAATGCAAGGAGGCTTATCGAATAAGCAGCATGAGTGTATCTTCAATGATTCACCTGTTAAGGATTCCTAACACCTGTATCTATATGGAAACATAATGCAGTGTAGTGCATGAAATGTACGGTATATAAAAATAGTCAATAATAAGAATAAATTCCAATGAAATTCAATGTGATATGCAAGTTTAAAGTAACCAATACTTTCAACAATCATATATATAAGTATGCAACTCTGTAAATAATAAATTTACTCTTAGGAGTTTCTCTAACCGAAATCATCACCTATGAGCCAGTAATGATACAACTAAGTGATGTCTTACCACGCCTATCCAATACTTTATTAGAGTAAGAATGCTCAACTTTAATGGAACCAACATAAAAGTTTTTGGGACAAGAGAGGCATGGCCTCTATCATACATTGGCTACATAGTTTATCGGGTTGGAGTTATGTCTACTCTTATCCAAATCGGTGATTAATACTAATCCCAAAATATAACATGTTCATATACTAAATTAAGTAAAATACTCAAATTATCTCATTTAGTCTCATTTGACTTTCACTCAAAAACTCAGTCTCGTCTCAAATTATCATGCTCTTTCATTTAACATTTAAAACCATTTGCATCTCATTAATTTTTTTTCCAAAATATCATTTAATTTAATGCTCAAACTCATTTAAATCAAATCCATTTTCCCTTTTAAAACTCAATAAAATATGCACAACCTTAAATTTAAAAATAATACCTTTTTAATGCATGAAAATCATCAATCTCAACCTCAAATAATACATAAAAAAAAATCATGATCATCTACTCAATTAGACTTCACGGGGAAGTAGCTACTAATAATAATTTCAGCAATATGCAAGGTAGGAATAATGATAATCTAATGCATAAATTGTAATGAACTTAAAGGTCATTTTTAAAAATTTTGATAAATTACCATTTTACCGCTTTCATTAGTTTTTCCAAGTGTAATTTAATCATTTTTTGTGGTTGATTTTGAAAAATTATTAAAAAGTTGAGAAATGTGAGTTTTTAAAATTTTAAAAGGTTTAAATTGCTCAAAATTTATTTTTGGTACCAATAAAAGCTACTAGTCTCGGAACAAAATTTCGTTAGTTTCATCAACTTTGAAACATAGAAATTGGTCTAGGAGTGTCCTTGATTCCAAATTTAGAGTTTTCTTGGGAGATTGAGGTCCTAAGTTGAAAAGTTTAGTTTAAAATGACCAAAATTTGACTTTGGTCAACATTTTAAGTTTGGAGGCACAGATTGGATTTTTGATGATCTTGTTGGATTCAAGGGGTCATTTTAGGCCTACAAGCAACTTTGCCATATTTTTAAAAGTCTCGAGGGCATTTTGGCCTTTTTGAGTTTCTAACTAATTTCATTGTGACTAATCGAATTTCAGGACAAAGAGACCTCAGATCAGATTTTTTGATGGTTCCACTGAGTCGGAAACATCAAATTGAGTGAGGTACCATAAATAATTTGTGTTTATGAAATTCCGAACAAATTTTAAGGGTTGATTTCGAGTCCCATTGTGTGTTGAACTTGTTGCTGGTTTGTTGGTGTCTTGGCCTCGCTAAAGCAAGCCTTGGTCGCTTAAGCAGCTTTTGTGACATCAGAGGTTAGGTTTAAGAACTAATCAATGTTAAGTCGGGAAACCTCCCCCCCCCCCTCCCTTTCACTGTTTTTTGAGCCCTCGAGCTTGGTGGGGTGGTTTTTGGGGAGATTCTTTGATAAACAACATTGGGTAAGTGATTTTCAACCTAAAACCCTTACTTTTCATTAACTATCTTGTGATTTCAACTTCAAATTTCTTAATTTTTCCATAAGACCAAAATGGTGATTTTGAACTCATTCTTTACTCAAATTGTGTGGGGTTTTCAATTATGAGTTTCATTTTTCATGTAAAACTTGATTTTAAAGTTCATTTTCAGTTTCACCCTTTTTCAAAATTAATTAATTTTTGGACTATTTTACCTTCAGTTTTGAATTCTTGCAATATGGGTATGTGGGATTCTTTTTTATGTGTGTGTTACCTTTTTTATAGTGAAAAATTAATTCGAGGTTGAGTTTTGAGTGGAGGTATTTCATGCAATTTTGGCTAATAAGGTAGCTTTGGCTTTCCCTCTTTGTGACTGGTAGTTGAGTATTCTTATGTCGTGAACTATGGGATGAGATCGTATCATGTAATTGAGTGAAGAATTTTTATTGTGTTGCTTGTGTGGGAGATTTACTTGCCAACTGAATCATTTTAAGAGCATGTATTTGTTAATTAATGATATTGGGCTTGTGTAATTCTGATTTTATTCTGATACTCGAGAAAGAAATTGAGTCGTGATTATATCATGTTGAGAAATGAAACATTTGTGAGTTGGATTGTGAATTGTGGCTTATCTTGAGAATTAAAGGCTTGTAAATGTTTGTTGAACATTTATGAAGAAGTTCTTTCCGCAATGAATATAAGAAATATTTATTATAACCTGTTAAAATTGAGAACTTTGACATTCAGTGCATTTATTGAAATGAATGTTGTATCTATCTTTGTATCTTGTCTACATGCATCCTCATATTTCATATCAAAAGATTCGGGACATTGTGAATAATGGAACCACTTTTTTGAAAGAAAAAAAATGAGACACTTTTTGAAAAATCTTTGACGATGAGTTAGTTGCAAGTAAATGAGAGACTGGTACATGTGTTCTTGGACACAAGCTAAGAGGTGAGGTAGTCGATACTTTGAAATTGTGATGAGGTATATGGTCAGCGAGACTCTCATGGGATCTACTTGGAAGCCTTAACTCGGCAAGTATATATGATAGGTTGTGCGACAATCTTAACTCTATCGTACCACCATACTTTATATCACATTACATTCTTGCATTGTATGATACTGTTACTCGTGACTTGAACTATTTGATGATTGTTGTTGTACTTGGTCTATGTGTTTAGTTTATTCACGCCTTTCTATAAATTGGCAGAACAATGCACGATTGAGATTTTTTGTGTGCAGATGGAAGGCGTTCCTAATTTATTTCATAGTTTATTCAATTCCTTACATCCAGTCGGTTAAACCTCCTGGGTACATATGAATTATATTCTCCCTAGTTCTGCGTCGCTTGTTGTAGATTCTAGTTAATACCATCCATGTTGCAGTTGGTTACTATAATAGTGGTAATTTTCAATCCTAGTGGTGAGATCTAGTGTCTTGGACCACTACTAGATCCTATCTTTATTTTATGGTCTTTACTTTATTTCAAAGACTAAGCTATATGTACTAAATTTAGACCTTGTAATAGATGCTTTTTATACTCATGACACTAGATTTTGGGTCTGTCTCGTATTGTGGTTATTCCGCCCTTGTGTTTTCCTTCTTTTACCTATGTATTTAGACCTTGTATTAGACTAAGCTATATGTACTAAACTTAGACCTTGTATTAGATGTTTTTTATACTCATGATACTAGATTTTGGGTCTGCCTCGTATTGTGGTTATTCTACCCTTGTGTTTGCCTTCTTTTACCTATGTCTTATGTTTGAGTTGGAATTTGAGATGTCTTTCTTCATGACCTTGAATTTTTTGAATCGTGATAGAACTCAATAGAAGAAGTATTAATTCAATCAGCATTTAAGAAATTAGGTTAAACTCAACTTAATACTCAATCAAGATGAAATTTACATGTTAGGCGCGTAGACGAACTCAATATAATCTAATGCTATAAGTAACCTTGCAAACTTGAAGGATTGAAACTTTACTTGAAACTTGAAGTCTTCGGTGGAAACCCTTGAACCCTAGCTTTTTATTTTCTCTTCGAACTTGTTATCAAATTATCTACGTGTTAATGAGAGTATAGGTACCACTGGGTACTAATAAGGGGTCTATTTTGGTCCCAAAACCTTAAGGATTTAATTGGAAAGGGACGCAAAACATAAAATTATCCTTCATCAACATCATTAGAGTAAATCACGAGACCCCTTCTATGAGACGTAGTTCACTCTATAGCTTGTAGAGTGCTTCTCGTTGATAGGGGTGGGTTCGGTTTTTGCGGTTTGATTTTTTCCTAAAATCAAAGACAGAACGGAAGGTAATTTGGCGGTTCGGTTCGGTTTTGCCAAAAAAAAGTAAACCATTGGTCTTTCTGTTCGATTTTTTTGGGTTCACTCTTCAGTTTTTGTTCAGTTTTTCGATTTTTTGAAATAATTTTTTAAAGTAAAATAATATGTTGGGTAGAGACATATTATTGTATAGATATGCTAAACAATTGGTAAAGAGTAAAGTTTGGATTAGTACAATTATCACAATATAAGAACTACAATTATCACCAAGAAAATTGCAAACATATGTTCTAGAAAAACAAATATCTAATACTCCTTGGAAGGTTCAAGTCAATTGTGTGTAGCCAAAAGAAATTATCAAACAATTATCAAATACTCCTTGAAGTATCAATTAGTTGCAGGTGATAGTAGCCAAAAGACTTCTCCTTGGAAGCTTCAAATCTATGTCTCTTTCGTGCAACAAGAAAGACTTTTCTTCTTAGCCATGTAGCTTGTAAAGTATAAACGACGTAGTATAGAGCAAAATCGATTTTTGACAGTTTGGTTCGATTTTAGAAAACCAAAACCGAAACCAAAACTGCACAAAATCGGTTCGATTTGGTTTTTTGTGTTCGGTTTTGATTTTTTACGGTGCGATTTTTTTTGATATTTTTCGATTAGTTTCTGTTCGATTTTCGATTTTCGATTTTGCGGACCCACCCCTACTCGTTGACACTGAAGCTTTAGGATATTAGATATATAACTAAGCTTTTATGAGACACAGATCCTTTCACGAGCTCATCTTACATGTTTCGTACAAAAAGTATTGAGACTATGATTTTAGATATGAAAATCAAAACACTATCTATAGACATAATTGGAGTAGGCTTGGTAGATCTTTCGAGGATTAGTCAGTAATTCAACTCAGGGTTGTAGGCCCTTCGAACCATAGATTGATTCTATGAGTCATGAAAACTTTTATTACTCGTCCTATTACTTTGTGATAAGTATATTGAGACTATATTTTTAGAACTTGGAATTACGAGACTATTTCAACTGATTGTAGAACTGTTTACAAGTCATGAACCCATCTCGTACAAGGGACCCCGGCATCACACTTTAAGGAAGGTGAGATGATTGTAAACCCCAACTTTCAACCGAATCAACTTAAATTTCTAGACTTTTTGGACTATTTAAATTGAGATATTTTAGGAGGTGTTAGAGAAACATAACCTTAGAGAAGAAAATCAAGTGACAAATAGCTTGGAGAGGGACAGGGCTATGTCAACCAAGGCCGACTCATTTGTGTTGTGGGCAGTTCTTTCTTTGTTTGCTGAAAAAAAAATTAAAAGCAGATAAAAAAAGAAACTTTTTTGTAAGGGATAAAAAAGTTGTCTTCATCTTTTGAAATTATAATACCTATTATGTATTACCCACCCCGTCCTTGAGTACTATTAGTAGGTGCAACACGTTGTCACTAACTTGTATCGATGCATATTAATTTGTAACATATTGTCTTCTTCTCTACTGTAACTCCTCCCCCTTCCCCCTCCAAAAAAAAGTGACTATATGTACTCCTTCTGTTTTAAAAAAAAATTAGTTTTACTTGGTATGGAGTTAAAGGAAATAATAAAAGAAAATTCAATCTTGTTATCTTAAATTAAAGTTATATCAAATGTATTAAAATGTTCTTCAATCTTGTGGTCTTTAATATATCACATGAAAAGTTAAAATTAACGTAATCAAAAATGAAAAAATCATTTTCTTAAACAAACTAAAGAAAATAAAAATTATTTATTTTTTTTAAAAAAAAAGAAATGTATATGTTAAAGACCATAATAATTCAACCCCATACATATTAAAGGATCATTTTCACATAGATTATAATTTTGGCATTGGACCAAAGAGAGAAATAAGATTTAATGGTATTTAATGCCAAAGAATTCAAATTGTATAGATATTTAGTGGAGTAAAGCGTAGGGTGTGACGTGAAGTAAAAATTAATGCCGTGAAAAATCACATCCCTTTTCTATGTTATTGGCATGCAAAACTTAAGACGTCTCTAGCTACTTCACCACACGTGGATTATTGTAATCTGCCACAACAATTAACTCCCTTTTCTTCCCTATTTATCTTCTTCTAACCAAGACCCAACTAGTCCTCTTTTTTCTCAATTTAAGGTCCTATCAAAAAAAAATTGGAATAATGGGGAAGATATCTGACAAGCTGCATGGATTAAAGCCAATTATAATGATGGTGTTTGTTCAAATAAGTTATGCAGGAATGGCTTTGTTGTATAAATTGGCATCAAATGATGGAATGAGTTTGAGGGTTTTAATTGCTTATCGATTCCTCTTTGCTTCTGCTACCGTTGTTCCTTTAGCTCTCTACTTTGACAGGCAAATCCATCTTCTTCTTTTTTTTTTTTTGTTTTTTTAAGAATAATTAGCTATGTTTAATTGTTCGTTTTATTTTATTTTAAACGGTGTTCTATGTAAAGTTTCATGAATAATTGTCGTTTCCTATACGTAGGGAGACTAGGCCAAAAATGACATGGATGGTGATGTTGCTTGCGTTTCTTTCTGCACTCTTCGGGTAACTTCCATTACTTGCTTCATTTCAAGCAATTAACTAAGGGATCATTTCATAATTAGGATGAGTTTAATTCTTGTTTCATAATTTTTTCCTGAATTATTTATTTTGAGATTATAGTGCTCCCCAAGTGTTATATGCCAAGACAACTCACAAATTGAATTATTAGTTAAATTCTTTTAAAATAGAATGGTTTTAAATGAGTTTTCTAGATTTCTCTGTTGTCAAAAATCTTTAATTGATTAACTCTATAAAGAAATGAATTTTAAGTCTAAATGAATTACAAAAATTATTATAGAGGAAAGAATTTTTCGAATCCATATATATAGTTCAAAGAAAATGGTTGAAAACTTTTCTATTACTCTTTAATATTTTAGGAAATCATATTTATACTGCTACGATATTACTTAACGTAACAATATTTGACTAAACAAATAATTCATTATTTTAAATTTAAATTTGAAAAGTTTTTTGTCAAAGGATGTCATTAATTATGAGGTTCTCAATTTCCTAAACTCTTGTAACGTCATTTTGGTACTAGTGTTTTCAATTAAGTACATGACTGGCATTAATAACAAACCTATCTATGCATTCATTTCTGATTTGGTTTATTTGTACTTTGAATTTCTTTATTTTTTAATTAATAAAGATATATATATTTATGCAGGGGTTCAATGCCACAAAATATGTTTGCAGAAAGTTTAATCCTAACATCAACAACTTTTACTACAGCTATGCTTAATCTCATTCCTGGCATCACCTTCATTATAGCCATATTGTTTAGGTATATTTCCAGCTTTATAATTAATTTTCAAAGCTAAATTAGATTAATTAATTTAATATTTTAAAATAAAAATTATATTAAAAAAAAGTATTATACATTGTAATGTTATGCAGATTAATATGATGAAAAAATACATTTTAAAATATAAGTCAAAATTTATATCGTTTGACTATACAAAGAAAAACAAGTAAATTAAAGTCCGAAAATCACTTTAGCCATAATAGAACAAATAGTTTGCAATTGTGACAGAGAATTTCAAAAGTGCTTCGAGCACAAAAAAACCATTTTTCCATTTTCTCTTATTAATAAAATAAAAAACGTTTTTTTTTCGCAACAAAGGCTTGGTCACACTCCTCAAACATTTCCTTTTGAAAAATAAGCATTTTTTTACTTTATAAAAATTTAGCCAAAAAAGCTATTTAGTCTTTTTTTTTTCTTGAAGAAGATTTTGGAAAAATAAGAAAATTTACTCATTACATATCTTTTTAAGAAATTAAAACTTTTCAACTACATTCTTTAACTCTCAGAAAACTACTATAAAATGTTGTTGTATGGCTAATTTGTGATCCCTAAACTTAGATACAATATTTAGGTGGATTGACTCATAGGTTACAAGAGTTTCGATTCGATTTTTGTGTGGGAAATTATTTTTGTACAAATTATAAGCTAGGACAAAATCTTAAACGGTTTGAAAAAAAAGATGCTACTATTTTTTATATACCTTGTATTTTTTTTCTGAAAAAAGATACATGATCTAATTAATTCCTCTATTCACTTTTATTTGTCATTGTTTCACTTTTCAAAGTCAACTTGACTAAATTTCAAAGCTAAATTGAAATAACTAAATTTAATATTTAAAATTTAGATGGTTGAATACTATACCAGAAATGGTATAAGTAGCAATTGTTTTCATATTAATATGATGAAAAAATATATCTTAAAATGTTGGTTAAATTTCAGGTAGTGTGACCTCGATTAGTGAAATAGAGTGAACATACACTATACAAGTAAAAGTGTCCAATTACCGAATTGTATGTACTTCCTCTGTCCCAATTTATGTGACACTTATCATTTTTCGAGAGTCAAACAGTTACGTTTGACCGAGAAGTTGTGCGCAGAAACTTCAAAAATTTTGAGATGAAATTTATGTATTTCTAAACTACGTAAGAAGTACTATAAGTTACAATAATTGGTAACTCAAAATATTTTACAAATATATAAAAATGTTATAGTCAAAGATAGATTGGTTTGAATGTCGAAATATCATTTATGAATTTAGTTGAAGTGACTATCTTTTATGTTGATTATAGATATTATGTGTATGAAGCTATGGAATTTGAAGTTTAGATGTGATGTGATTAGGTTGGAGAAGTTTGGTTGGAAGACAAGGGCAGGACAAGCAAAAGTATTTGGAACATTAATTGGAATCGGTGGGGCTATGCTTCTCACCTTTTACAAAGGCTTGGAAATTAAAATTTGGTCAATCAAACTTGACTATAAAAGACACATGGCAGCCCCCCAGCAACATCAAAAATCATATGCTCACATTTTGGGTCCTATTCTCAGTATTTCTAATTGCTTTGCCTCAGCAATATCCCTCTTTTTCCAGGTAACATGCAAATAATTAAATTCTCCTTTATTTATTTATTTTATTAAAAAGGTTAAATTAATTTGTCATATCTTGTATTTTTCAAAAGTTTATTTGATGAATTTTTAAAGTTAAATGAAATTAAATTAATTTCTTATGAGTTTTTGTGACGAGGGTTCCTAGTAAACAGTCTCTTTACCTCTTTGAGGTAGTGGTACGGTCTGCGTATATTCTACTCTCCCCAGACTCCACTTGTGGGATTCCAATGAGTATGTTGTTGTTGTTGATGTTTTAAAATAAAATTTTAGATATTTAAAATCTATTTAAAAAAAGTATTATTGATTACAACCTTTTTCATATCAATATGATGAAAAATATTATCTTAAAGTGTTAGTTAAAGTGTACATAATTTTACTCTCTAAAAATGAGAATTATAACAACAAAATTGGGGCAGAGGGAGTATTATTTTTATGTGATTAGTCTTTTCGTGTTTAGATATTGTTACAACTTAATACCTTAATTGATTACTCCCTCCATCCAACAAAGTTGTGCACTATTGACTTGACATACAAATTAAGAAACACTATATAATAAAGGTGACTTTATTAAATTATTTTTTGAATATAATAAATACAATGTCTTGAAAATTGGTATGGCGAAATAACTATAACTAATAATAAGAGTAAAATAGGAACTAAGTGTAAAATTATCTTTTGATTTCAATAAAGTGGACAAGTATTATTGGACATCTATTTTTAATATAGTGGACAAATAAAAATGGACGGCGAGAGTACCAAAATGTATTAATTTCAATTCCGATATAAATGACTGGAAAAAGATGTGCATGTAGTACTAAATATGTGGCTTCAAAAATCAATAAAATAATATTTTCTTCATCCCATTTTAGTTATCATAATTTTTATTTTTAAAGTCAAACTATGTAGATATTGACTAACATTTTTAGATATATTTTTTCATCATATTGATATGAAAAAAGTTGCAACCATAATATTTTTCTTATATTTTTTTAGCATCTAATTTTTTATTTTAAAATATCAAAGTAATTTAATCTAATTTATCTTTTTAAATTAGTTAAACCGACTGTCCAAAAACTGAACATGACAACTAATATGAGAGAGAGGGAGTAAAAGTTACGAGAGATTAATATCTAAATTCCACTCTCTCCATTCAAATTTAGTTATCAAAAATCTCGCATTTTTTGAAAAATGAAGATACATAGGATTAAAAAAAATCTATTATATCCTTTATTTATTATTATTGAGTTAATATCTTTAAAAAATGTGGTCAATAAATATGTTTGGAACCCTATCCATGTATCAAGTTAAAATTTGATAACTAAATCTAAACCGAGGAAGTAAATTAAAAAAAAATGCCTATTAATTTTCCTAGCAAGTATTCAATAACATATTCAGTGTGTCTGTAAGTTGATTATATTACTCTTGGAAACACATTTAACTTGGACAAAATGTCACTTGTAGAAATGATTAAAAATATAAATAACATTATACTTACCAACTAAGCACAATTTAACTAAACCCAAATTTAAATACATATTCTATCTGTACATAAACTACCTAATCTCTAAAGTTGGAAACAAAATAGGTTTCAGAACACATTACAATGAACTTTCTTGTTTTATGATTTTATAGATACTGTGTATTTACCTACCATTTATGATTTAAATGATACCATAAGTTGTTTAAAGTTTGTTCATAATTAAGTGGCTATATGTTAGCTTCAATTACTGAGAAAATTCACTACAATTTAATCAAATTGTTTCATATATAAATGCAACTTCACAAATTATTGCATAGTTATAGTTAGAAACTAATTTAGACCAAAGTGGACTTAAAATATGTGTATAGTTCCAAGTATAAGTATTGATATTTGGTGTTATTACTTTGCTAATAAGTGTACAATGTTTAGGCCAAAATGAGTAAGTTGTACCCTTGCCATTATTCTAGCACTGCCTTAATCTCCATTATGGGAGCACTTCAAGCTGGGGTTTATGCACTTTCTACTGAAAGAGATTGGAGCCAATGGAAATTAGGCTGGAACATTAGGCTGCTTGTAGTAGTTTATGCGGTATGTTTTATATTTCCATTGCAACTAATTTTCAATACTAACATTTATTCACAGTAACAACATCTAATTCATTTTCATGTAGATAAAACGTCGATGTATTTTGTTTTTGTAGGGAGTAGTAGCTTCTGGAATCACAATCATCTTCGTGATGTTTTCTGTAAGAATGAGAGGTCCATTGTTCGTCTCTGTTTTCAGCCCTTTAATGCTTCTATGTGTTGCCATTGGCGGTTCCTTCTTTTTCGACGAGAAATTACACATGGGGAGGTATTCTTTTCCACTATTGCATCTTAATTTATCTTTAGGGTAACGAACACTTTAACTCACAGCTCAAGATGTTTTTGGAATCTCATCTCTTGTTACCTAGTTAATTAAAGGATATTTAAACAAGTCATTAATGGTTCAAATGATATGACCAGATATGAGTTTAACTTGGGAATGATTAACCTGAATCGCCATTCCATGATCATTCAGGAGGATTTGGTAGCTTATTAGAATTAATATAGATATTAGTTCTGTATGTATTAATTATTTCATCTTTTATCCAACCTACAAAGTTTATATAGCATTATAGAAAAAGTACAAATGTTAAGGGGAGTCAAAACAGGCTAGAAAATGTACATATTATGTTGAGCATCTTAGCATTTAGTCTGGAGACCTCCTTTTCCCTGCACCCTTCATATATAGAAGGTGGTGGGGAGTTTGGGCGGACTTACTTTTCTAACTAGCTATCAAATAACATCTAAGTTGTCCAGAAATTAGTATGTGAATTCTTTGCTATTTACCAAATGACCCCTATGTTATTACCCTGTAGTTTATTAACTCAACCTTCGTCTTTTCTCCATCTGATCTCGGGTTAGCAAATCATTATTACATGGTTCAAAGAGTCCAGGTATGTGAAGTCTGTCTCATTTCGTTGGAAATAGCTCAAATAAGTCGATTTTGAAGAGTGGATTTAATTGAGCAGAGCTTGGTTATCATTAAGGGGTTAAAAGAAATCTAAAGGCACCATGGTTGAGGTCTTAAATCTTTGTGTTATCCCAAATTGGGGGGGGAATGTTGAATATAGTTGATGAAGAAGACAATATGTATTAATGAGCGTTTATACCGAACATATAATTTTACTATATGTTTAAAATATATCTATATATATGTGTGATTAAATATTGAGATGGAGGTGCGTGCATGCGGCACAAAACACATGTACTACGGACACATAAACTTCTAACTCTCAGTGTTTCCATATATGTTAAATCATAACACGTACAACAGTATGTCACTCATTCTCTTTACTATTTTGTATTAATTTATACTTGTCTATGAATTTTTGATTTTATTATTTGTATATGTTGGAATATTAGTGTGCTAGGAGGAGCAGTAATAATATGTGGATTATACATGGTGTTGTGGGGGAAGAAGGAAGAAATTACAAGGACTTCCAAATTGACACCTTCAACAAACCAAGAAGATTCTACTGTTCCTATCAATGTCATTGGAATTGCTCCAAATTTCCATCCTATGAATGAAATGGAACAAGTATCTATGGATGACAAGGAATCTGTTAATCTTGATTCAAAGGTTTAGAAGTTTCAGTTATATGTAATGATTGCAAGTTAATTAAGGACTAAGCACTATCCTCCTTTTTGCTTTTATTTAATATGGGTTATTCCCTTTTTGGAATCCAATTTAGCTCAGGCTTCGAAAATATCAATGCTAAATTTTATTGTTGACATGCGTCTTTTTTTACTCCAAAGATTAAGATTTATTTTCGAGGCACTCGATTGTAATGCCATCAAATTCGATAATATTTACAAATTCTCCATTAAGAAAAAAAGATAAATTTGGGGTACACTTTGAGGTGAGTCATATATATTAGATAAACGTAGAGATATGGCAACAAACTTATAATTAAAATTTATATAAATAGTTATGGTTCATTCCTCGTAGAGAATGTGACTTGTGGTTATATGTCAAGATGTGATAAAAATTATTAATAAGGAGGTATGCATGTGTGGACTTACAACTCACTCTGTAAAAAATGAAAAACATATTTATTTTAACCATCATTCATCAAGTACATAACAAATATTGTGATGTGTCTCTTGTCATGAATTATCAAAGTGTAGAAGTAAAATGTTATGGTATGTCTTACATGGATTACCAAAGGGTAAGCAAGAAATAACTTTATTCTATAATTTTTTTTGTTTAAATCATGAATGCAGTTATATAAATTTTCACCATACTGATAATGTTATGAAATTGTGGTAGCACATAAATTATTTGAGAGCCTTGAAAGAGCTAATCTGTTACTATTCGAAGATAATTTATTTTTTTAATGATATTTGAATTGTAATAAGTCTTTAAAAAAACAATATTATGTTTCAAAAAAACTGACCAACAAAATTATTTGAGACTATAAAATATGACAAAATTAATATCAACGTATTACTCCAATCAAAACGAGTTATAAATATTTCATTGAAAGCTTATTCATATTTTTTTAATTTTGTAGTACACAAATATGGGCATGTAAATCAAAAGTGTACAAAACTATATCAGTTGGCATGATCAGTTGGTCGTTCCACTTCAAATGTGATGCAAAATAAATTAAAAATTCATGTATTATATATTAAATAAATAAAAAATTCTTCATTAATTCTCTCATGTTACTTGTTCTCATGATAAATTAATCATTGTATCAACTAAATTTTAAATTTTGCCCATTGAAATTAAATTTTAAAATATATAAAAAGTTCGATATGGATCCCTTCACCTGAAATTTTAAAAGATGTATCTATATCATGATCACATATGCCTTGTTATCAACTTGCAATTTAAGTTTTTCAAGGTTGTTTGCTGAAACTTTTATTAAGAACATGATCCCAACTCAAAAATTATGTTGGCTTAGCAAAAATTATATGCCTCTAATTATAGCTAAAACTTTGATAATGACAGCAAATATTTCAAAATAAATTTGATATGAGATGTGTTGTTTAAAATATTACAGCATATATACGCATTATGTCACCAAGATTCCCGTATGATAATTGGTTCAGGGTTAGAAATCAAATAATTTTTATTTAAATACTACTAGAAATATCACCTATGGCAATAGTTCTATTTCTGTTGCTGTAGATTGAATTTCGTTGCCATAAATCTGTCGCAACGATTTTAGTGACTCTCCCAACAAGTCACGTAACCATAGATCTATAGCAACAGAAAATCGCAACGTTACTAAAACTGTTGTAATAGACGCTCCTATTGCAACGGTTTCCACTTCCAACCTACGACAACGGTTCTTACAGCCTATTGGGGCGATTTTCAAAATGTTCCTATAAAATTTCTGTGACACTTGTTTTATTATTGCAACGGTTATCACATTCAGGTATAGCAATGGTTCTCACCCTTTATTGGGACATTCCATAAACTGTTCCTATAGAGTTATGCAACAGGTATTCTATACATTAATTATAACAATTTTCTCTTGTTATTGCAACGGTTTTATTGGACTATTGGAACAGTTTTCTTCACTATAATGTGCCAATTATAGACAAAAATATCACATAAATATAACATACATTCGATATGTATTTCAATAACAAGAAGAAACTATTTTTAATCAAATACAATCTAAGATTCAAGGTCATGCAATATCCATTAAAGCAAAATACATAATATGTTTTACCATTCAAGCGGTCAAACACAAGTTTTCAAAGTCCAAAACTAACAAAAGACTTCTAGATAATACTTGTTAAATTCCAAAATTATCAAATCAAATCCCCCTAGGGAGCAACACCTTCATTGTTTTCATCTCTTTATTCACCTTCATTGCCTACAAATGATAATAAAATATGAATTAGCAAATTTTCAGAAAGAAGTTAATATAAATTAAAAAGGCTCAAAAATATCATCAACTTCTAGAAAAGAGAAATAAAAACACCCTCTAATATATCAGACAGAAATAAGAAGGATAATATTTTGAACACATGTCTATGTTTCGTGCTTTTCTTATGCATAACACTCCAACAGTGACATATGAAACAAGAGGTAGGATGTAGGTGTATGAACATAGTCATTCAATGTTACTGCCCACAGGTAAACAAAAATACAAGGTATTGAAAATCAACATAATAAAGTAGTAAAACAGTCCTGGAATAATGGTACTTAAGACTATCTTTATAGGTATTTGGAATCCACCATGGAAGGTGATACAAAAAACAGAGCAAACAAGACACACATGATGCAACATCCATATACTGAAATTACACATGTTTCCATAGAAGGAAATAAATGCATAGATTATATCACAAGTATGGCCTTTGAACATGATGATACTATACAAATTCATTATTTTCAGTAGCAGACATAGGATACGTCCATTATGGATAGGTTATAGTAAGGATGTGGAGATATATAGAACATATTCTTAATTTTTCCAAAATAAGGACCCCATTAACCATACAATAATAAACTTTATCACCATCAAAGGCTATGGCAGGAGTAATAAGTATTTCTCTATCTTTAATCAAACATCTCAGATTCAAGCTCTAAACGTACTGTATAAGGAGTCGTCTCTAATAAGGAGCACTCTAATTTACTCTAGAATAGGATAATCGGACCTCATTAAAACGAATACCTAACATTGGAAGAAAAATAAAAAGAAAAGAGGTACCATCAATAATTAATTGTAACTCTCGTTTCCAAGTTATTACAATAGATGAGTTCAAACAACAAGCTACAAAGGGTTAAAGCTTTTTAACTTTTGAATATTTGGTAAAGTACAGAAATCAGTTTTAAGACAACTATAAGTAAAGCATTAATTCCTTACTTTATATTTCTTGATTTTCAGTGTGACTTTAAATTTTCTCTCTCAAGGAATATAGTTAAATTATACCAATAGATGGGACATGGTACTTTTATACCAGTTACTTATCAATACAAGGTCAGTAAAATAAATTGTACGTTATTCATTGTTCACTCCTTATATATAGGATAATTTTATAAGACTTGTGTGGATGCATTACAGTTCAAGTATATACAATAGAGGTACGGAAAAAGAAGGAGAAGAAGAGGAGAAGGAGAAGGAGAAGGAGAAAGAGAAAGTGAATCAAGGTGTATATGCTAACCATGATTACTGCTACTTGTAGGTAGCAGAGAGATTTGCTGATTAGCTTGTGGTGCCGAAGTAGCCTCTCTAGGTGAAGGAAAGCACAATGTTTTAGTATGTTTGCACTAATTAATCCTTCACATTGAAGTTGTGCAGTTATATTTGCAGTAACATCTTGCTGAATAGTTCTCCTTTGTTCCTCCATTTTTTGTATCTTTTCTTGCATTTGCCGCACTGCATCATTTATGGTATTTAAAACTTGTTCAGAATTGCCTGTTTTTCTATTCAAAGAACTCTTTGTTACCCCCCGTCCGTATAATCTTAGATGTCCTGGATGTTCTGGTCCCATGACAGAAGAAAATGCATCACCAGACTCACTACCATCGATACTTTATTTTTTTTTCCAAATTCATCCATTGCAACCTAATAAAGAGATTCAGTAAATAAATTGAAGTAAACATAAGTTAAGAAGGAATAAAAAAAGTCTAAAAAGAGACTCAAGTAGATAATATTCGTACGATTTTGCTAATGGTGTCTTCGTTCGAGTCTTTGTACAAACGTCTAGGGCATCTTGTTCTTGTGACAACAAATAACTCTTTAAGTGATACAACACTTTCTTTTTTTTCTCCTTGTCACATAAAAAATAGTATCAAATATCTATTTAAAAACAATAAACTAACATTTGATAAAGAAGCAAAAAACACACCAAATCATTGCGGACTAAAGCAAAGCTTTTTTGCCAGATGTGTGTGGATTCTTCCACTTTTTCGATTCTTCTTATTGGTTTTAACCATTTTATGCAAATAAATAATTCAATAAAAATACATCATTTAAATACCTGACTGAACATATAAACCTTCACCTTAAATGATGTGCTTGTTCGTTAGACAAAGAGGAAAAAAACAAAAGAAGTAGCTAGAACTCCTATACATTTGGTTGGCATGTTTGCAACAGAGAGGAGAGCATAAGAGTGTAAAAAAAAAAAACAAGGTGGAAGCAACATGGATATAACACTAGAAAAGAGACAGAGTAAATTTCAATAGCCATATTGCAATACAGAAGAGAGATCGAGATTCAAAACTTAAATTACCTTGTGTTTATCCGAGTCCCGATATTTAAAGAGTTCCTTTAATTGATATTCTGGAACACAAGAAGGCGTTTTCCCCCTTAGAACACCATCACTAGCACCTGGTTTGTAACATAACATCTTCAAATTATATTTATACTTTCTCAAAGCAGATCCAATTACTGCTAAAGCCCATTTTTTCACATCATCAGGGATATCATACTTCTCCTACATATAATTTTATTAGGTTAGAAAAAGACTCGAGTATATAAGCAAATGGAAATACCTCTTTTAACAAGTCTGAAAAGGCAACATTACTCAACCCGTGAATACATTTAAACAAGAACAACCGAATGGTTAGACGCACCTTAGAAAAGGTCTTGCACTCCGGATACAACTCTTGTTTTCCTTCCTCAACTAATTTAAAAAATCTCTTTGCATCTTTAGAAGGTCCCTCTATTACTCCTTCATGTCTTTCGTGATCTTCGATATTTATAAAAGTATCACGAAGTAGACCATCAATGTTATTATTCATGTCGATCTTTCATCATCATTTCTTGGACGTGGCGTAGTATTTGAGGAAAATCCTTCGCCACGGAAAATCAAGTTGGTGTATCCACTACGAGCAAACCCAAAAACAATCAAGTGATTCTCCACTATACTTCGATATGATTAAATCATTTTTTACAAGGACATAAAATTTTATTCCCTTGGGAAACTCGTTCAAATGCTTTATCAAGAAAAGCATTCACTCCATGTCCATACTCATTGGTGGATCTTGAAAGAGTCATCCAACTTTTATCACTAATATCCATTGGATTCTATGTGACACAAGTAATATATATATATTAATGCTTAAATAGCAATATCACAATATCAAAATAATCTAATTTCAATAATGTCTTAAAATTATACCATCCAACATACTACAAAAATCTTAAAGTAGAAAGAAATGTGCATATGTAAACCAAACCATCAAGTTGATAACTTTTCATGTTTAGGAGTATAATTAACAAGAAAGGATATTTGTGTTCTCTTTAAACTAATTTAGGCTAAAGAATCTCATAACGATGCAAAGTACCACTATGGTACAGTACGTCCATTTTCACAAGTTATAGTTGTTAGGAGAGAAGATCAAATTAATTAGTGATGACTAGTAAAAAGTAAAAAAAAAAAGAACTAATATATGACATTTAAGCTAAGCCTATTGATTGTGTTAAGGAATTTTACTGTAATACTATTAATAGAAATCATATGTCTTTTTTTTATGGACTAACACACTGCCTTTTTTAATTAATAAATCAATTATGTCTAAGAAAATATAACCAGAGCAATATCAAAAATTGTGTATATATTACATAATCTCATGTTTGTCCTTATTTCACTAATAATTAAGATATGCAAGATGAACTGACAAGAAAAGATAGACACTTGGCAAGGTAATCTAATCCAGATTACTGAGAAACAGAAAGAGAAAGAGATCATCCAGAATATTAATTGAAAAGAACAGAATGTATGGAATGAGAGTTTACCAACATTGAAAGTGTGAGATTTACTTCTGCCAACAACTTTTGAAATAGCTTTCTACACTAAACCTGCAACAGTAACATGTATCAATAAGTCAATTATGAGATAAAATCAAATTCAATTTTGGCATAAAACCAAATCATACTTAAAAATAAAACTACAAACATTAATTTTCTAAATAAATAGCAAATAGGGCATATGTGTCATGCTCAATATCTTCACAACTTTTAAATGTTACTTGTCTAGTATTAATATAAAAAAAGATACAAAGGGGAGGTTGTACTAGAACAATAGGTAAGGGTTAATAATGTTACAGTGTGGGGATAGATCAAATCACATGGTGAAAATTTGCGTCTCTCTTGGATCAAACATAAAGGACATGTTTGAACTTATAATACCAAGCTTATTAACTTATACTGACTACGTAAATATTATACGTACAATCTGACTAAAATACGTAACATAGCACTAGATTTTATTAGCAAGTGAAAATTAACAAAAACATGTAGAAAAACATCTGTGGACAATGTAGCAAACAATAATGAACGTACACTTTAATCAACTCTAAGTCGTGTACGATAACTGGTGGTTGACTTACTGGTTACCAGATGCATCGTATATAAATTGAGGCAATATAGAAATAGAGCCATTTACGGCCCCAATCAATTCATGAGGAAGGAACGAATAGGTGAGCTGAGTAAGCCAAGTGAAATAAGTTTTAATCGAATTTAATCATATTAGTGACGTTAGGTGCAACTAGTAACGTTGCAAAGTAAAAAATAAATAGAATTGACGGTTCCATTAATCCAACATAAGGAAAGGAAATTTGAATGTAGCTCATGATGGTCAGGTAATAGAGTTCGGAAAAAGGAGAAAGTTATCCTTCGTCCAACAGTGAGTGAATTTGATGTAAATTACCATCAATTCAGAGATATTCTAGAGAGATGATGCTTTTCACAAGTTGGTTGTTTAATTTTTCCAGATTGGATAACTCAACTCTTTGAATAGAGCCACGTAAATCCCAACCAATAATCTCTTCCTTACACCCATATTGAAATATCCATAACTCTTTGAGACAGGGGAATCTTTGTAAACGACACTTCTTCTGGCCATTCATCAGTTTTATGCCATAGTCTATCTCAAGGACTAGTAAATTGAAGGGCAATCCTCCTTTAGGAAAGGACTCTATTTCTAGACAACTAGAGAGGCTTAGCATATTAAGAGATACAAGGAGTTGCAGCATATGTTCTGGCAGCCACTTGGTCCAAAAATATGCATATGCATCATCTAGGAATCCCTACATGCCAACAAAAGTTTTTCAACTTTCTCACTCCAAAAATATTGAAAGTTTCAATTGCTGTAGGAACTAAAAACCTAGTAAGGTTGTTGCAACCTTGTACCACCACAGAGTGCGTGTTCTTTGGAGCAACTCAGGTGACATGTCATCTATACAATCACGTGTTTTCAGATTTAATTCCTCCAGAAACATCTCAACAACTAGCCCCTCCAATTTCAATTTTTGGCAACCAGATATGTCTATGATCCTCAAGGTACTTGGTAGAATGCTAAAAAGTAAGGACGTAAGAGAACTACAATTATTAATACATAATTGAACAATCTGCTTCATTCCCTCAATCATAAAAAACAAATCAACCTTAGGAGAACCGATAACTTCAAACCTTTTTAAATTTGAAAGTTTGATGGATGTCTCAAAACTAAGCTCGGGGAAACTTTTAATGTAAAGTGTAGGGAACTGTCAAGAGAGCTAAAAGACTTTTTAGATATGAACTTCCATAGAATGCTTTCAAAGTGGAATCAAACAGAATGTTTGGATTAGCAAAATGGACTGGGACGAATGCGAATAAAGAAGGCAAGAGAGTAATGTTAACAGGTGGATGAAAACAGACTTAGGTGCAATCATAATTGTAGAAAAAAGAAAAAAATATCAAAATAAGACTAAATTAAAAGAGGTTGGGAAGCCACATCACTTGCAAAGAATCAACAAAACAATAATACTAGAATGAAATTTGGATTAACATTACAATTAATCAACACATTTCGTAATTTGTCTAAATATTCACACAAAAAAGATACATACTATAATATTTTCTTTAGAAGACAACGACAACAACAACAATAATCAACTACTAAAAATTCATATATACTAGTAGTCTATAATGAATAGCTAATAACTTAAAATATTAATGAAGGCAAAACACAAGTTTTCACCCTTTCAGAATGCCCACAACAACACCAAAACAAAATAAATAGCTTTCATAGTAGGTACACACATTTTATAACCTATAAATTCATTGTTATTTCTAGATATTCCTCTTTCCTTCACCACATAAACACACCAGATCTTTAGCAATAATTAAATTTGATTTTAAACACACCAAATTTTTAACAACAATCAAATTCGAGTTACAAACTTTAAGCACAAGTAAATTAAATCTCAGGCATAACATAGAATAAAAAAAAACTATTTCATAAAACGTCACTAGTGTATTTAAAACATTATTCAGTAAAGTTAAAAAATTTTAAGAAACCCACTTGTGCATTTCAAATATCCTTCAACAAAGTTAAAAATTTTGAAGAAACCCACTTGTGCATTTAAAAGATCCTTCAGTAAAGTTAAAAATTTTGAAAAAAAAACCCACTTGTATACTTAAAAAATTCTTCAGTAAAGCTATAAATTTTTGAAGTCAGAAGTTCTTTCAACAGCCCTTCACAAATATTTATGAAAATCTAGAGACAAAAGGAACTTAAAAAGAATGAAGATATCAAACCTTTTGATGAAGATAAAATTGTAGAGAAACACCGCCACTTCCTGAAGCTGATGGAGATAAACTTTTATTACAGATGAGCTTTAGATAGAGATGAAATTGGAGAAAAATACTTCCTGAAGCTGATGGAGATGATTTCAAAAGCAATTATCAGAGAAAATGGGTATTTCGTCTACAATTGTAGAGAGAAACCCTCAATGTGAGAAGCAATTCATATCTGATTATTTTGTTTGCTGAGAGAAGCCCTCAATGTGAAAATAGGTATAGAAAGTGGTATTTTGTTCTAGATAATTTTATTAAAAAATTATTTGTGGGCTAATAAAATTAGTGGAGGAAAAATGTATATTTGGGACCTCTGTAGCAATTTTATACACATCAATTTTATAGCAATTTTATATTTGGGAAAACGTTTATTATACACGTCAATTTTACTTTTTAATGAAACCGTACCTATAATATTTATTATTGCAATGGTTAAGATATTTATTGCAAATAGTACCTCTGTAGCGACAATTAGGGGCTAATGCAATGATTTATTTTAATAAGTTTAGTATTAAGTCCAAGGGTTTATGGCAACGGTTTAAACTGTTGCTATACATTATTTATAGCAACGGTTTTATAACCATTGCATAATCATTGTTTCCATAGAACATATTTCTAGAAGTGAAAGGATTGAGTGTGTGGTATAAAATTCAATTGCTCTTCCATAATTCACAAAGATCGGTTCCCAAATGAAGATTGGGATTAATGTTAGAATCTCTAACATTAGGAAGAGAGATGATTAGCAAATGAAAATTAGGTGTGAGATAAATTATAACACCTTTCATTAATTTTTGCAATCATTGCTTAAGCAAACCCCCTCACTTTCGTGAATATCATGATCCAACTTAGGCCCTAGACATAATATAGATATCGAAACCCCGAAGGACCTCAACCAAGCTATTTTAGCATATATCAGATATACATAAGGCATTCAATGTCAATCAATAGTCTAAAATAAAGTGAAGATAAGACTCAAATTTTAAAGTATCAAATCTCTAGTATGAAATAACAGACAAGATAGACTCCATAGTCTAACATGCCAATATTAAGCTAGTTATGGACAGGGGCTTAGGACATGTTCCTAACTCACCCTCAACAAAAATTAAATAGTCTCACATTGCAACATAGATGAAGGGATAGCAAAATAAATTTGATAAGCTTGCCCTCGGAACATGAGGATTCACCAATCAATCTTCAAGGTCTTCAAGAGAATCCAAGTAGCCATTAGAGCTGCGAGGAGTGCTAGACCCTACATTATTAAACAATGTAGATGAAGAAGTATGTGTTACTACGTTTGAATTTATTAAGTATGTGAGCAATGCAATATACTATAGATCATGACATGTAATTGACCAAATAAGAATCATGATAAAGGTTCATTTAAGACATAAGCAAAACATAAGGATGGCGAATGGATGGTAGGAAATCATAATTAAAATTATGAGATAACATGAGTCTGAAATAGTATCAACATGTATCCTAAAGAAGCATAACATATGTGGGATAACAATCATAACCAATAATAAGATCATGCGAGTTATTACATGGAATCCTGATAGTTACCCATACATTGAAAAATAGGGAGTTTACTTGCCAAGGTAAACTCTACCCACTCAGTGAATATCATGAACGTGTCCTATATGTGGAACCACTAGCCAGGGCATATTTGCAATAATCCTATCTTTGGTGACAACGTAGTTATGGGACTAGAGATTTCTACTAAGGAAGCATCGGATTGAGTCCCACCTCAAATTTCACTTGATATTAAGTCAAAATTTCACGAAATACTTATATAATCAGGAGTCATACTTTTCATAAAATCATAAGGCCTGTCATAAACCATAGTTCATACTTGTCATGGATCATAAACTTATCATGTGAAAAAACAATCAATCTACCAATTCAATTAATAAAATTTGTTCATAGAATAGCTCATTTCATGTGATGTGGGTGTATACCTTTCATCATTACGAATCCTACCTCCATACAATATGTCATTAGGGTCTTAGGTCACACTTTTCTTTTTCATAAACTTGCTTGGAGACTTGTAAATTCATAATCATGACTTGTAAGTAAAAACTAGAGCAAAATATGGGTTCACATGAAATTGACTGAAATATTATAAAATTGAATTGAAAACATGCATAATCATATAATAACTTCAACAGAATCAAAATTGAAAGAATCAATATAGAATCTCACGAACCCTAAATTTTGTGTAAGAGAATTGAATAAAAATCATTAAAATCATATAATTAATGGCAATTCATACAAAATTAGATAAAAAATTATGATGTAAAATATGACTCATGCAATTGAAATTGAAATCATAAAATCCATAAAAATTCATACTTGAAATTGTGGAAGAAGTTGAAATTTTGTGGGCACCATGAACGAAAGGTATCTATGGATGATGAAAATCCACATGCCTAAGTAAGATACTTGAAGAAAGTTGAGAATTCAATGGTAGAACTTGAAACCGTAGCTTAATTCTTCAATCTGAGATTGAGGAAGAAGAAAAAGTGTGAGTCATTAGGGTCTTAGGTGAGAAATTGAAGAATGGGGCAGAATACTAGTGTAAAAATAGTTATAGGTGGATTAATAAGAACAAAACAACATTTTTTTAGGGGTTAGGATGGTAAGAAATGACTAAAATGCCTCTCATTAATTTCAGTTGGACAAGGTCCATGAGACCTATCTAGAGCCTGTAGTTCCTTGTACGGACCATAGATTGTTAAAATCAAATAAAAAATTTCAGGTTGCTACAGGATCTCAACAATAAAACCTTTTTTTGTAGGATCTCAACAATGAAATCCTTTCCATAGACCACAGGTTCTTCCATGAGTCCTAAACTCTCCTCGTAGAATCTCCCATACTCGCTAAATTTTCAGTCCACAAGGTCCAATCTACGAGTGCAATGTATGACTCGTGCATGCTTTTGTGGGTTTGTTCTATTGGTTCACCATTTAGATACCGAGACTTGTCGATTTCCAGCTTTCCTATGTCCAATCCACGACTTCATTCTATGAGTCGTATTTTCATTTATAATCCGTACCTAACCCTCATGTTTCATCAAATTTTCCAAAAAACGTTCCAAGTCCAATAACTTTATATGACTTATAGTTCCATCTAGAGCTGAAGTTGGGCCTTGTGAAACTTGAAATTATGGAGAATTTCCACAAATATTCTCCTTGTCCCAACCTTTTAACTCACAAGGTAATACAATATCTCCCTCGTAGTAATATTCATTCTTGAATGAGATAAAAGCTAGCTTGAGACAAAAGCTAGCTTGAGTGAGTAATGCATATTGCAATAATTCAACTTAAACATCAAATTCATGATATTTTCAAACATTTACATAAAACATTATTTAAAATCAATTCCATGAACATTGCATGCAAAATAGTATGAAAAAGCTCAAACATAGGAATTTTGGAGGGTTTGAACATGAATAGCTAAATATCTTGGGCTGGAATGGAAGAAAATAGATAAGGATAATGCTTCATCATGCCGCTTTCACTTCCTATGCAGCACTTTCAACTTCTTGATTCCTCAATAACCCCTTGACATGTTCTATTTTCTTGTAACTCAACCTTCTATCTTGCCAATCTAAGATTTCAATCGAAATGTCTTCATAATCCAAGCTTTCTTTAATATCAACACTCTAGTGGCATGATAGAACTAGGATCACTAACATATTTCCTTAACAAAGACACATGGAGCATTCAATACATCGATGCTGAATTCGAAGGTAGATTCAATTCGTAAACTACTCAACTTATACACTTAAAACTTTGGGCACACATACAAGGGACTAAGCTTTTCCTTTTTACCAAAATGCATAACACCCATCATAGGCAAAATTTTTAAGTAGACCCAATCATCAATATCAAATTCAAGCTCTCTTCTTCTCGCATTGGAATTTGACTTTTAACCTCTCTCTAATGAGTCTCACCTTTTCCATAGTATCAAACACCAACTCTTGTCGTATTAAGGCTACTTTACCTACTTCAAATCATCCCATAATAGACCTACATCTCCTACCATATGAGTTTCAAAATAATTTTTAAAAATTATTTTTGAGCAACTTAAGCCTCCAAACCTAAAAAATCTAAAACATTTCTCAAATTTTCAATAAAGCTCCAAAATCAAACTTACAAACTGATGAAACATGACTTGAAGCAATTATCAAAAGGAAAAAATGATAATTTTTTGAAATTTTTGAAAAATGATCTTCAGGTTTAACGTATACAAGATTAAAATGTGTAATCTTTGAGAAATTACATGATGTTTTAATCAAGGGAGTAAATTGTGACGATTCTAAAAGTTATTTTTATTTATTTTAAAATTACTATTTTATCCCTATTGGTGGTTTGTCTGCATCATGTTTAATCAGTTTATGGTTTGATTTTGGAATATTATTGGATGATTGAGAAATTTTGAACTTTTTGAGTTTTAAAAGCTTAAGTTATCCTAAAGTGGCTTTTGATCCCTATCAGAGCTACAAGCGCCTAAATGAAATTTCGCCAATTCTATCAATTTTGGAATGTGAATTGTCTTTCAACATTGTCAATTTTTGTTTTGAAGTTATTTTGTGAATTTGAAATGTTAAGTTGGAAATTTAAGTTATTTTAAATGAAAGTTTGACTTTTATTAGTTTTTGAAGTTTAGATGCTCAAAATGGAAATTGAATAAATTCCATTTGATTCAGAAGATAAATTTTAGGCTTAAAAGAGTTTAGCATTATTTTTCGGGAGTTCCAAGAGTGTTTTGATTTTTTATGCGTTAAGTTAGTTTAACTAAGACTAAATAGATTCTGGATCAAGAAGACCTTAAATTCATATTTTGATAATTCCGGTGAGTCCAGAGCATTGAACTTAGTAAGGTAGTATATGTAGTTTATGTGCATGGAGTTCCTTGAATTTCGAGAATCGATTTTGTACTTTTTGTATTGGATGAAATTTTTTGTTGATGCTTGTGTTGCATGTCCCGCTTAAGCAGTGTCTTGTCACTTAAGAGGGTACCATCGCTAAAGCGATGCCCCTTCTTTGGGTGAGGTCCCTTTAAGCGGTCAAGTGCCCATAAAAGTGGTATCTGCTAAAGTGCTAACTTGATTGCTTAAGCGACACCCACTTATTTGGAGGGTGTCGTAAAGGTGATTACTTATCACTTAAGAGGCATTATAGGCACCATTTTGGGAACTAATTTAGATGTTTCTTCTCCATTTATTATTTTTAAATTTTAGAAATATTTAATGAATTATTTTAAAGTGATTTTTTTCAAGATTAACTCATTGGGTAATTGTTTTTGACTTAGAATCTTTATTTCCATAAACTCTTTCATGATTTTGATGTTCGATTTTCAATTTTAAAATTCAAAATTTCTGAATTTTCTCATGAATATGAATTTTCAATAAAATTGAAGATTTTGAATTGAATTTAACTCCTTTTTAAAAGTAGTTTTTACTGATAATTTTTAATTATTGGATAATGTAATTATATATTAATTTTTAATTTTACCCTACCTTTCTGCGAATGATATTTTTGGCTCATTTTGAATCTGATTTTCAAAAATTGATGAATTGAATGTCATTGTACCTATATTCTTATGGTTATTCCATATGTGATTAGATTTTGTTGAATCAAAAGTCTGTTGAGCAAAAGATCCAGAGTAATTGCTTGATTGACTTGAGGCAAATGAATTTTTAAACTTCGATTGAGAATGTAGAACCTTGTATTTGCTTACTATGTATGTTGATGAGTAGTGGAGAATTGATTATGAGATAAATTATTTGATTAAATGATCTAACAATATGAGAAAGGATAATAAAAAGGCAATTCGGTGATTTGTTTCTACATGTTCCTTAATGTTAAAGACTTGGTTCATGATATTAATCGATGTCGAAAGTTTTCTAGTGATTGTTTGATTTGAGTTACTCGATGCTATTAATATTATCATATTCTTGTGATTTATAAAAATATATTTATTTGCATTGGTTATGATACAGTAAAATGAGATCCATTGTTATAAATGTGCCAAAAAAAAATAGTTCCAACAAGTTACAAAAAATGTCAAAATGAAATAGTTCCAACAAGAGAGAATAAGCAAAAGAAAAATGATTTCGGCTAGTTATGAAGAAAGACAAAGGAAAATAGTTCTAGTTAGTTACAAAGAATACTGAAGGAGAATAGTTCCAATTGATGCGTGGATCATGTGTATCTTCCATAGGTTTTATTATGAGTTTTAACAGATATATATTATAAGACAGAATTGATATTGCATCGCATCATATGATACTTTATTTGACTATTGTAAATTATGCATACTTCTCTTTAGTAACTCATTAGTTTGTAAACTCAATGTTAATGAGGTGCTTGATTAATGAATTATTGATAAATTACATGCTATATATATTATAAAATTATTATGGCTTGGTTGGTTTACATGCGGGTAGTAGTTAGTGGAGGTTTGATTGGTATGTTAGGGAATATTTGTGTTCCTCATTCTCTATGTCATATTTAGTGATTTGTTTACTTAGTACCGGGTTTTTAGGTACTCACTTTTTGCTCCTACACCTATATAGATTGTGAATCTGAATCCTTCTTGATACTCTTCTTCCATACTTGGTCCAAACTTCGGGATTTACTTGACAAGTAGTGGTTTTTCAGTTCGGCAGATCCTCATGATTATTTAATTTTATCTTTTTCTCTATTTGTGAACAAAAGAGATTGAGACTTATTTCTTTTCAATTTTGTTTAAATCTTAGTGATTTACACATGTGATACCAGATCTTCTGGGTGCTCGATACTCCTCCCAAGATTCAATGCTCATAAGACATCCATCTCATTAACTCAATTAGTCTTATAAAGACTCTCATAATCTCATTAACTCAAAGTCATTTGGGCCTTTCGACCTATCATCTCAATTATCTCATCAACTCAATTTTCATTCAATCGCTCAAGGCTTAGATTAATCACTAGGAGGAAGTCAATTTGACAAACCTCTAGTGTTCAGTTATGGTTATTCATAGGACCATCAAACTCTATCAACTTATCATCAAGCTCACATCACCTTCAAAATTAACATTCTCAAGTCAAGGCTCTAAACTCAATCACTAGGTTTATTTATGCATTCTTTTACAAAGTAATACATACAAGGTTTATGAAATAACTCATGTAAAAGTATTTATTCAATAAATTAAGTTTATGATGATCATCAATACATGAAAATATGTAAAATATTTATAATTTATGAGGAAACATTCAAGAAAACATACATAAAGACTTAATATACTCAAAATCTCTCTATTACCATCAATGAGGACACATATAAGAAAAATTCCATGTTTTAGTTTAGCCTTACGTATCTGGAATGAAGGTAGACAATCAACTTGGTATGAATTCGGCTTGAATTCCTCAAATCCTTGCTCTTCTCTCTTTTCTTTAGCCCTAGGTCTTTTGTTAGAATATTCAGAAAGGATTAGGAATGGGTTAAAACCCTTTTTTTATGCTCAAAATGACCTATTATGATCATGTTTTAGGTTTAGGAGGGGTTAAAAAAAGTCTGGAATGCCCCTCACAAAAAACTACAAAATTTACTCTTCGAGGAAACAAGTTCGCGATGCGAACTTGGGAAATTTTTAGTATTTTTTGCTAAAAATCTTCCAATCGAGTTTTCTAATCCCATAGAAAATATTGGGATCACGTCTAAGTACAAGTCTGTGGCAGGTTCGCACCGTGGGCCTGTCGCACACTTATTCTGGAATTGTGTTTCACATAAAAAATTATCTTTTGATCCGGTTGCTCTAAAAATAAATCGAGACCATTTTCCCACATAATTTTTCATGTTGATCGCATTTTCGGACGCAGAATTTCCATTGGAGTTTAGGATGAAATGTTATGCGAGCATCTCTCATCTAGGGGTATTTTAATAATTTTTTCGGGTGTTATATTATCTCCCACTTGTGATCATTCGCTATCAAATGATGGGTAAAGGTAGACATCAAGGCACAAATAACAATCAAGACTCCTCTTTGTACTCCATCAACCGATCAAACTCTCGACTCCTCAACAATCGAAGCAATCTCTACTCAGACTCAAGAATAGACACATCAAATTTTGTCAAGGGTAAGGACATTACCTTCAACATTCTCATTATCATGTACAAATGGAACATTAGAACTCAATTAATTCGAATCATTTAAATGTCTCGACAATAAGTCATTCTAACTCAAGAAGGAAGCCATCAACTTTAATTGAAATGAGACCATCATGATATATAAGACTCTATGGATAACTCTCAAGCTTAGCACCTCATCTTAACTACACCCTTTTTCATGGCATTATACTTCACCAATTCAAGCTTATAACTCCTATCCAAATCTCCGCCTAACCACATCCTCTTATTCCGTTCACGCCTAACTCAAAGTCCTAAGGTGCTAGTCCTAGGATGATCATACTTACACCAGTCTAACCCCTCAAAATCTATGTTTGGTATCCCCATAGTGACCTTTATTTAGAGAATATTGCTTATTATCATCACTTTAATACACTCACATAATAGCCACCACACTTTCAAACCTATCACTCTAACCATTTTATGGTTTCTTTAAGGTCAACATCACTTGAGAATCTTCAAAACTACCATAGCGCATCTACACCCTCAATCACATGAACTCTTATCATGAGAGACACTAATATTTCTTTACCTATCAATTTCATTCATCAAGATTTCTCCAACTCCTCCTCCATGTCTATAACCTTATAAAGAAATGGTATCACATCATCATCAGAGTCAATTACGCTCATTCTCTCTCTCATCAACCATCACTCTTTAACTATCATCAACATTTTTATCAAGAATGGAAAGCAGGTCACTCAAAAGGCTTGGAGCGAAAGATCATTAGCACAATTCAATAGAGAATTCTTATCTGAGAATATTAATAATGAAGTACAATCCCCCTCGTCTATCAAGACTCATTCTGAATTCACAAAACTATATGTAGCGTAAAACTTAGGTCACATTTCATTCAACATGGGTCTGTAAACTCTCAGATCCATGAGGTAAGATAAAAAATTGTTCAACAAGTCATTGCCTCTCATCCTCGAAACTCAACATGAATGAAAATCAACAAGTGGTACATGGGACTAGGCCATGGGCATGGTGGTCATACACCAGATGGAAATAAAGTAGCACTTCACTGAAGAATAGGGAAAATATGATATGGCAGAGAATTGATGTTTCATCTTAATCAACCTATCACTATCGAAAACTCAAAATCTACTTCAGTCTATCACATCATCATTTCACCCTTAGCTTTCAAGGTCATTTGTCTAAATTTGTGAATCAATTCCCTTTACTAAGCTATAAATACATATCTTTACATAGTCAGAGAATCACTATCTACAAGAATATCTTAAACTCTTCTATTATGCTATAGTCGTATATATATATCATCCACTAAAACTCTATTCAAAGATATCACTCTTAGCTTCCTCCTATCTCTAGGGAAATCTTGCTACATTTGCTGCCCTTAATGACGTACGTAACCACTTCCCACAAATCTTACAATCTAACCTCTTCTTTTTGCCTGGTAATACTTAACTTCTGTGCTTCCATAAATTCATTTGTATAAGACTTAGACTTTAATGGAAAAGTCATCATCATCTATCCATAAGCCCCAATCATAGTTACTCATGATGATAAGAAATGCTTACATCAACCTACTCCAAATTGACAACTCAAATATACTATCTAGATTCTTGTAGCAGTCATAACTTAGAGCTTCACACAATTTTACACTATCATGGATATACATCTTAAGCCTCTTCTTATCTAATGAGCTATCCTCAATCCATTGTTTCCGTCTATGGAACCTATACCGTACTCATTGCATCACTTTTCTTGCAAGTTAACATCTTGATCTCAAACACACGCTATGGTGAACCTCTTAGGGAAATTCTCCAACTAAGGCTATCATTGTCACAATGCTATCTCCTCTTTCACACTATTCCTCAAAATTCAAGCTTAGGATTTAGTACTAACATGTGCATCCACACTTCTCTAATATCACACCAACTTACAACTACTAGGTAACAATTAAGAATACAAGCTCACTAAAATCTTATACCGAATACTCAATAAACACATCCCCTCCTCACAAATCAAGAGCTATCACCTATTCATTATATCTCCTTATCTAGCTAAGCTCATAACTCTATGAATTTCATGGGGCTCTCCATACGGGATCATAAACCTAGTCTAGATCTATCACCTCAAAATACTCTGTTCTCCTATTCAACATATATTTTTCACCCTCATTAATACCAATACTATAACACATCAACATAAAACCCTTTCTAGTTTGAACACACTCTAACATATCCTGATAATAACTCTTTCTTTATACCTCATCATGAAAGCCAAAGCGTACTTACTACTCTTTCATCAAACTTATGGTAATCAACTCATCACCCCATATACATACCTAATAGGTAATAACTCTAGTTACAAGCCTCAATCAACTATCTCTCTCACTATCTCATCTTTTCCTTTCCATCATCTCCTCCTAGCTTTGGGATGACATCTCTACTTATAGTTTACAAGACCTCAAGTCACACTCTCAGGTGGTAACATTAAACTGCTTAGAGATATAAATTTCTCTCTCATGGATAACATCAAAAGCAAGTAAAGACTCGAATCATACCCGTCACAATATCTGGGGGGGATATCTAGAGAATCTTCCTAATCTTGACGACCACCCACAACATACAGCTGGTTTATCACCTCACTCGTGCTAGTGGTAGCATCTCTCTGATTTTCTCTAACTAGTGTCAGTGTAGAAGCCTGAACCTTTTTGGACCACTCTGGGTATTTCCTCTGGAAGAAACCGTCTTGGCCACATTCGTAACATCCAACACTCTCTTCATGACATTATCCCAAGTGAAATTTGTCACACTTGCCGTATGGTGGCCTGCCTCGGGGACCTCGGGAGACACCAGCCTATGAATGAGATCCCTGAGCTCTAAAGTTATGAGGCCTTACTTGAAGGTGACTCTTATTCCTATTCCTCTTCGACCTCTTAAACTTAAGCAGGTTCATCCTCAAGAGCTCATGGACCCTGGATGTATTCAGAGCATCCTGCCTACCCGCTCTCTGTCTAGCAAACAGTGTTGTCATAGCCTGGGCCAAAGTCCGGAGGGCCTGGAAAAGCTCAACATTAATGATGTTGACCTATGGTGGCTGCACACTAGGGATGGCCGGGCTTATCGGCTCATCCTGATCCTGGGGCTCGATGTCACGACCCGGGGTCGGGGCCTAGATGTGACACGACGAATGGGGACCCGAAAGCCCCCAAACAAGCCTCAAAATCTTAGAGTCTACGCGATTTAAATCAAGAGCTATTAAAACAAATAAATAAACAACGGAGATTCAAGTCCAAGAAAAGAGCATTTCTTTAGTTTAACAAAATAACAAGGTTTTACAAAAACCCAACGTATGCCACTAAGTAAGGGACGGGGGCCAGGACAAGTTCCGGGCTCACCCACAACAAGATAAATGTACATAAGGAGCACAAGAAATAAAGTTTGCCCTCGGAAGACGGGGCTCACCACAACAAAAGCTGCAAAGAGAGACTATTCGTCCTGCGGATAATTCTCAAACTGCTCGGTCCCTGCATGGTAAAATCATGCAGGCATAGAATATGCGTTAGTACTTTGAATGTACTGAGTATACGACTATGCAATGCACGTGACTTACCGGACCTGCATAATCCTGTTAGATGCCAAGGGCACATACTATACAAGAATCATATAATTAAAAGAATTTAATATACAAGATGCCATGGAATGCGCGATGCGTGCAATGTGATAGTACTCCTATATAACGGGGATGGACTATAACCGACAAACATAATCCATGCGAGCTATTACACCAATTGGACCGATTGGGACCTCGCACCGATAGGGAGAAGATTACTTGCCAAGGGTAATCTACATCACACCTTACGGGAACCCCATTTCGGTGGATGGTCACCTTTCATATGGGTCCCCCCATTTCGGAAGGATTTGCAAGAATCATATCAAGACATGATGTATCATAAACAAGTAGACGAATAATATTCGTTCCTATGCCGGCACATAGTTCAAGGAAAAGGGGAGGACCCCTAATCCATCGGTGCTAAGTCTTACACATCCCACAAGAATATACTTATATATATACATATGATTTCAAGAGAGTCAAGTGCAAGTTTCAAAAGCATTCAAGGCACATTTAGGCTCAACGCCAATTTACAAGATCATATGCAAGTTTGCAATGCAAGGGATAGCTCATTTACAAGTACAAGATGGTGCAAGCACCCAAAATGCTCCAAGAGCCAAGATTATAGACATACCGATGATCACCTTCTTGTCATATCCCATGTCTTTCTGAAATTTATATCATAATTCCTTTTTAGGACAAAATTGAGCTAAATCCCAAAATTCCAAGAATTTCTATGTACCAATGTCACCAAATATGATGCAATGCACAATGTAGGAATGGCATGGGCAACGTAGAGTATATCAAAACATGATATAATGTAAGACTAGGAAATTCAATAAAGTTTATAGAAATGGTAGTGAAATTAGCAATATAATATGAAGTCTAGGAAATTCACAATAAAATTCATATGAAAATAATAGAATAAATCACCCATGCATAATAACATATTTAAGGGGACATGCATATTCCTAAGTTCATGATCTAAATAGTTCATTACAATAAAACTTACATAACCCAAAATTTGGAGTCTTAAGTAATACATGCATGGCTCAAACTACCAAGAACAAGTAGTAAAATTCACATGTTTAAAGTAGACAAAGTTCATAAGCTAGTTAAAAAGGGACTTTAGGACTTCTTGGTTGAAAGGAACCAAGACCATATACCTGGTAGAAGACAACATTTGAAGAGGAAATGCACTCAAATGCACCCCTTAGCTCGAAGAATCCTAGTGAGAAGGTGGGAGTCTTGAGAGAACAATTTCTAGAGGGAGGAGTGAAATCGGAGGAAAATGGGCTGAAATAAGTCCCATTTATATAGGAAGCTTAGGAAGGGTGGGAAAAGACAAAATTTTCGTTGGAATAAGCTAATATTTCAAAAATGTTTAATGTAACGGAACAGAAATTGATCTGTCTGAGGCATACGATCCAGTATACGGTCCGTGAGGTGTCACACGGACCGTCTACTGTGCCATGGTCCCCTACTTAGAATTTTCGGAGGTAAAATTTTCCAGACCAAGTGTCAAGAGACGGACAAGTAAACGGACCGTCTGGGGTCACACGAACTGTGACCCCGTCCGTATAAAGGTCATCCCCACACCAAGGGTTTAGACGGAAGGGCCACACGGACCGTCCAGTGCTACACGGACCGTGTGGTGGCCCGTCTCCCTCCACTTTCCCAGGTGCCACTTCACGGGAGGCCACGCGGTCTGTGTGCCTTCACATGGGTCGTGTAGGCCCTTCAATGAGGTGATGCCTGGCCAAATATCTGGGCAGTCTCGGGGACCTTAAAGTGACGTCAAGGATCCGGGGCCTTTCATCATTTCCCCCTTGGAAACACTCGTCCCCGAATGTGCAAGAACAAGGCTTGGAAAGCTAGAGTCAAGACAAGATACATCCAACACAAGACACAATACATAACTCAACTCAAATTACAGGGTTTGTACATAAAAGCTTTTGATGCAACAAGTCAAATTACAGTTCAAGACCCAAATTCATGTCAAAATTTGCATTCAACTCATTTGTAAAGAAAGGAAAATCCTTTAGTGCACACATATGCATGTCAGGCCATGAGACTCAAGAGGGCAAGAAAATGACACAATCGATAAGGAGTCCTAGCACCTTAGGCTTGAGTAGATTGGAAGAGGTGGGGGTATCGTTTCATCATGTCCAGCTCCACCTCCCAAGTAGCACTCTCCACTAGTTGATTTCTCCAATTACCGAATCCACATCCTTGTTGCGAAGCCATTTTACTTGCCTATCCAAAATTGCCACCGATACTTCCTCATAAGTCAAATTTTCTTCAACCTCAATCCCCTCCAAAAGCACGATGAAGCTAGCATCACCCACAACCTTTCTCAACATAGATACATGGAAGACCGGATGGATGGAACCCAAATCCGGAGGTAACTCAAACTTATAAGCCACATCTCCAATCCGCTCAACAATTTCATAAGGGCCAACATATCGGGGGCTTAACTTACCCTTCTTGCCGAAACGCATAACACCCTTCATAGGAGAGACTTTCACATAAACCGAATCCCCGACATGAAATTCGAGGTCCCTCCTCCTACCATCCGCATAGGACTTTTAGCGACTTTGGGCCGCTTTCAATCTCTCCCTAATCACCTTTACCTTCTCCATAGCATCCATCACCAAATCCGGGCCAACCAAGGCCATTTCCCCCACTTCAAACCACCCCACTGAGGATCTACATCTTCTCTCGTACAAGGCTTCAAACGGCGTCATGCCAATGCTAGCATGAAAGCTATTATTATAAGCAAACTCTATGAGCGGAAGATGATCATCCCAATTCCCCTTAAACTCCAACACACATGCTCTCAACATATCCTCCAAAGTTTGAATAGCCCGCTCTGCTTGGCCATCAGTTTGAGGATGGAAAGCGGAACTCAACTTAATTTTGGTCCCAAGGCCCTTCATAAAAGATTTCCAAAAGTGGGAAGTGAATTGAGTACCACGATCCGATATGATAGATCTAGGTACGCCATGCAACCTCACCAACTCTTGAATATACAACCTCGCATAATCCTCGGCACTGTAGGTAGTCCTGACCGGTAGAAAGTGAGCCAATTTCGTCATCCGATCCACAACAACCCAAATGGAGTCAAATTGCCTTTGGATCCGAGGCAATCCAACCATAAAGTCCATATTCACACCCTCCCACTTCCATGTGGGAATTTCAATGTCTTGGGCCAAACCACCAGGCCTTTGGTGTTCAACCTTCACTTGCTGACAACTCGGGCATTCAGATACGAACTTGGCAATATCCCTCTTCATACCATGCCACCAATAAACCTCTCTCAGATCCCGGTACATCATAGTAGACCCCGGGTGAATAGAGTAGTGAGAGTGTGGGCCTCACTCATAATCACCTTCCTAAGGTCATCCATGTCGGGAACACAGAACCGATTTTGGTATCGAAGTACCCCATCTCCCCCTTGGGAGAAAGCCTTGATCTCTTTCGCGGCAACTAACTTCTTCAACTCACATAACGATAGATCTAGATCTTGTTTAGCTTTCACTTCATTCACCACTGAATATTCTGACCCATTCTAAACCCGAATACCACCCGCACTAGAATCAGTCAACCTGACACACAACCAAGCCAACCGGTGAATATCCCTGGCCAACTCCTTTCTCTCATTTTCAACTTGCACCACGCTCCCCATAGATAACCTGCTAAGAGCGTCGGCTATGACATTGGCCTTGCCCGAATAATACAACACACTCATGTCGTAATCTTCTAGAAACTCCAACCACCTCCTTTGCCTGAGATTGAGATCCCTCTGGGTGAAAACATATTGCAAATTTTTGTGATCGGTGAATACATCAACATGAACCCCGTATAAATAATGCCTCCAAATTTTCAAGGAAAACACCGCTGCTACTAATTCAAGGTTGTGAGTGGGATAGTTTCGTTCATGCACCTTCAACTGTTTGGATGCGTACTCTATCACCTTACCATTCTGCATAAGCACACAACCCAATCCGACCCATGAGGCATCGCAATACACCACGAACCCTTTTGGCAAGGTCAAGACAGGAGCTGATATGAGCCAATCCTTCAAAGTTTGGAAACTCCTCTCACATTCATCCGGCCATATAAACTTAGTCTGCTTCTGGGTCAATTGGTAGACGGAGATGCAATAGAGGAGAAACCTTCTACAAATCTTCTGTAGTACCTGGCCAACCTAAGAAAACTGCGGATATCCGAAGGAGTCAACGGCCTAGGCTAATTTTTCACGGCCTCTTTTTTCTTCGGATCCACCTTGACACCATCCACGGGCACCACATGCCCGAGGAAAGCCACTTCGCCCAACCAGAACTCACACTTGCTAAACTTGGCATACAACTTCTTTTCCCTCAGAGTTTGGAGAGCCGTTCTCAAATGATTCCCGTGCGCTTGCTCACTTCAGGAGTAAACAAGGATATCATCAATAAATACCACTACAAAGCTGTCCAGGAAAGGCTTAAACACTCGGTTCATCAAATCCATAAATGCGGTCGGAGCATTAGTTAGACCAAATGACATCACCACAAATTTGAAATGCCCATACCTTGTTCGAAAAGTTGTTTTGGGGATATCGCACTCTCTAACCTTCAACTGATGGTATCTGGAGCGGAGATCAATTTTTGAAAAATGAGTGGCACCTTGTAGCTGGTCAAACAAACCATCAATCTTGGGCAACGGGTACTTGTTCTTAACTGTCACTTTATTCAGCTGCCTGTAGTCAATACGCATACAGAGAGACCCATCCTTCTTCCTTACAAACAACACAGGAGCATCCCACTGTGATGTACTAGTCCGAATGAAACCCTTCTCTAATGGGTCCTTCAACTGCTCCTTTAACTCTTTCAATTTCGCAGGGGCCATCCGGTACGGAGGGATAGAAATAGGCTGAGTATTTGGAAGAAGATCTATGCCGAAATCTATCTCTCTATCCGGAGGAATGCCTGGTAAGTCTTTGGGGAACACGTTCGAAAATTCATTCACCACGAGGACTGACTCGAGAGTAGGCACCTCAGAATATGCATCTTAGACCCTCACCATATGGTAGATGCACCCCTTAGAAATCATCTTCTGTGCCTTGATGTAGGGAATAAACCTACCTTTAACAGAGGAATCGCAACCCTTCCATTCAAGAACTGGCTCACCGGGAGGTTGGAATTGGACTTTCCAGGTTTTACAATCTATGGAGGCGTAAGATGCATGCAGCCAGTCCATTCCAAGAATCACATCAAAATCAAATATTTCAAGTTCCACAAGATCACATGGAAAGATTTTATGCAACATAGCAACAGAACACCCATAATAGATTCTTTGAGCAACAATAGATTCACCCATGGGGGTGCAGACCGAGAAAGGCTCTCTTAAAATCTGGGGTTTCAAACCAAACTAAACAGCCAACAGCGGAGTCACAAAGGACAAGTTCGCACTTGGGTCAAGCAAAACATAAGCATCAAAATCGAAAACTTTTAATATACCCGTCACAACATCTGGAGCCTCCTCGACATCTTGGCGAGCATGAAGTGCATAGAACCTGTTGTTTCTTTGGGCAACACCTGGAGGACCTCTCTAGTGACCCTGCCCGCCTTGGGCTACTTGACCTCGGCCTCCGCGCGCATTCCCCGGGCAATCAACAACCTTATAGTCTTTACTTCCACATCCAAAGCAAAGCCCCATATCCCTTCGGCAGGCACCTGTGTGGGACTTCCCACACTTGTCACACAAGATATATCCAGGTCTGCCACCCGTTTGTGCCCCGGGAGGGGGTGATCGAGCATTAGCCACCCAAACTCCCGAGCCTTGGCCCTGTTGGAAACGACCAAAGCCCACATTTCTAGTACTAGAGAACTTGCTATAAAAGCGGGCCCTCTTAGGATCGAGTGCCTTTTTCTCTTTGAGTTTCTCCCTCTCAATCTGCTCAGCATACACCATGAGTCTGGCAATATCCATGTCCCCAATCAGCATAGCAGTCCGGCATTCTTTCACCAGCAAATCAGAAATACCTGAAACAAATTTGTGCATCCTTGCATGGGGATCGTCCACCAGGGACGGAGCATATTAGAGAGCTTGGTAAACTTGAGGGCATAATCCCTCACACTCATATAACCCTGCTTGAGATTAATAAACTCGGTCATCTTGTCCTCCCTCAGCTCAAGTGGGAAAAAGCGGTAAAGAAAGGCAGGTTTAAACTCTCCCCACTTAACATCCCCATTACAAACCCGCTCCATAGCCCACTACGTATACCATACCTGAGCTACATCCTTCAACTGGTAAGCAGCCAACCCAGCCCTTTCCTCAGAAGAGACGCCCATAATGTTCAGTATTTTTGAGAGTTTATCAATGAAATCCTGAGCATCTTCATCAACCCTTGACCCGTAGAACCACGGAGGATTCATCCGGGTGAAATCCCTTACAATGGAAGCGGGTGTGCGATCCCGTGGCAAATTGGCCTGCCTTGCCTGAGCGGTCAGCACCTGTGCAAGCATGGCGAAGGCGGTACGGAATTCATCGTTGGAGATAGGCTCCTCCATAGGCTCGGGAGGGGCCTGATCTTCAACAGCCAGAGCCAGCCTAGGTAGTGGAGGTCTTCCTCGAGGCATTTACTGAAATAGATTAATGACACCAGTAAGTAAGGAAATTCATAACTAGCCACAACACGATACAAGACACAAAGAAGGGAGGAAATTCTTAATACGTCTTCGTAGCCTCCCACTCATAGGTATGGTGCACTTCACACCCATGAATAGGACTCTACTCAACACGGCACGTTGGGCTTCGAGGACCATTGGAAACCTAAGGCTCTGATACTACCTTTTGTCACGACCCCGGTCGGGCCTAGATGTGACACGACGAATGGGGACCCGAAAGCCCCCAAACAAGCCTCAAAATCTCAGAGTTTATGCAGTTTAAATCAAGATCTATTAAAACGAATAAATAAATAATGGAGATTCAAGTCCAAGAAAAGAGTGTTTCTTTAGTTTAACAAAATAACAAGGCTTTACAAAAAAGGCCCAATGTATGCCTCTAAGTAAGGGACGGGGGCCAGGACAAGTTCCGGGCTCACCCATAGCAAGATAAATGTACATAAGGAGCACAAGAAATAAAGTGTTCCCTTAGAAAGACGGGGATCAACACAACAAAAACTGCAAAGAGGGACTATTCGTCCTGCAGATAATGCTCAAACTGTCGGTCCCTGCATGGTAAAATCATGCAGGCATAGAGTATGCGTTAGTACTTTGAATGTACTAAGTATGCGGGTATGCAATACACGTAACTTACCGGACCTGCGTAATCCTGTTAGATGGCAAGGGCATATACTATACAAGAATCATATAATTAAAGGAATTTAATGTACAAGATCCAATGGAATGCGCGATGCGTGCAATGCGATAGTACTCCTATATAACGGGGATGGACTATAACCGACAAACCAAATTCATGTGAGCGATTACACCAATTGGACCAATTGGGACCTCCCACTGGTAGGGAGAAGATTACTTACCAACGGTAGTCTACATCACACCTTACGGGACCCCCATTTCGGTAGATGGTCACCTTCCTTACGCCCCCCCCCCCCCATTTCGGAAAGATTTGCAAGAATCATATCAAGACGTGATGTGTCATAAACAAGTAGACGAATAATATATGTTCTAATGCTGGCACATAGTTCAAGAAAAAAGGGAGGACCCCTAATCCATCAGTGCTAAGTCTTACACATCCCACAAGAATATACTTATATATATACATATGCTTTCAAGAGAGTCAAGTGCAAGTTTCAAAAGCGTTCAAGGCACATTTAGGCTCAACGCAATTAACAAGATCATATGCAAGATGTCAATGCATGGAATAGCTCATTTACAAGTACAAGATGGTGCAAGCACCCAAGATGCTCCAAGAGCCGAGATTATAGACATACCGGTGATCACCTTATTGTCATATCCCATGTCTTTCTGAAATTTATATCATAATTCCTTTTTAGGACAAAATTGAGCTAAATCCCAAAATTTCAAGAATTTTCATGTACCAATGTCACCAAATATGATGCAATGCACAATGTAGAAATGGCATGGGCAACATAGAGTATATCAAAACATGATATAATGTAAGACTAGGAAATTCAATAAAGTTTATAAAAATGGTAGTAAAATTTGCAATATAATATGAAGTCTAGGAAATTCACAATAAAATTTATGTGAAAATGATAGAATAAATCACCCATGCATAATAACATATTTAAGGGGACATGCATGTTCCTAAGTTCATGATCTAAATAGTTCATTACAATAGAACTTACATAACCCAAGATTTAGAGTCTTAAGTAACACATGCATGGCTCAAACTACCAAGAACAAGTAGTAAAATTCACATGTTTAAAGTAGACAAAGTTCATAAGCTAGTTAAAAAGGGACTTTGGGACTTCTTGGTTGAAAGGAACCAAGAATCAAACCCACATACCTGGTAGAAGACAACACTTGAAGAGGAAATGGACTCAAATGCACCCCTTAGCTTGAAGAATCCTAGTGAGAAGGTGGGAGTCTTGAGAGAACAATTTCTCGAGAGAGGAGTGAAATCGGAGGAAAATGGGTTAAAATGGTGAAGTCCCATTTATATAGGAAGCTTAGGAAGGGTGGGAAAAGACAAAATTTTCGTTGAAATGAGCTAATATTTCAAAAATGCCATTAATGTAACGGACCAGGAATTGATCCATCTGAGGCATACGGTCCAGTATACGGTCCGTGAGGTGTCACATGGACCGTTTACTTTGCCGTCGTCCCCTACTTAGAATTTTCAGAGGCAAAATTTTCTGGACTAAGTGTCAAGAGATGGACAAGTAAACGGACCGTCTGGGGTCACACGGACCGTGACCCCGTCCATATAAAGGTCATCCCCACACTAAGGGTTTAGACGGAGGGGCCACACGGACCATCCAGTGCCACACGGACCGTGTGGTGGCCCGTCTCCCTCCACTTTCCAGGTGCCACTTCACGGGAGCCCATAGGTCTGTGTGCCTTCACACGGGCCGTGTAGGCCCTTTCGTGAGGTGATGCCTGGCCAAATTTCTGGGCAGTCTTGGGGAACTTAAAGTGACGTCAAGGATTTGGGGCCTTTCACTCGAGTTGGTTAACATTATGCCTAGCTAGACACCTTCTTCTTTCTCCAGCTCTTCTTTGAAGCATGATCACGATTCTGTAAATGCATAACACATGAATTAGAAGAGAGTTTCATAGAGTATAACTCCATCGCATGAATTGGAATGTGAAAAAAGTGTAACTATTCCTAATGTCCTATAGCCTCCTGCTTATAAATTGTGGTGCACAACATACCCATAAACAAGACTCTATCAGACAGAGCTCCATAGACTCCCTAGGACACTTGAACTCTGTGCTCTGCCGCTAAGTTTGTCATGCCTAGAGAGGGTACGCTAGACGTGGCCGACACCCAAAGACTATTGCTAGTCCCCAAATGAACCACTTGGCCTCATCACATTCATTCTCTCAACATAACAAACCAATCAGTGGAAGACTATGATAATAAAATGTGGATAATCTAAGTCTCAATGAAACATATAAATAAAATAGGCTAGTTTGAAAGAAGCTAGCTCAACATAATCTCCAATCAACAACTCGATTCTAGTATATGAAGCCTCTATCACTATCAATTTCTGCCAATGATAAGCCCATGGCTATCTTATCTCAAAAGTAAAGCTAATCTAAAGTCCGACTCTAATAGCTAGATGAAATAAATAAGGATCCTCCGAAGTAAAGAAGGCTCACCAACTCAGCTTACTGTAAAAGATCCTCAATGATATGCCTATTGGCGATCTCTAGTACCTACCTCTACATCATAAAATGCAATCCAAATTGACGTCAGTACATGGAATGTACGAGTATGTAAAATGGCTGAATGAAACAGATGTAGGTAGAATAATAATCAAGGCAGAAATACTCAATAAAATGTCAATTGTCTATCTAAAGAAAGAATGAAGAGTAGATAATGACCCATCACTACCAATCCAACCTCATCCAATTAAATCAACTCTGAGTACTACCAGTGTAGAACTTTTGTGGCTGTTTCTCTTATCCAAAAAGAATCACTTATGAGCCAGTGATCATACAATAATCCCGCTGATATTGCCACAGCCGTTCAATACCTTTCTGGGGTCAAAACAACTCAAATCCATAGTGGAAATGGCTCAAGTTTCCTCTATTGCTTTCAGAGACACTTTATTTTCGAGGAAACATCTCCTTAACGGTTCAATCCTCTCTTACGTTTTGTGACATAGTTAATGAGTGCAAGTTAGACTTACTCTTACTTATTTCGATACTCAAGACTCCTTCTAAGACTCAATGCTCATAAGACATCTATATCATTAATGCAATTTGTCTCATAAGGAATCTCATCACCTCATTAACTCAAATCATTTGGGCCTTTTGGCCTATCATCTCAATTATCTCATCAACTCAATTCTCATTCAATAGCTCAAGGCTTAGATCAATCATTAGAACGAAGTGAACTTGAAAAATATGTAGTGTTCAGTTATGACTATAGGACCATCAAGCTCTGCCAACTCATCATCATATGCGCATCACAATCACAATCAACATTCTCAAGTCAAGGCTATAGACTCAATCCCTAGGTTTATTGCATTCTTTTACAAAGTAATACATATAGGCTTTATGAAATAACACATGTAAAAGATTTTATTTAGTAAATCAAATTTATGATGATCACCAACATGTGAAAATACGTAGAATATGTATAATTTATAAGGAAACATTCAAGAAAACATGCATAAAGACTCAATATACTCAAAATCTCTCTATTACCATCAATGGGGGCATATGGAAGAATAATTCCATGTTTTAGTGTATCCTTACATACTTGGAACGAAGGTAGACAATCAACTTTGCATGAATTCGGCTTGAATTCTTCGAATCCTCGCTATTGTCTCTTCTCTTTATCCCTAGGTCTTTTGTTAGAATATTCAGAAAGAATTAGGAATGGGTTAAAAACCCCTTCTATGCTCAAAACGACCTATGTTTCTCGTATTTTAAGTTTAGGAGGGATTGAAAAAAATCTAAAATGTCTCTCACGAAAAACTGCAAAATTTACTCTTCGAAGAACCATGTCCGCGATGAAGAATTGGGCAATATACAACGTTTTTTGCTAAAATTCTTCCAATAAAGTTTTCTAATCCCGTAGAAATTATTAGGATCACGACTAAGTACAAGTCCACGGCAAGTCCGCATCACGGGCCTGTCGCACACTCATTCAGGATTTGCATATCGTATCGAAAAATTATCTTTTAATCTTGCTGCTCTAAAAATTAACTGAGTCCATTTTCTCACATAATTTTTAATGTTGATTGCATTTCTGGCCTCGAAATTACAATCGGAGTTTGGGAAGACACGTTATGCTGGTATCTTTCATCTAGGGGTATTTTGGTAATTTTATCGGGTGTTACAGTTGTCTCCTTCTATGTTACATTTTTTTAATCCCATTATTCGGTGGTCCCAATTAACTATATGATGATATAATTAGGGGCTGTAATTCCCTAGAAATTTATCAGTCCCACTCCCCCCCCCCCCCCCAAGTTATATCTCATCAATCTCAGCTAGGAGACAACATCATAATCGTATAATGTATATAGGATTGGATGTTATGTATCATAGTATTGATTGTGGTATCTCCTCCATGTTTCTTATTGTTCCTCCTTCTCCATAATTCCCAACAAATTAATGATGGTATGACTTCATATATTTGCTGGCGCTTTGATGTTGTTGTCACATTCCACGACTCTTTAATAAGTGTGTGTAGTTGTGCGACCTCCACCTTTATCCTTGCAAAATTAGCAAAATACTTCCATAGTTTTTTAGATACGGAAGCTGTTAGAAAGAGAGGAACCATTGTTTCTTAGGAATGTCCTTCATAACACCAACATTTAGACACCAAGCTAATACTCATTCTTTTCAAATTGTCATCAGTTGCAATTCTTCCTTTCCAGGATTTTCAAAAGAAAAACTTTATTTGAAAAGGCAAACCTTTGACCTAAAGATACCTCTCCACTTTCACTTTATTTTTTCAGGACCTTACTAATTCCAAAGTAGATCTCATTGAAAAAGATCCTTTTGTATTGCCCATCCGCCATGTCTTGTCTATCCCCTCTTCTTGTGGAGGTTTGATGTTGTTATAGACATAATTCACCATTTCATTTGATAAATACATGTGCAATTTTCGTTTGCTCCATTCACCATTTAACACAAATTTCTTCACATCAATCTTCTCCTCTATTGCTCTGTCCATCTCTATGTAATACAAGGCTCCTAATTGATCCAATTATCAAATAAAAAACTTACCTTTCATGTTTTCACTTGCCACCATATGTTATGTTTCACCTCCTCTCTTGTCTTAATCATTTTTCCGCACATGTGAAGCCCTATCCCTTTAGCAATCACTGCATGAAGCTTCTTGCAATAGTTATTCCACATGAAAGTACTCCATAAGGATTTTGTAGAGGTCCTAAAATCCCACCACAACTTTGCAAAACAATGCATCTATCATGTGATGTAGAGATTTGAGCCCAATACTTCCTTCCTCTTGAGGATAACATGAAGACTCCAAGGCCACCCACTTCTTATTCTTTGTTTTCCCATAATTTCCCCAAAAGAACTTGGCAACAATTTTATGGATAAACTTTATCACTCCTTTAAGAGGATTCATATCAGACATATGGTAAACATGCAATGATTGTAACACATGTCTAATGAGAATAAACTTACCCCTAACAGTTAGTAATTTGCTTTTTCACAATAGAGTTCTAGTAGTGACCTTTTTAATTAACCCTTTAAAATGCTTTTTCTTTTTTCTTCCATAAAAGATGGAACATCCCAAATATGTAAATGGGAATACCCCTTGGTCAATTCATGTCCATCTCCTCATTTTCTGCTTAACCGTGACAGGAAGCTTTTCATGCAAATATAGAAAAATCTTAGATAAGTTAATCAACTTCCCTAACTCTCTTGCATATTCCCTGAGAAGATGTGTCATCGTTTTTACATACTTCCTATTGGCCGAGTAGAATAATATTGTATCATCTACATAGGTGACATGATTTACTTTGTCACTCCATTTTGATAGATCAAAATCAATAAACTTCTCATCCTTATTAAGTCTATTAAGAGATCTAGGCAAGACCTCTCCTGCAATTATGAATAAAGTAGGGATAAAGAATCCCCTTGCTTTACGCCTCTTAATGAAGGAAAAAATCCATGAATCTACAGATTAATCAAAATTAAGTACCAATTATTGAACATCAGCCTCCAGACCATGTCTATGATTCTTTCCTCAAAACTTAAGTTCCTCATTACTTTGGTCAGAAAAATCTGTAATACTTTATCATATACTTTTGTCATATTCAGTTTGACTGCTACATTGTGATGCTTAATCTTTTTATTAATGTCCCTTATTATTTCCTATAACTAGTACGACATTTTCAGCAATACTTCTTCATTTCACAAACCTAGCCTAATTAGCAAAAATGATCATATGAAACTTTTTTCCAATTCTTCCATGGATCACTTTAGAATAATAATTTTATTCAGGAAGGTTCTTAAGTTTATGGGTCTTAGATCAGAAAAATTCCTCACCACTTCCTTTTTTGGTATTAATACCAATATGGTGTGAGTAATGTATCTAGATAGTTCTACACCACAAAAGAAATCTCTCACGACTCTAATCATATCTTCCTTAATAATATCCCAACAAGATTGATAAAAGTTCCTAGAAAAATCATCAGGTCCACTAGAACTATCTTTGTTTAGATCAAACACCGCTTCTCTAATTTCATCTTCTTCAGGCCCTCTCTCTATCTTCATTTTGTCCTCCTCAAGCATCAAATATGGAATATTATTCAACATTTCAAAACTATTATTATCATTGATTTCTCGGAATCGCTCCTGAAAGATCTTCACTACTTCTTCATTAATTTCCTGAGGAGATTTAAGAATCCTTTCCTAACTGTCTTCAATTCTCTGAACTATTAATATTTTCCTTCTCCCTTTTACATAGGAGTGAAAGAACTTTGTGTTTCTGTTATCCTCTTTTAACTAATGCATTTTAGACTTTTGTTTCAATGATTATTCTTCTATTTTATGAATTCTTCTCAATTCTACCTCCTCTTTCCTGAGTCTAGCTCTATTGTCCTTAATATGGTTAAGTGCCAACTACATTTCCTTCATTATTACTATGTTTTTCAAAGTAGAAATCTTCTTAAAAAAATCCCCACAAGTTTCTTTACTCTAATTAGTCAGTGCTTTCTTCAACAACTTGAGTTTCACATTCAATACCAAGAAAGGTGATCCTTCCACTGAAACTTCCCATATCTTCCTTACCCCCTCTTTGAAATATTGATGTTCCGTTCAAAATTTAAGAAACATAAAAGGTTTTCTTACTGACTCCAGCACTGATTTGCAAGTCACATGTAAAGGAGCATGGTCCGAACCATCTCTAATCAAGTGTTTAACTTTACTTTGATTATATTTCTACCAGAACACTTCATTACCGAAGACTCTGTCTAACCTCTTAAAGATAGAATCACCACTGGTCCTTTCATAACACCGTGTATGCAAACTCTTCGAGAAAGGAAGTTCTATGAGTGTACAGTTGTTAATTCATTGTGCAAACTTAGTTGTCTCTATCTGAGTCACTAGTAACCCCCCCTCCCCCCCGCCGCCCTCCAGTTTTTCTGAATCATCCAAAGTGACATTAAAATCATCACCTACCTGTCTTGGTATTGAATTTTCACCTACAACCACCTCTAGATCTTTCCATAACTCTAATATTTCAACAACACTACATCTAGCATAGACTGTAGAGATTGTGATTTTTTTTACTAACCTAATGTATGAACTTTAAGAAAATCTTCTGAATAATATATAAGAATAGTTACCCTTTCCAGTAATCATTCTAAAAAATTTAAATTTTACAAGAACAATTCACTAATGCATGCTCTATTTTAGTTTTTTCCTATAAGCTTCTATTTTACGAGGCCCTTTGAAAGGGTAAAAAAAGGCTATATAAGAATAATGGTGGCTTCTTCGTACATTAGTAACTCTCTCGAAAGCACTATGAGATTGTACTAATCTAACGTTTTAAAAAAGAATATTGTGCACCATCATTTACTACTTGCTAGTTTAACTGAACTACTCCTTGCTTGTATTTGACTACTTTTTGTGGTTGTAGATCTTCCTCTCCTCTTGGCTTACTTTAATCTCTGATGTGTCTTGGTAAGAGGTCCCTATTTCTGCTAATTACATTGACATTTCCTTGTGTATCTTCCACCAGTTCCTCTTCATCCCCTACCCCATCTTTTTCTTGCTGTTGGTTAATCTCATATTTCCCTGTAATCTGATCTTCAGTCTGCTTCTTTGTACTAGACTCATGCTCCTTATTAAGTATATTAATCTCTTCTGAATTGACTTCATCTTCCCCTTTCTCCCACTTATTTTCTTGGTCCCTTCCTCTATTACTTTGCTTCCTTGTTGTGGAATGATCATCCCCATCCTTAGATTTTTCTTTAGTCCCATTGAAAACATCTTCTTGATCTGTTTGTGTGTTACATTCATTGATGATAGTACCTCCTTCTGCTACTTTTTGTGAATTACATTTCTTGCTCAAAATTTCCATCCTCAATGTGCTTCCCATATATCTTCCTCTGATTATAGTTGTTATCCTTACTGTCCTTCCCAAAAATCTCTTCAGCCAATTTTTTGGTGTTTCTATTGTAGCTATGTTCTTGCTTTTGTTCTACCTTTTTTTTTGTTGTTGAATTTCCTTGTCTTCCTCTTCCACCTTATCTTCTTCCAATGCTTGGAATTTATTTAATTTTCACTTGTAACCCCTTCTTTTTTTTTTTGGATTGCACCTTTGAGTCATTTCACCTCTGTTTATATTTTTTTCCCTGGCTGTCGTATATCTTTGTTTTTGCTCCTTGAATTCTACCCTTTGCTTTTGTGCCCTCTCTGCCTCTTTGGTGTTGTTCTTTGCTGCCTCTTTCTGCTTATTGTTTTCCCCCTTACTATAGTCTTTCTTGGTTTCTGAAAATAGCTCTGGATGTAATACAAAACAATCTTCATCATTATGCCCCTACAGTTTGCAAGTGTTACAATACTTTGGTAGATAATCATATTTTATCTATATTCACTTGGTCATTGTTTCTTCGTTTTTCTTCTTGATTTCCACGTTTATCCTTTTTGGTAGATCACTCATCAAGTCCATTTCAATTTTGGCTCAAGCACAACTCTCTCTAGTTTTATTAGTTGTTTCCATGTCCGCTTGTAAGGGTTTTTCAACTACTGCCGCTATTGAGAAGATGGTTTCTTTTTCAAAAAAATTTGGCGGTAGTGAAGGTAGTGAGATCTAAGTTACCACAATTATTGTCTCTTCTTCCGGATCAAATAAAGGGTCCCACTTCAGAGTCCTTATTAGGTAATTTCAATTCTTATGTGCAATATAAAATATGAGCTTGGACAATAAGTGCACATAATTCTCCATTCTTGAGGCTCTAATCAGGATATATCTATTGCTTAAGAGTCCAATATTAACATCCTCTTTCAGACCACATTGTTGTAGTATTAATCTCCTAAGATCCTGTATATCTGGCTACTCATAAGAGAATTTACCTATCACAACATATTCCAATTGCTCATTAGCAATCATCTATGTCACCTCTTCCTCCTCCCAGATCACCCTTGGTTCTCTATACAAGTACGTGATCGGCTTCATGGGAAGGGGAACTTGTTTGATGCATGAAGTTGCAATAAGGTAGCATAACTCAATTTTCTTTCCATGCCTGTCGTAGCTATTAATTTCGGTGGTTGAATAACCTCCATCGGAGGCTGGCCACCAGCCACTAGTGCCATTATGGTTGATGGTAAAAAGTAGTTTTAGGATTTCTATGTTCTAGGGTTTAGAGAGCATTTTTTCTTGAATAGTAGTCCTTTTCCACAAAAAGAGGAATGTCAAATGTTCTTTTCCATTATGAATAGTAATTTTTTAAAATATTTTTCTCTTCTATTTTTAAGTATTTTTTAATTTTTCAAATTGTACCTTTTCTTATTTCAATTATTTTTTCATACTTTTTTCTCGTATTCTTTTTTTGATTTTATGCTGTGTCTTTTCGTTTTTAACTTTTCTATTTTAAATTTTTTATCTCTTTATTTTTAGTAATTTGTGATTATAAGTTATTCTTGGTGATGATAATTAAACGTTGTTTATCATTTACTTATTTATTAACATGACTCTAGTTGCTACATATTTATACTCTGTGATAACTAGCAATTTTATGGTATAGGAAGTAAGCATCCAAAGCCTTCAAATCCTGGATCCACCATTGTAAATAGGGCATGAAGATTCCCACTTGAAATAACTTGGAAGGATGAAGAGATTTCTCTATAGTCACTCTGTTTTTTGTTTGCTTTTTTGCTTATATTATTACTCTTTTAGCTTAGTTTCATTACAATATCGTGAAAATCTACACTGAGTTTCTAAGTATGTTTTCATTTGCATTTACTTTAATTTGAGCTAGGGAAAGGAAAACTGAAGATGAGAAAGATTAATTAAACAAACTTTGCGACGTTAAGTAAAGGGGATTTTTCACAAATATACAACTTTGGGGACAAAATTACATGCCCTACCGAACTTTTTGAAAAATACCATGTAAAATACCAACTTTATTTACAAATTTAGGATTTTTGGTATTTTGAGTGTGATTATTATGGTGTGTGATGTGATATAATAGTGTTGGGAAATGGAGAAAAAATGAATGTGTACTTTTTTTGGTATGTTCAAAGAATTCGGTAGGGCGTGTAATTTTGTACCCAAAGTTGTATATTTGTGTAAAAATTTCTTAAGAGGTAAAACACTTATGTTTTTGTCATTTTATTTGCTTTCTATGTTAGTTTATATTTGAAATATCTTTTATTGTTTTTTTAACTTTAGGTGATGAATTGGATTAACACTTAATTCTATTTTTTCCTGTATTACTACTACAGAAGAAGCTAACCCTTTTTGTTTCCCTCAAAAAATATGTAAAGGGCGAAACGGATTTTGATCACTATGTATCGTAGTGTATGTATAAAGTTGATATATATAAGTATCCACTTTTCTTAATTTTGTTATAGAGTCAAATTTTGGATTTTCATAACTTTATCCTTATTCAAAATTTATACTAAGCCAATAAAATAAAGAATGAAAAGAAAAATATATATATACATATATATTTATGTTTTTACTTTTCGAAATAGATACTTTTTTCGAAAGAAAAATAGATATTTCTTTGGTCTCAATTCATGCGATGTAATTTGCGAAATAAATAAAGACTTTATTATTTATAAAAATATAATTAAATGAACTTTTAAATAGAAGAGTATATTTTATAAACTTTTTTTCTAAATAAGTGAAACTCAACATGAGTAGAATATTGATAAGATGGAGAAAGTAAAATATTAGAGAAATTGAAATAAAGAAAATAGTACATGTATCATGAGAAAGAAGAGGTAAAAAGGGAGGCTAACCGAAATGAAAGTGAAATAAAGCAAATGTACAAATCTCAACTCCTGTTGCCTTTTTGGTGAAAATAAATAAATAAATAGCATATCACGTTCCAAAATAAATATCACATTCATTATTATACATCAAATTCACAATAACAAATAGAGGGATAAATTGTTAGGATTTGTCCTAAATTTTCTCTCTTATTTGGATTTTCATGATTATATCTTAATTCAAAAATATTTTCTTGTTCCAAAAAGCGTTTTTAGGTGAAAAGAACTTTTCTAAATTTATGTTTTTATTAGATAAGAATGTTTGCACTTCTATAAATTTAAGATATATTATTTTCATATGATAACTCACTCAGCCTTCATACTCTCACAACTAAGTTATATTTATCCTTATCATTCAATTTTGAGGCCATATTTATCACTCATCAATTAACTAAATTCAATATTTCCACCTAAATTTTCTTATGTAATGTCTATGTGGCACATTTTCTCTTCCAACTAAATCTACTCACATGTGATTTCACAATCAAAATTGCGTCCAAATTAAAATCCAAATTCTTTTATTACAACAGGACAACAGTTTTTTCAATCATTTTTGTTTATTGCACTAATTTTTAAATAAACAATAAAAATAAATGTGAAAGTCAAAATAAAAAACTGAATTTTCTTTCCCTGATTAAGTTTTTTTAGGTGAGACTTGGGAGCAAAATAGAATTGTTGTAAGAACTCTTATTCTATGGAAATAATAAAAGTTGAATTTACTCGTAATTCTTATAGACCAACGAAGACACTTTTGAGTTAATCTTTAATAGGTTAGGAGGTGGGTAAAACTTTAATTTTGAAAGAAGTGTTTCAGAATTTTGAGGCTAATCAGTGCAAAACAGACATAAGGCATAAAATTTTTGAACCTTTTAGAAATATTGAGGTAATTGGTAAGGGAAAAAATAAATTACACATCACTGAAAAAATAAATATATGAAGGCTAACAAAAATCTTTGTTCATATGAGAAGCTGGTGGAATCTCAAAATGCCAAGTCTTTCCTACACCATTTACCAAATTTTTCCTACACAAAAAGAGTTGTGCATAAACTTTCTCTACATCACGATCCACATCATGCATGACTACATGTGTTACCCCTGGTCGTTTCCTATTTCTTGCCATAACAGCTGCTGAATAAATAGCAGACATTCTTCCTGGTGCTTTATCAAAATAACCTTTAGGACCATCTATCATAATTATGTCCCATTCTTTATGGTACACTTCGTCAGGCAACATGTCCAATGCTAACCTACATTTATGGTTACCTCGTAAAAACGAATTTGTAGCCCAACAATGAGGTTCCTTATCAAAGTGTTCAATCAATTCCTCCGCCTCATATAACATTGTCCGATACTTCACCGTCTTGCCACGGAGGAACGATAGGTCTTTCAGTATGGCCCTGCCCCATTTCGGATCTTCCTCTAGGAACAACGTCGTGCCACGTGGATTTATTGCTGACCACATGAATGAATCGTGACCAAGTCCGAATACGAGGAAATTACAAGGGGTTATGGATTTGAGGATGTTGAACGTTATCTTGATCTCCTCCACTGTTTGTTGAGGTATCACACGGGACGTGGCGTAGTGGAGGACCGCGTCGACTTGGAAATGCTCGGCGGTTATTGTATCAACATCTTCTGTTGAGTTCCCGTCCGGGATGTCCACTGGGACGGGATCTTCGCAGAGGATGGGATTATTGAACATTTGAAATAAAAAGAAAATTACTGTTGCGCAGGTGAAGCTTATGATTACGATTTTCAACATGGTGAAATTGATGTCAATTGGGAGACTTCATCACAATAAGACGCAAATTTCCACTTCAAATTGGATGTATGTATATGTTTTACTCATTTTACATCACACTACACTCTCTGTTATTATGAAGCTAGTTTTCAGCAACTTTAGCCTCTCAAACCATCCAACTGTCCGTCTTCTAGTTGCTAATTCATCACATTGGATTTCAGATTTAACTTGGTAATATTGTCAAATGATTTTGTGGAAAGGAGAAATTAAAGGATCGAATATCTTGATAATTAACTTGGTAATATTGTAAAATGAATTTCATATACTTCTACTTTTGTTTAATTTGGTAACACTAATATTTTCTTTTGGTTTTTGATGTTAGACTTACTTCTCTTATTTTTAATTTCTTGTAACAATTCTTTTAATCTACTTTCAGTTAATTTCATATATTTTTTTTTATATGATTGACTGTTAGGTTGTCGTGGTGTGGATTACGGAATAAAAATTTGATGAAGGTTTCTTTTGCAAATGAACTGTAATTTGTCACTCATTTAATTAAAGAGGCAAGCCTTTATGTTTATATATAGATGCATTTCTTCTAACTCTTAAGAAATTGAAAAGAAGATAAGTCTCACATCAACGTAGATAACTTTGATCAGCTAACTTCATACGATTAATAGTATTTTTGGACTAGAAACATTTCTCTACAATTTTTAGTTTCATGACTTTCTCATAAATCCATGTGGCAACAACAACAACAACAACATACCCAGTGAAATCCCACAAGTGGGGTCTGGGGAGGGTAAGATGTACGCAGACCTTACCACTACCACATAGGTAGAGAGGCTGTTTCCTGGAAACCCTCGTCACAAAAACCCATCAGCAGAACACGCTAGATACGATACACAAGCAAAAAGAGAAGAGCACATAATAATACCTAGATACAAGATAGTAAACATATAAAGGCAGATAAATAACATATAAAAGACAGACAATTACCACTCCTTCCTATCCTCCCTATTAGCCTGCTACTCTAATTCTCGACCTCCACTCCTTCCTATCTAAGGTCATGTCCTTGGTGAGATCAAGTTTCACCATATCGTTTCTAATCACCTCCCCCCAATACTTTTTTGGTCTACCTCTACCCCTACGTATAGCTCCCAATCTAATCTCTCACACCTTCTAACAGGGGCATCAGTACTCCTTCTCTGTACATGTCCAAACCATCGCAGTCTCGCTTCCCTCATCTTGTCAGCTACAGGGGCCACCTCTAGCTTCTCCCTAATGACCTCGTTCCTAATCTTGTCGCTCCTGGTGTGGCCACACATCCATCGTAACATCCTCATTTCTGCGACCTGCATTTTCTGAACATGTACATTCTTTATTGGCCAACACTCCACCCCATACAACAAAGCAGGTCTAACCACCATTCTGTAGAACTTACATTTGAGTTTAGAGGGTATCTTCTTATCACACAATACTCCAGAGGCCAACCTCCATTTTGTCCAAGCCGCCCCAATACGATGTGTGACATCATCGTCAATATCCCCACTACTCTGGATGATAGACCCCAGATACTTGAAGCTTTCCTTCTTGGGGATAAGGTGAGCTGCAAGTCTCACATCAATGTCTGCTTCCTCCCTCGCTACACTGAATTTGCACTCCAAGTATTCTGTTTTGGTCCTGCTCAGTTTAAATCCTTTAGTCTCCAAAGCGTGTCTCCAAACCTCCAACCTATCATTAACTTTGGTCCGGGTCTCATCAATCAGTACTATGTCATCTGCAAACAACATACACCATGGGACTCCCTCCTGGATAGATCGCGTCAGCTCATCCAACACCATGTGGCATCTCTTTAATACTCCATTTGTTCCTTTTTAATTATCATAATTTTTTATTAAGAGTCAAACAATATAAATTTTGACTAATATTTAACATATTCTTTTTAATATATTGATATGAATTTTTTTTGTAATTTTATAGTATTTTGTATAGTTTTTAAATTTTAAATTTTAAATTTTAAATTTTAAATTTTAAAATATCAAATCAATATAATCTAATTAAGTTGTTAAATTGAATCTTGCAAATTTCCATACGGCAAATACAAATGAACTGTTGGAGTACTTAGTTTCACGATATTCTCATAAATCCATGTGACATTTTCCAAACAGTCACTAACAAAAATTTAAATAGGAATTTTCGAAACAGTCACTAAAGTAGTTTGGATACATGATTTGAAAGTTTAATTGGTTTGTATGATCATTTTGAATTTGTGTGCAAGTTTGCTTGATTCTAATGAGTTTTGGATGGATTTTGACCGGTGGGTGTGGATGCTTTCCGTTGTTTAAATAGTAAAAGTGTAACATTTCAAAGGTTCTTTTTTAGTTCACGGAGACTTTCAAAAATTTGAGAATAATTTATAGGAATGATCTAGAATATTTGGTCTAATTATGATAAGTTGTGCTTGGATTTTAATTGCAAATCATGAATCATATCTTCAAAGAGCAGAAACAGTATTTGATTGGCAAAAAAAGTTTAGAAATAAGTTTCAATTGAACAATAAGGTGAGTATCGTTTTTTGGGACTCATACCAACAAAAATCTTTGAGGCCGTACGGGAGAGTTTTGGTCATTTTAGAGCAAATTAGTATGTTTTTGGTATGGAGGAAAATGTTTTCCAATCAAAGAAGTTGATTTTTAACTCATTTTCTCATATTTGGTTGGTGAGTAGAAAATATTTTCTATTGTTTGGTTAGTGAATGAAAAAATATTTTTAGAAAATATTCTCATGTTTTGTTGATTCCATTAGCTCGGAATACAGTATTTGATCTAGGAGAACTTACGGAACTGAATTTAGAGTTGAAACATGTCATGCCCCGAGAGAGTACCTTAGGCGTATCACTCAGAAACCATTGTTGGTTCCCAAGTGAACCACTTGGCTCAATTTACTTATTCAATTAGTGAAAAACTTAATGAAACAAAAGAAAGTACTCACGTGGGCATTCAAATCATCATATAAAATAATTATAAAGATATCTCTTATTAAAATAACTCAATGTTTCAATTTAATTAAATAGTAATAGTTTTCCAAAACTGACTTTGAAAGTAAGACATACTCAACTTTACTATATTTGACTCAGTCTATTAAGTCTCTATCAACTCATAAGAAGGTGTCAGGACATGTCCAAGGCTACCTCAAGACAATATAAAGAAATAAGCTGAAATAAAAAGGTTCCTCTGAAAGTAAGGAGGTCTCACCACTGTCTAGGACAGAATAGATCTTCAACAAAGTGCTTGCATCTCTAAAAACCTGTATGTGCATCATAAAATGATACAGTACCGAGTGACGTCAGTACGTGGAATGTACAGTATGTAATATGGCTGAGTAGAATAAAACTCAAGGGAAAACTCAATGACAAGAGCAAAGCACAACTCAACTCAATATGATATGCAAGTTTTTAAAAGAAAATAATATAAAAGAATACTTTTAAAATCAACTTAATCATATGTAGTATTGTTAAATTAAATTAAATTTTCATCATTGAGGAGTTTCTTTAGCTGACAATCATCACCATATGAGTGAGTGATGATATATAATTTGTACTACCATTGTTGTAGTTGTCCAATACCTTGCCAAAGTAAGGAACAATTTATCTTATTGGATCCACAAGTTTAGACCTCTTTTGGGATAAGAGAGGCTTGACCTCCATCCTATGCTGGTTAAGTAGTTATGGGGTTTGAGTTCTTTCAAGTCTTACCCACATCTGTGCTAATAATTCTCCCAAAATATGTACTCGTATCTATCAACAATTCATCAATACTTTCAATTATTGATCATATGCTTTTTTCATAAAAATAAGTATGCTTCAAAAGCCAAACATATCTCATAAAAAATCTCTTCTCAAAACAACATTTAACTCAATGCTCTTACTCCTTTAAAATCAATGCACGATGTAATGGCCTCAAACGTCTTTTTTGGTATTTTTGATAAAATTATCATTTCGTCCTTTCCAAAAGTTGCCTTGGATCATTTTTTGTTGAGTCTAAAAGTTGAATTTTTGAAAACCTCATAAAAAGTTGAATTGTTGCTAAAGAAAGAGTTATAAAAGGCTTAAAGTTGAAAATTTCGAGTTTTGTGGTCATCTTGAGTTTTGGGTTTCGGAATGTAATTTCGTCGATTCTATTAGCTCCAGAATGCCGAGTTTAGTCTACGAGAACTTATATAACCAAATTTGGAGTTAAAGCGTAGATTTTGGACAAGGTGGCATTTTGAGTTGATTTTGGATCAAAGTTTGACTTTGGTCATCATTCGAAGTTCGGAAGCTCGAATCGAAATTCCGACAATTCCAGTGGTTCCAGATGGTGAAACTAACGTTAGAAATGGTCTTGTTGTAATTTTTAGAGTTCTCAAGGTTATTTTGAGTATTTGAGTCCTAAACTAATTTAAACGATCATTCTCGGGATCCATGCCAAGGAGGTCTCGAATTTAAATTTCGAAGGTTCCATTGCGTCTAGAACACTGTTTATGGTAGGATTCCATATTTGGTTTGTTCACGGGGTTGTGAATGAATCTCGAGGGTCTTTTTGTGTTTTTTTTTATGTTGTGTTTAGCTGATATCTGGTGCAGCTAGCTTGTTCTCCGCGTACTCGCCTCCATCTCTTTGTTTGTGGAGGTCAAATTAGTTGTACCTTTTTGTTCGCGGAAAGAAGGTCTGCGTTCATGGAGACCTTGCCTCTTACACTCCGCATTCGAGAATTGGTCCTCCGTGTACGCGGAGGCTTGCTAGCAAGTGTGTGCTTGCATATGGGATACAACTGTTAAAGCAGTTGTGTTGTTGTGGTTGGTCGAATGTCACCTTCATTCAACTGAAGGACAGGCAGTCCATGTGATGCTTCTTGTGTAGTATAAAAGGAGCTTGTCAAAGGAACAAAAACAACTTTTGGAAATATCACAAACAGAATATTCTTATTTCTCCAAAAGCTCTCTCTTAGCTCCTACTGTGAAGATACAGTTGTTACATCCAAAAGACCCGATAGAAGACTTCTATAGTTTCTTTTATGTTAGTAGCTGCATTGTGTTGCAAACTGTAAGATCACTCTTAATCTATAAAGGAACACGATCATCATTTTTATTACCTTTTTGAGAGTTGTTAAACCTTGTTGGTTGGGTGTAGTCTTAAGTTGTAGTGGTGTTTTATTCTAACTTCATCTAGGAGGTGAGAGTGTAGACTAGCTATTGTTGTTGCTGTTCATGGCTTATAACTGGGGTTGCAAGTGGGAATGGTGAGGAAGTGAGGGAAATAAACTGTGTTACTTTGCTTATTCATTAGTGAATTTGGATTTTGGGAAATCTTGTTGGACAGGTCGTGGTTGTTCCTCCCTTGAGCAAGGAGTTTTTCCACATTAAATCTCTGTGTTTTATTATTTGTTGTTGATCTTCTTTTAGTTTCCGTTCATATCGTTTCAAAGGATCTGATCCTTTCTATGGTAGACACATATTTACTCAACAGACAATACATTTGGGAGGGGTGGGAGAGGGGGGATCCTTGTGTCAAAAGACAAGCCAAACCCCATCTCCACTATCATCCAACATGTTATAGCCAAGTCATATCTGTTAGATTTTTGCCTTGATTTTCTTACCATAATTGGGGTATTCCTTTTAGGAAAAGGAAATTAGAATTTCTCCATATTTGGCGAATTCTTCTTCTAGTACAACAAGGTTCATGGCTCTATCAATAAAGGTGCATTCCTTCTAACTTAGTAGCATTCACAATTTAGCCATTAGGGCTTAAGAGTTGTGTATAGGGAGAGAAATTGTGAGACACAAGTGTGTTTGAACCTCTTTGTATTCCGAGTATATTGGTGAGGTTATTTCTCTCGATGTTGTGTACTCTCTTTTATATAGTGAATTGTTTGTCTCCTTTTGTGAAAGTAGGTTGATTGACCGAACCACACTAAATATTTGCATCTCTTTTGGTATTTCTCATTTATCTTCATACTCATAGTCTTTCAAGTTGATTTACTAGCTTCTGATGACACCTGATTCCTGTTGGTCCTAACAAGTGATATCAGAGCTTGAGATACTTGTTAGTTCTTGTCGTCCCTAACAAGTGGAATCAATGTGAGGCTAAGGACTAGTGCTCATCTTGGTGGATTCAGTTCTAGACGCAGCCTATTTGACAGTAATGAAGATTTTCTTAGAGAAATTTTTTCAGAGGGGTTCTCTCTGACGAGACATAGAATTTGCAAAGGAGATTCAACCTGATGAAGATTGTGTGAAGAAGGTGGAACAAATTTATTTTGTTAGAAATTCAGGCCAAGGGGAGATTTTTTTATTTTTCCCGTGATTTTCTTACCATAATTAAGGTTTTCCTTTTAGGAAAAGGAAATTAGAATTTCTCTATATTTGGCGAATTCTTCTTCTAGTAGGAAAATGTTCATGACTCAATAAATCGAAGTTCATTCCTTCTAACTTGCTAGCATTCACAGTGTAGCCATGGGGGCTTGAGAGTTGTGCGTAGGGAGAGAAATTGCGAGACACAAGTGTATGTGAACTTCTTTGTATTCTGAGTATATTGGTGAGGTTATTTCTCTCGATGTTGTGTACTCTCTTTTATATAGTAGATTGCTCATCTCCTCTTGTGAATGTAGGTCGGTTGACCAAATCATATTAAATATTTGTGTCTCTTTTGGTGTTTCTCATTTATCTTCATATTCATGGTCTTTCAAAGTTGCTTTACTAGCTTTCGCATGACACCTGATTCCTATCGATCTTAACATTATCTGGTCTAATTTGGTTCTAAGGGGATCAATCTGAACCTTAATCCACATTGCCTTAGGACTTAAAGAGTACATAGAAAGATCATAGGCGGCAACAATTCCAACAACAGTTATGATCTTAGAGACTACATCCCATCTAATGAAAGGCCAAGAAATTTTATGAATGAGAGTCCAAATAGGAGCAATAGATGCTTTCACTTGTGGCTTGAAATCCGAAGATCAATTAAGGACTTTCAAAGGGATATCTCCAACATAGATCAAATTTTTTAATAGGATATGATTGTAATTAGCCTCATTCATGAAATCTAAGTGGACATGTTAGGGATTGAAATATGAGATTTTAATAGATTTCTTGAGATGAAATTTGACCAATCCTTGCTTGATAGTAAGTCACCAAATAATGCTTCTTTTCATATTGCACTACAACCATTAAGATATTTTCCACCCCAAAATAAATATTATAGGAGGTATTGGAGCAAGACATTAGAACCACTATCTTCCTAACTAGCTCTCATACTTCTCTTCTGATATTCCATAGGACCTAATGATCTACTCTAGATTAGCCTACGAGTGAAATGTCTAACATGTTCCAACAAAGCGATTACAACAATATGAAAAGAACACAATATTTTTATGTAGCAAACACTTGGCTCATAAAAGATACAAAAATCCACTACTTATGCCACTACAAAATTTGATTCTAACTTCAATATATCAAAGAGCTTCACATTATAAAATTACAAACAATTTGACCTAAGGAATTAATTCTAATTCCTAAATATTATTAATCAAACAGATCGTCAAACCTATTTCAAGTTATGAATTCAAATTACACCATTTGCAATACTAGAAACCAACTCTTATTTCTAAATTTATTTTAACACAAGCCTAACAAGGTATGTGGTCTCAAGGCTTTGTATTATCCCAACTTGAAGACAACACTCCTAATAATTCATTCTATAACATACTGAACTAAAATTACACACTCCTAATACGTGAATGCTAAAACTCTCAGCCTAACTCTATACTAGGACTGGGTTCTTCAACGGGTTCCTTCCATTATATGGTCGCACTTGCAAGTCATATTTGCAATTGTCCTTTTCGCTGTGCAAGTGCACTACTAACAATATATGGATATCCTATTTATACAACTCTTCATATAATTATCCGCTTGAACTCTCTTTACTTAGCCTTCTACTTCAAGTGAAACTCCTTCATGCCAAACTTCTTACCTCTTTGGAGACTCATTTATCAAATCAAATTCATTGCTTCTTTAGTGTTGTAGTCGAACTCCAACTCTTTAATTTAAAACATATCATTTCATTGAGTTAATCATAAATTAGCATTACCTGTTCCTTGATTTTTGCACGCTTGTCTTTATTCATTTTATGATCTTGCTAGAAATTCAGTTCTTTGAGGCAGTGTATTGTTGAAAGTTGACTTACATGTTTCATGTCACTTTGTCAATCATCACTATAGAACTCAATAAATTCTCCATTTTTGATGATGACGAACCTCTTGTCTTTGTGCATTCAAACATTTTTATCTATAGGCACATAACTAATAGAATGAAACAGAATAGTCAATGGGTTATAGACACTAAACAACCCCTATTTTTTCTCCTTTTGGCATCATCATAAAGCTATTTCAATTCTATAACATGTTAGTCAAAATGCTCAGTTAAACTATTCATAGTCACTGGGGCTATCACCAAGATAATCAGATAAAGACTGCATACAACATAATAATGTATTAAAGAGAACAAGAACATGAGTCATAAAAAGATAACTATTTCATTAAATTGTTAGAGAATGTTCTGTATAAGATCTAAGTGGGTACTGAATAAAGAAAAAATAACATAGCAGTAATAAAAAATAAACAGTGGATAGAAAAAAGTTCTACCCTCATGTTCTGTATAGATCTCAGTCTCGAGAGCTTCAATCCTAATCTAAAGGACATTTTTCCCCTCTCATGAGTTGCTTGAGCGGCCTCCAATTTAGTAGTCTTATCAGCTAAGGCATTGCCTCAATTTTTTCATGGGAGCATCAACTCTCCTCATTGAAGCATGCATAGCAGCATGATTCATCAGTCCAAGAACATTTTTTTATGTTTTGGGAAGTCCATAATTGAACTTGAATTGAGTATTCTAAAAAAAATATAAAGGAGAGCATGTCCCTTTTCTTTGTGCTAGGCCTATTGCCTTCCTCAAGAGTGGCATCCTTTTGGCGTTAACGATTTCTAGATGGAACGGAAGGTAGAGATATTACAATAGTTGGTTCTTCCTTAGGAACTAAAATTGAGGAATCAAATTTGCTCCTTAAATGAGATCTAATCCTTTTGAGAGTTAGGTCTGCAATAGTGTTAAATCAATTTGAAGTAACCCCTAATACTCTAATCAACTTCCATGACCCAATTACCCCAAGCTTCTTCTAATCTAAATTAATTGTTGTGACTCAATTAATTCATCAAAATCTACACAACTTTATGTCTTTAGAGCCCCATTCTCACTTGCAATTGTCAATTTTCTGCTGAGTGCCTCTCTAAGTAAGATATTTCCATTAAATATAAGAGTACAAAGATTACATATCCCTAAGAGTTGTCATTCCTATCTATTAGACCCCTGTTCTACCTAGTGTTATGGCATGGGCATGGCACAGACATGGCAAGGACTTCTATATTGGCCTTGACATGCGTGTTGGCAAAGCAATGTAGCATGTGAGCTGTGCGGCTAAGTGTTGGTAGTGCAGTAAGGTATCAAGCTACTTGAGTATGAGCAAGTAAGCTTAGATACAATGACCAAGGATGCTAGGGTGATGACCAGGAAGACTTGGGCACAAGGTAGGCAAGGCACAAGACAAGGAAGTGGCATCGGCAAGGCAAGGCAAGACAACGTGTTGCTTGACAAGGCTAAGGCTTGGCGCGGCTAGGCATGCAGTGGGTTGTCTTGACAAGGCAAGGCTATGGGACTTGACGATGGCAAGACAAGACTGATAGTCATGTTGACAAAGTGCTGGCAAGAAGTTGAAAATAAAACTAAGTGTTGAAGATGGAAGAAAAATATTCTAAGTGTGGCAGTGGCTAAATTCGCCTAAGGCATGGGGCATGTGCGAGGCACATGCTGGACTTAGTTTAAATTGGAATTTAGACTTATCTATTAGAATATGACTATTGTAAGACTTAGTGGAATTCTGATGTGGTAGCCATGTTCCTAACATGTGCAAGTTGTTACTGTCCTTATCCTGTTGTAACTGCCTAGTGCAGAATCTATTTAAAAGGGTGGAATATTAGTCTAACACAAAAGAGTATGTTTTGTGCCTTAGACTATTTCATGAAGCCTTTCCTTGTTATTGAGAGATTAATAAAAGGTTGAAAATTGTTTCTTGTAAATCCGGCTAACTGTTTATTGCATTATTCTTCTTAAGTGTGCAAATAGTCTAAGTGTTAGACAGTGCGTTTGTCACGCCCCGGGAGGGTACCCTAGGCGTGGCCGACACTCAGAGACTATTGCTCATAAAACATTAACTTCATTAGTCCCATAGGGACCATTACATCATCGTTAGTCCCCATAGGGGCATAATACATTATCATTAGCATTTCATTTACATTAACATCATTGACATCTCATTGCATTAACATTAACATCATAGACTTTAGGAATACTAGTTTAGGAACTTTGACTCTCAACTTAGAGACAATCCCACATTCTCATGCTCAACATTCATCATTTATTATTTTATTATTACTCTAGACTCTACACACGCACCCATGTTGATCATCATGCATGCTTTTCTAGAATACATATACAATAGATATAAGGTTTTCAACTAAATGCTTTTCAAGAAAATAGTTTAAAAGGATGCATGAGGGTTTTTATGAGGGTCATCATCAATGCAGGAAAATATGTAGGTTTATACATAAAATAATGGCATTTATTCATTACATTACATGAATTAACATGTTTCACTTCATTACCCTAGCATCATCACCATTAAACTTTAATACATTACTCATAGGGCACATGGGAGGACATTCCCATGCTTTAGGTGTAGCCTTACATACCTGGAAAAAGGTAATCGCATGAAACCAATTGCTTTCCTCTTGATCTCCTCAACCTTCTTCAAGCCCTAGCCTTAGGAACCTTAGAAAAACTTCTTCAATGGGGTTTTTGAACCCTTTTTCGTGAAAACCGACCTATATAGGTCATAGGGGTACGTTTAGGATAGGTGGGAATGGACCATAATGCCCTTGGAAATTTTAAGAAATTAAATCCCGACCTGAAATAACACAGTCCGTGACGCGGACTGGTCGCAGATAGTGTATTTTCGAAAATTCAACTCCGTCGAAATTTTTCAGAAAAACATAAGTGTGTCTCCGCGACAGGTCCGCGTCGCGGTTCCATCGCGGAGACTCACTATTTTTCGTTTTGAAACGAAAAATTATTTTTCGACTCGGTTGCTCTAAAATTCGACCGAGACCTTTCCCCCACTCAATTTTCAGTGCTGATCATGAATCCGCTCTCGAATTTTCGATCCGAGCATCGGAAGGCACGTTTCTCGCACACCTCTCCTTTAGGGGTATTTTGGTAATTTCGCAGGCGTTACATTATCTCCCCCTTGGGATCATTCGTCCCTGAATGATGAGTAGGAAAGTATTCTAGCACGACTAGGCTCACGACTCACCTCGACATTACTTTGATAACTTACTATCGTCACCTTTCATTGGCCTTTAAACTCATTTATTCAACATCAACAATTTCACATGGAGTTCATGGAGTATACATTAATTTACATTAAGTAAGAACGTTACCTTCGATGCTTCTGTCAACCTCGGGCACGAACAGGTGCGGGTACTTTGCTTTCATCTCTTCCTCAGCTTCCCATGTGGCTTCCTCAACGAACTAATTTCTCCACAGGACCTTAACAGAAGCTATCTTTCTGTTCCTTAATTTGTGAACCTGTCGATCAAGGATTTGGAGTGGGGTTTCCTCATAGGACAGGCTGTCCTTGATTCCTGTGCTCTCTACAGGCACCACCAAGGCAAGATCCCCCAAACATTTCTTCAACATTGAGACGTGGAACACTGGGTGAATTCCATCTAACTCAGAAGGTAACTCTAGCTCATAAGCAACCTTTCCAATCCTTCGCAAAATTTGGTAGGGACCAATATAGCGAGGACTCAACTTCCCTTTCTTCCCAAACCTCGTGAAACCTTTCATAGGTGATACCTTTAGATAAACCCAGTCATTCACCTCAAACTCTAAATCCCTTCTCCTTACATCTTTGTACGACTTCTGGCGGCTCTAGGCTGTCTTTAACCTCTCTCGTATAGTCTTTACCTTTTCCACGGACTGGTGGACAAGGTCCGGCCCAATCAGCTCGGCCTCTCCAACCTCGAACCACCTAATGGGTGATCTACATCTTCTCCCATACAAGGCCTCATAAGGGGCCATCTGAATACTCGCATGATAACTGTTGTTGTATGCGAATTCAATCAAGGGTAAATGCTCGTCCCGATTTCCTTTGAAGTCAAGAACGCATGCTCTCAACATGTCTTCTAACGTCTGGATAGTGCGTTCTGCCTGACCATCCGTCTGTGGATGAAAGGCTGTGCTCAAGTTCACCTTGGTACCCAGCCCTTTCCGGAAAGACTTCCAGAAGTGAGAAGAAAATTGGGCTCCTCTGTCTGAAATGATGGACAAGGGAACTCCGTGCAACCTCACAATCTCCTGAATATACATTTTGGCATAATCCTCAGCAGCGTTAGTCGTCTTGACTGCCAAGAAATGCGCTGATTTCGTCATTCTGTCTACAATCACCCATATAGAATCATGTTGTCTCCGGGACTTCGGTAAGCCCATGACAAAGTCCATATTCACCATCTCCCACTTCCATTCAGGAATTTCAAAATTCTGGGCCAGACCACTTGGCCTTTGGTGTTCAACCTTGACTTGCTGGCAGTTGGGGCATCTGAAACGAATTCTGCGATATCCCTTTTCATTCCACTCCACCAGTAGACCTCTCTCATGTCATGATACATCTTGGTGGAACCTAGATGGATGGAGTATTTAGCATTATGGGCCTCAGCTAAAATCCTTTCTCGGACACCATCAATATCAGGGATACAGTCTGTCCTGGTACCTCAGTACCCCATCTCCCCCTTTAGAGAAGACCATCACTTTTTGCTTCTGAACATCTTCTTTTAGTTGGAGTAAAATGGGATCTCGATCCTGCTTCTCTTTAACTTCAGTCACCAGGGATGATGAAGACCCATTTTGAACACTAACTCCTCCTTCGTCATTCTCTTCAAGTTGGACCCCCAATCGGGCCAATCTGTACACATCTTTCATCAGTTCTCTCTTTTCTTCCTCAACATGGGCCGTGCTACCCATTGACAACCTACTAAGAGCATCAGCAACAACGTTAGCTTTACCTGGGTGGTACATGACGCTCATGTCATAGTCCTTGAGCAACTCTAACCATCTCCTCTTTCGCAGATTGAGCTCCCTTTGGCTGAATACATACTGCAAGCTCTTGTGGTCTGTGAACACATCCACATGCACTCCATACAAGTAGTGGCGCCAGATTTTAAGTGCGAACACAACGGCTGCCAACTCAAGATCATGGGTCGAATAGTTCTTTTCATGAACCTTAAGCTGTCTGGAAGCATAGGCTATCGCCTTTCCTCTTTGCATTAACACGCATCCTAACTCAACCCTAGATGCATCACAGTATATCACGAAGTCGTCTGTCCCGTCAGGCAAGGTCAAGACAGGTGCAGCGGTCAACCTAGTCTTTAACTCCTAGAAACTTTTCTCACATTCGTCAGACCACTGGTACTTAGCCCTTTTTTGGGTCAGTTTGGTCAATGGTGCAGATAGGGAAGAAAACCCCTCCACAAACCTTCGGTAGTAGCCTGCCAACCCCAAGAAACTTCTTATGTCGGTTGGAGAGGTTGGCCTTGGCCAGCTTGCCACCACCTCAATCTTCTGGTTATCAACTCGAATACCATCACCCGAAACTACATGGCCTAGGAAAGCCACTGACTTAAGCCAACTCTCACATTTGGAGAACTTTGCATACAACTCATGATCCTTAAGAGTTTGAAGGACAACTCTGAGATGTTTGGCATACTCTTCCTCATCCCTCGAATATATCAAAATATCATCAATGAAGACGATTACAAACATATCCAAGTAGGGTCTGAACACTCTATTCATCAAGTCCATAAAGATTGCGGGTGCATTTGTCAACCCAAAGGATATCACTAAAAATTCAAAATGACCATATCTTGTCCTAAAAGCTGTCTTTGGGATATCACACTCCCTCACCTTAAACTGGTGGTACCCCGATCTGAGGTCTATCTTTGAAAAACATGAGGCACCCTGAAGTTGGTCGAACAAGTCGTCAATCCTAGGAAGAGGATATTTATTCTTGACTGTGACCTTGTTCAGTTGCCTATAATCTATACACATTCGTAGCGACCCATCCTTCTTTCGCACAAACAAAACTGGAGCACCCCACGGAGAAACACTGGGTCTAATAAAACCCTTCTCTAACAGGTCTTTCAACTGTTCTTTCAACTCTTTCAATTCAGCGGGGGCCATCCTATATGGTGGAATTGAAATAGGCTGCGTATCGGGGAGTACATCAATACCGAAGTCAATCTCCCTATCAGGAGGGACTCCAGGTAAATCCTCCGGGAACACCTCAGGAAACTCATTAACAACTGAGACTGACTCAAGAGTAGGGGCCTCGACATTATCAGCTTTAACTCTTATTAGGTGATAGATATACCCCTTAGAGATCAACCTCCTTGCCCTCAGGTACGAAATAATTATACCTTTTGGTGCAACATAACCTCCCTTCCATTCTAATACCGGTTCATTGGGAAATTGAAACTTAACCACTCGAGTTCTACAGTCTATGGATGCATGGCAAGCGTGAAGCCAATCCATCCCAAGGATCACATCAAAATCCACCATTTCTAATTCTACCAAATCAGCCAATGTATCCCTATGATATATGGATACTACATAGTTTCTATAGACCCTCTTAGCCAGAATAGACTCTCCAGTAGGAGTCGAAACGGAATATGGCTCACGTAGACATTCTGGGACAACTTCGAACTTATTAGCCACATAGGGCGTCACAAAGGATAAAGTGGCACCCGGATAAAGTAATGCATAACAGTTATAAGAGAAGATTCGAAGCATACCCGTAACAACATCTGGGGCAGCCTCTCGATCCTGCCGATTTCCCATAGCATACAGGCGGTTCGCTCTGCCTTCGGCATTCGTAGCAGTAGCCCTCTGTTGACTGCCCGCAGGGGGCGCCGTAGACGATTGGGCTCTATTACCCCTGTCGTTTCCCCTCTGGCTCCTCATAGGACATTCGCGCTGGAAATGGCCAGGCTGTCCGCACGTATAGCATAGGTTGGTGCCTTCCCGATATGCACCAAGATGTTGTTTGCCACATCTGCCACAAGTTACTTTTTCTCTGGGACCCTGGGCGACACTAGCCTGGGACTGAGATACCTGTGCTCTGAAATTCTAATGACCCTGGGTCCTCTGATCATATCTGTGCTGCTGAACAGGTGCATTGTCCATCGGTGTTGCATGGCGAGGAGGCTTCCTCTGAAAGAAGTTCCTGTTACCCTTTTCCTCCTTCTGCTAGTTTTGCTCCTGGCCCGCAGCTTTGGCTTTCTTGCTCTGCTGCTCCTCCCTGTCCCTCTTCTTGTCCTCTTCAGTCTGTTGAGCATAAACCATCAGCCTGGAAATATCCATGTCTGGAATCAGCAGTGCTGCCTTGCACTCCCTCTTCACATGTCTGCCCAGCCCAGATACAAATTTTCTCATCCTGGCCCTCATATCAAGGACCATCTCCGGAGCATATCTTGACAGTTGGGTGAACTTTAGGCTATACTCCTTGGCAGTCATACCCTCCTGTTTTAAGTTCACAAACTCCTCAACCTTGGCTTCCCTTAACTCTTTGGGAAAGAAATGATCGAGAAAAGCACTCTCGAACTCTTCCCACTCAGCTGGTTTGGCACTTTCACCTCTGACATCCTCCCATTGGTTGTACCAAATGTTGGCAACATCCTTAAGCTGATATGAGACCAGCTCAACTCCTTCAACCTCACTTGCATGCATTGCCCTTAGGATCTTGCGCATCTCATCAATAAAATTCTGCGGATCCTCCTCAACTTTAGAACCCGTGTAGACCGGCGGGTTCATCCTTAAGAAATCCCTGAGCTTGGACGCAGCAGTTGGTTCTTGGGAACTGGAGCTTGGGGCCTGGGGACCGCGACTGCTACTTTGCGAGGCCACCAACTGGGTGAGCATGGCAATGGCTCCCCTGAAGTCTGCCTCTGAGGTGGGGGCTGACTAAACTAGAGATGCTGGTGGAGCCTCCGTAGCTCTAGCAGGTCGTTCCCGTCTCCTTGTCTCACGTTCTGGCAAGGGGTTCTCAGTACTTGGGACGGAACCATCTCTTTGGGCAGCAGTGCGTTTTGGAGGCATTATCTGCAAACGCGTAACGCACGAATTAAAGAGGTTTACTTAAAGTCAAGCTCTAACGCACGACTCGGAATATCAAAGAAGTGGAACCATTTCCTAATGCCCTGTAGCATCCTGTTTATGAAGTGTGATGCACAACACACACATAAACGAGACTCTACTAGACACGACTTCGTAGACTCCCTAGGACTCTTGAACTCTGCGCTCTGATACCAAGTTTGTCACGCCCCGGGAGGGTACCCTAGGCGTGGCCGGCATTCAAAGACTATTGCTCATAAAACATTAACATCATTAGTCCCATAGGGACCATTACGTCATCGTTAGTCCCCATAGGGGCATAATACATTATCATTAGCATTTCATTTACATTAACATCATTGACATCTCATTGCATTAACATTAACATCATAGACTTTAGGAACACTAGCTTAGGAACTTTGACTCTCAACTTAGAGACAATCCCACATTCTCATGTTCAACATTCATCATTCATTATTTTATCATTACTCTAGACTCTACACACGCACCCATGTTCATCATGCATGCTTTTCTAGAATACATATACAATAGATATAAGGTTTTCAACTAAATGCTTTTCAAGAAAATAGTTTAAAAGGATGCATGAGGGTTTTTATGAGGGTCATCATCAATGCAGGAAAATATGTAGGTTTATGCATAAAATAATGGCATTTATTCATTACATTACATGAATTAACATGTTTCACTTCATTAACCTAGCATCATCACCATTAAACTTTAATACATTACTCAAGGGGTACATGGGAGGACATTCCCATGCTTTAGGTGTAGCCTTACATACCTGGAAAAAGGTAATCACACGAAACCAATTGCTTTCCTCTTGATCTCCTCAACCTTCTTCAAGCCCTAGCCTTAGGAACCTTAGGAAAACTTCTTCAATGGGGTTTTGAACCCTTTTTCGTGAAAACCGACCTACATAGGTCATAGGGGTACGTTTAGGATAGGTGGGAATGGACCATAATGCCCTTGGAAATTTTAAGAAATTAAATCCCGACCTGAAATAACACAGTCCGCGACGCGGATAGTGTATTTTCGGAAATTCAACTCCGTCAAAATTTTTCAGAAAAACATAAGTGTATCTCTGCGACAGGTCCGCGTCGCGGTTCCATCGCGGAGGCTCACTGTTTTTCATTTTGGAACGAAAAATTATTTTTCGACTCGGTTGCTCTAAAATTCGACCAAGACATTTCCCCCACTCAATTTTCAGTGCTGATCATGAATCCGCTCTCGGATTTTCGATCCGAGCATCGGAAGGCACGTTTCTCGCACACCTCTTCTTTAGGGGTATTTTGGTAATTTCGCGGGCATTACAGTGTTGTTGTGTGAGTGTGGCTGAAGTTTACTGGCGTGTGGACTCCCAACTAGTGGTATTTTGTGAAAAATAAAATCACCCCTGTGTCACTATCCCTAAAGACCATCTATTCCATCTCTCTAATCTGCTATATGATCTCTCCGAATTTGCTACTCTATCACTATATTTATTTTCTTTAATTCTACAACAGATCTCTATAGCTATACTTATTTACATCACTATATAATTACATGAATATACACAATCATTCACTTATAATTGATGCTTGTCGTCATGCTAATAGTAATTTCTTCCATTCAGCTAACTTTCATCAAATTAACATTTAGCATATAAGTCTAGATGACAATAACATAACACACAAATAAGAAGATTAAAGAAAAATGCTTAGCATACTCAAGTTAATTCAAGCTCCACAACGCACAACGAAAAAGGCCCAAAACTAATTTAAAAGAAGAGTAAGAAAAAAACTTCTAAAGCTTTTCAAATTTAAAATGGATCTGCAGAAATAGATAGAAAAACTAAAACGAACGCGGATGAATATGAGCAAGCAACTCAACAGAAGTTGTTGATGCAACACGACGAAAACTTTGACTAATAACCCGACAAATATGTTTTCAATGATATTTTGTTTGTGTGGGAGTATATATATTTTTTGTGTGTGTATCGTGTGAGTTGTGTCTGTTAGAGTGCAAATCATAGAGACAGTGGAAGCACAATTCCAGAATTAAAACTTATATAATAATTTGATAATGTAAACGATAAATAATAACAAAATCTAGAAAACATACCTCTTGAAATTTTTGACAGTTCATTCTCAGCGAAGGAATCCAAGACCACGATCTTCTATTGTTTTTTAGTTATTCACTCAATTTCAACTTGTGTGGACAAGTTTGTTTGAAGAACTTAATATCCCCTCTTCTAACTCTCCCCCTATATATCTTTTTAGATATACAGACATGAAAAAGAAGATGACGGAAAAATGGTTTTGGCCAATTATGGCCAATTTATGATTATTGATTTGGCTGATTTCAATATTCATAAATCTCAATAACAGCCAAAACGTTTTTATCCCTTATTTAATAGTCAATATTTCATTTTTGATAAATGGTATTTTTACAATTAAAATGAAATATATGGAAAGTCAGTTTTTAAACTATTTTAAGAATATTCTTTGTATTCTCCAAAATAACAAGACTTAGTAGGGACCGTGGACTTATTAATAAAGACTTCCTATTATGATAATAATTAGTAAATGAAAGAATTATCATATCATAATAAATTACAAACTATTCCACTAAAAGTTTTGTAGTTGAACTCCTTGATTTAATTTCAAAATTCATCATCACATCTTATTTTAACTTCTCGTGTTAGATTACCAATGTCAATCAATAAATCAAATTCTCTGGAATTTTTTTTAAAATTATTGACTAAATTAATTCTTTACCATTTTACTTAACTTATTTCAGATGATGGATATTAAAATTCACCTACAGGGTTTTCACGTAAAACGTATAAGTAACCATAAAGAGGTGTCCTCAACTCAGGACCGAGATTCGGTTCTATCAACTAATTATTATTTCACTAATGCAATTTGTCATTAATTATCCAATCAATTTTATCGACTCACTGAAAAAGTCTCACTTTTTAATAGATTACAACAACAACAACATACCCAGTTAAATCCCACAAGTGGGGTTTGGGGAGGGTAGAAATGTACGCATACCTTCCCACTACCCTGTAAGAAGTAGAGAGGCTGTTTCCTGGGGACCCTCGACTCAACAACCCATAAGCAGAATAAACTAGATATAACAAAGGGAAGGAAAGGGAATAAAGGGAAAAATAGAACTAGAAATCAAAATAAAATAACGACTCTTTACAAAAAGCACATGTCAATATGTAAATACGATGCATCCAACACACATACGACAACTAGAGACATCAATCATGCCTACCCCTGCTACCAACCAATCAACCTGCTACTCTAATTCGCGACCTCCACTGCTTCCTATCTAAGGTCATGTCCTCGGTTAGATTTAGATTCTCCATATCTTGTCTGATCACCTTCCCCCAATACTTCTTCGGTCTACCTCTCCCTCTCCGTGTGGCTCCCAAAACCAACCTCTCGCACCTCTTAATAGGCGCATCGGTACTCCGTCTCTGCACATGTCCAAACCATCGTAGTCTCGCTTCCCTCATTTATCATAACAATTATATCAAGATTAAGATTATAAGTACATGTAATGAACTGGAGAATTTACTTATAAAATTCAGAACATAAATAAATTTCTCTGGTCTGTTCAGTACATTCAAAATGTACTAGCACAAAATATTGGAGTTTAACCACTCCCATAATCAAGATCAAATTATATCTAATCTTGTGCTACGATCAACAAGATGTTTGTCCTAATTCATCTTTGATCGTGAATATTAATTTATAACTTATGTGCACTGACAATTTTGATATTACATGTATGAGTTAAAACACTCCATATACAAAATCATCTACAATATAAGTAATGAACACACATATATACACAATAATCTATTTAAACTAAGATTTTATTAGAACAATATAAATAATCTTACAAAAAATTAAAAAACTATAATACAATTACATAATTAATAGTATATCCCAACATGAGCACTGTCGTGTGTGTGATGTATTGTGTGCATGCGCGCTCTGTGTTGTAGTAGATAGAATGTGAGAAAGTGAGTTTAGAATTAGTGGGGTGGTTTGGTAGGCAGTATTTTATTTTTATTTTTATTATTTGAAGCAATAAATAAAATTTATTGCATGATAAAAATATTAGCTAACTATTTTGAACTAATAAAAATATATATATAAAAAATTAAATATCTAGTCCTAAATAAATGTAACTAAGAAGAATACTAAGTTACTAGCTTATTTATCAAAAAAATCTAATGAAATATTTACCTTGCAAGCTGAAACAAAAATCATCTAGGGGCGAAGCTACATTCTTTCAAGGGTGGTCAGATGAACACCTTTCGTCGGAATTATTTTTTAAATATATAGGTTAAATAAAATATTTTGTTATATATCAATTGTTGAATACCCTTGATACAAAAATCATCCACCTATGATTCAAAAGTATGAACATCCTTGACGAAAATGCCGAGTTCGCCATTGTCATCATCACCAACCTAAGCAGTGCCACTAGAAGGCCCAATAAGCCCTTAGTGACATAACCAGACTTAGCACTAATAACATTGGATGGTAGGCTTCTTAAATCCTGATTGGTAATAGCAACCTCTGCCCTCAAGCTTTTCAGGCTCTTTAATACAATTTGTTTAACGGGGAGGATAACTATGTGGTCTAAATGTTACATCAAGAATATAAGTGAGATGCAACATTTGTTAGATGGAGAAAGTATATATATACCAGGTTTTTAACTTGAAACTACTAGAGGGGAGCATGGGTTGACTACTCTCTGGTCTCTGGATCTAATCAATTGATAACGTTATATTGGTTTGGAACCAATGTGATATTCTAGTCGAGCTTACTTGGGTTGCAAGAATGTTATCTCTTTAAGCTCTTTGTAACTTGAGTTGCATACAATCCTTGTGCTTTTTTGCATTCACCACCAACGTTTGTAAGGTTGTTCTCTATTGAAATTTGTTTTTAGTTAATCAATAAGTTATTTAATTTAAGATAAATTTGAATTTTAAGTTTTAGTTAAGTTGTTTGAGTTGTTGAGATATTTTAGATTTTTTTAAATTATAAAAATTTTGTATTTTATGTTGACTATTGAAAGTCCCTCAATGTATAATAAAATTATTGAAAACGACTAAAAGCTATTTCAATCCATTTGAGAGACATTTTCAACCATTTTTTGCTACCTCATTCGTTCTTTAAAACTATCAACAATGGTATCAAAGTCTCATTGATCTTACGGGATCTTTGAATTCTACTAAAAAATGATCACATTTTAACAACCCCTTGGGCCTACTTTTAACCCGCAAGGGCTATTTTTCAACCCATTTAACTGTTAGGCTATTTTAAACCCGAACTTTTTTCAATTCATAGGCTTTTTGAACCAACGTTTAACATAAAAATGACAAGAAACATTCTCTTTTTGAATGCCCCAAAAAAATTTACTGGCAAAAACTATCATATTTGATCGTAAAATGAAATCATATATTGAAGTCTATGATCTGTGTGCGCGAAGTTGTGATGGAAGATATAACTTTAGAACCTCTCCCTACAAATCCCACTCTTGCTCGGATTAAAGCTCATTCGGATGGAAAAAATCAAAAAATTCAAAGCCAAAATTGTAATTCATAATTCAGTTGTGGATTCAATTTTTTCTAAAATCGTTGCTTGTGAGACAGCCAAAAAAAAAATTGGGAAAAACTAAAAAAAATATTATGAAAATGATCGAGTTAGACAAATTCAAATTTGAATTTGAAAAGAGATTTTAAATCACTAAGGACGCAAGAGAATGAAACTATTATTAATTATTCTGACAAGATTTCTTTGATTGTTAATAAAATGAGGTTGCTTGATGAGGATTTCAAAGATAACAAAATAGTAGAAAAAATTCTCATGACAATTCCAGAAAGATTCGAGTCTACAATTTAATCTTTAGAAGAATCTAAAGGTCTCTCTACTATATCTATTGAAGAATTAATAAGTCCACTTCAAGCACAAGAGCAAAGAAGAGATTTTAGATAAGACAATGTTGCTGAGGGTACTCTTTATCCACAAACAGAAAAGAAAAGATAATTATCCTCTTTGCAAATACTGCAAAAGAAAAACACACTTGAAATTTTTTTTGTTGGTGGAGACCTGATGCAATATATGAAAATTGCAAACAAGCAGGTCATGTTAAAAAAGTATGCAAGCTTAAAAACAATCTTCAAGCATAAGCAACAAAAGTAGAAATTGAGGAGGAGCAATTTTTTAAAAATTGCAGTAACTAAAATAAATGAGGAGCGTTGAAATTTACTTTTTAGTTACTGTAGTAATTTTAGCAAAATAAGTTATTTCGTTTAAGATAAATTTGAATTTTGAATTTTAGTTAAGTTGTTTGAATTGTTGAGATATTTTAGAATATTTTAAATTTTATTATGCAACTTTTTGTGTTTTATGTTGGATATCAAAGCTCTCAATGCTTAACAAAATTACCAAAAACTATTAAAAGTCATTTGAGAAACATTTTCGACCTTTTCTTGCTGCCCGTTCATCCTTTACAAAAACCAACAGTTTCACTCTCTCACCAACAAAACAACATACAAAGTTGTTTTTTCACTTGCACACCAACAACTCTTTGATTTTCACTTGAGCACAAAACATAAAGAATAATTACACAATCTCTCATTACAATGCTTCACTAACCAATACTTTTTCTATCTTCTTTTTTGAATACACAGTAATAATGAATTGCAATATTTATGAAGAATAGAACAAAGAAACTTGAGAGTGGTAGAGATAAAAGTTTGTATGACTGCGTTCTTTTCTTCTTTTAAGAGAGCATATTTATAGCCTTTTTTGAAAATAAGTCCCAAAATAATGCTTTCCCCTTCTTTTCATATCATATTTACAACCACAGACATTTCCTTCCAGAATCAATATTATAGTAAATATTGTTAGGATCGATTACAACAACACTTCTAGATTTTGAAGAACAATTTAAGAATCAAGACAGTTTTAGTAAACTTAGAGAGAGAGAAAGCAGTTCGTGGTAATACCTTGTGGGTAACCTCCACGGTGATACAATATTTATATTAATAAAATAACAATATTACAGAATACACGGAGAATAATAAAAAATAGTACAGCCTAAAGGTTGGACGGCGAGATCATTAATATATAAAGAGAACATTTACATATTAATCAGGCTCCATATCCAACAAATATTTCCTTGATTTGAGTAGTCTTCAGAATTAGATGTATCCTTTTTCAAGCTCTCATACACCTCTTCACTATCTGAGGAGCGCGATTCTAGCTTTTTCTTGACAAGTTTAGCACTAGCCAGATCTTCCTTTTCTGAACTAGCATAGCTTGAGATTGCTTTTTCTATGTCAAGCATGACTATGATTCCCTTTTTTTATGACCTTTTTAGGTTGTAATTGATATTGTTTGGTTCTTGTAGTATTTCTGCTCCTGGGATTCCAAAGAGGTTTTTATGACATGTTAAGAAGACATAGTTTTAGTACTTAGGTGTGAGGATTCTTCTTTTGCGGATTTTGATGATTAATATATAAAAAGAACATTTACATATTAATCAGGCTCCACATCCCAACAATTCTCCCACTTGGAGACTGATCAGGTAACCAAAATAGTATTCTCTCAATACAGTGCGATCACAATATCAATATTTCCTACCGCATCACAGTATTGTGGAACTCACATCTTCAAAAGTCCAACTGAGGTCTTGCACAACCCCAGTTTCCTAACATCGACACATTTTGTCAACATGTCTTCCGGATTCTTTGCACCCTCTATCTTCTCCACACACATATCACCATCCTCCACTGCCCTACGAGTGAAATGGTATCGTATTCTAATGTGCTTTGTCTTCGAATGATAGACTGGGTTCTTCACTAAATGTATGGCACTCTGACTGTCTAAGTAATGAATCTTCTCGCTTTGCTTCTTTTCCAATTCTTCCAGATAATCAGCCAACCACACCTTCTCCTTCCTAGCTTCAGCAATTGCCAAATACTCGGCCTCAGTGGATGAAAGAGCAACACACTTCTAAAGCCTAGACATCCAACTTACAGTTGTACCACCTATGGTGTAAATGTACCTAGATGTGCTCTTGCTTGAGTCCACATCACCACCAAGATCAGCATCTACAAAACCCCTCAAAACCACATTGTTCTTGCCAAAACAATGTGAAGTATTTGATGTACCTTTCAAATATCTTAGAAGCCACTTCACTGCTTTCCAATGCTCTTTTCCTGGGTTTGCCATATACCTGCTAACAACTCCCACTGCATGTGCTATATCAGGACTGGTGCAGACCATAGCATACATCAAACTCCCAACTGCTGAAGCATATGGGACAAATGCCATATGTTCTCGCTCCTCAGCTGTCTTGGGTGACTGCTCCTTTGACAACCTTTTGTGATTTTCCAAAGGAGTAGTTCTGGGCTTATCATCAGTCATCCTGAATCTGGCCAACACTTTCTCGATATACTGCTCCTGGGATAGATTTAAAGTGCCAGCAGATTTGTCCCGAGAAATCTTCATCCCCAGAATCTGCTTCGCTGCACCCAAATCCTTCATATCAAATGCTGAAGATAGACTTGCCTTCAGACTGTTTATTTCCTGCATGCTGGATCCTGCAATCAAGATATCATCCACATACAAGAGTAAGAAAACAATGGACTCAGTGTATTTCTTGAAGTAACAACACTAATCCGTTTCAGTCTTGCTAAATCCACTCTTGGTCATGAAGGAGTCAAACTTTTTATACCACTGTCTCGGTGCTTGCTTCAGTCTATACAAGCTCCTGTTGAGCTTGCATACCATGTGTTCCTTGCCCGGAATAACCACTCCTTCTGGCTACTACATATAGATCTCCTTGTCTATATCTCCGTGTAAGAAAGCAGTTTTTACATCCATTTGCTCAAGATGCAAATTCTCATATGCAACAATACTTAATAGAATCCGGATACTAGTTAACTTCACAACAGGAGAGAATATTTCAGCATAATCAATACCTTTCCTTTGTGAGTATCCCTTAACTACTAACCTTGCCTTGAACCTTCTTTTGCCATCTGGTTCAACCTTGATTCTGAACACCCACCTGTTTGACAAAGCTTTCTTCGTCGTAGGTAACTCTATTAGTACCCACGTATTGTTATTCTCAAGTGAACTCATCTCATCATCCATGGCTTGCTCCCACTTAGTTGAATTCTCCACTTGTATAGCCTCATCATACTATTCAGGTTCCCCTTCATTAGTCAGCAACAGATAGTGTAATGAAGGTGAATACCTGTCAGGTGCTCTAATAGTTCTGGATGATCTCCTCAACACTTGATCAGGTGTCAATTGCTCACCCTCAGACTCTTCAGCAACAGTGTCTGGAGTTGATTGAGTTTTTGCAGCAACATCTTTGGGTAACTCAATGTCAACTCCCACTCGCTTTGTAGTTTCTAAATCTTTCTGCTCTCTGTGTTTGTATGGGACAGACTTATCAAACGTGACATCACAATGTCTTAGGATTTTTCGATTTTCATTATCCCAAAACCTGTAGCCAAACATGTCAGTACCATAGCCTATGAAGTAACACTTCACATCCTTAGCATCAAGCTTGTCCTTCTTCTCTAGATCAACATGAACATAATTTGTGCAGCCAAAAGTTTTCAAGTGTGAGTACTTGACTTCTTTCCCCATCCACACCTCCTCTGGAATCTTGAACTCCAAGGGAACTGATGGTCCCCTGTTAATCAAGTAAGCAGCTGTGTTGACAGCATCTGCCCAAAATATCTTAGGCAGCCCACAGTGTATCCTCATGCTTCTTGCACGTTCGTTCAATGTTCTGTTCATCCTTTCAGCAACTCTATTTTGTCTTGCCTTCCCCGGAACTGTCCTCATCAATCTGATCCCCTCAGCATCACAAAATGCTTTGAATTTTGACTTGTCGTAATCTCCACCATTGTCAGATCTCAGGCATTTAATCTTCAAACCAGTCTGATTCTCAACTTCAGCCTTCCACTTCTTGAAAGTTGCAAACACATTTGACTTATGCTTCAAGAAGTAGACCCAAACTTTTCTGCTAAAGTCATCAATGAAGGTGACATAGAACCTGGATCCTCCTAGCGATGAAACTGGAGATGGCCCCCAAACATCTATATGAACCATCTCTAACCCCACCTTCTTTGGTTGTCTCGGAGTCTTTGTAAAGCTAACTCATTTTTGTTTGCCCATAATACAGCTCTCATAAAGACCCATATCAACTGATTTCAGACCTTCTAATGCTCCTTTTGCAACCAGCATCTTCATTCCCTTAGCACTCATGTGTCCAAATATGTTGTGCCACAAACATGAACCAGAACCACCCTCAACAACAGCTACCATATTCATGCACCCTACAGTGGTGTACAAGGTTCAAATTTTTGTGCCACGAGCAACAATCATAGCCCCCTTCACAATCTTCCATGAACCATTCCCAAACTGTATTGTGTAGCCTATGCTATCCAACTGACCAATAGAGAGTAAATTTTTCTTAAGTTCGGGAACATATCTGACATCTTCCAATGACCATTGGTTTCTGGATGGGGTCTTAATGCAAATATCCCCTTTTCCTTCAACCTTCAAGGGCTTATTGTCTGCAAGGTACACTTTTCCAAAATATGCAGATTTTAAATTTTGGAGCAGTTTGTTACTCAGACAAGAATGAAAAGATGCACCAGAATCCAGAATCCAGAATCCAGGATTCAACCGGGCTGTCCACGCTCAGAATCAGAGCATCCCCAATATCTTCCGCTGAATTTACAGAATTAGTATCATCTGCAGATTTCTTATTCTTCTTCTTCTTTGGTTTCGTGCAGCTTGACCGATAGTGGCCTTTCTCTCCACAATTCCAACAAACCACCTTGGTCTGTTCGAAGACTTTCCACGATTCTTTGATTTTGATCGTCCATGGTGATGTTGGCCTTACGATTTGTTTCTCCCCCTTCCGTCAACACTGGAGCACTGCCTGATGAATCTCCCACTTCTCGTTTGTGAATACTTTTGCTGAGAACAACATCACGGATTTTATCAAAGTTCAGTTTCTCAGATCCACAGGAACTGTTAATCGCAGCAACAACAATATCCCAAGACTCGGGCAAAGATGACATCAAAATCAATGTCTTACTCACATCCTCAAAGTTAATCTCCATAGAACACAGTTGACTCACAATCATATGGAACTCGTTTATGTGATTCGCTATAGATTCAGTCTCAGACATCTATAAATTGAATAAGCTACGCATCAAATATACCTTGTTCATCGCTAATGGCTTTTCATACATATTTGATAGCGCCTTCAACAACAGATCTGTTGTGGTTTTCTCCTTTGTGATGTTGAACACTACGTTCCTAGACAAAGTTAACCGGATCAGCCGAATGCCTGGTGATCCTTGAGTTTCTACACATCCTCTACCATGGCTTCAGGCTTCCCCCCAGTCAAGGGTTTGTGAAGATCTTTCAGGTAAAGATAATCTTCGATCTGCATCTTCCAGAAACTGAAATCAGATCCATCAAACTTCTCGATTTCCAAGCTTTAAACTATCCATCTTCAGTGATCGTGTTGAATCGCCTGTGCTCTGATACCAGTTGTTAGGATCTATTACAACAACACTTCTAGATTTCCAAGAACAATTTAAGAATCAAGACAGTTTTAGTAAACTTAGAGAGAGAGAAAGCAGTTCGTGGTAACACCTTGTGGGTAACCTTCACGGTGATGCAGTATTTATATTAATAAAATGACACTATTACAGAATACACGGAGAATAATAAAAAATAGTACAACCTAAAGGTTGAACGGCGAGATCATTAATATATAGAATGAACATTTACATATTAATCAAGCTCCATATCCCAACAAATATTTCCTTGATTTGAGTAGTCTTCTGAATTAGATGTATCCCTTTTCAAGCTCTCAAACACCTCTTCACTATCTGAGGAGCACGATTCTAGCTTTTTCTTGACAAGTTTAGCACTAGCCATATTTTCCTTTTCTGAACTAGCATAGCTTGAGATTGCTTTTTCTATGTCAAGCATGACTATAATTCCCTTTTTTATGACCTTTTCAGGTTGTAATTGATATTGTTTGGTTCTTGTAGTATTTCTGCTCTTGGGATTCCAAAAGGTCTTTATGACATGTTGAGAAGACATAGTTTTAGTACTTAGGTGTGATGATTCTTCTTTTGCATATTTTGATGAGCTTGGGATGTGGTGCCTTTTCTGCCATCTGTTTGATCTCTTTGGTTCTCTTTAATGGCTTTGGGATTTTGAATCTCATTATGAACATAAGGGTCCTGCTTGTGTTGGCTTTACTGAAATTTGCAGCCAAGTATGAATACACGATAGCTCACGTTTGATTCCTATCTTCAAGAGCCTATTGTAAATGACTAAGTTTCATTCATGAAAAATAATAATCAAGAAAAGAAAAATAGAGGCAAACAATAATATTTGTATTTCAAAAATTTGTGTGAAGGTTACAGTCTTTATAAAATCTAATGAAAAAGACGTAATCCTCTAATTCATCTCCTCACGATCATCAACTCAAGAGTTTTCTTTGTTCGAATCGTAGAAATACTTGTTGAAACTTCACCATGAATGCGAAGCCAAGCTTTAATCACAATCGCAGAAATATGAGAACTTGCAGCTTGCAATTGGGAGACAAAAACTCTTTTGTATGCGGAATACTTGCGGATCACTACTGAAGAGCAAAACTTTTCTACATGAGTTGGGCTCATCTTGTCAACTTAATGGATTGACCCAACTGTAATTTGGACTTTATTTAAGTCATATAGTTTTATCTTAAATATTAATCCAACCTCACTAACCAATAATTTGACTTGGTCGATCAATAATTCAACTTAATGAATTGATCGATCAATAAAATTTCACTATCTACACCCATCTAACTTGTTATAGCAAAGTTAGTTTGGATTCAATGAAGGAGATCAATCTCAACCTTAATCTTGGCTGCATTGCATTGATCAACACTTAGAGTCCATTTGGATTAGCTGAAAAAAGTGACTTTTAAAAAGTACTTCAAAAGCACTTTTTAAAAAGCTGAAACTTATTTTAAAAATAAGCAATTACGTGTTTGGATAAAAGTGCTTAAGCTGAAAAAAAGTTGTGCTTGGTACCTAAGTGCTGTTAAACACTTTTTTGATCAAAATGTCTAAATACCCTTAAGCTGTTACGCATTATAAGATTCTAATTATTACTCTAAAGTTTTGTTTCTAAATTAAATTAAAGTAGAATTAATTTACTTTATTCATGTTCAATATAAATTGGTTATGTAAGTTCACTTATATGTCTAAGTTATTTAAAAATTTTAAAATATATAATTTTGATAAAATACATGAAATATTTGAGAAATTTTTTAATTATATTTATAAAAAGTAATGGCTATATTTCTTCTTTACCATAAATTATTTATTAAAATAAAATAAGGAGAAAATAATCTAGAAAAAAAAAGAAAAAAAGAGCAAGAAAAATAAAAAAGGCGGAAGAAAAGAAAAAAGGGAAGAAGGAAAAAATGGAAGAAAGAAAGAGCAAGAAGAAAAAAAAGGAGCAAAATTTTAAAAAAATGGAAGAAAAAAAGTTGGAGCAAAATAATATAGAAATTATAAGCAAACATTAGAGATAAAAAAATAAATTTGCTGGTCAAATATAAATAGTTTTTAAGCCAAAAAGAAAAAAGTAGGGGAGACCAACTTTTAACTTTTTTTAAGCTATTTTAATTTTATTTTTAGGTTGTTTGAATTGACTTATTTTAAGTGTTCTTAAGTCAAAATAACTTTTTAAGCACTTTTAGAGCGTTTTGGTAAATTAAAAAAGTGCTTATAAGCACTTATTTTTAAGTCAAAATGACTAAAATAAGTTAGAAATCCTAACTTATAGCTTTTAAATTATAAGTCAAAAGCAATAAGCTCATCCAAATGGGCTCATAAAGTTATTTTAGAATTTGCCAAACACTTCTCAAAGCTAAAAAGAGCTTAAACACAAGTTTAACCAGTTTTTACGCTCTTCCAAATACCATCTTAAAAGAGTATGGAACAAGAATAGAGGCGACAACAGTTCCAACAGCAGTTAATATCTTACAGACTACATCCTGTATAAAAAGATCGTGCCAAGAAAGTTAAAGAAATCCGAAAGACCATTTAAGAACTTTCACAGGGATAGGGGTGAACAAAACCAAACTAAACTGCAAACCGAGAGAAAAAACCCGACTAATGGTTTAGTTAGACTTGGTTTTGGTATTGGAAAAAAAAACCCGACTTTATTTGGTTTGCTTTGATTTTAACTTTAAAAAATTCACCTTTTAATATATTATTTTAAATTTAACTTGTAATTTTGGATGATCTAATAAAGGCTATAGTCCATAGATATTAGTAGGGATAATTACTTTTTTGAGTTTTTAAATAAAATATTAACTATTTTTAAATATATTTTTTATTTATTATCTAGAAATACTATATTTAGAAAATATTTATCATCTATTGCAACTGTACTATACATTAAAAGTGATATATATATATATATATATATATATATATATATATTGGTAAAAAAATTGCATTATGTGTTAAAAAAAAGAATTATGCATGTAATATAGATGTATATACTATGTATAAAAATAAATTTGCATGCGATATATGTAACACCCGGTAAATTACTAAAATACCCCTAGGGAAGAGGTGTGCATAAAACGCGTCTTCCGATGCTCGAATTGAAAATTCGAGAGTGGATTCGTGATCAACACTGAAATGGAGTGGGAAGAGGGTCTCGGTCGATATTTAGAGCGACCGAGTCGAAAGATAATTTTTCGTTCCAAAATGAAAAACAGTGTGCCTGCACGATAGGACCGCGACGCGGACCGATCGCGGAGCCACACTTATGTTTTCTGTAATTTTTTCGACGGAGTTGAATTTCCGAAAATACACTTTTCGCAACAGGTCCGCGTCGCGGACTTTGTTATTTCAGGACGGGGATAAATCCTTTTAAATTACGGAGGACAATTTGGTCCATTCTTAATTATCCTAAACGTTCCCCTACGCCTAATTAAGGTCGGTTTTCAAGAAAAAGGGTTTCACAACCTAAAATTCTAAGCGTTCTTCCTAAAGGTCACCAAAGCTAGGGCTTGAAGGAAGGTGAAGATTGAGGAGATCAAGAGGAGGTTGTGCAACTTCGTGTTAGCAAAACTTTCTAGGTATGTAAGGCTAACCTGAAGCATGGGAATGTTTCTCCCATGTGCCCTTCGGAATATTGAGTTCAGAATCTTGATGATGAGGTTAATGTAAAAAGTTGATGCATGTAAAAATCTACGTATTTTATGTATAAATAATTTTCTTACAGGAATTGATGATCATCATTATTTTGTCTTACATTTAATTCATTTTCATGAGCGCATTTAAAAATCCTATAATTATTGTGTCTTGGAAAGAGCATGCATAATGAAATTAGGGGATATGTCTAGAGCCTTGATGATGATGATGTTGTGATGTTGTGATTGTGTTTCACATTTGACGAGAGTCTTGATGATGATGTTGATGAGAATGATATTTTATGATGTCTTAAAGTTGGAAGTTTAACTTCTAAAAGAGTATCTTGAGTCCATGATATTGATGTTGATGTTATGAGGTAAAGTGATGTTGATGTTGAAGTATTATATTGTGTCCCTATGGGACTGATGTTGATGTTGAGGTTTTATACTATGTCCCTTTGGGACTATGTTGATGTTGAGGTATTAATTATTATACCATGTCCTTATGTGACTGATGATGGTGTATTATGTCCCTATGGGACTGATGAGGATGATGTTTATGAGCATGTCGAGTTTTGGGAGGAGTATTGAGCACCGAAATGGGTAGAGAGTGAGTCCCACTCAAACCCATTAACTACGTGGCCCGCGTAAAAAGAGAGGATTGAACCGCAATGCGGATGGCTCCTATCTTGTCCCAAAAGAGGACTGATGTTTTTCTTGTGGATCCACTGATGTTGATGTCCTTTACCCCGGGCAGGGTATTGGATGGATGTGGCAACGACATCGCTTCATTGTATCATCACTAGCTCATAAGTGATGGTTGTCGGTTAGAGAAATCCCCAGTTAGGTTCCATTTGATAGAGCTCTGATGTTGATGTTGATGTGATGTTGAGTCGAGTCCTTGAGTCGATGTGACGTTCCCTTGAGCCGATGTGATGTCTTTTTGATGTGAGTCAAGGTTGAGGTTCCTTGCGATGAGCTTGATGTGATGTTGATGACTGATGAGAGGTTGATGAGTCGATTGTCTAATCTAACCTCCTGCCTTAGATAGACTTTTGACATCCTGATGGAGTATGATGTTGAGTTGATATTCTTTATACTGTGTAATCATCCTGTTATTTCAGCTATATTACATGCCAGTACATTCCACGTACTGACGCCATTTGGCGCTGCATCGTTTCATGAAGCAGATACAGGAGCTAGAGGACTTCAGCAGGCGCACCGTTGAAGCCAAAGATTCGAGTTCAGACTGTGGTGAGCCTCCTTACTATCCGGAGGAGACCCTTCTATTATATGCTTTCCCTTATTTCATTGAGTCCGGTAGCCATGGCATGTCATAGTACCATTCTTAGACAGTTGAGTCAGGTTAGAGGCTTCGTAGATATGATGTCGAGATTGATGTGGATGTTTTCCTTGTGAACTGAGTAATATTTTACTGACTTAGTTGATGTTGAGATTGATGTTTGGCCATGTGGCCCTTATCAAAGGTATTCTTATTATGATGTGTCCGCTATGTTGATGTTGAATGATGTGATGAGGCTAAGTGGTTCGCTCGGGGACTAGCAATAGTCTCTGAGTGCCGGCCACACCCAGGGTACCCTCTCGGGGCGTGACAAACTTGGTATCAGAGCATAGAGTTCAAGAGTTCTAGGGAGTCTATGAAGCCGTGTCTAGTAGAGCCTCGTTTATGCATGTGTTGTGCACCACACTTCATAAACAAGATGCTACATGGCATTTAGGAAATGGTTACCCTTCTTTGATGTTCTGAGTTCTTGCAATAGAGCTTGGCTCTATGAAACCCCCTTTCTAATTCGTGCGTTACGCGTTTGCAGATAATGCCTCCAAAATGCACAATTGCCCAAAGAGATGCCTCAGTTCCTAACACTGAGAATCCCTTACCAGAGGCCCCTCATCAGCATGGGACAAGGAGACGGGGACGACCTGCTAGAGCTGCTAAGGCTCCACCAACACCTCTTGTTCAGTCAGCCTCCACTTCGGAAGCGGACTTCAGGGGAGCTATTGCTATGCTCACGCAGTTAGTGGCCTCTCAAAGTAGCAGTCGTGGTCCCCAGACCCCTACCTCCAGCTCCCAAGAGCCTACAGCTGCAACCAGGCTCAGAGATTTCCTGAGGATGAACCCGCTAGTTTATACGGGGTCGAAGGTTGAGGAGGACCCACGAAACTTCATTGATGAGATGCGTAAGATCTTGAGGGCTATGCATGAAAATGAGGTGGAGGGAGTCGAGCTGGTCTCTTATCAGCTTAAAGATGTTGCTAATGTCTGGTATAACCAGTGGGAGGATGGTAGAGGTGAGGATGCAGAGCCTGCTGAGTGGGAGGAGTTTGAGAGTGCTTTTCTCGATCACTTCTTTCCCCAAGAGTTGAGGGAGGCAAAGGTCGAGGATTTTGTGAATCTGAAGCAAGAGGAGTTAACGGTCAAAGAGTACAGCTTGAAGTTCATCCAGCTGCCCAGATATGCTCCAGAGATGGTCCTCGATATGAGGGCAAGAATGAGGAAGTATGTGTCTGGGTTGGGCAGGCATGTGAAGAAGGAGCGTAAAGCAACATTACTGATTCCAGATATGGATATTGCTAGACTTATGATCTATGCCCAACAGACTGAGGAGGACAAGAAGAGGGACAGAGAAGAGCAGCAGAAGAAGAAAGCCAAATCGGCAGGGCATGAGCCTAATCAGCAGAAGCAGAATAAAGGTGATAGAACCTTCTTTCAAAAGTAATCTTCTAGCTATGCACCTTCGATGGCGAGTGCACCTGTTCAGCAAAACAGGTATGATCAGAGGTCCTATGGTCATCAGAACTTCAGAACACAGGGACCTCAGTCCCAAGCAAGTGTTGCTCAAGGTCCGAGGGGAATGCCACCTTGTGGCAGGTGTGGCAAACTGCATCTTGGCGCGTGCCACGAGGGCACCAATAACTGCTTTACCTGTGGACGACCTGGTCATTTCTAGAGTGAGTGCCCTATGAGGAATCAGAGGTGGAGTGATAGAGGTAATAGAGCTCAGTCTTCTACAGCGCCCCCGAGGGTAGTCGGCAGAAGATAACTACTGCTAATGCAGGAGGCGGGACAAATCGCCTGTATGCGATGGGTAATCGACAGGATCAAGAGGTTGCTCTAGATGTTGTTACGAGTATGCTCCGAATCTTTTCTTATGATTGTTATACATTACTTGACCTAGGTGCCACCTTATCTTTTGTGACGCCCTATGTGGCCAATAAGTTTGAGATTCTTCCTAAGTGTTTGCTTGAGCCTTTCACTGTTTCGACTCCTACTGGTGAGTCAATTATGGCTAAGAGAATCTATAGAGACTGTATAGTTTCCATCTGTCATAGGGATACTTTGGCCAATTTGGTAGAGTTGGAGATGGTTGACTTTGATGTGATTCTTGGTATGGATTGGCTCCATGCATGCCATGCATCCATAGATTGTAGGACCCGAGTTGTTAAGTTTTGATGTCCTAATGAACCGGTCCTAGAGGGGAAAAGAGGTTATGTTGCACCCAAGGGTAAATTTATTTCTTACCTGAGGGCGAGGAGGTTAATCTCTAAGGGGTGTATCTACCACCTTGTGCGAGTTAAATCTGATAATGTTGAGTCCCCTACTCTTGAGTCAGTCCCGATTGTAAATGAGTTTCCTGAGGTGTTTCCTGAGGATTTACCTGGAGTCCCTCCTGATAGAGAGATCGACTTCGGTATTGATGTACTTCCTAAGACGCAGCCTATTTCGATCCCACCATATAGGATGGCCCCTGCTGAGTTGAAAGAGTTGAAGGATCAATTGAAGGATCTGTTAGAGAAGGGTTTTATTAGACCCAGTGTTTCTCCTTGGGGTGCTCCCGTTCTATTTGTACGAAAGAAGGATGGGTCACTGAGAATGTGCATAGATTATAGACAACTGAACAAGGTCACAGTCAAGAATAAATATCCTCTCCCCAGGATAGATGACTTGTTTGACCAACTTCAAGGTGCCTCATGCTTTTCAAAGATAGACCTCAGATCAGGTTACCACCAATTGAAGGTGAGAGAATGTGATATTCCAAAGACAGCTTTCAGGACAAGATATGGTCACTTTGAGTTCTTAGTCATGTCTTTTGGGTTGACGAATGCACCTGCAGCTTTTATGGATTTGATGAATAGGGTGTTCAAGCCCTACCTTGATATGTTCGTAATCGTGTTCATTGACGATATCTTGGTATATTCGAGGAATGAGGAAGAGCATGCTAAACATCTTAGAGTTGTCCTTCAAACTCTTAAGGACCAGGAGTTGTATGCGAAGTTCTCCAAATGTGAGTTCTGGCTCAAATCAGTGGCTTTCCTAGTCCATGTGGTTTCAGGTGATGGGATTCGAGTAGATGGTCAGAAGATTGAAGCGGTTTCCAGCTGGCCAAGACCGACCTCTCCAACTGACATAAGGAGTTTCTTGGGGTTGGCAGGCTACTACCGCAAATTTGTGGAGGGATTTTCTTCTCTATCCGCTCCATTGACCAAACTTACCCAGAAAAAAGTCAAGTTTGAATGGTCTGAGGAATGTGAGAAGAGCTTCCAAGAGCTAAAGGCTAGGTTGACTACTGCACCTGTATTGACCTTGCCTGACGGGACGGAAGGTTTTGTAGTATATTGTGACAAGAGTTGGATTGGGATGTGTGTTAATGCAAAGAAGTAAAGTGGTGGCCTATGCTTCCAGGGAACTTAGTTCATGAGAAGAACTATCCTACCCATGATCTTGAGTTGGCGGCAGTGGAATTTGCGCTTAAAATCTGGCGCCACTACTTGTATGGAGTGCATGTGGACGTGTTTACGGATCACAAGAGTTTATAGTATGTCTTCAGTCAGAGAGAGCTCAACCTGCGACAGAGGAGGTGGTTGGAATTGCTCAAGGACTACGACATGAGCATCATGTACCACCCAGGTAAAGCTAATGTTGTTGCTGATGCTCTTAACAGGTTGTCTATGGGTAGCACAGCCCATGTTGAGGAAGGGAAGAAGGAGTTAGTAAAGGAAGTGCATAGGTTGGCTCGATTGGAAGTCCAGCTTGAGGAGAACGACGAGGGAGGAATTAGTGTTCAGAATGGGTTTGCATCGTCCCTAGTGACAGAGGTAAAAGAGAAGCAGGACCGAGATCCTGTTATACTCCAATTGAAGGAGGATGTTCAGAAGCAAAAAGTGATGGTCTTCTCCAAAGGGGAGATGGGGTATTGAGATACCAGAGTAGGTTATGTGTCCCTGATGTTGATGGTATCCGAGAGAGGATTCTGGCTGAGGCCCATAATACTAGATACTCCATTCATCCAGGCTCCACCAAGATGTATCACGACCTGAGAGAGGTCTATTGGTGGAGTGGAATGAAGCGGGATATCGCGGAGTTTGTTTCAAGGTGCCCAAATTGCCAACAAGTAAAAGTTGAGCATCAAAAGCCAATTGGCTTGGCCCAAAACTTTGAGATTCCAGAATGGAAGTGGGAGATGATTAACATGGATTTCATCACTAGACTACCGAAATCCCGGAGGCAGCATGATTCCATATGGGTGATTGTGGACAGAATGACGAAGTCAGCGCATTTCCTAGCAGTCAAGACGACCAACACTGTAGAGGATTATGCCAAGATGTATATCCAAGAGATTGTGAAGTTGCATGGAGTTCCCTTTCTCTGACAGAGGAGCCCAATTTACTTCTCATTTCTGGAAGTCTTTCCAGAAAGGATTGGGTACCAAAGTGAATTTGAGCACAACTTTTCATCCATAGACAGATGGTCAGGCAGAGCGCACTATTCAGACGGTGGAGGACATGTTGAGAGCATGCGTCCTTGATTCCAAAGGAAATTGGGATGATCATTTACCATTGATTGAATTTGCATATAACAATAGTTATCATGCAAGCATTCAAATGGCCCCTTATGAGGCCTTGTATGGGAGGAGATGTAGATCACCCATAGGGTGGTTTGAGGTTGGAGAGGCTAAGTTGATCGATCCTGACCTTGTCCACCAGTCCGTGGAGAAGGTGAAGATTATTCGAGAAAGATTGAAGACCGCCCAAAGCCGTCAGAAATCTTACACAGATGTGAGGAGAAGAGATCTGGAGTTTGAGGTGAGCGATTGGGTTTACCTAAAGGTATCACCCATGAAGGGTTTCATGAGGTTTGGGAAAAAGGGGAAATTAAGTCCTCGTTACATTGGCCCGTACCTGATTGTGCGAAGAATTGGGAAGCGGCCTACGAGCTAGAATTACCTTCCGAGTTAGATGGAATTCATCTGGTGTTCCATATTTCAATGTTGAAGAAATGTTTGGGAGATCCTGCCTTGGTAGTTCCTGTGGAGAGCACGGGAGTCAGAGATAGTTTGTCCTATGAGGAAATACCAGTCCAAATCCTTGATTGACAGGTTCGCAGACTGATGAACAAGGAGATAGCCTCTGTCAAAGTCCTGTGGAGGAATCAATTCGTTGAGGAAGCCACATGGGAAGCTGAGGAAAAGATGAAGGCAAAATACCCGCACCTGTTCGTGCTTGAGGTTGATGAAAGTGTTGAAGGCAACATTCTTACCTTTATGTAAATTGATGTTACTACCATGATGTGATGTTTATAATATTGATGTCTGAGTATATGTTAATGAGGTCGATGAGAAGTCGAGGTAATGATGTTATTGAGTGAATATCGAGGTGAGTCTTGAGTCTATTCGTGCTTACTACCGTTCCTACTCATTATTCGAGGACGAATGATCCTAAGGGCGAGATAATGTAACACCCGATAAATTACTAAAATACCTCTAGGGAAGAGGTGTGCGTAAAACGCGTCTTCCGATGCTCGGATTGAAAATCCGAGAATGGATTCGTGATCAGCACTGAAAATAGAGTGGGAAGAGGGTCTCGGTCGATTTTTAGAGCGACCGAGTCGAAAGATAATTTTTCGTTCCAAAACGAAAAAAGGGTGCCTGCGCGACAGGACCGCGAAGCGGACCGGTCGCGGAGCCGCACTTATGTTTTCTGTAATTTTTTCAACGGAGTTGAATTTCCAAAAATACACTATCCGCGACAAGTCCGCGTTGCGGACTTTGTTATTTCAGGATGGGGATAAATCCTTTTAAATTACGGAGGGCTACTTGGTCCATTCCTAATTATCCTAAACGTTCCCCTACGCCTAATTAAGGTTGATTTTCAAGAAAAAGGGTTTCAAAACCCAAAATTCTAAGCGTTCTTCCTAAAGGTCACCAAAGCTAGGGCTTGAAGGAAGGTGAGGATTGAGGAGATCAAGAGGAGGTGGTGCAACTTCATGTTAGCAAAACTTTCCAGGTATGTAAGGCTACCCTAAAGCATGAGAATGTTTCTCCCATGTGCCCTTCGGAGTATTGAGTTTAGAATCTTGATGATGAGGTTAATGTAAAAAGTTGATGCATGTAAAAATCTATGTAATTTATGTATAAATGATTTTCTTACAGGAATTGATGATCATCACTATTTTGTCTTACATTTAATTCATTTTCATGAGTGCATTTAAAAACCGTATAATTATTGTGTCTTGGAAAGAGCATGCATAATGAAATTAGGGGATATGTCTAGAGCCTTGATGATGATGATGTTGTGATATTGTGATTGTGTTTCACATTTGACGAGAGTCTTGATGATGATGTTGATGAGAATGATGTTTTATGATGTCTTAAAGTTGGAAGTTTAATTTCTAAAAGAGTATCTTGAGTCCATGATGTTGATGTTGATGTTATGAGGTGAGGTGATGTTGATGTTGAAGTATTATATCGTGTCCTTATGGGACTGATGTTGATGTTGAGGTTTTATACTATGTTCCTTTGGGACCGATATTGATGTTGAGGTATTAATAATTATACCATGTCCTTATGTGACTGATGATAATGTATTATGTCCCTATGGGACTGATGAGGATGATGTTTATGAGCATGTCGAGTTCTGGAAGAAGTATTGAGCACCGAAATGGATAGAGAGTGAGTCCCACTCAAACCCATTAACTACGTGGCCCGCGTAGGAAAAGAGAATTTAACCGCAATGCGGATGACTCCTATCTTGTCCCAAAAGAGGACTGATGTTTTTCTTGTGGATCCACTAATGTTGATGTCCTTTACCCCGGGCAGGGTTTTGGATGGATGTGGCAACGACATTGCTTCGTTGTATCATCACTGGCTCATAAGTGACGGTTGTCGGTTAGAGAAACTCCCAGTTAGGTTCCATTTGATAGAGCTCTGATGTTGATGTTGATGTGATGTTGAGTCGAGTCCTTGAGTCGATGTGACGTTCCCTTGAGCTGATGTGATGTCCTTTTGATGTGAGTCGAGGTTGAGGTTCCTTGAGATGAGCTTGGTGTGATGTTGATGACTGATGAGAGGTTGATGAGTCGATTGTCTAATCTAACCTCCTGCCTTAGATAGACTTTTGACATCCTGATGGAGTATGATGTTGAGTTGATATTCTTTATACTGTGTAATTATCCTGTTATTTCAGCTATTTTACATGCCAGTACATTCCACGTACTGACGCCATTTGGCGCTGCATCGTTTCATGATGCAGATACAAGAGCTAGAGGACTTCAGCAGGCGCACCGTTGAAGCCAAAGATTCGAGTTCAGACTGTGGTGAGCCTCCTTACTATCAAGAGGAGACCCTTCTATTATATGCCTTCCCTTATTTCATTGAGTCCGGTAGCCATGGCATGTCATGGCACCATTCTTAGACAGTTGAGTCAGGTTAGAGGCTTCGTAGACATGATGTCGAGGTTGATGTGGATGTTTCCCTTGTGAACTGAGTAATATTTTACTGACTTACACTACAAGAAAAGAGACTTTTAACGACCATTTCTTAACGACGAGAAATGAATCCGGTCGTTATAAATACACTTATAATGACCAAATTCTTTTTCGGTCGTTATAAATTTACTTATAGTGACCAAATATTTTTTCGGTCGTTATAAATATACCTATAGTGACCAAATTCTTTTTCGGTCGTTATAAAAATACTTATAGCGACCAAATTATTTTACGGTCGTTACAAATACACTTATAGTGACCAATTTATTTTCCGATTATTATAAATACACTTATAGCGACCAAATCTTTTTTCGGTCATTAAAAATAAATTTTAATCTAACATTAACGAGGGGACAAATTTGATTTTTAAAAAGCATACCATGCCATTCTTAAAACATATTAGTTAGTGTAAAAATATGTTTAGCTAATATGAGAATAAAGAGATCAGACCAAATCATGTTATAAGTATAACAAGTGGTGTTTTGTTAATCATTCTGATAAAAATCCTCCATCTTTTATAATTTTATTTATTTCATAAAAAAAATTAATAAAAAGAAAAAAATATTAATTTATTATTTCCTAATAACTCTATCCATCATTTGTATTATATTCAATTATATAAAATTTTGAAATATTATAAAAATATTTAGTTACAATCTTTTTGACATAATTTTTTTAACTTAAATATTTTCTTGATATAATTTTTATATATGTTTTTATTTTGAGAGACAATTTATTCATCTTTACTTGACATTTGTAAAGATGCAAGATGAAGTAGGTCAAAACAAAAAATTATAATGAAACAAAAAATTAACAATAAAAGTAATAATATTAAATATATAATTATGAGCTTATGAGATTAATTTAAGGTAGAAAAATTAAATAAATTTGGTCGTAAGTAATTTTCTCAAGAGAAAAGATGTTTCTCCACTTGCAAATTACCTCGATCAATAGACTTAAGAATCAGTATCCAGTAATAATGTTTCTTCTAATAAAAAAATTATATATTGTGCTGATTTGTTTTTTCATTATCGGTTGTGAAACCAACAAGGGTATACAAAGAAAAATCATTTGTTTAAGTTAGAAAAGTATAATGTGAAATTTTACAAACAGAAAATTTAAAAACTTTACATGATATATAATCAACAACTAATTAATTAAGAAATCGTGATTTTTTTATTATTTAAAATTTAAGATGATATAATTGATTTGTATCTTCATAATAATTTAATGATGTTGAATTATTTATATTATGTGAATACCATTAGTATAAAAAGTGAAACTAAAAGAAGTTGGGAGTTTTATCCATGAAGCAATGTGCAAAAAGTCAATATCTTAAGGTGCAAAATACAAAACAAACAATTTTAAGTCTAGAACTAGGAAGCCAAACTTTCTTTTTATATGGTTGTGAGAACAGAAACAAATTTTATATTTTATTATGGTTATTAGGAGTATTATTAATAATTTTACATGAAGCTTTTATACTTGTTTTTTGAAAGGTCATGCAGTTTGAAGAACTCATCCTTAGGAAAAGTGTAAAGAAGTATAAGCAATAGAAAATTTTGAAGCACAGGAAGAATGCATTTCATATTTCAAAAATTGTTTTAAAATATTCTAGTTTTTATTTTATTAAGAGTTACAAAATATAATATTATATAAATTTGTATGTCTACATTTTTGTAACTTTACACAATATCATTCTTTGTAGTGAACAATGAAATTTTATATGAATATAATTAATTTGTATGTTTTCATACGTGCATGTTTTTGTATGTTTCTGTGTGTAAATCCATACGTAGTTTGTACTTTTGCTGATTTGATTTATGGTTATATTTAAGGTTTTAATAACTAGAACTGAAGAGAGCCTTGGAGTAACTGGTAAAGATGTTGTAATGTGACCAGAAGGTCACGGGTTCAAACCTTGGTAGCAACATTTGGTAGAATTGCAAGGTAGGACTACTCTACAATTGATTCTAGTGGTTAGACCCCTCCTCGGAAGTGTACCGGGCTTGCCTTTTTTTTTTTTTTAATAACTAGAAAATCAATTAGTGAAGGAAAAATTTGGTTGCTACAAAAAAGGTATAACAACCGGATTTTTGTCGTCGTTAAAGCTTTTTTAACTACCAAATTTAATTCGGTCGTTAACTTTTAACGACGGGATTTAATCCGGTCATTAACTTTTAACGTCGGAGCTACTAACGACCGGTGACGACGGAATTTTTATTGGTCGTTATTGACTAATAACGACCGGATTTATACTTTTAACGACCGAATTTTCCCTCGTTAAAGACCTATTTTCTTGTAGTGTTAGTTGATGTTGAGATTGATGTTTGGCCATGTGGCCCTTATCTGAGGTATTCTTATTATGATGTTTCCGCTATGTTGATGTTGAATGATGTGATGAGGCTAAGTGGTTCGCTCGGGGACTAGCAATAGTCTCTGAGTGCCGGCCACGCCCAGGATACCCTCCCGGGGCGTAACAATATATATGTATTATAAGTGTTTGAAAATGTATTAAACTTATTTTGATAAAAAATCTGAATTATATATTTAAAGTGAATTATACATATATTAAGACAAATTAATATAGCTATAAATGATAAATAATTTTTAAATATGATATATTTAGGTAAGTTTTCCAAATTAATAACTCTAAAGCACAAATCAAAAATCAAATCAATACTAATACTAGCAAAAAAAAAAAAATCCAACACTAAGAGTGTTAATAATAATGAGTATTTATTTTTTTAGTTTTATATTGATTTAGATAATTAAAATAGTTAACCTAATTTTAATTTTTCTTTGATGTTTACTCATGTAATTAATAAGAACTTATCACACTTATTTTAGCATGATTTAGTACTTCAAAGTTATAATATTTTCATTATGGCTTATTTTCGCATGATTTAATACTTTAAAATTAGGATCATCTTCATTATGACTTACTTTTTTTATGGGATCTTTTATTATTTTTTGTTGAATATTTTTGTGTCTTCACTAATATGATATTTTGTATTTTTCTTAAAAACATCCTAGATTTTTATATTTTGGTAGGACTAAAAAAAAATATTTGAATCATAAGTTGATTATATACTTTTATAAATACTTCATCAAAATATCCGAAAAAATACGATAACACGAGTCGAAAAAAATTACAAATTCAAAAATAAAAAAAAAAACCCCAAAAATCCAAGAAACCCAAAAAAACCCAAAAACAATCCGAGGTTGAAAAACCCGAATTTTATTGGTTTGGTTTGATCTATATATTAAAAAACCCGACACAAATAGTTTGATTTGATATTTAAAAAATCCAAACCAACGCGATCCATGTACACCCCTACCCGGGATATCTCCAATTATGGTTGTTGTCAGTCTCATTCATTCAATCTAAGTAGACATGTTAGGGATTAATAGACTGTCAAAACACTTGGAAATTATAATATTATCCATACAATTAAAAATTAGGGAAAGCCGTTAGAAAAGGAATATATTCAAGTGTTATTTTGCTTGGCTATATATGGGTAGTAATAGTGTTATTACAAGAAAAGTTACATGTTCCTGATTTGTTTCCCTTTCTTCCCATAAAGCTTTTGTTTTTTCAACTTTGAATATCTTCATAGAATAATTTCTTGAAAGCATGGACATGTGCATCTTGAAGAACAATTGCAACAGTCAAAGATCCATCCCCTTCATTATCTGGGAGTATGACACAGTCACCATCATACTCATGAATTCCTGGGCTCATATGGAACTCTTTGCCCCACCCAAAATCCAACCCCAATACTGGCAAACTTATCCAACTTATCACTCCAAGATTAGGGTTCCCATAGAAAGGACCCTCCTTATTTCTAAATGCATGAATATCTTGATATTTTGATAAATCCTCTTCTTTTTTCAAGAAATTAATTGTTGAGTTTGCATAATCACTTGTCACCATTTTAACAGCTTCCCTAACCCTTTTGGCAGCACACTCTAATGAGCTCGAGATGATGTCGCCTGAGGCCCCGGTGGCAATGACATCAACGATGGCATTGCCAAAGTAGTAACTAGGCAAAGGTGGATCCATTCTTTTACGTATGTCAACACAAATGCATAAATTAGTAGGCTGCTCAAATTTATGACCTCTTGCCTTACATGCACATCTCCATATATGAGCAGTCACAACTTCATAACGTGTGTAACTACGCTCTTTACTATCCTCTAAATTTCTTCCTTGGTTTGCTTTTTCTCTCAACATTTCTACTTGAATTTTAGTAAGTTTTAGCATGCACCCTTTCGTTTCTTTCTTCTTCTCGTTTTCAGTACTGGACTTGCCAATTAGAAGTGGCGGAGTATTAAATTGTAAATGCTCAAAAGTAGGAGATGCAACCGCAGGTTCCCCGGCTCGGAGAACTTTTCGATCATGAAAAGGAGCAAACATCAATGGCTCTCCACGAGAAAGCCTAGCCCATTCAGAGAAGAAGTAAAGAGCACTATGGCCATCAACAACAGCATGTGAGATTGCAAAACTGAGAGCAATACCACCACAATGGAACTTAGTTAGCTGCACAAACAACAAAGGGAGTTCATCAATAGGGATAGTGTAATCTACACGGGGAAATAAGCTATTATAATTGGGTGATATCTGGAAATTGTCTAGATCATCTAGCTTGGCATCAGTTTCAGCTTCCGTGAGAACAACTCCCGAGGCATCACACTCTAGCTCGAGCCGGGACCCACTGATCCATCGTAAACGGCCAGCCAGTGGATAGAAGTGTACTAGTGCTTTGCTCAGTGAGGTCTTGAGGGTCTCGATGATTTCGTCAGTTGATGTAACGAAATCCTGGACAAATTTGTAGTAATAGATGGTTGGTACGTGAGTTACAGCAAATGTTTGATCAAATTCTGATAAGGAGACAGTGCCATTCCATGTTGGCGCTGCTGGCTTCACTACCCAATGGTTCTTCAAGCTTACTTTCATTCTGTCCTAATTTTTGGTTTAACTTTTTTATTTTCTTGATGTTATCTTTTGACATGATAGAGTAAAACTATTTAAAGACCTTTATCAAACAACCTGAGTTTCATGACCTAATTTTGAGGTAAGCACAAAGAAAATGTGTTATTTGTGACTTGTTCCCTCCTTGAAAGACGTTTGTTAGTTAAAGGTAGATTTCTCATGAACTGAGTTAATTCCTCTAGAACAAACAAATCTAGGATCACAACAATTTAACTACATATCCTACCCTCTCAATACGGAAAACTAATAGAAAAGAAGAAAGTTTTCAGAGACCCATTTAAAACATCATTTTCTCACCCTTATTCTTTAGCAGTTCTTCCTATGTTTGTGTAGAAATTTAGAGACTTGATGATGAGTAAATGAAAGCTTTAAGTTTTCAAACCAGAATCAATTAGAGTAGGCCACCTGCATATGAGTTAATTACTGTGTGTCATGATCCTCACAAGTTAACCGGACATTGGAGCAGCAACATGCTCCGTTCTCTTAATTGAACCAAATACCAATTGTTCCTGCTAACCTGCCCTGAGAAAGATTATTGAGCCCTCGTGGGCAACAAACAAAAAGATGCAATAGCGGTGCGTCTAAGATTTAAATATAAAAACATAATCAAGTAAACAAAGGGAGTTTGAGTATGAAATCAACAAGCTGTGTAGGAAGAATAATGTAATTGTACTCCTTCCAAAATTATTACAGAACATGAATTTCCTCCAAGGTACAAATTTTGTGGGTGGCCTGTTCCACTCATCATCATGCAAATCCTGCGACCATAATCATCAGATTAATACTCACAGCGTTGGAATTCAAGTACAACATATAACGGCACATTAAGTTGTTTCTCCCAGAATTTCACTAGAGGCTCATGCAAAAATTGGTAATAGCCTCCAAATATTGGAAATATAGAACTTAACAGAGTTTAGGCAATAGAACCAAGCAATCTTTATAGGCAATAGAATCAAGCAATCTTTGTTTTTAATTTAAGCAAACACCATTGGGGTGTGGGCCTAATGATGGGGGGGTGGCGGAGTTGGCGTGGACCCTTACCTTGTTAATTCAGTAGCAAAAAGACTTATAATGAATAGAGGGGGACATGGAACCCTTGCCTCAAAGTCTAAAACAAGAAAGATTGAAAAGACAATCTTGCTGGGAAAGGAAGTAGCCTATACAAAATCCTTTCCAAATAACAACGAAGAACTTAGCTAACAAAGAAGTTATGTTTCTCATATCTTTTAGGAACCAAGCAGTCATTAATTATATAAGGTGCAACTTGAAATAGTCATAGTTTCAAGAAATTCCTTCATATATACAAGCTGTAATGGTTTTTTAAAACCGGTGGTATTCATGCTAGCTTGCACACACTTATAGGTACTTGGAATAAGAACCCTTAACAGCATTACAATACTTTTTCCAGTATAGCTATAATAACATGGTGATGCCTTTTTGCCCTTGTTTTCACCTGGCTTGGTAGTCAATGATTGTTCCCGATCATGCAAGGCAATAATGGTAATAGGCACTCGATCCAATTAGCGCCTACTTATATCATCTTTGTCTTCATAGTACGACTTACGCATGACAGCATTAAGACAAGATGGATTATAGGATGTGAAGACATGTCAAGCTTGTATGAAATCTTGCCCACCTTAACAAGGTTCCTATATGGCCAATTTTTGGTGCATGTCTCGCAATGCTTTGAACTGTCTTGCGTTAAACATCACCATGACCTCCCCAACTCTATAATCTATGGGACATCTCTTGCAGTCTGCAAATCTCTTCATCCTCTAATATTCAAGTAGACCAGGCATAATTTGGTTCAAACTGAAAAAATCGATTGAACTGAATTTATTTTAATTTCAGTTATTGGTTTTAAATTCATTTTTTTCAGTTTAACCAATTTTTTTTATTTAAAATACATTTATAATTTTATATACAAATACATTACATGTCCAATCAAAATCCCTAAACTCAGCCCATTAAGAAGTAAAAGAACTGCCCCATATTTAATATTTTATACACCCAGTTACCCACCCAATTGCCTAAATAACCAAATCCCTAAATACACATTCTAAGCTCCCACTCAAGTCATCATTGCACAACTCACAGGCTTCCCGCTACATTGTGAATTGTGAAGTAGACTGACACACTTCTCAGTTCTCCGTTCCCAGCCATCATTCCATCTCGACGCCACAGCTCACAAGATGTCAAGACCATCATCGTTGACTGTGGATGTCTGGTTGCTCTGCCTAAAAACAGGGTAAGCTCTTTTTTTTTTTTTTCATGTTTTTGCTTTTTTCATGTGGAAGAATCAAAATTCAAACAGGTTTCAGGATGGATATTACAATTTACATACATATGGAGTGTGTCTGCCTAAATTAAAAATTAGAAAACTTAATATTCAAATTTTTTGTTTTTGCTTTTCACAAATGACAGAAATTGGAAATAGGATAAGTGAAGGTGGGGCTTCAAATGAAAGCATACCTATAACACTTCATCTCCAAGTGAAGTTTAAGTTAACGTTGAAGCTTCAAAGAAAAGAAAAGTCATGGAACCTAGGTCTTCTTGTTGGAAATATTTTTAGAAATTCATTGATAAAAAGTGGAGCTACTAATGCAAACTGTAAGTATTGTGGGAAAACTTATGCAGATGCTACAAATGGTAATGGTACTTCAACAATGAATGACCATTTGACTGAGTGTCTAAAACTTCCCCATATCCTAGAGATGGTAGTCAAACTTTAATAAATTTTCTACCATCTTCAGTGAGAGCAAAGGAAGAGTTGATTAGCAATTAGAAATTTGAACAAGCACAAAATAGAAGAGCGTTAGTCCAAATGGTAATTGTTGACGAGCTACTAGAGATGGCAATGGGATGAAGTGGATAGGTATGGGCAGGTTTAGAGCCATGTGGGGCGGAGCAGGCAAGGCATGTTGCAAATTTATGTGAGTTTAAAGTACCAAAAAGGAAGCCAAAGAAAATTAAATTTGTTTAATTAGTAAAAATCAAGATATGAACTTTTTATAGTAAACTTTGACTTCATTTTAATTTCTTTTCTAAAATTTGAACTAGAAGTATTCAGTAAATTGTTAGTTATTGAAATATTAATAAGAAACAGTTGATTAGCGATTAAGAAGCAATTGTTGAAATGTTAATTAGAAATAGTTAATTAGTTGTTGAGATGTTAATTAGTGAAAAATGCAAAAAAAAGTTTATGAATTTTATTGAAAAAAGAAAAAAACTTAAACGTTTATGATAGGGCGGGTTTATGCAGGGTGGGGCGGGTTGAAAATGAAAAAATTGTCATGAGGGTCAGTTAAAAAATTTGCAGATTGAATTCAACTAGCCCAACACCCTCCCTGCACCGCCCCATTTCCATCCCCATGAGTTGCTATTTAATTTTGTTGAGAAGGAAGGTTTTACAAATTTCATAAAAATCACAGTGCCACAATTTCAGATTCCTTCTCGTAGAACTTTGACAAGAGATTGTTGTGAACTTTATAGTAAACAAAGACAACTTAACTCTGGAAGTAGACCTCAAAGAAACATGTCCAAAAGTTTGTCTTACGACAATACTTGGACATGGGATCCAGTGCCCAACTATCGACTCCTCCTAGAATTGTGTTATCGGAGCCGAGCCAGGAATGGCCGTTAGTGGACACCCACCACTTTTCACCGGTAGAGATCTATTGAAAGAATCACCGACATGTGTCTGACAGCCAACTTTGTAAATAGAAATTGGACTTGGCATAAAAGAATTACAAATTTTTGTCCTTTTTCTGGTCATAAGGGTGATGATATGCCGGCTTCCATTATTATTGTTTGCTTGATTGGGCTTTGGATAATGTGTTTATTATTATAGTTGATCATACTAGTTCTAATAGTGTTACCGTGAAAGAAATGTTTAAACAATTGAGTAATTAGGGAACTAGCATAATGGAGGGTCAACATCTTCATGTGAGGCATACGACACATATTCTTAATATTATTGTTCAAGATGGGTTGAAGGAAATTGATCAGTCTGTCAAGCGAGTAGACAATCAGTGAAGTACATCAAACAACCTCCCGCAAGAATTAGAAAGTTTAAAGAATATTGTGAATCTCAATTGATAACTTGAAAGAAATCACATGTTTAGATGTTCCTACTCATCAAACTCTACATGATGCTTGATACAACACAATACTTTTGAACTTGTATTACCCTTTGGGGTGGCCCAATGGTTTTGGGCTTGAGACTTCCATGTTGGAGGTCTCAAGTTCGAAATCCTTTGCTAGCAATAGCAACGGGTTTGCCTTCTGGATCGAGCTCGTCACACCGGGCTTCCCTAGCGCGGATTACTTCTTCTATGTGGTTTGCGAGCTATTGCATATGAGCGAGGGTTTACCCTGTGAGCACACAAAGAGTAGTGGTTGCAGGTTCTTATTGTCATTAAGCAAACACTTTGAACTTGGTGATGCCTTTTTGCCCTTGTTTTCACCTGGCTTGGTAGTCAATGATTGTTCCCGATCATGCAAGGCAATAATGGTAATAGACACTCGATTCGATTGGATCCTACTTGGATCATCCTTGTCTTCATAGTACGACTTAAGCATGACAACATGAAGACAAGGTGGATCTAAAAATGTGAAGGCATGTCAAGCTTGTATGAAATCTTTCCCATCTTAATAAGGATCCTAAATGGCCAAATTTTGGTGCATGTCTCACAATGCTTTGAACTGTCTTGTGTTAAACTTCACCATGACCATTTCCCCAACTCTATATTCTACGGGATATCTCTTTCGGCCCGCAAATCTCTTCATCCTCTTATATTCAAGTAGGGCCGGGCATAATTTGGTTCAAACAAAAAAAATCAACTGAACTGAATTTATTTTAATTTCAGTTATTGGTTTTTAATTCATTTTTTCAGTTTAACCAAAAGACAAATTTTATTTAAAATACATTTATAATTTATATACAAATACAAAACATATCCAATCAAAATCCCTAACTCATCCCATTAAGAAGTAAAAGAAAGGGCCCATATTTAATATTTTATACACCCAGTTACCCACCCAATTGCCAAATCCCTAAATACACACTCTCAGTTCTCGCAAGTCTGTCATTGCACAACTCACAAGCTTCCCGCTACAACCTGAAAAGTGAAGTAGATTAGCGCAATTCTCACTTCTCCATTCACAGCCATCATTCCATCTAATGCCCACCATTCACACTAGATGTACTCGATTAGTTCCTAAATGAAGTAGGTGAAGATGATGCAAATAATGAGACTTTTGATGATTTCTTAACAGAATGATCAAACAAAGCTTTCATATATGTATCCACTACAACAATAAGCCTGTCCCCAATTTCTTTTCCAAATATATTTAGAGTTACAAAGGGAACATAATCAAGCTTGGGGATCCAACACAGATGAAATAAAGATCATCTTGTTCATTTTATGTGGTTCTTGACTCATCCTCTCATACTTCCTGCCATTTTTTTCCAATTAGAATCTTCATTTTCCATCATCTCTTTCAGGATACGATCAAGCTCAACAATATTCACAAAGTGTACACTATTTGTGACATACTTTGAATTAGAGACCTTCAGAGTAAGTATATAAAAAGTTTCAAGAAACATAATTATTGCCCTTATTTTTTTCCAATCAACTCTAGTGAGGACACTTGCGCTGGTTCCATCTTCATAAAGATGAGTATGAATATAATCAAGGAATCCAATATCATAAAAACTAATCTTTCAGATATAAGTTCAAAATGTATATTTTAATGACAAGAGGAACCCGCAACCATTGTGAATATTTTTGCTGAATGCCTCTCAAAGTGAGAGTCTTTTCATTACCTAGAGAGTATACACAATACACATCCCTAAAGATCAGCTACTCTATCCCTGTAAATCTACCATTTGAATCCCTCCAAATTTGTTATGCTATCACAATATTTATAATATATAGTTACTACAAAAATCTTTATAATTACACTTATTTACAACATTAATGTATACAATCATTCACCATTAATTCATGATTTGTGAGTTGTCCATCATGCTAACATCCCCCCCTCAAATTGATGCTGGTGGATCAAGAAGCATCAATTTGCCTACTAGAAACTGATGGATTCCCGTGCCATGGATTTTGTAAACGCATCAGCAATTTAAAGATCACTGGACACGTGTGGAAGAGTAATTGTATATAATGACAATCTACTTTGATGTGTTTGGTCCTCTCATGATAAACTGGATTAGTAGCAATTTGAATAGCACTAGTATTGTCAGCTCGAAGAGTAGGATGAGTTTGAGAAAATCCAATCTTAGCAAGTAATCCACGAAGCCATACAAGCTCCGAGCAAGCAGTAGACAAAGATCATTATTCAAACTCTATTGAAGATTTTCACACACGATCTTACTTCTTACTCTTCCAAGATATTCATGAATCACCAAGAAACATGCACCAACCAATGACTGAACGATGAGTATTAGGGCATCCCACGCAATCAGAATCACTGAAAGCAGTAAGATGAATAGGAGAACCACTAGGAAAGACCAATCCACGAGTAGATGTTCCTAGAGGATACCTACCTATCAAGAGTTCCATTAGAATGAAGTTTAACTGAATAGACCCATTTACATCCGATTGGGCGGACATTTGAGGGACATGAAACAATGTCCCATGTGTTATTTTCTTTAGGAGCCAAAAGTTCTTCCTCCATTGCTTTTTGCCAACATTCATGCTTGAAAACTTATGGGTAATAAGTTGGAACAGAAATGTTGGATAAAGTAGAGGAAAAGCCATACCATTTGGGAGTACGAGATACTCGAGTAGATCATCGAGTATGCTCAACAGGATCGGATCTCGAAGAATTCTCAGATTCTAGTTGTGGTGCAGTTTCAGGTGGCAGATCGATTTTGGGATGGGGTAAAGTTAGCCAACATTGTTCAAACACAAATCCAGGTTTGAACCGCTTAAAAGAAGATAAATCCTCAAAAGTAGGAAGAAGAGAAGGAAAAAAAAGATGATTCAACATAAGTAGGAAAGAAATACAAATTCTCAAAGAAAATAACATTTCTAGAAATACGAAATTTGTCAGAAAATGGATCATAGCAAATAAAACTTTTATGTGAAGTACTATAACCCATAAAAACACATTTAATTGACTGTAAAGGAAGTTTATTGCACTGAGAAGATGGCAGATGCACAAAACAAACACAACCAGATGTAGTAAAATTATTATAGTTAGGATTTTGGTGATAAAGATGAAAATATGAAGACTCAAAATTTTAGCACTTTAGATGGCAGTCTATTAATTAAATAAACAGTCATAGTCAAAGCTTCCACCCAGTGTTTAGATGGGACAAAGGACTCAATTAATAAAGTACGAGCGAAATCTAGAAGGTAGCAATTTTATGCTCAACAACTCCATTTTGTTGTGGCGTATATGGGCAAGAGTGTTGTGAGATAATTCCCAAGAAATTTTTGAATTCATATGACATATATTCTCTACTAGAATTAGATCTTAATAATTTGATGCACGTAGAAAATTGAGTCTCAATGTAAGCCAAAAAAGTCTTGAAGATGGATAATACCTCAGATTTGGATTGAAGAAAAATATACCCATGTAAACTGACAATAATCATCTATAAATGTCACAAAGTATTTGAAATGAGCAAGAGAAACAATTGGTGAAATACCCCAAACATCACTATAAATGATATCAAAACACTTCGTAGCACAACTACCAAAATTAGGAAAGGAAGAGTTTTACATTTGCCTAATTTACAAGCAGAACAATCAATGGAAGTAGTTGAAAGTTGATTTTTATTTCCCAACAAACTAGAATTTGATAAACGAGACAAGACAGTAAAATTTGGATGTCGTAGATGCTTATGCCAATCTCAGTCTTACTAGCGGTAGAAGTACAAGCAAAAGATAGAACAGGAGGAATGAAAAAGTGCATAGGAAACAATCGTCCAACTTTAGGCCCCTTCTGATTATCGCCCCTGACACTTGATCCTGCACAAAATAACCATTACGAGATAAATTTACACCACAATTGTTATCTATCAATTGTCCAATTGAAATAAGACTAGTTGAGAGCTTTAGTAAAACAAAAACATCCTTGAAAATTGGAGTAATGTCCCCAACCTTGGCAATGGGTAAATTACTACTGTAATCGAATAAAAGTGATCCTTTATTTCAATAGGTAAGCAAGATATAAATACAATACATTAGGTGCTAATTTAGGAAAGAAAATAAAGAGAGATTCCTAAAGATCTGCTAGCTAATTATGACTATGTATATTACTAAGAATGATGTTTATATACATTTTGTAACACTCCCCCTTAAGTTGGAGCATCGATATTGATTATGCCCAACTTGTTGCAAAGGTAATCAACTCGAGTTCCATTCACTGCCTTTGTAAGAAAATCAGCTACCTGCTCTCCTGTCTTTACATAACTAGTAGAAATCAAGTTTTCTTGAATCTTCTCACAAATAAAGTGGCAGTCAACTTCAATATGTTTAGTTCTTTCATGATAGACTGGGTTTGAGGCAATATGAATAGTAGCTTGATTATCACACCAAAGTTTTGCCGACGTATGATGCTTCGACCCAATTTCAGTTAAAAGATGATGTATCCACATGATTTCATCCGTAGACATTACATCGATTATAATCGAAAAGAAGACTCACAAAAGGTTTTTGAAACCCTAAGAGGTCAAATTCTTTATTTTCATTTTCAAGCAGTTGCAATTTAAAATTTTGTGACATAGCTCTATACTCAAATTCTGCATTGGATCGAGATACAACACTTTGCTTCTTACTCCTCCATGATACTAAGTTTCCTCCAACAAAGACACAATAGCCTGTAGTAGATCTTCTGTCAATTTTGGAACCAACCCAATTGGCATCTGCAAAACACTCAATATTAGTATGGTTGTGATTGCTATATAGTATGCCAAGTCCAGGAGCTCTTTTCAAGTAACATAAAATCTATTCTAAAGCTGCCCAATGCTTCACCGTAGGTGTAGACATGAATTGACTAACGACACTTACCGCAAAAGCAATATCTGGACGAGTCACTGTGAGGTAGTTTAACTTTCCAACTATCCTCCTATATCTTTCTGGGTTATCAAAAGGTTCGCTATCATCTTTCATAAGATGTACACTAGGAACCATTGGAGTACTGCAAGGTTTGGCTGCCAATTTTCTAGTTCCTGCAAGTAGGTCAAGAATATACTTTCTTTGAGATAGAAGAATTCCCCTCTTGCTTCCATTTACTTCTACCCCCAAAAAGTATTTCAACTAGCCTTAGTCCTTCATATGGAACCTAATATGCAAGAAAGACTTAAGGAAGATATCCCCTCAGAATCACCTCCAGTGATGACAATGTCATCAACATATACAACAAGAGGGATATATACTGCCAGCTGCAGATAGTCGGTAGAAGACAAAGTGATCACATTTGCTCATTTTCAGCCCAAACTCCTGAACTATCTCACTGAACTTGCCAAACCAAGCCCGTGGACTCTGCTTCAATCCATACAAGGATTTCTTCAAATGACAGACTTTTCTATACTCCCCCTGAGCAATAAAATCGGGTGGTTGCTCCATATATACTTCCTCTTGAAGATCACCATGAAGAAATGCATTCTTGATATCTAGTTGATGTAAAGGCCAATTCTCAAAAGCAACTAAAGAAATAAACAAGCATACAGAAGTGAGTTTGGCAACTGGAGAAAAAGTGTCTGAATAGTCCATTCCATAAGTCTGAGCATATCCTTTAGCCACAAGCCTCGCCTTAAGTCTTGCCACGGAACCTTCTGGATTAACTTTCACTATGAACACCCACTTACATCCTACTGGTTTCTTCCCATCTGGTAAATCCACCAAATCCCATGTGTGATTTTCCTCCAATGCATGTATTTTCTCAAGCATCGCATTTGACCATCTGGGATGATGCAAAACCTCTTTCACACTTTTGGAGATAGACAGAGTCTAAAGAAGCAATCAAGGATCTAGATGCAAGAGACAAGCGATCATAGGAAACAAAGTTAGCAATAGAATATGTGGATTTGCAAGTCTGTGTACCTTTACGGAGAGCAATAGGAAGGTCAAGATTTTCTGGAGGGTCTGATGGAGGAGGATCAAATAAAGGAGGAATTGGTGCAGGGCATGTAGCATTAGTCTCTTGTCTTCTCGAGTAAACTTGAACAATAGGTGGTCTTGCTGGAACATGTGTTGAAGGCGCAGTAGTCGAGTGGTGCTCAATAGAGTAACTAGTAGATGGAAGAGTAACATCCTTGATTGCTCAACACGAGTAACTTGATAAATTAACCACTCATCTTCCTCCCCCCGTCTTGTAGCACTAGGAGGTTTATAAAAGAATGGTGTAATCTCTGCAAATATCACATCATTTGACACTAGATATTTCCCAAGTTCAATTGAATAACATCGATACCCCTTTTGAAGACGAGAATAACCCAAGAAAACACACTTTAATGCCTTAGGGTCCAACTTAGTAAATGATGGCCATACATCTCGGACATCACAAGTGCTTCCGAATACTTTTGGTTCCCCCGGGAATAATGTCTTGTTTGGAAAAAGAACATTATAAGGTGTATTACTAATAAGCACTACCGATGGCATGCGATTAATCAGAAAACAAGTGGTAGAGATTGCCTCCGCCCAAAATTGTCTAGGAACTTTCATTTGGAACAGAAGTGCTCTAGCTGTCTCAAGTAGATGCCTATTCTTCCTCTCAGCAACTCCATTTTGAGATGGTATATCAACACATGATGACTGATGGAGAATACCATGTTGTCTCATGTAGGATTGAAACAACTCTGACATGTATTCGTTTGCATTATCACTCCTTAAAATACGCGTTGAAGCATTGAATTGAGTTTTGACTTCAGCACAAAAGGCACAAAAGTGAGTAAACACTTCAGAGCGACTTTTCATAAAATAAATCCAAGTCATCCGAGAGAAATAATCCACAAAAGTGACAAAATACTTATATCCAATTTTAGAAAAAAAAGGACATGGTCCCCAAACATCAGAATGAATTAACTCAAAAGCTGACCCAACTCGCTTATTAACCCTTAGAGCTAATGTGATGCGGTGATGTTTTGCAAATCGGCATGACCCACACTCCAAAGAAGGAACATTTTGAAACTGGGGACAAAGCTTCTTTAACAAAGGTAAAGAAGGATGTCACAATCAACAATGTGCTTCAAATGGAGAGATGACACTTGAGCAGGCAACAAATCGAGGCTCATATTCATCAAGGATATATAGATCATCAATTACATATCCTTTACCAATAACCTTATGCGTCGCAAGATCACGAAACAAGCAATGATCAAGAAAAAAGAAAATATAACAATTAAGATCTCTCGTAAGTTTACTGATAGAAATCATATTGAAGGCCAACTTCGGTAAATCTAATACAGATGACAGGGTAATAGAGGAGGTAGCTTTGACTGTCCCAGATCCCACAATGTTACATGTTGACCCTTTGGCTACTGTGATAGGAGAGGGTGCTTTGTTTGATCGAAAGGTAGAAAATATATTAGAATTACCTATCATATGATTTGTAGCACCTGAATCAATCACCCAGTTGCTCGAAGAGAAGACCAAACATGCTTTTCTTGAATCAACAAGGGTAGTAACTGAAGTGAATTCTTTAACGGATTCTTGATACTGAGAAATTGTGCGAACTCATCCGCTGAAATCAAAATTTTCTCACCCTTTTGATTTGTAGCCATACTTCCTTCTCAATGAAGAACTTAAGAATAGCCAAGCTTCAAAAGGTCCCCAATAGTATTAGATTCCAAGAAAAAGTAGAAGTCAATTCACCCAGCAAAATAATTGTAGCCGATGCTCAAAATCAAGAACATCCACAAAATACTAATATTGGACAGAACTTGATAATCCCAGCAGCACCAAACAGAAAACCAAATCTGAATCACTGAAGCTACAAAGAAAATATGATCTTGGAAGTAGTTTTCAGAAATCTAGGAACCCAAAAGTGATGAAGTGTTCTCCAAATAATGTATCAACACCAAACGAAACTCGGGGTAGTAACTGAATAGATGACACTAGATGTTGAATCCCAAAAGACAGCAAAACAAGATCGAGCTATTAAACACAAAGCTAAAACATCAAGGAGCCTGTAGGCTCTGATACCATGTAATCGAATAGAAGTTGATCTTTTATTTTGATAGGTGAGCAAGATATAAATACAATGCATTAGGTGCTAATTTAGGAAAGAAAATAAAGAGATATTCCTATAGATCTGCTAGCTAATTATGACTATATATATTACTAAGAATAATGTCTATATATATTTTCTAACAACTACCATTGACATTCTATATTTGTGATGGATCTTGATACTTACGAACTCTTTTTAGTATGCTCATTGAGTTGGTCATATGATTGGAAGTAGTTGAAATTAAAAACCAAAAATTAAATGAACATCATTACCTTATAGTCCCAATGTTGGAAGGGCTAACACAATCATTTATTGTACCATTTCAGGAGTAAGAACGTGTCCTAAAGATGAGTTATCAATTGTAGAACCATTTATCCCAACTTGAAAGACATTGACCTTACAATTTTGAGGGCGCAAGGACACTCTTTGATAGTGTATTCTTGTTGTTTACAATAATTATAGAACTTCCTGCCACAATTACTAGCAATATGACCATACTCCTTGCTACTGTAACATTGAGTTCTAGTCATATCCCTGCTCTTTCCTTTACCTTGAGTAGCAAATGTAACAGTGACATCATTTTCTTTCTTGAAAGCATTTTGTGTGACTAGATGCTGCTCTTCACGAAACAATTCCCTAAAACAAACATCCAAAGAAGGAGATGGCTCACAGTTCATCAAGCTAGAGCAAACGCTCTCAAAGTCAAAGCATAATTTCATCAAAAATTGATCTCGCTTGCTTTGCTCATGAGCTGCCTAAATCATGAAGAAAGATTCGGCAGGTATTTTGGCGTAGACAATATCTATAAATTCAGCCCATAAGTTTAGAAATCTAGAAAAATAACATGAACAGAAAGACCTCTTTGAGATTAATTAGCAATATCATACTCTAACTGAAAGCGTCTTGCACTATTATCTTAGTTGTAAACCTTTTTATAAATAATCCCACATAGCCTTAGCTGTCTTGTATGGCCTGAGATTAAGAACAATAAGAGGGTCTGATCCTAAATTCCATGTCATCACCCGAGCATCTCTAATCTTCCATTTACCTAACTTTTTAGGATCAGTCGAAGCAGGATAACTTCCATCTATATGGCTCCATAATTCTTTTCCAGTGACCAATAACTGAAATTGAAATTTCCAAGAAGAATAATTTTTTGCGACGAAACGAACACTGAAGGATTCAAAGTGATGTGAATTCATGCTTTTGAATAGCTATGAAAACGAGAATGACTCGAGAAAATAACTAGAGTGACCAAGAACAAAAGTCCTAGGTGTTAGGACTGATTATCGACGAACAGTCAACAAAAAACCAAGATTTAAAAAAATTTGAAAGAAACCACGAATGAATTCTATAAAACAAGATAGCCAAGAGAAGGCTCTGATACTATGTCAAGATTTTTGCTAAATGCCTCTCAAAGTGAGTCTTTCCATTATATAGAGAGTATACACAATACACATCCCTAAAGATCTATTTTCCTATCCCTAAAGATCAACTACTCTATCCCTATAAGTTTGCCATTTAAATCCCTCCACATCTGCTATACTATCCCACCAAATCTTCTATGCTATCATAATATTTATCTATATGATTACGACAATTCTCTATTATTACACTTATTTATAGCATTAATGTATACAGTCATTCATCATTAATTCATGATTTGTGAGTTGTCCATCATACTAACAGCCGCTACCCTTTGGGTGCCTACAGGGTAAACCCTTGCTCCTATGCAATAGCTCAAAAACCATAAAGGAGAGGTAACCCACACTAGCCAAGCCCGATGCTACGAGCTTGACCCAAAAGGAAAACCCTTTGCTTTTGCCAATAAGGGGTTTCAAACTTGAGACCTCCAATATAGAAATCTCAAGCCCAAACTACTGGACCACCCAGAATGGTAATACAAGTTCAAAGTATTGTGTTGTATCAAGTATCAAGTATGTAGAGTTTGATGAGTAGGAACATCTAAACATAATGATTTCTTTCATGTTATTAATTGAGATTCACAATATTCTTTAAACTTTTTAATTCTTGCGAGAGATTGTTTAATGTATTTCACGCCTTGTCTTACTCGCTTGATATACTAATCAATTTCCTTCAACCCATCTTCCACAATAGGATTAAGAATATGTGCCACATGCCTCGCATGAAGGTGTTGACCCTCCATTATGTCAGTTCCCTAATTACTCAATTGTTTAGACATTTTTTTCATGGTAACACTATTGGAACTAACATTATCAACTATAATAATAAACACATTATCCAAACCCCAATCAAGCAAACAATAATAATGGAAGCCACCATATCATCACCCTTATGACTAGAAAAAAGACAAATTTATAATCTTTTATGCAAAATCCAATTTCTATTCACAAAGTTGGTTGTTAGACACATGTAGGTGATTCTTTCAATAGATGTCCTAGTATTATCGTAAGAAAAATTTTTAGATGTGCTTCTTTGAAAGACTTCTTCTAGAGTTTTTTTGTTCATTATAAAGTACACAACAATCTCGTGTCAAGGTTCTACGAGAAGGAAGCTGAAATTGTGGCACTGTGACTTTTATGAAATCTTAAAACCTTCCTTCTCAACAAAACTATACAACAACTCGTAGGGATGGAAATGAGGCGGTGCGGGGAGGGTGCTGGGTGGGTTGAGTTCAACCTGCAAATTTTTTCAACCGCCCCCATGACAATTTTTTCATTTTCAACCCGCCCTACCCCACATGAACCCGCCCCATCATAATTTTTGGAGTTCTTTTCTTTTTTTTAATTTAGTTTAATATAAAAATTAAAATTTATAATTTTATTGTCATTTTTCACTAATTAACATCTCAATAACTAATTAACTATTTCTAGTTAACTTTTCAACAATTGTTTCTTAATCGCTAATTAACTATTTCTAATTAACATTTCAACAACTAACAATTTACTGAACGTGTCTACTTTAAATTTTAGAAAAGAGTTAAAATAAAGTCAAAGTTTAATATAAAAAGTTTATATCTTTGATTTTTACTAATTAAAAAAATTTAATTTTTTTGGGTTCCTATTTGGTGCCTTAAACCCACATAAATCTGCAATCTACCCCGCCTCGTATAGCTCTAAACCCCCCATACCTGCCCACGCCATCCCATTGCCATCTCTACCAACTCGTCAACAATTACAATTTGGGCTAAAGCTCTTCCACTTTGTGCTTGTTCACATTTCCAAGTGTTTATCATCCCTTCCTTTGCTCTCATTGACGATGATAGAAAATTTATTAATGTTTGACTATCATCTAGGGTATGGGAAGTTTAGACACTTAGTCAAGTTGTTCATTGTCGAAGTACCAGTACCGTTTGTAGTATCTGCATGAGTTTTCCCACAACACTTACATTTTGCTTTAGTAGCTCCATCTTTCATCAATGAATTTCTCAAAATGCTTCCTTCCAACAAGAAGACCTAGGTTCCATAACTTTTCTTTTCTTTGAAGCTTCAACGTCAACTTAAACTTCATTTGGAGATGAGTGTCATAGTATGCTTTAATTTGAAGCCCCACCTTACTTACCCTATTTCCAATTTCTGGCATTTGTGAAAAGCAACAACAAAAACGGGACACTTAAATATCAAGTTTTCTAATTTTTAATTTAGGCACACACTCCATATCTATGTAAATTATAATGTAATATCCATCCTCAAACCTATTTGAATTATGATTCTTCCACACGCAAAAGCAAAAAAGAAATGGAAAAGATAAAATGAGCTTACCCTATTGTGAGGCGGAGCAAACATACAGTCCATGTTGGTCTTGACATCTTGTGGGTTGTATAGCAACTTTCAGAAAGAGGAGCAATGAGAACAAGACAACAATTTGTGAGGCATAAAGAAGTTAGAGAAAGTCCAAGTAGTAAATCAAAGTTGGGTAGATATCTTGCTTGCTAAAGATATTGAGCCAGAGACACATGATTTCAATATTTTAGAAGGGTGGAAATTTTAATGAGCCAAACTTTCCTATTCTTGCAGAGATGACTTGTGATGTGTTAGTCATTCCCATTTCAAGTATCATATTTGAAAGCGCAAATTTAGCATAGGAGGTGGCATTTTGAATCACTTTAGTAGTTCATTGACTCCAAAACTAGTGCAATTGCATATTTGTCTTCAAGATCGGCTTAGAAGTGAACCTATTCCAATTGATGTGAGGAAGATTTAAAGTATCTTTAACAACTTGAACTAGGTAAGAATTTTGTATTTTATATTATTATATCAAAAATAATATCTTATTTATGTTGCTTATATCTAACAAGTTCTTTTATATTTTTTTATATATGGCTCATACTGGAAAAGAATCTAGTATAGTGGATGTGTAGCTACAACTATCAACTAGTCATTGTATTTGACTCGTTCATTCGCATCAGTAGCATTATTATTTATCTTTCCCTATCAACATTCAACGCATACTTTTCTCTCTTTGCAATAATTGAGTTTACTTAATATGATACATTTAAAGAATTTAATTTACTCTCAGGCATATTTCTCTCTAACTTTCTCTCTCGTGTGTCTGTCTCTCATGCGTCTGTCCTTTGTCGATTTCGATTTCCGGCAAGGAACTGACATAACCACCGGCAAAGATCACTTTGATCTCTGGCAGTCTTCCTCTCTTCTTCTCCTCTTCTTCTTCCTTTGATTTTTCCAGCTATCCGGCGAAACCATGTAGAGCTTTTCCAGCGTTCTTCTTCGGCGAATCAGATCTTAGGACTACTCCATCGAGACCCTTAAGTCACCGACGAGAAACCAGCAGCAAAAGAAGTTTTCGGCGACGTCAGTTGTTCAGTTTTCGACGACCAGAGTTCCAAGAAAACTTCCGACGAGCAATAGCTGTCCAACAAAGTTTCAGGCGACCATAATTTCATATCAGATTCCAGCGTGAAATTTCCAGCGACACCTCCAGGTCAGAATTCCAAGATATTTGTCCCCCACGAAAATCAACCCAGGTTCAATCGCTCCTCCCCCTTCTATATTTCTTGTTCAGTACATAATTTTGTTGGTTACTTCTTGTTCACCTTTAAGGTTCTGATTCTTTTTGCTCATTGTTCTAGAATTTCTTGCCTATCGTCCTGGATTCGTTTGTACATATCGTTCTGGAATTTTGTGCTCTTTGAATGTTTTGTGGGTTACTTTGATTGGTCTATATAGTTGGTTATTAGTATATCTATTGTGCATATTAGTGGGTTGCTTTGTGTGTGGCCTTTAGATTGTGCATATCTACTTTACTTGTTTAGATACTTTTCTTTGGTGTTGGTATAGTTTAATTAGGTTCCTAGCATTTATTTGACTGCTTCGATATTATTGTATTGTTCGTATGACCATTCGTATGAGTCTGTTCTGGATCACCTAGTGAGTTACTAGTTCTTAGTTAGTGGCGTCCGGAGCTGATGGTGGAGTAGGGTCATGTCATCGGTTGGGGTTGGGGATAAGAGGTAAAGGTGGCAAGAAAGGCACAAGATTATCTAAATTAAGGGTAGGATCGTGGAATATAAGATTACTTACAGGGAAATTCATAGAGCTAGTAAAGTGTCTTAAGAGGAGATAGATTAATATAGCGTGTGTTCAGGAGACTTAATGGGTAGGGACCAAAGCTCCGGTTGTAGACGGGTTCAAGTTATGGTACTCGGGTGGTTCTAGGGATAGAAATGGTGTAGGTATACTAGTAGACGAGGACCTTAGGGATTTTGTGGTAGAGGTTAAATTTAACGATAGGATGATGTCTATTAAACTTGTGGTGGGTAGGCACATAGTGAATGTAGTTAGTGCATATGCACCTCAAGTGGGCCTAGACAAGGAAGTCAAGAAGCTCTTTTGGGAAGATTTGGATGAGGTGGTGAGAGGCATACCGATAGCGGAAAAACTCTTCACTGAGGAGACTTTAATGGGCATATTGGGGCTACCAGTAGCGGGTTTGAAGATGTCCGTGGAGGCTTTGGTTTTGGGAAAAGGAATGGGGGTGGGACGTCTCTCTTGAATTTCGCCAAAGCCTTTGAGTTAGTTATTACTAACTCATATTTCTAGAAGAGGGAAAGTCACTTGATTACCTTATAGAGTGTGGTACCTAAGACTGCAAATTGATTACCTACTTCTCCGAAAGGGTGATAGAAGCCTTTGTAGGAACTGCAAAGTTATTCAGAGTGAAAATGTTTTCACTTAACATAGGCTTCTAGTGATGGATTTAGAGATCAAGAGAGAAAAGAGGAGGAAGGTTGTTTACGCCCAACCGAGGATTAGATGGGGATGCCTGACCCTTTCCCTTCCTCGTGAGATGGAAGAAAAGTTGAGAAACTTAGAAGACGCCCGCAAAGTGACCTTTGGTGGACGTCAGGGCGATTGGTGGTGGAAAGATGAAATTTAAGGCAAAGTGAAAGATAAAAAGATGGCCTATACGAAGTGGTTGGAATGTAGGGATGAGAATGAAAAGCAATGACTTAAGGAGATCTATAAGACGGTTAAGTCAGAAGCAAAGATGGCGGTGACGAGTGCTAAGACAGTAGCGTTTGAGCGCCTATATAAGGAGCTAAGTGATAAAGGTGGGGACAAGAGAAAGTATAGGCTTGCTAAAGTGAGAGAAAGGAAAGTTTGCGACTTGGACCAAGTGAAGTGCATCAAGGATGAGGAGGGTGAAGTGTTGGTGGATGAGACTTCCATTAAACTAAGGTGGCAAGCTTACTTTCATAAGCTCTGAAACGAAAAAAGAGATAGAGACTCAAGATATTTTCCTATTGAAATGGGACTTCAACAAGGATCTGTGTTGTGTTGAGCCCTTTTCTGTTTGCTTTGGTGATGGATGAGTTGACGCGATCTATCCAGGAGGAGGTTCCATGGTGTATGCTGTTTGTAGATGACATACTATTGATTGATGAGACCCGAACTAAAGTAAATGCTAGGTTGAAGGTTTGGAGACACGCCTTGAAGTCCAAAGGATTCAAGCTGAGCAGGACCAAAACAGAATTCTTGGAGTGCAAATTCAGTGTCGCGGGGGATGAAGCAGACATTGATGTGAGGCTAGCCAGTCACCCTATCCCCAAGAGGGAAAGCTTTAAGTATCTAGGGTCCATCATCCAGAGTAGTGGCAATATCGACGATGATGTCACATAGTGTATTGGGGCAGCATGGACAAAGTGGAGGCTTGCCTCAGGAGTATTGTGTGATAAGAAGATACCACCTAAACTCAAACGTAAGTTTTACAAAATGGTGATTCGACCATCTTTGTCGTATGGGGTGGAGTGTTGGCCAAACAAGAATGCACATGTCCAGAAGATACAGGTCGCAAAGATGAGGATGTTGAGATGGATATGTGGTCATATCAGGAGGGACAAGATTAGGAATGAGACCATTCGGGAGAAGCTAGAGGTGGACCCTGTAGCTCACAAGATGAGGGAAGCGAGATTGTGATGGTTTGGACATATGCAGAGATGGAGTACTGATGCTCCTGTTAGGAGGTGCGAGAGGCTGGATTTGGGAGATACACGGAGGGGTGGAGGTAGACTGAAGAAGTATTTGGGGGTGGTGATCAGACAAAATATGATGAAACCTGGTCTCACCGAGGACATGACCCTAGATAGGAAGGAGTGGAGGTCACGAATTAGAGTAACGGACTAATAGATTGGTAGGTTGTTGTTTGACCGTGGGGTATAGTAGGGTGGTAGTAGTAGTAGTCTAGTGTTGTGTTTGTCTGCCTTATGTATAGTTATTATCTCGTATTTACTTTCTATCATGTATTTTTCTTTATTAATTGCGTCATTGTATTCACTTTCTCCTTCTTTTCCTTTTTGTTTTCCATATCTAGCTTATTCTGCATATGGATTTTTGTGACGAGGGTTCCGAGGAGACAACCTCTCTACCTCTATGAGGTAGTGGTAAGGTATGCATACATTATACCCTCCCCAGACCTCACTTGTGGGATTCCACTAGGTATGTTGTTATTGTTGGATGTTATTATGGTGGAAACTGGAATGCCCACCAAGTCCAAATGCAAACTTTCTTTTGATTGAAGTTTTTAACAATGCGAAAGATTGTATTTCTTTCAAACTTGTTTGTTGGAATTTTCGAATATCTTCTATTATATGGGCTATGTCACCCATGTGTTGGACTGCTGGTTCTTGTTTTTTACTCTTGTTGATGCCTAATAGTCTTGTTTTCTTAGCTTTTTGCTGCATTCTGAAGTATCATCCATTTTCCTCTAAAAGCTAAATGCTTTTTCTCACTTTTGTAGTTTTGCTTTTGGATAGTCAATTATTGATTAATGTCTCATATCTGTGTTACTTCCCAGTCGATGTCTACTCTCCCTGATATATATTGACTAGTTTAGTAGCTATGTAACTTAATAGTTTGGACATGGAGAACTAGTAATAGTAGTGTACCCTTGTATGTAACCAATTATTCCCCGGTGATTGTTTTGGTAGGCTTTTTCCACAGTTAGCAATGCGCCTAGAATGAGGACAACATATATAGTTTAGAGTCATCATTTAGTAGATACAAAGGCCACAAACAACCTAGGCTCAATCTCTGTTGAAGAATCAGCGACTCATTTTCTTCTTTCCTAATTTTTTTTCTTTACAGCTTGTTTGAATGGTGGTTTTCTATGGTAAGGCATGGTATAGTTAGCAAGAGAACCACGTTTGTTTCGATTGTTTCTTGAACTACATGATATGGTTTGGTTTCATAGATTTGTAACTAAGAAACTTTTCACTTTTTGAAACCACCAATTTACCGATACCCTATTGTTTACTTATTTTCTTCCCAATTATATCCCTTAATATTAAATAATTTTAATTTAAATAATTCTAATTTACCCTTTATTCTTTATTAAACTTTACCCTAATATATATGTTGCTTTCACAGTCCTGTTACTCATTCAACCATTCTCCTCTGCATCAACTTTTGAATATGTAGTATATGTTTTTTTTTTATCTCTTATTTCACATAAAATAAGGTTACTTCATCTTTGGGCTATAAGTTTATGTAATTGGCTACTATTGTTATTATTACTTTTAAATTTTTAAAAAAAGTTAAAAAGTATTGACAAAATTTAATGTTTATGATAATTAAGGGCATTTTCGTCAATCATGACACAATATCATACAATACAATATAGTTTATTCAAATATTGTACTGTACTGTATAGTATAGTACCATATCATACAATACAATACCGTACATTATGAAATCATGGGAAACCACCATCTAAACAAAGGGGTTAGTGATTTGGACTGCTGTTGCTCCATTTAACTGAAAACAGCCTAGACAGTAGACTCGGTCTCTGTTTAAGAATTGGAGTTTAAGCATGTTTCAAACTTGTAGATTCTAAAAATGGAGTTTTGCTACTAACGCATATTGCTTCACTCATAAACATTACAATCTGCCATCATTTTTTGACTTCCACTTCCTTCATGCTTTAAATTGCTACAAATTGTGCCATCTTGATTTTTTTTTCCTTTGAAGTGGTTAAATCATAAATTGTTTTCTTTCATTTGAAAGCAGGAAAACATCCAACAATCATATCATAGTTAACTTATTCAAACGTGAGCCTACTGCCAAGTCACTTGAGAGTTGAGAGAATAAGTACTTTAAAATTTTAATTTTAGAACGTCCTAAAAGTCAGTAAATCACATTGAAAAATATTTTTTTAAAAAAAACTGATCCAATTCTAAAAATTTATGACCCAAAAAAAGGGTCCAAAATGATATTCAAACCGAAAAACCAAATCGAAATAAACTGAACCGAAATTGCAAAAGCTTAACTAAACCGAATTTATTTCAGTGCTATTTCGATTAACATTTTCATCAAACAAAAATCTGAAAAATCAAAGACAATTTTGCAAACTGAACCGAACGAACCAAATGCCCAACCCTATATCCAAGTAGGCCTTAGCAGTGTTAGGCTTCTCTTCCCATCCTTTGGCCATAAGATAGGCCCCCGACCTCTTCTCTCGATTGTGGCCGTTGGCTCAAGTGGAGTTTGAGAATGTTGGTTTGTGGCTAACTCAAAATGGTGTATGTCATGTGGATTCACTATGTTGCAAGTTATAAGAAAATAGGGTTATGTCTAAGAGCTTTGCCAAATTCTTTGATGCATGCTCACATAATGCCTCAAGTAGCACTACAATAAGGCATTGACCCGCTCCATTTGTCCACCCAAAACTTCCAAGTGAAGTGGGTGTCTGATCACCAATAGTATGCCATGGTAAGCCCCAATATTTCATCACATTCTTAAAGAATAACTTGGTTGTGGAACATGGTGAGGTGGCCATGAAAGTAGCATACTAGGAAAATCTCTCCACAGCCGCTATGATTGTGCCATAACCATCGGACTCCGATAGACAAGTGATAAACTACATAGTCACGTCCCATGAACACTCCTCAACCGACAAGGGTTTCAAATGTCCTCCATATTACCTTTGCTCATCCTTTTCCTCTTGGCACACAAGACAAGTTTGCACATAACACTCTATATCCTCTTGCATGCACAATCACTAGTAGACCGACTCAACCAAGGACCTAGTGCGATGTTAACTTGGATGACCTCCCCACACGGCAGCATGGATATCCTTCATAATACAACAACAACAACAACATACCCAGTGAAATCCCATAAGTGGGGTTTGGAGAGGGTAAAATGTATGTAGACCTTACCACTACCTCTTATAGATATGGATATAGATATCCTTCATACTACGCTGCCAATTTCTCCAAACATCGGCGCCATGCAGACTCTCCAACCTATGGTGAGTAATAGACCATCTTCCACTCAAAAGTATCTTGTTTTTCCATCAATGGCTAACTCCATAAGTTACTTGACTGCTAGATGACATGGCATGCTCTTCATTTAGCCTCTTGGATATCACAACTTGTCAAAATGATGACAGCAAGCTTGGCTTTCTATGCAAGGCATCGGCCATGACATTACCCTTGCATGGCTTATACTCCTGCAAATAAACGGATTCGGCAAAAAATCCTACCACCTAGCCTTTTTGTATGAGCTTCTTTCGTGTTTGAAAGTAGCTAGTGACCACATTGTCAATCTTAACCATAAACCTCGACCCAAGTAAGTAATGTCTCCATGTGCGAAGGCAATAGACAATGACAGTCATCTACTTCTCTTGCATCATGTAACACCACTCTATCTCGTTCAATTTGTCGCCCTCGAATGCTACTAAATTCCTATATTGCATAAAAAGACCCCCACCCCCAATGGCAAAGTCAGATGCATTTGTATGCACCTCAAATGTTAAAGTCGGGGGACACCAGATTGACTCCTCTATCATGGTTACCTTGTCTTCATATGCCTTTTCATAGTTGTCCCTCAAAGCCAATGATTCGTTCTTCATAAGCAACTTGATCAATGATGTTGCCTTGGTAGACACTTATTAATTAATGATAGTGGTTAAAAAGACTATGATCTTAATTCGATTACCTTGGTCGGCGCTTCCTATTCTAGGATAGTCCGTACCTTAGCTCCATCCATATGTAGCTCACCATTACTAATGATATGACCCAAGAAGTGCACCTTTAATTGTGCAAACTCACACTTGTCCCTCTTGATATATAGCACGTTCTCCTACAAGACTTGGGAAACTTCTCTTTAAGTGTTCCACTTGCATCTCTAAGGTGCTTTTGTCAAGGTAGGATGAAAGATCTTGTTCATCAGGATGCGAAATGTAGTTACTGCATTGGCCAAACCAAAAGGCATCACCAACCACTCAAAGGTTCTTTACCTTGTTACACAAAGGCATCCCCTTCTACAATTTGAACCTAGTAATAATTCTTGGGAAGATCCACCCACTAAAATACTTGGTTTGTCCAAGCCAATCAAATAAGTCAAAGAAAAGCAGGATTTGGTACTTGTTCTAAAAGATGAGCTTATTAAGTGCTCGATAGTCTATGCATAAGCACATGAATCCATCCTTCTTTTGAAACAACATTGGAGCGCTAAAAGTGCCTTTGATGGGTGAATGTAACCAGCATCCCAAACTCTTTAAATTGCTTCCTAAGCTCCTACAACTCTGATGGTGCCATGAGATAAAAAGCTAATATGGATGGCTTAGCCCCTGGATCTAACTCAATCTTGTGATCCACTTTAGGGGTAGGAGGCAAGTTCTTAGGTAGCTTGTCGAGCATAACATCTTTGGTCTCTTTGAGTACTTCTCTATGCAAGGTGACATTGTCTCTTGGGAACCCTTGTCTTCCTCTAAACTTGTACTGGTTGCAATGGACGTCCTTCCCCCCACCCTTTTGAGCCCCTTTACAAGTTGCATAGCTAATTGTTGTGCAAGGCTACATCCTTACCACATAGTCATTATGGGCACCATGCAAGATTCTTCTCTCTCCACGACCAAGAGATGTTGGAGGTAGGGACCGATCATAGCACGACACTATCTAAAGAACTCTTGCCCCATAATAATATCAAAGATATCCATAACAATGATGGTAAAGTTTGCCATAGCTTTCTAATCGCTCAATTTAACACTAACATCAGTGGCTACACAACGAGCATCTTGTGCCTCGATATTCACAGTCTTGACGCTAGAGTTAGTTGGGGCAAAGAACTCTAGTCTCTTTGTTGCGACCTCGATCAAAATTGTGAGTTGCTCCTTTGTCCATCATTGCATGAGCGGGCTTGTTGTTGAAGGTAAGGTCCACATATTGGTTGCTATTCTCATCGGGTTGGATAGCTTGCTTCTTGATAGTACCATATAATCTTTTGTACTCGAACTCTCTCCTTGCATCTACTTCTTCTACTCGAGCACCATGGCAATAAGATTTTTTAAGTTGAGACAATTCTTGAAGACACGAGGCCTTTGCATGTATAACATCCCTTCTTTTTAGACTGTGCTTTCTTCTTTTTAGCCACTTGACTTTTTGAAATCCGACTTATGTGCATCTCGAGTCTTAGAGTGTTGTTGGCAGGTTTCGTTGGTTTTTCCAAGACATACCCCAACTTTGACATTGCTACCTTTTGAGTCATTGCAATTGCCTTTGTCATACCTATCGTGTTTGAAATCCATCAAAGACTTAGCCTCCACAATGGTTTGGTCTAAGTCAGTGACTTGTTGGCATTGCAACTCCTGCTTATCCAAGTCTGCAACTCGTCCATGATGTAGAACAACAAGCCATTGGTAGTGAGATTGGAAATTTGAAGCATAAGAGTGGTTTACTCCTTGACATAGTCATGTACGCTCCCTCTCTAGTTCAACTCCCTAAGTTTGTGCCTTGCCTTGTGAAAGACATTATTTGGGAAGAATTGTTGCTTGAAGTCGTGTATGCTCCCTATCTATTGCAACCCTTTACCTCCCTTATATGAGCCTTTGAACTGTGGACCCTTAAGGGAGGATTCTAAAACTAATTCACCAAATTTCCACTCATGCGAGGCTTGCCGGAGCTATTTTTCCGATTGGAAGCATCCACCAAAGAGTTAGCCTCAGTCACCAGTAGCCTGCAAACCTCCCCCGGTGCTTTGATTTGCAATAGATTTTATTCCTTGTGGGACTACTAGCAACCCTTTTGTGCAGCTTCACGGAGAGTTCCATTATTGGCCACTTTCTAGTGCCGAGAGGAACTTCTTTTTGCATCTGCAGACCACTGTTCGTTGCCTGCCAGTTCGATCTGGCTACTTTAGTACTTTTATCTCTTCCTGACCCTTTAGTGAACCAGCCAAACGGATTCATTCAACCAGGGAAAATATCTTTTTCCCTTTTCTCCTAGAGTTCTGAATTTGAAATACCTCTGACATCGACCTTGTTACCGGCTTAAACACCATCTTTTCTAGTAATGATCTCCTGGAAGCTGTCTTTTCCTCCTCATATTGCACCTTTTCACACTCTCAATTTAACCAGGGGTAAAAATGTTTTTACGCCTTTTCTCCTCCAGATCTAAATTCAAAATCCCCCTTGATTTCAACCTCTTCCTAGTTGTCACAGGCTTAAACATCATAATTTCCAGTAACAATCTCCTGGAAGAATTCTTTTCCTCTTCACTTTGCCACTCTTTCACCCTCTCAATACCCCACCACCACAACAAAGGATACGAGCACAGTAGCACAATTAATGCTAAGGAGGTTCTTATTAGACACGAATGGAAGGGCTTCCTTGTGTGTAAGCCTGGCAATGTTATCAAAACCGGAACAAAGTTTTCCGGAACCAGCACCATTTCATAGAGATTTGGCCGGGTTTGGAACGGAACCGGTACAAGACATAATGGTAATTTTTGCTACTTTTGTCCCAATCCAGTACGTTCAGGGACCAGACCCGATAACTTTCCCCCTTTAATTATTTTCTTGAAAAAATTTTAATTATTTATAATTGAAAAAATATCAAAATATATAACTTATTTAATCTTTCTTTTAAAAGTATAACTTTTAGACTTTTTTAACTAGCGGGTTTGAAGATGTTCATTGAGGCTTTGGGTTTGAGGATAGGAATGGAGGCGGGATGTCTCTCTTGGATATTGCTAAAGCCTTTGAGTTAGTTATTGCTAACTCCTGTTTCCCGAAAAGAGAAAACTACTTGATCACCTTCCGTAGTACGGTAGCTAAGACTCAGATAGATTACTTGCTTCTGCGGAAGGGCGATAGAAGTCTATGTAAGGATTGCAAGGTTATTCCGAGTGAAAACATTTCCACTCAACATAAGCTTCTAGTGATGGTGTTGGTTTTTTTAAGAGGAATGGGGCAACAAAAAGGGGTTAAAAAGTTTCTCTATGAATTGAAATTTCAATGGCTTTCAATAATTTTATTAAGCATTAAGGGGCTTTAAATAGACAACATAAAATAAAAATCAGCATAATTTGAAATTCAAACTAACCTAAAATATCTCAACAACTTAACTAAAATTCAAAATTCAAATTCATCTTAAACTAAATAATTTATTTTGCTAAAAGCTACTGTAGTAACTAAAAGCAAATTTCAACACTCCTCCTTTGTTTTAGTTACTGCAATTTAAAGAAGTTACTCCTCCTCAATTTCTGCTGCTCTTGCTTGAAGATTGTTTTTATGCTTGCACACTTTTGTAACATGACCTGCTTGCTTGCAATTTCCACATATTGCATCAGGTCTCCACCAACAAAACTTTTCCAAGTGTGTTTTTCTTTTGCAGTGTTTGCAAAGAGGATACTTGTTTTTTTCTTTTCTGTTTTGTGCATAAAGAGCACCCTCAATAACACTGTCTTGTCTAAAAACTCTTCTTTGCTCTTGTGCTTGAAGTGAACTTATCTTCAACAGATATAGTAGAGAGATCTCTTTACTCTTCCAAAGATGAAATTTTAGATTCAAATCACTCTGGAATTGTCACAAGAAATTTTTCTACTATTCTGTCATCTTTGAAATCCTCGCCAAGCAACCTCATTTTATTAACAATCAAAGATATCTTGTCAGAATAGTTAACAATAGTTTCATTCTCTTGCATCCTAAGAGATTCAAAACCTCTTTTCAAATTCAAAATTTGCATTTGTCTGACTCGATCACTTCCCTGGTATTCTTTTTTCAATTTTTCCCAAGCTTCTTTGTTGTCTCACAAGCAATGATTTTAGAAAAAATTAAATCCGCAATTAAATTTTGAATTACAGTTTTGGCTTTGAATTTTTTGGTTTTTTCATCCGAATGGCAAGTTCCTTCATACTAGTCTTATTAAGTTGATTTGACAAATTGGTTAGCTTTTGGCCCTTGATTATCGATTTGATTATTTCTTCCTATTAAATTATTCTTGATTGTTGATGTCGTCCGTTGTTAGATTGTGACTTAATGAATGTGATAAGGTCAAGTAGTTCGCATAGAGACTAGCAATAGTCTCTAAGTGCTAGTCTTGCCAAGGGTACCCTCTCGGGGCATGACAAACTTGGTATCAGAGCATAGAGTTCAAGAGTCCTAGGGAGTCTATGAAGCCATGTCTAGTAGAGTCTTGTTTATGCGCATGCGTGCAACACACTTTATAAGCAAGGGGCTATGACATTAGGAATGCTTATACTTCTTTTGTATTTTGAGTTCATGCGTTAGAGTTTAACTATATTAATGTACCTATTTGATTCGTGCATTACACATTTGGAGATAATGCCTCCTAAGCGTACCACCACCCAAAAAGACACTTCAGCTAGCAACACTGAGTATCCCCCACCGGAGATACCTACTCAGATGGTGACGAGAGGCCGAGTTCGACCTGCTAGAGCCGCTGGGGCTCCCCAGACACCTACCACTTCGCCTGTTCTTAATGTAGAGGCTGATTTTAGAGGAGCTATCACTATGCTCACCGTAGCCGCCAAGAGTGGAAATTGGAGTTCATAGGCTCCTAGTTCTAGCTCCCAAGAGCCGACTATTGCAGTCGGGCTTCGGGATTTTTCGAGGATGAAACCACTAGTCTTCACAGGGTCAAAGGTTGAGGAAGACCCCTAGAACTTCATTGATGAGAAGTGGAAGGTTCTAAAAACTAGGATGAATGTGACTAAGATTGAGGGATTTGAACTTGCCTCCTATCAGCTTAAGGATATGGCGAACATTTCGTACACCAATGGGAAGAGGGTCGAGGTGAGGATGCTGAGCCTGCCATGTGGAGTGTAAATTTGAGAATGTCTTCACTGATCATTTCTTTCCCTAGGAGTTGAGGGAGGCAAAAATTGAAGGGTTCATGAACTTGAAGTAGGAGGGGTTGACTGTCAAAGAATATAACCTCAAGTTCATCCAGCTAGCTATCCAAGTATATGCTCCAGAAATGGTCCAGGACATGAGGGCAAGAAGGAAGTTCATATCCGACTTGGACAAACATGTGAAAGAGTGCAAGGCTGTTTATTCCAGGTATGGACATCTCTAGACTTATGGTTTATGGGCAACAAGTCGAGGAAGACAAAAAGAGAGAGGGAGGAGAACATAAGTAACAGGGCCAAGTCAATCGAGCATGAGCCTAGCCAGCATAAGCAGAGTAAGGGGGATAGGTCCTTCTTCCAGAAGAGTTCTTCGAGTTATGCACCATCCTCAACGAGTGCACCAGCTCCACATAATAGGTATGATTAGAGGCCACAAGATTACTAGAATCCACAAGGTCAGGGTTCCAAATCTCAGGGAAGTGTGGCCTATGGTTCACAAGAAAAGCCACCTTGTGGGAAATATGGTAAGTTACATCTGGGAGACTACAGGGAAGGATATAATGAGTACTACAAGTGCGGGTAGACGGGCCATGTACAGAGGGAGTGTCCGACGTGGAGATAGAATGAGAGAGGTAGCAAGGCCTAGTCTTCTGCTACTGCACCACCAGCGAGGGATAATCATAGAAGTGGGGGTACAAACTGTTTGTATGCGATGAGCGATCGGCAGGATCAAGAAACTGCACCAGATGTTGTCACCAATATGCTTGAGTCTTTACCTTTGATGTTATGCATTGCTTGATCCGGGTGCCACTCTATCTTTTGTGACTCCCTATGTGGCTAGTAGATTTGAGATTCTTCCCAAGTGTTTGCTTGAACCTTTTGTTATTTCCACCCCTATTGGTGAGTCTATCCTAGCTTAAAGGGTCTATAAAGATTGTGTAGTATCCATCCATCATAGGGATACATTTGCTGATTTGATAGAGTTGGAGATAATTGACTTTGATGTGATCCTCAGCATGGATTGGCTTCACGCCTGCTATGCCTTCATTGATTATAGGACCTGAACTGTTAAATTTCAATTTTCGAGCAAACCAATCCAAGAGTGGAAGGAAAATTCTATTGCACCTGAACATAAGTTTATTTCCTACCTTAGAGCCAAAAAGCTAATTTATAAAGGATGTATTTATAACCTCGTACGAGTTAAGACTGATATGTTAAAACTCTTACTCTTGAGTCAGTCCCAATTGTAAATGAGTTCCATGAAGTGTTTTCCGAGGATCTGCCTGGAATCTCTCCTGATAGGAAAATTGACTTTGGGATTGATATTCTCCCTGATACTCACCCTATCTCTATTCCACCTTATAGAATAGCCCTTACTAAGTTGAAAGAATTGAAGGAGCAACTGAAAGATTTGCTAAATAAGGTCTTCACTCAACCGAGTGCGCCTCTCCATGAGGCACTCCTATCCTATTCTTGCGAAAGAAGGATGGTTCCCTCAGAATGTGTAGTGATTATCGCCAGTTGAATAAAGTGACAACCAAGAATATGTATCCCCTTCCAAGGATAGATAACTTATTTGACGAACTTCAGGGTGCCATTGTTTTCTCCAAGATAGACCTGAGATTAAGCTATCACCAGTTGAAAGTGAAAGAATGTGAAATCCCGAAGATGGCTTTTCGAACTTGATATGGTCATTTCGAGTTTTTGTTAATGTCCTTTGGGTTGACAAATCCACTTGTAGCCTTCATGACTTTGATGAACAGAGTATTCAGATAGTACCTTGATATGTTCGTATTATTTTTATTGATGACATTTTAGTGTATTCTAGACATGAGGAGGAGCACGCCGATCACCTCAGAATTATTCTTCAAGACTCTCAAAGATAAGGTGTTGTATGCTAAGTTTTCAAAGTGTGAGTTTTGGCTCAAGTCTGTGATTTTTCTAGGCCATATTGTCTCAGGTGATAGTCTTCGAGTGGACACTCAAAAGATTGAGACGATTAAGAATTAGGCCAGACCAACATTTCCAATCGACATAAGGAGCTTCTTGGGTTTAGCAGGCTACTACCGCAGATGTGTTGAAGGATTTTATTCCATATCCTCACCATTGATTAGAGTTGCTCAAGGACTATGACATGAGTATTCTCTACCACCCAGGTAAAGCTGACGTTGTTGCTGATGCTCTTAGTAGGTTGTCTATGGGTTGCACTTCCCATGTCGAGGAAGGAAAGAAGGAATTGGTGAAAGAAGTACATAGATTGGCCCGATTGGGAGTTCAACTTGAAGATTCTAATGAAGGTGGAGTTAATGTTCAGAATGGGTTGTTGCGTCTCTGATGGCAGAGGTGAAAGAAAAGTAAGACCAAGATCCTGTCCTACTTCAGTTGAAGGAAGTTGTTCATAAACAAAAGGTAATGGTTTTCTCCAAAGGGGGAGATGGTGCGTTGAGATGCCAGAGTAGATAGTGTGTTTCGAATGTTGATGGTGTTTGAGATAGAATTATGGATGAAGCTCATAGTTCTAGGTATTCTATTCATCCAGGCTCTATCATGATATACTATGACTTGAGAGAAGTTTACTAGTAGAGTGGAATGAAGATAGATATTGCTAAATTTGTCTCAAAGTGCCCAAATTGTCAACAGGTTAAAGTTGAGCACCAAAGGCCATGTGGATTGGCTCAATATTTTGAGATTCCTAAATGAAAGTGGGAGATGATCAATATCGATTTCATTACAGGCTTGTCGAGGTCTCAAAAGCAACATGATTTGATATGGGTGATTATGGATAGGATAACCAAATCAACCCACTTCTTGGTAGTTAAGACTACTGACATTGTAGAGAGTTATGCTCAATCGTATATTCAGGAGATTGCTAGATTGTATGGAGTTCCCTTGATGTCTATCAACTCAAATAGAGTATCTCAATTCACATCCCAATTTTGGAGATCTTTTCAGAAAGAACTGGATTCAAAGGTGAATCTTAGTACAACCTTCCATCTCCCAATAGATGGCCAAGCAGAGCACACCATTCAAACCTTGGAGGACATGTTGAGAACCTGTGTCCTTGATTTCAAAAGTAATTGGGATGATTATTTACCTATTATTGAATTTGCATAATTTGCATATAATAATAGTTATCATGCAAGTATTTAAATAGCTCCCTATGAAGCTTTGTATAGGAAGAGATGTAGATCACCAATTAGGTGGTTTGAAGTTGGTGAAGCTGAATTGGTCGGACCTGATCTTGTTCATCAATATATAGAGAAGATGGAGGTTATTAGAGAGAGGTTAAAGACTACACGAAGCCGCCAGAAATCTTATATTAATGTGAGAAAAAGAGATTTAGAGTTTGAAGTAGATGATTGGGTATATTTGATGGTGTCGCCCATGAAGGCTGTCATGCGATTTGGGAAGAAAGGAAAGATGAGTCCCCGATACACTGTGAGGAGGGTATGAAATGTCGCTTATGAGTTAGACTTGCCTTCCAATTTAGCCACTATTCATCTGGTGTTCCATGTCTCAATGCTGAAGAAACGTCTGGGAGATCCTTCACCGGTAATCCCTATTGATAGTATTGGAGTAAAAGAGAGACTATCCTATGAGGAGATTCCAATCCAAATTCTTGATCGCCAGGTTCGCAAGTTGAGAACCAAAGAGATTGCCTTGGTCAAAGTCTTATGGAGGAATCAATTTGTTGAGGAAGCCACATGAGAAGCTAAAGAAGATATGAAATCTAAATAATCACATCTATTCGTGCCAAATGATGAGAATGTTGAAGGTAAATGTCCTTACCCTTGATGTGAATTGATTTGTCTATTCTTGAGTTGATTGTTGATCGTCTAGAGAGTTTGATTAGTTGAGTGGTTGATTGAATGGGTCTTGATTGTTATTCGTGCCTCAGTCCCTCTCTAGTTACTCTTCATTTAAGGACGAATGATCCCAAGGGAGAGATATTGTAACACCTTGGCAATTTCTAAACTAAGATTCGAACTTTCCTCTTATGTGTATAGGATTATATCAATGATTCTAAACCTTGAATGCAGGTCTTAAAACATATTTTATAGTGGGATGATAGAGTTAAAATGAATAAAGGTCACAAAGATCCTTTAAAATAAAACTGAGATGAAACTTTTCTTACCGATTGAGTTTCGATATGAAATTCTATGAAATTAGGGGGATCCAATAACTTCAAAGTTGTGAATGTATGTTAAGGTCCTTTCCTAAGTATTTGAAGAGTGTTAGAAGTGTTTTGAGGTCATAAGGGACACCCAAAGTCAAGTCAAGTTCAAAACATTTCCATCGGCTAAATTCTGGTATGAGTTCATTGGGTCAACTTCAAATGATCATATCTCTCAGCACATAATGTGTTAGGTGACACATAATATATTAAATTAAAGATCTGAATTAGCTTTAGAACACATCCAACTTCACCTTAATCGAAGTTTGGAGTAAAAAGTTATAACTGTTTTACTAAAACATGTCCAGATTGTCAAATTCAATAATTTGCCGAATGCATTCGGCAATTCGCCAAATTTGACTAGCCGAAATGTTCTGAGAAAGCTCTAAAATTGTAAAAAGAAAAAAAGGGCAACCAAGGGTCCCCATTTGACGTACCACCGAATATTTCGGCAATGGAGCCCCTAGAATGCCATTTTGGCAGAGGAAACTCTTCAAAAGGTCAGTTTTTCCTATTTTGGTGATTATTTGAGTTCTCCAAAATGTTATTTTTGAACTTTTACCCTTAATTAACTTCCCTAAGCCTATAATATAGCCTAATAACCTCCCATGAACACATAAATCCCTGAATATATCAAAACTTTTCACTCAAAGTTCTCCCAAAGTGTAAGCTAGGGTTCTTCATATTCAAGTGTACACCAAGGGTTTCTTCGAGAGATTTTTCTCTTCTAGGTATGTAGGGCTATCTAAATCATGGAAAGAGTTCTTCCATATTCCCCACAAACCAGATTAATTGAATTGTGAATGATTTAGCCTTCCATGAATGCCTTCTTGGGATTTTCCCAAAAATTCTAAAATATTCTTACATGCTATTATATGATTGATAGGTCTCATGATTAAATTTCTGGAATACATGAATTTCATCGTTTACTACATAAACCCCAGCTATATATCTTAAACTGGAATGTCTAGATGCATTGACAGCTATATATCTTAAACTGGAATGTCTAGATGCATTGATTGAGAATAGAAGCATGAATTGTAGTATTTATGAATGTGAATGGCATTGAATACAAATGTAACCTTGATGAGACTAGAATGCCCTTTTGTGTTTTCATAAACTTGAACCCAAATGACTGGATAGAACTGAATATTATCATAAATGCATATTCAAACCACTCTTGAAAAACGTGATTGGGAATTGATTAGATGGTTGTTATGATAGGCCGATAGCTTGATTGTGATGAAACTGATTAACTGAATGAGTCCATAAGAGACTTAGTGATTGGGATTTTGATTGTTTTACGAGCATTAATTCTTGGGAGGAGTATTGAGCACCGAATTGAGTAAAAGTAAGTAACGCTTAAACTCAATAATAATGCCACAAATGTAGGATGTTTGAAAGGGGCCATACCTCTGAAGTCCTTAAAGAGGGTTTGATTTGATTGATTGTGCTCGTCCTTTACCCTAGCAAGGTATTAGATGGGTGGGCAATGACACTGCTTTGTTGTATCATCACCGCCTCATAGGTCATGGTTGTCAAATAACTCCAAAATAGGTCTTGATAGTACTCTGATTGGATTGGATTGGATTCTATATAATTAGTCTCTGTCTAAATCTTACTCTTGCTGTAGACATGACATCTTGATCAAGTTTCTCATTTTCTTGATTTGAGTTATCTGAGTTGATAGTATTCCACCTTGATGCATGTTTCTTCTTGCCAATGGACATACTCGTAAATTCTATGTACTACCGTCCATTAGGGCCTGCATCATTTTATGATGCATTGATGGGTATTAGAGATCATCAACCGACACATCATTGAGGATATATCCCTATTTCAGCTGATTGGTGAGACCTCCTTGCTTTTGGAGAATTTCCACACTATTATCATCTGGATATTAGAGTTTAGATATGTTTTTATTCTATTTTAAAGTAACCATGGACCTGTCATTGGCACCACTTAGTCAAATGGATAGCGATTTCATAAGCTAGGTTGTCGAGTTATGATTGAATTGGAACACCATGTGGGGCACTACTGTTGGTTGCACTAGAAAAGTAGCTACTGAGATACTAGGGGGTTTCAAGAGGGAACTTTGGTTGATGTTATGGTGATTGGTGGTGGAATGGAGAAGTTCAAGGCAAAGTGAAAGCTAAGAAGATTGCCTATACAAAGTGGTTAAAGTGTAGAGATGAGGATGAAAAGCGAAGGCTTAAGTGTCTATAATATGCGCGAAGACAAAAGCGAAGATAGCGCTAAGATAGCAGCGTTTGAGTGCTTGTATATGAAGCTAAGTGATAAAGGTGGGGACAATAGATTGTACAGGCTCGCAAAAGAAAGAGAGGAAAGCTTGCGATTTGGACCAAGTGAGGTGCATTAAGGATGAGGAGGGTGTGGTGTTGGTGAATGAGACTTCCCTTAAGCGGTGACAGGCCTACTTTCATAAACTCTTAAATGAAAAAGGGGATAGAGACATTGAGTTGCGTGAGTTGACACACTCCGATAGTCATCGAGATTTTAGTTATTGCAGGTGTTTCAAAGCCGAGGAGATTCAACGTGCTATTAGTAGGATGAATAAAAGGAGATATGATCAAACCCAATGAGATTCTGGTGGATTTTTGGAAGAGCATGGTCAAAAATGGTATGGAGTAGTTGACTATGTTCTTCAATGTTATTATGAAGACTACTAAGAGGCCCGATGAATGGAAGAGGAGTGCAATAGTTCCATTGTACAAGAACAAGGGTTCCATTGTACAAGAACAAGGGTAATATCCAAAATTGTAACAATTACTGGGAGAGAGTGGTAGAGATGAGGGTGAGAAAAGGAGTGTCCATTTAAGAGAATTAGTTCAAATTTATGTCGGGGCGATTAACTTCCGAAGCAGTTCATCTAGAGAAGGACCTTTATATAGTATTCATTGATCTAGAGAAGGCTTATGAAAAAGTTTCGAGGAAAGCCCTATGGAGGTTTATAGAGGCGAAAGGTGTTTCAATGGTGTATATTAGGGTGATTAAGGACATATACGACAGGGCCAAAACTCAGGTAAGAACGGTGGGAGAAGACTCAGAGTATTTTCCTGTTAAGATAGACTTCATGAAAGATTTGTGTTGAGCCCTTTTCATTTTTCCTTATTTATAGATGAGCTGACAAGGTCTATTCAGGAGGAGGTCCATGGTATATGCTCTTTGCGGATGACATAGTACTGAGTGATGAGACTTGGGCTAAAGTTAATGATAGATTGGAGGTTTGGAGACATACTTAAAATCCAAAGGGTTCAAACTAAGCAGGAGCAAAACATAATATTTAGAGTGCAAATTCAGTATTTGCGAGGGATTAAGCAGACATTGAAGTGAAGCTTCCCACTCAATCTAATCCCAAGAGAGAAAACTTTAAATATCTTGGGTCCATCATCCAGAATAGTAGCGATATCAGCGATGAGGTCACATATCGTATTGAGACAGCATGGACAAAATAGAGGCTTGCCCTGGAGTATTGTGTGATAAGAAGATATCACCTAAACTTAAAGGTAAATTTTATAGAATAGTGGTTAAATTGTCTTTGCTATAAGGGGTGGAGTGTTGGTCAATTCATAAACTCACATGTTTAGAAGATGCAGGTTGCGAAGATGAGGATGTTGAGATGGATGTGTGGACATACCGGGGGGATAAGATTAGGAATGAGATCATTCGAGGGAAGTTAGGGGTGGCCTTTATGGCATATAAAATGAGAGAAGCGAGATTGTGATGGTTTGGACATATGAAGAGAAGAGGTGCCGACACTCCTGTTAGAAAGTGCGGGAGGTTAGATTTAGGGGTTACACGGATGGTAGAAGTAGAGTAAAAAGGTATTGGGGGAGGTGATTGACAGGATATGGCACAGCTTTGTATCACCGAGGACATGACCTTAGATCGAAAGGAGTGGTAGTCGCGCATTAGGGCAAAAAGTTAGATAGCTATTAAGGGTAGGATGATGTCTAGCCTTGGGATATAGTAGGTTAGTAGAGATAGCCGTGTTTTTTTATATATCCGTTGTTATTTTCTGTCAGTTATTTTTGTTATTTTGATTGTCTTTATAAATTGTCATTTGCTTCCACTCTAGTTGTTTGGTTTCATATCTAGCATTTTATGCTTTTGGAGATGATAGTTTTTTAGATGAGGGTTTCTCGAAACAACCTCTCTAACTCTATGAGGTAGTGGTAAGGTCTGCGTATATTTTATCCTCCGCAAACCCCACTTTATTCAATTGATTTGATAGATCGGTTGGCCTTTGACCCTTGATTATCTATTTGGTTATTTCTTCCTATTAAGTTATTTTTTATAGTTGATGTCTTCCACTGTTAGATTGTGACTGAATGAATGTGATGAGGCCAAATGGTTCGCTTGGGGACTAGCAATAGTCTTTGAGTACCGGCCACGCAAGGTTACCCTCCCAGGGCGTGACATCAAAGACTTAGAGAGTCCATTAAGTCAATGATTGAAAAATCATAAAAATATTTTTCTCTATTCCTCAAAAAAAAAAATTAACTACTCGTTTATTAAATCCAACTTACAAAGAAGTAGGTGCATCACGAATGTTTGGAAAGAATATTTAAATTAGGATATTCAAGAAGATGAATCATCAGTTAAAAATAGCATAAATTGAAGCTAAAAAGTTATATGACTTGTATAATTTTGATAGAGTAAATGAAGTACTACGTAATGAAGAACCTGAAACTTTTAAGTGTAGACATAAAAGTAATAGTGATGATATGCCAGAAGTTATCTTGATCTTACTCCTAATGAAAATAATAATTTTGATTAATACATTTATCAACGAACGAAAAGTATAGGATGCACAAGGCAACGATGAACACAAACCTCAACTTTTAGAAAGGTGGAAGACTCACGGCAAGATATTTCCAAAAGTTCAACGAATGGTTCGAGATATGCTAGATATTCAAGCATCTTCAATAGCTTCAAAAGACATTTTTAGTGCAGCAAGATTTCAAATTAGAGAGTATAAGACTTTATCAGCATTAGATAGATTGTAGAAATCATCAGTATTACTTAAAGATTGGATCAATGTTGAGCAAAGGAGTTATGGGTGTTCAACTTTACCTACCAAATTTGAATATGACATAGATAATATTTTGGTAGATTATAATGAAAACGATATAGATTCATTGGAGGAACAAGTACTGCAACCACTTCTAGAATACGTTAGGTCGTTACCAAAGAGTTGTTAGAAGATCTAAGACAAGACTATTTTCAAGGTTACAAATATTAGTATGATAAGTCGAGGCCTATTCAAACATAACCCTTCCTAAAAAGTGGTTGCGTAGTTAGGTTCTATTCTAATATGTGTAAATACCAATTGTAATATTTAATTCTTCTATGAATAAAATTATAAGCTATTTGCCTTGAGTTTTTTAAATTATTGTCTTTAATTTAACATGAGTCTTTTCTATACATTTCAATTTTCGAATATTTCAAACTTAAGTTACAATTTGAAATTAAAAGATTTTGAAAATTAAAATATAGTTTAAGAAGTTTCAAACTTAAATAAGTCAGTTGTAGTTCGGAAATTTTAAATTTAAACTTTTAAGACTTGAGAGTTTGAAATTTAAACTTTAATCGTTTAAAATTGAAAATTTGACATTTAAACATTTAAAAAAGTCTAAAAGTTATATTTGTAAATAAAAAATTTAAATCACTTACATATTTTAAAACTTTTTTCAATTATAAAAAATTTAATTTTAATTAAATAATTTTAAAAAATAAATAAATATAAGGGGGATTTCCGGGATACCGATCCGATCCCGATATGTATCAAACCGACAGGGAAGTAGCGAAAATTACCAGTACAACCGGTACTGAGAGATTGTTTATGCACTAATTTTCTTTCATTAATTTAAAAGAGAAAAAGTAATGAGTTTATAAGTTGAGTTGGTTTTCTTATCTAATTAGATTAGTCTTTTGAATTGAACTCTTCCATTTATAAATTGTTACATAATGAGAAAGTAAAAGTGGAGTAATTTCCAGAGTACTGGTCCGATCCGAGACGGAAGTAGCGAAAATTACCATTACAACTGGTACTGATTTCATCCCAGACCTAGCCGAATATCTATAAAACGGTGTCGTTTCCGATACCATTGCCAGAGGCTTACGTCAACAGCCACCTAAATGCAAACACAGTGCTGCATCAGCAGTTAGATGCTCAGTCCAAGCCAACCTTTCCATATATGCCACATGGCGCATGCACATCAATTCCAGATACTGAAAATTTTCAGGTTCTATAGCATAGGCACTTTTTAGACCCAAAACTTTTTCCAAGTGTCAAAAATAAAATTTTGTTTTTTGTTAACCGAGAAATCCGTTTGTGGGGCTCGCCCTTTGGATCAACCACAAACTTTTAAACTCGGTGGCTAATAGGTCCACCCTCTATCCTTCTCCATTTAAATACCAAGCTTCACTTTGCATAGTGTGGAACTTGATCTATAACCTCAGCCACAAATCTTCTGCCCTTTGCCATTTGAGCTAGGCCTTGGGCCACAATTCTTCTTCAACGCTCATGTTTCTTCCATTTCTCAACTATTTAACAATTAATTAACATCCTTAATTACTTGTTAACTAGTGTCAATCATCCGATCAAACTCTTTCAAGTGATAGAACTTCTTTGACGCTTCAAAATTTTTCTACAAGTGATGAACTTCTTTTACCCTCTATGAGGTACTGGTACGGTCTACATACATTTTATTTTCCCCAGACCCCACTTGTGGGATTTCACAGGGTATGTCATTGTTGTTGTTGATGAACTTTTTTGAAGCTTCAAAATTTTTCTGTGTCCAAACTTAATTCTTCGTCTTCCTCTTCAACACTCATTTTCCTCCTATTTTTCAACTGTTTAGCAACTAACTAATATTTTTGATTATTTGTTAACTGATTTCTAAACATCAAATCCTTTCTTTGATCCTTCAAATTAAGTAACAACACGTAATTTTTCTACTTTTGTTACTTAACTTTTTTTGTTCCAACTTTTTTATGCCTCTTTTATTCTCTTGATTCAAGTTCTTAAACTTTTATTTGAGTCGTCCTTCTTTCAAGAGTCACAAAACTCCACTCTACCCGAAGAATTAGTGACCTTGTGGATTGGTCGGGCAAAGTTAGTTTTCTTTCAACATAGAGAGTTTCCAAATACGAGAGACATTTTCAACATAGAGAGTTTCCAAATACGAGAGACATGAGGAACTTTACTCTTAACTTGTTTGTTGAGTTTTGCAGGTATTTACAAAAGGAATAATGAGGAAGAATGTCATCCATAACTTTGGAATATTTTGGGATGGCATCAGTGAATACGCTTGTAGCAATATGAGCTATGAGCATGGTGAAAATGAGTGTTATGAGGGCTATAATGGTCCTAATGACCATGGCAATAGGGATCTTGAGTATGGTGGTGAGTCCTATGAGGGCTCTGAGGGTCCATGTAATAATGAACGACAAGGTGGTGAGAACTACTACAACGGTCCATGTGGTAATGAACTATGATGGTCCATGTGGTAGAACTCCAATTTTCCACAACTGTGCTGGTAAGCCCACCATGTTTATCATTGTAGGAGTTGCTAGACAATTGTGGATCAACACACACGACCCCTCCAACCCATTTTTCCAGTCTCACATAGTTCCACCCCTAGCCATCTCCTTCCTCCTTGAAAAACTTTAGCAGCCTGCTCCTCGTTAGCAAAAGAAAAAAGGAATTGTGAGTCCCCCACATGTGATATCTTAATGCCATCTTCTACACCCAGTCTCCCACATGTGATATCTTAATGCTATCTCCTACATCCCACTCCTCACAGCAATTTCTAACTGCCTCCGAAGAGCCAACCCCTTTAGAGAAGGACCCAACGAAACAAGTTTCAAAACAGACATTTTTCTCTGCATATACTCATCTACAACAAAGAAACATGGTTCGCTACCTGATTCCAACTTCCAACATTTTCCCCCCAACTCAAGGGCTGGCCAAGCAAGAGTGTCTTTATAGGACTTATGATCAACTCTCTCAACTTCTACAGATAATATGAGCTTCTCTCTGTCGGCATAGTTTAGTGTCGGAATTTAACAGTTGGATAACGGACTAATATCAACGTTTTACCAATAACTGAAGGACCAAAAGTGCTATTAATCCTTTTATCTTTTATCTCTTAATTAGAGATAAAGTTATTATTATTTTAGGACTTACCTATATATAGGACCATCCTTGTACACTGTTAGACACTTTGGTTGATCAATAACGTTTTATGAGTTGATTCCATCTCTTTCTTTGTTCTTCTCCCATTTCTCCCTCTCTCCTTATGCTTCTACATTAGTAGATATGGTGGTGTCTTGATTAATGTGTAATGTTAAAAAGTTACATATGGGCAAGACATATTTTCCCCACTTAACTAATTCTAACATGTTATCACTTGTCAAAGTATACCGCAAACTGTTTACGTTTATCCATATTACAAAAAGAAATGAAAATGGGACTTTTGTCATAAAGAAGATACTTGCAGTGTTCATGCTTTAGAGCTCTTTTATAGTGCACTCTCAATTCCAAGTTTCTTCTACAGCTCATAAGCACAGTGTTGTTAGGCTCCAGGTCCATTGATAATCAAAGGTGAAACATGTTGGTCATCTTGACCATAATGTCACACAAAAGAAGAAAAATGTAAAGGCGTATTGACTTCACAAATTGCATATAGGCAATAAGCCAATAATCTTGATAAAGCCAATGACACGAGAAGACGAAAAAAACAACAAAAGGCAATCAATCGTTCAAACAGAATCACAGAACTGATACATTCTGTCTAAACTGTTAGCTTATCATAACAAATGTACAAAGTGAAAATGAGACGGAAGGTAGCCAGAATCCCCTAGTAAATAATCTATTAAATCTAACAGCCTCTGTAGTCTAGACATACCAAAATTAAATCAATATCATGAATACTGTATGAGCATTTCCAATTTGGATTAATTTACCTTGCTTAAACATACATGTTATCATTGAGCCGATGTCTACTGAAAAACAACTTTTCTAGATTATGGATAAGGTTGCGTACACACCGCCATCCCTAGATTCTACTTGTAGGATTACACTAGGTATGTTGTTGTTGTGAACATGTATGTTATCACAAGGTGTCCCGTTAGTGTCCAAGAAATTAGATTTGTTAGCAATTAACTAACCATCATTCTAGTGAAATTAATTACTAATTTGCAACCAATTATCTTTTCTTAAATAGGTATAGATCTTTAACCAATTGTCTAATGAAGTTCCTAAATAATTCAAAGCAAATAGGCCTTTTACTTGACTTGTAACCACCAGTGAAAAGATAACCTTCTAACTGCAAACTAACCCACAACCAAAACCAAACAAGAAAATCACAAAATCAAAGAATAATGCAATAAATCCAACATATTAAAGAATTCCAAAAAAAGAACAAGAGGATAATCCATTATATGTCAAATAAAAGAAACCCCAGAAACAAAAACAGAAAGGAGGACTTACGAACTCTTTGCAGATACCCCAGTAGATCAAACAGGGAGAGCAATAGCGAAGAAACCGAAGTCCAGTGAAAATTGTGTTCAAGATTCTCCCTCACCGCTCCCCATTACAACTGATCCAATTTCTTATTCACAGCATATATATTTAAATTTTAAATGATCAGAATGCCGTTGCGGAGTTGTTAAAGTTACAAGGACCAACGGGAAAGGGGGAAACGAAAATATAAAAAAAAGGAAAGTGTTCTAATAAAAATAAAGAGAACTTATATTTTGATAAAATAACATAGAATTAAAAAGTTTTTTTTTTTTCTCTCTTCCCTCTTTTTCCCCCTGATTTCTCACCTTTTTTCCTATATTTTTTTGGTTACATATTTTGTTTTTTTTTTCCTTATATCTTTCTCTTTTTTTTTGTATTTTTTCTTCTACTTTTTCTTTTTTTCTTATCTCTGTTTTTCTTTCATTTATTTTAATTATGAAATTGTACAATATTTATTTATACATTTCGTGTTTCTTTTAAAGAAAATAATGTTTAAATTCCAGTGTCAAGGTAGAAATATTTTTTCATATTTACTAATTTAAATGTAAATAGTTTAAAATTTCACGAGATACTTTATAACTCTTACTTTAGAGGCAACACTTAGCATAAAAACATTTATAGAGTAAGTTATGTCTCATTGGCAAGAGTTGACACAATTTTTTTATGTTTTGATTTATGAGATACTCTATAATTCTTGTCATAGTGCCAAGACTTAGACCAAGAACTTTACAAATTCTGCTCTATCGGCAAGACTTGACACTACTACATGGTTTACAACTCTTGTCTCTTAGCCCAAGGACTTTCAAACAACAACTTAAGTTCTAAAGGCAAAGTTTGACACTATCACATTATGTCTTGATTTATTAGATATTCACAACTTAAGCCCATGGGCAAGACTTGACAACTACACTGTCTCTTGATTTATCTTATATATAACTCTTGCCTCTTAACCAAAGAACTTCAAAACAACATCATAGGTAAGATTTGACATGTCACATTATGTATTGATTTATAAGATGCTCCATAATTATTGTTTTAGAGGTAAGATATAAATCAAGAATTTCACAAGTTACGCCCATAAGCAAGACTTGACACTACTGAACTGTGTCTCCATTTATCATACGTTCTATAACTCTTGCATCTTAGTCCAAGGACTTCAAAACAACAAGTTAAGCCCCATATGCAAGACTTGATGATATCATATAGTGTTTTGATTTATGAGATACTCTATGACTATTTCCCTAGAGGTAAGACTTGTTAGTCCTAGAACTTCCAAACAACAAGTTAAAGCCCTACAAGCAAAGACTTAACACTACTACATTATTTCTTGATTTATGAGGTGCTCTATAATTCTTGCTTTAAAGGCAAGACATGGATCAAGAACTTCAAAAGCCACCCTATTGAAAGACTTGACACTAATATATTGAGTCTTGATTTATCATTTCATATATATATGAGGGCTTTGAAATAACAAGTTAAGCTACACGGACAAAACTTGACAATATAACATTGTGTTTTATTTTATGAGATACTTTATAACGATTTCCCTAGAGGTAAGACTTGTTAGTTAAAGGACTTCCAAATAACAATCTAAGGCCATCAGCAAGATTTGACACTACCACATTATGTATTGATTTATGAGGTGCTCCATAACTCTTGTCATAGAAGCAAGACTTAGACCAAGAACTTCACCCACGGGCAAGATTTGACTCTTTTACATTTTTTCTTGATTTATTATATATATAACTCTATCCTCTTAGCCCAAGGACTTCAAAAGAACAAGTGAAGTCCCATGGAAAAGACTTGACGATATCACTTTTTATTTTGATTTATGAGATACTTTATAATTATTGCCCTAGATGTGTGGCTTATTAGTCCAAGGACTTCCAAACAACTAGTTAAGCTCCATGAGCAAGACTTGACTCTCCATATAATGCATTGGTTTATAAAGATGCTCTATTACTCTTGCCTTAGAGGCAAATTTTAGCCGAAGGGATTCAAAAAATAAGTTGCACCCATGGACAATATTTTGCATTATTCTTACTTAGTCTAATTTATGGAGAACACAATAATTTTTGCCTTAAAGGCAGAATATAGCTCAAGAGTTAAAAAAAATAATATATGCCTCATGGACAAGAGTTTACACTGTTTTACTATATTTAACTTATGATATATTCAAACACTCTTGTTTAAGAGGTAAGATTGAGACAAAAAAAAATCAAAATGACAAGTTACTCCCAATGGATAGAAATTAATACTATCATATTATGTCTTGATTTATGATATACTCTATATTTTGTCTTGGAGGCAAGATTTAGCGCCCATCACATTTAAATAACAAGTTGCGCCTCATGACAATACTTTTCACCATATTCACTGAGTTTTACTTATGAGAAATGCAAGAACTTTTGTCTTAGAAGCAAAACTTAACTCGATGATTTAATAAAATTAAAAAAGACTGAAAAAGACAAAAAGAAGAAAGAAAAAAGCGAATAGAAAAGAAAAATAAAGCGAAAAAATACAAGTTAGGAAGAAAAGAAAGATAAAACAAAAAAGAAAGAAGAATTAAAAAAGGAGAAAACAAAAAATAATCAAAAAATACAACAACATGCCCAATGAAATTCCACAGGTGGAGTTTGGGGAGGGTAAAATATACACAGACCTTACCACTACCTCATAAAAATAGAGAGGTTGTTTCTAAAAGACCCACATCTCAAAAATATCATCCCCAAAAGAAAAAAAATACTTGATATGAAACAAAATGACTACAATGATGTCACGCCCCCAGGAAGGTACTCTTGGCGTGGCCGGCACTCAGAGACTATTGCTAGCCCCCGAGCGAACCACTTGGCCGCATCACATTCATTCAATCATAACTAATATCAAAAGACATCAATGATTAAGAAATAGTAAATGAAAAGAAATGAAAAAATGACAATCAAAGGCCAAAGGTGAAATACTCTAGTCATCCACTAAGTAAGACTTGTGTGAAAGAAACTAGCCAAAAATAACATCCAATCACAACTCAGCTGTCTAGTCTATGAAACCTCTAATCATCAGACTAAATAGTGCTAATGACAGGTCGATGACTACCTCAAAATAAAATAAAAAGACTAAACTCAAAGCTAGAAGAGAAAACATGCGTGATATCCTTCGAAAGCAGGGGAGGACTCACCAATAAGCTGGACGTAATGGGTCCTCAATGGGGCACCTGTTGATGACCGCTAGTATATGTCTTTGCATTATGAAAAGATGTAGGTCCAAATGGACGTTAGTATGTGGAATGTACGAGTATGTAGAATAGTAGAAAGAAACATGTAGAGGAAGAATAACATCAACTCAAATAGCTCAACTCTAGAAGTAGGAAACTCAATGTGCAAGTCAAGGGTCTAAAGTAAGAATGCACTTTAAACAATGACCACTCATATACCATCTAATCCAATCCACTCAGAGTACTATCAAGACCTTTATGGGAGTTCCTCTAATCGACAACCATCACCTGTGAACCAGTGATGATATAACGAAGCAATTGCATTTCTACATCTATCCAATATCTTTCCAGGATAAAGGACATCCCATCAGTGGATCCAAAATCAGTAACATCAAGTCATTTATTTGGGACAATAGGAAACATCCAATTTTATGGTTCAATCCTCTACTATTTTAGTTACGTAGTTATTGAGTTCGAGTTAAAATTATTATTGAGTTCGATTTAAACTTACTCTTGCTCAATTCGGTGCTCAATACTCCTACCAAAAATCAACATGCTCATAAGACATCAATCCTATTGGTTAACTCATTCAACTAGTCTCATTGGACATTTGTCAACTCAATTCATCACATCAACTATCAACTCTTTGATTAGGAACATTCTTTTAGGATTAGCTCATAACTCATATAGACTCTCTATCATGCATCATTCCAACTCATAGTATTTGGGAAATAAAAGTAGAGTTAAAGCATTTAGGGATTCTATAGACTCTTTAGGCTCAAATTATGGTCATGCATACCCATTTAAGTGCAATAAGTACAAATAACAAGAATTCATTCTAGGGTTCATGTAGAAAAATAAAATCATCTATTTCAAGTAATCAATTCATAAAATGTAATTCATGTAAAATAATATATAAATGTATGAAAAAATTTAAGAAAAACCTTCAAAAAACATTCATGGAAAACTCAATTCATTCACAACTCCATCAATTTCATGTTCTAGTTATCCTTAAATACCTGAAAAATTTGAGTCTTGGGATGGCTTGAAAGAACTCACAAGATTATCTTCAAACCTAGCCTTTTTATCCCTTGAAACCTTGCTCTAAGTTGGAGAAGGTGTTTTAGCGTGAAAAAGTTGAATGGTTCCGTTTAAGGACTTGTTTAGGTATACAAACATCAAGTTAATGCTTTGAAAGGGTGGAAAAAGTCCAAAATAACCCTTCTTAAATATTGTCAAAGTCATCCATGGGCTAACCTATAGCCTGTAGAAACTTTCACAGCCCGTAGGAACTAATTCATAAACTTTTGGGAAAATTTTGGAGTCACTGGGTTGATTCCACGAGCCCAAACTACGGCCCATAGAAACATCTACAACCTGTAGTTGGGTCCATTATGTGGAACCCTGTGTTTCTCGTCTTCAATTATACAAATAGTGTGGCGTTATATATGGCATATGTGATTTTTGCTAGAACCTAGGGATAATAAGGCTGAAAATAAGAGGTAATAACAAGTACTTAATGTTTCAAGTCAAATGAATCCCCAAAATACACATTCAGGGTAAAAGAAATGGCCCGAGAGATACCTTGCCCTTTTTGGAAGGTTTAAATTAGATTTCACATTTCACATGGAACTAAAAGTGTATAATTTACTAATAATGGATTTTTAGAGTTATTTTAATATCACAAAGGTCATACATTAAGTTTTGGAATCAAGAAAGTTGCAAGATAAAGGTTGGCCAAAGTTACCGTAAGTTCTTTAAGAAATCCTTCTTAAGTTTAGGTCAAATTTATCAAGCCATATATCCCAAAGTATAAGGAGTTAGAATATCCATGACCTATCAAATAGAATATCTATGAGTCTAGTTTGCAATGCACAAAACCGTGCATCAAACGGACCTCAGAATAAAAAGTTATGACAATTTTACCGATAGTGCCCGAGCAGGAAATCGGGTCATGGGCTGGGCCAGGTCGGGTCGACCTACCTTAATGTCAGCTAATTTGAGATTTTTAAAGCTCAAATCAGTGTCATTTGTCCCCAAAAAGTGTGTAAACGGAAGAAAAGGTTCCCTCAAGGTACCAAAGGAATTTGAGTAAGTTTTTCGCATTTTTACCATTAAAATTTGTCTGTGTGCCTAGAAATACATGCCTTACGCTCTACAATTGTTTCCCCCTCTTATTAGCTGTGTTTGGAGCTGTTTTTGGGCTGGAAAAAAATGATGTTCTTGCTGGTTATTGTTAGTTTTCAACTGGTGTGTTCAGGTAATAATTTTGGGGCTCTTTTACGATCATTTTTACTAAGTATTATGGACATTTCCTCGCGTAAATGATCTTTGCCGAATCTGGTCATTAATGCGAAATTTTGGACTGTTTATAGGTGGTTATAAGTTGTGTAAATATAGTAGTTGTGAATCTTAGGACGTAAGGAACAACTTTCGTGAAGGAACTTTGAGCAATTGGGTGATCGTTGAAGAGGTATGTTAAGGCTAAGCTCCGTCCCTCCTTTTAGCACGGAATCGGAGAAGTTTCCCAAAATGTCAAATACGATATTTTACTATTCTGTTGCTAGAAATACCTTCTGTGAAAGGCATTGGGATTGCAACTGAGTTATTTTCATGATGTTATTAGGTTGAAATTTCATTCATTCGCTTAAACTGGACATTCAATATCTATATATCATTTTGTCAGTTTTTCCGACTTTCTATTCATATATTCGAGGTTTTTTCTCTTTTTGGTGTGGTGCCATTAAAATAAATGTAGAATGTGAAGGGAATGTAGTATTTATAATCAGTCCTTCTTCCATATAAAAATATAATTGAAGCATTTAACAAGTAACACGTTGGTTTCCAATATTCTCTAGTGAGATGCTCCTATTTGAACTACTAAAGCACTTGATCCTGTTTAAATACTTTCTTTTACAAATTGACATGGGACCAAGTATAAGCATTATGTAAAGAACCTTTATGAACATTTTCAAAGTTAAGGCTTCACTTTGAATGTTGGGTTAAGTTCTCAAACTTGTTAAAAAGACATATAAGATACCACGAGTCATGTGTATATGCTATGACAACGATTATGATGTTATGAGTATAAGTGTACCAACGAGCCAAGATTGGCTAAATAATAATAATTATGATGCTATGAGAATAAGTGTACCAATGAGCCAAGATTGGCTAAGTTCTTGCTATGGCTTACTATGTGCTTTTAATATTCATATCATACATTGCACGTTATGCATGGACTTCGAGCTATAATCGAAGGTATGGGGCCTATTTGCCCAAATGATTATATATATATATATATATATATATATATATATATATATATATATGTATGTATATATATGTATATGGTGCATATGGCCACAAGTTGGAAAATATGGTGCCGGTTAGTTACCGGAAAGGACCACCATTGCTAGCATTTAGTTGGGTATGTGATGCATTTGCATATATATATATATATATATATTCACGACATGCGATACTTGAGTATACCATGCATATTTTATCAATAGGAGGTTGCTTATTGGACATTAAGGCTACTTGAGTTTTGGTTATAGGTGGTATTTCTGTTAACCTTTTTACTACGGTTATCTATGATTTTACTTCCTGCCTTACATACCAGTACATGTTTATTCGTACTGACGTCCCTTTGTCTGGGGACGCTGCATTTTATTTTGTGCGTGCAGGTTTAAGTAGGGGTTCTAATTTACCCCTCCAGTAGGAGCCCTGTTCAGCTGTGAGTTGGTAAGCTCCACCTCTTCCTGGAGTTTTCACAGGATGCTTACTTTTTGTTGTACAGTTGGGTATAGTCGGGGCCTTGTCCTGGCATAACTAGTGGTTCTCTTAGAGGCTATTGTGGACATGTTATTGTGGGTTGGTTATTTTGTGCCTTTCAGTCTCCAGTCATCAGATTGGCATGTATATACATAGTGTGTGCTTGTACCTCTATTGTTGCAACCTTGTCGGCTAACTAGTACTCTATCGTTTTGGTTTACCTATCTTGATGTACGTGATTTACTGTTGACCAGGTCATGACCTAAAATGTCCAAGCTTAGTCTTTCAAACATTATCCTGCCCGATTTTCTTCTAGTCCCTATTTTGGTTAACTAGCATGTTTAGTGGCTTACCCGGCCAATAACGGTATCAGGTGCTAGTCGCGCCTCCTCTCTCTTTGGGGCATGGCAAACATGGTATCAGAGCAGTCGTGTCCCAGGGAGTCCACTATGCCGTATCCAGTAGAGTCTTGCTTATTGGTGTGTTGTGCACCACACTTATAATTAGGAGGCTACGAGGCATTTAGGGATGGTTACATTTCTTTAACTTAATTGATCGTGCTATAGAGCAAAGCTATAGGAATATATAAAATCTATATCATGTTATGCTGTTCTTATTTAATGGGCTGCCTATGATCAGGAGATGGCACAACATGAGATAAGTATGGATTTGAGAGAAGGTATCAATCGTATCTTGCCTGGTGAGGTAGATATATTCCCCATGGAGGCATATAGGGAGTCTCCAATGCCCACAGTACCAGATTTACCAGCACCTGTTGGGCCCAAGGAGATCTAGTACCCCAAGCCCCATTAAAGACTTGGGAGCAGGGAATGAGGGAGGCTATCCAGATACTAACTAGGATGGTTTCTATTCATGAGAGACAAGTAGAGGCGAGAGCAGACAATAGAAAGGATCAAACAGAAAACTCAAAGGTACGAGAGTTTCTTCATTTGGCCCCTCCAGTATTTACAGGGTCCAACCCCACTAAGGATCCACAGGACTTTATAGACATAGAGTATTGAGAGTGATGCATGCCTTTATCACCAAGGTAGTGGAGTTGACTTCTTTTCAACTACGTGATGTTGCCATCTTTTGGTACGAGGTGTGGGAGAGATCCAGAGGGCCTGATGCTCCACAAGAAGAGTGGGAGGACCTCTCTAAGGCATTTTTAGCCCATTACTTACCATGGGAGGTGCGGGAGGCCTGTCTTGACCAGCTTATTAGTTTGAGGCAGGGGGGTTATGAGAGTAAGGGAGTATAGCCTTAGGTTTAATTCTTTGGCTAGGTATGCACCAGATATTGTACGTACCATGAGTGCTAAAGTTCATTGTTATGTGGATAGTTTAGGGGATCATTTGATTAGAGACTGCAGGATAGCCTCTTTACAAGATGGTGTAGGTATTTCTCGTATTTAGGCTTTTACTCAAACTACAGAGGACCTTTCTCATCGGATTCGGGATACCCATAGAGATAAGGATAAGATTAAGAGGGCTCATACTATGAGGTCTTATAGGGAGCTATCGGGTGATTTTAGGCCCCATTTCACTGATACCCACCTTCGTCAGTAGGTAGTTTCCTCACCATAGCTGTAGGGCCAGAGATTTGATTATTATATTCAGTCAAGACCAAGGCAGAATTTAGATCAGCCTGATAGCCGTCAACAAGAGCATTATGCACAAATGAGACAACCTACTCCCCATGTACACAATGCAGTAAGCTTCATACTAGGTAGTGTAGAAAGGGGTTCAAGTGCGTGTTACCATTATGGGAAGACAAGATATTTATTAGCAACTGGCCCTTTAGTCAGTCCCTACTGTGAATGAATTCCTGATAATATTCGGCGATAATCTTCTAGGGATCACCCGAAAAGGATCTCTATTTTGCTATAGATTCTCTTCATCATAATGGTCTATATCCATTCCTCCCTAAGGGACGGCTCCTATAGAGCTAGGAGACTTGAGGGAACAACTGAAGGGCTTGCTTGATAAAGACTTTATTAGGCCAAGCACATCTCCATGGGGTGCTTCAGTGCTCTTTGCTTAAAAGAAAGATGACTCCTTACGGATCTTTATCGGTTACAAATGGCTAAATAAAGTCACTATCAAGAATAAGTATCATTTTCTGTGGATTGATGGCTTTTCAAAGATCGAATTGTGACCCAGGTACTACCAGCTACGAGTCAGGGATGTTGATATTCCAAAGGCAATGTTTAGGATGAGTCAGAAGCTGAGTACGCAGACCACTTGCGAGTTATATTACAGACCCTCTAGGACAACAAGTTATATGCTAAATTCTCCAAAGGTGAACTTTGGTTAACTTCTATAGCTTTTCGTGGTCATGTTATTACTGGAGATAGTATCAAGGTCGATGGACAGAAGATTGAAGCAGTAATGGCCTTTCCAAGACCATTGAATCCAATCGAGGTCCATAGCTTTTAAGGCTTGGCAGGATATTATCGAAGGTTTGTTGAGGTACACCACTAACGAGGTTGACACATAAAGCAATTAAGTTTTAATGGATTGAAGCATGTGAACAGAGTTTTCAAGAGTTAATGAAAAGAATTTACCACCGCACCTATTCTTGTTTCTTCCAAATGGAACCAAAGGCTACATTGTATATTGTGATGCCTCGAGAATTGTCCTAGGTTGTGGTCTTATGCAGCATGGTAAGGTTATTGCATATGTTTCCAGAAGCTACTAAAACATGAACAAAACTATCCTACCCATGATCTTGAGTTCTCCGTAGTTGTTTTTGCCCTAAAGATTTGGTGGCATTATCTATACAGAGTTCGTATTGATGTTTTTACCGACCACCAGAACCTCTAATATTTATTCAAGCAGAAGGAGTTGAACCAACGACAAAGGAGGTGGATAGAATTACTAAAAGATTATGATGTTGACATTTTGTAACATCTCAGTAAAGCTAATATTGTTGCTGACACACTTAGCCAAAAGTCCATGAAAAGTCTAAGCTATGTTGAAGCTGATAAGATTGAAATGACGAAAGATTTATGTTAGCTAACTAGTTTGCAGGTGCAATTAGCAGATGAGAAAGGTGGAGGTGTGATTGTTCAAAATACAACAGAATCTTCCATTGTTACTGAAGTAAAAGAGCGACAGTGCAAGGATCCTGAGCTTAGAACACTGAGGGAGAGCATTTCACAACAGCAGCATCCTTCATTTGGAATAACTAGAGATGGAGTCTTTAGGTACCAAGGCTGGTTATGTGTTCCATATATCAGAGGACTCTGTGTCAGGATTCTTTCTGAGGCCCATTATTCTAGATATTCAACCCACCCTAGAGCAATAAAAATGTATTCGGACCTACAACAGATCTATTAGTGGAATGACATGAAAAAGATGTTCGAAAGATGGTGGCCAATGCCCCAACTACCAGCATGTTAAAACAGAACATTAGAGACCTGGAGGCCTATCTAAGTACACTGATTTTTCATTCTGGAAATGGGACATGATAAATATGGGCTTCATCACTAGGTTGCCTCATACTCCACGCAGGTATGACTCTATTTGGGTAATTATTGATAGGTTGATAAAATTTGCTCGTTTCTTGCCAGTAAGAACGATATATTTAGCAGAGGATTATGCTAAGCTTTACATTCAAAAGATTTTTTGCCTTCATGGAGTTCTATTATATATTATCTCTGATCGAGGGGCTCAATTTACCGCACATTTTCAGAAGTCTTTTCAGAAGGGTCTGGGCACTTAGATAAATCTCACCACCACTTTTCATCCGCAAACTAATGGGCAGGCCGAGCATACCATCCAGTCCATTGAGGATATGTTACATGCCTATATGCTGGACTTTAAAGGAAGCTGGGATGATCATCTACCTCTTATTGAGTTTGCTTATAATAATAGCTTCCAAGCTAGTATTCAAATGGCACCTTATGAAGCACTGTATGGGCGAAGATGTATGTCACCGATTAATTAGTTTGCAGTTGGGGAGGAAACATTGCTAGGTCCTAATCTAGTTCATCAAGAAATGGACAAAGTGAGACTTATTAGAGACTTACTTCAAACGGCCCAGAATCGGCAGAAGTCTTATACAAATGTTCGATGACGAGACTTAGAGTTTGATGTAGAAGATTGGGTCTTCTTGAAGGTATCAACTATGAAGAGGATCATGTGGTTTGGAAAGACAGGAAAGCTCAGTCCTAAATATGTTGGACCGTATAAGATTATTCACAAAAATTAGCAAGGTAACATACAAGCTTAATTTTCCTTTAGAATTGAGAGTAGTCCGTCCACTGTCTCATGTATCTATATTGTGGAAGTACATTAGAGATCCTTCATGTATTATTCGCATTAAGGATACCCCCATTGCTGAAGACTTAACTTATGATGAGGTACTAGTGGCTATTTAGATAGACAAATAATAAAGCTTCGAAATGAAAAGTGCCCTTCGAGAAAGTATTGTGGCGGAACAAAAATATTAAGGAAATAACTAGGGAATCCAAAGAAATGATGAGGAATCACCCCCAACTATTTATAACTTAAGGTGGGTCGTGTTCCAAAATTCGCAATTATTTTTTTAGTAACTTAAGTTTTAAAGGATTTGGACGTGTAACTTGTATGTTTTGTCACGGGATAGCTATACAAAGCTTGGTTATTGGAGTTTTTGGAAGTTGATTATTGGTTTGCAATGGTAACACATGTATCAAAAAATAACATTTTTGTAGATGGTAATTCAACCAAGGGGTTGTCTTGACACATTCGCGGACGAATGTTCTTAAGGGGGGAGACTGGGAGACCCTATGTTTCTCGTCTTCAATGTAACGACCTGGCCCAACACTGTGAAGTATTGTCTGCTCTTGGGCCTATCCATCACAGATTTGTCCCTTTGGGCTCACCCCAAAGGGCGCCTCACAGTATTAGGTCCAACCCTTTACTTAAATAGCCCATGACTCTCCCTCTCTTTTCCGATGTGGGATTTGCCTAAGTGAGCCAGGCATTACGTATCGCCGTCCCTGTACTCACCCCCGGTAGGACTCAGCGTCCTCGCTGAGGTTTGCCCCACCACCGTACTAGTCAAGAGTCAGATCTGATACCACCTGTAATGAACTGGCCCAATACTGTAAAGAATTGTCCGCTCTTGGGCCTAGCCCATCACGGATTTGTCCCTTTGGGCTCACCCCAAAATGCGTCTCACAGTATTAGGTCCAACCCTTTACTTAAATAGCCCAGGACTCTCCCTCTCTTTTTCAATGTGGCATTTGCCTAAGTGAGCCAGGCGTTACGTATCGTCGTCTCTGCATTCACCTTTTTTGTGATGATCCTCCTTTTGCCAGTATTGGGGCTCACCCCCTCACGACATCACTCAACATCAATCACATATTCAGGTATTGTGTAGCCAGGGTACAGCCAGTTTAATCCACCCTTCGCGCTGCAGCGCTTCGTGGGATTCGAACCCGGATTCTCTAGCCCTTTATATCCTCTCAAGGAGGAATTAGTGAAAGGCGATCCTCCTTGAGAGGATATAAAGGGTCAGAGGTTCTGGGATTGAATCCCACGAAGCGCTGCAGCGCAAAGGGTGGATTGAACTGGTTGTACCCTGGCTACACAATACTTGAGTATGTGATTGATGTTGAGTGATATCGTGAGGTGGTGAGCTCCAAGACCAGCAGAAGGAGGATCATCACAAAAAAGTTTGTCACGCCCCGGGAGGGTACCCTTGGCGTGACCGGCACTCAGAGACTATTGCTAGTCCCCAAGCGAACCACTTAGCCTCGTTAACTAGCTTACAATCTCAACATCAATGCTCGACCATCGTCTATGAAGCCTCTATCACTAATCATGTGGTGCCAATGACAGATCCATGGCTACCCAAATCAAAATAAAAGAAATAGTCCAATCTAACTCTAAAGCATGATGAAATAAAGGTAGTGAATCCCCCGGAGCAGGGGAGGCTCACCAATTAGCTGCGAATCTCGGATCTTCAACGGAGCACCTGTTGACGATCTCTAGTACCTACCTCTGCATCATAAAATGATGCGTCCAGAGTGGAAATCAGTATTTGGAATGTACTGGTATGTAAAATAGCTGAGTGAAACAGAAACCGGTAGAAAATTTGGAAACAACATCAACTCAAAATAAACATTAAATCACATCAAATAGTCAAATGTCCATCAATGGAAAAATAAAGAGTAGACAGTTACACATCAATAACTCAAACTCATCAATAGTCTCACTCTCATCTCAGAGGAGCTCACCTCCTCTCATCTCATCTAGACTCGGAGTAAGGTAGGAAATTTATGGGAGTTTTTCTTATCTGACAACACTCACTTATGAGCCAGTGAATGTACAACAATCACCCTGATGTTGCCACAGTGGTTCCAAACTTGCCAGGTAAGGAACGCTCAAAAATCATATCAGCTCACCCAATATGGAGTCAACTCAATAGGTCCTCTATTGCTTTCAGGGACCATTACTCTCGAGGGGAACCATAATATATATGATGGTTCTATGCCTATCCCACGTTTGGCGATATAGTTTGACGAGTTCGAGTTGGACAAACTCTCACTCTTTCGGTGGTCGATACTCCTCCCATGACTCAATGCTCATAAAACCTCCATCTCAACCAATCTCATAGGGACTCACTCCCCGTCAACGACCCATATCTCAAATGGGATTTAACCCTCTCACTCAATCAATCTCATCAATGACTCAAGATTGTATAACAATCACTAGGAAACAAGTGAACAGACCCGTCAGTAGAGTTCATTTATGGGGACTCATAAACAATCAAAATTTCACCAACTCATCATCACAATCAACAATCTCAACTCAAGCTCTAAACTCAATTCTCAAGTGCATTATGAATGCTTCTCAAATTAAATTAGTCATCAAAACTCCATCAATTCATCATCATAATCAACAATCTCAACTCAAGGCTCTAGACTCAATTCTCCAGTTCAATATGCATGCTTTTCAAATTAGTCATGTACGGTTATGCAAATTCTCATGAAGATATTTAGTTTAAGAAAACAAATAGTATGATGATCATCGACATAGAAAACATGTAATTTCAAATATAATTTTCAAGAAAATCCATCAAGAAATCATGCATGTAGACTCCTCAACCATCAATTCATCTATCACCTCTATGGGGCACATGAGAGAACAATCCCCTGTTTTAGTTTAGACTTACATACCTATGATGCAACTAACAACCAAGCACGTCAAGGATCCCTTCTCGAATTTCCTCCACTCAAGCTCTTCTCTTATCTCCTCAAGCCCTAGCCTTGTTAGATTAGGGAATAGGACTTAGAATGGGGGTTTTAGACCCTTTCACGTCGAAACATCATTATTAGCCGTGTCTTAGAGTTTAGGAGGCGTGGAAAATTGACCGGAATGCCCCTCATAATTATTTAAAAATTTCCCGCTCGAAAAATACACGGTCCGTGATGCGGACTGGTCGCGAATAGTGTATTTTCATAAGAGAGTTTTTAAACGTGTTTTCTCCATCCCGTCGACAAATTTGAAAAGCACACAAGTTCCTCTCCGCGACAGGTGCACGGCGCGCCTCTGTCGCGCATCGTCACTATTTTCTGATTTTGGATCGAAAATTTATCATTTGAACGGGTCACTCTAAAAATCGATCGAGACCATTTTTCCACTCAATTTTTCATGTTGATCACAAATCCAGCCTCAGAATTTCCATATGTGCATCGGAAGACACGTTACGCACATACCTTCACTCTAGGGGTATTTTGGTAATTTTATCGGGCGTTACATTCAATTATACAAATAGTGTGGCATTATATAAGGCATATACGATTTTTGATAGAACCTAGGGATAATAAGGCTGACAATAAGAGGTAATATCAAGGACTTAATGTTTTAAGTCAAAGAAATCCCCTAAATACACATTCGGGGTTAAAGAAATGGCCCTGAGTGGCACCTCGCCCTGTTTGAAAGGTTTAAATTAAGTTTCACATTTCATATGGGACTAAAAGTGTATAATTTGATACTAATGGATTTTTAAAAGTAATTTTAATAGCACAAAGGTCATACATTAAGTTTTGGAATCAAGAAAGTTGCAAGATAAAGGTTGGCCAAAGTTACCGTAAGCTTCTTTAAAAAATCCTTCTTAAATTTGGGTCAAATGTATCAAGTCATATTTCCCAAAGTATAAAGAGTTAGAAGATCCATGACCTATACAATTGAAGATTTATGAGTCCTGTTTGCAACGCACAAAACCGCACAGCAAACCGACCACAAAATAAAAAGTTATGACAGTTTTACCGATACTGCCCGAGCAGGAAATTGGGTCATGGGCCGGGTTGGGCCGACCCACCTTAATGTCGGCTAATTTGAGCTTTTAAAAGCTCAAATCAGTGCCATTTCTTCCCCAAATAGTGTATAAACTGAAAGAAAAGTTCCCTCAAGGTACTAAAGGAATTTGAGTAAGTTTTTCGCATTTTTACCGTTAAAATTTATGTGTGCCTAGAAATGCGTGTCTTACGCTTTGCAATTATTTTTCCCTCTTATTAGTTGTGTTTTGAGCTGTTTTGGGTTGTAAAAAAATGGGTGTTCTTGCTGGTTATTGTTAATTTGCAGCTGGTGGGTTCAACTAATAATTTTGGGACTCTTTTACGGTCATTTTTATGAAATTTTACAGACATTTCCTCGTGTAAATACTCTATGTCGAATCTGGTCATTAATGCTAACTTTTGGACTATTTATAGGTGGTTATAAGTTGTGTATATATAGTGGTTGTGAAGCTTAGAACGTAACGAACAACTTTTGTTAAGGAACTTTGAGAAAATAGGCGATCATTGGAGAGGTATGTTAAGGCTAAGTTTCATCCCTCCTTTTAGCACGAAATCCGAAAAGTTCCCAAAAACGTCAAATGTGATATCTTACTATTCTGTTGCTAGAAAGACCTTCTGTGAAAGACATTGGGATTGCAACTAAGTTATTTTTATGATGTTATTAGGTTGAAATTCCATTCCTTCGCTTAAACTAGACATTCAATATCTATATATCATTTTGCCAGTTTTCCCAGCTTCCTATTCATACGTTCGAGGTGTTTCTCTTTTTTGTGTGGTGCCATTAAAATAAATGTAGAATGCGAAGGGAATGTAGTATTCATAATCAGTCCTTCTTCCATACAAAAATATAATTGAAGAATTTAACAAGTAACGTGTTGGTTTCCAATATTCTCCAGTGAGATGCTCCTATTTAAACTACTAAGGCACTTGATCCTGTTTAAATACTTTCTTTTACAAATTGACATGGGACCAAGTATAAGCATTATATAAAGAATCTTTATGAACATTTTTAAAATTAAGGCTTCACTCTAAATGTTGGGTTAAGTTCCCAAACTTGTTAAAAAGACATATAAGATCCCACGAGTCATGTGTATATGCTATGATAATGATTATGATGTTATGAGTATAACTGTACCAACGAGCCAAGATTGGCTAAATGACAATGATTAGGATGTTATGAGAATAAGTGTACCAATGAGCCAAGATTGGCTAAGTTCTTGCTTTGGCCTACTATGTGCGTTTAATATTCATATAATACATTGCACGTTATGCATGGACTTTGAGCTATAATCGAAGGTAGGGGGCCTATTTTCCCAAATAATTATTTATATATGTATATGGTGCAGATAGTCACTGGTAGATATGATGTCGCTTAGCTACCAGAAAGGACCACCATTGCTAGCGTTTAATTGAATATGTCATGCATTTGCATCTATATATATGTATTCATGACATGCGATACTTGAGCATACCATGCATATTTGATCACTAGGAGATTGCTTATTAGCCATTAAGGCTACTTGAGTTTTGGTTACAGGTTGTATTCCTATTAACCTTTTTACTACGGTTATCTGTAATTTTACTTCCTGCCTTACATACCAGTATATGTTTATTTGTACTGACGTCCCGTTGCCTAGGGACGCTGCATTTTATTTTGTGCGTGCAGGTTCAGGTAAGGGTTCTGATTTACCCCTCCACTAGGAGCCCCGTTCAGCTGTGAGTTGGGAAGCTCCACCTCTTCTTGGAGTTTTCACAGTATGCTTACTTTTTGTTGTACAGTTGGGTATAGTCGGGGCCTTGTCCCGGCAGTACTAGTGGTTCTTTTAGAGGCTATTAGGGACATGTTATTGTGGGTTGGTTCTTTTGTGCCTTTCAGTCTCCAGTCATCAGATTGGCATATATATATATATATATATATATATATATATAGAGTGTGTGTGTGTGCCTGTACCTCTATTGTTGCAGCCTTGTCGGGTAACTAGTACTCTATCATTTTGGTTTACCTATCTTGATGTACATGATTTATTGTTGACCTAGTCATGACCTAAAATGTCTAGGCTTAGTCTTTCAGACGTTATGCTACCTGATTTTCTTTTGGTCCCTAGTTTGCTTAACTAGCATGTTTAGTGGCTTACCCGGCCAATAACGATATCAGGTGCCAGTCGTGCCTCCTCTCTTTTTGGGGCGTGATACATTATGTCTGGGACTTAAAAGTGGATTTTCTGAAGTTTTTTTGACTAGTTAAAGGTACGCGATATCAATCAAACCACGACCTGTAAGTCAGTTTGTTGGTCAACTCTACTTTGACAGTTTGTAGTAATATGGTCATAACTTTTGACTCATAAGCCACCTACTTTTTTGGGTAATAAGATTTATAGTCATTTAAAGTTGACCCTTGTATATTCTAATGCGAAAAACTCAATTGATAGGAAATAGTTAAACTCGGCTAAGTACTAGAGGTCTCTTATGACCTTAATCCACTTCCCACATATAAGAATGAGACTTGAAACATAAGTACATGTAAGAATAGAGTTATGGGGTGTCACAGATGAAAAGAAAATGATAATCTATAAAGACAATAAAGTAGAAAAATAAATAACAGACAATCGCAACCTAATATAAAAGACACGTATACGTTTACTAACCTACGAAATCACACGGCCAGACACCATCCTATCCCTACTAGCCATCTACCTTCTACCCTAGTACTCAACTTCCATTTCTTTCTATCTAAGATCATGTCCTCGGTAATACGATGTTGTGCCATATCCTGTCTAATCACCTCTCCCAATATCTTTTTGGTCTATCTCTACCCCTCCACGTAACTCCCAAATCTAATCTCTCGCACCTCCTATGGAGCATCAATACTTTTTCTCTACACATGTTCAAACCATCGCACTCTCACTTCTCTTATTATGTCTACCACAGAGGTCACTCCTAACTTCTCCTAAATGATCTCATTCCTAATTTTATCCCCCCGGCATGTCCATACATCCATCTCAATGTCTCAATCTCTGCAACCGCATCATCTAAGCATGCGAGTTTTTGATTGGCTATCATTCTATTCATATAGCAAAGACAATCTAACCACCATTCTATAAAACTTACCTTTAAGTTTAGGTGGTATCTTATTATCAGACAGTAGTTTAGAGGCAAGCCTCTATTTTATTTGTGTTGCCCTAATACAATATGTGACATCATCGTCGATATCGTCACTACTCTAGATGATGGACCCAAGATATTTAAAGTTTTCTCTCTTAGGAATAGATTGAGTGGCAAACCTTACTTCAATGTTCGCTTCATTCCTCACAACACTGAATTTGCACTCCAAGTATTCTATTTTGTTCTTGCTTAGTTTGAATCCTTTGAATTTCAGAGTATGTCTCCAAACCTCCAACTTATTATTAACTGTCTCCAAACCTCCAACTTATTATTAACTTTATCTTGAGTCTCATGAATCAGTAATATGTCATCCGTAAATAACATACATTATCAAACTTCCTCCTGAATAGGCCGTTCAGCTTATCCATTACTAAGGAAAGAAAAGGGCTCAACACAAATCCTTGGTAAAGTCCCATCTTAACAAGAAAATACTCTGAGTCTCCTTGCACCGTTCTTACCCGAGTTTTGGCTCTGTCTTACATGTCCTTTATCACCTTAATATATACCATTGAGACATCTTTCACCTCTAGACACCTCCATAGGACATCCCCAGAACTTTATCACAAGACTTCTCAAGATCAATAAATACCATATGAAGGTCTCTCGTTCTTTCCCTTTATTTCTCCACTAGTCTCCGAACAAGGTCAATTGCTTTAGTAGTTGACCGCCCTGACATGAATCTGAATAGATTCTCTGAAATAGACACTCTATAAGGCAGTAATAAGGTCTGCGCACACACTATTATCTCCAAATCTTACTTATGGGGTTTTACTGAGTATGTTGTTATTGTATAGGGATAAAATCATTTTCTGTACTTTTAATAAGGGAAAGAAATCATATTTGCTTCCATATTATACAAAGTTTGCCTCATTATTTTCATTAACAACTAGCTATTCGAGATTTCAATGATTAAAATGTTGTATTTGTGTGTGAATATCAAATGATTAAGATATATTGTTTAAATATTTGAATATACATAATTTATTTATTTATAAAAATAATAAAATATATAATTTAAATAAAAATAATTAAATATTAGAAAAATATAAATTTATTATTTGATAATTTTTTTTACGTTTGTTAGTGATGGTAGAGATGGTTTTGTAGTAATGATAATGATGATTGTTAGTGTTGGTATGTAGCAATAATGATTGTACTGGTTGTGTTAGTCGCTTGTAATAGTGATGGTGATAATTTTGATAGTGGTAGTTGGTATCGATAGTGGTGATTGTGATGGTAAAGTTGGTTAATATTAGTAGTTGTGATATTACTGATGGTTGTTAAAGAACGTACAGTCGTTGAAAATGTGTTAGTCATAGTTTATGGTGATGCTAGTTGTTATGGCAGAGATGATTGGTAGTAGAGATTGACCGCAGTGATGGTAGTGATTGATAGTGACCGAGAGGTGGATATAATTATAATGTTAAATGTGACAGGTGGGACAATGCCTAACTACAAGGGTTAACAATGGTAGTGATTATCAGTAATGGTTGTGAAGACATAGGTGGTTGGTGGTTGTCGATGATAATAGTGATGGTGATTGTGATGATAAAAGTGGTTAATGGTAGTGGTTGGTGATTATGGAGTAGAGTGGCAGTGATAATTATTCACACAAAAGTACCTCTTAATAATATTAAGACGTTATTCATGATTTTAATAATATACTTATTCAACCAAACAAGTGCTTAAATCTTAATGTAAATAAATACAATTAATAGCTTAGAGTAAGAATTATACCTGCAATGAGTATAAACAAATAAGCCAATCTATTTGAAGTTTGATGTAATATTACCATAGTTGTAAGAAAAAGTTGCTATTTTGCCCTTGGATCTTTAAAGTTTGTTTGGAAAGTCACCTAGTAAATAAAATTGACATAATTATCAGGATATTAATTACACAGTAAAGTAATTACGATAATTTATTTGTGTAACACCTCACAAATTTAATGCTAAAAAATTTAAATTATTCATGAGAAGTGTATCTACTAGGATAGAGTAATGTCCTATTTTTTCATGTGTGTTAAAGTGCATTCCCATGTTTAAGAAGTCCATTATATGTGTTTTAGGGTCATAAAGGACTTCTAGCATTAAGTCGAGTTCAAAGTCTTCCTACGACTAGGTTGTTCACATGAGTTCAAGCAAGGTTCAACTTTAAACGATTATCCATCTGAATATGAAGCGTTAGGTGGACCATTACCGACCAAATTATAGCTCTATGAGTCTTATTTCCATTGCCACTGGCCTTTTTGTTAATCTAAATCTAGAGTAAAAAATCATGACTAATTTATCATACACTTTCCGATTTGATAGTGAATGACAACCAAAGTGACAGCCTGTCACTCAAGTGACGCTCGTCACACATGTGCATCACACACGACCAGTAGGCTAAAGGTTTAGTCAATAAAGGATGGTCCAACTGACGGGGTGTCAATGGGTATCACACTTGACAGTAAGGTGGAAAATAATCCAACTAACGATATTCTGAGTGATAGCCTGTCACTCATCCAATGGTCTATCACTCAGACGATGGTACAAATAGGACATTTGTCTATTTTTGTATCAGATAAAGGTACTTTTATCCTGAAAATATTTGGAGAGTCATCTAAATGACTTTTAAATGTCCTAGGAGGGTTAAAAAAATTCTGTTTTTATCCTCTCCCCAAACTTATGAATTTCCAAGAAAACACTAAAACTAGGGTTCATTATCTCCAAGTTTCAATTTCAAAGATTTTTCCTTCCAAGTAAGTGGGATTTCATCAATGGATATCTTTTCCCAACTGAGTCTAAAAGTGAACTCTATTCTTTAGTTATTTACTTCTATAGAGTTAGGGTTTTTATTAAAAGTATGGACTTCTTTATATTTCAATTCCTCCTTATTGATAGCCTATGATACGTGTTTCCCTATATACTTCAGTATCTTAAATGCATATTTCCATTTAAAATATAGAAATTTTCATGATTAGTTGTATTATTCGAAGTTGGTGGATTATTATCATGACCCGAGCCTAGAGCCTAGTTGTAACATGGTGAATGAGAAATTCAAAGGCACCTCACCCAAGCTCTTAGCATCCATCAAGAATTTCATAGGTAACGAGCATAAATAAAAGCAGAAACTAATGGAAACGAGACTAAGGGTGTCACGCCTCGGGAGGGTATCCTGGACATGGCCGACACCCAGAAACTATTGCTAGTCCCCAAGTGAACCACTTGGACTAATAACATTTGTTAAATCAACATTTTTAACAAATCAGTGGAAGACTAAAGATAGTAAAAGGGTGGACAATCTCAATAAGTAAATAATCAAGTCAACTCAATAAGACTAGTAAGGAAGAAACTAACCCAAAATAAATAGTCAACTCACGGCAAATCCAACTCTAGTCTATGAAGCCTCTATCAATTGTTCAATGGTGCCAATGACAGACCCATGGCTACCTCAGATCAAAATAAAGCTAATCTAAAGTCTAACTCTGAAAAGCTAGATGAAACAAATCATGTGCATTTTCCGAAGTCAAGGAGGACTCACCAATCAGCTGATGTGTGAAATAGATCTTCAACAGAGCGCCTGTTGATGATCTCTAGTACCTATCTCTGCATCATGAAATGATGCAATCCAAATGGACGCCAGAACATGGAATGTACAAGTATGTAAAATGACTGAATAAAACATGCATCAAGGTAGAATACTATCAACTCAGACAACTCAAATCAAGAGATAAGGAACTCAATCAGAATATCAAATGTCTATCTAAAGCAAGAAGAAAGAGTAGACAGTGACCCATCAATACAATACAATCCAATCAGAGTATTATCAGTATAGAACCTATCTAGGAGTTTCTCTTATCCGACAACAATCACTTTGAGCCAGTGATTGTACAACACTCCCGCTGATGTTTCCATAGTCATTTAATACCTTGATAGGGTAAGAACGAATTAAATCTATAATGGATCCGGACAATCAACCGATCAAGTCCTATTGTTTTAGGACAATAAAATGGCGACATGTCCGACTTTAACGGACTTAGTCCTAAAAATAGAAACTTGTCTGACTTTAACAGAGTTAGTCTACTCTTACGCTTGGCGTCATAGTTATTGAGTTCGAGTGAGACTTACTTTCACCCAATTCGGTGCTCAACACTCCTCCCAAGACTCCATGCTCATAAAACAAACAATCTCAATCGAACCAATCATGAGTCTCATAAGGAATCTTATCAATTCCTGAATTCCATCACAATCAAACCTTTTGGCCTATCAACCATCTAATCAATTCTCAATCACATCTCTCAATAATAACCAATCAATTCCATCAACCCTTCAAGAGTGATAATTAGACAATCATGTAGGAGGACTTTCAATTTAGACCCAACTTTAGAGTTCAATTGTGAAGACTCACAGGACCATCAAGTTCTATCAACCTATCATCATGCTCATATCACAATTACAATCAACAACTCGAATTAAGTCTCTAGACTCAATTCCTAGGTTCACTCGTGCATTCTTTTACGTAATATGTAAGGTTTGTGCAATAACTCATGAAAAGTATTTAATCAGTAAAATCAAGTTTATGATGATCATCAATATATGAAAATACATAGAATGTATATAATTTACAAGAAAACATTGTAAAAAACATGTATGGGGACTTAATACATTCACAATCTTTCTATTACCATTGATAGGGGCACATGGAAGGACAATTCCATGTTTTAGTTTTAGCCTTACATACTTGGAAATTGATGAACAAACCAAGGGACCACAATCGAATACTTGGAAACCCTAGCTTTTCTCCTCTTCTTCGCTCAAAGCATTCTCTTTGTTTTAGAGTAAGAGACTTAAGAATGGGTTTTGAAACCCTTTTTAGATAAAAAGAAAAAACCTATATTGGTCATGTATTAAGTTTAGAAGGGGCGGGAAAACATCTGAAATGACCGTGAAAAGATTTAAAATTTTGAACTTCGCTACTACAGGTCAGTGGACCAGGTCCGCGACGCGTACCAGTTCATTTTTTTTAAAAAATCTGATAGATTTTCTAATCCCGTAGAAAATATTAGAACCCTAGTTAAGTGCAAATCCATGACAGGTCCGCGACACGGACATGTAGCGCACTTCTCTAGAATTGTGTTTTTGCATCACAAAATTATTTTTCGGTCTGGTTGCTCTAAAAATAAACCAAAACCATCTTCTCATACAATTTTTTGTGTCGATAGAATTTTCAGCCTCGGACTTGCCAAAAGAGTTTATGAAGATATGTTATGAAGCATTCTCTACACTAGGAATATTTTGATAATTTTTTTGGGTGTTACATTATCTCCCCCTTGGGATCATTCGTCCTCTAATGATGGTTAAATGGGAGTAAACTCATTGGACAAATCAAATGATTGATACTCTATCGGATCAACGAATCATAATCGACCAATCACCATCATACCTATAGACCAATTTAGATAGTAAAAAATATCACTCAAAATAGACAAATGGTCCAGATCAAGAGTAGAGACATTCCTTAGACATTCTCACTATCAGACATGAAATGGAATATCGGAACTCAATCAATTTGAATCATTTGAACACCTTGACAATCAGTTATTCGAACTCAAGAAGGAAGTCATCAACTCTAATCGAGAATGTGACCATCATGATATGTAAGACTCTATGGATACTCTCAAGCTTAGCACCTCACGTCAACTAAGCCCCTTTTCATGGCACTACACTTCATCAATTCAAGCTCATAGCTCCCATTCAAATCTACACACGCTCAACCATATCCTCTTATTCCGTTCAAGCCTAATTCTAATCCCTAAAGTTTTGTTCCTAAGATGATCATATTCATATAAAGCTAATCCTCGATACTCAAGCTCTATACTTCTATAAGGACTTTCATTAAATGATCATTGGTCCTCTCTGCTACTTCACTACTCTTACTCAAAACCCTTATCGTGGCATCTTTAATAGTCTATCACCATTTCTTGAATAATAACAATCACACATTCAAGCTTATCACTCTGACCACTTCAGTATATCTAAGACTTATCAAGCCTACTTAGCACTTCTGCCTCCACTATTGAATGAGCTTTCACTCAAAGACACACCAACATATTCTTACCTAGAGACACTCTAATTTACTCTTACCTATCCATTGCACGCCATAAGGTCTCATCTCTCCCCCTCTTCCCTATCTCTATCCCTATATGGTACAAATACAACACCACTATCACAATAAGGATACATTCACTCCTCCTTATCTTCCCTCGCTCTCAGTCTTCTATTATCAATATCACTATATGGACTGAAGGAACTCATCATCTCCCCTTTTGGCGAAACCCAAAACTACTACCTCTCTACGTAAGAATAAGCACAATTATACATTGAAACTTGATACTCTAAATCCTACTATCAACAATGGCATAACAAGCCTAAGGCCACTCCATGCGTAAAATGACACCAGAATCATTCACATTCAACCCAAGAGATCAACTATTATACCTCTATGGTGGACCAGAATGGTGAAGTCACTATCGGGCTCACTCAATTAGGATAAACTCATCAATGAGGGGAGGGTCACAAAAGATGTGGCACCTTGATCAAACAAATCATAGCTATCGTAAGGCAGGAATCAAAACATACCAATGACATCATTTGGCGGGTTCTCCTGATCTTGGCAACTTTTCATGGCATACTATCGATTTGTGCCCAAAGTAGTACCCCTCTAGTTGGTGGCGCTGGCACAAATGATTGGGATTTATTGGATTATATTGGACATTTCCTCTGAAGGTGAACCATTTGGACATACTTGTAACATCTTGTACTCCCTCCAAGACATTCTCCTAAGTGAAGTTCTCCACATGTGCCACAAGGTGTCTTGCCTTGGGAACCTTGGGTCACAATAGACTGTAACTGAGATCCCTAAGCTCTAAAAGTTATGAGACCCTTGTCCATCCCCGGGTGCGGGAACAATAGTAGATGAAGGCCCTATTTTAAAGAGGCTCTCATTCCCATTCTCTCTCTTACCAACCTCATGGATGGACGTCTTTGCTTTTGTATTTTTGTACTCTTCCTTGTCTTGTTGTCTTTCCTCGTCAGCTTGTTGTACATAAGTTATTAATCATTCAATGTCCATATCACTCACATGTAGATCCCCCCCTCCTTTTTTGATCTCTTGTTCAATATCAACATACAAACCCATTCTCCCCCTCATATCTGCAACCATATCCGGAGCATAGCGAGATGACTGGGTAAATTTGAGACCAGATTTCTGCACAGTCATGGAGCCCTATTCCAGATTCAAGAACTCTCTTACCTTGGCCTCCTTTAGTCCTCTCGGAAAGAAACGCCCTAAGAAAGCTTCCTCAAACACTCCCCAAGTCAGAACTGGAGCTCTCTCTCCTCTACCCTTCTTCCACTGGTCAAACCACAGTCTGGCAACACCTTTGAGCTAATAGGTAGCCAACTCAACTCTATCAACATCAGTCGCATGTATCACTATGTTTCTGAAGCTCATCAATATAGTTCTCTGGGTCCTCATTAGGGGTAGACCCTATGAACTCAAGCGGGTTCATTCTTAATAACTCACGAACCCTGGATGTATTCTGTGCATCCCATCTACCCGCTCATTATCTAGAAACAAGTGTTGTCACAGCCTGGGCTAAAGTCTGGATGACTTGGCGAAGCTTAGCATTCGAGATTTTCGCTTGTGGTGGTTGTTTAGTTAAAGTTGGACCGATGGGTTCATCATGATCCTGGGGCTCAGGTTGTGCAATACCCCACAACTATATTGATAGGACCCAAAATGTTTCGTCGTAAGTATATAAGTTTGAACCTAGTGATGCCCTACATGTACCTATAATTTAAGACATATTCCTACATGTTTGAAGAGTAAAGATAGTAAAAGGTTGGACAATCTCAATAAGTAAATGATCAAGTCAACTCAATAAGACTAGTAAGACGAAACTAGCCTAAAACAAATATTCAACTCACGACAAATCCAACTCTAGTCTATGAAACCTCTATCAACTGTTCGATGGTGCCAATGACAAACCCATGGCTATCTTAGATCAAAATAAAGCTAATCTAAAGTCTACCTTTAAAATGCTAGATGAAACAAATCATATGCATCCTTCGAAGTGAAGGAGGACTCACCAATCAGCTGATGTGTGAAATAGATCTTCAACAGAGCGTCTGTTGATGATCTCTGGTACCTGTCTTTGCATCATGAAATGATGCAGTCCAAATGGACGACAAAACATGGAATGCACGAGTATGTAAAATGGCTAAATGAAACATGCATCAAGGTAGAATACTATCAACTTAGGCAACTCAAATCAAGAGATAAGGAACTCAATCAGAATGTCAAATGCCTATCTAAAGAAAGAATAAAGAGTAGACAGTGATCCATCAATACAATCCGATCCAATCTGAATAAAATCCAACCCAATCAAAGTACTATCAGTATAGAACCTATCTGGGAGTTTTTCTTATGCGACAACAATCACTTATGAGTTAGTGATTGTACAACAATCCCGCTGATGTTTCCATAGTCATTCAATACCTTGACAGGGTAAGAACAAATCAAATCCATAATAGATACAAACAATTAATCGATCAAGTCCTATTATTTCAGGACAATAAAATGGCGACATGTCTAACTTTAACAGACTTAGTCCTAAAAATAGGAACTTGAACTTGCCTTTAACGATCAAGTCATCATGCTCACATCACAATTACAATCAACATTCTCGAATCAAGGCTCTAGACTCAGTTCCTAGGTTCATTCATGCATTCTTTTACAAAATAATATGTGGGGTTTGTGAATATCTTATGAAAAGTATTTAACCAGTAAAATCAATTTTATGATAACTATCAACATATGAAAATATATAGAATATATATAGTTTACAATAAAACATTTAAAAAACATACGTGAGGACTCAGTACATTCACAATCATTTTATTACCATTAATAGGGGCTGGAAGGATAATTCTATATTTTAATTTTAGCCTTTTATACCTGGAAATCAACAGAAAATTACAATCCCAAGGGAACACAGTCAAATACTTGAAAACCCTAGTTTTTCTCCTTTTCTCGCTCAGTCTTCCCCTAGTTTTAAAGTAAGAGACCTAAGAATGGATTTTGAAACCCTTTTTAGATATAAAAAAAAAGGTACGACCTATATTGGCCGTGGATTAAGTTTAGAAGGGGCAGGGAAATGTTTGGAATGCCCTTTAAAAGATTTAAAATTTTGAATTTCGCTGGTACATGTCAATGGATGAGGTCCGCGTCGCGAACCTGTAGCGTACCAGTTCATTTTTTCCAAAAAATTTTTGATCGATTTTCTAATCCTGTAGAAAATATTAAAATTCCAGTTAAGTGCGAATCCGCGACGCGGACATGTCGCGCACTTTTCTGGAATTGCGTTTTTGCATCAAAAAATTATCTTTCGATCCAGTTGCTCTAAATATCAAGCAAGATCATTTTCCCACATAATTTTTCATGCTGATCGCATTTCCGGCCTCAAACTTGCAAAAAGAGTTTGGGAAGATATATTACGAAGTGTTCTCTCCTCTAAGGGTATTTTGGTTATTTTTTTACGGGGTGTTACAAAGGGAGAATCAATGCATAATACCAAAACTAAATTCATAATCTTCCTCATACATATCCAACAATACCTCTAGTTTTAGACTTGGGCGGGGCTATGACATGTCCCTAGCTCACCCTCAAATAGAAGTAGCAAAAGAAATATAATAAGATAGTCCAAAAGTCTTAATACATCTCAAACTTGGTGGAGATAGGTTGTTGTCCACGAACTAGAGAACACCAATGATAGCCTTCAAATGATCCAAAAGCTAGCCACGTGTGAGAGGAAGAGATGTACCGGTCACTACATGGTGAGATCATGTAGGCAAGAGTATGTGTTAGTACTTTGAATGTACTAAGTATGTGGGATGTAATGAAACAAGGAAACTATAATACTACAATAAGAAATATGCATAGCATACCTTGGAATAAGGATCAAAGATGATGAATAATCAATACATCTCAAAAGCATGATTGAGGCAACTTAACATTTTAAGTAATCATATACATACATATGTGAGAGGAGACCATAACCCACATGTAAGACTATGTGAGCTACTGTATGGAATCCAAAATAACCCCCTACATTGGGCGGGGAGACTACTTGTCAAATAGAACTACATCAACTTATGCATGCACTCTTTCTTTAACATTGTGCTTTTATGGATCCACTAGCCTAGTCTACAAGGGCTCCTATGATGGCACATAGTTAATGAGACAGGAGGTTGCTACTAGGATTTCCTTACCGAATATCACCTCAAGCCTTATTCGGTGCTTAGTCAACTTCCACGGATTATTTATAACATAATCATACACATATACATTCATATGCTTTGAAACATAACTTCATTATAATAGTAGTAGCTCATTATTTATTAGTATCTCTTTCCATATCTTCGGATATAACCCAGAAGGGTTTGCCTGTTTTTTCTGTATAAATCCTTGCGAGGGTTTCACACAGTTTCAGCATTTCTCCTGCTTCTACGACAAATTCGCCTACTTGTGACATATAAAGACCACTAAAAGGTTCATGCATCATTACCCTGATGATATAACAAAATAAAAATTTCTCCTATCTCGTACGATAAAGTAAAGAGAAAAGAAAGATAAAGACTATGAGCATATTTTTTCAATTTCATTTTGTTGGTATTTTAGGTGTTGTAGTTACATGATCTAAATCCTAACTTTTTAGAGCATACATTATTTCAAAACGTAAACCAAATTGTACGTACAGGTTTTCAAGTTTATTTATATTGGTATCTTATGTCACCTAAGCCTTAATTTTATTGGCGTACATTTTATATATATACATTTTATTCTGAATCACTCCATTTTAAGCTTGAGAGATTAAAATGGGAGGTCATGGACTTCCACTCCTCTCCTGCAAAACAAATGAATTTTCTCCATTGTCTATCTCATCAATTCCTATTTACTTTCTGCTTCAGATTGCATGTACTACTAAATTCAATTTATTCTGAATCACTCCATTAAAGCTTAAACAGATTAATTGTTGCAAAAAATGATGCCTTCATAGTCACTTCTAGAAAGTTGAGGTTCGTCTCACATGTGGTATGTGACTGTTTTTCCATCTACTATATATATATATATTGCTTACTTTGATTTGACAATTTCTTAGATAATGAAGTTTGGCAATTTACTTGCATACATAGGAATTTGATGTATATTGCTTACTTTGATTTGGCATTTTCTTAGATATTGATTTAGGCAATTTACTTGCATACACAGGAATTTGACTAGAAGGACATTTTTTTGGTGTTTCTCTTTTCTTTTTTTTTTAAAAAAAAAAACTTATTTTTTAATTGGTAATAAATGTACTTTTCTAACGATGGTGATTTTTTTTTTCATAATTATTACAATATATACTCCTTCCTAGAATAGAACTCTAGCCCCTACAATTGTATGCTATAAGGATTCTCTATTGTATTATGCGTGAATGAGACTGAATATGATTCAAAACATCTTTCTTCTAACTATCATGGGATCAAGAGCCATCGTCTGATTTTTCTTTTCCTTTTCATGCTCTCTGTTCCCTCTACACAGGTACCTCGCTACCTTTCTGCATTTTTCTTGGCTTTCCGTTGTCTCTGCATGAGCGCCCTATTTTTTTTCCTTTGTTGTATTCTGTTTCCTGAATGGATTCACAGTCATCCTCACACGATTTGCTCTCCACAAAATTGGATGGTTCCAGTTATTCACTACGGGAATTCCACTTTGGAATCTTTGTTCAAGGTAAGGGTCTTTTGGGGTGGTTAGACGGTTCTGCTCGTCCACCAACTGATGCAAAAGAGTTTGATCTATGGAAACTGGATAATGCAAAGGTAATCGCTTGGATGCTGAATTTGATACATGCCAACATTATGGGACTTAGACCATTTAGCTCTGCTTCAGAGATGTGGCTACATCTCTGTACTGTCTATCAACAAAGCAATCTTGCACGACAGTTTGAAGTGGCACACAACATTGCCGAATATACACAGAAGGACAAGAATGTTCACTCTTTTTACGCTGGATTGCAGTTGCTTTTGGTCATAGCAAGATCAAATTGTTGCATGAAATCTGTCTACAGCAAGGCTCAAGGAGGTGTTGGGAGAATGACAAAAGACAAGGATGGTGTAGTTCTTAATGAAACTTAGGCTTGACTTCGAGTTGATTCGTGGCAGTTTGTTGAATAGAGAGGTCACACCTTCTCTTGATATAGTGTTGGCAACCGTCTTGCGTGAAGAGACTAGGCTTAGAACTCAGGATGCCATGGAATGTAAGACATTACCTACTGTTGCATTACTTGCAGAAAAATCAAAGGTTGTTGCTTCAGAAAATTCTAAAAGAAGTGTCCGGTGCTATGATTTCCATGACTTCGATCACATAGCAGTTAACTGTCCTAAGAAAAAAAAGTATTGTGCTTAGTGCAAGATCCCTGCCCATCATATTTCAGACTGTCATCATCATCCAAATCGTTCGCGGCCTACTCACCAAGCATACCAGATGGATGTTACTACAACATTTGGTTCCTTCTCTTCTAGCCATGATCTTGAAAAACTAATTCGAGATTCTATATCAACTGCCCTTCCTGGAGCCATCTCAAGTGCACTCTCTTTTAATCTATTAAAACTACTTGGCATCTAGATTCGGCTGCTTCCAATCATATGACAGGAGATTTGTCCTAATTTTCCTCATTGCCAAATGATGTTGCTAAACATGTTATTCATACGGCAAATGGGCATATATTACCTGCTTTGGGTGTTGGTTCTGTAGGAAATTTTTCTAACGTTCTTTATGTACCAAATTTGAAGGCCAATTTGGTTTCAATTGGCCAACTAGTTGATTAAAATTGTGTTATGAAATTCTCACCCAATGGTTGTGTTGTTCAGAATCTAAAAACTGAGATGACCATGGCCACCGGCCGTAGAGTTGGTAAAATGTTTCTACTATAGACGGTTCATCATCACTTGCATCAATGTTTTCTTTCAGTTTCTGCGGAGGATGTTACTTGCTCGAATAAGTTGCTCACTCTTTGGCATAATAGTATGGGTCATCCTCATTCCTCCCGGCTTCAGCACATGCTTAAATCATGTCTTCCAGCAACACATGACATTCATTCAGGTCTCCCGCTAACATGTTCAAATTGTGCCGGCTCGAAAAGTCACAAGCTCCCTTTTCCATCCCATTCACCTGATTATAAGGAGAATTTTGATTTAGTGCATAGTGATGTTTTGGGTCCTCCTATTTTGACAAGGGTGGGATATAAGTATTTTGTGTTATTTATTGATCATGAATCTAGATACACATGGGTGCTTTTTATTCGAAATAAATCTAAGGTTTCGACTCTTATTATGCTTTTTGTTGAGTATGTTCATACATAATTTCATAAAACAAACAAGATATTTTATTCTGATTTCGGGGGAGAGTACACTAAGACTAATCTTATTGAGTTTTTTAAAAAAGAAAGAAATTATTTTTCAACGCACTTGTCCTCATACACCGGAACAAAATGAAGTTGTTGAAAGGAAGAATCAACATGTTTTGGAAACTGCACTGGCTCTATTGGGTATGTCTAATATGCCAAAGAGTTTTTGGCCCGAAGCCGTACATACCTCTGTATATTTCATCAATAGACAAACTTCTCCGGTCATTGCCAATGAGACACCGTACTTCAAATTATTTCATCATAAGCTGATTATTCTCACTTGAGTGTTTTTGGTTGTGTTTGTTTTGTCCATCTTCCAGCACATGAACGACATAAGCTTTTAGCAAAGGTAGCACAGTATATTTTTGTAGGTTATAGCGATGCACAAAAGGGGTATCTCTGTTATGATGCATGTCATCGTCAGCTTCGAGTATCTAGACATGTTTTTTTTTAGGATCAATTTTCTTACAAATAAAATTCTCAACGTGCTTTAGAATCTATTTCTTTTTTATACAAGTTTGATGATGATGTGGGAGCTACTGATCCTCCACTTGACCCTCCAGAACAAACCATGAACTACGATAACGAGGATCTCCAGCCTTTCTCTCCTTCTAATATTAATTTTACATCCTCATCCCCATTATCAGAAGAAGGACCATCTCATCCAGTTACTCTCCCATGCCGATCTGGTAGGGCAACCGCCATGCTCCTGAATGGCTTGGTTTCTCTCCAGGGAAATTTGGTAAGTCATATGCCATACATACCACACTACATTCATTGATGTACCTACATCTTACTCTTAGGCTTCTACACAAACCTATTGGAAAGAGGCCATGTCGGAAGAGCTTCGTGCATTGAATAAAAATTCTACTTGGGACTTTGTTGACAAACCAGTAGATGGAGTTCTCATTGGAAGTAAGTGGGTGTATTCCGTTAAACTTAAAACAGATGGTAAAATTGATCGCTACATAGCTCATTTGGTTGCTCAAGGGTACAAACAAGAGTATGGAGTGGATTATGAGGAGACTTTTGCACCTGTTGCCAAGATGACAAAGGTGCAGACATTATTGGTTGTGGCTTCAATTAGAGGTTAGACCCTACATCAGATGGATGTGAAGAATGTGTTTCTTCGCGGCGATCTGGAAGAAGTTGTGTTTATGAAACCACCACCTGGGTGTGTTGTGCCAAGACCAAATGTAGTTTGTCATCTTCAAAAATCTCTCTATGGCTTAAAACAAACTCACCGAGCTTGGTTTGATAAATTTCGATCACCGATTCAAACTGTGGGCTTCTCTCAGAGTTCTTCAGATCATTCCTTGTTTCTTCATACTTCTCCAGTAGGTATCACAATACTTCTCATCTATGTCGATGATATCATTATCATAGGAAATGATCCAGAGAATATTACTAAGTTGAAAGAATTCTTGCATACCTCATTTAAGATGAAGGACTTGGGACGACTAACATACTTTCTGGGACTTGAGCTTCTATATTTGCCTACTGGAATAATGCTTACACAACAAAAGTATGCTAGTGATCTTGTTGCTAGGGCTGGTCTTACTAATGACAAGGTTGTCTACACCCCAATGGAGATTAATACGAAATACAAGGAGGTTGACGGGGAACAATTTAATGATCCAGTATTATATCGGCAATTGGTGGGTTCATTAGTTTATCTCACAATGACAAGGCCAGACATCTCATATGTAGCACAGGTTGTAAGTCAGTTTGTAGCTAATCCTTATCGTATACATCACACTGCATTATTGTGTGTCATTCGGTATGTTCGTGGATCTATGAGTCAAGGTGTTCTTTTCCGTTCTGATTCTCCTGTGCATTTTGAAGGATATATTGATGCAGATTGGGTTGGTTGTCCAAATTCTCGTCGCTCTGTTACTTGTTGGTGCATGTTTCTTGGAACATCTTTAATATCCTGGAAATGTAAGAAATAGTCTCGCACATCTAAATCATCTACAGAGGCTGAGTATCGTGCTATGTTGACAACAAGTTCGGAAATTGTTTGGTAGTGACGCCTATTATCTAAGCTCGGTGTTGCTGTTACATCTCCTACAGTGTTACATGTTGATAACACCAGTGCGACTAAAATAGCCACAAATCCTGTGCAACATGAAAACACAAAGCATATAGAGGTGGACCGCCATTACATTCGGGAATTGGTCATCAATCGTCTCATCACTCTACAACATATTTCTTCCTATGATCAACTTGCTGATTTGTTCATAAAGGTAATGACACGCACACAACATCGCTACGTTATCTCCAAATTGCTACTGTGTGATCACCAGTATCAATTTGAGGGAGATGTTAGGCAATGATATTATAGTATAATAATCATAAAATATACTCTTTCTTAGAATAGGACTTAATTAGAGATTGTATAATTATTACAATATATACTCCTTCCTAGAATAGAACTCTAGCCCCTACGGTTTTATAGCTATAAGGATTCTCTATTGTATTATGCGTGAATGAGACGAATACAATTCAAAACATCTTTCTTCTAAGTATCAGTTTACGTGTCTAGAGTTGCAATTAGGCATTGAGATTAATATATAAGATAATAAGACATGGTCCTTAGTCAAATTCTCCCCACATTTCACCAATTCTCAAATTGAGTATTATCGTGCTTAATCACTCTTTAGCAATTGGTCAACACCTCTCAAATGTTACTTCTTGTAGGACTTTGAAAGAGTACATAATAGTAGCAATGCATTTTGAAATTCAGATAGTGAAATAAGATAGGAATAGAATTATAAATGAGTATTGATACATTTTCATCCATGATTAATTCTTATGGCAAAAAGTTAGGAGTTCGTAGATTTTCCATTTGAACTCTTCAAGGTGAGAATATACATAAGGTGTTCAGAACCTCATTTTACAGTGCAAAATATATATGGATGTATACATAAAAGAAATAATATCATTGATTTTTTAGTAATAAAGTTCATCTTTTTTTTTTTTTGCCAAGCAACCTTGAAAAAATGGTTTCTACTAATCTAACAGAGTGAAATTTTTTATTTTTGTAGCTTTCTGTTAGAACTGCGCACCTTAACTTTGCCTACTCGTTTGGAACAGGTTTAGATGACCTGTTTCAATCGTACAGAATTAACGCTTTAGACACAATGATTTTACGTGGAAACACCTAGCTCACGATAGGTGTAAAAACCACGACCTGTACCTCTACAGGAATTTCTCCAAATTTATTAAAATCAACGTGAGCCTTCAAAAGTTAATTACAACTTGTAATAACCTTACTTCTATACCTCCAACTACAAACTACTCACAATCCTCCCAAGGATTATGTTTCAACTTATCTTCTTGTTAACTCTAACTTGAAGATAAACTACTCTCAGTTATGAACTCTGAGATTTACAATTTTCCTATGAAACAAAAGAAAACCCTAGACTCGACTTTAATGGCCTTTCTTTATGCTTCGTATTTTTCTTTTTCTGCACACCTTTGTTTGTGAATTGAATCTGGTTTTATAGCTGTAATAGATCTCCTTCTCCAACTTCTTTTCGAATTCCTTTTTCTGCTCCACCTCGCATGGTCTTTCCTTCTTTGTAATCTTTCTTCTTTTAGGAGTTTGAGTGAGATAATGTTCCTTGTTTTCCTCCTTATTCCTAGTGCCAGCTAATTTGCATTTATAATAGTAACTCGCGCTTCTTGCTGCTATGTCGTGTTGCACCTTTTATTTCTGTCCCGTCTTTCTATCCGTGGAATGAACCTGATGAGTTTACCTGTTTCATTTACCTGTTTCATTTATTTTGTTAATCATCAAAAGTCCTTGTCCCAACAAATTCCCCCTTTTTGATGATGACAAATTTCTGAGTTGACACCATCCGTGTTCGTCACAATGAACCAGGTTGATTTGTTCGAAACAATGAAACAGTTTAAACAGTAAGTATAACAACGATATGTATTTCAACTCATCTTCCCCCTTTGGACATCATCGAAAAGAAAGTAATGAGTATAAGCACGGAGAACCAACATGTATAGACAGCAGTAGAACATAACAGAGAAAGTTTATTTATATGCGAGAGTACACAACATAAGCCACAAGAAAGGAACAAAAGATCTACCCCCGGTCAAGCCACCTGCCATGCTAAAAGAGAAAAGAGACAAACCATTTAAACCAAGCACAAAAGAAGGAGAAAACACAAAGGCCGAAAGAGAGGTCGGAGTTAAGGAATGAGCTTTGTAAGGGCGTGAACAATGTCGGTGTGTTTGGCTCGCTCCTTCATAAGAGTGTCCTCTAGTTCTGCAATTTTAAGAGTGAGGGCCTGCTTTTCTTGCGCAAACCGTGCTCTTTCCTGAGCCATTTCCTCATCCTTAGCATTTAGGGCCATTTGAAGACGATGCAAGGGAGTGCCCGGTCGCTGCATTGAACCAGGTAAAGTTTGATGGTCCACCTGGCCTATCACATCCTTGGTAGTCTGCATGGACCAGACCTGTACTGGGACGGAAAAGGCTTCAAAAATAGTAGCCAACCAGAATCCATAGGGAAGAGCATGTCCCTTCTTATCTTGAACCAGAACCCTCTGAATGTGTTGTAACATGAGAGCAGGAAGGTTGATTGGAACACCTTCATCGAGTAGGGCCATCAGGGTGAGATCCAAATAGCTCGCCTCAGAGCGACGCTCCTGTCGTGGGATGATAACCTTATGGACCACGTCAAAGTAGAGCTTGTGCAGAGGCGACATTTCCTTGCGTTGGACACGTCTATGGTGGGTGATTGAGGGGTCCCCAGCAAATTTCCGTGTTATTTCCAAGGCAGAGGGTAAGAGGTCGAGAGGAGGCCACTCGTGTCGGACATAGTGTGCCCAACCAATAGCAGGAACGTTGAGGAGTCGACCAAGATCAGCGGAGGTGAGACGCAGAGAAATCCCACGAACTGTGGTGGACAAGACAAGGTCACGCACACTTCCTTGTGCGTAAAATTCGACCATTTCGTTTTTGGCCATCTTTCTTTGGCCAGAGGATTGAAGGAGGAGAGCAGACCACCCTTGGATAGCGAGCTTGGTAAGTAAAGTGGGCATTTCAGGGCCACCCACGCCTGTAATGACACGGCCACGAAGAAGAGTGCGCCGTTGAAAGTAAGAGAGACTAGAAGATCCCTGCTCAGAAGGGGGGACAGGTGTGGGAGTATACTCACTGTCCGAGGAGGAAGGGACGGGTGATGGAACAGGTGGAGGAACCCGTTTCTTTCTGGTCGAAGTGCGGGGTTTGGTGGTGGGTTTTGGAGCAGGAGGGGGTGTACTTTGGGGAGGAGGAGAAGATGGAGGCAAGGAAGAAGATGATGGAGAGTCTGGTGGAGTAACGGAGGGAGAAGGGGGTAAAGGTTTCCGAGGTGCCTTAGGAAAGATATGTTTGCGCCTGTTCCTTCGAACTTGGCGCAGAAGAAGGTCCTTAGGAGCGGCGGCAGAGCAAGTAGCCTTAGGTTTCTTGCTGCGACGCAGTGCTTCTTGAAGGGCTGCTTCGGCTTGGCGCTTTTGGTGGCGAGTATGAGGAGGCCGAAGGGATGCGGACGAAGTGCCCTTTTCTGGGGATGGGTCATCTTCGGAAACAGGAATTGGGGGAGGAGGGTCTGGGTGAATAGACGGATTAAGGCTCTGTGGGGGTGGTGAAGGGGTTGTATCGGAGTCGGAGGGTGGTGTGGTTGGAGGAGGAGGAGGGACCTGTTCTGAGGAAGAGGAGACATTGAAGAAATGGGCAAGGTCCTCCGTAGAGCCCGACCAACGGAAAAATTTAGAGAAATCATGACGGAAAGTAGTGGGTTTGTTGGCAGTGGGATGCAAAATAAGTGCCATACACTCAGGGTTTTGAGGGTGGTGTATGGGGGTTTTTGGAGAAGATGCCATGGTTGGGTAGGAGAAGATGAGGAAGATCAAAGGAGGCGGTTCAAAGAGAGGAAGGAGATGTGGGAGGAGGAAGGTGGGAAAAGGTTGGTCAAATATATGAGGAGAGAGAGATGTGAAAGGACGGGAGAGTTAAGGCATTGGTGAGAAAATGGGTGGTGGAGGGGAAGGGATCCGACGTTTCGTCAGGGAAGGAGGCGAAAGGACGGTTTGGGCGGCAAGGATGGGATTGTGCTGACAGGGTAATGATGAAACAAGTTGGATGTGCTTAGTTTAAATATTTTGCTCAATAATAAGTATAATTTTGCACAGCAAGTGTTACCTGGTGAATTTGACCTGTTCCAATCGTTGATGCATGTTGCAACAATACTCCGGCATATAGAACCACGTCCTCATGTTAACATCTACAAAATGAAGGGATATACATGAGATAACATAATTATCTAAAGTAGTCCAAAACTTATAAACCATATCATGATATTGTGAGGTAGTGGAGAAGGGTGTTATGTAATTTTGACCATCCCCAAGTCAAGCCTGATTTTTTCAAATCGTTCTCTACTAAGTGCCTTGGTAAAAATATCAGCAGTTTGATTTTCAGTGGGGCAGAACATGATCGAGACCAGCCCTTTGTCTACACAGTCACGAAGAAAGTGATGCCTTATGTCAATATGTTTGGTCCGTTTGTGTTGGACAGGATTCTTTGCAATGTTGATGGCGCTTGTATTGTCACACAAGATTGGAACTGTTCCAACATCGATTCCAAAATCGAGTAATTGTTGTTTAATCCAGAGTAATTGAGCACAACACGAACTTGCTGCTACGTATTCCGCTTCAGCTGTGGATAGTGCGACAGAGTTCTGCTTCTTGGTGGACCAGGAAACTAAACACGTTCCAATGAAGTGGGCCATACCAGATGTGCTTTTGCGATCCACGAGGTGACCAGCATAGTCAGCATCAGTGTATCCCATGAGATTGAAATTGCTACCTTTGGAGTACCATAACCCCAGATCAGAGGTGCCCTTGAGATATCGGAAGATTCTTTTCACCGCTTTGAGATGTGATTCTTTCGGATTGGCTTGAAAACGAGCACAAAGACCTACGCTAAAAACAATGTCAGGTCTACTAGCAGTAAGATATAACAAGGAACCAATCATACCTCGATAGAGCTTTTGCTCAACAGTTGAACCTGTGTCATCTATCTCCAGCTTTGTGGCAGTGGCAATAGGCGTATCAGTTTCCTTGGCATCTTCTAGTTTGAACCTTTTGAGGAGTTCCTTCACATATTTACTTTGGTGAATCATAGTTCCAGAGGAGGTTTGTTTGAATTGAAGGCCCAAGAAAAAGTTCAGTTCTCCCATCATGCTCATTTCAAATTCTCCATTCATTAGTTTTACAAATTCTTGAGTCATGACCTCACTTGTGGACCCAAAAATGATGTCATCTACATAAACTTGAACAATGAGGAGATCAGGGCCTTGAGTTTTTAGGAATAAGGTATTATCAATTTTTCCTCTAGTGTGACCATGGTTGAGGAGAAACTTTGATAGCCTTTCATACCATGCTCGTGGGGCCTGTTTCAGTCCATACAAAGCCTTATCTAGTTTAAAGACGTAGTCAGGATGCTCCATACTCTCAAATCCCGGAGGTTGTTTCACATAGACTTCCTCTTTTAAGTATCCGTTTAAGAATGCACTTTTTACATCCATCTGATACAGTGTGATTTCTTTGAAGACGGCGAATGCTATGAGGAGCCTAATGGCTTTAAGCCTTGCAACAGGTGCAAAGGTCTCATCATAGTCTATTCCTTCTTCCTGATTGTATCCTTGGACCACTAGTCTTGCCTTGTTCCTTGTAACTGTTCCATGTTCATCTAGTTTGTTTCGAAAGACCCACTTAGTGCCAATAATAGTTCTTCCTGCAGGTTTAGGTACTAAGTGCCATACTTTGCATCTTTCGAACTGATTAAGTTCCTCTTGCATGGCAAGAATCCATTTCTCATCTTGGAGGGCTTCCCCTATTCGTTTTGGTTCTATGAGTGAGACAAAGGCTTGAAAGGCACATAGGTTTCTTATTCCAGATCTTGTAGTGATTCCGGAAGTCAGGTCTGTGAGAAGGTTATCAAGAGGATGTGAGTCTTGATATTTGTAGTTTCTTATCACCAATCCCTGGTTCTGTTCATTTTGTGACTGGGCTGAGGAATTGGAGGTTGACTCTGCCTGTTGACTTTCGGATTCTACTGTTGTTCCCCCTGTCTGTAAGCTCTCGTCCTTTTCAGTAGGTGAAACAGGTACATTGACCTGTTCTATCGACCGGAGTTCACGTTCATCAGTATCCTGCAAGTTATCCTCAGGAACACAGAGAGTTTCGTCAAATTGGACATGTATACTTTCCTCAATACAATTTGTTCGTTTATTTAGGATTCTATAGGCCTTACTATGTAGAGAGTATCCTAAGAAAATTCCTTCATCACTCCTAGCATCAAATTTTTCTAAATTATCTTTACCATTGTTGTGAACATAGCATTTGCAACCAAAAGTTCTGAAGTGAGAGATGTTGGGTTTTCTTCCTTTGAGTAATTCATAGGGTGTTTTATTGAGCAAGGGTCTAAGCATACATCTGTTGAGTATGTAGACAGCAGTGTTTACTGCTTCAGCCCAGAGGTTTCTAGCTACATTGCTAGCTATCATCATTGTTCTTGCCATGTCCTCTATGGTTCTATTCTTTCTCTCTACTACTCCATTTTGTTGAGGGGTTCTTGGGGCAGAGAAGTTGTGATCAATACCAACTTTTGAACAAAACTCTAGGAATTTTATATTTTCAAATTCAGTTCCATGGTCTGATCTTATGGATTTTAGGGAAGTTTCTAATTTCTTCTCCAATTTTTTGATGAAAATTGAGAAGACATCAAAGGATTCATCTTTAGAGGCCAAGAAAAAGGTCCAGGTATATCTAGAGTAATCATCAACAATAACAAACATATATCTTTTACCTCCTCTGCTTTTTACCCTCATTGGTCCACATAAGTCCATATGGACCAGTTCCAAACACTTGGTTGTACTTACCTGGTTCTTTGATTTGAAGGATGTTCTAACCTGCTTCCCTTTAGCGCAAGCACTGCATACCTTTTCTCCTTTGAATCCGATTTTTGGTAACCCATCAACCATGTTCTTGGATGAGAGTGTATTTAGTTGTTTCAAGCTAGCATGTCCAAGTCGTTTGTGCCATAGCAATGGATCCTCTGTTATTGCACTGAGACATTTTAATTTCACTCCACCCATACCTATGATGTCGGCTTTGTATACATTCTTGTATCTCTTTGCTGTTAGGACCACTTCTTTTGTCTTTAGATTTTTGACCTTGCAACTATCAGAGGTGAAGATGACCTCGTTACCTTTGTCGCACAATTGAGAGATGCTTAGGAGATTGTGTTTTAGTCCGTCTACATGATAGACATCTTCTACAGCTTTGGATTCTTCTCGTCCAATCTTTCCAATGCCCACGACTGTCCCCTTCTTGCCATCGCCGAAGGAGACCTTTCCACCTTTTAATGGTGTTAGTGAAAGGAATTTGAGTCTGTCTCCCGTCATGTGTCTCGAACAAGCACTGTCCATATACCAATGCTTGCTTCCTTTCACTGTGGCCTGTAAAACAAATTAGGGGTTAGTTTTAGGAACCCAGACTAGCTTGGGTCCTTTCTTGTTATAGAAGGGATGAATAAGATTTCTTTTAGCCCATTGAGGCAACATGTTTTGTGATCTGTTCCTTCTGTTTACCCCAGTCTTACTTTTATGCATATGGGCAATGTTTCTGTTTCTGGCTTTACTAGCAATAGGACATTCAGTGGTTGGGTGCCCAGTTTTGCCACATAGATAGCATAAATCAGTGGAGGTGGTTCTTTCTTGAAGGAACCCTATTCCAGCTTTCTCATTATAATTTTTATTACCTAGATGGTTAACTATCCTAGAAGACTTGGTCCAACGGTTTGCCTTTTCTAGGTCTAGTTTTATGGTTGCTATTTCGTGATTTAGTCTTTTTACTTTTTCCTTTTCTTGAATTAAATCAACATTGCTGTTTTTAAGCTCAGTTTGTAAATTCTTAAGATTCAGATTAATTTCATTTGTCCTTTTATCAGCAGTAGTGAATTTTAAGACTTCTGTTTTCAGACTTAGTACGAGTGAATCAAGTTGTTTGACCTGTTTCTTTAAGTGGTCATTTATTTTATTGGCTTCATTCAAACCGTTCTTAATTTCGAGGTTTTCAAATTTTTGGTCTGAAAAGTCCTTAATTAACTGATATTTTTCACTTTCAATTTCTTGAAAATTGTCTATTAGTCCTTTCAAGAGAATGATAAGTTTGTCTTTTGTGAAACAGTGTAGTTTTGCTTTTAGCTCAGAAAAACTTACCTCAGGTTGAGTTTCATCCTCTGCGTCTGAGTCTTCAGCAGCCATGAGAGCAGTCTCATCAGCATCCTCAGTATCAGATTCTTCTATTTCTGATCCCCATGCAGCCATCATTGCATAGTTTTCCTTCTCCTTTTGTTTAGCAGCCTTTTCTTTGATTTCTTTTTCAGCCCTTTCTTTTCTCCACTCAATTTCCCATAGGGGACATTGTTTAATGTGATGATCAGTTTTACCACATTTAAAACATCCGGAGTTGCCTTTGTCATCGGACCACTTCCTGCTACCTGTGTCATCGGACCACTTCCTGTTACCTGTTTCTTTCTTATCCTTCCCTTTTCTGTTCCTTAGGAATTTTTTGAAATTCTTTGCAAGGAAGGCAATTTGGTCTTCCTCCATGTCTGATCCTTCGTCATCAGAGGTAACTTTTAGAGCCAGTGTCCTTTCATCCACCTTTGTTTGTTTCTTTGAATCTTCCATATTCATCTCATAGGTTCTGAGATTTCCAACTAGTTCGTTTAGAGTCATGGTTTCAATATCCTTTGCTTCCCTGATTGCAGTAACCTTGACATCCCACTTGGCTTTTGGGAGGATTCTAAGAACCTTGTCAACCTGTTCTTCAGGGGTGAGAGTCTTTCCCAGTGATGCTAACTCATTTATGAGCAGGGTAAGTCGAGCCATCATCTCGTTCAGTGTTTCATTCTCCTTCATCTTGAAGGTTTCATATTCAGTAAACAGCATGGCAACTCTGAATTTTCTAACCTGAGCAGTTCCCTCATGAGCAATAGTGAGGGCATCCCAAATCTCTTTGGCAGATGAGCAATTTGAAATTCTGTTATATTCTTCAGGTCCTAGACCACAGACCAATAGATTCTTGGCTTTGGCATTCTTTCTCATGGCTGTTAGATCGTCGGCATTGAATTCACTCCTTTCTTTTGGAACTAGTCTGCCTTCGACAGTTCGCGTGGGAATGGTTGGACCCATGATGATTCTATCCCAGAGTTCATAATCTTCTCCTTGGATAAAATCTTCCATTCGGGCCTTCCACCATGCGAAGTGTGTTCCGTTGAAGAGCGGGGGTCTAACGGCGGACTGTCCTTCTCCATGTCCAAGCGGTGGTGCGGTGTTCATGATGATCGTTTCTTAGGTATTAACCTTTAACAAGAAACCCTGCTCTGATACCACTTGTTAGAACTGCGCACCTTAACTTTGCCTACTCGTTTGGAACAGGTTTAGATGACCTGTTTCAATCGTACAGAATTAACGCTTTAGACACAATGATTTTACGTGGAAACACCTAGCTCACGATAGGTGTAAAAATCACGACCTGTACCTCTACAGGAATTTCTCCAAATTTATTAAAATCAACGTGAGCCTTCAAAAGTTAATTACAACTTGTAATAACCTTACTTCTATACCTCCAACTACAAACTACTCACAATCCTCCCAAGGATTATGTTTCAACTTATCTTCTTGTTAACTCTAACTTGAAGATAAACTACTCTCAGTTATGAACTCTGAGATTTACAATTTTCCTATGAAACAAAAGAAAACCCTAGACTCGACTTTAATGGCCTTTCTTTATGCTTCGTATTTTTCTTTTTCTGCACACCTTTGTTTGTGAATTGAATCTGGTTTTATAGCTGTAATAGATCTCCTTCTCCAACTTCTTTTCGAATTCCTTTTTCTGCTCCACCTCGCATGGTCTTTCCTTCTTTGTAATCTTTCTTCTTTTAGGAGTTTGAGTGAGATAATGTTCCTTGTTTTCCTCCTTATTCCTAGTGCCAGCTAATTTGCATTTATAATAGTAACTCGCGCTTCTTGCTGCTATGTCGTGTTGCACCTTTTATTTCTGTCCCGTCTTTCTATCCGTGGAATGAACCTGATGAGTTTACCTGTTTCATTTACCTGTTTCATTTATTTTGTTAATCATCAAAAGTCCTTGTCCCAACACTTTCTTTATTATAAACAATAAAGTATTGGGATGAAAGCAACATGGATGTATGCGGTAACACAAAGAAACTCGCACATTTAATACCGCTTTTCAATGCAGCCAAATCAGGTTACTTACACCAATTATTAATCTCGTCCTTTGATTTATGTTTCAACAATGGTTTTGTAATGTCACACAGAGCTATTGAGGCACCTTATCCATGTCTAACCAAGAAAAGTGTATGACGATATTCGATTAACTTAGGTGCTTATTGGCATATTTCAGATTTTTACAGTTAGATGTTCAATTACATTTTTCTGGCGTAAGTGGAGTCTTACAATTAATTGTCAACCGAGTTTTTTTTGGGTACTTGACAGACTTAAGGGATTCAATATGAGTTATCCACTTTCTCCTTTTTATTATGCTGGCAGAACAGTTTTCATAATTTTACACTATATTTAAATGATTGATTTTCAAATAATAGTCCCTTTAGACTACCGTACATAGGATGAAAGTGGAGGTTGAATAGTTTGATTATCTCAATAAATCTGAATATTTGGAGTTTGTTTGCTACTAATTAATTCAATTTCCTTATTTGTTCGTCTACTTATGTCATTATCATGTAATTTTCAAATCTTTCACTTTAATTTCTTTGTAGAAATGAATATTGATATGAATAGATAAATTACATTATAACTATCCTAACGAATTGAACGTATTCAGAAAATAGCCAAATAAATTTTTTATATGTACATTATCTTAACGACAAGCTACTATAAGAGAATGCTATAGCCTCTATGTAAGCTTGGTGAGGTTGTTTCATCATGCGAAAAGTTTATTACTTATAAAGTCATGTCATTAATACAGAAGTAAATTTTTTTATTTAGAATTTTAAATTTTTAGGTAAATGTTAGTAGACTTTTTTTTTTTTTTTGATATTTTAGAACTTTGAATTGAACTATTTAAAATTTATTATCCATCAATAAGATTTTTGAGAACAAAAATCAATGTAATTTATTTCAACAAATGACTATCATCTTATTAATTTAAAAAAATCATTATCATTATATAATAAGATACAGTGACTTTTTATGTTACAAAATTATACGCAAAAATAAAATAAAAAATTGTTATAAAAATACATAATAATTTTGGCTCCTAAAAGTCTATTAAAGATCAAACATTAAACATCCAGTGTACCAGATTAAATTAGAACTTTTTAATACAGAAATACGCTTAGCATGAGAAAGTTCTTCATCTCAGATTTTATATTGAAGTCCTACAATAGAAAGTTCTTCAGACCAAATTCCATATTTAATTCCTTACAATAACAATCAATTGGATGTCCATCAGTAAGAACTTAAATATGAAATTTGGTTTGAAGAATTTCTATCGTAGAATTTCTCTTTTGACCATCTTAGAAGACTAGATTAGAGGGCATAAAATCAAGTTTTAAAAAGAGTAGTATATATCTAATTATTTTTTTTAGATGGTCATATATGTTTTTTTTTAAATTTAAAATCAATTTTTTTTTAGTTTTTTTAAAGATGTAAGGTCATTTAATATTGTTTTATAATTAATTTATTTTAATAATTTATCTTAAATTGATGATATACTTTAGCTAATCATTCAATATTTTTCTAGCATTGTTGATCTTAGATATGATTTTATTGATTTTAGCTTTTAAAAAAAAAAATTGGCTGAGACACCAGTTAAAAAACTTGCTAATTTTATTCTACGATTTTGAAAAAGAATTAAAAAAATTATTGCATTAAATATTTTCGATAAATCATTATCTTCTATTTATAGTATTTGAAACAAACATGAAAAAGTACATTCCTTAATAAGAATCGACCTGCAAAATTAAAGACCATCAATCAAGATTTGAATTTCGATTCCAATATAATCTCCAAATGATTTCAAAAGTAACGTATATTATTATTATGTTCTTCACTAAAAATGATGAACCCAAAATAAAATCTAATGGTATTATTTATAATATAGGAAAATTTAAACGATAGAAATTTTTTTAGCATACAGTTAGCTTCATTTTACCTTTTTTTTCATTTTGACTCAATTTTCTATACAAAACATAGAAAAACTTTTATTAATTGACACAACAATTGCTTAAAAACTGATTATATTTATTCACAATTAAGTGCGTCAAATGTGTTGTCTAATATGAACTAATACATAATATGTGTATTCTACCTGCACGAATAGACATTTTCTTAGACAATCATATTGAAAATGTAAATACTAATAATTTATGGTTTCCTAGAATTATTTTGCTCCACTATTTTATTATTCTCCTTGTTCACTTTTACTTGTTAGTATTTCATTTTTTGAGGTCCACTTGACTAAACTTCAAAGATAAATTGAAGTAGTTGAATTTAATATTTGAAATTTATAATTTAGACGGTTGAAAACTATAAGAAAAATACTATAAGTTGCAATCATTCTCATATTAATATGATGAAAAAACTATTTCTTAAAATACTGATCAAAGTTCATATAGTTTGACCTCAACAAGTAAAATAATGATAAGTAAAAATAAACGGAGGGAGTAATTTAAATCAACGATAATTTTTGAATGATTCCTATTAAATGATCATTTAAATCAACTTTTTGTTTTTTTTTTTTTTACCTTATTTGAGTATATTATGTTTGTTATCTTACACTTTTTTATGTTAATAATAGTTTATTTGGATCGACGAAATTTTGTTTTCCAATAAAAAAGTGTAATAATGAACTAATATGACAACACACTTTTACTTTTTACTTTTTCCTAAGTCCTGTACAATGTCACTTTTTTTTCATTTTCTTGGTTAAACATTTTTTAATATACCAAGGGGAAAGGTCACCCTTTCGTCTTCCACCATCTCCTTCTCCTTTGTATCTATGCTCCTGTAACACCCCAACTTTTTTTTTTACTAAGATTGAGCCATACTTCATATGATAGGACAATTCCTAAGTATTTAAAGTATACTAGAGGTGATTTAGAGTTATAATTTATCTTTTACATCAATCCAAGTCCAAAGAAATTCTAGCAACTAAGTTTTCATATGAATTGATGGAAGGGTCAACTTTAAATGACCATATCTCCTAGAGTATAATGAGTTAGGTGACCCATAATATATCAAATTAAAGATCTTTGAATTATCTTTCCAACGCATCTTATTTCGCGTTAAACGGAGTTCGGAGTAGAGAGTTATGATCATTTTACTGGAGGACTGCAAAGCTGTCTAAAGGTCCGCGACGGCTCCGCGACGCGGACCTATCGCGAACCCTTTCTGGATAAGCTAACCGACATTCCTTTATTTTATTTTGAGGGTACTTTTACCCTAAAGCCTTTGGGGGTCTATTTAAGGTCCCAAAACGCATAATACGTCAGTTTCATAAGTCAAAACCCTCCCTTTCATTCCTAAACATAAAACGCTCAAGAATCATCAAGAAAGTCATCAAGTTAGGATTAACTTTCAAGATTCTTCATCAAGGTGAGTTATTCTTCATAAGATTTAAGCTAATTTCTCTATCTATTCATGAAATCCCTAATAGAATCTTAAATCCTAACCTAGGGTTTCAAGAAACGAATTCAAGAATCCCAAGAAAGGATTTCTTGATTCTTCTTTCCATGGATTAGGGTTCTTTTATCAAGAAACTCTAAAGATTTTGAGTCAAGAAGCCAAGAATCAAAAAGAAGTTCTTCAACAATGTCTTTCCAAGATTCTTCCATTCTAAAAGAACTATCGAGGTTGAGGATTTTCTCCAAGAAATAATTATTCATCAAATTTTGATTGTAATATCAAATTTCCAGGTATGTAAGGCTAAACTTAAAACATGGGAATGTCCTCCCATGTGCCCCATGAGTAATGTATTAAAGTTTAATGGTGAATGATGTTAGGGTAATGAAGTGAAATATGTTAATTCATGTAATGTAATGAATAAATGTCATTATTTTATGCATAAACCTACATATTTTCCTGCATTGATGATGACCCTCATAAAAACCCTCATGCATCCTTTTTAAACTATTTTCTTGAAAAGCATTTAGTTAAAAACCCTACATCTATTGTATATGTATCCTAGAAAAGCATGCATGATGAACATGGGTGTGTGTAGAGTCTAGAGTAATGATAAAATAATGAATGATGAACGTTGAGCATGTGAATGTGGGATTGTCTCTAAGTTGAGAGTCAAAGTTCCTAAACTAGTGTCCCTAAGGTCCATGATGTTAATGTTAATGGAATGGAATGACAATGATGTTAATGTTAATGTAAAGGAGATGTCAATGATAAAGTGTTATGCCCCTATGGGGACTAATGATAATGTAATGTGTCCCTATGGGACAAATGAATGTTAATGTTTTATGAGCAATGTCGAGTCCTGGGAGGAGTATTGAGCACCGAAATGGATAAAAGTGAGTCCCACTTGAGTCCATTAACTACGTGGCCCGCGTAGGAAGAGAGGATTGAACCGCAATGCGGATGGCTCCTATCTTGTCCCAAATGAGGACTAATGTTATGTTTTATGGATCCACTAATGTAATGTCCTTTACCCTGGGCAGGGTAATGGATGGATGTGGCAACGACATCGCTTCGTTGTATCATCACTGGCTCATAAGTGATGGTTGTCGGTTAAAGAAACTCCCAGTTAGGCCTCTCAGAAAAGGTTTCCCTAATAGTACTCTTAATGCAAAGGTCAATGTTAATGTAAAGGCCAATGTTAATGCAAAGGTCAATGTTAATGTAAAGGTCAATGTTAATGTAAAGGCCAATGTTAATGCAAAGGTCAATGTTAATGCAAAGGTTAATGTTAATGTAAAGGTCAATGTTAATGCAAAGGTCAATGTTAATGTAAAGGTCAATGTTAATGTAAAGGCCAATGTTAATGCAAAGGTCAATGTTAATGCAAAGGTCAATGTTAATGTAAAGGTCAATGTTAATGTAAAGGTCAATGTTAATGTTTCCCTGATATAAATGTTAAGGTCTCATGATGATGTGCGTTATGTTTGTATATTCCTAACAATGTGTTTTCAGCTATTTTACATGCCAGTACATTCCACGTACTGACGCCATTTGGCGTTGCATCGTTTCATGATGCAGATACAGGAGCTAGAGGACTTCAGCAGCCGCCCCGTTGAGGTCAAGTGTTTCCAAGTTCTGACTGTGGTGAGCCTCCTTGTTTCCGGAGGAAACCTTTATTTATGAACGTTATCCTGTTCTTTTGAGTCGAGTAGCCATGGTTTGTCATGGTCCTCTTCTTAGACGTTTTAAGAAATGTTAGAGGCTTTGTAGACATAATGATGTAGTCAAGGTGAATGTTTTGACAACTGAGCAATAATTCCTTGCTTAGTTTTGATGATCAAATTGAGGTTTGGCCATTGGCCCACTATTTTAAAGTATTGTTTACTATTTCCTTCCGCAATGTCTATAATGAATGATGTGATGAATGCTAAGTGGTTCGCTTGGGGGCTAGCAATAGCCTCTGAGTGCCGGCCACGCCTAGGGTACCCTCCCGGGGCGTGACAAACTTGGTATCAGAGCACAGAGTTCAAGTGTCCTAGGGAGTCTATGAAGCCGTGTCTAGTAGAGTCCTTATTATTGGTGTGAAGCGCGCCACATCCATAATGGGGAGGCTATAGGACATTTAGGATAAGTTTCCCTTCTTTCAGATTCTGATCGTGCGATAGAGCTCTTTCCTAAGAAATTTGCGATGATTCGTGCGTTGCTCTAAACCTTTCGACGATGCCTCGTCCACGAGGTGATAGCGACAGTAATTTTCTAACTCTTATAGATGAGACCCTTTGAGATAAAGTAATCGGAATGGTAGAGAGACTGTCTAGGCTTGTGAAAAGCCGACTGAGATGCGAAGTTGATTGACTAGGACGAGTGCACTATTAATCATATGAATCGTGCATTTGAGTTATCTCTAGATATACCTAGACCCATTTGTTTTTCAAAACTTGCTTCCGATGTGACCCATGAAAGGAGAACCTATGTCTCTAAAGAGTTTGATGTTACCACCTAAGAGTGGGATATGAGGTCTTATAAATCCTGAGTAGAATCGAATCATCCCAGAGTTAGAAGGATGATGATGGAAAGAAAGGGACGAGATGACAAGAGTGATGACTGGGTGAGGCTTGTAGTTAGAGTTAAGTATTTATTAGGTAAGTAATGATGTGCTGAGTTGATTGCCATAAGTTCGATGAAAGAGTCATAAGTACTCTAGTGATTTTCATGATGAGGTATAGAGGAAGAGTTGTTATTAGAATGTGGTAGGGCGTGCTCAGACTAGTAGGAAGTTATGTTGATATGTTGTAGTATTCATACTATTGATGGTGAAGTGTAGATGTTGAATAGAGGAAAAAGAGTGCTTTCGATTTGATAGATCTAAATTAGGCTTATGATTTTTAAGTGTGAGTTCATGAGACTCATCGAGTTATGAGGTTAGACAGATAAGAAGAGGCTTGAGATATGTATCCATGATTATGTAAAGATGTGTGAAGCTCTAATTTATGACTACTATAAGAATCCAGATAGTATATTTGAGTTCTCGATGTGGAGTAGGCTAATGTAAGTAATTCTAATCATGATGAGTAACTAAGTTGATTTGAGGCTTGTCAATAGATGATGACGAGTTTCCATGATAGACTAATTCTTATGCAATTAAATTTATGGGAGCACAGAAGTTGAGCGCCAGCAGGCAAAAGAAGGGGTTAGATTGTGAGAGTTACGGGAAGTGGTTATGTATGCCATAAAAATAGCAAAATATAACGATTTACATAGAGACTGGAATGAGCTAAGAGTAATACCGTTGAAAAGAGTCTGAGTGGCTAGCTATATGTATGCGACTATAGCATAATAGAAGAGTTTAAGATATTCTTATGGATAGTGATTCCTTGACCATGTGGAGGTATATACTTATAACCTAGTAGAGGAAATTGATTTATGAATCTAAAGAGAGGACCTTGAGAGCTAAGGAAGAGTTGATGTAAGGCCCAGTGAAATTACCAAAGTACTCCTAGAGGAGAGATGTGCGCATAACACGTCTTCTGATGCTCGGATGACAAATCCGAGGCCAGATTTGTGATCAGCACAAAAATTTGAGTGGGGGAAAGGCTTCAATCGATTTTTAGAACGATCGAGTGAAAAGATAATTTTCCGATCCGAACACCAAAACAGTGTCGGTGCGCGACAGAGGCGCGTCGCGCACCTGTAGCGGAGTGAGACTTATGTTTTTTTTCAAAATTTTCGACGGGATTGAGAAAACTCGTTCAGAAAATTTTTGCTGAAAATGTACTGTTCGCGACCAGTCCGCGTCGCGGACTGAATCACTTTGGGGCTGGAAATTTATAAAATTATTGAGGGCATTCTGGTCCATCCCTAACACCTTATAAACTCCCTATCCGACTAATATAAGTCGTTTTAACGTGAAAAGGGTCTAAAATCCCTTTCTAAGACCTTTTCTAACAATTAAACAAGATTAGGGCTTGAGAGAAGATGTTAAAAATCTTGAGGTGGAAGAATTCAAGAAAGAATGGGAGTTCGTAATTCTGATTATGATTTGATGTCATTTCCTTTTAAAGGTTACAAATGAGGAAGAGGAGTTAATGAAGTCGTGACGAGTCTAATAGATAGGTATAAAAAAAAAAACTATATTAGTATCTCCCGAGGTAAGAGTTCATGCGATCGAGGGTGTAAGCTGCTATGATAGGCTTCAATATGTGGATGTTATTATGCAAATGTAATAGAGTAATGAGGACGAGAAGTATTCTCTAAGTACAAGTTACTATGGAGTGAGAGTTCTTGATTCTAATGTCATCTTACATGTGTACTAACCTTCGGCTTGTTATGCCACTTTGATGGTATGATGTAGAGTATCAAGCTTTAGAGGTATAATCATGCTTATTTTGCATGGAGAGGTAGTAGTTTGGGGGTTTCGTCAAAGGGGGAGATGATGAGTTCCTTCACGTCCAAATAGGGATGTTGATAATAGTAGACTGAGAGTGAGGGTAAATGAGAAGGAGTAAATATATCCTCATTGTGTTATCGGTATTAAACTTGTGCCATGAAGGGATAGAGATAGGGATGAGGAAAGAGATGAGATCATATGATGCGCAATAGGTAGGTACGAATATGTTGATGTGACTTTGAATGAGAGTTCATTGAATGATGGAGGTAGAAGTGACAAGTAGGTTTTAAAAAAAAAAGGGTTAAAGACATAGTTAAAGAGGTTGTTATTGTGCGAGTATGAATGATAGACTATTGAAGACTTTATAATAAATATTCCGAGTATAGAGATGAGTATTGAGGATTAGCTTTGTATGAATATGATCACCTTAAGAATGACACCTTGAGGCTTAGAAACTGGGCCTGAATGAAAGAAGAAGAGATGGTTAAGTAGAGGTTTGAATAAGAGCTATGAGTTTGCATTGATGGGGTAAAGTGCCATGAAAAAGGAGAACAATTGAGGTGGGGACTTGAGCATGAGAATGTCCTCAGAGTCTTATTTATACGATGTTCCTATTCTCGGTTTGAGTTGATGGCTTCCTCCTGAGTTCGAAAGACTGATTGACGAGGTGTCTAAATGATTCAAATTGATTGAGTTTCGATATTCCATTCGTGCTTAATGAAGAGAATGTAAGATGTAATTTCCTTACTCTTGATTTAAATTGAGTTCTCTATTTCTGAGTTGATGTGTCCGTTCTTGAGTCTGAATGGAGATGGAAATTGATGAGAAGTAAGAGTTTGATTGATTGAATGAGTTTTGAGAAGAGTTCTGATTCTTATTCGTGCCTTGATGTCTACCTTACTCATCATTCGAGGACGAATGATCCCAAGGGGGAGATAATGTAACACCCCAACTTTTTTTTTACTAAGATTGAGCCATACTTCATATGATAGGATCAATTCCTAAGTATTTAAAGTATACTAGAGGTGATTTAGAGTTATAATTTATCTTTTACATCAATCCAAGTCCAAAGAAATTCTAGCAACTAAGTTTTCATATGAATTGATGGAAGGGTCAACTTTAAATGACCATATCTCCTAGAGTATAATGAGTTAGGTGACTCATAATATATCAAATTAAAGATCTTTGAATTATCTTTCCAACGCATCTTATTTCGCGTTAAACGGAGTTCGGAGTAGAGAGTTATGATCATTTTACTGGAGAACTGCAAAGCTGTCTAAAGGTCCGCGACGGCTCCGCGACGCGGACCTATCGCGAACCCTTTCTGGATAAGCTAACCGACATTCCTTTATTTTATTTTGAGGGTACTTTTACCCTAAAGCCTTTGGGGGTCTATTTAAGGTCCCAAAACGCATAATACGTCAGTTTCATAAGTCAAAACCCTCCCTTTCATTCCTAAACATAAAACGCTCAAGAATCATCAAGAAAGTCATCAAGTTAGGATTAACTTTCAAGATTCTTCATCAAGGTGAGTTATTCTTCATAAGATTTAAGCTAATTTCTCTATCTATTCATGAAATCCCTAATAGAATCTTAAATCCTAACCTAGGGTTTCAAGAAACGAATTCAAGAATCCCAAGAAAGGATTTCTTGATTCTTCTTTCCATGGATTAGGGTTCTTTTATCAAGAAACTCTAAAGATTTTGAGTCAAGAAGCCAAGAATCAAAAAGAAGTTCTTCAACAATGTCTTTCCAAGATTCTTCCATTCTAAAAGAACTATCGAGGTTGAGGATTTTCTCCAAGAAATAATTATTCATCAAATTTTGATTGTAATATCAAATTTCCAGGTATGTAAGGCTAAACTTAAAACATGGGAATGTCCTCCCATGTGCCCCATGAGTAATGTATTAAAGTTTAATGGTGAATGATGTTAGGGTAATGAAGTGAAATATGTTAATTCATGTAATGTAATGAATAAATGCCATTATTTTATGCATAAACCTACATATTTTCCTGCATTGATGATGACCCTCATAAAAACCCTCATGCATCCTTTTTAAACTATTTTCTTGAAAAGCATTTAGTTAAAAACCCTACATCTATTGTATATGTATCCTAGAAAAGCATGCATGATGAACATGGGTGTGTGTGTAGAGTCTAGAGTAATGATAAAATAATGAATGATGAACGTTGAGCATGTGAATGTGGGATTGTCTCTAAGTTGAGAGTCAAAGTTCCTAAACTAGTGTCCCTAAGGTCCATGATGTTAATGTTAATGGAATGGAATGACAATGATGTTAATGTTAATGTAAAGGAGATGTCAATGATAAAGTGTTATGCCCCTATGGGGACTAATGATAATGTAATGTGTCCCTATGGGACAAATGAATGTTAATGTTTTATGAGCAATGTCGAGTCCTGGGAGGAGTATTGAGCACCGAAATGGATAAAAGTGAGTCCCACTTGAGTCCATTAACTACGTGGCCCGCGTAGGAAGAGAGGATTGAACCGCAATGCGGATGGCTCCTATCTTGTCCCAAATGAGGACTAATGTTATGTTTTATGGATCCACTAATGTAATGTCCTTTACCCTGGGCAGGGTAATGGATGGATGTGGCAACGACATCGCTTCGTTGTATCATCACTGGCTCATAAGTGATGGTTGTCGGTTAAAGAAACTCCCAGTTAGGCCTCTCAGAAAAGGTTTCCCTAATAGTACTCTTAATGCAAAGGTCAATGTTAATGTAAAGGCCAATGTTAATGCAAAGGTCAATGTTAATGTAAAGGTCAATGTTAATGTAAAGGCCAATGTTAATGCAAAGGTCAATGTTAATGTAAAGGTCAATGTTAATGCAAAGGTCAATGTTAATGTAAAGGTCAATGTTAATGTAAAGGCCAATGTTAATGCAAAGGTCAATGTTAATGCAAAGGTCAATGTTAATGTAAAGGTCAATGTTAATGTAAAGGTCAATGTTAATGTTTCCCTGATATAAATGTTAAGGTCTCATGATGATGTGCGTTATGTTTGTATATTCCTAACAATGTGTTTTCAGCTATTTTACATGCCAGTACATTCCACGTACTGACGCCATTTGGCGTTGCATCGTTTCATGATGCAGATACAGGAGCTAGAGGACTTCAGCAGCCGCCCCGTTGAGGTCAAGTGTTTCCAAGTTCTGACTGTGGTGAGCCTCCTTGTTTCCGGAGGAAACCTTTATTTATGAACGTTATCCTGTTCTTTTGAGTCGAGTAGCCATGGTTTGTCATGGTCCTCTTCTTAGACGTTTTAAGAAATGTTAGAGGCTTTGTAGACATAATGATGTAGTCAAGGTGAATGTTTTGACAACTGAGCAATAATTCCTTGCTTAGTTTTGATGATCAAATTGAGGTTTGGCCATTGGCCCACTATTTTAAAGTATTGTTTACTATTTCCTTCCGCAATGTCTATAATGAATGATGTGATGAATGCTAAGTGGTTCGCTTGGGGGCTAGCAATAGCCTCTGAGTGCCGGCCACGCCTAGGGTACCCTCCCGGGGCGTGACAGCTCCCCTATGGTTGATTTTTTTTTCTTTTTATTTCTTTGTGCATTCGTTGTTCTTCCTAACGTTTATTTTAGTTTTTCTGTTCCCACTATTCTTCATTAGCACCGGCTTTTATGGTAAACGGAATGACATTGATTGGAACAAGAATATGGAATCTGTTGAACATGCTCTTGGGGAACCCCTTATTTACTTCATCAGCGACAACATTCCTCAACAACGTGAGGATTCGAAGTAAGTTTTTTTTTTTGCAAACCACAACATATCAGTTAGTGCGAGTACTGGAGCATTACAGTCTATGTTGGCTGGTGTTATTTTTGTTGGTTTGATATGCTGTGTATTTTTTCCCAACTTTTATTATCCCTCCCCCCCCCCCCCCCCCCCCCGCGATATTGAGGATATCGTTGGTTGCTTCTTTGCGATTTTGTTGGTTTTCTTTGGTTATGTGTAGTTATTTTTGGTTGTATTGTTGTGATATCGACCATTACAATTGGTTATGTTTTTTTTTTTTAATTATGTTACCAAGTTTGTTATTTGATTTGGTGAATTTGTTGGTTAAAGTTGTTGAAGTTGGGGTTCAGGATCTTTTTTTTTGTTTGTTTATTTTATGACAATATGTTGGTTCTATGATTTATTTTTTGGGTATTTGATGATATTTTATGAATTTTTGGTTGTATTGCTATGATATTGACTGTTGACACCCAATTTTTACCCTCCACAGTACAAATTAATCATCGAGCTATTAATTTTAACGATTTGAATTAATTAGCTTTCAAAATGCAAGAAATATTGCTTCAAGTAACTCTAGGTTTGAATATTTGAATTTTCAATTTTATTAGGTTTATATGTTGCTTATTATATATATTTGTCTTAAAATACTTTACTTTATTTGTTCATATTATATTATTGCGTATTACTTTACTTTACTTTTATCGTATTATATGAATTTCATGTTTACATATCGCGTATTATATAACTCTTCTAATTTTAATTACGTTTGAAATATTTTCTCAAATAGATTCTATCTTTAAATACTTTACTTTGATCTCGAGTCGTTAATATCTAAAAGCTCCATAATTAATTTATATTAACTCGTTTCGTGGTCGATTTAATCGTTTGATTTTTCGAATTGGTTGTATATGTAATTTAAATAGTTAGTTTTTAAATGTTTTCCTCAAACCCTTTCTACTCTTTTAAACCCCTTAGCCCAATTTCAAAACCCCCCAGCCCAAACCCACTCGGCCCACTCCCTTTTTAAATTAAACCCTACCCGCCCCCTTTCTTCCACTACCCGACCCGGCCCATCCCCTACACATTAAACCCTTACCCCTTTTCTTCTTCCCCAAACCCGACCCCCGACCCCTTCCCTCTTCTCTGAAAAACGCAAAACCAGAGAAAGTGCAGCCAATTTCAGCCATTTTTCAGGTCCCTTTCTTGGCAAATGCCAAGAAACCATTAATCTCCCTAACCCACGCGTTCCCTCTCCCCATAAACCCCAACTCGAAGCGAAAAACAACAAAGAGAGACAGCCCGAAGCCAGCCATGGCAGCGACCACAGTGGTCGTTTTCCATTTTTTGGTCAAAGCGCCTGCTCTCTTCATCTTTTCTTCGTCCTTGCGCGTCAGGGACCTCCTACGTGTCTCACATCTGAGCCGTCGATTCAAATCGACGGCTGAGATATGAGCCTCGTAAGGGGTTCCGTTTGGAATTCGAATTCAGGGCAAAATGTCGGATTTGCCCTGAATTTACATGGCTATATATACTCCCTGTGTTGGCTGCCGAAGGGGTTCGGATTTTTGGGGTTGGATTTTCGGTTTTTTGGAGAAATTTTTTGGATGATTTAGCTTCTAAGTTATCAGAATAGCCTTCTTTTCTTTTCTAAAAATTGTGAAAAACTTTAACAATCGAATACTCATATTCTTCGCTGTTTATTTTTGGAGTCTGAAAATTCGTAAGGGGGACCCGTAGCAGTGAGGTGATATCGTTCGGCTCGTAGTTCCAGTTTTCGCTGCTCCAGAAAAGGTAATGTCCGTTACTCTTCATCTCGAGTTGTATCGTGTTTAGTTTGCTCCGATTGTGAATGTAGATGTTGTGAGTATGCTATTTGTGTATGTATGTTTTATGAAGATGTATACATGTTTATGTATGTATAAACTTGAAGAGTGGCTGAAACATGTGAGTTTGAAGCTGTATTTGTCTGTATATCTATGCCTATGAAGATATATATACGTATGTATGCATAAAACTTGGAAAATGTCTGAATATATGTGTTGTTTTGGCGTTTGTTTGCTGTATATCTATGTATATGAAGATATATGTGCGTATACATGTATAAAACTCGAAGAATGGTTGAGTATATATGAGTTTGGATGGCTGTATATTGCTATATATCTACGTATATATGTAAAACTCGAAGAATGGTTGAGTATATATGAGTTTGGATGGCTGTATATTGCTGTATATCTACATATATATGTATAAACTTGAAGAGTGGTTAAGTATATATTAGTTTAGATGCTGTATACTGCTGTATATCGGCATATGTATGTTTAAAACTTGAAGAACGTCTAAATATATGTGTTGTTTCGGCGGTTATTTGTTGTATATCTATGTATGTGAAGGTATATATACGTATATGCATGTATAAAACTTGAAGAATGGTTGAATATATGTGTTGGTTTGTTAGATATCTGTTGTATACCATGTATATATCAGCGTACATATGTATATGTATGTATAACTTGGAAAGTTGTTTGGTTATATGGTAAGTATAGTCGTATCACAGTGTATATGCAGCTATATTTACACATATATGTATGAATATTTACGTATACATATATAAGCATGTGTCTACAATTCGAATATTGTCCGAATATGTTGTTGGGCTGCCATATTATGTATATATATACATATATGTGTACTTTTACATATATGTATATAAGTATATATAAGTTGAAAGTTTGTTAGTTTATTTTGGTTATATAATGGTATCACAATGTCTATGTATTTATATACGCCTATATACATATATACATAATGCATATACATGAATGTTTTTATGAAACTTGAAGATTGTTTGGTCGTATTGCCGTTTTGTAGTGGCTTATATCTATATATATATATTATGTATTGTAATATCTATGTGTCTATGCACCTATATACACCTATATAAATAGTGTATATTTATATTATATGTGCTTGTCCTAATTTGTACAATTTCTTTTCTCATAAGTCTTAAGGTCCTTTTATTATTATTTGATATCATTTTGTGTTGTCATGCAAGTTGTGAGTTGCATATCACTTGTGAAAAATATAATATTTCTTATTACTCATTCCTTATCTTTATTTTCTTTGCATGTAATGTTGTACCGAGTCTATTCTTGACTCCTCTTTGCATTTCGTTGAGTGTCGGTTCAATCTCGGCCTATGTCCAGCTGCTCGGAACTGTCGGATTTTATTTCTCGGGGTGGCAACGTACCTTTATACATTGGTACACACTTCTGTATACAATAAAATTGCTTGCACAGGAATATGGGCTAAAAGCCCAAATGGACAGCAGCAGGCCTTTAGAATTGGGCAAGCCCAATTTTGGAAAAGGGAATGGGCAGGCCCAAATTTATTAATTATGCAGGTTTGAAGATTGGGCCTGCCCAGGCCCAAGTCATTTCAATCCATTTTATTTACACTCCATTTGTGATGTTTGCCATTTTCTTTTTTCATATTTGTTTGTTCTAACTCCAATTTTATTTTACCCGTTTTAGCTTAATTAAATTCCCCGAGTTAGCCATTTACGTCATTTTTAAATCTTGACTATAAAAATCACTTTAGGAAATTAGGCTTTAAAATTTTCTTTAAAATATTTCAAGTGCTTCTTCCTTAAAATATTCTTTCTTTTTTAAAAAAAAAGTATATACATTTATCCTTTTAAAAACTTAGAGTTTTGTAGATTTTAAGAATTCTAATTAGTTGATTAAATTTATCAACTCCGTTTAATTAAATAAAATTAGTTAGATTTTAATATTAGATTTTCTTTAACTAGTTTATTTAATTAAATCTAATTGATTAAAATATAAGTAAAAAATGTAAATTTTCCATTTCCTAAAATATGTTGTCTAAACTTTTTTTCAAAAATTATTAAATAACACTATTTTAAAGTTAGTCAAAATATTTAATCGTCGGATAACCGCACGTTAGCGGATATTTCGGGTGCGTAAAACCTTCCCGAAATAAAAATATGAACCCGAACCCTTTCTTTGGATTTTTAAAAGGATTTTTCTGTTAATTCTTTTAAAAATAATTTTTAAATTGGTTTTCTTGATTTTTCCTTAAAAATTAAGTGGCGACTCTAATTTTTAAAGATTCGGTTTTACTTAAACCAATTAAGTCTTAATCGAATTTTTAAACCCGAAAGTCATTTTCCGACGTAACAGAAATGACGACTCTGCTGGGGACTTTTAATTAGGTTCTAACCACAAGATTAGATATTTTTGACTAACCTTACTATTTGTTTTACTTGTATGATTATTTGTTTGTTCGTATTTTATTTGTTTAAGTTCTAATTATTTGAATGTTGTTACCTAAATTTTAAATGTCATTCATGCATAGCATATTCCGCCATCCGGCAACTTTATTTTTATTTTTCACTAAAACGACGGTTATGCGGGTCGCAGCCGTTTAGTCCAAATTTTTTTCATCGGGGTACCCTGACGAAATGAGTCGATCTCGCGGGGTCGACGGTCGTTAATTTCCCCAGCCCAGGTTGTCCGCTCGGGTCACCTTTTCACAGTCAAAATAAACCCACTCTTAGATACCTAGGATAGAACGAAACCAAAAACCCTGTAGGTGCATTGGCCTAGGTCGACCCGATATCCTAGGGGTATCGGGCCCATTAGTAGCCCACCTCGAGTCCAAAGTGGCCTCCGGCCCAACTGGACGATCATATTGTTTGTTTAATTTGAAGGATGTATATGTCTTTTAAATAAATCATTGTTCGGGGGTTCGGGGGGGTTTTCTAATACATTTGTTTTGTAGACAGTTAATCGACGAATGTATTTGGTTCAGTTAGATCGAAATTTAAAAAGACGGATTACTACTTTTCAGCGAACGTCATTATCCGGTCAAGCCTTGCTAGTGGTATCGACACCACATTCGAGAAAAGATGGAGAAAGTCAGAAATGAAGTGGGATCCTCTAGTTAATTTATCCCCTGCGTGGGAATATTTTTTTTGTATTTGCATTTTTCCCCTTTTCCTAAAAATGTATCCCTTATTATTGATATTTTGTAACATATTTCACTTATTTATAAAATTTGCTTTTCGGGGAACGATGAAATATTTAAAATGACAAGATACATCCTTCAAATCGATAGGCCAACCCTTGGCACAAAAGGGTCACTTATTTTCTAGGACGCGCAATAACTGTTTCTGTGCTACTTGTTATCACTGTTTGTGTGATTATGTTGATTTGTTCGGAGACATTCTAGCCCATTCCTTTCAAAAAAAAAAAAATCTTTTAGAGCCTCCTAAGCATAAAACCTCAGTCACTATCAAAAGTTCGTCCAAAATACTCTTCGAGTCTTGAGTTTTTCAACAAAATTCGAATTTCACTTCCAAAAATTCTAAATTTTTGCCCTCTTATCTAACAAGAGGAGAATTTTCCATTTTGAATATTCAAGCTGGTCGAACTACGTCGGACCTGATTTCTCATTTGCGAGATACGTAGGCAGCCTCCCAAGGCCCGGTCCCTCATTATAAAAAAAAAAAAATTATTTTCCCTCCTTCAATCTTATCACAAATTTTAGAAAATTCAGAAATTCTGATAAAACGTTTCCCTGATTCACAAATCTCATATTAAATAGGCAACATTTGGCCTATTTAGTTATTTTTCTATATCTATGGGTTAGTCTGTCTTCGAACAATACAACTATTGTGTGTTTACTTTCCCGTGTGATATTTTGCATTATTTATTATGAACAAGCACTGACACGTTTATCTTTTGAGTTATTTTTCATCCGACAGGTACTTAGAATTGATCTGTGTTGAAAAATGACTGGACATTCCTACTTTACGAGGTCTAAGAATTCTAAAGATTCCTTCCCTGACCAAAGTCTGTCAAAAGGAAAAGAAAAAATGACTGAGAACAGTGAGGGCAATGGTTTAACCGAAGTTATCGTGACAGACCTCGCAATTGCTGAACAGAACAAATTGATTGCACAGCTACTACAACAAATTTCTGAAATGAGAGCTGAGATGCAAAGGGCTCAAGGTCCGGGGAATTTAGCCATCGCCGCTAATACTCATGCTCCAGACGATGAAAGGCCTCCACTTTATTTTCCTCCTCCGAATTCAACCACCGACCATACTATTCCTCCACAAAAAACTCCCATCATCGGCTTAACCCCTCCTAACTTTCATCATGCTTGCACATCACGCCAAACACCGCCTCCCCTCCAAAGTCTAAATTCTCACAACCCTCAAATATATCCATTCGCCTATCAAAACCCTGATCCAAACATTCGAATTCCACCAACTACTGAACCTACACCCCTAAAAGCCACTCTTTATACCCCGACAGTACCAGAAGAGACATATCTTCCCTTCATCACATATTCTGAACCCGACCCTTACAAAGAGAAGGAAAAAGAGTGGAGGGCCCAAAAGGAGGTGATTGAGTCAGGCATGAGAAAAGAGACTACAGAATCAATCCAGGGGTTGTACCACGTGTCGAGCACTGCAGGGTTGGATTATGAAGATCTGAACACTCGCTTGGATTTGGACATCCCAGAAGGGTTCAAAGTACCGGAATTTGACACTTTTAGTGGAGACGGCAATCCCCTAGTTCACTTGAGAGTCTATCATGACCAACTCGTGGGGGTTGAGGAAAATGAAGCTATGTTGATACGGCTTTTCAACCAAAGTCTGAGTGGAGAAGCTTTAGATTGGTTTGCTTCTCAAGGATTGAAACGGTGGTCCAGTTGGAATGCTTTGGCCAATGCCTTTATTGAAAGATTTTGTTACAACATCGAAATTGTTCCTGATCGATATTCTTTGGACAAAATCAAACAGAAGTCTACTGAAAGCTATCGCGAATATGCCTACCGTTGGAGGAAAGAGGCCGCAAAGGTTAGACCTCCTATGACCGAGCACGAGATTAGCGAAGCCTTCTTGCGCATTCAAGAGCCGGATTACTTTGATAAGATGTTACCTCTCATTGGAGCAAAGTTTGTCGAGATAGTTAAAGTTGGCGAGGCTATCGAATATGGTCTTGAGACAGGAAAAATCGCCCGAATAGCTACTCGAACAAAGCCTTCAGTTCCACTGAGGAGGAAGAGGAAAGATGTTCCTTCTATTTCATCCGAACTAAAATCAAAACATGTCAAATTCGACAATTCTTCGCACTCACTATCCAACGCTTACCCCAAAGCTCCACAAAATCCATACCCAGTTTTTCCCGTCCAATCAAATTTCCAGGCTTCAAATTATCAAAATATCCCTTCAAATTTTCAAGCTCCATGGCCAAATTACCAAAACATCTCCCCAAATGTCCAAGCTCCATGGCCAAATTACCAAAATATCCCTCCAAGTTACCAAACCCCATTGCTAAATTATCAAAATATCCGTCCAAGCTACCAAGATCCACAATATCCAAAATTCCAAGTGACAGTACCTACTTTCCAAAATCCTCCAAACCACTGTCAAATGCCTTTGTCCTCGAGAAATAATTGCAACATTTCTCGTCCAAATCTCGTGAAGAGAACTCCCCGAGCCTTTACTCCTTTGGTTGAAAGTCAAACCCAACTCTTTGAGAAATTGAAAGCCGCAGGTATGCTCCATCCTATAGAAGGAAGACCAGCCAATCCTTTCGGAAAATTTTATAAAGCGGACCAGAAATGTGCTTATCATTCCGGATCCATTGGGCATACCACTGAAAATTGCATCAACTTGAAGCACAAAATTCAGGACTTAATTGATCAAAGGGTGGTCACTCTTCAGGCTGTTACTCCTAGTGTCAATAGTAATCCTCTGCCCCTTCGTCAGCAGGTGACATCTGGATTTGTGGTCATGATACCTCACCCACTTTGCTTTGATGATTGAGAAGAGGAATAAGGTCGATCGCACGTTATCAAAATCGTTGCCTCACTTGCCTCAGTCTTTGCCAGTGCAAAATCACGACGAGGACAATGGTCTAGGGGAAGGAATCTAGAATTTGTTCGAAGGAGATGATGCTGCGGTGACCGTGAAGCTAAGCACGAGACGTCGAGTTGGAGGAGCAAATGATAATTGGACATCTACTCTGCTCCTGATTCTCTACTCATCTTGATAGACAAAGTTGATTTTTATATTATTCCTGAAATTGGTGGTAGTCCATATAGGCTCGAGGCCCACCTTTTATATTTTTTTACTTCGTTATGCTTTAATTCTCTCATAATATTTTGAAAAAAAAGGGTCAAACTGTCTTGTGACTATGCCAAAGTTTCTATTGTTTTCTTTCTTTTAAATGAAAGCTTCTTTTATCATGGAAGTTTACTTTACTCGCTTCAATTTTTTCTATCTAATGGTGTTTTTATGATTTTGGTAAAAAAACTTTAAAACCTGTCATATTATGTCATGTCACGAGCTGAATGAACAAAGTGAGGTAAATATCGATGAAGTGTTCAAAGAGTGTGATGAAGAGACCGTGATATCCGAGCCATTTGTCAAAATTGAAACAACTCAAGCCAGCATTGAAACCTGAATCTGAGAGAAGATAAAAACACCAGAGAAGTCAGAATCAGTATCCATTTGGCGGAGACTCAGAGGAGAGAGCTCATCAACCTGTCGAAGAATATGTTAATATATTCATCTGGTCATGTAACAATGTGCTAGTATTTAGCACAAACATCGCCAACTACAGCTTGACGACCGACTTATACGCTATCAAGAGACACTACGTCTAGGGGTTCATGACTTTCTTTTAATCTTTTTCCGTAATTGTCATTTGCTTGTAATCATTTCTATGTTTGTTACCAGATTATCCCATTTTTTGTATTTTGAACTACGTTTGACCTGAATTCTCAAGAATGAGATACGTAGGCGGCCTATGTCGGCCTCGGTCATTTTCTTATTAAAATTCATATTTTTCTCTATCTCCCAAGAGGGGAACTACGTTTGACCTGATTCCTGCCTCAACGGGATACGTAGGCGCCACAACGGCTCGGTCATATTCCCATAAAGGAAACTGGGACAGAGTTTTTGAGAGGAACTCAAAAATTCTGAACAAGAAGACACCTCCAACAAGTCAGAATTTTAAGCATTAGGAATTTCAACCGGGACAGAATTTTTTGAGGAGATCTCAAAAAATTCTCAGGATTTTTCTAAAAAAAACTAGTGATTCAGTATGACATTTCAATTGGGACAGAACCTTTTTGAGAAGATCTAAAAAATTCTCGGGGTTCTACCAAGTTATTGATTCATTATGACATTTAACTGGGACAGAAATTTTTGAGATCGCTTTCAAAAATTTCATCAAGTGTCGTTGAAAGCCCTGAAGATCCTCAGCCTGATCAGAAAATTCAAAGACAATTGTGATGTGTCAAAGAAGCCGTGTCAGAAATCGAATGCGTTCATCTAAAGCTTTTCGTGACATGACAGTTGGCAGTGACCTTTTCTTCAAAAATTCCTTTCTAAATCTACCTATTTTTCAAAGTTTTGCATGTCAAATATCTTGTCAAATGTATATTTTATCTTCTGTCTATCAAGAGGTGAGAGATCGGAGCAGTCCACCAAAGGCGGGATGAGGAGCAGACGACCGAAGAATCAACACAGATCAATTCACTTTGAAACTAAGAAATTTTCTGTGAATGCAGGGAAATATTTACAGGACTTGTCTGCGAGGAAACTACCGAGGCGTAAACAGTTTGTCTCACTCAAATCTCCAACCGTTCATCACGTTTTCATTATCAAGTTGCCAAGAAGACGTCTACATCTTCAAGCTTCCAAGAGGGCCATTGCATGTTCAAGTGGTCGAGAGGGCCATTGCATGCACAAGTTGCCGAGAGGGCCATTTCATCACTCATCACCAAGAGGGCCACTGCATGTTCAATTCGCCGGGAGGGCCATGTCATCTTCAATCCGCCGAGAAGGCATTTATATTTTCAAGTGGCCGAGAGGGCCATTGCATGCACAAGTTGCCGAGAGGGCCATTTCATCACTCATTGCCGAGAGGGACATCGCATGTTCAAGCTGCCGAGAGGGCCATTTCATCACATATCGCCAAGAGGGCCAGTGTATGTTCAATTTGCCGAGAGGGCCATTTCATCTTCAATCTGCCGAGAAGGCACTTGCATTTTCAAGCTGCCGAGAGGGCCATTCTGTCTTCAAGTTGCCGAGAGGGCCATTGCATTGCCGAGAAGTCATTTACATTTTTCAAGCTGCCGAGAGGGCCATTGCATGTTCAAGCTGCCGAGAGGGCCATTCCATCATTCATCGCCGAGAGGGCCATTACATTTTCAATTGCCGAGAAGACGTTTAGATTTTCAAGTTGCCGAGAGGGCCATCGCATGTTCAATTCGCCGAGAGGGCCATTTCATCAGTCATCGCCGCGAGGGCCATCGCATTTTCATCGCCTAGAGGGCCATTGCATCTTCAAGCCGCCGAGAGGGCCATTTCATCATTCAAGCTGCCGAGAGGGCCATTTCATCATTTAAGCTGCCGAGAGGGCCACTACATTTTCAAGTTGCCGAGAGGGCCATTACATCTTCAAATCGCCCAGAGGGCCGTTACATGTTCGTTGCCGAAGGGGCCATCACATTCATCACATACTCAAGAAAGACATCACCATTCATTGCCGAAAGGGCCATCATCATGTTGCATCATGTCAACTCATTGTGCATCACTTCGAAAAGAAGAATATAGGTCGAATATGGTAAAAGATATCATCCCTATATTTAAATTATGGTTTATACTAATGGTTTTTGTCTTAGTTATATCGAGAGCATCCGAAAGGGTGAATTCTCAAAACAAACCACAGGTGTGGACGTCATCAAATAGGAGGCGGCACAACGTGGAACTTTTTCTTAGCAGCGAACTGGGACATAGTTTGAAGAGGAATGTCAAATTCTTCGGACGCGAGCTGAGAAATGACTCCCACCACAATCTAACCACACCCCTGTTAGAAGACGTGTGGGTATTTCTTTGAGTTCGTTAGTTTTCAGTTTTGCATCCAGATGATCTCAACTCTCATCGGAAGCAGTCGTTTCCAATTTGAGTGACAACGTACCAAGAATTTTGGAAATTATGCCCGTGTAAGTTCTTAATTATAGGTCTGAAGCGCGCCACATTTATGGTTAAGAGGTTGCAAGCCTCTTTTTCATGATTCGTTCTGTTTGTCACTCCTCCGGAACCAGGGGTTGTCTCAGATAAGAGATTCCCTTTTCAACCGATATAGTCGAACTACAAGCAGCCTGATTCCTTAGTCCGAGGATATGTAGGCGGACTCAATTTTGAAACTCAACTGTATTCTAACATTTACCCTCAAATCTCATCCCAAGCATTCCAATTTCTCCATAATTCGATATTGGATAGCTTTTGAATTTCTCAAAATCGTGCGTAAAATCAAGCATTTTGAACTACAAGTGGCCTGAATTCTCATGTAACCTGAGATATGTAGGAAACCCAAAACCAGGGTCCGGCCGCAATTTTCCAAAGCCCGTACCAAGACCCTTCCATGAGATGAATATGTGGTCGGCTCAAAATTGGATTGGTCAAGTTTCTTTGTCTACGATCTCTTTCATCGATCATACCCAAAGAAAGGGACAGCTGTTGACACCCAATTTTGGCCCTCCACAGTATAAATTAATCATCGAGCTTTTAGTTTTAACAATTTGAAATAATTAGCTTTCAAAATGCAAAAAATAGTTTTTGAGTGATTTTTTAGGCTTAAATCTTTTAATTTTAATTATGTTTATATATGGCATATATTTATTTCAAGTATTAATAGTTAAGTATTTTCGTTTATTTTTCAAAAAGATTCTCAAATAGATTTTATCTTTAATTACTTTATTTTAATCATTTTTAGGATTAATTACCCCGTAGCTAATTTAATTATTTTAAATGGTTAATATTGAAAAAGTTCTTTAATTAATTTATAATAATTCATCTCGTGGTCAAATTAATCGGTTGATTTCAAATTGATCACATTTAATTGGTCATATTTGTAATTTAAATGGCTAATTTTTAAATCTCTTTTTTAATTCCTTTTAATTCTTCTTAAATACCCAAAACCCCAGCCCAATTCCCTCTCCTGTCAGCCCAATACCCTTTAAGCCCAGTCCAAACCTCCCCCGACCCAATTTATTTGACCCTAACCCGGCCCAGTCCCCTTAACTAATTACTCCCTCACCCCACACGCCCCCTCCCCCTCGTTCTGTCTCTTTCCCCGACCCCGATCCCCTTCCTCTTCTTCTCCCCTTTTCTGCTCCAGACCCAGAACCAGAAAAAACAGTCCCAAAAAGGGCAAAAACGCCAAAAAATCTTTACTCTCTCTCACGTGATCACCTCCCCTCTCTCCTTCTCTTCTCCCCATAAACCAAAATCGAGAAAAAACCAAAATCAACAGCCGAAATCAGAAAAAGAGGGCCGCGGCAGTGGCCATTTTTGGCCAAGAACGAGTCAAACTCGTGCTCCTTCTCCCTCTCCCCTTCTCCTTATCCTCAATTTTTGAATTTTGAATTCAAAATTGGACCCTAAATTCCCTTTCTACCCACTTGTTTTTCCCCCTTTTTTAGACCCGAATTTACTCCTATAAATATATTTCTTGATCACTGTTCACGGGGGATGGTTTTGGCTCGGAAAAAACTAGATGAAATTCCAATCACACAACCATTCTCAATCAAAAAAAAAAAAAAACAAAACTCAGTAAGTTTTTTTTTCTTGTTGATTAAAACCCGAGTACTTGGTTTTCTGGAATCAAAAGATTCGCGAACGAATTCCGTCGTGGTAAAGGGGCTCGTTTCGGATTCATCGTCCCGGTTTGCTGCTCCGCAAAAGGTAATTTTCTTAAACCTTTTCTTCCTCATTTTGTTCGGGCATGACTGTTGGTTAGTGCGGAGAAATATATGTTATACAGTCTCGTAATCGGTTTCGTTTTGCCTGAAATTGTGGTGCTGTGACGGTTCAGAGTAGTGGGTTTGCTGCAGATTGTGTGTATATACATGTATATGCCGAGGGATATATGTATTTGTGTAAGAAACTCGCAAGTTGTTTGGTTATGTTGTTGTATTGTAGCGTATATGTAGCTGTATATACGCATATACACATGTATATGTGTCATCTATATATGTATATGGATGTGTATATGTAGTTGTGGGGCTGTTCGTTTGTGTTTCTGTATCTATATATATAATATAATATAGGTGATGTTGTGTGGCAGTGTGCAGGTCCCATATGTATACATATATACAAGTGTATATATGTTATCTATATATGTATACATCTATGTATATAGATAACTCGAGGGTACTTCGACCATGCTGTCGTGTTGTGGTAGCTATGTATCTATATATATTACGTATTACAATGTTTTGAATCTATATACATAATATATATATATATATATCTATGTAGGCTTCCTTTGATTTTATGAAATTTCTTTTCTCTTTTCTTTCTTTCTTTCCTTGTCTTCAAGTTTATTTTGGTAGGTATTTGATGTCATTTCGCATCGTCATTCAAGTTGTGTATTGATTAGTATTATTATTTATTTTGATCCAAGTTGATGTTAAGTTTGATTCAAGTTCCTTTCCGAGATCTTGTTGTATTCGTGTGTCTCTTCATACTTGTCCATTTTTGTCCGTGAGCCTTTGCTAATCCTTATTTTATTTCTTTGCATGAACGATGTTTTTGGGTCCATTTCAGACTCTATTTTTGCCTCTTTTGGGCCACGGAGGCCCAAATCCTCTCCTTTTGAGTCAGCCCCGTCCGTTTCCTGCTTCGGAGAGCGATTTGGAGCTGGGAAAGTCAACTTGCAGGTTTCAAAAGCTGGAAAATCAGTGTATATACACTGATATACATTGATTATACACTAGGTGTATATGCAGGAATAAAAAATGGGCCAAAAGATCTGCAGCAACTATTTGAGGGTAAAATGGGCCAGGCAGGCCCATGTAGAAATTAGGACAGGTTTTTGAGAAATTGGGCCTGCCAAGCCCAATTTTTTTTTTATTGATATTTTTATTACTTTGTTGTTATTTGTGATATTTGTATTCTAACAATTGTTTGGTTTATGTGTTTTAATCTAATCTAATGTGTTTAATTTAATTAAATTTGCCCGGAGTCGATCATTTATGTTATTCTAATGCCCCCCTTTGAATCTTTATGCTAAAAATCACTTCTTTAGGAAATCAAACATTTTAAAAGAATAGTCTTTAAAACACTTCAAATATTTTTCCATAAAAAAAATAATAATAATTTTACTAATATGTTTTCTTCTTTTTTTTTTTACTTAGGCATTCCAAGATTTAAATTCTAGCAACTTGGCACAATTCTTTAACTCCTTTAATTAAATAAAGTTTATTAGACTTTAATATTAGTTTTTCTTTCTTAATTATTTTTAAATGGTTCACTTAGATTAATTTTAATTGAATAAGATTTTAAATATTTTTTCTAACCTTTAAATATTTATTTAAACCTTTTTCTAATTGAGAGTATAAATTAAGATTAACTTTTAACAGTTAGTCAAAAATTTTAATCGTCGGATAACCGCACGTTAGCGGATATTTCGGGTGCGTAAAACTTTCCCGAAATAGAAATATGAACCCAAACCCATTCTTTGGATTTTAAAAGGATTTTCTCTGTTAAGTCTTTTTAAAATAATTTAACCGGTTTTCTTGATTTTTCCTTTAAAAAATTAAGTGGCGACTCTAAAGTTTTGAAGATTCGATTTACTTAAATCTAATTAAGTCTTAAATTGAATTTTCGAAACCGAAGTCATTTTTCGACGTAACATTGACCATTAAAATCGGTTATATTTTTTTCAATTATGTTACCAAATTTGTTATTTGATTTGGTGAATTTGTTGGTTAAAGTTGTTGAAGTTGGGTTTCAGGTTGTTGGCTTTTTTTTGTTTTATTTTATGATAATATTTTAGTTCTACGATTTATTTTCTGGGTATTTGATGGTTTTTTGGTTGTATTGTTGTGATATTTGAACATTACAATTGGTTATGGTTTTTTTATTTCAATTATTTTACCAAGTTTGTTATTTGATTTGGTGAATTTGTTGGTTAAAGTTGTTCAAGTTGGGGTTTAGGTTTTTTTTTTCTGGTTGATTTTATGATAATGTGTTGGTTCTACGATTTATTTTCTGGTATTTAATGGTAGTATTCTTGGTGTTATATTTGCTTTAGATATTTTTATTTGTTAATGACCTTTTGTTGGATTCATTTCTGATCTAAATTATGTTACCAAATTTGTTTATCGTTGTTTTTTTGCTTTTGTTCTTATTTGATTTTTGTTATTAAGTTTGTTATTTAATTGTTGAATTTGTTAGTTAGATGTTCACAAATAACCACATTGGTTAATATCTATGTGTACAGTTGGTATGATTGTTGGTTATTCCTTATTTTAATGATTTTGGATATCATTCTTTCAAACCTTTAAAATTTGTATTTAGGATTTAGCTTGTTGATTTTTTTTTTTTTGGTTTATTTTATGATAATGTGTTGGTTCTATGATTTATTTTCTGGTATTTGATGGTTCTTTCTTTCTTTGTATTTAGGATTTAGCTTGTTGATTTTTTTTTTTTGGTTTATTTTATGATAATGTGTTGGTTCTATAATTTATTTTCTGGTATTTGATGGTTCTTTCTTTTCTCCTTATTATGCTAACAAGGTTGTTTTTGTACTTTTGGTGATATTATTTGTTAACCCTTTTCATGGTAACGAATGTCATGCTTTCAACATTTGAAAGTAGCATTGTTGGTGTTACATGTGATTTAAATAGTTGTATTTGTTAATGACCTTTTATTGGATTCAATTCTGGTTTAAATTATGCCACCAAGCTTGTTTGTCATTACATTGGGTCTGAGCCTTGTTTATTATTTTTTTTCTTATTCCACTTATGTTACTAAGTTTGTTATCTAATTGGTAAATTTGTTGATTAAATATTCACAAATAAACATGTAGACTAATATCTTCGTTAATTTTTTCAGCGACTGCGGGTTATACACTCATGCTTTTGTTGAATACTATTCGCAAGGCCACTTCGATATTTCTACGTGTTCTATAGACCCATATTTATTCCGATTGAGGTACGGTGCATTGCTTTGGAAATATGGAACACAGAAGATAGATAGATGATGAAGTAGTTAGTGAAAGTGAAGTGACGAGCAGAGTTATTAATCGGTTTGGGGCCCCTAAAGTTGCAGGGGAGTATATTCCAGCCAGTGACACTGTCGTTCGACCAAAGTTGGTACCCTGGAGGAAGAATTAGATATATTGCTATTATGTTCTACTTTCAGACATTTCTGTAGGCATTAATTTTATGATTATTTTGTAAATAGTTTGGATTTTCGGTATTTTTGGATCTGTAGTTATTATTAATACCAACACTTGTTGTTTCCCCTTTTTTTTTACTGTATGCATATCTGATTTTTCCCATGACATAAGTTTAATTATTGATGTTTTGGACATATTATTGAATTTTTAAAACAACTCTATGTTTTAGGTTAAATATAGTTCTATGTAGGTTGAGAACTTGTAACGCCCGTTAAACTACCAAAATATCCCTAGGGAAGAGGTGTGCGCAAAACGCGTCTTCCGATGCCTGGATTAAAAATCCGAGAGCAGATTCGTGATCAGCATGGAAAATGGAGTGGGAGAAGGGTCTCGGTCAATTTTTAGAGCGACCGAATCGAAAGATAATTTTTTGTTCCAAAATAAAAAACAGTATGTCTTCGCGACAGAGCCGCGTCCCTGACCTATCGCAGAGGAACACTTATGGTTTTCTGTGATTTTTCGACGGAGTTGAGTTTTTCAAATCGCACTGTCTGCGGCAGGTTCGCGTCGCGGACTGTGTTATTTCAAGTCCGAAAAATATTTCTTTAAAATTTCGAAGGGCATTCTAGTCCATTCTTATACTTTCTAAACTTTTCATACGACGAATACAGGTTGTTTCTCTGAGAAAAGGGTTCCAAAAACCCATCCATGAGCATTTTTCCTAGAAAAGTCACTAAGTCAGGACTTGAGGGGAGTGGAGATTGAGGAATTCAAGAGGAGATTGTTCAAGGGATTGTTGTTAGCAATCATCCAAGGTATGTAAGGCTAACTTAAAGCATGGGATTGTTCTCCCATGTGCCCTTTTGAGTAAATGGAGTTGTGTATTGAATATAATGAGGTTGATGTGAAGATTGTTGAGCATTACACTAAGTTTTACTTAATGCATATATTTTACACCAATTGATGATTATCATAAACTTGATTTATTGCATAATTCATTTTCATGAGTATTTTTCACAAAACCCTATGATTAAATTATTTAAAAGTATAAGAATGAACTAGGGGATGAGTCTAGAACCTTAATGAGGATGATTTTTGTGATGTTGTGATTGTGTTTCACATTTGATGAGAGTTTTGATTATGATGTTGATGAGAATGATATTTCATGATGTCTTAAAATCGGAAGTTTAATTTCTAAAAGAGTATCTTGAGTCCATGATGTTGATATTGATGTTGATGGGGTGAGGTGATGATGATGTTGAGGTATTATGTCCCTACGGAACTGATGTTGATGTTGAGGTATTATATTTTGTCCCTATGAGATTGATGATGATGTACTATGTCCCTTTAGGACTGATGAGGTTGATGTTTTATGAGCATGTCGAGTTCTGGGAGGAGTTTTGAGCACCGAAATGGGTGAGAATGAATCCCACTTGAACCCATTAACTACGTGGGCCGCGTAGAAAGAGAGGATTGAACCACAATGCGGATGACTCCTTTCTTATCCCAATAGAGGACTGAGGTTTTTCTTGTGGATCCACTGAGGTTGATGTCCCTTACCCCGGGCAGGGTATTGGATGGATGTGGCAACGGCATCGCTTCGTTGTATCATCACCGGCTCATAGGTGATGGTTGTCGGTTAGAGAAACTCCCAGTGAGGTCTTACTAAGATAGTACTCTGATGTTGATGTTGATGTTGATATGATGTTTAGAGTCGAGTTCCTTGAGTTGAGTTGAGTTGAGTCGAGTTCCCTGAGTTGAGTTGAGTTAAGTCGAGGTTCCTTGAGGTGAGTATGTTGGGTTGATGAGGTTGAGATAAGAGGTTGAGGAGTCATTTGTCTACTCTAATCTCTTTCCTTTGGATAGACGCTTAACATTCTGATGGAGTATGATGTTGAGTTGATGTTCTCCCTATGCTGTTGTACTTATATTATTATATTCAGCTATTTTACATACCAGTACATTCAACGTACTGACGCCACTCGGCGCTACATCATTTCATGATGCAGATACAGGAGTTAAATGACTTCAGCAGGCGCATCGTTGAGGTCAGAGATTTCGAGTTCAGTCATTGGTGAGCCTCCTTGCTATCCGGAGGAGACCCTTCTATTTTTTGTTTTCGTTATTTATTGTGTTGGGTAGCCATGGCCTGCCATGGTCCCATCTTAGACAGTTGAGTCGAGTTAGAGGCTTCATAGACATGAGTTAAGGTTTGACGTTGATGTTTCCCTTATGAATTAAGTGGTACTTATTCTTACTTATTATGATGTTGAGATGGATATTGGCCACTGGCCCTTTTATTGAGGTAGTTCACTACTTTACATCCGCTATTATGCTATGTTGATGTTGAATGACTATTCTGAGAACGAGTGGTTCGCTTGGGGACTAGCAATAGTCTCTGGGTGCCGGCCACGGCTAGGGTATCCTCCCGGGGCGTGACAAAACTTGTACCATAGTTTCAATTAAAACAAAAAATACAACCTTAAAAAGGTGTTGTCTATATTGCACTAAACAAAAATTTATGCAATTTTTATGCAAAAATTCCACCACACACAATATGCACATAAAAATACATGAATTTATTGGTTTAACTCGTTGAAGTTGGGCTTTAGGTTGTTTGTTTTTTGGGGAATTTTCATAAACAACCACCTAGTGAAACATAATAGGCTAAAATAGCTACAATTTTGAAAATTACATTTTATAGCTTTTAAACATGTACCCAGATTTGTATAAAACGTGTATGCACTGTTATTTTATACAAAAAGATGACCTGACATTTAATGTTGATTAGTTACTTATTAGATGCAATAAAAGGAAACGTTCCCTTAAATAATGGAAAGTCAATGTAATCAATATTTATTACCTAATATGAATCTGTAAATTACTCAGACAGTGTGCATATATATTTGCAGTATATAAAATAGCTTTAACTGTATGCAGGTATGTATATATATTTGCAGTGTATAAAATAGCTTACACTGTATAATGTGCTGGCAATAGCTATATTGTAATTGTATACTTAATCAGACAGGTGTGCATATATAATTGCAGTGTATAAAATATCTTAAACTGTATAATGTGTTTATGCAACTGTATAATGTGCTGGCAATAACTATATAACTTATACATAAATAATGGTACATATAAAAAATGTGTATAATAATAACATTTACATAAGTAATGAGACATGTGTGTATAACTTATTTTTTTTGCTTCACCACTGTTGGAAGTTAGGTCCTCTGCTTTCCTCTTCTTTTGGAACTGCTTGGCCGATGAACATTGTCATTCCGACTTGGATCTAATTTCTACACTAGCCTTATCTCTTGCAATGGGCTCATCCTCTTGAGTTATACCCAACGAAAAAGAAGGCAAATCATCCATAAACTTATCATGCAAGTTTATACATCTAGTTATCCTCTTAGATGATGATTCGTCGGCCATAATGTATAGTTCTACAGTGGTGATTTTTTCGACTGTGGAAAAAAATTTCAAAATAAAAATTAAAAACCGCCAAAAATTGGTATGAAATTGAAGCTACAAGATCTGGATGAATATTAGGAAAAAACAAATTTGAAATCCTTACATGTGTAACTGATGATTTGTTGAGAGATTGAAGGAGATAACTATGGAAAGAAAATCTTGGTATTTTTGTATAGAATGGAGAGAGAAGATGAATGTGGGAGATAAGAGTTTTATACAAAAAGTGTCTGGGTCCCACAAAATCTTATAGCAATTTTTTTTCAAACGTGGGTTACTTTATGTAATTTTAAAAAACTGTAGTTAATTTATGTGATTTTATAGTGAATGTTTGCTCAGTTATGAAATTTTCCCTTGTTTTTTTGTTTATTTTATTATAATGTGTTGGTTCTACCATTTATTTTCTATTATTTGATGGTTTTTTCTTTTCTCCAGATTATGTCAACAAGTTCTTTTCTGCATTTTTAGTGATATTGTTTGTTAACCTTTTCCATGGCAATGAATGTCATTCTTTCAATAGTTGAAAGTAGTATTGTTTGTGTTATATGTGATTTAAATATATTTTTTTGTTAGTGACCTTTTGTTGGATTCATTTCTGGTCTAAATTATGTCACCAATAATGTTAGTCATTAAATTGGGCCGAAGTTCATTATTTAATTAGTGAATTTGTTGGTTAAGTGTTCACAAATAACTATGTAGGTTAATATGTTGTACCATGTAGGTTGAGAACTTGTACCATAGCTTCAATTAAAAAAAAAAATACGACCTTGAAAATGTGTTGTCCATATTGCACTAAAAAAAGCAATTTTTATGCTAAAATTCCATCATTGTGCATATTTCAAATCAACTGTAACTGACCCGGAATTGTACAGATAGAACATCATGAAAAACAATATGAGGTATGATCATTTATGCGATAGATGGTTGAGTTATCCACTTTCTCCTTTTTATTATGCTGGCAGAACAATTTTCATATTTTTACACTATTTAAATGATTGATTTTCAAATAATCGTCCCTTTAGACTACGCTACATAGGATGACAGTGGAGGTTGAATAGTTTGATTATCTCAATAAATCTGAATATTTGGAGTTTGTTTGCTACTAATTAATTCAATTTGCTTATTTGTTCGCCCACTTATGTCATTATCATGTAATTTTCAAATCTTTCACTTTAATTTTTTTTAGAAACGAATATTGATATGAATAGATAAATTTATTATTACGTTATAACTATCCTAACGAATTGAACGTATTGAGAAAATAGACAAATAAGTTTTTTATATGTACATTATCTTAACGACAAGCTAATATAAGAGAATGCTATAACCAATATGTAAGCTTGGTGAGGTTGTTTCATCACGCGAAAAGTTTATTACTTACAAAGTCATATCATTAATACAGAAGTAAATTTTTTTAATTTAAAATTTTAAATTTTTAGGTAAATGTTAGTAGACTTTTTTTATTTTGGTGATATTTTAGAACTTTGAATTGAACTGTTTAAAATTTATTATCCATCAATAAGATTTTTGACAACAAAATCCAATATATTATATTTCAACAAATGACTATCAGCTTATTAATTTGAAAAAATCTTTATCATTATATAATAAAATACAATGACTTTTTATGTTAAAAAATTATGAACTATATACCCACAAAAAAAATAGTTGTTATAAAAATACATAATATTTTTGGCTCCTAAAAGTCTATTTTTATACAAAAATATCCTTAGCATGAGAAAGTTCTTCATCTCAGATTTTATATTGAAGTCCTACCATAGAAAGTTCCTCAGACCAAATTTCATATGTAATTCCTTACAATAAAAATTGGATGTTCAGTAAGAACTTAAATATGAAATTTGGTTCGAAGAACTTCTATCGTAGAATTTCTCTTTTCATCATCTTAGAAAACTAGATTACACGGCATAAAATCAAGTTTTAAAAAGAGTAATATATATTTAATTATTTTTTTTAGATGGTCATATATGTTATTTATTTAAATTTAAAATCTATTTTTTTTTAGTGTTTTAAAGATGTAAGATCATTTAATATTGTTTTGTAATTAATTTATTTTAATAATTTATCTTAAATTGATGATATAGTTTAGCTGATTCATTCAGTCTCTCTTGAGAATTATTGATTTTAGATATGATTTTATTGATTTTAGCTTTAAAAAATTTCTTTTGACGGAGACAACAGTTAAAAAACTTGCTAATATTATTCTATGATTAATATTTTGAAAAAGAATAATTTTATTTATTTCATTAAATATTTTCGATAGACAATTATCTTCTATTTATACTATTTGAAACAAACCTAAAAAGTACATTCATTAATAAGAATTGACTTACAAAATTAAAGACAATCAATCAAGATTTGAATTTCGAATCCAATATAATCTCCGAATGTTTTCAGAAGTAACCTAATTTTTACTATGTTCTTCACTAAAAATGATGAACCCAAAATAAAATCTAATGGTACTATTTACAATATAGGAAAATTTAAACCATAGAAAAACTTTTAGCATACACTTAGCTTCATTCTACCTTTCTTTTCATTTTTAACTCAATTTTCTATACAGAACATAGAAAAACATTTATTAATCGACACAACAATTGCTTAAAAACTAATTATATTTATTCACAATTAAATGCGTCAAATGTGTTGTCTAATATGAACTAATATATAATATGTGTACTCTACCTGCACGAATAGACGTTTTCTTAGACAATCATACTGAAAATGTAAATACTAATAATTTATGGTTTCCTAGAATTATTTTGTTCCACTATTTATTACTCCCCCTGGTCAATTTTATTTGTCAGCATTTCACTTTTTGAAGTCATCTTGACTAAACTTCAAAGTTAAACTGAAGTAGTTGAATTTAATATTTGAAATTTATAATTTAGATGGTTGAAAACTATAAGAAAAATTATATAAGTTGCAATCATTCTCATATTAATATGATGAAAAAATTATTTCTTAAAATATTGATCAAAGTTCATATAGTTTAACCTCAATAAGTAAAATAATGATAAGTAAAAATCAACGGAGGGAACAATTTAAGTCAACGATAATTTTTGAATGGTTCCTATTAAATGATCAATTAAATCAATTTGCCTTCGGTCGTTTTGTGCCTTGCCATTGTTTTGTGTTGCCTAATGAAAATTTATGCTCTATTTATTATATTCAAAGAATAATTTGATTAAATTACTCTTATTATTTATTTTTTATTAATTTTTATGCCAAGTTAATAATGTATAACTATTTTTAAATGGAGAGAGTATCAATTATCAAAATAATTTTTTGCAAAATTTGGGAATCACGAATATTTTTTATATAAGGAGGCCTTTATAACAGAAGAAAAACACACCAGTTCAATAAATATCGTTCAATTCTAAAAATATTGAGACATAAAATTAGAAATATTTGTACTCTCAAGACAATCTGGAAAAAAAAAAAAGCATGAAGGTTTGAAATTTGACTTTCGATTATTAACTTTTCTTTTTATGCATTTGACTGATTTATACTTTACTGCGGTTAAAATATTAAACTCTGATGTTTTTAATTATTATTTTTTATTCATAGAGAAACAAGTCGAAGGAAGGGAAGAGAGACAAATGTACTAGTGTGTATATATATTAGAAATATTGTAATACTATACACTTTGAGAGGCTTAATTACATCAATGTCAATTTGCAAAAATATTTATACTTTTGTCACTTTTATTTACATCACTATCATATTTTATTTTTATTTTTTTATTTTTTCACCTTATTTGAGTATATTATGTATGTTATCTTATACTTTTTTATGTTAATAATAGTTTATTTTGGTTGAGGAAATTTTGTTTTCCAATAAAAAAGTGTAATAATGAACTGATGTGACAATACAGTTTTACTTTTTACTTTTTCCTTACAATGTCATTTTTTTTTTCATTTTCTTGGTTAAACATTTTTTAATATACCAAGGGGAAAGATCACCCTTTCATCTTCCACCATCTCCTTTTCCTTTGTATCTATGCTCCCCTATGGTTGATTTTTTTTCTTTCTATTTCTTTGTGCATTTGTTGTTTTCCCTGACGTTTATTTTAGTTTTTTTGTTCCCGCCATTTTTTCATTAGCACCGGCTTTTATGGTAAATGGCATGATATTGATTGGAACAAGAATATGGAATCTGTTGAACATGCTCTTGGAGATAGGGGTGGGCATAATTCGGTTCAAACCGAAAAAATCGACCGAACTAATTTTTTTTTAATTTGGGTTTCGGTTTTTCGGTTAATTCAGTCGGTTTCGGTTTGAAATTTTAAAAAATTAAAAATTCGGTTCGATTTTCGGTTTTAAAAAAAAAAATTCGGTTAACCGAAAAACCGAATTAATTTATACCATTATAAATTTATAATATAAATTATAATTTATATACAAATTCTCTTTTATGGCCCAAAGGCCAAAGCCCCAAACCCAAACCATGGCCCAATCTCAAACCCAATTATCAAATCCAAATATCAACCCAAAATTAAATATCCAACCCAAATTTAAAATCAAATTATTAATCCCAAATTCCCAATTTTATTTTTATTTGAATTCTTGACTTATTTGAGATTTTTACTTTTTTATTATCATTATTCATTCTAATTTCTAGTAAAGAAAAACACCATTACACTTTACACAACTCCACCTCTCCTGCTCTCCAAGTTCCAACTAGCAGCTAGGGTTTCTTTGCCGCTGCCGCCTGCTGCCGCTGCCGCTGCCGCTGCCGCGCCGCTGCTGCTGCTAGGGTTCTATTTTGAACTTTCTACACCTGCTGGCTGCTGCTGTCACCTCTTGCTGCTGCTGCTGTTGCTGCCGCGCCGCTGCTGCTGTTGCTGCCGCGCCGCTGCTGCTGCCTGCTGCTGTGTTGCGCTGCTGCCGCCTGCTGCTGCCGGCGCTTGCTGCTGCCGCCGCTGCTGCCTCCTGCTGCTGCCGCCGCTCGATTCACCGGAATTAATTGGTAAGTTTTTATTTTTTACTCTTTCGGTCTTTTTTATGTTTTTGTATTGATAATTAAAGAATTAGAAAGATTTGAATATGGAGGATTGAAAATTATAATTTTTTAATTATAAATTTATTTTCAATTTCACAAATTACAGATGGCTGAATTTGAAAGTAGGGTAAGTGAAGAAGGGGCTTCAAATGAAATAATTAATATTTCTTCTCCAAACGAGGTTGAAGCTCCAAAGAAAAGAAAAGTCATGGAACCTAGGGCTTCTTGTTGGAAGCATTTTGAGAAGTTCATCGATGAAAATGGAATTTCTAGAGCAAGGTGTAATTACTGTGGAAAAACTTATGCGGCGGCTACGAAGAATAGTGGTACGTCATCTATGAATAACCATTTGAATAAAAAGTGCCCTAATTTTCCTCGTACGGATGGTCAAAAACTAATAAATTTTCTACCATCTTCAACGGGAGGAAAGGAAGGAGTGATTAGCACTTGGAAATTTGAACAAGAACAAAGTAGAAGAGCTTTAGCTCAAATGGTTATTGTTGATGAGTTGCCATTTAGTTTTGTTGAGAAGGAAGGTTTTAAAAATTTCATGAAGATCACAGTGCCACAATTTCAGATTCCTTCTCGTAGAACTTTGACAAGAGATTGTTATCAACTTTATAGTGAACATAGACAACTCTTGAAGAAGACTTTCAAAGAAGCACGTCCAAAAGTTTGTCTTACGACAGATACTTGGACATCTATTCAAAGAATCAACTATATGTGTCTAACAGCCCACTTTATAAATAGAAATTGGATTTTGCATAAAAGAATTATAAATTTTTGTCCTATTTCTAGTCATAGAGGTGATGATATGGCTGCTTCCATTACTAGTTGTTTGCTTGATTGGGGCTTAGACAATGTGTTTTCTATCACAGTTGATAATGCTAGTTCCAACAGTGTTACTGTGAAAGAAATATCTAAACAGTTGAGTAATTAGAGAACTAACATATTGGAGGGTCAACACCTTCATGTGAGGTGTATGGCACATATTCTCAATCTTATTGTGCAAGATGGATTAAAAGAGATTGGTCAATCAGTCAAGCGAGTAAGACAAGCCGTGAAATACATCAAACAATCTCCCGCAAGACTTAAAAAGTTTAAAGAATGTTGTGAATCTCAATTGATAACTTGTAAGAAATCATTATGTTTAGATGTTCCTACTCGGTGGAACTCTACATACTTGATGCTTGATACGGCACAACATTTTGAACTTGCATTCCAAAGATATAGTTTTATGATATTGGATTCATTGATTATCTCTGTACCCATCCTTGTGAAGATGGAACTAGCGTAGGAGTCCTCACTAGTGATGATTGGGAAAAAGTGAGGGCAATGGTTAAGTTTCTTGAAACTTTTTATACACTTACTTTGAAGGTCTCTGGTTCAAAATATGTCACAAATAATGTGCACTTTGTGGAAATTGCTGAACTTGATCTTATTTTGAAAGAGATGATGGAAAATGAAGATCCTTGTTTGAAAAAAATGGCAGAAAGTATGAGAGAAAAGTTTAGAAAATATTGGGGTGATCCACATAAAATGAACAAGATGATCTTTATATCATCTGTGTTGGATCCTCGTAACAAGCTTGAATATGTTCCATTTACAATTGTGGATATGTTTGGGAAAGAAATTGGGGACTCTATTATTGATGCCGTGGATAAATATATGAAAGATTTATTTGAACATTATGTTAAGAGATCATCAAAAGTCCCTTCATCATCTTCGCCTACTTTATCTGGGAACTTATCAAGTGCATCTACTGTGAGTAGTGATGGCAACTTTCAAAAAAGAGGATCAATGAGAACGAAACAACAATTTGTGAGGCATAAAGAAGAAAGTGGAAGTTCAGGCAGTAAATCAGAGTTGGGTAGATATCTTGCTGAAGATATTGAGCCAGAATCAGATGATTTTGATATATTGAAGTGGTGGAAACTTAATGAGCCAAGATTTCCTATTCTTTCGGAGATAGCTCGTGATGTGTTAGCCATTCCTATTTCAAGTGTTGCATCTGAATGCGCATTTAGTACAGGAGGTCGCATTCTTGATCCTTTTAGGAGCTCATTGACTCCTAAATTAGTGCAATCACTTATTTGTCTTCAAGATTGGCTTAGAAGTGAACCTATCCCAATTAATGTTGAAGAAGATTTAGAGTATCTTGAGCAACTTGAACTTGGTAAGAATTTTACATTTTGTATTTATTATATCAAAGATAATTTTTTTTATTTATATTGCTTATAAGTTATATCTAACAAGTTCTTTTAAATTCTTTTAAGATATGGCTCATAGTGGAAGTGAATCTAGAACTGTGGATGTAGAGTTGCGTGATGCATAGATGTGGTAATTGGTAAGTAAAAACTTCTATATGAGTCTTTTTTTTCTTCCTATTCATGTGGGTTGTTGCTAATTTTGGGGGTGTTTGGTGTGAAGGAAAATGTTTTCTGTAGAAAATAAGTTTTCTTCCTATTCAACTCTGAGGTTGCTTTCTCATTGGTGCTTAAAATATTCAGACTCTTTTTGCAGGACGTAAAACTTTTTGTTCCACCAGGGAATGAAGGGATAGATTCATCATAGAAGAGCTTCAACCTTGGATATGAAGAAAGGATGAAGGGTTTTAAGGGCACTAATGATTCAAAATGCTAGTGCCTCGATAAGTTAATTGCTACACGAGTTTTGCTATAAATGTAGTTTTTACTTTTTCCAATTCACTCCTAGTGTGGGGAAGAAGTAGACTCCAAGGATCCTTGTATTTGAGTTAAGGAAGCAGATAGTATTAATATCAAGTTCTTTCTAGATCATTGTACAACACATTTTGAGAATGGTCGTAGTGTTTATCCTTTATTTTGAAGGCTTTTCGTTTGCTAACTTGTTTATTCCTCTTTTGATTTAAGTAGTTGGAGTTGTCCATTACATTTAGAGACTTAGAGTGTGTGTTGGTCTTCTTCGAACGATAAGTTACATCTACCTTTAAACTATTACTCCATTTTATTTGAATGTAACATTTATTGCTGTGATCAAATGTAAGTAGGAGAGCATGTGTATATGTACAATTTCTGAATGTATCCTTTATCTTTCCTCTTGCACTTTGCCAGAGGTTGGTCCAAAATGTTGTTCCCAGTGATTTATTGATCTTCAAGATTAAAATAGTAAAGGTGCTTCAATATAATGGAAATCATATTTAAACCGAAAAATTAAACCGAAATAAATCGAACCGAAATTACAAAAACTGAACTAAACCGAATTTATTTTAGTTCAGTTTCGGTTTATATTTTTCTTAAACCGAAAATCAAAAAACCAAATCGAATTAACCAAACCGAACCGAATCGACCGAACGCCCACCCTGGCTTGGAGATCCCCCTTGTTTACTTCATCGGCGATTCCTCAACAACGTGAGGATTCGAAGAAAGTTTTTTTTTCAAACCACATGTAACGCCCACGAAATTGCCAAAATACTCCTAAAGAAGAGGTGTGAGAGAAACGTGCCTTCCGATGCTCGGATCGAAAATCCGAGGGTGGATTCATGATCAGCACTGAAAATTGAGTGGGGGAAAGGTCTCGGTTGAATTTTAGAGCAACCGAGTCGAGAAATAATTTTTCGTTCCAAAACGAAAAACAGTGAGCCTTCGCGATGGAACCGCGACGTGGACTTGTTGCGGAGACACACTTATGTTTTTCTGAAAAATTTCGACGAAGTTGAATTTTCGAAAATACACTGTCCGCGGCCAGTCTGCGTCGCGGACTATGTTATTTCAGGTCGGGATTTAATTTCTTAAAATTTCCAAGGGCATTATGGTCCATTCCCACCTATCCTAAACGTACCCCTATGACCTATATAGGTCTGTTTTCACGAAAAAGGGTTCAAAAACCCCATTGAAGAAGTTTCCCTAAGGTTTCTAAGGCTAGGGCTTGAAGAAGGTTGAGGAGATCAAGAGGAAAGCAATTGGTTTCGTGTGATTACCTTTTTCCAGGTATGTAAGGCTACACCTAAAGCATGGGAATGTCCTCCCATGTGCCCCATGAGTAATGTATTAAAGTTTAATGGTGATGATGCTAGGGTAATGAAGTGAAACATGTTAATTCATGTAATGTAATGAGTAAATGTCATTATTTTATGCATAAACCTACATATTTTCCTGCATTGATGATGACCCTCATAAAAACCCTCATGCATCCTTTTAAACTATTTTCTTGAAAAGCATTTAGTTGAAAACCTTATATCTATTGTATGTGTATTCTAGAAAAGCATGCATGATGAACATGGGTGCGTGTGTAGAGTCGAGAGTAATGATAAAATAATGAATGATGAATGTTGAGCATGAGAATGTGGGATTGTCTCTAAGTTGAGAGTCAAAGTTCCTAAACTAGTGTTCCTAAAGTCTATGATGTTAATGCTAATGCAATGAGATGTCAATGATGTTAATGTAAATGAAATGCTAATGATAATATATTATGCCCCTATGGGGACTAACGATGATGTAATGGTCCCTATGGGACTAATGATGTTAATGTTTTATGAGCAATGTCGAGTCCTGGGAGGAGTATTGAGCATCGAAATGGATAAAAGTGAGTCCCACTTGAGTCCATTAACTACGTGGCCCGCGTAGGAAGAGAGGATTGAACCACAATGCGGACGGCTCCTATCTTGTCCCAAATGCGGACTAATGTTATGTTTTAAGGATCCACTAATGTTACGTTCCTTACCCCGGGCAGTGTAAGGGATGGATGTGGCAACGACATCGTTTCGTTGTATCATTACTGGTTCATAAGTGATGGTTGTCGGTTAAAGAAATTCCCAGTTAGGCCTCTTAGAAAAGGTTTCCCTAATAGTACTCTAATGTCAATGTTATGTAAAGGTCAATGTTAATGTAAAGGTCAATGTTAATGTTTCCCTGATGTAAATGTTAAGGTCTCATGACGATGTACGTTATGTTCGTATATTCCTAACGATGTGTTTCAGCTATTTTACATGCCAGTACATTCCACGTACTGACGCCAATTGGCGTTGCATCGTTTCATGATGCAGATACAGGAGCTAGAGGACTTCAGCAGCCGCCCCGTTGAGGTCAAGTGTTTTCAAGTTCAGACTGTGGTGAGCCTCCTTGTTTTCGGAGGAAACCTTTATTTAATGTTATCCTGTTTCTTTTGAGTCGGGTAGCCATGGTATGTCATGGTCCCATTCCTAGACATTTTAAGTAATGTTAGAGGCTTTGTAGACATAGTGATGTAGTCAGGGTGAATGCTTTGATAACTGGGCAATATTTCCTTGCATGGGTTTTTATGATCAGATTAATGTTTGGCCATTGGCCCACTAATTTTTAAGTATTATTTACTATTTCCTTCCGCAATGTCTGAAATGAATGATATGATGAAGCTAAGTGGTTCGCTTGGGGGCTAGCAATAGTCTCTGAGTGCCGGCCACGCCTAGGGTACCCTCCCGGGCGTGACAAACTTGGTATCAGAGCACAGAGTCCAAGAGTCCTAGGGAGTCTACGAAGCCGTGTCTAGTAGAGTCTCGTTTATGCGTGTGTTGTGCACCACACTTCATAAACAGGATGCTACAGGGCATTAGGAAATGGTTCCACTTCTTTTATATTCCGAGTCATGCATTAGAGCTTGACTTTAAGTAAACCTCTTTAATTCGTGCATTACGCGTTTGCAGATAATGCCTCCAAAACGCACTGCTGCCCAAAGAGATGGTTCCGTCCCAAGTACTGAGAACCCCTTTCCAGAACGTGAGACAAGGAGACGGGGACGACCTGCTAGAGCTACTGAGGCTCCACCAGTATCTCCAGTCCAGTCAGCCCCCACCTCAAAGGCAGACTTCAGGGGAGCCATTGCCATGCTCACCCAGTTGGTGGCCTCGCAAAGCAGCAGTTGCGGTCCCCAGGCCCCAAGTTCCAGTTCCCAAGAGCCAACTGCTGCGTCCAGGCTCAGGGATTTCTTAAGGATGAACCCGCCAGTCTACACGGGTTCTAAGGTTAAGGAGGATTCGCAGAAATTTATTGATGAGATGCGCAAGATCCTAAAGGCAATGCATGCAAGTGAGGTTGAAGGAGTTGAGCTGGTCTCATATCAACTTAAGGATGTTGCCAACATTTGGTACAACCAATGGAAGGATGTCAGAGGTGAAAGTGCCGAACCAGCTGAGTGGGAAGAGTTCGAGAGTGCTTTTCTCGATCATTTTTTCCCCAAGATCTAGTTAAGGGAAGCCAAGGTTGAGGAGTTTGTGAACTTAAAACAGGAGGGTATGACTGCCAAGGAGTATAGCCTAAAGTTCACCCAAATGTCAAGATATGCTCCGGAGATGGTCCTTGATATGAGGGCCAGGATGAGAAAATTTGTGTCTGGGCTGGGCAGACATGTGAAGAGGGAGTGCAAGGCAGCACTGCTGATTCCAGACATGGATATTTCCAGGCTGATGGTTTATGCTCAACAGACTGAAGAGGACAAGAAGAGGGACAGGGAGGAGCAGCAGAGCAAGAAAGCCAAAGTTGCGGGCCAGGAGCAAAACCAGCAGAAGGAGGACAAGGGTAATAGGAACTTCTTTCAGAAGAAGCCTCCTCGCTATGCAACACCGATGGAAAATGCACCTGTTCAGTAGCACAGGTATGATCAGAGGACCCAGGGTCATCAGAATTTCAGAGCACAGGTATCTCAGTCCCAGGCTAGTGTCGCCCAGGGTCCCAGAGAAAAAGTAACTTGTGGCAGATGTGGCAAACAACATCTTGGTGCATGCCGGGAAGGCACCAACCTATGCTATACATGCGGACAGCCTGGCCATTTCCAGGGCGAATGTCCTATGAGGAGCCAGAGGTGAAACGACAGGGGTAATAGAGCCCAATCGTCTACGGCGCCCCCTGCGGGCAGTCAACAGAGGGCTACTGCTACGAATGCCGGAGGCGGAGCAAACCGCCTGTATGCTATGGGAAATCGGCAGGATCGAGAGGCTGCCCCAGATGTTGTTATGGGTATGCTTCGAATCTTCTCTTATAACTGTTATGCATTACTTGATCCGGGTGCCACTTTATCCTTTGTGACGCCCTATGTGGCTAATAAGTTCGAAGTTGTCCCAGAATGTCTACGTGAGCCATATTCCGTTTCGACTCCTACTGGAGAGTCTATTCTGGCTAAGAGGGTCTATAGAAACTGTGTAGTATCCATTTATCATAGGGATACATTGGATGATTTGGTAGAATTAGAAATGGTGGATTTTGATGTGATCCTTGGGATGGATTGGCTTCACGCTTGCCATGCATCCATAGACTGTAGAACCCGAGTGGTTAAGTTTTAATTTCCCAATGAACCGATCTTAGAATGGAAGGGAGGTTATGTTGCACCCAAAGGTATAATTATTTCGTACCTGAGGGCAAGGAGGTTGATCTCTAAGGGGTGTATCTATCACCTAATAAGAGTTAAAGCTGATAATGTCGAGGCCCCTACTCTTGAGTCAGTCTCAGTTGTTAATGAGTTTCCTGAGGTGTTCCCGGAGGATTTACCTGGAGTCCCTCCTGATAGGGAGATTGACTTCGGTATTGATGTACTCCCCGATACGCAGCCTATTTCAATTCCACCATATAGGATGGCCCCCGCTGAATTGAAAGAGTTGAAAGAACAGTTGAAAGACCTGTTAGAGAAGGGTTTTATTAGACCCAGTGTTTCTCCGTGGGGTGCTCCAGTTTTGTTTGTGCGAAAGAAGGATGGGTCGCTACGAATGTGTATAGATTATAGGCAACTGAATAAGGTCATAGTCAAGAATAAATATCCTCTTCCTAGGATTGACGACTTGTTCGACCAACTTCAGGGTGCCTCATGTTTTTCAAAGATAGACCTCAGATCGGGGTACCACCAGTTAAAGGTGAGGGAGTGTGATATCTCAAAGACAGCTTTCAGGACAAGATATGGTCATTTTGAATTTTTAGTGATGTCCTTTGGGTTGACAAATGCACCCGCAGCCTTTATGGACTTGATGAATAGAGTCTTCAGACCCTACTTGGATACGTTTGTAATCGTCTTCATTGATGATATTTTGATATATTCGAGGGATGAGGAAGAGCATGCTAAACATCTCAGAGTTGTCCTTCAAACTCTTAAGGATCATGAGTTGTATGCAAAGTTCTCCAAATGTGAGTTTTGTCTTAAGTCAGTGGCTTTCCTAGGCCATGTAGTTTCGGGTGATGGTATTAGAGTTGATAACCAGAAGATTGAGGCGGTGGCAAGCTGGCCAAGGCCAACCTCTCCAACCGACATAAGAAGTTTCTTGGGGTTGGCAGGCTACTACCGAAGGTTTATGGAGGGGTTTTCTTCCCTATCTGCACCATTGACCAAACTGACCCAAAAAAAGGCTAAGTTCTAGTGGTCTGACGAATGTGAGAAAAGTTTCCAGGAGTTAAAGACCAGGTTGACCGCTGCACCTGTCTTGACCTTGCCTGATGGGACAGACGACTTCGTGATATACTGTGACGCATCTAGAGTTGGGTTGGGATGCGTGTTAATGCAAAGAGGAAAGGTGATAGCCTATGCTTCCAAACAGCTTAAGGTTCATGAAAAGAACTATCCGACCCATGATCTTGAGTTAACAGCCGTTGTGTTCGCACTTAAAATCTAGCGCCACTACTTATATGGAGTGGATGTGGATGTGTTCACAGACCACAAGAGCTTGCAGTAAGTATTCAGCCAAAGGGAGCTCAATCTGCGACAGAGGAGATGGTTAGAGTTGCTCAAGGACTATGACATGAGCGTCATGTACCACCCAGGTAAAGCTAACGTTGTTGCTGATGCTCTTAACAGGTTGTCAATGGGTAGCACGGCCCATGTTGAGGAAGAAAAGAGAGAACTGATGAAAGATGTGCACAGATTGGCCCGATTGGGGGTCCAACTTGAAGAGAATGACAAAGGAGGAGTTAGTGTTCAAAATAGGTCTTCATCATCCCTGGTGATTGAAGTTAAAGAGAAGCAGGATCGAGATCCCATTTTACTCCAACTAAAAGAATATGTTCAGAAGCAAAAAGTGATGGTCTTCTCTAAAGGGGGAGATGGGGTACTGAGTTACCAGGACAGACTATGTGTCCTTGATATTGATGGTGTCCGAGAAAGTATTTTAGCTGAGGCCCATAATGCTAAATACTCCATCCATCCAGGTTCCACCAAGATGTATCATGACTTGAGAGAGGTCTACTGGTGGAGTGGAATGAAAAGGGATATCGCAGAATTCGTTTCCAGATGCCCCAACTGCCAGCAAGTCAAGGTTGAACACCAAAGGCCAAGTGGTCTGGCCCAGAATTTTGAAATTCCTGAATGGAAGTGGGAGATGGTGAATATGGACTTTGTCACGGGCTTACCGAAGTCCCGGAGACAACATGATTCCATATGGGTGATTGTAGACAGAATGACGAAATCAACCCATTTCTTGGCAGTCAAGACGACTAACACTGCTGAGGATTATGCCAAAATGTATATTCAGGAGATTGTGAGATTGCACGGAGTTCCCTTGTCCATCATTTCAGACAGGGGAGCCCAATTTACTTCTTACTTCTGGAAGTCTTTCCAGAAAGGGCTGGGTACCAAGGTGAACTTGAGCACAGCCTTTCATCCACAGATGGATGGTCAGGCAGAACGCACTATCCAGACGTTAGAAGACATGTTGAGAGCATATGTTCTTGACTTCAAAGGAAATTGGGACGACCATTTACCCTTGATTGAATTCGCATACAACAACAGTTATCATGCGAGAATTCAGATGGCCCTTTATGAGGCCTTGTATGGGAGAAGATGTAGATCGCCCATTGGGTGGTTCGAGGTTGGAGAGGCCGAGCTGATTGGGCCGGACCTTGTCCACCAGTCCATGGAAAAGGTAAAGACTATATGAGAGAGGTTAAAGACAGCCCAGAGCCGCCAGAAGTCGTACACAGATGTAAGGAGAAGGGATTTAGAGTTTGAGGTAAATGACTGGGTTTATCTGAAGGTATCACCTATGAAAGGTGTCACGAGGTTTGGGAAGAAAGGGAAGTTGAGTCCTCGCTATATTGGTCCCTACCAAATTTTGCAAAGGATTGGAAAGGTTGATAATGAGCTAGAGTTACCTTCTGAGACTCTACCTTCTGAGTTAGATGGATTTCACCCAGTGTTCCACGTCTCAATGTTGAAGAAATGTTTGGGGGATCCTGCCTTGGTGGTGCCTGTAGAGAGCACAGAAATCAAGGACAACCTGTCCTATGAGGAAACCCCAGTCCAAATCCTTGATCGACAGGTTCGCAAATTAAGGAACAAAAAGATAGCTTCTGTTAAGGTCCTGTGGAGAAATCAATTCGTTGAGGAAGCCACATGGGAAGCTGAGGAAGAGATGAAAGCAAAGTACCCGCACCTGTTCGTGCCCGAGGTTGACGAAAGCATCGAAGGTAACGTTCTTACTTAATGTAAATTAATGTATATTCCATGAACTCCATGTGAAATTGTTGATGTTGAATAAATGAGTTTAAAGGCCAATGAAAGGTGAAGATAGTAAGTTATCAAAGTAATGTCGAGGTGAGTCGTGAGCCTAGTTGTGCTAAAATACTTTCCTACTCATCATTCGAGGACGAATGATCCCAAGGGGGAGATAATGTAACGCCCGTGAAATTGCCAAAATACCCCTAAAGGAGAGGTGTGTGAGAAATGTGCCTTCCGATGCTCGGATCGAAAATCCGAGGGAGAATTCATGATCAGCACTGAAAATTGAGTGGGGGAAAGGTCTCAGTCGAATTTTAGAGCAACCGAGTCGAGAAATAATTTTTCGTTCCAAAATGAAAAACAGTGAGCCTCCGCGATGGAACCGCGACGCGGACCTGTCGCGGAGACACACTTATGTTTTTCTAAAATATTTTGACGGAGTTGAATTTCCGAAAATACACTGTCCGCGTCGCGGACTGTGTTATTTCAAGTCGGGATTTAATTTCTTAAAATTTCCAAGGGCATTATGGTCCATTCCCACCTATCCTAAACGTACCCCTATGACCTATATAGGTTGGGTTTTCACAAAAAAGGGTTCAAAAACCCCATTGAAGAAGTTTCTCTAAGGTTCCTAAGGCTAGGGCTTGAAGATGGTTGAGGAGATCAAGAGGAAAGCAATTGGTTTCGTGTAATTACCTTTTTCCAGGTATGTAAGGCTATACCTAAAGCATGGGAATGTCCTCCCATGTGCCCCATGAGTAATGTATTAAAGTTTAATGGTGATGATGCTAGGGTAATGAAGTGAAACATGTTAATTCATGTAATGTAATGAGTAAATGTCATTATTTTATGCATAAACCTACATATTTTCCTGCATTGATGATGACCCTCATAAAAACCCTCATGCATCCTTTTAAACTATTTTCTTGAAAAGCATTTAGTTGAAAACCTTATATCTATTGTATATGTATTCTAGAAAAGCATGCATGATGAACATGGGTGCGTGTGTAGAGTCGAGAGTAATGATAAAATAATGAATGATGAATGTTGAGCATGAGAATGTGGGATTGTCTCTAAGTTGAGAGTCAAAGTTCCTAAACTAGTGTTCCTAAAGTCTATGATGTTAATGCTAATGCAATTAGATGTCAATGATGTTAATTTAAATGAAATGCTAATGATAATGTATTATGCCCCTATGGGGACTAACGATGATGTAATGGTCCCTATGGGACTAATGATGTTAATGTTTTATGAGCAATGTCGAGTCCTGGGAGGAGTATTGAGCACCGAAATGGATAAAAGTGAGTCCCACTTGAGTCCATTAACTACGTGGCCCGCTTAGGAAGAGAGGATTGAACCGCAATGCAGACGGCTCCTATCTTGTCCCAAATGCGGACTAATGTTATGTTTTAAGGATCCACTAGTGTTACGTTCCTTACCCCGGGCAAGGTAAGGGATGGATGTGACAACGACATCATTTCGTTGTATCATTACTGGCTCATAAGTGATGGTTGTCGGTTAAAGAAACTCCCAGTTAGGCCTCTCAGAAAAGGTTTCCCTAATAGTACTCTAATGTCAATGTTAATGTAAAGGTCAATGTTAATACTTCCCTGATGTAAATGTTAAGGTCTCATGACGATGTACGTTATGTTCGTATAATCCTAACGATGTGTTTCAGCTATTTTACATGCCACGTACTGATGCCAATTGGCGCTGCATCGTTTCATGATGCAGATACAGAAGCTAGAGGACTTCAGCAGCCGCTCCGTTGAGGTCAAGTGTTTTCAAGTTCAGTCTGTGATGAGCCTCCTTATTTTCGGAGGAAACCTTTATTTAATGTTATCCTGTTTCTTTTGAGTCGGGTAGCCATGGTATGTCATGGTCCCCTTCCTAGACGTTTTAAGTCATGTTAGAGGCTTTGTAGACATAATGATGTAGTCAAGGTGAATGCTTTGATAACTGGGAAATATTTCTTTGCTTGGGTTTTTATGATCGGATTAATGTTTGGCCATTGGCCCACTAATTTTTAAGTATTATTTACTATTTCCTTCCGCAATGTCTGAAATGAATGATGTGATGAAGCTAAGTAGTTCGCTTGGGGGCTAGCAATAGTCTCTGAGTGCCGGCCACGCCTAGGGTACCCTCCCGGGGTGTGACACCACAACATATCTGTTAGTGCGAGTACTGGAGCATTACAGTCTATGTTGGCTGGTGTTATTTTTGTTGGTTTTATATGCTGCGTATTTATCCCCAACTTTTATTGTCCCCCCCTCCCCCCTCCCTCCGGATATTGAGGATATTGTTGGCTGCTTCTTTGCGATTTTGATGGTTTTCTTTGTTTATGTGTAGTTATTTTTGGTTGTATTGTTGTGATATCGACCATTACAATTGGTTATTATTTTTTTTTCAATTATGTTACCAAGTTTGTTACTTGATTTGGTGAATTTGTTGGTTAAAGTTGTTCAAGTTGGGGTTTAGGTTGTTTTTTTTTTGGTTGATTTTATGATAATATGTTGGTTCTACGATTTATTTTCTGGTATTTAATGGTAGTATTCTTGGTGTTATATGCGCTTTAGATATTTTTATTTGTTAATGATCTTTTGTTGGATACATTTCTGGTCTAAATTATGTCACCAAATTTGTTTGTCATTAAATCGGATCTAAGCATTATTTTTTTTGCTTTTGTTCTTACTTAATTTTTGTCGTTAAGTTTGTTATTTAATTGGTGAATTTGTTAGTTAGATATTCACAAATAACCACATTGGTTAATATCTATGTGTACAGTTGGTATGATTGTTGGTTATTCTTTATTTTAATGATTTTGGATGTCATTCTTTCGAACCTTTAAAATTTATATTTAGGATTTAGCTTGTTGATTTTTATTTTTATTTTTTGATTTATTTTATGATAATGTATTGTTTCTATGATTTATTTTCTGGTATTTGATGGTTTTTTTCTTTTCTCCTTATTGTGCTAACAAGGTTGTTTTTGTATTTGTGATATTGTTTGTTAACCTTTTTCATGGTAACGAATGTCATGCTTTCAACATTTGAAAGTAGCATTGTTGGTTTTACATGTAATTTAAATATCTGTATTTGTTAATGACCTTTTGTTGGATTCATTTCTGGTTTAAATTATGCCACCAAGCTTGTTTGTCATTACATTGGGTCTGAGCATTGTTTATTATTCTTTTTCTTATTCCACTTATGTTACTAAGTTTGTTATCTAATTGATGAATTTGTTGATTAAATATTCACAAATAAACATGTAGATTAATATCTTCATTTATTTTTCAGTGACTGCAGGTTATACACTCATGCTTTTGTTGAATACTATTTGCAAGGCCACTTCGATATTTCTACATGTTCTATAGACCCATATTTATTCCGATTGAGGTACGGTGCATTGCTTTGGCAATATGGAACACAGAAGATAGAGGATGAAGTAGTCAGTGAAAGTGAAGTGACGAGCAGAGTTGTTAGTCGGTTTGGGGCCCCTAAAGTTTCAAGGGAGTATATTCCAGCCAATGACACTGTCGTTCGATCAAAGTTGGTATCCTGGAGGAAGAATTAGATATATTGCTATTATGTTCTACTTTCAGACTATTTTGTAGGCATTAATTTTATGATTATTTTGTAAATAGTTTGGGTTTTCGGTATTTTTGGATCTGTAGTTATTGTTAATATCAAATACACTTGTTGTTTCCCTTTTCTTACTGTATGCATATTTGATTTTCCCATGACATAAGTTTAATTATTGATGTTGTTTTGGACATATTATTGAATTTTTAAAACAACTCTATGTTTTAGGTTAAATATAGTTCTATGCAGGTTGAGAACTTGTACCATAGTTTCAATTAAAACGAAAAAATACAACCTTAAAAAGGTGTTGTCCATATTGCACTAAGTTTTATGCAATTTTTATGCAAAAATTCCACCACACACAATATGCACCTAAAAAATACATGAATTTATTGGTTTAAGTTGTTGAAGTTGGGCTTTAGATTGTTAGTTTTTTTTGTTTATTTTATGATAATGTGTTGGTTCTACCATCTATTTTCTATTATTTGATGATTTTTTCTTTTCTCCAGATTATATTAACAAGTTTTTTTCTGCATTTTTGGTGATATCGTTTGTTAACCTTTTCCATGGTAATGAATGTCATTCTTTCAACAGTTGAAAGTAGTATTGTTTGTGTTATATGTGATTTAAATATATTTTTTTGTTAGTGACCTTTTGTTGGATTCATTACTGGTCTGAATTATGTCACCAATTATATTAGTCATTAAATTGGGCCGAAGGTTATTATTTAATTGGTGAATTTGTTGGTTAAGTGTTCACAAATAACCATGTAGGTTAATATGTTGTACTATGTAGGTTGAGAACTTGTACCATAGCTTCAATTAAAAAAAATACAACCTCGAAAAGGTGTTGACCATATTGCACAAAAAAAAGCAATTTTTATGCTGAAATTTCATCATTGTGCATATTTCAAATCAACTGTAACTGACCTAGAATTGTACAAATAAAACATTAAAAAATCATATCATTATTAACTAATCACATTATTTATAGATATTATTTTTAATAATTAGTCTTCAATTGTCAAAATTAATACTATTACAACACTAAGCAACATCAAAGTGGAATGTGCACCCATAAAACTTAACAATTACCAAAATATCAACCAAAACAGACACCATCTTTCTGAACAGTTAACCCAAGCTCAATGAATATATTTTTCTGTTGATACTTTTTTTCCTACTTTAAAGAAGCTTCCAATGAATATTCACATTCATGATAAAATTACATATAACACAGAGATCTCATTTTGTTGCATTTTGGGTTTGTACACAAAGGTTTTTGTGGGACATTGATCATTATACCTTGTACAAAAATAGAATATTCAACTTTGTTTTCATAATTATTAGATGCATTAGATGAAGAAAAAAAAAAGTGAACCAATTCAATTTGTATCATATAATGATCTGGTGTTGTTTGTGCTAATAATTTTCTTTTTGGCACTTTCAATAAAAAAAGTTCATTGTGGACACACCAACATTTATTGCACCTATTTTGAATTTATTACACTAATTTGATTACACACATTCGCTTTTTATTTTATTTTTACTTTTTTTTTTTTAATTTCCTTCATGGATATACATTTTTGTTAAAAAAAGTTGTCATTTCATGGTGAATAATTTTGGGTGATATAATAAGGTAATATTGCCCCTTAAAATATATAGAGAGGTTTTTTTCCTTATATATTTCTATTATATAGAAGAGTCATGAAAGGACTTATAAAGAGTTGTACAATGAGTAATACAAATTATATAATGTACTTGATCTTATCTTATTTTCTTGCCATTAACTTTAAACATGTATAATAAGTTAATAATCCATTCTCTTTATATCATTTCAATTTTATTATTTATCTATAAACTTAGATGCTTAACTATTATCAACTCTATTTATATTTTATGAATATAATTTGTCATTACAATCTTCACTATATTTTTTACCTACACTATTTAAAATTAACTTAGCTTTTTAAATATAAATTCTTAAATGTTTAAACTACAAAAAAATCATATCTTTGATAATTTTATACTCCAACTCAAATATTCATTTTCTTTAATAGCAAAATATGATTTACTTTTTTAAATATACTTTCTTCATTCTAAAACATACATCACAATTTCTTTTTTAATTCAAATGTTGTAAAATTTGATCAACACTTAAACATATATTTTTTAATCATACTGATATGACATATTATTTTCCCTATAGTCTTTAAAAATCTAAAATTTAACTATAAAATATTAAATTAATTTATTCAAATTTTATCTTGAAAAACTAGTTATACTGACTCTTGAGAAGCAAACACAGAAACTTGAAAATTATTTTAGAATGAAGGCAATATAAAACTTCTTCTCCTTTCCGTTTAGTTTACTTGGCTTACTTTTTTTATTGATTTCAAAAAGAATATTTTTTTCTTTTTGTCAATTCTTTAATTCTAACTTTCCATGTGATATGTTTATAATCACAAGATTAAATGATATTAGGTATATATGCTTTACATTCTTTTAGTTTAAGGCTACAAAATTCCAAAGTTTTCATTATTTTTTAAAACTACGCGTCAAGTCAAAATCAAATCAATAAATTGAAATAGGGTTATAAAACTCTTTGAGAGATTTTATTCAATTTTGTATTATTTATTGACTATATTAAATAAAGAAGATTATACTTATTTTCGTAAAACAAAATTAATGATACATTAATTTATTAAATTAACAATCAAATGTTTATTATAGTATTTGTAATTTATATCCTTTTATACAAATTTTATAATTTTAATCGCCACAAGTTACTATTTGTGTCATGCAAACTTTATCAAATAATTATTCAACAGTTTATAAAAATAGAAAAAATAAAACAAAAAATATTTAAGAATAAAAAAATTCCAAACTCTTTCATATAATATAACTAGGTGGTGGGTCCCGTGTGTCGCACGGGCTGGAATCAATTTGGGAAGGCAGCGGTAATTCTGCGAGCAGTAACTCACGAAATGGAAGAACAGCTAGCTTAATATTAGTATAGCAAGGCGTGTTCAGAGTATGACAATACAGCCTAGTACTTGTTTGAGTTAATGTACAATTTGTTGGGGTTGGGGGGGTGGGGGGGGGGGGAGGGGGGTTTGGGGATCTCCATGCGTAGGAATGGTAAATGTTGTCGTGCAGGTGGCAGTAGGAGTAGTGACGGTTCCTGCATGTATGCTCTTCGTTCATCGATGCATGGGATGTTGTACTTGTGGAGTGTTGCAGGAACAAGCGAGGGGTCAATCTGGAGCTCATTCCTTGGATTTCTTACTTTGTTTACAGGGTCTGGGGAACAAAGAGTACGCACCTATCCGTGTTAGTGTTTTGCCTATCCTGTGCGTTGATGGCAATTTCCATTCTGCAGGGAAGAACATATGGAGGAAATACAAAAACAGGGGAGCCGTAGTTGATGTTGACTGTCTGTCCATACGCCTGCCAACAATAGCGTGAAGTGTTAGGGGGTCGGGGTATTTTGGGTCATTGGAATGGCAAGTGCGCGACCATCTACACATTCATTTCGAACAACAAAATTGAAACCAAGTTAGCATGACAAAGAATATAAGCGGAAGTACCTTATGTTGGAGCTTCGGAGAGCAAAAGGTATGACAAAAGAGAGCCTTCAAACCTGTGGGTGAGTGGAAGGATGAACAGGCAACGAATAGTTCAGACAGTGCAAAATGAAGATTAGCTGTCCTCTGCAGTATATTTTGTTACGCAGCTATGTTATGTCGAGATGATTAGTTAGTGAGAAGGAGCATAATCAAATCACCAAGTTATTTCAGATGCTGCATAGGGGAATAGGATAGAGAAAATAGTACGTACCTGAATGCGAAGGTAATTTTCTTGAGAAGAAACAAATTGGAAAACAACAGAAAGATGGTAATCAACCATATCAGCACTACCATCAGCAAATACATCAATAATTGGATTTGAGCCTCCTCCAGTTAGCCATCCAAATATACCCCATTTTGAGGCAATTTTAGCATCATATTTATGTTCCTGTTTTGCTGATCCAGTCCCTATGGAGATCACCAAAAATTTTCCATAATCAGTGGGCCTCATTTGGGGGAAATCTGGATTTTCTCTGTATATTTGTTTGGTCACTTCACTTGTAGCAATAAATGTCTGCAAAAAACCAAACCAAATCATATAAATTTTGCAATATTATACAAATTTTAAGTTAATAAGTGATAGTTTAGATATGAAACTCAATAAAGAGAATAGTTTCAAGTGTTTTTTTGACACTTATCTATACATACTGGATTGTTAGCTGCGATGGCACCATCAATAAGATTGAAGTCATGAACACTGCCATCTTTGTCTTTGGTCTGAAACTGATGTGCAGGAAGATACGTTGGAGCAGCAGAAGTGCCAATGCATATATCTGAAAGCTTAGCATTCATTAATGGATTTTCTTTAGCCTGTTGGACGGGTAAAACGGGTCAAGTCAATGAACATACTAATATTTTTGTTAAATATAAATTTGACATCTCTAACAAAACAGAAAAAAAAATGGAGGAAAAGGAACCTCAAAAGTGGTGAAAATTGTAGGTTGCAGATTCCTGATATCAAAAGTTGGAATAACCACATTAGTCACTGTTTCATGCAAATGAGTGTCTCCTAGTTTCTCTTGTATGATTTGGTGAAGATACTTCCCATCATACTTTGGTCCTGTTACAGATTTCCAGCTCTTCATTATCCTATACATGATGAAAAAACAACATAGAGCCTCAGTATTAATAAGAAAATATAACAATAATAACATACCCAGTGGAATTCCACAAGTGAAGTCTGGGAAGAGTATAATACCACTACCTCATAGAGGTAGAGTGGTTGTTTCCTGAAACTCTCGTTACAAAAACCCATATGCAGAATAAGATAATATGAGTGCTATGATTTTTTTACATGAAAAAAATCAGTTAGAACATTTACCAATTAGAATCTTCATTAGGTTCTTGCATGTCCCCTGAGTTACCGCAAATGTACCTTCCTGATGCACAACAGAAACTTGTGTTTCGAAGTACCTGGAATTTATGAGAAATCTTTTCATTGGAACCTGTTGTGTGACTTCTCGCAGTGCTGGAGACACAACTTGATGACCTCCAGGAAACAAAAGCAAGAATGATGGCAATCAGGAGAAGACCAGCACCCAAACCCCCAATTATCCACCAGTAAATAGCATGACTCTTATGATTCTCCTCAACTCTTGCAGACACAGTCGAACATTGGAGGTCTTTTACTCCTCAATGGAAAGGTAGCCATAATACTGCTGATAGATACTCTCTTTGTAATTAAGAAAACAACCATACAATAAAAACATAGAGCATTGAAAGGACAACAACAAAATAGCCAATGTAATACCACAAGGAGGATGTGGGGAGGGTAGAGAGCACTCGCCCTTAACCCAACCTTGTAAAGATGGAAAGGCTATTCCTTATAGATCCTTGGCTCAAGTAATGCATATCAAATCAGAAAATAATGGGAAAAGGAGCAGTAGCAACAACAAACCAACATTGCAAGGAGAGCTACTAAATGAATTACAAGGTTACTACATAGACAAATTGAGGCTACAACTATCAGGGATATATGAATTTATTGTGGATTGTTGGATAAACTCATCAGTGTATGAAAGAATAACAACCTATCAATTAAGATTAGAGGAAATCAAAGAAACAGTTGAGATAATACCTGTCATAAAACAGCCTTAACATTTTCTCTAACTCAGATTCAACTTTCGCGATTTTGATTCTAGTAAGTTTTTATAGATATTTTGATTCTCGTAAAGTTTTTATAGATATTAATACTTCCATTATTTGATTATATATGAGGGATTTTTTTTGTTATTGGGCAACAATGTTCTCTACCAGGATTTTCTTTATTTTCAGTTCGAATTCCGAGACGTGTGGTTCAGTTTTCCCTTGATCTATACACCTTCAGCATAACTACATGTCCATATTACAATACAGTTCTTCTTATACAAAGTTGCAAAAAAATCTTGTATTTACTAAATGAAAATTGATCTTCTATAATCTAGTACATTTGTGTTGACCACACTACCCTTACGTCGTGGTGTTTTAAACGTTACAAAGTTCAAGAAAAAAAGGTAAGACTTTTAAATTTTGTGATTATGAATATGATGTGAGATTTTGTGGCTAGTGAAGTATGACACTAAGGATTTCAAATAAAGTGTTAATCTTTTTCGAAACAGATTAGTATGAAAATAGTTTCACGTAAATAAGCGCAGGAAGTACTATACAGTGTGATATCAATTCATACGTATTACAGTAATAAAAAGATAAGGAGACGAAAGAACTACGCCTTGTAAATCCAACATCATCGCCATTCTTAAAGAAAGTAATGTCATATGTTATATCTTGACGTGAACGTAATGTACATAGATTCAGTGAAGTTGGTGATCAAAGGCCAGGATATTGATCTAGAAAGGATCACCACAATTATTGCAGTCACAGATCTCTCGAGCAATCATTTTGATTGCGTAATTCAGAGCTTGGCGCACTTTGGCTACTCAATTTATGAGAAAAGCATATAGAGTATCGAACTACTTTAGTAAATATTAACTCCAACCTTTCAACTACCTTTGTCAGTATGTTATCCATAAAATATTCCCACAAGAACACATATCTACTACACTTTTAGTCACACATGGCAAGCTGTACCTTCTCTGGAACAGATACACATGGGAAAAGCCCTTGGTGGAATAGAAGTCAACAAAAAAAAACTATTTATAAATATTAATACAGAAAAGTAGTACAGATAAAGCACCTGTGCTTCTCAATATGTGTTAGTGCAACATCATCCAGTTTGACTGCAGCTGATGATTGTTCGGAATCAACTGTATCGCGAGATCTCTCCTCATGGTTTGAATGAACACTGTTTCACTCAAAGAACAACTGTCAAGAGAGATAACTCTAAAATGGCACATTGCAATGGCTATAAATGGCCAAAGATGCATGCAGTTACCCAAATCTTCTTCTCAATCCTTTGGAAGGAGAATTCACACTTTCTTCTGTTTTAGGAGTTCCACTGCTGGAAGCCTCAGCGACAGGTTCCTCGGGTGTATGCACATCAGATTGGATGTAGTTGAAGATAATTTATTTGTTATTAATCATCATATAAATAGAAACAAAGAACATTTCAAAAGGAACAAAGGTATGACAACAAAAGCAACAGTAAGGCCAAAGGAATAACGAAGTCTGAAATGCTGAGCACTATGCACTCATTTAAAATGCAGAATATTTGGTGGTCTTAATGTACAACCTAATTTCCCCTCTTACTTTGGCATTTTATTTAGATATTTTGCAGTAAATTTAATACAACGCACACAAGACAAAAAACACAGAAATGAGAGGCAATACCATGTCAAATTATCAATCCCTCATAAAGATTAGCTACAGGAAAAAAGTCTTATTGATGTAAAAATATCCACAATTTCGCACACTTACACTGAGAATATCCTAATCTTTGTCAGCCTCAAGGTAAGTCATTCTATATACTTTCCACTAAGTAACTTTAACCTTACTTTGAAACTTCCTCAACTATACTCAATGTCAGTAATGGTATATCCTCATGCAAGGATCATGAGACAATGAAATGGTTATTATAAAATGCAAAAGATAGACTTAGTGATGTATGATAAAATTACGTGGAAGAGAGTAATTTATGATTCAGAGTTTGCAGGGGAAGAGAGAACAACTTACATTCATACAATGCTTGATGATTAGGACATTTGAAAAATTATAGTCTCCAAGCTCTTGTAGAAATTCTCTTCTACTGTATGTATGAAACTGAAGCTGTAAGACCTTGTCGTTGAAATCGTCAATCCAGAGTATATGCTAATACATGTTTGACTGACCCGCAGACGGTGCCCATCAAAATCACAGCCATCACGACCACGAATAGCATCTTGAGCATCACGAGCATCTTCGAATTGTTAAAAGTTTGCCGCCAATACAAAGGTCAGAATAGTTTTAAAGAAGGCGCAGAGCAGGCTGATCTAATGAAACACATCAGAATCAAGGGAGCTCAAACTCACCTCAACAAAAACATAACCAGGGGGTCTTGGCGGAATTTTCAACTCAATATGCGCAATCGGCCCATACTGCACTCGCACATCAAATTGTTTATGAGTTTGTGTGAGTTGTGATCTGATAAATTGTGACAGAACAATTACACATGTGCATAAGGCTAACAGAATAGTTTTAGATTAGAAAACTAAGATACACAAACTACATTGTGCCGAGACATATTACCAAACGCCTTACATGCACAATTCAGTTATACAAAATTAAAGGCACACACATTTTTGATCTAATTGACGTCTCAGCAACATGTATGCCGAAATCGTAGCCACAAAATTCAACAGATTAGAAAGCTAAAATATGCCATAAAAAATGAATTTGAAGGGATTTCTAAGAAGTACAGCAACTCGGACAGAAGAAATAAGTCACAAACAAAGGACATACTGTCGAACAGTGGACATGCATGGCAAAATCTTTGTTTACGATCCAAACAGGGCCACCTATTAGCACTGTGAAAAGACCTTCCACTCAGAATTCAGAGGCCAAAACCACGAACTACACACTCAGAAAGAAAGATGCAACACTGGCAACTCACAAGCGGAAAGCATGGGCCCGAAGAGTGGAGCAGGATTCTCAAGCAAAAAACCTACAATATACACTGAGGAAGCAACCTCAAACACTGAGGAGGTGGACATCGCAATAAGTGACAAACAAAGAACATACTGTCGAACAGTATACATGCATGGCAAAATCTTTGTTTGAGATCCCAAAAGGACCACCTATTAATACTGCCAAAACGCCTTTCATTCTGAATTCAGAGGTCAAAAACACGAAGTACACACTCAGAACGAAATATGCAATACTGACAACTCACAAGCCAAGAATATTGCTGCAAAGAGTGGACATGCATCTCAAATTCTTTGTTTAGGATCAAAATAGAACAACCTATGGTGATGCAGCACGGAATGGAGAGACAAATTAAGAAGAGGACGGCAGAAATGGTTACCTGGACCGAGCTGGAGCTTGAAAGGCCGACACTGTGGACCTCTTCTCCGGCGAACTAACAAGGGAGCAGATAAGGGAAAGCACCAGAAGGCTTAGCATTTATACGGAGGGAATAGGAGGTAGCGTGATGCCCCTCGAATGCCCGGTAATTACGAAAACACCATCAGTGGTCCCCTTTCAGAAATGGCCACGGCCGAGGGGAAAATTACAGAAGTGCCACTCGTCGTACGACGAAAGTGGCACTTATTAATGAAGAGAATATTAAAATTTCTCTACATAGAAAAGTGAAGAAGTACACTATCAAGGAAAAATATATCAACGTCTATAAATATTCAGCTTAAAATATTATATTTTTTGTTCAAATTTTGAAAAAACTACATGTACATTTTCACAAATGCCTATTACATAGTAATGTTCACCACATAAAAATATGTCATCTTAACTAATTATATATATCCACCACATTTGAAATATGCTTGATATTTATTACTTTTTGATATGAGGCAGATACTTATAAGTAAAGAAGGTAACATACTTTCTTTCCAATACATGTTTATGATTTAATTCAATATTTATATTTGGGATGATGTTAAAATGAATATTAGATTGCATACCATTTTAATGTTAGTTGCAACAATTTAAATAAGTTATAAATTATATTTTATTTTATAAAAATAAGAAAAAGAAAAAGATAATTTCCTTGCACAATGTAGTGCTCATTACACTTTTTATTGCGTTTACTGTAAAATATATAAAATTAATTTATCAAATAAAAATATGATTGACCATACACAAATACAATTTAAACTTGTAACGTTAGGCCCTTTAATGAGTCTTTTCATATCTAGTATATATCTATATCAACATAATAAGAGAAGTAAAAACGCTTATGTCTCAGCACCACAAAAAATATAATATTATTAAAAGCTGAAAAAAATTGAAAAACACGGAAAAATCTACTTTGAACACTGTGTATTTGAACACTGTTTTCAGCATGGATAAGTAGTTTTTGTATTTTGCATCTTATTACTCATTTTTTATTCAAAATTATTTGAATATTCAAAAGTAGTTCAAGATTCATATCAACAAGGGGTTTAAGATGTCAATCCTCCGAGGAAGACTTTAATACCAAGATGATGACTAAATAACTCCAAGCCTACATATGTGTAGATGTTTTTTCACACACACATGTGTGTATATATATAATACTCTACATTATGTCTTTTGTATTAAAGATCACAAATTTAATACACAATTGGCCAGATATGATTTTGTTTGATTATTTTTTTATGAGATGTTCTCAATTTTTTGAAGTCTATACGATAAGAAGAGGAAGGTTATTTACGCCCAACTGAGGATTAGATGGAAAGGCCTGACTCCTCCCCTTTCTACTGAGATGGAAGAAAAGTTGAGAAACTTAGAGGCTTGGAGTAGTGATGGAAATGAGAATAGTATGTGGGACACTACTGCCGGTTGCATTAGAAAAGTAGCTGCAGAGGTACTAGGGGTTTCAAGAGGGTCCTTTTATGGATGCCATGGCGACTGGTGGTGGAATGAGGAAGTTCAGGCTAGAGTGAAAGATAAGAAGGTTGCGTACACGAAGTGGCTAGAGTGTAGGGATGAAGATGAAAAGTGAATGCTCAAGGAGACATATTAGATGGATAAGTCAGAAGCAAAGATAGCGTTGACGAATGCTAAGACAACAACTTTTGAGCGCCTATATGAGGAGCTAAGTGATAAAAGCGGGGACAAGAGATTGTATAGGCTTTCTAAAGAGAGAGAAGGAAAGCTTACAACTTGGACCAAGTGAAGTGCATCAAGGATGAGGAGGGTATGGTGTTGGTGGATGACACGTTCATTAAACTAAGGTGGCAAGCTTACATTCATAAACTCTTAAATGAAAAAGGAGATAGAATCATTGAGATGGGTGAGTTGACACACACCGAAAGTCATTAGAATTTCGATTATTGTAGGCGGTTCAGAGTTGAGGAGGTTAGAAGGGCTATCAGTATGATGAAGATAGGGAGGGCGGTCGGATCCGATGAGATTCCAGTAGATTTTTGGAAGAACATGGTCAAGGATGACATAGAGTGGTTGGCTAGACTGTTCAATGCTATTATGAAGACCGCCAAGATGCCTGATGATTGGAGGAGGAGTACAATGATTCCATTACACAAGAACAAAGGAGATATTTAAAATTGTAACAATTACAGGGGTATCAAGTTGTTAAGTCACACTACGAAAGTTTGAGAGAGAGTGGTGGAGATGAGGGTGAGAAGGGTAGTGTCTATTTTGGAGTACCAGTTTGGATTCATGCCGGAGCGGTCGACTACTGAAGCAATCCACCTTATTCAGAGACTAGTGGAGAAATATAGGAAAAGAAAAAAGGACCTTCATATGATGTTCATAATTCTCGAGAAGGCTATGACAAAGTGCCAAGGGATGTCCTATAGAGGTGCCTAGAGACGAAAGGTGTCCTAATGGCATGTATCAGGGCGATTAAGGACGTGTACGATGGAGCCAAAACTCGAGTAAGAACGGTGGGAGGAGACTCAGAATATTTTCCTGTTGAGATGGGACTTCATCAAGGATCTGTGTTGAGCCCTTTCCTGTTTGCCCTAGTGATGGATGAGCTGACGCGATCTATCCAGGAGGAGGTTCCATGGAGTATGCTATTTGCAGATGACATAGTATTGATTGATGAGATCCGGACTAAAGTTAATGATAGGTTGGAAGCGAGGAGACACACCTTGGAGTCCAAAGGATCCAAACTGAGCAGGACCAAAATAGAATACCTGGAGTGCAAATTTAGTGTTGCGAGGGATGTAGCAGACATTGATGTGAGGTTTGCCACTCAACCTATCCCCAAGAGGGAAAGAATTAAGTATCTGGGGTCAATCATCCAGAGTAGTGGCTATATCGACGATGATGTCACATATCATATTGGGGAAGCATGGTCTAGATGGAGGCTTGCTTCTGGAGTATTGTGTGATAAGAATTTACCACCTAAACTCAAAGGTAAGTTTTACAGAACGGTGGTTAGACCATCTTTGTTGTATGGGGTAGAGTGTTGGCCAATAAAAAATGCACATGTTTAGAAGATGCATATTGTAGAGATGAGGATGTTGAGATGGATGTGTGGGCACACAAGGAGGGATAAGATTAGGAATGAGACTATTCGGGAGAAGCTAGAGGTGGCCCCGGTGGTTGATAAGATGAGGGAAGCGAGACTGCGATGGTTTGGGCATGTGCAGAGAAGAACCAATGCTCCTGTAAGGAGGTGCGAGAGGTTGGATTTAAGAGTCACTAGGAGAAGTAGAGGTAGATCGAAGAAGTATTGGGGGAGATGTGATTAGACACGATATGATGAAACTTGATCTCACCGAGGACATGACCTTAGATAGGAAGGAGTGGAGGTCGCGAATTAGAGTAGAATGTTAATAGGTTAGCAAGGTTAGGTTGATGTCTAGCCTTGGGGTATTGTAGGGTAGTAGGTGTTGTCGAGTCTGTATAACATGGGTATACATAATATGTGTTAGATTTATCGTATTAGATAATATGTCGCTCTTCCTATCCCTATCCCTATCCCTTTCTTATCACTTTTTTTCCTTTCCTTTTTGTCATATCTAGTTTATTTTGCCTATAGGTTGTTGAGACGAGGGTTCCCAGGAAACAACCTCTCTACTTCTATGAGGTAGTGGTAAGGTCTGTGTACATTTTACTCTCCCCAGACTCCACTTGTAGGATTTCACTGAGTATGTTGTTGTTGTTGTTATTTATATGATGTTTTTGTCGATATGATAAGAGAGACATTACCAACTATTCGATCCCCTTTAGGTGTTTACTACGAAAAAACAGTGGCAGCAAGCCAAAAATTCTTAAACTCGTCTTTAAGAACCATCTGTCCATATCAACTAGTAACTCAAAAGGCAGTGGACAATCAAAAAGGATATACTATGATTTATTGGATATTACAAAAAACATTGACTTCTTGTGAAATGGAAAAACCATATGGATAAGCTTTATTCTAATTGTATCATGAAAAATAAGTACATTGCTTTATGTTTTGATAATTGTAGTGCTCGGATCCGCTCGTGGCGTACCTTGATTAATTTCATGAGATACATGTCATCTCCGATCAATAACATGTACTAGGTAACTCTGTCTACCAAAGTTAGAACAGAACAAAGAAATTCATAGTTGTTCACTTTGAACATCTAATTTTAGCATGTAGACTCTTTACACTTTGCAGGATCTTCATTCCTCTTAATACAGAATAATCTGGCCAGTTAGATGAAATTATTATTTCTGAAAAATGGTACAATTGGAGAGCCAATAAGCAAGTGTGATAGTAGCAGACATCCGCTACTAGAAGATCACAGCATTCACTATAATTGTTTTACAAATATTATATATATAGTCAAGTATATTTTAGCTAAGATTGGTATAACAAGACACATGCACTTTTAAGTATCTTGTAGCAAAGTTGTTAGTTCTATGAGATGTATAGCCTGCATCTATCATTTCTTTTAAAGTAGATTTATATTTATTATTTGCAGGTTATGTGTCAATTCCAACAAAGTCATTTTATTAAAGAAGCATATAATGCAATTAAAAACATAGTAAATCAAATTATAATTTTTTTTTTCATCTGTCATGTTACCTGATAACATTATGTTGTAGTGCTTGTCGTATTGCTCAAGTGCTTGAATTTCTAGACTTGGCTGATAATGCTATAAACTCCATTGGATTCTTAAAGCGAAACCTCTTTAAATGTGAGATATCCAATCATATTATGAAAAAAATGCATACTTCTTGACCCTTATTATCAATTTTGGCAACTTGCGGAGATTCTTGTGTAACTTGAGTGAACAAAACTTGATTAACTTCGGCAACTTGTGGAGATTCTTCGATTTGAAACACTAATTGTGTATGAACAACATTATCAGACTAGGGAGGATCTCTAATTGCGTGAGACCCATAGGAAAAGAAGGATCAAAATCCATACAAATACAAAAATCAAACGATAAAGAAGAATAAATTGAACAAGGACCGAAAATTCTAAAGAAAAAGAAAGGAAGATGAAAATGGCAATTTGTACAGTGATCTCAGGTTCAAAAAAGGAGAGAAAAATTTAAAAAGAGATGATGTAAAACCTATAAAGGAGAATAACTTGAACAAAAAGTGTAGAATAGAAAAAAAAAACAGAATATGAGAATGGTGATTTCTTCAGAAATCTTAGGGTTGAAAAAAACGAGAGAAAATTTTAGAAAGAAAAGATACAAAGATCTAAAATACACGCGAGAATAAAGGCTAAAATATAGGAAAAAAATTGGAAGCGTAAAATATAAGAAATGTAAAAGGTCTTGTATCAATAGTAAGGAGAGAAGAAAGGAAAAAAAAGATTATTGAAATAATTTGAAATGGTCGGGACTTTTAGTAAATATGAAACTATAAATCGTGTATTTCCATAAGATTTCCTTTTAGTAACCTTATACTTGTAAGTATAGCATAAAACAGTGAGTGGGCAATTGCCCGCCCTGTGACACCAAAAATCATTGGAAAACATGCCATAACACAATAGTGTTGGACTGCTTGCACGGGCTAAGACTATCCGGTAAAAAAAAATAACAACATATATTTATAAATCCAAATGACGAAAAATTCAAAACATCATATATATTCTTCATCCCACTGGTCATAAAAATTATTAGGTTTGGTCCTTATTGAAATTTATACAGCGTATTAAATATATTATATGTAATTTTTGTAAATTTTGTATCACGCCCCGGGACGGTACCCAAGACGTGGCCGGCACTTAGAGATTATTGCTAGTCCCTAAGGGAACCACTTAGCCTCATCACATTCATTCAATCAAATAACTTAAGACCATCAGCGGAAGGCAAAGGAAAGTACATGGGCACATCTCATCTAGGAAAATAATATATATAATAGAAGAAAGCTAGTAGATAGAACTAGCTCACAATCTTAACAATCACCATTTACCTCTAGTCTATGAAGCCTCTATCAGTATCAAGTGGTGCCAATGACAGACCCATGGTTACCTCAATCAAAATAAAGTTATTCTAGTCTAACTTTAAAGCAAGATGAAATAATGAAACTGAATCCTCCGGAGTAGGAGAGGCTCACCAATCAGCTGAATGTCTTGGATCCTCAACGGTGCGCCTGTTGATGATCTCTAATCCCTGTATCTACATTATAAAATAATGCAGCACCAAGTGACGTCAGTACGTGGAATGTACTGTAAGTAAAATAGCTGAATGAAATAGAAATAGGTAGAGAAATACGGAACAATCATCGACTCAGAACAATCATAAAATCAAAACGTCAATTGTCTAACTACAACAAGGATAAGGAGTAGACAATAACTCATCAACATCAATGAAGATTTATATTATCAACTCAACATCAGAGTACTATCAGTGTAGAACCTATCTGGGAGTTTCTCTGGCCTACAACCATCACCGATGGGCCAGTGATGATACAACAAAGTGATGTCATTGCTGCATCCATCCAGTACCTTGCCAGGGTAAAGGACATGACATCAATGGATCCAAAATAAATAGCATCATGTCCTCTTTTGGGACAAAGGAAACATCCAGTTTTACAGTTCGATCCTTTCCTACGTTGGCCACGTAGTTATTGAGTTCGAGTTGGACTAACTCTCACTCTTTCGGTGCTCGATTCTCCTCCCAAGACTCAATGCTCATTAAAACCTCCATCTCAACCAATCTCATAGGGACTTTAACCCCGTCATCGATCAGTATCTCGTAGGGACTCTAACTCTATCATCAATCAAACTCATAGGGACTTTAACCCTGACATCAATCAATCTCAATCAATAGCTCAAGGCTTGGAACAATCGTTAGAGAACAATCGAATAGACCATCATTAGAGTTCATTTATGGAGACTCATTGGACTATCAAGTTCTATCAATTCATCATCATTCTCTCACCACTGTCACAATCACAATCAACAATCTCACTTTAAGGCTCTAGACTCAATCCCTAGATTCATTCATGCATGCTTTCAAAAGTTAACATGTAAGGTTATGCAATTTCTCATGAAAATATCCAATTTGAAAAAATAAGCTTATGCTGATCATCACATATGAAAATATATGTAATTAGATTTAATGAGATATAATATGTGAGAAAACATTCAAAAATCAACTTAAGAACCATGAATGGGGACTCATGGACACTCAACTTTTCTATGACCATCTATGGGGCACATGAGAGGACAATCTCATGCTTTTAGTTTAGCCTTACATCCTTGGGATGAATCTCTTAACAATCTCTTCAAAGATTTCCTCTTGAACTCCTCAATCTCAAGCTTTTCTCCTCTCTCCTCAAGCCCTAGTCCTGTTCAAGGACTTAGAATGAGGTTAAAAAATCCTTTTTATGCTTAAAATGACCTAATTAAATCATGGATTGAGTTTAGGAGGGGTTGGAAATTGACCAGAATGCCCTCACAAAATTTAGAAAATTTTCAGCCTCGAAATAACCCAGTCTGCGACACGGACTGGTCGCGTACAGTGTATTTTTTCTTCGAAAAGTTTCTAAACGAGTTTTTTCTAATCCCATTAATTTTTTTAAAAGAAAATATTAGGGTGGGTCTGTTACAGAGGCACGATGCACCTCCTTTGTGCGCCGGCACTGTCTCGATTTTCAGATAAAAAATTATCTTTTGATCCGATCGCTCTAAAAATTGACGAAGACCATTTTTCCACTCAATCTTTGTGCTGATCACAAATCCGGTGTCAGATTCGCCATACGAGCATTGGAAGATGTGTTACGTGCATACCCCTTTTGGTAATTTTACTAGGTGTTACATCATCTCCCCCTTGGGATCATTCATCCTCGAATGATGAGTAAAGGTGGGTATTAATGCTCGAATAGACTCAAGACTCATCTCAACCAATCAAACTCTCGACTCCTCCTCAACCTCAATCAACTCTACTCGGACTCAAAAATAGACAATCAACTCAAGAATAGATCAATCAATTTAGTCAAGGGTAAGAAATTTACCTTCGACGTTCTCATCATTTGGCACGAATAGATGTAGATATTTGGCCTTCATCTCTTCCTCAGCTTCCCATGTGGCTTCCTTGACTAATTGATTTCTCTACAAGATTTTGACTGAGGCTATCTCTTTGTTTCTCAACTTACGAATCTGACGATCAAGGATTTGGACTGGAACCTCTTCATAAGACAAGCTATCCTTCACTCCAATGCTATCAATAGGGATCACCATGATAGGATCTCCCAAACACTTCTTCAACGTCGACACATGGAATGCCGGATGAATTACATCTAACTCGGAAGGCAACTCTAACTCATATGCAACCTTCCCAATCCTCTTCATAATCTGATATGGTCCCACATAGCGTGGATTCAACTTTCCCTTCTTCCCAAACCTCATAAAACCCTTCATAGGTGACACTTTCAAGTACACCCGGTCATTTACCTCGAACTCTAAGTCTCTTCTCCTCACGTCGGGATAAGATTTCTGGAAACTCTGGGTAGTCTTAATCTCTCTCTAATGACCTTAACCCTCTTTATTGATTGGTGGACAAGATAAGGCCCAATCAATTCCACTTCTCCAATCTCAAACCACCCAATTGGTGATCTACATCCACTTCCATACAAGACTAACCCTCAATACTCAAGCCCTAGACTCTCACAGGGACTTTCCCTAAGAGATCACTAGTCCTCTTCACTACCCCACTATCTTTACTTGAAACCCTCGTCACAAAGTCTTCAACAATTTATCATCAATACTCGCATAATAACAACCACTTCTACCTTCGCCATTCAGTGAGCTCTCACTCAAAGATACACCAACATATTCTTATCTAGAGATACTCTAATTTACTCTTACCCATCTATTTCCCGTAATAAGGTCTCATCTCTCCCCCCTCCCTATCTCTATCCCTATATGACACAAGTACAATACCAATGTCGTAATAAGGATATATTCACTCCTCCTTATCTAGACTCATTCTCCGTCCACTACTATCAACACCACTATTTGCGCCTAGAGGGACTCGTCATCTCCTCCTTTGGCAAAACCCCAACTACTACCTCCTCATGCTAAATAAGCACGATTCTACATCTAAAACTTGATACTCTACATCCTATTATTAACAATGGCATAACATACCGAAGGTCGAGACATACATAAGATGACATCAGAATGAAGAACCCTCACTCTCGCTCGTCAACTATCACTCCTCTATTCTCATCAACATTTCTATGAAGATTGGAAAGTCGGATTACTCAAAGGGCTTGGAACAAAGATTATTAACACGATTCAATCGAGAAATGTTATTTAAGAGCGTTCATGATGAAATACAATCTCCCTCGTCTATCGAGACTCATTCTGGGTTCACAGAACTACCCACAGTATAAAACTCAGGTCACATCTCATTTAACATAGGAATGATTGTTGAGAGCTTCATCCCAGGTATGTAAGGCTAAACTAAAAGCATGAGATTGTTCTCTCATGTACCCCATAGATGGTCATAGAAAAGTTGAAGGTCTAAAGAGTTTACATACATGATTCTTGATGTTTTTCTTGAAAATTATATTTATATCTATTTTACTATGTTGATGATCATCATAAACTTGTTTTCTCGAATTGAATACTTTCATGAGATATTGTATAACCCTACATGATTATTTTTGAAAGCATGCATGATTGAACCTAAGAAATGAGTCTAGAGCCTTGATGTGAGAATGTCGATTGTGATTGTGATTGTGGTGAGAGAATGATGATGAGTTGATAGAACTTGATAATCCTACGAGTCTCCATAAATGAACTCCAATGATTGTCTGTTCAATTGTTCTCTAACGATTGTTCTAAGCCTTGAGCTATTGATTGAGATGTTGATTGATGAGATGATTAGAGTCTCTATGGGACTGATTGAATGATTGTGCCTCTACGAGGCTGAATCAAATGATTTGATTGAATTGATTGTCTTATGAGCATTGAGTCATGGGAAGAGTATCAAGCACCAAAATAGTAAGAGTCAGTCCAACTCACACTCGTCAAACTACGTCGCCAAACGTAGGTGAGGCATAGAACCATCATACTATATTGTGGTTCCCTCTTGCTTAGAAGTCCTTGAAAGCAATAGAGGACTTCGTTGATTGTGTTTCCCTTTGGGATTTGATTCGTTCCCTACATGGCAAGTTTGGAACAACTGTGGCAACATCAGCTTGACTGTTTATCATGACCCGGGTTTGGGGTCTAGATGTGACATGACGATTGGGGACCCAAGAGCCCCCAAACAAGCCTCAAGTATCAATAACCACATCATCGATTCAAGATAAGCATACAAATACACACGATTATTGCCAAGTCCGAATTTAGGAGTCATATAGAGAATACGAGATCAATACATTAGTCATAATAGTGCCCAACAATGCCTCTAATCAAAGGAATGGGGGCCAAGACAAGTTTCGGGCTCACCCTCAATAAAGAGAACATCTTAAAATAGCAGTAGAAAGAAAATAACCGTCTTGCCCTCGGAAGACAGGACTCACCACAAAGATTCCAAGACTGAACTATTCGTCAAATGGCTGATACTTTTAGTGCTCGGCCCCTACATGGTAAAAGCATGTAGGCGTAGAGTATGCGTTAGTACGTTTGAATGTACTAAATATGAGGCATGCAATGCATACGACTTATCAACCTGTATTTTAATGTTAGATGACAAGGGCACATAATATAGTAAGAACCTTATATCCAAAGAGGAAGTATACAAGATGCCATGAAATATATGATGCATGCATGCGATAATATACCTATAAATGGGGACGGACTATAACCGACAAATCAAACTCATACGAGCTATTACATGAATTAGATCGATTGGGACCTCCCACCGGTAGGGAGAAGATTGCTTGCCAAAGGTAATCTCCATCACACTTTACGGAACACACCATTTCGGGGATGGTCATCTTTCTTACAAGAATCACTTTTTCGTAAGGGTTTTTCATAATCATATCATAAACATTATTACAAATAACCATTCCTTAAGACCCGATCATTTCAGTAATGACAAACGTTCCTATGTTGGCACATAGTTCAAGGAAAGTGAGAGGGACCTTGGGGATATCCCTGAGGCCCCCAATCCATCAGTGCTAAGTCAACAACATCCCATATGAATACTTATATATATACGTGCTTCCAAGAGAGTCAATATCCATCGCAAAACGTTCAATGCACATTTAGGCTCAAATGCCAAATCAAAAGATCATAATCATAATTCTCATGCAAGGAATAACTCATCTGCACATATACAAAATGATGAAAGCACCCATAATGCTCGAAGAGCCATAATCATAGACATACCGGTGATCACCTTTTTGTCATAACCAATGTCTTACCAAAATCATATTATAATCATTTCATAAAACATAATTGGGCTTAACCCATCTCATAATTTCCATAAACCGATGCTCATGAATGCAATGCAATGCATGATGTGAGGATAGCATGGGTAACATAGATTCAAGTTAAAATCAACATCATAATATGAAATTGAATAAATCTGTAATTAAATCAACATCTAAATCATAGTAACAGTCACCCATGCACAAACCAATTTTAAAGGGACACGCATGTTCATAATTTCATAACTCAATGTAAATCATCATAATAGTATTCAAAATGAATTGAAATAATAGATAAAAATACAACCCATACACTAATTAGATTTGATAAAACCAAATAACAAAATTTCATATTTGAAGTGACTAAAATTCATGAAATAGATTGAAAGGAATTTTGGGTCTTCTTTTTTGAAAGGGACCAAGAATCAATCCCACATACCTTGATTGGAGAAGCAGAAATTAGGCTTGAATTGATCCTACTTGGAACCCTAGCTTTAATCCTTGGGAGAGGAGAATTGGGAAAGATAGGGAGGTGATCTTGAGAGGGGTAGAGTGATTTAGGTAAATAAAGGGAGAGGGGAGGGGTTTTCAGCTGAATTAAGGGTTTAAGATAGGTAAAAAGTCACAATTCACGTTTAAAACAAACTGAAATTTCATAAAATTTCATTAATGAAATGAACCTGAATTTCGTTTGTCTGGGTCACACGATTCAATACATGGTCCGTGTAGCGTCACACGAACCGTGAACAGTGCCGTGGCTCAGGACTTGGAATTTGTGGAAGAAAAATTTCATGAAACTAAGTGGCACCACAAGGATGACTTCACGGACCATCTAATGCCACACGGGCCGTGATATTGTTCGTGTAAAGATACTTGAAATATTTTTTGCTCGGCAAAGTTACGAGACGATAATTTTGTACTTAGTAAAATTCTCCACAGAGTAAGCCACATAGAAGGCCACACGGACCATGTGAATGCCCGTGTGCCTTCACTTGGCCAATTTTCTCCTTGTCCAAAAGTTTGCCCCAACCGTGAACTGACCAAAGTGTCACTCCATGGGAGACCACACGGACCATGTGGCTTCACACCGGCCGTGCAGGCTCCTTCGTGGAGTGATGCCTACAGTTTCCTGGGTAAAATCTCAGGACATCTAGGCAATGACATTAGGAAAAATCTGGGTCTTTACACTATTGTACATTCACTGGCACATAAGTGATTGTTGTCGGATAAGAAAAACCCCCAAAAGTTCCCACCTTGAGTACTCTGAGTCGAGTTGAGTTGACTTGAGTCAAGTTGTGTTGATTGATGAGGTTGATTGGTTGATGGGTCACTTGTCTAATCTTTACTCTTTCTTTAGATAGACATGTGACATTTTGATTTGGTTACTATTCTGAGTTGATGTTATTTCCATGTTATTCTACTTGTTTATGTCATTCAGCTATTTTACATATCGTACATTCCACGTACTAATGCCACTCGGTGTTGCATCATTTTATGATGTAGATACAGGAGTTATAGATCATCAACAGGCGCATCGTTGAGGATCCGAGACGTTCAGCTGATTGGTGAGCCTCCCCTACTCCGGAGGATTCACTACCTTTATTTCATCTTGCTTTAGAGTTAGACTAGACTAGCTTTATTTTTATTGAGGCAGTCATGTAGACTAGACTAGCTTTATTTTTATTGAGGCAGTCATGGGTCTGTCATTGACACCACTTGATAGTGATAAAGGCTTCAAAGATAATAGTCAATCATTGATGTTGAGATTATCGTGCTAGTTCTATCTACTAGCCTTTTTCTATTATATATATTATTTTGAGAGCAAGATGAGATGTTCCCATTTACTTTCCTTAGTTTTTCCGCTGATTGTCTTGAGTTATTGTTTGCTTGGGGACTAGCAATAGTCTCTAGGTGTTGGTCACGTCCTGGGTACCCTCCCGGGGCGTGGCAAATATTAAAGACGAGAATTTGTATCTCGTTCAATTGTTGATTGAATATTTTGTCGTGTATTATGAAACTCTATAATATACAAAATTATCATTTATTATTTTTCTAAAATAGACATAATTGTTATTTACTATTTTTTTCAAATAATTAACTTTTTAATTATTATGCAAATATGTTGTAACACCCCAACTTTTTTTTAAAAAATTGGGCCATCCTTCATATTATATGCGATCTTAATTGATAATTCTTAATTGAGCATAGATGTTAAAGTTAATTTCTTAGAGTGGGAATAGAATTTGAGATGATAAAAGGATCTTTTACATCAAGTCAAGTCCAAAGAATTTCTACCGACTAAATTTTCATATGAGTTGATAGAAGGGTCAACTTCAAATGACCATGTCTCCTAAAGTATAATGAGTCATGTGACCCATAATATATCAAATTAAAAATCTTTGAGTTAGTTTTCCAACGCATCTTATTTCGCCTTGATCAGAGTTCGGAGGAGAAAGTTATGACCATTTTACTGAAGACCTACAGAGCTGTCCGAAGATTCGCGACAACTCCGCGTCGCGGATAGATCGCGAACCCTTTCTGGATAAGCCAAATGACTTTATTTTATTTTATTTTGAGGGTACCTTTATCCTAAAACCTTTGGGGGTTTATTTAAGGTCCCAAAACGCATAGAACGTCAGTTTTCATAATTAAAACCCTCTTATTCACTCCTAAACATAAACGCTCAAGAATCATCAAGAACGTCATCAAGTTAGGATTAACTTTCGAGATTCATCATCGAGGTGAGTTATTCTTCATAAACTTTAAGCTACCCGACCTAAATTTCTTTATCTATTCATGAATCCCTAATAGAATCTCAAATCATAACCTAGGGTTTCAAGAAACCAAATTCAAGAATCCCAAGAAAGGATTTCTTGATTCTTCTTTTTCAAGAATTAGGGTTCATCATCAAGAACTCTAAAGATTCTAAGTCAAGAATTCAAGAATCAAAGAGAAGCTTTTCAAACGATGTCTTCCCAAGTTCTTTCACTCTAAAAGAACTACCGAGATCGAGGATTTCCTCCAAGAAAATGAGTATTCATCAAATTTCGATTGTAATATCAACTTTTCAGGTATGTAAGGCTAAACTAAAAGCATGTGATTGTTCTCTCATGTGCCCCATAGAGGTCATAGATGAGTTGATGGTTAAAGAATCTATATGCATGAATACTTGAGAGTTTTCATTAAAAAATTGATTTGAAATTACATGTTTTCTATGTTGATGATCATCATACTATTTGTTTTCTTGAAGTTAACATTTTTCATGAGATTTTGCATAACCTTACATTATTATTTGAAAAGCATGCATAATGAACTTATGGGGATGAGTCTAGAGCCTTGACGATGATGATGTCTGTGATGCTGTGATTGTGTTTCAAATTGATGAGAGTCTTGATGATAATGTTGATCAGAATGATGTTCATGAGTCTTAAAACTTAAAACTAAATTCTAAAAAGAATGTTTTGAGTTCATGATGTTGATGTTGATGTTGATGAGATGAGTAGATGTTGATGTTGAGGTGCTATGTCCCTATGGGACTAATGATGATGTATTATGTCCCGATTGGACTAAATTATGTCCCTATGGAACTAATAATGATGATGTTTTATGAGCATGTCGAGTTCTGGGAGGAGTATTGAGCACCGAAATGGGTGAGAGTGAGTCCCACTTGAACTCATTAACTATGTGGCCCACGTAGGAAGAGAGGATTGAACCGCAATGCGGGTGGCTCCTTTCTTGTCCCAATAGAGGACTGAGGTTTTTTTCTTATGGATCCACTGGGGTTGATGTCCTTTACCCTGGGCAGGGTACTGGATGAATGTGTTAACGACATCGCTACGTTGTATCATCACTGGCTCATAAGTGATGGTTATCAGTTAGAGAAACTTCCAGTGAGGTCTTACTTAATAGTACTCTGATGTTGATGTTGGTGTGATGGTATGAGTTGATTTCCCTTGAGTTGAGTTGAGTCGAGTTTCCTTGAGTTGGGTCGAGTCGAGTTTCCTTGAGTTGAGCCGAGTCGAGTTGAGTTTCCTTGAGTTGAGTTGAGCCGAGTTGAGTTGAGTCGAGTTGAGTTTCCTTGAGGTGAGTCTGATGTATTGATGAGGTATTGATGAGACGTTGATGGGTCATTTGTCTACTCTTTATTCTTTCTTTAGATAGACATTTGACATTCTGATGGAGTATGATGTTGAGTTGATGTTATGCCTATATTATTCTACCTGTTTCTATTTCACTCAACTATTTTATATACCAGTACATTCCATGTACTGATGTCCCCTTCGATCTAGGGATTTTATGTTATATCTCTCATGGTCTTATTGTCGATTGTGGTGACTTATTATGTTTCATGCATGACTTTATTTATGACATATCAGTATATTGATATCTTTTCTCTTACTCTCACTCTATTCATTTACTCGTTCATGTATTTACATAATCATTTGTACTATATTATTACTATTGTGTTGCATACCCACATATTTAGTTCATGCTCACAATATTTTATAATATGACTATCCTCCTCCTCGTGGCTAGATTTGGATAGCTTCGTAGATTGATTTGGTGTGTCCTCATGCTTCAAAGATGAAACTCATTTCCTCTAGCTTATATTATAACTGGAATACTTTGGGACTATCTTTTCTTTTCTTAAAGGTGAGCTCGGGACATGTGCTAGCCCCGCTTAATCTTTTACTTAGAAGCATGGTTGGACATGATGTATAGATGGTATGTTATCTAGTACCCCTCATAATCTCTTATATGCTTTAGTTTTATATCCATGTTCCAGTATTTGCTCTTTGTTTATTAATCATTGCCTATGAATACTTATGATATGCTAAGAACGCTAGTTTGGGATTCTTTCGGAGATCTCATTTCCCGTGTCACACCTACATATTTCTATTATATTGAAATGTGAAAGGTAGGACCACCAAAGGTAAAAATGTAATTTTACAATAATAAAAATCTATCAAGAAATATAGCCAAAACAATTTATTTCTAGAAACATATTTCTATTATATTCTATAGAAATATAAAATCAATGATGATCAAGGATAAAAAAGTAATTTCACATACTCACAAAAATCTATCAAGAAAGATAAACAAAAAAATAATAATTCTAGAAGCATCTCTCAATTAAAAAAAATGAAGCATAAAGAATTAAGGATATATCTTTCATTTTATCCTATGTGAAAGGTAGGAACGACCAAGGGTAAAAATGTAATTTCATACTAATAAAAATCTATCAATAAATATAGCTAAAAAATATATTTTTAGAAACATCTTTCGATTATATTCTATAGAAATATAAAATCAAAATGATCAAGTATAAAAAAAGTAATTTTACATGCTAACAAAAATATACCAAGAAAGATAAGCCAAAAAATAATAATTCTAGAGGTATCTTTCAATAAAAAGATGAAGCATAAAGAATTAGGATATATGTAATGCCCGCGAAATTACCGAAATACCCCTCAAGGAGAGGTGTGCGAGAAACGTGCCTTCCGATGCTCGGATCGGAAATCCGAGAGCAGATTCATGATCAGCACTGAAAATGGAGTGGGGGAAAGGTCTCGGTCGAATTTTAGAGCAACCGAGTCAAAAGATAATTTTTCGTTCCAAAACGAAAAACAGTGAGCCTCCGCGACGGAACCGCGACGCGGACTGGTCGCGGAGACACACTTATCTTTTCCTGAAAATTTCGACGGAGTTGAATTTCCGAAAATACACTGTCCGCGACCAGTCCGCGTCGCGGACTGTGTTATTTCAGGACGGGATTTAATTTCTTAAAATTTCCAAGGGCATTATGGTCCAATCCCACCTATCCTAAACGTACCCCTATGACCTATATAGGTCGGTTTTCACGAAAAAGGGTTGAAAAACCCCATTGAAGAAGTCTTCCTAAGGTTCTTAAGGCTAGGGCTTGAAGGAGGTTGAGGAGAGCAAGAGGAAAGAAGGTGCTTTAGTGTAACTATCTTCTTTCAGGTATGTAAGGCTAAACTTAAAACATGGGAATGTCCTCTCATGTGCCCCAGGAGTAATGTAGTAAAGTTTAATGGTGAATGATGTTAGGGTAATGAAGTGAAACATGTTAATTCATGTAATGTAATGAATAAATGCCATTATTTTATGCATAAACCTACATATCTTCCTGCATTGATGATGACCCTCATAAAAACCTTCATGCATCCTTTTTAAACTATTTTCTTGAAAAGCATTTAGTTAAAAACCCCATACCTATTGTATATGTATCCTAGAAAAGCATGCATGATGAACATGGGTGTGTGTGTAGGGTCTAGAGTAATGATAAATTAATGAATGATGAATGTTGAGAATGTGAGTGTGGGATTGTCTCTAAGTTGAGAGTCAAAGTTCCTAAACGAGTGTCCCTAAAGTCAATGATGTTGATGTTAATGAGATGGAATGACAATGATGTAAATGTTGATGTAAAGGAGATGCTAATGATAATGTAATGTGTCCCTATGGGACAAATGAATGTTGATGCCAATGATAATGTATTTGGCCCCTATGGGGACTAATGATGATGAAATGCGTCCCTATGGGACTAATGAATGTTAATGTTTTATGAGCAATGTCGAGTCCTGGGAGGAGTATTGAGCACCGAAATGGATAGAAAGGTGAGTCCCACCTGAATCCATTAACTACGTGGCCTGCGTAGGAAGAGAGGATTGAACCGCAACGCGGATGGCACCTTTCTTGTCCCAAATAAGGACTAATATTTTCTAATGAATGTCCTTTGCCCCGGGCAGGGTATTGGACGGATGTAGCAACGGCATCGCTTCGTTGTATCATCACTGGCTCATAAGTGATGGTTGTCGGTTAAAGAAACTCCCAGTTAGGCCTTCTTGAAAAGGGTTTTCTAAGGGTACTCCAATGAAATGGTCACTGTTAATGTAAAGGTCAATGTTAAGGTTTCCCTGATGTAAATGTTAAGGTCTCATGATGATGTGCGTTATGTTTGTATATTCCTAACAATGTGTTTTCAGCTATTTTACATGCCAATACATTCCACGTACTGACGCCATTTGGCGCTGCATCGTTTCATGATGCAGATACAGGAGCTAGAGGACTTCAGCAGCCGCCCCGTTGAGGTCAAGTGTTTCCAAGTTCTGACTGTGGTGAGCCTCCTTGTTTCCGGAGGAAACCTTTATTTATGAATGTTATCCTGTTCTTTGAGTCGAGTAGCCATGGTATGTCATGGTCCTCTTCCTAGACGTTTTAAGGAATGTTAGAGGCTTTGTAGACATAATGATGTAGTCAAGGTGAATGCTTTGACAACTGAGCAATAATTCCTTGCTTGGTTTTGATGATCAAATTGAGGTTTGGCCATTGGCCCACTATTTTAAAGTATTGTTTATTATTTCCTTCCGAAATGTCTATAATGAATGATGTGATGAAGCTAAGTGGTTCGCTTGGGGGCTAGCAATAGTCTCTGAGTGCCGGCCATGCCTAGGGTACCCTCCCGGGGCGTGACAATATATCTTTTATTTTATCCTAATTTATTAAAATATTATAAATTTTGCATTTTGTTTGTCCCTAAATTCTCTCTACGTAACCTCACAAATTTCACATATTAACTCTTTTTATAAAGTTTTTTTTTAAAATTATTATTATTTTATCATATTTTATTATATAGAAAGTTATAACTAGGACGATCAATAATGTTTTTGTAACATTACTTTAAAAGAAAAGTTTAAAGTAATTATTATATTATGCAAAGTATGTATGATATTTCTAGAAAAATCAATCCAAGTTCCAGAAAATTCTAATTGGCATATAATGAAAAAGTAAAAATTATAGATTAAATGTACATCTTAATATGTGGGTCAAATGATTTTTTCAAAAGGTTATGAAGTTTTGTTATTTTATATTTTTATTTCTTATAAGTAATTTCATAAATTCAATTGCTCTATTTTGTTATGAGTTAATAGATAAAAGATCCATTAAACTTGACACACTTTATTAAATGCACATCTAAACTATAAGAAAGTCTTGCTTAACTATGAACTTATTTTGTTATTACTTTACTTTCTTTTACTTTACTTTCTTTCTTGTACAAATTATTGTAATATCTAATCTAATCTAATTACTCTAATTTTCTATTACTTTAATCTAATTCTGAATATTTTTTCTATTCATTAAATGTACTAAAAATAACTACTACAATATAAATTTTTATTATTTTAAAGTATAATTCATTATTTTAACCTTTATACTAATTTATTTTAATTAGCAATGGAGTAGGGATGAAGTCAAAAAGCTAATTTTATATTTTTTTTAGAAGTATAGATATTATTCTACATGAAAAAAAAGAATTAATAAATATTATGTATGCAAATAATTTTTTGTTATTAATTAAGATAGATTATATGCCAAACTTCATGTTTGCGTTTATTGATATTAATTTCTACTTGAGCAATAAATTTAAAATATTGGTCTTTGAAATAGTAATGCATAATGAATTATGGTTATTATATAATTCAAATCAATATAATAAATAGATTAACTTCGATTTCTGATAAATTTATGTCATTATGTGTGGTAAAAAATAAATTAAATGATAAATCACAAAAGTTTCACAGTATAAAAGTGATTGTTCTAATAATTAATGTCAACAAAATATAAGTCAAATTATTATATAATATATTTTACAAATAGTTTTCTAAATTTCTTTTTTCTCTTGGGGTAGAATTGTCTTGAGGCAACAAGATTCAAATTCCCCTTGGGTTAGGATACTACGAAAGGACGTTGGTCATGGATTCTTCCTAAGTCGATGCCCGAGCGTGTTTGGAAGTCGACGCAAATGTTCGTTTCACTCTTTGTTTTTTTGACTTTGTATGTGTATTAAAATAAAAAGACCCGACTAATCAATTTAATTTATATTATTATAATTATATTTTCAAATCCTAATAAAGATAATAACTTATTAATTTTTCGATTGGTTCTTTGAAAATAATCAAAAAAAGAGACTTTTTATGATTTTTTTTAAAAGTATAGTGATTAGGATGCAAATTTATATCTATACTACATTAAAAGCGTGAAGGCCCTTAGAAATGTTGTTTGAACTTTTTGCCCTTCATTAAAAGACTTCTCTTTAGACAAAATCATCTTTTCACCTTTTCCCAATTACAACAACAACAACATACTCATTGAAATCCCACAAGTGGGGTCCGGGGAGGGTAGAATGTACGCAGACCTTACCACTACATCATAGAAGTAGAGAGGCTGTTTCCCAATTATTATATCACTATTTTAATAATATTAAATTCTATTAAATATGATAAACCTAATAAAAATTTAAGAGAAGAAGATTTTCTTATTATGGTTAGATTCCAACACAAAAAATTCTTTTCCAATTAAAATAGACTTGATCTAGAAAGAAAATAGTCAAAAAAAATCTTTTAAAATAATGAAAAAAAAAGAAAAAAAAAAGAAACTTCCAACAAAAAGTCCTAATTTTTTTATTAAAACTATTCAAAATAATAGACTTGAGAAAGAAAAGATAATATTCAAACAAATTTCAAAATAGTAATAAAAAAGTTAACATAATAAGAAAAGGAAAGGAAAAAATTGTCCAAAAACCGAAACAAAAAAAGTCCAAAAAATAAGAGTTAAAAACATTCCAAAAAAATAGGGAAAGAAACTTCCACAGAATAATGAAAAAGGTGAAAACAAATCGTCCAAATATTTAGCTAAGTTGGACTAACATTGTTTCTAGAGTTTAATCTAATTCAATACTAATTCCAATTAGATAATAATGTTGAAACACATATTATCTATATAAGGAGGAAATATGTGTTCATGTCAAAGCAAACACTTATGTAAAAATGGATTTAGAGGTAATGATATTTTCCCTCTCTTTTGTAATATTAGTATAGATAACAATTTAAACTCCTGAGAATCGAAAATCACAAGGTGTAAGGCTGAAGAAAGTGTGTATGTGTGTGTGTGTATGTAAGGATCCGAAATTTGTACAACCTCAATGGAGCATGAAAATTTAGTTTCGAAAAAGTTTTGGACCAAGGTGACACTTCATGGGAGCCCTCACGGTCCGTGTGAGGTCACACGGCTAGGGTGGAGCCTCCACGGAGTGGCCCTTGGCCTATGAAAGATGTTTGGGCCTCAAATTGATGTTTAAACTAAGGCACACGACACTTGGACTCCTCATGGTCCGTGTGACACTTCACGGACCGTGTGGTGGCCTTGGCTTGAAATCCCACAATTTTGGGACCAAGTATGGTCACACTGCCAGGCACACGGCTCGTGTGGGGTGTCACGGCCTGTATGGCCACCAGTAAGATTTCCGGAGTGAAATTTTTCTAAGTATGAAATCACCATCTCGTAATATGATCGTGGAATTTTTCTAAAGAGAGGGGTATGGGCAGTGTCATGGCCCGTGTGGCGTCCCGTGAAGGTAACTTCGTTGAAAACTTCGAAGTATGGAATCTTCAAGCTCAAGCTAATTTCACTTTCAAACCTTAAATTCAAGCTTATTTATGTTGTTTAAGGCCATCATGGGTCTCCTACATCAAGTCAAGTTCAAAGGAATTCCATTGGCTAAGTTTCTCACAAGTACCGATGGAAGGGTCACCTTTAGATGGGCATACATCTTATCACAAAAGAAACTGGGTGGCTCACAACCTATTAAATTGAAGCTCTTTGAATCAGTTTTTCAACGCATCTAGTTTTACCTCATTCCGAGTTTGGATCGAGAAGTTATGCCCGTTTTCGTAAAACTCGTCTGTGCAGGGATCTAGGCGAACTTTTTTGTTCCGTGTCATTAGTGACTTTTACGTAATTGTGGATTATTAGGTGTTTTATGACCTTTTCAACTACCCTTAGCACCTAAATCACCTGATACTACTTCATTTTAATTCATTCTCATTAGAAACACTCTCACTCTAAAATCAGTTCCTATAAATCCTCTCTAAGTTCTTTTCTCAAGACTCAAGCTAGGATTCAATTAGGGTCTCAATTTTAAGCTAAATTCTTCTCAAGTTCATCTTCCTAATCAAGGTATGTGAGATTTGTTCTTGGTCCCTTTCAACCAAGAAGACCCAAACTCTATTCAATTGATTTTCATGAAATTAAGCTTACTTTATATGTGAATTTAATTAGGGATTTACTTCAATTTCATATTATATTGATGATTTTAGATTGAATCTCAATTACCCATGCTATTCTCACATCATTCATGGCATTTGCATTCATGAACAATGGATTTTATGGAAATTATGAAGTAGGTTAAGCCCAATTATGTTTTATGAAATGATTTTAATAAGGCATTGGTTATGACAAGAATGTGATCACATATACGTCAATGATTATGGGTTTTTGAGCAATTTGGGTGCGTGCATCATTTTGGCATGAGCATGAGCTATTCCTTGCATGAGTATCATGATTATGATTCATGGTTTGGCCTTTGAGCCTAAAGGTGCATTGAACGGATTTGAAATGAATATTGTATCTAATGAAGGCACGTATATGTATAAGTATTCTCATGGGATGTTTTGACTTAGCATCGATGGATTGGGGGTATCAGGGCTATCCCTAAGGGCCCTCTCCCTTTTCTCGAACTATGTGCCAACATAGGAATGAAAGTTATTACCGAAAAGACCGAGTCGTAAGGAATAGTTATTCATTTTTTGATATGATTTGATGTGGAAAGCGTGGTCATAAAGAAGGTGACCATCCATCAAAAAGTGAGGTCGGAAGGTGTGATGTAGATTATCTTTGGCAAGTAATCTTTTTTTACCAATGGGAGGTCTCTATCGGACTAATTCATGTAATATCTCACATGAGTTTGATGTGTCGGTTATTGTCACGCCCCGGGAGGGTGCCCTTGTCATGATCGGCGCCCAGAGGCTATTGCTAGTCCCCAAGCGTATCACTTGGCCTCGTCACATTCATTCAATCAAATGACTCTACTGAATAACGGAAATAAAAGTAAGTAAATTGGCACATCTCATCTAATGTCTCAAAATGATATAGATAATAATAAAGGATAGTAGAAAGAACTAGCTCACAATCTTAACATCAATGTTCAACCATCGTTTATGAAGCCTCTATCACTAATCATGCAGTAACAATGACAGACCCATGGCTACCCAAATCAAAATATAAGAATAGTCAAATCTAACTCTAAAGCAAGATGAAATAATAATAGTAGATCCTCCGGAGTATGGGAGACTCACCAATCAGCTGAGAATCTCGGATCTTCAACGGAGCACTTGTTGACTATCTCTAGTACCTGCCTTTGCATCGTAAAACGATGCAGTCCAAAAGGGACATCAGTACGTGGAATGTACTGGTATATATAATAGCTGAGTGAAACAAAAACAGGTAGAACAATATGGAAACAATATCAACTCAAAATAATCATCAAGTAACATCTAATCATCAAATGTCTATATATGCAAGAATAAAGAGTAGACAAGTGATCCGTCAACAACTCAAACTCATCAATCATCTCCGACTCATCTCAAAGGAGCTCACCTCCTCTCATCTTAGAAGAGCTCGCCTCCTCTCCTCTCCTCTCATCTCCATTCATAGTATGCAAGGTATGAAAATTAAGGGAGTTTCTCTTATCTGACAACAATTACTTATGAGCCAGTGAATGTACAATAATCTCGCTGATGTTTCCACAGCCGTTCCAAACTTGCCAGGTGGGAACAAATCGAAACCATATTGGCTCACCCAATATAAATTCAGTATTCAACATGTCCACTATTGCTTTCAGGGACTGTTACTCACGAGGGAACCATAATATATATATATGATGGTTCTAAGCCTCACCTACGTTTGGCGACGTAGTTTGACGAGTTCAAGTCGGACTAACTCTCACTCTTTCGATGCTCGATAAACCTCCCATGACTTAATGCTCATAAAACCATCAATCCAATCAACTCATAGGGACTTCGGCCCTATCATTAATCTGTCACGCCCCGGAAGGGTACCCTAGGCGTGGCCGGCACTCAGAGACTATTGCTAACCCCCAAGCGAACCACTTAGCCTCATCACATCGTTCATCTTAAACATAGTGGAAGGAAATTAGTAAACAACATTTTTAAAGTAGTGGGCCAATGGCCAAACCTCAAGCTGATCATCAAAACCAAACAAAGAAATATTGCTCAGTTATCAAAACATTCACCTTGACTACATCATTATGTCTATGAAGCCTCTAACATTATCTAAACCGTCTAAGAAGGGGACCATGACATGCCATGGCTACCCGACTCAATGAAATAATAGGATAGCATCAAATAAAGGTTTCCTCCGAAAACAGAGAGGCTCACCACGGTCAGAACTTGCAAACACTTGGCTTCAACGGGGCGGCTGCTGAAGTCCTCTAGCTCCTGTATCTGCATCATAAAACGATGCAGCGCCAAATGACGTTAGTACGTGAAATGTACTGGCATGTAAAATAGCTGAATCACATCATTAGAATCATCCGAACATAACATACATCATCATGAGACTTTAACATTTATATCAGGGAAACATTAACATTGACCTTTACATTAACATTGACCTTTACATTAACATTGACCTTTGCATTAACATTGGCCTTTACATTAACATTGGCCTTTACATTAACATTGACCCTTGCATTAACATTAGCCTTTATATTAACATTGACCTTTGCATTAACATTGGCCTTTACATTAACATTGGCCTTTACATTAACATTGGCCTTTGCATTAATATTGGCCGTTACATTAACATTTACATTAGAGTACTATTAGGGAAACCTTTTCTGAGAGGCCTAACTGGGAGTTTCTTTAACCGACAACCATCACTTATGAGCTAGTGATGATACAACGAAGCGATGTCGTTGCCACATCCATCCATTACCCTGCCCAGGGTAAAAGACATAACATTAGTGGATCCACAAAACATAACATTAGTCCTCATTTGGGACAAGATAGGAGACATCCGCATTGTGGTTCAATTCTCTCTTCCTACGCGGGCGACGTTGTTAATGGACTCAAGTGGGACTCACTTTTATCCATTTCGGTGCTCAATACTCCTCCCAGAACTCGACATGCTCATAAAATATTAACATCATTAGTCCCATAGGGACACATTACATCATCATTAGTCCCCATAGGGACATATTACATCATCATTAGTCCCCATAGGGACACATTACATCATCATTAGCATCTCATTTACATTGATATCATTGTCATCTCATTGCATTAACATTAACATCATCATCATCATCTCATTAGCAGTTACTTCAACATCATAGACTTTAGAAATACTAGTTTAGAAACTTTGACTCTCAACTTAGAGACATCAACGTCAGTCATGATCTCACCTTATTAACATTAACATCAACATCCTCTCATTCATAACCTTAGCATCATCATCATCATAGACTCTAGGAACACTAGATTAGGAGCTTTAACTCTCAACCTAAAGACAATTACACATTCTCATGCTCATCATTCATCATTCATTATTTTATCATTACTCTAGACTCTACACACACACCCATGTTCATCATGCATGCTTTTCTAGAATACAATAGATATAAGGTTTTCAACTAAATGCTTTTCATGAAATTAGTTTAAAAACACATGAGGTTTTTATGACGATCATCATCAATGCATGAAATATATATGCATATGCATACAACAATGCCAATTACTCTCTACATCGTATTTACTAATTCATACTTCAATTTGTTACCCTATCATCATCACATTAGGACATCCATACCTACATCATAGGGGCACATGGGAGGACATTCCCATGTTTTCATAGTAGCCTTACATACCTGGAAATTTGATATCACAATCAAAATTTGATGAATAATCATTTCTTGGAGAAAATCCTCAACCTCGATAGTTCTTTTAGAATGGAAGAACTTGGAAAGACATTGTTGAAGAACTTCTTTTTGATTCTTGACTTCATGACTCAAAATCTTTAGAATTTCTTGATAAAGAACCATAATCCATGGGAAGAAGAATCAAGGAATCCTTTCTTGGGATTCTTGAATTTGCTTTCTTGAAACCCTAGGTTAGAATTTAAGATTCTATTAGGAATTTCATGAATAGATAGAGAAATTAGCTTAAAGCTTATGAAGAATAACTCACCTTGATGAAGAATTTTGAAAGTTAATCCTAACTTGATGACTTTCTTGATGATTCTTGAGCGTTTTATATTTAGGAGTGAAAGAGAGGGTTTTGACTTATGAAACGGACGTATTATGCGTTTTGGGACCTTATATAGACCCCCAAAGGCTTTAGGGTAAAAGTACCCTCAAAATAAAATAAAGAAACGTCGCTTAGCTTATCCAGAAAGGGTTCGCGATAAGGTCCGCGTCGCGGGACCTTCAGACAGCTCTGCAGGTCTCCAGTAAAATGATCATAACTCTCTACTCCGAACTTCGTTTAACGCGAAATAAGATGCATTGGAAAGATAATTCAAAGATCTTTAATTTGATAAATTATGGGTCACGTAACTCATTATACTTTAGGAGATATGGTCATCTGAAGTTGACTCTTCCATTAACTCATATGAAAACTTAGTCACTAGAAATTCTTTGTACTTGACTAGATGTAAAAGATCATTTATAACTCTAAATCACATCTAATATACTTGAAATACTTATGAATTGATCTTATAATATTAAGGATGACTCAATCTTAGTGAAAAAAAATTGGAGTGTTACATTATCACCCCCTTGGGATCATTCGTCCTCGAATGATGAGTAAGGTAGACATCAAGGCACGAATAAGAATCAGAACTCTTCTCAAAACTCACTCAATCAATCAAACTCGTACTCGTCATCAATCTCAAATCATCTCCATTCAGACTCAGGAATGGACACATTAACTCAAATAGACAACTCAATTTAAATCAAGAGTAAGGGAATTACATCTTACATTCTCTTCATCAGACACGAATGGAACGTCAAAACTCAATCAATTTGAATCATTTAGATACCTCATAAATCAGTCCTTCGAACTCACGAAGGAAGCCATCAACTCAAATTGAGAATAGGAACATCATATAAACAAGACTCTGAGGATACTCCCATGCTCAAGTCCCCACCATAATTTTTGCTTCTTTTCATGAAACTTTACCCCATCAATGCAAACTTATAGCTCTTATTCAAACCTCTACCTAACCACCTCTTCTTCTTTCATTCGGGCCTAGTTCTAAGCCTTAAGGTGTTATTTTTAAGGTGATCATATTCATACAAAGCTAATCCTCAATACTCAATTGTATACTCGAAACACTTATTATGAGGTCTTCAATAGTCTATTATGCATACTTGCACAATAACAACCACATTGATTATGTCTTAGAATTTTTCAAGGCTACTTATCACCTCTACCTCCATCATTCAATGAACTCTCATTCAAAGTCACATCAACATACTTTTACCTATCAATTGCGCATCATATGATCTCATCTCTTTCCTCATCCCTATCTCTATCCCTTCATGACACAAGTTTAATACCGGTATCACAATAAGGATACATTTACTCCTTCTCATTTACCCCCACTCTCAGTCTAATATAATCAACATCACTATTTGGACGTGGAGGAACTCATCATCTCCTTCTTTGACAAACCCCCAAATTACTACCTCTCCATGCAGAATAAGCATGATTATACCTCTAAAACTTGATGCTCTACATCACATCATCAATAATGGCATAATAAGCCGAAGGTTAGTACATGCGTAAGATGACATCAGAATCAAGAACTCTTACTCCATAGTAACCTGTACTTAGAGAATACTGCTCGTCCTCATCACTCTAATACATTTGCATGATAACATCCACATATTTGAGCCTATCATAGCAGCTCACACCCTCGATCGGGTGAACTCTTACCTCGGGAGATACTAATATTAATACCTATCTATCAGACTCCTCATGATTTCTCTAACTCCTACTCGTCATCTATAACCTTAAAAGGAAATGACATCACATCATCATCAGAAATAAGAACTCTCATTATCTCTTGAATTCCTCCATCTCAAGCTCTTCTCCTCTTCTCTCAAGCTCTAGTCCTATTCAATTGTTAGAAAAGGACTTAGAATGGGGTTTTAGACCCTTTTCATGTTAAAACGACTTATATTAGCCGTATAGGGAGTTTATAAGGTGTTAGGAATGGACCAGAATGCCCCTCAATAATTTTAGGAATTTCCAGCCTCGAAGTGACTCAGTCCGCGATGCGGACTGGCCGCGAACAGTACATTTTCAGCAAAAATTTTCTGGACGATTTTTCTCAATCCCGTCGAAAAGTTTTGAAAAAATGCAAGTGTCACTCTGCTACAGGTGCGCGATGCGCCTCTGTCGCGCACCGACACTGTTTCGGTGTTCGGATCGAAAAATTATCTTTTCACTCGGTCACTCTAAAAATCGACCGAGGCGCTTCCCCCACTCAAATTTTTGTGCTGATAACAAATCCGGCCTCGGATTCGCCATCCGAGCATCGGAAGACGTGTTATGCGCACATCTCTCCTCTAGGAGTACTTTGGTAATTTTACCGGGCCTTACATCAACTCTTCCTTAGCTCTCAAGTTCATTACTCTAAGTTTATAAATCGATTTCCTCTACTAGGCTATAAGCATATACCTCCACATGGTCAAGGAATCACTATCCACAAGAATATCTTAAACTCTTCTGTTATGCTATAGTCGCATACATATAGCTAGCCACTCAGACTCTTTTTAACGTTATTACTCTTAGCTCCTTCCAGTCTCTATGGAAATCTCTCTATGTTTGCTATTCTTATGGCGTATATAACCACTGCCCACAACTCTCACAATCTAATCTCTTCTTTTGCCTGTTGGCGCTCAACGTCTGTGCTCCCATAAATTTAATTGCATAAGAATTAGTCTATCATGGAAACTCGTCATCATCTATTGATAAGCCCTAAATCAACTTAGTTACTCATAATGATTAAGATTACTTACATCAGCCTACTGCACATCGATAACTCAAATATACTATTTATATTCTTATAGCAGTCATAACTTAGAGCTTCACACATCTTTACACAATTATGGATACATATCTCAAGCCTCTTCTTATCTGTCTAACCTCATAACTCCATGAGTCTCATGAACTCACAATTAAAATCATAAACCTAATTTAGATCTATCACATTGAAAGCACTTTTTCCCTCTATTCAACATCTACACTTCACCCTCAATAGTAGAATACTACAACACATCAACATAACTTCCTTCTAGTTTGAGCACGCTCTACCACATTCTAACAACAACACTTCCTTTATACCTCATCATGATAATCACTAGAGTACTCACAACTCTTTCATCAAACTTATCCAATTGACTCACTACCTCATTATTTACCTAATAAATATGTGACTCGAACTACGAGCCTAAATCAACCATCACTCTTGTCATCTCGTCCCTTTCTTTCCATCATCATCTTTCTAGCTCTGGGATAATTAGATTCTACTCAGGGTTCATAAGAATTCACATCTCACTCTAAGGTGGTAACATCAAACTCTTTAGAGACATAAGTTTCTCTCTCATGGGTCACCTCAGAAGATAGTTTTGAAAAACAAATGGGTTTAGGTACCTCTAGAGATAACTCAAATGCACGATTCATATGATTAATAGTGCACTTTTTCTAGTCAATCAACTTCGCATCTCAGTCGGCTTCTCTTAAGCCTAGACAGTCTCTATACCATTTCGATTACATTATCTCAAAGGATCCCATCTGTAAGAGTTCGAAAATTACTGTCTCTATCACCTCGTGGACGAGGCATAGTCGAATGGCTTAGAGCAATGCACGAATCATCGCAGATTTCTTAGGAAATAGCTCTATCGCACGATCAGAATCAGAAAGAAGGGAAACTTATCCTAAATGTCCTATAGCCTCCCCATTATGGATGTGGCGCGCTTCACACCAATAATAAGGACTCTACTAGACATGGCTTCATAGACTCCCTAGGACACTTGAACTCTGTGCTCTGATACCAAGTTTATCACGCCCCGGGAGGATACTCTAGGCGTGGCCGGCACTCAGAGACTATTGCTAGCCCCCAAGCGAACCACTTAGCCTCATCACATCGTTCATCTTAAACATAGCGAAAGAAAATTAGTAAACAACACTTTTAAAGTAGTGGGCCAATGGCCAAAGCTCAAACTGATCATCAAAACCAAACAAAGAAATATTGCTCAGTTATCAAAACATTCACCTTGACTACATGATTATGTCTACGAAGCCTCTAACATTATCTAAACCGTCTAAGAAGGGGACCATGATATGTCGTGGCTACCCGACTCAATGAAATAATAGGATAGCATCAAATAAAGGTTTCCTCAGAAAACAGAGAGGCTTACCACGGTCAGAACTTGCAAACACTTGGCTTCAACGGGGCGGCTGCTGAAGTCCTCTAGCTCCTGTATCTGCATCATAAAATGATGCAGCGCCAAACAGCGTCAGTATGTGGAATGTACTGGCATGTAAAATAGTTGAATCACATCATTAGAATCATCCGAACATAACGTACATCATCATGAGACTTTAACATTTATATCAGGGAAACATTAACATTGACCTTTACATTAACATTGACCTTTACATTAACATTGACCTTTGCATTAACATTGGCCTTTATATTAACATTGGCCTTTACATTAACATTGACCCTTGCATTAACATTGGCCTTTACATTAACATTGACCTTTGCATTAACATTGGCCTTTACATTAACATTGACCTTTGCATTAACATTGGCCGTTACATTAACATTTACATTAGAGTACTATTAGGGAAACCTTTTCTGAGAGGCCTAACTGGGAGTTTCTTTAACCGACAACCATCACTTATGAGCCAGTGATGATACAACGAAGCGATGCCGTTGCCACATCCATCTATTACCCTGCCCAGGGTAAAGGACATAACATTAGTGGATCCACAAAACATAACATTAGTCCTCATTTGGGACAAGATAGGAGTCATCCGCATTGCAGTTCAATCCTCTCTTCCTACGCGGGCCACGTAGTTAATGGACTCAAGTGAGACTCACTTTTATCCATTTTGGTGCTCAATACTCCTCCCAGAACTCGACATGCTCATAAAACATTAACATCATTAGTCCCATAGGGACACATTACATCATCATTAGTCCCCATAGGGACATATTACATCATCATTACTCCCCATAGGGACACATTACATCATCATTAGCATCTCATTTACATTGATATCATTGTCATCTCATTGCATTAACATTAACATCATCATCATCACCTCATTAGCAGTTACTTCAACATCATAGACTTTAGGAATACTACTTAGAAACTTTGACTCTCAACTTAGAGACATCAACATCAGTCATCATCTCACCTTATTAACATTAACATCAACATCCTCTTATTCATAACCTTAGCATCATCATCATCATAGACTCTAGGAACACTAGATTAGGAGCTTTAACTCTCAACCTAAAGACAATTACACATTCTCATGCTCATCATTCATCATTCATTATTTTATCATTACTCTAGACTCTACACACACACCCATGTTCATCATGCATGCTTTTCTAGAATACAATGGATATAAGGTTTTCAACTAAATGCTTTTCATGAAATTAGTTTAAAAACACATGAGGGTTTTTATGACGATCATCATCAATGCATGAAATATATATGTATATGCATACAACAATGCCAATTACTCTCTACATCGTATTTACTAATTCATACTTCAATTTGTTACCCTATCATCATCATATTAGGGCATCCATACCTACATCATAGGGGCACATGGGAGGACATTCCCATGTTTTCAGAGTAGCCTTACATACCTGGAAATTTGATATCACAATCAAAATTTGATGAATAATCGTTTCTTGGAGAAAATCCTCAACCTCGATAGTTCTTTTAGAATGGAAGAACTTGGAAAGACATTGTTGAAGAACTTCTTTTTGATTCTTGACTTCTTGACTCAAAATCTTTAGAGTTTCTTGATAAAGAACCCTAATCCATGGAAAGAAGAATCAAGGAATCCTTTCTTGGGATTCTTGAATTTGCTTTCTTGAAACCCTAGGTTAAAATTTAAGATTCTATTAGGGATTTCATGAATAGATAGAAAAATTAGCTTAAAGCTTATGAAGAATAACTCACCTTGATGAAGAATCTTGAAAGTTAATCCTAACTTGATGACTTTCTTGATGATTCATGAGCGTTTTATGTTTAGGAGTGAAAGAGAGGGTTTTGACTTATGAAACTGACGTATTATGCATTTTGGGACATTAAATAGACCCCCAAAGGCTTTAGGGTAAAAGTACCCTCAAAATAAAATAAAGAAACGTCGCTTAGCTTATCCAGAAAGGGTCCGCGTCGCGGAGCTGTGGCAGACCTTCAGATAGCTCTGCAGGTCTCCGGTAAAATGGTCATAAACTCTCTACTCCGAACTCCGTTTAACGCGAAATAAGATGCGTTGGAAAGATAATTCAAAGATCCTTAATTTGAAATATTATGGGTCATCTAACTCATTATACTTTAGGAGATATGGTCGTTTGAAGTTGACCCTTCCATTAACTCATATGAAAACTTAGTCACTAGAAATTCTTTGGACTTGAATAGATGTAAAAGATCATTTATAACTCTAAATCACATCTAATATACTTGAAATACTTATGAATTGATCCTATAATATTAAGGATGGCTCAATCTTAGTGAAAAAAAAAAAGTTGGGGTGTTACACAATCAATCTCATCAATGACTCAAGATTTAGAACGGTCATTAGGGAACAAGCGAATAGACACATCGATGGAGTTCATTTATAGAGACTGATTCGACTATCAAATTCTATCAACTCATCATCATTCTCTCATCACAATCGACAATCTCAACTCAAAGCTCTAGACTTAATTCTCAAGTTTACTATGCATGCTTTTCAAATTAGTCATGTAGTGTTATGCAAATTCTCATGAAAAATGTCTAATTCAAGAAAACAAATAGTATGATGATCATCAACATAGAAAAATATGAAATTTCAAATAAAAGTTTAAGAAAAACCATCAAGGGTTTATGAATGCGGACTCTTGAACCATCAACTCATCTATGACCATCTATGGGGCACATGAGAAAATAATCCCATGTTTTTAGTTTAGCCTTACATACCTGGGATGAAGTTATCAATCAGTCAAGGTTCTCCTCCCGAATGGCTTTACCTCAAGCTCTTCTCCTCTTTCCTCAATCATTGTCTATGAAGCCTCTATCACTAATCATGTGGTGCCAATGATAGACTCATGGCTACCCAAATCAAAATTTAAGAATAGTTGAATCTAACTCTAAAGCAAGATGAAATAATAATAGTGGACCCTCCGAAGTATGGGAGGCTAACCAATCAGCTGAGACTTTCGGATCTTCACGGAGCACCTGTTGACGATCTCTAGTACCCACCTCTACATCATAAAATGATGCAATCCAAAAGGGACATCAGTACGTGGAATGTACTAGTATGTAAAATAATGGAGTAAAAAAGAAACAGATAGAATAACATGGGAACAACATCAACTCAAAATAATCATCAAGTAACATCAAATCGTCAAATGTCTATTTATGCAAGGATAAAGATTAGACAAGTGACCCGTCAACAACTCAAGCTCATCAATCATCTCCGACTCATCTTAGAGGAGCTCACCTCCTCTCATCTCATCTCATCTCCACTCATAGTACTCAAGGTAGGAAATTTATGGGAGTTTCTCTTATCCGACAACAATCACTTATGAGCTAGGGAATGTACAACAATCTCGCTGGTGTTGCCACAGTCGTTCCAAACTTGCCAGGTAGGGAACGAATTGAAACCATATCGGCTCACCCAACATAGAGTCAGTATTCAACAGGTCCACTATTGCTTTCAGGGTCTATTACTCACGAGGAAACCATAATATATATGTGATGGTTCTAAGCCTCACCTACATTTGTCGACATAGTTTGACGAGTTCAAGTCGGACTAAATCTCACTCTTTCGGTGCTCGATACTCCTCCCATGACTCAATGCTTATAAAACCATCAATCCAATCAACTCATAGGGACTTTGGCCCTATCATCAAGGACTCAAGATTTAGAACGATCATTAAGGAATAATCGAATAGACACATCGGTGGAGTTTATTTGTAGAGACTCATCGGACTATCAAATTCTATCAACTCATCATCATTCTCTCATCACAATCACAATCACAATCGACAATCTCAACTCAAGGCTCGAGACTCAATTCTCAAATTTACTATGCATGCTTTTCAAATTAGTCATGTAGGGTTATGCAAGTTCTCATGAAAATTGTTCAATTCAAGAAAACAAATAGTATGCTGATCATCAACATAGAAAAACGTGAAATTTCAAATACAATTTCAAGGAAAACCATCAAGGGTTCATGTATGTAGACTCTTGAACCATCAAATCATCTATGACCATCTATGGGGCACATGAGAGAACAATCCCATATTTTTAGTTTAGTCTTACATACCTGGGATGAAGTTATCAATCAATCATGTCTAGGATCTCCTCTCGAATTACTCAACCTCAAGCTCTTCCTCTCTTTCCTCGAGCCCTAGCCTTGTTAGATTATTGGAATAGGACTTAGAATGAGGGTTTTAGACCTTTTTTGACTTCAAAATGACCTAATTAGGTCATGTATAGAGTTTAGGAGGGGTTGGAAATAGACAAAAATGCCCCTCGAAAAATTTTAAAATTTTCAGCTAGGAAAAAATCCAGTCCACGACGCGGATTGGTTGCGTACTGCGTATCTAAAAAAAATGAATGAGTTTTTCCAATTCCGTCGAAAAATTTTAAAAAAATATAAGTGTTGGTCCACGATGGAGGTGTGACGCGCTCCTGTCGCGCACCAACACTGTTTTGCACTTCGAATAAAAAAATTATCTTTTGATCCGGTCATTCTAAAAATCGATCGAGACCATTTTCCCAATCAATTTTTGTATTGATCACAAATCCGGGCTCACATTTGTCATACGAGCATTGGAAGATGTGTTACACACATATCCTCACTCTAGGGGTATTTTGATAATTTTACCTAGCGTTACAATTATAGTCCATCCCACTATAGATGAGCATTATTGCATTTCATGCATCATGAATTTCATGACATATTGTATACTACTCTTCTTTGGATATATGATTTTTTCCATATTATATGCCCTTGTCATCTAACATTGAAATGCAGGTTTGATAAGTCATATGCATTGCATGCCCATATACTTAGTACATTCAAACGTACTAACACATACTTTTTGCCCACATGATCTCACCATGTAGGGACCGAAGATTACCTTCACTCGCCGTTTGACACTAGATCGAATTTGAGATTTTGGTTGTGGTCAATCCTATCTTCCAAGGACAAGCCACTGTTCCTCTACCTATGAAGTCTTGATTATGTTATTTACTTTGAGGGTGAGCCCGGGACATGTCTTGGCCCCCGTCCCATCTTATGACTAGAGGTATTGTTGGACATCTTGTAGACTCTCGTAGATTTTATATGTTATGTGTTGTATTTGAAGCTTATGATTTTGGTTATCTATTGTATATGACTATCATGGATTTATTATGGGAATTATGATATGTATGTATGTTTGATCTGGAAATGTGGAATATCCTAAGCCCTGTATTGCCCCCATAGAGTGAGTCATACTTACCCGCCCCTTAGTTCTTATGTGCTATGTGCTATGTGAATCCATGTGAACCCCTTTTCCTTCGAAATCCCAATAGCATGAGTACACTTTCTCATCCCTTAGAACTATGTGTTAACTATTTGAATGCGCTTCCAAACTAATGATGTGGATTTGGATACTTTGAGGCTTGTTTGGGGACTCTCAAGTTCCCATTTGCCGTGTCACTTCTAGGCCCTAGGTTCGGGTCGTAACAGTGTATGTGTGTGTGTGTGTGTGTGTATGTCTATATATATATATATAACATTTTAACACTCCAAAGAATAATAAGGTTGGCAGAAGGAATGCTCTGCTCATCATTCTTGCGGCTCGTGCGCTAACCCCTGTTGCATAATTCAAAGAAAAGGTAGTTTTTCCTTGGTAAATAACGTCTTGAAGTGAAGCGAAGGCATTGTATAGAAGGAAAGAAATTACGGGTAGGTCAATTGCATTAGGTAGGAGATGCAGGCCCATCTTAACTGCAGGTGCATTCGCTATTCAATTCCATCCTAAATCCCACCAATTCCAAAGTGTTTATCTCTTATTTACTTATAAGTGACAAGGGAGGTGACAAAGGGTATAGTTTCTTCTTTATGTCACCATCTCATCAATGAGCATAGATTAATAGCCAAGCTTGCCCTTTTGAGTCGACACGTGGCTGACGACAAAGCCATATACTAACTCTAAGTCCGACTTAGAGTGTTCATGTCAAAACAAACACTTATGTAAAGATGGATTTAGAGGTAATGATATTTTTCCTCTCTTTTGTAATTTTACATTATCCTGTAATTTATATACATATTTGTTGATAATTTGTTTACATGTTTTTTCTTCAATTTTTTATTGTATTTGTGCATGCTTGGAAGGAATATATTTATTTATTTAAAAATTGAAGAAATTTTTAGAATACAACTCTACAGTCCTATCCAAAGAAATTATAATATTGGTATTCGATAAAAATAATAACATTCAAGTATGTAGCCCAAGTTATTGAAACGACTATATTTGTTCTCTTCTTTTCTTTATATTATGTTCATTACTATTTTTCATTGCTCAAATTGTTGCAACTTCCTTGCAAAAGCTGCAAGGAATATATAGAACAAGTATTTTATTTTAGTCAATGTTATATTTATCTATACTATATTAAAAATGTGAAAGTCCTTAGAAATATTGTTTGAACTTTTTGTCCTTCATTAAAATGCTCTGCTTTAGATAAAATTATCTTTTCACTATTATTCTAAATTTGTTATTTTATCTTTTATTTAGTTGGTTTTAAGATTCACTTTTGGATTAGAATTTTTTTATATTTAGAATTCACTTTTGATTTAGGACTATTCTATATAAATAATTGTTTAGGCTAAGAAGGAAGGGAAAAGACAAATATTATTATTATTATTATTTTAATTCTTAAAACTTTTAAATTAATTAAATTTTGATTTATCAAAAGTTTGTTAATACAAGTATATAATATAACAAATTTAAAATGAAAATAATTCAGTAAAATTAAGTTGGAAATATTAAGCTACTCTTTTTATATTTAGGAGTATTTTTTTTCATATTAAGTTTTAATTAATTAATTGTTACACTTCTAACTATTAAACCCCAAATAATTACTATCCTTTTTTACATTTATTTTCAGTTACTATTTATGTTTTTAAGCTGGATAAATTGTTAACAACAATAATGTTAGTCGTAATTAAATTGATTTTCTCATCCTTATCGGTTTATAATAGATTAAATTGTGGATCAAACTAATGATATTTATTTAATTTTGTTTACATGAATATCCTATTTATTTTAGTAAGTACTATTTATATGTAGCTTTTAAATTAACATGACACTTATGTGCTTTGCACGTACTTGAAGGTTTGTGGATTCCAGGTGAATCTTGTGAATTCATGTTGGAGATTATGTGTGGTAAACAAAGACTCTACTTTTATTATTAATTAGAGAGAAAAGCTAGGTGATTAAAGATATGAAACTAAATTTAATATGAATGAATAAAATAGGCAAAGATTGACTAAAACTTTTATGTGATGATAAAGTAATTTTACATACATGTAAAACTAATAAGAAATAAATAAACTTAAATAAATTTCTAAAGAGAGAAGCAAAGAGAAAGAAATGAGATCAAGATATACGGAAGGTCGGTAGAAAAATCATGAAATTAAACTAAGCCTCCCCAAATCATCATCATATCATGTTATACTATATTTATTAGATTATACATTATCTATCTATTCTACATTAAAAGCGTGAAGACCCTTGGAAATGTTGTTTGGACTTTTTATCCTTCATTAAAAGACTCCTCTTTAGACAAAATCTTCTTTTCACCATTTTTTCCATTATTATTTTATCATTCTAAAAGGCAGAATGACCTAATAAGCCCTTATACTTGATTTTGTTTGTCACCTAGGCTTTTATACTCAGACTTTGCCAACTAAACACTTAGACTCGACAAACTCAACCTTTTAAACCCCTTAAACTCGACAAACTCAACCTTTTAAACCCCTCCAACTAATCGTGTCTCTCAATCATGTTGATGTCACACTCTATGTCAGATCAATTTTGCCACATCATTTTTATTTTTTACAATTTTTTTTTATCAATTTCCCCCCTTCAAACACAAGTACACCACCCTAATTTGTCAATCCCAAATCAATAGAAATCAAGAAACAAAATCCACCAAAACCCAAATGAAGAAACAAAACCCACCAAAAAATTCAGCACCAATCTACAAGAAAAAGTTTAAACTTTTGGTCAGATCATCAAAACCTAAATCAAGAAAACATCAATTTTTCAAAAAATCCACCTCCAATTCAGCTCAAGAAACCAAACCCACAAAAAATTCAACTCCAAATTACCAAAAAAAATTATCTTTTCCAGGTCAGATCAAACCCAAATCAAGAAAAAAAAGGCCATTTAAGAGAGAAAAGGAGATCTTGGGAGGAATTGTTTCTCTGGTTCCGTACATGCTCATTCCTATTACAAGGAAGGCTGTCGTTGCCTCTGTTGTGGTAACTATATTGGCCTTACTAATCTTCGACTTTGCCAAAAGCTACTTCACTGGAAACAAGTCATTTAGGTGTGCTTTTGTAACAACACTTATTGGAGCAATTGCATCTGCTGCTTTTGGTTTGGCCAAGGCTATTCATGGCTGAGGACCTTGACATTTATGATTTTAAAACAATGCACTTTATTGGCATAAAAAATAGTGCTTGGAGATAAAAAAAAAATTATCTTGTCCTAACAATGTTAAGAACACTACATATTAATCGAGATAAAAATAATGCAAGTCGTTTTCATTAAAAAAAAGAAGGAGAAATTGAACTTGAAATCTAGAGGATGAGAAGAAAAATAGGAAAAAGCTTAAACTTTTTTTTTTGTAGTTTTGTTTTTAATTTTAGACCTTTAAAATCAAAATTTATCTCTTCACTCTCTTTATGCATGTGAAACTCACTCACTTTATCCAACTCATCAATTAAGTTGTCACACAAGCTCAGTCAACGGTTAGAGGGGTTTAAAAGGTTGAGTTTGTCAAGTATAAGTGTTTAGTTGGCAAAGTCTTGAGTATAAGGGCCTAGGTGACAAACGGAACCAAGTATAAGGGTCTATTAGGTCATTCTGACTTCTAAAAATATCAAATATTAAATATAATAAACATAATAAAAACTAAATGGAGAAGTTTTCTTAACAACAATAACAACAACAACAACAACAATAATAATAATAATAAAAGAAAACATCCCAGAAAAAACCCAAAAAAAGTACAAAAAAGGAAAAGGTTTAAAAATTTTCCAAATAAATAGACAAAAAAAAAAATAGACTTGATCAAAAAAGAAAATAGTGAAACTTTCAAAATAATAATCAAAACAATGTTTTTCTAAACCAAAAATAAATGAAATGTCCAAAAATAAAAAGGGCAAAAAAGCTCCAAAAAATATGAAAGGTCAAATTGTTCCACTAACAATATGTCTAAAGTTTAGAATTGAAACGATCTAACACCTGAAACATAAAGTTGTACTGTCCAATACTAATTCAAATTGAACAATAATATGAAAACACATATTATCTATATAAGGAGTAAATTTATATTCACGTCAAAGCAACACGTTTGTACACCAATAGATTTAGAGGTAATAATATTTTTTTCCAATTTCACAATATTATATTATCTCATGATTAATATGCATGTTGGTTGATAATTTTTCTGTATTTTTATTGGCTTCAGTTTTTCTTTGTATTTATGCGTGCTTGGAAGGAAAATATGTGTTTATTTAAAAATTGAAGGAACTTTCAAAAATGACTCTACAGCCTCCAACCAAAGGAAATATAAATTGGTATTCAATATAAATTATAGCACTCAAGTATACGACCTAAGTTATTGGAACGACTATTGTAACACCCCCTAATTCCTTCTACCTAACCTGGAGTGGATGTACGGAGGATGCTAAGAAAAGACTTAGAAAAACTGCAGAAGAAGGTTCATGAGAGCCACTTACGACTCGTAGACAGGTCTACGACTCGTAGAATGGGTCTCGTAAAAACCCCCAAATAACTTGGTGAAATTTTCTAAGTCTGAGGTCTATATACGAGACGATATACCACCCATAAAGTATTCTACGGTTCGTAGAGGAGGTTTCATGATAAATTCCAGCTACTCAAAATTCAAAACCCCTTATTTACAAGAGTTGGTTTACGACCCGTAAAACAATTTACGGCTCGTAGAAGAGGTCTCATGCCATCTAGTAACTCAGATTTTTAGACCCCTCATTCACGAGAGACTGTCTACGACGCATAGAATGCTCTATGACCCATAGACGGGGTCTCATTCACTTAGACGACAGTTTTTAAGAGGGATAATTTTGTCCATTCCAATCCCTATTTAATTAAATCCTTGGTCATTTTAGACTTGAATAAAGCCTTAAATAGAACCCTATGTGTATTATTCCCCATTGTTCACGTTCAAGGGTTTCTTGAGAGCACTAGAGGAGAAAGAAGAGCGTGGGTTCTAATTCAAGGCAAGGATCTACTGGAGTTTGATTGTTCCTTTTTCTCCCAGGTATGTAAGGCTACCTAAAGTGTCAGAATATATTCATCCACGCGCCCCTTCGTCTACTTGAGATAAGATTATGAGTATTAATTGTGTATTCTCAATCCGGTGAATCTTGAGTCCCAAATTCTTGTGCATGTCTGCGTTTCATGAATATATTTGAGTTAAATTATGAGTTGCATCATTATTACCATGAAGTATGAACATATTCCGAATTCTTGATACCCTAACCCTAAACTTAGTATTTTCTTTGCTTACTAAATTGGAATTATGAACCTAACCTTCTAAACCAAGTAAGTTTAACCTGAGAAGTATGTTTCCTTGTTTCATATATGCATGTAATGAATATCTATTATGTCTTATGTGCTGAGCATAGATGGTATGATTTCACTTTATTTGCATGATGTGAGTTAGAGTCTTGAGCTGCATTGCATGAATGATGGTCTTAAGTTATTGAGTTGCTAAGAGATTGAGTTGAGTTACTGAGAACTAAATTACGCTTGAGTAAATTTTCATGAAACGTTTTAGTCTTGGAAGGAGTATTGAGCACCGAGTTGGGTGATTGAGGAGCACCCCAGAACTATGTTGCCCATGTAGGATAGTTGTACAGTTAACTCTGGCGGCTCACGTCCTAATAGATAGACATTCTCTTTGGATCTAAGAGATAGAGGTAGAGGTTAACGTCTTATTCCTTGGCAAGTTTAGGACGGGGTGGCAACAACATCTTTTTGTTGTACATCACCAAAGGTGGGGGTGGAGAGGTACGTCAGTTAGAAAAACTTTCAAGCAACACTTGAGTTAACGAATCATGATTTTTGAACTAAGTTACATTACATATTAAGTGTAGTCATAAAGCATGATTTCAAACTTTAACTTGCATCCATTACTTGAGTTGAGTTATGAGATGAGGAGTTGAGTCTCGAGTCGAGTCGTTTGATTGAGTTTGAGCCTTCATTGTTTCTTTGGCTATTTTACATACCGTACATCCCATGTACTGATGCCACTCGGCGTTGCATCATTTCATGATGCAGATACTAGTGACAAAGGACTTTAGCAGGTTCACAGTTGAGGTTTAGAGTTCTTGAGTTCTAGATTTGGTGAGACCTCCTTGCCATTCGAAGGAGCTTTCTTTATTTCACTATTATTTATATTCTCTTTAAGATGGGTATGGCTTGACATGGTACCATCTAGACGTTTAGAGTAGAGGCTTCATAGACCTTGAGTAGAGTATTGTTGAATATTTTATTTTCTAGACTTGATCTATTTTGGAGACTATTTTTAGATCTTTATCTTTTCCTTAATGCTTGTATTGAGTATTTGTTCTGCTGTTGAGTAAGATGTGGCGATGAGGCCAGGTGGTTTTCTTAAGGAATCAACAATGGTTCTTCAAGTTCCAGCCACACCAAAGGTACCTACCTGCCCAGGGTGTGAAAAACTTGGTATCAGAGCACAGAGTTCAAGTGTCCTAGGGAGTCTATGAAGTCGTGTCTAGTAGAGTCTTGATTATGAATGTGTTGTGAACCACACTTCATAGGCAGAAGGCTATAGGACATTAGGAATGGTTACACTTCTTTTATAGTCTTAGTTCGTGCGATAAGAGTTTGACTCTATAAAACGCTTTTCTAATTCGTGCTTTACGAGTTTATAGATCATGCCTCCTAAGCGTACAACTGCCCAATGAGATGCCCGAGCCCCAAACACTAAGAATCCTCCACCGAAGGTCCCTACTCAGACAGGGACGAGAGGACGACATCGACCTGTTAGGACCATTGGAGTCCCACAGGAACCTCTTGCTTAACCATCCTCCACCTCAGAGGCAGACTTCAGAGGATCCATTATGATGCTCACCCAGCTAGTGGCCTCCCAGAATAGCAGCCGAGGTCCCCAAGCTGCTAGCTCTAGTTCTCAAGAGCCCACTGCTGCAACTAGGCTTCGAGACTTCATGAGGATGAACCCGCCAGTCTGCACAGGGTCAAAACTTGAGGAGGACCCACAAAACTTCATCAATGAGATGTGCAAGGTCTTGAGGGCTATACATGCGACTGAGGTTGAGGGAGTTGAACTTGCCACCTATCAGCTTAGGGATGTGGTGAACGTCTGGAATAACCACTGGGAAGATAGTCAAGGTGAGGATTTTGAGCGTGTTGAGTGGAGTGAGTTTGAGAGTGTTTTTCTCGACCACTTCTTTCCCCAAGAGTTGAGGGAGGCAAAGGTTGAAAAGTTTGTGAACCTAAAGCAAGAGAGAATGACCGTCAAAGAGTACAACCTCAAGTTTATTAAGCTGTCCAGGTACGCTCCAGAGATGGTCCAGGACATGAGGGCAAGGATGAGATCGTTTGTGTCCAGGTTAGGTAAACAGGTAAAGAGGGAGTGCAAGGCAGCATTACTGATCCCGGGCATGGATATCTCCAGAATCATGGTATATGCCCAACAAACTGAGGAGGATAAGAATAAAGACAGAGAAGAGCACTTGAGTAAGAAAGCCAAGTCCAAGGGCACGAGCCTAGCCAGCACAAGCAGGATATGGTAGATAGATCTTACTTTCAGAAGAGGAATTTGGGGTATGCACAATCATTAGCTAGTACACCAACTCCAAATATCAAGTATGATCAAAGATCTCAAGGCCAATCGAACCTTAGAGCACAGGGTTCGCAGGCCAGTGTGACCCTTGGCTCGAGAGGGAAACCCTCTTGTAAGAAGTGTGGTAGGATGCATTTAGGAGAATGCAAGGAGGGAGGAAATAGTTGCTACAAGTATGGCCAAACAGGTCACTTCCTGAGAGAATGTCTACTTTGGGGTAATAAGACGCAGTCTTCTACTACAATGCCACTACCCAAGAGTCACTAGAAAGGTGCTACACCGGGGACAAGCGGAGGAACGAACCGTCTATATGCAATGGGGAACCAACAGGACCAAGAGGTTACATTAGATATCGTGACGAGTATGCTTCAAGTCTTTACCTTCGATTGTCATGCTTTGCTTGATCCAGGGGCAACAGTGTCCTTTATGACGCCATATGTGGCTAGAAAATTTGAGAATTCTCCTGAGTGTTTCTTGAGCCTTTCCCTATTTCTACTCCTGTTGGTGAGTCTATCATTGCCCAAAGAGCCTATAGGGATTGCATAGTGTCTGTCTACCATGGGGATACTCTTGTTGATTTGGTTGAGTTAGAGATGATTGACTTTGATGTAATCATTGGTATGGACTGACTTCACGCCTGCTATGCCTCTGTTGACTGCAGACCCCGAACTGTCAAATTTCAATTTCCAAATGAGCCTATTATAGAATGGAGGGGATTCTGTCGCACCTAAGGGAAAGTTTATCTCTTACCTTAGAGCTAGAAATTTAATCTCCAAGCGGTGCATCTACCATCTCATGCGAGTCAAGTTTAATGATTATGAGCCTCCTACTCTTGAGCAAGTCCCGATTGTGAGTGAGTTCCCTGATGTGTTTCCAAAGGATCTACCTGGAGTTCCTCCTGATAGAGAGATCGACTTCGAAATTGATGTTCTTCCTGACACCCAGCCTATTTCTATTCCGCCATAAAGAATAGGCCTCGCTGAGATGAAAGATTTGAAAGAGCAGTTGAGGGACTTGTTAGAGAAGGGCTTTATTAGGCCGAGTGTTTCTCCTTGGGGTGCTCCCGTCCTGTTCGTGCGAAAGAAAGATGGATCTCTCAGAATGTGTATAGATTATAGAAAATTGAACAAGATCATGATCAAGAATAAATATCCTCTCCCAAGGATAGGTGATCTATTTAACCAATTTTAGGGCCCTTCTTATTTCTCAAAGATAGACCTCACATCTGGCAACCATCAATTGAAAGTGAGGGAATGTGACATTTCAAAGACTACCTTTAGGACAAGATATGTCCACTTTGAGTTCTTAGTCATGTCCTTTGGGTTTACAAATACACCTGGAACCTTCATAGAAATGATGAATAGAGTGTTCAAACCATATCTTGACATGTTTGTAATTATATTCATCAACGACATTTTGGTGTATTTGAAAGGTGAGGAGGAGCATGCCAATTACCTCAAAGTTGTCTTTCAAACTCTTAAGGACTATGAGTTGTATGCAAAGTTCTTGAACTGTAAGTTTTGGATTAAGTCATTGGCCTTTCTAGGCCATGTTGTTTCGGGTGATGGTATTCAAATAGATGCACAGAAGATTGAAGCAGTTAAGAACTGCCCAGACCGACCTCTCCAACTGACATAAGAAGTGTGTTGGGGTTGGCAGGATACTACCCCAGATTTGTTGATGGATTTTCCTCCCTATCCGCACCATTGACCAAGTTGACTCAGAAAAAGGTCAAGTTTCAGTAATCCGAGGAATGTGAGAACAACTTCCAAGAGTTGTAGACTAGATCGACTACTGCACCTATTTTGAATTTGCTCGATGGGGCGGAGGATTTTGTAATATATTGTGAAGTGTCAAGAGTTGGGTTGGGATGTGCGTTGATGCAGAGGGGAAAGGTGATAGCCCATTCTTCCAAGCAACTTAAGGTTCATGAGAGGAACTATCCAACCCATGATCTTGAGTTGGCGGCGGTGGTGTTTGCACTTAAAATCTGGCCCCACTACTTGTATGGAGTATATGTGGGTGTGTTCACTGACCACAAGAGCTTGCAATATGTCTTCAGTTAGAGAGAGCTCAACTTATGACAGAGGAGATGGGTAAAGCTAACATTGTTAATGACGCTTTTAGCAGGTTACCAATGGGTAGCACGACCCATGTTGAGGAAGGAAAGAAAGAGTTAGTGAAGAAAGTGCAAAGGTTGAGTCGATTGGGAATTCAACTCGAGGAGAATAACGAGGGAGGAGTCAATGTTCAGAGCAGGTCTGCATCATCTCTAGTGGCAGAGGTAAAGGAGAAGCAAGATCTACTCCAATTGAAGGAGGTTGTCCATACACAGAAAGTGATGGTCTTTTCCAAAGGGGGAGATGGGGTGTTGAGATACCAGAGTAGGTTATGTGTTCTCGGTGTTGATGGTATTTGAGAGGGAATTATAGCTGAAGCTCATAGATCTAGGTATTCCTTCATCTTGGCTCCCAAGATGTACCACGACTTGAGGGAAGTCTATTAGTGGAGTGGAATGAAGAGGGATATCGCTAAGTTTGTTTCTAAGTGCCCGAATTATCAGCAAGTCAAAGTTGAGCATCAAAGGCCATGTGGACTCGCACAAAACTTTGGGATTTCGGAATGAAAGTGGGAGATGATCAATATGGACTTCATTACCAGCCTATTGAGGTCCCAAACGCAGCATGATTCAATATGGGTGATTGTGGACAGGACGACAAAATCAGTTCACTTCTTGGAAGTTAAGACGACTAATCAGAGGAGTATGCCAAGTTGTACATCCAAGAGATTGTGAGGTTGCATGGAGTTCCCTTGTCCATCATCTCAGACAAAAGATCTCAATTCACCTCCCAATTTCAGAGATCGTTCCAAAAGGGATTGGGTACAAAGGTAAATCTAAGAACAACCTTTTATCCATAGACAGATAGCTAGGCAGAGCATACTATTCAGACATTAAAAGATATGTTGAGAACCTATGTCCTTGACTTCAAAAGGAATTGGGATGACCATCTACTATTGATTGAATTTGCATATAACAATAGGTATCATGCAAGCATTCAAATGGCCCTCTATGAGCCTTTTACGGGAGGAGATGTAGATCACCTATTGGGTGGTTTGAGGTTGGGGAAGCTGAGTTGATTGGACCTGATCTTGTCCACCAATCGATGGAGAAGGTAAAGGTTACCAAAGAGAGGTTGAAGACTGCACAGAGTGTAAGGACCCAGATTTTCGAATGACTTTATCGAATTTGATAAAGTTGGCCCGGGAGAAAATTTGATCAAGTGTCGCTCCATGTGAGGCCTACACGGCCAATGTAAAGCCACACAGACCGTGAGGACTTCAGCGGAGAGATACTTGACCAAAATTTTGATTACGAAAATTCAGCAGAGAGTTTCAGACTATGTGAGGGCACACGGCCACCCACACGGTCCGTGTGGTGTGGTACGGGCCGTGTGGCCCACCGATAGCTTGCAATGTTAAATTTTTCTAAGTACAAAATTACCATCTCATAATATTTTCATGCAAGATTTTTCTAAGTGTTATCACACGGCTCTTGACACAACCCGTGTAGTCGTTCGTATGGCACCCCTTTGCTTCGAAAAAATTCTAAGTATTGAGCGTCGCAAAATTTGTTTAAGTGTCACCTCATTGGAACTGTTCATGGGCCGTGAAGTGTCTCACGGACCATGTAGGTGCCAGTGAAGCTGTGACGGTCCATTTTCCATCCATCTTATTAATAATTTTTACATAATTACGACTTATTTTAATTGTGTTTTATGACCTTTTGACTACCTTAGACACCCTAGATCAGCTGATACCCTTCTATTCTAATTCATTCTCATTAGAAACACTCTCACACTAAAATCAATTCCTAAAATCCTCTCTAAGTTCTTCTCTCAAGACTCAAGTTAGGGATTCAATTGAGGATTCAACTTCAAGCTATGTGGGATTGATTCAACTTCAAAATTCAAGGTATGTGGGATTGATTCTTGGTCCCTTTCAACCAAGAAGACCCAAAACTCCTTTCAATCAATTTTCATGTATTTTAGCTTACTTTAAATGTGAGTTTTCATTATTTGATTTTATTAAATTCAATTGATATATGGGTTGTACTTTATCCATGATTTTAAATTACTTTAATCCCTATTATGATGATTTACAATGAGGTTATGAAGTTATGAAGATGCATGTCCCCTTTAAAGCTTGAATTATGCATGGGGTGATTTATATTGTGCTTTAAATGTGAATTTAGTTATGGTTTGACTTCAATTTTATACTATGATGTTGATTTTAGCTTGAATCTATGCTACCCATGATATTCTCACATCATGCATTACATTTGCATTCATGAACAGTGATCCTTATGGAAATTATGAAGTGGGTTAAGCCCTATTACATTTTATGAAATGATTTTGATAAGATGTAGGTTATGACAAGAATGTGATCACATATATATCAATGATTTTGGCTCTTTGAGAATCTTGGGTGCTTGCACCATCTTGTATAGGTAGATGAGATATTCCTTGCATGAGTATAATGATTTAATTTATGGTTTGGCTTTGAGCCTAATTATGCATTGAATGGATTTGAAATGAATATCATATCTCTTGAAAGCACGTATATGTATAAGTATTCTTGTGGGATGTTTTGACTTAGCACCGATAGATTGGGGGCGTCAAGGCTATCCCCAAGGGTCTTCTCCCTTTTCTCGAACTATGTGCCAACATAGGAATGAAAACCATTACCAAAATGACCAGGTCGTAAGGAATGGTTATTCGTTTTGTTTTGATATTATATATATGACTTTGGAAAATCCTCCCGAAATGGTATGTTCCGTAAGGAAGGTGACCATCCACCGAAATGGGGGTCCTGTAAGGTACGATGTATATTACCTTTGGCAAGTAATCTTCTCCCTACCGATGGAAGGGCGCTATCGGTCTAACTCATGTAATAAATCGCATGGGTTTGATTTGTCGGTTATAGTCCATCCCTACTATATATATATATATATATATATATATATATATATATATATAAGCATTATTGCATGTCATGCATCGTGAATTTCATGGCATATTGTATACAATTCTCCTTTGGATATATGACTCTTCTATATTATGTGCTCTTGTCATCTAACATTGAAATGCAGGTTTGATAAGTCATGTGCATAACATGCCCACATACTTAGTACATTCAAACGTACTAACGCATATTTTTTGCCTACATGATTTTACCATGTAGGGATCGAGCGCCCCGACCATCCACCCTTTGATGAATAACAAATCTCCAGAAAGTCAACTTTGTGGTGAATCCTATCTTCCAAGGACAAGCCACCTTCCCTCTATCCATGCTATTTATGTTTATTTGAGTGATTGAGGGTGAGCCCGGGAAATGTCTTGGCCCCCGTCCCATCTTGACTAGAAGCATTGTTGGACACTTTGTAGACTCTTGTGGACATATATATGTGGTGTTATGTTCGGAGTTTATGATTTAGGCTATCTATTGACTATGACTATCTTGATCGACTATGGAGATTATGTATGTTTATGCGTTTGGCATGGAAGGCCCCTTTCCCTCATGATACCCCCATAGCATGAGTCCTACTTTCCCCGCCCCGTAGAACTATGTATTTATTTCTTGAATGTACTTTCGAATCGATGATGTGGTCTTGATTTCTTTGAGGCTTGTTTGGGGACTCTCGAGTTTCCATTCGCAATATCACTTCTAGGCCCTAGATCTGGGTCATGACATAGAGCCGCCAAAAGTCCTACACCGATGTGAGGAGAAGAGAGTTAGAGTTTGAGGTAAGTGATTGGGTGTACTTGAAAGTGTCACCTATGAAGGGTGGCATGAGGTTTGAGAAGAAGGGGAAATTGAGTCCTCGCTATATTAGCCCCTATCAGATTGTAAGGAGAATTAAGAGGGTCGCGTATGAGTTAGAGTTGCCTTCTGCATTAGACGTAATTCATCCGGTGTTCCACGTCTCGATGCTAAAGAAGTGCTTGGGAGATCCTTCCCCGGTGATCCCCGTTGAGAGTATTGGAGTAAAGGATAGCTTGTCCTATAAGGAGATTCCAGTCCATATCCTTGATTGTCAGGTTCACAAGTTAAGAACCAAAGAGATTAAATATGTCAAAGTATTGTAGAGGAACCAATTTGTAGAAGAAACTACTTGGGAGGCGGAGGAGGATATGAAGGTCAAATACCCTCATTTATTTCTACCTACTGATGATGAGAGAGTTGATGGTAATAAATTCTCTCTAAATTCTTGAATTTCCATTCTTTGAGTTCTCTTTTCATTCTCAGTATGAAAGACAATAGAGTTCTAAAGTCCGAGTGAGGATTGATGTGATGTATTGACTGTTTGATTGTTTTACTTGCTGAATTTCTTGATTAATTGATTGCATGAGTGATATGAAGGCTGGTTGATTGTTAGATTCCATAGGGAGATTCATGCCTTGACCTAATTCCCTAGCTTTTGCTTCATTCGAGGACGAATAATCCCAAGGGGGAGATAATGTAACACCCCCCTAATTCTTTCTACCTAACCCGGAGTAGATGCACAAAGGGGTATTTTTAAAGCCATCGTTGTTTTAGGCTTAAATAAATCTTTAAAACGGAACCCTAGGTGTATTATTCACCAATGTTCATGTTCAAGGGTTTCTTGAGAGCACTGGAGGAGAAAAAAAAGCATAGGTTCTAAGTTCAAGGATCTACTAGTGTTTGATTATTCTTTTTTCTCCCAGGTATGTAAAGCTACCGAAAGCGTCAGATTATGTTCATCCACACGCCCCTCCGTCTACTTGTGATAAGATTATGAGTATTAATTGCGTATTCTCAATCCGGTGAATCTTGAGTCCCAAATTCTTGTACATGTCTGAGTTTCATGAATATATTTGAGTTAAATTATGAGTTGCATCATTATTACCATGAAGTATGAATGTATTTCGAATGCTTGATACCGTAAACTTAATATTTTTTTCTTTGCTTACTAAATTGGAATTATGAACCTAACCTTCTAAACCAGGTAAGTTAAACCTAAAAAGTATGTTTCCTTGTTTCATATATGCATGTAATGAATATCTATTATGTCTTATATACTGAGCATGGATGGTATGATGTCAGTTGACCGTAATTCATAAGAGTCTTGCATGATGTGAGTTAGAATCTTGAGCTGCATTGCATGAATGATGGTCCTAAGTTATTGAGTTGCTAAAAGATTGAATTGAGTTATTGAGAACTGAGTTGAGCTTGAGTAAATTTTCACGAAACGTTTTAGTCTTGGAAGGAGTATTGAGCACCGAGTTGGGTGATTGAGGAGCAGCCCAGAACTACGTTGCCCACGTAGGATAGTCATACAGTTAACTCTGGCGGTTCATGTCCCAATAGATGGATATTCTCTTTAGATCCAAGAGAGAGAGGTAGAGGTTGACGTCCTATTCCTTGGCAAGTTTAGATGGGTGTGGCAACAACGTCTTTTCGTTGTACATCACCAAAGCTTATGGTGGGGTGGAGAGGTATGTAGTTTAGAGAAACTTCCAAGCAACACTTAAGTTAACCTATATTGATTTTCGAACTAAGTTGCATTACATATTAAGTCTAGTCCTAAAGCATGATTTCAAGCATTAACTTGCATCAATTACTTGAGTTGAGTTATGAGATGTGGAGTTGAGTCTCAAGTCGAGTTGTTTGATTAAGTTCGAGCCTTAGTTGTTTCTTGAGCTATTTTACTACCGTAAATTTCACGTATTGCACCACTCGGCATTGCATCATTTCGTGATGCAGATACTGGTGACAAAGGACTTTAGCGGGCACACCATTGAGGTTTAGAGTTCTTGAGTTCCAGATTTGGTGAGCCCTCCTTACTATTCGGAGGAGCCTTCTTTATTTCACTAGTATTTCTATTTTTTCTTTAAGTTAGGTAGTCATGACTTGTCATGGTACCATCCAGATATTCAGAGTAGAGACTTCATAGACCTTGAGCAGAATATAGTGGAGTATTTCATATTCTGGACTTGATCAATTTTGGAGACTATTTATGAGATCTTTGTCTTTCCCTTAATGCTTGTATTGAGTATTTCTTCCGCTGTTGAGTAAGATGTGACAATGAAGCCAGGTGGTTCTCTTGAGGAATCATCAATGATTCTTCAAGTGCCGGCCATGCCAAGGGTACCCGCCAGGGGCGTGACAACTATGTTCGTTCTCTTACTAAAAGTCTCAAATAACATAAACAAATGGTAAGTAAATATTTTATTATTTGAAATTATATTTAATAGAGAATAGGAATGTATCAATTATAATTCTTATCGAGGTCGGTAGGAGGTGGACATGAATTTAAAACTTAATGATAAACCAAGATATTTTTTCCCTTGAACACTAGAAGAATATAGAATTATCAATTTGGGTTGTAGTGTGGTGGCGAGACTGCTCTATTCTTACGACATCGAACACCAGATGAGGAAAAAAGGCATATATAGAATCAAAAGTTTCAATTATTTTGTCTACTGCTATTGTCAAATAGAATAAGTTGATTTACGTCCTGTGATAGGAATAAAAAATTGACATATTTATAAATTTAATGATATGAGATAGCAATATTTACGTAATTATTTATATTTATGTGCTCAATAATATAAGTTATATACTAATGTTAAATAGAATGAAGTTGATTTATGCAGGATAGGAATAGAAAAATGACGTATTTATAAATTTAATGGTATGAGATAACAATATTTATGTAATTGTTTATAGTTGTGTGCTCAATAATATAAGTTATACATATAATAATTTATTTATTTTTATTAATTAATGCGATACACACGTGCAAAATACGTACACTAAATTAGTCATTAAATACGAAGGAGAAGCAATAAAATGCAAATCATAAACGAGCGTATATTAAGGGCACAAATTGCAATTTTTTTTTCAAGGAGTGTGTAAAATTTAAAATGTAGAATTAAAAGTGAACGGATGAATTATAATAAGTAGTTTGGGGCTAATCTCTTATTTCTGGGGGAAAAAACTTCACTTTGCTAAATTGCCAATTTTGTCCATTTCTAGGGCTTTATACTGAGCCGAATCAAGGAGTTCATCTCTGCACATAGAGGGCAGTAAACATGTCTTCCAAGATCATGCTGAAACCGAAAGGGAAGAATACCAAAAAGGCTGCGGCGGCGGATGAGGACGACGGAGCAGTGGCGATGGTGGGAAAGTTCGTGAAGGAGTGGGGGACATGGACAGCAAAGAAAGCCAAAGTTATTACCCATTACGGTTTCATCCCGCTTGTCATCATCATTGGGATGAATTCTGAACCGAAACCCTCTTTTTCTCAGCTTCTTAGCCCCGTCTAAACACCCCCTTTCTCAGATATCAGTCGATTTTACTTCCATTGGTAATGGTTGTTTTGAATTTCCTTTTTAGATACGGCTGTTTTAATGCTAATGGGTTGTGAAACTTGATAATAAAGAGTTTTACTTTTGTAGCCAGTTTTGGCTTTTGCTATGTATGAATTATCATTGAACCCAAACCCCTTATTTTATCAGATTTGCAGCCTTGTGTGAAAGCCCTTTTCTTGTATAGTAGATTGCTAATCTTGGTTATGGGGTTGGGAGTTGGGGTAGGGGCAATTAAATTGCTAATCTTGGTTATGGGGGTGGGAATTGTTTGGGAATTTAGGGGTTGGATTTTAGGTTTAATAAAACTATGTCTTGTTGGCTCTTCTGATGCTAATGGGTTGTGAAACTTGGATTAAATAGTTACCATTTTTAGGGAATCACCTTGATATTGATTATTTTGATGCGTGTTTAATATGAGTCAATTTTTGTTTTGCATTAATGCTTGTATCATCTTCTGTTTCTACTTTTTCATGTATTGTGGTGAATGTTTTTACTTACAATAGTATGAGGTTGGTTAGCATCTCCTCTATGCAAGGCATGGTTGAGCTATGATGAATCCTCTATTTTGCTTTCTTATCAAGAAAAGGAAAAAATTAATGAATCCTCTTAGAAGCTACCACAATTCATTGCGACCGAGATGTGATTGATGGTGATTGATTGACGTGGTTGATGAAACTTCAAGTTTCAGCCCTGATATTGCCTTTTCTCTTCTTTTATTGACTAGTTTGAGCTGTTCTACTCCATATTGTAGTTGAGATTCACTTATGATTGGTGTATTGGCTGTAGATATTAAATGTTATGTTATGATACCTTGGTAGGATGGAGAGATAAGCATCTCTGTTTTTGCCTCCCACTATTGTCCATAGGTGAGTCAAGTTCTTGTAATGTACTAGTTTTTATACCATGTAAGTCTTCTCTGGAAGTATGGTTTATTTTATATGTATGTATTCTGAGTGATCAATTTAAGCAGTTTTGTGCTTTGCATACGAGGCAAGCTCTAGTGTGTAGGTGGATGACCTAATTACGAAATGCATGATCTCACTAGCTTGAGTTTTACCATTTGGGGGTGCATTTAATGGATTTCTTCTGAATTTAATAGTGGAGCGTAGTGGCTATATGTAAGATAAAACCATCTGCTATAGTTGTATGTGCAATAATTGAAGCTTCTCCGACTTAACTGTGTCATTTACTGTCTTACAGCTTGCCTGTCATGTTGTTCACTTGCCATGTGCAGTGGTTGCTGATTTTAGTGCTGTAGTTGTTGTGCTTTAGTTTCCTACTTGGTTGGAGGTGAATAGCATCTTCATCTTGTGAAAGAAGTGCGAAGGTGCATTGTAGTATGTTTGCTATTAGAATACCACTATAAGCCTTATGCACCCTTTCGGGAAGTTACAACAAGCTATGTTGCTTGGACTCTTCAAAAATGTATATGGATGTGTGTCAAATTCTCGAGACTAGTGTATTTTTGGAGAATGCGACATGGGTTGGGTATCGATATTGAAGAGTCTGTGCAACTTAGTCAATGTCTTCTTTTCTCTGATCATGCTGTGAAAAGATTGAGGTCAGTGTGTGAGTACAGTAATATTTTGTTCCTATACTTTGAGTTTGTAGCTTTTTTTTTTTTACCTATTGTTTCTTCTACTTTGTTTACCGTATTATTTATTGTTGATATTGTTCTTTTCTCCATGATTTTCTATATGGCTTCTTCACTACTATTTTTCCTTTTTTCGTAGTGATCTAATTATGCTTTACTTGAGTTAAGCGTTTATTGGAAACCACATTTCTACCTTAACAAAAGTAGGGGTAATGCTGCAGGCATACCCTGCACCTACCACTCACTTTTGCAATTTCGTATGTCATCGTTATCATGCTCGGTGTCAGTAGGCATCTGTTCTGCAATTTCCTACTACACTTGTGTTCTTATTTTGTAATGTTCAGAAGTGCTGAAGTCGTTATTGATATACGTCACAAAATATAGTCTAAAAGGGTTGCATGATGCACAAAACATCCCATATTAGCAGCATTTAGGAAAAGGTTACACCCAAAGGGATGCGATGTAGAAAATATGGTTGAACAGTGGAAACTGTTTGGCCCTGGTTTTTATCGTTGCAAAATAAAATGTACTGAAATCTATATTTGGACAAATTTAAAAGGCTATCCTTGATATTTTGGAGCAAAGTTAATTTCTGAGACAAGTATTTGGGAAAAATCTGACATTATTGTTAAATATCTTTTTATCATCCTTGTTCCATTATATAAGCATTTTTGGGATTTAAGTTTTTCAATAATATGATTACTGAGCTGCTCCATTATATATTTTTGTTCTCATATTTTCTGTTATGCATTGAATCTTTTCCATTTGATGTATCCAAATTTTTTGTCAGTTGTTTTAATTGTTGGCACTTGATCGTAGGTGCGTCATCTATAATATCCATTACTCTTTGGTTGATGGATTCTAAAACGTTAAACTGAAATTTTCTATTGAAAACACCCTAAATTTTTTTAGCAAGCAGAAAAAAGTAATTTAAAGATTTCAAAATTAAGAAAAAGCGGCATAAATTTTAATTATTGTATAAAGATGGCAATTTTAAATATAGTGTTAGTGATAGTAATAATACAATTCTCAAGTTTTATTATTAAAGGTTTTATCTTTCTCATCCAACTCAGCATCCCTCTCCCAACTACATCCTAGTGCTGCTAGGATCGTCACCACCTCCTCCTCTTTCTCCTCCACCATCACCACTTTTTCCTCTGTTACCACAACTTTCTCCTCACCATCATTCTCCTCCGCCACCGTCGCTAAAACAACCCAGACCTTCGTTGTCGACACCATCACTATCACCATCAAACACCAACACCTACTTTATTGTTATAATCATTCTCTCCTTCACCAACTCCTCCTCCATCTCATTTTCAGTTAGAAAATTGAACAAGTGAAAATTATTGCAGTAACTATGCTGAAGTAGTTGTGATAATTTTAACAATTACTGTAACAAATGAAATAATTATTGAAGTTACAATTATTCAAACAATTGTTAAAGTTACTATAATAACTCTAATATCTACTGCGGTAACTATAATATTTGTTGCAGCAACTAGTTACTGCAACAACTATTATAACTGCTGCAACAATTATTAGAATTGCTACAAAAACTTCAGTGGTTGTTGTAACAACGATTATTGCTTGATTTTTGCAGATTTTCTTTGATAATTTTAAAAATAATTAAAAAATTCTTTAGAATTTTCAAAATCAAAGCAATATAGTTCCTAAAAATAAGCACAAACAAAGTAAAAGAAGAGGAGCGCGATAAAAGATGTTGAATGTCGACGGCGACGATGACGATGACGACAAGATAAAGAAGGTGGAGGGAAAGAGAAATAGAGAAAGAAGAAGATGGAGGGAGGGAAAAATCTATAAACGAAAGGAGCTTAAAATGCTTCGAACTATTGAAAATGGTATAAAATACTCTATATCTATTGGGCCTAAAGTGCTCCTGTCATCCATTTTTGAGTATAAAAATATCATTTATTAGCATTTTTTGACTCACTTATACCATTGAAACTAACCATCCTCTCTTTTTTCTTTTTCTTTTTCTTTTTTTAATATTTATTATATCTCATTTTCTTATGGAATAAAATAAATCTCCATCTCTATTAGATTTCTTTCTATAATTTATCCAAACCAAAATAATGTATCTTTTTAAGGATGAAAGTAATTTTTTAAAAAAGTGATCAAAGTAATTTTTCTAAAAAGTGATCAAAGTAATTTATTAAAATAATTAACTGATTTAGCTTTCTATAAAAAAAAACTTCTTAAAGATATATAAAGTTAATGAAACAATAAACTTTTAATTTATCCAAAGAGTGTGTTTTTATTTTGTTTAATGTTATAATAAAAAAATAACGAAAAACTATTCAAATTTGATTAAATAAAAATAAAATTAAAGAAAGCAAAATAGGTTTTAATAAATCGCTTTGATCCTTAAAAGGATAATTATTTTGTCTAAATAAAATACAAGTATGTGCAGGTTTTTTTAAGAAGTTTCAAAATATGTATTGTTGTAACTTTAAATTTTTTTAAGACAAATTTTTAAAGATTTTTTTCCGTTAATTTATTAAATACAAAAAAAATACCTTCTTCATGGCCCTAATTTTTTTTTAAAAGAATGTAACACTACTAGCTTGTTTTTTTATCAGATTTTTCACATATTTTGTCCAAACCAAAATAATTTCTTTGTTCATAACCCAAAATAATTTTTTTAAAAACAACAACAATTTTTTTTAAAAAAGAATTGATGATGAGGGTTTACTTTATTCCATAAAAAAATGAAACATAATAAATATTTTGTTTAAAAGAAGAGAGGGTTGTTAGTTTCAAAATTATTAGTGAGCCAAAAAGGTGAATGAAGGACATTTTTGGACCCAAAGATAGATGACAGGGGCATTTCCGGTCCTATAGATGGATGAATGATATTTTGTACCATTTTCAATAGTTCGAGGGCATTTTAGGCCCTTTTTCGATCTATAAAGAGAGAGAGATTGTAAAGACCCGAACGTTGTACAACCTCATTAGAGCTTGAAATTTTTGTTTCAGAAACTTTTGGACCAAGGTGATGCCCCATGGGAGCCGTCACGGTCCGTGTGAGGTCACACAACCCATGTGGGGCCTCTATGGAGTGACCCTTGGGTTTTTAAAGGAGTGTTTGGCCCTTAAACGTGGAGTTTTAATCTAAGGCACACCACACATGGACCCCTCATGGTTCTTGTGACACTTCACGGACCGTGTGGTGGCTTAATCTTGAAATACCACCGTTTGGGACCAAGTATAGGGATACGACCAAGCATACGGTTCGTACAAGGTGGTACAGTCTGTATGGCCTCCCATATGGCTTTTGGAATGAAATTTTTCTAAGTATGGAATCACCGTCTCAAAACTTTATCGTGGATTTTTTTTTCTAAAGGAGGTGGTATGGGCAGTCTCATGGCTTTGTACGGACCGTGTGGCCTTCCGTGAGATTGATTTCGTTAAAAAAAAATTAAGTATGCGATTACTAATTTGGACATTCATCAAGTGAATATTTTTCTAAATGTTGGATCACAGGCAAGTATATAGTCCGTATAGTGCCTCACGAACTGTGTACCCTCTTCTTGAGACTTTAGCTTCAATTTTTCAACTCGTTTTATTAATGGCGTTTTCGTAAAGAAGGTGTCCATTCACCGAAATGACTGTGTCGTAAGGTTTAATGTAGATTACCCTTGGCAAGTAATCTTTTCCTACCGATGAGAAGTCTTCATCAGACTAATTCATGGCATAGCTCGCATGAGTTTGATTTGTCGGTTATAGTCCGTCCCCACTATATATGAGCATTTTTGCAGTTAATGCATCATTGGTTTCATGGCATATCATATACTACGCCTCTTGTTATATATCTCTTTCTATATCATGTGCCCTTGTCATCTAACATCGAATGCAGGTTTGGTAAGTCATATGCCTACATACATAGTACATCCAAACATACTAACATATATTTTGCCTACATGATCTAACCATGTAGGGATCGAAGACTACATTCATCCATCGTACGACGTCTAACTTGGATCTTGAGATTTGCTTGTTGTGGTGAGTTGTATCTTCCAACGACAAACTACCCTTCCTTTACCTATGGTGCTTCATTTATGTTATTTACTTTGAGGGTGAGCCCGGGGTATGTCTTGGCCCCCATCCTATCTTATGACTAGAGGCATTGTAGGACATCTTGTAAACTCCTTTACGAATAGATGCCAAGTGTTGTTTTGGAGGTTATGCTTACGACTTTGGCTACCTATTGGTTATTGTTATGCGAATTGGTTATGAGCTCTATGATATGGTTATATGTATAATGTGAAATATCCTAAGCTCCGAAATGCCCCCATAGAGTGAGTCATACTTACTTGCTCCTTAGTATTTATGTGTTACGTGCTATGTGAATACATATTTCTCCCATTCCCTATGACATCCCCATAGCGTGAGTCCTATTCTCCCATCCCTTAGAACTATATGTTTACTATTCATTTATGCTTTCGAACTAATGATGTGAGTATGGATACTATGAGGCTTGTTTGGGGATTCTCGGGTTCTCATTCGCCATGTCACTCCTAGGCCCTTGGTCCAGGTAGTGACAAGTTTGGTATCAGTGCACTAGGTTTGTAATGATCCTCGAAGTCCAATATGCCATGTCGAGTAAAGTCCTATCTAAGGGTGTGAAGTGCACCATGCCTATGAGTAGGGGGCTATGCTGACATTCTAGGAATTGTCTCATTTCTTCATGTCTTATGTTGTGCTATGAATCGTATGTTTTGTTTTCTTATCTTGATGGTGTCATTTCTCCATTATAGAAGATGCCTCAAGGAAGAGTTCTCCTACCAAGACCGGCCCCGGTTAATGAGGGTCAAGCACCTCAAGGGCCTATGGAAGAGCCCATCTTTAATGGTGAATTTCGTATGACCTTTTCTATGCTTGCTCAGGTGGTGACTTCTCAGACTAGGTAGGCTAATCTTCCTCGGGATCCCACCCCGACTTCTACGATGAAAGATTTTACTCGGATGAATCCTCTAGAGTTCTATGGGTCAAAGGCTGACGAGAATGCTCAAGAGTTCATTGATGAGGGCACTAAAGTATTGACTGTTATAGGTGTCACTTCTGAAGAGAAAACTGAGTTGGCTTCTTATCAGTTGAAAGATGTAGCTCAAGTATGGTACACTCAATGGTTTATGAAGAGGGTTTGTGGTAATGCCGTTAATTGGGAAGAGTTCAAGTTTGCCTTTCTGGATCATTTCTTCCCACTTGAGCTTAGGAAAGCCAAGATGACTGAGTTTATCAACCTCAAACAAGGTGGTATGAGTGTGAGGGACTATACCTTCAAGTTCACTAAACTCTCTAAGTATGCTCCTATGCTTGTAACTGACCCCCGTGCAAGGATGCATAAGTTCATTTTCGGCATCTCTGATTTAGTTGTGAAGGAATGTCATGCGAATATGCTTATTTGGGATATGGACATATCCAGGCTCATGGTATCCTAAACAGATTGAAGGAGAAAATCTCAAAGAGAAGAGGGTGCATGATCCTCAGTGGGCTCCTTATAATGGTGGGTTTTCCAACTCCAAGAGTGGTGGCTATGGTCGCTTCCAATAAGTCCAAGCTTCCAATGCTCGGGTTGCTAATGCTAAGGTGCCTCCTCCTAAGGCACTTGCTCATGGTGTCCATGGTTTCCCCGATGTCATAAGTGTGGGAAAGATCACTTCGGTGCTTGTTAGAAGGAGTTGGGCGCATGCTATGGGTGTGGTGATAAGAACCACAAGGTTGCTGATTGTCCTAAGAATGCTCAAAGAGGTCAAGGTCATGTGGATCAAGGCCAGAAAAGAGTTCCACAAGGTGTTGCCTCGAGGAACAACAGGTTCTATGCTCTTCATGCTCGCCTTGAACTTGAGGAGGCTCTGGATGTTGTGACTAGTATGTTAAAAGTCTTTGATTTTGATGCTTATGCTTTGCTTGACCCAGGTGGAAATTTATCTTTTGTAACTTTTCTGTTGGCTGTTATGTTTGGTTTAAGTCCAGAGATTTTGAGGGACCACTTTTCAGTTTATACTACCGTGAGTGAATCTATTGTTGCTCATAGAGTTTATCGGGTTGTCCTATTTCTGTGTTGCATAAAGTCTTTCCATGTGATCTGGTGGAACTTGAGATGTTTGATTTTTATGTGATTCTCATAATAGATTGGTTACATGCATCATATGCCTCTATAGATTGTAGAACCCGGAAGGTCAAGTTCCAGCTTCCGAATGAGCCCATTCTTGAACGGAATGGTAGTGAATCTGCTATTAAGGGTCAGTTTATTTCATACCTTAAGTCCCGAAAGATGATCTCCAAGGGGTGTATTTATCATATTGTGAGGGTCAAGGACGTGGAGTCCGAGTCACCTACTCAGGAATTAAGTCCGGTGGTGAATGAGTTTCTAGATGTATTCCCCAAAGACTTGCCCGACATTCCTCCCAAAAGGGAAGTAAACTTTGGTATAGATCTTCTCTCGGATACTCAACCTATCTCTATTCCTCCTTATCGTATGTCACCGGATGAATTGAAGGAGTTGAAGGATCAGTTAAAGGATTTGTTGGAGAAAGGTTTCATTAGGCCAAGTATATCTACCTGGGGTGTTGTAGTGTTATTTGTAAGGAAGAAGGATGGATCTCTTCGGATGTGCATTGATTATAGGCAATTAAATAAGGTAAGCATCAAGAATAAGTATCCGCTGCCTAGAATCGATGACTTTTTTTATTAAACTTCAAGAGGATACCCATTTATCGAAGATTGACCTTCGTTCTGGTTATCATCAGTTGAAAGTTAAGGAGTGTGATATTCCCAAGATGGCTTTTCGGACTAGGTACGGACACTTTGAATTTGTGGTGATGTCATTTGGTTTAACTAATGCTCTGACCATGTTTATGGATATTATGAATCTGGTGTTCAAGCCATTCCTCGATTGTTTTGTGGTTGTCTTCATTGATGATATTGTTATTTATTCTCAAAGTGAGCGGGAGCATATGGATCATTTGAGGTTGGTTCTTCAAACCTTCAGAGAGAAGAAGTTGTACGCTAAGTTTAGCAAATGTGAGTTTTGGATGGGTAAAGTAGCTTTTCTTGGCCATGTGGTGTCCGGGGATGGTATTAAGGTTGACTCGAAGAAGATTGAGGCCATGAAGAATTGGCATAGACCATTGACTCCTTCGGATATTTAGAGTTTTCTTGGGTTGGATGGCTATTATAGGAGGTTCGTTGAAGGGTTCTCATCTATTGCATCTCCATTGACTAAGTTGACCCAAAAGAAGGTTAAGTTTGTGTGGTCGGATGAATGTGAGAAGTGTTTTTAAACTTTGAAGGATCGTCTTACAACGGCTCATATTTTGACTTTACCAAATGGCTTAGATGGGTTTCTGGTGTATTGTGATGCCTCTGAGATTGGATTGGATGTGTGCTTATGCAATATGGTAAGGTGATAGCTTATGCATCAAGACAATTGAAAGTGCACGAGCGTAATTACCTGACTCATGATCTTGAGTTAGCGGTGGTAGTATTTGCTTTAAAATTTTGGAGACATTATTTGTATGGGGTGCATGTTGATGTTTTCACCGATCACAAGAGTTTGCAGTATGTTTTCACTCAAAAAGATCTTAACTTGAGGCAAATGAGGTGGTTGGAACTCCTTAAGGACATCGACATGAGTGTACAATATCATCCCAGCAAGGTGAATGTTGTAGCCCATGCTCTTAGTAGGCTATCTATGAGAAATATGACTCATGTTGAGGAGGAGAAGAAGGAGTTGGGAAAGAACATCTGTTTGGATAGATTCGGTGTTAGGTTGGCCGACTCCAATAATGGTGGTATTCATGTTCAAAATGGGGCTAAATCTTCAGTGGTTGTTGATGTAAAGGCTAAGAAAGATCTAGATCCATCATTAATTGAATTAAAGAAATTAGTTGCCGAAAAGAAAATAGAGGTGTTCTCCCAAGAAGGAGATGGTGTGCTTCGGTATCAAGATCGGTTAGGTGTTCCGGATGTGGATGATCTTAGGAGGGTGATCATGGATGAAGCCCGTTACTCTTATTATTCTATTCATCTGGGGTCTACTAAGATGTATCAAGATTTGAGGGAGGTGTATTGGTGGCATGGTATGAAGAAGGATATAGTCAAGTTTGTATCTGAATGCTCTAAGTGTCAATAAGTGAAAGTAGAGCACCAAAGGCCCGACCGTTTGACTCAAGATATTAAGATTCCTACTTGGAAGTGGGAAGATGTGAACGTGGATTTTGTGGTTCATTTGCCTCGGACCCAAAGGCAATTCGACTCTATTTAGGTTATCGTTGACCAGATGACTAAGTCAGCTCATTTCCTACCGGTTAAGACTACTTTTGGTCCAAAGAATATGCAAGGTTGTACATCCAAGAGTTAGTGAGGTTGCATGGTGCGCCTAGGTCTACTATATCAGATCAGGTTACCCAATGTACTTCTCACTTTTGGAGGTCGTTTCAAAGAGGACTCGGTACTAAGGTGAAGTTGAGCACCACCTTTCATTCTCAAATCGATAGACAAGCCGAGAGGATGATTCAAACCTTGGAGGACATGTTGAAAACTTATGTGTTGGAGTTCAAAAGTGATTGGGACGACCATCTTCCACTCATTGAGTTTGCTTATAATAATATATTTCATGCTAGCATTAGTATGGCATCATTTGAGGTTTTGTATAGTAGGAGATCTAGGTCTCTAGTAGGGTGGTTTGAGTAAAGAGAGATGCCTTTGATTGGCCCCGATTTGGTGTTGGAGGCTATGGAGAAGGTGAAGTTGATTAGGGAGAGGTTGAAGACGACCCAAAATTGCCAAAGGTCCTATTCGAATGTTAGGAAAAGGGACATTGAGTTTCATGTTGGTGGTTGGGTGTATGTGAAGGTCTCACCTATGAAGGGTATGCGTTTTGCAAGAAGGTCAAGCTAAGTCCCCGGTATGTAGGCCCTTATGAGATTGTTAAACGAATTAGGAATATGGCTTATAGGTTAGAGTTGCCTCCGGGTTTGAGCTCTATTCACCTGGTCTTCCATGTATCTATGTTGGGAAAGTTGGTTGGTGATCCTAGTACTATTGTGCCTTTGGAGGGTGTTGAGGTTTAGGAGAACTTGTCTTATAAGGAAGTTTCGATGGAGATTTTTGGAAATGCAAGTAAAGTGGCTTCATAACAAAGATGTGGCTTCGGTTAAGGTGCTTTAGAGAAATCAACATGTCGAGAGTGCTACATGGGAGGCGGAGTTGGATATGATGAAACAATATCCCCTTCTTTTCTAATCTACTCAAGCCTAAGGTATTAGGTTCTTCTTTTCAAAGTGGTCCTAACTCTTTCGCTCTTGGGTTTAATTACATGACATGCATATATGACACCAAAATAATTTCTATGAAGTTTTGAATGATTTGAATACGTTTTAAGATAAGTTTTAATGACTTTATGTTTTTCAAGTAATGAAAATGCATTGTATCTTGTGATTGAAAGTTTCATGTTCTAAGTCAAGCCTTGTTCTTGAATATTCGGGGATGAATGTTCCCAAGGGGGAGATGATGTAAGGACCCGGACGTTGTACGACCTCATCAGAGAAAATTTTGGTTTCGAAACATTTTGGTCCAAGGTTACACCCCATGGGAGCCCTCATGGTCCGTGTAAGGTCACACGACCCGTGCGGGGCCTCCATGGAGTGACCCTTGGACTTTAAAGGAGTGGTTGGACCTTAAATGTGGAGTTTTAAACTAAGGCACACCACACATGGACTCCTCACGGTCTATTTGGCACCTCATAGACCGTGTGGTGGGCCGTGTGATGGCCTTAGTCTTGAAATACCACTGTTTGAGACCAAGTATATGGGTACATCCAAGCATACGGTCCGTTCAAAGTCGTACGGTTCGTATGGCCTCCCGTATGGCTTCCAGAATGAAAATTTTCTAAGTATGAAATCACTATCTCAGAACTTTAGTGTGGAGTCGTTTTCTAAGGGAGGTGGTACGGGCAGTCTCACGACCCGTGTGGCCTTGTACGGCCCGTGTAGCCTTCCGTGAGGTTGATTTTGTTGGAAAAATTCTGAGTATGATTACCATTTCGGACCTTCGTCAAGTGAATAATTTTCTAAGTATTGGATCCTGGGCAAGTTATTGTTAACTCGTTTAATTAATGACGTTTTCGTAAATATGGTTTATTTTAAGGGTCTTTTGTGACTTCCTACGCTACCTAAAGACTTTCTAATGACCTATTCTTTATTCCTCTCATTCAAACTCATTCCTCACATTTTAAAAAAATTCTCTCAAGTGTCTCTCAAAGAACTCTAGTGGGAATTAAGCTTAAGGATCAAGGAAGGACTCTTTCTTCACCAAATTTCATCTTGAATCTTCTCTATTAGCTAAGGTATGTGGGATTGATTCTTGATCCCTTTCAACCAAGAAGACCCAAACTCTTTTCACTTGGATTTTATGAAATTTTGCTCACTTTGAATGTGGGTTTTGACTATTATTGATTATTAAATTCAATTAAAGTATGGGTTATGCTTATTTGATGATTTTAAGTTGATTTAAGCCATAATTTGTTGGATTACATTATTGTTATGAAGATTTGATTATGTATTGTCCCTTTAAAGCTTGATTTGAGCATAGGTAGTTTAAATTGTGATTTGAACATGGATTTTACTTATGGATTTACTTGAATTTTATATTGTATTGATGATTTAAGATTGAATCTACATTACCCATTGCTATTCACATATCATTCATGATATATGCATTCATGATCATTAGATTTTATGAAATTATCGGCAGGTTGAGCTCACATACGTTTTTATGAAAATGTTTTTGGTGAGTTAAGTTCACATATGTGGTTATGAAAAGAATGTAATCACATAAATGTCTATCGTTATTGGATCTATGAGCATATTGGGTGCTTGCACCATATTGTCATGTGCATAAGCTATTTCTATGCATGAGAAGCATTATATTGAACTATGATTTGGTTTTTTAGCCCATCTATGAATGATTATGAAGAATGTTTAGCTTTGAGCTTAAATATGCATTGAAATGATTTGAAATGGCTATTGCCTCTTTTGAAAGCATGTATATGTATAAGTATTCTCGTAGGATGTATTAACTCAGCACCGATGGATTAGGGGTGTCAGGACTATCCCCAAGGGTCTGCTCCCTTTCCTTGAACGATGTGCCAGCATAGGAATGGTAGCCATCACTAAAATGACCAAGTTGTTATAGATGGTTATTCATTTATTGATATGATATGATATTGGAAATCCTTTTGAAAAATGAATGGGTAGTAAGGAAGGTGTCCATCCACTTAAATGATTGGGTCGTAAGGTGTGATGTAGACTACCCTTGGCAAGTAATCTTCTCCTACCGAAGGGAGATCTTCATCGGACTAATTTATATAATAGCTTGCATGAGTTTGATTTGTCGATTATAGTCCATCCCCACTATCTATGAGCATTTGTGCATTTCATGCATCGTTGGTTTCATGGCATATCGTATACTACACCTCTTGCTATATATCTCTTTCTATAATATGTGCCTTTGTCATCTAATATTGAATGCAAGTTTGGTAAGTCATATGCATTGCATGCCTACATACTTAGTGCATTCAAATGTACTAACAAATACTTTTGCCTACATGATCTAACCATGTAGGGACCGAAGATTACATTTATCCACCATACGATGTCTTGCTTGGATCTTGAGATTCGCTTGTTGTGGTGAGTCCTATCTTCTAAGGACAAACCACCCTTCCTTTAGCTATGGTGCTTTATTTATGTTATTTACTTTGAGGGTGAGCCCAGGATATGTCTTGGCTCCCATGACTAGAGGCATTGTTGGACATCTTGTAAACTCCTTTATGATTATATGCTAAGTGTTGCGTTAGAGGTTATGCTTGCGGCTTTGGCTACCTATTGGTTATCATTATGTGAATTGGTTATGAGCTCTATAATATGGTTATATATATGATGTGAAAGATCCGAAGCTCTGAATTGCCCCCATAGAGCGAGTCATACTTACTCCTCCACCCCCCCCCCCCTCTTAGTATTTATGTGTTACGTGCTATGTGAATACATGTTTCTCCCATTTCCTATGACATCCCCATAGCGTGAGTTCTATTCTCTCGTCCCTTAGAACTTTGTGTTTACTATTCGTTCTGAACCGATGATACGAGTATGGATACTATGAGGCTTGTTTGGAGACTCTCAAATTCTATTTGCCATGCCACTCCTAGGCCCTTGGTCTGGATGATGATGGAGAGAGAGAAAGTAAAAACAATTGATGAAATAATGAAAGATGGAAAAATTAAAAAATATGAAATTTAAAAAAAGATGAAAGACTTTGCAAACTTTTTGAATACTCTTCATAGTTTTTAATATCTCTAATCAATTGCACTTTCAATTTAATTTTATTTGACCAAATCAATATCACCAATTATAATTTTAGACTTGAATAACACCTCCTCTCTCATTTTTCTCCAGTAAATGTCCGCGGTATAGATTGAAATTCATTTTTGCACCAATAGGAAAATGACGCACTGAAGAATAAGTGAAGTACACCATAAAACAATGAACACATAATTTAATACAACCTACTAAAATATAACTTTTTTCTAAAGTACGAGGATAAATATAACGGAAAATTATGTAATTAGGTAAATATTTATTATTAAATTAATTAATATAACTATAATTACAATTAATTATGATTCCTAGTTAATATATTATCCAGATGGCTATGGATGTCCAAGTCCCACTCTTTCAATTTGTATCCAATTATCATTTCCCTTGTTTTTACATTTTTTTCTTTTATACAAATTACCATTCTCTCTCATCTTACATCTTATAAATATTTCTCCTAAATTTACTCTATCATATCAATTTTTCAAATTTAAAAAATACTCATTCTCCCTCCTAATCATACTTTCCTAATTTCAGAAGTCAAAAAATAAATAAATTAAGCTTTGTACCAAGTTAAAATTAAAAAATATAAATTATGATGCTGATTTATCTCATCTTGGAAAAGTTGAAACAAGGATGAGCTTGGAAAAGAGAAATGAGAATTAGACAAAGAGAAATTTTGATAGTATATGAATATTTTAGCCACATCAGGTGAATCTTTCGTGAAAATGCTATACTACTTCTTTTTCATGTAGCTACTATTTGAGGACTCATTTTTTTTTTTTTTAAATGAGTTTGAAGTTGAGGCTTGCTTTTAATTTTAGCATCTCATTTTTATTTATATTCATCAAAATTGCTTGGCTAATCCACATGTGATTTTTTAGTTCATATTTATATATTATCAAAAAGTATATATTGTAGCTTCTAATTCTATAATTTCAATATTTGTGAATACTTTTGTGCATATTATATGTGTGGATGCCTTTGTATATATTTGATTTGTATATCTATCTATATATTTTTTAATCTTAATATGAAAGTTATAGTTCCTATTTGTATATTATCAATAAGTATACATTTAGCTCTTATTTGTATAATTTTAGCATTTACATATAAGTACTTGTGTTTTGTATATGTTATTTTATATATATTAATTTTGTAGCTCTTATTTTTGATATTTTAATTGTATATATATTTTTTCCTGGTATGTATTTGTATCTATAAATTTGATATTTTGTTGTACGACTCTATGGATTTGTTTGTACCCACATTTATTGCTATGAATGTAATTATATACAATTTATTAGTATATTTACATAATTTTTAACGTAGACGTGAATTCTTAGAATTCATATTTGTATATTGCCAGCAATTACACACTCTATAAATTATTTGTATAATTTTAATATTTGTATAATTTATCCATTTGTATGTTTCAATCAATTGTACACATATACGAGTATTTGTATAGCAAATCCTACTGTTGAATAATTGATATAACTTTACATGTTGATGATATTTATTTATGAAGTTGAATTTATCATCAAATGACTATGATAGATATTGCTATATATAGTTCAATAAGAATGAAAAAAACAATTTAAATAAAAAATATATAATTAGTCTTCATATATATAAATATTAAAATACATGTACAAATCATATATTTAATCAAGATACATCCACAAAGTATGTATTAACTATACGTATTATCATAACTCCAGGAACTAGTAATGCTAGAAAAGTTATTTTTAGTGATAACTCCTCTTTTGGGCCATGCATCCTCACTATAGGCCATAGGCTGAACTACTAGTATTCTAAAATGCTAATATATATCTCTCTACCAAAAAATAAAATAAAATTCTAACATTCAATTCATATAAATACAAAGCAAAAGTGTTTTTTAATATATGTACAAATTATATTATCAATCGATACATATTTAATAACTTTAGTAATCAATTGATACAAATACAAAACAAAATTAAAAGAGTTTTCAATACATATAAAATTATATAATTAATCGATACATATTCAATAACTACAATAATAAAAAATTCAAATAATTAATCTGTACAAATACAAGTCATATATAGTAAAAAATTCTAATCAAATATAATAACCTTAATATGTGAGGTTATTTTCTGTTTTAATAATTAAAATTACCGCTTATTTTATTAATTAAATTGAAAGATTAATTCTGTATAAAATATTAAAATTCACATAACTATATAATAATCAACTAAGAAATCTATATATATAATAGTCAACATGAATTTTTTTTTGTGATGAGATCTATTTTAGGTAAAGATCTCTAATTAAATTCAAAAATCATAATTTAAAGAATTTGTTTTTTCTATTCAAATTGTATAAACTATTGACTTTTAAATTCCATAGACAAATAGAAATGACTCTAATTGTTGTAACTATAATTACGAAATATAATTGTCTAAACTATAACTATCTTGACCTATTAAGTTTCATGTCTAAGCTATTTAAGAAAAATTCTATATAAAACTCTTGTTTTGCTGTTTGGGCCTATCTTTGTTTTAGTTTTGGATTCTCTGTATTAAATTTTGTTAATAAAAAGAGTCCTCAGCCAAAAATTAATCAAAAAGTATAATGTATCTTATGTTGTTTGAATTTTTTGCCCTTTATTAAAATATTTTATTTTAAATAAAATCATCTTTTCATTAATTTTCTTAATTTATTATTTTATGTTTTATTTATTTAATTTCAAGATTTATTTTTGAATTAGAATTTATTTATATTTAGAATTCACTCTTCTATATAAATAATTGTCCAGGTTATGAAGGAAAAAGAAAAAAATATTATTATTCTTTTTAGTATTTAAGACTTTGAAATTAACTAAAATTTTGATTATCAAATATTTGATTGATAAAAGTATGTAATATAGCAAATTTAAAAAGAAAAACAATAATTAAAATTATGTTGAAATATTAATTAAATTACTCCTTTTATATTTAGGAACCTTTTCTAAAATAAAATTTTAATCGATTAATTATTTAACTCCCAATTATTCAACTCCAAATTACTACTCTATGTATTCATAAATTATTAACATATCTTTATATAAAATAATTCAATTGATTTTCTCATCTTTGCCAGTTTATAATAGATTAAACTCTTGCATAAAATTAATAATATTTGTTTATATGAATATTGTATTTATTTTAAAAACAAGCGCTATTCATATATAATTTTTAAATTGACACGACATATACATGCAGAACCCATACACTAAATTACTTTTTTTTTTTTTAAATAATATGAAAGATTATAATAATTACAAAATAATAAGTAATACAACCGAAGAAAGCAAAGTATAACTTACTTACCCGTAAAAAGAATGACATCATAGGTAAACTCCTTAAAAGAATTTACAAATTCAATTATCATTTCCCACCATTTTTTGGATAAACATTTGCTATAGTAATTTATAAGTTAGTGATATTAAAATCATCATTATCTTCTCCAAAAGTTTTGGGATAGGAGATTAAAAAATAAAAAATCGAATTTTCACCAACAAGATGAAAATTGCATGTCATCAACCAATTAAACTATAAAAATTTCTTTATCCACATTATTTGGAAGAAAGAAATAAAGAGAAAAATAAGAATAAAAATAAAAACAACAATTTTGGTTCTTGTATATATTATTATTACTTTATTAGTATAATATTAGTTCTCGTCTCTGATGATCTTGCCAAAAAATATTTTGATCAGTGAGGACTCGAGGAGATTTGGCACTGAGAGCTGGAGATTTATTAGAAGTCATGGGTGGTGATAATTATGAAGGCCACATAGTGCTTTGATGATAATAATATAGATAGTGGCAAAGCTTAAAATTTTACTAAAGGATGTTACAATATAAGAAAAGTGAAATGCACGTTACAAATAAAGTGAGTCAACATTATATCATCATATATCATATATTATTAAAAGTAGAAAGATCCAAAGTGTAAAGTTGAATTGTCATTTTACTCAGACATCAAATTAAATCTTATATTTAGTTAAATAATAAATAATATTTTTAAAATTATTTTTGGATTAATAATTATTTATTAGAAAGATAATTAAAGGATCATCCATTCAAATAATAAGTCACGATGAATTGTTTAATCTACTAATTCATTCATCTGGGACAATGAAACGGTTCTTTGATATTATAATATATTATAATTGTGTAATGACCTTCTAGGTCATTTTTCGTGTACTGCACCTTTTTCTCTTTTTAGAGCATTCTTATGACGACTCAAGGTCATTTATGACTTGGAGGCACTGGTAGCTCAATCGCCTAGTCATTCGTTTGAATGTTGTACAATTTTTCGTATTTGAAGGCCTTTATAACTTGAAAGTTGATTTCGGACTAAAATACAGGTAAACAGCCTCGAAACAGAACTCAAATGGTTCAATCAGCTCTAAAATGGTCAAATTAGGGTAGAGGCATGGTCGGCTTGAGTACCGACGATTTCAGTGTGAGTTCAATCTATATTTAGCAGTTTAGCCTAAAAACTGGCCAAAAGTTGACCTTGATCAACATTATCATAAACCATGCCTAGATGAAAGTTCTACCACTACAATTAGCTCTAGAATATCGTGTTTGGTCCATAATGACCTTTTGTTCAGTTTTTAAGGCTTTAGACTCTTTGAGTCCCTCGTTGGAATTTGATTTAAAATGGCCTTGAGAGTGGGACCCACATACAGTTGTAACGACTTCATATGAAAATTTCAACCATGCCATTGAGTGCAAAATATTGAATGTGGTGGGGTAGCAATTCGTTTGTACGCATGAGATTCTGAATGAATCCCAAGTACCCATCAGAGACTTTAAAAAGGAATAATCTGCTGGTGCGATGGTGCACCGTATGTAGTGCACCTCCACCCTTATAAAAGACAACCATTCAGCTTGTATTTGAAATTTCTTATCGCAATTTCTTGAGCATTTGAACCTCAAATTGAGTGATCCAAGGGTCAAAACTGAAGGAGTTTTTGAGAAAATGCATTAGTAAGCTCAGAATGTGAATTGGAAGCTTCGTTTGAGGTGAGTTTTGCATTTCGACTGCTTTACCATGCCATTTTTGGAGTAAACTTTTGAAGTATTTTGGGAAGTGATTTCTTGGCTATTTTAGGTCTGATTTTTGTGATTCTTGTGGGCTATCATGAGTGGTTTTTCTAGCAGAACGTGTTGGCATATTTGAAATTCACATTTGAAGCTTTTTTGGAGGTACGAATGTGATTTAGTTGTTACCGTAGCTCATTTTTGAGTTCTATTTTTGGAAAATTTTGGAGGATAATTTATTTCTTATTTTAGGTCGGAATTGGGTGATTCAAGAGTCTAAACTATGGGATCATTTGTGGAGAGCATCATGGTATGGATGGTTGAAGTAGTGGGCCCTCGTTTTTGATAATTTTTGGTGAATAACTGCTGCCATATTAGTCATCTTGAGATAAAATTGGATTATTCTCGTTTGTTGACATTAAGGTGCTTTCGGTCTCCGAATTGCGTTCCATTTGGGATAAGCTCGGGATTAGTTTCAAAATTTTAGATGCGAATCCCACTTTTCTCGCTTTTTGACTCTGATATTGGTCCACCTTTTTTCTCATAAATTTATTATCATAATAATCATTATAGTATTGTGGCTCGATTTTTGACAGCTTGGCAGCGTTCGAAGGTTGCTCGAAAGAGAAAAGCTCTAGTGAAATAGGTTGGAGCACGCGTATTCGGCCTACAAGTAGGCTATGGCTTCCTTCTTTCACATTGAGTTTGGATATGTAAGTGTAGTTGGATTCGCGTGAGTACTGGAAGGGGAATCATTTGTATATGCCATGTGCGTTAGAATTCCTATATTAGTTGATATTTGGGTTGGCGGGTACTTGTATTGTATTTTTTTTTAGATCACCATACTTTGTTGATATTATGGCTGAGTTTGTGGCATATTGGTGTATGTTTGGCCTTAGTCTAGGCTTAGATAAGTGATGCTGTAGACCAACATTGCTTTTAGCGCTGGTAAACTAATTGCATCCGCTTAGTGTGACTCGAGAGGCGTAGGTTCCTATAGATTGGTATAGTAGACTTAAGTTTGTAAATTGAGTTTTAGATAGGCAGTAACATCATCAGAATCTAGATTATCCATAAGTCCCATTTTATATTACTGAAACACCTTTGTTGCATATCAGAATCCACTTAGCTTTAGAGATAATCATTAATTATACAGGAGTTCTGGGAGAGCCCATTAATGATCAGAGGTTTGCTTTTTCCCCCTCCCCCTGTTATCTATTACTTATCCTCCTATCAAGGAGTCAAAAAAATAGAGTTTAGATATTAATGACATCTATGAACAACACTTTCAGGGAATAGAGGTTTAGGCTACGATTGAGTTAGAGCATACTTGCACCTTCAAGAGTTAGACGTCCAGGCTACATTCACAGTTAGATGCCACTTGCACTTTCAAGGATTGGAGATTCTATATATATCCACAATTAGAGGCCACTTGTTCTTTCAGGGATTAGAGTACTGGGTTTCGTGCTACCCTCCGTTAGTGTTCGAGAATGCTTGCTCTCCAATAGCATTTTGAAACTCCTAGAGGTTTAACTTTCCTAGGTTACTATTTTTGTGTACTCAGTTCTACTTTAGCATTGTGCACGAGTGTATCTTCTAGGCTTATGGGGACTCAGTTGGCGTATAGGACTTAGGTTTGTTCACATTTTACACCCGCTTACAGATCATCACTGTTTCTTTTTGGCTTTATTGTGCTATATTCTAGCAACTCTGTTTAGATTTACTATTCTTACTAAGTCGGCCTATGATACCTACTAAGTGTCTTTTATCTAGTACTCTTACCACACTCTTCATCTGCTTCGTGATACAGGTCCAAGCATGAGCTGATGACATTGATTTTTCCAGCTGGTAGAAGTTATTTCTGGAGACTTGGGTGAGCATTTGCCGTTTTTGGATCATTTCGATCTTTATATGCACTTGTGGCCCATTTTTTTACTAGCATTTGGTGTTCTTGGATTATTTTGATCTCTATATGCACTTGTGGCCCATCTTTTACTTTCTGAGACTAGCCTTGTATTTGTATATATGTACATATTATTTTGGCCCAGTTAATGGATGTATCTTTTATTCTTGTAATTCTATACGTGTGACTTTCACGTTCTAGGAGAGATCCTTTTGCTGTATATATATATATATATTATCTGCGGTTGCTGGTTTCCCTGTTATTATTGTTAGTTTCCTTAAGTTGTGATTGTTGAATAGTTTTCTTCCCTCACACCCATTACCAGTAGTTTTAGGTCAATGGCTAGCTTACCTGCCGGTGGGATATGGCAGGTGATATAGGGTCAACCCTTGCGATCTAACCCACTTAGGCAACCTAACACCCTTAGACTCAACCCTCATTTTCCTCACTTTATCTAGTCCAACACAAAACAATGACTACAAATTTTAGAACATATGCACATATAGGAACAAGTCCTAACTTTGTATTTAAACACGTGCCACAAAGAAACACACAAAACATTAGCCTGCAACACACTGCCCCTGATTGGTCTGTCTGTGCCTTTAAATAGGCCACCATCCAATCATGTGCCTGCCAAATCAGTTGACATCCCCAACTAATAGGCCAACTTTAAAATTCAAATTACAAGTTTATCTAAACATGTTAACAAGTCCTAATGGCTAGAAACTTCCCAAAATCACCAATTGCCCACGCATGTACAACACACACGTGGGCAACCTTCAAATTTGGCGCCAACATGGTGCGTTGATGCCTAGATTCTCATGCTGCTCACATTCTTGTGTCATGCCCAGGCCCTACACATATGCCTTTGCCATGGCACAAGTCCTGCCCTGCACAACTTTCCATTGTGGTCTAGTTTCATGAATCATTGCCTTTGTCCAACACTTAGACTCAAACTTGTATAACCAAGACCATGCTATGTCATATCCTTTCCTTGCCTTAGCTTGCCTAGCCTTGTCATGCCTTAGCCACGTCTTGCCTTGCAAGACTTGGCCACACTAATTCCAAGGTCTTCCTCACATAAATTTAACCTTGACAGAAGTCATAGGTCCTTGGCTAGGCTAATCAGGTAAATTCCTAGCCAAGCCTGAGACACTCAAATCATCAAGCTGAGGGTCTGACAAACTTTCCTTACCCAATGATCTCATCGTCCTCGATGAGGCAGAATCAAGGTATGCTTAAATCTAGTCCTCAAACTGCTACAATGATGTTCCTTTCTCCCACATTGCATCACATGCCCGCTTGCCTTTCCAATGAATCAGAAACTCTGCTGTCTATTCTCCTTGTGGTATCCCAAAGTCCTATGGTCCAGAATCTTCTAAATTTGATCTTCAAACTGTGCCTGCACAACAGGAGGCACCTTGATACCATTTGATACCTTGGGTATACCTAATGTATAAATAAAATATTATTAAAATCTCACAATTTACTAATATTACGATTCTTTTTGCATCTCTTTGATTATAAACATGAAAACTGATGCTTATGATATATGAATGATTGTGGCTCATATGATTTTTGGGTCCCGAATTGTGTCCCATTTTGGGACACAAGCTCAAGGAGCAGGTTCAGACCTAAATTTGGGGTCAATTTTAGAAATTTTGATGCAGGTCCCATATTTTCCCATTCTAGGCTCCAAAATTGGTTTATCTTCATTTCTTTCAAATTTTGTGTCTAAATAACTGGCGTGACATTGTGAATCTATTTTTCACAGTGTGAGAACATTTAGAGGTCGTTCGGAGAGGAAAAGCTCAAGCGAAGTAAGGTAGAGAATGCGTGATTGGCCTATAGGTAGGCTATGGTTTCCCTTTCATCAGATTGAGCTGAGTTGTATATAATCATGCTGAATTAGTTAAAATTTCAATAGGGTATCTTATTTACATGCCTTAGGTGTTCTGAAACCATGATTTAGCCTTTTATCAATATTAATAGGTAACTGTAAGCATGTGGATCTCTCTATTAGTTGTTTGAAATACTTGTGGTATCTATTCTTGTATATTGGTATTGTGAAGCATGTTGGTCTTGGTATAGGATGAAAGACATTTGCTTTAGATGCCCTGATGCATTTTCGATCGGCTTAGATCCTGTAGAACGACATGTTGACTAGGATCTGATAGTTGAGCCTTAGTTAGGCAGTAACTTTCTTGAATAAACAACCTATCATCCTACCTAAGTTTGATAGCTTTGAATTTTGTTGGTAAGGCTAGGCCCCGTTTCACTTAGAATATGATTTTGATTGATAATTTGGTGGTTATATCGACTCTGTTCATTAAGGAAGGCGATCTTTGGTATATAAACATACAGATTGATAAGAGGAAAGTTTGGAACCTTTAACTAGTTTCAAGTGAGCATTCTGACCATTGGATAGTCCTGGTCTTGACCTTCTTATGAACTGGGCGAACACTTTAGTCATTGGATAGTCCCCGCCTCGACCCTTCTTATGCTATTCCAGTGAGAATTCTAGGTATTAGATAGTCTCAGCCTTGACCACTTACTAACTGAGCGGGCATTTTGAGTATTAGATAGTCCCGGCCTAAACCCCGCTTATATTATTCAGGCAAGCATTTTGGGTATTGGATAGTCTTGGCCTCGACCTCTATTTAATTGGGCAAGCATTTTAGGTATAGGATAGTCCCAGCCTCGACCCCTCTTATACTATTTAGGCAAGCATTCTAGATATTGGGCAATCCCAGCCTCAACCTCCCTTATTAATCGAGTGAGCATTTTAGGTATTGGACATCCCGACCTCGGTACCTATGTCATATGCATTCTTTTCACCCATAGGCACTTTTGGTTTAGGGCTAGTGTGGTTCCTTAGATTTCAATATATTAGATTCTTTACTTTTCTAGTTTTCATAGTTATAGATCTTCTTTGTCCTGGTTGGGCTCACGCAAGGCCGGTCATGTGTAGATAGCATAGCAATTTAGTTAGAATTCTCCTACTGGTGTGACAATTAGTTTTCCTTACCTTTGATATCCTACTTGACTCTTACTTAGGTTTATTTTCTTTTTTCATATTGTGGTTACCTTCTCTGCTCAGTCGGCCTATGCTGCCTACTAGGTACCTATTATTCTGATACTCATACTACACTCTACATCTATTTTTATGATGCAGGTCCAAGTATTAGTTATCAACGCTGATTGATCGAGCCTATTGTAGACTATATTAGAGACTAGGGTGAGCATTCGACATTTTTGGATCATTTTTATCTCCTTCTGCTGGGTGGCCCATCTTTTTGCATATTTTGTGACTAGCCAGATCTTATATATATTTTGGTCCACTTTTGTGACTTGTAGTCTTTCTTTTGTTTTAAGTAGCTCTGTACTAGTGACTTCCAGATTTCATGATGGATCTTTGTATATATTTAGTTCAAATTTTGTTCTTTTTCTAATCTATATTTTCTTATGCATGTTAGATTCTATTAGGTTTCCCCTTATACCCATTACTTATAGTTCTGCATTACAGGTTAGCTTACCTATCAATGGGTTATGATAGGTGCCATCATGACTCAAGAAAGTTGTGCTGTGACAAGTTGGTATTAGAGCCACATGTTCATTGGTCTCACTTGTATAGAGCTAACATTTTGCAGAATCGTGTGAATCGCTGTAGAGACATTTGTGGCCTATCATTAGGAAGTTATAGGATGTTACTAGGAAACATTTTTCTGTGTTATTTTACTTCATGCAATGTGTGTTTTGTCAGTTTTGTGAATTCTCATTGGTTTATTCTCTTTCATAGGTTATGGCCCTCAGAGGCTGATCGTGGGGTATAGCAATAACACCAAACAAGGATACAACTTCAAAGCACATTGAGAGGCATCAAGATTCCTTTATCACTCTATATTTAGAGAGGGAACCATAGGCACAACTCCCAACTAAACTAGATATGACTCCATCCGTGTAGATGACTCTCATTCAACTTCTTACTGCACTAGGTAGTGTATAGCAAGCCCCATATCCCCATTATTTTTTACGTATGAAGTAGCATGGCACCTTTTGGAATAGCTGGTTGGTGTTCCCAACATGCCAACACAATAGGATCAATTTGCCCCACTAGTTCCTAAGGATCAACCCTCCACCTCTTGCACACCAGTCAGCTGTTCCAAAAGGTGCCATGTTACTTCATAAGTAAAAAATAATGGGGATATTTCAAAGATTATCACCCCCACCATTTTTTGGAGCCACCGAAATGGATGTTATGGAGTTTTTGACTACCTGTCTTGAGTTACTTTAGTCCTTAGGACTTGTGGATTCTAGTGGAGCTGACTCCACCACCCACTAGTTTCGTAGGCCAGCTAGGTACTGCTAGCTCTCCAACTTACAAATCCAACTAGCTGGATCATCCCCACTATAATGGGTAGAGTTTTAAGAGGTTTTCCTAACTAGATATATTCCTTAGAGTGTCAGGGATCACCTTCAAGAGCAACTTGTGAGGCTAGAGCAAGGTACTCTGATGGTCTTGGAGTATGAGGCTAGGTTTCACCAACTTTCTCGATATACCACCATAATGTTGGCCACCGATTAGGAGAGGGTTTGAAGCTTTATGTGTGCGCTGAGATTTTAGCTGAGGGTGGATACAGAGCAACTAGTCTCCGTGGGTTGCTCATTTCTATATATGGCCGATCATGCCTACCATCAAGCACATTCATAGCGAGGCCAAAGAGGGCAGTGATAAGAGAGCTAAGTATTGTGTTAACTACAATGGCTCCCAGACTAAAGCTAGAGATAGCAATGATAAATCTCACCAGAGGTTCCCTCAGGGTAGATATTGATGTCACCCAAGTTACACCTCATTTTTGAAGACTAAAGTAGTCATTGTCGAGATATATAACCTAACCGAGAAGAATTTAAAGCAATTCAGGTGGATTTACTAACTTATCTCCCAAAATAGGGGTTTGTAACTGATCTTAGGCGTATTTATACGCCAAAATTTCCTATGCATAGAGCTTAGTCATAGGATAAATCCATATAGTTTAGGCGTTTTTAGTGTGATTCAACGTATTTTGCTGATATTGGGTCAAGTGCGCTTGTTGGTTGTGCTTTTGTATGTTTTTGAACAGATTATGCAAGCCCGGATTCACATCCAGAGTTTGAGGAAGAACACATTGCAGAGCTAAGTGAAGAAATTAGTCAGCTCAGCAGAAGTGTATTAGTGCGCATTGCGGACCTGTGGAAGAAGCTGTAAAAGTGAAATCTTGGAGAAAAAGGCGCGAAGCAGGAAAATGGATAAAGTTTGCGTCGCGGAGTTGTACAAGAAATTGATAATTTGACCCAGTTAGCATTAAATGCAGAAATAAATCAAAAAGAGCCCAGTCCGCATCGCAGACTTTGAAGATGCTAGGGCAAAAGTGAGATACATGAGTTTTTAGGTTATATTCAGTTTAGAACATTAATTTGATATTTGGTTTTACCAGGAACAAGAAGAGACGACTGAGAGCTCTATCCTAGGGTTACTTTGGTTCGTTTTTACCTTTGATTTTCTATTATTGACTGTTGGTTAGCTTTTTATTGATTTGTAAGACAATTATGAGTGGCTAATCTTCCTATATTCTGGGATTGTAGCCACGTACAATGTTCTAGTTCCTGATTCTTGCAATTTATGAATGGGTTTCCACTAAATTAGTCCTATGTTTCTTTTATTTATACTTCATAGTCTAGCCAACCATGGGGGTAAATTAGTTGTTCATTCTAGATTCGAGAGATGTTGGAATGAATAGAACAAATTGATATAGGGAGCTTGATAAACTAGGAAACTAGGTTGATTCATGTATGAGAGACTCGTGACAACTATCCATACACCTATATTGATCCAAATATAGGAAGATAATATTAAAGCATTCTCATTGATCATGTCTATCCCTGCTCTACGATGTAGTTAGGCTATCAAAGAGGGCAGGCCAGTAGAGGCATTAGGTATTTTCAACCCTGTGAATCAATAATTAGGAAACCCAGATATAAGTGCAAGTATTGAATGTAGAATGTGTGTCAAAATGATTACAATCTCAGAATCATACTTAAATTGATATTTGCCTACAAACCAGTTAACAACAACAGTTATAATTAGTTATTTTAGTTTCAACTCAACCATTTCATCATTTCCTACGGGAACACTCTTATTGTAACAACTTTAGATTGGTAATTGAAATCTAGTTTAAGTCCCTTGGATTTGATATCCAGCTTCTAATAAGGGACACTATATTACTTGTTCAGACTACGTACACTTGCGTGTGCTAGGGAAGCAATAAGTTTTTGACGCCGTTGCTGGGGATTTAAATTTAAAAGTTAGTTAATTTTCTAAGGTGTTTTGTTTTTTTGTGTTCACTGCGCTTGATCTTAGTTATGCTTTTTTGCAGGTGTTCAGTTTGTTACACTGGAGGAACTAGAGTCTTTCTTTCACCAAAAAGAAAAGTAGGGCAGGTCTCTTGTACCCCATTCCACCGATTTAAGTCATTGAACAAGAAGACCATAAGGACAATAAAGAAGAGGTCAAACCTGTTAGAGAAGATATAGCTGGACAGAATCCTACATCAACAACACGGCTAGACCAGTCAGGGATGTGGCAATCCTATGCACTACTAACATGACTAGTTTTTTTTCAGAAACTAGAGCCCGGTGGTCATTGTGATTTCAAACAGAACATGGTTCAGTTGTTACACTCCACCGGGTAGTTAACTGGGTTGCCATCTGAGGACCCTCAGGTTCATCTTCAAAATTTCTTGGAAATTGCTGATACTTTCATCCCTATAGGGGTAAATAGAAACTACCTGAGGATAACCTTGTTTCCCTTTTCACTACTAGAAAAAGCTAAAAGGTGGACACAAATTGAGCCACCCAACTCAATCACTTCATGGGATGAGTTGGCCAGAAAGTTCCTAACAAGATTATTTTCATCCGGAAAGGCAGCCAAGCTTAGGTGTGATATTTTGAGTTTTAGACACAAGCCTGGATAAAATTTATACTAAGCATGGGACTGGTTTAAAACTCTCCTCATTAACTGTCCTCATATTGTCAAGCTAATGAGGTGTTGGTCCATACCTTTATTGAGGGTTTGGAATCCAATATCAAGATTCTTCTTGATTCTGCTGTAGGTGGACAGGCTCTTGAGAAGACATATGATGAGTTGTGTGCTCTTTTGCATCACATTGCACAAGGAAATCCTAAGCGGAATGGAGGATCTAGTAGAACAGTAGTTCAGAAGCAGGCAGGCATGTTGGAGATAGATGCAATGACTGCCTTGCAAGCCCAAGTGTCAGCAATGCAGAGCATTCTTTCAATGCACTTCAACAACTTGTCTTTGGGCCAACAACAAACTTCAATAAATATGGTCTAACATCAGCAAAATAGTTGGTACGATGTGCGTGAGGAGGAGACCATACTACAAAATTTTGTGGAGCAAATATAGAGGTTGTGAACTTTATGGGCAATGCCACCAGAGGTGGGCACCAAGGTTTTGGGAACGGTTATAACCCAAACTGGAGAATCCACCCAAACTTCTCTTAGGGTGGAAATCACCAGAGTCAAGGGTATCCTTAGCATAGTTTACGAGGTGGAAATTCATTCTACAATCAGCAGATGCAACAACCCACAAAGCAAGCTAATTTAGACAACATGAGTGATAGTGAGGTGCTGAGACAAATCCTGGCAAATTAGCAGAGGCAGGATAATGAATCCTGGCATATCAGCAAATCAATAAAGCCAGAAGAATCTCAAAAAGTAGTTTTTGCAATTGGCAAGCACAATGAATGTTAGACCTCAAGGTGGCTTGCTAGGGAACATAGACCACAACCCAAAGTAGGTGAATGTTGTTAGCACTAGAAGTGGAAGACCATTGATAGAATTGGTCCCAAGGCATAGAGATGGGACTGACACAAATGTTGATAAAGTTATAGAGTCTAGCAATCCCAGCCTGCCTAATGATATAGCGGCCCTAACACCCAATCCTCCGCCTCTTTTTCCTCAAAAGTTGGAAAGGAAGAAAGAGGATGAGTGCTTCTAGAAGTTCATCGGGCTTTTGAAACAGGTACAAATTAACTTACCCCTTATTGATGTTTTGCAGGGGATCCCGAAGTACGAGAAGTATGTGAAAGACATTATAGCCAACAAGAACAGGTTGGCCAAGTTTGAAATTGTAGAACTCATTGAAGAGTGTAGCTCCAAGATCCTAAACAAAGCTAAGTTTCCAAACAAGACGAAGGATCCCAGGAGATTCTCTGTGCAAGTGGAAATTTTGAACTGTTTGAATGCTAGGGAGCTATGCGATCTAGGTGCGAGTATCAATTTATGCCCAGTTCTATGTTCATGATGTTGGGGCATGGAAATCCTAAGCCCACCACAATCTTGTTACAACTGGCAGATCGTTCAGTGGCAAGGCCGGATGGTATTATAGAGGTCGTCTTAGTCGAAGTGGGATCTCTCATTTTCCCCAAGAGACTTTGCCATCTTAGACTTTGAGCTTGATCCAAAGGTTCCATTCATTTTGGGATGCACATTCCTAGTGACAGGAGGGGCTTTAATAGATGTTGCAGTAGCGCGACCTACCATGCGAGCCCATGATATGGTGGAAGTCTTCGATGTATACAAAGATTTGAAGTTGCCTGCTGTATATGAGGACTTGGAAGCCATCACACTGTTAGATATAGAGGCTGCTATTAGCCAAGTTGAGATCAAGGATCCTTTAGCCAAGGTGGTATTAAACTAAGGGCTAGTGGATGGCCTTGAAGAAAGAGAAGTTGAGAGGTGTTGAATGACCATAATGTCAGCATGCTAAAGAAAGTGGCTGAGCCCCTAAACAGGGTATTGGGTCCTCCACTCAAACCTTCAGTCAAAGAAGCTCCTCAGCTAGAGTTGAAGCCATTGCCATCACATCTCAAGTTTGTTTTTCTTGGTGAAAATAACACTTTACCTGTAATCTTGTCTACTTCATTGATTACAACCAAGGTAGAAGCAGTTGTGGCTATTTTGAAAAGAAAGAAATGAGCAATAGGTTGGTAAATGTAAGACATTCATGGCTATAGCCCAGCCTTATGCATGCATAGAATCTTTACAGAGGAGGATCACAGGCCAGTAGCCCAGCCGCAACGAAGGTTGAATCCAATCATGAAAGAAGTGGTGAAGAAAGAGGTGATAAAGTTGTTGGATGTGGGTATCTTTACAATCTCAAATTGCAAGTAGGCAAGCCCGGTACAATATGCCCCCAAGAAAGGGAGGATGGCAGTTGTTACAAACGATAAGAATGAGCTTATCCTAACTACGACTGTGATAGGGTGACGTACATGCATAGACTACAGGAAGCTGAATGATGCCACTAGAAAAGACCATTATCCAGTCCCTTTCATTGATCAACTGCTAGATAGGCTAGCAGAACAGGAGTACTGCTGTTTCTTGGATGGGCACTCAGGGTATAATCAGATATTAATAGCCCCTGAGGATCAAGAGAAGACCACATTCCCCTGTCCTTATGGTACATATGCATTCAGGTGCATGCCCTTTGGTCTATGCAATGAACCTTCCATATTTCAAAAGTGCCTGATTTCCATATTCCATGACATAGTAGAGGATTTTGTGGAGGTCTTCATGGATGATTTCTTGGTCTTTGGGGAGTCATTCGAGGTATGTCTGTAAAATCTGGACAGGGTTCTAGTTCATTGTGAGGAGACTAACCTTATCCTAAACTAGGAAAAATGCCATTTCCTAGTAAAAGAAGGGATAGTCTTAGGGCATAAGGTGTCCAAGCACGATTTGGAGGTGGATAGAGCAAAGGTCGAGGTGATTGAAAAGATACTTCCACCTGTGTAAATTAAAGGACTTCGCAGTTTTCTTGGGCATGCAGGGTTCTACCGTAGATTCATCAAGAAATTCTCCAAAATTTCAAAACCACTCTACGCCCTACTGGAGAAAGAGGTATAGTTTAACTTTGATGCTATATGTTTGCAGGCTTTTGAGATAGAAGAAGAAGCTGATGGAAGCCCTCATCCTAAAAGCTACAAATTGGGAGTTTTTTTTTTTGAATAAATGTGTGATGCTAGTGACATTGCTATAGGAGTGGTACTGGGTCAACACAAGGATAAAGTGTTCCACGACATACTAGGCCGGTGTGACCCTACACCCTGCACAATCCAACTACACCATCACTGAGAAAGAGATACTAGCATTGGTATATGCTTAGGTCATAATGTTCACTGATCTTTCAGCTCTGAAGAGTTGTTCAGCAAGAAAGATGCCAAACCCATATTGATCAGATGGATATTCCTATAGGAGTTTGACATTAAGATCACGGACCAAAAAGGGTGTGAGAATCAGATTGCCGACCACTTGTCTCGATTGGAGAATGATAATCGAATGATGCTCACATAGGTGAGCAAAATCAGATCAAGGAGAAATTCCTTGATGAGCAACTCTTGGCACTAGAAGTAGAGGAGTTGCCATGGTATGCTGACATTGTCAAATACTTGTTAAGTGGGGTTTTCCCCCTAGATGCTAACTATCAACAAAGGAAGCGATTGGCTCATGATGCGAAGGCTTATATTTGGGATGAGCCATATCTATTCAAGCAAGGTGTTGACAAAATGGTTAGAAGGTGTATCTAGAGGTAGAAATGCGCCGACTACTTGAGAGATATAATGCTTTCCCTTATTGGGGCTATCATGGAGGAGAACGAAAAACCAATAAGGTGTTGCAGTTGGGATTCTTTTGTCCAACTCTCTTAAAGGATGTTGTACAGTTTGAGAGAATATGATGTATGTCAAATAAAAGCACCATCTTCAGTGGCATGAGATGCCCCTGAACAACCTTTTAGAGGTGAAGATTTTTGATGTGTGGGAGATGGACTTCATGGGTCCATTCCCCCCATCTTTTGGCAATCATTACATCTTGGTCGCAGTTGATTATGTGTCCAAGTGTGTTGAAGCAATAGCTCTGCCCACTAATGACTCTATGGTAGTGAGGAAGTTTCTTAAAAAGCAGATCTTTACAAGGTTTGGGACTCCAAGAGCCATCATAAGTGATGGAGGTGTGCATTTCATCAACCAGACGGTGAAGAATCTGTTAGCTAAGTATGGGGTGCGACATAAGGTAGCCAGAGCGTATCATTCACAAACAAGTGGCTAGCTAGAGGTGTCAAGTCAAGAAGTTCAGCATATACTGTAGAAGACTGTAAATGATACAAGAAATTAATAGGCCATTAGGCTAGATAAGGACTTGTGGGACTATAGGACAACATATAAAACCCCAATCGGCATATCTCCGTACAAAATGGTATATGGGAAGGCATGCCACCTCCTTGTCGAGCTTGAACACCATGCATATTGGGCTATCAAAATGCTCAATCTCGATCCAGAGATCACAGAGCACAAGAGATTGGAGTGGGTTGTATACAATAGTGAATGAGATGCCACACGGTGTAGTCGAACTGCGTGATGGGGCCACAAACCAAGCTTTATGGTTAATGAAAAACATGTCAAACACTATTACGGTGTTAACATAAATCATGTTTAGGAGGCCATTGACTTGGCTAGTGATGAGTAAGCAACTATTAAGTCATGTCGCAACGGTAAATCAGGTACTGCACAGGAGGCAACCCGTGGTGAGGTAACCATAATTTCCTTAGTTTTCTATTTATTTTTATTTAAAAAAACCCATATGAAATTTTATTTTGCCACAAAGTGTTGGTCCGTGACAGGTCCACGTCGCGAACCTTGACTAACAGAAGGCAAATTTTTGTTGACTTTAATTCCCATCAATCCGTTAGGTAATTTTAGAATTATTTTTGGCCGGATTAACCTTTTTCATTATTTTGTAGCATAAACAGGTGTTCGGGGAATTTTATGGTGTCCGGTGCTCAAAAAAATAAAATTTTTTGGACCCTAAAAATTTTCTAAACCAAGAAGCTTTGCGTTTGGTCCACGACGTAGACCTGGCACAGAGAAGAGTTACAGCTTATCCAAGCCTAGACATGTAAAATAAAAAAAAGAGAAGTACAAGTTCGTGATAGGTCCGCGTCATGGACCTATTGCGGACATATACAGTTTTGGGAGGTTTTTTTATCCTGACCTGGCCCACCACCCCCTTTACCCCTCCCCCCCATGAATTTTGCATTGTTTTATGCATCCCTCACCTTGAAAAACCTCTCTGTCTCAACTATCTCATTTTTCACCCTAAAACATCCAATTTCAAACAAATCCGCGTCGCTCTTCATGTCCCCCAAGGTTTTTCATTGTTTCCTCTTGCAATCTTCACTTAAGATATGTGGTCTCCACTCCCTTCTCTTTAATATTTCTTGGATATCTTTAATTTTGGGTGCCATGAGTTTAAATACTTGTTATGGCTTGTTCTTTATGGTCATTGATGTATGATTTGTGTTGGGTGTTGTATTTGTGTGCTTAATTTTATGGATGGGGTTGATTTTGTGCTTCATGTGTATGGGTCCCCACCCTTGGTCGTAATTGGTGGTGAAATTGGGAAAAATTTAGGGATTTTATGTGTTTGTGCCCAATTTGTTTAAATCTTTGTGTATTCATGATGGGTTGTGTAAAGTCTAAGTGCGGGGTACGTTGTCAAGTTGTAGTACCATACTATTGTCCCATATTGTTAGAAAGATGTTTATAATTAACTTGTTTGATATGACTACTTCATTGTTAAAAGCATATGAATTGTTATTGTTGAGGGGTGTTAATGGTGCTTGAAATTAAATGTGGGGTGTATGTGTGATTGGCCATATTATTGGGGTATTTTAATCTACTTATTGGCAATTACCCGGAGTAAAATGGGAAGTCTGAGTGCTGTCTCACCTTGTGGTTTGAACTAAGTGTGGGATCGGGTGCCGACTTGCTCCTTGTGTGGGCCTATGTATTGTACATGCATTGATGATGTTCTATTGTTGTTGGAGGAAAACCATGGCCTCTAGAACTCGCAGAACTAGACAAGCAAGAGCATGCAACAACAGAACTGGGCAAGTAGGATTCTCTAGAAGCAGGAGATGTGTATGGGATATCCCTGAAGTGCCAAAAGCCCCAGATCCTCCCAGGGGACAATGACCCCAATATGGGCTTAATGCTGTTTTGGGAAAGCAATTGCTGGTACAGGGCACATGATGAGACAAAATACTTCCCCGACATGCCCATTGACACATACATATTGGATAAGGACTATCCGGGTATCTACCAAAGGTGAATGGACTACTACATAACTTTCTTCTTTGAAGAGGTCCTTCCTTGAAACCTTAGTATGGCTTGGGAGTTCTATGTAAACATGAAGAATGAGGCAAGCTCCCAGATTGTCACAATTCGGGGGATTGAGATTAATATCACCCAGTTGCTATCAATGGAATCCTGGGCACTATGGATGTCTCTACCACCCCTTTTACTAAGCTGCAGATCTGCCCACCTTTTAGGGCCATTTTCCACACATTGGCTGGGTGACCTCCACAACTAAGTGGATTCGCCATGGATACAAAAGGTATCGCCAGTCCTTCCTTTTTTCTAATTTGAATAGGGAGGCTAGGATTGGGATCAAAATCATTATGCATTCATTCTTCCATAGGTAACATTACACTGAAATCACACGGGACCAGGTGCGCTTGGCTTATGGTTTGATGACGGGGTGGAGTTGAATTTTGGGGATATCTTCAAACTTCTGTGAGAAAGTCTAGGGTTCATCGTGGATGCAGGTATGCCTTTGGTTGTTTGATTACTGAATTATGTAGGCATGTAGGTGTCCCTAAGGAGTCCCTTGACTACTTTCCATGGATAGAGGCCCCTCATTGTAATGGGACTAAGATCAAGGGGCCTGATGTTTCATCGAGGCCTATGCTCACCATACTAAGAGGGCAGACAGAGACGAGCTTATCATGGGTCTGATATACAGGATAGAGATGCTGCGCCATAGGACATGTGGTAGACCTTCCACTCACTAGGATCTTAATGAGATCGAGGCGTGGTACCCACTAAATGCCGAAGCTAATGTAGTGGTGGGTATCAACTCTTGGTTCTTTGAGCCTGTGGAGGATGATATGCCTACAGACCCCGAGGATGTAAGGGAGGCCTTAGATGTGGATGAGGACGAGATCGAGATGGATGAGCTGCCAGTCAATGTGGGGGTTGAACCATTCTGCTAGCTGTGATAGACAATGATTGAGCCCATACTTCCATCCTAAAGGTCACATATGCTAAGCATTGATAGCAGTGCTTATTTTAAGTGTGGGGTAGGAGTATCTCTATGTTTATTCTTTCTGTTCTTTTAATTCGGCCATGTGTAAAGACTATGCTTTGTTTTCTATTTGTTGCCATGTTTGCTTATGTTTGGACATCATTTTACTTTGCTTGTGTCTGTAACTAAATGTTGAATGTTCTTAGTATGTTTGAATATTCCTAGTTTTATGAATGTGCATGTTATTATTTTAGTTATATTCTTTGTGTGGTATGGTATGTGAATGTTTAGGGAGTTTTCATTGTTGAGTGACAGGGCCCTAATGATGGATTGATGATGACTATCCTAAAGGTATTCGTCAATGTGAGTTTTATGTAGAGTTTTTGTAGAAGTATAAGGGGCATTTTGCATAGTGTGTTTGAATCAGGGATACTGAATCAACTGAACTCTGAGTAGCTCATGTTTAAACCTTGAACGTCATGAATAATAAATGCTTAATTATGAATTCTTGAGAATGATGTGATGGTAATTCTAGTGTTAGCCTTGTGATGAAAGTTTTCCATGAGAAAGTGAGTGAATTTGTTGGTCTATGTTGCGGTAGCTTCTAGCACTTGCCCGGTATGTGGACCAATCTAGGTAGGAATAGGACTTAAAGAAAAGGATCTAGGCGTTTCTTTGGTAGACTAATTTTTGAATCACCTTTTAACCAACCTAAACTAATATCTCTAGTTAGCCGTATTGAGCCATAGCTTTTTCTTTGGATAGCCACATCCTAAGCATAACCTTTTTTTTGTTCTTAATCAATGTTTTGATCCTAAATCCTAAGTGCTATAGCAGAATAAGACAAAGAGAGGAAGCTTGAATAGGACACCTGAAGGACAAGTTATGATAGAAAAAATAAAATAAAAATTAGAAAATTATTGACCCTTAAATAGTGAGGGTTGACGACATGTCTGCGTTGCAGATTCATCGCGGAGAGGGTTTTCCACCTAAAAAAGCAAGCAAAGAAAAGCAAAAATAGTGTGTTATATTTTCTTGTATGTACAATAAGGGGTGTCAAGTAAGGAGGAAAAAAGGTGAAAAAGAAGAAAAAAAAAGTAGTGTAAACTATAAGCACTTGTGAATTAAGCCATGACAGACATACCTATGAATATTCCCCCTGCATTTAGCCTACATTACGGCCAAGAAAAAGACCTATGTGATCCTTTGAGTTAGATACCAACTATATTAAGGTTACAGATTAAGGGGAATCCTAGACGAATTAGAAGCAACATGAGACATCTTTTGGGAGATTGAGAGATGATTTTGTACCCATTTCTAATCTCAGCTGGGTTGTTTTGGTATGCACATGGGTAATTCTTCTCGTGAGGGCATATGATGTCCAAAGGTGATAACTAGAGTAGCTATTCATAGAAATTCTGCATGAGTCCGCATTGTATCATAAGTGCAAGGTGTGATATGACGCTGCTAAGGGTGTTGTGAAATGTTTGACCTGGCTCAGACAACTCACTTGTGGGATGTACCTTTTACATGCTATCTAGAATTCACATGCACGTGTCTTGATGTTTTTGAGGACGGACAAGGATCTAAGTGTGAGGTGGTGATATTAAATGTATTTATACGCCAAATTAGATAAAATTTCCCATGCATAGAGCTTAGTCAGAGGATAAATCCATTGAGTTTAGGTGTTTTTAGTGTAATTCAGTGTATTTTGCTAATCTTGGGTCAAGTACGCTTGTTGGTCATGTTTTTGCAGGTTTTTAAACAGATTATGCAAGCCCATATTCACATTTGGAGTTTGAGGAAGAACAAAATTGTAGAACTAAGTGAAGAAATCAGTCAACTCAAAGAAAGTACATTAATGCGCGTCATAGACCTTGGAAGAAGCTGTGCAAGCTGAAATTCTAGAAAAAAAGGAGCGAAGCAGGAAAATGGCTAAAGTTCGGATCGTGGACTTATACAAGAAATTGAGAATTTGACCCAGCCAACATTAAATGCAGAAATACATTAAAGCAGCCCAGTCTGTGCCGCTGACTTATAAGATGCAAGGGCAAAAGCGAGATACGAGATTTTTTAAATTATATTCAGTTTAAAAAATTAATTTAATATCTGGCTTTTACGAGGAACAAGAAGAGACGTCTGAGAACTCCATTCTAGGATTACTTTGGTTTTTTTTTTACCTTTGATTTTCCATTATTGAATGTTGATTAGCTTTTTATTGATTTTTAAGACAATTATGAGTGGCTAATCTTCCCATATTTTGGATTTTAGCCATAGACAATGTTCTAGTTCTTAATTATAATATTGACCACCATTAAAAATCATTCAAACCAAAGAGAACTAATTAAAGATGCATGCACACTTTCCAAGAATTATGAATTATCCAACTTTACCTTATTAGTTCTTCATGGTTCCCACAATCCTAGTTATGGATTTAGCTACTCATTATCAGTGAAGATGCAAGAATCATGAATTTGAATAACATAATTGAGCACTTACACAATAGAATTAAGAATAAGAAATCCAAACTCTTCACCAAGAATCACAAGATTGAATTAAAAGCACAAAATAATATTTCACAACTTTTCTCTTAAGTGTTCTACTATTCTCTAAGGTTCTCTACGAAAAATAACCTAAAAAAACATATTTATAGTGTTTAAAATACAAAACCAAAATAAATTAGGAGAATTGGATTAGCAGGCTCTACGGATACTTCTACGGATCGTATAATGTTTTACAGCCCGTAGATGGGGCTTCCTGGATTCTTTCTTCAAGTCTAGGGACAACTTCTACAAGACCTACCTACAAGTAGTATAACGTCCTATGGCCCGCTAGGGGTTTCATCTGATGACATTTTAGCAACTCCTCACTTTCTGATCTCAGGGCATGATACCAAGTCTACGACTCATAGAATCTTTTATGGCTCGTCTTCTTGTTCATAGACTCAACTTCAGAAAATCATCATTCATGGGAATTTTGTATCAAACCAACTCTATGGCCCATAAAATTTTTCAAAACTCGTAAAGGGTATCATAAAACCTCAACTTCTGTAATATCTGCACACTCAGCCCAAAAATCAAGACAACCCTGTAATCGCGCAAAACAAATACAAAAATACATCAAATCTACTAACATCGCTATGAGAACATATAAAATTCCAAATTTTAAGCATCAAAAGTGCTGTATTTTTATAGCACATCAACACCACCAACTTAAATTTGTTACTTGTCCTCAATTGATGGACTCAATCTACATAAGCAGTATAGTAATATAAAAACCTCAATCTAATGACATACATCCAATCAAACTCAAATACAGATACCCATACTACTTTAAAAGCACATCAGATAGCTATCAGACAAACCAATACAGATCAATAGATGTGACAATGCAATTATGACAAGCAAGGCAATTATCAACAAACAATACTCAATGAGCTAGTCTAATGTCAACAATGCAATACAAGTGCACTCATAGAAAAAAGTCCCACATCTCTCTCATGATGATATTTTCATATTCAATGCTTGGGACTATGCTCAATACCATATGCTTGCCCCTATACTCATGACTATGACCTTTGACGACTTGGACTAGGCCACTTAGGACTTTTTTGGCTTATAACGTAGTCTCAGAGGGCTTTGATGTGATGTTTTAGGAACATAGTGACTAAAGGCCCTCCTTGACATTGCATTTTCTACACTTTTACCCTACAAACACTGTCATTTTTCACCTAATTCTCCCTTTTTCCTATTTCAAGATTTTCAAGGTGCTTTATTCTCGTTTATCAGCTTTTTGCCTTTTTTTTTTTCACATCATTTTTTTCGCTTATTGATTAGGCAGCACTCAATTTTCTCGCACCCAGAACATATTTTTATCTCCTTTTTTAGCTTCACTCAATTTTCTTGCACCCAGAACATATTTTTATCTCCTTTTTTTAGCTTCCCCCTTAGTTCGTGTCTACCCTTACACCAGCCACCCTCAACTTAGGCTTTTGGCCTGAGTTGAGGTGCACAATATCCAACCTAGGAACCAGGGTCTCTTTTGGTAGCCACTCTCAACTTAGGCCTTTTGCCTCAGTCAAGGTGCAAAATGTTCAAGGAAGGATCAGGGACAATTTTAGGATTTTACATCTAATAAGGCTAAGTAACTAAGATTTTTTCTACAGAGAAAAGGGTACATGTAAGGCTCAAACATTAGGATCAAGGGATATATTACACATTTGATTTGTTATTTAGGCTAAGTGGACTATTATGAACAACGACCTAAGATCCTTTCCTAAGCAACTAGCCTACCATCTAAATCAGAGTAACGCAAAAAGTTCTGAATAGAAACAAAGATTATGAATTTAGCAAAGAAAGCTCATACTGTCATGACATTGATTACACTATCACCAAAGACTCCTAGATCATGTTTTTTTTATTAAAATTCATCCTCACTCATCAGAACAAGCACTGTCAATACAATCAAATATGTAAAGTTGCTATCAAGCCTAATTAATAAATTTTGGTGGGTATCATTTTTCACATAAAAATGAAAAAACATACATATGCCATAGATATCAGTACTACATGCTACTAAAACTACCTACACATTATCCTTAACATTTAGGTTCAACAGAAATTAAATATCCATGGGGAAAAAGAACACATGCAAGAAAACCTTCAGGATTCAAAATTTGGGATTGTTATAGGGCAAGGTTAGTCAGACATTATTAAGGCATATAACTACGCACACCCTGTCGAAAAAGACTTGCATTGTCCTCATTGTATACAAAATAGAATATTAAAGCACAAGGGTCAAAATGGAACATATCTAGGCATCTAAGCACCGATCTCTGACTGAGTCTATCCACCCTAAACCTGCTTGGTGGCCTCCTTAGTGGTAGGAGCATGACAGGAGGGGCAAGCACCCCTCACCCTCTCAAGCTCACAAGCCTACATCATCTCTCCTCATCCTGCCTCGATCATATCCCAGAAAGCTCTAGTCCTAATCCTCTGTCAATCCCCCTGCAATCTAGATAGGTCTGGATCATCTTTGTAAGGCCTCTTCCTAAGGGAAGTATGTGATGAATCCTTGAGAGCAAATAGGTCCACCATCGGCACCGTGGGATCAATCTCTAGGACTACTATCGGTGCGGCCAATGTTGCTATCATATCAGCCTGGAGTTATTGGATTGATCTTAGGTGTATTTATGCGCCTAACTAGCCAAATATACCTATAAATAGAGCTAAGTCGGGGGGTGAACTTACAGAGTGCAATTATTTTAGTAGGATTTTAATTATTATGCTAATTTGGGGGTCAAGTGCTCTATTGGGTTGTATTTTGCAGATTTTGATCAGATGATGTCATTCCGGAGTCAGACCTGGAGTGGGAGGATGAACATAGCCAAAATTCAAGAAGGAAAGGAAGCTTAACTCAGTAGAAGTGCTTCTGCGTGCGTCACAGACCTGGGGAAAAACGAGCAAATTGGAAAGGAGAAGGAAAAGGTGCGAAAAGGGGAAATATTGCAAAGTCCGCATCGCGGACTGGGGCAAGATATTGGAAAATCGATCCAGTTAGCAAATAAGCAGAATCCTGGTCAAAACATGCCAGTCCGCGTCGCGGACCTCCAATACACGGAAAAAAGAAGCGAGTTACTAATTCTTTTAAGTCCTATTAATTATTTTGAAAAGGGGGGATGATGTATTCTCTTTTTGGGATGACTCAAAACAAGGGCAAGGTAGAGAACATTTCCTAGGGAAAGTTTGGTTAGTTTTCATCTTTGTTCTCTTGAATGTTGGTGATTGTTAGTTTAATTTTGATGTTAGAACCGACTATGAGTGGCTAACTCTCCCATATTCTGGGGTTGTAGCCATAGACAATGTTTAATTCTTGATTGTCTATACATATGATTGGGTTTGTTGATTACTTCTGTGATGCTTTTATCTCTATGTCTTAGCCAGATCAACTAGGGGGTAAATGAGTTGTTCATTCTGAATTCGAGAGATGTGAGAATTAATAGAACACAACAACATAGCTCCGTGTTCAACTAGGAAATTAGATTGATTCGTTTAAGGGAGACCTATGATAACTATCCTTACACCTCGCTTGGTTCATAATGCGGGAAGATAAAATCAAAGCACTTTTTGTGGTCTGTCTATCCCCACTCAATAATGTAGTTAGGCAGTCAATAAAGGTAGGCCGACAGAGGTGTACATCCCTGTTTAGCTAAATTAAACCCTATGAACTAGTGGTTACAAACCCAAACATATGAGTGATTATTCAGACATAACAGCGTCACCAGTGCTACAATCTCGGAATTGCTTTTAACTTGATAATTATAGTAAACGAGATCAAACAATACATTAAGTCATAAGTTCAATACATTTTATTACTTTCACCTCTATTTTTCTTTGGTACCACCTACGCATAATATCTTAGTTAGTTACCATTCGTTCTTTAAATCCTTTGGGTTCGATATCCCGACCCCTTTCTCAGGGCCTCTATATTACTTGGTGTGACTACGTACACTTGCTTGTACTAGGGGAGCAACAAGGTTTTGGCGCCGTTGTTGGGGATTTAAAGTTTGAGCTGGTTAATTCTCTAAGTTGTTGTGTTTTGTTGTGCTCACTACATTTGATCTTAGTCGTGCTTTGATTTCAGGTCATTGAGCACTAAACTGGAAGACCAAGATTCTTGCTTTCGACAATCGAAGAGGAGAGTAGGCATCTTGTTCCAGATTCCTCCACTTGAACTTATTAAACAGGAGGATCTTGAGAACAACAGAACCAACATAGATCCTATTAAGGAACCAATGGCCAACGAAAATCCTCTTGCACAGGTAGCACCTCGCCCCGTGATGGATGTGACAATCCCGCTAACTACCAATGTCACCAGCTGCTTCCTGAAACCGGATCCCGAGGCCGATGGGATATGAAACAAAATATGGTTTAGTTGCTACATTCCATCGGAAAATTTACAGGGCTACCATACGAAGACCCATAAGTCCATCTTCAGAACTTCCTAGAGATTGCTGACACTTTCATTCCCACGGGGTTGAACAGAGATTATGTGGGAATGACCTTGTTTCCCTTCTTATTATTGGGGGGGCCACCTGGAGGTGGTTGCAAATTGAACCACAAAACTCGATCAATTCTTGGGATGATCTCGCTCGCAAGTTCCTCACCCGGTTCTTCTCATCTGAAAAAACTGCAAAACTCAGAAGTGAAATTCTAAGCTTCAAGCAAAAGTTTGGAGAGAATCTATTGGGACAGGTTTAAAACTCTGCTTATTAATTGTACCCATCATTGTCAAGCTAATAAAGTGTTGGTACACACCTTCATAAAAGGTCTGGAACCCAACACAAAGAGTTGTCTTGATTCGGCTGCAGGCGGACAATCACTGGAGAAGACATATGATGAGTTGTATGCCCTTCTCAATAGGATCGCACAAGGAAATCCTGAGTGGAATGGAGGATCAAGCAGACCGGCAATCCAGAAGCAAGCTGGTATGTTGGAAATTGATGTTGTAACTGCCTTGCAAGCTCAGATGTCAGCTATGCAGAATATGATGACTACTCACTTCAACAACTTGGCGTTAGGCCAACAACAACAAACTTCGGTAGGTATAGGTCAGCAGCCAACCCTAGTGAGTGCGGTACAACAACAACAACCTAGCTGGTGTGATATGTGTGGGGGAGGAGATCATACTGCGGACTCCTGTGGAGCTAATCCAAAAGCAGTAAACATTATGGGGAATGCTAACAAAGGGGGTTATCAAAGATTTGGGAACTCATACAACCCAAATTGGAGAAACCACCCCAACTTCTCATGGGGAGATCAACAGCCAAACCAGGGGGCATTTCAGCAGAGACTATACGACAACAATGCATATTACAACTAGCAGGTGCAACAGCTTTCAAAGCAAGCTAACCCCAACAGTATGGCTGATAGCGAGGTATTGAGACAAATTCTGGCTAACCAGGATAGGCAAGAGGAGGAGATCCGAAGGAACAAGCAAGATCTTCAGAACTTGGAGAGACAGTTGGGGCAGTTGGCAAGGAACATGATTTCTATATCCCAAGGGGGTTTTCCCAGTAACACTGACCCTAACCCAAAGCAGGTTAACGCAGTCAACACGAGGAGCGGATGACCCCTGATGGAGGCAATCCCAAAGAAGAGAGATGGCATTGAATCAAGAACTTCACAGAGTAAAGAGGCTGATACTCCCAATCCATTCCCAGAAGAAACTACACTAGTCCCGAAACCGCCTCTCCCATTCCCACAGAAGTTAAAGAAGAAGAAGGAGGACGAGTGCTTCCAGAAGTTTATCGGGCTTCTAAAACACGTAAATATGAACTTGCCCCTTATTGATGTCTTGCAGGGAATTCCGAAATATGCCAAATACATGAAGGGAATTATGGAAAATAATAGAAAATTAGTTGAATATGAGACCGTAGCACACACAGAGACATGTAGCTCCTGGATCCTGAATAGATCCAAACTGCCGACAAAGATGAAAGATTCGGGGAGTTTCACTGTACAGGTAACGATTGGGGGTCGCTCGAATGCAAAGGGTTTTATGATCTAGGCGCAAGCATTAATCTCATGCCTAAATCTATGTTCTAGAAGTTGGGCTGGGGAGCCCAAAACCAACCACCATCGTCTTACAACTAGTTGATCGTTCAGTGGAGAGACCAGATGGGGTGATTGAGGATGTTTTAGTCCAAGTGGGATCACTCATCTTCCTAGTAGACTTTGTCATCTTAGATTTTGAACTGGATCCTGAGGTCCTACTCATTTTTGGTCACCCATTCTTAGCAACAGGTGGGGCACTTATTGATGTGGCATCAGGAAAGCTCACCACGAGAGCTCATGATAAGGTGGAAGTTTTTGATGTGTACAAAGCTATGAAGCTCCCTACAATATATGAGGACTTGATAGCTATCACCGTGTAAGATACAACAGTATAGTAAGCCAGGTAGAGATAGCAGACTCACTGATTAGAGTTCTGTTGAACCAAGGGTTAGTGGATGATGCAGAAGCAAAGGAAATAGAAAGTGTGCTGAATGGTCACAATGTCAGCATGCTTAAGAAAGGAGCGGAGCTGTTGAACAGAGTGTTGGGGCCTCCCCTTAAATCCTCAGTTGAAGAAGCACCTAAGTTGGAACTGAAGCCGTTGCCTTCGTACCTCAGGTATGTATTTCTTCGCGGGAACGAAACGTTACCTGTAATCTTGTCTGTGTCATTGACTGCAGCTCAGGTGGAAGCAACCGTAGTAGTGCTGAGGAAAAGGAACAAAGCAATAGGCTGGCGAATGGCAGACATCAAAGGCATTAGCCTAAGACTGTGTATGCACAGGATATTCATGGAGGAGGGTCATAAACAAGTGGCCCAACCGCAAAGGAGGCTGAATCCAATTATGAAAGAAGTGGTTGGACGTAGGGATCAGTTTCTCTATAACAACAAATAGGTGAGTCCGGTACAATGCGTACCCCCTAAAGGGGGGATGATAGTCGTCACCGATGAAAAGAATGAGCTAATTCCTTCTAGAACATTGACCAGGTGGCATATCTACATGGATTACAAGAAATTAAATATTGCCACCCGTAAGGACCACTACCCAGTGCCCTTCGTTGATCAAATGTTGGATAGACTAGCGGAGCATGAATACTATTGCTTTTTGGATGGATACTCGGGGTATAATCAGATCACCATTGCCCCCAAGGACCAAGAAAAGACTACGTTCATATGACCGTGTAACACCTACTACCTCCAAGCGCATGCCATTCAGGTTGTGCAATGCCCCAGCCACGTTCCAAAGGTGCATGATGTCCATATTCCACGACATGGTGGAAGACATTGTAGAGGTGTTCATGGACGACTTCTCAATGTTTTGGGAGTCTTTTGAAACATGTTTGCATAATCTGGACAGGGTGCTGGCTTTATGAAGAGACTAACCTGGTCCTTAACTGGGAGAAGTGTCACTTCCTTATGAAAGAAGGGATAGTCTTGGGGCATAAGGTGTCGAAACGCGGTCTAGAAATAGACAAGGCAAAAATAGAGGTGATAGAAAAGCTGCCACCACCTGTGTCAGTAAAGGGAGTTCAGAGCTTTCTGGGTCACGCGGGTTTCTACCAAAGATTCATAAAGGACCTCTCTAAAATTTCCAAGTTGCTATCTACCCTTCTGGAGAAAGAGGTACCCTATAACTTTGATGCTTCTTGTTTGCAGGCATACGAGCTACTGAAGAGGAAGCTGGTTGAGGCCCTAATACTAACAATGCCAGATTGGGAGCTCCCGTTCGAGCTCATGCGTGATTCAAGTGAAAATGCAGCGGGCGCAGTATTGGGGCAGCACAAAGATAAGGTGTTCCACGCTATCTACTATTCTAGTAAAACTCTAGATGTAGCACAAGGCAACTACAATGTGACTGAAAAAGAAATGCTAGCATTGGTATATGCATTCGACAAGTTTAGGTCATAGACAGTGGGGACGAAGGTCATAGTGTTCACCGACCATGCCGCAATAAGGTATTTATTTAACAAGACAGAGGCAAAGCCTAGGTTAATCCGATGGATCCTTTTACTCCAAGAGTTCGACATTAAGATAAAGAAATCGAAAGGGGTGTGAAAACTAGATCGCGGATCATCTTTCCCGCCTGGAGAGTGATGCTCACATAGGGGAACAATTGCAGATAAAAGAAGAGTTCCGGATGAGCAGTTGTTGGATTTGGAAGTAGAGGAACTACCTTGGTATGTGGATATTGTGAATTACTTGGTAAGTGGGATAATCAACGATGGAAGCGTCTGGCTCATGACTCAAAAGCTTACGTATGGGATGAGCCTTAGCTGTTTAAGCAAGGGTATGACAGAACGGTGAGAAGATGTTTGCCTGACGCAAAAATGCGAAAGATCTTAGAGAAGTGTCATGCGTCTCTCTATGGAGGCCATCACGGGAGTGAACGAACAACTCACAAGGTTCTACAATCAGGGTTCTTCTGGCCCACTTTATTCAGAGATGTCGTACACTTTGTGAGGCATGTCAGAAAATTGGCACCATCTCCAAAAGACATGAAATGCCCCTGAACAACATCCTGAAGTTCTATTGAGCCATGCCGCGATGGTAAATCAGTATGTGTGTGTATATATATATATATATATATATACACATACATACATACATATATATGTATATATAAAGGTGTAAGGATTTGCTCAGAATTTGCCACAGGTGCCAGTTCGCAACGAAAATGCATCACGGTACTGTCGCACATAGTGCACCTTATAGTGCTAAAACGATCACCACCAATTCTCGGTAATTGTTTGGTCATTTTTGAATTTTTGGTTGGATTAATTGGTTTTGATGTTTTGCAGCATATTGAAGTGTTCGGTGAAATATTTTGGGTCTGCAATGCTAAATTCAAAAAATTTCGAGCCCCAAAACAGTGATGTTCTGCAATGTGACCGCGTCATGGAGGCATCGCGAACACAACATCATTTAATACTGTTTTGTGTGCACAAGTGCATCGTTGATTTTTCTAAATGCTTGGGTTATTTTTGTAGTTTCTTTGGCTGAACTATATATTTTGTTGTTTTGAAGCATAGTCAGGTGTTCGGGGAATTGTTTTGGGGCCAATAGCTAAAAATTCAAAAACAATTTGGGCGTCGAAATAGTGGCTGTCTGCGATGTTACCGCGTTGCGAACACATCGCGAACCGGCTGTCTCCTACGGGACCCAGGTAAGTAATTTTTTAAGGCATTATCCGTGCTCATTCCGCGTCACGCTGGCATCACGGACGTGTGTGCTTCATGCCTCAATTTTTGCATAACCCCACCCCTATATAAACCCCAACTCCTCTTTTTAGGGCTTTTCCACACTTTCTCCTACCCGTTTTCTTTCTGCCCCTTTCCCAAACTCTTAAAATTTCAAACCACTCTGCCACGCCTTCTTTCCATCATTAAATCTCATTATTCTTCATCTCAAATAAGTATTCTCTACTCAATTCTCCTTCTCTTGGTTTGAAGTCACATATTTTGTGCGTGTCAGTTTTGAAGTGACATAATGTCGCGATTAGTTCATATTCTAAGTTGGGCATTGCTAGTTGTTAAGATTTTAGGGTTAATTTTGTGGTGATCATGCATCGTTGTGCGTATTTTTGCTGGGTGAAAACCCTAGACTGCAAAATTTGGGGAATCTTGCCAAAACCTTTGGGGAAGTGGTCTTATGGGTTGAAATATGTTGGGATGTGGAAACTTTCTAAGTGTAGGATAGTTTGTTCACCCATGATGCCCACAACCTTGGCCTATGGATTGCATTGTGGTGTACATATCTCACTAGAATAACTTAGATACTAAGTCGGGCATGGGAACTCTTGCCACATTAAAGTGTAGGATGGTATGCTCGCCGGATGTGAAGTTGAGAAGTCTGAGTACCTTCTTCACCCGGTGTTGTTGGTCTAAGTGTGGGGTCAGGATAACATGCGCCTATACAAGGTCCCCTTTTGCTATAATTAAGCTGATGAGTATGTCGTACTGCAATTTTAAATGGCTTCCTAGGCACGCAAAACAAGTCAATCTAGTAGGGCTGACACCTCGAGCAATCAAAGGCGGACTAGGGACGTCCCGGTGGTACCTAGAGCCCCTGAACATAGGGGCCAATGACCCCGTTATGGGGTTTGTGCAGTTGACAGAGAAGGGCAACAGTGATATCAGGCACACAACGAGACCAAATACTTCCCCGATGTGCCTATTGATGCTGATTCCTTGGTTCGCGAGTTTCCCTACATATACCAGTGGTGCATTGACTACCGCCTGACATTCCTCTTTAATGATCCATTGCCTTACAACCTCTCCATGGTCCGAGAATTCTATGCCAACATGAAGAAGGACCTGCACGAAGGTTGTAACAGTGAGAGGGTGGAGTTCAACATCGCCCCACTTGCCATTAATGGCATACTTGGCACTCTCGATGTCCCCTTCGGTGCATTTACTGACTTGAAGCTGCAACCTCCATATCGACTCATCTGATACACTCTCATAAGGGTGAACTCCATGGCTAGGCAGATCAGGCATGCTGGCAGAGGCTACCATTAGAGCTTCCCCTTTGCACACATGAATGGGGAAGCTCGAGTCTGGGTGATAATCGTGATGCACTGTTTCTTCTTGAGGCAGCATTTGACTACTGTTACGCGGGACAGAACCTACTTTGTCTATGCCCTCATGATGGGCATTGAGCTGAACTTCGGGGCTATCTTAAAGTCTGCAATGAGGAAAGCACGGGTGCACCGCGGCCATAGGTATGCCTTTAGGGGACCTATAACTGAATTATGTCATCGTGCAGGTGTCCCTACAGAGGATTTGGATTACTGGCCCCATATTGAGGCCCCACCCTATAATGTCACTAACATTAAAGGGATCGAGGAGGCTACTAGGCCAATCCTTACCACTGCAGAGCTCAACCACCCAGATGAGCTCATCATGGTGCGCATGTATGGGTTGGAGATGCTGATACAAAGGACTAGCGGTCGCCCATCTACGCAGTAGAAGTTGGAAGACGTCGAAGCCCGTTACCCTCTCAACCCCCGTGCTAATGTTGTCTTGGGCATCAGGCCTCCATTTATGGAACCCGTCGAGGATGACATCCCCACTGACCCGGTGGAAGCGAGGATGACTTCCGACACAGACGAGGATGACATAGAGGATGAGGTCCCAGTTGCTGTGGGAGAGGAGATGATCTTACCCGAAATGGAAGAGTGAGAGCATGCTTTATCCATTGCAGGTTTTGTATGGTCAACACTGAGGGCAGTGCTGAGTATAAGTGTGGGGTGGAGGTGGATATAATGACTATGCAATATAGGTTACTGTGTTAATTGGGTCTGTATGATTAAGACTTATTTTTCTTATTTTTTTGTTTCTTGTTAAGACAACAGATTCATTGTTATTGCTTATTGGGTCTGTAATTAGTAAGTAAACATGTGGATGTTTATTTGTTTTAGCATTTTATTTAGAAATCGTTTGTAAATTCAGTGTATTAATTAGTGTGTCAGCAGTTTTGCTATCAAGCATGGCATGACGGGCGTGTGAATCAAAGTAACTTAATCACCTGGGAAGCCTAGGAAGTTAATACTTGATTCTAACACTTCGAAATGAAATTGTGTAATCAAGGAATCATGCAAATGAGGTTATAGTAAGTCTAGAGTTAACCTTATGAGGGGAGTGTGCCAAGAGTAGTGAGCTTATTTGTTGTGAGTCTGGGTTGCAATAGTTGCTAGAACTTGCCCGGTATGTAGATTGAACTTGGTAGGAGCCGAAATTGATGGAAAGGAAGTAAATTTTCAGCATTTTATCCGCCCAATACAGTAACTCCCTAGTCAGCCCTCTGAGCTTTAGCCTTTTTCTTTTGTTAGCCACATGACAAGCCAAACTTGTTCCTTCGTGTCTTAACCCATGTTGAACCTGATTCCTGAGCGTTTTAGCATGATAATTCTGAGGATAGGGGAGCTTGAATGGATACCCAAGGAAAAATAGATGTATGACCTGAAACAGTGACGGTCCGCGACAAGTGTGCATCGCGAAAAAAAAATGCAAACATGAGCGTAAAGCTTTAACAGTGTTTCTAAAGTGTGTGGTCTCTGCAATGGAATGAAGTGTTGAGGCGGGAAGAACTAGAAGTAAAGGGGGTCAAAGAAATGGATGTGAGCTATGAGCGCTTAGGAATCGAGTCATGTCTCCCATATCCCACCAGCCCGGAGCCTACATTATAACCATATAAAAGTCCTCAGTGATTCTTCGAGCAGATTACTACCAGGTTACAGTAGTACATTAAGGGCAAGCTTATGGAAACTAGACCCAACACAAGACATCTATTGGGAGAGAAAGGGTTGATGGAGTACCCATTCTTATTTTGTTCTCTAAGTTCTAATTGGTGTGCATAGGTAATTCTTCTGGTGAAGGCACACATTCAAGTAAGGTTAGCACTTAGATGATGATGTAACTGAATTCCTACATGATTCCGCGGTGAGACATGAAGGTTTGATGAAAGTTATACTGTTAGGATTCGGGAAAATATGTGCTTTGGTTCAGGTAACCCAGGCATAACATCTTTTGTGGGTACATGCTGCCTAGTGAGTCTCATGCATGTGTCTTGCATTTGCCAGAGGACGAACAAAGCTTTAAGTGTGGGGTGGTGATCTTATGCGTATTTATGCCCTAACTAGCGAAATATACCCGTAAATAGAGTTGAGAGGGTGAACTTATAGAGTGCAGTTGTATGTAATAGGATTTTGGTTATTTTGCTAATCTGGGGCTCAAGTGCTTTGTTGGGTTGTGTTTTGCAGATTTTGATCGGATGATGTTATTCCGGAGTCAGACCCAGAGTGGGAGGACGAACACAACGCAAATTCAAGAAGGAAAGGAAGCTTAACTTAACAGAAGTGCTTTTGTGCACGTTGCAGACCTAGGGAAACCAACCAAACTGGAAAGGAGAAGGAAAAGGCGCGAAAAGGGGAAATACTGTAAACTCCCTGTCGCGGCAAGATATAGGGCAAATTGGTAGCAAATAAGCGGACTCTTGGTCAAAATATGCTGGTTTGCATCGCGGACCTCCAAGACACGGAAAAAAGAAGCGAGTTACGGGATTCTTTTAAGTCCTATTAATTATTTTGAAAGGGGGGATGATTTATTCTGTTTTTGGGACGACACAAAATAAGGGCAAGGTAGAGAACATTTCCTAGGGCATGTTTGGTTAGTTTTCATCTTTGTTTTCTTGAATATTTGTGATTGTTAGTTTAATTTTGATGTTGGAACCGACTATGAGTGGCTACCTCTCCCATATTCTTGGGTTGTAGCCATAGACAACGTTTAATTCTTGATTTTCTATACATATGATCGGGTTTGTTGATTACTACTGTGATGCTTTTATCTATACATCTTAGCCTGATCAACTAGGGGGTAAATGTGTTGTTCATTCTGAATTCAAGAGATGTGGGAATCAATAGAACACAACAACATAGCTCCATGTTCAACTAGGAAACTAGATTGATTCGTTTAAGGGAGACCTATGGCAACTACCCTTCCACCTCACTTGGTTCATAATACCCTTCCACCTCACTTGGTTCATAATACGGGAAGATAAAATCAAAGCGCTTTTAGTGGTTTGTCTATCCCCGCTCAACGATGTTGTTAGGCATTCAATAAAGGTAGGCCAACAGAGGTGTGCAAAACTGTTTAGGTAAATTAAATCCTGTGAACTAGTAATTACGAACCTAAACATATGAGTGATTATTGAGATATAACAGCGTCAGCAGTACTACAATCTCGGAATTTCTTTTAACTTGATAATTACAGTAAACAAGATCAAACAGTGCATCAAGTCATAAGTTCAGTACTTTTTATAACTTTCACCTCTATTGCTCTTTGGTACCTCCTACACATTATAGCTTAGTTAGTTATCATTTGTTCTTTAAATCCTTTGGGTTCGATATCCCGCCCCCTTTCTCAGGGCCATTATATTACTTGGTGTGACCACGTACACTTGCGTGTGCTAAGGGAGCAACATGGATCTCCTCTTAAAGGGCCATCATATTTGCTGGCCATGCTCTGCTAAGGCTCTGCTACACCCACCTTTCAAAAGCATTGATGTAGGCATCCACAAATGTAAGTTAGTCCGTGATAATAGTGATGTGCTATCAAAATACAAAATATTTAATGCTTAAAAACTTGGATTCTTGTATGTTCTTAAAGAGATGCTAGTATATTTAATGGGTTTTTATGTTTGTTTTGCACGATTATAGGGTTGGCACAACTTTGGGCTAAGTGTGCAGATTTTGCTGAAGTTAAGGTTTCACAAGACCTTTTGCTACTGTAGAGAATTCCACGGGGCGTATATCTAGTTTCATCAAAAATTCTAGTGAAGAGTGACTTTCATAAGTTAAGTCTACGAATATGCAGACGAGTCGTAGAAGATTTTACGACCCGCAGACTTGGTGTCGTGCCCTGAGGATAAAAAAGTGGGGAGTTCTTGAAAAGTCATAAGAGAAAACCCCCTATGGGCCATAAAACTTTATATGGACCGTAGAAGGGTGTTATAGAAATCAACCCCATAATTGAAGGTGCAATCTACGAAAGCTCGGCCACGGGCCGAAAAACATTATATGGCCCGTAGAAGTGCCTGTTGAGTTTGTCGACGTAGTTCTTCTATTTTTGTTTTATATTTTAAACACTATAAATAGGCTTTTAGGTTATTTTTCATAAGGAACGTTACAAAACCATTGAGAATAGTAGAGAACTTGAGAAAAACACTTGTGAAACTTTATTTTGTGCTTTTAATTCAATCTTGTAATTCTTGGTGAAAAGCTTGGATTTATTGTTCTTAATTCTCTTGTATAAGTGCTTAATTATGTTATTCAAATTCATAATTCATGCATCTATACTGATTATAAGTAGCTAGATCCCCAACTAGGGTTGTGTGAACAAAGAAGAACTAACAAGGTAAAATCAGATAATTCGTAATTTTTGAAAAGTGTGCATGCATGTATTAATTAATTCTCTTCAGTTCGAATGCTTTTTAATGGTGGCCAACTTTAGAACTCTCCTAGTGTCACTGATTCGATCAAGGTAGTAATGAATAGGAAAAGAGATTAATTAACATGATTCGATTGATGTTTCTCGTCTAATCAATGAAACTGGGTCAAGAGGAAATCGTACTAGAACAATAGGTAAGGGTTAGTAATTTCACACTACAAGAATAGATCAAATCACATAGTGAATTTTACCTCTCGCCTTGATCAAAGGATTTGGTAAACTTAACTTACCGTTCTGTATGCGACACACTGGAAAAAATCTGATTATCCGGTAATACCAAATTACGGTATCATAGGGAATAAAATACCGTAGTTACTCTTCATACTGAGTTTACTCTTGTCTCAGTTTAGGCTTACTTTTCATAGTTGATACAACCCCCCCCCCCCCCCCCCCCTCTTGAGGAGATAAGCAGATTAATCCACTCGAATTGCTTTAAATTCTTCTTAGTCTACCATATTTCCTGTGGGATTGACGCTAACCTCTGTTAGGTTATATATCTTGATAACAACTGCTTTAGCCTAAAAAAGGAGGTGTGGCTTGGGAAACTTCAAAATTTTGGCGCTGTTACCAGGGAATACAGTTAGACTTTTTTAATTTGAGTAGTTCGGGAATTAATTCTTATTTATCTCATTTTATGTTTTTTGTTATTTGTCTTTTATTTTAGAGTAGAGGTGTAGTATATGCCCAACACATGAAGTCGAGGCATTCCCTTGTGTCCATTTGATTCAGAGATCCAGAGAATATTGAGAAGGATGGCCCAAAATAAGGCAAACAATACGATGAATGCAGCTCTAAATCAGAACCAGAATGAGAATGAGAATGTGAATGACAATACCTCATCTCCTTTTGAGGACATTGATCCACAATCACTGGACTTCAATGCTGAAACTTATCAGTGGAATCAATATCGACTGAATCCTATGGCTATGGATATGACTGGAGCCACTATGTTACCACTACTACCGAATAACATAAACTTTGTAGTCTCGAGTGGGTTGCTTCAGATGTTGCAAAATCATGGATTGTTCATGGGCCTACCATAAGAAGATCTACATAGTCATCTACACAACGTTGTGTTTGTCTGTAAGAGTGTAACAGGAACATAGAATCTGTCTATAGATGTTGTTAGTCTTTGTGTCTTCCTATTATCTCTAACAAGCAATGCAATGCTATGGCTATCCGAGCTCTCGTAGAGTTCGATCACCATTTGGGTTGAGTTGCAGAAGGCCTTTTTGGGAAGGTTTCTCTCAAGATCGAATAAGCTCAAGTTGAAAGACCAAATCAAAAACTTTGAGTAACTTCCTAGTGAATCTATTAGTACTACCTGGGAGCGTTTCACAAAGTGGCTGAAAAGTTTCCCTAACCACGAAATTGTTGATGATTCCTTGGTGTTGACCTTCTACCGCGCCCTAGAAAAGAACAACCAATCATGTGCTAACAGCCTGACACCATCATGGGGGGGGGCATGTCTTTAGATCAACCATTTTCAAGGGTTGGTGAGAAGCTGGAAAAAGTGGTCAAGATGAATCATGTATGAGGGACGAGAGACAGATCATCTACAAAGAGTTCATGTGCTGTCAGTATTAACACCCCATGTTGGTATAATCCGAGCAATCTCTTGCATCGTCTCCTAATTCATTTTAGCTTTCTCCTAACTAATACTGATAGCAAACGAGCTTTTTATAGATAATCTATCTCTCGTTCCCCATGAACGATTTGTCTTGACCACCTTTTCCAACATCTCAGCAACCCTTGCAAATGGTTGATCTAAAAATATACCCCTATGATGGTGTTAACACATGCTTGGATATTCTCATCCAGAGCATGGTAGAAGATCTCCACTAAGGCATCATAAATGATTTTGTGGTCAAGGACACTTCTCAGACACTTTGTGAACCACTCCTAGGTAGTACTGATCAAGTCACCATGAAGTTGCTTAAAGTTGTTGATCTGATCCTTCAACTTGAGCTTCTTCGATATCAGAAAGAACCTCTCCAAAAAGGCCTTCTAAACCACAGTCCATTTGGTGATCAAACTTTACGGGAGCTTGGATAGCCATAGGGATGCTTTGCCTATTAGAGATAATAGGAAGACGCAAAGCCCAACGACATTTATAGACAGATTTTGAGTTCCCATTACACTCTTATAGACAAACACAACATTGTGTAGATGACTATGTGAATCCTCTCATGGTAGGCCCGTGAAAAACTCAAGATTTTGTAGGATCTAAACCAACCCAATCAAAACCACGAACTTTGTGTCATTTGGTAATAGTGGTAACATAATGGCTCCAGTCATATCCATAGCCAAAGGATTTAGCCGATATTGATTCCACTGATAAGCTTCGGTGTTAAAGCCATGTGGTTGTGGACCAATGTCCTCGAGAGGAGGTGGGTTGTTGTTATTTTCATTCTCATTCTAGTTTTGATTTAGAGCTACATTAACCACGTTGTTTGCATTATCTTGGGCCATCTTTCTCAATCTTCTCTTGATCTCTGGGTCAAATAGAGTCAAGGGAATGCCTCGACTTTGCATGTTGGGCATACACTACACTTGTACGCTGAAACAAAGCAAAAACAATAGAAACATAAAATGAGAGAAATAAGGATTAATTCCTGAACTACTCAAATTAAACAAGTCTAGCCGTCTTCCCCCACAACAGTGCAAAAATCTTGATGTCACCTAAGCTATACCTCCCTTTTGAAGGCTAAAACAGTCGTTGTCAAGATATATAACCTAACCAAGGTTAGGCTCGATCCCACGAGGAATATGGTAGACTTTGAAGAATTTAGAGAAATTCAGATGGATTAACCAACTTATCTCCCTAAAGGGTGAGGGGGTTGTAAACACCATGAAAAATAATTACAAACTAAGACAAGTGTGAAATCAGTATGAAGAGCAACTAAGGTATTGTATTCCCCATGATTCCCTAACTTGGTATTACTGAATAATCAAATTCTTTTCTAGTGTGTGGCATGCAGAACGGTAAGTTAAGTTAACTAAAACCTTTGATCCAGGTGAGAGGTAAATTTCACTACGTGATTTAATCTATCTCCGTAGTGTGACTTTACTAACCCTTTTCTATTTTTCCAGTATCACATCACCTTGGCCTAGTTTGGTTGATTAGATGAGAAACATCTATCCAATCCTGTTAATTAATCTCTTTTCCTATTTATTTCAATATTAATCTAGTCAGTAACACAAGGAAAATTCTAATCTTGGCCAGCATTAAGAAGCATTCAAACCAAACAGAATTAATTAATACATGCATGCACACTTTTCAAGAATTATGAATTATCCTGTTTTACCTTCTTAGTTCTTCATGGGATCCATAATCCTAGTTGTGGATTTAGCTACTCATTATCAGTGAAGATGCAAGAACAATGAATTTGAATAACATAATTGAGCACTTACACAATAGAGTTAAGAACAAGAAATCCAAGCTCTTCACCAAGAATCACAAGATTGAAATAAAAGCACAAAATAATGTTTCACAAATTTTCTCTCAAGTGTTCTACTGTTCTCTAAGGTTCTCTTTGAAAAATAATCTAACAAACCTATTTATAGTGTTCAAAATATAAATCCAAAATGAATTAGGAGAATTGGATCAGCAGGCTTTACGGGTACTTCTGTGGGCCATATAATGTTTTACGGCCCGTAGTGGGGCTCGTGGATTCTTTCTTCAAGTCTGGGGATAACTTCTACGAAACCCATCTACAGGTCGTATAATGTCCTATGACCCGTAAGGGGTTTCATCTGATGATTTTGTAGTAATTCCTCATTTTCTGATCCTCAGGGCATGAGACCAAGTCTACAGCTCATAAAATATTTTATGGATCGCCTGCATGTTCATAGACTCAACTTCAGAAAATTACCCTTCAATGGAATCGTCTACGAAACCAAGTCTACGGCCCATGGAATTTTCACGACTCGTAAAGGGTCTTGTAAAACCTCAACTTCTGCAATTTCTATACACTTAGCCCACAAATTAAGCCAACCTTGTAATCCTGCAAAAAAAACACAAAAATACATCAATCCACTAACATCGCTATGAGAGCACACAAAATTCCAAGTTTTAAGCATCAAAATTATTGTATTTTGACAGCTCATTAAATATCAGTAGTGGCGGTCCAACAGGTGTATTCACGCTGCACTACTAGCTTTAGAAGGCAACCGGTCATGCCTGAGTGGTCCCAATCCAAGCCAAATCTTGAGAGGGTTAAATTCTTTTATGACATACCATGGTCAAGTTCTCACAAGGTGAGCAACTTTGGGGTGTTTTGTTTGTGGCTCACACGACCACTAGCATAGATAGTGCCCTTGTTGGGTCAGACCTTTATTAGTAGTAGCACCTCCACCTGGAGGAAGTGTCAGATTTATGTCCAAAGAGGTGTATATCATGCACGAGGCCATAGAGGTAGACAACTGGATGCCCAAGAGGGCTCCCAATGAGGCAGGACAAGTGGTAGGATAGATGGTTGTGATGTAGGTTGACAAGGCCACTTTTATGTTGCTTTAGTGAAGGTAGAAGCTAAGGAGTTAACCAATTTTATCGCATGTACTATCCATATATGCCAACAGGCTACTTTAGCTTTATTTAATGTAGGTTCTACCTTCTCTTATGTGTCCATATATTTTTCTCCCTGTTTGGATATTATTTCGGAGCTGCTGGATGAGCCGTTGTATGTTTCTACCCCAGTAGGGGATTCTTTAGTAGTGGATTAGGTATGTAGGTCTTGTATGGTGACTATTCAGGGCACAATATTCTGGTAGACCTTATTTTACTTGATATGTTGGATTTTGATTTTTTTAGGCATGGAGTGGTTATATCCTCATCATGTCATATTGGATTATTATGCCAAAATTGTATGTTAGCCTTGCCTTATCTTCTTCTAATCTTGTCGTAGGGTGCTTATAGCGACACACCGATAGGGATTATATCTTCTATGCAAGCCCAATGATTAGTTTCTTCAGGGTGTCTAGCTTATTTAGCCCATGTTCGTGGTCTTTTTAGTGAGACCTATCCTATTGATTCTGTACCTTTAGTCGAAGAGTTTATTGATGTATTTCCTACCGACATACCTGACCTACCTATGGAGAAAAATATTGATTTCGTCATAGATTTGGAGTCAGACACTAAGCCCATTTTAGTTCGACCCTATCGAATGTCTCTTATAGAGATCAGCTTGAGGAAATCTTAGGTAAGGGGTTCATCAACCAAAGTATGTATCCACGGGGTGCTCTAGTCCTATTTGTTAAAAAGAAGGGGGAGATCTTGCGAGTGTGCATAGATTACACGAAGCATAATAAGATAACGATAAAGAACTGTTACCTCCAGCCTTGTATTGATGATTCATTTGATCAACTTCTGAGTGCTTCTATGTTTTCTAAGATTTATTGGAGATCTAGTTATCATCGATTGAGGATCGGGCCACAGATGTACCTAAGACTTCCTTTTGAACGCACTATAACTACTATGAGTTCTTGGTGATTTCATTTAGGCTTACTAATGCCCATGGTACCTTCATTGATTTGATGAATGGGGTATTTATGCCCTATCCTTATTAATTTATTATCATATTTATCGATGATATCTTCGTATACTCACGGAGCTATTACGAGTATGTTTAACACTAGAGGATTGTGCTCTAGACCTTGTGATACCATAAACTTTATGCTAAGATCACAAAGTGCGAGTTTCGATTGGAGTTTGTGATATTCTAGGACACCTAGTGTCTAAGATGGGTATAATGGTCAATCCGGCAAAGATTGAGGCTATTTGAGGTTGGGCTAGGCCCATATCTGTCACAAAGATATGAAGCTTTGTTTGATTAGCTAGGTAGATGCTTTATTGAGGGCTTCTCCACTATGGCCTCTTCGTTAACCCAATTGACTCGCTAGGGTGTTCCTTTTGTATAATCTCAAGAATGTGAGTCGAGCTTTCGAAGGCTCAAGGAGTTACTTACTAGCATATCTATCCTGGCTCTTCTAGTTGAGGGCATGAGTTTTATTGCCTATTGTGAAGTGTACAATGTTGGTCTAGGGTATGTTTTGATTCAACAGGGTCGAGTTATTGCATATGCCTCCCAGAAGTTGAGGGGGCACAAATATAACTACCCCACTCAGGATCTAAAGTTAGCAATAGTAGTTTTTGCCTCATGATTTTGTGACACTACTTATACTGGGTCCATTGTGAGATATATGCAGACAGATAGAGGGACTTAAGATCCTAACATCGGTGACTGAGTTCCTGGTAGATTATGGTTTGTTTATTCTCTATCATCTGGGAAAGGCAAATATGGTAGAAGACAGAGAGTATGGTAGCTTAGCCCACTCACTCAATATGGAACAACCCTTAGCTTTGGACATCCAGTCCTTATCAAACAAGATGTTTAGACTAGACCTTTCCAACCTTGGGTGAATATTGGCCTTTGCTGGGGCTCTGCCTTCCTTAATTGATTGGATTAGTGGCCTACAGTTCAAGATGAGACATTGGTTGAGTTGTAGGAGTTGTTATTATGAGGTACAAGCGGCTAGGCTTTTGTAGATTCAAATGGGATATTGTGGTGTGACAGTCACTTATGTGTTCCCAGAGTGGGAGATTTGATTTAGTTTATCCTTCATGAGGCCCATGACTCTACATACTCTATTCATCCAAGCACTGTGAAAAGGTGTCATGATTTGAAATATTATTATTGTTGGTATGATATGAGGAGACATATCATAAATTATATGTGTCATTGCCTTAGTTGTTAGTAGGTGAAGGCTGAGCAAAAAAAACCTGATGGGGAGTTTCAGAGATTACCCACTCTTGATGGAAGAGAGAGCAGATTGCGATGGACTCCATGACAAGTTCCCCGAACCTCTAGAGGTATTGATTGACCAAATCTGCTCATTTTCTCCCAGTACAATCTACTTACAGTGTGGAGCGGTTAGCCCAGGTTTATATATAGAAGGTGATCCATTTACATGGGGTACTGGTGTCTATTATCTCAAATCAGGGGATCACAGTTCATATCTAGTCTCTGGAGAGCCTTTTAGAGGGTGTTAGGCACTCAGGTGGATCTCAGTACTTCATTCTACCTTGGATAGGCTGTCAGTCAAAGCGCATTTTTCAAGTCCTGGAGGATATGTTGCAGGCTTGTGTATTGGAGTTTGGGGTTTGTCAGATCAATTTTTTCCCCTAGTGGAGTTTCTGTACAACAAAAGTTACTATTTGTTTATTCAAATGTCCTTGTTGAGACCCTATATGGTATGCGTTAAAGCACTCCTATTGGTTGATTTGAGTCCTCAGAGTCTAGTCCGCACAACACAGATCTACTTTAGAGTTTGGGTGATTCAAAACAGGTCCAGGGCTACTCAAAGTTGACACCAGAGTTATGTTAACCATAGACTAGTCCTTTATCCTTTGGTATTAATGATTGGTATTTTTTACGGTATCTCCCTTTAAGAGTGTGATAAGGTTTAATAGACGATGCAAGCTTACCCCAGGTATATTAGGCTATTTGAGATCTTGAGGCGGGTTGGTGAGATTGCTTATGAGTTGGCACCGCTTCCAACATTTGCAGCCATCCACCTGATATTTATGTTTCTGCGTTGCGCTGGTACATTTCAGATGAGTCCCAAGTATAATTCTATTAAGTTGGATTTTGACCTTTGTTGAGGAGCCGATAGCAATACTAGCCAGGGATGTTCGTCAGCTTTACTTTAAATTCATTTTTGTGGTTAAGGTCCAGTAGAAATAGCCAGCTAAGGAGGCTACTTGGGAGACTGAACAGGAGATGCGGGAGCTATTCTTTAGCTTATTTGAGCCTTCAACTATGGCTTTATCCTTACTTCTGCAAATAATAATTCTTTTAGTAGTGGATGTTGTAGTGACCCTGTAGGTCATTTTTCTTATACTACATCATTCCTACCATTTTGAGCGTTTCTACAGGGGATGCAGTGCTAGCTCAAAACCTGATTGGGACTTTCGATAGAGGTAGATTCTTGGTTTTATCTGCTGCATTTGAGTAGTTTTTGATTGAATTTTGGGTGATTTTAGAGGTGTGGTAACTTGATCATTGAGGGTCCATTTTAAGTGATTTTTGGGTCCAGATTGTGCGGTATTCCATAAGAAACGTCATAGTGCCTTAGTTTCAGCTGAGGGGGTTTCGTTTGTGGTGTTTTTCTTTGTTTAGCTACTATCACAGTAGTGTTCCTTAGTTAAAAACTAGATTTTTCTTAATTATGGCTCGTAGGATATTTTCGGGCCCCAAATTGTGTCATGTTTTGGGTCACAAGCCCAAGGAGCTAGTTAGGACCTAAATTTGCGGATAATTCCAAAAGTTTCTGTGTGAGTCCCAAAATTTTCCAGGCCCCAAAAATTTTCCATCTCTATTGCTTTTGAGTTTAGTTTCTAAACGATTGAAATGATGTTGTGAATCTATTTTTGACAGTGTGGCAACGTTTAGAGAATAGTCTCGACCTCGATACTCAGGTCATAGGTGGCCTTTTCACTCTTAGGCACTTCCAATTCAGGGTTAGTATGGTTGCCTATATTTCAGTATATCACATTCTTTACTTCCTTAGTTTCGTAGTTATAGCTCTTTTGTGTCCCGATTGGCCTCACACAAGGCCGATCGATTGTAGATAGCATAACATTTTAGTTACAATTCTCCTACGAGTGTATCTATTAGTTTTCCTTACCTTTCATATCCTACTTAACTCTGCTTTAGGTTTATTACTCTTTTCTATATTGTTTTCACCTTTGCTGCTTAGTCAACCTATGATGCCTACTGGGTACCTATTTTTTTGGTACTCAGACCACACTCTATATCTACTTTCATGATATAAGTCCAAGCATTAGTAATCAACGTTGATCGATCGAGCCTATTACAGCCTACATCAAAGACTAGATTGAGTATTTGGCATTTTTGGAATATTTTATCTCCTTCAGCTTGGTTCCCTATCTTTTTGTATATTTTGAGAGTAGTCAAAACTTATACATATTTTTGTCCACTTTTAGGACTTGTACTGTTTTTTTTGTTTTTAGTGGCTCTGTACTGGCGGCTATCATGTTTTGGGAGGGATCTTTTTATGTATTTAGTGTTTCTATTCTCTTTTTTATTTGCATTTTCTTAGATATGCTATATTTTGTTAGTGTTTCCCCTTATGCCCATTACTTACGGTTCTAGATTATGAGTTGGCTTACATATTGGTTGGTTATGATAGGTGTCATCATGACTCAAGAAAGTCAAGTAATTAGATTATGAATATTGAAAAAGGGTTATGTATACATATATATACCATTTTGGTGATTCGTGTTACTATTTTTTGAACTATACACTACTGCTATTCTACTATCGTCCAAGAATTTTACTGTTGTTAAAAGTGAAAACAAAAAAAGTTGAAAGTTGAAATACAAACATAACCCTACAAATTTAAGTTACTACACATAATACCATTAAAGTACAAAAATAACCCTATAAAAGTTGAGTTGCTACAGTAATATTATTCATAAAAGTATCTTTTGATGGTCATTCTACATAATGTGATATTCAATAATGCATTAAAGTAATAAATGAGTTGACATTCTTCACTAATATTGTATTCAGTAATTTGAAGCTAATGACACCTCAACTCCTCTCTGATTTCATACGTTACTCCTTCACTCACAAATAAAAAACTTCTATCATGTTTGATTAATTATAGAGCTTATGTAATTAGGTATTACAAGGAATACCGAAAAATCCTATATTAATTACTCTCTCTGTTTCGTTTTAGTTGACCCACTTATTTAAAATATCTAGTTCAATTAGTTGTTCTATTTTATAAAATCAAGAGTACTTTATATGTACATTTTCCATTTCCCCCTTTGGCATTGAATAACTTTACAAATTATGACAAAATGGACAGAAGCTTTTTGTAATGATCCAATAGGTTATTTTGAGAATTAGTCCTCTTGCTTTCCTAAAATATCCTTCTCATAAATTTTAAATGAGTATTTCGGGCTGTCACGACCCGGGGTTAGGGCCTAATATGTGACACGACGAATGGGAACCCGAGAGTCCCCAAACATACACACACACATATATATCAACTAGGTGTTTCTCATAAATCATTCCAACAATACGAAAGCAATATACTGGTCATAAAAATTGAATTTAAGAAGAGTTTACATAGTGTCCAACAATTGTCTCTAGTCAAAGAAACGAGGGCCAGGACAAGTTTCGAGCTAACCCTCAATAAAGAAGATAGTTCTACATAGCATAAAGGGAAGATAGTTGGCACGTCCTCGGAAGATGGGACTCACCACAGTATATTTCGGGATTGAACTATTCGTCAACCTATTGATAATCAAAGTGTTCGGCCCCTATATGCGAAAATCATGTAGGCATAGAGTATGCGTTAGTACCTTTGAATGTACTAAGTATGAAGAAATCCAATGCATATGACTTACCAAACCTGCATTTTGATGTTAGATGACAAAGACACGTAATATAGAAGAAATGGAAATATATATACAAGATGCCATGAAATTTATGATGCATGAAATGCAATAATACTCATACATAGTGGGGATGACTATAACCGATAAATCAAATCCATGCAAGCTATTTCATGAATTAGTCCGATGAAGACCTCCCATCGATAGGAGAAGACCACTTGCCAAAGGTAATCTACATCACACCTTAGGACAATCACCATTTCGGTGGATGGTCACCTTCCTTATGGAACTCACCATTTTGGATGTGTTTTGCAGGATTTTACATATCATATCAGAATTTCATATACATATAACCATTCCTTACGACCCGGTCATTTCGGTAATGGCTTACATCCCTATGTTGGCACATAGTTCAAGGAAAGGGAGAGGGCCTTTGGGGATATCCCTAACACCCCCAATCTATCGGTGCTAAGTCGGTAACATCCCACTTGAATACTTATACATATTCGTGCTTCTAGGAAACAAAATGTTCATTTCAATACGTTCAATACACATTTAGGCTCAAATGCCAAATCATAGTCATACATGTAAATGCTGATGCATGGAATAGCTCATTCACATATACAGAATGGTGCAAGTACGCAAAATGCTCAATGAGCCAAAATCATAGACATACCGGTGATCACCTTTTTGTCATAGCCAATATCTTATCAAAATCATATCATAATCATTTTAGGAAAATCATAGTTGGGCTTAACCCAATTCATAAGTTCCATATATTAATATTCATGGATGCAATGCAACACATGTTGTGGGGGTAGCATGGGTAACATAGATTCAAGTTAAAAATCAATATCACAATATAAAATTGAGTAAAATCCATAATTAAATTCACATGTAAATCGTAGTATAGATCACCCATGCATAAATCAACTTTAAAGGGAACATGCATGTTCATACTTTATAACTCAACGTAGATCATCATATTAGTAATCAAATGAATTGAAATCACAGGTAAGATACAACCCATACATTAATTAGAATTAGTAAAATCAAATAATGAAATCTCATATTCAAAGTAACTAAAATTCATGAAATAGATTGAAAGATCTTTGGGTCTTATTGGTTGAAAGGGACCAAGAATCAATCCCACATACCTTGATTGAGGAGCTTAATTTGAGGCATGAATTAAGCTTGAATTGGACTCCAATAGAACCCTAGTTTTGATCCTTAAGAGTGAAGAGTAGAGAGGAACGAGGAGGTGATCTTATGGAGGATAAAAGGGTTTAGGGGAATGAATTAAGAGGGGAGGGGTTTCAGTTGAATTAGGGGTTTAGGATAGGTAAAAGGTCATAATTCATGTTTAAAATAAATCAAAATTACATAATCGCCATTAATGAAATGGACCAAAACTGGAACTGTCAGGCCCACATGGTCCACTACACGGTCCGTGAAACGTCACACGGATCGTGAACAGTGGCCGTGATCCAATACTTAGAAAGTTCGCAGAGGAAATTCACACGGACCTAAGGGGTACCACACGGACGACTACACGGTCCGTGTGACTCCACTGTGAACTGGACCAAGGTGCACTAGACCAAGTGTTCCTTCACGGGAGGCCATACGGTCCGTGTGGCTTCGTACGACCGTGTAGACCCTCCGTGGAGTGATGCCTTGCAGTTCACTTGGGAAAATTCCAAGACATTTGGAAAACGCCACTCGGAAAAAAATCCGGGTCCTTACATCATCTCCCCCTAGGGAACATTCATCCCCGAATATGCAAGAACAAGGCTTGAAAGGCTTCACTTAGAGCATGACACACCCAACATAAGATACAAGGCATAATTCATTATCCAAAATCGTATCAAAAGCATTATTTAAAGTCATTATTCAAAACCTTTAGCTCACATCAAAATCGTATTCAAGTCACTCAAAACATTATAAAAATCCTTTTTCATGCACATGTATGCATGTCATGTCATGGGTCTCAAGAGGGAAAGAAACGACACCACTTGACAAGGAAGAATCCTAATACCTTAGGCCTGAGTGCATTGGAAAAGATGAGGGTATCGCTTCACCATGTCCAGCTCCGCCTCCCAAGTAGCACTCTCCACATGTTGATTTCTCCAGCACCTTCACTGAAGCCACATCCTTATTACGAAGCTGCTTTACTTGCCTATCAAATATTTCCACTGTAATTTCCTCATAAGATAAGCTTTCTTCAATTTCAGTTCCTTCCAAAGGAACGATGGTGCTAGGATCGCCAACTAGCTTCCTCAACATAGACACATGGAAGACCAGATGAATGGAACTCAAATCCGGAGGTAACTCTAATTTATAAGCCATACCTCCAATTCACTCAACAATCTCATAAGAGCCAACATATCGGAGGCTTAGCTTGCCCTTCTTACCAAAACGCATCACACCCTTCATAGGAGAAACCTTCACATATATCCAATCATCGACACGGAACTCAAGATCCCTTCTCCTAACATCCGAATAAGACTTTTGATGACTTTGGGCCATTTTCAACCTTTCCCTAATCACCTTCACCTTATCCATGGCCTCCATCACTAAATCCGGACCAATTAGTGCCATATCTCCCAACTCAAACCACTCCATCGATGATCTACACCTTCCCCCATATAAAGCTTCAAATGGCGCCATACCAATGCTAGCATGGAAGCTATTATTATAAGCAAACTCAATAAGTGGGAGATGGTCCTCCCAATTTCCTTTAAACTCCAATACACAAGCCCTCAACATGTCCTCCAAGATTTGAATAGTCCTCTCCACTTGGCCATCGGTTTGAGGATGAAAAAAGGTGCTCAACTTAATCTTAGTTCAAGCCCCTATGAAAGGACCTCCAAAAGTGGGAAGTGAATTGGGTACCACGATCTGATATAATGAACCTAGGCACACCACGCAACCTCACCAACTCTTGGATGTACATCCTTGCATAATCCTCGGTGCTGAAGGTAGTCTTGACCGGTCGGAATGAGTCGACTTCATCATCTGATCCACGACAACCCAAATGGAATCAAATTTCCTTCGAGTACGAGGCAATCCAACCACAAAATTCATGTTCACATCTTCCCATTTCCATGTGGGAATCTCAATGTCTTGGGCCAGACCACCAGGTTTTTGGTGCTCTACTTTCACCTGTTGACAACTCGAGCATTCGGATACGAACTTAGCGATGTCTTTCTTCATACTATGCCACCAATATACTTCTTTCAGATCCCGATACATTTAGGTAGACCCTGGGTGAATAGAATAATGAGAGTTGTGAGCCTCACTCATAATCACCCTTCTAAGATTATCCACATCTGGAACATAAAGTCGGTTTTGGTTTCGGAGTACACCATCTCCTTCTTGTAAGAACACCTCGATCTTCTTTTCAGCAACCAACTTCTTCAATTCAAGTAGCGATGTGTCTTAATCTTGCTTAGCTTTTACATCACTTACCATGGAAGATTCTGCCTTTCTTTGAACACGAATACTTCCATCGCTCGAATCAGCCAACCTCACCCCAACCTAGCTAACTAGTGAACATCTCTTGCTAACTCCTTCTTCTCTTCCCTGACATGCGCCACACTCCCCATAGGCAACCTGCTGAGAGCATCGCCACAACATTAGCCTTTCGGGGATGATACATAACACTCATGTCGTAATCTTTTAGGAGCTCCAACCTCCTCCTTTGCCTTAAATTGAGATCTCTCTGAGAGAATACATATTGCAAACTCTTGTTATCGATCAACATATCAACATGAACCCCATACAAGTAATGTCTCCAAATCTTTAAAGTAAAAACCACCGCCGCCAATTTAAGGTCCTGCGATGGGTAATTACATTCATATACCTTCAACTGCCTTGATGCATATGCTATTACCTTACAATGCTGCATAAGCACACAACCTAATCCAATGCGCGATGCATCACAATACACCACGAATCTATCCAAACCATTTGATAATGTCAAGACAGGAGCCGATGTAAGCCAATCCTTTAAAGTTTAAAAACTCCGCTCGCATCTTTCCGACCACACAAACTTAGCCTTCTTCTGGGGCAACTTAGTCAATGGAGATGCAATAGTTGAGAACCCTTCAACAAACCTTTTGTAATACCCGGCAAACCCAAGGAAACTACGAATATCTAAAAGAGTCAATGGTCTAGGACAATTCTTCACGACCTTGGACTTTTTCGAATTTACCTTGATACCATCACTGGACACCAGATGACCAAGAAAGGCCACTTCACCCAAACAAAATTCACATTTGCTAAACTTGGCATACAACCTCTTCTCTTTCAAAGTTTTGAGGACCATCCTGAAGTGATCCCTGTGCTCTTACTCTCTTCAGGAGTAAATGAGAATATTGTCAATGAAGACCACCACAAAATTATCGAGGAATAGATTAAACACCCAATTCATTAGATCCATAAACAAGATAGGGGGCATTGGTTAGGCTAAACGACATCACTACAAACTCAAAGTGCCCATACCTCATCCGAAAAGTTTTTTTGGGAATGTTACACTCCCTAACTTTCAAATGGTGATACCCGAAACAAAGACCAATCTTTGAGAAATAATTAGCACATTGAAGCTAGTCAAACAAGTCATCAATCCTGGGCAACGAGTACTTATTCATAACGGTTACCTTATTCAGCTGCCTGTAATCAATATACATTCGAAGAGTTCCGTCCTTCTTTCTTACAAACAACACTGGAGCACCCCATGGTGATATACTAGGCCAAATAAAACCTTTCTCCAACAGATCTTTCAACTGCTCCTTTAATTCTTTCAACTCTGTCGGTGCCATACGATAAGGAGGAATAAAGAGAGGCTAAGTATCCAAAAGAAGATTTATGCCGAAGTCTACCTCTCTTTAAGGAGGAATGCATGGCAAGTCCTCGGGGAACACATTCAAAAACTCATTCACAACAGGGACCAACTCAAGAGTAGGCACTACGGACTCCATGTCCTTGACCCTCACAATATGATAATTGCACCCCTTAGAAATCATTCTCCATGCCTTGAGGTAGGAAATATACCGGCCCTTAATAGAGGAGTGACCACCCTTCCATTCAAGAACGAGCTCACCAGGAGGTTGGAACTTGACCTTCCGGGTCCTACAATCTATTGAGGCATATAATATATACAGCTGATCCATCCCAAGAATCATGTCAAAGTCAAACATCTCAAGTTCTACAAGATCACAAGAAAATTTTTGTGCAACACAGAAACAGGGCAACCATGATAGACTTTATGTGCAACAACAGATTCACCCATGGGAGTATAAACTGAGAAAGAGTCCCTCAAAACCTTGGGACTCAAACCAAATTTAACAGCCAACAGAGGAGTCACAAAAGACAAATTTTCACCTAGATCAAGCAAAACATAAACATCGAAATCAAAGACTTTTAACATACCAATCACAACATCCGGACCTTTCTCAATATCTTGGTGGGCATGGAGTGCATAGAACTGATTGTTCTTTGGGGGCAATACCTTGGGGAGCTCTGTGTTAGCCTTGCCCGCCTTGGGCAACCTGACCTTGGCCTCTACGGCTATTCCTAGGACAATTAGCCATCTTATGATCTTTATCACCATAGCTGAAGCAAACACCCAAATCTCTCCAGGAGACCCCCGTGTGGGGCTTCCCACACTTGTCGCACGCAAGATATCCATGACCGCCACCAACCGATGCCCTAGGAGGAGGCACCCAATCATTAGCGACCCGAGTACCTGAACCTTGGCCCTATTGGAAGCGACTGAAACCACCACTTTGAGAACCAAAAAATCCACCACCAAAATGGGTCCTCTTGGAATCATGAACCCTTCTCTCCTTGAATTTCTCCCCCTCGATCTGTTCAGAATACACCATGAGTTTGTCAATGTCTATATCCCGTATAAGCATAGCAGTACGACATTCCTTCACAAGTAAATTAGAGATACCCGAAACAAACTTGTGCATCCTTGCATGGGATCAGTCATCAGTGACGGAGCATACTTGGAAAGCTTCGTGAACTTGAGAGCATAGTCCCTCACACTCATACTTCCTTGCCTGAGATTGATAAACTCAGTCATTCTGGCCTCTCTAAGCTCAAGTGGAAATAAGCGATCAAAGAAAGCAAATCTGAACTCCTCCCAATTGATATCACCACCGCAAACTCTCTACAAAGACCATTGAGTTTACCACACTTGAGCCACATCTTTCAATTGATAGGCAGCTAGTTCAGCGCTCTTTTTAGAAGTGACACCCATGATGTTCAGCATTTTTGTAAGCTCATTGATGAACTCCTGGGCATCCTCATTGGCCTTTGACCCATACAACTCCCGAGGATTCATCCGGGTGAAATCCTTCGCCTTAGAAGCAGGCGTAGGATCCCTTGACAAGTTAGCCTGCCTTTCTTGAGAAGTTACTAACTGAGCGAGCATGACAAAGGTTGTGTGGAACTCATTGTTTGAGATGATTTCCTCCATAGGCTTGTGGGAGCCTGATCCTCGCAGCCAAAGCCGGCCTTGATAGAAGGGGGGGCCTTCCTCAAGGCATCTTCTGAAATGGATCAAGGACACCGTAAAAATAAGGAAACTAAATATAGCCCTAGCTTGATGTAAGACATGAAGAAGTGAGGCATTTCCTAAAACGTCTTTATAACCTTCCACTCATAGGTATGGTGCACTTCACACCAATGAATAGGACTGTACTCAACGCGGTATATTGGACTCTGAGGATCATTTTATAAACCTAGTTCTCTGATACTATCTTTTGTCACGACCTGGGGTTAGGACCTAGATGTGACATGGCGAATGGGAACTCGAGAGTCCCCAAAATAAGCCTCAAGTATCTATAACCACATCATTGGTTCAAGAATAGCATTCGAACACACACACACACATATGGTCAAATAGAAGTTTCTCATAAATCATTCCAATAATATGAAAACAATATACTAGTCATAACAAATAGATTTAAGAAGAGTTTACTTAGTGTCTAACAATTGCCTCTACTAAAAGGAACGGGGGCCAGGACAAGTTCCGATCTCACCCTCAATAAAGAAGATAGTTCTAAATAGCATAAAGATAAGATAGTTGGCTCGTCCATGGAAGATGGGACTCACCACAATATACTCCAGGATTGGACTATTCGTCAACCTATTGATAATCAAAGTGTTCGGCTCCTACATGGTAAAAGCATGTAGGCATAGAGTATGCTCAATGTACTAAGTATGTAGGCATGAAATGTATATGACTTACCAAACTTGCATTTCGATGTTAGATGAAAAATGCACATAATATAGAAGAATTGTATATCCAATGGAAATATGTATACAAGATGCCATGAAATTTATGATGTATGAAATACAATAATGCTCATACATAGTGGGGATGAAGTATAACCGACAAATAAAATTCATGCGAGCTATTACATGAATTAGTCCGATAAAGATGTCTTATCGGTAGGAGAAGATTACTTGCCAAAGGTAATCTACATCACACCTTATGGAAATTACCATTTCGGTGGATGGTCACCTTCCTTACAGAACTCACCATTTCGGAAGGGTTTTTCAGAATTTTACATATCATATTAGAATTTCATATACATATAACCATTCCTTACAACCTGGTCATTTTGGTAATTGCTTATATCCCTATGTTGGCACATAGTTCAAGGAAAGGGAGAGGGCCCTTGGGGATAGCCCTAACACCCCCAATCAATCGGTGTTAAGTCGATAAAATTCCACTTGAATACTTATACATATACGAGCTTTAAGGAAAAGCAATGATCATTTCAAAATGTTCAATACACATTTAGGCTCAAATGCCAAATCATAGTTCATACATGTAAATGCTCATGCAGGGAATATCTCATTCACATATACAGAATGGTGAGAGCACCCAGAATACTCAATGAGCAAGAATCATAGACATACCGATGATGACCTTTTTGTCATAGCCAATATCTTATCAGATTCATATCATAATCATTTAAGGAAAACATAGTTGGGCTTAACCCACTTCATAATTTCCATATATTAATGTTCATGAATGCAATGTGATGCATGATGTGAGGATATCATGGGTAACATAGATTCAATGAAAAATCAATATAACAATATAAAATTGAGTAAATCCACAATTAAATCTGCATGTAAATCGTAGTATAGATCACCCATGCATAAATCAACTTTAAAGGGACATGCATGTTCATACTTTATAACTCAATGTAAATCATCATATTAGTAATCAAAATGAATTGAAATCATAGATAAAATACAACCCATACACTAATTAGATTTAATAAAATCAAATAATGAAATTTCATATTTAAAGTAACTAAAATTCATTAAAATAGAAGCGTGAAATTCTTCCATCCAGCATTCCATGTGTCAAGAAATAGAACCTAATAAAGGTTAGGGTTGAACCCATAGGGAATATGTAGACTCAAGAGAATTCAAAGATCTTAATTCGAATGGTTAACCAACTTACTTCCCCGAAGGAGGGTGGGGTTCTTGCAATAAACAATGAAAATTATAACTAAACTAACATGAGAAAGAAGTTAATTTGGAGAGAAACTAAGGTATTGTGTTCCCCATGATACCCCAACTGAGTATCACCAGATAACCTAATTGTTTTCTAGTGTATAGCACGCAGGACGATAGTTATGTTCACCAAGCCTTTTGATCAAAAGTGAGAGGTGAATTTCATTATGCGACTTGGCCCATATTCATTGTGTGCATTACTAATCCTTACCTATTAGTCCCAGTACAACCTCCCCTTGGTCTAGTTTTCTTGATTAGACGAGAACACATCAATCAAAACCTGTTAATTAATCTCTTTTTCTATTATTACTACCTTGGTCCACTTAGTAACACTAAGTTATAATGTTGGCCAACATTAGAAAACATACAAAACAAAGAGAGTTAATCAATACGTGTATATACACCTTTCAAGAATTATGAATTATTCAATTTTACTTTGTTAGTTCTTCATGTTCCCACAACTCTTGTTGTAGATTTAGCTATTTATGCTTTGTGTAGATACAATAATTATGGATTGAGAAAATATAATTGAACACTTACACAATAGAATTAAGAACAAGTAAATCCAACTTCAATAAGAATCACAAGCTAAAGATGAAATTCAAACACAAGTGTTCTCAAAGACTCTCCAATATGATATCACAATTTTCTCTCTCTAATTACTGAGTTATCAGAGTACTAGGTGAAAAGCTTTTGAAAAATAACCTAAAAAATTTATTTATAAAAAGTCAAATACAAGTCCTAAACAAAATAGAAGAACTTGTCGGCACGCCATATGAAAGGGGTTTACCGGCCATATTGTATTTCATGGCCCGTAATTAGGGTCTCGTACTCTATTGCAAGAATTCTAGATTTCAACTCTACGACACCCCTCTACGACTCATAAAATGGTTTACGACCCGTAAAGGTGGTTTCATGTGATGAACTTTAGACAGTCCCAATCACTGATCCTCTGGCATGAACCATCTTCTACGACTCGTAAAACCTTCTACAACTTATCTGCATGTTCATAGAATAAACTTCAAAACAGACTCTCACTGAAATTATTCACGAAAACATCCTATGACCCATCAAATGATCTATAGCCCATAAAGGGTTTCGAATAACAACAAAAATCAGCAACTCCTACACTTTTTCCCAAAATCAAGGCCAACGTGTAATCCTTCAAATATAAACACAAAAACACATAAAACTAACTAATATCACATCAAGAACACACAAAATTCCAAGTTTTAAGCACCAAAAGTATTGTATTTTGGCAGCACAACAACACCCTCAACTTCAAATTGTTGCTTGTCCTCAAGCGATGGACTCAATCTATATAGATAATACAATAACACACAGACCTCAATCCCATGACATACATCACATAAATCTCAAACAAAGTTATCAACACCAAATTTTTAAAACACGTTCAGATAGCTCTCTAGAAAACTAATACAAGCTAGTGCATGTAACAATACAACTATGACAAGCGTGGTAGTATCAACAATCCAAAATCACTAAACAAGTCTAGTGCTGACAATCCAATTCAAGTGCCCTCACAGAAAGAAATCCCATATTTGACTCTTAATGATACTTTCTTGTATAATCATGGGCAAAATCACTCACTCTCACCAAAGGTATTCATGGATCATGCCTAATACCATAGGCCTTCCCTATACTCATGTTTACTACCTTCAACTAACATGACTAGGATCACTTTAGGACTTTCAAAGCTTGCACATAGGCTCAAGGGGCTTTGGTATGGCATTATGGGAACATAGTGACTTACACCCCTCCTTAACATTGCGTTTTTCTACAATTTTTCCGTACCAACTCTCTTATTTTCACCTTATTCTCCCTTTTTCCTATTTTCAAATTTTTATGGGTGCTTTCTTTTCATTTTTTAGCTTTTTCCCTTACTTCTACACTTCATTTTGCTTTTTAGCTCATAACTAAGGCATCACTTGTTTTTGTTGCACCCAGTACATGATTTTTCTTTTTTTTCCTGTATATCACTAATTCACCCCCTCATTTTTATATTTCACCTTTTCACCAGCCACTCTCAACTTAGGGTTTTAGCTTATGTTGAGGTGCACAATATACTTCCTCAAATCCAACGCCACTTTTTGTAGCCACCCTCAACTTAGGTTTTTTGCCTCAGTCAAGGTGTGCAACACTCAAGGAAGGACAGGGCCTATTTCAGGATTTTTCTCTTAACAAGGCTAGGTTATTCAGGTGTTTTCAAAGAATAGATACATGTTAGGGTCAAACATTAGGAACAAGGGATATATTATAGTTTTGGTTGGTCATTTTAGGCTAAGTGGACTATTAAGGACAATGGCCTTAGATCCTTTCCTAATCCAATTAATCTACAATCTAACTTAGAGTAACAAGGCAAATTCTGAATTAGAACGACACACATAAATCAAGTAAATTAGGCTCACACTCACATGGCACTGGATACATTATCACAAAAGACTCTCAGATCATGCTTCTTATCTCAATGTACCCTCACTTATCAGAATAAACATTGCCACACACCTAAGCATGCATGGTTGCTATCTAACTACTAATCGAAATAACAAACTTGCTACATGCTACAAGTGTTCAATAAGAATCACAAGCTTAAAGTTGAAATTCATACACAAGTGTTCTCAAAGACTCTCTAATTTGATCTACAATATTCTTAATTACTGAGTTCTCTAATTACGAGGCGAAAAACTTTTGAATAATAACCTAAAAACCTATTTATAATAAGTAAAATATAAGTCCTAAACAAAATAGGAGAACTGGTTGGCATGCCATGCAAAAGGGGTTTACGGGCCGTGGAATGCCCATAATCCGGGTCTTGCACTCTGCTGCTAAAATTTTGGACTTCAATTCTATGAAATTCCTCTATGACTGGTAAAGTTGTTTATGACCCGTAAAGGGGATTTCATCTTATGAACTTCAGAAAGTCCCAATATCTGATCCTCAGGGCCCGAACTATCTTCTATGACTCGTAAAACCTTCTATAGCTCGTCTGCATGTTCGTAAAATAAACTTCAGAAAACAACCTCTCATTGGTATTGTTCACGAAACCACCTACCGACCTGTAGAATGATTTAGGGCCGGTAAAGGGTCTCGTATAAAAGCAAAAATAAACAACTTTTGCTCTTTTTTCCAAAATCAAGGCTAACCTGGAATCCTGCAAATATAAATACAAAAACACATTCAATCAACTAATATCACATTGAGAACACATTAGTTTAAAGCACTAAAAGTGTTGTATTGTTGTAGCACATCAATAATCAAGAATTGGGTTAACATAGGAAATCATACATTTGATAATAGAGATTTGAGTTTAATAATAAAAGATAATAGGAACTTGAATTCAGGAAAGATTGGAAAATTTGCAGTTAAAATCTTACAGAGTAAAATTAGATGCAGAGCATGATGACAAACTTTGTCCAACACTCTGAATAACCTTACAGACCTAGAAGAAGTAGCATCTCGAAGAGCTCTGAAGAAGATGCTTGAAATCCCTAGCTTTTCTCCCCTTAAAACTATGTTGTAAGTCTTGAGAGTGTTTTTTAGCATAAAAAGATCGATTGATAATATTTAACGACTTAATTTGGTGTAAAACCGTCAAGTCTAGGCTTAGAAAAGGTGAAAAGTACTTAAACAACCCTTCTTAAAATATTGTTAAGGTCATCTACGGGGCCATATACAGTATGTAGAAGCTTCTACGGACCGTATAACGTATCTGTCGAATCTTGATGTCCTCGAACTCATTTTACTGGCCTAAACTACGGACTGAAGAAGCTTCTACGACACGTAATTGGGTCCATAATAACCTGGAACCATAAACCAACTCGAAACACATTTTCACGAGTTGGACTTTATGGGTTTTCAACCCATTTGTGACCCGTAGTTCCCGGGTTGTAAAGTAAACTGTTAATTTTACATAACACTTTAGAGCTTACCACTTATATATATATACACACACATATGATATATGATAAATGATGATAATAAGGAAAAATATTAGATATATCAATAAATAAGGAATAAAATTTAAAAAGAAAAACAAGTAAAGCTTTATACAAAAATGTGTATTTGATTTTTGAAAGCCACTGCTTTTCTGCTTAAACAAAATCCGAAATGAATTACACATATATGTGACTGCGTTATATAACATTTTTTTATGCAAAATTATAAAAAAAGAGTAAGTTCACATCACATCTATTTCTCTAGATTATTCTGCAGAATTACAAAAAAGGTGAGTTCACATATTTATACCTCTTTTTGGATTTCTTCTTCAAAATTACAAAAAGATGGTGAGTTCACAATTACAATCATTTCTAGATTCTTTTTTTTTAATGTAAATTTTTTAGCTCAAGGCTCACTTAATTATGCAAATAAATAAACTAACTATGTAAATTTTGTCCAAAAAAATAATAATTTAAAATTGATACATCCCAGCCCAAATAAAGGGTCCATCCTATTTGTTTATTGATAATATCTAAAAAGTGCCCTTTCATTTTCCACCGCTATTTCAGTCCTTTATTCCACTATGGAAGAGTCTTTTAGGTGATGCTTCTCCTTCTACGCCATTTTAGTCCTTCAACTCCTAATTTCTAGATTCTTCTTGTTCTGCAAAATTAGAAAGAAAAAAAAAGTGATCATTTCTAATTGTTTCTCTAGATTCTTCTTCTTCAAAATCATCATCATCGCCTTCTTCTTCTTCTTCAAAATTACAAAGAAGAGTGAGTTCAGATTTGTGATCATCTCTTTTTTTTTCTTTCTTCCTTCTCCCCTCCCCATTCCTCATCGCCCTCCTCCTCCTCCTTGAACCTTTGTTCACGTTTTGAAAAACCATAGAGTTTTCTCGATCTCTTTCTGTTTTCTTTCTTGAATTTTTCTAGTATTCTGTAAGCCATGTTTTTTTATTTTTATAAATTGATTTGTTTCTTCATATAATTCATGTTGCGAAGGGAATAGTCATGCAAGCAAGAGGAGACGACATATAAACGCGCGCGAGTGAAACATTGAATTCGGTCCATTTTTATTCTCTTACGATGAAGAACAATCAATATGTGATGGTGAGTTTGATACTTTTGAAATCTATTCTAATTTTGTTATCCAATTTCCCCCATTTTATTCGCTTGTTTTGACCTAGCAAGTTTTACTGCTTCCCAAAGATTATTGATTATTTCTACCCGATGTGGATTTGAAATTATTTTTTATTTATTTCTTTTTATCTCTCTTTTGGATATTAAAGAATAACATTTATTGATATATGTATGCAACAACTCCTTGCCTTTGTTGTAAAGTCATTAATTTTTGTTATATATGTTCACTAATCTTAAAATTGATGGCCACATGTATCAATGTATGATGTGTAATTGGATATTAGTTTCAAATTTGTATTATTTTAATGCTCAATCTAAGTTTGACATTAGTAAAAAAAACTCATGATTGGTAAAAAAAATTCTTTTTGCTCCATAGTCCGTACTAGGAAAATAAAATTGTTATCATATTGCTATTTTTTTTAAAAGAAAGTTCATTTATTATTTAGCCATCTTACTAGAATTGGTAAAAGATTTTCATGTGCATGAAATGTTCTATTTTTTACTTAGTACAAGCAGAAAGTTTCACATAGTAGTTTCACTCCAAATAATTGTACTCTTTGTTCTCATCTAATATTGTTTTCAACTCTGGACCTATTAGTACTACTTTTTTGTCAACATGAATTATTAAATTTTGATATATAATTTGATTAACTTATTTTTTTCTGTAATTCCATAGTATCTTTGGCAAGAAACAGAAATGAGACGGAAAGAAAAAGAGGAACGTAAGAAGATGATGCAGAATCAAAAATCAAATCGAGAGAATGATGAGAAAAAGGAAAAGAATCAACATGACTCTATTGAAAAGAGGATACTTAACAAAGAAAAGAAAAATGTCATCAATGGTAATTAATAGAAGCTTTACATCTTAGCATAAATATATTACTCAATTAGTTCCCTGACACCTACTTAACATAAATATATCATGGTATTTTACAAAATTTATTAAACTTTATGTAGCGGTGGAAGTTGCTTAGCCTGGAGCAACTGTATATGACTTTCTAATCAATACTAAGATTGGTGTATCTTCTGGACTTATGAGCATTCTTCAATCACCTAATGAAGTAAGTGTATGTTTCTTCATTGCATACACTTTGCATTCCATGTCAACTTCAAGTTCTATCCTAAGAATCTATATACGTGTAGCCTGCCAAAGAAGATGCCAGGACTTCTCCTAAAATTATTGTATCTTCTGGACTTAAGAGCGTTCATGAATCACCTAATGAAGTAAGTTCTTTTTTCTCCATTTCATACACTTAGCATTTCGTGTCAACTTCAGCTTCTATCCTGAAAACCATATGTGTGTAGTCTGCCAAAGAAGATGCCGGGACTTCTCCTAAGATTGCTGTATCTTTTGATATTAAGAGCGTTCATGAATCACTTGATGAAGTAAGTGTGTTTTTCTCCATTGCATACACTTTTTATTCCATGTAAACTTAAGATTCTATCCTCAGAATCAATATGTATGTAGCCTGCAAAAGAAGATGCCGGGACTTCTCCTCAACTGAATGATATTGTGCAGACCCCATCACAAGCCAAACAACAAAAGGTATTAAAATGAAACATAAATTTTATCTATCCCGCATTATGCTTGTAGTGAGTTCTTAGCATATTGTTTTGTAGATTGTCAAAAAAGATGTTGGGACTTTTGGCCAGCAATATGATGTTCCACAAGCAAAATAACATAAGGTACATTACTTATCCTTGTCACAAGAGCTTCCCCCCACTGGATTAACCCTCTTCACCTTAAGGGGAAATTATTTCCATATAAAACTGATACTTAAATAGTTGCTAGCGCATACACGTTGACTTTGGCTAGTGCATACACTTTGACTTTGGCTGGAAAAAAATAATGTAATAAAATAGAAAGAAACCTAGGTAATAACAAGGCATAATACATAAATATGTCTTTTAACTTTTTCTCAGCTACTATTTATGCCCTCTAACTTTGGAGTAGAATCTTAAACTTACATAAAGTTTAAAGTACATACATGCATCCTACGTGGAGTACCACGCGTAGGACACCATACATAGGACACCACCTAGGATACCATCTAGGATGTGAATTTCCATGTAAGATGCCACATAGGACTCATGTGTCTAACTTTTAAACTCTATGCAAGTTGAAGTACCTACTTGTGTACACCCAAAATTGGTGGTCTCTCTGATAATTTTTGTTTTATTTTTATTTTTTATGCAGATGCAGTGATTTCTTTTGTCGTTGGAGGAGCTTATTCTATTTTCATATATGTGCTTGAGTATCAGCTGGACTGATGACATGTTACCAAATACAGTTCATTAGACTGCGTCATTCTAGTTTATTCAGCTTTGAGAACTTCGTTGTTATTTTCTTGTCTGGTTTGTGACAATCATGCATGTACTAGATCTTATGGTTATTATTTTTATCTCTTCTTAGCTGCGTGTTACATATATTGCACACCTTTGAGATTATAAACATTGCATAAGCAGTTCTTTGCTGTGAAAAAGAAAATTACAAATTTATGCTTCGTTCAATATGCAAAAGCAGATAATTAACTTTTTCAAGACAAAATATTCTTACAAAAAAAATATGTTTACCAAAATTGTTCCTCGCTAATATTAACCCATCTTCTCCTTTTTGTTTTTCGTTTCTACTGTCTCTTCTCCCTCTCATAGAAAAGATTTTTAGGTTTGAGGTAGTTCAAATGATATTTCTTTATCAAACATTTTATGTACTTTTTGAGAAGCTACTACAAAAGATTCCTTGAGAGGACCAGTTAACTATAATGCGAAAAATAGATACATTACCATTAAAAATCTACTCAAACTTGTTCCTTACTTTATCTATTTTCCGCTCTTTGGTTTCCAATCTCAAAGAAATCTTGATGAACCTTGACTCCTCCACGCATTTCACAAATTCTCAAGTAATAGAAGCCCTCTCAAAACGCTGAAGTTTTACACAATTTTCATTTCAGTTGAAGTTCACCCTTGAAATACACATATAGTAATTTTTTTTATTCATTTATAGCTCCTCAAATTAATCATCATTTGTCAAGTGGGCAGCTTTACAAGACAAATTAATGGTCCATAACATAAGATATGTAACAGAATATTCGAAACATCAATCCTAATTACTCTGATCAACTTATGGTAACGGAAACATAGCGATATACTACTACAAGAACACACTCCTTTGTCTATTCATTCTCTTCAACTTTCTAAAACAATTTAACAAAAAATGTGGTTTGATTAAAGATGCTTGAAGATCCAAGAGGATTGTAAGCAAAATTCAAGGGCTATCCATGTTTCAGGACAACCACATTTCAGATTCTAGGAGAAAGATAGATGATTAACTTATGTCGATAAATGATTTATGAGCACTTCTATATTCTACAGTTGATGGTCCAGGAACCCCCCCACCCCCACCCCCCCCACCCCCCCAATTCTTGGTCTCATTCTCTGTAGTTGCGCTAGAAGTAGTCGTTTCTTCGAGGTAGATATCATCATCGAGAATAAAGTCATCTCGCTAAGGACTCAATGAGTTTATGTTGTTTTCTTCTCCTTTACAAAAATAAATTAAAGTATAGCATATCAAGAAAAGATTTTGATTCTTCTTTTAACGAAAGATAATGCTTTCTATTTTGGATATTAAAATTTCACTTGTAGTTACTAAATTAAACTTAGTTCTCCTCTTTACATCAACTAAACATTCTCTGCCATAGAACAATAACTAATTAGAATACTCAACATTCATATTACGGATTTTTTCATATTAGGAATATTGTGCTTTTATGGATTCTTTTATATTAGGGATTCTCTATATGTCACATTATCCTTATACCGACTTGAAAAGAAACTTGACAAGTGTTGACACTTTCTTGCACCTGTTAAAATTTCACATTAGTATTTTTGGATAATATTACTATAACAATACAAAATTAAAGAGCTAGTCAGTTTATTATTTTGGTATGAAGCAAGTTGGCAGTCGAACTAAAATATCAACAGGAATATGTTATTTGAATTCTCACCATGTATGTTAGTAAGTTCAGTGTTGTTTAGTTGTCCAATATTTGCAAAAGCTTGGTCATATTGATATTGAGAAGACATATTTTGAAAGCTCTCAGTTAGGTCTTCGACAAAAAAAGAACTTCTGCTTTAAATTATCTTGCAGTTCAAGAAAATATATGCCAATATAGTGGAACATTATTTGGATTGCCAACATTATACTGTGGCACACCCTCGGATCATCCACATTAAGATTCTCGCGAAAATGCTCTTCAAAGCCCTATTCCAACAGAAAGCCAACCGGTCAAAATGTATAGATGATCTCGGAATACATCACAAATGAAATAAGATGTAGTGCAATCCTTTGGTGTTCTTAGGCTCAGCAAAGAATCTCTCAACACTTCAATATTTAGAAGAGGCTCACCACCCCTCAAAATAGTCCTGGTCTAGATGACATCTTCGGGGAAAAGAATCAAAGAAGATGACTGATCCAAAAGCTCAATTGGAGTAATCTGATGAGAAGGAGAGCCCAACATTTATGAAGAATGGAGACATGAAATACAAGATGGATTTAGGCCGATGGGCCAAAATATCATCTACTAAACTTTGAATGACACTGCAAGTGCAAAGATAACTGACGGTATTATCACAGTCGCACATATACCCAATCACCAACAATAGGGTCATCACATTCACATAAAGTGGAGGCAATGACAGAGTTAGAAGTCCCATCCTTAAGATACCTCACCATAGTAGGTGGAGGGTGGACATAAACTATCTCAAAAGGCGTCATCTTAGAGTTGTGTTGGCATGCAGTATTAAACCAAAATTAAGCCCATGGTAACAGAGTAAACCAAGTAGCGGGTATTTCAGTCTCAAAAAAGCAGAGATACATATCTAAACATTTGTTTAGTGCCTCAGTCTGACAATTGGATTGGGGATGATAGGCCCAACTCAAGGAATGTTGTGTACCCTAGAGTTTATGAAGTTCGTTGCAAAATTCTGGGAGAAACAATGAGTCATGATCAGACATAATAGTAACAGGAGAACCATGAAGTCGAATGAACTTCTTACCAAATACCTCGACAATCTTTTAGCTAGTAAAATTTGTAAGGAAGGCCACAAAGTGACTGTATTTGGACAATCGGATCACAATTACCCAAATAATATTTCCCCATGGAGGGCGTGGAAGACATGTGATAAAATCCATAGAAATATCCTAAAAATGGCATTTGGAATTAGCAAGGGACAAAGTAATCCAGAAGGTTTCAAATTTGAATCCTTCATTTATTGATAAATGTGGCATTTTCGAAACAAATTTTCTTCACATCCGAACGCATACCAACCCAATGAAAATTTGATGAAATGTGCGTGATATGTCAAAATCACCACCAACTTTAGAAGAGCGAAATTCTTCCATCCGGTATTTCTAAGTACCTGGATTTTTTTTCGAGTGGCGTTTCTCAAATGTCTTGGAATTTTCCCAAGTGAACTGTCAGGCATCACTCCACGGAGGGCCTACACGGGCCGTGTGAAGCCACTCGGACCGTGTGACCTCCCGTGAAGAGACACTTGGTCCAGCTCACGGCTGGGACAACTTTGGGACGAAAGGAAATTTGGCCAAGTGAGGGCACACAACTACTCACACAATCCGTGTGATGTGTCATAGACCGTGTGGCTCTCCGTGTGACTCCCTACATAAAATTATTCTAAGTATAGAAGTATCATCTCATAACTTTGTCGTACAAAAATTATTTGAAGTATCTGTCCATGGTCGATGTCACGGCTGTGTGGAGTCACACGGACCGTGTAGTCATTCGTATGGTAACCCTTAGCTCTTTATGAATTTCCTTCACGAACTTTATATGTATTAGATCACAGGCACTGTTCACGGTCCGTGTGACATTTCAGAACCGTGTAGTGGACCGTGTGGGCCTGACGGTTCTAGTTTTGGTCCATTTCATTAGTGGCGATTATGTAATTTCAATTTGTGTTAAACATGAATTATGACTTTTTACCTATCCTGAACCCCTAATTCAGCTGAAACCCCTCCCCTCTTAATTCATTCTCCTAAAACCTTCTACCCCTTAAAAGATCACCTCCCCATTCCTCTCTACTTTCCTCTCTCAAGGATCAAAACTAGGGTTTGATCAGAGTCCAATTCAAGCCTAATTCATCCCTTAAATTAAGCTTCTCAATCAAGGTATGAGGGATTGATTCTTGGTCCCTTTCAACTAAGAATACCCAAAGAACTTTTAACCTATTTCATAGAAGACCCAAAGATCTTTTAACCTATTTCATGAATTTAGTTTACTTTAAATATGAGATTTCATTATTTGATTTTGTTAAATCTAATTAGTGTATGAGCTATATTTTACCTATGATTTCAATTCATTTTTCTTACTAATATGATGATCTACATTGAGTTATAAAGTATGAACATGCATGTCCCCATTAAAGTAGATTTATGCATGGGTGATCTATACTACGATTTACATGTGGATGTAATTATGGGTTTACTCAATTTTACTTTGTGATGTTGATTTTTTACTTGAATCTATGTTACCCATACTATCCTCACATCATGCATCACACTGCATTCATGAACATTGATATATGAAAATTATGAAGTTGGTTAAGCCCAACTATGCTTTTCTGAAATGATTATGATATGATTATGATAAGATATTGGCTATGACAAAAAGGTGATCACCAGTATGTCTATGATTCTGGCTCATTGAGCATTCTGGGTGCTTGCACCATTCTGTATATGTGAATGAGCTATTCCCTACATGAGCATTTACATGTATGAACTATGATTTGGCATTTGAACCTATATGTGTATTGATCATTTTGAAATGAACATTACATTTGCTAAAAGCACGTATATGTATAAGTATTTAAGTGGGATGTTATCGACTTAGCACCGATGGATTGGGGGTGTTAGGGCTATCCCCAAGGGCCCTCTCCCTTACTTTGAACTATGTGCCAACATAGGAATGTAACTCATTACCGAAATGACCGGGTCGTAAGGAATGGTTATATGTATATGAAATTCTAATATGATATCTAAAATTCTGAAAAATCCTTTAGAAATGTTGAGTTTTGTAAGGAAGGTGACCATCCACCAAAATGGTGATTTCTGTAAGGTGTGATGTAGATTACCTTTGGCAAGTAATCTTCTCCTACCGATAGGAGGTGTTTATCAGACTAAATCATGTAATAGCTCGCATGGATTTGATTTGTCGGCTATAGTCCATCCCAACTATGCATGAGCATTATTGCATTTCATGCATCATAAATTTCATGGCATCTTGTATATATATATTTCCATTGGATATACAATTCTTCTATATTATGTGCCATTGTCATCTAACATCGAAATACAGGCTTGGTAAGTCATATGCATTCCATGCCCTCAGACTTAGTACATTAAAATGTACTAACTCATACTCTATGCCTACATGATTATACCATGTAGGGCCCAAACACTTTGATTATCAACAGGTTGATGAATAGTTCAATCCCAAAGTATACTGTGGTGAGTCCCGTCTTCTGAGGAAGAGCCAAATATCTTCCCTTTATGCGACTTAAAACTATCTTCTTTATTGAGGGTGAGCCCGAAACTTGTCCTGCCCCCCGTTCCTTTGAATAGAGGCAATTGTTGGACACAATGTAAACTCTTCTTAAATCTGTTTGTAATGACTAGTATATTGCTTTCTTATTGTTGGAGTGATTTATGAGAAAATCCTATTTGACCATATATATATGTGTGTGTTCGAATGCTATTCTTGAACCGATGATGTGGTTATAGATACTTAAGGCTTGTTTGGGGACTTTCGGGTTCCCATTCACCGTGTCACATCTAGGCCCTAACCTCGGGTCGTGATAGTATTTCATGTGTCAAGAAATAGAACCTAATAAAGGTTAGGGTCGAATCCATAGGGAATACACAGACTCAAGAGAATTCAATGATCTCAATTTGAATGGTTAACCGACTTACTTCCCCGAAGGGGGAGGGGGTTCTTGAAATAAACAATGAAAATTATAACTAAACTAACTAACACGAGACAGAAGTCAATTTGAAGAGAAACTAAGGTATTGTGTTCCCCATGATACCTCAACTCAGTATCACCGGATAACATAATTCTTTTCTAGTGTATAACATGAAGGACGGTAAGTAATGTTCACCAAGAGAGGTGAATTTCACTATGCGACTTGGCCCATCTTCATAGTGTGCATTACTAACCCTTACCTATTAGTCCCAGGACAACCTCCCCTTGGCTCGGTTTGGTTGATTAGACGAGAACACATCAATCGAATCCTGTTAATTAATCTCTTTTTCTATTTATTACTACCTTGGTCCACTAAGTTACACTAGGCGGGTTCTAATGTTGGCCACTATCAGAAAACATACAAAACAAAGAGTGTTAATTAATACGTGCATATACACCTTTCAATAATTATGAATTATCCGATTTTACTTTGTTAGTTCTTCATAGTTCTCACAACCCTAGTTGTGGATTTAGCTACTTATGCTTTATGTAGATGTAAGAATTATAAATTGAGAAAATATAATTAAACACTTACACAATAGAATTAACAACAAGCAAAATCCAACTTCAATAAGAATCACAAGCTAAAGATGAAATTCAAACACAAGTGTTCTCAAAGACTCTCCAATATGATCTCACAATTTTCTCTCTCTAATTACTGAGTTATCAGAGTACTAGGTGAAAAGCTTCTGAAAAATAACCTAAACATTTATTTATAAAAAGTGAAGTACAAGTCCTAAACAAAATTGAAGAACTAGTCGGCACGCTATACGAAAGGGGTTTACGGGCCGTGTTGCATTCCACGGCCCGTAATCGGGATCTCGTACTCCATTGCTGAAATTTTGGACTTCAACTCTACGAAACCCCTCTACAACTCGTAAAGTGGTTTACAACCCGTAAAGGGGGTTTTGGTCTGATGAACTTTAAAAACTCCCATTCTCTGATCCTTTGGGCACGAACCATCTTCTACGACTCGTAAAACCTTCTACGGCTCATCTGTATGATCGTAGAATAAACTTCAAAAAACAACCTCTCATTAGAATTGATCACGAAACAACCCTACGGCCCGTCGAATGATTTATGGCCCGTAAAGGATTTCGTATAACAGCAAAATCAGCACCTTCTACACTTTTTCCCAAAATCAAGGCCAACCTGTAATCCAACAAATATAAACACAAAAACACATAAAACTAATTAATATCGCTCGAGAACCAACAAAATTTCATATTTTAAGCACCAAAAGTGTTGTATTTTGGAAGCACATCAACACCCTCAACTTCAAATTATTTCTTGTCCTCAAGCGATGGAATCAATCTATATAGATAATACGGTAACACATAGACCCCAACCCCATGACATACATCACATAAATCTCAAACTCAGTTAGCAACACCAAAATTTTGAAACAGGATCAGATCTCTCTCTAGAAAACCAATACAAACTGGTACATATAACAATACAACTATGATAAGCGAGGTAGTATAAACAATCTACAATCACTAAACAAGTCTAGTGCTGACAATGCAATGCAAGTGCCTTCACAAAACGAAGTCCCATATCTGACACCCAAGGATGCTTTCTTGTGTAACCTTGGGACTTTGCAAAATCACTCACTCTCACAAAAGGTATTCATGTATGATGCCTAATACCATAGGCGTTCCCTTGTTCTCATGATTACTACCTTTAACTAACAGGACTAGGATCACTTTAGGATTTTTTAGGCATGCACGTAGGCTCTAGGGGCTTTGGTATGACATTATGAGAACAGAGTGACTAAAACCCCTCCTTGAGACCACGATTTTCTACACTTTTGCCATACCAACTCTTTTATTTTCACCTTGTTTTTCCTTTTTCCTATTTTCAAGCTTTTCTGGGTGCTTTCTTTACATTTTTAAACCTTTTTCCTTATTTCTACACTTTATTTTGCTTCTTAGCTCATATCTAAGGTATCACTTATTTTGCTTTCACCCAGTACATGATTTTTCCTTTTTTTATTCTAGATCACTAATTCACCCCCGCATTCTTTTGTTTCACTCTTTCACCAGTCACTCTCAACTGAGGCTTTTAGCTTGTGTTGAGGTGCACAATATTCGTCTTCAGAACCAGGGCCACTTTTTGTAGCCACCCTCAACTTAGGTGTTTTGCCTCAGTCAAGGTGCGCAATGTTCGAGGAAGGAACATGGTTAATTTTGGGTTTTTTCTCTTAACAAGGATAGGTTAATCAGGATTTTTCAAAGAATAAGTACATACTAAGCTCAAAAATTCGGAACAAGGGATATAACATAGTTTTGGTTGGTCATTTTAGGTTAAGTGGACTATTAAGGACAATAGCCTAAGATCCTTTCCTAATACAATTAATCTACAATCTAACTTAGAGTAACAGGGCAAATTCTGAATTAGAACGACACACATAAATCTATCAAATTAAGCTCACGCTCACACAACACTGCATACATTATCAAAAGAAGATTCTCAGATCATGATTCTTATCTCAATTTATCCTCACTTATCCGAACAAACATTGTCACACACCTAAACATGCATGGTTACTATCTAACTACTAATCCAAATAGATTTTTGGTGGGTATCATTTTCAAACAAAACAAAAAAAAAACATGCTATATGCCACAAATATTGGTACTATATGCTATAAATACTATCTAAACATCCTAAACATTCCAGTTCAATGGAAATTACATATTCACGGGGAGAAAGAAAAAAGGCAAGAAAACCTCGGGATCTAAAATAGAGTTATTATGGACCCAAGCTACTCAGACTTCACTGAGGATCATAACTACCGACACCCCATCGAAAAAGATATGCATTGTCCCAATGCATAAATTCAAAGCAAAACAAAGTATAAGGGGCCAAAAATCATACCTGGGCGCCTAGGAACCAGTATCCACCTTGGATTGCCTCCCAAGAAGCCCTGATTTATTGTCGCGGCACAACTTGAAAAATTTGGTTACTCAGACTTCACCAAGTGTCCATGCTTTTTCTCCAATTTTAGCTCTTCAAGTTGGCCTATAAGCATTTTTCTTCTTCACACAATTCATAACTAGCTTGTTGAGTGTCAGATATATCAACCTTTACACTCAACTCAACACTTAAATTATGGACATCAAAGCCAAATTGATGAGCATCTCACAAAAGCATATAATTTTCTAGGTCCAAATTTTCTAATATTTTCAAGAAGCAGACATTGCGATTCAAAAAATTATCTACAACCCTTCTCATCTCAATACCACAATCATTCAACATTTCTTCAACAAAGGGTGTCATATATAAAAGAGAAAAGGAAAAAAGAAAAACTATGAGGGAAATAAGTATTAACACCCAAATCACGTGAATTAACTAAGTCTAGACGTATTCCCCGGCAACGGTGCTAAAATCTTGATGTCGCCCAACATACACCTCCTTTAAAGAGGATAAAGCAGTCACTGTTAAGAAATAGAACTTAACAAAGGTTAGGGTCGTATCCACAGGGAATACATAGACTCAAGAAAATTTAATGATCACAATTCAAATGGTTAACCGACTTACTTCCCCAGGGGGGGGGTATTGCTATAATCGATGAAAAACATAACTAAACTAACTAAAACAAGAGAGAATTCAATATGGAGAGAAACTAGGTTATTGTGTTCCCTATGATTCACCAATTCAATATCGCCGGATAACCTAATTCTTTCCTAGTGTATAACATCCAGGACAGTAAGTTACGTTCACTAAACCACTTGGTTAAAGGTGAGACATGAATTTCACTATGCGACTTGGCCCATCTCCATAGTGTGCATTACTAACCATAACGTATTAGTCCAAGTACAATCTCTCCTTCGCCCACATTTGTTGATTAGACGAGAACACATCAATCGAATCATGTTAATAAATCTCTTTTTCTATTTATTACTACCTTGATCCAGTCAGTAACACTAGGCTGGTCGTAATGTTGGCCACCAAAAAAACATGAAAAATGAAGAGAGTTAATTAATACATTCATATATACCTTTCAAGAATTATGAATTTTTCTGTTTTATTTTGTTAGTTCTTCATGGTTCCCACAATCCTAGTTGTGGATTTAGCTACTCATGCTTCGTGTAGATAAGAAAATTATGGATTGAGAAAGCATAATTGAACACTTACATAACATAATTAAGAACATGAAATCCAACTTCAATAAGAATCACAAGCTTAATAATGAAATTCAAACACAAGTATTCTCAAAGACTCTCCAAGTTGATCTCACAATATTCTCTCTCTAATTACTGAGTTCTCTGAGTACTAGGCGAAAAACTTTTGAAAAATGACCTAAAAACCTATTTATAGTAAGCAAAATACAAGTCCTAAATAAAACAGGAGAACTAGTCGGCACGCCATACGAAAGGGGTTTACGGGCCGTGGAATGACCGTAATTCGGGTCTCATACTCCACTGCTGAAATTTTGGACTTCAACTCTACGATACCCCTTTACGACTCGTAAAGTGATTTACAACCTGTAAAGGGAGTTCGTCTGATGAACTTTAGAAAGTTCGAATCACCAATCCTCTGGGCACGAACCATTTTCTACGACTCGCAAAGCCTTCTACAACTCATCTGCATATTTGTAAAATAAACTTTAGAAAACAGCCTCTCACTAGAATTTTTCACGATACCACTCTATGACCCGTCGAATGATCTAGGACCCATAAAGGGTTTCGTACAAAAGTAAAAATGAACAACTTTTGCACTTTTTCCCAAAATGAAGGCCAGCTTGTAACCCTGCAAATATAAAAACAAAAACACATAAAATCAACTAATATCACATCGAGAACACATAAAATTCCAAATTTTAAGCACCAAAAGTGCTGTATTTTGGAAGCAAATCAACACACTCAACTTCAAATTTTTGCTTGTCCTCAAGCGATGGAATCAATCTATATAGACAATACAGTAACACACAGACCTCAACCCCATGGCATACATCACATATATCTCAAACTTAGTTACCAACACATAATTTATAAAACAGGTTCAGATAGCTCTCTAGAAAACCAATACAAACTGGTGCATGTAACAATACAATTTTGACAAGCGAGGTAGTGTCAAGAATCCACAATCACTAAACAAGTCTAGTGTTGATAATGCAATACAAGTGCCCTCACAAAAAGATGTCCCATGTCTCACACTCAATGATGTTTCTTGTATAACCTAGGGACTTTGCAAAATCACACACTCTTACAAAAAGTACTCATGCATCATGCCTAATACCATAAGCTTGCCCCTATTTTATGATTACTACCTTCGACTAACATGACTAGGATCACTTTAGGACTTTCTAGGCATGCACGTAGACTGTGGGGTCTTTGGTATGACATTAAGGGAACATAGTGACTGAAACCCCTCCTTGACACTGCGTTTTTCTATACTTTTTCCCTACCAACTCTGTTATTTTAACCTTATTCTCCCTTTTTCCTATTTTCAAGCTTTTCTGGATGTTTTCTTTCAATTCTTAAGCTTTTTTCCTTATTTCTTGATTCATTTCGCTTTTTAGCTCATAACTAAAGCATTACTTGTTTTTCCTGCACCTAGTACATGATTTTTCTTTTTTTTCCTCTATATCACTAATTCACTCCCTCATTTTTGTGTTTCACCCTTTCATCAGCCACTCTCAACTTAGGCTTTTAGCTTGTGTTGAGGTGCACAATATCTGTCCTCAGAACCACGGCCACTTTTTGTAGCACCTTCAACTTAGGCTCTTGGCCTCAGTCAAGGTGCGCAATGTTCAAGGAAGGACCAACGCCAATTTCAAAATTTTTCTCTCAGCAAGGCTAGGTTAATCAGGTGTTTTCAAAGAATAGGTACATGTTAGGCTCTAACATTAGGAACAAAGGATATATCATAGTTTTGGTTTGTCATATTAGGCTAAGTGGACCTTTAAAGATAATGGCCTAAGATCCTTTCCTAATCCAATTAATCTACAATCTAACTTAGAGTAATAAGACATATTCTGAATTAGAACGACATATATAAATCTAGCAAATTAAGCTCACACTCACATGGCACACCTTATTTATTGTCGTGGCATAACTTGGAAAACTTGGTTACTCATACATCACCAAGAGTCCATGCATCTACTTTTTCTTCCACCTTAAACTTATGAATTGTACCTCTAATTTCTTTTTTATTTTCTATTATCCTCACAGGGTGGTGGTTTAAAAATAAGAATAACAAATAATAGAGATCACATGTTGTACTTTTTGACCGTTAAATGAGGAATGTAATTTCTTTCTTTTGAGCCCAACAAATTTTGAGAATAGAAACATATTTTTCCTCCTCCTTACATTCTTCCATGTGATCAAGTGATTCGATAAATATCTCATCATCTAAACATAATCTAGAAAAATTATTGGAAAGAAGTCCAATGCATCCTAATTAAGGAATTATATTATTATTTACATTCGCATCTTCACACACCCTAGATTTTTAAAAGATAATACTATCTATTTCTTCACATAACTCTCATGTAATTTTTCTCAACAGTGACAACATCAATAATAGTCTGGTCAAGTAGTTGACCCTCCAATTTTAGCTCTTCAAGTTGTCCTATAAGCATTTTTCTTCTTCAAACAATTTATAACTAGCTTGTTGAGCGTCAGCCATATCAATCTTTACACTTAGCTCAACACCTAAATTATGGACATCAAAGCCAAACTGATGAACATCTCACAAAAGCACATAGTTGTCTAGGTCAAGATTTTCTAATATTTTCAAGAAGTATACATAGTGATTCAAAAACGTATCTACAACCCTTCTCATCTCAATACCGCAATCATTCAACATTTCTTCAACATAGAGTTTCATATATAAAAGAGAAAAAGAAAAAAGAAAAACTATTAGGGAAATAAGAATTAATACCTTATTCTTCCTTTTACATATTTCTTTCTGGCATTTTACATACTCATACATTTCACGAACTGACGTCTATTTGGTCCTGCATCTTTTTCATCATGCAAAGACAGGTATTAGATGTCATTCATAGGCGCCCCATTGAGGACCTATTTGCATTCAGCTAATTGGTGAATCCTCCCCTGCTTTCAGAGGATATCATGTTTTTTCTTCTAGATTTGAGTTTTAGCATTTTTATTTTATTTTGAGGTAGTCATGACTCTGTCATTAGCACCACTTAGTTAGATATTTAGAGGCTTCATAGACTAGATTATTGAGTTATGATTAGATTATGTTTTGACTAATATCTTTCATACTAGTCTTACTTAGTTTATGGATGGAATGTTTGGCCTTTGGACTTTATTTATCATTTCTTTTCTTTACGTATTCTTATACATTGATGTCTTCCGCTATTAGAATGTGATGAGACCGATTGGTTCGCTTAGGGGCTAGAAATAGGCTGTGACTGCCGGCCACGCTAAAGACCCTCCCAAGGCATGAGAAACAACTCAATTGGTGACAGGTGACCCCTCTAAAAGGGTGTAAAGGAGCCTCTAGGTACCAAAGAGGGATGAAGGTGCAAAACCGACTATTCCAGGCAGAGACAACACTTGAGTATGTGCACCTACGAGGAGGGGTCGTCACACTGACATTTATGAATTATTACACAACTGAATCTTCCAAAATTCTAAACCCAAGCTTTAAATAATATGGTAAAAGAAAAATACTATGAAAAATTACATAACAAATTACATTACAACAAATAGTTCATCTATAAAACATTTTAAAAAGAGAAAATTTATAAAATATCCCCTAAACATGGCAGCGAAACATACTTTACCACTCTAACTACATAGGCGTTCAAATACCCCCCCTCCCCTTAACAACTCACAAGTGAATTTAATCTCACCCTAACACTATAAGACTAGTCTCATAGTGGAGAGTGCACTGCACACGCGCCTCGTTACCGCCAAGTCAACAACACTTCTGCACTACATCAGCACCATGTCAAAGCCACGTAAAAAATATATTTTATTTATTAAAGATCTTTTTCCGTATCAACTTTTAAACATCAAACAATGAATCATCCAAAATTCAAGAAAGTTGCATCAAATTGTTGTTTTTGATATAGGCATAAACCTTGTTGATGAATGGAGTGGAGTTTGAGAGTATGACTGAAGATGTCATTATTAAAATGAGTTAGCTTCAATTTTTGGTCACCATTTTAAGAAACATTAACTTCGATTTTACTTTGAAATGTCATTATTGAAGAAAATTAAGTTCAATTTGGAGACAATAATGATAAAGTTCGATGATTTCTATGAAATATTTTAGTATGTTTAATTTATATAAGAAAGAGAGAGAGAGCGGGGGGGGGGGGGGGGGGGGGGCAGGACGAAGGTGCAGAAAGGGGTAGGAGGAGGGGTGGTGGGAGAAGGAGAAATTGCATTTGGGTGGAGGCTTTAAAGAAGGGAAAAAAACATGTGGGTCCGTTGTGGGTGGGGGGCAAAGAAGGAGTAGTGGATTGGGGTAGTTTGATGAAGTAAAAAGGGGGTGGGGGACTTTGAAGAAGGAGGAAGAGTTGGAAGTTGGGTGGATTTTTTATTTTTCAATTTTTTTTGTATAATATATATAAATAGGATCAGCTTTTAAAAAAAATAATTAAAACCTGCCTTTTTTTTTTTGCTATTTCATATTTTTTGGTGTAATTACACTAATTGATGAGTTGTTGCAGGAGATATTTAAATGCCTATGTACTTAAAATATTAAAGTAAGTTTCGTTGCCAAGTTTAGAAGAGATTTTATGCATTTACTCTTTTAAAAATGGTATACATATAATGCCGTTGATTTAGTAAAATGTAACTTTTATTTTTTAAAGTCAAAATCAAATTAAACATGATTGAATTTTTTTTTTCAATACCAAACCACCAATCAAATTTATTTTCAAATTGAGCCTAAGCAAAGCTCAACGATGTCATTGTCGTAGAAATATTCACAAGAAAATCACTAATAAGTAAAAATGGTGTGTTTTATATAGTTTATATGTCTTAAGAACTTAACAAACAGTTTATCATAAATGCAGCATTCATAAAGTTCGCTACAAACAATACATAAATCGCACGCATAATACACAGGTTTCATAAGACAAGGTGTCACTATAAGGAAAGAAAAGCAGGCTAAACACCGGTAGTGCAAAAATGACACAACTATTTAACAACGCAACGGTTCAGGTGAAATCATTGCATCAACTAGGCTCGGGGCGGAGGGAGTGCAGATATGAATGAATGGGAAGTTGGGAAGAGCCGGTCGAATGCTGCAAGAAATTCATGCTACCCCTAAACAATAGAATCTTCAACAGCTTTTAACGAGTTCTTCCCTACTTCACTTGAAAGTGTACCATATAATAAAATGTTAGGTCTTTCAAAAACAGAAAACAACAGTAGAAATCCGCTAGGAAGAGTTAAAAATACCAATTGGTAAGGCAACTAAACTACTAAGAACCGTCCTGCTTATCATGTCCAAATGCAAAAATTAGGCTGTGCAGCAGGCATATCTCAGTCATATTTGGTTAGGAAAAAGTCACCAAGTTTCTTTCGAGGCCAATATATACGCTTACAACATTGTTCTCGATGCCCTTATCAAGTCTACTCTCCAGTGGTTCAACAATCTATAATTGAGATAAGAGAGTAGGGACGAAAAGCAATTTTCTCAGCTTCCACAGGTCAAAATTTTAACTGATTGCCTCACCATGGTGATTTTATTTCTGTTTTTCGGTGTTTCAGCTATACATTACGTATCCAGTTATGTTTCACAGAATGAAACAACTAGAACAACTACCTACATATTGCACACACAAGAAAAAGTACCTCAACATCAACAAATTTTGATGAACGGGTTCTTAGCATCAATAAAATCCCATTTTTAGTGAAACAAGCGGAGAATTGACAAAATGTAAATTCATGAAGTGAAAAGAGTTATAAAAGTAACTCCAGTTCCACCACCCCAAAGTAAAACTCTCAAAGGTCCTGCATTATATTGTAGGTACAATTCAACAGTAGCTAATATCGTGTGTTCACCAGGCTCTTCAACCTTTTTTATAGCAAAAAAATGAAACTCTTGATTTCCCAAAGGCCCACCACATTTTCAGGAAACTCCCTAGGATTCAAAGACAAAGTTGTTGTTTCCATTACGGGAAGATTATTGAACTGAAGAGGTCATACTATGTGCACATATTCATCAAATTCCAAATTCCATATTCTGCTTCAATTAGAACCTGGAGGAGCCTTACTAATGGTATCATACAACATGTGACTAGTCCTCCAAAACACATACTCACTGGCCTGTCATAATTCCCCACGAAAGGCATCAAAACCACCATATGGTAATGTCGGCATAACCCCAACACAAGTAAAACACTTTCTTTAAGCCCCAAAGTTACTACTTACAAATTCTTTATTTTCATATTACTTCTTTCTATCTTGTTAATTTGAAATATATATTCACTTTTGCAAGCCCCAGCATATTAGGAATCCATATCAAACAAAATTTAGACATAAACTACCCAATAAAACTAACTAGAGTGCTCCTGTTTCTTCAAATTCCTATCCTTATCTTGTGCAAATTTGAAGGTAATATAAATAATTAGAAACAGAATAGATGAAAAGTGTCTTCTTAGATGAAAAGTGTCTTCTTTAGATGAGTCTCTCGAAGAGTTTATATACAGATATAATAAAGCCTAAACTAACTCCAAGAATGTGGGAACAAATAACAACAACCAAAACAAACTAACGCCTGAATAAATTGAACAATCCTAATCCTAATCAAACTATATGCAATAAAACAATGTTATAGTACTAGTAAAACTCTGTTATGCTAAGACGTTGTTACACCCCCCTCAAGTTAGGTGTGAAGAGACAACAGATAACTTGGGAAGCATGTGCTGGAAAGTTGGCTTGGACAATGGTTTGGTGAGAGGATCTGCAAGTTTGTCAGCAGAGTAGATGTGCATTACTTTAAGAAAGCCATTGTGGACCTGGTTACAAACGAAGTGAAGATCAACCTCAAGGTGCTTCATTTTGGTATGATGTACTGGGTTCTCGGCAAACACGTAATCCGAAGATTATCACAGAGTATCACTAGAGCAACAGGGAGCGAAACATGAAGATCTTTGAGCAAGTGAGTAACCCAATTCATTTCGGACAAGGCATAGGCAATCACATGATATTCAGCCTCAGTTGAGGATCGAGAGAAAGTTGTTTGCTTACGAGAACTCCAGGAAATGGGTTTTGTGCCTAGATAAATAATGTAACACAAGATTGAGCGGCGATCATTTATGTCACCTTCCCAGTTAGCACCTTCCAATGAAGCACAGAAGGAGAGGTGTTGAACTGAGTAAGCTTGTTGACCAAGTGTGTAATGTCAGGCCAGCTAAATGAAAGGTACTGAATCTTACCAAGCACAATTTCGATATTCTTTGCCATCAATTTTAGGTGTGCCATCATCAACTAGTAGGGTCTCGGACATGCTCATAGGTAACTGAATACCTTTGCAGTCTTGCATTTGAGTGTCATGTAAAATCTCCTGTATATATTTGGACTGACTGAGAAACAACCCATCAGTATCCCTGTATACTTCAACACCCAAGAAGTAGTACAATAAACCAAGGTACTTAAGAGAAACCTTTTTGGAAAGAGAGGTAACAACCTGGTGAACAAGTGATTCATCACTGCCTGTTAAATGAGGTCATCGACATAAATCAGTATATAAATAGTGACCTCCATATTGTGTAGAGCAAAGAGAGAATTATCAGTCTGAGACATCTTGAATACCATTTCAATCAAAGAGTGAGTCAGTACATCATACCGGGCCTTAGGAGCTTCCCAGAGTCCATACATTGGCTTTTTGAGATAGCAGACATAGGTGGGATGATTTGCATCTTCATGTCTAGGAGGTTGGAACATATATATGTCTTCTTGAATTTTCCCTTGAAGGAAGGCATTATAGACATCTATTTTGATGCAACAGCCTGTTCATCTGGACAACAAGTGTGAGTACCGTTCGGATTGTGGTTGGCTTGACCACCGGACTGAAGGTTTTACGAAAATCAACTCCAGGTTTTGAGTGAAACTTTCGCAACTAAACGTGCTTTATACCTGTCAATGGAACCATCAAGCTTAATTTGAATTCGAAACAACCACTTACAGGGGACAATATTCCGAGCAAGGTCTGGTGGAACAAATTCCCAAGTCTGGTTCTACATTAATGCATCAAATTTAGCCATCAGGGTGTCACTCCAGCATGGATATTTTTGTGCTTGCTTGAGGGTTACAGGGATAAAAGGTGCATGCTGATTCATTTGGGCAGTGTAGTTAATGATTTTTTGTCACTTGAAGATGTTGTTTTGCGACCTTGTGACCACAGTTTCACTACTGGAAATTTGATATATGGCAACGGTTCAAAACCGTTGCTATAGGCCCCCTTCTCGTCACCGTAGGTCTATTGCCACGGTTCAACTAATCGCTACATTAGGTGGCGTAGCAATAGCTATATTGCTACGGTTAATCCTACGGTTAGCACAACCGTAGCAATTGAGGTAAACTATTGCTACGGTTCCTACTTTAAGAGAATCCAACGGTTAAGTTTTTATTGCAACAATTACGAACCGTAGCAATAGAACTCTCGTGCTACAGTTATTTCAACACTAATGCAACGGTTTCTCCTTTAAGAATATCCCACGGTTTGGTTTCATTTGCAACAATTAGAAACCGTAGCAATAGACCTGTAGTGCTACAGTTATTTCAACACTAATGCAACGGTTTTGCGTATCTATTCAAATAATCCTTCAGTCTATTGCAATGGTTTTGCGTTCGTAATGCAACGATTTTTTACCTATTACAACAATTTTTCTTAATCAGTTGCAACAAATAAATAGGCTAAATTGCATGTCATAATTACGTATTACATGCCCAGATAAAGTCATGCTATAATATAATAATTTTATGTAACAGTAATTTAAAATTGATCACAAAATTAAATAATATATACCTATTCATCATTACGAAAATTACAATTCATGAAGATTCACATACTGATCGATCATTTGGTAATTAATTAGCTAATAGTATCGATAAAGTTAAATATACATGCATATGCCAAAAAGGGTGAACACAACATAGCTTTAAATTCTCAAAAAAATATACAATATAATGTTTCTAGAATAATGTACGTTGTGATCACCATGAACCCAATCCATCTCCTAGGTCAAGCTTCCGTGTTGCTTTCATCTGCTTCAATTTCATCACCTAAAAATAATGAAAATGCAATATAATTAATAATCACATTGTGATGCCAGACAATCTAGTCTTGCTTAAATAAAAATGTAACAGAAGTTCCTTGGCCCTTGTAACAGAAGTTCCTTGGCCCTAGTGTCCTTGCTAGGATCAAAAACAGATCAAAAACAAAAGAACAAAAGAAGAAGAGGAACAGTAGCAGCAATATCAGTTCAGCAGAGAACCAAAAGAAGAAGCAGAGAACAAAAGAAGAGGAAGAAGAGGAACAGTAGCAGCAATATCAGTAGCAGCAGAAGTTCTAAGCAATAGATTCAATATTGCACTAATATTATTAGTTCAGCAATATCATTAGCAGCAGAAGCAGAAATATCAGTTCATGAGCAATACTTGTTTAGCAACTTATATGTGAATATAGCTAAACAACAACAATACAAGCATTTATGCCTATTTCACAAAAATGAAAAGTCTCTAGACTGACCTTTTTTCCTAAAAACTACAGCTATCCAAAAGCCAATCTAGGAAAACGAAGCAGCCCTCTGAAGGGCAGTCTAGAAGGTCCTCGTCTATCTCGTTCTTTACCTCAGCTTAGCACCGGGACCTCAATTATACAAAATTCAGAAAGTGCTATAGCATTTTCACAGCGGCAGATGCAAGATATTGAATCTCTAGCATTGAAGCTTATGAATGAATTGAAGGCCATGAAGGATATGGTAGAAGACAAATTACTCTTTGAAGCCTATCGAACCAGCTCTTTGAAAAATGATGCTGATGAGGTATGTTATTTTCGATATAACTGGTATATTGGAGGTTAAACAACCAAAGAAAAGATCACAGCTAACCTGTTATCTCTGATATAGCTAGCAAATGATGTTTTCTTAAAATCTCAAGTACCAGTGATGTTCCGATTTTTCAAGACCTCATCTAACAATTGAAAACATATCAGTTTGATATTGGTATGGGAAAATTTGTATACTGAAATTGGCTTTGGACTTTTAGGCAAAAAAGAAGCTTTTTTGGATCGACAAAAGCGAAAAGAAGGCATAGAGAGCTTGAGTTTGAATCTCCTTGTCATATCTAAGTGATGAAAAGGCAACTCTTTTGGTAGCAAATGAGATGATGCGCAGCAACAACAACGTACTCAATGTAATCCCACTAGTGTACACAAACCTTATCCTAAAGACAGAGATATTATTTCCGATAGACTATCAGTTTAAGGAAAAGATGCCAAAAAGAAAGAAGACAAAGTATGCTGGAAAACTAAAGATAGACAGAAGATTTCAAATTCACTAAAGTCAAAAGGTACCACAAAGGAGCTATGGTTAACAATCACTTTCAGCCAGTTGAAGATAGTCAACAAGCAGTGGATAATCCTGCAAATGCTATGTCTCTAAGTGAGGAGAATGTAGCATAAATCCTACAGCTTCTGCACAAAATGAATTAGAAGAATGAAGAGCATCTGAGCACATGACTTTTGATAGAAGTTTCTTCTCCAGTTTCAAACCTTTATCTAAATCTATTATGGTTAATCTTCCTAATTCTCATAGAGTGAAAGTTACTCATTCACTACTGGAAATTTGACTCATTCACAACAATACAATCAGTTCAGCAGAGAACCAAAAGAAGAAGCAGAAGCAACAAAGAACAAAAGAAGAGGAAGAAGAGGAACAGTAGCAGCAGAAGCAGAAGCAGAAGAAGATGATGAAGAAGAAGCAGAAGCAACAGTAGCAGCACAAGAAGAGGAAGAAGCATCAACAAGAAAAGAAGAAGAAAATTTGAAATAGACAAAGAATAACCTTGATCAGCCGCTTGTCCAGATGTTCCTTCTGCTGGTGAAGGAACAGATAACGCTGCTAGTATGATTGGATCAATTAATCCTGCACGCTGAAGTTGTGCAACTACATCTGTTATTACTTCTTGTCGCATAGTTCTCCTTTGTTCCTCCATTTGTTTCTCCATTTTTTGCATCCTTTCTTGCATTTGTTGTACCACATCATTTGTTGCATCTAAAGTTGGTGTGGAATTGTCATTTTTTTTCAAACTGCTTTTTGTAACCCCCAATCCATATAGCCTGAGACGACCCGGATGTTCAGGGCCCATGACGACTGAAAATGCATCACCGGACTGACCATTCACACTCATTTCTTTTTAATTTTCTCCATTTCAGCCTAAAAAATGAAAGTACATCAACAAGCACAACCATGTAAATAAAATTTACAATAAATAATGATGTCAATTAAAGATTGAAGTCATCAGCAATCATACAATTTTACTTATTGTGTTTTCATTCGAGGCCTTGTACGAACGTCCAGATTTTCTTGTTCTTGTAGCAACAAAGACCTCCTTCTGCGACACAACTTCCTTCTCTTTTTCCTATTCACATAAAAATATATAGTAAGAATTACATAAATGACAGCTAACAACTTCACAATAAATAAAAGAACACACCAATTTATTACGAACTAAAGCAAAACTCTTTTTGCCGGCAGTGTGTGGATTCAACAGCTTCTTTCGATTCTTAGTATTAGTTTCGGACATTTTCTGCAAAAATATATAAATCAACAATGTTTACTGAAAGTATATGGGTGTTATAGTAACTACATTACAGTCTTCATAACCGAAAGTATATGACTATAATAAGTTGCAACTATAATATTCGAAATACAGTTTACCTTGAATTTGTCAGACTTCCAATATTTGAGAAGCTCTCTATACTGACATTCTGGAATATGAGCCGGTTTCTTTGACATGATAACTTCATCATTGTCATATGGGTCATAATGATGTAACTTCAGCTGTCTTCTATGCCTTCTCCAAGCCTCTCGAATTGTAGCCAAAGTCCATGGTTTTGTAGCTTCAGGAATAATGTATTTCTCCTACAATTAAGTATCTTTCATTTAGCTACTAATTAAGTGTAAAAAACTTTAACAAAGAATTAAAAATTGAAAATTCCAGACCTTCGTATAAGCCCATAAATCCTTTTTCGTCTTCATGTTCTTCCAGTCAAATACATCAAATGGGCAAAGAGTCGCAGTTCTTGCCAATGTACCTAGGAAGCTACTTAACTCTGTTACAACTTCATCAGTAGGACCAACGGGCTGATTTTGGGCATTGATTGTGATCAGTTTACGCTCTTTTCGGGCATGTATCTTAGGCATTTGCGTTATACCTCTTGTCTTCTTAATGGAAATGCCTTCATCTATAAATAAAATAGAGGGAATAAGAAATCGAAGATGCATCCCATGTTTGTGTTTAAGCTTATATATTACCTCGTTCTGCTGATTGTTCATTTACTGGAGGAGCGACAGAATTCATTTGATGTTGCACCTCTACAACTTGCTCCTCTAGCGTCTGCTCCTCTATAGATTGTCCATCAGCTTCAGATTCTGGTGCTACTGTTTGTTGCTCCTCAATCAATTTTAGCAGATGCCCTTTCTCTGATTGTATAGCTTCAACAATATCATTTGTTGTCAAAACCCGTCGTTTTTTATTCGCCAAGAATGATAATGACCCAGGTTTAGCAAATGTCTTATTTTTGGCTTTTTTATTTCCTTTTGAAGGCTCTTGTTGACTCATGACTGTCTGAATCTGTAAAAAAAATAAGACAAAATCAGTCAAAAAGTCAATGAGGCAACCAGTGAAGCAAACAATGACCAAAATTTCTAAGTCTCCACCCATAGTACATAAACCAATGTTGTAGTTGTAGTTGTAGTAGTCATAGAACAACAATCAGACAGCAAATGCAAAACAAGACCATTGTTTGTGTTCTTGAACTTGCCAAGTCTCAGACAGCAAATGCAAAACAGACAGCAAACAAACAGCAAATGCAAAACACCAGACAACAATCAGACAACACATACCTTTTCAAGAATCGGACAGCAATCAGACAACAATCAGACAGCAGAAATAAAGTCAATACCTTGCTCATACCTTTTCAAGAATCAGACATCAATTTCACTTCTGCTGGTGGTATACAAAGACAAAGCCAGCTCATATATATTGAGGAGTACAAGAAATAGACCCACATTTTCTTAACATTTACAAGAAACCCAAATTCAACTTCAAGGCAACAGCTTTTAGGATTACTTGGTGCATACAACATGATACTAGAGGTTACTTTAGTTTAGAATCACATGGTAGATTCTAAGAAGAGGTCTACTATATAGCCACAAATGATAATTTAGAAGGACATGAAAAGCAAAAGTACTTCTTTTAGCTAAAATGAAAAACAAGCACATTCATATAGAAATTAACAAAAAGAGATAAAATTAGAAGGCAATCAGCTGTTCACATTGCTATGCTGCAACTCAGAAACGAATTTATTAGAACTTACCACCCAAAAAAGAAGACTACATATTTGAATAAGTTCGTAAAATCCTTTGTCAATCATCTGCCTCCATCCAATCCCAATCAGTATCATCAAAGTCATCCTCCTCTTTCGATGTTTCCGTAGGTACATCTTGTAAATGTTGTGCAACGGAAGGCATATCAATGATATCTACAGGGAGATCTTCTCTTGACCATCTCACATCATCAATATCAATTAATCTTTCTGATGAACCAATATCATGATTAGTCTCCCTCCAAAATGTTTCTTCAATATTAGGACAATTCTCTTCCTCCAAATCATATAAATCAGCAGGAACCTTATTTATCGCATAGTAAACATTTTTCTCAATTGGATCTTCAACATAAAATACTTGATACACCTGAGATGCTAATACAAAACGATCATCTGTACTACATTTTTTGTTAAAGTATATGCGAGTCAAACCATATTCATCGATTTCATTATGAAACCAATCACATTTGAATAGTTCTACACTAAAACAACCCCAATAATCGATCTCAATGATATCCTGAATAATTCCGTGATAGACAACCATTCCATCGACAGGGTTTTGGTCCCTTGTACTAGCAAAACTATCTGTTGTTGCTGACAAAGTCACTCCACTATTTTGACTCTTACATGGGACATCCCGTGTTTTTGTATGAAATCGATATCCATTAATGAAATATCCAGTATATCTTTTAGCCACAAAGTTAGGCCCTTTGGCTAGCCATCTTAAGTGATTGGACACTTCAATATTTTGAACTTTTTCCCTAAACCAATCACCAAATTCTCTGCTATGGATCTTTGCCTTTACCCATGCATTTCCTCGAGTATGATTATCAAGTAAATTCTTATGTTCCCTGCAAGTATATATTGCTATCTAATTAATATGAATTTATAAATAAAATCTAAAACACATTATCACAACATATAAATAAAATCCAAATCAAACAACTATTTTATCTTACTTGATGAATGTCTTGACTTGCACATCTCCAGTATTGAACAAAACATATCGATGTGCTTCAAACCACTCATGATGCTCCATGTTGAAAGTCGTGCCTTTCCTTTTATTATCACTTCCGATTGGATGACCTATCTTAGGAAATAAAGGTGATAAATCATCTCCTTCTGCTTGAGTGTCGTCATCATCCTCAGTTTGATACCTACTGAATCTTGTCTTTACCCAATCAGGTAGGTATCTTGAACAAAAGGTCAAACACTCCACAGCTGAAAATCCCTCTACTATTGATCTTTCTGGATTTTTTCGATTACGAACAAGCCCCTTGAATTCACACATATTTCTTTCAGAAGAATACATCCAACCCAAATGAGTCGGGCCCCCAAGTATAATTTCATCTACTAAATGGATAGGCAAATGTGTCATTATATCAAAAAAGGAGGGAGGAAAAATCTTTTCAAGCTCACATTCTATATTTATGATTTCAGCCTTCAACTTATCAAGATCACATCTTCTTATAACCTTACTACATATAGCTCTAAAAAAGTTTCCCAACGTAATTAGAATCAAAGACACATGTTTGGGTAACACTTTCCTGACAACAACTTGGAGCAAGTAATGCAATATAAAATGAGCATCATGGCTTATGTATCCCGATACTTTCATCTCTTCAATTTGCACATGATTTGATATGTTAGAGGCATACCCTTTTGGTAATTTGGCATCTTTTAAAATGGTGCAAAATATCTTTTTCTCCTCTGATTTCATGGAAAAGCAAGCTTTAGCAAGATGAATCTTTCCAGTATCATCATCCACTACCAGTTGAAGCTCTTTGCGTATCCCTATCACTTGCAAGTCATAGCGAGAATTTATGTGATCTTTGCACTTTCCAAGTATATCCAATAAAGTTCCAAGCAAACTATCACAAAGATTCTTCTCTATGTGCATCACATCAAGATTGTGCCTCAGTTTGTTCGTTGCCCAATATGGCAATTCAAAAAATATAGACCTCTTTTTCCATGGACCATCATTCTTCCGTTTTCTTTTCTTTTGCCCCTTTCCAAAAACATTATTGAATTCATGAAGTTCTTCAAGCACTTGTATGCCTGATAAGGGAGTAGGTGCAGCTCTATGCTCCTCTTTACCATCAAATGATTTTTTATCTCTTCTATATGGATGATCAAGAGGTAAAAATGCCCGATGGCCCATGTAACACATCTTATGACTATGTTGGAGATATTGAGAAGAAGTATTATAATTACAAGTGGGGCATGCCCATCTCCCCTTGGTACTCCATCCGGAAAGCATTGCTAAGGCTGGAAAATCACTTATTGTCCACAATAAACCTGCACGCATAGTAAATGATTTGTTAGTTTTGGCATCATACGTTTTGAATCCCACTTCCCATAGTTCCTTCAACTCTTCAATCAATGGTTGTAAGTATACATCTGTAATGCCCGGTAAAATTACCAAAATACCCCTGGAGTGAGGGTATGCGCGTAACGCATCTTCCGATGCTCGTATAGCGAATCCGAGACCGGATTTGTGATCAGCATGGAAAATGGAGTGGGAAAATGGTCTCGGTCGAATTTTAGAGCGACCCGATCGAAAGATAAATTTTCGGATCAAGTCACAAAACAGTGGCTGTCCGCGACGGAGGCGCGTCGCAGACCTGACGCGGAGTGGCACTTGTGTGTTTTCCAAAATTTTCGACGGGATGGAGAGAACTCGTACAAAAGCACTTTTTCCAAAATTACACAGTACGCGATAGGTCCGCGTCGCGGACCGTGTGTTTTCCGAACTGCAAATTCCTAATTTAATTCTAGGGGCATTCTAGTCAATCCCTAGTCCCTCTTAAACACTGGTACACGAAATTAAGTCGTTTTCAACCAGAAAAGGGTCTAAAAGCTCATTCTAAGTCCTATCCCTTAGAAACTAACAAGGCTAGGGCTTGAGGAGAAGAGAGAAGAGCTTGTGGGAAGAATTCGAGCGGAGACCCCGAAAGTACTCGATTGCTAACGGCATCACAGGTATGTAAGGATAAACTAAAACATGGGATTGTCCTCTCATGTGCCCCATAGAGGTCATAGATGAGTTGATGATTGAAGAGTCTACATGCATGAGTTCATTGATGGCTTTTCTTGAAAATTATATATGAAATTACATGTTTTCTATGTTGATGATCATCATACTATTTGTTTTCTTAAATTGAATATTTTCCATGAGAATTTGCATAACCCTACATGACTATTTTGAAAAGCATGCATAATGAGCTTGAGGATTGAGTCTAGAGCCTTGGATTGTGATTGTGATTGTGATGAGAGAATGATGAGTCTAGATCCTTGAGTTAAGATTGTGATTGTTGATTGTGATTGTGATTGTGATGAGAGAATGATGATTCTAGAGCCTTGAGATAAGATTGTGATTGTTGATTGTGATTGTGATGAGAGAATGATGATGAGTTGACAGAGTTTGATTGTCTTATGAGTCTCCAAAAATGAACTCTACCGATGTGTCTATTCACTTGATTCCTAATGATTGATCTAAACCTTGAGTCATTGATGAGATTGATTGATGAGAGGGTTAAAGTCCCTATGAGATTGATTGATGAGAGGGTTAAAGTCCCTATGAGTTTGATTGATGATAGGGTTAGAGTCCCTATGAGATACCGATCGTTGACGGGGTTAAAGTCCCTACGAGATTGGTTTGATTGGATTGATGATTTTATGAGCATTGAGTCGGGAGGAGTATCGAGCACCGAAATAGAAAAGAGTGAGTCCCGCTCGAACCCATTGAACTATGTCGCCAAGCATAGAAGAGGTTTTCCTCTTGAGTTTATGTCCCTGAAATCAATAGCGGACTTTGTTGATTGTTCTGTCTCCATCTTGGATTTATCCATTATGGTTTCGATTCGTCTCTACCTGGCAAGTACGGGACGGCCGTGGCAACACCGGCGGGATTGTTGTACAATCACTGGCTCATAAGTGATTGTTGTCGGTTAAGAGAAACTCCCATAAACTTCTTACCCTATTCTGAGTCGGAAAGAGATGAGAGGAGGTGAGCTCCACTGAGATGAGATGAGATGAAATGAAATGTGATGAGATAAGAGGAGGTGAGCTCCTTTGAGATGAGTCTGAGATGATTGCTGAGGTTTGAGTTGATGATAGGTCACTTGTCTACTCTTTATTCTTGCATAGACAGACATTTGACTACTGATGTGATTTGATATGTATTTTAAGTTGTTGTTGTTTCCATATTATTCTACCGGTTTCTGTTTCATTCGGCTATTTTACATACCAGTACATTCCAAGTACTGACGTCCACTCGGGACTGCATCGTTTTATGATGTAGAGGCAGGTACTAGAGATCATCAACAGGCGCTCCGTTGAAGGTCTGAGATTCGAAGCTGATTTGGTGAGCCTCCCCTACTCCGGAGGATCCACTACTTTTATTTCATCATGCTTTAGAGTTAGATTTGACTATTGATTTTGTTTTGATTTGGGTAGCCATGGATTTGTCATTGGCACCACATGATTAATGATAGAGGCTTCATAGACGAGGGTCGAGTATTGATGTTGAGATTGTGAGCTAGTTCTTTCTACTAGCCTTCATTATTTTATATACTCTTTTGAGACTTTAGATGAGATGTGTCCATTACCTAATTATATTTTCCGCTGTTCAGTAAAGTTTATTTGATTGAATGATGTGATGAGGCTAAGTGGTTCGCTTGGAGACTAGCAATAGTCTCTGAGTGCCGGCCACGCCAAGGGTACCCTCCCGGGGCGTGACAACATCTATATCGTTTCGAGGAGATGATGGACCTGGAATAATCATCGATAAAATTATATACTCCGGCTTCATACAAATCCATGGTGACAAATTATAGTTCATTAACATAACCGGCCATGTGCTATGGGAAATGCTCATAGTTCGGAATGGGTTAAAACCATCCGTTGAAAGACCCAATCTAACATTACGTGCATCACGAGCAAAGTCAGGGTGCAAGGAGTCAAAATCCTTCCAAGCTTCTCCATCAGCAGGATGTCTTAAATTTCCATCTTTGGGGCGTTCAGTAGCATGCCATCTCATAGCTACAGATGTTTCGGCACACATGAATATCCTCTGAAGCCTAGGCTTTAAAGGGAAGTACCTTAAAACCTTTGCTGGAATTTTAGTGCCCTTATTAGTTAAGCCATCATTAACATTCTTCCATCTTGAAGATCCACACACGGAGCAACTATCTAACTTTGCATTGTCTTTCCAAAATAACATGCAATCATTAGTACATGCATGAATTTTCTCATAATGAAGACCTAAATCTTTTATCACCTTTTTTGCCTTGTAAAAAGACTCAGGTATTTGAGCAAATGGAAATGCCTCTCTTATCAAGTCTAACAAGTCTGAAAAGGCAACATCAGTCAACTTGTGAAGACATTTAAACAAGTATAATCGGATGGTGAAACTCAACTTAGAAAAGTTCTTACACCCTGGATAGAACTCTTGTTTTCCTTCCTCAACCAATTTATAAAACTTTTTTGCATCCTCAGATGGTTCCTCCCTCATTCCTTCATGCCCCAAGTCATCTTCTACATTTATAAAAGTATCATGAAGTAGTTTATCAATATCGTCATGCTTGTCAGAACTTTCATCATCATTTGTTGGAGATGTCTCTTCTCTTGAGGAAAATCCTTCTCCATGAAAAAACCATTTGGTGTATCCATGAATGAATCCGTGACAAATCAAGTGATCCTCAACCACATTTCTACAATGCCAATAACGATTAAAACACTTTTTACAAGGGCATAATATTTCATTTCCTTGAGAGGCTCGTTCAAATGCCTTATCAAGAAAATCAGTAACTCCACAAATATATTCAGTGGTGGATCTTCGGAGATCCATCCAACTTTTATCTCCGGTATCCATTGAGCACCCTACGTGACATTACACAAAATATTAAAGTTGATAATTATATTTAAATGTTTCAAGATATTCTTTTACCTTTTTTATTCTAACAAAATCATGATATTTAAGTGATTTTCTACTAGTAGCATCACAGCTACTATTATGCACCTTTTTCATTTGAATGTAAGCAAATCTAATGATCTGACCAAAACTTTGAGTTGCTAAAATATAAAATAATACATTAACTCATCCACGCATAGCAAAAGTTCTGTTTAGTATCACAAAACAACCAATGTAATGAAATCCAAAAACTAGCATGTGCACATTTTTTAAGACACTTCTTTTTTCCAACACAAACTAGCATGTGCACATTAAATGACAAATTCCATGATATCCACTATAATGATCCAATGTATTGAAATGGCACAACTAGCACGTGCTTAGATGGTACTCATACACTCAAACCAGCTAAGTAAACCAAAGTAATCAATCCCATTTAACTAACTTAATGCCAATTTTCTGTTTTTAAAACATGGAACGCCTGAAATGCCCTACTAATAGACCAATGGTTGTCAAACTTTATTGAAATTTCAGACCTTTATACATTCCACATTTCCCGGATGATTGTGAAACCCGGGTTTCTAAATTCTGTTCAATTACCAGTCCTTGAAAAATGATTAATGCCAAAACGCATTTAGACTGTTACAACAACTTAAAGTGGAAACTAATAATTTAAAATCCTCACAGGATCAATAGTTCCCCATAATACATGGAATGTCTCAATAGAACATCTCTTACCAAATAAATATGAGCATTTGTCAAACAAGCATGAAAATAACAGCTACATCTCCCCCAATTCCAACTATTACAGCCCAACTAATGTACAAACACTCGCACACAATTCGACGAAATTCAACACGATCCTTTAAACCATGTTCAAACATGAGGGAAAAAAAAGACCTTAGACCATAGCAACATCAAAAATTGCAATTATTCCAAGAATACACAGAGAACTTTGACAGAACTGGCTAAGAATACACTGGCTAAGAATACACTTCATTTCAAAGAATCCACAGAGAACTTTGAAAAAATGGCACTAACAACAGCAAATAACATAGATTTCAGAAACCCATTTGTTATTCTTTATGATTTTTCAAAACCCTATAATGAAATTTCAACATTTGAAAAACAAAGTACATGCACAACAAATTACACTTGTGGGGACTTAGAAATCAAGAAATACGCCCGTAAATCAAAAATCGTACCTCTCTACAAGTTCTAACTTCTCTGTGAAAACAAGCCCTTCAGAACTGGAGACGTGTTCTGTAGATGTTTGAGAGATTTGCAGCTGAACGACCTTGTACCTCCGATAAACCCACCGGAGCTCGACCTGTCACGTGGTTCACCTGAGAGATGTAGCAATTGGGTTTTGGGTGTTTCAGACAATGATGATGAAATGCCCTAACGGAGCTTACCGGAGACGAGGAGTTAAATAACTCACCTTTTCTCAGGTCTTCTGAAGTGGAGACGAAGATGTACCGGAGATGAGGAATGTCGCCCTAACGAAGCTGCATCTTCTTCATCCATCTTGTTGGTTTGACAAATTGACAGAAATCTGAAGATGAGGACGAGATGAGGACGGAATGCTGAGGACGGTCTTCTGAAGTGGCCACGACGAAGCCTGTACTGGAGACGACGAAGTGGAAATTTTGGGGGTGTTCTAAGTGAGTGGAGCGGGTTAATTAATTTTTGGGGCGTTCTAATAAGTGAATGGAGGGAAATAAAATATATTTCGCGGGTTAATTTATTTTGGGTTATTTGGCAACGGTTGGAAACCGTTGCCATATGTCTTCTATTGCAACGAATACATTGAACCGTTGCCATACCAAATTTATAGCTACGGTTTTCTTTCTAATAGCACGGTTAATGTTAATCGTTTATTGCTACGGTTCGAAACGTAGCTATAGGGAGAATATTGCCACGGTTCGGCAACCGTGGCAAGATAACCGTTTCCATATATCAAATTTCCAGTAGTGTAATTTGATGTTCTTTAGGTGGAATGTTGAAAACGGGTTCATATGGGGGTGGTAAACTGAGAGATGGGGGTGGTAGTACGGAGGAGGAGAGCGGGCGACGTTGATAGATGTGACTAATTTGTAGGCGCCGATTAATGGAGACAGGACGAGCAGAGGGTGCAGGGGGTTGACTTTGGAAAATAAAATAGGGCGTAGAATGAGTAGTAGGGGTATTACCTGGTTCTTGAACTTTGGAGTGATCTGCCTTCGGGTTGTCTTCTTGACGGTAGGAATTGAGCTTGAATCTCGGCGTCTATCTCGCATTAGTGGAATAGGGGCGGGCAACTTGGTGCTATCAGTATCAAGTGTATTTTCATGATGATAGAGAGTCTTAGGAGTAATTGGAGAAGAAACATGTTCCCACGTTAGAGGAGAAAATTTTTGTTTCAAGTGAGAAAACTTATTGTTAAATGGAAAAACATCTTCAATAAATTTTACATCTCAAGAGAGAAAAAGTTTGGAACTAGTAGGGTCAAACACTGATGGCAATGATGAGTAATGGAGAAGCCTCGATAGACACAAGGTTTGAAGTAAGGGATGACAGACAAATGACCAAAAATCAGATGGTAACGCAGCTTGATGAAGTAGTGTGTTGGCTGTCTCAACTAGGTGACGATGGCCTCGTTCAACCATGGCAACTCTTTGAGGCGTGTATGGTGGAGAAACAAGGTGTTGGATGCCATTGGAATGAAGGTAGGGGTCTAGTACTTGATATTCGCTTTCGCCTTTAGTATAAAGGGTGAGTATTTTTTATCAAAATATTTTTCAAGTACAGGATGTACGTTGGAAAAAATATGTTTAACTTAAGTTTTATTTTTTAATGTCGATAACCAGATGTACCTGCTATACCAATCAAAAAAAATACAATAATAACGCTTTTTATCAATTGAGAGCACGGGGAACAGATCACTGTAAATTGTATCTAATGGAGCTTTACTGGACAATGTATGTGAAGAAAATGGAAATCTGAGGGCTTTATTACAGCAGTAGAAATTACAATAAGTGAATTTGTTTTTCAAAGAATTAGAAAGATTTAAATTATTTAGAATGCGAAATAAAACTCGAGAATGGGGGTGACCCAATCCTCGATGCCACAGATGTAAGGAAGGGCTGGTAACAGCAACAATGATGGTTGGACGAGACAATGACGGCCATTTGGAGAGTCTTGCTTTATTCGGGCCGCACAGAACAGGAGTTCCCATAGTCAGATCCTTCACAAGAAAATTAAAAGAAAAAAAGCTCTATTGAGGTTAGGGTCTTGACAAAATTGATAAACTGAAAGAAGGTTACGTTTGATAGCAGGAACATATAAAACGGGAGAGAATTTGAAGGTATTATTTGATGCATATAAATGAGTAGTACCAGTTTGAATAATTGGAATCACATTATCATTACCCAGCGTCACGTCCTCGAGTCCTTTGAAGTCTTGAACATGGTGTAGAGAGTTGGTATCGGAGGCAATGTGGTGAGATGCACCTGAGTCGACAATCCAACGATCTTGTGTCGGTGTGTTGGCAACAAAATTAGCCTTACCTTCAAAGTGGTTATGGGACCAAGACCGACAAACATTTGTTGTATGCCCAAATTTATCACAGAGCTAACAGTGGACTCGCTAAGGTTGTTGTTGGGAGTTTTTCCATTGAGAACAATTGTTCGAATCTTGGAGAGTGGGTTTTGAATGGGCTGTCTGCTTGGGGGACGCCAGTTGTTGTTGTTCTATGGAAGATGATTACTGTGTGGAGCTGATCGGGAATATATGGCTCGTTGAGCAACTGCTGCAGTTAATTGAGAACTCATCTTTTTGAGATCCTCATGTTTGAGAAGCTTTTCATGATCAAGAAGTTCGTCAAAAAGTTCAGCGTAACTTCTTGGAGAATCACATGCCTGTATTGCTGCTGAAATCTCACCGAACTCAGGACCAAGACCGCTCAATATTTTCACCACAAGTTCTTCATTATTAATTGGTCAACCGGCTATGGTGAGTTCATCAGATAGAGAGCAAATCTCACACAAATAATCAACAATAGATTTGTTGTCTTTCTGACTCGATGAAGATGCGGGTTTGAGATTTGTTCGCAAGAGAAATATGAATTTGATCCCAGGTAGCTTTGGAGTTGGGTACGGAAGAGACAGTGGATGTGATTGTGGCATCAATAGAGGCCATAAGAGCATTTTGTATTAGTTTATCTTGTCGAAATCAATTGTTATACTCGGGGTTAAGAGTTTCAATTCCATTGCTGTTGATTGTCTTCAGAGAGGACAACATGGTGCCGTCAAGATGACTATATAGGTCATGGCCATGAAGTAGCATGGCAATCTTGGCCGTCCAAACTGTGAAGTTGTGGCTGCCGAATAGTTTAATGGGAAGTTGAGATGCTGGGTTGAATTGAATCAAGTGTTTAACGGTAGGGGAGGCACCAACATTTGCAACTTAGGTGTGTCACGCCCCGAGTTCGTACCCTAGGCGTGGACGGCATCCAGAACGATTTCTGGTCCCGAGCGAACCACTTCGCCTGGTTATTTTACTTAGTGGAAGACTTAAGCAATAAAGGAAAGGCTTAAATATAATAAGGTATAGTTACTACAATATCTGAATAAACTGAATAGTAGAAATGTCTCAGTAACAGCTGAAAATAAGATATGAAACTCCTGACATACAGTCTATGGAACCTCTAACTAGAACAATCTGAACTATTGCTGAAGATAATTGCTAAAAGGAAACGTAGACAAAGACTCCAAAGCCTCAGAGTAGTAAGAGGCCTCACCAATGGCTGGATGAATAGCTTGTCCTCAATGGAGCGTGTGCTGAAAAACTCTGTCACTTATGTCTGAATCAAAAAATGATGCAGGTCGAGAGGACGTGAGTACGTGGAATATACGGTATGTAAAATAGCCATAATCGGGAACTCAAGATAAGGCACTATGCTCAAAGTAATTAAAACATGTCTCAAAATAGGATAACATAAGTAATAGTTAAAGTGCATGCTGAGAGTAAAAACATATGTTGAAACTCTATATATAAAAACTAGTTTACTTTAGCTTGGGGAGTTTCTCTAACCGAAAACCACCACTATGAGCTTTTTGATGATACAACATCTTGCCCACGCTGTCAGAGCCGTCCCATACTTTTATCGATGCTCAATACTACTCCCAAAATAACTTTTATAATGCTCATAACTTTAAGATAAAAGTTCTCAAAATGTCTCTTTAGCCTTTTGGGACTTATCCCAATTTTAGCTTTTCTTAAACTTTTTTCAATTTGTCTCTTTTTTTTATCGGAAAGTTGTATCAATGTAAGATGTCTCAAATCATAACTTTATTACTCAGGTATCTTGTAAATATAGTACTTGTAAGTACTCCTTAAACTTAACTCAAAAATGTGAATATAATAGCTTTTTCATGAAATATATATAGGGTTCTCATAATTAAACAATAATTGTAAACCTTGTCTCAATAGCATAATTTAGTACTAAAATCAGTAAAGAGCATGATTTTTTATCAAGAAAAATGCATGAACAAGTATTTTGATGAAATCAACTGGCAATGGAGAAAAACTGATCTCAACTCATAAGCTTGATCATGGATAGAGATTAGTAATTAAAGATGCTAAAACATATATAGGATAACTTTTGGAAGGCCTTACATACTTAGGGAATGAGTATCTTGAAGGAATTGAAGAAGGTTTGTGAAAGCCCTAGTTTTTGCCCCTTTGCAACTATGTTTTGAGTTTAGAGAGTGTTTGAACGTTTAAGATATGAAGGTTTACATATTAGGGGTTTAATTAGGTGAAAAATGACAAGTTTAGTCTTAAAGGGTGAGAAAAGACAAAAATCTCCCTCTTTAAAATCGCTGGTTAGTTCGAATACAAGACCCACTATGGCTCGTAGAAACTTCTACACCCCGTAGAGATCCTTCTGTAAACTTTTGGGCATATTTTGGGGTCTCTGCATCACTTTTACGAGCCCATTTTATGGCCCGTAGAAGGTTCTACGACCCGTAGAATAGTCCGTAAAGTTTGGGGTAAAAAATGTAAAGTTTCAGGACTTTTTCTACAAGTTAGCAGACGGGCCGTACTTTGATTTACGGCCCATAAGGAGGTTTCGTCTATGCACTCTACATCTGTCAGTCCACAGTAAAGTGGCCCTAGCTTTTGACTTCGATCTCCAAATGAGGTGAAACCAGTTGCATTGGAAAGCTAATTAAAAAGGATTTCATTTGATAGGTCATGAGACATCGGATTCTTTATGCTCTAAGAGTTATGATCATTTAAAGTGGACCCTTGTATAATCTAAGACTATAAACTCAATATGGAAAAGTTTTGAACTAGACTAAGTACTAGAGGTCTCTTATGACCTTAATACACTTACCACATATAAGAGTGAGGCTTAAAACATAGGTACATGTGAGGGTAGAGTTATGGGGTGTCACAAGGTGGAAGTAGCCGTTAATGTGCAGGAAAAAAAATTTACTTGTTAGAGTATTTGTGGCTTTGATACCACATAAATAATTAGAAATAAAACAGATGAAAAGTATCTTCTTTAGATGAAAATTATCTTCTTTAGATGAGAATCCAGTGGAGTTTATATACAGATATAATAAACATAAAAAGCTTAAACTAACTCCAAGAATGTAGGAACAAATTACAACAGCTAAAAAAAAACTAACGCCTGAATAAATTGAACAATCCTAATCTTAATCAAACTATATGCAGTAAAACAATGTTAAAGTACTAGTATAACTCTATTATGCTAATGCGTTATTAGGTAACACAATCCATTTCTCAAAAAACTAATATTTCTTGCTAAATAACAATTAGAATGCTTGATAAGCAAATTCTCAGTAACTCAATGAAAGAAAACTAGGAAAAGTAAAGGATCAATCATCTCTAAAGAAAATTGTATTCAACTAACAAAATAAGTTACAGATTAGATTCATCCACCTCAATCACAATGTTTACTTCATAAGAGAATTCCTAAAGACAAGAGATGATAATAACATATAATCACAATACAACAACATACCAATATAGTCCACAAGGGGGTTAGGGGAGGGACCCGACCTTTGTGCGGTGGAGAGGTTGTTTTTGACAGGCCATCTGCTCAAGAAAGACGATTTTGAATGTAGCAGCAGATGCCTTGTCTCGAGTTCATTCGCTTCATACATTGGCTTTGGCTATTACGGAACTCGCATTAACTAACTAGTTGTGCGATTTGAACAAAACTGATGCAACTCTACAGGATATTTCTATGGATTTTTTCACAGGTCTTCCACGCCCTCCCATGGGGCAATGTTATATGGATAATTGTGAACCGATTGTCTAAATACAGTCACTTTGTTGCCTTACCTACCATTTTACTAGCCAAAAGATTGTCGAGGTCTTTGTTAAGGAGTTTATACGACTTCATGGTTCTCCTATTACTATTATGTCTGATTGCGATCCGTTTTTTCTTTGAGAATTTTGGAACGAACTTCATAAACTCCAGGGTACACAACATTCCATGAGTTGGGCCTATCATCCCTAATCCAATGGTCAGGGTGAGGAGCTAAACAAATGTTTAGAGATGTATGTACAATTTTTTGAGACTGAAACGCCCGCTACTTGGTTTACTCTGTTACCATAGGCTGAATTTTTGTATAATACTGCATGTCAACACAGCTCTAAGATGACGCTTTTTGAGATAGTGTATGGCCTACTACGGTGAGGTATCTTAAGGATGGGACTTCTAACTCTGTCATTGCCTCCTCTTTATGTGAATGTGATGACCCTACCATTGGTGATTGGGTATATGTGCGACTATGACCCTACCATCGGTTATCTTTGCACTTGTAGTGTAACTCAAAGCTTAGTAGATGATGTTTTGGCCCATCGGCCAAAATCCATCTTGTATTTCACGTCTCAATTCTTCGTAAATGTTTGGGCTCTCCTTCTAATCATATTACTCCAATTGAGCTTTTGGATCCGCAATCTTCTTTGGTTCTTGTCCCAGGGTGACTCATTGTGATTGGAATCCGACTTCCTTGTGACCCACTTACTTGCTTATGTTGTACCTCTTCCTTTGCTATCTCCGCCTGTATTTGAGCATGAACTAATCTATCACTTCCCTCCTATCTCTTAAAGCTTTTACACTTGCCAAAGGACTATTTTGAGGGGTGGTCACCAAGTTCATCAATGCCTTATCAAGTGGATGGCTCTTCCATCAATAAATGCTTCTTTGGAGGATTCTCATGCATTGCTGCAATGATTTCCAGATCAGAACCTTGAGGACAAGGTTCGTCTACATGGGGGTGGCATTGTAACAGACCTAGAGCACAAGTCCGAGGCACCTAGGCACAGTACCAGGGATAAGAAATGGCCCAAGCACCTGGACAAATATGTGGTCTTAAATTCCAATGCGAAGCTATTAGAAGAAAGGACAAAAAGCACCCTTGCACCAGAAGGCATAAATAAACCAATAACCAACTAGACTATGGAAGAACATACTTTTTATTTCCTTAGTCATTTTTTCTTTATCTGTACCCTCCCTTTTGTACTTTTTCCTTTGTCTTCCTTTGTAGTTTACTGCTTTCCCTAAAAGCTTGAGAGATATTCCATTGTAGTTTCCCAGCTTTGTTTAATATCAGTGTCAATTCCTTACATTTTGCTTTTCAAGATTTAACCTATGTATCTCTATTTTTCCATCATATTGACATAAGAATAATTGCAGCTTATATTAATTTTTATATAGCTTCTAAGATTAGTCAAACTGACTCTCGATAAAGAAAAAATGCCACATAAGTTTGAATGGAGGAAATAGTATCTTCGTGAAATTTGTAAGTTAGATTGTACAGAAGTAATGTATAATTATCTTGCTGTTGCAGGAATTTACTAATGCTATGGAACCTTTGTCGCATACGTCAATAGGATGAGACAAGAAAATAGAGGCCTAGTATGTGGATCTGGGTCATATTAGCTCCTCCTCTTATATATCACTCTCATTTTAGAGGTATGTGGATCAAATTTGCTCTTCATTTTCTATAATCAGCAACAGTAACCAACACCAATGAGGTACTCGAAAATGTATTTAATCTCTCAGCTCCTTCACAAGGAATTCTTCCAGAAGTTGAACAATTAGCAAGACTGTTGTCATCCATCGATATGTTTATAAACCGAACTTCATAACTCTCTCTTGTAAGTGATAGCTAGCCCCAGATATCTGTTTCATTAATTACTTTCCAATTCTTCTAAACATTGAAATGTTGAGTGATTCTGTGGTGAGCCTAAGAACACCAAAGGTTTGCACTACATCTAATTTCATTTGTGATGTATTCTAACATCACCTATACATTTTGACCGGTTGGCTTTCTGTTGGAATAGGACTTTGAAGAGGATTTGCACCAGAATCTGAATGTGGATGATTGGAGGGTGCGCTACAGTACAATGTTGGCAATCCAAATAATGTTCAACTAAATTGGCATATATTTTCTTGAACTTCACGATAATTCAGAGCAGAAGTTCTTTTTTTGTCAAAGACTTGACTGAGAGCTTTCAAAATATGTCTTCTCAATATTAATAGGAGCAAGCTTTTACAAATATTGGACAATCAAACAACACTGAACTTACTGACGTGCACAGTGAGGATTCAAATAACATATTCCTGTTGATATTTTAGTTCCACGGTCAACTTGCTTCATACCAAAATAATAAAATGACTAGCTCTTTAATTTTGTATTGTTATAGTAATATTATCCAAAAATATTAATGTGAAATTTTAACGGGCGCAAGAAAGTATCAACACTTGTCATGTTTCTTGTCAAAACAGTATGAGCATAATGTGACATATAGAGAATCTCTAATATAAAAGTAATCCATAAAAACACAAGATTCCTAATATGAAAAAAACCGTAATATGAATGTTGAGTATTCTAATTAGTTATTGCTCTATGGCAGAGAATGTTCAGTTGATGCAAAGAGGAGAACTAAGTTCAATTCAGTAACTACCAGTGAAATTTTAATATCCAAAATAGAAAGCATTATTTTTCGTCAAAAGAAGAATTAAAATCTTTTCTTGATATGCTATAACTTTAATTTATTGTTGTAAAGGAGAAGAAAAAAACATAACCTCATTGAGTTCTAGTCGAGATGACTTTATTTTCGATACTACTCCTAGAGCAACAAGAGAGAATGAGACCGAGAATAGGAGGGAGGGTGTTTCTTCTAAACCATCAACTGTAGAATATAGAAGTGCTCATGAATCGTCTATCAACGTAAGTTAATCATCTTTCTTTCTCCTAGAATCTGAAAGAAATTTTTACACAAATATACAACTTTCTCCTATAAATTACACTTTTTACCAAAATACCAAAAAAATACACCCATTCAATATTTTTTCCATTTTCCAACACTATTATATCACATCACACACCACAATAATCACACTCAAAATACTCTCTCTCCTAATATTGTAAATAAAGTTGGTATTTTACATGGTATTTTTCAAAGAGTTCGGTAGGGCATGTAATTTTATCCCCAAACTTGTAATATGTGAAAAATCCCTAATCTGAAATGTAATTGTCCCAAAACATGGATAGACCTTGAATTTTGCTTACAATCCTCTTGGATCTTCCCGGATCTTTAACTTAACCACATCTTTGGTTAAACTGTTTTTGAAAGTTGAAGATATTGAATAGATAAAGGAGTGTGTTCTTGTAGTAGTATATCAGTATGTTTTCCGTTATCATAAGTTGATCAGTGTATTTACGATTGATGTTGATGTGTCGAATATTCTGTTAGATTTTTTATGTTATGGTCTATTGATTTGGCTTGTAAAGGTGTCTACTTGACAAATGATGATACATTTGAGGAGCTATAAATGAATCAAAAAATTACTGTACGTGAATTTCAAGGGTGAACTTTTACTGAAATGAAAATTGTGTAAAACTTCAACATTTTGAGAGGGTTTCTAGTACTGGAGAACTTCTGAAATGCGTGGAGGAGTGATTTCCTTGATAATGAAAATCAAAGAACGGAAAATAGATAAAGTAAGAAACAAGTCGGAGTAGATTTTTAATGGTAATGTAGTATCTATTTTCCGCATTATAATTAACTGGTCCAGTCAAGGAAATCTTTTGTAGTAGCTTCTCAAAAAGTACATAAAATGTTTGATAAAGAAATTTCATTTGACCAACCTTAAACCTGAAAATCTTTTCTATATGAGAGGGAGAAGAGACAGTAGAAACAAAAAACGAAAGGGAGAAGATGGGTAAATATTAGTGAGGAACAATTTGGTAAACATAATCTTTTGTAAGAATATATTGCCTTGAGAAAAGTTAATTATCTGCTTTTGCGTCTTGAAAGAAGCAGAAATTTGTAATTTTCTTTTTCACAGCAAAGAACTGCTAATGCAATGTTTATAATCTCAAAGCCATGCAATATATGTAGCACGCAACTAAAAAGAGAACAACAATAAGCATAAGATCTAGTACAAGATTGTCAGAAAACAGACAAGAAAATAACAGCAAAGTTCTCAAAGTTGAAGAAACAAAAATGAAGCAGTCTAATGAACTGTATTTGGTAACATATCATCAGTCCAGCTGATACTCAGCGCATGTATGAAAATATAATAAGCTCCTTCTATGACAAAGGAAATCACTCCATCTGCATTGAAATTTTAAAAAAATAAAAATTATCAGAGAGACCACTAATTTTGAGTGTGCACAAGTAGGTACTTAAACTTGTATAGAGTTGAAAAGGTAGACACATGAGTCCTATGTGGCATCTTACATGCCAATTCGCATCCTACATGGTAATATGTGGTGTCCTATGTATGGTGTCCTACGCGTGGTAGTCCACCTAGGATGCATTTATGTACTTTAAACTTTATATAAGTTTAGGATTCTACTCAAAGTTAGAGGGCATAAATAGTAGCTGAGGCAAAGTTAAAGGACATATTTATGTATTATGCCTTGTTATTACATAGGTTTCTATCTATCGTATTATATTGTTTGTTTTTCAGGTCGTAGTCAACGTGTATGCACTAGCAACTATTCAATTATGCAGTTTTAACTGGAAATCATTTCCCCTTAAGGTGAAGAGAGTTAAGCTAGTGGGGGATGTTCTCGTGACAAGGATAAGTAATATACCTTCTGTCGTTTTGCTTGTGGAACATCATATTGTTGATCAGAAGTCCCAACATCTTCTTCGGCAATCTACAAAAACAACATGCTAAGAACTCACTACAAGCATAACATCGGATAGATAAAACTTAAGTTTTATTTTAATACCTTTTGTTGTTTTGCTTGTGATGGGCTTTGCACAATATCATTCTGTTGAGGAGAAGTAGCGTCATATTCTTTTTTAGGCTACAAACATATTGATTCTCAGGATTGAATATTAAGTTGACATGGAATGAAAAGTGTATGCAATGGAGAAAATCACACTTACTTCATCAGGTGATTCATGAACACTCTTGAATTCAGAAGGTACACCAATCTTAGGAGAAGTCCCGACATCTTCTTTGGCAGGCTACACACATATTGATTCTAAGGATAGAAGCTGAAGTTTAAATGGAATGCTAAGTGTATGCAATGGAGAAAAAAAATACTTACTTCATTAGGTGATTCATGAACGCTCTTAAGTCCAGAAGATACACTAATCTTAGGAGAAGTCCAAGCATCTTCTTTGGCAGGCTACACATATATTGATTCCCAAGATAGTAGTTGAAGTTCACATGGAATGCAAAGTGTATGCAATGAATAAAAACACACTTACTTCATTAGGTGATTCAAGACTACTCGTAAGTCCCGAAGATACAACAATCTTAGTATTGATAAGAAAGTCATATACAGTTGCTCCATGCTTAGCAACTTCCAGCTCTACATAAAGTTTAGTAAATTTTGTAAAATAACATGATATATTTATGTTAAGTAGATGTCAGGGAATAAATTGAGTAATATATTTATGTTAAGATGTAAAGCTTCCAATTAATTACCATTGACGACGTTTTTCTTTTCTTTGTCAAGTCTCCTCTTTCCGGTGGAGTCATGCTGATTCATTTCCTTTTTCTCGTCATTCTCTAGATTCGATTTTTGATTCTGCATCATCTTCTTGCGTTCCTCTTTTTCTTTCCTTCTCATTTCGGTTTCTTGCCAAAGATACTATGCAATTACACACAAAAAAAGGTTAACCAAATTATATATCAAAATTTTATAATTCATGTTGACAAAAAAATAGTATTGATGGGTGCGGAGTTGAAAAAAATATTAGATGAGAACAAAGAGTACAATTATTTGGAGTGAAACTACTATGTGAAACTTTCTCCTTATACTAAATTAAAAAATAGAACATATCATGCACATATGAAAACCTTTTACCAATTCTAGTAACATGGAATAATAATAGATGAACTTTCTTTTAAAAAAATATCAATATCATGATAACAATTTTATTTTCCTTGTACGGATTTTGGAGCAATTTTTTATTTATTTTTTACCAATCATGAGTTCTTTTCCTAATGTCAAACATAGATTGAGCATTAAAATCATACAAATTTGAAACTATCCAATTACACATTATACTTTGATACATGTGGCCATCAATTTAAAGATTAGTGAACATATATAACAAAAATTAAGAACTTTACTACAAAGACAAGGAGTGTGTTGCATACATATATCAATAAATACTATTCTTTAATATCCAAATGAGAGATAAAAGAAATAAATAAAAAATAATTTAAAATCCACATCGGTAGAAACAATCAATAATCTTTGGGAAGCAGTAACACTTTCTAGGTCAAAGTGCAAAAGAACAAGCGAATAAAATGGGGGAAATTGGATAACAAAATTAGAATAGATTTCGAAAGAATCAAACTCACCATCACATACTGATTATTCTTCATTGTAAGAGAATTAAAATGGACTGAATTCAATGTTTCGCTCGCGTTTATATGTCGTCTCCTCTTTGTTGCAGAACTATTCCCTTCTCAACATGAATTATATGAAGAAACAAATCAATTTAGAAAAAAAAAAAACATGCTTATAGAATACAAGAAAATTTCAAAAAAAAAAAACAGAAAGAGATCGAGAAAACTCAATGGTTTTCCAAAACTTGAACGAAGGTTCGAGGAGGAGGAGGAGGGCGATGCAGAGGGGGGAGGGGAGTAGGAGGAAAGAAAAAAAAAAGAAAAAGATGATTACAATTCTGAACTCACTCTTCTTTGTAATTTTGAAGAAGAAGAAGACGAAGATGATGATTTTGAAAAAGAAGAATTTAAAGAAATGATTTTAAATGAGAACTCACCTTTTTTTTCTTTCTTTCTAATTTTGCTGAACAAGAAGATTTAGAAACTAGGAGTAGAAGCACTGAAATGGCATAGAAGGAGAAGCGTCACTCAGAAAACTCTTGCCATGGTTGACTGAAGGACTGATATGGCGGTGGAAATGAAAGGACACTTTTTAGATATTATCAATGAACAGATGGGCCGAAACTTTATTTGGGTTGGGATGTATCAGTTCTAATTTTTTTTTTTTGACAAACTTTGTATAGTTAGTTTGTTTATTTGCATAATAAAATTAGCCTTGAGCTCAAAATTTTTTTTTTTTTTTTTAAAAAAAAAGAAGAATCTAGAAATGATTGTAAATATGAACTCACCCTCTTTTGTAATTTTGAAGAAGAAAAATCCTGAAAGAGGTACAAATGTGTATGTGTGTGTGTCTGTGTGTCTCTCTCTCTATATATAAGTGTTAAGTTCTAAATTGTAAAGTTGAACTACCAGTTAACCCTTATAATAAATCAACTATTTAATTAATCAAATATCAAATTGTAGAACTTAACTTACTTGATGAATCAACTAAATTAAATAGTCATAGCTTTGCACTTATTATAAAGTCATTAATTAGTATAGCCAATTTATTCTGTGAAAATTATTTCATTTATTAGTAGTATTTGCAAAAAGGTACAATTTGTGTCTGCTTGATGTTATGTATTTTCAGTTTATATTTTTTGCAAGAAAAAATTGTACGTTTTTCTCTTCTTCTTTTTTTTATAAAATTCAAATAAAGTTGAAAATTAGTATAAAATCTATGTTATTCTTGAACAAATTTATCTCTTTTTTTATCGGTAATGTACCAAAAGAATAATATAAAATAAATTCACATCAAATTCAAATCATATACTAAATGTAATGAGTTCTTTCAGTACCTTCCATTGTTATAATACTTGAAGGCCAAGAAGTACTTAAATTGTAACATCTCACAACTCTGTTCATAAGATGCAAAATTTTCGTCATAAGTATATAAGCTTCAACCTAGTTATGCTTTGTACCTATATTTTGAGGCTCATTCCTATATGTGGAAAGTGTATTGGAAGTGGTTTAGGTTTAGAAGAGATCTCTTGTACTTAGTCGAATTCAAACCTTCCTATCGATTAAGTGTTTCGTATTAGGTGTCTCATAACCTATCAAACTAAAGGTCTTTGAATCCTATTTCCAACTTCACCAAGATTGACTTATTTGGAGTTCAGAGCAAAACAATTATGATCGTTTTTAGTGAAGATTGCCAGAGCAGAGTTTTCTGGGGCAGTTTTTATGACCCCTGAACTAGGGGTCTTAAATAGGTTGAAAACCCATAAAGTCCAGCTCATGAAAATGTGTTTCGAGTTGGTTTCTGAGACCAAGTTATTACAGACCCAACTAAGGGTCGTAGAAGCATCTACAGTCCGTAATTTAGGCCGGTAAAATGAGTTTCAGGACCCAAAATTCCACCCAAGATTTTACGGATGTATGGTTCGACCCATAGAAGCTTCTACATTTTAAGAAGGGTTATTTAAGTACTTTTCACCTTTTTTAAGCCTAAACTTGACGATTTTTCACCAAATTAAGTCCCTAAATATTATCAATCGATCTTTTTATAAAATATATTCTCAAGAATTAAGAATGTAGTTTCAAGAGGAGAAAAGCTAGCGCTTTCAAGCATCTTCTTCAGAGCTCTTCAAGATTCTAGTTCTTCTATGTATGTACGGCTATTTCGAGTGTTGGACTAAGTTTGTCCTCATTCCCTACATGTAAGTTTAGTCGGTAAGAGTTTAACCTCGAATTTTCCAATCTTTCCTGAATTCAAGTTCCTATTATCCTTTATTATTAAATCCAAATCTTTATCATCGAAAGTATGATTTCCTAAGTCAACCCAGTTCTTGATTATTGTTCATGCTTACCACTTGCATAAATCCTAATTGAGTTGAGATGAAGGATTTACATTACTGTACATTGTGCATCACGTTCAGTAAAGTAAAAGTATTTTGAAGCTAGTAATAAAAGAAGAGTTTTGGGGAAACGTGAGTATTTCCAAGTGCATTACGTGACTTTTTGAAAGAGCATGGTTATTTATAAGAAGAGCATAGCATCTATATTTTTGAAAATATATTCAATTAATTAAAGTATGTTGTACTTATTCCATGCATTACCTTGAGTTAGAAGGTGATTATTTTAGCAATAACTTGAACAAGAATTTGAGCATGAGTTGAGCAAGAAGTCCTTACATTATATTTTTAGCATGTAAACAAATACCTTTAAATGTTTTTATGCAATTGAGTTGAGAGTAAACTTATGAAGAAAAGTAACAAGTTGAGAAAAGCTAAAATCGGGCTTAGTCCCAAAAGATTGCCGAAGTATTTTTAGTACCTACACTCTTAAGTTACGAGCATATAATAATATTTTGGGTTTAGTATTGAGCATCGATATGGTAAGAGTAATAATAACTCGAACTCAAAAACTATGTAGCCAGCGTAGGATAAAATGTTACTAAGTGCTCCTCATATACACGGAGGAGAAGGACATTAACCTTAGCCACCGAAGGAAGCTTAAGAATGATGTTGATCATTCTTATATACAAAAGTTGTGGAGTCCATAAACAATGCAAGACATCCACCATACAAAGGAGAAGATCAGAATAATTTGATCCAAATTTAAACTAGACGTGTCCTGTACATGTTAGTTGAAATGTTTGATAGAAATTGTTAATAAGAGACTAAGAAATAATGTCATGGCCCGAGCTTATACCTTAGACGTGACCGACACTCAGAAACCATTGCTGGTTCTCAAGCATACCCTTGGCCTGGCAGACTCACTCAACTGAGTGTAGAAACTTTATAAGGTGAATGATCTCGCCTAAGCTACACCTCCTATTTGAGGCTAAAGCAGTCATTATCACATATATAACCTAACCAAGGTTAGGGCTGAATTCCACAGGGAATATGGTAGACTTAGAAGAATTCAATTGCAATTTTAATTGATTAACCATCTTATATCACCAAAGGGAGGGGGGTTATAATAACTATTAAAAGTAAAACTAAGCTAAGTAAAGAGTTAAACCAATATGAAGAGAAACTAGAGTATTGTGTTTCCCATGATCCCTAACTTAGTATTACCAGATAATCGAATTTTTTTGTAGTGTGTAGCATACAGAATGGTAAGTTAATCTTACCAAACCCTTTGGCCCAAGAGAGAGGCGAATTTCACTATATGATTTGGTCCATCCCTGCAGTGTGAAATTACTAACCCTTACCCATTGTCCCAATACAACCTTCCCTTGGCCCAATTCAATTGATTAAGCGAGAAACATCGATCGAATCCTGGTAATTAATCTCTTTTCCTATTCATTACTACCTTGATCAAGTTAGTAATACTAGACATGTTCTAATGTTTGAAACCATTAGAAAGCATTCAATACGAAAAGAATTACTTTATACATGCATGCACACTTTTTAAGAATCACGAAATATTCGATTTTACCTTGTTAGATCTTCATGGGTTCCACGACCCTAGTTATGGATTTAGCTACCCATGATTAGTGTAATGCAAGACTTATGGATTTGAATAACATAATTGAGCATGTACACAAGAGAATTAAGCACAACTCTTTAATAAGAATCACAAGTTTGAAATTCAAAGATGAAATAATCTTTAACAAGTGTTTCTCAAACTCTCCAATGTTTCTCTACTGTTCTCTATTCATTCCCTTTGAGAAATAACCTAAAAACCTATTTATAGTGTTTAAAAATACAAAACCAAAACGAAATGGGGAAACTAGGTCGGCAGGCTCTATGAAGTGCTCTACATAGAAGGGGGCTATGATTGTTGCTCGTGGCATGAAAATTGGAACCTTGTACACCAGTGCAGGGTGTATTAACATGGTAGCTGTTGTTGAGGATAGTTTTAGTTCATGTTTGTGGCACAACAGACTTGGACACATGAGTGCCAAGGGAATGAAGATGCTGGTTGCAAAAGGAGCATTAGAAGTTCTGAAATCCGTTGATATGGGTCTTTGTGAGAGCTGTATTATGGCCAAACAAAATTGAGTTAGCTTTACAAAGACTCCGAGAAAACCAAAGAAGGTGCGGTTAGAGATTGTTCATACAAATATTTGGGGGACATCTCTAGTTTCATCACCAGGAGGATCCAAGTTCTATGCCACCTTCATTGATGACTTCAGCAGAAAAGTTTGGGTCTACTTCTTGAAGCATAAGTCAGATGTGTTTGCGCCTTTCAAGAAGTGGAAAGCTAAAGTTGAGAATCAGACTTGTTTGAAGATCAAACTTGAGATCTGACAATGGTAGAGAGTATGACAAGTCAGAGTTCAAAGCATTTTGTGGTGCTGGGGGAATTAGAATGATGTGGATAGTTCTCGGGAAGGCAAGACAAAATGGAGTTGCTGAAAGGATGAACAGAACATTGAACGAATGTGCAAGAAGCATGAGGATACACTGTGGGCTACCTAAGATGTTTTGGGCAGATGCTGTCAACACAGCTGCTTTCTTGATCAACAGGGGACCATCAGTTTCCCTGGAGTTCATGATTCCAGAGGAGGTCTGGACAGGGAAAGAAGTCAAGTACTCACACTTGAGAACTTTTGGCTGCACAACTTATGTTCATGCTGATCCAGAGAGGAGGGACAAGCTTGATGCTAAGGGTGTGAAGTGTTACTCCATAGGCCATTGTACTGACATGTTTTGCTATAGGTTTTGGGATGATAAAAATCGAAAAATCCTAAGATATTGTGATGTCACGTTTGATGAGTCTGTCCTATACAAATATAGAGAGCAGAAAGATTCAGAAACTACAAAGAAAGTGGGAGTTGACATTGAGTTACCCAAAGATGTTGCTGCAGAAACTCAACCAACTCCAAACACTGCTACTGAAGAGTCTGAGGGTGAGCAATTGACACCTGAGCAGGTGTTGAGGAGATCATCCAGAACTATCAGAGCACCTAACATGTATTCACCTTCATTACACTATCTGTTACTGACTGATGAAGGGGAATCTGAGTCTTATGATGAGACTATACAAGTGGAGAATTCAATTAAGTGGGAGAAAGCCATGGATGATGAGATGAGTTCACTTGAGAAGAATAATACGTGGGTATTGACAGAGTTACCTACGTGGAAGAAAGCTTTGTTAAATAGGTGGGTGTTCAGAATCAAGGTTGAACCAGATGACAAAAAAAGGTTCAAGGCGAGGTTAATAGTTAAGGGATATTCACAAAGGAAAGGTATTGATTATGCTGAATTATTTTCTCCTGTTACGAAGTTAACTACTATCCGGATTCTATTAAGTATTTTTGCATATGAGAATGTTCATTTTGAGAAAATGGATGTAAAAACTGCCTTCTTACACGGAGATCTAGACAAGGAGATCTATATGCAGCAGCCAGAAGGGTTTGTTGTTCAGGGAAAGGAACACATGGTATGCCAGCTCAACAGGAGCTTGTATGGACTGAAGCCAGCACCGAGGCAGTGGTATAAAAAGTTTGACTCCTTCATGACCAAGAGTGGATTTAGCAGGACTGAAATGGATCAGTGTTGTTACTTCAAGAAATGCATTGATTCCTTTGTTTTCCTACTCTTGTATGTGGATGATATCTTTATTGCAGGATCCAGCATGCGGGAAATAAATAGTTTGAAGGAAAATCTATCTTCAGCGTTTGATATGAAGGATTTGGGTGCAGCGAAGCAGATACTGGGGATGATGATTTCTCGGGATGAATCTGCTGGCATCCCAGGAGCAGTATATTGAGAAAGTGTTGGCCATATTCAGGATGACTGATGCTAAGCCCAGATTACTCCTTTGGCAAATCGCAAAAGGTTGTCAAAGGAGCAGTCACTCAAGACAGCTGAGAAGCGAGAACATATGGCACTTATAACATATGCTTCAGCAGTTGGGAGTTTGATGTATGCTATGGGCTACACCAGACCTGATATAGCACATGCAGTGGGAGTTGTTAGCAGGTATATGGAGAATCCAGGAAAAGAGAATTGGGAAGCTGTGAAGTGGTTTCTAAGATATTTGAGAGGTACATCAAATACTTCACTTTGTTTTGGCAAGAACAAGGTGGTTCTAAAGGGTTTTGTGGATGCTGATCTTGGTGGTGATGTGGACTCGAGCAAGAGCACATTCGGGTACATTTACACCATAGGTGGTATAGTTGTAGGTTAGATGTCTAGGCTTTAGAAGTGTGTTTCCCTTTCATCTACTGAGGCCGAGTATGTGGCAATGGCTGAAGCTGGGAAGGAGATGATGTGGCTGGCTAATTATTTGGAAGAATTGGGCAAGAAGCAAAGCGAGAAGATTCTTTACTCAGATAGTCAGAGTGCTTAGTAAAGAACCCAGTCTACCCTTTGAAGACAAAGCACATCATAAGACGATACCGTTTCACTCGTAGGGCAATAGAGGATGGTGATATGTATGTGGAGAAGATAGAGGGTGCAAAGAATCCAGCAGACATGTTGACGAAGTGTGTCGATGTTAGGAAACTGGGGTTGTGCAAGACCTCAGTTGGACTTTTGTAGATGCGAGTTCTACAATGCAGTGGTGCAGTAGGAAATATTGATGTTGTGATCACATTGTTTTTGAGAGAATACTGTTTTGGTTACCTAATCAGTCTCCAAGTGAGAGAATTGTTGGGATGTGGAGCCTAATTAATATGTAAAGATTCTTTTTTATATATTAACGATCTCGCCGTTCACCATATTTTTCTCTGTGTATTAGGCCCCAAACCCAAATTTAGGTTGTACTGTTCACCATATTTTTCTCCGTGTATTCTGTAACAGTGTTATCATTAATATATATATAAATTCTGCATCACCGTGGAAGTTACCACAAGGTGTTACCACGAATTTGACGTCACTCTCTCTCTCCAGGTTTCCCAAAATCTCTTTCCTCTCTAAAATCTTCTTGATTCTTCAATTGTTCTTCGAAATTCACAAGGTGTTGTTGTAATCGATCCTAACATAGGTAACATAATCCATTTCTCTCATAAAACTAATATTTCTCGCTAAATAACAATGAGAATGCTTGATCAAGCCAATATTCAGAAACTCAATGAAAGAAAACTAGGATAAGTAAAGGATCAATCATCTCCGAAGCAAATAGTATTGAGCTAACGAAATAAGTTACAGATTAGATTCATCTACCCATATAGTCCCACAAGGGGGTCAGGGGAGGGTGGGGTATGTCCAGACTTTACCTGACCTTTGTGCGATGGAGAGGTTGTTTTTGAAAGGCCCTCAGCTCAAGAAAGATGATTTTCAATGTTGAAGCAGATGCCTTGTCTCGAGATCATTCGCTACATACAACAGCTTTGGCTTTTACTGAACTCGGATTAATTAACCAGTTGTGCGACTTGAACAAGACTGATGCAACTCTATAAGATTTCCAATCCTAGTTGCAACATAATCCAGAGTCCTTGCCTCATGTTTCCGTTCAAGGGGACTTTTACTGTTTTGCATCTGGATATTGGTCCCTGTTGATGCAAAACTTTGCACATTATTGTTGGAAGAATCTCACTCTTCTAAAGTTGGTGTTTAATCTAAGATATCACACACATTACATCTAATTTTCATTGGGCTTGTATGCGTGTGGATGTGAAGAAATTTGTTTTGGAATGCTACATTTGTCAATATATGAAGGATTCAAATTTGAAACCTCCTGGATTACTCTGTTCCTTGCCAATTCCAGATGCCATTTTTTAGGATATTTCTATGGATTTCATCACAGGTCTTCCACGCCTTCCCATGGGGCAATGTTATTTGGGTAATTGTGGACCGACTGTCAAAATACAGTCACTTTGTTGCGTTGCCTACCAATTTTACTAGACAAAATATTGTTGAGGTCTTTGTTAAGGAGTTTATTCGATGTCATGGTTATCCTGTTACTATTATGTATGATAGTGAACCATTGTTTCTCATAATTTTGGAATGAACTTCGTAAACTCCAGGGTACCCATGTTTCCATGAGTTATGCCTATCATCCCCATTCTGATGGTCAGACTGAGGCGCTAAAGAAATGTTTAGAGATGTATCTCCGCTTGGTGATTGGGTATATGTTCGACTATGACCCTACCGTCAGTTAGCTTTGCGCTTGCAGTGTCACTCAAAGCTTAGTAGATGATGTTTCGGCCCATCGGCAAAAATCCATCTTGTATTTCACATCTACATTCTACGTAAATGTTTGGGCTCTCCTTCACATCAGATTACTCCAATTGGGATTATTGGATCAGTCAACTTCTTTGGTTCTTCTCCATGAAGATGTCATCCAGACAAGGACTATTTTGAGGGGTGGTCACGAGGTTCATCAATGCCTTATCAAGTGGACGGGTCATCCATCAACAGATGCTTCTTGGGAGGATTCTCATACATTGCTGCAATGATTTCCAGATCAGAACCTTGGGGGCAAGGTTCGTCTCCATGGGGGTGGCATTGTAACAAACCTAGAGCACATGTATGAGGCGCCTAGGCGCAGTACCAGGGATAAGAAATGGCCCAAGCACCTGGAACAATACGTGGTCCAAATCCCAATGCAAAGCTATTAGAAGAAAGGACAAAAAGCACTCTTGCACCGGAAGGCATAAATAGACCAATAAACAACTAAACTAGACGATGGAAGAACATGCTTTTTGTTTTCCTAGTCATTCTTTAATATTGCATTACATCTTATTTCATGTGTGATGTATTCTAAGATCATCTATACATTTTGACCAGTTGGCTTTTTGTTGGAATAGGACTTTGAAGAGGATTTGCACAAGAATCTGAATGTGATGATCCGAGGGTGCGCCACAGTACAATGTTGGCAATCCAAATAATGTTCAACTATATTAGCATATATTTTCTTGAATTTCACGATAATTCATAGAAGAAGTTCTTTTTTTGTTGAAGTCTTGACTGAGAGCTTTCAAAATATGCCTTCTCAATATCAGTAGGAGCAAGCTTTTGCAAATATTGGACAATCAAACAACACTGAAGTTACTGACGTGCATGGTGAGAATTCAAATAACATATTCCTGTTGATATTTTTGTTCCACTGTCAACTTGCTTCATACCAAAATAATAAACTGACTAGCTCTTTAATTTTGTATTGTTATAGTAATATTATCCAAAACTATTTAATGTGAAATTTAACTGGCACAAGAAAGTATCAACACTTGTCAAGTTTCCTTTCAAGATGGTATAAGCATAATGCGACATATAGAGAATCTCTAATATAAAAGAATCCACAAAAGCACAAGATTCCTAATATGAAAAAATCCGTAATATGAATGTTGAGTAGTCTAATTAGTTATTGTTCTATGGTAGAGAATGCTCAGTTGATGCAACGAGGAGAACTAAGTTCAATTTAGTAACTACAAGTGAAATTTTAATATCCAAAATAGAAATCATTATTTTTCGTTAAAAGAAGAATTAAAATCTTTTCTTGATATGCTATAACTTTAATTTATTGTTGTAAAGGAAAAGAAAAAAACATAACCTCATTGAGTCCTAGTCGAGATGACTTTATTCTCGATGGTGATATCCACCTCGAAGAACTATTACTCCTAGAGCAACTACAGAGAATGAGAATGAGAATAGGGGGAAGGGTGTTTTTTCTAGACCATCAACTGTAGAATATAGAAGTGCTCATGGATCGTCTATCCACGTAAGTTAATCATCTATCTTTTTCCTAGAATCTGAAATGTAGTTGTCCCAAAACATGGATAGACCTTGGAATTTTGCTTACAATCCTCTTGGATCTTCACGGATCTTTAACTTAACCACATCTTTGGTTAAACTATTTTTGAAAGTTGAAGAGAATGAATAGATAAAGGAGTGTGTTCTTGTAGTAGTATATCGGTATGTTTTCCGTTACCATAAGTTGATCAGAGTAATTATGATTGATGTTTCAAATATTCTGTTACATTTCTTATGTTATGATATATTAATTTGTCTTGTAAAGGTGTCTACTTGGCAAATGATGATACACTTGAGGAGCTATAAATGAATTAAAAAATTACTACATTTGTATTTCAATGTTGAACTTTTACTGAAATGAAAATTGTGTAAAACTTCAACATTTTGAGAGGGCATCTAGTACTGGAGAATTTCTGAAATGCGTGGAAGAGTCAAGGTTCATCACGATTTCCTTGAGAATGAAAATCATAGAACAGAAAATACATAAAGTAAGAAACAAGTCTTAGTAGATTTTTAATGGTAATGTATCTATATGCGCGCACACATACACAAACACATACACACCCCTTAATTTATAGAATTTTTGTGGATTATCTACTTTAGAAACCATAATAAGACAAGTATGAGAAAAAGCTCTAGGAAAAGGAGAGAGCCGACCATTAGAACTAGAGTAAATTTCACATATGGCAAATATATTAAGTTTAATAATGTTTCATAGGGTATAGTTATTCTAATTACTCTTTATAACTATAGTAAGGTTTGCTATTTTTGTTTGTATATTGGGCATTTATTCAAAAAAATTATACAAATTATTTTTTAATAGAAAGACTTAAAAGAATGTGGGCATTAAGCTATTTAAATGGTAATAAATCCCTTGATTTATAGAATCTATATATTAATCAAAATACAATTCTTTATGATGGTTGTTGTGGAGTTTAGATCTATTATGTAATGTCCAAACGTATATATGAGTTATGTGTGATTTATATTTGTATAAATTTATTTGTGAAGCTATATATTTATATGGTGGTTGTATATATGTATAGTTTAATTATACATACATGTAATTAATACTTATATATATGTATATATGTATATATATATATATATACACACATATATATATCGAGAGAGAGAGATGGAAAGACATGTAAGACCCCATAATTCTTCCCACCTAATATGAGTAGATGCAAAGAGAATCTGAGGAAATAACTAAGAAAAGTTGGTTGAAGAGAAGCTATGAGGCCTATCTACGACCCGTAGAAGAGACCTCGCAAATCCCTAGATGACTTGGTGAAATTTTCTAAGTGTGAGACCCATGTACGAGACAATGAACAACTCGTAAAATATTCCATGTCCTATAGATTGGTTTCATGAGTAGGTGATCCAACAATCAACTTTCCAGTATCTTAATTTATGAGTTATCAGATGGCCCATAGAAGCTTTTACGAAGTGGTATCATAAATTTCATTCTAAATTCTAGTAACTCAAACTTTTGGACACCGGACCTATGATAGGTTATCTACGGCCCGTAAAAAAATCTACAACACGTAGATGGGGTGTAGTAGTTCCTATCGGTAGCTTTTAAGAAGGGTATTTTTTTCTATTCTTATCTCTTTTTAATCCAATCCTTGAACATTTTAGACTTAATTAAAGTCCTAAAACAAAATCCTAAGTGTATTTTCACTATTCTTCACGCTTAGGAATTCTTGAGAGCACCAGAGGAGGGAGAGAAGCGTGGGTTTCAAGTTCAAATATGCCGATCGACTGAGGTTTGATTGTTTCTTCTATTTCCAGGAATGTAAGGCTTCCTAAAGTTTTGAACCATGTTCGTTCAAATTCCCTTCTACTTACTTGTGTCGAAATTGAGAACAAGAGTTGAGATTTTAAAATCCTATCATCCAAATATAAAATTTCTGCATCTATTACGAGTTCATATGATTATACATGAGATAATTATTGCAAGCACGACCACTGGTGTGTGTGTGTGTGTTATACTTGATATCATAACTCCTAGATTGAATGATTTTTACAGAATTTGTACATGGACTGAGTCGAGGTTTAAGTTTGATTGTCTGAGTTGAGTAACTTTAGCATAATTGTGTATGTTGCAATGTAATTGCATGTACCTTTATGAATTTTGCTCGCATTTCATTGATGAGTTTGAATGATTGTTTAAGTTTGATTGATTGATTTTATGAGACACTAAGTTGAGTTGAGTTGAGACAACCGCACGAGGTTGAGATTTGAGTTGATTGGTATGAGTATGGTTGAAATTTGAATTGATTGACAATTTGAGCATATTTTAGTCTAGGGAGAAGTATCGAGAACCGAGCTGGGAGCGAGTAGATAACAACTGTAACCCACAGAACTATGTTGCCACGTAGGATAGTCGTACAATATATTCTGGTAACTCTTGTCCAAAAAGATGGTCATTTACTATAGATCCAAAAGAGAGTTGATTGTCCTTTACCTTGGCAAGTTTAGGATGGGTGTGGCAATGGCGTCGCCTTCGTTGTGCATCACCAAACTAAAGGTGATAGGATAGGATGTCGGTTAAGAAACACTCTTAAACAAAAAATGATTGAGCATAATATTTCTAAACTATGTTTTTCCTACTGAATCTATTTTAAAGAGCATGGTTTACTTTAAACTTTCACATCTATAAATTGAGTTATGAGTTGTTGAGTTGAGATGAGTGATTTAAGCTTTACTTTTTGAGATATCTTACATACTGGTATATTTCAATTACTAACGTCCATTTCGACTTGCATCATTTTATGATGCAGATATAGGTGCAGAGGAATTCAGCCTGCGCATCGTTGAGGTCTAGATCAGTGCATTCTCAGAGTTGGTGAGCCCTCCTTGCTTCACAGAGGAGCCCTTTTATTTTCTTACTTTCATTGAGTATTTTATTTATTTGATTGGAGTATCCATGTCCTATCACTGTACCATCTAGACTGTTTGAGTAGTAATATTTGATTGGGGTATCCATGTCCTATCACTACTTCTTTAATTTTGTATTGTTATAGTAATATTATCCAAAAATTATTAATGTGAAATTTTAGGGGGCGCAAGAAAGTATCAACACTTGTCAAGTTTCTTTTCAAGTCAGTATAAGGATAATGTGACATATAGAGAATCCCTTATATAAAAGAATCCATAAAAGCACAAGATTCCAAACATGAAAAAATTCGTAATATGAATGTTGAGTATTCTAATTAGTTATTGTTCTATGGCAGAGAATGTCCAGTTGATGCAAAGAGGAGAACTAAGTTCAATTTAGTAAGTACAAGTGAAATTTTAATATCCAAAGTAGAAAGCTTTATCTTTTGTTAAAAGAACCAATATCTTTTCTTCATATGTTATAACTTTAATTTATTATTGTAAAGGAGAAAAAACAGCAGAAACTCATTGAGTCCTAAGCTCATTAAGTCCTAGTCGACACAACTTTATTCTTGATGGTGATATCCACCTCGAAGAAACTACTACTCCTAGAGCAACTACAGAGAATGAGACCGAGAATAGGGGGAAGGGTGTTTCTTCTGGACCATCAACTGTAGAATATAGAAGCGTTCATGAATCGTCTATCAACGTAAGTTAATCATCTATCTTTCTCCTAGAATCTGAAATGTGGTTGTCCCGAAACATGGATAGAACTTGAATTTTGCTTACATTCTTCTTAGATCTTCACGCATCTTTAATCTAATATCTTTGGTTAAATTTTTTTGGAAAGTAGAAGAGAATGAATAGGAAAAGGACTCTGTTCTTGTAGTAGTATATCGTTGTGTTTTCCATTACCATAAATTGATCAGAGTAATTACGATTGATGTTTCGAATATTCTGTTGCATATCTTATGTTATGGACCATTAATTTGTCTTGTAAAGGTGTCTACTTGACAAATGATGATACATTTGAGGAGCTATAAATAAATCAAAAAATTACTGTATGTGAATTTGAAGGGTGAACTTTTACTGAAATAAAAATTGTGTAGAACTTCATCATTTTTGGTGGGCTTCTAATACTGGAGAATTTGTGAAATGCGTGGAGGAGTCAAGGTTCATCACGATTTCCTTGATAATGGAAACCAAAGAGTGGAATATAGATAAAGTTAGGAACAAGTCTAAGTAGGCTTTTAATGGTAATGTATCTATTTTCTGCACTATAGTTAACTTGTCCTCTGAAGGTAATCTTTTGTAATAGCTTCTCAAAAAGTACATAAAATGTTTGATAAAGAAATTTCATTTGACCAACCTTAAACCTGAAAGTCTCGTGAAAATTGAGAAGGAGGTTACATTTAAGTTTCAAAATTAGAAAAGGTGACAAGTTTAACCTTGACCGGTTAAACTTGTCATTAATTAATAATTAAGTGGGATTAAGTTAATGATGGTTAAAGTGTATATTTTAAAAACTTTTGGAACCCATTTGTGACCAAAAAAACTTATAATTTTTTAAAAACAAAATTAATTTTTTTTTTTAAAAAAAAAATTCCAGCCGCGACATTTCGGACACTCCACGACACGTCCGCGTCGCGCGGACACACTTCATGAACTGTTCTGGGTCCAAAAATGTATCATCATTTTTTTTTCAAATCCGTGATTTGTTTTTAGCATTTGTTTGGTTGAAATAACATACATTACTGTTTTGAAGCATAGTGCATTCTTCGGTGAATTTTTCGGGGCCCGTATCTCAAAATTTTTAACTTTTTAAAAAATAACAGTGACCCTCCGCGACGTGTCCGCATCGCGGAGGCATCGCGTACCAGCACGTTTTCAGTGGAGAAAATATTGCGTCATTTTCGTTCGACCTGGAGTTTTTTTTAGAGTTTTTTTTTTGGTGAACCAACATATCTTAATGTTTTGAAGGATGTGTAGGTGTTCGGTGAATTTTTCGGGGCCCATAACGAAAAATCCCAAAATATTTGGGCACGAAAACAGTGACCCTCCGCGACGTGCCCGCGTCGCGTACCAGCACTTTTTCAGTGGAGAAAATGTTGCGTCGTTTTCATTCGACCCGGGAGTTTTTTTTGGACATGTCTTAATGTTTTGAAGGATGTATAGGTGTTCGGTGAATTTTTCGGGGCCCGTAACGAAAAATCCCAAAATATTTGGGCATGAAAACAGTGACCCTCCGCGACGTGTCCGCATCGCGGAGGAGTCACATACCAGCATGTTTTCAGTTGAGTAAATGTTTCGTCATTTTCGTTCGACTCGGGAGTTTTTTTGATTGTTTTTTTTTGTGAACCAACATGTCTTAATGTTTTGAAGGATATGTAGGTGTTTGGTGAATTTTTCGGGGCTCATAGCGAAAAATCCCAAAAATTTTAGGCACGAAAACAGTGACCCTCCGCGACGTGTCCGCGTCGTGGAGGCGTCACGTACCAGCACATGTTCAGCATTTGCTATGCGTTTTACAGAAATGCAGGGATTTGTCCCAGCAATTGCTGTGAATAATCCAACAACTTAATAACTTGTTGTGATATTTTACAGCAATTGCGACAACTAGTCCAGCAAGTAGCCAACTTGCTATAACAAATTCAAACAAAATCACTAAATTAACGAACAATGCCAATAGCTTAAAAACATCAACACCACTTAGTCCAAACAAAAATAATTCAATATTGAACGATGGATTACTGGGAATCGGTGATTGCTGGGGAATGTACAACAGCTGCTGGGAAATTCTCAGCATTTGCTGGGAAATGTACAGCAGCTGCTGGAAAATTCCCAGCAGTTGCTGGACCCGACCTTTGATTTTTCATTAGTACCTATAGTAAAATGACTATAGCGTGATGATATCAGCTATATGGATTGATAAGTTGAGTTTTGTTACTCCGACTTCAAATAAAATGCTAAATTCATGAGTGATCTTATACATTGACTTCGCTTACTCACAAGTAATAAATAATCTATTGAGCAATTGCATATGTAAGTGATGGTGACTAAGTAAATTGACTATTACTTGGTTGCGTCGATACGTTTTGTAATATGTTATTAGTTATCTTATGCATTGAGGTGGAATCAGTAGAGATTTTAGACATTGAGATAGTACTTACACAAACAATATGATGGCAGATCTAAATCACACTTATTTCGGTGTCTTTTTCCATTAATTAGTCCATGTGCTCATCGTTACAGATAAATATAAGGAATTTAGTCCAATTCAACACTAGAAATAACTCGATGGAAAACATTTTGCTAGAACTTATTGTAGCAAGCTGGCAAGTTGCTGGGAAATTCTCAACATTTGCTGGGAAATGTACAACAGCTGCTAGGAAATTCCCAGCAGTTGCTAGACCCGACATTTGATTTTTCGTAAGTACCTATAGTAAGATGACTATAAGGGAATGATATCAGTCATATGTATTGATAAGTTGAGTTTTGTTACACCGACATCAAATAAAATGTTAATTTCATGAGTGATCTTATATATTGATTTCGCTTACTCACAAGTAATAAACAATCTATTGAGCAATTGCATATGTAAGCAATGGTAACTAAGTAAATTGACTATTACTTGGTTGCATCGATATGTTTTGTAATATATTACTAGTTATCTTATGCGTTGAGGTGAAATCAGTAGAGATCTTAGACATTGAGATAGTATTTACACAAGTAATACGATCGCAGTTCTAAATCACACTTATTTCAGTGGCTTTTTCCATTAATTAGTCCATTTGATTATGGTTATGGATGAATATAGCGATTTTTGTCCAATTGAACACTAGAAATAACTCGATGAAAAACATTTTGCTAGAACTTGTTGTAGCAAATTGGCAAGTTGCTGGGAAATTCTCAGCATTTGTTGGGAAATGTACAGCAGCTGCTGGGAATTTCCCAGCAGTTGCTGGACCCGACCTTTGATTCTTCGTTAGTACCTATGGTAAGATGACTATAAGGGGATGATATCAGCCATATGTATTGATAAGTTGAGTTTTGTTACTCCGACTTCAAATAAAATGCTAAATTCATGAGTGATCATATACATTGACTTTGCTTACTCACAAGTAATAAACAATCTATTGAGCAATTGCATATGTAAGAGATGGTGACTAAGTAAATTGACTATTACCTGGTTATGTCGATATGTTTTGTAATATATTACTAGTTATCTTATGCATTGAGGTGGAATCAGTAGAGATCTTAGACATTGAGATAGTACTTGTTGTAGCAAGTTGGAAAGTTGCTGGGAAATGTACAACAGCTGCTAGGAAATTCTTAGCATTTGCTGGGAAATGTACAGCAGCTGCTGGGAAATTCCCAGGACATTCATCATTCACAATTTCTAGATTTTGATTTGAATTTTGGTTCTCCACCACCCTTTTAACCATGTATACCCGTAGAATGGGTCTTCCTTCATCTTCCAAATAAATCCGTAAATTCACTTGATTTTTTATTCTAAAAGGATCCACTCTCTGTTTTTCACCACAAGAATGCATGTAAGTGATGACGATATCTTCCGGCTCACAATTTAATTCACAGCTAGAAATAATTTGATTTACAAAATCCTCATACGAGATATCTCGATTCACAATCATCGCTATCGTCTCGACCATTGCTTTGCCTTTCCAACGCCAAATAAAATGATTGTTCAACTCGACCCATTCACCATGACAATCAACTCCTAATACTATTTTGTCTCCCATGGATGATCTTTAAGGTACCTATATGAGTAAAAGTTAAAAGCGTAACATGAGAAAAGTGTATAGAAATACAACAATTGTTGTATTCTATTCAGCAGCTACTTCATTATATGAAACCACTTTGTCAGTCCAGCAGCTGCTGCACTCAGTCCAGCAGCTGCTGCTTCTTCCCCAAAATGGCTCAACAGTGAAGAAATGGCAACAGTGGCAGAAACATCAACAAAAACACAAAACCCAAATAAATAGCACCACATACACTTTTATCAGTCATAATAAGGATTGAAACTTACCTTTCAAGTACTTTCGAAGGCTACCCGAACAAATGCCCCAGAAAAATTGATTTCTTTTCACCCAAATTTGAAGCTCAAATCTTGTGTTGGGAAATTAGTAACAAGAAGAAGAAGAAGAAGAAGAAGAAGAAGAGGAGAACAATAACAACAGCAAGAAGAAGAACAACAACTACAACAACAAGAAAAGCAAAATAGAATTGATGAAATGGGGGAAAAATGCGGGAACCAGGTGGGTAACGAGTTGGGGGGCATTGGGGGTTGGAGGGTAATTATGGTATTTTATTTTTTGGTGGGTTAAAGTGTATAAAAATAAACTTGGGGACCTTTTTGAAAATAGTCCAACATCATTAACTCTTAATTATAATTTTGTCACCTACACTCAATAATTAAAACTTGTGTCACTTTTTTTTAATTTTGAAACTTGTTTGTCACCCTTAATTAAATTGCCCGAAAATATTTTCTATGAGAGGGAGAAGAGACTCAAGAAAAAAAAAGCGAAAAGGGGACGATGGGTAAATATTAGCGAGGAACAATTTGGTAAACATAAATTTTTTTATAATAATATTTTGTCTTGAAAAAGTTAATTGTCTGCTTTTGTGTCTTGAAAGAAGCATAAATTTGTAATTTTCTTATTAACAACAAAGAACTGCTTATGCAATGTTTATAATCTCAAAGGCGTGCAATATATGTGACATGCAACTAAGAAGAGATAACAATAATAAGTGTAAGATATAGTACAAGGTTCTCACAAAACAGACAAGAAAATAAATAAAAAAAGGTTCTCAAAGCTAAAGAAACGAAAATGAATAAGTCTTAGGAATTGTATTTGGTAACATATCATCAGTCCAACTGATACTCAAGCGCATGTATGAAAACAGAATAAGCTTGAAATCACTCCATCTGCATAATAAAAAAATAATTATATGGGAGACCACCAATTTTGGGTGTACACATGTAGGTACTTAAACTAGTATAGAGTTGAAAAGGTAGACACATGATTCCTATGTGGTATCTTACATGGTAATTCGCATCCAACATGGTATCCTATGTGGTGTCCTACGCGTGGTACTCCACGTAGGATGCATGTTTGTACTTTAAACTTTATATAAGTTTAAGTTTCTACTCCAATGTTAGAGGGCATAAATAGTAGCAGAGGAAAAGTGAAAGGACATATTTATGTATTATCCCTTGTTATTACCTAGGTTTCTATCTATTGTATTATATTATTTTTTTCCTGGCCATAGTCAGCGTGCATGCACTAGCAACTATTTAATTATGCAATTTTATCTGGAAATAATTTCCCCTTAAGGTGAAGAGAGCTAAGCTAGTGGGGGGAAGTTCTCGTGACAATGATAAGTAATGTGCCTTCTGTCGTTTTGCTTGTGGAACATCATATAGCTGATCAGAAGTCCCAATATCTTCTTCGGCAATCTACAAAAACAACATGCTAAAAACTCACTACAAGCATAACATGGGATGGATGAAACATAAGTGTAATGTTAATACCTTTTGTTGTTTTGCTTGTGATGGGCTTTGCATAACATCATTCTGTTGAGGAGAAGTTCCGGCATCTTCTTTTGCAGGATATACATATTGATTCTCAGGATAGAAGCTTAAGTTGATATGGAATGCAAAATGTATGCAATGGATAAAAAGACACATACTTCATCAGGTGATTCATGAACGCTCTTAAGTCTAGAAGGTACACCAATCTTAGGAGAAGTCCTGACATCTTCATTGGCAGGCTACAGACATATTGATTCTTAGGATAGAAGTTGAAGTTGACATGGAATGCAAAGTGTATGCAATGGAGAAAATCACACTTACTTCATTAGGTGATTCATGAATACTCGTAAGTCAATAAGATACATCAATCTTGGTATTGATAAGAAAGTCATATATAGTTGCTCCAGGCTCAGCAACTTCCAGCTCTACATAAAGTTTGTTGACATGGAATGCAAAGTGTATGCAATGGAGAAAAGCACACTTACTTCATTAGGTGATTCATGAACGCTCATAAGTCCATAAAATACATCAATCTTAGTATTAATAAGAAAGTCATATACAGTTGCTCTAGGCTTAGAAGCTTCCAGCTCTACATAAAGTCTGTTGACATGGAATGCAAAGTGTATGCAATGGAGAAAATCACACTTACTTCATTAGGTGATTCATGAACTCTCGTAAGTCCATAAGATACACAAATCTTAGTATTGATAAGAAAGTCATATACAGTTGCTCCAGGCTCAACAACTTCCAGCTCTACATAAAGTTTAGCAAATTTTGTAAAATAACATGATATATTTATGTTAAGTAAGTGTGAGGGAATAAATTGAGTAATATATTTATGTTGACATGTAAAGCTTCTAATTAATTACTAATCTTAGTATCCTCTTTTCAATAGAGTCCTACTGATTCTTTTTCTTTTTCTTGTCATTCTCTAGATCTGATTTTTGATTTTGCATCATCTTCTTACATTCCTCTTTTTCTTTCCTACTCCTTTCTGTTTCTTGCAAAAGATACTATGGAATTACACACAAAAATAAGTTAACCAAATTATATATCAAAATTTAATAATTCATGTTGACAAAAAAATAGTACTGATGGGTCCAGAGTTGAAAAAAAAACCTAGGTGAGAACAAAGAGTACAATTATTTGGAGAGAAACTACTATGTGAAACTTTCTCCTTATACTAAATTAAAAAGATAGAACATATCACGTACATATGAAAATCTTTTACCAATTCTAGTAACATGAAAAGATAATAAATGAACTTTTTTTAAAAAAAATGCAATATGATAACAATTTTTATTTTCCTAGTATGGTTTTTGGAGCAAAAAGAAATTTTTTCATTACAAGTCATGAGTTCTTTTACTAATGTCAAACTTAGAGTGAGCATTAAAATCATACAAATTTGAAGCTATCCAATTACACATTAGACATTAATACATGTGGCCATCATTTTAAAGTTTAGTGAACATATATAACAAAAATTTAAAACTTTACTACAAAGGCAAAGAGTGTGTTGCATATGTATATCAATAAATGTTATTCTTTAATATCAAAATGAGACAAAGGAAATAAATAAAAAATAATTTCAAATCCACATTGGTAGAAATAATCAATAATCTTTGAGAAGCAATAACACTTGCTAGGTCAAAATGCAAAAGAACAAGCAAATAAAATGCGGAAAAATGGATGACAAAATTAGAATAGATTTCGAAAGAATCAAACTCACCATCACACACTGATTGTTCTTCATCGTAAGAGAATAAAAATGGGCTAAATTCAATATTTTGCTCGCATTTATATGTCGTCTCCTCTTGGTTGCAGAACTATTCACTTCTCAACATGAATTATATATGAAGAGACAAATCAATTTAGAAAAATAAAAAACATGGCTTACAGAATACTAGAATTTTTTTAAAAAAAAAAACAGAAAGAGATCGAGAAAACTCTATGGTTTGCCAATACTTGATCGAAGGTTCGAGGAGGAGGGCGATGAGGAGGGGGAGTGGAGGAGGAAGAAAGAAAAGAAGAAAGAGACGATCACAAATCTGAACTCACTCTTCTTTGTAATTTTGAAGAAGAAGATGATGATGATGACGCTTTTGAAGAAGAAGAATATAGAGAAATGATTACAAATGAGAACTCGCTTTTTTTTTTCTAATTTTGCAGAACAAGAAGAATCTAGAAATTAGGAGTGGAAGGATTGAAATAGCGTAAAAGGAGAAGCATCCCCCAGAAGGCTCTTTCCAAGGTTGACTAAAGGACTGGAAATAGCATAGAAGGAGAAGCGTCACCCAAACAACTCTTTCCATGGTTGACTGAAGGACTGAAATGGTTGTGGAAAATGAAAGGACACTTTTTAGATATTATCAATGAACAGACAGGTCGCACCCTTTATTCCGGTAGGGATGTATCAATTTTAATATTTTTGACAAACTTTATTTAGTTATTTTATTGATTTGCATAACAAAATGAGCCTTGAGCTAAAAAATTTACTTAAAAAAAGAAGAAGAATCTAGAAGCGATTGTAAATGTGAACTCACCCTCTTTTGTAATTTTGAAGAAGAAAAATCCAGAAAGAGGTACAAATGTGTGAACTCACCTTTTTTGTAATTCTGCAAAAGAAGCAGAAGAATCTTGAGAAATAGATGTGAATGTGAACTTACTCTCTTTTTTTTTTAATTTTGCATAAGAAGTTGTTATTTATAGGCAGTCACATATATGTGTAATTCATTTTGGATTTTATTTAAGCAGAAAAGTCGTGACTTTCAAAAATAGAATACACGTTTTTGTATAAAGCTTTTCTTGTTTTTCATTTTAAATTTTATTCCTTATTTATTAATAAATTCTAATATTTTTCCTTATATCATTATTTATCATATATCATATTATAGTCATCATATAATATAATTTATCATATATATATATACATATACATATATATATATATATACATATACATACATATATACATACATATATATATATATATACATATACATAAATACATACATACAAATTCCCAAGTCTGGTTCTACATTAATGCATCAATTTAGCCTTCATGGTGTCACTCCAGCATGGATATTTTTGTGCTTGCTTGAGGGTTACAGGGATAAAAGGTGCATGCTGATTCATTTGGGCAGTGTAGTCAATGATTTTTTGTCACTTGAAGATGTTGTTTTGCGACCTTGTGACCACAGTTTGATGTTCTTTAGGTGGAATGTTGACAACGGGTTCATATGGGGGTGGTAAACTGAGAGATGGGGGTGGTAGTATGGAGGAGGAGGGCGGGCGACGTCGATAGATGTGACTAATTTTTTGGCGCCAATTAATGGAGACAGGACGAGCAGAGGGTGCAGGGGGTTGACTTTGGAAAATAAAATAGGGCGTAGAATGAGTAGTAGGGGTATTACCTGGTTCTTGAACTTTGGAGTGATCTGCCTTCGGGTTGTCTTCTTGTACGGTAGGAATTGAGCTTGAATCTCGGCGTCTATCTCGCATTAGTGGAATAGGGGCGGGCAACTTTGTGCTATCAGTATCAAGTGTATTTTCATGATGATAGAGAGTCTTAGGAGTAATTGGAGAAGAAACATGTTCCCACGTTAGAGGAGAAAATTTTTGTTTCAAGTGAGAAAACTTATTGTTAAAGGGAAAAACATCTTCAATAAATTTTACATCTCAAGAGAGAAAAAGTTTGGAACTAGTAGGGTCAAACACTGATGGTAATGATGAGTAATGGAGAAGCCTCGATAGACACAAGGTTTGAAGTAAGGTTCTAATTTATGTTGGATATGGGCGATGCCACGGGTAGGACAAGCAACCAAATGTACGAAGAGATGCATAAGCTGGTTTGTCATTAAAAAGTACTTCAAATGGTGACTTGTTATTAAGGATGCTAGTGGGTAGACGGTTTATGAGATAAGTGGCACGATGACAGACAAATGACCAAAAATCAGATGGTAACGCAGCTTGATGAAGTAGTGTGTTGGCTGTCTCAACTAGGTGACGATGGCCTCGTTCAACCATGGCAACTCTTTGAGGCGTGTATGGTGGAGAAACAAGGTGTTGGATGCCATTGGAATGAAGGTAGGGGTCTAGTACTTGATATTCACTTTCGCCTTAGTATAAAGGGTGAGTATTTTTTATCAAAATATTTTTCAAGTACAGGATGTACGTTGGAAAAAATATGTTTAACTTAAGTTTTATTTTTTAATGTCGATAACCAGATGTACCTGCTATACCAATCAACAAAAATACAATAATAACGTTTTTTATCAATTGAGAGCATGGGGGAACAGATCACTGTAAATTGTTTCTAATGGAGCTTTACTGGACAATGTATGTGAAGAAAATGGAAATCTGTGGGCTTTATTACAGCAATAGGAGTTACAATAAGTGAATTTGTTTTTCAAAGAATTAGAAAGATTGAAATTATTTAGAATGCAAAATAAAACTCGAGAATGGGGTGACCCAATCCTCGATGCCACAGATGTAAGGAAGGGCTGGTAACAGCAACAATGATGGTTGGACGAGACAGTGACGGCCATTCGGAGAGTCTTGCTTTATTCGGGCCGCACAGAACAGGAGTTCCCATAGTCAGATCCTTCACAAGAAAATTAAAAGAAAAAAAGCTCTATTGAGGTTAGGGTCTTGACAAAATTGATAAACTGAAAAAAGGTTACGTTTGATAGCAGGAACATATAAAACAGGAGAGAGTTTGAAGGTATTATTTGATGCATATAAATGAGTAGTACCAGTTTGAATAATTGGAATCACATTACCATTACCCAGCATCACGTCCTCGAGTCCTTTGAAGACTTGAACATGGTGTAGAGAGTTGGTATCGGAGGCAATGTGGTGAGATGCACCTGAGCCGATAATCCAACGATCATGCGTCGATGTGTTGGCAACAAAATTAGCCTTACCTTCAAAGTGGTTATGAGACCAAGACCGACAAACATTTGTTGTATGCCCAAATTTATCACAGAGCTAACAGTGGACTCGCTAAGGTTGTTGTTGGGAGTTTTTCCATTGAGAACAATTGTTCGAATCTTGGAGAGTGGTGTTTTGATTGGGCTGTCTGGTTGGGTGACGCCAGTTATTGTTGTTCTATGGACGACGATTACTGTGTGGAGCTGATCGGGAATATATGGCTCGTTGAGCAACTGCCACAGTTAATTGAGAACTCATCTTTTTGAGATCCTCATGTTTGAGAAGCTTTTCATGATCAAGAAGTTCGTCAAAAAGTTCAGCGTAGCTTCTTGGAGAATCGCGTGCCTGTATTGCTGCTGAAATCTCACGGAACTCAGGACCAAGACCGCTCAATATTTTCACCATAAGTTCTTCATTATTAATTGGTGAACCGGCTATGGTGAGTTCATTAGATAGAGAGCGAATCTCACACAAATAATCAACAATAGATTTGTTGTCTTTGCTGACTCGATGAAGATGCGGGTTTGAGATTTGTTCGCAAGGGAAATATGAATTTGTTCCCAGGTAGCTTTGGAGTTGGGTACGGAAGAGACACTGGATGTGATTGTGGCATCAATAGAGGCCATAAGAGCATTTTGTATTAGTTTATTTTGTCGAAATCAATCGTTATACTCGGGGTTAAGAGTTTCAATTCCATTGTTGTTGATTGTCTTCAGAGGGGACAATGGGTGCAGTCAAGATAACCATATAGGTCATGGCCATGAAGTAGCATGGCAATCTTGGCCGTCCAAACTGTGAAGTTGTGGCTGCCGAATAGTTTAATGGGAAGTTGAGATGCTGGGTTGAATTGAATCAAGTGTTTAATGGTAGGGGAGGCACCAACATTAGCAACTGAGGTGTGTCACGCCCCGAGTTCGTACCTAGTCGTGGCCGGCTTCCAGAATGATTTCTGGTCCCGAGCGAACCACTTTGCCTGGCTATTTTACTTAGTGGAAGACTTAAGCAATAAAGGAAAGGCTTAAATATAATAAGGTAAAGTTACTACAGTATCTGAATAAACTGAATAGTAGAAATGTCTCAATAACAGCTGAAAATAAGATATGAAACTCCTGACATACAGTCTATGGAAACTCTAACTAGAACAATCTGAACAACTGCTGAAGATAATTGCTAAAAGGAAACGTAGACAAAGACTCCAAAGCCTCAGAGTAGTAAGAGGCCTCACCAATGGCTGGATGAATAGCTTGTCCTCAATGGATTTTTTCACAGGTCTTCCACGCCCTCCCATGGGGCAATGTTATATGGATAACTGTGAAGCGATTGTCCAAATACAGTCACTTTGTTGCCTTGCCTACCATTTTACTAGCCAAAAGATTGTCGAGGTCTTTGTTAAGGAGTTTATATGACTTCATGGTTCTCCTATTACTATTATGTCTGATTGTGATCCGTTTTTTCTCTGAGAATTTTGGAACGAACTTCATAAACTCCAGGATACACAACATTCCATGAGTTGGGCCTATCATCCCTAATCCAATGGTCAGGGTGAGGCACTAAACAAATGTTTAGAGATGTATGTACAATTTTTTGAGACTGAAATGCCCGCTACTTGGTTTACTCTGTTACCATAGGCTGAATTTTTGTATAATACTGCATGTCAACACAGCTCTAAGATGACGCTTTTTGAGATAGTGTATGGCCTACTATGGTGAGGCCGTATCTTAAGGATGGGACTTCTAACTCTGTCATTGCCTCCTCTTTATGTGAATGTGACGACCCTACCGTTGGTGATTGAGAATATGTGCGACTATGACCCTACCATCGGTTATCTTTGCACTTGCAGTGTAACTCAAAGCTTAGTAGATGATGTTTGGCCCATCGGCCAAAATCCATCTTGTATTTCACGTCTCAATTCTTCGTAAATGTTTGGGCTCTCCTTCTAATCAGATTACTCCAATTGAGCTTTTGGATCCGCAATCTTCTTTGGTTCTTGTCCCAGGGTGACTCATTGTGATTGGAATCCGACTTCCTTGTGACCCATTTACTTGCTTATGTTGTACCTCTCCCTTTGCTATCTCTGCCTGTATTTGAGCATGAACTAATCTATCACTTCCCTCCTATCTCTTAAAGCTTTTACACTTGCCAGAGGACTATTTTGAGGGGTGGTCACCAAGTTCATCAATGCCTTATCAAGTGGATGGCTCTTCCATCAATAAATGCTTCTTTGGAGGATTCTCATGCATTGCTGCAATGATTTCCAGATCAGAACCTCGAGGACAAGGTTCGTCGACATGGGGGTGGCATTGTAACAGACCTAGAGCACAAGTCCGAGGCACCTAGGCACAGTACCAGGGATAAGAAATGGCACAAGCACCTGGACAAATATGTGGTCTTAAATTCCAATGCGAAGCTATTAGAAGAAAGGACAAAAAGCACCCTTGCACCAGAAGGCATAAATAAGCCAATAACCAACTAGACTATGGAAGAACATGCTTTTTATTTCCTTAGTCATTTTTTCTTTATCTGGACCCTCCCTTTTGTACTTTTTCCTTTGTCTTCCTTTGTAGTTTACTGCTTTCCCTAAAAGCTTGAGAGATATTCCATTGTAGTTTCCCAGCTTTGTTTAATATCAGTGTCAATTCCTTACATTTTGCTTTTCAAGATTTAACCTATGTATCTCTATTTTTCCATCATATTGACATAAGAATAATTGCAGCTTATAATAATTTTTATATAGCTTCTAAGATTAGTCAAACTGACTCTCGATAAAGAAAAAGTGCCACATAAGTTGGAATGGAGGAAATAGTATCTTCGTGAAATTTGTAAGTTAGATTGTACAGAAGTAATGTATAATTATCTTGCTGTTGCAGGAAATTACTAATGCTATGGAACCTTTGTCGCATACGTCAATAGGATGAGACAAGAAAATAGAGGCCTAGTATGTGGATCTGGGTCATATTTGCTCCTCCTCTTATCTATCACTCTCATTTTAGAGGTATGTGGATCATATTTGCTCTTCATTTTCTATAATCAGCTACAGTAACCAACACTAATGAGGTACTTGAAAATGTATTTAATCTGTCAGCTCCTTCACAAGGAATTCTTCCAGAAGTTGAACAATTAGCAAGACTGTTGTCATCCATCGATATGTTTATAAACCGAACTACACAACTCTCTCTTGTAAGTGATAGCTAGCCCCAGATATCTATTTCATTAATTACTTTCCAATTCTTCTAAACATAGAAATGTTGAGTGATCCTGTGGTGAGCCTAAGAACACCAAAGGATTGCACTACATCTAATTTCGTTTGTGATGTATTCTAACATCACCTATACATTTTGACCGGTTGGCTTTCTGTTGGAATAGGAATTTGAAGAGGATTTGCACCAGAATCTGAATGTGGATGATTGGAGGGTGCGCTACAGTACAATGTGGAAAATCCAAATAATATTCAACTAAATTGGCACGTATTTTCTTGAACTTCACGATAATTCAGAGCAGAAGTTCTTTTTTTGTCGAAGACTTGATTCAGAGCTTTCAAAATATGTCTTCTCAATATTAATAGGAGCACGTTTTTGCAAATATTGGACAATCAAACAACACTGAACTTACTGACGTGCACGGTGAGGATTCAAATAACATATTCCTGTTGATATTTTAGTTCCACGGTCAACTTGCTTCATACCAAAATAATAAACTGACTAGCTCTTTAATTTTGTATTGTTATAGTAATATTATCCAAAAATATTAATGTGAAATTTTAACGGACGCAAGAAAGTATCAACACTTGTCAAGTTTCTTTTCAAGACAGTATAAGCATAATGTGACATATAGAGAATCTCTAATATAAAAGGAATACATAAAAACACAAGATTCCTAATATGAAAAAATCCGTAATATGAATGTTGAGTATTCTAATTAGTTATTGCTCTATGGCAGAGAATGTTCAGTTGATGCAAAGAGGAGAACTAAGTTCATTTCAGTAACTACCAGTGAAATTTTAATATCCAAAATAGAAAGCATTATTTTTCGTTAAAAGAAGAATTAAAATATTTTCTTGATATGCTATAACTTTAATTTATTGTTGTAAAGGAGAAGAAAAAAACATAACCTCATTGAGTCCTAGTCGAGATGACTTTATTCTCGATACTACTCCTAGAGCAACAACAGAGAATGAGACCGAGAAAACACCCATTCACTTTTTTTTTTCATTTTCCAACACTATTATATCACATCACACACCACAATAATCACACTCAAAACACTCTCTCTCCTAATATTGTAATTTTATCCCCAAACTTGTATATATGTGCAAAATCCCCAATCTGAAATGTAATTGTCCCAAAACATGGATAGACCTTGAATTTTGCTTACAATCCTCTTGGATCTTCACGGATCTTTAACTTAATCACATCTTTGGTTAAACTGTTTTTGAAAGTTGAAGAGATTGAATAGAAAAAGGTGTGTGTTCTTGTAGTAGTATTTCAGTATGTTTTCCGTTATCATAAGTTGATCAGTGTATTTACGATTGATGGTGATGTTTCGAATATTCTGTTAGATTTTTTATGTTATGGTCTATTGATTTGGCTTGTAAAGGTGTCTACTTGACAAATGATGATACATTTGAGGAGCTATAAATAAATCAAAAAATTACTGTACGTGAATTTCAAGGGTGAACTTTTACTGAAATGAAAATTGTGTAAAACTTCAACATTTTGAGAGGGTTTCTAGTACTGGAGAATTTCTGAAACGCGTGGAGGAGTGATTTCCTTGAGAATGAAAATCAAAGAACGGAAATTAGATAAAGTAAGAAACAAGTCGGAGTAGATTTTTAATGGTAATGTATCTATTTTCCGCATTATAATTAACTGGTCCAGTCAAGGAAATCTTTTGTAGTAGTTTCTCAAAAAGTACATAAAATGTTTGATAAAGAAATTTCATTTGACCAACCATAAACCTGAAAATCTTTTCTATATGAGAGGGAGAAGAGACAGTAGAAACAAAAAACGAAAGGGAGAAGATGGGTAAATATTAGTGAGGGACAGTTTGGTAAACATAATCTTTTGTAAGAATATTTTGCCTTGAGAAAAGTTAATTATCTGCTTTTCCATCTTGAAAGAAGCAGAAATTTGTAATTTTCTTTTTCACAGCTAAGAACTGCTAATGCAATGTTTATAATCTCAAAGCCATGCAATATATGTAACACGCAACTAAAAAGAGAACAACAATAAGCATAAGATCTAGTACAAGATGTCAAAAAACAGACAAGAAAATAACAGCAAAGTTCTCAAAGTTGAAGAAACAAAAATGAAGCAGTCTAATGAACTGTATTTGGTAACATATCATCAGTCCAGCTGATACTCAGCGCATGTATGAAAATATAATAAGCTCCTTCTACGACAAAAGAAATCACTCCATCTGCATTAAAATTTTAAAAAAATTAAAAATAATCAGAGAGACCACTAATTTTGAGTGTGCACAAGTAGGTACTTAAACTTGTATAGAGTTGAAAAGGTAGACACACGAGTCCTATGTGGCATCTTACATGCCAATTCGCATCCTACATGGTATCATATGTGGTGTCCTATGTATGGTGTCCTACGTGTGGTACTCCAGTAGGATGCATTTATGTACTTTAAACTTTATATAAGTTTAGGATTCTACTCAAAGTTAGAGGGTATAAATAGTAGTTGAGGCAAAGTTAAAGGACATATTTATGTATTATGCCTTATTATTACATAGGTTTCTATCTATCGTATTATATTGATTGTTCTCCAGGCCGTAGTCAACGTGTATGCACTAGCAACTATTCAATTATGCAGTTTTAACTGGAAATCATGTCCCCTTAAGGTGAAGAGAGTTAAGCTAGTGGGGGATGTTCTCGTGATAAGGATAAGTAATATACCTTCTGTCGTTTTGCTTGTGGAACATCATATTGCTGATCAGAAGTCTCAACATCATCTTCGGCAATCTACAAAAACAACATGCTAAGAACTCACTACAAGCATAACATGGGATAGATAAAACTTAAGTTTTATTTTAATACCTTTTGTTGTTTTGCTTGTGATGGGCTTTGCACAATATCATACTGTTGAGGAGAAGTACCGTCATATTCTTTTTTAGGCTACAAACATATTGATTCTCAGGATTGAATCTTAAGTTGACATGGAATGAAAAGTGTATGCAATGGAGAAAATCACACTTACTTCATCAGGTGATTCATGAACACTCTTGAATTCAGAAGGTACACCAATCTTAGGAGAAGTCCCGGTATCTTCTTTGGCAGGCTACACACATATTGATTCTCAGGATGGAAGCTGAAGTTTACACGGAATGCTAAGTGTATGCAATGGAGAAAAAAATATACTTACTTCATTAGGTGATTCATGAACGCTCTTAAGTCCAGAAGATACACTAATCTTAGGAGAAGTCCAAGCATCTTCTTTGGCAGACTACACATATATTGATTCCCAAGATAGTAGTTGAAGGTCACATGGAATGCAAAGTGTATGCAATGAATAAAAACACACTTACTTCATTAGGTAATTCAGGACTGCTCGTAAGTCCCGAAGATACAACAATCTTAGTATTGATAAGAAAGTCATATACAGTTGCTCCATGCTTAGCAACTTCAGGCTCTACATAAAGTTTAGTAAATTTTGTAAAATAACATGATATATTTATGTTAAGTAGGTGTCAGGGAATAAATTGAGTAATATATTTATATTAAGATGTAAAGCTTCTAATTAATTACCATTGACGACGTTTTTCTTTTCTTTGTCAAGTCTCTTCTTTCCGGTGGAGTCATGCTGATTCATTTCCTTTTTCTCGTCATTCTCTAGATTCGATTTTTGATTTTGCATCATCTTCTTACGTTCCTCTTTTTCTTTCCTTCTCATTTCTGTTTCTTGCCAAAGATACTATGCAATTACACACAAAAATAGGTTAACCAAATGATATATCAAAATTTTATAATTCATGTTGACAAAAAATTAGTATTGATGGGTGTGGAGTTGAAAAAAATATTAGATGAGAACAAAGAGTACAATTATTTGGAGTGAAACTACTATGTGAAACTTTCTCCTTATACTAAATTAAAAAATAGAACATTTCATGCACATATGAAAACCTTTTACCAATTCTAGTAACATGGAATAATAATAAATGAACTTTCTTTTAAAAAAAATATCAATATCATGATAGCAATTTTATTTTCCTTGTACGGATTTTGGAGCAATTTTTTATTTTTTTTACCAATCATGAGTTCTTTTCCTAATGTCAAACATAGATTGAGCATTAAAATCATACAAATTTGAAACTATCCAATTACACATTATACTTTGATACATGTGGCCATCAATTTAAAGATTAGTGAACATATATAACAAAAATTAAGAACTTTACTACAAAGACAAGGAGTGTGTTGCATACATATATCAATAAATATTATTCTTTAATATCCAAATGAGAGATAAATGAAATAAATAAAAAATAATTTAAAATCCACATCGGTAGAAACAATCAATAATCTTTGGGAAGCAGTAACACTTTCTAGGTCAAAGTGCAAAAGAACAAGCGAATAAAATGGGGGAAATTGGATAACAAAATTAGAATAGATTTCGAAAGAATGAAACTCACCATCACATACTGATTATTCTTCATTGTAAGAGAATTAAAATGGACTGAATTCAATGTTTCGCTCGCGTTTATATGTCGTCTCCTCTTTGTTGCAGAACTATTCCCTTCTCAACATGAATTATATGAAGAAACAAATCAATTTAGAAAAATAAAAAAACATGCTTATTGAATACAAGAAAATTTCAAAAAAAAAAAAAAAAACAGAAAGAGATCGAGAAAACTCAATGGTTTTCCAAAACTTGAACGAAGGTTCGAGAAGGAGGAGGAGGGCGATGCGGAGGGGGGAGGGGAGTAGGAGGAAAGAAAAAAAAATGAAAAAGATGATCACAAATCTGAACTCACTCTTCTTTGTAATTTTGAAGAAGAAGAAGAAGACGAAGATGATGATTTTGAAAAAGAAGAATTTAAAGAAATGATTATAAATGAGAACTCACCTTTTTTTTTCTTTCTAATTTTGCTGAACAAGAAGATTTAGAAATTAGGAGTAGAAGGACGGAAATGGCATAGAAGGAGAAGCGTCACTCAGAAAACTCTTGCCATGGTTGATTGAAGGACTGATATGGCGGTGGAAATGAAAGGGCACTTTTTAGATATTATCAATGAACAGATGGGCCGAACCCTTTATTTGGGTTGGGATGTATCAATTCTAATTTTTTTTTGACAAACTTTGTGTAGTTAGTTTGTTTATTTGCATAATAAAATTAGCCTTGAGCTCAAAACTTTATTTTTTTTTTTTAAAAAAAGAAGAATCTAGAAGCGATTGTAAATGTGAACTCACCCTCTTTTGTAATTTTAATTTGAAGAAGAAAAATCCTGAAAGAGGTACAAATGTGTGAACTCACCTTGTTTGTAATTCTGCAGAAGAAGCAGAAGAATCTTGAGAAATAGATGTGAATGTGAACTTACTCTCTCTCTTTTTTTTTTAAATTTATAATAAGAAGTTGTTGTTTGCAGTCACATATATGTGTAATTCATTTTGGATTTTGTTTGAGCAGAAAAGTCGTGACTTTCAAAAATAGAATACACGTTTTTGTATAAAGCTTTTCTTGTTTTTCATTTTTCATTTTATTCCTTATGTATTAATAAATTCTAATATTTTTCCTTATATCATCATTTATCATATATCATATTATAGTCATCATATTATATAATTTATCATATATATATATATATATATATAAACTTTTTTTTTTATTTTACCTTAAATGCATGAACTCCGCAAATGTCAAATTACTATTTTGCGCTCTTATTTTATAATTTAATCTACACGCTGCCACTGTTCCAACCCTACTTGCACCTTTCTTCACACTGCCCAATGCAAATACACCTATCCCTTCCCTATCGTCGTGTCTCCAATTTCATCAAATTGAACAGCCAATGCTTCCCAACGCCCAATGCTTCCCAATCATTGTACCTACAATTTCTTTGAGACGAACGACCCCAACGGTGCATTTCCTCACATAATTGAGAGTCACTACCATGATAAGTCTATCACAAGCTTCCTTCTAGAGTGATACCTCTTGAAATCATTGATCTCTTAGCTTTTTGCGAACTCATCATAATTAAAAGTTCTTTCAATACAACATGAATTGTTTGTTCTTGAATTTATTACATGTCTAAATCAAAATTAAGGCTTTTTGTCTCAACCATGTGCATAAACAATTCAGCATTGCAATTGTATAGAAATATACACAAAAAATCGAAGAGTTCTAGCCATGAATGCAACTTTCTCAGTTACTTCAATGGCCATGGAAGAAGAGAGGAGATTTGAAGCAGAGGTGCAGGCATGGTGAAACTCAGAGATGTTCAAGCTAACCAAGAGGCCATATTCAGCCAGAGATGTGGTGGCACTAAGAGGTGCAACTGCTACCGTGAAGCTATGCAAGCTTTTCGTTGAGCGCGGTGCTTCTGCTGTCCACATTGAGGATCAATCCTCTGTTACCAATAAATGTTATCATATGGCTGGCAAAGTTCTTGTTGCCATCAGTGAACATATCAACAAGCTTGTGGCTTCAAGGTTATAGTTTGATTTCATGGGGATTGAGATGGTCCTCGTTGCTCGTATTGATGCTGTTGCAGCCACATTGATCCAAACCAATGTGGATACAAAGGATCACCGGTTCATTTTGGGTGTTTCGAACTCGAATCTTAAGGGCAAGGGTATGGCCATGTCCCACCCCGGGGGAAGGGTAAAAGATAACGGATGCTCCAAATTAGGGGAGGCTCACCAATCAGCTAAATGTCTCAGATCCTCAACAATGCGCTGTTGATGATCTCTAATCCCTATATTTGCATCATAAAATGATGCAACGCCAAATGACGTCAGTATGTTAAATGTATGGTGTGTAAAATAGCTGATTAAAACAGAAACAAGTAGAATAATATGTAACAACATCAACTCAGAACAATCATCTAGTCGGAATGTCAAATGTCTATCTAAAGCAAGAATAAAGAGTAGACAAGTGACCCACAACCCAATCAAACCTCATCAAATTAAATCAGGCTCAACTCAATGGAACTCAACTCAACCCATCTCATTTGATCTCATCTTATCTCGGCTCAGAGTACACAATGTGGGAACTTTCTAGGAGTTTCTCTTCTGTGACAACAATCACTTATGAGCCAATGATTGTACAACATCCTACCGGTGTTGCTATGACCGTCCTATACTTTCCAGGTAGAGAACGACTTGAAACCATAATGGGTACTCCAAAATAGGGACTGCAATCTACAAGACATCTATTGTTTGAGGGACTTCTATCCAGAAGGAACCTCAATATAATGTAGTTGTTCGAATCCTCACCTATGCTTGGCTACATAGTTAATGAGTGTGAGTTGATATTACTCTTACCCATTTTGGTGCTCTATACTCCTCCTAAGACTCAATGCTCATAAGACAATCCATCTCAATTAATCCATCTTAGTCAAATCATTTGATTAGCCTCGTGGAGGAACTATAATTCAATCAGTCTGATAGAGACTCTAATCATCTAATCAATCAACATCTCAATCAATAGCTCAAGGCTTAGAACAATCAATAGCGAATAATCGAATAGACAATTCATGAGAGTTTGTTTATGGTGATCACAAGACTATCAAGTTTTATCAATTCATCATCATTCTCACATCACAATCATAATTGACATTCTCAAATCAAGGCTCTAGACTCAATCCCTAAGTTCATTCATGCATGTTTTCAAAAATAATCATGTAGGATGATACAATATCTCATGAAAAGTATTCAATTCAAGAATCAAGTTGATGATGATCATCAATATAATAAGAAACATGTAATGAACATAATTTTCACAAAAAACAATCAAGAATCATGTATGTAGACTCTTTAGACTCTCGACTCTTCTATGAGCATCTATGGAGCACATCTCATGCTTTTAGTTTAGCCTTACATACCCGGTGTGGAGCTCTAACGATCAATCTTCAAGAGTTCGTCCTTGAATTCTCTAATCTACGCTTCTCTCTTCGCTTCTCAAGCCCTAACCTTTTTCCAAGACAGAATGGACTTAGAATGGGTTTTAAGACCCCTTTTAGGCTCAAACGACCTATTTTGACCATGTTATGAGTTTAGGTGGTGTTGAGAATTGTCCGGAGTGCCTCTCACAAGATTAGAATAATTTTGACTTCGGAATGCCCAGTCGGTATCGCGGACTGGGCGCGCTTAGTATATTTTTTCCCCAAAATTTTCTGAATGAGTCTTTCCAATCCCGTCGAAAAAATTGAAAACAAAATGAAGTCTAGCTCCGCTACAGAGGCGCGACACGCCTCTATAGCACACTGATACTATTTTTCATTTTGATTCGAAAAATTATCTTTTGATTCGGTTTCTCTAAAAATCAATTAAGACCATTTTCCCACTCAATTTTCATGCTAATAATATATCTGATCTCGGATTTGCCATATAAGCAGGGGAAGACGTATTTCGTGCATGCCTCTCCTCTAGGGATATTTCGATAATTTCACCGAGTGTTACATCAACTCCCCCTTGGGATCATTTGTCCTCAAATGATGAGTAAATGTGGATATCAAGGCAAAATTAGACTCAAGACTCATCTCAATACAGAAATCTATTAATCAAACTCTCGACACCTCATCAATCTCAATCAACTCTATTCAGACTCATGAATAGACATATCAAATCAAGGATAGATCAATCAAATTAAGTCAAGGATAAGGAAATTACCTTCAACACTCTCATCATTGGGCATGAATAGGTGCAGATATTTAGCTCTCACCTCTTCCTCAGCTTCCCATGTGGCTTCCTCAATGAATTGATTTCTCCACAAGACTTTGACTGAGGCTATCTCTTTTGTTCTCAACTTGGGAACCTGACGATCATGGATTTGGATCGGAATCTTTTCATAGGAAAAGATATCCTTCACTGCAATACTCTCAATAGGGATCACAAACGTAGGATCTCCTAAAAACTTCTTCAACGTCGAGACGTGGAACACAAGATATATTGCATCTAACTTGAAAGGCAACTCCAACTCATAAGCAACCTTCCCAATCCACTTCACAATCTGATAGGGACAAATATAGCGAGGACTCAATTCCCCCTTCTTCCCAATTCTCATGACACCCTTCATAGGTGACACTTTCAAGTATACCCGATCATTGACCCGGAACTTCAACTCTCTCCTCCTCACATCAGTATAAGATTTCTTGGCGACTCTGTGCAGTCTTACACCTTTCTTTAATGACCTTAACCTTCTCCATCGACTGGTGGACAAGATCAGGCCCAATCAACTCCACTTCTCCAACCTCGAACCATCCAATTGGCTATCTACATCTCCTCCCATACAAAGCCTTATGGGGAGCCATTCGAATGCTTGCATTATAATTATTGTTATATGAAAACTCAATCAATGGTAGGTGATCATCCCAATTTCCCTTGAAATCAAGAACACAAGCTCTCAACATATCCTCTAACGTCTGAATTATACGCTCTGCCTGGCCAACTATCTATCCGTAAAAGGTTGTACTCAAATTCACCTTGGTACCCTATTCTTTTTGGAAAGACATCTGAAATTTGGAGGTGACTTGAGCTCCTCTGTCTGAGAAGATTGAAAAGGAAACTCCATGTAACCTCAGAATCTCTTGGATGCACAGTTTGTCATACTTTTCTACAGTGTTGGTTGTCTTCACTTCTAAGAAGTGAATCGATTTGGTCATCCTATCCGTAATCACCCATATCGAATCATATTTATTTCGAGACCTCGGTAGACTAGTAATGAAATCCATGTTGATTATCTCCCGCTTTCACTCAGGGATCTCAATGTTCTAGGCCAATCCACATGGTCTTTGGTGCTCAAACTTAACTTGTTGGCAATCCGAACACTTTGAAACAAACTCTGCAATATCCCTCTTTATTTCACTCCACAAATAGACATCTCTCAAGTCTTAGTACATCTTACTAGGGCTAGGATGAATGGAATATGTAGAACTATGGGCTTCAACCATAATCCTCTCTCGAATACTATTAACATTGGGGACGCACAATCTACTCTGGTACCTCAACACTCCATCTTTCACTTTGAAGAAGACCATCACTTTTTGTTTGTGGACAACCTCCTTCAATTGAAGTATGATAGGATCTTGGTCTTGCTTTTCCTTTACCTCAGCAACTAAGGATGAAGCAAATCCATTCTGAACATTAACTTCTCCCTCATTATTTTCCTCAAGTTGAACTTCCAATCGAGCCAATCGATGCACTTCTTTAGCTAGCTCCTTCTTTCCCTCCTCAACATAGGATGTACTACCCATTGGCCACCTGCTAAGAGCGTAAGCAACAATGTTAGCTTTACCTGGATGGTAGAGAATGCTCATGTCATCAGCAACTTCAACCATCTCATCTGTCGCAGGTCGAGCTCTTTCTGACTGAAGACATACTGCAAACTCTTGTGGTCAGGGAACACATCGGCATGCACTCCATATAAGTAGTGGCACCAAAATTTTAAGTGCAAACACCACTGCTACCAACTCAAGATCATGGGTTGGATAGTTCCTCTCATGAACCTTAAGTTGTCTGGAAGCATAGGCTATCACCTTCCCTCTCTGAATCAACACACATCCCAATCCAACTCTCGAAGCATTGCAATAGATTACAAAGTTCTTTGCCCCATCGGGCAAGGTTAGAACCAACGCAGTAGTCAATCTTGTCTTAATCTCTTAGAAACTCCTCTCACATTCATCGGACCACTGAAACTTGACCTTTTTGAGTCAATTTAGTCAATAGTGCGGATAAGGAGGAAAGTCCATCGAAAACTCTGTGTAGTAGCCTACCAACCCCAAGAAACTTCTTATGTTAGTCGGAGAGGTTAGTCTAGGCCAGTTCTTAACCGCTTCAATCTTTTATGCATCTACTCGAATACCATCACCGGAATCCACGTTGCCTAGAAAAGCCACTGACTAAAGCAAAATTTCACATTTTGCATACAACTCATGGTCCTAAGTGTTTGGTGGACAACTCTGAGGTTATTAGCATGCTCCTCTTCATCTCCCGAATACACCAAAATGTCATCGATGAATACAATCATGAACATATCTAAAGATTGTCTGAATATTCTATTCATCAAGTCTATGAAGGCTGCAGGTGTGTTCGTCAACCCAAATGATATGACCAAGAACTCAAATTGGCCATATCTGGTCCTTTAGGCTATCTTTGGGATATCACATTCCCTTATTTTCAGCTAATGGTAGCCAGATCTAAGGTCTATGTTTGAGAAACAAGAGGCACTCTGAAGTTGGTCGAACAAATCATCTATCCTTGGAAGAGGATACTTATTCTTTATGGTGACCTTATTCGGTAGCCTGTAGTCAATACACATTCTGAGGGACCCATCTTTCTTTCACACAAATGGGATAGGGGCACCCCAAGGAGAAACACGCGGCCTTATAAATCCCTTGTCTAACATATCTTTCAAATGTTCATTGAACTCTTTCAACTCAGTAGTTATAAGGTAAAATTGAGATAGACTGGGTATTGGGAAGAACATCAATTCCAAAGTCAATCTCCCTGTCAGGAGGAACTCCGGGCAGATCCTCAGGAAACACTTCAGGAAACTCATTCATAATCGGGACTAACTCAAGAGTAGGATACTCAACATCATCAGATCTAACTCGCACGAGGTGGTAGATACAACCTATGGAAATCGTCTTTCTAGCCCTACGATATGAGATTAAGTTCCCCCTAGGTGCAACAGAATCACCCTTCCACTCAAGAACCGGTTCATATGGGAATTGGAACTTTACAGTTTGGGCTCTACAATCAATGGAAGCATAACAAGCGTGAAGCCAATCAATGCCAAGGATAACAACAAAATCAGTCATCTCTAACTCAAACAAATCAATAGTAGTATCCCTATGATGGATGGAAACTATACAAGTTCTATAGATTCTCTCAGCTCGAATTGACTCACCCACTAAAATAAAACATCAAAGGGTTCAAGAAGATTCTAAGAGGTTCTATTAAATCTACTAGCCACATAAGGAGTTACAAAAGATAATGTGGCACTAGGGTCCATCAAAACATAACAATCAAGATAGAAGACTCAAATCATACCCGTCATAACATCTGGGGAGTTCTCCTGATCTTGGCGATTAGCCATGGCATACAAATGGTTTGTAGCTCCACTTACACCTGACGTAGTGCCTCTCTGGGTTCCTCTAGCTGATAGGGCTGGTGCAGTAGATTTAGCCCGGTCAGCCCACTTCGAACACTCTCTTGATAGTGACCCACTTGGCTACATTTGTAGTAGACATCACTTCCCTTACGACATTTTCCCAGGTGCAACTTACCACACGATGGTTTACCCAGTAAACCTTTAGCCACACTAGCTTGTGACTGAGAACCTTGGGATCAAAGATTCTAGGACCTGTGATCATTCCTGATTTTGGGCGCAGGTGCACTAGCAGGTGATGGTGTTGGCCCTGTCTAAATTCTATTTCCATTCTCCTTCTGTCCAACCTCATGGATGGATGTCTTAGCCTTTTAATTTTTGAACTCATCTCTATCATGCTTCCTCTTCTCATCAACCTATTTAACAAACATCATCAATCTCCCAATATCCATATAACTCATGAGCATTGCTTCTTCCCATCACTCTTTGGCCCTCTGTTCAACCCATCCACATACATTCCCATTCACTGTTTTACCCCGCAAGTTGTGCGCTAAGAATAGAACCTTCAAACTCAAGTTAAGTTCACTTTCAAGCCTTCAACTCAAACTTATTTATGCGTTTTAGGGTCATCATGAGTCTCCTACATCAAGCGAAGTTCAAATTTGTTCCATTTCTAAGTTTTTCATATGATTTGGTGTAAGGGACAACTTTAATGGTCATATCTCTTAGCACAAGACGAACTGGGTGGCGTACAACCTACCAAATTGAAGTTCTTTGAATTATCTTTCCAACACACCTGGTTTCCCAAATTTTGAGTTCGGATCAAGAAGTTATGCCCCATTCTGTAAAGTCTTCCCATGTTGTGTTCCTTCCTTTTTTCTAAGGCGAGCCACACGGGCACCCATACGGACTCTTGTATGGCCCATAGCTTGGTACCTTCATACGGACTCTTGTACGGCACGTGAAGCATCTTACGGTCCGTACGGTCTTCATTGGAAACACCCTTGCCTTAAAGAAACTTCCTTAAATTTGTCCAAGTATGGCTTCATGGGAACTTACACAACCAGTGAAAGGCTTCACGGGCTGTGTAAGGGGCAGTGAAGTCGTGACACAATTTTTCACTCATTTCATTAAAGATATTTTCGTAATTATGGTTTATTCTAAGGGACTTTTGTGATTTCCTATGCTACCTAAAAACCTCCTAATGACCTAAACTTCATCCCTCTAATTCAAAATTTATTCCTCACATTTAAAAATTCACTCAAGTGTCTCTTAAAGAACTCCAGTGGGAATTAAGCTTGGGGATCAAGGAAGATCTCATTCTTCACCAAATTTCTTCTCGAATCTTCTCTATTAACTAAGGTATGTGCAATTGATTCTTGGTACCTTTAAACCAAGAAGATCCAAAAATCTTTTTCAATTGATTTCATGAATCTTAGCTCACTTTAAATGTGGGATTTCATTATTTGATTTTATTAAATCCAATTGATGTATGGGTTGTACTTTACCTATGATTTTAATCTACTTTGATCACTATTATAATGATTTACATAGAAATACGAAGTTATGAACATTCATGTCCCCTTTTAAAATTTATTTATGCATGGGTGATTTATATTATGAATTAGATGTTGATTTAATTATGGATTTATTCAATTTCATATTATGGTGTTGATTTTAACTTTAGTCTAAGCTAGCCATACTATCCTCACATCATGCATTGCATTTGCATTCATGAACATCAGTTTATATGGAAATTATGAAGTGAGTTAAATCCCAAAAATGTTTATGTATATGATTTGGATGAAAATTATGGTTATGAACAAGGATTAAGCAAGAATCTATGAACATGAGCATGATATAAGTTGAACACCATTATGATATGAATTGATAGTATTATGAACTTGCCTTCTACATGAATACAAATTATATGGATGTGCATATGATATGACACCTTGCATGAGTATGTAATCACATAAGTGTATTGATGAGGACGGGCACAACCCTCCCTTTACACCATACATAGATGAGGATAGTTACAACCTTCCCTATGCACATATATGTATGAGCTAAGTGTGTATTGATGAGGACGGGCACAACCCTCCCTTTACACAATGCATAGATGAGGATCGGTATAACCTTCCTAATGCACCTGTATGTATGAGTTAAGTGTGTGTTGATGAGGATGGGCACATCCCTCCCTTTACACAAGGTATAGATGAGGAAAGGTACAACTTTCCTTATATACATGGTTATATGCGCTAAGCGTGTATTGATGAGGATGGGTACAACCCTCCTTTTACACAATGTATAGATGAGGACAGGTACAACCTTCCCTATACAAAGTTATGTTATGAGCTACATGTGAATTGATGAGGATAAGTACAACCTTCCCTTTACATAATTCAATCAAGAAGTGACTTTTTGAGTGCTAGTATATGTGGGTCATGGCTACTCTTGGTTTTCATATGGCATATTGTGTAGGTTAACATTATCTTCCTTTTATGTTGCATGCCCGCATAGTAGTACCTTCAAACGTACTAATGCATACTCTATGCCTACATGATTTTACTATGTATGGACCATGTGTTACAATGACCCACCGCTTGATAGGTAGCTCAAATTCAGAAAGTTGATACTGGTGGTGAGTCCTATCTTTTAAGGACAAACCATCTTCCTTCTACCTATGTTGTTTTCTGTTTATCTTTTTAATTGACAGTGAGCCCGGAACATGTCTTGGCCCCCGTTCCATCACATGACTAGAGGCATTATTGGACATATTGTAGACTCTCGTCGATTTTATATGTTACATGATGTATTTGAAGCTTATAATTTCAGGTATCTATTAGATATCGCTATCACGGATTGACTACGGGAATTATGATATGTATGTATGTTTAAGGTGGAAATGTGGAAGATCCTAAGCCTCGTTCCCCCCCCCCCCCCCCAAGAGTGAGTCATACTTACCTGCCCCTTAGTTCTTATGTGCTATGTGCTATGTGAATCCTTGTAAATCCCTTTCCCTTCAATGTCCCCATAGCATCAGTCCTACTTTCCCATCTCTTAGAACTATGTGTTTACTATTTGAATGCGATTCCGAACTAATGATGTGTATTTGGATACTTTGAGGCTTATTTAGGGACTCTTGGGTTCCCATTCGGCGTGTCACTTCTAGTCCCTAGGTCCGGGTTGTGACAAAGATGGTATCAAAGCACTAGGTTTATCTATGATTGTCGAAGTCCAACATGCCACGTCAAGTAAAGTCCTATTCATGGGTGTGAAGTGCACCAGGCCTATGAGTGAGAGGCTACGAAGACGTTCTAGGAATTATCTCACTTTTTAATGCCTTATGTCGTGCTATGGTTCGTATATTTGGTTTGCTTATCTTGGTGGTGTCATTGCTTTATTTCAGAAGATGCCTCGAGGAAAACCCCGCCTACCAAGACCAGCCCTGACTAATGAGGGTCAAGCACCTCAAAGGCCTATGGATGAGACTATCTTTAATGGTGAATTTCATACGGTCTTTGTTATGCTTGCCCAGGTGGTGACATTTGGAATCCCACTCCGGTCTCTAGGGTAAGGGATTTCACCTGGATGAATCCTCTTGAGTTTTATGGTTCAAAGGCCAATGAGGATGCTAAAGAGTTTATTGATGAGCACACTAAGGTGTTGATTTTCATCGGAGTCACTTTTGAGGAGAAAGCTGAATAGGCTGCTTATAAGTTAAACGATGTGGCTCAAGTGTGGTATACTCAATGGTTAATGGAAAGGGTTTATGGTAATGCTGTTAATTGGGAAGAGTTCAAGTTCGCATTTCTGGATCATTTCTTCCCTCTTTAGCTTAGAGAAGCTAAGATAACAGAGTTCATCAATCTTAACCAGGGTAGTATGAGTGTGAAGGAATACGCCCTCAAGTTCACGATGCTCTGAAAGTATGCTCCTATGCTAGTGGCTGATCCCCATGCAAGAATGCACAAGTTTATTTCTGGGATCTCTAATTTGGTTGTGAAGGAATGTTGTATGGCTATTATTATTTCGCATATGGATATCTCTAGGCTCAGGACATATGCTGAACAGATTGAAGGGGAAAAGCTTAGAGAGAAAAGGGTGCATGCTTCTAAGAGGGCCGACTATGATGGTGGGTTCTCTAACTCTGAAAGTGGCGGTGGAAATGACCATCTTCAACTGGTCAAGGATCTAGATCAAGGGAGTGTCAAGGATAGGAAGATAAATCCTAAATGCAAGGAATGTGGCAAGAACCACGTGGGGAAATGCTTGGTGGGATCGGATGCGTGTTTCGATTGTGGCAAGATGAGGCACATACTTTCTCATTGTCCTGATACTCAGAGGAATGGACAAGGAGGCCGTCCTCAAGGTCAAACGATTCCAAGTGATCAGGGTCAAGTTAGAGTTCAACAAGGTGATGCTCGTCGCAACAAAAGGTTTTATGCTCTACATACTAGGCAAGAGGTAAAAGAGGCTTCGATTATATTGTATGGTAAGTTAAAAGGGCCTTGATTTTGGGTGTGTATACTTCACATGATTTGAGTGTGAATTGAAAATACCCTTGCATACTCTAACCTACTCAAGACTAGGACATTAGGTCCTTCCAAATCCAAGTGACCATAATTCCTTCACTCTTGAGTTTCATGACATGACATGTATACATGTGCGCAAAAATGATTTGAAACTATTTTGGCACAACTTTTAATGAATTTATGTTTTTTCAAATTATGATTTATGCATTGTGTCTTCATTTTGGAATGTTTCATGATCAAGCCAAGCCTTGCAACCTAATCCATTTCTCATTTGCGGACGAATGTTCCGGGGGGGGGGGGGGGGGGGGAGAATGTAATAACCCACAAGTTGTGCGCTCAAAATAGAACCTTCAAGCTCAAGCTAAGGTCATTTTTAAGACTTCAACTCAAACGTATTTATTTGTTTTAGGGTCATCATGAGTCTCCTACTCAAGCCAAGTTCAAATTTGTTCCAATTCTAAGTTTTTCATATGATTCGGTGGAAGGGTCAAGTTTAAATTGTCATATCTCTTAGCACAACATGAACTTGGTGGCCTGCAACCTACCAAATTAAATCTCTTTGAATTAGCTTTTCAACGCACCTGGTTTCACCCAATTCCAAGTTCAGATCAAGAAGTTATGCTCGTTTTTTTAAAGCTCTCTCGTGTTGTGTTCCTTCCTTTTTTCTAAGGTATGCCACACGGGAACCCATACGGGCCTTATGGCTTCTCACGAACCGTGTGGGTAGTGTATCACGAAATTTTTTGGAAAATTATATTCTAAGTGTGAAATCATGTCTTATAGCTTGGTACCTTCATACGAACTCTTGTACGGCCCGTGAGGCATCACGGGCCGTACGACCTTCATTGGAAATACCCTTGCCTTATAGAAACTTGCTTAAATTTGTCTAAGTATGGCTTCATGGGCACTTACACGGCCAGTGAAGTGCTTCACGGGCCGTGTAAGAGCTAGTAAAGTCGTGATGAGTCAATTTTTCACTCGTTTCATTAACGACATTTTCGTAATGATGGTTTATTCTAAGGGTCTTTTGTGATTTCCTATGTAACCTAAAGACCTCCTAATGACCTAAACTTCATTCCTCTCATTCAAAATTCATTCCTCACATTTAAAAATTCACTGAAGTCTCTCTCAAAGAACTCTAGTAGGAATTAAGCTTGGGGATCAAGGAAGATCTCTTTCTTCACAAAATTTCTTCTTGAATCTTCTCGATTCGCTAAGGTATATGAGATTGATTCTTGGTCCCTTTCATTCAAGACGACCCAAAAAAATTTTCAATTGATTTCATGAATCTTAGCTCACTATAAATGTGGGATTTCATTATTTGATTTTATTAAATCGAATTGATGTATGGGTTGTACTTTACCTATGATTTTAATCTACTTTGATCAATATTATGATGATTTATATGGAGATATTAACTTGAATCTATGTTATCCATGCTATCCTCACATCATGCATTGCATTTGCATTCATGAACATCAGTTTATATGGAAATTATGAAGTGGGTTAAAACCCAAACATGTTTATGTATACGATTTGGATGAAAATTATGGTTATGAACAAGGATTGAGTAAGAATTTGTGAACATTAGCATGATATAAGTTGAACACCATTATGATATGAATTGATAGTATTATGAACTTGACTTCTACATGAATACGAATTATATGGGTGTGCATATGATCTGACATCTTGCATGAGTATGTAATCACATGGGTGTATTGATGAGGACAGGCACAACCCCCCTTTACACCATGCATAGATGAGAATATGTACAACCTTCCCTATGCACATGTATGTATGAGCTAAGTGTGTATTGACGAGGACGGGCACAACCCCCCTTTACACAAGGCATAGATGAGGATAGGTACAACCTTCCATATGCACATGTATTTATGAGGTAAGTGTGTATGGATGAGGATGGGCACAACCCTCCCTTTACACAAGGCATTGATAAGGATAGGTACGACCTTCCCTATGCACATCGTTATATGAGCTAAGCGTGTATTGATGAAGATGGGTACAACCCTCCTTTTACACAATGTATAGATGAGGACAGGTACAACCTTCCCTAAACAAAGTCATGTCATGAGATACATGTATATTTATGAGGATGGGTACAACCCTCCCTTTACACAATTCAAGCAAGGAGTGACTCTTTGAGTGCTAGTATATGTGGGTCATGGCTACTCTATGGTTTTCATATGGCATATCATGTAGGGTAACATCATCTTCCTTTTATGTTGCATGCCCCCATACTGGTACATTCAAACGTACTAACGCATACTCTATGCCTACATGAGTTTACCATATAGGGACAGTATGTTACAATTATCTACCGCTTAATGGGTAGCTCGAATTTGGAGAGTTGATATTATGTAGGGACCGTATGTTACAAATCACCTTCCTTCTACCTATGTTTTTTTCTATTTATCTTCTTAATTGAGGGTAAGCCCGGGACATGTGTTGGCCCCCATTCCATCATATGACTAGAGGCATTGTTGGACATCTTGTAGACTCTCGTAGATTCTATATATTACGTGTTTTATTTTAAGCTTATGATTTCGGTTATCTATTAGATATAAATATCATGGAATGACTGTGGGAATTATGATATATGTATGTTTGACGTGGAAATAAGGAGGATCCTAAGCCCCGTATTGACCCCATAGAGTGAGTCATACTTACCCGCCCCTTAGTTCTTATATTCTATGTGCTATGTGAATCCATGTAAAACCCTTTCCTTTCAATATCCCATAGCGTGAGTCCTACATTTCCATCCCTTAGAACTATGTGTTTACTATTTGAATGAGCTTTCGAACCGATGATGTAGATTTGGAAACTTTGACACTTGTTTGGGGACTCTCGGGTTTCCATTCGCCGTGTCACTTCTAAGCCCTAGGTCCGAGTCGTGACAATCCAGCTCTTGATTATTGTTCATGCTTACTTCTCACATAAACTCTAATTGAGTTGAGATGAAGGATATGCATTACTATGGATTATGCATTATTTTAAGTAACGTAAAAGTATTTCGAAGCTAGTAGCGAAAGAAGAGTTTTGGGGAAACTTGAATATTTCCATGTGCATTACGTGACTTTTGAAACAGTATGGTTATTTCTAAAAGAAAGAATGGCCTATAAATTTTTTAAGAGATATTCAATTAATTTGAAGTATTTTGTACTTAATTATTTCATGTATTACTTTGAGTTAGAAGATGATTATTTTAGCACTAACTTGAACAAGAATTTGAGCATGAGTTGAGCAAGAAGTTCGTACATTATATTTTGAGCATCTGAATGAATACCTTTAAATGTTTATATACACTTAAGTTGAGAAGTAAACTTATGTTTTATGCATTCACCGAGTTGAGAACATATCTTTGTAAAGAAAAGTGACAAGTTGAGAAAATCTAAAGTTGGGCTATGTCCCAAAAGATTAAAGAAGTATTTTTAATAACTACACTCTTAAGTTATGAGCATATAGTAATATTTTGGGAATTTTTAATAACTACACTCTTATGTTATGAGCATATAGTAATATTTTGGAAGTAATGTTGAGCATGGACATGTGTCAGAGTAATAATAATTCGAATTCAGGTTTGTGAGAGAATTAATGTTTGCAAAAGTCTTTTGTTCTTTGGTTAATTCTCCCATGACGGCTATTTGATCAGCAACTTTGTTACCTTCTCTGAGTGTATGAATAAAGGTAAAATTTCCTCTTCCAATGCTGAGCAGATTTTGATCAATAATGCGATGAATTAGCAAAGGAGGGTCCATTTTATTATTAATTAATCGTATCGATGATAATTTGGAACAACTTACATAGTACTCATAAAAAGCTAGAGAAGGGATACCACCAGAAAAATCAATTGACTATTAATCTGATTTTAAGATTATAGGAATGTTATCATTTTGAGGGGCTTGATTAATGTTACAAACTAATTCTTGGGAATGAAATTACCTATAATAGATATCTCCCTTTTATGAAATTAGATTAATTAGGGGATATGAGCTTCTTCATTAAAGGACTAAGTCTTTGGTTCATCAATTTTGAAATAAATTTGTTGGGAAAAAATGAAGATAATATATGATCCTACCTACAGAGAGAATGTTTGTGTGTGTGTTGTAGGTTATAATATTTGTCAGTACTTATGGTTTGAGGCAGTGGTGTAGGGCTCATGCATGGGTGCTAGAGATCAACCAAAAGCCACTTGACTGTAAGGAGAGGGCAAGACTTTTGCCATAGTAATAATGGGTCGGTCTCATGAGATCTATGTCGGCCGTCGAAATCAAACAAGGGTTGAAGGTTGTGTTAGAGGTTGGTTACAAATATACTTTAGAAAAGGAAAAAATCGTATGCTATAAATATACCTTATAATTGTATTATGGTTACCTGGAAGAGCAGAAAAGGGAATGATAAAAATACGGCTAAAGTCATAAGCGCCCCCCTAATAGTGTAAGCATATTTCATTTAAACACCCCATGCAGGACAAGTACCCGTTAAGTACCTCCACCAGCTCACATTTCAACCCCTCAAGCATTTTTTGCGTACATGTTATAATGTCTTAGGCGCATGTTATTACGGCTTGTTGATGTGGATGACTTGGTCATTCAACACCTCCCACATTTATCCCGCGTGTATGCAATCCATTTTTGAAGGATTAATCGGGTGAAAAGCCCTAAATCATTAAACTTCACGCCTACGTTTTGACTTCTGGAAATTGACGATGAAGGCTGCTTTTATGAGTCGTCTTCAAAAAGCTATGTTGTGTAAGTTAGGATTTTTATTGTTTTTAACTTGCTCTTGTGTAATCCTTCTTAAAATTAAAAGCTAGGGTTGTAAAAGTCTGAGGCCTTAATAATCTAGGGTTTATGATTTGAGAATATCTCATCTATTTCGCTCAAGTTGACTGTGTATTTGTGCGAAAACATACAATTTTATAGATTGGATGGGTTGCATGAGCGTATTTCATTACTTAATATACTTTATTTTATTTTTGCAAGGTTACCTAATAGTTGACCATGGAGGAGATTATATTGACTAATATTTATCGTGGTGGAACCATATCTGAGATTCTTGTCCCTACTTATGTTGAATCTTGTGCGCTGACAACCAGGTACATAGATAAGGACCACTTTTCTTTATTGGCATTAGAGTATTATACTAAAGAATTAGGGTATGCAATTGTTCAAGGTTTCTACCAACAACATTTGTTGAGTAAAGAATTAATCAAGTCTAACCCGACCAACACCTCCTAGATCTAATTAAAGACTAAAAATATGAGGATGCTTTTCAGGTATATGTCGATCATGTATTAGATGAACCATGTGTTGACATTGAAGCACCTGCTAGTTATCTAACTAATGAGGCTTTTAGCCTACTTGGATGGTGTGAGGCTATTGATTCTGATTAGTTAATAGAAGATGCTAATATAGAGTGTGAGTTATCAGATTTGTTAAGTAGTGTTCAGATCTATGTCATACACCTTCATAAGATGGCTCTGATGTTGATGAAGAGTTGAAAGCCGTTAGAAAAACAAGAAAAATAAAAAATAGAGGAAAGGCTACTGAACTTGAAGAAATACTAGTTGGAGAGGCTGGTGGTATAGATAGAGGCTTTTAGGATATTGCAAGTAATAAAACTAATCAATATAAAGGAAAATTAGGTGGAGATGAGGAATATCTTCATAGCTCTGATTATTGGGGTGAGAATAGTGAGGAACAACTTGATGTGGATGTTGTTAAGGGAGTAGATATATCTGGTAGAAGGAAAAGCATATAAGATAGGTATGATGAAGCTTGTGAAGTGTCAATTTTTTAGCTTGGTGTGGTCTTTGAGGGGGCAAAACAATTTAGGAAGGTTGTGTTAGATTATGTTGTAGAATATAGGAGACAGTTAAAGTTAAGACTCAATGAAAATCATAGAGTGAGGGTGAAGTACAAAAATCCTAATTGTAGGTGGTTTTTATATGCTTCCATTGACAGGGATCAGGTGATTTTATTGTAAAGAATTATCATCCTGTTCATAAGTGCATTTCATTAAACAAGAACATGTTATATACCTCAAAGTTAATTGCTAGAAAGTTTAACGATAGAATTATATTGCAACCATACATACGGATATAGGAAATTCAAGATTTAGTAAGAAAGAGTTTAGGGATTTATGTTGGTAAGACTGTGTGTTACATGACCAAACAAAGGATTATAAAAGAAAATATGGGTGATTGGAATCTGGATTTGCCAAACTATGTGATTATGCTGATATAATCAAGAAAACTAATCCTAGAAGCTCTTGTTGGGTAAAGATTGATAAAGAAACTCAACCAAGGAAGAACATGTTTGTTTATTTCTATGTGTGCTTTCATGCTTTTAAGCAAGGATAGTTGGAGGGATGTAGAAATATTATTAGATTTGATGGTAGTTTTTTGAAAGTAGCTTGTAAGGGTGAGCTATTAGTTGCTGTTGGAAAAAAATGGGAACAATCAAATGTATCCTATTGCATGGGCAATTGTGGATACAAAAACAAAACATAATTGGAACTGGTTCATTAGCTATTTGATTGATGATCTAAATTTGGGAACTGGTGAAGTCTTTTTGTAATGTCAGATGTGCAAAAGGTACTATTTACAATTTTTTGTATTTTGATTTTAAATTTTATATTTAATACTTCAATTACTTATGTTATACTTATTTTTTATTAGGGACTTGTTCCTGTCTTGCTGGGCTTGTTACCAGATGCTGAGAAAAGAATGTGTGCTAGACATATATGGAGCAATTGGCATGTGAAGTGGAGAGGAAAAGAAAGAAGAAAACAATTTTGGAGATTCTCAAAGGCAAGTTTTGAAGTCAAGTTCAAAGAGGAAGTTCAGGGTATGTCTAAATTAAGAAAGAAATAACTGAAGACTTGCTACATTATGATCACAGTACTTGGTGTAAGACATATTTCAATAAATTCTCCAAGTGTGATTGTAGAAAATAACATGTGTGAAACTTTCAATTCCTGAATCTTAGCTACTAGACTTAAATTAATCATTACCATATTAGAGTATAATAGGCATAAAATGATGAACAGAAATATAGATATCATCAAATTTGCTGAGACATGTATAAAAAACATAATACTAGAAGCTAAGAAGGAGTATTCTAGTAAGTGTAAACTATAGTGGAATGGGGTGAATGGTTTTGAAATTAGTGATGGAGAACATTCATTTGTTGTTTACTTGGACAAGAAGCATTGTGACTGTAGGTTGTAGATGTTGAGAGATATTTATTGCCCTTATGCTATTTGTGCTTATTATTACTTGAATGAAGATCCTGATCCAGATGTAAAGCACTGGCACAAGAAAGAAATATTTCTCAAGGCTTATAACAATTTCATCCAACCTATACCCAACATGGGGATGTGGCCTACCACTACAAGTCCATCGATAGAACCTCCAAAACCAAGAAAGATGCTAGGCAGACCTCCTAAGAATAGAAGAAAGCACAAGGATGAGCCAAAAATTTGGTAAGCTTTCAAAAAATTCTTTTTGAACTATTATAAATTACTTAAAAGTTTATAAATATTACAATTTTCATGGAATTATTTGTATCATTTAGCATGGGAGGGGGAGCATTTCTCAAGGGAATTCTACACAATCAAGTCAAGCAAGTTGTGTGGCTCTTACACAGCCAACAGATAGTCAAACAGGGGTAACATTATACTTGCAAATTCTTTTACACTTCATTTTTATTATACGACTTACTTATATCTCAGTTATTTATGTTGTATTGCTTAAAATGGGAGACCCTTCACCGTCTACTACCAATATTATAGAATCAACTCAAACAAGCTCTATTTGTGGTGACACAACAGCTGTGCTAAGAGGTCCTCAAGAAAAGGTGCAAGATGGGATTAAAAGTAGATTGGGGAGAAAAAAATAATCTAATGCAAGAGCAACTCCATTTGTTAGCGAAAGAGATAATCCTTCTAGTCAGAAGAGATCATACAGTTTTGTCTCATTTGTTGCTGGTACTGGAGGAAATAAAAAGCCTACGACTGATTTTGGTGTATACTCCGATACTACAACTACAACCCATGTTTATAATGTAAGTTCATTGAGACTACAGTTGTATTGATTCTGATACTTTGATTGTACAATTCACTGATCCTACAAGTATACTTTGATTCTTTTATTACAACCTGGTAGATCAAGTGAGAGGATTTATGGATCAACAAATTTGAAAAGTGCTTCATCGACCAATATATATATTGATTTTAAACCTCATGGCCTAAAATGGAATGGAAAAGATACAGTTAGCACTTCACAGTTGCAACAAATGAGAGCAAATAGGAAAGACAACAAAGTGACAGTAACTTGTGAAACCTCCAACAAGTTTATCCGGAAAGCTAGTAGGATTTTAGGCTATGTTATCAGGGTCTTTGAACAATGTTATGGTAATACTTTAGTTTACTTTTGAACAATTTATGTTATTTTATTTTACTTTTGAACAACTTGTGTAATTTTTTTGACAAACTTGTGTTAGTGCGGCTGCATCTTCTGATATATATGTTGTAGCAATAGTTGCTGTAATTTTTTATTTTTTTTATCAACTTGTGTTAATACTACTGTAACTTTGTTATATATATCCTTTGTTAATGCTACTGACACTTTGTTATATATATCCTATGTTGTTGCGGTAGTTGTTGTAGTTTTAAGCTCAGTTTTAGACAATTGTTGCAGCTGTAGTTGCTCAGTTTTAATCTAGTTTTGAGTGCTATATTGCAGCTGTAATTCCTCAGTTTTAAGCTGGGTTTTAAGTCAACTATAAGCATTGTTATGCACTATCAATTATAAGCACAGTTAAATGTCAATCCAGTTAACATAGTATTTCGAACGTAAAGTGGAAAAACATCAAATATAAATACTGTTAACTATCATCAGGAAGAATCTATATGCAATTGGTAACGACAACGAATAAATTGATAGACACAATGTGAAACAAAACCTTGTAACCAACATTTCAGTTTGATGAAAACATGACCAACTAATGTAGTAACCACTACAAGACTATACTAGATGAAATACAACATTCAACTACTACGTTCAACTAATATGAAGGTTTAAGTCAACTACTTCAAGACTACACTAGATTAACAAATCATTTTATAGTAACTGGAGAAAAAAGAACAATCAAAAGTTTATTAAATTTGGCATTTGCCTAATCCCTTTGTAGTTTAACTTTCTTGAGTTTCTGATTCACTATCATCGTCTTCTCTTCATTTTCATTCAATTTCAGCACTTCAAAAGGAAAGAGAGTCACGAGAAGCAGAGTCTCATTTTCCAGTGAATAAGCTACAAGGAAAAAAAATCAAAGTTGTGCCAGCAACTCTTGAGAGGAAAAAAGACATGGGTTCTTTCCGTCGCTTCCTATGAAATAGCATGAAGAAGTCCGAATATGAAAAAAGGAGTAAAATAGAAAAGAAGAAGTGGGACCTCTGTTGTTGAAAATATGGATGTATATGTACTATCATGGGTTAGATTAAGTAATATTGATAATTCGAATATAAATTTCTCCTGATTTGGGTATGAGAATATATGGATAAAAGCAAATTTTTATACCACTGTGCTAGGAATACTTCTAGTTCCCTAGTTAGAGTTACATTGTGATGTTGAAAATTAGGCTGTTGTTAACTGTAGTAGATAGCCAAAGAAATTACTTGAGGGCATCAAGATGGGGATATTTAGAATTTTGACTTATTGTTGTCCAATTTGGAGAACTATTAAGTTTGCGAAATAAAAGACAGTTTGATGTATTGAGACCAAACCTAAATTCGAGGATTGTATATTTAAAATAGTTATCAAATTAGCTTAAACATAGAAATCAATACGAGATTGATATGATGTGATTATAGATTTTATCAAAGAAACCCGTTCAGATTGCTAGAGATGACGAGTTTGTTATTTCGATAGAAGTGCTGTGAGTAGTAATCTTAACCCAATTTGTGTTTTATAAGTTTCATGATTTTTGCATAATATATAAAGTGAATTGTTACTGAATGATTTGAATTTGCATATGGGACAATTCCTTTTACTTGATCTGATATCGAAATAGTTATTTATATTTTATAAGACAAGTATATTGATAATTGAGAAGATTACCGTTATTGAAAGGATTTGACATTTACTTGAGATATAAGTATTTTTTCCATGGGTTTTCATTTAGTTTGACATGATATGATTATAAGATTGAAATGTCTTGTACTACTTTGCAAAACTTAATGGTTTATAAAGAAAAGTATGAATAGGAGTAGACCTTGATGAACCTCGTAGCTAATGATGGGTTCGTTAGACCTGGTGCACCTTGTATTTACCGATTAAAGATATAACCCTCGCTAGTGTGAAGGTAAAACTAGCATACTGTTACTGATATCCCTCGAGTAGGGATTTACCATTATGAAAGTTATAGTTATCGTCTATTCTTTTAAGAAGATAGACATACCGATTTTCGATTACATGATTCATTCTTAGAAACCTCCCGAATATGTATATTGATTTATATGAAAGTCTTTTACTGAGTTTTATTTCAATTGGTTAAGTTGATTTGCTTATATGAGACATCAAGATTGATTATGTCTATTGATTTTTTTAAAAAGAGCATTTATTACATGATTTTGACTATTATACTAACATATTTTCTGACTTGTCCCTCATTAAAACGATTGTGGTTATTATTATTACTCACTGAGCTAGCGTCTCACTCCTCGCTATTTTTTTTCTCCCATAGAATACAAGTGATATTGGTGAGGGTTTAGTTAGCTAAAGGTAGCAAGTTGATTCCATGTTGAGCCCCGCTCTTGTTCATGCAGGAAACAAGCTTATTTTTGTTATGGACCTTTTCTTAAATTCTTAGAGTCGCTCCATAGTCATTTCCATCATAAGAGTCATAAGTATTGTTTCGTGTTGTAGACATGTGATTAGTTTTAGACTTTTTTTCATCTTTGGAGATTGATTGGTATTATTATGTGGCGGTTGGATTGTTGATGGATGTTATAGTTTAATTTAGAGATGTTGTTAGTAGTGTTGCTCATTTCTGAAACAAGTTAAATTTTGGATATGCCTAAAAACAGAGGAACTTTGCCCGATTTTTTGCAGAATTCTAGGAAGGCTTGCTTTAAGATTCTTCCCCTTAGCGTCATGATCATAATTTGGATTGTGACAAAGTTGATATCAGAGCTTAGGTTGTTCTTATGACTATGGAGCACACGTTAGTAGAAAAATCTCAATTATGGTTATGTTGCGGGCCATTCCTATAATCATGATTCTGCAAGGACGTGATAGGGTTTGTCTTATCTTTCTTTTCTATTCCTCCATACGTGTGTGACGATTAATATTCTATTAGCTTGATCTAACTTGTTTATCTTATTACCGTATTATTCAAACTCGTTGATATGATAGCAGGGATGAGCCAGAGGTTCAGTTAGCACTAAATGTTGCATGTGGCACGTAAGCATCTTTTCCAACTAGAGCAACTGACAAGTAGTCGAAACGGCCATGAAAGGGCTCGTTGTTCCACTTTAAAGTAGTTTCACCCATAACAAGACATGTAGTACAATCTACCAGTAGTAATGGTACTGGTACAAGAGAATAGAGTGTTATCGATAAGATTTTATCTCTACACAAAGAGCCATAGCTAAGTTGATATACAAATTGAACAGAATCAGACAACATAATAGGTCCGAGACCATCCAAGAGCACCTATATGAAGTCAAATTATAAAGACAACAATGTTTCCTTGAGAAGTCCTAAGGATGAAACCAGAAAAATGGAAAAAAAAATCACATATGACAGTTTTAGTGAATTGTTAATGAGTGAAAATACTAAAGCATAATGAACTCTAGAACACTTGATAATGAGCGCCATAGAGCTGAAATTATTAGGATGCCATTGACCAATACGTGATACGATACCGTATTATTAAGAATATTAAAAATAGCAACACAAATTGCGAGAAGGACAAAAAAGATCTATGAGAATTTAGTATGAGTCAAAGGGTGGGAAATTATGAATGTTTTAGCCATTGGAAAATACTTTCACTGGTTGCTACTATCGAGAATTTTTTAAATACGTATGGAAAGGTTGCCAGGTTGGAATTTAGAGAAGGGATAGCACATTGTACAAACAAATATAGCTAGGCTAACTACCTATAATAGATGCACAACTGTTAGTATTTAACAATATTAAATTATAACTAATTACAACTAATCTAACAACTAACTGTTAGGTAGGCTTGTTTCTTGGACTTCCAAGAGATAAGAGAATTACCTAACTTCAGCAAATACCCGGTCACTAGTCTCCTAGTGTTTGGGCATGCTGCCCAGTCAGCATCACAAAAACGAGTCAGCTTCATCTTCTTTTGTGAAGACATGAGTAATCCCAGGCCTAGCTGATTCTTGATATATCTCAAAATTCTGAGAGCAGCTTGCCAGTGGAAGCTAAAATCCAAAATATTGGAATTGGAAGGAAGGGAAAATTGGAAGATGAATCTTTTCCCCGGAGCTGGAACAACGTGTTCTTCCTGACCCGATTCAACGCCAAAAAATGGCTTGTCCCTACCAAAAAGTATTCATATTTCCTGAAGAAAGCATCTGTTCCTTGATCTCTAAGATATTTCATAAAACTCTGTAGGTTGAACCTTTGGCTTTTGTGTGAACTGACTTAGAGTCTGCACTATATAGGAAAGGTCAGGTCTAGTGATGGTTAGGTATAGCAGCACGTCAATCATCCTTTGATATTGAGAAACATCATGAAACAACTCCTCCTCATCACAGCCTTCCTCAGAGGCTGTAGTAAACTTCATATTACATTCCAATGGAGTAATAGCCGGCTTTCCTGCAGTAATGCTAGCTTCAGCTAACAATTCTAAGGCATATTTTCTTTGGTTCATAAGGATGCCCTTTTTAGACCTGCTAAACTCTATGCCCAAGAAGAATTTTAATTCACCAAGGTCTTTGATCTTGAACCACCTATGCAAAACATCCTTTGTATCCTGAATTATTGTTGCATTGTTCCCAGTGATAATAAGATCATCAACATATACATAAATGATGACCATATAAATACCTTGCCTTTTGTGAATAAAGAATAATCCAAATGACTGATAATATCCTGACTCCAGTAGGGCTTCTGTGAGTTTGAAATTCCACTGTCTTGAAGCTTGTTTTAGTCCATACAGGGACTTTATAAGTTTACACACCATGGGTTGATTCTCTGGTACTTGTAGCCCTTCAGGTGGTTCTATGTACACTTCCTCTGCGAGATCCCCCTGCAAAAACGCATTATAGACATCTATTTGGTATATGCATCAATTTTCTGCAACAGCTAAAGCAATAACAACTCTTACTGTCACCATCTTCACTACAGGAGAAAAAGTCTCCTGATAATCTATTCCAGCAGTCTGACTATACCCCTTAGCTACCAATCTAGCTTTATACCTTTCTACTTCACCATCCACCTTATATTTGATTTTAAAGACCCATTTACATCCTATCACTGGTTTGCCTAGTGGACAAGGAACCAGGTTCCAAGTTCTATTGTCTGTATGATCTTGCAAATCTTGTTGCATTGCCTCTATCCATTTGGCATCCTTTAGTGCCTCTTTATAGGACTTAGGCTCAGAAACAGCTAAAAGTTTGCTCAAACAAGCTCTGTACGTAGGAGATATATTTTTGCATGAGACAAAGTTAGATAAAGAGTGAGGTTGCTGACCTTTCATTGTAGTAGTCACATAATCATGATGCGAAGTGTCACACCCCGGGAGGGTACCCTTGGCATGGCCGGCACCTAGAGACAATTGCTAGTCCCCAAGCGAACCACTTAGCTTCATCACATCATTCAATCAAATAAAATCTACTGAACAACGGAAATAAAAGAAAGTAAATGGGAACATCTCATCTAAGGTCTCATAATAATATAGATAACAAAAAAGACTAGTAAAAAGAACTAGCTCACAATCTCAACATCAACGCTCAACCATCGTCTATGAAGCCTCTATTACTACTCATGTGGATGACACACCCATGGCTACCCAAATCAAAATAAAGAAAATAGTTCAATCTAACTCTAAAGCATGACGAAATAAAAGAAGTGGATCCTCCGGAATTAGAGAGGATCACCAACTCAGTTGCGAGTCTCAGATCTTCAAAGGAGCGCCTATTGACGATCTCTAATACCTACCTTTGCATCATAAAATGATGTAGTCCAAAAGGGACATCACTACTTGTAATCTACTAGTATTTAAAATAGCTGAGTGAAATAAAAACAACTAGAATTATATGGAAACGGGTATCAACGCAAAGTAATCATCAAATAACATCAAACCGTCAAGTGTCTATCTATGCAAGAATAAAGAGTAGACAAGTAACCCATCAACAACTCAGACTCATCAATCATCCCAAACTCGTCAATCATCTCAAACTCATCTCAAAGGAGCTCACGTCCTTTCATCTCATCTTATCTCATCTCATCTCAGAGGAGCTCACCTCCTCTCATCTCGACTCGGAGTACTCAATATAGGAAATTTATTGGAGTGTCTCTTATCCGACAACAATTACTTATGAGCCAATGAATGTACAACAATCTCACTGATGCTGTCACAGTCATTCCAAACTTTCCAGGTAGGGAAGGCACCGAAACCATATCATCTCACCCAATATGGCGTCAATACTCAACAAGCCCTCTATTCCTTTCAGGGACTGTTACTCTCGAGGGAACCATAATATATGTGATAGTTCTATGCCTCATCTACGTTTGGCGATGTAGGTAATGAGTTCAAGTGGGACTCACTCTTACCCATTTCGGTGATCGATAGTCCTCCCATGATTGAATGCTCATAAGACCTCCATCTCAACCAATCTCATAGGGACTCGAACCCCATCAATGATAGGGTATCTCATAGGGACTCGAACCCTATTTATTTAACTCATAGGGACTTTAACCCTCTCATCAATCAATCTCATCAATTACTTAAGATTTGGAACAATCATTAGGAATTAATTGAATAGATACATCGGTAGAGTTTATTTATACAGACTCATAAGGCAATCAAATTTTATCAACTCATAATCATTCTCTTATCACAATCAAGAATCTCAACTCAAAGAGCTAGACTCAATTCTCAAGTTCATTACGCATGCTTTTAAAATTAGTCATGTAGGGTTATGAAAATTCTCATGAAAATATTCAATTCAAGAAAACAAATAGTATGATGATCATCAACAAAGGAAAACATGTAATTTCAGATAAAACTTTAGGAAAAACCATTAAGGATCATGCATGTAGACTCTCCAAAGCATAAACTCATCTATGACCATCTATGGGGAACATGAGAGAACAATCCCATGCTTTTAGTTTAGCCTTACATGCCTTGGATGCATCTATTAGTTAAGCACATCAAGGATTTCTTCTCGAATCTCTCAACCTCAACCTCTTCTTCTCCTTCTTCAAGCGCTAGCCTTGTTAGATTATTGAATAGGACTTAGAATGGGGGTTTTAGACTCTTTTTATGTTAAAAAAAACCTTGTTAGGTCGTGTATAGAGTTTAAGAGGGGTGGAGAATTGACTGGAATGCCCCTCGAAATAATGTAGAAATGTTCAACTCGGAGAAGACCCAGTCCGCATCGCGAACTGGTCACGCACATTGTATTTTTAAAAAATATTTCTGAAGAAGTTTTCTCTATCCTGTCAAAAATTTCAACAAAAATATAAGTGATGGTCTGCGATGGAGGCGCGACGCGCTCCTGTCGCGCACCAACACTGTTTTGCGCTTCGGATCAAAAGATTATCTATTGATCGGGTCGCTCTAAAAAATGACCAAGATCATTTTCCCACTCAATTCTTCGTGCTGATTACAAATTTGGCCTCAGATTTTCCATATTGCATTGGAATATGAGTTACGCGTATACCCTCCCTTATTTTGGTAATTTTACTAGGCGTTACATCATGTCCCCCTTGGGGTCATTTATCCTCGAATGAAGAGTATAAGTAGATATTAAGGCACGAATAGACTCGAAACTCAACCCAGTCAATCAAACTCTCGACTCTTCCTTGACCTCAATCAATACTACTCAGACTTTACGATTATAAAATCATATCAAAAATAAATTGTCACGCCCTATGTCCCATTAAGACGGACTGGCACCCGTTGCGGACAAGGCTCAGGAGAACCAACATATAACTATGCACCTACTATGAATATTTAAGAGGTTCCCATATTCAATATGCCGTCAAAAGAAAGTAAATTGTATTAACAAGCAAAAAGTAAATGCATAAGACTAGGCCGTTGGAGCCATGATGTCTATAGTATGCTACTTGACCACACTTTAATTTACATAGTCTACAAAGCCTCTAGGTAAGGAACACTATCTATATGGGTCAGGACAGGCCCCGCCTCATGACCAACTATACAATACAAAATACAAACACACAAGCCCCGAAGCAACCTGGAGCTTAGTAATAGTAGTTGAAAGTCCTGTACTCTTACTGGAGATATCTAGTAGCTCCTGTACCTGCAACATGAAATGCAGGTCCCTCATAAGGGACGTCAGTACGAGATAATATACTGAATATGCAACGCAGGAAATACTGTATGTAAAATAAAAACTCAAATGATATCACACACTGGTGTATAAGGATGAAACGACCACCTTTAGTCATACTGTGGAATCGTGTACTTTATGTGTTTTTATTACTTTACCATTCTTTACTGTATAATCTGTGCATAATATATCATGTAAATGACCAATTGATTAATGGTAAATCAATAACGGGATCGACCCATGCTAGGCTTTCCTTTCACCCCTGGGATACCCCCCATAATATGGGATCAACCCATGCTAGGTGATTCTTCCACCCTTGGGATACCACCCATTAATAAGCAACTGTGAGTTATCTTTTATTTACTTTCCAGATGATTCTTTTGGTGGTCATAACCTTTAGAACTATAGGAATATAGACATGTGACATATAAACAACCACACAAGATAATACCACAATGAAAAGAGAGATACACAACTATGAACCGTATAGGAGATTAAACAACACATGGACTTTGTTTGGTAAAAAGGAAGTCATGTATATTTGGTATCCAAGTACGTATGCAGGTTTGATAATGGCTATGTATGGAAAAAAATGAACATGGTAAAGAGTGGAGACACAATTATTAGTTATGTCGTAGTTGGTAAGTGCCCTCTATGTACCAAGGACGGACGTAGATTTCATGCCAAGTAATAGGAAATCAAGTAGCCTTACATACCATGTTGTACTATGCTGTTATTACCTCGGAGTAGTATCATTTTCCACCAAACACTTATTTACAATATAGTAGGTGATAAAACTAGTATTAGCAGCTAATAAACACATCTTGGTAATCCAATTTCACCCAAAAATAATATCCAGGCAGCAAGCTCGGAATTAGCAACCAAAGAGTATTCTTTCAATATTTCCACTCCTAATCATATTTCTAATACATGTTCTCATATACATATTTTATCCATCTTGGTTTAGTCCCATAACAGTGTTACAACAGCTCATAAAGTAAACATACAACAATTCTACACAACACGCAAGTAGGCAACATAACATTACATCCTTTCGCTACATTTCGGCGTCAACAATTCCAAATCTGTTTCAACCTCAACCAAGCTGTCCTCAACGTATTTACACACAAATAAAGTCCTAAAACAGTAAAAAGATAGTCCCCCAAGTGGACGAAAAACATGAGACAACCATTCCCAATATTTAGTCCAGAAATTCCTACTAAGAGCGCAATTTATGTATCATATAAGAACTCATTTTCGTGGAAGATAAAAATGGTCCAACAACCTTCTTACATCATTACAGACCCAAGACTTGTTAAAACCATATATATTACTTCATAATACAGCCAACCAACAAGAGACAAGCCTCTTCATTAACAAGAAAAGTGGACCAAAATCTTTGGAACACATGCTGTCCCAAATCCCTTCACAATTACAACCAGCATACCCTTCATGTTTTTCATGGAAACATTACACCAAACCATAGGTATTTTTACTTACCTTAACTCTCAAGGATTAGGTTCTCTTCAAGAACCCTAGAGGTGTGCCTTGGCTGCTTTAGAAAATGAAGAGAGAGCAAGAAGAAACTTGGAGAGAAATCTTATTTTTTTGGCTTGAGAAAATGACTAAAAGTTGCTGGTTTTTGCTCCCTTTTATAGGGCCACTTTTGGCCGACTTTCTTTTGGATTTCTAGCATTACTTTATTAAGGTTATGATGCAGCAACTTGGCCTTTTCACTTGGACCTTATTGGGCTTCAATTCGATGGGCTTTGCTGCAAAGTTTTCTCCTTTATACCCACTTAGTTTGGGCCCTTGTTGTGAATTGGGTTGTGAATGTAATTTGGCTCTTTTCCCATTCATCTTGGGTTGCAAATCCTATCCTTTTATGATGCTAAACTATGGGCCCATATGACATCCTTAACTCGGGGTTCATTTGCTGTCGGACTTGAACAAATTCGGTGTTGGGCCTTGTCTCCATTTACCTAGCCTATTTAAGCTAAGCACGTATGTGACTCACCTGCTAGCTTCCTAAGTCCCATAAGCACCTCACTTATTTCACTTCATTTAAGGTCACACTCTCCTTAATTTGACTTAAACATTATATACACTCGGTCATCTTAAGCGTTAGACGTACATATACCCTTTTAATCTAAAATTCACGCACTTTTAAAATGTGTGCGGATTTGACTCCGCCATATCATGTGTCATCTGCGTTGGACTAGTACATGTAAGATGTGGGGTGTTACATCCGCCTCCTCTTAGGAACATTCGTCCCCGAATGTAAGCATAATTTAATAGGTTAAAAAAGTTCGAACTTTTGTGTAAACAGACTTTTGATAACATAATTAGAATTCATATTCACATACCTACTAATCCCTCCATTCTGTATCTTGGAATTCCTCTTTAGCTTCAAATGAAAAAAGGGTATTTAGACCTCATTGCTTCCTCAACCACCGACGTTATCTCATCTATCTGTTGGTTCCTCCAAAGCACTTTTACTGAAGGTATTTCTTTATTCCTTAACTTTCTAACTTGGCGATCTAGGATAGCAATAGGTACCTCTTCATAGGTGAGATCTTATATGGCCCTATGTAACGTGGGCTTAGTTTCCCTTTCTTACGAAATCTCATAACACCTTTCATTGGGGACACCTTTAAGAATACCCAATCTCCTACTGAGAATTCTAGTCCTCTTCTTCTAGCACCCGCATATGATTTGTGACGACTTTGGGCTGTTTCTAGCCATTGTCGTATTACCTTGACTTTTTCCATAGCTTGTTGGACTAGATCTGGACCAAGCAAGGTGGTTTCACCTACTTCAAACTATCCTATTGGTGATCTACATTTCCTTCTATACAAAGCTTCATAGGGTGCCATCTTGATGCTTGAATGGTAGCTATTATTATAGGAAAATTCAAGAAGTGGCAAATGGTCCACCCAACTACCTTTGAAGTCCAATGCACAAGCCCGCAACTTATCTTCAAGTGTTTGAATGGTGCGTTCTTCTTGACCATCTGTCTGCGGGTGGAAAGGTGTGCTTAAATTCACTTGTGTCCCTAAGCTTCTTTGGAAGGATTTCCAAAACTCTGCGGTGAATTGAGCTCCCCGATCAGATATAATTGATATTGGGACCCCATGTAGTCTAACTATCTCTTTGAGGTATAGCTTTGCATACTCTTCAGCTATATAATCACTCCGAACTAGCAAGAAGTGTGCTGACTTTGTAAGTCTATCAACTATTACCCATATGGAGTCAAACTTCTGAAATGAGCGAGGCAAACCCAGTAACAAAATCCATATTAATCATATCCCACTTCCACGTTGGAAGCTCTATGTATTGCATGTAACCTCCCGGCTTTTGGTGCTTTACCTTAACTTGTTGGCAATTCGGACATTGAGCCATGAATTCTGCAAGGTCCTTTTCATGCCTTCCCACCAAAACATTCCCTTCAGGTCATGATACATCTTAGTTGATCATGGATGGATAGAATATCTTGAATGATGGGCTTCCTCCATTATCTTCCTTCTTAGTCCATTTATGTTAGGAATGCATAATCTATTTTGGCAATAAAGCACTCCATTTTGGGTAATTTCAAAGCCCATTTCAAAGCCCTTCATTATACCTTGACCCACTTTCTCCTTAAGTCGCCGTACAATAGGATCTTTGAACTGTTTTTCTGTTACCTCTATTACCAATGAAGATTCCACAACATTATGCATAATAACCCCTTCCTTTGGAGTTTCAATAAGGTGAACTCCCAAATTGGCTAGTTGACGTAGATCCTTAGCGACTCCTTGACTTACCACGGTCTGATCATCAATATTCACAATTGCCTTGCGGCTCAAAGCATCGGCTACAACATTTGCTTTCCCTGGATGGTATAGTATATCAACATCGTAATCCGTTATTAGCTCCAGCCACCTCCGCTGCCTTAAATTTAGGTCTTTCCATTTAAATATGTACTGTAGGCTCTTATGATCAGTATATATGTCAATGTAAACTCCATACAAATAATGGCGCCATATTTTCAAGGCAAACACAACAGCTGCTAGCTCAAGGTCATGTGTTGGGTAGTTTTTCTCATATGGCTGCAGTTGTCTCGAGGCATAAGCAATTTCCCTACCATGTTGTGTCAGTACACACCCTAAGTCAACCCCAGAAGCATATCAATACACCACGTACCCCTCTGTGCCTTCTGGAAGCACTAATACAGGTGCAGAAGTTAGCCTGCTTTTCAACTCTTGAAAGCTCCTTTCACATGCATCATTCCATTGAAATTTGGTCGCCTTATGTGTCAACTTTGTTAAAGGTGCAGAAATAGAAGAAAAACCTTCAACGAATCTTTTGTAATAACCTGCCAACCCTACGAAGCTTCGAACTTCCATGGGTGTTGTTGCCCTTGGCCAGTCTTTCACCGTCTCTATCTTTTGTGAATCAACCCTCATTCCTTCATCAGATAAAATATGACCCAAGAATGCCACGGATTTCAACAAAAATTCACATTTGGAAAACTTGGCATACAATTGCCGATCACAAAGAACTTGTAATACCTACTATAAGTGATTTGCATGGTCCTCTTCTGATCTTGGATACACCAAAATGTCATCTATAAATACTATCACAAAGACATCCAAGAATGGCTTGAATACCCTGTTCATTAAGTCCATAAAAACTGCTGGTGCATTTGTCAGCCTAAATGACATAATAAGAAATTCAAAGTGACCATAGCGTGTCCTAAAGGCTATCTTGGGTATATCTTTCTCCTTCACCCTCACTTGGTGATAACCTGACCTCAAATCAATTATAGAAAAGCATTTGGCACCCTGTAACTGATCAAATAAATCATCAATCCTAGGGAGGGGGTATTTGTTTTTAATTGTCACCCTATTCAATTGCCGATAGTCAATACACATTCTCAAGGTGCCATCCTTTTTACGTACAAATAACACTGGTGCACCACAAGGGGACACAGTAGGTCCTATAAAACTCTTCTCTAGCAAATCTTTTAATTGCTCCTTTAATTCACGTAATTTTGTCGGGGTCATTCTATATGGAGGGATAGAAATAGGTTGAGTGGCTGGAAGTATGTCAATGCCAAAATCTATTTCTCGTTCTGGAGGTAAGCCTGGAAGCTCTTCGAGAAATACATTAACAAATTCATTTACTTCGGGAACAGATTGAAGAGTTGGTGATTCTTCTTGCGTTTCCCTTACTCTAACTAGATGACATATATATCTCTTTCACATCATCTTCCTTGCCTTAAAATAGGAGATAAACTTACCCTTTGGTGCCCCAACATTACCTTCCCATTCAAGGAACGACTCATTTGGAAAGTGGAAATACACTCTCTTAGTTCGGCAATCCACAGTAGCATAGCAAGAAGCTAACCAATCCATACCCATTATAACATCAAATTCCACCATATCTAACTCAACAAGGTCAGCCAATGTGTCACAGTCACAAACGGTTACTACACAGTTATAATAGGCCCTTCTAGCTATAAAAGATTTACCGGTTGATGTAGACACTTCAAATGGCTTGTTCAATAATTTAGGTATTCTTTTAAGCTTCCTATCCACTAGTGGAGTGATATATGATAATGTAGAACCAGGGTCAATTAATGCACACACATTATGTGTAAAGATGGACAATGTACCTGTGACCACATCGGGTGAAGCTTCTAAATTTTGCCGACTCCCCAGAGCATAAGTGCGATTCTGGGCTCCGTTGGAGCTAGCTGCCCCTCTACTACCTCTACCACGGCCTGTAGTGTTTGTTGACCCCTACCTAATGGAGGAACAGATGATGATGATGCAATAGCTGAGCCAGTAGGTTGTGCTATATCACCCATACGTCTTCTTGGGCAATCTCTCATCATATGCCCTGGTACAATACACCAATAACAAGCATCTGTCCTAACCAACATGTACCTAAATGACTCCTCCCACATTATTTGCAAGGCTGCCTAGGAGGAATCTGCTGGCTGGCCGAATATCCTGAAGTCCGTGCACCTTGTCCCTCACTTCTTTGATTAAACTGATTACCTCTAGGCCCTTGAAGTTGCGGTGGAGCACTGACTGCAGAGTAGGAGGATGATGGTCTAGGTGGTTTATTAGGAAATCGGGGCCTAAACTCACCTTGGGATGGTACAAACTGCCCTATAGATCTGGCCCTCTTGGACTGCCCCCTTTCTAACTCTTGTGTCCTTCTCCTTTGCCTCTAATCCTCTAATTTTTGTGCAAATGCTTGCATCCTCGGTATATCCATGTCTTTATTCAAAGAAGCAATGGTGCAGTCTCTGACCAGATACAAATCCAACCTATCCACATATCGATGAACTCTATCTGCCATAGTAGCAACTATATTAGGAGCATACCTGGACAGGGAATTAAATTGAAGGCTATACTCCCTCACACTCATATTCCCTTGGTGGAGATTCAGAAATTGATTTGCCCGGGCCTCTCAGATCTCGTATGGCAAGTAATGGTCAAGAAATGCCTCTTTGAACTTCTTCTAGGTAGTTGAAGGTGCATCTATACCCTTAGATTGCTTTCAAGCTTCATACCACAATATAGCCACACCCTTCAATCTATATGCTGCCAGTTCTACAGCTTCTGTGTCGCTTATGTGCATAACATCTAAAGTGCATTGGATCATATCGATGAAGTTTTGTGGATCTTCATTAGGATCTGACCCGGTAAAAGATGGAGTATCCAAATTAAGGAAGTCACGTATCCTCGTGCTCGCTGCCCTATCTACACCACCTGCACCTATAACTGAGTCTTCTTGTCTTTGACCTTGGCCCGCAACTATATGAGTCTATAATTGGATGGCATTTCTCAAATCCTGCACGGTAGCATCGGCAGGTGGCTCTAGGGGAGTTTCGCTACTTCCTGGTTCGTCAGGAGCTGGAGGAGTTGGAGATGTTTGTGATAGAGACTTATCTGGGGCCTCATTTCGTCGTCTCACCCAACTGGGTACACCAACTACCACTTCCACTTCCTTCGCTTTGCCTTTGCTTTTCTTTGTTTCAGGCATACTTGCTGTACAAAATGATTTAGAGGTTTGAAATAATCAACCTACAACACTTGGCTCTATGGCACGATATAAAGAATGAAAAGAAAGTGACAACTCCTAAATTCCACGTAGCCTCCTGCTTATAAATATGGTGCACAACACATCCATAAATAAGACTCTAAATAGACACGACTTTGTAGACTCCCTGGGACGACCCGCTCTGATACCACTTCTATCACGCCCTAAGTCCTATTAAGATGGACTGGCACCCGTTGCCGACAAGGCTCGGGAGAACCAACATATAATAATGCACCTGCTATGAATATTTAAGAGGTTCCCATATTCAATATGTTGTCAAAAGAAAGTAAACTGTATTAACAAGCCAAAAGTAAATGCATAAGACTAGGCCGTTAGAGCCATGATGTCTATAGTATGCTACTTGACCACACTTTAATTTACATAGTCTACAAAACCTCTAGGTAAGGAACACTATCTATATGGGTTGGGACAGGCCCCGCGCCATGACCAACTATACAATACAAAATACAAGTTCTTAACACACAAGCCCCGAACCAACCTGGAGCTTAGTAATAGTAGCTGAAAGTCCTGTACTCTTACGGGGGAGATCTAGTAGCTCCTATACCTGTAGCATGAAATGAAGGTCCCCCATAAGGGACGTCAGTACGAGATAATGTACTGAATATGTAAGGAAGGAAATACTATATGTAAAATAAGAACTCAAATGATATCACACACTGGTGTATAAGGATGAAAAGACCACCTTTAGTCATACTGTGGAATCTTGTACTTTATGTGTTTTTATTACTTTACCATTCTTTATTGTATAACATGTGCACAATATATCATGTAAATGACCAACTGATCAATGGTAAATCAATAACGGGATCGACCCATGCTAGGCCTTTCTTTAACCCCTGGGATACCCCCCGTAATATGGGATCGACCCATGCTAGGTGATTTCTTCCACACCTGGGATACCACCCATTAAAAAGCAACTGTGAGTTATCTTTTATTTACTTTCCATATGATTCTTTTGGTGGTCATAACCTGTAGAACTGTAGGAATATAGATATGTAACATATAAACAACCACACAAGATAATACCACAATGAAAAGAGATATACCCAACTATGAACCGTATAGGAGATTAAACAACACATGCACTTTGTTTGGTAAAAAGGAAGTCATGTATATTTGGTATCCAAGTACGTATGCAGGTTTGACAATAGCTATATATGGGAACATATGAACATGGTAAAGAGTGGAGACACAATTATTAGTTATGTCGTAGTTGATAAGTGCCCTCTATGTACCAAGGACGGACATAGATTTCATGCCAAGTAATAGGAAGTCAAGTAGCCTTACATACCTTGTTGTACTATGTCGTTATTACCTCGGAGTAGTATCCTTTTCTTCCAAAACCTTATCTACAATATAGTAGGTGATAAAACTAGTATTAGCAGCTAATAAACATATCTTGGTAATCCAATTTCACCCAAAAATAATATCCGGGCAGCAAGCTCGGAATTAGCAACCAAAGCATATTCTTTCAACATTTCCACTCCTAATCGTATTTTCTAATAAATGTTCTCATATACATGTCTTATCCAGCTTAGTTTAGTCCCATAACAGTGTTACAATAGCTCATAAAATTCAACATACAACAATTCTACACAACACGCAAGTAGGCAACATAACATTACATCCTTTCGCTACATTTCGGCGTCAACAATTCCAAATCTATTTCAGCCTCAACCAAGCTGTCCTCAACGTATTTACACACAAATACAGTCCTAAAACAGTACAAAAACAGTCTCCCAAGTGGATGGAAAACATGAGACAACCATTCCCAATATTCAGTCCACAAATTCCTACTTAGAGCGCAATTTAGGTATCATATAAGAACTCATTTTCGTGGAAGATAAAAATACTCCAGCGGCCTTCTTACGTCGTTACAGACCCAAGACTTGTTAAAAACATATATATTACTTCATTATACAGCCAACCAACAAGAGAGAAGCCTCTTAATTAACAAGAAAAGTGGACCACAATCTTTGGAACACATGCTGTCTGAAATCCCTGCACAAGTACAACCAGCATACCCTTCATATTTTTCATGGAAATATTACACCAAACCATAGGTATTTTTACTTACATTAACCCTCAAGGATTAGTTTCTCTTCAAGAACCCTAGAGGTGTGCCTTGGCTGCTTTAGAAAATGAAGAGCGAGCAAGAAGAAACTTGGAGAGAAATCTGATTTTTTGGCTTGAGAAAATGACTAAAAGTTGCTGGTTTTTGCTCCCTTTTATAGGGCCACTTTTAGCCGACTTTCTTTTGGATTTCCAACATTACTATATTAAGGTTATGATGCAGCAACTTGGCCTTTTCACTTGGGACTTATTGTGGTTCAATTGGATGGGCTTTGCTGCAAATTTTCCTCCTTTATACCCACTTAGTTTGGGACCTAGTTGTGAATTGGGTTATGAATGTAATTTGGCCCTTTTCCTGTTCATTTTGGGCTGCAAATGTTGTCCTTTTATGATGCTAAACTATGGGCGACATCCTTAACTCGGGGTTCATTCGTTGTCAGACTTGAACAAATTCGGTGTTGGGCCTTGTCTCCATTTACCTAGCCTATTTAAGCTAAGCACGTAGGTGACTCACTTTCTAGCTTCCTAACTCCCACAAGCACCTCACTTATTTCACATCATTTAAGGTCGCATTCCCCTTAACTTGACTTAAAAATTATATACACTCGGTCATCTTAAGCGTTAGACGTACATATACCCCTTTAATCTAAAATTCATGCACTTTTAAAATGTGTGCGGATTTGACCCTGCCATTTCATGTGTCATCTACGTTGGACTAGTACATGTAAGATGTGGGGTATTACATAAATACATCAATTTAGTGAAGGGTAAGAAATTTTCCTTCAACACTCTCATCATTTGGAACGAATAGGTGTGCATATTTGGCCTTCATCTCTTCCTCAACTTCCCATATGGATTTCTCAATGGATTGATTTCCCCACAAGACTTTGACTGAGGCTATCTCTTTGTTCCTCAGTTTATAAATCTGACGATCAAGGATTTGAACCGAAACCTCTTCGTAAGATAAGCTATCATTCCCTCCAATGCTATCAACAGGGATCACCAAGGCAGGGTCTCCCAAGCATTTCTTCAACATCGACACATGGAACACCGAATGAACTCCATCTAACTCAGAAGGCAACTTTAAATCATAAGCAACCCTCCCAATCCTCTTTACAATCTGATACGGTCCGACATAGCGTGAACTCAACTTCCCTTTCTTTCCAAATCTTAGGACACCTTTCATAGGTGACACTTTCAAATACACCCAATCATCTACCTCAAACTCTAAGTCTCTTCTCCTTTCGTCGATATAAGATTTTGGCGACTCTGGGTAGTCTTTAACCTCTCCCTACTGACCTTGACCCTCTCTATCATTTGGTGGACAAGATCAGGCCAAATCAACTCCACTTCTCCAACCTCAAACCGTCCAATTGGTGATCTATATCTCCTCTTATACAAGTCTTCGTAGGGGGCTATTTGAATGCTTGCATGATAAATATTGTTATATGAATATTCAATCAATGGTAGGTGATAATCCCAATTCCCTTTGAGATCAAGAACAGAAGCTCTCAACATTTCCTCTAATGTTTGAATTGTACGATCTGCCTGACCCTCTGTCTGTGGATGAAAGGTTGTGCTCAGGTTCACCTTAGTACCGAATCCTTTTTCGAACAATCTCCAAAATTGGGAGGTAAATTGAGCTTCTCTTTCCGAGATGATGGACAAAGGAACCCAATGTAATCTCACAATCTCTTGGATGTACAATTGGCATACTCCTCCGCAGTGTTTGTTGTCTTAACTGCCAAGAAGTGAGCCAATTTAGTCATCCTATCCACAATCACCCATATCGAATCATGTTGCTTTCGAGACCATGGTAGACCAATAATAAAATCCATATTAATCATCTCCCACTTCCATTATGGAATCCTAAAGTTTTGAGCCAATACACATGGCCTTTGATGCTCAACCTTCACTTGTTGGCAATTTGCGCATTTTGAAACAAACTCCGCAATATCCCTCTTCATTCCACTCCACCAATAGACTTCTCTCAAGTCGTGGTACATTTTGGTAGAGTAACGATGAATGGAATATCTAGTGTTATGGGCTTTCGCCATGATTCTGTCTAGAATGCCATTACCATTTGGAACACACAATCTACTTTAGTACGTCAACACTCCATCTCCCCCATTAGAGAAGACCATCACTTTTTGTTTGTGGACAGCATCCTTCAATTGGTGTATGACCGGAACTTGGTTTTCTTTTTCTTTCACCTCTTCCACTAAGGATGAAGCAAACCCATTCTGGACATTAACTCCTCCTTCATCTTTCTCCTCAAGTTGAACTCCCAATCAAGCCAATTGATGCACTTCCTTGGCTAATTCCTTCTTTCCTTCCTCCACATAGGTTGTGCTACCCATTGACAATCTGCTAAGAGCGTCAGCAACAACGTTAGCTTTACCTGGGTGGTAGTGAATGCTCATGTCCTAATCCTTGAGCAACTCCAACCATCTCCTTTGTTGCAGGTTGAGCTCGTTCTGACTGCAAACATACTGCAGATCTTGTGGTCAGTGAACACATCCACATGCACTCCATACAATTAGTGATGCTAGATTTTAAGTGCAAATACCACTGTTGCCAACTCAAGATCATGGGTTGGGTACTTCCTCTCATGAACCTTGAGTAGCCTAGAAGCATAGGCTATCACTTTCCCTCTCTGCATCAGTACATATCCCAATCCAACACTCAAAGCATCACAGTAAATCACAAAGTCTTCCGTCCCATCGGGTTAGGTTAGGACTGGTGCAGTAGTCGAACTATGCGACAAGAAGTTATAACAGATGTAGTTGCACAACTTCAGCGTGTAGGATTAATTGATCCAAGCATACTTGCAGCATTATCTGTTCCTTCACCAGCAGAAGGAACATCTGGACAAGCGGCTGATCAAGGTTATTCTCTGTCTATTTCAAATTTTCTTCTTCTTTTGTTGTTGCTGCTTCTTCCTCTTCTTCTGCTGCTACTGTTGCTTCTGCTTCTTCTTCATCATCTTCTTCGCCTTATAACTCTATTTTGGTTCTCTGTTGAACTCTATTACTTTCTCTTTGTTTCTTTCTCTGTTGAGACTGTTCTGAAAGTGTCTTTAACCCCATCTACTGTGTATTTTCTCTTTAGTTCATCACCTGCCTCCTAGTACTGATATTGCTTTCTCACCTGCCAAAAGATTGGCTCATTGACAAATTATTGTTTTCAGCTTTGCTATAAGTCTGACTCACTGATATGGTTGGTTCATTTTTTTCTGTTAATAGATAATGTTAGTGCAATATTGAATCTATTGCTTAGAAACTACTTTGATGAGAATTTCCTTGGCTCTGCATTCACCCCTAGAGCGAGCACCGGGAAATGTCCTTTCTTTGTTGAAGTTGTAACTTGAGCTTTCCATTTCTTCCAGTTGCTGATGTTGTGGAGAAACATCTTTTCAAAAAGCTTCATGATCTTCTTGATCTTGACAAAATAGTTCCTACTTGTTTTTTTGGCTTTTCTTGTTCATTTCTTGTTCTGCTAAAATTTGTTGATAAAAGTGCAAGTTCTTATTCTTTATTGGGGAATATTTGAGTGACATTTCCAAAGGAATTGGAATCTCATATATATAGTATCTGACTACTATGGCCGCCTTTATTTTCTCATTTTGACAAGCTATTTTTGGGTTATCCAATTTGCCCTCCCCACAAAGGGACACACTAGACATGTCACTGTTGAAGGGGTCTCGTGTAACATGAGTTGCTGGTAAACAATCCTATTTTTCCAGTTTATATTTTCATTTTGACAATGTTCTGTTCCATGGGTATCTCGTAAAATTGTAATTGTCTCATAATTCCTTGTCCTTCTCTTCTATTTCTTTTTTGTGTGTTTTCTTTAGTATAATTCAGAAACCATCTCTCTACCTTTTAAAGTACGGGTAAGATTTGCTACACATTACCCTCCCAGATCCTAGCTACTTGTGGACACGTTTGTTGTTGATACCATACTATGTGTATGCAAAAATATGGCTAGGGTTGAAACCACAGAAAGTTGGGAAGGAGAAAAGGACTGTTCGCCAAAGATGTCGGCTTATTGGCTTAATAAAGAATTTGAATGGTAAGAACACTAGAAACGGGGCATTTACAGGTTCAGGTACATAAAAAGTGAGCTTGGTACATTGCACTTTGGATAGATATTAATATTCATACTAAGCTGCTATGAAAGTAACATTTTTGCTATCTTCCTAGCTGTCTGTCTCCTTGTCCCAGCCTCTTTTGCTTTCTTCAATTCACTCGAATTTTGAACTACGTGGACTAATATGAACTACAATTCAGTTTGAACAGTTATCTACCTCAGAATTCTTTTTTTCTTCAGAAAAATGCTATCAATTATTTGGACCAACACAGCTATTGTGCTCTTGCTAACTGTACTGTATTTCCTTTCTATCGCTATCTAATCAGTTCTTTCATAGTTCCCGCAAAGAATCCCCATCCAGTCGAAGATGTTGCTCAAGTACATGCATCCAGCTTGATAGTTCAAGCTTTTGATTGATACCTTTGTTGGATTCATCAATTAACAATAAATAATCTTAACTATTTTTCAACAATCTTAACTATTCATCATTCTTTGTTGAAAAAAAAAACAATACTGAATGTATTGTTGTATTAATACAGAAAATGAGTAGTTAAGATTGTTGAAAAATAATATAGATCCTGAGAAATGACTAAAGTTTGGTGCAGTCAATTAATTTGTTCAGCAGAAATGAGGCCTGCCTGCAGAAATGAGGCCTGCCTGTTGTTTAATTTGTTCTGTAGAAATTATTTGATCTATAATTTGTCTAGGTTGTCTGGCATCACAATGTGATTATTAATTATATTGCATTTTTATTATTTTTAGGTGATGAAATTGAAGGGGATGAAAGCAACACGGAAGCTTGACCTAGGAGATGGATTGGGTTTATGGTGATCACAACCTACATTATTCTAGAAACATTGTATATTTTTTTGAGAATTTAAAGTTATGGTGTGTTCACCCTTTTTGGCATATGCATGTATATTTAACTTTATCGATACTATTAGCTAATTAATTACCAAATGATCAGTATGTGAATCTTCATGAATTGTAATTTTGATAATGAATAGGTATATATTATTTAATTTTGTGATCAATTTTAAATTACTGTTACATAAAATTATTATATATATTATAGCATGACTTTATCTGGGCATGTAGTACGTAATACTATAAAATTATGACATGCAATATAGCTTGTTTATTTGTTGCAATAGATTAAGAATAATTGTTATAATAGGTAAAAAACCGTGGTATTATCAAATAATAACCGTAGCAATAGCAACGAATTTACCAACCATAATGCTATAGAATTGTTGCATTACTAACAAAAAACCGTTGCATTACGAACGAAAAACCGTTGCAATAGACTGAAGGATTATTTGAATAGACACGCAAAACCGTTGCATTAGTGTAGAAATAACTGTAGCACTATAGTTCTATTGCTACGGTTTCTAATCGTTGCAAATAAAAATCGAACCGCCGGATATTCTTAAAGGAGGAACCGTCGTAATAGGTCACCTCAATTGCTACGGTTATCAGAACCGTAGGACAAATCGTAGCAATAGATCTATTGCTACGCCACCTAATGTAGCGATTAGTCGAACCGTGGCAATAGACCTACAGCGACGAATATGGACCCTATAGCAACGGTTTTTGAACTGTTGCCGTATATCAAATTTCCAGTAGTGGGTATGTCTATGATTATAACTCTTTGAGCACTATGGGTGCTTGCACCATCATGTATATGTGTAGATGAGTTATTCCTTGCATGAGCATTATGATTATGATCTTATGATTTGGCATTTGAGCCTAAATGTGCATTGAACATTTTGTAATGGATATTGACTCTTTGAAAGCGCGTATATATATAAGTATTCATATGGGATGTTTTTGGCTTAGCACCGATGGATTGAGGGTATCAGGGATATCCCTAAGGTCCCTCTCCCTTTCTTTGAATTATGTGCCAACATAGGGGCAATCTCCATTACCGAAAAGGTCGGGTCGTAAGGAATAGTTATTCGTCTATTAGGTATATGCTATGGCATGATTATGTAAATCCTTCTAAAAAGTGTGGTCGTAAGGAAGGTGACCATCCCCGAAAAGCGTGGTCATAAGGTGTGATTTAGATTACCTTTGGCAAGTAATCTTCTTCCTACCGGTGGGAGATCCCAACCGGTCTAATTCATCCTCGCACGGATTTGGTTTTTCGGTTATAGTCCATCCCCACTGTATAGGAACATTATCGCATTACATGCATCATAAATTTCATGGTATCTTGTATACTACTCTTCCTTGGATATATATGATTCTTTCTATATTATGCGCCCTTGTCATCTAACATTGAAATGCAGGTTGATAAGTCATATGCATTGCATGCCCACATACTTAGTACATTCAAACGTGCTAACGAATACTCTATGCCTATATGATTTTACCATGTAGGGACCGTGTGTTACGATCATCCACCACTTGACGGGTAGCTCGAATTCAGAGAGTTGATATTATGGTGAGTCCTATCTTCCAAGGACAAACCACCTTCCTTCTACCTTTGTTGTTTTCTATTTATCTTCTTAATTGAGGGTGAGCCCGAGATATGTCTTGGCCCCCGTCCCATCTTTTGACTAGAGGCATTGTTGGACATCTTGTAGACTTTCGTAAATCTTATATGTTATGTGTTGTATTTGAAACTTATGAGTTATCTATTGGATATGGCTATCATGGATTGGTTATGGAAATTATGATATGTATGTATAATTGATGTGGAAACGTGGAAGATCCTAAGCCCCGTATTGCTCTCATAGAGTGAGTCATACTTACCCGCCCCTTAGTTCGTATGTTCTATGTGAATCCATGTAAATCCCTTTCCCTTCGATATCTCCATAGCATGAGTCCTACTTTCCCATCCCTTAGAACTATATGTTTACTATTTGAATGTGCTTCCGAATCGATGATGTGGATTTGGATACTTTGAGGCTTGTTTGGGGACTCTCGGGATCCCATTCGCGGTGTCACATCTAGGCCCTACTCCCAGGTTGTGACACGTTGCCACGACATCGTCCAGGTTCCCGTCTTTTTTCGCGAGAAAAGAATGGGGCGCGATAGAATAGCGACTCTATTGGAGGTTGTAGGTTCTAACCATTACGTATTTTGTGTTTATGTGGGATTATTGTCTTTAAGTGCCTCTATTTGCGTATTTAATATTTATTTGTTTGTTTCATGTATAATCTCTTTCCTTCCTCTTAATTTTGCCAATGTTTCTTTTTATTCATTCTCTGGTGTTCATGAACTACGTCAAACCTTATTCTCATTTAAGAGGGATACGTAGGCGCTCCTATGGAGTTCGATCCTATATAATAAAAAATTTATTTCCCCTTTTGATCATGGATTGGGGCAGAATTTTTGAGATCCTCTCAAAAATCCTATATAATGAATTTAACTTATTTTGTAATGCTTGTATCTTATCTATTGTGAATATTATAATTTCTATTTTGTAATCATTTGGCGTTATATTTTCTAATTTCTGAGTAATTTTTTCACTTCCTTTTATCCATGGTGTATTTTTTCTCACTTTGTTACTAACTCTTTTTGCTCCTACTTTCTTATTACATGGGGTAGTAAACCACCAATGTGTTTTTGTTATGGTATGTGGGTATAATTTTTCCAAAAAGGGCATTCCTAATAGTATATCCTTATTAGTAAATTCATAACTATACATTTATTCTATTGTTAATATTTTATCCTATATTTGTATTTTTATGTTTTTAGCCTTATGTGTTATCATACTTCCTTCATTATTAAAGCCGGTAACTATTAATGGTGTTTTTAATTTTTCCCATTTACTGTCTGGTAAATAGTTATATTTACACATATTTGCCTCTGCTCCTGTATCTATCATAGGTGTATAATATCTATTATAATATCCTTCTACTATAATTTTTATTAGTATATGGATTTTTGGCATTATTTTATATTAAAGTTCTTTTAATAATTATCTTCCTATTATCATAATGTATTATTAGTTATTTTTCATCTAAATTATAAGGTTTTACTGTTTCTAGCCATCGTATTCCTAAAGTAATGTTATCTTTTCCTTGATATATTTAGAATTTAATTTTATTGGTACTCCTCCAATAATTAATTCTTGTTCTGTACTATGTTCTATGTTTGTCAGTATTCTAGGTAATTCTGCATTTATATTTTCATTTTTATTGATTTCTTCTTCTTTTACTAATTCTCTTGTAATGTAGTTTTCAATTTGTCCTGTGTCTATTGTTATTAAATACTTTCTTTGATCTAGTATTCCTGTTATATAATATTGGTAAGGTTGCATTTCGTTTATTTTATGTTCTAATAATTTTGGTTGTAATTCATAGTCTATTCTCCTTGACGTACTACTTCTTGATGATGCTGGTGAATCCTGATTTGTTCTTTTTGATGTACTTAGTCTTTCTTTTACTATTTCTAAATCTTCTTCAATATCTATTTCTTTGTAACTATAATCATTATTATCAATAATAGTAACTATCTTGTCAAAAGGGTTTTCTATCTTAATTTTTTGAATCTTATTTCTAGCCATTATTTTATGTTTCGTCGTTAGTACATATAAATTTTTACATCTAGCTGTAAATACTTTACTGCCTGGTGTTAATTCTATTCCTGACATTTTCCAGTATAATACTAATGATTTATCTATATTTCTGTCATCTATAGCTACTGAGTAATTTGCACTTATTATAAATTTAAATTTTTGGTATATTAGATTTCCTCTAACTGCACTCAATATACTTTTCTCTATAGGATGAATTATTCTATCATCTGCTAAATATATTTCTATTGGTGTATCTGTTCTTTCTCTAAAACATGCTTTTATTAGTATTTCTATTCCTCTTAGGTGTACATATTTTATTGGATTCTTAGCCTTTATTTCTTGAATTTCTTTATTTATTATCTTTTTATTTATTATGGGTATTTTAGCTTTTCCTTGGGTATATTTGCAGTTATTATGTGTTCTTTTTGGCTTACTACATAGTATTCTTCTTGTTTTATCTTAAAGAAATTTCTTAATTTGGGTACTTCTAGTATCTTATCTATGCTTAAGTCTAATTCTTTTCCTTTAATTTGTTCAAACATATTGTTGTCAAATATTATTTTTTGTTCTGTACATTCACTGTCTTGGTATTCTTCCTTACTTAATATTTTTATATCTTTTTCAGTCATTATCTGTTTCGTATTCTTCTATCTCACTTTCACTTTCTGTTAATTCATATTCTGTTAATTCATATATGCTATCGTCATCGTTTAATTCGTAGTCTATGTATTCTATTTGTTTGTATTTTTCATTTTCTATCATTACTTCTGATATTTGTTTTTTAGTTAGATTTCTAGGTATTTTACAATCTCTAGCTAAATGTCCTATTTTGCCACAGTTGTAGCATTTACATTCTATTATATTTTTCTTAGTTCTATGAGGTCTTTTTTGTTTGTAATTTTTTATATAGTATCTTTTTCTTGGTTTCTTATATTTGTACTTTGTTCTAAATGGTCTATCTTTATATTTTTTGATTCTTTTCTTGTACTTATATTTGTTTGTACATCCAAATTGTGGTGCTGTTTTTGTGGTACAACATGCTAAGTTTTTTATTAAAATTTTTTCCATTTTCATATCTTCCTTATATTTTTCACATAATTCTGTAAACCATTTTTGTAAGAATTTTATTCTAGCTCCTAGTGTATCTACTAATCCAGATTCTTGCCATTCTTTAGTTATTTTCGAACTAAATGGTTCTGGTAATTTTGTATAATATAATTTTCTTATTTCTTTGCTTTCTTCATTCGTATATAATTCTTTATAGTAATATTCTTTAAATGCACATGTATATTCATCTATATAACTCATTTTACATATACTCAATTTATTTATTAGGTTCCTATTTAATGCCTTATCTTTTTGTCGTTCATCAATTTCAGTCGTCATGCTACTAAATTCGTTTCTTATTGCCATCTCATATTTGTTTAATATATCTATAGATGTTACTGCCGCTTCATTATTGGGTTTCTTATTATTTCTTAGTGTTTCTAAACTTTCTGCTGATAAGTTTTGTAACCATATTTTTGTTGTTCCTATAAGTGTTCTTTCAATATATCCAGGGGAATCTGCTATTGATATTTTATTATCTATTAGTTGTTTTGACATATATCCTATCCATAATTGGATTGTTTTATTCGTATCTGCTACACAATCTAGATCTAAGAAGTTATATTATTCTATGTTTTGTCTAGGTGTCCAGTTCCTATTCAATCTTTTATCCCATGACGTTTTACTTTTATTTTCCCTTTCGTAAGCATAATAAATTGGGCTAGTATCTAATCTTTTTGGGCTTTTAGTTCCTGACGTACTAGGTTTTTCATCTACATCTTCCACATTAATTTCTATATTATTTTCTTTTTCTATTAGGTTAGTATATGTTTCTGAAGTTTCTGAATATTGATCTAGATCTGTTTCTGAATTTTCATTATTTTGTTCATTTATTTCATTTATTCCTACTCTAGGTTGGTCTTCTAGTGTACTTGTTTCTTCTAGTAATGTTTTAAATTTTTCTATTTCTTCTGTGAGTTTTAATTCTTCACGTTGTTTCTTTTGTTCTTCTCTAGCTTTTAATTTTTCTTCATACAATTGTTTAAGTTTTTCCAATTCTTTTTCTAATTCTTGAATTCTCGTATTTTTTTCTTCTTTAATTTGTTGTACTTCTATTTGAGCTTGTCTTTTAATTTTTTCTACTTCTTTTTTCCTATCTATCTCTTCATTTTCTTTATTAATTCTTACCATTGCTGTTAAGCTATCTTCTAGTTTTGCCGATTCTTTTTCTAACATTAAATATAATTGATCTCCTATTTTTTTTAAATCTTCTTCCTAAACTTGAGTGTATAATTTTTATTTCTTGTCCTTTTTGACTCATATATTTTTCTTCTTCTAGGGCGTATTCTTCTTTATTCATGGTAATCCGTGTTGTAATTTATATTCTAGGCTTTGTAGTTGTCTTTCTAAATGAAATATTTGTTTTCTTTGTGCTTTAATTGATATTATACATACTCCTAAAACAATGTTATAGTTTAATCTTTCTTTTCTAAATTTGATTTCGTTTATTACTTCATTTATTTTATCAAGTAGATGTTGTCTGTATACCTCATTATTATTGATATTGTCTTTCATGTTTTCTTTTTTAGACATTTTATATAATTATATTCTGTTTTTGAAATTAGATCTATTAAGTATTCAAGTCTAATATTATTTGTTTTATTTACACTTAATTGCTTATATTCGGAATATAGTATTTTTAAGTGTTTTTTCAATTTTCTGATCTTTTTGTGAATATGTTCTTTCTTTGGTTTATGTAATTTTTTGTTATCCATTATTTGTTATTGAGGTCTTGTGTAAACATTTTATTATAATATTCATTTTTTAGTGGCTCTAACCTTTGTATTTCTTTTATATTTTCTAGTGCATATTCTAAATGTTCTAGATTTCTTTCTCTCACGTAATTACTTATATTAGTTTCTAACAAAATTACTAATAGTCTTATATTTTCCATAGTTTTTAACCAATATTCCATATATTCATAGTTTATCATTATTTAGTCAGAATATATATCTAGTTCATATAGATCTATAATATCTGCTATAGTCATTTCTGTCCAGTCTTGTTCTATTAAGTCCATTATTGAGTTTAATTCCATTATTTCTTCTATGATTAGTATGTCATAAATTTTTCTTCTATTATCGAAATCAAGGGTTCTGAGTATATATATGATAAGTATTTTATAGTCATGATTTCCATCTAGTAGGTACGAATTCATTTTTGAATATTTTCTAAACATAATATTCCCTCTAATCTCTTTAGGTATTATTAGAAATTATCCGGTTATTATAACGTTATTTTGAATAATCTTTTTTGGTCACTACTATGCGTTTTCAGCTTCGATCGGTTACCCTAACAGCGCCTCAACTTCGTGTACTCCCCTAAAATGGCTCTCCTGGCCTCACCGGTTTCCACCTTAGGATGGCATAGTCTGGGCTTACTTACTCTCAGCTTACTGGCCTCGTACATAGCAAACTTACTCAAGATTTATTCATTATAACGGTATAATAAAATGATATATCAAATAATACTCAAGAGATTGTAAGGAATATAAAAGTTTAGCTATTCTTATTCATGAAATTGTATACCTCATTCTGTAGATCTGGACCATTGCTAATTTTCTCCATTGCTTAATATTTTCTGGGGTAGTTTATTTTATTTTATGTACTGGCTCTGATACCAAAAGAGGAAATTGCGGAATAAAGAGAAGAGAGAGATATGCTAATTTCGGATTGAGGAGAATGTCCTCTCCGAGTCTTTATTTATAGACAAAAATTTATAACGTGTTACTATTCATGAACAGTACCGAGGGCTCATGAACAGTAACCGACACTTACTACTATTTGTCACTATTAATGAACAGTATCAATATTCATAAATAGTAACCGACACTTACTACTATTTGTCACTATTCATGTACAGTATCACTATTCATAAACAGTAACCGACACTTACTTTTACAACTTTTTTTCTTTCTAGAAATACTAACCTATTTATACAACAAAAGGTGCAAAATAAGAAAATAATTTACAAGTCCCTACTTATTTACATTCTGATAACTTTTCCTTGAGATTTTTGCGCTAAACCACTCTCTTAAACTTAGAGCAAGGATTCATAGAAGAAAAACATCTAGGGTTTGAAGCAAAAACTTAAGAATGCTTCCAAGTTGTTTCAAGATTCAAAACTTGTAGGTATGTAAGGCTAACCAAAACATGAATTATGTTCTTCCATGTGCTCCACAAGAAGAATTTATGGAGTTGTAAGTGAATTGAGTCTTTCATTGATGTTTTTTGAAAGTTTTTCTTAATTTTAATGTATCCCTACATAATTTTGCGTAGATCGTAGTTTTTATGGATTAAATGCTTGAATGAAATGATTTTTCCTTACTACATGAACCCTATCATGTATTCTTATTATTTTTATATATTTTAATTAAATGAGCATGTATGGGTATAATTTGACCCTAAAAAGTCTATGGAGTCCCAAAATGCTTTAAGTCTATTATTATTTTCTTGAATTCTATGCGTTAGAATGATGCATGATAGAGTCTCCATGAGTCAAGAGCTAAACCTTAAAAGAATGTAACCAAAGAGTTGATAGTTGATGTGACGAATTGAGTTGACAACTGTCCAATGAGACTAGAAGATAGAGTTAACCAGAAGGTTGATGTCTTATGAGCATATTGAGTCTTGGGAAGAGTATTGATCACCGAATTGAGTAAGAGTAAGTCCAACTCGAACTCAATAACTATGTACTCGGAGTAGCAGAGGATTAAACCATAAAATCGGATGTTTCCTATTGTCTTAAAATGAGAACTTGATGTTATTGATTTTGCATCCACTGATGGGATGTCCTATACGCTGGCAAAGTATTGGATGGATATGACAACGGTATCACTTCGTTGTATTATCACCGGCTCATAGGCGATGGTTGTCGGTTAGTGAAACTCCCAAATAGACCTTGATAGTACTCTGAGTGGATTTAACTAGATGGTATATAAGTGGTCATCGTCTAAATTGTATTTCACTTTAGACTCTTGACATGATGGTTAAGTTTTCTACTTCTTGAGTTAAGCTATTTGCGTTGATGTTATTCTTCCTTTACATGTTTCTTTCTACTATTTTACATACTCGTACATTTCACGTACTGACGTCCATTTGGGTCTCCATCTTTTCATGATGCAAAGACATGTACTAGCGATCATCCATAGGCTCCCCATTGAGGACTTATTTGCATTCAGCTAATTGGTGAATCCTCCCCTACTTTCAGAGGATATCATATTTTTCCTTCTAACTTTGAGTTTTAGCCTTTTTATTTTATTTTGATGTAGCCATGGGTGTGTCATTAGCACCACTTAGTCAGATGTTTAGAGGCTTCGTAGACTAAAGTGTTAAGTTATGATTGGATTATGTTTTGACTAATTTCTTTTATACTAGTCTTAGTTTATGGATGGTACGTTTGGCCTTTATTTATCACTTTTCATTTCTTTTCTTTGCGTATTCTTATACATTGATGTCCTCCGCTATTAGAATGTAACTTAACGAATGGGATGAGGCCGAGTGTTTCGCTTAGGGGCTAAAAATGGTCTGTAAGTGCCGATCACGACAAGGGTACACTCCCAGAGGATGACAAACAACTCAATTGGTGATAGGCAACACCTCTAAGAGGGTTTAAAGGATCCTGAGGTACGAGGTTCGATACCCTGTAGTGTTGCAGCGTGAAGAGGGATAAAGGTGCGAACCGACTGGTCTAGGTAAATATAATACTTGAGTGTGTGCACCCTCGAGGAGGGGTTATCACACTGACATTTATGAATTATTACAAAACTGAATTATCCAAAATTCTAAACCCAAGCTTAAAATAATATGGTAAAAGAAAAATACTATGAAAAATTAAAGAATAAATTACATTACAACAAATAGTTCATATTAAAGAATAAATTACATTACAACAAATAGTTCATCTATAAAATATTTTTGAAAAGAGAAATCTATAAAATCTCTCCTAAACTTGGCAGCCAAAATAGATGGGCTTTTAAATACCCCCCCACCCCACTTAATAACTCACAAGTTAATTTAATCTCACCCTAACATTATAATACTAGTCTTATAGTGGAGAGTGCATTGCACACACACCTTGTTAATGCCGTGTCAACACCACTTTAGCGCCACATCAACACCATGTCAAAGCACGTAAAAAAATATATTTTGTTTATTAAAGATCTTTTTCCACATCAATTTTAAAACATCAAACAATGAATCATACAAAATTCAAGAAAGTTGCATCAAATTGTTATTTTTGATATAGGCATAAACCTTCTTGATGAATGGAGAGGAGTTTGAGAGAATGACTAAAGATGCCATTTTTAAAATGAATTAGCTTCAATTTTTGGTTACCATTTTTAAAAAGAATTAACCTTGATTTTACTTTGAACTGTCACTATTGAAGAAAATTAAGTTCAATTTGGAGACAATAATAAGAAAGTTCGATGATTTCTATGAAATATTTTACTATCTTCAATTTATATAAGAAAAAGAGAGAGGGTGGGGGGGGGGGGGAGGAGGGGGGCGAGGACAAAGGTACAGAAGGGGGTAGGAGGAGGGGTGGTGGGAGAAGGAGAAACCGCATTTGGGTGGAGGCTTTAAAGTAGGGAAAAAAACATGTGGGTCTATTGCGGGTGGGGGGCGAAGAAGGAGAAGTGGATTGGGGTAATTTGAAGAAGGAAAAAGGGTGTGGAGCACTTTGAAGTTGGAGGAAGAGTTGGAAGTTGGGTGGGTTTTTTATTTTTTAATTTTTTTGTATAATATATATATATAATCAGCTTTTTTTAAAAAAAATAAAAAAAAACGTGCCTTTTTTTTTGCTATGTAAGATTTTTGGGTGTAATTAAATTAACTGATGAGTTGTGAAGGAGATATTTAAATGCCTGTATAGTAAAGTGTTAAAGTAAGTTTCATTGCCAAGTTTAGAAGAGATTTTATGTATTTACTCTTTTAAAAATGGTATACACATAATGTCATTGATTTAGTACGATGTAACTTTTATTTTTAAAGTCAAAATCAAATTAAATATGATTGAAATTTTTTTTTAATACCAAACCACCAATCGCAATTATTTTCAAATGGAACCTAACCAAAGTTCAACGATGTCATTGTCGTAGAAATATTAACAAGAAAATCACTAATAAGTAAAAATGGTGTGTTTTATAGTTTACATGTCTAAAGAACTTAACGAACAGTTTATCATAAATATAACATTCATAAAGTTCGTTACAAACAATACATAAATAGCGCATATAATACACAGGTTTCATAAGACAAGGTGTCACTATAAAGAAAGAAAAGCAGGCTAAACATCCCGTAGTGCAAAAATGATAGAACTATTTAATAATGCAATGGCTCAGGGGAAATCATTGCATCAACTAGGCTCGGGGCGGAGGGAATGCAGATATGAATGAATGGGAAGTTGGGAAGAACTGGTCGAATGCTGCAAGAAATTCATGCTACCCCTAAACAATACAATCTTGAACAGCTTTTAACGAGCTCTTCCCTACTTCACTTGGAAGTATATCATATAATAAGATGTTAGGTCTTTCAAAAACAGAAAACAACAGTAGTAATCCTCTTGGATGAGTTGAAAATACCAAGTGGTAAGGCAACTAAACTACTAGGAACCGGCTTGCTTATCAGGTCCAAATGCAAAAATAGGCTGTGCAGCAGGCATATCTCAGTCATATCCCCAAGTTTCTTTCTAGGCTAATATATATGCTTATAACATTGTTCTCGATGCCCTTACCAAGTCTACTCTCCAGTGGCTCAGCAATATATAATCGAGATAAGAGAGTAGGGACAAAAAGCAATTTTCTCAGCTTCCACAGGTCAAAATTTTAACTGATTGCTTCACCATGGTGACTTTATTTCTCTGGTTCGGTATTTCAGCAATACATTACGTATCCAGTTATGTTTCACAGAATGAAACAACTAGAACAGCCACCTACATATTGCACACACAAGAAAAAGTACCTCAACGTCAATAAATTTTGATGAACGAGTTCTTAGTGTCAATAAAATCCCATTTTTACTGAAACAAGCGGAGAACTGACAAAAGGTAAATTCGTGAAGTGAAAAGAGTTATAAAAGTAACTCCAGTTCCACCACCCCAGACTAAAACTCTCAAAGATCCTTCATTATATTGTTGGTAAAATTCAACAGTAGCTAATATCGTGTGTTCACCAGGCTCTTCAACCTTTTTGATAGCAAAAACGTAACTCTTGATTTCCCAAAGGCCCGTCACATTTTGAGGAAACTCCCTAGGATTCAAAGACAAAGTTGTTGTTTCCATTATGGGAAGAGTATTGAACTGAAGAGGTCATACAATGTGCTTTAGTTGGTGAGAGGATCTGCAAGTTGGTTAGCAGCGTGGATGTGCTTTAGTTGAACAAAGCCATTGCGGACCTGGTTTCAAACGAAGTGAAGATCAACCTCAAGGTGCTTCATTTTGGTATGATGTACTGGATTCTCGGCAATGCACGTAACCCCAAGATTATCACAGAGTATCACTGGAGCAGCAGGGAGTGAAACATCAAGATCTTTGAGCAAGTGAGTAACCGAATTCATTTCGGACACGGCAGAGGCAACTACACGATATCCAGCTTCATTTGAGGATCGGGAGACAGTTGGCTGCTTACGAGAACTCCAGGAAATGGGTGTTATGCCTAATTAACAATGTAACCCAAGGTTGAGCGGTGATCATTGATGTCACCTGCCCAATTAGCATCAGCATAGGCACTGAGAGTAGTCAATTTCTGTGGAGAAATATGAATACCACACTCGATCATTTCTTTAAGGTACCATAGAATACATTTAACAGCCTTCCAATGAAGCACAGAAGGAGAGGTGTTTGAACAGAGTGAGCTTGTCGACCGAGTATGTAATGTCAGGTCGGGTAAATGAAAGGTACTGAAACTTACCAAGCACAACTTCGATATTCTTTGCCATCAATTTTAGGTTCGCCATCATCAACTAGTAGGGTCTCGGACATGCTCGTAGGTGACTGAATACCTTTGAAGTCTTGCATTTGAGTGTCATGTAAACTCTCCTGTATATACTTGGAATGACTGAGAAACAACTCATCAGTATCCTTGTATACTTCAACACCCAAGAAACCAAGGTACTTAAGAGAAACTTTTTTTGGAAAGAGAGGTAACAACCTGGTGAACAAGTGATCCATCACTGCTTGTTATTATGAGGTCGTCAACATAAATCAGTATATACATAGTGACCCCCATATTGTGTAGAACAAAGAGAGAATTATCACTCTCAGACATCTTGAACCCCATTCGAATCAAAGGGTGAGTCAGTACATCATACCAGACCTTAGGAGCTTGCTGGAGTCCATAAATTGCCTTTTTGAGATGGCAGACATAGGTGGGATGATTTGCATCTTCATGTCTAGGAGGTTGGAGCATATATATGTCTTCTTGAATTTTCCCTTGAAGGAAGGTATTATTGACATCTATTTGATGTAACGGCCAGTTCATCTGGACAGCAAGTGTGAGTACCGTTCGGATTGTGGTTGGCTTGACCACCGGACTGAAGGTTTTGTGAAAATCAACTCCAGACTTTTGAGTGAAACCTTTGGGAACTAAACATGCTTTGTACCTGTCGATGGAACCATCAGCCTTAGTTTTAATTCGAAACAACCACTTACAGGGGACAATATTCCGAGGAAGGTCTGGTGGAACCAATTCCTAGGTCTAGTTCTTCATTAATGCATCATATTTAGCCTTCATGGCGTCACTCCAGCAGGGATGTTTTTGTGCTTGCTTGTGGGTTACAGGGATAAAAGGTGCATGCTGATTCATTTGCGCAGTGTAGTCAATGTTTTTTCGTCGCTTGAAGATGTTGTTTTGCGACCTTGTGACCTCATTATGATGTTCTTTAGGTGGAATTTTCAAAACAGGTTCATATGGGGGTGGTAAACTGAGAGATGGGGGTGGTAGTACGTAGGAGGAGGGCGGGCGACGTCAATAGATGTGAGTAATTGGTGGGAGGCGATTAATTGAGACAGGATGAGCAAAGGGTGCAGGGGGTTGACTCTGGGAAATAAATGGGGCGTAGGATGAGTAGTAGGGGTATTACCTGGTTCATGAACTTTGGAGTGATCTGCCTTCGGGTTGTCCTCTTGTGCGGTAGGAATTGAGCTTGAATCTTTGCGTCTATGTTGCATAGTGGAGGGCGGGCAACTTGGTGCTATCATTATCAAGTGTATTTTCACGATGAAAGTGAGTCTTAGGAGTAATTGGAGAAGAAACATGTTCCCACGTTAGAGAAGAAAATGTTTATTTCAAGTGAGAAAATATACTGTCAAATGGAAAAACATCTTCAAAACATTTTACATCTCAAGAGAGAAAAAGTTTGGAACTAGCAGGGTCAAAACACTGATGGCAATGATGAGTAATGGAGAAGCGTAGATAGACACAAGGTTTGGAGTAAGGTTCTAATTTATGTTTGATATGGGCAAAGCCGTGGGTAGCACAAGCAACCAAATGTATGAAGAGATGCGTAAGCTGGTTTGTCATTAGCAAGGACTTCAAACGGTGACTTGTTATTAAGGATGCTAGTGGGTAGACGGTTTACGAGATAAGTGGCAGGATGACAGACAAAAGACCAAAAATCAGATGGTAATGCAGCTTGATTAAGTAGTGTTTTGGCTGTCTGAACTAGGTGACGATGGCCTCGTTCAACCATGGGAACTCTTTGAGGTGTGTATGGTGGAGAAACAAGGTGTTGGATGCCATTTAAATGAAGTTACGGGTCTAGTATTTGACATTCGCTTTCACCCTCAGTATAAAGGGTGAGTATTTTTTTATTAAAATATTTTTCAAGTGCCGGATGTAAGTTGAAAAAAAGTGTTTAACTTCAGTTTTATTTTTTAATGTCGATAACCAGATGTACCTGCTATACAGAACAACAAACATACAATAATAACTTTTTTATCAATTGAGAGCACAGGGGAAGGTCCCCACAGATCACTATAAATTGTTTTTAATTGAACTTTGCTGGACAATGTGTATGAAGAAAATTGAAATTTGTGGGCTTTATTACAGTAACAGGAATTACAATAAGTGAATTTTTTTTTCAAAGAATAAGAAAGATTGAAATTATTTAGAATGCAAAATAAAACTCGAGAATGGGGGTGACCCAATCCTCGATGCTACAGATGTAAGGAAGGGCAGGTAACAACAACATTATCAGTTGGACGAGATAGGGACAGCCACTCAGAGAGTCCTGCTTTATTCGGGCCGCACAGAAGAGGAGTTCCCATAGTCAGATCCTTCACAAGAAAATTAAAAGAAAAAAACTCTATTGAGGTTAGGGTCCTGAGAAAATTGAGAAACTAAAAGAAGCTTATGTTTGATAGTAGGAACACATAAAATAGTAGAGAGGTTGAAGGTATTATTTGATGCAATAAATGAGTAGTACCAGTTTGAATAATTGGAATCACTTTACCATTACCCATCGTCACGTCCTCGAGTCCTTTGAAGTCTTGAACATGGTGTTGAGAGTTGGTATCCGAGGCAATGTGGTGAGATGCACCTGAGTCGACAATCCAGTGATCATGCGTCAGTGTGTTGGTAACAAAGCTAGCCTTAGCTTCAAAGTGGTTATGTGACCAAGACAGACAAACATTTGCTGTATACCCAAATTTATCACAGAGCTGACAGTGAACTCGTGAAGGTTGTTGTTGGGAGGTTTGCCATTGAGAACTATTGTTCGAATCTTGGAGAGTGGTGTTTTGAGTGGGCTGTCTGGTTGAGGGACGCCAGTTGTTGTTGTTCTGTGGACGATGATTACTGCGTGGAGCTGATCGGGAATATATGACTCATTGAGCAACTGCAGCAATCACCTGAGAAGTCATCTTTTTGAGATCCTCATGTTTGAGAAACTTTTCATGATCAAGAAGTTTGTTAAAAAGTTAAGCGTAGCTTCTTGGAGAGTCGCATGCCCATATTGCTGCTGAAATCCCACGGAACTCAGGACCAAGACAGCTCAATATTTTCACCACAAGTTCTTCGTTATTAATTGGTGAAGCAGCTGTGGTGAGTTCATCAGATAGAGAGCGAATCTCACACAAATAATCAACAATTGATTTGTTGTCTTTGCTGACTCGACTGAGTTGGTGATGCAGGCTGAAGATGCGGATTTGAGATTTGTTCGCAAAGGAAGTGTGAAGTTGATCTTAGGTAGCTTTGGAGTTGGGTACAAAAGCGACAATGGATGTTATTGTGGCATCAAAAGAGGGCATAAGAGCATTTTGTATTAGTTTATGGCATGAGAGCATTTTGTATTAGTTTATCTTATCAAAATCAATCCTTATACTTAGGGATGGGAGTTTCAATTCCATTGATGCTGATTGTCTTCAGAGGGGACAGCATGGTGCCGTCAAGTCATGGACATGAAGTAGCATGGCAATCTGACCCATCCAAACTGTGAAGTTGTGGCTTCCAGATAGTTTAATGGGAAGTTGACATGCTGGGTTGAATTGAATTAAGTGTTTAACGATAGGGGAGGCATCAACATTTGCAATAGAGGTGTGTCATGCCCCAAGTTCACACCCTGGGTGTGGCCCGCACCCAGAACCATTTCTGGTCCCGAGTGAACAACTTGGCCTAGCTACTTTAATTTGTGGAAGACTTAAATAATAAAGGAAAGGCTTAAATATAATAAGCTAAAGTTACTGCAATATCTGAATAAACTAAATAGTAGAAATGTCTCAATAACAACTGAAATAAGATCTGAAACTCCTGATATACAGTGTATGGAACCTCTAACTAGAACAATATGAACAATTGCTGAAAATAACTGCAAAAAGGAAACATATACAAAGACTCCAAAGCCTAAGACTGGTAAGAGGCCTCACCAATGGCTGGATGAATAGTTGGTCCTCAATGGAGCGTCTGCTGAGGAACTTTGTCACCTGCATCTGCATCATACAGTGATGTAGGTCCAAAAAAAGTTAGTACATGAAATGTACGGTATGTATAATAGCCAAAATTGGGAACTCAAGATAAGGCACTATGCTCAAAGTAATTAAAACATGTCTCAAAATAGGATAACATAAGTAATAGTTAAAGTGCATACTGAGTGTAAAAACATATGCTGAAACTTTGTATATAAAAACTAGTTTACTTTATCTTGGGGAGTTTCTCTAATCGACAACCACCACCATGAGCTTCATGATGATACAACGTCTTTCCCACGCTGCCAGAGCCGTCCAACACTTTTCAAGGGTAAAAAACGAAAATTAGGAGAGTGGATCCATCCCAAAACTGGGTCATCTCAGTGGCAAGTGAGGAGTTGTACCCTTGGTACACTCCTATCCTACACCGGTTACGTAGTTTATGAGTTCAAGTTATTATTACTCTCACTCATATCGGTGCTCAATACTAATCCTAAAATAACTTCTATAATGCTCATAACTTTAAGAGTAAAAGTTCCCAAAATGTCTCTTTAGCCTTTTGGGACTTAGCTGAACTTTTGCTTTTCTTAAACTTTTCTCAACTTGTCTCTTTTCTTTGTCTGAAAGTTGTATCAATGCAAGGTTTCTCAAATCATAACTTTATTACTCAGCTATCTTGTAAATATAGAAGATGTAAGTACTCCTTAAACTTAACTCAAAACTGTGAATATAATAGCTTTCATAAAATATATATAGGGTTCTCATACTTACAATAATAGTTGTAAATCTTGTCTCAATAGCTTAATTTAGTACTAAAATCAGTAAAGGTCATGATTTTTTTTATCAAGAAAAATGCATGAACAAGTATTTTGATGAAATCAACTGGTGATGGAGAAAAGTTGATCTCAACTCATGAGCTTGATTTTTGGTACAGAGTAGTCCGTAAAATCTGGAGCCAAAAATGTGAAGTTTCAGCACTTTTTCCATAAGTTAACAGACGGGTTGTACTTTGATTTACGGCCCGTAAAGAGGTTTTGTGCACTCTGCATCAATCAAACCAATCAAATCGTAGGGACTTTTAACCCTATTATCAATCAATCTCACAGGGGCTTTAACACAACCATCAAGGAACATTTCAATCAACGACTCAAGATTTAGAACAATAGTAAGGGAACAATTGAATAGACAAATCAATGGAGTTCATTTATAGAGACTCACAGGACTATCAAGTCCTATCAACTCATCATCATTCTCTCATCACAATTATAATTGACATCATCTGATCATGGCTCTAGACTCAATTCTTAAGTTCATTCATGTATGCTTTCAACATAATCTTGTAGGTTTATGCAATTTCTCATGAAAATATTCAATTCAAGAAAGTAAGTTTATGATGATCATCAACATACGGAAGTATATGAAAATAAACATAATTTATAAGAAGATATTCAAGAATCAATTTAAGAATATGCATAGTGTCTCATGAACACTCAACTCCTCTATGACCATCTATAGGGCACATGAGAGGACAATCTCATGCTTCTAGTCTAGCCTTACATACCTGGGATGAAACTATCAACAATCACCTTGAAGAATTCCTCTTGAATTCCCCAAACTCAAGCTCTTCTCCTCCTTCCTCAAGCCCTAGTCTTGTTAGATTATTTTGAAAAGGACTTGGGTGGGGTGGGGGGGGGGGGGTTAGACCCTTTAAACGTCGAAATGACCTAATTAGATCGTGTATAGAGTTTAGCAGGGGTTAAGAATTGACCGGAATGCCCCTCACAAAATTTAGAAATTTTTCAGCTTCAGGAGCCTAGTCCGCGACGCGGACCTATCGCGCGCAGTATATTTTCTCCAAAAAGTTTCTGAACGGGTTTTCGCAATCCCGTCAAAAAATTTTGGAAAAACATAAGTGTGACTCCGCTATAGAGGTGCAACGCGCCTCCATCACGCACCCTTACTATTTTTCATTTTCGGGTCAAAAAATTATCTTTTGATTCGGTCGGTCTAAAAATCGACCGAGACCATTTTCCCACTTAATATTTCGTGCTGATCACAAATCCGGCCTTAGATTTTCCTTACGATAATTGGAAGATACATTACGCACATACCTCTTCTCAAGGGGTATTTTGGTAATTTTATCGGGCGTTAGATCATCTCCCCCTTGGGATCATTCGTTCTCGAATGATGAGTAAAGCTGGATATCAAGGCACAAATAGACTCAAGACTCATCTCCACATTTAACTCAACTAATCAAACTCTCGACTTCTCAGAAATCTCAACCAACACTACTCGAACGCAAGAATAGACAATCAACTCAAGAACAGATCAATCAATTTAGTCAAGGGTAAGAAATTTACCTTTGACGTTCTCATTTATTTGGCATGAATAGGTGTGGATATTTGTCCTTCATCTCTTCCTCAGCTTCCCATGTGGCTTCCTCAACGAATTTATTTCTCCATAGGACTTTGACTGAGGCTATCTCTTTGTTTCTCAACTTACGAATCTGACGATCAAGGATTCAGATCGAAACCTCTTCATAGGACAAGCTATCCTTCATTCTAATGCTATCAATAGGGATAATCAAGGTAGGATATCCTAAGCACTTCTTCAACATCGACACATGGAATACCAGGTGAATTCCATCTAACTCGGGAGGAAATTCTAACTCATAAGCAACCTTCCCGATCCTCTTCATAATCTGAAATAGTCCCATATAGTGTGGACAACTTTCCCTTCTTCCCAAATCTTATGACACCCTTCATAGGTGACACTTTCAAGTACACTCAATCATTTACCTCAAACTCTAAGTCTCTTCTCCTCACGTCGGTATTAGATTTCTGGCGACTCTGGGCAGTCTTCAATCTCTCTCTAATGAACTTAACCTTCTCCATCGATTGGTGGACAAGATCATGCCTAATCAATGTCGTTTCTCCAGCCTCAAATCACCCAATTGGTGATCTACATTTCCTTCCATACAAGGATTCACATGGAGCCATTTGAATGCTTGCATGATAACTGTTGTTATATGCAAATTCAATCAATGGTAGGTGATCATCCTAATTTCCTTTGAAATCAAGAACACAGGCTCTTAACAAATCCTCTAATGTCTGAATTGTGCGCATTACCTGACCATCTGTCTGTGGATGAAAGATTGTACTCAGGTTCACTTTAGTATCCAATCCTTTCTGGAATGATCTCCAAAATTGGGAGGTGAATTGAGCTCCTCTACCAGAGATGATGGACAAGAGAACTCCATGCAACCTCACAATCTCCTGGATGTACAACTTGGCATACTCCTCCATAGTGTTGGTTGTCTTAACGACTAATAAGTGAGCCGATTTAGTCATCCTATCTACAATCACCCATATTGAATCGTGTTTCATTCGAGACCTTGCTAGACCAATAATAAAGTCTATGTTAATTATCTCCCACTTCCATTCAGGAATCTCAATGTTATGAGCTAATCCACATGGCATTTGATGCTCAACTTTCACTTGCTGGGAATTTGGGCACTTTGAAACGAACTTAGCAAGATCCATCTTCATTCCAATCCACCAATAGACTTCTCTCAAGTGGTGGTACATCTTGGTGAAGCCAGGATGGATGGAATATCTAGTGATATGGGCTTCAACCATGATCCTATCTCGAATGCCATCCACCTCCGGAACACATAATCTACTCTAATATGTCAACACTCTATCTCCCCCTTTGGAGAAAACCATCACTTTCTGTTTGTGGACAACCTCCTTCAATTGGAGTATGACAGGATCTTGGTTTGCTTTTCTTTCACCTCAGGCACTAAGGATGAAGCAGACCCATTCTGAACATTAACTTCTCCCACATTATTCTCCTTAAGTTGAACTCCCAATAGAGCCAATTGATGCATTTCTTTGGCTAATTCCTTCTTTCCTTCCTTGATATGGGTTGTGCTACGCATTGACAACCTGCTAAGAGCATCAGCAACTATGTTAGCTTCACCTGGGTGATAGAGAATGTTCATGTCATAATCCTTGAGAAACTCTAACCATCTCCTCTATCGCAAGTTGAGCTCTTTCTGACTGAAGACATAGTGCAAACTCTTGTGGTAAGTGAACATATCCACATGCACTCCATATAAGTAGTGGCACAAGATTTTAAGTGAAAACACCACTGCTGCCAGTTCGAGATCATGGGTTGGATAGTTCCTCTCATGAACCTTGAGTTGCTTGGAAGCATAGCCTATCACTTTCCCTCTCTGCATCAGCACACATCCCAATCCTACCCTCAAAGCATCACAATAGATTACCAAGTCCTCTTGCACAGTCATAGAGTCCTGTTTCAGATTCAAGAACTCTCTTACCTTAGCCTCTCTTCGTTCTCTTGGGAAGAAGCATTCCAAGAAAGGTTCCTCGAACATTGCCCAAGTCAACAATGGAGCATCATCTCCTCTACCTTTCTTCAATTGGTCTCAACATAGTCTTACCATACCTTTGAGTTGGTAAGCAGCCAGTTCAACTCTGTCCACATCAGCCACATGCATCACCTGGAACACCTTCTGAAGCTCCTCCACATAGTTCTCAGGATCCCGCAATGGATGCACACCTTGTGAACTCAGACGGATTCATTCTAAAAAATTCTTGGACTCTAGACGTTTCATGGGAATCCTTTCTACTCGTTCCTTATATTGCAGCAGGTGCTGTGACAGCCTGGCCTAGAGTTTGAATAGCCTGGCATAGCTCAGCATTAAAGACCTCATCTTGCGGGAACTACTCAACTGGGAAGGGTTGGTCCACAAACTCCTCATGTCCTTGACGCTCAGGTGGGTTAACATTTTTCCTTGCGGGACGTCCCCTACCTCTGACAACTCTTCTGGGAGGCATGATCACAACTCTGCAATGCGTAAGATACGAATTAGAGAAAAACCTTTCGTAGAGTATAACTCTATCGCATGATTTAGAACATGAAAGAAGTGAAACAATTCCTAAATGTCCTATAGCCTCCAAATTATGGATGTGGAACTCTTCACACCAATAATAAGGACTCTACTAGAAATGACTTCATAGACTCCCTAAGACACTTGAACTTTGTGCTCTGATACCAAGTTTGTCATTCCCTGGGAGGGTACCCTAGACGTGGCCGGCATCCAGAGACTATTGCTAGTCTCCAAGCGAACCACTTGGCCTTATCACATCCATTCAATCAGACAACTTTACAGATCAGTCGAAGTAGAAGCAAGTAAATGGGCTCATCTCATCTAATGCCTCAAATAATATATATATAATAATGGAAGGCTAATAGAAAGAACTAGTTCACAATCTCAACATAAACGTTCAGTTATCATCTATGAAGCCTCTATCACTAATCAAGTGGTGCCAATGAAAGGCCCATGGCTACCGAAATCAAAATATAAGACTATTCTAGCCTAACTCAAAAACATGATGAAATAAATAATAGTGGATCCTCCGGAGTAGGGGAGACTCACCAATAAGCTGAACATCCTGGATCTTCAATGGTGTACATGTTGACGATCCCTAATCCATGTATTTGCATCATAAAATGATGCAATGCCGAGTGGCGTCAGTACATGGAATGTACGGTATGTAAAATAGCTAAATGAAACAGAAACAGGTAGAGTAATATGGAACCATCGTCGACTCAAAACAATCATCAAATCAAAACGTCAAATGTTTATCTAAAGAAAGGATAAAGAGTAGACAAGTGACCCGTCCACCAATCAACCTCATCCATCAAGTTAGACTCATCTCAAAGGGACTCATCTCATCACAGCTCATCTCATCTCGACTCAGAGTACTCAAGGTAAGAACTTTCTAGGAGTTTCTCTTATCTTACAATAATCACTTATGAGCTAGTGAATGTACAACAGTCAAGCTGATGTTGCCACAGCCATTCCAAACTTGCCAAGTAGAGAACGAATTGAATCCCAGAGGGAAACACAATCAACTAAGTCCTCTATTGCTTTCAGGGACTTCTAATCAAGAGGGAACCACAATATAGTGTGATGGTTCTAATCCTTACTTACGTTTGGTGACGTAGTTTGACGAGTGAAAGTCGAACTAACTCTTACTCTTTTGGTGCTCGATACTCCTCCCATGACTCAATCTTCATAAGACAATAAATCCAATCAAATCATGGGGACTTTTAACCCTATAATCAATCAATGTCATAGGAGCTTTAATACTTTTATCAATCAATGTCATAGGGAATTTAGCCCTCCTATCAAGGAACATTTCAATCAACGACTCAAGATTTAAAAAAATCGCAAGGGAACAATCGAATAGACAAATCAGTAGAGTTCATTTATGGAGACTCACAGGACTATCAAGTTCTATCAACTCATCATCATTCTCTCATCACAATCACAATCGACATCATCAGACCAAGGCTCTAGACTCAATTCTTAAGTTCATTCGTGTATGCTTTCAAAATAGTCATATAGGGTTATGCAATTTCCCATCAAAATATTCAATTCAAGAAAGTAAGTTTATGATGATCATCAACATAGAGAAGAATATGAAAATAGACATAATTTATAAGAAGATATTCAAGAATCAATTAAAGAACAAACATGGGTCTCATCAACACTCAACTCCTCTATGACCATCTATGGGGCACATGAGAGGACAATCTCATACTTCTAGCTTAGCCTTACATATCTAGGATAAAGCTATCAACAATTACCTTCAAGAATTTCTCTTGAATTCCTCAATCTCAAGCTCTTCTCCTCCTTCGTCAAACTTTAGTCTTGTTAGATTATTTTGAAAAGGACTTGGGGGGGGGGGGGAGGGGTAGACCCTTTGAATGTCAAAACGACCTAATTAGATCGCGTATAGAGTTTAGAGAGGTTGAAAATTGACCGGAATGCCCCTCACAAAATATAAAAAATTTTCTGCTTCGAGATAGCCCAGTCCGCGACGCGGACCGGTCGCGCATAGTGTATTTTCTCCAAAAAGTTTCTGAATGAGTTTTTCCAATCCCGTCGAAAAATTTTGGAAAAACATAAGTGTTACTCCGAAAAATTATCTTTTATTTAGTTGCTCTAAAATTTGACCGAGACCATTTTCCCACTCAATTTTTCATGCTGATCACAAATCCGGCCTTGGATTTGTCATATGGGCATTGGAAGATGTTTTATGCGCATACCTCTCCTCTAAAGGTATTTTGGTAATTTTACCGGCCGATACAACAAAAAGCACCCTTGCACCAGAAGGCATAAATAAACCAATAATCAACTAGACTAGACTTTGGAAGAACATGATTTTTATCTTCCTTAATCGTTTTTTTTCTATCTGGACGCTCCCTTTTCTACTTTTTCCTTTGTCTTCCTTCGTAGTTTACTGCTTTCCCTAAAAGCTTGAGAGATATTCCATTGTAGTTTGTTGAATATCAGTATCAATTCCTTACATTTTGCTTTTCAATATTTAACCTACGTAACACTATTTTACATCATATTTACATGAGAATAATTGAAACTTATAATAGTTTTCATATAATTTTAAAATATGGAGTTAATCTCATCCAATTTAGCTTCTAAGATTAGTCAAACTAACTCCTGATAAACAAAAAGCGCCACATAAGTTGGAATGGAGGAAACAGTATTTTCGTGAAATTTGTAAATTAGATTGTATGGAAGTACTCTGTAATTATTTTGCTGTTGCAGGAAATTACTAATGCATTGTCACGTACATCAATAGGATGAGACAAGAAAATAGAGGCCTAGTATGTGGATCTGGGTCATATTTGCTCCTCCTCTTATCTATTGCTCTCATTTTAGAGGTATGTGGATCGTATTTGCTCTTCATTTTCTATAGTCAGCAACAGGATTCAACAGTAATGAGGTACTCGAAAATGTATCTAATCGATGATCTCCTTCACAAGAAATTCTTGGAAGTTGAACAATTACCAAGATTGTTGTCATCCATCGATATGTTTATAAACCGAACTTCACAACTCTTTCTTGTAAGGGATAGTTATCCCCAGATATCTGTTTGAAAAAATACTTTCCAATACTTCTAAATATTGAAGTGTTGAGTGATTTTGTGGTGAGCCTAAGAACACCAAAGGATTGCACTACATCTTATTTCATTTGTGATGTATTTTAAGATCATCTATACATTTTCACTTGTTGGCTTTCTGTTGGAATAGGACTTTGAAGAGGATTTGCACCAGAATCTGACTGAGGATGCTATGAGGATGCGCTACAGTACAATGTCAGCAATCCAAATAATGTTCAACTATATTGACATAAATTTTCTTGAACTTCATGATAATTCAAAGTGGAAGTTCTTTTTCTGTTGAAGACCTGACTGAGAGCTTTCAAAATATGTCTTCTCAATATCAATATGAGCAAGATTTTGCAAATATTGGACAATCAAACAACACTGAACTTACTGACATGCACGGTGAGAATTCAAATAACTTCCAGTTGATACTCTAGTTCCACTGTCAACTTGCTTCATACCAAAATAATAAACTGACTAGCTCTTTAATTTTGTATTGTTATAGTAATATTATCCAAAAATATTATTGTGAAATTTTAATGGGCACAAGAAAGTATCAACACTTTTCAAGTTTCTTTTCAAGACGGTATAGGGATAATGCGACATATAGAGAATCCCTGATATAAAAAAATCCATAAAAGCACAAGATTCCTAATATGAAAAAATCTGTAATATGAATGTTGGGTATTCTAATTAGTTATTGTTCAATGGAGGAGAATGTTCAGTTGATGCAAAAAGGAGAACTAAGTTCAATTTAGTAACTACAAGTGAAATTATAATATCCAAAATAGAAAGCATTATCTTTCGTTAAAAAAAGAATTAAAATCTTTTCTTGATATGCTATAACTTTAATTTACTGTTGTAAAGGAGAAGAAAACAACATAAACTCATTGAGTCCTAGTCGAGATGACTTTATTATCAATGGTGATATCCACCTTGAAGAAACTACTACTCTGTCATGACCCGAGCCTAGGGCCAAGGAGTGACATAGAGAATGTGAACCCGTGAGTCCCCAAACAAGCCTCAAAGTATCCCAATTCACATCATCGGTTTAGAGCGATTTCAAATAGTAAATACATAGTTCTAAGAGATGGGAAAGTAGGACTCACGCTATGGGCATATCGAAGGGAAAGGGATTTACATAGATTCACATAGCACATAAAAACTAAGGGGCGGGTAAGTATGACTCAGTCTATGCGGGCAATACGGGGCTTAGGATCTTCCACACTTTCAAATCAAACATACATACATATCATAATTCCCATAATCAATCCATTATAGCCATATCCCATAGAACCGAAATCATAAGCTTCAAATAGAACACATACCATTTAGAATCTACAAGATGTCCAACAATGCCTCTAGTCATGAGATTGGACGGGACCTACGACATACCCCGAGCTCACCCTCAAATGTAAATATCCTAAACAAAAGCACCATGGATATAGGATAGATGGCCTGTCCTTGGAAGATAAGACTCACCACAACAAGCCAAAACTTGAGATCCGAACTAAACGTCATGTGGTGGATAGATGTACTCCTTGGTCCCCACATGGTGAGATCATGTAGGCAAAAGTATGCGGGCATGCAATGCATATGACTTATCAAACCTGCATTTCAATGTTAGATGACAAGGGCACATAATATTGAAGAATCATACATCCAAAGAAGTATAGTATAACGATATGCCATGAAATTTGTGATACATGTAATGCAATAATGCTCATGTATAGTGGGGCTGGACTATAACCGACAAATCAAACTCATGTGAGCTATTACATGAATTAGTTTGATAAAGACCTCCCATCGCTAGGAGAAGATTACTTGCCCAAGGTAATCTACATCACACCTTACGACCTCGTCTTTTCGATGGATGGTCACCTTCCTTACGACCACGTCTTTTTAGAAGGATTTTCATTATCATTTCATATCATATATATCAATAAATGAAATCATTCCTTATGACCTGGTCTTTTCGATAATGACTTCCATTCCTATGTTAGCACATAGTTTGAGAAAAGAGAGAGGGCTCTTGGGGATAACCCTGATGCCCCCAATCCATCGATGCGAAGTCAAACATCCCACGAGAATACTTATACATATACGTGCTTTCAAGATAATACGATATTCATTTCAAATCCGTTCAATGAACATGTAGGCTCAAAAGCCAAACCATAAATTATTATCATGATACTCATGCAAGGAATATCTCATGCTCATGCCAAAATGGTGCAAGCACGCAAAATTCTCAAAAAGCATTGACACTTATGTGATCACATTCTTGCCATAACCCCAATACCTTATCAAAATTATTTCATAGAACATAATTGGGCTTAACTCACTTCATAATTTCCATAAAATCCATTGTTCATGAATGCAATTACCATGAATGATGTGAGAATAGCATTGGTAAATGAGATTCAATCTAAAATCATCAATATAATATGAATTGAAGTAAATCCCTAATTAAGTCCACATTTAAATCATAATATAAATCACTCATGCATAAATCAAGCTTTAAATGGGACATGCATCTCATAACGTCATAACCTCAATCTAAATCATCATATTAGGGATTAAAGTAACTTAAAATGGTAGATAAAGTACAACCTATAAATAAATTGAATTTAATAAATCATATAATGAAAAATCCACATTTAAAGTAAGCTTACTTTCATGAAAATCGATTGAAAAGAGTTTGGGTTTTCTTTGTTGAAAGGGACCTAGAATCAATCTCACAAACCTTGATTAGGAAGATGAATTTAAGAAGAATTTAACTTGAAGTTGAAATCCTAATTGAATCCTAGCTTGAGTCTTGAGAGAAGAACTTAGAGAGGACTTTTAGGAATTAATTTTAGAGTAAGAGTGTTTCTAATGAGTATGAATTGAAATGAAGTAATATCAGCTGATTTAGATGCTTAGGATAGGTGAAAAAGTCATAAAATACTTTTAAAATAAATAATAATTACATAAACGCCATAAATAAAACAGATAAAAATTGAGTCATCATGGTTTCACTGGCACTGTCATGGCCCTTGAAGCACTTCATTAGCCGTGAATAGTGCGCATGAGATGACACTTAGACATATTTTTGCAATGCTCAACACTTAGAGTTTTCGACGCGAAGGAACGTCACATGGATGGCCACACAGCCTGTGTGGAGTTACACTGGTCGTGTAAGTGGCTGTCAACTTACACTTAGGAAAATTTTTGCATGAAAAAGTTACAAGACGGTGATTCCATACTTAGAGAAAATTCATGTTGGAAGCCATACGGTGGGCCACACGGCCCGTGAGGCTTCACACGGACCGTGAAGGTGGCCGTGTGACCTCTCTTAGTCTCAATTGTTGGTGTCCCAAACTCAAGGCTACCACACGGCCCTCCACACAGTCCGTGAAGTGCCACATGGACCGTGTAGTCTCCCTTGAGACAACCTTGGTCCAATTCTTGCCCCAAACGACATTTTCATGTCCGATGGAGTCGTACAAAGTCCGGGGCATTACATCATCTCCCCCTTGACAACATTCGTCCCTGAATGTTCAAGATCATGGCTTGAAAGGCTTGACTTAGAACATGAAACCTCCAAACATAAGATGCAATACATAACTCACCCCTTGAAAATCATGAAGTCATTAAAACCCATGCCAAAGCATATTAAAATCATTCAAAACATCATAAAAATCTTTTTTATGCACATGTATTCATGTCATATCATAAGACTCAAGAATGAAAAAGTTAGGACCACTTTAAAAGAGGAAGAACGTAATACCTTAGGCTTGAGTAGGTTGGAACACATGGCGGTATCGCTTCATCATGTCCAACTTCACCTCCCATGTGGCACTCTCCACATGTTGATGGGCCAGACCCTTTATTTGGGCTAGGATGTATCAATTTTAATTTTTTTTGACAAACTTTATGAAAGTTAGTTTATTTATTTGCATAATAAAATGAGCCTTGAGCTCAAAAATTTATTCTAAAAAAAAGAAGAATCAAAAAATAATTGTAAATGTGAACTCACCCTCTTTTGTAATTTTGAAGAAGAAAAATCCTTAAAGAGGAACAAATGTGCATGTATGTGTACAACAACAATAATAACATACCCCGTGGAAACCCACAAATGGGGTTTGGGGAAGGTAGAATGTATCCAGACCTTATCACCACCTCATAGAAGTAGAAAGGTTATTTCTTGGGAACCTTCGTCTCAAAACCCATAAGTAGAATAAGCTAGATATGACAAAAGGAAAGGAAAGGGAACAGAAAGAGCGATTATTAATGAAAAACACATGTCATTGTAAATTTTTGTGTGTGTGTGTCTATATATATATATATATAGGTATTAACCTCTAAATTGTAAAGTTGAATTACCAGTTCACCCTATAATAAATCAAATATTTAATTAATCAAATATTAAATAGTAGAACTTAACTTAATGAATCAACTAAAGTAAATAGTCATTGCGTTAAATTCTTTGTCTGCCTAGTACTTATTGTAAAATCATTAATTAGTATAGCCAATTTATTCTGTGAAAACTATTTCATTTATTAGTAGTATTTGCAAAAAGGTACAATTTGTGTCTACTTTATGTTATTTATTTTCAGTTTATATGTTTTTCAAGAAAAAATTGTACGTTTTTCTCTTCTTCTTCTTCTTCTTCTTTTTAATAAAAGTTAAATAAAGTTAAAAATTAATATAAAAATCTATGTTATGCTTAAACAAATTTACCTCTTTTTTTATCGGTAATGTACCAAAAACATAATATAAAACCAATTAACATCAAATTAAAATCGTATACTAAATGTAATAAGTCCTTTCGTTACCTTCCATTATAATACTTGAAGACCAAGAAGTTGTTAAATTGTAACATCTCACAACTTTTTTCATAATGCGAAATTTCTGTCGTAAGTATATAAGCTTGAACCTAGTTATGCGTTACTTGTACCTATATTTTAAGGCTTATTCCTATATGTGGAAAGTGTATTGGAAGTGGTTGTGGTTTACAGAGACCTCTTGTACTTAGCCGAGTTCAAATCTTCCTATCGATTAAGTTTTTCGTATTAGATTATCAAAGGGTTAACTTCAAATGATTGTTACTCTTAGAACAAAAAGAATTAGATGTCTCATAACCTATCAAATTAAAGGTCTCTTAATCCTATTACCAACTTCACCAAGATTGCCTTATTTGGAGTCCAGAGAAAAAAGTTGTCATCGTTTTAGTGAAGATTGCCAGAGTTGAGTTTTCTGGGGCAGTTTCTCTGACCCCTGAACTACAGGTCGTAAATGGGTTGAACACCTTAAAGTCCAGCTCATGAAAATGTGTTTCCAGTTGGTTTCTGAGTCCAGGTTATTACAGACCCAACTAAGGATCGTAGAAGCTTCTACTGTCCATAATTTAGGCTGGTAAAATGAGTTCCAGGACCCCAAATTCCACCCAAGATTCTACGGATGTATCCTACGGTCCTGAGAAGCTTCTACAAATAGTAGATGTGTAAGGACCCCGATTTTTTTGAGCAGCATTACCGGATCCCTTGGTACTGTACGAGGGAATTGCCAAGCATCGTTTCACAGAAGGCCCACACGGGCCGTGTGAAGCCACATGGACCGTGTAGCCTCCCGTGGAAGGACACTTGGTCTAGTTCACGGCAGGGGCAATTTGAGATGGAGGGGATTTTGGACCAAGTGAGGATACACAGCCACTCACACAGTCCGTGTGATGTGTCACAGGTCGTGTGGCTCTCCATGTAACTCGTTGCGTAAAACATTTTCTAAGTATGGAAGTACCGTCTCATAACTTTGTCGTGCAAAATTATTTCAAGTACTATCACACGGTCGATTTCACGGCCCGTGTGGAGTCACACAGATCGTGTAGCCCTCTGTTTGGTACCCCTTAGCTTCGAATAAATTCCCTTTTTGAAATTTCTAAGTGACGGTTCGCGGTCACTGGTCACGGTCCATGTGACGTCTCACGGACCGTGTAGTTGACCGTGTGGACCTGACGGTTCCAATCTTTGCCCATTTCATTAATAGCGTTTATGTAATTCTAGTTTATTTTAATTATAAATTATGACCTTTTACCTATCCTAAACTGTCACGACCCAAAAATGGACGCCATGGCACTTGCTCAATCCCACCAGAACAAGTAAGCCTAAACCCAACGAGGAACAAAAATAACGTGCGGAAGTAACTAAATAAGATGGATAACTAAAACTGAAAATCTCCACAAGCGTAAATACCACCCCAGGATTGGTTGTCAAATGTACAAGCCACTAACAATACAGAAAATCACAGATGTACAAGTCTAAAGTGTCTTTCTTCTCGAATAGAACAAAGAACTAAAGAAATAGGAACAAGATAGTCAGCCAGATGACAACAACTACCTCTCTAAATCTCCTGGGAAGCCTTGGATGATCAAGGAAAAACTACTACTCACTGTCCGGGCTCAAAACCTACACAAGTATAGAAGCAAGGGTGAGTACCAAAAACAATGTGGTACCCAATAAGACAACTAACAAAACAGAAAAAGTCCAATAGAATACACAAACTCCTTTCATCCCAACCGACCTCCACAACTACAATCTGCACGGACAATCAGCCTATCCCAACAACACATAATACATAATAGAGATAATTTTTTAGTATATCACAATTATCAAATCACAAGCCACAACTCACAAGTGATAACACAATCAATTGCACGAATAACATCATAGCACACAAGAATATGCAAGGATGAGATGCAATGCTTATGCAATAATCGCCGGCAATGACCTCAGCATCATAACATCCCTGAAGAATACCTCAACCACATAACATTAATGGTAAAGACCTCGGCATAATATTATCGCCGGCAAAGACCTCGGCATCACAATATGACTAGTAAAGATCTCACCATCATAATCTCGCTGGCAAAGACCTCGGCATCACATCTTGACCAGTAAAGACCTCGCCTCAATTTGTTTTTACCATCTCACTCATATCAATATCTAGAACCGATGCAAATATGTGTGACATAAAATAAATGAACACGAGATGAAGTCCACAACAAATCCACTCATAATTACCAACCACAACAATATATCTCAAAAATAGAATTCTCATCATTTAATCACATATTCAAATTCAAGTGTCACATCACCACACCAACTCACATTTACATCTAATCACCTCAATTTTTATAATATTAAAATATTTCAAAAATCACACATTGAAGAAAGGACAATTTGAGAATTCTATAAGAATTACATAGTTTTGAAAGTTCAGTTGCCTTAGTCAATTCATGATCAATCAAATAATTAAGCCTTTCCCCCTTTCGAATAGAATCCCTAGAACCACGATCTAGTCAAATAAATTATCACAATATGATTTCAAAATTCACAATATCCATATTACTATACGTGTAGCCTAGACCCAAAAACTAACCAATTCTATAGTCAATTTCAAAACTTTCAAGCCTAGGGTTAAGTTTCAATTCCTCCAAGATTAATAAAAAAATATATACCTATATATATATATATATATATATATATATATATATATAGATAGATAGATAGTTGAGCACGCATAAACACAGTAACAATTTGTCTAAAACAACAAAAACTAAAGCTCTGCTGAAGGGTTGAATTAAGGAGATGAATTAACATTATTCTAATATTTACTCCTTACGGATAAAGATGAATCAACATTATTCTAATATGAAATATTTTAAACAATCAAGACTTCTTAGTGATGAAAATAAATATTTAATTATATGATACTTTCTCCCAAATCCTTAGGACATGTCACCATAACTTTCTTTGGAACAAATTAACATTGAACATGCCGTCATTGGTTTCCACTAACTCTATATCCTGTCTTCTTCTATATATATACATAATAAAGGAAGAGGTGTAAATTACCTCCTGCACGCACTCTTCGACGACCTTTAGGTGATTTTTCGTTCCTCCTCTTATTTTATTTTTCTTCTTGTAAAACTGATAAATCCCACTAACCTAATTTAATACATAGCTCAAGTGATATAAGATCTTAAACAAACTAATATTTAGTCCATCACTTATAGTAATTATTTACATTGACCTGTAAATAAAATTGTCATAGCTATCGAATAGTCCAAAATACCCATTTAAAATTTTACGAGGGAGATATTTTTATAAAATCAAGAGGACTAATTCTAGAAACAATATTATGGGTCATTACATTATCTACCACTAAAAATCATGTTCATCCTCGAACATAAGGTAAAAGAAAGTGCCTCAAACTTCGAAAAGATGAGGATATTTAGCATGCATATCAGACTCTATCTCCCAAGTCGCCTCTCTAACTGGACAATTCTTGCATTGCACCTTCACGGAAGTAATCTCTTTGTTTCTTAGCTTTCGAACCTGTCTATCAAAAATAGCCATAGGCTCTTCCTCAAACGAAAAGTCTGGACTCAACACCGCCGAATCAAATGAAAGTATATGAGATTTGTCGGGCACATATTTTTGAAGCATGGAGACATGAAACATAGAATGCACAGATGACAAGCTAGGTGGAAAGGATAGTCTATAGGCCACCTCTCCAACTCGCTCTAAAATCTCAAATGGGCCAATGAATCGAGAGCTAAGCTTTCCCTTCTTACCGAACCGCATGATACCCTTCATAGGTGACCCTCTAAGCCAAACATGATCCTCTACCATAAACTCTAGGGCTCAAACCCTTCTATCTGCATAACTTTTCTATCGACTTTGAGCAGTCAACAACCTACCCTGAATCATACGGACCTACTCCATAACATCTCTAAGAACGTCTACATCTAATGACTCCATCTCAGTGGAGGCAAACCAACTAATCAGAGATCTACACCATCTACCATACAAAGCCTCATATAGTGCCATATGAATACTGGAGTGATAACTATTATTATAGGAAAACTCTGCTAAGGGCAAGTGTTGGTCCCAACGGGAACCAAAATCGATCACACACACTTGAAGCATGTTCTCCAACACCTGGATCGTCTGCTCGGACTGTCCTTCTGTCTGAGGGTGAAAGGCTGAACTCATATCTAGCTGAGTGCCTAGACCATGTTGCAAGGCCCACCAAAAATGTGAAGTGAAGAGTGAACCTCGATCAAAAATTATAGATACAAGCACACCATGCAATCTAACTATCTGACGGAGGTAAAATTCAGCCAAATGCTCAGATGTATACTTAACCTTGACAGGAATGAAATGGGCAGACTTAGTCAATCGATCCACAACTACCAAAATTGAGTCATAACCACCCACAGTAGTAGGAAAGCCACCCCAAAATCCCTGGTGATACGCTCTCACTTCTATGTAGTAATGGGCATCCTTTGTAACTCACATCCAGGCCGTTGTTGCTCATACTTAAACTTGCTGACAAGTTAAAAACCTAGACACAAAGTCTTTGATGTCCTTTTTTATGCCAAAGCACCAGTAATGCTGACTCAGGTCATGATACATCTTCGCTACTCCTAGATGAATTGAATAACGAGTACAATGAGCCTCCTTAAGAAACAATCTAATCAAATCACCCATCTTAGGTACACAAACTCGACCTCCAATCCTCAAAACACCATCAGGATCAAGTATCGCTTCCTTAGCCTCTCTTCTAGCCACATTGTCTCTGATGAGACACAGGTGCTCATCCTCAAACTGGTTCTCTCATGAGCCTTAATGAAAGCATGTACACCACCCTCATCAGAATGTTGTAACCTAACTAGGCCATTAGCTAGACGATGAACATCCCTGAACAAAGGTAGCTCCTCAACTTGAATGGCGGCTAGACTTCCCATGTTGGAAGTCTTTCTACTGAAGGCATTGGCCACCACATTAGCTTTCCCTGGATGATATATGATGGTCAAATCATAGTCCTTTAGCAACTCAATCCACCTACACTGCCTCAAGTTTTGATCTTTTTGGCTAAACATATACCAAAGATTTCTATGATCAGTAAAGCCCTCACGATGTACCCCATATAAGTAATGACGCCACAACTTAAGCACAAAAACCACAACCGCTAACTCTAGGTCATTTGTAGGGTAGTTCTTCTTATGAACCTTCAACTGTCTAGAAGAAGAGGCAATCACTTTCCCCTTTTGCATCAACACACCACCTAAACCAACTCCTGAAGCATCAAAATACACTATGAAGTCCACACCTGCCTCGGTAGTGTCAAAATGAGAGTTGAAGTCAACAAAGTCTTGAGCTTTTGGAAGCTCACCTCACACTCATCGGACCAATAGAAGGCTATGTGCTTCTGAGTTAATCTAGTCAATGGGGCTGCAATAGAAGAAAAACCCTGAATACATCATTGATAATACCCAGCTAACCCCATAAAACTGCGAATCTCAGTAGTAAAGTAGGTCGTGTCCAACCTCTAGCTGCCTCAACCTTAGCTGGATCCACTCCAATTTCCTCCTTAGACACCACATGCCCTAAGAATACCACCGAATTAAGCTAGAATTCACACATGGAAAATTTTGCATATAATATTTCCTCCATCAACCTCTGTAACACTATCCTCAAGTGATGAACATGATCAACCTCATTCTCGGAATACACCAATATGTCATCAATGAATACTATCACAAAATAATCTAAGTACGGACGAAACACCCTATTCATCAACTCCATGAATGTTGCAGTGGCACTAGTCAACCCGAAGGACATCACCAAAAATTTATAATGGCCATAACGGGTTTAGAAAGCTAATTTAGGAATATCTGATGCTCTAATCCTCAGTTGATGATAACCAAACCTTAAGTCAATCGTAGAGAATAAAGCCGCTCCTTGAAGCTGATCAAATAAGTTATCAGTATGGGGTAGAGGGTATTTGTTCTTGACAATCACCTTGTCCAACTGTCTGTAATCAATACACATCCACATAGACCCATCTTTATTTTTCACAAATAAGATAGGGGAAACCCAAAGTGGCACACTAGGATGAATGAATCCCTTGCTCAACATGTCTTGGAGTTAGTCCTTGAATTGTTTCAATTCAGCTGGAGCCACTTTATATGGAGGGATGGAGATGGGCTTAGTGTCTGGCTCTAGACTAATTGGGAAGTCAATATCCCTGGGGGTGGAACACCTGGAAGGTCAGTGGGAAACACATCGATAAACTCCTGAACCACAGGAATAGACTCCATAGGAGGTGGTTCAATACAAGTATCTCGAATGAAAGCCAAGTAAGACAGACACCCCCTATCAATCAATTTTTGAGCATGGATGTAGGAGATGACTTTGCTAGGATAAGAACCACTATCACCCGTCCACTCAATCTTTGGTACACCCCGCATGGCAATGGTCACAAGTTTTGCATAGCAATCCAGAATAACATGATATGGAGAAAGCCAATCCACCCTCAAGATAACATCAAAGTCTACCATCTCTAGAATGATCATATCTACCCAAGTATCATACCCAGCCAGAGAAATAAGACATGATTGATACACTCGATCCACCACTAAAGGCTCACCTGCTGGTGTAGAAACGTGCACGAGCACTGACATCTAATCACACAATAAATCAAACCCAGACAAAAAGTATCTAATGAACTGGGTGTTTAAGCCATTCCTTGATAGTTTTGTGTTGGTCTTCATTGATGACATTCTCATTTACTCCCGAAGTGAGCAAGAGCATGGGGATCACTTGAGGATGGCCTTCCAAACTTTGAGATAGAAGAAATTATATGCCAAATTTAGAAAATGTGAATTTTTGTTAGGTGAAGTGGCTTTCCATGATCATGTGGCATCCAGTGAAGGTATTAAGGTGGATCTGAAGAAGAACGAGGCCGTGAAGAATTGGTCCAGGCCGTTGACTCCTTCGGATATTCGCAATTTCCTTGGGTTGGCCGGGTATTACAGAAGGTTTGTTGAAGGGTTCTCAACTGTTGCATCTCCATTGACTAAGTTGACCCAGAAGAAGGCTAAGTTTGTGTGGTCGGCGAATGCGAGCGCAGTTTCAAGATTTTAAAGGATCGACTTACATCGGCTCTCGTCTTGACTTTACGAAATGATTTAGAGGGATTCGTGGTTTATTGTGATTACTTGAGGATTGGATTGGATTGTGTGCTTATGCAATATGGTAAGGTAATAGCATATGTACCAAGGAAGTTGAAGGTGCATGATTATAATTACCCAATGCACGACCTTGAATTGGCAGTGCTGGTTTTAGCCTTGAAGATTTGGTGACATTATTTGTATGAGGTTCATGTTGATATGTTCACTGATCACAAGAGTTTTTAATATGTATTCACTCAGGGGGATCTCAATTTGAGGCAAAGGAGGTGGTTGGAGCTCCTAAAGGATTACAACATGATTGTTGTGGTCGATCCTCTCAGCAAGTTGTCTATAGGAAGTGTGGTGCATGTTGGGGAAGAAAGGAAGGAGTTGGCAAGGGATTTTCATCGGTTAGCTAGGTTGGGTGTCAGGTTGGCTAATTCGAGCGATGGTGGTATTCGTGTTCAAAGCGGGGTAGAATCTTCTGTGGTAAGTGATGTAAAGGCTAAGCAAGATTTAGACCTATCATTACTTGAATTGAAGAGGTTGATTGCTGAAAAGGAGATCGAGGTGTTCTCCCAAGGGGGAGATGGTGTATTCTGGTACAAAGATCGACTTTGTGTTATGGACGTGGATGATCTTTGGAGGGTGATTATGAGTAAGGCTCACAATTCTCATTATTCTATTAGACCGAGGTTTACAAAAATGTATCGAGATTTGAAGGAAGTGTATTGGTGGCCTGGTATGAAGAACGACATCGCTAAGTTCATATCTGAATGTCTGAGTTGTCAACAAGTGAAGGTAGAGCACTAAAGGTCCGGTGGCTTGGCCCAAGACATTGAGATTCCTATATAGAAATGGAAAGATGAAAACATGGATTATGTGGTTGGGTTGCCTCGTACCCGAAGGTAATTTGATTCCATTTAGGTTGTCGTGGATCGAATGATGAAGTAGGCTCATTTCCTACCAGTCAAGACTACTTTCGGTGCTGAGGATTACGTTATGTTGTATATCCAAGAGTTGGTGAGGTTGCATAGTGTGCCTAGGTCCATTATACCTGATCGTGGTACCTAATTCACTCCCCACTTTTTGAGGTCTTTTCAGAAGGGACTTGGAACTAAGATTAAGTTGAGCACTGATTTTCATCATCAAACAGATGGCCAAGCGGAGAGGACTATTCAAACCTTGGAGGATATGTGTAGGGCTTGTGTGTTGGAATTTAAAGGCAATTGGGATATCCATCTTCCACTTATTGAGTTCGCTTATAATAATAGTTTCCATGCTAGCATTTGTATGGAGTCATTTGAGGGTTTATATGGGAGAAGGTGTAGGTCATCAGTGGGGTGGTTTGAGTTGGGAGAGATATCACTAGTTTGTCTGGATTTGGTGATGGAGGCCATAGATAAGGTGAAGGTTATTAGGGAAAGGTTGAAGACGGCCCAAAGTCATCAAAAGTCTTATTCTAGGAGAAGGGATATTGAGTTTCGTGTTGGTGATTGGGTATATGTAAAGGTTTCGCCTATGAAGGGTGTGATGCATTTTAGTAAGAAGGGCAAGCTAAGCCCCCGGTATACTGGCCCTTATGAGATTGTTGAGCGAGTTGGAGGTGTGTCTTATAGGTTCGAGTTGCCTATGGATTTGAGTTCCATTTACCTAGTCTTCCATGTGTCTATGTTGAGGAAGCTAGTTAGCGATTCTAGCACCATTGTACCCTTGAAAGGGATTGAGGTTGAAGAAAACTTATCATTTGAGGAAATTCTGGTGGAGATCTTGGATAGGCAAGTAAAGTAGCTTAGTAACAAGGACGTGGCTTCGGTGAAGGTGCTTTGGAGAAACCAGCATGTGGAGAGTGCTACTTAGGAGGCGGAGCTGGACATGGTGAAGCGATACCCTAATCTTTTCCACTCTACTCAAGCCTAGGGTATTAGGATTCTTCCTTTTCTAATGGTGCCATTTCTTGCCCTCTTGAGTCTCATGGCATGACATGTATACATATGCACGAAAAAGGATTTTTATAATGTTTTGAGTGACTTGCATACTATTTTTATATAAGTTTAAAGTCTTTGTGATTTTTCAATAATGAACTATGCATTGTATCTTAAGTTGGGTGTTTCATGCGCTAAGTCAAGCCTTTCAAGCCTTGTTCTTGCACATTCGGGGATGAATGTTCCCAAGGGGGAGATGATGTAAGGACCTGGATTTTTCGAGTGGCATTTTCGAATTCTCTTGGAATTTCCTCGAGTGAACTGCCACACATTGCTCCATGGAAGGCCTACATGAGCCATGTAAAGCCACACAGATCGTGTGTCCTCCCGCGGAGGAACATATGGTCTAGGCCATGGTAGGGGAAACTTTAAGATGGAAGGAGATTTTGACAAATTGAGGGCACACAGCCACTCACATGGTCTGTGTGATGTGTCACGGACCGTATGGACCTCCGTGTAACTCACTACGTAAAATTATTCTAAGTATAGAAGTACCATCTCGTAATTTTGTCGTGCGAAAATTATTTCAAGTACCATCACATGGTCGATGTCATGGCCTGTGTGGAGTCACACGGACCGTGTAGCCGCCCGTGTGGAACCCCTTAGCTCTGTGGGAATTCCCTTGTCAAAAGTCTAAGTAATGGATCACGGCCACTATTCACAATCCGTGTGACATCTCACGGACCATGTAGTGGACCGTGTGGACCTTACGGTTCCAATTTCTGTCCGTTTCATTAATGGCGTTTATGTAATTTCGGTTTATTTTAATTATGAATTATGACCTTTTACCTATCCTAAACCCCTAATTCAGTCGATATCCCCTCCCCTCTTAATTTATTCTCCTAAAATATTCTACCCCTCATACGATCACCTTCCTATTCCTCTTTACTCCTCTCTAATGGTTCAAGCTAGGGTTCTATTGGAGTCCATTTATTCAAGCTAAGTTCATCCCTCAAATTCAGCTCCTCAATCAAGGTATGTGGGATTGATTCTTGGTCCCTTTCAAGTAAGAAGACCCAAAGATCTTTCAATCTATTTCATGAATTTAGTTTACTTTAAATTTGAGATTTCATTAGTTGATTTATTTAAATCCAATTGATGCTTGGGCTATATTCTAGCTATGATTTCAAGTCACTTTGATTACTATTATGATTATTTTACAGTGAGTTATGAAGTGTTGAACATGCATGTCCCCTTTTTAAAGTTGAATCATGCATGGGTGACTTATACTATGTTTTAGATGTTGATTTAATTATGGATTCACTTAATTTAACATTGTGATATTGATTTTAACTCGAATCTGCGTTACCCATGCAAACCTCACATCATGTATTGCATTTGCATTCATGTACATTGGTTTATATGAAAATTATAAAGTGGGTTAAGCCCAATTATGTTTTATGAAACTATTATGATATGATTTGGTAAGGCATTGGTTATGAAAAGAATGTGATCACATACATGTCCATGATTATGGATCTTTGATCATTCTGGGTGCTTGCATCTTTCTCTAAATGTGAATGAGTTATTCCCTGCATGAGCATTACGATTATGATCTATGATTTGGCATTTGAACCTAAATGTGTATTCAACGGTTTGAAATGAGCATTGTATCTCCTGAAAGAACATATATGTATAAGTATACATATGGGATGTTTATGACTTCGCATTGATGGATTGGGGGTGTTAGGGTTATCCCCAAGGGCCCTCTCCCTTTCTTGAACTAGGTGCCAACATAGGAACGTTTACCATTACTGAAAAGACTGGGTCGTAAGGAATGGTTATTTGTTTATTATGTTTATGATATGATATGATTATGAAAATTCCTTCTGAAAATTGGTTCGTAAGGAAGGTGACTATCCACTGCAAAGTGTGGTCGTAAAGTGTGGTGTAGATTATCTTTGGCAAGTATTCTTCCTACCTATGGGAGGTCCCAATCGGTCTAATTCATGTAATAGCTCGCATGGGTTTGATTTGTCGGTTATAGTCCATCCCCAATATATATGAGTATTGTTGCATTTCATGCATCATAAATTTCATGGCATCTTGTATATATTTCCATTGAATATATGATTCTTTCTATATTATGTGCCCTTGTCACCTAACATTGAAATGCACGTTTTGTAAGTCATATGCATTGCATGCCCGCATACTTAGTACATTCCAACGTACTAACGCATACTCTATGCCTACATGATTTTACCATGTAGGGCCTGAACACTTGGATTACTTATCGGTTGATGAATAGTCCAATCCCGGAGTATACTGTGGTGAGTCCCATCTTCCAAAGATGAGCCAACCGCCTTTCTTTTATGATATTTCATAACTTTCTTCTTTTTTTGAGGGTGAGCCCGAAACTTGTCCTGGCCCTCGTTCCTTTTGACTAGAGGCATTTGTTTGACATTATGTAGACTCTTTTGTAATCCATTTGTTGTGACTAGTATCTTGCTTATGTATTGTTGGAATAACTTATGAGAAACTCCTATTTGACCATATGTATGTTTTGGTGCGGAAATGTGGAAAGTCCCTAGCCCCGTATTTCCCCATAGCGTGAGTCCTATTTCCCCGATCCTTAGAACTATGTGTTACTATTTGAATATCATTCTTGAACCGATGATGTGGATATAGATACTTGAGGCTTGTTTGGGGACTCTCGGCTTTCCATACTGTGACACATCTACGCCCTAATCCCGAGTTGTGACACATATACACGGAGGAGAAGGACAATAACCTTAGCCTCCAAAGCAAGCTAAAGAATGATGTCGATCATTTTTATATACAAAAGTTGTGGAGTCCATAAACAATGCAAGACATCCACTATACAAAGTAGAAGTTCGAAATAATTTGTTCCATATTTAAACTAAATGTTTCCTATATATGTTAGTTGAAATGTTTGATAGAAATAGTTAATAAGCAACTAAGAAATAATGTCATGCCACGACCTATACCCTGGATATGACTGACACTTAGAAACCATTGTTGGTCCCCAAGCGTACCATTGGCTTGGTTGACTCACTCAACTGAAGACTTAACATGCATGTAGAAACTTTATAAGGTGAATGATATCGCCCAAGCTACACCACTTATCTCGCTGGAGGGGTGGGTGGGTGGGGGGGTTTATAATAACTATTAAAAGTAAAACTAAGCTAAGTAAAGAGTTAAACCAATATGAAGAAAAACTAGGGTATTGTGTTCCCCATGATTCCCTAACTCAGTATTACCAGATAATCAAATTCCTTTCAATGTATAACAATCAAAACGGTAAGTTAACTTTACCAAACCCTTTGGCCCAGGCGAGAGGCGAATTTCACTATATGATTTGGTCCGTCCTCGTACTGTTGGCAACCATTAGAAAGTGTTCAATACGAAGAGAGTTAATTAATACATGCATGCAGACTTTTCAAGAATTACAAATATCCTATTTTACATTGTTAGTTCTTCATGGTTCCCACAACCCTAGTTGTAGATTTAGCTACCGATGATTAATGTAAATGCAAAACTTATGAATTTGAATATCATAATTGAGCACTTACACAAGAGAATTAAGCACAAGAAACCCAACTCCTCAATAAAAATTACAAGATTGAAATTCAAAAATGAAAATATCTTTTACAAGTGTTTCTCAAATCCGTTTAATGCACATTTAGGCTTAAAAGCCAAACCATAAATCACAATCATGATACTCATGTAAAGAATAGCTCGTGCTAATGCCAAAATGGTGCAAGCACCCAAAATGTTCAAAAAGCCACAATCATTGACATATATGTGATCACATTCTTGTCATAACCAAATACCTTATCAAAATCATATAAAAATCATCTCATAGAACATAATTGGGCTTAGCCCACTTCATAATTTCCATAAAATCCATTGTTCATGAATGTAATTGCCATGAATGATGTGAGAATAGCATTGGTAATTGAGATTCAATCTAAAATCATCAATATAATACGAGTTGAAGCCCTAATTAAATCAACATTTAAATCATAATATAGATCACCCATGCATAAATCAAACTTTAAAGGGGACATGCATATCCATAACTGCATAACCTCAATGTAAATCATAATATTAGGGATTAAAGTAACTTAAAATCATGTATAAAGTACGGCCCATACATAAATTGAATTTAATAAATAATACAATGAAAAACCCACATTTGAAGTAAGCTTAATTTCATGAAAATCAATTGAAAAGAGTTTCGGTCTTCTTGGTTTAAAGGTACCAAGAATCAATATCATATACCTTGATTAGGAAGATAAATTTGGGAAGAATTTAGCTTGAATTTGAAACCCTGATTGAATCCTAGCTTGAGTCTTGAGAGAAGAAATTATAGAGGATTTTTACGAATTGATTTTAGAGTAGGAGTGTTTGTAATGAGTATGAATTGAAATGAAGTAATATCATCTTATTTCGATGCTTAGGATAGGTGAAAATGTCATAAAACACTTGTAAAATAAGCCATAATTACGTAAAAGCTATTAATAAAACGGATAAAAAGTGAGTCGGCATGGCTTCACTGGCATTGACACGGCCCGTGAATCCCTTCACTGGCCGTGAACAGTGCCCATGAGACAACACTTAGACAAATTTTCGTAGTGCTCAACACTGGGAATTTTCGACATGAAGGAACATCACACGGATGGCCACACGGCCCGTGTGGAGTTACATGGGTCGGGTAAGTGGCTGTCAACTTACACTTAGTAAAATTTTTGCACAAAAAGTTATGAGACGGTGATTCCATACTTAGAAAAAATTCACGTCGGAAGGCATACGGTGGGACACACGGCCCGTGAGGCTTCACATGAACCGTGAATGTCGCCGTGTGACCTCACTTAGTGTCAATTGTTGGTGTCCCAAACTCAAGGCTACAACACGGCCCTCCACACGGTCCGTGAAGTGTCACATGGACCATTGTCATGCCTCGGGAGGGTACCCTTGGCGTGGCTAGCACTCAGAGACTATTGCTAGTCCCCAAGAGAACCACTTAGTCTCATCACATCATTCAATCAATAAACTCTACCAAACACCGGAAAGTATAAGTAAGTAAATGGGAACATTTCATCTAAAGTCTCAAAATAAATATATAAAAATAAAGGCTAGTAGAATGAACTAGGTCACAAGTCTCAACATCAACACTCAACCATCATCTATGAAGCCTCTATTACTACTCATGTAGTGCCAATGGCAGACCCATGGCAACAAGAATCAAAATAAATAAATAGATCAATCTCTTACTCTAAAGAAAGACGAATAAATCATGGTGGATCCTCCGAAGTAGGGGAGGCTCACCAAATCAGCTGCAAATCTTAGATCTTCAACGGAGGGCCTGTTGACAATCTCTAGTACCGCCTCTGTATCATAAAATGATGTAGTCCAGAGTAGACATCAGTACTTTTAATATACTGGTATGTAAAATAGCTGAATGAAACAGAAACTGGTAGAATAATTTGGAAACGACATCGACTCAAATAAACATCAAATCATATCAAATAGTCAAATGTCTATCTATGCAAGAATCAAGAGTAGACAAGTGACCCATCAATAACTCAAACTCATCAATCATCTCAGACTCATCTCAAAGAAGCTCACCTCCTCTCATCTCATCTCATCTCATCTCAGAGGAGCTCACCTCCTCTCCTCTCATCTCAAAACTCATCTCAAAGGAGCTCACCTCCCCTTATCTCATCTCAGACTTGGAGTACTCAAGGTGGGAAATTTATGGGAATATCTCTTATCCGAAAACACTCATTTATGAGCCAGTAAATTTACAACAATCACACTGATATTGCCACAAAGTTTCCAAACTTTCCAAGTAAAGAACACTCAAAAACCATATCAGCTCACCCAATATGGAGTCAAACTGAATAGGTCCTCTATTGCTTTCGGGGACCGTTACTCTCGAGGAAACCATAATATATGTTATGGTTCCATGCCTCTCCTACATTTGGCAACGTAGTTTGATGAGTTCGGATTAGACTAACTCTCACTCTTTCGGTGCTTGATACTCTTCCCATGACTCAATGCTCATAATACCTCCATTTTAACAAATCTCGTAGGAACTCACTCCCCGTCAACGACTGGTATCTCATAGGGGTTTTAACCCTTCTCATCAATCAATCTCATCAATGACTCTTTATTTATAACAATCATTAGGAAACAAGTGAATAGACACATCGGTAGAGTTCATTTATAGGGACTCATAAAACAATCACACTCTATTGACTCATCATCATCCTCTCATCATACTCAACAATCTCAACTCAAGGCTCTAAACTCAATTCTCAAGTGCATTATGCATGTTTTTCAAATTAATCATGTAGGGCTATGCAAGTTCTCATGAAAAATGTTCAATTGAAGAAAACAATTAGTATGATGATCATCAACATAGGAAAATATGAAATTGAAATCAATTTTTCAAGAAACATATCAAGAAATCATGCATGTAGACTCTTGAACCATCAAATCATCTATGACCTCTATGGGGCAGATGAGAGAACAATCCCATCTTTTTAGTTTAGCCTTACATACCTGGGATGCAGCTATCAACCAAGCACGTCAAGGATCTCTTCTTGAATCTCTCAACTCAAGCTCTTCTCTTCTCTCTTCAAGCCCTAGCCTTGTTAGATTAAGGAATAGAACTTAGAATGGGGGTTTTAGACCCTTTTTACGTCAAAACAACCTTATTAGATTTTTAAAGAGTTTAGGAGGGGTGGGGAATTGACCAAAATAGCCCTCATAATAATTTAGAAATTCTCAACTCGGAAAAGAAATAGTCAACGATGCGGACTGGTCGCGAACAATGAATTTTCAAGAAATGTTCTTGAACGAGTTTTCTCAATCCCATCAAAAACTTTCAAAAGAATATAAGTGCTAGTCTGTGATGGGTGCGCGACACGCCCCTGTCGCGTACTAATACTATTTTGCGCTTCAGATCAAAAAAAATTATCATTTGATCGAGTCGCTCTAAAAATCGACCGAGACCATTTTCCCACTAAATTTTGTGTAATGAACGCAAATCCGGCCTCAGATTTGCCATACGAGTACCAAAAGATGCATTACGCGCATACCCTCTCTCTAGTGATATTTTAGTAATTTTACCAGGCATTACATCATGTCCCCCTTGTGATCATTCATCCTCGAATGACGAGTAAAGGTGGATATTATAGCATGAATAGACTCAAACCTCATCTCAACACTCAACTCCATCAATCAGACTCTCAACTCTTTCTCGACTTCAATCAATAACACTCAGACTTACGAATAGGAAGTCACATCAAGAATAGATATATCAATTTAGCGAAGCGTAAGAAATTTACCTTCAACACTCTAATAATTTGGCACGAATAGGTGTGGATATTTTTCTTTCATCTCTTCCTCAGCTTCTCATGTGGCTTCCTCAACGAATTGATTTCTCCACTGGACTTTGACGGAGGCTATCTCTTTGTTCCTCAATTTACGAATCTGACGATCAAGAATTTGAACCGGAAACTCTTCGTAAGATAGGATACCTTTCACTCCATTGCTATCAACAGGGACCACCAAGGCAGGGCCTCCCAAGCATTTCTGCAACATTGACACATGGAATACCTGATGCACTCCATCTAACTCGGAAGGCAACTCTAACTCATAAGCAAACTTCCTAATCCTCTTTACAATCTGATATGGTCCAATATAGCATGGACTCAACTTTCCCTTCTTCCTAAATCTTAAGAAACCCTTCATAGGCGACACTTTCAAATACACCCAATCATCTATCTCAAACTCTAAGTCTCTTCTCCTCACATCAGTATAAGATTTTTGGCGACTGGGCAATCTTTAACCTTTCTCAAATGACCTTGACCTTTTCCATCGATTGGTGGACAACATCAGGCCCAATCAACTCCGCTTCTCCAACCTTAAACCACCCAATTAGTGATCTATATCTCCTCCCTTACAAGGCTTCGTAGGGAGCCATTTGACTTCTTGCATGGTAACTATTGTTATACGCAAATTCAATCAATGGTAGGTGATCATCCCAATTTCCTTTGAAATCAAGAACACAAGCTCTCAACATGTCCTCAAGTGTTTAAATTGTATGCTCTGCCTGACCATCTATCTGTGGATGAAAGTGTGCTCAGGTTCACCTTAGTACCCAATCCCTTTTGGAACAATCTCCAAAACTGGGAGGTAAATTGAGCTCTTCTCTCCGAGATAATGGACAAGGGAACCCCATGCAACCTCACAACCTCATGGATGTACAACTTGGCATACTCCTCCCTAGTATTTTTTGTCTTAACTGCCAGGAAGTGACCTGATTTAGTCATTCTATCCACGATCACACATATCGAATCTTGTTGCTTTCGAGACTTTGGCCGACCAGTAACAAAGTCCATATTAATCATCTCCCTTTTCCATTTCGAAATCTCATAATTCTGAACCAATCTACATGGCCTTTGATGCTCAACCTTCACTGGTTGACAATTTGGGCATTTCAAAACAAACTCAGCAATATCCCTCTTCATCCCACTTCACCAATAGATTTCTCTCAAGTCGTGGTACATCTTGGTAGAGCCCAGATGAATGGAATATCTAGTGTTATGGGATTTCGCCATGATTCTATCTCAATGCCATCAATGTCTGGAACACACAACCTACTTTGATACATCAACACTCCATCTCCCCCTTTGGAGAAGACCATCAGCTTCTATTTGTGGACAGCCTCGTTCAGTTGGAGTATGACAGGATCTTGGTCTTGCTTTTCTTTCACCACTACAACTAAGGATGAAGCAGTTCCATTCTGCATATTAACTCCCCCTTTATCATTCTCCTCAAGTTGAACTCCTGATCGAGCCAACCGATGCACTTCCTTGGCTAGATCCTTCCTTCCATCCTCCACACGGGTTGTACTACCCATTTAGAACCTGCTAAGAGCGTCAGCAACAACATTAGCTTTACCTGGTGGTAGTGAATGCTTATGTCATAATCTTTGAGCAATTCCAACCATTTCCTCTATTGCAGGTTGAGCTCTCTCTGATTGAAAAAATATTGCAAGCTCTTGTGGTCAGTGAACACATCCACATGCACTCCATACAAGTAGTGGCGCCAGATTTTTAGTGCGAACACCAGTGCTGCAACTCGAGATCATGGGTTGGATAGTTCCTTTCATGAACCTTGAGTTGTCTGGAAGCATAGGCTATCACCTTCCCTCTCTGCATCAGTACACATCCCAATCCAACCCTCGAAGAATCATAGAAAATCACAAAGTCCTCTGTCTCCTCGGGCAAGGTAATGACTGGTGCAGTCATCAACCTCATTTTCAGTTCTTGGTAACTTTTCACATTCCTCAGACCACTGAAACGTGGCCTTTTTCTGAGTTAATTTAGTCAATGGTGCGGATAGGAAAGCAAATCCCTCAACAAACCTGCGGTAGTACCCTGCCAACCCTATGAAATTTCTAATGTCTATCAGAGTGGTCGGTTAGGGCCAGTTCTTAACCGCTTCAATCTTTGGGCATCCACTCGAATACCATCACCTGAAACAACATGGCCTAGAAAGGCCGTTAACTTAAGCCAAAACTCACACTTTGAAAATTATGCATACAACTCATGGTCCTTAAGTGTTTAGAGAACAACTCTGTGGTGGTTAGCATGCTCCTCCTCACTTCTTGTATACACCAAAATGTCCTCGATTTAAACAATCACAAACATATCGAGATATTGTCTGAATACTCTATTCATCAAGTCCATAAAGGCGGCAGGTCGTTCGTCAATCCAAAGGACATGACCAAGAACTCAAAATGGCTGTCTTTGGAATGTCACATTCCCTCACCTTCAACTGGTGGTAGCCGGATCTAAGGTCTATCTTTGAGAAACAAGAGGCACCCTGAAGTTGGTCAAACAAATCATCTATCCTTGGGAGAGGATATTTATTCTTTATTATGACCTTGTTCAATTTCCTATAATCAATACACATTCTGAGGGACCCATCTTTCTTTCGTATGAATAGGATGGGAGCACCCCAGGGTGAAACACTTGGCCTAATCAAACCCTTCTCTAGCAAATCTTTCAGTTTCTCTTTCAACTCAATGCGGGCCATCCTATAAGGTGGAATTGAAATAGGCTGGGTATCAGGAAGAACATCAATCCCAAAGTTGATCTTCCTATCAAGAGGAACTCCAGGCAGATCATCAAGAGACACTTTCGAAAACTCATTAACAATCGTGACTGACTCAAGAGGTAGGGACTCAACATCATCAGATTTCACTCGCATAAGGTGATAGATACAACCTTTGGAAATCAACTTTCTAGTTCTAAGATATGAGATAAACTTCCTTCTAGGTGTAACAGAATCAACCTTCCACTCTAGAACTGGTTCATTAGGAAATTGGAACTTTACGCTTTAGGATCTACAATCCACAAAGGCATAACAGGCGTGAAGCCAATCCATGCCATGGATAAAATCAAAATCAACCTTCTCCAACTCAATCAAATCAACAAGAGTATCCTTATGATTGATGGACACTACACAAGTTCTATAGATTCTCTCAGCTCGGATAGACTCACCCACTGGAGTAGAAACATCAAAGGGTTCAAGAAGACTCTCAGGGGTTCTATCAAATCTACTGGCCACATAAGGAGATACAAACGAAAATGTGGCACCCGGATACACCCGGATCCATCAAAACATAACAATCAAAAGTAAATACTCAAATGATACCTGTCACAACATCGGGGGAGTTCTCCTGATATTGGAAACTACCCATGGCATACAAGCGGTTTGTTGCTCCGTCTGTGCCAAATGTAGTGGCCCTCTAGTTTCCTCTAACTGGTGGAGCCGATATAGTAGACTGAGCCTGGTCAGCCCGTTTTGGACAATCCTTCTTGTAGTGATCTACTTAGCCATATGCATAGCACGCATCATTCCCATCATGATATCTTCCCAGTTGTATTTTGCCACACTTATCACACGGTCACTTACCCTGTGAACCTTGAACCATACTAGCTTGCGGCTGGGATCCATGGGTTCCAGCATTCTAAAACCTTTGATCATACCTACCTCTAGGCACGGGTGCACTAGCACATGATGGTGTTAGGAATCAGTTACCATTGCCTCTCCTTCCAACCTCATGGTTGGATGTCTTAGCTCTCTTACGTTTGAACTCTTCCTTGTCATGTTATCTACCGTCATCAGCTTGTTGCACAAATGTCATCAGTTGTCTAATGTCCATATCACTCACAAGCATGGTTCCCGTACCATCTCTCTTGGATCCTCTATTCAACCCATCAACATGCATTCCCATCCTTCCTCTCAGGTCGGCGACCATGTCCGGAGCATAGCGAGATAGTTGTGTGAACTTCAAACCATACTCTTGCATAGTCATAGAGCCCTGTTTCAGATTCAGGAACTCTCTCACCTTAGCTTCTCTTTTCTCTCTTGGGAAAAAGCGTCCCAAGAAGGCTTCCTCAAACACTGCCCAAGTCAAACTTGGAGCATCATCCCTTCTACCTTTCCTCCATTGGTCGAACCACAATCTGGCCACACCCTTGAGTTGGTAAGCAACCAATTCAACCCTATCCACATAAACCACGTACATCACTTGGAAAACCTACTCAAGTTCCTCCGCATAGTTCTCAGGATCTTCAGTAGATGCAGACCCTGTGAATCAGGCGGATTCATCCTAAAAAGTTCTCGGAATCGAAGGTGTCATAAGAATCTAGTCTACCTGCTCCTTATCTCACGGCAGGTGTTGCGACAGCCTGGGCTAGAGCTTGAATAGCCTAGCGTAGCTCAACATTGGAGACCTCATCTTGAGGGGGTTGCTTGACAGGGATAACTTGATCCATGGGCTCCTCGGGTGCTTAAGGCTGAGGTAGATTAACAGCTTGCCTGACAGGACGTCCCCTTCCTCTGACAGCTCTTTTGGGAGGCATAATATCAATTTTGCAGGCGTAGAGCACGAATTAGAAAAGAGTTTTCATAGAGTTTAACTCTACTGCACGATTTGGAATAAGAAAGAAGTGTAACCATTCCTAATGCCCTATAGTCTCCTGCTTATGAAATGTGCTCAACAACACGTCCATAAACAAGACTTTACTAGAGACGGCTTCATAGACTCCCTAAGACTTTGAACTCTGTGCTCTGATAGCAAGTTTTTCATGCCATGGGAGGGTACCCTTGGCGTGTATGACACTCAGAGACTATTGGTAGTCCCCAAGCGAACCACTTAGTCTCATCACATCATTCAATCGATACACTTTACTGAACAGCGAAAAGTATAAGTAAGTAAATGGGCACATCTGATCTAAAGTCTCAAAATAAATATACAAAAAAAAAGGTTGGTAGAAAGAACCAGCTCACAAGTCTCAACATCAACGCTCAACCATCGTCTATAAAGCCTCTATTACTACTCATATGGTGCCAATAACAGACCCATGGCTACCCAAAAATCAAAATAAAGAAATAGTCCAATCTCTAACTCTAAATCAAGATGAATAAATCATAGTGGATCCTCCAAAGTAGGGGAGGCTCACCAAATCAGCTGCAAATCTTAGATCTTCAACGGAGCGCTTGTTGACGATCTCTAGTAGCTGCCTCTTCATCATAAAATGATGCAGTCCAAAGTGGACATCAATACTTGGAATATGCTAGCATGTAAAATAGCTGAATGAAACAGAAACTGGTAGAATAATATGGAAATGACATCGACTCAAAATAAATATCAAATCACATCAAATAGTCAAATGTCTATCTATGCAAGAATAAAGAGTAGACAAGTGACCCATCAATAACTCAAACTCATCAATCATCTCAGACTCATCTCAAAGGAGCTCACCTCCTCTCATCTCATCTCAGAGGAGCTTACCTCCTTTCATCTAATCTCAAAACTCATCTTAGAGGAGCTCACCTCCCCTCATCTCATCTCAGACTCGGAGTACTTGAGGTAGGAAATTTATGAGAGTTTCTCTTATTTGACAACACTTACTTATGAGCCAGTTAATGTACAACAATCACCCTGATGTTGCAACAGTGGTTCCAAACATGCCAGGTAAGGAACGCTCAAAAACCATATTAGCTTACGCAATATGGAGTCAAAATCAATAGGTCCTTTATTGCTTTTGAGGACCGTTACTCTCGAGGGAAGCATAATATATGTGATGGTTCCATGCCTCTCCTACGTTTGGCGACGTAGTTTGACAAGTTTGAGTCGAACTAACTCTCACTCTTTCGGTGCTCGATACTCCTCCCATGACTCAATGCTCATAATACCTCCATCTCAACAAATCTCATAGTGACTCACTCCCCGTCATTGACTGATATCTCATAGGGGCTTTAACCCTCTCATCAATCAATCTCATCAATGGCTCATGATTTGTAACAATCATTAGGAAACAAGTGAATAGACACATCGATAGAGTTCATTTATAGGGACTCATAAAAGAATCAAACTCTATTAACTCATCATCATCCTCTCATCATACTCAACAATTTCAACTCAAGGCTCTAAACTCAATTCTCAAGTGTATTATGCATGCTTTTCAAATTAATCATGTTAGGTTATGCAAGTTCTTATGAAAAATGTTCAATTCAAGAAAATAATTAGTATGATGATCATTAACATAGGAAAATATGAAATGTAAATGAATTTTTCCAGAAACATCGTCAAGAAATCATGCATGTCGACTCTTGAACCATCAACTCATCTATGACCTCTATGGGGCACATGAGAGAACAATCTCATGTTTTTAGTTTAGCCTTATATACTTGGGATGCAGCTATCAACCAAGCACGTCGACGATCTCTTCTCGAATCTCTCAACTCAAGCTATTCTCTTCTCTCCTCAAGCCCTAGCCTTGCTAGATTATGGAATAGGACTTAGAATGGGGGTTTTAGACCCTTTTTATGTCAAAATGACCTTATTAGATCGTGTAGAGAGTTTAGGAGGGGTGGGGAACTGACTGGAATGCCCCTCGTAATAATTTAGAAATTCTCAAATTGGAAAAAAAATAGTTCGCGACGCGGAATGATTGCGAAAAATGTATTTTCAAAAAATATTTTTTAACGAGTTTTCTCAATCTCATCGAAAATTTTCAAAAGAATATAATTGCTGATCCGCAAGGGGTGCGCGACGCGCCCCTGTCGCGTACTAACACTTTTTTGCGCTTTAGGTTGAAAAATTATCTTTTGATCGGGTTGCTATAAAAAATGAACGAGACCTTTTCCCACTCAATTTTGCGTGCTGATCATAAATCCAACCTCCGATTTGCCATATGAGCATCGAAAGATGCATTACACGCATACCCTCTCTCTAGGGGTATTTTGGTAATTTTACGAGGCGTTACACGTGTAGTCTCCTTGAGACAACACTTGGTCCAATTCTTGCTCCAAACGACATTTTCAAGTTCTGATGGAGTCTTACAAAGTTCGGGTCATTACATACTCCTAGAGCAACTACAGAGAATGAGACTGAGAATGGGGGAGGGTGTTAGTTCTAGACCATCAACTGTAGAATATAGAAGTACTCATAAATCGTCTATACATGTAAGTTAATCGTCTATTTTTCTCCTAGAATCTGAAATGTGTTTGTCCTGAAACATGGATAGATCTTGAATTTCGCATGCAATCCTCTTGGATCTTCACGAATCTTTAATTTTACCACATCTTTGGTTAAATTATTTTTGAAAGTTGATGAGAATGAATAGATAAAGGAGTGTGTTCTTGTAGTACTATATCGCTATGTTTTCCGTTACCATAAGTTGATCAAAGTAATTATGATTGATGTTTCGAATATTCTATTACATTTCTTATGTTATGGTCTATTAATTTTTCTTGTAAAGGTATCTACTTGACAAATGATGATACATTTGAGGATCTACAAATGAATCAAAAAGTTACTGTATGTGAATTTCAAGGGCAAACTTTCACTGAAATGAAAATTGTGTAAAACTTTAGTATTTTGAGAGGGCTTCTAGTACCGGAGAATTTGTGAAATACGTGGAGGAGTGAACGTTCATCAAGATTTCCTTGAGAATGAAAATCAAAGAACGGAGAATAGATAAAGTAAGGAACAAGTGTGAGTAGATTTTAATCGTAATGTATCTATTTTCTGCATTATAGTTAACTAGTCCTCTCAAGTAAATCTTTTGTAGTAGCTTCTCAAAAAGTACATAAAATGTTTGATAAAGAAATTTCATTTGACCAACCTTAAACCTTAAAATCTTTTCTATGAGAGGGAGAAGAGACAGTAGACACAAAAAACGAAAAAGAGAAGATGGATAAATATTAGCGAGGAAGATTTTGGTAAACATAATTTTTTTGTAAGAATATTTTTCCCTGAAAAAGTTAATTATATGCTTTGGCGTCTTGAAAGAAGCAGAAATTTGTAATTTTCTTTTCACAGCAAAGAACTGCTTATGCAATGTTTATAATCTCAAAGGCATGCAATATATGTAACACGCAACTAAGAAGAGATAACAATAATAAGCATAAGATCTAGTACAAGATTGTCACAAAACAGACAAGAAAATAACAGCAAAGTTCTCAAAGCTGAAGAAATAAAAATGAAGCAGTCTAATGAACTGTATTTGGTAACATATCATCAGTCCAACTGACACTCAAGCGCATGTATGAAAATAGAATAAGCTCCTCTTATGACAAAAGAAATCACTCCATCTGCATAAAAAATTTAAAAAAATAAAAATTATCGGAGAGACCACCAATATTGAGTGTGCACAAGTAGGTGCTTAAACTTGTATAGAGTTGAAAAGGTAGACACATGAGTTCTATGTGGTATCTTACATGGAATTTCCCATCCTACATGGTATCCTATGTGGTGTCCTATGTATGGTGTCCTACGTGTGGTACTCCACGTAGAATGCTTGTATGTACTTTAAACTTTATATAAGTTTAAGATTCTACTCCAAAGTTAGAGGGCATAAGTAGTAAGGACATATTTATGTAATATGTCTTTTTATTACCTAGGTTGCTAGCTATCATATTATATTATTTTTTTTCCTGGCCATAGTCAACATGTATGCAATAGCAACTATTTTATTATGCAGTTTTATCTGGAAATCATTTCCCCTTAAGGTGAAGAGAGTTAAGCTAGTAGGGGGAAGTTCTCATGAATAGGATAAGTAATGTACCTTCTGTCACTTTTCTTGTGAAACATCATATTGTTGATCAGAAGTCCCAACATCTTCTTCGGCAATCTACAAAAACAACATGCTAAGAACTCACTACAAGCATAACATGGGATAGATAAAACTTAAGTTTTATTTTAATACCTTTTGTTGTTTTGCTTGTGATGGGCTTTGCACAACATCATTCTGTTGAGGAGAAATCCCGGCATCTTCTTTTTCAAGATACAAACATATTGATTCTCAAGATAGAATCTTAAGTTGATATGGAATGAAAAGTGTATGCAATGGAGAAAAACCCACTTACTTCTTCAGGTTATTCATGAACGCTCTTAAGCTCAGAAGACACACCAATCTTAGGAGAAGTGCAGGCATCTTCTTTGGCAGGCTACACACATATTAATTCTCATAATAAAGGCTGAAGTTGACATAGAATGCTAAGTATATGCAATGGAGAAAAAAACACTTACTTCATTAGGTGATTCATGAACGCTCTTAAGTCCAGAAGATACACTAATCTTAGGGGAAGTCAAAGCATCTTCTTTGGCAGGCTACACATATATTGAGTCTCAGGATAGAAGTTGAAGTTCACATGGAATGCAAAGTGTGCGCAATGAAGAAAAACACACTTACTTCATTAGGTGATTCAAGACTGCTCGCAAGTCCAGATGATACAACAATCTTAGTATTGATAAGAAAGTCATATACAGTTGCTCCAGGCTTAGCAATTTCCATCGCTACATAAAGTTTAGTAAATTTTGTAAAATAACATGATATATTTATGTTAAGTAGGTGTAAGGCAATAAATTCACTAATATATTTATGTTAAGATGTAAAGCTTCTAATTAATTACCATTGATGACGTTTTTCTTTCTTTGTCAAGTATCCTCTTTTCAATGGAGTCATGTTGATTCTTTTCCTTTTTCTCATCATTCTCTAGATTCGATTTTTGATTCTGCATCATCTTCTTACGTTCCTCTTTTTCTTTCCTTCTCATTTCTGTTTCTTGCCAAAGATACTATGGAATTACACACAAAAATAAGTTAAACAAATTATATATCAAAATTTAATAATTAATGTTGACAAAAGAATAGTATTGATGGGTCCGGAGTTAAAAAAATATTAGATGAGAACAAAGAGTACAATTATTTGTAGTGAAACTACTATGTGAAACTTTCTCCTTATACTAAATTACAAAAAATAGAACATATCATGCACATATGAAAACCTTTTACCAATTCTAGTAACATGGAATAATAATAAATGAACTTTCTTTTAAAAAAATATCAATATGATAACAAATTTATTTTCCTAGTACGATTATGGAGCAAAAATGATTTTTTTTTTCCATTCATGAGTTCTTTTACTAATGTCAAACATAGATTGATCATTAAAATCATACAAATTTGAAACTATCCAATTACACATTATACATCGATACATGTGGCCATCAATTTAAAGATTAGTGAACATATATGATAAAAATTAATAACTTTACTACAAAGACAGGGAGTGTGTTGCATAAATATATCAATAAATGTAATTTATTAATATCCAAATGATAGATAAAATAAATAAAAAATAATAATTTCAAGTCCACATCGGTAGAAATAAACAATAATCTTTGGGAAGCTGTAACACTTTCTAGGTCAAAATGTAAACGAAAAAGCGAATAAAATTTGGGAAATTGGATGACAAAATTAGAATAGATTTCAAAAGAATCAAACACACCATCTATACTGATTGTTCTTCATCGTAAGAGAATAAAAATGGACTGAATTCAATATTTCACTCGTGTTTATATGTCATTTCCTCTTGGTTGCAGAACTATTCCCTTCTCAACATGAATTATATGAAGAATCAAATCAATTTAGAAAAATAAAAAATTATGGCTTACAGAATACTAGAAAAGTTCAAAAAAAAAAAAAACAGAAAGAGATCGAGAAAACTCTAGGGTTTTCCAAAACTTGAATGAAGGTTCGGGAAGGAGGAGGAGGACGATAAGGAGGGGGAGGGGAGAAGAAAGAAAGAGATGATTACAGATCTGAACTGACTCTTCTTTATAATTTTGAAGAAGAAGAAGACGATGATGACGATTTGGAAAGAAAAATCTAGAGAAATGATTATAAATGAGAACTCACTTTTTTTCTGTCTAATATTGCAGAACAAAAAGAATTTAGAAATTAGAAGTAGAAGGACTGAAATGACATAGAAGGAGAAGCATTACTTAGAATACTCTTGCCATGATTGACTGAAGAACTGAAATAGCGGTGGAAAATGAAAGGGCACGTTTCAGAAATCATCAATGAACAGATGGGCCGGACCCTTTATTTGGGCTTAGATGTATCAATTCTAATTTTATTTTTTTGACAAACTTTATGTAGTCAGTGTATTTATTTGCTTAATGAAATGAGCCTCGAGCTCAAAAACTTATTTTTTTTTAAAATAAGAAGAATCTAGAAATAATTGTAAGTGTGAACTCACCCTCTTTTGTAATTTTGAAGAAGAAAAACCCTGAAAGAGGTCCAAACGTGTATGTGTGTACAACAACAAAAAAAACATACCTAGTGGAATCCCACGAGTGGGGTCTAGGGAGGGTAGAATGTACGCAAACCTTACCATTACTCATAGAATTAGAGAGGTTGTTTCCTGGGAACCCTTGTCTCAAAAACCCATAAGCAGAATAAGTTATATATGACAAAAGAAAAGGAAAGGGAACAGAAAGAGCGCTCATTAATGAAAAGCACATGTCATTGTAAAGTTTTGTGTGTGTGTGTGCGCGTGTATAAGTATTAAGCTCTAAATTGTAAAGTTGAATTACCAGTTTACCGCTATAATAAATCAGATATTTAATTAATCAAATATTAAATAGTAGAACTTAACTTACTTAATGAATCAACTAAAGTAAATAGTCATTGCCTTAAATTCTCTGCCTACCAAGTACATATTATAAAGTCATTAATTAGTATAGCCAATTTATTCGGTGAAAATTATTTCATTTATTAGTAGTTTTTGCAAAAAGGTACAATTTGTGTCTACTTGATGTTATTTATTTTCAGTTTATATTTTTTGCAAGAAAAAATTGTATGTTTTTCTCTTCTTCTTCTTCTTCTTCTTCTTGTTTATAAAATTTAAATAAAGTTGAAAATTAATATAAAAATTTATGTTATGGTTAAACAAATTTACCTCTTTTTTTATTGGTAATATACCAAAAATATAATATAAAAGCAATTAACGTCATATTAAAATCATATACTAAATGTAAGAAGTCCTTTCATTACATTCCATTAGAATATTTGAAGACCAAGAAGTAGTTAAACTGTAACATCTCACATTTTAATATTTATTAACAAATGTGATATACAGTGTAATCACGCACAAAATATAGATCAAGACTTAATAAGTGAGAATGCATTTTAATTAATTAGCAACTTCGAGGAGGGATTTACAGAATGTACGGTCCATTAACGTGCAGATGCCTTGACAAAAGTGAAGAAGAAAAAGGATGTTGATAAGATGCGAAATTTTTGTCTTAAGTAGATAAGCTTGAACCTAGTTATGCCTTACTTGTACCTATATTATTTTAAGGCTTATTCCTATATGTGGAAAGTGTATTGGAAGTTGTTGTGGTTTACAAGAGACCTCTTGTACTTCGTCGAGTTCAAACTTCCAACCGATTAAGTTTTTCGTATTAAATTATGAAAGGGTTAACTTCAAATGATTGTTACTCTTAGAACAAAAAGAATTAGGTGTCGCATAACCTATCAAATTAAAGGTCTATTAATCCTCTTTCCAACTTCACCAAGATTGCCTTATTTGGAGTTCAGAGAAAAAAGTTATGATCGTTTTAGTGAAGATTTCCAGAGTAGAGTTTTCTGGGGCAGTTTTTATGACCCCTGAAATACGGTTCGTAAATGGGTTGAAAACCCATAATGTCCAGCTCATGAAAATGTGTTTCGAGTTGGTTTCTGAGTCTAGGTTATTACAGACCCAACTAAGGGTCGTACTGTCCGTAATTTAGGCCGGTAAAATGTGTTCCAGGACCCCAAATTCCACCCACGATTCTACAGATGTATCCTATGGTCCTTAGGAGCTTCTACAAACCGTAGATGGACCCATAGATGACCTTAACAACATTTAGAGAAGGGTTATTTAAGTACTTTTCACCTTTTCTAAGCCTAAACTTGACGGTTTTACACCAAATTAAGTCCCTGAATATTATCAATCGATCTTTTTATGCTAAAACAATTCTCAAGACTTAGAGCGTAGTTTCAAGAGGAGAAAATCTAGGGCTTTCAAGCATCCTTTTTAGAGCTCTTTAAGATTATAGTTCTTCTAGGTATGTAAGGCTATTTAGAGTGCTGGACTAAGTTCGTCCTTATGCATGGAATCTAATTTTAGTCAGCAAAAGTTAACCTCGAATTTTTCAATCTTTCCTGAATTCATGTTCCTATTATCACTACAACAAATTTAATTATCAAAGACAAATAATTTCGTCACTTATAAATGATATTTCATCACTAAAATCTTGTGTGAGGAAAAAAATTTCGTCACGCTGTGGCTAAAAGTATATAAAGACGACTTAGTGCTTCGTCGCTAAAAACGTTACATTAACTACAAAAAGAAAAATTGTCCCCAGATACATGAACATTAGTGACAAATCCGTTTGTCATAAAAGTGTATTTTTTTTAGGTCAATGGTATGATTTTGTCACTAAAAAAGTTGTTACTACCGACAAAACTATATCGTCACTAATTATTTAGTTCAATTAGTTACAACACTAATCGTCTCTAAAATTATATGTATTTCGTAGTTAAACAACATAATTCCTTCACTAACTACTGCCTTTTAGATACGAAAAAAATTCGTCATTAAATGGAAAAATTAGGGACAAATTTATTGTTATAAAAAAATTAATAATTTAGTAGTTGAATCTATCATTCGTCACTAAAAGTATCGCTTTTACCAACAACATGTAATTGTCACTATAACTTATCATGGTTAGTGACAATTACAATTATCACAAAATAAAAAAGTATTTCGTATTTAATAAGAATGAGGTATTGAGACAAATATATGTTTTGTCACTAAACGTAAATCAACTTATGAAAAACTTATTTATTTTGTGACAAAAACATTTGTCTTGAAAAGTTACGTTGCTAAAAGTTACCTTTAGTGATAAAAATTTTTGTCACTAATTGCAAACATTGATGATATTTAATTATTTTATATTAATACTATTTTAAAATTAGAGTTTCATAAAGCAAAAATTAAATAATAAAACATGCTAAACAATAATAAATCTATGATGATACAACTAAGAATACCTAAAATTGTACTAAGGTAATATCCATCACAAGGTCCTTGCATTACATTAAAGTATGTCCAATAACCCAAAAAAAAATCTAACTGAAATAGATGAAATATTACTCCTAAACTAAGATAAGTAGAGCTTTCTTCCATAAAGTACCAATTATCTGATGACATAAAAGCTTGACTTTATCCTTGATTCAATTCTCAATTTTTATACATGTGAAGAAAAAGAAAGAAATTTATAAGATTTAATTTAAACTGAAATTTGGATTTACTTTTCTAGTCATTTTGAGTTCTGAGCGTCGAAATTCCCTTCTGTCAATTCCATCAATTTTGGGATATACCAAATCTGGTCGGGGAGAACTTGTGGAACTGAATTTGGAGTAAAAATGGAGACTTTAGATCAAAATTAGCTTTTTTAGTTCGTTAAAGTTGGAAATTTAAGTTTTCTGGCCGTTTTGTGTTCTGAGTATTTAAATTCAATTCTGTCAATTCCATTTCTCCGAAATGCCGAACCTGGTCTAGGAGAACGTCCAGAACTAAATTTGGAGTAAAAATGGAGATTTTAGGTCCAAAGTTGCATTTTTAGTTCTTTAAAGTTGGAAAATACGAGTTTTGAAGCCATTTTGAGTTCTGGGCGTCAGAATTCTATTCTGTCAATTCCATCAGCCCAGGAATACCCAATCTGGTCTAGGAGAACTTGCAGAATCGAATTTGGAGTAAATATGGAGACTTTAGGTCAAAAGTTGCATTTTTAGTTCTTTTAAATTGAAAATTTGATTTTTCTAGCCGTTTTGAGTTCCGAGCCTCGAAATTCAATTCCTTCTGTTCCATCAGCTCTGGAATGCCGAATCTGGTCTGGGAGAACTTTTAGAACTGAATTTGGAGTAAAAATGAAGATTTTACGTCCAAAGTTGCATTTTAAGTTCTTTAAAGTTGGAAAACTTGAGTTTTCTAGCCGTTTGAGCATTGGAATTCCATTCTATCGAATCCATCTGCTCTGAAATACCGAATCTGGTCTAGGAGAACTTGTAGAACTGAATTTGGAGTTAAAATGGAGATTTTAGGTCTAAAGTTGCTTTTTTAGTTCTTTAAAGTTGAAAATTTAATTTTTGTAGTCGTTTTGAGTTTTGAGCGTCGAAATTCAGTTCTATCAATTCCATCAGCTCTGGAATGCGGAATCTGGTGTAGGAGAACTTGCATAACTGAATTTGAAGTTAAAATGGAGATTTTAGGTCCAAATTTGAATTTTTAGTTCCTTAAAGTTGGAAAATACCTTTATGAGGTAGTGGTAAGGTCTGTGAAAATTATACCATCCCCAGACCCCACTTGTGGGATTCCACTAGGTATGTTGTTGTTATTGTTGTAAAGTTGGAAAATACGAGTTTTCTAGCCGTTTTGAGTTTTGAGCGTTAGAATTCGATTCTGTCTATTCCATCAGCTCTATAATCTCGAACCTGGTCTAGGAGAACTTGCAGAACCGAATATGTAGTTAAAATGGAGATTTTAGGTTCAAAGTTGCTTTGTAGTACTTTAAAGTTGGAAATTTGAGTTTTCTAGTCCTTTGGAGTTTTGAGCGTCGGAATTCAATTCTATCAATTCCATAAGCTCTAAAATGTCGAATCTGGTCTAGGAGAACTTGCATAACCGAATTTGGATTGAAATGGAGATTTTAGGTCCAAGGTTGCATTTTTAGTTCTTTAAAGTTGGAAAATACGAGTTTCGTTGCCATTTTGAGTTCTGAGCGTCAGAATATGATTGTGTCAATTCCATCAGCTCTGGAATACCGAATCTGGTCTAGGAGAACTTGCAGAACCGAATTTGGAGTAAAAATGGAGATTTTAGGTCCAAAGTTGCTTTTTTAGTTCATTAAAGTTGGAAATTAGAGTTCTCTGGCCGTCTTGAGTTCTGAGCATCGGAATTCAATTCTGTCAATTACATCAGCTCTGGAATGCCGAATCTGGTGTAGGAGAACTTGCAGAACTGAATTTGGAGTAAATATTGAGGTTTTAGGTCCAAAGTTGCATTTTTAGTTCTTTAAAATTGGAAAATTTGAGTTTTCTAGCCATTTTGAGTTCTGAGCACGGGAATTCAGTTCTGTTGAATGCACCAGCTATGGAATGCAGAATTTGGTCTAGGAGAACTTTCCAAACCTAACTTGGAGTTAAAATGGAGATTTTAGGTCTAAAGTTGCATTTTTAGTTCTTTAAAGTTGGAAAATATGAGTTTTCTAGCCGTTTTGACTTCTGAGCGTCAGAATTTGAATATGTCAATTCCATCAGCTCTGAAATACCGAATCTAGTATAGAATAACTTGCAGAACCGAATTTGGAGTTAGAATGGAGATTTTTGGTCCAAAGTTGCTTTTTTAGTTCTTTGAAGTTGGAAATTTGAGTTTTCTAGCTGTTTTGAGTTTTGAGCGTCGGAATTCAATTATATCTATTTCATCAGCTCTAGAATGTCGAATCTAGTCTAGGAGAACTTGCCAAACTGAATTTGGAGTTGAATTGGAGATTTTAAGTCCAAAGTTGCATTTTTCGTTGTTTGAAGATGTAAAACTTGACTTTTCTAGCCGTATTGGGTTCTGAGTCTCAGAATTTGATTTTGTTAATTCCATCAGCTCTAGAATACCGAATCCTTTCTGGGATAACTTGTAGAACCGAATTTGGAGTAAAAACGGAGACTTTAGGTCGAAAGTTGCATTTTTAGTTCTTAAAAGTTGGAAATTTGATTTTTCTGGTCAATTTGTTTTTTCAGCGTCGGAATTCACTTCTTTAATTTCATCAGTTCAGGAATGTCGAATCTAGTGCAAGAGAACCTGCAGAATTGAATTTGGAGTAAAAATGGAGATTTTAGGTCCAAAGTTGATTTTTTAGTTCTTTAAAGTTGGAAATTTGTGTTTTCTGGTTGTTTTGAGTTCTAACCGTCGAAATTATATTCTGTCAATTCCATCAGCTCCGGAATGTCGAATCTTGGGTAAGAGAACTTGTAGAATTGAATTTGGAGTAAAAATGGACATTTTGGTCCAAAGTTGCATTTTTAGTTCTTTAAAGTTGGAAAATACGAGTTTTCTAGCCGTTTTGAGTTCTGAGCGTCAAGAATTCAATTATGTCAATTCCATCAGCTTTGGAATACCGAATCTGTTCTAGGAGAACTTGCAGAACCGAATTTTGAGTAAAAATGGAGACTTTAGGTCAAAAGTTGCAATTTTAGTTCTTTAAAGTTGGAAATTTGATTTTTCTAGCCGTTTTGAGTTTTGAGCATTGTAATTTGATTCTGTCAATTCCATCAGCTCTGAAATGTCGAATCTGGTCTAGGAGAATTTGCAGAACTAAATTTTGAGTAAAAATGGAGATTTTAGGTCTAAAGTTGCATTTTTAGTTTTGTAAAGTTGTAAAACTTGAGTTTTCTAGCAGTTTGAGCATCAGAATTCCATTATGTCTAATCTATCAACTCCGGAATGCCGAATCTGGTATAGGAGAACTTGCAGAACTAATTTGGAGTTAAAATGGAGATTTTAGGTCCAAAGTTGCATTTTTAAGTCTTTAAAATTGGAAATTTTATTTTTCTAGTCATTTTTAGTTCTGAGCATTAGAATTCCCTTCTGTCAATTACATCAGCTCGGCAATACCGAATCTGGTCGAGGAGAACTTGTAGAACTGAATTTGGAGAAAAATGGAGACTTTAAAGTTGGAAATTTAAGTTTTCTGGCCGTTTTGAGTTCTGAGCATCAAAATTCAATTATGTCAATTCCATCAGCTGTGGAATGTCGAATTTTATCTAGGAGAACTTCCATAATTGAATTTGGAGTAAAAATAGAGATTTTAGGTCCAAATTTGCATTTTTAGTTCTTTAAAGTTGGAAAATACGAGTTGTCTAGCCGTTTGAATTCCGAGTGTCAGAATTTGATTCAGTCAATTCCATCAGCCCTGGAATACCGAATCTGGTCCAGGAGAACTTGTAGAACCGAATTTGGAGTAAAAATGGAGACTTTAGGTCAAAAGTTGCATTTTTAGTTCTTTAAAGATGGAAATTTGATTTTCAAGCCAGCTTGAGTTCTGAGCATCGGAATTCAATTTTGTCAATTCCATCAGCTTTGGAATGCCGAATCTAGTCTAGGAGAACTTGTGAAACTGAATTTGGAGTAAAAATGGAGATTTTAGGTCCAAAGTTTCATTTTAAATTCTTTAAAGTTGGAAAACATGAGTTTTCTAGCCATTTGAGCATCGGAATATTGTTCTATCGAATCCATCAGCTCCAAAATACTGAAACTGGTCTAGGAGAACTTGCAAAACTGAATTTGGAGTTACAATGGAGATTTAAGGTCCAACGTTGAATTTTTAGTTCTTTAAAGTTTGAAAGTACCTCTATAAGGTAGTGGTAAGGTCTGCGAAAATTATACCATCCCCAGACCCCACTTGTGAGATCCCACTAGGTATGTTGTTGTTGTAAAGTTGGAAAATATGAGTTTTCTAGCTGTTTTGAGTTTTGAGCATCAAAATTCGATTCTGTCTATTCCATCAACTCTAGAATACCGAATCTAGTCTAGTAGAACTTGCAAAACCGAATATGGAGTTAAAATGGAGATTTTAGGTCCAAGTTGCTTTTTTAGTACTTTACAACAACAACAACAACATACCCAGTGAAATCCCACAAGTGGGGCCTGGGGAGGGTAAGGTGTATGCAGACCTTACCACTACTACACAGGTAGAGAGGTTGTTTCCTGGAAACCCTCATCACAAAAATCCATCAGCAGAATAAGCTAGATATGATAAATAGGCAAGAAAGAGAAGAACACATGATAATACATAGATACAGGATAGTAATCATATAAAGGCAGATAAATAACATATAAAGGCAGACAATTACCACTCTTCCTATCTACCGTATTAACTTTCTACTCTAATTCTCGACCTCCACCCCTTCCTGTCTAAGGTCATATCCTTGGTGAGATCAAGTTTCATCATATCATATCTAATCACCTCCCCCCAATACTTCTTTGGTCTACCTCTACCCCTCCTTGTAGCTCCCAAATCTATCCTCTCACACCTTCTACCAGGGGCATCGGTACTCCTTCTTTGTACATGTCCAAATCATCGCAGTCTCGCTTCCCTCATCTTGTCAACTACAGGGACCACCTCTAGCTTCTCCCGAATGACCTTGTTCCTAATCTTATCACTCCTGGTGTGACCACACATCCATCTTAACATCCTCATTTCTGCGACCTGCATCTTCTGAACATGTACATTTTTTATTGGCCAACACTCCTCCCCATACAACAAAGATGGTCTAACCACCATTCTGTAGAACTTACCTTTGAGTTTAGGTGGTATCTTCTTATCACACAATACTCCAGAGGCCAACCTCCATTTTGTCCAAGCCGCCCCAATACGATGAGTGACATCATCGTCGATATCCCCACTACTCTAGATGACAGACCCCAGATACTTAAAGCTTTCCTTCTTGAGAATAAGGTGAGCCGCAAGTCTCACATCAATCTCTGCTTCATCCCTCGCAACACTAAATTTGCACTCCAAGTATTCTGTTTTGGTCCTGCTCAGTTTGAATCCTTTGGTCTTTAAAGCGTGTCTCCAGACTTCCAACCTATCATTAACTTTGTTCCAGGTCTCATCAATCAGTACTATGTCATCTACAAACAACATACACCACGGTACGTCCTCCTGGATAGATCGTGTCAGCTCATCCATCACTAAGGCAAATAAAAAAGGGCTCAGCACTGACCCTTGATGAAGTCCCATCTGAACTGGAAAATATTCAGAGTCTCCTCCCACCGTTCTTACCCGAGTTATGGCACCGTCGTACATGTCCTTTATCACTTTAATATATGCTATTGGGACGCCTTTCATCTCCAAACACCTCCATAGGACATCCCTCAGGACTTTGTCATAGGCCTTCTCAAGATCAATGAACACCATATGAAGGTCCTTCTTACTTTCCCTGTATTTCTCCAGTAATCTTCGAACAAGGTGGATCGCTTCAGTAGTCGACCATCCTGGCATGAATCCAAACTGATTTTCTGAGAGAGAAACTACTTTCCTCACCCTCATCTCCACCACTCTCTCCCATGCCTTCATAGTATGACTCAACAACTTTTTTAGTACTTTAAAGTTGGAAATTTGAGTTTTCTGTCCCTTTTGAGTTTTGAGTGTCGAAATTCTATTCTGTCAATTCCATAAGCTCTAAAATGCCAAATCTGATCTAGAGAACTTGCATGACCGAATTTGGAGTAAAAATAGAGATTTTAGATCCAAAGTTGTATTTTTACTTCTTTAAAGTTGGAAAATACGAGTTTCCTTGCTATTTTGAGTTCTGAGCGTCAGAATTCGATTAATTCAATTCCATCAGCTCTGGAATACCAAATCTAGTCTAGGAGAACTTGCCAAACCTAATTTGGAGTAAAAATGGAGACTTTAGGTCAAAAGTTGCATTTTTAGTTCTTTAAAGTTGGAAATACAACTTTTCTAGACGTGTTGATTTCTGGGCGTCAAAATTCGATTCTATTAATTCTATCAGCTCTAGAATACTGAATCTAGTCTAGGATAACTTGCAGAACTGAATTTGGAGTTACAATGAAAATTTTTGGTCCAACTTTGCTTTTTTATTTCTTTGAAGTTGGAAATTTAAGTTTTTTGGTCGTTTTGAATTTTGAGCGTCGAAATTCGATTCTAAATTCCATCAGTTCTGGAATGCCAAATCTGGTCTAAGAGAACTTGCCAAACTGAATTCGAAGTAAAATTGGAGATTTTAAGTCCAAAGTTCTATTTTTAGTTGTTTGAAGATGTAAAACTTGAGTTTTCTAGCCGTACTGAGTTCTGAGTGTCAGAATTCAATATTGTTAACTCCATCCGCTCTAGAATACCGAATCTTTTCTAGGAGAACTTGTACAACCGAATTAGGAGTAAAAGTGGAGACTTTAGGTCAAAAGTTGCATTTTTAGTTCTTAAAAGTTGGAAATTTGATTTTTCTAGCCATTTTGTGTTCAGAGCGTTAGAATTCGCTTCTGTAAATTTCATAAGCTTTGGAATGCTGAATCTGGTGCAAGAGAACTTGCAGAACTGAATTTGGAGTTAAAATGGAGATTTTAGGTCCAAAGTTCTTTTTTTAGTTCTTCAAAGTTGGAAATTTGAGTTTTCTGGCCGTTTTGAGTTCTGAGCGATGAAATTCGATTTGGTCTATTCCATCAGCTCCGGAATGCCAAATCTGGGATAGGAGAACTTGCAGAACTGAATTTGGAGTAAAAATGGATATTTTAGGTCCAAAGTTGCATTTTTAGTTCTTTAAAGTTGGAAAATATGAGTTTTCTTGTTGTTTTGACTTTTGAGCATCAGAATTCGATTCTGTCAATTCCATCAGCTTTGGAATACCGAATTTAGTCCAAGAGAACTTGCAGAACCGAATTTGGAGTAAAAATGGAGACTATAGGTCAAAAGTTGCATTATTAAAGTTGAAAATTTGATTTTTCTAGCCTTTTTGAGTTTTGAGCGTTGAAATTCGATTCTGTCAATTCCATTAGCTCCGGCATGCCGAATTTGGTGTAGGAGAACTTCCAGAACTGAATTTGGAGTAAAAATTGAGATTTTAGTCCAAATTTGCCTTTTTAGTTCTTTAAAGTTGGAAAATACGAGTTTTCTAGCCGTTTTGAGTTATGAGTGTTAGAATTCGATTCTGTCAATTCCATCAGCCCTGGAATACCGAATCTAGTCCAGAAGAACTTGTATAACCGAATTTGGAGTAAAAATGGAGACTTTAGTTCAAAAGTAGCATTTTTCGTTTTTTAAAGCTGGAAATTTGATTTTTCAAGCGGTTTTGAGTTTTGAGCATTGGAATCCGATTCTGTCAATTTCAGCAGCTCCGGCATGCCAAATCTGGTCTAAGAGAACTTGCAGAACTGAATTTGGAGTAAAATTGCATATTTTAGATCCAAAGTTGCACTTTAAGTTCTTTAAAGTTGGAAAAGTTGAGTTTTAGCCATTTGAGCATCGAAATTCGGTTTTATCGAATCCATCAGCTCTGGAATGTCGAATCTGGTATAGGAGAACTTGCAGAATTGAATTTGGAGTAAATATGAAGGTTTTAAGTCCAAAGTTGCATTTTCAGTTCTTCAAAGTTGGAAAACTTGAGTTTTCTAGTCATTTTGAGTTCTAAGCATCGAAATCCAGTTCTGTTGAATGAATCAGCTCCGGAATGCCGAATTTGGTCTTGGAGAACTTGCCAAACCTAATTTGGAGTTAAAATAGAGATTTTAGATTCAAAATTGCATTTTTAGTTCTTTAAAGTTGGAAAATACGAGTTTTCTAGCCGTTTTGACTTCTGAGCGTCAGAATTTGTCAATTCCATCATCTTTGGAGTGCTGAATCCGGTGCAAGAGAACTTGCAGAGCTGAATTAGAGTAAACCTTGAGTTTTCTAGCCATTTTGATTTCTGCGTGTAAGAATTCAATTATGTCAATTGTATCAGCTCTAAAATACCGAATCTGGTCCAAGAGAACTTGCAAAACTAAATTTGGAGTAAAAATTGGAGATTTTAGGTCCAAAGTTACATTTTTAGTTGTTTGACGATGTAAAACTTGAGTTTTCTAGCTGTTTTAAGTTCTGAGCGTCGGAATTCACTTCTGTCAATTTCATAAGCTTTGGAATGCCGAATCTGGTGCAAGAGAACTCATAGAACTGAATTTGAAGTAAATTTAGAGATTTTAGGTCCAAAGTTGCTTTTTTAGTTCTTTAAAGTTGGAAATTTGAGTTTTTGGCCATTTTGATTTCTGAGTGTAAGAATATGATTATGCCGATTTCATCAGCTTTAAAATACCGAATTTGGTCCAAGAGAACTTGCAAAACTGAATTTGGAGTAAAATTGGAGATTTTAGGTCCAAAGTTACATTTTTAGTTGTTTGAAGATGAAAAACTTGAGTTTTCTAGGCGTTTTGAGTTCTGAGCATCAAGAATTCGATTTTGTCAATTCCATCAGCTTTGGAATACCGAATCTAGTCCTTGAGAACTTGCAGAACTGAATTCGGAGTAAAATTGCAGCTTTTAGGTCTAAAGTTGCACTTTAAGTTCTTTAAAGTTGGAAAACTTGAGTTTTCTAGCCGTTTGAGCATCGAAATTTGGTTCTATTGAATCCATCAGCTCTGGAATGCCGAATCTGGTATAGGAGAACTTGTAGAACTAAATTTCGAGTAAATATGAAGATTTTAGATCCAAAGTTGCTTTTTTAGTTCTTTAAAGTTGGAAAACTTGAGTCTTCTAGCTGTTTTGAATTCTGAGCATCGAAATTGAGTTTTATTGAATGAATGAGCTCCGGCATGCCGAATCTAGTCTAGGAGAACTTGCCAAACCTAATTTGGAGTTTAAATAGAGATTTTAGGTCCAAAGTTGCATTTTTAGCTCTTTAATGTTGGAAAATACGTGTTTTCTAGCTGTTTTGACTTCTGAGTGTCAGAATTTGATTCTATCAATTCCATCATCTTTGGAATGCTGAATCTGGTTTAAGAGAACTTGCAGAACTGAATTTTGAGTAAAAATAGAGATTTTAGGTCCAAAGTTTCTTTTTTTAGTTCTTTAAAGTTGGAAATTAGAGTTTTCTGGCCATTTTTAGTTCTGAGCGTCGAAATTAGATACATCCATTCCATCAGCTCCGGAATGCCGAATTTTGGGTAGGAGAACTTGCAGAACTGAATTTGAAGTAAAATTGAAGAATTTAGATCCAAAGTTGCATTTTAAGTTGTTTGAAGATGTAAAACTTGAGTTTTCTAGCCATTTTGATTTCTCAGTGTAAGAATTTGATTAGGTCAATTCCATCAGCTCTGGAATACCGAATCTGGTCCAAGAGAACTTGCAAAACTGAATTTGGAGTAAAATTGAAGATTTTAGGTCCAAAGTTACATTTTTAGTTGTACGAAGATGTAAAACATGAGTTTTCTAGCCGTTTTGAGTTCTGAGCGTTGGAATTCGCTTCTGTCAATTTCATCAGCTCTGGAATGCTGAATCTGGTGCAAGAGAACTTGCAGAACTGAATTTGGAGTAAAATGGAGATTTTAGATCCAAAGTTGCTTTTTTAGTTCTTTAAAGTTGGAAATTTAAGTTTTTGGCCGTTTTGAGTTCTGAGCGTCGAAATAAGATTCTGTCAATTCCATCAGCTCCGGAATGTCGAATCTTGGGTAGGAGAACTTGCAGAACTGAATTTGGAGTAAAAAAAATGAGATTTTAGGTCTAAAGTTACATTTTTAGTTCTTTAAAGTTGAAAATATGAGTTGTTGGCCGTTTTGAGTTTTGAGCGTCGAAATTAGATTCTGTCAATTCCATCAGCTCTGGAATGTCGAACCTTGGGTAGGAGAACTTGCAGAACTGAATTTGGAGTAAAATGGAGATTTTAGGTCCAAAGTTGCATTTTTAGTTATTTAAAGTTGGAAATTTGAGTTTTTGGCCGTTTTGAGTTCTGAGCGTCGAAATTAGATTCTGTCAATTCCATCAGCTCCGGAATGTCGAATCTTGGGTAGGAGAACTTGTAGGACCGAATTTGGATTGAAAAAAATGAGATTTTGGGTCTAAAGTTGCATTTTTAGTTCTTTAAAGTTGAAAATTTGAGTTTTTGGCCGTTTTGAGTTCTGAGTGTCGAAATTAGATTATGTCAATTCCATCAGCTCCGGAATGTCAAATCTTGGGTAGGAGAACTTGCATAACTGAATTCGGAGTAAAAATGGAGATTTTAGGTTCAAAGTTGCATTTTTAGTTCTTTAAAGTTGGAAAATACGAGTTTTCTAGCTGTTTTGAGTTTTGAGCGTCAAGAATTCAATTATGTCAATTCTATCAGCTTTGGAATATCGAATCTAGTCCTGGAGAACTTGAAGATTCGAATTTGGAGTAAAAATGGGGACTTTAGGTGAAAAGGTACATTTTTAGTTCTTTAAAGTTGGAAATTCGATTTTTCTAGCCGTTTTGAGTTCTGAGCGTCAAAATTCAATTTAGTCAATTCCATCAACTCTAGAATGCCGAATCTGGTCTAGGAGAACTTGCAGAACTGAATTTCGAGTAAAAATGGAGATTTTAGGTCCGCAGTTGTATTTTTAGTTCTTTAAATTGGAAAACTTGAGTTTTCTAGTCGTTTGAGCATCAGAATTCGGGTCTGTCTAATCCATCAACTCCGGAATGCCGAGTCTGGTCTAGGAAACAGGCAAAACTGAATTTTGAGTAAAAATGGAGATTTTAGGTCCAAAGTTGCATTTTTAGTTCTTTAAAGTTGGAAAACTTGAGTTTTCTAGCCGTTTTGAGTTTTGAGCATCGAAATTCAGTTCTGTTGAATGCATCAGCTCATGAATGCCGATTCTGGTCTAGGAGAACTTGCCAAACCTACTTTGGAGTTTAAATAGAGATTTTAGGTCCAATGTTGCATTTTTAGCTCTTTAAAGTTGGGAAATACGAGTTTTCTAGCCGTTTTGACTTCTGAGCATCAGAATTTGATTCTGTAAATTCTATCATCTTTGGAATGCTGAATCTGGTGCAAGAGAACTTGCAGAATTGAATTTGGAGTAAAAAGGAATATTTTAGGTCCAAAGTTACTTTTTTAGTTCTTTAAAGTTGGAAATTTGAGTTTTCTGGCCGTTTTCAGTTCTAAGCGTCGAAATTAGATTCCGTCAATTCCATCAGCTCCGAAATTCTGAATCTTGGGTAGGAGAACTTGCAGAACTGAATTTGGACTAAAATTGGAGATTTTAGGTACAAAGTTTAACTTTTAGTTGTTTGAAGATGTAAAATGTGAGTTTTCTATCTGTGTTGATTCTGAGTGTAAGAATTTTATTATGTTAATTTCATCAGCTCTGGAATACCGAATCTTGTCTAAGAGAACTTGCAAAACTGAATTTGGAGTAAAATTGGAGATTTTAGGTCCAAAGTTACATTTTTAGTTGTTTGAAGATGTAAAACTTGAGTTTTCTAGCCGTTTTGCGTTCTGAGCATTGGAATTCGCTTTTGTAAATTTCATTAGCTCTGGAATGCCGAATCTGGTGCAAGAGAACTTGCAGAACTGAATTTGGAGTAAAAATTGAGATTTTAGGTCCAAAGTTACTTTTTTAGTTCTTTAAAGTTAGAAATTTGAGTTTTTGGCCATTTTGAGCGTCGAAATTAGATTCTGTTAATTTCATCAGCTCCGAAATGTCAAATCTTGAGTAGGAGAACTTGCAGAACTGAATTTGGAGTAAAAATGGAGATTTTAGGTAAGAAGTTGCATTTTTAGTTCTTTAAAGTTGGAAAACTTGAGTTTTCTAGTCGTTTGAGCATTAAAATTCGGTTCTGTCTAATCCATCAACTCCGAAATGCCGAATCTGGTATAGGGGAACTTGCACAACATTATTTGGAGTTAAAATAGAGATTTTAGGTCAAAATTTGCATTTTTAGTTCTTTAAAGTTGAAAATTTTATTTTTCTAGCCTTTTTGAGTTCTGAGCGTCGAAATTTGATCCTGTTAATTCCATCAACTCTAAAATGCCGAATCTGGTCTAGGAGAACTTGCAGAACTGAATTTCAAGTAAAAATAAAAATTTTAGGTCCAAAGTTGCATTTTTAGTTCTTTAAAGTTGGAAAACTTGAGTTTTCTAGTCGTTTGAGGATCAGAATTTGGTTTTGTCTAATCTATCAACTCCGTAATGCCGAATCTGGTCTAGGAGAACTTGCAGAACTGAATTTCAAGTAAAAATGGAGATTTTAGATCCAATGTTGCATTTTTAGTTCTTTAAAGTTGGAAAACTTGAGTTTTCTAGTAGTTTGAGGATCCAAATTCGGTTTTATCTAATGTATCAACTCCGGAATGTCGAATCTGGTCTAGGAGAACTTGCAGAACTAAATTTCGAGTAAAAATGGAGATTTTAGGTCCAAAGTTGCATTTTTAGTTCTTTAAAGTTGGAAAACTTGAGTTTTCTAGCCTTTTTGAGTTCTGAGCATCAGAATTCAGTTCTGTTGAATTCATCTGCTCAAAATGCGGAATCTGGTCTAGGAGAACTTGCCAAACCTAATTTAGAGTTTAAATAGAGATATTAGGTCCAAAGTTGCATTTTTAGCTCTTTAAAATTGGAAAATACGAGTTTTCTAGCCGTTTTGACTTTTAAGCGTCAGAATTTGATTATGTCAATTCTATCATCTTTGGAATGCTGAATCTTGTACAAGAGAATTTGCAGAACTGAATTTGGAGTAAAAATAGAGATTTTAGGTCCAAAGTTACTTTTTTAGTTCTTTAAAGTTGGAAATTTGAGTTTTCTGGCCGTTTTGAGTTCTGAGCGTCGAAATTAGTTTTCGTCAATTCCATCAACTCCGGAATGCCGAATCTTGGGTAGGAGAACTTGCATAACTTAATTTGGAGTAAAATTGGTGATTTTAGTTCCAAAGTTGCATTTTTAGTTGTTTGAAGATGTAAACTTGAGTTTTCTAGCCGTTTTGATTTCTGAGTGTAAGAATTCGATTTCTCAATTCCATCAGCTCTGAATATCGAATCTGATCCAAGAGAACTTGCAAAACTGAATTAGCAGTAAAATTTTAGATTTTAGGTCCAAAGTTACATTTTTAGTTGTTTGAAGATGTAAAACTTGAGTTTTCTAGCCGTTTTGAGTTCTAAGCGTCAAAATTCGCTTATGTCAGTTTCATCAGCTCTGGAATGCCGAATCTGGTGCACGAGAACTTGCAGAACTGAATTTGGAGTAAAATGGAGATTTTAGGTCCAAAGTTGCTTTTTTAGTTCTTTAAAGATGGAAATTTGAGTTTTTGGCCGTTTTGAGTTCTGAGCGTCGAAATTAGATTTTATCAATTCCATCAACTCCGGATTGTCGAATCTTGGGTTGGAGAACTTGCAGAACTGAATTTGGAGTAAAATTTGAGATTTTAGGTTTAAAGTTGCATTTTTAGTTCTTTAAAGTTGAAAAATATGAGTTTTCTAGCCGTTTTTTGTTTTTAGCGTCAGAATTTGATTCTGTCTATTCCATCAGCTCTAGAATATCGAATCTGGTCCAGGAGATCTTGCAGAACCGAATTTGGAGTAAAAATGGAGTCTTTAGGTCAAAAGTTGCATTTTTCGTTCTTTAAAGTTGGAAAATTTATTTTTCAAGTTGTTTTGAGTTCTGAGCATTGGAATGCGATTCTGTCAATTCCATCAGCTTTGGAATGCCAAATCTGGTCTAGGAGAACTTGCAGAACTGAATTTCGAGAAAAAATGGAGATTTTAGGTCCAAAGTTGCATTTTTAGATCTTTAAAGTTGGAAACTTGAGTTTTCTAGTTGTTTGAGCATCGGAATTCCGTTCTATTCAATCTATCAGCTTCGAAATACTGAATCTGGTCTAGGAGAACTTGCAGAACTGAATTTGGAGTTAGAATGGAGATTTAAGGTCCAAAGTTGAATTTTTAGTTCTTTAAAGTTTGAAAATACCTCTATGTGGTAGTGGTAAGGTTTGCGAAAATTATACCATCCCCAGACCCCAGTTATGGGATTCCACTGGGTATGTTGTTATTGTTGTTGTAAAGTTGAAAAATATGAGTTTTCTAGCCGTTTTGAGTTCTGAGCATCAGAATTTGATTCTGTCTATTCCATCAACTCTAGAATACCGAATCTGGTCTAGGGGAACATGAAGAACCGAATATGGAGTTAAAGTGGAGATTTTTGGTCCAAAGTGCTTTTTAGTACTTTAAAGTTGGAAATATGAGGTTTCGGGCCCTTTTGAGTTTTGAGCGTCAGAATTCTATTCTGTCAATTCCATAAGCTCTAAAAATGCCAAATCTGGTCTAGCAGAACTTGCATAATCGAAATTTGGAGTAAAAATGGAGATTTAAGGTCCAAAGTTGTATTTTTAGTTCTTTAAAGTTGGAAAATACGAGTTTCCTTGCCATTTCGAGTTCTGAGTGTCAGAATTCGATTCTATCAATTCCATCAGCTCAGGAATACCAAATCTAGTCTAGGAGAACTTGCCAAACCTAATTTGGAGTAAAAATGGAGTTTTTAGGTCAAAGGTTGCATTTTTATTTTTTTAAAGTTGGAAAATCTGAGTTTTTTAGACGTTTTGACTTATGAACGTCATAATTCGATTCTGTCAATTTTATCAGCTCTGGAATACTGAATTTAGTCTAGGATAACTTGTAGAACCGGATTTGGAGTTAAAATGGAGATTTTAGGTCTAAATTTGCTTTTTTAGTTCTTTAAAGTTGGAAATTTAAGGTTTCTGGCCATTTTGAGTTTTGACCATCGGAATTCGATTCTGCAAATTCCATCAGCTCCGGAATGCCAAATCTAGTCTTGGAGAACTTGCGAAACTGAATTTGGAGTAAAATTGGAGATTTTAAGTCCAAAGTTGCATTTTTAGTTGTTTGAAGATGTAAAACTTGAGTTTTCTAGCCGTATTGAGTTCTGAGTGTCAAATTCAATTTTGTTGATTCCATCAGCTTTAGAATACCGAATCTGTTCTAGGAGAACTTGTAGAACCAAATTTGGAGTAAAACTAGAGACTTAATGTCAAAAGTTGCATTTTTTGTTCTTAAAAGTTTGAAATTTGATTTTTCTAGCCGTTTTGAGTTCTGAGCGTCGAAATTCACTTCTGTAAATTCCATCAGCTCTGGAATGCCGAATCTGGTGCAAGAGAACTTGCAGAACTGAATTTGGAGTAAAAATGGAGATTTTAGGTCCAAAGTTGCTTTTTTAGTTCTTTAAAGTTTGAAATTTGAGTTTTCTGGCCGTTTGGAGTTCTGAGCGATGAAATTCAATTTTTTCAATTCCATCAACTCCAGGATGCCAAATCTAGGCTAGGAGAACTTGCAGAAATGAATTTGAAGTAAAAAAGGAGATTTTAGGTAGAAAGTTGCAATTTTTAGTTCTTTACAGTTGGAAAATATGAGTTTTCTAGCCGTTTTGACTTCTGAGCATCAGAATTCGAAACTGTCAATTCTATCAGCCTTGGAATACCTAATCTAGTCCAAAAGAACCTGCAGAATCGAATTTGGAGTAAAAATGGAGATTTTAGGTCAAAAGTTGCATTTTTAGTTCTTTAAAGTTGGAAATTTGATTTTTCTAGCCGTTTTGAGTTCTGAGCGTTGAAATTCGATTCTGTCAATTCCAGCAGCTCCGGAATGCCGAATTTGGTCTAGGAGAACTTGTAGAACTGAATTTGGAGTAAAAATTGAGATTTTAGGTCCAAATTTGCCTTTTTAGTTCTGTATAGTTGGAAATTTTATTTTCCTAGTCATTTTATATTCTGAGCATCGGAATTCCCTTCTGCTAATTCCATCAGCTCTGGAATACCGAATCTGGTCGAGGAGAACTTGTAGAACTGAATTTGGAATAAAAATGGAGACTTTAGGTCAAAAGTTGTTTTTTTAGTTCTTTAAAGTTTGAAATTTAAGTTCTCTTGCTGTTTTGAGTTCTGAGCATCGAAATTCGATTCTGTCAATTCCATCAGCTCCGGAATGTCAAATTTGGTCTAAGAGAACTTCAAGAACTGAATTTGGAGTAAAAATTGAGATTTGATGAGTCATGAAAATACGACTTTTACGACGCTTAATACATAGAATTATTGTGCGTTCTTAAGCGCTTTTGTTAGTTTAATAGGTGTGTTTTGATACTGTGCAGGAAAATAACGAAGGCATGGACTGATGAAGGAATTGCATGAGAAAAACATCATAATCGCGGTGAAGTGACAGTACACGGACCATCTCACGGGTCGTGTAGTATCACACGGACCGTGTGATGGCACGTGGGAGGCCCAGCGTGGAAGGAGTGGAAAATAAGGCCAAGTGAATGACCACGGAAGGTCTTCACGGGCCATGTCGCACTACACGGTCCGTGTGACGAACCGTGGCACCACACTTGGTGAAAAATTGAGTGAAACAGAATGACACACAAAGTCGCATGGACAACGGACCGTCTACTTTCAGACGGGCCGTGTCATGTGCCGTGTAAGTGACGTGAAATCGAATGGGCCTCGTCAAAAATCAGAGAATTGGTGCAAGTGAAGTCGCACGGACGGACAAACGGCCCGTTAAATACGACATGGGTCGTGTCACGACTCGTGAGGAAGCAGCAGGTCGGCAGATGGGCCGTTTGACGGGACGTCTGGCCTCAGACGGTCCGTGTAACGAACTGTGTCCGTGCCGAAAGTTATTTTTCCTAATTTGTATCAGATTAGTTTTACCTGGTATAAATAGTATGTTATTTTATTTCATTAGGACGTTCTTGTTGACGGCAGAAATGATAGAGTAAGAGCAAAAATAATATTTTGACTTTGTATTACGTTTGACTCGTGATTGTGATCATCGTTCGAAGATTGTAACACGGATTCTTTGTTCCTTCAGTTGTAAGTCAATCATTATGCTTTCATCCTATTATTGTGGGCAAATTATCACGAATATGCTAGGCTAAACCCACAACTAGGGTTGTGGGAACCATGACGATTCAATAAGATAACACGAACTGCGGTAAATTCGTGGGAATGATTATTGCATGTATTGTTAAATTCTTCGTTCTAACTTCTCCTTAATAAGTCGATGCATTATGGTAAGCATGTACTCGCTACATGCCCGAGAGGGATGTAGTGATTGGGAAAAGAGTTTAACAACGGAAATTCGGGGTTATCAACCTAGTCTAAGTGCCTGAGACCGAAAGGTGAAGGTACTTTGAGATAAAAAACAAAGTTTGGAATTGCATATACTCTGAGACCGAAAGGAGATGGGTAAAATATAACTAGGAAGGACCGAAAGGTGAACTAGGGATTAGCTGATTTGTTGGATCTTGCATGCACCATTAAGAACGAGTTTACCAAGCCAGTTTAGTTATCGTATTAGATGTCATGGGGAACACAACCGTAGCTTCTCTCTACCTGTTTGTAAACCATATCAACCTCTCTTTTAGTTACATTACATAGGGATTTAAATTAAACAATGCAACCCCCCATTTACTTTATGCATTTTTATCTTAGGATTAGCATTTACATCTGAAAGCCGGTACTAATAGATCCATTCTTACGTGTTCCCTGTGGGATCAACCTCAACTTTGGTTGAGTTCTATATTTGACTAACGACCGCTTTACTCTTCTATTCGGAGTGTAAATCTGGGCGTATTAAGATTTTAGGTCCAAAGTTGCATTTTTATTTCTTTAAAGTTGGAAAATATGAGTTTTCTAGCCGTTTTGAGATCTGAGCATCAAAATTCGATTCTATCAATTCCATCTGCCCTGGAATACTGAATCTGGTCCAGGAGAACTTGCATAATCGAATTTGGAGTAAAAATGGAGACTTTAGGTCCAAAGTTGCATGTTTAATTCTTTAAAGTTGAAAATTTGATTTTTCTAGCCGTTTATAGTTATGAGCATCAGAATTCAGTTCTATCAATTCCATCAGCTCTGGAATGCCAAATCTGGTGCAAGAGAACTTGCAGAACTGAATTTGGAGTAAAAATGGAGATTTTAGGTCCAAAGTTACTTTTTTAGTTCTATAAAGTTGAAAATTTGAGTTTTCTGGCCATTTTGAGTTCTGAGCGTCGAAATTAGATTCCATCAATTCCATCAGCTCCGAAATTCCGAATCTTGGGTAGGAGAACTTGGAGAACTGAATTTGGACTAAAATTGGAGATTTTAGGTCCAAAGTTTCATTTTTAGTTGTTTGAAGATGTAAAACGTGAGTTTTCTATCCGTGTTGATTCTGAGTGTAAGAATATTTTTATGTTAATTTCATCAGCTCTGGAATACCGAATCTTGTCTAAGAGAACTTGCAAAACTGAATTTGGAGTAAAATTGGAAATTTTAGGTCCAAAGTTACATTTTTAGTTGTTTGAAGATGTAAAACTTGAGTTTTCTAGCCGTTTTGAATTCTGAGCGTCGGAATTCACTTTGTAAATTTCATCAGCTCTGGAATGCCGAATCTGGTGCAAGAGAACTTGCAGAACTGAATTTGGAGTAAAATGGAGATTTTAGGTCCAAAGTTACTTTTTTAGTTCTTTAAAGTTAGAAATTTGAGTTTTTAGGCGTTTTGAGCGTCGAAATTAGATTCTGTCAATTCCATCAGCTCCGAAATGTCAAATCTTGAGTAGGTGAACTTGCAGAACTGAATTTGGAGTAAAAATGAAGCTTTTAGGTCCAAAGTTGCATTTTTAGTTCTTCAAAGTTGGAAAACTTGAGTTTTCTAGCCGTTTGAGCACTAGAATTCGGTTCTGTATAATCTATCAACTCCGAAATGCCGAATTTGGTAAAGGGGAACTTGCACAACATTATTTGGAGTTAAAATAGAGATTTTAGGTCAAAAGTTACATTTTTAGTTTTTTAAAGTTAGAAATTTTATTTTTCTAGCCGTTTTGAGTTCTGAGCATCGAAATTCGATTCTGTTAATTCCATCAACTCTAAAATGCCGAATCTGGTCTAGGAGAACTTGCAGAACTGAATTTCGAGTAAAAATGAAAATTTTAGGTCCAAAGTTGCATTTTTAGTTCTTTAAAGTTGGAAAACTTGAGTTTTCTAGTCGTTTGAGGATCAAAATTCAGTTTTGTCTAATCTATCAACTCTGTAATGCCGAATCTGGGCTAGGAGAACTTGCAGAACTGAATTTCAAGTAAAAATGGAGATTTTAGGTCCAAAGTTGCATTTTTAGTTCATTAAAGTTGGAAAACTTGAGTTTTCTAGTAGTTTGGGATCAAAATTCGGTTTTGTCTGATCTATCAACTCCGGAATGCTGAATCTGGTCTAGGAGAACTGGCAGAACTGAATTTCGAGTAAAAATGGAGATTTTAGGTCCAAAGTTGCATTTTTAGTTCTTTAAAGTTGGAAAACTTGAGTTTTTTAGCCGTTTTAAGTTCTGAGCATCAGAATTCAGTTCTGTTGAATGCATCAGCTCTAGAATGCCGAATGTGGTCTAGGAGAACTTGCCAAACCTAATTTGGAGTTTAAATAGAGATTTTAGGTCCAAAGTTGCATTTTTAGCTCTTTAAAGTTGGAAAATACGAGTTTTCTAGCCGTTTTGACTTCTCAGCATCAGAATTTGATTTTGTCAATTCCATCATCTTTGGAATGCTGAATCTGGTGCAAGAGAATTTGCAGAACTGAATTTGGAGTAAAAATGGAGATTTTAGGTCCAAAGTTACTTTTTTTAGTTCTTTAAAGTTGAAAATTTGAGTTTTCTGGTCGTTTTGAGTTCTGAGCGTCGAAATTAGATTCCGTCAATTCCATCAGCTCCGGAATGCCAAATCTTGGGTAGGAGAACTTGCATAACTGAATTTGGAGTAAAATTGGAGATTTTAGGTCCAAAGTTGCATTTTTAGTTGTTTGAAGATGTAAACTTGAGTTTTCTAGCCGTTTTGATTTCTGAGTGTAAGAATTCGATTTGTCAATTCCATCAGCTCAGAATATCGAATCTGGTCTAAGAGAACTTGCAAAACTGAATAAGAAGTAAAATTTTACATTTTAGGTCCAAAGTTACATTCTTAGTTGTTTGAAGATGTAAAACTTGAGTTTTCTAGCCGTTTTGAGTTCTAAGCGTCGGAATTCGCTTTTGTCAGTTTCATCAGCTCTGGAATGCCGAATCAGGTGCAAGAGAACTTGCAGAACTGAATTTGGAGTAAAATGGAGATTTTAGGTCCAAAGTTGCTATTTTAGTTCTTTAAAGTTGGAAATTTGAGTTTTTGGCCGTTTTGAGTTCTGAGCGTCGAAATTAGATTTTGTCAATTCCATCAACTCCGGATTGTCGAATCTTGGGTTGGAGAACTTGCAGAACTGAATTTGGAGTAAAATTTGAGATTTTAGGTTTAAAGTTGCATTTTTAGTTCTTTAAAGTTTAAAAAATATGAGTTTTCTAGCCATTTTGAGTTCTGAGCGTCAAAATTTGATTCTGTCTATTCCATCAGCTCTAGAATATCGAATCTGGTCCAGGAGAACTTGCAGAACCGAATTTGGAGTAAAAATGGAGCCTTTAGGTCAAAAGTTGCATTTTTCGTTCTTTAAAGTTGGAAAATTTATTTTTCATGTTATTTTGAGTTCTGAGCATTGGAATGCGATTCTGTCAATTCCATCAGCTTTGGAATGCCGAATCTGGTCTAGGAGAACTTGCAGAACTTAATTTGGAGAAAAAATGGAGATTTTAGGTCCAAAGTTGCATTTTTAGATCTTTAAAGTTGGAAATCTTGAGTTTTCTAGTTATTTGAGCATCGAAATTCCATTCTATTCAATCTATCAGCTTCGAAATACTGAATCTGGTCTAGGAGAACTTGCAGAACTGAATTTGGAGTTAGAATGGAGATTTAAGGTCCAAAGTTGAATTTTTAGTTCTTTAAAGTTTGAAAATACCTCTATGTGGTAGTGGTAAGGTTTGCGAAAATTATACCATCCCCAGAACCCATTTGTGGGATTCCATTGGGTATGTTGTTGTTGTCGTAAAGTTGAAAAAATATGAGTTTTCTAGCTGTTTTGAGTTCTGAGCGTCAGAATTTGATTCTTTCTATTCCATCAGCACTAGAATACCGAATCTGGTCTAGGGGAACTTGAAGAACCGAATATGGAGTTAAAGTGGAGATTTTTGGTCCAAATTGCTTTTTTAGTACTTTAAAGTTGGAAATCTGAGTTTTCTGGCCCTTTTGAGTTTTGAGCGTCAGAATTTTATTATGTCAATTCCATAAGCTCTAAAACGCCAAATCTGGTCTAGGAGAACTTGCATAATCGAAATTTGGAGTAAAATGGAGATTTAAGGTCCAAAGTTGCATTTTTAGTTCTTTAAAGTTGGAAAATACGAGTTTCCTTTCCGTTTCAAGTTCTGAGTGTCAGAATTCGATTCTATCAATTCCATCAGCTCAGGAATACCAAATCTAGTCTAGGAGAACTTGCCAAACCTAATTTGGAGTAAAAAATGGAGACTTTAGGTCAAAAGTTGCATTTTTAGTTCTTTAAAGTTGGAGAATATGAGTGTTCTAGATGTTTTGACTTATGAGCATCATAATTCGATTCTGTCAATTTTATCAGCTCTGGAATACCGAATTTAGTCTAGGATAACTTTTAGAACCGAATTTGGAGTTAAAATGGAGATTTTAGGTCTAAATTTGTTTTTTTAGTTCTTTAAAGTTAGAAATTTAAGGTTTCTGGCCGTTTTGAGTTTTGACCATCGAAATTCGATTCTGTAAATTCCATCAGCTCCGGAATGCGAAATCTAGTCTAAGAGAACTTGCGAAACTAAATTTGGAGTAAAATTGGAGATTTTAATTCCAAAGTTGCATTTTTAGTTGTTTGAAGATGTAAAACTTGAGTTTTCTAGCCGTATTGAGTTCTGAGTGTCAAATTCGATTTTGTTAATTCCGTCAGCTTTAGAACACCGAATCTGTTCTAGGAGAACTTGTAGAACCGAATTTGGAGTAAAAATGGAGACTTAATGTCAAAAGTTGCATTTTTTGTTCTTAAAAGTTCGAAATTTGATTTTTCTCGCCGTTTTGAGTTCTGAGCGTCGAAATTCACTTCTGTAAATTCCATCAGCTCTAGAATGCCAAATCTGGTGCAAGAGAACTTGCAGAACTAAATTTGGAGTAAAAATGGAGATTTTAGGTCCAAAGTTGGTTTTTTAATTCTTTAAAGTTGGAAATTTGAGTTTTCTGTCCGTTTTGAGTTCTGAGCGACGAAATTCAATTTTTTCAATTGCATCAACTCCAAAATGTCAAATCTAGGCTAGTAGAACTTGCAGAAATGAATTTGAAGTAAAAATGGAGATTTTAGGTCGAAAGTTGCATTTTTAGTTCTTTAAAGTTGGAAAATATGAGTTTTCTAGCCGTTTTGACTTCTGAGCATCAGAATTCTAAACTGTCAATTCCATCAGCCTTGGAATACCTAATCTAGTCCAGGAGAACCTGCAGAATCGAATTTGGAGTAAAAATGGAGATTTTAAGTCAAAAGTTGCATTTTTTGTTCTTTAAAGTTGGAAATTTGATTTTTCTAGCCGTTTTGAGTTCTGAGCGTCGAAATTCGATTCTGTCAATTCCAGCAGCTCCGGAATGCCAAATTTGGTCTAGGAGAACTTGCAGAACTGAATTTGGAGTAAATATTGAGATTTTAGGTCCAAATTTGCCTTTTTAGTTCTTTATAGTTGGAAATTTTATTTTCCTAGTCATTATGAGTTCTGAGCGCCGGAATTCCCTTCTGCTAATTCCATCAACTTTGGAATACCGAATCTAGTCGAGGAGAAATTGTAGAACTGAATTTGGAATAAAAATGGAGACTTTAGGTCAAAAGTTGCTTTTTTAATTCTTTAAAGTTGGAAATTTAAGTTCTCTTGCTGTTTTGAGTTCTAAGCATCGAAATTCGATTCTGTCAATTCCATCAGCTCCGGAATGCCGATTTGGTCTATGAGAACTTCAAGAATTGAATTTGAAGTAAAAATTGAGATTTGATGAGTCATGAAAATACGACTTTTACGACGCTTAATACGTAGAATTATTGTGCGTTCTTAAGCGCTTTTGTTAGTTTAATAGGTGTGTTTTGATACTGTGCCGGAAAATAACGAAGGCATGGACTGATGAAGGAATTGCATGGGAAAAATGTCAAAATCGAGGTGAAGTGACAGTACACGGACCATCTCACGGGCCGTGTAGTATCACACGGACCGTGTGATGGCACGTGGGAGGCCCAGCGTGGAAGGAGTGGAAAATAAGGCCAAGTGAAGGACCACGTAAAGTCTTCACGAGCCGTGTCGCACTACACGGTCCGTGTGACCAACCATGGCACCACACTTGGTGAAAAATGGAGTGAAACGGAATGACACACAAAGTCGCATGGACGGGTAAACGGACCGTCTACCTTTAGACGGGCCATGTCATGCGCCGTGTAAGTGACGTGAAATCGAAGGGGCCTCGTCGAAAATCAGAGAATTGGTGCAAGGGAAGTCGCACGGACGGACAAACGGCCTGTTAAACATAACACGGGTCGTGTCACGACTCGTGAGGAAGCAATAGGTCGGTAGATGGGCCGTCTGGCCTCAGACGGTTCGTGTAACGAACCGTCTCCGTGCCGAAAGTTATTTTTCCTAATTTGTATCAGATTAGGTTTACCTGGTATAAATAGTATGTTATTTTATTTCATTAGGACGTTCTTGTTGACGGCAGAAATGATAGAGTAAGAGCAAAAATAATATTTTGACTTTGTATTACGTTTGATTCGTGATTGTGATCATCGTTCGAAGATTGTAACACAGATTCTTTGTTCCTTCAATTGTAAGTCAATCATTATGCTTTCATCCTATTGTTATGGGCAAATTATCACGAATATGCTAGGCTAAACACACAACTAGGGTTGTGGGAACCATGACGATTCAATAAGATAACGCGAACTAGGGTAAATTCGTAGGAATGATTATTGCATGTATTGTTAAATTCTTCGTTCTAACTTCTCCTTAATAAGTCGACGCATTAGGGTAAGCCTGTATTCACTACATGCCCGAGAGGGATGTAGTGATTGGGAAAAGAGTTTAACAACAGAAATTCGGGGTTATCAACCTAGTCTAAGTGCCTGAGACCGAAAGATGAGGGTACTATGAGATCAAAAACAAAGTTTGGAATTGCATATACTCTGAGACCGAAAGGAGATGAGTAAAATATAACTAGGAAGGACCGAAAGGTGAACTAGGGATTAGCTGATTTGTTGGATCTTGCATGCACCATTAAGAACGAGTTTACCAAGCCAGTTTAGTTATCGTATTAGATGTCATGGGCAACACAACTCTAGCTTCTCTCTATCTATTTGAAAACCATATCAACCTCTCTATTAGTTACATTACATAGGGATTTAAATTAAACAACGCAACCCCCCATTTACTTTATGCATTTTTATCTTAGGAGTAGCATTTACATCTGAAAGCCGGTACTAATAGATCCATTCTTACGTGTTCCCTGTCGGATCGACCTCAACTCTGGTTGAGTTCTATATTTGACTAACGACCGCTTTACTCTTCTATTCGGAGTGTAAATTTGGGCGTATCAATATTTTAGGTCCAAAGTTGCATTTTTAGTTCTTTAAAGTTGGAAAATACGAGTTTTCTAGCCGTTTTGAATTCTGAGCGTCAAAATTCAATTCTATCAATTCCATCTGCCCTGGAATATCGAATCTGGTCTAGGAGAACTTGCATAACCGAATTTGGAGTAAAAATGGAGACTTTAGGTCCAAAGTTGCATGTTTAATTCTTTAAAGTTGGAAATTTGATTTTTCTAGCCATTTATAGTTATGAGTGTCAGAATTCAGTTCTATCAATTCCATCAGCTCTGGAATGTCGAATCTGGTGTGGGAGAACTTGCAAAACTGAATTTGGAGTTAAAATGGAGATTTTTGGTCAAAAAATGAATTTTTAGTTCTTTAAAGTTGGAAGATACCTCTATGAGGTAGTGGTAAGGTTTGCGAAAATTATACCTTCCCCAGGCCCTACTTGTGGGATTCCATTGGGTAAGTTGTTGTTCTTGTAAAGTTGGAAAATACGAGTTTTCTAGCCGTTTTGAGTTCTGAGCGTCAGAATTTGATCTTGTCTATTCCATCAGCTCTAGAATACTAAATCTGGTCTAGGAGAACTTGAAGAACCGAATATGTAGTCAAAATGGAGATTTTAGGTCTAAAGTTGCTTTTTTAGTACTTTAAAGTTGAAAATTTGAGTTTTCTGGCCCTTTCGAGCTTTGAGCGTCAAAATTTGATTCTGTTAATTCCATCAGCTCTGGAATACCGAATCTGGTCTAAGAGTACTTGCCAAACCTAATTTGGAGTAAAAATGGAGACTTTAGGTCAAAAGTTGCATTTTTAGTTCTTTAAAGTTGGAAAATACGAGTTCTCCAGACGTTTTGACTTCGGAGCGTCAAAATTCGATTCTGTCAATTTTATCAGCTCTGGAATACCGAATCTATTCCAGGAGAACTTGTAGAACCGAATTTGGAGTAAAAATGGAGACTTTAGGTCAAAAGTTGCATTTTAAGTTCTTAAGAGTTGGAAATTTGATATTTCTAGTCGTTTTGTGTTCTGAGAGTCAGAATTCGCTTCTATCAATTCCATCAGCTCTGGAATGCCGAATTTGGTGCAAGAGAACTTGCGAAAACCAAATTTGATGTAAAAATGGAGATTTTAGGTCCATTGTTGCTTTTTTAGTTCTTTAAAGTTGGAAATTTGAGTGTTTTGGCCGTTTTGAGTTCTGAGTGTCGAAATTTTATTGTGTCAATTCCATCACCTCCGGAATGCTAAATCTGGGCTAGGAGAACTTCCAGAACTGAATTTGGAGTAGAAATAGTGATTTTAGGTCCAAAGTTGCATTTTTGATTCTTTAAAGTTGGATAATATGAGTTTTCTAGCCATTTTGAGTTCTGAGCATCAGAATTCGATTATGTCAATTCCATCAGCTTTGTAATACAGAATCTGGTCCAAGAGAACTTGCAGAACTAAATTTGGAGTAAAAATGGTGATTTTAGGTCCAAAGTTGTATTTTTAGTTCTTTAAAGTTGGAAAATACGAGCTTTCTAGCCGTTTTGAGTTCTAAGCATTAGAGTTTGATTCTGTCAATTCCATCAGCCCTGGAATACCGAATCTGGTCCAGGAGAACTTGCATAACCGAAATTTGAGTAAAAATGGAGACTTTATGTCAAAATTAGCATTTTTAGTTCTTTAAAGTTGGAAATTTGATTTTTCTAACCGTTATGAGTTCAGAGCATCGAAATTCGATTTTGTTAGTTCCATCAGCTCTAGAATGCCGAATCTGGTCTAGGAGAACTTGCAGAACTAAATTTGGAGTAAAAATGGAGATTTTAGGTCCAAACTTGCATTTTAAGTTCTTTAAAGTTGGAAAACTTGAGTTTTCTAGCCGTTTGAGCATTGGAATTCCATTCTATCGAATCCATCTGCTCCGAAATACCGAATCTGGTCTAGGAGAACTTGCAGAACTAAATTTGGAGTAAAAATAGAGATTTTAGGTCCAAAGTTGCATTTTAAGTTCTTTAAAGTTGGAAAACTTGAGTTTTCCAGCCGTTTGAGCATTGGAATTCCGTTCTATCGAATCCATCTGCTCCGAAATACCGAATCTGGTCTAGGTGGACTTGTAGAACTGAATTTGGTGTTGAAATAGAGATTTTAGGTCTAAAGTTGCTTTTTTAGTTCTTTAAAGTTGGAAATTTAATTTTTCTAGTCGTTTCGAGTTTTGAGCGTCGGAATTAGGAGAACTTGCCAAACCTAATTTGGAGTTAAAATGGAGATTTTAGGTCCAAAGTTACATTTTTAGTTCTTTAAAGTTGGAAAATACGAGTTTTCTAGCCGTTTTGACTTCTGAGCGTCAGAATGTTATTTGTTCAATTCCATCAGCTTTGGAATGCCGAATATGGTGCAAGAGAACTTGCAGAACTTAATTTGGAGTAAAAAAATTCAAATTTTAGGTCCAAAGTAGATTTTCTTAGTTCTATAAAGTTGAAAATTTGAGTTTTCTGGCCATTTGGATTTCTGAGCGTCAAAATTAGATTCTGTCAATTCCATCAGCTCTGAAATGCTGAATCTTTGGTAGGAGAACTTGTAGAACTGAATTTAGAGTAAAAATGGAGATTTTAGGTCGAAAGTTGCATTTTTAGTTCTTTAACGTTGGAAAATACGAGTTTTCTAGCCGTTTTGAGTTCTGAGCGTCAAGAATTCGATTATGTTAATGCCATCAGCTTTGGAATACCGAATCTGGTCTAGGAGAACTTGCAGAATCAAATTTGGAGTAAAAATGGAGACTTTAGGTCAAAGGTTGCATTTTTAGTTCTTTAAAGTTGGAAATTTGATTTTTCTAGCCGTTATGAGTTCTAAGTGTCAGAATTCGATTCTGTCAATTCCATCATCTTTGGAATGTTGAATCTGGTCTAGGAGAACTTGTAGAACTTAATTTAGAGTAGTAATAGAGTTTTTTGGTCCAAAGTTGCATTTTAGTTCTGTAAAGTTGGAAAAGTTGAGTTTTCTAGCTGTTTGAGCATCAAAATTCGGTTCTGTCTAGTCCATCAAATCCGGAATGCCGAATCTGATATAGGAGAACTTGCAGAACTTAATTTGGAGTTAAAATGGAGATTTTAGGTCCAAAGTTGCATCTTTAGTTCTTTAAAGTTGGCAATTTCATTTTTCTAGTCATTTTAAGTTCTGAGCATCGAGAATTCCCTTCTATCAATTCCATTAGCTCTGGAATACCGAATCTGGTTGAGGAGAACTTGTAGAACTGAATTTGGAGTAAAAATGGAGACTTTAGATCAAAAGTTGCTTTTTTAGTTCTTTAAAATTGGAAATTTAAGTTCTCTTGCTGTTTTGAGTTCTGAGCATCGAAATTTGATTCTGTCAATTCCATCAGCTCCGGAATGCCGAATTTGGTCTAGGAGAACTTCCAGAACTGAATTTGGAGTAAAAATTGAGATTTTAGGTCCAAGTTGCATTTTTAGTTCTTTAAAGTTGGAAAATACGAGTTTTCTAGCAGTTTTGAGTTCTGAGCGACAAAATTTGATTCTATCAATTCCATCTGCCCTGGAATACCGAATATGGTATAGGAGAACTTGTATAATCGAATTTGGATTAAAAATGGAGACTTTAGGTCAAAAGTTGCATTTTTAGTTATTTAAAGTTGGAAATTTGATTTTTCAAGCCGTTTTATATTCTAAGTGTCGGAATTTGATTCTATCGATTTCATCAGTTCTGGAAAGCCGAATCTGGTCTAGGAGAACTTGTAGAACTAAAATTGGAGTAAAAGTGGAGATTTTAGGTCCAAAGTTGCATTTTAAGTTCTTTAAAGTTGGAAAACTTGAGTTTTCTAGCCGTTTGAGTATCGGAATTCGGTTCTATCGAATCCATCAGCTTCGAAATACCAAATCTGGTCTAAGAGTACTTGCAGAACTGAATTTGGAGTTAAAATGGACATTGAAGCTCCAAAGTTGCATTTTTAGTTATTTAAAGTTCGTTTTGATTTCTGAGCATCGGAATTGAGTTCTATCAATTCCATCAACTCTGAAGTGCCGAATCTGGTGCAGAAGAACTTGCAGAACTAAATTTGGAGTTGAAATGGAGATTTTAGGTCCAAAGTTGAATTTTTAGTTCCTTAAAGTTGGAAAATACCTGTATGAGGTAGTAGTAAGGTCTCAAAAATTATACCATCCCATGGAATGCCAAATGTTGTCAAGAAGAACTTGCCAAAGTGAATTTTGAGTTAAATTGGAGATTTTAGGTCCAAAGTTGCATTTTTAGATGGTGGAAGACGTAAAACTTGAGTTTTCTAGCCGTATTGAGTTATGAGTGTCAGAATTTGATTTTGTTAATTCCATCAGCTCTGTAATACCGAATCTGGGTCTAGTCGTTTTGTGTTCTGAGCGTCGAAATTCACTTCTGTCAATTTCATCAGCTCTGGAATGCCGAATTTGGTGCAAGAGAACTTGCAGAACCGAATTTGATGTAAAAATGGAGATTTTAGGTCCATTGTTGCTTTTTTTGTTTTTTAAAGTTGGAAATTTGAGTTTTCTGGCCGTTTTGAAGTCTGAGCATCGAAATTCGATTTTGTCAAATCCATCAGCTCTGAAATGCCAAATCTTGGCTCGGAGAACTTGCAGAACTGAATTTGGAGTAAAAATGGAGATTTTAGGTCCAAAGATGTATTTTTAGTTATTTAAAGTTGGAAAATACCTCTATGAGGCAGTGGTAAGGTCTGCATAAGTTATACCCTCCCAGACCCCACTTGTCGGATTCCACTGGGTATGTTATTGTTGTTTTTGCTGTAAAGTTGGAATATACAAGTTTTCTAGCCGTTTTGAGTTCTGAGCGTCAAAATTCGTGCCTATCAATTCCATCTGCCCTAGAATACCGAATCTGGTCCAGGAGAATTGCATAATCAAATTTGGAGTAAAAATGGAGACTTTAGGTCCAAAGTTGCATGTTTTGTTCTTTAAAGTTGGAAATTTGATTTTTCAAGCCGTTTTATGTTCTAAGTGTCGGAATTTGATTCTGTCGATTCCATCAGTTCTGGAATGCCGAATCTGGTGTAGGAGAACTTGCAGAACTGAATTTGGAGTTAAAATGGAGATTTTTGGTCCAAAGTTGAATTTTTAGTTCTTTAAAGTTGGAAAATACCTCTATGAGGTAGTGGTAAGGTCTGCGTAAATTATACCATCCCCAAACCCCACTTGTGGGATTCCACTGGGTATGTTGTTGTAAAGTTGGAAAATACGAGTTTTCTAGCCGTTTTTAGTTCTGAGCGTCAGAAATCTATTCCATCAACTCTAGAATACCGAATTTGGTTTAGGAGAACTTGCAAAACTGAATATGGAGTTACAATGGAGATTTTAGGTCCAAAGTTGCTTAAATTGTAAGAATATTATCTGCTTGTAAGAATTTTAGGTCCAAAGTTGCTTAAAATTTAGGTCCAAACTTGTAAGAATATTTTGCCCTGAAAAAGTTAATTATCTGCGTTTGCGTCAGGATAGAAGCATAAATTAGTAATTTTCTTTTCACAGCAAAGAAATGCTTATGCAATGTTTATAATCTCAAAGGCATGCAATATATGTAACACACAACTAAGAAGAGATAACAATAATAAGCAAAATATCTAGTACAAGATTGTCACAAAACAGACAAGAAAATAACAACAAAGTTCTCAAAGATGAAGAAAATAAATGAAGCAGTCTAATGAACTGTATTTGGTAACATATCATTAGTCCAACTGATACTCAAGCGCATGTATGAAAATAGAATAAGCTCCTCCTACGACAAAAGAAATCACTCCATCTGCATAAAAAAATTTTAAATATAAAAACTATTAAAAAGACCACCAATTTTGAGTGTGCACAAGTAGATACTTAAACATGTATGGAGTTGAAAAGGCAGATACATGAGTCCTATGTGGCATCTTATATGGCATTTCCCATCCTACATGGTATCCTATGTGGTGTCCTACGCGTGGTACTCCACGTAGGATGCATGTATGTACTTTAGAGGGCATAAGTAGTAGCTGAGGCAAAGTTAAAGGACATATTTTTGTAATATGCGTTGTTATTACCTAGGTTTCTATCTATCGTATTATTTTTTTTCCCTTGCCATAGTCAACGTGTATGCACTAGCAACTATTTTATTATGCAGTTTTATCTGGAAATCATTTCCCCTTAAGGTGAAGGTTAAGCTAGTGGTGGGAAGTTCTCATGAAAAGGATAAGTAATGTACCTTCTTTCATTTTTCTTGTAGAACGTCAAATTGTTGATCAGAAGTCCCAACATCTTCTTCGGAAATCTACTAAAACAACATGCTAAGAACTCACTACAAGAATAACATGGGATAGATAAAACTTATGTTTTATTTTAATACCTTTTGTCATTTTGCTTGTGGTGGGCTTTGCACGACATCATTCTGTTGAGGAGAAATCCCGGCATCTTCTTTTTCAGACTATAAACATATTGTTCTCAAGATAGAATCTTAAGTTGATATGGAATGAAAAGTGTAGGCAATGGAGAAAAACACACTTACTTCTTCAGGTGATTCTTGAACGCTCTTAAGTTCAGAAGATACACCAATCTTAGGAGAAGTCCCAGCATCTTCCTTGGCAGGCTACACACATATTAATTCTCATAATACAGGCTGAAGTTGACATAGAATGCTAAGTATATGCAATGGAGAAAAAACCACTTACTTCATTAGGAGATTGATGAACGCACTTAAGTCCAGAAGATACACTAATCGTAGGAGAAGTCCAAGCATCTTCTTTGGCAGGCTACACATATATTAATTCTCAGGATAGAAGTTGAAGATCACATGGAATGCAAAGTGTGCGCAATGACGAAAAACACACTTACTTCATAAGGTGATTCAAGACTGCTTGCAAGTTCAGAAGATACACCAATCTTAGGAGAAGTCTCGGCATCTTCTTTGGAAGGCTACACACATATTAATTCTCATAATACAGGCTGAAGTTGACATAGAATGCTAAGTATATGCAATGGAGAAAAAAACACTTACTTCATTAGGTGATTCATGAACGCTCTTAAGTTCAGAAGATACACCAATCATAGGAGAAGTCCCGGCATCTTCTTTTGCAGGCTACACACATATTAATTCTCAAAATACAGGCTGAAGTTGACATAGAATGCTAAGTATATGCAATGGAGAAAAAAAACACTTACTTCATTAGGTGATTCATGAACACTGTTAAGTCCAGAAGATACATTAATCTTAGGAGAAGTCCAAGCATCTTCTTTGGCAGGCTACACATATATTGATTCTTAGGATAGAAGTTGAAGTTCACATGGAATGCAAAGTGTGTGCAATGACGAAAAACACACTTACTTCATTAGGTGAATCAAGACTGCTCGCAAGTTCAGAAGATACACCAATCTTAGGAGAAGTCCCGGAATCTTCTTTGGAAGGCTATACACATATTCATTCTCATAATACAGGCTGAAGTTGACATAGAATGCTAAGTATATGCAATGGAGAAAAAAAACACTTACTTCATTAGGTGATTCATGAACGCTCTTAAGTTCAGAAGATACACCAATCTTAGGAGAAGTCCCGACATCTTCTTTTTCAGGCTACAAACATATTGTTCTCAAGATAGAATCTTAAGTTGATATGGAATGAAAAGTGTATGCAATGGAGAAAAACACACTTACTTCTTCAGGTGATTTATGAACTCTCTTAAGTTCAGAAGATACACCAATCTTAGGAGAAGTCCCGGCATCTTCTTTGGCAGGCTACACACATATTAATTCTCATAATACAGGTTGAAGTTGACATAGAATGCTAAGTATATGCAATGGAGAAAAAAAACACTTACTTCATTAGGTGATTCATGAACGCTCTTAAGTCCATATGATACACTAATCTTAGGAGAAGTCCAAGCATCTTCTTTGGCAGGCTACACATATATTGATTCTCAGGATAGAAGATGAAGTTCACATGGAATGCAAAGTTTGGGCAATGAAGAAAAACACACTTACTTCATTAGGTGATTCAAGACTGCTTGCAAGTCCAGAAGATACAATAGTCTTAGTATTGATAAGAAAGTCATATACAGTTGCTCCAGGCTTAGCAGCTTCCATCTCTACATAGAGTTTAGTAAATTTTTATAAAATAACATGATATATTTATATTAAGTAGGTGTAAGGCAATAAATTGAGTAATATATTTATGTTAAGATGTAAAGTTTCTAATTAATTACCATTGATGACGTTTCTCTTTTCTTTGTCAAGTATCCTCTTTTCAATAGAGTCATGCTGATTCTTTTCCTTTTTCTCATCATTCTCTAGATTCGATTTTTGATTCTGCATCATCTTCTTATGTTCCTCTTTTTCTTTTCTTCTCATTTCTGTTTCTTGCCAAAGATACTATGGAATTACACACAAAAATAAGTTAACCAAATTATATATCAAAATTTAATAATTAATGTTGACAAAAAAATAGTATTGATGGGTCCGGAGTTAAAAAACATTAGATGATAACAAAGAGTACAATTATTTGGAGTGAAACTACTATGTGAAACTTTCTCCTTATACTAAATTAAAAAATAGAACATATCATGCACATATGAAAACCTTTTACCAATTCTAGTAACACGGAATAATAATAAATGAACTTTCTTTTAAAAAAATATCAATATGATAACAATTCTATTTTCCTAGTACGATTATGGAGAAAAAATGATTTTCTTTTTACCAATCATGAGTTCTTTTACTAATGTCAAACATAGATTGAGCATTAAAATCATACAAATTTGAAATTATCCAATTACACATTATACATCGATACATGTGGCCATCAATTTGAAGATTAGTGAACATATATGATAAAAATTAATAACTTTACTACAATGACAAGGAGTGTGTTGCATAAATAAATCAATAAATGTAATTTATTAATATCCAAATGATAGATAAAATAAATAAAAAAAGTAATTTCAAATCCACATCGGTAGAAATAATCAATAATCTTTGGGAAGCTGTAACACTTTCTAGGTCAAAATGTAAATGAAAAAGCGAATAAAATTTGGAAAATTGGATGACAAAATTAGAATAGATTTCAAAAGAATCAAACATACCATCACATACTGGTTGTTCTTCATCGTAAGAGAATAAAAATGGACTGAATTCAATATTTCGCTCGTGTTTATATGTCGTCCCCTCTTGGATGCAGAACTATTCCCTTCTCAACATGAATTATATGATGAAACAAATCAATTTTGAAAAATAAAAAATTATGGCTTACAGAATACTAGAAAATTTCAAAAAAAATAATAAAACAGAAAGAGATCGAGAAAACTCTAGGGTTTTCCAAAACTTGAACGAAGGTTCGGGCAGGAGGAAGTGGACGATGAGGAGGGGGAGGGGAGAAGAAAGAAAGAAAAAAAGAAAGAAAGAGATGATCACAGATCTGAACTCACTCTTCTTTATAATTTTGAAGAAGAAGAAGACGATGATGACGATTGAAAAAGAAAAATCTAGAGAAATGATTATAAATGAGAACTCACTTTTTTTTTCTTTCTAATATTGCAGAACAAGATGAATTTAGAAATTAGGAGTAGAAGGACCGAAATGACATAGAAGGAGAAATGTTACTCAGAAGACTCTTGCCATGAATGACTGAAGAACTGTAATAGCAGTGGAAAATGAAAGGGCACTTTTTAGATATTATCAATGAACAGATGGGCCGGACCCTTTATTTGTGCTTGGATGTATCAATTTTAATTTTATTTTCTTAACAAACTTTATGTAGTTAGTTTATTTATTTGCATAATGAAATGAGCCTCGAGCTCAAAAACTTATTTTTTTTAAAAAAGAAGAATCTAGAAATAATTGTAAATGTGAACTCACCCTCTTTTGTAATTTTGAAGAAGAAGAATCCTGAAAGAGGTACAAACATGTATGTGTGTACAACAACAACATCAACAACATACCTAGTGGAATCTCATGAGTGGGGTCTATGGAGGGTAGAATATACGCAAACCTTACCACTACCTCATAGAATTAGAGAGGTTGTTTCCTGGGAACCCTTGTCTCAAATACCCATAAGCAAAATAAGCTAGATATGACAAAAGGAAAGGAAAAAGAACAGAATGAGCAATTATTAATGAAAAGCACATGTCATTGTAAAGTTTTGTGTGTGTGTATGTATGTGTGTGTGTGTGTGTATATATATATATATATATATATAAGTATTAAGCTCTAAATTGTAAAGTTGAATTACCAGTTCACCCCTATAATAAATCAAATATTTCATTAATCAAATATTAAATAGTAGAACTTAACTTACTTAATGAATCAACTAAAGTAAATAGTCATTGCCTTAAATTCTCTGCCTACCAAGTACTTATTATAAAGTCATTAATTAGTATTCAGAGAAAATTATTTTATTTATTAGTAGTATTTGAAAAAAGGTACAATTTGTGTCTACTTGATGTTATTTATTTTCAGTTTATATTTTTTGCAAGAAAAAATTGTACGTTTTTCTCTTCTTCTTCTTCTTGTTTATAAAATTCAGATAAAGTTGAAAATTAATATAAAAATTTATGTTATGCTTAAACAAATTTACCTTTTTTTTGGGTAATGTACCAAAAATAATAATATAAACGCAATTAACATCAAATTAAAATTATATACTAAATGAAAGAAGTCCTTTCATTACATTCCATTATAATACTTGAAGACCAAGAAGTAGTTAAATTGTAACATCTCACAACTCTGTTCATAAGATGCGAAGTTTTTGTCGTAAGTAGATAAGTAGATACCTATATTTTAAGGCTCATTCCTATATATGGAAAGTGTATTGGAAGTTGTGCTGGTTTATAAGAGACCTTTTGTACTTAGTGCTTGGTCGCTAAAAACGTTACATTAAGTACAAAAAGAAAAATCGTCCCCAGATACATGAACATTTGTGACTAATCCGTTTGTCATAAAAGTATAATTTTTTTGTAGTTAATGGTATGATTTTTCCACTAAAAAAGTTGTTATCACTGACAAAACTATATCATCACTAATTATTTAGTTCAATTAGTTACCACACTAATCGTCTAATAAATTATATGTATTTCGTTGTTAAACAACGTAAATCCGTCACTAACTACTGCCTTTTAGATACTAACAGAATTCGTCATTAAATGGAAAAATTAGGGTCAAATTTACTGTTATATAAAAATTAATAATTTAGTAGTTAAATCTAACATTCGTCACTAAAATTATTGCTTTTACCAACAACATGTAATTGTCACTATAACTTATCATGGTTAGTAACAATTACAATTGTCACAAAATAAAAAAGTATTTCGTATTTAATAAGAATGAGGTATTGAGACAAATATATGCTTTGTCACTAAACGTAAATCAACTTATGACAAACTTAGTTATTTTGTGACAAAAACATTTGTCTTGAAAAGTTACGTTGCTAAAAGTTACCTTTAGTGATGAAATTTTTTGTCACTAATTGCAAACATTGATGACATTTAATTATTTTATGTTAATACTGTTTTTTAAATTATAGTTTCATAAAGCAAAATTTAAATAATAAAACATGCTAAACAATAATAAATCTATGATCATACAATTAAAAATAACAAAAAATTGTACTAACGTAATATCCATTACAAGGTCCATGCATTAAAGTAAAGTATGTCCAAACAAAAAATCTAACTGAAACAGATGAAATATTACTCCTAGACTACGATAAGTACAACTTTCATTCATAAAGTACCAATTATATGATGACATAAAAGCTTGAGTTTATCCGTGATTCAATTCTCACCTTTTATACCTGTGAAGAAAAAGAAAGAAATTTATAAGATTTAATTTAAACTGAAATTTGGAAATTTTATTTTTCTAGTCGTTTGGAGTTCTAAGCATCGAAATTCCCTTCTATCAATTCCATCAGCTCTGCAATACCGAATCTGGTCGACGAGAACTTGTAGAACTGAATTTGGAGTAAAAAGGGAGACTTTAGGTCAAAAGTTATTTTTTTAGTTCGTTAAAGTTGGAAATTTAAGTTTTCTGGCCATTTTGACTTCTGATCATCGAAATTTGATTCTGTCAATGCCATCATATCCCGAATGCTGAATCTAATCTAGGAGAACTTGCAGAACTGAATTTGTAGTAAAAATGGAGATTTTAGGTCCAAAGTTGCATTTTTAGTTCTTTAAAGTTGGAAAATACGAGTTTTCTAGCAATTTTGAGTTTTGAGCGTCAGAATTCGATTCTGTCAATTCCATCAGCCCTGGAATACCTAATCTGGTCCAGAAGAACTTGTAGAATTGATTTTTTGAGTAAAAATGGAGACTTTAGGTCAAAAGTTGCATTTTTAGTTCTTTGAAGTTGGAAATTTTATTTTTTTTAACCGTATTGAGTTCTGAGCATCGAAATTCGATTCTGTAAGTTCCATCAGCTCTGGAATGCCGAATCTGGTCTAGGAGAACTTACAGAACTGAATTTGGAGTAAAAATGGAGATTTTAGGTCCAAAGTTGCATTTTAAGTTCTTTAGAGTTGGAAAACTTGAATTTTCATGCCGTTTTGAGTTCTGAGCATCAAAATTTGATTCTGTAAATTCCATCAGCTCTAGAATACCGAATCTGGTCTAGGAGAACTTGCCAAACCAAATTTGGAGTAAAAATGGAGACTTTAGGTCAAAAGTTACATTTTTAGTTCTTTAAAGTTGGAAAATACGAATTTGCTAGACGTTTGGAGTTCTGAGTGACGGAATTTGATTCTGTCAATTCCATCAGCTCTGAAATGCAAAATTTGGTGTAGGAGAACTTGCAGAACTGAATTTGGAGTAAATATGGAGGTTTTAGGTCCAAAGTTGCATTTTTAGTTCTTTAAAGTTGGAAAACATGAGTTTTCTAGCTGTTTTTAGTTTTGAACATCGAAAATCAATTTTTTGAATGTATCAGCTCCGGAATGCCGAATCTAGCCTAGGAGAACTTGCCAAACCTAATTTGGAGTTAAAATGGAGATTTTAGGTTCAAAATTACACTTTTAGTTCTTTAAAGTTGGAAAATACGAGTTTTCTAGCCGTTTTGACTTCTGAGAGTCAGAATGCGGTTCTTTCAATCCCATAAGCTTTGGAATGCTGAATATGGTGCAAGAGAACTTGCAGACTGAATTTGGAGTAAAATTTCAGATTTTAGGTCCAAAGTAAATTTTCTTAGTTCTTTAAAGTTGGAAATTTAGGTTTTCTGGCCATTTTGATTTCTGAGCGTTGAAATTAGATTCTGTCAATTCCATCAGCTCTGAAATGCTGAATCTTTGGTAGGAGAACTTGCAGAACTGAATTTGGAGTAAAAATGGAGATTTTAGGTCGAAAGTTGCATTTTTTGTTCTTTAAAGTTGGAAATACGAGTTTTCTAGCCGTTTTGAGTTCTGAGTGTCAAGAACTTGATTATGTTAATTCCATCAGCTTTGGAATTTCGAATCTGGTCCAGGAGAACTTGTAGAATCAAATTTGGAGTAAAAATGGAGACTTTAGGTCAAAAGTTGCATCTTTAGTTCTTTAAAGTTGGAAATTTGATTTTTCTAGCCGTTATGAGTTTTGAGCATCAGAATTCGATTCTGTCAATTCCATCAGCTTTGGATTGTTGAATCTGGTCTAGGAGAACTTGCAGAACTTAATATTGAGTAATAATAGAGTTTTTTGGTCCAAAGTTGCATTTTTAGTTCTGTAAAGTTGGAAAACTTGAGTTTTCTAGCCGTTTGAGCATCAGAATTCGGTTCTGTCTAATCTGTCACATCTGGAATGCCGAATTTGGTATAGGAGAACCTGCAGAACTTAATTTGGAGTTACAATTGAGATTTTAGGTCTAAAGTTGCATCTTTAGTTCTTTAAAGTTGGAAATTTCATTTTTCTAGTCATTTTAAGTTCTGAGCATCAGAATTTCCTTCTGTCAATTCCATTAGCTCTGGAATACCGAATCTGGTCGAGGGGAACTTGTAGAACTGAATTTGAAGTAAAAATGGAGACTTTAGGTCAAAAGATGCTTTTTTAGTTCTTTAAAGTTGGAAATTTAAGTTCTCTTGCTGTTTTGAGTTCTAAGCATCGAAATTCGATTCTATCAATTCCATCAGCTCCGGAATGCCGAATTTGGTCTAGGAGAACTTCCAGAATTGAATTTGGAGTAAAAATTGATATTTTAGGTCCAAAGTTGCATTTTTAGTTCTTTAAAGTTGGAAAATACGAGTTTTCTAGCCGTTTTGAGTTCTGAGCGTCAAAATTCGATTCTATCAATTCCATCTGCCCTAGAATACCGAATCTGGTCCAGGAGAACTTGCATAATCGAATTTGGAGTAAAAATGGAGACTTTAGGTCCAAAGTTGCATGTTTAGTTCTTTAAAGTTGGAAATTTGATTTTTCTAGCTGTTTATAGTTATGAGCGTCAGAATTCAGTTCTATCAATTCCATCAGCTTATGAATGCTTAATCTGGTGTAGGAGAACTTGCATAACTGAATTAGGAGTTAAAATGGAGATTTTTGGTCCAAAGTTGAATTTTTAGTTCTTTAAAGTTGGAAAATACCTCTATGAGGTAGTGGTAAGGTTTGCGAAAATTATACCTTCCCCAGGCCCTACTTGTGGGATTCCACTGGGTAAGTTGTTGTTATTTTTGTAAAGTTGGAAAATACGAGTTTTCTAGCCGTTTTGAGTTCTGAACATCAAAATTTGATTTTGTTTATTCGATCAGCTCTAGAATACTGAATCTGGTCTGGGAGAACTTGCAAAATCGAATATGGAGTTACAATGGAGATTTTAGGTCTAGAGTTGCTTTTTTAGTACTTTAAAGTTGGAAATTTGAGTTTTCTGGCCCTTTTGAGTTTTGAGCGTCGGAATTTGATTCTGTTGATTCCATCAGCTCTGGAATACTGAATCTGGTCTAAGTGTACTTGCCAAACCTAATTTGGAGTAAAAATGGAGACTTTAGGTCAAAAGTTGCATTTTTAGTTCTTTAAAGTTGGAAAATACGAGTTTTTTAGACGTTTTGACTTCTGAGCGTCAAAATTCGATTCTGTCAATTTCATCAGCTCTGGAATACCGAATCTGTTCCAGGAGAACTTGTAGAACCAAATTTGGAGTAAAAATGGAGATTTTAGGTCAAAAGTTGCATTTTTAGTTCATAAAAGTTGGAAATTTGATTTTCCTAGTCGTTTTGTGTTCTGAGCGTCGGAATTTGCTTCTGTCAATTCCATCAGCTCTGGAATGCCGAATTTGGTGCAAGAGAACTTGCAGAACCGAATTTGATATAAAAATGGAGATTTTAGGTCCATTGTTGCTTTTTTAGTTTTTTAAAGTTGGAAATTTGAGTTTTTTTTGCCGTTTTGAGTTCTGAGTGTCGAAATTTTATTGTGTCAATTCCATCAGCTCCGGAATGCCAAATCTGGGCTAGGAGAACTTGCAGAACTGAATTTGGAGTAAAAATGGTGATTTTAGGTCTAAAGTTGCATTTTTGATCCTTTAAAGTTGGATAATATGAGTTTTCTAGCCGTTTTCAGTTCTGAGCATCAAAATTTGATTATGTCAATTCTATCAGCTTTGTAATACCGAATCTGGTCCAGGAGAACTTGCAGAACTAAATTTGGAGTAAAAATGGTGATTTTGTAGGTCCAAAGTTGTATTTTGTTTTTTAAAGTTGGAAAATATGAGCTTTCTAGCCGTTTTGAGTTTTGAGCATTAGAATTTGATTCTGTCAATTCCATCAGCCCTGGAATACCGAATATGGTCCAGGAGAACTTGCAGAGCCGAATTTGGAGTAAAAATGGAGACTTTAGGTCAAAAGTTGCATTTTTATTTCTTTAAAGTTGGAAATTTGATTTTTCAAGCCGTTTTGAGATCTGAGCACCGGAATTCGATTCTATCAATTTCATTAGCTCTGGAATGCCGAATCTGGTCTAGAAGAACTTGCAGAACTAAATTTAGAGTAAAAATGGAGATTTTAAGTCCAAAGTTGCATTTTAAGTTCTTTAAAGTTGGAAAACTTGAGTTTTCTAGCCGTTAGAGCATTTGAGTTCCGTTCTATCGAATCCATCTGCTCCGAAATAATAAATCTGGTCTAGGAGAACTTGTAGAACTAAATTTGGAGTGGAAATGGAGATTTTAGGTCTAAAGTTGCTTTTTTAGTTCTTTAAAGTTGGAAATTTAAATTTTCTAGTCGTTTTGAGTTTTGAGCATCGAAATTAGGAGAACTTGCCAAACCTAATTTGGAGTTAAAGTGATGAGTTTAGGTCCAAAGTTACATTTTTAGTTCTTTAAAGTTGAAAAATATGAGTTTTTGAGCCGTTTTGACTTCTGAGCGTCAGAATGTGATTCTTTCAATTCCATCAGCTTTGGAATGCCGAATATGGTGCAAGAGAACTTGCAGAACTGAATTTGGAGTAACAATTCAGATTTTAGGTACAAAGTAGATTTTCTTAGTTCTATAAAGTTGGAAATTTGAGTTTTCTGGCCATTTGGATTTCTGAGCGTCGAAATTAAATTCTGTCAATTCTATCAGCTCCGAAATGCTGAATCTTTGGTAGGAGAACTTGTAGAACTGAATTTAGAGTAAAAATGGAGATTTTAAGTCGAAAGTTGCATTTTTAGTCCTATAAAGTTGGAAAATACGAGTTTTCTAGCTGTTTTGAGTTCTGAGCGTCAAGAATTCGATTATGCTAATGCCATCAGCTTTGGAATACCGAATCTGGTCCAGGAGAACTTGCAGAATCAAATTTGGAGTAAAAATGGAGACTTTAGGTCAAAAACTGCATTTTTAGTTCTTTAAAGTTAAAAATTTGATTTTTCTAGCCGTTATGAGTTCTGAGTGTCAGAATTTGATTCTGTCGATTCCATCATCTTTGGAATATTGAATCTGGTCTAGGAGAACTTGCAGAACTTAATTTGGAGTAATAATAGAGTTTTTTGGTCCAAAGTTGCATTTTTAGTTCTGTAAAGTTGGAAAAGTTGAGTTTTCTAGCCGTTTGAGCATCCAAATTCGATTCTGTCTAATCCATCAACTCTCCGGAATGCCGAATCTGGTATAGGAGAACTTGCAGAACTTAATTTGGAGTTAAAATGGAGATTTTAGGTCCCAAGTTGCATCTTTAGTTCTTTAAAGTTGGAAATTTCATTTTTCTAGTCATTTTAAGTTCTGAGCATCGGAATTCCCTTCTATCAATTCCATTAGCTCTGGAATACCGAATCTTGTTGAGGAGAACTTGTAGAACTGAATTTGGAGTAAAAATGGAGACTTTAGGTCAAAAGTTGCTTTTTTTAGTTCTTTAAAGTTGGAAATTTAAGTTCTCTTGCATTTTTGAAATCTGAGCATCGAAATTCGATTCTGTCAATTTCGTCAGCTCCGAAATGCCGAATTTGGTCTAAGAGAACTTCCAGAACTGAATTTGGAGTAAAAATTGAGATTTTAGGTCCAAAGTTGCATTTTTAGTTCTTTAAAGTTGGAAAATACGAGTTTTCTAGCCATTTTGAATTCTGAGCGTCAAAATTTGATTCTATTTATACCATCTGCCCTTGAATACCGAATCTGGTCCAAGAGAACTTGCATAATCGAATTTGGATTAAAAATGGAGACTTTAGCTCAAAAGTTGCATTTTTAGTTCTTTAAAGTTGGAAATTTGATATTTCAAGTCGTTATATGTTCTAAGTGTCGGAATTTGATTTTGTCGATTCCATCAGTTCTGGAAAGCCAAATCTGGTCTAGGAGAACTTGTAGAACTGAATTTCGAGTAAAAATGGAGATTTTAAGTGCAAAGTTGCATTTTAAGTTCTTTAAAGTTGGAAAACTTGAGTTTTCTAGCCGTTTGAGCATCGGAATTCGGTTCTATCGAGTCCATCAGCTCCGAAATACCGAATCTTGTCTAAGAGAACTTGCAGAACTGAATTTGGAGTTAAAATGGACATTGAAGGTCCAAAGTTGCATTTTTTGTTATTTAAAGTTTGTTTTGATTTTTGAGCATCTGAATTGAGTTCTATCAGTTCCATCTTCTCTGGAGTGCCGAATATGGTGTAGAAGAACTTGCAGAACTAAATTTGGAGTTGAAATGGAGATTTTAGGTCCATATTTGAATTTTTAGTTCTTTAAAGTTGGAAAATACCTCTATGAGGTAGTGGTAAGGTCTGCAAAAATTATACCATCCCATGGAATGCCAAATGTGGTGAAGAAGAACTTGCCGAACTGAATTTGGAGTTAAATTGGAGATTTTAGGTCCAAAGTTGCATTTTTAGTTGGTGGAAGATGTAAAACTTGGGTTTTCTAGCCGTATTGAGTTCTGAGTGTCAGAATTTGATTTTGTTAATTCCATCAGCTCTGTAATACCGAATTTGTTCCAGGATAACTTGTAGAACCGAATTTAGAGTAAAAATGGAGACTTTAGGTCAAAAGTTGCATTTTTAGTTCTTAAAAGTTGAAAATTTGATTTTTCTACTCATTTTGTGTTCTGAGCGTCGGAATTCACTTCTGTCAATTCCATCAGCTCTGGAATGCCGAATTTGGTGCAAGAGAACTTGCAGAACCGAATTTGATATAAAAATGGAGATTTTAGGTCCATTGTTGCTTTTTTAGTTCTTTAAAGTTGGAAATTTGAGTTTTCTGGCCGTTTTGAAGTCTGAGCGTTGAAATTCAATTTTGTCAAATCCATCAGCTCTGAAATCCCAAATCTGGGCTAGGAGAACTTGCAGAACTGAATTTGGAGTAAAAATGGAGATTTTAGGTCCAAAGATGTATTTTTAGTTATTTAAAGTTGGAAAATACCTCTATGAGGTAGTGGTAAGGTCTGCATAAATTATACCCTCCCCAGACCCCATTTGTTGGATTCCACTGGGTATGTTATTGTTGTTTTTCCTGTAAAGATGGAAAATACGATTTTTTAGCAGTTTTGAGTTTTGAGCATCAGAATTCAATTCTTTCAATTCCATCAGCTATAGAATACAGACTCTGGTTTAGGAGTACACTCAGAACCGAATTTGGAGTTAAAATGGAGATTTTAGGTCTAAAGTTTCTTTTTTAGTTCTTTAAAGTTGGAAATTTACTTTTTCTAGTCGTTTTGAGATTTGAGCGTCGGATTTCAGTTCTATCAATTCCATCAGCTCTGGAATGCCGAATCTGGTGTAGGGGAACTTGCAGAACTGAATTTGGAGTTAAAATGGAGATTTTAGGTCCAAAGTTGAATTTTTAGTTCTTTAAAGTTGGAAAATACCTCTATGAGGTAGTGGTAAGGTCTGCAAAAATTATACCATCCCATGGAATGCCAAATGTGGTCAAGAAGAACTTGCCAAACTGAATTTGGAGTTAAATTGGAGATTTTAGGTCCAAAGTTGCATTTTTAGTTGGTGGAAGATGTAAAACTTGGGTTTTCTAGCCATATTGAGTTCTGAGTGTCAGAATTTGATTTTGTTAATTCCATCAGCTCTGTAATACCGAATTTGTTCCAGGATAACTTGTAGAATCGAATTTAGAGTAAAAATGGAGACTTTAGGTCAAAAGTTGCATTTTTAGTTCTTAAAAGTTGAAAATCTGATTTTTCTAGTCGTTTTGTGTTCTGAGTGTCAGAATTTACTTCTGTCAATTCCATCAGCTCTAGAATGTCGCATTTGGTGCAAGAGAACTTGCAGAACCGAATTTGATGTAAAAATGGAGATTTTAGGTCCATTGTTGCTTTTTTAGTTCTTTAAGTTGGAAATTTGAGTTTTCTGGCCGTTTTGAAGTCTGAGCGTCGAAATTCGATTTTGTCAAATCCATCAGCTCTGAAATGCCAAATCTGGGCTAGGAGAACTTGTAGAACTGAATTTGGAGTAAAAATGGAGAATTTAGCTCCAAAGATGTATTTTTAGTTATTTAAAGTTGGAAAATACCTCTATGAGGTAGTGGTAAGGTCTGCATAAATTATATCCTCCCCAGACCCCACTTGTCGGATTCCACTGGGTATGTTATTGTTGTTTTTGCTGTAAAGTTGGAAAATACGAGTTTTTTTTCCGGTTTTGAGTTCTGATCATCAAAATTCAATTCTTTCAATTCCATCAGCTCTGGAATACCGACCCTGGTCTAGGAGTACACTCAGAACTGAATTTGGAGTTAAAATAGAGATTTTAGGTCTAAAGTTGCTTTTTTAGTCCTTTAAAGTTGGAAATTTAATTTTTCTAGTCGTTTTGAGTTTTGAGCATCGAAATTCAGTTCTATCAATTCCATCAGCTTTGGAATGCCGAATCTGGTATCGGAGAACTTGCAGAACTGAATTTGGAGTCAAAATGGAGATTTTAGGTCCAAAGTTGAATTTTTAGTTTTGTTAAAGTTGAAAAAAATACCTCTATGAGGTAGTGGTAAGGTCTACGTAAATTATACCACCTCCAGACCCCACTTATGGGATTCCACTGGGTATGTTGTTGTTGTAAAGTTGGAAAATACAAGTTTTCTAGCTGTTTTTAGTTCTGAGCGTCAGAAATCTATTCCATCAACTCTAGAATACCGAATTTGGTCTAGGAGAACTTACAGAATCGAATATGGAGTTACAATAGAGACTTTAGGTCCAAAGTTGCTTAAATTGTAAGAATATTATCTGCATGTAAGAATTTTAGGTTCAAAGTTGCTTAAATTTTAGGTCCAAACTTGTAAGAATATTTTGCCCTGAAAAAGTTAATTATCTAAGTTTGCGTCAGGATAGAAGCATAAATTTGTAATTTTCTTATCACAGCAAAGAATTGCTTATGCAATGTTTATAATCTCAAAGGCATGCAATATATGTAACACACAACTAAGAAGAGATAACAATAGTAAGCATAATATCTAGTACAAGATTGTCACAAAACAGACAACAAAATAACAACAAAGTTCTCAAAGCTGAAGAAACAAAAACGAAGCATTCTAATGAACTGTATTTGGTAACATATCATCAGTCCAACTAATACTCAAGCGCATGTATGAAAATAGAATAAGCTCCTCCTACGACAAAAGAAATCACACCATCTGCATAAAAAAAATTTAAAAATAAAAACTATTAGAGAGACCACCAATTTTGAGTGTGCACAAGTAGATACTTAAACATGTATGGAGTTGAAAAGGCAGACACATGAGTCCTATGTGGAATCTTATATGGCATTTCCCATCCTACATGGTATCCTATGTGCTGTCCTACGCATGGTACTCCACGTAGGATGCATGTATGTACTTTAGAGAGCATAAGTAGTAGCTGAGGCAAAGTTAAAGGACATATTTATGTAATATGTGTTGTTATTACCTAGGTTTCTATCTATCATATTATTATTTTTTTCCCTTGCCATAGTCAACGTGTATGCACTAGCAGCTATTTTATATGCAGTTTTATCTAGAAATCATTTCCCCTTAAGGTGAAGGTTAAGCTAGTGGTGGGAAGTTCTCATGAAAAGGATAAGTAACATACCTTCTTTCATTTTTCTTGTGGAACGTCAAATTGTTGATCAGAAGTCCCAACATCTTCTTCAGAAATATACAAGAACAACATGTTAAGAACTCACTACAAGCATAACATGGGATAGATAAAACTTAGGTTTTATTTTAATACCATTTGTTGTTTTGCTTGTGATGGGCTTTGCACGACATCATTCTGTTGAGGAGAAATCCCGGCATCTTCTTTTTCAGGCTACAAACATATTGTTCCCAAGATAGAATCTTAAGTTGATATGGAATTAAAAGTGTATGCAATGGAGAAAAACACACTTACTTCTTCAGGTGATTCAAGAACGCTCTTAAGTTCAGAAGATACACCAATCTTAGGAGCAGTCCCGGCATCTTCTTTGGCAGGCTACACACATATTAATTCTCATAATACAGGCTGAAGTTGACATAGAATGCTAAGTATATGCAATGGAGAAAAAATCACTTTCTTCATTAGGAGATTCATGAACGCATTTAAGTCCAGAAGATACACTAATCTTACGAGAAGTCCAAGCATCTTCTTTGGCAGGCTACACATATATTAATTCTCAGGATAGAAGTTGAAGTTCACATAGAATGCAAAGTGTGCGCAATGATGAAAAACACACTTACTTCATTAGGAGATTCAAGACTACTCGCAAGTTCAGAAGATACACCAATCTTAGGAGAAGTCCCGGCATCTTCTTTGGCAGGCTACACACATATTAATTCTCATAATACAGGCTGAAGTTGACATAGAATGCTAAGTATATGCAATGGAGAAAAAAACACTTACTTCATTAGGTGATTCATGAACGCTCTTAAGTTCAAAAGATACACCAATCTTAGGAGAAGTCCCGGCATCTTCTTTGGCAGGCTACACACATATTAATTCTCATAATACAGGCTGAAGTTGACATAGAATGCTAAGTATATGCAATGGCGAAAAAAATACTTACTTCATTAGGTGATTCATGAATGCTCTTAAGTCCAGAAGATACACTAATCTTAGGGGAAGTCCAAGCATCTTCTTTGGCAGGCTACACATAGATTGATTCTCAAGATAGAAGTTGAAGTGCACATGGAATGCAAAGTGTGCGCAATGACGAAAAACACACTTACTTCATTAGGTGATTCAAGACTGCTTGCAAGTTCAGAAGATACATCAATCTTAGGAGAAGTCCCGGCATCTTCTTTGGCAGGCTACACACATATTAATTCTCATAATACAGGCTGAAGTTGACATAAAATGCTAAGTATATGCAATGGAGAAAAAAATCACTTACTTCATTAGGTGATTCATGAACGCTCTTCAGTTCAGAAGATACACCAATCTTAGGAGAAGTCCTGACATCTTCTTTTTCAGGCTACAAACATATTGTTCTCAAAATAGAATCTTAAGTTGATATGGAATGAAAAGTGTGTGCAATGGAGAAAAACACACTTACTTCTTCAGGTGATTCATGAACGCTCTTAAGTTTAGAAGATACACCAATCATAGGAGAAGTCCCGGCATCTTCTTTGGTAGGCTATACACATATCAATTCTCATAAGACAGGCTGAAGTTGACATAGAATGCTAAGTATATGCAATGGAGAAAAACACTTACTTCATTAGGTGATTCATGAATGCTCTTAAGTCCAGAAGATACACTAATCTTAGGAGAAGTCCAAGCATCTTCTTTGGCAGGCTACACATATATTGATTCTTAGGATAGAAGTTGAAGTTCACATGGAATGCAAAGTTTGCGCAATGAAGAAAAACACACTTACTTCATTAGGTGATTCAAGACTGCATGCAAATCCAGAAGATACAACAGTCTTAGTATTGATAAGAAAGTCATATACAGTTGCTCCAGGCTTAGCAACTTCCATCTCTAAATAAAGTTTAGTAAATTTTGTAAAATAACATGATATATTTATGTTAAGTAGGTGTAAGGCAATAAATTGAGTAATATATTTATGTTAAGATGTAAAGTTTCTAATTAATTACCATTGATGATGTTTTTCTTTTCTTTGTCAAGTATCCTCTTTTCAATGGAGTCATGCTGATTCTTTTCCTTTTTCTCATCATTCTCTAGATTCGATTTTTGATTCTACATCATCTTCTTATGTTCCTCTTTTTCTTTCCTTCTCATTTCTGTTTCTTGCCAAAGATACTATGGAATTACACACAAAATTAAGTTAACCAAATTATATATCAAAATTTAATAATTAATGTTGACAAAAAAATAGTATTGATGGGTTTGGAGTTGAAAAAAACATTAGATGAGAACAAAGAGTACAATTATACATTAGATGAGAACAAAGAGTACAATTATTTGGAGTGAAACTACTATGTGAAACTTTCTCCTTATACTAAATTAAAAAATAGAACATATCATGCACATATGAAAACCTTTTACCAATTCTAGTAACATGGAATAATAATAAATGAACTTTCTTTTAAAAAAATATCAATATGATAACAATTCTATTTTCCTAGTACGATTAAGGAGGAAAAATGATTTTCTTTTTACCAATCATGAGTTCTTTTACTAATGTCAAACATAGATTGAGCATTAAAATCATACAAATTTGAAACTATCCAATTACACATTATATATTGATACATGTGGCCATCAATTTAAAGATTAGTGAACATATATGATAAAAATTAATAACTTTACTACAAAGACAAGGAGTGAGTTGCATAAATATATCAATAAATGTAATTTATTAATATCCAAATGATAGATAAAATAAATAAAAAAAAGTAATTTCAAATCCACATCGGTAGAAATAATCAATAATCTTTGGGAAGCTGTAACACTTTCTAGGTCAAAATGTAAACGAAAAAGCGAATAAAATTTGGGAAATTGGATGACAAAATTAGAATAGATTTCAAAAGAATCAAACTTACCATCACATACTGGTTGTTCTTCATCGTAAGAGAATAAAAATGGACTGAATTCAATATTTCGCTCATGTTTATATGTTGTCCCCTCTTGGATGCAGAACTATTCCCTTCTCAACATGAATTATATGAAGAAACAAATCAATTTAGAAAAATAAAAAATTATGGCTTACAGAATACTAGAAAATTTCAAAAACATAATAAAACAGAAAGAGATCGAGAAAACTCTAGGGTTTTCCAAAACTTGAACGAAGGTTTGGGCAGGAGGAAGTGGACGATGAGGAGGGGCAGGGGAGAAGAAAGAAAGAAAAAAAGAAAGAAAGAGATGATCACAGATCTGAACTCACTCTTCTTTATAATTTTGAAGAAGAAGAAGACAATGATGACGATTGAAAAAGAAAAATCTAGAGAGATGATTATAAATGAGAACTCGCTCTTTTTTTTCTTTCTAATGTTGCAGAACAAGAAGAATTTAGAAATTAGGAGTAGAAGGACTGAAATGACATAGAAGGAGAAACGTTACTCAGAAGACTCTTGCCATGATTGACTGAAGAACTGAAATAGCGGCGGAACATGAAAGGGCACTTTTTAGATATTATCAATGAACACATGGGCCGGACCCTTTATTTGGGCTTGGATGTATCAATTTTAATTTTATTTTCTTGACAAACTATATGTAGTTAGGTTATTTATTTGCATAATGAAATGAGCCTCGAGCTCAAAAACTTATTTTTTAAAAAAAAGAAGAATCTAGATATAATTGTAAATGTGAATTCACCCTCTTTTATAATTTTGAAGAAGAAAAATCCTGAAAGAGGTACAAACGTGTATGTGTGTACAACAACAACAACAACATACCTAGTGGAATCTCACGAGTAGGGGGAAGGGTAGAATGTACGCAAACCTTACCACTACCTCATAGAATTAGAGAGGTTTTTTCCTAGGAACCCTTGTCTCAAAAATCCATAAGCAGAATAAGCTAGATATGGCAAAAGGAAAGGAAAGGGAACAGAAAGAGCGATTATTAATGAAAAGCACATGTCATTGTAAAGTTTTGTGTGTGTGTATGTATGTATGTGTGTGTATAAGTATTAAGCTCTAAATTGTAAAGTTGAATTGCCAGTTCACCCCTATAATAAATCAAATATTTAATTAATCAAATATTAAATAGTAGAACTTAACTTACTTAATGAATCAACTAAAGTAAATAGTCACTGCCTTAAATTCTCTACCTACCAAGTACTTATTATAAAGTCATCAATTAGTATAGCCAATTTATTCAGAGAAACTATTTCATTTATTAGTAGTATTTGCAAAAAGGTACAATTTGTGTCTACTTGATGTTATTTATTTTCAGTTTATTTTTTTTTGCAAGAAAAAAATGTACGTTTTTCTCTTCTTCTTCTTCTTCTTGTTTATAAAATTTAAATAAAGTTGAAAATTAATATAAAAATTTATGTTATGCTTAAACAAATTTACCTTTTTTTTGGGTAATGTACCAAAAATAATAATATAAAAGCAATTAACATCAAATTAAAATCATATACTAAATGTAATAAGTCCTTTCATTACATTCCATTATAGTACTTGAAGACCAAGAAGTAGTTAAATTGTAACATCTCACAACTCTGTTCATAAGATGTGAAGTTTTTGTCGTAAGTAGATAAGATTGAACCTAGTTATGCCTTACTTGTACCTATATTTTAAGGCTCATTCCTATATGTGGAAAGTGTATTGGAAGTTGTGGTGGTTTATTAGAGACCTCTTGTACTTAGTCGAGTTCAAACCTTCCAACCGATTAAGTTTTTCGTATTAAAATTATGAAAGGGTTAACATCAAATGATTGTTACTCTTAGAACAAAAAGAATTAGGTGTCTCATAACCTATCAAATTAAAGGTCTATTAATCCTCTTTCAACCTTCACCAAGATTGCCTTATTTGGAGTTCAGAGAAAAAAGTTATGATCGTTTTAGTGAAGATTTCCAGAGTAGAGTTTTTTGGGGCAGTTTTTATGACCCCTGAACTATGGTTCGTAAATGGGTTAAAAACCCATAATGTCCAGCTCATGAAAATGTGTTTCGAGTTGGTTTCTGTGTCCAGGTTATTACAGACCCAACTAAGGGTCATAAAAGCTTCTACTGTCCGTAATTTTGGCCGGTAAAATGAGTTCCAGGACCCCAAATTCCACCCAAGATTCTACAGATGTATCCTATTGTCCTTAGGAGCTTCTACAAACCGTAGATGGCCCCATAGATGACCTTGACAACATTTTAAGAAGGGTTATTTAAGTACTTTTCACCTTTTCTAAGCCTAAACTTGATGGTTTTACACCGAATTAAGTCCCTAAATATTATCAATCAATCTTTTTATGCTAAAAAAAATTCTCAAGACTTAGAGCGTAGTTTTAAGAGGAGAAAATCTAGGGCTTTCAAGCATCTTCTTCAGAGCTCTTTAAGATTATAGTTCTTCTAGGTATATAAGGCTATTTAGAGTGCTGGAATAAGTTCGTCTTCATGCCTTGCATCTAATTTTAGTCAGTAAGAGTTTAACCTCAAATTATTCAATCTTTCCTGAATTCATGTTCCTATTACCACTACAACAAACACAATTATCATAGACAAATTCAACTAAAAAAGCTGTTACCACCGACAAAACTATATCATCACTAATTATTTAGTTCAATTAGTTACAACACTAATCGTCTCAAAAATTATATGTATTTCATAGTTAAACAACGTAATTCCGTCACTAACTACTGCCTTTTAGATACGAAAAGAACTTGTCATTAAATGGAAAAATTAGGGTCAAATTTACTGTTATATAAAGATTAATAAGTTAGTAGTTGAATCTAACATTCATCACTAAAAGTATCACTTTTACCAACAACATGTAATTGTCACTATAACTTATCATGGTTAGTGACAATTACAATTGTCACAAAATAAAAAAGTATTTCGTATTTAATAATAATGAGGTATTGAGACAAATATATGTTTTGTCACTAAACGTAAATCAACTTATGAAAAACTTATTTATTTTGTGACAAAAACATTTGTCTTGAAAAGTTACGTTGCTAAAGTTACCTTTAGTGATGAAACTTTTTGTCAATAATTGCAAACATTGATGATATTTAATTATTTTATATTAATACTGTTTTTTAAATTAGAGTTTCATAAAGCAAAAATTAAATAATAAAACATGCTAAACAATAATAAATCTATTGTCATACAATTAAAAATAACAAAAATTGTACTAACGTAATATCCATTACAAGGTCCTTGCATTAAAGTAAAGTATGTCCAATAACATAGAAAAAAATCTAACTGAAATAGATGAAATATTACTCCTAGACTACGATAAGTACAACTTTCTTTCATAAAGTATCAATTATATGATGACATAAAAGCTTGAGTTTATCCGTGATTCAATTCTCACCTTTTATACCTGTGAAGAAAAAGAAAGAAATTTATAAGATCTAATTTAAACTGAAATTTAAAAATTTTATTTTTCTAGTCGTTTGGAGTTCTGAGCATTGAAATTCCCTTCTTTCAATTCCATCAGCTCTGGAATACCGAATCTGGTCGACGAGAACTTGCAGAACTGAATTTGGAGTAAAAATGGAGACTTTACGTCAAAAGTTGCTTTTTTAGTTCGTTAAAAGTTGGAAATTTAAGTTTTTTGGCCGTTTTGAGTTCTGAGCATCGAAATTCAATTCTGTCAATTCCATCATCTTCGGAATGCAGAATCTGGTATAGGAGAACTTGCAGAATCAAATTTGGATTAAAATGGAGATTTTAGGTCCAAAATTGCATTTATAGTTCTTTAAAGTTTGAAAATACAAGTTTTGTTGCCGTATTGAGTTCTGAGCGTCAGAATTCAGTATCGTCAATTCCATCAGCATTGGAATACCTAATTTGGTCTAGGAGAACTTGCAAACCCGAATTTGGAGTATAAATGGAGATTTTAGGTCCAAAGTTGCTTTTTTAGTTCTTTAAAGTTGGAAATTAGAGTTTTCTGGCCGTTTTGAGTTCTCAGCGTCAGAATTTGATTCAGTCAATTCCATCAGCTCTGGAATGCCGAATTTGGTGTAGGAGAACTTGCAGACCTGAATTTGGAGTAAATATGGAGGTTTTAGGTCCAAAGTTGCATTTTTAGTTCTTTAAAGTTGGAAAACCTTAGTTTTCTAGCCGTCTTGAGTTTTGAGCACGGGAATTCTGTTCTGTTGAATGTATCAGCTCCGGAATGCCGAATATGGTCTAGTAGAACTTTCCAAACCTAATTTGGAGTTAAATGGAGATTTTTGGTCCAAAGTTGCATTTTTAGTTCTTTAAAGTTGGAAAATACGAGTTTTCTAGACGTTTTGACTTCTGAGCGTCAGAATTCTATTGTAGCAAATCCATAAGCTCTGGAATACCAAATCTAGTATAGGATAACTTGCAGAACCGAATTTGGAGTTAAAATGGAGATTTTAGGTTCAAAGTTGATTTTTTAGTTCTTTGAAGTTGAAAATTTGAGTTGTCTGGCTGTTTTCAGTTTTGAGCGTCGGAATTCAATTATGTCAATTCCATCAGCTTTGAAATACCGAATCTAGTCTAGGAGAACTTGCCAAACTGAATTTGTAGTTAAATTTGAGATTTTAGCTCCAAAATTGCATTTTTAGTTGTTTGAAGATGTAAAACTTGAGTTTTCTAGCCATATTGAATTCTGAGTGTCAGAATTCAATTTTGTTAATTCCATCAGCTCTAGAATACTGAATCTGTTCCAGGAAAAGTTGTAGAACCGAATTTGGAGTAAAAATGGAGACTTTAGGTCAAAAGTTGCATTTTTAGTTCTTAAAAGTTTGAAAATTGATTTTTCTAGTCATTTTGTGTTCTGAGTGTCAGAATTCACTTCTGTCAATTCCATCATCTCTGGAATGCTGAATCTAGTGCAAGATAACTTGCAGAACTGAATTTTGAGTAAAAATTGAGATTTTAGGTCCAAAGTTGATTTTTTAGTTCTTTAAAGTTGGAAATTTGATATTTCTAGCCGTTTTGAGTTCTGAGCATTGAATATATATTCTGTCAATTCCATCAGCTCCGGAATGTCGAATCTTTGGTAGGAGAACTTGCAGAACTGAATTTGAGGTAAAAATGGAGATTTTAGGTCGAAAGTTGCATTTTAGTTCTTTAAAGTTGGAAAATAGGAGCTTTCTAGCTGTTTTGAGTTCTGAGCGTCAAGAATTCGATTATGTCAATTTCATCAGCTTTGGAATACCGAATCTGGTCCAGAAGAACTTGTAGAACCAAATTTGGAGTAAAAAAGGAGACTTTAGGTCCAAAGTTGCATTTTTAGTTCTTTAAAGTTGGAAATTTGATTTTTCTAGCTGTTTTGAGTTCTGGGCATCGAAATTTGATTCTATCAATTCTATCAGCTCTTGAATGCCGAATCTGGTCTAGGAGAACTTGCAGAACTGAATTTGGAGTAAAAATGGAGATTTTAGGTTTAAAGTTGCATTTTTAGTTCTGTAAAGTTGGAAAACTTGAGTTTTCTAGCCGTTTGAGCATCATAACTCAGTTCTATCTAATCCATCAACTTCGGAATGCCGAATCTGGTATAGGACAACTTGCAGTACTTAATTTGGAGTTAAAATGGAGATTATAGATCCAAAGTTGCATTTTTAGTTCTTTAAAGTTCGAAATTCTATTTTTGCAGTCATTTTGATTTCTGAGCGTCAGAATTCCCTTCTGTCAATTCCATCAGCTCTGGAATACCGAATCTGGTCGAGGAAAACTTGTAGAACTAAATTTGGGAGTAAAAATGGAGACTTTAGGTCAAAAGTTGCGTTTTAGTTCTTTAAAGTTGAAAATTTAAGTTTTCTGGCCATTTTGAGTTCTGAGCATCGAACTTTGATACTGTAACTTCCATCAGCCCCGGAATGCCGAATTCGGTCTAGGAGAACTCCCAGAACTGAATTTGGAGTAAAATTGAGATTTTAGCTCCAAAGTTGCATCTTTAGTTCTTCAAAGTTGGAAAATACGAGTTTTCTAGCCGTTTTGAGTTCTGAGCATCAGAATTCAATTCTGTCCATTCCGTTAGTCCTGGAATACCAAATCTGGTCCAGGAGAACTTGCAGAACCGAATTTGGAATAAAAATGGAGACTTTAGGTCAAAAGATGCATTTTTAGTTCTTTAAAGTTGGAAATTTTATTTTTCTAGCCATTTTGAGTTCTGAGCATCATAATTCAATTCTGTCACTTCCATCAGCTCTGGAATACCGAATCTGGTCTAGGAGAACTTGCAGAACTGAATTTGGAGTAAAAATAGAGATTTTAGGTCTAACGTTGTATTTTAAGTTCTTTAAAGTTGGAAAACATGAGTTTTCTAGCTGTTTGAGCATCAAAATTTAGTTCTATCAAATCCACCAGCTCCAGAATGTCGAATCTGGTCTAGCAGAACTTGCAGAACTAAATTTTGAGTTAAAATGAAGATTTTAGGTCCAAAGTTGCATATTTAGTTCTTTAAAGTTGAAAATTTTATTTTTCTAGTCGTTTTGAGTTCTGAGCGTCGAAATTCGATTCTATCAATTCCATCAACTCCGAAATGCCGAATCTAGTATAGGAGAACTCGCAGAACTTAATTTTGAGTTGAAATGGAAATTTTAGGTCCAAAGTTGCATTTTTAGTTCTTTAAAGTTGGAAATTTTATTTTTCTAGTCATTTTGAGTTCTGAGTGTCGAAATTCCCTTCTGCTAATTCCATCAGCTCAGGAATACCGAATCTGGTCGAAGAGAACTTGTAGAACTGAATTTGGAATAAAAATTGAGACTTTAGGTCAAAAGTTGCTTTTTTAGTTCTTTAAAGTTGGAAATTTAAGTTCTCTTGCTGTTTTGAGTTCTGAGCATCGAAATTCGATTCTGTCAATTTCATCAACTCCGGAATGCCGAATTTGGTCTAAGAGAACTTCAAGAACTGAATTTGGAGTAAAAATTGAGATTTTAGGTCCAAAGTTGCATATTTAGTTTTTTAAAGTTGGAAAATATGAGTTTTCTAGCCGTTTTGAGTTCTGAGAGTCAAAATTTGATTCTATCAATTCCATCTGGCCTGGAATAACGAATCTGGTCCAGGAGAACTTGCATAATCGAATTTGGAGTAAAAATGGAGGCTTTAGGTCCAAAGTTGCATGTTTAATTCTTTAAAGTTGGAAATTTGATATTTCTAGTCGTTTATAGTTATGAGCGTCAGAATTCAGTTCTATCAATTCCATCAGCTCTGGAATGCCGAATCTGGTGTAGGAGAACTTGCAGAACTGGATTTGGAGTTAAAATGGAGATTTTTGGTCCAAAGTTGAATTTTTAGTTCTTTAAAGTGGGAAAATACCTCTATGAGGTAGTGGTAAGGTTTGCGAAAATTATACCTTCCCCAGTCCCTACTTGTGGGATTCCACTTGGTTAGTTGTTGTTGTTTTTGTAAAGATTGAAAATACGAGTTTTCTAGCCGTTTTGAGTTCTGAGCGTCAGAATTTGATTTTGTCTATTCCATCAGCTCTAGAATACTAAATCTGGTCTAGGAGAACTTGCAGAACCGAATATGGAGTTAAAATGGAGATTTTAGGTCTGAAGTTGCTTTTTTAGTACTTTAAAGTTGGAAATTTGAGTTTTCTGGCCCTTTCGAGTTTTGAGCGTCGGAATTTGATTTTGTTAATTCCATCAGCTCTGGAATACCGAATTTGGTCTAAGTACTTGCCAAACCTAATTTGGAGTAAAGATGGAGACTTTAGGTCAAAAGTTGCATTTTTAGTTCTTTTATGTTGGAAAATACGAGTTTTCTAGACGTTTTGACTTCGGAGCATCAAAATTCAATTCTGTCAATTCCATCAGCTCTGGAATACCGAATGTGTTTTAGGAGAACTTGTAGAATTGAATTTGGAGTAAAAATGGAGATTTTAGGTCCAAAGTTGCATTTTAGGTTCTTTAAAGTTGGAAAACTTGGGTTTGCTAGCCGTTTGAGCATCAGAATTCGGTTCTATCGAATCCATCAGCTCCGAAATACCGAATCTGGACTAAGAGAACTTGCAGAACTGAATTTGGAGTTAAAATGGACATTGAAGGTCCAAAGTTGCATTTTTAGTTATTTAAAGTTCGTTTTGATTTCTGAGCATCGGAATTGAGTTCTATCAATTCCATAAGCCCTGGAGTGCCGAATCTGGTATAGAAGAACATGCAGAACTAAATTTGGAGTTGAAATTGGGATTTTAGGTCCAAGGTTGAATTTTTAGTTCTTTAAAGTTGGAAAATACCTCTATGAGGTAGTGGTAAGGTCTGCAAAAATTATACCATCCCATGGAATGCCAAATGTGGTCACGAAGAACTTGCCAAACTGAATTTGGAGTTAAATTGGAGATTTTAGGTCCAAAGTTGCATTTTTAGTTGGTGGAAGATGTAAAACTTGTGTTTTCTAGCCATATCGAGTTCTGAGTGTCAGAATTTGATTTTGTTAATTCCATCAGCTCTGTAATACCGAATTTGTCCCAGGATAACTTGTAGAATCGAATTTAGAGTAAAAATGGAGACTTTAGGTCAAAAGTTGCATTTTTAGTTCTTAAAAGTTGAAAATTTGATTTTTCTAGTCGTTTTGTGTTCTGAGTGTCGGAATTTACTTCTGTCAATTCCATCAGCTCTAGAATGCCGAATTTGGTGCAAGAGAACTTGCAGAATCGAATTTGATATAAAATGGAGATTTTAGGTCCATTGTTGCTTTTTTAGTTCTTTAAAGTTGGAAATTTGTGTTTTCTGGCCATTTTGAAGTCTAAGCGTCGAAATTCGATTTTGTCAAATCCATCAGCTCTGAAATGCCAAATCTGGGCTAGGAGAACTTGCAGAACTGAATTTGGAGTAAAAATGGAGATTTTAGGTCCAAAGATGTTTTTTTAGTTATTTAAAGTTGGAAAATACCTCTATGAGATAGTGGTAATGTCTGCATAAATTATATCCTCCCCAGACCCCATTTGTCGGATTCCACTGGGTATGTTATTGTTGTTTTTGCTGTAAAGTTGGAAAATACGAGTTTTTTTCCAGTTTTGAGTTCTGAGCATCAGAATTCAATTCTTTCAATTCCATCAGCTCTGGAATACCGACCTTGGTCTAGGAGTACACTCAGAACCGAATTTGGAGTTAAAATGGAGATTTTAGGTCTAAAGTTGCTTTTTTAGTTCTTTAAAGTTGGAAATTTAATTTGTCTAGTCGTTTTGAGTTTTGAGCGTCGAAATTCAGTTCTATCAATTCCATCAGCTCTGGAATGCCGAATCTGGTATCGGAGAACTTGCAGAACCTAATTTGGAGTCAAAATGGAAATTTTAGGTCCAAAGTTGAATTTTTAGTTCTTTAAAGTTGAAAAATACCTCTATGAGGTAGTGGTAAGGTCTGCGTAAATTATACCACCTCCAGACCCCACTTATGGGATTCCACTGGGTATGTTGTTATTGTAAAGTTGGAAAATACAAGTTTTCTAGCTGTTTTTAGTTCTGAGCGTCAGAAATCTATTCCATCAACTCTAGAATACCGGATTTGGTCTAGGAGAATTTACAGAATCGAATATGGAGTTACAATAGAGACTTTAGGTCCAAAGTTGCTTAAATTGTAAGAATATTATCTGCTTGTAAGAATTTTAGGTCCAAAGTTGCTTAAATTTTAGGTCCAAACTTGTAAGAATATTTTGCCCTTAAAAAGTTAATTATCTGCGTTTGCGTCAGGATAGAAGCATAAATTTGTAATTTTCTTATCACAGCAAAGAATTGCTTATGCAATGTTTATAATCTCAAAGGCATGCAATATATGTAACACACAACTAAGAAGAGATAACAATAGTAAGCATAATATCTAGTACAAGATTGTCACAAAACAGACAAGAAAATAACAACAAAGTTCTCAAAGCTGAAGAAACAAAAATGAAGCATTCTAATGAACTGTATTTGGTAACATATCATCAGTCCAACTGATACTCAAGCGCATGTATGAAAATAGAATAAGCTCCTCCTACGACAAAAGAAATCACTCCATCTGCATAAAAAAAATTAAAAAATAAAAACTATTAGAGAGACCACCAATTTTGAGTGTGCACAAGTAGATACTTAAACATGTATGGAGTTGAAAAGGCAGACACATGAGTCCTATGTGGCATCTTATAAGGCATTTCCCATCCTACATGGTATCCTATGTGGTGTCCTACGCATGGTACTCCACGTAGGATGCATGTATGTACTTTAGAGAGCATAAGTAGTAGCTGGGGCAAAGTTAAAGGACATATTTATGTAACATGTGTTGTTATTACCTAGGTTTCTATCTATCGTATTATTATTTTTTTTCCCATGCCATAGTCAACATGTATGCACTAGCAGCTATTTTATTATGCAGTTTTATCTAGAAATCATTTCCCCTTAAGGTGAAGGTTAAGCTAGTGGTGGGAAGTTCTCATGAAAAGGATAAGTAATATACCTTCATTCATTTTTCTTGTGGAACGTCAAATTGTTGGTCAGAAGTCCCAACATCTTCTTCGGAAATCTACAAGAACAACATGTCAAGAATTCACTACAAGCATAACATGGGATAGATAAAACTTAAGTTTTATTTTAATACCATTTGTTGTTTTACTTGTGATGGGCTTTGCACGACATCATTCTGTTGAGGAGAAATCCCGGCATCTTCTTTTTCAGGCTACAAACATATTGTTCTCAAGATAGAATCTTAAGTTGATATGGAATGAAAAGTGTATGCAATGGAGAAAAACACACTTACTTCTTCAGGTGATTCAAGAACGCTCTTAAGTTCAGAAGATACACCAATCTTAGGAGAAGTCCCAGCATCTTCTTTGGCAGGCTACACACATATTAATTCTCATAATACAGGCTGAAGTTGACATAGAATGCTAAGTATATGCAATGGATAAAAAAACACTTACTTCATTAGCAGATTCATGAACGCACTTAAGTCCAGAAGATACACTAATCTTACGAGAAGTCCAAGCATCTTCTTTGGCAGGCTACACATATTAATTCTCAGGGTAGAAATTGAAGTTCACATGGGATGCAAAGTGTGCGCAATGACGAAAAACACACTTACTTCATTAGGTGATTCAAGACTACTCGCAAGTTCAGAAGATACACCAATCTTAGGAGAAGTCCCGGCATCTTCTTTGGCAGGCTACACACATATTAAATCTCATAATACAGGCTGAAGTTGACATAGAATGCTAAGTATATGCAATGGAGAAAAAAAAACTTACTTCATTAGGTGACTCATGAACGTTCTTAAGTTCATAAGATACACCAATCTTAGGAGAAGTCCCGGCATCTTCTTTGGCAGGCTACACACATATTAATTCTCATAATACAGGCTGAAGTTGACATAGAATGCTAAGTATGTGCAATGGAGAAAAAAATACTTACTTCATTAGGTGATTCATGAATGCTCTTAAGTCCAGAAGATACACTAATCTTAGGAGAAGTCCAAGCATCTTCATTGGCAGGCTACACATATATTGATTCTCAAGATAGAAGTTGAAGTGCACATGGAATGCAAAGTGTGCGCAATGACGAAAAATACACTTACTTCATTACATGATTCAAGACTGCTTGCAAGTTCAGAAGATACATCAATCTTAGGAGAAGTCCCGGCATCTTCTTTGGCAGGCTACACACATATTAATTCTCATAATACAGGTTGAAATTGACATAAAATGCTAAGTGTATGCAATGGAGAAAAAAACACTTACTTCATTAGGTGATTCATGAAAGCTCTTCAGTTCAGAAGATACACCAATATTAGGAGAAGTCCCGGCATCTTCTTTTTCACGCTACAAACATATTGTTCTCAAGATAGAATCATAAGTTAATATGGAATGAAAAATGTGTGCAATGGAGAAAAACACACTTACTTCTTCAGGTGATTCATGAACGCTCTTAAGTTCAGAAGATACACCAATCTTAGGAGAAGTCCCGACATCTTCTTTGGCAGGCTATACACATATTAATTCTCATAATACAGGCTGAAGTTGACATAGAATGCTAAGTATATGCAATGGAGAAAAACACTTACTTCATTAGGTGATTCATGAATGCTCTTAAGTCCAGAAGATACACTAATCTTAGGAGAAGTCCAAGCATCTTCTTTGGCAGGCTACACATATATTGATTCTTAGGATAGAAGTTGAAGTTCACATGGAATGCAAAGTTTTCTCAATGAAGAAAAACACACTTACTTCATTAGGTGATTCAAGACTGCTTGCAAATCCAGAAGATACAACAGTCTTAGTATTGATAAGAAAGTCATATACAGTTGCTCCAGGCTTAGCAACTTCCATCTCTAAAATAAAGTTTAGTAAATTTTGTAAAATAACATGATATATTTATGTTAAGTAGGTGTAAGGCAATAAATTGAGTAATATATTTATGTTAAGATGTAAAGTTTCTAATTAATTACCATTGATGATGTTTTTCTTTTCTTTGTCAAGTATCCTCTTTTCAATGGAGTCATGCTGATTCTTTTCCTTTTTCTCATCATTCTCTAGATTCGATTTTTGATTCTGCATCATCTTCTTATGTTCCTCTTTTTCTTTCCTTCTCATTTCTGTTTCTTGCCAAAGATACTATGGAATTACACACAAAAATAAGTTAACCAAATTATATATCAAAATTTAATAATTAATGTTGACAAAAAAATAGTATTGATGGGTTTGGAGTTGAAAAAAACATTAGATGAGAACAAAGAGTACAATTATTTTGAGTGAAACTATTATGTGAAACTTTCTCCTTATGCTAAATTAAAAAATAGAACATATCATGCACATATGAAAACCTTTTACCAATTCTAGTAACATGGAATAATAATAAATGAACTTTCTTTTAAAAAAATATCAATATGATAACAATTCTATTTTCCTAGTACGATTATGGAGGAAAAATGATTTTCCTTTTACCAATTATGAGTTCTTTTACTAATGTCAAACATAGATTGAGCATTAAAATCATACAAATTTGAAACTATCCAATTACACATTATATATCGATACATGTGGCCATCAATTTAAAGATTAGTGAACATATATGATAAAAATTAATAACTTTACTACAAAGACAAGGAGAGTGTTGCATAAATATATCAATAAATGTAATTTATTAATATCCAAATGATAGATAAAATAAATAAAAAAAGTAATTTCAAATCCACATCGGTAGAAATAATCAATAATCTTTGGGAAGCTGTAACACTTTCTAGGTCAAAATGTAAACGAAAAAGCGAATAAAATTTGGGAAATTGGATGACAAAATTAGAATAGATTTCAAAAGAATCAAATTTACCATCACATACTGGTTGTTCTTCATTGTAAGAGAATAAAAATGGACTGAATTCAATATTTCGCTCGTGTTTATATGTCGTCCCCTCTTGGATGCAGAACTATTCCCTTCTCAACATGAATTATATGAAGAAACAATTCAATTTAGAAAAATAAAAAATTATGGCTTACAGAATACTAAAAAATTTCAAAAAAATAATAAAACAGAAAGAGATCGAGAAAATTCTAGGGTTTTCCAAAACTTGAACGAAGGTTCGGGCAGGAGGAAGTGGACGATGAGGAGGGGGAGGGGAGAAGAAAGAAAGAAAAAAAGAAAGAAAGAGATGATCACAGATCTGAACTCACTCTTCTTTATAATTTGGAAGAAGAAGAAGACGATGATGAGGATTGAAAAAGAAAAATCTAGAGAAATGATTATAAATGAGAACTCGCTCTTTTTTTTCTTTCTAATGTTGCAGAACAAGAAGAATTTAGAAATTAGGAGTAGAAGGACTGAAATGACATAGAAGGAGAAACGTTACTCAGAAGACTCTTGCCATGATTGACTGAAGAACTGAAATAGCGGCGGAACATGAAAGGGCACTTTTTAGATATTATTAATGAACAGATGGGCCGGACCCTTTATTTGGGCTTGGATGTATCAATTTTAATTTTATTTTCTTGACAAACTTTATGTAGTTAGTTTATATTTTTGCATAATGAAATGAGCCTCGAGCTCAAAAACTTATTTTTTTTAAAAAAGAAGAATCTAGAAATAATTGTAAATGTGAATTCACCCTCTTTTATAATTTTGAAGAAGAAAAATCCTGAAAGAGGTACAAACGTGTATGTGTGTACAACAACAACAACAACATACCTAGTGGAATCTCACGAGTGGGGTCTAGGAAGGATAGAATGTACACAAACCTTACCACTACCTCATAGAATTAGAGAGGTTTTTTCCTGGGAACCCTTGTCTCAAAAATCCATAAGCAGAATAAGCTAGATATGACAAAAGGAAAGGAAAGGGAACAGAAAGAGCGATTATTAATGAAAAACACATGTCATTGTAAAGTTGTGTCTATGTGTGTATGTATGTGTGTGTGTGTATAAGTATTAAGCTCTAAATTGTAAAGTTGAATTACCAGTTCACCCCCATAATAAATCAAATATTTAATTAATCAAATATTAAATAGTAGAACTTAACTTACTTAATGAATCAACTAAAGTAAATAGTCACTGCCTTAAATTCTCTACCCACCAAGTACTTATTATAAAGTCATTAATTAGTATAGCCAATTTACTCAGAGAAAATTATTTCATTTATTAGTAGTATTTGCAAAAAGGTACAATTTGTGTCTACTTGATGTTATTTATTTTCATTTTATATTTTTTGCAAGGAAAAATGTACGTTTTTCTCTTCTTCTTCTTCTTCTTGTTTATAAAATTTAAATAAAGTTGAAAATAAATATAAAAATTTATGTTATGCTTAAACAAATTTACCTTTTTTTTGGGTAATGTACCAAAAATAATAATATAAAAGCAATTAACATCAAATTAAAATCATATACTAAATGTAATAAGTCCTTTCATTACATTCCATTATAATACTTGAAGACCAAGAAGTAGTTAAATTGTCACATCTCACAACTCTGTTCATAAGATGTGAAGTTTTTGTCGTAAGTAGATAAGATTGAACCTAGTTATGCCTTACTTGTACCTATATTTTAAGGCTCATTCCTATATGTGGAAAGTGTATTGGAAGTTGTGGTGGTTTATTAGAGACCTCTTGTACTTAGTCGAGTTCAAACCTTCCTACCGATTAAGTTTTTCGTATTAAATTATGAAAGGGTTAACTTCAAATGATTGTTACTCTTAGAACAAAATGAATTAGGTGTCTCATAACCTATCAAATTAAAGGTCTATTAATCCTCTTTCCAACTTCACCAAGATTGCCTTATTTGGAGTTCAGAGAAAAAAGTTATGATCGTTTTAGTGAAGATTTCCAGAGTAGAGTTTTTTGGGGCAATTTTTATGACCCCTGAACTATGGTTCGTAAATGGGTTAAAAACCCATAATGTCCAGCTCATGAAAATGTGTTTCGAGTTGGTTTCTGAGTCCAGGTTATTACAGACCCAACTAAGGGTCGTAAAAGCTTCTACTGTCCGTAATTTTGGCCGGTAAAATGAGTTCCAGGACCCCTAATTCCACCCAAGATTCTACAGATGTATCCTATTGTCCTTAGGAGCTTCTACAAACCGTAGATGGCCCCATAGATGACCTTGACAACATTTTAAGAATGGTTATTTAATTACTTTTCACCTTTTCTAAGCCTAAACTTGATGGTTTTACACCGAATTAAGTCCCTAAATATTATCAATCGATCTTTTTATACTAAAAATATTCTCAAGACTTAAAGCGTAGTTTTAAGAGGAGAAAATCTAGGGCTTTCAAGCAATATCTTCAGAGCTCTTTAAGATTATAGTTCTTCTAGGTATATAAGGCTATTTAGAGTGCTGGAATAAGTTCGTCTTCATGCCTTGCATCTAATTTTAGTCAGTAAGAGTTTAACCTCGAATTTTTCAATCCTTCCTGAATTCATGTTCCTATTACCACTATAACAAACTCAATTATCAGAGACAAATTCAACTAAAAAAGCTGTTACCACCGACAAAACTATATCATCACTAATTATTTAGTTCAATTAGTTACAACACTAATCGTCTAAAAAATTATATGTATTTCGTAGTTAAACAACGTAATTCCGTCACTAACTACTGCCTTTTAGATACGAAAAGAACTTGTCATTAAATGGAAAAATTAGGCTCAAATTTACTGTTATATAAAGATTAATAAGTTAGTAGTTGAATCTAACATTCATCACTAAAAGTATCGCTTTTACCAACAACATGTAATTGTCACTATAACTTATCATGGTTAGTGACAATTACAATTGTCACAAAATAAAAAAGTATTTCGTAATTGATAAGAATGAGGTATTGAGACAAATATATGTTTTGTCACTTAACGTAAATCAACTTATGACAAACTTATTTATTTTGTGACAAAAATATTTGTCTTGAAAAGTTACGTTGCTAAAAGTTACCTTTAGTGATGAAACTTTTTGTCAATAATTGCAAACATTGATGATATTTAATTATTTTATATTAATACTGTTTTTTAAATTAGAGTTTCATAAAGCAAAAATTAAATAATAAAACATGCTAAACAATAATAAATCTATGATCATACAATTAAAAATAACAAAAATTGTACTAACGTAATATCCATTACAAGGTCCTTGCATTAAAGTAAAGTATGTCCAATAACATAGAAAAAAATCTAACTGAAATAGATGAAATATAACTCCTAGACTACGATAAGTACAACTTTCTTTCATAAAGTATCAATTATATGATGACATTAAAGCTTGAGTTTATCCGTGATTCAATTCTCACCTTTTATACCTGTGAAGAAAAAGAAAGAAATTTATAAGATTTAATTTAAACTGAAATTTGAAAATTTTATTTTTCTAGTCATTTGGAGTTCTGAGCGTTGAAATTCCCTTCTATCAATACCATCAGCTCTGGAATACCGAATCTGGTCGACGAGAACTTGCAGAACTGAATTTGGAGTAAAATGGAGACTTTACGTCAAAAGTTGCTTTTTTAGTTCGTTAAAAGTTGGAAATTTAAGTTTTCTGGCCGTTTTGAGTTCTAAGCATCGAAATTCGATTCTGTCAATTCCATCATCTTCGGAATGCAGAATTTGGTATAGGAGAACTTGCAGAATCAAATTTGGATTAAAATGGAAATTTTAGGTCCAAATTGCATTTTTAGTTCCTTAAAGTTTGAAAATACAAGTTTTGTTGCCGTATTGAATTTTGAGCGTCAGAATTCGATTCTGTCAATTCCATCAGCGCTGGAATACCTAATTTGGTCTAGGAGAACTTGTAAAACCGAATTTGGAGTATAAATGGAGATTTTAGGTCCAAAGTTGCTTTTTTAATTCTTTAAAGTTGGAAATTAGAGTTTTCTGGCCGTTTTGAGTTCTCAGCATCAGAATTTGATTCAATCAATTCCATCAGCTCTGGAATGCCGAATTTGGTGTAGGAGAACTTGCAGAACTGAATTTGGAGTAAATATGGAGGTTTTAGGTCGAAAGTTGCATTTTTAGTTCTTTAAAGTTGGAAAACCTTAGTTTTCTAGCCGTTTTGAGTTTTGAGCATGGGATTCAGTTCTGTTGAATGCATCAGCTCCGGAATGCCGAATGTGGTCTAGCAGAACTTTCCAAAGCTAATTTGGAGTTAAATGGAGATTTTAGGTCCAAAGTTGCATTTTTAGTTCTTTAAAGTTGGAAAATACGAGTTTTCTAGACGTTTTGACTTCTGAGCGTCAGAATTCTATTGTAGCAAATCCATAAGCTTTGGAATACCGAATCTAGTATAGGATAACTTGCAGAACCGAATTTGGAGTTAAAATGGAGATTTTAGGTTCAAAGTTGATTTTTTAGTTCTTTGAAGTTGAAAATTTGAGTTTTCTAGCTGTTTTCAGTTTTGAGCGTCGGAATTCAATTATGTCAATTCCATCAGCTTCGAAATGCCGAATCTAGTCTAGGAGAACTTGCCAAACTGAATTTGGAGTTAAATTTGAGATTTTAGGTCCAAAGTTGCATTTTTAGTTGTTTGAAGATGTAAACCTTGAGTTTTCTAGCCATATTGAGTTCTGAGTGTCAGAATTCAATTTTGTTAATTCCATCAGCTCTAGAATACTGAATCTATTCCAGGAGAAGTTGTAGAACCGAATTTGGAGTAAAAATGGAGACTTTAGGTCAAAAGTTGCATTTTTAGTTCTTAAAAGTTTGAAAATTGATTTTTCTAGTCATTTTGTGTTCTGAGTGTCGGAATTCACTTCTGTCAATTCCATCATCTCTGGAATGCTTAATCTAGTGCAAGATAACTTGCAGAACTGAATTTTGAGTAAAAATTGAGATTTTAGGTCCAAAGTTGATTTTTTAGTTCTTTAAAGTTGGAAATTTGAGTTTTCTGGCCGTTTTGAGTTCTGAGCATTGAAATTATATTTTGTCAATTCCATCAGCTCCGGAATGCCGAATCCTTGGTAGGAGAACTTGCAGAACTGAAATTGGGGTAAAAATGGAGATTTTAGGTCGAAAGTTGCATTTTAGTTCTTTAAAGTTGGAAAATAGGAGCTTTCTATCTGTTTTGAGTTCTGAGCGTCAAGAATTCGATTATGTCAATTTCATCAGCTTTGGAATACCGAATCTGGTCCAGAAGAACTTGCAGAACCGAATTTGGAGTAAAGAAGGAGACTTTAGGTCCAAAGTTGCATTTTTAGTTCTTTAAAGTTGGAAATTTGATTTTTCTAGCTGTTTTGAGTTCTGGGCGTCGAAATTTGATTCTATCAATTTTATCAGCTCTTGAATGCCGAAACTGGTCTAGGAGAACTTGCAGAATTGATTTTGGAGTAAAAATGGAGATTTTAGGTTTAAAGTTGCATTTTTAGTTATGTAAAGTTGGAAAACTTGAGTTTTCTAGCCGTTTGAGCATCAGAACTCAGCTCTGTCTAATCCATCAACTCCGGAATGCCGAATCTGGTATAGGAGAACTTACAGTACTTAATTTGGAGTTAAAATGGAGATTTTAGATCCAAAGTTGCATTTTTTAGTTTTTTAAAGTTCGAAATTTTATTTTTCGAGTCATTTTGATTTCTGAGCGTCGGAATTCCCTTATGTCAATTCCATCAGCTCTGGAATACCACATCTTGTCGAGGAGAACTTGTAGAACTAAATTTGGAGTAAAAATGGAGACTTTAGGTCAAAAGTTGCGTTTTAGTTCTTTAAAGTTGGAAATTTAAGTTTTCTGGCCATTTTGAGTTCTGAGGATCGAAGTTTTATTCTATGACTTCCATCAGCCCCGTAATGCCGAATTTGGTCTAGAAGAACTCCTAGAACTGAATTTGGAGTAAAAATTGAGATTTTAGCTCCAAAGTTGCATCTTTAGTTCTTCAAAGTTGGAAAATACGTGTTTTCTAGCCGTTTTGAGTTCTGAGCATCAGAATTCAATTCTGTCCATTCCGTTAGTCCTGGAATACCAAATCTGGTCCAGGAGAACTTGCAGAACCGAATTTGGAATAAAAATGGAGACTTTAGGTCAAAAGATGCATTTTTAGTTCTTTAAAGTTGGAAATTTAATTTTTCTAGCCATTTGGAGTTCTGAGCATCATAATTCAATTCGGTCACTTCCATCAGCTCTGGAATACCGAATCTGATCTAGGAGAACTTGCAGAACTGAATTTGGAGAAAAAATAGAGATTTTAGGTCTATCGTTGTATTTTAAGTTCTTTAAAGTTGGAAAACATGAGTTTTCTAGCTGTTTGAGCATCAGAATTAAGTTCTATCAAATCCATCAGCTCCAGAATGTCGAATCTGGTCTAGCAGAATTTGCAGAACTAAATTTGGAATTAGAATGAAGATTTTAGGTCCAAAGTTGCATATTTAGTTCTTTAAAGTTGGAAATTTTATTTTTCTAGTCGTTTTGAGTTCTGAGCGTCGAAATTCGATTCTATCAATTCCATCAACTCCGAAATGCCGAATCTAGTATAGGAGAACTCGCAGAACTTAATTTGGAGTTGAAATGGAGATTTTAGGTCCAAAGTTGCATTTTTAGTTCTTTAAAGTTGGAAATTTTATTTTCCTAGTCATTTTAGTTCTGAGTGTCGGAATTACCTTCTGCTAATTCCATCAGCTCAGGAATAACGAATCTGGTCGAAGAGAACTTGTAGAACTGAATTAGGAATAAAAATTAAGACTTTAGGTCAAAAGTTGCTTTTTTAGTTCTTTAAAGTTGGAAATTTAAGTTCTCTTGCTGTTTTGAGTTCTGAGCATCGAAATTCGATTCTGTCAATTCCATCAACTCCGGAATGCCGAATTTGGTCTAAGAGAACTTCAAGAACTGAATTTGGAGTAAAAATTGAGATTTTAGGTCCAAAGTTGCATATTTAGTTCTTTAAAGTTGGAAAATCGAGTTTTATAGCCATTTTGAGTTCTGAGAGTCAAAATTTGATTCTATCAATTCCATCTGCCCTGGAATACCGAATCTGGTCCAAGAGAACTTGCATAATCGAATTTGGAGTAAAAATGGAGGCTTTAGGTCCAAAGTTGCATGTTTAATTCTTTAGAGTTGGAAATTTGATATTTCTAGCCGTTTATAGTTATGAGCGTCAGAATTCAGTTCTATCAATTCCATCAACGCTGGAATGCCGAATCTGGTGTAGGAGAACTTGCAGAACTGGATTTGGAGTTAAAATGGAGATTTTTGGTCCAAAGTTGAATTTTTAGTTCTTTAAAGTTGGAAAATACTTCTATGAGGTAGTGGTAAGGTTTGCGAAAATTATACCTTCCCCAGGCCTACTTGTGGGATTCCACTGGGTTAGTTGTTGTTGTTTTTGTAAAGTTGGAAAATACGAGTTTTCTAGCCGTTTTGAGTTCTGAGCGTCAGAATTTGATCTTGTCTATTCCATCAGCTCTAGAATACTAAATCTGGTCTAGGAGAACTTGCAGAACCGAATATGGAGTTAAAATGGAGATTTTAGGTCTGAAGTTGCTTTTTTAGTACTTTAAAGTTGGAAATTTGAGTTTTCTGGCCCTTTCGAGTTTTGAGCGTCGGAATTTGATTTTGTTAATTCCATCAGCTTTGGAATACCGAATCTGGTCTAAGTACTTGCCAAACCTAATTTGGAGTAAAGATGGATACTTTAGGTCAAAAGTTGCATTTTTAGTTCTTTTATGTTGGAAAATACGAGTTTTCTAGATGTTTTGACTTCAGAGCATCAAAATTCGATTCTGTCAATTCCATCAGCTCTGGAATACCGAATGTGTTTTAGGAGAACTTGTAGAATTGAATTTGGAGTAGAAATGGAGATTTTAGGTCCAAAGTTGCATTTTAAGTTCTTTAAAGTTGGAAAACTTGAGTTTTCTAGCCGTTTGAGCATCGAAATTCGGTTCTATCGAATCCATCAGCTCCGAAATACCGAATCTGGACTAAGAGAACTTGGAGAACTGGATTTGGAGTTAAATTGGACATTGAAGGTCCAAAGTTGCATTTTTAGTTATTTAAAGTTCGTTTTGATTTCTGAGCATCGGAATTGAGTTCTATCAATTCCATGAGCTCTGGAGTGCCGAATCTGGTGTAGAAGAACTTGCAGAACTAAATTTGGAGTTGAAATGGAGATTTTAGGTCTAAGGTTGAATTTTTAGTTCTTTAAAGTTGGAAAATACCTCTATGAGGTAGTGGTAAGGTCTGCAAAAATTATACCATCCTATGGAATGCCAAATGTGGTCAAGAAGAACTTGCCAAACTGAATTTGGAGTTAAATTGGAAATTTTAGGTCCAAAGTTGCATTTTTAGTTGGTGGAAGATGTAAAACTTGGGTTTTCTAGTCATATTGAGTTCTGAGTGTCAGAATTTGATTTTGTTAATTCCATCAGCTCTGTAATACCGAATTTGTTCCACGATAACTTGTAGAATCGAATTTAGAGTAAAAATGGAGACATTAGGTCAAAAGCTGCATTTTTAGTTCTTAAAAGTTGAAAATTTGATTTTTCTAGTTATTTTGTGTTCTGAGTGTCGGAATTTACTTCTGTCAATTCCATCAGCTCTAGAATGCCGAATTTGGTGCAAGAGAACTTGCAGAACCGAATTTGATGTAAAAATGGAGATTTTAGGTCCATTGTTGCTTTTTTAGTTCTTTAAAATTGGAAATTTGAGTTTTCTGGCCGTTTTGAAGTTTGAGCGTCGAAATTCGATTTTGTCAAATCCATCAGCTCTGAAATGCCAAATCTGGGCTAGGAGAACTTGCAGAACTGAATTTGGAGTAAAAATGGAGATTTTAGGTCCAAAGATGTATTTTTAGTTATTTAAAGTTGGAAAATACCTCTATGAGGTAGTGGTAAGGTCTGCATAAATTATATCCTCCCCAGACCCCATTTGTCGGATTCCACTGGGTATGTTATATTGTAGTTTTTGCTGTAAAGTTGGAAAATACTAGTTTTTTTCCAGTTTTGAGTTATGAGCATCAGAATTCAATTCTTGCAATTCCATCAGCTCTGGAATACCGACCCTGGTCTAGGAGTACACTCAGAACCGAATTTGGAGTTAAGATGGAGATTTTAGGTCTAAAGTTGCTTTTTTTAGTTCTTTAAAGTTGGAAATTTAATTTTTCTAGTCGTTTTGAGTTTTGAGCGTCGAAATTCAGTTCTATCAATTCCATCAGCTCTGGAATGCCGAATCTGGTATCGGAGAACTTGCAGAACTGAATTTGGAGTCAAAATGGAGATTTTAGGTCCAAAGTTGAATTTTTAGTTCTTTAAAGTTGAAAAATACCTCTATGAGGTAGTGGTAAGGTCTGCAAATTATACCATCTCCAGACCCCACTTGTGGGATTCCACTGGGAATGTTGTTGTTGTAAAGTTGGAAAATACAAGTTTTCTAGCTGTTTTTAGTTCTGAGCGTCAGAAATCTATTCCATCAACTCTAGAATACCGAATTTGGTCTAGGAGAACTTAAAGATTCGAATATGGAGTTACAATAGAGACTTTAGGTCCAAAGTTGCTTAAATTGTAAGAATATTATCTGCTTGTAAGAATTTTAGGTCCAAAGTTGCTTAAATTTTAGGTCCAAACTTGTAAGAATATTTTGCCCTGAAAAAGTTAATTATCTGCGTTTGCGTCAGGATAGAAGCATAAATTTGTAATTTTCTTATCACAGCAAAGAATTGCTTATGCAATGATTATAATCTCAAAGGCATGCAATATATGTAACACACAACTAAGAAGAGATAACAATAGTAAGCATAATATCTAGTACAAGATTGTCACAAAACAGACAAAAAAAAATAACAACAAAGTTCTCAAAGCTGAAGAAACAAAAATGAAGCATTCTAATGAACTGTATTTGGTAACATATCATCAGTCCAACTGATACTCAAGCGCATGTATGAAAATAGAATAAGCTCCTCCTACGACAAAAGAAATCACTCCATCTGCATAAAAAAAATTTAAAAATAAAAACTATTATAGAGACCACCAATTTTGAGTGTGCAGAAGTAGATACTTAATCATGTATGGAGTTGTAAAGGCAGACACATGAGTCCTATGTGGCATCTTATAAGGCATTTCCCATCCTACATGGTATCCTATGTGGTGTCCTACGCATGGTACTCCACGTAGGATGCATGTATGTACTTTAGAGAGCATAAGTAGTAGCTGAGGCAAAGTGAAAGGACATATTTATGTAATATGTGTTGTTATTACCTAGGTTTCTATCTATCATATTATTATTTTTTTCCCTTGCCATAGTCAACATGTATTCACTAGCAGCTATTTTATTATGCAGTTTTATCTGGAAATCATTTCCCCTTAAGGTGAAGGTTAAGCTAGTGGTGGGAAGTTCTCATGAAAAGGATAAGTAATATACCTTCTTTCATTTTTCTTGTGGAACGTCAAATTGTTGATCAGAAGTCCCAACATCTTCTTCGGAAATCTACAAGAACAACATGTTAAGAACTCACTACAAGCATAACTTGGGATAGATAAAACTTAAGTTTTATTATAATACCATTTGTTGTTTTGCTTGTGATGGACTTTGCACGACATCATTCTGTTGAGGAGAAATCCCGGCATCTTCTTTTTCAGGCTACAAACATATTGTTCTCAAGATAGAATCTTAAGTTGATATGGAATGAAAAGTGTATGCAATGGAGAAAAACACACTTACTTCCTCAGGTGATTCAAGCACGCTCTTAAGTTCAGAAGATACACCAATCTTAGGAGAAGTCCCGGCATCTTCTTTGGCAGGCTACACACATATTAATTCTCATAATACAGGCTGAAGTTGACATAGAATGCTAAGTATATGCAATGGAGAAAAAAACACTTACTTCATTAGGAGATTCATGAACGCACTTAAGTCCAGAAGATACATTAATCTTACGATAAGTCCAAGCATCTTCTTTGGCAGGCTACACATATATTAATTCTCAGGATAGAAATTGAAGTTCACATGGAATGCAAAGTGTGCGCAATGACGAAAAACACACTTACTTCATTAGGTGATTCAAGACTACTCGCAAGTTCAGAAGAAACACCAATCTTAGGAGAAGTCCCGGCATCTTCTTTGGCAGGCTACACACATATTAATTCTCATAATACAGGCTGAAGTTGACATAGAATGCTAAGTATATGCAATGGAGAAAAAATTACTTACTTCATTAGGTGAATCATGAATGCTCTTAAGTTCAGAAGATACACCAATCTTAGGAGAAGTCCCGGCATCTTCTTTGGCAGGCTACACACATATTAATTCTCATAATACAGGCTGAAGTTGACATAAAATGCTAAGTATATGCAATGGAGAAAAAAATACTTACTTCATTAGGTGATTCATGAATGCTCTTAAGTCCAGAAGATACACTAATCTTAGGAGAAGTCCAAGCATCTTCTTTGGCAGGCTACACATATATTGATTCTCAAGATAGAAGTTGAAGTGCACATGGAATGCAAAGTGTGCGCAATGACGAAAAATACACTTACTTCATTAGGTGATTCAAGACTGCTTGCAAGTTCAGAAGATACATCAATCTTAGGAGAAGTCCCGGCATCTTCTTTGGCAGGCTACACACATATTAATTCTCATAATAAAGGCTAAAGTTGACATAAAATGCTAAGTATATGCAATGGAGAAAAAAACACTTACTTCATTAGGTGATTCATGAACGCTCTTCAGTTCAGAAGATACACCAATCTTAGGAGAAGTCCCGGCATCTTCTTTTTCAGGCTACAAACATATTGTTCTCAAGATAGAATCTTAAGTTGATATGGAATGAAAAGTGTGTGCAATGGAGAAAAACACACTTACTTCTTCAGGTGATTCATGAACGCTCTTAAGTTCAGAAGATACACCAATCTTAGGAGAAGTCCCGGCATCTTCTTTGGCAGGCTATACACATATTAATTCTCATAATACAGGCTGAAGTTGACATAGAATGCTAAGTATATGCAATGGAGAAAAACACTTACTTCATTAGGTGATTCATGAACGCTCTTAAGTCCAGAAGATACACTAATCTTAGGAGAAGTCCAAGCATCTTCTTTGGCAGGCTACACATATATTGATTCTTAGGATTGAAGTTGAAGTTCACATGGAATGCAAAGTTTGCGCAATGAAGAAAAACACACTTACTTCATTAGGTGATTCAAGACTGCTTGCAAATCCAGAAGATACAACAGTCTTAGTATTGATAAGAAAGTCATATACAGTTGCTCCAGGCTTAGCAACTTCCATCTCTAAATAAAGTTTAGTAAATTTTTTAAAATAACATGATATATTTATGTTAAGTAGGTGTAAGGCAATAAATTGAGTAATATATTTATGTTAAGATGTAAAGTTTCTAATTAATTACCATTGATGACGTTTTTCTTTTCTTTGTCAAGTATCCTCTTTTCAATGGAGTCATGCTTATTCTTTTCCTTTTTCTCATCATTCTCTAGATTCGATTTTTGATTCTGCATCATCTTCTTATGTTCCTCTTTTTCTTTCCTTCTCATTTCTGTTTCTTGCCAAAGATACTACGGAATTACACACAAAAATAAGTTAACCAAATTATATATCAAAATTTAATAATTAATGTTGACAAAAAAATAGTATTGATGGGTTTGGAGTTGAAAAAAACATTAGATGAGAACAAAGAGTACAATTATTTTGAGTGAAACTACTATGTGAAACTTTCTCCTTATGCTAAATTAAAAAATAGAACATATCATGCACATATGAAAACCTTTTACCAATTCTAGTAACATGGAATAATAATAAATGAACTTTCTTTTAAAAAAATATCAATATGATAACAATTCTATTTTCCTAGAACGATTATGGAGGAACTATGATTTTCCTTTTACCAATTATGAGTTCTTTTACTAATGTCAAACATAGATTGAGCATTAAAATCATACAAATTTGAAACTATCCAATTACACATTATATATCGATACATGTGGCCATCAATTTAAAGATTAGTGAACATATATGATAAAAATTAATAACTTTACTACAAAGACAAGGAGTGTGTTGCATAAATATATCAATAAATGTAATTTATTTATATCCAAATGATAGATAAAATAATAAAAAAAGTAATAAATCCACATCGGTAGAAATAATCAATAATCTTTGGGAAGCTGTAACACTTTCTAGGTCAAAATGTAACTGAAAAAGCGAATAAAATTTGGGAAATTGGATGACAAAATTAGAATAGATTTCAAAAGAATCAAACTTACCATCACATACTGGTTGTTCTTCATCGTAAGAGAATAAAAATGGACTGAATTCAATATTTCGCTCGTGTTTATATGTCGTCCCCTCTTGGATGCAGAACTATTCCCTTCTCAACATGAATTACATGAAGAAACAAATCAATTTAGAAAAATAAAAAATTATGGCTTACAGAATACTAGAAAATTTTAAAAAAATAATAAAACAGAAAGAGATCGAGAAAACTCTAGGGTTTTCCAAAACTTGAACGAAGGTTCGGGCAGGAGGAAGTGGACGATGAGGAGGGGGAGGGGAGAAGAAAGAAAGAAAAAAAGAAAGAAAGAGATGATCACAGATCTGAACTCACTCTTCTTTATAATTTTGAAGAAGAAGAAGACGATGATGACGATTGAAAAAGAAAAATCTAAAGAAATGATTATAAATGAGAACTCGCTCTTTTTTTTCTTTCTAATGTTGCAGAACAAGAAGAATTTAGAAATTAGGAGTAGAAGGACTGAAATGACATAGAAGGAGAAACGTTACTCAGAAGACTCTTGCCATGATTGACTGAAGAACTGAAATAGCGGCGGAACATGAAAGGGCACTTTTTAGATATTATCAATGAACAGATGGGCCGGACCCTTTATTTGGGCTTGGATGTATCAATTTTAATTTTATTTTCTTGACAAACTTTATGTAGTTAGTTTATTTATTTGCATAATGAAATGAGCCTCGAGCTCAAAAACTTATTTTTTTAAAAAAAGAGAATCTAGAAATAATTGTAAATGTGAATTCATCCTCTCTTATAATTTTGAAGAAGAAAAATCCTGAAAGAGGTACAAACGTGTATGTGCGTACAACAACAACAACAACATACCTAGTGGAATCTCACGAGTGGGGTCTAGGAAGGGTAGAATGTATGCAAACCTTACCACTACCTCATAGAATTAGAGAGATTTTTTCCTGGGAACCCTTGTCTCAAAAATCCATAAGCAGAATAAGCTAGATATGACAAAAGCAAAGGAAAGGGAACAGAAAGAGCGATTATTAATGAAAAGCACATGTCATTGTAAAGTTGTGTGTGTGTTTGTATGTATGTGTGTGTGTATAAGTATTAAGCTCTAAATTGTAAAGTTGAATTACCAGTTCACCCCTATAATAAATCAAATATTTAATTAATCAAATATTAAATAGTAGAACTTAACTTACTTAATGAATCAACTAAAGTAAATAGTCACTGCCTTAAATTCTCTACCTACCAAGTACTTACTATAAAGTCATTAATTAGTATAGCCAATTTATTCAGAGAAAATTATTTCATTTATTAGTAGTATTTGCAAAAAGGTACAATTTGTGTCTACTTGATGTTATTTATTTTCAGTTTATATTTTTTGCAAGAAAAAATTGTACGTTTTTCTCTTCTTCTTCTTCTTCTTGTTTATAAAATTTAAATAAAGTTGAAAATTAATATAAAAATTTATGTTATGCTTAAAAAAATTTACCTTTTTTTATCGGTAATGTAGCAAAAATAATAATATAAAAGCAATTAATATCAAATTAAAATCATAAACTAAATGTAATAAGTCCTTTCATTACATTCCATTATAATACTTGAAGACCAAGAAGTAGTTAAAATGTAACATCTCACAACTCTGTTCATAAGATGCGAAGTTTTTGTCGTAAGTAGATAAGATTGAACCTAGCTATGCCTTACTTGTACCTATATTTTAAGGCTCATTACTATATGTAGAAAGTGTATTAGAAGTTGTGGTGGTTTATAAGAGACCTCTTGTACTTAGTTGAGTTCAAACCTTCCAACCGATTAAGTTTTTCGTATTAAATTATGAAAGAGTTAACTTCAAATGATTGTTACTCTTAGAACAAAAAGAATTAGTTGTCTCATAACCTATCAAATTAAAGGTCTATTAATTCTCTTTCCAACTTCACCAAGATTGCCTTATTTGGAGTTCAGAGAAAACCGTTATGATCGTTTTAGTGAAGATTTCCAGAGTAGAGTTTTTTGGGGCAGTTTTTATGACCCCTGAACTATGGTTCATAAATGGGTTGAAAACTCTTAATGTCCAGCTCATGAAAATGTGTTTCGAGTTGGTTTATGAGTCCAAGTTATAACAGACCCAACTAAGGGTCGTAAAAGCTTCTACTGTCCGTAAGTTTGGCCGATAAAATGAGTTCTAGGACACCAAATTCCACCCAAGATTCTACAGATGTATGGAGCTTCTACAAACCGTAGATGGCCCCATAGATGACCTTAACAATATTTTAAGAAGGATTATTTAAGTACTTTTCACCTTTTCTAAGCCTAAACTTGATGGTTTTACACCGAATTAAGTCTCTAAATATTATCAATCGATCTTTTCATGCTTAAAAAATTCTGAAGACTTAGAGCGTAGTTTTAAGAGGAAAAAATCTAGGGCTTTCAAGCATCTTCTTCAGAGCTCTTTAAGATTATAGTTCTTCTAGGTATATAAGGCTATTTAGAGTGCTGGAATAAGTTCGTCTTCATGCCTTGCATCTAATTTTAGTCAGTAAGAGTTTAACCTCGAATATTTCAATCTTTCCTGAATTCATATTCCTATTACCACTATAACAAATTCATTTATCAAAGACAAATAATTTCGTCACCAAAAATCTTGTGTGAGGAAAATAATTTCGTCACACCGTCGTCCCTAAATTTGGGTGGCTAAAAGTATATGAAGACGACTTAGTGCTTTGTCGCTAAAAACATTAAATTAACTACAAAAAGAAAAATTGTCCCCAGATACATGAACATTTGTGACAAATCCGTTTGTCATAAAAGTATACTTTTTTTTGTAGTTAATGGTATGATTTTGTCGCTTAAAAAGTTGTTACCACCTACAAAACTATATCATCACTAATTATTTAGTTCAACTAGTTACAACACTAATCGTCTCAAAAATTATATGTATTTCGTAGTTAAACAACGTAATTCCGTCACTAACTACTGCCTTTTAGATACGAAAAGAACTTGTCATTAAATGGAAAAATTAGGGTCAAATTTACTGTTATATGAAGATTAATAAGTTAGTAGTTGAATCTGACATTAGTCACTAAACGTATCGCTTTTACCCACAACATGTAATTGTCACTATAACTTATCATGGTTAGTGACAATTACAATTGTCACAAAATAAAAAAGTATTTCGTATTTAATAAGAATGAGGTATTGAGACAAATATATGTTTTGTCACTAAATGTAAATCAACTTATGACAAATTTATTTATTTTGTGACAAAAACATTTGTCTTGAAAAGTTACGTTGCTAAAAGTTACCTTTAGTGATGAAACTTTTTGTCACTAATTGCAAACATTGATGATATTTAATTATTTTATATTAATACTATTTTTTAATTTAGAGTTTCATAAAGCCAAAATTAAATAATAAAACATGCTAAACAATAATAAATCTATGATCATACAATTAAAAATAACAAAATTGTACTAACGTAATATCCATTACAAGGTCCTTCCATTAAAGTAAAGTGTGTCCAATAACATAAAAAAAATCTAACCGAAATAGATGAAATATTACTCCTAGACTACGATAAGTACAAATTTCTTTAATAAAGTATCAATTATATGATGACATAAAAGCTTGAGTTTATCCGTGATTCAATTCTCACCTTTTATACCTGTGAAGAAAAAGAAAGAAATTTATAAGATTTAATTTAAACTGAAATTTGGAAATTTTATTTTTCTAGTCGTTTGGAGTTCTGAGCATCGAAATTCCCTTCTATCAATTCCATCAGCTCTGGAATACCGAATCTGGTCGACGAGAACTTGCAGAACTGAATTTGGAATAAAAATGGAGACTTTATGTCAAAAGTTGCTTTTTTAGTTCGTTAAAGTTGGAAATTTAAGTTTTCTGGCCATTTTGAGTTCTGAGCATTGAAATTTGATTCAGTCAATTCCAACATCTTCGGAATGCAGAATCTGGTCTAGGAGAAATGGAGATTTTAGGTCCAAAGTTGCATTTTTAGTTCTTTAAAGTTGGAAAATACGAGTTTTGTTGCCATATTGAGTTCTAAGCGACAGAATTCAATTATGTCAATTCCATCAGCGCTGGAATACTTAATTTGGTCTAGTAGAACTTGCAGATCCGAATTTGGAGTATAAATGGAGATTTTAGGTCCAAAGTTGCTTTTTTTAGTTCTTTAAAGTTGGAAATTAGAGTTTTCTGGCCGTTTTGAGTTCTGGGCGTCAGAATTTGACTCAGTCAATTCCATCAGCTCTGAAATGCCGAATCTGGTGTAGGAGAACTTGCAGAACTGAATTTGGAGTAAATATGGAGGTTTTAGGTCCAAAGTTGCATTTTTAGTTCTTTAAAGTTGGAAAACCTTAGTTTTCTAGCCGTTTTGAGTTTTGAGCACGGGAATTTAGTTTTGTTGAATGCATCAGCTCCGGAATGCCGAATGTGGTCTAGCAGAACTTTCCAAACCTAATTTGGAGTTAAATGGAGATTTTAGGTCCAAAGTTGCATTTTTAGTTCTTTAAAGTTGGAAAATACGAGTTTTCTAGACGTTTTGACTTTTGAGCATCACAATTCGATTGTAGCAAATCCGTAAGCTCTGGAATACCGAATCTAGTATAGGATAACTTGCAGAACCAAATTTCGAGTTAAAATGGAGATTTTAGGTTCAAAGTTACTTTTTTTGTTCTTTGAAGTTGGAAATTTGAGGTTTCTGGCTGTTTTGAGTTTTGAGCATTGGAATTCAATTATGTCAATTCCATCAGCTTTGAAATGCCGAATCTAGTCTAGGAGAACTTGCCAAACTGAATTTGGAGTTAAATTGGAGATTTTCGGTCCAAAGTTGCATTTTTAGTTATTTGAAGATGTAAAACTTGAGTTTTCTAGCCATATTGAGTTCTGAGTGTCAGAATACAATTTTGTTAATTCCATCAGCTCTAGAATACTGAATCTATTCCAGGAGAGGTTGTAGAATCGAATTTGGAGTAAAAATGGAGACTTTAGGTCAAAAGTTGCAATTTTAGTTCTTAAAAGTTTGAAAATTGATTTTTCTAGTCATTTTGTGTTCTGAGTGTCGGAATTCACTTCTGTCAATTCCATCATCTCTGGAATGCTAAATCTGGTGCAAGATAACTTGCAGAACTGAATTTTGAGTAAAAATTGAGATTTTAGGTCCAAAGTTGATTTTTTAGTTCTTTAAAGTTAGAAATTTGAGTTTTATGGCCGTTTTGAGTTCTGAGCATTGAAATTAGATTATGTCAATTCCATTAGATCCGGAATGCCGAATCTTTGGTAGGAGAACTTGCAGAACTGAATTTGGGGTAAAAATGGAGATTTTAGGTCGAAAGTTGCATTTTAGTTCTTTAAAGTTGGAAAATAGGAGTTTTCTAGCTGTTTTGAGTTTTGAGCGTCAAGAATTCGATTATGTCAATTTCATCAGCTTTGGAATACCAAATCTGGTCCAGGAGAACTTGCAGAATCGAATTTGGAGTAAAAAAGGAGACTTTAGGTCCAAAGTTGCATTTTTAGTTCTTTAAAGTTGGAAATTTGATTTTTCTAGCCGTTTTGAGTTCTAGCATCGAAATTTGATTCTATCAATTCTATCAGCTCTTGAATGGCGAAACTGGTCTAGGAGAACTTGCAGAAATTGATTTTGGAGTAAAAATGGAGATTTTAGGTTTAAAGTTGCATTTTTAGTTCTGTAAAGTTGGAAAACATGAGTTTTCTAGCCGTTTGAGCATCAGAACTCAGCTCTGTCTAATCCATCAACTCCGGAATGCCGAATCTGGTATAGGAGAACTTACAGTACTTAATTTGGAGTTAAAGTGGAGATTTTAGATCCAAAGTTGCATTTTTAGTTCTTTAAAGTTTGAAATTTTATTTTTCGAGTCATTTTGATTTCTGAGCGTCGGAATTCCCTTCTGTCAATTCCATCAGCTCTGGAATACCACATCTTGTCGAGGAGAACTTGTAGAACTAAATTTTGGAGTAAAAATGGAGACTTTAGGTCAAAAGTTGTGTTTTAGTTCTTTAAAGTTGGAAATTTAAGTTTTCTGGCCATTTTGAGTTCTGAGCATCGAAGTTTTATTCTATGACTTCCATCAGCCCCGGTATGCCGAATTTGGTCTAGGAGAACTCCCAGAACTGAATTTGGAGTAAAAATTGAGATTTTAGCTCCAAAGTTGCATCTTTAGTTCTTCAAAGTTGGAAAATACAAGTTTTCTAGCCGTTTTGAGTTCTGAGCATCAGAATTCAATTATGTCCATTTCGTTAGTCCTGGAATACCAAATCTGGTCTAGGAGAACTTGTAGAACCGAATTTGGAATAAAAATGGAGACTTTAGGTCAAAAGATGCATTTTTAGTTCTTTAAAGTTGAAAATTTGATTTTTCTAGCCGTTTTGAGTTCTGAGCATCGGAATTCAATTCTTTCACTTCCATCAGCTCTGGAATACCGAATCTGGTCTAGGAGAACTTGCAGAACGGAATTTGGAGTAAAAATAGAGATTTTAGGTCGAAGTTGTGTTTTAAGTTCTTTAAAGTTGGAAAACATGAGTTTTCTAGCTGTTTGAGCATCGGAATTCAGTTTTATCAAATCCATCAGCTCCAGAATGTCGAATCTGGTCTAGGAGAACCTGCAGAACTAAATTTGGAGTTAAAATGAAGAATTTAGGTCCAAAGTTGCATATTTAGTTCTTTAAAGTTGAAAATTTAATTTTTCTAGTCGTTTTGAGTTCTGAGCGTCAGAATTCTATTCTATCAATTCCATCAACTCCGGAATGCCGAATCTAGTATAGGAGAACTTGCAGAACTTAATTTGGAGTTAAAATGGAGATTTTAGGTCCAAAGTTGCATTTTTAGTTCTTTAAAGTTGGAAATTTTAATTTCCTAGTCATTTTGAGTTCTGAGTGTCGGAATTCCTTTCTGCTGATTCCATCAGCTCAGGAATACCGAATCTGGTCGAAGAGAACTTGTAGAACTGAATTTGGAATAAAAATTGACACTTTAGGTCAAAAGTTGTTTTGTTCTCTTGCTGTTTTAAGTTCTGAGCATCGAAATTCGATTCTGTCAATTCCATCAACTTCGGAATGCCGAATTTGGTCTAAGAGAACTTCAAGAACTGAATTTGGAGTAAAAATTGAGATTTTAGGTCCAAAGTTGCCTTTTTAGTTCTTTAAAGTTGGAAAATACGAGTTTTCTAGCCGTTTTGAGTTCTGAGCGTCAAAATGTGATTCTGTCAATTTCTTTTGCCCTGGAATACCGAATCTGTTCCAGTAGAACTTGCATAATCGAATTTGGAGTAAAAATGGAGACTTTAGGTCCAATGTTGCATGTTTAATTCTTTAGAGTTGGAAATTTGATTTTTCTAGCCGTTTATAGCTATGAGCGTCAGAATTCAGTTCTATCAATTCCATCAGCTGTGGAATGTCGAATCTGGTGTAGGAGAACTTGTAGAACTAGATTTGGAGTTAAAATGGAGATTTTTGGTCCAAAGTTGAATTTTTAGTTCTTTAAAGTTGGAAAATACCTCTATGAGGTAGTGGTAATGTTTGCGAAAAGTATACCATCCCCATGCCTACTTGTGGTATTCCACTGGGTAAGTTGTTGTTGTTTTTGTAAAGTGGGAAAATACGAGTTTTCTAGCCGTTTTGATTTTATCAATTCCATCAGTTCTAGAATACTAAATCTAGTCTAGGAGAACTTGCAGAACCGAATATGGAGTTAAAATGGAGATTTTAGGTCTGAAGTTGCATTTTTAGTACTTTAATGTTGGAAATTTGAGTTTTCTGGCCCTTTCGAGTTTTGAACGTCAGAATTTGATTCTGTTAATTCCATCAGCTCTGGAATACTGAATCTGTCTAAGTGTACTTGCCAAACCTAATTTGGAGTAAAAATGGAGACTTTAGGTCAAACGTTGCATTTTTATTTCTTTAATGTTGGAAAATACGAGTTTTCTAGACGTTTTGACTTCGGAGCATCAAAATTCAATTCTGTCAATTTCATCAACTCTGGAATACCGAATCTGTTCCAGGAGAACTTGTAGAACGGAATTTGGAGTAAAAATGGAGACTTTAGGTCAAAAGTTGCATTTTTAGTTCTTAAAAGTTGGAAATTTGATTTTTCTAGTCGTTTTGTGTTCTGAGCGTCGGAATTCGCTTCTATCAATTCCATCAGCTTTGGAATGCCGAATTTGGTGCAAGAGAACTTGCAGAACCGAATTTGATGTAAAAATGGAGATTTTAGGTCCATTGTTGCTTTTTTAGTTCTTTAAAGTTGTAAATTTGAGTTTTTTTGGCCGTTTTGAGTTCTGAGTATCGAAGATTTATTGTGTCAATTCCATCAGCTCCGTAATGCCAAATCTGGGCTAGGAAACTTGCAGAACTGAATTTGGAGTAAAAATGGTGATTTTAGGTCCAAAGTTGCATTTTTGATTCTTTAAATTTGGATAATATGAGTTTTCTAGCCGTTTTGAGTTCTGAGCATCAGAATTCGATAATGTCAATTCCATCAGCTTTGTAATACCGAATCTAGTCCAGGAGAACTTGCAAAACTAAATTTGGAGTAAAAATGGCGATTTTAGGTCCAAAGTTGTATTTTTAGTTCTTTAAAGTTGGAAAATACGATCTTTCTAGCCGTTTTGAGTCCTGAGCATTAGAATTTGATTCTGTCAATTCCATTAGCCCTGGAATATCGAATCTGGTCAAGGAGAACTTGTATAACCGAATTTTGAGTAAAAATGGAGACTTTATGTCAAAAGTTGCATTTTTAGTTCTTTAAAGTTGGAAATTTGATTTTTCTAACCGTTTTGAGTTCTGAGCATCGAAATTCAGTTTTGTTAGTTCCATTAGCTCTAGAATGCCGAATATGATCTAGGAGAACTTGCAGAACTAAATTTGGAGTAAAAATGGAGATTTTAGGTCCAAAGTTGCATTTTAAGTTCTTTAAAGTTGGAAAACTTGAGTTTTCTAGCCGTTTGAGCATTGGAATTCCGTTCTACCGAATCCATCTGCTTCGAAATACTGAATCTGGTCTAGGAGAACTTGTAGAACTGAATTTGGAGTTGAAATGGAGATTTTAGGTCTAAAGTTGCTTTTTTAGTTCTTTAAAGTTGAAAATTTAATTTTTCTAGTCGTTTTGAGTTTTGAGCGTCGGAATTAGGAGAACTTGCCAAACCTAATTTGGAGTTAAAATGGAGATTTTAGGTCCAAAGTTACATCCTTAGTTCTTTAAAGTTGGAAATTTCATTTTTCTAGTCATTTTAAGTTCTGAGCATCAAAATTCCCTTCTATCAATTCCATTAGCTATGGAATACCAAATCTGGTTGAGGAGAACTTGTAGAACTGAATTTGGAGTAAAAATGGAGACTTTAGGTCAAAAGTTGCTTTTTTAGTTCTTTAAAGATGGAAATTTAAGTGCTCTTGCTGTTTTGAGTTCTGAGCATTGAAATTCGATTCTGTCAATTCCATCAGCTCCGAAATACCGAATTTGGTCTAGGTGAACTTCCAGAACTGAATTTGGAGTAAAAATTGAGATTTTAGGTCCAAAGTTGCATTTTTAGTTCTTTAAAGTTGGAAAATACGAGTTTTTCTAGCCGTTTTGAGTTTTGAGCATCAAAATTCGATTCTATCAATTCCATCTGCCCTGGAATACCAAATCTGGTCCAGGAGAACTTGCATAATCGAATTTGGATTAAAAATGGATACTTTAGGTCAAAAGTTGCATTTTTAGTTCTTTAAAGTTGGAAATTTGATTTTTCAAGCCGTTTTATGTTCTAAGTGTCAGAATTTGATTCTGTCGATTCCATCAGTTTTAGAAAGTCGAATCTGGTCTAGGAGAACTTGTAAAACTGAATTTGGAGTAAAAATGGAGATTTTAGGTCAAAAGTTGCATTTTAAGTTCTTTAAAGTTGGAAAACTTGAGCTTTCTACCCATTTGAGCATCGGAATTCGGTTCTATCGAATCCATCAGCTCTGAAATACCGAATCTGGTCTAAGAGAACTTGCAGAACTGAATTTGGAGTTAAAATGGACATTGAAGTTCCAAAGTTGCATTTTAGTTATTTAAAGTTCGTTTTGATTTCTGAGCAACGGAATTGAGTTCTATCAATTCCATCAGCTTTGAAGTGCCGAATCTGGTGTAGAAGAACTTGCAAAACTAAATTTGGAGTTGAAATGGAGATTTTAGGTCCAAAGTTGAATATTTTGTTCTTTAAAGTTGGAAAATACCTCTATGAGGTAGTGGTAAGGTCTGCAAAAATTATACCATCCCATGGAATGCCAAATGTGGCCAGGAAGAACTTGCCAAACTGAATTTGGAGTTACATTGGAGATTTAGGTCCAAAGTTGCAGTTTCAGTTGGTGGAAGATGTAAAACTTGGGTTTTCTAGCCGTATTGAGTTCTGAGTGTAAGAATTTGATTTTGTTAATTCCATCAGCTCTGTAATACCGAATCTGTTCCAGGATAACTTGTAGAACCGAATTTAGAGTAAAAATGGAGACTTTAGGTCAAAAGTTGCATTTTTAGTTCTTAAAAGTTGAAAATTTGATTTTTCTAGTCGTTTTGTGTTCTGAGCGTCAGAATTCACTTCTGTCAATTCCATCAGCTCTGGAATGCCGAATTTGGTGCAAGAGAACTTGCAGAACCGAATTTGATGTAAAAATGGAGATTTAGGTCCATTGTTGCTTTTTTAGTTCTTTGGAAATTTGAGTTTTCTGGCCGTTTTGACGTCTGAGCGTCGAAATTCGATTTTGTCAAATCCCTCAGCTCTGAAATGCCAAATCTGGGTTAGGAGAACTTGCAGAACTGAATTTGGAGTAAAAATGGAGATTTTAGGTCCAAAGATGTATTTTTAGTTATTTAAAGTTGGAAAATACCTCTATGAGGTAGTGGTAAGGTCTGCATAAATTATACTCTCCCCAGACCCTACTTGTCGGATTCCACTAGGTATGTTATTGTTGTTTTTGCTGTAAAGTTGGAAAATACGAGTTTTTTAGCAGTTTTGAGCATCAGAATTCAATTCTTTCAATTCCATCAGCTCTGAAATACCGACCCTGGTCTAGGAGTACACTCAGAACCGAATTTGGAGTTAAAATGGAGATTTTAGGTCTAAAGTTGCTTTTTTAGTTCTTTAAAGTTGGAAATTTAATTTTTCTAGTCCTTTTGAGTTTTGAGCGTCGGAATTCAATTCTATCAATTCCATCAGCTCTGGAATGCCGAATCTGGTGTAGGAGAACTTGCAGAACTGAATTTGGAGTTAAAATGAAGATTTTAGGTCCAAAGTTGAATTTTTAGTTCTTTAAAGTTGAAAAATACCTCTTTGAGGTAGTGGTAAGGTCTGCGTAAATTATACCATCCCTAGACCCCACTTGTGGGATTCCACTGGGCATGTTGCTGTTGTAAAGTTGGAAAATACGAGTTTTCTAGCCGTTTTTAGTTCTGAGCGTCAGAAATCTATTCCATCAACTCTAGAATACTGAATTTGGTCTAGGAGAACTCGCAGAACCGAATATGGAGTTACAATAGAGATTTTAGGTCCAAAGTTGCTTAAATTGAAGGATATTATCTGCTTGTAAGAATATTCGGTCCAAAGTTGCTTAAATTTTAGGTCCAAACTTGTAAGAATATTTTGCCCTGAAAAAGTTAATTATCTGCATTTGCGTCAGGATCGAAGCATAAATTTGTAATTTTCTTTTCACAGCAAAGAATTGCTCATGGAATGTTTATAATCTCAAAGGCATGCAATATATGTAACACACAACTAAGAAGATATTAAGAACAATAATAAGTGAGACTAGGGGTGGACGACGAAGGGCACTTTCGTAATAACGTCGTTTTTCCAGGGTATTACGTCCGGTGGTATTTTCGTAATAAATTGGTTTTCCAAGGGCATTACGTTCACTGGTATTTTCGTAATAACTATGGTCTCTTAGGGCATTTAAATGCCGCACACACTGCCCAATCGTGTGTGCTCTTTGCCACCTGTCTGACGTGCGCGCTTCTCCCCAGGGGATTAAAAGTTCTGCCCACTGGTTTTTCCCCTTCTCAGGTATAGAGGGGATGGTCTCAAGGATCTCATCTTCAAGCACCGACAGAGGAATCATTTGTTCTTGCTAATTTGGTTCTCCCTGCTCTACGGCCAAGTACGAACTCCATTTTCTCCCTTACTTTTTACCTTTTTTTTTCATACTTATTATTCTTTACATGTTTCTTCAATTCAATTGAATGTTCTGAAATCTCTACGAAATCGGACTTCCTGCATTCCTCAAAAAACCCTTCAGAATCAGTACTTTTAATGTTGTATATATTTTAGTTTTCTAATCTGTTGAAGTTTCCAGGTATGATTTCAGTATGTGTGTTTTCTGATTTTGGATTTGTATATTGTGGCTTTCTAATCTGCTGAATTTTTGAATTGCGATTTCCGCGTGCATGTTCACTGTGTGTGGCCTAAATATTTATAAGTGAATTGTGCATGCAAGGTGTTTGGTAATATGTCTCAATGTTTGATTGTGTGTGGCTTAAGTATTTATAAGTGAATTGTGCATGCAAGGTGTTTGGTAATATGTCTCAATATAAAAATATGATTTCTGTATCTTATTGTTGTCCTAAATTTTTACATGCGTGTTGTGTCAGTACTTCATTTTGTGTTTTAACCGTCTTTTTACACCAATTATATGAAGAAAATAAGCTGTGCAGGGATTAAAGATGTAATCTAGCAACGAAATTCAATACATACAGATTGTCCATCAATATATTTTTACACATTTATGGTTGGCGTTTGGCGGGAACACTTGCCTGGAGTGAGCTGCTTTCATCCACTAACTGAGCGTAAATTGAGAAAATCAAATTCTATGCTTGATATGGAAAAACTGGCAGAGAATATTTGTTTCCGCTAAAGAACTTCCTGTTCGATTGTTATTTTAACTTACAGAAGCAACCAATTTAGACTTGCATAGGATGATGACTCTTGCTGTCTCAAATCTGACCAGTTCCTAGAGGCTGCCTCGAAGTATCACCTGCATCCCGAGCTTGATAGTCCTTTATACTGCATTAGGAAGCACAAAAATTTACAAAAGAAGAAATATCTAGGGCTCTAAGCTGACTAGGTGCTTTAAATTAATAATGGGGAATAAAGTGAAGGATGAAGGATATATCCACTTAAAATATCAACTCTTGGTTAATCCAGTCAGATGGTTGTTGTCCATCAATTAGGAAATATTGATTCCATACTTTACCTAGGTACTTTCAGGGAGTAGCAGCTACATGCCTCCTAATGCAGCCTCATATAACAACCTGATAATCAAATTTGTTTGTGCGTGTTACTTTTGAACCCCCAAATTCCTGAGGCGATGAAGATTATTCAGAATGAAAACGAAAAGTGAAGAAAGTCCAGAGTTAATTCGTGCCCTGGCTTGACAAATTCAAACTGAAGGTCTTCAGAGGCAACTGTTGCCTGTGGCCAGGGCACTACTCAGACTGTGTTCTTTCTTCTTCTGGATGAAGTAGGCAAAAATCACAGCTTCATTCTTCGTTTTACTCATTGAAGTCCTTCGTCGTACAAACTTCGGTTGGAAGAAGAACAAATTTTTACGCTTGTTCCCACTCTTTAAACCTCCAAGCTCCTGAGGCAGTGAAGATTATTCAGAATGAAAACGAAAAGTGAAGAAAGCTCCCACTTGATTCGTGGCCTGGCTTGACAAGTTCAAACACAAGGTCTTTCCAGGCAACTGTTGCTTGCGGCCAAGGCACTATTCAGACTCTGTTCTTTCTTCTTCCGGATGAAGTGGGTAAATATCTGAGCCTCATTCTTAGCCATTCTGGTCTTTCTTCCTCCGGATGAAGTGGTTAAAAATCTGAGCCTCATTCTTAGCCTTACTCATCCATGTTCTCTACGGATGAAACTTTGGTTGGACGATGAATGACACTTTCTGATTTGTGCATGCATGTTCCCGATACGTCGGAGCATGTTTTGCCAGTGGATTATGATGAGTGGCCATTCCGTAATAACTATGTTTCCTCCCGGCATTTAGACGGTCCACCCACTAGTAACAATAATAAGCATAATATCTAGTACAAGATTGTCACAAAACAGACAAGAAAAGAACAACAAAGTTCTCAAAGCTGAAGAAACAAAAATGAAGCAGTCTAATGAACTGTATTTGGTAACATATCATCAGTCCAACTGATACTCAAGCGCATGTATGAAAATAGAATAAGCTCCTCCTACGACAAAAGAAATCACTCCATCTGCATAAAAAAAATTAAAAATAAAAACTATTAGAGAGACCACCAATTTTGAGTGTGCACAAGTAGATACTTAAACATGTATGGAGTTAAAAAGGCAGACACATGAGTCCTATGTGGCATCTTATATGGCATTTCCCATGCTACGTGGTATCCTATGTGGTGTCCTACGCGTGGTACTCCACGTAGGATGCATGTATGTACTTTAGAGGGCATAAGTAGTAGCTGAGGAAAAGTTAAAGGACATATTTATGTAATATGTGTTGTTATTACCTAGGTTTCTATCTAACGTATTATTATTTTTTTCCCTTGCCATTGTCAATGTGTATGCACTAGCAACTATTTTATTATGCAGTTTTATCTGGAAATCATTTCCCCTTAAGGTGAAGGTTAAGCTAGTGGTGGGAAGTTCTCATGAAAAGGATAAGTAATGTACCTTCTTTCATTTTTCTTGTGGAACGTCAAATTGTTGATCAGAAGTCCCAACATCTTCTTCGGAAATCTATAAAAACAACATGCTAAGAACTTACTACAAGCATAACATGGGATAGATAAATCTTAAGTTTTATTTTAATATCATTTGTTGTTTTTCTTGTGATGGGCTTTGCACGACATCATTCTATTGAGGAGAAATCCCGGCATCTTCTTTTTTAGGCTACAAACATATTGTTCTCAAGATAGAATCTTAAGTTGATATGGAATGAAAAGTGTATGCAATGGAGAAAAACACACTTACTTCTTCAGGTGATTCAAGAACGCTCTTAAGTTCAGAAGATACACCAATCCTAGGAGAAGTCCCGACATCTTCTTTGGCAGGCTACACACATATTAATTCTCATAATGCAGGCTGAAGTTGACATAGAATGCTAAGTATATGCAATGGAGAAAAAAACACTTACTTCATTAGGAGATTCATGAACGTACTTAAGTCCAGAAGATACACTAATCTTAGGAGAAGTCCAAGCATCTTCTTTGGTAGGCTACACATATATTAACTCTCAGGATAGAAGTTGAAGTTCACATGGAACGCAAAGTGTGCGCAATGACGAAAAACACACTTACTTCATTAGGTGATTCAAGACTGCTCGCAAGTTCAGAAGATACACCAATCTTAGGAGAAGTCCCGACATCTTCTTTGGCAGGCTACACACATATTAATTCTCATAATACAGGCTAAAGTTGACATAGAATGCTAAGTATATGCAATGGAGAAAAAACACTTACTTCATTAGGTGATTCATGAACGCTCTCATGTCCAGAAGATACACTAATCTTAGGAGAAGTCCAAGCATCTTCTTTGGCAGGCTACACATATATTGATTCTTAGGATAGAAGTTGAAGTTCACATAGAATGTAAAGTGTGCGATATGACGAAAAACACACTTACTTCATTAGGTGATTCAAGACTGCTTGCAAGTTCAGAAGATACACCAATCTTAGGAGAAGTCCTGGCATCTTCTTTGGCAGGCTACACACATATTAATTCTCATAATATAGGCTGAAGTTGACATAGAATGCTAATAATATGCAATGGAGAAAAGAACAATTACTTCATTAGGTGATTCATGATATAGGCTAGTGAAACATGAAGCCTATGATTTTAGACAGTTTTGAGAAAAGTTAAGAGAATGCTAAGTTGGGCTAAGTCCCAAAGAGAAGAAAAATAATACTTTGAGCAACGATATTCTTTTAAGTGTGAGCACATGATTAATACTTTTGGAAGTAGTATTGAGCACTGATATAGGTAAGTGTTAAAATAACTAGAACTCATAAATTATGTAGCCAGCGTAGGATAGGATTGTACCAAGAGTACAACTCCTCACTTGCCACTGAGATGCCCCAATTTTAGGATGGATCCACTCCCCTAGTTTTCGTCGCTTACCCTAGCAAAGTATAAGATGCCTTTGGCAGCGTGGGCAAGAAGTTGTTTCATCATGAACCTCATAGAGATGGTTGTCAGTTAGAGAAACTCCCCAAGCTAAAGTATATATTAACTTCATATACAAATTGAGTTAAATTTATGTATGCATTAAATCGTATGTTTTACTTATATTGCATTGATGATTTCACTGAGTTACTTTTTGAGTTAAGTTGTTCAGTTAAGCATCTTATCCTGAGTTTTGTTTTGGCCATTTTACATACTGTACATTCCACATATTGACACCCTTTGGTGTTGCAAAGTTTTATGATACAGATTCAGGCACCCGTAATAACAAGCATTCAGTAAGACAACTTTCCAATGGCAGCTGGTGAGACCTCCTCATTCTCAGAAGGCTATAGTCAGTTAGTTTGATTTATTTATTTTATAGTCAGGTAGTCGTGGGTGTTGTTACGACACCTATCGTTTGTTTAGTAGAGGCTTCATGTCACGGCCCAAGAGATTATCCAAGACGTGGTCGGCACCTAGAGATTATTGCTACTCCCTAAGCGAACCACATGGCCTTATCACATCCATTCAATCCAATAACTCTACAGATTAGCGGAAGTAACAGAAAGTAAATGGGCTCATCTCATCTAGTTCTCAAGATAACATATATATAATAGAAAGAGACTAGTAGATAGAACTAGCACAAAGATCACAACATCAACCTTCAACTATCATCTATGAAGCCTCTATCACTAATCAAGTGGTGCCAATGACAGACCCATGGCTACCTCAGTCAAAATAAAGCTAAATCAAGTCTAACTCTAAAGCAAGATGAAATAAATAATAGGGGATCCTCCGGAGTAGGGGAGGCTCACTAGTAAGCGAAACTGCTCAGATCCTCAATGATGCGCTTGTTGATGACCTATAATCCCTATATCTGCATCATGAAACGATGCGGCACCGAGTTTCGTCGTGGAATGTACGGTACGTAAAATAGTTGAATAAAACAGAAACAGGTAGAATTATATGGAAATAATGTCAACTAAGAATAATAACCAGAGTGTCACATGTCTATCTAAAGAAAGAGTAATGATTAGACAAGTGACCCCTCAACTAATCAACCTCATCAATCAACTTGACTCAGAGTACTCAAGGTGGGAAATTTTGGGAGTTTCTCATATCCGTCAACAATCCCTTATGAGCAAGTGATTGTACAACAATCAAGTTGATGTTACCACTCCCGTCCCAAACTTGTTAGGTAGGAAACGAATCAAAACCACAATGGATAAACTAAAATAGAGACAGAAAATCAACAAGTCCTCTATTGCTTTCAGGAACTTCTAATCAAGAGGGAGCCACAATATAATGTGATGGTTCTATGCCTCACCTACGTTTGGCGATGTAGTTTGACGTGTGCAAGTCGGACTAACTCTTACCCTTTTGATGCTCGGTACTTCTCCCATGACCTAATGCTCATAAGACAAATCAATCTAATCAAACCAATCAAATCATAGGGACTTTTGATCCTATCATCAATCAATCTCATAGGGGCTCTAACCCTCCCATCAAGGAATATTTCAATCAACGACTAAAGATTCAGAACAATCATAAAGGGAATAATCGAATAGACAAATCAGTGGAGTTCATTTATGGAGACTCATAGGATTATCAAGGTTCCATCAACTCATCATCAGTCTTTCATCGCGATCACAATCTCAATCGACATTCTCACATCAAGTCTCTAGACTCGATCCTTAGGTTCAATCATGCATGCTTTCAAAAATAATCATGTAGGGTTATACAATATCTCATGAAAATATTCAATTCAAAAAACAAGTTTATGATGATCATTAACATAGGAAAATACATGGAATTAATATAATTTATAAGAAAAACCATCAAGAATTATGCATGTAGACTCATTAGACTTTCAACTCATCTATGACCATCTGTTGGGCACATGGGAGAATAATCTCATGCTTTTAGTTTAGCCTTACATACCTGGGATAAAGCTATCAACAATCACCTACAAGAATCCCCCCGGATCCTTCAATCTTTCGTTCTCCTCCTCTTCTCTCAAGCCCTAGTCTTGTTCAATTGGTTTGGAAGGGCTTAGAATGCTATTTTAGACCCTTTTATCGTCAAAATGACTTAATTAGATCGTTTATAGAGTTTAGAAGGGGTTGGGAATTGACTGGAATGCCCCTCAAGAAATTTTAGAATATTTTCAGCTTCAGGATAGCCCAGTCCGTGACGCGGACTAGTCGCGCACAGTGTATTTTCCCCAAAAGGTTTCTGAACGAGTTTTCCCAATCCTATAAAAAAAATTGAAAACAATGCAAGTGTAAGTTCGCTATAGAGGCGCGACGTGTCTCTGTCGCGCATTAACACTGTTTTTCGTTTTTAGGTCAAAAAATTATCTTTTGATCTGGTCGCTCTAAAAAACAGCCGAGACCATTTTCCCACTCAATCTGTCATACTGATCACAAATCCAGTCTCAGAATTTCCATACGAGCATTGGAAGATACGTTATGCGAACTTCTCTCTTCTAGGGGTATTTTGGTAATTTTGTCATGTGTTACATTATCTTCCCCTTTGGGATCATTCGTCCTTGAATGATGAGTAAAGATGTGTATCAAGGCACGCATAGACTCAAGACTCATCTCAATACTCACGTCCATCAATCAAACTCTCAACTTCTCATCAATCTCAATCAACTCTATTCAGACTCAAGAATAGACATATCAACTCAAGAACAGAAACATTAATTAAATCAAAGGTAAGAACATTATCTACAACATTCTCATCATCAGGCACGAATAGAACATCGAAACTTAATCAAATTCAAATTGTATAAAAACTTTATCAATCAATTGTTTGAACTCAAGAAGGAAGTCATCGATTATAATCAAGAAAGGGAACCATCGAGATATACAAGACTCTGCGGGCATTCTCAAGCTCAACTCTCCATCTCAATTGTGCTCCCTTCATGGAACTCCACTCCATCAACTCAAACCTATAGCTCCTATTCAACACCCTACCTATCCACATCCTCTTATTCCATTCAAGCCTACTTTTACGCCTCACGGTGCTATTATTAAGATGATCATATCTAATCCTCAATACTCAAGCCCTATACTCTCACATGGACTTCCCTAAAAGATTACTAGTCCTCTTCACTACCCTACTATCCTTACTTAAAACCCTCGTCATCAATTCTTCAATAGTCTATGAAAGGCCCTAGATCCTGGACGTCACTTTGAGGTCCAAGAAATCTGCCCAGAAATTTTTGCCAGGCATTACCTCACGAAGGGCCTACATAGCTCGTGTGAAGCCACACGGTCCATGTGGCCTCTCGTGGAGTGATGCCTTGGAGAGTGGAGGGTAGACGGGCCTCCACACGGTCCATGTAAGGCTAGACGGTCTGTGTGGTCTCCCGTTTGGTGAACAGCTAAGGGCCACCTCCACACGGACCAAGTCACGGCCCGTGTGACACTAGACAGTTCGTGTGGCCCCCCTTCTATACCTAGGTGATGGGAGTTACCTACATACGAATGGGGTCATGGTCCGTGTGACCCTAGGTGGTCCGTTTACCGATTCGTGTCGTGACACGTAGTCCGGAAAAAATCTTTCCTCTGAAAATTTTGATTATGGGACTACCGCATAGTAAATGGTCAGTGTGACATTTCACAGACCGTATACTGGACCGTATGCCTCAGATGGACCAAGTTCTGATCTGTTTTATTAATTGCATTTTTGAAATATTAGCTTATTCCAACAAAAATTTTGTCATTTCCCACCTTTCCTAAGCTCCCTATATAAATGGGACTTCACCATTTCAGCCCATTTTCCTCTCATTTTCACTCCTCTCTCTAGATATAGTTCTCTCAAGACTCCCACCTTCTCACTAGGATTCTTCAAGCTAAGGTTCACATTTGAGTCCATTTCCTCTTCAAGTGTTGTCTTCTACCAGGTATGTTTGAAAAGGGAGTGTTGATTCTTGGTCTCTTCCAACCAAGAAGACCCAAATTCCTTCTAAAACTACTTTATGAACTTGTTTACTTGAAATGTGAATTTCCTACTTGTTCTTGGTAACTTAAACCATACATGTGCTATTTAAGAATCCAAATTTTGCATTATCATAGTTTTATGGTAATGAACTATTTGGGTTATGAAATTATGAACATGCATGCCCCTTTAAATGTGCTATTATACATGGGTGACAATTACTACCATTCCTATAAATTTTATTGAATTTCCTAGTCTTTACATTATATCATGTTTTAGCTATTTTGTAAATTACCCATGCCATTCCTACATTGCGCATTGCATCACATTTGGTGACATTGGTACATAGAAATCTTGGAAATGTGGGATTAAGCTCAATTTAGTCCTAAAAAGTAATTATGATACGAATTTCGAAAAGACATGGGATATGACAAGAAAGTGATCACCGATATGTCTATAATCTTGGCTCTTGGAGCATCTTGGGTGCTTGCACCATCTTGTACTTGTAGATGAGCTCCTCCTTGCATTGGCATCTTGAACATGATCCTGTACTTTGGCGTTGAACCTAAATATGCCTTGAACGTTACGTAACTTGCACTTGACTCTCTTGAAAGCATATGTATATATATATATAGTATTCTTGTGGGATGTGTAAGACTTAGCACCAATGGATTAGGGGTCCTCCCCTTCTCCTCGAACTATGTGCTAGCATAGGGACGAATATTATTCGTCTACTTATTTATGATACGACATATCTTGATATGATTCTTGTAAATCCTTCCAAAATGGGGGTCCCGCAAGGAAGGTGACCATCCACCGAAATGGGGGTCCCATAAGGTGTGATGTAGATTACCCTTGGCAAGTAATCTTCTCCCTACCGGTGGGAGGTCCCAATCAGTCCAATCCATGCAATAGCTCGCATGGATTTGGTTCGTCGATTATATTCCATCCCTGCTATATAGGAGCACTATCGCATTGCACGCATCACGCATCCCATGGTATCTTGTATATTAAACCCTATTGCTTATATGTTCTTGCATATTATGTGCCCTTGCCATCTAACATGGTTATGCAGATTCGGTAAGCCATGTGCATTGCATACTCGCATACTTAGTACATTCAAACGTATAACGCATACTCTATGCCTGCATGATTTTACCATGCAGGGACCGAGTAGTTTGAGTATCATCCACAGGACGAATAGTCCCCCTTTGCCGCTATCTTGTGGTGAGCCCCATCTTTCGAGGGCAAGCTCTATTCCTTGTGCCCCTTATGAACATTTATTTTGCTAATGGTGAGCCCGGAACTTTTCCTGGCCCCCGCCCCTTACTTAGAGGCATGTGTTGGGTGTTTGTAAAGACTTCATCATTTTGATCCATCTATAAAATGTGCTCTTCCTTTGGATTTAACATTTTTTCCCTTTTGATACTTGTCTTTAATTCCTGAAATTTTGAGGCTTGTTTGGGGGCTTTCGGGTCCCATTCACCATGTCACATCTAGGCCCCTACCCCGGGTCGTGACTGTCTATCATCAATACTTGCATAATAACAACCACTCATTCAAGCCTATCAATCTAACCACTTCAACTGTATCTAAGAAATTTCAAGCCTACTGAACACCTCTACCTTCGCCATTCAATGAGCTCCCACTCAAAGATACACCAACATATTCTTATCTAGAGACACTCTAATTTACTCTTACCTATCTATTGTATATCATAATGCCTCATCTCCGCCTCCTCCCAATCTCTATCCCTACATGACATAAGTACAACACTGATGTCATAATAAGGGTACCTTCACTCCTCCTCATCTACCCTCATTCTCCATCTACTATTATCAATATCGCTACTTAGGCCTAGAGGGACTCGTCATCTCCTCCTATGGGGAAACCCTAACTACTACCTCCTCATGAATAATAAGCATAATACTACATCTAAAAGTTGATACTCTACATCCCACTATCAATAATGGCATAACGTACTAAATATCAGACATTCGTAAGATGACATTAGAATAAAGAACTCTTACTCTCTCTCCTTTCTATCGTTATCATTCTAGCTCTGGAATGATAGCCTACTCAGGGTGGTATGAGATCTCACATCTTACTCTTATGTGGTAACATCAAACTCTTTAGAGACATAAGTTTCTCTCTCATGGATAACATCAAAGCAAGTAAATGTTCGAATCATATCTGTCACAACATCTGGGGAGACATCTAGAGAACTTTCCTAATCTTCTCTAACTGTTGGTGTTGGGGTAGAAGCTTGGGCTCTTTTGGCCCGCTTAGGACAATTCCTCTGGAAATGACCCTCTTGGCCACATTTGTAACATCCATTACACCCTTCAAGGCATTTTAACAAGTCAAACTTGCCAAACATGCCACAAGGTGGCTTGCCTCGGGGACCTCGAACCACGCTAGCCTATGACTTCGATTTCTAAGCTCTAAAGTTATGAAGCTCTGCTTGAAAGTGAATCCTATTCCTATTCCTCTTTGACCTCTTAAACACAGGTGGGTTCTTCCTCAAGAACTCACGATCTCCGGATGTATTTGAAACACCCTTCCAGCTTGCTTCATGTCTAACAACCAGTGCTTTCACAGCCTGCTACAGAGTTTGGACAGCCTGGCAAAGCTTAGCATTGAGGATGTCAGCCTGGGGTGGCTGCACAGCAGGGAGGGCTAGGCCTATAGGTCCATCCTATTCCTTGGGTTGGGGTTCATTAGCATTCCATCTAGCTGGTCTCCCGTTCACTTCTTCAACTCTTCTTGGAAACATGGTCACAATTCTGAAAGTGTGTAACCCATGAATCAGACGAGAGCTTTCTTAGAGTTTAACTCTATCGCACGAATTTGGAATAACAAAGAAGTGTAATAATTCATAATGTCCTATAGGCTCTTGCTTATGAAGTGTGGTCGATAACACACCGATAAAAAAGACTGTACTAGACACGACTTCATAAAATCCCTAGGATACTTGAACTCGTGCTCTGATACAAAGTTTGTCATGCCCTGGGAGGGTACCCAAGACGTGGTCGGCACCTAGAGACTATTGCTAGTCCCCAAGCGAACCACTTTCCTCATTACATCCATTCAACCAACAACTCTATAGATTAGCAGAAGTTATAAAATTGTCATGCCCTGGGAGGGTACCCAAGACGTGGTCGGCACCTAGAGACTATTGCTAGTCCCCAAGCGAACCACTTTCCTCATTACATCCATTCAACCAACAACTCTATAGATTAGCAGAAGTTATAAAAGGTAAATGGGCTCATCTCATCTAGTTCTCAAAATAATATATATAATAGAAAGAGGCTAGAATATAGAACTAGCACATCGATCTCAACATCAATGTTCGACTATCATCTATGAAGCCTCTATCATAAATCAAGTGGTGCCAATGAAAGAACCATGGCTACTTCAGTCAAAAATAAGGCTAAATCAATTCTAACTCTAAAGCAAGATGAAATAAATAATAGGGGATCCTCCAGAGTAGGGGAAGCTCACCAGTAAGCGGAATTGCAAAGATCCTCAACGATGCGCCTGTTCATGACCTCTAATGCTTGTATCTGCATCATGAAGCGTCGAGTGGCGTCAGTACGTGGAATATATTGTATGTAAAATAACTGAATGAAACTAAAACAGGTAGAATAATATGGAAATAACATCAACTCGGAATAATAACCAAACGAGAGGGTCATGTGTCTATCTAAAGAAAGAGTAAAGATTAGACAAGTGACCCCTCAACCGATCAACCTCATCAATCAACTCAACTCAACTCAACTAAGAGTACTCAAGGTAGGAACTTTTTGGGAGTTTCTCTTATCTGACAACAATCACTTATGAGCCAGTTATTGTACAATAGTCAAGATGATGATGCCACAATCATTCCAAACTTACCAGGTAGGGAACAAATCAAAACCATAACTGATAAACCAAAATGGAGACAGAAAATCAATAAGTCCTCTATTGCTTTCAGGGACTTCTACTCAAGAGGGAACCATAATATAATGTGATGGTTCTATGCCTCACCTACGTTTGGCGATATAGTTTGACGAGTGCAAGTCGGACTAACTCTTACTCTTCCGGTGCTCGATGCTTCTCCCATGATTCAATGCTCATAAGACAATCAATCTAATCAAATTACTCAAACCATGGGGACTTTTAACCCTATCATCAATCAATATCATAGGGGCTCTAACCCTCCCATCAAGGAATATTTCAATCAACGACTCAAGATTTAGAACAATCGTAAGGGAACAATCGAATAGACAAATCAATGGAGTTTATTTATGGAGACTCATAGGATTATCAAGTTCTATCAACTCATCATCATTCTCTCATCACAATCACATTCGACATTCTCACATCAAGGTTCTAGACTCGATCCTTAGGTTCAATCATGCTTGCTGGGTTATACAATATCTCATGAAGATATCAATTCAAGAAAATAAGTTTAAGATGATCATCAATATAGGAAAATACATAGAATTAATAATTTATAAGAAAAACCATCAAGAATTATGTATGTAGACTCATTAGACTTTCAACTCGTCTATGACCATCTATGGGGAACATGAGAGAACAATCTCATGTTTTTACTTTAGCATTATATACCTATGATAATGCTATCAACAATTACCTTCAAAAATCCCCCTTGGATCCTTCTATCTTTCATTCTCCTCTTATTCTCTCAAGCCCTAGTCTTGTTTAATTTTTTTGAAAGGTCTTAGAATGGGGTTTTAGAACCTTTTATCATCAAAACAACCTAATTAGATCGTGTATAAAGTTTAGAAGGGATTGGGAATTGACCGGAATGCCCCTCTAGAAATTTTAGAAAATTTTGAGCTTCGGGATAGCCCATTCCATGATGCGGACCTTGTTGCGCACAATGTATGTTTTCCAAAAAGTTTTTGAATGAGTTTTCCTAATCCCGTCGAAAACAATTGAAAAAAATATAAGTATAAGTCTGTTGCAGAGGCGCGACACTCCTCTGTTGCGCATTAACACTATTGTTTGTTTTCGGGTCAAAAATTGTTTGTTGATCCGATCACTTTAAAAATTGTCCGAGACCATTTTCCTACTCAAGTGTTTGTGCTGATCACAAATTCGGCCTCGGATTTTTTATACAAGCATTGGAAAATGTGTTATGCACACTTGTCTCTCCTTGGGGTGTTTTGGTAATTTTTCCAGGTTACACTTCATGGACAGAGTTAGTGAGCCAATCTAGTGTATTTATTCAAATATTTAAAGCATTTATTAGTATTTATATCAAATGATATTTTTTTAGAATTTTATATACAATATGGTTGATATTCTTTGAGTTTTATTGGATGTTTTGAAGTTTCACTGATGTGTTGTCAAAACACAAAACTTTTGATGCTTAAAACATGAAATTTTGTGTGTTTTCAATGTGATGTTAGTAGGTTTAATATGTTTTTGTGTTTGTTTGGCAGGATTTTAGGGTTGGCTTGATATTTGGGCGAAGTGTGCAAAAGTTGCTGAAAGTGATGATCCACGTGTCCCTTTACGGGCCGTAGAGTATTCTGCGAGCCATAAAAGAGGTTTCGTGTGAAATTCTAGTGAATGGTATATTTCTAAAATTGAGTCTACCAACATGCAAACGAGCCATCGAAGAGTTTACGAGCCATAGACTGAATATCATACCCTAAGGATCAGAAAGTGAAGTCTTGCGGAAATTCCATTAGAAGAAACCCCCTATAGGTCGTTGAATCCTATATTGTCCATAGAGGGGTATCGTAGAAGACAAGTCCAGAATTAAAGCAATAGTTGACGAAAGCCTGACTACAAGCTGTAAACTGTTATACGGTAAAGTACCTCATAGAGCCTACCGACCTAGTTTCCCTATTTCATTTTGATTTTGTATTTTAAACACTATAAATAGTTTTTTTTAATGTTATTTCTCAAAGGGAACGAAGGGAGAACAACAGAGAAACATTGGAGAGTTTGAGAAACACTTGTAAAAGATTATTTAATCTTTGAATTTCAATCTTGTGATTCTTATTGAAGAGTTGGGTTTCTTGTTCTTAATTCTCCTATGTAAGTGCTCAATTATGATATTCAAATTCATATGTCTTGCATTTAAACTGATCATATGTAGCTAAATCCACCACTAGGGTTATGGGAACCATGAAGAACTAACAAGGTAAAATAGGATATTTCGTAATTCTTGAAAAGTGTGCATGCGTGTATTAATTAATTCTCTTCATATTGAATGCTTTCTAATGGTTTCCAACATTCAAACCCATCTATTGTTACTGACTTGATCAAGGTAGTAATGAATAGGAAAAGAGATTAATTAGCAGGATTCTATCGATGTTTCTCGTCTAATCAACCAAATTAGGTTAAGAGGAGGTTGTATTGGGACAATAGGTAAGGGTTAGTAATTTCACCTGCGGGGATGGACCAAATCATATAGTGAATTCGCCTCTCGCTTGGGTCAAAGGGTTTGGTAAATTTAACTTACCGTTTTGTATGCTATCACTGAAAAGAATTTGATTATCTGGTAATACTGAGTTAGGGAATCATGGGAAACACAATGCGTTAGTTTCTCTTCATATTAGTTTAACTCTTTGTTTAGCTTAATTTTACTTTTAATAATACTATAACCCCTCCCCCCTTTGGCGAGATAAATTGGTTAATCAATTCAAATTGCAATTGAATTCTTCTAAGTCTACCATATTCCCTGTGGGATTCGACTCTAATTTTGGTTAGGTTATATATCTTGATAACGACCGATTTAGCCTTCAAATAGGAGGTGTGGCTTGGGTGATATCATTCACCTTATAAAGATTCTACATGCATGTTAAGTCTTCGGTTGAGTGAGTCAACCAGGGTACGCTTGGGGACCAACAATGGTTTCTGAGTATCAATCACGTCTAGGGTATAGGCTCGTGGGTGACATTCTTTCTTAATCGCTTATTAACTATTTCTATCAAACATTTCAATTAACATGTCCAGGACACGTCTGGTTTAAATTTGGATCAAATTATTCTGATCTTCTCCTTTGTATAGTGGATATCTTGCATTTTTTATGGACTCCACAACTTTTGTATATAAAAATGATCAACATCATTCTTTAGCTTGCTTTGGAGGCTAAGGTTATTGTCCTTCTCCTCCGTGTATATGAGGTGTTGTACACTTAATACAATTTTATCCTACGCTGGCTACGTAGTTTTTTAGTTCGAGATATTTTTACTCTTACCCATATCGATGCTCAATACCACACCCAAAATATTATTATATGCTCATAACTTAAGAGTGTAGTTACTAAAAATACTTTTGTAATCTTGTAGGACTAAGTCCAACTTTAGCTTTTCTCAACTTGTCACTTTTCTTCACAAAGATATGTTCTCAACTCCATGAATGCATAAAACAAAAGATTACTTCTCAACTCAATTGCATATAAACATTTAAAGGTATTTTTTTACATGCTCAAAATATAATGGAAGGACTTCTTGCATAACTTATGCTCAAGTTCTTGTTTAACTTATTGTTAAAATAATCATATTCTAATTCAAGGCAATGCATGGACTAAGTACAACATACTTTAATTAATTGAATATCTCTTCAAAAATATACATGCTATGCTTTCCTTAGAAATAACCACGTTTTTTTCTAAAGGTCACGTAATGCACTTGGAAATACTCACGTCCCCAAAACTCTTGTTTTATTACTAGCTTCAAAATACTTTTACTTTACTGAAAATTATGCACAATCTACGAATCTCAACTCAATTAGGGTTTATGTGAGAGGTAAGCATGAACAATAATCAAGAACTGGATTAACGTAGGAAATCATACTTTCGGTGATAGAGATTTGACTTTAATAATAAAGGATAATAGGAACTTGAATTCAGGAAAGATTGGAAATTCGAGGTTAAACTCTTACCGACTAATATTAGATGCAGGGCATGAGGACGAACTTAGTCCAGCATTCTGAATAGCCTTATATACCTAAAAGAACTAGAATCTTAAAGAGCTCTGAAGAAGATGCTTGAAAGCCCTAGCTTTTCTCCTTTTGAAACTACGTTCTAAGTCTTGAGAATTGTTGTAGCATAAAAAGATGGATTGATAATATTTAGGGACTTAATTTGGTGTAAAACCGTCAAGTTTAGGCTAAGAAAAGGTGAAAAGTACTTAAATAACCCTTCTTAAAATGTTGTTAAGGTCATCTACGAGGCCATCTACTGTCTGTAGAAGCTTCTAAGGACCGTAGGATACATCTGTAGAATCTTGGGTGGAATTTGGGGTCAAGAAACTCATCTTACCGGCCTAAATTACGAACACTAGAAGCTTTTACGGCCCTTAGTTGGGTCTATAATAACCTGGACTCAAAAACCAACTCGAAACACATTTCATGAGCTGGACTTTATGGGTTTCAAACCCATTTAAGGCCCGTAGTTCAGGGGTCATAAAAACTGGCATAAAAAACTCTACTCTGGCAATCTTCTTGAGAACGATCATAACTTTTTTCTCTGAATTCCAAATAAGGCAATCATGGTTAAGTTGGAAAGAGGATTGAGAGACCTTTAATTTGATAAGTTATGAGACACCTAATTCTTTTTGTTCTAAGAGTAACAATCATTTGAAGTTAACCATTGCATAATCTAATACGAAAAACTTATTTGGTAGGAAGGTTTGAACTCGACTAAGTACAAGAGGCCTCTTGTAAACCAAAACCACTTCCAATACACTTTCCACATATAGGAATGAGCCATAAAATATAGGTACAAGTAAGGCATAACTAGGTTCAAGCTTATATACTTATGACACAAATTTTGCATCATATGAACAGAGTTGTGACATGTTACAATTTAACTACTTCTTGGTCTTCAAGTAATATAATGGAAGGTAATGAAAGGACTTATTACATTTAATATACGATTTTAATTTGATGTTAATTACTTTTATATTATATTGTCGGTACATTACCGATAAAAAAAGAGGTAAATTTGTTTAAGCAGAACATAGATTTTTCTATTAATTTTCAACTTTATTTAACTTTTATAAATAAAAAATAAAGAAGAGAAAAGCTGAAAGGCCCCGAACCCTTGACGTCACCTCAAGGTCCCCAAAAATGCCCAAAAGGTTGCCAGGCACCGCCTCACGGAAGGGCCTACACGGCTCGTGAGAAGCCACACGGTCCGTGTGGCCTTCCATGAAGTGGCGCCTAGGAAAGTAAAGGCGGACGGGTGACCACACGGCCCGTGCGAAGCCACACGGTCCGTGTGGCCTCCCGTGTGGGGATGGTGCGTGGGAAAGGGGAGGAGCAGACGGGCCACCACACGGTCCGTGTGAAGCCACACGGTCCGTGTGGTCAGTAAAAGGACCAGGGGCACGGTCCATGTGGAGCCAGACGGTCCGTTTACCGGACCGCCTCGTGACAGTTTTCCTCCTGAAAATTTTCTAAGGGTAGGGCCACGGACCGGTAAACGGTCCGTGTGAGCCCAGACGGTCCGTTTAGCGGACCGTATGCCCCAGACATTCTGATCCATTTCATTAATGGCAATTTTGTAATATTGGTGTATTCTAACTAAAATATGGTCTTTTCCCACCCTTCCTGAGCTTCCTATATAAATGAGACTTCACCATTTTCAGCCATTTTCACCCTCACACTTCTCTCTCCAAAATTCATCCCTCAAGAACTCTTCATCCTCTCTCTAAGGTTGTTCAAGCTAGGGGCCAAGGTTGTGAGTCAATTTCACCTCAAGTTTGTCTTCTACCGGGTATGTGGGGTTTGATTCTTGGTTCCTTTCAACCAAGAAGACCCAAGTTCTTATTAAAACTAATTTGTAAACTTGTGTACTTAAAATGTGAATTTTTAGTACTTGTTCTTAGTATTTTGAACCATGCATGTGTTAGTTAAGGCTCCTTATCATGATTTAGGGTGGTTTTATGGAAATGAACTATTTGGATTATGGAATTATGAGCTTGCATGTCCCTTTAAAGATGTCACTTTGCATGGGTGATTTATACTACACTTTTATATTAATTTTGTTATGGAATTCCTAATCTTTACATTTTATTGCTAATTTTGGATATATTCTACATTACCCATGCCATTCCTACATTATGCATTACATCATACTCATGGCATTGATATATGGAAAATTGGAAATATGGGTTAAGGCCAATTTTGGTCCCAAAAGGGAGATTATAATGTGAATTTTGGTAAGACATGGGATATGACAATAAGGTGATTACCGGTATGTCTATGATTATGGCTCTTTGAGCAATATGGGTGCTTGCACCATTATGATATATGTGTAGATGAGCTATTCCTTGCATACGCATTATGGTCATAGTTTGGAAATTGGTAATTGAGCCTATTTGTATAATCACATTTTGAAATGGATGTTAGCTCTCTCTTGATAAGCATATGTGCATATATTTATAAGTATTCTTGTGGGATGTGTACTTAGCACCGATGTATTTGGAGTGTTGGGATAGCCCCAAGGTCCCTCTCCCTTTCCTTGAACTATGTGCCAGCATAGGAGCCATTACCGAAAGTAGGGGTTTCCCGTAAGGAATGGCTAGATGTTATGAAAATCCTTCTGAAAGTAGGGGTTGCCCGTAAGGAAGGTGGCCATCCACTGAAAGTAGGGGTTGCCCGTAAGGTGTGATGTAGATTACCTTTGGCAAGTAATCTTCTCCCCGCCGATGGGAGGTCCCAATTCGGTCCGGTTCATGTAATAGCTCGCATGGACTTGGGTGTGTCAGTTATAGTCCATCCCCGTTATATAGGAGCACTATCGCATTGCACGCATCACGTATTTCATGGCATCTTGTATATTAAATTTCTATTGTTTATATATATTCCTTGTATACTATGTGCCCTTGCCACTTAACACGATGACGCAGGTTCGGTAAGTCACGTGCACTGCATACCCATATACTTAGTACATTCAACGTACTAACGCATACTCTATGCCTGCATGATTTTACCATGCAGGGACAGAGCAGTTTGAGCAGTATCTGCCAGACTCGTAGCTTATCCCTTTCTAGATATTGTGTGGTGAGCCCCGTCTTTCGAGGGCATGCTTTTGATTTCTTTTGTACCCCTCATCTATGTATGTATTTCTACTGAGGGTAAGCCCGGAACCTGTCCCGGCCCCCGTTCCTTGATTAGAGGCACTTATTGGACAATTGTATAAACTTCTCATTTTGTTATCTATGGAATATGTCCTCCCTGTTGGTTTTAAGAATGTTCTCTTTAATCTTGTCTTTAATCTTCTGCAAAATTTGAGGCTTGTTCTAGGGCTTTCGGGTCCCTATTCGCCGTGTCACATCTAGACCCCGACCCCAGGTCGTGACAAATGGTGGTATCAGAGCCTTGGGTTTTCAATGGTCCTCGGAGTCCAACGTGCCGCGTTGAGTAGATTCCTATTCATGGGTGTGAAGTGCACCATACCTATGACTGGGAGGCTGCGAAGATGTTTTAGGAAATTCTCCCTTCTTTGTGTCTTATATCGTGCTATAGCTAGCTTATGAATTTCCTTGCTTATTGGTGTCGTTAATCTATTTCAGAAAATGCCTCGAGGAAGACCTCCACTCCCTAGGCCGGCTCCTGTTGCCGAGGATCAGGCCCCTCCCGAGCTTATGGAGGAGCCTATATCAAATGGCGAATTTCGTGCTGCTTTCGCCATGCTTGCACAGGCTGTGACAGCTCAGGCAAGGCAGGCCAACTTGCCACGGGACCCTGCACCCGCTTCTGTTGTGAGGGATTTTATCCGGATGAATCCTCCGGAATTCTACGGGTTTAGGGCTAACGAAGATGCTCAGGAGTTCATAGATGAGCTCTCAAAAATACTGAATATTATGGGCGTCTCTTCTGAGGAGAAAGCTGGGTTGGCTGCCTACCAGTTAAAAGACGTGGCCCAGATATGGTATACTCAGTGGGCCATGGAAAGGGTTTGTGATAATGAGGTGTCGTGGGGAGAGTTCAAATCTGCCTTCCTTGACCGCTTCTTCCCACTTGAGCTGAGGGAGGCCAAAATGACCGAGTTTATTAACCTCAAGCAGGGAGCATGACTGTGAGGGATTATGCCCTCAAATTTACTAAGCTGTCTAAATATGCTCCATCCCTGGTGGCCGATCCCCGTGCGAGAATGCACAAATTTATTTCAGGTATTTCTGACTTGCTGGTGAAAGAATGTCGGACTGCTATGCTGATTGGGGACATGGATATTGCCAGACTCATAGTGTATGCTGAGCAGATTGAGGGGGAGAAACTTAGGGAGAAGAGGGCACACGATCCCAAGAGAGCCCGGGTTGATGGTAGGTTCTCCGGAGCGAAGAATGCGGGTTTTGGTCGCTTCCAGCCGGGCCAAGGCTCGGGAGCACGGGTAGCTAATGCTCGGGCACCCCCTCCCAGGGTACAGACGGGCGCCAACTGTTACCAGTGTGGGAAGCCCCACACGGGTGCCTGCTGGAGGTATAGGGGACGTTGCTTTGGGTGTGGGAGTACGGACCACAAGGTTGTTGATTGCCCCAGGAATGTGCCCGGGGATCGAGGTCAAGTAGCTCAAGGCGGGCAGGCTCAAAAAAAGGGTCCCCAAGATGTTGCCCCCAGGAACAATAGGTTTTATGCTCTCCATGCTCGCCAGGATGTCGAGGAGACTCCAGAGGTGGTGATGGGTATGTTAAAAGTTTTTGATTTTGATGCTTACGTTTTGCTTTACCCAGGTGCAAACTTGTCTTTTGTGACTCCGTTATTGGCTGTTAAGTTCGGTTTGAAACCCCAGATTCTAAGAGAGGCTTTCTCGGTCTACACCCCCGTGGGTGAATCTATTGTTGCTCATAGGGTTTATTATGGGTGTCCTGTTGTTGTGTTGCATAAAATCTTTCCATGTGATCTTGTGGAACTTGAAATGTTTGATTTTGATGTGATTCTTGGAATGGATTGGCTGCATGCATCTTATGCTTCCATAGATTGTAGAACCCGGAAAGTCCAGTTCCAACCTCCCGGTGAGCCAGTTCTTGAATGGAAGGGTAGTGATTCCTCTATTAAAGGTAGGTTTATTTCCTACCTCAAGGCACAGAAAATGATTTCTAAGGGGTGTATCTACCATATGGTAAGGGTCCGAGATGCAAATTCTGAGGTGCCTACTCTCGAGTCCGTCCCTGTGGTGAATGAATTTTCATATGTGTTCCCCGAGGACTTACCGGGCATTCCTCCGTATAGAGAGATAGATTTCGGCATAGATCTACTTCCGGATACTCAGCCTATTCCTATCCCTCCATATCGGATGGCCCCGGCGGAATTGAAAGAGTTAAAGGAGCAGTTGAAGGACTTATTAGAGAAGGGCTTCATTCGGCCTAGTACATCACCGTGGGGTGCTCCTGTGTTGTTTGTGAGGAAGAAGGATGGGTCTCTCCGTATGTGTATTGATTACAGGCAGTTGAATAAAATGACAGTTAAGAGCAAGTACCCGTTGCCGAGGATTGATGATTTGTTTGATCAGCTACAAGGTGCCACTCACTTCTCAAAAATTGATCTCCGTTCCGGATACCATCCGTTGAAGGTCAGAGAGTGTGATATCCCCAAAACAGCTTTTCGAACAAGGTACGGGCACTTTGAATTTGTGGTGATGTCATTTGGTCTAACTAATGCTCCGACCGCATTTATGGATTTAATGAACAGTGTGTTTAAGCCGTTCTTGGACAGCTTTGTGGTGGTATTTATTGATGATATCCTCGTTTACTCCCGAAGTGAGCAAGAGCACGGGAATCATTTAAGGATGGCCCTCCAAACTCTGAGGGAAAAGAAATTATATGCCAAATTTAGCAAGTGCGAGTTTTGGTTGGCGAAGTGGCTTTCCTCGGGCATGTGGTATCCGGGGATGGTATCAAGGTAGATCCAAGGAAGACGGAGGCTGTGAAAAATTGGCCTAGACCGTTGACTCCTTCGGATATCCGCAGTTTTCTTGGGTTGGCCGGGTACTATAGAAGGTTTGTAGAAGGTTTCTCCTCTATTGCATCTCCGTTGACCAAGTTGACTCAGAAGCAGGCTAAGTTTGTATGGTCGGATGAATGTGAGAGGAGTTTCCAAACTTTGAAGGATCGGCTTACATCAGCTCCTGTTTTGACCTTGCCAAGTGGTTTAGATGGGTTCGTGGTGTATTGTGATGCCTCGAGGGTCGGATTGGGTTGTGTGCTTATGCAGAATGGTAAGGTGATAGCGTACGCATCAAGACAGTTGAAAGTGCATGAACGAAACTATCCCACTCATGACCTTGAATTGGCAGCAGTGGTGTTTGCCTTGAAAATTTGGAGGCACTATTTGTACGGGGTCCATGTTGATGTATTTACCGATCATAAAAGTTTGCAGTATGTGTTCACTCAGAGGGATCTTAATCTCAGGCAAAGAAAGTGGTTGGAATTTTTGAAAGATTACGACATGAGTGTGCTGTATCATCCGGGCAAGGCCAATGTCGTAGCCGACGCCCTTAGCAGGTTGTCTATGGGAAGTGTGGCACATGTTGAAAATGAGAAAAAGGATTTGGCAAGGGATATTCACCGGTTGGCTAGGTTGGGTTTCAGGTTGACTGATTCTAGCACAGGTGGTATTCGGATTCAGAACGGGTCAGAATCTTCTGTGGTGAATGAAGTGTGAGCTAAACAAGATCTAGATCCATCGTTGTGTGAGTTGAAGAAGTTGGTTGCTGCAAAGGAGATCGAGACTTTCTCCCAAGGGGGAGATGGGGTACTCCGGTACCAAAACCGGCTTTGTGTTCCCGACGTGGATGACCTTAGGAAGGTGATTATGAGTGAGGCTCACAACTCTCGTTACTCTATTCACCCAGGGTCTACCAAGATGTAACGGGACCTGAGAGAGATTTATTGGTGGCATGGTATGAAGAGGGATGTTGCCAAGTTTGTGTCGGAATGTCCAAGTTGTCAACAGATAAAAGTTGAGCACCAGAGGCCCGGTGGTTTGGCCCAAGACATCGAAATTCCCACCTGGAAGTGGGAGGATGTGAATATGGACTTTGTGGTTGGATTGCCTCGGACCCGAAGGCAATTCGACTCCATTTGGGTTATTGTGGATCGGATGACGAAATCAGCCCACTTTTTACCGGTCAAAGCTACTTTCAGTGCCGAGGATTATGCGAGGTTGTATATCCAAGAGATGGTGAGGTTGCATGGTGTACCTAGGTCCATCATATCGGACCGTGGTACTCAATTCACTTCCCACTTTTGGAAATATTTTATGAAAGGCCTTGGGACCAAAATTAAGTTGAGTTCCGCTTTTCATCCTCAAACCGATGGCCAAGCGGAGCGGACTATTCAAACCTTGGAGGACATGTCGAGAGCATGTGTGTTGGAGTTTAAAGGAAATTGGGATGATCATCTTCCACTCATCGAGTTTGCTTATAATAATAGCTTCCATGCTAGTATTGGCATGGCTCCGTTTGAAGCCTTGTATGGGAGACGGTGTAGATCCCCGGTGGGATGGTTTGAAGTGGGGGAAATGGCCTTGGTTGGCCCAGATTTGGTGATGGACACTATGGAGAAGGTAAAGGTGATTAGGGAAAGATTAAAAGCGGCCCAAAGTCGCCAAAAGTCCTATGCGGATAGTAGGAGGAGGGACCTCGAATTTCATGTAGGGGATTGGGTTTATGTAAAAGTCTCTCCTATGAAGGGCGTTATGCGTTTTGGAAAAAAGGGAAAGTTGAGCCCCCGGTATGTAGATGAGTTATTCCTTGCGTACGCATTATGGTCATAGTTTGGAAATTGGTAATTGAGCCTATTTGTATAATCACATTTTGAAATGGATGTTAGCTCTCTCTTGATAAGCATATGTGCATATATTTATAAGTATTCTTGTGGGATGTGTACTTAGCACCGATGGATTTGGAGTGTTGGGATAGCCCCAAGGTCCCTCTCCCTTTCCTTGAACTATGTGCCAGCATAGGAGCCATTACCGAAAGTAGGGGTTGCCCGTAAGGAAGGTGGCCATCCACTGAAAGTAGGGGTTGCCCATAAGGTGTGATGTAGATTACCTTTGGCAAGTAATCTTCTCCCCGACGATGGGAGGTCCCAATTCGGTCCGGTTCATGTAATAGCTCGCATGGACTTGGGTGTGTCGGTTATAGTCCATCCCCGTTATATAGGAGCACTATCGCATTGCACGCATCACGCATTTCATGGCATCTTGTATATTGAATTTCTATTATTTATATATATTCCATGTATACTATGTGCCCTTGCCACTTAACATGATGACGCAGGTTCGGTAAGTCACGTGCATTGCATACCCATATACTTAGTACATTCAACATACTAACGCATACTCTATGCCTGCATGATTTTACCATGCAGGGACCGAGCAGTTTGAGCAGTATCCGCCAAACGCGTAGCTTATCCCTTCCTAGATATTGTGTGGCGAGCCCCGTCTATTGAGGGCATGCTTTTGATTTCTTTTGTACCCCTCATCTATGTATGTATTTTGACTGAGGGTGAGCCCGGAACCTGTCCCGGCTTTCCTTGATTAGAGGCACTTATTGGACAATTGTATAAACTTCTCATTTTGTTATCTATGGAATATGTCCTCCCTGTTGGTTTTAAGAATGTTCTCTTTAATCTTCTGCAAAATTTGAGGCTTGTTTGGGGGCTTTCGGGTCCCCATTCGCCGTGTCACATCTAGACCCCGACCCCGGGTCGTGACAAAAGCGTACAAGTTTTTCTTGCAAAAACTATAAACTTAAAATAAATAACATCACGTAGACACAAATTGTACCTTTTTGCAAATACTACTAATAAATGAAATAATTTTCACAGAATAAATTGGCTATACTAATTAATGATTTTATAATAAGTACTTGGTAGACAAAGCATTTAAGGCAATGACTATTTACTTTAGTTGATTCATTAAGTAAGTTAAATTCTACTTTTTAATATTTGACTAATTAAATATTTGATTTATTATAGGGGTGAACTGATAATTCAACTTTACAATTTAGAGCTTAACACTTATATATTTATATATATAAAGATATACATACACACACACAACTTTACAATGACATGTGTGTTTCGTTAATAAGAGCTCTTTATGTTCCCTTTCATTTCCTTTTATTATATCTAGCTAATTCTACTTATGGGTTTTTGAGACGAGGGTTCCCAGGAAACAGTCTCTATATTTCTATGAGGTAGTGATAAGGTCTGCATACATTCTACCTTCCCCAAATCCTACTCGTGGGACTCCACTAGGTATATTGGTGTACACACACACGTTTGTACCTTTTTCAGGATTTTTCTTCTTCAAAATTACAAAAGAGTCCGGCCCATCTGTTTACATTTACAATTATTTCTAGATTCTTCTGTTAAAAAGATAAGTTTTGAGCTCGAGGCTCATTTCATTATGCAAATAAATACACAAACTACTTAAAGTTTGTCTAAAAAATAAAATTAAAATTGATACATCTAAGCCCAAATAAAGGGTCTGGCCCCTCTGTTCATTAATAATATCTAAAAAATGCCCTTTCATTTTCCACCGCTATTTCAGTTCTTAAGTCAATCATGGCAAGAGTCTTTTGAGTAGCGCTTCACCTTCTATGTCATTTCAGTCCTTCTACTCCTAATTTCTTAATTCTTGTTGTTCTGCAATATTAGAAAGAAAAAAAAAGTGAGTTCTTATTTTTAATCATTTCTCTAGATTTTTCTTTTTCAAAATCATCATCACCGTCTTCCTCTTCTTCAAAATTATAAAGAAGAGTGAGTTCAAATCTGTGATCATCGCTTTCTTTTTTTTACTTTCTTTCTTCTCCCCTCCCCCTCCTCATCGTTCTCCTCCTCCTCCTCGAACCTTCGTTCAAGTTTAGGAAAACCCTAGAGTTTTCTTGATCTATTTCTGTTTTTTTTTTTTTTGTAATTTTCTAGTGTTCTGTAAGCCATAATTTTTTATTTTTCTAAATTGGTTTGTTTCTTCATATAATTCATGTTGAGAAGGGAATAGCTCTACAACCAAGAGGAGATGACATATAAACACGAGCGAGATATTGAATTTAGTCCATTTTTATTATCTTATGATGAAGAACAATCAGTATGTGATGGTGAGTTTGATTCTTTTGAAATCTATTCTAATTTTGTCATCCAATTTCCCAAATTTTATTCGCTTTTTCGTTTACATTTTGACCTAGAAAGAGTTACAGCTTCCCAATGATTATTGATTATTTCTACCGATGTGGATTTGAAATTATTTTTTTATTTTTTTTATCTATCATTTGGATATTAAAAAATTACATTTATTGATATATTTATGCAACACAATCCTTGTCTTTGAAGTAAAGTTATTAATTTTTATCATATATGTTCACTAATCTTTAAATTGATGGCCACATGTATCAATATATAATGTGTAATTGGATAGTTTCAAATTTGTACGATTTTAATGCTCAATCTATGTTTGACATTAGTAAAAGAACTCATGAATGGTAAAAAAAAAACATTTTTTCTCCAAAATCGTACTAGGAAAATAAAATTGTTATCATATTGATGTTTTTTTAAAAGAAAGTTCATTTATTATTATTCCATGTTACTAGAATTGGTAAAAGGTTTTCATATGTGTATGATATGTTCTATTATTTAATTTAGTATAAGGAGAAAGTTTCACATAGTAGTTTCACTCCAAATAATTGTACTCTTTGTTCTCGTCTAATATTTTTTTCAACTCCGGACCCATCAATACTATTTTTTTGTCAACATGAATTATTAAATTTTGATATATAATTTGGTTAACTTATTTTTGTGTGTAATTCCATAGTATCTTTGGCAAGAAACAGAAATGAGAAGGAAAGAAAAAGAGGAATGTAATAAAATGATGCAGAATCAAAAATCGAATCTAGAGAATGATGAGAAAATGGAAAAGAATCAGCATGACTCCATTGAAAGGAGGATACTTGACAAAGCAAAGAAAAAAATCATCAATGGTAATTAATTAGAAGCTTTACATCTTAACATAAATATATTACTCAATTTATTGCCTTAAACCTACTTAACATAAATATATCATGTTATTTTACAAAATTTACTAAACTTTATGTAGAGATGGAAGTTGCTAAGCCTGGAGCAACTATAAATGACTTTCTTATCAATACTAAGATTGTTGTGTCTTTTGGACTTGCGAGCAGTCTTGAATCACCTAATGAAGTAAGTGTGTTTTTCATCATTGCGCACACTTTGCATTCCATGTGAACTTCAACTTCTATCCTGAGAATCAATATATGTGTAGCCTGCCAAAGAAGATGCTTGGACTTCTCCTAAGATTAGTGTATCTTCTGGACTTAAGAGGGTTCATGAATCACCTAATGAAGTAAGTGTTTTTTTCTCCATTGCATATACTTGGCATTCTATGTCAACTTCAGCCTGTATTATGAGAATTAATATGTGTGTGGCCTGCCAAAGAAGATGTCGGGACTTCTCCTAAGATTGGTGTACCTTCTGAACTTAAGAGCGTTCAAGAATCACCTGAAGAAGTAAGTGTGTTTTTCTCCATTGCATACACCTTTCATTCCATATGAACTTAAGATTCTATCTTGCGAACAATATGTTTGTAGCCTGAAAAAGAAGATGCCGGGATTTCTCCTAAGATTGGTGTATCTTCTGAACTTAAGAGCGATCATGAATCACCTAATGAAGTAAGTGTTTTTTTCTCCATTTCATATACTTAGCATTCTATGTCAACTTCAGCCAGTATTATGAGAATTAATATGTGTGTAGCCTGCCAAAGAAGATGCCGGGACTTCTCCTAAGATTGGTGTATCTTCTGAACTTAAGAGCGTTCATGAATCACCTAATGAAGTAAGTGTTTTTTCTCCATTGCATATACTTAGTATTCTATGTCAACTTCAGCCTGTATTATGAGAATTAATATGTGTGTAGCCTGCCAAAGAAGATGCCGTGACTTCTCCTAAGATTGGTGTATTTTCTGAACTTGCGAGCAGTCTTGAATCACCTAATGAAGTAAGTGTGTTTTTCGCCATTGCGCACACTTTGCATTCCATGTGAACTTCAACTTCTATCCTGAGAATTAATATATGTGTAGCCTTCCAATGAAGATGCTTGGACTTCTCCTAAGATTAGTGTATCTTCTGGACTTAAGTGCGTTCATGAATCTCCTAATAAAGTAAGTGTCTTTTTCTCCATTGCATATACTTAGCATTCTATGTCAACTTCAGCCTGTATTATGAGAATTAATATGTGTGTAGCCTGCCAAAGAAGATGCCGGGACTTCTCCTAAGATTGGTGTATCGTCTGAACTTAAGAGCGTTCTTGAATCACCTGAAGAAGTAAGTGTGTTTTTCACCATTGCATACACTTTTCATTCCATATCAACTTAAGATTCTATCTTGAGAACAATATGTTTGTATCCTGAAAAAGAAGATGCCGGGATTTCTCCTCAACAGAATGATGTCGTGCAAAGCCCATCACGAGCAAAACAACAAATGGTATTAAAATAAAACTTAAGTTTTATCTATCCCATATTATGCTTGTTGTGAGTTCTTAGCATGTTGTTCTTGTAGATTTCCGAAGAAGATGTTGGGACTTCTGATCAACAATTTGACGTTCCACAAGAAAAATGAAAGAAGGTACATTACTTATCCTTTTCATGAGAACTTCCCACCACTAGCTTAACCTTCACCTTAAGGGGAAATGATTTCCAGATAAAACTGCATAATAAAATAGTTGCTACTGCATACACGTTGACTATGGAACGGGAAAAAAAAATACGATAGATAGAAACCTAGGTAATAACAACACATATTACATAAATATGTCCGTTTTACTTTGCCTCAGCTACTACTTATGCCCTCTAAAGTACATACATGCATCCTACGTGGAGTACCAAGCATAGGACACCACATAGGATACCATGTAGGATGGGAAATGCCATATAAGATGCCACATACGACTCATGTGTCTGCCTTTTCAACTCCATACATGTTTAAGTATCTACTTGTGCACACTCAAAATTGGTGGTCTCTCTAATAGTTTTTATTTTTAATTTTTTTTATGCAGATGGAGTGATTTCTTTGGTCGTAGGAGGAGCTTATTCTATTTTCATACATGCGCTTGAGTATCAGTTGGGCTGATGATATGTTACCATAGACAGTTCATTAGACTGCTTCATTTTTGTTTCTTCAGCTTTGAGAACTTTGTTGTACTAGATATTATGCTTATTATTGTTATCTCTTCTTAGTTGTGTGTTACATATATTGCATGCCTTTATGATTATAAACATTGCATAAGCAATTCTTTGCTGTGAAAAGAAAATTACAAATTTATGCTTCTATCCTGACGTAAACGCAGATAATTAACTTTTTCAGGGCAATATATTCTTACAAGTTTGGACCTAAAATTTAAGAAACTTTGGACCTAAAATTCTTACAAGCAGATAATATTCTTACAATTTAAGCAACTTTGGACCTGAAATCTCCATTGTAACTCTATATTCGGGTCTGCAAGTTCTCCTAAACCAAATTCGGTATTCTATAGTTGATGGAATAGATTTCTGATGCTCAGAACTAAAAACGGCTAGAAAACTCGTATTTTCCATCTTTACAACAACAACATACCCAATGGAATCCCACAAGTGGGGTCTCGGGATGGTATAATTTTTGCAGACCTTACCACTACTTCATAGAGGTATTTTTCAACTTTAAAGAACTAAAAATTCAACTTTGGGCCTAAAATCTCCATTTTAACTCCAAATTCAGTTCTGCAAGTTCTCCTACACCAGATTCGGCATTCCAGAGCTGATGGAATTGATAGAACTGAATTCCGACGCTCAAAACTCAAAGCGACTAGAAAAATTAAATTTCCAACTTTAAAGAACTAAAAAAGCAACTTTAGAACTAAAATCTCCATTTTAACTCCAAATTTGGTTCTGAGTGTACTCCTAGACCAGAGTCGGTATTCCAGAGCTGATGGAATTGAAAGAATCGAATTCTGATGCTTAGAACTCAAAACCGCTATAAAACTCATATTTTCCAACTTTACAGCAAAAACAACAATAACATACCCAGTGGAATCCGACAAGTGGGGTCTGGGGAGGGTATAATTTATGCAGACCTTACCACTACCTCATAGAGGTATTTTCCAACTTTAAATAACTAAAAATACATCTTTGGACCTAAAATCTCCATTTTTACTCCAAATTCAGTTCTGCAAGTTTTCCTAGCCCAGATTTGGCATTTCAGAGCTGATGGATTTGACAAAATCGAATTTCGACGCTCAGACTTCAAAACGGCCAGAAAACTCAAATTTTCAACTTTAAAGAACTAAAAAAGCAAAAATAGACCTAAAATCTCAATTTTTACATAAAATTCGGTTCTACGAGTTCTCTTGCACCAAATTCGGCATTCCAGAGCTGATGGAATTGACAGAAGTGAATTCCGACGCTCAGAACACAAAACGACTAGAAAAATAAAATTTTCAACTTTTAAGAACTAAAAATGCAACTTTTGACCTAAAGTCTCCTTTTTTACTCTAAATTCGGTTCTACAAGTTATCCCGGAACAGATTCAGTATTACGGAGTTGATGGAATTAAAAAAATCAAATTATGACACTCAGAACTCAATACGGCTAGAACACCCAAGTTTTACATCTTCCACCAACTAAAAATGCAACTTTGGACCTAAAATCTCCAATTTAACTCCAAATTCAGTTTGGAAAGTTCTTCTTGACCACATTAGTCATTACATGGGATGGTATAATTTTTACAGACCTTACCACTACCTCATAGAGGTATTTTCCAACTTTAAAGAACTAAAAATTCAACTTTGGACCTAAAATCTCCATTTCAACTCCAAATTTAGTTCTGCAAGTTCTTCTACACTAGATTCTGCACTGACGAGCTGATAGAGTTGATAGAACTCAATTTCGATGCTCAGAAATCAAAACGAACTTAAAATAAATTAAAATGCAACTTTGGACCTTCAATTTCCATTTTAACTCCAAATTCAGTTCTGCAAGTTCTCTTAGACCAGATTCGGTATTTCGGAGCTAATAGATTCGATAGAACCGAATTCCGATGCTCAAACAGCTAGAAAACTCAAATTTTCCAACTTTAAAGAACTTAAAATGCAACTTTGGACCTAAAATCTCCATTTTTACTCCAAATTCAATTCTACAAGTTCTCCTAGACCAGATTCGGCTTTCCAGAACTGATAGAATCGACAGAATCAAATTCCGACACTTAGAATATAAAACGGCTTGAAAAATCAAATTTCCAACTTTAAGGAACTAAAAATGCAACTTTTGACCTAAAGTCTCCATTTTTAATTCAAATTTAATTATGCAAGTTCTCCTGGACCAGATTCAGTATTCCAGGGCAGATGGAATTGACAGAATCGAATTTTGACGCTCAAAACTCAAAACGGCTAGAAAACTCATATTTTCCAACTTTAAAGAATTAAAAATGCAACTTTGGACCTAAAATCTAAATTTTTACTCCAAATTCAGTTCTGGAAGTTCTCCTAGACCAAATTCGGCATTCCGGAGCTGATGGAATTGACATAATCGAATTTCGATGCTCAGAACTCAAAACAACAAGAGAACTTAAATTTCCAACTTTAAAGAACTAAAAAAGCAACTTTTGACCTAAAGTCTCCATTTTTACTCCAAATTCAGTTCTACAAGTTCTCCTCAACCAGATTTGGTATTCCAGAGCTAATGGAATTGATAGAAGAGAATTCCGATGCTCAGAACTTAAAATGACTAGAAAAATGAAATTTCCAACTTTAAAGAACTAAAGATGCAACTTTGGGCCTAAAATCTCCATTTCAACTCCAAATTCAGCTCTACAAGTTCTCCTAGACCAGATTCGGTATTTCGAAGCAGATGGATTCGATAAAACGGAATTCCAATGCTCAAACGGCTAGAAAACTCAAGTTTTCCAACTTTAAAGAACTTAAAATGCAACTTTGGACCTAAAATCTCCATTTTTACTCCAAATTTAGTTCTGCAAGTTCTCCTAGATCAGATTCGGCATTCCAGAGTTGATGTAACTAACAAAATCGAATTTCGACGCTCAAAACTCAAAACGGTTAGAAAAATCAAATTTCCAACTTTAAAAAACTAAAAATGCAACTTTTGACATAAAGTCTCCATTTTTACTCAAAATTCGGTTATGCAAGTTCTCCTGGACCAAATTTGGTATTCTAGGGCTAATGGAATTGACAGAATCAAATTCTAATGCTCAGGACTCAAAACGGCTAGAAAGCTCGTATTTTCCAACTTTAAAGAACTAAAAATACAACTTTGGACCTAAAATCGCCATTTTTACTCCAAATTTAGTTTTGCAAGTTCTCCTGGACCAGATTCGGTATTACAAAGCCGATATAATTGACATAATCGAATTCTGATACTCAGGACTCAAAACGGCTAGAAAACTCATATTATCCAAGTTTAAAGAATCAAATATGCATCTTTTGACCTAAAATCACCTTTTTTACTCCAAATTCAGTTCTGCAAGTTCTCCTAGCCTAGATTTGGCATTCCGGAGCTGATGGAATTGACACAATAAAATTTCGACACTCAGAACTCAAAATGGCGAAAAAAATTCAAATTTCCAACTTTAAAGAACTAAAAAAGCAACAATGGACCTAAAATCTCCATTTTTACATCAAATTCGGTTCTGCAAGTTCTCTTGCACCAAATTCGGCATTCCAAAGCTGCTGGAATTTAAAGAAGCGAATTCCGACGCTCAGAACACAAAACGACTAGAAAAATTAAATTTTCAACTTTTAAGAACTAAAAATGCAACTTTTGACCAGAAGTCTCCATTTTTACTCCAAATTCGGTTCTACAAATTCTCCTAGAACAGATTCGGTATTCCAGAGCTGATGAAATTGACAGAATCGAATTTTGATGCTCCAAAGTCAAAACGTCTAGAAAACTCGTATTTTCCAACATTAAAGAACTAAAAATGCAACTTTTGACCTAAAGTCTCCATTTTTACTCCAAATTAGGTTTGGCAAGTACAGTTAGACTAGATTCGGTATTCCAGAGCTAATGGAATTAACAGAATCAAATTCCGACGCTCAAAACTCGAAAGGGCCAGAAAACTTAAATTTCCAACTTTAAAGTACTAAAAAAGCAACTTCAGACCTAAAATCTCCATTTTAACTCCATATTCGGTTCTGCAAGTTCTCCTAGACCAGATTTAGTATTCTAGAGCTGATGGAATAGACAAAATCAAGTTCTGACGCTCAGAACTCAAAACGGCTAGAAAACTCGTATTTTCCAACTTTACAAAAACAACAACAACAACTTACCCAGTGGAATACCACTACCTCATATAGGCATTTTCCAACTTTAAAGAACTAAAAATTCAACTTTGGACCAAAAATCTCCATTTTTACTCCAAATCTAGTTTTGCAAGTTCTCCTACACCAGATTCGGTATTCCAGAGCTGATGGAATTGATAAAACTGAATTCTGACGCTCATAACTATAAACAGCTAGAAAAATCAAATTTCCAACTTTAAAGAATTAAACATGCAACTTTGGACCTAAAGTCTCCATTTTTACTCCAAATTCGATTATGCAAGTTCTCCTGGACCAGATTCGGTATTCTGGGGAAAAAGAAATTGACAGAATCAAATTTTGACGCTCAGAACTCAAAACGGCTAGAAAACTCGTATTTTCCAACATTAAAGAACTAGAAATGAAACCTTGGACCTAAAATCTCTATTTTTACTCCAAATGCAGTTCTTGAAGTTCTCTTAGACCCAATTTGGCATTCCGGAGTTGATGGAATTGACAGAATCGAATTTCGATGCTCAGAACTCAAAACAGCAAGAGAACTTAAATTTCCAACTTTAAAGAACTAAAAAAGCAACTTTTGACCTAAAGTCTCAATTTTTATTCCAAATTCAGTACTACAAGTTCTCTTCGACCAGATTCGGTATTCCTGAGCTGATGGAATTAGCAGAAGGGAATTCCGACACTCAGAACTTAAAATGACTAGGAAAATAAAATTTCCAACTTTAAAGAACTAAAAATGCAACTTTGGACCTAAAATCTCCATTTCAACACCAAATTAAGTTGTGCAAGTTCTCTTATACTAGATTCGGCATTCCGGAGTTGATGGAATTAATAGAATTGAATTCTGATGCTCAGAACTCAAAACAACTAGAAAAATTAAATTTCCAACTTTAAAGAACTAAATATGCAACTTTGGACCTAAAATCTTCATTTTAACTCCAAATTTAGTTCTGCAAGTTCTCCTAGGCCAGATTCGACATTCTGGAGCTGATGGATTTGATAGAACTGAATTCCGATGCTCAAACAGCTAGAAAACTCATGTTTTCCAACTTTAAAGAACTTAAAATACAACTTTGGACCTAAAATCTCTATTTTTACTCCAAATTCAGTTCTGCAAGTTCTCCCAGTCCAAATTCGGTATTCCAGAGCTAATGGAAGTGAAAGAATTGAATTCCAATGCTCAAAACTCAAAACGGCTAGAAAAATTAAATTTCCTACTTTAAAGAACTAAAAATGCATCTTTTGACCTAAAGTCTCCATTTTTACTCCAAATTCGGTTCTGCAAGTTCTCCTGGACCAGATTTGGTATTCCAGGACTAACGGAATGGAAAAAATTGAATTCTGATGCTTAGAACTCAAAACGGCTAGAAAACTCTTATTTTCCAACTTTGAAGAACTAAAGATGCAACTTTGAAGCTAAAATCTCAATTTTTACTCCAAATTCAGTTCTGGGAGTTCTCCTAGACCAAATTCGGCATTCCGAGGCTAATGGAAGTTACAGAACCAAACTTCGATGCTCAGAACTCAAAATGGCCAGAAAACTTAAATTTCCAACTTTAAAGAACTAAAACGCAACTTTTGACCAAAAGTCTCCATTTTTACTCCAAAGTTAGTTCTACAAGTTCTCCTCGACCAGATTCGGTATTCCAGAGCTGATGGAATTGACAGAAGGAAATTCCGACGCTCAGAAATCAAAATGACACATAAAATAAAATTTCAAACTTTAAAGAACTAAAAATGCAACTTTAAACCTAAAATCTCCATTTTTACTCCAAATTCAATTCTGCAAGTTCTCCTAGACCAGATTCGGCATTCAAGAGCTGATAGAATTGATAGAATCAAATTTCGATGCCCAGAACTCAAAACGGCTAGAAAAACCAAATTTCCAACCTTAAAGAACTAAAAATGCATCTTTGGACCTAAAGTCTCCTTTTTTACTCCAAATTCGGTTCTGCAAGTTCTCCTGGACTAGATTCGGTATTCCAAAGCTGATGGAATTGACATAATCGATTTCTTGATGCTCAGAACTCAAAAGAGCTAGAAAACTCCTATTTTCCAACTTTAAAGAACTAAAATACAACTTTCGACCTAAAATCTCCATTTTTACCCCAAATTCAGCTCTACAAGTTCTACTACCAAAGATTCGGCATTCCGGAGCTGATGGAATTGACATAATCTAATTTCAATGCTCAGAACTCAAAACGGCCATAAAACTCAAATTTCCAACTTTAAAGAACTAAAAAATCAACTTTGGACCTAAAATCTCAGTTTTACTAAAAATTCAGTTCTGCAAGTTATCTTGCACCAGATTCAGCATTCCAGAGATGATGGAATTGACAGAAGTGAATTCCGACACTCAAAACACAAAATGACTAGAAAAATCAATTTTCAAACTTTTAAGAACTAAAAATGCAACTTTTGACCTAAAGTCTCCATTTTTACTTCAAATTCGGTTCTACAACTTCTCCTGGAACAGATTCAATATTCTAGAGCTGATGGAATTAACAAAATTGAATTCTGACACTCAGAAGTCAATATGGCTAGAAAACTCAAGTTTTACATCTTCAAACGACTAAAAATGCAACTTTAGACCTAAAATCTCAAATTTAACTCCAAATTCAGTTTGGCAAGTTCTCCTAGGCTAGATTCGGCATTTAGAAGCTGATAGAATTTAACAAACTGAATTCCGACGCTCAAAACTCAAAACAGCCAGAAAACTCAAATTTCCAACTTCAATGAACTAAAAAAGTAACTTTGAACCTAAAATCTCCATTTTAACTCCAAATTCGGTTCTGCAAGTTATCTTATACTAGATTCAGTATTCCAGAGCTTATGAATTTGCTACAATCGAATTCTGATGCTCAGAAGTCAAAACGTCTCGAAAACTCATATTTTCCAACTTTAAAGAACTAAAAATGCAACTTTGGACCTAAAATCTCCATTTAACTCCAAATTAGGTTTGAAAAGTTCTACTAGACCACATTCGGCATTCCGGAGCTGATGCATTCAACAGAACTGAATTCCCGTGCCCAAAACTCAAAACGGCTAGAAAACTAAGGTTTTCCAACTTTAGAGAACTAAAATGCAACTTTGGACCTAAAAACTCCATATTTACTACAAATTCAGTTCTGCAAGTTCTCCTACACCAGATTCGGCATTCCAGAGCTGATGGAATTGACTGAATCAAATTCTGACGCTCAGAACTCAAAACGGCCAGAAAACTCTAATTTCAAACTTTAAAGAACTAAAAAAGCAACCTTGGACCTAAAATCTCCATTTATACTCCAAATTCAGTTCTGCAAGTTCTCCTAGACCAAATTAGGTATTCCAGCGCTGATGGAATTGACAGAATCAAATTCTGATACTCAGAATTCAATATGGCAACAAAACTCGTATTTTCCAACTTTAAAGAACTAAAAATGCAACTTTGGACCTAGTGAAGCATGAAGGCTATATTATGCCAACATAGGAATGGAAGCGATTACCAAAAAGACTGGGTCATAAAGAATGGTTATTCATTTATTGATATGATATGATTATGAAAATCCTTCTGAAAAGACTAGATCGTAAAGAAGTTCTCCATCTACCGAAAAGACTGGGTCCTAAGGTGTGATGTAGATTACCCTGGCAAGTAATCTTCTCCTAACAATGGGAGATCTTTATCGGACTAATTCATGTTATAGCTCACATGAGTTTTATTTGTCAGTTATAGTCCATCCCTACTATATATGAGTATTATTGCATTTTCATGCATCATGAATTTCATGGCATATTGTATACAACTCTTCTCTGATATATGATCATTCCTATATTATGTGCACTTGTCATCTAACATTCAAATGCAGGTTTGGTAAGTTATATGCATTGCATCATGCATACTTAGGACATTCAAACGTACTAACACATATTTTTGCCTACATGATCTCACCATATAGGGACCGAAGAGTACATTTATCCACCGCGCAACTTTTAGCTTGGATCTCAAGTTTTTGCTTGTTGTAGTGAGTCCTAACTTCCAAGGACAAGCCACCATTCCTCTACCTATGGTGTTTTACTTGTTTTTATTTTCTTTGAGGATGAGCCCGAGGTATGTCTTGGACCCCGACCTATCTTATGTTTAGAAGCTTTGTTAGACATCTTGTGAACTCCTTTACATTTATATGCTAAGTGCTATGATTGGAGATTATGTTATGGCTTGGTTACCTATTGAATATCGTTATGTGTTTTGTCTATATGTCTTATGACTTGATTGCATGATATGATGCGAAAGATCCTAAGTCCCGAATTGCCCTAACAGCGTAAGTCATACTTACCCGCCCCTTAGTCTTTATGTACTACGTGTTATGTGAATCCATGTTAATCCCTTTCCCTTTGATATCTGCATAGCATGAGTCCTACTTTCTCGTCCCTTAGAATTATCTGTTTACCATTTGAATATGCTTCCGAACAGATGATGTGAATTTGGTCACTTTGAGGCTTGTTTGGAGACTCTCGGGTTGCCATTCACCATTGCACTCCTAGAACCTAGATCCGGGTTGTGACACCCAAAAATGGACTTGCAGGTCATAGGCCACCTAATTCTTTGTGTGCTAAGAGTTATGGTTATTCAAAGTTGACCTTTGCATAATCTTATGTGAAAAACTTAATCGATAGAAAAGTTTTGAACTTGACCAAGTATTAGAGGTCTCTTATGAACCTAATCCACTTCTAATACACTTCAAACATATAGGGATGAACCTTAAAATATAGGGAAATTAAGGCATTACTAGGTTCAAGCTTATATACTTACAAAGAAAAATTTTGGATCCTATGAATAGAGTTATGGGGTGTTAGAAATAAGTATTAAAATATAATAAAAATAGTTAATTAACTTTTTAAGATGTTAATTAGGGGATATGAGCTCTACATTAAAGGAATAAGTCTTTAGTTCATCAATTTTGAAATAATTTTGTTGGAAAAAAAGTAGATAATATATGACCCTACCTACAGAGAGAACTTGTGTGCTCATGTATTAGAGTGCTACAAATTAGCTGTTGAGGTGTTAGAGGTTCATTTCAAATATATATATTTTTTTAAAATCTTATGCTATAAATATACCTTAATCGTATTTTACAAGAGTAGAAAAAGGTATGATATAAATACATACATACATGTATACACACACACAAAAAAAAAACACACATACACACCCCTTAATTTAGAGAATTTTTGTGGATTATCTACTTTAGAAATCATAATAAGACAAGTATGAGAAAAAGATCTCGGAAAAGGAGAGAGTCGACCATTAAAACCAGAGTAAATTTCACATATGGCAAATATATTAAGGTTAATAATGTTTCATAAGGTATAGTTATTAATTACGCTTCATAACTATAGTAAAGTTTGCTATTTTTGTTTGTATATTTGGCATTTTATTAAAAGAAAATTATACAAATTATTTTTTAATAGAAAGTCTTCAAATGTGGTCGCTAAGCTATTAAAATGGTAATAAATCCCTTGATTTATAGGATTTATATATTAATCAAAATACAATTATTTATGATGGTGGTTGTGGAGTTTAGATCTGTTCCGTAATGTCCAAACGTATATATGAGTTATGTGTGATTTATATTTGTATAAATTTATTTGTGAAGTTATATATTTATATGGTGGCTGTATATATGTATAGTTTAATTATACATACATGTAATTAATACTTATATATATATATATATATATATATATATATATATATATATATATATATCACAAGAGAGAGAGAGAGAGAGACGAAAAGACATGTAACACCCCATAACCTTCCCACCTAGTCTGAGTAGATGCACAGAGAAAACTGATGAAATAACTAAGAAAAGTTGCTGGAAGGAAACCACGAGGCCCATCTACGACCTGTGAAGAGACCTCGTAAATCCCCAGATGACTTGGTGAAATTTTCTAAGTCTGAGGCACATGTACGAGACAACATACAACCCATAAAATATTCCACGGCCTATAGATTGGTTTTGTGAGTAGGTGATCCAACAATCAACTTTTCAGTATCTTGAGTTACAGTTATCAAACGACCCATAAAAGCTTTTACAGCCCGTAGAAGTGGTTTTATAAATTTCATTCCAAATTCCGGAAACTCAAACTTTTGGGCACCTGACCTATGAGAGGTCATCTACGGCCCGTAAAAAGATCTACGGCTCGTAGACGAGGTGTCGTAGTTCCTATAGGCAGTTTTTAAGAAGGGTATTTTTGTCTATCCTTATCCCTTTTTAATCCTATCCTTGGACATTTTAGATTTAATTAAAGTCCTAAAACTAAACCTTAAGTATATTTTCACCATTCTTCACGCTTAGGAATTCTTAAGAGCACCAGAGGAGGGAGAGAAGTGAGGGTTTCAAGTTCAAACACGACAATCGATTGTGGTTTGATTGTTTCTTCTATTTCCAGGTGTGTAAGGCTTTATAGTTTTGAAGCATGTTCGTTCACGTGCCCTTCTACTTACTTGATTCGAAATTGAGAACAAGAGTTGAGTTTTTAAAATCCTATCATCCAAATATCGAATTTTTGCATCTATCACGAGTTCTTGTGATAATACATGAGATAATTGTTGAAAGCGCGACCACTGATATCAGATTGATATATACACACACACATATATATATATATATATATGGCTTAACTCATAAACAGACACTATAACTTGTCCTCATTTTTCACTTAGACACCTAAACTAAGACAAGTTTCTAATAAACACCTCAACTGCTAAGATTTGATCCCATTAAACACTTTTATCCTACTTGGCACTCTCCGCAGTCCTTTTTCATGTTAATTGTATAATTTTTTTATTTTTCAGCAAAAAATAAACAGTTACAGTCCAAAATTTTATTTCTTCATAAAAGTAGGTTCTCAAAATTCACAGTTATCCAAATTTTCATTCATAAAAGTAGGTTCTCAAAATTCTCCGTTAACCATGTGTGAAAAAAATTATTGCAATCTTAAATAAATTTTTTTTGCACATGGTTAACTGAAAATTTTGAGAACCTACTTTTATGGAAAAAATTCTTTTTTTGGACCGCAACTATTTATTTTTGGCTGAAAAATTTATAAAACAGTACAATTAACATGAAAAAGGACTATAGAGAGTGCCAAGTAAGATAAAAGTGTTTAATGGGATCAAATTTTAGTAGTTGAGGTGTCTGTTAGGAATTTGTCTTACTTTAGGTGTCTAAGTGAAAAATGAGGACAAGTTTAGGTGTCTGTTTATGAGTTAAGCCTTTATATATATATCTATATATGTGTTTATGCATGTATATATATATATATATATATATATATACATATATGTATATATATATATATGTATATATATATATATATGTATATATACGTACATATATATATATATACATATATATGTGTATATATATATATTATACGTGATATCATAAATCCTAGATTGAATGGTTTTACAGTATTTGTACATGGACTAAGTTGAGGTTTGAGTTTGATTGCCTGACTTGAGTAACTTTAGCATAATTGCACATGACAAGCATGTTGCAATGTAATTGCAAGTACCTTTATGAATTTTTCTTGCATTCCATGATGAGTCTAATTGATGAGTTTGAATGATGATTGAGTTTGATTAATTGAGTTGATGAGGCACTAAGATGAGTTGAGTTTAGACAACCCCATGAGGTTGATATTTGAGTATAGTTGAGATTTGAGTTGATTGATGAGTTGAGCATATTTTAGTCTTGGGAGGAGTATTGAGCACCAAGCTAGGAGAGAGTAGATAACTACTCTAACCCACAGAACTATGTTGCTAACGTGGGATAGTCGTACAACACATTCTTGTAACTCTTGCCCCAAAAGATGGACATTTATTATGGATCCATGAGAGAGTTGATTGTGTTTTACCTTGGCAAGTTTAGGACGATTGTGGTAATGACGTCTCCTTCGTTGTGCATCACCAAACTAAAGGTAATAGGATTGGATGTCGGTTAAGAGAAATTCCCAAGCAAACAATGATTGAGCATAATATTTCTAAACTATGTTTTTCCTACTGTGTCTATTTTAAAGAGCATGATTTACTTTAAAATTTCATATATATTGAGTTGAGTTATGAGTTGTTGAGTTGAGGTGAGTAATTTAAGCTTTACTTTCTTGATCTATTTTACATACCGATATATTCCAAGTACTAACGTCAATTTGGATCTGCATCATTTTATGATGCAGTTATAGGTGATAGAGGAATTCAGCTCGTGCATCGTTGAGGTCTAGATCAGTGCTTTCTCAGAGTTGATAAGCCCTCCTTGCTTTTCTTAGGAGTCCATTTATTTTCTTATTTTCATTGAGTATTTTATTTATTTGATTGGGGTATCTATGGCCTGTCACTGTACCATCTAGACTGTTAAGTAGAGGCTTCATAGGCATTGAGTTGAGGATTTGTTGAATATTATTTATTTCCAACTTATTCACTAGAAACTATGTTTTAGTAGAGTTATATCTATTCAAATAACGTCTTTTTATTTCAGTATTACCTCTATTGTTGAGTTGATGTGACGATGAGGCTAGGTGGTTCTCTTGGGAAATGAACAATGATTCTTCAAGTGACAGCCACGCCAAGGGTACCCTCTCGGGACATGATAAACATGGTATCAAAGCACAACTTTCAAGAGTCCTAGGGAGTCTATGAAGCCATGTCTAGTAGAGTTTTGTTTATAGGTATGTTTTGCACCACACTTTATAAGCAAGAGGCTATAGGACATTAGGAGTGGTTACACTTTCTTGTATTTTGAGTTCATGCGATAGAGTTAAATCTCTATATAAATCCTTTCAAACTCGTGGTTACACCTTTGCAGATCATGCCTCCAAAGCATATCGCCACCCAAAGAAGTGCCCCAATTGACAATACTAAGAACCCGACCTTGCGATGCCTACCTAGATGGAAATGAAGGGTCGAGGTTGATTGGCTAGAGCCACTGGTTTTCCACACACACCTGCTGCTCCACCTGTTTCTACTATAGAGGCTTACTTCAAAGGAGCTATCACTATGCTCACCCAACTAGTAGCTGCATAGAGTGGGAACCGTAGTTCATGGACTCCTAGTGCTAATTCTCAAGAGCCAATGACTGCCACCAGTATTTGAGATTTTCTAAGGATGAACCCGCCGGTCTTCACAAGGTCAAAGGTTGAGGGAGACCCCCAAAACTTCATTGATTAGATGTGGAAAGTGTTGAAAGATATAAATGCAACTAAGACTAAAGGAGTTGAGCTTGCTGCCTATTAGCATAAAGATGTAGCTAATGTTTGGTACAATCAATGGAAGGAGAGTCAAGGTGAGGATGCTAAGCCTGCTGTTTGGGATGAATGCGAGAGTGTTTTCCTCGATCACTTCTTTCCTCAAGAATTAAGGGAGGCCAAGATTGAGGAGTTTGTGAATCTAAGAAGGGAGGGATAACTATTGAAGAGTGTAGCCTGAAATTCATCCAGTTATCTAGGTATGCCCTAGAGATGCTCCAGGATATGAGAGCGAGGATGAGGATATTTGCATCTGGGTTGGGTAGACATGTGAAGAATTAGTAGCATTGAAGGATATGAGAGCGAGGATGAGAGCAAGGATGAGGATATGAGAGCGAGGATGAGGATGAGTGCAAAGTAGCATTGTTGATTCCAAGTATAGACATCTCAAGAATTATGGTCTATGCCTAGCAAACTGGGGAGGATAAGAAGAGATATAGATAGGAGCATCTGAGTAAGAAGGCCAAGTCAATCGGGCCTGAGCTCAATCAGACTAAGCAAAGTAAGGGGGATAAGTCTTACTTCCAGAAGAGGTCCACTAGTTATGCACTATCTTCAGCCTGTGCACCAGCACCGAATGTCAAGTATGACCAGAGGTCCTAAGTTTAGAAAAACTTTAAAGCACAGGGTTCACAATCCTAGGCTAGTGTGACCCTTAGCTTGAAAAGGAAGCTACATTGTAAGAAATGTGGCAGGATGTACTTGGGAGAGTATAGAGATGGAGGGAACGATGCTATAAATGTGTCCAACCAAGCCATTTTCAGAAGGAGTGTCTGATGCGAGACAATAAGGCCAAGTTTTCTACAACAACACCATCAGTGAAAGGTAACTAGAGAGGTGTTGCACCAAGGACAGGTTGCGGGACACACCATCTATATGCAATAGGGAACCGATAGGAAGAAGAGGTTGCACCGGATGTTGTTATGGGTATGCTTCGAGTCTTTACCTTTCATTATTATGCGTTACTTGATCCGGGTGCGACTTGTTCCTTTGTGACACCATATGTGGCTAGTAGATTTGAGATCCTTCCTGAATGCTTGCTTGAGACATTTTCTATTTCCACTCTTGTTGGTGAGTCCATTCGAGCCAAGAGGATCTATAGGGATTGTGTGGTGTCCATCTATCATAGGGATACTCTTGCTAATTTGATTGAGTTAGAGATGGTCGATTTTGATGTGATCCTTGGCATGGACTGGCTTCACGCCTATCAAATTCCAATATCTAGAAAAGCCTAATCTAACTCCTAGAATGTAGGAACAAATAACAATAACTAAAAAAAACTAACACCGGAATAAATTAAACAATCCTAATCCTAATCAAACTATATGCAATACAACAATGTTATAGTACTAGTACAACTCTGTTATGTTAATGTGTTGTTAGGTAACAATCCATTTCTCTCAAAAAACTAATATTTCTTGCTAAATAACAATGAGAATGCTTGATCAAGCCAATATTCAGTAACGCAATGAAAGAAAACTAGGAAAAGTAAAGGATCAATCATCTCTGAAGCAAATTGTATTGAGCTAACAAAATAAGTTACAGATTAGATTCATCTACTCCTCAATCACAAAGTTTACTTTATAAGAGAATTCCTTAAGACAAGAGAAGATAACAACATATAATCACTATACAACAACATACCTATATAGTCCCACAAGGGGGTTAGGGGAGGGTGGGATATATCAAGACTTTACCCGACCTTTTTGCGGTGGAGAGGTTGTTTTTGAAAGGCCCTCAACTCAAGAAAGACGTTCTTCAATGTCACATCGGATGCCTTGTCTCGAGTTCATTCGCTACATACATCGGCTTTGACTGTTACTGAACTCACTTTAATTAACCAGTTGGGCGACTTGAACAAGACTGGTGCAACTCTACAGGATCTCCAATCCTAGTTGCAACATAATCCGGAGTCCTTGCCTCATGTTTCCTTTCAAGGGGACTTTTACTGTTTTGCAATTTGATATTGGTCCCTGTTGATGCAAAACTTTGCACATTATTGTTGGAAAGATCTCACTCTTCTAAAGTTGGTGGTCATTCTAACATATCACGCACATTACATCTAATTTTCATTGGGTTGGTATGCATGCAGATGTGAAGAAATTTGTTTTGGAATGCCACATTGGTCAATAAATGAAGGATTCAAATTTGAAACCTTGTGGATTATTCTGCCCCTTGCCAATTCCAGATGCAATTTTTTATGTTATTTCTATGGATTTTATCACAGGTCTTCCATGCCCTCCCATGGGGCAATGTTATTTGGGTAATTGTGGACCAATTGTCAAAATACAATCACTTTGTTGCCTTGCCTACCAATTTTACTAGCCAAAACATTGTCGAGGTCTTTGTTAAGGAGTTTATTGGACTTCATGGTTCTCCTGTTACTATTATGTCTGATCGTGAAACATTGTATCTCTCAGAATTTTGGAACGAACTTCATAAACTCCAAGGTACACAAGTTTCCATGAGTTGGGCCAATCATCCCCAATCCGATAGTCAGACTGAGGTGCTCAACAAATGTTTAGAGATGTATCTCCGCTTGGTGATTGGGTATATGTCCGATTATGACCCTACTGTCATTTATCCTTGCACTTGTAGTGTCACTCAAAGCTTAGTAGATGATATTTTGGCCCATCGGCCAAACTCCATCTTGTATTTCACGTCTCCATTCTTCGTAAATGTTTGGGCTCTCCTTTTCATCAGATTACTCCAATTGAGCTTTTGGATCAGTCATCTTCTTTGGTTCTTCTCCCTGAAGATGTCATCCTGACCAGGACTATTTTGAGGGGTGGTCACCATGTTCATCAATGCCTTATATTGTGGATGGGTCTTCCATCAACAGATACTTCTTGGGAGCATTCTCATACATTGCTGCAATGATTTCCAGATCAGAACCTTGGGGACAAGGTTCGTCTCAATGGGGGCGGCATTGTAACAAACCTAGAGCACAAGTCCGAGGCGCCTAGGTGCAGTACCAGGGTAAGCGATAGCCCAAGCAACTGGAACATTATGTTGTCCAAATCCCAATGCGAAGCTATTAGAAGAAAGGACAAAAAGCACCCTTGCACCAGAAGGCATAAATAGACCAATAACCAACTAGACTAGGCTATGGACGAACATGCTTTTTATTTTCCTTAGTCATTTTTTTTAATTGCACTACATCTTATTTCATTTGTGATGTATTATAAGATCATCTATACATTTTGACCAGTTGTCTTTCTGTTGGAATAGGACTTTGAAGAGGATTTGCGCCAGAATATGAATGTGGATGATCCGAGGGTACGCCACAGTACAATGTTGGCAATCCAAATAATGTTCAACTATATTGGCATATATTTTCTTGAACTTCAAGATAATTGAGAGCAGAAGTTCTTTTTCTATCGAAGACCTGACTAAGGGCTTCCAAAATATGTCTTCTCAATATCAATATGAGCATGCTTTTGAAAATATTGGACGACCAAACAACACTGAACTTACTGACGTGCATGGTGATAATTCAAATAACATATTCCTGTTGATATTTTAGTTCCACTGCCAAATTGATTCATACCAAAATAATAAACTGACTAGCTCTTTAATTTTGTATTATTATTGTAATATTATCCAAAAATATTATTGTAAAATTTTAGTGGGCGCAAGAAAGTATCAGCACTTGTCAAGTTTCTTTTCAAGTCGGTATAAAGATAATGTGACATATAGAGAATCCCTAATATAAAAGAATCAATAAAAGCTCAAGATTCCTAACATGAAAAAATCTGTAATATGAATGTTGAGTATTCTAATTAGTTATGGTTCTATGGCAGAGAATGTTCAGTTGATGCAAAGAGAATAACTAAGTTCAATTTAGTAACTACAAGTGAAATTTTAATATCCAAAATAGAAAGCATTATCTTTTGTTAAAAAAAGAATCAAAATCTTTTCTTGATATTTTATAACTTTAATTTATTATTGTAAAGGAGAAAAAACAACATAAACTCATTGAGTCCTGGTCGACACGACTTTATTCTCGATGGTGATATCCACCTCGAAGAAACTACTACTCCTAGCGCAACTACAGAGAATGAGACCGAGAATAGGAGGGAGGATGTTTCTTTTGGACCATCAACTGAAGAATATAGAAGTGCTCATGAATCGTCTATCAACGTAAGTTAATCTTCTATCTTCCTCCTAGAATTTGAAATGTGGTTGTCCCGAAACATAGATAGACCTAGAATTTTGCTTACAATCCTCTTGGGTCCACACGTATCTTTGCTCAAACAACATCTTTGGTTAAATTGTTTTGGAAAGTTGAAGAGAATGAATAGAAAAAGGAGAGTGTTCTAGTAGTAGTATATCTCTATGTTTTCTGTTACCATAAGTTGATCAGAGTAATTGGGATTGATGTTTTGAATATTCTTTTACATATCTTATGTTATGGACCATTAATTTGTCTTGTAAAGGTGTCTACTTAAGAAATGATGATACATTTGAGGAGCTATAAATGAATCAAATATGTGAATTTCAAGGATGAACTTTTACTGAAATGAAAATTGTGTAAAACTTCAGCATTTTGGGAGTGCTTCTAGTAATGGAGAATTTGTGGAATGTGTGGAGGAGTCAAGGTTCATTACAATTTCCTTGAGAATGGAAATCAAAGAGAAGAAAATAGATAAAGTAAGGAACAAGTCTGAGTAGATTTTTAATGGTAATGTATCTATTTTCTGCATTATAGTTATAGTTAACTGGTGCTCTCAAGGAAATCTTTCGTAATAGCTTCTCAAAAAGTACACAAAATGTTTGACAAAGAAATTTCATTTGACCAACCTTAAAATTGAAAATCTTTTCTATGAGAGGAAGAAGAGACAGTAGAAACAAAACATGAAAAGGTGAAGATGGGTAAATATTAGCGAGGAACAATTTGGTAAACATAATTTTTTTGTAAGAATATTTTGTCTTGAAAAAGTTAATTATCTGTTTTTGCATCTTTAAAGAAGCGTAAATTTATAATTTTCTATTTCACAGTGAAGAACTGCTTATGCAATATTTATGTAATGACCCGTACATTGTACGAAGTTAATGGAGCATGGAAATTTGGTTCTGAAAATGTTTTGGACCAAGGTGACACTTCATGGGAGCCCTAATGGGCCGTGTGAGATCACATGGCCCGTGTGGAGCCTCCATGAAGTGGCTCTTGGCCATTGGAGGATGTTTACCCCTTAAACGTGGTGTTTTAAGCTAAGGCACACCATACATGGACCCTCACGGTCCATGTGACACTTCACGGACTAGGTGGTGTGCCGTGTGGTGGCCTTGGCTTGAAATCCCACAATTTTTGGACAAAGTATGGTCAAACGGCCAAGTTTACAGCTCGTGTGGGGTGTCGCGGCCCGTCTGACCACCCGTAAGGCTTCCGGAGTGAAATTTTTCTAAGTATGGAATAAGTGTCTCGTAACTTGATCATTAAATTTTTCTAAGGAGAAGGGTACGGGCATTGTCACGGCCCGTGTGACACTACACGACCCGTGTGACCTCTCGTGAAGGTGACTTCGTTGAAATATTCTAAATATGGGATCTTCAAGCTCAAGCTAAGTTCACTTTCAAGCCTTTAATTAAGTTCATTTATGTTGTTTATGGCCATCATGGGTCTCCTACATCAAGTCAAGTTCAAAGGAATTCCATTAGCTAAGTTTTTTATAAGTATCGATAGAAGGGTCAACTTTAAATGATTATATCTCTTAGCGTAAAGAGAACTAGGTGTCCCACGACCTATAAAATTGAAGCCCTTTGAATCAGTTTTCCAATGCATCTAGTTTCACCTCATTTCGAGTTCGGAGCAAGAAGTTATGCCCCTTTTTGTAAAATCTGTTTGGGCTAGATGGGAAGCCTTCACGGACCGTGAAGAGCTTCACGGCCCATGAAACCAACCATGCCAAGTTCTATTTAAAATTTAAAGGGGCGTTTTATTGAGGTTTTTTTTTGATATTCTGAACCATCCCCAAGGCTTTTGAGACCTTTTAAAATCCCTTTATATTCCTAAGCTTCTCCTACACTAATTCTAAACCCTCATTCAAGATTAACCCTTACTCTCTAGAATTAAATTCTCAAATTTTTCTCCAAGTTTCATCTTCAAGATTCAAGCTAGGATTCAATTGAAGTTTTAATTTCAAGCTAAATTCTTCTCAAATTTCTCTTCCAAATCAAGGTATGTGGGATTTATTCTTTGTCTCTTTAAACCAAGAAGACCCAAACTCTTTTCAATTGGTTTTCATGGAATTTTGCTTACTTTAAATATGGGTTTTGAAATTTATGGTTTTATAATTCAATCAAAGTATGAGTTGTGCTTTATTGATTATTTTAAGTTTATTTAAGTCCTAATATGATGGTTTGAATTGAGGTTATGAAATTATGAATGTGCATGTCCCCTTTAAAGTTTGATTTGTGCATGGGTAATTTATACTATGACTTAAATGTGAATTTTACTTATGTTTCTAGTTGAATTAAATAATGTATTATTGATTAAAGCTGGAATCTTCATTACCCATGTTATTCTCATCTCGCTCATAGCATATGCATTCATGAGCATTAGATTTATGAAATTATCGACGAGTTAAGTTCACATATGTTTTATGAAGTGTTTTCGTTGAGTTAAGCTCACATATTGGTTATGAAAAGAATGAGATCACATAGATGTATATTGTTAATGGCTCTTTGAGCATTTTGGGTGCTTGAACCATATCGGCATGAGCATGAGCTATTGCGATGCATAAGTATCATGATTATGAATTATTGTTTGGCTTTTGAGCCTAAATGTGCATTGAACGGATTTGAAATGACTATTGTATCTCTTGAAAGCACGTATATGTATAAATATTTCCATGAGATGTTTTGACTTAGCACCGATGGATTGGGAGCGTCAAGGCTATCCCAAAGGGTCCTCTCTCATTCCTCGAATTATGTGCGAATAAAGGAATGGAAGCCATTACTGAAAAACCTGGGTCATAAGGAATGGTTTCATTTATTGATATGATATGATATGAAATGATGATGAAAATCCTTCTGAAAAGGCATGGTCGTAAGGAAGGTGACCATCCACCGAAAAGGTGAGGTCGTAAGGTGTGATGTAGATCACCTTTGGCAAGTAATCTTCTCCTACCGATGAGAGGTCTTTATCAGACTAATTCATGTAATAGCTTACATGAGTTTGATTTGTCGGATATAGTCCATCCCCACTGCATATGAACATTATGGCATTTCATGCATCATAGACTTCATGGCATATTGCATACTACTCTTCTTTGGATATATGACTCTTTCTATGTTATGTGCCTTTGTCATATAACATTGAACGCAGGTTTGGTAATTCATACACCTTACATGCTCGTATACTTAGTACATTCAAATGTATTAACGAATACATTTTCCTATATGATCTCACCATGTAGGGACCGAGGAGTACATCTATCCACTGCACAACACTTAGCTCGAATCTCAAGTTTTCTAGTTGTGGTGAGTCCTATCTTCCAAGGATAAGCCAGCTATCCTCTACCTATGGTTCTTTTATTAGGTTATTTATAATTGAGAGGGAGCCTGGGGTATGTCTTGGCCCCCGTCTTATCTTATGACTAGAGGCATTGTTGGACATCTTGCAAACTTCTTTACGTTTATATGCTAAGTGCTATTTTGGAGGTTATGCTATGACTTGGTTACCCATTGAATATTGTTATGTGTTTTGGTTATGAGTCTTATGGCTTGATGGTATGATATGATGCGAAAGATCCTATGTCCCGAATTTCCCCCATAGCGTGAGTCGTACTTAGTCGTCCCTTAGGCTTTATGTGCGTGCTATGTGAGTCCATGTTAATCCCCTTTCCTTATGATATCCTCATAGCGTGAGTCCTACTTTTCCATCCCTTAGAATTATGTGTTTATCATTTGAGTATGCTTCAGAACTAATAATGTGAACTGGGATACTTTGAGGCTTGTTTGGGGACTCTCGAGTCCCCATTCACCAAGTCACTCCTAGACCCTAGGTTTGGGTCATGACAGAGATGGTATCAAAGTACTAGGTTTATAAATGGTCCTCGGAGCCTAACATGCCACATCAAGTAGAGTCTTATTCATGGATATGAAGTGCGCCACATCTATGGGAAGGAGGCTACAAGACATTTTAGGAATTGTTTCACTTTTTCATGATCCATATCGTGCCACGGAACATGTCTTGAGTTTTCCAATCTCCATTCCTCCCTATCGTATGGCACCCACTAAGTTGAAAGAGTTGAAGGATCAGTTGATAAAACTATTGGAGAAGGGCTTCATTAGGCCAAGTATATCACCATGGGATACTCTGGTGTTATTTGTAAGAAAGCAAGATAGATCTCTTCGAATGTGTATCGACAATAGGCAATTGAATAAAATGACCATTAAAAATAAGTATCCGTTGCCCAGGATTGATGACGTGTTCAACTGACTTCAAAGGGCTACCCACTTCTCAAAGATTAACTTTCGTTCCGGGTATCATTATTTGAAGGTTAGAGAGTGTGATATTCCCAAGAAGGCTTTTCGAACAAGGTATGGGCACTTTGAGTTTGTGGTGATGTCGTTTGGCTTAACTTATGCTCTAGGCATGTTCATAGATCTTACGAATTGGGTGTTCAAGCCATTCATTGATAGTTTTGGTGTTGTCTTCATTGATGATATTCTCATATATTCTCGAAGTGAGCAGGAACACATGGATGATTTGAGGTTTGTTCTACAAACATTGAGGGAGAAGAAGTTATATGCCAGGTTTAGCAAATGCGAGTTTTGGTTGGGTGAAGTAGCCTTTGTTGGTCATGTGGTGTCCAGTGATAGTATTAAGGTCGATCTGAAGAAGATTGAGGCCGTGAATAATTGACCTAGTCCGTTGACTCCTTCGAATATTCAAAGTTTTCTAGGCTTTGTCGGACATTATAGGAGGTTCGTTGAAGGGTTATCATCTATTATGTCTCCATTGACTAAATTGACCTAAGAGAAGGTTAAGTTTGTGTGGTCACATGAATGCGAAAAGAGTTTTCAAACCTTGAAGGATTGACTTACATCGGCACCTGTCTTGACTTTACCTAATGGCTTAGAGGGATTAGTGGTGTATTGTGATGTCTCACGGATCAGGTTGGGTTGTGTACTTATGCAACATAGTAAGGTAATAGCATATGTATCAAGGCAAGTAAAGGTTCATGAGCGTAACTACCCGATGCATGAGCTTGAGATTGCGGCAATGGTTTTTGCCTTGAAGATTTTGAGGAACTACTTGTATGGGGTACATGTGGATATTTTCACCGATTACAAGAGTTTGCAATACGTGTTCACTCAAAGGGACCTCAACTTGAGGTAAAGAAAATGGCCGAAACTCCTAAAGGACTACGACATGAGTGTTCAATATCACCCCGGTAAGGCCAATGTTGTATCCGATGCTCTTAGTAGGCTATCTATGGGAGTGTGGCTCATGTTTGGGAGGAGAAGAAGGAGTTGGCAAAGGATGTTCACCAGTTAGCTAGGTTAGATATTAGGTGGCCAACTCTAATAATGTATTCATGTTCAATATAGGTCCAAACCTTCAGTGGATATTGATGTGAAAGCTAAGCAAGATTAAGATCCATCACTAGTTGAATTGATGAAATTGGTCGCCGAAAACAAGATTGAGGTGTTCTCCCAAGGGGGAGATGGTGTACTTCTGTAGCAAGACTGATTATGTGTTCTGAATGTGGATCCTCTCAAAAAGGTAATCATAAGTGAAGCTCACAACTCTCATTACTCTATTCATCCGGGATCTGCTAAGATATATCGGGATTTGAAGGAGGTGTATTGGTGGCATGGTATGAACAAGGACATAGACAAGTTCATATTTGAATGTCCAAGTTGTCAAAAAGTGAAGGTAGAACACCAAAGGCCAGGAGGTTTGGCTCAAGACATTGAGATTCCCACTTGAAAGTGGGAAGATTCGAACATGGACTTTGTGGTTGGTTTACCTCAGATCCGAAGACAATTTGACTCCATTTTGGTTATCATTGATCGAATGACAAAGTCGACGCACTTTCAACCAGTCAAGAAGGCTTATGGTGCTGAAGATTATGCAAGGTTATACATCCAAGATTTGGTGAGCTTGCATGGTATGCCTAGGTCCATCATATTGGATTATGGCACCCAATTCACTTCTCACTTTTGGAGGTTATTTCATAAAGGACTTGGTACTAAGATTAAGTTGAGCACCGTTTTTCATCCTCAAATCGATCAGCAAGCTGAGAGAACAATTCAAACTTTGGAGGATATGTTTAGGGCTTGTGCGTTGGAGTTCAAGGGTAATTGGGATGACCACCTCCCACTCATTGAGTTTGCCTATAATAATAGCATTGGAATGGCATCGTTTGAGGCCTTGTATTGGAGGAGATATAGGTCATTGGTGGGGTGGTTTGAGTTGAGGGAAATGGCATTTATTGGTACCGGATTTAGTGTTGGAGGCTATGGAGAAGATGGAATTGATTAGGGAGTGGTTGAAGATGGAAAAAAGTCACCAAAAGTCCTATTCGGATGTTAGGAGGGGGGATCTTGAATTTCATGTTGGTGATTGGGTGTATGTCAAGGTTTCGCCTATGAAGGGTGTGATACATTTTGGTAAGAAGGGAAAGCTAAGCCCTCGATATGTTGGCCCTTATGGGATTGTTGAGCGGATTGGAAACATGGCTTATAGGTTGAAATTGCCTCTGGACTTGAGTTCCATTCACCCGGTTTTCCATGTGTCGATGTTGAGAAAGTTAGTGGGTGATCCTACCACTATTGTGCCTTTGGAAGGTGTCGAGGTTGGGGAGAACTTATCTTATGAGGAAGTCCCGGGGGAGATTTTGGATAGACAAGTGAAGCGGCTCCATAACATGGATGTTGCTTCGGTGAAGGTACTTTGGAGAAATCAACACGTGGAGAGTGCTACATGGGAGGCGGAGTTAGACATGATGAAACGATATCCCATCTTTTCCAATCTACTCAAGCCTAAGGTATTAGGTTCTTCCTCTTCTATCTCTTTCATTCTTGAGTCTCATGATATGACATGCATACATGTGCATTAAAAAGATTTTTATGATGTTTTAAATGACTTTAATATGCTTCGACATGAGTTTTAATGACTTTATGATTTTCAAGCTATAATGTAATACATTGCATCTTATGTTTGAAAGTTTCATGTTATGAGTCAAGCCTTTCAAGCCTTGTTCATTCAGATTCGGGGACGAATGTTTTCAAGGGGGAGATGATGTAATGACCCAGACTTTGTACGACCTCAATGGAGCAGGGAAATTTGGTTCCAGAAACATTTTGGACCAAGATTACACTTCATGCAAGCCCTCACGGATTGTGTGAGGTCACACGGCCTGTGTGGAGCCACCATGGAGAGCCCTTTGGCCTTTGGAGGATGTTTGGCCCTTAAACATGGTGTTTTAAACTAAGGCACACCATACATAGACCCCTTACCGTCTGTGTGATACTTTAACCACCGTGTGGTGGGCCTTGTGGTGGCCTTGGCTTGAAATTGCACAATTTTGGGACCAAGTATGGTCACACGACCAAATTCACGGCTCGTGTGGGGTGTCACGCCCGTATGGCCACCCATAAGTCTTCTAAAGTGAAAATTTTCTAAGTATGGAATCACCATCTCATAACTTGATCTTTGAGTTTTTCTAAGGAGAGGGGTATGAGCAGTGTCACGACCCCTGTGACACTACGCGACCCCTGTGGCCTCCCGTGAAGGTGACTTTGTTGAAAAATTCTAAGTATGGGATCTTCAAGCTCAAGCTAAGTTCACTTTCAAGCGTTCAATACACGCTTATTTATGTTGTTTAAGGTCATCATGGGTCTCCTACATCAAGTCAAGTTCAAAGGAATTCCATTGGCTAAGTGTTTCACAAGTACCGATAGAAGGGTCAACATTAAATGGTCATATCTCTTAACACATAAAGGGTTGCCCACGACCTATCAAATAGAAGCTCTTTGAATCAGGTTTCCAACGCATTTGGTTTAACCTCATCACAAGTTTGGAGCAAGAAGTTATGCGCTTTTTCGTAGAATCGGTCTAGGCTAGATGGGGAGCCTTCGCGGACCGTGAAGAGCTTCATGACCCATGAAGCCAACCGTGTCAAGTTCCATTAAAAATTTAAAGGGGCATTTTATTGAGGCATTTTTGATATTTTGACCAACCCCTAAGTCTTTTAAGACCTTTTAAACCCCTATTACATCCCTAAACTTCTCCTACACTAATTCTAAACCCTCATTCAAGATTAACCCTTAATCTATAGAATTAAATTCTCAAAGTTCGCTCCAAGTCTCTCTCACCTTCAAGATTCAAGCTGGGATTCAACTGGGGTTTCAATTTTAAGCTAAATTCTTCTCAAATTCCTCTTTCTAATCAAGGTATGTAGGATTGATTCTTAGTCCCTTTCAACCAAAAACACCCAAACTCTTTTTAATTGGTTTTCATGGAATTTTTCTTACTTTAAATATGGGTTTTGAGATTTATGGTTTTATAAATTCAATCGAAGTATGGGTTGTGCTTTATTGATGATTTTAATTTGATTTAAGTCCTAAAAATGATGGTTTGCATTGAGGTTATGAAAATATGAATGTGCATATCCCTTTTAAGGCTTGATTTGTGCATGGATAATCTATACTATGATTTAAATGTGGATTTCACTTATGTTTCTACTTGAATTTCATAATGTAGTGTTGATTAAATCAAGAATCTACATTACCCATGTTATTCTCATCTCACTCATAGCATATGCATTCATGAGCGTTGGATTTATGAAATTATCGGTGAGTTAAGCTCACATTTATTTTTATGAAATGTTTTCGGTGAGTTAAGGTCATATATTCTTTATGAAAAGAATGTGATCACATAAATGTCATTTTTTAATGGCTCTTTGGGCATTTTGTTTTATTGCACCATATCGACATGAGCATGCTATTCCTATGCATAAGTATCATGATTATGAATTATGGTTTGGCTTTTGAGCCTAAATGTTCATTGAATGGATTTGAAATGACTATTGTATCTTTTGAGCCTAAATGTTCATTGAATGGATTTGAAATGACTATTGTATCTCTTGAAAGCACGTATAAGTATAAATATTCTTGTGAAATGTTTTGACTTAGCAATGATGGATTGGGCGCGTCAAGGCCATCCCCAAAGGTCCTCTCTCTTTCCTCGAACTATGCACCAACATAGGAATAGAAGCCATTGCTGAAAAGACTGGACTGTAAGAAATGGTTTCATTTATTGATATGATATGATATGAAATAATAATGAAAATCCTTCTGAAAAGTCATGGTCGTAAGAAAGGTGACCATCCACCGAAAGGATGAGGTCATAAGGTGCGATGTAGATTACCTTTGGTAAGTAATCTTCTCCTACCGATGGGAGGTCTTTATCAGACTAATTCGTGTAACAACTCACATGAGTTTGATTCGTCAATTATAGTCCATCCCCACGATATATGAGCATTATGGCATTTTATGCATCATGGACTTCATGGCATATTGTATACTACTCTTCTTTGGATATATGACTCTTTCTATGTTATATGCCCTTGTCATCTAACATTGAACATAGTCTTTTAAGTCATACGCATTGTATGCCCGTATACTTAGTACATTCAAATGTATTAATGCATACGTTTTCCTACATGATCTAACCATATAGGTGCCGAGGAGTACATCTATCCACCGCACGAGGTTTAGCTCGGATCTCAAGTTTTCTTGTTGTGGTGAGTTCTATCTTCCAAGGATAATCCATCGATCCTCTACTTATGGTGCTTTAGTTAGGTTATTTATAATTGAGGAGAAGCCCAGGGATGTCTTGGGCCCCATCCTGTCTTATGGCTAGAGGCATTGTTGGACATCTTATAAACTCCTTTACATTTATATGCTAAGTTCTATGTTGGAGGTTATGTTATGGCTTGGTTACCCATTGAATATTGTTATGTGTTTTGTTTATGAGTCTTATGACTTGATGGTATGATATGATGCGAAAGATCCTAAGTCCCGAATTGCCCCGATAGTGTGAGTCCTACTTACCTGCCCCTTAGTCTTTATGTGCTACGTGCTATGTGAGCCCATGTTAATCCTTTTTCCCTATGATATCCCCTATGATTGATTGATAGCTTCATCCCAGGTATGTGAGGTTAAACTAAAAGCATAGGATTAATCTCTCACATGCCTCATAGATGGTCATAGATGAGTTATGGTTCAAGAGTCTATTAACATGAATCCTTAATGGTTTTTCTTAAAATTCTATTTGAATTCACATGTTTTTCTTTGTTGATGATCATCATAAACTTTTTTCTCTTGAATTGAACATTTTCATGAGAATTTGCATACCCCTGCATGACGATTTGAAAAGCATGCATAATGGACTTGAGAATTGAGTCTAGAGCATTGAGTTGAGATTGTTGATTGAGATGAGAGAATAATGATGAGTAGAAAGAATTTGATTATCTTATGAGTCTCTATAAATGAACTCTACCGATGTGTCTATTCAATTGTTTCCTAATAGTTGTCTAGATCTTGAGTCATTGATGAGATTGATTGATGAAAGTGTTAGAGTTCCTATGAGCTTGATTGATGAAAAGGTTAGAGTTCCTATGAGTTGAATGATGACAGGATTCGAGTCCCTATCAGATACCGATCGATGATGCGGTTCGAGTCCCTATGAGATTAGTTAAGATGGAGGTTTTATGAGCATTGAGTCATAGGAGGAGTATCGAGAACCGATAGAGTGAGAGTAAGTATGACTTGAACTCGTCAAATATGTTGCCAGTCGTAGGTGAGGCTTAGAACCATCACATACATATTATGGTTCCCTCGTGAGTAACAGTCTCTAAAAGCAATAGGGGAGTTGTTGAGTACTGACTCCATATTGGTTGAGCCGATATGGTTTCAATCGTTCCCTGCCTGACCCGTTTGGAATGGTTGTGGCAACATCAGCGAGATTATTGTACATTCACTGGCTCATAAGTGATTGTTGTTGGATAAGAGAAACTCCCATAAATTTCATACCTTGAGTACCCTAAGTTGAGATGAGATGAGAGGAGGTGAGCTTCATTGAGATGAGTCTGAGATTGTTGATGAATTTGAGTTTTTGACGGGTCACTTATCTACTCTTTATTCTTGCATAGATAGACATTTGATGATTTGATGTTATTTGATGATCATTTTGAGTTGATGTTGTTTACATATTATTCTACCTGTTTCTATTTTACTCAGCTATTTTACATACTAGTACATTCCAAGTACTGATGCCTTTTTTGGACTGCATTGTATCATGATGCAGAGGCAGGTACTAGAGATCGTCCACAGGCACTCTGTATTCCAAAGGATCCACTACTTTTATTTCATCATGCTTTAGTATTAGATTGGACTATTTCTTTTATTTTGATTTGGGTGGTCATGGGTCTGTCATTGGCATCACATGATTAGTGATAGAGGCTTCATAGACGATGGTTGAACATTGACGTTGAGATTATGAGCCTGTTTCTTTCTACTAGCCTTTATTATTATCTATGCATTTTGAGACTTTAGATGAGATGTGCTTTTAATTCCACTATTCAATAGAGTTATTTGATTGAATGAATATGATGAAGTTAAGTGGTTTGCTTGCAGACTAGCAATAGTTTCTAGGTGCCGGCCACACCAAGGGTACCCTCCTGGGGCGTGACAGTTGTCACAAAACAGACAAGAAAATACAAACAAAGTTCTCAAAGCTAATGAAACGAAAATGAAGCAGTCCTATGAATTTTATTTGGTAACATATCATAAGTCCAGTTGATACTCAAGCGCATGTATGAAAACAAAATAAGCTCCTCCTACAATAAAAGAAATCACTCCATCTGCATAAAAAATTTTAAAAAATAAATATTATCAGAGAGACCACCAATTTTGGGTGCGCACATGTAGGTACTTAAACTTGTATAAATTTGAAAAGGTAGACACATGAGTCCTATGTGGCATCTTACATAGTAATTCACATCCTACATGGTATCCTATGTGGTGTCCTATGTATGGTGTCCTACTCATGGTACTCCACGTAGGACGCATATATGTACTTTAAACTTTATATAAGTTTAAGTTTCTCCTCCAAAGCTAGAGGGAATGTAGCAGAGGAAAAGTTAAAGGACATATTTATGTATTATGCCTTGTTATTACTTAGGTTTCTATCTGTTGTATTATATTTTTTTTTTCCTGGCCATAGTCAACATGTATGCACTACTAACTATTTAATTTATGTAGTTTTATCTGGAAATCATTTCCCCTAAAGGTGAAGAGAGCTAAGCTAGTGGGGGGAATTTCTCATGACAAGGATAGGTAATGTACCTTCTGTCATTTTTCTTGTGGAACATCATATCGCTGATCAGAAGTCCCAACATCTTCTTTGGCAATCTACAAAAACAACATGCAAGAACTCACTACAAGCATAACATGGGATAGATAAAACTTAAGTTTTATTTGAATATCTTTTGTTGTTTTAGGCTTTCCACAAAATCATTCTATTGAGGAGAAGTCCCGACATCTTCTTTTGCAAGCTACACACATATTGATTATCAAGATAGAAGCTTAAGTTGATATGGAATGCAAAATGTATGCAATGGAAAAAAACATACTTGCTTAATCAAGCGATTCGTGAACACTCTTGAGTCCAAACGATACACCAATCTTAAAAGAAGTCCTGGCATCTTCTTTGGCAGGCTACACACATTGATTCTTAGGATAGAAGTTGAAGTTGATGTGGAATGCAAAGAGTATGCAATGGAGAAAAGCACACTTACTTCATTAGGTGATTCATGAACGCTCGTAAGTCCATAAGATACATCAATCTTAGTATTGATAAGAAAGTCATATACAATTGCTCCGGGCTTAACAACGTCCAGCTCTACATAAAATTTAGTAAATTTTGTAAAATAACATGGTATATTTATGTTAAGTTGGCGTCAAGGAATAAATTGAGTAATATATTTATGTTAAGATGTAAAGCTTCTAATTAATTACCATTGATGACGTTTTCTTTTCTTTGTCAAGTATCCTCTTTTCAATAGAGTCTTGCTGATTCTTTTCATTTTTCTCGTCATTCGCTAGGTTTGATTTTTGATTCTGCATCATCTTCTTACATTCCTCTTTTTCTTTCCTTCTCATTTCTGTTTCTTGCCAAAGATACTATGGAATTACATACAAAAATAAGTTAACCAAATTATATATCAAAATTTAATAATTCAAGTTGAAAGGAAAATAGTATTGATGGGTCTAGAGTTGAAAAAAAATGTTAGATGAGAATAAAGAGTACAATTATTTTGAGTGAAACTACTATGTGAAACTTTCTCCTGATACTAAATTTAAAAAATAGGACATATCATGCACATATGAGAATCTTTTACCAATTCTAGTAACATGAAAAAATAATAAATGAACTTTCTTTTTAAAAAGTGCAATATGGTAACAATTTTTATTTTCCTAGTATGGATTTTGGGGCAAAAAAGATTTTTTTTTTAACCAGTCATGAGTTTTTTTTTTTTTTTACTAATGTCAAACTTAGATTGTGCATTAAAATCATACAAATTTGAAACTATCCAATTACACATTACATATCGATACACGTGGCCATCAATTTAATGTTTAGTGAACATATATAACAAAGATTAATAACTTTACTACAAAGGCAAGGAGTGTGTTGCATATATATATATCAATAAATGTTATTCTTTAATATCTAAATGAGAGATAAAAGAAATAAAAAAAAATTCAAATCCACGTCGGTAGAAATAATCAGTAATCTTTGGGAAGCAATAACACTTGCTAGGTAAAAATGCAAAAGAACAAGCGAACAAAATGGGGGAAATTGGACGACAAAATTAGAATAGATTTCGGAAGAATCAAACTCCCCATCACACACTGATTGTTCTTCATCGTAAGAGAATAAAAATGGATTGAATTCAATGTTTCGCTTGCGTTTATATGTCGTCTCCTCTTGGTTGCAGAACTATTCCCTTCTCAACATGAATTATATGAAGAAAGAAATCAATTTAGAAAAATAAAAAAACATGGGTTTTTTTGAAGGAGATGATCACAAATCTGAACTCACTTTTTTTTTGTAATTTTGAAGAAGAAGAAAACGATGATGACGATTTTGAACAAGTTGAATATAGAGATATGATTACAAATGAGAACTCACTTTTTTTTCTAATTTTGCAAAACAAGGAGAATCTAGAAATTAGGAGTAGAAGAACTGAAATAGTGTAAAAGGAAAAGCGTCACCTAGAAGACTCTTGCCATGGTTGACTGAAGGACTGAAATAGCGTAGAAGGAGAAGCGTCACCCAAAAAACTCTTGCCATGTTTGACTGAAGGACTGAAATGGTTGTGAAAAATGAAAAGGCACTTTTTAGATATTATCAATGAACCCACAGGCCGGACCCTTTATTTGGGCTAGGATGTATTAATTTTAATTTTTTTGACAAACTTTATTTAGTTAGTCTTTTTCTTTGCTTGCATAACAAAATAAGCCTTGAGCTCAAAAATTTACTTTAAAAAAAAAGAACCTAGAAATAATTGTAAAAAAGAACCTCTTTTGTGATTTTGTAAAGAAAAATCTAAAAAGAGGTACAAATGTGTAAAATTCATTTTGGATTTTGTTTAAGTAGAAAATCCGTTAATTTCAAAAATAGAATACAAATGTTTTTCCTTTTAAATTTTATTCCTTATTCATTAATAAATTCTAATATTTATTCTTATTATCATCATTTATCATATATCATATCATAATCATCTTATTATATAATTTATCATATATATAACTTTTTTTTATATTTTACCTTAAAAAGCATGAACTCCACAAATCCCAATGTCAAGTTACTATTTTCCAATCTTATTTTATAATCTAATCTACGCGCTGCCACTGTTCCAACCCTACACACCTTTCTTCACAATTTCCAAACACAAATAGACGTATCCCTTTCCAATCGTCCTGTCTCCAATTTCTTCATATTGAACAGCCAATGCTTCCCAATCATTGTACCTAAAGTTTCGTCGAGACGAACGACCCAATGGTGTATTTCCTCGCATAATTGAGAGTCACCGCCATGATAAGTCTATCACAAGCTTCCTTCTGGATTGATACTTCTTGAAATCATTTATCTGTTAGTTTTTTGCGAACCCATCATAATAAAAAGTTCTTCAATACAACATAAATTATTTGTTCTTGAATTTATTACATGTCTAAATCAAAATTAAGCCTCTTCGTCTCAACCATTTGCATAAACAATTCAGCATTGCAATTGTATAGATATATACATAAAAAACAAAAGAGTTCTAGCCATGGTTGCAACTTTCTCAATTACTTCAATGATCATGGAAGAATAGAGGAGATTTGAGTAGAGGTAGCAGAGGTGCAGGCATGGTGGAACTCAGAGGGGTTCAGACTAACCAAGAGGCCATATTCAGCCAGGGATGTGGTGGCACAAAGAGGTGCAAGTGCTACCGTTAAGCTATGCAAGCTTTTCGTCTAGTGCGGTGCTTCTGGTGTCCACATTGAGGATCAATCCTCTGTTACCAACAAATGTAGTCACATGGCTGGCAAAGTTCTTGTTGCCATCAGTGAACATATCAACAAGCTTGTGGCTTCTAGGTTGCAGTTTGATTTCATGGGGACTGAGACGGTCCTCATGGCTCGTACTGATGCTGTTGCAGCCACATTGATCCAAACCAATGTGGATACAACGGATCAGCAGTTCATTTTGGGTGTTCCAAACTCGAATCTCAAGGGGAAGGGTCTGGCCACTCTTTTGTCTGAAGCTTTGGTTGCAGTCAAAACAGGGCCAGAACTTCAAGCCATTGAGGATAACTGGCTGAGAATGGCTTAACTCAAGACGTTTTCTCAAAGTGCCGTTGATGCAATCAAGAAAATGAACCTCGGGGAGCACGAGAAGCAGAGGAGATTGAAAGAGTGATTACATCATTCGAGCTATTAGAAATGTCTTTCACATAAACAAGCCAGCGAGATTGTTGAAAGACTTGGGCTTCCAAATCTTTTTTGGGTTTGGGACTTGACAAGGATTGGAGAAGGTTCCTACAGGTTTTAGGGTTTAGTAGAGGCTGCAATTGTTCGCGGGTGGGCTTTCACTGACCACATTGATCTTTTCTGGATGGAGACCTCAAGTCCTGACATGGTGGAATGCACAAAATTTTCTGAGGGAGTTGAGTCTCGAAGGCCTGAGCTGATGTTGGCTTACAATCTATCTCCACCATTTAATTGATATGCATCAGGAATTGTTGGAGAGAAACAAACAGATATGGATTAAGAAAGAAAAACACAGATTTTAGTTTTTGAGTTACTGCTTTATTGAAAATAATGACTGCCATATATACATGACATCATAACCGAAAATTCTAAAGAAAAGGAGTAAAATAAGCTTAAGATTATCTCTAATAACTAAACCCTAAAAGTTTGAGGAACAAACTAATCAGATTTATACACAACATTGCAGCTGATTTATTTGAACTTAATCCTACTTTTAAGTAGTATTTTGAGATACAACTAATCTCCAGCATTTGAGGCACTACTTTCAACACTACTCCTTGACTCAAGAGCACCAACACCAAGTCTTTTCTGAGAAACTCAAATCTTTCTCTAGGTAGAGCCTTGGTTAAAATGTCAGCATTCTGAAAATTAGTTTTGCAGTGCACTAAGGCTATGTCTCCATTCTGCTGTACCTCCCTCAAGAAATAAAGTTTGATCTTGAAATATTTAGTATTTCCATGTGAAACAGAATTATTTGCAATTGAAATTGCAGCTTGATTATCAACAAAGATTTCAGTGCTCTTCTTTTGTTCCATGTACAAATCTGCCAGCAGCTTCCGAATCCAAAGGGTTTGATTTACAGCTGACGCAGCTGCAATGTACTCTGCTTCAGTTGTAGATTGAGCTACTGTATCTTGCTTTTTTAAACACCAAGAGAACATTCCAGCGCCAAAACTAAAATAGTAACCTGAGGTGCTTCTCATATCATCCGAGCTACAAGCCCAATCACTATCAGAAAATCCAAGAAACTGAAAATCTGATGTTTTTTTGAACATTATGCCAAAATTTGCAGTACCTTTAACATATCTAAGCATGCCTTTAGCTGCTTGAAAATGAATTTCACTAGCACAATGCATATACCTTGAAAGTAAACTCACAGCATAAAGAATATATGGCTTCGTTGCAGTCAAATACATTAGGCAACCTATCAGGCTCCTATAAAGTCCTTTATCAACCTTTTCAGCTCCATCTTCTTTGCAAAACTTCTCCTTTTGATTTATAGGAGTTTCTGTAGACTTGCATTCTTCCATTTTGAACTTCATGAGAATTTCTTTAGCATACTTCTATTGGCATATAAAGATCTCATGTCCGTTTTGCCGAATTTCCATTCCAAGGAAGTTGAACATTTCACCAAGATCTTTCATCTCAAAAACCTCCATCATTTCAGTCTTGAACAAGATGATCAAGCCGAAATTGCTACCTGTAACTATCAAGTCATCTAAATGCAAAGAGACAATGGTTAAATCAGAATCCTCTCTTCTAATATAGAGCATAGACTCGCTGAGACTTTTTTGAAAGCCTAAGCTCAAAAGATTAGTATCAATTCTGCTATACCAAGCTCTAGGAGCCTGTTTTAAACCATACAATGCCTTCTTTAGAAGGTACACTTTGTCTTCTTTGCCTTTGATAGAATAACATTCAAGTTGTTTAACAAAGATTTCTTCTTCAAGGTAGCCATTGAGGAAAGCTGATTTTACATCAAGCTGGTGGATTTTCCATCCTTGTTGAGCTGCTAAAGCTAACAACATTCTTATAGTATCCAAGCGAGCAACAGGAGCAACGGTCTCAGAAAAATCTACTCCAAATATCTGTGAGTACCCTTTTGCAACAAGCCTAGCCTTGTACTTGTTTATAGAACCATCAGGATCGAGCTTAGTTCTATAACCCACTAGACTCTAATAGCCTTCTTGTGCAATGGTCTGTCAACCAGCTCCCATGTATTGTTCTTTTCTATCATTTTGAGCTCCTCCTGCATTGCATATCTCCATTTTTCATCCTTAGCAGCTTCTATAAATCCTCCTCGTTCTAAAATTGCAACATTACTCCTTTGATATATATCACAAAGTGTTCTTGTGCCTCAAACGGTTACATCATCAACATCTTCATCTAGAAATTCTCGATTTTTTTGCTTTTCATCATCTTCCCAGCTCCAGGCATCATTTTCCACAAACTTGACATTCCTGCTAACAATGATTTTGTCATTTTTAGGTTGATAGATCCTATAAGCTTTTGAGAGACTGTTGTATCCTACAAAACTTCCAGGTTCAACCTTCTTATCCAGCTCATCTCTTTTCACCTGAGGTACATAAGAAAAACAAAGACAACCAAATATTTTCAGATTTGTTAATAAAGGTTTGTAACCAAACCAAGCCTCAAATGGTGTGTTCTTCTGCAAGGCCTTAGTTGGCAATCTATTTAGCAGAAAGACTGCAGTATTTGCAGCTTCAGCCCAAAATTTCTTTGGCAGTTCTCTCTCATGAAGCAAACACCTTGTCATCTCCATTAGCATCCTATTTTTCCTTTCCACTACTCTATTTTGTTGGGGAGTATAGGGTGCTGTTAGCTGATGCTCAATTCCTGCTTCATTACAAAACTTGTTGAATTTTTCTGAAGTATACTCGGTGCCATTATCTATTCTTATCACCTGAATTCTGCAACCACTCTGATTTTCCACAAAAGCCTAATATTTCCAACACATCGGCGACCTCAGATTTAAAATTCAAAAAATAAATCCAACAATATCTTGTACAATCATCAATAAAGGCAATATAGTACTTACTACCCTTTAAAGATGGTGTTTTCTGAGGTCCGCCCACATCAGTGTGAATAAGTTGTAGCTTTTGCTTTTCCCTCCATGATGAATTCCGAAATGGAAGTCTTGTTTGCTTCCCACACTGACAAGCTTCACATGCAAACATGTTCTTCTCAAGGCTTGGGAGACCTTCTGCTAATTGATTTTATTTCATGAAGAGTATAGCATCATGTCCAAAATGTTCGAGTCTTTTGTGCCATAATTCTGAGTTATTTTCCAATTGGACAGCTGTTGTTTTCTTCTCATCCAATAGGTTCAAGTTGAAACTTCTTCGTTTCATCTTGATCTTGAACATCTCCTTATTATCAGCATCCTTTACGACACATGTTTTTTCTTCAAACAACAACTTCAAACCATTTTCAAGTAGTTGTCCAACACTTTAGAGATTTTGATCAAGATCAGGAACAAAAAGAACATCAGTTATAAGTGTTAAGCCCGTAGGGCTTTCAATTGCAACTTTTCCTCATCCTCTTGCATCGAGATATTCTCCATTTCCAATTTTGACTTTGGAAATAAAAGATCTATCCAGATTTTTAAAGAACTCTTGGTCGCTGGTCATATGATTTGTGCATCCGCTATCAATTAACCAACTTTCAGAAGCTGTTTTACTGGCAACAAGTTGCTACAAACAATTGCTCTTCTTGATATTGATTTACAACTGCCTTAGCTTCTTCTTGTTGCGTTTGTGACTTGCATACCCTCTTCACATGACCCTAGTTGACCACATTTGTCGCACTTGACATCTGGTCTCCACCAACATTTCTATTGAGAGTGATTTGTCTTTTTGCAGTGAGGGCAAGGTGGCTGATTTCCATCCTATTTGTTGTAATTATTACTTGGCCTTAGCTGCTTCTTCTTTTTCCTTCCCTTGTTTGACTCGTTCTCTGATTTGGCTTGAAAAGCACCTTCAACAGATCCTTCTTTCCTCATCATTCTCCTTTGCTCCAATGCCTGCAAAGCTTCAACAAGTTCTTGCAATGTAACACTCGACAGATCTTTAGAGTTCTCCAAAGAAGAAATTGTGGCTTCATATTTTTCAGGAAGTGTAAGTAGAATCTTTTCAACAATTCTTTCATTAGTGAAATCCTTACCAAACAATCTCACTTTGTTGGCCAAGTCGAGTAGTTGGTCTGCATACTCTTTTATAGTTTCTGATTCTTTCATTCTCTTTATTTCCTCATCATTCTCCTTTGCTCCAAAGTCTGCAAAGCTTCAACAAGTTCTTGTAATGTAACACTCGACAGATCTTTAGAGTTCTCCAAAGAAGAAATTGTGGCTTCATATTTTTCAGGAAGTGTAAGTAGAATCTTTTCAACAATTCTTTCATTAGTGAAATCCTTACCAAACAATCTCACTTTGTTGGCCAAGTCGAGTAGTTGGTCTGCATACTCTTTTATAGTTTCTGATTCTTTCATATGATTTGTGCATCCGCTATCAATTAACCAACTTTCAGAAGCTGTTTTACTGGCAACAAGTTGCTACAAACAATTGCTCTTCTTGATATTGATTTACAACTGCCTTAGCTTCTTCTTGTTGCGTTTGTGACTTGCATACCCTCTTCACATGACCCTAGTTGACCACATTTGTCGCACTTGACATCTGGTCTCCACCAACATTTCTATTGAGAGTGATTTGTCTTTTTGCAGTGAAGGCAAGGTGGCTGATTTCCATCCTGTTTGTTGTAATTATTACTTGGCCTTAGCTACTTCTTCTTTTTCCTTCCCTTGTTTGACTCGTTCTCTGATTTGGCTTGAAAAGCACCTTCAATAGAACCTTCTTTCCTCATCATTCTCCTTTGCTCCAATGCCTGCAAAGCTTCAACAAGTTCTTGCAATGTAACACTCGACAGATTTTTAGAGTTCTCCAATGAAGAAATTATGGCTTCATATTTTTCAGGAAGTGTAAGTAGAATCTTTTCAACAATTCTTTCATTAGTGAAATCCTTACCAAACAATCTCACTTTGTTGGCCAAGTCGAGTAGTTGGTCTGCATACTCTTTTATAGTTTCTGATTCTTTCATTCTCTTCATTTCAAATTCTCGAATCAGATTCATCATTTGCATATTCTGCACTCTTTCATTTCCTTTGTATTCCTTTTTTAGATACTTCCAAATTTCTGCAGCAGACTTTATTTGCATGATTCTGGTAAGAATCGAAGGTAATACTGCAGAGAAAAGGCAAGCTTTAGCTTTGGCTTTCCTTGTCTTATTTTCCCTTTGAATTTTTATCTAATTCATTGTTGGATTATCACCAAGAGGAGTTACTTCATAGTCCTCTTCTACTGCTTTCCAGAGATCCAATGCTTCAAGATGAACCGTCATTCTAATTGCCCAAGCTTGATAATTCTCACCATTAAAGACTGGTGGAGTTAAGAAACTTGTTTCAGAATTCATTTTCTATAAACTATTGAAGATAATAGTTCAAAGAATGGTTTATATGGTTCACTCTCTTCTCACATGTCCCTCAAGATGGCATGCTCTGATACCAATCTGTTGGGGAGAAACAAACAGATATGGTTTAAGAAAGAAAAGCATAGATTTTAATTTTTAAGTTACTGCTTTATTGAAAATAATGACTGCCATATATACATGAAATCATAACTGAAAAAGTTAAAGAAAAGGAGTAAAATAAGCTTAATATTATCTCTAATAAATAAAGCCTAAAAGTTAGGAACAAACTAATAAGATTTCTGCACAACATTGCAGCTAATTTATTTGAACTTAATCCTACTTTTAAGTTGTATTTTGAGATACAACTAATCTCCAGCTTTTGAGGCACTACTTTCAACAAGAATGAATGATAACCAAATAATGGATTCCATTCCAAGAATAGCCAAGTTAGGCTACTGCTGGCAATTCATTACACTGGCTGGTTTCCATGCTGATGCGCTCATCATTGACACGTTTGCCAAGGATTTTTCCAGGAGGGGAATGTTGTCCTATGTGGAAATAATACAGAGAGAGGAGAGGAACAGTGGTGTTGACATATTGGCTCATCAGAAACGCTCTGGTGCTAATTACCATGATAGAGTTCTGACTGTCCAGGGAGGCATCACCTCTACTGCTGCTATCGGTAATAGAGTGACTAAAGAGCAATTTGAGGCAAAATGGAAAAGGACTGGAGCAACAAACTAGTGTGATGGAAGTATGGTAATTGCGAAGGCAAGGATGTAAGAAAAAACAATTAAAAAAGTGATTTCTTGTGGAGCATGAAGATGTGTGGAGCTTTTAAGTTGTTAATTTCAAGTACAATAAAGATGTTTGTAAGTTTTCTGTAATAATTCTTCAGCTACTTGAATCATTTTGGACATTATTTTGGCCCTCAAATCCATGCCTAACGTCCAGTTTGGACAAGTATGATAGATCTTGCCCAATCCATTAACGCCAAAGCAACATACACAATCAGATTAAAAGTTGTTTCCTGGAAATTGAAAAGTCTACAAAGATATTACATCAACAATCATTTGTATTTGTATATCATATTTAATGGACTGGAAATATACTAATTAACAAATTTTTTTCTCCGTCCCGGTGATAATAAGTTGGCATTTAAATATTAACTTATGATAGTTGAAAACATGTTGTATTTAATATTGAAGTTATGTTTAAATGTACATCTCACTTGAAAAATTCAAGTTTTTTCAGAAAAAATTCATTCCAAAAATATATCAAAATTAAGTTTTCAAATATGAAAAACTCGTTTTCAAATAAACTAATAAAAACATCTTTTGACTGCATAGCCAAATACTATTTTGGACATTTTTTATAGATACACGAGCTTTTAAACATTGGACTCATGATCTTTTGGGGTTTTCTTTTTGGATGGATGCTTTTCTTTTATTTAGCACTCCTATTTATTTATTTATTCTGTTGTGAGTTTTGAATTATAATCATTGTTTGATCTTTCTGAAAATGTTAATAACTCTTTGCAATTAAAAAAGACTTCTAGGGAGAAACTAATTATAAAATGGATTAGTGAAAGATGATCATAATAAGCTGATCGATCCAACAACTTAAAGAGCAACAAATCACCTCCTTCAATTTATTCACTGGATTGTTCTTTTAAGATTTAAATCATAGCATCATCAATTATAGCTTCATCAAATGTACTACAATTTTCTATTATTTTTATGTCACCATTGAATGATGTAGACATCATAACAGCAGAGCCTAGATTTATTACAAAAGGGGTTTGAAATTATAAAAAGTAAACGTACGGAGAAGCAAAAAATTATTTACAATTTATTGTATATACGTAAAAAATAATTTTACCCATATATAAATCATATAATTTTTTGTCAAAAGAGTTTCAGATTAACCCGCTCGGACATGTTTGCATAGTCATGGATAGCCAGTGTGCGACAATTTTCATTGTCTTGGATTTTTTATTCATCCAAGAAGATAAATTAAAGATGAAGTAATATAACATGCTAGACATTGACCAATATATTAAAAAAATGCTGAATATCACCTCTCAACGATCGTGTAGAATTTGGTTTGTGAAGTCGAGTTTTAATATGTCAAAAGAAAATACACTTTAGTTATAAAGAAGCCATAATATTCTTCTTGCTAAAAATATCAAAGATAAAGTATGTTATAGATGATAGTATGAGTCTTGTAATTGTAACATAGAAATCATTATTATGAAAGGAGTTGAATCATATATATCTAATTAAATTTGGATTGTTCAATATCTTTATAAGTTCAAATAATATCTAATGACTAATTATCTTGACCTTATTAAATAAGCCATCATATGTAATAATATTGATATTATTTTATAAAATTATATACAACTTAATTGGATATACACGTGAAAGGCACGTGGGGAAAAACTAGTTATTATTAAAAGTGGTAAGCTCTAACTTGTAAAGTTGAATTACCTGTTTACCCCTACAATAAATCAAATATTAAATAGTAGAACTTAATTTACTTAATGAATCAACTAAATTAAAAAGTCATTGCCTTAAATTCTTAGTCTACCAAACACTTATTATAAAGTCATTAATTAGTATAGCCAATTTATTATATGAAAATTACTCCCTCTGTCCCATATTATATGGACACTTCCCATTTTACAAGGTTATTAAGAGAATCATTAATGCAATAGTGAATATTAGCATTTTAGCCTTTATTTATATCAATGGTCATTAAATTAAGTTAGAAAAAAATCATTAATATATATACTAATTAATAGTGGGGGTAAAATGGAAAGAAAATAAATAATTATATCCTAATTTAGTAAGTGCCCATATAATATGGCACAAATATTTATAGAAAGATGCCCATTCTATTGAGAGTTTGAATTATAATCATTAATGTTTAATCTTTTGAAAATGTTAATAACTCTTTCCAATTAAAAAAAAAAAATCTAAGTAGAAACTAATTATAAAATGGCTTAGTGAAAGATGATCATAATATGTCGATGTCACGACCTGGACCTAGGGTCTAGGAGTGACATGGCAATGGGAATCCAAGAATCCCCAAACAAGCCTCAAGTATCTGTATTAACATCATCGGTTCGGACGCGGAAGTGAATAGTAAACACATAGATCTAAGGGACGGGCAAGTACGACTCACGCTATGGGGATATCATAAGGAAACAGAATAACATGGATCTACTTAACACATACCACATAAATACTAAGGGGCGTGTAAGTACGACTCACTCCATGTGGAAAATTCGGGACTTAGGATCTTTCACCGTAGCATACAACTATATCATAAAGCTCACCACCAAATCACATAAGGATGATGAATAGGTAACCATATCGATAAGCATAATCTCCAAATACAATACTTAGCAAATAAACGTAAAGGAGTTTACAAGATGTCCAACAATGCTTCTAGTCATATGATAGGACAAGGGCCAAGACATACCCCGGGCTCACCCTCAAAGTAAATAACATAAATAAATCACCATAGGTAGAGAAATGGTGGTTTGTCCTGTGAAGATAAGACTCACCACAACAAGCAAAGTTCAAGATCCAAGCTAGATGTCCTACAATTGATGAACGTAATCCTCAGTCCCTACATGGTTAGATCATGTAGGCAAAAGTACGTCGTTAGTACGTTTGAATGTACTAAGTATGCGGGCATGCAATGCATGTAACTTACCAAACCTGCATTCAATGAAAGATGGCAAGGGCACATAATATAGGAAGAGATATATAACAAGAGACATAGTATAAGATATGCAATGAAACCAATGATGCATGAAATGCAAAAATGCTCATATATAGTGGGGATGGACTATAACTGACAAAATCAAACTAATGCGAGCTATAACATGAATTAGTCCGATGTAGACGTCACATCGGTAGAAGAAGATTACTTGCCAAGGGTAATCTACACCACACCTTATGATCACATCTTTTCAGTATGAATGACACCTTCCTTACGACCCCGCTTTTCGGAAGGATTTCCATATCAAAACATATCATATCACACCAAAATATGTAAGCATTCCTTACGACCCAGTCTTTTCTATAGTGGCTACCATATATCTATGCGGGCACATAGTTCAAGGAAAGGGATAGGGCCCTTGAGGATAGACCTTACGCCGCCAATCAATTGGTGCTAAGTCAAGACATCCCACGAGAATACTTATACATATACATGTTTTCAAAAGAGGCAATAGTCATTTCAAATCCTTTTAATGAACATTTAGGCTCAAAATCTAAATCAAAGTTCATAATCATGATTCTCATGCATAGAATTAGCTCATGCATATATACGGAATGGTGTAACACTCAAAATGCTCAAAGAGCCATAATCATAGATATTTATGTGATCACATTCATGTCATAACCGATATCATATCAAAATCATATACAGAAACATAATTTGGTTTAACCCACTTCATAATTTTTACAAAATCTAATCTTCATGAATGCATATGCTATGAATGAGATGAGAATACTATGGGTAATTGAGATTCAAACTTATATCAACAATACATTATAGTAAAACATAAGTAAAATTCACATTTAAATAAAAAAAGGGACCATACACATTCATAACTTCATAATAATAATGTAATTCAACTTGTTAGGGCTTAAATCAACTTAAAATCATCAATGAAGCATATTTCATACTTCAATTGAATTTATTAAACAATAATTCTCAAAACTCCATTTTAAAGTAAGCTAAAATTCATGAAAATCACTTGAAAGGAGTTTGGATCTTCTTGGTTGAAAGGGACCAAGAATCAAACCCACATACCTTAGCTAATTAAGAAGATTCAAGAAGAAATTTAGTGAAGAAAGATCCCTTACTTGATTCCCAAGCTTAAAACCCACAAGAGTTCTTTGGAAGAGACATAAGAGTGACTTGAGAGAATTTCAAATATGAGGAATGAATTTGAATATTAGGAATAGAGTTTAGGTCATTAGGAAGTCTTTAGGTAGCTCTGGAAGTCCCAAAGGACCTTTAGAATAAACCCTAATTATGAAAATGTAATGAGCGAAATAAGTTGGAAAACTGAACGTCGTCACTTCAAGGGAGGCTATACAGTCTGTGACACACCACATGGACCATATACTCGTCCGTGAACAACACTTAGAAAAATTATGCTTAAAGAAGGTCTAAAACAGTAATCCCATACCTAGAAAAATATGATGAAATAATCTATACGGGGAGTCACACGAGCCGTGTGACCATCTGTGTGCCCCTCCTAGAAAACTTCTCACGATAAAGTTCCAAGACGATTTAATACTTAGAAAGATTTCACTCTGGAAGCCTTACAGGAGGCCTCACGGGTGTGTCACCTTACACGGGGTTGTGTACTTGGCCATGTGACTTTACTTCGCTCCAAATTTGTGGGATTTCAAGCTAAGGCCACCACACGGCCCACCACACGGTTCGTGAAGTGTCACATGGACCGTGAGAGGCCTAAGTATGATGTGCCTTAGTCTAAATCACCACTTTCAAGGGCCAAACATCCTTATAAGGCCAAGGGTCAATTCATGGTGGCTCTACATGGACCGTGTGAGCTCCCATGGAGTGTCTCCTTGGTCCAAAACTCCCCAAAAACAAAATTTTCGAGCTCCAATGAGATCGTACATCATCTGGGTCCTAACATCATCTCCCCCTTGGGACCATTCGTCCTCGAATATTCAAGAACAAGGCTTGACTTAGATCATGAAACATCCAAACACAAGATACAATGCATTTTCATCACTTGGAAATCATAATGTCATTAAAACTCATATTAAAACGTATTCAAATCATTCAAAACATCATGAAAATCATTTTGGTTCACATGTATGCATGTCATGTCATGAAACTCAAGAGTGAAAGAGTTAGGACCACTTGGAAAAAGGAAGGTCCTAGTACCTTAGGCTTGAGTAGATTGGAAAAGATAGGCATCGTTTCATCATGTCCAACTACGCCTCCCGTGTAACACTCTCCACATGTTGGCTTCTACAAAGCACCTTAATCGAAGTCGTATCCTTGTTACAAAGCCGCTTAACTTTCCTAGCCAAAATCTCTACTGGAATTTCCTCATAAGATAAGTTCTCCTCAACCTCAACACCTTTCAAAGACACAATAGTACTAGGATCACCATCCAGTTTTCTCAACAGAGATACATGGAAGACCGAGTAAATAGAACTCAAATCTAGAGGCAAGTCTAACCTATAAGCCACATTCCACATCCGCTCAGCAATCTTATAAGGGCCTACATACCGTGGACTTAGCTTTCCCTTCTCGCCAAAACGCATCACACCCTTCATAGGTGAGACCTTCACATACACCCAATCACCAACATAAACTCAAGGTCCCTCTTCATAACATCTGAATATAACTTTTGGCGACTTCAGGCCATCTTCAACCTCTCTATAATAAACTTTACTTTCTCCATAGCCCCCAACACCAGATCCAGACCAATCAAGGCCATTTCTCTCAACTCAAACAACCCTACTAGAGATCTATACCTCCAACCATAAAAAGCCTCAAACGGTGCCATATCAATGCTAGCATGAAAGCTATTATTGTAAGATATTTCAATGAGTAGAAAATGGTCATCACAATTACCTTTGAACTCCAACACACAAGCCCTCAACATGCCCTCCAAGGTTTGAATTGTCCTCTCGGCTTGTCCATCAGTTTAAGGATGAAGGGCGGTGCTTAACTTTATCTTAGTAGCAAGTCCTCTTTGAAATGACCTCCAAAAGAGAGAAGGAAATCGGGTACCATGATATGATATGATGGACCTAGGCACCCCATGCAACCTCACCAACTCTTGGATGTACAACCTTGCGTAATCTTCGTTACCGAAAGTAGTATTGGCTGGTAGGAACTGAGCCGACATAGTCTTACGGTCAACAATAACCTAAATGGAGTCAAATTGCCTTCGGGTCCAAGGAAACCCAACCACAAAATCCGTGTTCACATCTTCCCACTTTCAAGTAGGAATCTTAATGTCTTGTGTCAACCCTCCGGGCCTTTGGTGCTCTACCTTCACTTGTTGAAAATTAGGGCATTTGGATACAAACTTGGCTATGTCTTTCTTCTTTATACCATTCCACCAATACACCTCCCTCAAATCTCGATGCATCTTAGTAAATCCAAAGTAAATAGAATAATGAGAGTTACGGGCTTAACTCATGATCATCCTCCTAAGGTCATCCACATCTAGAACACATAACCGATCTTGATACCGAAACACATCATCTCCCCTTTAGGAGAACACCTCTATTCTACTTTCGACAACCAACTTCTTCAACTTAACCAGTGATGGGTCTAGATTTTGCTTAGCCTTAACATCGACAACCACGAAAGATTCAGCCCCATTTAGAACATGAATACCACAATCATTAGAGTCGTCCACCCTAAGACCCAACCTAGCCAAACGATGAATATCCTTTGCCAACCCCTTCTTCTTTTCGTCAACATGAGCTGCACATCCCATAGATAACTTACTAAGAGCATCGGCTACCATATTCGTGTTGCCAGGGTGATATTGTACACTTATGTCATAGTCCTTAAGGAGCTCCAATCATCTCCTTTGCCTCAAGCTTAGATCCCTTTGAGTGAACAAAATTTACGAACTCTTGAGATCGATTAAAACATCAACATACACCCCATAAAAATAGTGCCTCCAAATTTTCAAAGCAAACTCTACTTCCGCTAATTCAATATCATGAGGTGTAATTACGCTCATGCACTTTCAATAGTGTTGATGCATAAGCTATCACCTTACCGTGCTGCATAAGTACAAAAACCAACCAAATTTGGGAAGCATCACAATACACCACAAACCTATTCAAGCCATTTGGTAAAGTCAAAATGGGAGCCGATGTAAGTTGATCCTTCAAAGTCTGAAAACTCTTCTCACACTCATTCGACCACACAAACTTAACCTTCTTTTGAGTCAACTTAGTCAATGAAGATGCAATAGATGAGAACCCTTCAACAAACCTCCTATAATAGCCAGCCAACCCAAGAAAAGTCCGAATATCCGAAGGAGTCAATGGTCTAGGCAAATTCTTCACTGCCTTAGTCTTCTTCGGGTCAACCTTAATACCGTCACCAAACACCACATGACCAAGAAAAGCCACCTTACCTAACAAAAACTAACATTTTCTAAACTAAGCATACAAGGTCTTCTCCCTCAAATTTTGAATAACCAAACTCAAATGATCTATGCGTTCTTGCTTACTTCGAGAGTAAATAAGAATATCATTGATGAAGACAACCACAAAATTGTCAAGGAACGACTTGAACATCCGATTCATAAGATCCATAAATATGGCTAGAGCATTAGTTAAACCAAATGACATCACCACAAATTCAAAGTATCACATCTAATCCGAAAAGCCATCTTGGGAATATCACACTCCCTAACCTTCAACTGATGATAATCGGAACGAAGGTCAATCTTTGAGGAATGGGTAGCCCCTTTAAGTTGATCAAATAAGTCATCGATTCTAGGAAAAGAATACTTAATCTTGATGGTAACCTTATTCAATTGCCTATGATCGTTGCACATCTAGAGAGATCTATCTTTCTTTCTTACAAATAACACCAGAGAACTCCATGGAGATATACTTGGCCTAATGAACCCCTTCTCCAGCAAATCCATCAACTCCTTCAAATCAGCCGATGTCATAAGATAAGGAGGAATAGAGATTGGTTGAGCATGCAGGAGAAGATCTATGCTAAAGTCTACTTCCCTGTCAGGAGGAATACCGGGCAAGTCTTCGAGGAACACATTTTGAAACTCATTTACCACCTGGACTAACTCAAGAGTAGGTGGTTCGGACACCACAACCTTGACCCTCACAATATGATAAATATACCCCTTGAAGATCATCTTCCGAACCTTAAGGTAGGAAATAAACCAACCCTTGATAGTGGAGTCACTACCCTTCCATTTAAGAATGGGCTCATTTGGAAGTTGGAACTTGACCTTCCAGGTTCTACAATCTATAGTGGCATACGATGCATGCAACCAATCAATCCCAAGAATCATATCAAAATCAAACAACTCAAGTTCCACAAGATCACACGGGAAGACATTATGCAACACAGAAATAGGGCAACCCAAATAAACTCTATGAGCAACCACAGATTCACCCACGGGAGTATAAATTGATATTGGATCCCTCAAAATTTCTGGACTCAAACCAAACTTAACAGCCAATAAAGGAGTCACAAAAGGCAAATCTGCACCCGGATCAAGTAAAGCATAAGCATCAAAATCAAAGACTTTTAACATACCAGGAACAACATCCGGAGCCTCTTAAACTTCCTGACGAGCATGAAGAGCATAAGACCTGTTGTTCCTTAAGGAAACACCTTGTGGAGATCTTTAATGGCCTTTGCCACCTTGAGCCAGTTGACCCAGTCCTCTTTGAGCATTCTTAGGACAATCAGCAACCTTCTAGTACTTGTCACCACACCCAAAGCATGCACCCAATTCTCTCCAACTAGCACCCGAATGATTCCTTCCACACTTGTCACACTAGGAAAGCCATGGCCCACAACCAACTGGTTTCTTAAGGGAAGGCACCCTAGCATTAGAACCTTAGCTTGTTGGAAGCGAACATGACCACCACCATTGGAGTTAGAGAATCACTATCATAACGGGCTCTCTTAGGATCATGCACTCTCTTCTCCTTGAGATTTTCACTTTCAATCTATTCAACATACACCATGATCCTGGAGATTTACATTTCCCGAATAAGCATAGCCATACAACATTCCTTCACAACCAAATCAGAGATGCTGAAAATATAAACTTGTGCATTCTTACACGGGAGTCAGCCACAAACATTGAGAGCATACTAGGAGAGCTTAGTGAACTTGAGGACATAATCCCTCACACTCATAACACCTCGTTTGAGTTTAATAAACTCAGTCATATTAGATTCCCCAAGCTCAAGCAGGAAGAAATAATCCAGAAAGGCAAACTTGAACTCTTCCCAATTAACAACATTACCACCAACCCTCTCCGTTGACCATTGAGTGTGTTGGAGCAGTAAAGTTTTGATGGCTGACAAAAGATAATGAAACAGGTTGGACTACCTGGTTCTTTCAGCGTACTGTTTTCGTGGCAAAACTGCACACGCATCACACAATAAAAATGGAATAATTGGTGCTGGAAATAAGGAGGATAACAAGGAATATTATTCCAAGTTGAACTCCTAGAAGAAGAAGGTTCCAAAGAAGGAAATATTTTTCAAGAAGCATGAAAAAAGGGGAGAAGTATGAAATAAGGAGGATAACAAGGAATATTATTCCAAGTTGAACTCCTAGAAGAAGAAGGTTCCAAAGAAGGAAATATTATTTCAAGAAGCATGAAAAAAGGGAAGACTGATTAGGAAAAGGAATTCGAAAAGAAGTTGGAGAACAACTTATCTGTAGCTATAAAACTAGAGAGAATTCACAGAAGAAAGACAGGCGCAGAAAAAAAGAAAGAAGGGCGCAGAAAAAAGAGAGATTCAGAGAGAAAAAAAAGAGATTCGCAGATGAAGAAGAAAAGGAAAAAAAAACAGAGGCGCTATAGAAATTACAACAAGAAGAATTGTTAGAGCTAACAAGTTTCTTTCTGCAGCATAGTTTTTTACTTTCGTTCTTGATAGTTGAACACTGTAATCTCTTAGTACTTATAAACTGGGAACATAATCCTTGGGAGGTTTATGTGTAGCAAATAGGCTAGGGAAGTTGAGTTGAAGTTTGAATTGTTGGATCTTAGGGCTAACTAGCTAAAGATCTAACTAAGGTGGTAATTGTTGTTGAAGGCTCTTTTGAAGTAGTGAAGTTGAAGTTAAATCCTGTAGAGTACAGGTCGTGGTTTTTCACCCTTCTTGAGCAGGGGGTTTTCCACGTAAAACTGCTGCGTCCAGTTTATTTCTGCATCATTGAAACACGTCGGTTAACCTGTTCCAACGATTAGGCAAATTCGTAGGGGGTGCAAAACCTAACAAGTTGTATCAGAGCAGGTTTTCTTATTAAAGGCTAGTACCTAAGAATTGATCCAGATGAATACTGCACCACCTTTTGGACATGGATAAGGACAGGATGACTATGAGCTGGATTAGAGGAACAAGTCAGGTTACCTGGTCCATATACTGGACAAGCAGAGGGCACACAGTCAGGGGGAACTATGGAAAGTTGGATCAGAGGAACAAGTCAGACTACCTGGTCTATCCACTGGACAAGCAGAGGGCACACAGTCAGGGGGAACTATGGAAAGCTGAAAATAAATCAGAAAAGATGGATAGGCCTGACACTCAGAAAGTTTGTCATCATCAAAAAGGGGGAATTTGTTGGAGCAGTAAAGTTTTGATGGCTGACAAAAGATAATGAAACAGGTTGGACTACCTGGTTCTTTCAGCGTACTGTTTTCGTGGCAAAACTGCACACGCATCACACAATAAAAATGGAATAATTGGTGCTGGAAATAAGGAGGATAACAAGGAATATTATTCCAAGTTGAACTCCTAGAAGAAGAAGGTTCCAAAGAAGGAAATATTTTTCAAGAAGCATGAAAAAAGGGGAGAAGCATGAAATAAGGAGGATAACAAGGAATATTATTCCAAGTTGAACTCCTAGAAGAAGAAGGTTCCAAAGAAGGAAATATTATTTCAAGAAGCATGAAAAAAGGGAAGACTGATTAGGAAAAGGAATTCGAAAAGAAGTTGGAGAACGACTTATCTGTAGCTATAAAACTAGAGAGAATTCACAGAAGAAAGACAGGCGCAGAAAAAAAGAAAGAAGGGTGCAGAAAAAAGAGAGATTCAGAGAGAAAAAAAAGAGATTCGCAGATGAAGAAGAAAAGGAAAAAAAAACAGAGGCGCTATAGAAATTACAACAAGAAGAATTGTTAGAGCTAACAAGTTTCTTTCTGCAGCATAGTTTTTTACTTTCGTTCTTGATAGTTGAACACTGTAATCTCTTAGTACTTATAAACTAGGAACATAATCCTTGGGAGGTTTATGTGTAGCAAATAGGCTAGGGAAGTTGAGTTGAAGTTTGAATTGTTGGATCTTAGGGCTAACTAGCTAAAGATCTAACTAAGGTGGTAATTGTTGTTGAAGGCTCTTTTGAAGTAGTGAAGTTGAAGTTAAATCCTGTAGAGTACAGGTCGTGGTTTTTCACCCTTCTTGAGCAGGGGGTTTTCCACGTAAAACTGCTGCGTCCAGTTTATTTCTGCATCATTGAAACACGTCGGTTAACCTGTTCCAACGATTAGGCAAATTCGTAGGGGGTGCAAAACCTAACAGAGTGTACCACACCTAGGCCACATCCTTCAACTAATATGCAGCCAACTCAGCTTTCTCTTAAGAAGTGACCCCTATAACATTCAACACCTTAGTAAGCTCATCAAGAAACTCTTGAGCATCCTTTAGCCTTTGACCTATAAAACTCCGGAGGATTCATCCGGGTGAAATTTCTCACCTTAGAAGTCGGGGTAGGATCCCGAGGAGGATTGGCCTACCTAGTCTGAGAATTCACCACCAAGTCTGTAACGACCCGTTAGATTATTTTAAAAATCAGTCCTCTTATTTTCTTAAAATATCCTGCTCGTAAATTTTAAATGAACATTTTGGACTATTTGATACTACGATGGTTTATCTTATGGATGAATTTAGACAATTAGATTAATTTGTGGACCAAAGGGCTAAGTTACTTAAGTACCATTTAATCAATTTATTAAAATAAATAGTAGTATTATCACTTTTAATACTTAATTAAGAGAAAATAAGAGAAGAGGAAAAAGGGTTTGTAAAATAACAAAGAGAGGCGTCGGCTGCTGCAAGGGACAACAACTTTTCCCTGGTAAGTGAAAAACTTTTCACTTTAAATCTTGTTCTTTGTCTTTTTTAGTGAAGTTATATGACTTAATGGCTGCCGTCAATATTAAAAGGTAGTAAAGAATTAGAATATTGGCAATATAGTGGCAATATATGACTTAATGGCTGCTGGTAAGTGCACGCCTATGCTTATGCATAGGGGCAGTAGCCTGCTCAGGGAGCAATTAGGAATGAAATATATGTTTTCATATGTGAAAATATGCCAATCAGTGTCCTACCAGTATGGCCTCTCCGTCCTAACATATATATATATATATAATATAATTTATTTATTTATTTATTTATTTTCTCTCATCCTTTGTCAATTAATAATAATAGGATATTAGGTATTAGATATCTCTTATTTTATAAATACCATTAGAATCATATTATTTGGAAAATTTACGATTAAATTTTAAACTTGAAATTAGAATTATCGAGTTAGATGAAATCTTGAGGTTAGGCTAGATATGTAGTAATATGGTTGCCATCGGACTCCTTGTGATGTGTATGTTCCATTCTTGATAGAGAATTTTCATTGTGGGAGTTGAATTCAAGATTTGGTTCATTCGGTAGAAGTGTTCGGGTGCAGTTTCGACATTGAGGTAGGTCTGGCTATCCTTCTTTGGGACTGAGACTGAGTTATTGAATATCCTTATGTGATAATCTATTGGATGGGATTGCATTATGTGTCGGGTTGCTAATTTTGGTAATTTATTTTAAAGGAGAATTGTATTGAAATATGTATAAAAGAGGGTGAATATTATAATTGATAAACTTTGAGAACTTTGATATTTATTGTGCTTATTGAGAAGAATATCGCTTCCATAATTGTGTCTTGGTTGCATGCATCCTCATACTATATGTCATGGCATTCTGGAAAGTGTGAATGGTGAATTTTTATCATGAGTCCTTGACCACGGGCACTTGGGTGGCAAGGTAGTTGATATATTGTGATTGAGGTATATGGCCTGCGAGGTCCCCATGGGTCCCCTTAGTCTGGGAGCCTTAGCTCAACGGGGGTGTATACGATAGGCTGTGCGACGGTCTTGATACCACCTTGCATTGCATTGCACTGCACAACATTGCATACCATTTTATTTTACAGCTTGTTCTTGTTTTGCGTTAGCTTATGTGAGATTATATGTTTACTTTACTTGCGCTGTCCTACATAAATTGGCGGCACCGCTGCTGGACTGGTTTTTCTATTGCAGGTGGAAGCGTTCCTAGATTATTTCATAGTTTACTCAATTTCTAATTCCCAGTCACCTAAACCTACTCGGTATATATTATGTGTACTCACCCCTACTCCTTTCTCCCCCGCAGATTCTCGTCAGGATTATCCACGTGGTAGTTGAGTTGCTCGTGCACTTGGTTCATACAAGATCTAGTGGTGAGACTCAGGGCTTCGAGTTTCCATTGTATTCTATCTTAGTTGTTTAGTCTTTACTTCTATTCGAAGACTGAGATGCACTTATATTACTAGTTAAGTATTAGATGCTCTTTATACTCTGGACATCAGGTTTTGGGATATTATTTTTATGTGGTGTTTTTGTTTATTTATTGGATTTTTCTCCTTCTAGGGTACATTTATTGTTGGGAATGGAATTAAGTGGTCTTTTAGTCATGACCCCATTTTGGGTCGTGACAAGTTTGGTATCAGAGCTCTAGGTTCACCGATCTAATGAGTTAAAGAGCAGGTTGTCTAGTAGAGTCTTGCGGATCGGTACATAGACGTCCATATCTATCTTCGAGACGCTACAGGATACTTGTGAGGAGAAAATCCTATTTCTATTGATTCATTTCGTGCGATTTGTTCATATTCACGTTTTGTACGCTTCTAATCTATTCTTCCTGCACAGACAGCGAGAACTAGAGCTAGAAATACCGAAGATGAGTCGGTACCTGCTGTCCAAGCCCCCGCTAGAAGGCAAGGCAGAGCTCGTGAGGCAGAGCTAGAGGTCGAGGTTGAGCTAGAGGCGCAGCACCAGTCCGAGGTCAGACTAGAGGGGCTTCACCTAAGCCTATTGCTGACCCAGTTTATGAGCACGAGGAGCAGACTGAGGACCCAGTTCGACCTCCGGCATCCTTAGAGGGTACACCAGTATTACAGGAGCTATTGATTCGATTGTTGGCAAGGTTGGAGGATACCCCTGCCTCTAGTGATGTTCAAGGTACCTCAGTTCCTGTTATACCGGTTGGTCCTTCACAGCCAACTTAGGGACCTAATATGGGATTTCATACCTCGAGTCCATTTTCAATGCCTTCTATTGGACCCCCGAGGTTTTCAGCTCCGCCAGTTTCTGCCAGTGCTGCTATGTCCTTGTCTGAGCAGAAGAGCTTTGAGAGATTTGTGAGATTGACTCCTCCCAAATTTGCTGGTACCGCTGGGGATGGGGCATATGACTTCCTGATAGAGTGCCAGGATCGATTGTTTAATTTGGGTGTTCTCGAGGCCCACAGAAAAGCTTACACCTCTTATCAATTCACAGGCATGGCCAGAGAGTGGTGGAGGTCGGTTATGGCCCGGAGGCCAGTTGATGCTCCAGCGATGGATTGGGGGCAGTTTACTGAGATCTTTCTTGAGAAGTTTGTACCATACAGCCTTCGTGATAGACGTCGTGATGAGTTCGATAGATTGGAGCAGGGTTCCATGACTGTGACTGAGTATGAGGCACGATTCCATGAGTTATCCCGTTATGCCATGTCTAGTATTCCCACAGAGTTTGAGCAGATCCACCGATTTGTGAAGGGGTTCACAAGTTATCTTCAGGAGGCCAGAACCTCTTTTGTGTTATCTGGTGGTTCCTTTCAGAGCATTGTTGATCATGCTAGAAGGATAGAGGGCATCAGACAGGCCCGTTAGGGTGGTGGTAAGAGGTCCCGCTATCACGGTCACTTTGGCAGTTATGCACCCAGAGACAGAGATTCTCAGAGGCAAGGCGCTCAGGGTTATCAAGGGAGACCAGTTCATGCTGCCATTCCTAGTGCAAGTAGTACAGGCTGGTCCGGAACTAGAGGTTGTTATGTGTGTGATGAGTTCGGCCACCATACCAAGGATTGTCCTAAGCGTGCTCCTGCTTCTTTTCCATCGAAGACACAGACGACCCGACCTACACCAGCTCCAGCAGCTAGAGGTGCTTCACAGAGTGCGAGGGGCAGCGCTAGAGGTGCTAGGGGTGGAGCTCGAGGTGGTGCTCGTTGTGGGTCGCGGGCTGGTGGAGAGCACCGGGTGTGTTATGCCATTCCAGGCCATACAGAGGCAGAGACGTCTGACGCTGTGATTACAGGTGTTATTCCCATTTGCCATCGTTCAGCTTCAGTATTATTTGACCCTAGGTCTACCTATTCATATGTATCCACTTATTTTTCTAATGATATTGATGGTGTGTGTGAGCCTCTTGATGTGCCTATTTCTGTTTCTACACCCGTGGGTGAATCCTTAGTGGTGGATCGGGTCTATCGGGGTTGTATTGTGGTATTCTCAAGTAGGGAGACCCATGCTGATTTGATCCTCCTAGACATGCTCGACTTTGATGTTATCTTGGGTATGGATCAGTTGTCCCCTTATCATGCAATCCTTGATTGTTATGCTAAGACTGTAAACTTAGCGTGTCCGGGTTTACCTAAGTTAATGTGGGCAGGTGCTCCCAGCTCTTACCCTAAGGGGGTTATTTTGTATGTTCGCGCTCGGCATATGATAGAGCATGGGTGTTTATCTTATTTGGCTCATGTACGTGATATTTCTAAGGAGTCATCTTCTTTAGAGACTACGAGGGTGGTGAGAGAGTTCATGGATGTGTTTCCAACAGATTTACCAGGTGTTCCTCCAGATCGTGATTTTGACTTTGCCATTGCTTTGGAGCCAGGCACCAAGCCCATATCCATTTCTCCTTACCGAATGGCCCCTGAAGAGTTAAAGGATTTGAAGGAGAAATTAGAAGATTTGTTGAAGAAGGGGTTTATCTGGCCTAGTGTGTCGCCTTGGGGTGCACCTGTGTTGTTCGTAAAGAAAAAGGATGGTACTATGAGAATGTGCATTGACTATCGTCAGTTGAACAAAGTGACCATCAAGAACAAGTATCCCTTGCCCGTATTGATGACTTATTTGATCAACTTCAGGGTGCCTCAATGTTCTCTAAAATTGATTTGAGGTCAGGGTATCACCAGTTGAAGGTCCGGGAGTTAGACATCCCAAAGACTGCTTTCAGGACTCGATATGGGCACTATGAGTTTGTGGTTATGTCGTTTGGGCTGACTAATGCCCCTGCCACTTTTATGGAGTTGATGAACCGAGTATCCAGACCTTACCTGGATTCCTTTGTGATTGTATTTATTGATGACATATTGGTGTATTCCAAGAGTGAGGCGGACCATGTTCGTCACCTGAGGGCCATGCTCCAGAGATTGCGTGAGGAGAAACTGTATGCTAAATTCTCCAAATGCGAGTTTTGGCTCGAGTCTGTGACCTTCTTGGGTCATGTGGTGACTAGGGATGGTATTATGGTTGATCTAGCCAAGGTTGCAGCAGTTCGTGATTGGGTGAGACCCACTTCAGTGACTGTGATTCGAAGTTTTATTGGGTTGGCAGGTTATTATCGTCGATTTGTGCAGGGATTCTCCTTTATCGCAGCTCCTTTGACTATACTAACTCAAAAGGAAGTTGGATTTCTATGGACCGATGAATGTGAGACGAGCTTCCAAAGGCTCAAGGAGTTATTGACTTCAGCACCTATTTTAGCATTGCCCGAGGAAGGTGTAGCTTTTGTTGTCTATTATTATGCTTTAGGTGTCGGTTTAGGTGGAGTGTTGATGTATAAGGGAAGAGTTATAGCTTATGTTTCAGGACAATTGAAGGTCCATGAGCGGAACTACCCTACTCATGATTTGGAGTTAGCCGCGGTGGTATTTGTTTTGAAGTTGTGGAGGCATTATCTCTATGGGGTGCATTGCGAGATCTTTACAGACCATTGTAGCCTCAAGTATATTTTCTCTCAGCCTAATTTGAACATGAGGCAACGCAGATGGTTAGAGTTGCTGAAAGATTACGATATCTCTATTCTCTATCACCCTGGCAAGGCTAATGTGGTAGCGGATGCCTTGAGCCGGAATCCTTCTAGTATGGGTAGTTTGGCATATCTTAGAGCGGAAGAGAGGCCCTTAGCTTTAGAGGTTCAGTCTTTGGCCAGACAGTTGATCAGACTTGACATCTTTCCAACTCACAGTGTGTTGGCCTTCGTCGAGGCTAGATCTACATTGATGGATCAGATTCGTGCCCACCAGTTTGATGATGATAAATTATGTGTGATTCGAGACAAAGTGTTGAGGGATGAAGCTAAGCCAACTTTTCTTGATTCTGAGGGAGTTTTGAGAATTAATGGGCGCATTTGTGTGCCTAAGGTAGGTGATTGGGTTCGCTTGATATTGGAGGAGGCTCATTGTGCTAAGTATTCCATTCACCCTGGTGTAGCAAAAATGTTTCATGTTTTGAAGAAACATTATTGGTGGTGTGGGATGAAGAGGGACATTGTGGAGGTTGTGGCTAAGTGTTTAAATTGTCAGCAGGTTAAGTATGAGTATCAAAAGCCAGGAGGTCCGATGCAGCGGATGCCCATTCCCGAATGGAAGTGGGAGCGTATTACCATGGATTTTGTGACTGGATTACCCGTGACGTTTCGCAAGTTTGACTCTATTTGGGTGATTGTAGACAGGTTGACCAAATCAGCTCACTTCATTCCAGTAAGGACTAGCCATAGTGCGGAGCAGCTAGCTAGGATCTATATATGTGAGATTGTTAGATTGCATGGGGTGCCTATCTCTATTGTGTCAGATCGAGGTTCGGTGTTCACCTCCCGATTTTGGAAGGCATTGCAATATGGGTTGGGTACACGATTATACATGAGTTCGGCATTTCATCCTTAGATAAACGGTCAGTCCGAGCGTACCATTCAGGTGTTGGAGGACATGCTTAGGGCATGTGTGATTGACTTTGTTGCTCGATGGGACCAACACTTGCCCTTAGCGGAGTTTGCTTATAATAACAGTTACCAATCCAGTATTCAGATGGCACCATTTGAAGCGTTGTATGGGCGTAGATGTCGATCACCTATTGGGTGGTTCGACTCAGTCACCGTCGAGGCATTAGACACTGATTTGCTCAGAGATGCTAGGTAGCGGGTGCTCCTGATCCAGAGTCGACTATTGACAACCAAAAGTCGGCAGAAGAGCTACGCTGATAGGAGAATTCGTCCCTTGGAGTTTATGGTTGGCGAGCATGTGTGGTTGAAGATGTCACCCATGAAGGGTGTGATGAGGTTTGGGAAGAAGCGCAAGCTTAGCCCAAGGTTTATTGGCCCGTTCGAGATTCTTAGGAGAGTAGGTGAGGTGGCTTATGAGTTGGCTTTGCCACCTAGATGGTCAGCTGTTCATCCAGTATTCCATGTCTCTATGCTCCAAAAATACATACCAGACAAGTCTCACATTATTTCTTATGATACCATAGAGTTGGGTCCGGATTTGACTTATGAGGAGGAGCCCGTAGCCATTCTAGATAGACAGGTTCGTAGGCTCAGGACTAAGGAGATCGCTTCAGTTAAGGTTCAGTGGCGACATCGGCCTGTTGAGGAGGCTACTTGGGAGACAGAGTCAGTTATGTGTGCTTGATATCCTCAACTTTTTGAAGCTTCAGGTACTTTCTTCTACCTTATGTTCGAGGGCGAACATGATTTTTAGAGGTGGATGATGTAATGACCCGTTAGATTATTTTAAAAGTTAGTCCTTTTGTTTTCTTAAAATATCCTTCTCGTAAATTTTAAATGGGCATTTTGGACTATTTGATACTATGATGGTTTAACTTATGGGTGAATTTAGACAATTAGATTAATTTGTGGACCAAAGGGTTAAGTTACTTAAGTACCATTTAATCTATTTTTTAAAATAAATAGTAGTATTATCACTTTTAATACCTAATTAAGAGAAAATAAGAGAAGAGGAAAAAGGGTTTGTAAAATAACAAAGAGAGGCGTCGGCTGCTGCAAGGGACAACAACTTTGCCCTGGTAAGTGAAAAACTTTTCACTTTAAATCTTGTTCTTTGTCTTTTTTAGTGAAGTTATATGACTTAATGGTTGTTGTCAATATTAAAAGGCAGTAAAGAATTAAAATATTGGCAATATAGTGGCAATATATGACTTAATGGCTGCTAGTAAGTGCACGCCTATGCTTATGCATAGGGGCAGTAGCCTGCTCAGGGAGCAATTAGGAATGAAACATATGTTTTCATATGTGAAAATGTGCCAATCAGTGGCCTGCCAGTATGGCCTCTCCGTCCTAACATATATATATATATATATATTATATAATTTGTTTATTTATTTATTTATTTATTTTCTCTCATCCTTTTTCAAGTAATAATAATAGGATAGTAGGTATTAGATGTATCTTATTTTATAAATACCATTAGAATCATATTATTTGGAGAATTTAAGATTAAATTTTAAACTTGAAATTAGAATTATCGAATTAGATGAAATCTTGAGGTTAGGCTAGATATGTAGTAATATGGTTGCCATCGGACTCCTTGTGATGTGTATGTTCCATTCTTGATAGAGAATTTTCATTGTGGGAGTTGAATTCAAGATTTGGTCCACTCGGTAGAGGTGTTCGGGTGCGGTTTCGGCATTGAGGTAGGTTTGGCTATCCTTCTTTGGGACTGAGACTGAGTTATTGAATATCCTTATGTGATAATCTATGGGATGGGATTGCATTATGTGTCGGGTTGCTAATTTTGGTGAAATATTTTAAAGGAGAAATGTATTGAAATATGTATAAAAGAGGGTGAATATTATAATTAATAAACTTTGAGAATTTTGATATTTATTGTGCTTATTGAGAAGAATATCGCTTCCATAATTGTGTCTTGGTTGCATGCATCCTCATACTATATGTCATGGCATTCTGGGAAGTGTGAATGGTGAATTTTTATCATAAGTCCTTGACCACGGGCACTTGGGTGGGAAGGTAGTTGATATATTGTGATTGAGGTATATGGCCTGCGAGGTCCCCATGGGTCCCCTTAGTCTGGGAGCCTTAGCTCGACGGGGGTGTATACGACAGGCTGTGCGACGATCTTGATACCACCTTGCATTGCATTGCACTGCACGACATTGCATACCATTTTATTTTACTGCTTGTGGTTGTTTTGCGTTGGCTTATGTGAGATTATATGTTTACTTTGCTTGCGCTATCCTATATAAATTGATGCTGCTGGACTGGTTTTTCTGTTGCAGGTGGAGGCGTTCCTAGATTATTTCATAGTTTACTCAATTTCTAATTCCCAGTCGGTTAAACCTACTGGGTACATATTATGTGTACTCACCCCTAGTCCTTTCTCCCCCGCAGATTCTCTTCAGGATTATCCACGTGGTAGTTGAGTTGCTCGTGCACTTGGTTCATACCAGATCTAGTGGTGATACTCACGGCTTCGAGTTTCCATTGGATTCTATCTTAGTTGTTTAGTCTTTACTTCTATTCGAAGACTGAGCTGCACTTATTTTACTAGTTATGTATTAGATGCTCTTTATACTCTTGACACTAGGTTTTGGGATATTATTTTTATGTGGTGTTTTTGTTTATTTATTGGATTTTTCTCCTTCTAGGGTACATTTATTGTTGGGAATGGAATTATGTGATCTTTGAGTCATGACCCCATTTTGGGTCGTGACAAGGTCAACCATAGCAAAGGTCGTACAAAATTTACCATTAGAGATAGGCTCTTCCATAGGCCCTTGAGGTGCTTGACACTCATTAGCCAACGCCGGTCTAGGTAGGGGAGCTCTTCTTCGAGGCATCTTCTGTAATGGAGCAAGGATACCATCAAGATGAGGAATTCAAATATACGATCCATAGCACGACATAAGACATGAAAAAGCGAGACAATTCCTAGAACATCGTCATAGCCTCCCACTCATAGGCATGGTTCACTTCACACCTATGAATAGGACTCTACTTGGCACGACATGTTGGACTGCAAGGATCATTTACAAACCTAGTACTCTGATACCAAGCTTGTCATGATCCGGACCTCAGGTCTAGGAGCGACATGGTGAATGGGAACACGAGGGTCCTAAAAAAGCCTCAAGTATCCGTATTCACATCATTGGTTCAGAAATAGAAGCAAATAGCAAATACATAATTCTAAGGAATGGGTAAATAGGACTCACGCTATGGGGATATCATAGTGAAAAGGAGTAACATGGATCCACATAACACATAGCACATAAATATTAAGGGGCGGGTAAGTATGACTTACCCTATGGGAGCAATTAGGGACTAGGATCTTTCACTATAGAATACAACCATATCATAAAGCTCATAACCATATCACATAACGATAATCAATAGGTAACCATATCGATAAGCATAATCTCCAAATACAACACTTTGCAAATAAACGTAGAGGAGTTTACACGATGTTCAACAATACCTCTAGTCATATGATAGGATGGGGGCCTAGACATACCCCGGGCTCGCCCTCAAAGTAAAACACATAAATAAAGCAGCATAGGTAGAGGAATAGTGGTTTGTCCTTGGAAGATAGGACTCACCACAACAAGAAAATCTTATGATCCAAGCTAGATGTCGTATAGTGGATGAACGTAATCCTCGGTCCCTACAGGGTTAGATCATGTAGGCAAAAGTATGCGTTAGTACGTATGAATGTACTATGTATGCGGGCATGCAATGCATGTAACTTACAAACGTGCGTTCAATGATAGATGTCACGGGCACATAATATAGCAAGACATATATGACAAGAGACATAGTATATGATATGCCATGAAACCAATGATGCATTAAATGTACAAATGCTCATATATAGTGGGGATGGACTATAATCGAAAAAATCAAACTCACGTGAGCTTTAACATAAATTAGTCCCATGTAGACTTCCCATCGGTAGAAGAAGGTTACTTACCAAGGGTAATCTACGACACACCTTCGGATCACATCTTTTCGGTGTGATAGACACCTTCGTTATAAACCTGCTTTTTGAAAGATTTCCATATCAAAATAAATCATATCATATCATACCAAAATGTGTGTCACGCCCCGAGAGGGTACCCTTAGTGTGGTTGGAACACAGAGACTATTGCTAGTCCCGAAGTGAACCACTTAGCCTCATCACATCATTCAATAAAATAAACTCTACTGAACAGCGTAAATAAAAGTAAGTAAATGAGCATATCTCATCTAAAGTCTCATAATGATATCGATACTAATAAAGGCTCAACCATCGTCTATGAAGCCTGCCAATGACAGACCCATGGCTACCCAAATCAAAATAAAGGAAATAGTCCAATCTAATTCTAAAGCATGATGAAATAAAAGTAGTGGATCCTTGGAATAGGGAAGGTTCACAAAATCAGCCGCAAGTCTCAGATCTTCAACAGAGTGCCAGTTGACGATCTCTAGTACCTGCCTCCACATCATAAAATGATGCAGTCCAAAAGGGACATTAGTATTTGGAATGTACTAATATATAAAATAACTGAGTGAAACAGAAACAAGTAGAATAATATGGAAACAATATCAACTCAAGGTAATCATTAAATAACATAAAGCCGTCAAGTGTCTATCTATGCAAGAAAAAAGAGTAGACAAGTGACCCATCAACAACTCAAGTTCGTCAATCATCTTAGGCTCATCTCAAAGGAGCTAACCTACTCTCGTATCTTCTCATCTCATCTCATCTCATCCCAGAGGAGCTCACCTCCTCTCATCTCCTCTCATCTTGACTCAGAGTACTCAAAATTGGAAATTTATGGGAGTTTCTCTTATCTGACAACAATCACTTATGAGGTAGTGAATGTACAACAATCTCAATGATATTGCCATAGCCATTCCAAACATGCCTGTTATGGAACGCTTCAAAACCATATTAGCTCACCCAATATGGAGTCAATGCTCAATAGATGCGCTATTGCTTTCAGGGACTATTACTCTTGGGGATCTATAATATATGTGGTGGTTCTATGCCCCACCTATGTTTGGTGACGTAGTTAATGAGTTCGAGTGGGACTCACTCTTTCCCAGTTTGGTTCTCGATACTCCTCCCGTGACTTAATGCTCATAAAACCTCCAAATCAACCAATCTCATATGGACATGAACCCTGTCATCGACCGATATCTCATAGGGACTCGAACCCCATCATCATTCAACTCATAGGGACTTTAACCCTCTTATCAGTCAATCTCATCAATGACTCAAGATTTTGAACAATCGTTAGAATTCAATTGAATAGACACATCGGTAGAGTTCATTTGTAGAGACTCATAAGACAATCAAATTCTATCAACTCATCATCATTTTCTCATCAAAATCAAGAATCTCAACTCAAGGATCTAGACTCAGTTCTCAAGTTCATTATGCATGCTTTTCAAATTAGTCACGTAGGGTTATGCAAATTTTAATGTAAATGTTTAATACAAAAAACAAATAGTATGATGATTATCGACGTAGGAAAACATGTAATATGCTGATCGACCCAACAACTTAAATAGCAAGAAAATTACCTTCTTCAATTTATTCGGTGCATTCTTCTTTTATGATTTAAATCATAGCATCATCAATTATAGCTTCATCAAATGTACTATAATTTTCGCGCATCTTTATGTCACCATTGAATTATGTAGACATCACAATGACAGAGCCAAGATTTTTTTAGTAAAAGGGTTTGAAATCATAAAAAGTAAACGTACGGAGAGGCAAAAAATGATTTACCATTTACTATCTACGTAAAAAATAATTTTATCCATGTATAAATGATATAATGTTTTGTCAAAGAAGTTTCAGATTAACCCATTCGGACTTGTTTGCATTGGTCATAGATAGCCAGTATGTAGCAAATTTCATTGTGTTGGAATTTTTATTCATCCAAGAAGGTAAATTAAAGATGAAGTAATATAAAATGCTAGACATTGACCAATATATTAAAAAACGCTTAATATCACCTGTCAACGATTGTGTAGAATTTGTTTTGTGAAGTCGAGTTTTAATATGTCAAAAGAAAATCATTATACCCCGCATATTTGACACTTTAGTTATGATAAATCCATAATATTCTTCTTGCTAAAAATATTAACGAGAAAGTATGTTGTAGATTATAGTATGAGTGTGGTAATTGTAACATAAAAATCTTTGATTATGAAAGGAGTTGAATCATATCCATCTAATAAAATTTGGATTGTTCAATAACTTTGTAAGTTCAAATAATATCTGATGACTTATCTTGACCTTATTAAATAACCAATCATAGTAATAATATTGATATTATTTTATAAAATTATATACAACTTCACTGGATATACACGTACAAGGCACATGTGAAAAAACAAGTTATTATTAAAAATGGTAAGCTCTAAAGTGTAAAGTTGAATTAGCAATTTGCCCCTATAACAAATCAAATATTTAAGTAATCAAATATTAAATAGTAGAACTTAATTTGCTTAATGAATCTACTAAATTAAAAAGTCATTGCCTTTAATTCTTAGTCTATCAAGCACTTATTATAAAGTCATTAATTAGTATAGCCAATTTATTATGTGAAAATTACTACCTCTGTCCCATATTATTTGGGCACTTTCCATTTTTACGGTTATTAAGACATGATTGATGCAATAGCGAACCTTACCATTTTACCCTCTATTTATATCAATGTACATTAAATTAAGTTAGAAAAAAATCCTTAGTACACTAATTAATGATGGGGGCAAAATGGGAAGAAAATAATTAATTGTATCCTAATTTAGTAAGTGCCCATATAATATGGAACAAATATTTGTAGAAAGATGCCCATATAATTTGGGACAGAGATAGTATTTCATTTATTAGTAATATTTACAAAAAGGTACAATTTGTGTCTATTTGATGTTATTTATTTTTCAGTTTATATTTTTTCTGAGAAAACGTTTTACTTATATTTTCTTTCTTTTTATAAAAGTTAAATAAAGTTTAACTTAAAAATAAAAATCTATGTTATGCTTAAACATGTTTACTCTTTTTTTATCGGTAAAGTACCAAAAAATATATAAAACCAATTCACATCAAATAAAAGTCGTATACTAAATGTAATGAGTCCTTTCATTACCGTCCATTATAATACTTGAAGACCAAGAAGTACATAAATTGTAACATCTTACAGATATGCGAAATTTTCGTTGTACGTATATAAGCTTGAACCTAGTTATCCCTTACTTGTACCTTCATTTTAAGGCTCGTTGCTATATGTGGAAAGTGTATTGGAAGTGGTTTAGATTCACAAGAGACCTCTAGTACTTAGTTGAGTTCAAACTTTCCTATTGATTTAGTTTTTCGTATTAGATTATGCAAGGGTTAATATCAAATGATTGTTACTCTCAGAAAATAAAGAATTAGGTGTCTCATAACACATCAAATTAAAGCTCTCTGTATCCTCTTTCCAACCCCACAAAGATTATCTTATTTGGAGTTCAGAGCAAAAAAGTATGATCGTTTTAGTGAAGATTGCTAGACCAGAGTTTCCTAGGGAAGTTTTTATGGCGCCCGAACTATGGGTCATAAATGGGTGGAAAACCCATAAAGTCAAGCTTGGAAAATGTGTTTTGAGTTGGTTTCTGAGTCCTGTTTATTACGGACCCAACCACGGGTCAGAGAAGCTTCTACGGTCCATAGTTTAGGCCGGTTAAATGAGTTCCAGGATCCCAGAATTCCACTCAAGATTGTACGAATATATTCTACAGTCTGCAGAAGCTTCTATAGACCGTAGATGGCCCTATAGATGACCTTAACACCATTTTAAAAAGGGTTATTTAAGTACTCTTCACCTTTTCTAAGCCTAAACTTGACGGTTTTATACCAAATTAAGTCCCTAAATATTATCAATCGATCTTTTTATGCGAAAAAAATGTTCTCAAGACTTAGAACATAGTTTCAAGAAGATAAAAGTTAGGGCTTACAAGCATAAGCTCTTCAAGATTCTAGTTCTTCCATGTATGTAAGGCTATTCAGAGTATTGGACTAAGTTTGTCCTCACGCCCTAAGTCTAATTTTAGTCGGTAAGAGTTTAACCGTGAATTTTGAAATCTTTCTTGAATTCAAGTTCCTATTATCCTTTATTATTAAATTCAAATCTCTATCATCGAAAGTATGATTTCCTACGTTAATTCAGTTCTTGATTATTGTTCATGCTTACCTCTTGCGTAAACCCTGATTGAGTTGAGATAAAGGATTTACATTACAGTGATTGTGCATTATTTTCAGTAAAGGAATAGTATTTTGAAGCTACTAGTAAAAGTAGAGTTTTGGGGAGACGTGCGTATTTCAAGTGCATTATGTGACTTTTTGAAAAAGCATGGTTATTTCTAAAGAAAGCATAGCATGTAAATTTTGTAAGAGATATTCAATTATTAAAGTATTTTGTACTCATTCCATGCATTGCCTTGAGCTAGAGAAGATAATTATTTTAGCAGTAACACGAACAAGAATTTGAGCATGAGTTGAGTAAGAAGTCCTTACTTTATATTTTGAGCATGTAAACGAATACCTTTAAATATTTATATAGAATTGAGTTGAGAAGTAAGCTTATGTTTTATACATTCACTGAGTTGAGAACATATCTTTGTGAAGAAAAGTACAAGTTGACAAAAGTTATAGTTGGGTAAGTCCCAAAAGATTACAGAAGTATTTTTTGTAACTATACTCTTAAGTTATGAGCATATAATAATATTTTAGGAGTAGTACTGAGCATCGATATGAGTAAGAGTAATAATAACTCGAACTCATAAGCTTCGTAGCCAGTATAGGATAAGATTGTACTAAGTGTACAACTCCTCATACACGGAGAAGAACATTAACATTAGCCTCCGAAGCAAGATGAAGAATGATGTTGATCATTCTTATACCCAAAAGTTGTGGAGTACATTAAAAATGCAAGACATCCACCATACAAAGGAGAAGATTGGAATAATTTGATCTAAATTTAAACTAGATGTGTCCTGTACATGTTAGTTGAAATGTTTGATAGAAATAGTTATTTAGCGACTAAGAAATAATGTCATGCCCCGAGATACCATAGACGTGACCAACACTTCGACACCATTGCCGGTCCCCAAGCGTACCTTTGGTCTAGTTGACTCACTGAACTGAAGACTTAACATGCATATGGAAGCTTTATAAGGTGAACTTTCAAAACATCTAATAAAACTCAATGAATATCAACCACATTGTATAAAAAATTCCAAAATATTTCTTTTGATACAAACACTAGTAAATACTTTAAATATTTGAATGAATAGACTAGACTAGCTTACTAACTCTGTCCATGGAGCATCTACTAAACTAAAGATATGTGTCGTAAAAAGACCCGCAACTACCTAACCATAAAATAAACAAATCAAACTAACTGACTGGAGCCCTCTAAGAATGAGGAGGTCTCGTGATCTACCACTAGAAAGTTGTCTTACTGAATGCCTGCTATCATGGGTGCCTGAATTTGTATCATCAAACGATACAATGCTAAAGGGTGTTAGTACGTGGAATGTACGATTTGTAAAATGGCCAAAACAAAACACAGGATAGGATGCTTAACTGAACAACTTAACTCTTAAAGTAACTCAGTGAAACCATCAATGCAATATAAGTAAAACAAGAGATTTAATGCGTACATAAATCTAATTCAATTTGTATCCAAAAATAACATATATTTTAGCTTAGGGAGTTTCTCTAATCGACAACCATCACTATGAGATTCGCGATGATACAAAGATTTTCCCACACTGCCAGAGCAATCCCATACTTTGCTAGAGTAAGGGACGGAAAGTAGGGGAGTGGATCCATCCCAAAACTGGGGCATCTTTCAGTGGCAAGTGAGGAGCTGTACTTTTAGTACAATCTTCTCCTACGCTGGTTACGTAGTTTATGAGTTCGAGTCATTTTTACACTTACCCATATTGGTGCCCAATACTACTCTCAGAATTATTAATCATGTGCTTATACTTCAAAGAATATTTTCTCTCAAAGTTTTACTTTTCTTCTGTTTGGGACTTAGCCAACTTAGCATTTTCTTAACTTTTCTCAAAATTGTCTAAAATCATAGGCTTAATGATTCACAAGTCAAAAATACTTATACTAATACTTTTCTTGAGTTTAAAGCAAGATTTCCAATTTCATAGATTTCCGTAGTAACCTTTGGGTTATCTAGTTTAACAATCAAAAGCAGTATCTCCACTTGAGACCCCAATTTCATAATGTTTTTAGTAGATCTCATGTTTTTCTTGAAAAATAGCACAAACAAGAATAATTACTCATAATGAATAAATCTTGTTATCAACTAACAAATTGATAGAAACTATTTGTTACATGATGGTAAAATAATGTAGGATGATATTCGTAGGCCTTACATACCTGAAAGAATTAGATTCTTAAGAACTTTGAAGGTGTTTGAAAGCCCTAGATTTTCTCCTCTTGAAACTGCATTCTAAGTTTGGAGTATGTTTTATGCGTAATTATGTTGAAGAATCACATTTAGGGACTTAATGAATTGAAAAGCTTATAAGTTTAGGCTTAAAGGGTGAGAAAGGACGAAAATACCCTTCTTTGAGAATAGTGTCTAAGCTGTCTACAGCACTATATATGGCTCGTAGAAGCTTATACAGATCGTAGTATCCATTCGTGAAAACTAAGGTGGATTTTGGTATCGTGAAACTCATTCCACAGGACCAAACCACGATCGATAGAAGCTTTTACGACCCGTAATAGGGTCCATAGAGTTTGGGACCCAAAAATGGACTTGCAGGAATCATTCCACGAGTTTGGGACCCAAAATTGGACTTGTAGGGACCATTCCACGAGCTTATAATACAGATCATAGTTCAATTTAAGACCCGTATGTCAGGGTCGCAGAAACAACTCTACAGTGACAATCTATAGTAAAATGGTTATAACATTTTACTCTAAACTCCGAATAAGGCGAAATTGGATGCATTGGAAAGCTACTTCAAAGAAATTTCATTTGGTAGGTCATAGGCCACCTAATTCTTTGTATGCAGAGAGTTATAGTTATTTAAAGTGGACCCTTGCACAATCTAGTGCGAAAAGCATAATCAACAGAAAAGTTTTGAACTTGATTATGTATTAGAGGCCTCTTATGAACCTAATCCACTTGTAATACACTTCACACATATAGGGATGAGCCTTAAAATATAGGTACAAGTAAGGGATCACAAAGTTCAAGCTTATATACTTACGATGAAAATTTTCTGATCCTATGAATAGTGTTGTGGGGTGTTACAAATGATTATTAAAATATTAATTAAAAATAGTTAATTAATTTTTACGATGCTAATTAGGGGATATGAAATTCTACATTAACGGACAAAGTCTTTGCTTCATCAATTTTGAAATAATTTTATTGTAAAAAAAGTAGATAATATATGATCCTACCTTTAGAGAGAATATGTGTGCTCATGTTAAAGAGTGCTAAAAATCAACTGTTGAGGTGTTAGAGGTTGGTTTCAAACATAATTGTTTTTCAATCTTATACTATAAATATACCGATAATCATATTATAATTACCTACAAGAGTAGAAAAGGATATGATAAAAATACATATATACATATATACACCCCCCACCCCCCTTAATTTAGGGAATTTTTGTGGATTATCTACTTTAGAAATCATAATAAGACAAGTATGAGAAAAAGATCTGGAAAAAGGAGAAGCCAACCATTAAAACTAGAGTAAATTTCACATGTGGCAAATACATTAAGTTTAAAAATATTTCATAGGGTATATTTTTTCTAATTACACTTCATTGCTATAGTAAAGTTAGCTATTTTTGTTTGTATATCAGGCATTTTATTCAAAAGAATTATACAAATTATTTTCATAATAGAAAGACTTAAAATGTGGTCATTAAGCTATTTAAAAGGTAATAAATCCCTTGATTTATAGAATTTGTATACTAATCAAAATACAATTATTTATGATGGTTGTTGTGGAGTTTAGACCTATTATGTAATGTCCAAACATATAGATGAGTTATGTGTGATTTATACTTGTATAAATTTATTTGTGAAGTTATATATTTATATGGTGATTGTATATATGTATAAAATGATTATACATATAACACCCGCTAGTTCTTCCCACCATGTTTGAGTAGACGCACAGAGAAAACTAAGGAAATAGCTAAGAAAAGTTGCTGGAAGAGAAACTACGAGGGCAATCTATGGCCCATAGAATGATCTACAGCCTGTAGAAGAGGCCACGTAAATCTCCAGATGACTTGGTGAAATTTTTTATGTCAGAGGCCCATGCATAGGACAACATATGACCCATAAAATATTTGACGGTGTCACGACCCGTGGTTAGGGCCTAGATGTGACACGGCGAAGGGGAACCTGAGAGTCCCCAAACAAGCCTCAAATATCTATATCCACATCATTGGTTCAAGAATAGCATTCAAACACGTATATGTATACAGTCCAATAGGAGTTTCTCATAAATCATTCCAACAATACGAAAGAAATCTGCTGATCATAATAAGCGGATTTAAGAATAGTTTACATCATGTCCAACAAATGCCTCTAGTCAAAGGAACGGGGGCCAGCACAAGGTCTGGGCTTACCCTCAATATAGAGGAACGTTTTATAATAGCATAAAAGAAATATAGTTGGCTCGTCCTTGGAAGACGGGACTCACCACACTATACTCCAGAACTGGACTATCCGTCAACCTATAGATAATCAAAGTGTTCGCCCCTATATGGCAAAACATCATGTAGGCATAGAGTATGCGGTAGTGTGTTTGAATGTACTAAGTATGCGGGCATGCAATGCATATGACTTACCAAACCTACATTTCAATGTTAGATGACAAAGGCACATAATATAGAAGAATCGTATATTCAATGGAAATATATATACAAGATGCCATGAAATTTATGATGCATAAAATGCAATAATGCTCATATATAGTGGGATGGACTATAACCGACAAATCAAATCCATGCGAGCTATTACATGAATTAGTCTGATAAATACCTCCCATCGGTGGATGAAGAGTACTTGTCAAAGGTAATGAACATCACACCTTACGAAAATCCCCATTTCGGTGGATGGACACCTTCCTTACAGAACTCACCATTTCGGAAGGATTTTTCATAAACATATCATATCATATCATAAACGTAGTAAACGAATAATCATTCCTTATGACCCAGTCATTTCGGCAATGGTGATAGTTCCTATGTTGGCACATAGTTCAAGGAAAGAGAGAGGGCCCTTGGGATAGCCTTAACACTCCCAATCCATCAGTGCTAAGTGAACAACATCCCACATGAATACTTATATATATATATATATATATATATATATATATATGTGATTTTAAGAGATCCGGTATTCATTTCAAATTGTTCAATGCATATTTAGGCTCAAATGCAAAACCATAAAATCATAATCATAATGCTCATGCAAGGAATAACTCATCTACATATACAAGATGGTGCAAGCACCCATTATGCTCAAGGAACCATAATCATAGACATGTATGTTATCACATTCTTCTCTTAACCAATGCCTTATCAAAATCATATCATAATCATTTCATAAAACATAATTGGGCTTAACCCACATCATAATCTTCATATAAACCAATGTTCATGAATGCAAATGCAATGCTTGATGTGAGAATGACATGGGTAATGTAGATTAATTCTAAAATCAACAATGTAATATGAAATTTAGGAAATCCACAATTAAATCCATATGAAAATCATAGTAGAAATCACCCATGCATAATCCAAACTTTAAAAGGGGACATGCATGTTCACAACTTCATAATTCAATGTAAATCATCATATTAGTGATCAAAGTTATTTGAAAACATAGGTAGAAGACATCCCACAAATTAATTGGATTTAAGTAAATCAAGTAATGAAAATTCACTAATCATTGGCACAACATGATTAGTGATAGAGGCTTCATAGATGATGGATGAACATTGATGGTGAGATTGTGAGGTAGTTCTCTTTACTAGCCTTTATTATTATCTATTCATTTTGAGATATAGCTGAGATGTGCCCATTTACTTACTTTTATTTCCATTATCCAATAGGGTTGTTTGATTGAACGAATGTGATGAGGCTACGTAGTTCTCTTGGAGACTAGCAATAGTCTCTAGGTGCCGGCCACGCCAAGGGTACCCTCGTAGGGCATGAAAAACTTGGTATCAGAGCACAGAGTTCAAGTGTCATAGGGAGTCTATGAAGCCGTGTCTAGTAGAGTCTTGTTTATGGGAATATTGTTGACCACATTTCATAAGCAGGCGGCTATAGGACATTAGGAATTGTTACACTTTTCTTCTCATTCCAATTCGTACGATAAAGTTAAACTCTATGAACTCTCTCTTCTAATTTATGCTCTATGCATGAAGGACTTATAGCATGCCCCCCAGAATATCTGTCAGAGAAAGGGGACGACCTTCTAGGCAAGCTTTTAACCCACATGAGCCTCAAGTACACAAACAACCTGCTGACCAAGCTATCCTTGTTGAATAACCCCTTTAAGATGAGGTCTCCAATGCTGAGCTACGCCGGGCTATTCAAGCTCTAGCCCAGGCTATCGCAACACCTGTCATGAAACAAGGAGTGGGTAGACAAGATGCTCATGACACCTCTAGAGTCTGAGAATATTTTAGGATGAATCCACCTGAATTCATGGGGTCAGCATCCACTGTAGATCCTGAGAACTATGTGGAGGAACTTGAGAAGGTATTCCAAGTGATGCATGTAGCTGATGCTGATAGGATTGAACTGGATGCTTACCAACTCAAGGGTGTGGCTGGGCTGTGGTTCAACCAATGGAAGAAAGGGAGAGGGAATGATGCTCCATGTTTGAATTGGGCAGTGTTCAAGATAGCCTTCTTGGGACGTTTCTTCCTAATAAAGAGCAGAGAAGATAAGGTGAGAGAGTTTATGAATCTATAACAGAATTCTATGACTGTGCAAAAGTCTGGGTTGAAGTTAACGTAACTATCTTGCTATGCTTCGAACATGGTTGCTGATATGAGGGAAAGGATGGGGATATATGTTTATGGGTTAAATAGAGGACCCAAGAGACATAGTAGGGGAGCAATGCTTATGAGTGATATAGAAATTGGGAGATTGATGACATTTGTGCAATAAGCTGACGGGGATAGACAACATGACAAGGAAGAGTTCAACCGTAAGAAAGCGAAGACATCCAACCAACTAGTTAGAAGGAAAGGCAATGGCAACCAATTTCCAACACCATCAACTGCTAGTGCACCTGTGCCTAGAAGTAGGTATGATCACAAATCTCTGAATATTGGAGATCATGGACCTTGGTCCAAGCTAGTGTGGCTCAAGGTTCATAAGGTAAGCCACTATGTGATAAGTGTGGCAGAATGCACTTGGGGAGATATCATGATGGGAATGATGCATACTACAAATGTGTCCTAGCGGGTCTCTATTAGAGAGATTGGTAGCTGACCAGGCTCAATCTACTACACCAGCCCCACTGCTTGTATGCCAAGAGTAGTTTCCAAGATCAGGAGAAATCCCCAGATGTCATGACAGGTATGATTTGAGTCTTTACTTTTGATTGTTATGATTTGATGGATCTGGGTGCCACATTGTTGTTTATATTTCCTTATGTGGCCAATAGATTTGATAAAACCCCTGAGAGTCTTCTTGAACCCTTTGATGTTTCTACTCCGGTTGGTGAGTCTATTCAAGCTTAGAGAATCTAAAGAGCTTGCGTAGTGTGCATCCATCATAGGGATACTCCTATTGATTTTGTTTAGTTTGAGATGGTTGATATTTATTAAATTCTTGTCACGTATTGGCTTCATGACTGTTATGCCTCCGTTGATCGTAGATCTCGATCCGTAAAGTTCCAATATCCTAATGAACTGGTTCTAGAGTGGAAGAGTGATTCTGTTGTACCTTGAGGAAAGTTTATCTCATATCTTAGAGCTAGAAAGTTGATTTCCAGAGGTTGTTTCTATCACCTCATGCGAGTGAAATCAGATGATGTTGAGTCCCCAGCTCTTGAGTTAGTCCCGATTGTTAAAGAGTTTTTGGAAGTATTTCCTGATGATTTGTCTAGAGTCCCTCTTGATAGGGAGATTGACTTTGGGATTGATGTTCTTCCTAATACCCAGCCTATTTCGATTCCACCTTATAAGATGGCTCCCACTGAGTTGAATGAGTTGTAATGGAAATTGAAAGAATTATTAGAGAAGGGATTCATTAGGCCAAGTGTTTCACCATGGGTGCTCTTGTCCTATTTGTGTGAGAGAAAGATGGGCCCCTCATAATGTGTATTGACTATATGCAAATGAACAAGGTCACGATAAAGAATAAATATCATCTCCTATAGATAGATGATTTGTTTGACCAACTTTAGCGTGTCTCCTGTTTCTCAAAGATAGACCTTAAATCTGGCTACCATCAGTTGAAGGTGAGGGAATGCGACATTCCAAAGAGAACCTTTAGAACTAGATATGACTATTTTAAGTTCTTGGTGATGTCCTTTGGGTTGACGAACGCACCTGCAACCTTTATGGACTTGATGAATAGAGTATTAGCACAATATCTTAATATGTTTTTGATTGTTTTCATTGACCACATTTTAGTTTATTCGAGAAGTGAGGAGGAGCATACTAATCATCTCAGAGTTATCCTCCAAAGTCTTAAGGACCATGAGGTATATGCAAAATTCTCAAAGTGTGAGTTCTGGCTTAAGTCAGTGGCTTTCCTAAACCATATTGTTTCTGACGATGTTATCCGAGTAGATGCCCAAAAGATTGAAGCGGTTAAGAACTGGCCCAGAGCAACTACTCCAATTGGCATAAGAAGTTTCTTGGCATTGACAGGCTACTACCACAGGTTTATTGAGAGATTTTCTTTCCTATGCGCACCATCGATTAAATTGACTCAGAAAAAGGTCATGTTTCAGTAGTTTGATGAATGCAAGAAGAGTTTCCAAGAGTTGAAGATGAGGTTGACTATTACATCGGTCCTTACCTTACTCGATGGGACGGAGGACTTTGTAATTTATTGTGATGCTTCGAGGGTTGGATTGGGGTGTGTACTAGTGCAGAGGGGGAAGGTGATCGCCTATGCTTCTAAACAACTGAAGATTCATGAGAGGAACTATCCAACCCATGATCTTGAGTTGGCAGTAGTGGTGTTTAATTTGCACTTAAAATCTGGCGCTAGACTTATATGGAGTGCATGTTGATGTGTTCATTGAACATAATAGCTTGTAGTATTTCTTCAGTCAGAAAGAGCTCAACCTGCGATAGAGGAGATGGTTGGAGTTGCTCATGGATTATGACATGAGCATTCTCTACCATCTAGGTAAATGCTAACATTCTTGCTGACACTCTTAGCAGGTTGTCAATGGGTAGTATAGCCCATGTTAAGGAGGGAAAGAAGGAGCTTGCTAAAGAAGTGCATCGTTTGGCTCGATTGGGAGTTCAACTTGATGAGAATAATGAGAGAGGAGTTAATGTTCAGAATGGGTCTGCTTCATCCTTAGTTGCTGAGGTAAAGGAAAAACAAGACCAAGATCATGTCGTACTCTAATTTAAGGAGGTTGTCCACAAATAGAAAGTGGTGGTCTTCTCCAACGGGGGAGATGGAGTGTTGAGGTACCAAAGTAGATTGTGTGTTCCAGATATTGATGGTATTTGAGATAGAATAATGGCTGAAACCCATGACACTAGATTTTCCATTCATCCTAGATTTACAAAGATGTACCACGACTTGAGAGAAGTCTATTGGCGGAGTGGAATGAAGAGGGATATTGCTGAGTTCGTTTCAAAGTGTGCGAATTACTAGCAAGTGAATGTTGAGCATCAAAGGCCATGTGGATTGGCTCAGAACTTTGAGATTCTTGAATGGAAGTGGGAGATGATCAATATGAAATTTCTTACTAGTCTACCAAGGTCTAGAAAGAAACATGATTCGATATAGATTATTGTAGATAGGATAACTAAATCAGCTCACTTCTTGGCAACTGAGATAATTAACAATGCGGAGGAGTACACCATATTGTACATCCAGGAGATTGTGAGGTTGTATGGAGTTCCCTTGTCTATCATCTCAAACAAAGGAGCTCAAGTTACCTCCTAATTTCTGAGATTGTCCCAAAAAGGATTGGGTACTAAGGTGAACCTGATCACAACCTTTCATCCACAGATAGATGGTCAGGCAGAGCATACAATTCAAACATTAGAGCATATGTTGAGAGTTTGTGTTCTTGATTTCAAGGGGAATAGGGATAATCACCTACCATTGATTTAATTTGCATATAACAATAGTTATCATGCAAATGGCTCCCATCGAAGCCTTGTATGAGAGGAGATATAGATCACCAATTGGGTGGTTTGAGGTGGGAGTAGCAGAGTTGATTGGGCATGATCTTTTCCACCAATCGATGGGGAAGGTCAAAGTTATTAGAGAGAGATTAAAGACTGCCCAGAGTCGCTAGAAATCATACACCAATGCAAGAAGAAGAGACTTAGAGTTCAAGGTTGATGATTGGTTGTATTTGAAAATGTCACCTATGAAGGGTGTCCTAAGATTTTGGAAGAAGAGAAAGCTGAGTCCACACTATGTTGGACCATATCAGATTGTAAGGAGAAATATGAAGGTCACTTATGTGTTAGAGTTGGCTTCTGAGCTAGATGTAGTCCATCAGGTATTCCATGTGTCGATGTTGAAGAAATGCTTGGGAGATCCTGCCTTGGTGATTCCTATTGATAGCATTGGAGTGAAAGATAGCTTATCTTATTAAGGGGTTCCGGTTCAAATCCTTGATGGTCAGATTCGTAAGTTAAGGAACAAAGAGATAGCCTTAGTTAAAGTCCTCTAGAGAAATCAATCTGTGAGAAAGCCACATGGGAAGCTGAGGAATAGATGAAGGCCAAATATCCACACCTATTCATGCCAAATGATGAGTGTTGAAGGTAAACCTATTGCCCTTCACTGAATTGATTTATCTATTCTTCATGTGACTTTCTTTTCTTATGTCTGAGAAGTATTGATTGAGTTGAGTTTGAGTCTATTCGTGCCCTGGTATCCACCTATACTCATCATTCGAGGATGAATGATCCCGAAGGGAGATGATGTAACGCCCCGTAAAATTACAAAAATAACCCTAGAGTGACGGTAAACACATAACGCATCTTCCAATAATCATATTGGCAATCATAGACTGGATTTGTGATCAACAAGAGAAATTGAGTGGGAAATGGTGTCAGTAGATTTTTATAGCGACTCGATAAAAAGATAATTTTTTGATCCAAAACGCAAAACAATGTTGGTGCGCGAAAAGAGAACGTCGTGCCTCCATCACGGACCAACACTTTATGTTTTTTTTGATAATTTTTTACGGAATTGAGAAAACACATTCCAAAATTTTTTCTAAAAATACACCATGCGCAACCTGTCCGCGTCGCAGACTGGGTGTTTTCCGAGATGAAAATTTTTTATTTTTACGAGGGGCATTCTGGTCAATTCCCAATCCTGCCTAAACTCTATACACGATCAAATAAGGTCGCATTGACATAAAAAGGGTCTAAAACCCCAATTCTAAGTCCTATTCCATAATCAAAAAAGGCTAGGGCTTGAGGAAAGAGGTGAAGAGCTTGAGAGATTTGAGAAGAAATCCTTGACGTGAGAGGTTGGTAGCTTCATCCAAGATATGTATGGCTAAACTAAAAGCATGAGATTGTTCTCTCATGTTCCCCATAGATGGTTATATGCGTTGATGGTTCAAGAGTTTACATGCTTAAACCCTTGATGGTTTTTCTTAAAATTTTAATTTAAATTACATATTTTTCTATATTGTTGATCATCACACTATTCATTTTTTTTGAATTGAAAATTTTCACGAGAATTTGCATAACCATACATGACAAATTTGAAAAGTATGCATAATGAACTTGAGAATTTAGTCTAGAGCCTTGAGATGAGATTGTTGATTGTGATGATAGAATGAAGATGGGTTGATGGAATTTGATTGCCTTATGAGTCTCTATAAATGAATTCTACTAATGTGTCTGTTTGATTGATTCCTAACAATTGTCCTAAATCTTGAGGCATTGAGATTTATTGTTGAGAGGGTTAGAGTCCCTACGAGCTTGAGTGATAAAAGGGTTAGAGTTCCTATGAGTTGAATGATAACAGGGTTCGAGTCCCTATCAGATACCGATCGATGATGGGGTTCGAGTCCCTATGAGATTGATCGAGATGGAGGTTTTATGAGCATTGAGTCATGGGAGGAGTATTGAGCACCAAAAGAGTGAGATATGGTCTGGCCTGAACTTGTCAAACTATGTCACCAATCATAGGTGAGACTTAGAACCATCACATATATATTATGGTTCCGTCATGAGTAACAGTCCCTGAAAGCAATAGCGGACATGTTGAGTATCGACTCCATTTCGGGTGACACAATATGGTTTCGATCGTTCCTTATCTTGGAAAGTTTGGAACAACTATGGAAACATCAGCGAGATTGTTGTACATTCACTAGATCATAAGTGATTGTTGTCGGATAATATAAACTCCCTAAAATTTCCAACCTTGAGTACTCTGAGCTAAGATGTGGTGAGATGAGATGAGAGGAGGTGAGCTCCTCTGAGATGAGATGAGATGAGATGAGAGGAGGTGAACTCTGTTGAGATGAGTCTAAGAGGATTGATGAGTTTGAGTTGTTGACGGGCCACTGGTCTACTCCTTATTCATGCATAAATAAACATTTGGTGATTTGATGTTATTTGATGTTTATTTTGAGTTGATGTTGTTTCCATATTATTCTACCTATTTTTTTTCTCTCAACTATTTTATATACCAGTACATTCCAAGTATTGATATCCCTTTTGGACTGCATCGTTTTATGATGCTGAGGTATGTAGTAGAGATTGTCAACAGGTGCTCCATTGATGATTTGAGATTTACAACTAATTGGTGAGCCTCCCCTATTCTAGAGGATCCACTACTTTTATTTCATCTTGCTTTAGCGTTAGATTTGACTATTCTCATATTTTGATTTGGGTAGCCATGGGTCTGTCATTGGCACCGCCATGATTAGTGATAGAGGCTTCATAGACGTTGGTTGAACATTGATGTTGAGATTGTGAGCTAGTTCTTTCTACTAGACTTTATTATTATCTATATCATTTTGAGATATTATATGAGATATACCCATTTACTTACTTTTATTTCCATTGTCCGGTAGAGTTATTTCATTGAACGAATGTGATTAAGCTAAGTGGTTCGCTTGGGACTATCAATAGTCTTTAGGTGCCGGCAACGCCAAGGGTACCCTCCCGGGGCATGACATTTATTTTCATTGAGTATTTTATTTCTTTTATTGGGGTATCACTGGCCTGTCATGATATCGTCTAGACTATTGAGTATAGACTTCATAGACATTAAATTGGGGATTTGTTGAGCACTATTTGTTTCCAAACTAATTCATTGGAAACTATGTTTTAGTAGAGTTATATGTATTATATGACATCTTTTTATTTGAGTATTGCTTCTGCTGTCGAGTTGATGTGATGATGAGGCCAGGTGGTTCTCTTAGGGAATCAATAATGATTCTTTAAGTGTTGGCCACACCAAGGGTACCCTCTCGAGGCGTGACAAACATGGTATCAAAGTACAAAGTGCAAGAGTTCTAGGAATTCTATGAAGTCATGTTTAGTAAAGTCTTGTTTCTGGGTGTGTTTTGCACCACAATTTATAAGCAAGAGGCTATAGGACATTAGGAATAGTTAGACTTTCTTATATTTTGAGTTCGTCAAATAGAGTTAAATCTCTACAAAGATCCCTTCTAACTCGTGCGTTACACGTTTGGATATCATGCCTCCAAAGCATACTGTCACCCAAAGAAGTGCCCCAGTTGGCAATACTAAGAACTCGACCCCAATAGTGCGCACTGAGATGGAAACGAGGGGTAGATGTTTATCAGCTAGAGCTACTAAAGTTTCACAGACACCAACTGCTCCACCTGTTCCTACTACAGAAGGTGATTTCTGAGGAGTTATCACTATGCTCACCAAATTTGTAGCTACTCAGAGTGGGAACTTAAGTTCACAAACTCCTAGTGCTAATTCTAAAGAGCCAATGACTACCACCAGACTTCGAGATTTTTTTAGGATGAACCCGCCGGTCTTCACAGGGTCAAAGGTTGAGGAAGCCCCCCAAAATTTCATTTATAAGATGTGGAAAGTGTTGAAAGTTATGCATACGACTGAGACTGAGGGAGTTGAGCTTGTTGTCTATTATTAGCTCAATGGTATGCCAAAGGTTTGGTATAATCAATGGGAGGAGAGTTGAGCTGAGAAAGTTGAGCTTGATGTTTTGGATGAGTTGGGAGTGCCTTCCTCGATCACTTCTTTCCTCAAGAGTTGATGGAGGCAAAGATTGAGGAGTTCATGTATCTGAAATAGAAGGGACTGTCTTTTAAAGATTATAGCCTGAAATTCATCCAGTTATCCAAGTATACCGAGCCATGGTTCAGGATATAAGAGCGAGGATGAGGAAATTCATATTTGAGGAGGGTAAGAAGAGAGATAAAGAGGAGCATCTGAGTAAAAGGCCAAGTCAGTTGGGCCTGAGCCCAATTAGACTAAGCAGAATAAGGGGGATAACCCTTACTTCATAAAGAGGTCCACTAGTTATGCACCCTTCTAGCCAGTGCACCAACCGTGAATGTCAGATTGACCAAAGGTCCCAAGGTCAGCCAAACTTTAGAGCACAGGATTCACAGTCCTAGGCCAGTGTGACCCCTGGCTCGAAAGGGAAGCCACCTTTTGGGAATGTGGTAGGATGCACTTGGGAGAGTGTAGAGATAGAGGGAAAGGATACTATAAGCCTGGCTAGCTGAGCCATTTTCATTCGGAGCGTTGGATGTGGTGCAATAATGCAAATCTTCTATAACAACACCACTAGTGAGAGGTAACTAGAGAGGTCTTGCAACAGGGACAAGCGGTGGGATAAACTGTCTATATGTGGTGGTGAACCGACAAGGCCAAGAGGTTACACAAGAGGTTATGATAGGTATGCTTCGAGTCTTTTCCTTTCATTGTTATGGTTTACTTGATTGGAGTGCGACTTGTTCCTGTGTGATGCCATATGTGGCTAGTAGATTCGAGATCCTTCCTGAGTGCTTTCTTGAGCCATTTTCTATTTCTACTCCCGTTTGTGAGTCCATTCTAGTTGAGAGGACCTAGAAGGATTGTGTGGTGTCCATCTATCATCGGGATACTTTCTCTTATTTGATTGAGTTAGAGATGGTCGATTTTGATGTAATATTTTGCATAGGCTGGCTTCATGCCTGGTATGCCTCTATTGATTGTAAAACTCGGACAGTCAAATTTCAGTTTCTGAGTAAGCCTGTTATTTAGTGGTAGGGAGATTTTGTTGCGCTGAAGGGTACATTTATTTCCTACCTCAATGCCTGAAGATTGATCTCTAAGGAATGTATCTATCACCTCATACTTGTTAAGATTGATGATGTTGAGCCTCCTACTATTGAGTCCATCCCAATCATGAGGAAGTTCCTTGATGTATTTCCTGAGGATCTGCTCAGAGTCCCTCTTGATAGGAAGATTGACTTTGGAATTGATGTTCTTCCTGACCCCCAACCTATTTCTATTCCACCATATAGAATTTCTCCTGAAGAGTTGAAAGAGTTGAAGGAGCAGTTGAGAGATTTTATAGAGAAGGAATTTATTAGGTCGAGTTTCTCTCCAAGGGGTGCTCCGGTCTTGTTCGTACAAAAAAGAACGGTTTTGTTAGAATGTTTATTGAAGATTGATGACTTATTTGACCAACTTCAAGGTGCCATTGTTTTCTCCAAGATAGACCTTTGATTAGGCTATCATTAATTAATAGTGAGAGGATGTGACATCCCAAAGACAGTTTTTCGAACCCGATATGGTCACTTCGAGTTCTTGGTGATGTCCTTTGTGTGGATAAATGCAACTACAATCTTTATAAATTTGATAAACAAAGTATTTAGATAGTGTCTTGACATATTCATGATCGAGTTTATTGATGATATTTTTGTGTATTCTAGAGATGTGGAGGAGCATGCAAATCATCTTAGTATTTATTTGCAGATGCTCAAAGATAATGAGTTATAGGCAAAGATTTTGAAGTGTGAGTTTTTGCTCAAATATGTGGCATTCTTAGGCTATATAGTTTCTGGCGATGGCATTCGAGTGGATATTCAAAAGATTGAGGCGGTTAAGAACTGGCCTAGACCAACCTTTTGATAGATATAAGGAGTTTTCTAGGATTTGTTAGATACTACCGCAGATTTGTTAAGGGATTCTCTTTCGTATCCACACCGTTGACTAGACTAATTCAGAAAAAGGCTAATTTCCAATGGTCCGATGAGTGTGAGAGGAGTTTCCAAAAGCTAATGATAAGGTTTAGTACTGCCCTATTGTTAACTTTTCTTTACAGAACGGATGGATTTGTCATCTCCTACGACGCTTCGAGAGTAGGATTGGGATGTGTGTTGATGTATAGAGGTAAATATATTGTCTATGCTTCTAGACAACTTAAAGTGCATGAAAAGAATTATCCCACTCCTGACTTGGAGTTGGCAACATTGGTGTTTATTCTCAAACTATGGCGCCACTACGTGTATGGAGAAAATGTTGATGTATTCACTGATAGAGGATCCCAATTCAATGCACAGGTTTGGAGGCCTTTCAGAAAAGGTTTGGTTTCAAAGGTGAACCTTAGCACTACTTTCTACCCATAGACGGATGGCCAGGTAGATCGCCTAATTCAGACATTAGAGGATATGATGAAACCTGTGTCCTTTATTTTAAGGGTAATTAGGATGACCACTTGCCTCTGATTGAGTTTTCCTACAACAACAACTTCCATTCGAGTATTGAGATGGCTTCATATGAGGTACTCTATGGGAGAAGGCATAGATCACTGATTGGATGGTTCGAGGTGGGTGAAGAAGAATTGCTCAGACCAGACTTCGTCCACCAAGCCATAGAGAGCGTAAAGATCATTTGAGAAGGGTTGAAGACTGCACAAAGTCACCAAAAATCCTACAACGATGTTAGAAGGAGAGACTTTAGTGTTTGAGGTCAAGAATTGAGTGTATTTAAAGGTGTCACCTATGAAAGGTTTGGGAAGAAAATGAAGTTGAGTCGAGGTATATTAGTCCTTACCAGATAGTGAAAAGAGTGGGCAATATGGCATATGAGTTGGAGCTACCACAAGAGCTAGCAGCCATCCATCAAGACTTTCACATTTCTATGCTTAAGAAGTGTTTGGGAGACCTACAGTTGGTTGTGCCTGTTGAAAGTATTAGAGTAAAAGACAACTTGAGCTACGAGGAGATTCCTGTCCAAATCATTGATCATTAGGTTCACAAGTTAGGAACCAAAGACATTGCATCTATCAAAGTGTCGTGGAGAAACCAATTCGTAAAAGAAGCTACTTTGGAGGCGGAGGAGGATATGAAAGCCAAGTACCCTTATTTATTCCTACCTGTTGATGATGAAAGAGTTCATGGTAATGATTTCTTTCTAAATTCTTTAGTTCCTATTCCGTAAGTTCTCCTTCCATTCTGAGTTTTATAGACGATAGAGTTCTAAAGTTCGAGTGAGGATTGATTTGATGTGATTGACTAGTTAATTATTTTACTTGTTAAGTTTCTTGACTGATTGATCATATGAGTGAGAGGAGAGCTTTTGATTGTTAGAGTACATAGAGAAATTCGTACCTTGACTTATTTCTTAGATCTCTCTTCTGTCATGCCCTGGGAGGGTACCCTCATCAACTAGAGACTATTGCTAGTCCCAAAGCTAACCACTTAGCCTCATGACATTCATTCAATCAAATAACTCAAGACAATGAGCGGAAGACAAAAGAATGTATATGGTCACATCTCATCTAGTTCTCAAAATAATATATTTAATAGAAAAAGGCTAGTAGATAGAACTAGCTCACAATCTTAACAATCAACATCCAACTCTAGTTTATGAAGCGTCTATCACTACCAAGTGGTGCCAATGACAAACATATGGCTACCTCTATCAAGATAAAGCTAGTCTAGTCTAACTCTAAAGCAAGATGAAGTAAAGGTAGTGAATCCTCCAGAGTAGGGGAGGGTCACCAATCAGGTGAACGTCTCGAATCCTCAACGGTACACCTGGTGACCATCTCTAAATCCTCTATCTAAATCATAAAATGATGCAGCGCGGACTGGTGTTAGTATATGAAATCTACGGTATGTATAATAGTTGAATGAAACAAAAATAGGTATAATAATATGGAAATAACATCAACTCAGAATAATAACCAAACCAAGATGTCACATGTCTCTCTAAAGAAAGAGTAAAGATTAGACAAGTCGCCCATCAACCAATCAACCTCATCAATCAACCAAACTCATCTCAACTCGACTTGACTGAAAGTACTCAAGGTAGGAACATTTTGAGAGTTTCTATTGTCAGAGAACAATCACTTATGAGCTAGTGATTTACAACGAAGCGATGTCGTCGCCACACCAATGTAGTATCATGCAATGGTAAAGGACAACTCAAATCTATAATGGATCCGGAAAATTAACCAATCAAGTCCTATTGTTTTAGGACAATAAGGTAAGGACCTGTACAACTTTAACGGACTTAATATATAGAATAAGAACTTTTTCGACTCTAACAGACTTAGCCCTTCGGTGAGAACTTGTCAGACTTTAACAGACTTAACCCTCTAGTGAGAACTTGTCAGACTTTAACAGACTTAACCCTCTAGTGAGAACTTGTCAGACTTTAACGGACTTAACCCTCAAGATAGGGACTTTTTCAATTTTAACGGACTTATTCCACTCCTATACTTGGCGACGTAGTTAATGAGTACCAGTTGGACTTGCTGTTACTCTTACTCATTTTGGTGCTCGATACTTCTCCCAAGGCTCAATGCGCATAAGATAATCAATTTAATCAAACCAATCAAATCATAGGAACTTTTAACCCTTTCATCAATCAATCTCATAGGGGCTCTAACCCTTCCATCAAGGAACATTTCAATCAACGACTCTAGATTCAGAATAACAATCGTAAGGGAAAAATCGAATAGACAAATCAATAGAGTTCATTTATGGAGACACATAGGATTATCAAGTTCTATAAACTCATCATCATTCTCTCATCACAATAACATTCACAATCGACATTCTCAGTTCAAGGGTCTAGACTCAATCCTTAGGTTCAATCATGCATGCTTTCAAAATAATCACGTAGGGTTATACGATATCTCATAAAAATATTCAATTCAAGAAAACAAATTTGATCATTAGGAAAATACATGGAATTACTATAATTTATAAGAAAAACCATCAAGAATTATGTGTGTAGACTCATTAGACTTTCAACTCATCTTTGACCATCTATGGGGCATATGAGAGAAAAATCTCATGCTTTTAGTTTAGCCTCACATACTTGGGATGAAGGTCTCAACAATCGCTACAAGAATTTCCTCTTGAATTCTTCAATCCCAAGCTCTTCTCCTATTTCCTCAAGCACTAGTCTTTTGTTATAGGTTTTGAAGGACTTAAAATAGGGTTTATAACCCTTTTTATACTTAAAACAACCTATTTTTATCATATATTAAGTCCAGGAGGCGTTTGGAAAGGTCCAGAATGCCCCTCATGTGATTAGAAAAAACATGTCTCAAGACATGGGATCTGCGACGCGGACTAGGTTTATTTTCGGTATTTTTTGCTGAAAATTCTCTAAACGAGGTTTCTAATCCTGTAGAAAATGTTTTGGATAAAACCAAGTGTTGGCCCGCGGCAGGTGTTTATCGCAGACCTATCACACACCCTTACTAGTTCGTTTTTTCACATCAAAAAATTATCTTTTGATTCGGTTGCTCTAAAAATCGACCGAGACCATATTTCCACTTAATCTTTTGTGCTAATCACAAATCTATCCTCGAATTTGCCATATGAGCATGGGAAGATGCGTTGTTCGCACATATCTCTTTTAGGGGTATTTTTGTAATTTGTTTGGTGGATATCAAGGCACAAATAGACTCAAGACTCATCTCAATACTCACGTCCATCAATCAAAATCTTGACTCCTCATCAATCTCAATCAACTCTATTCAGCCTCAAGAAAGGACATATCAACTCAAGGATAGAAACATCAATTAAATCAAAGGTAAGAACATTACCTTCAACATTCTCATGTCAGGCACAAATTGAACATCGAAACTTAATTAATTCGAATCGTTTACACACTTCATCAATCAGTTGTTTGAACTCAAGAAGGAAGTCATCCACTCTAATCCAGAAAGGGGACCATCGTAATATACAAGACTCTATGGACATTCTCTAGATCCAATCTCAACCTTAATTGTGCTCCCTTTCATGGCACTCCACCCCATGAACTTAAACTTATAGCTCCTATTAAACTCCCTACCTATCCATATCCTCTTATTTCATTCAAGCTTACTTCTGGGCCTCACGGTGCTATTATTTAGATGATCATATCTATACAAGGCTAACCCTGAACACTCAACCCCTATACTCTCACAGGGACTTCGCCTAAAAGATTATTAGTCCTCTTCACTACCCCAATATCCTTACTGGAAACCCTTTTCACGAAGTCTTCAACATTCTATCATCAATACTCACATAATACCAACCACACATTCTTCCCTATCACTCTAACCATTTCAACTATATCTAAGAAATTTCAATCCTACTAAGCACTTCTACCTTCGCCATTCAATGAGCTCTCCCTCAAGGATACACCAACATATTTTTATCTAGAGACACTCTAATTTACCCTTACCTATCTATTGTATATCATAATCCCTCCTCTCTATCGCTATCCCTACATGACATAAGTACAACACCAATGTCATAATAAGGATACATTCACTCCTCCTTATCTACCCTCATTCTTCGTCGACTACTATCAGCATCATTACTTGGGCCTAGAGGGACTCGTCGTCTCCCCCTTTGGCGAAATCCCAACTATTACCTCCTCATGCAAAATAAAAACGATTCTATAGCTAAAACTTGATACTGTACATCCTACCATCAACAATGACATAACATAGAGAAGGTCAGTGCATGCGATTGGGAAGTAGGATCACTCAAATAATTTGGAACGAAGATCATTAGCACGATTCAATCAAGAAACCTTACTTGAAAATGTTCATAAGGAAGTACAATCTCCCTCGTCTATCAATACTGATTTTGGAATCACAGAACTATACATTGTATAAAACTCAAGTCACATCTTATTGTATATAGGATTAGAAACTCTATGATCCATGGGTAAGATCAAAATTAATGAATGGATTCATAAATTTTCACCCTCACAGCTCAACATGAAGGACAATTAACAAATGGTACACAAGACTAGGCCATAGGAATGACAGTAATATACAATACGGGAATAGGGCATCACCTCAATGGAAGAATAAGGAACGTACGATATGACAAGGAACTGACATCTCATCTCGATCAACCAATCTCGATCAAAACCTCAGGATTTACTTAGGTCTATCATCTCATCATCTCCTTCTTAGCTCAGGGGTCATCTCTCAAGTCTTGCGAATCAATTTTCTCTATTAGGGTATAAATATATACCTCCGCACGATCGAGGAATCACTATCCATGAGAATAGGCGTCTTAACCAACTTTATCTATCATAATATTGTCACATATATAAAATAGCCGCTAAGACTCTCTTAAAGGATACCACTCCTAGCTTCCTCTTGTCTAGGGAAATCTTTGTGTATTTGTTGCTCTAATGGCATACTTAACCCCTTCCCCCAACACTTACAATCTAACCTCTCCTATCAAAGTTTTTATCTTCAATTCTCTCTTTCCATCTAAGGCACCTATACCATACTCATAACATCACACTCCTTGCAGGTCAACACCTTAATCTCAAATACACACTATGGTGAACCTCTTAGGGAGAATTTCCAACTAAGACTATCACTTGAATAATGTTGTCTCCTCTTTACCACTACTCCTCAAAATTCAAGCTTAGAGTCTAGTTCTATCACCCGCATCTGTCACACGCTTCTCCAATATCACACTAATCTTACAATTACTAGGTGAATATCGGAGCATCAGCCTACTAAAATCTCATAGCATGTATTCACTCAAACATCCCCTCTTCACAACTCAAGTACCATTCCATCACTCACTATACTTCCTTACTGGCTAAGCTCATAACTATATAAATATCGTGGGTCTCTTTCTGTAGAATTATAAGCCTAGTGTAGATCTATCACACTGAAAGCATTTTGTCCCTCCATTCGATATCTATGCCTCATCCTCACAGTACAACATCAGAAGATATCAATATATAACTCTTTCTAGTTTTGAGCATGCTCTAGCACATTCCAACACTAACTTCCTCTTTGTACCTTATCATGACAAACATAGGGTACTCACCACTCTTTCATTAAGCTTATGGCAATCGACTCATCATCTCATTACTTACCTAATGGGTATATAACTCTAATTACAAGCCTTAATCGACTATCACTCTCACTATCTCATCCTTTCCTTACTATTGTCATCATTTTAGCTCTGGAATGACAGCTCTAGTCAGGGTGGTATAAGACCTCACATCTCACTCTTAAGTGGTAACATTAAATCCTTTAGAGACATAAGTTTCTCTCTCATGGATAACATCAAACATAAGTAAGGACTCGAATCATACCCTTCATGACATTTAGTAACATCTAGAGAACTTTCCTAATCCTCTCTAACTGTGGGTGTTGGGGTAGAAGCTTGGGGTCTCGTTCACCTTATCAGCTCCTCTTGGACACATGGTCACAATTCTGGAAACACGTAACACACGAATCAAAAGAGAGATTTTTAGAGTTTTAACTCTATCACACGGATTTTGAATAAGAAAGAAGTGTAACAATTCCTAATGTCCTATAGCCTCCTCCTTTTGATATGTTTTCGATAACACACCCATAAACATGAATCTACTAGACACGACTTTATAAACTCCCTGGAACACTTGATATCATTCTCGGATACCAAGTTTGTCATGCCCCGGGAGGGTACCCTAGGTGTGGCAGGCACCTAGAGGCTATTGCTAGTCCCGAAGCGAACCACTTAGCCTCATAACATTCATTCAATCAAATAACTCAAGAAAATTAACAGATGACAAAGGAATGTAAATGGGCACATCTCATCTAGTTCTTAAAATAATATATATAATAGAAAAAAGATAATAGATAGAACTAGCTCACAATCGTAACAATCAACATCCTACTCTAGTCTATGAAGCCTCTATCACTATAAAGTGGTGCCAATGAAAGACCCATGGCTACCTCAATCAAGATAAAGCTAGTGTAGTCTAAGTCTAAAGCAAGATGAAGTAAAGGTAGTGAATCCTCCAGAGTAGGGGAGGATCACCAATCAGCTGAACATCTCGGATCCTCAACGGTACACCTTTGACACTCTCTGACTCTTGTATCTATATCATGAAATGATGCAGCGCTGAGTGGCATCAATACATGGAATATATGGTATGTACAGTAGTTGAATAAAATAACAAAGGTATAATATTATGGAAATAACATCAACTCAGAATAATAACCCAATCAGGATGTCACATGTCTATCTAAAGAAAGAGTAAAGATAAGACAAGTGGCCTATCAACCAATAAACCTCATAAATCCACCCAAACTTAACTAAACTCGACTCGACTCAAAGTACTCAAAGTAGGAACATTTTGGGAGTTTTTGTTATCCGACAACAATAATTTATGATCCAGTGATTCTACAACGAAGCGATGTCATTGCCACACCACTCTAGTACCTTGCAAGGGTAAAGGACAACACAAATCTATAATGGATCTAAACAATAACCAACCAAGTCCTGTTGTTTCAGGACAATAAGGTAAGGACTTGTCTGACTTTAATGGATTTAATCCATAGAATGAGAACTTGTTCGACTCTAACGGACTTAGCCCACCAGTGAGAACTTGTCCAACTTTAACTGACTTAGCCCTCAAGTGAGAACTTGTCAGACTTTAACGGACTTAGCCCTCAAGATAGGGACTTGTCCGACTTCAACAGACTTAGTCCACTCCTACACTTTGCAACATAGTTAATAAGTGCAAGTTGAACTTGCTCTTACTCTTACTCATTTTGGTGCTCGATACTTCTCCCAAGACTCTATACTTATAAGATAATCAATCTAATCAAATCAAATCATAGAAACTTTTAACCCTATAACTATTCAATCTCATAGGGGCTCTAATCCTCCCATCAAGGAACATTTCAATCAACAACTCAAGATTTAGAGCAATCGTAAGGAATAATCGAATAGACAAATCAATGGAGTTCATTTATGGTGACTTAGGATTATCAAGTTCTATAAACTCATTATCATTCTCTTATCACAATCACACTCACAATCGGCACTCTCACTTCAAGGCTCTAGACTCAATCCTCAGGTTCAGTCATACATGCTTTTAACATAATCATGTAGTGTTATACGATATCTCATGAACATATTCAATGTAAGAAAAAAATTTATGATGATTTTCAACATAGGAAAATACATGAAATTAATATAATTTAGAAGAAAAACATCACGAATTATGCACGTAGACTCATTAGACTTTCAACTCATCTATGACCATCTATGGGGCACATGTGAGAACAATCTCATCCTTTTGGTTTAGCCTTACATACCTGGGTCGAATCTCTCAACAATCGCTTCAAGGATTTCCTCTTGAATTCTTCAATCTCAGCCTCTTCTCTTATTTCCTCGAGTCGTAGTCTTTTGTTAAAGGTTTTGAAGGACTTAAAATAGGGTTTGTAACCCGTTTTATACTTAAAATGACCTGCTTTGATCATATATTAAATCTAGGATGGGTTTGGAAAGATCTAGAATGCTTCTCATGAAATTCAAAAAAAGTCTATCTCGGGAGATGGGATGTGCGACGCGAACTGGGTTTATTTTTGGTATTTTTTGCTGAAAATTCTTTGGAATACGTTCCTAATCCCGTGGAAAATTTTTATAATAAAACCAAGTGTTCGTTCGCAGCTGGTTCGCATTGCACACCTGTCGCGCTTCTCACTGGTTTGCGTTTTCATATCGAAAAATTATCTTTTGACCTGGTTGCTATAAATGTCGATCGAGACCATTTTCCCACTTAGTTTTTCGTGCTGATCACGAATCCGGCCTCAGATTTGCCATTTGAGCATGGTAAGACACATTATGTACACATCTGTCTTCTAGGGATAATTTGGTAATTTTGTTGGATGTTACATCTTCATTCGAGGACGAATGATCTCAAGGGGGAGATAATGTAATACCCTGTAATTCTTCCCACTTAGTATGAGTAGATGCATTGAGAAAATTGACAAAATAATTGAGAAAAGTTGCTTGAAGAGAAACTACAAGGGCTATCTAAGGCCCATAGAATGATTTATGGCCCGGAGAAGGGGCCTCGTAAATCCCCAGATGACTTGGTAAAATTTTTTATGTCTGAAGCCCATGTAGGAGACAACATACGACGTATAAATATTCCATGGCCCATAGATTGGTTTTGTGAGTTGGTGATCCAAGAATCAACTTTTCAGTAACTTGAGTTATGAGTTATCAAACGACCCATAGAAGGTTTTACGGCCCATAGAAGGTTTAACGGCCTGTAGAAGTTGGTTCTTAAATTTCATGCCATATTCTAGTAACTCAATATTTTGGACACCAGACCTACGAATGGTCATCTACATCTCATAAAAAGATCTATGGCCCGTAGACGACGTCTCGTAGATCTTGTTGGCAGTTTTTAAGAATGATATTTTTGTCTACACTTAACCACTTTTTTAATCCAATCCTTGGATGTTTTATACTTAATTAAAGTCCTAAAACAAAACCGTAAGTGTATTTTTACCATTCTTCATGCTTAGGAATTCTTGAGAGAACCAGAGGAGGGAAAGAAGCGAGGGTTTCAAGTTCCAACATAGGGATCAACTGAGGTTTGATTGTTTCTTCTACTTCCAGGAATTTAAGGCTTCCTAGAGTGTGGAAAGTTCACACACCATTCCACTTACTTGAGTCAAAATTGAGCACAAGAATTGAGTCTTTAATATCCTATCATCCAATACTAAATTTCTGCATCTATTACGAGTTCTTATAATGATATATGAGATAAAATTGTTGCATTACACAACCACTGATATGTATGTATGTATGTATGTGTATATATATATATATATATATATATATATATATATATATACACATGACCTAAGATGATGTTTGAGTTTAACTGTTTGAGTTGAGTAACTTGAGCATAATTGAGCATGAGGAGCATGTTGCATGGTAATCGCATGTACCTTTACACATTTTTCTTACATTCCATAATGAGTCTAACTGATGAATTTGAATGACCATTTGAGTTTGAGTTGAGTCAAGTCAATCGATTTTCTTATAAATGATTGAGCTGATGGGATACCAAGATATGTTGGGTTGAGACAACCCCACGAGGTTGAGATTTCAGTTGACTGATATGCGAATGATTGAGATTTGAGTGGATTGATGAGTTGGGCATGTTTTAGTTAGGGGAGGAATGTCGAAAACCAAGCTGGGAGCGAGTAGATGACTACTCTAACCAAAAACCTACGTTGCCAGCATAGGATAGTCATACAACACGTTCTGGCGACTCTTATCCAAAAAGATGAACATTTACTATGGATCCTTGTGAGATTCTATCATCCTTTACTTTGGAAAGTTTAGGACGGGCGTGGCAATGACGTCGCATTCTTTTGCATCAGTATACTAAAGGTAATGGAATTGGCTGTCGGATAAGAGAAACTCCTAAGCAAACACTAATGGACCTATATTGTTTTATGATGCAGATACAAGTGATAGAGGAAATTAGCCCTTACAACATTAAGGTCTAGATCAGTGTATTCTTAGAGTTGGTGAGCCCTCCTTGCATTCTGGAGGAGCCCTTTTATTTTCTTACTTTCATTGAGTATTTTATTTCTTTTGTTGGGGTATCCATGGCCTGTAATTGTATCATCTAGACTATTGAGTAGAGGCTTCATACACATGGAGTTGAGGATTTGTTGAGTACTATTTATTTCCAAACTTATTCTTTAGAAACTATGTTTTAATAATGTTATATCTATTCATATGTCGACTTTTTATTTGAGTATTACTTCCGCTATCGAGTTGATGTGACGATGAGGCCAGGTGATTCTCTTGAGAAATCATCAATGGTTCTTCAATTGCCGCCCACGCCAAGGGTACCCTCCAAGGGCGTGACAAGACAGGCGGGCAGAAAGACAATTATACATACGTATATGTGCATCTCATAAAATGTGATACTTTGTATATAAATATTGTAACATAATACTTGTATAATGTGTAGCAGACGATATTATATAGATGCATTTTGTATATAGACAACTATATATATAAAGAGGGACAACTATATACAAAATAGAGATTATTAAAAAAATTACAAAGTAAAGTCTATACATGTTATAACGATTACCTAAAATGAATTGCATGACTATGATAGAAAAGTTGAATTTGAAGAGAGAAGATTTCAGATTTAAAGTCGGTATGGTTGAATAATAAAGGAACAAAATCATTAACAAAGCCGAATATTAGTAAAAAAAAAATCTTTTTCGATTGATATATAATTTTAAATAATTGACCCTCGTAATTAATTGTAAATTTCATTAAATTATTTCATTATTTATAATTAAGTGAAACTACACTTTTATTAAATCATGTTTTGTAGATATATGCCAACTCACGTAATTTTTCCTTAAAATTACCAACTCATTTGAAATTTTGTTAGATCTTTCGATTTTTTTTTGTGATTACTATGATCATGGTGTTTCAATGGTACAATTATTAAATAAATAAATATCAAAATTAAGGGTGTCAAAATAAGGAAAAGTATAGGATTGTAGCACCCGATAAAATTATCAAAAATGCCCTAGATGAGAGACACTTATGTAATGCATTTTCTCAAACTCTTTTGGATAACCCGAGGCCAGAAATGCGATCAACATGAGAAATTATTTGAAATAATGGTCTTGATTGATTTTTAGAGTAATCGCATCAAAAGATAATTTTTCGATATGAAAATGCAATTCAAAAAAGTGTGCGACATATCTGCATCGCAGCCTTGTCGTGTACTTACACTTGGTTTTGACACCAATATTTTCTATGGGATTAGAAAACTTGATCAAAAAATTTTGACAAATATACCTGAAAAATGACCAAGTTCGCGAAATATGCATGGTATGCCGAGGGGAAAATTTTCAAATTTTTGTGAGGGGCATTCCAAACTTTTCCCAACCTCTCCTAAACTTAAAATACAATCAAAATAGGTAATATTTGGCTAAAAGGGGGTTTTAAAACCCATTCCTAAGCTTTCTAAACTATTCTAACAAAAGTTAGGGCTAAGAAGTGAAAGAGAAGATGGAGGATTTCAAGTTCAAGAGCAAAGATCGCTAGAGGATTGATTGTTCCTCCGAATTCTGGGTATGTAAGGCTACTTATATAGTTGAAATAAGTTCATCAACACACTCTCCAAATGTTAAGTCTCCAAAATTGTATTCGAGCAGAGCTGTGACCTCCGGTAACTCTATTCTTACATGACCAATATTTCAAGACTCGTTCTTTCATATGGGAAGTGAATTAGGGTCATGAGGGAGGTCTAGTGTTAGATTATGCATAGGTCAATTTCAAATAATCATATATCACGACCCAGGGTTAGGGCCTAGATGTAACAAGGAGAATGAAGACCCGAGAGTCCCCAAACAAGCCTCAAGTATCCGTAATCACATCATCGGTTCGAGGATAGAATTCAAACACATATACTTATATAGTTAAATTAGAGTTTCTCATGAATCATTCCAACAATACGAAAGAAATACAAAGGTCAAAGCAAAAAGATTTAAGAAGAGTTTACATAGTGCCCAACAATGCCTCTAGTTAAAGAAACGGGGGCCAGGACAAGTTTCGGGCTCACCCTCGATAGAAAAGAGTATTTCGTAATAACACTAAAGAAGATAGTTGGCTCATCCTCGGAAGACGGGACTCACCATAGTAAACTTCAAGAATGGACTACTCGTCAAACGGCTAGTAATCAAAGTGCTCAGCCCCTACATAGTAAAATCATGTAGGCATAGAGTATGTGTTAGTATGTTTGGATGAACTAAGTATGCGGGCATTCGATGCATATGAATTAACAACATGCACTTCAAGGTTAGATGACAAGGGAATATAATAAATAAAGAGTCATATATCTAATGGAAGGTGGTATACAAGATTCCATGAAATTCGTGATGCATGAAATGCGATAATGGTCCTATATAATGGGGATAGACTATAAAAGAAAAATCAAATCCATGTGAGCTATTATATGACTTAGTCCGATATAGACCTCCCATCGGTCGGAGTAGATTACTTGCCAAAGGTAATCTACATCACACCTTACGGGACATACCATTTTGGTGGATGGTCACCTTCCTTACGAAACTCACCATTTCGGAAGGACTTTTCAAAAACATGTCATATCATATCATAAATGTAATAAACGAATAACCATTCCTTACGACCCGGTCATTTCGATAATGGTGATCGTTCTATATTGGCACATAGTTCAAGGAAAGGGAGAGGACCCTTGGGGATAGCCCTAACGCTCCCAATCCATCGGTGCTAAGTCAACAACATCCCACGTGAATACTTATATATATGTGCTATCTAGAGATTCAAAATTCATTTCAAACCGTTCAATGCATATTTAGGCTCAAATGCCAAACTATAAAATCATAATCATAATGCTCATGCAAGGAATAACTCATCTACATATAAAAGATGGTGCAAGCACCTATAATGCTTAAGGAGTCATAATCATAGACATATATGTGATCACATTCTTGTAATAGCCAATGCCTTATCAAAATCTTATCATAATCATTTCATAAAATATAATTGGGCTTAACTCATATCATAATCTTCATATAGACCAATGTTTATGAATGCAAATGCAATGTTTGATGTGAGAGTGACATAGGTAATGTAGATTAATTCTAAAATGATCAATATAATATGAAATTTAGGAAATCCACAATTAAATCCATATGAAAATCATTGTAGAGATCACCCATGCATAATTCAAAATTTAAAAGGGGACATGCCTGTGCATAACTTCATAACTAAATGTAAATCATCATATTAGTGATCAAAGTTATTTGAAAACATAGGTAGAATACAACCCACATATCAATTGGATTTAAGAAAATCAAGTAATGAAAATTCACATTTACCGTAGATGAATTTCAAGAAATCAATTAAAGAATTTTTGGGTCTTCTTGGTTGAACGGGACCAAGAATCAATCCCACATACCTTGATTGAGAAGCTTAATTTGAGAGATGATTTAAGCTTGAATTGAACTCTAATTGAACCCTAGCTTTGATCCTTGATGGAGGAGTATAGAGGTGATCTTCTGAGGGGTAGAATGTTTTAGGAGAATTAATTAAGTGGAGAAGGGATATTAGTTGAATTAAGGGCTTAGGATAGCATAATTCATGATCAAAATAAACCGAAATTACATAAACGCCATAAATGAAATGGATAATTAAGTGGAGAAGGGATATTAGTTGAATTAAGGGCTTAGGATATCATAATTCATGATCAAAATAAACCGAAATTACATAAACGCCATAAATGAAATGTACTAAAATTGAGACTGTCAGGTCCACATGGTTCACTATACGGTCCGTTAAACTTCACACGGATCGTGAACAGTAGTCGTGACCCAACACTTAGAGGCCTCGTAGGGGAAATTCACACGGGGCTAAGGGTTTCCACACGGACGACTACACGGTCCATGTGACTCCACACGGGCCATGACGCCGACCGCATAGCGGTACTTCAAATAATTTTCGCACGACAAAGTTACGAGACGATACTTTCATTCTTAGAATAATTTTACATGGTGAGTCACACAAAGAGCCACACGGCCCGTAATACATCACACGGACCGTGTAAGTGGCCTTGTGCCCACATTTAGCCAAATTTCCTCCCATCTCAAGGCCACCCCAACCGTGAACTGGACCAAGTGCCCCTTCACGGGAGGCCACATGGTCCGTGTAGCTTCACACGACCCGTGTAGGCCCTCCGTGGAGTGATGCCTGGTAGTTTATTTGGGAAATTCCAAGGCGTTTGGGGAAACACCACTAGAAAAGTTTGGGTCTTTACATCATCTACCCCTTGGGCACATTCATTCCCGAATGTGCAAAAACAAGACTTGAAAGGCTTGACTTAGAGCATGAAAAACACAACATAAGATACAATGCATAGTTTACTATACAAAATCGTATCAAAAGCATTATTCAAAACCATTGCTCAAAGCCTTTAAGCTCGTATCAAAATTGTATTCAAGTCACTCAAAACATTATAAGAAAAATTCTCTTTCCTGCACATGTATGCTTGTCATGTCATAAGACAAAAGAGGGCGAACCAATGGCACCATACATAAGGAAGAATCCTAATACCTTAGGCTTGAGTAGATTGGAAAAGATGTGGGTATCGCTTCACTATGTCCAGCTCCGCCTCCCAAGTAGCACTCTCCATATGTTGATTTTATCAAAGCACCTTCACCGAAGCTACGTTCTTGTTACGAAGCCGCTTTACTTGCCTATCCAAGATTTCCACAAGAGTTTCCTCATAAGACAAGTTTTCTTTATCCTCAATTCCTTCCAAAGGAACAATGGTGCTAGGATCACTAACTAGCTTCCTTAACATAGACAAATGAAAGACTGGGTGAATGGAACTCAAACCCATAGGCAACACCAACTTATAAGCCACACCTCCAATTCGCTCAACAATCTCATAAGGGCCAATATACCAGGGGCTTAGCTTGCCCTTTTTACCAAATCGCATCACACCCCTCATAGGTGAAACCTTCAAATATGCCCAATCGCTGAGACAAAACTCAAGATCCCTCCTCCTAACATCCAAATAAGACTTTTGAAAACTTTGGGCTATTTTCAACCTTTCCCTAATCACTTTCACCTTATCCATGGCCTCTATCACCAAATCCGAACTAACTAGTGCAATCTCTCCCAACTCAAACCACTCCACTGGTGACCTACACCTTCTCCAATATAAATCCTTAGATGGCGCCATACCAATGCTACCATGGAAGCTATTGTGATAAGAAAACTAAATGAGTGAAAGATGGTCATCCCAATTTTCTTTAAACTCCAACACGCAGGCCCTCAACATATCCTCCAAGGTTTGGATATTCCTCGCCGCTTGGACATCCCCAGTCCCTTTTGAAAAGACCTCTCAAAGTGGGAAGTGAAATTGGGTACCACGATACGATATAATGGACCTAGGTACACCATTGAACCTCACCAACTCTTAGATATATAATTTGCGTAATCCTCGGCGCTAAAGGTAGTCTTGATCGGTAGGAATTGAACCAACTTCGTCATGCGATCCACCACAACCCAAAAGGAATCAAATTGCCTTTGCGTTCGAGGCAACTCAACCACAAAATCCATGTTCACATCTTTCCATTTCCATGTGGGAATCTTAATGTCCTGGGCCAAGCCACCCGGTCTTTGCTGCTCTACCTTCACCTGTTGACATCTCGGGCATTCAGATACGAACTTAGCGATGTCTTTCTTCATACCATCTCACCAATACACTTCTTTCAAATCTCGATACATTTTGGTTGACCCCCGGTGAATAGAATAATGGGAGTTGTGAGCCTTACTTATAATCACCCTTCTTAGATCATCCACATCCAGCACACAAAGCCGGTCTTGGTACCGGAGTACACCATCTCCCCCTTAGGAGAACACCTCAATATCCTTTTTAGCAACCAATTTCTTTAATTCAAGTAACGATGGGTCTAAATCTTGCTTAGCCTTTACATCACTTAGCACGGAAGACTCTGACCCGCTTTGAACACGAATACTACCATCGCTCGAATCAGCCAACCTGACAACTAACCTAGCTAACCGTTGAACATCTCTCGCCAACTCCTTTCTTTGTTCCCCAACATGTGCCACACTCCCCATAGACAACCTGCTGAGAGCATCGGCCACAACATTGGCTTTGCCAGGATGATACGGAACACTTGGGTCATAATCCTTTAGGAGCTCCAACCACTTCCTTTGCCTTAAATTGAGATCTCTCTGAGTGAATACATATTGCAAACTCTTATGATCAGTGAACACATCAACATGAACCCAATATAAGTACTGGCTCTAAATCATTAAAGTAGAAACCACTGCCGCCAATTCAAGGTAGTGTGTTGGGTAATTACGTTCATGTACCTTCAGCTGCCTCGATGCATATGCTATTATCTTACCTTGTTCCATAAGCACACAACCAAACCCAATTCTCGAGGCATCACAATACACCACGAATCCCTCCAAACCATTTGGTAAAGTCAAGACGGGAGCCGATGTAAGCTCATCCTTCAAAGTTTGAAAACTATTCTCTCATTCATCTGACCATACAAACTTAGCCTTCTTCTGGATCAACTGAGTCAATGGAGATGCAATAGCTGAGAACCCTTCAACAAACAGTCTGTAATACCCTACCAACACAAGGAAACTGCGAATATCTGAAGGAGCCAATGGTCTAGGCCAATTCTTCACGGCCTCGCTTTTCTTCGGATCCACCTTAATACCATCACCGAACACCACATGACCAAGGAAGACCACTTCACCCAACCAAAATTCATACTTACTAAACTTCGCATACAATTTCTTCTCCCTCAAAGTTTGGAGGACCATTTTAAGTGATCCCTGTGCTCCTGCTCACTTTTGGAGTAAATGAGAATGTCGTCAACAGAAACCACCATAAAGATGTCAAGGAAAGGCTTGAACACCCGATTCATTAGGTCCATAAACATGTTCGGGGCATTGGTTAGGCCAAATGACATTACCACAAACTCAAAGTGCCCATACCTTGTCTTAAAAATGGTTTTGGGAATGTCTCACTCCCTAACCTTCAACTGATGATACCTAGAATGAAGATCACCCTTTGAGAAATGCGTAGCCCCTTGAAGCTGGTCAAACAAGTCATCAATCCAAGGCAACGGGCACTTATTTTTAACAGTCACCTTATTCAATTGCCTTTAATCAATACACATCCAAAGAGTTCTGTCCTTCATTCTTGCAAACAACACTGGAGCACCCTATTGCAATATACTAGGCCGAATGAAACCTTTCTCCAATAAGTCATTTAATTCTTTCAACTCCGTCGGGGCCATACGATAAGTAGGAATAAAGATAGGCTGAGTATCTGAAGAAGATCTATGCCAAAGTCCACCTCTCTTTCAAGAGGGATGCCCGGTAAGTATTCGAGGAACACATCCGAAAACTCATTCACCACAGAGACCGACTCAATAGTAGGCACTTCATATGCCATGTCCTTGACCCTCACAATATGATAAATGCACCCTTAGAAATCATTCTATGCGCCTTCAGGTAGTCACCACCGTTCAATTCAAGAATGGGTTCATCGGGAGGTTGGAAATTGACCTTCCAGGTTCTGCAATCTATTGTGGCATATGATGCATGCAACCAACCCAACCCAAAAATCACGTCAAAGTCAAACATCTCTAGTTCTACAAGATCACACGAAAAAATTTTGTGCAACACAGAAACAGGGCAACCATGATAGACTCTATATGCAAAAACAGATTCACTCATGGGAGTATAAACTGAGAAAGGGTCCCTCAATACCTTGGGACTCAAACAAAATTTAACAGCCAATAGAGGAGTCACAAAAGACAAATTTGCACTCGGATCAAGCAAAACATAAGCATCAAAATTAAATATTTTTGAACATACCGGTCACAACATCCAGAGCTTCCTCGACATCCTGGCGGGAATGGAGCGCATAGAATCGACTGTTCTTTGGGGAAACACATTGGGGAGCCATTTGTTGATCTTGCCCGCCTTGGGTGGCTTGTCCTTGGCCTCTACGGTTATTCCTAGGACAGTCACAACCTTATGATTTTTATCACCACACCCAAAACAGACACCCAAATCCCTCAAACAAATTCCCGTGTGGGGATTTCCACACTTCTCACATAGAGGATGCCTTTGTCCGTCACCAACCGGTGGCATGGGAGGAGGTACCCGAGCATTAATGACCTGAGCACTCGTACCTTAGCCTTACTGGAAGCAACGGAAACCAATATTTTGAGAACCAGAGAATCTACCATCAAAATGGGCTCTCTTGGGTTCGTGAACCCTTCTCTCTTTGAGTTTCTCCCCTTCAATCTGTTCAGCATACACCATGAGTCTAGCAATGTTCATATCCCGTACAAGCATAGCAGTACGATATTCATTCACAAGTAAATCAGAGATACCTGAAAAAAACTTGTGCATCCTTGTACGAGGGTCAGCCACCCGCGAAGGAACATACTAGGAAAGCTTCGTGAACTTGAGGGCATAGTCCCTCTCGCTCATACTTCCATGCTTGAGGTTGATAAACGCAGTCATTGTAGACTCTCTAAGCTCAAGTGTAAAGAAGTGGCCAAGGAAAGGAAATTTGAACTCTTCCCAATTAACATCACAACCACAAACGCTTTCCAAAGACCATTGAGTATACCACACTTGAGCCATATCTTTCAGCTGATAGGCAGCAAGTTCAGCCTTCTCTTCATAAGTGACACCCATGATGTTCTGTATCTTTGTAAGCTCATCAATGAAATCCTGAGCATCCTCACCAACCTTTGACCCATGGAACTCTTGAGGATTCATCCGGGTGTAATCCCTCATCCTAGAAGCAGGTGTAGGATCCCGCGGAAAGTTATCCAGCTTTGACTTAGAAGTCACCACCTTAGCAAGCATGGTAAAGGCCATACAGAATTCACCAATTAAGATAGGTGCATCCACATGCTCGTGGGGACCCTGATCTTCATTAGCCGGAGCCGGCCTTGGCAGATAGGGTCTTCCTAGAGGCGAAATGGATCAACGACAGTGTCAAATGAGGGAACTAAATATACTAGCCATAGCACAACAAAAGACATGAAGAAGTGAGGCAATTCCTAAAACTTCTTCGTAGCCTCCCACTCATAGGTATGGTGCACTTTACACCAATGAATCAGACTCTACTCAACACAATATGATGGACTCCGAGGATCATTTATAAACCTAGGGCTCTTATACCATTTTTTGTCATGACCCGGGGTTAGGGCCTAGATGTGACACGACAAATAAAGACCCGAGAGTCGCCAAACAAGCCTCAAGTATCCGTAATCATATCATCAGTTCGAGAATAGCATTCAAACACATATACTAATATAGTTAAATGAGAGTTTTTCAGGAATTATTCCAGTAATACGAAAGTAATATAATGGTCAAAGAAAACAGATTTCAAAAGTGTTTACATAGTGCCCAACAATGCCAGTAGTTAAAGGAATGGGCGCGAAGAAATGTTCCGAGCTTACCCTCGATAGAGAAGAACATTCTGTAATAACAATAAAGAAGATAGTTGGTTCGACCTCAGAGAATGAGACTCACCACTATAAACTTAGGGAATGGATTACTCGTCAGACGACTAGTAATCAAAGTGCTCGATCCCTATATGGTAAATTAATGTAGGCATAGAGTATGCATTTGTACATTTGAATGTACTAAGTATACGAGCATGCGATGCATGTGAATTAACAACATGCACTTCAAGTATAGATGACGAGGGCACATAATATAGACAGAATCATATATCCAATGGTAGGTGGTATAAAAGATGCCATGAAATTTGTGATGCATGAAATGCGATAATGCTCCTATATAATGGGGATGGACTATAATCGACAAATCAAATCCATGCGAGCTATTACATAAATTAGTCCGATAAAGACCTCCCATTGGTAGGAGAAGATTACTTGCCAACGGTAATCTACATCACACCTTACGAAACACACCATTTCGGTGGATAGTCACCTTCCTTATGGAACTCACCATTTCCGAAGATATTTTCATAAACATATCATATCATATCATAAACGTAATAAACGAATAACCATTCCTTACGACCCAGTCATTTCAGTAATAGTGATGGTTCCTAAGGTGGCACATAGTTCAATGAAAGGGAGAGGGCCCTTGGGGATAGCCCTAACGCCGCCAATTCATCGGTGCTAAGTCAACAACATCCAACATGAATACTTATATATATCCACATGTCTTCAAGAGATTTGATATTCATTTCAACCAGTTCAATCCATATTTACACTGAAATGCCAAACCATAAAATCATAATCATAATGCTCATGCAAGGAATAGCTCATCTATATATACAAGATGGTACAAGCACCCATAATGCTCAAGGAGCCATAATCATAGACATGTATGTGATCACATTCTTGTCATAACCAATGCCTTATCAAAATCATATCATAATTGTTTCATATTTATAATTGGCCTTAACCCACATCATAATCTTCATATAGCCCAACGTTCATGAAAGCAAATGCAATGCATGATGTCAGAATGGTATGTATTATGTAGATTAAATCTAAAATGAATAATATAATATGAAATTTAGGAAATTTACAAATAAATCCATATGGACATCATAGTAGAGATCATCCATGCATAATTCAAACTTAAAATGGGGAAATGCATTTCGTAACTTCATAACTCAATGTAAATCATCATATTAGTGATCAAAGTTATTTAAAAACATAGGTAGAATACAACCCACATATCAATTGGATTTAAGTAAATCAAGTAATGAAAATTCACATTTAAAGTAGACTAATTTCATGAAATCAATTAAAGGATTTTTGGGTCTTCTTTGTTTAAAGGGACCAAGAATCAATCTCATATACCTTGATTGAGAAGCTTTATTTGAGAGATGATTTAAGCTTGAATTGAACTCTAATCGAACCCTAGCTTTGATCCTTGATAGAAGAGTAGAGAGGTGATCTTGTGAGGGGTAGAATGTTTTAGGAGAATGGATATCAGATGAATTAAGGGCTTAGGATAGATGAAAGGTCATAATTCATGATTAAAGTAAATCGAAATTATATATATGCCATAAATGAAAAAAACTAAAATTGGGACCAGGTCCACACAGTTCACTACATGGTTTGTGAAACTTCACATGGACCGTGATCAGTGGTCGTGACCCAACACTTAGATTCCTCGCAGGGGAAATTCACACGAGGCTAAGGGTTTCCTCATGGATGTCTACACGGTCAAGTATGACTACACCCGGGCTGTGATGCCGATCGCGTTGCTGTACTTTAATTAATTTTCGCACGACAAAGTTACAAGACAGTACTTTCATACATAGAAAAATTTTATGTACTAAGTCACATGGAGAGCCACATGGCCCGTGACACATCACACGGAGCGTTTGAGTGGTCGTGTACCCTCACTTGGCCTAATTTCTTCCTATCTCAAGGTTGCCCCAACTGTGAACTGGACCAAGTGTCCCTTCACGGGTTTCCACACGGTCCGTGTGGCTTCACACGGCCCGTGTAGGCCCTCTAATGGAGTGATGTCTGGCACTTCACTTTGGAAATTCCAAGAAGTTTGCGGAAACGCCATTAGAAAAATCTGGGTCCTTATATCATCTCCCCCTTGGGAACATTAGTCCCTGAATGTGCAAAAACAAGTCTTAAAGGCTTGACTTAGAGAATTAAACACCCAACATAAGATATAATGCATAGTTCACTATCCAAAATCATATCAAAAGAATTATTCAGAACCATTGCTCAAAACTTTTAAGCTCAAATCAAAATAGTATTCGAGTTACTCAAAACATTATAAGAAAAATCTTCTTTCATGCACATGTATGCATGTCATATCATGAGACTCAAAAGGGAAAAAAAATGGCACCATAGATAAGGAAGAATCCTAATTACTTAGGTATGAGTAGATTGGAAAAGATGAGGGTATCGCTTCACCATGTCCAGCTCCGCCTCCCAAATAGCACTCTCTACACGTTGATTTCTCCAAAGCACCTTCACCGAAGCCACGTCCTTCTTACGAAGCTGCATTACTTGCCTATCCAAGATTTCCACCAAAATTTCCTCAGAAGACAAGTTTTCTTCAACCTCAATTCCTTCCAAAGGCACAATGGTGCTAGGATCACCAACTAGCTTCCTCAACATAGAGACATGGAAAACTGGGTGAATGAAACTCAAACTCGAAGACAACTCCAACTTATAAGCCACTCCTACAATTTACTCAACAATCTCATAAGGGCCAACATGTAGGGGGCTTAGCTTGCCATTCTTACCATATCAAATCACACCCCTCATAGGCGAAACCTTTACATATAACCAATCGTCGACACAAAACTCAAGATCCCTCCTCCTAACATCAAAATAAGACTTTTGATGACTTTGGTCTATTTTCACCCTTTCCCTAATCACTTTCACCTTATCCATGGCCTGCATCAGAAAATCTAGGCCAACTAGTGCTATCTCTCCCAACTCAAACCACCCCACCAGTGACCTACACCTTCTCTCATATAAAGCCTCAAATGGTGCCATACTAATGCTAGCATGGAAGCTATTATTATAAGCAAACTCAATGAGTGGGAGATGGTCATCCCAATTGCCTTTGAACTCCAATACACATGCCTTCAACATATCATCCAAGGTTTTAATAGTCCTTTCTGCTTGGCCATCGGCTTGAGGATTAAACGCGGTGCTCAACTTAATCTTAGTTCCAAGTCCTTGTTATAAAGACCACCAAAAGTGGGAAGTGAATTGGGTACCACAATCCGATATATGGACCTAGGTACACCATGCAACCTCACCAACTCTTGGATATACAACTTCGCGTAATCCTCAGTGTTGAAGGTAGTCTTTACTGGTAGGAAATGAGCCAACTTCGTCATCCGACCCACCACAACCCAAATGGAATCAAATTGCCTTCAGGTCCAAGGCAACCAAACCACAAAATCCATGTTCACGTCTTCCTATTTCCATGTGGGAATATCCTGGGCCGAGACACCAGGTCTTTTGTGCTCTAACTTCACCTGCTGATAACTCGGGCATTCGGATACGAACTTAGCGATGTATTTCTTCATCCCATGCCACAAATAAACTTCTTTCAAATCCTTATATATTTTTGTAGACCTCGGGTGAATAGAATAATGAGAGTTGTGAGCCTTACTCATAATCACCCTTCTAAGATCATCCACATCCAGCACACAAAGTCAGTTTTGGTACCGGAGTACACCATCTCCCCCTTGGGAGAACACCTTGATCTTCTTTTCAGCAACCAACTTCTTCAATTCAAGTAACGACGAGGCTAAATCTTGCTTAGCCTTTACATCACTTAGCAAGGAAGACTCTGCCCCACTTTGAACACGAATACCACCATCGCCTGAATCAGCTAATCTTACAACCAACCTAGCTAATTAGTGAACATCTCTTGCCAACTCCTTCCTTCCTTCCCTAAAGTGCACCATACTTCCCATAGACAGCCTGCTGAGAGATTCGGCCACATCATTGGCCTTGCGGGGATTATACAGAACACTCATGTTGTAATCCTTTAGGAGCTCCAAATACCTCTTTAGCCTTAAATTGGGATCTCTCATAGTGAATGCATATTGCAAACTCTTTTGATTGGTGAACACATCAACATGAACCCCATACAAGTAATTTCTCCAAATCTTTAAAGCAAAAACTACCGCCGCCAATTCAAGGTCGTGTGTTGGGTAATTACGTTTATGCACCTTCAATTGCCTCGATGCATATGCTATTACCTTACCCTGTTGAATAAGAACACAACCCAATCTAATCCGTGAGGCATCACAATACACCACGAATCCCTCCAAACCATTCGGTAAGGTCAAGATGGGAGCCGATGTAAGCTGATCCTTCAGAGTTTAAAAACACTTCTCACATTCATCTGACCGTACAAACTTAGCCTTCTTCTGGATCAACTTAGTCAATGGAGATGCAATAGCTGAGAACGCTTCAACAAACCTTCTGTAATACCTAGCCAACCCGAGGAAACTACAAATATCTGAAGGAGTTAATGTTCTAGGTCAATTCTTCACGGCCTCGATTTTCTTCAGATCTAACTTAATACCATCACCGGACACCACACGACCAAGGAAGGCCACTTCGCCCAACCAAAATTCACACTAGCTACACTTGGCATACAATTTCTTCTCCCTCAAAGTTTGTAGGGCCATTCTCAAGTGATCCCCGTGCTCCTGCTCACTTTGGGAGTAAATGAGAATGTCGTCAATAAAGACTACAACAAAGCTGTGAAGGAAAGGCTTGAACACTCGATTCATTAGGTCCATAAACATAATCGGGGCATTGGTCAGGACAAATGACATTACCACAAACTCAAAGTGCCCATACCTTCTCCAAAAAGCTATTTTGGGAATGTCACTCTCCTTAACCTTCAACTAATGATACCTGGAACGAAGACCAATCTTCGAGAAATGAGTAGCCCCTTGAAGCTGGTCAAACAAGTCATCAATCCTGGGAAATATGTACTTATTCTTAACAGTCACCCTATTCAGTTGCCTGTAATCAATACACATCCGAAGAGTTTCGTCCTTCTTTCATACAAACAACACTAGAGCACCCCACGATGATACACTAGGATGAATGAAACCCTTCTCCAATAGGTCTTTTAACTTCTTCTTTAATTATTTAAACTCTACCAGGGCCTCAAGATAAGGAGGAATAGAGATAGGCTGAGTATCCGGAAGAAGATATATGCTGAAGTCCATCTCTCTTTCAGGAGGGATGCCCGGTAAGTCTTCGGGGAACACATACGAAAACTCATTAACCAGAGAGAACAACTCAAGAGTAGGCACTTCGGACACCATGTCCTTGACCCTCACAATATGATAAATGCACCCCTTAGAAATCATTCTCTGCGCCTTGAGGTAGGAAATAAACCAACCTTAAATAGAGGAGTCACCACCTTTTCATTCAAGAACGGGTTCACCGGGAGGTTGGAACTTGACCTTTCGGGTTCTAGAATCTATTTGAGGCATATGATGCATGCAACCAACCCATCCCAAGAATCACATCAACGTCAAACACCTCAAGTTTTACAAGATCACACGGAAAAATTTTGGGCAACACAGAAATAGGTCAACCATGATAGACTCTATGTGCAACAACAGATTCACTCATGGCAGTATAAACTGAGAAAGGGTCCCTCAAAACCTTGGGACTCAAACCAAATTTAAAATCCTAAAGAGGAGTCACAAAAGACAAATTTGCACCCGGATCAAGCAAAACATAAGCTTCAAAATCAAAGACTTTTAACATACCGATCACAACATTCGGAGCTTCCTCGACATCCTGGCAGGCATGGAGCGCATAGAACCAATTGTTCTTTGGGGCAACACCTTGGGAAGCCCTTTGTTGAACTTTCCCACCTTGGGTTACTTAACCTTTGCCTCTACGGGCATTCCTAGGGAAGTCAACAACCTTATGATTTTTATCACCACACCCAAAGCAGACGCCTAAATCCCTCCCACAAATTCCGGTGCGGGGCTTTCCACACTTGTCACACAAAGGATGCCTTTGACTGTCACCAACCGGTGCCTTGGGAGGACGTACCCAAGCATTAGCGACCTGAGCACCCGAACCTTGGCCTTGCTGGAAGCGAATGAAACAAACCTTTTGAGAACTAGAGATTCTACCATCAAAATAGGCTCCCCTTTAATATGTTCAGCATATGCCATGAGTCTAACAATGTCCATACACCATATAAGCATAGAAGTACGACATTCCTTGATAAGTAAATCAAATATACCCAAAACAGACTTGTGCATCCTTGCACAGGGTCATCCACCAGTGACAGAGCATACTTGGAAAGCTTCGTGAACTTGAGGGCATAGCCCCTCACACTCATACTTCCTTGCTTGAGGTTGATAAACTCAGTCATTCTGGCCTCTCTAAGCTCAAGTGGAAAGAAGCGGTGAAGGAAAGCAAATTTGAACTCTTCCCAATTGACATCACCAGCACAAAATCTTTCGAAAGACCATTGAGTATAAACACACTTGAGCCACATCTTTCTGCTGATAGGAAGCCAGTTTAGCCTTCTCTTTAAAAGTGACACACACGATATTCAGTATCTTGGTAAGCTCATCAATGAACTCCTAAGCATCCTCACCAGCCTTTGACGCGTGGAATTCTAGAGGATTTATCTGGGTGAAATCCCTCCACCTAGAAGTAGGTATAGGATCCCGTGGCAAGTTGGCCTGCCTCACCTGAGAAGTCACCACCTGAGTAAGCATATCAAAGGCCATACGAAATTCACCATTTGAGATGGGTGCATCCACATGCTCATGAGGACCCTGATCTTCATTAGCCGGAGCCGGCATTAATAGAGGGGGTCTTCCTCGAGGCAACTTCTGAAATGGAACAACGACACTATCAAATAAAGGAACTAAATATACTAGCCATAGCATGACAAAAGACATGAAGAAGTGAGGCAATTCCTAAAATGTTTTCGTAGCCTCCCACTCAAAGGTATAATGCACTTCACACCCATGAATCAGACTCTACTTAATGCGGCATGTTGGACCCCGAGGATCATTTATAAATCTTGGGCTCTTATACCATCTTTGTCATGAGGCAAGGATAGGGCCTAGATGTGACACCACGAATGAAGACCCGAGAGTCCCCAAACAAGACTCAAGTATCCGTAACCACATCATCGATTCGAGAATAGCATTCAAACACATATAGTTATATACTTACATCAGAGTTTTTTAGGAATAATTGCAGCAATATGAAAGCAATGGAATGGTCAAAGCAAACAAAGTTAAGAAGAGTTTACATAGTGCGCAACAATGCCTCTAGTTAAAGGAACGGGGGCCAGGATATATTCCGGGCTCACCCTTGATAGAGTATATTATTCTGTAATAACAATAATGAAGATAGTTGCCTCACCCTCGGAAGACAGGACTCACAAAAGTTAACTTCGGAAATGGACTACTTGTCAAAAGACTGGTAATCAAAGTACTCGGCCCCTTCATGGTAAAATCATGTAGGCATAAAGTATGCGTTAGTACGTTTGAATATACTAAGTGTGCGGGCATGCGATGCATATGAATTAACAACCTGCACTTTAAGGCTAGATGATGAGGCACAAAATATAGAATGAATCATATATCCAATGGAAGGTGGTATACAAGATACCATGAAATTCGTGATGCATGAAATGCAATAATGCTCCTATATAATGGGGATGGACTATAACCGACAAATCAAATCCACGCAAGCTATTACATGAATTCGTTTGATGACGTCTCATTAGTAGGAGAAGATTACTTGCCAAAGGTAATCTACATTACACCTTACGGGACACACCATTTCGGTGGATCATCACCTTCCTTACGGAACTCACCATTTTGGAAGGATATTTCGTAAACATATCGATCATATCATATCACATACATTATAAACGAATAACCATTTCTCATGACCCAGTCATTTCGGTAATGGTGATCGTTCCTTTGTCCGTACATAGTTCAAGGAAAGGGAGAGAGCCCTTTGGGATAGCTCTAACAACCCCAATCCATCGGTGCTAAGCCAACACCATCCCACATGAATACTTATATCTCTATTTATATATATATACATACACGTTCTTTCAAGATATTCGATATTCATTTTAAATCTTTCAATGCATATTTAGGCTCAAATGCCGAACAATAAAATTATAATCAGCTCATACAAGGAATAACTCATCTACATATACAAGATGGTGCAAGCACCCATAATGCTCAAGGAGCGATAATCATAGGCATGTATGTGATCACATTATTGTCATAACCAATGCCTTATAAGAAATCATATCATAATTATTTCATAAAACATAATTGGGCTTAACCCACATCATAATATTCATATAGACCAATTTTCATGAATGCAAATGCAATGCGAGAATGGCATGGGTAATGTTGATTAAGTCTAAAATAACAATATAATATGAAATTTAGGAAATCCACAAATAAATCCATATGGAAATCATAGTAGAGATAACCCATGCATAATTCAAACTTTAAAAGGGGACATGCATGTTTACAACATCATAACTCAATGTAAATCATCATATTAATGATCAAAGTTATTTAAAAACATAGGTAGAATACAACCCATAAATCAATTGGATTTAAGTAAATTAAGTAATGAAATTCACATATAAAGTAGAATAATTTCATGAAATTAATTAAATGATTTTTGGGTCTTCTTGGTTGAAAGGGACCAAGAATCAAACCCACATACCTTGATTGAGAAACTTAATTTGAGAGATGAATTAAGCTTGAATTGAACTCTAATTGAACCCTAGCTTTGATCTTTCACAAAGAAGTAGAGAGATGATCTTGTGACAGGTAGAACTTTTTAGGAGAATGAATTAAGAGAAGAGGGGATATCAACTGAATTAAGGGCTTAGTATAGGTGGAAGGTTGTATTCATGATTAAAATAAACCAAAATTATATAAACTCCGTAAATGAAATGGATTAAAATTGGGACAATCAGGTCCACACGGTTCACTACACTGTCCGTGAAACTTCACACAGACCGTGAACAGTGGCCGTGACCCAACACTTAGAGGTCTCGTAGAGGAAATTCACATGGGGCTAAGGGTTTCCACACGGATGACTACATGGTCTGTGTGACTCCACACGAGCTGTGACACCAACCGTGTAGCGGTACTTCAAATAATTTTCACACGACAATTTTACGAGACGGTACTTCTATACTTAGTATAATTTTACGTAGTGAGTCACAAGAAAAACCACACGGCCCGTGACACATCACACAGACCGTGTGAATGGCCATGTACCATCACTTGGATAAATTTCCTCCCATCTCATGGTTGTGCCAACCGTGAACTAGACCAAGTGCTCCTTAACGAGAGGCCACACAAGTCGTGTGCCTTCACATGGCCCGTGTAGTCCCTCCGTGGAGTGATGCCTTGCAGTTCACTAGGGAAATTCTAAGACATTTGGGGAAATGCCACTAGAAAAATACAGGTCCTTACATCATAATTCTTAGAATACAAAGAATTAGGTAACCCATGACCTACCAGATCAAAGGTTTTTGAGTTAGCTTTACAACGCAACTCATTTCACCTCATTTGGAGTTTGGAGTAAAAGGTTATGGTTGTTGTATTGGAGACTATCTCATGTGGAGTTGTTATACGAAACCCAATACGAGTCATGGAAAAAAACATGGCCCGTCTGCTAACTAATGGAAATTCAAATTGTTGCCCCACACTTTACGGACCAATCTACGGGTCATAGAAACCTCTATGGGGTATAGATTGGGCTCGTGGAATTGACCTAGAAACCTCAGAATTGGTGCAAAAATTTACGCAAGGGTCCCTACAGGCTATGGTAGTTTCTACAAACCGTAAATGGGCCCATAGATGACTTTTGACAGCTTTTTATGAAAGGGTATTTTGTTTTTTTCCCACCCTTTCAAATCCTAGTCCTGACATTTTTTCACCTAAATAAAGCCCTAAACATGTCAGTTCGATATTTTTAGGGTTTGAAGGTAAACTTCAGAATTCTTCAAAGTTGTTTCAAGATTCAAAACTTCCAGGTATGTAAGGCTAACAAAAACATGGATTATGTTCTTCCATGTGCCCCATACCCCAAATTGATAGAGTTGTGAGTGACTTGAGTCTTCAATGAATGTTCCTTCAAGGTTTTTCTTAAGTTCTTATGCATTTCTATATATTGTTGTATAAATTACTATTTGTATGGATTAAATACTTGAAATAGATTATTTTCATGAACCCTTGCATTAATTCTTATTATTTTTACATATTTCATTTAAATGAGCATGCATGAGTATAATTTGAGCCTAAAGAGCCTATGGAATTCGTGAATACTTTAACTCTACTTTTGTATTAGTGAGAGTCATGAGTTAGAATGATGCATAATAGAGTTTCCAGATTCAAGAGCTGAACCTCAAAAGAATGTAACCAAAGAGTTGATGTGATTAATTGAGTTGATAAATGTCCAATGAGACTAGTTGATTGAGAAGGATTGTCTTATGAGCATTGAGTCTTGAGAGGACTATCGAGCACCGAATTGAGTAAGAGTTGGTCCAACTCTAACACAAAATAACTATGTAACCAAGGGTAGGAGAGGATTGAAACCGTTGAGTCGGATGTCCCTCTTGATAGGTCCCTGAAATAATTGAGGACCTGGTTGATTGGATCGATTCATTCTTTACCCTGGAAATTAATGAGCAGTTATGTCATCCATGAGATTGTCGTACAATCACTGACTCATAAGTTATTATTGTCAGATAAGAGAAACTGCCAGATAGGTGCCATACTAATAGTACTCTGACTTGATAGGATCGGACTGATTTGTATTGTATTGATTGGTCATTATCTACTCTTTCTTCTTGCTTTAGATTGACATTTGACATCTTGATTGAGCATTCTTGAATTATTATTATTTTACCTATATCTCTTTCACTCAATAATTTTACATACTCATACATTCTACGTAGTGACGTCCATTTGGGCCTACATCTTTTCATGATGCAGAGACATGTGTTAGAGATCATCACTAGGTGCATCATTGAGGTTCTAATCGCATCCAGTTGATTGGTGAGTCTTCCCCTGATTTCAGAGAATGCTCATTTTAATTTCATCTAGCTTGAATTAGTATCTTATTTCCTTTAATTTGGGTAGCCATGGCATGTCATGGTACCATCCAGACAGCTTAGATAGAGGCTTCATAGACTAGATTTGGGATTGATGACTTGGATATGGTCAGATTAGTTCCTTTCATACTAGTCATGTTGGGTTTTGTTTAACCTTTAATTGAGATTGTCCATCTTTATTTATCTTTAGTCTTCCGCGGACATGATGATTGTTGATTGAATGGATGCGATGAGGCAAAGTAGTTTGCTTGGGGAGTATCAATAGTCTCGTAGTACCGGCCATGTCTAAGGTACCTCTCCCAGGGCTTGACAAGAGTTTTGCCCAAATTCTTGAATTCTAAATGAGTAAATCCCTCTTCCATTGAGTTTGAAAACTTTATGGAATTGAGATTATTGTAATTTTTGTTTCTTATATTATTGGAGTCGTTATTTGTGGAACTTTTTCCATGAACCCTGATGAAGTTGATGATCATGGTTTTTCTATACATTGCTTGATGTTGAGGTTGATAGGTTTTCAAGCATTAAGGAAAAGTATTATTTTAAAACATCAAAGTTTTGCATATTGAGAATAAAGATGATGACCTTTTCTATGCATTGGTGAAAAAGAAATTTAAACTAATATTATATATATTTTTTATTGAGTCCAAAGAGTTATATTTTGAAGAAATTATTTGGATGAGATGATGCATGTTTTTCCTTGAGTAAGTTGAGCACGGGGAGTACATATTCTTTTATATGCATGAGATGAGCATTTACTATGTCATAGGTGCTGAGTATGATGTCTCTTTAATTTCACTGACTGTATGAGTTAGAGTCTTGTATGGAGTTAGTTAGAGTCTTGAATTGCATTGTATGAATGATGGTCCTGAATTATTGAGTTGTTAAGTAATTGAGTTGAGCCATTGAGAACTGTGTTGACTTGATTGAGATGAGTTAAAGAGATGAGCATGAGTTAATTTTCATAAGCACATTTTACTCTTGTAAGGAGTATTGACCACTGAGTTGGGTAAGAGGAACCACCCCAGAACTACATTGCCGATGTAGGATAGTCATGCAGTTAACTGTGATGGCGCATGTCCTAATAGATGGACATTCTCTTTGGATCCGAGAGAGGGGGTGAGGTTGACGTCCTTTACCTTGGCAATTTTAGGACAGGCATGGCAACACCGTCTGTTATGTTGTGCATCACCTAATTCATGGTGGTGGAGAGAGTTATGTCTGTTAGAGAAACTTCCAAGAAAACACCGATGGAGCATATCATGATTTTTGAACTGAGTTGCATAAACCATTGAGTCTAATTATAAAGCAAGATTTCAAACCTTAAACTTGCATCATTTATTTGAGCTAAGTTATGAGATGATGAATAAAATTTGGAGTCGAGTTGGTTGATTTGAGTCTGAGACTTATCTGTTTTCTTCAGCTATTTTACATACTAGTATATTTCATATAGTGACGCTTATTTTGGCCTTTATCGTTAATAATGCAGACACAAGTGATAGAGGACTTCATCAGGCATACCGTTAAGAATCAGTTTCCTTGTATTCAGAGTTGGTGAGCTCTTTTTGCTATTGGGAGGAGCCTTTCTTTCAATCTTTTATTGGTTACTATTTTTTTCTTTGAGTAGGGTAGCCATGTCTTGTGGTGGTACCACCGAGATGTTAGAGGTAGAGGTTTCATAGACATTGAGTAGAGTATTGTTAAGTATTTTTTTAAAAAAATTTGATCTTTAGAGAGTATCTTATAAGAGCTTTATCACTTCATTGATGTCTTTTATTTGAGTATTCTTCCGCTGTTGAGTAAGATGGGACGATGAGGCCAGGTGGTTCTCTTGGGGAATCAACAATGTTTCTTCATGTGCCGGCCACGCCGAGAGTATCAACCTAGGGAATGACAAACTTTGTATCAGAACATAGGTTTCAAGTATCCTAGGTAGTCTATGAAGCTGTGTCTAGTAGTGTCTTTTTTATAGGTGTGTCGTAGTCCAGAATTTACAAGCAAGAGGCTATTTGACATTAGGATTTATTACACTTCTTTATTATTTTGATTCGTGCTACAGAGTTAAACTCTAGAAAATTTTTCTTCTAAATCGTGCATTACACGTTTGCAAACCATGCCTTCTTAATGCATTGTGAACCTGAGGAATATTGTTAGCACCAAGGTGCATGAGCCTACTACTAAGCTTGCTACATATGTTCGATGGGTAAAAGAGGACAAAAAGAATGAGAAGGATGAACTTTATAGCAAAAAGGCTAAGTCAATAGGAAAGGAGCTTCGTAAACATAAGCAAGGAAATAGAAGATCTTCAAGCTATACGTCATCATAGCGGAGTGCACTTATATTTTTGTAACAAATATAATCTTAGGCCAAGGGGAAATAATCTTTTCAAGGTTCGAAACCCTCCATCCAAAGGAATGTGGCTCAAGGTTTGAGAGGAAAGCTTCCATGTGGTACATGTGGAAAACTTCATTTGGGGTATGCCGCCATATGGTACATGAGGAATGCTATTAGTGTGGGTAAGAGGGTCCCTTTCGGAGGGATTGTCCAAGGTGGGCAAACAAAGCTCAATCATCCGTACCAGCACTATTGGTTAGAGGAAATCAGAGTTATTTATTGCATGAACAGGGCCACAGACAAGTCGTAGGCTATGGGTAGTCGCCAAGACCAGCCAAACACTTTCGATATTATGACAGGTAATTCGAGTCATTACTCTTGAATGTTATGTGTTGATAAATTATGCTGCCACCCTATTAATTCTGTCTTCTTATGTTACTAGTAGATTCAATAGAACACCGGTGTGTCTTCCTAAACCTTCCCGTGTATCTACTCCAGATGGTGATACTATTCTAGAGAGGGTCTATAGAGATTGTTCTGTGCCAATCTACTACAAAGATACCATGGCTGACTTAGTTAAGCTGATCAAAATGCACCCCAGGCTCTCTTATCTGAAACGTGCCTTTGATGTTACCCATGAGAGAGAGAAGCTTATGTCTCTAGAATTATGATGTTACCACCTAAGAGTGTTATTTGAGGTCTTGAAAACCATGAGTAGAATTGTCATCCTAGAGCTAGAAGGACGATGATGGAGAGAAGGAGACCAGATAGTAGGAGTGGTGGTTGATTGAGGCCTGTAACTAGAGTTATATGTCCATTAGGCTGAATTGGAGTATGCTCAAACTAGGAAAAGGCTTATGTTGATATGTCACAGTATTAGCGAGGGGTAAGTATAATGGGTGAATGAGGAAATAGAGTGTTTTCAATGTGATTGATCTAAACTAGGCTTATGATTTCAAAATGAGAGCCCTATGAGATTCATAGAGTTATGTGCTTATCCAGATAAGAAGGTATAGGGAAGGTGTAAATGGTACTTGAGTTGTGAAGGTAGGATTTGTTGATCGAGTATTCTCTATTAAAATTTAGTGGGCCTATGTTCCAAAATAGTTACCTAGTCATTATAGGGTGGTATAATATGAGGAACGTGTGTGATGTGCATGTTAGCACTAGGCCCTGTGCTTGAATATTAAGGAGCTACGTCAAGAAGGAGATAACATTATGACACTGATAGTCTTAGTTGGAGATTGTCTCTATGCATTTTGTTGCGGTGTGTGTTCGATGTTGGATGTTGACTTGCAAGGAACATGATGCTACGAGTATAGTAAAGGTACCCCTTAGATGGAGATAATAAATTGAGGATGAAACACTAGATAAGAAGAGGCTTAAGATGTGTGTCCATGCTATTTTAAAGCTTTAAGTTATGACTGCTATTATAATATGGATAATATATTCGAGTTGTCAATGTGGAGTAGGTTAATGTAAGAATTCCTTATCACCATGACTAACTAAGTTGATTGGGGCTTGTGGATAGATTACAATAAGTTTTCCATTGTAATCTAAGTCTTATACAAATGATTTTACCAGAGCATAGAAGTTGAGTGTTAGCAGGCAAAATGGAGAGGTTAGATTTCAATAGTATTAGAAAATGGTTATGTACACCATTAAGAGTAGAAAATATAAAATGATGCCCATAGAGCTAGAAGGAAGCTAAGAGTAGTATTATCACGCCCTGGGAGGGTACTCATGGCGTGGCCAGCACCTAGAGACTATTGCTAGACCCCAAGCAAACAACTTAGTCTCATTGCATCCATTCAATCATATAACTCTGCTAAACAGTGGAATTTAAAATACGTGAATGGGCACATCTCATCTAAAGTCTCACAGTATATAGATAATAAAAAAGGCTAGTAGAAGAAAACTAGAACACAATCTCAACATCAACGTTCAACCATCATCTGTGAAGCCTCTATGACTAATCATCCAGTGCCAATGATAGTCCCATGGCTACCTAAATCAAAATAGAAGAATAGTCCAAAAACTAACTCTAAAAAAAAGATGAAATAATCACAGTGGATCCTCCGGAGTAGGGGAGGCTCATCAAATCAACTGTGAATGTCAAATCTTCAACGGAGCACCTATTGACGATCTCTACTACCTGCTTTTGCATTATACAACGATGCAGTCCAAAAGGGACATCAGTACTTGTAATGTACTAGTATGTAAAATAGCTGAGTGAAACAGAAACACATAGAATAATATGGAAAGAACATCAACTAAAATAAACATCAAATCACATCAAATCATCAAATGTCTCTCTATGCAAGAATAAAGAGTAGACAAGTAACCCATCAATGAGTCAATCTCATCAATCATCTCAGACTCATCTCAAAGAAGCTCACCTCGTCTCATCTCATCTCAGAGGAGCTCACCTCCTGTCATCTCATCTAGTCTCAGAGTACTTAAGGTAGGAAATTTAAAGGATTTTCTCTTATCTGACAACAATAACTTATGAGCCCGTGAATGTACAACAATCTCGCTGGCCACAACCATTCCAAACATGCCAGGTAGGGAATGAATTGAAACCATATCAGCTTACCAAATATAGAGTCAGTCATCAATAAGTCTTTTATTCCTTTTAGGAACTTCTAATCAAGAGGGAACCACAATATATGTGATGGTTCTGAGCCCCACCTACGATTGGCGACGCAATTTGATGAGTTCATGTCGGACTAACTCTTACTCTTTCGGTGCTTGATACTCCTCCATGACTCAATGCTCATAAAACCTCCGTCGCAACCAACCTCATAGGGACTCGAACCCTGTCATAGATCGATATCTGATAGGGACTCAAACCCCATCATCATACAACTCATAGGGACTTTAACCCTTTCATCAATCAACTCATAGGGACTCTAACCCTTTCATCAATCAAGCTCATAGGGAGTCAAACCATTTCATCAATCAAGCTCATAGGGACTCAAACCCTTTTATCAATCAAGCTAATAAGGACTCTAACCCTTTCATTAATCAATTTCATCAATGACTTAAGATTTAGAACAATCATTAGGAAACAATCGAATAGACACATCGGTAGATTCATTTATAGGGACTCATAAGACAATAAGAATTCTATCAACTCATCATCATTCTCTCATCACAATCAACAATCTCAACTCAAGACTCTAGACTTAATTTTCAAGTTCATTATGATGCTTTTCAATTTAGTCATATAGGGTTATGCAAATTCTCATGAAAATGTTAATTGAAGAAAATAATTAATATGATGATCATCATCATAGGAAAATATGTAATTTCAAATAAAATTTTAGGAAAATCCATCAATGATCATGCATGTAGACTTTCCAAATCATCAACTCATCTATGACAATCTATGGGGTACACGAGAGAACAATCCTACATTTTTAGTTTATCCTGACATACCTGGGATGAAGCTATCAATCATTTATGTCAAAGATCTTCTCAAATCTCTCAAACTCAAGCTCCTCTCCTCTTTCCTAAAGCCCTAGCCTTATTAGATTATGGAATAGGACTTAGAATGGGGGTTTTAGACCCTTTTAATGTCTAAACAACCTTATTAGATTATATATGGAGTTTAGGAGGGGTTAGAAATTTACCAGAATGCCCCTTGTAAAAATTTGAAATTTTTAACTGGAAAAAGACCCAGTCCGCGACACATACTGGTTGCATATTGCGTATTTTTAGGAAAAATATTTTTGAATGAGTTTTCTCAATCCCGTCAAAAAATGTCAAAAGGAATACAAGTGTTTGTCCACGATGGAGCTGCAACACGCTCCTGTCACGCACCAACACTATTTTACGCTTCGGATAAAAAAATTATCTCTTGATTGTGTTGTTCTAAAACTCAACCGAGACCATTTTCCCACTCAATATTTTGTGTGGATCACAAATCCGATCTCGGATTTCCCATATGAACATTGAAAGATGTGTTACGCACATACCCTCACTCTAGGGTATTTTGTTAATTCTCTTATCGGGCGTTACATCATATCCCCCTTGGGATCATTCGTCCTTGAATGAAAGAGTAAAGGTGGATATCAGGGCACGAATAGGCTCAAAACTCAACTCAATGCTCAACTCAATCAATCAAACTCTCCACTCTTCCTCGACCTCAATCAATACTACTCAGACTTACGAATAGAAAGCCACAACAAGAATAGATAAATCAATTTAGTGAAGGGTAAGAATTTACCTTCAACACTCTCATGATTTGGCACGAATAAGTGCAGATATTTGGCCTTCATCTCTTCCTCAACTTCCCATGTGACTAAGGCTATCTCTTTGTTCCTCAACTTACTAATCTGACGATCATGGATTTGAACCAGAAGCTCTTCATAAGATAGGATATCTTTCACTCCAATGCTATCATCAGGGATCACCAAGGCAGGGTCTCCCAAGCATTTCTTCAACTTCGACATATGGAATACTAGATGGACTCTATGGCAATTCTAACACATAAGCAACCTTCCCAATCCTCTTTACAATATGATATGGTCCAACATAGAATGAACTTAACTTCCCTTTCTTCCCAAATCTTAGGAAACCCTTCATAGGTGACACTTTCACACTCAATCATCTACCTCGAACTCCATGTCTCTTCTCCTCACATTGGTATATGAATTCTGGCAACTCTGGGCAGTCTTTAACTACTATCTAATGACCTTGACCTTCTCCATCGATTTGTGGACAAGATCAAGCCTAATCAACTCCACTTCTCCAACCTCAAACCACACAATTGGTGATCTACATCTCCTCCCTTACAAGGCTTCGTAGGGAGCCATTTGAATGCTTGCATGATAACTATTGTTATATGAAAATTCAATCAATGGTAAGTGATCATCCCCATTCCCCTTGAATTCAAGAACACAAGATCTTTACATATCCTCTAGTGTTTGGATCGTGCGCTCTGCCTGACCATCGGTCTGTGGATGAAAGGTTGTGCTCTGGTTCACCTTAGTACCCAATCCTTTTTGGAACAATCTCCAAATCTGGGAGGTAAATTGAGCTCCTCTTTCCAACATGATGGACAATGGAACCCCATGCAACCTCAAAATGTCCTGGATGTACAACTTGGCATACTCCTTCGCAATATTTGTTGTATTAACTGCCAAGAAGTGAGCCGATTTAGTCATCCTATCTACAATCACCCATATCGAATCATATTACTTTCGAGACCTTGGTAGACCAGTAATAAAGATCATATTAATCATCTCCAACGTCCATTCCAGAATCTAAAAATTCTGAGCTAATTCATATAACCTTTGATGCTCAACTTTCACTAGTTGGCAATTTGGGCATTTTGAAACGAACTTAGCAATATCCCTCTTCATTCCACTCCACTAATAGACTTCTCTAAAGTCGTGGTACATCTTGGTAGAGCCAGGACGAATGGAATATCTAATCTTATGGGCTTCCGCCCTGATTCTTGAATGCCATCAACTTATGGAACACACAATCTACTCTGGTATCTCAACACTCCATCTCCCCCTTTGGAGAAGAATATCACCTTCTGTTTATGGACAACCTCATTCAATTGGAGTATGACAAGATCTTGGTCTTGTTTTTCCTTCACCTCTGCCACTAAGGGTGAAGCAAACCCGTTCTGAACATTAAATCCTCCCTCATTATTCTCCCAATTGAGCCAGTCGATGCACCTTTTGAGCTAGCTCTTTCTTTCCCTCCTCAACATGGGTTGTACTACCCATTGATAACCTTCTAAGGGCATCAACAACAATGTTAACTTTACCTGGGTGGTGGTGAATGCTCATGTCATAATCCTTGAGCAACTTCAACAATCTCCTCTATCGCAGGTTGAGCTCTTTCTGACTGAAGACATACTGCAAGCTCTTATGGTCAGTGAACACATCCACATGCACTCCATACAAGTAGTGGCGCCAGATTTTAAGTGCAAACACCACTGCTGCAAACTCAAGATCATGGGTTGGATAATTCCTGTCATTAACCTTAAGTTGCCTGGAAGCATAGGCCATCATCTTCCCTCTCTGTATCAATACATATTCCAATCCATCCCTCGAAGCATCATAATAAATTACAAAGCCCTTCATCCCATCGAGTAAGGTTAGGACTGGTGCAGTACCTAGCCTCATCTTCAACTCTTGGAAACTCTTCTCACATTCCTCAGACCACTGAAACTTGACCTTTTTTTGGGTTAAATTAGTCAATTGTGCAGATAGAAAAAAAATACTCAATAAAATATGTAGTAGTAACCTGCCAACCCAAAGAGACTTCTAATGTCAGTCGGCGTGGTTGGTTTGGGCCAGTTCTTAACCACCTCAATCTTATAGGCATCCACTCAAATACTATCACTAGAAACAACATGGCCTAAGAAAGTCGATGACTTAAGCCAGAACTCACACTTTGAGAATTTTGCATAAAACACATGGTCCTTAAGAGTTTGGAGGGCAACTCTGAGATGATTAGAATGATCGTCCTCACTCCTCAAATACACCAAAATGTCATTGATGAAAACATTCACAAACATATCAAGATATTGTCAACCCAAAGGACATGACTAAGAACTCAAAATGGCCATATTTAGTCCTAAAGGTTGGCTTTGGAATGTCACATTCCCTTCCCTTCAACTGGTGGTAACCAGATCTGAGGTCTATTTTTGAGACATAAGAGGCACCCTGAAGTTGGTCAAACATATCATTTATCCATGGGAGAGGATATTTGCTCTTTATCGTGACCTTGTTCAGTTGCCTATAGTCAAATGCATATTCTGAGGAACCCATCTTTCTTTCGCACAAATACGACAGGAGCACCCCAAGGTGAAACACTTGGCCTAATGAAGCCTTTCTCTAGAAAATCTTTCAGCTGCTCTTTCAACTCTTTCAACTCAGCGAGGGTCATCATTTAAGGTGGAATCACAAAAGGCTAGGCATTCGGAAAGACATCAATCCCAAAGTTAATCTCCCTATCAGGAGAGTCTACAAACAGATCATTAAAAAACACTTTCAGAAACTCATTAACAATCGATACTAACTTAAGAGTAAGAGACTCAATATCACCAGATTTGACTCGTACAAGGTGATAGTTACAATCTTTGGAAATCAATTTTCTGGCTTAAAGATACGAGATAAACTTTCCTCTAGGTGCAACAAAAATCACCCTTCCACTCTAGAACTGGTTCATTCGAAAATTGGCACTTAATGGTTTGGGATCTACAATTAACAGTGGCATAACAGGCGTGAAGCCAATTCTTGCCAAGAATCAAATCAAAATCAACCATCTCCAACTCAACCAAATCAACAAGATCCACTACTACAAAAGGGTCCTATAGCGGCAATAAAGTATGGCTTTAGCGGCAATACTATTTGCCGCAATACCTAATACCGGCTAATGGTATTTCGCCGGCAATGTTGGGGTTGGCAAAGCCTTTCCCGGCCATTGTGGGTATGGCGGGTAAAGGGTACCATATATTGCCGTTAAATACCATTAGCTTTTGCGTCCATTGTTTGCGGCAATTATATTGGCTACCAAATATACTTCCCATCTTTGAACTTTGGTCTTTTAGCGTCCATTGTTTTAGTCGACAAATCAAAATAAATAGCCGCTAAAAGGTAGTTATCTTAGTGGCAATTATTTGTGGCAATTGTATTGGTAGTTAAAGGTAATGTATATCGGCTAACTTTAGTCTTTTAGCATCTATTATTTTAGTCGATAAATCCTAATAAATAGCCGCTAAAATAAAGTAGTTTAACGACAATTCTTTGTGCAACTATATTGGCTGCTAAAAGTTGTTTGTATTCACTGGTAATGGTCTTTTAGCAACAAATAATAACTACTACATTTGTCAAACAATTATATATTGAAATCCATCGAACTTGTTGGCAAATGCTTAAAAAGATATCGATATTAGTCCGTAAAATATAATAAATCTCCATTAAATCTAAACAAATAAAAGGAAGGAGTAATCTAAAATATGAACATCACAACTTATAAAAATAAACTTATATTGTGCTTACTAATATCTATCCTATTGAATAATGTCTTTGAATAAGTTTATAAGTCTTCTGCGTAATAAGTCTCCCAGTATAAAATTCGCAAACTTCAGATTATAGGACCTGAAAAAAATAAATTTGTCAAAATATGAAATGTAAAATATAAAAACATTGTAAGTAGTGTGACTAATATATCTTGCACAATATGTGCTTACATCCACAAATTAAAGGATGATATTATAGAAGATGTAAAAGAAAACAAATAATTCATGATCTCTAACAAACCAATCCAAAGATACTGACAATCTACAGGCTGATTTTGACGCTTGAAGTTGGTCAAAATCAGTATAATGTGTACAAATCCTAAAATGTGGTCAAGTAGTAGACATGGACCACCCAAAAACTAGTGTACATAAACTAATAAAATGACAGCCTGCAGTGCAGTAATCATCAAGTTGTTCATCACTCTCACAAAAGCGAAACACCCTTGCCCAACATTACAATTTCTTTCCCTTTTAAACATGAGTTATGCAAGACCTGGATGCATAGAACATCAAAGAAAGCATAAAAGCCCCAGATGACAAAATAAAACACACTTTGAGCATTTGTAGATGCATTTCAGACTAAATCTTGAAACTATGATCGGATCATGGATGAAATTCACAGTCTCATCATTCAGTTTCAGTCATTGACATACAACAATCACTTAATCAAGAAAGTAAGAAGTACTACATAAGAAATTTGATTCAACCCATAAAACTTTACAAAGTAGGAAAACTCAAACTGTAGCAAAGGATAAAGATGATTAGTACCGTGAGTTGGAGCAATTTCAGCACTACTAGGCATCCTTGATGATTGTCGTACTTGTTCTTGCCCATTGTTAGTGTTGGAAATCTGACAAACATTGATACATTAGTTAATGAGACATTTATATATAGGACCAGAATCTCATAAAAAATATCTAAGACTTGTACTTGAGTTACCTGTTCATTTGAGTTGTCATTGTTATCTTGAGACTGAGATTCATTAAGAACATACTTTTGCATGAATTGTCTCATTTGGAGTAGTTCTGATTGAAGCTTATCGTGACTTTGTCTCATCAAATTCATTTCTTCCTTTTGTTTCTCCTTTAACTCCGTAATCTCCTGTTCTAGCCTTTGTATAACCTCATTAGATGAATCATCTACCACATTATTTTCAACGGAAGATCTACTACCCCATAGAACCGAAGGAGTTGGACCAAGTCCCAAACCACGAACATATCCACTTTTATCATTTCCTAACACTTGAGAATACACATCGCCTTCCCAAGCAACCTTGTGAGATTGTTCATCAGTAGATCTTTCATTTTTGCTCATTCTTTCATTTATCATATCCTGACCATAAAATACATGATAAATACTTGAATTAGTTTATTCAAATTTTTGAAAAAGTATCTCTAATTGTTTCTCGATTTAAAAACTAAAAGAATGAAGAAATATTACGATTGCCTTGGCGGAATCATCATCCAATGGTCTGCCATCCACACGTTTTTTATGAGTTAATAAGAATATTTCTGCTCGTGTAGGCTCAATCCCATTTTTAGCCTAAACAACAAAATTGATGTTAGATATGAGTGACAAAAAGGTTTGAAAACACTATAAAAATTCAAAGGTTTACCTGCTCATGCATCAATGTAGCAATACTTTTGGATCCTCCTGTATGAGGCATCTTTTGCTTGGTCCTATTATTTCTATTTGCTTGGGTACGCCTCTGGCATTATAACATTAGAAGAATAATATGCTCCAAATTGAAAAACAATATAGCATAACTAAAATCAAGATATAGTAAATATAAGAAAGTAGGTGCATTTTCAGGATTTGTTTATACCTTCGCTTTATCAGAAAGCCAATAAGAGACTAGACCACTCCATTGATCTCTCAGTATGCGACTTGCTCTATTTTTCAGCAAAGCATCTTTAGTCTTGTATTTTGACATATATTCACCTTTAATTTCACACTTGTTGTCTTTCTATTTCTTTCCTAGTGACTTTAAGACAAATGCTTCTCCATTTTTTGGAAAAGAGAACTTCTTCTGAAAAAAAAAACTCAATATATAAAATATATTATCATGTGAAGATTGAGCTTGTTCACATAATAATAACAACACTAAATTGGCATTAAATTGGAGAGTTTAGGTCCATAAGTTCATTTTTAGTCTTTAAAGTAGAAAATTTTGAGTTTTCTAGTCGTTTTGAGTTCTGAGCGTCGGAATTCGATTCCGTTGAATCCATTAGCTCCGAAATACTGAATCTAGGCTAGGAGAACTTGCAGAACTGAATTTGGCTATAAATTGGACAGTTTAGGTCCTTAAGTTCATTTTTAGTCTTTAAAGTAGAAAAAATTTTGAGTTTTCTAGTCGTTTTGAATTCTGAGCGTCGAAATTCGATTCCGTCGAATCCATTAGCTCCGAAATGCTGAATCTAGGCTAGGGGAACTTGCAGAACTGAATTTGGCTATAAATTGGACAGTTTAGGTCCTTAAGTTCATTTTTAGTCTTTAAAGTAGGAAATTTTGAGTTTTCTAGTCGTTTTGAGTTCTGAGCGTCAGAATTCGATTCCGTCGAATCCATTAGCTCCGAAATGCTGAATCTAGGCTAGGGGAACTTGCAGAACAAAATTTGGCTACAAATTGGAGAGTTTAGGTCCATAAGTTTATTTTTAGTCTTTAAAGTAGAAAATTTTGAGTTTTCTAGTCGTTTTGAGTTCTGAGCGTCGGAATTCGATTCCGTCGAATCCATTAGCTCCGAAATGCTGAATCTAGGCTAGGGGAACTTTCAGAACTGAATTTGGCAATAAATTGGAGAGTTTAGGTCCATAAGTTCATTTTTAGTCTTTAAAGTAGGAAATTTTGAGTTTTCTAGTCGTTTTGAGTTCTGAGTGTCGGAAATCGATTCCGTCGAATCCATTAGCTCCGAAATGCTGAATCTAGGCTAGGGGAACTTGCAAAACTAAATTTGGCTATAAATTGGAGAGTTTAGGTCCATAAGTTCATTTTTAGTCTTTAAAGTAGGAAATTTTGAGTTTTCTAGTCGTTTTAAGTTCTGAGCGTCGGAATTCGATTCCGTCGAATCCATTAGCTCCGAAATGCTGAATCTAGGCTAGGGGAACTTGCAGAACTGAATATGGCTATAAATTGGACAGTTTAGGTCCTTAAGTTCATTTTTAGTCTTTAAAGTAGGAAATTTTGAGTTTTCTAGTCGTTTTGAGTTCTGAGCGTCGGAATTCGATTCCGTCGAATCCATTAGCTCCGAAATGCTGAATCTAGGCTAGGGGAACTTGCAGAACTGAATTTGGCTTTAAATTGGACAGTTTAGGTCCTTAAGTTCATTTTTAGTCTTTAAAGTAGGAAATTTTGAGTTTTCTAGTCGTTTTGAGTTCTGAGCGTCAGAATTCGATTCCGTCAAATCCATTAGCTCCGAAATGCTGAATCTAGGCTAGGGGAGCTTGCAGAACTGAATTTGGCTAAAAATTGGAGAGTTTAGGTCCATAAGTTTATTTTTAGTCTTTAAAGTAGGAAATTTTGAGTTTTCTAGTCGTTTTGAGTTCTGAGCGTCGGAATTCGATTCCGTCGAATCCATTAGCTCCGAAATGCTTAATCTAGGCTAGGGGAACTTGCAGAACTGAATATGGCTATAAATTGGACAGTTTAGGTCCTTAAGTTCATTTTTAGTCTTTAAAGTAGGAAATTTTGAGTTTTCTAGTCGTTTTGAGTTCTGAGCGTCAGAATTCGATTCCGTCGAATCCATTAGCTACGAAATGCTGAATCTAGGCTAGGGGAATTTGGCTACAAATTGGAGAGTTTAGGTCCATAAGTTTATTTTTAGTCTTTAAAGTAGGAAATTTTGAGTTTTCTAGTCGTTTTGAGTTCTGAGCGTCGGAATTCGATTCCGTCGAATCCATTAGCTCCGAAATGCTGAATCTAGGCTAGGGGAACTTGCAGAACTGAATATGGATATAAATTGGAGAGTTGAGGTCCATAAGTTCATTTTTAGTCTTTAAAGTAGGAAATTTTGAGTTTTCTAGTCGTTTTGAGTTCTGAGAGTCGGAATTCGATTCCGTCGAATCCATTAGCTCCGAAATGCTGAATCTAGGATAGGGGAACTTGCAGAACTGAATATGGCTATAAATTGGAGAGTTTAGGTCCATAAGTTTATTTTTAGTCTTTAATGTAGGAAATTTTGAGTTTTCTAGTCGTTTTGAGTTCTGAGCGTCGGAATTCGATTCCGTCAAATCCATCAGATCCAAAATGCTGAATCTAGGCTAGGGGAACTTGCAAAACTGAATTTGGCAAAAAATTTGAGAGTTTAGGTCCATAAGTTCATTTTTAGTCTTTAAAGTAGGAAATTTTGAGTTTTCTAGTCGTTTTGAGTTCTGAGCGTCGAAATTCGATTCCGTCGAATCCATTAGCTCCGAAATGCTGAATCTAGGCTAGGGGAACTTTCAGACCTGAATTTGGCAATAAATTGGAGAGTTTAGGTCCATAAGTTCATTTTTAGTCTTTAAAGTAGGAAATTTTGAGTTTTCTAGTCGTTTTGAGTTCTGAGCGTCGGAATTCAATTCCGTCCAATCTATCAGCTCCGAAATGCTGAATCTAGGCTAGGGGAACTTGCAGAACTGAATTTGGCAAAAAATTTGAGAGTTTAGGTCCATAAGTTCATTTTTAGTCTTTAAAGTAGGAAATTTTGAGTTTTCTAGTCGTTTTGAGTTCTGAGCGTCGGAATTCGATTCCGTCGAATCCATTAGCTCTGAAATGCTGAATCTAGGCTAGGGGAACTTTCAGAATAGAATTTGTCAATAAATTGGAGAGGTTAGGTCCATAAGTTCATTTTTAGTCTTTAAAGTAGGAAATTTTGAGTTTTCTAGTCGTTTTGAGTTCTGAGTGTCAGAATTCAATTCCGTCGAATCCATTAGCTCCGAAATGCTAAATATAGGCTAGGGGAACTTGCAGAACTGAATTTGGCTATAAATTGGAGAGTTTAGGTCCATAAGTTTATTTTTAGTCTTTAAAGTAGGAAATTTTGAGTTTTCTAGTCGTTTTGAGTTCTGAGCGTCGGAATTCGATTCCGTCGAATCCATTAGCTCCGAAATGCTGAATCTAGGCTAGGGGAACTTGCAGAACTGAATATGGCTATAAATTGGAGAGTTTAGGTCCATAAGTTCATTTTTAGTCTTTAAAGTTGGAAATTTTGAGTTTTCTAGTCGTTTTGAGTTCTGAGCGTCAGAATTCGATTCCGTCGAATCCATTAGCTCCGAAATGCTGAATCTAGACTAGGGGAACTTGCAGAACTGTATTTGGCTATAAATTGGAGAGTTTAGGTCCATAAGTTCATTTTTAGTCTTTAAAGTAGGAAATTTTGAGTTTTCTAGTCGTTTTGAGTTCTTAATGTATTAATTGTTGCACGTGTTATTATAAGAGTGATGTTCCTAAATATAACAGTGACGCACTTTACTGTATATTAATTAAGAAATCGATATAATCAAGTACAATAAAAAAATAAAGTAGGCAGAGATCACAAATACAGGAAACATTACTTTTACAAATATCAAATCACTTGAAAATCACAATTGATGCCTACAAGTTGAGCAAAACTTTCGTACTTGTCCATGAATTCTTTCTGCAAGAATTCTTTTATCAAGAATTCTTTCTGCAAGAATTCTTTTATCAAGAATTCTTTCAGCAAGAATTCTTTTATCAAGAATTCTTTCAGCAAGAATTCTTTCAGCAAGAATTCTTTCTGCAAGAATTCTTTCTGATACTGGAACAAATTTTTTGTACAGGTTTATGCAGGGGTAAATTTTTTGTACAGGTTTATATAACAACAAAGATACTGGAACACGAAAGAAATAGAAGATTGAAGATGCGTAAAGTACATACCTGAACCCTTCGTTATTCCTGATCGTAGTTGCTGCAATTGTATGCTGTTGGACGCTGCTGGAACTTACAGAAACTATTTGCTGCTGGACGTTAAAGAAACTAATTTTAGTCGTCTCCTTTGTGCGCGTATAAGAGCCTAAAACTAGGTTTAGTCGTCTCCTAATTTGTGCGGATAAGACTATAATTTTCCTTATGAATGTGGGAGAGTTTTTAGGTTAGTTTTTCCTTATTTTGATAGGAGTAAGATAATCTAGAAATTAGAGGCGGTATCTAGGTGAAATTTTTTAAAGAAAGCGGGAATTTATTTTCGGATTAAAAAAGGTTTTTTTTGTGGCTATTTTTTTGATTTGCTACTAAAAATATACTTATTAGTGGATATTAAACATTAGTCGTTAATATTTTGCCTCATGTGTATACATTAGCGGCAATTTGCTTATTGCCACAAAATAATTGTCGCTAAAGGGCCCTTTTGTAGTAGTGAGAGTATCTCTACAATCAATGGACACTACACAAGCTCTATAGATTCTCTTAGCTCGAATAGACAAACCCACTTGAGTAGAAACATCAAAGGGTTCAAGAAGACTCTCATGGGTTTTATCAACTCTACTAGCCACATAAGGAGATACAAACGACAAAGTGGCACCCGAATTCATCAAAACATAACAATCAAAAGTAAATACTCGAATCATACTTGTCACAATATCAAGGGAGTTCTCCTGATCTTGGGGACTACCCATGGCATACAAGCGGTTTGTTGCTCCGCCTATGCCTGACGTAGTGGCCCTTTTGTTTCCTCTAACTGGCGGGGCTAGTGTAGTAGATCGAGCCCGGTCAGCCCGCTTCAGGAAATCTCTCTGGTAATGACCCGCATTGCCACATCTATAGCATATCATTCCCGTCACGACATCTCCCCAAGTGCATCTTGCCACACTTATCACACGGTGGCTTACCCTGCAAACCTTGAGCCACACTAGCTTGCGACTGAGGTCCATGATTTCCCACATTTTGAGATCTCTCATCATACCTACATCTAGGTACAAGCGCACTAGCAGATGATGGTTGGGAAATTGGTTGCCATTACCTTTCCTCCCAACGTCATGGCTGGATGTCTTAGCTTTGTTACGCTTGAACTCTTCCCTGTCATGATATCTCTCCTCTCATCTTGCTATACGAATGTCATCAGTCGCCTGATATCCATATGACCCACAAGCATGGCTCCTCTCCCATCTCTCTTGGGTCCCCTATTCAACCCATCAACATACATTCCCATCCTTTCCCCTATGTCAGATCCATGTCTGGATCATAGCATGATAGTCGCGTGAACTTCAAACCATACTCTTGCATGGTCAAAGAGCCCTATTTCAAATTTAGGAACTCTTTCACCTTCAGTTCTCTTTTCTCTCTTGGGAAGAAGCATCCCAAGAAGGCTTCCTCAAATATTTCCCAAGTCAAACATGGAACATCATCCCTTTTACTTTTCTTTCACTAGTGGAATCGTAGTCTATCCACACCCTAGAATTGGTAAGCAGCCAGTTCAACCCTATCAGCATCTGTCACGTGCATCACTTGGAACACCTTCTCAAGTTCCTCCATGTAGTTCTTAGGATATTTAGTGGATGCAAATGCCATGAACTCAGGCGGATTCATCCTAAAAAATTCTCAGACTCTAGAGGTGTCATGAGAATCTGGTCGGCGTAGATCAGCATTGGAGACTTCTTCTTGAGGGGGTTATTCAACAAGGAAAACTTAATCCACAGGCTCCTCGGGTACTTATGGCTCAAGTGGATTAACAGCTTTCTTGGAAGGACGTTCCCTTCCTCTGACGGCTCTTCTAGGAGGTATCAATTCTGCACACGTAGAGCATGAATTAGAAAAGAGCTTTCATAGAGTTTAGCTCTATCACACGAATTGGGATAAGAAGAAAAATGTGACAATTCCTAATGTCCTTTAGCCTCCTGCTTATGAAATGTGGTCAACAACACACCCATAAATAAGACTCTACAAAACATGGCTTCATGGGCTCCCTATGACACTTGAACTCTTCTGCTCTGATACCAAGTTTATCACGCCCCGGAAGGGTACCCTTGGGGTGGCCAGCACCTAGAGACTATTGCTAGTCCCCAAGCGAATCACTTAGCCTCATCGCATCCGTTTAATCATAAACAAATCTATTGAATAGTGGAATTTAAAATATGTGAAATGAGCATATCTTATATAAAGTATAACAGTATATAGATAATAATAATAAAGGCTAGTAGAAGGAAACAAGCTCACAATCTCAACATCAACGTTCAACCATCGTCTATGAAGCCTCTATCACTAATCATGTGGTGCCAATGATATACCCATGGCTACCCAAATCAAAATAATTTAATAGTCCAAAAACTAACTCTAAAGTAAGATGAAATAATCATAGTGGATCCTTTGGAGTAAGCGAGGCTCACAAAATCAGCTGTGAATCTCAGATATTCAACAGAGTTTCTATTGATGATCTCTAGTACTTGCCTCTGCATCATAAAACAAAGAAGTCCAAAAGGGACATCAGTACTAGGAATGTACTCGTATGTAAAATAGATGAGTGAAATAGAAACATGTGGAATAATATAAAAACAACATCAACTCAAATATACATCAAATCACATCAAATTATCAAATGTCTATCGATACAAGAATAAAGAGTACACAAGTGATCCATCAACGACTTAACCTCATCAATCATTTTAGACTCATCTCAAAAGAGCTCACCTCCTCTCATCTCATCTCGTCTCATCTTAGAGGAGCTCACCTCCTCTCATCTCATCTCATCTCAGAATACTCAAGGTAGGAAATTTATTAGAGTTTCTCTTATCTGACAACAATCACTTATGAGCCGTTGAATGTACAACATTCTTACTGATGTTGCCACAACCATTCAAAACTTGCCAGGTAGGGAAATGATTGAAACCATATCATCTCACCCAATATGGAGTCAATCGGCAATAAGTCTGCTATTACTTTCAGAATTACTAATAAAGAGGGAACCACAATATATGTGATGAGTCTGAGCCTCACCTACGTTTGGCAACATAGTTCGAAGAGTTCAAGTTGGACTAACTCTCACTTTTTCGATGCTCGATACTCCTCTCATGACTTAATGTTCATAAAACCTCCATCTCAACCAATCTCATAGGAAATCGAACCCCATCATCGATTGGTATCTGATAGAGACTCTAACCCCATCATCATTCAACTCATAGGGACTCTAAGCCTTTCATCAATCAAGTTCATATGGACTCTAACCCTTTCATTAATAAATCTCATCAATGACTCAAGATTTAGAACAGTCATTAGGAAATAATCAAATAAACACATCGGTAGAGTTCATTTATACGGACTCATAAGACAATAAAATTCTATCAACTCATCATCATTCTCTTATCACAATCAACAATTTGAAATCAAGGCTCTAGACTCAATTCTCAAGTTCATTATGCATGCTTTTCAAATTATTCATGTAGGGTTATGCAAATTCTCATGAAAATGTTTAATTTAAGAAAACAATTAGTATGATGATCATCAACATAGGAAAATATAATTTCAAATAAAATTTTAGGAAAACCCATCAAGGGTCATGCATGTAGACTCTACAAATAATCAACTGGCACATGATACAACAATCCCACATTTTCAGTTTAGCTTTATATAACTGGGATGAAGCTATCAATCAGTCACGTCAAAGATTTCTTCTTAAATCTCTCAAACTCAAGCTATTCTCCTCTTTTCTCAAGCCCTAGCCTTGTTAGGTTATGGAATAAAACGTAGATTTGTGGTTTTAGACAGTTTTTATATCAAAATAACCTTATTATATTGTGTATAGAGTTTAGGAGGGGTTGGAAATTAACCGAAATGCCTCTCGTAAAAATTTAGAATTTTCAACTTCGGAAAGACCCAGTCCGTGCTCATGTCATACACCAACACTGGTTTGCGCTTCGGATCAAAAAATTATCTCTTGATCTGGTCACTCTAAAATCGATCAAGAACATTTTCTCACTCAATTTTTTATGCTGATCACAAATCTGGCCTCACGTTTTCTATACATGCATTGGAAGAAGTGTTACACACATACCCTCACTCTAGGGGTATTTGTTTTACCGGGCATTACAAGTATCTCATGAGAAAGTTCTAATACCAATTTTATATCTTTGGGTATAAAATAACATGAGAGTTTAAGATGTTTTTGTGGATAATGATGCCTCAGATTGTGTGGAGAGCTATACTTCTAGCTTGTTAAAGAGAATTGGTGTATAGCTTAGAGAGTATACCTTTGAGCTAAGTAGGAGATGAGGAGTTAATAAATTAAAGTGAGTCTTATGTCTTGACAGTGATGAGTTGATAAGGATGAGATATAGATGCTTTTTGTATCTCTTGTATTCCTTATAGCTTAGTTAAGGTGATAGGTCCTTTCTGTCTTGTGTATGAGCGTCATGCCTATGGCCTAGACCTATGCACTCGATGTTGATTCATGTTCATGTTGAGTTCTGAGGATGAGGAGTGATAGTATTACTTTTATCCCACGAATCTTAGATCTCCCATGCTTATGTCATACGAGATATTACTTGAGTTTCACAACATGTTCGATTCCATAAACTCATGATAGGTCCTAAAAGGCTAATGAGATTGTATCACATTATGAATGCTTATAAATCAAACTCCTTGACTATGTCGTACTTATGATCTGTTGCTCTAAGCCTTTCCAATGATCCTTATTTGCAGTCTTGATAGCGATATTAATGATAGTAGATGAGTTATTGCAAAAGTAAGGGTGGATGTTCTTATTATTATTTATTCCTTTCATTAAGGTTACAGATGAGGAAGAAGATAGAGATGAGACCTTATGATGTGCGATAAAGAGGTAAGAGTAGGTTAGAGTGTCTCTAGGAAAAAGTATGTTGGTGTGTCTTTTAGTGAGCTCATTTAATTATGGAGGTAGAAGTGCTAAGTAGGCTTGATAACTCTTAGATACAGTTGAAGTAGTTAGAGTGATAGGCTTGAATGTATGGATGTAATTATAGGAGTAATGGAAGAAGGCTATTGATGACTTTCGAATGAGTGTTTTGGGTAAAAGTAGTAGAATAGTGAGAAGGAGTAGTGTTCACTTAATGAGATCCATGTGGAGGTATAGAGCTTGAGTTTGAGGTTTAGCTTTGCTGGAATATGATCATTTTAGGAATAGCACTTTGAAGCTTAGAATTAGGCTTAAACGAAATGAGAGGATGTGCTTAGATGGAGTTCGAATAGGACCTATAAGCTTCACTTGGTGGAGTGTAGTGCCATGAAGGGGAGCATAGTTAAGATAAGGTGCTAAGCTTGAGAGTTATCCATAGAGTCATATACATCATGATGGTCCCATTTTCTATTAGAGTTTATGACTTCCATCCTGAGTTCGAATAATTAATTGTCGAGGTGTTCAAAATGATTTGATTTGTTTGAGATTCATACCTGATGGTGAAAATGTCTAAGGTATAGAACAAGAATCTTACCCAATAGGCTATAGGAGTATGGTTAACTTAGGGGTAGCACATGGTGACTTTTTGTTAGATGTGATCATGGTAGAAGTATGTAGTGAGACATAGGCTTCGATGAGAGTTACAAGCTTCAGACAATGATGTCCTCTAATGAGTTAAGCTTTCTATCTTTGAGTCGATGTTCACCCTTGAGTTGGAGTATTTGTGTAATTGAGTTCTTGATTGTATACATGTCATGAGAAATATCCTAGTATATTATTCATTCAAGGAAGAATGATCCCAAGGGGGACATAATGTAACACCCGATAAAATTATCAAAATATCCCTAGATGAGAGATGCTTGCATAATGCATCTTCCCAAACTGTTTGGGAAAATCTAGGGCCAGAAATGCTATCATCACAAAAATTTATGTAAAAATGATCTTGGTTGATTTTTAGAGCAACCGGATCGAAAGATAATTTTTAGATGTGAAAATACAACTCCAAAAAGGTGTGTGATATGTCTGCGTCGGGACCTTGTCATGGACATACACTTCATTGTGTCTCCAATATTTTCTACGAGATTAGAAAACTTGATCGAAAATTTTTTGATGAAAAAAACTCGAAAAATGAATAAGTTCGCATCGCGGACATGGTACGCTGAGGGAAAAATTTTCAGTTTTTCGTGAGGGGCATTCCAGACTTTTCTCAATCCATCCTAAACTTAAAATATGAGCAAAATAGGTCCTTTCTGGCTAAAAAGGGGTTTCAAAACCCATTCCTAATCTTTCCATGCAATTCTAACAAAAGCTAAGGCTAAGGAGAGAAGGAGAAGAGTGAGGATTTCGAGTTCAAAAGTGAAGATCGCCAGAGGATTGATTGTTCATCAAACTTTTAGGTATGTAAGGGTACTCATAATGTTGGACTGATTTCATCCACACACTGCCCACATGTTAATTCTCCAAAGTTGTGTTCGAGTAGAGTTTTACCCAAATTTTTGCATTCTAAATGAGTAAATCTGTCTTCTATTAAGTTAGAAATTTTTATGCAATTGAGATCATTATAATTTTTGTTTCTTATATTATTGTAGTCATCATTCGTGGATACTTCCCCATGAACCTTAATGAAGTTGATGATCATGGATTTTTTATACAGTTTGATGTTGAGATTGATGGGTTTTCAAGCATTAAGGAAAAATATTATTTTAAAAATCAAAGTTTTGCATATTGAGAAAAAAGATGATGACCTTTTCTTTGCATTGGAGAAAACGTAATTTGAACTAATATTATATATGTACATTATTGAGTCAAGAGAGTTATATTTCGAAGAAAATATTTTGATGAGATGATGCATGTTTTCCCTTGAGTAAGTTGAGCATTAGGAGTACATATTCTTATATATCTATGAGATAAGCATTTACTATGTCATACGTGTTGAGCATGATTTCTCTGTGATTTAACTGACCGTATGACTTGGAGTCTTGCATGGTGTTAGTTAGAGCATGAGTATCATTGCATGAATGATATTCTGTAATTATGGAGTTGTTAAGTAATTGAGTTGAGCAATTGAGAACTGAGTTAACATTATTGAGATGAGTCAAAAAGATGAGCTTAAGTTAATTTTCATGAGCACGTTTTAGTCTTGGAAGGAGTATTGAGCATCGAGTTGGGTAAGAGAAAACACCCTAGAACTACGTTGCCGGCGTAGGATAGGCGTGCAGTTAACTCTTGCAGCTCAAGTCCCAATAGATGGACATTCTCTTTGGTTCCGAGAGACAGGGAGAGGTTGATGTCCTTTACCCTGGCAAGTTTAGGAAGGGTGTGGCAACGACGTTTGTTTTATTGTACATCACCGCATTCATGATGGTGGGGAAAGTGATGTCGGTTAGAGAAGCTCTCAAGCAAAACTTGATGGATCATATCATGATTTTCTAACATAGTTGCATAAAACATTGAGTCTAATTTTGAAACATGATTTCAAACCTTAAACTTGCATCATATATTTGAGTTATGTTATGAGATGATGAGTCAAATCTTGAGTCATGTTGATTTATTTGAGTCTAAGTCTTATCTATTTTCTTGAGTTATCTTATACACAAGTATATTCCATGTATTGATGCCCATTTGAGCTTGCATTATTAATGATGCGGACACAGGTGATAGAGGACTTCAGTAGGCGCACAGTTGAGGTTCAGTTTACTTGTTTCCAGAGTTGATGAACCCTCTTTGCTATCCAGAGTAGCCTTTCTTTCCATCTTTTATTGGTTACTACTATTTTCTTTGAGTTGAATAGTTATGGCCATTCATGGTAAAATCCAGACTGTAGAGGTAGAGGATTCATAGACATTGTGTAGATTATTGTTGAGTATTTTGTTTTCAAACTTGGTGTTTGGGCAGTATCTTATAAGAGCTTTGTCACTTCATTGATGTCTTTTATATTTTAGTATCCTTCCGTTGTTGAGTAAGATGTGACAATGAGGTCAGGTGGTTCTCTAAGCAACAATGCTTCTTCAATTGTTGGTCACGTCGAGGGTACCCGCCCAAGGCGTGACAAGGTAACTTGCACAACCTGTACAAAATTTTATGGGTTGGGCTCAAGATGATTTGGATTGGGTTCAATCTCAACCCTTTCAAGACTTAACCCATTTTGAAAGAATCTTCAATTGAGCTCAATTTAATCTCCAATTTTACCCTGTTCTAAGGCTCTTTACTTACATTAATATAATGTATGTTTTCTATCTATTTTATATATTCTATAATTTATCTATCTATTTGCAACTTCTTATTTTATTTTTTTCGTTGAAATTCAATTTGTGGTTATAAAAAGTGAATAATTATATATTAAAATTATTATGATTGAGAGGGTCAAATTGGGTGGGTCATGACCCAACCCAAAATTTTAGCTTATTTTAGCCCAAAGTAAATTTGGGCGGGTCATAACTCAACTCAATCTCTATTTGATTCCATGTTAACATCTCAACTTCAACAAAACTGGCACATTTTGCACCCCTAATTAAAATTAAAGTTCAAAGTCAATCCTTTCTCTATATAAAATATCAACAAAAAAAATAAATAAATCCTTCGATAAAGATCTTTTATGTTACCACTTATCAAGTTAATTCAGTTGATTTTCATGAATTTAAACTTACTCCACGAGATACAAGATATAAATATGACTCATTAACTTTTTTATTTTAAAAAAAAAAGAGAACATTTTTTACTACAATTAATAGGTCAATATTCGATTGTGGTAAACTTGATTTGTCAGTTGTCATGTCTCTTCAGCATATTCAACTTTGTTACAAAATTGTATTGTAGTGTATTGTATCATGAATATAATTTTGTATTTGTGTCGTGTTATTAAATTTGTTATTATGTAAGAACCAATTTGATATAATTATATTATTATCTCTTATTAGTATTTGTCCCTGCGCATTGTGCTACAATTGATAAATGCACTCAGAAATACTAATTTATTAATAATTACAAAAGTTAACTTCTTATAAATAATATTATTGTCACGATATGGCCAGCATTCAAAGACTATTGCTAGTCCTTAACCGTACCACTCGGCCTGATCTCATCCATTCATTCAATATATAACTCAAAAAACTCAGCGGAAGACCAAAGATAAGAATGGGGAATCTATAACTCAAATATCATATTACATAAATAAGCTAGTAAGAAGGAAACTAACTCAACAAGCCTTAACATCAATACTCAACTCTAGTATATGAAGTTTCTATCACTATCAAGTGGTGCCAATGACTGACCCATGACTACCTCAAATCAAAACTAAAGCTAAGTCAAGACTAACTCTAACAAGCAAGATGAAAATAGAGCAATGATCCTCCAAAGTAAGGGAAGCTCACCAACTCAGCTGAAATGCTCAGATCCTCAACGATGTGCCTGCTGACAATCTCTAGTTACCTGCCTCTGTGTCATAAAATAATGCAGCCCAAAAGGGATGTCAGTACATGGAATGTACGAGTATGTAAAATGGTTTAATGAAATAGAAACGGGTAGAATAATATAGAAATGCATCAACTCAGAATATACTAAATTAGAATGTCAAATGTCTATCTAAAGCAAGAATAAAAAGAGTGTAAAAGTGACTCATCAACCAATCAAGCCTCATCAATCAACTCAACTCTAAGGATCTAAACTCAATGAAACTCAACTCGACTTAGAGTAATCACTATGGGAACTTTCTAGAAGTTTCTCTTATCTAACAAAAATCACTTATGAGCCTGTGATTGTATAATAATCCCGCTAATGTTACCACAACCGTTTTATACATACCAAGTAAAGAACGCCTCAAATCTATTGGGGATCTAGCCTCAACAAGTCCTTTATTGCTTTCAGGGACTTTTAACTCAAGAGGGAACCTCAATTTAATGGTTCTAATCCTCACCTACGCTTGGCGACATAAATAATGAGTGCAAGTGAGACATACTCTTACTCATTTCGGTGCTCGATACTCCTCCCAAGACTCAATGCTCATAAGACTCCTCAACTCAATCAAATCGTCTCAATTAGACTCATGGAGGCACTCATCAACTAATTAACTAAACTCAATGGGGTCCTCCAGCCAAACATCTCAAATAACTCATCAACTTAGTGCTCATAGAATAACTCAAGGACTCGGGTCATCATTAAGAAGAAGTCATTTGGACAAGAATCTAGGATTCAATTATGAATATTGTAACGCCTGGTAAATTATAAAAATACCCTAGAGGAGAGATGTGCATATAACGCGTCTTCTGATGCTCGGATGGAAAATTTGAGGCTGGATTCATGACAAGCACAAAATATGTAATGGGGGAAGGGTCTCGATCGATTATTAGAGAGACCGAATGAAAAGATAATTTTTTGTTCCAAAATAAGAAACAGTGAGTCCGCGACAGAGCTGCGTCGCGAACCCACGGTAAAGGCATACTTATGTTTGTCCTTAGTTTTTTGACGGGATTGAGAAAACTGGCCCAAGAAAAGTTTTGCCAAAAATGAACTGTCTGTGACCAGTCCATGTCGCGGACTGTGTTATTTTACGGCCGAAAGATTTCTAAAATTTTGAGTGGCATTCTGGTCCATTCCTAACATCTTCAAGAAAAACCAATATACAATTAATATTGGTTGTATTTGTGAAGAAATGGTTCAAAACCCATTCTACAATCCTCATCCTAGCAAAATTCACCAAATTAGGCTTGAGGAGAGTTGAGGTTGAAGAGTCAAGAGGAGATTCTACAAGGAATTGTTGTTAGAAATGATCCCAGGTATGTAAGGCTAACCTAAAGCATGGGATTGTTCTTCCATATGCCCCCTTTTGAGTAAATTAAGTCTATGATTTAAGATGGTGAGTTATATGTGAAAATCCTTGAGTATTCCACTGAGTTTTTACTTAATTCATATATTTTACATAAATTGATGATCATCACAAACTATTTTACTGCATAACTTGTTTCCATGAACGATTATACAAAATTCTATGTCTATTATACTAAAGAATGCAAGAACGAGATTAGGTGGAAAGAGTCTAGAGCCTTGACAATGATGATGTTTGTATGTTGTGTTTGTGGTCCAAATTGATGAGAGTCTTGATGATGAAGTTGATGAGAGTGATGATCATGAGTCATAAACCTTGAAACTAAATTGTAAAAGAATGTTTTGAGTCCATGATGATGATGTTGATGTTAATGATATGAGTTTATGTTGATGATGATGTTGATGTTGATGTACTATGTCCCTATGGGACTGATGATGATGATGTTGATGTTGATGTACTACATTCCTATGGGACCGATGATGATGATGTTTTATGAGCATGTGCAGTTTTGGGAAGAGTGTTGAGCACTGAAATGGGTGAGAGCGAGTCCCACTTGAACTCATTAACTATGTGGCCCGCGTAGGAGTAAGGACCAAACCGTAATACGAATGTTTCCTTTGTCCTTAAAGAGGAATGATGTTATTTCTTATGGATCCACTGATGGTGATGTCCTTTACCCCGGGCAGGGTACTGGACGGATGTGGCAATGAAATCACTTTGTTGTATCATCACCGTCTCATAGGTGATGGTTATCGATTAGAGAAACTCCGAATTAGGTCCAACATTGATAGTACTGCGATGTTGATGTGATGGTATGAGTCTTGATGGATGTTGATATTTTAGTACTTACTATTTATCCTTGTCCTACACGGGCATGAGTCCTTTGAGTTGAGTCGAGTTTCTTTGAGATGAGTCTGATGTGTTAATGAGATGTTGATGGTCATTTGTCTACTCTTTTTTTTCTTGCTCTAGATAGACGTTTGACATTCTGACAGAGTATGATGTTGAGTTGATGTTATCCCTATAAAGCTTTTTATATGTATTGTTATATTTAGACATCTTAGATACCATACATTCCACGTACTGATGCCACTCAGCTCTGCATCGTTTCATAATGCAGATACAGGAAGTAGAGGACTTCAGTAGACACATAGTTGAGGTTGGGAGATTCTGAGTTCACTTATTGGTGAGTCCTCCTTGCTATTCGGAGGAGCCCTTTTTCTATTTTGTTTTATTGAGCTGGGTATCCATAGCCTTTCATGGTACCTTTTTAGACTATCTAATTGAATTGATTTAGAGGCTTCATAGACATGAATTGAGGTTTGACGTTGAGGTCAATTATCCTTTGAGTTGAGTTAGCATTTACATTTGCTTACTATCAATGTTGAGATTGAGTTTGCTTGTCCATTGGGCCTTCTTATTGATGTAGAATGAATGACATAGCTCACTACCTTATTCTATTATGTCCGCTACGCTTATTGTCAAATGATTGTCCTGAGATTGAGTGGTTCACTTGGAGACTAGCAACAGTCTCTGGGTGCCAGCCACGACTAGGGTACTCTCCCGAGGCGTGAAAAACTTGGTATAAGAGCATAGAGTTCAAGAGTCCTACGGAGTCTATGAAGTCGTGTCTACTAGAGTCTTGTTTATATGTTTGTTGTGGACCACACATAAATAGGAGGCTGTAGGACATTAGGAATGGTTAAACTTCTTTGATATTTTGAGTTCATACAATAGAGTTTGACTCTATGAAACTCTTCTCTAATTCGTGTGTTACACGTTGCAGATTATGCCTCCTAAACTCACTACTTCCTAAAGAGATGCCTTAGCCCCAAACACTGAGGATCATCCACCAGAGGTCCCTACCCAGCCTGAGATTAGGAGACGGGGTCTACTTTCCAGAGCCACTAAGATCCCACTAGCACCACCTACTCAGTCAGCCTTCACTTCGGAAGCAAACTTCAGGGGAGCCATTGCTATGCTCACTCAGTTGGTGGCCTCCCAGAGAAACAGCTGAGGTCCCCAGGCCCCTAGCTCTAGATTCCAAGAGCCTACAACTGCATCTAGACTCAGAGATTTCCTAAGGATGAACCCGCCTGTCTATACAGGGTTGAAGGTTGAGGAGGACCCACAAAATTTTATTGATGGGATGCGCAAAATTTTGAGGGCGATGTATACTAATGAGGTTAAAGGAGATGAGATGGTCTCTTATCAGCTTAAGGATATTGCTAACACCTGGTGTAATCAATGGGATGATGGTAAAGGTAAGGATGTTGAGCTTGCTGAGTGGGAATAGTTTTAGAGTGCTTTCCTCAACCACTTCTTTCCCCAAAAGTTTAGGGAGGCGAAGGTGGAGGACTTCGTGAACCTGAAGTAAGAGGGATTGACTATCAAAGAGTACAAACTCAAGTTCGTTCAATTGTCCCAGTATGCCCCGGAGATTGTACAGGATATGAGGGCGAGAATGAGAAAGTTTGTGTCTGGATTGGGCAGACATGTAAAGAGGGAGTGTAAGGTAGCATTGTTAACTCACAGTATGTACATCTCTATACTTACGATCTATGCAAAACAAACAGAGTAAGAAGGCCAAGTCGAAAGGGCATAAGCCTAGCCAATAGAAGCAGAATAAAGGTGATGAAACCTATTTTCAGAAGAGGTTTTCTAGCCATGAACCAAGTCGGCAGGGCATAAGCCTAGCCAATAGAAGCAGAATAAAGGTGATGAAACCTATTTTCAGAAGAGGTTTTCTAGCCATGAACCTTTGATGGCAAGTGCCCCTGTTCAGCAGAACAGGTATCATCAGAAACATTATGGTCACCAGAATTTTAGAGCCCAGGGTCCTCAGTCCCAAGCTAGTGTGATCCAAGGCCCGAGAGGAAAACCACCTTGTGGTTGATGTGGCAAGCTACACCTTGGTGCGTGCACAAACGTTTGTTATTTATGCGAACAGCCTAGCCATTTTCAGGGTAAGTGTCCAATGAAGAGATGGGGTAATGGGAGTAACTAAGATCAGTCTTCTACAGCGCCCCTTGCGGCCAGTCATCAGAAGGCTACTACTGCCGGTGCAGGAGGGGGGACGAACCATTTGTATGTGATGGGTAATTGAAAGGACCAAGAGGTCATACCAGATGTTGCTATGGGTATGCTCTGAGTCTTTTCTAATAATTGTTATACATTGCTTAATCCAGGTGCCACTTTATCTTTTGTGACGCCCTATGTGGCCAATAAGTTTGAGATTTCCCCACAGTGTTTACTTGACCCTTATACTATTTCTATACCTACTAGTGAGTCTATCCTAGCTAAGAGGGTCAATAAAGATTGTGTAGTATCCATCTATCACAGGGATACTTTGGCTGACATGGTATAGTTAGAGATGGTTGATTTTGATATAATCCTTGGTATGGATTGGCTCCAAACCTGTTATGCCTCAATAGATTGTAGGACCCGAGTTGTCAAATTCCAATTTTCGAATAAACTGGTCCTAGAGTGGAAGGGAAGTTCTGTTGCACCCAAGGGTAAGTTTATTTCTTGCCTGAGGAATATAAAGTCAATCTCTAAAGGTTCTATTTACCACCTTGTGTGAGTTAAATATGATGATATGAAGTCACCTACTCTCAGATCAGTTCTGATTACCAATGCGTTTCCTGAGGTATTCCCTTAAGGATTTACCTGGAGTCCTTCCTAAATGGGAGATCGACTTCAGTATCGATGTTCTTCCCAACATGCAGCCTATTTTAATTCCACCATATAGGATGGCCCCCACTAAGTTGAAGGAGTTGAAGGAGCAGTTGAGAGATTTGTTAGGGAAGGGTTTTATTAAGCCAAGTGTTTCTCATTGGGGTGCTCCCGTTCTATTTGTAAGAAAGAAAGATCGGTCTCTCAAAATGTGCGTAGACTATAGGCAACTAAACAAGGTTACAATCAAGAATAAATATCCTCTCCCTAGAAGGATTATCTATTTGACCAACTTCAGGGTGCCTCATGCTTTCGAAAGATAGACCTCAGATCGGGTTACCACTAGTTGAATGTGAGAGAATGTGATGTTGCAAAGACACCTTTCAGGACTAGATATGGCCATTTTGAGTTCTTGGTCATGTTCTTTGGGTTGACGAATACACCTACAGCTTTCAAAGATTTAATAAATTGGGTGTTCAAGCCCTACCTTGACATGTTTATAATTGTGTTCATTGATGATATTTTTGTCCGTTCGAGGGAGAAGGAGGAACATGCCAAACACCTTATAGTTGTCCTTCAGACTCTTAAGGACCATGAATTATATACAAAGTTCTAAAAGTGTGAGTTTTGGCTCAAGTAAGTGGCTTTCCTAGGCTATGTTGTTTTAGGTGATGGAATTCGAGTAGATGCCCAGAAGATTGAAGCGGTTAAGAATTGGCCAACACCGATCTCTCCAGCTGACGTAAGACGTTTCTTTGGGTTGGCGGGCTACTGCCACAGATTTGTTAAGGGATTTTCTTCCCTATCGCACCATTGACCAAGATAACCCAGAAAAAAGTCAAGTTTCAGTAGTCTGGGGAATGTGAGAAGAGCTTCCAAGAGTTGAAGACTAGATTTACCACCATACCTGTTTTGGCTTTGCCCGATGGGATAAAAGATTTTGTGATATATTGTAACGGATCAAGCATTGCATTGGGATTTATATTGATACAGAGAGGGAAGGTGATAGCCTATGCTTCCAGGCATCTTAAAGTTCATGAGAGGAACTATCCGACCCATGATCTTGAGTTGGCAGCGGTAGCGTTTGCAATCAAAATCCGGCGACACTACTCGTATGGAGTGCATGTGGACATGTTCACTGACCATAAGAGCCTGTAGTATGCCTTCTGTCAGAGAGAGCTCAACCTGCGACAGAGGAGATGGTTGGAGTTGCTCAAGTATTATGACATGAGCATCCTATACCACTCAGGTAAAGCTAACATTGTCGTTGATGCCCTTAGTAGGTTGTCAATGGGTAGTACATCCCATGTTAAGGAACCGAAGAAAGAGCTAGTGAAGGAAGTGCATAGGTTGGCTTAGCTGGGAGTCCAACTCAAGGAGAATAATGAGAGAGGAGTCAATGTTCCGAGTGGGCCTACTCAAGGAGAAAGAGCTAGTGAAGGAAGTGCATAGGTTGGCTCAGTTGCGAGTCCAACTCAAGGAGAATAATGAGAGAGGAGTAAATGTTCCGAGTGGGTCTACATCATCCCTAGTAGCAGAGATAAAAGAGAAGCAAGATCTAGATTCTATCATACTCAAATTGAAGTAGGTTGTCCACAAACAAAAAGTGATCGTCTTCTCCAAAAGGGGAGATGGGGTGTTGAGATTCTAGAGTAAGCCATATGTTCCTAATGTTGATGGTGTCCGCAAGAAGATCATGGTTGAAGCCCACATCACTAGATACTTCATTCATCCAGGCTCCACCATGATGTACCACGACTTGAGAGATGTCTATTGGTTGAGTGGAATGAAGAGGGACAAGCCTATTTGTTTCAAAGTGCCCGAATTGCCAGCAAGTGAAGGTTGAGCATCAAAGGCCAAGTGTCTTGGCTCAAAACTTTTAAATTCCAAAGTGGAAGTGGGAGATGATTAACATGGATTTCATCACCGGCCTACCAAGATCCCAGAGGCAACATGATTCCATATGGGTGATTCTAGATAGGATGACTAAATAAGCGCACTTCCTGGTATTTAAGACAACTAATACTACAAAGGAGTATGCCAAGATGTATATCCAAGAGATTGTGAGGTTTCATGGAGTTCTTTTGTCCATCATCTCAGACAGAGGAGCCCAATTTACCTCTCCTTTTCTGGAAGTCTTTCCAGAAAGGATTGGGCATCAAGGTGAATTTGAGTACAACCTTTCATCCAAAGATGGATGGTCAGGCAGAGTGCACTATTCAGATGGTAGAAGATAAGTTGAGGGCCTGCATCCTTGACTTTAAAGGAAATTAGGATGACTATCTACTTTTGATTGAATTTGCATATAACAATAGTTATCATGTAAGCATTCAAATGGCCCCCTATGAGGCCTTGTATGAGAGGTGGTGTAGGTCACCCATTGGGTGGTTTGAGGTTCTGAGTTGATTGGGCCTGACCTTGTCCACCAGTCCATGGAGAAGGTGAAGATTATCAGAGAGAGGTTAAAGACTGCACAAAGCCGCCAGAAATCTTACACTAATGTGAGGAGAAGAGACCTAGAGTTCACGGTGAGTAATTGGATATACTTGATGGTATCACCCATGAAGGGTGTCATGAGATTTGGGAAGGGGAAATTAAGCCCTCGCTGTATCAGCCTTTATCAGATTGTGACGAGAATTGGGAAGGTTGCTTATGAGCTAGTGTTACTTTCTGAGTTAGACGGAATCCATCCAGTGTTCCACATCTCTATGTTGAAGAATTGTTTTGAGACCCTGCCTTGGTAATCTTTATTGAGAGCAATGGAGTCAAAGATAGCTTGTCCTATGAGGAAATCCGCGTTGAAATCCTGGATCGATAGGCTCGTAGACTGAGGAACAAAAAGATGGCCTCCATTAAAGTTTTGTGGAGGAACTAATTTGTTGAGGAAGCCACGTGGGAAGCTGAGAAAGAGATGAGAACTAAATACCCACACCTATTCGTGCCAGGTGATGAGAATATCGAATGTAAAATTTCTATTCTTACCTTAATTTGATGTTTCTATCCTGAGTTAATGTGTATATTTTGATGTTCTAAGTAGATGTTATTAAGGTCGATGAAGAGTAAAGAAGTTGAGACGTTAAGTGAGTATCAAGATGAGTCTTGAGTCTATTCGTGTCATAATATCACTCCTACTCATCATTTGAGGACGAATGATCCCAATGGGGAGAAGATGTAACACCCGATAAATTACCAAAATACCCCTAGAGGAGAGATGTGCGCATAACACGTCTTTTGATGCTCAGATGGAAAATTAGAGGCCGGATTTGTGATCAGCAGAAAACATTGATTGGGGAAAGGGTTTCGATCAATTTTTAGAGCAACCGAGTCAAAAGATAATTTTTTGTTCCAAAATGAAAAATAGTGAGAGTCCGCGATAGAGATGCGTCGGGAACCCATCAAAGAGGCACACTTATGTTTTTTATGGGATTGCAAAACTCACTCAGGAATTTTTCCAAAACAAATTGTCCACGACTAGTCCGTGTCGCGGACTGCGTTATTCTACGGCCAAATATTTTCATAAATTTCGAGGGGCATTCTAGTCCATTCCTAATATCTTCAAAAAAAACCCATACGATTAATAGGTTTTGAAGAAATTCAAAACCTATTCTTCCATCCTCTTCCTAGAAAAATTCACCAAATTAGGCTTGAGGTGAGTTGACGTTGAAGAGTCGGGAGGAGATTCTACAAGGAATTGTTGTTAGCAATTATCCCAGGTTGGTAAGGCTAACCTAGACATGGGATTGTTCTTCCATGTGCCCCCTTTTGAGTAAATTGAATCTATCATTTAAGATGATGAGCTATATGTAAAAATCCTTGAGTATTCCACTACTTTTTACTTGATTCATATATTTTACATAAATTGATGATCATCACAAACTATTTAACTGCATAGCTTGTTTTCATGAATGATTTTACAAAATTCTATGTCTATTGAACTAAAGAATGCAAGAATCAGCTTAGGGGGAAAGAGTCTAGAGCCTTAACGATAATGATGTTTATAATGTTGTGATTGTGGTCCAAATTGATTAGAGTTTTGATGATGATGTTGATGAGAGTGATGTTCATGAGTCTTAAACGTTGAAACTAAATTCTAAGAAAATGTTTCGAGTCCACGATGTTGATGTTGATTGATATTGATGAGATGAGTTGATGATGATGTACTACATCCCTATGGGACCGATGATGATGATGTTTTATGAGCATGTCGAGTTCTGGAAGAATTATTGATCATTGAAATGGGTGAGAGTGAGTCCAACTCAAACTCATTAACAACAGGGCCCGCGTAAAAGTTAGGATCAAACCGAAATATGGATGTTTCCTTTGCCCCAAAAGAGGAATGATGTTATTTCTTGTAGATCCACTGATGGCGATGTCCTTTACCCAAGGCAGGGTACTAGATGGATGTGGTAATGACATCGCTTCGTTGTATCATCACAAACTCATAGGTGATGGTTCTCGATTAGAGAAACTCCTAGTTAGGTCCTACATTGATAGTACTACGATGTTGATATGATGGTATGAGTCATGATAGATGATGATGTTTCAGTACCTACTCTTTATCCTTTTCCTAAATGGACATGAGTCCTTTGAGTGGAGTCGACTTTTCTTGAGATGAGACTGATGTATTGACGAGATGTTGATGTTCATTTGTCTACTCTCTTTTTTTCTAGCTCAAGATAGAAATTTCACATTCTGATTGAGTATGATGTTGAGTTGATGTTATCCCTATATTTTTCTATATGTACTGTTATATTCAGTAATCTTACATACCGTACATTCCACGTACTGACGCCACCCGGTGCAACATCATTTCATGATGTAGATACAGGTAGTAGAGGACTTCAGCAGACACATTATTGAGGTCCGGAGATTTTGAGTTTAGTTATTGGTGAGCCCTCCTTTCTATCCGGAGGATCCCTTTTTTGTTCAGAGTTTTTTTGTTTTATTGAGTTGGGTAGCCATGGTCTGTAATGGTACCTTCTTAGACTGTCTAATTGAGTTGAGTTAGAGGCTTTATAGACATGAGTTGAGATTTGACGTTGAGGTCTTTTATCCTTTAAATTGAGTTAGCATTTACATTTTCTTACTATCGATGTTGAGATTGAGTTTGCTTGGCCATAGGCCCTTCTTATTGATGTAGACTTATAGATGTAACTCACTACTTTATGCTAATTCCGCTGTGTTTGATGTTGAGTGACTGTCTTGATGATCGAGTTGTCCGCTTGGGGACTAGCAATAGTCTATGGGTGTCGGTCACGCCTAGTGTACCCTCCTGGGGCGTGACAATACTCAAGGGATCATCAAGCTAAGTTAACTCAACCGCATACTCACATCGATGTCACAATCAATGTACCCAAGTTAAGGCTCTAGACTTCATCCCTAAGTTCATTTATGCATGCTTTCGCAAAATAACAAATAGGGTTATATATTAACTCATGAAAAGTATTTAATTCAATAAAACAAGTTTATGATGATCATGAACCAACAAAAATTCATGTAATGGATATAATTTTCAAGAAATTAATCAAGAAAGTATCTCCAGAAATATGTATTGGGACTCATGTACTCTCAACTCTTCTATTACCATGAATGGAGAACATTGAAGAATAATCTCATGCTTTTGTTTACATTTACATACCTGGTGTGAAGCTTTTGGACAATCAACCTCAAAGAATGCTCCTTGAACTCAATTCCTCGCTCCTCTTTAGCCCAAGTCTTTTTCTAAGAACATTATAAAGAACTTGGAATGGGGTTTAGAACATTTCTTTATGCTCAAAACGACCCATTTAGATCGTGTTTTGAGTTAAGGATGGGTTGGGAAAGGTCACGAATGCTCCTCACGAAAAACTAAAATAACAATTGTCTCGGGCATAGGGGTCCGCGACGTGGACTGGGTGTCCCAGAGTGGATTTTCGTCAAAATTCTCCGAACGAGTTTTCAAATCTCGTAGAAAATATTTGGACAAAATCTAAGTGTTGGCCCGCGTCAGGTGCGTACTAGTATTCATTTTCGCATCGAAAAATTATCTTTTGATCTGGTTGCTCTAAAAATCAACCGAGACCACTTTCTCACTCAATACTTCATGTTGATCGCATATCTGGCCTAGGATTTTCCATCGGAGTATGGGAAGACACGTTATGCGCACATCTCTCCTCTAAGGGTATTTTGGTAATTTTATTGGGTGTTACAATTATATGTTTAAGAGAATGTAAGTAGTAAGTATTTTAACTGGTTACAATAGAATACTTAAATTTTAATAGCGACATTTATGCATTTATGATCACTTTCAACGCTCTTTTTTGGTATTTTTTAATGTTTCTTAAAGAATGTTGAAATTAATACTTTTTAAGTCAAAATAATTTTTAATCACTTGTATAGTAGTTTAATAAAAATGCTTCAAGCATCTGTCAAACAAAAAGAAAAATAATTAAATTAAAGTAAATCATTCTTCACAAGTTAATATTATTTTGTGTGGTGTTATTTTAATTGCATATTGCAATATGTGTGCTTGCTAATTTTATTTTATTTGAGATTATAAACTTATTGTATTCTTATAAAAAAACGATAAAATAATCTAATCCAATTAATTAAAATTAACAAAGTCAAACTTTTATTAATGAGACAGTGAAAAATCATACACTAACCTCATCTTCAAAATCTTTAGTAAATTAAAATAAATGTCAACTTCTTTCCCAAAAATTATCATATTGGTATAAATATTTTCGCTATTAATTTTATATACACACTTTCATTATTTTTTACTTTACAATTTAGTTGGGGTAGATAATATTCAAATTAAGTCTAAATTTGTTTTATAATTAATTTCTAATAATACATATAATTTTTAATAATCAATTTTCAAATTTGTGGTTTAATTTGTATTTTTTTAATAAAAAATACGAAATTGATAACTTGAAAGTCTTAGATATTTAGAAGTGGGAGCGTAGTGGAAAGTTTTAAAATGACCTACTACATAATTAAATCATCCTTAAAAGAATTTTTTTTTTTTGAGAAAAATACATAACAAATTTTAGTCCGTTAGCATTTTTTTACTTTAATTTTAAAAATATAATCATTACAAATTTAGGAGGTTAATAAGTGAGTATTCCAGATAAAGGCTATTTATTTTTAAAAATATCTTTTTTTTTAATTTTGCACAGTGACCTATGGAAAAAAACTGAAATTACTACTTATATAGAAGGGAGAGTTGCACTCCCCAATGACTTTGAGCTAGGGGCATATCTATCATTCTATTTATTCTTTGCATTGTCAAAATTGCACTTTGAGCTTCAAAGGTGATTGACCAAAATAGCCTTTTCCTGAGCAGGTACTTTAGGGGCATTACAGGTGCTTGCTATTTTGGGTTGTTGTTGCTTTTTGTGCTTCAAGCTCAAATACTTGGACTCCTAGGTTTGATTTGTTTAATAGGGCTGAGCATGTTGCTTTATTTCAGTTCAAACTGTGGATACTTCATGCTTTAACAGTAGTTAGCTTGACAACTCATGGCTCATTTAGCTGCTCTGGTGGATAAAGATGGTTTAAAATAATGTTTTCCAGTCCCTAGGAGATTAGGATGCAATTGAGATATTATATTTGGGGAAGCTCGTACTTCCTTTCAAAGAAACCGTCTCTCTCAGAAATTGATTGTGCGTTGTAACGTAGGAAACCACTGACATCTTTGATCTTCGTCACAGTACTCTGCTTTCTATCGGCTCATCTGGGTATACTTTTTGACGCTAATTTTTAATTTGTTTCTTCAAATTCTTTCTCTGTGTCTTCAACAATTTGCTGAATCCAATATTACCGAACGTGTTCTTCTAAATCCTGTTTCATGATTTATGTAGGATGTTGTATTTTGGGGGCTTATGTAATTTCTGGATTTTGTTAATTGTGATTCTTGTCCTTCACCCAGAACAACCGACTTTGGCTATATGAAATCAAGGGATTTCTGATTTCGGAATAAAACATAATTTTTCCTTTCGCATGAATTAAAGAGATTTTCTCTTTCATTCAGCAAGCACCGCGCTACACTGCACCCGGGTCCCTATGCCTCCACTAGATATGCATAGAGAGTTATTTCAATCTAAATATAACTTTATAAAAAATGAGGAAAAATATAAAAGATACGTGAACGTGTAAAGGAAAAATATAAAAGATACGTGAACGTGTCTCCTTCTGCGCCTTTAAGGGTTCAAATTGTTCATTTTGATTGTAGATTTTTGCTCGTTGTGTCCAATATTGGCATTGTTACTATTTCAATTTTCGTCAAGCTCTTTTGTTTGAAAACCAAATAGCTACTTGGCATGGTTGTGCCCCGAGGTCTCTTGTCAACTTAAGTTTCTCACCTGGATCGATTTTGGTCCCTCTTTTAAGTAACGAGGATGAATAACCAGGCATTTTATTACTAACATGTCGTTGATGCCAATTGATATTTCGTCCACATAAAAAACATTAGCAGGGCCAACTAACATTTCTCTTGCATTCTATCACACCCCGGGAGGGCGTGTCCGGCACTCAGAGACTATTGTTAGTCCGCAAGCGAACCACTTGGCCTCATCACATCATTCAATTAAATAAACACTACATGAACAACGAAAATAAAGGTAAGTAAATGGGCACATCTCATCTAAAGTCTCATAATAATATAGATAATAATAAAGGCTAGTAGGAAAAAAAACTAGCTTACAATCTCATCATCAACGTTCAACCATCGTCTATGAAGCCGTTATCACTACTCATGTACTGTTAATGAAAGATCCATCATTATCCAAATCAAAATAAAGGAAATAGTCCAATCTAACTCTAAAGCATGATGAAATAAAAGTAGTGGATCCTCCGAAATAGGGGAGGCTTACCAAATCAGCTGCGAATCTCAGATTTTCAACGTAGCACCTGTTAACGATCTCTAGTACCAACCTCTGCATCACAAAACGATGCAGTCCAAAAGGGACATCAATACTTGGAATTTACAGATACGTAAAATATCTAAGGAGACAGAAACAGGTAGAATAATATGGAAACATCTATTCAAAGTAATCATCAAATAACATCAAATTGTCAAATGTCTATCTATGCAAGAATAAAGAGTAGAAAAGTGACCCATCTATAATGCAAACTATTCAATCATCTCAGACTCATCTCAAAGGAGCTCACCTCCTCTCATCTCATCTCATCTAAGAGGATCTCACCTCCTCTCATCTCATCTCATCTCAACTCAGAGTACTCAAGGTAGGAAATTTATGGGAGTTTCTCTTATCCGACAATAAGCACTTATGAGCCAGTGAATGTGCAACAATCTCACTGATGTTGCCACAATCGTTTCACACTTTCCAGGTACGGAATGCTCCAAAACCATATCAGCTCACCCAATATGGAGTCAATCATCAATAAGTCCGTTATTGTTTCAGGGACTGTTACTCACGAGGGAACCATAGTATACGTGATGGTCCTGATCCTCACCTATGTTTGGCAATGTAGTTTGACAAGTTCGAGTCGGACTCACTCTCCCTCTTTCAGTGCTCGATACTCCTTCCATGACTCAATGCTCATAAAACCTCCATCTCAACCAATTTCATAGGGACTAAAACCCTGTCAACGATCGGTATTTGATAGGGACTAAAACCCCATCATCATTTAACTCATAGGGACTCTAATCCTTTCGTCAAGCAAGCTCATAGGGACTCGAACCCTGTCATCATTCAACTCATAAGGACTTTAACCCTCTCATCAGTCAATCTCATCACTGACTCAAGAGTTAGAACAATCATTATGAAACAATTAAATAGACACATTGGTAGAGTTCATTTATAGAGACTCATAAGATAATCAAATTCTATCAACTCATCATCATTCCCTCATCACAATCAACAATGTCAACTCAAGGCTCTAGGCTCAATTCTCAAGTTCATTATGCATGCTTTTCAAATTAGTCATGTAGGGTTATGCAAATACTTTCATGAAAATGTTCAATTCAAGAAAACAATTATGACGATGATCATCAACATAGAAAAACACGTAATTTCAAATAAAATTTTAAGAATAATCATCAAGGGTTCATGCATGTAGACTCTTGAACCATCAATTCATCTATGACCATCTATGGGACACATGAGAGAACAATCACATACTTTTAGTTTATCCTTACATGCTAGGGATGAAGCTATCAATCAAGCACGTCAAGGATTTCTTCTCGATTCTCCCAAAGTCAAGCTCTTCTCCTCTTTTCTCAAGCCCTAGCCTTGCTAGAATATTGGAATATGACTTAGAATGGAGGTTTTAGACCCTTTTTACATCAAAACGACCTTGTTAGATTGTGTAAAGAGTTTAGGAGGAGTTGGGAATTGACCGTAATACCCCTCGTAATAATTAGAAATTTTCAATTTGGAAAAGACCCAGTCTACGATGCGGACTGGTCGCGCACTGTGTATTTCTAGAAAAAGTTTCTGAACGAGTTTTCTCAATCCATCGAAAGATTTTAGAAAAATATAAGTGATGGTCTGTGGTGATGTCAGAATTTCCAAATTTTGATTGTGGGGAAAGTTACTGAATGGATCTATTTTATTCTAATTCGATCTAAGAAGAAAAAGGAGAGAAAAAATAAAAAAGAAAGGGGGGAAGAAGTCTAGTGCTAGTTCTTACTAACACTTTCTTATCTAACTTCCATGAGTCTAATTGTCCAGGCGGTAATGATAGTATCTTGTACCTGAATCGGTGTCTCACTTTTTCTAAGTAATGGAAAAAAGAACCAAAACGTGTCACTGAAAGACTCTACTGAGACAAAGATGGGCTGTCAAGAATGTAGAGGAGGTAGGATGGGCAGTTGGTCAGATCTGGTATGGATCGTACATGGACGGTAGTTGGAGTCAGCGGCTCTCCCAAGGTTCCCTCATCTAAGATCTCTAGGGAAGAGGATCAAGTTGGCCCTTGCGAATGGCTTGATACACTATCTCCCTTCAACCCTTTGAGCGAAATGCGGCAAAAGGGGTAATGTCTTTGGAAGACTAATTGGTATCTTTATCAGATTAGCTAAAACTTATTTGTTTTTGTTCATTCCTATTGCAACAGGATGGTGGGTCGCTCCAAAAATCAATCAAGATCATTTCTCATTCAATTTTTCGTGTTGATCACAAATTCGACCTTGGATTTGCCATACAACATTGGAAAATGTGTTACGCGCATATCCTCCCTCTAGGGGTGTTTTCCTTACACTCCCTCTTTACATGCCTGCCCAATCCAGACACGAATTTTCTCATCCTCGCCCTCATATCCAGAACCATCTCTGGGGCATATCGAGACAATTGAATGAACTTGAGATTGTACTCTTTGACAGTCAACCCCTCTTGTATCAGGTTCACGAACTCTTCAACCTTCGCCTCCCTCAACTCTTGGGGAAAGAAGTGGTCGAGGAAAGCACTCTCAAACTCCTCCCACTCAGCAGGTTCAACATTCTCACCTCTACTATCTTCCCATTGGTTATACCAAACATTAGCAACATCCTTAAGCTGATATAAGACAAGCTCGACTCCCTCAACATCATTCATATGCATAGCCCTTAAAATCTTGCACATATCATCAAAAAGGTTTTCCGGGTCTTCGTCAACCTTAGACCCCGTATAGACTGGCGTGTACATCCTTAAGAAATCTCTGAGTCTGGTTGTAGTTGTAGGCTCTTGGGCGCTGGAGCTAGGGACTTGGGGACCTTGGCTATTACTCTAATAGGCCACCAACTAAGTGAGCATATCAATGGCTCTCCTTAAGTCTGCTTCCGAAGTGGAGGCTAACTGAGTAGGTGGTGCCTGTGGAACCTCAGTAGTTCTGGCAAGTCGACCCCGTCTCCTCGTCTTAGTCTGGGTAGGGAACTCTAGTGGGGAATTCTCAGCGTTTGGGGCTGAGGCATCTCTTCGGGCAGCAGTACGTTTAGGAGGCATGATCTGCAATCATGTAACGCATGAATTAGAAGAGAGTTTTATAGAGTCAGACTCTATCGCACGAAATCAGAATATCAAAGAAGTGTAACCATTCTTAATTTCCTATAGCCTCCTATTTTTGAAGTGTAGTTCACAACACACACATAAACAAGACTCTACTAGACATGGCTTTATAGACTCCGTAGGACTCCTGAACTTTGTGCTCTGATACCAAGTTTGTCACACCCTAGGAGGTACCCTAGGCGTTGCTGGCATCCAAAGACTATTGTTAGTCCCCAAGCGAACCACTGAATCTCAGGACAATCATTCAACATCAAGCATAGCATAAATAATAGAATAAGGCAGTGAGCTACTTCATTCGTTCTACATCAATAAGAAGGGCCTATGTCCAAAAAAATCAATCTCAACATCAATGATAAGTAAACAGTATTACTAACTCAACTCGAAGATTGAAAGACCTCAACTCATGTCTGTGAAGCCTCTAACTCAACTAGACTACCTAAGAGGGTACCATGACAGGTCATGGCTACCTAACTTAATAAATAAAATAACGGTAATGGAATAAGGGCTCCTCTGGATAACAAGGAGGGCTCACCAATATTGAATTCAAAATCACTAAATCTTAATGATGCATCTTCTAAAGTCCTCTACCTCCTGTATCTGCATCATGAAATGATGTAGTGCCAAGTGGCATCAGTATGTGGAATATACGGTATGTAAGATGGCTGAATATAATAGTATAGATAGAGCAGTATAGGGATAGCATCCACTCAACATCATACTCTGTCAGAATGTCAAATGTCTATCTAAAGCAAGAATAAAGAGTAGACAAATGACCTATCAACAACTCATCAATACATCATAAATACATCAAGCTCGTCTCAAGGAAACTCGACTCAGCTCAACTCAACTCAAAGGATTCTTGCACGTCTAGGAAAAGGATAACGGGTAGGTAGCAAAGCATCAACATCCATCAAAACTCATACCATCATATCAACATCAGAGTACTATCAATGTAGAACCTAACTAGGAGTTTCTCTAACCAATAACAATCACCTATGAGCTGGTGATGAAACAACGAAGCGATGTCGTTTCCACATCAATCTTGTACCCCGTCCGGGGTAAAGAACATCACCATCAATGGATCCACATGAAATAACATTAGTCCTCTTTTGGGATAAAGGAAACATCAACATTGCGGTTCGATCCTCTCCTACGCGGGCCACGTAGTTAATGAGTTTAAGTGGGACTCACTCTCACCCATTTAGGTGCTCAATACTCCTCTGAGAACTCGACATGATCATAAAACATCATCATCAAGATTTCTCATCATCGGTCCCATAGGGACATAATACATCAACATTAACTCGTATCATCAACATCAACATCATGGACTAGAAATATTCTTTTAGAATTTAGTTTAAGTTTTAAGACTCATGAACATCATTCTCATCAACATCATCATCAAGACTCTCAAAATTTTGACCATCATCACAACATTACAAAAATCATCATCGTCGTGGTTGTAGACTCATTTCCTAAGTTCATTCTTACATTCTTTAGTAAAATAGACATAGAGTTTTGTAAAATCATTCAAGAAAATAACTTATGCAGTAAGTCAAGTGTATGATGATCATCAATTTAAAAAAAATACACGAATTAAGAAGAATCTCAGTAGAATACTCAAGGATTTTCACATATAACTCATCATCTTCAATCATAGACTCAATATACTCAAAGAGGGCACATATGGAAGAACAATTCCATGCTTTAGGTTTGCCTTACGTACTTGGGATGCTTGCTAACAATAACTTCTCGGGAACTTCCTCTTTACTCTTCAATCTCTACTCTCCTCAAGCCCTAACTTGATAATGTTGCTAGGAAGGGGGTTTAGGATGGGTTTTGGAACCCTTTCTTTGTGAAAACGAGATATATTAGTCGTATATGGAGTTTTAGAATGTATTAGGAATGGACCAGAATGCCTCTCAAAATTTTTAGAAATTTTCTAGCCTCGAAATAACCCAATCTACAATGCGAACTAGTCGCGTATAGTTTATTTTTGGCAAAAATCTTTCTGAACGAGTTTTCTTAATCCTGTCGAAAATTTATCAAAAAACATAAGTCACCCTCCGCCATAGATCTGCGACGCGGCTCTGTCACGGATCCTCACTATTTTTTGTCTCAGAACTAAAAATTATCTTTTGACTCGATCGTTCTAAAAATCGACTGAGGCCCTTTCCCCATGCAATATTTTATGCTGATCACAAATCCGGTCTCAGATTTGCCATTCGAGCATCAGAAGACGTGTTATGTGCACCTCTCACCTCTAGGGGTATTTTGGTAATTTTATTGGGTGTTACTTTATGAAGTCTCTACTCAACAATTTAGACGGTATCATGATAGGCCATAGATGCCCCAATAAAGAAATAAAATACTCAATGAAAGTAGAAACATAAAAAGGCTCCTTCAGAAAGCAAAGAGCGCTCACTAACTCTGAGAATGCATTGATCTAGAACTCCACGATGTGTGGGCTGAAGTCTTCCATCACCTGTATTTGCATCATAAATGATGTAGGTCCAAATGGATGTCAGTACATGGAATATACTGGTATATAAAATAGATCATGAAAGTAAAGCTCAAATCACTCACCTCAACTCAACAACTCATAACTCAACTCAATAGATATGCAATTTTAAAGAAAATCATGCCCTTTAAAATAAACTCAATAGGAAAAACTTAGTTTAGAAATACTACACTTTATCAGTGTTTGCTTAGGAGTTTCTCTTAACTGACATTCAATCTAATCACCTTTAGTTTAGTGATGCACAACGATGGCGACGTCGTCGCCACGCCTATCCTAAATTCCAAGGTAAAGGACAATCAACTCTCTCATAGATCTGTAGTAAATGTCTATCTTTTGGGACAAGAGTCACTGGAACGTGTTGTACAACTATCCTACACTGGTAATGTAGTTTTATGGGTTAAACTAGTTATCTACTCGCTCCAAGCTTGGTACTCGATTCTCCTCCCAAGACTAAAATATATTCAACCCATCAAGTAAGTCAAATCTCAACCTCGTGGGGTTTTCTCAACTAAACTAATCTTAATGTCTCATCAACTCAATCAATTAGACTCAAACAGTCATTCGAACTCATCAATTAGACTCATCATGGAATGCAAGAGAAATACATAAAGGTACGTGTGATTACAATGCAACATGCTTCTCATGCTCAATTCTGCTCAAGTTACTCAACTCAGACAATGAAACTCAAACCTCAACTCAGTCCATGTATAGATTCTATAAAAACATTCATTCTAGGATTTATGATATCAAGTATAATATATATATATATATATATATATATATATGTATATGTATATATATATATATATGTATATATATATATATATGTATATGTATATATACATATATATATATATATATATACATATACATATATATATATATATATATATATATATATATATATCAATCTCATATCAGTGGTCGTGCGATGCAACAATTATCTCATATTTTACCATAAGAACTTGTAATAGACGTATAAATTCAATATTTGGATGATAGGATTTTCAAAACTCAACTCTTTTTCTCAATTTCGACTCAAGTAAGTCAAAGGGAAGTAAACGAACGTGGTTGAACACTTTAGGAAGCCTTAAATACATGGAAATTGAAGAAATAATCTAACCTCAGTTGATCCTCATGTTTGAACTTGAAACCCTCGCTTCTCTCCTTCCTGGTGCTCTCAAGAATTCCTAAGCTTGAAGAATGGTGAAAAATGCACTTAGGGTTTTGTTTTAGGACTTTACTTAAGTCTAAAACATCCAAGCATTGGATTAAAAAGGGATAAGAATAGAAAAAGATACCCTTCTTGAAAACAGCTAACAGGATCTACGAGACCCCGTCTATGGACCGTAGATATTTTTATGGGCTGTAAAAAGACCTCTCACAGGCCAGGTGTTCAAAAGTTTGAGTTACTAAAATTTGGCATGAAATTTACGAAACCACTTCTATGGGCTGTAACAGGTTATGATAACTTTTAATTCAAGATATTGAAAAGTTGATTCATGGATCACAAACTAATGAAACCAATCTACAGGTCGTGAAATATTTTATGGGCCGTATGTTGTCTCGTATATGGGCCTCAGAATTATGAAATTTTACTAAGTCATATCGGAATTTACGAGGCCTCTTCTACGGGTAATAGATGGCCCTCGTAGTTTCTCTTCCAACAACCTTTCTTAGCTATTTCCTCAGTTTTCTCTGTGCATCTACTCAGACTAGGTGAGAAGACCTAGGGGGTTTTACATGTCTTATATAATAATATAAGTATTAATTTTATATATATACATATATATATATATATATATATATATATAATTAAATTATACGTATATACAACCACCATATAAATATATAACTTCACAAATAAATTTATACAGGCATAAATCCCACATAACTCATATATACGTTTGGACATTACAGAATAGATATAAATTCCACAATAACTATCATAAATAATTGTATTTTGATTAATATACAAATTCTATAAATCAAGGGATTTATTACCTTTTAAATAGCTTAATGACCACATTTTAAGTCTTTCTCTTGAAAAAATATTTTGTATAAATTTTTTGAATAAAATGCCTAATATACAAACAAAAATAGCTAACTGTACTATAGCAATGAAGAGTAATTAGAAAAACCATACCCTATGAAATATTATTGAACTTCATATATTTTCCATATGTGAAATGTACCTACTTTTAATGGTCGGCTCTCTCCTTTTTGCAGATCTTTTTCTCATACTTGTCTTACTATGATTTCTAAAGTAGATAATCCACAAAAATTCTCTAAATTAAGGGGTATGTATGTGTTTATATATATGTATATACATATTTTTGTCATACCCTTTCCTACTCTTGTAGGTAATTATAATACGATTATAAGGTATATTTATAGCATAAGAGTTTTTAAAAAAAATTATATTTAAAACCAACCTCTAACACCTCAACAACTGATTTCAAGCACTTTAGTACATGAGCACACATACTCTCTCTATAGGTAGGATCATATAATATCTACTTTTTTTACAACAAAAATATTTCAAAATTGATGAACCAAAGACATAGTCCTTTAATGTAGAAGCTCATATCCCCTAATTAGCATCTTAAAAAATTAATTAACTATTTTTAATTAATATTTTAATAATCATTTGTAACACCCCACAACTCTATTCATAGGATCTAAAATTTTTCATCGTAAGTATATATAAGCTTGAACCTAGTGATGCCTTACTTGTACCTATATTTTAAGACTCATCCCTATATGTGTGAAGTGTATTAGGTTCATAATAGATCTCTAATACGTAGTCAAGTTCAAACCTTTTCTATCGATTATGCTTTTCGCATTAGATTATGCAAGGGTCAACTTTAAATAACCATAACTCTCAGCACACACAGAATTACGTGGCCTATGACCTACCAAACGAAAGGTCTTTGAAGTAGCTTTCCAATGCATCTAATTTCACCTTAATCGGAGTTCAGAGTAACATGTTATGACCATTTTACTACAGATTGTCACTGCAGAGTTGTTTCTACGACCCTGACTTAAACAGGTCATGGATTGAACTACAACCCTTTTTTATTAGCTCGTGAAATGATTCATGCAAGTCCATTTTTGGGTCCCAAACTTTTGGAATGATTCCTACAAGTCCATTTTTAAGTCCCAAACTCCACAGACCCGATTACAGGTCGTCAAAACTTCTATGGATCATAGTTTGGGCCCATGTAATGAGTTTCACGATCCCGAAATCCACCTTAGTTTTCACGAATGGATATTATGGTCTGTATAAGCTTCTACAGGCCGTAGATAGTCTCGTAAATGACTTAGACAATGTTTTCAAAGAAGAGTATTTTCGTCCTTTCTCACCCTTTAAGCCTAAACTTATCAGTTTTTCATCTAATTAAATCCCTATATGTGATTCTTCAACATAATTACGCAAAAAACATCCTCCAAACTTTGAACACGGTTTCAAGAGGAGAAAATCTAGGGCTTTCAAACACGTTATTCAATGTTCTTAAGAATCTAATTATTTTAGGTATGTAAGGCCTACAAAAGTTTTCCTTTATTATTTTACCATCATGTAACTAGTAGTTTCTCCAAATATTAAGTTATTAGTTGATAACAAGATTTCTCCATTATGAGTAATTATTCTTGTTTATGCTATTTTTGAATAAAATCATGAGATTTACTAAATATTTTTACTAAATTGGGTCTTAAGTTGAGATACTACTTTTTATTGTTAAACTAGTTAAACCCTAAAGTTACTACGGAAATATGTGAAATTTGAAATCTTGCTTTAAACTCAAGAAAATTATTAGTATAAATATTTTATGACTAGTGTTGAAGATATGTCTCAAGATATTGCAGAATTATAATAATTAGCTACATTTTCTTTAAAAGATTTCTTTTACAGATATTCAGTAGCTAAATTTTAGTATTTTTTTAAAAAAATATTTTATTAAAGTCCTAGTTTGTTTTTGTTTGAATTTTATAGGATACGTTAGTAGCATATTTTTCTATTTTCAGTTAGAAAATGTAGCTACAAATATATGTCTTAAATAATTAATAAAATAATTCCTTTTGACAACACTGCAGTATTTTTTACTCTAAAAATATTTCTCAGTTATTTTATTAGTTTCTTTGTTAAAAAAAATCAACAATTGGTATCCGAGCCATTTTCTTGAAGGACCTGAGAGATTAATACTGAAAATAGTTTTTCTCAAATTGCTCCTCCCATTTTTTATGGTGAAAATTATCATCTCTAGGCAATAAGAATGGAGACTTATCTTGAGGCTTTAGATCTTTGGGAGGCTGTGGAAGAAGATTATGATATTCTTCCATTGCCTGATAATCCCACGGTGGCCCAAATCAAAAACCAAAAAGAAAAGAAAATAAGAAAATCAAAGCAACTTTGTTTGTTGGTGTGTCTACAACACTCTTCACAAGAGTTATGACTCTCAAATCAGTAAAAGAAATTTGGGATTATCTGAAGGAAGAATACATAGGAGATGAAAAAATATGGGGCATGAAAGTGTTGAATTTGATAAGGGAATTCAAATTGCAAAAAATGAAGGAATCTGACACCGTCAAAGAGTACTCAGATCGACTTCTTGGCATTGTTAATAAGGTAGTATTGCTTGGCACTAAATTTAAAGATTCAAGAATTGTTGAAAAAATTCTTGTTACAGTGCCAGAAAGATACAAAGTATCTATAACTACCTTAGAAATCACAAAAGATTTGTCCAAGATTACCTTGACAGAATTGTTAAACACATTGTAGGCACAAGAGCAAAGGAGGTTTATGAGGCAAGATGACATGGTTGAAAAAACATTAGTAGTCAGTCACAAAACTCAAAGCAAAGGTAAATTCTTGAAGAATTACCTACCTTATCAGCACTCTGGCAAAAATGGACATCCTCCATATAAATGTTTGAAGAGACCAGATGCACAATGCAAGATCTACAAACAACTTGGTCATGGCGCTGTGATTTGCAAAAGCAAATTTCAGCAAGATGAAACAGTTTCTCAAGTCACCACCAAAGAAGAAGACCACTTTTATGGCAGCCTACTATACAACTAAAAAATTTGATTTTCGGATGATTGATAGTGGTTGTACAAATCACATAACATATGACAGAAATATTTTTATAAAGTTTATGTCTATGGAAAATAAAAAAGTCAGAATTGAAAATGGTGAGTATATTCTTACGAAAGGAAAAGGGTCTGTTGCAATCAGTTCAAGTTTCGGTACAAAACTAATTTCAGATGTCCTTTATGTGCCTGATATTGATAAAAGTTTATTGAGTGTTGGCCAGCGAATGGAAAATGGATTTATATTATTATTTGGAGATAAATATTGTCGAATCTTTGATTCCAATAAGCAGAAAATTTTACAAGTTGAAATGAGAAGTAAAGATTTCTTATTTAATCCAAGAGAAGATGTACACAAGTCTTGCAAGACAAAAGATAAGTTGGCAGATTTATTCATGAAGTCAATTTCAGATGAGACTGCAATCTGCAATTCCTGATCTAAGAAGGAGTTTTGAAGATATGTCTCAAGATATTGCAGAATTAAAATAATTAGCTATATTTTCTTTAAAAGATTTCTTTTATAGATATTCAATAGCTAAGTTTTAGTATTCTTTTAAAATTATTTTATTAGATTTCTAATTTGTTTTTACTTGAATTTTATAGGGTAAGATTTGTAGCATATTTTTCTATTTTCAGTTAGAAATTGTAGGAATAAATATATGTCTTGAATTATTAATAAAACCGTTCCTTTTGATAACTCTGTAGTATTTTTTTCTCTCAAAATCTTTCTCAGTTATTTTCTTAGTTTCTTTGTTAAAAAATCAACAACTAGTGAGTTATGAAGCCTATAATTTTAGACAGTTTTGAGAAAAGTTAAGAGAATGCTAAGTTGGGTTAAGTCTTGAAGAGAAGAAAAGTAATACTTCAAGCAAAAATATTTTTTGAAGTATGAGCACATGCTTAATACTTTTGGGAGTAGTATTGAGCGCCGATATGGTTAAGTGTAAAAATGACCCGAACTTATAAGCAACATAGCCAGAGTAGGATAGGATTGTATCAAGAGTACAATTCCTCACTTGCGACTGAGAGATGTTCTAGGTTTGGGATGAATCTACTCCCCTAGTTTTCGTCCCTTACCCTGGCAAAGAATGGGAAGGCTCTGATAGTGTGGGCAAGACGCTATATCATCACGAATCTCCTAGTGATGGTTGTCGATATGAGAAACTCCCCAAGCTAAAGTATATATTATTTTCAGATACAAATTGAATTACATTTATGTACGCATTAAATCTCATGTTTTACCTATATTGCATTGATTATTTTGGCTGAGTTACTTTCTGAGTTAAGTTGTTCAGTTAAGTATCTTATCCTTAGTTTTGTTTTGGCCATTTTACATACCGTATATTTCACGTACGGATACCCTTTGGCGTTGCATCGTTTTATGATGCAGATTTAGACACTCATGATAGCAGGCATTCAATAAGACAACTTTCTAGTGGCAGATGGTGAGACCTCCTCGTTCACAGAGCGCTCCAGTCAGTTAGTTCGATTTATTTATTTTATAATTAGGTAGCCGTAGATCTTGTTATGACACCTATCTTTAGTTTAGTAGATGCTTCATGGAGAGAGTTAGTGAGCCAGTCTAGTCTATCCATTCAAATATTTAAAGCATTTATTAGTATTTGTATCAAAAGATATGTTTTGAAATTTTATATACAATATGGTTGATATTCTTTTATTTTTATTATATGTTTTTGTTCACCTTATAAAGGTTCCATATGCATGTTAAGTATTTAGTTGAGTGAGTCAACCAGGCCAGAGGTACACTTGGCGACCAGCAATTGTTTCTGAGTGTCGGACACGTTCAGGATATCTTGGGGTATGACATTATTTCTTAGTCTCTAATGACACATCTAGTTTAAATTTGGATCAAATTATTCTGATCTTCTCCTTTGTATGGTGGGTGTCTTGCACTTTTTATGGACTCCACAACTTTTATATGGTGGATGTTTTGCTTCGGAGGCCAAGAGTAATGTCCTTTTCCTCCGTGTATGAGGAATTGTATATTTAATACAATCTTATCCTATGCTAGCTACGTAGCTTATGAGTTTGAGCTATTATTACTCTTACCCATATCGATGTTCAATACTACTCCCAAAAATTATTATATGCTCATAACTTAAGAGTGCAGTTACTAAAAATACTTCTATAATCTTTTGGGACTAAGCCCAAGTTTAGCTTTTCTCAACTTGTTACTTTTCTTCAGAAAGATATGTTCTCAACTCAGTGGATGCATAAAACATAAGTTTACTTCTCAACTCAATTCCATTATATTTAAAGGTACTCGTTTGCATGCTCAAAATATAAAGTAAGGACTTCTTGCTCAACTCATGCTCAAATTCTTGTTCAAGTTACTGCTAAAATAATCATCTTCTCTATCTCAAGGCAATGCATGGAATAAGTACAAAATACTTTAATTTATTGAATATCCCTTCAATAATTTACATGCTATGCTTTATTTAGAAATAACCATGCTTTTTCAATAAGTCACGTAATGCATTGAGAAATACTCACATTTCCACAAAACTCTTCTTTTACTACTAGCTTCAAAATACTTTTACTTTACTGAAAATAATGTACAATCTACAGTAAAGTAAATCCTTCATCTCAACTCAATTAGATTTATGTGAGAGGTAAGCATAAACAATAATCAAGAACTGGATTAAGGTAGGAAACCATACTTTCGATGATAGCAATTCGTATTTAATAATAAAGGATAATAGGAACTTGAATTCAGGAAAGATTTAAAAATTTGCGGTTAAACTCTTACTAACTAAAATTAGATGTAGGGCATGAGGACGAACTTAGTCCAATACTCTAAATAGCCTTACATACCTGTAAGAACTAGAATCTTGAAGAGCTCCGAAGAAGACGCTTGAAAGCCCTAACCTTTCTCCTCTTGACATTACGTTCTAAGTCTTGAGAATATTTTTTCTGCATAAAAACATCGATTGATAATATTTAGGGACTTAATTTGGTGTAAAACCGTCAAGTTTAGGCTTAGAAAAGATAAAAGTTCTTAGATAACCCTTCTTAAAAGGTTTTAAGATCATCTACGGGGGCATCTACGGTCTGTAGAAGCTTCTCCGGACTGTAGAACACATCCGTAGAACCTTGGATGGAATTCTGGGATCCTAGAACTCATTTTACAAGCCTAAACTATGGATCTAGAAGCTTCTCTGACCCGTGGTTGGGTCCATAGTAAACTGGACTCAGAAACCAACTCGAAACACATTTTCACTAGCTGGACTTTATGGGTTACAACTCATTTATGACCCATAGTTCAGGGGTCATGAAAATTGCCCCAGGAAACTCTACTCTAGCAATCTTCACTAAAACAATCCTAATTTTTGCTCTGAATTCCAAACAATACAATCTTGGTGGAGTTGGAAAGAGAATTCATAGACCTTTAATTTGATAGGTGATGAGACACCTAATCCTTTATGTTCTGGGAGTAACAATTATTTGAAGATAACCCTTGCATAATCTAATACAAAAACATAATCGATAGAAATGTTTGAACTCGACTAAGTACTAAAGGTCTCTTATGAACCAAAACCACTTTCAATACACTTTCCACATATAGGAACGAGCCTTAAAACAAAAGTACAAGTAAGGCATAACAAGGTTGAAGCTTATATACTTACGACAAAAATTTCGCATCTTTGTGAGATGTTACAATTTAATTACTTCTTGGTCTTCAAGTATCATAATGGAAGGTAATGAAAGGACTCAATAAATTTAGTATAAGATTTTTATTTGATGTGAAATGCTTTTATATTATTTTTTGGGTACATTACCTATAAGAAAAGATTAAATTTGTTTAAGCATAACATACATTTTTATTTTAAGTACAACTTTATTTAACTTTATTAAAAAAAAAAGAAGAAAAACATACAATTGTTTATTGCAAAAAATATAAACTAAAAAATAAATAACATTAAACTTGTACCTTTTTGCAAATATTACTAATAAATAAAATACTACCTCCGTCCCATATTATATAGACGTCTTTCTATAAATATTTGTCCCATATTATATGGGCACTTACTAAATAAGTATAGAATTAATTATTTTTTCGCATTTTACCCCACCATTAATTAGTGTAATGGTCTTTTACTAACTTAATTTAATGTACATTGATATAAATAAAAGGTAAAGTCGTGGTTAAGTTCACTATTGCATTAATTATCTCTTAATAAACGTGAAAAATGGAAAGTTCCTATATAATATAGGACTCAAGGAGTAATTTTCACAGAATAAATTGCCTATACTAATTAATGACTTTATAATAAGTGTTTGGTAGACTAACACTTTAAGGCAATGAGTTTTTAATTTAGTTTATTCATTAAGTAAATTAAGTTCTTCTATTTAATATTTGATTAATTAAATATTTGATTTATTATAGGGGTAAACTTTTAACTTTACACTTTAGAGCTTACCACTTTTAATAATAACTAGTTTTTTCCCACGTGCCTTGCACATGTATATCCAGTTAAATTGTATATAATTTTATAAAATAATATCAATATTATTACATATGATAGCTTATTTGATAAGGTCAAGATAATTAGTCAATAGATATTGAACTTACAAAAGTATTGAACAATCCAAATTTAACTAGATAGATATTATTCAACTCCTTTCATAATCAATGATTTCTATGTTACAATTACCACACTCATACTATCATCTATAACATACTTTCTCTTTGATATTTTTAGCAAGAAGAATATTCTAGATTCTTTGTAACTAAAGTGTCAAATATGCGAGGTATAGTGATTTACTTTTGACATATTAAATCTAGAGTTCACAAACAAAATTCTACACAATCGTTGAGAGGAGATATTCAACATTCTTTTAATATATTGGTCAATGTCTAGCATGTTATATTACTTCATCTTTAATTTACCTTCTCGGGTGAATAAAAAAAACTATCCATGACCAACGCAAACAAGTCTGAGCGGGTTAATCTGAAACTCCTTTGATAAAAATTATATCATTTATACATAGACAAAATTGTTTTTTTACCTATATATAGTAAATGGTAAATCATTTATTGCCTCTCCATACATTTACTTTTTATAATTTCAAACCCCTTTAGTTAAAAAATCTAGGCTCTGCCATTATGATTCTGCATCATTCAACGGTGACATAAAAATAATAGAAAATGATAGTACTTTTGATTTAAATCTTAAAAGAATAATCTAGCGAATAAATTGAAGAAGGTGATTTTTTCCTGTTTAAGTTGTTGGATCCATCAGGTGTTTGGACCGAGACATTATACAACCTCACTGGAGCTTGAAAATTTTGTTTTCGGGGAGTTTAGGACCATGGTGACACTCCATGGGAGCTCACACGGCTTGTGTGAGGTCACACTGCCTGTGTGGAGCCACCATGAAGTGACCCTTGGCCTCATAAGGATGTTTGGCCCTTGAAAGTGGCGATTTAGACTAAGGCATGCCACACTTGGACCCCTCACGGTCCATGTGACACTTCACAGACCGTGTGGTGGGCCATGTGATGGTCATAGCTTGAAATCCCAGAATTTTGGAGCCAAGTAAAGCCACACGACCAAGTACACGACCCGTGTGCAGTGACACGGCCCGTGAGGCCTCCCATATGGCTCCCGGAGTGAATTTTTTTTAAGCGTTAAATCACAGTCTCAGAACTTTCTTGTGAGAATTTTTCTAATGAGAGAGACACGGATGGGCACACGGCCTGCGTGGCTTCACATGGCTCATGTGACTCCCCATATAGATCATTTCTTCAAACTTTTCTAGGAATGGGATTACCATTACAGACCTTCATCAAGCATAATATTTCTAATTATTAGTTCACCGACGAGTATACGGTCCGTGTGGTGTGTCACAGACCGTATAGCCTCCCTTGAATTGATGACGTTCAGTTTTTTAACTCGTATCTTTAATGTCATTTTTATAATTATGGTTTATTCTAAAGGTCTTTTGGGACTTCCTATGCTACCAAAAGACTTCCTAATGATCTAAACTATATTCCTAACACTCAAATTCATTCCTCACATTTGAAATTCTCTCAAGTCACTGTTAAGTCTCTTTCAAAGAACTCTTGTGGGTTTTAAGCTTGGGAATCAAGGAAGGACTCTTTCTTCACTAAATTTCTTCATGAATTTTCTTCATTAGCCAAGGAATGTGGCTTTGATTCTTGGTCCCTTTCAACTAAAAAGACCCAAACTCTTTTCAAGTGATTTTCATGAATTTTAGTTTACTTTAAAAATGGGGTTTTTAGAATTAGTGTTTAATAAATTCGATTGAAGTATGGTTTATGCTTTATTGATGATTTTAAGTTGATTTAAGCCCTAATAAGTTTAATTACATTATTATTATGAAGTTATGAATGTGCATGTCCCCTTTAAAACTTGATTCTTCATGAGTAATCCATATTATGATTTAAATGTGAATTTTACATATGTTTTACATGGATTTCATAATATATTGCTGATATAAGTTTGAATCTCAAGTACTCATAGTATTCTCATCTCATTCATAGCATATTTATTCATGAATATTGGATATTATGAAAATTATGAAGTGGGTTAATCCCAATTATGTTTATGTATAAGATTTTTAAATGATATTGGTTATGATAAGAATGTGATCACATAAATGTCAATGACTATGGCTCTTTGAGAATTTTGGGTATTTACACCATTCTGTATATGTGCATGAGCTAATCCTATGCATGAGAATCATGATTATGAACTTTGATTTAACTTTAGAGCTTAAATGTGCAATGAACGGATTTGAAATGACTATTGCCCTTATTGAAAGCATTTATATGTAAAAATATTCTCGTGGGATGTCTTGACTTAGCACCGATGGATTGGGGGCGTAGGGGCTATCCCCAAGGGCCCTCTCTCTTTCCTTGAACTATGTGCTATCATAGGTATATGGTAGCCATTACCAAAAAGAATGGGTCATAAGGAATGGTTACACATTTTTGTATGATATGATATGATATGTTTTGATATGGAAATCCGTCCGAAAAGCGGGTTGTAAGGAAGATGTCCATAACACAGATAAGATGTGATCATAAGGTGTGGTGTAGATTACCCTTGGAAAGTAATATTCTTCTACCGATGAGAGTTCTGCATCAGACTAATTTATATTATAGCTCATATGAGTTTAATTCTGTCGGTTATAGTCCATTCCCACTATATATGAATTTTATTTGTGCATTTTATGCATCATTGGTTTCAAGGCATATCGTATACTATGTCTGTTATCGTACATCTCTTCCAATATTATTTGCCGTTGCTATCTATCATTGAATACAGGTTTAGTAAGTTACATGCATTTCATAACCGCATACTTAGTATATTCAAACGTAATAGCGCATACTTTTGCCTGCATGATCTAACTATGTAGGGAACGAGGATTACGTTCATCCACCTTATGACGTCTAGCTTTGATCTTGAGATTTTCTTATTGTGGTTAGGCCTATCTTCCAAGGACAAACAACCATTCATCTACGTATGGTGCCTCATTTATGTTATTTACCTTGAGGGTGAGCCCAGGGTATGTCTTGGCCCCCGTCCTATCATATGACTAAAGGTATTGTTGGGCATCTTGTAAACTTCTTTACATTTATTTGCTAAGTGTTGTATTTGGAGATTATGCTTATCGATATGGTTACCTATTGATTATCGTTATGTGATTTGTTTATGAGCTTTATGATATGGTTGTATCTATGGTGAAAGATCCTAAATACCGAATTGCTCTCATAAAGTGAGTCATACTTACTAGACCCTTAGTATTTATGTGCTATGTGTTTTGTGGATCCATGTTACTTCCTTTTTCTATGATATCCCCATAGCGTGAGTACTACTTACCCGTCCCTTAGAACTATGTGTTTACTATTCGCTTTTGCTTCCGAACCAATAATGTGAATACGAATACTGATGCTTGTTTAGGGACTATTCGATTCCCATTCGCCATGTCCCTCCTAGACCCTAGGTCTGGGTCATGATAAGCTCGGTATCAGAGTACTAGTTTTGCAAATGATCCTCAAAGTCAAATATGTCGTGTTATGTAGAGTCCTATTCATAGGTGTGAAGTGCACCATGCCTATGAGTGGGAGGCTATGACGACGTTCTCGGAATTGTTTTGCTTCTTCATGTCTTATGTCGTGCTATGAATCGTATATTTGAATTCCTCATCTTGATGGTATCCATGATCTATTACAGAAGGTGCCTTGAGGAAGAGCTCCTGTACCAAGACCAGCCTCGGCTAATAAGGGCCAAGCACCTTAAGGGCCTGTGGAAGAGCTTATCTCTAATGGTGAATTTCGTACGGCCTTTTCTATGCTTTCCCTGATGGTGACTTCTCAAACTAGGTAGGTCAATCCTCCTAAGGATCCCACCCCGGCTTCTAGGGTGAGAGAATTCTCCGGAGTTTTATGGGTCAAAGGCTGATGAGGATGCTCAAGAGCTCATTGATGAGCTCACTAAGGTGTTTAATGTTATAGGGGTCAATTCTTAAGAGAAAACTGAGTTGGCTGCATATGAGTTGAAGGATGTGGCTTAGGTATGGTACACTCAATGGTCAATAGAGAGGGTTGGTGGTAATGCTGTTAATTTTTTCTGACAAAACTTTTTAAAAAATTCCAGGGAAATGCACATTAAAACACAACTTCAATTTTAAATACTACTTGCTTTTCAATTATCATAATTTAATATTTAAATGCCAACTTATTATCACCGGGACGGAGAAATAAATTTGTTAATTATATTTCTAGTCCATAAAATATGATATATTTAAATACAAATAATTGTTGATGTAATATCTTTGTAGACTTTTCACTTTCCAGGAAACAACTTATAATCTGATTGTGTATGTTGCTTTAGCGTTAATGAATTAGGCAAGATCAACGGGTCAGCGAAAGCCCACACGCGAACAATTGCAGCCTCTACTGAACCCTGAAGCCTGTAGGACCCTTCTCTGGTCCTTGGCAAGTCCCAATCCCAAAAAAGATTTGGAAGCTCAAGTCTTTCAACAATCTCCCTCGTTTGTTTACGCGAAAGACATTTCTAATAGCTCGAATGATGTAACCACTCGTTCAATCTCCTCTGCTTCTCGTGCTCCCCGAGGTTCATTTTCTTGATTGAATTAACGACACAATGAGAAACTGTCTTGAGTTCAGCCATTCTCAGCCAGTTATCCCCAATTGCTAGAAGTTCCGGCCCTGTTTTGACTGCAACCAAAGCTTCAGACAAATGAGTGTCCAGGCCCTTCCCCTTGAGATTCGAGTTCGAAACACCCAAAATGAACTGGTGATCCATTATATTCACATTGGTTTGGATCAATGTGCTGCAACATCATCAGTACGAGCCACGAGGACTGTCTCAGTCCCCATGAAATCAAACTTCAACCTTGAAGCCACAAGCTTGTTGATATGTTCACTGATGGCAACAAGAACTTTGCCAGCCATGTGACTACATTTATTGGTAACAGAGGATTGATCCTCAATGTGGACACCAGAAGCACCGTGCTCAACGAAAAGCTTGCATAGCTTCACGGTAGCAGTTGCACCTCTTAGTGCAACCACATCCCTGGCTGAATATGGCCTCTTGGTTAGCCTGAACCTCTCTGAGTTTCACCATGCCTGCACCTCTGCTACCTCTGCTTCAAATCTTCTCTCTTTTTCCATGATCATTGAAGTAACTAAGAAAGTTGCATCCATTGCTAGAACTCTTTTGTTTTTGGTTTGTGTATATATCTATACAATTGCAATGTTGAATTGCTTATGCAAATGGTTGAGACAAGGAGCCTTAATTTTGATTTAGACATGTAATAAATTCAAGAACAAACAATTTATGCCGTATTGAAAGAACATGTAATTATGATGGGTTCAAAAAAAACCAATGGATCAATGATTTCAGAAATATCAATCTAGAAGGAAGCTTGTGATAGACTTATCATGGCAGTGACTCTAAATTATGCGAGGAAATGCACTGTTGGGGTCGTTCATCTCGTAGAAACGTAGATACAATGATTGGGAAGCATTGCCGATTCAATTTGATGAAATTGGAGACACGACGATTGGGAAGGGATAGGTTTATTTGCGTTGGAGAGTGTGAAGAAAGGTGCAAGTAGGGTTGAAACAGTGGCAGCTGGTAGATTAAATTATAAAATAAGGAAAAACAAGGAAAGCTTTATACAAAATAATGTATTCTATTTTTGAAAGTCACGACTTTTCTTCTTAAACAAAATCCACAATGAATTACACATGTATGTGACCGCCCTATAAATAACAATTTCTCATGCAAAATTATAAAAGAATGAGTAAGTTCACATTCACAACCATTTCTCTAGAATTGCAAAAAAAGTGAGTTCACACATTTATACCTCTTCATAGATTTTTCTTCTTCAAAATTACAAAAGAGGGTGAGTTCACATTTACAATCATTTCTAGAATCTTCTTCTTTTTTAAGTAAATTTTTGAGCTCAAGGCTCATCTTGTTATGCAAATTAATAAACTAACTAAATAAAGTTTGTCAAAAAATTAAAATTGATACGTCCCACCCCAAATAAAGGGTTCGGCCTGTGTGTTCATTGATAATAAATAAAAAGTGCCTTTTCATGTTCCACCGCCATTTCAGTCCTTCGGTCAACCATGCCAAGAGTCTTCTAGGTAATGTTTCTCATTCTATGCTATTTTAGTCCTTCGACTCCTAATGTCTAGATTCTTCTTGTTTTGAAAAATAAGAAAAAAAGTGAGTTCTCATTTGTAATCATTTCTCCATATTCTTCTTCTTCAAAATAGTCATCATCATCTTCTTCTTCAAAATTACAAAGAAGAGTGAGTTCAGATTTGTGATCATCTCTTTCTTTTTTCCTTCTTCCTTCTCCCCTCCCCCCTCCTCATCGCCCACCTCCTCCTCCTCATCGATCCTTCGTTCAAGTTTTGGGAAACTATAGAGTTTTCTCGATCTCTTTCTATATATATATATTGTTTTTGAAATTTTCTAGTATTCTCTAAGCCATGTTTTTTTATTTTTCTTAATTGATTTGTTTCTTCATATAATTCGTTTTGAGAAGGGAATAGTTCTGCAACCAAGGGGAGAGGGCATATAAACGCGAGTGAAACATTAAATTTAGTCCATTTTTATTCTCTTACAATGAAGAACAATTAGCATGTGATGGTCAGCTTGATTCTTTAAAAATCTATTCTAATTTTGTCATCCGATTTCCCCCATTTTATTCGCTTGTTCTTTTGCATTTTGACCTAGCAAATGTTATTGTTTGCCAAAGATTATTGATTATTTCTACCATTGTGGATTTGAAATTAGTTTTTATTTATTTCTTTTCTCTCATTTGGATATTAAAGAATAACATTTATTGATATATGTATGCAACACACCCCTTGCCTTTGTATAAAGTTATTAATTTTTGTTATATATATTCACTAAACTTTAAATTGATGGCAACATGTATCAACGTATATTGTGTAAATGGATAGTTTCAAATTTGTATGATTTTAATGGTCAATCTAAGTTTGACATTAGTAAAAGAACTCATGACTGGTAAAAAAAATCCTTTTTGCTCCAAAATCCATACTAGGAAAATAAAGTTGTTATCATATTGCATTTATTTTTAAAAGAAAGTTCATTTATTTTTTTCATGCTACTAGAATTGGTAAAAGATTTTAATATGTGCATGATATATTCTATTTTTTTAATTTAATATACGGAGAAAGTTTCACATAGTAGTTTCACTCCAAATAATTATACTCTTTGTTCTCATCTAATAACTTTTTCAACTCTGGACCCATTAGTACTATTTTTCTGTCAGCATAAATTATTAAATTTTGATATATAATTTGGTTAACTTATTTTTGTGTGTAATTCCATAGCATCTTTGGCAAGAAAAAAAATGAGAAGGAAATAAAAAAGGGAACGCAAGAAGATGATGCCAAATAAAAAATCAAATAGAGAGAATGATGAGAAAAAGGAAATGAATCAGCATGACTCTATTGAAAAGAGGATACTTGACAAAGAAAATAAAAACGTCATCAATGATAATTAATTAGAAGCTTTACATCTTAACATAAATATATTACTCAATTTATTCCCTGACACCTACTTAAAATAAATATATCATGTTATTTTATAAATTTTACTAAACTTTGTGTAGAGCAGGAAGTTGCTAAGCCTGGAGCAACTGTATATGAATTTCTTACTCAATACTAAGATTGATGTATCTTATGGACTTACGAGCATTCATGATTCACCTAATGAAGCAAGTGTGCTTTTCTCCATTGCATTCATTATTCACCTAACGAAGCAAGTGTGCTTTTCTCCATTGCATTCACTTTGCATTCCATGTCAACTTCAACTTCTATCCTGAGAATCAATGTGTCTAGCCTGCCAAAGAAGATGTCGGGAGTTCTACTAAGATTGGTGTATCTTCTGGGCTTAAGAGCATTCATGAATGACCTGATGAAATAAGTGTATTTTTCTCCATTGAATACACTTTGCATTCCATGTCAACTTAATCTTCTATCCTTAGAATCAATATGTGTGTAGCCTACAAAAGAAGATATCGGGACTTCTCCTCAACGGATTGTGCAAAGCCCATCACAAGCAAAACAACAAAAGGTATTAAAATAAAACTTAAGTTTTATCTATCCCATGTTATGCTTGTAGTGAGTTCTTAGCACGTTATTTTTGTAGATTGCCTAAGAAGATGTTGGGAATTCTGATCAGCGATATGATGTTCCACAAGCAAAACGACAGAAGGTACCTTACTTATCCTTGTCACGAGAACTTCCCCCCACTAGCTTAGCTATCTTCACCTTAAGGGGAAATGATTTCCATATAAAACTACATAATTAAATAGTTGCTAGTGCATACACATTGACTATGGCCAAGAAAAAAATAATAATATAATACAATAGATAGAAACCTAGGTAATAACAAGGCATAATGCATAGATATGTCCGTTAACTTTATTTATGCCCTCTAACTTTGGAGTAGAAACTTAAATTTATATAAAGTTTAAAGTACATACATGCATCCTACATGGAGTACCACGCGTAGGACACCATACATAGGATACCATGTAGGATGTGAATTGCCATGTAAGATGCCACATAGGACTCATGTGTCAACCTTTTCAACTCTACACAAGTTTAAGTACCTACATGTGCACACTCAAAATTGGTGGTCTCTCTGATTTTTTTTTTTATGCAGATGGAGTGATTTCTTTTGTTGTAGGAGGAGCTTATTATTACGTTTTCATACATGCACTAGAGTATCAGTTGGACTGATGATATGTTACAAAATACAACTCATAAGGCTGCTTCATTTTCGTTTCTTCAGCTTTGACAACTTTGTTGTTATTTTCTTGTCTGTTTTGTGGGAACCTTGTACTAGATCTTATGCTTATTATTGTTATCTCTTCTTAGCTGCGTGTTACATACATTGCACGCCTTTCAGATTATAAACATTGCATAAGCAGTTCTTTGCTGTGAAAAAGAAAATTACAAATTTATGCTTCTTTTAAGACGAAATATTCTTACAAAAGAATTATGTTTACCAAATTGTTCCTTGCTAAAACTTACCCATCTTCTCCTTTTCGTTTTTTGTTTCTACTGTTTTTTCTCCCTCTCATAGCAAAGATTTTCAGTTTTAAGGTTGGTCAAATGAAATTTATTTATCAAACAATTTTTGTACTTTTTAAGAAGCTATTACAAAAGATTTCCTTGAGAGGACCAATTAACTATAACGCGGAAAATAGATACATTATTATTTAAAAATCTACTCAGACTTGTTCCTTACTTTATCTATTTTCTGCACTTTGATTTCCATTCTCAAGGAAATCTTGATGAACCTTGACTTCTCAACGCATTTCACAAATTCTCTAGTACTAGAAGCCCTCCCAAAATGTTGAAGTTTTACACAATTTTCATTTTAGTAAAAGTTCACCCTTGAAATTTACATATAGTAATTTTTTGATTCATTTATAGCTCCTCAAATGTATCATCATTTTTCCAGTAGACACCTTTACAAGACAAATTAATGGTCCATAACATAAGATATGTAACAGAATATTCAAAACATCAATCCTAATTACTCTGATCAACTTATGGTAACGGAAAACATAGCGATATACTACTACTACAAGAACACACTCCTTTTTCTGTTCATTCTCTTCAACTTTCCAAAACAATTAAACCAAAGATGTTGTTTGATTAAAGATGCGTGAAGATCCAAGAGGATTGTAAGCAAAATTCAAGGTCTATCAGGACAACCACATTTCAAATTCCAGGAGAAAGATAGATGATTAACTTACGTCGATAGACGATTCATGAGCACTTCTATATTCTACAGTTGATTGGCAAGAAGAAACACCCTCCCCCCTTTTCTCGGTCTCATTCTCTGTAGTTGCTCTAGGAGTAGTAGTTTCTTCGAGGTGGATATCACCATCGTAAATAAAGTCATGTCGACTAGGACTCAATGAGTTTATGTTGTTTTCTTCTCCTTTAAAATAATAAATTAACGTTATAGCATATCAAGAAAAGATTTTGATTCTTCTTTTAAAAAAAGATAATGCTTTTTATTTTGGATATTAAAATTTCACTTGTAGTTACTAAATTGAACTTAGTTCTCCTCTTTGCATCAACTGAACATTATCTGCCATAGAACAAATAACTAATTAGAATACTAATTCATATTACAGATTTTTTCATGTTAGAAATCTTGCGCTTTTATGGATTCTTTTATACTAGGGATTCTCTATATGTCACATTGTCCTTATACTGACTTGAAAAGAAACTTGATAAGTGCTGATACTTTCTTGCGTCCGCTAAAATTTCACATTAATATTTTTGGATAATATTTCTATAAAAATACAAAATCAAAGAGCTAGTCAATGTATTATTTTGGTATGAAGCAATTTGGCAGTGGAAGTAAAATATAAACAGGAATATGTTATTTGAACTCTAACCATGCACGTCAGTAAGTTTAGTGTTGTTTCGTTGTCCAATATTTGCAAAAGCTTGCTCATATTGATATTGAGAAGACATATTTTGGAAGCTCTTAGTTAAGTCTCAGAAAGACAATTGGTCAAAATGTATAGATGATCTTAGAATACATCCCAAATGAAATAAGATGTAGTGCAATTAAAAATAAATGACTAAGGAAAATAAAAAGCATGTTCTTCCATAGTCTAGTCTAGTTGGTTATTGGCCTATTTATGCCTTGTGGTGCAAGGGTGCCTTCAGTCCTTTCATTTAATAGCTTTGAATTGGGATTTGGACCACATATTGGTCCAGGTGCTTTGGCCATTTCTTATACCTGGTACTGCGCCTAGGCACCTCGGACTTGTGCTCTAGGTTTTTTACAGTGCCACCCACATGGAGACGAACCATGTCCCCAAGGTTCTGATCTGGAAATCATTGCAGCAATGTATGAGAATCCTCCCAAGAAGCATCTGTTGATGGAAGACCCGTCCACTTGTTAAGGCATTTTTGAACTTGGTGACCACCCCTCAAAATAGTTCTTGTCTGTATGACATCTTCAGGGAGAAGAAGCAAAGAAGATGACTGATCCAAAAGCTCAACTGAAGTAATCTGATGCAAAGGAGAGCCCAAACATTTACGAAGAATGGAGATGTGAAATACAAGATGGATTTTGGCCGATGGGCCAAAACAACATCTACTGCTTTGAGTGACACTGCAAGTGCAAAGATAACTGACGGTAGGGTCATAGTCACACATATACCCAATCACCAAGTGGAGATACATCTCTAAACATTTGTTTAGTGCCTCAGTCTGACCATCGGATAGGGGATGAGAGGCCCAACTCATGGAATGTTGTGTACCCTGGATTTTATGAAGTTCGTTCCAAATTTCTGAGAGAAATAACGGGTCACAATCAGACATAATAGTAGCAAGAGAACCATGAAGTCGAATAAACTCCTTAACAAAGACCTCAACAATATTTGGCTAGTAAAATTGGTAGGCAAGGCATCAAAGTGACTGTATTTGGACAATCGGTCCACAATTACACAAATAACATTGCCCCACGGGAGGGCGTGGAAGACTTGTGATAAAATCCATAGTAATATCCTAAAAAATGGCATCTGGAATTTGCAAGGGACAGAGTAATCCAGAAGGTTTCAAAATTGAATCCTTCATATATTGACAAATGTGGCATTCCAAAACAGATTTCTTCACATCTGCACGCATGCCAGCCCAATGAAAATTAGATGTAATGTGCATGATATGTCAAAATGACCACTAACTTTAGAAGAGTGAAATTCTTCTAACAATATAGTGCAAAGTTTTGCATCAACAGGGACCAATATCTAATTGCGAAACAGTAAAAGTCCCCCTTGAAAGGAAACATGAGGCAAGGACTCTGGATTATGTTGCAACTAGGATTGGAGATCCTGTAGAGGTGCATCAGCCTTGTTCAAGTCGCACAACTGGTTAATTAAAGCGAGTTCAGTAACAGCCAAATCCAATATACGTAGCGAATGAATTCGAGACAAGGAATCTGCTGCGACATTGAAAACCATCTTTCTAGAGTTTAGGGCCTTTCAAAAACAACCTCTCCACCGCACAAAGGTCGGGTAAAGTCCGGATATACCCCACCCTCCCCTGACCCCCTTGTGGGACTATATGGGTGTGTTGTTGTATTGTGATTATATGTTGTTATCTTCTCTTGTCTTTAGGAATTCTCTTATGAAGTAAACTTTTTGATTGAGTAGTAGATGAATCTAATTTGTAACTTGTTTTGTTAGCTCAATACAATTTGCTTCGGAGATGATTGATCCTTTACTTTTCCTAGTTTACTTTCAGTGAGTTACTAAATATTGGCATTCTCATTGTTATTTAGCAAGCAATATTAGTTGTTTTGAGAGAAATGGATTGTGTTACCTAATAACGCATTAGCATAACAAAGTTTTACTAGTACTATAACATTGCTTTACTGCATATAGTTTGATTAGTATTAAAATTGTTCAATTTATTCAGGCGTTTGTTTTAGTTGTTGTTATTTGTTCCTGCATTCTAGGAGTTAGTTTAGGCTTTTCCGGAAACTGGAATTTGACAATCTGAGTTATACAATCAACTGAGGTATAATAGGTGTGAAGCTAGTCCATGCTAAGGATCACATCAAAATCGACCATCTCTAACTCAATCAAATTAGCAAGAATATCCCAATGATAGATAGACATCACACAATCCCTATAGATCCTCTCAGCTCGAATGGACTCACCAACAAGAGTAGAAAGAGAAAATGGCTCAAGCAAGCACTTAAGAAGTATCTCAAATCTACAAGCCACATATGGCGTCACAAAGGAACAAGTCACACCTGGAATCAAGTAAAGCATAACAATGAAAGGTAAAGAATCAAAGCATACCCATCACAACATTCGGTGCAACCTCTTGGTCCTGTCTCGTGGAAGCCATTGGCTCTTGAGGATTAGCACTAGGAGTGTGAACTACGGTTCCCACTCTGAGCAGCTACCAGTTGGGTGAGCATAGTTGTGACAACTCGGGGCTAGGGCCTTGATGTGACACGGCGAATGAGTACCCGAGAGTCCCCAAACAAGCCTCAAGTATCTATATCCATGTCATCGGTTCAAAAAAACATTCAAATAATAATACATAGTTCTAAGGGATGGGGGAAACAAGACTCACGCTATGGGGGCAAAACGAAGGGTTGAGACTTTCCACACTAATACCCATAAACATAAAATCAAAGCACGAGATTTCCACAAATCCATTCATAGGGGTCTTAAACCAAATATTTCGCGTAGCATAAAGACTTTAAGGAGTCTACATGATGTCCAACAGATTCCTCCTAGTCAAAACAGAACGGAGGCAGGGACAAGTTCTAGGCTCACCCTTAAATAAAGAAGAACATTCTAAAATAACATAAAGGAAAGGCAGTTGGCTCGTCCTTGGAAGATGGGACTCACCACAGTGTACTTTTGGATCGGACTATTCATCAAACGATTGGTAATCTCGGCCCCTACATGGTAAAATCATGTAGGCATAGAGTAGATATTAGTACGTTTGAATGTACTAACTATGTGGGCATGTAATGTATATGACTTACCAAACCTGCATTTCAATGTCAGATGACAAGGGCACATAATATAGGAAGAATCGTATAACCAATGGAAGTGTATAGAAGATGCCATGAAATTTATGATGCATGAAATGCAACAATGCTCATATATAGTGGGGGCGGACTATAACCGAAAACATCAAACTCATGCGAGCTATTATATGAAATAGTCCGATAAAGACCTCCCATCGGTTGGAGAAGATTACTTACTAAAGGTAATGTATATCACACCTTACGTAACACACCATTCGGTGGATGGTACCTTCCTTACGGAGCTCACCATTTCAGAAGGATTTTCGATAATCATACATAACATATCATAATAAAAAATGAATAACTATCCCTTATGACCTGGTCATTTCGGTAATGGTTAACGTTCCTATGTTGGCACATAGTTCAAGGAAAGGGAGAGGTCCCTTAAGGATAGCCCTAACGCCCCCACTCCGTCAGCAACATCTCACATAGACACTTATACATATACGTGCTTTTAAGAGATACAATGTTCATTACTCAATGCACATTTAGGCTCAAATGCAATATCATAAATCATAATCATGATGCTCATGCAAGGAATAGCTCATTCACATATACGAGATGGTGCGAACACCTGAGATGCTCAAAGAGCCATAATCATAAGACATGTATGTGATCACATTCTTGTCGTAACCAATGCCTTACCAAAATCATCTCATAATAGTTTAATAAAACATAATTGGGCTTAACCCACTTAATAATTTTCACGCAAACCATTGTGCTTGAATGCAAATGCAATGCATGATGTGAGGTTAGCATGGGTGACATAGATTCAAGTTAAAATTAATATCATAGTGTTAAATTGAATAAATCCATAATTAAATAAACATCTAGAGCATAGTATGAATCACCCATGTATAAATCAACTTTAAAAGGGGACATGCATGTTCATAACTTCATATAACAACAACAACAACATACCAAGTGGAATCCCACAAGTGGGGTCTGGGGAGGATAGAATGTATGCAGACCTTACCACTACCTCACAAGGTAGAGAGGCTGTTTCCTGGGAACCCTTGTCTCAAAAACCCATAAGCATAATAAACTAGATATGAAAAAAAAGGGAAACGAAAAGAAAAGGAAACAGAAAGAATGACTAACAACGAAAAGTACGTGATAGTGTGTAAATATGATAAAATCAACATATATATGATGGTTAATGACAACACAGGATATAAAAACATGACTAATCCTACTACCCTACTATACTCCAAGGCCAGACATCTATCTAACCCTGCTAACCTATTAGCCTTCTACCCTAATACGTGACCTCCATTCCTTTCTATCTAAGGTCATGTCCTCGGTAATAGGAAGCTGCGCCATATCCTATCTAATCACTTCTCTCTAATACCTTTTGGTCTACCCCTACCCTTCGTGTTACCCTGTAAATCCAACCTCTCGCACCTCATAACTAGAGCATCGACACACCTCCGCTGCACATGCACAAACCATCTCAGTCTCGCTTCTGCCACAAAGGTCACCCCCACCTTCTCACAAATAAACACATTCCTAATCTTATCACTCCTAGTATATCCACATATCCATCTCAACATCCTCATCTCCGCAACCTACATCTTCCAAACATATGAATTTCTGACTGGCTAACACTCCACTCCATATAACAAAGGCGGTTTAACCACTATTTTATAAAACTTACCATTACGATCAAGTGGTATATTCTTATCACACAATACTTGAGAGGCAAGCCTCTATTTCATCTATGTTGCCCCAATGCAATGTGTGACATCATTGTGGATATCACCACTACTTTGTACGATGGACCAAAGATATTTAACACTTTCTCTCTTGAGAATAAGTTGAGTAGTAAGGCTCACTTCCATGCCCGCTTTCATCCCTTGCAATACTGAATTTTCACTCCAAGTATTCTATTTTGGTCCTGCTCAATTTGAAATCTTTGGACTGTAGAGTATGTCTCCAAACCTCCAACCTATCATTAATTTTATCTCAAATCTCATTAATCAGTACTATGTCATCCTTAAATAGCATATACTATGGAACCTCCTCCTAATAGATCGTTTCAGCTCATCCATTACTAAGGCAAAAAAAAAAGTGCTCAGCATTGATCCTTGATGAAGTCGCATCTTAACAAGAAAATAACCTGAGTCTCCTCCCACTGTTCTAACCCAAGTTTTGGCTCCATCATATATGTCCTTAACACAGAATTTTAGTTAACATCAGCAGAGCAAATTATTAATTTTCATTTTATTTGGAGCCTTACTCATCCAAGAAGCTAAAATGCAGAAGTTTCCATATTTTTAGTAGGAAAAGGAATGCAGATAAACATCCTGCATGTAATACATAGAATAATTTCATGATGTTCTATAAGTAGCAAAGTCCAGATTCTTTTACATTAGGGTTGGAAAATAAGTTACTCACCCAAATGCGGGTAAACATCCTGCATGTAGTACATAGAAAAATTTAATTATTTTTCTATAAGTAGCACAGAGAACTCCAGATTCTTTTACATTAATGGTTGGAAAATAAGTTATCACCTCTGGTTTTGGTGAATCTTCTTGTTGAAGTGTGTTATTATCTCATTGAAATTCAACAAACAAATTTGGGGGCACAAGGTAGAAAGACTTTTTGGGACTTGAGATTCAAAAGGGACTTTGAAGACTCGAAAGTGATTGAGCTTCAAAGATTGTTAGTCTTACTTCATAGGCAAGTTAATCCGGTGGATATTCCAATGTTTGGTCACGGAGGGTTGGGAAATAATGAAGCATCCTCGATGAAGTCCTTCTATCTGAAACTTTTGGTTAGGGAGGAGCTTGATTTCCCATGTAATGCAATATTGGCTCCAACAGTAACAAGGAAGGTGTGTTCTTTCACTTGGCAAGCCATCAGATGGGCGATTTTGATAGCAGAAAACCTGAGAAAGTATAAGGTTGTTTGTGACAGTGGTGTTACATGTGTAAAGAGGGGACAGGGACCTGTATCATCTTCTTCTAAATTGAGGACTAACCATGAGATTATGGCGGATATGTTTAGGTGGTTTGGTACTCCTTGGACTATACAAAAATCTCTGAAAGAGTTGATGTCTAGTTGGAAAAGAGGGGGAAGGAGGAGAAGACAAAGGGCTTGGAACATGGTGTTGCTTGTGCTAATGTGGGTAGTTTGGAGAGAGAAATATGAGCCCTTTTGAAGGAGTTAAATTAAGTTTATATCAATTCTGGCGTAGTCTACATTCCAGTATTTTCTTTCGATACATGATTGGGAGGAGTTTGTAGAGAATCATATTTTATAAAAATTTTAAATCTTTTGGCCTTAGGCTATGATAGATGGGAAGAATCACTTAAGGTCTATTTGGAAAGCCACCTAATAATTGAAATTGGTGTAATTACCCGCGTAGTAATTACACAGCCTTGTAATTTCTCTAACCTATTTGTTTGACACAATGTAATTAGAAGCGTGCTGTTGGGTTGCAGAATTAATTACAAGGTTATATTAAATTTTAAAAACAAAAGTTAATTATCTAAAATTAAAAAATTATATTAGACAAATGAGGGTATTTATATATAATATTAAATTGAAAGTTTAAGATATATATTATCTTTCGAAAACATATTAATTGGTAACATATGTTCTTAACTAATATTATAAAAAAATCAAGTCATAATTTTTAAATTAATATATTTTAATTAATTAATCATAAAAACTAACAAATACAAGATTTATATGAATATCATTAAATGCATGTTTGACAAAAATATTATACTTTGCATGGTCCACCGCCTAGTTATGATCCTATTGTTATAAAGGAGTATGACGAATCCCTTTGAAATCGCGCAACTAAGCAAACATCCCTACAAGTAGCACCTAAAGCTCCACCTGACTGATCATCCAATAATATGCTCAGACCGAATATAAAAAGTTCCTTCAGTATCGAACAAGTAAGCAATTTTCTCCACAAGCAACATCGGTTCCTCAAACTACTGTTCCTGTTGCGGGTAATCCTTTTGCTTGTGTTTCACAGTCTGGTACTATTGGATCATGGGTTATGGACTCCAGCGCTTCTGATCATATTTCTGGTAATAAATCACTTTTTCTTTAATATTGTTTATTCACAATCTCTTCTTGCTATTACTTTAGCCAATGGCATCCAAACAAAACCAAATGGGATTGGAAAAGTCCAACCTTCCCCTTCTGTCACCTTAGATTCTTTTCTTTATGTTCCGGGTTCTCCTTTTAATTTAGCATCTATTAGTCATTTGACGCGGGACTTACATTATGGCATTTATTTTTTTGATGATTTTTTCCTTATGCAAGACCGCAGTACGGGATAGATGATTCACACAGGACATGAATCATAAGGCCTTTACTATCTTACCTCTTCAAATTCCTTCATAGCATGCTCCGTCATCGATCCTCCAGACCTAATTCACAAACGTTTGGGACATCCTAGTCTATCTAAATAACAAAAGATGATACCTAGTTTGTCTAGTTTCTCCTCATTATATTGTAAGTCATGTTAACTTGGGAAACACACTCGTGTTACATTTTCACATAGTACCGAGGGTCGTTCCGAGTCTATTTTTTCTTTAGTTCATTCTAATATTTGGGGTCCTAGTGGAGTTAGTTCAACCTTAGGATTTTGTTATTTTGTTCCCAATGTAAATCATCATTATAGTGATCAAGGTGAATTGAAATCATAGGTAGAATACAACCCATACATCAATTGGATTTAAATAAATCAAGTAATGAAATCTCATATTTAAAGTAAACTACATTCATGAAATAGATTGAGAGATCATTGAGCCTTCTTGGTTGAAAGGGACCACGAATCAATCCCACATACCTTGATTGAGGAGCTGAATTTGAGGAAGGACTTAGATTGAATTGGACTTCGATTAAACCCTAGCCTTGAACCTTGAGAGGGAAGAGTAGAGAGGAATTGGGAGGTGATCTTTTGAGGGGTAGAAGGTTTTAGGAGAATGAGTTATGAGGAGAGGGATATCAGCTGAATTAGATGTTTAGGATAGGTAAAAGGTCATAATTCATAATTAAAATAAACCAAAATTACATAAACGCCATTAAAGAAACGGGAAAAAATTGGAACCGTCAGGTCTACACGGTCCGTGAGGCGTCACACAGACCATGAACAGTGACCGTGAGCCATCACTTAGAAATTTCACAAAGGGAATTTATTCGAAGCTAAGGGGTACCATACGGATGACTTCACAGCGTGTGACCCTACATGGGCCGTGACATTGACCATGTGATGGTACTTGAAATAATTTCGCACAACAAAGTTACGAGATGATATTTCCATACATAGAAAAATTTTATGTAGCGAGTTACACGGAGGGCCACATGGTCCGTGACATATCACACGGACTGTGTGAGTGGCCGTGTGCCCTCACTTGGTCTAAAATCTCCTCCGACTATAAATTTCCCCTACTGTGAACTGTTCCAAGTGTCTCTCCATGAGAGGCCACACGATCCGTGTGGCTTCACACGGCCCATGTGGGCCTTTCTTGGAGCGATGCCTGGCAGTTCGCTCGGGACAATACCAAGAGTTTTGGTAACGTCACTCAAAATATTTGGGTCCTTAAATCATCTCCCCCTGGGAATATTCATCCCCGAACGTGCAAGAACAAGGCTTGACTTAGAGCATGAAACACCCAACATATGGTACAATACATAGTTCATTATTTGAAAAATCATAAAGCCTTTAAACTCATTAATGAAAAATCATAAAGCCTTTAAACTCATATCAAAATTGTATTCAAGTTACTCAAAACATTATAAAAATCTTTTTTCATGCATATGTGTGCATGTCACGTAATGAGACTCTAGAGGGCAAGAAATGGAACCATTAGGAAAGGGAGAATCCTAATACCTTAGGCTTGAGTAGATTGAAAAAGATGATGGTATCGCTTCACCATGTCCAGCTCTGCCTCCCAAGTAGCACTCTCCACATGTTGATTTCTCCAAAGCACCTTCGCTGAAGCCACATCATTGTTACAGAGCCGCTTTACTTGCCTATCCACGATTTTCACCGGAATTTCATCATAAGACAAGTTTTCTTCAACCTCAATCCCTTCCAAGGGCACAATGGTGCTATTATTACCAATTAGCTTCCTCAACGTAGACACATGAAAGACCGGGTGAATGAAACTCAAGTCCGGAGGCAACTCCAACCTATAAGCCACACCTCCAACCCGCTCCATGATATCATAAAGGCCAACATACCAGGGGCTTAGCTTGCCCTTCTTACCAAAACACCCTTCAAAGGCAAAAACTTCACATATACCCAATCACCGACATGAAACTCAAGATCCCTCCTCCTTAACATCCGAATAAGACTTTTGTCGACTTTGGGCCGCTTTCAACCTTTCCCTAATCACTTTCACCTTATCCATGGCCTCCATCACTAAATCCGGACCAACTACTACCATCTCTCTTAAAATACACGACCTCACCAGTGATCTACACCTTCTCCTATATAAAGCCTCAAACAACGCCATACCAATGCTAGCATGGAAGCTACTATTATAAGAAAACTCAATTAGTGGAAGGTGGTCATCCTAGTTGCCCTTAAACTCCAACACACAAGCCCTTAACATATCCTCCAAGGTTTGAATAGTCTCTTAGGTTTCCCATCGGTCTGAGGATGAAAAGTGGTGCTTAACTTAATCTTAGTTCCAAGTCCCTTCTGAAAATGACCTCCAAAAGTGGTAAGTGAACTAGGTACCACGATCCGATATATTGGACCTAGGCACACCATGCAACCTCACCAACTCTTTGATATACAACCTTGGTAATCCTCGGCACCAAAAGTAGTTTTGATCGGTAGAAAATGAGCCATCTTCATCATCCGATCAACGACAACCCGAACGGAATCAAATTTCCTTCGGATCCGAGGCAAACCAAGCAAAAAATCCATGTTTATATCTTCCAATTTCCACGTGGGATTCTCAATGTCTTGGGCCAAGCCACTGGGCCTTTAGTGCTCTACCTACACTTGTTGACAACTCGGGCATTCAAATACGAACTTAGCAATATCTTTCTTCATACCATGACACCAATACACTTCTTTCAAATCCCGATACATTTTGGCAGACCCTAGGTGAATAGAATAATAAGAGTTGTGAGCCTCACTCATAATCACCCCGCTAAGATCATCCACATCTGGAACACAAAGCCGGTCTTGGTACCGGAGCACACCATCTCCCCCTTGGGAGAACACCTCGATCTTCTTTTAGGCAATCAATTTCTTCAATTCAAGTAACGATGGTTCTAAATCTTGATTAGCTTTTACATCACTCACCACGGAAGATACATCCTCACTCTGAACACGGATACCACCATTGCTTGAATCAGCCAACCTGACACCCAACCTAGCTAACCGGTGAATATCCCTTGTTAACTCCTTCCTTTCTTCCTCAACATGCGCCACACTTCCCATAGATAGCCTGCTAAGAGCATCGGCCACAACATCGGCCTTGTCGGGATGATACAGATAACTCATGGCGTAATCCTTTAGGAGCTCCAACCACCTCCTTTGCCTTAAATCGAGATCCCTTTGAGTGAACATATATTACAAACTCTTGTGATCGGTGAACACATCAACATGAACCCCATACAAGTAATGCCTCCAAATCTTCAAGGCAAGAACTACTATCGCCAATTCAAGGTCGTGCGTTGGGTTATTACATTCATGCACCTTCTACTGCCTTGATGCATACGCTATTACCTTACCATGTTGCATAAGCACACAACCCAACCCAATCCACAAGGCATCACAATACACCACAAATCCCTCTAAGCCATTTGGTAAGGTCAAGACGGGTGCCGATGTAAATCGATCCTTTTATGTTTGGAAGCTCCGCTCGCATTCATCCGACCACACAAACTTAGCCTTCTTTTGGGTTAACTTAGTCAATGGAGATGCAATAGATGAGAACCCTTCAAAAAACATTTGTAATATCTGGCCAACCCAAGACAACTTTGAATATCTGAAGGAGCCAACGGTCTGGGCTAATTCTTCACGGCCTCGGTCTTCTTTGGATCCACCTTGATACCATCACCGGACACCACATGACCAAGGAAAGCCACTTCGCCCAACGAAAATTCACATTTTCTAAACTTGGCATACAACTTCTTCTCTCTTAAAGTTTGGAGGACCATCCTCAAGTAATCCCCGTGTTTTTGTTCACTTCGGGAGTAAATTAGAATGTCGTCAATAAAGACCACCACAAAACTGTCATGGAATGGCTTAAACACTCGATGCATTAAATCCATAAACACAGCCGGAGCATTGGTTAGGCCAAACAACATCACCACAAACTCAGTGCCCATATCTTGTTCGAAAGCTATTTTGGGAATGTCACACTCCCTAACATTCAACTGATCATACTGGAAACGAAGATCAATCTTTGAGAAATGAGTAGCCCCCTGAAGCTTGTCAAACAAGTTGTCAGTCCTGGGCAACGGGTACTTATTCTTAACGGCCACCTTATTCAGTTGCTTATAATCAATACACATCTAAAGAGATGTATCCTTCTTTCTTACAAACAACACTGGAGCACCCCACGACAATATATTGGGCCAAATGAAACCCTTCTCCAACAAATCTTTTAACTGCTCTTTTGATTCTTTCAACTCCGCCTGCGCCATACGATAAGGAGGAATAGAGATAGACTGAGTATCCGTAAGAAGATTTATGCCAAAGTCTACTTCTCTTTAGGGAGAAATGCCCCACAAGTGTTCGGGAAACACATCCGAAAACTCATTCACCACAGGGACCAACTCAAAGAGTAGGCACTTTGAACTCCATATCCTTGACCCTCACAATATGATAAATGCACCCCTTAGAGATCATTCTCCACGCCTTGAAGTAGGAAATAAACTGACCTTTAACAAAGGAGTCACCACCCTTCCATTAAAGAACGGGCACACCAGGAGGTTGGAACTTCACCTTCCGGGTTCTAGAATCTATAAAGGCATATGATACATGCAACCAATCCATCCTAAGAATCACATCAAAGTCGAACATCTCAAGTTCTACAAGATCACACGGAAAACTTTTGTGCAACACAGAAATAGGGCAACCATGATAGACTCTATGTGCAACAACAAAATCACCCATGGGAGTATAAACTGAGAAAGGGTCCCTCAAAACGTTGGGACTCAAACAAAATTTAAAAGCTAACAGAGGAGTCATAAAAGACAAATTCGCACCCAGATCAAGCAAAACATAAGCATTAAAATCAAAGACTTTTAACATACTAGTCACAACATCCGGAGCTTTCTCAACATCCTGGCGGCGTGGAGTGCATAAAAACCAATTGTTCCTTGGGGAAACACCTTGGAGAGCTCTTTGTTGGCCTTGTCCACCTTGAGCCACCTGACTTTGGCCTGTACAAACATTCCTAGGATAATCAGCAACCTTGTGATTTTTAACACCGCACCCGAAGCAAACAACCAAATCCCTCCAACAAATTCTCGTGTGGGGTTTTCCGCACTTGTCACACACAGGATACCCCTGACCTCCACTAACCGGTGCCTTGGGAAGAGGTACCCGATCATTAGCAACCTGAGTACCAGAACCTTTTCCCTTTTGGAAGCGACCCGAACCACCACTCTGAGAACCAGAGAATCCACCATCAAAACAGGTCCTCTTGGGATCGTGAACCTTTCTCTCTTGGAGTTTCTCCCCTTTGATATGTTCTTCATACACCATTAGTCTGGAAATATCTATATCCCGTATGAGCATAGTAGTACGATATTCCTTTACAAGCAAATCAGAGATTCCCGAAGTAAACCTGTGTCCTTGCATAGGGGTCAACCACAAGCGACAGAGCATATGTGGAAAGCATTGTTAATTTGAGGGCATACTCCTTCATGCTCATACTTCCTTGCTTGAGGTTGATAAACTCAGTCATCCTAGCCTCCCTAAGCTCAAAAGGAACGAAGCGATCAAGGAACGCAAATCTGAACTCTTCCCAATTAACATCACCACCGCACACTCTCTCCATAGACCAATGAGTATATCACACATGAGCAACATCTTTCAGTTGGTAGGCAACCAATGCAACCTTTTCTCTGGAGGTGACACCAATGATGTTCAGTATCTTGGTAAGCTCATCAATGAACCCTTGAGCATCCTCATCATCCTTTGACCCATGGAACTCCAGAGGATTCATCTGGGTGAAATCCCTCACCCTAGAAGCAGGCGTAAAATCCCGCATGCTTTGTCGAAGAAGTCACCACCTGAGCAAGCATGGCAAAGGCTGTGCGGAACTCATCGTTTGAGATGGGTTCATCCATAGGCTCATGGGTAGCCTGATCCTCATTAGCCGGAGCCGGCCTTGGTAGGAGGGGTCTTCCTCAAGGCATCCTCTGAAATTGGTCAACGACACTGTCAACATAGGGGAACCAAGTTTACTAGCCATAGCATGACATAAGACATGAAGAAGTGAGGCAATTCCTAGAACGCCTTTGTGGCCTCCCACTTATAGGCATGGTACATTTCACACCCATGAATAGTACTCTATTTGACGCGTCATGTTGGACTCCCAGGACCATTTATAAACCTAGGGCTCTGATACCATCTTTTGTCATGACCCGGGTCTAGGGCCTTGATGTGACACAGTGAATGGGAACCCGAGAGTCCCAAAACAAGCCTCAAGTATCTACATCCACATCATCGGTTCAAGAAAACATTCAAATAGTAAAACACAGTTCATAGGGACGGAGGATATAGGACTCACGCTATGGGGGCGAAACGGGGGATTGGGACTTTCCACACTAATACTGATAAACATATAATTAAAGTACGAGATTTCCATAAATCTATTCATAGGGATACATAAACCAAATATATAGCATAACATAAAGACTTTATGGAGTCTACATGATGTCCAACATATGCCTCTAGTCAAAATGGAACGGGGGCTGGGACAAGTTCCGGGCTCACCCTCAAATAAGGAAGAACATTCTAAAATAACATAAAGGAAAGGCAATTGGCTTGTCCTTGAATGCAAATGCAATGCATGATGTGAGGTTGGCATGAATGACATAGATTCAAGTTAAAATTAATATCATAGTGTTAAATTGAGTAAATCCTTAATTGAATAAACATCTAAAACGTACTATGAATCACCCATGCATAAATCAACTTTAATAGGGGACATGCATGTTCATAACTTCATAACCCAATGTAAATCATCATAATAGTGATCAAGGTGGATTGAAATCATAGGTAGAATACATCCCATACATCACCTAGATTTAAATAAATCAAGTAATGAAATCTCATATTTAAAGTAAACTAAATTCATGAAATAGATTGAGAGATCTTTGGGTCTTCTTGGTTAAAAGGACCAAGAATCAATCCCACATACCTTGATTGAGGAGCTGAATTTGAGAAAGGGCTTAGCTTTAATTGGACTTCAATTAAACCCTAGCCTTGAACCTTGAGGGGGAAAGTAGAGAGGAATTGGGAGGTGATCTTTTGAGGGGTAGAAGCTTTAAGGAGAATGAGTTAAGAGGGGAGGGATATCAGCTGAATTAGGAGTTTAGGATAGGTAAAAGGTCATAATTCATAATTAAAATAAACTAAGATTACATAAATGCCATTAATTAAATGGGTAAAAATTGGAACCGTCAGGTCCACATGGTCCACTACATATTCCGTGAGACGTCACACGGACCGTGAATAGTGCCCGTGAGCCATCACTTAGAAATTTCATAGAGGGAATTTATTTGAAGCTAAGGGGTACCACACAAACGAGTTCATGGTCCGTGTGATCCCACACGAGCCGTGACATCGATCGTGTGATGGTAGTTCAAATAATTCCACAAGACAATTACGAGACATTACTTCCGTACTTATAAAATTTTTACGTAGTGAATTGCACGAAGGGCCACACAGTCTGTGACACATCACACGGACCATGTGAGTGGCCATGTCCCCTCACATGATCCAAAATCTCCTCTATCTCAAAATTTCCCCTGCCGTGAACTCGATTAAATGTCCCTTCACGGGAGGCCACACGGTCCGTGTGGCTTCACACGGCCCGTGTGGGCCTTCTGTGGAGCGATGCCTGGTAGTTCGCTTGGGACAATACCAAGAGATTTGGTAATACCACTCAAAAAATCTCTATGTTAGGAGCTGGTGGAACAGTAGGTATCTATGGAACACTAGTGGCTCTAGCCAATTAACCTCGACCCCTCATTTCCATCTTGGTAGGCACCGCTGAGGTTGGGTTCTTAGTATTGTCAACTAGGGCACTTCTTTGGGTGATGGTATGCTTTGGAGGCATGATTTGCAAAGGTGTAACCCACGAGTTAGAAAAGAGCTTTATGGAGATTTCATTCTATCACACGAACTAAGAATACAAGATAGTGTAACCATTCCTAATGTCCTATAGCCTCCTGCTTATAAAGTGTGGTGCACAATACACCCATAAATAAGAATCTACTAGACATGGCTTCATAGAGTCCCCAGGACTCTTGAACTCTATGCTCTATACCATGTTTTTCACGCCCCGGAGCGGTACCCTTGGCGTGGTCGGCACTTGAAGAACTATTGCCGATTCTCGAAGAGAACCACCTGGCCTCATCATCACGTCAACTCAACAGCAAAAGTAATACTCAATGAAAAAGACATCATATGAATAGATATAAATCTACTATAACATAGTTTCCAATGAATAAGTTGGAAATAAATAATACTCAACAAATCTTCAACTCAATATCTATGAAGCCTCTACTCAACAATTTAGATGGTAAAATGACAGGCCATGAATACCCCAATCAAATAAATTAAATACTCAATGAAAATAAGAAAATAAAGTGGCTTCTCCGTAAAGAAAGGAGGGCTCACCAACTCTGAGAATGCACTGATCTAGACCTTAACAATGCGCGAGCTGAAGTCCTCCATCACCTGTATCTGCATCATAAAATGATTCAGGTCCAAATAAACATTAGTACATGGAATATACGGGTATGTAAAATATCTCAGAAAGTGAAGATTAAATCACTCACCTTAACTCAACAACTCATAACTCAACTCAATAGATATGAAAGTTCAAAGTAAATCATGCTCTTTAAAATAGAATTTGTAGGAAAAACTTAGTTTTGAAATACTATGCTCAATCATTGTTTGCTAAGGAGTTTCTCTTAACCGACATCCAATCCTATCACCTTTAGTTTAGTGATGCACAATGAAGGCGACATCCTTGCCACGCCCGTCCAAAACTTGCCAAGATAGAGGACGATCAACTCTCTAATGGATCCATAGTAAATGTACATCTTTTTGTACAAGAGTTACCATAATGTGATGTACGACTATCCTAGACTAACAACATATTTTTATGGGTTAGAGTAGTTATCAACTCGTTCCCAGCTTGGTGCTCGATACTCCTCCCAAGACTAAAATATGCTCAACTCACCGATCAACTAAAATCTCAACCTCGTGGGAATATCTCAACTTAACTTATCTTCATCCTTATCAATTCAGTCAATTAGACTCAAACAATCATTCGAACTCATAAATAAGACTCATCATAGAATGGGAGAAAAATTCATAAAGGTACCTGCAATTACATTGCAACATGCTCGTCATGCTCAATTATGCTAAAGTTAGTCAACTCAGACAATCAAACTCAAACCTCAACTCAGTTCATGTACAAATTCTGTATAAATCACTCAATTTAGGATTTATGATATCAAATAATATATATATATATAGAGATATCTGATAGATAACCGAAATCATGAGCTCCGACTACAACACATAACATAGAGAATCTATGATAGTCTACAAGATGTCAAACAATGCCTCTAGTCATAAGATAGGACGGGGGCAAAGACATGTCCCGGGCTCACCCTAAATTAAGAAGATAAATAGAAAACAACATAGGTAAAAGGAAAGTGGTTTGTCCTTGGAAGATAGACGCACCAGAATATCAACTCTCTAAATTCGAACTACCCGTCAAGCGGTGGATGATCGTAACACATGGTCCGTACATAGTAAAATCATGTAGGCATAAAGTATGCGTTAGTACGTTTGCATGTACTAAGTATGCGGGCATGCAATGAATATGACTTATCCACCTGTATTTCAATGTTAAATAACAAGGGCACATAATATGGAAAGAATCATATATATAAGGGAAAAGTATACAAGATGCCATGAAATTGATGATGCATGAAATGCAAGAATGCTCATATATAGTGGGGATGTGACCTTAACCAATATGCGTAAGACCAAGGGAGCTATTACTTGGAATCCCGATGAAAACCCCACATCGGTACAGAGGTGGTCTACTTGCAAAAGGTAAACCATACTTCAACTAACGAGAACCCGTCCCATTTCGTATGAAGCAACCCCCTTAAGGGAACCTGTCCTATTTCGGTAAGGATTTCTCATATAGTATATCATATCACATAACACTTCAAATTACGAGAACCAGTCCCATTTCGTATGAAGCCACCTTCCTTACGGGATCCCGTCCCATTTCGAATAGGATTATCATAACCCATACTAGGATCATAGTTCGAGGAAAGGGAGAGGGCCCATGGGGATAGCCCTAACGCTCCTAATCCATCGGTGTGAAATTGGCATCCTACGCGAATACTTATACATATACGTGCCTTCAAGAGATACAAATATTCATTTCAAATCATAATTCACTTCATAACTATTCAATGTACATTTAGGCTCAAATGCCAAATCATAAGTCATAATCATGATACTCATACAAGGAATAGCTCATTCACATATACAAGATGGTGCAAGCACCAGAGATGCTACAAGAGCCATAATCATAAGACATATTTGTGATCACATTCTTGTCATAACCAATATCTTATCAAAATCATATAACAATCATTTCATACAAATTTATAGGGCTTAACACACTTCATAATTTCCATATGAACCAATCTCTATGAATGCAAATGCAATGCATGATGTGAGAATAGCCTGGGTAACATAGATTCAAGTTAAAATCAGCAAGATAAGATGAAATTGAGGAAATCCATAATTAAGTCCACAAGTAAATTATAATATAGATCATGCATGCATAAAACAACTTTTAAAAAGGGGACATGCATGTTCATAATTTCATAACCCAATGTAAATCATCATAATAGTGATTGAAGTGAATGAAAATCATATGTAAAATACAGCTCATACATCAATTGAATTTAATAAAATCAAATAATGAAAACCCACATTTTGGTCTTGTTGGTTGGAAGGGACCAAGAATCAATCCCACATACCTTGATTAGGAAGATGAATTTGAGAAGAATTTAGCTTGAATTTGAAACCCCAATTGATTCCTAGCTTGAATCTTGAAGATGAGTCTTGGAGAGAATTTTGAGAATCTAATTCTAGAATCCAAGTGTTTGTCTTGAATGAGGGTTTAGAATTAGTGTAGGAGGAGTTTGGGAATATAAAGGGGGGTTATAAAGGTCATACAAACCTTGGGGATGAGTTAAAATATCAAAAATACCTCAATAAAATGCCTTTTTAAATTTTTAACTAAAGTTGACATGGTTGGCTTCACGGTCAGTGAAGCTCTTCATGGTCCTTGAAGACCTCCCGTCTAGCCCAGACAGATTCTACAAAAAAGGGCATAACTTCTTGCTTTGAACTCGGAATGAGGTGAAACCACATGCGTTGGAAAGATAATTCAAAGAGCTTCAATTGAATAGGTTGTGTGCCACCTAGTTCCTTTTGTTCTAAGAGATATGACTATTTAAATTCGACCCTTCTATCAGTAATTGTGAAAAACTTAGCCAATGGTATTCCTTTGAACTTGACTTGATGTAGGAGACCTATGATGCCCTTAATCAACATAAATAAGCTTTAATGAAGGTTTAAAAGTGAAACTTAGCTTGAAATTGAAGATTCCATACTTGAATTTTCAATGCGGAGGAAGTTCACATGAACGATCACACGACCCGTGTGACACTACACCAGTCGTGTCAAGGACCGTGAAATGATACTTAGAAAATTCTACCACGCAAAGTTACGAGACAGTGATTCCACACTTAGAAAAAATTCGCATCATGAGTTATACGGTGGGCCACATGGCCTGTGACATACCACACGGACCGTGTGGGTGGCCGTGTGACCACACTTGGCCTTGTTTCTTGGTTTTCCAGGTGCAAGGGCATCACATGGCTCACCACATGGCCTGCGAAGCACCATAAGGTCCATGTGGGGTTCCAGTGTGACGTGCCTTAGGCCGAAACTCCCTGTCAATTCCCCATAATTGAAATTATGTCCAAGTATCCCTTTACTGGTGGCCAACGGTCCATGTGACCTCACACGACCCATGTGGGCCTCCCATGAAGTGACACTTGGTCAATGTTTCTCGTGGGGAGACATTATAAAGTCCGATAAAGTCGTTCGAGAATCTGGGTCCTTACATCATCCCCCCGAGAACATTCATCCCCGAATGTGCAAGACCAAGGTTTCAAAGACTTGACTTAGAACACGAAACATCCCAACATAAGATGCAATACATAACTCATCCTTTGAAAATTATGAAGTCATTAAAACTCATGCCAAAGCATATTAAAATCATTCAAAACATCATAAAAACCTTTTTAATACACATATATGCAATGCATGTCATGTAATGAGACTCAAGAATGGAAGAATTTGGACCACTTAGAAATGGAAGAACCTAGTACCTTAGGCTTGAGTATATCGGAAATGATAGAAGTATCATCACATCTTACTTGATTCCACTCCGCATGTAGCTCCTTCCACAAATTGATCCCTCTAAAGTACCTTCACCGAATCCGCATTCTTGTTGCGAAGCCATTTCACTTGTCTAATCTAAAATCTCAACCCAAGCATCCTCTATAAGATAAGGTCTCCTCAACCTCAACTCCTTCCAAGGGTAAAATAACACTAGTATCACCAACAAACTTCCTCAACATAGATATATCCAAAACCGATTGGCTAAAGCCCAACTCCGGAGGCAAATCCAACCTATAAGCTACATTCCCAATCCACTTCAACAATCTCATAAGGACCTATATACGGGGACTTAGCTTTCCCTCCTTTCAAAAATGCACCACACCCTGCATAGGTGAGGCCTTTATAAGCACCCAATAATTACTACAAAATTGAAAATCCTTCTTTCTAATACCCAAATAAGACTTTTGATGACTTCGAACCATCTTCAACCTTTCCTTAATAATTTTCACCCTTTTGTAGCCTCCAACACTAAATTCACGCCTATAGAAGTCATTTCATCTTAACTCAAACCACTTTACAAGAGGTCTACAATTTTTCTCAATAAAGCCCCAAACGGTGTTATACCAATGCTAGCATGAAGGAAATTGTAGTAAGCAAACTCAAGAAGTGGTAGATGATCACCCCAATTACCTTTGAATTCCAACACACAAGCTCTCAACAAGTTCTCCAAAGTTTAAATTATCCTCTTAGTTTTTCCATCGGTTTGAGGATAAAAGGCAATGCTCTACTTTACCTTAGTACCTAGCCCTCCTTCAAATCCCAACACATCTTAGTAGATTCTGGGTGAATCAAATAATGAGAGTTATGGGCTCCACTCACGATCATTTTCGCTAAGATCGCCCACATTTGAAACACAAAACTGACTTTGATACCGTAACACACCATCTCCCCCTTGGGTGGAAGCCGCTATCTTATTATTTTTGCAACCAACCTCTTCAATCCAACAAATGACAGATCTAGATCTTGCTTAGCCTTAACATCAACCACCACAAAAGATTCAGCCCCATTCTGAACTTGACTACCAACATTATTAGAGTCGGTCGACCTAACAACCAATCTAGCTGAATGGTGAACATCTTTTGTCGACTATTTCTCCCCTTTATCGCCACGAGCAACACTTCCCGTAGATATCCTACTCAGAGCATCGACTATAACATTTTCCTTGCCGAAATTACATTGTACACTCATGTCATAGCCTCTAAGGAGTTCTAACCCTCTTCATAGTCCCATGTTAAGATCACTTTGAGTGAACACATATTGCAAACTCTTGTGGTTCGTGAAGACATCGACATGCACCCCATACAAATATTATCTCGCAATCTTCAAGGCAAACACCATCACCGATAACTCAAAATTATGAGTCGAGTAGTTACACTCATGTACCTCCAATTGCCTTTATGTATAAGCTATCACCCTAACATGTTTCATAAATATGCAACCCCAACCCAAAGCAAGAGGTATCACAATACACCACCAACCTATCTAAGCCATCAGGTATTGCGAAAACCGAAACTAATGTAAGCCGACCTTTCAAAGTCTGAGAACTCACCTCACACTCATCTAACCATACAACTTGGCCTTCTTTCTAGTCAATATGATCAAAGGTGAGAAACCTTCAGCAAACCTCCCATCATAACCAACAAAACCAATCGAATATCCAAACGAGCAAGCATGTCAAACAATGCACATTCTTTACCAACTCCCTTTTTGACCTCATCTATAAGATTACTACAACAGCTTCCTTCCCTGGGTTGCATTATGAGCTCAAAGTAACACTCTTTATTCAGTAGGGAGGGATGGAGATATGAAATCTTAAGATACGCACCACAGCAGGATAGGAATCATAAAAAGTGAAATATTTCCTAAAACGCCTTGTAGCCTCCTACCCATAGATGTGGTGCGCTTCACACCGATGAATAAAACTCTACTTGACACGACATATTGGACTCCGAGGACCATTTATAAACCTAGGGCTCTGATACCATCTTTTGTCATGACCTGGGCCTAGGGCCTAGAAGTGACACGACGAATGGGAACCCGAGAGTCCCCAAACAAGCCTCAAAGTATCCAATTGGTTCAAAAGCACATTCAAATAGTAAATAAATAGTTCTAAGGGATGGGAAAGTAGGACTTACACTATAGGGATATCAAAGGGAAAGAGATTTACATGGATTCACATAGCACATAGCACATAAGAACTATGGGGCGGGTAAGTATGACTCACTCTATGGGGGCATTACGGGGCTTAGGTTCTTTACATTTCCACATCAAACATACATAGATAACATAATTCCTATAATCAATCCGTGATAGACATATCCAATAGATAACTGAAATCATGAGCTCCGACTACAACACATAACATATAGAATCTATGAGAGTCTACAAGATGTCCAACAATGTCTCTAGTCCTAAGATGGGATGGGGGCCAAGACTTATCCCGGACTCACCCTAAATTAAGAAACTAAATAGAAAACAACATACGTAGAAATAAGGTGGTTTGTCCCTGGAAGATAAGACTCACCACAATATCAACTCTCTGAATTTGTACTACCCATCAAGCTATGGATGATCGTAACACACGGTCCCTATATGGTAAAATTATGTAGGCATAGAGTATGTGTTAGTACATTTGAATATACTAAGTATGCGAGAATGCAATGTATATGACTTATCATCCTACATTTCAATGTTAGATGACAAGGGCACATAATATAGAAAGAATCATATATCCAAGGAAGAAGTATACAAGATGTCATGAAATTTGTGATGCATGAAATGCAACAATGCTCATATATAGTGCGAATATGACCTCAATCGACATGCGTAAGACCAAGCAAACTATTACTTTGAATCCCGATGAAAACCCCTCACCGGTACAGAGGGTCTACTTGGCAAAGGTAAACCTTACTTCAACTTACGGAGACCCGTCCCATTTTGTATGAAGTAACCCCCTTATGGGAACCTATCTCATTTCGGTAAGGATTTCTCATATAGCATAACATATAACAACACACTTCAAATTACGAGAACCCGTCCCATTTCGTATGAAGCCACCTTCAATATAGGATCTCGTCCCATTTTGAATAGGATTCTCATAACCCATGCAAGGAATATAGTTCGAGAAAAGGGAGAGAGCCGTTGGGGATATCCCTAACGCCCCCAATCCATTGGTGCTAAGTCAGCATCCCATGAGAATACTTATTCATATACGTGCCTTAAAGAGATACAATATTCATTTCAAATCATAATTCACTTCATAACCATTCAATGCACATTTAGGCTCAAATGCCAAATCATAACTCATACAGATGATACTCATGCATGTAATAGCTCATTCACATATACAAGATGGTGCAAACACCAGAGATGCTCTAAGAGCCATAATCATAAGACACATATGTGGTCACATTCTTATCATAACCAATATCTTATCAAAATCATATCGTAATCATTTTATAAAACATAATTAGGCTTAACCCACTTCATAATTTCCATATGAACCAGCGTCCATGAGTGCAAATGCAATGCATGATGTGACAATAGCATGGGTAACACAGATTCAAGTTAAAATCAACAATATAAGGTGAAATTAAGGAAAACCGTAATTAAATCCACATGTAAATCATAATGTAGATCATCCATGTATAAACCAACTTTTAAAAAGGGGACATACATGTTCATAACTTCATAACCCAATGTAAATCATCATAATAGTGATCAAAGTGAATTAAAATCATAGGTAAAATACAGCTCATACATCAATTTGATTTAATAAAATCAAATAATGAAAACTCACATATAAAGTAGACTAAAATTCATTAAATCAATTGAAATGTTTTTTGGGTCTTCTTGGTTGAAAAGGGCCAAGAATCAATCCCACATACCTTGATTAGGAAGATAAATTTGAGAAGAATTTAGCTTTAATTTGAAACCCCAATTGATTCCTAGCTTGAATCTTGAAGATGAGACTTAGAGAGAATTTTGAGAATCCAATTCTAGAAACTAAGTGTTTGTCTTGAATGAGGGTTTAGAATTAGTGTAGGAGGAGTTTAGGAATATAAAGGGGGGTTGAAAAGGTCTTAAAAGCCTTGGGGATGGTTAAAAATATCAAAATTACCTCAATAAATGCCCTTTTAAAATTTTAACTGAAGTTGACACAGTTGGCTTCACGGTCCGTGAAGGCCTCTCGTCTAGCACAGATAGATCCTACGAAAAAGGGCATAACTTCTTGGTCTGAACTCAAAATGAGGTGAAATCAGATGTGTTGGAAAGATAATTCAAAGAAATTCAATGTGATAGGTTTGGGGACACCCATTTCCTTTTGTTCTAAAAGATATGACTATTTAAAGTCGACCCTTCTATCAGTAATTGTGAAAAACTTAGCTAATGGAATTCCTTTGATCTTGACTTGATGTAGGAGACCAATGATGGCCTTAATCAACATAAATAAGCTTGAATTTTTCTTGAAATTGAAGATCCCATACTTAGAATTTTGAATGCGGAGGAAGTTCACACAGACGGTCACACGGCCTGTGTGACACTACACAGGTCATGTCAAGGACGGTGAAACGATACATAGAAAAATTCTACTATACAAAGTTATGGGATGGTGATTCCTTACTTAGAAAAATTTTGGATCATGAGCTATACGGTGAGCCACACGGCCCGTGACACACCACACGGACCATGACAGACTACACGGACCGTGTGGGTGGCCGTGTGACCACACTTGGCCTTGTTTCTTGGTTTTCTAGGTGCAAGTCCATCACATAGCTAACTGCACATCCCGTGAAGCACTATACGCTCTATGTGGGCTTCCGGTGTGACGTGCCTTAGCCGAAACTCCCTGTCAGGTCCCCATTTTCAAAATTATGGCCAAGTATCCCTTCACTGGAGGCCACACGGACCGTGTGACCTTACACGGCCTGTGTGTGCCTCCCATAAAGTGACACTTGGTCAATCTTTCTCATGGAGCGACATTTTGAAGTTCGATAAAGTCGTTCGAGAATCTGGGTCCTTACAATATATATATATATATAAATGTCATACCAAGTGTCGTGCATGTAATAATTATCTCATGTATCTTCATAAGAACTCATAATAGACGTAGAAATCGACTCAAGTAAGTGGAAGGGCATGTGAACGAACGTGGTTTAATACTTTAGGAAGCCTTACGTACCTTGAAGTAGAAGAAACAATCAAACCTCAGTCAAGAATCGTGTTTGAACTTGAAATCTTCGCTTCTCTCCCTCCTCTGGTGCTCTCAAGAATTGCTAAGCATGAAGAATGGTGAAAACTTAGGGTTTTGTTTTAGGACATTAATTAAGTCTAAAATGTCCAAGGATTTGATTAAAAAGCGATAAGAATATATAAAAATATCCTTCTTCAAAACTGTTGATAGGATCTATGACACCCTGTATACGAATCGTAAATCTTTTTATGGGCCGTAGATGACCTCTTATAGGTCAGATGTCCAAAAGTTACTAGAATTTTGCATGAAATTTAAGAAACCACTTCTACGGGCCGTAAAAGTTTCATGGGTCGTCAGATAACTCGTAACTCAAGATACTGAAAAGTTGCTTGTTGGATCACCCACCCACGAAATCAATCTATAGGCGATGGAATATTTTACGGGCCGTATGTTAACTCGTACATGGGCCTCAGACTTGGAAAATTTCACGAAGTCATCTAGGGATTTATGAGGCCTCTTCTACGAGTCGTAGATGGGCCTTGTAGTTTTTCTACCAACAACTTTTCTCAGTTTTTCCTCAGTTTTCTCTGTGCATCTACCCAAACTAAGTGAGAAGAATTACGGGGTGTTACATGTCTTTCCGTCTCTCTCTCTCTCGTTATATATATATATATATATATATATATATATATGTACACACACACAACCACCATATAAATATATATATTTTCACAAATAAATTTATACAAATATAAATCACACATAACTCATATATATGTTTGGACATTATAGAATAGATCTAAACTTCACAACAACCATCATAAACAGTTGTATTTTGATTAATATATAAATTCTATAAATCAAGAGATTTATTACCATTTAAATATCTTAATGACCACATTTTATGTCTTTCTATTGAAAAAATACTTTGTATAATTTTTTTCCGAATAAAATTCCTAATATACAAACAAAAATAGCAAACTTTACTATAGATGTGAAGAGTAATTAGAATAACTATACCCTATGAAACATTATTAAACTTATTATATTTGCCGTATATGAAATTTAATCTAGTTTTAATGGTTGGCTCTCACCTTTTCCCAGATCGTTTTTTCATACTTGTCTTATTATGATTTCTAAAGTAAATAATCCACAAAAAATCTCTAAATTAAGGGTGTGTGTATGTGTGTGTGTATCTGTATATACGTATATGTACCTATATATTTTTATTATACCCTTTTCTATTCTTGTAAAATACGATTAAGGTGTATTTATAGCATATGATTTTTTTAAAAGAAACTATATTTGAAACCAACCTCCTACACCTCATAAGTTGATTTCTAGAACTCTAATACATGACCACACATATTCTCTCTATAGGTAGGATCATATATTATCTACTTTTTTTCCAACAAAATTATTTCAAAATTGATGAACCAAAGACTTAGTCCTTTAATGCTAAAGCTCATATCCCCTAATTAACATCTTAAAAATTAATTAACAACTTTTTATTAATATTTTAATAATTATTTGTAATACCCCATAACTCTATTCATAGGATCAAAAATTTTCCGTCATAAGTATATAAGCTTGAACCTAGTGATGCCTTACTTGTCCCTATATTTTAAGGCTCATCCATATATGTTTGAAGTGTATTAGAAGTGGATTAGGTTTTTAAGAGACCTCTAATACTTAATCAAGTTCAAAACTTTTCTATTGATTCTGTTTTTCGCATAAGATTATGCAAGGGTCAACTTTAAATAACTATAACTCTTAGCAAACAAAGAATTAGGTGGCCTATGACCTACCAAATGAAAGGTCTTTGAAGTAGATTTCCAAATAATCAAATTTTGCCTTAAATCGGAGTTCAGAGTAAAACATTATGACAAATTTACTACGGACTGCCAGTGCAGAGTTGTTTCTATGACCCTGACTTACGGGTCGTGGATTGAACTAAGACCCGTCTTTTCGGCTCGTTGAATGATTCCTGAAAGTCCATTTTTGCGTCCCAAACTCGTGGGATGATTCCTGTAAGTCCATATTTGGGTCCCAAAGTCTACGAACCCAATTACGGGTTGTAAAAGCTTCTATGGGTCGTAGTTTGGACCCATCAAATGAGTTTCACGACCCCAAAATCCACTTTGGTTCACATGAATAGATATTACAATTTGTATAAGCTTCTACAGGCAGTAGATAGCCTCGTAGATGACATAGACAGTGTTTTTAAAGAAGGGTATTTTCTTCCTTTCTCACCTTCTAAGCCTGAACTTATTAGTTTTTCATCTAATTAAAACCCTAAACGTGATTCTTCAACATTATACTCAAAAAACATATCTGAAAAAATATATTTGTGTGACCATCTATGAAACTTACCCATCAAGTGTTCAGTCCCTCAATTAGAATAAATTGTAGTTCAAGTATCTATATGAATTTCGCTAACAAGTTAGAGGGGCCATAGATATATATTAAGCCAACAAAAAAGAAAAATATAATTATGTAGCGTTATCTTCTAAAAAAGGGAAAGAAGATAATAATAATTAAGTTCCTTCCATTTCTTCCGTATCTTGAAAATCCAAGTTTATTAAGGTAGCTTCTTTAATAACTCATAGGAAATTAGGTTCACAAACCCTCTATAAATACCCAAAGTGTCAACATTTTATTTTCATCAAATTTCACACACAGTTGAGCATCACCTCACTAAGGGTAGTTTGATTATTTCCTTTTGATTGATATATTTCTTCAACTCACTGAGGTTTTAATTATGTCCTTTTGTTTATTATATTGTTTCAAATTAATTGTTCCTATACAAGTATGATCTATCTATTGCACCCTTCGGGATGACGCAGTGGTTTGGACTTGAAACTTCCATACTAGAGGTCTCAAGTTCGAAATCCCTTGCCAACGAAAGTAAGGGTTTGTCTTCTGGATCGAGCTCGTCACACCGGGCTTGCTAGTGGGGGTTACCTCTTCTATGTTGTTTACGAGCTATTGGATATAAGCCGAGATTTACCCTAGCAAGCAGGGATCAAGCAATCCCTGCTTAGATGCAATAGCTCGCAAACCACATAGAAGAAGTAACCCCTACTAGCAAGCCCAATGTGACGAGCTCGATCTAGAATACAAACCCTTGCTTTCACTGGCAAAGGATTTCGAACTTTAGACCTCTAGTATGTAAGTTTCAAGTCCAAACCATTGGGCCAACCAGAAGGATGCCATAAAGAGATCTTACTTTTATAGGAACAATTATTTTGAAACAATATAATAAACAAAATGACATAATTAAAACCTCAGTGAGTTGAAGAAATATAACAATCAAAAGGAAATAGTCAAACTATCCTTAGTGAGGTGATGCTCAACTTTTCGTGAAATGTGATGAAAATAAAATGTTGAGACCTTGGGTATTTATAGAGGGCTTTTGAACCTAATTTCCTATGAGTTATTCAAGAAGCTACCTTAATAAACTTGGATTTTCAAGATACGGAAGAAATGGAAGGAACTTAATTATTATTATCTTATTTCCTTTTTTTAGAAGGTAACACTAAATAATTATATTTATTTTTTTGTTGGCTTATTATATATCTATGGCCCCTCTAACTTGTTAGCGATATTCATTTAGATACTTGAACTACAATTTATTATAATTGAGGAACTGAACACTTGATGGGTAAGTTTCATAGATGGTCACACAAATATGTGTTTTTTCAAAAGGAGAAAAGCTAGGGCTTTCAAACACCTTCTTCAAAGCTCGTAACAATCTAATTCTTTCAGGTATGTAAGGCCTATGAAAATCTTCGTATATTATTTTACCATCATGTAACTACTAGTTTCTCTAAGTATCAAGTTATTAGTTGATAACAAGATTTCTTCATTATGAGTAATTATTCTTGTTTATGCTATTTTTAAGAAAAACATGAGATTTACTAAAATTTTCAATTAAATTGGGGTCTTAAGTTGAGATACTACTTTTAATTGTTAAACTAGTTTAATCCTAAAGTTACTACAGAAATCTATGAAATTCGAAATCTTGCTTTAAACTGAAGAAAAGTATTGCTATAAGAATTTTACGACTAGTGAAGCATGAAACCTATGATTTTAGACAGTTTTAAGAAAAGTTAAGAGAATGCTAAGTTGGGTTGTGTCCCAACGAGAAGAAAAGTAATACTTTGAGCAAAAATATTATTTTAAGTGTGAGCACATGATTAATACCTTTTGGAGTAGTATTGAGCTCCAATATGGGTAAGTGTAAAAATAACTCAAACTCATAAACTATGAAGCCAGCGTAGAATAGGATTGTACCAAGAGTTCAACTCCTCACTTTGCACTGAGCTGCCCCAATTTTGGGATGGATTCACTCCCTTAGTTTTCGTCCCTTACCCTGGCAAAGTATAGGATTGCTTTGGCAGCGTGGTCATGATGTTGTATCATCGTGAACCTCATAGTGATGATTGTCGATTAGCGAATTCCCTAATCTAAAGTATATATTATTTTCATATACAAATTGAATTACATTTATGTATGGATTAAATTACATGTATTACTTATATTACATTGATGATTTCACCGAGTTACTTTTTGAGTTAAGTTGTTCAGTTAAGCATCCTATTCTGAGGTTTATTTTGGCTATTTTACATACCGTACATTCCACGTATGGATACGCTTTTGTGCTGCATCATTTCATGATGCAGATTCAAGCACCCATGATAGCTGGCATTCAGTAAGACAACTTTCCAGTGGCAGTTGGTGAGACCTCCTCGTTTTCAAAGGGCTCTAGTCAGTTAGTTTGATTTATATATTTTGTAGTCAGGTAGTTGTGGGTGTTATTATGACACCTATCTTTAGTTTAGTAGAGGCTTCATGGACAGAGTTAGTGAGTCAATCTAGCCTATTCATTCAAATATTAAAGCTTCTATTAGTATTTGTATCAAAAGATATTTTTTAGACTTTTATATACAATATGGTTGATATTCTTTGAGTTTTATTAGATGTTTAGAAGGTTCACTAATGTGATGTGAAAATACAACACTTTTGATGCTTAAAACATGGAATTTTTTGTGTTACTAATGTGATGTTAGTAGGTTTGATGTATTTGTGTTTGTTTTGCTGGATTTCAGGGTTGGCACGATTTTTGGGCAAAGTTGCTGAAAGTCTTAATCCACGAGACCTTTTATGGGACGTAGAGTATTCCATGAGCCATAAATGAGGTTTCAAGTGAAATTCCAGTGAAGGGTGTATTTCTTATGTTGAGTCTACGAATATGCAAACAAGTCGTAGAAGAGTTTACGAGTCATAACTGAGTATCATACCCTGAGGATTAGAAAGTGAAGACTTGCAGAAATTCCATTAGACGAAAGCCCTTATGGGCCATGGAATCTTATACGGGCCAAAGAGGGGTGTCGTAGAAGACAAGTCCAAAATTGAATAAATATTTCACGAAAGATCGACTACGAGCCGTAAACTGTTATATGGCCCATGGAGCACCTTATAGATCCTGCCAACCCAGTTGTCTATTTCGTTTTGATTTTATATTTTAAACACTATAAATAGGTTTTTTAGGTCATTTCTCAAAGGGAACAAAGGTTGAACAATAGAGAAATATTGGAGAGTTTGAGAAACGCTTGTAAAACATTATTTCATCTTTGACAATCTTGTGATTCTTATTGAAAAGTTAGGTTTCTTGTGCTTAATTCTCTTGTCTAAGTGCTAAATTATATTATTCAAATTCATAAGTCTTGCATTTACATTGATTCATGATTAGTTAAATCCACAACTGGGGTTGTGGGAACCATGAAGATCAACAAGGTAAAACTAGATAATTCGTAACTCATGAAAAGTGTGCATGCATGTATTAATTAATTCTCTTCGTATTGAGTGCTTTCTAATTGTGGCCAACATTAGATCCCGACTAGTTTTATTGACTGGATCAAGGTAGTAATGAACAGGAAAAGAAATTAATTAATTGGATTCAATCAATGTTTCTCATCTAATCAACCGAACTGGGACAAGGGGAGGTTATTCTAGTACAATAGATGAGGGTTAGTAATGTCATACTGTAGTGATAGACCAAATGACATGGTTAAATTTTCCTATTGCCTAGGCCAAAGGGTTTGGCGAACTTAACTTACTATTTTTCATGCTACACACCAGAAAAGAATTTGATTATCTGGTAATACTGAGTTAGGGAATAATGGGGAATACAATACCCTAGTTTCTCTTCATATTGGTTTTACTCTTGCCTTAGCTTAGTTTTACTTTTAATAGTTATTATAACCCCCCCCCCCCTCACGCCACCCCTTTAGGGAGATAAGTTTGTTAATCAACCCAAATTGCAATTGAATTCTTCTAAGTCTATAATATTCCCTGTGGGATTCGACCCTAACCTTGGTTAGGTTATATATCTTGGCAACAACCGCTTTAGCCTCAAATTGGCGGTGTAGCTTAGGCGAGATCAAAATTTTGGCGCCGGTGTTGGGGAATATGGCTAGACTTATCAAAATTTGGGAACTAATCCTTATTTCTCTCATTTTATGTTTCTGTTGTTTTTGTTTACTTTAAGGGTATAGGTGTAGTGTATGCCCAATACATAAAGTGGAGGCATACCTTTGACTCTGTTTTACCCGGAGATCTATAGAAGACTGATCCAAGATAATGCAAACAATGCAGCAAATGCAGCTCTGAATCTTTTATGAGAATTAGAATGCAAACAATGACAACCCACTCTGCTTGAGGATATTGCTCCATAGCCATAGGACTTCAATGCCGAGGCTTATTAGTGGAATCAATATCATCTGAACCCTATGGCTATGGAGGTTACTAGAGCTATTGTGTTACCAACACTACCGGCTGACACAATGTTCGTCGTTTTGAGTGGGTTGCTTCAGATGCTGCAAAAGCGTGGGTTGTTCGCAGGCATACCATCAGAAGATGTGCATAGCCATCTATACAACATTGTATGTGTCTACAAGAGTGTGATGCAAACACAAAATTTGTCTATGGATGTTGTGGGACTTCGTGTCTTCCCATTATCTCAGATAGGCAATACAACGCTATACCTATCTGAGTTCTCACAGAGTTCGATCACCAGTTGGGCTGACTTGCAAAAGGCCTTTTTTGTAGAGGTACTTCCTGAGATCAAAGAAGCTTAAGTTGAAAGATCAAATCAACAACTTTTAGAAACTTCCTGGTGACTCAATTAGCACTATATGGGAGCAGTTCACAAAGTGCTTGAGGAGTGCCCCAAAGCATAAAATTGTTGATGATCCTTGGTTGAGATCTTCTACCATGCCCTGGATGAAAATAGTTAATCCTGTGTTGATACTATTATGGGAGGAATGTTTTTTGATTAACCATTCGCAGGGATTTCTAAAAGGATAGAAAGGGTGGTCAAGCCAAATCGTGTATGGGGGCATAGAGAAACATCATCTACCAAAAGTTTGTGCGTTGTCAGTATTGGTTCAGAGTAAGCTAAAATAAATAAAGAGATTATGCAAGAACTTGCCCGAATCGATCTTTACAGGTATGGAGGTTATGATAAAGTAAAATTAAGAACGAGTTAATGCAGTTGTTCATCAGTCTCCATGAACACCCATGTATGATGCTCTCTACTATGAGGAGGACACTTGCTTCATTGCTGATCAGACGGGGGATTTCCAGACCAGAGCCCAAGGGTCTAGTCAGGACTATTGGCGCCAAGGTCTAGGAAACAAAGGTTGGAACTATAATCAAGATGGAGCTTTCAGAGACAAATGTGGAGGCTACTATATTAGGAATTTGGGCCAAGATAGAGATGAAGATTAGGGCTGTAACAGACGCAAGAAAGTATCATCACTTGTCAAGTTTCTTTTCAAGTCGGTATAAGTATAATGCGACATATAGAGAATCCCTAATATAAAAGAATCCATAAAAGCACAAGATTCCTAATATGAAAATATCTGTAATATGAATGTTGAGTATTCTAATCAGTTCTTGTTCTATGGCAGAGAATGTTCAGTTGATGCAAAAAGGAGAACTAAATCCAATTTAGTAACTATAAGTTAAATTTTAGTGTCCAAAATATAAAGCATTATCATTCATTAAAAGAAGAATCAAAATCTTTTCTTGATATGCTATAATTTTAATTTATTGTTGTGAAGCAGAAGTAAAAAACACAAACTCATTGAGTCCTAGTTGAGATGACTTTATTCTCGATGGTGATATCCACCTCGAAGAAACTACTACTCATAGAGCAACTACAAAGAATGAGAAGAGTAATAGGCGGGAGGGTATTTTTCCTAGACCATCATCAGTAGAATGTAGATGTGCTCACGAATCGTCTATCGACGTAAGTTAATCATCTATCTTCCTCCTAGAATCTGAAATGTGGTTGCCCCGAAACATGGATAGAACTTGAATTTTGCTTACAATTCTCTTGGATCTTCATGCACTTTAATCAAACCACATCTTTGGTTTAATTGTTTTTGAAAGTTAAAGAGAATGAATAGATAAAGGAGTGTATTCTTCTAGTAGTATATCGCTATGTTTTCCTTTACCGTAAGTTGATCAGAGTAATTATGATTGATGTTTCAAATATTCTATCACATTTCTTATGTTATGGGCCATTAATTTTTTCTTGTAAAGGTGTCTACATGACAAATTATGATATATTTGAGGAGCTATAAATGAATAAAAAAATTACTATATGTGAATTTCAAGGGTGAACTTTTATAGAGATGAAAATTGTGCAAAACTTCAGCATTTTGAGAGGGCTTCAATTACTGGAGAATTTGTGAAATGCGTGGAGGAGTCAAGGTTCATCAGGATTTCCTTGAGAATGGGAATCAAAGAACGGAAAATAGATAAAGTAAGGAACAAGTCTGAGTAGATTTTTAATGGTAATGCTTCTATTTTCTGCATTATAGTTAATTGGTTCTCTCAAGGAAATCTTTTGTAGTAGCTTCTCAAAATGTACACAAAATGTTTGATAAAGAAATTTCATTTGACCAAACTTAAACCTGAAAATATTTTCTATGAGAGGGAGAAGAGACAGTACAAACAAAAATCGAAAAGGAGAAGATGGGTAAATATTAGCGAGGAACAGTTTGGTAAACATAATTTTTTTGTAAGAATATTTTGTCTTGAAAAAGTTAATTATCTGCTTTTGCATCTTGAAAGAAGCATAAATTTGTAATTTTATTTTTCACAGCAAAGAACTGCTTATGCAATCTTTATAATCTAAAGGCATGCAATATATGTAACATGCAACTAAGAAGAGATAAGAATAATACGCATAAGATCTTGTACAAGATTGTCACAAAACAGACAAGAAAATAACATATCAAATTATCAAAGAACTGTATTTGGTAACATATCATCAGTCCAGCTGATGCTCAAGAAGTCACCAATTTTGGTATGAAAATAGAATTCACTCCATCTACATAAAAAAAAATTTTAAAAAAATTATCAGAGAGACCACCAATTTTGTGTTTGCACAAGAAGGTACTTAAAATTGTATAGAGTTGAAAAGGTAGACACATGAGCGGGGGGGAAGTTCTCTTGACAAGGATAAGTAATGTGCCTTCTGTCGTTTTTCATGTGGAACATCATATTGCTGATATGAAGTCCCAACATCTTCTGTGGCAATCTAAAAAAACAACATGCTAAGAACTCACTACAAGCATAACATGGGATAGATAAAACTTATGTTTTATTTTAATACCTTTTGTGGTTTTGTTTGTGATGGGCTTTGCGCAACATCATTCTGTCGAGGAGAAGTAACGGCATCTTCTTTTTTAGGCTACACACATATTGATTCTCAGGATAGAATCTTAAGTTGACATGGAATGGAAAGTGTATGCAATGGAGAAAAACACACTCATTTCATCAGGTGATTCATGAATGCTCTTAAGTTCTTAAGATACACCAATCTTAGGAGAAGACCGAAATCTTCTTCGGCAGGATACAAACATATTGATTCTCAGGATAGGAGCTGAAGTTGACACGAAATGCTAAGTGTATGCAATAGAGAAAAAACATGCACTTCATTAGGTGATTCATGAACACTCTTAAGTCCAGAAGATACACCAATCTTAGGAGAAGTCCTGGAATCTTCTTTGGAAGGCTACACATATAGATTCTCAGCATAGAAGTTGAAGTTCATATGGAATGCAAAATGTATGCAATGAAGAAAAACACACTTACTTCATTAGGTGATTCAGGACTGCTCGTAAGTCCAGAAGATACACCAATCTCACTTTTGATAAGAAAGTCATATATAGTTGCTCCAGACTTAGCAACGTCCAACTCTACATAAAGTTTGGTAAATTTTGTAAAATAATATGATATACTTATGTCAAGTAGGTGTCAAGGAATAAATTGAGTAATATATTTATGTTAAGATGTATAGCTTCTAATTAATTACCATTGATGATGTTTTCCTTTTCTTTGTCAAGTATCCTCTTTTCAATGAAGTCATGCTGATTCTTTTCCTTTTTCTCGTCATTCTCTAGATTTGATTTTTGATTCTCCATCAACTTTTTACGTTCCTCTTTTTCTTTCCTTCTCATTTCTGTTTCTTGCCAAAGATACTATGGAATTACACACAAAAATAAGTTAACAAAATTATATATCAAAATTTAATAATTCATGTTGACAAAAAAATGGCACTGATGGGTCTAGAGTTGAAAACATATTAGATGAGAACAAAGATTACAATTATTTTGAGTGAAACTGCTATGTGAAATTTAACACCCAGCACAATTACCAAAATACCCCTAGAAGAGATGTACGCATAACGTGTCTTCCCATACTCAGATTGCAAATCAGAGATCAAATTTGTGATCAGCACGAAAAATTGAGTGGAAAAATGGTCTCGGTTGATTTTTAGAGCAACTGGATTAAAGAATAATTTTTCGATGCGAAAATGCGAACCAATGAGGGTGCATGAAAGTTGTGCAACGCACACCTGCAGCAGACCAAAACCTGGTTTTACCCTAAAAATATTTTACGGGATTAGAAACCTCGTTCGGATAATTTTCAGCAAAAAATACCAAAAATAAACCCAGTTCGCGGACCCCATGTCCCAAGACGAACTTTTTTCAAATTTCGTGAGGGGCATTCTAGACCTTTTGAAACCCCTCTTGGACCTAATATATTTTCAAAACAGGTCATTTTAACTATAAAAAGGGTATTTAAACCCCATTCTAAGTCATTCTAAGTCCTTGAAAAAGATTAGGGTTTAAGGAAAGAGGAGAAGAGCTTGAGATTGAGGAATTCAAGAGGAATTTCTTGAAGTGATTGTTGAGAGCTTCATCCCAGGTATGTAAGGCTAAACTAAAAGCATAAGATTGTTCTCTCATGTGCCCCATGGATGGTCATAGAAGAGTTGATGGTCTAAATATACATGATTCTTGATGGATTTTCTATAAAATTATATTAATTATATATATTTTCCTATATTGATGGTCATCATAAACTTATTTTCTCCAATTGGATACTTTTATGAGATATTGTATAACCCTATATGATTATTTTTGAAAGCATGCATGATTGAACCTAAGGATTGAGTATAGAGCCTTTATGTGAGAATATCGATTGTGATTGTGATTGTGATGAGAGAATGATGATGAGTTGATAGAACTTGATAATCCTATGACTCTCCATAAATGAACTCCAATGATTGTATATTCGATTATTCCTTACCGATTATTCTAAGCCTTGAGCTATTGATTGAGATGTTGATTGATACGGTTATTAGAGTCTCTATAAGACTGATTGAATGATCATGCCTCCATGAGGCTGATCAAATGATTCGATTGGCTTGATTGGCTTGATTGGCTTATAAGCATTGAATCATATGAGGAGTATTGAGTACCAAAAGAGTAAGAGTTAGTCCAACTCGCACTCGTCAAACTACGTCGCCAAAAGTAGGAGAGTATTACAACCATCACATTACATTGTGGGTTCCCTCTTGAGAGAGTCCCTGAAACAATAGAGGACTTGTTGATTGCAGTTTCCCTAGTGGATTTGATTCATTCCCTACCTAGAAAGTACCGAACGACTGTGGCAACATCAGCTTGAATATTGTACAACCACTGACTCATAAGTGATTGTTGTTGGATAAGAGAAAGTCCCAAAATTTCCCACCTTGAGTACTCTGAGTTGAGTTGAGTTGAGTCGTGTCGAGTTGAGTTGATTGATGAGGTTGATGGGTTGAAGAGTCACTTGTCTAATCTTTACTCTTTCTTTAGATAGACACGTGACATTCTGATTTGGTTATTATTCTTAGTGGATGTTATTTCTATATTACTCTACCTGTTTATATTTCATTCAATTATTTTACATACTGCACGTTTCACATACTGACGCCACTTGGCGCTGCATTATTTCATGATGTAGATACAGGAGTTAGAGATCATCAACATGCGCACCGTTGAGGATCTGAGATGTTCAGCTGATTGGTGAGCCTCCCCTACTCCAAAGGATTCACTACCTTTATTTCATCTTGCTTTAGAGTTAGACTTGATTTAGCTTTAATTTTTATTGAGGTTACCATAGGTCTATCATTGGAACCGCGTGATATTGATAGAGGCTTCGTAGATTAGAGTTGGATGTTGATTGTTGAGATTGTGAGCTAGTTTTATCTACTAGCCTTCTTCTATGCTATTTATTATTTTGGGAACTAGATGAGATGTGCCCATTTACTTTCCTTAGTCTTCCGCAGATTATCTTGAGTTATTTGATTGAATGAATGTGATAAGGCTAAGTGGTTCGCGTGGGGACTAGCAATAGTCTCTAGGTGCCACCCACGTCTTGAGTATCCTCCCGGGGCATGACAAACTTGGTATCAAAGCATAAAGTTAAAGTGTCCTAGGGAGTTTATGAAGCCGTGTCTAGTAGTCTTTTTTATGGGTGTATTGTCGACCACACTCATATGCAGGAGGCTATAGTACAATAGGAATTTTTACACTTCTTTCTTAATTCATATTCGTGTGATAGAGTTTAAATCTAAGAAAGCTCTCTCCTGATTCGTGCATTTCACGCTTACAGAATAGTGACCATGTTTCCAAGAAGAGCAGATGAAGTTAACAAACCAGAGCCCCAGAAATAAGATGGACCTATAGGCCTAGCCCTCCCTGTCGTGCAGCCACCCCAGGCTGCCATCATCAATTCTGAGCTTTACCAGGCTATCTATACTTTGGCCCAGGCTTTGACAAAACTGGTTGCTAGACACAGAGCTGGTAGGCAAAGTGTCCCAAATATATCTGCAGTCCATGAGCCCTTGAGGATGAACACACCTGGGTTTAAGAGGTCGAAGAGGAATAGAAATAGGAGTAACTTTCAAGCAGAGCCTCAGAGCTTTAGGGCTCAGGGATCTCAGTCACAGGCTAACCTGGCTCTAGGTTCCTAAGGCAAGCCACCTAGTCGCAAGTGTGGCAAGTTTCACTTGGGAAAATGCCGTGAAGGGAGTGATGGATGTTACAAGTGTGGCCAAAAGGCTCACTTCCAGCAGAAATGTCTAAAATGGGACAAAAAGGCTCAAGCTTCTCCCCGACACCACCTATTAGAAAAGATCGAGAAAATCCTCCAAATGTCACCCCAGATGTCATGAGGGGTATGATTCGAGTCTTTACTTATGTCTGATATTATCTATGAGAGAGAAACTTATGTCTCTATAGGGTTTAATGTTACCACCTAAGAGTAAGATGTGAGATCTTATACCACCCTGAGTAGAGCTATCATTCCAGAGCTAGAATGATGACGATAGAAATGAAAGGACGAGATAGTAAAAGTGATAGTTGATTGAGGCTTGTAATTAGAGTTATCTATTCATTAGGTCAGTAATGAGATGACGAGTCGATTGCCATAAGCTTGATGAAAGAGTTGTGAGTACCCTATGATTGTCATGATAAGGTATAGAGGGGGAGTTATTGTTATAATGTGTTAGAGCGTGGTCAGAACTAGAAAGAGTTCTATGTTGATGTATTCTGATGTTGTACTGTGAGGGTGAGACATAGACGTTGAATAGAGGGACAGAGTGCTTTCAATGTGATAGATCTACACTAGGCTTATAATTTTGAAGAAAGAGCCCCACGAGATTTATATATTTATGAGCTTAGCTAGGTAAGGGGGTATAGTGAGTGGAGGAATAGTATGTGAGTTGTGAAGAGGGAATGTGTTGAGTGAATACCTGCTATGAGATTTTAGTGGGCTTATGCTCCGAAATTTGCCTAGTAATTGTAAGATTGGTGTGACATTGGAGAGTTGTGTGATAGATGCACGTGATAGAACAAGACCCTAAGCTTGAATTTTTAGGATTAAAGGTAAAGAGGAGACAATATTGTGCGAGCGATAGTCTTAGTTGAAGATTCACCTTAAGATGTTTACCATAGTGTATGTTTGAGATTAAGGTGTTGACCTGCAAAGAGTGTGATATTATGAGTATGGTATATGTGTCGTTAGATGGAAAAAGAGAATTGAGGACGAAACATTTGATAGGAGAGCTTAGATTGTAAGAGTTAGGGGAAGTGGTTAAGTACGCCATTAGAGCGGCAAATATAGAGAGATTTCCCTAGCGACAGGAGGAAGCTAAGAGTGGTATTGTTAAAGAGAGTCTTAGTGGCTATTTTATATATATGACTATAGTATGATAGAAGAAGTTTAAGACCCCTATTCTCGTGGATAGTGATGTTGATAGTATTAGACGGGGAATGAGAGTAGATGAGGCGGAGTGAATGTATCCTTATTATTACATTGGTGTTGTAGTTGTGTCATGTAGGGATAGAGATAGGGAGGAGGGGAGAGATGAGACATTATGATATACAATAGATAGGTAAGAGTATGTTGGTGTATCTTTGAGTGAGAGCTCATTGAATAACGAAAGTAGAACTTGTTAGTAGGCTTGAAATTTCATAGATGCAGTTGGAGTAGTTAGATTAATAGGCTTTAATATGTGGTTGTTATTATGCAAGTATTGATGATAGACTTTGAAGACTTCGTGACGAGGATTTTCCAGTAAGGATAGTGGAGTCTCGAAGAGGACTAGCCCAGAAGTAGATTTGAATGAAATAAGAGGATATGGATAGTTAGGGAGTTGAATAGGAGCTATAAGTTTAAGTTGATGGATTAGAGTGCCATGAAAGGGAGCACAATTGAGGTGGAAAGTTGAGCTTCAGAATGCCCGCGGAGTCTTGTATATCACAATGGTCCCCTTTCTCGATTAGAGTTGATGACTTTCTTCTTGAGTTCAAACAACTGATGGATGAAGTGTTTAAATGATTAGAATTGATTAAGTTTCGTTGTTCTATTCAAGCCTGATGATAAGAATGTTGAAGGTAATGTTCATACCTTTGGTTAAATTGATGTGTCTATCCTTGAGTTGATGTGTCCATTCTTGAGTGTGAATAGAGTAGATTGAGATGGATGAGGATTCGAGAGTTTGATTGACGGACATGAGTAATGAGATGATTCTTGAGTCTATTCGTGCCTTGGTATCTACCTTTATTCATCATTCGAGGACAAATGATCCCAAGGGGGAGATAATGTAACACTTCATAAAATTACCAAAACACCCCTAGAAGAGAGATGTGCGCATAACGTGTCTTCCCATGCTCAGATGGCAAATTCGAGATCAGATTTGTAATGAGCATGAAAAATTGAGTGGAAATATCGTCTCGGTTGATTTTTAGAGCAACTCAATCAAAAGATAATTTTTCAATGTGAAAATGCGAAATAGTGAGGGTGCGGGACAGGTGTGAGACGTGCATCTGCCACAAACAACACTTGGTTGTACCCTAAAATTTTCTACCGGATTAGAAACCTCTTTCGGAGAATTTTTGGCAAAAAATATAAAAAATAAATCCTATCCACGTCGCGGAACCCATGTCCCCTTTGTCTCGGCCATTGTAGCACGTGTGTCGCCTAGGGCATAAGGGGCATGATGATTTGACGTCATCCTCACCTTCCTCCGGCTTATCACCGGCAGTATGTTTAGGGTTCCAAACTCAACGATGGCAACTAAACATGAGGGTTGCGCTGGTTGCGGGACTCAAGATGAACTTTTTTCCAATTACCTGAGGGGCATTCTAGACTTCTTGAAAAAGACTAGGTTTTGAGGAAAGAGGAGAAGAGCTTGAGATTGAGGAATTCAATAGGAATTCCTTGAAGTGATTGTTGAGAGCTATATCCTAGGTATGTAAGGCTAAACTAAATGCATGAGAATGTTCTCTCATGTGCCCCATGGATGGTCATAGAAGAGTTGAAGGTCTAAAGAGTTTACATACATGATTCTTGATGGATTTTCTATAAAATTATATTAATTATATGTATTTTCCTATGTTGATGATCATCGTAAACTTATTTTCTCGAATTGAATACTTTTCATGAGATATTGTGTAACCCTACATGATTATTTTTTAAAGCATGCATGATTGAACCTAAGGATTGAGTCTAGAGCCTTGATGTGAGAATGTCGATTGTGATTGTGATTGTTATTAGAGAATGATGATGAGTTGATAGAACTTGATAATCCTATGAGTCTCCATAAATGAACTACAATGATTGTGTATTCAATTGTTCTCCAACAATTGTTCTAAGCTTTGAGCTATTGATTGAAATGTTGATTGATGAGATGATTATTGTCTCTACGAGAGTTATGGAATGGTTGTGCCTCCACGAGGTTGATCGAATGATTTGATTGGTTTGATTGGAATGATTGTGTTATGAGCATTAAACGTGGAAGGAGTATTGAACATCGAAAGAGTAAGAATTAGTCCCACTCGCACTCGTCAAACGACATTGCCAAACATAGGATAGGATTAGAACTATCACATTACATTATGAGTTCCCTCTTGAGAGAGTCCTTGAAAAACTAGAGGACTCTTTATTTAAGGACCTAGGTTTTTGAACAACTTTATCGGATCTCATAACGTTGGACCGTGACAAAATTTGACCAAGTGTCACTCTATGGGAGGCCCACACGGCCAGTATGAAGCCACACGGACCGTGTGGCCTTCAGCGGAGAGGTACTTGGCCATAATTTTTTTTACGAGAATTCGACAGAGAATTTTGGACTAATTAAGGGCACACGGGCACCTACACGGTCCGTATGGCCCACCGTATGGCTCACAGCGCGAAATTGTTTCTAAATATAAAATTATCATCTTTTAACTTTTCCGTGCAATATTTTTCTAAGAGTCGTCACACGGCTCTTGACACGACCCGTGTAGCATCACACGAGTCGTGTAGATGTCCGTATGATACCCCTTTGCTTCGAAAAAATTCTAAGTGTTGAGCATCACAAATATTGTTTAAGAGTCACCTCACGGGCATTGTTCATGAGTCGTGATGCGACTCACGGACTGTGTAGGTGCCAGCGAAGCCCTGACAGTTCATTTTTCATCCATCTAAATCAGCTGATACCCTTTTATTCCAATTCATTCTCATTGGAAACACTCACAAAAAATCAACTCCCAAAATACTCTCTATGTCCTTTTCTCAAGACTCAAGCTAGGGTTCAATTGGGGGATTCAACTTCAATTTAAATTCATTCATCTTGCAAATCAAGGTATGTGGGATTGATTCTTGGTCCCTTTCAACCAAGAAGACCCAAATTCTTTTCAATAGATTTTCCTGCAATTAAGCTTATTTTCATTATGGGTTTTCATTATTTGATCTTATCAAATTCAATTGATGTATGGCCTGTACTTTATTTAAGATTTTATGTTATTTTAAGCCCTATTATGATGATTTACATTGAGGTAATGAATTTATGAAGATGCATGTCCCCTTTTAAGCTTGATTTATGCATGGGTGATCTATATATTGTGGTTTAAATATAGATTTAATTATGGATTTACTTCAATTTCATATTAAAATGTTGATTTTAGCTTGAATCTATATTACTCATGCTATTCTCACATCATGCATTGCATTTGCATGAACATTGGTCTTTATGGATATTATGAAGTGAGTTAAGCCCAATTATGTTTTATGAAATGATTTTGATAAGATATTGGTTATGACAAGAATGTGATCACATATGTCTTATGGCTATGGCTTTGAGCATTTTAGATGCTTGCACCATTCCGTATTTGTAATCGAGCTAGTCCTATGCATGAACATTATAACTATAAGCTATGATTTGGCATTTGAGCCTAAACATGCATTGAGAAATGCCTATTTACCTTTCGAAAGTATGTATATATTTACGATATGTGTTCTCGTGGGATGTTGACTTAGCACTGATGGATTGGGGGCATCAGGGCTATGCCAAAGGGCTCTCTCCCTTGAACTATGTTCCTAGCATACATTATGAGAATCCTATCCAAAATAAGATATGTTCGCATAAGGAAGGTTGCTTCATACGAAATGGGATATATTCCCGTAAGGTGAAGTATTACGATATGATATGAAAAATCCTTTTCGAAATGGTATATGTTCCCATAAGGGGGTTGCTTCATAAAACATGGCATATGTTCCCGTAAGGTGAAGTATGGTTTACCTTTGGCAAGTATACCATATCTGTACCAGTGAGAGAATTTCATTGGGAAACCAAGTACTAGCTCACTTTGTCTTACTCTTGTCGGTTGAGGTCACATCCCTGCTAAATATGAACATCATTGTGTTCATGCATCACGACATCTATAGCATATTCTATACTACTCTTCCTTGGATACATAATTCTTTCTATATTATGTGCCCTTGCTATCTAACATCGAAATGCAGGTTTGGTAAGTCATATGCATTGCATGGCTGCATACTTAGTACATTCAAATGTACTAACGCATACTCTATGCCTTCATGATTTTGCCATGTAGGGACCGTGTGTCACGATCATCCACCGCTTGATGAGTAGCTCGAATTCGGAGAGTTGATATTATGGTGAGTCCTATATTCCAAGGACAAACCCCTTCCTTCTACCTATGTTGTTTTTTGTTTATCTTCTTAATTGAGGGTGAGCCCGTGACATGTCTTGGCCCCCATCCCATCTTATGACTAGAGGTAATGTTGGAAATCTTGTAGACTCTCGTAGATTCTATATGTTATGTGTTGTATATGATGCTTATGATTTCAGTTATCTATTGGATATGGCTCTTATGGATTGATTATGGGAATTATGTTTGATGTAGAAATGCATGTGGAATATCCTAAGCCCCGTATTGCCCCCATAGAGTGAGTCATACTTACCCACCCCTTAGTTCTTATGTGCTATGTGCTATTTAAATCCATGTAAATCCCTTTCCCTTCGATACCCCCATAGCATGAGTCCTACTTTCCCATCCCTTAGAACTATATGTTCACTACTTGAATGCGCTTCCGAACCAATGATATGGATTTGGATACATCAAGGCTTGTTTGGGGAATCTTGGGTTCCCATTCGCCGTGTCACATCTGGACCCAAGTCTCGGGTCGTGACGTGTTGATTGTAGTTTACCTAGTGGATTCGATTCATAAGTCTCGGCTCATAAGTGATTGTTGTCGCATAAGAGAAACTCCCACAAGTATCCACCTTGAGTACTCTGAGTCGAGTTGAGTCGAGTCGAGTCGAGTCGAGTTGATTGATGAGGTTGATGGGTTGATGGGTCACTTATCTAATCTTAACTCTTTCTTTAGACAGACATGTGACTTCATAATTTGGTTATTATTCTTAGTTGATGTTATTTCCACATTATTCTAACTATTTCTATTTCATTTAGCTATTTTACATATCATACGTTACATGTATTGATGCCAATCGGCGCTGCATCATTTCATGATGTAGATACAGGAGTTAGAGATCGTCAACACGCACACCATTGAGGATTCAAGATGTTCAGCTGATTGGTGATCCTCCCCTACTCCGGAGGATTCACTACCTTTATTTCATCTTTCTTTAGAGTTAGACTTGATTTAACTTTATATTTATTGAGGTAGCCATGGGTCTATCATTGGCACCACATGATAATGATAGAGGCTTCATAGACTAGAGTTAGATGTTGATTGTTACGATTGTGAGCTAGTTCTATCTACTAGCCTTTTTCTAATCTATTTATTATTTTGAGAACTAGATGAGATGTGCCCATTTACTTACCTTAGTCTTCCGCTAATTGTCTTGAGTTATTTGATTGAATGAGTGTGATGAGGCTAAGTGGCTCGCTCGGGGACTAGCAATAGTAACTAGGTGCCGACCACGTCTTGGGTACCCTCCTGGGGTGTGGCAGAAACTTTCTCCTTATGCTAAATGAAAAAAATAGAACATATCATGCACATATGAAAATATTTTACCAATTCTAGTAACATGGAAAAATAATAAATACACTTTCTTTTAAAAAAATATCAACATGATAACAATTTTATTTTCCTAGTACGGATTATGGTGCAAAAAGGATTTTTTTTTTTACCAATCATGAGTTCTTTTACTAATGTCAAACATAGATTGAACATTAGAATTATACAAATTCGTGAACATATATAACAAAAACTAACCACTTTACTACAAAGGCAAGGAGTGTGTTGCATAAATATATCAATAAATGTTATTCTTTAATATCCAAATGAGAGATAAAAGAAATAAATAAAACATAATTTTAAATCCACATCGGAAGAAATAATCAATAGTCTTTGGGAAGCAGTAACACTTGCTAGGTCAAAATTCAAATGAACAAGCGAATAAAATGGTGTAAATTGGATAACAAGATTAGAATAGATTTCAAAAGAATCAAACTTACCATCACATACTGATCGATCTTCATCGTAAGAGAATAAAAATGGACTGAATTCAATGTTTCGCTCACGTTTATATGTCGTCTCCTCTTGGTTGCAGAACTATTCCCTTCTCAACACGAATTATATGAAGAAAAAATCAATTTAAAAAACACACAAAAACCATGGCTTACAGAATACAAGAAAATTTCAAGAAAATAAAATAAAACAGAAAGAGATCGAGAAAACTCTATGGTTTTCCTAAACATGAATGAAGGTTCGAGGAGGGGGTGGAGGGTGATGAGTAAGGGGGGGGGGGGGGGAGAAGGAAGAAAAAAAAAAGAAAGAGATGATCACAAATCTAAACTCACTCTTCTTTGTAATTTTGAAGAAGAAGAAAACGATGATGACGATTTTGAAGAAGAAGAATCAAGAGAAGTTATTATAAATGAGAACTCACTTTTTTTTCTTTCTAATTTTGCAGAACAAGAAGAATTTAGAAATTAGGAGTAGAAAGACTGAAATGGCATGGAAGAAGAAGCGTCATTCAGAAGATTCTTGACATGGTTGTTTGAAGGACTGAATTGGAGGTGGAAAATGAAAGGGCACTTTTTAGATATTATCAATGAACAAATGGGCCGGACCCTTTATTTGTGCTGAGATGCATCAATTTTAATATATTTTGTTTGACAAACTTTATGTAGTTAGTTTATTTATTTGCATAATAAAATGAGCCTTGAGCTCAAAAATTTATTATTTTTTTAAAAAAGAAGAATCTAGAAATGATTGTAAATGTAATTCACTCTCTTTTGTAGTTTTGAAGAAGAAAAATCCATAAAGAGGTACAAATGTGTGAACTCACCTTTTTTTAATTCTGCAAAAGAATCTAGAGAAATAGTTGTGAACGTGAACTTAATCTTTGTTTTATAATTTTGCATAAGAATTTATAGGACAGTCACATATATGTGTAATTCATTTTGGATTTTGCTTAAGCAGAAAAGCCGTGACTTTCAAAAATCGAATACACATTTTGTATAAAGCTTTCTTTGTTTTTCCTTTTAAATTTTATTCCTTATTTATTAATAAACTCTAATATTTTTCCATATTATCATCATTTATCATATATCATATCATAATCATCGTATTATAAAGTCAAATATATATATATATATATATATATATAACTGTTGAGCTCTAAAGTGTAAAGTTGAATTACCTGTTCACCCCTATTATAAGTCAAATATTAAATAGTAGAACTTAGCTTACTTAATGAATCAACTTAATTAAAAAGTCATTGCCTTAAATTCTTAGTCTACCAAACACTTATTATAAAGTCATTAATTAGTATAGCCAATTTATTTTGTGAAAATTATTTCATTTATTAGTAATATTTGCAACAAGGTACAATTTGTATCTACTTGATTTTATTTATTTTCAGTCTATATTTTTCGCAAGAAAAAATTGTACATTTTTCTCTTCTTTTTTTTTTTTATAAAAGTTAAATAAAGTTGAAAATTAATATAAAAATCTATGTTATGCTTAAAAGAATTTACTCTTTTTTTATCGGTAATGTACCAAAAAGATAATATAAAAGAAATTCACATCAAATAAAAATCGTATACTAAATGAAATGAGTGCTTTCATTACCTTCCATTATAATACTTGAAGACCAAGAAGTATTTAAATTGTAACATCTCAAGATGCGAAAATTTGGTCGTAAGTATATAAGCTTGAACCTAGTTATGTCTTACTTGTACCTATATTTTAAGGCTCATTGCTTTATATGTAAAGTGTATTGGAAGTCGTTCAGGTTTACAACAGATCTCTAGTACTTGGTGGAGTTCAAACGTTCCTACCGATTATGTTTTTTGTATTAGATTATGCAAGAGTTAACTTTAAATGATTGTTACTTTAGAAAAAAATAATTAGGTGTCTCATAACCTATCAAATTAAAGGTCTCTGAATCGTCTTTCCAACTTCACCAAGAATGCCTTATTTGGAGTTCAGAGCAAACAATTATGATCGTTTTAGTGAAAATTGCTAGAGGAGAGTTTTCAGGGGATGTTTTTACGACCCCTGAACTATGGGTCATAAATGGGTTGAAAACCCATAAAGTCCAGCTCATGAAAATGTGTTTCGAGTTTGTTTCTAAGTCCAGGTTATTATGGACTCAACTACGGGTCGTAGAAACTTCTACGGTCTGTAATTTAGGCCGGTAAAATGAGTTCGAGGACCCCAAATTCCACCCAAGATTCTACTGATGTGTTCTACATTCCGTAGAAGCTTCCACAGATCGTAGATGGCCCCATAGATGACTTTAACAACATTTTAAGAAGGGTTATTTAAGTACTTTTCACCTTTTCTAAGCCTAAACTAGACGGTTTTACACCAACTTAAGTCCCTAAATATCATCAATCGATATTTGTATGCTAAAAAAAATATTCTCAAGACCTTTTCTAAGTGCATTGTCTGACTTTTTGAAAAAGCATGGTCATTTCTAAAGGAAGGATAGCATGTAAATTTTTGAAGAGATATTCAATCAATTAAAGTATGTTGTACTTATTCCATGCATTGCCTTGAGTTAGAAGATGATTATTTTAGGAATAACTTGAACAAGAATTTGAGCATGAAGTCCTTACATTATATTTTGAGCATGTAAACAAATTCCTTTAAATATTTATATGTAATCAAGTTGAGAAGTAAACTTATGTTTTATGCATTCACAGAGTTGAGAACATATCTTTGTGAAGAAAAGTAGCATGTTTAAAAAAGCTAAAGTTGGGCTTAGTTCCAAAGGATTACAGAAGTATTTCTTTAGCAACTACACTCTTAAGTTATGAGAATATAATAGTATTTTGGGTGTAGTATTCAGCATCGATATGGGTAAGAGTTATAATAACTCGAACTCCAAAATTACGTAGCTAGCATAGGGTAAAATTGTTCTAAGTGTACAAATCCTCATATACACGGAGGAGAAGGACATTAACCTTAGCCTCCGAAGCAAGCTGAAGAATGATGTTGATCATTCTTATACACAAAAGTTGTGGAGTCCATAAAGAATGCAAGACATCAACCATATAAAAGAGAAGATCGAAGTAATTTAATCCAAATTTAAACTAGACGTGTCCTGTACATGTTAGTTGAAATGTTTGAGAGAAATTGTTAATAAGCAACTACGAAATAATGTCACGCCCCGAGCCTATACTCTGGACGTGACCGGCACTCAAAAACCATTACTGGTCCTCAAGCATACCCTTGGCCTGGCTGACTCACTCAACTGAAGGTTTAACATGCATGTGGAGAATTTATAAGGTGAATGATATCACCCAAGCTACACCTCCTATTTGAGACTACAATGGTCGTTGTCAAGATATATAACCTAACCAAGTCGAATCCCACAGGGAATATGGTAGACCTAGAAGAATTCAGTTGCAATTTGGATTGATTAACAAACTCATATTGCCAACGAGGGGGTTATATTAACTATTAAAAGTAAAACTAAGCTAAGACAAGACAAGAGTTAAACCAATATGAAGAAAAACTAGAGTATTATGTTCCCCATGATTCCCTAACTCGATATTACAAAATGATAAGTTAAGTTTACCAACCCCTTTGCCCCAGGAAAGAGGCGAATTTCACTATATGATTTGGTCCATCCCTACAGTTTGAAATTACTAACTCTTACCTATTGTCCTAGTACAACCTCCCCTTGGCCTTGTTCGGTTGATTAGACGAGAAATATGGATTGAATCCTATTAATTAATCTCTTTTCCTAGTAATTACTACCATGATCAAGTTAGTAACACTAGACGGGTTCTAATGTTGGCCACCATTAGAAATCATTCAATATGAAGAGAATTAATTAATACATGCATGCACACTTTTCAAGAATTACGAATTATCCAGTTTTACCTTGTTAGATCTTCATGGTTCTCATAACCCTAGTTGTGGATTTAGCAAGCCATGATCAGTGTAAATGCAAGACTTATGAATTTGAATAACATAATTGAGCACTTGCACAAGGGAATTAAGTACAAGAAACCCAACACTTCAATAAGAATCACAAGATTGAAATTGAAAGATGAAATAATGTTTTATAAGTGTTTCTCAAACTCTCCAATATTTCTCTACTGTTCTCCCTTCGTTCCCTTTGAAAAATCACCTAAAAAGCCTATTTATAGTGGTTAAAATACAAAACAAAAATAAAATAGGGCAACTGGCTCTGTAGGCTCTACGAGGTGCTCTACGGGGCGTATAATAGTTTACAACATGTAGTCGGGCATTCATGAATTGTTTCTTTAGTTCTGGACTTGTCTTCTATGACACCCCTCTCTGGCCTATATAAGATTCTACGGTTCATAGGGGGTTTCATTTGGTGGAATTTCTGCAAGTCTTCACTTTCTAATCCTCAAGGTACGATATTCAGTCTACAGCTAGTAAAGTCTTCGACGGCTCGTCGGCATGTTTGTAGACTCAACTTTAGAATTACACCCTTCATTATAGTTGCACACGAAACCTTCTTTACGGCCCGTAAAGGGTCTCGTGGATCATCACTTTCAGCAACTTCTGCATAATTTTCCCAAAAATCGTGCCATCCTTAAAATCCTGCAAGACAAACACAAAAACACATCAAACCTACTAACATCGCATGAAAACACACAAAAATCCAAGTTTCAAGCATCAAAAGTGTTGTATTTTGACAGCACATTACTAAAGTTCAAAATATCTAATTAAACTAAGAGAATATCAACCATATTGTATATAAAATTTCAAAAACATATCTTTTAATACAAATACTAGTAAATGCTTTAAATATTTTAATGAATAAACTAGACTAGCTCGCTAACTCTGTCCATGAAGCCTCTACTAAACTAAAGATGGATGTCCTAACAACACCCGCGACTACCTGACTATAAAATAAATAAATCAAACTAACTAATTAGAACCCTCTGAGAACGAGGAGGTCTCACCAACTGCCACTGGAAAGCTGTCTTACTTAATGTTTGTTATCATGGGTGCCTCAATCTGCATCATAAAATGATACAGCATTAACGGGTGTCAGTACGTGGAATATATGGTATGTAAAATGGCCAAAACATAACTTAAGATAGGATGCTTAACTGAACAATTTAACTCAAAAAGAAACTCAGTGAAATCATGAATGCAATATAAGTAAAACATGTGATTTAATGTATACATAAATGTAATTCAATTTTTATATGAAAATACATACTTTAGCTTGGGAAGTTTCTCTAACCGACAACCATCACTATGAGGTTTGTGATGATACAACTTCTTGCCCACGCTGTCAAAGGCAACCTATACTTTGCTAGGGTAAGGGACGAAAACTAGGGGAATGGATCCATCCCAAAACTGGGGCATCTCATTGTCAAGAGAGGAGTTGTACTCTTGGTACATTCATATCCTACGCTTGCTACATGGTTTATGCATTTTAGTTATTTTTACAATTACCCATATCGGTGTTCAATACTACTCCCAAATGTATTAATCATGTGCTCACACTTAAAAGAATATTTTTGCTCAAAGTATTACTTTTCTTCTCTTTGGAATTTAGCGCAACTTAGAATTCTATTAACTTTTCTCAAAACTGTTTAAAATCATAGTCTTCATGCTTTACTAGTCATAAAATACTTATACTAATACTTTTCTTCGGTTTAAAGCAAGATTTTGAATTTCATAGATTTCCATAGTAACTTTAGGGTTTAACTAGTTTATCTAGTAAGTTTACTATTTGGTATGAAGCAAGTTGGCAGTGGAACTATAATATCAATAGAAATATGTTAGTTGAATTCTCACCATGTACGTCTGTAAGTCCAGTGTTGTTTGATTGTCCAATATTTGTAAAAGCTTGCTCATATTGATATTGAGAAAACATATTTTGAAAGTTCTCAGTCAGGTCTTAGACAGAAAAAGAACTGCTCTGAATTATCTTGAAGTTCAAGAAAATTTATGTCAGTGTAGTTGAACATTATTTGAATTGCCAACATTGTACTGTAGCGCACCCTTGGATCATCCACATTTAGATTCTGATGCAAATCCTCTTCAAATCCCTATTCCAATAGAAAGCCAACCGATCAAAATGTATAGATGATGTTAGAATACATCACAAATGAAATAAGATGTAGTGCAATCCTTGGGTGTTCTTAGGATCACCACAGAATCGCTCAACACTTCAATAATTAGAAGAATTGGAACATAATTAATCAAATAGATATATGGGGCTAGCTATCATTTACAAGAAAGAGTTGTGAAGTTCGGTTTATAAACATATTGATGGATGACAATAGTCTTGCTAGTTCTTCAATTTCTGGAAGAATTCCTTGTGAAGGAGCTGACGGATTAAATACATTTTCGAGTACCTCATTAGTGTTGGTTTTTGTTGCTGAATATAGAAAATGAAAAGTAAATATGATCCACATACCTCTAAAATGAGAGGAACAGATAAGAGGAGGAGCAAATATGACCTAGGTCCACATACTAGACCTCTATTTTCTTGTCTCATCCTATTGACGTATCACGACAAAGGTTCCATAGCATTAGTAATTTCCTGCAACAACAAGATAATTATACAGTACTTCTGTACAATCTAATTTACAAATTTCACGAAAATACTATTTCCTCCATTCCAACTTATCTGGCACTTTTTGTTTATCGAGGGTCAGTTTGACTAATCTTAGAAGCTAAATTGGATGAGATCAACTCCATATTTTAAAATTATATGAAAATTATCATAAGTTGCAATTATTCTCATGTCAATGTAAGGAATTGACCTGATATTCAACAAAGTTAGGAAATTACAATGGAATATCTCTCAAACTTTTAGGGAAAGCAGTAAACTAAAAAGGAAAAAGTAGAAAAGGGATGTTCCAGATTAAAAAAACGACTAAGGAAAATAAAAAGCATGTTCTTCCATAGTCTAGTCTAGTTGATTATTGATTTATTTATGCCTTCTGGTGCATGGGTGCTTTTTGTCCTTTCTTCTAATAGCTTCGCATTGGAATTTGGGACAACATATTGGTCCAGGTGCTGGGGCCATTTCTTATCCCTGGTACTGCGCCTAGGCGCCTCGAACATGTGCTCTAGGTTTGTTACAATGCCTCAAGGTTTTGATCTGGAAATCATTGCACCATTGCATGAGAATCCTCCCAAGAAGCATTTGTTGATGGGCTCAGTCCACTTGATAAGGCATTGATGAAGTTGGTGACCACCCCTCAAAATGGTCCTGGTCTGGATGACTTCTTCAGGGAGAAGAACGAAAGAAGATGACTGATCCAAAAGCTCAATTGGAGTAATCTGATTAGAAGGAGAGCCCAAACATTACGAAGAATGGAGACATCAAATACAAGATGGATTTTGGCTGATGGACCAAAACATCATCGACTAAGCTTTGAGTAACACTGCAAGTGCGAAGATAACCGATGGTAGGGTCATAGTCGCACATATAACCAACCACCAGCAGTAGGGTCATCACATTCACATAAAGAGGAGGCAATGACTGAGTTAGAAGTCCCATCCTTAAGATACGTCACCATAGTAGGCCATAAACTATCTCAAAAGGTGTCATCTTAGAGTTGTGTTGGCATGCAGTATTATACAAAACTTCAGCCCATGGTAACATGGAATGTTGTGTACCCTGGAGTTTATGAAGTTTGTTCCAAAATTTTGAGAGAAACAACAGGTCACGATCAGACATAATAGTAACAAAAGAACCATGAAGTCGAATAAACTCCTTAACAGAGACCTTGACAATCTTCTGGCTAGTAAAATAGGTAGGCAAGCCTACAAAGTGACTGTATTTGGACAATCGTTTCACAATTACCCAACTAACTTTGCCCCATGGAGGGCGTGGAAGACCTGTGATAAAATCTATCGAAATATCCTAAAAATGGCATCCGGAATTGGAAAGGGACAGAGTAATAAAGAAGGTTTCAAATTTGAATCCTTCATTTACAGACAAATGTGGCATTCCAAAATAAATTTCTTCACATCAACACGCATACAAGCCCAATGAAAATTAGATGAAATGTGCATGATATATCAGAATGACCACCAACTTTAGAAGAATGAAATTGTTCCAACAATTATATGCAAAGTTTTGCATCATCAGGGACCAATATCCAATTGCGAAGCAGTACAAGTACCCCTTGAAAGGAAACATGAGGCAAGGACTCTGGATTATATTGCAACTAGGATTGGAGATCCTGTAGAGTTGCATCAGTCTTGTTCAAGTCACACAGCTGGTTAATTAATGAGAGTTAAGTAACAGCCAAAGCCGATGTATGTAGAGAATGAACTCGAGACAAGGCATATGATGCGACATAGAAAATCATCTTTCTTGAGCTGAGGGCCTTTAAAAAACAACCTCTCCACCGCACAAAGATCGGGTAAAGTCTAGATATACCCCACCCTCCCCTGATCCCCTTGTGGGACTCTATGGGTATGTTGTTGTATTGTGATTATAAGTTGTTATCTTCTCTTGTCTTTAGGAATTCTCTTATGAAGTAAACTTTGTGATTGCGGAGTAGATGAATCAAATCTGCAACCTATTTTGTTAGCTCAATACAATTTGCTTTAGAGATTATTGATACTTTCCTTTCCCTAGTTTTCTTTCATTGAGTTACTAAATATTGGCTTGATCAAGCTTTCTCATTGTTATTTAGCAAGAAATATTAGTTGTTTTGAGAGAAATGGATTGTGTTACCTAATAGAGTTTACTAGTACTATAACATTGTTTTACTGCATATAGTTTTATTAGGATTAGGATTGTTCAATTTATTTAGGCATTAATTTGTTTTAGTTTTTGTGATTTGTTCCTACATTCTTGGAGTTAGGTTAGGATTTTTTTTATTTATTGTATCGGTATATAAACTCTACTGGAGTCTCATCTAAAGAAGACATTTTTCATCTGTTCTATTTCTAATTATTTATATGGTATCAATGCCACAAATACTCTAACGAGTAAATTTCTTTGCTGCACATCAATGGCTACTTCCACCTTATGATGCCCCATAAGTCTACCGTCACATGTACCTATGTTTTAAGACTCACTCTTATATATGAGAAGTGTATTAAGGTCATAAGAGCCCTCTAGTACTTAGTCGAACTCAAATCATTTCTATAAATTGAGTTTCTAGTCTTAGATTATGCAAGGGTCAACTTTAAATGATCATGACTCTTAACACATATATAATGTGATGTCTTATGTCCTACCAAATGAAAGCCCTTTGAAATCTTTCCAACACAACTGGTTTCACCTCATTTGGAGTTCGGAGTCAATCATTAGGGAAATTTTACCGAAGACTGCCAGATACAGAGTGCATCTATGAAACCCCCCTATGCGGATAGAAAGAATGATGGTTCAGATACTACCAGGATTCGTGAATTTCTGAGGATGAACCCACCTGATTTCACGTGGTCTAATGTGGAGGAGGATCCTGAGAACTTCATTGAGGAGCTCTAGAAAGTATTTAAGGTTATGCACACAAGTGATGCTGAATAGGTTGAGTTTGCTCCCTGCCAGCTCAAGGCAGTGGCTAGACTATTGTTTGATCAGTGGAAGGGAGGTAGAGCAGAAGGGGCACCAGCTTTGAGTTGGGCAGTGTTTGTGGAGGCCTTTCTAGGACAGTACTTTCCTAGAGAGTGGAGGCCGGCTAAGGTAAGGGAGTTTTTGACTCTGAAGTAGGAAGCTACGAGTGTGCATGAGTATAGTGTTAAATTCACTCAGTTGTCCCGTTATTCGACTACGGTGGTGGACATGCGTACTGGGATGGATCTGTTTGTGTCAGGGGTCTCTCGGTTGACTAAGAGAGAGGGAAGAAATATAATGCTAATTGGGGATATGGACATAGCTCACTTAATGACTTATAAGCAGCAAGTGCAGGATAGGGAGGAGTTCAGAAACAAAAGGGCCAAGATATCAAGCAAGGAGACAGGTAAGAGGGGGGCTAGAAATGCCGATCATTCATCCTTTCAACCTAAGACATCTGGACCAGCAGCTTCATCCGCTAATGCACCTACCCCGAAAGTCAGGAATGAGCAGGGTTCACAGAACTGTAGATTTCAGGGCAACCAGTCACTGGGGAGTGTAGCTCAAGGATCAACTCGTTATCCAGTTTACGGTAAGTATGGCAGGTCTCATCTAGGAGAGTGCCTTGTGGGCATAAAAGGTTGTTTCAGATGTGGTCAAGTGGGGCACATTTTGAAGGATTGTACTATGGGGAGGCATAACAACATGGATAACAAATCTTAGTCAGTTTCTTTAGCACCACAGGGTAGGCCAGTTTAGAAGGGTGCTACATCAAGGATGGGCAGAGGCACAAACAGTCTATATGTCGTGGCCACCTGATAGGAGCAGGAGAACTCACCAGATATAGTTACTGGTGTGCTCAAAGGTTTTACTTATGATGTCTATGCATTGTTAGACCCAGGTGCAACATTTTCATTTGTGACTCCCTATGTAGTCACAATGTTTGGAATCAGGCCAAAATTTCTTCTTGAGCCTTTCTGTTTCCACTACTATTGAAAAATACATTCTAGCCTAAAGAATCTATTGGGTTTTCTAGTGTTAGTTTGCCATAAAGACATCTTAGCTGACCTATGAATCTATAGGGGTTGAGTTATACATGGTAGATGTTGATGTCATCCTACGCATGGACTAGCTTCATGCTTGTTATGCTTCCATAGATTGCAGAACAAGGGTGGTCAAGTTTAAGTTTCCTAAATAGTTAGTCTTAGAGTGGAGAGGTAGCTCAGTTTTTCCTAAGGGTAAATTTATTTAATATCTCAAAGCCAGAAAGTTAATTTCCAAAGGGTGTATATACCATCTAATTAGAGTCAAAGATTCTAGTGTCGAGACACTTTCTCTTCAGTCAGTACCAATCATGAATGCATTACCAGAAGTCTTTCCGGAAGATCTACCTAGAGTCTCTCTCAACAGGGTGATAGACTTTGGGATAGATACCCTTCTAGATACTCAACCTATATCTATTCCTCCATACCGTATGGCTCATTCAGAACTAAAAGAGTTGAAAATACAGCTGACGGACCTCCTATACAGCTGACGGACCTCCTAGAGTAAAGAGGGTTTCATTAGATCAAGCATCTCACCTCGGGGCACTCCAGTTCTCTTTGTGCGTAAAAACGATGGTTCTTGGAATGTGTATAGATTACCGTTAGTTAACTAAGATCACCATAAAGAAAAAATATCCGCTTCACAGAATTAATGACCTATTTGACCAACTCTATGGTGCTACTTGTTTCTCTAAATTAGACCTAACATCTAGGTACCATCAGCTCAAGGTTAGAAAATGTGACATCCCTAAGACATCTTTCAGCACCCGCTATGGTCATTATGAGTTCTTGGTCATGACATTTGGACTAACAAATGCACCTACGACTTTCATGGATCATATGAATAGGGTGTTGAGGCCATACCTAGATATGTTTGTCATTGTGTTCATAGATGGCATCCTGATCTACTCTCATATTAAGGAGGAATATGCCGACTATCTTAAATTATCCTTCAGACCCTTAAGGACAACAGTTGTATGGAAAATTTTCCAAATGTGAGTTCTGGTTATCATCTATGGTGTTTTTGGATCATATTTTTTCTGGCGAAGGCATTTAAGTTGATTTCCAAAAGATTGAAGCAGTAAAGAATTGGCCAAGGCCCACAACTCCAATAAAGATAAGGAGTTTCTTGGGTTTGGCAGGTTGCTAAAGGTGTTTTGTAGAGGGGTTTTCTTCTATCTCAACACCCTTGACTAAGCTGACTCAGAAGAAGGTTAAGTTCGTATGGTCTAAAGCTTGTAATAAAAGCTTCCAAGAGTTGAAAACCACGTTGACTACAACTCCGGTCTTATCCCTACCTGAGGGAGAGAATGGCTTTGTTGTATATTGTGGTACTTCCAGAGTTGGGTTTACATGTGTATTGATGTAGAAAGGCAAGGTGATAATATATGCCTCCAGACAACTTAAGACTCATGAGAAGAACTATCCAAATCATTATCTTGAGCTTCATGTCGTAGTGTTTTCTCTCAAAATCTGGAGACATTATCTTTATGGTGGGCATGTGGATGTATTTTCTGGCCACAAGAGCTTGTAGTACGTGTTAATCTAGAAAGAGTTGAATTTGTGGCAGAGGAGATGGTTGGAGCTATTGAAGGATTACGGCATGAGCATCCTCTATCACCCATGTAAAAATATTGTGGTTGCTGATGCTCTTAGTAGGTTGACCATGGGAAGCACTATAGACATTGAGGATGGAAAGAAAGAATTATCTAAGGAAGTTCATAGATTAAAATTCTTGGGAGTACAGATTGAAGATTCTGATGAAGGTGGTGTGATTATCAAAATTGGGGCAGAGTCATCCTTAGTGGTGGAGGTGAAAGAAAAGAAAGACCGAGATCCTATCCTCCTTCAGTTGAAAGAAGATGTTGAGAAGAAAAAAGTATTAATGTTTGCAAAAAGGGGAGATGGAGTCCTGATATACCAAGGTAGATTATGTGGGCCAAATGTTGATGGCCTTACAGACAGGATTCTATCGGAGGCTCATAACGGCAGATACTAATTCACCCATGTACAAAAAGAATGTATAGATATTTACGAGAGGTTTATTGGTGGGGTGGCATGAAGAAGGACATTGCAAAGTTTGTGTCTAGATTCTCGAATTGCCAGCAAGTTAAAGTAGAGCACCAACGACCTTGTGGTGTGGCCCAGAATATTGAAATTCCAGAGTGAAAGTGGGAGATGATTAACATGGACTTCATAATAGGCTTATGCCAATCTCGTAGACACCATGATTCGATATGGGTAATAGTAGACAGAATGACCAAGTCATCTCACTTTCCACTTGTCAAGACGACGGATACAACTGAGGACTATGCCAAACTTTACATTAAGGAGATTGTAAGATTGTTTAGGGTTCCCTTATCCATTTTTTCAGACCGAGGAGCCCATTTCACAGCGTACGTTTGGAAGTCCATTCAAGAAGGGCTTCGGTACGAAGGTTAATCTTAGTACAATCTTCCATCCCCAGATAGATGAGCAAACATAGCAGACCAAACAAATTCTTGATGATATGTTGAGGGCATGTGTTATAGACTTTAAAGGTAATTGGGATGATAACTTACCCTTGATTGAATTCTTCTATAACAACAGTTTCCTAGCTAGCACACAAATGACACCATACGAGGCCCTGTATGGGAGGAGGTGTAAATCACCTATTGGGTGGTTTGAAGTTGGTGAGGCAGGATTGATAGGACTTGACTTAGTCCATAAGGCTAGGGAGAAGTTAAAGTTATTCACGAAAGACTAAAGACAACCCAATGTTGATAGAAGGCTTATACTAATGTTAGAAGGAGAGACTTGGAATTTGAGGTGGGTGATTCGATATACTTGAAGGTGTCACCAACTAAGGGAGTTATGAGATTTGGGAAAAAGGAGAAACTCAATCCTCGATACATTAGCTCGTACCAAATCATTAGGAGGATTGGTAAAGTAGCATACGAATTGGGAATTCCACAAGAGTCAGCTGTTATTCATCCAGTATTCCACATTTCTATACTTAAGAAGTGTTTGCGAGACCCCACACTGATTGTGACTATAGAGCGGATTGAGGTCAAAGATAGCTTATCATATAAAGAGATCCCAATTCAGATACTAGATCATCAAGTTCGCAAATAGAGGACCAAGGAAATGGCTTCTGTTAAAATATTTTGGAGGAACCAGTTCATCGAGGAAGCCACATGGGAAAACGACAAAGATATGAAAGCAAGATTTCCTCACCTATTTGTGCCTTCCAATGACGAGCGTAAGGTAATATTTCTTATTCCTATCATTGAGTTGAGATACATCCGTCAGTATGACTAATAAGATATCTAGATAGCTTCTTCTTGATAAACTAGTTCATAAGTAGCAAACCTATGTACATTCCCCAGTTTCAGCTTTATTCGAGGACAAATGATCCAAGAGAGAGATATTGTGACACCCCATAACTCTACCCTCATATGTACCTATGTTGTAAGCCTCACTTTTATATGTGGGATGTGTATTAAGGTCATAAGAGACTTCTAATACTTAGTCGAATTCAAAACATTCCTCTAAATTGAGTTTCTAGTCTAAGATTAAGCAAGGGTCAAGTTTAAATGATCACAAGTATTCGCACATAAAGAATCAGATGTCTAATGAGCTACCAAATAAAATCACTTTGAATTAGCTTTCCAACTCAACTAGTTTCACCACATTTGGATTTTGGAATCAAACGTTAGGGCCATCTTACTGGAGATTGCCAGATGCGAAGTGCATCTACGAAACATCATCACAGGCCGTAAATCAAAGTACAACCCTTATGCTAACTCGTGGAAAAAGTCTTGAAACTTCACATTTTTAGTCCCAGACTTTACGGACTATTCTACGGGTCGTAGAACCTTCTAAGGGCCATAGAATGGCTCGTAAAAGTGATCTAGAGATCCTAAAATTTTCCCAAAAGTTTATGGAAGGGTCCCTACGGGCCATAAAAGCTTCTACAGGACATATAGGGTTTCATATTCGACCAGACCAGAGATTTTAAAGAGGGGTATATTCGTCTTTTCTCACCCTTTAAGACTAAAATTGTCAGTTTTCACCTAATTAAACCCCTACAACATAACCCTTCATATCTTAAACGCTCAAACACTCTCTAAAATCAAAAAGTAGTTTCAAAGGGGTAAAACTTAGGGCTTTCATGAACTTCTTTAATTCCTTCAAGAAATATATTCCCCAGGTATGTAAGGCCTTCCAAAAGTTATCCTACATATGTTATAGCATCTTTAACTACTAGTCTCTACCCAAGATCAATCTTATGAGTTGAGATCAGGTTTTCTCCATTACCTGTTGATTTCATCATAATACTTGTTCATCTATTTTTCTTAATAAAAAATCATGGCCTTTACTGATTTTAGTACTAAATTAAGCTATTTAGACAAGATTTATAGTTATTGTTGTTATTATGAGAACCCTATATATATTTCATAAAAAGTTATTTTATTCACAGTTTTGAGTTAAGTTTAACGAGTACTTACAACTTCTATATTTACAACATAGCCAAGTAATAAAGTTATGACTTGAGACACCTTGCATTAATACAACTTTCAGACCAAGAAAAGAGACAAGTTGAGAAAGGTTTAAGAAAAGCTAATGTTAGGCTAAGTCCTAAAAGGCTAAAGACAAATTCTGAGAACTTTTACTCTTAAAGATATGAGCATTATAAAATGATATTTTGTAAGTTTTATTGAGCACTGATATGAATGAGAGTAATAATAACTTGAACTCATAAAATATGTTGCCGGCGTAGTATAAAAGTGTACCAAGGGTACAACTCCTCACTAGCAACTGAGATGGCCAAGTTTTAGGATGGATCCACTCCGCTATTTTCCGTTCCTTACCTTGGAAAAGTATTGGATGCCTCTAGAGGCCTGGGAAAGATGCTAGATCATCATGAAGCTCATAGTGATAGTTATTGGTTAGAGAAACTCCCCAAGCTAAAGTAAACTAGTTTTTATATACAGAGTTTTAGCATAAATTTTTACTCTCAGTATACACTTTAACTATTACTTATGCTATCCTATTTTGAGACATGTTTTAATTACTTTGAGCATAGTGCCTATCTTAAGTCCTGATTTTGGCTATTTACATACCGTATATTCAACATACAGACGTCCTTTGAACCTTTATTATTTTATGATGTAGACGCAGGTACAGAGTTCCTCAGCGGACGCTCCATTGAGGACTAGCTATTCATCTAGCCATTAGTGAGTCCTCTTACTAGTCTAAGGCTTTGGAGTCTTTGTCGAATATGTTTTCTTTTAGTAGTTATTTTCAACAATCGTTCATATTGTTCTAGTTAGAGGTTCCATAGACTTTATGTCAGGAGTTTCAGATCTTATTTTCATCTGTTATTGAAACATTTCTACTATTCAGTTTATTCAGATATTGCAGTAACTTTCGCTTATTATATTTAAGACTTTCCTTTATTATTTAAGTCTTCCACTGAGTAAAGTAGCCAGGCCAATTGTTTCGCTCGGGACTAGAAATGGTTTTGGGTGCCGTCCATGCCCAGGGTGTGAACTCGGGGTGTGACACACCTTAGTTGCTAATGTTGATGTCTCCCCTATCATTAAATACTTGATACAATTCAATCCAGCATCTCAACTTCCCATTAAACTTTCCAGCAACCAGAACTTCACAATTTGGATGACCCAGATTGCCATGATACTTCATGGCCATGGCCTATATGGTCATCTTGAGGGAACCAAGTTGTTCCCTTTGAAGACAATCTTCGGCAATGGAATTGAAACTCCCAACCCCGAGCATAAGGATTGATTTCGACAAGATAAACTAATACAAAATGATCTTATGGCCTTTGTTGATGCCACAATCACATCCATTGTAGCTTCAGTACAAAACTCCAAAGCTACTTAGGATCAACTTCATACTTCCTTTTCGAACAAATATCAAACCCGCATCTTCAGCCTGCGTTACCAACTCAGTCGAGTCAGCAAAGACAACAAATCTCTTTTTGATTATTTGTTTGAGATTCGCTCTCTGTCTGATAGAACTCACCATAGCCAGTTCAGCAATTAATAATGAAGAACTTGCGGTGAAAATATTGAGCGGTCTTGGTCCTGAGTTCCGTGATATTTCAGCAGCAATACGGGCATGCAACTCTCCAATAAGCTACGTTAAACTTTTTGACAAACTTCTTGATCATGAAATGTTTCTCAAACACGAGGATCTCAAAATGACAACTTCTCAGGTGACTGCGGAAGTTGCTCAACGAGCCACATATTCCCGATCAGTTGCACAAAGTAATCGTCATTCACTAGAAAAACAACTAGCATCCCCCAACTAGACAGCCCACTCAAAACACCACTCTACAAGATTCGAAAAATAGTTCTCAATGACAAAACTTCCCACAACAGCCTTACGAGTCCACTGTCAGCTCTGTGATAAATTTTTCCATACAACAAATGTTTGTCGGTCTTAGTCCCATAACCCCTTTGAAGCTAAGGCTAACTTTGTTACCAACAGACCGACACATGATCCCTGGATTGTCCACTCAGGTGCATCTCACCACATTTTCTCCGATACCAACTCACTACACAATGTTCAAGACTTTAGAGAACTCGACGACGTGACGATGGGGAATAGTAATGTGGTTCTAATTACTCAAACTGGTACTTACACATTTATATGCATCAAATGATACCTTCAAACTCTCTACTCTTTTATGTGCTTCTGCTATCAAACGTAACATTCTCTCTGTTTCTCAATTTTGTCAAGACCCTAACCTCAATAGAGTTTTTTCCGTTTAATTTTATTGAGAAGGATCTGACTACGGGAACTCCTCTTCTGTGCCGCCCGAATGAAGCATGACTCTACGAATGGCCGCCACTGTCTCGTCCAACTATCAATATTTTTGTTACAAGACCTTCCTTACATCTTCGGCATCGAGGATTGGGTCACCCCTATTCTCGAGTTTTTTCGCAATCTAAATAATTTTAATCTTTCTTATTCTTTTAAAAACAAATTGACTTATTGTAATTCCTATTGCTGTAGTAAATCCCACAGATTTCCATTTTCTTCACACACATTGTCCAGCAAAGCTTCATTAGAAACAATTTACAGTGATCTGTGGGGACCTTCCCCAATGCTCTCAATTGATAAAAAACGTTATTATTGTATTTTTGTTGATCTGTATAGCAGGCACATCTGGTTATCGACATTAAAAAATAAATCTCACGTTAAACACATTTTTCCCAACTTCCATCCTGTACTTGAAAAATATTTTGATACAAAAATACTCACACTTTATACTGGCGGCGAAAGAGAATATCAAATACTAGACCCCTACGTTCATTTCAATGTCATCCAACACCTTTTTTCTCCACCATACACGCTTCAATAAGTTTTCATGGTTGAACGAGACCATTGTCGCTTAGTTGAGACAGCCAATACACTACTTCATCAAGCTACGTTACCAATCGATTTTTGGTAATTTGCTGGTCATCATGCCACTAATCTCATAAACGTCAACCCACTAGCATCCTTAAAAACAAGTCACCATTTGAAGTCTTTTTTAATGACAAACTAGCTTACACATCTCTTCGTACATTTGGTTGCTTGTGCTACCTGTCGCTTCGTCTCCTTGGTTTATTGCACTACTTCATGGGTGTTGAAGTACAAAGGGATATTGATGGGTTGTTTCTCAGTCTTTCCAAGTATAATATAGGAGATTTTACATGACACTCAATTTCAAGACTGCAAAGGTATTCAGTCACCTATGAGCATCTCCGAGACCCTACTAATTGATGATGGTGCACTTAAACCTGATGGCAAAGAATATCGAAGTTTTGCTCGAAAATCTTCATTACCTTTCATTTGTCCGACCTAACATTGCATACTCGGTCAACAAGCTTACTAAGTTCAACACCTCTCCTTCTTGCTTCAGTGGAAGGCTGTTAAGCGTATCCTATTGTACCTTAAAGAAATGATCTAGTGTGGTATTCGTATTTCTCCACAGAAATTTACTACTTTCAGTGCCTAGGCTGATGGTGATTGGGCAGGTGACATCAAAGATTGCCGCTCAATCTTGGGTTAAATTGTTTATCTAGGCACAACACCCATTTCCTGGAGTTCTCATAAGCAACCAACTGTCTCTCGATCCTCAACTGAGGCTGAATATTGTGCGGTTGTCTCTGCCTTGTCAGAAATGAAGTAGGTTACTCAATTGCTCAAAGATCTTCATGTGTCACTCCCTGCTGCTCCAGTGATACTCTGTGAGAATCTTGGGGTTACATGCATTGCTGAGAATCCAGTACATCATACAAAAATGGTGCACCTTAAGGTTGATCTTCACTTCGTTCGTAATCAGGTCAGCAATGGATTCGATCAAGTAAAGCACATCCACTCTGCTGACCAACTTGCGGATCCTCTCACCAAACCATTGTCCAAGCCAACTTTCCAGCACATGCTTCCCAAGTTATGTGTTGTCTCTTCAAACATAACTTGAGGGGGGCGTAACAACACATTAGCATAACAGAGTTTTACTAGTATTATAACATTGTTTAATTGAAAATAGTTTTATTAGGATTAGGATTGTTCAATTTATTGAGGCATTAGTTTGTTTTAGCTGTTGTTATTTGTTCCTCCATTCTCGGAGTTAGTTTTGACTTTATTGTATCTGTATATAAACTCAACGGAAGTCTCATCTAAAGAAGACACTATTCATTTATTATGTTTCTAATTATTTATATTACCTTCAAATTTGCACAAGATAAGGATAGGAATCTGACTGAAACAGGAGCACTCTAATTAGTTGTATTGGGTAGTTTATGTCTAAATTTTGTTTGATATGGATGCCTAATATGCTGGGGTTTGCAAAAGTGAATATATATATTTCAAATTAACAAGATGGAAAGAAGTAATATAAAATTAAAGAATTTGAATAACAAAAGGAATTTGTAAGTAGTTACTTTGGGGCTTAAAGCAAGTATTTTACTTGTGTTGGGATTAAGCCGACATTGCCATATGATGGCTTTGATGCCTTTCATGGGGCCTTCTATTAGATTTGCACGCCCTATGGATTTGCCTAATCTATGGAACAAGTTCGCAGACGTGTTTCAGCAAAGTAGAAAAGAACAAGATCAGTGTTTTTACGTGGAAACACCCGGCTCACAAAAGGTGAAAAACCACAACTTGTACCTCTATAGGATTTTCTCCCAACTTCACTAAATAAATATGAGCCTCCACAAAAGATTACAAAATCCTAGCAATCTAAGACTTTCAACAAAAACTTCAAGAACTTCCTAACTACACAGAAACCTCCCTAGGCTTATGTTTCCCACATCTTTGAGTTGCCCCCAACTTGAAGACTAAACTATCTCTTAGTTTATAAACTACTGAGATGTGAACATTTTTTCATTACAACTAAGGAAAAACAATTTCTTAAAACAATGACACACTGAAGACCTTAACGACCTAACTGTTTCCTTTTCACTGGACTTAGCTGCTGCCTTTTTTGGCTTTTTCAACTCATTAACTTCTCAGTCTTCATAACTTATTCTTATTGTTGTCTCGATGGGTTCTATTTACTCTTGGACTCTTTAGCTATCTCCTCGCAGAAGACTTATTCTACTGTTCAAACTCCTATTTTTCTGCATCTTGCTTATTTAGAGTTCTATGTCTTTTTAAACTCCTTCTTCTCACCAACTCTATATTCTCGTGTGACTATTGAACCATCTTCCTACTTATTCACTTGTAGACCTTATCTTCAGGAGTTTTTATCCATTCCGCTTCTTGTGGTGCTATGCATTTTTCCACTGAGATAGTATACTGAATAACCTGGTAGATCAACATGTTTCATTATCCTTTGTCTATCATCAAAACTTTATTTCTCCCAACATATTCCCCCTTTTTGATGATTACAAACTTTCTTAGAATTAGATTTATCCATTATTTCTGCAGCTATTAAGAAGAGAACCTCAAGAATGAAACAGGTTAAAACAAGGGTTATAAATATTGCATAACTCAGATATGACTTCCCCCTTTTGACATCATCGAGAAACAGGGTGTATGTGTGAAAATGGAAGAGAGTAAGCAAATCAATAACACAGATGTGAGTCCCAATAACACAAGGGAGAACAAGAGTATGCATTAATATGACAAAATTATGAGGAGCCCAACATACATAGACATTTAGAAAGGAAACTCAACACAGTAAACAAAAGTTACACATGCTAATTCAAAGAAACTAATAACAAGAAGGAGCACCCAGAAGGACTATCAAAGGAAGAGGTTTGACAGGAGGGGCAGAGGAGGGGATCAACATAGTCAGTTTGTGGACAATATCGGCATGAGCAGCACACTCCTTCAGCAAGGTATCCTCTAGGCCTAAAATCCGGGAAGTCAGTGCACTCCGTTCCTGAGCAAATTGATGATGTGCTAAGGCCAGTTCTGTAGTCTTAGCATTCAAGGCCATTTGAAGGTGATGAACAAGGGTTCTAGCACACTGCATAGAAACAGGTAAAGTTGCATGGTTCACTTAATCGAAAATGTCCTTAGTGGTTTGCATGTTCCAGATGCGGACACGAACTAAGCAAGCCTGAAAGATTTGGGCAAGCCAAAAGCCATACGGGAGATCATGCCCATTTTTATCTTGGATGAGAACACGTTGCATATGCTTTAAAATGAGGCTAGGAAGATTGATTGGAACATTTATATCAACCAGTTCCATCAAGGTCAGATCAAAGTAGCTAGCTTCAGACCGCCTCTCCTGATGAGGAATGATGACTTTGTGGACCAGGTCAAAATAAAGACGATGATGAGAGGACATTTCCCATCGCTAAACACGCTTATGGTGTGCTAGGGTAGGATGACCAAAGAATTTCTAGAGATCTCAAGTGCAGAGGAAAGGTTTTCTTGAGGAGGTCATTCATAGCGCACTTAATGATCCCATCCCTCATTAGGAACCCCTAAAGTTCTGGCAATATCCTAAAGCCCCAAGACGAAGTGATTTCCCTCTAACAGTCGTGAGGAAAACAGAGTCACGAACAAGCTCTCGCCCATAAAATTCATACATCTCTGGTTTGGCCAATTTCCTCTAAGTATCATGCTGGGGGAACAGGTAAGAGCACCCCAAAAATTCCAACATGGAAAGAAGAGTGTCCATGTCAGGTCCCCCAAAGCCAGTAATGAGACGGACCCGAATCAGGGAGCATCGTTGGAAGTGAATAAGGGAAGAAAACTTCGGATCTGTGGTGGGAATGTCTAGTGGATCAGGGTCATGTCAGTCGCAGAATCCTCTGAAGGAACAGAAAGAGGAACCTATTTCGTTTTGGGCGAAGGTCTATACTGGGATGAAGACGCAGTGGTGGAAGAGGCAGTGGTTTTCTTGGGTAAAGGAGTAGGTTCAGTCCGAGGAGGTTTGGGAATTATATGCTTACGCACATTCCTCCTAACTTGTTGCCCGAGAAGATACCAGTAGAAAAAGAAACAAGATTACATTTTTGTTTCTTGCTCTATTGTAGAGCCTGTTGAAGAGCCACCTCTTTTTTACGCTTTCGATTTTTGGTTTGAGGCGTTCTTAAAGAATCACATGGGGTTACCCATTCAGGAGAGGGAAAATCGTCAGAGACTTCGATTGGTTCTCCTGTAGCCTTTCTCAATCGACGTCTTACTAGTTTAAGGTTTCGTTCACCACATGGCAGAGCATCATTAGAAATGGATTGAAGAGGATTAATATTCAATCCATGGGACGGGAAAACCTTAGAAGGTGATAAGGCAGTGGAGAATTAAGAGAAACTATTGTGGAACCCATCCCAATTTGCAAAGTCAGAGAAATCAATTTGTCATAGAGGAGGGAGGTTAGTCGTTTCATGAACAATCAAAGCAAGGGAATCTGGGTTTTGTGGCTCTTGCATGTTTGTGTTTTCGAGATTTTGAGAGGATTCCATTGATGCAGGTGTATGTTTTTGTTGGAAGAGAAGAGGTGTTTCATATATAATAGGGTATGGAAATGTGAAAGACAAATCCTGAAGGGTTTTGAAGACTTGGGGGAATGAATTTGGGTGGAAAGCAAAGAGTCGTGTGAGGGGACGTCTTCAGAAGGCTATATCAGTGTGAAAAGGCTGGTGCATTTTTGGCGGCAAAAACACTAAGGGTTTAGAGATACGAAGGAACAGGTTAGGGTACCCGGTTCTGTTATCAATTTCTATGAAAAAATGCATAACAATTGTTACCTGGTGTATTTTCATGCTCCATCAGCCTTTGCACCCAAGCTAGTAATCTTGCACACAGAAACACACATTAATGTCGACCTGCTAAATTGTTGGAATGCACATAATGTGAGAAATTGAATAGAGAACCTCTTTTATCTGGCAGCATAATACCAGAAATTTTAGTCAATCATTGAGGGGAGTTTATACAATCTTAATCATCCCCAGGTCTAACCTGATTTTTTCAAAATTTTCTCTGCTTAGTGCTTTAGTAAAAATGTCAGAAATTTGATTCCACAGTAGGACAAAACATTAGTGAAACAAGACCTTTTTCTACATTGTTACGAAGAAAATGATGCCTTATGTCTATATGTTTAGTTCTTTTATACTGAACAGGATTTTTGAAATATTAATAGCACTAGTATTATCACACAAAATAGGGACACAACCTACATCAATCCCAAAGTCTAACAGTTGTTGCTTAATCCAAAGTAACTGAGCAAAACATGACCCTGCTGCAATATATTCTACCTTAGTAGTTGACAAGGTTACAGAGTTTTGTTTCTTGGTGGTCCATGAAATCAAACATGTTCCAAGGAAGTGAGCCATACCTAAAGTACTTTTTTTGTCTACTCGGTAACTAGCATAGTCAGCATCAGTGTATCCTACAAGATTGAAATTACTACCTTTATAGTACCAAAGTCCCAAGTTTGAAGTTCCTTTGAGATACCTGAGTATTCTCTTGACCGCTTTAAGATGTGACTCCTTGGGATTAGATTGAAATCTAGCACAGAGTCCCACACTAAAGACAATATCAAGTCTACTAGCAGTAAGATACAAGAGAGATCCGATCATACCTCTATAGAGCTTTTGTTCCACTGAAAATCCTTTCTCATCCAAATCCAATTTAGTGGCGGTGGCAATGGGAGTATCACTATCTTTGGCATCCTCCATTTTGAATCTTTTGAGAAGCTCCTTTACATACTTTTGTTGATGAATCAGAGTTCCAGAAGGAGTATGCTTGATTTGTAACCCTAAGAAGAAATTGAGTTCTTCTATCATACTCATTTCAAATTCTCCATTTATCAGCTTGGAAAACTCTTGAGTCATGAGCACATTTGTTGATCTAATTATAATGTCATCCACATATCCCTGCACAATTAACAAGTCCCTTTCTTTTGTTCTTAAAAATAGTGCATTGTCAATTTTTCCTCTTGTGTGACCATGATGTAAGAGAAAATTTGACAATTTTCATACCAAGCTCGAGGAGCATGTTTCAACCCATACAGTGCCTTATCCAGCATGTACACATGATCTAGAAATTCAGAACTCTTGAATCGAGGTGGTTGTTTCACATATACCTCTTCCTTCAAGTAACTATTCAAGAAGGCACTCTTCATATCCATTTGATATAGAATGAACTCCTTAAAAGTTGAAAATGCTATGAGTAGCATGATAGCTTCAAGTCTGGCTAACGGAGAAAAAGTCTCATCATAGTCTATTCCTTCTCCTTGATTGTATCCTTGAACTACCAGTCTTGCCTTGTTCCTTGTTACTATTCCATGCTCATCAAACTTATTCCTAGACACCCACTTCATGCCAATAATGGTTCTTCCTTCTAGTTTATCCACAAGATGCCATACTTTACATCTCTCAAACTGAATCAGCTCCTCCTACATAGCCAGTATCCAATCCTCATATTGCAGTGCTTCTCTTACCCTCTTTTCTCTTACCCTCTTTGGTTCCATCATGGATAAAAAGGCCTGGAAAGCACACAAATTCTTCATCCCTGACCTGGTAGTGATTCCAAATGTCAATTATGTGAGAACATTTTCTAGTGGGTGTGGGTCCTGATACTTGTAGCTTTTCACCACAAACCCTTGAGGTTGTTCATCTTGTACCGAGTCAGCTTGAGCAGATCCCAAGTCAAGATGTTGAGTTTCAGCTTAAGTAGTTCCCCCTGACTTTGTGCCCTCTGTTTGTCTAGTAGCTGGACCAGGTAGCCTGACTTGTTCCTCCGATATGTGCTCCAGCTCATAGGCATCCTGCATATCATTCTCAATAACACAACTATTTTTATCAAAAACAACATGAATGCTTTCTTCAACACAGTTGGTTCTTTTATTCAGTACTCTGTAAGCTTTACTATGTGAAGAATATCATAAGAAAATTCCCTCATCTCTTTTGGCATCAAAGTTTTCCAAATTATCCTTACCATTATTATGAACATAGCATTTACATCCAAATGTTCTGAAATTGGAGATATTTTGTTTTCTTCCTTTAAGTAACTCATAGGGAGTTTTGTTTAATTTGGGCCTTAACATGCATCTATTGAGAATATAAGCAGCGGTATTTATGGCTTCAGCCTAAAGATTTCTTGCCAAGTTATTAGCAATCATTATTGTTCTGGCCATATAATCTAAAGTTCTACTACTCCATTTTGTTGAGGGGTTCTTGGAGCAGAGAAGTTATGATCTATACCATTTTTTGAACAAAATTCTAAAAACTTTGCATTTTAGAATTCAGTTCCATGGTCAGATCTTATGGATATTAAGGAAGTCTCCAACTTCTTTTCTATTTTCTTGATGAAAATGGAGAAGACGTCGTAAGATTCATCTTTAGAAGCCAAAAAGAGGGTCCATGTAAATCTTGAATAATCATCAACAATAACAAACATGTACCTTTTACCTCCTCTGCTTTTTCCTGTCATGGGTACACACAGGTCGACATAAACTAGTTCTAAACACTTCGTACCTGGTTCTTTGGCTTAAAGTATGATCTTACTTGCTTTCGCCTAACACATGCACTACATACTTTGATGTCTTTGAACTTAGTTTTAGGTAACCCTACAACCATGTCCTATGACGACAGAGTATTCAATTGATTCAGACTTGCATGACCAAATCGTTTGTACCAAAGGAGTTGATCATTAGCAATTGTGCTTAGACATTTCAAATGTGCTCCAGGCATTCCCATGATGTCAGCCTTGTACACATTTTTATGTATTTTTTGCAGTTAAGACTATCTCCTTTATATTTAGCTCTTTGACCCTACAACCTGCAGAAGTGATAGTTACTTTATTACCTTTATCACATAATTGAGATATGCTCAGCAGATTGTGCTTCAATCCATCCACATGATAAACTTCATCTAGATCCCTTGATTCTTTTTGTCCAATTTTTCCAACTTCCACAACAGTGCCCTTTTTTCCATCTCCGAAGGAAACGTTTCCTCCTTTAAAAGGTGAAAGTGAAAGAAACTTGTGTTTATCTACAGTCATATGCCTTGAGAAAGAACTATCCATGTACAAATACTTGCTTCCTTTCACTGCAACCTACAAGACAGATCGAGAGTTAGTTTTAGCAATCCAAACTAGCTTGAGTCCTTTCCCATTGTAAACAGATGAATAAGATCTCTTCTTGCCTAAGTAGGCCACATGTTCCTTGACCTGTTTCTTTTATTATGTTCATACCTCTTTTTGTACACATGTTATGTGTTTCTACTCCTAACATTATCGGCAATTTGACACCCAGTAGTTGGATGTCCAATTTTTCCACAGTGGTAGCATAAATCAGTAGTAGTAGCATTTTCCTAAAAAAAACCTATTCCAGCTTTCTCATTATGACTCCTGCTTCCTAGATGATTCACTGTTCTTGACGACTAAGTCCACCTGTTTGCCCTTTCTAAATCCAGTTTTAAAGTGGAGATTTCCTGAGTCAATTTTCTAACCTTTTCCTTCTCACAAAAGAACTCAATTTTACATTCCTTCAACTCAGTTTCAACCTTTTTATGCTCTTCACTCATCTTACTTTTACCTTTATCATCAACTGTTAATTTTAGAATTTCTGACTTTAGGTTCAACACAAGTGTATCAAGTTGTTCAACCTGTTTCTTCAACTTGTGATTCTTTTCATTAGCTTCATCCAGGAAATTTTTGACCTCAAGAATTTCAATTCTTTTATCTAAAAAATCTTTAATTAGTCGATCATTTTCATCAGCTATCTCTTGAAAATCTTCTATCAAGCTATTCATTAGCAAGGTTAACTTTCTTTTTGAAAAGAGATGCAACTTTTCTTTTAGTTCAGGAATACTTAACTCAGATTTATCATCATCTTCTAGATCTGAATCTCTAGCAGCCATGAAAGCAGTTTCATCAACATTTTCTATGTCTGAATCCTCCATTCCTGATCCCCATGCAACCATTATAGCATAGTCTTCCTTCTCCTTTTGTTTGGCAGCTTTTTCTTTCATTTCTCTCAGCCCTTTCCTTTTTCAACTCAATTTCCCATAGGGGACATTGTTTAATGTGGTGATCCATTTTTCCACACTTGTAACACCCCAATTGATTCCTGTCATCAGACCATTTCCTGCTTCCTCTTTCATCAGACCACCTTCTGCTACTTGTTTCTCTCCTGTCTTTCCCTTTCCTATTTTTTAGGAATATTTTGAATTTTTTTGCTAAAAAGGTTGTCTGGTCTTCATCTAGGTCTGATCAGTCATAATCCGAAGCTACCCTATGAGCTAGTGACTTCTCATCCATGGCTACTTCTCTCTTTGATCTTCCATGTTCATCTCATATGTTCTGAGATTCCCAACTAGCTCATTCAATGTCATGGTTTCAATGTCCTTAGCTTCCCTAATAGCAGTAACTTTTACATCCCACTTGGCTTTTGGTAAAATTTTCAAAACCTTGTCACTTGTTTCTCAGTGTACGAACTTCCTCCAGGGATGCAAGTTCATTGATGAGAAGTGTGAATCTTGCCATCATGTCTTGCAAAGACTCATTTTCCTTCATCTTGAAAGTCTCATATTCAGTGAATAGCATGGCCACCCTGAATTTTCTCACCTGAGTAGTTCCTTCATGTGCAATAGTAAGGGCATCCGAGATTTGCTTAGCTATAGTACAATTTGAGATCCTGTTATACTCTTCTGGACCCAGAACACAGACCAAAATATTTTTGGCTTTAGCATTTTTCCTTAATGTTACCAAATCATCAGTATTGAATTTCCTTCTCTCTTTCGGTACTTGTTGATCCTCCACTATTTTCATAGGAATGGTATGTCCCATGATAGTTCTATCCCAGAGTTCATAGTCTTCTCCGTGAATGAAGTCCTCCATCCTAGCTTTCCACCAATTGAAATATGTTCCATTGAAAAGAGGTGGCATTACAGATGATTGTCCTTCTCCCTGTCCAAGAGGTGGTGCAGTATTTATTTTGATCAATTCTTAGGTACTAGCCTTTAACAAGAAAACTTGTTGTGATACCAATTGTTAGATTTGCACTCCCTATTGATTTTCCCAATCTAAGGAACAGGTTTGCAGACGTGTTTTAGCAAAGCATAAAAGAACAAGAGCACAGTGTTTTTACGTGGAAACCCCCGTCGGCTCAATAAAGGTGAAAAACCATGACTTGTACCTCTACAGGATTTTCTCCCAACTTCACTAAATCAATATGAGCCTCCACAAAAGATTACAAAATCCTAGTAATCTAAGACTTTAAACAAAAATTTCAAGAACTTCCTAACAACACATAAACCTTCCTAGGCTTATGTTCCCCACGTCTTCGAGTTGCCCCCAACTTTAAGACTAGACTACCTCTCAGTTTATAAGCTACTGAGATGTGAACAGGTTTTCATTACAACAAAGGAAAAATAATTTCTTAAAACAATGACACACTGAAGACCTTAACGACCTAACTGTTTCCTTTTCACTGGACTTAGCTGCTGCCTCTTTTTGCTTTTTAAACTCGTTAACTTCTCAGTCTTCTGAACTCCTTCTTATTGTTCTCTTAATGAGTTCTATTTACTATTGGACTCTTTAGCCATCTCCTCGTAGAAGACTTCTTGATGATACACTTTCAAGTGAAGTAGGGCAGCGGCGGAGCTACATTCACCCAAGGATGGTCAGATGAACACCCTTTGTCGGAAATTATTTTCGAATACATAGGTTAAATATAGCTATTTTGATATATATAAATTGTTGAATACCCTTGATAAAAAATTCACCCACCTATGTTCTAAAAATATGAACATCCTTGACGAAAATGTTGGCTCCGTATAGAAGTAGGGAAGAACTCGTTAAAGGTTGTTGAAGATTATATTGTTCAGGGGTAGCATTAATTTCTTGCAGCATTCAACAAGCTCTTCCCAACTTCCCATTCATTCATATCTGCACTCCCACCGCCCCGAGCCTAGTTGATGCAATGATTTCACCAGAGCCATTGCGTTGTTAAATAGATCTGACATTTTTGCACTACACGTTGTTTAGCCTGATTTTCTTTCTTTATAGTGTCAGCTTGTCTTATGAAACCTGTGTATTATGCGCACGATTTATATATTGTTTGTGGCAAACTTTATGAATGCTGGTTAAGTTCTTTAGAAATGTAAACTGTATAAAACACATCAATTTTACTTATTGGTGATTTTCTTCTTAATATTTCTATGACAATGACATCGTTGAGCTTTGGTTAGGTTCAATTTGAAAATAATTTTGATTGGTGGTTTTGGTATTGGAAAAAAATTCAATCATGTTTAATTTGATTTTGACTTTAAAAAAATAGTTGCATCGTACTAAATCAACGATATTATATGTATACCATTTTTAACGACATTGTTTTTTTCCCATCTTTAAAGCCCCCACCCACAACAGGCCCACATGTTTTTCCCTTCTTTAGAACCTCCACCCAAATGCGATTTCTCCTTCTCCCACCACCCCTCCTCCTACACCCTTTTGCACCTTCGTCCTCGTCTCTCTCTCTCTCTCTCTCTCTTTCTTTCTTATATAAATTGAAGATAGTAAAATATTTTAATAGAAATCATCGAACATTATCATTATTGTCTTCAAATTAAACTTAATTTTCTTCAATAATGACAGTTCAAAGTAAAATCGAAGTTAATTTTATTTTAAAATGGCAACCAAAAATTGAAGCTAATTCATTTTAATAATGGCATCTTCAGTTATACTCCCAAACTCCACTCGATTAACAAGGTTTCTGCCTATATCAAAAATAACAATTTGATGCAACTTTCTTGAATTTTGGATGATTCATTATTAGATGTTTTATAATTGATAGGGAAAAAGATCTTTAATAAATAAAATAAAAATTTAAAACTAAATTTAAATATAATTTTTTACGTGGCTTTGACATGGTGCTAATATGGCACCGAAGTGATGTTGACATGGCACTGACGAGGCGCGTGTGCATTGCACTCTCGGAGGTGAGACTAGTCTTGTAGTGTTAGGGTGAGATTAAATTCACTTGTGATTTGTTGAGGGGAGAGGGAGGGTATTTAAACGCCCATGTAGTTAGAGTGATAAAGTAAGTTTCGCTGCCAAGTTTAGGAGAGATTTTATATACTTTCTCTTTTTTAAATTGTTTTATAGATGAACCATTTGTTGTAATGTAATTTGTTCTTTAATTTTTCATAGTATTTTTCTTTTACCACATTATTTTAATATTGGGCTTAGAATTATTGATAATTCAGTAAGTGTAATAACTCATAAATGTCAGTGTGACGACCCCTCCTCTTGGGTGCACATACTTAGTTATTGTCTCTCCCTGGGCCAATTGGTTTGCACCTTCATCCCTCTTCATGCTTCAGCACTACGTGGTATCGAACACAATACTCGGGCTCCTTTACACCCTCTTAGAGGAGTTGTCTATCGCCAGTTGAACTTTTCGTCACACCTGGAGAGGATACTCTTGATGTGGTTGGCACTCAGAGATAATTTCTTGGCCCCAAAGCAAACCACTCGGCCTCATCACATTCATTCTATCACATTCTAATAGCAGAAGACAACAATGTATAAGAGTACATAAAGAAAAGAAATGAGAATTGATAAATAAAGGACAAAGGCCAAACATTCCATCCATAAACTAAGACTTGTATGAGAGAAATTAGTCAAAACATAATCCAATCATAACTCAATAATCTAGTCTATGAAGCCTTTAAACGTATGACTAAGTTGTGATAATGACAGACCCATGGCTACCTCAAAATAAAATAAAAATGCTAAAACTCAAAGCTAGAAAGAAAAACATGAAATCCTTCGAAAACAAGGGAGGATTCACCAATCAACTGAATGCAGATAGGTCCTCAACGGGGCGCCTGCCGATGACAGCTAGTACCTATATCTGCATCATGAAAAGATGCAGGCCCAAAAATGGACGTCAGTAAATGAAATGTATGAGTATGTAAAATGACAGAAAGAAACATGTAAAGGAAGAATAACATCAACTCAAATAGCTCTCCTCAAGAAGTAGAAAACTCAACCATCATGTCAAGAGTCCAAAGTGAGAATACGATTTAGGCAATGACCACTCATATACCATCTGGTCCAATTCACTTAGAGTACTATCAAGGCCTATCTGGGAGTTTCTCTAACCGACAACCATCACCTATAAGACGGTGATGATACAACAAAATGATGCCATTGCCACATCCATCCAATACCTTACAAGGGTATAGGAAATCTCCTCAGTGGATCCAAAATCGGTAACATCAAGTCCTCATATTGGGACAATAGGAAATATTTGATTTTTTGATTCAATCCTCTCCTACGCCGGGTGCATAGTTATTGTGTTCAAGTTAAACTTACTCTTACTCACTTTGGTGCTCAATACTCTTCCCAAGACTCAATATGCTCATAAGAAATTAACCCTATGGTTAACTCTATCTTCTAGTTTCATTGGACATTTGTCAACTCCATTCCTCATATCAACTATCAACTCTTTGGTTATATTCTTTTAAGGTTCAACTCTTGACTCATAGAGGCTCTATCATGCATCATTCTAACTCATAGCATTCAGGAAAACAATAATAGAGTAAAAACAATTAGGGACTCCATATACTTTTTAGGCTCGAATTATACTCATACATGCTAATTTAAGTAAAATATATAAAAATAACAAGAATACATGCTAGGGTTAATGTAGTAAGGAAAAATCATCCAATTCAAGCATTTAACTCATAAAAACTATGATTCATGCAAAATTATATCGGAATACATTAGAATTTAAGAAAAACTTTTAAGAAACATCCATGAAAGACTCAATTCACTCACAACTTCATCCATTCTGGTTGTGGGGCACTTGGAAGAACATAATCCATGTTTTGGTTAGTGTTACATACCTGCAAGTTTTGAATCTTGAAACAGTTTGGAAGAATTTTCAAGTTTTTGCTTCAAAACCTAGCTTTTTTTCCTCCTTTGAACCCTTGCTCTATGTTTAAGAGAGTGTTTTAGCGTAAAAGTGTCAAACTGACATATTTAGGGCTTTATTTAGGTGCGAAAATGCCAGGTTTAGGCTTTGATAGGTTGGGAAAAGGCCAAAATAACATTTCTTAAAAAATAGTCAAAAGTATTCTATGGACCCACCTACGATCCTTAGGGACCCTTTCATAAACTTTTGGGAAAATTTCGGGTATCTGGATCAATTCCACGAGCCCAATCTATGGCCCGTAGAAGTTTCTACAACCCGTAGGTGGGTCCGCAAAGTCTGAAACCAAAAATTGGATTTTCATGAATTTTTTCCACAAGTTAGCAGACGGGTCAAACGTTTTTCCATGGCCCATATTAGCTTTCGTAGATCCAACTCTGCTCTAGCAGTCTTTAGTAAAATGTCTATATCTTTTGACTCTAAACTCCAAATATGGTGGAATCAGTTGCATTGGAAAATTAATTCTAAGAGCTTTCTTTTGGTAGTTCATGGGATATCTAATTCTTTGTATTCTAAGAGTTATGATAATTCAAAATTAATCCTTGTAATATTTAACACTAGAAACTCAAATTATGGAAAAGGTTTGAGCTAGGCTATGTACTAGAGGTCCTTTATGATCCTGAGCCACCCTCATGTGTGAATGAGTCTTGAAACATAGATACATGTGAGGATAAAGTTATGGGGTGTCACAATATCTCCCCTTTAAGATCATTCGTTCTTGAATGATGAGCAACTAGGAGACCTATCAAGAAGGAGCTCAAATATTATGATACTTGAAAACTCATACTCCAGAAATCAGCCTCAACTCAGATTCAGAATTGAAAGACTACTTCTAACATCATCATTATGCACGAATACAATTAAAGACATGCATACTCAAAGACTTAAGAAAAATATCAACTCAGACATAAGAATTTAATTCAACAATGGAAAAGTGATTCTGAGAATAAAATTGAATCATTACCATCAATTTCATCATTAGGAGGCACGAATAGGTCAGGGTATCTAGATTTCATATCCTCTTCAGCTTCCCATGTGTCCTCTTCAATGGATTGACTTCTCCACAACACTTTTAAAGATGTAACCTCTTTAGTTCTCAACTTACGAACTTGACGATCAAGGATTCGGACTGGGATCTCTTCATAACTCAAAATCTCATTCACTCCAATGTTTTCAATAGTCACAACCAACGATGGATCTCCCAAACACTTCTTAAGCATAGAAATGTGAAAGACCGGATGGATAGTTGCCAGCTCTTATGGTAACTCTAACTCATAAGTTGCGTTTCTCACTCTCTTCAAAATTTTGTAGGGACCAAAGTTTCAAGTATTCAACTTTCCCTTCTTTACGAAACTCATTAAACCCTTCATGGGTGACACTTTCAAGTATACCGAATCATTCACTTTGAACTCTAGGTCCCTTCTCCCAAAATCAATATAGGAACTCTGGCGACTCTGTGCAGTTGTCAACTTCTCTTGGATAATCTTTACCTTCTCAATAGACTGATGTACCAAGTTTATCCCACTCAACCCTTCTTCTCCTACCTCAAACCATACAATCGGTGATCTATATCTTCTACCATAGAGGGCCACATAAAGAGCCATTTGGATGCTTGAATAAAACTGTTGTTGTAGTCGAACACATTCAAAGGAAAGTGGTAATCCCATTTACCTTTGATGTCAATGATGCATACCCTCAACATATCCTCCAAAGTTTGTATTGTCAATTCGGCCTTTCCATCAGTCTGAGGGTCGAAATCAGTATTAAGGTTCACCTTTGAACCTAATCTTTTCTGAAAGGAATTCAAGAATTAGGAAGTAAACTGAGCTTCTTTATTTGATATGATGGACAAAGGGACTCCATGCAATCTAATGATCTTTCAGACATACAATTGGGTATAGTCATCTATCGTATTACTAGTCTTTACCACCAAGAAGCGGGCTAATTTAGTCATCCTATCAACAGTCATCCAGATTGAATCATGTTGTCTATGAGGCCTCGGTAAGTCTGTGATGAAATCCATATTGTCTATCTCCACTTTTATTCTAGAATTTAAAAATTTTGGGCTGCTCCACATGGCCTTTGGTACTCAACCTTTACTTATTGGAAGTGTGGGAACTTAGAGACAAAGTCTCCGATTTCTCTGTCCATCCTACCCCACCCCATCAATAAACCTGTCTCAAGTTGCGGTACATATTTATAGACCATGGATGGATAGAATATCTAAAGTTATGGGCTTCTGACATGATCCTTTCTCGAATACCATCAACATCGGAACACACAACCTTCTTTGGTATCTCAATACCCATCTCTCTCTTTGAAAAATACCATTACTCTTTGCTTATATGCATATTCCTTCAATTGGAGTAATATAGGATCTTGGTCTTTCTTCTCCTTTACCTCCACTACAAGGGGTGACATAGACCCATTATGCATAAGTATTCCACCTTCACCAAATTTATCTGGTTGAACTCTCAATCACGCTAGTTTATGCACATCTTTAGGTAACTCTTTCTTCTCTTCTTCCACAGGAGCAGTGCTTCCCATAGAGAACATGCTAAGAGCATCAACAACCACATCAACTTTACCTGCGTTGTAGAGAATGCCCATGTCATAGTGCTTGAGCAGCTCAAGTCATCTCCTTTGGCTTAAGTTAAGCTCTTTTTGAGTTAATACATATTTGAGGCTCTTGGGGTCTGTGAAGACATCAACATGTGCTCCATATAAGTAGTGGTGCCAAATCTTGAGTGTAAACACCACCGCAACCAGTTCTAAGTTGTGAGTTGGATAGTTCCTCTCATGGTTCTTAAGTTGTGTTAAAGCATAGTCTATGACCTTACCTCTCTGCATCAGAACGCATCCCAATCTCACTCTAGAAGAATCACAATAGATCACAAAATCATCAGTCCCCTCAGGTAGAGTTAACAATGGTCTGTCATTAGTCTGGTTTTCAACTCTTAAAAACTCTTCTCACACTCGTCGGACCACAGAAACTTAGTTTTCTTTTGAGTCAGGTAATCCCTCAATGGCGAGGATATAGAAGATAATCCCTCAACAAATCTCACACTCTTATTACCTGGCTATCACCTAGTAATCCCTCAAAAAGCAGTCTTCGGATGTCACATTCTCTCAATTTCAACTGGTGATAACTTAATCTGAGGTCTATCTTGGAGAAAGGGTGGTACCCTGAAGTTTGTCAAACAAGTTGTCGATCCTCGGAAGGGGATATTTGTTCTTAATGGTCACCTTATTCATCTGACGATAATCTATACACATTTTGAGAGAACCATCTTTCTTTCAAACAAACATGACAAAAGAGCCCCATGGAGGGATGCTCAATCTAATAAATGCCTTATCCAAGAGATCTTTCAATTGCTCTATCAGTTCTTCCAACTCAGCGGGAGCCATTCTATATGGCAGAATAGATATAGGCTGGATATCGGGGAGAACATCAATCCAAAAGTCGATCTCCCTATCAGGATGGATTCCAGGAAAATCATGAAGGAAGATATCAAGGAACTCACTGACAACTAGAACTAACTCAAAAGGTGGAGACACTACATCATTAGTCTTACATCATACGGGGTGATAGATACATCCTTTAGAAATAAATTTTCTAACCTGAAGGTAGGAAATAAACTTACCCTTGGTTACTGCAGAACTACCCTTCTACTTTATAATAAGCACATTTGGGAACTTGAATTTGACCGTCCAGGTTCTACAATTGATAGTGAAATAATAGGCGTGAATTCAGTCCATGCAAAGAATCATATCAAAGTCAATCATCTCTAACTTAACTAAGTCTGCCAAAGTATCCCTATGATAGATAGACACCGTGCAATCTCTATATACCATTTCAGCTAGGATGAACTCACCAACAGGGGTAGAAATGCTGAAGGGCTCTAGTAGACATCAGGGAAGGATCACCAACAAGAGTAGAAACACTGAAGGGCTTAAAAAATGACACCTGGGTGAAGCAAGGCATACATATCATAGGGAAAGACTCAAAGCATGCTCATGAGAACATCTGGTACAACTTCCTGATCTTATCGATTTCCTATCGTATACAGATGGTTTGTACCCCAACCCATATTAGTTATGGCACCTCTTTGTGGTGTTGATGAAGACTAAACTTTATTACCTCCATCGCCCCGCCTCCTTATTAGACACACATTTTAGAAGTGACTAGTCTTTTCGCACCTATAACAAGCATTTGTGACCTCATAGCATTCATTGTAAGGACCCGGATTTCTGAACGACTTTACCAGGCCTCATAATGTCGCCCCGTGAGATATTTGACCAAGTATCACTTCACGGGAAGCCCACACAGCTAGTGTGAGATTACATGGGTTGTGTGGCCTCCAATGAAGGGTTAGTTGGCTACCATTTCGATGACGGGGAGTATACAGGGAGTTTCAGGCTAAGGAACGTCACACCGGAACCCCACAAGGCTCGTGTTGTGTTTCACGGACCATGTGGTATGCCATGTAATGGCCTTTCACCTAGAGAACCAAGAAACAGGCTAAGTATGGGCACATGCCACCAACACGATACGTGTGGTGTGTCACGGGCCGTGTGTCCCTTACTGTGACTCTTGATGTAAAATATTTCTAAGTATGAATCAACTGTCTCGTAACCTTGTGTGCAAGTATTTTTCTAAGTATCATGTCACGACCCTTGACACGACCCCTATAGTGTCACACAGGCTGTGTGGCCTACCTCAAGGCCTGGAAGGTGATCTCTAAGGGGTGCATTTACCATATTGTGAGGTTCAAGTATATGAAGATCGAATCGCCTACTCTTGAGTCGGTTCCAGTGGTGAATGAGTTTCCGAATGTGTTTCCCGAGGACTTGCCCGGTATCCCTCCCGAAAGGGACATAGACTTTGGCATAAATCTACTCCCGGATACTCAACCTATCTCTATTCCTCCCTATCATATGGCACCAACAGAGTTGAAAGAGTTAAATGATCAATTGAAGGACTTGTTGGAGAAAGGTTTATTAGGCCAAGTATATCGTTTTGGAGTGCTCCAAATTTATTTGAGGAAGAAGGATAGATCTTTTCGAATGTGTATCGAATATAGGCAATTGAATTAGGTGACCATTAAAAATAAGTATTTGTTATGCAGGATTGATGACTTGTTCGACCAGCTTCAAGGGGCTACTCACTTCTCAAAGATTGACCTTAGTTCTGAGTATCATCAGTTGAAGGTTAGAGATTGTGATATTCCCAAGACGGCTTTTTGAACAAGGTATAGGAACTTTGAGTTTGTCGTTATGTCGTTTGGCTTAATCGATGCTCCGTTCATGTTCACAGATCTTATGAATCAGGTGTTCAAGCTATTTCTTGACAGTTTTGTGGTTGTATTCATTGATGACATTCTCATTTACTCCTGAAGTGAGCAGGAACAAGAGGATCATTTGAGAATAGGTCTACAAACCTTGAGGAAGAAGAAGTTGTATGCCAAGTTTAACAAATGTGAATTTTGGTTGGGTCAAGTAGCCTGCCTTGGTCATGTGGTGTCCGGAGGTGGTATTGAAGTAGATCTGAAGAAGACTGAGGCCGTGAAGCATTGGTCCAGACATTGACCCCTTTGGACATTTGATGTTTTCTGGGGTTGGCCAGCTATTATAGGAGGTTCATTGAAGGGTTCTCATCTATTGCATCTCCGTTGACTAAATTGACCAAAAAGGAGGTTAAGTTTATATGGTCAGATGAATACGAGAAGAGTTTTCAAACCTTGAAGGATCAGTTTATATCAGCTCCCGGCTTGATCTTACCAAAAGGCTTGGAAGCATTTGTGGTGTAATTTGATGCCTCACCGATCGGGTTAGGTTGTGTACTTATGCAACAAAGTAATACCGTATGCATCGAGGTAGTTGAAGGTGCATTAGCGTAATTACCCAAGGCATGATCTTGAGTCAGCGGTGGTGGTTTCTGCCTTGAAGATTTGGAGGCATTATTTGTATGGGGTTCATGTTGATGTATTCACCAATCACAAGAGTTTGCAGTATGTGCTCACTTAAAGGGATCTCAACTTGAGGCAAAGGAGATGCTTGGAACTCCTAAAGGACTACGATATGAGTGTTCAATATCATCCCGGCATGGTCAATATGGTAACTGATGCTCTTAGTAGGCTATCCTTGAGTAGTGTGGCTCATGTTAGGTAGGAGAAAAAGGAGTTACCAAAGAATGTTCACCGGTTGGCTAGGTTGGGTGTTAGGATGGCTGACTCGAATGATGGTGGTATCCATGTTCAAAATAGGGTCAAATCTTCCATGGTGGTTGATGTAAAAGCTAAGCAAGATTTAGATCCATCATTGGTTGAGTTGAAAAAATTGGTTGCCGAAAAGGAGATTGAGGTGTTCTCCCAAGGGAGAGATGGTGTACTTCGGTACCAAGACCAATTATGTGTTCTGGATGTGGATGACCTTCGAAGGGTGATCAAGAGCGAAGCTCACAACTCGTATTACTCTATGCATCCGAGATTTGCTAAGATGTACCGGGATTTGAAGGAGATGTATTGGTGGCATTGTATGAAGAAGGATATCGCCAAGTTCGTATCCTAATTTCCAAATTGTCAACAAGTGAAGGTGGAACACCAAAGGCCAGATGGCCTGGCTCAGGACATTGAATTCCCACTTGGAAGTGGGAAGATGTGAACATGGACTTTGTGGTTTCTGAAGGCAATTTGACTCCATTTGGGTTATCATTGATCGAATGACTAAGTAGACTCACTTTCTACCAGTCAAGACTTCCTTTAATGCTAAGGATTACGCAAGGTTGTACATCCAAGAATTGGTTATATTGCATGGTGTGCCTAGGTTTGCCATAGCGTATCGCGGTACCAAATTCACTTCCCACTTCTGGAGGTCATTTCAAAAGGGACTAGGTACCTAGATTAAACTGAGAACTACTTTTCACCCCCAAACCGATGGGCGACTAAGAGGACAATTTAATCCTTGGAGGTTATGTTGAGGGCTTGTGTGTTAGAGTTCAAGGGTAGTTGGGATGACCACCTTCCAGTCATTGAGTTTGCTTATAATAATAGCTTTCATGCTAGTATTTGCTATGGCACCGTTCGAGGCCTTGTATGGGAGAAGGTGTAGATCACTAGTGGGGTGGATTGAGTTGGCAAAAATGGCATTGATTGGCCCGGATTTAGTGTTGGAGGCTATGGAGAAGGTTAAGTTGATAAAGGAATGAATGAAGACGGCGTAGAGTCACCAAAAGTCCTATTTGGATGTTAAGAGAAGGGATCTTGAATTCCATGTTGTTTATTGGGTGTATGTGAAAGTTTCGCCTATGAAGGGTGTGACGCGATTTGGTAGGAAGGGCAAGCTAAGCCCCTGGTATGTTGGCCCTTATGAGATCGTCAAGCGGATTGGGAACATGGCATATATGTTGGAGTTGCCTCTGGACTTGAGTTCCATTCACACTGTCTTCCATGTGTCTATGTTGAGGAAATTAGTTGGTGATCCTAGCATTATTGTTTCTTTGGAAGGAATTGAGGTTGGAGAGAACTTATCTTATGAGAAAGTCCTAATGGAGATTTAGGATAGGCAAGTGAAGCGGCTTTGTAGCAAGGATGTGGCTTCGTAAAGGTACTTTGGAGAAATTAACACGTGGAGAGTGCTACATGGGAGGCGGAGTTGGACATGATGAAGCGATATCCCTATCTTTTCCAATCTATTCAAGCCTAAGATACTAGGTTCTTCCTCTTCTAAATAGTCCCAATTCTTTCACTCTTAAGTCTCATGACATAACCTGCATACATGTGCACAAAAATAATTTTTATGATGTTCTGAATGATTTGAATACATTTGATATGGTTTTTAAAGACTTTATGATCTTCAAATGATGAACTATGCATTATACCTTATGCTTGGATGTTTCATATCCTAAGTCAAGCTTTTCAAGCCTTGTCGTTGCACATTCGGGGACGAATGTTCCAAAGGGGAAGATGATGTAAGGACCCGGATTGTCGAACAACTTTACTGGGCCTCATAATGACGACCATGAGAAATTTGACCAAGTGTCACTTCATGGAAGGCCCACACGGTCAGTGTGAGATCACGCGGACCTTGTGGCCTCCAGTGTAGTTTTGGGCTAAGGCATGTCACATCGAAACCCCACAAAGCCTGTGTAGCATTTCACGGACCGTGTGGTGTGCCATGTGATGGCCTTGCACCTGGAGAACCAAGAAACAGTCTAAGTATGGGCACACGGCCACCCACACGATTCGTGTGGTGTGTCACGGGCCATGTGGCCCCTTATGTGACTGTCGGCGTGAAATTTTTCTAAGTACAAAATCACCGTCTTGTAACCTTACGTGCAAGAATTTTTCTATGTATCGTGTCACGGCCCTTGATACAACCTATGTAGTGTTACACGGGCCGTGGGCTGCCCATGTGGAGTTCCTTCGCGTTGAAAATTCTAAGTGTTGAACATTGCAAAATTTGTCTAAGTGTTGTCTCATGGGCATTGTTCACGGCCCATGAAGGGTCTCACTGACTGTGTCAGTGCCAGTGAAGCCACGACAGCTCAATTTTCATCCATTTCATTAATAGCTTTTACATAAATATAATTTATTTTAAATGTGTTTTATGACCTTTTTACCTATCCTAGACCCCTAAATCAGCTGATATCCTTTCATTTTAATTCATTCTCATTGGAAACACTCTCATTCTAAAATCATTCCCAAAAGTTCTCTCTAAGTTCTTCTCTCAAGACTCAAGCCAGGGTTCAATTGGGGTTTCAACTTCAAGCTAAATTCTTCTCAATTTCATCTTCTTAATCAAGGTATGTGGGATTGATTCTTGATCCCTGTCAACCAAGAAGACCCAAACTATTTTCAATTGATTTTCATGAAATTAAGCTTATTTTAAATGTGGGTTTTCAGTATTTGATTTTATTAAATTCAGTTGATATATGGGATGTACTTTATTTATGACTTTAAGTTGTTTTAAGACCTATTATGATGATTTACATTGAAGTTACGAAGTTATGAACATGCATGTCCCCTTTAAAGTTTAATTTATGCATGCGTGATCTATAAGATTATTTAAATGTGAATTTAATTATGGATTTACTTCAATTTAATATTATATTGTTGATTTAGATTGAATCTATATTACCCTTGCTATTTTCACATCATTCATTGCATTTGCATTCATGAACATTACTTTTTATGGAAATTATGAAGTGGGTTAAGCCCAATTATGTTTTATAATATAAAATTGATAATACTATGGGTTATGACAAGAATGTGATCACATACATGTCTTATGAATATGGCTCTTTGGGCATCTTGGGTGCTTGCACCATCTTGTATATGTAAATGAGCTACTCCTTGCATGAGTATCATGATCATGATTTATCGTTTGGCATTTGAGCCTAAATGTGCATTGAGCGGTTTTGAAATAAATATTGTATCTCTTGAAAGCACGTGTATATATATATATATATATATAAATACTCTCATGGGATGCCAACTTAGCGCCGATAGACTGGGGGCGTCAACACTATCCCCAAGGATCCTCTCCCTTTCCTCGATCTATTTGCCTAACATATGTTATGAAAATCCTATCTGAAATCGGTGATTTTCTCGTAAGGAAGGTTGCTTCATACGAAATGGGTGATGTTCCTGTAAGGTGAAGTATTATGTTATATGATATGAAAGTCCTATCCAAAATGGTGATGTTCCTGTAAGGGGGATACTTCATACGAGATGGGTGATATTCTCGTAAGTTGAAGTAGGTTTACCTTTGGCAAGTAGATCAGCTCTATACCGGTGAGGGGATTTCATCAGGGTTCCAAGTAATTGCTCGCTTGGTCTTACTATTGTCGGTTAAGGTCATATGCCCACTATATATGAACATTTTTTCATTTCATGCATCACGCATTTCATGGCATATTGTTTTCTATTCTCCTTTTGGATATATAACTTCTTTCTATGTTATGTACCCTTGTCATCTAACATTCAAATGCAGGTTTAATAAGTCATATGCATTGCATGACGCATACTTAGTACATTCAAATGTACTAATGCATACTTTATGCCTATATGATTTTACCATGTAGGGGTTGAGCACTACAACTATCCACCGTTTGACGAGTAGCTCGAATTAGAAAGTTGAATTTGTGGTGAGTCCTATGTTCCAAGGACAAGTCACTTTCCTTCTGCCTATGTTATCCTATGTTTACTTTCTTACTTGAGGGTGATACCGGGACATGTCTTGGCCCCCGTCCATCTTATGACTGGAGGCATTGATGGACATCTTGTAGACTTTATAAGCTATTTGTTGTGATTGGAGCTTATGATTTCTGTTATCTATTGGATATGGCTATGATGGATTGATCATTGGAATTATGATATGTATGTATGTTTATTGTGGAAATGTGGAAGATCCTAAGCCCTGTATTGCCACCATAGAGTGAGTCATACTTATCCACCCCTTAGTTCTTATATGCTATGTGCTAAGTGAATCTATGTAAATCCCTTTCTCTTCGATATCCCGTAGCGTGAGTCCTATTTTCCCATCCCTTAGAACTATGTGTTTACATTTTGAATGTTTTTCCGAACCAATGATGTGGATTTGGATACTTTGAGGCTTATTTTGGAACTCTCGGGTTCCCATTCGCCGTGTCACTTCTAGGCCCTAGCCCCAGGTCGTGACACTCACCTAGGTGGAGTTTGCCGCACTTGCCACATGGAGGTTTCCCCTCGAACCTTGAGTCATGCTAGCTTAGGATTGAGAACCTGACTTCTGATCATACCTGTTACTCGGAGCTGGTGCACTTGCAGAGGATGGTGCATAATTTGAAGAACTTTTCTAAAAATAGGACTTATTCCCCTTTACTTTTCTTATGTTGGCTAGGCTCATGCCCTGCTGACTTAGCCTTCTTGCTCAAGTGCTCCTTCATATCGCTCTTCTTATCCTCCTCCAGTTATTGAGCATAGACCATAAGCCTAGAGATGTCCATGTCCGGAACCAGCAATGTCACTTTGCACTCCTTTTTCACATGCTTTCCCAAGCTGGATATGAACTTTCTCATCGTAGATCTCATGTCAGGGACTATCTCTGGAGCATATCTGGATAGTTGTATGCATTTAAGGCTATATTCTTGACTGTCATCCCCTCCTGCTTCAAGCTAACAAACTCCTCAACATTCGCTTGCCCCTACTCTCGTGGAATGAAGTAATCAAGAAAGGCACTCTCAATGTCATTCCAAATGACAGGCATCATCCTCACCTCGGCTCTCTTCCCACTGCTTATTTGAGATATTTGCCACATCCATGAGTTGATAGGAAGTAAGTTCAACTCCATCAATCTCCGTCGCATGGATAGCTTTCAACACCTTGCACATCTCATCAATAAAATTTTGGGGTCTTCCTCAACCTTAGACTCTGTCAAGATTGGTGGATTCATGCTTAAATGTCTAAGTCTCGCTGCAGTAGTTGGCTCTTGGGAGTCAGAGATTGGAGCCTATGAACTCTGATTTCCACTTTCGGCGGCTACCAATTGGGTGAGCATTGTGATAGCTCCTCTAAATCAGCCTCTTTTGTAGGAGTAGGAGAAGTAGTAGGTGCTTGGGGAGCCCCAGAGACTCTAGCACGTCGACCACAGCCTCTTGTCTCCATCTGAGAAGGCACCTCTTGTAGGGGATTTTCTGTGTTGCTAGTTGAAGCATCTCATTGGGTGGCAATATGCTTAGGAGGCTTGATTTGTAAGTGTGTAACGCACAAATTTGATAGATACTTTAATAAAGTTAAACACTATTGCACGAACTAAGAATGCAAGAAAGTGTAACAATTCCTAATGTCATATAGCCTCCTACTTATAAAATGTGATTCACAATACACCCATAAACAAGACTCTACTAGACACGGCTTCATAAGCTCACTAGGACACTTGAATTCTGCGCTCTAATACCAAGTTTGTCACGCACCAGGAGGGTACCCTTGGCGTGATAGACACTCAATGACTATTGCTAGACCCTAAGCAAATCACTCGGCCTCATAACATTTGTTCAATCACATTTTAATAGCAGAACACATCAATGTATAAGAATACGTAAAGAAAAGAAATGACTAATGATAAATAAAGGCCAAAGGCCAAACATTCCATCCATAAACTAAGTAAGACTAGTATGAAAGAAACTAGTCAAAACATAATTCAATAACAATTCAACAGTCTGGTCTATGAAGCCTTTAAAATATCTGACTAAATGGTGCCAATGACAGACCCATGACTACCTCAAAATCATATATTGTTAAAAGTAGGAAGCTCCAAAGTGCAAAGTTAGATTACCATTTTGCCCCTATATTAAATAAACTTTTTATAAAATATCCCAAGTAAAATCATTGCTGCAGATTTGTCAGCTGAATAAATTACAAAGCATTTTTTATTTTAAATTTTTTTTATCAATTATCTCAACAGTTTTACTTTAGTGATCAGTTTCCATATTGATGGTGCATTGTTTAATTTAAATGCAATAATGGCTATAATAATGGTTTAGGAGAACAACCCACTGGAGGAGTATGTTTAATTTATTTAATGTATTCATAGTAAATACAAAAGAATGCCTATGATAGTTTATACAGTAGACTTTTCATCTCCTACGTTTGATAAATAAAAAACTTGACTATTCACATTCAAAAGAATTATAGGTAATAGATAATGACTCACATTTAAGATAAATTTTTACATAAATTTTTAGTTTCAAAAAAGTGGATAAATAAGAGCATTAGGCTACATCCATTACACTCTAAACTTTTTCACAATAATCACAGAAATATGACATATGCAACAAATACAATGAAGCTGTCAAAACCTGATATTTAGTTGTCATGTGAGCATATTCACACAAGAATTTAAAGATTATTAGATTTGATGTTCAAGTTATTATTAGATTCATTTTTTCCACAATAAATAAGATAACTGTACTTGATTGTATGGCATGGTGGTTTGTAAAGCAAGTTTATGGTACTACCTTTTTGAAGTAACTCCTACAATTCCGCTATTAAAAGAAGAGTCGATTTTCTGTTTATACTTTAGGATCTTTATATGTATTGGGGTTGCGCTTAATTTTTTTAAAGATTTTAGGTTTGAAGTGTTTAGAGTTATTTGTAGCAACAATATTTTTTGTATAACTCATATTTTATCATGTAAATCTACTCATGAATGGATAAAAGTTTTTAATTTATTCCAATACAACATTATGTATGTAAAATATATACTAAATTACTTTTATTTTTTTTTACCTCTAATCTCATTTTGCTTATCGTTTTAGGAAGAGAATTTAAAGATTTTGTTTTGAAAGATTGGTAGATTTTGACCACTCTAATCTCATTGCACATTGCCAGATATTTGTAATCTCATTACACATTGCGCCTATATGACTAAATTTAATTATACAACTTTGAAGTTTAGACCAGTCCTAATAATTTGTATTGAACAATCAAGTCATCTGGTAGGCTAATCATTTATCAGATTCATCTTGTACTTTGTTTTTTAAAATTTATATAAAATTGCTCATTATACTTTGAACCGGCGATGATACAACAAAGTGATATCGTTATCACATTAATCCAATACCTTGCCAGGGTACAGGATACCCCATTGGTGGATCCAAAATCAGTAACATCAAGTCCTTATTTTGGGACAATAGGAAACATCCGATTTTACGGTTCGATCCTATACTACATCGGCTATATGTTTATTGAATTCGAGTTGGACTTACTTTTACTTAATTCGGTGCTCAATACTCCTCCCAAGACTCAATATACTCATAAAACATCAACCCTATAGTTAACTCAATTCATCACATCAACTATCAACTCTTTTGTTACATTCTTTTAAGGTTCAGCTCTTGACTCATAGAGACTCTACCATGCATCATTCTAACTCATAGTATTCCGGAAAACAATAGTATAGTTAAAGCATTTAGGGATTCCATAGACTCTTTTGGTACAAATTATACCCATGCTTGCTAATTCAAGTAAAATATGTAAAAACAAAAGAAATTTATACAAGGGTTCATGTAGTAAGGACAAATCATCTAATTCAAGCATTTAATTCATAAAAATTATGATTCATGCAGAATTTTATAGGGACACATTAGAATTTAAGAAAAACTTTCAAGAAATATTCATAAAAGACTCAATTTACTCACAACTCCATCAATTCGAGTTATGGGGCACATGGAAGAACATAATCCATGTTTTGGTTAGCCTTACATACCTGGAAGTTTTGAATCTTGAAACAACTTCAAAGGATTCTCAAGTTTTTGCTTCAAACCCTAGCATTTTTCTCCTTTGAACCCTTGCTCTTATGTCTTTAGAGCATGTTTTAGCTTAAAAATGTCGAACTGACATGTTCAGGTGTCACGCCCCAGGAGGGTACCCTTGACGTGGCCAGCACTCAGAGACTATTGCTAGTCCCAAAGCAAACCACTTAGCATCATCACGTCATTCAATCAATAAACTCTACTGAATAGCGAAAAGTATAAGTACGTAAATTTGCACATCTCTTCTAAAGTGTCAAATAAATATATAAGAACAAAGGCTAGTAGAAAGAACTATCTCACAAATCTCAACATCAACGCTAAACCATCGTCTATGAAGCCTCTATTATAAATCATGTAGTGCCAATGACAGACCCATGGCTACCCAAACCAAAGCAAAGGAAATAGTCCAATCTAACTCTAAAGCATGATGAAAAATAAAGGCAGTGTTCGGAGTAGGGGAGGCCCACCAAGTCAGCTTCGAATCTCAAATCTTCAACGGAGTGCCTGTTGACGATCTCTAGTACTTGCCTCTGCATCATAAGACGATGCTGTCCAGAGTGGACATCAGTATTTCGAATATAGTGGTATGTAAAATAGTTGAATGAAATAGAAACCAGTAGAATAATATGAAAAGAACATCAACTCAAAATAAACATCAAATCACATCAAATCGTCATATGTCCATCTATGAAAGAATAAAGAGTAGACAAGTGACACATCAATAACTCAAACTCATCTCAAAGGAGCTCAGCTCCTCTCATCTCATCTCATCTTAGAGGATCTCACCTCCTTTCATCTTATGGGAGTTTCTCTTATTCGACAAAAATTACTTATGAGCTAGTGAATGTACAGCAATCTCATTAATGTTGCCAAAGTCGTTCCAAACTTGCCAGGTAGGGAACGAATTGAAACCATATTAGCTCACCCAATATGGAGCCAGTCATCAATAAGTCTGCTATTACTTTCAGGAACTACTAATAAGGAGAGAACCACAATATATGTGATGGTTTCGAGCCTCACCTATGTTTGGCGATGAAGTTTGACGAGTTCATGTTGGACTAACTCTGACTCTTTCAGTGCTCGATACACTTCTAATGACTCAATGTTCATAAAACCTCCATCTCAACCAATCTCATAGGGACTCGAACCCCATCATCGATTGGTATTTGATAGAGACTCTAACCCCATTATCATTCAACTCATAGGGACTCTAACCCTTTCATTAATCAAGCTCATAGGTACTCTAACCCTTTCATCAAGCAATCTCATCAATGACTCAAGATTTAGAACAGTCATTAGGAAACAATCGAATAGACACATTGGTAGAGTTCATTTATAGGGACTCATAAGACAATAAAATTCTATCAACTCATTATCATTCTCTCATCACAATCAACAATCTCAACTCAAGGCTCAAGACTCAATTCTCATGTTTGTTATGCATGCTTTTCAAATTATTCATGAAACTGTTTAATTCAAGAAAATAATTAGTATGATGATCATCAACATAAGAAAATATGTAATATCAAATAAAATTTTAGGAAAAAACCATCAAGGATCATGCATGTAGACTCTACAAATCATCAACTTATCTGTGATCATCAATGGGGCACACGATAGAACAATCCCATGTTTTTAGTTTAGCCTTACATACCTGGGATGAAGCTAGCAATCAGTCATGTAAAAGATTTCTTCTCAAATATCTCAAATTCAAGCTCTTCTCCTCTTTCCTCAAGCCCTAGCCATGTTAGAATATGGAATAGGACATAGAATGGGGATTTTAGACACGTTTTACATCAAAACGACCTTATTAGATCGTGTATAGAGTTTAGAAGGGGTTGGGAATTAACCTGAATACCCCTCATAAAAATTAGAAATTTTCAACTCGGAAACGACCCAAGCCGCTAAGCGGACTGATCGCATACTGTGTATTTTAAGAAAAAATATTTTTGAACGAGTTTTCTTAATCCCGTCAAGATATTTCAAAAAAAATATTACTTTTGGTCCGTGATAGAGACATGACGCGCTCATGTCGTGCACCAACACTTGTTTGCGCTTTGGATCAAAAATTATCTCTTGATCTGGTCACTCTAAAAATCGATCAAGACAATTTTCCCACTTAATTTTTCGTGATGATCACAAATCTGTTCTCAAGTTTTCTATACAAGCATTGGAAGATGTGTTATGCACACACCCTCACTCTAAGGATATTTTTGTAATTTTTTTTTACCGAGCATTACAAGTATCTCAGGAGAAAGTTCTAATAGCAATTTTATATCTTTGGGTATAGAATAACATGAGAGTTTAAGATGTTCTTATTGATAATGATGCCTCAAATTGTGTGGGGAGCTATACTTCTAGCTTGTTAAAGAGAATTGGTGTATAGCTTAGAGAGTAGAGCTTTGAGCTAAGTAGGAGATGAGGAGTTAATAAATTAAAGTGAGTCTGAAGTCTTGATAGTGATGAGTTGATAAGGATGAGATATTGATGCTTTTTGTATCTCTTATATTCGATATAGCTTAGTTAAGGTGATACTTCCTTTCTGTTTTGTGTATGAGCATCATTCCTATGGCCTAGACCCATGCACCTGATGTTGATTCACGTTCATGTTGTGTTCTGAGGATGAGGAGTGATAGTTTTACTTTTATCTCATGAATCTTAGATCTCCCATGCTTATGTCATACGAGATATTACTTGAAGTTTAACAACATGTTCGATTCCATAAACTCATAATAGGTCCTAAAAGGCTAATGACATTGTATCACATTATGAATGCTCTTAGATTAAACTTGTCGACTGTATTGTGCTTATGATCTGTCGCTCTAAGCCTTTCCAATGATCCTTCTCTGCAGTCTTGATAGCGATACTAATGATAGTAGATGAGTTATTGCTGAAAAGTAAGGGTGGATGTTCTTATTATGATTTCTTACTTTCATTAAGGTTAAAGATGAGGAGGAAGACAGAGATGAGACCTTATGAAGTGCGATAAATAGGTAGGAGTAGGTTAGAGTGTCTCTAGGAAAAGGTTTGTTGGTGTGTCTTTTAATGAGAGCTCATTTAATGATGGAGGTAGAAGTGCTAAGTAGGGGTGATAACTCTTAGATACAGTTGAAGTGGTTAGAGTGATAGGCTTGAATGTGTGGATGTCATTATAGGAGTAATGGGAGAAGGCTATTGATGACTTTCGAATGAGTGTTTTGGGTAAAAGTAGTATAATAGTGAGAAGGAGTAGTGTTCACTTATTGAGATCCATGTGGAGGTATAAAGCTTTAGTTTGAGGTTTTAGCTTTGCAGGAATATGATCATCTTAGGAATAGCTTTTTGAAGCTTAGAATTAGGCTTAAACAGAATGAGAGGATGTGCTCGGATGGAGTTCGAATAGGAACTAGAAGCTTCAATTGGTGGAGTGTAGTGCCATGAAAGGGAGCATAGTTAAGATAAGGTGCTAAGCTTGAGAGTTATCCATAGAGTTGTATATATCATAATGGTCCCATTCTCTATTAGAGTTTATGACTTCCATCCTGAGTTCGAATAATTGATTGTCGAGGTGTTCAAAATGATTTGATTTGTTTGAGTATCATGCCTGATGGTGAGAATGTCGAAGGTATAGAACAAGAATCTCACTGAATAGACTATAGGAGTATGGTTAACTTAGGGGAAGCATATGGTGACTTTGAGTTAGATGTGATCATGCTAGAAGTATGCAGTGAGACTTAGGCTTTGATGAGAGTTACAAGCTTAAGACAATAATGTCCTCTAATGAGTTGAGCTTTCTATCTTTGAGTCAATGTTCACCCTTGAGTTGGAGTATTTGTGTAATTGAGTTTTTGATTGTATACATGTCATGAGAAATCTCCTAGTATACTCATCATTCGAGAAAGAATGATCCCAAGGGGGAGATAATGTAATATCCAATAAAATTACCAAAATATCCCTAGATGAAATATGCTCGCGTAATGCATCTTCCCAAACTCTTTGGGAAACTCCAAGACCAAAAATGCTATCATCATGAAAAATTTAAGTAAAAATGATCTTGGTTGAATTTTAGAGCAACTAGATTGAAAGATAATTTTTAGATGCGAAAACACAACTCCAGAAAAGTGTGCAACATGTCTGCATCGGGACCTTGTCGTGGACTTACACTTGGTTGTGACTCTAATATTTTTGACGGGATTAGAAAACTTGATCGGAAAGTTTTTAATGAAAAAAACTCGAAAAATGAATAGTTCGCACCGCGGACTTGGTACGCCAAGGGAAACATTTTCAGTTTTTCATTAGGGACATTCCAGACTTTTCTCAATCCATCCTAAACTTAAAATACGATCAAAATAGGTCCTTTTTTGCTAAAAAGGGGCTTCAAAACCCATTCCTAAGCTTTCTATGCAATTCTAACAAAAGTTAAGGCTAAAGAGAGAAGGAGAAGAGCGAGGGTTTCAAGTTCAAAAGTGAAGATCGCCAGAGGATTGATTGTTCGCCCAAATTTCAGGTATGTAATCGTACTCATAACGTTGGACTGAGTTCATCTACATACTCCCCACATGTTAATTCTCCATAATTGTGTTCGAGTAGAGTTTTATCCAAATTCTTGAATTCTAAATGAGTAAATCCCTCTTCCATTAAGTTAGAAATTTTTATGCAATTGAGATCATTGTAATTTTTGTTTCTTATATTATTGAAGTCATCATTCGTGGATACTTTCCCATGAACCTTAATAAAGTTGATGGTCATGGCTTTTCTATACATTGTTTGATGTTGAGGTTGATGGGTTTTCAAGCATTACGGAAAAATATTATTGTAAAAATCAAAGTTTTGCATATTGAGAATAAAGATGATGATCTTTTCTTTGCATTGGTGAAAAAGTAATTTAAACTAATATTATATATGTACATTAGTGAGTCCAGAGATTTATATTTTGAAGAAAATATTTTTATGAGATGATGCATGTTTTGCCTTGAGTAAATTGAGCATGAGGAGTACATATTCTTATATATCCATGAGATGGGTATTTACTGTGTCATACATGCTGAGCATGATTTTTCTGTGATTTAACTGACCGTATGACTTGGAGTCTTGCATGGAGTTAGTTAGAGCTTGAGTTGCATTTCATGAATGATGGTCTTGAATTATTGAATTGTTAAGTAATTGAGTTGAGCAATTGAGAACTGAGTTGACATTATTGAGATGAGTCAAAAAGATGAGCTTGAGTTAATTTTCATGAGCATGTTTTAGTCTTGGAAGGAGTATTGAGCACCGAATTGGGTAAGAGAAAACACCCTAGAACTACGTTGCCGGCGTAGGATAGTCGTGCAGTTAACTCTTGCAGCTCAAGTCCAAATAGATGGACATTCTCTTTTGTTCCGAGAGAGGGAGAGGTTGATGTCTTTTACCTTGGCAAGTTTAGGAAGGGTATGGCAATGACGGTTGTTTCATTGTACATCACCGCATTCATGATGGTGGGGAAAGTTATGTCGGTTAGAGAAAGCTCAAGCAAAACTAGATGGACCATATCATGATTTTCGAACATAGTTGTATAAAACATTGAGTCTCATTTTATAACATGATTTCAAACCTTAGATTTGCATCATTTATTTGAGCTATGTTATGAGATGATGAGTTGAGTCTTGAGTCATGTTGATTGATTTGAGTCTAAGTCTTATCTATTTTCTTGAGTTATCTTACACACAAGTATATTCAATATATTGATGCCCATTTGGGCCTGCATTATTAATGACGCGGACACAGGTGATAGAGGATTTTAGTAGGTGCACAGTTGAGGTTCGATTTCCTTATTTCCAGAGTTGATGAGACCTCTTTGCTATCCATAGGAGCCTTTATTTCCATCTTTTATTGGTTACTACTATTTTCTTTGAGTTGGATAGTTATGGCCATTCATGTTACAATCCAAACGTTAGAGGTAGAGGATTCATAGACATTGTGTAGATTATTGTTTAGTATTTTATTTTCAAAACTTGGTATTCGGAGAATATCTTATAAGAGCTTTGTCACTTCATTGATATCTTTTATCTGAGTATTCTTCCGTTGTTGAGTAAGATGTGACAATGAGGTCAGGTGGTTCTCTAATCAGCAATGGTTCTTCAAGTGTTGGCCACGCCTAGGGTACCCGCCCTAGGCATGACAAGGTTACTTGCCCAATCTGTACAAGATTTTATTGGTTGGGCTCAAGATAATTTGGATTGGGTTCAATCTCAATCCATTTAAGACTTAACCCAATTTGAAAGAATCTTCAATTGAGCTCAATTTAATCTCCAATTTCAACATGTTCTAAGGCTCTTTACTTGCTTTAATATAATGTATGTTTTCTATCTATTTTGTATATTCTATAATTTATCTATCTATTTGTAACTTTTTAGTTTATTTCTTGAGTTGAAATTCAATTTGTGGTTATAAAAAATGAATAATAATATATTAAAATTATTAAGATTGAGAGGGTCAAATTGGGCGGGTCATGACTCAATCCAAAATTTTAGCTTATTTGAGCCCAAAGTAAATTTGGACAGGTCATAACTCAACTTAATCTCTATTTGAACCCATTTTAACATCTCAACTTCAACAAAACTGGCCCATTTGGCACCCCTAATTAAAATTAAAGTTCAAAGTCAATCCTTTCTCTATATAAAATATCAACAAAAAAAATCCTTCGATAAAGATCTTTTATGTTACTAATTATCAAGTTAATTTGGTTGATTTTATGAATTTAAACTTACTTCATGAGATGCAAGATATAAATTTGACTCATTAGGTTTTTTATTTTCGACAAAAAGAGAACATTTTTTACTACAATTAATAGGTCAATGTTCGATTGTGCTTAACATGATTTGTCAGTTTTCATGTCTCTTCAGCCTACTCAACTATTGTTACAAAATAGTATTGTAGTGCATTGTATCATGAATATAATTTTGTATTTGTGTCGTATTATTAAATTTGTTATTATCTAAGAATCAATTTGATGTGATTATATTATTATCTCTTTCTAGTATTCGTCCCTGCGCATTATGCTGCAGTTGATAAACACACTCAAAAATACTAATTTATTAATAATTTCAAAAATTAACTTCTTATAAATAATATTAATGTCACGATGTGGCCGGCACTCAGAGACTATTGCTAGTCCTCAACTGTACCACTTGGCCTTATCACATCCATTCATTCAATATATAACTCAGAAAACTCATCGGAAGACGAAAGATAAGAATGGGCAATCTATAACTCAAATATCATATTAAATAAATAAGCTGGTAAGAAAGAAACTAACTCAACATCAATACTCAGCTCTAGTTTATGAAGTTTCTATCACTATCAAGCGGTGCCAATGAAGACCCATGACTACCTCAAATCAAAAGTAAAGCTAACTCAAGACTAACTCTAACAAGCAAGATAAAAATAAAGCAATGATCCTCCAAAGTGACGGAAGCTCACCAACTCAGCTGAAATGCTCAAATCCTCAACGATGTGCCTATTGACAATCTCTACCTGCCTCTGCATCATAAAATAAGGCACGAATTTGTAAAATGGTTGAATGAAATAGAAACAGGTAGAATAATATAGAAATGCATCAACTCATAATATACTCAAATAGAATGTCAAATGTCTATTTAAAGCAAGAATAAAGAGTAGAAAAATGACCCATCAACCAATCAAGCCTCATCAATCAACTCAACTCAAAGGATCTCAACTCAATGGAACTCAACTTGACTTAGAGTACTCAATATGGTAACTTTCTAGGAGTTTCTATTATCCAAAAACAATCACTAATAAGCCAGTGATTGTACAACAATCCCGCTAATGTTTCCACAACCATTTTGTAATTGCCAGGTAAAGAACGCCTCGAATCTATTGGGGATCGACCCTCAACAAGTTCTTTATTGCTTTCAGGGACTTTTAACTGAAGAGGGAACCTCAATTTAATGTTTCTAATCCTTACCTATGCTAGGCGATATAAATAATGAGTGCGAATGAGACATATTCTTACTCATTTCGCTGCTCGATACCCCTCCAAGACTCAATGATCATAAGACTCCCCAACTCAATCAAATCATCTCAATTTGCCTCATAGAGGCACTCATCAACTCAACTATTCTCATGGAGACTCTCATCAACTAATCAACTCAACTCAATGGGGCCCTTTAGCCAAACATCTCAAATGACTCATCAACTCAGTGCTCATAGAATAACTCAAGGACTCAGGTCATCATTAAGAGGAAGTCATTTAGACAAGAATCTAGGATTTAATTATGAATATTGTAACACCTGATAAAATTACCAAAATACCCTTCACAGAGAGATGTGCACATAACACGTATTTTGATGCTCAGATAGAAAATTCGAGGTTGGATTCTTGATTAGCACAAAATATTGAGTGGGAAAAGGGTCTTGATTGATTATTAGAGTGACCGAGTTAAAAGGTAATTTTTCGTTCCAAAACGAGAAATAGCGAGAGTCCGCGATAGAGCCGCGTCGTGAACCCATTGCAAACGCACACTTATGTGTTTCCTTAATGTTTTGATGGGATTGAAAAAACTCGCTCAGGAAAATTTTTGCGAAAAACAAACTGTCTACGACCAGTCAATGACGCGGACTGTGTTATTTTACGGTGGAAAAATTTCTAATATTTTGGGGCATTCTAGTCCATTCCTAACATCTTCAAAAAAAACTCATATACAATTAATATAGGTCGTATTTGTGAAGAAAGTGTTCAAAACCCATTCTACAATACTCTTCCTACCAAAATTCACCAAATTAGGCTTGAGGAGAGTTGAGGTTGAAGAGTCAAGAGGAGATTCTGGAAGGAATTGTTGTTAGAAATCATCTTAGGTATGTAAGGCTAACCTAGAGCATGGGATTGTTCTTCTATGTGCCCCCTTTTGAGTAAATTGAGTCTATGATTTAAGATGATGAGTTATATGTGAAAATCCTTGAGTATTCCACTGCATTTTTACTTAATTCATATATTCTACATAAATTGATGATCATCACAAATTATTTTACTGCATAACTTATTTCCATGAGCGATTATACAAAATTCTATGTTTATTGCACTAAAGAATGCAAGAATGTGATTAGGCGGAAAAAGTCTAGAGCCTTAACAATGATGATGTTTGTATGTTATGATTGTTGTCCAAATTGATGAGAGTCTTGAGGATGATATTGATGGGAGTGATGTTCGTGAGTCATAAACCTTGAAACTGAATTCTAAAATAATGTTTCCAGTCCACGATGTTGATGTTGATGGTAATGTTGATGAGATGAGTTGATGTTGATTATGATGTTGATGTTGATGTACTATGTCCCTATGGGACTAATGATGATGATGTTGATGTTGATATACTACGTCCCTATGGGACCGATGATGATGATGTTTTCTGAGCATGTCAAGTTTTGGGAGGAGTATTGAGCACTGAAATAGGTGAGAGTGAGTCACACTCGAACTCATTAACTACGTGGCCCGCGTAGGAGTGAGGACCAAACTGTAATATGGATGTTTCCTTTGTCCCCAAAGAGGATTGATGTTATTTCTTGTGGACCCACTTATGGTGATGTCCTTTACCCCGAGAAGGGGTACTGGACGGATGTGGCAATGGAATCACTTTGTTGTATCATCACCGGCTCATAGGTGATGGTTGTCGATTAGAGAAACTCCGATTTAGGTCCTACATTGATAGTAATCCGATGTTGATGTGATGATATGAGTCTTGATGGATGTTGATGTTTCAGTACTGACTCTTTATCCTTGTCCTTACGGGCATGAGTCCTTTGAGTTGAGTCAAGTTTCCATGAGATGAGTCTGATGTGTTGATGAGATATTGATGGCCATTTGTCTACTCTCTTTTTTTCTTGCTCTAGATAGACATTTGACATTCTGACGGAGTATGATTTTGAGGTGATGTTATCTCTATATATTTGTTTATATGTCTGTTATATTCAGACACTTTACATACTGTACATTCCATGTACTGAGGCCACTCAGCGCTGTATCATTTCATAATGCAGATACAGGAAGTAGAGGACTTCAGCAGATGCATAGTTGAGGTCTGGAGATTCTGAGTTCAGTTATTGGTGAGCCCTCCTTGCTATCCGGAGGAGCCCTTTTTCGTTCTCAGTTATTTTGTTTTATTGAGTTGGGTAGCCATAGCCTTTCATGGTACCTTTTTAGACTGTCTAATTGAGTTGAGTTAAAGGCTTCATAGACATGAGTTGATGTTTGACGTTGAGGTCTTTTATCCTTTGAGTTGAGTTAGCATTTATATTTGCTTACTATCGATGTTGAGATTGAGTTTGCTTGGCCATTCACCCTTCTTATTGATATGGAATGAATGAAATAGCTCACTACCTTATTCTATTATTTCTGCTATGCTTAATGTTGAATGACTATCCTAAGATTGAGTGGTTCACTTGGGGACTAATAATAGTCTCTGGGTGCCAGCCACACCTAGGGTACCCTCCCGGGGCATGACAAACTTGGTATCAGAGCATAGAGTTCCAGAGTCCTGGGAATTCTATGAAGTCATGTCTAGTAGAGTCTTGTTTATGTGTGTGTTGGGCACCACGCTTCATAAACATGAGGCTAAAGGACATTAGGAATGGTTAAACTTCTTTGATATTCTGAGTTCATGCGATAGAGTTTGACTTTATGAAACTCTTTTCTAATTCATGTGTTACATGTTGCAGATCATGCCTCCTAAACGCACTGTTTCCCAAAGAGATGCCTCATTCCCAAACAATGAGAAACACACACCAGAGATCCCTACCCAGCTTAAGACGAGGAGACGAGGTCGACCTGGCAGATCCAGTAAGGTCCCACCAGCACCACCTGCTCAGTTAGCCTCCACTTCAGAAGAAACCTTCGGGGGAGCCATTGTTATGCTCACTCAATTGGTGGTCTCCCAAAGTAATAACCGAGGTCGCCAGTCCCCTAGCTCCATCTCCCAAGAGCCTAAAACTGCAACTAGGCTCAGAGATTTCCCGAGGATGAACCCGCTAGTCTATACGGGGTCGAAGGTTGAGGAGGACCCACAAATTTTTTTTGATGAGATGTGCAAAATTTTGAGGACTATGCATGCTAATAAGGTTGAGGAAGATGAGATGTCTCTTATCAACTTAAGGATGTTGCTAACACATGGTATAATCAATGGGACGATGGTAGAGGTGAGGATGCTGAACCTGCTTAGTGGGAAGAGTTTTAGAGTGCTTTACTCAACCACTTCTCTCCCCAAGAGTTGAGGGAGGCGAAGGTGGAGGAGTTCGTGTACCTGAATTAAGAGGGGTTGATTGTCAAAGAGTACAACCTCAAGTTCATTCAGCTGTCCCGGTATGCCCCAGAGATGGTACAGGATATGAGGGCGAAAATGAGAAAGTTCGTGTTTGGATTGGGCAGGCATGTAAAGAGGGAGTGTAAGGAAGCATTGCTGATTCACAGTATTGACATCTCTAGATTTATGGTCTATGCCCATCAAACTGAGGAGGACAAGAAGAAGGATAGGGAAGAGCAGAAGAGTAAGAAGGGCAAGTTAGCATGGCATGACCCTAGCCAACAGAAGCAGAATAAAGGTGATAGAACCTATTTTCAGAAGAGGTCTTCTAGCCATGCACCTTTGATGGCAAGTGCACCTGTTCAGCAGAACAGGTATGATTAGAAACCTTATGGTCACCAAAATTTCAGAGCTCAGAGTCCTCAGTCCTAAGCTAGCGTGACCCAAGGCCTGAGAGAAAAGCCACCTTGTGGTTGATGTGGCAAGCTACACCTTGGTGCATGCACGAATGCTTGTTATTCATGCGGACAACCTAGCCATTTTCAGGGTAAATGTCCAATGATGAAATTTAGTGATGGGAGTAATAAAGCTCAGTCTTCTACAGCGCCCCTTGCGGGCAGTCATCGAAGGCTACTACTGCGGGTGCAGGAGGCGGGACGAACCGTCTGTATGCGATAGGTAATCAAAAGGACCAAGAGGTCATACCAGATGTTGTTACGAGTATGCTCCGAGTGTTTTCCAATAATTGTTATGCATTTCTTGACCTGGGTACCACTTTATCTTTTGTGACGCCCTATGTGGCCAATAAGTTTTAGATTTTCCCAAAGTGTTTACTTGAGCCTTATACTGTTCCTACACCTACTTGTGTGTCGATCCTAGCTAAGAGGGTCAATAGAGATTGTGTAGTACCATCTATCACAAGGATACTTTGGCTGACTTGGTAGAGTTGGAGATGGTTGATTTTGATGTAATCCTTGGTACGGATTGGCTCCACACCTATTATGCCTCAATAGATTGTAGGACCCGAATTGTCAAATTCCAATTCCGAATGAATAGGTCCTAGAGTGGAAGGGAAGTTCTGTTGCACCCAAGGGTAAGTTTATTTCCTCCATGAGGGCTAGAGAGTCAATCTGTAAAGGTTGTATTTACCACCTTGTACGAGTTAAATCTGATAATATGGAGTCACCTACTCTCCAATAAGTTCCGATTACGAATGATTTTCCTGAGGTGTTCCCTCGAGGATTTACCTGGAGTCCCTCCTGAATGGGAGATTGACTTCGGTATCGATGTCCTTCTTGATATGCAACCTACTGCAATTCCACCATATAGGATGGCCCCGCTGAGTTGAAGGAGCAGTTGAGAGATTTGTTAGAGAAGGGTTTTATTAAGCCATAGGGTTTTATTAAGCCAAGTGTTTCTCCTTGGGGTGCTCCTGTTTTATTTGTACGAAAGAAGGATAGGTCTCTGTGAATGTACGTACACTATAGGAAACTAAACAAGGTTACGATCAAGAATAAATATCCTCTCCCTAGGATAGATTATCTATTTGACCAACTTCAGTGTGCCTCATGCTTTTCAAAGATAGACCTCAAATCGGGTTACCACTAGTTGTACGTAAGAGAATGCGATGTTCCAAAGACACCCTTTAGGACTAGATATGGCCATTTTGAGTTCTTCGTCATATTCTTTGGGTTGACGAATGCACCTGCAGCTTTCAAAGATTTGATGAATTGGGTGTTCAAGCCCAACCTTGACATGTTAGTAATCATGTTCATTGATGATATTTTTGTGTATTCGAGGGATGAGGAGGAGCATGACAAACACTTTGGAGTTATCCTTCAGACTCTTAAGGACCATGAATTGTATGTGAAGTTCTCAAACTGTGAGTTTTGGCTCAAGTCAGTGGATTTCCTAGGCCATGTTGTTTCAGGTGATGGAATTCGAGTAGATTCCCAAAAGATCGAAGTGGCTAAAAACTGACCAACACCGATCTCTCCAACTGACATATGACGTTTCTTGGGGTTGGCAAGCTACTACTGCAGATTTTTTGAGGGATTTTCTTCCCTATCCACACTATTGACCAAGCTGACCCAGAAAAAAGTCATGTTTCAGTGGTCTGAGGAATGTGAGAAGAGCTTCCAAGAGTTAAAGAATAGATTGACCACCTCACCTGTTTTGACTTTCCCCGATGGGATGAAGATTTTGTGATATATTGTGAAGCATCAAAAGTTGGATTGGGATGTGTATTGGTACAGAGAAGGAAGGTGATAGCCTATGCTTCGAGGCAGCTTAAATTTAATGAAAGGAACTATCCGACCAATGATCTTGAGTTGGCGGCGATAGTGTTTGCAATTAAAATCTGGCGCCACTACTTGTATCGAGTGCACGTGGATGTGTTCACTGACCATAAGAGCCTGCAGTATGCCTTCAGTCAAAGAGAGCTCAACCTATGATATAGGAGATGGTTGGAGTTGCTCAAGTATTATGACATGAGCATCCTATACCACCCAGGTAAAGCTAAAATTGTTGTTGATGCCCTTAGTAGGTTGTCAATGGGTAGTACAACCCATGTCAAGGAAGAGAAGAAAGAGCTAGAGAAGGAAGTGCATAGGTTGGCCCAGTTGGGAGTCCAACTTGAGGAGAATGATGTGGGAGGAGTCAATGTTCAGAGTGGGTCTACATCATCCCTAGTAGCAGAGGTAAAAGAGAAGCAAAATCTAGATCCTATCATACTCCAATTGAAGTAGGCTGTCCACAAAGGAAAAGTGATGGTCTTCTTTAAAGGGGGAGATGGGGTGTTGAGATTCTAGAGTAGGCTATATGTTTGTAATGTTGATGGTGTCCGCAAGAGGATCATGGTTGAAGCCCATAACACTAGATACTCCATTCATCTAGGCTACACCAAGATGTACCATGACTTGAGAGAAATCTATTAGTGGAGTGAAATGAAAAGGAACATTTCTATTTGTTTCAAAGTGCCCGAATTGCCAGAAAGTGATGGTTGAGCATCAAGGCCAAGTGCCTTGGATCAAAATTTTTAAATTCCAGAGTGGAAGTGGGAGATGATTAACATGGATTTCATCACCGGCCTACTGAGATCCCGGAAATAGCATGATTTCATATGGGTGATTGTAGACAAGATGATGGAATCAGCGCACTTCTTGGCAGTTAAGACAACTAATACTGCGGAGGAGTATGCCAAGATGTATATCCAAGAGATTATGAGGTTGCATGGAGTTCCTTTGTCCATCATCTTAGACAGAGGAGCCCAATTTACCTCTCTTTTCTGGAAGTCTTTCCAAAACGGATTGGGTACTAAAGTGAATTTGAGTACAACCTTTCATCCAAAGATGGATGGTTAGGCAGAGGGCACTATTCAGACGGTATAAGATATGTTGAGGGCCTATGTCCTTGACTTTAAAGGAAATTGGGATGACCATCTACCTTTGATTGAATTTGCATATAACAATAGGTATAGTGCAAGCATTCAGATGGCCCCCTATGAGGCCTTGTATGGGAGGTGGTGTAGGTCACCGATTGGGTGGTTTGAGGTTGGAGAAGTTGAGTTGGTTGGGCCTTACTTTGTCCACCAGTCCATGGAGAAGGTGAAGATTATTAGAGAGAGGTTAAAGACTGCACAAAGCCATCAGAAATCTTACACCAATGTGAGGAGAAGAGACCTAGAGTTCAAGGTGAGTAATTGGGTATACTTGAAGATATCACCCATGAAGGGTGTCATGAGATTTGGGAAGAAGGGAAAATTAAACCCTCGCTATATCGGCCCTCATCAGATTGTGAGGAGAATTGGGAAGGTTGCTTATGAGCTAGAGTTATTTTCTGAGTTAGAAGGAATCCATCCGATGTTCCACATCTCTATGCTGAAGAATTGTTTGGGAGACCCTGCGTTGGTAATCTCTATTGAGAGCATTGGAGTCAAAGATAGCTTGTCCTATGAGGAAATCCCCGTCCAAATCCTGGATCGATAGGTTTTGTTAACACTTTTTTGATTGATTCATTAACACGTCTTTGTTAACAAAATTAACCGGACAATTAAAATGTAAAAAAAAACTATGAAAATTAAACATGATAGGCATATTCAATTTACAATATCAATTTTTTGGCAATTTAAAAAAAATCAAATCGACCACACAATTAAAATATTTCACAAACACTTAAGTTAAAATATTGTCAAACAAAAATAAAAATAATTAAATTAAAGTAAATCATTCTTCACAAGTTAATATTATTTTGTGTGGTGTTATTTTAATTGTATATTGCAATATGTGTGCTTGCTAATTTTATTTTATTTGAGATTATAAACTTATTGTATTCTTATGAAAAAAAATGATAAAATAATCTAATTAGTTAATTAAAATTAACAAAGTCAAACTTTTATTAATGAGACAGTGAAAAATCATACACTAACCTCATCTTCAAAATCTTTAGTAAATTAAAGAAAATGTCAACTTCTTTCCTCACAAAAGTTATCATATTGGTACAAATATTTTCGTTATTAATTTTATCTACACACTTTCATTATTTTATACTTTACAATTTAGTAGGGGTAGATAATATTCAAATTAAGTCTAAATTAGTTTTATAATTAATTTCTAATAATGCATATAATTTTTAATAATCAATTTTCAAATTTGTCGTTTAATTTGTATTTTTTTAATAAAAATAACAAATTGATAACTTGAAAGTCTTAGATATTTAGAAGTGGGAGAGTAGTGGAAAGTTTTAAAATGACCTACTACATAATTAAATCATCCTTAAAAGAATTTTTCTTTTTTTTAAAAAAAACATAAATAATTTTAGTCAGTTACATTTTCTTTAATTTTAATCTTAAAATTATAATCATTACAAATTTAGAAAGTTAATAAATGAGTATTCCAGATAAAGGGTATTTATTTTTAATTTTTTTTAAAATTTTACACAGTGACCTATGAAAAAAAATCAAATTACAACTTATATAGAAGGGAGAGTTGAGCTCCCCATTGACTTTGAGCTAGGGGCATATCTGTCATTCTATTTATTCTTTGCATTGTCAGGATTGCACTTTGAGCTTCAAAGGTGATTGAACAAAATAGCCTTTTTCCTGAGCAGCTGCTTTAGGGGTATTACAGGTGCTTGCTATTTTGGGCTGTTGTTGCTTCTTGTGCTTCAAGCTCAAATACTTGGACTCCTGGGTTTGATTTGTTTAATAGGGCTCAACTGTTGCTTTATTTCAATTCAAATTGTGGTTACTTCATGCTTTAACAGTAGTTAGCTTGACAACTCTTGGCTCTTTTGGTTGCTCTGGTGGATAAAGATGGTTTAAAATAATGTTTTCCAGTCCCTAGGAGATCAGGATGTAACTGAGATATTATATTTGGGGAAGCTCATACTTCCCTTTAAAGAAACCATCTATCTCTCAGAAATTGACTGTGTGTTGTAACGTAGGAAACTGCTGACATCTTTGATCTTTGTCACAGTTCTCTGCTTTCTATTGGCTCGTCTGGATACACTTTTTGATGCTAATTATAATTTGTTTCTTCAAATTCTTTCTCTGTCTTCAGCAATTTGTTGAATTCAATATTACCGAACGTGTTCTTTTAGTTCTTGTTTCATGATTTTTGTAGGATGTTGTTTATTTGGGGGCTTATGTAATTTCTTGATTTTGTTAGTTGTGATTCTTGTCCTTCACCCAGAACAACCGACTGTGGCTAGATGAAATCAAGGGATTTCTTATTTTGGAGTAAAACATAGTTTCTCCTTTCGCATGAATTAAAGAGGTTTTCTCTTTCATTCAGCAAGCACCGCACTACAATACACCCCGGGTCCCTATGCCTCCACTAGATATGCATAGAGAGTTATTTCAATCTAAATATAACTTTATTACAAATGAGGAAAAATCTAAAAGATACATGAACGTGTCTCCTTCTGCGCCTTTAGGGGTTCAAATTATTCATTTTGATTGTCGATTTTTGCTTGTTGTGTCTAATATTGGCATTGTAACTATTTCAAATAGCTACTTGGCATGGTTGCACCCCGAGGTCTCTTGTCAACTTAAGTTTCTCACCTGGATCTATTTTGGTCCCTCTTTTAAGTAACGAGGATGAATAACCAAGAATTTTATTTCTAACATGCCGTCAATGCCAGTTGATATTTCGTCCACATAAAAAACATTAGCAGGGCCAACTAACATTGCTCTTGCATTCTGTCATGCCCCAGGAGGGTACCCTTGGCGTGGCCGGCACTCAGAGACTATTGCTAGTCCCCAAGTGAACTGCTTAGCCTCATCACATCCTTCAATCAAATAAACTCTACATGAACAACGGAAATAAAGGTAAGTAAAATGGGCACATCTCATCTAAAGTCTCATAATAATATAGATAATAATAAATGCTAGTAGAAAGAAACTAGCTCACAATCTCATCATCAACGTTTAACCATCGTCTATGATGCCTCTATTACCACTCATGTAGTACTAATGACAAACCCATGATTATCCAAATCTAAATAAAGGAAATAGTACATTCTAACTCTAAAGCATGATGAAATAAAAGTAGTGGATCCTTCGAAATAGGGGAGGCTCACCAAATCAGCTGCGAATTTCAGATCATCAACAGAGCGCATGTTGAAGATCTCTAGTACCTATCTCTGCATCGCAAAATGATGCAATCCAAAAGGGATATCAATACTTGGAATGTACTGCTACGTAAAATATCTGAGGAGACAAAAACAAGTAGAATAATATGGAAATAACATCGACTCAAAGTAATCATCAAATAGCATCAAATTGTCAAATGTCTATCTATGCAAGAATAAAGAGTAGACAGGTGGCCCGTCAATAACTCAAACTAATCAATCATCTTAGACTTATCTCAAAGGAGCTCACCTCCTCTTATCTCATCTCATCTAAGAGGAGCTCACCTCCTCTCATCTCATCTCAACTCATCTCAACTCGGAGTACTCAAGGTAGGAAATTTATGGGAGTTTCTCTTATCTGACAACAATCACTTATGAGCCAGTCAATGTACAACAATCTCACTTATATTTCCACAGTTGTTCCAAACTTTCCAGGTATGGAACGTTCCAAAACCATATCAGCTCACCCAATATGGAGTCAATCATCAATAAGTCCGCTATTGTTTTAGGGACGGTTAACTCACGAGGGAACCATAGTATACGTGATGGTCCTGATCCTCACCTACGTTTGGCGACGTAGTTTAATAAGTTCGAGTCAGACTAACTCTCCCTCATTTGGTGCTCGATACTCCTCTTTGACTCAATGCTCATAAAACCTTCATCTCAACCAATCTCATAGGGACTAAAACCCCGTCAATGATAAGTATTTGATAGGGACTCGAATCCCATCATCATTCAACTCATAGGGACTCTAACCCTTTTATCAAGCAAGCTCGTAGGGACACGAACCCTGTCATCATTTAACTCATAGGGACATTAACCCTCTCATCAGTCAATCTCATCACTGGCTCAAGATTTAGAACAATCATTATGACACAATCAAATAGATACATCAGTAGAGTTTATTTTTAGAGAATCATATGACAATAAAATTCTATCAACTCATCATCATTCTCTCATCACAATAAAAAATGTCAACTCAAGGGTCTAGGCTCAATTCTCAAGTTCATTATGCATGCTTTTCGAATTAGTCATGAAGGGTTATGCAAATTCTTCATGAAAATGTTCAATTTAAGAAAACAATTAGTATGATGATCACAAACATAGAAAAATACGTAATTTCAAATAAATGTTTAAGAAAAATCATCAAGGGTTCATGCATGTAGACTCTTGAACCATCAACTCATCTATGATTATCTATGGGGCACATGAGAGAATAATCTAATGCTTTTAGTTTAGCCTTACATACCTGAGATGAAGCTATCAATCAAGCACGTTAAGGATTCCTTCTCGAATCTCTCAAACTCAAGCTCTTCTCCTCTTTCCTCAAGCCCTAGTCTTGGTAGAATACTGGAATAGGATTTACAATGGGGGTTTTAGACCCTTTTTACTCAAAACGACCTTCTTAGATCGTGTAAAGAGTTTAGGATGGGTTGGGAACTGACCGAAATGCCCCTCGTAATAATTAGAAATTTTCAATTCGAAAAATACCCAATTTGCGACGCGGACCGATCGTGCACTGTGCATTTTTAGAGAAAGTTTCTGAATGAGTTTTCTCAATGCCGTCGAAAGTTTTCAGAAAAATAGTGCTGGTCTGCAATGGAGATGCGATGCGCTCCTGTCGCGCATCAACACTATTTTGCGATTTGGATCGAAAATTATTTTTTGATTAGTTCACTCTAAAAATCAACCGATATCATTTTCTCACTCAATGTTTTGTGCTGATCACAAATCCGACCTTGGATTCGCCATACAAGTATTGGAAGATGCGTTATGCGCATCCCTCTAGAGGTGTTTTGATAATTTTACCGAGCGTTACACATTTAGTGAAAAAACCAAATTTGCATTAGATGTTGTTGCACGAGCCATGACCTAGAGGAAACTCGCAAATATCAGTCTTCACTGATCCTGCTCTTAGTTTCCCTTTTTTGGGATTGGCATTATGCTATCTTCTCACACATTCTAAATGTATTTCTTAGAGACTTATTTTCTTATAAGCTTTTCTTTTGGACTTTTCACAAATAATTTTATCATGAGAACATGTAAGTTGAGATGCACATAAAAAAAACTTGCAAGTTGAGTTGATTTTCCCTTTCTCTAAAGGCAAAATTACAAGTGGTTTAGATGATAGGTACAGTAGTCACTTTTTAATTGCTACATTTTTTGTTTTAACCATTACACCTGATACTATCATACTTACCTATGTGACCGAGCTGGTGAGACCAGTTGATATTTTATGCATTTAAGAAACTTTAGCAGGACCAACTAACACGTTTCTTTCATTCAGTGAAAGAACCAAATATGCGTATGAACCAGCTACATATTGCAGGAGACAAGACATAGGCAAACAACGCTTATGTGATGTTCTTATCTTAATTGATGTGACATTTTTAGTACCTATTGTGAGCCGCTTTTTCTATCCTTTCCGAGTATCTGTGATTCACTCGATAATCAGTTCTAGGTGGCTTGCACATGAAAATATTGTGGGTGCAATGAGAAGTGAAGCATTAAGAACATAGTCTGTGACTAGGCCAAATGGTTTTTTGGTCTTAACAATGGCCAGATTTTTGCACTCCTGCAATGTTCTTCTCTTAATTGATGTGACATTTTGCATACCTGTTGCAAGCCACTTTTTCTATCCACTAGAGATTCCTCATTTCATATGATCGTTGGCCATTATATCAACAGATACATCCTTATGAAGTACCTCTGCTGATAGATTGTTCCAAGTTCTAAGCAAAATCCTTCAAAATCCCATGCCTCCTTAGGTGTCATCTCTCTGTCATGAATGTCATACTGACTGTTATAGCCATGTACCCTTCGATGAATAAAGCCTATTAGGTCATACCCACAGAACAAAAAAAAAAAAAAAAAAAAAGAGGAAGCAAAATCACAAGTGGAGTAGTAAGTTACCTCAGTTTCAGGCTTCAACACCTTATGAGGTAACACAACTTTTTTCGCATAGTCACTAGCATAGACACATGTCCTTTGACAAATAAACTCTGCTAGGTCATCACCACAGTAACTGATTTTTTCAGTCACTTGTAAGAATAGCGCATCGCAGTAAAACACCATCTGTTTTAATTGCTTTCTGTTTACTTTTGTAATTTTTATCCGTCGTTTCATATTGTTTTGTATCGTTGAACATGTTAGATAGGAAATTAGGTTGATTATACGCTATGTAAGCTACTTCGATAAAAGCTAAACCTGTCAGGAACCAAGTATATAAAGGGTACGTTGCGGGCTCTTCACTTTCGATGCCACACCTGTGGTGGATTAATATTTTTAAAAAACCCGAGCAACATAGCGTAGAAGAAAATGACTACTGTAATACATATTTATCCTTTGGTGCTAAAAGTAAGAGGGTTGCACCTGGGAAATCAAGCTCATTGTATGATATGTAAGCTACTTCAATAAAAGCTAAACTCACACTTGCTTCTCCTTTTCGAGTTGTTTTCCTTGTTAAACTTTGTTGTCATATCAACATAAAATGTAAATGGAGTAACAGAAATACCTTGACCAAAACATGAGATTTAAGTTACTAGGGAGCTAAGCTTGGCTATCTAATAGAAAGGTAGGTTGTGTAACAAACTAATGAAAATCTTATTCCCTAAAACTGCACCTTGAGTATTCCATAAAACGAGAATCAGCCAAATATTTGTTTGGCCTTGCCGGAGGCCGGATTTTTGCACTCATATTTTTATTAACATGGTACATGTTGTTAAAACAATTTCGGCTCAAAACATGGTTAGAATTTTCAACTTATACATAAAAATCTGTGAATTGCAGACCACTTAGGTAGTTTAGTTTGCTTCTGCTGAGAAGTACTACTTAAGCCTTCTGGAGTGCTCAACATTTGGTTGACCACTTAGCCTTGTAAAGTCTTTGATACAAAGACTTACATCTGTCATACAAAGAATCATATGCTGTCATATCTTGCCAAATAACAAAGAACATAGCGAATGTGCCATTCACATAAACTTTCCATGAAAACTTCAAATTGTGTTCCTTCTCCCCTTCTTTGATGCCCAAATTAGAAGTGGTTTAGATGATAGGAACATTAGTCACTTTTTAATTGATACATTTTTTGCCTTAGACATTACACTTGATACCATCATGCTTACCTATGTGGTTGAGCTACCGAAATCAGTTGATATTTTGTCCATGTAGAAAACTTTAGCAGGGCCAACTAATATTTTTCCTTCATTTAGACAAAAAAACAAATTTGAGTTAGATGTTGTTGCAAGGGAGATGGCCTAGAAGAAATCTGTAAACCAACTAGATTCCCCCAGGAGACATGACCCAATAATTAATGTTCCTAAAAGAAAGAAACCATCTTTGATTTACCTTCAGTTTCACCACCAACAAAGGTTACTGCAAGGGGCAAAAGAAAGTTCCAATCCGTAGCTGCTGTAAAAAAATATGACGCGCATCAGCGGAAGAAACATCATCAAGTAAATAGTCTAAAATATAGGATCAACACTAATATAACAACACTGAAGGTTAGTGAAAGTTAATAAAATACAAATCCTATTACATCCAAACTACTTTCCTTCATCTTTCTTCTACTATTACTATTCAAAAATTATACATTCTAACTTTCTCGCATATTCTTCTTATGAATCAGGAGCAAGATTTGGACAAGCCATTGATTTCGTAAATGTGCAAAAATGTTTTTGGATGTGCTCCACCAACTACAACATCAACCAATGTTTTTGGATTTCGTAAAAACATAAATGTAAATAGAAGTAAGCAATATGGTGATACTTGCTTACCACCAACTACAACATGAATGAATTTTGTATAAATACAAATGTAAATAAAAGGTTAAGAACTAGAATAAAAGGTTAAGAACTAGCTATTAATTGCTTTCCAAAAAACCTAAATTCGATGAAAACATATGAAACAACTAAAATTTCATTAGTCACAATAAACTTAATATGCACCGTAAGATTGGGCCCGTGCTTAGCACGGGCTGACCACCACTAGTTAAGTTAGAAAGTGGTGTTTTTCTGTGGAGAACGTGAAATTGGGAATAAGGAAGTTATAATTGGTGTTGGTAACTTTCAAAATTAAAAGAAAAATTAAAATAGAACAACAAATATCTATTCGAAAAAAGAGGGGAAAGATAGATAAATAGTATTAAAGAGACTACCCCATTTACTCCACCATATATCTCTAAATTTGTTTATTTTATCACTTTTTGTTGTTCAGTATTTAGAGTTTGTGCATAAGTACGAATATAATAAGAACTTATAAAAATTTCTACACTTATGGCATCTATTTCCTCTATCTCTACACTATCCCAGGTGTATCCTGCCACATTTCCAAAAAGGTGGCTTCCCTTTTGAGCCAGGGGTCACACTGGCCTAGGATTATGAACCCCGTGCTCTAAAGTTTGGTTAACCTTGGGACATATGGTCATACTTGACATTTTGGACTGGTGCACTGGCTGAAGTGGTGCATAACTAGTGGACCTCTTCTTGAAGTAAGACTCTTACCCCTTACTCTGCTTAGTCCGATCGGACTCAGGCCCAACTGACTTGTCTTTTTTACTCATATGCTCCTCTTTATCTCTCTTCTTATCCTCCTCAGATACGAATTTCCTCATCCTCGCTCGCATATTCTGGACCATCTCTGGGGCATACCTGGATAACTAAATGAATTTCAGGCTATACTCGTTAACAGTCAGTCCCTCCTATTGCAGATTCACAAACTCCTCAATCTTTGCCTCAATCAACTCCTGAGGAAAGAAGTGATCGAGGAAGGCACTATCAAATTATCCCAAAAAGTATGCTCAATATCCTCACCTCGACTCTCCTCCCATTGACTGTACCAAACGTAAGCCACATCTTTGAGTTGATAGGTAGAAAACTCAATTCTTTCGGTATCAGTCAGTTACATAGCTTTCAACACTTTCCACATCACATAAATGAAGTTCTGGGGTCTTTCTCAACCTTTGACCCTATGAAGACCAGTGGGTTCATCCTCAGAGAATCTCGAAGTTGGTAGCAACCATTGGCTCTGGAGCACTAGTACTAGGAGTTTGTGAACTCCAGTTCCCACTCTGAGTAGCTACCAATTGGGTAAGCATAGTGATAGCTCCTCTAAAATCAGCCTCTATAGTAGGAGTAGGTGGAGCAGTAGGTGTCTGTGGAACACCAGAAACTCTAGCTGATAAACCTCGACCCATCATTTCAATATCGGTAGACACTGTTGGGGTCAAGTTCTTAGTATTGTCTACTGGGGCACTTCTTTGGGTGACGGTACACTTTGGAGGCATGATCTGCAAATGCATAACGCATGAGTTAGAAAGGGTCTTTATAGAGATTTAACTCTATTGCACGAACTTAGAATACAAGAAAGTGTAACCATTCCTAATGTCCTATAGCCTCCTGCTTATAAAGTGTGGTGCACAACACACCCATAAACAAGTGTCTACTAAACACGACTTGATAGATTCCCAAGGACTTTTGAACTCTGGGCTCTGATACCATGTTTGTCACGTTCTAGGAAGGTACCCTTGGTGTGGCCAGCACTTGAAGAACCATGGTTGATTAACCAAGAAAACCACCTGGCCTCATCATCACATCAGCTCAATAGTAGAAGAAATACTCAAATATGAATAGATATAACTCTACAAAAACATAGTTCTCAATGAATAAATTTTGATATAAATAATACGCAACAAATCCCCTGCTCAGTGTGTCACACCCCAAGAGGGTACTCTAGGTATGGCTGGCACCCAGAGACTATTGTTGGTCCCCAAGCGAACTACTCAATCTCAGGATAGTCATTCAACATCAAGTATAGTGGAAATAATAGAATAAGGCAGTGAGCTACGTCATTGGTTCTACATCAATAAGAAGGGCCAATGGCCAAAAAACTCAGTCTCATAATGAATGACAAGTGAACAGTATTACTAACTTAACTCGATAAGGGAAATACCTCAACAACAAACCTCAACTCATGTCTATAAAGCCTCTAACTAAACTAGACTATCTAAGAGGGTACCATAACAGGCCATGACTACCTAACTCAATAAATAAATTAACAGTAATGGAAAAAGGGCTCCTCCGGATAGCAAGGAGGGCTCACTAATGACTGAAATCAGAATCTCCGAACCTCAATGATGCATCTGATAAAGTCCTCTACCTCCTGTATCTGCATCATGAAACGATGCAGCGCCGAGTGGTATCCGTATGTGGAATGTGCAGTTTGTAAGATGAATGAATATAATAGGACATATAGAGCATTATAGGGATAACATCAACTCAACATCATACTCCATCAGAATGTCAAATATTTATCTAAATTAACAATAAAGAGCTGACAAATGACCCATCAACATCTCATCAATATATCATCAATACATCGAACGCATCTCAAGGAAACTCGACTCAGCTCAACTTAACTTAAAGGACTAAAGCCCGTCTAGGACAAGGATAAAGGGTAGGTTGTAAAGCATCAACATCCATTAAGACTCATACCATCACATCAACATCAGAGTATTATAAATGTAGAACCTAACAGGGAATTTCTCTAATCGACGACCATCACCTATGAACCAGTGATGATACAACGAAGCGATGTCATTGCCATATCCATCTAGTACATTTCCTGGGGTAAAGGACATCACAATCAGTGGATCCACAAGAAATAACATTAGTTCTCTTTTAGGACAAAGGAAATAGTCGTATTGCGGTTCGATCCTTTCCTACGCGGGCCACGTAGTTAATGAGTTCGAGAGGGACTCACTCTCACCCAGTTCAGTGCTCAATACTCCTCCCAGAATTTGACATGCTAATAAAACATCACCATCAAGATTTTCATCATCACTCCCATAGGGACATAATACATCAATATCAACTCGTATCATCAACATCAACTCATCTCACCAACATCAACATCATGGACTCGAAACATTCTATTGAATTTAGTTTAAAGTTTTAAAACTCTTCAACATCATTCTCATAAACATCTTCATCAAGACTCTCAAAATTTGGACCATAATCACAACATCATCATTGTCAAGGTTCTAGGCTCATCCACTAAGTTCATTCTTGCATACTTTAGTAAATGGATATAGAGTATTGTAAAATCATTCAGGAAAAAAACTTATGCAGTAAATCAAGTTTATGATGATCATCAATTTAAGAAACATACATTAATGAAGAAGAATCTCAGTAGAATACTCAAGGATATTCACATATAACTCATCATCTTCAATCATAGACTCAATTTACTCTAAGAGGGCACATGGAAGAACAATCCCATGCTTTAGGTTAGTCTTACGTACCTGCGATGCTTGCTAACAACAACTTCTCGGGAACTTCCTCTTGGAACCCTTTCTTTGTGAAAATGACATATATTAGTCATACATGGAGTTTTAGAAGGTATTAGGGATGTACTAGATTGCTCCTCGAAATTTTTAGACATTTGCCAGTCCCAAAATATCCAGTTCGCAATGTAGACTGGTCGTGGTGTCACAACCCGAGGTTAGGGCCTAGATGAGATACGGCGAATGGAGACCCAAGAGTCCCCAAACAAGCCTCACATATCCGTAACCAAATCATCGTATCAAGAATAGCATTAAAACATGGATAGTTATATAATTAAATCAAATCTCAAGAATCATTCTAGTAATACGAATTCAATATAATAGTCATACCAACCGAATCTATGAAGAGTTCACATAGTGCCTAACAATGACTCTAGTCAAAGAAATGGGGGCCAGGACAAGTTTCGGGCTCGCCCTCATTAAAAGAGAACATCCGTAATAACAATAAAAAAGATAGATGGCTCACCCTCGGAAGGCGGGACTTATCACAATAACTTCAAGAATGGACTATTCATCAAACGGCTGGTATTCAAAGTGCTCAGGCCCTACATGGTAAAATCATATAGGCATAAAATATACGTTAATACATTTGAATGTACTAAGTATGCGAGCATGCAATGCATATGACTTATCAACCTGCATTTCAATGTTAGATGACAAGGGCACATAATCTAGAAAGAATCATATATCCAATGGAGAGGTATATAAGATTCCATGAAATTCACGATTCATGCAATGTGATAATGCTCTTATATAGCGGGGATAGACTATAACCAACAAATCAAATCCCTGCGAGCTATTACATGAATTAGTCCGATAAAGACCGCCCATTGGTAGGAGAAGATTACTTGGCAAAGGTAATATACATCACAACTTACGACCCCGCTTTTCAGTGGATAGTCACCTTCCTTACAACCACACTTTTCAGAAGGATTTACATAATCATATCATATCATAGCATAAACATAAACATAATCGATGAATATCCATTCCTTACGACTCGGTATTTTCGGTAATAGAGATTGTTCCTATGTTTGCACATAGTTCAAGGAAAGGGAGAGGACCCTTGGGGATAGCCTTGATGCCCCCACTTTGTCGTTGCTAAGTCAACAACATCCCATATGAATACTTATACATATACGTGTTTTCAAGAGATTCAATGTTCATTTCAAAATGTTCAATGCATACATAGGCCAAAATGTCAAATCATAAATCATAATCATAATACTCATGCAAGGAATAGCTCATCTACACATATACGAGATGGTGCAAGCACCCATAATACTCATAGAGCCATAATCATAGACATACCGGTGATCACCTTTTATCATAACCAATGCCTTACCAAAATCATATCATAATTGTTTCATAAAACATAATTGGGGTTAACCCACTTCATAATTTCCATGTATCAATGTTCATGAATGCAATGCAATGCATAATGTGAGGATGGAATGGGTAACATAGATTCAAGTTAAAATCAGTCATATAAAAATGAAAGTAAGGAAATCTATAATTAAATCCACATGTAAATCATAGTATAGATCACCCATGCATAAATCAACTTTAAAGGAGACATGCATACTCATACTTTATAACCCAATGTAGATCATCATCACATTCGTAATCAAAATGAATTGAAATAATAGGTAAAATACAATCGGTACACTAATTAGATTCAACAAAATCAAATAATGAAATCTCATATTTAAAGTGACTAAAATTCGTGAATTAAATTGAAAAGAATTTTGGGTCTTCTTGGTTGGAAGGGACAAATAATCAATCCCACATACCTTGATTGAGGAGTTGAATTTGAGGGATGGAACCCTTGCTTTGATCCTTGAGAGAGGAGTGTAGAGAGGAGTAGGAAGGTGATCTTATGAGGGGTAGAATGTTTTAGGAGAATGAATTGAGAGGGGAGGGGTTTCAGCTGAATTAGGGGTTTAGAATAGGTAAAAGGTCATAACTCATGATTAAAACAAACTGAAATTACATAAACGCCCTTAATGAAATAGACTAAAATTAATCACGTCACGCATACACAGTCCGTGAAATGTCACATGAACCTTGAACAGTGGCTGTGATCCCCTACTTACACTCTCACGGTGGAAAATTTCACGGAGCTAAGTGGTATCGCACGATGGCTACACAGTCCGTGTGACTCCACATGGGTCCTGATAATGACCGTGTAACGGTACTTGAAATAATTTTTGCATGACAAAGTTACGAGATGGTACTTCCATACTTTGAATTATTTTTATGTAGTGAGTTACACTGAGAGCCACACGGACCGTGTGAGTGTCCTTGTGCCTTCACTTGGCCAAAAATACCCTTTGTCCCAAAATTATCCCAACCGTGAACTGGACCTAGTGCCTCTTCACGGGAGGCCACATGGTTTGTGTGGCTTCACACAGCCTGTGTAGGCTCCTCTGTGAAATGATGCCTGGCAGTTTACTTGGGACAATTCCAACACATTCGGGAAATGCCACTCGAAAAATTTGGGTCCTTACACGTGTATAGTTCATTTTTGGCAAAAATCTTTCTGAACATGTTTTCTCAATTCCATAAAAAATTTATGGAAAAACATAAGTAACTCTTTGTGATGGGTCCGCAACGCGGCTCTATCATGGATCCTCACTATTTTGTGTCTCGGAACGTAAAATTGCCTTTTCACGGGAGGCCACACGGTCCGTGTGGCTTCACATAGCATGTGTAGGCTCCTCCGTGAAGTGATGCCTGGCAGTTTACTTGGGACAATTCCACCACATTCGGGAAATGCCACTCGAAAAATCTGGGTCCTTACACGTGTATAGTTCATTTTTGCAAAAATCTTTCTGAACAAGTTTTCTCAATCCCATCAAATATTTATGGAAAAACATAAGTAACCCTCTTCGATGGGTCAACGATGTGGCTCTGTCGCGGATCCTCACTATTTTGTGTCTCGGAACGTAAAATTTTCTTTTGAACTGGTCATTCTAAAAATCAACCGAGACCCTTCCCCTACTTAATTCTTCACGTTGATCACAAATCCGATCTAAGATTTTCCATTCGAGCATCAGAAGACGCGTTATGCGCACCTCTCTCCTCTAGGGGTATTTTGATAATTTTATCGGGTGTTACATCATCTCCCACTTGGGATCATTTGTCCTCGAATGATGAGTAGGAGCAGTATTATGTCACAAATAGACTCAAGGCTCATCTCTATACTCACTCAACAACTCAAGTCTTTATCGACCTCAATAACTCTACTTAAAAGGTCAAGAATAGACACATCAACTCAAGGTAGAAACATCAATTTAAGTGAAGAGTAAAAGTATTACCTTCAATATTCTCGTCATCAGGCAAGAATAGGTATGGATATTTGACTCTCATCTCTTCCTCAGCTTCCCATGTTGCTTCCTCAACAAATTGATTCCTTCACAAAATGTTAACGGAGGCTATCTCTTTGTTTCTCACTTTGTGAACCTCTCGATCAAGGATTTAGACTGAAATTTCCTCATAGGACAAGATATCTTTGACTCCAGTGCTCTCAATAGGGATCACTAAGGCAGGAGCTTCCAAACTCTTCTTCAACATAGAAATGTGGAACACTGGATGGAATCCTTGTAACTCAAAAGGTAACACTATATGATAAGCAACCTTCCCAATTCTCCTCACAATCTGATAAGGGTCAATATAGTGAGGACATAATTTCCCCTTCTTCCCAAACCTCATGACACTGTTCATAGGTGATACCTTGAAGTATACCCAATGACTCACCTCGAACTCTAAGTCCCTTCTCCTCACATTGGTGTAAGACTTTTGACGGCTTTGTGCAGTCTTTAACCTCTCTTTAATAATCTTCACCTTCTCCATGTACTGGTGGACAAGGTCAGGCCCAATCAACTCGGCTTCTCCAACCTCAAACCACCTAATGGGTAATCTACACCTCCTCGTATACAAGGCCTCATAGGGGCCATTTGAATGCTCGCATGATAACTATTTTTATATGAAAATTCTGTCAGTGATATACGGTCATCCCAATTACCTTTGAAGTCAAGGACGCAGGCTCTCAATGTATTTTCTATCGTCTGAATGGTGTGCTCTGCCTAACCATCCATCTGTCGATGAAAGACATCCAAAAGTGAGAAGTAAATTGCGCTCCTCTTTCCGAAACGATAGACAAGGAAACTCTATGCAACCTCACAATCTCTTAGATATACATCTTGGCATACACTTCCATAGTATTAGTTATCTTGATTGCCAAGAACTGTGTTGTCTTAGTCATCCTATCTACAATCACCCATATGGAATCATGCTGTCTCCGGGATCTCGGTAGGCTGGTGATGAAGTCCATGTTAAAAATATCCCACTTCCACTCTGGAATCTAAAAGTTTGAGCCAAGCCACTTGGCCTTTGATGCTCAACCTTCACTTGCTGGCAATTCAAACACTTTGAAACAAACTCAGCAATGTCCCTCTTCATTCCACTCCACCAATAGACTTATCTTAAGTCATAGTATATCTTGGTGGAGCCCGGATGATGGAGTATCTAGTGTTGTGGGCTTCAGCCATGATCCTTCCATCAATATCAAGAACACATAACCTACTCTGGTATTGCAACACCCTATCTCCCCCTTTGGAGAAAACCATCACTTTTTGTTTATGGACAACCTCCTCCAATTGGAGTATGATAGGATCTCAATCTTGCTTCTCTTTTACTTCTGCTACTAGGGATGATGCAAACCTACTCTGGACATTGAATCCTCCATCATCATTCTCCTCAAGTTGGAGTCCCGATCGAGCCAACCTATGCACTTCCTTCACTAGCTCTTTCTTCTCTTCTTTATCATGGGACATGGTACCCATTGACAACCTGCTATGAGCATCAACCACAATGTTAGCTTTACCTGGGTGGTATAGAATGCTCATGTCATAATCCTTGAGCAAATCTAACCATCTCTTTGTTGTTGGTTGAGCTCTCTCTAACTAAAGACATATTGCAGGCTCTTGCAGTCAGTGAACACGTCCACATGCACTCCATACAATTAGTGGCTCAAGATTTTAAGTGCAAACGCTACTGTCGCCAACTGAAGATCATGGGTCGGATAGTTCCTCTCATGAACTTTAAGCTGCCTGGAAGCATAGGCTATCACTTTCCCTGTCTACAGCAATACAGAACCCAACCCAAATCTTGATGCATCATAATATATCAAAAAATCCTCCGCCACATTGGGCAACGTCAAAACAGGTACGGTGACCAATCTATTCTTCAACTCTTGGAAGCTCTTCTGACATTCCTCAGACTACTGAAATTTGACCTTTTCCGGAGTCAGTTTGGTCAATGGTGTTGATAGGGAAGAGAATCTATCAAAAATTTGCGGTAGTAACCTGCCAACCCCAAGAAACTTCTTATGTCAGTCAGAGAGGTCGGTGTAGGCCAATTCTAACTGCTTCAATCTTCTGGGCATCTACTCAAATTTCGTCACTCGAAACAACATGGCTTAGGAAAGCCACTTACTTGAGCCAAAACTCACACTTTGAGAACTTTGCATATAACTCATGGTCCTTAATAGTCTGAAGGACAATTCTAATGTGTTTGGCATGCTCCTCCTCATCCTTCGAATACACCAAAATATCATCAATGAACAAGATTGCAAACATGTTAAGGTAGGGTCTGAATACCCTATTCATCAAATCCATGAAAGCCGCAGGAGCGCTAGTCAACCCAAAGGACATGACCAAGAACTCAAAGTGGTCATATCTAGTCCTTAAGGCTGTCTTTGGAACATCACATTCTCTCACTTTCAACTGGTGGTAACCCGATCTGAGGTCTATCTTTGAAAAGCATGAGGCACTCTAAAGTTGGTCAAATAGATCATTTATCCTGGGGAGAGGATATTTATTCACAACATGAAAAAAAGACTTTCAACGACCATTTCTCAACGACGAGAAATGAATCTGATCGTTATAAACACACTTATAATGACCAAAGTTTTTTCGATCGTTATAAATATACTTATAATGACCAAAAAATTTTCCGATCGTTATAAATATACTTAAAGTGACCAAATTTTTTTCCCGATTGTTATAAATATACTTATAGCAACCAAATTATTTTTTGATTATTATGAATACACCTATAATGACCAATTTGTTTTAATTGTTATAAATACACTTATAGCGACCAAATCTTTTTCTGGTCATTAAAAATAAATTTTAATCTAACATTAACGAGGGGATAAATTTAATTTTTAAAAAGCACAACATCCCATCATTAAAACATATTAGTTAGTGTAAAAATATGCTTAACTAAAATGAGAGTAAAGAGATAGGACTAAATCATGTTATAAGTTTAACAAGTGGCGTTTTGTTAATCATTCTGATAAAATCCTCCATCTTTTATAATTTTGCTTATTTCATAAAAAATGTTTACTAAAAAGAAGAAAATATTAATGTATTATTTTCTAATAACTCTATCCATCATTTTATTATAGTCAATTATATAAAATTTTGAAATATTATAAAAGTATTTAGTTACAATCTTTTTGGCATAATTTTTTTAACTTAAATATTTTCTTGATATAGTTTCTATATATGTTTTTATTTTGCGAAACAATTTATTCATCTTTACTTGACATTTTTAAGAAGCAAGATGAAGTAGGTCAAAACAAAAAATTGTAATGAAACAAAAAATTTAAAATAAAAGTAATAATATTAAATATATAATTATGAACTTATAAGATTAATTTAAGGTAGAAAAGTTATATAAATTTGGTCGTAAGTAATTTTCTCAAGAGGAACGATGTTTCTCCACTTGCAAATTACCTCGATTAATAGACTTAAGAATCAATATCCAGTAATAATCATTTTTCTAATATATATATATATATATATATATATATATATATATATATATATATATATATATATATATATATATATTGTGCCAATTTGTTTTCATTATTAGTTGTGAAACTAACAGGTGTATACAAAGGAAAATCAAAAGTATAACATAAAATTTTACAAACTATAAATTTAAGAAGTTTTACATGACATATAATCAACAACTAATTAATTAAGAAATCGTATTTTTTTATTATTTAAAATTAAAGATGATATAATTGATTTGTATCTCATAATAATTTTAATGATATTGAATTATTTATATTAGGTTAATATCATTAGTATAAAAAGTGAAACTAAAAGAAGTTGGGGGTTTTATCCATGAAGTAATGTGCAAAAAGTCAATAACATAAGGTGCAAAATAAAAAACAAGCAACTTTATGTGTAGAACTAGAAAACCCAACTTTCTTTTTATTTGGTAGTGAGAACAAAAAAAAATTATATTTCATTGTGGTTAGTCTTTGATTTTGCGACAAAGAAAAAGGAAGATAATATTTATTAGGAGTATTATTAATAATTTTACATGAAGTTTTTATACTTGTCCTTTGACAGATCATGCAGTTTGAAAAACTCATCCTCAGAAAAAGTGTAAAGAAGTATAAGCAACAGAAAATTTTGAAGCACGGGAAGAATGCATTTCATATTTCAGAAATTGTTTAAAGATATTCTAGTTTTTCTTTTATTAAGATTTAAAAAAAATAATATTATACAAATTTGTATGTCTATATTTTTATAACTTTGTGCAATATCATTCTTCGTAGTGAACTATGAAATTTTCTATGAATATAATAAATTTATAAGTTTTCATATGTGCACGTATTTGTATGTTTGTGTGTGTAAATCCATATGCAGTTTGCACTTTTGTTGATTTGATTTGTGGTTATAATTAAAGTTTTAATAACTACAACTAAAGGGAGCCTTGGAGTAACTGGTAAAGATGTTATCATGTGACCAAAAGGTCATAGGTTAAAACTTTGGTAACATCATTCAGCATAAATGCAAGGTAAGGCTACCGTACAATAGATCTTTGTGGTTAGACCTTTCCCCCGAAGTGCACCGGCTTGCCTTTTTTTCTTTTAATAACTAGAATATCAATTAGTGAAGAATAATTTTGATTGCTGAAAAAAAGGTATAACGATCGGATTTTCATCGTCGTTAAAGCTCTTTTAACGACTAGATTTAATCCAGTCGTTAACTTTTTAATGACGGGATTTAATCAATCATTCACTTTTAAAGATGGAGCTACTAACGACCGGTGACGACGGGATTTTAATCGGTCTTTATTGACTAATAATGACCGAATTTATACTTTTAACCACCAAATTTTCCCTCGTTAAAGACCTATTTTCTTATAGTGATTCTTGATCGTGACCTTGTTCAGTTGCCTTATAGTCTATGCACATCCTGAGAGACTCATCCTTCTTTCATACAAATAGGACAGGATCACACCAAGGAGAAACATTTGGCCTAATAAAGCCTTTCTCTAACAAATCCTTCAACTGCTCTTTCAACTCCTTCAACTCAAGGAGGGCACCTCAGGGAACTCATTTGCAATTGGAACTAACTCAAGAGTAGGGGACTCAATATCCTCAGATTTAACTCACACGAGGTGGTAAATACAAACTTTGGAAATTAGCTTTCTAGCCCTCGGGTAGGAAATAAACTTACCCTTGGGTGCAACAAAACTTCCCATTCAGAAATTAGAATTTAACAATTCGATTCCTACAATCTATAGAGGCATAACAGTTATGGAGCCAATCGATACCAAGGATTACATCAAAGTCAACCATCTCCAACTCTACTAAGTCAACCAAAGAATCCCTATAATATATGGACACTACACAATCTCTATTGACCCTCTCAGCTAGGATAAACTCACCAGTAGGAGTAGAAATAGTATAAGGCTCAAGCAAACACTTTGAAAAAACTCAAATTTTTTTGCCACATAGGGCGTCACAAAAAATAAAGTGGCACTCGGGTCAAGCAATGCATAACAATTATAAGAAAATACTTAGAGTATACCCGTAACAACATCTGGTGGAACTTCTTGGTCCAGTCGATTTCCCATCACATACAGACAATTTGTCCCGCCTCCTGCACCCGCAGTAGTAGCCTTCTGATGACTACCTGCAGGGGGCTGTAGAAGACAAAGCTTTGTTACTCCCATCACCCTATTTCCTTCTTGGACAGTCACCCTGAAAATGGCAAGGATGTCCCCATGAATAACAAGCATTTGTGCCTTCATAGCACACACCAAGGTGAAGTTTGCAACATCTACCAAAAGGTGGCTTTCCTCTGGTGCCTTGGGTCAAGCTAGCTTGGGTCTGAGGTCCCTGAGATCTGAAATTCTTGTGACTATAAGATTTCTGATCATACCTATTTTGCTGAACAGATGCATTTGCCACCGAGGGTGCATAGCTAAAAGACCTCTTCTGGAAATAAGTTCTATTACCATTATTCTGCTTCTTTTGGCTAAGCTCATGCGCTGTCAATTTTTCCTTCTTACTCTGCTGCCCTTCTCTATCCTTCTTCTTGTCCTCCTCAGTTTGCTAGGCATAGACCATAAGTCTATAGATGTCCATACCTGTAATTAGCAATGTTTCCTTACACACCCTCTTTACATGCCTGCCAATCCAGACACGAATTTTCTCATCCTCACCCTCATATCCAGAACCATTTCTGGGGCATCTCGGGACAGCTGAATGAACTTGAGGTTGTACTCTTTGATAGTCAACCCCTCTTGTTTTAGGTTCACAAACTCCTCAACCTTCCCCTTCCTCAACTCTTGGGGAAAGAAGTGGTCGAGGAAAGAACTCTCAAACTCCTCCCACTCAGAAGGTTCAACATTCTCACCTCTACCATCTTCCCATTGGTTATACCAGACATTAGCAACATCCTTAAGCTGATATAAGACAAGCTCGGCTCCCTCAACATCATTCACATGCATAGCCCTCAAAATCTTGCACATCTCATCAAAAACATTTTGCGGGTCTTCCTCAACCTTAGACCCCATATAGACTAGCGAGTACATCCTCAAGAAATCTCTGAGTCTTGTTGCAGCTGTAGGCTCTTGGAAGCTGGAGCTAGGGACTTGAGGACCGTGGCTATTACTCTAGTAGGCCACCAACTAAGTGATATCAATGGCTCTCCTGAAGTCTGCTTCCGAAGTGGAGGCTGACTGAGCAGGTGGTGCCTATGGAACCTCGGTAGTTCTGGCAAGTCACCCCGTCTCCTCGTCTCAGTCTTAGAAGGGACCTCTAGTGGGGAATCCTCAGCGTTTGGGGCTGAGGCATCTCTTTGGGCAGCCGTACGTTTAGGAGGCATGATCCGCAATTGTGTAATGCACGAATTAGAAGAGAATTAAAAGTGCAGTTCACAACAAACACATAAACAAGACTCTACTAGACATGACTTCATAGACTCCCTAGGACTCTTGAACTATGTTCTCTGATAACAAGTTTGTCACACCCCGAGAGGGTACCCTAAGCGTGGCTGGCACCCAAAGATTATTGCTAGTCCCCAAGCGAACAACTCAATCTCAGGACAGTCATTCAACATCAAGCATAGCGGAAATAATAGAATAAGGCAATGAACTACGTCATTCGTTCTATATCAATAAGAAGGGCCAACGTCCAATAAACGCAGTCTCAACATCAATGATAAGTAAACAGAATTACTAACTCAACTCGAAGATGCAAAGACCTCAACATCAAACCTCAACTCATGTCTATGAAGCCTCTAACTCAACTAGACTACTTAAGAGGGTACCATGACAGGCCATGGCTACCTAACTCAATAAATAAAATAACGGTAATGGAATACGGGCTCCCCTGGATAGCAAGGAGGGCTCACTAATGACTGAAATTGGAATATCCAAACCTCAATGATGCGTTTACTGAAGTCATCCACCTCCTGTATCTACATCCTGAAATGATGTAGCACCGAGTGGAATCAGTATATGGAATGTATGGTATGTAAGATGGTTGAATATAACAGTATAGATAGAGCAGTATAGGGATAACATCAACTCAACATCATACTCCGTTAGAATGTCAAATGTCTATCTAAAGCAAGAATAAAGAGTAGACAAATGACCTATCAACATCTCATCAATACATCATCAATACATCAGACTCATCTCAAGGAAACTCGACTCAGCTCAACCCAACTCAAAGGACTCATGCACGTCTAGGACAAGGATAAAGGGTAGGTAGTAAAACATCAACATCTATCAAGACTCATACAATCATATCAACATCGGAATACTATCAATGTAGAACCTAACTGGGAGTTTCTTTAACTTATAACCATCACCTAGGAGCCAGTGATGATACAACAAAGAAATGTCGTTTCCACATCAATCATGTACCCTGCCCGGGGTAAAGGACATCGCCATCAATGGATCCACATGAAATAACATTAGTCCTCTTTTTGGATAAAGGAAACATCTGCATTGCGGTTCGATCCTCTCCTACGTGAACCACATAGTTAATGAGTTTAAGTGACTCACTCTCACTCATTTCGATGCTCAATACTCCTCTGAGAACTCGACATGCTCATAAAATATCATCATCAAGATTTCTCATCATCGATTCCATAGGGACATAATACATCAACATCAACTCATATCATCAACATCAACTCGTATCATCAACATCAACATCATGGACTAGAAACATTCTTTTAGAATTTTGTTCAAGTTTTAAAACTGATGAACATGATTCTCATCAACATCAACATCATGGACTAGAAACATTCTTTTAGAATTTTGTTCAAGTTTTAAAACTGATGAACATGATTCTCATCAACATCATCATCAAGACTCTCAAAATTTTGACCATCATCACAACATCATCGTCATCATGGTTGTAGACTCATGTGTAAGTTCGTTCTTGCATTCTTTAGTAAAATAGACATAGAGTTTTGTAAAATCATTCAGGAAAACAACTTATGCAGTAAATCAAGTTTATGATGATCATCAATTTAAGAAAAATACATTAATTAAGAAGAATCTCAGTAGAATACTCAAGGATTTTCATATATAACTCATCATCTTCAATCATAGACTCAATTTACTCAAAGAGGGCACATGGAAGAACAATCTCATGCTTTAGGTTAGCCTTACGTACCTGGGATGCTTGCTAACAACAACTTCTCTGGAACATCCTCTTGACTCTTCAATCTCTACTCTCTTCAAGCCCTAACTTGATAATTCTTCTTGGAAGAGGCTTTAGGATGGATTTTGGAACCTTTTCTTTCTGAAAATGTCATATATTAGTCGTATATGGAGTTTTAGAATGTACTAGGAATGGACCAGCCCCTCAAAATTTTTAGAAATTTTCTAGTCGCGAAATAACCCAATTCGCGATGCGAACTAGTCGTGTATAGTTTATTTTTGCCAAAAACCTTTCTGAATGAGTTTTCTAAATCCTGTCGAAAATTTATGGAAAAACATAAGTCACCCTTCGCCATGGGTCCGCGACGTAGCTCTGTCATGGATCCTCACTATTTCGCGCCTCGAAACGAAAAATATCTTTTGATTCGGTCGTTCTAAAAATCGACTGAGACCCTTTCCTTACTCTATTTTTCATGCTAATCACAAATCTGGTCTTAGATTTGTCATTCGAACATCAGAAGAGACGTTATGCATATCTCTCTCCTCTAGAGGTATTTTGATAATTTTACTGGGCGTTACACAATGTTTATGAAGTCTCTACTCAACAATTTAGATGGTATTATGACAGGCCATAGATACCCCAATCAAAGAAATAAAATACTCAATAAAAGTAGAAGAATAAAAAGGCTTCTTAAGAAAGCAAAGAGCGCTCATTAACTCTGAGAATGCACTGATCTTAAACTCCATGATGTGTGGGCTGAAGTCCTCCATCACCTGTATCTGCATCATAAAATGACGTAGGTCCAAATGGATGTCAGTACATGGAATATACTGGTATGTAAAATAGATCAATAAAGTAAAGCTCAAATTACTCACCTCAACTCAACAACTCATAACTCAATAGATATGCAAGTTCATAGAAAAAATGCCCTTTAAAATAAACTCAGTAGGAAAAGCTTAGTTTAGAAATAGTATGCTCAATCAGTGTTTACTTTGGAATTTCTCTTAACTGACATCTAATCCCATCACCTTTAGTTTAGTGATGCACAATGAAGGTGACGTCGTCGCCATGCCCATCCTAAATTCCAACGTAAAGGACAATCAGCTCTCTCATGGATCTATAGTAAATATCTAGCTTTCGGGACAAGAGTCGTCGAAACGTGTTGTACAACTATGATACGCTGGCAATATAGTTTTATGGGTTGAACTAGTTATCTACTCGCTCCCAGCTTGGTGCTCGGTTCTCCTCCCAAGATTAAAATATACTCAACTCATAAATTAACTCAAATCTCAACCTCATGGTGTTCTCTCAACTAAACTCATCTTAATGTCTTCTCAACTCAATCAGACTCAAACAGTCATTCAATCTCATCAATTAGACTCATCATGGAATACAAGAGAAATGCATAAAGGTACATGTGATTACAATGCAACATGCTTCCCATGCTCAATTATGCTCAAGTTACTCAACTCAGACAATCAAACTCAAACCTCAACTCAGTCCATGTATAGATTATGTAAAAACATTCATTCTAGGATATATATACCCTATGAAATATTATTGAACTTCATATATTTTCCATATGTGAAATGTACCTACTTTTAATTGTCGGCTCTCTCCTTTTCCCTGATCTTTTTCTCACACTTGTCTTACTATGATTTCTAAAGTAGATAATCCACAAAAATTCTCTAAATTAAGGGGTATGTATGTGTTTATATATATGTATATACGTATTTTTATCATAACTTTTCTACTCTTGTAGGTAATTATAATACGATTATAAGGTATATTTATAGCATAAGATTTTTCTTAAAAAAATTATATTTAAATCCAACCTCTAATACCTCAACAACTGATTTCAAGCACTTTAATACATGAGCACACATATTCTCTCTAAAGGTAGGATCATATATTATCTACTTTTTTTACAACAAAAGTATTTCAAAATTGATGAACCAAAGACATAATCCTTTAATGTAGAAGCTCATTTCCCCTAATTAGCATCTTAAAAATTAATTAACTATTTTTAATTAATATTTTAATAATCATTTGTAACACCCCACAACTCTATTCAGAGGATCTGAAATTTTTTATCGTAAGTATATATAAGCTTGAACCTAGCGATGCGTTACTTGTACCTATATTTTAAGGCTCATCCCTACATGTGTGAAGTGTATTAGGTTCATAAGAGACCTCTAATACTTAGTCAAGTTAAAAACTTTTCTATCGATTATGCTTTTCACATTAGATTATGCAAGGGTCAACTTTAAATAATCATAACTCTCAGCACACAAAGAATTGTGTGGCCTATGACCTACCAAATGAAAGTTCTTTGAAGTAGCTTTCCAATGCATCTAATTTCGCCTTAATTGGAGTTCAGAGTAAAATGTTACAACCATTTTACTACAGATTGTCACTGCTGCAGAGTTGTTTCTACGACCCTGACTTACAGGTCATGGATTGAACTACGACCCTTATTATCAGCTTGTGAAATAATTCCTGCAAGTCCATTTTTGGGTCCCAAACTTGTGGAATGATTCCTGCAAGTCCATTTTTGGTTCCCAAACTCCACAAACCCAATTGCGGGTCGTCAAAACTTCTATGGATCATAGTTTGGGCCTGTGTAATGAGTTTCACGATCCCAAAATCCACCTTATTTTTTAGGAATGGATATTACGGTATGTATAAGCTTCTAGGGGTCGTAGATAGTCCTATAGACGACTTAGACAATGTTTTAAAAGAAGAGTATTTTCGTCCTTTCTCACCCTTAAAGCCTAAATTTATTAGTTTTTCAACTAATTAAATCCCTATATGTGATTATTCAACATAATTATGCACAAACATCCTCTAAACTTTGAGGACAGTTTAAAGAGGAGAAAATCTAGAGCTTTCAAACACGTTCTTCAAAGTTCTTAAGAATCTAATTCTTTGAGGTACGTAAGGCCGAAAAATATTTCCTTTATTATTTTACCATCATATAACTAGTAGTTTCTCCAAGTATTAAGTTATTAGTTGATAACAAGATTTTTTCATTATGAGTAATTATTCTTGCTTATGCTATTTTTGAATAAAAGCATGAGATTTACTACTTTTTTTTTTTGCTAAATTGGGTTCTTAAGTTGAGATGCCACTTTTGATTGTTAAACTAGTTAAACCCTAAAGTTACTATGGAAATATATGAAATTCGAAATCTTGCTTTAAACTCAAGAAAAGTATTAGGATAAGTATTTTATGACTAGTGTCTCAGGATATTGCAGAATTATAATAATTAGCTAAATTTTGTTTAAAAGATTTCATTTACAGATAGTCAGTAGCTAAATTTTAGTATTTTTTTAAAAAAATAATTTTATTAAAGTTATAGTTTGTTTTTATTTGAATGTTATAGGATACGTTAAGTAGCGTATTTTTCTATTTTCAGTTAGAAATTGTAGCTGTAAATATATATCTTAAATTATTAATAAAACAATTCCCTTTGCAGTATTTTTTCTCTCAAAATATTTCTTAGTTATTTTCTTAGTTTTTTTGTTAAAAAATCAACAATTCGTATCCGAGCCATTTTCTTGAAGGACCTGTGAGATGAATTCTGAAAATAGTTTTTCTCAAACTGCTCCTCCCATTTTTGATGGTGAAAATTATCATCTCTGGGCAGTAAGAATGGAGACTTATCTTGAGGCTTTAGATCTTTGGGAGGCCGTGGAAGAAGATTATGATATTCTTCCATTGCTTGATAATCCCACGGTGGCCCAAATCAAAAACTAAAAAGAAAAGAAATAAGAAAATCAAAAGCTAAAGCAACTTTGTTTGCTGGTGTGTCTGCAAAAATTATCACGAGAGTTATGACTCTCAAATCAACAAAAGAAATATGGGATTAACTAAAGGAAGAAAACACAAGAGATGGAAAAATACGGGGCATGAAAGTATTGAATTTGATAAGGGAATTCGAATTGCAAAAAATGAAGGAATCTGAGACCGTCAAAGAGTACACAGATCGACTTCTTGGCATTGTTAACAAGGTAAGATTGCCTGGCACTAAATTTAAAGATTCAAGAATTGTTGAAAAAATTCTTGTTACAGGGCCAGAAAGATACGAAGTATTATAACTACCTTGGAAAATACAAAAGATTTGTCCAAGATTACCTTGACAGAATTGTTAAATACATTGCAGGCACAATAGCAAAGGAGGCTTATGAGGCAACATGACATGGTTGAAAAAGCATTAGTAACCAGTCACAAAACTCAAAACAAAGGTAAATTATTGAAGAATTGCCCATCTTGTTAGAACTATGGCGAAAATGGACATCCTCCATATAAATGTTGGAAGAGACCAGATGCACAATACAAGATCTGCAAACAACATTGTCATGAATATGTGATTTGCAAAAGCAAATTTCAGCAAGATGAAACAGTTTCCCAAGTCACCACCAAAGAAGAAGACCACTTATTTATGGCAACCTACTATACAACTAAAAAATTTGATTCTTGGATGATTGATAGTGGTTGTACAAATCACATTACATATGACAAAAATCTTTTTAAAGAGTTTATGTCTATGAAAAATAAAAAAATCAGAATTGAAAATGGTGACTATATTCCTGCAAAAGGAAAAGGGTCTATTGGAATCAATTCAAGTTCAGGCACAAAAATAATTTCAGATGTCCTTTATGTGTAAGATATTGATAAAAGATTATTGAGTGTTGGCCAGCTAATAGAAAATGGATTTATATTATTATTTAGAGAAAAATATTGTCAAATTTTTTATTCCAATAAGCAGAAAATTTTACAAGTTGAAATGAGAAGTAAAAATTTCTTATTTAATCCAAGAGAATATGTGCACAAGCCTTGCAAGAGAAAAGATAAGTTGGCAGATTTATTCATGAGGTCAATTTCCTATGAAACTTCAATTTGCAATTCCTGATCTAAGGAGGAGTTTTGAAGATATGTCATAGGATATTGTATAATTAAAATAATTAGCTACATTTTTTTTAAAAGATTTCTTTTACACATATTCAGTAGCTAGGTTTTAGTTTTTTTAAAAAAATTATTTTATTTGAGTCCTAGTTTGTTTTTATTTGAATTTTATAGGATAAGTTTAGTAGCATGTTTTTCTATTTCAGTTGAAATTGTAGCTATAAATATATGTCTTCAATTATTAATAAAACAATTCCTTTTGACAACACTGCAGTGTTTTTTCTCTCAAAATCTTTCTCAGTTATTTTCTAGTTTCTTTGTTAAAAGATCAACAACTAGTGAATCATGAAGCCTATAATTTTAGACAGTTTTGAGAAAAGTTAAGAGAATACTAATTTGGGTTAAGTCCTGAAGAGAAGAAAAGTAATACTTCGAGCAAAAATATTCTTTGAAGTATGAGCACATGATTAATACTTTTGGGATTAGTATTGAGCACTGATATGGTTAAGTGTAAAAATGACTCGAACTTATAAGCAACGTAGCCAGCGTAGGATAGGATTGTACCTAGAGTACGACTCTTCACTTGCGACTGAGAGATGCCCTAGTTTTGGGATGGATCAACTCCCCTAGTTTTCGTCCCATACCCTGGCAAAGAATAGGAAGGCTCTAGCAGCGTGGGGAAGACGATATATCATCACGAATTTCCTAGTGATGGTTTTCGAATAGAGAAACTCCCCAAGCTACAGTATATATTATTTTCAGATACAAATTGAATTACATTTATGTACACATTAAATCTCATGTTTTACTTATATTTCATTGATTATTTTCGCTGAGTTACTTTCTGAGTTAAGTTGTTCAGTTAAGCATCCTATCCTTAGTTTTGTTTTGGCCATTTTACATATTGTACATTTCACGTACTGATACCCTTTGGCATTGCATCATTTTATGATGCAGATTCAGGCAAACATGATAGAAGCCATTCAATAAGACAACTTTCTAGTGGCAGATGGTTAGACCTCCTCGTTCACAAAGGGCTCCAGTTAGTTAGTTTTATTTAATTATTGTATAGCTAGGTAGCCGTAGATCTTGTTATGACACCTATCTTTAGTTTAGTAGATGTTTCATGGACAGAGTTAGTGAGCCAGTCTAGTCTATTCATTCAAATATTTAAAGTATTTATTAGTATTTGTATCAAAAGATATGCTTTGGAATTTTATTTACAATATGGTTGATATTCTTTTATTTTTATTAGATGTTTTGGTTCACCTTATAAAGCTTCCACATGCATGTTAAGTCTTCAGTTGAGTGAGTCAACCAGGCCAAAGGTACACTTGGTGACCAGCAATGGTTTCTGAGTGTCGGTCACGTTCAGGGTATCTCGGGGTATGACATTATTTCTTAGTGTCTAATGAACTATTTTTATCAAACATTTAACTAACATGTACAGGATACATCTAGTTTAAATTTTGATCAAATTATTCCGATCTTCTCCTTTGTATGGTGGATGTCTAGCACTTTTTATGGACTCCACAACTTTTGTATCGTGGATGATTTGCTTCGGAGGCTAAGAGTAATGTCCTTCTCCTCCGTGTATGAGGAATTGTACATTTAATATAATCTTATCCTACGTTAGCTACGTAGCTTATGAGTTCGAGCTATTATTACTCTTACCCATATCGATATTCAATACTACTCCCAAAACATCATTATATGCTCATAACTTAAGAGTATAGTTACTAAAAATACTTCTATAATCTTTTGGGATTAAGCCCAACTTTAACTTTTCTCAACTTGTTACTTTTCTTCACAACGATATGTTCTCAACTCAGTGAATGCATAAAACATAAGTTTACTTCTCAACTCAATTCCATTTATATTTAAAGGTATTCGTTTACATGCTCAAAATATAAAGTAAGGACTTCTTGCTCAACTCATGCTCAATTTCTTGTTCAAGTTACTGCTAAAATAATCATCTTCTCTAACTCAAGGCAATGTATGGAATAAGTACAAAATACTTTAATTTATTGAATATCCCTTAAAAAAATTACATGATATGCTTTATTTAGAAATAACTATCCTTTTTCAATAAGTCACGTAATGCACTTAGAAATACTCACATATCCACAGAACTCTTCTTTTACTACTAGCTTCAAAATACTTTTACTTTACTGAAAATAATGCACAATCTACAGTAATGTAAATCCTTCGTCTCAACTCAATTAGGGTTTATGTGAGAGGTAAGCATAAACAATAATCAAGAACTGGATTAAGGTAGAAAATCATACTTCCGATGATAGCGATTCGTATTTAATAATAAAGGATAATAGGAACTTGAATTGAGGAAAGATTTGAAAATTCGCGGTTAAACTCTTACTAACTAAAATTAGATGTAGGGCGTGAGGACGAACTTAGTCCAATAATCTGAATAGCCTTATATACCTGGAAGAATTAGAATCTTGAAGAGCTCTGAAGAAGATGCTTGAAAGCCCTAACCTTTCTCCTCTTGAAACTACGTTCTAAGTCTTGAGAATATTTTTTTCGTATAAAAAGATCGATTGATAATATTTAAGAACTTAATTTAGTGTAAAACCGTCAAGTTTAGGCTTAGAAAAGATAAAAGTACTTAAATAACCCTTCTTAAAAGGTTTTAAGGTCATCTACGGGGCCATCTACCATCTGTAGAAGCTTCTGTGGACTGTAGAACACATCTATAGAATCTTGGATGGAATTCTGGGGTCCTAGAACTCATTTTACGAGCCTAAACTATGGACCTGTCACGCCCTAAGTCCCATTAGGGCAGACTGGCACCCGTTGCCGACAAGGCTCGGGAGAACCAACATATAACTATACACCTGCTATGAACATTTAAGAGATTCCCACACTCAATAGGCTGTCGAATGAAAGTAAACTATACTAACCAACCAAAAGTAAATGCATACGACTAGGCCGTTGGAGCCACGATGTCTATAATACGCTATTTGACCACACTTTAATTTACATAGTCTACAAAGCCTCTAAATAAGGAGCAATATCCATATGGATCGGGAAAGGCCCCGCCTCATGGCCAACTATACAATACAAAATGCAAGTTCTAAACACATAAGCCCCGAAGCAACCTGGAGCTTTGTATAACAGTTGGAAGTCCTGTACTCTTACTGGGAAGATCTAGTAGCTCCTGTACCTGCAGCATGAAATGCAGGTCCCCCGTAAGGGACGTCAGTACGAGATAATGTACTGAATATGTAAGGCAGGAAATACTGTATATGCAATATGAACTCAAATGAAATCACATGCTGGTGTATAAGTATGATAAGACCACCTTTAGTCATACTGTGGAATCATGTACTTTATGTATTTTTTTTTTAATTACTGTATCTTTACTGTATAATCTGTGCACAATATCATGTAAATGACCAGCTGATCAGTGGTAAATCTATAATGGGATCGACCCTGGCTAGGTGCTTCCTTCACCCCTCGGGCTACCACCCAAATGAGATCGTCCCTGGCTAGGTGATTCTTCCACCCCTCGGGCTACCACTCATTTATAAGCAACTGTAAGTTATCTTTTATTTACTTTGAGATGATTCTTTTGCTGGTCATAACCTTTAGAACTGTGGGAAAATAGACATGTGACATATACACAACCATACAAGATAATGCCACAATGAAAGAGAGATACACAACTAATGAATCGTATCAAAGATTGAACAACACATAGACTTTATTTGGTAAGAAGGAATTCATGCATATTTGGTATTCAAGTACATATGCAGGTTGACAATGACTATGTATGGAAACATATGGACATGTTAAAGAGTGGGAACACGGTTAGCAGCCATGTCGGAGTTTGTACGTGCCTTCATGTGCTAAGGAAGACTATAGATTTCATGCCAAGTAATAGGAAATCAAGTTGCCTTACATACCTCGCTGTACTATGTCGTTATTACCTCGGGGTAGTATCCTTTTCCTCCAAACACTTTTCTACAACATATTAGGTGATAAAACTAGTGTTAGTAGCTAATAAACACGTCTTAGTAATCCAATTTCACCCAAAAACAACATCCGGGCAGCAACCTCGAAATTAGCAACCAAGGTGTATTCTTTCAACATTTCCACTCCTAATCGTATTTTCTAACATACATTCCCATATACATGTCATATCCAGCTATGTTTAGTCCCATAACAGCATTATAACAACTCATACAATACAGCATACAACAACTTTACACAACACGTAAGTAGACAACGCAATATTGCGTCCTTCCGCTACATTTCGACGTTAACCATTCCAAATGCGTTCCAACCTTAACCGAACTGCCCTTAACATTTGTACACATAATTACAGTCCTAAACCAGTCCAAAAACAGTCCCTAAGTATATGAAAAACGTGGGACAACAATTCCCAAAAACAGTCCACAAATTCTTACAAATGACCGGAATTAAGACATCATTTAAGAACTTATTTTTGCGGAAGGTACAAGTGGTCCAGCAGCCTTCTTACATCATTATGGACCCAAGACTTCTCAAAAACATACATATTACTTCATAAATCAGCTAACCAACAAGATGAAAGTCTCATATTTAACAAGAAAAGTGAACCACAAAATTGGAACACATACTGTCCCAAAATTCCTGCAAAATACAACCAACATACTCTTCATGTTTTTCATGGAAAAATTACACCAAACCATGGGTATTTTTACTTAACATAACTCTCAAGTATTAGGTCCTCCTCAAGAACCCTAGAAGTAAGTCTTGGCTGCTTTAGAAAATGGAGAGAGAGCAAAAAGGAAACTTAAGAGAAATCTGAAAATTAGGCTTAAGAAAATGGCTGAAAGTTGCTGCTGGTTGCTCCCTTTTATAGGCCACTTTTGGCCGGCTTTCTTTTGGGCTTTTAGCCTTATTTTAGTAAGGTTATGGGGCAGCAGCTTGGCCCTTTCATTTGGGCCTTATTGGGCTTCAAATGGGATGGGCTTTGTTGCAAACATTTACTCCCCAAGCCCACTTAGTTTGGGCTTAAATTTTGAATTGGATTGTAATTGTAATTTGGCCCTTTTTCTTATCCATATTAGGCTGCAAATGTTGTCCTTTAATGATGCTAAACCATAGGTCCAAATGGCACCTTTAACTCGGGGTTTATTCTTTATCGGACTTGAACAAATTCGGCGTTGGGCCTTGTCTCCATTTACCGAGCTTGTTAAGCACGTAGGTGACTCACCTACTAGCTTGCTAAGTCTCTCAAGCACCTCAATTATTTTACTTCATTTAAGGTCACACTCTCCTTAACTCGACTTAAAAATTATATACGCTCGGTCATCTTAGGTATTAGACGTACATATAGCCCTTTAATCTAAAAGTCACGCACTTTTAAAAATATGTGCGGATTTGACCTTGCCATATCATGTTTCATTTGTGTTGGACTAGTACATGTATGATGTGGGGTGTTACATCCTCCCCCCCTTAGGAACATTCGTCCCCGAATGTAAGCATAATTGAATAGGTTAAACAAGTTTAAACTTCCGTGTAAACAGACTTTTGAAAATATAATAAGAATTTATATACACGTACCTACTACTCCTTCAACTCTGTATCTTGGACTTCCTCTTTAGCATCAAATAAATAAGGGTATTTAGACCTCATTGCTTCCTCAGCCTCCCATGTTATCTCTTCTTCCTGTTGGTTCCTCCAAAGCACTTTTACTGAAGGTATTTCTTTATTCCTTAGTTTTCTAACTTGTCGGTCTAGGATAGCAATAGGTAGCTCTTCATAGGTGAGATCTTCTGTAACCTGCATATCTTCAATAGGAGTAATACGAGATGGGTCACCTATACATTTTCGTAGCATTGAGACATGAAAAACTGGATGAACCATTGAAAGTTCCTGGGGTAACTCTAATTCATATGCAACCTGTCCAAACCTTTTAATAATCTTATATGGCCCTATGTAACGTGGGCTTAGTTTCCCTTTCTTACCAAATCTCATAACACCTTTCATTGGAGACACCTTTAAGAATACCCAATCTCCTACTGAGAACTCCAGTCCTCTTCTTCTAGCATCTGCATATGATTTGTGACGGCTTTGGGCTGTTTCTAGCCGTTGTCGTATTACCTTGACCTTTTCCATGGCTTGTTGGACTAGATCTGGACCAAGCAAGGTGGTTTCACCCACTTCAAACCATCCTATGGGTGATCTACATTTCCTTCCATACAAAGCTTCATACGGTGCCATCTTGATGCTTGAATGGTAGCTATTATTATAGGCAAATTCAATAAGTGGCAAATGGTCCACCCAACTACCTTTGAAGTCTAATGCACAAGCTCGCAACATATCTTCAAGTGTTTGAATGGTGCGTTCTGCTTGACCATCAGTGTGCGGGTGGAAAGCTGTACTTAAATTCACTTGTGTCCCTAAGCTCCTCTGGAAGGATTTCCAAAACTTTGCGGTGAACTGAGCTCCCCGATCAGATATAATGGATATTGGAACCCCATGTAGCCTAACTATTTCCTTGAGATATAGCTTTGCGTACTCTTCAGCCGTATAATCACTTCTAACTGGCAAGAAGTGTGCTGACTTTGTAAGTCTATCAACTATTACCCATATGGAGTCAAACTTCTGAAATGAGCGAGGCAACCCAGTAACAAAATCCATATTAATCATATCCCACTTCCATGTTGGAAGTTCTATACATTGCATATAACCTCCCGGCTTTTGGTGCTCTACCTTAACTTGTTGGCAATTCGGACATTGAGCCACAAATTCTGCAAGGTCCTTTTTCATTCCTTCCCACCAAAACATCTCCTTCAGGTCATGATACATCTTAGTTGATCCTGGATGAATAGTATATCTTGAATGATGGGCTTCATCCATTATTCTCATTCTTAGTCCATTTATATTAGGAACACACAATCTGTTTTGACAGTAAAGTACTCCATTTTGGGCAAGTCCAAAGCCCTTCATTATGCCTTGACTTACCTTCTCCTTAAGTCGCCGTAGAATAGGATCTTTGAACTGTTTTTCCCTTACCTCTGTTATCAATGAAGACTCCGCAGCATTATGCACAACAACCCCTTCCTTTGGAGTTTCAATGAGGCGCACTCCCAAATTGGCTAGTTGACGTAGATCCTTAGCGACTCCTTGCCTTACCACGGTCTGATCATCAATATTCACAATTGCCTTGCGGCTCAAAGCATCGGCTACCACATTTGCTTTCCCTGGATGGTATAGTATATCAACATCGTAATCCTTTATTAGCTCCATCCACCTCCGCTGCCTTAAATTTAGGTCTTTCTGTTTAAATATGTACTGTAAGCTCTTATGATCAGTGTATATGTCAACATGAACCCCATACAAATAATGGCGCCATATTTTCAAGGCAAACACAACAGCTGCTAGTTCAAGGTCATGTGTCGGGTAGTTTTTCTCATGTGGCCGCAGTTGTCTTGAGGCATAAGCAATTACCCTACCATGTTGTGTCAATACACACCCTAAGCCAACCCCCGAAGCATCACAATACACCGCATACCCCTCTGTGCCTTCTGGAAGCACTAATACAGGTGCAGAAGTTAGCCTGCATTTCAACTCTTGAAAGCTCCTTTCACATGCATCATTCCATTGAAATTTGGTCGCCTTATGTGTCAACTTTGTTAGAGGTGCAGAAATAGAAGAAAAACCTTCGACAAATCTTCTATAATAACCTACCAACCCTAAGAAGCTTCGAACTTCGGTGGGCGTTGTTGGCCTTGGCCAATCTTTCACAGCCTCGATCTTTTGTGAATCAACCATTATTCCTTCATCAGATACAATATGACCCAAGAATGCTACTGATTTCAACCAAAATTCACATTTGGAAAACTTGGCATACAGTTGCCGATCACGAAGAACTTGAAATACCTGTCGTAAGTGATTTGCATGGTCCTCTTTTGATCTTGAATACACCAGAATATCATCTATAAATACTATCACAAAGACATCTAAGAACGGCTTGAATACCCTGTTCATTAAGTCCATAAAAACTGCTGGTGCATTTGTCAGCCCAAATGACATAACAAGAAATTCAAAGTGGCCATAGCGTGTCCTAAAGGCTGTCTTGGGTATATCTTTTTCCCGCACCTTCACTTGGTGATAACCTGACCTCAAATCAATCTTTGAAAAACATTTGGCACCCTGTAACTGATCAAATAAATCATCAATCCTGGGGAGGGGGTATTTGTTTTTAATTGTCACCCTATTCAGTTGCCGGTAATCAATGCACATTCTCAAGGTGCCATCCTTTTTACGTACAAATAACACTGGTGCACCCCAAGGGGACACACTAGGTCTTATAAAGCCCTTTTCTAACAAATCTTTTAATTGCTCCTTTAACTCACGTAACTCTGCCGGGGCCATTCTATAGGGAGGGATAGAAATGGGTTGAGTGCTTGGGAGTAAGTCAATGCCAAAATCTATTTCTCGTTCTGGAGGCAAACCTGGAAGCTCTTCGGGAAACACATCAACAAATTCATTCACTACTGGAACAGATTGAAGAGTTGGTGACTCAGCCTCCATATCCCTTACTCTAACTAGATGACAAATATACCCCTTTGACATCATCTTCCTTGCCTTAAAATAGGAAATAAACTTCCCCTTTGGTGCCCCAACATTACCTTCCCATTCAAGGACTGCCTCATTTGGAAAGTGGAAATACACTCTCTTAGTTCGGCAATCCACAGTAGCATAACAAGAGGCTAACCAATCCATGCCCATTATAACATCAAATTCCACCATTTCTAACTCAACAAGGTCCGCCCACGTATCACGGTTACAAACAGTTACAACACAGTCACAATAGACCCTTCTAGCTATAATAGATTCACCGGTAGGCGTAGATACTTCGAATGGCTCATTCAATAATTTAGGTGTTCTTTTTAGCTTCCCAGCCACTAGTGGTGTAATATATGATAATGTAGAACCAGGGTCAATTAATGCATACACATTACGTGAAAAGATGGACAACGTACCTGTGACCACATCGGGTGAAGCTTCTAAATTTTGCCGACTTCCCAGAGCATAAGTGCGATTCTGGGCTCCGCTGGGGCTAGCTGCTCCTCTACCACCTCTACCACGGCCTGTAGGCATTTGCTGACCCCCACTAAAGGGAGGAACTGACGATGATGATGCAACAGCTGACCCAGCAGGTTGTGCCATATCACCCATACGCCTTCTTGGGCAATCTCTTATCATATGCCCTGGTACACCACACCAATAACAGACATCTGTCCCAACACGGCATATACCTGAATGACCTCTCCCACATTGTTTACAAAGCTGCCTAGGAGGAATCTGCTGGCTGGCGGAATATCCTGTAGTCCGTGCACCTTGTCCTTCACTTCTATGATTAGACTGGCTACCTCTAGGCCCTTGAAGTTGCGGTGGGGCACTGACTGCAGAATAGGAGGATGATGGTCTAGGTGGTTTACTAGGAAATCGGGGCCTAACATCACCTTGGGACGGTACAAACTGCCCTGTAGATCTGGCCCTCTTGGACTGGCCCCTTTCTATGTCTTGTGTCCTTCTCCTTTGCCTCTGGTCCTCTAGTTTCTGTGCAAATGCTTGCATCCTTGCTATATCCATGTCTTTATTCAGTGAAGCAATAGTACAGTCTCTTACCAGATATGTATCCAACCTGTCCACATACCGATGAACTCTATCTGCCATAGTAGCAACCACATTAGGAGCATACCTGGCCAAGGAGTTAAACTGGAGGCTATATTCCCTCACGCTCATACCCCCTTGGTGGAGATTTAGAAATTGATCTGCACGGGCCTCTCGGATCTCATATGGCAAGTAGTGGTCAAGAAAGGCCTCTTTGAACTCCTCCCAGGTAGTTGGAGGTGCATCTATACCCTTGGATTGCTTCCAAGCTTCATACCACAATATAGCCACACCTTTCAATCTATATGCTGCCAATTCTACAGCTTCTGTACTACGCACATGCATAACATCTAAAGTGCGCTGGATCTGGTCGACGAAGTCCTGCGGATCCTCATTAGAATCTGACCCGGTGAAAACTGGAGGGTCCAAATTAAGGAAGTCACGTATCCTCGTGCTGGCTGCCCTATCCACACCACGTGCACCTACAACTGGGCCCTCTTGCCTTTGGCTTTGGCTAGCAACAATGCGGGTCAATAATTGGACCGCATTTCTCAGATCCTGCACACCAGCATCGGCAGGTGGTTCTGAGGGAGTTTCACTACGACCTGGTTCATCAGGAGCTGGAGGAGTTGGAGATGTTTGGGACAGAGACTCATCTTGGGCCTCATCTCGTCGTCTCACCCGACTGGGCATACCAATTACCACTTCCACCTCCTTCCCCTTGCCTTTGCTTTTCCTTGTTTCAGGCCTGCTTACTGTACAAAATAATTTAGAGGTCAGAAAATAATCAACCTACATCACTTGGCTCTATGGCACGATCTAAAGAATGAAAAGAAAGTGAACACTCCTAAATGCCACGTAGCCTCCTGCTTATAAATGTGGTGCACAACACATCCATAAACAAGACTCTACATAGACACGGCTTTGTAGACTCCCTAGGACGACCCGCTCTGATACCACTTCTGTCACGCCCTAAGCCCCATTAGGGCGGACTGGCACCCGTTGCCGACAAGGCTCGGGAGAACCAACATATAACTATACACCTGCTATGAACATTTAAGAGATTCCCACACTCAATAGGCTGTCGAATGAAAGTAAACTATACTAACCAACCAAAAGTAAATGCATACGACTAGGTCGTTGGAGCCACGATGTCTATAATACGCTATTTGACCACACTTTAATTTACATAGTCTACAAAGCCTCTAAATAAGGAGCAATATCCATATGGGTCGGGACAGGCCCCGCCTCATGGCCAACTATACAATACAAAATGCAAGTTCTAAACACATAAGCCCCGAAGCAACCTGGAGCTTTGTATAACAGCTGGAAGTCCTGTACTCTTACTGGGAAGATCTAGTAGCTCCTGTACCTGCAGCATGAAATGCAGGTCCCCCGTAAGGGATGTCAGTACGAGATAATGTACTGAATATGTAAGGCAGGAAATACTGTATATGCAATATGAACTCAAATGAAATCACATGCTGGTGTATAAGTATGATAAGACCACCTTTAGTCATACTGTGGAATCATGTACTTTATGTATTTTTTTTTAATTACTGTATCTTTACTGTATAATCTATGCACAATATCATGTAAATGACCAGCTGATCAGTGGTAAATCTGTAATGGGATCGACCCTGGCTAGGTGCTTCCTTCACCCCTTGGGCTACCACCCAAATGAGATCGTCCCTGGCTAGGTGATTCTTCCACCCCTCGGGCTACCACTCATTTTTAAGCAACTGTATGTTATCTTTTATTCACTTTGAGATGGTTCTTTTGGTGGTCATAACCTTTAGAACTGTGGAAAAATAGACATGTGACAAATACACAACCATACAAGATAATGCCACAATGAAAGAGAGATACACAACTAATGAATCGTATCAAAGATTGAACAACACATAGACTTTATTTGGTAAGAAGGAATTCATGCATATTTGGTATTCAAGTACATATGCAGGTTGACAATGACTATGTATGGAAACATATGGACATGTTAAAGAGTGGGAACACGGTTAGCAGCCATGTCGGAGTTTGTACGTGCCTTCATGTTCTAAGGAAGACTATAGATTTCATGCCAAGTAATAGGAAATCAAGTTGCCTTACATACCTCTCTGTACTATGTCGTTATTACCTCGGGGTAGTATCCTTTTCCTCCAAACACTTATCTACAACATATTAGGTGATAAAACTAGTGTTAGTAGCTAATAAACACGTCTTAGTAATCCAATTTCACCCAAAAACAACATCCGGGCAGCAAGCTCGGAATTAGCAACCAAGGTGTATTCTTTCAACATTTCCACTCCTAATCGTATTTTCTAACATACATTCCCATATACATGTCATATCCAGCTATGTTTAGTCCCATAACAGCATTATAACAACTCATACAATACAGCATACAACAACTTTACACAACACGTAAGTAGACAACACAATATTGCGTCCTTCCGCTACATTTCGACGTTAACCATTCCAAATGCGTTCCAACCTTAACCGAACTGCCCTCAACATTTGTACACATAATTACAGTCCTAAACCAGTCCAAAAACAGTCCCTAAGTATATGAAAAACGTGGGACAACAATTCCCAAAAACAGTCCACAAATTCTTACAAATGACCGGAATTAAGACATCATTTAAGAACTTGTTTTTGCGGAAGGTACAAGTAGTCCAGCAGCCTTCTTACATCATTATGGACCCAAGACTTCTCAAAAACATACATATTACTTCATAAATCAGCCAACCAACAAGATGAAAGTCTCATATTTAACAAGAAAAGTGAACCACAAAATTGGAACACATGCTGTCCCAAAATTCCTGCACAATACAACCAACATACTCTTCATGTTTTTCATGGAAAAATTACACCAAACCATGGGTATTTTTACTTACCTTAACTCTCAAGTATTAGGTCCTCCTCAAGAACCCTAGAAGTAAGTCTTGGCTGCTTTAGAAAATGGAGAGAAAGCAAAAAGGAAACTTAAGAGAAATCTGAAAATTAGGCTTAAGAAAATGGCTGAAAGTTGCTGCTGGTTGCTCCCTTTTATAGGCCACTTTTGGCCGACTTTCTTTTGGGCTTTTAGCCTTATTTTAGTAAGGTTATGGGGCAGCAGCTTGGCCCTTTCATTTGGGCCTTATTGGGCTTCAAATGGGATGGGCTTTGTTGCAAACATTTACTCCCCAAGCCCACTTAGTTTGGGCTTAAATTTTGAATTGGATTGTAATTGTAATTTGGCCCTTTTTCTTATCCATATTAGGCTGCAAATGTTGTCCTTTAATGATGCTAAACCATAGGTCCAAATGGCACCTTTAACTCGGGGTTTATTCTTTATCGGACTTGAACAAATTCGGCGTTGGGCCTTGTCTCCGTTTACCGAGCTTGTTAAGCACGTAGGTGACTCACCTACTAGCTTGCTAAGTCTCTCAAGCACCTCAATTATTTTACTTCATTTAAGGTCACACTCTCCTTAACTCGACTTAAAAATTATATACGCTCGGTCATCTTAGGTATTAGACGTACATATAGCCCTTTAATCTAAAAGTCACGCAGTTTTAAAAATATGTGCGGATTTGACCTTGCCATATCATGTTTCATTTGTGTTGGACTAGTACATGTATGATGTGGGGTGTTACATGACCGTAGAAGCTTCTCTGACCCGTGGTTGGTTCCGTAATAAATTGGACTCAGAAACCTACTCGAAACACATTTTCACTAGCTGGACTTTATGGATTTCAACTCATTTATGACCCGTAGTTCAGGGGTCATGAAAATTGCCCCAAGAAACTCGGCTCTAGCAATCTTCACTAAAATGATCATAATATTTGCTCTGAATTCCAAATAATACAATCTTGGTGGAGTTGGAAAGAGGATTCATAGACTTTAATTTGATAGGTTATGAGACACCTAATTCTTTATGTTCTGGGAGTAACAATTATTTGAAGTTAACCCTTGCATAATCTAATACGAAAAACATAATCGATAGAAATGTTTGAACTCGACTAAGTACTAGAGGTCTCTTATGAACCTAAACCACTTCAAATACACTTTCCACATATAGGAACGAGCCTTAAAATAATGGTACAAGTAAGCCATAACTAGGTTAAAGCTTATATACTTACGATGAAAATTTCGCATCTTTGTGAGATGTTACAATTTAATTACTTCTTGGTCTTCAAGTATTATAACGGAAGGTAATGAAAGGACTCAATACATTTATTATACAATTTTTATTTGATGTGAAATGCTTTTATATTATTTTTTTTGTACATTATCGATAAAAAAAGATAAGATTTGTTTAAGCATAACATAGATTTTTATTTTAATTACAACTTTATTTAACTTTTATTTAAAAAAAACATACAATTTTTTCTTTCAAAAAATATAAACTGAAAAATAAATAACATCAAATAGACACAAATTGTACCTTTTTGCAAATATTACTAATAAATGAAATACTACATCCGTCCCATATTATATGGACATCTTTCTATAAATGTTTGTCCCATATTATATGGGCACTTACTAAATTAGTATAGAATTAATTATTTTTTCGCATTTTACCCCTACTATTAATTAGTGTATTAATGGCTTTTTACTAATTTAATTTAATGTACATTGATATAAATAAAGAATAAAAGGGTTAAGTTCACTATTGCATTAATTATCTCTTAATAAACGTGAAAAATGGAAGTGCCCATATAATATAGGACAGAAGGAGTAATTTTCACGGAATAATTGGCTATACTAATTAATGACTTTATAATAAGTGTTTAATAGACTAAGAATTTAAGGCAATGACTTTTTAATTTAGTTGATTCATTAAGTAAATTAAGTTCTACTATTTAATATTTGATTAATTAAATATTTGATTTATTATAGGGGTAAACTGATAATTCAACTTTACATTTTAGAGCTTACCACTTTTAATAATAACTAGTTTTTTCCCACGTGCCTTGCACGTGTATATCCAGTTAAATTATTTATAATTTTATAAAATAATATCAATATTATTACATATGAATAAGGTCAAGATAATTAGTCAATAGATATTGAACTTACAGAGGTATTGAATAATCCAAATTTAACTAGATAGATATGATTCAACTCCTTTCATAATCAATGATTTCTATGTTACAATTACCACGCTCATACTATCATCTATAACATACTTTCTCTTTGATATTTCTAGCAAGAAGAATATTCTAGATTCTTTGTAACTAAAGTGTCAAATATGCGAGGTATAGTGATTTACTTTTGACATATTAAAACTCGAGTTCACAAACAAAATTCTACACAATCGTTGTGAGGAGATATTCAACATTTTTTTAATATATTGGTCAATGTCTAGCATGTTACATTACTTCATCATTAATTTACCTTCTTGGGTGAATAAAAAAACCTATCCATGACCAACGCAAACAAGTCTGAGCGAGTTAAATCTGAAACTCCTTTGACAAAAATTATATCATTTATACATGGACAAAATTGTATTTTTACATATATATAGTAAATGGTAAATCATTTTTTTGCCTCTCCGTACGTTTACTTTTTTATAATTTCAAACCCCTTTAGTAAAAAAATCTAGGCTCTGCCGTTATGATGTCTGCATCATTCAACGGTGACATAAAAATAATAGAAAATTATAGTACTTTTTGTGAAGCTATAATTGATGAGGCTATGATTTAAATCTTAAAAGAATAATCTAGCGAGCAAATTGAAGAAGGTGATTTTTTTTCTCTTTAAGTTGTTGGATCCATAAGATGTTTGGACCCGGACGTTGTACAACCTCATTGGAGCTTGAAAATTTTGTTTTTGGGGAGTTTAGGACCATGGTGACACTCCATGGGAACTCACACGGTTCGTGTGAGGTCACACGGCCTGTGTGGAGCCACCATGAAGTGACCCTTGGCCTCATAAGGATGTTTGGCCCTTGAAAGTGGTGATTTAGACTAAGACACGCCACAGTTGGACCCCTCTCGGTCCATGTGACTCTTCACAGACCGTGTGGTGGGCCATGTGATGGTCATAGCTTGAAATCCCCCAATTTTGGAGCCAAGTAAAGTCACACGACCAAGTACACGGCCCGTGTGTGGTGACACGGCCCGTGAGGCCTCCCGTATGGCTTCCGGAGTGAATTTCTTTTAAGTGTTAAATCACTGTCTCAGAACTTTATTGTGAGAACTTTTCTAATGATAGGGACACGGATGGGCACACGGCCTGCGTGGCTTCACACGGCTCATGTGACTCCCCATATAGATCATTTCTTCAAATTTTTCTAGGAACGGGATTACCATTTCAGAACTTCATCAAGCATAGTTTTTCTAAGTGTTGGTTCACCGATGAGTATACGGTCCGTGTGGTATGTCACGGATCGTATAGCCTCCCTTGAACTGATGACATTCAGTTTTTCAACTTGTATCATTAATGCCATTTTCATAATTATGGTTTATTCTAAAGGTCTTTTTGGACTCCCTATGCTATCAAAACACTTCCTAATGATCTAAACTCTATTCCTAACACTCAAATTCATTCCTCACATTTGAAATTCTCTCAAGTCACTGTTAAGTCTTTTTAAAGAACTCTTGTGGGTTTTAAGCTTGGGAATCAAGGAAGGGCTCTTTCTTCACCAAGTTTCTTCATGAATTTTCTTCATTAGCTATGGTATGTGGATTTGATTCTTGGTCCCTTTCAACTAAGAAGACCCAAACTCTTTTCAAGTGATTTTCATGAATTTTAGCTTACTTTAAAAATGCAATTTTGAGAACCATTGTTTAATAAATTCGATTGAAGTATGGTTTATGCTTTATTGATGATTTTAAATTGATTTAAGCCCTAATAAGTTTAATTACATTATTACTATGAAGTTATGAATGTGCATGTCCCCTTTAAAACTTGATTTGTGCATGAGTAATTTATATTATGATTTAAATGTGAATTTTACTTATGTTTTACTTGAATTTCATAATGTATTGTTGATATAAGTTTGAATCTCAAGTACCCCTATTATTCTCATCTCATTCATAGCATATGCATTCATGAATATTGGATTTTATGTAAATTGCGAAGTGGGTTAATCCCAATATGTTTATGTATAAGATTTTTAAATGATATCGGTTATGAAAAGAATGTGATCACATAAATGTCTATGACTATGTCTCTTTGAGAATTTTGGTTATTTACACCATTCCGTAGATGTGCATGAGCTAATCCTATGCATGAGGATCATGATTATGAACTTTGATTTGGCTCTTGAGCTTAAATGTGCATTGAAAGGATTTGAAATGACTATTTCCCTTATTGAAAGCATGCATATATAAGTATTCTCATGGGATGTCTTGACTTAGCACCAATGGATTAGGGGCGTAGGGGCTATCCCTAAGGGCCCTCTCCCTTTCCTTGAACTATGTACCAGCATAGGTATATAGTAGCCACTACCGAAAAGACTGGGTAATAAGGAATGGTTTCACATTTTTGTATGATATGATATGATATGATATGTTTTGATATGGAAATCCTTCTGAAAAGTGGAGTTGTGAGGAAGGTGTCCATAACAACGAAAAGATGTGATCATAAGGTGTAGTATAGATTACCCTTGGCAGGAAACATTTCTCTACCGATGAGAGTTCTACATCAGACTAATTCATCTTATAGCTCACATGAGTTTGATTTTGTCGGTTATAGTCCATTCCCACTATATATGAACATTTGTATATTTCATACATCATTGGTATCAAGGCATATCATAAACTATGTTTGTTGTCATACATCTCTTCCTATATTCTTTGCCTTGCCATCTACCATTGAATAAAGGTTTGGTAAGTTACATATGCATTATATATCTGCATACTTAGTATATTCAAACGTAATAACGCATACTTTTGCCTACATTATCTAACCATGTAGGGACCGAGGATTACGTTCATCCACCATATGACATCTTTGATCTTGAGATTTTCTTGTTGTGGTGAGGCCTATCTTCCAAGGACAAACAACCATTCTTCTACCTATGGTGCTTTATTTATGTTATTTACCTTGAGGGTAAACCCGAGATATGTCTTGGCCCCCGTCCTATCATATGACTAGAGGCATTGTTGAACATCTTGTAAACTCCTTTACGTTTATTTGCTAAGTGTTGTATTTGGAGAATATGCTTATCGATATGGTTACCTATTGATTATCATTATGTGATTTTGTTATGAGCTTTATGATATGGATGTATGCTATGGTGAAAGATCCTAAATCCTGAATTGCCCCCATAAAGTGAGTCATACTTACTAGACCCTTAGTATTTATGTGCTATGTGTTTTGTGGATCCATGTTACCTCCTTTTCCTATGATATCCCCATAGCGTGAGTCCTACTTACCCGTCCTTTAGAACTATGTGTTTACTATTCGCTTTCGCTTCCGATCCAATAATGTGAATACAGATACTTGATGCTTGTTTAGGGACTCTCCGATTTCCATTCGCCATGTCCCTCCTCGACCCTAGGTCCGATTCATGACAAGCTTGGTATCAGAGTACTAGGTTTGCAAATGATCCTTGGAGTCAAATATGTCTCGTCAAGTAGAGTCCTATTCATGGGTGTGAAGTGCACCATGCCTATGAGTGGGAGGCTATGACGATGTTCTCTGAATTGTCTCGCTTCTTCATGTCTTATGTCATGCTATGGATCGTATATTTGAATTCCTCATCTTGATGGTATCCATGCTCTATTACAGAAGGTGCCTCGAGGAAGAGCTCCCCTACCAAGACAGACCCCGGCTAATGAGGGTCAAACACCTTAATGGCCTATGGAAAAACTTATCTCTACTGGTGAATTTCGTATGGCCTTTCTATGCTTTCCGTGGTGGTGACTTCTCAGACTAGGTAGGTCAATCCTCCTAAGGATCCCACCCCGACTTCTAGGGTATGAAAATCCTCCGGAGTTTTATGGGTCAAAGGCTGATGAGGATGCTCAAAAGCTCATTGATGAGCTCACTAAGGTGTTTAATGTTATAGGGGTCACTTCTTAAGAGAAAACTGAGTTGGCTGCATATCCGTTGAAGGATGTGGCTCAGGTATGGTACACTGAATGGTCAATGGAGAGGATTGGTGGTAATGCTGTTAATTTTTTCTGACAAAACTTTTAAAACATTCAAGTGAAATGCACATTAAAACACAACTTCAATTTTAAATACAACTTGTTTTTCAATTATCAAAATTTAATATTTAAATGCCAACTTATTATCACCGGGACGGAGAAAAAAAATTGTTAATTATATTTCTAGTCCATAAAATATGATATATATAAATACAAATGATTGTTGATGTAATATCTTTGCAGAGTTTTCACTTTCCAGGAAAAAACTTATAATCTGATTGTATATGTTGCTTTGGCGTTAATGAATTAGGCAAGATCAACGTGGTCAGCGAAAGCCCACCCACGAACAATTGCAGCCTCTACTGAACCCTGAAGCCTGTAGGACCCTTCTCTGGTCCTTGGCAAGTCCCAATCCCAAAAAAGATTTGGAAGCCCAAGTCTTTCAACAATCTCCCTCGCTTGTTTATGCGAAAGACATTTCTAATAGCTCGAATGATGTAACCACTCATTCAATCTCCTCTGCTTCTCGGGCTCCCCGAGGTTCACTTTCTTGATTGCATCAACGACACAATTAGAAACTGTCTTTAGTTCAGCCATTCTCAGCCAGTTATCCTCAACTGCTTGAAGTTCCGGCCCTGTTTTGACTGCAACCAAAGCTTCAGACAAAAGAGTGGCCAGACCCTTCCCCTTGAGATTCGAGTTCGAAACACCAAAATGAACTGGTGATCCGTTGTATTCACATTGGTTTGGATCAATGTGGTGCAACATCATCAGTACGAGCCACAAGGACTGTCTCAGTCCCCATGAAATCAAACTTCAACCTTAAAGCCACAAGCTTGTTGATATGTTCACTGATGGCAACAAGAACTTTGCCATCCATGTGACTACATTTATTGGTAACAGAGAATTGATCCTCAATGTGGACACCAGAAGCACCGTGCTCAACGAAAAGCTTGCATAGCTTCACGGTAGCAGTTGCACCTCTTAGTGCCACCACATCCCTGGCTGAATATGGCCTCTTGGTTAGCCTGAACCTCTCTGAGTTTCACCTTGCCTGCACCTCTGCTACCTCTGCTTCAAATCTCCTCTCTTCTTCCATGATCATTGAAGTAACTAACAAAGTTGCATCCATTGCTAGAACTCTTTTGTTTTTGGTTTGTGTATATATCTATACAATTGCAATGTTGAATTGCTTATGCAAATGGTTGGGACAAGGAGCCTTAATTTTGATTTAGACATGTAATAAATTCAAGAACAAACAATTTATGTCGTATTGAAAGAACTTTGAATCATGATGGGTTCACAAAAAACTAACAGATCAATGATTTCAAGAAATATCAATCTAGAAGGAAGCTTGTGATAGACTTATCATGGCAGTGACTCTCAATTATGCGGGGAAATGCACCGTTGGGGTCGTTTCTCTCGTAGAAACTGTAGGTACAATGATTGGGAAGCATTGCCGATTAAATTTGATGAAATTAGAGACACAACGATTGGGAAGGGATAGGTTTATTTGCGTTGGATAGTGTGAAGAAAGGTGCAAGTAGGGTTGGCAACGCGTAGATTAAATTATAAAATAAGAAAAAACAAGGAAAGCTTTATACAAAAAAGTGTATTCTATTTTTGAATGTCACGGCTTTTTTGCTTAAACAAAATTCAAAATGAATTACACATGTATGTGACCGCCCTATAAATAACAATTTCTTATGCAAAATTATAAAAGAATGAGTAAATACACATTCACAACGATTTCTCTAGATTCTTCTGCTTCTTCTGTAGAATTACAAAAAAGGTGAGTTCACACATTTGTACCTCTTCATGGATTTTTCTTCTTCAAAATTACAAAAGAGGGTGAGTTCACATTTACAATGATTTCTAGATTCTTCTTTTTTAAGTAAATTTTTTAGCTCAAGGCTCATTTTATTATGCAAATAAATAAACTAACTAAATAAAGTTTGTCAAAAAAATTAAAATTAATACATCCCAGCCCAAATGAAGGGTTAGGCCTCTGTGTTCATTGATAATATCTAAAAAGTGTCTTTTCATGTTCCATCGCCATTTTAGTCCTTCAGTCAACCATGGCAAGAGTCTTCTAGGTGACGCTTCTCGTTCTATGCTATTTTAGTCCTTCTACTCCTAATTTCTAGATTCTTCTTGTTTTGCAAAATAAGAAAAAAAGTGAGTTCTCATTTATAATCATATCTCTATATTCTTCTTCTTCAAAATCGTCATCGTCATCTTCTTCTTCAAAATTATAAAGAAGAGTGAGTTCAGATTTGTGATCATCTCTTTCTTTTTTTCCTTCTTCCTTCTCCCCACCCCCCTCCTCATCGCCCACCTTCTCCTCCTCATCAAACCTTCATTCAAGTTTTGGGAAATTATAGAGTTTTCTCGATCTCTTTCTGTTTTTTTTTTAATTTTCTAGTATTCTCTAAGCCATGTTTTTTTTTCTTTTCATTTTACTAAATTGATTTGTTTCTTCATATAATTCATATTGAGAAGGGAATAGTTTTGCAACCAAGAGGAGATGGCATATAAATGCGAGTGAAACATTGAATTTAGTCCATTTTTATTCTCTTATAATGAAGAACAATTAGCATGTGATGGTGAGTTTGATTCTTTCGAAATCTATTGTAATTTTGTCATCCGATTTCCCCCGTTTTATTCGCTTGTTCCTTTGAATTTTGACCTAGCAAATGTTATTGCTTCCCAAAAATTATTAATTATTTCTACCAATGTGGATTTGAAAATATTTTTTATTTATTTCTTTTATCTCTCATTTGGATATTAAAGAATAACATTTATTATTATATGTATGCAACACACTCCTTGCCTTTGTAGTAAAGTTATTAATTTTAATTATATATATTCACTAAACTTTAAATTGATGGCAACATGTATCAATGTATAATTTGTAATTGGATAGTTTCAAATTTGTATGATTTTAATGGTCAATCTAAGTTTGACATTAGTAAAAGAAGTCATGACTGGTGAAAACAAATCCCTTTTGCTCCAAAATCCATACTAGAAAAATAAAATTGTTATCATATTGCATTTTTTTTAAAAGTTCATTTTTTTTCTTCATGTTACTAGAATTGGTAAAAGATTTTAATATGTGCATGATATGTTCTATTTGTTTCATTAAATATATGGAGAAAGTTTCACTCCAAATAATTGTACTCTTTGTTCTCATCTAATAATTTTTTCAACCTTGGACCCATCAGTACTATTTTTCTGTCAACATAAGTTATTAAATTTTGATATATAATTTGGTTAACTTATTTTTGTGTGTAATTCCATAGTATCTTGCCAAATGAGAAGGAAAGAAAAAAGGGAACGTAAGAAGATGATGCAAAATCAAAAATCAAATATAGAGAATGATGAGAAAAAGGAAAAGAATCAGCATGACTCTATTGAAAAGAGGATACTTGACAAAGAAAAGAAAAACGTCATCAATGGTAATTAATTAGAAGCTTTACATCTTAACATAAATATATTACTCAATTTATTCCCTGACACCTACTTAACATAAATATATCATGTTCTTTTACAAAATTTACTAAACTTTGTGTAGAGCTGGAAGTTGCTAAGCCTGGAGAAACTGTATATGACTTTCTTATCAATACTAAGATTGATGTATCTTATGGACTTAAGAGCGTTCATGATTCACCTAATGAAGCAAGTGTGCTTTTCTCTATTGCATACACTATGCATTCCATGTCAACTTCAACTTCTATTCTGAGAATCAATATGTGTGTAGCCTGCTAAAGAAGATATTGTGATTTCTACTAAGATTGGTGTATCTTCTGGACTTAAGAGCATTCATGAATGACCTGATGAAATAAGTGTATTTTTCTCCATTGAATACACTTTGCGTTCTATGTCAACTTAAGCTTCTATCCTGAGAATCAATATGTGTGTAGCCTACAAAAGAAGATATCGGGACTTCTCCTCAACAGAATGATGTTGTACAAAGCCCATCACAAGAAAAACAACAAAAGGTATTAAAATAAAACTTAAGTTTTATCCATCCCATGTTATGCTAGTAGTGAGTTCTTAGCATGTTGTTTTTGTAGATTGCCAAAGAAGATATTGGGACTTCTGATCAGCGATATGATGTTCCACAAGCAAAACGACAGAAGGTACATTACTTATCCTTGTCACGAGAACTTCCTCCAACTAGCTTAGCTCTCTTCACCTTAAGGGGAAATGATTTTCATATAAAACTACATAATAAAATAGTTGCTAGTGCATACACATTGACTATAGCCAAGAAAAATAATAATATAATACAATAGATAGAAACCTAGGTAATAACAAGGCATAATACATAAATATGTCTGTTAACTTTATTTATGGTCTCTAACTTTGGAGTAGAAACTTAAGCTTATATAAAGTTTAAAGTACATACATGCATCCTACATGGAGTACCACGCTTAGGACACCGTACATAGGACACCATGTAGGATGCGAATTGCCATATAAAATGCCACATAGGACTCATGTGTCAACCTTTTCAACTCTATACAAGTTTAAGTACCAATATGTGCCAACCCAAATATGTGGTCTCTCTGATAATTTTTATTTTTTTATTTTTATGCAGATGGAGTGATTTCTTTTGTTGTAGGAGGAGCTTATTCTGTTTTCATACATGCCTTTGAGTATCAGCTGGACTGATGATGTGTTACCAAATACAACTCATAAGACTGCTTCATTTTCGTTTCTTCAGCTTTGACAACTTTGTTATTATTTTGTTGTCTGTTTTGTGGCAACCTTGTATTAGATCTTATGCTTATTATTGTTATCTCTTCTTAGTTGCATGTTACATATATTGCGCGCCTTTCAGATTATAAACATTGCATAAGCAGGTCATTGCTGTGAAAAAGAAAATTACAAATTTATGCTTCTTTCAAAACGAAAAAGCAGATAATTAACTTTTTCAAGACAAAATATTCTTACAAAAAATTATGTTTGCCAAATTGTTCCTCGCTAATATTTACCCATCTTCTCCTTTTCGTTTTTTGTTTCTACTGTCTCTTCTCCTTCTCATAGAAAAGATTTTCAATTTTTAACGTTGGTCAAATGAAATTTATTTATCAAATATTTTTTGTACTTTTTGAGAAGCTATTACAAAAGATTTCCTTGAGAGGACCAATTAACTATAATGCGGAAAATAGATACATTACCATTAAAAAATCTACTCAGACTTGTTCCTTACTTTATCGAAATATGAATCCTAATTTCTCTGATAAACTTACGGTAACGGAAAACATAGCGATATACTACTACAAGAACACACTCCTTTTTCTATTCATTCTCCTCAACTTTCCAAAACAATTAAACCAAAGATGTTGTTTGATTAAAGATGCGTGAAGATCCAAGAGGATTGTAAGCAAAACTAATTAGAGTACTCAACATTCATATTACAGATTTTTTCATGTTAGAAATCTTGCGCTTTTATGGATTCTTTTATATTAGGGATTCTCTATATGTCGCATTGTCCTTATACCGACTTGAAAATAAACTTAACAAGTGCTGATACTTTCTTACGTCTGCTAAAATTTCACATTAATATTTTTGGATAATATTACTATAAAAATACAAAATCAATGAGCTAGTCAATTTATTATTTTGGTGAAGCAATTTGGCAGTGGAACAAAAATATTAACAGGAATATGTTATTTGAACTCTCACCATGCACGTCAGTAAGTTCAGTGTTGTTTCGTTGTCCAATATTTGCAAAAGCTTGCTCATATTGATATTGAGAAGACATAATTTGGAAGCTCTTAGTTAGGTCTTCGACAGAAAAAGAACTTCTGCTCTGAATTATCTTGAAGTTCAAGAAAATATATGCCAATATAGTTGAACATTATTTGGATTGCCAACATTGTACTGTGGCGCACACTCAGATCATCCACATTCAGATTCTAGCGCGAATCCTCTTCAAAGTCCTTTTCCAACAGAAAGCCAATGGTCAAAATGTATATATGATCTTAGAATACATCACAAATGAAATAAGATGTAGTGCAATTACAAAAAATGACTAAGGAAAATAAAAAGCATGTTCTTCCATAGTCTAGTCTAGTTGGTTATTGTTCTATTTATGCCTTGTGGTGCAAGGGTGCTTTCAGTCCTTTCTTTTAATAGCTTTGAATTGGGATTTGGACCACATATTGGTCCAGGTGCTTGGGCCATTTCTTATACCTGGTACTGCGCCTAGGCACCTCGGACTTGTGCTCTAGGTTTTTTACAATGCCACCCCCATGGAGACGAACCTTGTCCCAAGGTTCTGATCTGGAAATCATTGCAGCAATGTATGAGAATCCTCCCAAGAAGCATCTGTTGATGGAAGACCCATCCACTTGATAAGGCATTGATGAACCTGATAACCACCACTCAAAATAGTCCTGGTCTGGATGACATCTTCAGGGTGAAGAACCAAAGAAGATGACCGATCCAAAAGCTCAACTGGAGTAATCTGATGCGAAGGATAGCCCAAACATTTACGAAGAATGGAGATATGAAATACAAGATGGATTTTGGCTGATGGGCCAAAACAACATGTACTAAGCTTTGAGTGACACTGCAAGCGGAAAGATAACTGACGGTAGGGTCATAGTCGCACATATACGCAATCACCAAGTGGAGATACATCTCTAAACATTTGTTCACATCTGCACGCATGCCAGCTCAATGAAAATTAGATGTAATGTGCGTGATATATCAAAATGACCACCAAATTTAGAAGAGTGAAATTCTTCTAACAATAAAGTGCAAAGTTTTGCATCAACAGGGACCAATATCCAATTGCGAAACAGTAAAAGTCCCCCTTGAAAGGAAACATGAGGCAAGGACTCCAGATTATGTTGCAACGAAATCCTGTAGAGTTGCATCAGCCTTGTTCAAGTCGCACAACTGGTTTACTAAAGCGAGTTCAGTAACAGCCATAGCCGATGTATGTAGCGAATGAACTCGAGACAAGGAATCTGCTGCGACATTGAAAACCGTCTTTCTAGAGTCCGGATATACCCTACAAAGGTCGGGTAAAGTCCGGATATACCCCACCCTCCCCTGACCCCCTTGTGGGACTATATGGGTGTGTTGTTGTATTGTGATTATATGTTGTTATCTTCTCTTGTCTTTCGGAATTCTCTTATGAAGTAAACTTTTTGATTGAGTAGTAGATGAATCTAATCTGTAACTTATTTTGTTAGCTCAATACAATTTGCTTCGGAGATGATTGATCCTTTACTTTTCCTAGTTTACTTTCTGTGAGTTGCTAATAATGCCTTAATCAGGCATTCTCATTATTATTTAGCAAGCAATATTAGTTGTTTTGAAAGAAATGGATTGTGTTACCTAATAACGTATTAGCATAACAAAGTTTTACTAGTACTATAACATTGTTTTACTGCATATAGTTTGATTAGGATTAGCATTGTTCAAATTATTCAGGCGTTAGTTTGTTTTAGTTGTTGTTATTTGTTCCGGCATCCTAGGAGTTAATTTAGGCTTTTTTGGAAATTGGAATTTGACAGTCCGAGTTCTACAATCAACTGAGGCATAATAGGCGTGAAGCAAGTCCATGCTAAGGATCACATCAAAATTGACCATGTATAATTCAGTCAAATTAGCAAGAGTATCCCGATGATAGATGGACACCACACAATCCCTATAGATCCTCTCAGCTTGAATGGACTCACCAACAAAAGTAGAAATAGAAAATGGCTCAAGCAAGCACTCCGGAAGGATCTCAAATCTACAAGCCACATATGGCGTCACAAAGGAACAAGTCGCACCCGGATCAAGTAAAGCATAACAATGAAAGGTAAAGACTCAAAGCATACCCATCACAACATCCAGTGCAACCTCTTGGTCTTGTCTCATGGCAGCCGTTGGCTCTTGAGAATTAGCACTAGGAGTCTGTGAACTACGGTTCCCACTCTGAGCAGCTACCAGTTGGGTGAGCATAGTTGTGACAACTCGGGGCTAGCGCCTTGATCTGACATGACGAATGGGAACCCGAGAGTCCCCAAACAGGCCTCAAGTATCTATATCCATGTAATCGGTTCAAGATAACATTCAAATAATAACACACAGTTCTAAGGGATGGGAAAATAGAATTCACGCCTATGGGGGCAAAATGGGAGATTGGGACTTTCCACACTAATACCCATAAACATAAAATCAAAGAACGAGATTTCAATAAATCCATTCGTAAGGGTACGTAAACCAAGTATTTTGCATAGCACAAAGACTTTAAGGAGTCTATATGATGTCCAACAGATGCCTCTTAGTCAAAACGGAACGGGGGCAGGGACAAGTTCCGGGCTACCCTCAAATAAGGAAGAACATTCTAAAATAATATAAAGGAAGGACAGTTGGCTCGTCCTTGGAAAATGACACTCACCATATTGTACTTCTGGATTGGACTATTCATCAAACGGTATGTAATCAAAGTGCTCGGCTCCTACATGGCAAAATCATGTAGGCATAGAGTATGCGTTAGTACGTTTGAATGTACTAACTATGTGGGCATACAATGTATATGACTTACCAAACCTGGATTTCAATGTTTGATGACAAGGACACATAATATAGAAAGAATTGTATAACCAATGGAAGTGTATACAAGATGCCATGAAAGTTATTATGCATGAAATGCAACAATGCTCATATATAGTGCGGATGGACTATAACTGAAAAAATCAAACCCATGCGAGCTATTACGTGAATTAGTCCGATAAAAACCTCCCATCGGCAAGAGAAGATTACTTGCTAAAGGTAATCTATATCACATCTTACGGAACACACCATTTCAGTGGATGGTTCCTTCCTTATGAACCTCACCATTTAAGAAGGATTTTCCATAATCATACATAACATATCATAATAAAAAATGTATAACCATCCCTTACGACCTGGTCACTTCGGTAATGGTTAACTCTCCTATGTTGGCACATAGTTCAAGGAAAGGGAGAGGTCCCTTAGGGATAGCCCTAGTGTCCCCAATCCATCGATGCTAAGTCAACAACATCCCACATGGATACTTATACATATACGTGCTTTTAAGAGACACAATTTTCATTACAAAACAGTTCAATGCACACTTAGGCTCAAATGCCAAATCATAAATCATAATCATGATGCTCATACAAGGAATAGCTCATTCACATATACGAGATGGTACAAGCACCCGAGATGCTCTTAGAGCCATAATCATAAGGCATGTATGTGATCACATTCTTGTCGTAACCAATGCCTTACCAAAATCATATCATAATAGTTTCATAAAACATAATTGGGCTTAACCCACTTCATAATTTTCATGCAAACCATTGTGCATGAATGCAAATGCAATGCATGATGTGAGGTTAGCATGGGTTAGATAGACTCAAGTTAAAATTAATATCATAGTGTTAAATTGAGTAAATCCATAATTGAATAAACATCAAAATCATTGTATGAACCACCCATGTATAAATCAACTTTAAAAAGGGACATGCATGTTCATAGTTTCATACAATAACAACAACATACCTAGTGGAATCCCACAAGTGGGGTCTGGGGAGGGTAGAATGTGTGCACCATTACCTCACAAGGTAGAGAGGCTATTTCCTGGGAACCCGCGTCTCAAAAACCCATAAGCATAATAAACTAGATATGAAAAAAAGGGAAACGAAAAGAAAAGGAAATAGAAAGAACAACTAACAATGAAAAGCATATGATAGTGTGTAAATACGAGAAAATCAACATATATATGATGGATAATGACAACACAGTATATAAAAACATGACTAATCCTACTACCCTAGTATACTCTAAGGCCAGACATCCATCTAACCCTGCTAACGTATTAGCCTTCTACCCTAATACGCGACCTTCATTCCTTTCTATCTGAGGTCATGTCCTCGATAATAGGCACATATCCTATCTAATCACTTCTCTCCAATACTTTTTTGGTCTCCCATACCCTTCGTGTTACCCCATAAATCCAACCTCTTGCACATCATAATTAGAGCATCGACACACCTCCACTACACATGCACTAACCATCTCAGTCTTGCTTCTACCACAAAGGTCACCCCCACCTTCTCTCAAATAAACACATTCCTAATCTTATCACTCCTAGTATATTCACATATCCATCTCAACATCCTCATCTCCACAAACCTACATCTTCCAAACATATGGATTTCTGACTAGCTAACACTCCACTCCATATAACAAAGGCGGTTTAACCACCATTTGGTAAAACTTACCGTCAAATTCAAGTAGTATTTTCTTATCACACAATACTTCAGAGGCAAGCCTTTATTTCATCTATGCTACCCCAATGCAATGTGTGACATCATTGTGGATATCACCACTACTTTGTATGATGGACCAAAGATATTTAAAGCTTTCTCTCTTGAGAATAAGTTGAGTAGTAGGCTCACTTCCATTCCCTCTTTCATTCCTTGCAATACTGAATTTTCACTCCAAGTATTCTATTTTGGTCCTGCTCTATTTGAAACCTTTGGACTGTAGAATATGTCTCCAAACCTCCAATCTATCATTAACTTTATCTCGAATCTCATCAATCAGTACTATGTCATCCTTAAATAGCATACACTATGGAACCTCCTCCTAATAGACCGTGTCAGCTCATCCATTACTAAGGTAAAAAGAAAAGGGCAGCATAGATCCTTGATGAAGTTTCATTTGAACAAGAAAATACCCTTAGTCTCCTCCCACTATTCTAACCCGAGTTTTGGCTCCATTATGTATGTCCTTAACACAAAATTTTAGTTCACATTAGCAGAGAAAATTATTAATTTTCATTTTATTTGGAGCCTTACTCATCCAAGAAGCTAAAACACAGAAGTTTCCATATTTTTAGTCGGAAAAGGAATGCGGATGAACATCCTGCACGTAATACATAGAATAATTTCATGATGTTCTATAAGTAGCAAAGTCCAGATTCTTTTACATTAGGGTTGGAAAATAAGTTAGTCATCCAAATGCGGGTAAACATCCGGCATGTAGTACATAGAAAAATTTAATAATATTTCTATAAGTAGCACAGAGAACTCCAGATTCTTTTACATTAATGGTTGGAAAATAAGTTATCACCTCTGGTTTTGGTGAATCTTCTTGTTGAAGTGTGTTATTATCTCATTGAAATTCAACAAACAAATTTGGGGGCACAATGTAGAAAGACTTTTTGGGACTTGAGATTCAGAAGTGATTATGAAGACTCAAAAGTGATTGAGCTTCAAAGATTGTTAGTCTTACTTCATAGGCGAGTTAATCCGGTGGATATTCCAATGTTTGGTCGCGGGGGGATGGGAAATATTGAAGCATTCTCGATGCAGTCCTTCTATGAGAAACTTTTGGTTAGAGAGGAGCTTGATTTCCCATGTAATGCAATATTAGCTCAGAGAGTAACGAGGAAGGTGTATTCTTTCACTTGGCAAGCCATCAGATGGGCGATTTTGATAACAGAAAACCTGAGAAAGTATAAGGTTGTTTGTGAAAGTGGTGTTAGATGTGTAAAGAGGGGACATGGACCTGTAACATCTTCTTCTACGTTGAGGATTAACCATGATATTATGGTGGATATGTTTAGGTGGTTTGGTATTCCTTGGACTATGCCAAAAACATTGAAAGAGTTGATGTCTAGTTGGAAAAGAGGGGGAAAAAGGAGAAGACAAAGGGCTTGGAACATGGTGGTGCTTGTGCTAATGTTGGTAGTTTGGAGAGAGAAATATGAGCGCTTTTGAAAGAGTTAAATTAAGTTTATATCAATTCCAGCATAGTCTACATTCCATTATTTTGGAGGAGTTTGTAGAGAATCATATTTCATAATTTTTAAAAACAATTTGGTATACCCCTTGTACATGGCCGATTAGGCAATGTTTATGGATGAACATATTTAATTTATAAAGGGAAAATCATCTCATCTAAAGAAAAACTAATAGAACGTAACACAATTACTTAGTTATATTCCCAACATGCCCCCTTACATGCGAGCCTCATTTTCTTTCATGTTCAAGAACGTGAAAACTTTTTTTGCTAACGTGTGGTAGTGCAACTTGATTTAAGAATTCTACCTAATATCGCTTATTGAGGTCAAAAAAGTTAACAAAGCAAAACTTTTATTTCTTTTTCCTATGACCATGGTGTTCAGAGCAACTTTGGCGCACCTCAACTAATTTTACGGGATACTTATCACCTTCCACCAACAATAAGTACTAGGTAACTCTAGCCTTAGGCTATGATAGATGGGAAGAATCACTGAAGGTCTGTTTGGAAAGCCACCTAGTAATTGAAATTGGTGTAATTACCCGCTTAGTAATTACACAGCCTTGTAATTACTCTAACTTATTTGTTTGCTACAATATAAATTACAAGTGTGCTACTGGGTTGTAGAAGTGTAATTACAATGTTATATTAATTTTTAAAAACAAAAGTTAATTATCTGAAATTAAAAAATTATATTAGACAAATAAGGGTATTCATATATAATATTAAATTGAAAGTTTAAGATATATATTATCTTTCGAAAACATATTAATTGGTAACATATGTTCTTAACTAATATTATTAAAAAAATCAATTCATATTTTTTAAATTAATATATTTTAATTAATTGATCATAAAAACTAACAAATACAAGATTTATATGAATATCATGAAATGCATGTTTGAAAAAAAAATTAAATATTACAAATATAACGTCATAGTTAAATTATTAAAATATTTGATAAAGAAATAGTTTAATCTAACTAAAAAATAAATGACTTGTAATGTGATTTATCAAGTTAATACTACTAAAACAAATAAAAGTAAAACTTTTGTTAGAATAGGAATAGGAATATATAGTCCTATTAATAGGAATAGTATGTTGTTTCCTAGTTGGACTTGGATTAGATTGTAGTATTTATAAATAGGGTCTTTATGTAGTAATATAGATACACAATTCAATAATATATTTTTCTCTCATATTTCTCACATGGTATGAGAGCATCTGTGAAAAAAGAAAAAAAAAGCATCACTATTCCGGTGGCTGGTTTGTGTCATCTTGGTTTCTGTGGGTGTTGTGCGAAAAACAACCCATCACTAGGCTTGGGAAGCCCGTGCGACCACAACCCAGCCAGAACCATTGGAAAGCTACTCCTCACGCGCCCTCACACGCATCCGAAAGCTTCTGTTTCCCGGCGACTTTTTTCAGTCTTCTAGGCTGTTTTCCAGCCAATGTCTTTGAACTTTTTTTAGTCAGTGAGGCCGCCTCTGCATTCCAAGGAAGACCAAATATATTTTTTTATTTTTTTTGACCAGTTTTTTTATTTCAAAAGATGTCTTTTGAGTTTGATATGTTTGGCTCCAAAAGTATAAGAATCGAAAGTTCAAAACCTATGATTACTTCAAAACTATTAGTGGGGAGTTCAAACGATTTGGCATGGGCTTTCTCGGTTGAATTTTAGTGCAAAGGTAAAGATATCTACGATCACTTAACGACCAATATTGATGTGGTATATTAAAGGAATGGTTGCGGAGGAATCTACAACAGCAAAATCACAATGGGAGAAGATTGATGCTCAATTATGTAGTCTCCTTTGGCGATCTATTGATTCTAAGTTGATACCCTTGTTTCGGTCATTTCAGACATGTTATTCAGTTTGGAAAAAGGCTCGTGCTTTATATACTAATGACATATCTCAATTTTATGATGTGGTATCTCGAATGACCAACTTAAAGAAACAAGAATCCAATATGTCTACATACTTGGGACAAGTACAGGGAGTCATGGAGATATTTGAAATGATGTCACTGCGAACGTGAAAACACAACAAGAGCACAAACAAACATTGTTTTTAGTCCTTACACTTGTTGGACTTCCTGCTGATCATGACTCTGTACGTGATCATATCTTAGCTAGTCCTATCATCCCTACAATGGATGAATTATTCTCTCGTTTACTTCGTCTTTTTGCGCTTCCCAGTCATCAAGTAGTTTCATCACCCACTACTTACTTCTCTATTCTTGCATCTCACACTATTGATAAACGACCATCTGCTATGGAGAACTAATGAGGAGAAAGTCGTTCTGGAAGATCTCGTTCTAAGTGTAGTTATTACCATAAGTCTAGACACATTGGAAATATGTTATAATTTGCATGGTCCATCGCTCAGTTATGATCCTATTGTTATAAAGGAGTATAATGAATCCCTTTGAAATCGCGCAACTAAGCAAACATCCCTACAAGTAGCACCTGTTTCTCCACTTGACTGATCATCCAATAATATGCTCAGACCGAATATAAAAAGTTCCTTCAGTATCGAGCAAGTAAGCAATTTTCTCCACAAGCTGCATCGGTTCCTCAAACTGCTGTTCCTGTTGAGGGTAATCCTTTTGCTTGTGTTTCATAGTCTGGTACTATTGGATCAAGGGTTATGGAGTCCAGCGTTTCTGATCATATTTTTGGTAATAAATCACTTTTATCTAATATTGTTTATTCACAATCTCTTTTTTCTATTACTTTAGCCAATGGGATCCAAACAAAAGCAAAAGCGATTGGAAATGCCCAACCTTTACCTTCAGTCACCTTAGATTCTTTTCTTTATATTCCTGATTCTCCTTTTAATTTAACATCTGTTAATCAATTGACGTGGGAGTTACATTGTGGCATTTATTTTTTTGATGATTTTTTCCTTATGTAAGACCGAATTACGGGATAGATGATTGGCACAGGACATGAATCGTAGGACCTTTACTATCTTACCTCTTCAAATTCCTTCACAGCATGCTCCGTCATAGATCCTGCAGACCTAATTCACAAACGTTTGGGACATCCTACTCTATCTAAATTACAAAAGATGATATCTAGTTTGTCTAGTTTCTCCTTATTAGATTGTAAGTCGTGTTAACTTGGGAAACACACTCATGTTACATTTTCATATAGTATTGAGGGTCGTTTTGAGTCTATTTTTTCTTTAGTTCATTCTAATATTTGGAGTCCTAGTCGAGTTAGTTCAACCTTAGGATTTTGTTATTTTGTTACTTCCATTGATGATTATAACCCAATATAAATCATCATAATAGTAATCAAGGTGAATTGAAATCATAGGTGGAATACAACCCATACATCAATTCGATTTAAATAAATCAAGTAATGAAATCTCATATTTAAAGTAAACTAAATTCATGAAATAGATCGAGAGATCTTTGGGCCTTCTTGCTTGAAAGGGACCAAGAATCAATCCAGCATACCTTGATTGTGCAGCTGAATTTGAGGAAGGACTTATCTTGAATTGGACTTTGATTAAACCCTAGCCTCGAGCCTTTGAGAGGGAAGAGTAGAGAGGAATTGGGAGGTGATCTTATGAGGGGTAAAAGGTTTTAGGAGAATGAGTTAAGAGGGGAGGGATATCACTTGAATTAGCGGTTTAGGATAGGTAAAAGGTCATAATTCATAATTAAAATAAACCGAATTACATAAAAGCCATTAAAGAAACTGGCAAAAATTGGAATCTTCAGGTCCACATGGTCCGTGAGACGTAACACGGACCGTGAGCCATCACTTAGAAATTTCGCAAAGGGAATTTTTTCGAAGCTAAGGGGTACCACACAGACGACTTCACGGTCCGTGTGACCCTACATGGGCCGTGACATCGACCCTGTGATGGTACTTGAAATTATTCCGCACGACAAAGTTACGAGATAGTATTTCCATACTTAGAAAAATTTTACGTGGCGAGTTATACGGAAGGCCACATGGTCCGTGACACATCACACGGACCGTGTGAGTGGCCGTGTGCCCTCACTTGTTCCGAAATCTCCCCTGTCTCAAAATTTCCCCTGCAGTGAACTATTCCAAGTGTCTCTCCATGGGAGGCCACATGGGTCGTGTGGCTTCACACGGCCTGTGTAGGCCTTTCATGGAATGATGCCTGGCAGTTCGCTCAAGACAATACCAAGAGTTTTGGTAATGTCACTCAAAACATTTGGGTCCTTACATCATCTCCTCCTTGGGAACATTCGTCCCCGAATGTGCAAGAACAAGGCTTGAAAGGCTTGACTTAGAGCACGAAACACCCAACATATGGTACAATACATAGTTCATTATTTGAAAAATATAAAGCCTTTAAACTCATGTCTAAATTGTATTCAAATCACTCAAAACATTAACAAAATCCTTTTTCGTGCATAGGTATGCATGTCATATCATGAGACTCAAGAGGGAAAGAAATGGAACAACTAGGAAAGGGAGAATCCTAATACCTTAGGCTTGACTAAATTGGAAAAGATGAGGTTATAACTTCACCATGTCCAGCTCTGCCTCCCAAGTAGCACTCTCCACATGTTGATTTCTCCAAAGCACCTTCATTGAAGCCACATCATTGTTACGAAGCTGCTTTACTTGCCTATCCATGATTGACACTAGAATTTCCTCATAAGACAAGTTTTCTTCAACCTCAATCCCTTCTAAGGGCACAATGGTGCTAGGATCACCAATTAGCTTCCTCAACGTAGACACATGAAAGGCCAACATACCGGGGGCTTAGCATTCCCTTCTTAACAAAACACATCACACCCTTCATAGGCGAAACCTTCACATATGCCGAATCACCGACACGAAACTCAAGATCCATCCTCCTAAAATCCGAATAAGACTTTTGTCAACTTTGGACCGCTTTCAACCTTTCCCTAATCACTTTCACCTTATCAATGGCCTCCATCACTAAATCTGGACCAACTAGTGCCATCTCCCCCAACTCAAACCACCCACCTGTGATCTACACCTTCTCCTATATAAAGTCTCAAACGGCGCCATACCAATGCTAGCATGGAAGCCATTATTATAAGAAAACTAAATGAGTGGAAAGTGGTCATCCCAGTTGCCCTTAAATTCCAACACACAAGCCCTCAACATAACCTCCAAGGTTTGAATAGTCCTCTCAGCTTTCCCATCGGTCTGAGGATGAAAAGGGGTGCTTAACTTAATCTTAGTTCCAAGTCCCTTCTAAAATGACCTCCAAAAGTGGGAAGTGAACTAGGTACCGCGATCCGATACAATGGACCTAGGCACACCATGCAACCTCACCAACTCTTGAATATACAACCTTGCGTAATACTCGGCGCCGAAAGTAATCTTGACTGGTAAAAACTGAGCCGACTTATTCATCCGATCAACGACAACCCAAATGGAATCAAAATGCCTTCGGATCCGAGGCAAACCAACCCCAAAATCCATGTTTATATCTTCCCATTTCTACGTGGTAATCTCAATGTCTTGGGCCAAGCCACCCGGGCCTTTGGTGCTCTACCTTCACTTGTTGACAACTTGGGCATTCGGATACGAACTTAGCAATGTCTTTCTTCATACCATGACACCAATACACTTCTTTCAAATCCCGATACATTTTTGTAGACCCCGGGTGAATAGAATAATGAGAGTTGTGAGCTTCACTCATAATAACCCTTCTAGGATCATCCACATCCGAAACACAAAGCCGGTCTTGGTACCGGAGCACACCATGTTCCCCTTGGGAGAGCACCTCGATCTCCTTTTCGGCAACCAAATTTTTCAATTTAAGTAACGATGGGTATAAATCTTGATTAGCTTTTACATCACTCACCACGGAAGATTCAGCCCAACTATGAACACGGATACCACCATCGCTCGAATCGGGCAACCTGACACCCAACCTAGCGAACCCGTGAACATCCCTTGCTAACTCCTTCCTTTCTTCCTAAACATGCGCCACACTTCCCATAGATAGCCTGATGAGAGCATCGGCCACAACATTGGCCTTGTGGGGATGATACAAATTACTCATGTCGTAATCCTTTAGGAGCTCCAACCACCTCCTTTGCCTCAAATCGAGAACCCTTTGAGTGAACACATAATGCAAACTCTTGTGATCGGTGAACATATCAACATGAACCCCATACAAGTAATGCCTCCAAATCTTCAAGGAAAAAACTACTGCCGCCAATTCAAGGTCGTGCATTGGGTAATTACGTTCATGCACCTTCAACTGCCTTGATGCATACGCTATTACTTTACAATGTTGTCATAATCACACAACCCAACCAAATCCGCGAGGCATAAACTACACCACGAATCCCTCTGAGCCATTTGGTAAGGTCAAGATGGGAGCCGATGTAAGTCGATCCTTTAATGTTTGGAAGATCCACTCGCATTCGTCCGACAATACAAACTTAGCCTTCTTTTGGGTCAACTTAGTCAATGGAGATGCAATAGAAGAGAACCCTTCAAAAACCTTATGTAATATTTGGCGAACCCAAGAAAACTTTGAATATCTGAAGTAGTCAATGGTCTGGGACAATTTTTCACGGCCTCAGTCTTCTTCGAATCTACCTTAATACCATCACCGGATACCACATGACCAAGGAAAGCCACTTCACCCAACGAAAATTCACATTTTCTAAATTTGGCATACAACTTCTTTTCTCTTAAAGTTTGGAGGACCGTCCTCAAGTGATCCCCGTGTTCCTGCTCACTTTGGGAGTAAATGAGAATGTCGTCAATGAAGACCACCACAAAACTGTCAAGGAATGGATTATACACCCGATTCATTAGATCCATGAACACAGCCAGAGTATTGGTTAGGCCAAACGACATCACCACAAACTCAAAGTGCCCATATCTTGTCCGAAAAGTTGTTTTAGGAATGTCACACTGCCTAAACTTCAACTGATGATACTGAAAATGAAGATCAATCTTTGAGAAATGAATAGCCCGCAGAAGCTGGTCAAACAAGCCGTCAATCCAGGACAACAGGTACTTATTCTTAACGGTAACCTTATTCAGTTTCTAATAATCAATACACATCCAAAGAGATTTGTCCTTCTTTCTTACAAACAACACTGGAGCACCCCACAATAATATAGTGGGCCGAATGAAACACTTCTCCAACAAACAGTGATCAAGGTGAATTGAAATCATAGGTAGAATACATCACATACATCAATTAAATTTAAATAAATCAAGTAATGAAATATCATATTTAAAGTAAACTAAATTCATGAAATAGATTGAGAGATCTTTGGGTCTTCTTAGTTGAAAGGGACCAAGAATCAATCCCACATACCTTGATTGAGGAGCTGAATTTGAGGAAGGGCTTAGCATTAGTTGGACTTCAATTAAACCCTAGCCTTGAACCTTGAGAGGGGAGAGTTGAGAGGAATTGGGCGGTGATCTTATGAGGGGTAGAAGGTTTTAGGAGAATGAGTTAAGTGAGGAGAGATATCAACTGAATTAACGGTTTAGGATAGGTAAAAAGTCATAATTCACAATTAAAATAAACCAAAATTACATAAATGCCATTAATGAAACGGGAAAAATTGAAACCATCAGGTCCACACGGTCCACTACACGGTCCGTGAGATGTCACATGTACCGTGAACAGTGATCGTGAGCCATCACTTAGAAATTTCGCAGAGGGAATATATTAGTAGCTAAGGGGTACCACACAGATGACTTCACGATTCGTGTGACCCCACACGAGCCATGACATCGATCGTATGATGGTATTTCAAATGATTCCGCACGACGAAGTTATGAGATGGTACTTCCATACTTAGAAAAATTTTACCTAGCGAGTTACGCAGAGGGCCACACGATCTGTGACAAATCACACGGACCGTGTGCCCTCACATGGTCCAAAATCTCCTCCGTCTTAAAATTTTCCCTGCCATGAACTGGACCAAGTTTTCCTCCACGGGAGGCCACACGGTCCGTGTGGCTTCATACGGCCCCTGTGGGCCTTCCATGGAGCGATGACTGGCAGTTCGCTCAGGACAATACCAAGAGATTTGGTAATGACACTCGAAAAATCTGGGTCCTTACAATAGTGATAGCTCCAGTGAAGTCAGCCTCTATGGTAGGAGCTGGTGGAATAGTAAGTGTCTATGGAATACCAGTGGCTCTAGCCAATCAACCTCGACCCCTCGTTTCCATCTGGGTAGGCACCGTTGAGGTTGGGTTATTAGTATTGTCAATTGGGGCACTTCTTTGTGTTATGGTATGGTTTGGAGGTATGGTTTGGAGGTATGATCTGCAAAGGCGTAACCCACGAGTTAGAAAAGAGCTTTATGGAGATTTCACTCTACCACACGAACTAAGAATACAAGATAGTGTAACTATTCCTAATGACCTATAGCCTCCTGCTTATAAAGTGTGGTGCACAATACACCCATAAACAAGAATCTACTAGACATGGCTTCATAGAGTCCCTAGGACTCTTGAACTCTGTGCTCTGATACTAAGTTTTCCACGCCCCGGGAGGGTACCCTTGGCGTGGCAAGCACTTGAAGAACCATTGTTGATTCCCCAAGAGAACCACCTGGCCTCATCATCACATCAATCAACAGAGGAAGTAATACTCAAATAAAAAGACATCATATGAATAGATATAAATCTACTATAACATAGTTTCCAATGAATAAGTTGTAAATAAATAATACTCAACAAATCTTCAACTCAATGTCTATGAAGCCTCTACTCAGTAATCTAGATGGTACAATGAGAGGTCATGAATACCACAATTAAATAAATTAAATACTCAATGAAAGTAAGAAAATAAAACGGCTTCTCCATAAAGAAAGGAGGCTCACCATCTCTTAGATGCACTGATCTAGACCTTAACAATGCGCGGGCTGAAGTCCTCCATCACCTGTATCTGCATCATAAAATGATTCAGGTCCAAATAGACATCAGTACATGGAATATATGGGTATGTAAAATAGCTCAAGAAAGTAAAGCTTAAATCACTCACCTCAACTCAACAGCTCATAACTCAACTCAATAGATATGAAAGTTCAAAGTAAATCATGCTCTTCAAAATAGACTCTGTAGGAAAAACTTAGTTTAGAAATATTATGCTCAATCATTATTTGCCTAGGAGTTTCTCTAAACCGATATCCAATCCTATCACCGTTAGTTTGGTGATGCACAATGAAGGCAACGTCGTTGCCATGCCAGTCCTAAACTTGCCAAGATAGAGGACGATCAACTCTCTCATGGATCCATAGTAAATGCCCATCTTTTTGTACAAGAGTTACCATAATGTGATGTACGACTATCCTACACTAGCAACGTAGTTTTCTGGGTTAGAGTAGTTATCTACTCGTTCCCAGCTTGGTGCTCAATACTCCTCCCAAGACTAAAATATGCTCAACTCACCAACCAAATAAAATCTCAACCATACTCATGTCAATCAACTCAAATCTCAACCTCGTGGGGTTGTCTCAACTTAACTTATCTTCATGCTCATTAATTCAATCTATTAGACTCAAACAATCATTTGAACTCATAATTAGACTCATCATAGAATGCAAGAAAAATTCATAAAGGTACCAACAATTACAATGCAACATGCTCCCTCATGCTCAATTATGCTAAAGTTACTCAACTCAAACAATCAAACTCAAACTTCAACTCAGTTCATGTACAGATTCTGTATAAATCATTCAATCTATGATTTATGATATCAAGTATAATATATATATATACACACATATATATATATCCACAACAAACATAAATACATAACATAATTACCATAATCAATCCATGATAGCCATATCCAATAGATAACCGAAATCATGAGCTCCGACTACAACACATAACATGTAGAATCTACGATAGTCTACAAGATATCCAACAATGCCTCTAGTCATAGGATGGGACGGGGGCCAAGACATGTCCCCTGCTCACCCTAAATTAAGAAGATAAATAGAAAACAATATAGGTAGAAGGAAGGTAGTTTGTCCTTGGAAGATAGACTCACCACAATATCAACTATCCAAATTCGAACTACCCCTCAAGCGGTGGATGATCGTAAAACACAGTCCCTACATGGTAAAATCATGTCGGCATAGAGTGTGCGTTAGTATGTTTGAATGAACTAAGTATGCGGGCATGCAATGCATATGACTTATCAACCAACATTTCAATGTTAGATGACAAGGATGAGAAGGGCACATAATATGGGAAAAATCATATATTCAAGGAGAAGTCTACAAGATGCCATGAAATTGACGATGCATGAAATGCAACAATGCTCATATATAGTGGGAATATGACTTCAACTGACATGCGTAAGACCAAGCGAGCTATTACTTGGAATCTTGATGAAAACCCTACATCAGTATAGAGGTGGTCTACTTGCCAAAGGTAAACAATACTTCAACTTACGAGAACCCTTCCCATTTAGTATAAAGCAAGCCCCTTAAGGGAACCTGTCCCATTTCGGTAAGGATTTCTCATATAGCATATCATATCACATAACCCTTCAACTTACAGGAACCATCCCATATCGTATGAAGCCACCTTCCTTACGGGATCCAGTCCCATTTTGAATAGGTTTCTCATAACCCATGCTAGGTACATAGTTCGAGGAAAGGGAGAGGGCCCTTGGGGATAGCCCTAATACTACTAATCCATCGGTGCTAAGTTGGCATCCCACGAGAATACTTATACATATACGTGTCTTCAAGAGATACAATATTCATTTTAAACCATAATTCACTTCAGAACCATTCAATGCACCTTTAGGCTCAAATGCCAAATCATATGTCATAATCATGATACTCATGAAAGGAACAACTCATCCACGTATAAAAGATGGTGCAAGCACCCGAGATGCTCCAAGAGCCATAATCATAAGAAATATCCGTGATCAAATTCTTGTCATAACTAATATCTTATCAAAATCATATAATAATCATTTCATAAAAATTAATAGGGCTTAACCCACTTCATAATTTCCATATGAACCAATGTCCATGAATGCAAATGCAATGCATGATGTGAGAATAGCATGGGTAACATAGATTCAACTTAAAATCAACAATATAAGATGAAATTGAGGAAATCCATAATTAAATCCACATGTAAATCATAATATAGATCACCCATGCATAAATCAACTTTTAAAAAGGGGACATGCATGTTCATAACTTTATAACCCAATGTAAATCATCATAATAGTGATCAAAGTGAATGAAAATCATATGTAAAATACAGCTCATACATCAATTGTATTTAATAAAATCAAATAATGAAAACGCACATTTAAAGTAGACTAAAATACATGACATCTATTGAAAAGATTTTTTGGTCTTCTTGGTTGAATGGGAACAAGAATCAATCCCACATACCTTGATTAGGAAGATGAATTTGAGAAGTATTTAGCATGAATTTTAAACCCCAATTGTTTCCTAGCTTGAATCTTGAAGATGAGTCTTGGAGAGAATTTTGATAATCAAATTCTAAAAACTAAGTTTTTGTCTTGAATGAGGGTTCAGAATTAGTATAGGATGAGTTTAGGAATATAAAGGGGGGTTGAAAAGGTCTTAAAAGCCTTGGGGATGGGTCAAAATATTAAAAGTACCTCAATAAAATGCCTCTTTAAGTTTTTAACTGAAATTGACACGGTTGGCTTCATGGTCAGTGAAGCTCTTCACGGTCTGTGAAAGCCTTCCGTCTAGCCCAGACAGATTCTGCGAAAACGGGCATAACTTCTTGCTCTGAACTCAAAATGAGGTTAAACTAGATGCGTTGTAAAGATAATTTAAAGAGCTTCAGTTCGATAGGTCATGGGCCACCCAGTTCCTTTTATTCTAAGAGATATGACTATTTAAATTCGACCCTTATATGGTACTTGTGAAACTTAGCCAATGGTAGACCTATGATTTCCTTAATCAACATAAATAAGCTTGACTTGAAGGTTTAAAAGTGAAACTTAGCTTGAACTTGACGGACGGACACACGACCTATGTGACAGTACACAGGTCGTGTCAAGGACCGTGAAACGATACTTAGAAAAATTCTACCATCCAATGTGACAAGACGATCATTCTATACTTAGAAATATTTCGCGTCATGAGCTATACGATGGGCGACACAACACGTGACATACCACACGGACTGTGTGGGTGGCTGTGTGACCACACTTGGCCTTGTTTTTTGGTTTTCCTGGTGCAAGACCATCACATGGCTCATCACACAGACCGTGAAGCACCATATGGTCTGTGTGGAGTTCCGGTGTAACGTGCCTTAGGCCAAAACTCCCTGTCAAGTCCCCATAGTTGAAATTATGGCCAAGTATCCCTTCATTGGAGGCCACACGGTCCGTGTGACCTCACACGACCTGTGTGGGCCTCCCATGAAGTGACACTTGTTCAATTTTTCTCATGGGGCAACATTATAAAGTCCGATAAAGCCGTTCGAGAATCTGGGTCCTTACATCATCCTCCTTTGGGAAAATTTGTCTCTGAATGTGCAAGAGAAAGGCTTGAAAGACTCGACTTAGAACACAAAACATCCCAATATAAGATGCAACACATAACTCATCCCTTGAAAATTATGAAGTCATTAAAACTCATGCCAAAGCATATTAAAATCATTCAAAACAACATAAAACCTTTTTTAATGCACATGTATGCATGCCATGTAATGAGACTCTAGAATGGAAGAATTGGGACCACTTAGAAAAGGAAGAATCTAGTACCTTAGGCTTGAGTAGATAGGAAAGGATAGAAGTATCGTCACATCATACTTGATTCCACTCCCCACGTAGCTCCTTCCACAAATTGGTCCCTCTAAAGTACCTTCACCGAATCCGCATTCTTGTTGCGAAGCCGCTTCACTTGTCTTATCTAAAATCTCAACCAAAGCTTCCTCCATAAGATAAGGCCTCCTAAAGATCAACTCCTTCCAAAGCTAAAACAACTCTAGTATCACCAACAAACCTCCTCAACATAGATATATGCAAAACCGATTGGCTAAAGCCCAACTCTGAAGGCAAATCCTACCTATAAGCTACATTCCCAATCCGCTTCAACAATCTCAAGAGGACCCATATACCCGGGAATTAGCTTTCCCTCCTTCCCAAAATGCACCACGCTTTTCATAGGTGAGACCTTCATAAGCACCCAATAATTACTATAAAACTGAAAATCCTTCTGTCTAATACCCAAATAAGACTTTTGATGACTTCGAACCATCTTCAACCTTTCCTTAATCAATTTCACCCTTTTGTAGCCTCCAGCATTAAATCTACCCCTATAGAAGTCATTTCATCTTAACTCAAACCACTTTACCAGAGGTCTACACTTTTAATCTGTAAATCCCCAAACAATGTTATACCAATGCTAGCATGAAGGAAATTGTAGCAAGCAAACTCAAGAAGTGGTAGATGATCACCCCAATTACCTTTGAATTCCAACACACAAGTTCCTAACATGTTCTCCAAAGTTTAAATTATCCTCTCGGTTTTTCCATCCGTTTGAGGATAAAAGGTGGTGCTCAACTTTACCTTAGTACCAAGCCCTCCTTCAAATCCCAACACATCTTAGTAGATTTCGGGTGAATCAAATAATGAGAGTTAAAGGCTCCACTCACGATTATTTTCCCTGAGATCGCCCACATACGGAACACAAAACTGACTTTGACACCGAAATGTACCATCTCCCCCTTTGGTGGAAGCCGCTATATTATTATTTTAGCAACCACCCACTTCAATCGAACAAATGACAGATCTAGATCTTGCTTAACCTTAACATCAACAACCACAAAAGATTCAGCCCTATTCTGAACATGAACACCAACATTATTAGAGTCGGTCGACCTAACAACCAATATAGGGGAATAATGAACATCTTTTGTTGACTCTTTCTCCCCTTCATTGACCCGGCATATTGGACTACGAGAACCATTTCCGATACCATCTTTTGTCACAAATTAGGGCCAAGAAGTGACAAGGCAAATGGGAACCCGAGAGTCCCCAAACAAGCCAAAGAGTCTATATCCAAATCCACATCATCGGTTCGGAAGCGCATTCAAATAGTAAACACATAATTCTAAGGGATGGGAAAGTAGGACTCATGCTATGGGGATATCAAAGGGAAAGAAATTTACATGGATTCACATAGCATATAACACATAAGAACTAAGAGGCGGGTAAGTATGACTCACTCTATGAGGGCATTACGGGGCTTCGGATCTTCCACATTTCCACATTATACATACATATATAACATAATTCCCATAATCAATACATGATAGCCATATCCAATAGATAATCGAAATCATGAGCTCCGACTACAACACTTAACATATAGAATCTATGAGAGTCTACAAGATGTCCAACAATGCCTCTATTTATAAGATGGGAGGGGGGCCAAGACTTATCCAGGGCTCACCCTCAGTTAAGAAGATAAACAGAAAACAACATACGTAGAAGGAAGGTGGTTTGTCCTTGGAAGATAGGACTCACCACAATATCAACTCTCCGAATTCGAACTACCCGTCAAGCGGTGGATGATCGTAACACACGGTCCCTACATGGTAAAATCATGTAAGCATAGAGTATGCGTTAGTACGTTTGAGTGTACTAAGTGTGCGGGAATGCAATGGATATGACTTATCAACCTGTATTTCAATGTTAGGTGACAAGGGCACATAATATAGAAAGAATCATATATCCAAGGAAGAAGTATGCAAGATGGCATGAAATTTATGATGCACAAAATGCAACAATGCTCATATATAGTGCGAATGTGACCTCAACCAACATGTGTATGACCAACCGAGCTATTACTTTGAATCCCGATGAAAACCCCTCATCGGTACAGAGATGGTCTACTTGCCAAAGGTAAATCATACTTCAACTTACGAAAACATGTCCCATTTCGTATGAAGCAACCCCTTTATGGGAACCTGTCTAATTTCGATAAGGATTTCTCATATAACATATCATATCCCAACACACTTCAACTTACGGGAACCTATCCCATCTCGTATGAAGCGACCTTCCTTACGTGGTCTCGTCCCATTTCGAATAGGATTCTCATAACTCATGCTAGGCATATAGATCGAGGAAAGGAAGAGGGCCCTTGAGGATAGCCCTAATGCCCCAATCCATCCGTGCTAAGTCGGCATCCTACGAGAACACTTATACATGTACGTGCTTTCAAGAGATAGAATATTTATTTCAAATCATAATTCACTTCATAACCATTCAATGTAGATTTAGGCTCAAATGCAAAATCATAAGTCATAAACATGATACTCATGCAAGGAATAACTCATTCACATATACAAGATGGTGCAAGCACCCAAGATGCTCTAAGAGCCATGATCATAAGGCATATCTGCAGTCACAATCTTGTCATAACAAATATCTTATCAAAATCATATCATAATCATTTTATAAAACATAATTGGGCTTAACCCACTTCATAATTTCCATATGAACTAATATCAATGAATGCAAATGCAATGCATGATGTGAGAATAGTATGGGTAACATAGATTCAAGTTAAAATCAGCAATATAAGATGAAATTGAGGAAAACCGTAACTAAATCCACATTTAAATAGTAATATAGATCACCCATGCATAAACTAACTTTTAAAAAGGGGATCGACATGCATGTTCATAACTTCATAACTCAATGTAAATCATTATAATAGTGATCAAAGTGAATAAAAATCATAGGTAAAATACAACCCATACATCAATTGGATTTAATAAAATCAAATAATGAAAACTCACATTTAAAGTAGACTAAAATTCATGAAATCAATTGAAAAGACTTTTGGGTCTTCTTAATTAGAAGAGGCCAAGAATTAATCCCATATACCTTGATTAGGACAAGGAATTTGAGAAGAATTAAGCTTGAATTTGAAACCCCAATTGAATCCTAGCTTGAATCTTGAAGATAATACTTGGAGAGAATTTTGAGAATCTATTTCTAAAAACTAAGTGTTTGTCTTGAATGAGAGTTTAGAATTAGTTGGGGATGGCTCTAAAGGGGGGTTGAAAAGGTCTTAAAAGACTTGGGGATGGTTCAAAATATCAAAAATACCTCAATAAAATGCCCCTTTAAATTTTTAACTAAAGTTGACACGGTTGGCTTCACGGTCCGTGAAGGCCTCCCATCTAGCCCAGACAGATTCTACGAAAAAGAGCATAACTTCTTGCTCCGAACTCGGAATAAGGTGAAACCAGATGCCTTTGAAAGATAATCAAAGAGCTTCAATTTGTTAGGTTTTGGGATGCTCAGTTCCATTTGTTCTAAAAGATATGACTATTTAAAGTCGACCCTTCTATCGGTAATCGTGAAAAACTTAGCCAATGGAATTCCTTTGAACTTGACTTGATGTAGGAGACCAATGATGGCTTTAATCAACATAAATAAGCTAGAATTGAAGGCATAAAAGTGAAACTTAGCTTGAACTTGAATATCCTATACTTAGAATTTTCAATGCAGAAAAAGTTCACAGAGACGGTCACACGACCTGTGTGACACTACGCAGGTCATGTCAAGAATCGTGAAACGATACTTAGAAAAATTCTACTACAAAAAGTTACGAGATGGTGATTCCATACTTAGAAAAATTTCACGTCATGAGCTATAAGGTGGGCCACACGGCCCATGACACACCACATGACTTGTGACACACTACACGGACAGTATGTGTGGCCGTGTGACCACACTGGGCCTTATTTCTTGGTTTTCCAGGTGTAAGTCCATCCCGTGGCTCACCACATGGCCCGTGTAGCACCATCTGGTTTGTGTGAGGTTCCGGTGTGATGTGTCTTAGCCCGAAACTCCCTGTCAAGTCCCCATAATCGAAATTATGGTCAAGTATCCCTTCACTGGAGGCCACACGATCCGTGTGACCTCACACGACCTGTGTGGGCCTCCCATGAAATGACACTTGGTCAATTTTTCTCATGGGGCGACATTATAAAGATCGATAAAGTCGTTCAAGAATCTGGGTCCTTACAATATATATATATATCATACCAAGTGTCGTGCATGCAATAATTATCTCATGTATCATCATAAGAACTCATAATAGATGAGAAATCAACTCTAGTAAGTGGAAGGGCATGTGAACGAATGTGGTTCAACACTTTTGGAAGCCTTAAATACCTGGAAGTAGAAGAAACAATCAAACCTCAGCCGATCATCGTGTTTGAACTTGAACCCTCGCTTCTCTCCCTCCTCTGGTGCTCTCAAGAATTCCGAAGCATGAAGAATGGTGAAAATATACTTAGGGTTTTGTTTTAGGACTTTAATTAAGTCTAAAATATCCAAGGATTGGATTAAAAAGCGATAATAATAGATAAAAATATACTTCTTTAAAACTGCCGATAGGATTTATGACACCCCATTTACGAATCGTAGATCTTTTTACGGGCTGTAGATGACCTCTCATAGGTCAGATGTCGAAAAGTTTGAGTTACTGGAATTTTGCATGAAATTTAAGAAACCACTTCTATGGGCTGTAAAAGATTCTATGGGTTGTTTGATAACTCGTAACTCAAGATACTGAAAAGTTGCTTGTTGGATCAGCCACTCACGAAATCAATCTATAGGCCATGGGATATTTTACGGGCCATATGTTGTCTCGTACATGGGCCTCATTCATAGAAAATTTCACCAAGTCATTTGGGGATTTATGAGGCCTCTTCTACGGGTCGTAGATAGGCTCGTAGTTTCTCTTCCAGCAACTTTTCTCAGTTTTTCCTCAGTTTTCTTTGTGCATCTACCTAGACTAGGTGGGAAGGATTACGGGGTGTTACATGTCTTTCTCTCTCTCTCTCTCTCTCGTTATATATATACATGTATATAACCACCATATAAATATACAACTTCACAAATATATTTATACAAATATAAATCACACATAACTCATATATACGTTTGGACATTATAGAATAGATCTAAACTTCACAACAACCATCATAAATAATTGTATTTTAATTAATATATAAATTCTATAAATCAAGAGATTTATTACCATTTAAATATCTTAATGACCAAATTTTAAGTCTTTCTATTGAAAAAATAATTAGTATAATTTTTTTTCTTAATAAAATGCCTAATATACGATAAAAAATAGCAAACTTTACTATAGTTATGAAGCGTAATTAGAATAATTATACCCTATGAAACATTATTAAATTAAATATATTTGCCATATATGAAATTTACTCTAGTTATAATGGTTGGCTCTCTCCTTTTCCCAGATCGTTTTCTCATACTTGTCTTATTATGATTTCTAAAGTAAATAATCCACAAAAATTCTCTTAATTAAGGGTGTGTGTACGTGTGTGTATGCGTATATACTTATATGTAACTATATATTTTTATTATACCCTTTTCTACTCTTGTAAAATACGATTAAGGTATATTTATAGCATAAGAATTTTTTAAAAGAAACTATATTTGAAACCAACCTCTAACACCTCATAAGCTGATTTCTACAACTCTAATACAAGACCACACATAATTTCTCTGTAGGTAGGATCATATATTATCTACTTTTTTTCCAACAAAATTATTTCAAAATTGATGAACCAAAGACTTAGTCCTTTAATGTTAAAGCTCATATCCCCTAATTACTATCTTAAAAATAAATTAACAATTTTTATTAATATTTTAATAATTATTTGTAACACCCCACAACTCTATTCATATGATTCGAAATTTTTCGTTGTAAGTATATAAGCTTGAACCTAGTGATGTCTTACTTGTCCCTATATTATAAGGATCATCCATATATGTTTGAAGTGTATTAGAAGTGGATTAGGTTCTTAAGAGACCCCTAATACTTAATCAAGATCAAAACTTTTCTATTGATTTTGTTTTTTGCATAAGATTATGCAAGGGTCAACTTTAAATAACCATAACTCTAAGCACACAAAGAATTATGTGGCCTATGACCTACCAAATGAATGGTCTTTCAACTAGATTTTCAATTCATCAAATTTTGCCTTAAATCGGAGTTCAGAGTAAAATGTTATGATCATTTTACTACAGACTGCCAGTGCAGAGTTGTTTCTACGACCCTGACTTACAAGTCGTGGATTGAACTACGACCCATACTGTCAGCTTATTGAATGATTCCTGAAAGTCCATTTTTGCTTCCCAAATTCGTGGAATGATTCCTGCAAGTCCATGTTGGGTCCCAAACTCTACGCACCCAATTTCAGGTCGTAAAAGCTTCTACTGTTCGTAGGTTGGGCCCATAAAATAAGTTTCACGACCCCAAAATCCACCTTAGTTTTCATGAATGGATATTATGGTCCGTATAAACTTCTACAGGTAGTAGATAGTCTCGTAGATGGCATAGACAGTGTTTTTAAAAGAAGCGTATTTTTGTCCTTGATCACCCTCTAAGCCTGAACTTATTAGTTTTTCATCTAATGAAAACCCTAAACGTGATTCTTCAACATTATACTCAAAAAACATATTTGAAAATAAACATATATTTGTGTGACCATCTATGAAACTTACCCATCAAGTGTTCAGTTCCTCAATTAGAATAAATTGTAGTTTGAGTATTTTAATGAATTTTGCTAACGAGTTAGAGGGGCCATTGATATAAATTAAGCAAACAAAAAAGATAAATATAATTATGTAGTGTTACCTTCTAAAAAAAAAGGAAAGAAGATAATAATAATTAAGTTCATTCCATTTCTTCCGTATCTTGAAAATCCAAGTTTATTAAGGTAGCTTCTTTAATAACTCATAGGAAATTAGGTTCACAAACCCTCTATAAATACCCAAGGTCTCAACATTTTACTTTCATCAAATTTCACGCACAGTTGAGCATTACCTCACAAAGGTTAGTTTGATTATTTCCTTTTGATTGATATATTTCTACAACTCACTGAGGTTTTAATTATGTCCTTTTTATTTATTATATTGTTTCAAATTAATTGTTCCTATACAAGTAAGATCTCTCCATAGCACCCTTCGGGTTAGCCCAGTGGTTTGGACTTGAAACTTCCATACTAGAGGTCTCAAGTTCGAAATCCTTTGCCAGCAAAAATAAGGGTTTGTCTTCTGGATCGAGCTCGTCACACCGGGCTTGCTAGTGGGGGTTACCTCTTCTATGTGGTTTGCGAGCTATTGCATATAACCAGGGATTTACCCTAGCAAGCAGGGATCAAGCAAGCCCTTCTTAGATACAATAGCTCGCAAATCACATAGAAGGGGTAACCCGCACTAGCAAGCCCGGTGTGACGAGCTCGATAAAAAACAAACCATTGCTTTCGCTGGCAAAGGATTTGGAACTTGAGACCTCTAGTATGGAAGTTTCAAGTCCAAACCACTATTCCAACCCGAAGGGTGCTATAGATAGATCTTACTTGTATAGGAACAATTAATTTGAAATAACATAATAAAGAAAAGGACATAATTAAAACCTCAGTGAGTTGAAGAAATATAACAATCAAAAGGAAATAATCAAACTAACCTTAGTGAGGTGATGCTCAAATGTGCGTGAAATGTTATGAAAATAAAATGTTGAGACCTTGGGTATTTATAGAAGGTTTGTGAACCTAATTTCCTATGAGTTATTAAAGAAGCTACCTTAATAAACTTGGATTTTCAAGATACGGAAGAAATGGAAGGAACGTAATTATTATTATCTTCTTTCCCTTTTTCTTATAAGGTAACACTATATAATTATATTTATCTTTTTTTTTGGCTTAATATATATCTATGGCCCCTCTAACTTGTTAGCAAAATTCATTTCGATACTCGAACTACAATTTATTCTAATTGAGGAACTGAACACTTGATGGGTAAGTTTCATAGATGGTCACACAAATATGTGTTTTTTAAAGAGGAGAAAAGCTAGGGCATTCAAACACCTTCTTCAAAGCTCTTAAGAATCTAATTCATTCAGGTATGTAAGGCCTACGAAAATCTTCCTATATTATTTTACCACCATGTAACTACTAGTTTCTCCAAGTATCAAGTTATTCGTTGATAACAAGATTTCTTCATTATGAGTAATTACTCTTGTTTATGCTATTTTTAAGAAAAACATGAGATTTACTAAAATTTTCAACTAAATTGGGGTCTAAAGTTGAGATACTACTTTTAATTGTTAAACTAGTTTAACCCTAAAGTTACTACAGAATTCTATGTAATTCGAAATCTTGCTTTAAACTCCAGAAAAGTATTAGTATAAGTATTTTATGACTAGTGAAGCATGAAGCGTATGATTTTAGACAGTTTTGAGAAAAGTTAAGAGAATGCTAAGTTGGGTTGTGTCCCAAAATGAAGAAAAGTATTACTTTGAGCAAAAATATTCTTTTAAGTGTGAGCACATGATTAATACTTTTTGGAGTAGTATTGAGCACCGATATGAGTAAGTGTAAAAATAACTCAAACTCATAAACTATGAAGCCAACGTAGAATAGGATTGTACCAAGAGTACAACTCCTCACTTTCCACTGAGATGCCCCAATTTTGGGATGGATCCATTCCCCTAGTTTTCGTCCCTTACCCTGGCTAAGTATAGGATTGCTCTGGCAGCAACCTCATAGTGATGATTGTCGATTAACGAAATTCCCTAATCTAAAGTATATATTATTTTCATATACAAATTGAATTACATTTATGTATGGATTAAATTATATGTTTTACTTATATTGCATTGATTTCACTAAGTTACTTTTTGAGTTTAGTTTTTCAGTTAAGCATCCTATTCTAAGATTTGTTTTGGCTATTTTACATACCATACATTCCATGAAGGGATACGCTTTTGTGTTGCATCATTTTATGATGCAGATTCAAGCACCCATGATAGCTGGCATTCAGTAAGACAACATTGCAGTGGCAGTTGGTGTGACCTCCTCATTTTCAGAGGGTTCCAGTCAGTTTGATTTATATATTTTATAGTCAGGTAGTTGTGGGTGTTATTACGTCACCTATCTTTAGTTTAGTAGAGGCTTCATGGATAGAGTTAGTGAGCCAATCTAGTCTATTCATTCAAATATTTAAAGCTTTTATTAGTATCTGTATCAAAAGATATTTTTTTAAACTTTTATATACAATATGGTTGATATTCATTGAGTTTTATTAGATGTTTTGAAGGTTCACTAATGTGATATCAAAATACATCACTTTTGATGCTTAAAAGATAGAATTTTGTGTGTTCCCAATGGATGTTAGCAGGTTTGATGTATTTTTGTGTTTGTTTTGCAGGATTTCAGGGTTGGCACAATTTTTGGGCAAAGTGTGCAGAAGTTGCTGAAAGTCTTAATCCACGAGACCTTTTTTTTGGGATGTAGATTATTCTACAAGCCGTAAATGAGGTTTCATGTGCAATTCCACTGAAGGGTGTATTTATCATGTTGAGTATACGAATATGCAAATGAGCCGTAAAAGAGTTTACGAGTCGTAGATTGAGTATCGTACCCTGAGGATTAGCCAGTGAAGACTTGCAGAAATTCCATCACACGAAACCCCCTATGGGCCATTGAATCTTATACGGGCCATAGAGAGGTGTCGTAGAAGACAAGTCCAAAATTGAATAAATAGTTCACGAAAGACCGACTACGAGCCGTAAACTGTTATACGGCCCGTGGAGCACCTCATAGAGCCTGCCAACCCAGTTGTCTATGTCATTTTGATTTTGTATTTTAAACACTATAAATAGGTTTTTTTAAGGTCATTTCTCAAAGGGAACAAAGGGCGAACAATAGAGAAACATTGGAGAGTTTGAGAAACACTTGTAAAACATTATTTCATCTTTGAATTTCAATCTTGTGATTCTTATTGAAAAGTTAGGTTTCTTGTGCTTAATTCTCTTTTTTAAGTGCTCAATTATGTTATTCAAATTCATAAGTCTTGGATTTATATTGATTCATGATTAGTTAAATCTACAACTAGGGTTGTGGGAACCATAAAGAACCAACAAGGTAAAATTGGATAATTCGTAAGTCTTGAAATGTGTGCATACATGTAATTTATTCTCTTCGAATTGAATGCTTTCTAATTGTGGCCAACATTAGATACCGAATAGTGTTACTGACTGGATCAAGGTAGTAATGAATAAGAAAAGAAATTAACTAATAGGATTCGATCAATGTTTCTCGTCTAATCAACCGAACTGAGAAAAAGGAAGGTTATTCTAGGACAATAGGTAAGGGTTAGTAATGCCATACTGTAGTGATAGACCAAATCACGTAGTTAAATTTTCCTCTCGCTTCGGCCAAAGGGTTTGGTGAACTTAACTTACCGTTTTGCATACTACACACTAGAAACAAATTTGATTATCTGGAAATACTGAGTTAGGGAATAATGGGGTACACAATACCCTAATTTCTCTTCATATTGGTTTTACTCTTACCTTAGCTTAGTTTCACTTTGAAAAGTTATTATAACCCCCCACCCCCCACCCCTTTGGGGAGATAAGTTTGTTAATCAACCCAAATTGCAATTGAATTCTTTTAAGTCTACAGTATTCCCTGTGGGATTCGACCCTAACCTTGGTTAGGTTATATATCTTGACAACAACAACTTTAGCCTCAAATGGGCGGTGTAGCTTAGGGAACATCAACATTTTGACGTCGTTGTTGGGGAATACAGTAAACTTATCAAATTTAAGTAATTTGGGAACTAATCCTTATTTCTCTCATTTTATGTTTTCTGTTGTTGTTGTTTACTTTAAGGGTATAGATGTAGTGTATGCCCAATATATAAATTTGAGGCATACCTTTGACTCTGTTTAACCCAGATATCTAGAGAAGACTGACCCTAGATAATGCAAACAACGCAACAAATACAACTCTGAATCTGAATGAGAATAAGAACGCCAACAATCACAACCCACTCTACTTGAGGATATTGCTCCATAGCCATAGGATTTCAATGTTGGGGCTTATCAGTGGAATCAATATCGTTTGAACCCTATGGCTATGGAGAATACTAGAGCTATTGTGTTACCACCAGTACCGGCTGACACAATGTCCGTTGTTTTGAGTGGGTTGTTTGAGATGTTGCAAAACCAAGGGTTGTTCGCGAGCCTACCATCAGAAGATCCGCATAGCTATCTATACAACATTGCATGTGTCTGCAAGAGTGTGATGGAAAAATAGAATCTGTCTATGGATGTTATGGGATTTCGTATCTTCCCATTATCCTAGATAGGTAATACAACGCTATGTCTATCTGAGTTCTCCCAGAGTTCGATCATCAGTTGGGCTGAGTTGCAGAAGGCCTTTTTAGTGTGGTACTTCCTGAGATCAAAGAAGCTTAAGTTGAAAGATCAAATCAACAACTTTGAGAAACGTCTTGGTAACTCGATTAGCACTATATGGGAGTAGTTCACAAAGTGCTTGAGGAGTGCCCCAAACAATAAAATTGTTGATGATCCTTGGTTGAGATCTTCTACCATGCCCTAGATGAGAATAGTTAATCCTGTGATGATACCATTATAGGAGGCATGTGTTTTTATTAACCATTCGCAAGGATTGCTAAAAGGATAGAAAGGGTGGTCAAGACAAATCATGTATGGGGGCATAGAGACCGATCATCTACCAAAAGTTTGCGGGTTGTTAGTATTGGTTCAGAGCAAGCTAAACTAAATGAAGAGATTATGGAAGAACTTGTCCGAATCGATCTGTACAGGTATAAAGATTATGGTAAAGCAGAAGTAGGAACGAGTTAATGAAGTTGTTCATCAGTCTTTGTGAGCACCCATGTATGATGATCCCTACTATGAGGAGGACACTTGCTTTATTGCTAATTAGATGGGGGGTTTCCAGACCAGGGCCCAAGGGTCCAATCAAGATTATTGGCGTCAAGGTCAAGGAAATCAAGGTCGGAACTATAATCAAGATGGAGCTTTCAAAGACAACCGTGGAGGCAACTATGATAGGACTTTGGGCCAAGATAGAGATGGAGATTAAGGCTGCAACAGGTGCAAGAAAGTATCATCAATTGTCAAGTTTCTTTTTAAGTCAGTATAAGTATAATGCGACATATAGAGAATCCCTAGAATAAAAGAATCCATAAAAGCACAAGATTCCTAATATGAAAAATCCGTAATATGAATGTTGAGTATTCTAATTAGTTCTTGTCCTATGGCAGAGAATGTTCAGTTGATGCAAAAAGGAGAACTAAGTCCAATATAGTAACTATAAGCGAAATTTTAATATCCAAAATAGAAAGCATTATCATTCATTAAAAGAAGAATCAAAATTTTTTCTTGATATGCTATAACTTTAATTTATTGTTGTAAAGGAGAAGAAAAAAACATAAAGTCATTGAGTCCTAGTCGAGATGACTTTATTCTCAATGGTGATATCCACCTCGAAGAAACTACTACTCATAGAGCAACTACAAAGAATTAGACCGGGAATAAGGGAGAGTATTTCTTCTAGACCATCATCTGTAGAATATAGAAGTGTTCATGAATCGTCTATTGACGTAAGTTAATCATCTATCTTCCTCCTAGAATCTGAAATGTGGTTATCCCGAAACATGGATAGAACTTGAATTTTACTTACAATCCTCTTGGATCTTCGCGCATGTTTAATCAAACCACATCTTTAGTTAAATTGTTTTTGAAAGTTAAAGAGAATGAATAGATAAAGGAGTGCATTCTTGTAGTAGTATATCACTATGTTTTCCATTACCATAAGTTGATCAGAGTAATTATGATTGATGTTTCAAAATATTCTGTCACATTTTATGATATATTTGAGGAGCTATAAATGATTCAAAAAATTACTATATGTGAATTCAAGGGTGATATTTTGTAGAAATGAAAATTGTGTAAAACTTTAGCATTTTGAGAGTGCTTTAAGTACTGGAGAATATGTGAAACGCGTGGAGGAGTCAAGGTTCATCTAGATTTCCTTGAGAATGGAAATCAAAGAACGGAAAATAGATAAAGTAAGGAACAAGTCTGAGTAGATTTTTAATGGTAATGCATCTATTTTCTGCATTATAGTTAATTGGTCCTCTCAAGGAAATCTTTTGTAGTAGCTTCTCAATATGTACATAAAATGATTGATAAAGAAATTTCATTTTACCAAACTTAAACCTGAAAATATTTTCTATGAGAGGTAGAAGAAAAAGTAGAAACAAAAATCGAGAAGGAGAAGATGGGTAAACATTAGCGAGGAATAATTTGGTAAACATAATTCTTTTGTAAGAATATTTTGTCTTGAAAAAGTTAATTATCTGCTTTTGCATCTTGAAAGAAGCATAAATTTGTAATTTTTTTTTTCACAGGAAAGAATTGCTTATGCAATGTTTATAACCTAAAGGCATGCAAAACATGTAACATGCAACTAAGAAGAGATAACAATAATAAGCATAAGATCTAGTACAAGATTGTCACAGAACAAACAAGAATTTAGCTTGAATTTGAAACACCAATTGATCCCTAGCTTGAATCTTGAAGATGAGTCTTGGAGAGAATTTTTAGAATCAAATTCTAAACGCTAAGTGTTTGTCTTGAATGATGGTTTGGAATTAGTGTAGGACGAGTTTAGGAATATAAAGGGGGGTTGAAAAGGTCTTAAAAGCCTTGGGATGGGTCAAAACATCAAAAATACCTCAATAAAATACCTCTTTAAATTTTTAACTGAAATTGACACGGTTGGCTTCACGGTGAGTGAAGCTCTTCACGGTCTGTGAAGGCCTCCTGTCTAACCCAGACATATTCTACGAAAAATGGCATAACTTCTTACTCTGAACTCAAAATGAGGTTAAACCAGATGCGTTTGGAAAGATAATTCAAAGAGCTTCAGTTGGATAGGTCGTGGGTCACGCAGTTCCTTTTGTTCTAAGAGATATGACTATTTAAATTTGACCATTATATCGGTACTTGTGAAAAACTTAGCCAATGGAATTCCTTTGAACTTGACTTGATGTAAGGGACCTATGATGTCCTTAATCAACATAAATAAGCTTGAATTGAAGGTTTAAAAGTGAAACATAGCTTGAAATTGAAGATCCCATACTTAGAATTTTCAACGTAGAGAAAGTTCACACGGACGGTCACACGACCTGTGTGACACTACACGGTCGTGTCAAGGACCATGAAATGATACTTAGAAAAATTCTACCATCCAAAGCTATGAGATAGTCATTCCATACTTAGAAATATTTCATATCATGAGCTATACGATGGGCCACACAACCCGTGACACACCACACGGACTATGTGGGTGACCGTGTGACCACACTTGGCCTTGTTTCTTGGTTTTCCTTGTGCAAAGCCATCACATGGCTCATCACACAGAGCGTGAAGCACCATACAGTCCGTGTGGAGTCCGGTATGACGTGCCTTAGGCAAAAACTTCCTGTCAAGTCCCCATAATTGAAATTATGGCCAAGTATCCCTTCATTTAAGGCCACATAGTCCGTGTGACCTCACACGACCCATGTGGGCCTCCCATGAAGTGACCCTTGTTCAATTTCTCTCATGGGGCGACAATATAAAGTCCGATAAAGTCGTTCGAGAATCTGGGTCCTTACATCATCCCCTCTTGGGAAAATTTGTCCCCGAATGTGCAAGAGCAAGGCTTGAAAGACTTGACTTAGAATAAAGAACATCCCATGATAAGATGCAACACATAACTCATCCCTTGAAAATTATGAAGTCATTAAAACTCATGCCAAAGCATATTAAAATCATTCAAAACAACATAAAACCCTTTTTAATGCACATGTATGCATTTCATGTAATGAGACTTAAGAATGGAAGAATTGGGTCCACTTAGAAAAGGATGAACCTAGTACCTTAGGATTGAGTAGATCGGAAAGGATAGAAGTATCTTCACATCATACTTGATTCCACTCCCCACATAGCTCCTTCCACAAATTGATCCCTCTAAAGTACCTTCACCGAATCTGCATTCTTGTTGCGAAGCCGCTTCACTTGTCTTATGTAAAATCTCAACCAAAGATTCCTCCATAAGATAAGGCCTCCTCAACCTCAACTCCTTCCAAAGCCAAAACAATTCTAGTATCACCACCAAACCTCCTCAACATAGATATATGGAAAACGGATTGCCTAAACCCAACTCTAGAGGCAAATTCAACCTATAAGCTACATTCCCAATCCGGTTCAACAATCTCATAAGGACATATATACCGGGGAATTAGCTTTCCCTCCTTCCCAAGATGCACCACACCCCTCATAGGTGAGACCTTCATAAGCACCCAATAATTACTACAAAACTGAAAATCCTTCTTTCTAATACCCAAATAAGACTTTTGATGACTTCGAACCATCTTCAACCTTCCCTTAATCAATTTCACCCTTTTGTAGCCTCCAACACTAAATCTACCCCTATAGAAGTCATTTCATCTTAACTCAAACCACCTTACAAGAGGTCTACACTTTTACTCTATAAAGCCCTAAACGGTATTATACCAGTGCTAGCATGAAGGAAATTGTAGTAAGCAAACTCAAAAAGTGGTAGATGATCACCCCAATTACCTTTGAATTCCAACACACAAGTTCTCAACATGTTCTCCAAAGTTTAAATTATCCTCTCGGTTTTTCCATCCATTTGAGGATAAATGGTGATGCTCAACTTTACCTTAGTACTAAGCCCTCCTTCAAATCCCAACACATCTTCGTAGATTTTGGGTGAATAAAATAATGAGAGTTATGGGCTCCACTCACGACCATTGTCCCTAAGATCGCCCATATACGGAACTCAAAACTGACTTTGACACCGAAACGTACCATCTCCCCCTTGGGTGGAAGCCGCTATATTATTATTTTAGGAACCAACCACTTCAATCCAACAAATGACAGATCTAGATCTTGTTTAACCTTAACATCAACAAACACAAAAGATTCAGCCCCATTCTGAACATGAACACCAACATTATTAGAGTCGGTCGACCTAACAACCAATATAGCTGAATAGTGAACATGTTTTGTGGACTCTTTCTCCCCTTCATTGACCCGACATATTGGACTCCGAGAAACATTTCTGATACCATCTTTTGTCACAAATTAGGGCCTAGAGGTGACAAGGCAAATGGGAACCCGAGAGTCCCCAAACAAGCCACAAAGTATCCAAATCCACATCATCGGTTTGGAAGCGCATTCAAATAGTAAACACATAATTCTAAGGGATGGGAAAGTAGGACTCATGCTATGGGGATATCAAAGGGAAAGAAATTTACATGGATTCACATAGCATATAACACATAAGAACTAAGAGGCGGGTAAGTATGACTCACTCTATGAGGGCATTACGGGGCTTCGGATCTTCCACATTTCCACATTATACATACATATATAACATAATTCCCATAATCAATACATGATAGCCATATCCAATAGATAATCGAAATCATGAGCTCCGACTACAACACTTAACATATAGAATCTATGAGAGTCTACAAGATGTCCAACAATGCCTCTATTCATAAGATGGGAGGGGGGCCAAGACTTATCCAGGGCTCACCCTCAGTTAAGAAGATAAACAGAAAACAACATACGTAGAAGGAAGGTGGTTTGTCCTTGAAAGATAGGACTCACCACAATATCAACTCTCCGAATTCGAACTACCCGTCAAGCGGTGGATGATCGTAACACACGGTCCCTACATGGTAAAATCATGTAAGCATAGAGTATGCGTTAGTACGTTTGAGTGTACTAAGTGTGCGGGAATGCAATGTATATGACTTATCAACCTGTATTTCAATGTTAGGTGACAAGGGCACATAATATAGAAAGAATCATATATCCAAGGAAGAAGTATGCAAGATGGCATGAAATTTATGATGCACAAAATGCAACAATGCTCATATATAGTGCGAATGTGACCTCAACCGACATGTGTATGACCAAGCAAGCTATTACTTTGAATCCTGATGAAAACCCCTCATCGGTACAGAGGTGGTTTACTTGCCAAAGGTAAACCATACTTCGACTTACGAAAACACGTCCCATTCCGTATGAAGCAACCCCCTTATAAGAAACTGTCTAATTTCGGTAAGGATTTGTCATATAGCATATCATATCCCAATACACTTCAACTTACAGGAACCCGTCCCATCTTGTATGAAGCCACCTTCCTTGCGAGGTCCCGTCCCATTTCGAATAGGAATCTCATAACCCATGCGAGGCGTATAGTGCAAGGAAAGGGAGAGGGCCCTTGAGGATAGCCCTAACGCCCCAATCCATCGGTGCTAAGTCGGCATCCTACGAGAATATTTATACATATACATGCTTTCAAGAGATACAGTATTCATTTCAAATCATAATTCACTTCATAACCATTCAATGCAGATTTAGGCTCAAATGCCAAATCATAAATCATAATCATGATACTCATGCAAGGAATAGCTCATTCACATATACAAGATGGTGCAAGCACCCAAGATTCTCTAAGATCCATGATCATAAGACATACCTGTGGTCACAATCTTGTCATAACCATATCTTATCAAAATCATATCATAATCATTTTATAAAACATAATTGGGCTTAACCCACTTCATAATTTCCATATGAATCAATATCCATGAATACAAATGCAATGCATGATGTAAGAATAGCATGGGTAACATAGATTCAAGTTAAAATCAACAATATAAGATGAAATTGAGGAAAACTGTAATTAAATCCACATGTAAATCATAATATAGATCACCCATGCATAAACCAACTTTTAAAAAGGAGACATGTATGTTCATAACTTCATAACTCAATGTAAATCATCATAATAGTGATTAAAGTGAATTAAAATCATAGGTAAAATACAACTCATACATCAATTGGATTTAATAAAATCAAATAATGAAAATCCACATTTAAAGTAGACTAAAATTCATGAAAGCGGTTGAAAAGATTTTTAGGTCTTCTTGGTTTAAAGAGGCCAAGAATCAATCTCTCATACCTTGATTAGGACAATGAATTTGAGAAGAATTTAGCTAGAATTTGAAACCCCAATTGATTCCTAGCTTGAATGTTGAAGATGATACTTGGAGAGAATTTTGAGAATCTATTTCTAGAAGCTAAGTGTTTGTCTTGAATGAGAGTTTAGAATTAGTTGGGGATGGTTCTAAAGGGGGGTTGAAAAGGTCTTAAAAGCCTTGGGGATGGTTCAAAATATCAAAAATACCTCAATAAAATGCTCCTTTTAATTTTTAACTGAAGTTGACATGGTTGGCTTCACGGTCCGTGAAGGCCTCCCGTCTAGCCCAGACAGATTCTATGAAAAAGAGCATAACTTCTTGCTCCGAACTAGGAATGAGGTGAAACCATATGCGTTTGAAAGATAAATCAATGAGCTTCAATTTGATAGGTTTTGGGATACTCAGTTCCTTTTGTTCTAAAAGATATGACTATTTAAAGTAGACCCTTCTATCGGTCATCGCGAAAAACATAGCCAATGGAATTCCTTTGACCTTGACTTGATGTAGGAGACCAATGATGGATTTAATCAATATAAATAAGCTTGAATTGAATGCATAAAAGTGAAACTTAGCTTGAACTTGAAGATCCTATACTTAGAATTTTCAATGCGGAGGAAGTTCACATGGACGGTCACACGACTCGTGTGACACTATGCAGGTCATGTCAAGGACCGTGAAACGATACTTAGAAAAATTCTACTACAAAAGTTACGAGATGGTGATTCCACACTTAGAAAAATTTCACGTCATGAGGTGTACGGTGGGCCATACGGCCCGTGACACACCACACGGCCCGTGACACACTACATGGACCGTGTGTGTGGCCTGTGACCACACTTGGCCTTGTTTCTTGGTTTTCTAGGTGCAAGTCCATCACATGCTTGCCACACGGCCCGTGTAGCACCATACGGTCTGTGTGGGGTTCCGGTGTGATGTGCCTTAGCCCGAAACTCCCTGTCAATTCTCCATAATCGAAATTATTGTCAAGTATCCCTTCACTGGAGGCTACACGGTCCGTGTGATGTCACACGACCTGTGTGGGCCTCCCATGAAATGACACTTGGTCAATTTTTCTAATGGGGAGACATTATAAAGATCGATAATGTCGTTCAAGAATCCGGGTCCTTACAATATATATATATATATATATATATATATATCAATCTCATACGAAGTGTCGTGCATGCAACAATTTCATGTAGCATCATAAAAACTCATAATAGATGTAGAAATCGACTCTAGTAAGTGGAAGGGCATGTGAATGAATGTGGTTCAACACTTCAGGAAACCTTACATACCTGGAAGTAGAAGAAACAATCAAACCTTAGTCAATCATCGTGTTTGAACTTGAACCCTCGCTTCTCACCCTCTTCTGGTGCTCTCAAGAATTCCTAAGCATGAAGAATGGTGAAAATGTACTTAGGGTTTTGTTTTAGGACTTTAGTTAAGTCTAAAATATCCAAGGATTGGATTAAAAAGCGATAATAATAGATAAAAATATCCTTCTTTAAAACTGCTGATAGGATTTATGACACCCCGTTTACGAATCATAGATATTTTTACGGGCCGTAGATGACCTCTCATAGGTCAGATGTCCATAAGTTTGAGTTACTAGTATTTTGCATAATATTTAAGAAACCACTTCTACGGGCCGTAAAAGCTTCTATGGGTCGTTTGATAACTCGTAACTCAAGATACTGAAAAGTTGCTTGTTGGATCACCCACTCACAAAATCAATCTGTAGGCCATGGGATATTTTACGGGCCGTATCTTATCTCGTACATGGGCCTCATGCTTAGAAAATTTCACCAAGTCATCTCGGGATTTATAAGGCCTCTTCTACGGGTCATAGATGGGCTCATAGTTTCTCTTCTAGCAACTTTTCTCAGTTTTTCCAAAGTTTTCTATGTGCATCTACCCAGACTAGGTAGGAAGAATTACGGGGTGTTACATGTCTTTCTCTCTCTTTCTCTCTCTCTCTCTCTCTCTCTCTCTCTCGTTATATATTTATATGTATTCATGTATACAACCACCATATAAATATACAACTTCACAAATAAATTTATACAAATATAAATCACACATAACTCATATATACGTTTGGACATTATAGAATAGATCTAAACTTCACAACAACCATAAAAAATATTTGTATTTTGATTAATATATAAATTCTATAAATCAAGAGATTTATTAGCATTTAAATATCTTAATGACCAAATTTTAAGTCTTTCTATTGAAAAAATAATTAGTATAATTTTTTTTCTTAATAAAATGCTTAATATACGATCAAAAATAGCAAACTTTACCATAGTTATGAAGCGTAATTAGAATAACCATACCCTATGAAACATTATTAAATTTACTATATTTCCCATATATGAAATTTACTATAGTTTTAATGGTTGGCTCTCTCCTTTTCCCAGATCTTTTTCTCATACTTGTCTTATTATGATTTATAAAGTAAATAATCCACAAAAATTCTCTAAATTAAGGGAGGGGGGGGTGTGCGTGTGTGTATGCGTATATACGTGTATGTACCTATATATTTTTGTTATACCCTTTTCTATTCTTGTAAAACACGATTAAGGTATATTTGTAGCATAAGATATTTTTAAAAGAAACTATATTTGAAACCAACCTCTAACACCTCATAAGCTAATTTCCAGAACTCTAATACATGACCACACATATTTTCTCTGTAGGTAGGATCATATATTATCTACTTTGTTTCCAAAAAAATTATTTTAAAATTGATGAACCAAAAACTTAGTCCTTTAATGTTAAAGCTCAAATCCCCTAATTAATATCTAAAAAATTAATTAACAATTTTTTATTAACATTTTAATAATTATTTGTAACACCCTACAACTCTATTCATATGATTCGAAATTTTTCGTCGTAAGTATATAAGCTTGAATCTAGTGATGCCTTACTTGTCTCTATATTTTAAGGCTCATCCATATATGTTTGAAGTGTATTAGAAGTGGATTAGATTCTTAAGAGACCCCTAATACTTAATCAAGATCAAAACTTTTCTATTGATTTTGTTTTTCGCATAAGAATATGCAAGGGTCAACTTTAAATAACCATAACTCTAAGCACATAAAGAATTAGGTGGCCTATGACCTACCAAATGAAAAGTCTTTGAACTAGATTTCCAATTCATCAAATTTTTCCTTAAATCGGAGTTCAGAGTAAAACGTTATGACCATTTTACTACGGACTGCCAGTACAGAGTTGTTTCTATGACCCTAACTTACCGGCCGTAGATTGAACTACGACCCGTACTGTCAGCTTATTGAATAATTCCTGAAAGTCCATTTTTGCGTCCCAAATTCGTGGAATGATTCCTGCAAGTCCATGTTCGGTGGTAATCTCTACGAACCCAATTGCAGGTCGTAAAAGCTTCTATGGGTTGTAGGTTGGGCCCATAAAATGAGTTTCAGGACCCCAAAATCCACCTTAGTTTTCACGAATGGATATTACAGTCCATATAAACTTGTACAAGTAGTAGATAGTCTCGTAGATGGTATAGACGATGTTTTTAAAGAAGGGTATTTTTGTCCTTTCTCACCCTCTAAGCCTGAACCTATTAGTTTTTCATCTAATTAAAACCCTAAACGTTAATTTTCAACATTATACTCAAAAAACATATTTGAAAAAAAATACATATTTGTGTGACCATCTATGAAACTTACCCATCAAGTGTTCAGTTCCTCAATTAGAATAAATTGTAGTTCTAGTATCTAAATAAATTTTGCTAACAAGTTAGAGGGGCCATTGATATATATTAAGCCAACAAAAAAGTTAAATATAATTATGTAGTGTTACCTTCTGAAAAAAAGGAAAGAAGATAATAATAATTAAGTTCCTTCCATTTCTTCCGAATCTTGAAAATCCAAGTTTATTAAGGTAGCTTCTTTAATAACTCATAGGAAATTAGGTTCACAAACCCTCTATAAATACCCAAGGTCTCAACATTTTATTTTCATCAAATTTCACGCACAGTTGAGCATCAGCTCACTAAGATTAGTTTGATTATTTCCTTTTGATTGTCATATTTCTTCAACTCACTGAGGTTTTAATTATGTCCTTTTGTTTATTATATTTTTTCAAATTAATTGTTCCTATACAAGTAAGATCTCTCTATAGCACCCTTCGGGTTGGCCCAGTGTTTTGGACTTTAAACTTCCGTACTAGAGGTCTCCAGTTCGAAATCCTTTGCCAGCGAAAATAAGGGTTCGTCTTCTGGATCTAGCTCGTCACACCAGGCTTGCTAGTGGGGGTTACCTCTTCTATGTGGTTTGCGAGCCATTGCATATAAGCAGGGGTTTACCCTACCAAGAAAGGATCAAGCAAGCCCTACTTAGATGCAATAGCTCGCAAACCACATAGAAGAGGTAACCCCCACTAGCAAGCCCGGTGTGACGAGCTCGATCCAGCAAACAAAGCCTTGCTTTCGCTGGCAAAGGATTTGGAACTTGAGACCTCTAGTATGGAAGTTTCAAGTCCAAATCACTGGTCCAACCCGAATGGTGCTATAGATAGATCTTACTTGTATAGGAACAATTAATTTGAAACAATATAATAAAGCAAAGGACATAATTAAAACCTACGTGAGTTGAAGAAATATAACAGTCAAAAAGAAATAATCAAACTAACCTTAGTGAGGTGATGCTCAAATGTGCGTGAAATGTTATGAAAATAAAATGTTGAGACCTTGGGTATTTATAGAGGGTGTGTGAACCTAATTTCCTGTGAATTGTTAAAGAAGCTACCTTAATAAACTTGGATTTTCAAGATACGGAAGAAATGGAAGGAACGTAATTATTGTTATCTTCTTTCCTTTTTTTTATAAGGTAACACTACATAATTATATTTATCTTTTTTGTTGGCTCAATATATATATATATGGCTCCTCTAACTTGTTAGCGAAATTCATTTAGATACTCGAACTACAATTTATTCTAATTGAGGAATTGAACATTTGATGGGTAAGTTTCATAGATGGTCACACAAATATGTGTTTTTTCAAAAGGAGAAAAGCTAGGGCTTTCAAACACCTCCTTAAAAGCGCTTAAGAATCTAATTCTTTCAGGTATGTAAGTCCTACGAAAATGTTCCTATATTATGTTACCACAATGTAACTACTAGTTTCTCCAAGTATCAAGTTATTAATTGATAACAAGATTTCTTCATTATGAGTAATTATTCTTGTTTATGCTATTTTTAAGAAAAAACATGAGATTTACTAAAATTTTCAATTATATTGGGGTCTTAAGTTGAGATACTACTTTTAATTGTTAAACTAGTTTAACCCTAAAGTTACTACAGAAATCAATGAAATTCGAAATCTTGCTTTTAACTCCAGAAAAGTATTAGTATAAGTATTTTACGACTAGTGAACCATGAATCGTATGATTTTAGACAGTTCTGAGAAAAGTTAAGAGAGCGCTAAGTTGGGTTGTGTCCAAAAATGAAGAAAAGTAATGCTTTGAGCAAAAATATTATTTTAAGTGTGAGCACATCATTAATACTTTTTGGAGTAGTATTGAGCACCGATATGGGTATGTGTAAAAATAACTCTAACTCATAAACTATGAAGCCAGCGTAGAATAGGATTGTACCAAGAGTACAACTCCTCACTTTCCACTGAGATGCCCCAATTTTGGGATGGATCCGCTCCCCTAGTTTTCGTTCCTTATCCTGGCAAAGTATAGGATAGCTCTGGCAGTGTAGACAAGATGTTGTATCATCATGAAACTCATAGTGATGATTGTCGATTAATAAAATTCCCTAATCTAAAGTATATATTATTTTCATATACAAATTGAATTACATTTATGTATGGATTAAATTACATGTTTTACTTATATTGCATTGATTTCACTAAGTTACTTTTTGAGTTAATTTGTGCAGTTACGCATTCTATGCTGAGGTTTGTTTTGGATATTTTCCATACAATACATTCCATGTAGGGATACGCTTTTGTGCTGCATCATTTTATGATGCAGATTCAAGCACCCATGATAGCTGGCATTCAGTAAGACAACATTGCAGTGGCAGTTGGTGAGACCTCCTCGTTTTCAGAGGGCTCCGGTCAGTTAGTTTGATTTATATATTTTATAGTCAGGAGTCGTGGGTATTATTACGTCACCTATCTTTAGTTTAGTAGACGCTTCATGGACAAAGTTTGTGAGCCAATCTTGTCTATTCATTCAAATATTTAAAGCTTTTATTAGTATTTGTATCAAAAGATATTTTTTTGACTTTTATATACAATATGGTTGATATTCATTGAGTTTTATTAGATGTTTTGAAGGTTCACCAATGTGATGTGAAAATACATCACTTTTGATGCTTAAAAGATGGAATTTTGTGTGTTCCCCATGCGATGTTAGTAGGTTTGATGTATTTTTATGTTTATTTTGCAGGATTTCAGGGTTGGCACGATTTTTGGGCAAAGTGTGCAGAAGTTGTTGAAAGTTTTAATCCACAAGACCTTTTTTGGGACGTAGAGTACTCTACAAGCCATAAATGAGGTTTTATGTGCAATTCCAGTAAAGGGTATATTTCTTATGTTGAGTCTACAAATATGCAAATGAGCCGTAAAAGAGTTTAAGAGTCGTAGATTGAGTATCATACCCTGAGGATTAGCCAGTGAAGACTTGCAGAAATTCCATCAGACTAAACCCCCTATGGGCCGTAGAATCTTATACGGGCCATAGAGGGGTGTCGTAGAAGACAAGCTCGTGAAAATGTGTTTCGAGTTGGTTTCTAAATCCTGGTTATTACGGACCCAACTACGGGTCATAGAAGCTTCTACGGTCTGTAATTTAGGCTGGTAAAAATGAGTTCCAGGACCCCAAATTCCATGCAAGATTCTACTGATGTGTTCTACATTCCGTAGAAGCTTCCACAGACCATAGATGGCCCCATAGATGACCTTAACAACATTTTAAGAAGGGCTATTTAAGTACTTTTCACCTTTTCTAAGCCTAAACTTGACGATTTTACAACGAATTAAGTCCCTAAATATTATTAATCAATATTTGTATGCTAAATAAAATATCCTCAAGACTTAGAACATAGTTTGAAGATAAGAAAAGCTAGGGCTTTCAAGCATCTTCTTAGAGCTCTTCAAGATTCTAGTTCTTCCAGGTATGTAAGGCTATTCAGAGTGTTGGACTTAGTTCGTCCTCATCTCCTACACCTAATTTTAGTCAGCAAGAGTTTAACGTTGACTTTTCCAATCTTTCCTGAATTCAAGTTCCTATTATCCTTTATTATAAAATTCAAATGTTTATCATCGAAAGTATGATTTCTATGTTCACCCAATTCTTGATTATTGTTCATGCTTACCTCTCCCATAATCCCTAATTGAGTTGAGATGAAGGATTTACATTACTGTAGATTGTGCATTGTTTTCAGTAAAGTAAAAGTATTTTGAAGCTAGTAATAAAAGAAGTGTTTTGGGGAAACGTGAGTATTTCCAAGTGCATTATCTGACTTTTTGAAAAAGCAGGGTTATATCTAAAGAAAGAATAGCATGTAAATTTTTGAAGAGATATTCAATTAATTAAATTATGTTGTACTTATTCCACGCATTGCCTTGAGTTAGAAGATGATTATTTTAGCAATAACTTGAACAAGAATTTGAACAAGAAGTCCTTACATTATATTTTGAGCATGTAAAAAAATACCTTTAAATATTTATATGCAATTGAGTTGAGAAGTAAACTTATGTTTTATGCATTCACGGAGTTGAGAGCATATCTTTGTGAAGAAAAGTAACAAGTTTAAAAAAGCTAAATTTGGGCTTAGTTCCGAAAGATTACAAAAGTACTTTTTTAGTAACTACACTCTTAAGTTACGAGAATATAATAATATTTTGGATGTAGTATTGAACATCGATATGGGTAAAAGTAATAATAACTCAAACTCAAAAATTACGTAGCCAGTGTAGGGTAAAATTGTACTAAGTGTACAGCTCCTCATATACACGGAGGAGAAGGACATTGACCTTAACTTCCGAAGCAAGCTGAAGAATGATGTTGACCATTCTTATACACAAAAGTTGTGGAGTCCATAAAGAATGCAAGACATCCACCATATAAAGGAGAAGATCAAAATAATTTGATCCCAAATTTAAACTAGACTTGTCCTGTACATGCTAGTTAAGATGTTTGAGAGAAATAGTTAATAAGCAACTAAGAAATAATGTCATGCCCCGAGCTTATACCCTGGATGTGACCGACACTCAGAAACCATTGTTGGTCCCCAAGCGTACCCTTGGCCTGGCTGACTCACTCAACTGAAGGCTATAAAAGCATGTGGAAACTTTATAAGGTGAATGATATCACCTAAGCTACACCTCCTATTTGAGACTAAAACGGTAGTTGTCAAGATTTATAACCTAACCAAGGTTAGGATCGAATCCCATAGGGAATATGGTAGACCTAGAAGAATGCAGTTGCAATTTAGATTGATTAACAAACTTATATCGCCAAGGAGGGGGGTTACATTAACTATTAAAAGTAAACCTAAGCTAAGACAAGAGTTAAACCAATATGAAGAGAAACTAGAGTATTATGTTCCTCATGATTCCCTAACTCAGTATTACCAGATAATCGAATTCTTTTCCAGTGTGTAGCATACAGAATGGTAAGTTAAGTTTACCAACCCTTTTGGCCGAGGCAAGAGGTCAATTTCACTATATGATTTGGTCCATCCCTACAGTTTGAAATTACTAACCCTTACTTATTGTCCTAGTACAACCTCTCCTTGGCCCAGTTCGGTTGATTAGACATGAAATATCGATTGAATCTTGTTAATTAATCTCTTTTTCTATTCATTACTACCTTGATCTCGTTAGTAACACTAGATGGGTTCTAATGTTGGCCACCATTAGAAATCATTCAATAGGAAGAGAATTAATTAATACATGCATGCACACTTTTTATGAATTATGAATTATCCAATTTTACCTTGTTAGATCTTCATGATTCTCATAACCCTAGTTGTGGATTTAGTAACCCATGATCAGTGTAAATGCAAGACTTATGAATTTCAATAACATAATGGAGTACTTACATAAGGGAATTAAGCACAAGAAACTCAACTCTTCAATAAGACTCACAAGATTGAAATTTAAAGATGAAATAATGTTTTACCAGTGTTTCTCAAACCCTCCAATGTTTCTCTACTGTTCTCCCTTCGTTCCCTTTGAGAAATCACCTAAAAAACCCTATTTATAATGTTTAAAATACTCTACGAGGTGCTCTATGGGACATATAATAGTTTACAGCATGTAGTCGGGCATTTGTGAATTGTTGCTTTAATTCTAGACTTGTATTCTATGACACCCCTCTATGGCCCGTATAAGATTCTACGACCCATATGGGGTTTCATCCGATGGAATTTCTGGAAGTCTTCACTTTCTAATCCTTAAGGCACGATATTCAGTCTACGGCTAGTAAAGTTTTCGATGGCTCGTCTGCATGTCTGTAGACTCAACTTTAGAAACCCTTCACTATAGTTGCACACGAAACCTTCTTTACGGCCCGTAAAGGGTCTCGTGGATCATCACTTTCAACAACTTTTGCATACTTTGCCAAAAAATCGTGCCAACCTTAAAATCCTGCAAAACAAATACAAAAACACATCAAAAGTATTAACATCGCATGAAAATACAAAATTCCATGTTTTAAGCATCAAAGGTGTTGTATTTTGACAGCACATTATTGATAATCAAAACATCTAATAAAGCTTAGAGAATATCAACCATATTGTATATAAAATTTCAAAAAAATATCTTTTAATACAAATACTAGTAAATGCTTTAAATATTTGAATCAATAAATTAGACTAGCTCACTAACTCTGTCCATGAAGCCTCTACTAAACTAAATATAAGTGTCCTAACAACACCCGCGGCTACCTGACTATTAAATAAATAAATCAAACTAACTAACCGAGCCCTCTGAGAACGAGGTCTCACCAACTGCCACTGAAAAGCTGTCTTACTGAATGCCTGTTATCATGGGTGCCTAAATCTGCATCATAAAATGATACAGCATCAACGGATGTCAGTACGTGGAATATATAGTATGTAAAATGGCAAAAACATAACTCAAGAAAGGATTCTTAACTGAACAACTTAATTCAAAAAGTAACTCATTGAAATCATGAATGCAATATAAGTAAAACATGTGATTTAATGTATACATAAATGTAATTCAATTTGTATATGAAAATAATACATACTATACCTTAGGGAGTTTCTCTAACCGAAAACCATCACTATGAGGTTTGTGATGATACAGCTTCTTTCCCACGGTGCCAAAGGCAACCTATACTTTGCTAGGCTAAGGGACGAAAACTAGGGGTGTGGATCCATCCCAAAACTGGGGCATCTCAGTGGAAAGTGAGGAGTTGTACTCTTGGTACAATCCTATCCTACGCTTGCTACATAGTTTATGCATTCTACTTATTTTTACACTTACCCATATCGATGCTCAATACTACTCCCAAATGTATTAATCATGTGCTCAAACTTAAAAGAATATTTTTGCTCAAAGTATTACTTTTCTTCTATTTGGGATTTAGCCCAACATAGTATTCTCTTAACTTTTCTCAAAACTGTCTAAAATCATAGGCGTCATGCTTCACTAGTCATAAAATACTTATACTAATACTTTTCTTCAATTTAAAGCAAGATTTTGAATTTCACAGATTTTTATAGTAACTTTAGGGTTTAACTAGTTTATCCAGTCAGTTTATTATTTTGGTATGAAGCAAGATGGCAGTGAAAGTATAACATCAATAGAAATATGTTATTTGAATTCTCATCATGCACGTCAGTAAGTTCAATGTTATTTGATTGTCCAATATTTGCAAAAGCTTGCTCATATTGATATTGAGAAGACATATTTTGAAAGCTCTCAGTCAGGTCTTTGATAGAAAAAAACTTCTGCTCTAGATTATCTTGAAGTTCAAGAAAACTTATGTCAATGTACTTGAACATTATTTGAATTGCCAACTTTGTACTGTAGTGCACCCTTGGATCATCCACATTTAGATTCTGATGCAAATCCTCTTCCAAGCCCTATTCCAATAGAAAGCCAACCGGTCAAAATGTATAGATGACTTAGAATACATCACAAATGAAAGAAGATGTAGTGCAATCCTTGGGTGTTCTTAGGCTCACCATAGAATCGCTCAACGCTTCAATATTTAGAAGAATTGGAAAGTAATTAATCAAACAGATATATGGGGCTAGCTATCACTTACAAGAAAGAGTTGTGAAGTTCGGTTTATAAACATATTGATGGATGACAATAGTCTTGCTAATTGTTCAACTTCTGGAAGAATTCCTTGTGAAGGAGCTGACGGATTAAATACATTTTCGAGTACCTCATTAGTGTTGGTTTTTGTTGCTGAATACAGAAAATGAAAAGCGAATACGGTCCACATACCTCTAAAATGAGAGGGACAGATAAGAGGAGGAGCAAATATGACCCAGGTCCACATACTAGGCCTCTATTCTCTTGTCTCATCCTATTGATGTATCGCGACAAAGGTTTCATAGCATTAGTAATTTCCTGCAACAAGAAGATAATTATACAGTACTTCTGTACAATCTAATTTACAAATTTCACGAAAATACTATTTCCTCCATTCCAACTTATGTGGCACTTTTTGTTTATCGATAGTCAGTTTGACTAATCCTCGAAGCTAAATTGGATGAGATCAACTCCATATTTTAAAATTATCTGAAAATTATTATAAATTGCAATTATTCTCATGCCAACTACAACAACATACCCAGTGGAATCCCACAAGTGGGGTCTGGGGAGGGCAGAATGTACGCAGACCTTACCACTACCTCATAGAAGTAGAGGGCAATTATTCTCATGTCAATGTAAGGAATTGACCTGATGTTCAACAAAGTTAGGAAATTACAACGGAATATCTCTCAAACTTTTCGGGAAAGCAGTAAACTACAAATGAAAACAAAGGAAAAAGTAGAAAAGGGAGGTTCCAAATAAAAAAAAACACTAAGGAAAATAAAAAACATGTTCTTCCATAGTCTAGTCTAGTTGATTATTGGTTTATTTATGCCTTCTAGTGCAAGGGTGCTTTTTGTCCTTTCTTCTAATAGCTTCGCATTGGAATTTGGGACCACACATTGGTCCAGGTACTTGGGCCATTTCTTATCCTTGGTAATGCGCCTAGGTGCTTCGAACTTGTGCTCTAGGTTTGTTACAATGCCACTCCCCATGTAGAAGAACCTTGTCCTCAAGGTTCGGATCTGGAAATCATTGCACCACTGCATGAGAATCCTCCCAAGAAGCATTTGTTGATGGAAGAGCCGTCCACTTGATAAGGCATTGATGAAATTGGTGACCACCCTTCAAAATAGTCATGGTCTGGATGACATCTTCAGGGAGAAGAACCAAAGAAGATGACTGATCCAAAAGCTTAATTGGAGTAATCTGATTAGAAGGAGAGCCCAAACATTTCGAAGAATGGAGACGTCAAATACAAGATGGATTTTGGCTGATGGGCCAAAACATCATCTACTAAGCTTTGAGTAACACTGCAAGTGCAAAGATAACTGATGGTAGGGTCATAGTCGCACATATACCCAACCACCAATGGTAGGGTCATCACATTCACATAAAGTGGAGGCAATGACAGAGTTAGAAGTCCCATCCTTAAGATACCTCACCATAGTAGGCCATAAACTATCTCAAAAGGCGTCATCTTAGAGTTGTGTTGGCATGCAGTATTATACAAAAATTCAGCCCATGGTAACATGGAATGTTGTGTACCCTGGAGTTTATGAAGTTTGTTCTAAAATTCTTAGAGAAACAACAGGTCACGATCAGACATAATAGTAACAGAAGAACCATGAAGTCGAATAAATTCCTTAACAGAGACCTCGACAATCTTCTGGCTAGTAAAATGGGTAGGCAAGCCAACACAGTGACTGTATTTGGACAATCATTTCACAATTACCCAACTAACTTTGCCCCATGAGAGGGCATGGAAGACCTGTGATAAAATCCATCGACATATCCTAAAATAATGGCATCCAGAATTGGCAAGGGACAGAGTAATCAAGAAGGTTTCAAATTTGAATCCTTCATTTACTGACAAATGTGGCATTCCAAAAAAAATTTCTTCACATCCACACGCATACAAGCCCAACGAAAATTAGATGAAATGTGCGTGATATATCAGAATGACCACCAACTTTAGAAGAGTGAAACTCTTCCAACAATAATATGCAAAGTTTTGCATCAACAGGGACCAATATCCAATTGCGAAGCAGTACAAGTACCTCTTGAAAGGAAACATGAGGCAAGGACTCCGGATTATATTGCAACTAGGATTGGAGATCCTGTAAAGTTGCATCAGTCTAGTTCAAGTTACACAGCTGGTTAATTAATGTGAGTTAAGTAATAGCCAAAGACGATGTATGTAGAGAATGAACTCGAGACAAGGCATATGCTGCGACATAGAAAACCATCTTTCTTGAGTTGAGGGCCTTTCAAAAACAACCTATGCACCGCACAGATATCGGGTAAAGTCTAGATATACCCCACCCTCCCATGATCCGCTTGTGGGACTATATGGGTATGTTGTTGTATTGTGATTATATGTTGTTATCTTCTATTGTATTTAGGAATTCTCTTATGAAGTAAACTTTGTGATTGAGGAGTAGATGAATCAAATCTGTAACCTATTTTGTTAGCTCAATACAATTTGCTTTAGAGCTTATTGATACTTTCCTTTCCCTAGTTTTCTTTCATTGAGTTACTGAATTTTGGCTTGATCAAGCTTTCTCATTGTTATTTAGCAAGAAATATTAGTTTTTTTGAGAGAAATGGATTGCGTTGCCTAACAGAGTTTTACTAGTACTATAACTTTGTTTTACTACATATAGTTTGATTAGGATTAGGATTGTTCAATTTATTCAGGCGTTAATTTGTTTTAGTTGTTGTTATTTGTTCCTACATTCTTGGAGTTAGGTTAGGCTTTTTTTGTTTATTGTATCGGTATATAAACTCTACTGGAGTCTCATCTGAAGAAGACACTTTTCATCTATTCTATTTCTAATTATTTATATGGTATCAGCGCCACAAATACTCTAACGAGTAAATTTCTTTTTCTGCAAATCAATGGCTACTTCCACCTTATGATACCCCATAACTCTACCGTCACATGTACCTATGTTTTAAGCCTCACTCTTATATGTGAGAAGTGTATTAAGGTCATAAGATCCCTCTAGTACTTAGTCGAGTTCAAACATTCCTATAAATTGAGTTTCTAGTCTTAGAATATGCAAGGGTCAACTTTAAATGATCACAACTCTTAACACATATAAATCTGATGTCTTATGGCCTACCAAATGAAATCCCTTTGAAATCTTTCCAACACAAACGGTTTCACCTCATTTAGAGTTCAGAGTCAAACGTTAGGGAAAGGTTACTGGAGATTGCCAGATAGATAGCGCATCTACGAAACCTCCCTATGGGGCTGTAAATCAAAGTACAGCCCGTCTGCTAACTCGTGAAAAAAGTCCTAAAACTTCACATTTTTTCCCCACACTTTATAGACTATTCTACGGGTCGTAAAACCTTCTAAGGGCCATAGAATGGCTCGTAAAAGTGATCTAGAGACCCCGAAATTTGCCCGAAAGTGTATGCAAAGGTCTCTACGGGTTGTGGAAGCTTTTACGGGACGTACAGGGTTTCCTATTCGACTGACCAACGATTTTGAAGAGGGGTATTTTCATCTTTTCTCACCCTTTAAGACTAAACTTGTAAGTTTTCACCCAATTAAACCCTTAAAACGTAATCCTTCATATCGTAAACACTCAAACACTCTCTAAACTTGGAACATAGTTTCAAAGGCGCAAAGGCTAGGGCTTTCATGAACCATCTTCAATTTCTTCAAGAAACTCGTTCCCCGGGTATGTAAGGCCTTCCAAAAGTTATCCAATATATGTTTTAGCATCTTTAACTACTAGTCTCTACCCAAGATCAAACTTGTGAGTTGAGATCAAGTTTTCTCCATTACCAGTTGATTTCATCATAATACTTGTTCATGCGTTTTTCTTGATAAAAAATCAAGGCCGTTACTGATTTAGTACTAAATTAAGCTATTGAGACAAGATTTACAATTGTTGTTGTAATTATGAGATCCCTATATATTTCATGAAAAGCTATTATATTCACAGCTTTTGACTTAAGTGTAAGGAGTATTTACAGCTTTTATGTTTACAGATAACTAGTAATATAGTTATGTTATGAGACACCTTGCATTGATATAACTTTCAGACATAAAAAAGAGACAAGTTGAGAAAGTTTAAGAAAAATTAAAGTTGGGCTAAGTCCCAATAGGCTAAAAGAGACATTTTGAGAACTTTTACTCTTAAAGTTATGAGCATTAAAAATGTTATTTTGGGAGTAGTATTGAGCACCGATATGAGTTATAGTAATAATATCTTGAACTCATAAACTATGTAGCCGACGTAGGATAGGAGTGTATCAAGGGTACAACTCCTCACATGCAACTGAGATGGCCCAATTTTGGGATATATCCACTCCTTTAGTTTTCATTCCTTACCCTGGCAAAGTATGGGATGGCTCTAGCAGCATGGGAAAGACGTTGTATCATCATGAAGCTCATAGTGGTAGTTGTCGGTTAGAAAAACTGTCCAAGCTGAAGTAAACTAGTTTTTATATACAGAGTTTTAGAAAATACTTTTACTCTGAGCATGCACTTTAACTATTACTTATGCTATCCTATTTTGAGACATGTTTTAATTTCTTTGAGCATAGCGCTTTACCTTGAGTTCCCGATTTTGGCTATTTTACATACCGTACATTCCATATACTAACGTCTTTTGGACATATATCATTTTATGATGCAGACGCAGGTGAAAGAGTTCCTCAACAGACTCTCAATTGAGGACCAGCTATTCATCCTACCCTTGATGAGGCCTCTTGCTAGTCAGAGACTTTGGAGTCTTTGTCTACATTTCCTTTCAGTAGTTATTTTCCACAGTTGTTCAGATTGTTTTATTTAGAGGTTCCACAGACTGTGTGTCAAGAGTTTCATATTTTATTTTCAGCTATTATTGAGACATTTCTACTATTCTATTTATTCAGATATTGTTGTAACTTTGGCTTATAATATTTGAGCCTTTCCTTTATTATTTAAGTCTTTCGCTGAGTAAAGTAGCTAAGCCAAATAGTTCGCTTGAGATTAGAAATGGTTCTGGATGTTGACCATGCCCAGGGTGTGAACTCGGGGCATGACAAACTTGGTATTGGAGTACAAATTTCAAGTGTCCTAGGGAGTCTATGAAATCGTGTCTAGTGGAGTTCGTATTTTTGGTGTGAAGCGTGCCACATCCATAATAGAGAGGCTATAGAGCATTAGGAAGTGTCACTATCTATTGTTATTCCTTCTCGTGCTTCAGAGTTTACCTCTGTTAAGTCCTTTCTATTTCATGCATTCAGGCCTTATTTTTCAGATCATGCCTCTACGTAGAGCCATCAGACTAGCCGGGGGTAAAAGGCACCCAGCCAGGCAGAACTAGCCTAAGCCACCAATTCTTTAGGGACCTTGAGGTCCAGCTATGCCTACCAAGCAGCCACCACAAGCAGACATCTTTAATGTTGAACTTCGCCAGGCTATCAAGACTTTGGCATATGTAGTCACTACACAGGGAGGTCGATAGGGAGATAGAAAGAATGATGGTTCAGATACTACCAAGGTCCGTGAATTTCTGAGGATGAACCCACCTGATTTCACGTGGTCTAATGTGGAGGAGGATCTTAAGAACATCATTGAGGAGCTCCATAAAGTATTTCAGGATATGCACATGCTGAACGGGTTGAGTTTGCTGCCTACCAGCTCTAGGGAGTGTCTAGACTATGGTTTGATCAGTACAAGGGAGGTAGAGCAGAAGGGGCGCCAGCTTTGAGTTGGGCAGTATTCTTGGAGGCCTTTCTCGAACAGTCCTTTCCTATAGAGTTGAGGCAGGCTAAGGTGAGGGAGTTTTTGAATCTGAAGCAGGAAGCTATGAGCGCGCATGAGTATAGTGTTAAATTCACTCAGTTTTCTCGTTATGCTCCAACTATGGTGGTGGACATGGGTACTGAGATGGATCTATTTGTGTCAGGGCTCTCTCAGATGACTAAGAGAGAGGGTAGAAATGTAATGCTAATTGGGTATATGGACATAGCTCACTTAATGTCTCATAAGCAGCAAGTGGAGGATGAGAAAGTGCAGGATAGGGAGGAGTTCAGAAACAAAAGGGCCAAGACATCAACCAAGGAGACAGGTAAGAGAGGGGCTAGAAATGCCAATCATTCATCCTTTCAACATAGGACATTTGGACCAGCACCTTCATCCGCTAGTGCACCTACCCTGAGAGTCAGGAATGAGTAGGGATCACAGAAACACAGATTTTAGGGCAACTAGTCACAAGGGAGTGTGACTCCCTATGTAGCCACGATGTTTGGAATTAGTCCAAAATATCTTCTTGAGCCTTTTTGTTTCCACTACTATTGGAAAATACATTCTAGCGTAAAGAATCTATAGGGGTTGTCTAGTGTCATTTTACCATAAAGACAATTTAGCTGACCTGGTTGAGTTATACATGGTAGATTTTGACGTCATCCTAGACATGGACTGCTTCATGCTTGTTATGCTTCCGTAGACTACAGAACAAGGGTGGACAAGTTTCAACTTCCTAAATAGTCAGTCTTAGAGTAGAGAGGTAGCTCAGTTTTTCCTAAGGTTAAATTTTTTTCATATATCAAAGCCGGGAAGTTAATTTCCAAAGGGTGTATATACCATCTAGTCAGAGTCAAAGATTCTAGTGTCGAGAAACTCTCTTCAAGCAGTACCAGTCGTGAATGCGTTACCAGAAGTCTTTCCTGAAGATCTACCTAGAGTCCCTCCCTACAGGGAGATAGTCTTTGGGATAGATACCCTTCCAGATGCTCAGCCTATATCTATTTCTCCATACTGTAAGGCTCATTCAAAACTAAAAAGGTTGAAAATACAGCTGACAGACCTCCTAGAAAAGGGTTTCATTAGACCAAGCTTCTCACCTCGGGGCACTCCAGTTCTCTTCCAAATGTAAGTTCTTGTTAGCATCTGTGGCGTTTTTGGATCATATTGTTTCTGGCGAAGGCATTTAAGTTGATTCCCAAATGATTGAAGCAGTAATGAATTGGCCAAGGCCCACAACTGCAAAAGAGATAAGGAGTTTCTTGGGTTTGGCAGGTTACTAAAGGTGTTTTATAGAGGGGTTTTCTTCTATCAGCTCCCTTGACAAAGCTAACTCAAAAGAAGGTTAAGTTTGTATGGTCTGAATCTTGTAATTAAAGCTTCCAAGAGTTGAAAACCAGGTTGACTACAGCTCCGGTCTTATCCCTGCCCGAGGTAGAGAATGAATTTGTTGTATATTGTGGTGCTTCCAGAGTTAGGTTGAGATATGTATTGATGCAGAGAGGCAAGGTGATAACATATGCCTTCAAACAACTTAAGACTCATGAGAAGAACTACCCAACTCATGATCTTGAGCTTCATGCCGTAGTGTGTTCTCTAAAAATTTGGAGACACTATCTTTATGGTGGGCATGAAGATGTATTTACTGACCACAAGAGCTTGTAGTATGTGTTTATCTAGAAAGATGTGAATTTAAGGCAGAGGAGATGGTTGGAGCTATTGAAGGATTACGGCATGAGCATCCTCTATTTACCTATGTAAAAATAATGTGGTTGTTGATGCTCTTAGAAGGTTGACCATAGGAAGCACTGCAACCATTGAGGATGGAAAGGAAGAATTAGCTAAGGAAGTTCATAGACTAGAACGTCTGGGTGTACAGATTGAAGATTCTGAAGAAAGTGGTGTGATTGTCAAAATTGGGGCAGAGTCATCCTTAGTGGTGGAGGTGAAAGAAAAGAAAGACCGAGAGCCTATCCTCCTTCAGTTGAAAGAAGATGTTCAGAAGAAAAAAGTATTACTGTTTGCAAAAAAGGGGAGATGGAGTCCTGAGATACCAAGGTAGATTATGTGGGCCAAGTGTTGATGGCCTTAGAGACTGGATTCTAGTGGAGGCTCATAACGCCAGATACTCTATTCACCCAGGTACAAAAATAATGTAGAGATTTACGAGAGGTTTATTGGTGGGGTGGCATGAAGAAGGACATTGCAAAGTTCATGTCTAGATTCCCTAATTGCCAGCAAGTTAAAGTAGAGCACCAACGACCTTGTGGTGTGGCCCAGAATATTGAAATTCCAGAGTGGAAGTGGGAGATGATTAACATGGACTTCATAATAGGCTTACGCCTATCTCATAGACAATATGATTTGATATGGGTAATAGTAGACATAATGACCAAGCCAGCTTACTTTCTACTTGTCAAAATGACCGATACAACTGAGGACTATGCCAAACTTTACATTAAGGAGATCGTAAGATTGCATGGGGTTCCCTTATCCATTTTTCCAGACCGAGGAGCCCAGTTCATAGAGTAATTTTGGAAGTCCATTCGGAAAGGTCTTGGGTACGAAGGTGAATCTTAGTACAACTATCCATCTCGAGAAAGATGGGCAAACATAGTGGACCAAACAAACTCTTGAGGATATATTGAGGGCATGTGCTATAGACTATAAAGGTAACTAGGATGATCACTTACCCTTGATTGAATTCCCGTTTAACAACAGTTTCCTAGCTAGCTAACAAATGACACCATACGAGGCCCTTTACGGGAGGAGGCGTAGGTCAACTATTGAGTGGTTTGAAGGAGGTGAGGCAGGATTGATAGGACTTGATTTAGTCCATCAGGCTATGAAGAAGGTTAAAGTTATTCAAGAAAGACTAAATACAACCCAAAGTTGAGAGAAGGCTTATACTAATATTAGAAGGAGAGACTTGGAATTATAGGTGGGTGATTGGATGTACCTGAAGGTGTCACCAATTAAGGGAGTTATGAGATTTGGGAAAAGGGGAAACTCAGTCCTCGATATATTAGCCCGTACCAAATCATTAGGAGGATTGGTAATGTAGTATACGAATTGGGATTGCCACAAGAGTTAGCTGTTATTCATCCAATATTCCACATTTATATTCTTAAGAAGTGTTTGTGAAACCCCACACTGGTTGTGACTATAGAGCGTATTGGGGTCAAAGATAGCTTATCATAAGAAGAGATCCCAATTCAGATACTAGATCGTCAAGTTCGCAAATAGAGGACCAAGCAAATGGCTTTTGTTAAAATATTATGGAGGAACCAGTTCATCGAGGGAGACACATGGGAAAATGAGAAGATATGACAGCAAGATGTCCTCACCTATACGTGCCTTCCAATGACGAGCGTGACGGTAATATTCCTTATTCCTATCATTGAGTTGAGATACATCCATAAGTATGAGTAATAAGATATCTAGATAGCTTCTTCTTGATAAACTAGTTCATAAGTAGTAAACCTATGTATATTCCCAGGTGTCAGCTTCATTCGAGGACGAATGATCCCAAGTGAGAGATATTGTGACACCCCATAACTCTATCCTCACATGTACCTATGCTTTAAGCCTCACTTTTATATGTGGGATGTGTGTTAAGGTCACAAGAGACCTCTAATATTTAGTCGAATTCAAAACATTCCAAAAAATTGAGTTTCTAGTCTTAGATTAAGGAATTGACAAGTTTAAATGATCATAAGTCTTCGCACATAAAGAATCAAATGTCTAATGACCTACCAAATAAAATCATCTTGAATTACCTTTCCAACTCAACTAGTTTCACCACATATGGAGTTTGTAGTCAAATGTTAGGGCCATTTTGCTGGAGATTGCCAGATGCAAAGTGCATCTATGAAACCTCATTACAGGTCGTAAATCAAAGTACAACCCATATGCTAACTCGTGGAAAAAGTCCTGAAACTTTACATTTTTAGTCCCAGACTTTATGGACTATTTTACGGGTCGTAGAACCTTCTAAGATCCATAGAATGGTTCGTAAAAGTGATCTAGAGATCCCAAAATTTGCCCAAAAGTTTACGGAAGGGTTCCTACGGGCCATAGAAGCTTCTAGGGATATATAGGGGTTCGTATTCGGCCAGACCAACAATTTTAAAGAGGGTTATTTTCATCTTTTCTCACCCTTTAAGACTAATCTTGTCAGATTTCACCTAATTAAACCCCTAGAACATAATCCTTCAAATCTTAAATGCTCAAACACTCTCTAAAGTCATAAAGTAGTTTCAAAGGGGCAAAAGTTAGAGCTTTCAAGAACCTTCTTCAATTCCTTCAAGAAATTCATTCCCTAGGTTTCTAAGGCATTCTAAAAGTTATCCTACATAAGTTTTAGCATCTTTAACTACTAGTCTCTACCCAAGATCAATATTATGAGTTGAGAGCAGTTTTTCTCCATTACCAGTTGATTTCATCAAAATACCTGTTCATGCATTTTTCTTGGTAAAAACTCATGTCCTTTACTGATTTTAGTACAAAATTAAGCTATTTAGACAAGATTTAAAGTTATTGTTGTAATTATAAGAACCCTATATATATTTCAAAAAAAACTATTTTATTCACAGTTTTGAGTTAAGTTTAAGGAGTACTTGCAGCTTCTATATTTACAACATAGCCAAGTAATAAAGTTATGACTTGAGACAACTTGCATTGATACAACTTTCAAACAAAAAAAGGAGACAAGTTGAGAAAAGTTTAAGAAAAGCTATAGTTGGGCTAAGTCCTAAAAGGCTAAAGACAAATTCTGAGAACTTTTATTCTTAAAGTTATGAGCATTATAAATGATATTTTGTGAGTATTTTTTGAGCCCCGATAGGAGTGAGAGTAATAATAACTTGAACTCATAAAATACGTTGCTAGCATAGTATAGAAGTGTACCAAGGGTACAACTCCTCACTTGCAACTGAGATGGCCTAGTTTTGGGATGGATCCACTCCGCTAGTTTTCGTTCCTTACCGTGGCAAAGTATGGGATCCCTCTGGCAGCGTGGGCAAGACGCTATATTATCACGAAGCTCATAGTGGTGGTTGTTGGTTAGAGAAACTCCCCATGCTTAAGTAAACTAGTTTTTATACACAGAATTTCAGCATAAATTTTTACTCTTAGTATATACTTTAACTATTACTTATGCTATCCTATTTTGTGACATGTTTTAATTACTTTGAACATAGTGTCTTATCTTAACTTCCCGATTTTGGCTATTTTACATATCGTATATTCCATATACAGATGTCCTTTGAACCTACATTATTTTTTTATGTAGACGCAGGTGACATAGTTCCTCAGCGGACGCTCCATTGTGGACTAGCTATTCATCCAGCCATTAGTGAGGCCTCTTACTAGTCTGAGGCTTTGGAGTCTTTGTCTATATTTCCTTTTTGTAATTATTTTCAACAATTGTTTATATTGTTCTAGTTAGAGGTTCCATATATTTTATGTCAAGAGTTCCCGATCTTATTTTCGGTTATTATTGAGATATTTCTACTATTCAGTTTATTCAGATATTGTAGTAACCTTACCTTATTATATTTAAGACTTTCCTTTATTATTTAAGTCTTCCACTGAGTAAAGTAGCCAGGCCAAGTGGTTCGCTCGGAACCAGAAATGGATTTGGGTGCCGGTCGTGCCCAAAGTGTGAACTCGGGGTATGACACACCTCAGTTGCTAATGTTGATGTCTCCCCAGTCATTAAACACTTGATACAACTCAACCCAGCATCTCAACCTCCGATTAAACTTTCCAGCAGCCAGAACTTCACAATTTGGATGACCCAGATTGCCATAATACTTCATGGCCATGGCCTATATGGTCATCTTGATGGCACCACGTTGTTCCCTTCGAAGACAATCTTCAGCAATGGAATTGAAACTCCCAACCCCGAGTATAAGGATTAATTTCGACAAGATAAACTAATACAAAATGCTCTTATGGCCACTGTTGATGCCACAATCACATCCATTGAAGCTTCAGTACCAAACTCCAAAGCTACTTAGGATCAACTTCATACTTTCTTTGCGAACAAATATCAAACCCGCATCTTCAACTTGCGTTACCAACTCCGTCAATTCAGCAAAGACAACAAATTTATTTTTGATTATTTGTTTGAGATTCGCTCTCTATCTGATAGAACTCACCACAGCCAGTTCACCATTTAATAATGAAGAACTTGTGGTGAAAATATTGAGCGGTCTTGGTCCTGAGTTCCATGGGATTTCAGTAGCAATACGGGCACGTGACTCTCCAATAAGCTACGCTAAACTTTTTGACAAACTTCTTGATCATGAAATGTTTATCAAACATGAGGATCACAAAAAGATAACTTCTCAGGTGACTGCGGCAGTTGCTCAACGAGCCACATATTCCTGATCAGCTCCACATAGTAATCGTCATACACTAGAAAAACAACTAGCATCCCCCAACTAGAAAGCCCACTCAAAACACCAGTCTATAAGATTTGAAGAATAGTTCTCAATGGCAAAACTTCCACAACAACCTTACGAGTCCACTGCCGGCTCTGTGATAAATTTGGCCATACAAAAAATGTTTGTCGGTCCAGTCCCATAACCTCTTTGAAGTTAAGGCTAACTTTGTTGCCAACACACCGACGCATGATCCCTGGATGGTCCACTCAGTTGCATCTCACCACATTGCCTCTGATACTAACTCTCTACACAATGTTAAAGACTTTAAAAGACTCGAGGACGTGATGATTGGGAATGGTAATGTTGTTCTAATAACTCAAACTGGTACTTATTCATTTATATGCATCAAATGATACCTTGAAACTCTCTACTGTTTTATGTGCTCCTGCTATCAATCGTAAGCATAAGTTATAGGCAAAAACCGCCGTTATAGGCAAAAAAAGCGTGGGCATAAGTTATAGCCACGGTTCAGAGAGGCGCCACAACTGATTGTGTGGCAATAGATCTATTGCCACGCTTTTTCCCAACGCTTGCAAAACCGTCGTAAAAGGGTATCTGTCGCGACGGTTTTCGTTAGAATTAATTAGCTACGGTTTTTGCCATATAAGTACGGTTAGTAACCGTCTCCAAATATGTATTTCCACGGTTCAAACCGTAGCAATAGATATCCCTATTGCTACGGTTATTTTTTATATTACTACGGTTGTGCTTTCAGTTTTTTGCTACAGTTTTTACCACGGGTTTTAACTGTGATAATAGGACTTATAACACAGTTGTAATAAACGTCGCCATAGATCATAATTTTTAACCGTGGCATAACCGTCACCATTGCTTCTTCTGGCAGATCTATAATCTAAATTAGACAAATTGTAGCTTATTGTGACTAACGCTGTTAATATAATGAATTACACAATAATTTTATAATAGAAAATGTAAAAATTGATCCTGAAAAGAACTTTACATTACTAAAATAATAATTCAACAAAATCAATCCATAGTGTTACTAATAGCGATAAAAGCAAAACATATGTACATACATACATATAAGTATGTTTTAACTATTACAAAAAGGTGAAAATTAAATACGTGCACCACATTGTTTTCAATCTTCAAAAATAAATGATATTTGCAACATAGGTAATTAAAGTGATCAACACCCGGCCATTTCATGCACTTCCTAGAAAGATTACAAAACACATTGTCCACACGGTTAGTCATCAGCACAAAAAACCGCAATTCATCCCTCCCCTTCTTCAATTTCATCATGCAGCACTTTCATCCCCTCCTTCAATTCCATCACCTACGTACAAAAAATATTTGCAAACCGATAATTTATTTCTATCCCAACAGAAAGATAGAGAAGCTAAACCAAAAATGTCACTTAATTGTCTAGAAAAATGTTCCATCACAAACAGATGCAGACTAAACAATGTTCCAGATTGCAAAAAAGCAAAAAAGCTTGGTCTAAACCAAAAAAGCAAACAGATGCAACCATCACCTATATATAAAGATGTCAAATACAATGTTCCAGATTGCAGACTGAAGTTAGCAGTCTTCCAGATTGCAGACTAAACATTATTTTGACTTTAGATCTGAAGCTTGGTCTATTAGCAGTCTTCCAGATTGCAGACTGAAGTTTACAACACAGCCAAGGTAGTAACCAAAAAACTAAACATTATTTTGACTTTAGATCATTAACTTAATTATTTTCAATTACATCTGCCCATGAATTGCTTGATCAGAAGGTTGTTAATGATACTAGTGACTACTTGTGCTACATGGCAAAGTAAGTCACGCTATTAGCTAAATATAAACTCAAAATATTTCAATTACATTTTGCTGTATATAGTTAACATTGAATTATTGAAAATAGTGTCCATGTCAACACAACTGATCCAATCTGGAGTGATGATATGAACCTAAGAGTCAATGCAAGTGGCTATGTCTTACATGCTTATGTCAATGCTCAAATATTGGATGGGTTTAGAGGGACAACAATGGAGGAACACTATCAGATGGAGACTGTACTACACTGTACTTGTTCTTGTTCCTACACTATCAGATGGAGGAAAAATAACAAATACTGCTTGTTCTTGTTCCTACACTGTAGACTGACAACATTATTCTATACAACCATATCAACAAAAGATCAACATAAACTGTTCAGTAGTTCAGTAGCAAAATATTACTCTTTGCTACAAAAAACAAAAACTTGTTTCAATTTCAGTACTTCTAATCCAATTATCTTGAACAATAACCTTCCATTTCGACGTATCGAGAACAAAATATAAAGCACAGTGAGTTAAACTAAGTTTTCCCACTTGAGCTAGTTCCTTGACTGATTACCACCACAGCATCACCAACATCAACTACACCAGACAAGTATTAAGGTTCCCCCAAAATTAATCCATATATGCATCAAAATCACAACCAGAGAAAAAACCAGCCCATATATGCATATATGCATCAAAATCAGAGAAAAAACCAGCCCAAATTCAGCAAAACCAGCCCATATATGCATCAAAATCAGATTTAAAAAACAGAGAAAAAACAACCAGAGAGGATATTTTCTGGACAAAATACTAGATCACAACCAGAAAGCAGAAGAAGAAGAAGAAGAAGAAGAAAAAGAAGAAGAAGAAATAGTCGAAACAGAAAATTAGTAACACTAACCTTCTCCGACGGCTTGTGCAGAAGCAGCGTCTCTTTGTGAAGGAACAGTCAATGCTGCAAGTATGTTACGGTCAATTAATCCGGCATGTTGTAATTGTGCAATTACATCGGCAATAACTTCTTGTCTCATGGTCTTCTTCTGTTCCTCCATTTGTTTCTCCATTTTTTGGATCCTTTCTTCCATTTGTTTCACTACACCATTCGTCGCATTTAAAGTTGGTTCAGAATTGCCAACTATTTTCTTCAAAGTAGTCTTTGTAACCCCCGTTCCATATAGTCTTAGACGCCCAGGGTGTTCAGGACCCATGACTGCAGAAAATGAATCAACAGACTGGCCATTTGCACTCGATTGTGCTTCAACTTCCTCCATTTCAGCCTAACAAATTAAAACATATCCAACAATCAAAGTCTTGTATATAATTCTAAATAAAGAATTAATAATGGCATTGTAAATCCATTAATATACACTATACATACAATTTTACTAGCAGTGTTTTCATAGGAGGCCTTGTACACACGGTTAGGATTTCTCGTTCTTGTGACCACAAAGAGCTCCTTAGATGATACAATTTCCTTCTCTTTTTCCTAGGCACAAGAAAATTGATATAAGAAATTGCTTAAATGATATATTAATACTAAATACTAAATAAGAAAACACACCAATCTATTACGAATTACAGCAAAACTCTTTTTGCCGGTAGTGTGTGGATTCAACAACTTTTTCCGATTCTTACTATTTGTTTCCGACATCTTCTGCAAATAAATGAATCAATAATGTTAGTTAAGTGATCGACAGTTTGGCAACAATCAACTTTAATGTAAAATAAAGCTGCAACAACAACAATATCATAGAAGAGATGAAGAAAAGAATGCGTTGAAAGTTTTAGATTCCGAACTACAACTTACCAGGAATTTCTCAGACTTCCAATATTTGAGGAGTTCTTTGAACTGACATTCTGGAATATGGCCAGGCTTTTTGGACATTCGAACTGTATCATTGTCATATGGGTCATAATAAGTTCTCTTCAACTCAGCTCTATGACTTCTCCATGCTTCTCGAATTGTTGCCAGAGTCCAAACTTTTGCCGCCTCAGGAATATTGTATTTCTCCTACAATTTAGTGTCAACAAGTTGTCAAAGAGTAGTAAAATTGCTTTAATAATAATTAAATATTGAAAAGTCCAAACCTTGGTATAATCCCATAAATCCTTTTTAGTGTCCATGTTCTTCCAATCAAATACATCATATGGACAAAGGGTCGCATTTCTTGCCAATGTGCCTAGGAAGCTACTTAGCTCTGTTACGTCGTCTTCAGTAGGTCCAATCGGTTGATTTAAACCATTCAATATGATCAATTTACGCTCTTGCCGGCTATGTACTTTAGGCATCATCGTTCTACCTCTTGTATTTTTAGTGGGAACTCCTTCAACTACAACAAAATATGACTTAGAAATCATGAATGAAATAAGTAAGTTCCTAAGCTTATATGTTACCTTGTTCTTCAGGTTGTTCATCTGTTGGAGGACTAACAGAACTCCTTTGCACTTGATCCTCAACAGGCTGCTGCTCAAATAAAGGATGCTCATCAAAAGTTTGTGGAGCTACCGGTTGTTTTTCAATTAATTTCAGCAGTTGTTGTTTCTCTGACCCTATAGCTTCAACTACTTCATTTGTTGTCAACGACCGTCGCTTTTTATTTGCCAAGAATGATAAAGATCCAGGTTTAGCAAATGCCTTATGTTTTGCTTTTTTATTTCTTTTTGGTGATTCTTGTTGACTCATGACTGTCAAAACCTGCATAAAATTATGAGTGATTTTAAAATATAACAGAAAATGGACAGATATATTATTAACTTGAAAAGAGATAAGATCACATACTGATGAATCTGATCCTCAAGAAAGGTATTAAACATCAGTTTCTCAGTTAGTTTTCAAAGTTTGATGGCATTAACAGACCAAGAATGTTGCATTTTCCACTGATTCAGCTGCAGCTGATGTTAGATCTGGAATAACGCCTACTACTACTACTACCGCTAACAATATCACTATGCTTCCCACCACTTCTGCCTTCAACATGGCTTCTCTTAAATCATGTTACTTTCAGGTTCCAAGGTAGTACTTAACAGTGGCTGTGTTCTTCTCATGCTTGGTTTTATTACAGCACTTAATGTAAGGTTAATCATTGACCAGGTTTACATCTGGACAAGAAGCCACTGAAACTTAAATGCTCCAGTTGATCATTGTTAGCGAGGGTGGGTTAACATGGTAATCGAATTCTCTTTCACCTCATATCTAAAATATCTTGTAAATTCAATTCACTTCTATCTATCTATTAATGTACTTAACAAGATACTCAATTCTGTTTGTTTATCTATTTATAAATCTTGTTTTTTCATGATTTTTTCCTATACAATAAGAAATCTATCAAAGTCAAGATTCACATTTTCTGAATTTCTGTAAAACAAAGGAACACCCCATCATTTTAACACATACTAAACAGTCTGATAGTTGCCAATACAGAGACAAGACAAAAGGGGAATAAAAAAGCCATGTTCTGTGAAGGAAAAAATGGAGGGAGCATTTAGACCACTCCACCATTTGACCTTTTGCCATTCTATCAATCTTTCCATTCTGGCATATGGCATCGTCACTCCCTTTGGCAGCATTCACTAATAGTTTCACTACAAAACTCACTTACTTTTCCAATGATTTTTTCCAAACAAATAGTTTGCAAATTCCCAAGAAGTTAACACAAATGATTCTTATACCCAATCACAGCTAACTTGCATTAGGAGTTGAGTTAGTTAATTTACTTTCAAAGATATTCCAACTTGCTCATCAATATTTAAGTAGGACCAAGTGAACAATTAAGGGGGAACAAACAGATGTAGACCATGCCTTCAGCTCCATTATCCACATGATTTATAGATAGAACAATACCATAACAAAGGCTAGTAGAGAGTAGTAAGTAGAAACCCTTAGATATTGTAGTAGCTAAGGGTTTATACCAAGATGATACTCCCAGCAAGATGATATTAATTCCCAGCAGAAATCTCTATAACAACCATGAAATAATTCAAACAAAAACATTAAACAAGATATGTGATTAAACTAACTCGACTAGGAGGCAATTCATTCAGTCCAAACAAATTTGGTCGAAAGGTGTTCATTATAAACAATGATCAACACTCGACTTTCATTAAAAATCAGCTAACTGTTCTCTTCTTCTTTCTCTTCATTTTTTGGCACCACTTTGGTCCATCACAAAACTAAAATAAGCATTTACAGTCACTGGCCTTTACTAGCCTTTAGTTGTATTTGAAGCAAAGTATTTAGTTAAAGAAGATGAGAGATCATAACCTGGACCAGCAATATTCCAAAAAGAGATCAAAACCTGTAGTTTTGTTGAAGATTCTCCGGAGAAACTTTGAAGGAAGATTACTGAAAAGGAATAAAAGAGAAAATTAGGCTTAGTAATATATGCAACAATACATAGCACGTGCGTATTATTGAAATGAGACTAATTTAGACAAGTTGAAAAAAATCACATTAATAGCAATGGAAAACAAACATAGAAAATAGGTCCAATCGACATTTGTAATTGATAAGATGCAACTCAATAGGGTATTCATTACTCACTGAAAAAAATGAAGAAGAGAATGTATTTGAAGTAGGTCGGAAGATCCTTTGTCAATCATCGGCCTCCATCCAATCCCAATCAGTATCATCGAAGTCATCTTCCTCTTCCGATTCTTCCGAAGGTACATCTTGTGAATCGTGTGAGATGGAAGGCGCATCAATGATATCAACTGGGAGATCTTCCCTCGCCCATATAACATCTACATCGACTAATCTTTCTGAAGAAACAAAATCATCATTGCTTTCCCTCCAAAATGTTTCTTCAATATTAGGACAATTCTCTTCCTCCAAATCATACAAATCTACTGGAACTTTATTTCTTGCGTAATAAACATTTTTCTCAATTGGGTCTTCCACATAAAAAACTTGATGTACTTGAGATGCTAGTACAAAAGGATCATCCGTACAACATTTTTTATTGAAGTACACCCGAGTCAAGCCATATTCATCAACTTCATTATGAAACCAATCACATCTGAAAAGTACAACACTAAAACAACTCCAATAATCAATCTCAATGATGTCCTGAATAATTCCATAATAGATAACCATTCCATCGACAGGATTTTGATCCCTAGCACTAGCAAAACTATCTGTTGTGGCTGACAAAGTCACTCCACTATTTTGAGTTTTGCAAGGAGCATCCCGTGTCTTCGTATGGAAACGATATCCATTAATGAAATATCCAGTATATCTTTTAGCCACAAAATTAGGTCCTTTGCCAAGCCATCTTAAATGATTGGACACTTCAATATTTTTAACTTTGTCCCTAAACCAATCACTAAATTCTCTACTATGGATCTGTGCTTTTACCCAAGCACTTCCTCTGTTACGAGTATCAACTAAACTCTTATGTTCCCTGCAAGCATGTATTGCAATTTAATCAATATGTACTTATTAATGAAATTCAAAACACATTAATCATAACATATAAATGAAGTTTCAATACTTACTTGATAAATGCATCAACTTTTTCATCACTGGTATTAAACAGAGTGTATCGATGTGCTGCAGACCACACACCATGCTCCATATTAAAAGTCTTGCCTTTCCTTTTGTTCTTACTTCCAATTGGATGACCTGTCTTAGGAAATAAAGGTGAAACATCATCTCCCGCTATTTGAATGTCCTCATCATCCTCAGTTTGGTACCTACTAAATCTTGTTTTCACCCCATCAGGTAGGTATCTCGAACAAAAGGTCAAACACTCTACACCTTTACAACCCTCTACTATTGATCCTTCGGGATTTTTTCGATTACGAACAAGCCCCTTGTATTCACACATATTTCTTTCAGAAGAATACATCCAACGCAAATGAGTCGGACCCCCAAGCTTAATTTCGTCTACTAGATGAATAGGCAAATGTGACATGATATCAAAATAGGATGGAGGAAAAATCTTTTCAAGCTCGCATTGTATATCAATGATTTCAACCTTCATCTTATCAAGATCGCTTCTTCTTATGACCTTTTTACATATGCTTTTAAAAAAGTTTCCCAACCTAATCAAGACTAAAGACACATTCTTAGGTAGCACTTTCCGGACTGCAATCTGGATCAAGTAATGTAGTATGAAATGAGCATCATGACTTTTGTATCCTGATACTTTCAGCTCTTCCATTTGCACACGATTTGATACATTAGAGGCACACCCTTTTGGCAATTTGGCATCTTTTAAAACAGTGCAAAATAGTCGTTTCTCTTCTGGTTTCATAGAGAAACAAGCTTTAGCCAGATGAATGTTTCCAGTATCACAATCTTCCATTGGTTGAAGCTCTCTGCGTATCCCCATATCACGCAAGTCATAGCGCGATTTTATATGATCTTTTGACTTTCCAAATATATCCAATAAAGTCCCAAGCAAACTATCACAAATATTCTTTTCTATGTGCATTACATCAAGATTGTGCCTCAACTTATTGGTTGCCCAGTATGGCAACTCAAAAAATATGGATTTTTTTTTCCATGGACCATCATTCTTTCGCTTTCTTTTTTTTTGGCCCTTCCCAAAAATATTTTTGAAATCACGAAGTTCTTCCAGCACTTGTACACCCGATAAGGGCATCGGTGCAGATTTATGCTCCTCTTTACCATCAAATAATTTCTTATCTCTTCTATAAGGATGATCAGGAGGTAAAAATGCACGATGACCCATGTAACACATCTTACGACTGTGTTTGAGATATTGGGAACAAGTATTATGATTGCAAGTGGGACATGCCCATCTCCCCTTGGTGCTCCATCCCGAAAGCATTGCCAATGCTGGAAAATCACTAACTGTCCACAGTAAAGCTGCACGCAACATAAATGTTTGGTTAGCTACAACATCATATGTCTTCACTCCCACTTCCCATAGTTCTTTCAACTCCTCAATCAGTGGTTGTAAGTATACATCAATATCATTTCCGGGTGACGATGGACCTGGAATAATCATTGACAACATTATGTACTCTGACTTCATGCAAATCCATGGTGATAAATTGTAATTCATTAACATAACCGGCCATGTGCTGTGGGAAATGCTCATAGTTCGAAATGGATTGAATCCATCACTTGAAAGACCCAATCTAATATTACGAGCATCATTAGCAAAGTCAGGGTGAAGGGAATCAAAATCCTTCCAAGCTTCTCCATCAGCGGGATGTCTTAGATTTCCATCTTTGGGTCGCTCGGTATCATGCCATCTCATAGCTATAGATGTTTCAGAACACATGAATATTCTCTGAAGCCTAGGCTTTAAAGGAAAGTACCTCAAAACCTTCACCGGGATTTTAGTGACCTTACTTGTTAAGTCATTCCGAACATTCTTCCATCTAGAAGATCCACACACAGAGCAATTATCTAACTTTGCATTGTCTTTCCAAAATAACATGCAATCATTACCACATGCATGAATTTTCTGATAATTAAGACCCAAATCTTCTATCACCTTTTTTGCCTTGTAAAAAGACTCAGGTATCTGAGCAAGTGGAAATGCCTCTTTTATCAAGTCTAACAAGTCTGAAAAGGCAACATCACTCAATTTGTGAATGCATTTTAACAAGTACAATCGGATGGTGAAACTCAACTTAGAAAAATTTTTACACCCCGGATAAAGTTGTTGTTTACCATCCTCTATTATTTTAAAGAATTTATTAGCATCTTCAAATGGTCCCTCTTGAACTCCCTCATGTCTTAGGTGATCTTCTACATTTTGAAAAGTATCATGAAGTAGTTTACCAAAATCATCATGCATGTTTGAAGTTTCATCATCATTGGTTGGTTGTGGCATATTTCTTGAGGAAAAACCTTCTCCATGGAAAACCCATTTGATGTATCCATGAACAAATCCATGACAAATCAAATGATCCTCCACTACATTTCGACAATGCCAATTACGATTAAAGCACTTCTTACAAGGACACAATATTTCATTTCCTTGGGAAGCTTGTTCAAATGCCTTATCAAGAAAATCATTAACTCCATGAATATATTCATCGGTAGATCTTCGGAGATCCATCCAACTTTTATCTCCTATATTCATTTAATATCCTACGTACATGACCAAAATAGTATAGGCAATAAATTAATCAAAACATAAATAAGTAAGTAATGCACAAATTAGGATGATTGATACAATCAACACATGATAGAAGCAAAAAAACCAGTTATTCTGAAGCAACAGCCAAATAAGCTAAAAAAATGAAATATGGATATTAAGACTTCTCCCAGTTGCAAGGATTCAATGCCAAAAGAGTTTATACACAAAATATCAAATAAGAATCCTCCATCCAGAAACAAATACACGAAATATCAAACTTAACATTTGTACATCTCTAGCAGTTTTTCGCGGTTATTTGGTAATGCCAATTTCAGGTTATTTTCTCACATGATCACTCAACTAGTAGTTATTATCTCAGAAAGTTGCTTTGATAAAAAAAATGACTTTCTGAGATAATAATTATTAATTGTGTGACAATCTGAGAAATCAACTCTCCTAGTTTTCCAATTCTTTCTGATCTATGTTCCAAGATTACAATTTTAATCTAGTCTAGTTGCAGGCAAGAAAAGCCTTGAATGCACTAAAAGGGCTAGTCTAGTTGCAGGCCTTAGTTAGAGGACATTTAGTGAGAAAACAGGCTGCTGCCACTCTTAGATGTATGCAAGCATTAGTAACTGTTCAAGCTCGAGCTCGAGCCCAACGAATACGAATGGCTGAAGATGAAAATCCTAACAATCCAAGACAATCTGTTCACAGAAAATCTACACAGGACAACAGACAGAGACACTCATATCAAGTATGTCTTACATTTTCATTCTTCTTCCATCAAAATTTCAAGAAAGATTCATACACAAAATAACTTAGTGCACAATATCATGTTATATTATTGTGGCACTAATTTAACACCAGAATAATAGCAGTTACACTTCTGTTCAAGTGTCGAAGCTAAAAACAATTGATCATTGTGCAGGTTTTGTTGAAGCTGGACATGACCTGAAGATGGAAATGTGACCTTACAGTTCTAGACATTCAAGATCCTTGAATGACTTCACCTCAGATGTCATGGATCCTGATTCTTTTTTTTCCAAGTACATAACATAGTATATTATCTATGTAAATGTTGCAGTTCCAGAGTATCAAAGCAATACTATGACAGTGTTCATTGGAAACCTCATCTTCACTATAACAATTAATCAAAACCCAATTGCAGCTAACCATGCCAAAGACATCCAGTCTAGAAAAGTTAGAAAGGAAGTAAATCTGGCAAATCCTATATACGCAAATCCTACAGTGGACACTTTGAGGAGTACTCATCATATCCCACAACTCAAAGCAGCCCTCAATACTACAACACCATGTCAAAACCCGATCCATCAAGAACCCCATTCTCATCGTATGCTCGTTCAGAGTATGTAGAACCTGAACCCCTTTACAATGAGAGGACCCGGATTTTTCCCAGAAAGAGAGGTACTTAATAAGTTTCCCTAACCCCCAAAACGACTGATCGACATATACTAACCTAGCTACATTCAGAGACACCCATTACCTCAAAATAGTTAAAATCAAACAATTTTACTCCCAAAACTTCAATCAAAAGCTCAAATAACACAATAATGCAAAACCCCCAAAAAGGAAAATTGAAAAATTACCTGTAAGAGAACAAGAACAGCGCTTTGTTAGGATTTTTCTCTAAGAAGACACCTTGATTCTTCTTCTTCAACTATTGCATGTGTCGATTTCTTCTTCAATTGCTGAATCGTCGCCGTCGATTTCTCAAAGAAGGAGTGCGTCTATGTTTTCTGAAGGAGTGCGTCTATGTTTCTGAAGGAGTCGTGTACTGTTTTCTGAAGGAGTTGTATATTTTTAGTGGAGGAGGGAAATGTTAAAATAATTTTAGTGGAGGAGGGAAATATTTTTATTTCCCGGAATGTTTAATTTTTTTGCTAAAATTAACCGTGGCCATAGTTACTCTATTGCCACGGTTTATAAAAACTGTGGCATAAAGAAATCAATAGCCACGGTTAATGTACTAATAACACGGTTTCTTTTAATAATTGTATTGCTACGGTCAAAATTATATTGCCACGGTTTTAACCGTGGCAATAATTTATCTATTGCCACGGTTTTCTAACCGTTGCTAAAAAACGTGGTAATACACTGAATTTCTAGTAGTGCAGCGCCACAAATACTCTAACGAGTAAATTTCTTTTTCTGCAAATCAATGGCTACTTCCACCTTATGATACCCCATAACTCTACCGTCACATGTACCTATGTTTTAAGCCTCACTCTTATATGTGAGAAGTGTATTAAGGTCATAAGATCCCTCTAGTACTTAGTCGAGTTCAAACATTCCTATAAATTGAGTTTCTAGTCTTAGAATATGCAAGGGTCAACTTTAAATGATCACAACTCTTAACACATATAAATCTGATGTCTTATGGCCTACCAAATGAAATCCCTTTGAAATCTTTCCAACACAAACGGTTTCACCTCATTTAGAGTTCAGAGTCAAACGTTAGGGAAAGGTTACTGGAGATTGCCAGATAGATAGCGCATCTACGAAACCTCCCTATGGGGCTGTAAATCAAAGTACAGCCCGTCTGCTAACTCGTGAAAAAAGTCCTAAAACTTCACATTTTTTCCCCACACTTTATAGACTATTCTACGGGTCGTAAAACCTTCTAAGGGCCATAGAATGGCTCGTAAAAGTGATCTAGAGACCCCGAAATTTGCCCGAAAGTGTATGCAAAGGTCTCTACGGGTTGTGGAAGCTTTTACGGGACGTACAGGGTTTCCTATTCGACTGACCAACGATTTTGAAGAGGGGTATTTTCATCTTTTCTCACCCTTTAAGACTAAACTTGTAAGTTTTCACCCAATTAAACCCTTAAAACGTAATCCTTCATATCGTAAACACTCAAACACTCTCTAAACTTGGAACATAGTTTCAAAGGCGCAAAGGCTAGGGCTTTCATGAACCATCTTCAATTTCTTCAAGAAACTCGTTCCCCGGGTATGTAAGGCCTTCCAAAAGTTATCCAATATATGTTTTAGCATCTTTAACTACTAGTCTCTACCCAAGATCAAACTTGTGAGTTGAGATCAAGTTTTCTCCATTACCAGTTGATTTCATCATAATACTTGTTCATGCGTTTTTCTTGATAAAAAATCAAGGCCGTTACTGATTTAGTACTAAATTAAGCTATTGAGACAAGATTTACAATTGTTGTTGTAATTATGAGATCCCTATATATTTCATGAAAAGCTATTATATTCACAGCTTTTGACTTAAGTGTAAGGAGTATTTACAGCTTTTATGTTTACAGATAACTAGTAATATAGTTATGTTATGAGACACCTTGCATTGATATAACTTTCAGACATAAAAAAGAGACAAGTTGAGAAAGTTTAAGAAAAATTAAAGTTGGGCTAAGTCCCAATAGGCTAAAAGAGACATTTTGAGAACTTTTACTCTTAAAGTTATGAGCATTAAAAATGTTATTTTGGGAGTAGTATTGAGCACCGATATGAGTTATAGTAATAATATCTTGAACTCATAAACTATGTAGCCGACGTAGGATAGGAGTGTATCAAGGGTACAACTCCTCACATGCAACTGAGATGGCCCAATTTTGGGATATATCCACTCCTTTAGTTTTCATTCCTTACCCTGGCAAAGTATGGGATGGCTCTAGCAGCATGGGAAAGACGTTGTATCATCATGAAGCTCATAGTGGTAGTTGTCGGTTAGAAAAACTGTCCAAGCTGAAGTAAACTAGTTTTTATATACAGAGTTTTAGAAAATACTTTTACTCTGAGCATGCACTTTAACTATTACTTATGCTATCCTATTTTGAGACATGTTTTAATTTCTTTGAGCATAGCGCTTTACCTTGAGTTCCCGATTTTGGCTATTTTACATACCGTACATTCCATATACTAACGTCTTTTGGACATATATCATTTTATGATGCAGACGCAGGTGAAAGAGTTCCTCAACAGACTCTCAATTGAGGACCAGCTATTCATCCTACCCTTGATGAGGCCTCTTGCTAGTCAGAGACTTTGGAGTCTTTGTCTACATTTCCTTTCAGTAGTTATTTTCCACAGTTGTTCAGATTGTTTTATTTAGAGGTTCCACAGACTGTGTGTCAAGAGTTTCATATTTTATTTTCAGCTATTATTGAGACATTTCTACTATTCTATTTATTCAGATATTGTTGTAACTTTGGCTTATAATATTTGAGCCTTTCCTTTATTATTTAAGTCTTTCGCTGAGTAAAGTAGCTAAGCCAAATAGTTCGCTTGAGATTAGAAATGGTTCTGGATGTTGACCATGCCCAGGGTGTGAACTCGGGGCATGACAAACTTGGTATTGGAGTACAAATTTCAAGTGTCCTAGGGAGTCTATGAAATCGTGTCTAGTGGAGTTCGTATTTTTGGTGTGAAGCGTGCCACATCCATAATAGAGAGGCTATAGAGCATTAGGAAGTGTCACTATCTATTGTTATTCCTTCTCGTGCTTCAGAGTTTACCTCTGTTAAGTCCTTTCTATTTCATGCATTCAGGCCTTATTTTTCAGATCATGCCTCTACGTAGAGCCATCAGACTAGCCGGGGGTAAAAGGCACCCAGCCAGGCAGAACTAGCCTAAGCCACCAATTCTTTAGGGACCTTGAGGTCCAGCTATGCCTACCAAGCAGCCACCACAAGCAGACATCTTTAATGTTGAACTTCGCCAGGCTATCAAGACTTTGGCATATGTAGTCACTACACAGGGAGGTCGATAGGGAGATAGAAAGAATGATGGTTCAGATACTACCAAGGTCCGTGAATTTCTGAGGATGAACCCACCTGATTTCACGTGGTCTAATGTGGAGGAGGATCTTAAGAACATCATTGAGGAGCTCCATAAAGTATTTCAGGATATGCACATGCTGAACGGGTTGAGTTTGCTGCCTACCAGCTCTAGGGAGTGTCTAGACTATGGTTTGATCAGTACAAGGGAGGTAGAGCAGAAGGGGCGCCAGCTTTGAGTTGGGCAGTATTCTTGGAGGCCTTTCTCGAACAGTCCTTTCCTATAGAGTTGAGGCAGGCTAAGGTGAGGGAGTTTTTGAATCTGAAGCAGGAAGCTATGAGCGCGCATGAGTATAGTGTTAAATTCACTCAGTTTTCTCGTTATGCTCCAACTATGGTGGTGGACATGGGTACTGAGATGGATCTATTTGTGTCAGGGCTCTCTCAGATGACTAAGAGAGAGGGTAGAAATGTAATGCTAATTGGGTATATGGACATAGCTCACTTAATGTCTCATAAGCAGCAAGTGGAGGATGAGAAAGTGCAGGATAGGGAGGAGTTCAGAAACAAAAGGGCCAAGACATCAACCAAGGAGACAGGTAAGAGAGGGGCTAGAAATGCCAATCATTCATCCTTTCAACATAGGACATTTGGACCAGCACCTTCATCCGCTAGTGCACCTACCCTGAGAGTCAGGAATGAGTAGGGATCACAGAAACACAGATTTTAGGGCAACTAGTCACAAGGGAGTGTGACTCCCTATGTAGCCACGATGTTTGGAATTAGTCCAAAATATCTTCTTGAGCCTTTTTGTTTCCACTACTATTGGAAAATACATTCTAGCGTAAAGAATCTATAGGGGTTGTCTAGTGTCATTTTACCATAAAGACAATTTAGCTGACCTGGTTGAGTTATACATGGTAGATTTTGACGTCATCCTAGACATGGACTGCTTCATGCTTGTTATGCTTCCGTAGACTACAGAACAAGGGTGGACAAGTTTCAACTTCCTAAATAGTCAGTCTTAGAGTAGAGAGGTAGCTCAGTTTTTCCTAAGGTTAAATTTTTTTCATATATCAAAGCCGGGAAGTTAATTTCCAAAGGGTGTATATACCATCTAGTCAGAGTCAAAGATTCTAGTGTCGAGAAACTCTCTTCAAGCAGTACCAGTCGTGAATGCGTTACCAGAAGTCTTTCCTGAAGATCTACCTAGAGTCCCTCCCTACAGGGAGATAGTCTTTGGGATAGATACCCTTCCAGATGCTCAGCCTATATCTATTTCTCCATACTGTAAGGCTCATTCAAAACTAAAAAGGTTGAAAATACAGCTGACAGACCTCCTAGAAAAGGGTTTCATTAGACCAAGCTTCTCACCTCGGGGCACTCCAGTTCTCTTCCAAATGTAAGTTCTTGTTAGCATCTGTGGCGTTTTTGGATCATATTGTTTCTGGCGAAGGCATTTAAGTTGATTCCCAAATGATTGAAGCAGTAATGAATTGGCCAAGGCCCACAACTGCAAAAGAGATAAGGAGTTTCTTGGGTTTGGCAGGTTACTAAAGGTGTTTTATAGAGGGGTTTTCTTCTATCAGCTCCCTTGACAAAGCTAACTCAAAAGAAGGTTAAGTTTGTATGGTCTGAATCTTGTAATTAAAGCTTCCAAGAGTTGAAAACCAGGTTGACTACAGCTCCGGTCTTATCCCTGCCCGAGGTAGAGAATGAATTTGTTGTATATTGTGGTGCTTCCAGAGTTAGGTTGAGATATGTATTGATGCAGAGAGGCAAGGTGATAACATATGCCTTCAAACAACTTAAGACTCATGAGAAGAACTACCCAACTCATGATCTTGAGCTTCATGCCGTAGTGTGTTCTCTAAAAATTTGGAGACACTATCTTTATGGTGGGCATGAAGATGTATTTACTGACCACAAGAGCTTGTAGTATGTGTTTATCTAGAAAGATGTGAATTTAAGGCAGAGGAGATGGTTGGAGCTATTGAAGGATTACGGCATGAGCATCCTCTATTTACCTATGTAAAAATAATGTGGTTGTTGATGCTCTTAGAAGGTTGACCATAGGAAGCACTGCACCCATTGAGGATGGAAAGGAAGAATTAGCTAAGGAAGTTCATAGACTAGAACGTCTGGGTGTACAGATTGAAGATTCTGAAGAAAGTGGTGTGATTGTCAAAATTGGGGCAGAGTCATCCTTAGTGGTGGAGGTGAAAGAAAAGAAAGACCGAGAGCCTATCCTCCTTCAGTTGAAAGAAGATGTTCAGAAGAAAAAAGTATTACTATTTGCAAAAAAGGGGAGATGGAGTCCTGAGATACCAAGGTAGATTATGTGGGCCAAGTGTTGATGGCCTTAGAGACTGGATTCTAGTGGAGGCTCATAACGCCAGATACTCTATTCACCCAGGTACAAAAATAATGTAGAGATTTACGAGAGGTTTATTGGTGGGGTGGCATGAAGAAGGACATTGCAAAGTTCATGTCTAGATTCCCTAATTGCCAGCAAGTTAAAGTAGAGCACCAACGACCTTGTGGTGTGGCCCAGAATATTGAAATTCCAGAGTGGAAGTGGGAGATGATTAACATGGACTTCATAATAGGCTTACGCCTATCTCATAGACAATATGATTTGATATGGGTAATAGTAGACATAATGACCAAGCCAGCTTACTTTCTACTTGTCAAAATGACCGATACAACTGAGGACTATGCCAAACTTTACATTAAGGAGATCGTAAGATTGCATGGGGTTCCCTTATCCATTTTTCCAGACCGAGGAGCCCAGTTCATAGAGTAATTTTGGAAGTCCATTCGGAAAGGTCTTGGGTACGAAGGTGAATCTTAGTACAACTATCCATCTCGAGAAAGATGGGCAAACATAGTGGACCAAACAAACTCTTGAGGATATATTGAGGGCATGTGCTATAGACTATAAAGGTAACTAGGATGATCACTTACCCTTGATTGAATTCCCGTTTAACAACAGTTTCCTAGCTAGCTAACAAATGACACCATACGAGGCCCTTTACGGGAGGAGGCGTAGGTCAACTATTGAGTGGTTTGAAGGAGGTGAGGCAGGATTGATAGGACTTGATTTAGTCCATCAGGCTATGAAGAAGGTTAAAGTTATTCAAGAAAGACTAAATACAACCCAAAGTTGAGAGAAGGCTTATACTAATATTAGAAGGAGAGACTTGGAATTATAGGTGGGTGATTGGATGTACCTGAAGGTGTCACCAATTAAGGGAGTTATGAGATTTGGGAAAAGGGGAAACTCAGTCCTCGATATATTAGCCCGTACCAAATCATTAGGAGGATTGGTAATGTAGTATACGAATTGGGATTGCCACAAGAGTTAGCTGTTATTCATCCAATATTCCACATTTATATTCTTAAGAAGTGTTTGTGAAACCCCACACTGGTTGTGACTATAGAGCGTATTGGGGTCAAAGATAGCTTATCATAAGAAGAGATCCCAATTCAGATACTAGATCGTCAAGTTCGCAAATAGAGGACCAAGCAAATGGCTTTTGTTAAAATATTATGGAGGAACCAGTTCATCGAGGGAGACACATGGGAAAATGAGAAGATATGACAGCAAGATGTCCTCACCTATACGTGCCTTCCAATGACGAGCGTGACGGTAATATTCCTTATTCCTATCATTGAGTTGAGATACATCCATAAGTATGAGTAATAAGATATCTAGATAGCTTCTTCTTGATAAACTAGTTCATAAGTAGTAAACCTATGTATATTCCCAGGTGTCAGCTTCATTCGAGGACGAATGATCCCAAGTGAGAGATATTGTGACACCCCATAACTCTATCCTCACATGTACCTATGCTTTAAGCCTCACTTTTATATGTGGGATGTGTGTTAAGGTCACAAGAGACCTCTAATATTTAGTCGAATTCAAAACATTCCAAAAAATTGAGTTTCTAGTCTTAGATTAAGGAATTGACAAGTTTAAATGATCATAAGTCTTCGCACATAAAGAATCAAATGTCTAATGACCTACCAAATAAAATCATCTTGAATTACCTTTCCAACTCAACTAGTTTCACCACATATGGAGTTTGTAGTCAAATGTTAGGGCCATTTTGCTGGAGATTGCCAGATGCAAAGTGCATCTATGAAACCTCATTACAGGTCGTAAATCAAAGTACAACCCATATGCTAACTCGTGGAAAAAGTCCTGAAACTTTACATTTTTAGTCCCAGACTTTATGGACTATTTTACGGGTCGTAGAACCTTCTAAGATCCATAGAATGGTTCGTAAAAGTGATCTAGAGATCCCAAAATTTGCCCAAAAGTTTACGGAAGGGTTCCTACGGGCCATAGAAGCTTCTAGGGATATATAGGGGTTCGTATTCGGCCAGACCAACAATTTTAAAGAGGGTTATTTTCATCTTTTCTCACCCTTTAAGACTAATCTTGTCAGATTTCACCTAATTAAACCCCTAGAACATAATCCTTCAAATCTTAAATGCTCAAACACTCTCTAAAGTCATAAAGTAGTTTCAAAGGGGCAAAAGTTAGAGCTTTCAAGAACCTTCTTCAATTCCTTCAAGAAATTCATTCCCTAGGTTTCTAAGGCATTCTAAAAGTTATCCTACATAAGTTTTAGCATCTTTAACTACTAGTCTCTACCCAAGATCAATATTATGAGTTGAGAGCAGTTTTTCTCCATTACCAGTTGATTTCATCAAAATACCTGTTCATGCATTTTTCTTGGTAAAAACTCATGTCCTTTACTGATTTTAGTACAAAATTAAGCTATTTAGACAAGATTTAAAGTTATTGTTGTAATTATAAGAACCCTATATATATTTCAAAAAAAACTATTTTATTCACAGTTTTGAGTTAAGTTTAAGGAGTACTTGCAGCTTCTATATTTACAACATAGCCAAGTAATAAAGTTATGACTTGAGACAACTTGCATTGATACAACTTTCAAACAAAAAAAGGAGACAAGTTGAGAAAAGTTTAAGAAAAGCTATAGTTGGGCTAAGTCCTAAAAGGCTAAAGACAAATTCTGAGAACTTTTATTCTTAAAGTTATGAGCATTATAAATGATATTTTGTGAGTATTTTTTGAGCCCCGATAGGAGTGAGAGTAATAATAACTTGAACTCATAAAATACGTTGCTAGCATAGTATAGAAGTGTACCAAGGGTACAACTCCTCACTTGCAACTGAGATGGCCTAGTTTTGGGATGGATCCACTCCGCTAGTTTTCGTTCCTTACCGTGGCAAAGTATGGGATCCCTCTGGCAGCGTGGGCAAGACGCTATATTATCACGAAGCTCATAGTGGTAGTTGTTGGTTAGAGAAACTCCCCATGCTTAAGTAAACTAGTTTTTATACACAGAATTTCAGCATAAATTTTTACTCTTAGTATATACTTTAACTATTACTTATGCTATCCTATTTTGTGACATGTTTTAATTACTTTGAACATAGTGTCTTATCTTAACTTCCCGATTTTGGCTATTTTACATATCGTATATTCCATATACAGATGTCCTTTGAACCTACATTATTTTTTTATGTAGACGCAGGTGACATAGTTCCTCAGCGGACGCTCCATTGTGGACTAGCTATTCATCCAGCCATTAGTGAGGCCTCTTACTAGTCTGAGGCTTTGGAGTCTTTGTCTATATTTCCTTTTTGTAATTATTTTCAACAATTGTTTATATTGTTCTAGTTAGAGGTTCCATATATTTTATGTCAAGAGTTCCCGATCTTATTTTCGGTTATTATTGAGATATTTCTACTATTCAGTTTATTCAGATATTGTAGTAACCTTACCTTATTATATTTAAGACTTTCCTTTATTATTTAAGTCTTCCACTGAGTAAAGTAGCCAGGCCAAGTGGTTCGCTCGGAACCAGAAATGGATTTGGGTGCCGGTCGTGCCCAAAGTGTGAACTCGGGGTATGACACACCTCAGTTGCTAATGTTGATGTCTCCCCAGTCATTAAACACTTGATACAACTCAACCCAGCATCTCAACCTCCGATTAAACTTTCCAGCAGCCAGAACTTCACAATTTGGATGACCCAGATTGCCATAATACTTCATGGCCATGGCCTATATGGTCATCTTGATGGCACCACGTTGTTCCCTTCGAAGACAATCTTCAGCAATGGAATTGAAACTCCCAACCCCGAGTATAAGGATTAATTTCGACAAGATAAACTAATACAAAATGCTCTTATGGCCACTGTTGATGCCACAATCACATCCATTGAAGCTTCAGTACCAAACTCCAAAGCTACTTAGGATCAACTTCATACTTTCTTTGCGAACAAATATCAAACCCGCATCTTCAACTTGCGTTACCAACTCCGTCAATTCAGCAAAGACAACAAATTTATTTTTGATTATTTGTTTGAGATTCGCTCTCTATCTGATAGAACTCACCACAGCCAGTTCACCATTTAATAATGAAGAACTTGTGGTGAAAATATTGAGCGGTCTTGGTCCTGAGTTCCATGGGATTTCAGTAGCAATACGGGCACGTGACTCTCCAATAAGCTACGCTAAACTTTTTGACAAACTTCTTGATCATGAAATGTTTATCAAACATGAGGATCACAAAAAGATAACTTCTCAGGTGACTGCGGCAGTTGCTCAACGAGCCACATATTCCTGATCAGCTCCACATAGTAATCGTCATACACTAGAAAAACAACTAGCATCCCCCAACTAGAAAGCCCACTCAAAACACCAGTCTATAAGATTTGAAGAATAGTTCTCAATGGCAAAACTTCCACAACAACCTTACGAGTCCACTGCCGGCTCTGTGATAAATTTGGCCATACAAAAAATGTTTGTCGGTCCAGTCCCATAACCTCTTTGAAGTTAAGGCTAACTTTGTTGCCAACACACCGACGCATGATCCCTGGATGGTCCACTCAGTTGCATCTCACCACATTGCCTCTGATACTAACTCTCTACACAATGTTAAAGACTTTAAAAGACTCGAGGACGTGATGATTGGGAATGGTAATGTTGTTCTAATAACTCAAACTGGTACTTATTCATTTATATGCATCAAATGATACCTTGAAACTCTCTACTGTTTTATGTGCTCCTGCTATCAATCGTAAGCTTCTTTCAGTTTCTCAATTTTGTCAAGACCCTAACCTCAATAGTGTTTTTTCCGTTTAATTTTATTGCGAAGGATCTGACTACAGGAACTCCTCTTTTGTGCGGCCCGAATAAAGCAAGACTCTACGAATGGACGCCACTGTCTCGTTCAACTATCAATATTGTTGTTACAAGCCCTTCCTTACATCTACGGCATCGAGGATTGGGTCACCCCCATTCTCGAGTTTTTTTCCGCAGTCTAAATAATTTTAGTCCTTCTTATTCTTTGAAAAACAAATTGATTTATTCTAATTCCTATATAGCTGTAATAAATCCCACAGATTTCCGTTTTCTTCACACACATTGTCCAGCAAAGCTCCATTAGAAACAATATACAGTGATCTGTGGGGACCTTCCCCAATGCTCTCAATTGATAAAAAACGTTATTATTGTATTTTTGTTGATCTGTATAGAAGGCACATCTTGTTATCGACATTAAAAAATAAAACTGACGTTACACACATTTTTTCCAACTTCCATTCTGTACTTGAAAAATATTTTGATAAAACAATACTCACACTTTATACTGACGGCGAAAGAGAATATCAAATACTAGACCCCTACCTTCATTCCAATGGCATCCAACACCTTTTTTCTCCACCATACACGCTTCAATGAGTTGCCATGGTTGAACAAGGCCATTGTCACCTAGTTGAGACAGCCAAAACACTACTTCATCAAGCTACGTTACCATTCGATTTTTGGTAATTTGCCGGTCATCGTGCCACTAATCTCATAAACCGTCAATCCACTAGCATTCTTAAAAACAAGTCACCATTTGAAGTCCTTTTTATTGACAAAACAGCTTACACATCTCTTCGTACATTTGGTTGCTTGTGGTACCCGTCGCTTCGCCCATATCCAACATAAATTAGAATCTTACTCCAAGCCTTGTGTTTATCTGGGCTTCTCCATTACTCATCATTGCCATCAGCATTTTGACCCTACTAGTTCCAAATTTTTTTCTCTCTTGAATTGTAAACTTTTTTAAAAATGTTTTTTCATTTGATAGTACGTTTTCTCACTTGAAATAGACATTTTCTTCTAATGAGGGAACATATGTCTTCTCCAATTACTCCTAAGACTCTCTATCTTCGTGAAAATACATTTATTGCCCGCCCCTATTCCACTAATGCGAGATAGACGTCGAGATTCAAGCTCAATTCCTACCGCACAAGAGGACAACCCGAAGGAAGATCACTTCAAAGTTCAAGAACCAGGTAATACCCCTACTACTCATTCTATGCACCATTTTGATTTTCCAGAGTCAACCACTTACCCCCCTCTACTTGTCCTGTCTCCAATAATTGCCATCCACCAATTACTCACATCTATCGGCGTTGCCCGTCCTCCTCCTCCATACTACCACCCTCATCTCTCAGTCTACCACCCCCATATGAACCTGTTTTCAACATTCCACCCAAAGAACATCATAATGTGGTCATAAGGTCACAAAAAAACGTCTTCAAGCGACGAAAAATCATTAACTACACTGCCCAAATGAGTCAGTATGCACCTTTTATCCCTGTAACTCACAAGCAAGCACAAAAATATCCTTGCTGGAGTGGCGCCATGAAGGTTAAATTTGATGCATTAATGAAGAACCAGACTTGGGAATTGGTTTCACTAGACCTTGCTTGGAATATTGTCCCCTGTAAATTGTTGTTTCGAATTAAAACTAAGGATGATAGTTCTATTGACAGGTATAAAGCACGTTTAGATACCAAAGGTTTCACTCAAAATCCTGGAGTTGATTTTCACAAATCCTTCAATCCGGTGGTTAAGCCAACCACAATCCGAACGGTACACGCACTTGCTATACAGATGAACTGGCGTTGCATCAAATAGATGTCAATAATGCCTTCCTTCAAGGGAAAATTCAAGAAGATGTATATATGTTCCAACCTCCTAGATATGAAGATGCAAATCATCCCACCTATGTCTTCCATCTCAAAAAGGCAATTTACGGACTCCGGCAAGCTCCTAAGGTCTGCTATGATGTACTGACTCACTCTTTGATTCGAATGGGGTTCAAGATGTCTGAGAGTGATAATTCTCTCTTTGTTCGACACAATATGAGGGTCACTATTTTATATACTGATTTATGTCGATGACCTAATAATAACAGGCTGTGATGAATCACTTATTCACCAAGTTGTTACCTCTCTTTTCAAAAACGTTTCTCTTAAGTACCTTGGTTTATTGCACTAATTCATGGGTGTTGAAGTACAAAAGGATACTAATGGGTTGTTTCTCAGTCTTTCCAAGTATAATATAGGAGATTTTACATGACGCTCAAGTGCAAGACTGCAAAGATATTCAGTCACCTATGAGCATCTCCGAGACCCTACTAGTTGATGATGGTGCACCTAAAACTGATGGCAAAAAATATCGAAGTTGTGCTTGGAAATCTTCAGTACCTTTCATTCACCCGACCTGACATTACATACTCGTCTTATTCAGTTCAACACCTCCCCTTCTTTCTTCACTGGAAGGCTGTTAAGCGTATCCTATGGTACCTTAAAGAAAGGATCTAGTGTGGTATTCGTATTTCTCCACAGAAATTGACTACTTTCAGTGCCTATGCTGATGCTGATTGGGCAGGTGACATCAAAGATTGCCACTCAATCTTGGGTTACTTGTTTATCTAGGCACGATCCCCATTCCTAGAGTTCTCGTAAGCAACAAACTGTCTCTTGATCCTCAACTGAGGCAGAATATCGTGCGGTTGCCTCTGCCTTGTCAGAAATGAAGTAGGTTACTCACCTGCTCAAAGATCTTCATGTGTCACTTCCTGCTGCTTCAGCAATACTCTGTGATAATCTAGAGGTTACGTGCATTGCTAAGAATCCAGTACATCATACAAAAATGAAGCACCTTAAGGTTGATCTTCACTTCGTTTGTAATCAGGTCAGCAATGGATTGGTTCAAGTAAAGCACATCCACTCTGCTGACCAACTTGAGGATCCTCTCACCAAACCATTGTCTAAGCCAACTTTCCAGCGCATGCTTCCCAAGTTATATGTTGTCTCTTCAAACATAACTTGATGGGGGCGTAATAACACATTAGCATAACAGAGATTTACTAGTACTATAACATTGTTTTATTGAAAATAGTTTGATTAGGATTAGCATTGTTCAATTTATTCAGGCATTAGTTTGTTTTAGTTGTTGTTATTTGTTTCTACATTCTAGGAGTTAGTTTAGGCTTTATTGTATCTGTATATAAACTCTATGGAAGTCTCAGCTAAAGAAGACACTATTCATCTATTATGTTTCTCATTATTTATATTACCTTCAAATTTGCACAAGATAAGGATAGGAATCTGACCGAAACAGGAGCACTCTAATTGCACAAGATAAGGATGTCTAAATTTTGTTTGATCTGGATGTCTAGTATGCTGGGGCTTGCAAAAGTGAATATATATATATATATTTCAAATTAACAAGATGGAAAGAAGTAATATGAATATAAAGAATTTAATTACGAAAAGAATTTGTAAGTAGTTACTTTGAGGCTTAAAGCAACTGTTTTACTTGTGTTGGGGTTAAGCCAACATTACCATATGGTGGTTTTGATGCCTTTCGTGGGGCCTTCTTTTAGATTTGCATGCCCTATGGATTTGCCTAATCTAAGGAACAGGTTCATAGACGTTTTTCAGCAAAGCAGAAAAGAACAAGAACATAGTGTTTTTACGTGGAAACACCCGGCTCACAAAAGGTGAAAAACCACGACCTATAGCTCTACATAATTTTCTCCCAACTTCACTAAATCAAAATGAGCCTCCACAAAAAGATTACAAAATCCTAGTAATTTAAGACTTTCAACAAAAATTTCAAGAACTTCCTAACTACACATAAACCTCCCTAGGCTTATGTTCCTCACGTACTCAAGTTGCCCCCCAACTTGAAGACTAGACTATCCCTCAGATTATAAGCTACTGAGACTTGAACATTTTTTCATTACAACCAAGGAAAAACAATTTCTTAAAACAATGACACACTGAAGACCTTAACGACCTAACTGTTTCCTTTTCACGGGACTTTGCTGCTGCCTCTTTTTGCTTTTTCAACTCATTAACTTCTCAGTCTTTTGAACTCCTTCTTGTTGTTGTCTTGATAAGTTCTATTTACTCTTGGACTCTTTAGCTATCTCCTTGCAGAAGACTTATTCTACTGTTCAAACTCCTATTTTTCTGCATCTTGCTTATTTAGAGTTCTATGTCTTTTTAAACTCCTTCTTCTCACCAACTTTATATTCTCGTGTGACTATTGAACCATCTTCCTACTTATTCACTTGTAGACCTTATCTTTAGGAGCTTTTATCCATTCCGCTTCTTGTGGTGCTATGCATTTTTCCACTGAGATAGTATACTGAAGAACCCGGTAGATCGACATGTTTCATTGTCCTTTGTCTATCATCAAAACTTTATTTCTCCCAACATATTCCCCCTTTTTTATGATGACAAACTTTCTGAGTATCAGATCTACCCATTGTTTCTATAGCTACTAAGAAGAGAACCTCAAGAATGAAACAGGTTAAAAAAAGGATTATAAATATTGCATAACTCAGATATGACATCGTCCTTTTGACATCATCGAAAAAATAGGGTGTATACGTGAAAATGGAAGAGAGTAAGCAAATCAATAACACAGATGTGAGTCCCAATAACACAAGGGAGATCAAGAGTATGCATGAATATGAACAAATTACAAGGAGCCCAACATATATAGACATTTAGAAAGGAAAATCAACATAGGAGAACAAAAATTGCACATGCTAATTAAAAGAAACTAATAACAAGAAGGAGAACCCAGAAGGACTATCAAAGAAACAGGTTAGATAGGAGGGGTATAGGAGGGGATCAACATAGTCAGTTTGTGGACAATATCGACATGAGCAGCATGCTGCTTGAGCAAGGTATCCTCTAGGTCTGAAATCTGAGAAGTTAGTGCACTTTTTTCCTGAGAAAATTGTTGATGTGCTAAGGCCATTTGAAGACAATGAAGAGGGGTTCCAGGACGCTGCATCGAAACAGGTAAAGTTGCATGGTTCACTTGACTGAAAACGTCCTTAGTGGTCTGCATAGTCCCAGACATGGACAGAAACCGATCAAGCCTCAAAGATCTGGGCAAGCTAAAAGCCATATGGGAGAGCATGCCCATTTTTATCTTGGATAAGAACACGTTGCATATACTTTAGAATGAGGCTTGGCAGATTGGTTAGAACATTTGTCAATCAGTTACATCAAGGTTAGATCAAAGTTGCTAGCTTCAGACCGTCTCTCCTAACGAGGAATGATGACTTTGTGGACCAGGTCAAAATAAAGACGATGCAGAGAGGACATTTACCATCGCTGGACACACCTATGGTGTGCTAGAGTAGGATGACCAAATAATTTCTAGAGATCTCAAGTGTAGAGGGAAGATTATCTAGAGGAGGTCATTCATGGCTCACTTAATGATCCCATCCCTCATTAGGAACCCCTAAAATTCTTGCAATGTACTGAGCCCTAAGAAGAAGTGATTTCCCTCTAACAATCGTGAGAAAAATAGTCACGAATAAGCCTCTACCCATAAAATTCATATATCTCTGGTTTGGCCAATTACCTCTGAGTATCATGCTGAATGAACAGGTCAGACCACTCCTGAAATTCCAACTTGGAAAGATGAGTGTCTATGTCAGGTCCCCCAAAGCCAGTTATGACACAGATCCGAATGAGGGAGAATTGTTTTAAGTGACTAAGGGAAGAGAAAGCCGAATCTGTGGTAGGAATGGCTGGTGGATCAGGGTCGCTGTCAATCGCAGAATCCTCTGAAGGAACGGGAAGAGGAACTTGTTTCTTTCTGGGTGAAGGTCTAGACGTGGATGAAGACGAAGTGGTGGAAGAGGCAGTGGTTTTCTTGGGTGAAGGAGAAGGTTTAGTCCGAGGAGGTTTAGGAATTATATGCTTACGCACATTCCTCCTAACTTGTCACAGCAGAAGATCCCAGAAGAAGAGGAAACATGATTACCTTTTTTATTTCTTGCTCTGTTGTAGAGCCTGTTGAAGAGCCACCTCTTCTTGACGCTTTCGATTTCTGGTTTGAGGCGTTCTTAAAGAACCAGGTGGGGTTACCCGTTCAAGAGAGGGAAAATCATCAGAGGCTTCAATTGGTTCCTCTGTAGCCTTTCTCAATCGACGTCTTACTAGTTTAGGGTTTCGTTGTCACATGGAGGAGCATCATCAGAAACAGATTGAAGAGGATTAATATTCAATCCTTGGGATGAGAAAACCTTAGAAGGTGATGAGTCAGTGGATAATTCAGAGAAACTATTTTGGAACCCACCCCAATTTGCAAAATCAGAGAAATCAATTTGTCATGGAGGAGGAAGGTTAGCCGTTTCATGAACAATCAAAGCAAGGGAATCTGGGTTTTGTGGCTCTTGAATGTTTGTATTTTGGATATTTTGAGAGGATTCTATTGATGTAGATGTATGTTTTTTAAGAAAGAGAAGAGGTGTTTCATATATAATGGGGTGTGGAAGTGCAAAATACAAAGCCTAAAGGGTTTTGAAGGCTTAGGGGAATGAATTTGAGTGGAAAGCAAAGAGTCGTGTGAGGGGACGTCTTAAGAAGGTTGTCCGTGTGAAAAGACAAGTGCATTTTAGGTGGCAAAAACACTAATGGTTTAGAGATAGGAAGGAATAGGTTAGGGTACCCGATTCTGTTATCAATTTCTAAGAAAAAATGCATAACAATTGTTACCTAGTGTATTTTCATGTTCCATCACCCTTTGCACCTGAGCTAGTAATCCTGCACACATAAACACACATTCATGTCAACCTGCTGAATTGTTGGAATGCACATAATGTGAGAAATTGAATAGAGAACCTCTTTTATTTGACAGTTTAATACCAGAAATTCTAGTCATTCATTGACAGGAGTTTATACAATCTTAATCATCTCCAGGTCTAACCTGATTTGTTCAAAATTTTCTCTGCTTAGTGCCTTAGTAAAAATGTCAGCAATTTGATTCTCAGTAGGACGAAACATTATTGAAACAAGACCTTTTTCTGCATTGTCACGAAGAAAATGATGCCTTATGTCTATATGTTTAGTTATTTTATGGTGAATAAGATTTTTTGCAATATTAATAGCACTGGTGTTATCACACAAAATAGGGACACAACCTACATCCATCCCAAAGTGTAACAGTTGTTGCTTAATCCAAAGCAAAACAACAACAACATACCCAGTTGAATCCCATACCCAGTTGTTGCTTAGTTGCTTAATCCAAAGCAACTAAGCAAAACATGACCCTACTGCTATATATTCTGCCCCAACAGTTGACAAGGCTACAGAGTTTTGTTTCTTGGTGGACCAGGAAATCAAACATGTTCTAATGAAGTGATCCATACCTGAAGTACTTTTTCTATCTACTAGGTAACCAGCATAGACAACATTCATACCTGAAGTACTTTTTCTATCTACTAGGTAACCAGCATAGACAGCATCAGTGTATCCTACAAGATTAAAATTACTACCTTTAGAGTACTAGAGTCCCAAGTCTGAAGTTCCTTTGAGATACCTAAGGATTCTCTTGACTACTTTAAGATGTGACTCCCTAAGATTAGATTGAAATCTAGCACAGAGTCCCACACTAAAGACAATATCAGCTCTACTGGCAGTAAGATACAAGAGAGATCTAATCATACCTCTATAGAGCTTTTGTTCCACTGAAAATCCTTTCTCATCCAAATCCAATTTAGTGGTGGTGGCAATGGGAGTATCAATATCTTTGGCATCCTCCATTTTGAATCTTTTGAGAAGCTCCTTTACATACTTTCGTTGATGAATCAGAGTTCCAGAAGGAGTCTGCTTGATTTGTAACCCTAAGAAGAAATTGAGCTCTCCCATCATGCTCATTTCAAATTCTCCATTCATCATCTTGGCAAACTCTTATGTAATGAGCACATTCTTTGATACAAATATAATGCCATCCCACATATACCTACACAATAAACAAATCCCTTCCTTTTGTTTTTAAAAACAGTGTATTGTTAATTTTTCCTCTTGTGTGACCATGGTGTAAGAGAAATTTTGAAAATCTTTCATACCAAGCTCGAGGAGCTTGTTTCAATCCATACAGTGCCTTATCCAGCTTGTACACATGATCTAGAAATTCAGAACTCTCCAATCGAGGTGGCTATTTCACATATAGCTCTTCCTTCAAGTAACCATTCAAGAAGACACTCTTCACATCCATTTGATATAGAGTGAACTCCTTAAAAGATGCAAATGCTATGAGTAGCCTAATATCTTCAAGTCTAGCTGCTGGAGAAAAAGTCTCATCATAGTCAATTTCTTCTCCCTGATTGTATCCTTGAACCACTAGTTTTGCTTTGTTCCGTGTAACAGTTTCATGCTCATCAAGTTTATTCCTGAACACCCACTTCATGTCAATGATGGTTCTTCCTTCTAGTTTAGCCACAAGATGTCATACTTTACATCTCTCAAACTGAATCAGCTTATCCTGCATAGCCAGTATCCAATCCTCATCTTGCACTGCTTCTCCTACCCTTTTTGTTCCATTATGGATAAAAAGGCCTGGAAAGCATACAAATTCTTCATCCCTGACCTGGTAGTGATTCCAGATATCAATTCTTTGAGAACATTTTCTAGTGGGTGTGAGTCCTGATACTAGTAGCTTTTCACTACAAACCCTTAAGGTTGTTCATCTTGTACCGAGTCATCTTGAGCAGATCCCAAGTCAAGATGTTGAGCTTAAGCTAAAGTAGTTCCCCTGATTGTGTGCCCTCTGCTTGTCCAGTAGATGGACCAGGTAGCCTGGCTTGTTCCTCTGATTTGTGCTCCAACTCATGGGCATCCTGCATATCATTCTCAAAAACACCATTATTTTCATCAAATACAACATGAATGTTTTCTTCAACACAGTTGGTTCTTTTATTCAGTACTCTGTAAGATTTACTATGTGAAGAATAACCTAAGAAAATTCCCCCATCTCTTCTGGCATAAAATTTTTACAAATTAACTTTACCATTATTATGAACATAGCATTTACATCCAAATGTTCTGAAATGGGAGATATTTGATTTTCTTCCTTTAAGTAACTCATAGGGAGTTTTGTTTAATATGTGCCTTAACATGCATCTGTTGAGAATATAAGCAGCAGTATTTATGGCTTCAGCCCAAAGATTTCTTGCCAAGTTATAAGCAATCATCATTGTTCTAGCCATATCTTCTAAAGTCTTATTTTTCTATTCTACTACTCCATTTTGTTGAGGGGTTCTTGGAGCAGAGAAGTTATGATCTATACCATTTGTTGAAAAAAATTCTAAAAATTTTGCATTTTCGAATTCAGTTCCATGGTCAATCTTATGGAAATTAAGGAAGTCTCCAACTTCTTTTCTATTTTCTTGATAAAAATGGAGAAGACGTTGTAGGACTCATCTTTAGAAACCAAAAAGAGGGTCCATGTAAATCTTGAATAATCATCAATAATAACAAACATGTATCTTTTACCTTCTCTGCCTTTTACTCTCATGGGTCCACACAGGTCGACGTGAACTAGTTCTAAGCACTTGGTGGTACTTACCTGGTTCTTTGGCATAAAGGATGATCTTACTTGCTTCCCCCCTTACACACGCACTGCATACTTTACTGTCTTTGAACTTAGTTTTAGGTAACCCTACAACCATGTCCTTTCAAGACAGAGTATTCAATTGTTTCAGACTTGCATGACCAAGTTGGTTATACCAAAGTAGTTGATCATTAGCAATTGCTCTTAGACAATAAAAATGTGCTCCAGGCATTCCCATGATGTCAGTCTTGTTAACATTTTTATGTCTTTTTGCTATTAAGACTATCTCCTTTGTAACCAACTTTTTGACCCTGCAACCTCCAGAAGTAAAATGTACTTTATTACCTTTATCGCATAATTGTGATATGCTCAGCGGATTGTGCTTCAATCCATCCACATGATAAAATTCATCTAGATCCCTTGATTCTTTTCGTCCAATTTTTCTAACTTCCATAACAGTACCTTTTTTTCCATCTCCGAAGGAAACCTTTCCTCCTTTAAAAGGTGCAAATGAAATAAACTTGTGTTTATCTCCAGTCATATGCCTTGAGAAAGCACTATCCATGTACAAATTCTTGCTTCCTTTAATTGCAACCTGCAAGACAGATCAAGGGTTAGTTTTAGGTACCCAGACTAGCTTGGATCCTTTCTCGTTGTAAAACGGATAAATAAGATCCCTTCTTGCCCAAGTAGGCAACATGGTCCTTGACTTGTTTCTTTTATTATGTTCAAACCTCATTTTGTACACATGATATGTGTTTTTACTCGTAACATTGTCTGCAATTGACACTCAGTAGTTGGATGTCCAATTTTTCCATAGTGGTAGCATAAATCAGTAGTAGTAGCATTTTCCTGGAAAAAAAAACCTATTCCAGCTTTCTCATTATGACTCCTACTTCCTATATGATTCACTATTCTTGACGATTGAGTCCATCTATTTTCTCTTTCTAAATCCAGTTTTAAAGTGGAGATTTCCTAAGTCAATTTTCTAACCTTTTCCTTCTCACAAAAGAACTCAATTTTACATTCCTTCAACTCAGTTTCAACCTTTTTATGCTCTTCACTCATCTTACTTTTACCTTTATCAGCAACAGTTAATTTTAGAATTTCTGACTTTAGATTCAACACAGGTGTATCAAGTTGTTCAACCTATTTCTTCAACTTGCGATTCTTTTCATTAGCTTCATCTAGGCAGTTTTTGACCTCAAGACTTATCTGAAAAATCTTTAATTAGTTGATCCTTTTCATCAGCTATCTCTTGAAAATCGTCTATCAATCCATTCATTAGCAAGATTAATTTTCTTTTTTTAAAAGAGATGCAACTTTCCTTTTAGTTCAGGAATACTTACCTCAAATTTATCATCTTCTAGATTTGAATCTCCAGCAGCCACGAAAGCAGTTTCATCAACATCTTTTGTGCCTGAATTCTCCATACCTGATCCCCGTGCAGCTATTATAGCATAGTCTTCCTTCTCCTTTTGTTTGATAGCTTTGTCTTTCATTTCTCTCTCAGTCCTTTCCTTTTTCCACTCAATTTCCCATCGGGGACATAGTTTAATGTGGTGATCCATTTTTCCGCACTTGTAACACCCGAATTGATTCCTGCCATCAGACCACTTCCTGCTTCCTGTATAATCAGACCACCTTCTGTTACTTGTTTCTCTCCTGTCTTTCCCTTTCCTATTTTTTAGGAATTGTTTGAAATATTTTGCTAAAAAGGGTATCTGATCTTCATCTAGGTCTGATCCCTCATCATCAAAAGCTACCGTAAGAGCTAGTAACTTCTCATCCATGGCTACTTCTCTCTTTTGATCTTCCATATTCATCTCATATGTTTTGAGATTCCCAACAAACTCATTCAATGTCATGATTTCAATGTCCTTAGTTTCCCTACTGGTAGTAACTTTTACATCCCACTTGGCTTTTGGTAAACTTCTCAAAACCTTGTCAACTTGTTCTTCAATAATAAGAACTTTCTCCAGGGATGCAAGTTCATTGATGAGAAGTGAGAGTCTTGCCATCATGTCTTGCAAAGACTCATTTTCCTTCATCTTGAAAGTCTCATATTTAGTGAATAGCATGGCCACCCTGAATTTTCTGACCTGAGTAGTCACTTCATGTGCAATAGTAAGGACATCCAAGATTTGCTTAGCTGTAGTACAATTTGAGATCCTGTTATACTCTTCTAGACCCAGACCACAGAACAAAATGTTTTTTGCTTTAGCATTTTTCTTAATGCTACCAGATCATCAGCATTGAATTCCCTTCTCTCTTTCGGCACTTGTTGATCCTCCATTGTTTTCATAGGAATGGTAAGTCCCATGATAATTCTATCCCAGAGTTCATAGTATTCTCCTTGAATGAAGTCCTCCATCCTAGCCTTCCACCAACAAAAATGTGTTCCATTGAAAAGATGTGGCCGCAAAGATGATTGTCCTTCTCCTTGTCGAAGAGGCGGTGTAGTATTCATTTTGATCAATTTTTAGGTACTAGCCTTTAACAAGAAAACCTGCTCTGATACCAATTGTTAGATTTGCACGCCCTATGAATTTGCCCAATCTAAGGAACAGGTTCGCACACGTGTTTTAGCAAAGCAGAAAAGAACAAGAGTAGAGTATTTTTACATGGAAACACCGGGCTCACAAAAGGTGAAAAACCACGACCTGTACCTCTTCAGGATTTTCTCCCAATTTCACTAAATCAATATGAGCCTCCACAAAAGATTACAAAATCCTAGTAATCTAAGACTTTAAACAAAAACATCGAGAACTTCCTAACTACACATAAACTTCCCTAGACTTATGTTCCCCACGTCTTCAAGTTGCCCCCAACTTGAAGACTAGACTACCTCTCAGTTTATAGGCTACTGAGATGTGAACATTTTTTCATTACAACCAAGGAAAAATAATTTCTTAAAACAATGACACACTGAAGACCTTAACGACCTAATTGTTTCCTTTTCACTGGACTTAGTTGTTGCCTCTGTTTGCTTTTTCAACTAGTTAACTTCTCAGTCTTCTGAACTCCTTCTTATTGTTGTCTTGATGAGTTCTATTTATTCTTGGACTCTTTAGCCATCTTCTTATAGAAGACTTCTTCTACTGTTCCAACTCTTATTTTTCTTCATCTTGCTTATTTAGAGTTCTATGTCTTTTTAAACTCCTTCTTCTCACCAATTATATATTCTCGTATGATTGCTGAACCATCTTCCTACTTATGTGCTTGTAGACCTTATCTTCAGGAGCTTTTATCCGTTCTGCTTCTTGTGGTCCTGTGCATTTTCCACTGAGATAGTGTACTAAAGAACCTGGTGGATCAAACATGTTTCATTGTCCTTTGTCTATCATCAAAACTTTATTTCTCCCAACACCTTATGTGGGCAATTATGATAGGCCGGAGAGTATGTTTTTTGGAGGACTAGTCACATGTTGTATGATACCACTACTAAGGATCCTCCAGGTTCCTATAGAAGCAAATGCTACAATCATAAAGTTTCTACTCTTTGCAATTTGGAATTTGATTAATATGTGTACATAGTATGACCTCTTCAGTTCAATACTCTTCCCATAATGGTAACAAAAACATTGTCTTTGAATCCTAGGGATTTTCCTCAAAATGTGGCAGGCCTCTGGGAAACCAAGAGTTACATTTTTGCTATCAAAAAGGTTTAAGAACCTGGTGAACACACGATATTAGCTACTGTTTAATTGTACCTACAATACCTAATGCAGGACCTTTGAGAGTTTTACTCTGGGGTGGTGGAACTTGAGTTACTTTTATAACTCTTTTCACTTCATGAATTTACCTTTTGTTAGTTCTTCGCTTGTTTCAGTAAAATGGGATTTTATGAACACTAAGAACTCGTTCATCAAAATTTACTGACGTTGAGGTACTTTTTCTTGTGTGTGGAATATGTAAGTAGCTGTTCTAGTTGTTTCATTCTGTGAAACTTAACTGGATATGTAATGTATTGCTGAAACACCGAACAAGAGAAATAAAATCACCATGGTGAGGCAATCAGTTAAAACATTGACTTGTGGAAGCTGAGAAAATTGCTTTTCATCCCTACTCTCTTATCTCAATTATAGATTGCTGAACCACTGGTGAGTAGACTTGGTAAGGGCATTGAGAATGATGTTGTAAGCATATATATTGGCCTAGAAGAAACTTGGTGACTTTTTCCAAACCAAATATGACTGAGATATGCCTGCTGCACGGCCTATATTTGCATTTGGACCTGATAAGCATGCCGGTTCTTAGTAGTTTTGCTGCCTTACCATTTGGTATTTTAAACACTTCCTTGCGGATTACTATTATTGTTTTCTATTTTTGAAAGAGTTAACATCTTATTATATGATACACGTTCAAGTGAAGTAGGACAGCGCAGAGCTATATTCACCCAAGGATGGTCAGATGAACACCCTTTGTCGGAAATTAATTTCGAATATATAGGTTAAATATAGCTATTTTGATGTATATCAATTATCGAATAACGTTGATAAAAAATTCACCCACCTATATTCTAAAAATATGAACACCCTTAACGAAAATATTGGCTCCGCATAGAAATAGGGAAGAGCTCATTAAAAGTTGTTGAAGATTGTATAGTTCAGGGGTAGCATGAATTTCTTTCAGCATTCGACAAGCTCTTCCCAACTTCCCATTCATTCATGTATGCACTCCCTCCGCCCCGAGCCTAGTTGATGCAGTGATTTCACCTGAGCCATTGCGTTGTTAAATAGTCATGTCATTTTTGCACTACACGATGTTTAGCCTGCTTTTCTTTCTTTATAGTGTCACCTTGTCTTATGAAACCTGTGTATTATGCGCGCGATTTATGTAATTTTTGTAGCGAACTTTATGAATGCTGCATTTATGATAAACTGTTTGTTAAGTTCTTTAGAAATGTAAACTGTATAAAACACATCATTTTTACTTATTGGTGATTTTCTTGTTAATATTTCTACGACAATGACATCATTGAGCTTTGGTTAGGTTCAATTTGAAAATAATTTTGATTGGTGGTTTGGTATTGAAAAAAAAATTCAATCATGTTTAATTTGATTTTGACTTTAAAAAAAAAAAGTTGCATCGTACTAAATAAACAACATTATATGTATACCATTTTTAACGACATTTTTCCCCATCTTTAAAGCCCCCACCCACAACAGACCCACATGTTTTTTCCCTTCTTTAAAGCCTCCACCCAAATGTGATTTCTCCTTCTCCCACCACCCCTCCTCCTACCCCCTTCTACACCTTCGTCCTCACCTCTCTCTCTCTCTCTCTCTCTCTCTCTTTCTTATATAAATTGAAGATAGTAAAATATTTCATAGAAATCATCGAACTTTATCATTATTGTCTCCAAATTGAACTTAATTTTCTTCAATAATGATAGTTCAAAGTAAAATCAAAGTTTATTTTATTTTAAAATGGCAACCAAAAATTAAAGCTAATTCGTTTTAATAATTGCATCTTCAGTCATACTCTACAACTCCACTTGATTCATCAACAAGGTTTATGCCTATATGAAAATAACAATTTGATGCAACTTTATTGAATTTTGGATGATTCATTGTTTGATGTTTTATAATTGATAAGAAAAAAGATCTTTAATAAAGAAAACAAAAATTTAAAACGAAATTTAAATATAATTTTTTTACGTGGCTCTGACATGGTGCTGATATGGCGCCAAAGTGATGTTGACATGGCACTGATGAGGCGCATGTGCATTGTACTCTCAACTATGAGAGTAGTCTTGTAGTGTTAGGGTGAGATTAAATTCACTTATGAGTTGTTAATGAGAGGGGGGAGGGGGGAGGGTATTTAAACGCCCATGTAGTTAGAGTGATAAATTAAGTTTCGCTGCTAAGTTTAGGAGAGATTTTATATACTTTCTCTTTTTAAAAATGTTTTATAGATGAACCATTTGTTGTAATGTAATTTGTTCTTTAATTTTTCATGGTATTTTTCTTTTACCAAATTATTTTAAGCTTGGGCTTAGAATTATTGATAATTCGATAAGTGTAATAATTCATAAATGTCAGTGTGACGACCCCTCCACTTGGGTGCACATACTTGTTATTGTCTCTCCCTGGGCCAATTGGTTTGCACCTTCATCCTTCTTCATGCTGCAGTGCTAAGGGGTATCGAACCCAATACCTCAGGCTCCTTTACACCCTCTTAGAGGAGTTGCCTATCACTAATTGAACTTTTTGTCACACCAGGAGAGGGTACTCTTGACGTGGCCGGCAATCAGAGATTATTTCTTAGCCCCAAAGCAAACTACTCGGCCTCGTCATATTAGTTCTATCACATTCTAATAGTGGAAGACATCAATGTATAAGAGTACGTGAAGAAAAGAAATGACAATTGATAAATAAAGGACAAAGGGCAAACATTCCATCCATAAACTAAGACTAGTATGAAAGAAATTAGTCAAAACATAATCCAATCATAACTCAATAATCTAGTCTATGAAGCCTCTAAACTTCTAACTAAGTGGTGATAAAGACAGACACATGGCTACCTCAAAATAAAATAAAGAAGGCTAAAACTCAAAGCTAGAAGGAAAAACATGAAATCCTTCGAAAGCAGGGGCAGATTCACCAATCAGCTGAATGCAAATAGGTCCTCAACGGGGCGCTTGTCGATGACTATTAGAACCTATCTCTGCATCATGAAAAGATGCAGGCCCAAAAATGGACGTCAGTATATGAAATGTACGAGTATGTAAAATGGCAGAAAGAAACATGTAAAGGAAGAATAACATCAACTCAAATAGCTCTACTCAAGAAGTAGAAAACTCAACCATCATGTCAAGAGTCCAAAGTGAGAATACGATTTAGGCAATGACCACTCATTTACCAACTGGTCCAATTCACTCAGAGTACTATCAAGGCCTATCTGGGAGTGTGTCTAACCGACAACCATCACCTATGAGTCGGTGATGATACAACAAAACGATGTCATTTCCACATCCATCCAATACCTTGCAAGGGTATAGGAAATTTCCTCAATGGATCCCAAATCAGTAACATCAAGTCCTCATATTAGGACAATAGGAAACATTCGATTTTTCGATTCAATCCTCTCCTACACTGGGTGCATAGTTATTGAGTTCAAGTTAAACTTACTCTTACTCAATTCGATGCTCAATACTCTTCCCAAGATTCAATATGCTCAATAAGACATCAACCCTATGGTTAACTCTATCTTCTAGTCTCATTGGACATTTGTCAACTCAATTCCTCACATCAACTATCAACTCTTTGGTTACATTCTGTTAAGGTTCAGCTCTTGACTCATAGAGACTCTATCATGCATCATTCTAACTCATAGCATTCAGGAAAACAACAATAGAGTAAAACCATTTAGGGACTCCATATATTTTTTAGGCTCAAATTATACTCATACATGTTAATTTAAGTAAAATATATAACAATTACAAGAATACATGCTTGGGTTAATGTAGTAGGGAAAAATCATCTGATTCAAGCATTTAATTCATAAAAACTATGATTCACACAAAATTATATAGGGATACATTAGAATTTAAAAAAAACTTTTAAGAAACATCCATGATAGACTCAATTCACTCACAACTTCATCCATTCTAGTTGTAGGGCACTTGGAAGAACATAATCCATGTTTTGGTTAGTGTTACATACATGTAGTTTTGAATCTTGAAACAGTTTGGAAGAATTTCCAAGTTTTTGCTTCAAACCCTAGCTTTTGTTTCTCCTTTGAACCCTTGCTCTATGTTTGAGAGAGTGATTTAGCGTAAAAGTGTCAAACTGACATATTTAGGGCTTTATTTAGGTGCAAAAATGCCAAGTTTAGGCTTTGATAGGGTGGGAAAAGACCAAAATAACATTTCTTAAAGATTATTAAAAGTCATCTATAGACCCACCTACGACCCGTAGAGGCACTTTCATAAACCTTTGGGAAAATTTCGGGTATGTGGATCACTTCCATGAGCCCAATCTACGGCCCAAAGAAGTTTCTACAACCCGTAGGTGGGTCTGTAGAGTCTTAAATCAAAAATTGGATTTTCATGAATTATTTTCCACGAGTTAGCAGATGGGTCAAACTTTTTTCCACAGCCCGTATTAGGTTTCGTAGATCCAACTCTACTCTAGCAGTCTTTAGTAAAACGGCTATATCTTTTGACTCTAGACTCTAAATATGGTGGAATCAGTTGCATTGGAAAACTAACTCAAAGAGCTTTCTTTTGATAGGTAATGAGATATCTAATTCTTTGTGTGCTAAGAGTTATGATAATCTAAAATTAACCCTTGTAATATTTAACACTAGAAAAGCAAATTATAGAAACGTTTTGAACTCGGCTAAGTACTAGATGTCCTTTATGATCCTAAGCTACCCCCATGTGTAAGAATGAATCGTGAAACATAGATACATGTGAGGATACAGTCATGGGGTGTCATAATATCTCCCCATTAAGATCATTAGTCCTTTAATGATGAAAAAGGAGCTCAAATACTCTGATACTTGAAAACTCATACTCAAGAAATCAACCTCAACTCGGATTCAGAATTGAAAGACTACTTCTAACATCATTATTATGCACAAATACAATTAAAAACATGCATACTCAAAGACTTAAAAAGAATATCAACTCAAACATAAGAACTCTATTCAACAATGGAAAAGTGATTCTGAGAATAGAAATGAATCATTACCATCAATTTCATCATTAGGAGACACGTATAGGTGAAGGTATCTAGCTTTCATATCCTCTTCAGCTTCCCATGTGTCCTCTTTAATGAATTGACTTCTCCACAACACTTTTACAAATGTAACCTCTTCAGTTCTCAACTTACGAAATTGATGATCAAGGATTCGGACTGGGATCTCTTCATAACTCAAACTCTCATTCACTCCAATGCTTTCAACAGTCACAACATCTCCCAAACAATTCTTAAGCATAGAAATGTGAAAGACTGGATGGATGGCTGTCAGCTCTTATGGTAGCTCTAACTCATACGTTGCATTTCACACTCTTTTCACAATTTTGTAGGGCCCAATGTTTCAAGTATTTAACTTTCCCTTCTTCACGAATCTCGTTACACTCTTCATGGATGACATTTTCAAGTATTCCCAATCATTCACTTCGAACTCTAGGTCCCTTCTCCTAAAATCAGTGTAGGAACTCTGGCAACTCTGTGCAGTTCTTAACCTCTCTTGGATAATCTTTACCTTCTCCATAGCGTGATGTACCAAGTCTGGCCCAAGAAACCCTTCTTCTCCTACCTGAAACCATCCAATTGGTGATCTACATCCTCTACCATAGAGGGCCACACAAAGAGCCATTTGGATGCTTTGAATAAACCTATTGTTGTAGGCAAACTCGATCAAAGGAAAGTGGTCATCCCAATTACCTTTGAAGTCAATGATGAATACCCTCAACATATCCTCCAAAGTTTGTATTGTCAACTCGGCCTATCGATCAGTCTGAGGGTCGAAATCAGTATTAAGGTTCACCTTTGAACCCAAGACTTTCTTAAAGGAATTCTAGAATTGGAAAGTGAACTGGGCTTCTCTATCTGATATGATAGACAAAGGGACTCCATGCAATATGAAGATCTCTTAGACATACAATTAGGTATAGTCCTCTGTCGTATTACTAGTCTTTACCACCAAGAAGTGGGCTAATTTAGTCATCCTATGAACAATCATCCAGATTGAGTCATGTTGTCTGTGAGACCTCGGTAAGCCTCTGATGAAACCCATACTGACTATCTTCACTTCTATTCTAGAATTTTAAAATTCTAAGCTACTCCACATGGGCTTTGGTGCTCAACTTTTACTTATTCGAAGTTTGGGAACTTAGAGACAAAGTCTGCGATTTCTCTCTTCATCCCACCCCACTAATAAACCTCTCTCAAGTTGGGATACATTTTGTAGACCATGGATGGATAGAATATCTAGAGTTTTGGGCTTCTGACATGATCCTTTCTCGAATACCATCAACATCTGGAACACACAACCTACTTTGGTATCTCAATACCCATCTCTCCCTTTGACAATACCATTACTCTTTGCTTATATACATATTCCATCATTTGGAGTAATATAGGATCTTGGTCTTCCTTCTGATTTAACTTTACTAAAAGGGGTGACATAGACCCATTATGCACAAGTATTCCACCTTCTCCAAATTCATCTAGTTGAACTCCCAATCGCGCTAGTCAATGCACATCTTTAGCTAACTCTTTCTTCTCTTCTTCCACAGGAGCAGTGCTTCCCATAAACAACATGCTAAGAGCATCAACAACCACATCAGCTTTACCTGGGTTGTAGAGGATGCCCATGTCATAGTGCTTGAGCAGCTCAAGTAATCTCCTTAGCCTTAAGTTAAGCTCCTTTTGGGTTAATACATATTTGAGGCTCTTGGGGTCTGTGAAGACATCAACATGTGCTCCATATAAGTAGTGGTACCAAATCTTGAGTGCAAACACCACTGCAGCCAGTTCTAAGTTGTGAGTTGGATAGTTCCTCTCATGGTTCTTAAGTTTTATTGAAGCATAGTCTATGATCTTACCTCCCTACATCGGAACGGATCCCAATCCCACTCTAGAAGCATCACAATAGATAACAAAATCATCAGTCTCCTCAGGTAGAGTCAACAATGGTCAGTCATTAGTCTGGTTTTCGACTCCTGAAAACTCTTCTCCCACTCGTCGAACCCCTGAAACTTAGCTTTCTTTTGAGTCAGCTTACTCAATGGCAAGGATATAGAAGATAATCCCTCAACAAATTTGCGGTAGTAACTAGCCAAACCCAAAAAACTTCTTATGTCAATCGGAGAGGTTGGTCTAGGCCAGTTCTTAACTACCTCAATTTTTTGCATATCCACTCGAATACCATCACCCAAGATAACATGGCCCAAAAATGACACTGATTTAAGCCAGAACTCACATTTGAAGATTTTACATACAACTCCTTATCCTTGAGGGGCTGAAGAACAATTTGTAGGTGATTGACATGCTCTTCTCATCTCTAGAGTATACAAAAATATCATTAATAAACACAATTATGAACATATCAAGCTACTGTCTGAATACTCTATTCATCATGTCTATGAAAGCGGAAGGAGCATTGGTCAATCCAAAGGACATTACTAGGAATTCAAAGTGACCATATCGGATTCAAAAAGTTATCTTCGGATGTCACATTGTCTCACTTTCAACTGGTGATAGCCTAATCTAAGGTCTATCTTGGAGAAAAAGTGGTACCCTGAAGTTTGTCAAACACGTTATCGATCCTCGGAAGGGGATGTTTGTTCTTAATGGTCACCTTATTCATATGAAAATAATCTATACACATTCTGAGAGAACCATCTCTCTTTCGAACAAATAGGACAAAAGCACCCCACGGAGAGATGCTCAATCTAATAAATGCCTTATCCAAGAGATCTTTCAATTAATCTTTCAGTTCTTTCAACTCAGCAGGAACCATTTAATATGGTAGAATAGAGATAGGCTGGGTATCGGGGAGAACATCAATCCCAAAGTCGATCTCCCTATTAGGAGGGACTCCAGGAAAATCATGAAGGAAGACATCAAGGAACTCATTGACGACTAGAACTAACTCAAAAGGTGGAGACTCTACATCATCAGTCTTAACTCGCACGAGGTGATAGATACATCCTTTAGAAATAAATTTTCTGACCCAAAGGTAGGAAATAAACTTACCCTTGGTCACTTCAGAACTATCCTTCCAAGTGTCACTTCATGGGAAGCCCACACGGCCAGTGTAAGGTTACATGGACTGTGTGGCCTCCAATGAAGGGTTACTTTGCCACAATTTCGATTATAGGGACTAGACAGGGAGTTTCGAGCTAAGGCACGTCACATCAAAACCCCAAACGGGCCATGTAGCATTTCACGGACCATGTGGTGTGCCATCTGATTGCCTTGCACTTGGAGAACCAAGAAATAGGCAAAGTATGGGCATACGGTTACCCACACGATCCGTGTGGTGTGTCACAGGCCATGTGTCCCCTTATGTGACTCTCAGCGTGAAATATTTCTAAGCACGAAATCATCGTCTTGTAACCTTGCATGCAAGAACTTTCCTAAGTATCGTGTCACGGCCCTTGACACAACCCATGTAGTGTTACACGGGCCATGTTGCCGCCCATGTGGAGTTTCTTCGTGTTGAAAATTCTAAGTGTTGAACATTGCAAAATTTGTCTAAGTGTTATCTTATGGGCACTTCATGGCCCATGAAGGACCTCACGGACCGTGTCAGCGCCAGTGAAGCCACCATGGCTCAATTTTCATCCGTTCATTAATAACTTTTACGTAAATACGATTTATTTTAAATGTGTTTTATAACGTTTTTACCTATCCTAGACCCCTACATCAGTTGATATCCTTTCATTTTAATTCATTCTCATTGGAAACACTCTCACTCTAAAATTATTCCTAAAAGTCCTCTCGAAGTTCTTCTCTCAAGACTCAAGCTAGGGTACAATTGGGGTTTCGACTTCAAGCTAAATTCTTCTCAATTTTAGCTTCTCAATCAAGGTATGTGGGATTGATTCTTGGTCCCTTTCAATTAAGAAGACCAAAACTCTTTTCAATTGATTTTCATGAAATTAAGCTTATTTTAAATGTGGGTTTTTCATTCTTTGATTTTATTAAATTCAGTTGATGTATGGGTTGTACTATATTTATGACTTTAAGTTGTTTTAAGACCTATTATGATTATTTCCATTGAAGTTACGAAGTTATGAACATGCATGTCCCCTTTAAAGCTTGATTTATGTATGGGTGATCTATAAGATGATTTAAATGTGAATTTAATTATGGATTTACTTCAATTCCATATTATATTGTTGATTTCAGATTGATTCTATATTACCCTTGTTATTTTCACATCATTCATTGCATTGCATTGATGAACATTAGTTTTTATGAAAATTATAAAGTGGGTTAAACCCAATTAAGTTTTGTGATATGTTTTTGATAAGATTATGGGTTATGACAAGGATGTGATCACATACATGTCTTATGAATATGGCTCTTTGAGCATCTTGGGTACTTGCACCATCTTGTATATGTAAATGAGCTACTCCTTACATGAGTATCATGATCATGATTTATGGTTTGGTATTTGAGCCTAAATGTGCATTGAATGGTTTTGAAATAAATATTGTATCTCTTGAAAGCATGTATATGTATAAGTATTCTCGTGGGATGCCAACTTAGCATCGATAGATTGGGGGCGTCAACGCTATCCCCAAGGGTCCTCTCTCTTTCCTCGATCTATGTGTCTAACATATGTTATGAGAATCCTATCTAAAATGGATGATGTTCTCGTAAGGAAGGTTACTTTATAAGAAATGCGTGATGTTCCTATAAGATGAAGCATTATGTTATATGATATGAAAGTCCTATCCGTAATGGTGATGTTCCCGTAAGGGGGTTACTTCATACGAGATGGGTGATGTTCCCATAAGTTGAAGTATGATTTACCTTTGGCAAGTAGACCACCTCTATACTAGCGAGGGGATTTCATCGGGATTCCAAGTAATAACTCGTTTGGTCTTACTATTGTCAGTTGAGGTCATATCTCCACCATATATGAGCATTTTTTTCATTTCATGCATCACGACTTTTATGGCATATTGTTTTCTATTCTCCTTTTGATATATAACTTCTTTCTATATTATATACCCTTGTCATCTAACATTCAAATGCAGGTTTAATAAGTCATATGCATTGCATGCCCGCATACTTAGTACATTCAAATGTACTAATGCATGCTTTATGCCTACATGATTTTACCATGTAGGGATCGAGCACTACGACTATCCACCGTTTGACAAGTAGCTCGAGTAGCTCAAATTAGAGAATTGAACTTGTGGTGAGTCCTATGTTCCAAGGACAAGTCACCTTCCTTCTGCCTATGTTATCCTATGTTTACTTTCTTACTTGAGGGTGATGCTGGAACATGTCTTGGCTCCCATTCCATCTTATGACTGGAGGCATTGTTGGACATCTTGTAGACTCTCGTAGACTCTATATGCTATGTGTTGTGATTGGAGCTTATCATTTCGTTTATCTATTGGATATGGCTATTATGGATGGATCATGGGAATTATGATATGTATGTATGTTTGTTGTGGAAATGTTGAAGATCCTAAGCCCCATATTGCCCTCATAGAGTGAGTCATACTTATCCGCCCCTTAGTTCTTATATGCTATGTGCTATGTGAATCTATGTAAATCCCTTTCTCTTCGATATCTCCATAGAGTGCGTCCTATTTTACCATCCCTTAGAACTACGTGTTTACTTTTTGAATGTGATTCCGAACCGGTGATGTGGATTTGGATACTTTGAGGCTTATTTGGAAACTCTCGGGTTCCAATTTGCCATGTCACTTCTAGGACCTAGCCCCAGGTCATGACACTCACCTAGGTGGAGTTTGCCACACTTACCACATAGAGGTTTCCCCCTCGAACCTTGAGTCATGCTAGCTTAGGATTGAGAACCCTAAGCTCTGGAATTCTGATGGCCCTGAGACTTCTGATCAAACCTGTTACTCGGAACTGGTGCACTGGTGGAGGATGATGCATAATTTGAAGAACTTTTCTAAAAGTAGGACCTATCCCCCCTTGCTTTTCTTATGCTAGCTAGGCTAATGCCCTGCTGACTTAGCCTTCTTGCTCAAGTGCTCCTCCATATCTCTCTTCTTATCCTCCTCAAGTTATTGTGCATAGACCATAAGCCTAGAGATGTCCATGTATGGAACCAACAATGTCGCTTTGCACTCTTTTTTCACTTGTTTGCCCAAGCTGGATATGAACTTTCTCATCATAGATCTCATGTCAGGGACTATCTCTGGAGCATATCTGGATAGTTGTATGAATTTAAGGCTATATTCTTTGGCAATCATCCCCTCCTGCTTCAAGCTAACAAACTCATCAACCTTCGCTTGCCCCCACTTTCATAGAATGAAGTAATCAAGAAAGGCACTCTCAAATTCATTCCAAATGGAAGGCAGCATCCTCACTTTGACTCTCTTCCCACTTATTATATGTGGCATTTGCCACATCCATGAGTTTATAGGAAGTAAGTTCAACTCCAACAATCTCTATCGCATGGATAGATTTCAACACCTTCCACATCTCATCAATAAAATTCTGGGGGTCTTCCTCAACTTGAGACTTTGTGAAGACTGGTGAATTCATCCTTAAATCTCTAAGTCTCGCTACAGTAGTTGGCTCTTGGGAGTCAGAGATTAGAGCCTGGGAAATCTGATTCCCACTCTCGGCGGCTACCAATTGGGTGAGCATTGTGAGAGCTCCTCTAAAATCAGCCTCTTTTGTAGGAGTAGGAGAAGTAGTAGGTGCCTGGGGAGCCCCAGAGACTCTAGCACGTCGACCCGGGTCTCTTATCTCTATCTGAGGAGGCACCTATTGTAAGGGATTCTCAGTGTTGCTAGTTGAAGCATCTCATTGGGTGGCAATATGCTTAGGAGGCATGATCTGTAAGTGCGTAACGCACGAATTAGATAGATACTTTAATAAATTTAAACTCTATCGCACAAACTCAGCATGCAAGAAAGTGTAACAATTCCTAATGTCATATAGCCTCCTACTTATAAAATGTAGTTCACAATATACCCATAAACAAGACTCTACTAGACACGGTTTCATAGACTCACTAGGACACTTGAACTCTGCGCTCTGATACCAAGTTTGTCACGTACCAGGAGGGTACCCTTGGCGTGGCAGGTACTCAAAGACTATTGCTAGACCCTAAGAAAACCACTCAGCCTCATAACATTTGTTCTATCATATTCTAATAGCGGAAGACATCAATGTATAAGAATACGTAAGGAAAAGAAATGACAAATGACAAATAAAGGCCAAACATTCCATCCATAAATTAAGTAAGACTAGTATGAAAGAAACTAGTCAAAACATAATTCAATCACAACTCAACAGTTTAGTCTATGAAGCCTCTAAAATATCTGACTAAATGGTGCCAATGATAGACCCATGGCTACCTCAAAATCATATATTGTTAAAAGTAGAAAGCTCCAAAGTGCAAAGTTGGATTACCATTTTGCTCCTTTGTTAAATAAAAAATTTATAAAATATCCAAAGTAAAATCATTGCTGCAGATTTGTCAGCTGAATAAATTACAAATTTTTTTATTTTTTATTTTTTTTATCAATTATCTCAACAGTTTTACTTTAGTGATCAGTTGCCATATTGATGGTACATTGTTTACTTTAAATGCAATAATGGCTATAATAATGGTTTAGGAGAACAATCCACTGGAGGAGTATGTTTAATTTATTTAATGTATTCATAGTAAATACAAAAGAATGGCTATGATAGTTTATACAGTAGACTTTTCATCTCCTACGTTTGAAAAACAAAAAACTTGACTATTCACATTCAACATTCATAAAAGACTCAATTTACTGACAACTCCATCAATTTGAGTTATGGGGCACATGGAAGAACATAATCCATGTTTTGGTTAGCCTTACATACCTGGAAGTTTTGAATCTTGAAATAACTTGAAAGAATTCTCTAGTTTTTGCTTCAAAACCCTAGTTTTTTCTCCTTTGAACCCTTGCTCTATGTCTTTAGAGCATGTTTTAGCGTAAAAATGATGAACTGACATGTTTAGGTGTCACGCCCCGGGAGGGTACCCTTGGCGTGGCTAGCTCTCAGAGACTATTGCTAGACCCCAAGCAAAGAACTTAGCCTCATTATGTTATTCAATCAATAAAGTATATTGAATAGCAAAAAGTATAAGTACGTAAATAGACGCATCTCATCTAAAGTTTTAAATAAATATACAAGGATAAAGGCTAGTAGAAAGAACTAGCTCACAAGTCTCAACATCAACGCTAAACCATCTAAAATGAAGCCTCTATAACAAATCATGTGGTGCCAATGACAGACCCATGGCTACCCAAATCAAAGCAAAGGAAATATTCCAATCAAACTCTAAAGCATGATGAAAAATAAAGGCAGTGGATCCTCCGGAGTAGGGAAGGCCCACCAAGTCAGCTTCAATTCTCAGATATTCAGCGGAGCGTCTATTAACGATCTCTAGTACCTGCCTCTGTATCATAAAACGATGCAGTACAGAGTGGACATCAGTACTTGGAATGTACTAGTATGTAAAATAGCTGAATGAAACAGAAACCACTAGAATAATATAGAAACAACTTCAACTCAAAATAAACATCAAATCACATTAAATCGTCAAATGTCCATCTATGAAAGAAGAAAGAGTAGACAAGGGACACATCAATAACTCAAACTCATCAATACTCTCAAACTCATCTCAAAGAAGTTCACCTCCTCTCACCTCAACTCATCTCAGAGGAGCTCGCCTCCTCTCATCTTATCTCACTCAACTCAACTAAGAGTACTTAGGATCGAAAATTTATGGGAGTTTCTCTTATCCGACAACAATCACTTATGAGCTAGTGAATGTGTAATGTTGCCACAACCGTTCCAAACTTGCCAGGTAGCTAATGCTCTAGAACCATATCAGCTCACCCAATATGGAGTTAATACTCAACAAATCTGTTATTGCTTTCAGGGACTATTACTCTCGAGGGAACCATAATATATATGATGGTTTTATGCCTCACCTACGTTTGGCAACGTAGTTAATGAGTTCGAGTGGGACTCACTCTTACCGATTTTGGTGGTCGATACTCCTCCCATGACTCAATGCTCATAAAACCTCCATCTTAACCAATCTCATAGGGACTCCAACCCTGTCAATGTTCGATATCTCATAGGGACGCGAATCCTATCATCATTCATCTCATAGGGACTTTAACCCTTTTCATCAATCAATCTCATCAATGATTAAAGATTTGAAACAATCATTAGGAATCAATTGAATAGACACATTGATAGAGTTCATTTATAGGGACTCATAAGACAATCAAATTATGTCAACTCATCATCATTCTCTCATCTCAATCAACAATCTCAACTCAAGGCTCTAGACTCAATTCTCAAGTTCATTATGCATGCTTTTCAAGTTATCATGTCAAGTTATGCAAGTTCTTATGAAAAATGTTCAATTTAAGAAAACAAATAATATGATGATCATCAATATTGGAAAACATGTAATTTACATTAGTTTGTCAAGAAACACCAGCAAGAATTCATGCATGTAGACTCTTGAACCATCAACTCATATATGACCTCTATGGGGCACATGAGAGAACAATCCCATGATTTTAGTTTAGACTTACATATCTGGGATGCAGCTATCAATCAAGTACGTCAAGGATATCTTCTCAATTTTCTCAAACTCAAGCTCTTCTCTTCTCTCCTCAAGCCCTAGCCTTGATAGAATATTGGAATAGGACTTAGAATAAGGGTTTTAGACCTTTTTTACATCGAAAACACCTTATTAGCACGTGTACAAGTTTAGGAGGGGTGGGGAATTGACCGGAATGCCCCTCGTAATAATTTAGAAATTTTTATCTCGGAGAAGGCCCAGTCCGTGACGTGGACTGGTCGCGTACTATGTATTTTTGGAAAATGTTTCTGAACGAGTTTTCTCAATCCCATCAAAATTTTTAAAAAGAATGCAAGTGCTGGTCCGCAATGGGTGCGCAACGCGCTCCTGTCGTGTACTAACACTATTTTGTGTTTTAGATCAAAAAATTATCTTTTGATCGGATCTCTCTAAAAATCGACCGAGACCATTTTTTCACTCAATTTTTTGTGCTGATCACAAATCCAGCCTCGGATTTGCCATAAGAACATCGAAAGATGCATTACACGCATACTCTTCCTCTAGGGGTATTTTGGTAATTTTACCGGGTGTTACATCATCTCCCCCTTGGGATCATTCATCCTCGAATGAAGAGTATAGGTGGATATCAAGGCATGAATAGACTCAAAACTCATCTCAACACTCAACTCAATCAATCAAACTCTCGACTCTAGAATAGGAGATCACATCAAGAATGGATACATCAATTTAGTGAAGTGTAAGGAATTTAGCTTCAACACTCTCATCATTTGGCACGAATAGGTGCGGATATTTGGCCATCATCTCTTCTTCAGCTGCCCATGTGGCTTCATCAAAGAATTTGTTTCTCCACAAGAATTTGACTAAGGCTATCTTTTTGTTCCTCAACTTATGAATTTGATGATCAAGGATTTGAACCGGAACGTCTTCGTAAGATAGATTATCTTTCACTCCAATGTTATCAATAGGGATCACCAAGGCAGGATCTCCCAAGCATTTCTTCAGCATCGACACATGGAATACCGACTGGACTCCATCTAACTTGGAAGGCAACTCTAACTCATAGGAAACCTTCTCAATCCTCTTTATAATTTGATATGGTCCAACATAACATGGACTCAACTTTCCTTTATTCCCAAATCTTAGAATGCCCTTCATAGGTGATACTTTCAAATAGACCCAATCATCTACCTTGAACTCTAAGTCTCTTCTCCTTACGTCAGTATAAGAGTCTTGGTGACACTGGGCAGTCCTTAACCTCTCTCTAATGACCTTGACCTTCTCCATCGATTGGTGGACAATATCAGGCCCAATCAATTCCGCTTCTCCAACGTCAAACCACCCAATTGGTAATCTACATCTCCTCCCATACAAGGCTTCGTGGGGATCCATTTGAATGCTTGCTTGATAATTATTGTTATATGCAAAATCAATCAATGGTAGGTGATCATCCCAATTTCCTTTAAAATCAAGAACACAAGCTCTCAACATGTCCTCTATTGTTTGGATTGTACACTATGACTGACCATTTGTCTATGGATGAAAGCTTGTGCTCAGGTTCACCTAAGTACCCAATCCCTTTTGGAACGATCTCCAAAACTGGGAGGTAAATTGAGCTTCTCTATCGGTGATGATAGATAAGGGAACCCCATGCAACCTCACAATCTCTTAGATGTACAACTTACATACTCCTCTGCAGTGTTTGTTGTCTTAATGGCCAAGAAGTGAGTCAATTTTGTCTTTCTATCCACGATCACCTATATTGAATCATGTTTCTTTCGAGACTTTAGCAGACCAGTAATAAATTCCATATTAATCATCTCCCACTTCCATTCCAGAATCTTAAAATTCTGAGCCAATCCACATGGCCTTTGATGCTTAACCTTCATTTGTTGGTAATTTGGGCATTTCGAAACAAACTCAGCAATATCCCTCTTCATTCCACTCTATCAATAGACTTCTCTCAAGTCATGGTACATCTTGGTAGAGCCTGGATGAATGGAATATCTAGAATTGTGGGCTTCCTCCATGATTCTATTTCGAATTCCATCAATGTCTGGAACACACAACCTACTTAGATACCTCAACACTCTATCTCCCCCTTGGAGAAGACCATCACTTTCTGTTTGTGGACCGCCTCTTTCAGTTGGAGTATGACAGGATCTTGGCCTTGCTTTTGTTTCACCTCTGCAACTAAGGATGAAGTAGACCCATCCTGCACATTAACTCCCCCTTCATCATTCTCCTCAAGTTGAACTCCCAATCGAGTCAACCGGTGCACTTCATGGGCTAGCTCCTTCCTTCCTTCCTCCACACGAGTTGTACTATCCATTTTCAACCTACTAAGAGCGTCAACAATGACGTTAGCTTTACCTTGGTGGTAGTGAATGCTCATGTCATAATCCTTGAGCAATTCCAACCATCTCTTCTGTTGCAGGTTGAGCTCTTTCTGACTAAAAACATATTGCAAGCTCTTATGGTCAGTGAACACATCCACATGCACTTCATACAAGTAGTGGCGCCAGAGTTTTAGTCCAAAAAATACCACTGCTGCCAACTCGAGATTGTGGGTTGGATAGTTCCTTTCATGAACCTTGAGTTGTCTGGAAGCATAGGCTATCACCTTCGTCATTTTCAATTCTTGGAAACTCTTCTCACATTCCTCAGACCACTGAAACTTGACCTTTTTCTAAGTCAATTTAGTCAATGGCGCTGATATGGAAGAAAATCCCTCAATAAATCTGCGGTAGTAGCTTGCCAACCCCAAGAGACTTCTTATGTCAGTCGGAGTGGTCGGTCTGGGCCAGTTCTTAACCGCTTCAATCATTTCGGCATTCACTCGAATACCATCCCCGAAAACAATATGGCCTAGGAAAGCCGCTGACTTAAGCCAGAACTCACACTTTGAGAATTTTGCATACAACTCCTGGTCCTTAAGAGTTTGAAGGACAACTTTGAGGTGGTTAGCATGCTCCTTCTCACTTCTCGAATACACCAAAATGTCATTGATGAAAACAATCAAAAATATATCTAGATATTGTCTAGATACTCTATTCATCAAGTCCATAAAGGCGGCAAGTGCATTCGTCAACCCAAAGGACATGACCAAGAACTCAAAATGGTTATATCTAGTCCTAAAGGCTGTTTTAGGAATGTCACATTCCCTCACCTTCAATTGGTGGTAGCCAGATTTAAGGTCTATCTTGGAGAAACAAGAGGTGCCCTAAAGTTGGTCAAACAAATCATATTGGGAGAAGAAATTTATTCTTTATCATGATCTTGTTCAGTTGCCTATAGTCAATACACATTCTGAGGGACCTATCTCGCTTTCACACGAATAGGACAGCGGTAACTCTAAGTGAAATACTCAGCCTAAGAAACCCCTTCTCTAGCAAATCTTTAAATTGCTCTTTTAACTCTTTCAACTCAACGAGGGCCATCCTATAAGGTGAAATCAAAATGGGTTGGGTATCGGGAAGAACATTAATCCCAAAGTCAATCTCCCTATCAGGAGCGACTCTAGGCATATCATCAGAAAACACTTCCGGAAACTCATTAGCAATCGAGATTGACTCAAGAGTTGGAGATTCGACATCATCAGATTTAACTCACACGAAGTGATAGATACAACCTTTGGAAATCAACTTTCTGGCTCTAAGATATGAGATAAACTTCCCTTTAGGTGCAACAGAATCACCCTTCCACTCTAGAACTGGTTCATTAGGAAATTTGAACTTAACAGTTCGGGATCTATAATCAACAGAGGCATAAGAGGCGTGAAGCCAATCCATGCCAAAGATCAAATTGAAATCAACCATTTCCAACTCAATCAAATCAACAAGAATATCCCTATGATGGATGGACACTACACAAGCTCTATAGATTTTCTCAGCTCGAATAAACTCACCCACTGGAGTAGAACATCAAAGGGTTCAAGAAGACTCTCAGGAGTTCTATAAAATCTATTGGCCACATAAGGAGATACAAATGACAATATGGCACCTGGATCAATTAAAACATAACAATCAAAAGTAAAGACTCAAATCATACCCATCACAACATCTGGGGAGTTCTCCTGATCTTGGCGACTACCCATGGCGTACAAGTGGTATATTGCTCTGCCTTCACTTGAAGTAGTGGCCCTCTAGTTTCCTCTAACTGGTGGGGCTGGTGTAGTAGACTAGGCCTGGTCAGCCCGTTTTGGACAATCCCTCTTGTAGTGACCCACTTGGCCACAACTATAGCACACATCATTTCCGTCATGACATCACCCCAAGTACAACTTGCCGCACCTATCACACAGCGGCTTACCCTGCAAACCTTGAGCCACACTAGCTTATGACTGGGATCCATGGGTTCCAACATTTTGAAATCTTTGATCATGCCTGCCTCTAGGCACAGGTGCACTAGTAGATAATGGTGTTGGAAATCGATTACCATTGCCTTTCCTTCCAACCTTATGGCGAGATGTCTTAGCTCTCTTGCGCTTGAACTCTTCCTTGTCATGTTGTCTATCCTCATCAGCTTGTTGCACAAATGTCATCAGTCACCCGAAATCCATATCATTTACAAGCATTTCTCCCCTACCATCTCTCTTGGGTCCTCTATTCAACTCATCAACGTACACTCCTATCCTTCCCCTCATGTCAGCAACCATGTCTGGAGCATAGCAAGATAGTTGTGTGAACTTCAAACCATACTCTTGCATGGTCATAAAGCCCTGTTTTAGATTTAGGAACTCTCTCACCTTAGCTTCTCTTTTCTCTCTTGGGAAAAAATGTCAAGAAGGATTCCTCAAGCACTGCCTAAGTCAAACATGGGGCATCATCCCTTCTACTTTTCAATTGGTCGAACCACAGTCTGGCCACACCCTTGAGTTGGTAGGCAGCTAGTTCAACCCTATCAACAACAGCTACATGCATGTGATGCCCGGTAAAATTACCAAAATGCCCCTAGAGTGAGGGTATGCACGTAACGCATCTTCCGAGGCTCGTATGGCAGATCCGAGACCGGATTCGTGATCAGCATGAAAAATGGAGTGGGAAGATGGTCCGGGTCAAATTTTAGGACGACCCGATCGAAAGATAAATTTTCGATCCAAGTCACAAAATAGTGACGGTCCGCGACAGAGGCGCGACGCGCACCTGTCGCGGAGGGACACTTGTCTATTTTTCCAAATATTCGACGGGATGGAGAAAACTCGTTCAGAAATACTTTCCAAAAATACTCTATTCGCGATCGATCCGCGTCAAGGACCGTGTATTTTTTTAACTGGAAATTTCTAATTAATTATGAAGGGCATTCCGGTCAATCCCTAAACCCTCCTAAATACTAATACACGGCTAGTTAGGTCGTTTCAACATGAAAAGAGCCTAAAACCCCTATTCTAAGTCTCATTCCAAAATCTAACAAGGCTAGGGCTTGAGAAGAGCAGAGAAGGGCTTGGGGTGAGACATTCGAGAAGAGATCCTCGACGTTACCCGGTTGAATAGCTGCATTACAGGTATGTAAGGCTAAACTAAAACATGGGATTGTTCTCTCATGTGCCCCATAGAGGTCATAGATGAATTGATGATTGAAGAGTCTACATGCATGATTTCTTTGATGGATTTTCTTGAAAATTATATTTGAAATTACATGTTTCCTATGTTGATGATCATCATACTAATTGTTTTCTTAAATTGGATACATTCATGAGAATTTGCATAGACCTTCATGAATAATTTGCAAAGCATACATATCCACTTGAGACTTGAGTCTAGAGCCTTGCATTGGGATTGTTGATTGTGATGATAAGTTGATGAAATCTTGATTGCTTTATGAGTCTCTATAAATGAACTCTACCGATGTGTTATTCACTTGTTTCCTAATGACGGTTATACAATCTTGAGTCGTTGAGGAGATGTTGATGATAGGGTAAAAATCCCTATGAGATGTTGATTATAGGGTGGAAGTCCCTACGAGATAATTGATGAAAGGACCAAGGTCCCTGTGAAATATCAGTCGTGGACAGGGAGTGAGTCCCTATAAGACTGGCAGTCGTTGACGGGGAGTGAATCCCTATGAGACTGGTTGAGGTTGGTTTTATGAGCATTGAGTCGGGAGGAGTATCGATCACCGAAATGACTAGGAGTGAGTCCCACTCGAACTCATTAACTACGTCGCCAAACGTAGGAGAGGCTTAAACCATCACATATATATGGTTTCCCTCGAGGTTTAACAGTCCTTAAAAGCAATAAAGGATCTGTTCAGTTTGATTCCATATCCGAGTACATTGATATGGTATCAAGTGTTCCTTACTTGGCAAGTTTGGGACCACTATGGAAACATCAGGGTGATTGTTGTACATTCACTGGCTCATAAGTGAGTGTTGTTAGATAAGAGAAAGTCCCGAGAAAATTCTCACCGTACTCCGAGTCTAGATGAGTTGACATGAGATGAGCGGCGGTGGACACCCCTGAGATGATCTATGTGATGAGTTGAGACTATTGATGGGTCTTTGATAATGGTATGTCACTTGTCTACTCTTTATTCTTTCATAGATAGACAATTGACTGTTTTGATGTGATTATGATGTTTATTCAGAGTTGATTTTACTTTCCGTATTTTTTTACCGGTTTCTATTTCATTCAGCTATTTACATACCAGTACATTCCAAGTACTGATGTCCACTCTGGACTGCATCATTTCATGATGCAGAGGCAGGTACTAGAGATCATCAACAGGCGCTCCGTTGAAGATCAGAGATCCGAAGCTGAATTGGTGAGTCTCCCCTACTCCGGAGGAACCACTATTTTTATTTCATCATGCTTTAGAGTTAGGATTGGACTATTTTCTTATTTTGATTTGGGTAGCCATGGGTCTGTCATTGGCACCACATGATTAGTGATAGAGGCTTCATAGACAAGGGTCGAGCACTGATGTTGAGATTGTGAGCTAGTTCTTTCTACTAGCCTTCATTATTTTATCTATATTCCTTTGAGACTTTAGATGAGATGTGTCTATTAATTACACATATTTTCCGCTGTTCATTAGAATTATGTGATTGAATGATGCGATGAGGCTAAGTGGTTCGCTTGGGGACTAGCAATAGTCTCTACCCTCCCGGGGCGTGACAAACTTGGTATCAGAGCACAGAGTTCAAGTGTCCTAGGGAGTCTATGATGTTGTGTCTAGTGGAGTCTTGTTTATGGGTGTGTTGTCAACCACACTCCATAAGCAGGAGGCTATGGGACATTAGGAATGGTTACACTTCTTTCTTATTCCAATTCGTGCGATAGAGTTAAACTCTATGAAAACTATCTTCTAATTCGAGCGCCACACGTACAGAATCGATATTATGCCTCCCAGAAGAGCTGTCAGAGGAAGGGGATGTCCTGCCAGGCGAACTGTTAACCCACCTGAGCCTTAAGTACCCAAGGGGCCCGTGAATCCAGCTGTCCCGGTTGAGCAACCCCCTCAAGATGAGGTCTCAAATGCTGAGCTACGCCAAGCTATTCAAACTTTGGCCCAGGCTGTCGCAACACCTGTTGTGAGGCAGGGTGCGGGTGGGACAGACTCTCATGGCACCTCTAAAGTTTGAGAATTTCTGAGGATGAATCCGCCTGAGTTTGCAAGGTCTGCATCCACTGAAGATCCTGAGGAATATGTGGAGAAACATGAGAAGGTGTTCCAAGTAATGCATTTAGCTGATGCTGATAGGGTAGAATTGGCTCCCTACCAACTGAAGGGAGTGGCGAGACTGTGGTTCGACCCGTGGAAGAAAGGCAGAAGGGATGCCCCCTGTCTGACTTGGGCAATATTTGAAGAGGCCTTTTTGGGACGCTTCTTCCCAATAGAGAAAAGAGAAGCCAAGGTGAGAGAGTTCCTGAATCTAAAGCAGGGCTCCATGACTATGCAGGAGTATGGGTTGAAATTCATGCAACTATCCCGCTATGCTCCAGACATTGTTGCTGATATGAGGGGAAGGATGGGAATGTATATAGACGGGTTGAACAAAAGACCCAAGAGAGATGGGAGAGGAGCTATGCTTGTGAGTGACATGGACATCGGGCGACTGATGATATTCGTGCAGCAAGCTGCCGAAGAGAGACAACATGACAGGGAAGAGTTCAAGCGCAAGAGGGGTAAGACATCCAGCCACGAGGGTGGAAGGAGAGGTAATGGGAATCGATTTCCAGTACCCTCAGCTACCAGAGCACCTGTGCCTAGAGGCACGTATGATCAAAGATTCTGGAATACAGGAACCCACGAACCCCAGTCCCAAGCTAGTGTGGCTCAAGGTTTGCAGAGTAGGCCACCGTGTGATAACTATGGAAAGACGCACTGGGGGAGATGCCGCGATAGAAATGATGCATGTTACGGGTGCGACCAAGTAGGCCACTACAAGAAGGATTTTCCAAAGCGGGCTAGCCAGGCACAGTCTACTGCATCGGCTCCACCAGTTAAAGGGAACCAGAGGGCCACTATGTCAGGTACAGGCAGAGCAACAAACCGCTTATATGCTATGGGGAGTCCCCAAGATCAGGAAAGTTCCCCAGACGTTGTGACGGGTATGATCGGATTCTTTACTTTTGATTGTTATGTTTTGATGGATCTTGGTGCCACATTGTCGTTTGTAACTCCTTACGTGGCCAGTAAATTTGATAAAACCCCCGAGAGTCTTCTTGAACCCTTTGATGTTTCTACTCTGGTGGGTGAGTCTATTCAAGCTGAAAGAGTCTATAGAGCTTGTGTAGTGTCCATCCATCATAGGGACACCATTGTTGATTTGATCGAGTTAAAGATGGTTGACTTTGATTTGATCCTCGGCATGGATTGGCTTCATGCATGTTATGCCTCTGTTGATTGTAGATCCCGAACGGTTAAGTACCAATTTCGAAATGAACCAGTTCTAGAGTGGAAGGGTGACCTAGTTACACCTAGAGGGAGGTTTATCTCATATCTTAAAGCCCGGAAGTTAATTTCCAAAGATTGTATTTATCACTTGGTGAGAGTGAAATCTGATGATGTTAAGTCCCCAACTCTTGAGTCAGTTCCGACTGTCAATGAGTTTCCAGAAGTCTTTCTTGACGACTTGCCCGGAGTCCATCCTGATAGGGAGATTGACTTTGGGATTGATATTCTTCAGGATACCCAGCCTATTTCGATCCCACCTTACAAGATGACCCCCGCTGAGTTGAAAGAATTGAAAGAGCAACTAAAAGATTTGCTAGAAAAGGGCTTCATTAGGCCAAGTGTTTCAGCATGGGGTGCCCCTGTTCTATTCGTGCGGAAGAAAGATGGGTCCCTCAGAATGTGTATCGACTATAGGCAACTGAACAAGGTCACGATAAAGAACAAATATCCTCTCCCAAGGATAGATGATTTATTTGACCAACTTCAGGGCACCTCTTGCTTCTCTAAGATAGGCCTTAGATCTGGCTACCATCAGTTGAAGGTGAAGGAGTGTGACGTTCCAAAGACAGCCTTCAGGACTAGACATGGCCATTTTGAGTTCTTGGTCATGTCCTTTGGACTGACGAATGCACCTGCCGCCTTTATGGACTTGATGAATAGAGTGTTCAAGCTGTATCTTGATTTGTTTGTGATTGTGTTCATCGACGACATCCTGGTGTATTCAAGGAATGAGGAGGAGCATGCTAACCACCTTAGAGTGGTCCTCCAAACTCTTAAGAACCATGAGTTGTATGCAAAGTTCTCCAAATGTGAATTTTGGCTTAAGTCAGCGGCCTTCCTAGGCCACGTTGTTTCCGATGATGGTATTCGAGTGGATGCCTAAAAGATTGAAGCGGTTAAGAACTGTCCCCGGCCGACCACTCCGACTGACATGAGAAGTTTCTTGAGATTGGCAGGCTACTACCGCAGGTTTGTTGAGGGATTTTCTTCCCTATCCTCGCCATTAACCAAATTGACTCAGAAGAAGGTCAAGTTCCAGTGGTCTGAAAAATGTGAAAAGAGTTTCCAGGAATTGAAAACTAGGTTAACTATTGCACTAGTCCTAACCTTACCCGACGGGACCGAAGACTTTGTAATTTATTGTGATGTCTCAATGGTTGGATTGGGATGCATACTAATGCAGAGGGGGAATGTGATAGCTTATGCTTCCAGGCAACTCAAGGTTTATGAAAGGAACTACCCAATCCATGACCTCGAGTTGGCAGCAGTAGTGTTTGCACTTAAAATTTGGCATCACTACTTGTATGGAGTGCATGTGGATGTGTTCACTGATCCTAAGAGCTTGCAGTATGTTTTTAGTCAAAACGAGCTCAACTTGCGACAGAGGAGATGGTTGGAACTGCTCAAGGGTTATGACATGAGCATTCACTACCACCGAGGTAAAGCTAACGTTGTTGCTGATGCTCTTAGAAGGTTATCAATGGGTAGCACAGCCTATGTAGAGGAAGGGAAGAGGGAGTTAGCCAAGGACGTGCACCGGTTGGCTCGATTAGGAGTCTGACTTGAGGAGAAAAATGAAGGAGGATTTAATGTTCAGGACGGGTCTGCTTCCTCGTTAGTGGTGGAGGTGAAGGAAAAGCAAGACCAAGACCCTGTCATACTCCAATTGAAGGAGGATGTTCACAATCAGAGGGTGATGGTCTTCTCCAAAGGGGGAGATGGAGTGTTAAGATATCAAAGTCGATTGTGTGTCCCAAATGTTGATGGCATATGAGACAGAATAATGGCAGAAGCTCATAACACTAGATATTTCATTCATCCTGGCTCCACAAAATGTACCACGACTTAAGGGAAGTCTATTGGTGGAATGGGATGAAGAGGGACATCACGGAGTTCGTTTCAAAATGCCCAAATTTGCAACAAGTGAAGATTGAGCATCAAAGGCCATGTGGATTAGCTCAGAACTTTGAAATTCCGAAATGGAAATGGGAGATGATTAACATGGACTTTATCACTGGCCTGGCGTGATCTCAAAAGCAACATGATTCGATATGGGTGATCATGGATAGAATGACTAAGTCGGCCCACTTTTTGGCATTGAAAACAACGAACACTGCGGAGGAGTATGCTAGATTGTACGTCCAAGAGATTGTGAGGTTGCATGGGGTCCCCTTGTCCATCATCTCGGACAGAGAAGCTCAATTTACCTCCCAGTTCTGGAGATCGTTTCAGAATAGTTTGGGTACTAAGGTGAACCTGAGTACAACCTTCCATCCACAGACGGATGGTCAGGCGGAGCGTATAATTCAAACATTGGAGGACATGTTAAGAGCTTGTGTCCTTGACATCAAAGGGAATTGGGATGATCATTTACCACTGGCTGAAGTTGCATATAACAATAGATATCATGCAAGCATTCAAATTGCTCCTTATGAAGCCTTGTACAGAAGGAGGTGTAGATCGCCTATCGGCTGGTTTAAGGTTGGAGAAGCGGAGCTCATTGGACCTGATCTTGTTCACCATTCGATGGAGAAGGTCAAGTTCATTAGAGAGAGGTTAAAGGCTGCCCAAAGTCGCCAAAATTCTTACACCGACGTGAGAAGGAGAGACTTAGAGTTTGAAGTGGACGATTGGGTGTACTTGAAAGTGTCACCTACAAAGGGTGTCCTATGGTTTGGGAAGAAGGGAAAGTTGAGTCCATGTTATGTTGGACCCTATCAAATCGTAAGGAGAATTGGGAAGGTGGCTTACGAGTTAGAGTTGCTTTCCGAGTTAGATGGGGTGCACCCGGTGTTCCATGTGACAATGCTAAAGAAATGCTTGGGAAATCCAACCTTGGCGATCCCTGTTGATAGCATTGGGGTGAAGGATAACCTATCTTACGAAGAGGTCCCGGTTCAAATTCTTGATCGTCAGATTCGTAAACTTAGGAACAAAGAAATAGCCTCAGTCAAAGTCTTGTGGAGGAATCAATTCGTTGAAGAAGCCATATGGGAAGCTGAGGAGAAGATGAAGGCAAAGTATCCACACCTGTTCGTGCCAACTGATGGTGAAAGTACTGAAGGTAAAAATCCTTACTCTTCACTAAACTAAGTGTTATATTCTTTTTATGTGACTTACTAGTGTTAAGTCGAGGATTGATTAATTAAATTGAGTGCGAAAATGAGTCTTGAATCTATTCGTGCCTTAATCCCCATCTCTACTCCTCATCTCAAGGGAAAGATGATGTGATGCCCGGTAAAATTACCAAAATGCCCCTAGAGTGAGGGTATGCGCATAACGCATATTCCGAGACTCGTATGGCAGATACGAGATCGGATTCATGATCAGCATGAAAAATAGAGTGGGAAGATTGTCCAGGTCGAATTTTAGGACGACCCGATCGAAAGATAAATTTTCGATCTAAGTCACAAAACAGTGACGGTCCGCGATAGAGGCGCGACGCGCACCTGTCGCAGACGGACACTTGTCTGTTTTTCCAAATTTTCGACGGGATGGAGAAAACTCGTTCAAAAACACTTTCCAAAAATACACTATTCGCGATCAGTCTGTGTCGCGGACCGTGTATTTTCCGAACTGGAAATTTCTAATTAATTATGAAGGGCATTCTGGTCAATCCCAAAACCCTCTTAAACACTAATACATGGCTAGTTAGGCCATTTCAACATGAAAAGAGCCTAAAATCCTTATTCTAAGTCCCACTCCAAAATCTAACAACGCTAGGGCTTGAGAAGAGGAGAGAAGGGCTTGGGGTGAGACATTAAAGAAGAGATCCTTGACGTTACCCGGTTGAATAGTTGCATCACAGGTATGTAAGGCTAAACTAAAACATGGGATTGTTCTCTCATGTGCCCCATAGAGGTCATAGATGAATTGATGATTGAAGAGTCTACATGCATGATTTCTTTGATGGATTTTCTTGAAAATTATATTTGAAATTACATGTTTCCTATGTTGATGATCATCATACTAATTGTTTTCTTAAATTGGATATTTTCATGAGAATTTCCATAACCCTTCATGACTAATTTACAAAGCATGCACATTGTACTTGAGACTTGAGTCTAGAGCCTTGCATTGGGATTGTTGATTGTGATGATGAGTTGATGACATCTTGATTTCTTTATGAGTCTCTATAAATGAACTCTACCGATGTGTTATTCACTAGTTTCTTAATGACGGTTATACAATCTAGAGTCATTGAGGAGATGTTGATGATAGGGTTAAAATCCCTAAGAGATGTTGATGATAGGGTGGAAGTCCCTATGAGATAATTGATGAAAGGACCAAGGTCCCTGTGAAATATCAGTCGTGGACGGGGAGTGAGTCCCTATGAGACTGGCAGTCATTGACGGGGAGTGAATCCCTATGAGACTGGTTGAGGTTGGTTTTATGAGCATTGAGTCGAGAGGAGTATAGAGCACTGAAATAAGTAGGAGTGAGTCCCACTCGAACTCATTAACTACGTAGGAAAGGCTTAAACCATCACATATATATGGTTTCCCTCGAGGTTTAACAGTCTCTCAAAGCAATAGAGGATCTGTTCAGTTTGATTCCATATCGGGTACATTGATATGGTATCCAGTGTTCCTTACCTGGCAAGTTTGGGACCACTGTGGCAACATCAAGGTGATTGTTGTACATTCATTGGCTCATAAGTGAGTGTTGTTGATAAGAGACACTCCCGGGAAAATTCTCACTGTACTCCGAGTCTAGATGAGATGAGATGAGATGAGCGGGAGTGGACACCCCTGAGATGATCTATGTGATGAATTGAGACCATTGATGAGTCTGAGATAATGGTGTGTCACTTGTCTACTCTTTATTCTTTCATAGATAGACAATTGACTGTTTTGATGTGATTATGAGGTTTATTCTGAGTTGATTTTACTTTCTATATTTTTCTACCGGTTTCTGTTTCATTCAGCTATTTTACATACCAGTACATTCCAAGTACTGATGTCCACTCTAGACTACATCATTTCATGATGCAGAGGCAGGTATTAGAGATCATCAACAGGCGCTCCGTTGAAGATCAGAGATCCGAAGCTGAATTGGTGAGGCTCCCCTACTCCAGAGGTACCACTATTTTTATTTCATCATGCTTTAGAGTTAGGATTGGACTATTTCCTTATTTTCATTTGGGTAGCCATGGGTCTGTCATTGGCACCACATGATTAGTGATAGAGGCTTCATAGACAAGGGTCGAGCATTGATGTTGAGATTGTGAGCTAGTTCTTTCTACTAGCCTTCATTATTTTATCTATATTCCTTTGATATTTTAGATGAGATGTATCCATTACTTACATATATTTTCCGCTGTTCATTAGAATTATGTGATTGAATGATGTGATGAGGCTAAGTGGTTCGCTTGGGGACTAGCAATAGCCTCTGAGTGCCGGCCACGCCAAGGGTACCCTCCCGGGGCGTGATAATGCATCACTTGGAACACCTTCCCAAGTTCCTCCACATAGTTCTCAGGATCTTCAGTGGATACAGACCCCATGAGCTCAAGCGGATTCATCCTAAAAAATTCTTGGACTCTAGAGGTGTCGTGAGAATTTGGTATACCTACTCCTTTTCTCATAAATGGTGTTGTGACAGTCGGGGCTAGAGCTTGAATAGCCCAACGTATCTCAGCATTAGAGACCTCATATTGAGGGGGTTGTGCAACAGCGACAGCTTGATCCATAGGCTCCTTGGGTACTTGAGGCTAAGGTGGATTAACAGCTTGCCTAGTAAGACATCCTCTTCCTCTAACAACTCTTCTAGGAGGCATACTATCAATTTTGCACGCGTAGCGTTCGAATTATAAGATAGTTTTCACAGAGCTTAAGTCTATCGCACTAATTGGAATGAGAAAAAAAGGGTAATAATTCCTAATGTCCTATAGCCTTCTGCTTATGAAATATGGTTGACAACACACCCATAAACAAGACTCTACTAGACACAGCTTCATAGACTCCCTAAAACACTTGAACTTTGTGCTTGGGTACCAAGTTTGTCACGCCTCGGGAGGGTACCCTTGGCGTGGCTGGCACTCTAAGACTATTGCTAGTCTCCAAACGAACCACTTAGCCTCATCACGTCATTTAATCAATAAACTCTACTGAACAACTAAAAGTATAAGTATGTAAATAGGCACATCTCATCTAAAGTCTCAAATAAATATATAAGAATAAAGGCTAGTAGGAAGAACTAGATCACAAGTCTCAACATCAATGTTAAATCATCGTCCATGAAGCCTCTATTACTAATCATGTGGTGCCAATGACAGACCCATGGCTACCCAAACCAGAGCAAAGGAAATAGTCCAATCTAACTCAAAAGAATGATGAAAAATAAAGGTAGTGGATCCTCCAGAGTAGGAGAGGCCCACCAAGTCAGCTTCGAATCTTAGATCTTCAATGAAGCGCCTATTGACAATCTCAAGTATCTGCCACTGCATCATAAAATGATGCAGTCCAGAGTGGACATCAAAACTTGAAATGTATTGGTATGTGAATTAGCTGAATGAAACAGAAATTGGTAGAATAATATGGAAACAACATCAACTCAAAATAAACACCAAATCAAATCAAATCGTCAAATGTCCATCTATGAAAGAATAAAGAGTGGAGAAGTGACACATCAATAACTCAAACCATCAATAGTCTCAAACTCATCTTAAAGGAGCTCACCTCCTCTCATCTCATCTCATCTCATAAGAGCTCACCTCCTCTTAACTCATCTCATCTTAGAGGAGCTCACCTCCTCCCATCTCATCTCATCTCATCTCGACTCAAAGTACTCATGAGGGGAAATTTATGGGAGTTTTTCTTATCCCACAACAATCACTTATGAGCCAATGAATGTACAACAATCTCACTAATATTGCCACAACCGTTCTAAACTTGCCCAGGTAGGGAACGCTCCGAAACCATTTCAGCCCACCCAATATGGAGTCAATACTCAACACATCCGCTATTGCTTTCAGGGACTGTTACTCTCGAGGGAACCATAATATATGTGATGGTTTTATGCCTCACCTACGTTTGGCGACGTAGTTAATGAGTTCGAGTGAGACTCACTCTTACTTTTTTTAGTACTCGATACTCCTCCCATGACTTAATGCTCATAAAACCTCCATCTCAACCAATCTCATAGGGACTCCAACCCCGTCAATGATCGGTATCTCATAGGGACTCGAACCCCATCATCATTCATCTCATAAGGACTTTTAACCCTTTGCATCAATCGATCTCATCAATGACTCAAGATTTAGAACAATCATTAGGAATTAATTGAATAGACACATCGGTAGAGTTCATTTATTGGGACTCATAAGATAATCAAATTATGTCAACTCTTCTCAATCAACAATCTAAACTCAAGGCTCTAGACTCAATTCTCAAGTTCATTATGCATGCTTTTCAAGTAATCATGTAGGGTTATGCAAGTTCTCATGAAAAATATTCAATTTAAGAAAACAAATAGTATGATCATCATCATAGGAAAACATGTAATTTACATTAGTTATTCAAGAAACACCATCAAGAATTCATGCATGTAGACTCTTGAACCATCAACTCATCTATGACCACTATGGAGCATATGAGAGAACAATCTCATTTTTTTTGTTTAGCCTTACATACCTGGGATGCAGCTATCAATCAAGCATGTCAAGGATTTCTTCTCAATTTTCTCAAAGTCAAGCTCTTCTCTTCTCTCCTCAAACTTTGGCCTTGATAGAATATTGGAATAGGACTTAGAATGAGGGTTTTGATCCTTTTTATGTTGAAACATCCTTATTAGATTGTGTACAGAGTTTAGAAGGGGTGGGGACTTGACCAGAATGCCCCTCGTAATAATTTAGAAATTTTTTATCTCGGAGAAGGCCCAGTTTGCGACGCGGACTTGTCGCGTATTGTGTATTTTCAGAATAAGTTTTTCAATGAATTTTCTCAATCCCGTCGAAATTTTAAGAATGAAAGCAGGTGCTGGTCCGCGATGGGTACCGAGGCGCTCCTGTCACATACTAACACTATTTGGTGATTTGGATCGAAAAATTATCTTTTGATCGGGTCGCTCTAAAAATTGACCAAGACTATTTTCTTACTCCGGTTTTCATGCTGATCACAAATCTGGCCTCGGATTTGCCATACGAACATCGAAAGATGTGCTACGCGCATACCTCCCCTTTAGGGGTATTTTGGTATTTTTATCGGGCATTACATTAGGGTTTTAATTAGGTGTAAAAATGACATGTTTAGGCTTTGAAAAAGGAAAAGACCAAAATAATATTTCTTAAAAAGTTGTCAAAAGTCGTCTAGGGCCCACCTATGGCCCATAGAAACTTCCATGGCTCGTAGGGACCCTTCCATAAACATTTAAGCAAATTTTGGGGTCTCAAGTTCCCTTCCACGAGCCCAATCTATGACCCATAGAAGTTTCTACGAACCGTAGGTGGGTCCATAAAGTCTGGAACCAAAAATTAGATTTTCAGGAATTTATTTTCCTCGAGTTAGCATACGGGCCATAAATTTTTCCACGACCCGTATTAGCTTTCATAGATCCAACTCTGCTCTTGCAGTCTTTAGTAAAACGGCTATAACTTTTGACTCCAAGCTCCAAATGAGGTGAAATCAATTACCTTGGAATGCAAAGTCAAAGAGCTTTCATTTGGTATGTCACGGGACATCAAATCCTTTTTATTATAAGAGTTATGATCGTTTAAAGTTGACCCTTGTATAATCTAACACTAGAAACTCAATTTATAGGAATGTTTTGAACTCGGCTAAGTACTAGAGGTCCCTTATGACCCTAATCCAGTCCCATGTGTAAGAATGAGTCTTGAAGCATAGATACATGTGAGGATAAAATTATGGAGTGTCAGTCAGCAACTCAAATAGAGGTTAAATTAAAATCATATTGATTTTTTGCGTTATTTGCACAAATGTTCCTGTTTTAGGTTTAGTTTTAAATTTTGGCCCTTTAAAATTGTGATCTTTAATACTTGACTTTCAATACTCTAATAAAAAAGGTGGTGGAAAACCCCTCGAATATTGAAATAAGGTATAATTTTATTTCTTGGCATAAGTTCATATATTTATATTATAATATAAGACAAATAACAAATTATGCCATTTATCCTACAGAACTTGTATTGATTGAGGCAATAGTTCAATTCAAAATCACAAATTACACGGTAAAAAGATATAACAAAATGTGATCATATCTTATTGATTATTACATAACGACACAATAGATTTAAATAATTATCAATACAAAGTTATATTCATGATATAATACAATGCAATCCAATACAACGTGTAACAATAATTGAATTGGCTGAAGAGACATGACAATTGACAAATCGTTTTCACCAAAATTGAACATTGACCTTTTGATCGTAATAATATCATGATAATTTCAACAAAATATTTAAAAAAAATCAAAATACCTAACAAAATTGCAAATGAGTTGGTAATTTTAAGGAAAGATTACGTGAGTTGGCAAATATCTACAAGTAATGATTTAATAAAAGAAGAGTTTCACTTAATTATAAATAAGGACTATAATTTATAGTTAGATACGTGATCCATTATTTCAATTTATTAAGAATAAAAAAAGAAATGTTTTTACAAAATATTTCTTAAAGAGTCCTACAAATTTCATTTTATTTCTCTTCTCTCCATGGAATGATTGTGTTCCTTTATTATTTCAATCATACCAACTTTGAATCTTGAATCTTCTCCTTCTCCCTTGTGATTGTGCTTTCCCATCATAATCATGCAATTAATTTTCAGGTAATCGCCAAATATGTCTAGACTTTACTTTTTAATTTTTTTTAATAATCTCTATTTTGTATATAGTTATCTGTATGCATCTGTATAATCTCGTCCACAACACATTATACAAGTATTATATATATTTTTACAATGTTTATATATAAAATATCACATTTTATACAACACACATGTACATATGTATAATATACATATAGATACACACGCACATGTATATATAAGTATTACTTATATACAAGTACAATTAAACTATACATATATACAATCACCATATAAATATATAACTTCACAAATAAATTTATACAAATATAAATCACATATAACTCATATATACGTTTGGACATTACAGAATATTTCTAAACTCCATCACAACTATCATAAATAATTGTATTTTGATTAATATATGAATTCTATAAATCAAGGAATTTATTACCAATTAAATAACTTAATGACCACATTTTAAGTCTCTTTGTTAAAAGAATAATTTGTATAATATTTTGAATAAAACACCTGATATACAAACAAAAATAGCAAACTTTCTTATACCTGTGAAGCATAATTGGGGAAACTATATCCTATGTAACATTATTAAATTAATATATTTTCCATTTGTTAAATTTACTCTAATTTTAATGGTTCACTCTCTCCTTTTCCCAGATCTTTTCCATACTTCTCTTATTATGATTTATAAAATAGATAATCTACAAAAATTCTCTAAATTAAGATGTGTGTATATATGTACGTATGTATGTACGTATGTATGTAGGTATGTATGTACGTATTTTCAGGACAAACTCATATATGACTCGTTAATATTGTAAGCATATTTCATTTAAAAACTCCAAGTAGGACCAGTACCCATTTTGTACCTCCGCCGCCCCACATTTCAGCCTATCAAGCATTTTTTGCCTACTTGGAAAAGCGTATGAGAGTCACGCAAAAGGGGAGCGTGAGAGCTATATATCTTCCTTCCACTCCAATTCCCCATTAACAGCATTATTGGAACTCATCCATATTTTCAAATTCACATTTTCCCAATTTATAAATCTTAAATCCCAAATGTTTTCCCTTCCAAATTCACTCTTCTTCCTCGGCAGCCATTCTTTCTCTCTTATTTTTCTTTTTCTGTCTTTTTTCCCTTCAATTCTATCTATTTTTAGCCATGTACTTTCATCTAACCCTCTAGATTAACTCTTGATTTTTTGTCATCGTCGTTATGATGGTCATTGGTTTGAAATTGCATCTTTTTTTTTTAGCTGTCTAGTGACTTGTAAATATCGAAGACGCTGATATATGTAATTGTGGTGATTATTATTGTCTGAAAACTCCTAGGACTCCATTGAACTCAGGTCGTTGATTTTTTTGGATGCAAAGCACCAAAGGTTTCTAAATTTTCAAAAATTAAAATCATTCTTTTGTCTACAATCTTTCTATTTGTTTAAGGATAAGCTTTGTAGGAAAATGATGAATGTGACTATTTTAGATGGGTTGATCCTTCAACAAAATGTGTTGATTTTCGATCATCTAAGTTGATCTCGTCCTTGATAAATAGATTCAAAGATGTCTAAAATCAATTGATCGATTGACAAAAGGAAAAAAATGAAAGAGCTTGAAGAAGAAAAAGAGTTTTTGAAATTGAAATTGAATGAAAAAGAAGAGAAGATGATGATAGTGAATCAGAAACTCAAGAAAGTTAAACTACAAAGGAATTAGGCAAATGCCAAATTTAATAGACTTGTGAGTGTTCTTCTTTGTCTAATTACTATAAAATGATTTTTTTAATCTAGTATAGTCTTAAAGTAGTTGACTTAAACATTCATATTAGTTGAATGTAGTAGTTGAATGTTGTATTTAATCTAGTATAGTCTTGTAGTAGTTACTACATTAGTTGGTCATGTTTTTATTAAACTAAAATGTTGGTTACAAGGTTTTGTTTCTCATTGTGTCTATCAATTTATTCGTTTTCATTACTAATTGCATATAGATTCTTCCTGTTAATAGTTAACAGTGTTTATATTTGATTTTTTTCTACTTTACATTTCAAATACTATGTTAAATGGATTGACATTTAACTGTGCTTATAATTGATAGTGCATAACAATGTTTATAGTTGACTTAAAACCCAGCTAAAAACTGGCAATTAAAGCTGCAACTTAGCATTGAAAATCAGATTAAAACTGAGCAACTACAGCTGCAACAATTGTCTAAAACTGAGCTTAAAACCACAACAACTACAGCTACAACATATGATAAATATAACAAAGTTGCAGTAGCATTAACAAACGATATATACAACAAAGTTGCAGTACTATTAACACAAGTTGATCAAATAAAATTACAGCAACTACTTCTAAAACATATATATCACAAGATTCAGCGGCACTAGCACAAGTTTGTCAAAATAAATTACACAAGTTGTTCAAAATTAAAATAAAATAAAATAAATTGTTCAAAAGTAAACTTAAGTATTAATATAACATTGTCCAAAGACCTTGATAACATTACCTAAAATCCTACTAGCTTTCCAAGATGGTGTCACTTTGTTGTCTTTCTTTATTTGCTCTCATTTGTTGCAACTGTGAAGTGCTGACTATATCTTTTTCATTCCATTTTAGGCCACGATATTTAAAATCATTATCTATATTTGTCGGTGAATCACTCTTCAAATTTTTTGATCCATAAATCCTCTCACTTGAAGTACTAGGTTGTAATAAAAGAATCAAAGTATACTTGAAGGATCAGTGAATTGTAAAATCAAAGTATCAGAATCAAAGCAATTGTAGGATCAGTAAACCTACATTATACACTTGGTTTCTAGCTGTAGTATCAGAGTATACACCAAAATCAGTTGTAGGTTTTTTATTTCCTCCAGTAGCAGCAACAAATGAGGTTGAATTGTATGATCTCTTCTTACTAGAAGGATTATCTCTTTCACTAACAAATGGAGTCCCTCTTGCATTAGAGTTTTTTCTCCCCAATCTACTTTTATTCCCGTCTTGCACCTTTTTTTGAGGACCTCTTAGAACAACTGTCGTGTCACCACAAATAGAGCTTGCTTGAGTTGATTCTATTATTTTGGTAGTAGGCTGTGAAGGGTCTCCCATTTTAGGCTATACAGCATAAATAACTAAGATATAAAAAAGTCGTATAATATAAATGAAGTGTAAAAGAATATGCAAATATAATGTTACCGTTGTTTGACTATCTGTTGGTTGTGTAAGAGCCACACAACTTGCTTGACATGATTGTTTAGAGTTCCCTTGAGAAATGCTCCCCCTCCGATACTAAATGATACAAATAATTGCATGAAAATTGTAATATTTATAAATTTAATAGTTAAAAAGGAATTTTTTGAAAGCTTACCAAATTTTTTTGGTTCATCCTTGTGCATTCTTCTGTTACCAAATTTTTTTGGTTCATCCTTGTGCATTCTTCTATTCTTGGGATGTCTGCGTAGTATCTTTCTTGGTTTTGGAGGTTCTATTGATGGATTTGTAGTGGTAGGCCACATCCCCATGTTGGGTATAGGTTGGATGAAATGGTTATAAGCCTTGAGAAATATTTCTTTCCTATACTCATGTTCTACATGTTGATCAGGATCTTCAAGTAATAATAAGCACAAATATCATAAGAACAATGAATACCTCTCAACATCCACAACGTATAGTAACAATGCTTCTTGTCCAAGTGAACAACAAATGAATATTCTCCATCACTAATTTCAAAACTATTCACCCCATTCCACTATACTTTACACTTACTAGAATACTCCTTGTTAGCTTTAGTATTGTACTTGCCATAGGTGCAATGTTTGTTATCCATGTCTCAGGAAATTTTACCATATCTATATTTCTGTTCATCATTTTATGCCTAATACCCTTTAATATGGTAATGAATGATTTATGTCTAGCAGCTAAGATCCAGGAATTGAAAGTCTCACACATGTTATTTTCTACAATATCACACTTGGAGAATCTACTGAAATATGCCCTACACCAAGTACTGGGTTCATAATGTAGCAAGTCTTCAGTTATTTCCTTCTTACTTAATATAGACATGACCTGAACTTACTCTTTGAACTTGACTTCAAAACTTAATCGAGAATCTCCAAAATTGTTTTCTTCTTTCTTTTCCTCTCCACTTCACATGCCACTTGCTCCATATATGTCCAGCACACATTCTTTACTCAGTTCATATCTGGTAACAAGTCTAGCTAGACAGGAACAAGTCCCTAACAAAAATAAGTATAACATAAGCAATTGCAGTATTAAAGATGAAATTTAAAATCAAAATATAAAAAATTATAAATAGTACCTTTTACATATCTGACATTACAGTCAAACCTTCACCAGTTCCCAAATTTAGATCATCAATCAAATAGCTAATGAACCACCTCCAATTATGTTTCGTTCTTGTATCCACAACTACCAAGGCAATAGGATACATTTGATTGTTCCCATTTTTTCTAACAGCAACTAATAGATCACCCTTACAAGCTACTTTTAAAAAACCACCATCAAATCTAATAATATTTCTACACCCCTCCAACTTACCTTGCTTAAAAGCATGAAAGCACACATAGAAATAAACAAACAGGTTCTTCCTTGGTTCAGTTTCTTTTTCTATCTTTACCCAACAAGAGCTTCTAGGATTAGTTTGCTTGATTATATCAGCATAATCACATAATCTGGCAAATCCAGATTCCATTCACTCATATTTTCTTTTAATCTTCTGTTTGGCCATGTAACACACAGTCTTACCAACATAAAGCCCTAAACGTTTTCTTACTAAATCTTGAATTTCTTATATCCTTATGCATGGTTGAGATATAATGCTACCCTTAAACTTTCTAGCTATTAACTTTGAGTTATATAACTTGTTCTTGTTTAATTCAATGCACTTATGAACAGGATGATAATTCTTTACAATAAAATCACCTGAATCCTTGTCAATAGAAGCATATAACAACTACCTACAACTAAGATTTTTGCACTTCACCCTCACTTGATTCTTAACTTTAACTACCTCCTATATTGTACAGCATAATCTGACACAACCTTCCTAAATATTTTCGCCCCCTCAAAGACCATAACAAGCTCAAAAATTGACACTTCACAAGCTTCATCATACCTAACTTATTTTCTTTTCCTTCTACTAGATATATCTACTCCCTTAACAACATCCACATCAAGTTGTTCCTCACTATCCTTACTCCAACAGTCAAAGCTATCAAGATATTCCTCATCTCCACCTAATTTTCCTTTATATTATTAGTCTTATTACTTGCAATATCCTCAAAGCCTTTATCTATACCACCAGCCTCTCAAACTAGTATTTCTTCAGGTTCAATAGCCTTTCCTCTGTTTTTTTGTTTTTCATTTTTTTCTAAAGGCTTTCAACTCCTCATCAATGTCATAGCCATTTTCTCAAGGTATATCCCTTAGATCTGAATCACTACTCAACAAATCTGATAACTCACATTCTATATTAACATCTTCAATTAGCTTATCGGAATCAACAACCTTACACCCTACAAGTAGGCTAAAAGCCTCATTAGTTAGATAACCAAGAGGTGCTTCAATGTCAACACATAGTTCATCTAATACACGACCGACATATACTACAAAAGTGTCCTAATTTTTTAAGTCTTTAATTAGATCTTGGAGGTGTTGGTCAGGTTCGAATTGATGAAATTCTTTAGTCAACAAATATTGATGGTAGAAACTTTGAACTTTTGCATACCCTAATTCTATAGTATAATACTCTAATTCCAATAAAGAAAAGTGGTCCTTATCTATGTACCTGGTTATCAGTATAAAATTTTCAACATAAGTAGGGAGAAGAATCTCAAACATGATTCGACCATGGTAAATATTAGTCAATACAATCTCCTCCATGGTCAACTATTAGGTAACCCCGCAAAAATAAAACAAAGTATATTAAGTAATGGAATATACTCATGCATCCCATCAAATCTGTAAAACAAATGAAGCTTTTGCACATATTCACAATCAACTTGAGTGAAATAGATGGGATATTCTCAAATCATAAACCCTAGATCATTAAGGCCCAAGATGTTTACAACCCTAGATTTTAATTTTAAGAAGGATTGCAAAAAAGCAAGTTTAAAACAGTAAAAATCCTAACTTACACAATCCTAGTTTGTTGAAGACGATTCACAAAAGCAGCCTTCGTCGTTGATTTCTAGAAGTCAAAATGTCAAGAGATTGTCGGGGAGATGGGGAGAGAGAAGACATGAAGTTTAACGATTTAGGGCTTTTCACCCAATTAATCCTTCAATAATGAATTGGACAAACGTAGGATATACGTGGGAGGTATTAAATGACCAAGTCATCCACGTCAACAAGTAGTACTAACATGCGCCTAAGACTCCGTAACATGTAGGCAAAAAAATGCTTGAGGGGATGAAATGTGGGCTGGTGAAGGTACTCAATGGGTACTTGTCCTACGGTGTTTAAATGAAATATGCTTACAACATTAAGAGCCGCATATGACTTTAGACGTATTTTTATCATACCTTTTTCTACTTTTGCAGGTTATCATAATACGATTAAAAAATATATTTATAGTACAAGATTTTTTCCTTTTCGAAAATTATATTTGGACCAACCTCTAACACCTCCTTCAACCTTAATTTGATTTTGATGGCCGGCATAGATCTCATGAGACCGGCCCATTATTACTATGCAATCAATCTTGTCCTCTCCTACGGTCTAGTGGCTTTCTGCTGATCTCTAGAACTTATACATAAGCCCTACACCACTGACTCAAACCATAAGTACTAACAAATATTATATCTTACAACACACACGCAAACATTCTCTCTGTAGGTAGGATCATATATTATCTTCATTCTTTCCCAACAAATTTATTTCAAAATCGATGAACCAAAGACTTAGTCCTTTAATATAGAAGCTCATATCCCCTAATCAATCTAATTTTATAAAAGGAAGATATCTATTATAGGTAATGTCATTCCCAAGAATTAGTTCATAACATCAATCAAGCCCCTCAGAATCATAACATTGCTATGATCTTAACATCAGATTAATAGTCAATTGATTTTCCTGGTGGTATCCTTTCTCTAGCTTTTTGTCAGCACTATGTAAGTTGTTCCAAATTATCCTCGATATGATTAATTAATAATAAAATGGACCCTCCTTTGCTTAATCATCGCATTATTGATCAAATTATGCTCATGAATGGAAGAGCAAATTTCACCTTTATTCATACATTCAGAGTAGGTAACAAAGTTGCTGGTCAATTAGATATTATGAGAGAATTGACCTAACACAAGACTTTTGAAAACATTAATTCGCTTCCAAACCCGAATTTGAATTATTATTACTCTTACCCATATCTGTCACGCCCTAAGTCCCATTAAGGTGGACTGGCACCCATTGCCGACAAGGATCGGGAGAACCAACATATAACCATACACTTGCTATGAACATTATAAGAGGTTTTCATATTCAATATGTTTTCAAGGAAGGAGACAGTAATAATAAGACAAAAGGAAATACATATGACTAGGTCGTTAGAGCCACGATGTCTAAAGTATGATATATGACCATATTTTACTTTATATAGTCTACAAAGCCTCTAAATAAGGAACAATATCTAAATGGATCGGACAGGCTCCGCCTCATGACCAACTAAACAATACAAAAATTTAACCTCTAGACACACAAAGCCCCGAAGCAACCTGGAGCTCAGTAACAGTAGCTGGATGTTTTGTACTCCAACTGGGGAGATCCAGTAGCTCCTATACCTGCTGCAGCATGAAATGCAGGTCCCCCGTAAGGGATGTCACTACGAGATAATGTAATGACTATGTAAGGTAGGAAGTATTGTATATAAAATAAGAACTCAAATAAAATCGCACACTGATGTGTAAGGATAAAAAGACCACCTTTAGTCATATTGTGGAATCATGTACTTTATGTCCTTTTTAATACTTTACCTTTCTTTATTGTATAATTTGTGCACAGTATATCATTTAAATGACCAGCTGATCAGTGGTAAGTCAATATCGGGATCGACCCATGCTAGGCTTTCCTTTCACCCCTGGGATACCCCCCGTAATATGGGATCGACCCATGTTAGGTGATTCTTCCACCCCTGAGATACCACCCATTAATAAGCAACTTTGACTTATCTTTTATTTACTTTTTGAGATGATTCTTTTGGTGGTCATAACATTTATAGCTATAGGATTATAGAAATAACATGTGACATGTAAACAATCATGCAATACAACATCACAATGAAAAGAGAGTTACACAACTAATGAAATGTGTAATAGATGAACAACACGTGGACTTTACTTAGTAAAAAGGAACTCATGTATCTTTGAAGTATGTATGCAGAATTGACAATGGCTATGTATGGGAGCATATGAACATGTTAAAGAGTGGAGACATGTTAATTAGTTTTTCTAGAGTTTGTAAGTACCTTTATGTGCCAAGGAAGAACCTAGATTTCATGCCAAATAATAGGAAATCAAGTAGCCTTACATACCTCATTGTACTACGTCGTTATTACCTCGGAGTAGTATCCTTTTCCTCCAAATACTTATCTACAATATGATAGGTGATAAAACTAGTATTAGCAGCTAATAAACACGTCTTGGTAGTCCAATTCCACCCAAAAATAATATCCGGGCAGCAAGCTCGTAATTATCAAACCAAAGAGTATTTTTTCAACCTTTCCACTCCTAATCATATTTTCTAATACACATTCACATATACATATCATATTCAGCTTGTTTTAGTCCCATAACAGTGTTACAAGAGCTCATAAAGTACAATATATAACAACTCTACACAACACTCAAGTAGGCAATGTAACATTATGTCCTCTCGCTACATTTCGACGTCAACAATTTCAAATCTATTTCAACCTCAACCAAACTGTCCTCAACATATTTACATATAAAAATGGTCTTATAATATTCCAAAAACAGTCCCAAAGTAAAGGGAAAACGTGAGACAACGATCTCCAATTATCCGCCCACAAGTTCCTACCAAAAGCACCATTTAGATATCATACAAGAACTCATTTTTGCGGAAGATAAAAATGGTGCAGCAGCCTTCTTTCATCACTACAGAACTATTCCTTAAAAAAAATAAACCTTACTTCATAATTCAGCTAACCAACAAGAGAAAAGCCTCTTAATAAACTAGAAAAATGTACAACAATCTTTGGAACACATACCGTCCAAAATTCCTGCACAAGTACAACCAACATGTTCATGTTTTTCATGGAAAAATTGCACTAACTACATAGGCATTCTTACTTACCTTAATCTCCAAGGAGTGGGGCTTCTCCAAGAACCCTAAAGTCTTGTTGTGGCTTCTTTGTAATGGAAAGAAAGAGCAAGGAGAAACTTTGAAAAAATCTAATTTTTGGCTATGTTCAAATGACTTAAAGTTGCTGGTTTCTGATCCCTTTTAAAGGGCCACTTTTGGCTGACTTTCTTTTACATTTGAAGCCTTATTTTTATTAAGGTGGTGATGTAGCAACTTGGCCCTTTCACTTGGCATTATTGGGCTTCAATTTGATGGACTTTACAGCCAACGTTTTTCTTCTACTTTCACTTAGTTTGGGCCTTATTTGTGAAGCGGGTTGTGAAGTTAATTTGGTCCTTTTCCTATTCATCTTGGGCTGCCTATAGTGTCCCTTTATAACGCTAAACCATGGGCCAAAATTACACCCTTAACTCGGGGATTATTCTTTATCAGACTTGAACAAGTTTGGTGTTGGGCCTCATCTCCTTCTACCTAGCCTATTTAAGCTAAGCACGTAGGTGACTCACCTGCTAGCTTCCTAAGTCCCACAAGAACCTCACTTCTTTCACCTCATTTGAGGTTGCGATCTCCTCAATATTTGGTCATCTTAAGCGTTAGACGTACATATAGCCTTTTAATCTGAAATTCAAGCACTTTTAAAAATGTGTGCTAATTTGACCCCGCCATATCATGTTTCATATGTATAGGACTAGTACATTTAAGATGTGGGGTGTTACAATATCCATGCTCAATACTACTCTCAAAATATTATTATATGTTCATAACTTAAGAGTGTAGTTATTAAAAATACTTCTTTAATCTTTTGGGACTTAGCCCAACTTTAGCTTTTCTCAACTTTTCACTTTTCTTCACAAAGATATGTTCTCAACTCGGTGAAAGCATAAAACATGTTTTTGATGAAGTACAAGGCCCTTTACGGGCGGTAGTTCATTCTACAGGTCGTGAAGGAGGTCTCGTGGACAATTCTAGTAAGGGGTTGATTTTCTGAAGTTGGTTCTATGAATATCCAGATGGGTCATGGACTACTTTATGAGTCATAGATCATGTTTTGTGCCCTGAGGATCAGAGAAGAAGGACTTATTGAATATTCATACGACGAAACTCCCTATGGGCCATAGAACTCTTTACGGGCTGTAGAGGGGTGTCGTGGATCACAGGTCTAGTTTTGCAGCAACAATGTACAAGAGCCTAATTACGGGCCGTGGAACACAATACGGCTCGTAAAGCAGTTCGTGAGGTGTGCTGACCCAGTTATCTAATTTTGTTTAGGACTTGTATTTTAAATATTATAAATAAATTTTTAGGTTATTTTTCATTTAGTTTTCAGAGGGTTGAAAAGTTTGAGAGAGAAATAGTGAGATTGAGTAGAGAAATATTGGAGAGTTTTGAGAAACACTTGTATTCTGACTTGATCTTATAATCTTATGATTCTCGTTGAAGCTTGGATTTACTTATGCTTAATTCAATTGTGTAAGTGCTCTATTATGTTATTCCAATTCATAAGTTTTGCATCATTACAAATCATGAGTAGCTAATTCCATAACTAGGATTGTGGGAACCATCAAGAACACAAGGTAAAACCGGGTAATTCATAATCCTTGGAAAGTGACCATGCATGTATTATTTAACTCTCTTCATCTTACATGTTTTCTGGTAGTGGCCAACATTAGGACCCGCCTAGTGTTACTGACTAGACCAAGGTAGTAATGCATAGGAAAAGAAATTAATTAACAGGATTCGATTGTTATGTTCTCGTCTAATCAATCGAGCTAGGCCAAGGTGAGGTTGTACTGGGATTAATAGGTAGGGGTTATTAATGCACACTATGGAGATGGGACAAGTCACATAGTGAAATTCATGTCTCTCTTGGGCCAAAGGGTTCAGTGAACTTAACTTACCATCATGCATGCTACATACTAGAAAAGAATTAGGTTATTAGGTGATATTGAGTTAGGGAATCATGGGGAACACAATACCCTAGTTTCTCTCCATATTGATTAAACTCTTGTGTTAGTTAGGTTTACTTTCCTGCTTGTTATTTCAACCCCCCCCCCCCCACCCCTGGTGAAGTAAATTGGTTAATCACTCAAATTGTAGTACTTGAATTCTCTTAAGTCTACGTATTCCCTGCCAATTCGACCCTAACCTTGGTTAGATTCTATTTCTTGACAATAACCGCTTTATCCTCAAAAAGAAGGTGTAACTTGAGTGACATCAGGAATCTTCAAGATCAAGATAAGTTCACTTTCAAGCCCTCAGTTCAAGCTTATTTATGTTGTTTAATGCCACCATGGGTCTCCTACATCAGTCCAAGTTCATAGGAACTCCATTGGCTATGCTTTTCACAAGAACCAATAAAATGGTAAACATTAAATGGTAATTTCTCTATGAACAAAAAGAAATTGGTGACCCAAAACCTATCAAATTGAAGCTTTTTTAATTAGCTTTCCAACGCATCCAGTTTTACCTCATTCCAAGTTCGGATTAAGAAGTTATGCCCATTTTTGTAAAACCCATCTGTGTGGTATTTTCTGAGATTTGGCTAAGTGAGGTCTTAGGGGAGGGTTTCACGCTCTGTGAAACCCTGTACGGACCATGAGAACTCCTCAACGGACCCCTGGTAAGAAATGTTATTTTGCTTCATTAATTGCTTTTTTTGTAATTGTGGCTTCTCCTAAGGTTCTTTTGTGACTTCCTATGCTATCCTAAGACCTCCGAATGACCTAAACTCTATTTCTATTATTCAAGTTCATTCACTTAGAATTATATTGAACACTCCTTAAGAACTCTCTCAAAGGCTCTTGTGAAGACTAAGATTGTAAATCAAAGGAAAACGTTCTTCTTCATCAAATCTCTTCTTGAATCTTCTCTATTAGCTACGGTATGTAAGTTTGATTCTTTGTCCCTTTCAGCCAAGAAGACCCAAATCTTTTTACACTTGATTTATGGAATTTTAGCTTACTTTAAATATGGATTTTGAGTATTATTGATTTTAAAATTCAATTGAAGTACGGGCAATGCTTATTTGATGATTTTAAGTTAATTTAAGCCCTAATATGTTGAATTACTTTATTATTATGAATATTTGAATATGCATTGTCCCTTTTAAAGTTTGATTCAAGCATGGGTAATCTAAATTGTGATTTGAATATGGTTTCATATTATATTGTTGATTTAAGATTGAATCAACATTACCCATTGCAATTTACATGTCATTCATAGCATATGCATTCATGAGCATTGCATTTAGATGAAAATGAATAGTGAGTTAAGCTCACATATGTTTTGAAAAATGAATTGGTGGGTTAAGCTCACTCATATAGTTATGACTAGAATATGATCACACAAATGTCTATGATATTTGTCTCATTGAGCATATTGAATGTTTACACCTCATTTGGATGTTCTGAATGGGCTATACCTATGCATGAAAAGTATGATACAAAATGTCATTTGGCATTTGAGCCTAAGTATTAATTATTATGAATAATGTTTAGCTTTTAAGCCTAAGTATGTAGTGAAATGATTTGAAATGACTTACATCTCTTTTAAAAGCATGTATACATATATGTATTCTTGTGAGATGATGAATTAGCACTGATAGATTGCGGGCGTCAGGGCTATCCCTAAAGCCCTCTCCCTTTCTATGAACTATGTGCCAGCATTCACCGAAATGGGAGGACCCTAAGGTGCAATTACAATATCGATATAATACGATAAAATTGTGAAAAACTTATCCGAAATAGGAGACTTGTAAGGAAGTTACTTCTCCAAAATGGGAGACCCGTAAGGAGAAGTGTGGTTTTCCTTTGGCAAGTAGACCACATCTTTTTTGATATAGGGATAATATTGGGATTCCAAGTAATAACTCGTTTGGTCTTATATGTTGGTTGAGGTCTCCTACCCTTTTATATAAATATTATGCATCTCATGCATCATGGATTTCATGGCATACAATTATATACTCTTCTTTGGACATATACTTCTTTCTATATTATGTGCCCTTGTCATCTCATATTGAATACAGGTTTGATACGTCATGTACATTTTATGGCCGCATACTTAGTACATTCAAACGTACTAATGCATACTTTTTGCCTACATGATCTAACCATGTAGGAATCGGAGACTACCTTCATCCACCGTTTGGGGGCTGGATCAGATTTGAGACATTTGTTATGGTGAGTCCTATCTTCCAAGGTTAAGCCACCATTCCTCTATCTATGTTGCTTCTATTTATGTTATTTACTTTTAGGGTGAGCAGGGGACATGTCTTAGCTCCAGTCCTATCTTATGACTAAAGGCATTATTGGACATCTTGTAGACTCATGTATGGATGTATGCTATGTGTTGTATTTGGAACTTATGATTATGGTTATCTATTGGATATGGCTATTATGGATTGATTATGAGAATTATGATAAGTATGTATGTTTGATATGTTATGTGAATCCATGTTACTCCCTATCCCTATGACATCCTCATATCGTGAACCCTACTTTCCCATCCCTTAGAATTATGTGTTTATTATTTGTATACGCTTCCGAACCAATGATGTGAATATGGATACTTGAGGCTTGTTTGGGGACTCTCATGTTCTCATTTTCCATGTCACTCTTAGACCCTAGGTCTCGGTCGTGACAAGGATCTCCAAAGAATTTCTTCAACATCGAGACGTGAAAAACCGAATGAATCGCGTCTAGCTCAGAAAGTATTTCTAACTCATAAGCAACCCTCTGAATCCTCTTCACAATCTGATAGGGGCCAATGTAACGAGGACTTAGCTTCCTATTTTTCTTAAATCTCATGACACCCTTCATGGGTAGCACTTTCAAATATACCCAATCACTCACTTCAAACTCTAAGTCTCTCCTTCTCACATGAGTGGAGGATTTCTGGCGGCTCTGTGCAGTCTTCAACCTTTCTTTAATAACCTTTACCTTCTCCATCGACTGATGGACAAGATCGGGTCCAATTAACTTGGCTTCTCCAACCTCAAACCACCTAATTGGTGATCTACATCTTCTATCATAGAAAGCCTCATAGAGAGCCATCTGAATACTTTCATGGTAACTATTATTATATGCAAATTCGATTAGAGGTAAATGGTTATCCTTATTTCCTTTAAATTCAAGGACACAAGCACTCAACATATCCTGTAAGGTCTAAATACTATGCTCTGCCTGGCCATCTGTCTGAGGATGAAAGGCAGTGCTCAGATTAACCTTAGTACCCAATCCTTTTTTAAAAGATCTCCAAAATTTGGGTGTGAATTGAGCTCCTCTATCCGAGATGATGGACAAGGGAACTCCATGCAACCTCATAATCTCATGGATGTGCAACTTGACATACTCATCTGCAGTGTCGATCATCTTAACCACTAAGAATTGAGCTGATTTAGTCTTTATATCCATAATCACCCATATCGAGTCATGTTGTCTTAGAGACCTTGGTAGACCGGTAATGAAGCCCATATTGATCATCTCTCATTTACATTTAGGAATCTCAAAGTTTTGAGCCAACCCATATGGCCTTTAATGCTCAACTTTAACTTGTTGACAAGTTGGGCACTTGGAAACAAACTCAACAATATCTCTCTTCATTCCACTCCTCCAATAGACTTCCCTCAAGTTGTGGTACATCTTCGTAGAGCTAGGAAGAGTGGAATATCTAGAGTTGTGGGCTTCTGCCATAATTTTATCTCGAACACCATCAAATTTTGGTACACACAATCTACTCTGCTGTCTCAACACACCATCTCCCCTTTTCGAGAAAATTATCACTTTTTATTTATGGACAGCTTCCTTAAACTGAAGCAGAACAAGATTTTAGTCTTGCTTTTCTTTCACCTACGCTACTAAAGATGAAGCAGACCCACTCTGGACATTGACTTCTCCTTCATCATTCTCTTTGAATTGAACTCCCAATTGGGCCAATCTATGCACTTTCTTCGCCAACACGTTCTTCCATTTCTCAACATGGGTCGTACTACCCATTGAAAACCTGTTAAGAGCATCCGCAACATTGTTAGCTTTACCTGGTGATAGAGAATGCTCATGTCATAGTCCTTGAGCAACTCCAACCATCTCCTCTACCATAGGTTGAGCTCTTTCTGACTGAAGACGTACTGCAAGCTATTGTGGTCAGTAAACACATCCACATGTACTCTATCTAAGTAGTAGCGCCAAATCTTAAGTGCAAACACCATCGCCTTGCAAACTCAAGATCATGGGTTGGATAGTTCCTCTCATGAACCTAAAGTTGTTTAGAAGCATGAGTTATCACCTTTCCCCTCTGCATCAGCACACAACCCAATCCCACACTTGGTGCATCACAAGATGTCACAAAATCCTCTGTCCCATCAGGCAAAGATAGAACTAGTGCAGTAGTCAATCTTGTTTTGAACTCTTTGAAACTCTTCTCACATTCATCGAACAAATGAACTTGACCTTCTTCCGAGTCAATTTAGTCAATCGTGAGGATATTGAAGAAAATCCTTCAATAGATCTGCATTAGTAGTGTGCCAAACCCAAGAAACCTTTTTTGTTGCTTGTAGAGCTCGATTTAGGCTAGTTCTTAACTGCTACAATCTTTCGGGTGTCTACTTGAATACCATCACCAGGACAATATGGCCTAGAAAAGCCACTGACTTGAGCCAAAATTCACCCTTCGAAAATTTTGCATACAACTCATGGTCTTTGAGAGTTTGGAGGAAAATTCTCAGGTGCTTGGCATGCTCCTCCTCATCTCTAGAATACACTAAAATGTCATCAATAAACACGATCACGAACATGTCAAGGTACTATCTAGACACTATGTTCATGAAATCCATGAAGGTTGCAGGCGCATTAGTCAACCTAAAGGACATGACCAAGAACTCAAAATGGCCATAACGGGTCCAAAATTTTATCTTCGAGATGTCACATTCCCTTGCCTTCAACTGATGGTAACCAGATTTGAGGTCTATCTTTGAGAAGCAAGGGACATCCTAAAGCTAGTCAAATAGATGACCTATCTTGGGGAGAGGATATTCATTCTTCATCGTGCCCTTGTGCTGTTGTCTATAATCAATACACATTCTGACAGACCCATCTTTCTTTCGCATAAATAGGAAAGGAGCACCCCAAGGAGAAATACTCAGCCTAATAAAGCCCTTCTTTAATAAATCTCTCAATTGCTCTTTCAATTATGTTAACTCAATGGGGGCTATCCTATAACATAGAACAGATATAGGCTGAGTATCGGGGAGAACATCGATCCTGAAGTCAATCTCCCTGTTCGGAGGGAGTCCAGGTAAATCCTCAGGAAACACATTCACAATCAGGACTCACTCAAGAGTAAGAGGTTCAACATCATCAGATTAACTCACCACGAGGGAATAGATACAACCCTTAGAGATTAACTTTCTGGCCTTAAGGTAGGAAATAAACTCACCCTTAGGTGCAACAATATAACCTTTCAACTCTAGGACTAGTTCATTCAGGAATTGAAACTTAACAATTTGGGTCCTACAATCAAGAGGCATGAAAGGTGTGAAGCCAATCTGTACTAAAGATCACATCAAAATCAATCATCTCTAACTTAATCAAATCATCAAGGATGTCCTTATTATGGACGAACACTACACAGTTTCTATAGATTCTTTCAGCTAGAATAGACTCACCAACTAGAGTAGAAATATCAAAGGATTCAAGAAGACACTCAAGAGTTTTATCAAGTTTACTAGCCAGATGAGGAGACTCAAACGACAATATGGCACAAGGATATATCAAAACATAGCAATCAAGAGTAAAGACTCGAATCACACCTGTCAAAACATCTAGGGAGTTCTCCTTGTCTTAACGACTACCCATGGCATACAAATGGTTTGTAGCTACACTTGCGCCTGATGTAGCACCTTTCTTGTTTCCTCTAACGATGAGGCTGGTGTAGCAGATTGTGCCCTATCATCCCACTTTAGACAATCCTTGTGAAAGTGACCCAGTTGGCCACACTTGTAACATGCATCACTTCCTTCATGGCATCCCCCAAAGTGCAACTTGTCGCACTTACCACATGGTGCTTTCCTCGTGAACCTTGGGCCGCACTAGCCTGTGACTCAGATCCCTGGGCTCTAAAATTTTGAGACCTCTGCTCATTCCTATTTTTGGGCATAGACGCACTAGCAAATGATAGTGCTAGCCTTCACTGAAATCAGTTACCATTCCCATTCCCTCTCTTCCCAAGCTCATAGCTAGATATTTTGGCCCTCTTATTTTTGTACTCTTTCCTGTCTTGCTGCCTCTTCTCATTAGCTTGTTGTACATAAGTCATCAACCTCCCAATATTTATATCACTCACAAGCATAGCTTCCTTTCCATCTTTCTTTGTCCCTTTGTTCAACCTATCAACATACAACCCCCTTCTCCCTCTCATATCTGCAACCATATCCAAAGCATAGCGAGATAGTTGTGTGAACTTAAGTCCATACTCTTGCAAATTCATATAGCCTTATTTCAGATTCAAAAACTCTCTTACCTTGGCCTTCCTCAGTTCTCCCAAAAAGAAATGCCCCAAGAAAGCTTCCTCGAACACTGCCCAAGTTCTGCATTGGGGCTTCCTCTCCCCTACCCTTCTTCCACTGATCAAACCACTATCTGGCAACACCTTTTAATTGGTAGGCAACCAACTCAACTCTATCAACTTCATCCACATACATCACCTAAAACACTTTCTGAAGCTCATCGGTGTAGTTCTTAGGATCTATATTGGGTGTAGACCCTGTGATATTAGGCGGGTTCATCCTCAAGAACTCACCAACTTTGGATGTGTTTTGTAGCAGCATGTGTTGTCACAACCTAGGCTAAAGTTTAGATAGCTTAGCGAAGCTCAACATTTGAGCTTTCAATTTGTTGTGGCTGCTCGGCAGGGATAGCTAGGCCTATGGGTTTGTCATGATCCTGTGGCTTAGGTTAGTTAGCATTTTGTCTGGCAGGAAACCCTCTTCCTTTACCAGCTGTTCTTGAAGGCATGATCACAATTCTGCAAATGCGTAATGAACAATTTAGAAAAGAGTTTTCATAGAGTTTTAACTCTATCGCACGAATCAGAACATGAAGAAATGTAACCTTTCCTAATGTCCCATAGCCTCTTTCTTATAAAATGTGGTACAAAACACACCCATAAACAACACTCTACTAGACACGGCTTGATAGACTCCCTAGGACACTTGAACCCAAGGCTCTGGTACCAAGTTTGTCATGCCTTGGGAGAGCATCCTGGACGTGGCCAGCACTCGGAGACTATCGCTAGTCACCAAGTGAACCACTTGGCCTCATCACACTCACTCAATCAATATTTTTAACAAATCAATGAAAGACTATGATGATAAAAGGTGAACAATTTGAGTCTTATATAATCATATCATATCAATCAGGCTAGTATGAAAGAAACTAGCTCAATATAATATCTAGTCAACAAATGAACTCTAGTCTGTGAAGCCTCTATCAACTATTAGTCGGTGCTAATGATAGACCCACGGCTACCTCAAATCAAAATAAAACAAATCTAAAGTGTGATTCTAAATGCTAGATGAAAATATAATGAGAATCCTCTAGAGTAAGGAAGGGCTCAAATAGATCCTCAATAGTGTGCTTGTTGATGATCTTTAGTACCTATCTCTGCATCATAAAATGATGTAGTCCAAATGGATGTCAGTACGTGAAATATACATGTAAAATAGTGGAATGAAACATGCATCAAGGTAGAATACTATCAACTCATATTATTCAAATAAAGAGATAAGGGACTCAATCATGATGTCAAATGTCTATCTAAAGCAAGAATAAATAGTAGACAATGACCCATCAATACAGTCTAATCCAATCTGAATCTAATCTAATCAGAGTACTATAAATATATAATCTATTTGAGAGTTAATCTTATCATACAACAATAACTTATGAGCTAGTGATTGTACAACAATCTCACTGATGTTGCTACAACCGTTCTGTACTTGCCAGGTGAAGAATGAATCAGATCCAATAAATCTGGTCAATCAAGTCCGCTATTATTTCAGGGACTTCCAATCAAGAGGGAACATCTGATTTAATAGATTCAATCCTTACCTACACTTGGCGACGTAGATAATGAGTTCGAGTTGGCTTACTCTTACTCATTTCGATGCTCGATACTCCTCCCATGGCTCAATACTCATAAGAAAATCCATTTCAATCAATTATATCAATTAATCTCATAAGGACTCTCATCATTCCATCAGTTCTATCACAATCGGGCCTTCCGGCCTATCAATCATCTAATCAACTCAATTCTCAATCAATCTTTCAAAGGAGCTTAGACCAATCACTAGGAGGAAAATCAATAAGACCAATCTTTAGAGTTCAATTATGAACACTCATAGGACCATCAAGTTCTATCAACCTAATCATTATGCTCACATCACAATTACAATCAACATTCTCAAGTCAAGGCTCTAGACTCAATCCCTATTTTCATTCATGCATTCTTTTACAAAGTAACATGTAGGGTTTATGAAATAAATCATTTAAAAGAATTTATTCAATAAATCATGTTTGTGATGATCATCAACATGTGAAAATACGTAGGATATGTATAATTTATAAGAAAACGTTCAAGAAAACATGCATAAAGACTCAATACATTCATCTATCAATCTACCTCAATCAAGGGGCACATGGAAGAACAATTACATGCTTCAGGTTAGCCTTAAATACCTGGTATGGAGTTTGATAATCAATCTTGCAAGAATTCGTCCTCAATTCTCTTGAACCCTTGCTCTTCCTCTCTTCTCCTTAGACCTAGTCTTTGTTAGAAGTTTAGAAAGGCTTAAGAATGGGTGTTAAAACCTTTTTTATGCTGAAAACAACTTAGTTTGATCATGTTTTGAGTTTAGGAGGGATTGAAAAAACGTCTGGAATGCCCCTCGAGAAAAATTGGAATTTTTCCCTTCGACGTACCAAGTCCGCATTGTGGACTTAGTCATTTTTGGGGATTTTTCGTTAAAAACTTTTTGATCAAATTTTATAATCCCGTAGAAAATATTGGGATCACAACCAAGTGTAAGTTCGTGACAAACCCGTGATGCAGACATGTCGCACACTTTTCTCAAATTGCATTTTTGCATTGAAAAATTATTTTTCGATCCGGTTGTTCTAAAAATCAATCAAGACCATTTTCCCACCTAATTTTTCATGTTGATTGCATTTCTTGCCTCGGGTTTCCCAATGGAGTTTGGGAAGACGCATTATGCAAGTGTCTCTCATTTAGGAATATTTTGATAATTTTACCATGTGTTACAATTGCAGCTTTCCAAAGATTAAGATTGTGGAGGATACCCAAATCAAGATAGAAAGTTAGTAGATAGTAGAATGTTGTCTTGCTTATCTTTCCATACTGGTAATCATGGTACTTCTATAGTAGCTTATGATCATCTTGTGCTGTAAAATTGACTTAATACATCACTTCAATTTATCACTAAATTTTATTTAGATACTCAAACTATGGTATGATCCAAATGAACATCTGAACACATAATAAGGGGTTGCTATCCTACACTGTAGATTCACATCTCGTGCTGTCAAACATCTATTAGATAGTTAACCATGTGAGCATTTAGAGAACACATCCTTTTTTTCAAAATTTGAGTTGAATGTATTTAGTTGAAATAGTTCATCATATGCACAAGTGCTCAATGTAAACGTGATATAGTTCAAGTGTTCAAATAAAATTCACTAATGAATTTAAAAGGTTGTTAATATTTTCTCTTTGTAATTAATTCATTCCTCGATCTGTATAACGGGCACTAAGGCATATGATTTTTAAGTTAATTGTTATAATTTATAAAAGATGAATATTTATCTTAATTTAAAAGTTTTCAAAGAATAGTTTTTCTATTTCATTCATCGGTTTCATATTCGTCAGTTTAGATGATAGTCAATTATTTTAGCCCCAATAAAATAAATCACCATACAATGATGCAATCGTTCACAAGAAAGTTATTTTTTTCTTTGACATAGAGATTACTTTATTTTAGTAAAATTGATAATACATAATAAAAATATACACTGCATAACAAAACATGCACGTGCAACGTACGTGCCGAAGAACTAGTGTATATACATATTAAATGATGATAATAAGGACAAATATTAGAATTTATTAATAAATAAGAAATAAAATTTAAAAGAAAAAACAAGGAAAACTTTATCCAAAAACATGTATTCTGTTTTTGAATAGTCTGGACTTTTCTGCTTAAACAAAATCCAAAATGAATTACACACATACGTGATTGCCCTATAAATAATTTTTTTTTTTTTGCAAAATTATAAAAAGGAGTAAGCTCACATTCACAACTATTTCTCTGGATTATTCTTCTACTTTTTCTGCAGAATTACAAAAAAGGTGTGTTCACACATTTGCACCTCTTTCTGAATTTTTCTTCTTTAAAATTACAAAAAAGAGTGAGTTCACATCGACAATCATTTCTAGATTCTTCTGCAAAATTACAAAAAAGGTGAATTCTCATTTGTATTCATTTCTCTAGATTCTTCATCTTCAAAGTAAGTTTTGATTTGTGATTATTTCTTTCTTTTCTTCTTTCTTCCTTCTCCCCTCCCCCATCCTCATCATCGATCTCCTCCTCCTCCAACTTTCATTCGAGTTTTGACAAAGCATGGAGTTTTCTCAATCTCTTTCTGTTTTTTTTTTTTTTTTTTTTTGAATTTTCTAGTATTTTGTAAGCCATATTTTTCATTTATCTAAATTGATTTGTTTCTTCATATAATTCACGTTGAGAAGGGAATAGTTCAGCAACCAAGAGGAGATGACATATAAATGCGAGAGAAAAACTAAATTTAGTCCATTTTTCATTCTCTTACGATGAAGAACAATCAATATGTGATGGTGAGTTTGATTTTTTTGAAATCTATTCTAATTTTTTCACCCAATTTCCCCCCTTTTTATTCGCTTGTTCTTTTGTATTTTGACCTAGCAAGTGTTACCGCTTCCAAAGATTATTGATTATTTCTAGTAATGTGGATTTGAAATTATTTTTTATTTATTTCTTTTATCTCTCGTTTGGATTGTTATATACGTTCACTAAATTTTGAATTGATGGCCACATGTATCAATGTATAATGTGTAATTGGATAGTTTCAAATTTTTATGATTTTAATGCTCAATCTAAATTTGACATTAGTAAAACAACTCATGATTGCTAAAAAAAATCCTTTTTGCTCCATATCCGTACTAGGAATATAAAATTGTTATCATATAGCAATTTTTTTTTTAAAGAAAAAAAAAAGAAAGTTCATTTATTATTTTTCCATGTAACTAGAATTGGTAAAAGATCATTATATGTGCATGATATGTTCTATTTTTAATTTAGTATAAAGAGAGAGTTTCACATAGTAGTTTCACTCCAAATAATTATACTCTTTGTTCAAATGTAATATTTTTTTCGACACTGGACCCATTACTACTATTTTTCGATCAACATGAATTCTTAAATTCTTAAATTGTGATATCTAATTTGGTTAACTTATTTTTGTGTGTAATTCCACAATATCTATGGCGAGAAATAGAAATGAGAAGGAAAGAAAAAGAGGAACATAAGAAGATGATGCAGAATCAAAAATCAAATCTAAAGAATGACGAGAAAAAGGAAAAGAATCAGCATGACTCCGTTGAAAAGAGGACACTTAAAAAAGAAAAGAAAAATGTCATCAATGATAATTAATTAGAAGCTTTGCATTTTAACATAAATATGTTACTTAAATTATTCCCTAACACCTACTTAACATAAATATATCATGTTATTTTACAAAATTTACTGAATTTTATGTAGAGATAGAAGTTACTAAGCCTGGAGTGACTGTATATGACTTTCTTATCAATATTAAGATTGGTGTGTCTTCTGGACTTATGAGCATTCATGAATCACCTAATGAAGTAAGTGTGTTTTTCTCCATTGCATACACTTTGCATTCCATCTCAACTTAAGCTTCTATCCTGAGAATCATTTTGTGTGTAGCCTGTCAAAGAAGATGTCGGGACTTCTCCTCAACAGAATAATGTTGTGCAAAGCCCATCACAAGCAAAACAACAAAAGGTATTAAAATAAAACTAAAGTTTTATCTATTCCACGTTATGCTTGTAGTGAGTTCTTAGCATGTTGTTTTTGTAAATTGTCGAAGAAGATTTTGGGACTTCTGATCAATAGTATGATGCTCCATGAGAAAAACGACATAAGGTACAATTACTTATCCTTGTCACGGGAACTGTCCCCCACTGGCTTAGCTCTCTTCACCTTAAGGGGAAATGATTTCCAGATAGAATTGTATAATTAAATATTAGCTAGTACTTACACTATAACTATGACCAGGAAAAATAATAGTATAATACAACAGATAGAAACCTAGGTAATAATAAGGCATAATACATAAATATACCTTTTAACTTTGCTTCAGCTACAATTTATGCCCTCTAACTATGGAGTAGAAACTTAAGCTTATATAAAGTTTAAAGTAGATACAATGCATCCTACATGGAGTCCCACACGTAGGACACCACGTAGGATACCATGTAAGATGTGAATTTCCATGTAACATGGCACATAGGACGCATGTGTCTATCTTTTCAATTCTATAGAACTTTAAGTACCTACCTGTGAATACCCAAAATTTGTAGTCTCTTTGATAATTTTTTTATTTTTTTTTTATTTTTTATGCAGATGGTGTGTTTTCTTTTGTCGTAGGAGGAGCTTATTCTATTTTCATACATGCACTTGAGTATCAGCTGGACTGATAATATGTTACTATCAGTTCATTAATCTGCTTCATTCTATTTTCAGCTTTGAGAACTTTGTTGTTATTTTCTCGTCTGTTTCGTGACAATCTTGAACTAGATCGTATGCTTATTGTTATCTTTTCTTAGTTGTGTGTTACATATATTGCACACCCTTGACATTATAAATATTGCATTAGCAGTTCTTTGCTGTGAAAAAGAAAAATGCAATTTATGCTTCTTTCAACACGCAAAAGAAAATAATTAACTTTTTCAAGACAAAATATTCTTACAAAAAAATTATGTTTACCAAATTGTTCCTCGCTAATATTTATCCATCTTCTCCCTTTCATTTTTTGTTTCTGTTGTCTCTTCTCCCTCTCATAGAAAAGATTTTCAGTTTTAAGGTTGGTCAAATGAAATTTGTTTATCAAATATTTTGATGTACTTTTTGACAAGCTATTACAAAAGATTTCCTTGAGAGGACCAGTTAACTATAATTTGGAAAATAGATACATTACCATTAAAAATCTACTCAGACTTGTTCCTTACTATATCTTTATTTCCGCTCTTTGATTTCCACTCTCAAGGAAATCTTGATGAACCTTGACTCCTCCACGTGTTTCACAAATCCTCTAATACCAAAAGCCCTCCCAAAATGCTGAAGTCTTACACAATTTTCATTTCAGTAAAGGTTCACCCTTGGAATTCACATATAATAATTTTTTGATTCTTTTATAGCTCCTCAAATGTATCATCACTTGTCAAGTAGATACCTTTACAAAACAAATTAATGGTCCATAACATAAGAAATGTAACAGAATAGTCGAAACATCAATCCTTAATACTCTAATCAACTTATGGTAACGGAAAACATAGCGATAAACTACTACAAGAACATTCATTTTTCTATTAATTTCCTTCTATTTTCCAAAACAATTTAACCAAAGATATGATTTGATTAAAGATGCGTGAAGATCCAAGAGAATTGTTATCATTTAGTGATTTCATACTCCCATAATCATCATAGATCAATACTTCAGCTATGATTCTCAGAAGAACCGGAGACTTCAGTAAGCTGAGAAGCTTGACCAGTTGCATATGAGGATTTACCCCTCGAATGCTTCCTAGCACACTTACTCTGCGGTTATCCAATTTTACATCCTGAGATAGAGGTATGCTACTGTTAACACAAAATCTGAGTCAGAACTACAAAAACACAAAATCCAAGTCCGAACCTTGATTTCCAGATATTGTAAATATGGGAAGCTTCTCATTAAACACAGGAGAGGAAATATTATTCACTTAGATAATTAAGGTTGTTTCGCCTTGTGGTTGGCTTTGTGCAACATTATCTTGTTGAATAGAAATCCCAGTTATTTTCCTCGGAAGGCTACGAAAACAGTTAATGCTTAGAAGGGTAAAGCAAAATTCAAGGTCTATCCATGTTTTGGGACAACCACACATTTCAGATTCTAGGAGAAAGATAATTAACTTACTTCGATTGATGATTCATGAGCACTTTTATATTCTACAGCTGATGATCCAGAAGCAACACCCTCCTCCCTATTCTCGGTCTCATTCTCTGTAGTTGCTCTAGGAGTAGCAGTTTCTTCGAGATGGATATCACCGTCGAGAATAAAGTCATGTTGACTAGGACTCAATGAGTTTATGTTATTTTCTTCTCCTTTACAACAATAAATTAAAGTTATAACATATCAAGAAAAGATTTTGATTCTTCTTTTAATGAAAGATTGTGATTTCTATTTTGAATATTAATATTTCACTAGTAGTTACTAAATTGAACTTAGTTCTCCTCTTAGCATCACTGAACATTCTCTGCCATAGAACAATAACTAATTAGAATACTCAACATTCATATTACGGATTTTTCATATTAGGAATCTCAACTAATAAGAATACTCAACATTCAATAACAAATGTGCTTTTACAGATTCTTTTATATTAGGGATTCTCTATATATCGCATTATCCTTATACTGACTTGAAAAGAAACTTGACGAGTGCTTATACTTTCTTGCACCCGTTAAAATTTCACATTAATATTTTTGGAACTAAAATATCAACAGGAATATGTTATTTGAATTCTCACCATGCACGTCCGTAAATTCAGTGTTGTTTGGTTGTCCAATATTTGCAATAGTTTGCTCATGTTGATATTGAGAAGACATATTTTAGAAGCTCTTAATCAGGTCTTCTACAGAAAAAGAACTTCTGCTCTGAATTATCTAAGTTCAAGAAAATATATGCCAATATAGTTGAACATTATATGGATTGCCAACATTGTACTGTGGCGCACCCTCGGATCATCCACATTCAGATTATCGCGTGAAAATCCTCTTCAAAGTCCTATTCCAACAGAAAGCCAACTGGTCAAAATCTATAGATGATCTTAGAATACATCGTCACAAATGAAATAAGATGTAGTGCAATCCTTTTGGTATTCTTAGGCTCGCCACAGAATCACTCAGCACTTCAATATTTAAAAGAATTGAAAAAAGTAATTATCAAACAAATAGCTGGGACTAGCTATCACTTACAAGAAAGAATTGTGAAGTTTGGTTTATAAACACATCGATGGATGACAACAGTCTTGCTAATTGTTCAACTTCTGGATGAATTCCTTGTGAAGGAGCTGATGGATTAAATACATTTTCGAGTACCTCATTAGTGTTGGTTTCTATTGCTGATTATAGAAAATGAAGAGCAAATGTGATCCACATACCTCTAAAGTGAGAGGAATAGATAAAGAGGAGAAGCAAATTCGACCCAGATCCACATACCTCTATTTCTTTGTCTCATCTTATTGACATATCTGTAACACCCCCTAATTCTTTCTACCTAATCTGGAGTAGATGCACATAGGATGCTAAGAAAAGACTGACAAAAGTGGCTGAAAAGAGAATCCACGAGGGCATCTACGGCCCGTACAAAGATCTATGGCCTGTAAAATAGGCCTCATAAACCCCAAATTAACGTGGTAAAATTTTCTAAGTCTGAGACATATATACGAGATAGCATATGACCCGTAAAGTATTCCATAACCCATGGATTGGTTTCATGAATTTGAGGTCCAGTTACCAACTTTTCTGTAAAATAGGTCTCGTAAACCCCCAATTAATGTGGTGAAATTTTCTAAGTTTGAGGCCTATATACGAGATAGCATACGGCCCGTAAAGTATTCCATAGACTGTGGATTGGTTTCATGAATTGGAGGTCCAAATACCAACTTTTCTATATCTTTAGTTACGAGTTAGCAGACGACCTGTAGAACGTTTTATGGCTCGTAGAGGAGGTTTCGTGCCAAATTCTAGTAACTCAAATTTCAGGACCCCTTGTTTACGAGATGTCATCTATGGCTCGTAGAATGGTCAACATCTAGTAGACGGGGTCTCGTAGACCTAGGCGACAATTTTTAAGAGGGGTAATTTTGTCTATTCCTGTCCCTTTTAATTAAAACCTTGGACGTTTTGGGCTTAATTCAAGTCCTACAAAAAACCTTAAGTGTATCTTCACCATTCTTGTCGCTTAGGCGATTTCTTGAGAACACTAGAGGAGGGAGAGAAGGAGAGTTCCCAATTCTAGCATGAGGATCGACTAAAGTTGGATTCTTTCTTCTATTACCAGGTATATAAGGCTTACTAAAGTGTGAAACCACGTTCATTCGCACGCCCCTTTCATTTATTTGAGTCAAAATATAGAGTGAGAGTTGAGTTTTGAAATCCCTATCATCTAGCTATTGAGTTCAAAAGCCAAACCATGGTTCATAGTCATAATTCTCATGCATAGTAATAGCTCATTAATATATACAAAATGGTGCAAGCAATCAAAATGCTCAAAGATCCATAGCAATAGACATTCACATGATCACATTCTTGTCATAACCATTATCATGTCAAAATTATATACATAAATATAATTGGGTTAAACTCACTTCATAATTTTCATAAAATTCGATGTTCATGAATACATATCCTATGAATGAGATGAGAATGGCATGGGTAATATAGATTCACGCTTTAATCAATAATACATTATGAAATTCAAGTAGAGACATAAGTAAAATTCACATTGAAAACATAAATAGATTATCCATGCACAAATCAAGCTTTAAACGGGATATGTACATTCATAACTTCATAACATCAATGTAATTCATCATATTAGAGCTTAAATCAACTTAAAATCATCAAATAAGCATAGCCATACTTCAATCGAATTTAAAAAATAATAATATTAAAAACCCAAATTTAAAGTAGCTAAAATTCCATGATATTGAGTGCAAAAATGTTTGGGTCTTCTGGGTTGAAAGTGACCAAGAATCATTCCTACATACCTTAGCTAATGAAGAAGATTCAGGAAGAAATTTGGTAAAGAAGTAGCCTTTCCTTGATCCCTAAGCTTAAATTCCCACTAGAGTTCTTTGAGAGAGACTTGAGAGAATTTTCAAATGCAGGGAATGAATTTGAATATGAGGAATAAGGTTTATGTCATTAGGAAGCCTTTAGGTAGCATAAGAAGTCACAAAAGACCCTTAGAATAATATATGATTACGAAAATGCCATCAATGAAATGAGTCGGAAAATTGAAAATGTCACCTCATGGAGGACTATACAGACCATATACTTGTCTGTGATCCAACACTTGGGAAAATTCACTTGACGAAGGTCCGAAACGGTAATCCCATACTTAGAATTTTTCAATGAAACCATTCCCACTGAGGGTCACACGGGCTGTTTGACTGCCCATACCATCTCCTTTAGAAAAATCTTCCGCGACAAAGTTTTGACACGGTGATTCCACACTTAGAAAAATTTCACTATGGAAGCCATACGGACCGTACCACCATGTACATATCGTATACTTAGTCGTACCCCTACACTTGGTCCCAAATTGTGGAAATTTCAAGACTAAGGCTACCACACGACCCTCTACATGGTATGTGAAGCCTCACACGGCCTGTGTGGGGTCCAAGTGTGGCATGCCTTACTTCAAAACTCCACGATTAAGATCCAAGACCCCATACAAGGCCAAGGGTCACTCCAAGGAGGCTCCACACGGTCCGTATAGCCTCACACAGACCGTGAGAGCTCCCAGGGAGCGTCAACTTAGTCCAAACCTTTTCAAAACCAAATCTTTTAAGCTCCAATGAGGTCATACAATGTCCTGGTCCTTACATTAGGGTCCGTAAAAGCAAGTTTATCTTCGGTGTGTCCGATTTGGTGTCCAAAGAGTGTACGATGTCCATACTAGTGAAGGATACGGATATCTGATGTACTGTCAAAATACAACACTTTTGATTCTTAAAACCTAGAATTTTATGTGTTCTCAATGTGATGTCAGTAGATCATTTGATGTGTCTTTATGTTTGTTTTGCAGGATTACACGGTTGGAATAATATTTGGGCTAAGTGTGTAGAATTTGCTGAAGCAGAGGTTCCACGGTGCCCTTTACAGGACGTAGACATTTTTATGGGGCCATAAGATGGTCTCGTAGACCAATCCAGTGAAAGGTGAATTTTTAAAGTTGAGTCTACGAACATATAGCTGAGCCGTAGAAGACTTTACAAGTCTTAGACTTGGTGTCGTACCCTGAGGATCAGAAAGTAGGGAGATGCTGAAAAGTCATTAGACGAAACCTCCTGGAGTCGTAGAACATTATACAAGTCGTAGAGAGGTGTCATAGAAGTCAACCCTAGTTTTGAAGAAGCGATCCACGAAAGCCTGATTACAGGCTGAAAAATGTTATATGGCCCATAGAACCTATCGTAGAGTTTGCCGACCCATTTATCCTATTCCATTTTGGTTTTGTATTTTGAACACTATAAATAGTTTTTTAGGTTATTTTTCAAAGAAGACAAAAAGGAACAAGGAGATGGATGTGATAGAACATTAGAGAGCTTGAAAAGCACTTGTAAAACTTTATTTCATCTTTTAATTGCAATCTTGTGATTCTTATTGAAGAGTTTGAATTTTTTGTGCTTAATTCTCTTGTGTAAGTGCTCAATAATGTTATTCAAATTCATAAGTCTTGAATTTACACTGATCATGAGTAGCTAAATCTACAATTAGGGTAGTGGGAACCACAAAGAACTAACAAGGTAAAATCGAATAATTCGCAATTCTTGAAAAGTGTGCATGCATGTATTAATTAATTATCTTAGTATTGAATACTTTCTAATGGTGGCCAACATTAGAACCCACCTAGTGTTACTAACTGTATCAAGGTAGTAATGAATAGGAAAAGAGATTGATGTTTCTTGTCTAATTCAACCGACCTGGGCAAAGGGAGGTTGTACTGGGACATAGGTAAGGGTTAATAATGTCACACTACGGGGATGGACCAAATCACATAGTGAAATTCGACTCTCGCCTAGGCCAAAGGGTTTGGTGATCTTAACTTACCATTCTGCATGCTATACACTGGAAAAGAATTCGATTATCCGGTAACACTAAGTGAATCATGGAGAACACAATACCCTAGTTACTCTTCATACTGGTTCAACACTTGTCGTAGTTTAGGATTACTTTTTATAATTGTCACAACCCCCCCCCCCTTGGGGAGATAAGTTGGTTAATCAACCCGAATTGCATTGAATTTTTCTAAGTCTACCATATTTCCTGTGGAATTCGACCATAACTTTGGTTAGGTTATATATCTTAACAACAACCACTTTAGCCTCTAAAAGGAGGTGTAACTTGGGTGACATCAATATTTTGGCGTTGTTGCCAGGGAATACATCTAGAATTGTCTAATTCAAGTAATTTGAGAATTAATCCTTATTTCCCTCATTTTACATTTTTGTTACTTTTGTTTTATTTCATGGTACAGGTGTAGTGCATGCTCAATACGCGAAGTCAAGGCATTCCCTTGACTTTGTTTGACCCAGAGATCTAGAGAAGACTAAGAAAGATGACCCAAGATAATGCAAATAACGCGGCAAATGCAGCTCTGAACCAGAATGAGAATGAAAATGCAAATAATTGCAATCCACCTCCTCTTGAGGACATTGCTCTATAGCCACGAGACTACAGCGCCGAAGCTAATCATAGAACCAATATCGGCTAAACCCTATAGTTATGGAGGTTACTGAAGCCATTATGTTACCGCCACTACCGGCTGACACAAAGTTCGTGGTTTCGAGTAGGTTGCTTTAGATGTTCCAAAATCGTGGATTTTTCGTGGGCCTACAAAAAGAGGATCCACATATTCATCTACACAATGTTGCATTTGTCTGTAAGAGTGTGATGGGAACACAGAATCTATCTATGGATGTTGTGGGACTTTGTGTCTTCCCATTATCTCTGATAGGCAATGCAGCGCTATGGCTATCCAAGCTCCCACAGAGCTCGATCACCAGTTGGATTGAGTTGTAGAAGGCCTTTTTGGAGAGGTACTTTCTGAGATCGAAGTAACTCAAGTTGAAAGATCAAATCAACAACTTTGAGGACGTTCATGGTTACTCGATCAACACTACATGGGAGCAATTCACTAAGTGCTTGAGGAGTGTCCCTGACCACAACATTGTTGATGATGCCTTGGTGGAGATCATCTACCATGCCCTGGACGAGAATAGTAAAGCATGTGCTGATACTATCATGGGGGCCATGTTCTTGGATCAACTATTTGCAAGGATCGCTAAGAGGACAGAAAGGGTGGTCAAGACAAATCGTGCATGGGGCAAAGAGACAGGTCATCTATCAAAAGTTCATGGGCTATCAATATTGTTTTTGAGCAAGCTAAATAAATGAGGAGATAATGTTAGAGATTACCCCAATCCATCTAGGTATGGAAGTGATGATGAAGTAGAATCTGTAATGAATGGATGCAGTTGTTCATTAGCCTCCGCGAGCACCCATATACGATGATTCCTGCTATGAGGAGGATACTTGTTTCATTGTTGATCAGATGGGGGTTTCTGAACCAATGCCCAAGGTTCCAATAAGGACTATTAGCGCTAAGGTCAAGGAAACCAAGGTCGGAACTGTAACAGATATGGTTATTTCAGAGACAACTGCGGAAGTTACTATTACAAGGATCAGAGCCAAGACAGATATGTAGATTTGGGCCACATAGATAGCTACAGAAATGGTCCTTATGTGCTACCACACAATCACGATATCGGTGCTAGTAGTTCCAGAGTTGAGGAGATGTTTGACTTCCTGTTGAAGAAAGCTGAGACACAGGATGAGACCTTAAGGGTGATGAAGTCTGATATCTCCAGCATAAATCAAAAAATCAAGTTTTATTCTGTTGCTATCAAATAGTTTGAGCAAAAGTTTGGTCAAGTATCAACTCAACTCAACTAGCGTCAAAGAGGTACACCACCTAACAACACAGTTCAGAACCCAAAGAATGAAGGGTAGTGCATGGCGGTTACTACTCATGGTGGCAAGAATATTGTTTATCCTCCTATGCTAGTACATAATGATGATGTTCGAGAGGAAGCAGTTGAAGTCAAGGATGCTGATACCGGAGATAATCGTGTCAATGATAGGGTGAGTGATGCTCCAGAGGCACTACAGAAATTTAAGCCTATTCTTAGACCTCCTTCTCCCTTCCCTCAAAGAATCAAAAAGAAAAAGAAGGAGGGCAAGTTCAAACACTTTCTCTCTATGCTAAAAGAACTATCCATCAACATCCTTCTCATTGAGGCACTAGAGAGGATGTCAGGGTATGCAAAGTTTATGAAGGATCTGGTTACAAATTAATACACTGTGAGTCGGGAGCTCTACCAAGAGCATCAATATTCGTAGTGCGATTACCACAAAATCCTTGGTGCAAAAGCAAGGAGATCCTGTTGCTTTTACCATACCCCACACTATTGGAGATGTAGAGTTCACAAGGTCATTGTGTGATCTTTGTTCCAGCATAAATTTTATGCCTCTTGCGGTCTTTAAGAAGCTAGGACTGGGAGCCCCTACTTCGACGAACATGTGATTGTTGATGGATAACCGTACGGTGAAGAAGCCTATGGGGATATTCTATGCCGTGATTATCAAAGTTGAGAAATTCATATTCCCTGCATACTTTGTGATCCTAGATTGTGAAGTCGACTTCGAAGTCCCAATCATCTTGGGAAGGGCTTTTCGAGCCATTAGTCGAGCACTAGTGGATATGGAAGCTGGCCAACTCTGGTTTAGATTGAACGACGAAGAAGTTGTCTTTAATATTTATCAGTCGATGAAAAAGGCCAGATGATCTAAAGAAGGATGTTTGGGAACTTAGTGAAGTGTAAGTAACCATGTTGTCCAAGTCGTGTCGCGACAATAAATCAGATACTACTTGGGAGGCAACTTAGGATATTTGATGTAATATTTGTAATTGTGATTTGCTTTTAGCTTTTGGACTTGTCAGTAGTTTAATTTTTTGCATTTTGGTTGTAATATTGGGCATTGGACTTGTTGCATAAATATTAATGGTGTGTTTTTTGAAGAATATGCAGGTACATGCCTGAGTCAGCTATCCTTGGCTGAAAAAGCATCAAGAGGTGCTTCTACGATTGGTTCTTCGGGCCGTATGTTAATCTACAACCCGTACACCATCTTGTAGAGTACTTCCAGTGAGCAAAAAGTTATGCACTCCATTCCATGAGCCAACTTTATGATCTATAGATAAAACTACGGGTCGTGAATGGGGCTCGTGGACCCCAGGTAAGTTTTCGATTAATTGACTAATCGTTGAGGTTTTTATGACCAATTCAATGAGTCGTACCAAATCTATGACTCGTAGACTAGTCCGTGAAATCCAGTCCTCAAAATTAGTGTTCGAACATTCTACGAGACCATGATTTACGGGTCGTAAAACTTTATACAGCCCGTAATCAGGGTTTCATAGAGATCGGTCCCATTAGTTTTGACTGACCCGGTCAACATATAATAATAGGGTAAAATTATTTTGACCCCTATTTTTTCTATAATTATACACGAAACCCCGCGACCACCTTCCCTTGTCCTCCGACCATAGATGACCAATCACTCTACCATTTTCTGGCTAACTTTCTAGCAACCCTAGGCTCCACCTCTTCAATTTCTACTTCTTGGTCATTTAATATGGTAAGTTTTTCATCTTAACAAACTCTTTTAATTACTAATAATTGTATGATTAGGTTAAAGTTAATTGATGGGTATAATAATTTGATGAATGAACCCGTTTATGGTATTTTTGTGTTTGAAAAATGAATTAAGGAAAATAAGTGTCATTGTATGAATATTCGTAAATGTCAAAAAGTGGTGTGAATGGCCTTTCCCTTGTGTTTGAATGATATGTTTAAATCCATGTGGTCACATACCGTTGAATTAAATTGATTATGTGTATGAAAGGTCAGTATGTGATGGCATGTATGTGTAATGTGATGCTAATCCATTCAAACAGGGTCGACTGGTTCAGGAAAACATGTCAAATGATGTCCGATGGGGTGTATGTTAAGATTTGCATGTGGGGTGTTGGGTGTTTGATCTAAGTCATAGGGGTGTGGTTGAGTACTGCTTCAATGCTGAAAATGTTGTTACAAATGTCGTATGGGGTCCGTATTGATATATTTAGAAACTCAGATCACTGGGTTTTTTAATCTATGAGGGTCTTTTATGTCCCGTAGAAATTTTCACTAGCTGTAATTGCCCTTCATATAAAAATCCAGAATCTTGATGTATCTGAGAATCTATTAGATGAGACCTTCTACAAGTCATAGAATATTCTATATACGACTTGTAGATAGGTTTCATAGATCCTTGCCTGCAAAAGTTTAAACACTAGACCACATCTATGACTCAGTCTACGATACGTAGATCCATCTACGAGTCATCCTAGACTCATAGATGCCATTCCAGTAAGTGAAAATTATGGTCACTATTTCTATGAGAGCCTTCTACAGCTCGTAATTTTTACTATGGCCCGTAGAAGTGCCTTCGTAGTCCCCTTTGTAGTTAAGTCTGATTTAATCTTGCTTTTCATTTCCAGACTTGTGGGGCTAACCATGCTTGTAAAATGTGTATGTTTCAGGTATTATGGCCCTAAAGTCGAGACGTGAGGATATTTGATCCCTTCAAAGGAGGCTCTGGGATGAGACCTCAGGGGTGCAGGATACCCTAGAGGTTAGTGGATTAGTTGAGGAGCTCGACATCTGACTTGACCCAGATGCTGATAGACCACAGACATGGGCTGCCACCAGACTTAGGTAGGCCCCGACCCAGGCTATTGTTGTTCGCACTCACTAGTTTGACGAGAGAAACGAAAACAATAATAGCTCCATTTAGATGACTCCATCCAAAGAGAATTCAAATTCAGAGTCAGGATCCGAGACGAGTCGGAGTTGGAGTGCTCTACCGCACCACCGCAGATATGACCATCACCTCTAGATTCTTTCACTAGTCAGTGGTGTGTTGTAGGCATGTGAGATATATACACAGAGAGAGTACAGAGGAATAAGTGGAGAAAACCAGCCCGCTCCATTTTTTAGGAGCCCCAAATCATTTTCTCTAGATTAGACAGTGTCCCTGGTCTCCAGGACACCATCAGCAGATACGAGCTCTAGTGGCTAACCAAAGCACCAAAGCACCAGGGAAGTACTCCTTGACCATGGTTCAGGATTTGATGCCTCCTATGCTAGCACAATACTCAACACTTTTCCTAAGGGGAAGAAGCCCCTCGCTCAACCCAAGCTGACACACACTAGAGTTAGAGGCCGGTAGGTGGACATTTTCTAGACTACCATTTGTCGTATGTTGTTCGGGCCTGAGTTCCCAGCCTCAGATTCACAGCAAAATACAACTGCAGATTAGGGCAGACCAGGGACAAGGTTCTGATGAGAGACCAGAGTCATAGAGCCAGCTTGATGAGATGGGTAGCAAGACAAATTGTTGAGCAGGGCTCGGACCCTGTATGGATAGCCACTTCTTCTGAGGCTATTGTAAGGGCCTCCCTTAGCTTCCCCGCCAAATTTTTGTGGGCCATTGTAAGGTCATGGATATGGCTGATGCTTGCAGATAACACCTTGATACTTGACCGTGTTGTTCTAGTTGCCAATATATTGGTTAGCTATGAGATAGATTGTGCCAGCCTCATCGCAAATCAGATCTACGAGGCAGCGTTAAAGAGGTCCATCTCTATCCCCTTTCCTTGCTTGATCTATATACTTTGTCTAGAGTCGGGGGTAGAGAGTGTTCTTCAGCTAGACTCACTGATTGAGGTCCAGCACATGCTAGATGCCAGCCGGATCAAGGCTGAGGATAATCTGGTGGCACTTCGACAAGCACCACACTAGCTAGCTCAGATACCAGAGATGTTCGTAGCTGAGCTATCATCTAAGGTTCCACCCACCATCACTCTTACTGCTATGATCGAGGAAAGGCCCCTATAAACTGAGACAGATGTGGAGAAAGGGTCCACTACTACTAATTTTACATCACAGGAACTCCTACACAAACACCACCTGTTAAGTCTGGTTTATGTGTCAGCAGCATCCATTAAGGCCATCGCAAAGTGACTAGCCCACACTGAGTCTCAATTAAAACTCAGTTACTTCAGTAGATTAGGCCTTGGGTCCACCAGGCTATTACGGAGTCCGGGGGACTCATGCAGGCATTCACGGTCACTACTATTTTGGACGGACTTACAGTTGTTGATGCCTGCATTGATGATTTTGAGTTGAGAGTCCAGTAGAGCCTGAGTACAGCATGGCCAAAAAATATGACGGCCCTACAGAAGGAGATCCAATAGCTCTGCTAACATGACCGCCACTTTGGCTACATTGGTGGCATTTCCACAAACTGCACCCTCGGTGCCAATGGTGGATATTTTTTCTCCTGAAGAGGCTTCACAGCCTTCCCATGGGAAGAAGCCCCATACTGTTCATATTCCAGATACAGTGAGGTTGTATGCGGGGTTGATAGAGGAGCATGAGCTAAATCTTGTGATGAGGCAGTCGAGGCAGGAGGAGGAGATGAGACAGGATCAAGAGCTTGAGAGGGTGAAGGGCGCTGGCCCCTCCGGACATAGTTCTACCATTGAGGATGCGACCAGGTAAGTTGAGGGTGGCCAGACTCAGCTAGACACCGACGCTTAGGTGCCCAAGTATGTTCTTTTTTACCCCTGCTCCTTATTTTACATTTTTGGTCTGCATTGAAGACAATACACCTCTTTTTTTATGGGGTGTGAGTAGTTATAAGCCTTAGTGAAGTCTGAGTAGCCTTGGCCTATAACTATCCCAAATTTTGAATCCTAGGGGTTTTCTTGCCTGTGTTCTTTTTCTCCATGGATATTTAATTTCTGTTGAACCAACGTGTTTAGGATGTGTAGGTAGTATTGGTAGCATATAGCACCAATATCTATGGCATATATATGTTTAATAAGTTTTCGTGATTTTGTGTGAAAAATGATACCCACAAAAAGTTTTGTTAGTTAGTCTAGATAGCAACCATGCATATTTAATTGTGTTGACAGTTCTTGTTCTGATAAGTGAGGATGAAATTGAGATGAAAAGCATGATCTGAGAGTCTATGTTTATAGTGTAATCAGTGTCATGTGAGTGTGAGCTTACTTAGCTAAATTCATCTATTATGTTTTAATTTAGAACTTGCCCAGTTACTCTGACTTAGAACGTATTTAATTGGTTTGGAAATAATCTTAGGTCGTTGTTCATAATAGCCCACTTAGCATAAATAACCAACCAAATGTGTATTAAATCCCTTGTACTTTCTCTTTGTAAAAACCTAAGTTACCTAGGCTTGTTAGATGTAAGATCCTTAAGTTGGCCTTGGTCCTTCCTTGAATATTATGCACCTTGGCTAAGACAAAAAGCCTAAGTTAAAGGTGGCTACAAAAAGTGGCCATGGTTCCTAAGTTATATATCGTGCATCTTGGCTCATGCCAAAAGCCTAAGTTGGGGGTGGCTGGTATAAGGGTAAACAAAAAATAAGGGGGAAAACTAGTGATACATAGCTAAGAAGAAAAAAATGTGTACTAGGTGCAAGAAAAATGAGTGATGCCTTAGCAACGAACTAAAAAGAAAAATGATGTGAAAATACAAGGCAAAAAGCTGGAGATGAGAATAAAGCATCCAAAAAGGATTGAAATAGGAGAAAGGGAAAATAAGATGCAAAACAACAACATTGGTAGGGCCAAAGTGTAGAAAAATACAGTGTCAAGGAGGGCCTTTAGTCACTATGATCCCAAAATATCATACCAAAACCCCCTGAGCCTACGTTACAAGCCAATTAAGTCCTAAAGTGATCCTAGTCCAAGTAGTAGAAAGTCATAATCATGAGTGTAGGGGAAAATATATGTTATTGAGCATGATATTTGAATGTCTTTTGTGAGAGTGAGTGATTTTGCATAGTCCCAAGATTATACCTGAAAATATCATTGTGAGTGAGACATAGGACTTCTTTCTATGAGGGCACTTGCATTACATTGTTAACATTAGACTAATTCAGTGATTGTGGGTTGTTGATAACTACCTCGCTCGTCATAGTTGCATTGTCACATGCATTGACCTGTGTTGCTTTGCTTACTAGCTATTAGATGTGTTTTGAAAGTAGTATTGGTATTTGTGCTTGAGTTTGATGTGATGTATGCCAATAAATTGAGGTTTGTGTGTTACTGTGCTACTTATGTAAATTGAGTCTGTCGCTTAAGGACAAGCAACAATTTTAAGTTTAGGGTGTTGATATGATATCAAAATATAGCACTTTTGATGCTTAAAACTTGGAATTTTGTGTGTTCCCAATGCGATATTAGATTTGGTGTGTTTTCATGTGTGTTTTTCCTGATTACAAGGTTGGCACAATATTTGGGCTAAGTGTGCGGAATTTGCTGAAGCAGAGGTTCCATGAGACCGTTTATGGGCCATAGACATTTTTCCAGGCTGTAAAGATAGTTTCATAGACCAATCTAGTGAAGCGTGAATTTCTGAAGTTGAGTCTACGAACATGCAAATGAGCCTTTGAAGACTTTACGAGCCGTCGTGCCCTGAGGATCAAACAGTGGGGAGTTTCTGAAAAGTGATCACGCGAAATCACCTATGAGCTGTGGAACTTTATACGGGCTGTATAGGGGTGTCTTAGAAGTCATCTCTAGATTTGAAGAAGCAATCCATGAAAGCCCAATTACTGGCCGTAAAATGTAATACGACTCGTAGATCCTGCCATAGAGTCTGTCAACCCAGTTATCCTATTCCATTTTGATTTTGTATTTTCAACACTATAAATAGGTTTTTTAGTTTGTTTTTCATAAAATACAGAAAGGAACAAGGAGAGGGATGTGATAGAACATTAGAGAGCTTGAGAAACACTTGTAAAACTTTATTTCATCTTTTAATTGCAATCTTATGATTCTTCTCTAAGAGTTTGGATTTCTTGTGCTTAATTCTCTTGTGTAAGTGCTCAATTATGTTATTCAAATTCATAAGTCTTGCATTTACACTGATCATGAGTAGCTAAATCCACAACTAGGGTAGTAGGAACCATGAAGAACTAACAAGGTAAAATCGGATAATTTGTAATTCTTGAAAAGTGTGTATGCATATATTAATTAAATATCTACATATTGAATACTTTCTAATAGTGGCCAACATTATAAACCACCTAGTGTTATTGACTGGATCAAGGTAGTAATGAATAGAAGAAGAGATTAATTATCAAGATTCAATTGATGTTTCTCGTCTAATCAACCAAACTGGGCCAAGGGGAGATTGTACTAGAATAATAGGTAAGGGTTAGTAATGTCACACTGCGGGGATAGACCAAATCACGTAGTGAAATTCGCCTCTTTCCTAGGCAAAAGGGATTGGTGAATATAACTTACCATTCTGCATGCTATATATTGGAAAATAATTCAATTATTTGGTAATTCTGAGTTAGGGAATCATGGGGAACACAATATCCTAGTTACTCTTCATACTGGTTTAACACTTCTCTTCATTTAGGATTACTTCTCATAGTTGTCACAAAACGCCCCTTTAGGGAGATAAGTTGGTTAATCAACCTAAATTGCATCGAATTCTTCTAATATATCATATTCCCTATGGAATTTGACCCTAACCTTAGTTAGCTTATATATCTTGATAACGACCGCTTTAGCCTCAAAAAGGAGTTGTAGCTTGGGCAACATCAATATCTCCTGATTGATGACTTATGTGGAGAAAATAGAGGAGGAGAAGTTAAGAGAGAGGGAACGGGAGTCCAAGAGGGCTCGAGTTGATGGTGGGAGCTATTCTCATAAAAGGAGTGGTGCTCAAAAGTTCCAAGGTGGCCAAAAGCAAGGTAGACAAGGGTGTACCTACACTCTTCCCTGAACTACCAAGGATAAAGAGGTTTCCCCTAAGCCCCAAATCCTAAGTTGCCCTAAGTGTGGAAGGCTCTACAAGGGAGAATGCCTAGTCAGTTTGAATGCTTGCTTCAAATGTGGGAAAGATTGTAGAAGTGGCAGAGCAAGGCCCAAAGGCCAAGGTGGGCAAGTTCAAGGTGCCCAAAGGACCAAGTGAATCTATGTTCTCCATGGTTTCCAAGAAGTTGAAGAGGCACAGGATGTTGTCACTGGTATCTTGAAAGTTTTCAATTTGGATGCATATACCTCATTAGATCTGGGAGCTAATTTGTCATTTATAACCCAATTCCTTGATAATAAATTTCATGCATGTCCCAAAGTCCTTCATAACAGCTACAAAGTAAGTAACCCCATAGGAGAGTCCATTGTTGCCTGAAGAGTCTATGGAAATTGTCCTATCTCCATTTTGCATAAATGGTCTCTTGTGATCTAGTTGAGATTTCCATGGTAGACTTTGATGTAATACTCAAAATGGATTGGTTTCATGCCTCTTATGCTTCCATTGATTGTAGAACCCATAAGGTCAAGTTTCAATTCCTAGAGGAGCCTATTCTTGAGTGGGAGTGTAATAACTCTTCATGTAGGGGTTGATGTATTTCTTTCCTAAAGGACTATAAAATGATCTCTACAGGGTGCATCTATCACCTAGTAAGAGTCAAAGATATCATATCTGAAGTTCCTTCCCTTGAGTCGATCCTCGTGTGCATGAGTCCCTCGATTTCTTTCCAGATGAGTTACCGAGCATTCCTCGCTGAATAGAAATAGACTTTGGCATAGATCTCCTACCCGATACTCAACCTATCTCAATCCCTCCATATAAAATGGCTCCCGCAGAGTTGAAGTAGATAAAGGAGAAATTGAAGGATTTGGCAGAGAAAGATTCTATTAGACTTAGTCGGTCTCCTTGGTGTGCTCTGGTGTTGTTTGTGAAGAAGAAAGATGAGTCACTCCGTACATGTATAGATTACCGACAACTCGATAAGGTCACTATCAAGAACAAGTACCCACTTCCGAGAATAGATTACTTGTTTGATCAATTGCAAGGGGATACACGTTTCTCTAAGGTTGATCTGAGATCCGGGAATCATCAATTGAGGGTAAGGGAAAGTGACATTCCAAAGACGTCATTTCGGACTAGGTATGGTCACTTTGATTTTCTACTGATGTCATGATTTAGTCTCACTAATGCCCCGACTTTATTTATGGTTCTTATGAATAGGGTGTTCAAGCCCTTTTGTCATGTTTGTAGTGGTGTTTATTCATGACATCCTAATCTACTCCCGAAGTAAGGAAGAGCACATGGAGCACTTTAGGGTAGTACCTTAAGGGAGCAAAGGCTTTATCCTAAGTTTGACAATTGTGAGTTTTTTTCTAGATGAGGTTGCCTTCTTTGGGCATGTGGTATCACGTGATGGTATCAAGGTTGATCCTAAGAAGACCGAAGCGGTGAGAAATTAGCCAAGGCGATTGGCTCTTACAGATATAAGGGGTTTTTTAGGCCTAACAGGATATTATAGAAGATTTGTGCAAGATTTCTCCTCCATTTCGTCCCTACTCGCCAAGTTGACTAAAAAAAAGTGAAGTTTGTATGGACAGATGAGTGTGAGAAAATCTTTCGAACTTTGAAGGATCGACTTACTTCAACTTGAATATTGACATTACTAGAAGGGAATGGTGTGTTGGTTGATTATTATGATGCATCAAGGATCGGGTTGGGATGTGTACTCATGCAACATGGTAAGGTAATTGCCTATGCTTCAAGAAAATTGAAGGTACATGAAAAGAATTACCCGAATCATGATCTTGAGCTTGTGGCGGTAGTGTTTGCCTTGATGATTTGGCGACATTACTCATATAGGGTTCATGTGGATGTCTTTACCGACCATAAGAGCCTCCAACATGTGTTCACCCAAAATGATCTCAACTTGAAGGTGGTTAGAGCGACTCAAGGATTATGACATGAGTATGAAGTATCATCCGGGAAAGGCCAATGTGGTAACCAACTCCCTTAGTAGATTTCTATGGGTAGTGTCTCACATTGAGGATGATAGAAATAGGGAGTGGGCCAAAGATGATTACAGGTTGTCTAGATTTGGAGTATGGTTAAATGAATTCGTAAATAGTGGTACAATAGTGCTTCATGGGTTCGAATCTTGTTTAATTAAGGAGGTTAAGTCTAAGCAAGACCTCAATCCCACCTTAGTTGAGTTGAAAGCCTTAGAGAAAGAAGGAGATTTAAGTCTTCTCACAAAGGGGAGATGGGGTACTTTGATATAAAGGGAGGTTGTGAATGCCCAATGATGGTGAGTTGAAGAAGATGATAATGCAAGAAGCTCATAACTCCTCATACTCCATTCATCCTGGCATTACAAAGATGTAAAGAGATTTGAGAGAGGTCTATTGGTGGAATGGGATGAAGAAGGACATTACCCGATTTGTGTCCGAGTGTGCCAATTGCCAACAAGTGAAATTGGAGCATCAAAGGCCAGGTGGCCTATCCGAAGACATTGACATTCCTACTTGGAAGTGGTAAGAGATTAATATGGATTTCAAAATAGGGTTTCCAAAGTCTAGAAAGCATTTTGACTCCATATAGGTGTAGTTGACCGCATGACAAAGTCAGCTCACTTCTTACCGTTCAAGACTGCATTTAGTACCAAAAATCATGCTCATTTATATATCTGAGAATTGGTGAGGTTGCATGGGACTTCACTGTCCGTATATCGGATGGTGGTGTCTAATTTACCTCTCATTTTTGGAGATCTTTCCAAAAGGGACTTGGTACTAAGCCGAAAGGACTATTCGAACTTTGGAAGATATGTTGAGAGCTTCTGTGTTGGAATTTAAGTGGAGTTGATATGCGCACTTGCCACTTATCAAGTTTATCTACAACAATAGTTAGATTTGAAGTATTGTATAGTAGATAGTGTAGATTGCTCATTGGGTGGTTTGAAGTCATTGAGGTGGCATTGCTAGGACTCGACCTAGTCATGAATGCTATGGAGAAAATTGAAATCATAAGGGAAAAGTTGCAAATGGCCCAAAGCCAACAAAAGTCCTACTCTGATGCAAGGAGAAGAGATCTCGAGTTTTATGTTGGTGATTGGGTTTATTTGAAGGTGTTTCTTCATGATCCAATTTGGTAAAAAAAGGGGAAATTAATCCCTAGGTATGTAGGTCCTTACAAGGTGGTGAAGAGAGTGAGAAAGGTAGCATATGAATTAGATCTACCTAATGAGATGCATTTGATCCATCCGATTTTTCAAGTGTCGATGTAGAGGAAATTCATAGGTGATCTGAACTCCATAGATCCTTTGCATGATGTGAACATTGAAGAGGATTTGAGTTATGAAGAGGTACTAGTTGAGATTCTAAATCGATAAGTGAAAAGGATAAGGAATAAGGAAGTTGCCTTCGTCAAGGTGCTTTGGAGAAATCGACAACTTGAGGGTGCTACGTGGGAAGCGGAAGCGGATGTGAAGAAGAATTACTTGTATCTATTTCACTCTACTCAAGCCTAAGGTATTATAAAATTCTTCCTAAAACATTTAATTTCTTGCATTTTTGTTTTGCATGATGCATACACTTATTCTTATGTTTATGGACTGTTTTGACACATCATTTGAAAGTAGATTTGAAAATTTCATGAAATGATGTTTAAGTTGCATTTTTGCATGCATGTTGGTTATTAGCTGATTATTCACTCCTTAGAGCCTGTCCTTAAGTACATTCGGGGATGAATGTTCCCAAGGGGGAGATATTTTCACGACCCTAGTTTATGAGCCTATGAGTGCAAATGAGTTGGATAGAAAAATGACATGGGATCAATCCCCTAGGGTGACTTATAGCCCGTCGATGGACTTACAACCCATAGGTCATTCCTTAAACACGAACTTCAGGAACTGAAAATTTATCCAAGTGTAGGGTAACCTAAACACCAATTGATGGCTCGTAGAAAGTATGACGGGTCGTAGATAGGTTTGTCGATGAGGGCCTCAACATGAAAGAAATTTGGAGTTTGCTGGAAAGTAACCTATGGTCAACATCACTGCTCGTAGACCATATTACGGCCCATAGAATTCCTTCGTGAATGATGTCCTGTAAATGAGGAAAAAGTCTAAGTGTGGAAGGACTTTACGAGTCAAAACACGAGCCGTTAATCAAAAGACGAACCGTAAAATTGATTCTTAATTTTGAGGTCAGCAAATCAGTTTCAGGAGTTTTGGAAAAGTTAGTAGGACCGAGGTACTATGGTCTGTAGCTCAATCCACGGCCCATAAACGAACTTTCGTAGAGTCAATTTGGTAGTTTAAATGAAGGGCAGTTTTGTCATTTTCGCAAATCCTATTCCTAAACTATGTTATTTTTGGGATCTAGAGAGGCCTAAATGAGACCTTAAATCCTTAGGAACCCCCACTCTCTTCATTCTTCCGATTCCTAAAATCTTTCTAAGGCATGATTCTCTCTAGAAGGCAAGACAAAAAAGGATAGGGTTTCAAGGTTCTTTCCAAAGGCTTCAAGTTCATTTTTCCCAAGCTTACAAAGGTATGTAAGTTTGATTTGTGGGACTCCTGTCACCCATAAAGTCCTTCATAATGTATTTTACCTTTTCTTCAAGTTCCTTCAAGTAAATATGCATGCTATGGTGATTTCATGATATATTACGATATTAAATGATCTTGAAGATGTCCTAGATATTTTACTAATTACTTACATGTATTCAAGTTTTTGATGATGACCACAAGGATGAATTTTGTTAATGATGAAGTGTGGGCTGTTTTACATGTTTTAAAGGGTGTATTCTCATGATTTATGATTGTTCCATTTAAATGCTTAGCCCACCTAGTTTCAAGAAAAGCATTGTGTGATTCATGAAGATGATTAAGGCATTAAAGATGAGTTTTAAAGTTATGATTGGTCAAAGATATAAGCATGTTGACAATTTTCCTAAAAGACGTTTAAGAAGGTCCCCAAAATGAAAAGACAAGTCTCACTTGGTGGTTCCTTAAGTTCTAGCTACTCTTCTGATTGTTACTTATGATTCTAAGTGTCATAATTTAACCAAGCCATGTTTTAAAGATTCTGTGGGATGACTTAGCACCGAATGTAATATTGAGGTGGGGTTCAGTAAAGGAACCTTATTGGAAACCCTTTGTCATATTAACCATGTGCAACCATAAGAGCCTTTCTAGGCTAGGCTAGTGGATCCACGTAGGCCATTTATATTATTCAAAGATGCATGCGTAGTGATGAAAATCCACCTACCAAGTGGTCTCCCTGTGCCAATGTAGGGGGTTATGTTGGACTTCATGTAGTAGCTTACACAGTCTTATATGTCAGTTAAGGTCTTTTCCCACAAGTTTATGATTCTATGATGTGCTTGTATTCCTTATGATATCTCATGCATTGACTTTTATTCATGTTGAGCGACATTGGTTGTGCATGTTTAAGCTCATATTTGTGCATCTTACTACTTTACGTATATTTATATGTATTACTAATGAATGATGACATTATAATTTTCATGCTTGTATTGCATCTCACACTTAGTACATTCTAATGTACTAACGCATATTTTGCCTGCATGATTTAACCATGTAGGGACACGTACTCTTCCACCGGCTCTAGCTAGTCTTTTGTCGTTCAAGACTAGTACTTTTATTATGGTGAGCCCTTAGTTTGGGACTCTACCATTTTCTATCTAGCTTGTATTTTCTTTTGAGACGATATATATATTGCCCTTTTGAGGCTTTTATTTTCTACATTGTTAAATAGTGGAATCTTTTCTATTTGATGGAAACGGTTGCCTATGTCCACCTATGTTTAGTCGGTATGCATTATGGACAAAGATGTTGATGTTCCTTTTTAATGTTGCTTCATTGTCATAAATTGGCCCCATACACTCCTTTCCCCGAAGTTTAATTTAATGTCTATGAATGCTTAAGATATTAAAGATGGCTTGGGTGATGTGTCTTCAGGTGTCTCATTCGTTATATAATGACTAGGCCCTAGGTCGGGTCGTTACAATTGCCTAAGTTATCTAAAGATGAATTGATTATTGAACATTTTCAAGAAATTCTATATTTTTAAAAACATTAACTTTTTAAAGGAAATTGGGGGTAAAATAGTTTTAAAAAATTTGTTCTATCTTGATTTCTCCAAAATAACAAGTAAAAATGAAAAATTAGAAAAATTTTGACATCTGATAGTGAACAGAGGGAGTAATATCCATTATTTTTAAAATTTATTTTTTAAAAAATAATATTATTTAAATATATTTTTGATAATATTTATGTTCTGTTCAATATTTAACATTGATCAATAGTTTGTATAGACTGCACACACAATACTTGTATCAATTCGAGATTAATACTTAGTGAAAGAGAAAATAAATAAAAGATAAAAAATTAAGTAAAATAAAGAATAATTAATTGGTAAAATAATAATTAATTAGATTAATAAGTGTTGGCAAATTAAAAAGAAGTACTAATGGGGTTAAAAATGAAAAGTCTTTGCACACATTAATGAAAAAGACAAAAAAGAAAAGGAAAAAAAGAAGAAGGGAAAATTTATTTTGATTTCTTCAAAATAACAAGTAAAAATGAAAAATTAGAAAATTTTTGACATCTGATAGTGAATGGAGGGAGTAATATTATTATTTTTTAAATTTATTTTTTTAGAAATAATATTATTTAAATATATTTTTGATAATATTTATGTGGCGTTCAATATTTAACACTAATCAATAGTTAGTATAGACTGCACACACAATACTTGTATCAATTCGAGATTAATACTTAGTGAAAAAGAAAATAAATAAAACATTAAGTAACATAAAAAATAATTAATTGGTAAAATAATAATTAATTGGATTAATAAGTGTTAGCAAATTAAAAAGAAGTACTAATGGGTTAAAAAAAAGAAAAAGAAAAATTGCAGTCCTAATTGTACACATTAATGAAAAAGAAGTACTAATTGTACACATTAATGAAAAAGACAAAAAAGAAGAAGGGAAAAAAGTAGTGTTGCCAATGGGGTTTGAACCCTTGGCATAAATACTTTTATATGAAGACTTTTGTTGGTTGCATCATTCACTATTGTCTTTATTTGGCAGCAAATCAAATATATAATAAATTGCTATAAATATACATATATGCATACAAAATTCTTATCGAGATCACCAGATGTCATGACACTCCAATCCATACACATAGATCTGCTCCTGTTGATACCACTTGAAAGGTTATACATCAAACATTGATGAAAAGAGAAACACTAACAATTGGAATTTAAAGTGATAGTTTATTGAGAATGCTATTAGCTTAATATAGTGGTACACTTACCAAGTAGAGAAATACTAAATTACCAATAATGCTAAGAAGTAAAGATATAGATAAAATCAAACATTTAACAATACTGAAACATAGGACTTCATGCAACACTCCTTGGCCAAATCAAAGGCAACTCCTCAACCAATTCAAAGTTTTAGAACATATTTTTCACTTGCCAACTAAACCTAAAAAAATAAATTAAAATCAACTTATTTTTTAAAAAATATTTTTTTTTTAGGTGGCTAAAATTATGTAATTTAAACACGGTCCCCGATTGAACCTATTTGCGCAAATCAAATAGAGCAGAATGAAGTAGTGATACCCACGTCCCACAATAAAGGAGGAAAGAGGGGATTGTCCGCAGCCCTTTCTCAACAAGCCTACAAATGGCTTCTACAATTCTGGATATGGTACTGAATCCGAATTTGACTACTGTTGTTATTGGAGTACCAAAAGATGTAAACTGAAGTAAAAATCAATAAGAATAAATACTGGCTTGAGTTTCGTTTGCTTATTTGACCTTTGTTTGTTACTTTTGATTGCAGAGCTTTCTTGGGAATTTTGGCAAGAACTGGAGTTTCAGGCCTTTTACAAGACTAAGACCTTGCATTTCCCAAGTCGGTTTTTCCAAGCTTAATCTTTTTTTTAAAAAAAAAAAATCTGTATAATCCTTGTCTAATTTGATGCTGTTCGTCTGTTCCAGATTGCTAGGTATGATAATAAAGCTTAGAAATGGAAGAATTTGGAAATTTTGTGTAGTACTAAAGAAGAATTTAAAGAATGGTGTCCAAATTAATTAATTTTGGGAAATTTTCTTTAGTACCTGAATTGGCTGTTTCTTTAAATTTTAAAGTTAATAACCTGTTTCTTGATATTTAGGGCTTCTGATGTTTCTTGATGTTAGCATTTTTTTCATTAGGTGGAATGTAGGTTGAGATTTTTGATTTTGCAATTCAATTGACAGGTCAATAGGATTACATAGAAGTTTAATACATCAAGTAAACAAATCATGTCATTTGGAGAGATTCTTTTTGGTATAGGTGTTTTATGATTCTGTACTGCTGTTTGTCTTCCTCTGTGATTACTGAAGTCTTTGGAGGGCTTCTAACAGCTGTTATTGATGTTCTTCCTTTTGCATCGGTCCCTGTATTTTTCATTAGCTTGTTGGTTTATTTAGTTACTGAAGCAACTTTTGCACAAAAAATAATAGCGTCAAAGAAAGTTTTAGGTAGTTGAAATGAAAAAGATGCTGTATATAACCAATATGGCTATCAATATTCACAGTCAAACAAGTTATTTACTTTAAGTTTTTTGTGGTACACAAATAGTTTCGGAGCATTGAGCAAACATTCCAATGTCCACTTTGGAGACAATTTTAGATATTTGATGCATTATAAATTCTTGTATTGAGACTTGGTCAAAAGAAATATTTCCATTACTGCGTAAACAGCTCATTTGATTATATACCATTCATCACCATAACCTCTTCCATTTTAACATTTACCGTGGATATCAGCCTAACATATTTTGCAGGAAAGGAATGGCATATTGCTTGGAAAAAATAAGAACCATACCAGCTCTGTAGGATATAATGGAGTTCCTTTAACAGAAATTTCTTGTATTTCAAGTGATGTTTCCAGTCAAAATGAACTTCCTCCACTTGTTAGTGCTTTAAAAGCTTCAGCTGAAGAAAATGCTGCATGTTTTCATTTTCCTGGGCATAACAGAGGACATGCAGCACCATCATCGTTGACTCAACTCATTGGCGCAAAACCATTTCTTCATGATTTGCCTGAGCTTCCAGAGCTTGACAATCTGTTTTCACCCGAAGGTCCCATTTACGAAGCACAAAACCAAGCAGCAAGACTTTTTGGAGCATCGGAAACATGGTTCCTTGTTGGCGGTAGTACATGTGGAATCCACGCGGCCATTATGGCCACTTGTTCACCTGGACATACTCTTATTCTCCCACGGAATTCTCATATCTCAGCAATATCTGCTATGGTATTGTCTGGTGCACTTCCGAAGTACATCATCCCTCAATATGATTTCGAATGGGATGTTGCTGGTGGCATCACTCCATCACAGGCAAGTACAACATCCTGACATGCATCTTTCTCAAAGTTGTCTTTATGTTAGAATTAAATTATCTTGAATGTATAAGTGGAAAGATCTTTTATGTGAAATTATGCAAATTAGCAATGTATGTATTAGAAGGGGAGCCTTGGAGTAACTGGTAAAGTTGTTGCCATGTGACCAGGAGGTCACGGATTCAAGCCTTGGAAACAGCCGCTGGTAGAAATGCAAGGTAAGGCTGCGTACAATAGACCCTTGTGGTCGGACCCTTCCCCGGACCCTGCGCATAGCGGGAGCTTTTAGTGCACCGGGCTTGCCTTTTTTTTTTAGTAATGTATGTATAAAAGTTATTAAAAGATTATTAGATTTGTATCCATAAAAGGATGTACTTCTTTTTATGTAGGTGAATGATGCAATCAAAGAGCTAGAAATGGGGGGCCGGAAAGCAGCAGCCCTTTTGGTTGTCTCCCCTACCTATCATGGTATATGCAGCAACATGGATGAGATTTGTCATATTTGTCATTCACATAATATCCCCGTAATTGTTGATGAGGCTCATGGGGCCCATTTAGGATTTCATCCAGAGCTGCCTAGCTCATCCCTCAGCCAGGGAGCTGATCTTGTTGTACAGTCTACTCACAAAGTTTTGTGTGCGCTTACGCAATCATCTATGTTGCACATGCAAGGAAATCTTGTGGACAGAGAAAAGATTAGTAAAAGCCTACAAATGCTTCAAAGTAGTAGCCCTAGTTATCTGCTTTTAGCATCTTTGGATGCCGCCAGGGCCCAACTAAGTGAAAATAGAGAGGCTATTTTTGACAAAGCAATAGACTTGGCTCTGGAAGCAAGAAGCTTGATTAGTAAAATTCCTGGAATCTCAATCCTTGAGTTTCCAAGTTTCTCTAGTTTTCATATGGACCCATTGCGACTCACCATTGGTGTATGTCAGTTAGGTCTTTCAGGTTTTGAAGCAGATGATATATTGTGCAATGATTTTGGTATTGTTTGTGAACTTGTTGGAACCAAATCTTTTACTTTGGCATTTAACTTAGGGACTCAAAGAGATCATGTCCTTCGGCTTGTAGCTGGTCTAAAGCATCTATCACAAACTTGTCGCTCTCCTCAACCTGTGAATGATGAAGGCAAAAATGTAAACCATTTTGTATGCCTGGGTGATGTTAGAATAAGTATGAGTCCCAGAGAGGCCTTTTTTGCTACAAAACGTAAAGTCAGCATAAGAGATAGCCTCGGTGAAATTTGTGGAGAACTGATATGTCCTTATCCACCTGGTATTCCAGTTCTAATTCCTGGTGAGATTATCACCGAAGAAGCATTGAGTTATCTCCTAGAGATCAGAAGCAAGGGTGCTGTTATTACTGGAGCAGCTGATTGCTCCCTATCGTCTTTTGTTGTATGTGTTGCCTAAGCATTCTTCCTTCACCTTTATTAATTAGTTGAAGGACAAATGCAAGTGATATTGGTGTTAGACCACCCTGCATTTGGCATTTGAGATCTTAGCATTTCCCACATTTCAAGGAACGGTTATGAGTTCAAAGAAACTTCTTTCAGAGCTTTCAATGGGAATTCCTGAGGCTATTAAAAGAAACTGGTACTCAAGAAAGGCACCTCAATGAAATTATGTTGGACATGGCTACTCTATGTCTCTCTCTATATACATAATCAAAGTCTCTATTAATGCTCGTCTCAACATTGATATCTGGGGTTACCGCTTTCTTCTATTCCTCATTCTATGTATAACTCTGGTCAAAGGAAGGTGGACATATTTCTCTATCAGCAAAGCAAGTGCTAGGGGCTATAGCGGCAAGGGGCAACAAGATGATCCTCATCAAACTGGACAAAAGCCATACAGACAGGTGAAGCAAGAGAAATGCCGCAAGCTATTACTCAGTAGATGGTATTTCCAATTGACACTATAGTTCATCTAAAACCGACATGCTCGTTAGTGTATGCTGTTCCTCTTTTGGGGACTGTTGGCTGTTTGGCTTCTATGTTGAGTTAATAAACCTTGTAATCATTTGCAGTGACATCTAATATGCTCAAGGAGCCAATATCATAGACGTTTATGTGATCGTATTCTTGTGTTAACCATACTTTCATCAAATCATATTCATAAAATATAACTAGGTCATAGCCCACTTCATAATCTTCATAAAAAACATATTCATGTATGCATGTCATGAATGAGATTAGAATAGAATGGGCAATAGGAATTCAATCTTAAATCAACAATACAATATGAAATTCAATTAAGTCCTTGAGTAAGATTCACGTTCAAATCACATTTTATATTACTTAAAATTACAAAAATACATGACTTATTTTATCCAAATCTCCAATATTCCCTCCCATTTAAATTAATTACAAAAATCCCACTTTTCCAATTTTCTCAATTATTTATTAATACTTAAACAACTCAGTTTTTTTCTACTACCTTTTTTATGCCTTTTTTTTTTTTGCCATGAGTCCAATCAAAGTCAATCAGTTAATTAATTACTTTCCTTGCTAACTTCAATTTCAATTTATTACCATTTTTTTATTTGCTTTGGAAAAAGCAAAGAATCGGCAGTCTCCTTTTCCACAGAAACATGAAACCGATTAACTTTCACCTTCTCCAATTTTCGTTCAATCCATGGATTCATTTCCTTTTTTTAGTCTTGGGTTAACTCAATCCCTTGTTGATAAGAACAACTTCCCTACTTTTTCAGCAGATGCAATGGAAGAAGTTGATCCAAACACTGTGGCTAACTTGATTGATGAAGTATTTTAAGAAGAAATAGCAGTGATGAAGGATATAGGTTCAAGTTCCAAACATTCAACCAAAAAAACACATGCAAGAAAGAGGAAAAAAGTTGAACCCCTTATTGTTCGTCCTTCCCTGAAAAAGGTTTGTTATTCTAATCTGATTTCATTCATTGATCTTGTTTAATTCTTCTATGTTTACTCTAAATTAATTTGGTAATTTCATGAATCCACTTATAAGAAATGATTTCTAACATGCATTCCCCTATTTTGATATATCTAAAAAGCTTAACATGCCTATTTTTTGTTAACTGTAAATTTTCCTATTTTTATGTTTTCAAAAACTTAACATGCATTTCCTTATTTTGATGTAAATAAAGATTTTAACATGCTTGTTTCTCCGTAAATTTCCATATTTCTTTGTTTACAGTAAATTTGACATGCATTTTCCCTATTTTGATGTATATAAGAGATTTGATACTTATTGTAAATTTCCTTATTTTTCTGTTTTCTGCAAATTTAACATGCATTTCCCTAATTTGATGTAAATAAAGGATTTTAACATGCTTGTTTCTCTGTAAATTTCCCTATTTCTTTGTTAACTGTAAATTTGACATGCATTTTCCCTATTTTGATGTGTATAAGAGATTTGATACTTACTATGAATTTTCCTATTTTTTTGCTTTCTGCAAATTTAACATGCATTTCCCTATTTTGATGTAAATAAAGGATTTTAATTTGCCTGTTTCTCTATAAATTTCCCTATTTCTTTGTTTACTGTAAATTTGACATGCATATTTTGATACATGATACATGCACATTTTGGTATATATCTGTGCATTGATAGTCAACGCATATTTGACACATATCAATGATACATGTTTATGCGTGCATATCTATTTCATACAAGTGATGCATGCATATGTGACACATATCATTGATACCTGCCTAATTGGTAACTAAATATGCAATGATACATGCACATATCAATGATTTGTGCATAGATTTGTGTCAGATCAGTGATACTTGTGTATTTGTCACACATCAGTGACACCTGCATATATTTGGCACATACAAGTGATACCTACATGCTTTGCACATATCAGTGATACCTACATATTTGGCACATGTAAGTGATACCTGCACATATCGATGATACCTGCACATATTAGTGATAAATGCATATTTGGCAGACATCAGTGATACCTGTTAATACCTAATACACATTTATTATAAATGTTATTTGGATACCATTTATACCTGTTAATACCTGATACACACCTAATCTAAATGTTATTTGGATACTATTTTCTTAGGGTTTTAACTATGTTATAAAAACTATTCCTAGAGGGTGTGTAAGATTTAGATCTTCATACAACTCAAACGTTGTGGCTGATATAAAGTCATCCATTGGTGACGATGGTGTAGCTATGTTTAAGGAAATATTTTTTGGCCATTGTCTAAATATTCCCAAGTACAACTTCCAAGGACAAAACATCAAGTGTCTCATGCTGCTTGAACTGAAGCAACAGAAAACTGATGAGTTGCACATATGGCACATGAAGGGGAAGGTTCTCAGATTATCCATTAGAGAATTTGCTATAATTACTGGTCTCAAGTGCACTGGAAATGCTGATGATTTTACGTATTCAGATTCGACACCCAGTAGACTTATTGAAAAGTATTTTCCTGGTGCATTTTTCATGGAATTAGCAAAGGCTGGCTAGTGCAGCGTTTCTTGCTTGACAACTGGGACACAATTCAAGATGTCGTTCAGATGGCGATTATTTATTTCATCCATATGTTCGCGTTTTTCCAGACAATTGAGTCTCCTATTTCGGCTGACCATTTTCGTATGGTTGAAAATGGGAGATATGTAAATTTTCCATGTGGAAAAGCATCATTTGCTAAATTGATACGAAGCTTTAGACAATATTCCAAAAAGGCAAAATAGTTTTATCGACTATCAGGAATGCCATACATGCTCAATGTATAGATTTATGAATATGCATCAAGAGTCCTGAAAGATGTTGCAGTTAGAGTTGGGAATCATATTCTCAGGATCTTGAATTGGAAAGTTGTTGGTCTTAGGCCAAAATACGAGTACTTCATGTCATCTATTTTTGGCGAGGTATTCTACTTACAGTGTTAAATTATGTACTGATACAATGATTTTTTTAATTTTATCATTTATTTTTCCTTTGGTTTTTCTTTTTCTTTTTTTTGCAGATTGATTGCTCCAATATTGTTCCAACAGACGAAGAAATTGCTACACTTGACTTACCGATGGTGCCAGATCATATCCTAGCATCAGTTCCTTCGTCGTCAGCTGTCCCAAATTCATCATCCGCTCAACCAAGTAAAGATCGAATTCGAGAACAATCCGGCTTTGAAGACTTCACATCTGAACCACCAAAAACATTGCTCAGAATGTCAAAGCGTACTTGCGTTACTTCATCTCCGACTCCACCTAATAAACGCAGGGCAGTGATGCTAGCCAAAGCCAGACCAACTGGATCAACCATGCTTAAAAAACAACCCAGTCTTCAAAAAATACCGAAAAAATACTGATACGTGCCAGTTCTAATGTCACCCCCCCTCAACGCATTATTCGATAGAAAACACATTTCAAGTGAAGACATAAAAGGAGTCAAAAAATTTCTCATGGATTATGTAAGTTTCATGTTATGTTTGTAAATTATTTTTTATAAGTTATGCTTGTATCTAATGAGTTTGAATCACCATTCAATTTGTTTATAGGTTGACCGCAGGTTCAATGCCCTTGAGTAGTTGATGAAATCACATCACAATGACACAGAAAGCTATAAAGAATGAGGTGAATTCTTTAAGAAAGGACGCATCTGCCATCCACCTGGATGGTCAATCAGAGGAAAACATGGGTCAAGGAGTCAATATGGTGTGCTATTTTCCAAACTAATAGGTCCATTAGGACCATTATTCTCTCGTCTTTAACTTGTATCATCTTCTTCATTATATACAAGCATCCCATGACTCATTCATTCCTAATGTTAGCAAAACAATCCCTATAAGCCACGGTGATGTTAGCAAAGACGACAACGCATATGTAGCAATTCATGGCACTAACGACCCAAATATTGACTTCAAATTAGCTGAGGTATTAAGCAAGTAGTTATATGTTTTTTTTGCCATATTGTTTGTAACATAATTTTGTCAAACAACAGTCCTTATTTTTGTTTCGTTTGTCCATTCTCATCTTTGTGTAGGTCAATGCTTGTTCATTTCTCATCAAGTTCCAGCCAAAGTTGATAAAATTGGTTATCATGATACATCTTCAAATGTGACAAATCGCGTTGAAAACGAGTCTCAATTGGCCGGCAAGGAAAACACAACACTTAGAAACCGTGATATCCCCGTTTGTGATATTCAATAAGGAGATGTTGTGCACAAATCTATGCAGGTTGGTTGATTATAAACAAATCCCAATTTACCCAGTTTAGTTTGCCAAGGACGCATGGTTTTCGGTGCATAAATTTAACCAAATATTGGATACTTTTCAGGTTGATATGGCCGTAAAAAACCACAATGTGATTGATCTCGTGACACCTGCAATCGAGAGACAACATATTCCAATTAATATAGGCAGCTCAACCACATTTAAGGTCGATACCATAACAAAAAACATTAATGGAATTTTATTTTATTATGCCTCTTAACTGCTTCAAAAGTTGTTTTTTAGATTGTTTCATCTGACGTTCAAGCTGCAGACCAACAAAAAGCACCATCTGACATTGGTCAACAAAATATTCCACAGAGAGGTTCTGAGGTAAACCATTAAATAATTTACAAATCTGACTAATTCCATGATCAAACATATATGTTAATGAGCACCAACAGGTTATTGTATCAGTAATTTAATTCACAAGTACCATTATGATGTATCAGTAAGTTAATTCACAAGTATCTACAATATTCTCAAGTACCTCTTAGATATTCGTGTACCCCTTTTATGTTACACATGAAATATCTCTTATATACTCAGGTATTCTTTTAAGAGAACCACCTCCATTTTTCTATTTATGTTTGAACTTTTTTATCTTTATCGCATTATGCTCCTGCTTCCATTGAACCAACGAATTATCAAAAACATGAAAGTGTAAGTGGAAGCATTCGTGGTGCATCGACAAGCACTGTGTCTAAAATGGATTCTGACAAAACAATGACTGATGTGATAGTAAACAATATTATTCTTTAATCAATCGTGTTTATTTTAAAATTAACAAATTACTAACTTAATACTTATTTTCTAGGATTCATCGCATTCACTCCTTTTTTCAGAAGGAACTAACCAAGCAATAGAAGCTCTTTTGGCCCAACTGCAAGAACCGGTAACAACAACCCCGCTGAAGACGTGCACCTAGCATGAAAATGATCCTTTTTGACTCCGCGATAGCCAACTAACTAACACTCTTCCATGCAAAGACATTATGTTGCATGCATCATCAATGACCTCTGCACAATGTAGTAGGAACCCTTCAAAATTTTGTCAGTCGCCATTTTTGGCCCTTTTTTTATGCTTATGCATGAATTTACATTTAAAAAACACAGTGATACCAGCATATATTTGGCACATTTCAGTGATACATTACTTATGCCTCATTTTGCAGTGATACCAATATATATTTGGCACATACCAGTGATACTTTAATTATGCCTCAATTTACATTCAAAAAACACATACCAGTGATAATAATCAGATTTTGTTGCTATTGATATCTTTTAATATTTTGGTTTATGTTGATAAATAAATGATTTGTTTATGCAATACTTAGACATGTGCATTTAACATTTGAAATGGACATTTGACTCTCTTGAAAGCATATGGATATATATGTATATAAGTATTCTTGTGGGATTTGTAAGACTTAGCACCGATGGATTGGGGGCATTAGGGATATCCCTAAGGTCTCTCTCCCTTTCCTTTAACTATATGCCAACATAGGGACGGATGTTATTCGTCTATTCTATTTATGATATGACATGTCTTGATATGATTCTGTAAATCCTTCCAAAATGGGGGTCCCGTAAGGAAGGTGACCATCCCCGAAATGGTGTGTTCCGTAACGTGTGATGTAGATTACTCTTGGCAAGTAATCTTCTCCCTACTGGTGGGAGATCCCAATCGGTCCAATTCGTGTAATAGCTCGTATGGATTTGGGTTGTTAGTTATAGTCCATCCCCGTTATGTAGAAGCATTATCGCATTGCACGCATCATAAATTCCATGGCATCTTGTATATTATATTCCATTGTTTATATGATCTTTGTATACTATGTGCCCTTGTCATCTAACATTGATATGCAGGTTCGGTAAGTCATATGCATTGCATGCTCGCATACTTAGTACATTCAGACGTATTAACGCATACTCTATGCCTACACGATTTTACCATGTAGGGACCGAGCAGTTTGAGTACCAGTCACAGGACGAATAGTCCTTCCTTGAAGATATTTTGCGGTGAGTCCTGTCTTTCGAGGGCGAGCTTTTATTTCTTGTGTTCATTGTGTATATTCTTTTGTTGAGGGCGAGTCCAGAACTTGTCCTGGCCCCCGTTCCTTGACTAGAGGCATACGTTGGGCACTATGTAAAACTTTCTCATTTTGTTCATCTAATTGAATGGTTTTCTCTTTTGACTTGACTACCGTTTTAATTTAATTATATGCACTTACCTGCTCTTGCACCAAGTATGTGGATTCTGAATTTGAGTCTTGTTTGGGGACTCTTGGGTCCCCATTCGCCGTGTCACATCTAGGCCCCGACTCCGGGTCATGATATATATGGTCTGATGAGACCCCGATGGGTTCTACCTGGTAGCATCAAGTCGGTAGATTTATGCACCGACGCCTAAGTCTGCCATGATTTCACCACATGCATTGCATTCATACACTACATGTGCATTGTACCATTGAATGTTATTATTATCTTAATGTCCTCTTATATATGTTATCGTAATAGCACATACATCAGTTGAATTTATTAAATAATAATTCTCAAAACCCATATTTAAAGTAAGCGAAATTACATGAAAATCAATTGAAAAGAGTTTGGGTTTTCTTAGTTGGAATAGACCAAGAATCAATCCCACATATCTTGCTTAGGAAGAGGAATTTGAGAGGAATTTAGCTTGAAGTTGAAATCCCAATTGAATCCTAGCTTGAATCTTGAAGGTGAGACTTGGAGAAAATTTTGAGAGTCTAATTATAGAAACTAAGTGCTAGTCTTGAATGAGTGTTTAGAATTAGTGTAGGAGAGGTTTAGGAATGTAAAGGGGGTTTAAAAGGTCTTAAAAGACTTGGGGATGGGTTAAAATATCAAAAACACCTAAAACAAATGGCCCTTTGAATTTTAAATCGAACTTGACATAGTTGGCTTCACGGGTCGTGAAGCTCTTCACGGTCCGTGAAGGCTCTCCATCTAGCTCAGACAGATTCTACGAATAAAGGCATAACTTCTTGCTCCAAAGTCAGAATGTGGTGAAACCAGATGCGTTGGAAATCCAATTCAAAGAGCTTCAATTTGATAGGCCATGAGCCACCTAGTTCCTTTTGGGATAATAGATATGACCATTCAAAGTTGACCCTTCTATCGGTACTTGTGAAAAACTTAGCCACTGGAATTCCTTTGAACTTCACTTGATGTAGGAGACCCATGATGGCCTTAAACAACATAAATAAGCTTGAATTGAAGGCTTGAAAGTGAACTTAGCTTGAGCTTGAAGATCCCATACTTAGGATTTTTCAACGAAGTCACCTTCACGGGAGGCCACATGGGTCGTGTAATGTCACACGAGCCGTGACACTGCTCGTACCCCTCTCCTTAGAAAAACTCAAAGATCAAGTTACGAGACGGTGATCTGAAACTTAGAAAACTTTTACTTCAGAAAAGAAGCCTTACGGGTGGCCACACGGGCCGTGACACCCCACACAAGCCATAAACTTGGCTGTGTGACCATACTTGGTCCCAAAATTGTGGGATTTCAAGCCAAGGCCACCATACGGCCCACCACATGGTCCGTGAAGCACTTCATGGACCGTGAGGGGTCCAAGTGTGGTGTGCCTTAGTTTAAAACACCATGTTTAAGGGCCAAACATCCTCCAAAGGCCAAGGGTCACTCCATGGAGGCTCCACACGGGCCATGTGACCTCATACGGACCGTAAGGGCTCCAATGAAGCGTCACCTTGGTCCAAAACTTTTTCAGAACCAAATTTCCATGCTCCATTGAGCTTGTACAAAGTCTGGGTCATTACAAGTACACCTTTGATCACTTACCAACTCTTTTAGTCTTCCAGGCTAGGTTCTTTTAGTTTTCGATCTTTCATTGAACTTGTACTCCTTTCTATAATCTCGCTGACCGAATGGATCAACAATTCGCCTATCCCAAGTCCATTTGGTCGACCCACCACATTTTTATTATAAAAAAACTTCAACACGCCCAACATAATTTTGGATAATTACACCCATAGAGCAGTGAGAAAATATTTACACAAAAAATAGCCCACTTTTTTTACCACTAAAATTGACTTATCGGCCTTGTTTGTAACCCAAAATAGCCACTCGGCTATTAACTTATATAGAATGGAAAGTTGCCATATTTGGTGGCCAGATGTTGATGTGGCAAGATGTTGACTACACATACTACTTTGGCCATTTGGCCTCTTTTTTTATTCTTTTCTTTCTAATCTTTCTTTTTTTTAAAAAAAAAATATGTCATTATGCTATTAAAAAGTATTTTTTGTTTAGATTTTTTTATTGCCTTTTAAAAATCTTTTTTTAATGATTATTTCACCTTTTGTTTTGTAGAAAAATAAATATTTATGTCATTTTATTATTTTTTATTTATGATTCTATTTATTAAGGTGGGAATGTATGATAGTCAAATAAATATTAATATCGACATATTATATAATTATTTATACAATATTGATGTACGATTATGCACTATTTATATAATGTCGACATATTACATACCTATTTATATAATATCGACACACGTTTGTATACAATTTATACAATATTGGTACATGTTTATATAATATTGATACTTAATTATACATAATTTATACAATGTGGATACATTACGTAACTATCTATACAATATTGATGTACGTTTATACACATGTATACACTATTGATACATGAAAAAAAAACATGAATTTTTCTTTCGAAAAAAGATTTTCATATATATATAAAGCAGCAATAAAATAAAAGTAAAATATTTTAAATTAAAAATAATAAAATAATTTTTTTTTAAAAAAAGCGCTACCAAAAAAAAAAAGGCAAAATTTTCGGGCTTAGGCTGATTGAGCAAAAAGAGCCTAATGTCCTGGGCTTACTAGAGCTATGTTGAGCCAATGACCTTATTGGGCTATTTTTTGTAAAGGAAAAACAATGGGCTACTTTTTTTATAAACTATTTATTTTCTTGTATATATATGAAATTTCCCTCATAACTTATTGTGGCAAGCATATTATTTACTTTACTTGCTATGATACTCCTTCCGTCCATCTTTACTTGTCCGGTATACTAGTTTGGGATGTCCAACAATACTTGTCCACTTTATGAAATCGAGAAATAATTTTATACTTAGTTCCTAATTTACCCTTATTAGTTATAACCATTTCTCTATTACATTTTTCAAGACATTATATTCATTATATATAAAGGGTGATTTTGTAAAATTACCCCTATCATTTACTACTTCTTAGTCCTCATGTCAAGTCAATAGGGGACACGTAAAGGTGGATGGAGAGAGTACCAAATTAGATATATAATTATAGTCATTATTGTAAGTAACTCAATATGGTGTAAATATAGAGATCTAGATACATTTAATGGATTAAAGTGAAACTCAATAATCTAGAAGTATATATTCTATTATTTGTGTGAATAAGACTTGCACAATTGGGCCATGATTACAAATAAACGGAAAAGTGTCAAAAATATCCTTAAACCATGTGAAATTGAATGAAAATGTCTTCAGTTAATAATCTAGTCTAAAACTATCTACTGCCAATAGTTTGATTCACAAATGCCCCTATTGTTACTGAATGAGTTAAAAATATTTTTTTTCCAAATAAATAATTTATTTCTTTTTAAAGACATTCTTTTCCTAATTATGGTTTTTTTTAAATTAGAAAATGCTTATTCTACTTCAATTTGAAAAAAGATTAAGAAATAAAATCCGCAAAATTTCTAAGCAAAGATGCAGACATTTCTTTTATTGCATATAGTGTCGTACCGAGTGATTCTAAACTATGAATAGGTGTTAAGGTCAATTATTAAGTGCAATAATAGATTCATGCATGAACTAAAGTTACAAGCTAAGAGTCCTCTAGCACAAACTTGAGTTAAAAGTTCCTTTATCGATCATGATGCTCTGCGACTTTTAACTGTATATTCGAACTTTTAAGTATATGAAGTGTATTGGATGTGGTTTAGAATAATAAGGAACCTTAAATAGAAAGTCAAAATCAAAACATTTCTCTGGCTAAATTTTCATATGAATTCGTATAAGGGTCAACTTCAAACTGTCATAGCATTTAGAACATAAAGATTTAGGTGATCCATGACCTGTCAAATTAAAGGTATTTGAGTTTTCTTTCCAATTAACTAAGTTCACCTAAATCAGACTCAAAATAAAAAATTATGATCATGTTATAACTGGAGCACATTTGAAATGGACAATTCAATAAGCTGGCTTGTCAATGTAGCAACTCATTGAAAGGGTCAGCAATGGGATCTCCAGATCGCTGATTTGACCGGTGGAACTCATTAAAATATTATTTTTTTATGATCTCTTTACGTTTTTAGAAGGGTATTTTTTATCTTTTACCCTCAATTCACTTCCCCAAGTCCGTCTTATAACCTAATAACATACTTATATGTATAGGAACTCTCAAAATCTCTAATTCTCTTTCTTCTAAAGAACAAGAATTCCAAGAAATGAATTTCTCCAAACTTGCAAGGTCTAAGGGCTCTAAGTTTAAGATCCTCTTCAAAAGTTCTAGTATTTTGAATCAAGATTCTTCCCTGTACTCCATCTCCAAAAACTCCACTGAAGAGTTTCTCAAGTTCAAGCTTTAAGGTTTCAAGTCCAAAGCTTTCTTCAAATACTTTTGTTCTTAAGGTATGTAAGGTTACTTATTCATAGCATTGGACTAAGTTCATCCATGCGCATTGCATCTCGATTTCGTTATTAGAGAGTGCAAGTTGAGTTCTAACCTTAATTCCATTGAATTTTCGATATAATTAATTTCTATCATTGACTTCCATATTTATTTATCGATCTTTCGAATTGTTGTTTGTTTTGCATGAACCGTAGCCGAGTTATTACTTTGCTTCCTATAATGCAATTTTTGAGCTAAAAATGATATATTTCATGCATTGAGTAAAAGGAGAGATTTTGTTTTTCTGGAACATGAGCATCTCAAATATATATATTTTTGTACGTCATGAATCTTGATATTTCTGAGATATGTATGATTTTACTTTGCTTAAATGAGATATAATTTTTATGAAAAATATATATAATTTGAGAATGAGTTCTGTGACAAAACGAGTATCCCAAATGCATGATAATTTTTACAGAGAAAGCATAAATAGATGAAAAAGAGTTTGAGTAAATCAAAGTAAAGTCCAATGAGACTAGAGTATATGCATTTTGAGTATTTTATTACTCACTTGATGTATACGAGCATATGAAAGTATTTTGGGACTAGTATTGAGCACCAATTTGGGTAAGAGTTTAGACAATTCAAATTCAATAACTAGATAGTTAACATAGGATAGAATCGTACTACTGATTCGGGTGACTCTTCACGCAGTCCCAAAAGAGGACTTTTATTATGGATCCATAGATGACGATGCGTCCCTTACTCTGGCAAAGTATTAGATGGTTGTGGCAATGACAACGGTTTTCATATCATCACTAGCTCATAAGTGATGGTTGTCGGTTAGAGAAACTCCCTAAAGAGTAATTATTATTATTTAAATAAGTTGCACTTATTTCTTTATATTTGGTAAAGCATTGTCTTATCCTTATATTTGTATGCTTTATTGAGTTGAGTTATTTTTGTATCACTCCATTGAGTATCCTTTGAGTATGTTACTTTTCAACTATTTTATACACCATACATTTTATGTATTGACATAATTCGACGTTGCATTATTTTATAATACAGATTCGGGGACTCATGCTCATAGAAACTTTGATAAGGCTTCTATGCATCAATAGTTGGTGAGACATTTTCACTTTTGGAGGACTCTAGCTCTGTTAATTCAACTTATTTAATTATGAGTTATGTTTAGTGGAGCATTCAGGTAGCGGTGAATCTTGTTCCATTACCTGTCATAGTTTAGTAGAGGATTCATGGACATAGTTAGTAAGTCAGTTTAGTTTATTCATTCAGATATTTTTAAATATTATTACTGTTTATGTTAAAATTTATTTTAAGACTTTGTAAAAAGTATGATTGAGATGTTTTGAGTTTTACTTAAATGTTTCTAAAGGTTCACCTTATAAAGCTTCTACATGCATGTTTAGCCTTCAGTTCAGTAGTTATCTAGGCCAAGAGTTTGCTTGGACCAACAAAGATTTTCGCGTGTCCACTACGTCCAAGGTTTAGGCTCGGGGCATGACATAAATTTTTTTTTTTTTTCATTTTAGTAGGAATTTTATTCTCGTTATCTAAATGAAAATTAATGAGAGGGTTTCTATGAGCTTATATGTATGACCTACATTAGTAGTTAAATAAAAAAGGTACATTAAGTTATTCTATTTTAATTTTTTAAATGAGATTAAGAAAAAGAAAAAATGATTATTTCCGGCTCATTTATTATTAAAGTGATTTTCGTAGGAAAAAAATTGGGTTTGTTTATACTAATAATTTATTTAGGAATAGAATATGTCTTTAAAAATACTAATTTTATCAAGAAAATAATATTTTTGACCCATTAAGTAATAATAAGAGCATCTTTTGACTAAACTATTAACAGTAAGAATATTTTGAACAAAACTATTAATTAAGTGAATTTTTTGTTTCAATTTTACATAGTTTAAGAATGATCTTGACCCTTTTATAGTACATATGGTAAGAATTATTTAGATTTATTATAGTTGTTATCATGTCTTATGTGTAAATGGCAATTGAAGAACTGGAGCAGGAAAGGAAAAAGTAATATTTCTCAAAAATCACAGACAACCACAGTGCTAAGGTGAGGATCAGCTGCCCCTTTAAGAAAAGCTCCTTGGTTCCTAACTTGTTTAAGATAATCCATGGCCCTCTTTGTGATGATTTCACCTGGAATTAATACTGGAATACCTGGTGGGAAAGGGCAAATCAATTCTCCACAAACTTTTCCAATGCTTTCTTCAAAATTCACTATCTTTTTCCTTGCAAAAAAGGCTTCTCTTGGTGTACAACTCATGTAAACATCTCCAAATGGCACCCTTTCTATACCATCATCTATTTTCCTATTCATTTTGATAATCTCCATTTCTTCTTGCAAGTAGTTAGTTGATAAATACTTCAATCCATTAACAAGTCTTTGCGTATGTTCTTTAGTTGTCCCTAAGCTAAAGGCTAATGTGAAAGATTGAGTTCCAATAAGTTCTGGCTCAATTCCATGACTTCTTGACAATATGTCATATGCTTTAAAACCCGATAAGCCAAGTTTTTGTACACCAATTGTCATCCTCAGAGGGTCCATGAAAGAGAAACTGTTGGAGAAGCATGAGCTATCCAAAAGTGAAACTCCGGGAATGTGGTTTATTTGTCTTTTCACTTGTTGGACTAGTTCCATTACTTCGTTGAAAAGGGTGTATGGATTCTTACTTAATTCATCTCTAGTTGCATCCAAGGAAGCTAATAAAAGCCAATTTGGACTAGTGGTTTGTAAAGATTGAAGACATTTGTGTACTCTGTCTTGATCGACGCGATCCCCTGATAAATGTAGCATTGATGATTGTGAAAATGAGCACAAAACTTTGTGTGTTGATTGTATGACAAGATCTGCTCCTTGAGAAAGAGCAGTTTTAGGCATGTCTGGATGAAATTTGAAGTGAGCACCATGAGCTTCATCCACAATTAGAGGGATCCCATGAGAATGGCATATTTGAGATATCTCAGAAATATTGCTGCATACTCCATTGTAGGTTGGTGATGTAACAAAAACTCCTGCTGCCTTTTTACCTTCCTGTTCCAGTTCATCAATTGCCATTTTCACCTGAAAACATTAATAAATCTAATTAATACTTAAGTAATTAAGGGTCCTTTGGTACGTGGTATAAGAGTAATGCTAAATGAAGTGTATTAATAATACTTGCATGCATATTGCATGTATTAATTATGCTTGCATTAATTATACATATAATATTTTTATGCATTGTTCGGTCTGATGCATTAAAAATAGTATGCATTGCATAATAAAATTATTTACAAAAATACCCTCCACATTTAGGGTGGAAAAGATGTAAAAAAAAAGTTTTGAAATGCATGCATAAATCCCCTTGTGTTATTAATACCTAGAAATTCATGTTATTAGTAATATCACTACTAAAAAGCTATGAAAAAGCGACGGACAAAAAAGCGACGAACTGTGTCTCGCCAAAAAGCGACAGATTAAAGGACATATCCATCGCTTTTTCCTTTTTATTTTTATTGAAATTTAATATTAAAAGTGACGGACAGTGCCTACATGTCCATCGCTTTTTTGGCGGAATTTTTCGCGATTTTTTTAATTAATATATAATTATTTATAGTAAAGCGACGCCTTCCGTCGCAATCTTTTTTTATGATTTTTTTTAATTTTAAATATTGCGATGGACAAAAGATACCGCCCGTCACTTTTTTATTAAATTAATTAATTTTAGTACAGTCAAAAAAAATTTAATGAAGGGTGACGGACAAAAAGACGCCGTCCGCCGCCCCCCACCTTACATAAAAAAATTTCATCCGTTTTTCACCTCATTTTTCCCCTTTCCTAAAATCATTTCTCTTTAAAAACCCTAGCCCTCCACCCGATTTCATCACGCTGCCCACAACTCCGGTTGACCACCGCTGCCGCCTGCTCCGCCGCTCCTGTCCCCCTTCCCAATCACCCTAAGGCACTATTTTTCTTCTTCTTTTTGCTCTATTTTAGTGTTTTTAGCTAGTTTTTTGTTCTTTAAAATTTTGTGAATTTTGTAACTTATTAGCTAGTGTATTTCACTTATCTTGTTGATATTATGATATTACAATACTTATTTTGTGTTTTTCATTATGAATATGTGAATGAAAATTATTGTTTTACTTTTATGGCTATACCTTGAGTTTTAGTTTTTGAGATTAGATTATGAATTGGATACTTTTGTGTTGGAATACTATTGTTATGAAGTTACAATAGTATTACCATAGTTAATTTGTATATGTTGTGTGAATTAGTGAATAAATATTTTAGGATTTTAGTTTGAATTTGGGGTTTTTTGAATGAGATTGTAAGCTAGGTATTTTTAGTTAGAATTGAATTGTTGTTGAAGTTAGAATGTTATTTACATAGTTAGTTTGTATATTTAATTGGGAATTAGTGAATGAAGATTTTAGGTCTTTAATTTGAATTGAGTACATTGAGCTAGTTTTTTGAGTTGGAATGTAAGTGTTATATATATTGAAGTTGAACTTTAAGGTGAACTTTGAACTTGAATATAATGTAAAGCTTTATTCTTTAATATTTGTTAAGTTGAACTTTAAAAAAAGTAGTCTTTAAGTAGAACTTAGAGTTAATTTTGATCTTGAACTTTGTGATTTTAGAACTTAGCTTGAACTTCAAGTTGCGAATTTTGATTAGATATAATTTTAAACCTGAACTATAGGATTTGTACTTAAGTTGAACTTTAGTAGTGTTTAACTTGAACTTAGATTTAATTTGGAACTTGAATATTTTAAGTTGTGAACTTTGAAGTTGAATGTAATATAAAATTTGAACTTTAATTAGGATTTCTTAAGTTTGAACTTTAGGATTTTTTTTATTGAAGTAAAACTTAGATTTAATTTCATTAGAACTTGAATTTACGATTTTAGAACTTGAACTTTATTTGTGAACTTTGAACTTGTATATAATGTACTTTAATTGTACTTGAAATTTTAGGTTTTCAATATTTGCTGACACCTGTAATGACCCTGCAGGTTATTTTTTGTATATTTAGCCAAATTACCGATTTGCCCTTTTCAAAAATTGCCTTGAGTCATTATTGGTTAAGTCTAAAAGTCAGATTTCAAAAACATTGTAATAAGCTTGAGTTTGCAAAAGAAAGAGTTTTCAAAGGTTTAAATTGGAAAATTTGAGTTTTTTTGGCCGTTTTGAGTTTCGAGTGTCAGATCGCGATTCTGTTGACTTGATCAACTTCTGAATGCTGAATCTGGCACTTGCAGAACTGAATTTGGAATTAAAATGGAGATTTTAGGCCCAAAGTTGCATTGTTAGTTCTTTAAAGAAAGAGTTTAATAAGCTTGAGTTTGCAAAAGAAAGAGTTTTCAAAGGTTTAAATTGGAAAATTTGAGTTTTCTGGTTGTTTTGAGTTTCGAGTGCCGGATTGCGATTCTGTTGATTTGATCAGCTTCTGAATGCTGAATCTGGCCTAGGAGAACTTGCAGAACTAAATTTGGAGTTAAAATGGAGATTTTAGGCCCAAAGTTGCATTGTTAGTTCTTTAAAGTTGGAAAATTTGAGTTTTCTGGCTGTTTTGAGTTTCGAGTGTCGGATTGCAATTCTTTCAATTCCATCAGCTCGGAAATGCCGAATTTGGTCTAGGAGAACTTGCAGAACTGGATTTGGAGTTAAAATGGAGATTTTAGGCCCAAAGTTGCATTTTTAGTTCTTTAAAGTTGGCAAATTTGAGTTTTCTGGCCAATTTGAGTTTTGAGTGTCAGATTGCAATTTTGTCGATTCCATCAACTCCAGAAAGCTGAATCTTGTCTAGGAGAACTTGCAGAACTGAATTTGGAGTTAAAATGGATATTTTAAGCCCAAAGTTGCATTTTTAGTTCATTTTGGATTATAAGTTTGACTTTGGTCAACATTCAAAGTTTGGATGCTCGGATCGAAATTCTGTCAGTTCCAATAGTTCCAGATGGTGAAACTAACGCTAGAAATAGCTTCATTGCAATTTTTAGAGCTTCTGAGAATCTCAAAACTAGTTTAAATGAGCTTTCTCGGGATTTGGGTCAAAGAGACCACAAATTCAAATTCTGATGATTCCGTTAGATTCGGAACATCGCGTTTGGTCTAGCAGGACCCTTTGTTCAGTTCCCGAGGCTTCCGGGTATGTTTTGGTCCCTTCGGTAGTTTTCGATATTGGAAAATGGGACTCACATTGGAATAAAACGACCTCCGATGGAAATTTCGACTACACTGTTGAGTTCGAAATATCATTTTCGATCAGATTTCATATGTGAATTGTATTTTTCCAACTCTGGATGAGGCTGGAGCATCGAATTTAAGTTTAAGGAATTGCTGAAGAAGCTGATGCGGCGCCGACGTGGCAGTCAGCTTGTTTAGATCTGGAAATTTTCCAGATTTTTCATCCAACTTCAATTAGCGATTTCTCCTTCAATTTTGATTCAATTTGCGCGATTCAAAAGGCTAACTTGTATATATTTCTGAAAAGAACACCATGAAAGCTTCAGAAATTAATTTTGGCGCGCCGTTTGAGCTAAAAAGTGCTTTTTCTGCTGTGTTTGATTGTACTTTCGGAAACGTTAAACATGCGATTTCTACCTCAGATTAGCTCCATTTATGAAATGGTTTTCCCCATTAAATTCCTTAGCACTTGGAGAACATTTTCACATATAAATTTACAGATTCTAATGATGAAATGTTTGGACCATTTTGCCCTTTTCACCCAAATTAATTGATTTAGTGTCATTAGATTTGTTATGTGATTGTTATGTTATATTTGATCAATAGATTTTGGTGATTTGGAGTATCGCAGAAAAATGAAAACTTCAGAATTGACGTGATTCAAGACTTTATATAAGGCAAGTGATTTCTAACCTTTTGTTAAGTATGTTGAACCTCGTATGCTCTAATGTGTATAGAATTGAGTACTTTGGGATAGAGATGGATTAATGTAGGCTTTGATTGAAATATTTTGAATTGAGTAATTATTCCTATGGTGATATTTGACTTGTAAATTAATTGTGGAGGTGTATTTTATGTGAAATAGTGAATTATTTGATATTAATATCGAATTGGTACTTAATTTGAGATGTGAATGTTATTGAGGTTGTGATGGTATTGAGATATTAAGAATATTGCAATATTTATGGTATTGAGTTACTAGTTCTTGATTGTTGAGATATATGATTCGTATGGACATCTTGCGTTTTTTATTTCCATGAACATGATCATTATGCATTTGTTATGTTTTTGCTTGATGATCCAAAGAAAAGAAATGAAAAGCCGAAGGGAAATGGTTCCGGCTAGTGTAAAAAGGAAGAAAGAAAAGAAATGAAAAGCCGAAGGAAAATGGTTTTGACTAGATATGAAATGAAAATTGCCAAAGGAAAATGGTTTCGGTGGATAATGGTCCATGTGTGGCCCTCATGGGTTCTGACTAAAGCATGATTATGATCACCGGATGTGTATCGTAGGACAGACATGCATCACTATTATTTGACATTGCATAACATTATTTACATCTCATGGCATTCATTTCATTCCATAATGCTCTGTCTTGCTATGATTATATGGAGTGCTGTTGAGATTGGTTATTCATTGTATCATTTGACTTGTTTATGGCTTAGCATGTTTGGTTTCTTGGTGTTGATTAAATGACACTTGATGAATTGGCGAAAACTTGATAAATTGTAGAATTTTCTCTATGACTTGGGAAGCAGAATAATGAGAATTATACTATTATAGGCTTGATCATAGAATTTTCAGATTGAGTAATTGTAAAGGTTATGAATCCTTGTCTTGTAAAATAGTTGTGAGATTGTGATCCTTTGAGGCCTGATGCTATGTAATGAGTATATACATATTCTTGTAATTTCTCTATGTTGTATACATTGTGTTGGGACTTTTCTGAGTGCAGGTTTGTAGTTCGGTGATATGTGGTTGAGTGTGAATGAGTTACTTGGTTCTTCATTGTTTTACTCTAGGTTAGTTCCATTTGCTGAGTACCCTGCTGTTTGGTGCTCACCGCTTGCTACATTTTTGTAGGTTGCCAGCCCGGTCCCTCTTGTTAGACTTTTCTCATTGCAGGACCGAGCTTCCGGATTATCCTTAAGGTAGTTGCTTATGTCTTCGGCAGTCCTTGGAGGAATCCATTATTATGTTACATTTTATTTGAGGACTAGACATTTGAGACATATATTTTATTCGAGTACTATGTATTTAGAAGCTTGTACATGTGACACCAGTTCTGGGATGGTTGTAGTTTGATTTTCCTACGATTATTTGTCATATTAGACTATTTATCTTCCGCTATTTTTCTTATGTTTGGATTAGTAAGCATTTGGCTGACTTGCCTTGATGGGTTAGGTGAGTACCATCACGCCCGAATTTCAGGTCGTGACAACACCAATCGAAGTACCATCTACCCCTCCATCTTCGAGCACAAGTGAAAAAGTAGAGGTATGTTTTTGATAAAATTTTTAATTATTGTGTATATATAGATGTTTGAATAAATTTTTAGAGTATGTTATATAAAAATAAATTTGCTTAGCATAGGTGACAACACTAGTTGATCCTATTAATGACAAAATTGATTTTCTTGCAAAATCAATTTGTGTCCATCTAGTATGACACTTATATATATTTTTTGGATCATGATGTATTTGCTTAGCATAAGTGACAACACTAGTTGATCCTATTGATGACAAAATTAATTTTATTGCAAAACAGATTTGTGTCCATGTAGTGTTGACACTTATATTTATTTTTAATCATAATGTGTTTGTTTAGCATAAGTAACAAATTAGTTGATCTTATTGATGACAAAATTGATTTTCATGCAAAATTGATTATATCCATCTAGTGTTGACACTTATCTTAATAATTTTTGTCATAATGTGTTTGTTTGGCATAAGTGACAACACTAGTTGATCCCATTGATAACAAAATTGATTTTCTTGTGAAAATGATTTGTGTCCATCTAGTGTTGACACTTACATATTTTTTTATCATAATGTGTTTGTTTGGCATATGTGACAACACTAGTTGATCTTATTGATGACAAAATTGATCTATTTTTTCAAAATAGTGTTGACACTTATATAATTTTTTGACCAGAATGTGTTTGTTTAGCATAAGTGACAACGCTAGTTGATCCTATTGATGAAAAAATTGATTTTCTTGCAAAATCGATTTATGTCTATCTAGTGTTGACACTTATATTTTTTTTGTCATAATGTCTTTGTTGTTATAATTAATTTGCACTTTAGCTTCGATTTGGTTTAGTTGTTAAAATTAATTTGCACTTTAGGTTTGATTTGGTTAAGTTGTTAGAATTAACTTGAACTTTAGAAATTTTAAATTAAGTTCTTAGAAATTAATTCAAATTTGTATAAATTATTAACTTTAATTATACTTGAAATTTGAAACATTAACTTTAGGATTATTTTTAACTTAAGAATATAATTTAGAACTTGAACTTTTGGATACTTAAGAATATCCTTGAACTAATTAATTAAGGTTGTAAATTTTTGGTAGATAGATCGTTGTTTGTGGATATATGACACACATTATGAAAATGGTCGCGGGTTGAAATCTACATTTTTTGACGGTATTAGAAGTTTCACTGATCATGCAATGACACTTGATCTTTTTTAGAGATGGTGAGACGAGGTGTAGTGCAGTTTGGTCAGCGCATCTGTTTTGGGTACAGAGGGCCATAGGTTCGAATCTTGTCACCTTGATGTGGATACGGTAGCCTTCTCTGTGGTCGGACAGTAAGGCGAAGAGGGATTTACTTGAAAGAATCAATAGGAGGGTTAAATCACTTGCTTCATCCTTAGCTCGGAACTCGTTCCTAGCGTAGACTTCACTTCTTCTTTCTTAGAATCCTTGCAGTGCATGTAAGTACATAAATTTTTTTAAGTCTAGATGAAGTAATGATACATTTGTATGGTAATAGATTTAAACCTAGATATTTTGTATGGGTGGAACATGGAGAAATAGATAGACTGAATGATGTATTTTATAATTCGATGCCCGTGGATGAATATAATATGCTTGAACCATATGGTCAAATTAGATTTGAATATGATAGTATTCAACATGACACGTTTGAGCATGATAGAGTTTATGAAATGATTGATGATGCTTTCGAAGTTCAAGGGGAGCTAGAACCTAAACAATTTTTTAATGAAGCTCTTAATGAAGAAGCAAGACGTTTCTATGAAGAATTAGAAAAGGCTAGTCGACCATTATATGAGGGGAGTCTGCATTCTGGTTTGTCTGCTGCCATTAGATTAATGAATATTAAATCGGATTGAAATGTTCCCAATGCGGCTATGGACAAAATGGTTGATCTTTTGGGTAAGTTGGTTAATCCTGAGTTTAACACACCCAAGAACTTCTATCGGGCAAAGAAATTGGTTTCTAAATTAGGATTGTCACATGATATAATGTCACGCCCCGGGAGGGTACCCTTGGCATGCCCGACATTCAAAGACTATTGCTGGTCCCCGAGCGAACCACTTGACCTCATCGTCACCTCATACTCAACAATGGAAGAAAATACTCATAGAAAAGGTTGTAAGGTAATGGATCAACTAATTAAATCCTCTCATAGATAAACGTTTCCAATGAACAAAGTTTGGAAAATAAATGGCAATCATCAACCTCTATTCAATACCTATGAAGCCTCTACCTCTTACATCTAGATGGTACAATGACAGGCCATGACTATCCAACTTTAGGAAAATAAAATACTTCGTGAAAGTAAAAGGGCTCCTCAGAAGGCAAGGAGGGCTCACCAACTCTGGAATCATGGATTTGAACTTCAACGCTGCATCTGCTGAAGTTCTCTAATACCTGCCTTTATATCATAAAATGATGCATTCCAAATGGACATCAGTACATGGAATATACTGGTATGTAAAATGGCTGAAAAAGAAGATGTAAGGACACAGACGTTGTACGACTTCATTGGAGCTTGAAAATTTTGATTTCGAGATGTTTTGAACCGAGGTGACGCTCCATGGGACCTCTCACGGTCCATGTAAGGTCACACGGCCCATGTGAGCCTCTATGAAGCGACCCTCGGCCTCATGAAGGATGTTTAGCCCTTAAACGTGGTGATTTAAACTAAACCACGCCACACATTGACCCCTCACGGTCCGTGTGAAACCTCACAGAACATATAGTGTGTTATATGGTGGTCTTGGCTTGAAATCCCAAAATTTTGGGACCAAGTATGGTCAAACGGCCAAGTTCACAGCTCGTGTGGGGTGTCACGACCCGCGTGACACTACATGAGCCGTATGGCCTCTCATGAAGGTGACTTTGTTGAAAAATTCTAAGTATGGGATCTTCAAGCTCAAAATAAGTTCACTTTCAAGCCCTCAATTCAAGCTTATTCATATTTTTAAGGCCATCATAGGTCTCCTACATCAAGGCAAGTTCAAAGGAATTCCATTGGCTAAGTTTTTCACAAGAACCGATATAAGGGTCAATTTTAAATGGCCATATCTCTTAGCACAAAAAGAACTGGGTGGCTCAAGACCTATAAAATTGAAGCTCTTTGAATTATCTTTCCAACGCATTCTGGTTCACCTCATTCCGAGTTCAGAGCAAGAAGTAATGTCCTTTATCGCAAAATCTTTCTGGGCTAGACGGGGTGCCTTCACAACCTGTGAAGCTAGCCTCGAGAAGTTACGGGAAAGTTTAAAGGGCCATTTTATTAAGGGCTTTTTGATATTTTGGCTTTGGCTCATCCCCAAGGCCTTTTAAGACCTTTAAACCCCCCCCCCCCCCTCGCCGCCATTTACATTCCTAGACTTCTCCTACACTAATTCTAAACCCTCATTAAAGACTAACCCTTAGTCTCTAGAATTGAACTCTCAAAATTCTCTCCAAGTCTCTCCTTCAAGATTCAAGCTAGGATTCAATTTGAGTTTTAATTTCAAGCTAAATACTTCTCAAATTCCTCTTCCTAAGCAAGGTATGTGGGATTGATTCTTGGTATCTTTCAACCAAGAAGACCCAAACTCTTTTCAATTGATTTTAATGAAATTTGCTTACTTTAAATATGGTTTTGAATATTATTAATTATTAAATTCAATTGAAGTTTGGGCTATGCTTTATTGTTGATTTGAGATCTAATATATTGAAATATATGATTATTATGAAGATTTGATTATGCATTGTCCCTTTAAAGTTTGAACTAAGCATGGGTGATGTATATTATTATTTAAATGTACATTTAATTATGGCTTTACTTCAATTTCATATTATATTTTTGACTTTAGATTGAATCTCAATTACTCATGCTAATCTCACATCATTCATGACATATGCATTCATGAGCATTGAACTTTATGAAAATTATGAAGTGGGTTAAGACCCAAATATGTTTATGTATATGATTTTGATGAAAATATGGTTATGAACAAGAATTGAGTAAGAATCTATGAGTTAGGTGTGTATTGATGAGGATGGGACAACCCTCCCTTTACACAATACATAAATGAGGATAAGTACAACCTTCCCTATGCACATGTATGTATGAGCTAGGTGTGTATTGATAAGGACGGGTACAACCCTCTCTTTATATAATGCATAGATGAGGATAGGTACAACCTTCCCTATGCACATGTATGTATGAGTTAAGTGTGTATTGATGAGGAAGGGCACAACCTTCCCTTTACACAACGCATAGATGAGTATAGGTACAACCTTCCCTATGCACATGGTTATATGAGCTAAGTGTGTATTGATGAGGATAGGTACAAACCTCCTTTTACACAATGTATAGATGAGGGAAGGTACAATCTTCCTTATACAAAGTCATATCATGAGCTACATGTGTATTGATGAGGATGGGTACAACTCTCCCTTTACACAATTCAAGCAAGGTGTGACTCTTTGAGTGCTAGTATATGTGGGTTATGGCTACTCTATGGTTTTCATATGGCATATTATATGGGTTAACTTCATCTTTCCTTCATGTTTCATGCCCGCATACTAGTACATTCAAACGTACTAACGCATACTTTTGCCTACATGATCTAACCATATCGGGACCAGAGACTACCTTCATCCATCGTTTAACGGTTAGGTCGGATTTCAGAAAGTGTAGTGGTGAGTCTTATCTTCCAAGGACAAGCCACCATCTATCTACCTTATGTTGTTTCCATTTTACTATTTACTTTGAGGGTGAGCCCGGGACATGTCTTGGCTCCCGTCCTATCTTATGTCTAGAGGCATTGTTAGACATCCTATAGACTCTTGTCAGATCTATATTTATGTGTTGTATTTGGAGCTTATGATTATGGTTATCTATTGGATATGGCTATTATGGATTGATTATGAAAATTATTATAAGTATTATTTGATGTGAAAATGTGGAAGATCCTATGTCCTTGCCCCCATAGAGTGAGTCATACTTACCCGCCCGTTAGTCTTTATATGCAACGTGTTATGTGAATCAATGTTAATCCCTTTCCCGATGATATCCCCATAGCGTGAGTCCTACTTTCCCATCCCTTAGAACTATGTGTTCGCTATTTGTATGTGCTTTCAAACTGATGATGTGTGAATGGATCCTATGAGGCTTGTTTCGGGACTCTCGTGTTCCCATTCGCTATGTCACTCCTTGGCCCTAGGCTCGGGTCATGACAGAGATGGTATCAGAGCACTAGGTTTATCAATGGTCCTCGGAGTCCAGCATACCACGTCAAGTAGAGTGTTATTCATGGGTGTAAAGCACGCCACATCTGTGGGTAGGAGGCTACAAGGCGTTTTAGGAAATGTTTCACTTTTTCATGATTCATATGGTGCTATTGAACGTGTCTTAAGATTTCCTATCTCCTTCCTCCCTAATGAATAAGGAGAGTTACTTTGGGCTCGTAATGCAATCCAGGCAAGAAAGGTTTTGTAGCTGATCTTATTGGCGAGGTCAAAAGGGAGTCGGTGAAGGATGTGCATTGTTTGACAAGCTTGCTCCTTCGGATATTTAGAGTTTTCTTGGGTTGGTTGATTATTATGGAAGGTTTGTTGAAGGTTTCTTATCTACAACATCTCCATTGACCAAGTTGGCTCAAAAGAAGGCCAAGCGTATATGGTCGAATGAGTGTGAGAAAATTTTCGGACTTTTGAAGATCGGGTTACATTGGCTCCTATTTTGACGTTAGCGGATGGCTTAGATGGGTTGCAGTGTATTGTGATTCTTCTCGGATTCGATTGGGTGGTGTACTTATGCCACACAGTAAGGTGATAGCTCATGCGTTAAGGCAATTAAAGGTGCATGAGCATAATTACTCAACTCATGATCTTGAGTTAGCGTCTGGGGTGTTTTCCTTGAAGATATGGAGAAACTATTTGTATGGGGTGCATGTTTATGTTTTCACTGACCACAAGAGTTCTCAATATGTGTTCCCTCAAAGGGATCTTAACTTGAGACAAAGAAGATGGTTGAAACTCCTTAAGGGCTATGACATGAGTGTATAATATCATTCTGGCAAGGCAAATGTTATAGTTGATGCTCTTAGTAGGCAATCTATGGGAAATGTGGCTCCTGTTGATGAAGGGAAGAAAGAGTTGGAAAAGGATGCTTACCATTTGGCTAGATTGGGTGTTAGGTTGGCCGACTTTAATGAAGGTGGTATTCATGTTCAGAATGGGGTCGAACCTTTGGTGGTTCTTAATGCTAAGGCTAAGCAAGATCTAGATCTGTCATTGGTTGTGTTGAAGTGGTTGGTTGCCAGAAATAAGATAGAGGTTTTCTCCCAAGAGGGGATGGTGTCATTAAGTACCAAGATTAACCGTGTGCTCCAGACGTTAATGGTATTAGGGAGATGATCATGAGTAAAGCCCATAACTCTCATTAATTCGTTCGTCCGGGATCTACCAAAATGTATTGGGACTTGAGGGAAGTGTATTGATGGCATGGTAAGAAGAAAGACAATACCAAGTTATATATTTTGGAATTTGTTAGACTCGGTGTTATGCCTACTTTTATTATATCAGATTGTGCTATCCAACTTACTTCTCACTTTTGGAAATTATCTCAAAAGGGGCTCGACCCTAAGGTGAAGTTGAGTACATACTGCTTTTCATCCTCAATCCGTTGGGCAAGCCGAGAGGACAATTCAAACTTTGGAGGACATGTCGAGGTCTTGTGTGTTGGACTTCAAGGTTAATTGGGGTGATCATCCACCACTTATTGAGTTTGCTTACAACAATAGCTTTCATGCTAGCATTTGGTATGACACCGTTTGGGGCTTTATGTGGTAGAAGTGTAGATCTCTAGTGGAGTGGTTTGAGTTAAGATGAAATAACTTCTAAGGGCTTGGATGTATTTTTGGATATTATGGAGAGAGTGAAATTGGTTAGGGAAAAGTCAAAGATGGTTCGAAGTAATCAAAAGTCTTATTTGGATATTGGAAAGAGGAATCTTGAGTTTCGTATTGGTGATTGGGTGTATGTGAAGGTCTCACCTATTGGTATGATGCATTTTAAGAAGAAGGGAAAGCTAAGTCCCCGGTATGTTGGTCCTTGTGAGAATTTTGAGCGGATTGGGAATGGCTTATAGGTTGGATTTGCCTCCGGATTTGAGTTCTATTCACCCGGTTTCCCATGTGTCTATGTTGAGGAAGTTAGTTAGTTATCCTTGTACTATTATGCCTTTGGAAAGTGTTGAGGTTGAGGAAAACTTGTCTTATGAGAAAGCTCCATTTGAGATCTTGGATGGGCAAGTGAAGAGGCTTCGCAACAAGGATCAACATGTTGAAAGTGCTATGTGGGGAGTGGAATCAAGTATGATGCAATGATACCTTTTTTCTTTCCAATCTACTCAAGCCTATGGTATTAGGTACTTCCTATTCTCAATGGTCCTAATTCTTTCACTCTTGAGTTTCATGACATGACATGCATACATGTGCATGAAAATGATTTTTAAGATGTTTTGAATGATTTAAATACGTTTTGACATGAGTTCTAAGGACTTTATGATTTTCAAATGATGAACTATGCATTGTACCTTGTGTTTGAGTGTTTCCTCTTCCAAGTCAAGCCTTTCGAGCCTTGTTCTAGCACATTCGAGGATGAATGTTCCCGGGGGAGATGGTGTAAGGACCCGAACATTGTACAACTTCATTGAATCTTGAAAATTTTGACTTGGGGAAGTGTCTGTGTAAGGTCACACGGCCCTGTGAGCCTCAATGAAGTGACCCTTGGCCTCATGAAGGATGTTTAGCCCTTAAATGTAGTGATTTAAACTAAGGCATGCCACACATGGACCCCTCATGGTCCGTGTGACACCTCACGGACCGTGTGGTGGGCAGTGTGGTGGCCTTGGCTTGAAATCCCACAATTTTAGGACCAAGTATGGTCACACAGCCAAGTTCACAGCTTGTGAGGGGTGTCACGGCCCGTGTGTCCACCTGTAAGGCTTCCGGAGTAAACTTTTTTTAAGTATAGAATAACCGTCTTGTAACTTGATCGTAGAATTTTTCTAAGGAGAGGGGTACGGGCAGTGTCACGACCCGTGTGACACTTCACGGCCCCTGTGGCCTCCCGTGAAGGTGACTTCATTGCAAAATTCTGAGTATGGGATCTTCAAGCTCAAGCTAAGTTCACTTTCAAGCCTTCAATTCAATCTTATTTATGTTGTTTAAGGCCATCATAGGTCTCCTACATCAAGGCAAGATCAAAGGAATTCCATTGGCTAAGTTTTTCACAAGAACCAATAGAATGGTCAACTTTGAATGGTCATATCTCTTACCACAGAAAGAACTAGGTGTCCCATGACTTATCCAATAAAAGCTCTTTGAATTATCTTTCTGACGAATCTCTCATCCTGAGTTCGGAGCAAGAAGTTATGTCCTTTATCGTAGAATCTATCTGGGCTAGACGGGGTGCCTTCACGACCCGTGAAGAGCTCCATGACCCGTGAAGCTGGCCATGAGAAGTTACCATGAAAATTTAAAGGGCCGTTTTACTAAGGTCTTTTTGATATTTTGACTCATCCCCAAGGTTGTTTAAGACCTTTAACCCCTCCTCCCCCCCCCTACATTCCTAAACTTCTCCTACACTAATTCTAAACCCTCATTCAAGACTAACCCTTATTCTCTAGAATTGAACTCTCAAAATTCTCTCCAAGTCTCTCCATCAAGATTCAAGCTTGGATTCAATTGGAGTTTCAACTTCAAGCTAAATTCTTCTCAAATTCCTCTTCCTAAGCAAGATACGTGGGATTGATTCTTGGTCCCTTTCAACCAAGAAGACCTAAACTCTTTTAAATTGATTTTCATAAAATTTAGCTTACTTTTAATATGGGTTTTGAATATTATTGATTATTAAATTCAATTGAAGTGTAGGCTATGCTTTATTGTTGATTTTAAGTTGATTTAAGCTCTAATATATTTAAATACATGATTATTATGAAGATTTGATTATGCATTGTCCCTTTAAAGTTTGAACTAAGCATGAGTGATATATATTATGATTTAAATGTGAATTTAATTATGGATTTACTTCAATTTCATATTATATTGTTGACTTTAGATTTAATATCAATTACCCATGCTAATTTCACATCATTCATGGCATATGCATTCATGAGCACTGGACTTTATGAAAATTATGAAGTGGGTTAAGACCCAAATATGCTTATCTATATGATTTTGATGAAAATATGGTTATAAACAAGAATTGAGTAAGAATCTATGAGCTAGGTGTGTATTGATGAGGACGGGTACAACCCTCCCTTTACACAATGCATAAATAAGGATAAGTGCAACTTTCCCTATGCACATGTATGTATGAGCTAGGTGTGTATTGATGAGGACGGGTACAGCCCTCCTTTTACATAAGCATAGATGAGGATAGGTACAACCCTCCCTATTCACATGTATGTATGAGTTAAGTGTGTATTGATGAGGACAGGCATAACCTTCCTTTTTCACAAGGCACAAATGAGTATAGGTACAAACGTTGCTATGCACATGGTTATATGAGCTAAGTGTGTATTGATGAGGATGGGTACAACCCTCCTTTTACACAATGTATAGATGAGGATAGGTACAACCTTCCTTATACAAAGTCATGTCATGAGCTATATGTGTATTGATGAGGATGGGTACAACTCTCCTTTTGCACAATTCAGGCAAGGAGTGACTTTTTGAGTGCTAGTATATATGGGTTATAGCTACTCTATGGTTTTCATATGGCATATTATGCGGGTTAACTTCATCTTTCTTTCATGTTTCATGCTCGCATACTAGTACATTCAAACGTACTAACGCATACTTTTGCCTACATGATCTAACCATATCGGGACCAGAGACTACCTTCATCCATCGTTTAACGGTTAGGTCGGATTTCAGAAAGTGTAGTTGTAAGTCCTATCTTCCAAGGACAAGCCACCATCTATCTACCTTATGTTGTTTCTGTTTTACTATTTACTTTGAAGGTGAGCCCAGGACATGTCTTGGCCCCCGTCCTATCTTATGTCTAGAGGCATTGTTGGACATCTTATAGACTCTTGTCGGATCTATATGTGATGTGTTGTATTTGGAGCTTATGATTATGGTTATCTATTGGATATGACTATTATGGATTGATTATGAAAATTATGATAAGTAAGTATGATTTGATGTGAAAATGTGGAAGATCCTATGTCCTTGCCCCCATAGAGTGAGTCATACTTACCCGCCCGTTAGTCTTTATATGCAACGTGTTATGTGAATCAATGATAATCCCTTTCCCAATAATATCCCCACAGCGTGAGTCCTACTTTCCCGTCCCTTAGAACTATGCGTTTGCTTTTTGTATACGTTTTCGAACCGATGATGTGTGAATGGATGCTATGAGGCTTCTTTGGGGACTCACGGGTTCCCATTTGCTATGTCACTCCTAGGCCCTAGGCTCGGGTCGTGACAGAATAAGACATAATCAAATCAAATAACTCAACTCAAGATTAGATCAACTCCAAATTTTACTCAACTCAACTCATTAAAACATGCAAGTTTAAGAACATAGTCATGATTTTAAAATAACTCAATAATATGTAATACAGTCAAATCAGTTATGCAAAAGTAGGGAGTTTCTCTAACCGATAGACATCCCACCACCCTCGTTGATGGTGCACAACGAACATGACGTCGTTGCTCACCCGTCCATTACTTGTCAAGGTAAGGATGTCAACATCAACATCATGGATCCATCATCCCTGTCCATTTTTTTGGGACAAGAGTTTCCAGAGTTATATGCATAACTATTCTACGATGGCAACGTAGTTATGGGGTTGAGTCACTAGTACTCTACCCAACAGGTGCTCAATATTACTCCCAAAACTTCCTCTTTAAACCTCATCTGAAACATCCTCACCATAATTATCATCATCTTTCATCAATAAATATGTTTTGAAAATTTATATACATCCTCATCAAATATGTACTTAAAACATCTTTTAAACTCAATGCTCAATTTCATCAAAACTCATGAAAATATCAAGTGCTTTCTTTTAAAAACGTGTTTTCGAAAATCATGCACATATCATCAGGACTCTTTCTCAAATCATTATTTATGCTCAAAACTCATTTTCATGCGATCTCAATGAAATATGTTCAAAAATCATCTTTACTCAATATGCAAAAATTACCATCAAACCCAATTCGAAAAAATGCATAAAAGGAAAAAAAATATAATCATCAATTAGGGGTCATGTTAATAAAGACATAAACATGCATCTACATCAAATATTCAACTCAATATCACCATCAATATATTTTTATGTACAGGAACTCAATAGAATAACAGGTAACTCAAGGATCCAATTCAGAAAACTCAAGAAAACTCTACTCGAACTCGATTTCAAAGAATCAACACGTGGGGCACATGTCAATCCAACACTATGAGTAGCCTTACATACCTGAAAATTTTGAATTCCGGATTAGCTTGGAAGAACTCGAACGATTCTCTTGATACACTAGTTTTCTTCTCTTCCTCTCTCAAAAACCCTAACTTAAGTTTTGCATAAGAGGCTTTAAAACGGGTTTAGAAACCCTCTTTAGATAAAAAATGACCTATTTTGATCATGTTTTAAGTTTAAGAGGGGTTGAAAAAAGTCTAAAATGCCCTTCACGAAAAATTGAAAAATATATACTTCGTCGTACTAAGTCCGCTGGGTCTGCTGTAGGGGTACTTCGCTAATTTTTTTCCAATCGAGTTTTCTAATCACGTAGAAAATATTGGAATCACATCTAAGTGTGAGTCCACGACAAGTCCGTGATGCGGACATGTCGCATACTCTTACTCGAATGTGTTTTCGTATCGAAAAATTATATTTTGATCCGGTTGCTCTAAAAATCAACCAAGACTATTTTTCCACTTAATATTTTGTGCTAATTGCATTTTTGGCCTTGGATTTGCCATCGGAGTTTTGGAAGACGCGTTATGTGCACATCTCTCATCTAGGGGTATTTTGGTAATTTTTACCGAGTGTTACATATAATTCATTGTTGTGTTAATGGCTGCATGTTGTACTACAACACTGATAGTGACTTGGAAAATTGTAAGTTTTGCGGTCATGCTCGTTATAAGTGGACTCTGGCTAAAAAGATGGTTCCAATTAAGGCGATGTATTAGTACCTCTTATTCCTAGACTGACGAGGTTGTATGCATTGATGTGGTCTGCCCCACATATGAGATGGAACCATGAATATAGAAGGTCGTCGGGTGTGTTGTCTCATCATTCTGACGGAGAAGCATAGAAGCATTTTGATAATGTATATCCTAACTTTGTTAGAGCCTAGAAATGTCAGATTGGGTCTGTGTGCAGATAGTTTCACACCATTCTCAAATTTCGCCATGCCTTATTCTTGTTGGCCCGTATTTCTTACACCATACGATCTTCCTCCTGAAATGTGTATGACAAGTCCATTCATAATTTTAAGCAATGTCATTCTGGATCCTCATAACCCAAAAAGTTTGATTGATATCTATCTACAACCATTGATAGATGAGTTTAAGCACCTATGGTTTGAAGGTGTACTGACTTATGACATATCAACTAAACAAAATTTTATTATGCGTGCTTGCTTAATATGGACTATTAATGACTTTCCTGCATATGGTATGTTGTCTGGTTGGATGACTACTAGAAAGCTTGCCTGTCCTCATTGCATGGAACATAGTAAGGCTTTCACCCTAAAGCATGGCAAAAAAAATTCATGGTTTGATTATCATTGTTAATTCTTGCCAATGGACCATGAGTTCAGAAAAATGAAACATGCATTCAGAAAAAACAGGGTTGACATTGATCCTCTACCCCATCACTGGCAGGGCATCAAATTTAGGAGAGAGTTTCTCAACTGCCTAAAGTTATAGAAGCTCCACCTTATAGACTTCCTAGATATGGTGTTGAACATAATAGGACCAAACAAAGCATATTCTGGGAGTTTCCATATTGGAAGGATAATCTCCTAAGACATAATCTTGATGTGATGCGTATTAAGAAAAATTATTTTGACAACTTATTCAACATAGCGATGGATGTTAAAGACAAGACAAAAGACAACCCAAGAGCTAGGATGGACTTAAAGGAATATTGTAGGAGGAAAGAATTATGGCTGCAGGAACTACCAAATGGCAAAATTGTTAAGCCTAAAGCGAGTTTTTCCATTCACCATGGATAAGAAATGTGTAATATTGAGTGGGTTAAACATTTGAGGATTCCGGAGGGATACGCTTCAAATTTGGGCAAGCGAGCAGACGTGAATGAAGGGAAGTTGATAGGTATGAAAAGTCATGATTGTCATGTATTCATGAAAACTTTGCTTCCTATCTCTTTTACCCATCTTCCTAAGAGGATACGGAAGTCAATCACAGAGATAAGTTTCTTCTTTATAGATTTATGTTCTAGAACATTGCTTGAATGTAGTTTATACAGGATGGAGGAAAATATTCCTGTTATTACTACAAAGTTGGAGAAGATTTTTCTGCCTGGCTTCTTTGATATGATGGAGCGTCTTCCGGTTCATCTTGTACAAGAAGCTCGCCTTGGAGGTCCAGTTCAAACAAGGTGGATGTATCCATTTGAACGGTAATGTTTTTTATTACTTAAGTACTTAATTATATATAATGAAAATATAAACAATAAAATTCATGATTAACACATTTGAGTTGGTATGTACAGAAAAATTGGAGGTTGCAAACACACAATTAAACAAATGGGACAGAATGAAGGATCAATTATTCAAGCTCATATTGCAAGAGAAATTGGCGACTTTGTTCTTATTACTTTTGGGATAAAGTGCCATGCAGGAGAAATAGGCCAAATCGGAATGATGAAGGTGAGAGTGATCCTATGTTTTCCCTGATTTCAATTTTTAATCAAAGTAGCTGAGGATCTAAAAGACGTGGAAAAAGAGGCTTCACGACTATGGAAAGACAATAGGTTATGACCCATATTCTACTTAATTATCCAGAAATTCAGCCATATCTTGAGTAAGTGTTAACTCAATTATATTTTCAAATTACATACTAATTAGTGCTTACTAACTAACAAAAAAGTATATATCAATATCAGCTTGTTCGTAAACACCTGGGGCAACGAAGTCGTATATACGAGGTTTGTCAAATGGTTAAAGGACTATCTAAGTGTGAAAGTCTAATCATATTGAATCAGTAGGAATAATGTATTTATTTTAGACTCAATTGTATTATTTCGAATATAATTTGTAGGTTTATGATGAATACTCAATTGTTCAACATTCACCATTAGTAAGAGAAATCACACATGGGCCTAAATCTCAAATTAACACAATGAGTAAATATTTTATGAATGGCTTTAAGTTTTAAACTGAGGAAATTTTCTGCATATAAGAAAACCAATAATAGCGGTGTCTTTGTTCAAGCTGATGTCGACGGTAATGGCCAAACTATTGAATATTATGGTGTCATTCAGGAGATCATTGAAGTTCGATATTTAGGTTGGCCGAAAAAGAAGATAGTATTGCTTCAGTGTAAGTAGTTTGACCCATCACATAGAGGCATAGGGAAGGACCAGCAACATAATATAATTGAAGTTACGCACACTAGACAATATGGAAGTTATGATCCTTTTATCTTTGCCCAAAATGCTAAGCAGGTTTACTACTCTCCATATCCATTGTATAGTGATTAGGCTGACTGGTGTGTTGTCATTAAGACAAAGCCTGTAGGAAGACTTGAAATTGAGAATATATTAGATGTGTCATACCAAAATAATCTTGCACTTGTTCAAGAACAAGTTGATGTTGAGTTGGAGACCACACTAGAACATCCTCAACACAAACTAGAAGAGGTGTTTGATGATGAATTAATAATGTCAAACATTCAAGAAGAAGTAGATGAGGATAATGAATCATTGGAGGAGGAGGAATGGAAAGATAATGAATATGAAATAACCGAGGAATCAGAGTGGGAGGATAAAGAAAATAAAACAAGCGAGGAGGAATAGACTTGTAGATTATAACTAGCATGTAAGTTAATTTATTTTGCTAATACAAAAATTATTTCATTTGTTTTTCTTATATATCGTATTTGTGTTACTTTACGTACAGATGTCATTGGGTGATGGTGATAAATCTTGGGATCATTTTGGGGTTACTTCTTCTGGTAGGACGAAAAAGAAGTAGTCTAGGAGACCTATTTATTCTAAGGATATCCCAGGCTATATTTCTTCAACACTTGATATTCACGGTGCCCCAGGTGCTACTTCGACACATACTACTCATTATGTGTCTTCTAGGACTATGGATCCTCTAGCTTTTCAGAGTCAGTTGCATCAACCACGGGTCACATCTTCTTCTGCACAACCGAGATTCACTTCGTATGATTAGGTCGATCTTCAACCTACAATGACATATCATCGACCCATATCTTCGACTACTCCATATCCTACTGTTCCATCTTCTACTTCTCAGTCTCCCCACCTATCTAACCTGGGACTTAGGGATTCTTCCAATAATGATACTGCCCCTCCACCATCGACTCGACCTTACACACATCTTCCATCATCCGCTTCACTTTCTTCTACTGCTGCACATGAGGTTACACATGATGTGTATGACTTAGCTCCTAGAAAAAGGGATAGATGTGGGAGAGTCATGATAGAGCATGATGGAACATTGTAAGTTTGTATTTTTATTAATTTATTTTTTCTATCTTAACAAATTACAGATGAACTAATAACATGTTTATTATTTGTCTTGCAGGTGGCATCCTTTGAAGCAGACTGAGAATGCTCTTTTGGAGAGGTGTTAGGAGGTAATACACAGAGGTATACCGCTCTTGGGGGGAGATTCCAAATAATATTTGTCAAGCGATGTTTAATGAATTCAAGATATATATAAGATTACATAATATTTGAGTATTATTTACTTAACTTATTTTTTAACATTGTTTGCTTTTTTCAAGACTTTATGTACTTGGCAGCCGAAGTATAACATGGTCATTGCGACCATATTTTAGAGAAAGACCAGCTCTCGACTATCTAACTGGCTAAAGAAAGCAAGGGATGATGGAAAATCTAGTACTTGGTTGCCTCAACATGTATATCAAGATTTGGTCCGGTATTGGGATACCGATAAATTCAAAGCTATGTTTGATCAAGCTAAAAAAGCTAGAGGAAGCCTAAAGGTAGTTTATTGCACACCAGAGGTGCTAAGGGTGTTGGTGCCATTACGAGGGAGTTGGTAAGATTCTTAAAATTTTAGGTTTAAACTAACAATATTCTTAAATAAAGTATTTGATTTATATAAAGTATATTTTTATTATTTATATTTTAATTTATAGGAAAAAGAATTAGGGCAACCTCCTTTATGTGATGAAGTTTTTAGGAGGTATCATATGAGGAAAAAGAAGAATGGGTCGGATCCGAATCAGTGGGTGGAGGAAAGGGCCGAACAAGCCTATGTAAGTTATTTAACATAAGTTTAATATATACATATATATATATATACACATATACATATATATACATATATACATATATATATATATATATATATATATATATATATATACATATACATATATATATATAGTATATATATATATATATGTGTATATATATATATATGTATGTATGTATGTATGTATGTATTGACACATACATGAGCTTGGAGACTCGGTTGAGCTAACCCCTGAGCTGTCCAATCAAATTTGGATGGAAAAAATCGTAGGCAGGAGCCATAAAGATCGAGTTTATGGAATGGTCTCCCAGAATAACATACTTCCAATCCGGTTTACAAGGTATTGTATCGTCACATCAAACTCAAGCCATTGACAAGGTTCAGATGGCTGTCGTGCCTCAACAAATTGCTCAACTTACACGTGCATTGGCAGATTTTGAAGCACGAAGGGCTCAAATGGAAAACAGAATGACTCACAATATGAGCAAGTCAGGGAACAAGTGCTCAACCTAGCCCAATGGACTACACCCTCCCTCGATGATTCTGACGAGAGTAATGATGATTTCGTAGAAAATAGTCTTTAGTTCCTTTCATTTAAGTGTTGGACAGTTAGAATTTTTGGTAAATTTTGAAACAATTTAAAACTGTGTAAATTATGAATTTCTATGTTTTTAATGTTTAATTGTGTTTATGTATTGGATTTAAATTTTACTGGAGGTGGGCAACAGAAACTGCAGGTTTCTTCTGTAAAAAGAAGCAGAAAAAGCAACGGACGAGGTCCCTTTATCCGTCGCTTTTTGACAATTTGTTTTTTAAAAAAATCCAAAAAGCGACGGACAGGGTCACCTAGTCCATTGCTTTTTCTGATTTTTATTTTTTAAAATAATTGTGACGATGTCCATCGCAAATATTAAATAATTAAAAAAGATAAATAATGCAACGCCGTCAGTCACTTTTTAATTTTTTTATAAAAATTTGTGATGTCATTCGTTGCTTTTTAGCGACGAGCAAAAAAGTGACGGAACTGACTGCGTCACTTTTCCGTCGCTTTTGACCAAAAAAGCGACACAGTCTGTCGCTTTTTTGCATCATTTTTTGACAGTTTTTTAGTAGTGTATACACCTTAATACACAATAGAGTGTATTAGTTATATATAGCATGAAAAAGTGTACCAAACATGATACCACTAATATATTAATTTAATGCATGCATTAATTTTACTAATATACTCTTCCAAGACCCCTTAGTATTTATAAATATAAATTTATTTGTAATTTCTTTACAAATGACCTAATGGTGTAACTTCCTAGGTTGCGACTCTTGTAATTTGTATTCTGTTTAAGGTTCTTTGGTTTAGTGAACTGCAAATACATGTCTTAATTTTTTCACTTTTCTGAACCAAGTGTTTTCTATGTAAAACATCGAGTTTTTACTTTGCTCTAATATCTTGTTAACAAGGTAGAAAGAAACAATAAAGTAATTCATTCCATCACTTCGATGAAAATTAGGCATAACTAGGGGTGTTAAATGTGTGGATTGGGTTGAAATTGGGAATGTTAAAATGGGTTTTGTTATGATCCACCCAAATTTATTTTGGGCTCAAACGGGTTGGACTCGAATGGGCTAAAATTCGGGTTGGGTTATGACCCGCCCAATTTGACCTGCTCAGTCTTAATAATTTTAACATATTATTATTTACTTTTTTTCAACCACAGTTTAAATTTCAACTCAAGAAAAAAAAATTACAAGTAGATGGATAGATCATAGAAAATATAAAATAGATAGAAGACGTGCATTATATCAATGCAAGTAAAGAACCTTCGAACGGGTTGAAATTGAGGATTAAATTGGGCTCAATTGAAAATTTTGTCAAAATGGGTTAAGGTTTGAACGGGTTAAGATTGAACCTAATTCAAATTATCTTGAGTCTAATCCATAAAATTTTGAACGAGTTCGGCGAGTTACTTATATATGGGCTCATTTTGACATTCTTAGGCATAACTGTCGTGAGTTATTTAGGACGTGCAGAATAGTAGGTTAAATATACTGATATTATAGAAACTCTTTGTAATTACCTGTAAAGGGGTGACACCTCCAGCAATATCCCATTGAAGATTATGTTCAGGAAGAATGTACTTTGGTAGAGCACCACAAAGCACCATTGCAGAAATTGCTGAAACATGTGAGTTTCTTGCAACAATTAAAGTATCACCAGGTGAACAAGTTGACATAATGGCTGCTAAAATCCCACAAGTTGTCCCACAAACTAAGAACCATGTGTGAGATGCACCAAAGAGATCAGCAGCCATTTTTTGTGCATCTAATAAAGGTCCAGTTGGATAACCAAATTTATCAAGCTCTGGGAGCTCAGTTGCGTCATGAAGAAATGGACCAATACCGATAACATCGACTAGTGAAGATGGTGCAGCGATACCTCTTTTGTGACCAGGAAAATGGAAAGGAGTTGAATTTTTCTTGACTGATGTTGTTATGGCATTCACTAAAGGTGGGAGTTTTGATTTTTGTTTACTGTGTTTGCTCAATCTTCTATCAGTATCTTTTCTTTTGACTTCATCCTGATCAAAGAGGATTCTTCCTTCCTGCGAAATATTTTTATTCAGATGATTAAGCAGATAAATAAATAGATGTGAATGTATTCAGCTAGAACAGGGTGAACTTGAACTTAATTCCCCTTCCTCTTACAAAGCAAGAAACAATAGGCAAGACATCCTCTTATCCTTTTTATTTTGTATGAATGTGTTGGTTAATGATTTGGTCGGCCACGTAGCGTTTAAAATTTGAATTTTATTTCTTTCATCGTATTTTATGTGACATAATTTGGCTTGGCACCATATTTATGGCAAAAAGAAAATTTTGACTAACAACAATAATAACATACCCAGTGAAATCCCATAAGTGAGGTCTAGGGAGGATAAAATATACGCAGAATTTACCACTAGCTCATAGAGTTAGAAAGACAAAAAGATTGTTTTTTTAAAAAATTTGTGATTTATAATCATCTATAAATATTGTGTGATTGAAAAATATTTTATTAAATTTAAAGAAATTTTTTTTACTTATTTTTAATTCTAAAGTGATTTTTTAATTTTTTTTTTTGGAATGAAGTAAAATGAAAGAGTAACAAATGAAAAGAGGGAGTACCATACATCTTAAAAAGGACAATCTTGTTTTTTTAAAGTAAGAGGACAGTCCATCGTCATTCTCGGAGGCTCAAGGAGTTGCTTACCTATGTATGGTCTTCTAAGGAATGTGAGACAATCTTTTGGAGGCTCAAGGAGTTGCTTACCATCTCTCTTATTTTAACTCTTCCAGTTGAGGGCGAGGGTCTTACGGTGTATTGTGTTGTATCTGGCATTGGGTTAGGGTGTGCTTTGATGCAACAGGACTAAGATGTATGGTACACATATGAGGGCGAGGGTCTCACATATGCTTTAAGATGGTTGAGAACTACCCTACCCATGATTTAGAGTTGGTGGCAGTAGTTTTTGTGCTCAAGATCTAAAGGCACTATCTACATGGATTCCACTGTGAGATTTACACTGATCACATATCTTGCATTATAAGCCATAGGAAACTTAATTCTAGTCAATATCGCTGGATTGAGCTTTTAACAGACTATGATCTCTCTATTATCTACAATACAGGCAAGGTTAATATAGTAGTGAATGCCTTGAATCAAAAGGCAGGGAGTATGGGTAGCTTAGCCTACTTATTTGTTATGGAGCGACCTTTGTCTCTAGACATCCAGTCTTTAGCAAACATGATAATTAGATTGGATATTTCAGATTCTAAATGAGTGTTGGCCTTTGTGGGGGTCTAGTCTTCACTATTGATCAAATTCGTGCCCGAGAGTTCGAGGATGAGCCAATAGTAACCCTCAGAGATCAGGTATTACAAGGTGGTTTGGTTAGGATACTATAGATTTAGATATAGTTTAATAGTTTAATGGTCATCGGTGTACTCCTAGAGTTGAGGCCTAATTTAGTTAATTCTTCATGAGGCCTATGATTCTAGACAATTTATTCATATAGGTACTGTGAAGATGTAATACTAGCAGGGCATATGAGGAGAGATATTATAGATTATATGTCCCGTTGCTTGAGTTGTCAGCAAGTGAAGTCCGAGCATCAGAAACATGGTGAGGAGTTCCAGGGATTAGCCATTTTTTTAGTGGAAATGGGAGTGTATCACCATGGACTTCATGATATGACTACCTCGAACTTCTAATGTATTGACATGTAAGGTCCTAGGTGTTGAAAGTCGAAATAAGTCTCAAATAAAAAAAATTGAAAATTCATGAATGTATCCCACAAAGAGACCTTTCATAGCTCATGGTGCTCACCACGACTTTTGAAAGGCCTCATGGTGATACCACTTGGTGATGTAGGGGAAGGGTTAGGAGTTTCCTTTTGTAAGGTGGTTCACCACGGAATCCACCACGACTCATGGCCCACATCACGGCTCATGATGTACATCACAGATCGTGGTACACACTATGGCTCGTGGTGGGTCTCGTGAAGGGAACGCTCCAAGGCCACCTTCAAAATTCCTAAAGGCAACCCACTACGGAACCCACCATGGATCATGGTAGGGCCTTCGTGCAAGATTTCATCCAGTTTTGAATTCTGATTTTGTAAGGGCCTTTGGATCCTTTTCCTAATTCCAAAACCTCTTTTTGGATAGGTTTTAGACTTAATTACCCTTCTAATGTTACACAATCCTATGTAAGGTCTTCCGATTACACTTCAAAAACGTGGACGCAAAATTCACTCCACCAATTCACTCTTAAGGTCTCCTCTCTACTTCATTCAAGAATTCATTAAAGTCAAGGAAGTTCAAGACAATTCATCTTAAAATTTTCAATTACCATTGAGGTATGTGGGTTTTCATCAATTGATGCCTTTTACCCATGAGCACATCCTATTTTCTGCATTATGCATTAATCTCAAGTATGATCAAATTAGGATTTTCATGACTTTAACTTCAAATGTTATTATTATAATGTAGATTACGTTTATATAAGGGAATATGGATGAATTACTCCCAATTTACATTAAATACTTGATTTACATGAGTTTTCTCAAGTATGCTATGATGTAAATGGAAATTATAAATGGGTTCATTCAATTATGATCCAAATGATCTTGAATCCTATGGTTATGTATGATCTACTTTACTTTCATGATTTTAAGCTTATTGAACATAAACCTATGCTACTCTCTTGAATTTACCACATGATCATGATTATGCATGTTTCTATGGTGGTGTATTGATAATGAGAGTGCACCTCGTACTTAACACTAATATTGATGGGGTGTGTTGATGATGGGAGCGCACCTCTCACTTTACATTCATCATGAACGGTATACAGATGATGGGAGCACACCATCTACTTTATACTTGAAATGGCCAATGTATTAATGATGAGAGGGCACCTCCTACTTTACATTTGGTGCGAAATGAGCTACTCCTATGCATGATATCAAGCTTATGATAATGTACAAGTATGAATTACGATGATTCATGACAAATATGATTATATGCCTATATTATGTATTTTATGAGATGTTGACTTAGTACTGAGAGGACCTTGGGATTGCGGCTCACCCGCTAGTTGAGGCATGACCCCTTGGTAGTAAATCTCATTGTCTCATAACTATGTGCCACCAAAGGATTTATGATTTTCTTAAATGGGTTGCTAGTGGATCCACATAGCTTATGACATGTAGAGTTCTACCTTGGCAAGTATACTCCCCTTTTTATTGATGTAGGGACAACACCAAAATTTTATGTTATAGCTTGAATAGTCCTAATTATCAGTTACGATGATATTACCCCATATGTATGGCTCTTTATGATATCATGCATCATTACGCTCATCGCATATCGGTATATTGATTCCCTTTCAATACTTTGGTTCATATATCTATCTATATGTGTGTGTGCGCGCGCAGGCACTCGCGCCCTTGTTCATGTTTCAACATTATTCAAGTGTGTGTGTGTGTGTGTATGGTGGCATCACGACTCAAAAAACTGAGTGATAACAACATTTTTCAAATATTTAAGCCAAAAAATGTGAGAAAATTGCAAAACTTTTTTCTAGAAAATGTTTTCCTACATACCAAACACAACCAATAAGTATCAAGTCGAACAAATAATAACCTTTTTATTGATGTAAGGACAACACCAAAATTCCATGTTATAACTCGAATAGTCTTATTATCAGTTACGATGATATTACCACACATATATATATATATATATATATATATATATATATATATATATATATATATATATATATATATATATATATATATATATATATGGCTCTTTATGATATCATGCATCATTACGCTCATAGCATATTGGTATGTTGATTCCCTTTCAATACTTTGGTTCTATATATCTATCTATATATATATGTGTGCGTGCGTGCATGAACGTCCACGCCCTTGTTCATGAATCAACTTTATTCAATTATATATATATTGAGTCGTGACAACATTTTTCAAATATTTAAGCCAAACAATATGAGAAAATCGTAAAACATTTTTCTAGAAAATGTTTCGTACATACCAAACACATCCAATAAGTATCAAGTTGAACAAATAATAAGGCCCGTTTGACCATGAGATAATATTAAAGTTTTATTTGGATATGCAATTTGAATTTTTAAGTTGTATTTTTTGTTTATAACTTTAAAAAATCAATAGGTTGTCAAAATTATTAAATGGCCCTAATTCTTTAAACAATTTTAACAAATAAACAAATTAAATATTCATAGCAAAATTATAATACATTATCATAAAGTTATTCTAAAAAAATGCAACATTTATTTATCGATTTTTAATTCAAATGAAAAAATAAAACTGAAGATGAGTAGTAGTCTACCACTTCAATAAAATTGAACATGATCAATATCGATGATAATTATATCATTATATTCATATTCCGTTATTATTTCATCGCTATTTTCATATTTTCTTAGAAAATTATACAGATATAATTTTTTCTTTACAAAATATAAATTCGTGGGTCAATTTTCGTATCTAATAAATATAAAATCTTGATATCAAATTTTTAAATCAAGCGTTTTAGAGAACTTGAAAATTTTATCTGATGATTCAAAAATCATGAGATGAAATCGCATGTCCAAATTTCTATTAGAAACTGTTTTGGGGAAATAATTTGATAGGATTCTGAATTTTTTGAGGAAATAAATGGTTATGTAGACGGTAAAAATTAAAGGATGTAGGCTATATATAGCATAAAAAAGAACATGCTTTTTTGCATTTTATTAACATGTTATAGGCTTATAGCTGTTAGCCATAGGTTATTTATCATTTATTTTAAATTGTCTAATATAATTACTCATTATTATTTTTAAATGACTTAATGGTTTGAACATTCTTGGACCGTTGCGATTTATAATGCTTTAAAACCTCAAAAAATATGTACGGCTAATTCAAATTAAACTATAAAAGAAAAGGTAATCTACCAATTGCTCATCAGTGGCCCTTCTTGCTATGGATGTGTTGAAAGTCTCATGATCGACAAATGTAAATCCAAAACCCTGCTAAAATGAAATAATAAGTGAGCACAATTATTACAGAAGTTGAAATCTATGTAAAAGTTAAATCAATATTTTGTAACTTTGTAAGAATATTATGTAAAGCTTATACTTTATAAGACTATATTGGCAACATTGTTTCCACGAACAAAGGACTTACCATTTTTGGAGAGGGAGAAAGTACTGATAGATACATTTCAATATTGTCGGCAATATTCGCTTGTTTTTCTCTTAATGAAAAAGTGAATGATTTTGGGGATCATATACAAACTTGTATTTATAAATAAAATAATTACATATAGGAGCATGTGCTAGCGCATACCAATCTACATTATTTTTTTATTATAATTTATGTGACATAAATAAAATTTGAATCGATTCAATTTTTGATAAGAAAAAAATGTTCCATCGAAGTAAAAGATCAAAAACAACGATTACATTCCAGCTAACATTTCATTTTTAAATAGAACATTGTTAAAAAGCAGTCTATATTATCTGATAATATATATGTTTTGGGACGGAATTACAATCAACCAATTTTTTTTTAGATATTTTATATTTATTAATGATTGTGATTATTTTACGTAATATTCAACTAATACATTTTATTTTTTGTTGTCCCAATTTATGTGACACTGATAGAATTTCAACATTCAACGAAATTTTGTATATGACTTTTAAATTTTTAAGTATTAATTATTGTAATTTATAGACCTTGTTAAATTATTTTCATATTATATATGTTATTTTCTATCCTAATTTATGTGACATGGATAGAATATTGAGAGTCAATGAAATTTTTGTTGAATTTTAAATATTTTAAGTTTAAATTGTTATGATTTATAGTATCTTTTACATAATATGTGTTACTCCCTCTATAATAATTTATGCGACATTAACATAATTTGGAGAATTATGTAATGAACTGGAATGAGGAGAAGAACCAGATGGAAATGTAGAAGCAAGTGTAGTGGAATGAAATTTTCTATTCAATTAATCATTCTGTACAAGTGGGTACATATATATACACAGTTGGCTAACTAGAGTTAACTAACTAACTATGGGCATTTTACACACTAACTAATTACAATGCTTAACTGTCTAACTACCTGATTTAACAGCTTGCTAACTAACATTATTAACCACTAACTAATTTCATAACAACCAATTAGCATTGTGTACTAATGCTTGTTATTCTCAATACTCCCCCTCAAGCTAGATGTATTAAAGATATTTAGAACACCTAGCTTGGCTAACAAAAAATCATGTTGTAATCTCCCCAAAGCCTTAGTCAATATATCAGCTTGTTGATCTTTCTTGTTCTCATAGTTGGTTTTAATGAGTCCCTGCTGTATTTTTTCCCGAATAAAGTGACAATCTATTTCAATATGTTTAGTCCTTTCATGGAAGACTGGATTTGCTGCGATTTGGATAGCAGCTTTGCTGTCGCACAATATATCTGTAGATCCATCCAATTCTATCTTCAGCTCCTTGAATAAGTTTGTTACCCAAACTACTTAGCTGTTAATGCAGCAAGACTTCTATATTCTGCCTTTACTGAGCTCCTTGACACAGTGTGTTGCTTTTTAGACTTCCAGGATATCAATGAATTTCCATACTTCAACATATATCCAGTAACAGACCTTCTAGTACTTGGACATGCTGCCCAATCAGCATCACAGTACCCTGTAAGCTTAGTTTGTTTCTTAAAACTCATTAGTAAACCCAAACCCGGTGTTGATTTGATGTATTTTATTACTCTTAATGTTGCATTCCAATGAGATGCCTTTGGTTTCTGTATGAATTGACTTAAGCACTGAACTGAAAAAGTAATGTCTGGCCTAGTATTTGTAAGGTAAAGAAGCTTTCCAACCAACCTTTGGTATCTTCCTATGTCAGTGAACAATTTATCCTCATTGTCCATGACAAAGTCAGCATTTGTGAGTTTGACATTGCATTCCATAGGTGTTGTTGCTGACTTAACACCTGCAAGTCTAGTTTCAGATATTAACTCCAAAGCATACTTCTCTGGCACATGACTATCCCTTCATCTGATCTGCTGAATTCAATCCCAAGGAAATACTTTAGTTCTCCTAGGTCCTTAATCTTAAAACAACTGTGTAACACCTTTTTTGATTCCTGTATCAGATCCAAATCATTCCCAGTAATCAACATATCATCAACATATACCAAAATTATCACTAATGTTGATCCTTTTCATTTAGTAAACAGAGAGTAATCCAAATGACTTTGTTTATATCCTGACTGTGATAAGGCCTCTGTCAGTTTGGCATTCCACTGTCTGGATGCTTGTTTAAGTCCATAAAGTGACTTAACAAGCCTGTATACTTGGTTCTTTTCTTTGCTATCAAATCCTTTAGGCAACTCCATGTATACTTCCTCAAGTAGATCACCATGTAGAAATGCATTAAAGACATCCATTTGATGAATAACCCAATTCTCAGCTGCTGCTATTGCAATTACAGTTCTCACAGTCACCATTTTTACTACTGGTGAGAAGTTCTCTTGATAGTCAATCCCTTCTGTCTGACTGTATCCTTTAGCTACTAACCTTGCTTTATATCTATCAACCTCTCCATTTTTATTTGATGGCAATTGAACAATGTTCCATGTACCATTGGCTTCAAGTGCACTGATCTCTTGTTTCATTGCTTCAACCCACCTTGGATCTCTAATAGCCTCCTCATAACTCCTTGGTTCTATATCTGATGAAATGTTGCTCAGGAATGCTTGGTAGTTGCAGGACAGATGATCATAAGAAACATAGTTTGCCAAAGAGTGTGGATGTGTGGACTTTGTCATAGTATTGACATAGTCTTTCATCAAAATAGGTGGCCTAGTATTCCTCGTAGATGTTCTTGTTCCTACACTGTCAGTAACCACAAGATTTCTTCTGGAATCAGCTACTAGCCAGAGAGTGTGGATTTCTTCAGTGCCTTCATTATCTTCATTATCTTCTTGATTCCCTGCTGGACTTTGAATATCATCATTTGTAGTATTCTGATTATCACTAGTTATGTGTGCAATTTTCATCTCATGATCATCATAGTCAGTGAGTGGTTGATCCATGAAAAGGGCTTCATGCTCAGTCTTTAAATAGCTGAAAGGAAAGATATTTTCTTTGAAAATAACATCTCTACTCACCATGAACTTCCTGTGTTTAATATTATACAAAATATATCCCTTCTGGCTTGCTGGATATCCCATCATAATACATGCATCTGCTCTTGGGGAGAACTTATCATGTTTGATTATGTTGGTTGCATAACACAAACATCCAATGGTCCTCAAATGATCAAGCTGTGGTTTTGTTTTGTGAAATACTTCATAGGGTGACTTACCCCCTAATACTTCAGTAGACATTCTGTTAATGAGATATACAACACCCGCAACACATTCACCCCAGAATTTGATTGGAATTGTACCTTGGAATCTTATAGCCCTTGCCACCTCCGAAATATGTCTATGTTTTCTTTCAACCACTCCATTCTGTTGTGGAGTGTGTGGACAGCTACTTTCATGAATAATTCCTAATGACTTGAACATTGCACTGCATTCTTTATTGAAAAATTCAGTCCCATTGTCAGATCTCACCCTCCTAATTTGTCTGTTGAATTGATTTTTAACTAAAACAAAAAATGACTTTAATGTTTCAAACACATCACTCTTGAACTTCAACAAAAACAACCATGTCATTCTTGAATTATCATCCACAATTTTCAAGAAAAATCTATAACCATGATGAGTAGGAATCCTGTAAGGACCCCAAACATCAAGGTGGATCAGATAAAAAATCTCACTACTTCTACTCTTACTGATAGTAAATGGAAGTCTAGTTTGTTTAGCCAAAGGGCAAACTGCACAAGTATCAGCTAGTACTGTATTTGATTCTTTGTCAATCAGTGACATACTACTCTTTAACACTTTCAGGGAAGGATGACCCATTCTGATGTGCCACAGCATATCTGTTATGTCTTTAGTGTCTGCTTTTGCTACCAGTGCCTTACCAACCATTATTGTAGAGTAGTTGTTAGGGAGGTAATACAATCCATCTATCTCCTTAACAATCCCTCTCATCTCTCCATTGAAGAGGTCCTGAAAAACACAGAATTCAGGAAAAAATCTAACAGAATATTGCAACTGCCTTGTCAATTGTGATACTGAAAGTAAATCATGTTTGAAATCAGGTACTATTAACACATCTTTCAGTGTGCCATAACTTGGTATCACACAATTTCCTGAATGTGTAACTAATGTGGTCTGTCCATTGGGTAACAAAACCTTTTTTCCTATGTTTTTATAAGAAATACTGTCCAATGCATCTACTTTAGATGTCATGTGAGATGTTACACCTGAATCAATAATCCAGCTCTCTATATGATCAACAATAGCAGAAGTATCATCACAACTGTTATTGGTATTACCTGCCATGTTGACAACCTCATCCACCTTTTCTTCCTCATTCAATATCTTTAATATTCTTTGGTATTAATCTGGAGTATAAGTCTTCTTCATAGTAAGTCCCTTTAAGTTTGTGTGCACAGAGTCAAATTTATGTTGATTCAGATTAGATTTTTGTTCCTCAGTAGTGTATCCAAAAGCATCCTCTTTTCCTTCTTTCTCAATCTGTACATTATTGGAAACTCCTTTGGCTTTACTAGAATTGAAACCTCTGCTTGTACCACCTTAATCTGTCTTCCTCTTGAATTTCCAATCATCCAGATATCCAACCAACTTATAGCATACATTTTTGGTATGTCCATGCATCTTGCAATGATCACAAAATATGTTCCAATTGATCTTTCTTCTACTACTCATACTGCCAGTATTATAATTTCCCTTCTCAGAACCTGCATATACACCTTGATTTCTCATATTCCCTTTTCCTACATACAATGTTGTGGCTTCCAACATATCTCCAACAACATGTATTCCTGAAGTTGTCCTCTGACTCTCATCTGCTATAATCATAGCATAAGCTTTGCTAACACTCGGCAAAGGACTCATCATCAATATTTGGCTACGAGCATGCCCATAGACCTCACTCAATCCCATCAAAAAGGCAAATAACCTTAGATACTGTATATGATCTATATATGCTTTAGACCTTTCACAATTACACATTGGTGGTAGAACAAGTGCATCAAATTCATCCCACATTAGTCTCAGTTTTGTGAAATAGGCAGAGACAGATGAGTTACCTTGATGAATGGTGCATATCTCCCTGTGAAGTTGATAGATTCTAGATCCATTGACTTTGTCAAACCGTTCCTTCAGATCTGCCCAAACCATGGCAGCATCTGAAGCATATACAATTCCACTTAGCAATTCCTTTGATACTGTATTCATTATCCAAGCTAGAACAAATGCATTACACTTTTCCCACTGTTCCTCTAATTCCGGCGCATAATTGTTCTTCCGACACGTTCGTAACACGAATTCGAGCTTACTCTTTGCTCTGAGGTTAATCATCATCGATCTACTCCATAATGAGTAGTTTTCCGTTCCTGTCAGCTGCACCGAAGTTAGGACACATCCTGGAGTGTCCGATGGATGAAGATAAAGAGGATGATTCCTCTTTGTTTCGATAATTTCGAGTGTCTCTGCAGTCGAATTCACTGGCGTACTGTTTGAATCAACCATCGATGCTTCCTTTTCAGCTGATGAATTGCAAATTTCAAGTCGAACAATTATCGACTTGAAGCTCTGATACCATGAACTGGAATGAGGAGAAGAACCAGATGGAAATGTAGAAGCAAGTGTAGTGGAATGAAATTTTCTATTCAATTAATCATTCTGTACAAGTGGGTACATATACATATACAGTTGGCTAACTAGAGTTAACTAACTAACTATGGTCATTTTACACACTAACTAATTACAATGCTTAACTGTCTAACTATCTGATCTAACAGCTTGCTAACTAACATTATTAACCACTAACTAATTTCATAACAACCAATTAGCATTGTGTACTAATGCTTGTTATTCTCAATATGTAAACTTTTTAATACCTTTTAAATAATTAGGTTGTTGATTATTTTAACTTATACTACTTTTGATGTCTTTTAAAATATCTATATGGTACATATAAAATTACAAAAGTCAATTAAATTTTATAATTTATTTTTTAAATTATCAATTTGTAACACCCCCTAATTGTTTCCACCTAGTATGAGAAGATGTACAGAAAAAACTGAGAGAATAACTGAGGAGAAGCTGCTGAAAGAGAGTCCACAAGAGTGATTGGATAGACAAGATTGTTGATGTGATTGGATGTTATTATTGACTAGTTTCTTTCACACTAGTCTTATTCAGTAGATGGATAGCTTGTTTAGCCTTTGGCTGTTCTATTATCAGTTGTCATTGCTTCCATTGAGCATTCTTAATCATTGATGTCTTCCGCTATTAGAATGTGATTAAGCAAATGTGATGAGGCTGAGTGGTTCGTTTAGGGACTAACAATAGTCTCCAAGTGTCGGCCACGCCCAAGGTACCCTTTCGAGGCGTGACACAATTATTATAATATATGAACCTTTTTACATAAATTTTTTTTTTTTAAAAAAAATATAGTAACTGATGAACCTGCCCTTACTATAATATTCCCTTTGTCTTATTTTATATGTCACTCTTTCCTTTTTAATCCGTCCTGAAAAGAATGTTACCTTACTCTAATTGGAAACACTTTAATTTTAAAATTTCCCTTTTACCCTTAATGAAATGATTTTCAACTACACAAATATTTCAGAATTATTTTAGACCATAAATTTTAAAAATCTTACTTTTTTTTCTCTTAAAAATCGTGTCAAATCAAAGGGTGCCACGTAAAAATGGGGTAATAAAATAGACATGGTGACAGAAATCTCGTGAATCAACGCTTACTAATGAGCAGAAAACTCGTGAAAATCCCCGCTTATTAATGAGGAAGAAAAAATGTGGGTAGTGTGGTCCTCCTTTTGGTTTAATATGGTCCACTCCATGACTCAGAAGCCTATTTTCATTAGATTTGGTGGTAGATCATTTTCGGTGGCCAAGTTTAAACAAGTGGCGGAAATTTTTCACAAGTTAGATCCTTTTTCTTTGTGAACTTGCAGGACTTCGTTCCTATTTTTCCAATAAATATAAATAGTACTGCTTCCTTACTCTTCATATGCACCATTGAAACAGCATTTTTACATTTTCATCTCCTCCTTCTATTTTTAAAGTAATTTTATAAGAGAAAAATATTTATGTGAATCTTTTCTTGGAGTAATTTTATGAGGTTATTGTCTTGAGGTATTTGAAATTAATTAAAATTTTATCTCTGATTTTGTACTCTTTTTGGTATTGTATTAGCACAGTAAAATTACTCTTCTCTGGGACTAGGCCAAACTAATCAACTAATGTTAAGTTTGTGTGTTCTCTTACAACTCTCTAAAACGATACTAAGCAAGCACAAATTCTCAATACATATACAAAAGATGAAATCTATGAAAAAGTTGCATGAATGTCTTGTAAACATAACTAATATATGTGCCCACACGTTATGCGGATAATTTTAAATTAAAAAAAGTCCATCAAAATCTTGAACATTGCAATGAATAATTCAATACCTTCTATTGTAGTTGACGTATTATCATTGCTTCTACAGAGTCAAAATAATATATGCATAATTAATTATTAAAAAAATAAACTAACTAACAATTTAAGTTCTAATGCTTAGGCATCTCTCTCTTATGCTTCTACACTTGAAATAACAATTAGCCAATTTATTTTACATTGATCATAATATTAATTTATTAAACTTTTGCAACATCTCATTACTGCAATATAAATTAAGTCGTCCTAAGGAATCAAAGATCAATATTTATTGAATTTAAAAATTTTAAAAGTAATCAAAATAAAAATTATACTACTAAACTAAAAAAGAGAAAAGTTAAAAATAACTATACCAAAAAAATACTTAATATACAAATGATAGTTTCATGTGAATTTTTTTGTAAGTATAACTTAAAAAATGTAAGTATTTATTTATAAAATATCAAATGAATAAAGAGAACTTTATCTTTCATGGTATAATAATTTATAAAATACGAATTTTACAAAATAATTTTCATGGTAAAGTATAAAAAAAAAAAAAAAAAAAAAACTCCTATGGTTACTCTTCATCAAGCTTAAAAAGATCATTTTTTGAAAATCAAAAAATATCTCAAAAAGAGAATCATTCTATATTTTTACCATTATTATAATTTAACAAAGCATAGATAAACTTTTATACTAAAAAGATAAAACATTTGTTGAAAAAATATGCAAGCATAAATTATTAGAATGTAGAAGTGGAAACTTTTACTTTTAATTTGTACTTTTATCCAATGTATTAAATTTTAATAAAAATGTATGATCATGAAATTGGATGCTTGTGTTTAAATTTTAAAAGATTTGTGGTACTTATAATTAGGAATAAAAGATAATACTGATGGGTGAAGATCATATATTAAAAATTAATTTGGCTAATTTATTGAGATATTTAAGGTCAGATGGTTATTTGGTTTATGTATTAGTTTAAACATTCAATTTGTTTTATAGAAAAGTATTGTATTCTTGTTTAAGTGGAATAATTTATTATTATATAAACCTAACTTTTTAAGTTATCTTAGTTTTAACAGTGTTTTCAAGTTAGTAATAGCTTCTCCTTTTTTAAAAGAAAACAACCAAATATTTATAATTGACATTTTGTAAAAAAGCATTTTTTTTAACTTTAAAATTACATTTTTTCAAAAAAAAAAAAATTAATGTCACCTTTTTTTATTATTTAAGTCTTAATAGTTGGTTTTTTAAGTCAGTAATAGTAATTTAGTAATTTAATTTTTTTGAACTTCCAAGTTTTCAAACATTTTTTAAAATTATTTAAGCCTTAGTGGTTGGTCTTTTAAGTTAGTATATAGTAATAGTAATTTAATTTTTTTTAAAGCTACCATTTTTTTTTCATTTTACTTTAAAATGCATACTTTTCAATTTAATATTTAAAATGAGAATTAATTTATTTAAAAAATTCCCGAGCGCTATTTTAGGCATTCGCTTGGAAATGTTTTTCAGAATTTCATATGGTAATATGTGTTTTACTCTGTAGAGAAGTTTAGTACCAATGAAATTGTTTTACTTCTAAAAAAATAACAATTTTTTTCAATATTCTACCAATACCTTTTTTTTCTTTAAAAATAAAACTACCTAGCGTAACTTGTGATGTAGTTACTAATAAAATAATTTTTGAAAGAATGGAGTTACTTTTTTTTTACTTATAATATACTTTAGGTTTGAAGAGATAGAAAGTCAGGCAAGTCATTGAGAAATTTTAGGGATGTTTTAGACTTGATATTGTCGTCTTTATCTTTTTGATTGATTTAACTTTTAACTACTCCTATAATAATTTTTTATTTTGTTTAATTGAAATTTTCTGTTTTAAATAATTCAATATTGGATATTTTTAATCTTATTTTTATAGTGTTTTTCTTAAATTCAAGTGGGTTGACATATATTCATTAATGTATTTTTATAGGTAAATTTAAATAAAAAAATAAAATTAAAACCAACAAATTTCTTGTATTCCATAATTCGTGGCTAGTAGGACTGTTATGGGAAGTTTTAAATCTCCTATTACTTGGACACATTTTTCTTCTTAAAAGATTATTTCATAATTAATTCCTAGCAAGGTGTAAAAGTAGGAAAAAAGATGCATTCATATATTTTTTTTAACGTATTAATTTTAATTTTAATTTTTTTATCATTCAGTTTTTTTAATTTAAGAGCAATAATAAAGTTGTCTAATTTACTATCAAATTAAAAATTTAGTGTGAGAAAATTATAACAAATAAAAAATAGTTACTTGGACACTTATAAAATCAATTCATATCTTAATGTAACAAGTTATTTAGTATGTATATCTTTTTTAAGAAATTATTTTTAAGTTTAAACATTTTTTTAAAGTTTATTTATAAGTAAAAGTTCTATGGGAAGTTGTAAAACTCCTATTTAATTGGATACATGTTGATCATTAAAATGTCACGCCCCGTAAGGGTACCCTCGGCGTGGCCGACACTCAGAGATTATTGCTAGTCCCCAAGAGAACCACTTAGCCTCATCACATCATTCAATCAATAAAATCTACTGAACAACGGAAAGTATAAGTAAGTAAATGGGCACATCTCATCTAAAGTCTCAAAAGGATATATATAATAATGAAGGCTAGTAGAAGAACTAGCTCACAATCTCAACATCAATGTTCGACCATCATCTATGAAGCCTCTATCACTAATCATGTGGTACTAATGACATATCCATGGATACCTAAATCAAATAAAAGAAATAATCCAATCTCTAACTCTAAAGCAAGATGAATATATTATGGTGGATCCTCCGTGTTATCGCGAAAAAATGGCTTTGGTTTCAAAAATTCAATTTATTACCCAATCAATTTAAGTAAAACTGAACCTTCGAAATTTGAGAGTCGCCACTTGATTTTTAAAGAAAAATCAAGAAAACTATTAAAATATTTTAAAAGACCTAACAGAAAAGATCTTTTAAAAATTCAGAGAAACAGGTTCGGGTTCATATTTCCACTTCGAGAAGGTTTTACGCACTCGAAATGGCCGCTAACACGCGGTTATCCGACGATTAGGTAATTTTGACTAACTTTAAAAATATTAATTTATATTAAATTAGTTAACTAGAAAGAGCCTAAGTGAAACATTCAAAAATTAGAAAAAAATAGAATATCTAAAATTTTAATCACATTTTTATTAATTAATATTAACTACGTGAAATTACCCTAAAAGCATAATCAAGAAAAATATAACATTAGAATTTACCTACATTTATTTAATCAAAGGAGTTGGTAAGTTAGACTAGGTAACTAGAATTTAAAAAATCCGCTAAAATATTGAAGTATAAAAAAGGAAGTATTTTCATAAGCTATTTTTAAAAAAAATGTTTGGAGTATTTCAAAGAAAATTTCTACGTTTAATTTCCTAAAAGAAGATTTTAACAATAAAATATTCAAGGATATTTAAAAATAAAAAAATAACATAACCGGTCGACCTTCGGGGAAATTTAATTAGATTAAAAACAGAAATAAACACAAATAATTGTTAGAATACAAACATCATAAATAAACAAATCTAAAACAAAACAATAATAATAAGGTGAGGGAAAGAGAATCAGGCCCAAATCTGGTTCTGTACGCCTGGGCCAGAACTTGGGCCTTCCTTTCTGCTCTTGGGCTTTAGTTGCCTATTCAAACTTGTATATCGGTAGGTTGTATACACAGTATATCAGTGTATATATGCATTCATCCACCTGTATTTCATCAACACGTGCTGTAAGATCGGTACCTCGGCCCCCTTGGGCAGCCTCTGCAACATTTTTATTTTTTCTGATTTTTTGGTCCTCGTTACCCTGTATACAGTGCTGTATATCAATGTATACAGGTATCTACAGGCCTCCTTCCGTCTTGAAAACCTGACCAGCAAATCCCGCAAATCTGTACAAGTTTCCTAAGACCTATTTGGGCCTTCACGGCCCCAAGAAATGCAAGGTGGGAGTCCCAAAAAAACTCGGACATATGCGCAAGAAATAAAAGAAATATGGATTAGGGATCCCAAAATTATTCAAATTCACAACTCAATAACTTGAAACCAAAAATCAAGATATCCAACTATAATTCAAAACTAATAAAAATCAATGTATAAAACTCATCAATTTGAAACTAAACAAGCATAGAAAAACCCATTAACTTGCATCATTATCACCACCTTATTATATTCGAAATTCAAAGGGGCGTTTCATCGAACACGTGGGAGGCATGTAGCTTAATCATGATTTTAATAAAATTTCATCCACCATTTCATCCTCAACAACATACAATAGGAGATTAAAATACCCAAAGATAAACAAATTAACTATAGCATTCAAAAATTCAAAAGGGGCATTTCATCAAACACATGGAGGACATACTGTTTAATCATGAGTTTAACAAAATACATGATATATATGGATACATAGATACTACAATACAACAGTATAACCAAACAAACCTCAAGTTATATATATACGTTTATATATATACGTAGACACGGCAATACAAACAGTGTAACTAAACAACCTTCAAATCCCATACATATATATATCTATCTATATACATATGTATATATAGATACAACAGTAGCAACGACTCAATCATTCCGCAAAAAACAACGGTAAAAACAGGAACATTTCAGCATAATATAGCCATACAACATCATTATTCGACTATATTAATGAGCGCAAAACCCGATATTCAAACGGAAATCCCCAAATTACAATCATTTTCATAAAACTCAGACAGTGTGTTATTCAAGAGAGAAAAACGAGAAAACAAATCGAGACGTTACCTTGCGGAGGCCAGCGAACGGGACGACGACGAGCTAAGACTTCTCCCACTAGAGTAGTGCCTCGCTTATGAGCTTATGGCTCCGAAAGGAAGAATTCAAGTTGCGGAACCTCCAAAGTTAACTCGGCTTTCTGGGAATTCCTCTTTTCTCTTAAAACGAAAATTTCGAGATGCTTTGAGATGAAAAATGGCTAATAGTCAAAATTATGTTCTTTTCTGTAAGGAAAAGCCAAATGGGATTTTTGGGGTTCTCTCCCGTCAGAAAACCAGCCGAAACATAGGAGAAAATATGGGGAATTTATGGTTCTCTTTTTTCGCCCCTTGCCGCCGCCTCCACAGTGTGCAACCATGGGGGGTATTTATAGAGTGAAATTAGGGTCAAAATGGGGAAAAACGGATAGGAATTAGGGTCGAATTTGAATTCAAAATTTGAAATTGAAAAAGGTCGGGAGAAGGAGACGTGTGGGTGTCGTTTTCTTATCGTTTTGCTCGAAAAAGACCACAGGCATGGCTGATTTTTCTGAGTTTTGGTCGGTCTTTTTGGTTTTTCCAGAAAGGGGAAGAAGAAGAGGGAGAGGGAAGGGGTATCACGTGGGGAGGGAGTAAATTAAAAGGGTTTTAATTAAAAGGGGGGTTGGGCCGGGTTAAGGGAATGGGCTGGGGATTAATTAATTGGGTATTGGGCTAGGATTAGGAAGGGGATGGTCGGTTGGGCTTGGGGGCTTGGGCTGGCAGAAGAGAAAATGGAATCGGGCCAGGGGTTGGAGGGATTGGGTTAATTAAAATGAAAGAATGAGTTGAGAGAAATTTAAAAACTAGCCACTTAGTTACAAATGTGACCAATCAAAATATGGTCAATTTGAATCAATTGATTAATTTGACCACGAGATGAATTAATATAAATTAATTAAAGAGCTTTTAATATCGACGACTTCGAATAATTAAATTAACTACGGGGTAACTAATCCTAAAAAAATAGTTAAAGCAAAGTGTTTAAAGATAAAATCTATTTGAGAATTTTTTTGAAAAATTAACGATAATACAATACTTAACTAGTGATACTTGAAACAAATATAATATGCAAATTAACAGATTTGAACCTAAAAATCACTTTAAAAATATTTTTTCGCGTTTTTTGAAAGCTAATTATTTCAAATTGTTAAAATTAAAAGCTCGATGATTAATTCATACTGTGGAGGGTCAAAATTGGGTGTCAACACTCCGAAATAGGGAAGGCTCACCAAATCAGCTGCAATCTCAGATCTTCAACGAAGCACCTATTGACGATCTCTAGTAACTGCCTCTACATTATAAAACAATGTAGTCCAGAGTGAACATCAGTACTTGGAATGTACTACTATGTAAAATAGCTGAGTGAAACAGAAATCAGTAGAAAAATACGGAAACAACATCAACTCAGATAAACATCAAATATCATCAAACGGTCAAGTGTCTATCTATGCAAGAATAAAAAATAGACAAGTGACACATCAACAACTCAAACTCGTCAATCATCTCAGACTCATCTCAAAGGAGGTCACCTCCTCTCATCTCATCTCATCTCAACTCGACTCAAAGTACTCAAGATAGGAAGTTTGTGGGAGTTTCTCTTATTCGACAACACTCACTTATGAGCCAGTGAATGTACAACAATCACACTGATGTTGCCACAGCCATTCCAAACTTGCCAGGTCGGGAATGCTCCAAATCCATATCAGCTCACCCAATATGGAGTCAAAACTCAACCGATCTGCTATTGCTTTCAAGGACTGTTACTCTCGAGGGAACCATATATATGTGATGGTTTTAAGCCTCACCTACATTTGACGACGTAGTCAATGAGTTCGAGTGGGACTCACTCTTACCCATTTCGGTGCTCGATACTCCTCTCGACTCAATACTCATAAAACCTCCATCTCAAATCTCAACCAACCTTATAGGGACTCACTCCCCGTCAACGAATGGTATCTCATAGGGACTTTAGCCCTTCATTAAACATCTCATAGGGACTTTAACCCTATCATCAAATATCTCATCAATGACTCAAGATTGTATAACAATCATTAGGAAACAAGTGAATAGACACATCGGTAGAGTTCATTTATGGGGACTCATAAAACAAATCAAAATTTCATTAACTCATCATCACAATCAACAATCTCAACTCAAAGCTCTAGACTCAATTCTCAAGTGCATTATGCATGCTTTTCAAATTAGTCATGAAAGGTTATGCAAATTCTCATGAATTATTCAAATTAAGAAAATAAATAGTATGATGATCATCAACATAGAAAACATGTAATTTCAAAACAATTCTTCTAGAAACACCATCAAAATTCATGTATGTAGACTCTTCCATTAACTCATCTACGACCTCTATGGGGGCACATGAGAGAACAATCTCATATTTTTAGTTTAGCCTTACATACCTGGGATGTAACTGTCAACCAAGCACGTCAAGGTTTCTCTTCTCGAATTTCTCAACTCAATCTCTTTTCTTCTTTCCTCAAGCCCTAGCCTTAGCAAAGTATTGGAATAGGACTTAGAATGGGGGTTTTAGACCCTTTTCACGTCAAAACGACCTTGTTGGATCGTGTATAGAGTTTAGGAGAGGTGGGAAATTGACCGAAATGCCCCTCTTAAAATATAGAAATTTTCAACTCGAAAAAGACTCAGTCCGCGACGCGGATCGGTCGTGCACCGTGTATTTTTAGGAAAAGTTTTCTGAACGACTTTCCTCAATCCCGTCAAAAATTTTAAAAAGAATATAAGTGCTGGTCCACGATGGGTGCACCACGTGCCCCTGTCGCGTACTAACATTGTTTTATGCTTCATGTCGAAAAATTATCTTTTGATCGGGTCGCTCTATAAATCGACTGAGACCATTTTTCCACTCAATTTTTCATGCTGATCACAATTCCAATCTCGAATTTGCCATTTGAGCATCGGAAGATGCGTTACGCGCATACTCTCACTCTAGGGGTATTTTGGTAATTTTACCAGACGTTACATCATCTCCCCCTTGTGATCATTAATGTTTCCTCCATCACAATCACTAAGTTATGTGGGTTTGATTGTGGGAACTTTCCTTCCCACAAGTCCAATCATTCTTCTCCTCCAACTACATGAAATATATGGATCTTTATGGGTAGTTTATGAACTCTTGCATATGACGTTACTATTATGCATTCTATGATGGTTTATTTTGCCCATTTTCATGAACAAAATATCATGTGAAATTTTATGGATTCGTATGAGTATTGAGAAAGTCTTAATTAGGTTTTACTTGATGAGATGAGTTTTATGTTCCCACGTCCATGTTTTGGGAAGATGATGTACATGATTATGATGGGTTGATTAAGGATGGTTCAAACTAATTATTTTTCACTATGTGCTTTGAAATATGATTTCTAAATAATGAGGGTTTCGCTACAAGATGGTGGATAGATTTGAATTCCTTTAAAGTGAAATGATTTTACTCCTCTCAAGTTTTATACTCTTAGGTAGCATGATGTTCAAGCTTAAGGGTACATTACCCACCATGTGTTGAGTAGAGTATTTTACTAGATCCTATGTTGATGAGAATTTTATTGTAATACATGTGAATTATGAATATCATAAATGTTAAAAAGGGCCATTAAGTATGTTATATGCTCATGAGAATGTTACAAGTGTATGACTAGTATGGGGCTCGTTCTTGATATTATGATTTAATGGTTTGATGGGCTACTCTTGTGAAACCTACCGAAAAGGTTATACCGTAAGGTAGGAAAATTCACGACTCGTACCGAAAAGATCGTATCGTAAGGTAGGGACATCTTATAACACCTACCGAAAAAGGGGCATGCCATAAGGTAGGATAATTCACAACTCCTACCGAAAATATTGTATCGTAAGGTAAGGACACCTTATAATACCTACCAAAAAGGTCATGCCGTAAGATAGGATAAATCCCAACTCCTACCATAAAGATTGTATTTTAAGGTAAGGATATCTTATATGATCTACTGAAAAGGCTATATCGTAAGGTAGGGATATTTGTACCACACTCTAAAAAGGTTATATCTTAAGGAGAGTGGATGGCCTACTTCATGCACGTCTTGACTAATGCATTGTACTTACATTTCATAATGAGCTTATATCCGTTAGCTACGATTAGGCATGTGGTTTAATTATGGCTTATGTCTTTTATTTCATTGCACCCCGCATACTTAGTACATTCCAAGTACTAACGGATACTTCTGCCTACATGATTTAACCATGTAGGGATCAGAGCTCCTATTCATCCTCCTCCTCTACATGGCTAGCTGGGTTCGTTGAAGACTGCTATTGGTGAGCCATCTATTTTGGGGACAATATCCACGTCACTTTCATGCTTTTGTTAAGACTTGTCTATCTTAGACTTTCTATCTTTTGAGGGTAAGCCGGGGAGATGTCTTGGCCCCCGTCCCACTCATACTAGAGGTGTTGTTGGATATGGATGGTTCTGTATTGCGCTTGACTACTATTATGTTTCTATAAATGTGAAGACTTCCTTAGTCCCTTCTCCCCTTCTATTTTGTTGTATGTGGATGGATGTGGTGGAAGTCCCAATTCCCTAAATACCCCATAGCATGAGTCATATTTACCCGCCCCTTAGAAAGTATGTGCTACATGTTTATTCCTCTTTTATTGCTTTTATGAAACCCAAGATGTGCTATGCGTGCTTAAGAGGCTTGTTTGGGATACTCTTGGGTTCCCATTCACCGTGTCATGTCAAGGCCCTATGCTTGAGTTGTGACAGAGAAATTCTTCCAAAAACCTCAAATTCAATGCATTTTAGTTTCTCATGATGTATGAATTATTTTGATGTTTACGAACTATTTGAAGCATGTTTAAAGTATGAAATCTGAATTGTTTGAGTAATAGTGTTTTACTTGCAATTTTGCATGCATACGAGGTTATTAGCTACTAGTTTACCCCCTAGAGCCTTACCTTAAGTACATTCAGGGACGAATGTTCCCAAAGAGGAGATATTGTAATGGACCCAAGTTTAGGAGCCCTTAGTACAAAAAAGTTGGCCTAAATGACACTGAAGTCTGGTTTACAGGACAACTTACAGCTCGTAAGTTGACATACGACCCCTAAGTTTCATTCTTAAACATAGAACTTCAGGAAAGGAAAAAGTTTCCATGTGTAGGGTAGGTAACACACAAACCAAGTGATGGCCCATAGGATATCGTATGACCCATAGATGGTTTCGCGAATCGCACCTAGACATGAAGGAAATTTAGAGTTTTTAGGAAAGGCGACTTATGAGTTATTAGACGACTCATCGAATGGGTTACAGCCCGTAGGATCCTTTCGTGGGTAAGGCCAAGGACGTGAGGAAAAATGGTTAAGTGTGAAATTACTCTACGAGTCTAACCATGGGCTGTAAGATATTTCATGGCCCATACTGATGCTTTATCGTTTTCAGTCCAGCAAAGTCATTTTTCAAGATTTTCAGATGTGTCATCATACGAAGGGACTTACGGCTTGTAATTGGGGTCTTGTAGGTTGACTTTGATAGTTTTAATGAGGGGCAATTTTGTCATTTTTATCCTATACTATGTCATTTCAGGGATGGAAAAGGGAACCTATAACAACCCTTAAGCCCTAATTTCTTCATTCATTCTCCCATTCCTTACTCTCTAAATTTCTAAGGCAAAAAAGGGCTCTCAAGAACAAGCTCAGGAAGGCTAGGGTTCCAAGATTCTTCCTCAATCCTGCAAGTTTGTTTCTCTCTAGTTCTTCCAAGGTATGTGAGTTGATTTATGGGTTTTCTTTCGCCCATAAGTTTCCTACTAAGTATTTTGAACTTTTCTTTAAGTTCTTCAAGTTAATATTCATGCTTACAATGATTTCATGATATTTATGTTATAATAGGATACTTGTGAAGTTTAGTAATTATTTTGCGGAGTAAATATATGCATATTTGAACTATGGTGTTGATCCCACTATGACTTTTGATATGATCAAGGTTGGGCATTTTCGATGTTCCTTAAAAAAGAAATTTCCAATAACTTATGTGATTTATAGTTGTTCCATGATAAAATTAAGTCCATCGAGTTTACATGTAAATCTTTTTATGACTTATGATTATGATTAGGGAATTAATGAAGCATTTCAAAGTTAAGTTTATCAAAGACATGAGTTTGATGTTAAATGCCCTAAAATGTGTTTAAGAAAGGTCCCCAAGATGAAAGGACAATTCTCACTTGGTGGTTCCGAAGTTCAAGATACTCCTATGATTGTTACTTATGGTTCTAAGTTGAACTTCAAAGATTCTGTGGGATGACTAGCACACTGAATGTGACCTTGTGGTGAGGCTCGATGAGGGAACCTTAGAAGCAACCCTTCATCACATTAACTATGTGCCACCATAGGAGCCGTTATAGGCTAGGATAGTGGATCCACATAGGCCATTTATGTTATGATGAAGCATGCTAAGATTGACAAAGTTCCACTCGGGAAGTGGTCTTCCCGTGCCAACGTAGGGGGTTATGTTGGGTTTCATGTAGTGGCTCACATGGTTTTATATGTCGGTTAAGGTTCATTTCCACAAGCTTATGATCTTATGCTATGTCTTCACTTTATGTGATTTCTTATGCATTGTCTCATATTGATCTTAAGCTATATTCCTTGTGCATATTTGAGCTTTCTTATGAATCCTTTATTCTATATATCCTTATATGTTATGTTTGATAATGACGAAATTACAATTTCATCCATGCATTGCATGTCACATACATAGTACATTCAAATGTACTAATGCATATTTTGCCTGCATGATTAAACCATGTAGGGACATACACTCCTCCACCAGCTCGATGCTAGTTTTCGACGTCCAAGACTAGTAGCTTTATTGTGGTGAGCCCTTAGTTCGTGACTTCTCCACTTTTTCTTCTATCTTATATCATTGCTTTGTTTAAGACAATGTATTTGTAGCCCTTTGAGGCTTTTAATTTTTATGTTCCCTTGTTATGGATTCTTTTCTATTAGATAGAGATCGACCTATATCAGTTCTATTCATTTATGATGTAGATGGTATGCATATGGACAAACAAGTTTGTTGTAGTATTTCTGCTGCTTTTTAATGTTGCTTCATCCTCAAAATTGATCCTTAGACCCTTTTCCCCTATTTTCTTTTGGAAAAGTTTTTCTTAATGCCTATGAATGCTTAAGATGCTAGAGATGGCTTAGGTGAGGTGTCTTCGGGTATATCCTTCGTCGTGTGATAACTAGGCCCCTAGGTTCAAGTCGTTACAGTTTTGAGGGTCCATTCCAAGTTTTGAGCATAGTTGTTATATCTAGTTCTAATGCAATCTATCTTATTCTCCGCATTCACGGAGGTATAGTGAGCCTCTTCTCTGCATTCACGGGAAAATCTTCTCGTTCACGGAGTACTAGCCGTCGAACCCCCTTGCTTCTTCGCGTTTGCAGATTTGAACCTCGCGTTCGCGAAGGTTTCTGGTCAGTTTCTCCTCCACATTCACAAGACCATATCTGCGTTCCCAGAGCCCTATCAATGTTCGCGGAGTGTATTTTTCTTGTTCAGTTCTTAAAATTCGAGAACCCCCATTTTTACTCCATTTTCAAATATTTCAAGCTTTTGGGGCAATTATTGATGAAAGTTTTTGTGGAGGTCATTTGGGAAAGTGTTTCTAACATCGTTTTGATTAATTTCCATGACTTTTATCTTAATTTTGCCTTGTATTTCATGATTTTGAACGTCAAAAATTGGGGATTTTTGGTCTATGATTTGAAAACTTTAATTGATGATTTGAGCTCAAATTTTAGTGGGATTTTCACCAACAAACTCTTTTTATCGCATAGATTCATAATTTCAAGTCAATTTCCATATCCGAGAACTTCAAATTTTCGCCTTAATTTTGACTATTTTGTCCCATAAGCCTACTTCATGCCAATATGGGTATCACAATTCATCTCTTGACGCATAGTATCTAATTTTGATAGCCATTGATCGATTTAGTGATCTTGTGGAGGTTTGAGTTGATTGAAAGCTTGTCTGAGCGCGGTTTCAGCATCGAGGTAGGTTCAGCTAACCTTTTTGGGATTGAATTTGAGTTATTGGATATGTTCATGTGATAATTGTAACATATAGATTGATTCATGAGTAATTGGATTGATATGATAGAATTTTGATGGAAATCTGATACCAGTTATGCTGAAATTTGAGTATATTATAATCTTGTTGATAAATTGAGATGATATCTTGAGAATTGAGATATGTTGGATATTTTTGTGATAATACGATACTTGTGACACCATTTGGGAGAGTTATGTGATAAATTGATGATAATTGTGATACAATTGAGATCTATGAGCACATTTTGGGATTACAGAGTCTGATTTCATTGACACTTTGAATTTTGACGAGAGAGAGATGATATGAGACTTATTGATGGCATTGTGGTACTAATTGATGCACTTGACATAGCCTTTTTGATGTTATGGCTACTGTGCATATCATTTATCATTTTTGGTTTTTTTTCAGTGATATCCTTCAACACTGTTGTAGAATCATAGGAACTCTATTTTGTATCATCATTGTGAATGAAAAAAATTACAAAGTTGATCACTTTTAGGTTACTTATATTCTTAGTGACTCGACTAACTCTGATATTTATGATATTTTATTTAAGTGAATGTAATAACAATATATTTAGTGAGAATGAGTGAAACAAATACATAGAATTGAGGCAAATTTAAGAATCTGCATACTGCTGGTAAAACAAGTTTTGCTGTGATACGTGACAACTTGGTGTGTTCTCTTATTATAACATTAATGATGAATTTGGCGAAGAATCTATAGATGCTTTTGCCACTATTATGGGGCCTCAACATCCACTATTTGTGAAATTGTATGAGGGAGGAGTCACATAAACTATTCTAAAAATAAGAAAATTGTTGAGTCCTCTGTTAATGATACCAGTGAGATGCAAAAAAAGTTGATGAATTGAAAGTAAGCATGGTGGAAAAGATAGAACTTCAAAAAAAAAAGCATATGTCATGAAGTTACAGTTGAAATACTTAGACATATTAATCGTATGTACCCAGGGATTCAATTTAATGATGACATATTAGCAGAAGCTTGTGGTCGATCACAGGAAGAACATATTCAACCAGTCAATTGACCATTCTCCTCCTCCTCCTCGTCCTCTTCCTCATCCTCATCCTCTTCCTCTTCCTCTTCCTCTTATCTATCCGTTTAGGAGATGCTGATAATATTTTTATTCATCTTCTTCGTATCGGTCGTCTGTCGAAGAGCTGCTGACATTTTTCTTTCATTTCTCAATTTTAGATTTGATTAATCTGCAAATTATATAAAAATTATTGTCAAGATCAAAAGTTCTGGGTCTTGGAAGCTGTAATTTTATTTACACTGTGTGGTTTTGATTTGTACTTTTGAATCTGTATGTGTGTGATTTTATGTTTGTATGATTTTAATTTTGGTTTTAGTATTTGTATTTAAATATTTTTATCTTAGTTTTGGTTTTAGTTTAAGCATTTTGGTTTTGATTTTGGTACTCAAATGATGTGGTTCTATTTTTGTTTCTAGTACTTTTATGCAAATATTTTCGTTTGAGTTTATGTTTTATTATTTAAATGTTGTAGTTTGGGTTTGGATCTTTGTATTCAAATATTGTGGTTTTGATTTATCTATTCAACTGTTGAATTTCAGGTTCTTGTATTCAAATGTTGTGGTTTAGATTTTGATATTCAAATATATTTATTTTGGATTTGGTTCACTGTTTGCATAATTTTATTTAGAATCTATTTGGTTAATCTTACGGATGTTAATACTATTAGGAACTTAAAAAGCTTTTCAAAGTTACTTATAGCATGTTTAATGTTATGATTTTAATGTCGCATTTAATCTTAAAAATGGACTGAATTTTTTGATTTAATAGCATGATTCTAGTATATAATACTGATCCTTCTTTAATAGACTAACTGAGTTTGTGAATTAATTACTCAATGTTGAATAGTTTTTAAGCTTATTTTGGTTTAATAATTTTCTCATAACACATCAATGCCTTGTATAAGACTTTGTAATGCATCTGTTAGACTAGAAAAATATAGTCAATATCACTTTTATTTGCTGAAGAAAACTTAAAGTCTTTCTCCTCTCACTGCCTATCTTTGATTTGATTAACAACATGATTCTAGTAGAGGAATGATAAAAATTGGTTCTTTAAATATTATCTATCAACTTTTGCAGGTGGAGAAAACAGCCAAGGGGATGATGAGGACAACATTTGAGATTTGCTCCAAAGTGCTCTTTTGTTGATATTATGAAGTGTCATTTTGCTATCCAGTTGAAACAAGTGCCAATTGATGTCTATTTTATCCATGGATTTTATTAGGTTGTATTACTCTTTTGTAAATTATGGCTTGCATATTTTGTGAATTTTGCACCTATAGGGCTTGTGCTATTATGATTCCATTTTATTGTATAGTTGGTGCCTGTGATGGATGTTGCTTTTACTGGAACATTCTAAATTATAATTGATCATCCTTTGTGGTATTTAAAATAAAAGTTCTTTATATCCAAAATTAAAAATTCATAGCCCAAGCTATTGAAACATATGAGTTGATCGAACTGGTAAAATAGATTTGTTGCAGTAGCATTTTTCTAAAGCTATGAATTTCTAAAGCTAATGAGGACTGTTACAATAGGTAAAAATAACTGTTACTGTATCCATTTTGATCAATGTCAAATATCCGTGCCTATCAAATAATTGTTCAAATTGAGCTATTAAATGTGTTGCTACATATACTAAACGCCCGTTGCAAAACCAAATAATTCATTGCAAGTGAACAAACATGTTTGTTGCAACATACAACTAATAACTATTGCAAATATACAATAACGATTACGATTGAGATGTAAAATCTATTACAATAAAGACAACGGAACCGTTGCAACACATCAAATGCAATGGTTCTAGTTGTGCAAATTATCATACAAAATATCGTTACTGAAGGATGAATAACCATTATAATATATATACTTTAAGGCATGATACTTAAAACTATTAGACGACTCATTGCCATAAAGCTATGGTAATGTTAGCAGGTGCGGTGGGCTAAAACCCATTCTCATAGTGTTGGTGCAGCAGGTTAGGATGTAATGACCTTGCTGGTAATTTTATAGCCTATCCATGAAAATTACTATTTTACCCTTTTGCAAGTTCTTTTGGACCTATTTTGAATTATCTGTGTAGTTGTAACTAAAATCCTGTGTTTTAAAGTGAAAAATATGTGTTTTGACATTTTTAGAAGCTTAAGTTGTTGGAAAAATGAGTTTTTGTACCATTTTGAGTTTTGAGTGTCAGATCAGAAATCCATTAATTCCATTAGCTTTGGAATGTCGAATCTGATCTAGGAGAAATTACAGAACTGAATTTGAAGTTAAAATGGAGATTTTGGACCCCAAGTTGTGTTTTTAGTTATTTTCGGAGCCAAAGTTTGACTTTGGTTAACATTCGGAGTTCGGAGACTCGGATAATAATTCTGACAGTTTCAGTAGTTTCGAATGGTGAAACTAACGCTAAAAAAGATCTTGTTGTAACTTTGGAGTTTCCGAGAGTTTTGATATTTTGAATTTTAAACTAAGTTATTGAGTTGCATCGATAATTATGTCAAGGTGACCTCGAAATCGAATTCTGATAATTCTCTTGAGTCCGGATCATCATTTCTAGTTTGGATTTATGTCTGGTATGTGTAATTTGGATTCTAAATGGACCCTAGGGGTCCATTCCGAGTTAGAAAATGTATTTGAATTCTGAAATCTGGTGCAGCTACCTGGTGTACTCCGCGTTCGCGGAGGTATACCTCATCCCTTCTCCGCATTTGCGAAGGTCAGATCTATGTACCCTCAGCGTTCACAGAGCTTTACTAATTTCTTCCTTCCGTATTTGTGGACTCCACTCCGCGTTCACGAAGTATTAAACTTTCCAGATCAGCTTTAGTTCATGGAAATACCATTTTTTTATTCCATTTTATATTTTCCAAGCTTTGTGGAGTGATTATTGAAGACAACTTTGAGAGAAAATGTTTTTGCACGTGTTTCTAACACCAAAATAATTTAATTCCACTACTTTCGTCTTGATTTTGTGTTGAATTTCATTATTTTTCATATTTAAAATTGGGTTTTCCATATCTTTTAATTGGGAACTTTAATTGATGATTTCTCCCTCAATTTGAGTTCAACTTTAGCAAGATTTTCACCCACGAACCTCTTTTTTGCGTAGAATCATATTTCCGGTCAACTTTTAGATTCAAAAACTTTGATTTTTGGCCTTAAATTTGACTATTTTTCCCTAAGCCTAATTCGTGCCAATATGGGTATCAAAATTCATGTCTTGAAACGTATTATCTATTTTTGATAGCGGTTTTTTGATTTGGAGATCATTTCGAGGCTTGGGTTAATCGAGAGTTTGGTTCAATTGCAATTTCAACATCGAGGTAGGTTCGACTAACCTTTATGGGACTTGATTTGAGTTATTGGATATGTTTATGTGATAATTGTAAGGCTTAGGATGATTCATGAGTAATTGTTTGATATACTAGTAGTTCGGCGAAAATGTGAGATCGGTTATATTAAAATTGACGTATGTTGTGACTCTATTGGTGAATTGAGATGTATTCATGAGATTTGAGGTATTTTGGATACTATTAAGATTATATGAAATTGGTGAAATCATTTGGGAAGTTTTGTGGCAATTGTATGGTATTTGAGATACTTTTCGGAATCATGTACATATTTTGGGACTTGTGAAGTCCGGTATCATCGGTATACATGGTTATTGATGAGAGTATGGTGATTTGATATATATTGATGACTTGTGGTACCAGTTGTGACTCTTGATATCATTTTGATACATACACACACACTCACACACACACACACACATATATATGTATATATATGTATATATGTATATGAGATTGGTGAAATCATTTGGGAAGTTTTGTGGTAATTGTATGGTATTTAAGATACTTTTCGGAATCATGTACATATTTTGAGACTTGTGAAGTCCGTTATAGTAGGTATACATGGTTATTGATGAGAGTATGTTGATTTGATACCTATTGATGACTTGTGGTACCAGTTGTGACTCTTGATATCATTTTGATACAGACACACACACATATATATATAGACAACACCGAGGTGGCAAGGCTGAGATACTGTACCATCTTTTCACAAAACCCCTTTGACCACGCTAAGATGGCAAGGGAGAGATATTACTACTTTTTAAAACCCCTTAACTACACTAAGGTAGCACGGGAGAGATTGAGATATTGTGATATTTGAGAGATTGTGGTATATGATCTGACGAGATCCCCATGGATTTTACCTGGTAGCCTTAGCTCGATAGTTGTATACACCTGCCCCATAAATGGTCGTGATTCCACCCATGAATCGCATTCATTCATTGCATGTGCATTGCATCATTGATTACTATTATTCTGCTCTTATATTTATAAATTGCGTACTAACCCTTCTTTGCAAGTGATAGTATGCTTTATTATCATATACTTATTCGATTTCTCCTACCCAGTCAGTTGAACCTACTAGGTGTATTTTTGTGTATATACCCCTAATTTGTTTCCTCCCTATAGATCGAGCATAGTTACCCCCCCATATGATAATTAATCTCATTCTTACAGAGTCCTTCTTCACTATCATATCTAGCGGTGAGACTCAGACTCTGAGTCGTCGTTGTTTCTTTGATATTTTCTTTTGTTGACATTTGTACTAGACTATGTACTTCCTTTTGAGACAATGTTGTATTTACTCATTCATACTACTTTTAGATGCTCTTGTACTCAAGACTCCAAGTTTTGGGATTTAAATTAAGTGTTGTGTTGTTTCATTAGTTGCGATCTGATTTTGGGTCGTGACAAGTTTGGTATCAAAGCTCTAGGTTCGTTGGGCTTTTGAGTCACGAGCGAGGTGTATAGTAGAGTCTCTCGAATTAGTATGTAGACGTCCATACCTATCTCCAGGAAGCTACGGGGCACTTGATAGGAAAAGCTTTCATGTCTAGCTTTTGTTCGTGTGTTTCTTCAGATCAACTTTTTTGAAAATATGTAATCTACTCCTTCTGCACAGATGCCGATTACTAGAACCCGATGGTCATTGGGAGAGCCTGACCCAGCTGATATGGCCCCTACTCGAGGTCGAGGTAAGGCCATGGGTCGAGGATGTGCAAGAGTGGCAACTCCGCCCAGAAGATAGGCTAGATTACCTTCTCCAGAACTTGAATATGAGTCAGAGGGACCTATTGACCTTATCCCATCATCATTAGCCCCCAATACTAGGCCCACAGTTTAGGAGTTACTTCTATGAGTATTGGCTAGACATAAGGGAGCTCTTCCAGCTCCTATTATTCTTTATGCATCGGCTCCTACAATGTTGGCTGGCCTTTCTACAGCTCCAGCTGATGCAACTATGATTCATGTCAGACCTTCTTCAATCCAACAGATGCTCCTATGGTCCCTGTTATTAAGCCTCAGACTTCTCAACTGAGTTCTAGTTCACACATGTTATACCATCTATTGCACCGCCTAGATTTATGGTGCCACCATCCTTTGCTAGTCCCGCTATGTCCATTGCTGAGTAGAAGAGTTTTGAGCAGTTTATTTGGTTGGCTCCACCTAGATTTGATGGTATGCGTAGTGATAGGGCATATGACTTTTTCTCGGAGTGCCAGGACCGATTGTGTAATTTGGCTATCCTCGAGTCACATGATGTTTCTTATACCTCCTATCAGTTCACTAGCTTAGCTAAGGAGTGGTGGAGGCCAGTTTTGGCTCGTCGATCAGTTGGATCACCAATTATGACCTAGAAGCAATTTATGGAGGTATTCCTAGAGAGGTTTGTGCCATATAGCCTCTGATACAGCCGCTGGGATGAGTTTGACACGCTTCAGCAAGGTTTTGTTTCAGTACCGGACTATGAGGCCAAATTTCATATATTGTCCAGATATGCCTTGTTTAGTATCCCTATAGTGTTTGAGAGAATTCGGTGTTTCACCAAGGGATTGGCAGGGTATCTTTAGGAGGCCACAACTTATTTGGTTCTAGCCAGTGGCACTTTCCAATATGGTAGATCATGCTCGCATGATTGATTGCATTAGACATACTAACAAGGTGATGGAAAGAGATTCTGCCATCATGACCAATTCGGTGGGCACACACAATGAGATGGAGAGTTTAGAGACAGGGCCATAAGAGTAGGGTTGTGTATGAAGCCATTCTCGCAATAGATAGTAATGACAGATCTAGGCCTATTAAAATAGACCGTGATAGCTCTTCTCATGCAGCCAAGCATTGTAGCTTTTCAGGACAACCATCTCAGGGGTGAGAGACAAAGACTTGCTATAGTTGTGATGAGATTGGGCATTTGGCTAGGAAATGTCTATGTCGTGCACCTTCTGCCTAGGCTTCAGGGTCTTATCCAACTCATCAAACCCCCGTATCAATAACCAGAGACACCTTTTACGGCATGAGGGGTGGTACTAAAGGGGGTCGAGGCATAGTGAGCGGTGGAGCCTATGGAGGCCCACAGACTAGCGGGAGCGCAGAGTATGCCAGGGTAGAGGTAAAGACCTTCGATGCAATCATTATAGGTATGGTTCTGGTGTTCCACCATTCTACTTAAGTTTTATTTGATCCAAGCTCTACTTATTCATATGTATCAGCTTACTTTGCCACAGATCTGAATATTATATGTGAGACTCTTGTTGAGTGTAAAGGCTTGGACATTGTACGACCTTATTGGAGCTTGAAAATTTTGATTTCGGGAAGTTTTGGACCTTGGTGAGATCACACGACCCATGTAGAGCCTCCATGGAGTGGCCCTTGGCCATTTGAAGGGTGTTTGGCTTTAAGCGTGGAGTTTTAAACTAAGGCACACCAAACATGGACCCCTCACGGTTCGTGTGACACCTCATGGACCTTATGGTGGCCTTATCTTGAAATCTCATAATTTTGGGAGCAAGTATGGTGGAACGACCAAGTACACGACCCATACAAAGTGGTACGGGTTGTATGGCCTCTCGTATGGCTTTCGGAGTGAAATTTTTTTTAAGTATGGAATCACCATCTCAGAACATGTTGGAGAAAGATTTTGTTTCTAAGGGAGGTGGTACGGGCAGTGGTGTAGCCCCTGCGGCCTTGTACGGCCCGTATGGCCTTCCATGAGGATGATTTTATTGACAAATTCTAAGTATGGGATTACCGTTCCGGACCTTCATCAAGTGAAATTTTCCATGTGTTGGTTTATAGACAAGTATATGGTCTGTGTGCTGTGTCACAGACTGTATAGTCCTCCTTGAAGCAACGATGTCCAACTTTTCAACTCATTTCATTAATGGTGTTTTCGTAATTATTGTCTATTCTAAGGGTTTTTTGTGACTTCTTATGCTAGCTTAAGACTCCCTAATGACCTAAACTTCATTCATCTCATTCAAATTCATTCCTCATATTTAAAATTATCTCAAGTCTCTCTCAAAGAACTCTAGTGAGAATTAAACTCGGGGATCAAGGAAGGACTCATTCTTCTTCAAATTTTTTCTTGAATCTTCTTTATTAACAAAGGTATATGGGATTGATTCTTGGTCCCTTTCAACCAAGGAGACCGAAACTCTTTATACTCAATTTTATGAAATTTTAACTTCCTTTAAATATGGGTTTTTAATATTATTGTTTATTGAATTCAATTGATGTATGAGCTATGTTTATTTATTGATTTTAAAGTGATTCAAGTCCTAGTATGAAGAATTGCATGGAAGTTATGAAGCTAAGAAAGTGCATGTCCCCTTTAAAGCTTGATTTGTGCATGAGTATTCTATATTATGATTTAAATATGAATTTTACTTATATTTTTACTTAAATTTCATAATATATTATTGATTTAAGTTTTAATCTCGATTACCCATGCTAATCTTATTTCATTCATGGCATATACATACATGACTATGGTTTTTATGAAGTTTATAAAGTGGGTTAAGCCTAATTATGTTTATTTATATGATTTTGATAAGATTATCATTATGACAAGAATGTATCACATAAATATCTATTGTTATGGCTCTTTGAGCATTTTGGGTGCTCGCACCATTTCGTATATATAAATGAGCTATTCTTATGCATGAGTATCATGATTATGAACTATGATTTGGCTTTTCAGCCTAAATGTGCATTGAAAGGATTTGAAATTACTATTGCCTCTTTGAAAGTACGTATATGTATAAGTATTCTCGTTGGATGTCTTGACTTAGCATCGATACATTGGGGTCCCTTTCCGTTTCCTTAAACTATGTGCCAACCATAGGTATATGTATATTAAAATCCTATCCGAAATGGGGATTCTGTAAGAGGTCAATATTCTGAAATGGGGATGCCCGTAAGGAGAAGAATGATATGAAATATTGTGAAAATCCTATCCGAAATGTGGATATCCGTAAGGAAGGTTGCTTCTCTTAAATGGGGATGCCCGTAAGGTGAAGTATGACTTACCTTTGGCAAGTAAACCACCTCTTTACCGATGAGGGGATTTCATCGGGATTCCAAGTAATAGCTTGCTTGGTCTTACTCATGTTGGTTGAGGTCACATCCCTACTATATATGAGCATTTGTATATTTCATGCATTATTGGTTTCACGGCATATCGTATACCATATCTCTTGCTATATATTTCCTTCTATATTATGTGCCCTTGTCATCTAACATTGAATGCAGGTTGGTAAGTCATATGCATTGCATGCCCGCATACTTAGTACATTCGAATGTAGTAATGCATACTTTTGCCTACACTATCTAACCGTGTAAGGGCCGAGGACTACGTTCATCCACTGTACGACGTCTAGCTTGGATCTTGAGATTTGCTTGTTGTGGTTAGTCCTATCTTCCAAGGACAAACCACAATTCCTCTACCTATGGTATTTATTACGTTATTTTCTTTGAGGGTGAGCCCGGGGTATGGCTTGGCCCCCCCTCCTATCTTATGACAATAGGCATTGTTGGGAATGTTGTAAACGCCTTTACATTTATATGCTAAGTATGGTATTTGAAGATTATGCTTATGGATTTTGGCGACCTATTAGTTATCGTTATGTAAATGGGTTATGAGCTTTATGATTTGGTTGTATGATATGATGTGAAAGATCTTAAGTCCCTAATTGCCCCCATACACCCCTTAGTACTTATGTGCTATGTGCTTTGTGAGTTTATGTTCTTCCCTTTCTCTATGACATCCCCATAGCGTGAGTCCTCTTCTCCCAACCCTTAGAATTATGTGTTTATTTTTTGACTACGCTTCTGAACCAATGATGTGAATATAAATACTTTGAGACTTATTTGAGGACTCTCGGGTTGCCATTCGATACGTCATTCCTAGGCCCTTGGTTCGGGTCGTGACAATTTTGGTATCAAAGCACTAGGTTTATAAATTGTCCTAAGAGTCTAACATGCCCCGTCAAGTAGAGTCTTATTCATGGGTGTAAAGTGCACCATGCCTTTGAGTGGGAGGCTATGACGACGTTCTAGGAATTGTCTCACTTCTTCATATCTTATGTCATGCTATGGATCATATGTTTGGTTTCCTTGTCATGATGATGTTATTGCTCCATTATAAAAGATGCCTCGAGGAAGAGCTCCCCTACCAAGACTAGTCCCGACTAATGAAGGTCAAGCACCTTAAGTGCCTATGGGAGAGCCTATCCCTAATGGTGAATTGCGTAATGCCTTTGATATGCTTTCCCTAGTGGTGACTTCTCAGACTAAGAAGGCCAATCTTCCTCAGGATTCCACCTCGGCTTCTAGGGTGAGAGATTACACCTGGATGAATCCCCTGGAGTTCTATGGGTCAAAGGCTGATGAGGATGCTCAAGAGTTCATTGATGAGCTTAATAAGGTGCTGGTTGTCATGGGTGTCACTTCTGTGGAGAAAGCTTGGTTGGCTGCTTATCAATTGAAAGATGTAGCCCAGGTGTGGTACACCCAATGGTTGATTGAGAGGGTTCGTGGTAATTCCGTTAATTAGAAAGAGTTCAAGTTTGCCTTTCTGGATCTTTTCTTCCAATTTGAGCTTAGGGAGGCCAAGATGGCTGAGTTTATCAACCTCAAGAAGGGTTATGAGTGTGAGGGGCTATACCCTCAAGTTCACTAAGCTCTCGAAGTATGCTCTTATGCTTGTGGTTGACCCAGTGCAAGAATGCACAAGTTTATTTCTGGTGTCTCTGACTTGGTTATGAAGGAATCTCATACAACTATGCTAATTCGGGATATGGACATCTCCATGCTCATGGTATATGCTGAGCAGATTAAAGGGGAAAAACTCAAAGAGAAGAGGGTGCATGATCCTAAGAGGGGCCCTTATGATTGTGGGTTCTCCAACTCCAAGGGTGGTTATGGTCGCTTCTAACAAGGCCAAGGTTCTAATGCTTAGGTTGCCAATGCTAGACTGCCTCCTCCTAAGGCACTGGTCAGTGGTGCGCAATGGTTTCCTCAATGTGAGAAATGTGGGAAGCACCACACGGGTGCTTGTTGGAGGAATTTTTGGTCCCTGCTTTGGGCATGGTGTCGAGAACCATAAGGTTTCTGATTGTCCTAAGAATAATCAAAGAGTAAAAAGTCAAGTAGCTCAAGGTGGGCAAGGCTAACAAAGAGCTCCACAAGGTGTTGCCATGAAGAGCAACAGGTTCTATGTTCTTTATCCTCATCAGGCAGTTGAAGACGCTCCAGATGTTGTGACCGGTACATTAAAAGTCTTTGATTTTGATGTTTATGCTTTGCTTGACCCAGGTGCAAATTTGTCATTTGTGACTCCTTTATTGGTTGTTAAGTTTGGTTTGAGTCTTGAAATTTTAAGGGAGCCCATTTCAATTTATACGCCTGTGGATGAATCTGTTGTTGTTCATAGAGTTTATTGAGGTTGTCATATTTTTGTGTTGTAGAAAGTCTTTCCGTGTGATCTTGTGGAACTTGAGATGTTTGATTTTGATGTGATTCTCGAGATGAATTGGTTGCATGCATCATATGCCTCTATAGATTGTAGAACCCAGAAAGTAAAGTTCCAACTTCCGGATGAGCCCATTCTTAAATGGAAAGGTAGTGACTCCGTTATTAAAGGTCAGTTTATTTCTTACCTTAAGGCCCACAAGATAATCTCCAAGGGGTGTATTTACCATATTGTGAGGGTCAAGGATGTGGAGTCTGAGTCACCTACTCTCGAATTGGTCCCGGTGGTGAATGAGCTTCCGGATATGTTCCCCAAAGATTTGCCCAGTATTCCTTCTAAAAGGGAAGTAGACTTTGGCATAGATCTTCTCCCGAATACTTACCTATCTCTATTCCTCCTTATTGTATGGCACCGGCTGAATTGGAGGAATTGAATGATAAGTTGAAGGATTTATTGGAAAAAGGTTTCATTAGGCCAAGTATATCTCCATGGGATGCTCCGGTGTTATTTGTAAGGAAGAAAGATAGATCTCTTCGGATGTGCATTGATTATAGACAACTGAATAAGGAAACCATCAAGAATAAGTATCTGTAGCCTAGAATCAATGACTTTTTTGATCTATTTCAAGGGGCTACCCATTTCTCGAAGATTGACCTTCGTTCCGGTTACCATAAGTTGAATAGGGAGTGTTATATTCCCAAGATGTCTTTCCAGACTAGCTATGGGCATTTTGAATTCGTCGTGATGTCATTTGGGTTAACTAATGCTCTGGTCGTGTGTATGGATCTTATGATCAGGTGTTCAAGCCATTCCTTGATAGTTTTGTGGTTGTCTTCATCGGTGATATTCTCATTTATTCTCGAAACGAGCAGGAGCATATGGATCACTTGAGGTTGGTTCTTCAAACCTTGAGAGAGAAGAAGTTGTACCAAATTTAGCAAATGTGAGTTTTGTTGGGTGAAGTAGCTTTTCTTGGTCATGTGGTGTCCGATAATGGTATTAAGTTGACCTGAAGAAGACTGAGGCCGTGAAAAATTGGCCTAGACCATTGACTCCTTCAGATATTCAGAGTTTTCTTGGGTCGGCTTCATATTGTAGGAGGTTTGTTGAAGGGTTCTTATCCATTGTCTCTCCGTTGACTAAGTTGACCTAAAAGAAGGTTAAGTTTGTGTGGTTGGATGAGTGTGAGAGGAGTTTTAAGACTTTGAAGGATTGGCTTACATCGGTTCCGGTGTTGACTTTACTGAATGGCTTAGATGGGTTTGTGGTGTATTGTGACACTTCTCGGATTGGGTTGGGATGTGTGCTTATGCAATATGGTAAGGGGATAGCTTATGCATAAAGGCAATTGAAGGTGCATGAGTAATTACCCGACTCATGATCTTGAGTTAACGACAATGGCATTTGCTTTGAAAATTTGGAGACACTATTTATATGGGGTACAAGTTGATGTTTTTACAGATCACAAGAGCTTGCAATATGTGTTCACTCAAAGGGATCTTAACTTGAGATAAAGGAGATGGTTGGAACTCCTTAAGGAGTATGACATGAGTGTACAATATTATCCTAGCAAGGCAAATGTTGTAACCGACGCTCCTAGTAGGCTATCTATGGGAAGTGTGGCTCATGTTGCAGGGGAGATGAAGAAGGTAAAGGGGATTGATTCTTGGTCCCTTTCAACCAAGGAGGCCCAAACTCCTTTACACTCAATTTTATGGAATTTTAGTTTACTTTAAGTATGGGTTTTCAATGTTATTATTTATTAAATTCAATGGATGTATGGGCATTTCTTGTTCTTAAAGTGATTTAAGACCTAATATGAAGAATTGCATTGAAGTCATGAAGCTATGAAAGTGCATGTCCCCTTTAAAGCTTGATTTATGCATGAGTATTCTATATTACGATTTAAATGTGAATTTTACTTATGTTTTTACTTAAATTTCACAATGTATTGTTGATTTAAGTTTGAATCTCTATTACCCATGCTAATCTCCTTTCATTCATGACATATGCATATATGAATATGGTTTTTATAAAGTTTATAATTCAGCCCAATTATGTTCATGTATATGACTTTGATAAGATTATGGTTATGACAAGAATGTGATCATATAAGTGTCTATTGTTATGGCTCTTTGAGCATTTTGGGTGCTTATACCATCTTGTATATGTCAATGAGCTTTTCCTATGCATTAGTATTATGATTATGAACTATGATTTGATTTTGACCTAAATGTGCGTTGAAAAGATTTGAAATGACTATTGCCTCTTTGAAAGTACGTATATGTATATGTATTCTCGTGGGATATCTTGACTTAGCACCGATGGATTGGAGACCCTCTCTCTTTCCTTTAACTATGTGCCAACCATAGGTATATGTGTATGAAAATACTATCTGAAATGGGGATGCCCTTAAAGAAGTTCAGTACTCCAAAATGGGGATGCCTGTAAGAAGAATAATGATATGAAATATTGTGAAAATCCTATCCAAAATGGGGATTGGAAGATTGCTTCTCCAAAATGGGGATTCCCATAAGGTAAAGTACAATTTACTTTTGGAGAGTAGACCACCTCTTTACCGGTTAGGGGATTTCATCGGGATTTCATGTAATAGTCATGTCCGTTGAGGTCACATCCCCACTATTTGTGCATTTCATGCATGATTGGTTTCATGGCATATCGTATACCATATAACTTTCTATATATTTCCTTCTATATTATATGTCTGTGTCATCTAACATTGAATGCAGGTTGGTATGTCAAATGTATTGCATGCCTGCATACTTAGTACATTCAAAGTACTAATGCATACTTTTGCCTACATGATCTAACGAACCATGTAGGGACCGAGGACGACGTTCATCCACCGTACGATGTCTAGATTAGATCTTGAGATTTGCTTGTTGTGGTGAGTCCTATCTTCCAAGGACAAACCACCATTCCTCTACCTACGGTGTTTATTTGCATTATTTATTTGAGGGTAAGCCCTGGGTATGTCTTGGCCCTCGTCCTATCTTATGACTAGAGGCTTTATTAGATATCTTGTAAACTCCTTTACGTTTATATGCTAAGTGTTGTCTTTGAAGATTATGCTTATGGATTTGTCTACCTATTGGTTATCGTTATGTAAATGGGTTATGAGCTTTATGATTTGACTATATGATATGATGTGAAAGATCCTAAGTCCCTAATTGCCCCCATAGAATGAGTCATACTTACCCGCCCCTTAGTACTTATGTGCTACCTGCTTTGTGAGTTCATGTTCTTCTCTTTCCCTATGATATACCCATATCGTAAGTCCTGTTCCCATCCCTTAGAATTATGTGTTCACTTTTCGACCACGCTTCCGAACCGATGATGTGAATATGAATACTTTGAGGTTTCTTTGGGGACTCTTGGTTTCTCATTCCTCATGTAACTCCTAGGCCCTTGGTTCGGGTCATGACATTGAGCCTATTTGTGTTTCCACCCTGATAGGTGAGTCTTTAGTGGTGAATCGTGTGTACCCAGGTTATATTGTGATCTCCATGGGGAGAGATACTATTGCTGATCTAATTTCGCTTGATATGGTTGACTTTGATGTGATATTGGGTATGGATTGGCTATCACCTCATCATGCTATCCTTGATTGCCATGCGAGGATGGTGGCTTTATCTTGTCCAAATTTGCCTCAGTTAGTGTGGACTGGTGCATCTATATGCATGCTTCTAGATTGATGGATAAGGGATGTTTGTCATATTTTGCTTATGTTTGAGCCTGTTCTCAAGAGTGACTTTCATTGGAGACCACCAAAGTTGCAAGAGCATTTATGGATATGTATTCTACTGATTTGCATGATGTTTCTCCAGATCATGATATTGATTTTTCTATTGATGTGAAGCTAGGCACTAAACCAGTTTCTATTGGTCTCTATTAGATTGCTCTGACTGGGTTGAATGAGATAAAGGAACAGTTAGAGGATTTATGGAAGAAAGGGTTCATTCGTCTAAGTGTATCTTCTAGGAGTGCTCCTGTCTCGTTTGTGAAGAAGAAGGATGACACTATCTGTATATGTATTGATTATCATCTTCTGAAAAAAGTGACCATCAAGAACAAGTATCCTTTTCCTTGTATTGATGACTTATTCGATTAGTTGTAGGGTGCCTCAATGTTTTCCAAGATTGATTTGAGGTTAGGATATCATCAGTTGAGAGTTCGGGAGTCTGACATCTCGAAGACAGCCTTCAGGACCCATTATGGTCATTATGAGTTTGTAGTTATGTCCTTTGGGTTGACTAATGCTCTAGCCACTTTTATTGAGTTAATGAACTGGATGTTCAAGCCATATCTAGATATATTCATGATTGCGTTTATTGATGACATCTTGGTTTACTCTAAGAGTACTTCCAACCATGTTCCGTAGTTGAGGATTGTACTTCAGAGGTTGACAAAGGAGAAGTTATAAGCTAAATTTTCAAAATGTGAGAATTTTGGCTTGCATTTGTGGCTTTCCTTGGGCATGTGGATACAAAGGATGGTATTATGATAGAACTAACCTAGGTAGCAGTTCGGGAATGGGATAGGTTGACATTTGTTACTGAGATATCGAGTTTTATTAGTTTAGTAGGGTATTATTGGTGTTTCGTGCATGGATACTCTTCTTTAGAAGTCCGGTTGACTAGACTTACTCAAAAGGATGCGGCTTTTTAGTTGTCGAATGACTGCGAGGCAATCTTTCAAAAGCTCAAAGATTTATTGACCTCTGATGTGCTATAAAAATACAACATTTTTTATGCTTAAAACTTGGAATTTTATGTGTTCTCAATGCGATTTTAGTTGGTTTTATGTGCTTTTGTGTTATATTTGCAGGATTTCAAAGTTGGCCTTGATTTTTGAAACAAATGTAGAAGTTGCTGATTTTTAAGAAGTATGAGACTCTTTACAGGCCATAGAACACTCTACGTGTCGTGAAGTGGGTTTCATGGAAGATTCCAGTGAGGGGCTGACTTTCTGAAGTTGGTTTTACGAACATGAAAATGGGGCATAGATTGATGTACGAGTCCTAGAACTTGGTTCCAGCCCTAAGGATCAGAAATTGGGAGTTTCTAAAGATTCAGAAGATGAAACCCCCCTACAGGTCGTAAACCACTTTACAGGTCGTAGAGGGGGTGTCATAGACTTGAAGCACAGTTTTACAGCAGCTCTGTACGAGGCCCCAATTACGGTCTGTGGAATGAAATACGGCTCGTAAACCATTTCATGAGGCGTGCCGACCCAGTTATCCTAATGTGTTTAGGAATTGTCTTTTAAATATTATAGATAGGTTTTTAGGTTATTTTCATAAGTTTTCACAGAGTACTCAGAAAACTCAGTAATTAGAGAGGGAAAAGTGTGAGATAGCATTGGAGAGTTTTTTAGAACACTTGTACTTTAATTTCATCTTTAATCTTGTGATTTTCTTTAAAGTTTGATTTTCTTATTCTTAATTCAATTGTGTAAGTGCTCTATTATGTTAATCCAATTCATAAGTTTTACATCTACACAAATTGAATAGCTAAATCCACAACTAGTGTTGTGGGAACCATGAAGAACTAACGAAGTAAAACCGGATAATTCATCATTCTTGGAAAGTGTGCATATATGTATGCATTAACTTCCTTCTCTTTACGTATTTTCAAGTGGTGGCCAACATTGGAACCTGTCTAGTGTTACTGACTGGACAAAGGTTGTAATGAATAGGAAAAGAGATTAATTAACAGGATTCGATTGATGTGTTCTCGTCTAATAAACTAAACTGGGCCAAGGGGAGGTTGTACTAGAACTAATAGGTAAGGTTTATTAATGCACACTATCGAAGTCGCGTAGTGAAATTCGCCTCTCACCTTTGAGCAAAAGGCTTGGTTAACTAAAACTTAATGTCATTCATGTTACACACTAGAAGAGAATTAGGTTATCCGGTGATACAGAGATAGGGAATCATGGGGAACACAATACCGTAGTTGTTCTCCATATTGATTTCACTCTTGTATTAGTTAGGTTTATTTTACATTGATTATTGGAAACCCCCCTCCCCCCCGAGGAAGTAAGTTTGTTAAGGAGATGTAACTTGCGCGACATCAAGATTTTTGCGCCATTGTTGGGGAATACGGCTAGACATAGTAATGCATCGTGATTTGGGTGTTAACACTTATTTCCTTCATTTTATGTTTTTGTTGTTTATGTTATTTTTTAAGGTATAAGTGTAGTGCATTCCCAACAAATGAAGTCGAGGCAATCCCTTGACTCCATTTGACCCAGAGATCTAGAAGACGTTGAGGAGAATGGCCCAAGATAATGCCAACAACCCAGCCAATGCAGCTCTGAACCGGAAAGAAAATGAGAATGCTAATCATTAGAACCCACCACCTCTTGAGGACATCGCTCCTCAACCCCAGGACTTTATTGCCAACACCTATAAGTAGAATCAATATAGGCTTAATCCCATGGCTTTGGAGGTGGCTGTAGCTCTTGTGTTGCCAATACTACCAGATGATACAAAGTTCGTAGTCTCGAGTGGGTTGTTTCAGATGCTGCAGAATCGTGGGTTATTTGTAGGCTTACTATTAGAGGATCTACATAGCCATCTATACAATGTTGTATTCGTCTGCAAGTTTGTGATGGGAACACAGAATCTGTCTATGGATGCTATGAGACTTCGTGTCTTCCCATTATATCTTACGGGCCATGCAACGTTTGGCTATCTGAGCTTCCACAGAGTTCGATCACCAGTTGGCTTGAATTGTAAAGGGCTTTCTTGTAGAGGTACTTTCCTAGATTGAAGAAGCTCAAGTTGAAGGACAAGATTAATAAATTTGAGCATCTTCCTGTTGATTCGATCATTACTACTTGGGAGCGGTTCACCAAATGCTTAAGGAGTTTCCTAGACTACAAGATAGTTGATGAGTTGAGTCAACACTTGACCAAACTATTGCTCAAGTTGTTTGATAGGCCCATAATGAGATTCAATTTTTCTGTTGATGCTGGAAATCTCAGATTTCATTCCCCTCAGAGTCTCATCTTGTGTCTCAGCTTTCTTCAACAGGCAATCAAACATCTCCTTAATCCTCAGACTACTTGCTCCAGCGTCGTGGTTTTGTGGTGGCATATAGGGACATTTTTGAAATCTTCTCTGCGACCCTAATCTACATCTCTCTCTGGGCCCCTATTCCAATCATAATATCCTCTACGGTTGTCCCTGAATGCTCCATCTCTATTGAAGTTCCGACCATGGTTTCCTTGACCTTGGCGCCAATAGTCCTGATTGGACCCTTGGGTGTTGGTATGGAAATCCCCCATCTGGTCAGCTACAAAATAGGTGCCCTCCTCATAATAAGACTCATCATACATGGATACAAGTGGAGGTTGATGAACCACTGCATTGACTCGCTCCTGGTTCTGCTTACATGTGCGGATTCGAGAAAGCTTTTGCATAATTTCTCTATTGATCTTTGCTTTCTCCAAACCAACACTCACAACACATGAACTTTTGGTAGATGCTTTGTCTCTCTACCCCCATACACGATTAGTCTTGACCACTCTCTCCATCCATTCTGCTATCCTTGCGAATGGATGATTTAAGACTAATCGTGTATGGGGGTAGAGAGACAAAGCATCTACCAAAAGTTCATGTGTTGTCAGTGTTGGTTTGAAGAAAGCAAATATCAATAGAGAAATTATGCAAAAGCTTTCTCGAATCCGCACATGTAAGCAGAACCAGGAGCGAGTCAATGCAGTGGTTCATCAACCTCCACTTGTATCCATGTATGATGAGTCTTATTATGAGGAGGGCACCTATTTTGTAGCTGACCAGATGGGGGATTTCCATACCAACACCCAAGGGTCCAATCAGGACTATTGGCGCCAAGGTCAAGGAAACCATGGTCGGAACTTCAATAGAGATGGAGCATTCAGGGACAACCGTAGAGGATATTATGATTGGAATAGGGGCCCAGAGAGAGATGTAGATTAGGGTCACAGAGAAGATTTCAAAAATGTCCCTATATGCCACCACAAAACCACGACGTTGGAGCAAGTAGTCTGAGGATTAAGGAGATGTTTGATTGCCTGTTGAAGAAAGCTGAGACACAAGATGAGACTCTGAGGGGAATGAAATCTGAGATTTCCAGCATCAACCGAAAAATTGAATCTCATTATGGGCCTATCAAACAACTTGAGCAACAGTTTGGTCAAGTGTTGACTCAACTCAATAAGCATCAGAGGGGTACACTACCTAGCAACACAGTTCAGATGCTTAAGAATGAAGGAAAGTGTATAACGATTACTACTCAGGGTGGCAAGAGCACCATTGATCCTCCCATGCTAGTTGACGAGGATGATGTTCGACAGGAGATAGTTGTGGCCAAGGATGAAGATCTAGGAGATGATCGTGGCAAGGATGGGGTGAGTGAAGCTACTGACGTGCCACAGAATTTGAAGCCAATTCCTAGGCCTCCTCCTCCCTTCCCTCAAAGAATCTAAAAATAGAGGAGGAAGGCATGTTTAAGCACTTTCTCTCCATGCTAAAACAACTCTCCATCAACATCTCTCACATTGAAGCATTGGAGAATATGCCAGGGTATGCAAACTACATGAAGGACTTGTTACTAAGAAGCGTACTGTGAGTCAAGATGCTCCCAAAAGCTTCAACATTGCCGTGGTATTGCTATGAGGTCCTTAGTTCAGAAGCGAGAAGATCCTGGAGCTTTCACCATACCCTGCACCATTGGAGATGTGGAGTTCGCAAGGGCACTATGTGATCTAAGTGCCATCCTTAATTAGATTCCCCTTGTGGTCTTCAAGAACCTAGGATTGGGAGCCCCTACTCCGACATTCATTCGATTATTGATGGCAGATTGTACAGTGAAAAAGCCTATGGGGATACTATATGATGTGCTAGTCAAAGTAGAAAAGAATATATTCCCCACAAACTTTATGATCCTAGATTGTCAAGTTGACTTTGACATCCTAATTATCTTGGGAAGACCATTCTTGGCCACTGAGCGAGCACCAATGCATATGAAAGCTGGTCAACTCAAGTTAAGATTGAACGACGAAGAGGTTGTCTTCAATATCTATTAGTACATGAAGAGGCTAGATGATTTGTGAAGTTTGGGCAATTGGTAAAGTTTGAGTAACCAATTTTCCAAGTCGTGCCGCAACAATAAATTAGGCGGTACTTGGGAGGCAACCCAAGGTTGTTTGATTTAATAGTGTAGTTGTAGCTTTATTTTCAATTTTGGACTCATAGGAAGTTTATTTTCTTGTATTGTGGTTGTAATATTGGACATTTAGGATTGTTGCATATAAGGTAACAGTGTGTTCTATGAAGAATGTGCAGGTACCTGGCTAAGTCAATCATTTTTTACTGACAAGAGCATTAAAAATAGTCTCTACTGTTGGATCTACGGGTCGTAAAACTCTATATGTGTTGTACACCATCTCGTAGAGATTTCCTGTTAGCAAAAAGTTGTGCACTTCAGTCCACAAGCCAACTTTATGATCCATGGATAAAACTACAGGTCGTGAATGGGGCTTGTGGACCCCAGGTAAGTTTTCTGAAATTTTCCCAAGTGTTGGGATTTCTACGACCAACTCTACGAGTTGTCCATCATTCCACATCTTGTAGACTGATCCGTGAAACCCAATCTTGAAATTTAGGGTTCGGATGTTCTATGAAACCACAGTTCACAAGCCGTAAAAGACTATACAACTCATAATCGGGTTTTCATAGAGTCCAGGCCCATTAGATTACAGTTGACTTGATCAAGGTATAAATAATGGGATCAAATTAATTTGACCCCATTTCAAACATAATTTACAAAACTACCCTACCAACCCGCACCCCCAAGAAATTCTTACCACCGACGGCGACTGTACCTTTATTTTCTGGCAAGTTTTCCGGTGACCTAGGGTTTTAGTGCCTCTTCTCCTCTTACATCCTCTACAGGTTAATGGCACAACTTGGTAAGCTTTCAATTAATTAAAAGCCTTTAATTTTCATATGTTTGTATGATTGATTTGGAAATTATGTTGGGAATAGTAGTTTAGACATGAAACCCAAGTGTGAAATTTGAATTATGGTTGTCCATGTTTGAATATTTTCTTAAGTCCGGAATCGGGTATCATAGCCTTGATTTTATGATTTGAATAGTATGTTTGGCACCTCTTGAATCACCCACCATGTGTGATGAATTGATTGTATGTAAGATGGTGGGTGATGACATAGGTGCAAAATATTGTTGTGAAATTGTTCATACGTGGTTGGAAGGGTTTGGGAAACATGCTTAATCATTTTCAATGGGGTATACACATTGAATAACATGTTGGGTCTTGGTTGCGGTCTGAAAATCATGTGTGTGTGTGTATTTTTCTTCAATATTGTTAGAATAAACTTGAAAAGGTCATATGGGGTCTGCGGTGATGGACTTGGAACCTCAAGTAATTGAGTTTCTTGTTTATGATTGGCTTTTACAGCCCTTGGAACATTCCACGAGTCATAATTTACCCTCGTACAAGATTCATGAAATTTAAAGTTTCTGAGTATCCATCAAATGGGACCTTCTACGAGTCATAAAACAGTTCATGTCTCTTAGACAGGCCTCGTAAATCCCTGCCTAAAATAAGTTCAGACACTGGAACTTTCTACGACTCAATCTATAATTCGTAAACTGTTTTACAAGTCATACTTGGTGTCGTAGAATTTTCCAGTGTCCAAAAATTGTTGTGACCACTGTTTCAGGAAAGCTCTCTACAGCTCGTAGTATCCACTATGACCTGTGAAGATGCTTTCGTAGACCCTTCTTCTACTCAGTCTGAAATATTTTTGCATTTTGCTTTTTGATTTTGGGGCTAACAGTGGTACATAAATGTTTATGTTTTAGGTACTATGGCCCCGAAAGCTAGACGTGATGAGATCACGACCCTAAAGAGGAGGAACAGAGATGAGTCTTCAAGAGATAAGCAGACTCCGGCCCTGAGTGGATCATCAGGGGAGTTGAGCGCCGACCCTAACCTGTAGACTACTAAACCTTATACTAGATCAGCCGCTAGAGCTGGACAAACTCAAGCTCTTGTTGTCCGCACTCCCTAGTCTGATAAGGGAGGCAACGACAAGAACGATTCTATTCAAATGACCCTATACAGAGAGGAGTCCAGCTCTGAGTCAGGTTCCATAGATGTATTAGAGATAGTGTCCTCTACATTTCCTTGTTCATCACCACCTGGCGCCCTTACTAGTCAGTGGTGCAACGAGGGCATGCAAACTATTTATGCCGAGGACGTGCAGCAAATAGAGCGGGGCAAGCCAGCCCACTCTATCTATAAGTCATCCCCTAAAGACAACATAGGGTCCCTGGTCTACAGGACATGATGATAAGATAGGGGCCCCAGTGGCTGACCAGATCACTTGGACGATACTCCCCGACCATGGTGAAGGAGTTCTATGCTTCATATGCAGCCACGGTTCACACGACTCTTCCCAAGTGGAAGAAGCCCCTCACTCAGGACAGGCTGACCAAGACGAGAGTGAGGGGCCGGTAGGTGGATATATTGGAGACCACCATCCACCGGATATTATTTGGGCCGAAGTTTCCTGCACCTAGATCCACCGCAGAGTTTTACTACAAGGTGGGGTAGACGAGGGACCCACTGTTGATGAGAGATCAAGAGCGCAATTCCAGATTGACGAGATATGTGGCTAGTTACATTGTAGAGTAGGGTCTAAAACTTGGATGAGTCGCCACACACTTGGAGCCTATTGTCAAGGCTTCACTCAGTTTCCCCGCCAAGTTTTGGTGGGCGGTTGTTACATCACGCATCTCGCCTGTACTTGCTGATAATACTTTGACGCCGGAGCAAATAGTATTGGTTGCCAGCACCTTGGCTGGCTATGATATTGATTGTGCTCGCCTCATCACATAGTAGATTCACGAGGCTGCCCTGAAGAGATCTACCTCCATCGTGTTCCCTTTCTTGATATAGAGGCTTTGTCTAGTATCGAGGTTGGAGATCTTGCACTAGCTGGACCCGTTGATCGAGGCCCAGCATACCGTGGATGCCAGCCTGATCAAGGCTAAGGAAAACCCGGTGGCACTCCAGCGAGTGAAGCATCAACCTGCTCCTATGCCCAAGATGTTCACCCGAGCGCCAGCGCTTGAGGTCCCACACACTACCACCGCCACTATTGGTGTTATTGAGGATAGGCCCCCTCAGCCCGAGGCAGATGAGGAGAGGGGGCCTACTACTTCTATTCCTACACCACAGGCCATGTAATCACAAGCTACTCCCACGGGCATGGTTTACATATCCACGATATCTATACATGCCATGGCGCAGAGTTTATATGATGCTGAGTCAAATATCACTCAACTTGTTTAGAAAATTAGGCCACGAGTCTGCAGTCGATTTTAGACTCAGAGGATTTCACGCAGGCATTCACGGTCACTACTATTCAGGATCGTCTATCTACCATGGAAGCCCGCATTGATGCCTTCGAGGCGAGGGTATAACAGCGCTTGAGCATAGCCCGACCATCAGAATTGATGGCCCTTCAGAAGGAGATCCAGCAACTCAGGGCCAAGATGACAACAACACTAGTAACACCAGTTACACTACCACAGACCACACTCCCAGTGCCAGTGGTAAATCTTTTTGCTCCTAATGAGCCTATCCAGCCTTCCCACTGGTAGAGACCTCGCACAGAGGATGACGATCCAGATGTCATGTGTTCACTTACGAGGCTTATGAAGAAGGAGGAACTCGAGCTTGACTTGAGAGAGTCGAGACAGGAGGAGGAGAGATGACAAGCTCAACAGCATGAGCGTTTGAGGGGTATTGGCCCCTCCAGACAGAGTGCTACTGCCGCGGAGACCACCATGTAGAGTGCGGGTGGCCAAACTCAGCCAAATAGCAGCGCTTAGACACCAAGGTATGATTTTCAACCTCGTTTACTTTTTTTTTGCTTTGATTGCGTGCATTGGGGGCAATACACCTCTTTTACGATGGGGTGTGGATAGTTATGGGCCTTAGTAAAGTTTGAGTAGCTTGGGTCCATAACAACCCCAATTTTTTATCTTAGGATTTTCCACTTATGTTCTTTTCCCCCATGGATATTTACTTTCTGTTATATTGGCACGTTTAGGACGTTTATATATTATTTGTAGCACATAGTACTAATACTAGTGGCATATAGCATGTTTTTATGCTTTTTTTTGAAAAATGATACCCACCAAAATATTTTTTATTAGTTAGTTAGTAGCAACCATGCATGTTTAGGTGTGTTGACAATGTTGTTTTCATATGTGAGGATAAATTGAGATAAAAAAACATGATCTGAGAGTCTTTTGTTGATAATGTAGTCAGTGCCATATGCGTGTAAGCTTGAAATATCTAAAACCATGTCTTGTGTGCTAATTAAGAACATGCACTGTTACTCTAAGTTGGACCATATATTAATTGGATTAGGAAAGAATCTTAGGCCATTTTTCTTAAAAGCCCACTTACCCTAAATGACCAACCAAAATTGCATTGCATCCCTTGTTCCTAATGTTTGAGCCTAACATGTACCTATTCTTTGACAAACCCTTGATTAACCTAGCATTGTTAGTTGTAACACATGAATTTGGCCCTGGTCCTTCATTCAAGATTGTGCACCTTGGCTGAGGTTAAAAGCCTAAGATGAGGGTGGCTACCAAAAGTGGCCCTGGTTCTGAGGATGGATTGTGCACCTCAACTCAGGACAAAAGCCTAAGTTAAGGGTGGTTAGTGTAAGGGTGAAACATAAAAATAAGAGGGAAGTTAGTGATGTAGAGAAAAAAGGGAAAATCATGTATTGGGTGCAAGAAAGATAAGTGATACCTTAGTTGTGTGCTAAAAAGAAAAATAAAGCGTAAAAGCAAGGCAAAAAGCTGAAAAATAAAAAGAAAGCACCTAGAAAATCTTGAAATGAGATAAAGGGAGAATGAGATGAAAATAATCGAGTTTGTAGGGCAAAAGTATAATAAAACGCAGTTTCAAGGAAGGTCGTTAGTCACTATGTTCCCAAAACACTATACCAAAGGCCCCTGAGCCTACGTTACGAGCCTAGAAAGTCCTAAAGTGATCCTAGTCCAAGTAGTTGAAAGTCTTAGTCATGAGTATAGGGGAAAGCCTATAATATTAGGCATGATGCAAGAATATCTTTTGTAAGAGTGAGTAATTTTGCATATTCCCAAGGTTATACATGAAAATATCAGTGCAAAATATGGAAATTCTTTTCTGTGAGGGCATTTGAGTTGCATTGTTAGCATTAAACTTATTCAGTGATTGTGGATTGTTGATAGTTCCTCACTTGTCATAGTTATGTTGTTACATGTAATAGTATGTACTGGTTTGCTAGATGGCTATTTGATTCTATTTTGAAAAGGTGGTATGGGTGTCTGAATTTGAGATTGATGTGATGTATGCAATAGGGTTGAGGTCTAAGTGTTATTGTATTATCTATACGGATTGAGTCTGTCGTTTGAGGACAAGCAATAATTTTAAGTTGAGGGTGTTGATGTGCAGTCAAAATACAACACTTTTGATACTTAAAATATAGAATTTCGTGTGTTCTCAATCGATGTTAGTTGGTTTTATGTGTGTTTGTGTTATATTTGTAGGATTCCTGGGTTGGCCTCGATTTTGGGAAGAAATGCAGAAGTTATTGATTTTTGTGAAGTACTTTACGGGCTGTTGAACACTCTATGGGTCGTGAAGTGGGTTTCGTGGAAGATTTAAGTGAGGGCCTGATTTTCTGAAGTTGGTTCTACGATCATGCAGACGGGGCATAGATTGATGTGCGAGTCGTAGACCTTGGTTCGTGCCCTGAGGATCAGAGATTGGGACTTTCTAAAGATTTATTAGAAAAAAAACCCTTACGCGTAAACCACTTTATGGGTCGTAGAGGGGGTATTGTAGAATTGAAGCCAAATTTTGCAGCAGCTCTGTACGAGACCTCGGTTACAGGCCTTAGAATGCAATACGACCTGTAAACCCTTTAGTGAGGCATGCTGACCCAGTTATCCTAATGTGTTTAGGGAATGTCTTTTAAATATTATAAGAAGGTTTTTAGGTTGTTTTTCATAAGTTTTCACGAAGTACACAAAAACTAAGTAATTAGAGAGAGAAATGTGTGAGATAACATTGGAGTGTTTGTGGACACTTGTACTTTGATTTCCTCTTTAATCTTGTGATTTTCTTTGAAGTTGGATTTGCTTGTTCTTAATTCACTTGCGTAAGTTCACTATTATGTTATTCTAATTGATAAGTTTTGCATCTACACAAATCATGAGTAGCTAAATCCACAACTAGCGTTATAGGAACATGAAGAACTAATGAAGTAAAACCAGATAATTCATAAATCTTGAAAAATGTGCATGCATGTATTAATTAACTCTCTTTGCTTTTCATTTTTTCTAGTGGTGGCCAACATTATAATCCGCCTTGTGTTACTGACTGGACCAAGCTAGTAATGAATAAAAAAAGAGATTAATTAACAAGATTCGATTGATGTATTCTCATGTAATCAGCAGAACTGGGCCAATGGGATGTTGTACTGGGACTAATATGTAAGGGTTAGTAATGCACACTACGGAGATGGGCCAAGTCGCATAGTGAAATTCACCTCTCACGTTTGACCAAAGGGCTTGGTGAACGTAACTCACTGTCCTGCAAACTACACATTAGAAGAGAATTAGGTTATCTACTGATACTGAGATAAGGAATCACGGGGAACACAATTTCCTAGTTTCTCTCTATATTGATTTCACTCTTGTATTAGTTAGGTTTATTTTGCATTAATTTTTTCAAACCCCCTCCCCTTGGGGATGTAAGTTGGTTAACTACTCAAATTTCAGTCATTAAATTCTCTTGAGTCTACGTATTCCCTAAGATTCTACCCTAACCTTTGTTAGGTTCTATTTCTCGACAACGATCACTTTATCCTCTATAAGGAGGTATAACTTGGGCGACATCAATCTCAGCACCTATTCTTTCCTTGCCTGAGGAGAGAGTGTCATTAGTGGTGTATTATGATGCCTTTAGAGTTGGTTTGGGTGGAGTATTGATGCAAAAAGGGAAGGTGAGAGCATATGCTTCTAGACAGATAAAAATGTTTAAACGAAACTACCCTACCATGATTTAGAGGTTGTGGTGGTGTTTGTGTTGAAGTTATGTCATCATTATCTCTATGGTGTGCATTGTGGGGTCTATACTAATCACCAGAGTCTCAAACACATCTTTTCTCACCCTAATTTGAACGTGAGACAGCGTACGTGGTTGGAGTTGCTAAACGTCTGTGAAATCTCTGTTCTATATCACCTGGCAAGGAAAATGTTGTGGAAGATGCTTTGAGCCAGAAGGCCTCTAGTATGGGGAGTTTGGCTTTCTTGAGGGTTGAGGAGAGGCCTTTAGCTTTGGAGGTTCAGTCACGTTCTAAACAGCTGGTATAGTTGGATATTTCTCGTCCTCAGAGTATTCTAGCCTTTGTGAAGTCTAGGTTTTCATTGCTTGATTCGGTATATGCTCATCAATTTAATGATGTTAGATTGTGCTTGATTCATGATAAGGTATTGAGGGTCGAAGCAAAAGTGGCTACTATTGATTATGAGGTCATATTAAGGATTAATGGTCAAGTTTATGTAGCTAAGGTAGGATATTAGGTGAGATTGATTTTGGAGGAAGGTTATTGTGCTAGATATTCAATCCATCTCAGTGTGGAAAAGATGTATCATGATTTAAAACAACATTATTGGTGGTTTGAGATGAGGAGAGACATAGCTAAGTTTGTGGCAAAGAGCTTGAACTGTCAACAAGTCATGTATGAGAACTAAAGGCCTAGGGAGTGATGCAATGATTGCCCATCCCTGAGTTGAAATGTGAGCATATCACGATGGATTTTGTTATTGGTTTACCCATGATCTTGGGTAAGTTTTATTCAGTTTTGGCAGTAGTTGATTGGTTGACTAAGTCAGCTCACTTCTTACCAGTGAAGACTAGCTAAAGTGTAGAGCAGTTGGCTAGGTTGTATATCCGAGATATTATTAGATTGCATGGGGTGCCGGTGTCTATAGTGTTAGACAAAGGATCTTTGTTCACTTTCCATTTTTGGAAGGCTTTACAACATGATTTAGGTACTCGATTGGATTTAATTTCAGCTTTCCACCTTTAGACTGATGGACAGTCCGAGCGCACCATTTAGGTGTTGGAGGATATGCTTCAGGCCTTATGATAGATTTCGGGGCCTTACGGGATCAGCACATGCCTTTGGCAGAGTTTGCTTACAACAACATTTATCCCTCCAGCATTCAGATGGCACCATTTGAGGCATTATATGGTTGGAGATATAGTTTCCTATCGGGTGGTCTGATTCAAGGTTAGTTGATGTGTTGGATGTGGACTTGCTTAGAGATGTTATGGATTGGGTCCATTTCATTCAGGGTAGATCGTTGACAGACCAGAGCCGCTACAAGAGTTATGTTAATAGGATGAATAGGCCTCTTGAGTTTATGGGTTGGCCATAGTGTGTGGCTGAAGGTATCACCCATGAAGGGTGTGATGAGATTTCGGAAGAAGGGCAAGCTCATTCCTACGTTTATTAGCCTATTTAAGATCTTGAGGTAGGTAGGCAAGGTTTCTTATAAGTTAGCATTACCACCGAGACTATGAGCAGTTCATCCTATATTTCATGTCTTAATACTCTATCGATACATACCAGTTGAGACACATGTGATTTCTTATGATTTGGCTGAGTTTGGGTTTAAACTTTTCTTATGAAGAGGAGCCGGTAGCTATATTAGATTGTTAGGTTTCAAGTGGAGGTCTAAGGATATAGCTTTAGTGAAGGTTCAATGGTGACACCGTCCTATTTAGGAGGCTGTTTTGGAGTTGGAGTTATACATGCAGGCAAAATATCCTAGCCTTTTTTATGCTTCAGGTACCTTTCTTTCCCTTATGTTCTAGGATGAACATTATTTTAAGTGGTGAATGATGTAATGACCTTGCTAGTCATTTTTTAGCCTATCTATGAAAATTAAAATTTTGCCCTTACATACGTTGCTTTGGACCTATTTTAAACTATCTGTATGGTTGGAATTGAAATCCTATGTTTTAAAAGTATGACTTTTGCCATTTTTGGAAGCTTAAGTTGTTGAAAAGTGAGTTTTTATACCATTATGTTCTTCGAGTGTTGGATCGAAAATCCACCAATTCCATTAGCTACGGGACATCAAAGCTAGTCTAGGAGAAGTTACAGAACTGAATTTGAAGTTAGAATGGAAATTTTGTCCCCAAAGTTGTGTTTTTAGTTGTTTTCGAAGCCAAAGTTTGACTTTGGACAACATTTGAAGTTCAGAAGCTTGGACCAAAATTTTGACAGTTTCAATAATTTTGGATGGTGAAACTAATGCTAATAATGGTCTCGTTATAAATTTTGGAGTTTTCGAGGGATGTTTTGGTATTATGAGTTTTAAACTAGTTTTATTGAGTTTAATTGGTAACTTTGTCGAGGTGACCTCAAATCAAATTTTGATAATTCTGTTGAGTCCAGCTCATCGTTTTTGTTATGGATACATATCCGATTTGTGTAATTTTGAATCTCAATTGACCCTGGGGGTCCATTTGGAGATAGAAAATGCAGTTGAATTCTGAAATCTGGTGCAGCTATTTGGTGTACTCTGCCTATGCGCCTGTAGCTCCGCATTAGCGAAGGTATAGCTTGTCCTTTCTCTGCGTTCGAGGACAAGGCCTCGGCGTTCTTGGAGGTCAGATCTATGAACCTTCCATGTTCCCGAGCTCATATCCATGTTCGTTGAGCTTTACTACTTCCTTCTCTCTGCATATGAAGAATCCAATCCATGTTCGCGGAGTAGTACACTTAATTACCTGATCAACTTTAATTCTCAAAAACACTAATTTTTACTCCATTTTCAATTTTCAAGCTTTGTGGAGCAATTTTTTAAGACGATTTTTGGAGAAAATATTTTGGTAAATGTTTCTAAAATTAAAATGATTTAATTTCATTAGTTTTATCTTGATTTTGTCTTGAATTACATGTTTTTAGATATTTAAAGTTGGGTTTTCAATATCTTTGAATTGGAAACTTTAATTGATGATTTCTCCCTCAATATGAGCTCAATTTTAGTGGGATTTTCACCCACAAACTCCTTTTCTCACCTAGAAGCATAATGTTTTATCAATCTCTAGATTGGAAACTTTGATTTTTAGTCCTAATTTTGATCATTTTTCCCCTAAGCCTAATTTATGCGAATATGGGTATGAAAGTTCATCTCTTGACACATAGTATCTTTTCGCCTAGTTGATTTGGAGAGCAGTTTCATGTTTGGGTTGATCAATAGCATGGTTCGAGTGTAGTTTCGGCATCGAGGTAGGTTCGTTTAACCTTTATGGGACTTGATTTGAGTTATTGGATATGTTTATGTGATAATCGTAAGACTCAGGATGATTCATGAGTAATTGGTTTTATATACTAGTTTAGTGAAAATGTGAGATCGATTATATTGAAATTGATGTAAGTTGTGACTCTGTTGGTGAATTGAGATGTATTTATGAGATTTGAGGTACTTTGGATTTTACTGAGATAATATGAGATTTGTGATATTATTTGGATTGTTTTGTGGTAATTGGATAGTATTTGAGATACTTTTGTGAATCATGTATAGATTTTACAGCTTGTGGTGCCCGGTATCATTGGTATACATGGTTATTGATGAGAGGATGGTGATTTGATATATATTGTTGACTTGTGGTACTAGTTGTGACTCTTGATATCATTTCCCCTAATCCTACGATAGGTATTTTTTAGTATTCTAATTATGTTGTGTGTGTGTGTCTATATATATATATATATACATATATACATATATATATATGTGTGTGTGTGTTGATATTATGGCATTGGCATGCATTAATCTCATATTACATCTGTACCATCTTTAACCATGCTATGGCGGCAAGGCTGAGATACTGTACCACCTTTTTATAAAACCCATTGACCACGTTGAGGTGGAAACGGAGAGACAGTACCACTTTTAAAAACCCCTTATCTATGATAAGGTTGCAAGGGTGAGATTGAGATATTGTGATATTTGAGAGATTGTGGTATATGACCTGACGATACCCTATGGGTTCTACTTGGTAGCCTTAGCTCGGTAGATGTATATAGTCTCAGAGACGGTCGTGATTTTACCCTATGCATTGTATTCATTCATTACATGTGCATTGCATCATTGATTACTATTGTTATCTTATTCTGCTCTTATATTTATATGCTGTGTACTAATCCCTTCATTGCAAGTGATAGGATTCTTCATTATTACATACTTATTCAATTTCTCCTACCCTGTCAGTTTAACCTACTGGTACATTTTGGTTACTCACCCCTACTTTGTTTTCTCCCTGCAGATTGGGCACAGGGACCGCCACGGGGTAGTTGATCCCGTTCTTACAAAGTCCTTCTTCACTATCATATCTAGTGGTGAGGCACAGAATTCGAGTCGCCGTTGCGTCTTTGAGATTTTCTTTTGTTAACATATGTACTATACTATGTATTTCCTTTTGACAGAGTTGTATGCTCATTTGTACTACTTTTAGATGCTTTTGTATTCATGACTCCAGGTTTTGGAATTTAAATTAAGTGTTGTATTGTTTTTTCTTTAGTTTAACTTTCTTTAATCGCGATCCGATTTTGGGTCATAATTTAGAGGCCTTTAGAAATTGTTTTTCAACCTTGGCCATAGTACCATTTTCTGGTAGTGGTATCTGTTACTAATCTTAGTTGACCTATGATACCTACAAGTATATAGTATTTGCAGAGAGACCACTCTTTCACATTCTTTTTTGTGAATAATGTGATCCACATGCATCTAATTGGCCCCATGTTTATCAAAGCTATTTCGAATTCAAGGATGAGCTACTTTCAACTGGCTTCTATAGATCCTTCATTTATGGTGCCTTTCATTCCAAACATTGAGATTCTTTAATTTTTAGTTATTGCTACTCTTAGACTTTTTAGTTAGAGGCTTTAGTACAATGTCTTTCATATTACGAAATGTTTATTAAGGACTTCCACTATTATTTTACTTGAAACTTAGACTTTTTAAAGATATGTTTTCATAATAGGTAGAAAAGCTAGATAATTGTATGAGCTAGTAATTTATGCATTTGTTCGACATTAGGGAGTTGGTGCAGTATCCATTCATGGGAAATTTGATTGCAATGATGATGAGAATAACGTACATACTTACTCTTACAAATAAAAGAGGCTACTGCATCTTAAAATTTATTGAGTTTCCATGTTACTCATTACAAAAATAATTTCAAAAATTAAATATTAAAATTGTTACGCCCAAGGAGGGTACCCTTGGCATGGCCGGCACTAAGAGATTATTGCTAGCCCCCAAGCGAACCACTAGGCTTTATCTCGTTCGTTCAATCACAATCTAATAGTTGAAGACATCAATGATTAAGAGTACGTAATGAAAAAGAAATGAAAAAGAAATCAAAGGCCAAAGTCCAAACAATCTATCCATCAACCAAGTAAGATCAGTGTGAAAGAACCTAGCCAAAAATATCCAATCATAACTCGATAGTTTAGTCTGTGAAGCCCCTAGTCATCGGACTAAATGGTGCCAATGAAAAGTCCATGGCTACTTGAAAATAAAATAAAAAGACAAAACTCAAAGTTAAAAGAAAAAACATGATATACTTCGAAAGTAGGGGAGGACTCACCAATCAGCCGAATGTAATAGGTCCTTAATGGGGCACCTGTAGATGACCGCTAGTACCTATCTCTGCATCATGAAAAGATGCAGGCCCAAATGGGCATCAGTACATGGAATTTATGAGTATTTAAAATTTTAGGAAAAAATATGTATAAGAAGAATAACATCAACTCAAATAGCTCAACTGAAGAAGTAGGAAACTCAATAAGCAAGTGAAGAGTATAAAGTGAGAAATACATCTTAGACAATGACAACTCATATATCATCTAATCGAATTCACTCAGAGTACTATCAAGGCCTATATGGGAGTTTCTCTAACTGACAACCATCATCTATGAGCCGGTGATGATACAATAAAGCGATGTCATTACCACATCTATCCAATACCTTGACAGGGTATAGGTCATCCAATTAGTGGATCCATAATCAATAATATCAAGTCCTCTTTTTGGGACAATAGGGAAACATCCGATTTTAGTGCTCGATCCTTTCCTATGCTGGCCATTTAGTTATTGAGTTCGAGTTGGGCTTTCTCTTATTCAATTCAGTGCTCAATACTCCTCCCAAGACTAAACAAGATCATAAGACAGCAACCCTATGGTTAACACATTCATCTAGTCTCATTGGACATTTGTGAACTCAATTCATCACATCAACTATGAACTCTTTGGTTAGGAACATTCTTTTAGGATTAGCTCATGACTCATAAAGGCTCTATATCATGCATCATTCCAACTCATAGTGTTCAGGAAACAAAAGTTGAGTTACGGCATGTAGGAATTCTATAGACTTTTTAGGCTCAAATTATACTCATGTACACCCATTTAAGTGTAATAAGTAAAAATAACAAGAATTCATTCTAGGGTTCATGTAGAAAAGTAAAATCATCTTTCAAGTATTTAATTCATAAAAACTATAATTCATGCAAAGTTATATAGGAATACATTAGGATTTAAGAAAAACCTTCAATAAACATTCATGGAAGACTCAATTCATTCACAACTCCATCAATTCGGGTTATGGGACATATGGAAGGACATAATCCATGTTCTAGCTGGCCTTGCATACCTATACATTTTCAATCTTGAAATAGCTTGGGAGAATTCTGTACATTTTGTTGAAACCATAGCCTTTTTCTCCCCTTAAAACCATCTCTAAGTTAGAGAATGTTTTTTTGCGTAATAAGATTGAATAGATTAATTTTAGGACTTGTTTAGGTATAAAAATGTCAACTTAAGGCTTTGAAAGTGTGGAAAAATGTAACGCCCCCTAATTCTTTCCACCTAGTCTGAGTATACACATTGAGAAAACTGAGAAAAGGCTGAGAAAAATCACTAGAAGAAACCATAAAGGTCATCTATGGCCCGTGGATGAGGTCTTGTAGAATACCCAACAAACCTGGTGAAATTTTCTAAGTCTGAGGCCTATGCACGAGAAAACATATGGCTTGTATATTAATCCACGTCCCATAGATTAGGTTTCGTAGTTGTTGGTTCAAAAATCAACTTTTTCAGTATATTGAGTTATGAGTTGTCAGATGGCCCATTGAAGACGTTTCGTAGATCCCATGTAAAATTCTAATAACTCAAACTTTTGGACACCTCACTTATGAAAGGTCACCTACGGACCATAAAAAGAACAACGGCTTGTAGATGGGGTTTTGTTGTTCCTATCAACAGTTTTAAGAGGGGCATCCTTGTCTTTTCCTAACCCTTTTTAATTAAATCCCACGACATTTTGGACTTAATTTAAGTCCTATATCATAACCCTAGTGTATTATCCCTTAAGACACACATAGAAATTCTTGAGAGCACCGGAGAAGAGAGAAAAGAGAGGGTTTCAAGTTCAAATGTGAGGATCAATAAAGGATTGATTGTTCCTCAAATTTTCAGGTATGTAAGGCTTTCTAAAGTGTTGAGCTACATTCATTCACATTCCCTTTCCTCTCCTTGAGTCGAAATTAAGAAATAGAGTTGTCTTGAAAACTTTATAACCTAAATACCAAATTTTCAACATTTACTTTGAGTTCTCATTATTATGAACTGAATAATTGATGCATTACACTGATATTGATATGAGATTGAGATATAAACTTTATGTATTGACATCGTGAACTCCAAATTGCATGATTTTATGATATTCTTTACATGGATGGAGTTGAGGTTTGAGTTTGATTATCTAAGTAAATTGAGCATAATTGAGCATGAGGAGCACATTGTATTATAATTTCATCTCAATTGATGCATTTTTCTTGCATTCCATGATGAGTCTAATTGAGTAAGTCCAAATGAATGTTTGAGTCTGAGTTGAGTGTGGTTGATTTCCTTGATTGATTGAGTTGATGAGAAACTGAGGTGAGTTGAGTTGAGATAACCCAATGAGGTTGAGACTTGAGTTGATTGATATGAGTGTTATTAATATTTGATTTGATGGATAAGTTGAGTATATTTTAGACTTGGGAGGACTATTGAGCATCGATATGGGAGAGAGTAAACAACTATCCTAACCCACAGAACTACGTTGCCAGTGAAGGATAGTCATAGAACACTTTCTGGTGACTCCTTTCCCAAAAGATGGACATTTATTATGGATCCAAGAGAGATTTGATCGTTCTTTACCTTTGCAACTTTAGGAAGGGCGTGGAAATGACCTCGCTTTTATCTTGCATCACCCAACTAAAGGTGGTAGTACTGGATGTTAGTTAAGAGAAACTCCTGAGCAAACACCGATTGAGCAGAATTTTTTAAATTGAGTTAAACACTAATGAGTCTATTTTTTAAAGCATGATTTATTTCAAACTTGCATATCTATTGATTTGACTTATGAGTTGTTTGGTTGAGGTGAACGCGTTGAGCTTTACTTTTTGGAGCCATTTCACATACTTGTATATTCCGTGTACTGACGTCCATTCGAATCTACATCATTTTAAGATGTAGATACAGGTGATAGAGGACTTTAGCAAGCGCATCGTTAAGGTCTAGTAAGTGCATTCTCAGAGTTGGTGAGCCCTCCCTGCTTTCCAAAGAATTCCTTTATTTTCTAATTTCTATTGATTTTTTTACTTCCTTTATTTGGGTATCCATGGCCCATCATGGTACCATCTAGATAGTTGATTAGAGGTTTCATAAACATTGAGTCGAGGATTTGTTGACTATTGTTTATTTCCAAACTTATTCATTGAAAACTATGTTTTATTAGAGTTATATCCATCTATATGATGCCTTTTTATTTGAGTATTTTTCCGCTATTGAGTTGATATCACAATGAGGCCTGATGTGCTATCAAAATACAACACTATTGATGCTTAAAACATGGAATTTTGTGTATTCTTAATGCAAAGTTAGTTAGTTTTATGTGTTTTTGTGTTATATTTGTAGGATTCCGTAGTTGGCCTTGATTTTTGGAAGAAATGCAGGAGTTGTTGGTTTTTGTGCAGTACGAGACCCTTTACGGGCCATAGAACACTCTACAGGTCATGAAGTGGATTTCGTGGAAGATCCCAGTGAGGGGCTGATCATCTGAAGTTGGTTTTACGAATATGTAGACGGGGCATGAATTGATTTACAAGTGGTAGACCTTGGTTCATGCCCCGAGGATCAGAGAGTGGGACTTTCTGAAGATTCATCAGACAAAACCCCCCTATGGGTCATAAACCACTTTACGGGTCGTAGTAACCTTGTTTTTTAGCAGCTTTGTGCGAGACCTCTGTTACGGGCCGTGGAATGCAATATGACCCGTAAACCCTATCGTGAGGCATACCGATCCAGTTATCCTAATGTGTTTAGGACTTGTCTTTTAAATATTATAAATAGATTTTTAGGTTATTTTTAAGGAGTTTTTGCAGAAAATTCAGTACTTATAGAGAGAAAAGTGTGAGATAACATTGGAGAGTTTTTTAGAACGGTTGTACTTTGATTTCATCTTTAATCTTGTGATTCTCTTTGAAGTTGGACTTTCTTGTTCTTAATTCACTTGTGTAAGTTCTCTATTATGTTATTCCAATTCATAGGTTTTGCATCTAGACAAATCATGAGTAGCTAAATCCACAACTAGGGTTGTGAGAACTATGAAGAACTAACAAAGTAAAATTGGATAATTCATAATTCTTGAAAAGTGTGCATGCATGTATTAAGCATGTTTTCTAATGGGGGCTAACATTGGAACCTGTCTAGTGTTACTGACTGGATCAAGGTAGCAATGAATAGGAAAAGAGATTAATTAATAAAATTTGATTGATGTGTTCTCATCTAATCAACCTAACTGGGTCAAGGGGAGGTTTTACTGGGACTAATAGGTTAGGGCTAGTAATGCACACTATGGAGATGGGCCAAGTCGCATAGTGAAATTCACCTTTCACTAAAGGGCTCGATGAACTTAACTTACTGTCCTGCATGCTACACACTAGAAGAGAATTCGCTTATCCGGTGAGTCTAAGTTAGGGAATCATAGGGAACACAATACCCTAGTTTCTTTACATATTGATTTCACTCTTGTACTAGTTAGGTTTATTTTCCATGATTATGGCAACCCCCCCCCCCCTTTTGGGAAATAAGTTGGTTAACTACTCAAATTGCAGTCATTGAATTCTCTTGAGTCTACATATTTCCTTGGGTTAGGTTCTATTTCTTGACAACGCTCGTTTTATCCTCTAAAAGGAGGTGAACTTAGGCAACATCAAGATTTTGGCACTGTTGCCCGGGAATACAACTAGACTTAGTTAATTCATAAGTGATTTGGGTGTTAACCCTTATTTCCTTCATTTAACATTTTTGTTGTTTTTGCTCTTTTTAAGGGTGTAAGTGTAGTGTATGCCAAACACACGAAGTCGAGGTAATCCTTTTCCTCCATTTTACCCAGATATCTAGAAGACGTTGAGGATAATGGCCCAACATAATACCAGCAACGTGGCCAACACACCTTTGAGCATGAACGAGAATGAGAATGTTGATCATGAGAACCCACCTCCTCTTGAGGATATTGCTCCGCAGCCTCAAGACTTTAATGACAATGCCTATCAGAGGAATCAATATAGGCTTAATACCATATCTATGGAGGTGACTAGAGCTATTGTGTTGCCTTCATTACCAGCTGACACAAAGTTCATAGTCTCGAGTAGGTTGCTTCAGATGTTGTAGAACCGTGGGCTATTTGCGGGCGTACCATCAGAGGATCCACATAGCCATCTACACAATGTTTCATTCGTCTACAAAAGTGTGAAGGGAACATAGAATCTGTCTATGGTTATTGTGGTACTTCATGTCTTCACATTATGCCTTACAGGGAATGTTGCGTTATGGCTATTTGAGCTCCCGTAGAATCCGATAAACATTTGGCCTGAATTGTAAAGGGATTTTTTGGAGAGGTACTTCCCTAGATCAAAGAAGCTCAAGTTGAAAGACCAGATCAATAACTTTGAGAAACTTCCTAGTGATTTAATCAGTACTACTTGGGAGCGGTTCACCAAATGCTTGAGGAGTGTCCCATACCACAAGATAGTTGGTGATGCCTTAGTGAAGATCTTCTACCGTGTCCTTGATGAGAACAGTCAGGCTTGTGTTGACACTATCATGGGAGGCATGTTCTTAGATCAGCCATTCATAAGGATAGCAGAATGAATGGGGAGAGTTAACAAGACAAATCGTGCATGGGGAAGAGAGACAAAGCATCCACCAAAAGTTAGTGTGCTACCGGTCTTGGTTCGGAGCAAGCAAAGATCAACGAAGAAATTATGCAAGAGCTTGCTCGAATCCGCATAGGTATGGAGGTAATGATGAAGCAGAACCAGGAGCGAGTCAATGTAATGGTTCATTAACCTCCATGTGCACCCATATATGATGAGCCTTATTATGAGGAGGACACATGTTTAGTTGCTGATCTGATGGGGGGTTTCCGGACCTACGCCCAAGGGTCCAATCAGGACATTGGCCCAAGGTCAAGGAAACCAAGGTCAGAACTTCAATTAGGGATGGAGCTTTCAGGGAGAACCGCGGAGGATATTATGATCGGAACAGGGTCCAATAGAGAGTTGTAGATTGGGGTCACAGAGACGACTTCAAAAATAGTCCCTATGTGCCACCACTTAACCGCGATGCCAGTGCAAGTAGTTCAATGATTCTGGAGATGTTTGACCGCCTATTGAAGAATGTTGAGACACAGATGAGACTTTAAGGGAAATAAATTCTGAGATTTCCAGTATTACCCATAAAATTGCGTCTCATTCTGTGGCTATCAAATAACTTTCGCAACCGTTTGGTCAAGTGTTGACTCAAGTCAATCAGCTTAGAGGGGTACACTGCCTAGCAACACATTTCAGAACCCTAAGAATGAAGGGCAGTGTATGGCGGTTACTACTCGAGGCGGCAAGATCACCATTGATCCTTCTATGCCAGTTGATGAGGATGATTTTCAAGAGGAGACAGTTGCAGACAAGGATGCAGATGTAGGAGATGAGCATGGTAAGGATGGGGTGAGTGAAGCTACTGACGTGCCACAGAAGTTGAATCCCATTCCTATGCCTCCTCCTCCCTTGCCTCAAAGAATCAAAAGAGGGAGGAGGATGGCAAGTTTAAGCACTTTTTGTCCATGCTAAAATAACTCTCCATCGACATCCCTCTCATTGAAGTATTGTAGAAAATGTCAGGGTATGCGAAGTACATGAAGGACGTGGTTAATAAGAAGTGCATTGTCAGTCAACAGCTCTCCCAAGAGCTTTAGCATTGAAGTGCTATTACTATGAGGTCCTTAGTTCAGAACCGAGAAGATCCTGGTGCTTTCACTATACCCTACACTATTAAAGATGTGGAATCAAGGGCATTATGTGATCTAGGTGTCAGCATTAATCTGATGCCCCTTGTGGACTTCAAGAATCTAGGATTAGGAGCCCCTACTCCAACGAGCATGCGGTTGTTGAAGGAAGATCGCACAGTGACGAAGCCGGTGGGGATACTATATGATGTTTTGGTCAAAATTGAAAAGTTCATATTCCCCATAGACTTTGTGATCCTAGATTATGAAGTTGACTTTTATGTCCCAATTATCTTGGGAAGACCGTTCCTGGCCACTGGGCGAGCACTAGTGTATATAGAAGCTGGTCAACTCAAGTTTAAATTGATTGACGAAAAGGCTATCTTCAATATTTGTCAATACATGAAGAGGCTAGATAATTTGAAGAAGGAAGTCTCGGCAATCGGTGAAGTCTGAGTAATCAATTTTTCCAAGTAGTGCCGCGACAATAAATCAGGCGCTACTTGGGAGGCAACCCAAAGTTTTTTTATGTACTAGTGTAGTTGTAGCTTTATTTTTAGTTTTTGACTCATAGGAAGTTTATGTTCTTGTATTTTGGTTGTAATCTTAGACATTTGGGCTTGTTGTATATAGGGTAACAGTGTGTTCTATGAAGAATATGCAGGTACATGGCTAAGTCAGCCATTTTTGGCTGAGAAGAGCATTAGAAATAGTCTCTATGACTGGTTCTACAAGCCGTAAAACACTTTACAACCCGTACACCATCTTGTAGGGATTTCCAATAACCAAAACGTTATGATCTCTAGTCCAAGAGCTAACTTTACAATCCGTGGATAAAACTACGGGCCGTGAATGGGGCTCGTGGACCCCAAGTAAGCTTTCTAAAATTTCTCTAAGTGTTGAGTTCTCTACAACCAACTCTACAAGTCATACTTTATTTTACAACTCGTAAACTGGTCCATGAAACCTTGTCTTGGAAACTCGGGTTTAGATATTTGACATAACCATATTTCATGAGCTGTAAAACACTCTACGGCCCGTAATTAGGGATTCGTAGAGTCCAGGCCTATTAGATTTCAGTTAACCTAGTCACGGTACAAATAATGGGGTCAAATTATTTTGACCCCATTTGAAACCTAATTTACAAAACTACCCAGCCAACCCCACCCCCAAGAAATTTCGACCACCAACGACGATTGTACCTCCATTTTCTGGCATGCTTTCCGGTGACCTAGGGTTTTGAGTGCCTCTTCACCTCATACATATTCTACAAGTTAATCACACAACTTGGTAAGTTTTTGGTTAATAAAAAACCTTTATTTTGTCTATGTTTGTATGATTAAATTGGAAATTATGTTGGGAATGGTAATTTAGAAACGGAACCCATGTGTGGAATTTAAATTTTGGTTGTCCATGTTTGAATATTTACTTAAGTCCGAAATCGGGTATCATAGCATGATTTGAATAATATGTTTGGAACTTTTTAAATCACCTACCATGTGTGATGAATTGGTTGTGTGTAAGATGGTGAATGATGACATAGGTGCGTAATTTGGTTGTGAATTTATTTATACAAGGTCGGAAGGGTTTGGGGGACATGCCTAATCATTTTCAATGGGGGTATGCACATTGAATAACATGTTTGGGTCTTGGTTGTGGTGTGAGAATCATGTGGGTGTGTGTGTTTTTGCTTCGATGCTGTCAGAATCAAGTTGAAAAGGTCATATGGGGTCTGTTGTGATGGTCTTAGAATCTCAGGTTATTGGGTCTCTGGACTATAAGTGGCTTTTATGACCCGTGGAACATTTCATGAGTCATAATTTCCCCTTGTACAAGATTGCAGAAATTTTGAGTTTCTATGTATCCATCAGAAGCGACCTTCTACGAGTCATAGAAAAGTTTACACCTCATAGACAAGTATCGTAGATCTCTGCCCCGAATAAGTTCAGACACTGGAACTTTCTATGACTCGTAAACCATTTTACGAGTCGTACCTAGTCTCGTAGATTTTTCCATCATCCAAAAATTGTTGTGACCACTATTTCACGAGAGCTCTCTATAGCTAGTAATACCCACTATGGTCCGTAAAGATGCTTTCGTAGACCCTTCTACAACTCAGTCTGAAACACTGGGATGAAGCAGACATTGATGTGAGACTTGCCCCTCACCCTATCCCCAAGAGGGAAAGCTTTAAGTATCTGGGGTCCATCATCCAGAGTAGTGGGGATATCAACGATGATGTCACACACCGTATTGGGGCGGCTTGGACAAAATGAAGGCTGGCCTCTGGGTATTGTGTGATAAGAAGATACCACCTAAACTCCAAGGTAAGTTCTACAGAATGGTGGTTAGACCATCTTTGTTGTATGGGGTGAAGTGTTGGCCAATAAAAAATGTACATGTTCAGAAGATGCAGGTCGCAGAAATGAGGATGTTAAGATGGATGTGTGGGCACACCAGGAGTGATAGGATTAGGAACGAGGCCATTTGGGAGAAGCTAGAGGTGGCCCCTATAGCTGACAAGATGAGGAAAGCGAGACTGCGATGGTTCGGACATGTGCAGAGAAGGAGTACCGATGCCCCTGTTAGGAGGTGTGAGAGGCTAGATTTGGGAGTTACACGGAGGGGTAGAGGTAGACCAAAGAAGTATTGGGGGGAGGTGATTAGACAAGATATGGTGAAACTTGATCTCACCGAGGACTTGACCTTAGATAGGAAGGAGTGGAGGGCGAGAATTAGAGTAGCAGGCTAATAGGGTAGATAAGAAGGAGTTGTTAATTGTCCGCCTTTTATATGTTATTTATATTTCTTTTATATGTTAATTGTCCCGTATTTACTTATTATCATGTGCTTTCGTTATTAATTGCTCTTCCTGTGTACTTTCTCCTTCTCTTTCTTGCCTGTTTATCATATCTAGCTTATTCTGCTGATGGGTTTTTGTGACGAGGGTTCCCAGGAAATAGCCTCTCTACCTCTATGAGGTAGTGGTAAGGTCTGCGTACATTCTACCCTCCCCAGACCCCACTTGTGGGATTTCACTAGGTATGTTGTTGTTGTTGTTGTATTTTTTTTATTTGTGGGGCTAACCAAGGTGTATAAATTTTCATATTTTAGGTACTGTGGCCCTTAAATTTAGATGTAATGAGATCAAGGCTCTAAAAAGGAGGCTCAGAGACGAGTCTTTGGGAGATGAGCAGATTCCGACCCTGAGAGGATCATTAGAGGAGTTGGGCATTGACCCAGACCCAGAGGCTGCTAGACCTTAGACTAGAGCAGCCACTAGAGCTGGACAAACTCATGCTCTTGTTGTCCGCATTACCCAGTCTTTGAAGAGAGGCAACGACAGGAGTAATTCTATTCAGATGACTCCATCCAGAGAGCAGTCCAGCTCTAAGTTAGGTTTCAGAGATGCATCAGAGATGGAGTCCTCGGCATTGCCTCGTTCATCACCACCTGGCACTCTTACTAGTTAGTAGTGCGTTGAGGGGATGTAGACTATTTATGTCGAGGACGTACAGCAAACAGAGCGGGGAAAGCCAGCCCACTCCATCTCTGACTAGCCCTGAGTTATCCCAGATAAACTTGACAGCGTCCCTGGTCTCCACGACACGATGATCGGATACGGGCTCCAGTGGTTGACAAGATCACTTGGATGATACTCCCTAACCATGGTGAGAGAGTTCTATGCTTCATATGAAGCCAAGGTTCACAATACTCTTCCTAAGGGGAAGAATCCCCTCTCTCAACCCAGACTGACCAAGATGAGAGTAAGGGGGCGACAGGTGGATATATCAGAGACTACCATCTGCCTGATGTTATTTGGGCCAAAGTTCCTTTCCCCAAGATCTACCGTAGAGTTTGACTATAGGGTGGGGCAGACGAGGGACCCATTGTTGATAAGGGATCCAGAGCATAGAGCAAGCTTGATGAGATAGGTTGCTTGATATATTGATGAGCAGGGTTCGGAACCTGCATTGGTCACCACACACTCGGAGCCTATTGTTAAGGCTAAGCTCAGTTTCCCTGCCATGTTTTGGTAGGCGGTTGTTAGATCATGCATCCAACCTACTCTTGGTGATAACACTTTGTCGCTCGAGCGTGCAGTACTGGTTGCCAGCATTTTGGCTGGTTATGATATTGATTGGGCCCGCCTTATCACCGGGCAGATTCATGAGGCAGCCCTGAAGAGATCTACGTCACTCCCTTTCCCTTGCTTGATATACAGGCTCTGTCTAGAGTCGGGGGTGGAGAGCTTACACCAACTGGAATCCCTGATTGAGGCCTAGTGTACCTTGGATGCTAGCCTGATCAAGGTTAAGGAGAACCCGCTGGCACTCTGGCGGGCACAACACTAGCCTATTACTATGCCCGAGATGTTCACCCCAAAACCACTGCCTGAGGTCTTACAAACTACCACCGCCAGTGTTGTTGCTACTGAGGGTAGGCCCCTGTAGCCCGAGCCAGAAGAACAGAAGGGCCCACTACTTCTATTCTTACACCATAGTCCATGTCATCAAAGAATACTTTTGCGGGCATGGTTTACGTGTCCATTATATCCATATAGGCCATGGTGCAGAGGTTATCTTATGTGAGTCAAAGTTGACTCAGCTTGTTCAGTAGTTAGACTATGGGTCCTACAGGTGATTTCAGACTCGAAGGGTCGTATGCGGATATTCGCGGTCACTACTGTTTAGGACCGTCTATCCATCGTGGATGCCTGTATTGACGCCTTCGAGGAAAGGGTAAAGCAGAGCTTGAGCACGACCTGGCCATTAGAATTGACAGCCCTTCAGAAGGAGATCCAGTTACTCCGGGCAGAGATGACAGCAACACTAGCAGCACTGGTTACACTACCAGCGACCACACTCCCGGTGCCAGTGGTTGATCTTTTTGCTCTTAATGAGCCTATCTAGCCTCTCCATGGCTTGTATTTTGAGAGTCGAGATAGGAGGAGGAGAGACGACATTCTCGAGAGCATGAGAGTTTGAGCGGTGCTGGCCCCTCTTGATAGAGTGCTACTATAGAGGAGACCACCACGCAGAGTAAGGATGGCCATACTCAGCCACACACCGGCACTTAGGTGCCCAAGTATGATTTTTGACCCCTTACACTATGTTTTGCTTTGATTTCGTGCATTGGAAGAAATGCACATCTTTTGCGATGGGGTGTGGGTAGTTATGGCCTCAGTGAAGTCTGAGTATCCTAGGTCCATAACTACCCCAATTTTTTATCCTGGGATTTTCTTTCCTGTGTTCTTTTTACCATAGATATTTACTTTTTGTTGAACCGACACGTTTAGGAAGTTTAGGTAATATTGTAGCATATAGTACTAAAACTTGTGGCATATAGCATATTTTTGTATTTTGCTTTGAAAAATGATACCCAAAAAAATTTTGATTAGTTAGTTAGTAGCAAACATGCATGTTTAGGTGTGTTGACAATGTTGTTCTGATACGTGAGGATAAATTGAGATAAAAAGCATGATCTAAGAATCTTTTGTTGATAATATAGTTAGTGTTATGTGAGTGTGAGCCTGAAATTGCTAAGTTCATATGTTGTGTGCTAATTCTGAACTTGCCATGTGACTCCAAGTTAGACGGTAGATTAATTGGATTATATCTTAGGCCATCGTTCTGAAAAGCCCACTTTTCCTAAATGACCAACAATGTATCCCTTGTTCCTAATGTTTGAACCTAACATGTACTTATTCTTTATCAAAACCTGATTAACCTAGCCTTGTTAGTTATAAAATTCTGAATTTGGCCCTGGTCCTTCCTTTAACATTGTGCACCTTGACTGCGGCAAAAAGCTTAAGTTGAGGCGGCTACTAAAAGTGGCCCTGGTTCTGAGGATGGATATTGTGCACCTCAACTCAGGCCAAAAGCCTGAGTTGAGGGTGGCTGAGGGTGAAACACAAAAATAAGGGGGAAGTCAGTGATGAAAAGAAAAAGGGGAACTCATGTAGTGGGTGCAAGAAAAATAAGTGATGCCTTAGTTGTGTGCTAAACAGAAAAATAAATTGTAAAAACAAGGCAAAAAGCTGATAAATGAAAAGAAAGCACCTAGAAAAGCTTGAAATAGGATAGGGAGAATAAGTTGAAAATAACAGAGTTGGTAGGAAAAGAATGTAGGAAAACGCGATGTCAAGGAGGGCCGTTAGTCACTATGTTCCCAAAATACAACACCAAATCCCCCTGAGCCTACATTACGAGCGTAGAAAGTCCTAAAGCGATCCTAGTCCAAGTAGTTGAAAGTATTAATCATGAGTATATAGGCAAGCCTTTGGTATTAGGCACGATGCGGGAATAACTTTTGTGAAAGTGAGTAATTTTGCATAATCCCAAGGTTATACATGAAAACATCATTGAGTGTCAGATATGTGACTTCTTTTCTGTGAGGGCACTTGCATTGCATTGTTAGCACTAGGCTTATTGAGTGATTGTGGATTATTAATAGTACCTCACTTGTCATAGTTATGTTGTTACATGCACTAGTCTGCATTGATTTGCTAGATAGCTATCTGATTCTGTTTTGAAAAGATGGTACGGGTGTCTGAATTTGAGATTGATGTGAAGTATGTCATTGGATTGAGGTATGTGTGTTACTGTAATATCTATATAGATTGAGTCTGTCGCTTGAGGACAAGCAATAATTTTAAGTTGAAGGTGTTGATCTGCTATCAAAATATAGCATTTTTGATGCTTAAAACATGGAATTTTGTGTGTTCTCAATACGATGTTAGTTGGTTTTATGTGTTTTTGTGTTATATTTGTAGGATTCCAAGGCTGTCCTTGATTTTGGGAAAAATTACAGAAGTTGCTGATTTTGGTGAAGTACAAAACCCTTTCCATGCCGTACAACACTCTATGGGTCGTGAAGTGGGTTTCGTTGAAGATTCCAGTAAGGGGCTGATTTTTTGAAGTTGGTTCTACTAATATGCACATGGGGCGTAGATTGATTTATAAGTCATAGACCTTAGTTCATGCCCTGAGGATCAGAGATTGGGACTTTCTGAACATTCATCAGACGAAACCCCTCTAAGGGCCGTAAACCACTATATGGGTCATTGAGAGGGTGTCGTAGGATTGAAGCCTAGTTTTACAGCAGCTTTGTACGAGACCTCGATTATGGACCAGGGAATGCAATACGGCCCGTAAACCCTTTCGTGAGGCGTGCCAACCTAGTTATCCTAATGTGGTTAGGACTTGTCTTTTAAATATTATAAATAGGATTTTTAGGTTATTGTTTTAAGGAGGTTTTGCAGAATACTCAAAAAATCAGTACTTAGAGAGAGAAAAGTGTGAGATAACATTTGAGAATTTTTTAGAACATTTGTTTTTTTATTTCATCTTAAATCTTGTGATTCTCTTTTATGTTGGACTAGAAAAAAAGATTAATCAACGGGATTAGATTGATGTGTTCTCGTCTAATCAACCGAACTGGGCCAAGGAGAGGTTGTATTGGGACTAATAGGGAAGGGTCAGTAATGTACACTACGGAGATGGCCAAAGTCGCATAATGAAATTCTCCTCTCACCTTTGACTAAAGGGCTTGGTGAACTTAACTTACTGTCCGGCATGCTACACACTAAAAGAGGATTAGGTTATCCAGTGATACTAAATTAGGGAATAATGGGGAACACAATACCCTAGTTTCTCTCCATTTTGATTTCACTCTTTTATTAGTTAGGTTTATTTTCCATTGATCATTGCAAACCCCCCCCCCTCTTTTGGGAAGTAAGTCAGTTAACTACTCAAATTGTAGTCATTGAATTCTCCTGAGTTTATGTATTCCCATGGGTTCGACCCTAACATTTGTTAGGTTCTATTTCTTGATAATGACCACTTTATCTTCTAAAAGGAGGTGTAACTTAGGTGACATCAAGGGCCAGGTGGTTCTCTTGGGGAATCAACGATGGTTCTTAAAGTGTCGGCCACGCCAAGGGTACCCTCCCGAGGTGTGACAAACTTGGTATCACAGCTAAGAGTTCTAAGTGTCCTAGGGACTCCATCAAGCTGGGTCTAGTTGAGCCTTGTTTATGGATGTGTTGTACACCACACTTTATAAGTAGGAGGCTATAGGCCATTAGGAATTGTTACCCCTTCTTTTGTTCTGAGTTCGTACGATAGAGTTAAACCTTTGTAAAACTCCTTTCTAACTCATGTGTTATGCGTTTACAGATCATGCCTCCTAAGCATATCGTCACTCAAGAATTACCATAGTTTACAATACTGAGAACCCAATCCCAGCAATGCCTACTAAGATGGAAATGAGGGATTGAGGTCAACCGCTAGAGCCACTGGTGTTTCACAGCAACCTATTACTTCACCTACTCCTACTACGGAGGCTGATTTCAGAGGAGCTATTGCTATGCTCACACAATTGGTAGCTACCCAGAGCAGGAACCAGAGTTCACAGGCTCCTCGTGCTAGCTCTCATGAGCTGACAGCTACAACTATACTTAGAGATTTTTTTAGGATGAACCCACCAACCTTCACATTGGATAAGGTTGAGAAAGACCCCCAAACCTTCATTGATGAGATATGGAAAGTGTTAAAATCTATGCATGCGATTGGGACTGAGGGAGTTGAGCTTGCTACCTATCAGCTCAAGGATGTGGCTAATGTTTGGTACAATAAGTGGGAGGAGAGTCGAGGTGAAGGTGTTGAGCCTACTGCTTGGGATGAGTTTGAGAGTGCCTTCCTCGATCAATTCTTTCCCCATGAGTTGACAGAGTCCAAGATTGAGGAGTTCATGAATCTGAAACAGGAGGGGCTGACTGTTAAAGAGTATAGCCTGAAATTTATCCAGCTATCCTGGTATGCTCCAGAAATGGTCAAGGAGATGAGGGCGAGAATGTTGAAGTTCGTATTTAGCCTAGGTAGACATGTGAAAAAAAATTACAAAGCGGAATTACTGATCCCAGGTTTGGATATTTCCAGAGGTCTAGTCTATGCGCAACAAACTGAGAAGGACAAGAAGAGAGATGGAGAGGAGCATCTGAGTAAGAAGGCCGAGTCAGCCAGGCCCAAGCCTAATCAACCTAAGTAGAGTAATCAAGAAGAGGTCTACTAGTTATGTACCATCTTCATCAAGTTCACCAGCCCAAAATACCAGGTATGATCGGAGGTCCCAAGGTCAGGAAAACTATAGAGAAAAGGGTTCACAATCTCAGGCCACTGTGACCCTTGGCTCAAAAGGGAAGCCACCTTGTGGGAAATGTGGCATGATGCACCTGGGAGAATATAAAGTTGGAGGGAACGGTTGCTACAAGTGAGGCCAGCCAGGCCATTTTTAGAGGAGTGTCTGATGTGGGGCAACAAGGCCCAATCTTCTACCACACCACCACTAGCAAGAGGTAACAAGAAAGGTATTGTACCAAGGATAAATGGTGTGACAAACCATCTATAGGCAATGGGGCACCGATAGGACCAAGAGGTTACACCAGATGTCGTGATGGGTATGCTTCGAGTCTTTACCTTTCATTATTATGCTTTACTTGATCTAGGTATAACTTGTTCCTTTGTGACGCCATAGGTGGCTAGCAGATTTGAGATCCCTCATGAGTGCTTGCTTGAGCCATTTTCTTTTTTTGCTCTTGTTGGTGAGTCCATTCGAACCGAGAGGGTCTATAGATATTGTATGGTGTTCATCTATCATAGGGATACTCTTGTTGATTTTATTGAGTTAGAGATGGTTGATTTCAATGTGATCATTGGCATAGACTAGCTTAATGCCTATTATGCCTCTGTTGATTGCCGAACTTGGACTATTAAATTCTAGTTTCCAGATGAGCTTGTTATTGAGTGGAAAGGAGATTCTATTGTGCCTAAGGGTAGGCTTATTTCCTAACTCAAGGCCCCAAGACTGATTTCTAAGGGATGTATCTATCACCTCATGCGGGTTAAGTCGGTGATGTTGAGCCTCCTACCTTCGAGTCCGTCCCGATTGTGAATGAGTTTCCTAATGTATTTCTTGAGGATCTGATTGGAGTCCCTCCTGTTAGGGAGATTGACTTCAAATTCATGTTCTCCCCGATATCCAACCTATTTCTATTCTTTCATATTGAATGGCCTTTGTAGAGTTGAAAGAGTTGAAGGAGCAGTTGAGAGATTTGTTAGAGAAGGGATTTATTTGGCCGAGTGTCTCTATGAGGTGCTTTGGTCTTGTTCGTGCGAAAGAAGGATAGTTCCCATAGAATGTGTATTGACTACTGCCAATTGAATAAGGTGACAGTCATAAATAAGTATCCCCTTTCGAGGATCGACGACTTATTTGATTAACTTCAAGGTGCTACTGTTTTCCCTAAGGTAGACTTCCGATCAGGTTATCACTAATTGAAAGTGAGAAAATGTGACATCCCAAAAATGGCTTTTCGAACCCGATATGGTCACCTTAAGTTTCTGGTGATATCCTTTTGGTTGACAAATGCGCCTGCAAGCTTCATGGACCTGATGAATAGAGTATTCAGATAGTAACTTGACATGTTTGTGATCGTGTTTATTGATAATATTTTGGTGTATTCTAGAGATAAGGAAGATCATTTTAATCACCTTAGAATCAGTTTGCAAATGCTCAGGGATAACGAGTTATATACGAAGTTTTTGAAGTATGAGTTTTCACTCAAATCTGTGGCATTCCTAATCCATGTGGTTTTGGATGATGACATTCGAGTGGATACTCAAAAGATTGAGGCAGTTACGAACTGGGCTAGACCAACCTCTCCGATAGATATAAGGATTTTTTCGAGATTGACCGACTACTACCGCAGGTTCGTTGATGGATTCTCTTCCATATCCGCACCCTTGACTAGACTGACTCAGGAGAAGGCCAAGTTTCAATGTCCGATGAGTGTGAGAGGAGATTCCAAGAGTTGAAGAAAAGGTTGACTATTTCCCTAGTGTTGACCTTGCATGACAGAACAAATGGGTTTTGTCATCTACTGTGATGCTTCGAGAGTGGGATTGGGATGTGTGTTGATGCAGAGAGGTAAAGTTATTGCCTATGCTTCTAGACAGCTTAAAGTGCATGAGAAGAATTATCCCACTCATGACTTGTAGTCGGCAGCAGTGGTGTTTGTTGTCAAGCTATGGCACCACAACTTATATAGAGCACATATTGATGTATTCACACACCATAAAAGCCTGCAATATCTCTTAACCCGAAAGGAGCTTAATCTGAGGAAGAGGAGATGGCTTGAGTTACTCAAAGACTATGATATGAGCATCATATATCATCCAGGTAAAGCTAATGTAATTGTTGATTCTCTTAGTAGGTTGTCTATGGGATGCACTGCTCATATGGAGGAAAAGAGGAAGAAGTTGACTAAAGAGGTGCACTGATTATCATAATTAGGAGTTCAATTTGATGAATCTGGCGAAGGAGGAGATCTTGTTCATAATGGGTTTGCATCACCTCTAGTAGTAGAGGTGAAGGAGAAACAAGATCAACATCCTATTATACTACGGTGGAAGGTGGATTTGTATAAAAAAAGATGATGGCTTTCGCTAAAGGGGGAGATGGTGTATTAAGGTATCAAGGCAGATTGTTTGTTCCAGTTATTGATGGTGTCCAAGAGAGGATCATAGTAGAAGCCTATAACTCTAGATATTCTATCAATCCAGGGTCAACAAAGATGTATCACGACTTGAGAAAGGTTGATTGGTGGAGAGGAATGAAAAGAGATATTGTGGAGTTTGTTTATAAGTGCTCGAATTGCCAAAATGTTGAAGTTGAGCATCAAAGGTCGTATGGAATAGCTCAGAACTTTGAGATTTTAGAGTGGAAGTGGGAGATGATCAACACGTAATTCATTTTTGGTTTACAGAGGTCTCACAGACAGCACTATTCTATTTGGGTGATAGTTGACAGAACAAGTTCTTTCCTCTAACGATGGCTACGCGAACTGAAAGATAATCTGCTCACTTTTTGGTAGTAAAGAAGACTGACATTACAAAGGATTATGCCCGACTATACATAAATGATATTGTTAGACTACATGGAGTCCTCTTGTATATCATCTCTGACAGAGGAGCCCAATTCACTACTCAATTTAAGAGATCTTTCTAGGAAGGCTAGGGTTCAAAGGTGAATCCTAGCTCTGCGTTCCACCAACAGATTGATGGCCAGGCAGCACACACCATTTAAACCTTGGAGGACATGTTGAGGGTTTGCGTCATTGATTTCAAAGGTAATTGTGATGACCACTTGCCTCTGATTGAGTTTGCCTACATTAACAACTTTCATTCGAGTATTCAAATGGGCCCATACGAGGTACTTTATTGGAGGAGATGTAGATCGTAGATTAGTTGGTTCAAAGTGGGTGAAGCAAAGTTAATTGGACCAAATTTGGTTTACCAAGCTATGGAGAAAGTAAAGATCATTAAATAAAGATTGAAAACTGCACAGAGTCGACAGAAATACTACACCGATGCTAGAAGGAGAGACTTAGAGTTTGAGGTCGATGATTGGGTGTATTTGAAAGTGTCACCCATAAAGGGTGTAATGCAATTTGGGTATAAAAGGAAGTTGAGTCCAAGGTATATTGGCCCTTATCAGATTATAAAGAGAGGGGGCAATGTAGCTTATGAGTTGGAGCTACCACTAGAGTTAGTAATCATCCATCCAGTCTTCCACATTTCCATGCTTAAAAAGTGTTTGGGAGACCCACAGTTGGTTGTGCATGTTGAGAGTATTGGAGTAAAAGACCTCTTGATCTATGAGGAGATTCCCATCCAAATCATTAATCATTCGGTTTGCATGTTAAGAACTAAGGAGATTTCATTTGTGAAGGTGTTGTAGAGAAACCAGTTTGTAGAAGAGGCTACTTAAGAGGAGGAGGAGGATATGAAGGTGAAGTACCCACATCTATTTCCACCTGCCGATGATGAGAGAGTTTATGGTAATGGTTCTTTCCTAATTCTTAAGTTCCTCTCTACTTTAAGTTTGACTAATTTTAATATCCTAGAGCCTGAGTGATGATTGAAATGATTTTTTGACTGTTTACTTGCTTAATTGCTTGATTGATTTATTGCATGAGTAAGTTGAGAGTTGTTTGATTGTTAGGGTCCATAATAAGGTTCGTTCCTTAGCTAGGTTTCCTAGATTTCTCTTCATTCAAGGACGGATGATCCCAAGGAAGAGATAATGTAATGCCTCCAAATTCTTTCCACCTACTCTGAGTAGATGCATGATGAAAACTGAGAAAAGGCTGAGGAAAATCACTAAAAGAAACTATGAAGGCCATCTACGACCCATAGAGTGATCTACGACCCGTAGATGAGGTCTCGTAGGTCACCCAGCTAACCTGGTGAAATTTTCCTAGTCTGAGGCCCATGCATGAGACAACATACAGCCTGTATATGAATCCACAACCCGTAGATTAGGTTTCGTAGCTTGTTGGTTCAAAGAACAACTTTTTAGTATATTGAGTTATGAGTTGTCAGACGGCCCATAGAAGGGCTTATGGCTCGTAAAAGAGGTTTCGTAGGTCCCATGTCATATTCCAGTAACTTAAACTTTTGGACACCTTATCTATGAAAGGTCACCTGCAGCCCATAAAAAGAACCATGACCTGTAGACGGGGTTTCGTGGTTCCTGTCAACAGTTTTAAAAGGGGCATCCTTGTCTTTTCCTTACCCCTTTTAATTATACTCCTCAATGTTTTGGACTTAATTTAATTCCTATATCATAACCCTAAGTGTATGTTTTCCAAGTATGTATGGCTTCCTAAAGTGTTGAAATACGTTTGTTCACACGCCCTTTCCTCTCCTTGAGTCGAAATTGAGAAATAGAGTTGAGTCTTGAAAAAATTATAACCTAAATACGGAATTTTTTGCATTTACTTTGAGTTCTCATGATTGAGAACTGAATAATTGATGCATTACTTTGTTGTTGATATGAGATTGAGATATAAACTTTATGCATTGATATCATGAACTCCAAATTGCATGATTTTATCAAATTTTATACATGCGAGGAGTTGAGGTTTGAGTTTGATTATCTCAGCTGAGTAAATTGACCACAATTGAGCAGAAAGAGCACATTGTATTATAATTGCATGTCCATTGCTGCATTTTTCTTGTATTCCATGACGAGTCTAATTGAGTGAGTTTGAATGATCGTTTAAGTTTGATTGATTTCCTTGATTGACTAGGTTGATGAGAAATTGAGGTGAACTGAGTTAAGATAACCCAATGAGGTTGAGACTTGAGTTGATTGATATGAGTATTATTGAGATTTGAGTTGATCGATGAGTTGAGAATATTTTAGACTTGGGAGGAGTATTGAGCACCAAGATGGGAGAGAGTAATCAACTGCTCTAACCCACAGAACAATGATGCCAGCATAGGATAGTCCTACAACACGTTCTGGCAACTCTTTTCCCAAATCATTGTGGATCCAAGAGAGAGTTGATCGTCCTTTAACTTGGAAAGTTTAGGACAAGTGTGGAAAACTGTCTTCGTTGTGCATCACCCAACTAAAGGTTGTGGGATTGGATGTCAGTTAAGAGAAACTCCTAAGAAAACACTAATTAAGCATAATATTTTAAACTAAGCTAAACACTACCGAGTTTATTTCTTTAAAGCATGATTTATTTTAAACTTGCATATCTATTGAGTGGAGTAATGAGTTGTTTGAGTAGAGGTGAATGAGTTGAGTTTTACTTTCTGGAGCAATTTTACATAGCGGTATATTCCATGTACTAGCATCCATTTGGACCTGCATCGTTTCATGATGCAGATACAAGTGATAGAGGACTTCAACCCCTGCATCATTGAGATCCAGTTCAGTGCATTCACAGAGTTGGTGAGCTCTCCCTGCTTTCTGGAGGAGCCCTTTTATTTTTTGACTTTGATTGAATATTTTATTTCCTTGATTGGGGTATCCATGGCGTGTCATGGTACCATCTAGATAGTCGATTAGAAATATAGACATTGAGTACAGGATTTGTTGACTATTGTTCATTTCCAAACTTATTCATTGGAAACTATGTTTTATTAGAGTTATAACCATCCATATGATGCCTTTTTATTTGAGTATTTCTTCCGCTGTTGAGTTTATCTGATGATGAGGTCAGGTTGTTCTCTTGGGGAATCAACAATGGCTCTTTGAGTGTCGGCCACGCGATGGATACCCTCCAAGGGAGTGGAAAAAAATCAAAATAAACCTTCTTAAAAATGTTGTCAAAGTCATCCATGGGCCAACCTACGGCCGTACAAACTTCCACGGAGCGTAGGAACCAATCTGTAAACTTTTGGGCATACTTTGGGATCTCTGGATCGATTTTACGAGCACAATCTATGACTCATAGAAGCATATACGACCCATAGTTGGTCCATCAAGTTTGGGACTCAAAAATGGACTTTCTGATGTTTTTGACGAGTTAACAATACGGACCATCAATCAAACCATGGCCCATAAGTCGGTTCGTAGGTCAACTCAACTTTGGCAGTCTGTAGTAAAATGATCATAACTTTTGACTCTGAACTCAAAATGAGATGAAATCCAGTGGCATTGGAAAAGAAAACTGAAAGGTCTTTCATTTCGTAGATTATAGGACACCTAATTATTTGTGTGCTAAAATTTATGGTCATTTAAAGATGACCCTTGTATAATCTAATGCCAGAAACTCAATTGATAGATAAGTTTTGAACTCGGCTAAGTACTAGATGTCATGCCCCGGGAGGATACCCTAAGTGTGGCCGGCACCCAGAGACTATATCTAGTCCCTAAGCGAACCACTCGTTCTCAGGACAGTCACTCATCATCAACATAGCGGAAACAAAGTAGTGAACTACCTCAATAAAAGGCCAAAGGCCAACATCAGTCTCAACATCATACTCATCATACTAAGTAAGACTACTTCTCAGTTCATAAAGAAAACATCAACATCAAACCTTGATTTATGTCTATGAAGCCTCTAACCTGACTCAACTATCTAAGATGGTACCATGACAAGCCATGGTTACCTAACTCAATAAATAATGAAAGCATCAAATAGAAGGGTCTCCTCCGGATAGCAAGGAGGCTCACCAATTGGAACTCGTAATCTCTGACCTCAACGGTGCGTCTGCTGAAGTCCTCTAACTCCTGTATCTGCATCATAAAATGATGCAACGCCAAGTGGCGTCAGTATGTGGAATGCACTGGTATGTAAAATAGATGAATATAATAATAATAGTGCACAGCATAGGGAAACATCAACTCATCATCATACTCCATCAGAGTGTCAAATGTCTATCTAAGGCAAGAGATTAGAATAGACAATTGACTCATCAACCTCTCATCTCAACATCATCAACACATCAGACTCATCTCAAGAAAACTCGACTCAACTCAACTCAACTCAGGAAACTCGACTCATCTCAACTCAAGGAACATCAACATCAACTCACCTAGAGGAACATCAACATCAACTTATCTCAAGGGACTCGACTTAAAACATCACATCAATATCAACATCAGAGTTCTATCACAATGGAACCTAACTGGGAGTTTCTCTAACCGACAACCATCATCTATGAGCCAGTGATGATACAACAAAGTGATGTCGTTGCCACATCCATCCAATACCCTGCCCGGGGTAAAGGACATCAACCTCAGTGGATCCACAAGAAAAACCTCAATCCTCTATTGGGACAAGAAAGGAGCCATCCGCATTGCGGTTCAATCCTCTCTTCCTATGCGAGCCACGTAGTTAATGGGTTCAAGTGGGACTCACTCTCACCTATTTTGGTGCTCAATACTCCTCATAGAACTCGACATGCTCATAGAACATCAATGTCATCAGTCCAAAAGGGACATAATACCTCATCATCAGTCCCATAAGGACATAGTACCTGAACATCAACATCAGTCCTGTAGGGACATAATATAATACCTCACATCAACATCAGTCCCGTAGGGACATAGTATAATACCTCACATCAACATCACCTCACCTCATTAACATCAACGGCAACATCATGGACTTAAGATACGCTTTTAGAAATTAAACTTCCAAATGTTAAGACATCATAAAACATCATTCTCGTCAACATAATCATCAAGACTCTCCTCACATGTGCAACACAATCACAACATCACAAACATCATCCTCATTAAGGCTCTAGACTCATCCCCTAGTTCATTCTTACATTTTTAAATAAGTTAATCATAGGGTTTTGTGAAAAGCATTCATGAAAATGAATTATGCAATGAATCAAGTTTATGATGATCATCAATTCGTGTAAAATATAGGCATTAAGTAAAAATTCAATATACATGCTCAGAACTCTTCGCATCAACCTCATTATGTTTCAAGACACAATCTGATTCACTCAAAAGGGCACATGGGAGAATATTCCCATGCTTTAGGTTAGCCTTACATAACTGGGATGATTGCTTAGCCTTACATACCTGGGATGATTGCTAACACAGTTTCTTGCACAACATTCTCTTGATTTCCTCAACCTCAACTCCCCTCAAGCCGTGACTTAGAGACTTTCTAGGAAGAATGCTTTTGAATGGGTTTTTGAAACCCTTCTCTTAGAAAAACGACTTTTATTCGTCGTAGGGGAGGTTCAGACAACATAGGAATGGACTAGAATGCCCCTCAAAATATTAAAGAAAATTTTTCCCGACTTGGAATAACACAGTCTGCGACGCGGACCTGTCGCGGACAGTGTAATTTCGGAAATCATCAACTCCGTTGAAAAATCACAGAAAAACATAAGTGTGGCTCCGTGACAGGTCCGCGACGTGGTTGCGTCGCGAACTGACACTGTTTTTCATTTTGGAACGAAAAATTATCTTTCAACTCGGTCGCTCTAAAAATCGACCGAGACCCTTCTCCCACTCAATTTTCCATGTTGATCATGAATTTGCTCTCGGATTTTCAATCCGAGCATCGGAAGACGCATTTTGCACACACCTCTTGCCTAGGGGTATTTTGGTAATTTATCGAGTGTTACATTATCTTCCCCTTGGGATCATTCGTCCTCGAATGATGAGTAGGAATGATATTTTGGCACGAATAGACTCAAAACTCACCTCGATACTCACTCATCAACTCACCTCCTCAACTCTTCGTCGACCTCAATATCATCTACTCAGACATCAGGAATATACACATCAACTCATGGCAAGAACATCAATTTATATAAAAAGTAAGAATATTACCTCTGACACTTTCATCAACCTCAGGCACGAACAGGTGCGGGTACCTTGTCCTCATCTCTTCCTCAGCTTCCCATGTGGGTTCCTTAACAAATTGGTTCCTCCACAGAACTTTGATGGAGGCTATCTCTTTGTTTCTCAGTCTGCGAACCTGTCGATCAAGGATTTGGATTGGGATTTCCTCATAGGACAAACTGTCCCTGACTCCTGTGCTCTCCACAGGGATTACCACAGCAGAATCCCCCAAACAGTTCTTCGACATCGAAATATGGAACACCAGGTGGATTCCATCTAACTCAGATGGTAACTCTAGCTCATAAGCAACCTTCGCAATTCTTCGCAAAATCTGATAAGGGCCAATATAACGAGGACTTAATTTCCCCTTTTTCCCAAACCTCATGACACCCTTCATGGGTGATACCTTCAAGTATACCCAATCGCTCACCTCAAACTCTAGGTCTCTTCTCCTTACATCTGTGTAAGATTTTTGACGGCTTTGGGCAGTCTTCAATCTTTCTCGAATAGTCTTCACCTTCTCCACGGACTGGTGGACAAGGTCAGGCCCAATCAACTCAGCCTCTCCAACTTCAAACCACCCGATGAGTGATCTGCATCTCCTCCCATACAAGGCCTCATAGGGGCCATTTGAATGCTTGCATGATAACTGTTGTTGTATGCGAATTCAATCAATGGTAAATGATCATCCCAATTTCCTTTGAAGTCAAGAACGCATGCTCTCAACATATCCTTTACCGTCTGAATAGTGCGCTCTGCATGACCATCCGTCTGTGGATGAAAGGCCATGCTCAAGTTCACTTTGGTACCCAATCCTTTCTGGAAAGACTTTCAGAAGTGAGAAGTAAATTGGGTTTTTCTGTCCGAGATGATGGACAAGGGAACTCCGTGCAACCTCACAATCTCCTGGATATACATCTTGGCATACTCCTCCGCAGTGTTAGTCGTCTTAACTGCCAGAAAATGTGCTGACTTAGTCATCCTGTCTACAATCACCCATATGGAATCATGCTGCCTCCGGGATCTCAGTAGGCCAGTGATGAAATCCATATCAACCATCTCCCACCTCCATTCTGGAATCTCAAATTTTTGAGCTAAGCCACTTGCCTTTGATGCTCAACCTTCGCCTGCTGGCAATTCGGGCATCTTGAAACAAACTCTGCGATATCCCTCTTCATTCCACTCCACCAATAGACTTCTCTCAAGTCGTGATACATCTTAGTGGAGCTCGGATGAATGGAGTATCTAGTGTTGTGGGCTTCAGCCATAATTCTCTCTCGAATGCCGTCAACATCAGGGACGCATAACCTACTTTGGTACCTCAATACCCTATCTCCCTCTTTGGAGAAGACCATCACTTTTTGCTTGTGGACATCCTCCTTCAATTGGAGTATAATAGGATCTCGATGCTACTTCTCTTTTACCTCAGTCACTAGGGACGATGAAGACCCACTTTGAACATTAATTCCTCCCTCGTCATTCTCTTCAAGTTGGACTCCCAATCGAGCCAACCTGTGCACTTCCTTCACCAGCTCTTTCTTCTCTTCCTCAACATGGGTTGTGCTGCCCATAGACAACCTGCTAAGAGCATCAGCAACAACGTTAGCTTTACCTGGGTGGTACATAATGCTCATGTCATAATCTTTGAGCAATTCCAACTATCTCCTCTGTCGCAGGTTGAGCTCTCTCTGACTAAAGACATACTGTAAACTCTTGTGGTCAGTGAACACGTCCACATGCACTTCATACAACTAGTGGCGCCAGATTTTAAGTGCGAACATTACTGCTTCCAACTCAAGATCATGGGTCAGATATTTCCTCTCATGAACTTTAAGCTGCCTGGAAGCATAGGCTATCACTTTTCCTCTCTATATTAATACGCATCCCAACCCAACTCTTGATGCATCACAGTAAATTACTAAATCTTCCGTCCCATTGGGCAAAGTCAAGACAGGTGCGGTGGTCAACCTAGTCTTTAACTCTTGGAAACTCTTCTCACATTCCTCAGACCACTGAAACTTGACCTTTTTCTGAGTCAGTTTAGTCAATGGTGCGGATTGGGAAGAAAATCCCTCAACAAATCTGCGGTAGTAGCTTGCCAACCCTAAGAAACTCCTTATATCAGTTGGAGAGGTCGATCTTGGCCAGTTTGTGACCGCTTCAATCTTTTGGCCATCTACTCGAATTCCATCACCCGAAACAACATGACCTAGGAAAGCCACCGACTTAAGCCAAAACTCACATTTGGAGAACTTAGCATACAATTCATGGTCTTTAAGAATCTGAAGGAAAACTCTAAGATGTTTAGCATGCTCCTCCTCATTCCTCGAATACACCAAGATATCATCAATGAATACAATCACAAACATGTCAAGATAGGGCCTGAACACCCTATTCATCAAATCCATGAAAGCTGCCAGTGGGTTCATCAACCCAAAGGACATAACCAAGAACTCAAAGTGGCCATATCTGGTCCTGAAGGCTGTCTTTGGAACATCACATTCTCTCACTCTCAACTGGTGGTAGCCCGATCTGAGGTCTATCTTTGAAAAGCATGAAGCACCCTGAAGTTGGTCAAACAAGTCATCTATCCTGGGAAGAGGATATTTGTTCTTGATCGTGACCTTGTTCAGTTGCCTATAGTCTATGCACATTCTGAGAGACCCATCCTTCTTTCGTGCAAACAGAACGGGAGCACCCCAAGGAGAAACACTAGGTCTAATAAAACCCTTCTCTAACTGCTCCTTCAACTCTTTCAACTCAACGGGGGTCATCCCATATAGTGGAATTGAAATAGGCTATGTGTCGGGAAGTACATCAATGCCGAAGTCGATCTCCCTATCAGGAGGGACTACAGGTAAATCCTTAAGGAATACCTCAGGGAACTCATTTACAATTGGGATCGACTCAAGGGTAGGGGACTCAATATCATTAGATTTAACTCGTACAAGGTGGTAAATGCAACCCTTAGAGATTAACTTTCTCGCCCTCAAGTAGGAAATAAATCTACCTTTGGGTGCAACGTAACCTCCCTTCCACTCTAGGACCAGTTCATTCGGAAATTGGAATTTAACAACTCGGGTCCTACAATCTATGGATGCATGGCAAGCATGGAGCCAATACATACCAAGAATCACATCAAAATCAACCATCTCCAACTTTACCAAATTGGCCAAAGTATCCCTATGATAGATGGACACTACACAGTCTTTATAGACCCTCTTAGCCAGGATAGACTCACCAGTAGGAGTCGAAATAGTATAAGGCTCAAGCAAACACTCTGGAAGAACCTCAAACCTATTGGCCACATAGGGTGTCACAAAAGATAAAGTAACACCCGCGTCAAGCAATGCATAACAATTATAAGAAAAGATTCGGAGCATACCCGTAACAACATCTGGAGCAACCTCTTGATCCTGTCGATTACCCATCGCATACAGACAGTTCATCCCGCCTCCTGCATTTGCAGTAGTAGCCTTCTGATGACTGCCCGCAAGGGGCGGTGTAGAAGACTGGGCTCTATTACCTCTATCACCCCATCTCCTCGAAGGGCACTCACCTTGAAAATGGCCAGGCTGTCCGCACGAAAAGCAAATATCTATGCCCTCACAGCACGCACCAAGATGCAGCCTGCCACATCTGCCACAAGGTGGCTTTCCTCTCGGGCCTTGGGCAACACTAGCTTGGGACTGGGGTCCCTGCGCTATGAAATTTTGGTGACCATAGGATTTCTGATCATGCCTGTTTTGCTATACAGGTGCACTCGCCATCGGGGGTGCATAGCTAGAAGACTTCTTCTGAAAGAAAGTTCTATCACCCTTATTTTGCTTGTGTTGGTTGGGTTCATTCCCTGCCGATTTGGCTTTCTTACTCTTCTGCTCTTCCCTGTCTGTCCTCCTCAGTCTGCTGGGCATAAACCATAAGTCTAGAGATATCCATATCTGGAATCAGCTATGCTGCCTTAAACTCTCTCTTTACATGCCTGCCCAATCCGGACACGAACTTCCTCATCCTCGCCCTCATATCAAGGACCATCTCAGGTGCATATTGGGATAGCTGGATGAATTTCAGGCTGTACTCTTTGACAGTCAACCCCTCTTGCTTCAGATTCACAAACTCTTCGACCTTTGCCTCTCTCAACTCTTGGGGAAGGAAGTGATCGAGAAAAGCACTCTCAAACTCCTCCCACTCAGCAGACTCAGCATTCTCACCTCTACCATCTTCCCACTGGTTATACCAGACATTTGCAACATCCTTAAGCTGATATGACACCAGCTCGACTCTCTCAACCTCACTCGCGTGCATAGCCCTTAGGATCTTGCGCATCTCATCAATAAAGTTTCGCGGGTCCTCCTCAACCTTGGACCCCGTATAGACTGGCGGGTTCATCCTCAAGAAATCCCTGAGCCTGGCTGCAGCAGTACGCTCTTGGGAGATGGAGTTATGGGCCTGGGGACCGCTCTGTGAGGCCACCAATTGAGTGAGTATAGTGATGGCTCCCCTGAAGTCTACTTCCGAAGTGGAGGTCGACTGAGCAGGAGGTGCCGGTGGAGCCTCAGTAGCTTTGGCCGGTCGACCCCGCCTCTTTGTCTCATTCTGGGTAGGGGCCTCTGGTATGGGATTCTCAGTGTTAGGGACTAAGGCATCTCTTTGGGAAGCAGTACGTTTTGGAGGCATGATCTATGCTCTGATACCAAGTTTTCATAGACCCCCTAGGACTCTTCAACTCTGTGCTCGGATACCAAGTTGTCACGCCTCGAGAGGGTACCCTAGGCGTGGCCGGCACCTAGAGACTACTGCTAGTCCCTAAGCGAACCACTCGTTCTCAGGACAGTCACTCATCATCAACATAGCGGAAACAAAGTAGTGAACTACCTCAATAAAAGGCCAAAGGCCAACATCCGTCTCAACATCATACTCATCATACTAAGTAAGTAAGAGTACTACTCAGTTCATAATGAAAACATCAACATCAAACCTTGACTCATGTCTATGAAGCCTCTAACCTGAATCAACTGTCTAAGATGGTACCATGACAGGCCATGGTTACCTAACTCAATAAATAATAAAAGCATCAAATAGAAGGGTCTCCTCCGGATAGCAAGGAGGCTCACCAATGTCGGAACTCGTAACCTCTTACCTCAACGGTGCATCTGCGGAAGTCCTCTAACTCCTCTATCTACATCATAAAATGATGCAGCGTCGAGTGGCGTCAGTACGTGGAATGTACTGGTATGTGAAATAGCTGAATATAATAATAGTGCACAACATAGGAAAGCATCAACTCATCATCATACTCCATCAGAGTGTCAAATGTCTATCTAAGGCAAGAGATTAGAATAGACAATTGACTCATCAACCTCTCATCTCAACATCATCAACACATCAGACTGATCTCAAGAAAACTCGACTCAACTCAACTCAACTCAGGAAACTCGACTCATCTCAACTGAAAGAACATCAACATCAACTCAGCTCAGGGAACATCAACATCAACTTATCTCAAGGGACTCGACTCAAAACATCACATCAAAATCAACATCAGAGTTCTATCACAATGGAACCTAACTGGGAGTTTCTCTGACCGACAACCATCATCTATGAGCCATTGATGATACAACGGAGTGATGTCATTGCCACATCCATCTAATACCCTGCCCAGGGTAAAGGACATCAACCTCAGTGGATCCACAAGAAAAACCTCAGTCCTCTATTGGGACAAGAAAGGAGTCATACGCATTGCGGTTCAATCCTCTCTTCCTACATGGGCCACGTAGTTAATGGGTTCAAGTGAGACTCACCCTCACCCATTTCGATGCTCAATAATCCTCCTAGAACTCGACATGCTCATAAAACATCAACGTCATCAGTCCAAAAGGGACATAATACCTCATTATCAGTCCCATAGGGACATAGTGCCTCTACATCAACATCGGTCCCATAGGGACATAATATAATACCTCACATCAACATCAGTCCCGTAGGGACATAGTATAATACCTCACATCAATATCACCTCACCTCATCAATATCATGGACTCAAGATACGCTTTTAGAAATTAAACTTCCAAATTTTAAGACATCATAAAACATCATTCTCGTCAACATCATCATCAAGACTCTCCTCACATATGCAACACAATCACAACATCACAAACATCATCCTTATTAAGGCTCTAGACTCATCCCCTAGTTCATTCTTACATTTTTAAATAAGTTAATCATAGGGTTTTGTGAAAAGCATTCATGAAAATGAATTATGCAATGAATCAAGTTTATGATGATCATCAATTCGTGTAAAATATATGCATTAAGTAAAAATTCAATATACATGCTCAGAACTCTTCACATTAACCTCATTATGTTTCAAGACACAATCCAATTCACTCAAAAGGGCACATGGGAGAATATTCCCATGCTTTAGGTTAGCCTTACATACCTGGGATTATTGCTAACACAGTTTCTTGCACAACCTTCTCTTGATTTCCTCAACCTCAACTCCCCTCAAGCCCTGACTTAGTGACTTTCTAGGAAGAATGCTCTTGAATGGGTTTTTGAAACCCTTCTCTTAGAAAAATGACTTTTATTCATCGTAGGGGAGGTTTAGACAACATAGGAATAGACTAGAATGCCCCTCGAAATATTAAAAAAAAATTTCCCCGACTTGGAATAACACAGTCCGCGACGCGGACCTGTCGCGGATAGTGTAATTTCAGAAAATATCAACTCCATCAAAAAATCATTGGAAAACATAAGTGTGCCTCCGCGACTGGTCTGCGATGCGGTTCCATCGCGAACTCGCACTATTTTTTATTTTGAAATGAAAAATTATCTTTCGACTCAGTCAGTTTAAAAATCGACTGAGACCCTTCTCCCACTCAATTTTTCGTTTTGATCATGAATCCGCTCTCGAATTTTCAATCCAAGTATCGAAAGACGTGTTTTGCACACACCTCTTCCCTAGGGGTATTTTGATAATTTATCGGGCGTTACACTAGAGGTGTCTTATGACCCTAATTCACTTCGCATATATAAGAATGAGGCTTGAAATATAGGTATATATAAGAATGAAGTTATGGGGTGTCACAAAAATATTTTCTATATTTGCACAAATAATACATTTTTCCTTTTGTGCTGACTTAAGAATGTTTTTAGAGATAAATTGAATTTTAATCAAACAACTACCCCTTATAGTGCGGATTTACAATACACCATAAATTACATTTTTCATAATTTGGCTATAACGTCTAGATGATGAGTCATGATGTTAAGTGTTGGTTCAACCACATGGATTGATGTGGGTAACATTAACGATGATTTGGGTTGTGACATAATATTTCCGAATAACATACACGCATACTCTTAAACATAATGGGATGATTTAAGTTACAAACTTATTGACTTTCCATTCGTCAAAAAATAATTTTAAAATAAAATTTTAAAATCTTTTCTATCTTTGCAAAAGTAATATGTTTACCATCTTTATTTCCATAAAGATGTTTTGAGGGATAAAATGGATGTTTATTTCATACTTTACCACTTATGCTATTGATTTACAATGCATCACAAAGTAGTAAAAAATATTACTTTGATTTTCCATTATCAACCATAATTTAATTTATAGTGTAGAGATTTTAGATTTCATTGTCCATGTATATATCTATATAGTCTTCACATATAGTTCTTTTATCTAAACATTGCTCACTTTTTGCCTCCTTCCCATCATAAATTCATTAAGTCTAGCTCTTCTTAGTCAATCTGCAACATCAAATGGAGAGAGAATACTTGAATCAAAGGATCCTTAGGAACCATTATTGATGTACAATTGAGCATCGAAAGGATCTCCTTGAGAATGATGGCCAAAATTTGATGGAGGAAAGATTTTTCATTGTATGTCCAATCCAAAAATTGTATCTTAATTACTATGTCACGGAGGATGGTAATTGGAGATTTTATAATCGCATATATTTTGACTATCATAGATTAAGAAGGTTTTTTTCAACATATAGGAACATGAAACATGTTCAATGAAATATTTGAATGTTTACATGTTCCTCTCATTTAGCAACGAAGAAAGGTGCAAGATATTAAAGATAAGGCCATGTTAATCGTTCAGGAAAATGAAAGATCTCAGAGTATTCCAGTCATCATCGATATAATACATCATATTCCTCAGCAAATTTCAAATCCCTATCACAATTATCACGAGGAAGCTAATGCAGGTGAGATTGGGTTGATATATTTGCACGTCAAGAAAAATTTATTAACATTGGAAGAGACATGAGGGTTTGTGCCTCTAATTTCAACATCAAATGATGTTATTGTCACGCCCAAAATCCCATTAAGGTGGACTGGCACCTGTTGCCGACAAGGCTCGGGAGAACCAACATATAATGTCACGACCCGGGTATAGGGCCTAGAAGTGACATGGCGAATGGGAACCCCAGAGTCCCCAAACAAGCCTCAAGTATCCAAATCCACATCATCGGTTCGGAAGTGCATTCAATTAGTAAATACATAATTCTAAGGGGTGGGAAAGTAGAGCTCACGCTATGGGGATAGCAAAGGGGAAGGGGTTTACATGGATCCATATAACACATAGCACAAGGAACTAAGGGGTGGGTAGGTATGTCTCACTCTATGGGGGCAATATGGGGCTTGGGACCTTTTCACACTTCCATACCCATACATGCACATAAACTAATGAGAAATTTCATAATCAATCCGCATGAATACATAAGACAAATATCACACATAGCATAAAGATCCATGAGAGTCTACAAGATGTCCAACAATGCCTCTAATCAAGATGGAATGGGGGCCAGGACATGCTCCGGACTCACCCTCAAATAAGGAAGGAATCTAGAATAGCATAGGCAGAGGGAAGATGGCTTGTCCTTGGAGGATGGGACTCACCACAAATACTCCTTCCAGATCGGACTACTTGTCAAACGGTTGATAATAGTAGTGCTCGGCCCCCACATGGTAAAAATCATGTAGGCATAGAGTATGCATTAGTACGTTTAGATGTAGGTATTGATAGTACTATGAGTAGATTGGATTAGACGTATATGAGTGGTCATTGTCTAAACTGTATTCTTGCTCTAGACTCTCAACTTGCTGATTGAGTTTCCTACTTCTTGAGTTGAGCTATTTGAGTTGATGTTATTCCACCCTTACATGTTTCATTTTGCCATTTTATATAGGATATATTACTGTTTGTATATAGGGTCATGAGTGAGGGCATCAAACATGAAGAAAAATTGGAGTTTGCTGGAAGGTGACCTACATGTTACCAGCACGGCCCGTGAATTATTGTATGACCCGTAGAGTGCTTTGTGGAATGAGACCAAGAAAATAAGAAAAATAGCTAAGTGTGGCAAGACTCTGCAAGTCCAACCACGAACCCTGAGATGTTACACGACCTATAATAAGAAAAATTAGTTTCAAGGATTTCATATATGTTACCAGACGAACAGGACCTACGACACGTGGTTTGACCTACAGCCCGTAAATGAGGTTTCGTAGGTTGAATTTGGCAATTTTAATTAGGGACACTTTGGTCAATTCCATAATTCCTATTCCTAAACTATGTAGATTTTTTGGGCAAAAAGGACCCTAAATCGGCCTTAAAGCCCTAAGACCCTACTCTTTCATTCATTCATCCACTCTTAAAATTTTTAAGGTAATTACTCTCTCAAGAATAGGGCAAGGCAATAGCTAAGGTTTCAAAGTTCTTTTCAAGGTTTAAGGTCTAATTCTCCTAATTTCTCCTAAGGTATATGAGTTGATGGTCTAATTCTCCTAATTTCTCCTAAGGTATATGAGTTGATTTATGGGTACCCTTCCTCCCATAAAGTTCCCTTTCAAGTATTTTACCTTTTCTTTAAGTTCCTTCAAGATATTATGCATTCTTATGTTGATTTTGTGATGTTTTATGTTATAAAATGTTATTCATCATATCCTATGATATTTTATGAAGTATATGCATGATTTAAGCAATTGATGATGACCCCAATGATGGGTTGTGGGCGATTTCAATGGTCCTTAAAAGAGAAAATTTTCTCATATTTTATGTTATTTATGATTGTTCCATTTAAAGAGCCTAGCCTACCTAGCTTTCAAGTAAAGCTTTGCATGAATTATGATGATGATGATTAGGGCATAAAAGTTAAGTTTTAAAGAAATGATTTGTCAAATATATAAGCATGTTGACAATTTCCCTATAGATGTTTAAGAAAGGTCCCCTAGATGAAAGGACAATACTTACTTGGTGGTTCCTAAAATTCGGGCTACTTCTATGATTGCTACTTATGATTCTAAGTTGTATTTTAAAGATTTTGTGGGATGGCATAGCACCGAGTGTGACATTATGGTAGGGTTCGGTAAGGGAACCTTAAAAGCAACCCTTTGTCGCATTAATTATGCGCCACCATAAGAGCCGTTGTGGGCTAGGCTAGTAGATCCACGTAGGATTTATGTTATTAAGATGCATGCGATGTTGATGGAGTTCCACAAGTGGTCTCCTCGTGCCAACGTAGGGAGTTATGTTGGATTTCATATAGTAGCTCATATGGTGTTACATGTCAGTAAGATCTTCTCCCACAAGTTTATGATCCTATGTTATGCTTCCATTACATGTGTTTTCTCATGCATTAATTCTTATTCATATTGAGTCATATTCCTCTCATTTTATGTATCTTTTATCTCATACATACTTATATGTTATATTTATGAATGATGGCATTACAATTTCATGCATGCATTGCATCTCACATACTTTGTACATTCTAACTTATCAATGCATATTTTTCCTAGATGATTTAACCATGTAGGGACAGGAACTCCTCTACCGGCTTGTGACTAGTATTCAGCATTCAAGACTGATACTATTATTTGTGGTGAGCCCATAGTTCGGGACTCTACCATTTTTCCTTCTAGCTTGTATTTTGTATTTTGAGACGACTATTTATGGCCCTTTTGAGGCTTTTACTTTTTATGTTGAACAATATGGAATTTTTTCTATTTGATGGAAATCGACTGTTACCATTTCTGTCCATCGACATAGTAGTTGGTATGCTTATGGACAAAGAATGTTAGTTATCATATTGCTTTTTAATGTTGCTTCATTGCTTTAAAAGGCCCATAGTCTCTTTCCCTTATTTTTCTGCAAATGTTTTAATTAGATGCCTATGAATGCTTAAGATGCTTGATATAGCTTGGATGAAATGCCTTTTGGGTATCTCATTTGTCGTGTGACAACTAGGCCCGTAGGTCAGGTAGTTACAAGGACCATAGGTATTGTTCTGCATCAGCTTTTTGTCAGCTTATAGCAATTCCATCACCCTTGAAAACCTAATCATCGCTCACTCCTTTCCAAGGAACCTAAAACGTGTTTTTACTTTCTCCTACCTCCCCTTTTTGCCAAAAGAAAAGGCCCTATAGACCGCTATTCAAAACTCCACTTCTCTACTTGAATCCTTTGCAAAAGAGTAAATCTGCACAACGTCTCAAGCTTCTAACACCACCTAGAAATGCTTGATGCCCTGAGTGAAATAGAATCATCAGGGGTTCCCGCTAATGAAAACCCTGCTCCTGTAACCAAAATTTCAATTATTCATCCCAGTGAGAAAACCTCTGTTTTTTTATCAAAATCCTCCCAAGACGCTTACTTTGAAACTATTTTTGAAAACCCTCTGTTCCAGATCTTACCACCATTCAAAACATATTTCCTCTTCAGTCCATTCAACCAACTCCCGTTATTTAGAATGAAGGAGTTAGTTATCTGGTTAAAGCTAGACCCTCTCTCATTGCACCTTCCGACATCACTATAGAAGGGAATAATCAAGAAGACAAGAGGGCTAATCAAATATTTTAGCTGCTAGTGAAAATTCTTGTGGCTCAAAGATTATCTTGAATGAAGAAGAGCATGGACACAGCATTCTTTGAGTAAAGGTTTGAAGCAGCTTAGGAGTCGATGGGCAATCCTATTCTAAAGACCATTACTCTACAAGGTATTTCTTCTATTGCTGACTGTATGCCTGATGAGGATTAAGAGGATAATCAACCTTTGTTCTACAAAGTAAGAAGAACAATAGTTCTTACTTCTAGTAAAGGGAAAGAAAAAGTCACAGAGGAAGAAAAGTTGAAAAAGAGAAGTCCATATCCTACTAAGGGAGCCAATCCGAAGTTAATGAGTGAAGCCATTAAGGCAAGCAAAGTTCAAACCAATTAAGAAAGAGCAAGGTAATTGAGGACCTGGTCCCAAAAAATAAAATGATTAATGTTGTTCAAAGTGTGAGTGAAACCGAATGTGGTGATATTCCTAAGGCTATTGAGAAGTGAAAGAAAAGGGAATTAGAAAAGGAACATGCTGGTGAGAAGAAAAGGAACATGTTGGTAAAAGAAACAACCCTAAAGGAGAGTGAAAGTTACAATAAAAAGAGTGTGAGAAGATGCTGGTGAATAAGAAAGGTTATGTGAAGAGGGGCCTGGTCCCAAGAAAATGAAGGAGGAAGTTGAATTTGTCCTTACTAGAGAAGAAAGAGTGAATGTGGTCAAAACCCATAAAGTGCTTAATGGAAGGTCCTTTCATCTAGAAATTAGGTCTAACCCTGGCATGTGTGACTTATTTGATGTTGTGGAGTTACAAATTTGGACTCATCTGTTCATTGAAAATATTCTAATTTTGCATGAGGATCAAGTTGGAGAATTCTACTATAATATGGAGTTTCAAGATGGTGGGAGTCTAAACACTCAAGTTGGAGAAAGAAAGTTGCACATGGATGAGGCTTTATTAGGTGAAATACTAGGTGTTCCTATTGAAGGAATAAGGTATGTTTCCTGAAAAATATGCTCAAAATTCTTTTTGAATGTGTGTTTCAAGCTTCCAAACTTTAGTGGAGCTGGGACTCCCAAGAAATTTCTAAAAGAAGTTTACCAACTTTTTTTCAAGTTTATCGACAAGGTAGTTTTGCCAAGATCTGAGAAGAGGACTATAGCTTCTAGGTAGATTTGTTCATGATGGAGGCAGATGGCAAGTTTAAAGCCATAAACCTACCTTCTATCATCTTTGAGCATATTCACAAAACTATCACTATGAAAGATAGGAAGCATGGGATAGTATATGGATTCCTGGTGACAAAAGTGTTCACTTACTTTGGTATTCCTCTAAGTGTTGGTATGAAGGGGACAGTAAAACAAAGGTTTAGTCTAAACATTCTTATAAAGTGTGTGTGTATTGAAGGAAGAACTTGACTAAGGAGTAGAGTGTCTGAGCTATTGGCTGAACAAGAGAATCTGAAGAAGGAATTGGAGAATCTGACTGCTCTCTTGAGAAAAATGATGCTAAAATTACTATGTTGAACACTCAGTTGGTTCAGGCAAAATTTGAGATACTTGGTGTTGAGGAGGTCCTCATGTTAAAAACTCAAAATAAGAATTTAAATGCTCAGATAGCAAATCTTAAGGAGAAATTACTCAACCGTCATGTTGAATCAGCTGCCCGTCTCTCTTAAGTCGTTCAGTCTTTTATCCAAAAAAAAAACCCCTCCTCATAAAACTTGTCAAATCCTTTATCTTTTCCTTGTTATCTACTTAGTTTTTAAGGCAATCTAGTATGGTTCTCTCATGGCAGGTTATTGTAATGGTTGGGTAGCAATCATTTTGTGTATGAGTGAATAGCTTGTTTGGGTTTCTCTCTTTGTCCCTCTGCTTCATTTTATCTATATTTGTGATATCTACTGTTGTTAATTGTGTCATATTTCTGTTACATAAATTCTTGGTTTATTGTTACTTCTTTTATGATTCCAAAAGGGGGAAAATTATATACTTTCAAAATCAAAACAAGTGTTGGTGACAGAGGAAACTAATACAAGGTTTATAGGGAGAGTCTATTAATAAGGGGAACAAGTAGAATGTTGGAATGTGCTGAAATGCAATATTGAACGGGGTCATGGGTGTGTCATCATCAAAAAGGGGGAAAATGATATTATGTAGTTTTGATGATTTAACAAACCATGGGAATACATGAGGGACCTGATCTCATGTGTGTTGTGAACCTAAAAGCGACACCCGATAAGCAGTACACTGACAATTCTGTAATTGTTGGTGCAAGTCTGCCTGCTCTGCAACAGTTGTATAGTTAATGAAATCACTCCAAATACTGCGGAGGTTGGGTATATGTATCTAATCTTTCTTGAGAAAAAAATTTGAATGTTTCTACACATTAAGTGAGTGTTTTTTGTCAGGCTCTCAAGTAGTACTCTAGGAAGATCAGAGTTGTTCTTGCTTTGTATACTTCATTGTTCTTATTAAGTGCTTGCATCTTGTAAATCGACTCCTATTCTATAAAGGGACCTCATAACCAAAAAACTTTTACTCTTTATTTGTTGAGTTTTATCTAGAGTTAGCTATGGTGAGTTGTTCATGTCTAAGTTTGCTAGAGTTAGTCAATTTGATGGACGACTGAGTAGCTACTTTGGTGTTTGAACCTTTGGTAGAGTTATCACGGTTAGGGGGAAGAGGTTTAGAGTTAAATTCCTCGATTGCAAGAGTTTGTAATCAAATGTTTTGCTCCTTTGATGATAATTAAGTTAAGTTGAAATCCTATGAGTGTAGGTCATGGTTTTCTCCTCCCTTGAGCAAGGGGCTTTCCACGTAAACAGCTTGTCTGATTTCAGTCTGGTTCCTTACAATTTTTACTATTTTATTGATTATTTTTATGTTAAGGGACCTGGTGTTTAGACACTCAGTAGATGTGTACATTCCATCATACTTGATTTACCTTTCCACCATGACAAGCTTATAAATCATGACAAGTATGAATGATGATTTATGACAAGTATCATCTATGTTATGATATGTGTTCCATGGGATTTGACTTAGCACCAAATGAAGCTTTAAAGTGGGGGTTCGACCTACGGGGTCCTTATACAAATCTTTTAGTTTCATAACTACATGCCAATATAGGCTTATATTGCGAATATGGCCTACCTAGTAGATCGACATATAGCATTATGATTGATTACACCCACTTAGTAGGGTAGAGTCTTACCTTGGCAAGTAGGATCCATTTTCTCTAATGTACGAGTAAACATTGGATTTTATATGGTAGCTCGCATGATCTTATTGTTGGTTATTGTGATCTCCCACATGTGTATGGTTCATTATGGTGTTTTACATGGTTTTTTCCTCTTCTTAAACTTCACTTGTACATTGTCCATTAACCTCCTTACTTTTGTTTTAACTACTTCCTATATTATGACATTTATGGGGACATTGTACTACATGATTATCGCTGCATTGCATAGACTGCATACTTAGTACAATCAAATACACTAACTCATATTTCTTGAGCCTACATTATATCACAATGTAAGTTCAGACGATCATCCCTCACCTCACCTTTGTGTCTGGATTCTTGAGTTGCTTTGAAGACTAGAGGTGAGTCCTCATGCTTCGAGGGCCAGCCTAGCATTCATTATATCATTGTTGGTTTAGGTTTTGATACTATAAGACTGTTCGCATTATACTTTACTTTGAGGGTGATCTAGGAATATGTCTTAGCCCCTGCCTATATTAGTCTTTGTTAGAGGCATCTTGATACTATGTAAGAGTCTGTGTTAACTTTCTCTTGTAGATAAGCTTTTTTTCCCCTTATAATGATGATTCAAAGCCTATTCCCTATTCCTTCATAGGTTGTGCATGATGATTTAATTATCTTATGTATGCTTATAATATGCTACGAGGTTTGGTTGGAGTTCTTTCAAGAATCCTAGTCTTTGTGTCACATCTAGGCCCTAGTTTGGATCGTAACAAACTTGGTATAAGAGCACAAAATTTTGAAGTTCCCTAGGAAATCCAACATGCCTTGTCAAGTAAAGTCTTATTTATGGGCTTGAAGCGTGCCACATCTATGATTAGGAGGCTATGAGGTGTTTTAGGAATTATTTACTTCTTTCATGATCTATGTCATGTTGTAGAGTGTCTTCTAAGAGTTCTTTGCTCTAGTGCTTCTGTGATTTTAAGAAAATGACCCCAAGACATGCTCTAATTCACAAAAAGGTTGATGCTAATGAGGGAAAAGCCTCTCAAGCCCCTAGTGATCCTCTATCTAACCAAGTGACTAATGCGGAGTTCTGGCCGCCATATAAATGTTAGCTAGCTAGTGCTATGACTAATCAAGTGAATCAAGGTGGGGTGGCCCCTCTTAATATGGCTTCACCGCTTCTATAGTGAGGGACTTTTCAAGGATGAACACTTCCAAATTTCATGGTTTTAAGGTCGACAAAGATCCACAAAAGTTCATTGATGAAGTGTATATGGTGGTGGTCATCATGGGGGTGTCTTTGGAAGAAAAAGCAGAGTTAGCTGCCTACAACTCATAGGGGTTTGTCAAGTATAGTACGCTCAATGGAAGGCCGAGAGAGTTAAAAAAATGTCACATCAGTTGGGAAGGTTTCAAGCTTGATTTTCTAGATCTTTTCTTCCCTCTTGAATTAAGAGAAGCCAAGATGATCGAATTTATTAACCTCAAGCAAGGGCTTTGTAAGGACCCTGATTTTTTGAGCGGCCTTACCAGATCTCTTGGTACCATCCCGAGTGAAACTGCCAGGCATCGCTCTACGGAAGGCCCACTTGGACCGTGTGAAGCCACATGGACTGTGTGGCCTCCCGTGGAGAGACACTTGGTCCAGCTCACGACGGGAGAAAATGAGACGGGGGAAACTTTGGACCAAGTGAGGGCACATGGCTACTCACACGGTTCGTGTGATGTGTCACAAGCCGCGTGGCCTTCCGTGTAACTCGCAACGTAAAATCTTTCTAAGTATGGAAGTACTATCTCGTAAATTTAACGTGCGGAAATTATTTCAAGTACTATCACACGATCCATGTCACGACCCGTGTAGCATCACACAGGCCGTGAATTTGTCCGTGTGGTACCCCTTCGCCTCGAATAAATTTCCAACGTTGGCTCTGCGAAATTGTCTAGGTGACGGTTCACGATCACTTTTCATGGTCCGTGTGTCGTCTCACAGACCGTGTAGGAAACCATATGGACCTGAAGGTTCCAAATTTTGCCCGTTTTATTAATGGCGTTTATGTAATTTTGGCTTATTTTAGTTATGAATTATGACCTTTTACCTATCCTAAACCCCTAATTCAGTTGATATCCCTCCCCTCTTAATTCATTCTCCTAAAACCTCTTAAGACCACCTCCCAAATACTCTCTACTCTACCCTCTCAAGATTCAAGGCTAGGGCTAATTGAAGTTCAAATTCAAGCTAACTCCTTCCCCAAATTCAGCTTCTTAATCAAGGTATGTGGGATTGATTCTTGGTCCCTTTCAACCAAGAAGACCTAAAATTTCTTTCAATTGATTTCATGAATTTTAATTCACTTTAAATATGGGTTTTCATTATTTGATTTTATTAAATCCAATTGATGTTTGGGTTGTACATTTCCTATGATTTTTAATCCACTCTGATCACTATTATGATGTTTTACATTGAGATATGAAGTTATGAACATGCATGTCCCCTTTAAAGTTGATTTATGCATGGATGATTTACATTATAATTTAGATGTCGATTTGATTATGGATTTATTCAATTTCATATTATGATGTCCATTTTAACTTGAATCTATGTGACTCATGCTATTCTCACATCATGCATTGCATTTGCATTCATGGACATTGGTTTGTATGGAAATTATGAAGTGGGTTAAGCACAATTATTTTTTATGAAACGATTATGATATGATTTTGATAAGTTATTAGTTATGACAAGAATGTGATCACAGATATGTCTTATGATTATGGCTCTGGGAGCATCTCAGGTGCTTGCACTATTTTGTATACGTGAATGAGTTATTCCTTGCATTAGTATCACGATTATGACTTACGATTTGGCATTTAAGCCTAAATGTGCATTGAATGGTCATGAAATGAATTACGGTTTGAAAGGAATATTGTATCTCTTGAAATCATGTATATGTATAAGGATTCTCGTGGGATGCCGACTAAACACCGATGGATTGTGGGTGTTAGGGCTATCCCCAATGGCCCTCTCCTTTTTCTAGAACTATGTACCAAGCATGGGTTATAAGAAATCCTATCCGAAATGGGACGGGATCCCATAAGGAAGGTGGCTTCATACGAAATGGTACGATTTCCCATAAGTTGAAGTGTTATATGATATGCTATATGAGAAATCCTTACCGAAATGGGATGGGTTCCCGTAAGGGGGTTGCTTCATATGAAATTGGATGGGTTCTCGTAAGTTGAAGTATGGTTTACCTTTGGCAAGTAGACCACCTTTGTACCGGTGAGGGGTTTTCATCGGGATTCCAAGTAATAGCTCACTTGGTCTAACGCATGTCGGTTGAGGTCACATCCCCACTATAGATGAGCATTGTTGCATTTTATACATCATAAATTTCATGGCATCTTGTATATATTTCCATTGGATATATGATTATTTCTATATTATGTGCCTTTGTCATCTAACATTGAAATACATGTTTGGTAAGTCATATGCATTGCATGCCCGCATACTTAGTACATTCAAATGTACTAACGCATACTCTATGCCTACATGATTTTACCATGTAGAAGCCAAGCACTTCAAGTATCAATCGTTTGTCGAGTAGTTTGATCCAGAAGAGTAATTGTGGTGAGTCCCATTCTCCAAGGACAAGTCGTATTCCCTTACCTTTACTATCTTCAGGTTCCTTTTTCATTTGAGGGTGAGACCGGAACATGTCCTGGCCCCCGTTCCATCTGGATTAGAGGCATTTGTTGGACAATATGTAAACTCTTTTGAAATCTTCATGTTATGCGTGGTATCTGGTTTATGTAATTGTTGGATTGATTTATGGGAAATTTATATTTGGCTATATCCATATTTTGGTGTGGAAAAGTGGAAAGTCCCTAGCCCCGTATTGCCCCCATAGTGTGAGTCCTATTCTCCCGCCCCTTAGAACTATGTGTTACTATTTGTATGTCCTTCCTGAAATGATGATGTGGATTTAGATACTTGAGGCTTGTTTAGGGACTCTCAGGTTCCCATTCGCCGTGTCGCATCTAGGCCCTAGTCCCGGGTCGTGATAAAAGATGGTATCAGAGCCCTAGGTTTATTGATGGTCCTCGGAGTCCAACATGTCGCGTCAGGTAGAGTCCTATTCATGGGTGTTAAGTACAATATACCTATGAGTGGGAGGCTATGAAGGCATTCTAGGAATTGCCACACTTCTTCATGCCTTATGACGTGCTATGACTCGTATATTGGGTTCCCTTATGTTGACGGTGTCGTTGCTCCATTTCAGAAGATGCCTCGAGGAAGACCCCTTCCGCCAAGGCCAGCTCCGGCTAATGAGGATCAGGCACTCCAAGTGCCTATGGATGAATCCATATCAAATGGTGAATTCCATACAACTTTTTCCATGTTTTCCCAGGTGGTGACCTCGCAGACCAAGTAGGCTAACCTCCCGCGGGATCCTACACCAGCTTCTATAGTGAGGGATTTCACCCGGATGAATCCCCCAGAGTTCTATGGGTCAAAGGCTGATGAGGATGCCCAAGAGTTCATTGATGAGCTCACCAAGGTATTGAACGTTATGGGTGTCACTTCCAAAGAGAAGGCAGAGTTGGCTACCTATCAATTAAAAGATGTGGCTCGGGTGTGGTACACTCGATGGGCTATGGAGAGGGTCTGCGGTGGTAATGTCAATTGGGAAGAGTTCAAATTTGCTTTCCTGGATCATTTCTTTCCACTTGAGCTCAGGGAGGCAAAGATGACTGAATTTATCAACCTTAAGAAGGAAGGTATGAGTGTGAGGGATTATACCCCCAAGTTCACAAAGCTCTCCAAGTATGCTCCATCACATGTGGCTGACCCCCATGCAAGGATGCACAAGTTTATTTCTGGTATCTCTGACTTGCTTATGAAAGAATGTCGTACCACCATGCTCATACGGGATATGGATATCTCTAGACTCATGGTGTATGCTGAACAGATCGAAGGGGAGAAACTCCGGGAAAAGAGGATGCACGACCCTAAGAGGGACCATTTTGACGGTGGATTTTTCGGCTCTCAGGGTGGCAGTTTCAGTTGTTACCAGCAGCGCCAAGGTTCTGGAACTCGGGTTGCTAATGTTAGGGTACCCCCTCCTGGGGCACCAGTAGGTGGTAGGGAAGGACATCCTCTGTGTGGCAAATGTAAAAAACCCCACACGGGTGCTTGTTGGAGGAATCTGGGTGCTTGCTTCGGGTGTGGTGACAAGAACCACAAGGTTGTTGATTGTCCTAGATATGCACATAAAGGTCAAGGTCATGCGGCTCAAGGTGGCCAAGGTCAACAAAGAGCTCCCCAAGGTGTTCCCCAAGGAACAATCGGTTCTAGGCACTCCACCCCGCTAGGTAGTCAAGAAAGCTCCGGATTTCGTGACTGGTATGTTAAAAGTCTTTGATTTTGATGCTTATGTTTTGCTTGATCCAGGTGCAAATTTGTCATTTGTGACTCCTCTGTTGGCTGTTAAGTTTGGTTTGAGTCCCAAGATTTTGAGGGATCCCATCTTAGTTTATACTCCCGTGGGTGAATCTGTTATTGCACATAGAGTCTATCATGGTTGCCCTGTGTCTGTGTTGCACAAAGTTTTTTCGTGTGACCTCGTGGAACTTGAGATGTTCAACTTTGACGTGATTCTTGGGATAGATTGGTTGCATGCATCACATGCCTCTATAAATTGTAGACCCGAAAGGTCAATTTCCAACCTCCCGGTGAGCCCATCCTTGAATGGAAGGGTAGTGACTCCTCTGTCAAAGGTCGGTTTATTTCCTACCTCAAGGCACAGAAGATGATTTCCAAAGGGTACATTTATCATATTGTGAAAGTCAAGGATATGGAGTCTAAAGTACCTGCTCTTGAGTCGGTTCCTATGGTGAATGAGTTTTCGGATGTGTTCCCCGAAGACATGCCAGGCATTCCTCCTGAAAAGGAGGTAGACTTCGGCATAGATCTTCTTCCAGATTCTCAGCCTATCTCTATTCTTCCTTATCGTATGGCACCAGAGGAGTTGAAAGAATTAAAAGAGCAGATAAAGGATTTGTTGGAGAAGGGTTTCATTCGGCCCAGTATATCATCTTGGGGTGTTTGTAATAAAGAAGGATGAATCTCTTCAGATGTGTATTGATTATAGGCAACTGAATAAGGTGACCGTTAAGAATAAATACCCGTTGCCTAGGATTGATGACTTGTTTGACCAGCTTCAAGGGGCTACTCATTTCTCAAAGATTGATCTTTGTTCCGAGTATCATCAGTTGAAGGTTAGGGAGTGTGACATTCCCAAAACAGCTTTTCGGACAAGGTATGGGTACTTTAAGTTTGTGGTGATATTGTTTGGCCTAACAAATGCTCTAGTCGTGTTCATGGGTCTAATGAATCAGGTGTTTAAGCCATTTCTTGACATTTTTGTGGTGGTCTTCATTGACGACATTCTCATTTACTCCCGAAATGAGCAGGAGCACAGGGATCACTTGAGAATGGTCCTCAAAATTTTGAGAAAGAAGAAGAAGTATGCCAACTTTAGCAAATGTGGATTTTGGTTGGGTGAAGTCGCTTTCCTTGGCCATGTGGTGTCCGGTGAGTGTATCAAAGTGGATCCGAAGACGACCGAGGCCGTGAAGAATTGGCCCAGACCGTTGACTCCTTCAGATATTCAAAGTTTTCTAGGGTTGGCCGGATACTATAGAAGGTTTATTGAGGGATTTTCATCTATTGCATCCCTATTGACTAAGTTGACCTAAAAGAAGGCTAAGTTTGTGTGGTCGGACGAATGCGAGTGGAGTTTTCGAACTTTAAAGGATCGGCTTACATTGGCTTGCGTCTTGACCTTACCAAACAGCTTGGAGGGATTCGTGGTGTATTGTGATGCCTCGTAGATTGGGTTGGGTCGTGTGCTTATGCAACATGGTAAGGTAATAGCGTATGCGTCAAGGCAGTTGAAGGTGCATGAACATAATTACCCAATGCACGACCTTGAGTTGGCGGTGGTAGTGTTCGCCTTGAAGATTTGGAGACATTATTTGTATGGGGTTCATGTTGGTGTGCTCACCGATCACAAGAGTTTGCAATATGTATTCACTCAAAGGGATCTCAATTTGAGGCAAAGGAGGTGGTTGGAACTCCTAAAGGATTGATTACGACATTCGTATGCTATATCATCCCGGCAAGGCAAATGTTGTGGCCGCTGCTCTCAGGAGGCTATCTATTGGGAGTGTGACACATGTTGGGGAGGAAAGGAAGGAGTTAGCAAGGGATGTTCACCAATTAGCTAGGTTGGGTACCAGGTTGGCCGATTCGCGCAATGGTGGTATCCGTGTTCAATGCGGGGAAGAATCTTCCGTGGTGAGTGGTATAAAGCTAAGCAAGATTTAGACCCATCGTTACTTGAATTAAAGAATTTGGTTGCCAAAACAATATCGAAGTGTTCTCACAAGGGGGAGATGGTGTGCTCCAGTACCAAGACCGACTTTGTGTTCCTGATGTAGATGATCTTAGAAGGGTAATTATGAGTGAGGCTCATAACTCTCATTATTCTATTCACTCGGGGTCTACCAAAATGTATCGGGATTTGAAAGAAGTGTATTGGTGGCATCGTATGAAGAAAGACATCGCTAAGTTCGTATCTAAATGCCCGAGTTCTCAACAAGTGAAGGTAGAACACCAAAGGCCCGGTGGATTTGCCCAAGACATTGAGATTCCCACATGAAAATGGGAAGATGTAAACATGGATTTTGTGGTTGGTTTGCCTCGGACCCGAAGGCGATTTGATTCCGTTTGGGTTGTCATTGATTGGATGATGAAGTTGGCTTATTTTCTACCAATCAAGCTACCTTCGGTGTTGAGGATTATGCAAGGTTGTATATCCAAGAGTTGGTGAGGCTGCATGGTGTGCCTAGGTCCATTATATCAGATCGTGGTACCTAATTCGCTTCCCACTTTTGGAGATCTTTTCAGAAGAGACTTAGAACTAAGATTAAGTTGAGCACCACTTTTCATCCTTAAACCGATAGGCAAGCTGAAAGGACTATTCAAACCTTGGAGGATATGTTGAGGGCTTGTGTGTTGGAGTTTAAGGGCAACTGGGATGACCACCTTCCACTCATCGAGTTTGCTTCTAATAATAGCTTCTATGCTAGCATTGGTATGGCACCATTTGAGGCCTTATATGGGAAATGTGTAGGTCACCGGTAGGGTGGTTTGAGTTGGGAGAGATAGCACTAGTTGGCCCGGATCTAGTGGTGGAGGCCATGGAAAAGGTGAAAATGATTAGGGAAAGGTTGAAAACGGCCCAAAGTCGTCAAAACTCTTATTCGGATGTTAGGAGGAGAGATCTTGAGTTTCGTGTCAGTAATTGGGTATATGTGAAGGTTTCGCCTATGAAGGGCGTGATGCGTTTTGGTAAGAAGGGCAAGCTAAGCCCCCAGTATGTTGGCCCTTATTAGATCATCGAGCGGGTAGGAGGTGTGGTTTATAGGTTGGAGTTGCCTCCCGACTTGAGTTCTATTCACTCAGTCTTTCATATGTCTATGTTGAGGAAGCTAATTGGTGATCCTAGCACCATTGTACCCTTGGAAGGGATTGAGATTGAGGAAAACTTGTCTTATGAGGAAATCCCGGTGGAGATCTTGGATAGGCAAGTAAAGAGGCTTCGTAACAAGGGTGTGGCTTCGGTGAAGGTGCTTTGGAGAAATCAACATGCGGAGAGTGCTACTTGGGAGGCAGATCTAGACATGGTGAAGCGGTACCCTCATCTTTTCCAATCTACTCAAGCCTAAGGTACTAGGTTCTCCCTTTTCTAATGGTCCCATTTCTTTCCCTCTTGAGTCTCATGGCATGACATGCATACATATGCGGCAGAAATGCTTTTTAGGATGTTTTGAATAACTTGAATACGATTTTATATGAGTTTAAAGGCTTTATGATTTTTTTTTCAAATAATGAACTATGCTTTGTACCATATGTTGGGTATTTCATGCTCTAAGTCAAGTCTTTCAAGTCTTGTTCTTGCACATTCTGGGACGAATGTTCCCAAGGGGGTGATGATGTAAGGACCCGAATTTTTTGAGCGGCCTTACTGGATCTCTTGGTACTGTCCCAAGCGAAACTTCCATGCATCATTCCGCAGAAAGCCCACACGGGCCATGTGAACCCACACGGACCGTGTAGCCTCCCGTGGAGGGACACTTGGTCCAGCTACAAGGGGAAAATAAGAAGGGGGGAACTTCGGACCAAGTGAGGGCAGACGGCCACTCACACGGTCCGTGTGATGTGTCACCGGCCATGTGGCCCTCCGTGTAACTTGCTATGTAAAATTTTTCTAAGTATGGAAGTACCGTCTCGCAACTTTGTCGTGCAAAAATTATTTCAAGTACCATCACACGGTCCATGTCACGACCCGTGTAGCGTCACACGGGCAGTGAATTTGTCCGTGTGGTACCCCTTCGCCTCGAATAAATTTCCAGCATTGGCTCTGCGAAACTGTCTAGGTGACGGTTCACGGTCCGTGTGACATCTCACGGACCATGTAGGCAACTGTATGCACTTGACGGTTCAAAATTTTGCCTATTTCATTAATGGCATTTATGTAATTTCAGCTTATTTTGATTATGAATTATGACCTTTTACCTATCCCAAACCCCTAATTCAGCTAATACCCCTCCCCTCTTAATTTATTCTCCTAAAACCTTCTACCTCTCATAAGACAACCTCCCAAATACTCTCTACTCTCCCCTCTCAAGATTCAAGGCTAGGGTTAATTGAAGTTCAAATTCAAGCTAAGTCCTTCCCCAAATTCAGCTCCTCAATCAAGGTATGTGGGATTGATTTTTGGTCCCTTTCAACCAAGAAGACCCAAAATTCCTTTAAATTGATTTCATGAATTTTAATTCACTTTAAATATGAGTTTTCATTATTTCATTTTACTAAATCCAATTGATGTTTGGGTTGTACATTTCTAATGATTTTTAATCCACTTTGATCACTATTATGATGATTTACATTGAGATATGAAGTTATAAACAAGCATGTCCCCTTTAAAGTTGATTTATGCATGGGTGATTTACATTATAATTTAGATGTCGATTTAATTATGGATTTATTCAATTTCATACTATGATGTCGAGTTTAACTTGAATCTATGTTACTCATGCTATTTTCACATCATGCATTGCATTTGTATTTATGGACATTGGTTTATATGGAAATTATGAAGTGGGTTAAGCCCAATTATGTTTTTTGAAATGATTATGATATGATTTTGATAAGATATTGGTTATGACAATAATGTGATCATAGACATGTCTAATGATTATGTCTCTTGGAACATCTCGGGTGCTTGCACCATTTTGTATATGTGAATGAGTTATTCCTTACATGAGTATCACGATTATGACTTGCGATTTGGCATTTGAGCCTAAATGTGCATTGAATGGTTATGAAATGAATTATGGTTTGAAAGGAATATTGTATCTCTTGAAAGCACGTATATGTATAAGTATTCTCGTGGGATACCGACTTAGCACCGATGGATTGGGGGCATTAGGGCTATCCTTAAGGGCCCTCTCCCTTTCCTCGAACTATGTGCCTAGCATGGGTTAAGAGAAATCCTATCCGAAATGGGACCGGATCCCATAAGGAAGGTGGCCTCATACAAAATGGGATGGGTTCCCATAAGTTGAAGTGTTATGTGATATGATATGTTATATGAGAAATCCTTACCGAAATGGGACGGGTTCCCGTAAGGGGGTTGCTTCATACGAAATGGGACGGATTCCCGTATGTTGAAGCATGGTTTACCTTTGGCAAGTAGACCACCTCTGTACCGGTTAGGGGTTTTCATTAGGATTCCAAGTAATAGCTCGCTTTGTCTCACGCATGTCGGTTGAGGTCACATCCCCACTATATATGAGCATTGTTGCATTTCATGCATCATAAATTTCATGGCATCTTGTGTATATTTCCATTGGATATATGATTCTTTCTATATTATGTGCCCTTTTCATCTAACATTGAAATGCAGGTTTGGTAAGTCATATGCATGCATGCTCGCATACTTGGTACATTCAAACGTACTAATGCATACTTTATGCCTACATGATTTTACCATGTAGGGGCCGAGCACTTTGAGTATCAACCGTTTAACGAGTAGTCCGATCCAGAAGAGTAATTGTGGTGAGTTCCATTCTCTAAGGACAAGTCGTCTTCCTTTACCCTTACTATCTTCGGGTTCCTTTTTCATTTGAGGGTGAGACCGGAACATGTCCTGGCCCCCGTTCCATCTTGATTAGAGGCATTCATTTGACAGTATGTAAACTCTTTTGAAATCTTCATGTTATGTGTGGTATCTGGTTTATGTAATCGTCGGATTAACTTATGGGAAATTCGTATTTGACTATATGCATATTTTGGTGTGGAAATGTGGAAAGTCCCTAGCCCCGTATTTCTCCCATAGTGTGACTCCTATTCTCCCTCCCCTTAGAACTATGTGTTACTACTTATATGTCGTTCCCGAACCGATGATGTGGATTTAGATACTTGAGGCTTATTTGGGGACTCTCGGGTTCTCATTCGTCGTGTTACATCTAGGCCCTAGTCCCAGGTCGTGATAGGCGTCTAACTATGGGGAATATTCCCTCAAGTTCACAAAGCTATTTGAGTATGCCCTTTCTCTTGTAGCCGACTCTCGAGCCAACATGAATAAAATTTATTTTAAATATGGCGGACTTGGTGGTTCTTGCTATGCTACAACACTATAGAAATTCATTTTGATTAGTAATATATATGAATAGAAAGATAGATCCATCCATCTATCCTATCCGATTTAGATTTTGTTATCTAAAAAAGAATCGATTTCATTCAACCTTTGATTCAAAGAACTGCGCTTACCTCCCCCCCCCCCCCCCCCCCGCCCATGAAACGGCTCTGCTGCAGTAGATGGTAGAATGAAAGAATTCCAAACTGCTATGCTTGTTAAAGAGATTGACATCTCTAAACTCATGGCATATGCCTAACAAATAGAGGATGAGAAGCTCAAGGAAAGAAGGGTGAGAAAGTACAAAAGTCTTGGTTTGAAGGTGGGTTTTCTATCTCCAAATTCGATAGTGGTAATGGCCATTTTCAACAAGACTAAAGATTCCAAGGTCGTATCTCAAGCTTCAAAATATATGTTTTACAAAGATAGTGTGTCATATCCTAGAGTTCAAGGTGGTGGTGCTAATTCTAGTGGGACTACTTTTCCCAATTATGCTAAGTGTGGGAGAAATCATATGGGTAAGTGTTTGATTGGGACCGGTGTTTTCTATGGATGTGGTAAGATGGGCCACAAACTCTTAGGATGCACAAATATTACAAATAAGGGTAAGGAAGGTCATCCTCAAGGTCAAGCTACCCAAAGAGGAAAAAGGCTACAAGGTGCATAAGTTCAAGGTGGTTCTTAATGCGATAATCAATTTTATGCCTTTCATGCTAGGTAAGAGGTTGAGAATTCTCCCAATGTTATCATGGGTTTGTTGCAGTCTTTAGCTTTGATGTATATGCACTGCTTGATCCAGTGCCAACTTGTGATTTGTTACTACCTTTCTTGCTATAAGATTTAATATATGTCCCAAAATATTTTTAGATCTTTTTTTCGTTTATACTCCCGTCACTTAGTCAATTTTAGCCAAAAGAGTTTATAGAATTTATCTTGTGTCAGTCTTGCATAAAGTTATCCCATGTGATATTATTGAACTCGACATGACTAATTTTGACATCATTCTTGGTATGGATTAGTTTCATGTTTCATATTCATCTATTAATTGTAGAACTCAAAGGGTCATGTTTCAATTTGCTAATGAGCCAATTCATGAATGGAAGTGTAGAGATTCGATATTTTAGGATTGATTCATTTATTGTTTTGAATCACAAAAAATAATCGCAAAGAGGTGCATTTATCATATAGTGTGGGTTAGTGATGTAAATTCTGAAACCCTACTATTGAATCAGTCCCTATTATAAACGATTTTCCCTATATGTTTCTCGATGACCTATCTGGTATTTCTCCGAAAAGGAAAATCAATTTTGGTATAGATCTTCTACCCAATACCTAACCTATCTCTATTCCTCCTTACTGTATGGCCCTAGAAAAACTTAAGAAGTTGAATGAACAAGTGAAAGAATTTTTGAACGAGGGTTTTATAAGGTCAAGCATGTCATGTTGGGTGCTCTATTTTGTTCATAGTTAGAAGGATAAATCACTTTGTAATGTATAAACGACTGACAATTGAAAAGGTAATCATAAAGAACAAGTATCTCATTTCGAGGATAGATGATTTATTTGATCAACAACAATGTGCTAGTTATATTTCTTGAATGGATCTCCTGGCTAAATGCCACCAATTAAGGGTGAGCTTCAGCTTCCCCAACACAGTCGTTTGTACAAGGTATGACCATTTTGAATTCCTAGTCATGTCATTTAGGTCGACTAATGCTCCCACTATCTTTATGGACCTAACAAATCAAGTTTTCAAGTTGTACCTAGATATGTTTGTGGTGGAGTTTACTGATGATATATTGGTTTACTCTTGTATGAGGAAGAACATATAGGTCATCTGAGGATCATATTGCAAACTTTGAGGGATAAATAACTCTTTGGAAAATTCATTAAATGTGACTTTTGGTTCAGAGAGGTGGCATTTCTTGGTCACATTGTGCCCAGTGATGGAATAAAGGATGATCCAAAGAAGATGGAGGTAGTAAAGAATTGGCCTATACCATTGTCTTCTTTGGATATTAGAAACTTTTGGGATTAGCCAGGTACTATAGAAGGTTTATTGAAAGGTTCTCTTCCATTGCATCATTTTTTACTAAATTGACCCAAAGTAAAGTAAAGTACCCATGGTCGGACAAATGTGAAAAGAGTTTCCAAATGTTAAAGGTCATTTTACATTGGCTCCTTTTTAACATTGTCGGAAGGATCTGATGGTTTGTTATTTATTGTGATACCTCACATGTTAGTTTGGAGTGTGTGTTGATGTAATATGGTAAGGTTATATCATATGCTTCAAGGCAATTGAAAGTGCATAAATGAAACTATCCAACTCGTGATCTTAAATTGGCGGCGGTTGTCTTTGTATTAAAACTTTGGTGTCACTATCTCTATAGGGTCCATGTTGATATATTTACTGACCCTAAGAGCTTGCAATATATATTTAGCTAAACAGACTTGAATCTAAGGCAAAGGAGGTGGCTTGAACTTCTAAAGCATTATGATATGAGTGTATTGCATCATCTGGGCAAGGTAAATATTGTAGCTGATGCACTTAGTTGATTATCTATGTGTAGTGTTTCTCATGTTGATGAAAGGAAGAAAGGGTTGGTGAAAGATATGCACCATTTGGCATGTTTATGTGTGAGACTAAGTGATTCAAATAAGGAGAGTGCTCTTGTTCATAATGGGTTGGAATCATCATTGGTAGCGGATGTTAAGGCAAAGCAAGACATGGATCCAACATTAGTTCAGTTGAAGAAATTAGTTGTTGAAAGAAGGTAAAGGTTTTCTCACAAGGGAAAATAGATTATTTCATTACCAAGATCAGTTATGTGTTCCAAATGTTGATGGACTAAGAGGTATGATCTTGAGTGAAGCTAATAGTTCCTAATATTCCATTCATCCCAGATCCACCAAAATGTATAGAAACTTGAGAGATATGTATTGGTGGAATGGTATAAATAAATACATAGAACGGTTTGTAGTGGAGTGCCCAAATTATTAGTAAGTGAAGATTGAACATGAAAGGCTAGGTAGGTTAGCCCAAGACATTGAAATTACTGCATGAAAGTGGGAATATATAAATATGGACTTTGTAACTGGTTTGCCTCATGCCTAGAAGCAACATGACTCAATTTGGGTAGTTATGATTATATAACAAAATCAACCCATTTTCAACCAGTTAAGACTTCTTTTAGCGTCGAGGATTATGCAAAGGTGTATATTTGAGAGTTGGTAAAGTTCATAGTGTGCCACTCTCCATCATATCAGACCGTGGTACTCAATTTACTTTTCACTTTTGAAAGTCTTTTCAAAGGTGTCTTGGCACCAAGGTAAAGTTAAGCATCGCGTTCCATCCTCAAATAGATGAGGAAGATGAAAGAACGATCCAAACCCTAGAAAACATATTAAGAGCTTGTGTATTGGAGACCTACCGCTTATTGAATTTGCCTACAATAATAGTTATCATTCTAGTATTGAAATGGCCCCATTTGACACTTTATATGGAAGAAAATGTAGGTCTCTAATGGCTGGTTTGAAGAAAGAGAGATAGCATTGATTGTTAGTGATTTGGTATTTGATGCTACGGAGAAAATGAGGCTCATAACGGAGAGATTGAAAGCAACCCAAAGTCACAAAAACTCCTATTCAGATATTAGAAGGAGGGATATTGAGTTCAACATAGATGATTGGGTTTATATGAAGCTTTCACTCTTGAAGGGCATAATGCGGTTTGGTAAAGGAAAATTGAGTCCTAGGTATATGAGACCTTATAAAATCTTAAGGCAAATTAGGAAGGTGGCATATGAGTTAGATTTGCCAATGGATTTGGCTATGGTTCATTCGATGTTTCATATGTCAATGTTGAGAAAATGGTTAGGTGATCCAAAATCCATTGTGATATTAGAGAGTGTGGATGTTGATGAAAACTTGACTTATGAAGAGGTTCTAATTGAGGTTTTAGATCAGCAGATTAAGAGGTTGAGAAACAAAAAAATTGCATTCGTCAAGTTGAAAGTGCTACATAGGAAGTGGAAGCGAACATGACAAAATGATATCCTTGTCTCTTTCCTTCCACTCAAGCCTAAGGTACTAAGTTGTTCTTGCTGAAATCATCCAAATTCCTACATTTTATCTTTTTCATGCCATGTAACATGCACACATACTCATGAAACTGATTTAAATAATGAGTATTGCTCAAGTTCGAAAATTTCATGAAAATGGTGTTTAAGCTGGATTATTGCATTCATGTTGGATCTCATGAGAAGCCTTGGTAAGATATTGGGGGACCACGAGTGAGCACATGACTTGAGGTGGGCAGCCCGAGCCATGGTAGCCCTCTTAGGAACCCCCACTGCGCAAACTCATCAACTCTTTGGACCACAGGGCCTTCTACGACCCGTATGGCCTTGTACAACCCATGGTCCCTCTTGTGGGGGAATCCCTTCAACAAAATATCAGACCCTTGACAGGGTCCTCACCATGGATACTCTCATAGTCCATCTAACCCTATACGATCGGTATAGGGTCCCATACAGGAGCCTTCATCAGTTTTTAATGAAAGGTCATTTTGGTCTTTTGCCAAACTTTTCATTAATGTATTTGGATGGTTTTGGGACTGAGTACTCATCTAGTAACTACCCTAAGCTTCCAAAAGACCCTTGTTCTCATCCAATTTACAAAATCAAAAATTCTCTCTCTACAAAATACTCCCACGGCTCTCTTCATCTCCAAGAAAGAATCTCATTGAATATCAAGCTATTTCGTCAAAATTCAAGGAAAATTCTTTCAAATTCCTTTAGTTTCTTCGTCAAGGTATGTGACTTCATCCATGGGTACCTTCCACCCATAGAGCCAACCAAACTCTCATTTTTCATAAATTTCAGTGATGGTATTTTATGGGTTTTTTATGATTTAAATTCTAATTACATAAGTTATAATCTATATTATGATTACTAGCCTAATTATGCATGATCCACTATAAATTGTATGATTTCTATGAGTCATAAGTTAATTCTTCGAATTTTTACCTGGCGTTCATGACTACAATTATAGATTCTTCAATTTTAACTTAAATTTGATTTAATTCTATTGATTACGTGTGAATTTGATCCAAATTACATGATTTTGGACTTACTTGATTACGGACCCATATTTTGCTCTAATGTTTATCTCAAGTTATGATCGATGAAGAAGAATACAAGTGTTTCAACAAGTTTATGATTCTGAAGAGTGACCTAAGACCCTAATATAATATGAAGTGTAATGATGGAAGGCCTACACCCACGTTACATGCATGTTATGAAAATGAGTTATTCTATGAATAAGATTTTTATCAATTGGATTGATCTACTTAATTTACCTTTCCACCATGACAAGCTTATGTATTATGACAATTATAAACTATTATTTATGACAAGTATGATCTATGTTATGATATGTATTTCATGGGATTTGACTTAGTACTGAATGAGACTTTGAGGTGGCGGCTCGACCACCAGGATCCTTATATAAAGCTTCTAGTATCATAACTATGTTCCACCATAGTTTTATGTTACCAATATAGCCTAGCTAGTGGATTCACATATTGCATTATGATTCATAACACCTACTTAGTGGGGTAGAGTCCTATCTTGGCAAGTAGGCTCCATTTTCTCCGATGTATGAATAGATATTGGGATTCCATGTTATAGCTGCATGGTCCTATTGTCAGTTATGGTGATCTCCCACATATGTATGATTCAATATGGTGTTTTACATGATTTTTTTTACTTTTCTTACACTTTACTTGTATATTGTCCATTAACCTCCTTATTTGTGTTTTAACTACTTCCTATATTATGACATTTATGAGGACATTGTACTACATGATTATTATTGCATTCCATAGCCTAAACACTTAGTATATTCAAATGTACTAACGCATATTTCTTGTGCCTACATTATATCACAATCTAGAATTGGACGATCATCCCTCACTTCACCTCTGTGGCTAGATTCCAGAGCTACTTTAAGGACTAGTGGTGAGTCCTCATGCTTTAAGGGTGAACCTAGCATTCATTCTATCATTAGTGGCTTACGTTTGGATACTATAAGACTATTCATATTATACTTCACCTTGAAGGTGAGCTAGGGACATGTCTTATCCCGTCCCTCCCCCTCCATATTAGTCTTTGTTAGAGGCATGTTGGACACTATGTACGAGTCTATGTTGACTTTATATTATGGATAAACTTGTTTTTCCCCTCATAATGATGAATTGACACCCATTCCCTATCCCCTTATAGGTTGTGTACGATGCTTTAATTACCTTATGTATGCTTATAATATGCTAAGAGGATTGGTTATGGTTCTTTAGGGAATCCTAATCGTCGTGCCACATCTTGGCCCTAGTTTGGGTCATGATAGAATCGAAGAATGGAATTCCCACCCTTAATCCTATCTCTAACTCAAGCTATTAGATGAGAATTGGTAGCCCCAAATCTCTATTAATAATTATTTTTCCTAATCTTAACTTCTTTTGTCAAAGAAGTCAAGATACATGTGAGTTTTTGATGTTTGCAATCATTAAAAAGACAATCTTTATGAAAGAATCTTTACACAATAATCATACCTTCATGCAAATATTTTAATAATAAGAATTCATTATCTTTATTCCTTCTCTATGTTCTATAACCCTAATTATGGGATTTAGCTACTCATGACTAGTTGTTGATGTTGCTGCAAAAATACAATACTTTTAATGCTTTAAACTTGGAATTTTGTGTGTTCTCTAGAAATTTTTAGTAGATTTGATTTGTGTTATGTGTTATTTCTATGGGATAACAGGATTGGGGGAGTTTTTGTGTTGATTGTAGATTTTTTAGAGTTTTGGCATTACACAAGTCCACCTACGGGCCGTGGTTTGATCCACAAGTTGTAGATGGTGCTCATAGTTATGATGCAAAGAAGTATGGGATTTTCTAATGTCGATGTATGATTAACAGGATAGGTCGTAGATCATTCCACGACCCATAGTGTTGTTCGTGGTTTGAAAAGCAGAAAGCCAGAAGTCCTAGTTCACGAAGGAGACCACGACTCGTACTCCAATTTATGAGTCATGGATGAGGTTTCGCAAAAAGGCCCAAAGTTTTAGAGTTGCAGTCTACGACAACCCGACCATGAGTCGTGGAATCATTTACTAGTCATACTTTGGCTCGTGGTCGGTCTTAAATCCAGTTTTCCTTATCAGTTTAGGATTTGATTTTCCATGTTTATAAATAGGATTTTTAGTTATTTTTGGACGTGTGAAACAATACAATACACATTATTATTAGTTTTGAGTTTATACTTTAATTTTGGAGACAAAAAAACATTTTGTTCTTATGTTTGGATTTTTGTATTGCAATTCAAGTGGAGATTATGGATTTTTGTTCTTCAATTCTTCATTGTAAGTTCTTAATTATGCAAACGTAAATCATAATCTATCACAACCCAACTTTTGAGATCATGATGTGTAATGACCCGTTAGGTCATTTTAAAAAATAAATACTCTTTCTTTCATAAAAGATTCTTTTCGTGAATTTAAATTGAAAATTTGGAACTATTCGATAATTATGGTAATTTTGTTGACGGATAAATTTAGATAATTAATGTAGTCGGTGGATTAAAATAATATTTTAATTAATATCCTATACTATTTATCCCATATTTATCAAAAATAGGTTAATAGAATTTATCACTTTTATTATATTAAAATAAGTAAATAAGAAAGAAAAAAAAAGAAATAAAGAAAATTAAATAAAATAATAATAATAATAATAATAATAATAATAAGGGGTTAAGTTGAAGGGCTGCCGCAGCAGCCCTGTGAAAACAATGCAATCAGAACAAAATTTGTTCAGCGACGCGCGACGAATGCAGAAAAGAAAAGAAACGCGGGAAGAAAAAGAAAGAAAAAGAGGAGAAGAAAAATTAGGATTTTCGTCCTAAATCATCAAGGTAATTATTCTCATCTTTTCTATTAAGTTTTCATGAGATTATGAATAAATTTTTAGGGTAGAAACGTGTATAATTAAGAAAATATAGCCCTAGGGTTCTTAAAATAAAAGTTTGATTTGGGGTTCGAATAACGATCCGTTTTAGCTAAAAAATTTTAACATATGAGTTTAGTTTATTATGGGTAAACATAATCTGAAAGAAATTTCCAGATTTGAATTTAAGGGCTCGGGGTGACTTTTTGACCCGATTTTTGAACCAAAAATAAATATAGCAATATGGGTGTCATTGGATTCGTATTCTTATGTAGATTATGTATTTGAACAGATTTTGACCATATGAAAGCGTTACGAAAGACTCAATATTTGGAGTGTTATTCTATTAATTGAGGCAAGTGGATTTCTAAACTTTTGTTAAATATGTTGAACCTCGTATGCTTCCTTATGTTGTAATCTATGGGATGAGATCGTATCATGTGTTGGGTTGATAATTCTTATTGTGATGCCAGTGTGAGAGCTTTAATTGTCTATGTGTTGCTTTAAGAGCATGTGATCCTAAATTGAGAATAGTGTGAATATGACGTGTTGAGAAAGGGAGATAATTGTGATATATATACTGAGGATCATGGATTGTTTGAGGAAATAAAGTTACTAAAATGGGGTGAAATATCTTAAGAGAAAATTGTACCCAAAGATGTATAAAAGAGGGTGAATATTATAATTGCTAAACATTGAGAACTTTGATATTTATTGTACTTATTGAGAGGAATATTGCTTCTATAATTGTGTCTTGATTGTATGCATCCTCATACTCATGACATTTTGAGAAGTTGTTAATGGTGATTCGTATCATGAGTCCTTGACCACGAGCACCTAGGTGGCAAGGTAGTTGATACATCGAGATTCTTATCATGAGTCCTTGACCACGAGCACTTGGGTGGCAAGGTAGTTGATACATCGAGATTCTTATCATGAGTCCTTGACCACGAGCACTTGGGTGGCAAGGTAGTTGATAAATTGTGATTGAGGTATATGGCCTGCGAGGTCCCCATGGGTCCCCTTAGTCTTGGAGCCTTAGCTCGACGGGGGTATATACGAAAGGCTGTGCGACGGTCTTGATACCACCTTGCATTGCACGACATTGCATCTCATCCTTGCATATTATTATGTGGCATGATGTTATTCATGTGATTGATTATGTTATCACTTGTGAGTTATGGCTTGTGATTTGATAATTGTGATATACTGAAAAACTATCTTTATTGTGTATTATGGGTTGTTGGGCTGGGGCTTTTCTGAGTGCAGGTTTGTAGTTCGGCGGTATGTGGTTGGGTGTGAAGGAGTTACTTGGTTCTTCATTGTTTTACTCTAGGTTAGTTCTATTTGCTGAGTACCGTGTTGTTTTGGTACTCACCCCTTGCTACATTTTTGTAGGTTGCGAGCCCGGTCTCTAGTTAGAATTTTCTCATTGCAAGACCGAGCTTTCGGGTTATCCTTAAGGTAGCTGCCTATGTCGCCGGTGGACCTTCAAGGAATCTATTATTATGTTACGTTCTATTTGAGAACTAGACATTTGAGACATTTATTTTATTCGAGTACTATGTATTTAGAGGCTTGTACACGTGACACCAGGTCTTGGGGGATTTTAATTAAGTTACCTTATTATCGTTAGTTAAAATTTTCACTTTGTATATCCTTTCATATTTTATGATTATAATTGGGTATTAGGCTGACTTGTCTTGGTGGGATAAGACGAGTGCCATCATGCCCGAATTTCGGGTCGTGACATGATGGCACCTATTAGATCCTACCTACAGGCAAGCCAACCCAATACCCATGGTAGCTATCCAATAACTATGCATAATAGTAGCTAACAACACACAATATAAGTTAAGAACAACTTACCCCGGGACCTTGAAGTCACCTGTAGAGAGCTAATACTGACTCAAAATAAATAAATAAATAAATAAATATATATATGTATGTATGTATGTATGTATGTATAAAACTTAGAATAATACAATACAAATACAATCCAAAACTATATAGGTACAAAGCCAAAGTCTGAATACAAATAAGGCCCAAATAGATAGAAGCAGATTATAGAAGATCCTAAAAGTTGTCAATGCTCACCAAAAGTCTCCTAGAGTGGCTACAATATCCCTATATCAGCGACCATGGCTCGTACTCGAACCTGCACCATGAAGAGATACAGAAAAGTAGGGGTGAGTACTGGTGGAAGGTACCAGCAGCTTTCATCGGCCAACTGAGTTAAATATAGTAAATGTCATAAGAACCACTGCACTAAAATGCTACAATACTAGCTATCTCAACCCGGATCAAGTGTCAAATATGTCTGTGGAGCCACAGAAATCCAACTGAACAGAACCAAGCAATGTACAACGGTACCAGTTGGCAAAACTCAAAATGGAACCATATCATAACAGTCACACGGTTGAGGTATAGTATTGTACATAGGTGTAAGGCCCTAGTATCTATGCATGTACCACAACTAAGGCCCCATAAGCCCAGAAGGTACACCCACGCACAATCAGGGTGTGTTTAGGTGTTTAGTTATAAGGGTCGGTATCAAATGGTATGAGATCTCAACCAGTGCAGAACACAGTATCACATAGGGCCTTGAACCCCTAATTGTCATTTGAGCCCTCGAACCCCCTTCCCAACCTGACCTCTGGCCAGGAAAGTCACCAGGGCCATGTAATGACCTGATTGGTCGTTTTGGGCATCATCTATAAAAATTACTATTTTACCCTTTTTTAAGTTGCTTTGGGCCTATTTTGAACTATTTAAATAGTTGGAACTTGAATCCTGAGTTTTAAAAGTTGAAAATATGAATTTTGGCATTTTTGGAGACTTAAGTTATTAAAAAAAGTGAGTCTTTGTGTCATTCTGAGTTTTGAACGTCGGATCAAGGATCTGTCGACCCCATTAGCTCTGTATAAATAAAACTAGATTATGAAAAGTTACAAAACTGAATTTGGAGTTAAAATGAGGTTTTTAGGCCCAAAGTTGTGATTTTAGTCATTTTCAGCATCAAAGTTTGACTTTGGTCAACATTCGAGGTTCGGAAGCTCCAATCAAAATTTTGATAGTCCTACTAGTTCTAGATGGTGAAACTAACACTAGAAATGGTCTCAAAATAATTTTTGGAGTTGCCAAGTGTTAGCACCTAATTTTTGACCAAACTTAGGTTATTTACTTTTTAATATTTAAATATTTAGTTTTGAGTCTAAATTAGATATTTTTATCTTATTTAGAATAATTTGAAAACAACAAAAACATAGTCATTTTTTAATGTAAGTTTTGCTTAATAAAGAGAAAATTTATAAAAAAATATATGTTTTTTCTAGTTAACTTTTCTATTTATTTTTTAATTGGAGATAGTTTTCTTAACATATTTTTTTTCTTTCTTTTCTTTTCAAAACAAAATGAAATTAAAAAAAAATTAAATAATCCTAAAACTACCCATTAATTCCAACTCCTCCCCCACTACTCCCACTTTTCCACTCTCACATATTCCCTCTATATACTACACACAAAAACAACAAAAAGAGGGAGAAACAGACGACAACACAAAGAAAAAAATATCATCCATCTTTTTTCTTTCTTGACATTCTACAAAGACAAAACACTGTTAAAAAGATTCTAAATGACATTTTTTCCTTTTTTCCACATACACAAACACACCTAAAAAAAGATTACATTTTTCTTTTACCTACACAAAACAAAAAAAAAATCTCTCAAAAACACCATTAGAGAAAAACAGAAGTGGAGTTCGAGGTTTGCTTTCGTGATTCCGGATTCGTGGCTCTTAGTCATGGTCATTTTCTCCTCGTGAATTAATATTCACCAAAGGTAACATTTCAATTTTATTGTATGATTTGAAGTCAAAATTGTAAAGACATGTCCTAATGCTACAAAGTTAATTGCTCAAATTTTATGTCTATTTAATTTTGGCATCATATTATTGAAGTATGTTAGAATTGTTAAGTTTTAAGTAAAATTGACATATTATGTGATTATTATTGTTTATGTGTTTATTTCATGTTTAAACAACACATAGTTGGTGTAAATTCATTGTCTAAATTTCTATTCTTTTTCATATTCATTTTTGTATGATGATATATGTTTATCGTTTAATAAACTGAAATGACAAAAAATAATTCATGAAAAATTCATTGTGTAAAATATTATTCTCAATTTGTAGATTCTTCTTTTTTATGACCAAAATAAAGAAAAGAAAAAATTAGTCATAATACTTAACATGTTCATACTAGTATGAGAATATATTTTGTATTTCTAATAAATTTATGTTTATTTTTATTTTTTAAAATAAGAAAAAAATTTGTAACATTCTTTGCATTTTATTTGAGTGATGATTCTTTTAGAATATTAAATTAACGATTTTATGTGGATCCATGTAACAAATATTGAATTGTTTAATTATGTTTTTTGCGAGTCATAAAGACCAAGTTTTCATAAAAAAAAAATTGAAGTGCTTTTTACTTTGTAAGTTTTTTCTAAAATTTAAATATTTTTTGTAAATAACTACCTTAAATTAAATCGCTAGAAGTATGATTAGGCCAGCAATAAAGATAGGCAAACGTCAGGATTTAAATAACATTGAACAAATGTTATAAAATAAATAAATAAATAAATAATTTGTGGCAAGGTTGGAAAGCGCTGCTACCAATATACCACACCAATAAAATAAAATAGTTTTAAACTAGTTTCAAATAAATCAAAGAAAGCGGGTGAATAACGTATTTTTTATAAAACTTATCAAAATACAATATGTGCAAAATTGAGTTAAGCCATAAACTAGTCAATAAAGCGACCGTGCTAGAACCACGGGAATCGAGGGGTGCCTAACACCTTCCTCTCGGTCAACAGAATTCCTTACCCGATCTTTGTTTCGCAGACCAAAAAATAAAGAGTCATTTCCTTTTGAATAGGGATTTAAATTAGGTGACTTGGAACACCAAAACTCAATTCCAAGTGGCGACTCTGAATAAATAAAATAATCCCTTTTCAAAATGTCACTTTAATTGGAGAAACTCTATTTTCCAAACCACCACGCGCGGGGAAAAATAGGGGTGTGACACCAAGGGCAGTTTTGGTATTTTGAGTTCTAAACTAGTTTTATCAACTTGCATTGGTAAATATGGAGAGGAGGCCATGACACTGATTTCTGATGATTCCGTTGAGACTAAATCACTATTTCTACTACGGATACATATTTGGTTTGTATAATTCTGAGTTCGGATGAGTTTTGGGGGTCCATTTCGAGTAGGAAAATTGGACTTGGCATTGCTTGTTTGTCGATATCTGGTGTAGGTAGATTCTTCTCCGCCTTCATGGAGAAGCCTCCGCATTCGCCGAGGTGTGGGTCTACTGAGCTCCACGTTCATGGATTGTGTCCCACATTCGCGGAGATATGGCTGGTTGGTCTCCGCATTAACGGGATGGGCTCTGCGATCGCGGAGTAGTTTTTATACCTGGACAATTTAAACTTGTAAAACACCATTTTTAATCCACTTTCAAAGTTCCAAGCTTTTTTGTGGAAATTTTGAAGAAAGGTTTTTGAAGTTCTTATTGGGTAAGTGTTTCTAACACTAAACTAATCTTTTTCTATCAGTTTTATCTTGATTTTTATCTTTGATTATGAAAATAAACACCCAAAATTGGGAATTTTTTAGACTATGTTTTCCAAACTTTAACTGTTGATTTCTCATTCAATTGAAGTTTGATTTTAATGGGATTTTCACCCATGAACTCCATTTATCCTGTAGAACTTGGTTTTAAAGTCATTTTTTGGATTTGAGAATTTTGGATTATTGCCCTAAATTTTACCATTTTGCCCCTAATCCTAAATTATGCCAATATGGGTATCAAAATTCTTCTCTTGATGAGAAGTATCTATTGTTGATAGGGATTGATTAAATTGGGGGATCGATTTGAGGACTTGAGTTGATTGAAAGCTTGTTCGAGTGCAGTTTTGATATTGAGGTAGGTTCGGCTAACCTTTTGTGACTGGATTTGAGTTATTGATCTTGTTCATGTGGTGATTATGAGATTTAGATGGATAATTGTGTAATTGAGTTGATGTGTTGAAATGATGATGGAAAAGTGATTTCGGTTGGGCTGAATTGTGGTATAATTTTGGTCCTATTGATGATCTAAGATGAATTATGATGAAATGATGAGGATTTGAGATAGAATGTGACTAAATGAGACTTGTGAGACCAATTAGGACAAGTAAGGTTCGATATTATTGATATACTTGTATTGTTGGGATGATTTAGGTCCGGTATCATTGTTATAGTTATATATTTGGGATGAGTTTGGTTCGGTATCATTGTTATATTGTATATTTTGGGATAAGTTAGGTCCGGTAATATTGATATTCTTGCATAGTTGGGACGAGGAAGGTCTGATACTATTGATATAATTATGATGATCTAAAACATGATGATGGTTTGGGCATTAGATGTGATACTTGATATTATTCCTTGGGTGCATATGATTATTATGAGTTCCATGCATCGGTATTCCTGTTGTTATGCTATTCTACATATTGACATGCATGTTTGAGTTGCACTATTGATTTACATCTATTGTGTATGGTCTGTAACATCCCTTGACCTGGGTAGGAGGCAAGGGCATTATGATTCACATTGGTACCACCCCCTTGACCCGGGCAGGAGGCAAGGGTGAGATTCATACTTTATATACTTTGATCACGGGCAGGTGGCAAGGACTTGGCATCATGATATCCCTTGACCACGAGCAGGTGGCAAGGTCGTGGGATTCTGATATTACCTTATTCATGGACAGGGGGCAAGGCTGTGACACATTTGGTATTTGGACTAATCCGTTATGCATCATATTCATATTATGGTTATATGGTGCTTATGGGTTCTTGAGGATATCCTAGCTCGGTTTTATTATGTATATTACATTGCATATTAACCTTTTTGTACGCAAGTATATGGTTCTTCATTACTATATTCTTGTTTCAATTTCTCTTACCCAGTGGGTTGAACCTACTGGGTACATTTCGGTGTACTCACCCCTACTAAGGGTCAGTTCGGTTTTTGCGGTTCGATTTTTTCCTAAAACCAAAGATGGAACGGAAGGTCATTTGGCGGTTCGGTTCGGTCCAGTTTTGCCAAAAAAAAAAAGTAAACCAATCATTTTTCGGTTCGGTTTTTTTCGGTTCAATCTTCGATTTTTTTCGATTTTTCGATTTTTTTTAATTAAAAGGAAAAACAGCAAACTTCAAGCATTATTAAATAGTAGTGACTATCGGACACTTTAATACATGGAAAACAATCGATTCTGTTATCTTCAGCTCTCAAAAAATCAAAACAAATCAAGGCAACAAATGCAGTAACTTGCAGAAGGAAGTCCAACAAAACGGCCAATGCTACAGGACAAAAAACAGAAAAGAGATAAGAACAGAAGCCCCAGACACAGGGATGTTAGATATTCACATAATAGTAGCAACTCTCTAAACCTAGAATCAGGCTGTTCCAGTAACAGCCCCGCAAACAATTTGCTGGTTCACAGTAAGAGGGACTCCAGGTTCAGACCTCAAGAACGCCTCTGTTTGACCTCTCACTGTGAAGAGCACAGCATTAAAGGCTGCCACAGTGGCAAGCGGGGCTCCCATACCTTTGAACAGCCCCCTAGCACCTTCTGCAGCTACTGTTTGCCGGACAGCATCTATAGCACCAGAATATCTTGGAAGCTGCCCAGGAAGTGGAGTAGGCTGGCTTTGAAGCTTGACCTTTATGGTATCAAAAGGGTGACCAACGATCAATTGTGCTGCTCCACCTACAGTCCCAGCTGTTAAATCCTTGGCTATATCACCCATTGTTCAAATCTAGAACAAAAACAAAGGGGAAAAAGAATTCTCAATCTTAATGTAATGTTATTAGCTATTGCATTGACTAATTACAATTCTCAATTGTAGGAAAGAACTATTTGGTGGGAAGGAGAGGATTGAAAGAGTATATGATCAAAGTTAAGCTTAAGGCTTCTGCTAAAAGTTGGTGCAGTGGAAAAAAAGACCATTAATCTCTACAGTCAATAGCCATGAACCTACATAGTAAACAACATTAGATGTCCTTGATGTAATAAAAAGTCCGGCTTGGGTGTTGTCAAGCTACCACACTTTTGAGAGTAAATATCTCCAAAAAGAATCTAGGCATAGTTCTTCTAAACAAAAAACGTGACATGCTGGCATTGGAATGAAACTTCCAACAGCAAATGCTAAAACCTCTGAAAGACTAGCTAGTGTAATTGATGGTCCAACTTCTACAAGAGCATTACTAACTCGTCCCTCTAAAGGCAATTCCATTGGCTGTCTCTTAACAGCATTTACCAGAATGCACATGTTATCTACCCCAACCTGAGAAAATATGGTGATTGAAAATGACCATAAACCAAAAGGAAGGCTAATAAGTAATTTGTTTTAAGAAAAAAGATCCAACATGTAAAAACATACAAATTACCAAGAAAAATGGAGACTGTTGAAATTCAACTTACAGCCAAGACAAGGAAAGGGATGACTTCCATTATAATGAGGGTAGATTTTACGCCTACTGCACTGAAGAAACCAACTAATCCAAGAACAGAAAGCATAACAAGTACAACTCCTGAAAGAACAGAAAGCATAACAAGAACAGAGTGCAAATTTCTTGTGAAAATGACTGATAATAAGACAGAAATGATACAGTAATTACTCCAGTATTTTGCAGGCATACATCAATAAAAGTAGTAGACTAAAAACATTGGTGCATCACCACACGTTTTCTTTAGTTAATAATGAAATTGTTTAAACCACATTGAAGGGGTGCTATCCCAATGAAATTGCAGTTCTCAAACAAACAGGACAATAGTTTCCCTTCACAAATAATCTCCCACAAGCATCACAACAAGTGTATCCTAAAAACCACCTGCCATAGATCAAGATATCAATAGTTCAGAGGCAATAGGATATGCAATGCATCAAGAGAAGAAAGGTGGAATCAAAATCAGCAAGTCAACAAATCGTAAACAAGTAAGCAACCTCCAATTGATGAAACCAACCCGAATCAGCAAACTTTTTCTTCATATTGGAACTCTTGGAGGCAATTTAGACCCTTCAACTCCACCACCATTTGCAATTTCTAAAGAAAAAGATTTAGAACGAATCAAAATCCATTAGCAAATTAACGAATAAAAAAATAAAAGAATAAACAATAGAATAAATAAATTAACTTAAAAAGATTAATACTTCTCACCTTTCTCAAGTTCTTCATCAAATTCCATTTCTTCAATTGTTGGCTCATGATATAAAGCAACGTTGGTACTCCGAAGCTAATTTTGTGTGCAAATTGAGGCCTCCACCATTTTGGGACTCAATGAGCTACGGAACGGATCAATCACCCGTCCACTAGTGCTAAAACATGATTCAGAAGCAATTGTGGATATAGGAATCGCTAAAATATCTCTTGCAATGCATGCCAAAATTGGGTATTTAGAGACCCTGTTCACTCTCCACCAATTCAGAATGTCAAAACTTGAGTTATCATCCCCTTCAATTGCATCTAAAATATATCTATCCACATCGTTGCTTATAACACTAGCTTTTTGTGCTCTCCTTTTTTGCTCCTTTTCCATTAACTTCCTCTCAACTTGTGTCATTGATAAATAGAAGTTACCTCATGTTGTATTGGAGACTTGTCAACACCACTACAAGTATTCATTTGAGTCGTGTTGGAAGAGAAAGATCCACTTGATGCATATATATTATGTAGAGAAAGCAAAAACTCTTTCACCTCAAAAATGGTGTCTTCAACCCTTTTATCAAACTCCCCATAAATTAACTCTAGTAATCACCAAGTTTCTCAAATTTATAACGTGGGTCAAGAAACATTCCAACCAAAATATAGTCATTCACCTTGGCGATATCCCCCAATACTTGTCATATTTAGCTTGCATGGGTGTTGCAATATAAGATAAAAGTGTGCTTTCAGGTTCTTTCATGACACCTCCAATTTTAACCAAATCACCCAAGAGGTTTTGAATTGTTGGAGTGTTTGAACAATACACTCTTAATGTAACTTCATAAAAAGGTCTTAAATAATGTGCAAATACCTCAGCTTTTTCCCAATCATCAGTAGAAGGTGGTCCTTCCCTTGCCTTGTCTTGATTGTCACTTTTAAAATATCCCATGTAGTAACCATCATCCTCTTTCAATCTGTCAAAAGCTTTACGAAACTTCAAAGAAGATTGTAGCATTAAAAATGTAGAGTTCCACCTAGTTGGAACATCCATTATCACAAGCCCCTTGCTCTCAACTTTAACTTTCTCCACACAAACTTTAAACATCTCTAATCTTTGAGGTGACGATCTTGTATATCTAACAGCATTACGAATGCTTTGAATTGACTTATTCAATAACCCCAAGCCATCATTCACAATCAGATTCAAAATATGTGCCACACATCTCATATGCAAATTCTTACCATTATGCAAAAGTGCATTGTTAATTTTCCAAGAACTTATTTTTTTAATGAGTTCTTTTATGCCAGAATCATTTGAAGAAGCATTATCAACAGTAACAGTCAAAATTTTTTCAATTCCCCATTCTAACAAACACTCTTCTAAAAGTCTTGCAATTGAGTCCCCGCTGTGGTTAAGAATCACACAAAAGTTTAAAATTCTTTTATGCAAAATCCAATTCTTATCAATGAAGTGTGCAGTAATAACCATGTAATTGATATTTTGAATAGACGTCCATGTATCAGTTGTAAGAGACACCCTATATCCATTCAAATCATTCTTCAATTTACTTTTCTCAACGTAAAATAAGTTAAGCACATCTTTCGCCATAGTCTTACGACTTGGCACTCTCCAATAGGGGGATGCAACTCTGCAAAAATATCGAAAACCTTCTTCTTCCACGAAACTAAAAGGTAACTCATCTAGAATTATCATTTGGACACAAGCTTTAGTGATTTCATCTTGATTACTTCCCCTTACCACCAAATCTTTTGATTTTTCAGAAGTCAATATTTTTTGTTTTTGATTCCACAAATCTTTATTCGGTGGGTACTCTCTACATTTGTCAATACAAGTTTTCAAAGCAGTTGTACCATTCAGTTTGGGGTGAGCAGCAAAATTTTTATGCTTGCAATAATTACAAAACGCTCTAAGTTTACCTGCCACAAACTTTTGAGTAAAATGCTCCCAAATATCGGCTCTTTCTTTAGCTTTCAAAGCTGCCAAGTACTCTTCTTCTGTCATTCCACCCAACTTTGTTGTGTCATCTGAATTTTCACTGCCCGCTGTACATTCCACATTACTATCACTTGTCGTTGATGCTTGAAAAGATGGTATTTCACTTGTGCTTAGTGATTCTGTCTGCATCTGCAAGAATAATATGCAAGGTAAATGAAATTTTGTTAGCAATTTAGGACATTACAATCTTAAGAGAAAACAAATTAAATTAAATAGATGATAACCTGACAAAGAGAAGAAGCAGCTTTGGGGACTTTAGGCTTCGCTGATGATGTTGAAGATAAATGCCTCTTCATGATTTCTATTCATATAACAAAACCATTCAAGCCAAAGAAAAATTAAGCAAGAAACCTTTCCAAGAGATTTACTAAAAGGAAAAGGAAATTGTCATTCTATTTCTTTCTTTGTTTTTTTTTTTTGTTCACATACTTGGATAAAAAAAGAAGAAAGATGTTCATTCAGTTCAGTCATCAGTGCATTTTCATAATCTTTCGGATTGAAATTCTGAAAACTTCACCTTTAACATTATAAACTAATACATTAGTTGACAGTTCATAATATAGTTTACTTGGCTTCTCTTATATTTTTATTATTTCATGATTGAGCTATATAAATGCATACAAATTTTTACCCATAACTCAACTAGTTCAGTGTTGGTAGCAAAAAAATTTAATCTATTACAAAAGAAACAACTTCATAGCTAAAGAAAGAAGAAAAATATTGTAGGGAATTAGTAGAAGTAACAACAAGAATCTGTAACCTTTTGTAATAAAGTATCAAAAGTTATACTGTAAATAATTCACGACTAAATACATGATTAGATCTACATAATTGAAACATGAATCATTATTTTAAGGAAAAAAAATCAGGTATGCCATTTTTATTTGTCTTCTTATAATTTTGCAGCGCAACAGTTTTTTTTAATAGAAATTAAATTAGAAATAAATAATATACAAACTCTTCATATTTGAAGGGATGGTTAATACTTAATAGTTTCTTAGTTTATATTGTATTTGCCGTATTCTATATGTTACAAATAAAGAGGTTGAAGTGCACATTTATGAATTAGTAGAAGTAACAACAAAGTAAACCTGTTGGCTGCTGGCGGGAGGGACCGAGGGTCGAGGCTCGAGGGAGCTTTGTTGGCTGCTGGCTGCTGCACAACTGCAGTGCTGCTGCGGGAGCGGCGGTCTGGCGGAGTGCGGGCTTGCGGGGTTTAGGGGTAGGGGCTGGCGGAGTGGCGGGCTGTGCGAGTGCGACTGTGCGTGGGTGGTGACTCGTGGGGGTCTGGGTGGGCGGTGCCGCGGTGGGAATCTGATTTGGGGGAAATGGGAATTAATTTAGGGGCTAGGGTTTTTTTTTTTGGTTTATATATTAGGTGGGTTCGGTTTTTTATTAGTTCGGTTTGGTTTTTTAAGACCAAAACCGAAATCGAACCGCACAGAATCGGTTCGGTTCAGTTTTTTGTGTTCGGTTTCGGTTTTTTAAGGTGCGATTTTTTTTTGGTATTTTTTGATCGATTTCGGTTCGATTTTCGATTTTTGGTTTTACGGACCCACCCCTAACCCCTACTCTATGTCATCCCTACAGATTGAGCATAGGGACCCGCACATGGTAGATGATTCACGCTTTTGGACTTTTCTACATCCATCATGATTTTACCGGTGAGGCTCAAACTTCGAGTTGCCATGGATCCTTGGGATTTCCTTTACTTTCTTTTCAGACTTGTATCGGATTCTATGAGACATCCTTGTATTTCATTTGAGATATTTGTATTTACAATCTTGTATTGCTTAGATGCTCTTGTACTCTTGACTCCAAATTTTGGGATATTTGTTATGTTATGCTGGAGATGGTTTCTGTTTTATTCCCTTTTCTTTTAGCTGGATCTATTTTGGATCCTGACAGGCCAAATGATCTGACAATCAACTGCAACTCTAACCCGGGAATAATCATCTGGGACTCAAAACCCAGGAATAATCATCGGGTCTCGAACCCAGGAACAGCCATCTAGGACTCGAACCTGGGAATAATCATTTGGCCTCAAACCCAGGAACAGATCAAGTCTACTAAACCAGCCCACAAGGATCTACGCCTCTCAATTCATATCGTGTGTGTATGTAATAATACCGGCTCAGAACCACGCAAATCTGGGGCATCACTAGCCTAAGCCTAGGCTCAGGTCCAACCAAAAGAAAATAACTAGAAGTATCACAAGTATCCAGAGCAATGATAGACAATCTACCTGATAAGCGTAACAAGTATTCGGAACAACTACAGACAATCCAGCTGATAAGTATAACAAGTATCAGAATAATAGTAGACAATCCAGCTAATAAGTATAACAAGTATCCAGAACAACAACAGACAATCCAGTTGATTCTTAGGGTATAACATGCACATCACAAATAGAGTCACAATCTAGTAAACAGGTAATCAAGAACACAAGATATTAACAGAATCACAACAACAGAGTCTCAATGTGTAGCCATGAGTACAACTGGTAACCAATCTTCCAAAATACAACATGTTCCGCAGTACTAGACAACCCAAATAGGTAAGCAAATAGCTAAAGAGGCATATGTATTTATGGAAGTGGTACAAGTTCACACAGATTCAGCACCACCCAAAACAACTCTAAACTTAGCTATTATGACAGATATAGCTATTACAATGTCCATACAATAATCAGTCTCAAACTAACCTGTATAATCTTTATTCAGCAATTCCCAACAATATTCAAGAACCCAACGCATATTTCAGCTCAGTCTATGAGAATGGGAAGCCTAGCCTATCCATGTGCTCCGGTTCAATCCATAGGAGCTTTACTCCTCTTGATCTCCTCCAAATATAGCTCGGCTGTCAAAAGACGAATCACAACATTAATACAACTATTTTGACTATAATATTCTAGGAAACGAGGAGGAATATGTTAATTGCAACCAAAATAGGGGAAAATGGGGACACGCTCAAAATACCAAACCAGCTCCCATAAAACAACCTCTACACTTCTCTAAGTCTATAGGCAGAATTTGAGCTCAAAACAAGGCTCGAAACAATGAGAAACAACCCCAAAATCAAGTTATATTTCTTATTAGAAAATATTTATATTCAATAGTTTCTTTATCAAGTTTCTTAAAAATATAGTGAAAACCAACAGAATCCTTACATATCATGATGTAAATCTCGAAAAATACTTCAGCTTAAACCCAAATTTAACTAAATTCTTATAAGAAACGGCGAAGATATTTTAGTTCAAAGTTTTTGGCATTTTACGACATTATATACAACAAAAATAGTAAATTTAACCTTGAACAGCATGCCAAAAGCAATTTTCAACACTTCCATGATGTTTCTCTCGTAAAAATACACAAGTTAGCCTTTTGAATCACCTGAATTAGATAAAATATGGCCTAAAAAATGAGGTGCAAAGTTGGGATATATATATATATATATATATATATATATATATATATATATATATATATATATATATATATATATATAACCAACTTCCTAGAACAAGCCTTTATATATAGGTGCCACACTGCCTTGTCACTGCAATGTGGCATCACCAAATCGCTCCACGCGGCATCACGGTTGCATTCCATGTCACTCTCTTTTCGATTAACCTTTTAATCCTTTTTTGTATTATTCCGGGCTCGTTCAAACTCCGATTTTTGCAAACGGACTATGTAATCACCCTGATTTCGACGTTTTGAATTTAATGGTGCAGTCAAAATTTCCAAAAGAGCTCATTACAATAAAATAAGGGTCCTACTTCTTTCGGGATAATTTTAACTAAAAGAACTGAGGGGGTCAAAATGCATCAAAGTCCCAGTTACCCAATGAAAGCTCATTCTAGACCAAAGTCAATGTTCTGGAGCTTATCACGATATCAAAATTCTCATCCGAGCACATTTTCCAATGGTGTTGACTAAAGTCAACTATTGACTTGTTCTCAGAGGCTAAATTTGTAAAACTTAATATAACTACACTGGACATGCTCCTAGCCTAATTTGGCCATTCCGGAGCGGACAAAATTGTCAAAATTCCACTCCGAGGCTGTGTACTAAGACTTTACCTGAAAGTTCATTTTACAGTTATACTTATTTATCTAACTCAAAAAGTTGCATATCTACCAAACGGTTCACCCGACAACCGAACTACTAGTATCAGTAAGTTCAAAATAGCCTGAGGTTGCTATGCAGATACTCAAACTAATAACATATTCACAGGAGCACCGAAATAACCCAGAGGGTCATTATATAATACTTTTAATACAATGAATATGAGTAGCTAATTCCACAGCTAGTGTTGTGGGAACCATGAAGAACTAACAAAGTAAAAATCGAATAATTTGTAATTCTTGAAAAGTGTGTATGCATGTATTATTTTATCTCTTCATTTTGATTGCTTTTAATGGTGGCCAATGTTAGAACTCGTCTTATTCTTACTTGTAGGACCAAGGGGGTAATGAATAAGAAAAGGGATAAATAACGAAATTTGACATGATTACACTCATCTAACTAGCTTGAACGGCCCAAGGGATAGATAAATTGGGACTACGGTAAAGGTTAATAATGCATACACCCATAGACGGACTAAGTTGCATGGTGAAATTCATATATTTGGCGGCCCAAGGACTTAAGTGAACATAATTTACTAGTTCTGCATGTTACACACTAGAAAAGGTTATAATTATGAGGTTATATTGTGTTAGGAATTCATGGGGAACACAATACCCTAGTGATTTTCTCTTACTGATTTTGTAATACTTGTATCCTTAATAATATTAAAATAGGTTTTATTTACTGTTTTTTACATCATAAATCCCTCCTTTGGAAATAAGATGATTAATAGCTCGACATTATTTTGAATACTCCAAATCTAGACCATATTCCTTGTGGGATCGACCCTAACCATTGTTAGGTTCTATAACAATGATTGCTTATACTCCAATTCAGAGGTGTAATTTGGGTGTAATCAAATTTTGGCATCATTGTCGGGGAATACAACTTTTAGATTAGTTTAATTAGAGTAATTTGAGATCAATCCTTATTTTTGTATTTGACGTATTTTTGTTGTATTTCGTCTCTTTTTCAGCATACAAGTTTAGTGTATGCCCAACACACGCAGTCGAGACAATCCCTTGACACCATATGATCCTGAGCTACAGGGAACATTAAGAAGAATGGCCTAAGACAATGCAAATAATGTCGTAAATGATAAGGGTGTGCGTTGGTCGGGTTGGTTCGATGTATCAATTTTTATTTTTAAATATGCTAAACCAATAACACACCAATAAGATATTTTTTTTATTAGTTTTCGATTTATCGATTTGGTCCTTAACAGTTTGATTTTTTATTTACCTAATAAGAAAATATTCATAAAATAAATATATGACTTTTTTAACAATTTGACGCAATATGATGAGATACAGTAAAACAAATAGATCAATTGAGCACCTAAACTTAATAATATGCAATATTTGACCTCATATTCTAATTTACTTTCCAATAAAAGGGTTATACATTAGAAATCAGGAAAATGCATGACTTACGAGTATCGATTTAGTATCAAATGATGTTAAATTAATAATATTTAATATTTATGAAGGGATAAAATAGTAAATTATTATTGTCTTAATGGGTTATCGATTTATCCAATAACCCAATACTAAAAACTGAAATCGAACCGATAACCCAATAATATGTTTTTAAAACTACTAAAAACTCGTTAACCTAATGACCCGATAATAATAAATTAACAATGTTTTTTGGTTCTATTTATCGGTCGATTCAATTTTTGCACACTCCTAGTGAATGAGCAATTAACTTACATGAGCAAGACCCACCACCTCCACAAGTGGTGAACCAACCACCACCACAAGGAGCAAGGGTCGGTGGTTGGAATCAATATGGCTTGATCCAATTAGAGTGGATGTTACAGGAGCCATCATGTTACCTCCACTACCGTCTGATACTAAGTTCATCATATTGAGTGGGTTGTTACAGATGCTACAACATAAAGGGTTGCTTTCGGACTTACCATCTGAGGATCCACATAACTATATTCATAATGTTGTGTTATGTTTGTTAAGAGTATAATGAGAAGTTAGAATCTATCCATTGATGTCGTTGGGCTCCATGTTTTCCCATTATCTCTTGTCGCCGAAGTAATAGTATGATTATCAGAGCTTTCATATTGCTCTATATCTATATTGGCAGACATGCAGAAGGCTTTTTCGGAGAGTTACTTCCCCAAGTCAACGAAGTTAAAGCTCAAAGACCGCATCACAACTTCCAACAAACACCTGGGGACTCTATTAGTACAATATGGGAGTGATTCATTAAGTATTTGAGGAGTGTTCCAGACCACAAGATCACAAATGAGTCCTTAGTAGAGATCTTTTATCTAGCCTTAGATGATAACAGCAAAGCAATTCCCGACACCATAACTGAAGGTTCATTCTTGGATTGCACTTTTGCTGGGGTAGCCCAAAGACTTGAGAGTGTGGCCAAGACAAATTGTGCATGGGGCACAAGAGACACAGAGACTACAAAGAGCTCTATCTCAGTTTATAAAAATACATATAGCAAGCAAAGATCAATCATGACGTACTACATCAATAACAAATTATTTTTTTTCAATAATTAAAAACATTTACCTTTTATAGCAATAACAAATTTTTTTGCTAAACACTTATAATACAATTTTAATAGATATACAGAGAACTATTTATAAATATATATATATATAATACAAGTTTTATTCATTGATAATATATTTATCACACACTTTAATACACACTATGTCAATTTCTTACCAAATAAGCACAATATATTTTTAAAGACGTAAAATACATTTAGGAGTCGTTTGGTAGGAGGGATTAGGGGAAATAATCCAGGGATTAGGGGAATGATATTAGTTAATACTATGTTTGGTAGAAGTTTAGACTCATGTATAACTAATCCATGTATTAGTTAATACCCCATACATGGTATTAACTAATACCTCCCATTTGGTGGTATTAACTAATACCCAGATTTAATACCATGAGATTATATATAAAGACAAAAATATCCCTCAAATTCTTTTACACTTTCTTTTATTTTCTTGATTTTATGTTTTCTATTATAGTTTTGTACTAGTAAATTTATTTACATAAATTAGCTTATAAATTTTATTTATTTGTGGGTTCATATTTTTATAATATAAAATAAATAAATTTACCATATCAAATTTTTAAATTTTATTTATTTGTGGTTTTATATTTACATAATAGACAAAAAATAGTTTGTCATGCCAATTTTTTTATAATTAATTTAGTTGAATGACCTTGTAAGATATAAATACTATATTAAAACTACAATTTCTAAAATTCTTATGTCCCGCCCTTTATAGTCGCGACTGTTGTCATGGAAAAAGAGTTTGTTTTTCTATCAAAGAAGCATGCTTAAATGTAGATTGCCTATTTTTATAATTGTTTGCCATTTTTCTACTTTAATAATAGATGATCTATCTTTATTAAATTAAAATTGACATTTTATTAGTGGTGAATTTATTAAGATTACAATTATTTATTCTCAAATAATTCAAGTGAGAAAATAGCAAACATGAGGACAAAATTATTGTTCTCCTAACTAGTTAAAAGCCACAAAAAAAATCTACTTTGATCTAATTCAATGAAATGGAAAAATTCATAATAATTCAAGGGTATAATTGGAAAGAAACTTTTTGTAGAGTTTTAACCCAAGCACAAGATTAAATGAGAAGTATTGAAGCAAACACTTGATAAAAAAAATAATTCATGCATTACTAATCTCTACATTACTGATCCCTGCGTTTTTCATTTTTGTATCAAACGACCCCTTATACTATATGCATAATCTACTTTTAATACAAGTGCAAAGTTATCATAATATTGTTATGTATTGCTATGTATGACAACAAGTAAAAATTATCACTAAAATCAATAATTATCTATATATTATATTAAAAGCGTGAGGCCATTAGAAATGTTGTTTGAACTTTTTGCTCTTCACTAAAATACTCATCTTTAGACAAAATTGTCTTTTCACCATTTTTTTTAAAATTCTTATCTATAATATTTATAATATTGACTTTTAAAATATATGGAAATAAATAATAAAATAAGGACTTTTAGCCGTGGAAAGACTCCTAAATCTTCCTTATTTAATATACATCTACTTCTTCTTTATTTGAATCGAGAAAACACTCTACACCGCTAAGAAAAATCTAATTTACCATGATATATATGACCTTTATGAATAAATAATTTATCAAAATTACTTTTGTAGTGAATTATTTATCTTTTCATAAGTTCATAATTAAATTTAATTTTCTATGAAATATTTGTTACTAGATGAGATAAACTCTTTTATCACGCGCAATACGCGTACAACAAGATTAATTTTTTTAAAAAATACTTGCTCAAGTAATTTTTTTCTAAGGAATTTGAGTAGTTTGTCTCCGCACGAATAAATCATTAAGTATACAAATTTAATCTATTCCCCAACCATTAATTCAATAACCCAATACCTAGAAGGCATTAGTTAATTTCAGAGTTGGCTAATCAATTATGATTTAATTTTACAATGGATGGCTAAATAGAGATGACCAATTTGGCTATTTCCTGTTACATTATTTTCTTGATTGTATTTTTTTTATAAACTAATAATTTTTGGTATATATTTAAAATATGACAATAATAATTCCAAGAACCAAATTGAGAGAATCCCACACTCTCCCGCCCTCACTATTCTCGATGCGTTTCTGTTCATCATGTATCTCCTTTCCGTTTAATTCACATTAAATACCACTTGGATTTTATCAGATACATACATCAGCATTCTGTTTAATTTATAAGTACTGATATCATATATACATTTCGCCCATAAATCTCATTGGATCTGGTTTTATTTTTCAAGAATTTTTTTTCTGGATTTTTGAGTTTGCATTGACTTGATCGGTTGCAAATTCATTTGGAGTCACATGTATAATTAAAAAAATTACTTTTTTCCTGTTATATGTGACTTCTGAAAGTTTTGTTGAGTGGAAATTTTTGAAGGAGAAAAACAAGGAGGAGGAGTTGTTCAAGAATGGTGGGATCCGAGAAGAATTCACTTGTCTTTGCTTATTATGTTACTGGTCATGGATTTGGCCATGCCACCCGTGTGGTTGAGGTACTGTTTTATTTATTGGTCAATTTGTCATTTACCCTTTGGTAATAGTTTTGTACTGCATTTGAAATTTTTGTTAATTTTTTCCCAGTATTGTGAGTAAATATATCTTCGGGAATTGGGTGTTTGTTTCTATTAATTCAGCAATGTTGGGAAAATCTTAGTAGCAGTGTTAGTTAGGTTACCTGAACTTCCATCTTATTGTTGTTACGGTGCTATATCCCATCTTTTAATCCCCTTCCCCTACCCCAATTTTGAAAAAAATAAGAAAGTAAATATTGAGCAATGATCATAGCGAGTTCGAATTGATTGATCAAGTGATGTCTATGTACTGAGTTATGATTTGTGAACTTTGAGATATATTGTTGGGAAAATATGAATAAACATGTATACTTTAAGGGCACTTATTAGCATAATTGATCACATCCATTTTAAGACTCAATTTATCAGAAGGTACTGTAAAACTTGATAATGTATAGAAAGTTGGATGATGTTTTAAAATTAGTTGAAGACAAAGTCCTTCCTTTTTTATCAGGGAATCTTGGTACAAGTATATGGCCTGATAAAAGAGCATAAGCCAGTGAGACTCTTTTTTTGTTTTTTTGCAGAATTTATAATACTTAAATAGTGTACTGAAGTAGAGATGTCCATAAAATTATTTGAGACATTATGAAATGTCATTGGTGTGGTACTTGTTAAGAATCCAAAACAGAAAGGACGGTACCTAGTCATATATGAAGCTCAAGAATCACTTGTTAAGAACAGATATCTGGTAATGCAAAACCTAAATTTGCACAAGTGGTTGCATCAGAATACACAGAAGCTACACATAGATTTCTTTTTCATTAGCTCTCCACAAGAGGGGTATAGTTTAGATATATGTCAAGGATTCAGACAAAAAGGAAATCATTTGAAATTTTATTATATATTGTTCTTATATAGTGCATGTAACAATGTTGGGAACCAAGTGAATCATAATAGAGATTAAACTAGGTTAATTTATCTTATTTAGCCAAGTCTTCGTTGGCAGAATTATGTGATGCGTAAGCCTCGTAAGAACATAATATTAAGTTGAATCTACGAGACATATGGTGCAATCACATATGTTTGAAGCTAAAAGCTCTCTGGGTTAGAGCACAGACTTGTTAGGTAATATAAAGGGTAATACTGCTTAATACGTTAATCTACTTAAGATCTATCTCTCTCATGTTCTTTATCTTGATTGTGTGTTATTTAACATGTGTTTTTTGAAGCTGATAACTTTTGATATTCCTGTAAATGAACAATACTGTACATTGGTTGTACTGAAACCATATTTACAATTGACTCTAAGAAACTGAAGCTATTCTAATCATCTAGATGGAATCTAGCAACATCAGTTTCTACAGTTTCTCCTGAGTAAGACTGTTTCCACCGAAAACAAAAGAGCAAAGTGCAATTCAATTTGATCCTCTTGACAAAGTTGCTCCTACTCTCATAAACACCAAGACACTGCCTAATACATGTTAAAAAATGAGTATATGGCTCACTGCAGTCATCTATGAATTTTTCCAACAATTAATACAATGTATCATCTCTTTGGATAAAAGATACTAGTGAAATAAAAGGCATCAAAAATGTTTTTCAAAAATGTTGATCCAACTTTGTAACACCAAGATATCAAGCATACAAGTATCCACAACTCTGATGCTATCTGTCAGTATAATAATAGAATCTAGTCCTCTTTGAACTCCTTAAACAAGGGGCACCGTCTCATAATTCCCCATCTTTCTTTAATGTTAAGATGGCATCCCACACTATACACCACACAGTGTAACCTTTTTTCCTTGGCAACTTGGTCTTTTTGTTTTTGAGAAATGGTAACTTCTTCATCTATAGATTCACAGGTCTACTACATCAAAGTGCAGTTCCCCCTCCAAAAGTATTACTCCCTTCGTCCTTTTTTATGTGACAATCTTTGACTTGACATGATATTTAAGAAAAAATCGAAGAATTTTAGAACTTGTGGTCTAAAACAGTCCTTAGATATTACTCTATTTGTACGGTTAAAAATCATTTCATTAAGGGTAAAATAGAAATTTTAAAGCTAATTATTTCTAATTATAGTAAAGTGACATTCTTTTCGGGACGGACTAAAAAGGATATGGTGCCATATGCAACGAGATGGAGGAAGTACAATCTAGGAAACCTATTTGCTCTTTTTGATACATATAGTCTAAAATGTCAAAAATATCTTTTTGTCTGTCCTAACACTTTTTGTTCACACCAAAAGTATTACAAAGCCAGCTAGTTATCTTAAATTTCTCTAATTGGGCTGATTGTCCTCATGACATCTTTGATTTCTTTCTTTCCACACTGTCCACTATATATAAGCTGTGACAATCTTCCATCTCTCCTCTTTAGGAGTGGCAATGGGGCATGTGGATGCAGGGTGGTTGGGGTTCAACTTTATGAAGTGCGGGTCGTGGATTTCCTCCAAACTAATTTTATGGAAATCACTATAGATAGTTTCTTGAACCTTTTTTCTTGTTTGAAAATCTAATGTCTTTTTTTTTGGGGTTCAGTTTTGAGAATAATCGCGAGTTGTCTCAACGTGCAATTCCTTGAGAGCTCATGAGTCGATGGACAACTTTGAGATCACCAACTCCCATTCATGCCTTCAAATCAATGACCAATTTTAGAAAAGCCATTAATATTCATTGATAGGTCAGCATCTCCATAACGTAGAATAATAAAATATTAGCGAGCTGATCATTCTAATGCATATAAGTTATAATATTATGTAGAAATTTGTTTTTATAACAAAACAAATTTTAAAATTATTGTGGAGCGGGATGGGGCAAGTCTTTGCGAGATGGAGCAGGGCGGGTTGAAAATAAAAAAAATGCTATGTGGGGCAGAATAAAAATTTTTGTGGGTTACTTCAACTTCCATTCTACGTTCCTTGGTTTCACCCAGATGATCTTCCCAAACAAATGAATAATCTCCGAAGCCATTTATAGTGTAAAAAGAGATGGTTGGCTGTCTATGTTTGTTCTTCACACAGGTTACATTTAGAGCGCTTGGTGCTTCCTCTTCTTCATATTTTCTTGTGTCAGCACTGCTACTCTAGTCAGCAACCATGTCACGCAATTGACCTTGTATGAAATTTTAGTCCCCCATGTCATTTTCCAAGGCCACTGTTCCATCCTATTGTTTGTAGCGGTGAGATTTCCATAGGCTAAATCTATCGAGAAGACTCCTTTGTTGCCTAACTTCCATATTGCAGTAGCTTTTCCCCGGTTAGGTTGTTGAAAGGTGCTTGAGTGTTGAAGAGGATACGTATCCTTTCCACCTATCAGTCATTTAGATTTCTCTTAAGGTGAAGGTTCCATCCCTGACCTATCCACATTTCAGCAACACTGACCTGTTGCTTAAAGCTTAGCAGGTGTAGATCATAGTTGCTTCAAAGGTCTCTGATCTATCTACTTGTCCTCCCAGCATGACACTTACAGTCCATTCCTCACAATGAAATTTATTATGGGCAATATCAATGGCCACAAATTCCTGATTGATCTTCAGATATTGTATTGATAGGGGATTGTCACCATTTAGGTAATCCATTTATCCTCCATCTCATACTTTGTACTGATGGCCTCCTTCCACAACTTGTTCTCTCATGTGACAAATTTTCATAAACACTTCATCATTAGGCTTCTATTTTGCATCTTGATATTCTTGATCCCCCCCTTCCTTTTTTGCTTTTCATAGACTCCTCCCATTTGACCAAATGAAATTTTCTTGTCTTCATTTTCTTGCCAATTCTTTTCTTTTCTTAGCATGTCTATTCTCCTGATCACATTGTTAGAGGTTGGGAACACGAATCATGTATGCAGGCATTGCATCCAAAATACTGTTGACCATCGTCAATTTATCCTCCAAGAAAAGGTACTAACTCCTCCAATTGGTCAACTTTTTCTCACACTTTTCTATCACCTATTCCATATCCCCTTTGATTTGCTTGTGGCTCCCAAAGGAATTCCTAAGTAAGTAGTAGCTAATTCCCCTACCCTTTCACCCAGCATAGCTTCAAGATTGTCCATCTCTGTCACTTCATTAACGGGTATATGTAACTCTTACTCCCAATTGATATTTAAACCAGAGATAACTTCAAAAATAATGAATACCACTCTTAGTATCAGAATCTGGTCCGTAGCTTCTCCACAAAAAACTAGAGCATCATCTGCATACTGCAGATGAGTTATCTCCAGGTTGTTAATGGCTTTGTCGCCCACCTGAAATCCCCTGACGCAATATTTTTCCTTGGTCGTCTGTATCAAGTTACTTAGACCTTCCATAACTAGGATGAAAAGGAAAGGTATAGGGACTCACCTTGTCTCAGCCTCTTTTGAGAGGAGAAAAATCCACGAGGGGTCCTATTAGTAGGACTGAGAACTTTACTGTGCTAATCCAGTATTTCACCCATCTTATCCAGTTGGTCCAAATCTCATCCTTTGCATCATCAATATCAAAAAGTCTCGGTTCAAGTGATCATAAGCCTTCTAGATATCAAGTTTGCATAGAATTCTCAGCTGTTTGCCTCTTTGTCTGGACTCCACACACTCATTTTTCTATAAATACTACACCAATGATTTTCCCTCCTTTTATGAAGGCCATTTGTAATCACCTTTTTCATTGTTTTGCCAAAAGTTTGGCTATAATATTATATACGCCTCCTATCAGGCTTATAGGTCTGAAGTCAGTTAGTTCCATAGCTCCAATTTTCTTAGGAATTAATGCTATAAATGTATCATTGATGCTTCTTTCAAAGATTTCTGCCTTTTGGAAATTCTGAACTGTACCCACCGGTTCATGTTTGATAGTGTTAGCACTGGCTGAAAAAAGCTTAGCCACCTGGACATGATTTGATGCTCTGAAGAATCTCCTGTTCCTCCATTGGTGCCATTAGCATGTTCTCTTCTCCAATCATGGGGCAATTCCTTATTTCCAGATGTGGTCTCCAGTCTTCTACTTCTGAATAAAGCTTTTCATAAAAGATAACTATCCCCTCTTGTACCTCTCCATGATTACTCAAAAATTCTCCTCTCACTTTCAGCTTTGAAGTCGCGTTCATTCTTTTGTGTGCATTGGCAATTTTGTGGAAGAACCTAACGTTCGTATACCCCTGCTTTAACCGTGTAGCCCTGGACCTTTGTCTCCAAGCAATTTCTTTAGCTATGTCTTCAAACTCCATGTTGGAGCTATTTTGGCTGTTATTTCTCTGTCTCTAAAGTTCTACGCTCATGAATCTGTTCTAGTTCAGCTAACTGTCTCAAGATATTCTGCTTTTGAGCCCCCAAGTTCCCTTGAGTTGTCTTACTCCACTCCTTCAGATTCTTTTTCACTTCTTTAAGGTTTTGCCACCAACACCAAATCTGGTTTCCCTGAGAGAATTTGAAAGACTCCCACTACCCTTTGACTTTTTTTATTGAACCCCTCTATGGTCAGCCAACAGTTTTCAAACTTGAAGTATGACCTTATGGTTTCCCGTTCTCCACATTGTAGCATTATAGGAGAGTGATCTGAGGTCATCTATGTAGGATATTTTGCCTGACATTTCTGAAATTTGTTTCCCATTCTTCAGAAAATAGGAGTTGATCCCGTCTGGCGTTGTTGTATGGTTCCTCTTTCTTCCATGTGTACTTTTCCCTGGATAACTCAATGTCCACCAGTTCCATGTCTTAAATGAAGTTTGAAAAGTCTGTCATGCCTTTGTTAATTCTGCTGTAGTTTTCCATCTCTGAAGGGTATCTAACTGTGTTGACGTCTCCACAAAGGACCCAAGGTCCTGAGACTAATCCTCTGGCTGCTCCAATCTCCCACCAATTTTCTTCCCTCTCCTCTCTATCATTTGGAACATAGACTCCTGTGCAAATTCAAATCTTGGCAGTTTCCTGTGAAGCTGCATGTGACAGAGCACATGTCTACACTGCTAATTTCTCCCTTACATACTCTCTTGTCCCACATTATGATTGTGCCGCCTCTAATCCCACACTTAAAGACTGCCTATTTTTTAACTGCTCCTTCTGACATTTCCGTATTGAAGGGTGTTGCCTTGAACGATTCAGCCTCGACCCTTCTATATCTCCTTTATAGGCTCTTTTCCTTGAGCATAAGTTTTGTGAGGGTCCTCTTACTTGGGCTTGCTCTCCATAATCCTTCCAATCATCTAGTATATCACTGCCTCAGTGCCAAAGTTGAACAATGCAACTCTAAAACAGATCATTACGGAGTGTGTCTGTTTTTGCTGATAGTTTACCTGCCCCATGCAGTTAGATGTTCTCGAGGAGCATTACTGAGAACTACTCCTTCTGTCCCCAATTTATGTGGCTTAGTTCGGATTTCAAGAGTTAAACAATCTTTAATTTTTCTTGAAATAAAATTAATGTATTTGAAAACTAAGTATTACTATAAGGCACAACAATTAATAATTCAAGTATTTAACTAATATATATAAATATATTAGTCAAAGAAGATTTGTTTGAATCTCGAAATATGAAAGGTGCCACATAAATTGGGACAAAGAGAGTTCTTAGTTTATCTGAGAACTACTTAGTTTATCTGCGGCGTGAAGTTAGATCATTTTTAGGTGCATTATTAAGAACTACTGAACAGTTTGACCATGTTATTTCACTCTTCTATAACTGATTCTGCAAGCCAAGCCACTGAAGAAAGTTTATGTCACGATTGAATAGGTCCTTTTCTTCGTATTCTGTGTGCCAGTCAACGTCTCAGCTTCAGGAGAAGTCCTCTTTCTCCTTTTCTTATGGATTCAGTTAATTAACAGTGATGTTATTTTGATTTACTAACTACTAAGGACGAACAGTACTTGTTTCGTATTCTGCACAATGTAATAAGGTTAGATGACATCATGAATGGCCCCTTCTTTGATTTATTTTGTTATACCATCACATTTAGATTTATTTTGTAAAACTTTGAAGCTTGCTCGCAATGATCATTAATTACTCATACATTTTGCCAATATTCTCTAATTTTAGATTTTGTAATGCAAGGTTGTCCGTAATCTAATTCAAGCTGGACATGAAGTTCATGTGGTTACGGGTGCTCCTGACTATGTTTTTACTACTGAGACACAATCGCCTCGACTTTTTATCCGTAAGGTTAGTCTTTTTGGATAAGTCATCCGTAAGGTTAGTCAGATTGTTCCTCAAAAAGGTTAGTCAGGTTAAGATAACTGATCACTGTACACAGCGATTGAATGCTTTTGTTTTTTGCAAATCAAGGATTACAAATGCTTGTTCTCAATGAAATCAACGTTATTTATCCCCATGATAATATATGATTTCATCCTTTAAAGATATGCTGTGCATGGTTTCATCCTTTGCTGTCTGATTTTGAACTAATCATCAGAGAGCTGCTATAGACAGGGACTTCTATTGGTGTTTTAATCCTGTCAAGCTGCAGAAGAAAATTTTCCTTTCCAATTACACTAAGTAATAGGATGAATAAGTTTAAGCTTGATGATCTCTGCTTTTACATTTTTCTAGAGAGAAATAAGGGAAAATTGATGAACTGTTATTCTGCAAAATAGGTCTAGGTTTTTTTTGAGAATAGGTAACATGTTATCTTCTGATAGTGGATTGTTTTTAGTCTCCACTGGCAAGGAAAGAGTAACAGCAACAACAACATATCCAGTGGAATCCCACAGGTGGGGTCTGGGGAGGGTAGAATGTACGCAGACCTTACCGCTACCTCATAGAAGTAGAGAGGCTGTTTCCTGGGAACCCTCGTCTCAACAACCCATAAGCAGAATACTAGATATGACGAAACGGAAAGGAAAAGAAATGCATAGGAAGAACGACTACTAATGCAAAACACATGATAGTATGTAAATACAATACATTTAGCCCACATGATACAGATAAAGACACCACAAGAATAACATTTCCCCTTAATATGGAAAGTCTGTGGCGCTTTGATCAAAGCATATGTACATGTACCTAAATTTTTCTATGGATGAGATTTTACCATTCCAGGTTCTATTGGACTGTGGAGCTGTTCAAGCAGATGCTTTGACAGTTGACCGTCTTGCTTCACTGGAAAAGGTGGGCCACTAGGTCTATGATGAGGCAAAAGGTTCTATGGAAGCAGTTATTTATCTGATTTTTTTTTCATATCAGACATTTTGATTAAAAGTGCTACTTGTTCTAACTCTTTATCCAGTATAACCAGACAGCCGTACTACCTAGGGATTCAATCTTGGCCACAGAAGTTGAATGGTTGACATCTGTCAAGGCTGACTTAGTGGTAATGTGATCCTTACATGACATCTGCTCTTATTTTGTGCTGCTAGTTTGAAACCCATTCATCTCTGTATAGTACAAGCTAATTAGACTCTATTCTCCTATATCCAGAAGTACTACTTGGTATTACTGTGCTGTGAAAAGTGAAGACATTTAACACTTCATTCTGGTGAAGTTTGCTGAAGGGAGAAAAACTTCTTTAGATGTCTGACTTAAATGACTCGATGGAAAATCTGATAAAATGCCTACACTTGGAAAATGAGAAATATAATAACAATAACATACCCAGTGGAATCCCACAAGTGGGGTCTGGGGAGGGTAAAATGTACATTACCACTACCTCATAGAGATAGAGAGGCTGTTTCCGGAAAACCCTCGTCTAAAAAATCAAGCCCCATAAGCAGAAGATACTAGATATGGAAAAAAAGAGAAAAGAAAAGAAAAAAAGGAAAATGACTAATAATGAAAAGCAAATGATAGTTTGTAAATACGATAAAAGTAACAAATAGAAGACGGAAAATGAAAAATATCATTACTAAAATTCAATTGTACTTCAACCTTGGAAGAGAAATAGATTTAAGATAAAAGTGAAATTTCCCAAATGAAAATTCAAAATGGAAGTTTCTCTTAATAAAAGAATATCTCTGTCTGAACTGTAAATTGTCAATAGGATTGGAAATCACAGATAAATCATGAATGAGAAAAAGCAGCACCAAAGTAGGGGCTGAATTAGAAGAGTCTAGATTCTGATTAGAGGGGAAGTCTAATAAAGTGGGATCTTTAGCGTTACAAAATGTAATTGGTGAATTGTCTAGCTCTCTTTTGTCTATCAAAAGATGTAAATGTTTTAGGAACCTTATTTTGATTTTATCTAAGTGGATATACCTCAAAAAATGTGAACTTGAGAAGTGAAACCAAGTTATGCAGCCAAGTGCCTTTGAATTCAAGAAATATATTATACCTGCTGGATTCGATACTTTTTTGTTGCATTATGTAGCATGCATACTCCAATGAGATAGTGTCTTGCACGAATGATTCATTTTGTTGGCTGCTTCAAAAAATAACACAAGGAATCAAAAGTATTACATTTTTGCTTTATACACCTATTTGTCGATGTAAAACCATGGTGAGTGAAGGTGTTAAAAGTGAACACAGTAGACCTAAAATTACATGGCAGGATATTGTCTCGAAAGACCTTCAATCCCTTGGATTCATGCAGACCTAGCGAAAGATAGAGCAAAATGGAAGAGAAAGATCTATTTAAGTGATAGCGATTAGTTGAGATTATGTTTTAGTTTTGTAAGTATGTTTATGTCCCTATGCTTTCTAGGAGTCTTTTCACTCTATCAGATATTTACCAGTAAAAAGTATGTAGAACTTCTAGTACTTTTCACTTTGTTGTATTTGATATAATATAGGGCTGGGATGAGTATAAATGGAGAAACATGACTAGTGAGGACTCTTATAGCCAATCCCAACTTACTGGGGCGGAGTTTTAATTCTTCTTTTGTTCTTCTTCTTCTTGTAATAAGGTTTGTCTAGCTGTTGAATATACGCTGTTTTGGATACTATGTCAACACGAGTCCAAAAGCCTTTTACAAGGCTTATGCTTCTTAATAAATAAAGAAGTGCATTCCCTTTGTGTGTTGGCCAGTTAATAAGGCCGTAAGTTCCTGCTAAATATAATTATACATTTGTACTAACATTATTCTTCGTCCTTGAGTTTATTTCTGATGGGAAATGCATAAAATTCTTATGAGAGTATCCAGTGGTTGAAGGCTGAATGAATTGGAGTTATGCAATAGACTAATAGAGACAGAGGTTCAGAAAATGGATAGATAGATAGAAGTTATACTAATAACAAGAGACACATGCATCTTATATCTCTTGGAACAATTTGTCCGCATACAATAGATGATTACAACTATGCTCTATATTACTAATATGCATTATATATATAGTAAGATGATCCACAACTACTTGCCTACATTTATGATAAGAACATATAACTTCTAGCAAAAGTAAGAAACTGCCTAGTTGTTGACTTCCAGTAACTTATTAGAAATTGCTTAATCCTCCAGATTTTCTATATTTCTTTGCCTCTTCCTCTTTGAATAAGTATGGAATATACGTGACTTATCATAGATCTTCTGCCTAGCTGTTGAACATATGCTATTTTGGATACTATGTCAACATGAGTCCAAAAGCCTTTTTCAAGGCTTATGCTTCTTAAGTAAATAAAAAACTGCACTCCCTTTGTATGTTGGCCAGTTAGAAGGCTATAACTTCCTGCTAGATATAATATACGAACATTATTCATTGTCCTTGAGTTTATTTCTGTTGTGAAGTGCCTAAAATTCTTCTTTTCCATTAGTAGATTTCAGATGTTGTTCCTGTTGCATGCCGAGCAGCTGCAGATGCTGGAATTCGTGCAGTTTGCTGCACCAACTTTAGGTAACACACTCGTGATGTTGAATTTTAGGTTATATCTCCTATATAATATACATAACTAATGGATGCTAGGATGTGGGGATATCCTTGCTTATTGTTGTGCTGCATAAGTAGGGCAGTTTTCATGGTAAACCTTTGACGTACTTTCAGTTTATAAACTTTTTTAATCAATAGGCTGCATTGAAGTTAAGCTATGTCAAGTTGAGGAAGGTGGAATTGAAGCTTTTAAGTAGCCGCGATGTATTTCCTCTGTAGACAATTAATGAATATTTCTTGCAATTTTTGCCTTGTTCTTGATTGAGGTTTCATCGAAGTTCGCATATCTAAAATGTGCATAAAATATTCACTCCATGCTCGTCTGCCAGAATATTAGAATTCTCGTCCTCCTATGTGTCCATATACAACATTACCTTTATATCTCTTAGCATATGTAACTCAGAGAGAGAACAGGGGCATAGGCATTTTGCCCTTTTGCAATCAATTTTGGTTTGAAACATTAATGACTGGATGTGCCTCTACTAGAGTGTCCTGAAGAACTTATTATGTTAAGATTACTTATCACATTATTATCTTTTCCATTGGTTGATTGATTTAGTTTCACCAAATTAACAAGCTTTCGAGGTGGTTACTTTCATTTTCATAACCAGTTCATTGTTCGCCTGTATTTTCTTGTCTTATTAACTTTTTAGTTACATCCTTGGATTAATGTATAAGGTGACTTCACAATGAATTGTGTTAAATTCCAGTTGTTAAGTAATCAACAATAGGAACTCTCTGTAAAATGGATAGTTGAAATTATATGAGCTCGTTAGTAATTACATTTGGAAATTAGAGTACCACTTATTTGTAAGTTTTTTTCTGTGGCTATTGTCTGTTATAGGGAAAGGTGAAAGAAAAGAATACTGGCTCAGCGTCCTTTAGAATAATTTTTTACGTCTAGGATGCATGACATCATTGTATTGTTTTTGGCTTGAAAATGCAAAATTACCACCATATAAACAGATAGGAAGCTGTTAATTTGTCCTTTTCCATTGTTTAAACTTTGGCAGTTGGGATTTCATCTATGTTGATTATGTCATGGCTGCTGGATATGACAATCGTTCAATAATTTGGCAGGTGATTTCTAATCTTCAGTAGATATATATTATACACAAAAGAAATGTAAAAATCATATATTCCACTAGTTGGGCTTTACCTTCTCATCTTCACCCAAATACTCTGAAAGAAGAACTTCCATAAAACCATCAAACAGTGGGGTTAGATATTGAAGCTGCTGTATATTTATCCAGCTAGAATGCGATGCATTTGGTACTGCAATAGTAAAATATTGTGATGTTGTGATTCAAAATTGTAATTTTCTAAAATTAGACTTCGGAAATTCTAATGTGTTATTTCTCATTCTCACATTGTCCCGCTGACAAGTGACATCCTAGTGTCGTATATTCCACTATTTTGAACAATCAAAGAATATATTCCACCTCTTTGCTCATTTCAAATTGTTGCTGATGTTTACATTGTCTTTAGCTCCATGCTATGCCATGTTTTAGGCATTACATTGTCTAAAATTGTCTTTAGCTCCATGCTATGCCATGTTTTAGGCATTACATTGTCTTTAGATCCATGGTATGCCATGTTTTAGGCATCTAATATCTGAGAAATAGATCTTAGCTATGATTTGGAAGGTTGTATAGAATGCTATTTGTGGAATGGTAAAGCCAAATGGGGGAGACAGTAGTTATCTGGATGGAGAGAGAACAAATTAAGCTTTATCAAATAATTTTTTAACTTCTATGGACTGCACCTGGTAAATGATGGGATTTTATCAAGGAGTTGTATTTGATTTGTTGCTATGCCCCAAATGTTTTATTCTATAGAACTGTACTCACTTTGAGTTTATCATATTTATACACTTGTAGAACAAGCTATTTAAGTATTTTGTTTCTACACTTCTGAATGCTCCCTGCCCTAATATCTTGCTTAAAAGAAAGCAACCATTTTCTGTTTGTCTGTATGTATTACTAAGGGTGATTTTCATATTAGTACATATTCCTATGTGCTACTTCTAATCCTTTCTTTCATCTGACTTTCATTGGAAAATCCAATATCAATGCGACTGATGAATGATGCTAATCTAGATAGCAGAGGATTATTCTCACTGTGAGTTTGTAATTCGTCTTCCAGGATACTGCCCAAGTATGTACTTTCCATTTCTCAACTATTTTATGCAGCTTGATTTTACCTGATTTCCATTTCCCATTTGAGTTTTGCTTTGGTTCTGGTGTCAATATTGCACATTCATGTACTGCAATTGAACAGATGTGCTGTTCTCAGTATATTAATTTTGGTTATTGTTTTCTATTTCCCATAGTTCTATTTTGATTGTTTGTCAAAACCAATACTCCTTGCAGTGCCTGCTTTTCGGGATGTAATTGATGTTCCCCTTGTTGTGAGAAGGTTGCACAAAACTCGAGAAAAGGTGACTGACAATCCTCACCTTCTTGACATGTGCCTAATTTTTCATGTTATCAATATTTTCTTCTGATACAGGTTCGGAAAGAACTTGGAATTCCAGACAGCCAAAAAGTGCTTATTTATAATTTTGGTGGACAGGTAAATGTCTCATTTTAAGGGAATGCTAAATGGGTTTGATATATGTTCTTGCCAGAGACTAGTCTTCTCAAATTTCTCAATCTAGCAACTCAAGCTTTGAGATAGGTTTTGAGACTTTGAATTATAGTATCTGCATTAGGTTTTGCTGTCATTTCATGAACAGATGGTGGTGGTGTAGTTTAGTTAATCGTCCTAGGTATTGTGTTAATAAGTGATTGGACTATAAGGTGTCTCTATCAAAGAATACGCACTGGAGGTTCTGTAATTCTCAAAGGTACTTTTAGTAGACCAAGCAATGCATTTCTTATGCACTTGATAACAATCTTATATACTATTTCACATGCAGCCTGCTGGATGGAAGCTGAAAAAGGAATATCTGCCTGAAGGATGGTTATGTTTGGTTAGTTATTGTAGTCCTCTGTTAAATTTCCACTTTGCTCAGTGTAGATGCTTTTCATATCTGCTAGACCTTTATGCAAAAATATGGTCTGTGTTGCTGGTAAAGGTCTGTGGTGCTTCTGAAGATCAGGAAATGCCTTCCAACTTCATAAAACTTCCGGAAGACTTTTACACCCCTGATGCTATTGCAGCTTCAGATGTCTTGCTTGGTAGGGAATATTAAAGCTCTGTAAGCTTGAAAATATGATCCTCAGTGTACGACTACATTTCATATCAAGCGTATACTTCTTTCAGGTAAAATTGGATATGGCACAACGAGTGAAGCCTTGGCATACAAGGTGCCACTTGTCTTTGTACGCAGAGATTACTTTAATGAGGAACCATTTCTGAGGAATATGATTGAGGTATATGGCATTGGCTATTGTTTTATAATTGATAACCATTGATTTACTCAAAATACAATTATAAAGCACATGTGTGGGTATGCAATGTAGCATTACCAAGCTGGTGTAGAGATGATCCGGAGGGATTTCCTCACTGGACACTGGGCTCCCTATATTGAACGTGCTATTACTCTGAAACCATGCTATGATGGAGGAGTCAATGGTGGTGAGGTACCTTTGCTGTCCCTTTTTATGTTTATTCTCAATACACAGGGTACACAAAGTAAACAACTCTTTTGGACTATAAAGAGTGAATATTGACAGAAAAATTGAATAACTCATTTTATGGACAACCATAAGCGAGCTTGCAACAAATGTTGGATTCATAAAGACGAATTTTATTACAAGAAAGTAGTCATCAAAGAAACTACTGTCCTACCTAAGAACTTAAAGCAGGGGGTATTTCTCAGTCCATTTTGTGGTGTAACTTTTGAACCACTAAATCAAACAAGTGCTATATTTAAAATCAATGTCCAATTATTTAAAAACTTTAAATTTAGTGGTCATTGACTTTGAAAAGACTTACGACAAAGTTTTGAGTGAAGTCCTCAAGAGATGTTAGGAGCCTAGAGGTGTGTACCGGTGGCCTACACTAGGGCAATGAGGGACATGTATGATCGAGCCAAGACTCTGATTAGAACGGTAGACGGGGACTCAGAGTACTTTCCAGTCGAGATGGGATTTAGAGATCGAACTAAATGAGGGAAGCGAGACTGAGATGGATGTGAAAAGGAGGTGCGCAGATGCTTTAGTGAAGAGATTCTAGAGGTTGGACATAGTGAGTACGAGGAGAAGTAGAGGTAGGCCAAAAAATGATGAGAGGTAATTAGGCGAGATAGAGAACAACTTCAACTTATAGAGGAAATGACTTTAGATAGGAGGGTGTAGAAGCTGCGAATTAGGGTGGAAGTTAGTTGTTAGCGGCTTGTTGTCTTTATTTTTGACGGTTTTAGTTTTGGTGGCGTCGTCATAGTATTAGCCTTATTTTTTTAGTTTCTTGCTTCTGATATCTATCATTATTTGTTATTTATTGTTTTTCGATTATCGTATTATTGTGTTGTTGTTTCCTTATTAGTTTCTATCTTTTCATTGTCATTTTCCCTTTTCATACTTACTTTAATTTTTTGTACTGAGCTAGTGACCTTCAGAAATAACCTCATCATATCTCTGAGATGGAATAAGATCTGCGTACACTCTACTCTCCCCATAACCCACTTGTGGGATTTTACTGGCATATCGTTGTATCTCATCAAATGTTGATGTTGATCAATTACTGCTACATTTACTTATACATGTAATAACAAGAGAGGGATAGCCTAACCATAGGGATCCCAACCATAGTCGGGTTCAAGTCACCAATCGAGGAGGGAAAAGGGAAACGATGACCGTTAGGCTCATGGATCATGGTTCTGAGGAATTGGGTTTACCACATAAAAAAAAGAACATTTACTCATATGCTTGATAGGGCTATTCAAAAGCTTATAAAGGGAAATTCAAACGATATACCAAAAAATCATAGGCAATGTGGCAAAATGTGAAAATAACCTTGCATCATTCTGTTAGTTTTATTTAATTTCTGCTGAATATAGAACTGCACGGAGAATATCTCCGCAGCAGCTGATATCCATGCTCGTATTTCTATATAGTTCCTGAAAAACACATGTTATGCCCAAAATTTGCATGTCTAATAGGTTATTTCCGCGCTGTCAATGACATATTGAAATAGGTACTCAGGATTCTGTCATTCCTATCATGCCATGTTCGGTAGGACCTAGTTTGTTGATTCTTGGATCATAGTTGTTGTAGTTTGGGAGATATACTGGCAAACATCAAATTATTTTTAAAAGATGTTAAAGAAAATTTTACATGGCAGCCCTTTGTAGATATGTTCTCCGAGAAACTCCTTTAGCTTCTTTTGTATCACGTCTTAACCTTAATGTCTGTTAAATGGGTCACCCCATATGTACTCTTAGGTGCCGTTAGGCCACATGTATTCCTAGATATATTTGGAGAAAACTTGGGAACCAATGCTTGGCCATATAACTTTCCATTACTTGGAAAATATATTTGGCAAACATCCCAAGTTCCGAAATATTAGGAAAAAAAACTAGTATTTGGGCCAAATTCTAGTATTTGAGATTTTTAAAAATTCAAAAATTATCACAAACTTTTATATTTTATAAAAATACTTATCATTTATATTTGTTATACAAAATTTGTACAGTTATATACATATTTTATACAATTTTTATCTGAAGTTGCTCTCCTAAGTCACTTCCAATAACAAGTAGTAATAGTAGTTTTTCATATACTAATCAATGATATTTTCCTTTTATTTTCTTTCTCTTTTTTTCAGATTCATATTAATTGTATTTGTTGTCTTAACTTTTCACAAAACATGTTCTTATAAAATGACAATACAAACTTATGGGTATTTTTAATAATGTTTAGAACTTATGGGTGTAAATCATATTTTTTTAAAAAGTCAAATATTTATCCCAATATCTATAACCAAATGCATGGTGAAATTTCACCCAAACATGACTTGCCAAATTTTTTTGGGAATTTGTGGCCAAAAGCTAGCTTAGTTTGTTGCACAATTTTCATTACATTAATGACTCTGATGGTTATGAAGTATTGGAACAGTTTTCTCATCAAAAGCTTTGTCTATAATTCCAGCTTGGAGCACGTTCTATATTCCTCAATCTCTTTAGGAGAAAGAGTTTAAGTCTTGTCATTGTCAAGTTTCAACTTTTATGGAGGTGGATTTGTGGTATTTCGATCTCTTCTTCTATACTCTACGAGAAGGATTGACGACAGTTGTTTTTAATTGCATACAAGGAGTTCAGAAGACATAACATGCTAATGGTTGATGATCAGTAGGCTCAAAAATGTAGCACGGAAAGCAACGAGCACGAAAATGCTTGTGAACCTCTGCTTTGAAACCTCAGAAGCTCATAAAGAGCAAATCGTTTGATAATCTTTTGCATTGTTTCATAGAAGTTGCAGTGGACTGCATTGCTTATACAGAGATTATTGAATTTTGAGTGAGATTGAAATCCATACTATTTTGAGTGGAGAGTATCTATTCTTACTCACTTAAGTTTCCTTTTCCTAATCGAGTTGTTAAAACCTAAGTAGGTATTAAGTAATAATGTTATGGTTTACTTCATCCGTCTTCATCTATTTCTTTATGTATCTTTAGATGGCTGCTAGAATACTTCAAGACACAGCAATCGGAAAACATCAAACTTCACATGGGGTAAAATTCTCCAAAATTTGTCTTCCTTTATATTAGTCATAAGATATGCTTACTGTTTGTTTGACAATAATGATATCACTTTTGTTTTGAACCACAGTAGCAAGCAGAAGTTTTGCTCTCCTAAAATCATGCTATTTATTTGACACAATCAACAGCTTCGAGTCACAAACAGAACAATGGTGAAAAAGGGCCACATTTTGGCTCCTGGCAAGGGGGGTTTCGGGTTTTATTATATCAAAAAGATGATGTTAGGCATCTGGTTCCAGCATATATGAACCTCCGCAGTTCTGCTTAATATGTTATTGAAGTTTAAATAATTATGTTAATGTTACTAAGTAAGATCAACTCTCTATCATGTGATAAATTAGCAAACATTGTACATGTGGAAATATATAGTGAACTGGATGATAAATCACGGTGTCTGACATTAGGTCCCTTCATTGGATGGATAGAAACAAAATATTCCACCAAAGCTGCATATTGCAATATCTTTTGCCCTACTGATAATTTGCAATTGTTGCTTTCATTGCAGCTTAGTGGAGTGCGTAGGCTGCGAGATGCTATCGTCCTTGGCTATCAGCTTCAAAGGATTACTGGGAAAGATATTGCAATCCCGGAATGGTATTCACTTGCGCAAAATGAACTTCGTTCACGCACTCAATTGCCAAATAAGGAAGTTCTTGATAATAGCAATCTTACTAGACAGTAAATTCTTTAATCCTATCTAGTTGTCTTTATGTCAAGTTAATTGGTCTAATATGTCTCCTACAGCCACTCTTAGGCATGTTTCTTATCAAATATTCACCTAAATTACTTTGCAGAAGTGATTACTTCACAATTCTTCATGGAGATCATCAAGGGCTCCCTGATACACTTGGTTTCTTGAAGAGTTTGGCTGAAATTGAGTCCTCAAGTAGTCCTCAAAATAATAACAAGCTCCAAACACACGAGCATCTGGCTGCTTCTGCAATGTTCAATTGGGAGGTATGTCTCTTTCACTGTAAATATATTCTTGGGTAGATTTTTCAGATTTGTATGAACTGTCTAGTTTATAAATTTCGTAATAATCTAATAATCATTAGAGGGAAATCTTCGGATGATTAACATTTTGAAATAAATCATCAAGAAATGGGGAAAAAGTGCTGAAGGAAAGTTTTCAAGTGTGCATCAATATGAATGTAGGGATTCATTACTTATGGTATTGATTCAGACTTATTTACCAGAGTAATCTTTCTTGCTCATCTTAGTTTCTTCCAGTAATAAATTGACATGGAAATTTCGATAGGTATCTTGGAATTTTTAAGGTTGCCATAATACCATTGCAGGAAATTTACCTCGTAATGCTACTTTGTGTAAACATGCAAACAAACTCTAGAAAGCTTGCAAAGTTCCAGGTTCAGGCTTGTCTTTAAGGAAATGTGTGCATCTTATACCCTTGCCATGTATTAGAACTTTGAATATGAGATATCAATATTTATTGTTTATTAATGGGGGTCTGTATCACCAATGATATTCGAATTGAGAGCCTAGATTCTAGATTTCTCTGTTCTTGTCGTGCAGGAAGAGATTTTTGTTTCAAGAGCACCCGGAAGATTGGACGTAATGGGAGGAATTGCTGACTATTCTGGTAGTTTAGTACTACAAGTAAATTTCCTTTTTCCTTTTTATATTTTCCTTATTTATGCTTTGGAATATTTTATTCTAGTCTTATGTTGTGACTTGTTGAATGCATTTGTCATATCGTATAAAAATACAAACTCTATCCTTGTATACTTGAATAACTTCATCTACTTCGTCACTAGTGAGCTATGTTGTATTTTCGTGCTTAAGCTGGTCATAGTTTTAAGTGATGTGCACCTGAGCTAGAGCCTTCTGGTTCACTGTTAAATTGTGCGCTTACCTTTTCTTTTTCAATGACGGCGGCGTTAGGGCCAACTTGCAGACACCTCTAGTTTTCCTCTGAGTACCAAGTGTTTTTAACTCATAAAAATGTGCTCAATAGAGGAGGTACTTACTCCCTGTCCAATTTATGTGGCTTACTTCTTTTTTAAATCATCTTTCTATATTTACTAATAACTTTAAGATTCTTATCTTCTTAATGAGATTATTGTGCACCCCCGGATTAGTCGGGGCTCAAAGAGACTCGGACACCGAGTGCAAATAAAAAAAGAGATTATTTATAGGTACACAAATGTCCATGGCTTGTTCTAGATCACAAGTTTTAGAAGTCGTTTAGTTTTATTTTAAACTCCCTGGCAAGTTAAATAGTATCACATATGTTGGAACTGAGGGAGTACTTTTTAGGCATTGACATCATGTAATCATTGCCGTCTATTTATGGTATGTTGCCATCATTTTCTTCTCTAGATGCCGATCAGGGAGTCATGCCATGTTGCGATTCAGAGAAACCATCCGAGCAAGCACAAATTGTGGAAACATGTTCAGGCTAGGCAGCCCAAGGACGGACCCACTGCTGTTCTTCAAATTGTATGTATTATCAATTCTTTGGATATTCTCATTGCATGTCTATCACTTTTTTGGTATGCTCTGTCATGTTTTCTATAGTATTTTGTCTTGACTTCTTCACTCCAATGTTTTCTTCTTCTTTTCGATCTGTTTTGAAATGCTTTTACTTGAGCCGAGGGTCTATCAAAAACCACCTCTCTACGTTCCAAGGTTGGGGTAAGGTCTGCATATACATTACCCTTCCAGATACCACTTGTGGGATTACACCGGGTAAGTTGTTGATGTAATCTATCACATTATCGGGAAAACGCAACCCTTCTAATTCTTTAACTGATGGTTTTAAATGCTGTGGGTGCACTTGCTAGTCAATTTTCTGTTAAATAATTGAAAATCATAGGTATGCCATTAGGAAGCAGCAAGTGGTTATTGTCAGGTGTAAAGTCTGAAAGTAGTTTTACATTTTGGCCATGAGAAATAATTTTCATTTTAGCATGATACCAAATTAGTACTTCCTATGCTTTATGCACCCCACTTATCACATTTGTTCACCAGTTGGCAATTGGTATGAATATTGTGAAGTAACGCTATGTGTTCCTCAGATATGGCATGTTTTAAAGAGTCTAAGTAGATCAGGTATAGATTATTACTTTGACTCAGGTTATACTACTTGCAAAGTTTTGGCATGCATCTGACATATCACACAAGTACAACAAGGTGTATCAAGGGAAATAGGTACGGTAAAATATGACAGACATTTTGCCGTACATATGCATTTGAGAAGTCAACATTCTGTTCAATAATGTATATATCTGAGACAACTCTAGAAAATAAATCATTTTGTCTTGCTAGTGTTTTTACCTCTATTGTCATTCGTGGTACTTTTGACAGCATGGTAATTGCCAGCTCTAATTTTCTATTTTGCTCATAGGAGCTTGTGGCTTATTTTTGATGAATTCAAATCCAGGTATCATTTGGCTCAGAATTAGTTAATCGTGGACCAACTTTTGATATGGACCTTTCTGATTTTGTGGAGGATGGACAGCCAATTACATATGAGAAAGCATACGATTATTTTGCCCGAGACCCAGCCCAGAAGTGAGTGAACTCTTGTGTATTAGTTCTCTTGCTTTTAATAGGATGCCACCAGTTTGTAACCATGAAGCATCCTCTGTAGGTGGGCGGCATATGTTGCTGGGACAATTCTGGTACTGATGACTGAACTAGGCATCCGTTTTGAGGATAGCATTAGCATTCTGGTAAGCCTTTCCGGTGTTCATACCTTTGGCTAGTTTTTCTGCTTAAGTTTTCTATAGATTGCACTTATCTGTTTGGCTGAACCTAAGATGGTGACCAATTGTTCAAGTCAATGAAGAATCTTCCCACCAAAGAACAAAAAGTTGTCTTTTGATGAGTTAAATTTAGAAATTCAATTATGGGATGTAAGCCCTTCTTACTCTGGGTATGTTATTCTATTATTCGATGCAAGCCTCTCAGATCTGCAAACAAATAAGAACAGCAAAATGTGAATCAAATTTCTTTTATCTTAACAGGGGGACATTTGTGTACAAAACTAACCACTTTCCAAATTACAGTTACTATAATGAGTTGGCAGACGTGTGATACTTCATTGTATCAGCATAAACAGACGTTCTGAATTGGTCCATTTTTCTGTTTCTTTCACAAATTAAATGAATGCAGCAATTACCTTTTCTGTTTGAACATTTCATTAGTGTCAAATTAGGTGTTGAGGCTTACATCCCACCCACCCACCCACCGCAAAGGCTAGCTAGCTCAAAGGGAGAAAGATTTCCCAAGCCTTATATGGATCCCAGGTTCTTGTCCTTTACTGATGTGAGATTCATTTCTGTTAGAGTTAGAATAGGAGTAGGACTACATAGTCCTAGTTGGATTTGGATTAGGTTGTAGTGTCTATAAATAGGGTCTTTATGTAACAATGTTAACACACAATTCAATAATATATTTTTCCCCCATATTTCTCACATGGTATCAGAGCGTTGGTGAGAAACTTTCTGGTATCGATTGCTGATTTGTGTCGGTATATTTTTTATCAGTGTTGTGTGAAAATCAACAACACCACCTTGTCCCTCACCCTCCGGCGACTACATCTCAGTCAGACCCACCGGAAAATAACTTCGCACGTGCCCACACGCGCCACCCCAACCTGCAGGTTTTCCGGCGAGATCTGACCACGCGCCGGCGCGTGAGGCCAGCTCCGACCACTTTTCGGCGACCAATATTTTCCAGATGGGCCGCCTCTCCATTCCGAGGCTGCCCATGCAATTTTTTCCTGATTCCAATCTCTGAAATTAGGGTTCCGACAATTTCCGACCTTTTCCGGCAACTTTTTTAGTGTTCCGACTTTTTTTTCCACTTTTTTTCCCTCAGTGAGGTCGCCTCAGCATTCTGAGGCAGACCCATATCGATTTTCTTCATTTAATCAGTTTTTTTTCTTTTTATTCCAAAGGATGTCTTTTGGGGTTGATATGTTTGGCTCCAAAAGTACAGGAATAGGAAGTTCTCATCCTATGATCACTTCAGAACTATTAATGGGTAGTTCCAACTACTTAGCATGGGCTTCCTCAGTTGAATTATGGTGCAAAGGTCAAGGTGTTCACGACCACTTAACAACCAATGCTTATGTGGTAGATGCAAAGCAAAAGGCTACTGAGGAATCTTCCACGGCCAAAGCACAATGGGAGAGGGTTGATGCTCAATTGTGTAGTCTCCTATGGCGTTCTATTGATTCCAAGTTGATGCCCTTATTTCGCCCATTCCAGACATGTTATTCAGTTTGGGAAAAGGCTCGTGCTTTATATAATAATGACATATCTCAATTTTATGATGTGGTATCTCGAATGACCACCTTAAAGAAACATGAATCTGATATGTCGACATACTTGGGACAAGTGCAAGCAGTCATGGAGGAATTTGAAACGTTGTGCCAGTCACAGCGAACGTCACCACAACAAGAGCACAGACAAACATTGTTTTTAGTCCTTACACTTGCTGGACTTCCTGCTGATCATGATTCTGTGCGTGACCAGATCTTAGCTAGTCCTACCATCCCTACAATGGATGAATTATTCTCTCGTTTACTTTGTCTTGCTGCGCCACCCAGCCATAAAGTAGTTTCATCACCCACCATTGACTCATCTATTCTTGCATCTCAAACTATTGATAAACAGATTTCTACTATGGAGAACCGACGGGGAGGACGCTGTTCTGGAAGATCTCGCTCTAAATGTAGTTATTGTCACAAGTCTGGACACACTCGTGACATATGTTATACTTTGCATGGTCCACCCCCCCAGTTATGATCCTATTGTTATAAAGGAATATAATGAATCCCTTCGAAATCGAGCAAATAAGCAAATTGTTGCTCATCCTAATGTTTCCGTTGCTCCACCTGACCGATCATCCAATAATGCTCATATTGCTCAGGCTGAATATGATGAGTTCCTTCAGTATCGAGCACGTAAGCAACTGTCTCTACAAGCAGCATCAGCTTCTCCACCTATTGTTCCTGTTGCGGGTAATCCTTTTGCTTGTGTTTCACAGTCTAGTACTCTTGGACCATGGGTTATGGACTCAGGCGCTTCTGATCATATTTCTGGTAACAAAACACTTTTGTCTGATCTTGTTTACTCACAATCCCTTCCTGCTATTACTTTGGCCAATGGTATCCAGACAAAACCTAAAGGGATTAGAAAAGCCCAACCTTTACCTTCCGTCCCCTTAGATTCTGTTCTTTATGTTCCTGGTTCTCCTTTTAATTTGGCATCTGTTAGTCGTTTGACGCGGGACTTACATTGTGGCATTTATTTTTTTGATGATTTTTTCCTTATACAGGATCGCAGTACGGGACAGACGATTGGCACAGGACATGAATCACAAGGCCTTTACTATCTTACCTCTTCAAATTCCTTCACAGCATGCTCCGTCACAGATTTTCCAAACCTAATTCACAAACATTTGGGACATCCTAGTCTATCTAAACTGCAAAGGATGGTGCCTAGTTTGTCTAGTGTATCCTCATTAGATTGTGAGTCGTGTCAACTTGGGAAACACACTCGTGCTACATTTTCATGTAGTACTGAGAGTCATTCTGAGTCTATTTTTTCTTTAGTTCATTCTGATATTTGGGGTCCTAGTCGAGTTAGTTCAACCTTAGGATTTCATTATTTTGTTAGTTTCATTGATGACTATTCAAGATGTACTTGGGTTTTCTTAATGAAAGATCATTCGGAGTTATTTTCTATATTTACAAGTTTTTTTGCTGAAATACAAAACCAGCTTGGTGTTTCCATTCGTACTCTTCGTAGTGATAATGCATTAGAATACATGTCCTCCCAATTTCAGGAGTTTGTGACTCACCAAGGAATTATTCACCAGACATCTTGTCCATACACCCCTCAGCAGAATGGTGTAGCAGAACGAAAGAATAGGCATCTTATTAAAATTGCTCGCACTCTTCTCATTGAGTCCCATGTTCCGCTGCGTTTTTGGGGCGATGCTGTTCTTGCCTCTTGTTATTAAGTAATAAAATGCCCTCATCTTCTATTCAGAATCAGGTTCCACATTCCATGCTGTTCCCTTTGTCACATCTCCATTCTATACCTCCTCGTGTCTTCGGGAGCACATGCTTTGTTCATAACTTAGCTCCAGGAAAAGATAAATTAGCCCCTCGTGTTCTCAAATGTGTCTTTCTTGGTTACTCTCGCGTTCAAAAAGGGTATCGTTGTTATTCCCCTGACCTTAATCGATATCTTATGTCTGCTGATGTCACATTCTTTGAATCTCAACCTTACTATACATCATCTAATGGTCCTGATATCTCTGAGGTCTTACCTCTACCTCAGGTCCTACCTGTACCGACTTTTGAGGAAACTCCAATGATAGTGCCACCTCTAACAAAACCCACCACACCTCCACCTCTCTTGACTTATCATCATCGTCCACGCCCGGCACCAGTTCTAAATGATTCATGTCATGCGCCAGACCCTGCACATACTGCGGCCTTGCCTACTCCTAGCCAACTGAGTGCACTTAAAAAAGGTATACGGTCCACTTGAAATGCTAACCCACATTATACTTTCTTGAGTTATCGTCTCACATCATCCTATCATGCTTTTGTATCGTCTTTGTCCTCTATTTCCATTCCTAAGACTACACGTGAAGCACTTTCTCATTCGGGATGGAGGCAGGCTATGGTTGATGAGATGTCTGCTTTACATACGAGTGGTACTTGGGAACTTGTCCCCCTTCCTGCAGGTAAATCCACTGTTGGTTGCCATTGGGTTTATGCAGTGAAAGTTGGTCCGGATGGTCAGGTTGAGCGACTTAAGGCTCGCCTTGTTGCCAAAGGATATACTCAGATATTTGGGCTCAATTTTAGTGATACGTTTGCTCCTGTGGCTAAAATGGCATCTGTCTGTATTCTTCTATCTATGGCTGCCATTCGTCATTGGCCTCTTTATCAATTGGACGTTAAGAATGCTTTTCTACATGGTGATCTTGCGGAAGAAGTCTATATGGAGCAACCACCTGGTTTTGTTGCTCAGGGGGAGTCTAGTAGACTTGTATGCCGATTGCACAAGTCACTCTATGGTCTGAAACAGTCTCCTCGAGCCGGGTTTGGAAAGTTCAGCATAGTAATTCAGGTGTTCGGCATGACTCGCAGTGAAGCTGATCATTCTGTATTTTATCAGCATTCTGCAGCAAATTTATGTATTTATTTGGTTGTTTATGTCGATGATATTGTTATCACTGGCAATGATGAAGATGGTATTACTAGTTTGAAGCAACATCTCTTTAAGCATTTCCAAACTAAAGACCTTGGCAGATTAAAGTATTTTCTAGGTATTGAGGTTGCTCAGTTTGGATTAGGTATTGTTATTTGTCAACGCAAGTATGCTTTAGACATTCTTGAGGAGACAGGGATGATGGGATGTAGACCCATTGACACTCCTATGGATCCGAATGTAAAACTGCTTTCAGGACAGGGGGAGCCACTCAGTAATCCTGAAAGGTATAGACGACTAGTGGGAAAGTCAAATTATCTCACAATGACTAGACCTGACATTTCGTTCCCTGTGATGTTGTAAGTCAGTTTATGACTTCCCCTTGTGATAGTCATTAGGATGCAGTTGTTCGTATTCTGCGATATATAAAGTCAGCGCCTGAGAAAGGACTACTCTTCGAAAATCGAGGACATGAGCATATCACGGGATATACAGATGCTGATTGGGCAGGATCACCCTCTGATAGACGGTCTACATCCGGATATTGTGTATTAGTAGGAGGTAATTTGGTGTCGTGGAAGAGCAAGAAACAGAGTGTGGTTGCTCGGTCGAGTGCAGAGGCAGAATATCGAGCAATGGCTACAGTAACTTGCGAGCTTATCTGGGTCAAACAGTTATTGAGGGAGCTAAAGTTTGGTGAGGTTGATCAGATGGAACTTGTGTGTGATAAATCAAGCGGCCCTTCATATTGCATCAAATCCAGTGTTTCATGAAAGGACCAAGCATATTGAGATTGATTGTCACTTTGTTAGAGAAAAAATACTCTCAAAAGATATTGTTACAAAGTTTGTGAAGTCAAGTGATCAGCTTGCAGATGTCTTCACCAAGTCCCTCACTAGTCCTCGTATTAATTATATCTGTAACAAGCTAGGTGCTTATGATTTATATGCACCAGCTTGAGGGGGAGTGTTAGAGTTAGAATAGGAGTAGGACTACATAGTCCTAGTTGGATTTGGATTAGGTTGTAGTGTCTATAAATAGGGTCTTTATGTAACAATGTTGACACACAATTCAATAATATATTTTTCCCCCATATTTCTCACAATTTCATTCATCACGCCCAAATCCAAACATTCTTTATTCGGGTTTTGCTATCCATCCGGTGCGTGCACATTCATAGGCTGGGGGTATTTCACCCTCCGCGGCTGTTTGGAACCCTGGTGGTGCATTTTTTATCAAGCCTCACTTTAATACCATGTAAAGAAATAGATTTTGGGCATAATTTAACCTCAAAAACTAGCTCATAAGGAGAGGAATTGTGAGAAACAAAACTTAAAAGGCATAATATTATGTGATAATGAATGAAATGAATCCTACACCATTAAAGGACGAGAACTTTGGGCTCCTTCCTTTGAACTAGCTTTCAGGGTGTGCGTTACACTCAAAACCTAATTTTATATGGTATCAGAGTAGAACTAATCCAATTATTGTTTTGTCCTTTCCTTGTAACAATGGATCTATTTGATGCTCTTTTGTGAATGAAACATCTTACTTTATCCACAAAAAAAAAAGCAATTCATCACAATTATTTGGTATCAATGTTAGACCCCCATATTAAATTGCCCACGCACCAAAATGTCCAGCCGTAGGTGTGTGAGATGGGGTATTGAAGAGTCCCGCATCAGATGAAAATGAGATGTGTGGTCTCCTTATATGGACTTGGGCAATCCTCCCCTTAAGAGCTAGCTTTTGGGATTGAGTGAGATATAGAATCTATTTCCTTACAACTAGACTGATATAGTTCGTTAAGAAAGGACCTTGGACCTAACTCAACCCCCAAAGTTAGCTCTAGAGGTGAAGTCGCCCAAAACCATATATGGGGACCAATTACCCATCCCACAATCAATGTGGTAGTTTTAGTGCCCTACACTGCCAGGGCTGGACCTATGGATCATATGTAATATAACATGGAAGCCCAATATTAGGTAAATCAAGAATCGAGATTGGTCTACCTATGATACAATGTGAGAGGAGTAATTGAGAGAAAACTCTGTACTTTATTCCCTCAACTAATTGGAGTTAGACAGTACCGTACATGTCCTTAGAAAGGAAAGGTAATTAACCTTATTACATGATGACAGGGAATGAACCACTCAAATTGATCTTTACTGATATTTACTAGATCATATCCATAGTTTATATTAACACTTCGATTTATGTCAGTCATAAATTAATAGGAGGGTCTTTTCATACAAATATAGTTTCCTCTTTTCTTTTTTTGCTTGTTTGATCTGACCAAGCTAGTTTTCTGTGACCTGATTACACAGGTATGTTCTGGTGTTCCTGAGGGCAAAGGTGTATCTTCTTCTGCTGCTATAGAAGTGGCCAGCATGACTGCTGTTGCTGCTGCTCATGGTACTATATGTATCTGCAGAATCCCTCTTCATCACCAATAATAATAATAATAATAGTAATTTCCCTAACAGTTTCTGGATTTCTCTTTATGTTAAATGAAGACTGAATTGCATAACCTTTCATTTTGCAGGATTGAACATTGACCCCCGACATCTGGCTCTGCTTTGCCAAAAGGCATGTACTTCTCTCATTTTCTCCATATTTTTCCTGTTTCTTGGATTGGTAAAATTTCCCTTTCTAGCTCAAACTTTATTCTCTTGAACAGGTGGAGAATCATATTGTTGGAGCTCCTTGTGGAGTGATGGATCAGATGGCTTCTGCATGTGGAGAGGCCAACAAGCTTCTTGCTATGGTGTGTCAGGTATGCAGCAAATTCTCTCTGCAATGTGTTCACATTGTTAGTGGGACCAACCATGAAATCAGAATTCGCACTCACTTTTTCTTTTAGCCTGCTGAGGTTCTAGGACTTGTTGACATACCACCCTTCATCCAGTTTTGGGGAATTGATTCTGGAATACGACACAGGTAAAACATCCCAATGAGTATTTTTCCTTAACCCTCCCTATCACCATCAAGTTTGTTTTTAATCGAAAGACAGACATTACTATCTGTTCATTTCATATTTAAAAGTTCGGTCAAATTTATTTGAGGAAGTTCTTAAATAGATTGACTCAAGAGCATTCCTCATGGCTGCAAGAATGCTTGTCTTTTTCTTTTTTTCAAGTTTGGAGCAAGAAACCAATTAAGCTGGAGTGTAGTTCAGTTCCTCTGCCTAATGACTGACTTTCACCAAATTAAGATCTATGCTTTGGCCTTATGTTCTCATTCTTTCCTAGTACTTACGAGAGTTTGCTGCAGTGTTGGTGGTTCAGACTACAAATCTGTTAGGGTTGGTGCATTTATGGGCAGGAAGATAATAAAGTCCGCTGCATCTGTGGAGTTGCACTCCTCCGTGTCAAACATTTCCACTCCCCAGCAAATCAATGGGTTCAACCCTGATGATGCTGATGAAGATGGAAAGAAGAATCTACTTGAAACAGAGGCTTCTCTGGATTACCTTTGCAACCTCTCAGCTCATAGGTTTGTTGCATATATAGTTCGTAATTCTGTCTTTTTCTCTCCTTTTTCTACTTGCCGTGTTTAATATATCTTCAAATTTCAGATATGAGGCATCTTACGCAACTAAAGTTCCAGAATCTTTATCTGGCCAAGAATTTTTGGAGAAGTATCTTGATCATGATGATTCTATAACTACAATTGAGAAAGAGCGCAGTTATGCTGTGAGAGCACCCACTAGGCATCCCATCTATGAGAACTTCCGAGTCAAGGTCCAAATTTGGAGTTTTTTTTAAAAATCATTTCTGTCTGAATAATTTTTCTAGTTCTTTACATCTGATTACACTTTTTATCTCCTGTGCCTATTCGATCTCTAATATTCATGATGAACAGTTGACTGACACGTGTATCAATTGCTATCAGGCTTTCAAAGCATTATTATCAGCTGCACCTTCTAATTATCAACTATCTGCTCTTGGAGAGTTAATGTATCAGGTATATGATTTAATTCATGTCTCTGTTACTGTTCTTGAGTAGATTCTTTTTTGAATTGGCTTTTGCAGTTGGTATTTATGATCGTTTGCAGAATTTTCTCTCAACTCTATAGAGGTTTTCTGACCAAGTGCTTCTCATACTGCAGTGCCATTTCAGTTACAGTGCTTGTGGTCTTGGGTCAAATGGGACAGATAGGCTGGTTAACTTGGTACAAGAAATGCAGCACTCTAAATCATCAGAATCTAAAGGTGGGACTTTGTTTGGGGCAAAGATAACAGGTGGAGGTTCCGGTGGAACTGTTTGTGTTGTCGGGAGGAACTGTTTAAGAAGCAATGAACAACTTATTGAGGTAGTTTTCTACATCATACAAATATGGAGATTGACAACTCCTTGAAACAAAATAAGGAGCAGCCTTTTGTTTGTATGGTTGTGGCATTCATGTTTTAGTAGCAAGTAATTCTTACTGTTGCACTTCTATCTGCAGATTCAGCAAAGATACAAAGCTGCCACTGGATTCTTGCCATATGTGTTTGAAGGTTCTTCCCCTGGAGCTGCAAAATTTGGTCATCTCAAAATACGTCATCTATCCTCTTCTAAAAAGTAGACAGATTTGAAGGTGAAGTGTAGGAGTTCTAGCACCGGAAACATTTGGCACATCACTAAACACTGAGCTACAAATTATTGGACATGTCAATGATTTTTCATTTTTCTGAAACAACATTTGCTTAGGCATTGATCATAAAGTATATTTATGCAAGTCAATATGGTAGTTTCATTGCACATCAATTTGAAAATAAAGCATCATATAAAGCAAACTGCACATGATTACTCTATTTTCCTCTTTAAGAAATAACGTGAGAAAGAGCCAAGGGACAAAATGAAGTGAAAAAAGCCTCAGCTCAGCTACTGAATTTACTTTTGAGATTTTCCATTAAAAGATTGAAGGAAAACCAGAGAACATTCTAAGCAACTATACACTCCAACACTACATACACGTTTCAAGGACTTCAATTTTTACATTAAAAGTACTGTTAAGAAACTTTTCATTCAGAGGAAACAAGAAATTCTAAATACTCTTGCAGCATGCATCTTGTGCTTCTATTATTACCTAAGCTTGACCAGTTCCCCCTTTGTAACACGAGCTACCATACTTGGACTGGTGAGGTGATGAAGCACACCCACTTACCGCTTTGTTCCTGTCAGATATTAGTGACAGCTCTTCTCAACCAAGGAAAGGTCTTTATACCAAGATCCTAGGAAGAGCTGATCCATATGTTCTATTGTGTAGAATAACCAATCGTGGCAGGTTTCTAAGAATGGAACTTTAGCCAGTTAAATTTACACATTTCCTCCGTCTGAACTACTACAAGCTTGATTTTGGACATTATTCCCGAAATCTCCATCCAAGCTCATTTGTTGGACCTCTTGTGGAGAAAGAATTTTGATGCAGCGGACACAATTCACGAATTCCCTGAAGTATCATATTATCAGTACAACACATCAGTATGCCAAAAATATGTACAAAGTACAAGGAGATGGGAGGGATTATAAAGCAGCTTAGGCCACTTTTATCAAGTGTCCATAATGGGATAGAGGTCGTATGGTTATATAAGGTGGTTCAGTTTGAAGAAGTGGCTTTCAAGAAATCTTAATCATCTGGAAGATAAATGCTGCTTGATTGTGTAATGCAAATACTAAAAATTGGATAGAAGCAAAGTCAAAGAACTTACTCCCAAGGATCATCGCCAACAAGCAGAACGTCATTCTCATGATCCACATATACAAGCTTCCATCCTATCCTTTGTCTATCCTCCAGTTGTCCCTCTATACCAAATCTACGAGCTAAATCTTGTTTAAGCTCTTCGTAGCCTGAGTAACGTGCGATGTCGATTGATCTCCCAACTGCACCACGCTTGTATACCTTTGATAGCAGAAGGTAAAAAGTTAGTACTATTAATTCAAACAATGTGAGGCAAAAAATAGATTTGCCAAGTTAACCTACCTTGGTGAACGTTCGCATTCGAGGCATTTGAGGTGGTGGGGCCCAGGCACCTCTATTCATGAAGCTGCCTTCATTTATGGTAGAATCAATTGAAGTGAAGGCCATATCAGGAACACCAAATGATTGGGAGACCATTGATGATGAGAGTTCAGGCTGTGCATCCTTGGGATTCTCATAGCTGGAAAGCATGCCTCCACCTGAGGAGATATTATTTGATACATCTTTCCTTGACCCCACCAAGCTATTTGTGATCAAAGAATCAGGCATTATGGGTATCCCTAACTGATTGTCCATGTTTGCACCAAAAGCAACACTGTTTCTGGGGTCACCCTGAACTTCTCCATCTTGACTATCTCTAAAGACGACTGGTTGAGAACCGAAAGACATTGGGTTAGTCGTCTGTGGCAATTGGACATCATTTTGAGAAAAGCAGACAGAGGTTGCTGAAGATGAACTATCTAAATAATCCATCTGGGGAACTGCAGTACTAAGGTATGTTTGAGGAGTCAAAAACCCATGGTTTTGGCTCTTGGAGATATTCAATGAGGGCTTCACATCAGATTTTAGCTGCAAATCTTTAACTAGATTTCTATTGGGGGACATAGCTTCTAATCCACTGGAACTCAAAAGGGGTAGAGAAGACTGGGTTGTTTCATCTGCTGCAGCTGTGCTTCGATGGATCCTACCATTCATAATTGGCTGAACCGCATTTTGACAGTTGTTGGTGGATGGTGAGGTGGAACATGATGGGATATCATCTGTAATCACCGACTGGCCTCCACCTGCCGCTCCTGTTAAGAAGCTACTGCAGTTTGCAGAAAGCTGATTAGTTGCCGGTGGTAGAACTTGGCCAACTTGTCCAGGAAGTTCTGGTAGTATTCCTTGTTGCTGCTGCTGCTTCATATGCTGATTTGGCTGGGCAAAACGAAGATTAGACTGGGTATTATTTATCGTCATTTGCTGCTGGGCAACTTGTGGCTGGGAAAGAGACGTGGAGGTGGACGTGGTTTGAGACATATCTAGCATTTGGCTTGTTGCGAGTGACCTGGAAAAGTTCTGTGATACATCTGAGAGCTGCTTCTGCTGATCTTGGATTGGTCCAAGCTGGGACGTTTGTTGCAGTAAAGATTGTTGAGCTAGAAGTGACTGCTGCTGCTGATGCAGCTTCTGCAAAAGCTGCATTGGTATTTGGTTATCAGAGAAATGCAGTTGTTGGTTAAGTGGATCACTCGGCTGGGGTGGCATGAAACTTTGCTGCTGAGTCTGATTCATAATCTGTTGCTGCTGCGGCAGGTTCTGAGGAAGATTCCTCTGCAGCTGATTTTGAAATGATTGTTGTTGCTGTAGGACATTCTGAGACTGCACAAGACTTTGTGCTTGCAAAAGCTGGGCCTGAACATGGTTAGTAGGCACTGATTGGTTAATTAGATTCTGTCTTGGTTGCTGACTGATATCCGCTAACTGTTGCTGTGACTGCATAATGGAGCCTGCTGGACTCAATGTGGTAGTTGGTAACTTCTGAAGCTGGTCGAGCTGCTGACCTTGTTGGGTTGGCCTTTGGGAACCAAACTGCAAAGTGTTCTGCTGAGGAAGCTGAGGTGCTGGTAGACCTAACTGACGTGAGAGGTCTGCTCCACCTCCTACATTTTGTAGAACAGAACCAGAAAAGGAATGCAGATAGTTTGGCTGCATTGAGTTAGCCAGAGAAGGATTCTGTTGCATGTTCATCCATTGGACTAAGCTCAGGCCTGGAAGACCTTGCGGATCCTTCACGCCAAAGTCGTCACCGAGCCATGGCATTGTCCTCTTAAACAGGCCATCCAGATCAGAACAATCATCATCTGTAAGAAGTGACACATTCTACGGATCAGAAATCTAGCAATATAATTTATAGTTAAATGATTTATGGAGGTGAAAGTAATATTCATAACAAGATTATATTTCATTTTTCCTCAGATCTTTGCTCGCCTTTTCAAATATCATAAGCTATTTAAAAAGGAAACAAAGAAAAGTTTTAAGGACAAAAAAGCATATCTGTCTACTAAATCCTTTTGGAAGCTTATTCAAAGTCCTCTTTTCAGTAAGAATAATTATTTTTCTTCCATTTTCCCACAAGAAAGACACCCACCAATTACCAGTTTAGCTTCATGGTCCACTGGGAGTAAATGGTAAAATCAAATTTATCCAACTCTCTCAGTAAAATAAAAAAAAAATCAGTCATAAAAGTCATTTTCTGATTGCAATTTGCTCACTACCTGGCATTCCGGGTAGCCTTGGCCGCTTTGACCTAAAGAATGGCGGAGTAGGACAGATGAAAAACGGTGCTGTTACTGGTTCAATCTCCCAAATTGAGACTCGGTTGCGCTTCTCTCCAGCAGTTGACTCATCCCAACCAACCTAATCACAGTTCACAAGTTTGAAGGTGTCAGTACATCCTGTAATTAAAGATAGCATACAAGTTATGGAAAACTTTAGTTTATAGACCTGCAAGTTACGCCACTGCGAGTTCTTCCACCTTACTGGATCAAGATCACTGATGCCAGTAATTGTGCCCATATACCTTCTAGTTCCTGATTCTTCTGTCTCAAACATCATGCGGAATCGCATGCCAAGTGATACTTGACTGCTGTAAGTTGCCTTGTAATACTTGGCTAAAGGGATGACAAATTCTGACGGACTTGCCCTGTTCATATAATATGTTTAAGGATTTTAATTATAATGAGATTGATAAGTTGCAAAATGAAATGCATAGGCCGCCTAATAAGAGAGTAAATTCATTGACCTTGGGTTATAAAAGACAGTGAACGGGCTGTTGTTTGCAGCTGCATGGGCAGCTGCTGCTAGGATACCAATATGCATGCTGTCACTTGACAACACCGATGATGATAAGTTGGTTGGCTGTCTGTTTGCCCGCCTAATTCCAAGCAGAAGCTGCTGTTTTTCGTCCCTGTCGACATAGACTACAGAATGTCAAGGATGACCAAGACATATGAACGTTCAAGGAAGAGAATCGAACAGGTGAATTGGTTCTTTCAAAAAATCAGAAGTCAGAGCCCTTCATTGATCTCACTTATTACTCTATCTTAGTCATCAGTTTATACTTGCAATTACAACAAAAAAGAGATATATGACACTCAAGGTGGCATATCTTTGCCAGTATCATTACCTAATAAACAAAACTGAGTCACCAGCAAAGAGCCTCTTCCCACTGACAAAGAGGCTCCACCCTGTCGTCAGCAAATGGCGTTTGGGTTGCCCTGGATCACCATAGATGGGTAAGTCATAGGAAACAAGCCAAATTTTATCTAGCCTCGCTCGCACAAGCAAATCCATATATAGCAGCTAAACAAATGTACCGCGATAAATATGGCGGAAGGTCCACAAATTATCATGCAAGTCTCGAGCCATAAGTTCTTGAGCAGGTGGTTGCATTAAGTAATCCTGAGAATGAACAAGCACGCCTATCACACAAAAGATAGAGAAACAACAAAAATGTATCAAATGAGAAACTTCAATATGCTCTTACCAGAGGTGGGAATATTTTTTCTGCAGCACGTCGAGGGACAGAAAAACCCCCATGTGTGCTTGTATCACTGGCAGTCAAGGTCTTGCAAAAAAATTCTGTTTGTGGTTTATTTGCTTTCATAGACAAATCTGATCTCAGCAATGCCTCCTTGTCAAACTGCAAATGACCGAAGGTTTACTATATGAGTTTTAAATTCCACCTGAATATGCAATAATTGAGATCCTACAGTGGACATAGGACCACCTCAGACTACCCCCACCCTCCGAATGAAGGGAAAAAAAGGTCAAGAATAGGGAAAATCGCCTTTTAATGTAGATACAGCAAGGAAGAGACATACTGAAGGAACTGGCTGCAGTGTCATTTGTGCATAAACTTCATCTGTTTCTGGATCCGCCTAATGACAAAAAGTACAATCATTATTGTTGAATAGCAGAAGCTTCAAAAGACCAGTTTATATTTACAGCATGCGAAGTTTGAATGTACGTACATGCAGGGTAACATTGTGAAGGAGACAAACTAACTTTGATGGAAGGTTTGGATAGTTTGGTATTTGGGCATCTACATCTTTCTTCATAGATGCAGCAACCTGAAAAAGTTCCAAGTCCAAGAGTAAAACAAATTAGACCCTTGAATAACTCTCCATACACGACTAATCTTAACCAGACAATCATTCTAGATATAATACTAGCTAGCTATGACATACATTTCATTTCCAACACACAGAAATTCTTGGAAGTAAACAAAGTTCGAATAAAAAGAAAAGGCAAAGATTCAGAAGTTTTCCTACTTACCAAAAAAGAAATTCAAGTTTGATTTAACAAAATCCACCATTGAAGTACATGGACATAATAGTAATCCTAGTCAGAGTTACCAAAGGCAAAAAGCGCAAAAAACTCTAAGGCCAACTGGGGCTTTAAGCACAAAGAGTAAATAAAGCGTGGGCTTTAATGAATAAAGGTGCCAAGGGAGAAACAAATACAAATATATATGTCTATTTCAAGACTAATAATTATAAACATGAATGACAAATATATAACAAAAAAAATTGAAAAAAATTATGGTATAGGGAAATATCAATTGTTTAGTGCCACTTCTTCAGAATAGGCTCATTGGCAAGGAAAAGTTTGTCTTGGAACCTTGATGATGACATTGAAGCGCAAATAAAGCGAGGCAAAGCGCTCAACACGTTTTGAGCCTCGCTTCAGGGCTTAAGTGCACTTAAAGCGCGCCTTTGACTACACGCTCCTAGTAACATCTCATTTCCGTCTTACTTTCTTCCTAGTTTCCTTCTTTTTCTCCTCCTCGACATTTTTTTAATATCAATGGTGTTCAGGCCCGACCTGCATGCATCTCAGATATTCGACAAAGTACCTTGCTACCTTCATCAGATACCGAGTAACTCTGCACCTTGCTACCTTCCATCAGATACTGGGTAGCTCTATCCACCAAGCCGTAGACAAGCCAGAAACACTCAGCTACCTTTTTTGTCTTTACTGGAATTTAAACGTTAATCTTCATGATTTTCATCCCACTTAACCATGCTTTGTGGTGCATTTTCTTTCTCATCATTGAGGGAATAAAGAAATTCTGAAAAATTCTTTTCAAGCCACCTAAAATCTCATGACTTTTAAAACAACAAATTGAACCAACAATAACATACTCAATGCAGTACCGCAAGTGGAGTCTGAGAATGGCTCAGAGCGTACCCATAAAGGTTGTTTCTAATATCAAAGTAGATCGAGAAATAAAGAAATCATGACAAATTGAACCCTTGTTTACTTTAGCCAAGCCATAAAGGTTACATTTTGTATTCACCTTTTCTCCCTCTTGAAACAACCCCATTAGCTATCATAGTCAAAGATACCAAAGATGATGTTTCCTATCTTTTCATCTTGTTCTTTTTCTAAAACCGTGAGGTAAATACGTAGTGTATGCACGTGCACATGTAAGCATATGCATAAGCAAACAAAACAAACAACAAATAACAAATCCTTCATAAAGATACAACTACACATACTGACACAAGGTGCATGTTACACCAGAGATACCATAATAGATGGAAGAAAAATAAATAAAGATGCTGTGATCCAAAATTAAATAAACTACCCTTACTAGAACATGAAAAATAAATAAATACAAAAATATTTCCACTGTCCAAATCAACTAGTAACACAGAGGTAGTGAACGTAAATAATGTGCACCATATCAGCTCACGTTAGCAGATAGTCGCCGCATATAAATAATAAAAAAAAAAGAAAACAACTTTCCTTCACGCACCTGACTTATTTTTGCCGACACATATTTATAATATGTAATTTAAATTTTAACCTATGATTTTTACCCACTTTATTAATGGCAAAAAAAAAAAAAAATTAACCTGTTCACTGTGGCCTTGAGGAAAATAGACAACGTGGGTCCCAGCGGCTGGTAGGTTCACCAGAGGACCGGCGCAGGCCTGCCATAGCTCTTGGTTTATGCTTTTCTTCTCCACTGCAAATAAATTTACAGCACTTATTAATAAATTTTTTACTTTACAAAGAAAAAAGAAAGATATATAAATTGCAAAAAGTAGAATTTTTTTTTTTTTGAGTAAAGATTCAAACTCAACTGCAAGTGTTTTCATTTTCCTTTCCAATAAAGCTAAAAGGAAAAACCAAATATTTTCCAGGAAAATTTCATCGGGAAGGAAAACGAAGAAAGAAAGGAAGAAATAGACAAAAAAGTGTGATTCTTACAATGCATCGAGAAAGTATATACGTACGAAAATAATAAAATATTTATATATGAGTAATGATAGTGGCACACCTTCGGCCGGATTATTCCCGTTGACAGTATGCTGCTGTTGAACTCCGGCCGACGTTTTCATTGTTGTTCCTTTATATCTTTTTTTCCAGCTAAAAAAAGAAGAATATATTCTCACAGAAGATTCATCAATCCTGTGTCCGCCGGCGGGAAGAAGGTTGCAGGTTTTCCGGCGAGAAAGCAAAGAGGTGAGTGTTGAGGATAGGAGAGACCAAATGCTGCAGTTTCGCTTGAAATTGCCCCCTATTCTACAAGACACACACCACTATCTTCTTTCTCTCTCTAACTGGCTGTGTTTTTCAGAAATGGCCTTTTCTCTCTCTCTCTTTCCCTTTAAGATGGATAAATAATAAAATAGTATGTAATTGTTATATTCTGTGTCTGTGGCTATGGCCTAGCAAAGTTGACCATTGAGGTGAAATGGTTAATAAGTATGCTCTATCATTATTAATAATCTTTTTTAATTATATTTATACATAATACCAATTCTTTTTCATTATTACTCCTCCTTTTCTTTTTCTTTTTTTTCGCGGATCATAATAAATTAAGATAATAAACGGGTCATGATCTAATCCAATTCAAAATTATTTGGGTCAAATTAAATTGAGTAATGGATTATAAAGCGGGTTAAGACTCAATTTTTATTAAGTTTTACTTATTTTATTTGTTTTTTTTCAATATTTTAGTACTTAATTAAATTATTATTTTTTTATTTTTGCTATATAAAACATATCAAATTAAAAAAAATGTTTTAAAAAATATTTTGACAAGTTCTCTCTCGAATCAATTCGGGTTGCATATCAACCCAATTTTAAATGGGTTGAGATGAATTGAGCTAATAAATGGGCGGGTTATTAACTCACCTAAAATTCAACGAATTGAACGGGTTGAGTTTAATTTTGCCACTTCTACTCATTTGTAACTTTAAAAAAAAATTCTCTAAGATTTCAAAATTCGGCTTAATTTATTTACTGTGATTCACAAAATTTCAAAATATTCAAAGTGAAAAGCATATCCAAACATAACTTTATGTTTCAAAAATTTAATTTATCAAGTTGGCGTTCCATCATATTTTATTGTAAATTTTTTTTAAAAAAAAATAAAGTAAAAAAATGATATTTGAAAATAATTAAAATTATTTTTTATAAATAATTTAAATTAAAAAATATATTTTTATTTTTTTAAAATTCTAAAATCTAATTTTAGGTTGGTTCCCAAATTGTTATGTAAATTATATGATTGCCAAATGTCTCCTTCAATTTCACAATCCATAGCCAAATAAAAGCAAGGTCTTTTTTCCATCTCCAGATGAAGAGATTCCTTTTGATCCATTGAGGCTTCTATAACTTTTTCAAAATTCTTTTTTAAATACTTTAAAAAAAAAAAAAAAAGTCCCATCACTGTTTAAGTCCTACGCATTAATAGGAAAAATTCCCTACTAATCATATAATTTTTCACCAACATTTCATATGGTTTAAAATATTTTTATAAATAATTATGAAAACTATCTGCACTAGCAACGCATATAACTTAAAATTAATAATTTTTACTCTCGTTATATTTTCCTTGTAGTCTATTCTAAAAGAATATTATTTTTTTATAATTATAAATTATTAATTTTTTATCCTTAATAAAATTATTTACAACATATAAATATACAAAATTTAGTTTAGACTATAATACCTTTTTGGAAAAATTCTTAAATTTCATGTCAAAGCAAAAATGATATTATATAAATTGAGACAGAGAAAATATGTATATTTTGCATGGAGTTTGACGAAATTCTTTTCAAAAAAGAAAAAAAAAACTTTTTGAATCTTGATTTTGGATGGAAAACACACATGATATTCTAATATAGTATCTAGGGGTGTGAAAAGAATATGAAAAATCAACCAAATTATTTCAAATCGATTTTTATCATTTTCTCAATAAAATCGTAGACTTTTATTTAAGTCTATAACCGAATCGAATAACTTTACATGTATATAAATATATTTTATATATTAACATGTTAAATTTAATATATAAATATATTTTATAAAAAGATTTAAATATAAATATAACCTAGTTCCTAAGCCTCTAGCAATTAAACGATTTTGGGTCTTTGCTCTTTAATTAGCCTTTAATTAAATAGGTTTCAAATTAAAAGATGATATAATAGAAACTCCATCAAATAAACATGACAAAATCTATGTAAATATTCCTATATTAAGTTTTAGATCAAATAATATAGCAAGAAAAATTTACATTATTGCTTTTTGGTGAATTAAAGTGTTTCTTCGAAAATATATTTGGAAAAAAATCTTTTAATAATAGCGTATTTTGAAGTGATACTTTAAAACTTAAAGAAAACTAACCGAACTGTATCAATACCGAAGAGAAACGATATGATTGGGATGATTTTACAAAATTTAATTTTGATTATATATATTATAAAATATCCAAAAAATTAAAATGGTATAACTTTTAAAAAAATAATGGACCGAATTATCTCATTGACACTCCAATAGTATTTGGATCTTATAGTTTAAATATGTCATAAATATTATAATTAAATATTACAAAATATAGAAACTAACATTCTTTTTTATACAAATTTGAATAAAGGTAAGTAACCATTTGAAAATTAAAATTGGAGAAGAAGAGAAATATTGTGCACTAAAAAGTAGTCTCCTACTCTACAAGAAATGGATTGGCAATAATTACTTGTTATCATTAGTCCTCAATTCTCAAAATTAGCAACATATCAACTACTACATTCGCAATTTAGAATTTCGGGTAATTAATACAAATTTAAATTATGAAACTCTTTCGGCCAACAAAAATTATTCATTATTGATTTGATATATTCACCCTATTTCAAAATAATTAAATTATTGGAGAATTTTTTAGTTTTCAAAATAATTGAATTGTTCACTTTTCAAGAGTTGTATTGGAATTTTTTTCGAATTCTGCCCTTCATTTTTTGAGTTTCTAAGGTTGAATTTTGTATTAAAAATAAATGATGCAGTGTTTGAAGTTTGAAAAGGGTAAAAATAGAAAAATATGATTAAATTTTGTCTTTTAATTTCATAAAGTGGATAAGTATTGTTAGATTTAGTATAATGAACAAGTAAAGGTAAAATTTACTTCCTTCATCCTATTTTAGTTGTCATTATTTTTATTTTTAGATATAAATAAAATAATCAATATACAAATAATGGAATTGTATCTAATTGATTTTTCTATTATTAATATATTTATAATGTTAATTTTTTACCCCAATAAAGATTGTGAAAAAGATGAGGATAAAATTTGGGAAATGCATGATCCTTTGAGATTGACCCTTCATGGATTGTAGACCATCACTTTCACCACTATCTTTTTTAACCCTCATTAATGTCGACAATGACTATTGAGTACTAACAAAATAAAAAAGGTCAATAAAACTATTAATTAGAGAATGATATGTCATGACTAATTCATTAGAGAAAAAAAATGTGGACTTATTTTCATTCAAAATATATTTCTTTACAAAAAAAAAAACACTTCATGCATTGAGTCGTTATTGGAATTAGTAATGCATGAATTATTAATGTACATAATTTATCAAGTATTTAATTTATTGTGTTAAAATCTAGATATACTATGTATTATATTTGATTTAAAATTCTATATAAAAAAAATCTTTATCATTAAGCTCTTATAGAGACCCATTTAACTTTTGATATTCTAACTTGAATTATATAAATAATTTTCATCTTAATAGATTGATCATTCACAAAACGTCAATTCTCACTTGATAGTCAATCTACTTTTAAAACCAAAGAGATAATAAATAATTAACAAAAAATCAAATAAACCATCTATGTTTACACATAAAAATTACAAGTTATAGTTTAATATGTATGCAGTTTTATAAATTGTTCAAAATAAAAATAATCATAAAATCACACACATATATCTACAAATAATACATTCAATTAAGACCACAAATTTCATGTGGTCATATATTTGCTTTTTCAATTAGTAAATGTTAACAACTCACATTTTAAATAATGTATTAATTTGTAATGGATTTTCTTTAGCAACATACGACTCTCTCTAAATAACAAGAAATGTAGGCTAATTTATTTAAACAAATTTACTAGTATAAATTGAAAAAAAAATATAAAAGGATAAAAAGGATTTGAGAGATATTTTTATTTTTACGTATATTAGTTTCAAGGTATTAAATTCACATATATTAATTTCATAGTATTAAATTCACGTATATTAATCAATTGTATTAAATTTTATTTATTACTAATACCATCAAATAAAAGTATCAGTTATACACCTTATAATACCAAATGGAAAGTATTAATTCTGAAATTTTCGACATATATTTTATTTGATTTTTTTTCTTTTTTGAAAAATTTTGTGAGTGAATGTCTCAGAAATCGAGAACCTGATTTGAACAATTTTTGAAAATTTGAAAATGTGTAAGGATTAATTTTTTGAATCAAATATATATCGAAAGATAAATTTTAAAGTAGTTAAGTGTTGATTTTATGTATAACAATTTTTTGTGAGAATTGATATGCTTAAAGTATATATTTGGTAACCTTCCACTTGCCAATTGCATTTTTTTTGCTTTGATTAATTTATATAAGTTGACAGTAGCTAAAACAAAGCACATGTTTATTACTAATTATTTATGAGTGTACAAACAGTACTAGATTTATTTTTGTGATGCAACTTAGGATTAATAATAATAATGATGGAAGAAATTTATGACTACAGCTATATGCAATTTAGTTCTCCCTTTGAATATAATCATAATAATTTAAAAGGATAGAGTAAAAATTAAAGCAATAATTGTTATGTTATAACACTTAAACTAAGCTCCCAACCGGCTAGTTAGAACTTTGAAAATTTGAGTTTTTTTTATTGTGTTTGGACATTTGTTTACTTAAAAAAAATTGAAGTATTGTGAATGAAAGTCCCAAAAACTAATTATAGCCAAATTTTGAAAATATGGAAGTATTTGACGATCAGATTTTTATAAAATTTAATCAAATTTTATAGATAAATAGATATTTAAAATTTATAGTCAAACGCTAATCGAAGGTAATGCATTTGAGTATATCTGAATTTATGATAGCATATTTGCCTTTTTTGTAAAAAGGGTTGTAACATTAGTTATTGTGGTCCTCTTCTCATGTTGATGCTAGTTTGGCTCTTGTAATGGAAAAATGGAAGTTAATGAAAAGTACTATCTATGCTTCAACTTTGCATGTACTACTACTTACTTTCTCAAGACTTTTTTCTCCCTGGATTTGTCACTTTCAAGTATATTTATGATGACATAATTCTGTTTGGCTGAGTTGCATTTTACTAAAAAGCATCACAAGAAAAGGAAAGTTTTTCAAGTAAATGAAATTACATCCAATTAGCATACCAAAAGGGAAATTGAGGGATTGCATCCCCATGCTACTTCTCAGGGGTGGCTTAACTAGAACATGAATAAAACAATGATTTGGGTCCTAAGTTTTTTGAGGCCTTAATTGTGTGTATATGAAACACAAGTTAATTATATATTTACATAAATATTTTATTGAAAAAATCGAAATTTGAGTATTTTTTTTTAAAAAGTTGAGGTTGAAAATTTTGAGTTTTATTAGTTTGATTTGGTTTTACAGATTTAAAAATTTGATACAAATGATTCGATTTGGCAATTGAAATAATCCGAACTAATTCGGTCTATGTACACTCATAATATGCATTATACATATGATTAGTGGTGTTTTCAATTACAATCTTATATCTGAAATATATATAATCAAGAACATAATAAGATTTTCAAATCAAATATAGCAAATACTGATTCATGAAGTTGAGACCTCCCATGACAAAGAAAAATAATAATCTTTTTTCACAAATAAATAAGTAAAGAAAATTTGAAAAAAAAAACCCTATAAACTGAATAACAATTACACATTACACCTTTAATTCTTTTAATTCAAATTAAATAATATTTTTGGCTTATTGGCCTATCCAGCGCTCAAGCTTTAATTTGGCTAGGCTTATAAGCCCTAATTTTAAATGGACTTGAAAAATCTTATCCCAATCCTATCCTAATAACGAGTTAGGTTGGACGAGCCCCATATATAAGCTACGCCATTTTGACGGTGTAGACATTGAAGTTTTGTAGGATTCTAAAAAACTAGTCCTATTTTAGTCAGGTTTCTTGGAGGCTACTCTACCCTAAACCCTAATTCATGCCTATATGAAGGGTATTATATTTCCTTGAAAAGGCATCTCAAATATCCCATAAACCCTGGGGATATTTATCAATAGATCAAAATATGGCTTAAGGAGGTCAAAATCATCTTCTATTCGAGAAATACGCCACTAACGGCCCTCGAATCATGGAGAAATCTAATGAGAGAAGAATCAAGGGAGAGACAGATTTGTACCCACATTATTTATCAATAATATTCTTGTTTCTTCATATTTTATTTATGATCGTAATTTATTTTCTATCACTTTAAATTTTTTTTCAAACAGACGGCTCTAACTGAGTAGTTATACATGTATCTATTTCATATTATTGGTGTAGATTAATGGGAGAATGCATGCCTAGGCCTTGGGTCAAGGACAATGGAGGCCAAAGCATAGGTTAGGTAGCATTTAGCCAAGTTGTTTACTATGGTGGTGTCACTTCATCCATAAATATTTTATTAAAGAGCTCATGATTTAAACACATTACAAGCTTCTTGTTGAACATGGCTTAAATAATAGTTGCTTGGTCTCATGTTGTTCTTTCAAGAAATGCAATCTTAAGTTCAGGCCAAATGGTAGCTTCTCATTCAATGATTGTCATTCATCTTTTCATTCGTAATAAAACACAAGGCTTGAAAGATTAGACTATTTTGTATTCAAATTCATTCATTAATTTCACAACTCTACCTAACTCTATTTTGCTTTTTTAAGCCAAAAAATAATTGATTTCTAAATTATAGTATATTCATATTCATTGAATTTTACATCCACATCTTGCATACACACCCCTAGCTACAAATTTAGTAACTCATAAATATAAATTATATTCATAAAGAAAAAACTCTTTTTAAAGCAAAATTGATAGCCAAATTTAAACTTCAAGCTTGGAGATGTACACAGTGTCAGTTTTCTTCTCTACTATTTTCTATCTTTATCCAAAATTCATTGTACATAATAAGATAAAGGCACAAGTTTCAATATTATTCTTGAAACCTTCTCAAGAAGTATATTTTTCCTTCTGTTTCTCCATTCAACTTGCATGGAACCCACAAATGTCTATTCATATGTTCAACATTAGCATGTTATCCTTTTAGTTACACCTATGCTTATATTGTGAAGTACTGATATGAAATTGTTTAGTGTCAATTTGGCATCGGTAGTCTAGATAGTTCCTTCAATTCCAGCTCATGAGATATTACTCGTCTCTTTTTGACTGTTAGATTCTTTGTTGATGTGTTTTTAGTAAAGTTTTACTGCAAATGTTTCAAACTTTATTTTTTCAAGCCTATTCACGGCCCGTAGTTCTATCTACGAGCCGTGAAGTTGGCTCGTGAATTTGAGTTCACGGATTCTTGCTCATTGGAATAGTTTTACGAGTCAGTATACGGGTCGGGGCGTAAACCACGACCCATGGAACCAGGTGTAGAACCAATCTTTTCTCCTCTTTTTGCTCTGGTTCGTTGCCTTACCTTGTTCCTATATGTGCTCAATCCAGCAAACTGTTACCCTATGATCCAGTCCGTGACTCCAAGATTACAACCTAAAATAAGAAAATTAAACTATCTACAAGTCCAAAAAGCTAAAATAAAATAGAAACATAAAGGTTACATCAGATATCTTGGGTTGCCTCTCAAGTAGCGTCTGATTTATTATCGCAGCACGACTTGGACAACTTGGTTATTTAGACTTCACCAAGTGCCCAAACTTCCATCTCTAGATCATCGGGTCTCTTCATAGATTGACAGATATTGAAGACGACTTCTTCATCATTCAATCGAAACTTGAGTTGGCCTGATTACATTCTACTGGTGCTCGCCTAGTGGTTAGGAAGGGCCTTCCTAAGATGACTAGGACTTTGAAGTCAACTTCGCAATTAGGAATCACGAAGTTTGCAGGGAATATGATCTTTTCCACTTTGACGAGCACGACATACAATATCCCCACAAGCTTCTTCACCGTTCTGTCATCTATCAACAACCGCATGCTTGTTGGAGTAGGGGCTCCCATGCCTAACTTCTTGAATATTGCAAGAGGCATTAAATTGATATTGGCGCCTAAATAACACAATGCTTTTGCAAAGTCTACATCTCCGATGGTGCAGGGTATGGTGAATGCTCCGTGATCTTCCTTCTTCTACACCAAAGACCTTATTGCAATTGCACTGCAATGCTGAAGGTCCTGAGAGAGCTCTTGGTTCACAGTCCTCTTTTTCGTCTCTAGATCCTTCATGAACTTTGCATACCCCAGCATTTTCTCCAATGCCTCAATGAGAGGAATATTGATGGTAAGCAACTTTAACATTGAGATGAAGTGCTGAAACTTACCTTCCTCCTCCTTCTTTTGAGTCTTTGAGAGAAAGGAGGTAGAGGTCTAGGTATGGGTCTCAACTTCTTTGGCGTCACTACCTCTCCGCTCACCCCTTCCTTGGCATTAGCATCCCTAGTCTCTGTATCCTTTCTGTCTACCATCTCCTCATGAGCCTCTTCATCATCAACTGGCATCGGTGGTTCAATGGTCTGCTTGCCACTACGTGTTGTCACTACCATACACTGCCTATCATTATTTGGATGCTACACTGTGTTGCTTAGTGATGTACCTTTCTGACATTGGTTCAACTGAGTCGACATCTGACCAAACTATTGTTCCAGCTGCTTAATAGCAACAAAATGAGACTCGATCTTCTGATTGATGCTTAAGATGTCAGATTTCATCCTCTTCAAGGTCTCGTCTTGAGTGTTAGTTTTCTTCAACAATCTGTCGAATATCTCCTCAATCCTCAAACTACCAGCCCCAAAATCATGGTTGTGTGGTGGCACATACAGACCATTTTTGTAACCATCTCTACGTCCCCAATCAACATCTCTGTCCTAGCCTCTATTCCTATCTTAGTAGCCACATCGGTTGTTATCTCTAAAGGCACCATGTGTATTGAAGTTCCAACCTTGCTTCTCTTGACCTTGACACCAATAGTCCTAATTAGAACCTTGGGCGTTGGTCCAAAAACCCCCTATTTGAGCAGTGACAAAGCACGTGTCCTCCTCATAGTAGGGCTCATCATACATGGGTGCTCGTGGAGGTTGATGATTGAATACATTCACGCGCTCCTCACTCTGCTTCATCAACAACCCCACATGAGTATTGATCTGAGCCAACTCTTGCATCATCTCTTTGTTTATCTTAGCCTTCTCTGAATTAGTGCTAACTGAGAAAGAGATGTTGGTTTTCGACTTATCTCTCAAGCCCCATGCACAATTTGTGTTTGCAACCTTTGCAAGTCATTCGGCTAGCCCCAGAAATAGACAATCTAGGACGAGTCGCCAGTGATTATGTTGGCTACTGCTTGCCATTATAATCGAGTGCCCAATAGAAGATCTCCACCAAGAAATCATCAACGATCTTGTGGTCCGGAACCCTCCTCAAACACTTAGCAAATCTCTACCATGTGGTAATGATCAAATCACCATGCAACTACTCAAAGTTGTTAATCTAATCCTTTAACTTCAACTTTTTTGACCTAGGAAAAAACCTCTCCCATAAAGGCCTTCTGCATCTCAGCTAAAGTGGTGATTGAACACCATGAGAGCTCGGATAACCACAGTGTTGCTTTTCCTGTTAGAGACAATGAGAAGACACGGAGCCTAATGGCATCCATGGATAGATTTTGGTTCCCCATCATACTCTTGCAGACGAAGATGATATTGTATAGATGGTTATGTGGATCCTCTGATGGTAAGCCCGCGAACAACCCACTATTCTATAACAAGTTGAAGTAACCACCTCGATACAATAAATTTTGTATCATCCGGTAAAGAAAGTGACACTATAGCTCTGGTTACATTCACCGCCATAGTGTTAAGCCTGTATTGATTCCAAGTATTAGTAGCAACTTGCATATCCTGTAGCGGTGGATTTACATCCTCAAGTGGTGGTGGGTTATCATTATTTTGATTTAGTGATGTATTTATGGCATCATTTGCAGCATTGTTCGCATTATTTTGGGTCATTTTTCTCAGTGTTTTCTAGATATCTAGGTCAAACGGAGACAAGGGATTTCCTCGACTACGGGTGTTGTGCATGTACTACACCTATATGCTGAAACAAAATAAAAATAATAAGAAATGTAAAATAAGGAAAATAAGGATTAGTTCATGAATCACCCAAATTAAACTAGTCTAAAAGTTGTATTCCCCAGCAACAACACCAAAATTTTGATCTCGCCCAAACTATAACTTATTTTGAAGGTATAAGCAGTCATTGTCAAAATAAATAACCTAACCAAGGTTAGAGACGAACCCACAGGGAATATGATCTAGACATGGAGTAATTACGAGCAATTCGGGTGAACTAACCTACTTATCTCCCAAAAGGGGGGTTTTTGTAATGTAGTAAGTAAACCTAAACTAGAAGCACGTGTTGTGAATTCAGTGAGAGAAGTAACTAGAGTATTGTGTTCCCAATGAATTCCTAACTTAGTATAGCCAGATAATCAAAATCTTTTCTAGTGTGTAGCATGCAAAACTGATAAGTTATGTTTACTAAATCCTTTGATCCAGGTGAGAGATAAATTTCGCAACCTGATTTGATCCATCCCCCTAGTGTGATATTACTAACCCTTACATTTTGTTCCAGTACAACCGCCCCTTGATTTGATTAGGTCAATTAGATGAGAGGGATCACATCGAATTCTATTAGTTATTCTCTTATCTCATTCATTACCACCTTGATCTAGCAAGTAAGAATTAGGCGAAATCTAACATTGGCCACCGTTAAAAATCATTCTAAACTAAGGGATTAATTAATACATACATGCATACTTTTCAAGAGTTTATAGATTGTCCGATTTTACCTTGTTAGTTCTTCATGGTCCCCACAACTCTAGTTATGGATTTAACTATGCATAATTGTCGTAGATGAGAGAATCAAACTATGGAATAATATAATTAAACACTTACAATGATGATTTGAAGAACAAGAAATCCAAACTTTTCCACAAGAAATCACAAAGTATGAGTTCTCAAGTCATTTTTGTCCTCTCTCGTGCATCTCTCTCTAAAGACTCTAAAGAAACCTAAAAAACCTATTTATAATAAGTAAAATAAAATCCAAAATGAAATTAGGAAACTGGATTCAACATCTTCTATGGACGAGGTCACGGGCCGTAGGTGAACTCACGGCCCATACCTGGGCTTCGTACTCTGTGCTTTCAAAAAATAGGCTTCAAAAGATCTTTCTACATGCTATCTTTGGACTTACGACTCATAAAGGGTTTCGTCTGCTTAGTGTTCTGAAACTATTCAAAACTTTGATCCTCATGGCATGACCTTATCTACAACTTGTCATCAACCTTATGACTCATAAGTGATTTCGTCTGACAACACTTCAACATTCAGTATATTTTCTGATCTTCAACCTATGAAACCACCTATAGGTTATGAAGAGATTTATGGCTCTTCTGACAACTCATGGATGTAACATCCAAAGATTTTTTCTTTAATGAATCTGACTCACGAAACCAACCTATGGCTTATGGAGTGAACCATGGCTCATAGAGTTGTCCGTGAATCACCAAAAACTTTAATTTTGTGGAACTTTATCCAAAATCATACTGAATCCTGTAATCCTACAAAATCAACATAAAAACACATCAAACCCACTAACATCGCTTTGAGAGAACACAAAATTCCAAGTTTTAAACATCAAAAGTATTGTATTTTAGCAGCATATGACTTAACTTAGCACTAAATGTGTCTTGGGGTGGGGACTTGATATAAGGGGTCACTAGTAGAAGCTCCTAATCTCATAACTACATGGCACCATAGGCTCCTTTATAGGCTAGCCTAGTGGATCCACATTTTGTCCTAATGTTAATGAATGAATGTACCATCACAAAGTCTGCCTTGGTAAAGTGGCATAATAGAAATGTGTGATTATTTTATAGGGTTATGATACCTAGGCTAATCTTATGTTACTTGATCTGTTGGATTTTGATACTATTTTGGGCATGGACTAGTTATCACCTTACCATGCTTTTTTAGACTTTTATGCTAAGAACATTACTAGCTATGCTTGGCATACCACGAGTGGTGTGGTAATGGTCTTATAGTCTCACACTAGGTGAGATTATCTACTATGTTCAAGCTTGGAGGTTAGTAGCCAGTGAATGCTTAGCCTATTTGGCTTATGTTTGGGATGTGACTAGGAAGGCTCCTTCTAGTGGTTCAGTTCCTATGGTTTGTGAGTTTTTGGATGTTTTTTCCTACTGACTTACTTGGCCTACCTCTAGATCATGATATTGACTTTTTTTTATAGATTTGGAGCTGGGCATTAAACCTATTTGTATGCCACCTTATTGATGGCCTTCGCAAAGATTAAGAAGTCCAATGTTCAGCTTTAAGGTCTTCTAGATCAGGTATTTATCCAGTCCTGTGTATCTCCTTGGAGTCCTATTTGTTAAGAGGAAGGATGATTCCATATAGATGTGTGTTGATTTCAGATAGTTGAATAAGGTGATGGTGAAGCATTGTAACCTCATACCTTGTGTTCATGACTTATTTGATCAACTATAGGGTGTTGCGATATTTTATAAGATTGACCTGAGACCTGGTTACCACCAACTGAGGATTAGGGTGGTCAACATCCCTAAGATTGATTTCTTGACTCGATATGGTACTATGATTTCCTTGTGATGTCTTTTTGGCAGACTATGTTGCCTTTATGGATTTTATGACTTGTGTCTTTGGTCCTTATATTTACTCCTTCATTATAGTCTTCATTAATAATATTTTGGTATACTCGTGGAGCAAAAATAAGCATGTACAATATTTGAGGATTGTACTCTAGACTTTGAGAGATCAGTGACTTCATGCCAAATTCTCAAAGTACAAGTTTTAGTTTGAGTTTGTAACATTTCTAGGGCATTAGTGTCCAATGATGGCATGGTGGTGGTTTAACAAAGATAGAGACTGTCCATAGATAGTCTAGGCCCATATCTATTATGGAGGTTTAGAGCTTTATCAGATTGTCTGGTTACTACAGGCGTTTTATTAAGGATTCCTCTACTATTCCATTACCATTGACTAGTTGACTCGCCAAGATGTCCCTTTTGTATGGTATTAGGAGTGAGATGAGCTTTCAAATGCTCAAGACGTTTCTTACCACCACTCCTATCCTGACTCTTTCAGTTGAGGGTGAGATTTATAATGTATTGTGATGCTTCTGGTGTCGGCTTAGGGTGTATTTTGATGCAGCTGGGCTGGGTGATAGCATATGCTTCAAGGTAGATAAGAGTGCACGAGCACGACTATCCCAATCATGACTTAGAGTTGGTGGTAGTCTTTGAACTCATAATTTGATGACATTACTTATACAGGTGTTATTATAAGATCTACACCGATTACCGCAACTTATATTACATTATGAGTTAGAGGGATCTTAATTCTTGGCAGTGCTGCTAGATTGAGTTTTTGGTAGGCTGTGACCCCTCTATTCTATATCATCTAGGAAAGACGAAGGTAGTAGCAGATGCCTTGAGCCGAAAGGCGGGGAGTATGGTTAGCTTAGCCTACTTGCCTACGATGAGCGAACTTTGGCTTTAAAAATCCAGTCTTTAGCCAATATAATGATTAGATTAGATTAAATTAGATATTTTAGACTCCAAGTGGGTATTGGCCTTTATTGAGGTTTGGTCTTTACTACTTGATCAGATCTATGTCAAACATATGAGGATGAGTCATTGGCAACTCTCAAAGATTGGATATTGCATGGTGGTGGTGGTTAGGCCACTCGAGGCTCAGATGAGTTTTTATGATTGAACAGTTGCGTATCTATTCTAAGGGTTGGGGGTTTGATTTAGTTGATTTTAGTAATGCCCAGGATTCTAGATATTTTATTCATCTAGGCACAAAGAAAATGTATCAAGATCTTAGGTAGCATTACTAATAGGTTTATATGATGAAAGATATTACTGATTATGTGTCCTGATCCTTTAGTTTCCAACAAATGAATGTCCAGCATCATAGGCCTAATGGAGAGTTCTAGAGATTACCTATTCTTGAGTGGAAATGAGAACTTATCATCATGGACTTTGTGATGGGATTTCCTCATACTTCTAGGGGTATTGACAATATTTGGGTCATCGTTGATCGATTGACCACGTCATCCCACTTCCTTCCAATTCAATCTTCGTACAGTGCAAAACAATTGACCTATATCTATATCCAGGAGGTGGTTCACTTATATAGGGTGCCTAAATATATTTTTCAGATCATAGGTCATACTTTACTTTTAGTTTTTGGAGAGTTTTCTAAAGAGAGTTGAGTACTTGGTTTGATCTCATCACTGCTTTCCATGCCATTGACCAATGAACAGTCAGAGCATACTATTCAAGTCATTAAGGACATGATGCAGGCCTGTGTATTTGAGTTTGGGGATTAGTGGAATCAATTTTTATCTTTGGTGGAGTTTGCAAACAACAACAACTATAACTCGAGCATTTAAATAACCTTATTTGAGGCCTTATATGAGAGGCATCATCACACTCCAATTGGTTGGTTTGAGTCTTTGAAGCTTGGTCACATCGTACAGATTTATCTTGTAAGGCTTTAGCTAGAGCTCGTGTGTTTTGGAATAGACTGAGGACAACTCAGAGAAGAGATCAAAGTTATGTTGACCATAGACGTCATCTTTTATGTTTTAGAGTAGTGATCAGGTGTTTTTGTAGGTATTACCCTTGAAGGACGTGATGAGATTTGGGAGGTAGGGAATCTTAGCCAAAGGTACATTAGGCATTTTGAGATTCTGAAGAGAGTTGGTAATGTTGCCTATGAGTTAGCCTACCTCTTGCATTTTTAGCTATCCACCCAGTATTCCATATTTTGATGTTACGCTGGTACATTCCAAATGAGTCTCATTTGCTACAGTGTGATTTGCTTGAGTTGGATGATAGTATGACTTTTATTGAGGAATCGATTGCTATTTTGGCCAGAGATGTTAGACAACTTCATTCCAGAGTCATTCCAGTGGTTAAGATTTAGTGGAGGCATCATTCAGTTGAGGAGACTACCTGGCAGACTGAGCGGGACATGTGGGAGCAGTACCCTAGCCTATTTGAGCCCTCTGGTATGTCTGTACCCCTACTTTCAAAGATTAAAGTTCTTTTAGAAATGGATGTTGTAATGACACTCTAGGTTATTTTCTTGCTTTCACCTTCGTTTCACAAGTTAGATCCTTCCCAGGAGACCCTAAGTATTTATGGCTTGCTAGCATTGATAGTTCAGTCTCTAGATCGTTCACGTAGATTTTGTGCAGTTTTTCATACTTTGAAGCCTTTACAATTGACAAAAATGACTTTGGTTAAAAATGCAACTAAATAGACTCGAAATGAAATTCCAACAATTCCATCAACTACAAAATGACTAGTTTAGGCTAGAAGCATGGTCGACTCAAATTTTGAGTTTTTCTATGCGAGTTTGAACCACTTATCATTTTAGCCTTCGAAAAGTTTGCCTAAGGTTGAATTTGATCAATATTTTTGGAAATCATGCTCGAATGAAAATTTTGACAGCATAGTTATCTCTGGAAACATTGAGTTTGATATAGAATGACCTTTCATTTGATTTTTAAGGCTTTTGGACTAATTTTGAGCCTTTTAGTGGATTTTGGGTAAAAATGATCTTTGGGTTAAGACCCCTTTATGTCAAAATGATCTCATATGAAAATTTTTACTGCATTATTGAGTTTGAAATATCAAATTTGGTGGGGTAGCTTAGTCCATTTGCGTGCACGGAGTTTTGAATAAACCTTGAGCATCCTGTCTGTCACGCCCCAAGCCAAGGGCCTAGATGTGACACGTCGAATGGGAACCTAAAGGAATCCCAAACAAGCCTCTTAAGCATACATAGCACATCCTTGGTTTTGTGGAAGCATAAAAAAGTAACAAACAGGTAGCACATAATTTCTAAGGGAATCGGGGCTTTGGACTCATGCTATGGAGATGTTGTAGGGAAGAGGATAAGCATGAAACACATAGAAAATAATTTCTAAGGGGCGGGTAAGTTTAACTCACGCTATGGGGGTAATTAGGGACTTGGTACCTTCATCTCATCACCATCATCATACAACAAGCACATATGGGAATAAAGACTAAAGGAAACCTTCAATAATTACATAGCATAGCGAGTCAAACTCAATCGTACATAGCCATAACAATATCCAACAACATCTATAATCATGAATAGAGAAGGGGCCAAGACATCTCCCAAGTTCACCCTTCAAAAATACTATCCAAAAATAGCTAAGTCTAATCAAAGCATGAAAATAAATGGATGTTGTCCCCAAAAGTGAAGGACTTGCCAATAGAAAATCTTCACTTGAGACGGCTAGCCACGTGGAGGAGGATGGAAAGGAGCTCCAGTCCCTACATTGTTAGATCATGTAGGCAAAAAATATGTGTTAATACTTGGAATGTACTAGTATGCAGAGTTCAAATGAAACAAGGAATATAAGTCAGAATTAGGCAATATGCATAATCATAATCAATGGATATAAGCTCAACATATAATCCATACTCAATTCCATGATTAAATATACATAAGGAATCATAAAGTCATATAATGTAGTATACATATATGGGAAGGGACTATAATCGACATGTAAGACCAAGAGAGCTACTACTTGTAATCTCGATGTTCACTCCACATCGAACTAGGAGTTGTCTACTTTGCCAAGGTAAACCAAACACTCACCTTACAAAACTCCACCCTTTTTCGAAAAGTGCTTCATAATCACCTTACGAGAACACCACCCATTTCGGTATACACATCTTATTTACCTTATGGGAATAACATCGTTTTTGGTACTTGATTCACATGTGTCATATGGGAACACCACCCATTTTGGTCAATCATGCAACTTAAGCTATATGGATACATTAGCTAATTTATAAACCTATGGTGGCAACATAGTTATGGGACATTGGTAATCTATCAAGGTCCGATGCTAGGTCACAATCCCAAGGAATACTCAAACCATGCTTATAGACATAATATGCAAAGCATTATAATCTCATCATAGTTCATGGAGTAGCTCATCAAAACTAAAACTTCTTAACATCAATATAAGGCTTTATAACTTTCACAATATTTCATGTCTCATAAGATGCATAATGGCCCTGCCAAAATTCGTATCATTCATAGTTTCATATATCTTGTCATAAGGCCTTCACATTTGTAGAAGCTTGGTACACATCTTTATTCAAACCATGGTGGGTTCTTGTACAAAATTTAAAACCATGCAAATCATGAGTAAATACCACGTGAGTTACAAAGTAGAATCACTTATTCATTATTCAAAGAACCCACCAAAACATAGCAAAACTTGGCTATGGTATCATCAAACCCTCATATAAAATAATAGATTTCACATGGCTTTTCAATGATTAATCATATACAAAGATGTATCACCATACAATACTTCATATTATCATCATACAAAAGGGTTCATACAATCACCACACAATTTCATAGCTTGGGAAATCATAACGGAGAGGAGAAATAGTTAAGTTTGTGGGGGAAAGGTCCCCACAATCAAAACCCACATATCTTGATGATTTAATGGACGAAAATCTGATTTTTGGAGTGAAGAATCCAAAACCCTAGCTTTCTTTCTTGCTTGAGTGCCTTGAAGAGCCTGGAGAGAGTTTGGGACTTAGAGATATTTTTGAATGGGAGAGAATAAGTAGATTAGGATTGTATGGAATGATAAGGGGATCATCGAAGGATAAATTGATGTAGCATGGCATTAAGCAATAGGAAAGGTCAAATTTCCCCCTTTAAAATCTGGCCAGATAGGACCACGAGACCCCGTCTACGGGTCGTGGTCCATTCTAAGGGCCGTAGATAGGGATTTCATGCTATGCTTCTTTCAGACTCTTAGAGACCTTTCTTTGAATCATACTCTATGACATGACTTACGGCTCGTAAGTCTTTCTACGGGTCATTTGATAAGTCGTACATCCCACTTCAGGAATTATCATTTTCACCAAGTCTGACCCTCAATCCACGAGCACCATTTACGGCCCGTGGAACTTTTTACGGCTCGTAAGTCTCCTCGTAACAACTGACACTCAGAAAATTTTCAGGAGTCTTTTCTTGCACTTTCCATACTTCTCATAGGTGGGGCCTTATAATATCTCCCCCTTGAGAACATTCGTCCCTGAATGTTACTAAGGCAAGCTCTAAAGAATAGAGTACATACATTATATACAAATGCAACATATGCACCATGCAAATCTTTAAATCATGTTCCAAATAACATTTATAATGCAATCTCAAAATCACATAACCATGCATAGATGACATGAAAATGACATACAAGGGAAGGAGGTTCGTAATTGGAATAAGTCATAGTACCTCAAGCTTGAGTAGAATGGACGAGATATGGTATCTCTTTCTTATATTGGCTTCGGCTTCCCAAGTGGTACTTTTGACTTATTGGTTCCTCCAAAGGACTTTGACAGATGGTACGTCCTTGTTCCTCAACTACTTAACTTGCCTATCCAATATTTCCACTGGGACTTCCTCATAAGTTAAGTTCTCTTCCACATTCACCACCTCTAAGGGCACAATGAAATTAGGGTACCTCACACACTTTCTCAACATGGAGACATGGAAATACCGAATGAACCATACTCATCTTCACGGGAAATTCTAATTCGTATGCAATTTTACTGACACGTCTCAAGATTCGGTAAGGCTCTATATATCTAGGGCTTAATTTTTCCTTCTTGCCAAAACAAACCACGCCCTTCATTGGTGAAACCTTTATGTACACCCAATCACCAACTTCGAATTCAAGGTCCCTTCTTCTCGTGTCGACAATAGGACTTTTGCTGGCTTTGGGCTACCTTCGATCTCTCCCTTATCATCCTTACTTTCTCCAAAGCTTTCAGAAATAAGTCTGGACCCAACAAAGCCATCTCCCTTACTTCAAACGATCCAACCAGGGATTTATAACGCCTCCGTACAAAGCTTCACAGGGAGTCATTCCAATGCTAGAGTGGTAGCTATTGTTATAAGCAAACTCAATAAGTAGAACATGCTCATCCCAACTACCACTAAATTCCAAGACACAAGCTCTTAGCATATCCTCAGGAGTTTGAATGGTCCTTTCAGCTTGATCATCCGTTTGTGGGTGAAAAGTCGTGCTAAGCTTAACTTTGGTACCGAGGATCTTTTTGGAAAGACCTCTAAAAGTGCGATGTGAATTGGGCATCACGATCCGAAATAATAGCCAATGAAACCCCATGTAGTGTTACCAACTCATGAATATACAACTTGGCATAGGCTTCAATACCATAAGTCGTTTTAACCGGTAGGAAGTAAGCCAATTTTTTCATCCTATCAACAATGACCCAAATGGAATCAAAATGCTTCCTAGTCTTAAGCAAGCTGCTCACGAAGTCCATGTTGATTTATTCCCACTTCTAAGTAGGAATTTTAGTGTCTTGTGCTAGGCCACCCGACCTTTGATGTTCAACCTTGACTTATTAGCAATTATGGCAACCAACTACAAACTTAGCAATATCCATCTTCATACCACCCCACCAATATACTTCCCTCAAATCTTTATACACTTATGTAGAATCGAGGTGAATAGAATAAGAGGAAATGTGTGCCTCTTTCAAGATTAAGTTCCTCAATTCGTCGACATCGGGCACACACAATCTACCTTGGTACCTAGGAACACCATCTCCCCCTTGGGAGAAAACCTCCACCTTGCCATCCCTTACCAGTGATTTTAACTCCACCAAAATAGGGCCAAAATCTTGTTTAGACTTGACTTATTCAATCAAGGAAGACTTAGAACCATTTATCACCACCACACTACTATTTTTGGCTTCATTCAATCTAACCCCCAACCTAGCTAACCGATGGATCTCTCTTGCAAATTCTTTCTTTCTATCCCTCACATGAGCCATACTCTCCATAGACACTCTACTTAGGGCATCGATTACAGTATTAGCTTTGCTCGGATGGTAGTGCACACTTATGTCATAATCTTTAAGGAACTTCAACCATCTCTTTTGCCTCAAATTTAGATCTCTTTGTGTGAACACATATTGGATACTCTTGTGGTCGGTGAACACATCCACATGAACCCCATACAAATAGTGACATCATATCTTCAAGAAAACACCACAGTTGCATACTCAAGATCATGGGTCAGGTAATTGGTCTCATGAACCTTTAGTTGCCTGGAAGCATAGGCAATGACTTCTCCATTTGTATCAATACACACCCCAAGCCAACTCTAGAAGCATCACAATACACCAAAAACCCTTCTAACCCTTCTAGTGAAAATATAAAAAATATAAATTTATTTAGGCGGTTTTCAAGTTCAACAGGTATTTAAATAGCTATATTTGGTCACCCTTACCACTTTGATTTGTTTTGTTTGGATTATTTGTTATATTGGAGCATGTTTGGCTTTAGTTTAGGCTTAGGCTAGTGAAACCATAGACTTGCGATATCTTGGAGTCTATAGACATTATCATTTCTATCCCGACATAGTGTTGAGTGGCATGGATCCTTGTAGACCAATATAACAGACTTGTATCTGATAGAGATGAGCCTTAGTTAGACAATAACTTAACTTTGGGGACTTACTATTCACAATTCTCGTATTTTTGTATTTAAGCATTTTCTTTATCAAACTCTTGAGTTTTTTCGGCAATTAACATGATTTTAGATTGATTTCATGATACATTAAGATACATAGAGAATACAAAATATGATTTATGAAGAATGACGACAATGCTGATTAGGGAAAATTCGAAGCAGCTCACTTCGGATCCATTAATCTTGAAAAGGTATTGTCGGGGAGTTCCATCTATGGTTAATAGTTTGAGGTTTGAGCTCTGTGCTTCTTGTTTATGATTACTTATCCTCACATATGGAGTCGACATGCAGAGTTTGACCCCTTTAATCTCATCATTACACTTATGGAGTGACAATATTTATGGTTTGAGATCTTGGCTCTGCGATAACCTTTATAAATTCAATTTTATCAACATATCTATTGCAGGGAGACTCATCAATGGTTCGTGATCGGGCTATATGCTTTCCCTATTCTGATCTTGAGAACATTGATACTTCTAAAATACTTCGACTTTACTCGATTCCATTAATCTTGGATTGACCTTTTTGTGTACTTCCATTAATGGGGGTCGTTCAAATTTTTATTTTAACTTACACACGGGCGTATCTTATGGACTTATGTAGGCTCAGTAGAGTTTTGTTATTTTAGATCTTATTTGTTCTTCTACACTTGTGTGCATATCTTTACTATTTCATGTCTAACTCTGTCGGTGTTTTATTCTAGCAATTCCTATTGCATTTACTTTTCATACTCAATTGGCCTATAATGCCTATTGTGTACCTATTTATTGGTATTCATACTACACTCTGCATCTATTTTTGTTATGCAGGATCGAGCACCAGTTATCATTAGCGTCATTCGAGCAAGTAGCAACCAACATTCGAAGGTGAGGATGAGCATAATGTCCTGATCATTATCGTCTTCATCTGTAAATATATATTTTTGTGATTTGTCTTTCGTATTTGAGACAGGTCCATTGTAGTTATGTATATTTATACATTTTGGTCCACTTTTGAGATACTCATTTTAGTGTCTTTATACTAGTGATTTTCAGGTAATGGGGGGGGGGGGGGATTTGCTTTGCTTTTGTATATATTATGGTTTCTCCTGTTGTATAGTACGCTGCCCACATACCTATTACTAGTAGTTCCAGATTACAAGTTGGCTTACATACTGACGAGTTATAGCAAATTTCATCAGGCTCGATAAATTGGATTGTGACACAAAGAATTTTTCAAGCTCAAAGGCAAGAAATTAAATTGACATATGTCACTTATTAAATAAATTTTTACCTTAAGTTGAATATGAAAAAATTTTAATTGCTTAGACTTTTATTCGCATTAGATTCTTCAAAAATCACTAGTCTTGATTGAATTTATTTCCAAATGTACCTTTCAAAAAGAATTTTTCTCTTCCTAGTCATTCTTGAAGTATCTGATATGCATCCGTTGATACTTTTAAAAAACTTAAGCATTACCAACACCAATTAATACGTTTATACATTAGAACATCTTATAAATTGTTAGTCAAGGACTTTTTGTAAGAGCATAAGGCACAACTTCCCAAAGTGGACAATAACTCCTAGAAGGTGGCCTGATTTTCTGGATTTATACAGACCAAAGCTATACTACAAAATTGTCAAGTGGAAGTTTCCTGATACTAATTGGTTCAAGCGTAATACTGATGGGGCCAGTAGGGGTAATCCTGAAAAGAGCTCATATGGATTCTGTATAAGGAATGGGCAGGGAGACTTAATATATGTTGAGGCAGATGTCACTGAAATTACTACTAATTTGATCACGAAGGCAACTGCTATCTGGAAAGCTATAATACATTGCAAGAGGAACAACATATAGAATATTGTGGTAGAATCAGATTCTCTAAGCATAGTCAAGATGCTAAAAGGAGAATGGAAGATTCCTCGGGAAATTTTTCATATTATTAATGAAATTTCAGAATAAAAGGAAGACATTGGCACACATATACAACATATATTTAGAGAAGAAAATCAGTTGGCAGACATCATCACAAATATTGCACTTGAACAAAAACAATTTTGGGCATTCAATCAGTTACCAAGCAATGTACGTACAATTTTGAATAGTCATAAGAGTCAAATTCCTTTGCTAAGGATTAAAACAAGGATGATTAGGGACAACACCACATAAGTTCATGGCGATTAACAGAATGACTAATTTTTGGCATATGAAGTATATTTACATAACAATGCCTAGTGAAACTACACTAACTAAGACTAGGCTAAGTCAGCTAACAAAAAGTGCTAAAATTAGCAAAAGGAGGAAGCAGGTTGAAGAGCAGCACAGATATTCACAGTGGCCCCATGGTTTGCGTTGCGTGAGTAACCCATTTTCTCCTCTTGACTACCTGCAATTGTTACAAGGTTTACCAGTCAAACAAACCAACTCAGCAAGGAACAATAGAAAGGAAGAAATTAGTACTTACATGGACTGGAATGCAAGATTTGGATGTGGACCTTTCATTCTTCACATTTCACCGGACAGGAGACCAGCGAAGAAACAAGTGTTAGCATTCGAACAAGATCTGGATGAAGAACCACACACAAGTTTTTTGCCTTTGAGAGCTGAATGACAAGGGTTTTGAAACCATCACATGGAGATAGGTAGTTGACCCACTGAAGGTGGAGCTGGAATCGGCGGTTCGGAACCCATAGAGACAACATCGTTGCTTGAGATGGAGAGGAGAGGAAGAAGTTGTAGAGTTCCTTTTAGGAAACCCTGGCTTCTCGCCTACTCTTTTATCTCAAATGAGGCGGCGGAGCTTAGGGCCGGGTTTGGGCCAATTTTTTGAGCTTTTCTTTTGTTGTGATGGACAATTTTGTACTTGGACTATTTTGAGCCACATTCCACGTTATCAATAAAAGGGCCACTTGGCCAAAGTTAATAAAAAAAAGAGTATTAGGTACATATATTTATTTTTAAAAAAATTAAATTAATAATATTACTAGCCAAAAAAAGATACGAAAGTCGAGCTCAAAGAATGGGATATGTGCAACTCTTCAAGTTATACATAATGATCGATTTGGTAATATAATTAGAGTTACCAAAAAAAATACTAAATTTTGTATTAGTTTAATTTAGCCGCCTTTTAACTTAAGGCGGATTATACATAATATTCTAAAATGATATTTTTATCCTAAAATTATGATAAAACACAGTTGAAACTTCAACTCAAAATTTGTCCAAATTTAAGTTTTTTAAAATATATTTAAAAAATTATGGCAAAACGCTAGCTAAAATTTATTGCACTAAACAAAGTTGAATGAAAATTACTAGTTGGTGTGTGTTATAAGAGTTTTAGGCACATATATTTATTTTAAAAAGTTAGATATAATACAAAAGAAAAGAAAGAATGATCCAAGTTAAGGTGGTGCCCAAAATTTAGGAATGTTAGAGCAAATTTGGAATTTTCCGTAATAATTAAAGGAAGAAATGTAGGTAATAGAGATATTAATTTGAGTTGCATCATTGTCATTGCTGGTCCCAACTACCTTAATTGAAGGAGATTTGATAAAAATAGAGCATGAGATTTTGAATGAGGTGGAGTTGATGTGCCTTTTCAGTGTGAACTCAATTTTATAAACTTCCTTTGCTCCTTACTTATACTTATTTTTAAATTTTATCTTAAAAATGTGATTTATGTAATATTAATTAAATAATTTATAATTCATAAATTTTAGAAATATTTTTTTAGTATTGAATGGCCCTACTATTAACAGAATAAATAGTATTCCTACTTTTTTTTCCTAAATAAAGGGCGTTTTTAAAAGCAATTTGAAGAAGCACTACAAGTAAATCTTTCAATATTCTCTTGGACAAATAACAACACTTCTCTTTTTCTTTTTAATATATTTTTGGTGATCGTCCCTTTTGAGATGAACTTTTGATTTTGGTTAGCCTATTCTGAATATAAAATATTTGTTGATGAATTTAAATTATGTAGAATGATTAAATTTAAAATAATAATTTTTATATATTTAATAAATATCTTAATGTAAATATATTATTCCAGCAAAATTATTGAATTCACGTTGATCACAAATTTGAGAATAAATCAGCCCCTATTCTTGTAATATAATAATAGGTTTAGTAGATTAGAATTAATGTGATTATTAGGGTAGTAATTATCAGCCTAATAATTATTTTGACTTGTTTATTTGTTACAAATATAATTACATCGTAATTATAATGTATTGTTGATTTCACAAGTGTAATTTACAAAGTTATACTAAATTTTTAAAAATAAAAACTAATTAGCTAAAGTTAAAATTTTATATGAGACAAATAACACAACAACAACAACAACATACCTAGTGGAATCTCACAAGTGGGGTTTGGGGAGAGTAGAATGTACGCAAACCTTACCGCTACCTCATAGAAGTAGAGAGATTGTTTTCCAAGAATCCTCGTCTCAAAAACCTATAATCAAAATAAACTATATATGATAAAAAGGAAAGGAAATGAATGGGAACAAAAAGAGCGACTAGTAACGAAAAACACATGATAGTGTGTAAATATGATAAAATAAACACATATATGACAGTTAATGATAACACATGATATAAAACATGACTACTCTTGCTACCCTACTATATTCCAAGATTAGACAACCACCTAACCCTACCAACCAATTAATATACTACTCTAATTTGCGACCTCCACTCCTTTCTATCTAAGATCATGTCCTCGGTGAGATCAAGTTTCGCCATATCCTTTCTGATCACCTCCCCCTAATACTTCTTCCGTCTACCTCTACCTCTCCGTATAACTCCCAAAACTAACCTCTCGCACCTCCTAACAAGAGCATCGGTACTCCTTCTCTACACATGTCCAAACCATCGCAGTCTAGCTTCCCTCACCTTATCAGCCACATGGGCCACCTCTAGCTTCTCCTAAATGGTCTCATTCCTAATCCTGTCACTCTTGGTGTGACCACACATCCATCTCAACATCCTCATCTCTGCGATATGCATCTTCTTCTAAACATGTACATTTTTAATTGGCCAACACTTCACCCCATACAACAAAGTTGGTCTAACCACTATTCTGTTAAAACTTACCTTTGAGTTTAGATGGTATCTTCTTGTCACACAATACTCCAGAGGCGAGTCTCCATTTAGTCCATGCAGCCTCAATATGAGACAAATAAAGTTATATAAAATATTTAAGATATATGTTGTCTTTTGAAAATGTATTAATTAGTAAAATATGTTTTTAACTAATATTTTGAAGAAATTGATTTATATCATTTAAATTAGTATATTTTAATTAAATTAATCATAAAAAATAAAAGCATAAAACTTTGATAAACATCAAGAAATGCATGTTTGACGAAAATATTAATATTATGATGCAAATATTAAAAAAAAAAAGGAATAACATAAGACTATAACGTTATTCAACGATAAATTTTCTACTTTAATTTAAAAATTAAAATGCTAACAAAATTATGCTAATGTAAAAAATAAATAAGAATAAATTAAAAATAAATAATATAAAAATTTGCATGGAATCTCATGAAGAAGCAAAGGTTAAGAATGAGAATTAAATAAAATATAATAATAAAAATAAAAATAAATCATGACAAAAAATAAAAATAAAAATAAAAGGAATAAATCTTTTAGAAAAGTTTCATATAATTACATGGTATAATTACACTTACTTCTTTATCCTTCCTTGAAAATCGAAGAGTATTATTACACCTCTTCGATTACACTCAATTACTCTCTTACTAAATAATTACTTGATCTACGAAACAAGTTAAAGAGTATAATTAGATCTAATTACCAAATTTTAATCCTACGACTTTCCAAACATACTAAAAAAAAAGATAGTATTTGAAGTTAAAAATAAAAATATATGTAGAAATTTGAAATTATAGTTGAGCATGAAAATAAATTGAGGTTTTATGAGAGAACTTAAAACTACACCTAAAGCCAACTCTTTAAATTACAAATTTCATTATCAAAGTTGAAATCTCAAAGCTAAAATCTATGGCTCAACCAGTTATTAATAAATTATGTAAGCATGAATTTAAGTTAATTAGATTAGTAATTCCCAATATATATGACTAGGATGATTAAATACTATAACTTATTAATGCAAAATGTTATAGTATGTTATTGTTTGCAATCGAGAATAGTAGTAGCATGGCCTGTGCATATGTTCTCCTTTTTCAAATATTGAATATGTTTATTATTGTTGTCAAGTCCACCAATAATTTTTTTTAAATATCGAGCCCGACTATATTCATACTCAGAATTCAAACTCGAGACTTTTGGTCAAGGGAGAAGCAACGCTCCACTACATCACATCCTTTCGTCAATTAGTATTATACTCCCTCTGTTCCCTTTTATATGTCGTCCTTACTATAAAAGTATCTTAATATATGTCATTTCACAATACCAATGCATAAATTATACTTTTCTTTCTATTTTGCCCTTGATAGTTAATGACTTTGAAAATACATACTTTTTGAACAATTAAAAGAATTAAAAAGGCAATTACTACTCAATAAGGACAAAATGATAAACTCACCCTTTTTTTTAAACGTAAGTGTCATTTCAAAAGGTGACATATAAAAGGAATGGAGGGAGTATAATATAGGCATACCCATATAAGGAAATTAGTATTTAACTTTTAAATTATAAAAATGAGAAAAGAGATAGAAGGAGTAGGTGAGGCGTGGCTTTTTTTTGGCAGCCGAAAATCCGGCTGGTTTAACGGAGTTGGAATGACGCATTAAGGCATCTCTCTATTATTTTAACCGCTGTCACCATTCCATTAAAATTCAGATAAAATATTAATTTAAATTAATTAGGTAGTGCATTGTTATTAAACCAATACTTATAATTTTTAATGTAGCCAAAGTGGTGTGTTTCTTAGTTGTACACAATATATGTAATGTTTTTATAAGATAGTAAATTATTAGGGTTAGAGTAATTACTAAAATTAATGTACTTATTTTAATGAGCTTTTACAATAAAACATAGGAGAAAATTAAGAAATATCAAGTTTATTGACTAATAAGTACAAGATATTTGATTTTATTTACACATTATTTAGCTTGATATAAGTATTAGAAAAAGCCAAGTATTTATCCATTTTAAAAAGTAAGTTTTACATAGTGATGCTTAGATTGACTATATTGTATGTAGCAGAGAATGTTGGTCAATTAACAAATCTTATGGTCAAAAGATGAGAGTTGCATAAATGAGAATGTTGAGGTGGATGTATAAGTGTGACACCCCATAATTCTATCCTCACATGTACCTACATTTCAAGCCTTATTCTTCTGTGGGAAGTGTATTAGGGTCCTAAGAGACCTCTAGTACTTAGTTGAGTTCAAAACTTCCCTACTAAGAGACCTCTAGTACTTAGTTGAGTTCAAAACTTCCCTATAAATTGAGTTTCTAGTGTTGGATTATGCAAGGGTTAACTTTAAATGATCATGACTCTTAGAACACAAAGAATTAGATGTCTCATGACCAATCAAATGAAAGCTCTTTGAATTGATTTTCCAACGCAACCGATTTCACCTCATTTGGAGTTCAGAGTCAAAAGTTATGGTCGTTTTACTGAAGACTGTCAGAGTAGAGTGGTATTACGAAACCTATTTATGGGTCGTAAATTGAAGTACGACCCATCTACTAACTCGTGGGAAAAAGTCCTAAAACTTCATTTTTTGATCCCAGATTATGCGGATCAATCTACAGATCGTAGAACCTTCTAAAAGCCATAGATTGGACTCGTGAAAGTGAACTAGAGACCCCAAAATTAGGCCAAAACTTTACTAAAGGTTCCCTATGGGCCGAGAAACTTTCTACAGCCCGTAGACGACTTTTGACAGCTTTTTAAGAAAGGTTATTTTGATATTTTTCCACCCTTTTAGAGCCAAAACTAGACTTTTTACACCTATATAAGCCCCTAAATATAACTACTCAGTCTATTTACGTTCAAAACACATTCCAAGGCTTTGAACAAGGTTTCAAGAGGAGAAAAGCTAGGGTTTCAAGAGAATTCAACCATTCTTTAAAAATTTTCGAAAATCTAAGTCTCTCAGGTATGTAAGGCTACTCATAGAGTTGGATTGAGTTCATCCACGCGCCCCACATGTTGATTTGTTGAAATTGAGTTCGGACGGAGTTACCCTGAATTCTTGAATTAAATTTCTGAGTTTTCTATTGTTTTAAATACAAAAATGTCTTGATGATGTTCTTGAAGTTGAGTATTTGATTGGTTGTATGTTCATATATTCATTCACATGTTCCCTAATAGAGGACTTTGTTTGATTTTATCTATTATTCCAAACTGAGATTGATGGTCATATTGAGCATGATAAACATAGATGATTTTGAGCATATTTTACTGAGTCTGTATGGATAGGAGTTTTAAACATAAATAATGGTTTGAGAAAGAGTCTTGATGATATGTAAAGATTTCTTTTTTTAGCATATTTTTAAAAGAAAGCATTTGATGTTTTGAGGAAGTATTTTTATGATGATGTAAATGATTTTCAAAATATATTTATTGATAGAAGTTGAAGATGTTGATACTTGAGATGAAGTTGATGTTCAAATTTAAGTTCAATGAGACTTGATGAGATGTTTTTGAGTAAATTATTCACTTGATGAGTACGAGTCGTTTTTGGGAGTAGTATTGAGCGAGTTGGGTAAAAGAAGAATACCCCAGTACTATGTCGCCCGCATAGGATAGTCGTGTAGTTAACTCTAGCGACTCTTGTCCCGAAAAGATGGACAAGTCTTGAGGATTCAAAAGCAGAGTTGAGCATCCTTACCTTGGTAAGTATTGGATAAGCGAGCAACGACGCCGCGATCGTTGTGCATCACCAACGAGAGTGGTAGGATGTTGTCGGTTAGAGAAACTCCCTAACTTTGCATAACTGATTTGACATGAGTTACATGCTAGAGTTTCTTTTGGGAACATTGTTTTACTACATAAATTGAACGATTTGGTGTGAGTTACATATTATTGAGTTTACTTTCAAATCATGACTTTATTTTTAAATTTGCATGATTTACTAAGTTGAGTTGAGTTGATTTTGGGTCGAGTTACTTGAGTTGAGTATATTTGATAATGTCCTTTCCTTTCTAGCCATTTTACATACCAGGTGATAGAGGACTTCAGCCCGCGCATCGTTGTGGTCCAGTTCAGTGCACTTCCAGAGTTGGTGAACCCTCCCTTGTTTTCCAGAGGAGCCCTTCTATTTCCTGGTTTTGATTGAGTAGTTTATTTCCTTGATTTTGGGGTACCCATGGCCTATCATGGTACCATCTAGATGGTTGAGTAGAGGCTTCATAGACATTGAGTAGAGTTGATTGGTTATTATTGATGTTCCAAATCCTTATTTATTGAAAACCTATTATTGAAAGAGATCTAGTATTTATTAAATTGATTGCTTTTCTTGAGTACTTTGTTGAGTATGATGTGATGATGAGGCCAAGTGGTTCACTTGGGGACTAGCAATAGTTTCTGAGTGCCGGCCATGCCAAGAGTACCCACCCGAGGCGTGACAGTGAGCATATCAAAAGAGACACAATTAAGGATTAAAGATATATTAGATAAGGTGAAAGTTACTTTCATGAGGATAAGATGAGGAAAATGAGACTAAAAGATGGATCAACCATTTGAAAAGGAAATGTACGAATGCCCCATTAATTCGATAAAGAGGTGTGAGAGGTTTGCAATAATGAGTTATAGAGAAGTAGAGGATGGTTTAAGAAATATTAGGTCGAGGTGATTAAACAAAATATGGCACACATTTAGCTTACTCGGGACATAACTTTAGAAATTTTTTTTCGGAGGTTGAAGGATATTAAAATAGGTCCCTTTGGGGACATCCGATAAAATTGAAAAAAAAAAGGATATTAAAATAGAAGATTAGCATGTCATCTAGTGTTATCTTTGTAGATTCCAATAGGATTAGTACTAATCTCGTAGTTTCTTGCCTTTTGTTTTTTGTTTATATACGTTGTTCTTTGCTTTAGTTTTCACATGATTTTGATGTTACTATCTCTTTTTTGAGTGTCATATAATGATTTCATTATTATTTGTTATGTTTGCTTTTCATTTGTAATGTTGTTTTAAATATTATTTATTATGAATTGTTTAAGTCATTAGTCTTTCAAAAATAACTATTTTACAACAACAATAACATACCCAGTAAAATTCCACAAGTAGGGTCTGGGAAGGGTAAGATGTACATAGACCTTACCACTATCACTTAGGCAGAGAGGTCAAAAATAACTATTTTATTTTTATAAAATATAAATAAAATTTACGTACATTTTAACTTCTTCAAATTCCACCTAAAAAATATATATTGGATTTTAAATATGTTTTTATGAATGTTACTTTGCGAAAACTACCTCAAAATTTAGTGAGTGCAAGGAGGCATTTTGGATGCACAAATTACATTAGAATTTGTTAGGCCAAACTTTTTGGAAAGCATACACGCACAAACAATCCATCTATAGTATTTTCTTGAAATGATATTTAAATGATCAGAATTAAGTAATTATATTGTGTACATTGATTTAGTTATTATATGTACCATTGAAAGTAATGATTTTTCCATTTTACTCTATATGACATCATTTCTGAAAGAATGAAGCATTTCATATATAGTTGAAAGTTATTCAATTTTTAATTTCAATTTCACCCGTAATGAAGAAGTTTCTTCTTTTTAATCTTATACACATACACATATTATGATATATAAAAATTTACATTACATTAATTAAAAATATATATACTATATGAGAATAGAGAAATGTATTAATATAGATATGTGAATCTACACTTGAAGTATTATATAATGCAATGATGATCGTGTACATTTCCTCTAAGCGAGGATAGAAATTTAAGCCTTCTATCTATCCATTTTTAACCTCTCTAAAATTGAGAAAGATCTCTCCAATTGGTCATTGGTAACACTTGTTTTATTTAAAATAAATTTCTTTTTTCTTAAGGGACTAATTGAAAAGCTATCCTTGTAATTGAATTTGGTGGAATTAAATATAATTATACATACTAATATATTTGGTTGATCATGTAATTACTTGATAAACATGTAATTGGATGTAATTGGCATGAGATAATTACACTCTCCAATTCTCAGGAGGTGGCTCTCAGTTGCTGGTAATTACATAATGTAATTACACGATGATTACTTTTTATTTCTTCCTTTTATTTATATTCATTATTTTTTATTTTTCAAAAATGTATATTTTTATTTTGTATAACTTATATTTCATTTTCTTCTCATCTCAATCTTAACTTCATGTTATTTTATGTAATTTTTTATATTATCTACTTTTTAAATTTATTTTATATTTATTTTTTCATTAACATAATTTTGTTAGTATTCTAATTTTCAAATTAAGGTAGAATACTTTGTTGAAGAAGGTTATAGATTTGCGTTTTTCTTTTCTTTTAAATCATATTTGTGTATTTCGTGTTGAAATTTGACATAAAAGTATTATGTTAATTTTTTTGTTTAAGTTTAGAACTTATGTTTTTTTAGTAATATTGACTTGATATTTCACATAGTAAGTCATTAATTTTTTTAATTAGACTTGATGGATTTTTTTTTATCAAATGTTTTAATAATTTTAGGACATTATATTTATAATATTACTAGTAATATGCTTGTCAAACATGCATTTCATGATGTTCACCAAAATCTTGTACTTTTAGTTTTTACAATTAACTTAATTAAAATATGTTAATTTTAAAAATTTGACTCAATTATTTTTTTAATAACATTGTCAAGAACATAGGTTTATCAATTAATATATTCTCAAAAAACAATATATACCTTAAATATTACTTATAAAGCCAATATTTGTCTAATGAAACTTTTTCATTTAAATAATCAACTTTAAATTTTAAAATTTGATATAATCATAGTTGCGCAATCAAATAATACACTTGTCTTACATTAGAATTACAAAATATCAAACAGATAGATCATCATAATTAACAAGTTGTGTAATTACTTGATTGTTAAAAATTATATTAATAATCATACCAAATTTAATTATTTCAAATTCAATAATAAGAACTTAAAATTTAAATAATGTATATTGTAAATTCATTTTTTTTATAATAAAATTATGAATCGGCCATCCATTTTAAAGTATGAGGTAATGGAAAAGGAGTGAAGAGTTTTAGAGCGTTATCAGAAATGTGGCAGTCTAGTGTTGTCCATCTTCCATCTATATACTCTTTTCATGTTTCTCCAATGTGAATCTTTAAAAGTAATAAAACAACAAACCAAAAATCACTCCTCCCATTTCCTACCTAGTATATATTTCCTTTTAACTTTTTTATTTACTAGTTATAAGAATTCGTGCTAGTACGGGTTCAAGATTTAATATATATTATTTTTTTAATTTTAATTTATGTGATATTATAATTTTTTTATATATATATTTTTAAAATTTTAAGTTATTAATTGTTGCAACTTACAGTATATTTTATGTTATTTTAAAATAATATACATTACTTATTAGTTTCGATATGTTGCATACATAAAATTTGGAGCGTCAATTAAATTTTTTTATTTTTTAAATTATTAATTTATTGCAATTTATAATACGTTTTATATAAATTTTAATGATGTATGCTACTTTCTTTGTTCTAATTTTTATGCTAGCGATAAAATTTCAAGAACCATTTTTTAAAAATATGTTTTTTAAATTTTAAATTGGTAATTATTGTGATTTATAGTACTTTTTATATCATTTGAAGTAATATACATAAACTTCTTGGTTTAATTATATTATATATTTTTTTTAAAAAATACTTCATTTTTTATGCAAATATAATCAATGAAAGATATTAAAATAGTTATTTAATTTTATTTATCTAGTTTAAAAAGAAAAACTTAATTTATCATTTCTAGTTTTTTTCATCCTAATTCTAATATTTGCATCACTTAATAATTGATTAGGGTGATTTAGTAAAAATATAGTTAAAACAACTGAAAAAATATTTTATTAGAGATAATATCGTAAAATCATTGTTGAAGCACCTGAAGCAATAATTAATATAAATAATAAAGTAAAATCAAGTAGCTAAAGCAAATACGTCAATCAACAATTGCCTGCTTTTAGGCCAGTCGATCGTAAGGTGATTGCTTATTGCCGCTCATATATAAGTAATAGATGGATTTGCCAACTTATGTTACATTAAGCTCCTTTGATTATCGATTTTAAAAATAATTTTTTCAAAAACTTTTTGTTTATGAAAGTTGATTAGTTTTGAAAATTTATCTTTAAAAATATTTCAAGTTGTAAAAACTGGCGGGGTCAGTTTTTGGACGAAATTCTACTTAGAAAATTTTAATTTTTTCTCCAAAAAATATATGTTCTAACACAAGTTAAAATTTTAAAAACCACACCATTTTAAAAATATTTTAAGTTCTAACTAAATCTATCATGAAATGTGTTAATTAAGAAGCAGTGCCTTTTTATAACTATGAAAAGTTGTGTAGAGCAATAAAAAAAGTCCTTGTCTTTTCGTTAGATATTTTCAATTTGAACTTCAATAATAAAGTCATTTACCATAAGAAGACTTACCTTTTTATAAAGAATTGAGGTGTTTGATAAATCTTCCAGAAAAAAAAAAGAGTATTAATATAAACTGATCTTTTAAAAGATAAAAATATTAATCTTTTTTCTATAATTATATTCGAAACTTTGATCAAGCACAAATAATTATTATAATACTTTAAAAGTATTTTCTGAATTAATTAGCTAAATGCCGTTTGCAAAAAAATTCCCTTTCGAAAAACACTCTATTGACAAAACATTTCCCGCATAAATTTTGGGATAAAAATATAGTGGTCTTTGAATTGATTTATGGTTGGTAAATTCGGGATCATTTATTTTAGGACTAATAAATAGTACCGGGATAAGTTATCCATCCTCTTGGGTGGTATGCTAATCCCGCGATAATATCGCGGAATAAAAATGATAAATGACAAAGAAACCCTTTTATACCTCACTTTGTATATTTATATTTTTTTAAATACAATATATAATAACATTCACATCCCTACCTTCTTATTTTTGTGACACTTCATATTTTTCTATATGAAAAATTACACTATATGATATAATTTTATTGACTAATTCTTATATTTTTTATATTTTAATTTTTCATTTTTTTTACTTTAAAAAACTTTAAAATGGGAGCTCTATTTTTAAATTACATAAGACGAAATTTTTAATTTAAATGCATATAGTATTATCATGGAAATGCACAAATAATAATATTTAAGCTAAATAAGATGAAAGATTTATTTTAAATATAAATATTGAATGACTAAAACTAGCAAATGAAAATACATAAAAAAAACTAATAAAGTAAAGAGTATTTTTATAAACAAACAACGTATTCTTAAAATTTATATAACAAACCAAACACTTAGTAACAAATAATCTAAGCCAAATCACCCTAACAAATTAATTAGCCTCAAAAATTGTAGAGCATACCATCTATAGGTGGTTAAATAAATATAATCTATCCATCCTTAATTAAAATTTTGGAGTTTGATTTAAAAAATAAATAATATTTTAGTAGATAATTTTTCTCTTTAAATAGATTGGCCTTTTACATTGTGTGAATTAAAATTAATTGGGCTAATAAATACTCTCTTTATGTAGAATAATTTCAATTTCAACAGTAAATTTCATACTTTAACCATGAATTAGGACATAAAATTTATAGATTTTGAAAATTGTGTAATAAATTTTATTTCTAAAAATGAAGAGAAATGGGGTACTGAATACTAGGTTAGAAAAAGACAAGTGCAGTGAATTATGATAGGTGAGGAAGTATGATTATTTGAACGGTTGTAGATAGCTTTAGGAGAACGCAGTGTAATTTTGGTCACCTAAGTATGTATTTTACTTATGCGTCACTCTTTTGGCCTTTTTCATCTTTTTCTTCTTCTTTTTCCATAACAAAAGGCTTTCTCATTAGGTATCCACCACCAATACAATATTCTAAATTTACATGATTCATTTGATACCTATTTTATTCATAATAACATGATTTATAGTCGCATAAATATAACTTATTTTAAATTATAAATTTCAATAATTTTTTTTTTTACACAAGTCAAATCACATTATATAAATTAGAATATAATTATTAAGATGTCCGATCATTATTAGGGATGTTTGACATACATTACTCGCAATGCAACCAATGAGTGTCCTCAACTCGATTTCTTTTTTTTTAAAAAAAAGAATGTAATAGAAAAGGTTAGGTGTTTTGAAGAATATTATTTTATGAATGCATGGTTGGAGTAAGGAGTTTGTGTCATCTAAAGCTACCATTTATTGGGCACTACGTAAATGGGAAGTTGATGGTTTACAAGTGAGGAGGTGGCTATAATGAAGCCATGTACACATACAAACTCATTCTATTCTTTCTTTCTTCACGCCCCAAATTTTGATTGGGACCCAATTGATATTCCTTGTCTACGTACGTGAACAAATTCTACATGATATTCACTTGACACACATGGAATAAAATGAAATAGATTCATGAGGTAATAAAGTATTTAAAATGAGAATTTTAGTTCGTAAAATATTATCTTTAAGTTCAAGACATTAAATCACAAGTGGGATTAATTTGAGTGAGTTAGCATAACTGGACATCTGGATTCATCTATCTATGAAACTTGTAAACATAACATGAATAACGAGACGTATAAGCTAATAAAGTTGAATAAATAAAGAATACACCTCCAAGATCAAGTGGGGCTCATTAATAGGTAGTGGGAAAAACCTATGTCGTTGTGAATATCTCAACCCGCATCATGAAATGCAATTTGCCCCCATTCCTCGATAAAAGACGTAGGTACACGATGAATAATATTATTGTAATTGTAGATATCAAAATTTTGTAGGGCTCTACAATGTGAGTTATGTTTCAGTTAGGGTTTCTTGAAGGCTACTCTACCCTAAACCCTAAATTCTAATTCATGTCTATATAAAAGGTATTATATTCTCTTGAAAAGGCATCTCAAATATCCCTATAAATCATGGGGATATGTATCAAGAGATCAAAATATGACTCAAGAAGGTCAACATCCTACGATCGAGAAATACGCCTCGAAGCATGGAGAAATCTAATGAGAAAAGAATTAAGGGAGAAACAGATTTGTACACATATGCTTATCAATAAAATTTTGCTTCTTCCTATTTTATTTGGGATTGCAATTTATTTTTCATCACTTTAAAATATGTTTGCAAACAGTAATACATCATAAAATGAAACATAAGAAAATAACATGAAGGAAAAAGGACAACTCAAGATGTGAATAGACAGTATGAGAATCAAGGAACTCCGATCTTAGAGTATAAAGTAAATGTCATCATTTACATAAAGTATTCTTTTATGGAAGTCTCTTATATAGCTGACATGTCCACCATGGAGTTTGATTATAAGCTAGCATATATTTGGATCCACATAATACCTATATATGATATATTAGAATCATTGGATTAGTAGTATAATCCTCATTCTACATTGGTCAACTCAGTAGGCCTTCTCCATTAACTTCTGTGATAAAATTAATTCAAGGACTCATGATCATAATTCATGTTTCATCATCATATCCTGAAATCATAAAGTACATTTTTTCGAAGAAAAATGTAAGTTCATCATTCGTAGAATAGGTATATATCAAAAATTTAAAGAATTCATAGGGAGTTTTTGATGTTCGCATTGAAATAGAATAATGTTTCATAACTTAAACCCCATCAGGGCTCATGTAGAAAACTGCGTAAGATATGAAGAAACGTAACATGATGAAGAATAATAACGTGTTCACATGAAGGGAATTGGCTTATATAACTTAGTCGCTAAGACTGAACTTTGATGAAAAACTCCAAACTTTCTATGCTTAAGAATTCATAGTAGAGTATAACCATGTTAAGAATTCATCTACGCACATTAGGATAATCCAGAAATATTTAAAGTAGACTTATCTGAGGGTGGGAGGTGAGGAGAGTCATCTTAGTGCTCAAAATAAAGAAAAGTACAAGTTTGAAAAAACTTATATTGGATAGTATTTAAAAGAAGTTTGGAAAAATTTATTTTGTGTCGTATTTAGAAGTTGAGGATTGCGCTTGGCATTTGATGTGTCACATGCACTACCAGCACTATAGGCATTGAATCGCAGGTGCCATCACATCAAATTCAACGCAATGGGCATCGTCCGTTGCGTCTAACACTTGGTCAATTTTTTCACTCATCCCCTTTGCATGCAGCGCCACTTCCAACTTAGGCAACATGGTCATCGTGTTGCATTATCATATTGTGTATCACGTTGAAATGGATGATGCCCCCAACCTCCCCCGCATCTAACTTGGATGCGATGGACGACACACTACATGCCTCAGTACTTTTTTTACGACCCAATAGGATGACTCATACATTGTCTTACAGGTTGTAATTGAAGCTCGTAGAACAACTCAATATTTAGGCAAATTCTCGATCTCTTGGACAATTTCATGAGCAGGTGTTTACGAGTCATGATTTTGGGTCATCATTTGGTCTAGTTTTAAGAGGTCTCAGTACTTTAGTTACAAAGATTTCTACTAGCCATAAAAGGCAGGTGGGGCCTATAGAATGGTGTTGTGGACAAGATTCAAAAAGGGCGTTTTAGGGCCTAGGTTCTTCCGACTATTTGTACGAGCTGTGAATAGGTCTACGATCTGTAGAAATCAATCGCAGTCCATGTCTGGCAAATCTTCAATGAAAGATAATTTTGTCCTTTTCTACCTTCCTAACTCCTAAACTACGTCATTTTGAGCATATAGCTACCCCCATAATTGTTTATACCCTTCTAGTTCGCCCTGTTCTCGATCATTCTCCTAAAATCACAAAATCCTCTCAAGTCTACTTCTCTCCAAAGATCTCCACCAAGTCAAAGATACGATTCTTCAATCTCATTTATTCTCCAGTTTTCTTCTACGAATTCACTCAAGGTATGTGAGTATTAGTTTGTGGATCCTTTTCACCCATGGAGCACGATAAATTCTGAATTGTTTCTGCCAAATTCAAGCATGAACTTTATGGGTTTTCATGATTTCTCTACCAAATGCACGAATCATGGTATATATCACGATTCTTAATCTAATTACATATGAATTTGTTATTGATTTTATGATTCCAAAAATTTCTATGTAAATTCTCTTACATGTTATCTAGGGTTCATGAAATTCAACCAGTTCTCTTAATTTTGATTCAATGGAAGTTATTTTACATGAATGTGCATGATTCCGTTCCAATTTTATGGTTTTAAGTTGATTACTTGTAAACTCATGGTTTAACCCTAATTTTCACTATTAGTTATAATCATGAATTGATAAGTCTCTTAAGCAGGCTTATGAAAAGTGTGACCCAAGAAACAATAACACTTCATATAGAGGTAGGATTTGTAATTTTAGAAGGCCTACACCCACATTTCATGAATCATATGAAATAAACTATTCTATGAACAAGTTCTATAAATTGGATTGGTTGCTATTGATTGTCTTTCCACATGTTAAGTTCCATGATTTATGACAAATAATAACTATAATTATGAAAAGCCTTATGATCTTATATAAAAATATGATGTGAGATTTTGACTTAGCACCGAGTGGACTTTGAGGTGAAAACTCGGTCTAAAGGATCCTGAATAGCAATATGTAGTCCCATAACTATGTGCTGCCATAGGACTATTACCAATATGGCCTAACTAGTGGATCCACATATAGCACATGTTCATGACACCCGCTTAGCGAGATAGAGATTACTTTGGCAAGTACATTGTTCCTTTTTCATTGTATGAAAAAACATTGAGAATCTATGTGATATATCATATGGTCTTATTGTGGCTTATGATTACTACCCCACATATGATATGTCTTCTTATGACTCATGTTTTGATTATTTAAGATTCACGTCCTCTAATGATTTCCATGATAATTTTATTATGAATTGGCCATACCTATGTTTTACTTATACTTTTATGATTAAATTATTATGCTATTTACATTGGTCAATTGCATATCACATTTTATGATTTATTGTATCATTCACATAATTAGTACATTCAAAGTACTAACACATGCTTATCTTGCCTCTATTGTGTTATAATATAGGGGTTGACGAGCATTCTCATCCTCCGCGTGGTTAAAGCTTTACCTCAAGTTAAAGTTGGTGAATCCTCATATTCCGAGGATGTTCTTAATTTGTCTTCCATTTAGTTGATCTTTGGTTATCCTATTTTAGACTTTGATTAGCTAAGGCCTATCCTAGTAACTCATATGATTAGAAGTTTTTAGACAAAGTGTAAAGAGTCTGTTTTGTCTACCTGCTTTTTCTATCCTATGATGATTCCTAGAATTTTCATTGCTATTTTTGCATTCATATGTTATCTTTTCTTACCTTATGTATGCTTGATACACTGAAAGGCTAGGTTGGGGATTTTCTCAAAAATCCTAATCGCAGTGTCACACCTATGACCTAGCTTGAGTCATGACAAACTTGGTATCATGGCACAAGGTTAAAGTGTCCTAGCGCATCGAGTACAGTCTTACTTATGGTTGTGATGTATCTATGAAGAGCACCAATGCAAAATGGAGTTGATGTTAATGAGGGACAAACCCCTAATGACCCATTGGTCGATCAAGTGATGAATGCTGTTTCAGACCGCTATCTCCATTCTTTCTCAAGTCATGAATATTCAAGTGAATCAAGAGGCAATAGCTCCTCCAATTGTGATTTTGGCAGCCTCAATGGTTAGGGATTTTACAAGGATAAACCCTTTCGAATTTTATGGGTCTAAAATGGATGAGGATCCATAAGATTTTACTGATAAATTTTATTGATGAGGTGTACAAGATTGTCACTATCATAGGCGTGTCATTGGGAAAAAATCAGAATTGGCGGCTTATCAACTTAAGAGTGTTGTACAAGTGTGTTACAATCAATAAAAGGTCGAGAGAGTTGAAGACAGGCCCATAGGTTGGAAAAATTTTAAGGTTGCTTTTCTTGATCGCTTCTTTCCACTTGAGTTGAAAGAGGCAAAAGTATTGGATTCATCAGATTAAGGAAATATGAGTGTGAGAGAGTATGTCCTCAAGTTTCTGAAGTTGTCTAAGTAGGATCACATAAGTGGCCAACTCTCAAGCTCGTGTGAGAAAGCTTGGTTGTGAAGGAATTTAGGACTACTATGCTTATTAAAGTGATGGACATCTCTAGGTTGATGACCTAGACTAAACAAATTGAAGGGGGGAAACTTGAAGAAAAAAGGATTAGAGAGTCCAAGAGGGATCGATTTGAAGGTATTTTCTCACAACAAAGAACTGGTAGTGGTAATGGTTATTCTCAACAAGGAGAAAGGTTCTCCATCAAGACTCTTCATAAGCTTTAAGCCAAAGGTTTAACAAGGATGGGGTGTCTAACCCTAAGCTACAAGGTAATAGTGCTCGTGGATCTAGTTTTCCTACATGTACCCCATATGGTAGGAACCATGAAGGTAAATGTTTGGTTGGAATCGATGGTTGCTATAGATATGAAAAAATAAGGTACAAGGTAGCTGATTTCCCTAGTGTCACTAATAAAGGTGGAGATGGTCATCCACAAGTTCAATCTACACTTCGGGAAGGCAGGCGCGACAAGGTATTCCTTCTACTTTGGGTGGTGGTGGTCAGTGCTAAAATAAATTTTATGCACTTCAGATATGGTAGGACTATGAGAATTCACCAGACATGGTTTTTGATATGTTGTAAGTCTTACACGTGTCTTTCACTTCGACGTGTATGCATTGTTAGACCCTGATGCTAATCCATCTTTTATATCTTGTTACATGTTTATAAAATTTAACATGTATTATGAGATCTTATTAGAACCTTTTTCACTTTAGATTCTGGTTGGTGATTCGATCTTACCTAAGAGAGCTTATAGAAATTGCCTGATTTCAATCTTTTATAAAGATAGTACATGTGATCTTGATGAATTTCAAATGACTAATATTGATGATATCCTTGATATAGATTAGCTTCATGCATGTTATGGTTTTATTAGTTGTAGATCTTGAACGATTAAGATTTAATTCCCTAATGAGTCAGTCCTAAAATAGAAGGGTAGTAATCCCGTGTTCAAATGTCAATTCATATTGTGCCTTAAAGCTTGAAAGATGATTTACAAGGGTTGCATATATCACCTAATACGAGTTTGTGGTATTTATTTTGAAGCCCCTAATTTTGAGTTAGTTTCTATTGTTGATGAGTTTCCAGATGTGTTTTTTAATGATTTACCCGGTATTCCTCACGGTAGAAAATTAATTTTGGTATAAATCTTCTTCTCGATATCATCTATCTCTATTCTCTTTATTATATGGTACCAGCAGAACTTAAGGAATTGAACTTGAAAGATTTGTTGGATAAAGGCTTCATAACGCCAAGCATTTTACCATGGGGGTGCTCTTGTGTTGTTTGGTAAAAAGAAGGTTGAATCACTCCGGATGTGCATAGAGTACCAATAATTGAATAAGGCTATATTAAGAACAAATATCCTATTCTAAGAGTTGATGATTTGTTTGGTCAACTCCAAGGGGTAAGTTATTTCTCTAAGATCGATGTCTGATCCAATTTTCACCAATTGAGTGTGAGATACTGTGTTATCCCAAAGATGATTTTCAGAACAAGATATAGTCATTATAAATTTTTAGTCATGTCATTTGGATTAACAAATTCTCCATCAGCCTTCATACACTTATGAATCATGTATTCAAATCATTCTTGAAAATGTTCGTGGTAGTCTTGACGACATATTAGTGTACTCACAAAGTGAGAAAGAACATATGAGTCATTTGAGAATTATATTATAAACCTTGAGGGTGTCAACTATTTGTGAAATTTAGTACATGTGAATTTTGATTAAGGTTGGTGGCATTTCTTGATCACATTATTTTGATGATGGTATCATGGTAGACCCAAGAAAATAGAGGTGTTAAAAATTGGCCTAGACCTTTGTCTTCATCTGATATCCATAGTTTCTTAGGTTCTTGGCTATTATAGAAGGTTTATAAAAGGGATTTCATCCATTTCTAACTAAGTTGTCCCAAATGAAAAAGAAATTTTAATGGTTGGATGAATCTGAAAGAAGTTTTCAAACATTGAAGGATTGCCTTACTTTAGCCCTTATTTTGTGATTGCATGAAGGATCATATGAGTTTGTTGTATATTATGATACCTAATGAATTGGACTTGGGTGTGTGTTGATGAAACGTGTAAACATTATAGTTTATGCTCTATACAACTCAAAATGCATGAAAGGAACTACCTTACCCATAACCTTGAATTGACGACAATTGTTTTTGTCTTGAAGATTTGGTGCCACTGTCTTCATCATGTGCATGCTGACATATTCACTGATCAAAAGAGCCTATCATATTTATTTAACGAAAGGGACTTCAAATTTCAATAAAGGAGATGGCTTGAACCACTAAAGACCATGACATGAGCATGTTGTGCCATCCGGATAAAGATAACATGGTTGCCAATTCTCTGTGCTGGATGTCCATGAGTAGTGGTATCCATGTTGAGGATGGAAAGAAAAAGTTGGTTAAGTATGTGCATAGGCTAGCTCATTTGCTTGTCTGGTTGGTTAGCTCCAATGAAGGTGGTCTACTTCTCCATAATGGTTTGGAATCATCTTTAATAGTGAATGTGAAGGCAAAACAAGAAACAGATTCTATTTTAGTTGAGTTGAAGAAATTGATCGTCGAAAAGAACATTGAGGTTTTCTTCCTAGGGAGAGTTGGGTTACTTTGTTATCACAACCATCTATATGTTTCCAATGTTGATGGCTTAAGGAAGATTATATTGAGTAAAGCCCACAATTCTTGATATTCTATTCATTTGGGATCCACCAAAATGTATAGATATTCAAGTGAGGTGAATATGAAGAAGGAATAGAAAGGTTTGTGGCAGAAAGTCCTAATATCAACAAGTGAGAGTAGAGCATCAAAGATTCGGAGGCCTGGCTCAAGATATTGAAATATCCATTTGAAAGTGGAGGGATTTATAACGAATTACCTTGCACTGATAGACAACATGATCCAATTTGAATTGTAGTGGATAGAATAACCAAATTAGCCTATTTTCTAATAATTAAGACTTCTTACTCCGCAGAAGATTATGCAAGGATGTAAATATGAGAATTGGTGAAGCTTCATAGTATGCCCTTGTCTATTATTTTGAATCATAACACTCAAATCATTTCATATTTTTGAAAGTCTTTCCAAAAGGTACCAATTTTCAATACAAATACCGCTTTTTAACCTCAAATTGATGATCAAGCCGAGAGAAAATCCAAACCTTGAAAGATATGTTAGGAGAATGTGTTTTTGGTTTTAAGGGTAATTGAGATGATCATTTATCGTTGATTGAATTTGCTTATAATAATAATTCTCATGCTAGAATCCAAATGGCTCTTTTTGAGGCCTATATGGTAGGATATGTAGGTCTCCCATGGGACAATTTGAAGTAAGTGAAATGGAACTGATAGGACCCGTATGAAAAAGGTGAGACTTATTCGGAAAAGGTTAAAGGCTTTCCAAAGTCATCTAACATCCTGTTTGAATGTAAGGAGAATGGATCTTGAATTTGATATTAATGATTGAGTCTACTTGAAAATCCCACCTACGAAGGGTGTCATATATTTTGGGAAGAAAAGGAAACTTAGTTCCCGATTTGTGGACCCATGTCAAATTTCAAGGTATATTGGAAAGGTGACCTATGAGTTGGTTTTACCTTGAAATTGGCATAGGTGGATTCAGCGTTCCATGTATCCTTATCGAGGAAGTACATTGGTGATCTTAAATCTACTGTGCCTTTAAATAGGGTGGGTGTTAAAAATATTTGACTTTTGAGGAAGTTCCGATAGAAATTTTTGACTGACAAGTTCGAAAGTTGAGGAGTAAAGAAGTGACATCTGTCAATGTTTTATGGAGGAACCAAGAGGTTGAAAGTGCTATATGAGAAGCCGAAATAGACATAATGAAGCATTATCCTAACCACTTTCTTTTCGTTTCAGCCCATGGTATTTGACTTCTTATGATCTACTCCTTTAAGTTCCTATGTTTCATATTTTTCATGTCATTTCATATGCATATCTGTGCATGAAATTGATTTTAAGCCATATTTTATGTAAGACTTAAAGATACTATGATTTTTGCATTCCAAGTGTATATTTGCATTCATGTTGGATTGTTAGACGTTTCTTCTTCTCCACTCAAGCTAGATTTTATCTCATTCGAGGACGAGTATTCCTAAGGTGGAGATTTCGTAATACCTTGAAAGTGAAAGGTTGGAATAAGAAAAAAAATTGCAGAAATAGTTTTTGGTGCAATGACCACGAGCCTTATTTACGAACCGTAAATATATCTACGAGACATAGATGGGTAACATAAATGGCCCTTAAGACAGAAACTCTTTTGAAAAATAGCTTGTTTCGTGATCAAGGAACACAGACTACAAAAGGAAATATAGTATGTAGAAGTGTGTCGTACAAGGGAAAAAATTAGAGCCTCAGTACTTTTTGTAGACCCAACAGAGTTGCTTTATAGGCCATAGTTGGAGTTCGTAGATACCCCAACACTTAGGAAAATTTTGGAACTCTTAGGCAGTTTCACAGTAGGTGTTCACAAGCCATCATTTCTTTCACGAGTCGTCATTTGGTATAATTTCAAAGGGCCTCAATACTTTAGTTACGGGGGATTTCTATGGGCTGTAAAAGATAGGATGGGCCCATAGAATAATGTTGTGGGTGAGATTCAGAGAGGTATTTTGGGTTCCATGTTTAGGTAGGATTTCTATGAACCGTTTGTACGAGCTGTGAATGGGTCTATGACCCATAAAAGCTGGTCATAGTCCACGTCCAACAAATTTTTATTTAGGGGTATTTTTCCCTTTTCTGCCTTCTTAACTCCTAAACTATTTCGTTTTGGACCTATAACTATCCTCATAACAAGTTATACCCTTCTGGTTTATACTATTGTCAACCATACTCCCAAAATCACAAAATCCAATCATTTTACTACTCTCCAAGGATCTTACCAAGTCAAAGCTAGGGTTCTTCAGTCTCCTCCACTAATTCTCCTATTTTCTTCAAGGAATTCACTCAAGATACAAGAGTATTCATTCATAGATCCTTTATATCCATGGGTTTTCATGATTTCTCTTTCAATGGATTGAATCATGACTTATAGCATGATTTAAATCAAATTACATATTGATTACTATTAATTATATAATTTCAAGGATTTTTATACAAATTCTCTTACATGGTATCTAGGGTTCATGAAATTCAATATGAGTTCTCTTAATTTCGATTCAATTGACATTATTTTACATGACTATGCATTATTTTATTCTAATTTCATGATTTTAAGTTAATTATTTGTGAACCCATGCTTTTACCTAGTTTTGACTACAAGTTATGATCATGAATTGATAAGTGTCTCAAGTAATCTGTATAGAGGTAGAATTTGTAATGATGGAAGGCCTACACCCTCATTATATGAAACACATGAAATGAACTATTCTATGAATGTGTTTTATGAATTAGGTTGGTAGCTATTGATTGCATATCCGCATGTTGAACTTTATGATTTAAGACAAATAAGAACTATATTTTGTGATAAGTCTCATGATCTTATGACAAGCACTCCATGGAATTCAGACTTAGCATCGAGTGGATTATCAGGTGGGAACTCGACCTAAGGGGTTCTTAGTAGTAATTTCTAGCTCTATAATTATGTGCCATCATAGGATTATTTCCAATATTATCAAGCTAGTGGATCCACATAGGGTACATGTTCATGTCACCAGCTTAGTAGAGTAAAAAGTCTACCTTGATAAGTAGATACCTTTTTTCTATTGTATAGGAAGACACGAGATTCCATACAATATCTTTCATGGCTTTTTATTGGTTATGGTTGCTATTTAACATATGAATATGTCGTCTTATGACTTATATTAAGATTATTTAGATTCATGTCCTCTTATATTTTCATAATGATTTTATTATGCATTGACCATACTTATATTTTACTTTTGCTTTAATGACTCATTTATTATGCTGTGTTTACATCGGTCAATTGCATATTACACTTTATGATTTATTGCATTGCTCACACACTTAGTACATTTGATGTACTAATACATACTTTTCTTGTCGACATTGTATTATAATATAGGGGTTGACAAGCATTCTCATCCTCCACATGGTTAGATCTTTACCTCAAGTTAAAGTTGGTAAATCCTCATGCTCCGATAACGTTTTTGATTTGTCTTTTTATTTAGGTGATCTTAAATTATCCTATTTTAGACTTCGGGTTAGCTAGGACCTGTCATAGTAACTCTCGTATGATTAGAGGATTTTTAGATAAAATGTAAAAACTCTGTATTGTCTACTTGCTTTATTTTTTTTTTTAAAAAATCCTATTATGATTCGTAGACTTTTTATTGCTATCTTCACATTTATGTGTTGCCTTACCTTACCTTATGTATGCTTGATATGCTATGCAACTTGGTTAGGGGTTTTCTCGAGAGTTCTAATCACCATGTCACGCACAGGACCTAACTTGAGTTGTGATATGTATACCCCAAGCTTTTTCCATAAATAGATTGTCTCTAACATACTGTACTCCCTCCATTTCAAAAAGAATAATCTAGTTTGATTTGACACGAAATTTAATAAAATAATAAGATTTTTTGATCTTGTGATTGTAAATTAAAGTTATATCAAATTTCCTCAAATTCCCTCTAATCCTGTGACCTTAAACATGCCATGTGGAAAGTTGAGATTAAAATGTTTCCCTAAAAAAAGTCATTCTTTTTGAAACGAACTAAAATAGAAGTAGGTCATTCTTTTTGAAATAGAGGGAATTGAAGTAGGTCATTCTTTTTGAAATAGAGGGAAAAATTAAATTATATAGCACTTATAATTTTTTTTTGTTTTTGTACTATTGCAATATATATAATCCTTATCAACACGTTTGATTGAACATATAAATATCTATATGTATGTGTGTGTATATATATGTATACTAGACACAATAGCCCATGCAAGCACATACAAATATACATTACTTCATTTATCTCAATTGGCACAAATAGAATCAGGAGGGTCATCATGCTCCGAGCCTACAGCTTGGGCGTGGTTGACACACGAAAATCATTACTAGTCCCAAGTAAATTCTTGGCCTAGCAAACTCACTCAATGAAAGACTCAACTCATAAAAAAAAACTCAATCAGGCAACTCTAATATCATTATCAATAAATGAAAAGTGATTTAAGATACTCAAAATAGAATATAACTCAATGTCATAACACAATAATGAAACTATAGTGTAAAAACAAGCTTTGAAAGAAACATATTGACTCTATTCTACTCTGTCTATAAATCCTCTAATTGACTAGTAAGAATTGTTGAGACAAGTCCACGACTATTTTGAAGGAATTACTAAATAACAAAAGAATATAAAAAATAACAGGTTCCTCCAAATATAAAGAGATTTCACTAGTAGCTGGAAGGAACAAATCTTCAACATTGCGCCTATTAAGTATCTCTAATACTTGTATATGCATCATGAGAAGATTCAGTATCGAATAATCTCACGTCATTACATGGAATGTATGGTATATAAAATAGGTAAAAGAAAATATACTCAGAGGATACTCAATGTAACAAATACTATAAATACTCAAACCAACAAAGCATGCAAATTCGTACGTAGGACAATACTTGTAAAATATGATAAATAAGTGCAATTGAGTAAAATAATAATATTTACTCTTCGTGAAATTTCTCTAATCAGCAACCATTAGTTATGAGCTAGTGATGATATCATAAATTATTGTTGTTGCTACAATCATCCAATGCCTTACCATAGTAAGGGATGAAACTTCAATTCATGAATTCATACAAAGGTCTTTTTTTAGGACAGTAAGAATTCGCCTGAATCAACGAAGTGATTCTATCCTGTGCTGGCTACATATTTTATGGGATTTGAGTTGTTTGGACTTTTATCCAAATTACTGCTAAACACTTCTCCCAAAATAACTCAGTATGCTTATATAACTCAAGTGAGTAAAATACTCAAAAATTATCTCATTTTGTCTCATTGGACTTTACTCAAAAAGACTTGAGCTCTTCATACTTTTTCATTTAAAAGAAATTCCTTTTAGGGTTACTAACATCTCATCAAAACATTTTTCTCGAAAACATTATTTATGATTCAATCCTTATACTCATTTAAATTCAGTAGAATATATATAAGATCAATAATTTATATACATTTGAGACACTCATATTCTCTAGAAACTCATACTTTACTCAATAGATAAAAACACATCACTTTTAACTAAAAATGCATAGTAAAAGCAATAAACATAAACTCAAGTAGGGTCCAT